>OX371215.1:10874323-16349223 GCA_947310845.1 Yponomeuta plumbellus | reverse complement strand
GAGTGAGGAGCTGGAGGAGCTAAAACAGACATGCATCCGCTTTCATCATCGTGTCCAGAGAATGGCACGCAGCGGTCAGTCTCTGGACACCATTTTACGGGAGAGAGCCGAAGCAAAGGCTACTTACGCAGAAGCCCTCAAAAAGGCCTCAACAACCAACTTCCGGGAGTTCTGCTCTCTTCAAAACAAAGAAAATGTCTGGTCACTAACAAATAGACTCCTAAGCCGTGCGCCCCCACCTAAACCAGCAACCACATTAACTTTTGATGGCGTACATAGTAAAGATAGCCAGGACACAGCAGAACGCCTTCTAAGAAAATTTTACAATGATGACACACTAGACGCAACAGAACACCACAGGACAACCAGAGATCTTAGCAAACTCACCCCGGATACCCCAGACGACGTTCCCTTCGAAGAAGCAGAAATACTATCCTGTGCACAAAGCATGAACCCAAATAAGGCACCTGGACCAGACCATCTTACTTCGGACATTGTTTCACAATTCTGCTCAATCTACTCTGACCTTATTACACGACTCCTAAACCGTTGCTTGGCCCTATCATTCTTTCCGACCCAGTGGAAAATAGCTCAGGCTATAACGGTCCCCAAGCCAAATAAGGACACATATACGGATGCATCTGCTTACCGGCCCATTGGCCTCATCAATGTGTTTGGCAAGCTGTTGGAGAAGCTCGTCACCAGGAGATTGACACATCATTTGAATATCACAGGACATAACAACCACCATCAGTACGGCTTTAAGGCACAGACCTCCACGGTGGACGCTCTAGATCACGCACTGTCAAACATAAAAACCGCCCGGAACAACAAAAAACATGTAGTTGCAGTATCCTTGGACATCAAAGGGGCGTTCGATAACGCTTGGTGGCCAAAACTCCTTCGGCGGCTACAGACTGCAAACTGCCCCAAAAATCTATACTGCCTCATCCGCAACTACCTAGAAAATAGACAAGTCACATTAAACTATGGCGACGCAAGTGCATCCAAAATTATGACCCGCGGATGTGTCCAGGGCTCGGTGTGTGGACCGAGCTTTTGGAACATTATTCTTGACGAACTCTTTGAGGCAGACCTTCCAGCCGGCTGCCAACTACAGGCATACGCAGATGATGTTCTCCTAGTGTGCACCGCGGATGGTATACCAGAGCTTGAGAGCATAACAAATGGCGCCCTTGAAACTATAACATCCTGGGGGGAGGACGCTAAGCTCGCGTTCGGACCTTCCAAAACGCAGCTTATTGGATTTACCCCAAGTGCACGCAAAGCTAAAATTGTTCACCGCGATCAAACTTTAAAATTCGTGTCCGACATAAAACTCCTCGGCTTAATAATAGACCAAAACCTAACTTTTGTCAAACATGCAGAATTCATCACCTGTAGGGCACTCAAAATATACCGCACCCTTTGCAAATTTGTACGTCCCACTTGGGGAGTTCACAGTGAAAACATCTCCACCATTTACAATCAAGTGATACAGCCTATAGTTACTTACGCAGCTGGCATATGGGGAGATGCCGTAAAGTTCAAAAAAGTCAAAAATAAACTACTCTCTTTGCAACGCGGCTTCGCTATAAAAACGATTAAAGGTTTTCGCACTATTTCCACCAGTGCATCAATCGCTCTTGCTCAGTTCACGCCATTAGATCTGAAGGTTAAGGAGGTGTGTGTCACCGAGCGTACCAAACTCTTGGGACACTGCCCATACCTTCCTTCAGATATTGAACTGCAGACACCCACGCCCCACCAAAACCTACCACATCCAGCTGAACGTATAGCAATAGAGTTCAGCAAAGCCCTCACTGAGCAGGAGATCGATGACTTGTGCTCGCCTGATCGGACCCGCATTTACACGGATGGTAGCAAGCTGGACAGCGGAAAGGTCGGTGCAGCTTATATCATCCAAAACCCCAACAGTTCACCTATCATCAAAAAACTAAAACTACACGACAGCTGCACCGTCTTTCAGGCGGAGCTGCTTGCCATCGAGCAGGCGGTCATATGGGCACATGACAGTAAAACACCTGCTGTCACCATCCTGTCAGACAGTCATTCTGCCTTACAGGAGCTTGAGAACAGAGACTCCACAAACTCGTTCGTCACCAACATACGCAGCTATTTACAACGACATTCCGGTTCCGTGGAGTTCGTGTGGGTGAAGGCACATGCTGGCCTTGCTGGAAATGAAGCAGCAGATGAAGCCGCTAAGGACGCTGCCTCCTCACATCGAGCCCCAACATATACAAAATTCCCAATTAGCTACGTAAAAAAGCACTCCAAGGATCTACATAAACTCATTCACAACGAAAGATATACTAGCTCATCCAAAGGAGCCTACACGCGAGGCTGGCTTCCAGAACTTAGCCACATCGAAGAGCTGTATAAAGCTGTGGGGCATTCCTTCCACCTAACGCAGTTGCTCACCGGTCACGGATATCACCGACAATATCTTCATCGGTTCAAGATATCCGTGACCGACAAGTGCAACTGCGACGCAAGCATTGTCCAGACAATGGACCACTTATTGCGCGAATGCCCACGGTTCTGCGCAGATCGGCTCACACATGAGCAAACCTGCTCATATCTTAAAATAAGTGACCCCTACAAAATCTCGGCCCTTCTATGTAAAGAAGAAGCGATTCTCTCATTTGAACACCTTATAACAAAAATTGTAAACAATATTAAAGAATATAATAAGTAAATACATGTATAATATATAAAATAATATATACCTATTGATATATATCCCAATAATCTAAGTCTACATCTTTAACAAGATAGCCTTCTAAACTCTTACTAACTACTCACTAACCTTATGTAACCAAATGTGATTTAAATATGAAGCACTTTGTATCAATTAGCAAAGCTGCGCTTCAGCAAGATTACCCTTAACCTAAACAATAATCTAAAAATGTTAATCAAGTACCTTTCCTTGAAAACAAGACTCTGAATAACAGAGTACAATAAAAAAAAAAAAAAAAACCTAACCTAACCTAACCTAACCTAACCTAACCTAACCTAACCTAACCTAACCTAACCTAACCTAACCTAACCTAACCTAACCTAACCTAACCTAACCTAACCTAACCTAACCTAACCTAACCTAACCTAACCTAACCTAACCTAACCTAACCTAACCTAACCTAACCTAACCTAACCTAACCTAACCTAACCTAACCTAACCTAACCTAACCTAACCTAACCTAACCTAACCTAACCTAACCTAACCTAACCTAACCTAACCTAACCTAACCTAACCTAACCTAACCTAACCTAACCTAACCTAACCTAACCTAACCTAACCTAACCTAACCTAACCTAACCTAACCTAACCTAACCAAATTTTTTAATTTTTAAATTTTCTCGTTTCTGGGCGTGTTTTAAGTATGTTGAGGACGCCGCTTGGGCTGACGCCCCACTCCCACACCAGCGACGACCCGGACTCGTCTGGTGCGATGCCCCCGCTCCGTTACGGCAGCCAAGCCGCCACTCCCACTGCTACGGTCGCCACTCCCGCCGCTAAGCCCGCTAAACCCGTCCCGCAACAGTTGGGCTATTTTGAGGACCCGGAGAGTGAGATCTTCTCCCTCTTTGAGGTTATCCGAGAAGCCGTGGGCCGCTCGGGTAACCTCAAGAGAGGGATCAAAGCCGATATCCTCACAAGCGTGGACAGGATTGAGCACCTTCTCACTCTTTCGCCGCTGCCATCTGCCCCGCCTGCCCCGCCTGCCCCCCCTGCTGACACCGAGGGACTCAAGGCAACCATCCGCGAGTGCATTCGAGAGGAGTTGAGGGCGATCACGGTGCCTGCGCCGACCGCTCAGGCGCCTCTGCCGACTCCTACTCCCCCTCCTCCGAGCCAGTCCTCATACGCTAAGGTTGCCTCGACTCCCTCGGTCCCGCTGCGGCCACCTCCTTATAAACCGTCTATTATAGTATCTGCAAAGGACTCCAGCACCACCTCTGAGACTCTTTCTGCCTGGCAGAAGAGTATCTCTTTCCGAGACACAAACTTTGCCCCTCTTAGTGTCAAGCCCATCTCCAAAAATAAACTCCGGGTCGAATTCGACAAGACCGAACACATGGAGACCACCCTAAATAAACTCAGCCCCACATCTATCATTCAAGCAGAGCCCTCTAGAAAACTACAGCCGATGATCATTGTCAAAGGAGTACCCGAAGCCATCACCCCTGAGACACTCACAACCATTCTCCGCACCCAAAATGACTCCGTAAAAAACAACGGGCCTGAGGACCTCCAACTCAAATTCAAGAGGGGAAACAGGAATCCCAAATTATATAATGCAGCTTTCACTACCAGCCCTGCTCTTTGGCGGTCCATCACTGATGTTGGCAAACTCAATGTGGACCACCAAAGGGTCCACGTCGAAACGTACATACCGGTCTTACAATGTTACCGCTGCCTCCAGTATGGCCACACCAAGAAGTGGTGCAAAGAAACTACATCTACTTGCTCCCACTGCTCATCCACCCAGCACATTTACAAGGACTGCCCTGTTAAGGAAGACACCTCTAAACTATCCTGTTACAATTGCAACGCACACAATAAAAATCACAATATCTCCGACAAAGATACCGCTCACAGTGCCACGTCAGCTACTTGCCCCCGCTACATAAGTACGAGCAAATCCGTCCGCTCACGTACCGACTACGGCGAGTAGCTCCATCCCACGTAATTCAATATAACTCACACTGTAAATCATCCTGGACCTGTATGGAGCTGTAGGGTGCGTCTTTCACCTACCGACACTGCTCCTGGTCGCGGATGTCGCCGACGATACACTAATCGGTTTAAGATACCCGCGACCGACAAGAACAGTTGCGATTCAACTACGCGCGTGTTCGCCCACATCTCTATGCAGGTCTAATGTAAGCATATTAGTAATCCTGCAAAATCTCTTACAATCCTTAAAATCTAAACAAATAAAAATGTAAACATTATATATTATTATATACATATATATATACACACACTACACAAATAATAACAATTTAACAATCTTAATCATTTCCAATTACTTAATCCCCTTACAACTCATCAAACTTTTACTCCATTACAAATAATTAATTTAATACAATCAATAACAATCAACTTAAGAATGCACTTTATATTATATATATAGTATAAAAGATGCTGTAAACATGATAACTCCCAAAATCTCCCTGTAAATAATCTTCTAAACCACAACAACTCCAAATCCCAAATCCCTTTTAATAAAATCTATCGTAATACGCACTTTGTACAAAGTTGCATTAAATCAAAATAAAAATCTGTAACTATCTCTCAAAACCCCCAATATAATCACTCTGTGTGCTCGCGGAGTATTCCATTAGCACTGCGAGCACACAAGGAACCTCAACTTCTTTAAAAAAAAAAAAAAAAAAAAAACCTAACCTAACCTAACCTAACCTAACCTAACCTAACCTAACCTAACCTAACCTAACCTAACCTAACCTAACCTAACCTAACCTAACCTAACCTAACCTAACCTAACCTAACCTAACCTAACCTAACCTAACCTAACCTAACCTAACCTAACCTAACCTAACCTAACCTAACCTAACCTAACCTAACCTAACCTAACCTAACCTAACCTAACCTAACCTAACCTAACCTAACCTAACCTAACCTAACCTAACCTAACCTAACCTAACCTAACCTAACCTAACCTAACCTAACCTAACCTAACCTAACCTAACCTAACCTAACCTAACCTAACCTAACCTAACCTAACCTAACCTAACCTAACCTAACCTAACCTAACCTAACCTAACCTAACCTAACCTTTTTTTTTTTTTTTTTTTTTTTAACGGGGTGAAATGCAGTTACGCACCGTGACACCGCCCCCTGAGGGAGGGTGGCGGCCGTGTGTCAGGCTCACCCACCGAGTGTGGGCATACTGACTAAAACACCCCGGGAGCCGTCCTGTCGCTTGTGCAATGGGGCGCCGCTGGATCTCGCAAGTGGTGTGACCACAACGCGAATGCGACAGCGGCGCCCCGGCGACGTCGGCCCGACCGAAGCCGGGCCCCTTCCCTGGAGGAGGGGTGTGGGCTCCACACCCCCCCCTCCCGCCACGTGTCAGACGGCAGGTCCCTCAACCCGCCGTCTGTGGCCCTCACTGCACCGGCGGCATAAGATGCGCGTAGCGTCGCCTACGCGCGCCGGTGCGTCTTCGACGGAGCGGCGCGGACTCCGGGTCGTCCTCCCGCAGCCGCTCCTCGGCCTCCTTCAGCCCCAGGACCTGGTGGCAGAAGTGGGCCATCGCCTTCCACGCTCTCTCCCTGCGGAGCATGATTGGGATCATACTCGGCAAGGAGAGACCGTCCTCGAAGTACTGCACCAGAATATGGCGCTGTGGACCCCAGGCCGCACACTCCACCAGAGTGTGCTCCGCCGTGTCCGCTGGAGCGCCGCACTCGTGGCACGCCGGCGTCTCTTCCCTCCCGATACGGTGCAGGTACTTACCAAAGCACCCATGTCCCGTAAGCACCTGCACCATCCGGAAGGTGAGAGGCCGACGCTTGCGGCGCATCCAGCGTTCCAACACCGGCCTGACGGCCTGTATGGTCCACCCGCCATATTGGGCCACTTCGAGGTCTTCGGCCCACTTCTCCAGAAGGTCCTTCTTGGCCTCCAGGCGCTGGTGGCGCACCTCCCTTGGGGCCGGGTTCTCGCCCTGGGCCCTCTTTTCCGCCACGAACCTATATACCTGGGCGAGAACCTCGGCCTCTCGCTCCCAGGGAGGGTCACCGGCCAGGACAGTGGCTGCCGCCCACGACACCGTACGATACCCCCTGATCGCCCTCTGCGCGATCACCCTCTGCGGTCGCCTCAGAAGCGACTTGTTGGCGGCGCAGAGGGCGTCCACCCACACGGGGGCACCGTACAGCGCCATGCTGCGGACTATGCCCGCCATTAGTCTGCGGCACCTCGTGTTGGGCCCTCCCTTGTTAGGGAGGAGCTGCCCGAGGGCCGCAGCTGCCCTGACCAGTCTTGGCCCCAACTCCTGGAAGTGGGGGCCAAAGCCCCAGCGCCCGTCCAAGATGAGGCCCAAATATTTCATCTGGGCCCCGATCCTCACCACCGTTCCGCCGCCGAGGACGATATTCGCGCCCGGCGGCGGCCCGGCTCGGGGCCCATGAAATAGAAGGGCCTCCGTCTTCTCGAGGGCCACCTCGAGCCCCAGCCGCCGGATCCTCCCGACCACCAAGTCCACCCCTACTGTGGCGAGTCGGGAGGCTTCCTTGAAGTCTCCTCCCCGGGCAGTGACCAGAGTGTCGTCTGCATAGCAGACGACACTCATCCCGGGGAGGAGTCTGCCGCGGAGCACCCAATCATAGCCGACGTTCCACAGGATCGGCCCCAACACCGATCCCTGCGGAACGCCGGCCTCCACCCGGTGCTCCACCAGGCGGCCGCCTCTTCCGACGGCCAACACCGTCCTGCCCTCCAAGTATGCCTTCAACAGCACTCCCATGTATCGAGGCACCCCCTGGAAGCGGAGCGCCTCGAGGATGGTGGCATGGGGAATGCTGTTGAAGGCATTCTTTATGTCCAGGGACACGGCTAGGACCCTGGACCCTTCCTCAGTCGCCTCCATGGTGAGGCGCTTCAGGGCAAACCTAACCTAACCTAACCTAACCTAACCTAACCTAACCTAACCTAACCTAACCTAACCTAACCTAACCTAACCTAACCTAACCTAACCTAACCTAACCTAACCTAACCTAACCTAACCTAACCTAACCTAACCTAACCTAACCTAACCTAACCTAACCTAACCTAACCTAACCTAACCTAACCTAACCTAACCTAACCTAACCTAACCTAACCTAACCTAACCTAACCTAACCTAACCTAACCTAACCTAACCTAACCTAACCTAACCTAACCTAACCTAACCTAACCTAACCTAACCTAACCTAACCTAACCTAACCTAACCTAACCTAACCTAACCTAACCTAACCTAACCTAACCTAACCTAACCTAACCTAACCTAACCTAACCTAACCTAACCTAACCTAACCTAACCTAACCTAACCTAACCTAACCTAACCTAACCTAACCTAACCTAACCTAACCTAACCTAACCTAACCTAACCTAACCTAACCTAACCTAACCTAACCTAACCTAACCTAACCTAACCTAACCTAACCTAACCTAACCTAACCTAACCTAACCTAACCTAACCTAACCTAACCTAACCTAACCTAACCTAACCTAACCTAACCTAACCTAACCTAACCTAACCTAACCTAACCTAACCTAACCTAACCTAACCTAACCTAACCTAACCTAACCTAACCTAACCTAACCTAACCTAACCTAACCTAACCTAACCTAACCTAACCTAACCTAACCTAACCTAACCTAACCTAACCTAACCTAACCTAACCTAACCTAACCTAACCTAACCTAACCTAACCTAACCTAACCTAACCTTTTTTTTTTTTTTTTTTTTTTTTTTTTACGGGGTGAAATGCAGTTACGCACCGTGACACCGCCCCCTGAGGGAGGGTGGCGGCCGTGTGTCAGGCTCACCCACCGAGTGTGGGCATACTGACTAAAACACCCCGGGAGCCGTCCTGTCGCTTGTGCAATGGGGCGCCGCTGGATCTCGCAAGTGGTGTGACCACAACGCGAATGCGACAGCGGCGCCCCGGCGACGTCGGCCCGACCGAAGCCGGGCCCCTTCCCTGGAGGAGGGGTGTGGGCTCCACACCCCCCCCTCCCGCCACGTGTCAGACGGCAGGTCCCTCAACCCGCCGTCTGTGGCCCTCACTGCACCGGCGGCATAAGATGCGCGTAGCGTCGCCTACGCGCGCCGGTGCGTCTTCGACGGAGCGGCGCGGACTCCGGGTCGTCCTCCCGCAGCCGCTCCTCGGCCTCCTTCAGCCCCAGGACCTGGTGGCAGAAGTGGGCCATCGCCTTCCACGCTCTCTCCCTGCGGAGCATGATTGGGATCATGCTCGGCAAGGAGAGACCGTCCTCGAAGTATTGCACCAGAATATGGCGCTGTGGACCCCAGGCCGCACACTCCGCCAGAGTGTGCTCCGCCGTGTCCGCTGGAGCGCCGCACTCGTGGCACGCCGGCGTCTCTTCCCTCCCGATACGGTGCAGGTACTTACCAAAGCACCCATGTCCCGTAAGCACCTGCACCATCCGGAAGGTGAGAGGCCGACGCTTGCGGCGCATCCAGCGTTCCAACACCGGCCTGACGGCCTGTATGGTCCACCCGCCATATTGGGCCACTTCGAGGTCTTCGGCCCACTTCTCCAGAAGGTCCTTCTTGGCCTCCAGGCGCTGGTGGCGCACCTCCCTTGGGGCCGGGTTCTCGCCCTGGGCCCTCTTTTCCGCCACGAACCTGTATACCTGGGCGAGAACCTCGGCCTCTCGCTCCCAGGGAGGGTCACCGGCCAGAACAGTGGCTGCCGCCCACGACACCGTACGATACCCCCTGATCGCCCTCTGCGCGATCACCCTCTGCGGTCGCCTCAGAAGCGACTTGTTGGCGGCGCAGAGGGCGTCCACCCACACGGGGGCACCGTACAGCGCCATGCTGCGGACTATGCCCGCCATTAGTCTGCGGCACCTCGTATTGGGCCCTCCCTTGTTAGGGAGGAGCTGCCCGAGGGCCGCAGCTGCCCTGACCAGTCTTGGCCCCAACTCCTGGAAGTGGGGGCCAAAGCCCCAGCGCCCGTCCAAGATGAGGCCCAAATATTTCATCTGGGCCCCGATCCTCACCACCGTTCCGCCGCCGAGGACGATATTCGCGCCCGGCGGCGGCCCGGCTCGGGGCCCATGAAATAGAAGGGCCTCCGTCTTCTCGAGGGCCACCTCGAGCCCCAGCCGCCGGATCCTCCCGACCACCAAGTCCACCCCTACTGTGGCGAGTCGGGAGGCTTCCTTGAAGTCTCCTCCCCGGGCGGTGACCAGAGTGTCGTCTGCATAGCAGACAACACTCATCCCGGGGAGGAGTCTGCCGCGGAGCACCCAATCATAGCCGACGTTCCACAGGATCGGCCCCAACACCGACCCCTGCGGAACGCCGGCCTCCACCCGGTGCTCCACCAGGCGGCCGCCTCTTCCGACGGCCAACACCGTCCTGCCCTCCAAGTATGCCTTCAACAGCACTCCCATGTATCGAGGCACCCCCTGGAAGCGGAGCGCCTCGAGGATGGTGGCATGGGGAATGCTGTTGAAGGCATTCTTTATGTCCAGGGACACGGCTAGGACCCTGGACCCTTCCTCAGTCGCCTCCATGGTGAGGCGCTTCAGGGCAAGGACGGCGTCAACCGTCGACCTCGTCGGGCGGAACCCGTATTGGGTCTCGGAGAGACCGGGCCCCGTGCCGAGCAGATGCCGGTCGAGTCGGGCCGCCAGAACGCGTTCTAGCAGCTTCCCGACTTCGTCCAGCAGGACGATTGGCCTGTATGCCGAAGGAGAGTCGGCAGAACGACCCGCCTTCGGCAACAGGACCAACCGCCCCACCCTCCACAGCTCCGGGAACTGGCCGGTGCGGATGCACGCGTTAAACAATTCCCGAAGCTGCTCCCCGAGAAACTCCAGTGCCACAAACAGCACTTTCCCGGGGACCCCGTCCGGACCGGGTGCCTTCTTCTTGGAACGAAGGCACCGTATGGCGGCCCTCATCTCACCGTCCGTGACGGGGGGGGGTGTCTGCTCGACTCCCTCAACTCCTTCTTCCTCCCGCGAGGTGGCGGGGGCCATCGCTGGGGGGCTGAAGTTCCCCTGACGGGGAAACAGCTCCCGGACCACCCTTTGTAAAAAAGGGGGGTCCAGCGTCTCCGTCGTCGGGGCCGTCTGAGGGCGCATTTTATTGCGCGCCCATCGGTATGGACGGCCCCACGGGTCCTTGTCCAGCCCCGCCAGCATGGCCTCCCTCGCCCTCTCCTTGGCCCTGCTGATGGCCAGCTGCACCGCCTTCCTGGCCTGTCGGTACATCACGTACAGCTGGCCATCAGCGCCGCCCTGGCTCGGCCGTCGCCTGTCCCTCGCATAGGCCCTGCGGGCCGCGGAGCATGCGGCGCGGAGGTCCGCGATCTCCTGGGTCCACCAGTACACTTGTCCCCGCCTCCGGGGTGGGCGTCCGCTCGCTCTGGGCATGGCTGCGTCGCACACGGCAGTTAGCGCCTCGCGCATGTGCGCAGCCATGCCATCCACCCCTGTCTCCCGGCGGGGAAAGCTCCACCGGCGGACGATCGCCGCCTCCGCGGCCAGCTCCGCGTTAAACCGCGACAGGGCCCAACGCGGGAACTGGCTCGGCCACCGTTGAGTCGGGGCCGCCCTGCCCGAGGTGGAGACCTCGAACCTGATGTACCTGTGGTCCGACAGGGTCTCCACCTCTTCAACCACGCACCAGTCCCACACCTTGCTGGCGACAGCGGGCGTGGCGAACGAGACATCCACCACGGATCCCCCCCGCTGCCGCACGCAGGTGTGGGCTGTGCCCCTGTTGAGCAGGGTCAGCCCCGAAGCCAGGGCAAAGGCCTCCAGCTCCCGGCCCTTCGGAGTGGTGCTCGGGTTCCCCCACGCGATGGACTTCGCGTTGAGGTCCCCGAGCACCAGCACCTCGCGGGGCGCCACCCTCCCGATGGCGGCTCCGAGTCGGGTGAGGAACCGCTCGAAGTCCGCCAGCGGTCTGTTTGGGGAGAAGTACACGCTTATCAGCGCGTACTCCCCCCATGACGCCACCACGTAGCCGGGCCCCTTCTCGACGAAGGAGAAGGGGACCCCAAGGCCAGCCGAAACCACAATGGCGGCGGAGCCATTCTCGTCCCCCAGCCAATGAGGCTGGCTAGGGACGAAGTAGGGCTCCGCCACCGCCGCCACGGCTATGTCCCACTCCGCCATTGACTGCAAGAGCAAGTCTTGCGCTCCGGCGGAGTGGTTGACATTTACCTGTAGGACGCTGAGATGTCCTCTGTCCATTAATGTGACATCTCAGCGTCCCTCGCAACTGCCGCCTGGCGGCTTTCGGCTCTCTGGCCCTGGGGTGCTGGGGCCAGTCTCCCCCTAACATGGGGGGGGTTACAGTTACGCCCCCCCATGACGTGATCCGCCTTGAGCCCCCTGTCCGTGCATATAGCGCAGCGGGGGGGCACGACCTGGCACGCCTCCGCCGAGTGCCCGGACACGCCGCAGCGGTAGCAGAGGCTGCTACGGTCCGCCGCCGATGGACACAGCTGGCGCGTGTGCCCCAGCCCCATGCACTTATAACAGCGCATGGGGCGCGCTTCAAGGAGCTGGGCACGCGCCGAGCTCCAACCCACCAGCAGGCGGCCGGCCTCCGTGATCCGCTTTGCGGCGTCGACCGGGCACGACACCAGAGCCGTGCCCTCCCCCCTGGCGTTGGGGCGGATCGCCCCACAGACCTTCACCGCTTCCACCGCGCAGCCCCCCGCCCTGGCCACCGCCGCCGCCAACCTCTCAGGTGTGGCGGCGTCGTCTAGGCCGGCCACGCGGATGTCGGCGGTCTTGGTGGGGCGGTCCACCCGCACCACATCGGACAGGGCCGCCCGTAGCTTGGCCGCCAAAGCGTCGGCCTTCTCGACGTTTTGGGAGCCCGCGATCTCCAGCATCCGGGCTCCCGTGGCCGTCTGGCGCGACTTCAGGCCAGTGATGCCCAGCTCGTCCAGGCTGATGGCCTCCTCAGCCTTGGCCAGGACCTCCCTGTAGGTGAGTCCCTGGCCCGCGGCCTCTGGTGCTAGAGTCAGCACCACGGCCGCCGACCGAGGGGCCACCAACCTGGGCACCTTCCTCTTGGCCTCCTGAGGGAGGGGCCCCACCTTAGGTGCGGCCGGTCCTTGGGACAGCCCCTTGGCTGCCGGTGCCGCCGCCCTCTTACCCCGGCGCACCACCTCCGTCCACGTTTCGGCCGAGGTGGAGGGGGCGGGGGCCACCTGGGCGGTTGGAGGCACCGGCTGCGACCCCTGAGTTGCCTCCTGGGTCGCCGCCGAGGCCGCCTTCTTGCCCTTGGGCTTCCCTGCTTTTCCCGCAGGCGCGGGCACCGCCGCGGGCGCCGCTGCGGGCGCCGCCGCGGGTGCCGCCGTGGGCGCCGCCACGGGCACCGCCCTCTTCTTGTCCGCCGCTAGTGGTGGACGAACTCTCTCCTGCGTGGAGACGAGCCCCGCCACCTTTCCCTCCACCATCCTCGCCAGAGGAGGTAGGAGGGCGGCCAGCAGGCGCTCCACGAGTGCATCCTCCTCCCCGGCCGATGGGGGGGCCGCGCAAGCCACGCGCGGATCAGCAACCGGACTCGAGGCTGCCATGGAGGCCTTGAGGGCCTCGAAGTCCCGCTTGTAGGCCATGAGCTCGCCCCTCATGTTAGCGAGCTCATGACCCAGGCGCACATTGTCCGCGCGCAGCCTGCGCATGGACTCGGTGGTTTTGGCGTTGGCCAAGCCCTCCACCATATCACCGATGGTCGTCACACAACCCCTGATTTTGTTGGCAAATCCTCCTTTAAGGTTGGAGGATTTGCCAACATAGTCCATTATGGTGGAGAGGCTCTCCCCTACCTTGGCCCTCATCGTTTCAACATCCAAGGACGCCTCCACCTCCTGGTCCGAGGAGTCACGGACCTCCCCCTCGTCGTCACAGGTCAACTGGGAGGCCTGTGGCGGCTTCATAAATGTCTTCTTCTGGAGGCCTCTCGTAAAGGCCTCGTCTCGGGCCTCCTCCTCCAACTCTTTGAGGGCCCTATTGGCCCTCGCCAGCCCAGATGAGTGCCCCGCGAGGCGCGCCTTCCCGCGTTTCCCCCTTATGGGCCTCGACAACCCAGAAGACGTAAACGTGAGGCGCGCCTTCCCTCGCTTCGCCACGGGCACCTTGGCGGTGGTGGACCTCTCAGTTTCCGTTTCGGACCCCGACGCCGACAGGAACACCATGTCCTCTCCAACTCTCTTCCTTCCCCGATCTACACTGGAGGATGCCGAAGCATCAACGTCCATTTTTGGACCCACAGGCAAGCTTTGCGGCTCGCTATCCTAGATCTATCTAGACCTTAACCTAATCACACACCTAGCCTAAGAATGTACACGAAATATATACAGCTTAACCTACAAAACACAATAAACCCCCACCTGAGAAAGAATAAAGAATAAAGAAAAAACTTAAATTCAACCAAACACCAAGTAAACACTATTAAACCGCACCACACTACAAACGAAAAATCCCAACTTAACGAAAACGTCGAATCCTACAGGAAACAACCACCGTACACCTCAACTCCCAATACAACCGAACATAAAGAAAAAACTTCTATCAATAAAGAATAAAGAAAAAAACTTAAATTCAACCAAACACCAAGTAAACACTATTAAACCGCACCACACTACAAACGAAAAATCCCAACTTAACGAAAACCCCAATAAAGAATAAAGAAAAAACTTAAATTCAACCAAACACCAAGTAAACACTATTAAACCGCACCACACTACAAACGAAAAATCCCAACTTAACGAAAACGTCGAATCCTACAGGAAAACCAACCTAACCTAACCTAACCTAACCTAACCTAACCTAACCTAACCTAACCTAACCTAACCTAACCTAACCTAACCTAACCTAACCTAACCTAACCTAACCTAACCTAACCTAACCTAACCTAACCTAACCTAACCTAACCTAACCTAACCTTTTTTTTTTTTTTTTTTTTTTTTTTTTTTTTTTTTTTTTTTTTTTTTTTTTTTTTTTTTAAACTTTTTTTAAAACTTTTTTTCTAAAACTCCCCGGCCTTCCTTCCTGCCCTTGTTGGAGGCGATCTGGGACCTGTGAAATTCACCAGACCACCCCCGGGGCTGCCCGGCTCTTTAGCCGAGCGTCTGCGCCGATGGGGGATTACCTAGGAAAGCCAAGGTAATCCCCAGACGTGGGGACTGGAGCGAAGCACGCGCCAGTGCCACTGGCGCGTGCCGGCCACCCTAAGGCCGGACAAGACTGGCATTTTGGGCTGCCCGCCTTCTCCTGCCCGTTCGTCTGCGCCGGAGGGGAGGGGCCGCTGCATCTACTTCCCGCTCCCTCTCCGCCGCCTCCTTCGCCGAGATGACCACCTCTGCGAAAGAAGCGGCGGCCTCCCATGCCTCCGCACTGCCAAGCATGGCTCTGACCATGCTTGAAAGGGCGGGGCTGCTGACTCCGAGCACCGCCGTGAGTTCGCGGCGCTCTTGCTGCCAAGCCGGGCACACTAAGAGCGTGTGCTCAGCCGTATCGTCGGGGGAGATGCAGTGGTGACACCGCGGTGTCTCCTCCCGACGTGCCACTCGGTGCAGGTAATGGCCAAAACACCCGTGTCCGGTCAAGACCTGCACCAGTCGGAAGGATAGGGTGCCCCACTGGCGCCCCAGCCACTCCTCTAGTACCGGACGAATGGCCTCGATTGTCCGGTGGCCTGCGGTCGGGCTGGCGAGAGCCTCCGTCCACCGGCGCAGGGCCTCCTCCTGCACCTCGGTCCTTACGCGGACCACCTGCTCGAGAGCGGGTCGTTCACCCTGTACCTGAGACTCACGCCTGTGCCAGTAAACTTTTGCCAGCACAGAGGCGTCGATGTCCCAGGGCGGCGTGCCAGCGAGGACGCAGGCCGCTCCGTGGCTCACTGTGCGGTAAGCCCGCACTGTGCGGGTCGTAATGGTCCTCTGTGGACGGCGCAGGAGGGCTCGCGTGCGGGGGGTGAGACACTCTGCCCACACCGGTGCTCCATATAGTGCCATCGACCGTATCACCCCGTTATACAGCCGACGGCACGTTGCACCCGGCCCACCCACATTGGGGAGAAGACGCCCAAGGGCGGCTGCGGTGGCGCACAGACGAGGAGCGAGGAGCCGAAAGTGCTCCTCGAATGTCCACCGGGGGTCCAGTATTAGGCCGAGGTACTTCATAGGCGCCTCGACCGGGATCCGGACCCCCTCCACTCGGGCGCGAAGCCCTGTCGGGGCCCTGCGTCGTGGGGCGTGGAACGCCATGGCCCTCGTTTTGCTGAGGGCCACGTCCAGCCCTAGGAGGCGGATGCGTCGGACGACCATGGAGGTGCCGACCGACGCAAGGTGGACCGCCTCCTCCCAGTCTCTAGCCGCCGCCGCGACCAGAGTGTCGTCCGCGAAGCAGACGACATCCATCCGCGGCAGCGACATACCACGCAGGACCCAGTTGTACCCCAGGTTCCATAGGAGTGGGCCTAAAACGGAACCCTGGGGCACTCCCGCCGACACCCTCCACGACTGGACACGGCCCTCCGCGCTCTCGTAGAGGACTACCCTGTCTCGCAAGTAGTCACTGATCAGAGCGCGGAGGTAGGGAGGCACTCTGTGAAATCTTAGTGCCTCCTCTATGCATTCGTGGGGGATGGAATTAAAGGCGTTCGCGATGTCTAGGGACACCGCGATCGCCACATCCCCCCTAGCCGTAGCCGCCTCAGTCCACCTCTTGAGGCGTCCTACCGCGTCCATCGTGGACCGGCCCGTCCGGAAGCCGTATTGGCACTCTGCCAGGTCCGGCCCCGTGCCCTCTAGGTGCTCGATGACGCGGGAGGCGAGAATCTTCTCAAAAGCCTTCGCCGCCTCATCGAGCAACACTATTGGCCTGTAGCCCGCTGGAGAATCTGAAGGGCGGCTCTCCTTACGGAGCAGGCACAGCCGCCCAACCCTCCATCGCCTGGGGAAGCGGGCCGTCGCGATGCAGGCGTCCAGCAACGCGCGGAATCGGCCCTCCAGAGGGCCCAGAGCTATAGCCAGGGCCCTGGCTGGCACCCCGTCCGGCCCTGGCGACCCTTTTTTGCGTCGTAGCCGTTCTCGGACCAGCTCGAACTCCGAGTCCGTTACTGGAGGACCGTCGGCCCGCTCCCCCGAAGCGGGTTCGTGGGGCGGCATGCGTGGGGGCGCAAAGGGCCCAGGGTTCGGAAACAGAGTCCCCAGGACCCTTCGCAGCAACCCCGGCTCCATGCTGGACGTCGGAGGGGCCGGCGAAGAGAACTTTCCTCTGACCGTCCTGTAGGGCCGTCCCCAGGGGTCCCGGTTCAGGATGCCCAGGAACTGCTCCCAGGCATCGTTCTTGGCCCTGCAGATGGCTATACGCAAGGCCTGGTGTGCCTCGGAGTAGGCCCGCCGGAGGGTTTCCTCCTCGCCAGGCACTCTCGTGGCGCGCCTGCGGCACCGCTGGTATGCGCGCCTGGCCCCCATACTGGTGGCGCGCAGCCCCGACAGCTCGGGCTTCCACCAGTATACCTGCCCCCTGTTTCTTGCTCCGGCCCGCACCCTCGGCATGGCGGCATCGCAGACAACCTGCAGGTCGTCCGCAAACAGGTCCGCCATGCCGTCGGCATCCCCTGCAATGGCAACTGGCGCCTCAGCCCAGTCTCGCACCATCGCCGCCTCCTCTGCCACGTCCGCCCGGAGGAGTGCAAGCCTCCACCTTGGGAAGGGCGAGGCGCCTGCCACGTGACCCGGCGGCAGAGGGGCTCCAGGGGACACCGTGGAGACCTCGTATCGGATGTATAAGTGGTCCGATAGGGTCTCCACTTCCTCCATCACCCGCCAGTCACTGGTGCGGGCCGCGAGTGCCGGGGTGGCAAAGGACACGTCAACTCTGGACGTGCCTTGCCACCGGGAGCAGGTGGGGACGGTGCCTCTGTTGAGTATCTGGAGTCCCGAGGACAGAACCCAGGACTCCAGGATACCTCCTCTGACGTTCGTGACGGGGGACCCCCAGGCTGCGGATTTCGCATTTAGGTCCCCCGCCACTAGCACCGACCTGGGGACCGCCCGGCGGACCACTCCCTCTACGGCAGCCAGGAGACGCTCAAAGTCAACCCGGCTGCCGTTCGGGGAGAAGTAGGTGGACACCACTACCACTCCTCCCCATTGTGCCGCCACATACCCCATTCCTCTCTCCACCATCACCAGAGGAGGGGCCACACCAGTTACCATTATCGCCGCGAGGCCGTCGGCCGCCCCCACCCACTTGGGGGAAGATGGGACAACGTACGGCTCCGCGACGATTGCCAGGTCTATGTTCCACTCGGCTGCTGACTGACACATAAGGTCCTGGGCCGCAGCCGAGCGGTTCATGTTCCCCTGCAGTATTTTGCCTATGGGTCTAACTGGCATTGGCGGTTTCCATAGGCGTCACTGCAGGGGCGGCTGGTGTAGCCGAGGGACGGGGGGCGGCACCCCCTTGGATGGGGCGGCCCTTGACCGGAGGGGGGTTGCAGGTTACACCACCCATGCGGTGCCCCGCCGGTAGTCCTCGGTCGGCGCACACCGCACAGTTAGGTGCGGCTGTGCATCCCGACGCCATGTGACCCTCCTGGCCGCAGCGGTAGCACAGACCGCTTCGGTCTTTTTCCGAGGGGCACAGCGCCTGAGGATGGCCTAAACCCATGCATCGGTGGCACCGCATAGGGCGCTGTTCCAACACCTGGATGGAGGCAGAACTCCACCCCACACAGATCCGCCCAGCCTCAGCCAGCTTGGCGATGGTCTCGGTTGGACACGAGACGATCGTGGAGCCCACACCCCTGAGTCCAACCGCGATTTTGCCTACCCTTATCCCCTCCGGTGGGCATCCCGCTTTCTCCGCTATGGCAGAGCGGATCTCCTCTTCGGTGACGGAATCATCGAGCCCCACCACCCGGATACTACCCATCTTGGTCGGACGGGTGACCTTGGCAGCCTCTCCCAGCGCCTCTCCAATCTTGGACGCCAGGGTGTCAGCCTGGGAGGCTGTCGTCTCCTTGGGGAGCTCGATGATTCGCGCCCCTGTCATCCCTGTCCGGAACTTAGCTGGCCCGATGCCCAGTTCCCCCAGGTTCACCGACGCCTTCGCTTTTGCGATAGCGTCCCTATAAGTGGCGCCCTTCGCCACAGCCTCCGGGTTGAGGGTCAGCACCACCGCCAGGGTCTTGGGCGGCTTCGGCACCTTGGGCTTTTGGGGCTTAGCCTTGGCATCCTTGACAGCCTCAGGCGCTGGTGCGACCCTCTTCCTGGGCTTCTTAACCACCTTCGTCCACTCCTCGAGGACGACCGGCTGCTCCTCTCGGGACGTGCCTGCGAACTGCTGCGAGGCCCGTTTCACCGCGGCAGCTGGGGCCTTCTTGGCCTTCTTCTGCCTCGCCTCCTTCGGCAAGTTCGCAGGTGGGGTGAGGGTAGTAGGTACCACCACGTCCACTTGGGAGTGGGTTCCCTTCTCCTTCTCTATCACCTTGGCGTCCGCTCGAAGAGGCGGTCGGTGGGACTGCGCAGGGAGCAGCCGGCCGTCCACCTCAAGACCCTCCAGGCGGGCACAAAGAATGCGCCCGAATTGGTCGGTCAGCTCTCGCTGGAGCCGCTCAATGACCTCCGAGAACTCCTCCCTGGAGAGGCCGTCCGACAATAAGGGGCCCGCTGTCCTCTCCGCTACGGGACTCTTACGATGGGCGTTCTGTTCGGTGAACGCCCGTCTCAGCGCAACCACCTCCCCTTGCAGAGCTGACAGCTGACCCCTTAGGCGCTTGTTGTCCGCCTCGAGTCTCTTTACCTCCTCGTTTGAGGACCTGGAGGCCAGAGCTCGGACGGTCAACAGCATCGACTTCGACGCCTCCCGGATCTCGCGGACGAAGGTCCCCTTGAGATTTCTCGATTTACTCGAGACATGCTCAAGGCGGCCTGCGTCCACTTCCGCCTTCTCAATCAGAGCCTTCGTTGTGAGCTCCAATGACTTCCTGCCCTTCGCGACCTTTCCAGCATGATCCCCAGACAAGTCCCCCTCGGTGAGGGTGGAGTCGTGTTCCGACCCCGGGTGATCCACCGCCTTCAGGTCGCGTCGGGCCTGAGACAAGCCCACACCATGTTGATAGCCTCTGCCTCGGCCTCTGCGAGCACGCGGGACTTTCGGGGCCGACATGTCAACTAGCGCCACGTCAGACTCGGAATCGGAGACGGAGACGCCAGCGAAAAACTTAGAACTTCCTGGAATAGGTCTCTTCCTTGCATTTACATCGACCGATTCCGAGTCCGACACGCCGACCAGACTGCTCCGGGCTTGGGACGCGGCCCCCGCGCGCGACAGGATTGGGGAGATAGCAGATACTGGCCGCGGCATCTCCCCGGTACCGCGGTCCGAAAACTCCTCCGACTCCATCGACCAGTCGAGGGCTCTGCCCACAACCGACGACGAAGGTGAAATAATTTTCACAACAACGCAGAACAAAACAATCACCAAAACAATCCGAACTCAACCAAAAAACCTCCCAAAAGAGAAACTTTCTCAAAAATTTTTCAAAAAGAGAAACTTTATGCTCAAGTCTCGAACCAGGGTCTTCTGTTTACAGTATCGTCGTATTTCCCACCTGGGCTACTACCAAAAAACATCATGGCTCGAACCGGGTCTCTTGAAATCGGCCCGAAACGGTCGCCGTTTTCCCGTCAGAACTATCCCAACCTTAACCTAACCTAACCTAACCTAACCTAACCTAACCTAACCTAACCTAACCTAACCTAACCTAACCTAACCTAACCTAACCTAACCTAACCTAACCTAACCTAACCTAACCTAACCTAACCTAACCTAACCTAACCTAACCTAACCTAACCTAACCTAACCTAACCTAACCTAACCTAACCTAACCTAACCTAACCTAACCTAACCTAACCTAACCTAACCTAACCTAACCTAACCTAACCTAACCTTTTTTTTTTTTTTTTTTTTTTGTTAACGGGGGGGAAATCTTCCAAAGATACCCGGCTTCCTGGGGGGAAAGCCGGGTTATGTGGGATTTTTACCCACTAAAACCCCCCCGGTGGCCCTCTCCGTGCGCTTGCTGGGGGCTCCGGGATCTCAATGAACGCTCCGGAACCCCCACGCACTGTGCCTTTCGGCACCCTTCTCGCGTCGGGCTAGAGCCCGCGAAGCCTCTTTTACGGCGGTGTGCGGCCACCACACACCGCTGCCGTCGTGGGGTCGCTTGAAACGGTGGTCCGAGCCCCCACTCTCGCCACCCGCGACCCCGCTCTCCTTTTAGTCGCCTCTTACGACAGGCAGGAGATACCGTAGCCCTATTCTAAGCCCGGAACTACAGGGCTTGGCCCCCTTTTAGTCGACTCCTACGACAGGCAGGGGATACCGTAGTCTAATTCTAAGCCCAGAACTACAGGGCATTGGGGCCAGGGCGGGGCCGGTTAGCGCCGCCTCTACGCCTCCGCCTCCTTGCGGGGTCGGCCCTCTCCCTCTCACGTTCAGCTTCCTCCTTCTGGGACATTACCGTCTCACAGAAGGAGGCTACTGCATCCCATTGGGGTTTGCCTTGCACCATGGCTGCTACCACAGATGGCAGCCGGAGGTCTTCCCCGATCGCTGCGACAAGGTCTCGACGCGGCGATTGCCACGCGGGGCAGACTTCCAAAGTGTGCTGGGCGTCGTCAAGAGTAGAGCTGCAGTGGTGGCAGGCTGCTGACTCTTCTCTGCCAATTCTGTTCAGGTACCCACTGAAACACCCGTGTCCGGTGAGTACCTGGGTCATCCGGTAAGTAATTTGGCCACCTGCACGGCTCATCCACTCTTGGAAGACCGGCAGAACTGCCCCCACGACCCTCTGGCGCTGACTGGCTGGCTCTTGCAGTCGCACCTCCCACTGTTCAAGCGCATTTTCATGCGCCTCCTGCCGCATCAGGGTAACAGCCCGGGGGGGCAAGTTCTGCCCGTCCTCGCGCATGCGGCGAAAACCTAACCTAACCTAACCTAACCTAACCTAACCTAACCTAACCTAACCTAACCTAACCTAACCTAACCTAACCTAACCTAACCTAACCTAACCTAACCTAACCTAACCTAACCTAACCTAACCTAACCTAACCTAACCTAACCTAACCTAACCTAACCTAACCGATAAAACAACTTTTGTTCAGTTTACCTCTCACCCACTTGTGTCGCACCTTCCTACAAGCGTCTCGCCTTCAGCTCCTTGTACCTGAAACAAAAATAAAAGTAAATTCAATAGTTTTCCTTCAATTTTGCAAAAACACTAACAAATTTTCTAAATTAACTTTTTTCGGCCTTTTTCTTTAATTTCTTTTTCTAAATCCGTCGGACCTCTTCCGCATCTACTACACTTCTCTTCGTGGACCTCCCCCGTTTTTTGCCGCCACCCACCCCGCCGCCCCGCCCCACCGACCCTTCGTTGATACCCTTGGGTCATCGACTTTTCAGGGAAAATTATTTTACATTTTTACCGTTTCTGGCCACATTTTAATTATGTTGAGGACGCCGCTTGGGCTGACGCCCCACTCCCACACCAGCGACGACCCGGACTCGTCTGGTTCGATGCCCCCGCTCCGTTACGGCAGCCAAGCCGCCACTCCCACTGCTACGGTCGCAACTCCCGCTGCTAAGCCCGCTAAACCCGTCCCGCTACAGATGGGCTATTTTGAGGACCCGGAGAGTGAGATCTTCTCCCTCTTTGAGGTTATCCGAGAAGCCGTGGGCCGCTCGGGTAACCTCAAGAGAGGGATCAAGGCCGATATCCTCACAAGCGTGGACAGGATTGAACACCTACTTACTCTTTCGCCCCTGCCATCTGCTCCCCCTCCCCCTCCTGCCCCCCCTGCTGACACCGAAGAGCTCAAGGCAACCATTCGAGAGTGCATCCGTGAGGAGATGAGGGCGATCACGGTGCCTGCGCCGACCGCTCAGGCGCCTCTGCCGACTCCTACTCCGTCTCCTCCGGGTCAGTCCTCCTACGCCAAGGTTGCCGCAACTCCCTCCATCCCGCTCCGCCCACCTCCTTATAAACCATCAATCATAGTCTCTGCAAAGAATTCCGCAACCACCTCCGAGACTCTTACTGCATGGCAGAAGAGCATCACTTTCACAGACACAAACTTTTCCCCCCTTAGCGTCAAGCCCATCTCCAAAAACAAACTCCGGGTAGAATTTGACAGAACGGAGCACATGGAAACTACCCTAAATAAAATAAGCCCATCTTCTACTATCGAGGCGGAGCCATCGAAAAAGTTGCAGCCCATGGTAATAATCAAGGGTATTCCCGACTCAATTTCCCCTGAGACTCTAACCACCATTCTGCGCAGTCAAAACGACGCAATTAAAAACAACGGGCCTGAGGAACTCCAGCTTAAGTTCAAACGCGGAAACAGGAACCCGAAACTGTACAATGCGGCCTACACCACCAGCCCTGCTCTTTGGCGGTCCATTACTGATGTTGGCAAACTCAATGTGGACCACCAAAGGGTCCACGTCGAAACGTACATACCGGTCTTACAATGCTACCGCTGCCTCCAGTATGGCCACACCAAGAAGTGGTGCAAAGAAACAACCTCTACCTGCTCGCACTGCTCATCCACCCAGCACAGTTACAAGGACTGCCCTGTTAAGGAAGACGCCACTAAACTATCCTGCTACAATTGCAATGCACACAATAAAAACCATAATATCTCTGACAAAGATACCGCCCACAGTGCCACGTCAGCTACTTGCCCCCGCTACATAAGTACGAGCAAATCCGTCTGCTCACGTACCGACTACGGCGAGTAGCTCTATACCACTTAACTCAATATAGCCCACACTGTTAAACATCCAGGACCTGTATGGAGCTGTATGGCGCGTCATTCACCTACCGACGCTGCTCCCGGTCGCGGATGTCGCCGACGATACACTAATCGGTTTAAGATACCCTCGACCGACAAGAGCAGTTGCAATACAACCACGCGCGTGTGCGCCCACAGCCCTATGCAGATCTAATGTAAGCATATTTATGTAATCCTGTAAAATCTATTAAAATCCTTAAAAAAATATATTATTACAAAAATGTAAACAATAAATATATGTATATATACACACCCACACAAATAACAACATCTTAACAATCTTAATCATTTTCTATTACTTAATCCCCTTAAAACTTATCAAAATTTGACTCAATTACAAATCATAAATTAAATACAATAATAAGAATCATCTAATAATGCACTTTATATTTTATATAATATAAAAGATGCTGTAAACACTATAACTGCCAAAATCTCTCTGTAAACACACTACTTAAAAACAACCACTTTAAATCCTAAATCTCTTTCCAATAAATCAATCGTAATACGCACTTTGTACAAAGTTGCACAAAACAAAATTACACTCTGTAACCCTCTTTCATAAGCCGTTCAATGTAATCACTCTGTGTGCTCGCGGAGTATTCCATTAGCACTGCGAGCACACAAGGAGCCCCAACTTCTTGGAAAAAAAAAAAAAAAAAAAAACCTAACCTAACCTAACCTAACCTAACCTAACCTAACCTAACCTAACCTAACCTAACCTAACCAAACCTAACCTAACCTAACCTAACCGGGGGCGCCACGCCAGATAACCTTCACGTGTACCCCTCCGCTTCCGTTCCCTCTGATTCCTTGTGAACCAGATGGAAGGGCAAGTGGTGGGGTCGGTGCGCCCTGAGCGTTAGTCAGTGACTTCTCCTTGTGGGATCTTGCTGGCTAACGGCGAATGATCTGGCCCGAGGGGTCGCGTGGGTTCCAATTCCTCTGTGAATCGGGACCCAGGCGACCAACCGAAGGAGGTCCGGCTAGGGGGGGGCGCAGTCGCGCCTCAAACTAGTCGGATAAGAGTGGCCGCGGGCGGAGGGTCGGGGGACCCGACGCCTACGATTGCGGCGGGCCGGAAGGCACCCTCGTGTGTTCCGAGGGTGCCTTCTCGCGCAAGGAGAGGGCCCGCTCGCTCGCTCTCCACTTTCTCTGCTTTCAGAGAAGTGCTGGAGAGCGAGCGGCGGGCGACGCAGCGTCGCGCCGTCCTCCTCTTGCCTGTTGTATGGGCGACGGGTCGGGGGAGGGCGGCGCGAGGAAGCGGTTGGGGGCCACTATGGCCCCCCAGAGGAGGGGTGGCGCTTGCGCCGCCGGGGAGCCACATCTGGCTCCCCACCAGTAGAGCCCCCTCGGGGGCGAGCTCTTGCCGGGTCACAGTGACTTAACCTCTGGCCTATCCTGTGGCCCGGTAGAGTAGCGGAGGAACACCGCGGGGTTTTAGGGGGTAGTCCAGCTGAGCAGGCGGCTCGATAGTGCTGGGAGTCCACCACAAAGTCGCTCTGCTGTCCCCCGGCAGCAGAGTGGCGAAGTGCGCAAATGCATTTCCCCGCGTCAACAAAAAAAAAAAAAAAAAAAACCTAACCTAACCTAACCTAACCTGGGGCGCCACGCCAGATAACCTTCACGTGTACCCCTCCGCTTCCGTTCCCTCTGATTCCTTGTGAACCAGATGGAAGGGCAAGTGGTGGGGTCGGTGCGCCCTGAGCGTTAGTCAGTGACTTCTCCTTGTGGGATCTTGCTGGCTAACGGCGAATGATCTGGCCCGAGGGGTCGCGTGGGTTCCAATTCCTCTGTGAATCGGGACCCAGGCGACCAACCGAAGGAGGTCCGGCTAGGGGGGGGCGCAGTCGCGCCTCAAACTAGTCGGATAAGAGTGGCCGCGGGCGGAGGGTCGGGGGACCCGACGCCTACGATTGCGGCGGGCCGGAAGGCACCCTCGTGTGTTCCGAGGGTGCCTTCTCGCGCAAGGAGAGGGCCCGCTCGCTCGCTCTCCACCTTCTCTGCTTTCAGAGAAGTGCTGGAGAGCGAGCGGCGGGCGACGCAGCGTCGCGCCGTCCTCCTCTTGCCTGTTGTATGGGCGACGGGTCGGGGGAGGGCGGCGCGAGGAAGCGGTTGGGGGCCACTATGGCCCCCCAGAGGAGGGGTGGCGCTTGCGCCGCCGGGGAGCCACATCTGGCTCCCCACCAGTAGAGCCCCCTCGGGGGCGAGCTCTTGCCGGGTCACAGTGACTTAACCTCTGGCCTATCCTGTGGCCCGGTAGAGTAGCGGAGGAACACCGCGGGGTTTTAGGGGGTAGTCCAGCACTGAGCAGGCGGCTCGATAGTGCTGGGAGTCCACCACAAAGTCGCTCTGCTGTCCCCCGGCAGCAGAGTGGCGAAGTGCGCAAATGCATTTCCCCGCGTCAACAAAAAAAAAAAAAAAAAAAAAAAAAAAAAAAAAAAAAAAAAAAAAACCTAACCTAACCTAACCTAACCGATAAAACAACTTTTGTTCCGTTTACCTCTCACCCACTTGTGTCGCACCTTTCTACAAGCGTCTCGCCTTCAGCTCCTTGTATCTGAAACAAAAATAAAAGTAGATTCAATAGTTTTCCTTCAATTTAGCAAAAACACTTACTAATTTTCTAAATTCACTTTTTTCGGCCTTTTTCTTTAATTTCTTTTTCTAAATCCGTCGGACCTCTTCCGCATCTACTACACTTCTCTTCGTGGGCCTCCCCCGCGTCGATTGACACCTCTTTTGTGCCGATACGACGAAATTTTGGTTTTTCTCCATACATACGTCTCGTAAAAAATCCACCTAAGCGGCGTGTCTTTTCAGTACAACATAAAACAACTTTTGTTCCGTTTACCTCTCACCCACTTGTGTCGCACCTTTCTACAAGCGTCTCGCCTTCAGCTCCTTGTATCTGAAACAAAAATAAAAGTAGATTCAATAGTTTTCCTTCAATTTAGCAAAAACACTTACTAATTTTCTAAATTCACTTTTTTCGGCCTTTTTCTTTAATTTCTTTTTCTAAATCCGTCGGACCTCTTCCGCATCTACTACACTTCTCTTCGTGGGCCTCCCCCGCGTCGATTGACACCTCTTTTGTGCCGATACGACGAAATTTTGGTTTTTCTCCATACATACGTCTCGTAAAAAATCCACCTAAGCGGCGTGTCTTTTCAGTACAACATAAAACAACTTTTGTTCCGTTTACCTCTCACCCACTTGTGTCGCACCTTTCTACAAGCGTCTCGCCTTCAGCTCCTTGTATCTGAAACAAAAATAAAAGTAGATTCAATAGTTTTCCTTCAATTTAGCAAAAACACTTACTAATTTTCTAAATTCACTTTTTTCGGCCTTTTTCTTTAATTTCTTTTTCTAAATCCGTCGGACCTCTTCCGCATCTACTACACTTCTCTTCGTGGGCCTCCCCCGTTTTTGCCGCCACCCACCCCGCCGCCCCGCCCCACCGACCCTTTGTCGATACCCTTGGGTCATCGACTTTTCTGGGGAATTAATTTTACATTTTTAGCGTTTCTGGCCACAACTTTAGAATGTTAAGAACGTCGCTTGGGCTGACGCCCCACTCCCACACCAGCGACGACCCTGACTCGTCTGGTGCGATGCCCCCGCTTCGTTACGGCAGCCAAGCCGCCACTCCCACTGCTACGGTCGCCACTCCTGCTGCTAAGCCCGCCAAACCCGCTAAACCCGTCCCGCTACAGATGGGCTATTTTGAGGACACGGAGAGCGAGATCCTCTCCCTCTTTGAGGTTATCCGAGAAGCCGTGGGCCGCTCGGGTAACCTCAAGAGAGGGATCAAGGCCGATATCCTCACAAGCGTGGACAGGCTTGAATACCTTTTTACTCTTTCGCCGCTGCCATCTGCTCCCCCTGCCCCGCCTGCCCCCCCTGCTAACACCGAAGAGCTCAAGGCAACCATCCGAGAGTGCATCCGTGAGGAGATGAGGGCGATCACGGTGCCTGCGCCGACCGCTCAGGCGCCTCTGCCGACTCCTACTCCGCCTCCTCCGGGTCAGTTCTCATACGCCAAGGTTGCCTCAACTCCCTCTGTTCCGCTCCGCCCACCTCCATATAAACCAGCCATCATTGTTTCTGCAAAAAACGCTAACTCCACCTCCGAGACTCTCTCTGCCTGGCAGAGAAGTATCACATTTACAGACACTAATTTTGCCCCTTTAAGTGTCAAGCCGGTTTCAAAGAGCAAGCTCCGGGTAGAATTCGACAGGCCCGAACACGCGCAGGCAACCCTAGAGAAAATTAGCCCCTCATCGGACATTGAAGCTGAGGCATCCAAGAAACTGAAACCTATGATCGTAATTAAAGGAGTACCCGAAAACATTTCCCCAGAAACACTCACCAGCATTCTCCGCACCCAGAACGACTGTATAAAAAATAATGGACCCGAGGACCTTCAGCTCAAATTTAAACGTGGTAATCGCAACCCAAAACTCTTTAACGCTGCATACACCACCAGCCCTGCCCTTTGGCGGTCTATCATAGATGCTGGTAAGCTCAATGTGGACCATCAAAGGGTCCACGTTGAGACATATATCCCGGTGTTGCAGTGCTATCGATGCCTTCAATACGGCCATACCAAAAAATGGTGTAAAGAGACCACTTCCATCTGCTCCCACTGCTCTTCCAGCCAACACACATACAAGGACTGCCCGGTTAAGGAAGACGCCACAAAAACATCCTGTCACAATTGCACCACTCATAATAAAAGTCACAACATCTCTAACAAAGACACCGCTCACAGCGCCACATCTGCCTCTTGCCCTCGATTCATTAGCATGAGTAATTCCGTGCGCTCGCGCACGGACTATGACGAGTAGCCCCAACCCACCTAATTAAAACTAGCCTACACCCGTAACATGCAGGAGCTGTATAGAGCTGAAGGGCACGCCTCCCAACTACCGCGGCTGCTCTCGGTTGCGTATTTTTGCCGACAAAACAGTTATCGGTTTTTAAATACCCGCGATCGTCAAGACCAGCTGCCATGCAGCTATCCAGACAATGGACAATCCAGCGCGCTGTGTGCTCCCGGCTCTGCGCAGGTCTTACTAAATTTAAACAAAAGTAATTCTACGAAATCTCTTTATATCCCTTTATAGCTTTATAATCTCTAAAACGTTAACAAATAAAATAAAATGTACCCTTACACACATAATAACATTTAAAAATCTCCTCCTTTTCAAATACCTTAATCCCTTATAACTAATCAACTAACTTAAATCAATCCAAATCACTAAATTAACCACAGTAAACAACCATCAAATTAAAACGCACTTTAATGCAATATTAAAGATGCGGGGAAACAAAGTAACCATAAACAATCTCCCTGAAATAAATCTATCTTCAATCGTAATCTTAAATATCATCTTGAATCTTAAATATCAATCTAACTACACACGATCTTTGTATATATAATAGCAAAGATACGATAATCAACATAGTACTTTGTAACCCTCTTTCATAATTCTTACACTGTAATCACTCTGTGTGCTCGCGGAGTATTCCATTAGCACTGCGAGCACACAAGGAACCTCAACTTCTTTAAAAAAAAAAAAAAAAACCTAACCTAACCTAACCTAACCTAACCTAACCTAACCTAACCTAACATACCTAACCTAACCTAACCTAACCTAACCTAACCTAACCTAACCTAACCTAACCTAACCTAACCTAACCCAGTACTAAATCAATAGACCCAGCCATCTAAATCGCTCCGCGGAAAATAATCCAAACTGCCGCCTAAAAAGGAGCTACGCGCCTGAAAGTGTCGAAAAGTGAGGGAAATAGTGCAAGGAACAAGTGACATTGGAGGTGTCACCCTATCCCATCGGGTTCCCGGTTCACAGTGCAGAGAACCCGACCACCTGTTTTCACCCAGTGAACCAGTGAACGCGACGACCGCGAGTGCTTAGTGTGACCAAAGTGAGCCCCCTTAACACGGGAAAGAAGACGCCATCCCGATCGGAGCACCCAGACACCCCCTGGAGCCGAAACATCCGCGCCCCATCTCTTGGGGTAACCCGCTTGGTGCGCGCCACTGAAACCTATACCACCACACGCGGCAGACATCAAGGAACACCGCGCCGAAAACCGCATCCCGATTGGACCACCCAGAGCCGGGAAAGAGCCGCCCTAAGTCCTGAAAAACGCGAGCCATACAAAGGTCAGTGATATTAATGGTCATCCTGCTTTCCATAGTCATCGAGTGAAACGACAGGTCACCAAACACTCGGCGGCTGACTCTGGCAGCTATAAATAAACTGACCTAGTTTTCAAGAACGGCGAGCGAACGCGCGCGCTCAGCGGTTTTCGCGTTTAAAGCGGTGCACTCCACGGTAAAGGCAAACGCTTCGAAGCAGGGCTCACCAAAACTTTAACATCTAGTTCGTCTCACGCGGAAGCAACTGCGACCGCGTTCCGACGTGCGCTGAGCAACCGAGAAGCAAGCCAAGCCAGGCTTGTTCTGACATTGCCTCACGTCGAAAAAGTTCCGGGTGTTCCGCCAGCTTCACCAAGTCACGTCCTGAGGACCCACACCAACCCGAATTAGGGCCCCCTCCATTCGCCCCGCTCCCCTTCCCTTCATACACTACCATCCAGGGCCTTCAACAACAAAAGGCTCGAAGGCGCAAGTACTCGTCTACAGCAACGCAGACCAACAGCGAGTGCCTTATACAGTATAGCACGGAAAAAAAAAAAAAAAAAATAGATTAAGTTAATTTAAGTTAGCTAAGATTAGATAAGTAGGTACGTAGTAATAGTCAAACTCCATTTGCGCCCCAGTTCTCCACTCACTCCTAAGTAAACATAGCCACCCCGTTCCACGCTTGACGTAGCCTAATAATAGTTCGGGTGACCCCCGCTGACCGAGTCGACTGCGACCAATATAGCCCTCCATCACCAAACAAAGGTCAAGTTCGATCAAAAGATCGGAAACAGTGTTGTGTTGACCTAGTTATCGCTCACAGCTAGCGCGCTTATGTGTATGTGGTATTGGTCGTGGTGAGCTTGCATTTCGAAGCGAACACTGCAAGGCGGGGATCACCGGAACGGTAGGAAAGGGCAAAAGACATCAACGCGTGGCTCGGGCTTTCAAAAACCCATCGCATATTATAAAACCTGTATACACAATAAGTTTATTAGCTCAATTTACTCTTAAGTAGGTATATAAGAAAAAAAAAAAAAAAAAAAAATGTCTAGCTCAAGCACCGCAAGCTCGAGCAAGTCTGCCACGGAAACCGCCCCAAAACCAACGCGTTCGCTGCGGGAAAAGGTGCTAACCAAGGCCGCAGTGGCAAGATCGTCCACCTCAGAAAAGTTTGGACAGCCGCCCTCGCAGACGAAGATGCCAAAAGCGCCCCAGCCGCCGCGGAGGAGGAAGCAAGCTGGCAAAGGCAAGCCTGTGCCACAGCCCGAAACTTCCTCCGCGGGGAGCTGCGCGTCCGTTGCCGACGCTCCGGGCGCGCAGGTCGCCGCGAGGGAGAGCGGGCCGTCGGCCAGCGAGTGCTCTGCTCAGACTCCGCCGGCACCCGAACCTGCGTCGGCCGGCGACTTAATCGATAGGGTGATCGACTGGGAGTTATGCGGGGTTTCCCCCCCTCGTCCGATAGTATCGGACGAAGAGAGCTCGGTCGCCTCATCGATTGAGTCGTCGGCGACAACGGCGGCGGCCAAACGCGTCAGCATCCTCTACTCGTCGCCGAGGAGAGGAACCGGAGTGCTGATGGACACCGCGACGAGGGTGGCAAACGACCTGCTGCAGAAAGGGAAGGATGCACTGGAGGCTGCGGGCAACATGAAGCGGGAATGCAAGGCAACCGCTATCGAGTGCCTGCAGGGCCTGTACGAGACAGTGCTGTCCCTTTCGGACTCTAGGGCTAGACACAAATACAATCTAGAAAAAGAAACCTCCCGCCATGCCCAGGAACTCGTCCGAGTTGAGAGAGGGCACATAAAGGAGCTAGCCGGACTGCGACAAAACCTTATAAATGAAATGTGCCAAGCGCGGAAGGACATCTCCGAAACCCTGCTCGAAACCAAAGCCGTTCGGAACTGGCTCGGGCACGAGATGGACGAACCACTCCGGCGCATCAATGAACTCCACAAGGAACTTTCATCGCTGGGCACAAAGTTGCACAAAGAGAGCGACAAGAAACCGGAGACGTTCACCGCCTCAGACGATTCCAAATGGCGCACCATCGAGGCGAGCGTCGCAAAACTGGGCACGAACATCGGCTCCGTCTCAAACCAGCTTGACGGTCTCCGGCGAACAGTCGAGGGTCTCGCAGCGGCACCGGCTGCCTCCACAGCACCGCCCCCTCAACCCGAAAACTCAGAGCTTCAAAGCACAATTACCGAGTTCGCGTCAGAGATGAAGACGCTTAGGGCAGCCGTACAACAACTCCTCAGCAAACCTACAAACTCTCCCCCCCCACCAGAGCCCACCCTGGACTTGGCTGCACATCTCGAGCCACTGACGGAACGGCTCCAAATTGTCTCCTCGGACCTCCGCGAACTGCGAGAGAAGAAAACCGAGGTTCCCGCGCTCCCAGCGCAGAACCTAGAGGCAGAACTCGCGATGGCGGAGGTCAAGCAAACTTTGGCCACAATAAAAAAAGGCGTATCCGAGCTGAACACCCAGGAAAAGCCACCGCTGGGTCCAATGACGTTTGCCCAGGCAGCGGCGAAACCGCAACCACCGAAACAACCGAACCACACGTTAATCATCTCATCGAAGGACCCCAAACATACGGGCCAAAACGTGATCGACAAGATTACTGCAGCCCTGGACTTAAAAAATACCGGGGCCAAAGTGAATAAGGTTCGGAAAGCTCGGAACCAAAAGGTGGTCCTAAGTTGCGCGAGCAAGGAGGACCTGAAAATCGTCAAAGAAAAAGTCCAGGGAAACGAAAGCCTACGCATCTCGGAATCCAAGCCGGCAAACCCCTTGGCCTGCATTAAAGGAGTGCTCTCCAACAACACCGACGAGGAGATTGTAGATCTCCTTAAAGCGCAGAACGGACACCTCTTGCGCGACGTCAGTGCCGGGGAGCAAACCATAAAAATGCGCTACAGGAAACGCGCCAGGAACCCGCACGAATGCCACCCGGTCGTAGAGCTGTCTCCAGAGGTGTGGAAACGATTCACCGAGGCAGGGAAAGTACACATCGGAATACAGCGATGCCGGATCGAGGATCAGTCTCCGCTTGTGCAGTGCACCAAATGCTTGGCGTACGGCCACACCAAGTCCGTGTGCAAGGCCGAGCATGCTTCGTGTTGCTACTGCAGCGAGGAGCATACAGGCGGAGACTGTCCCTCGAAGGCGGCGGGAAAACTTCCGGTGTGCACAAACTGCACAAAAGCCCAGAAAGACGAATGCGACCGGGCACACACCGCTTTCAGCGACGCATGCCAAGAACGGCAAAAATGGGACCACATAGCGCGGTCGCGTGTTTCCTATTGCTAAGGGCGTCCAGGCAGAAAACGGGTCAGCAAACTCCGGGAGCCCAGAAACATCGGACGGACCAAGAGGGGAGCTGCACATCATCCAGGCAAACCTCCAGCGATCCAAGCTCGCAACAGCCGAGCTCTTTCAGGCGGCCCAGGAAAAGGGGTTTTCAATAGCGCTAGTTCAGGAGCCCTATGTGGGAAGAACTGGCACAATGAAACAATACCCCGGCACTCAAGTCATCCAGTGCACCCTGAATCGCCAGAAGCCAGTGAAGGCGGCAATCGTCGTGTTCGGAGACAGCCTGGAGGTCATCCATGACCCCCAACTGGTAACCGAAAACATTGCCGCTGTGCTGATAAGGGCGGGCCAGCTTGAGCTTGGCGTGCTGTCCGTCTACTACGAGGGCGACCGGGACATAGACCCGTACATATCCGAGACAAAAAGGCTCTGCAGCAAGTTACGCACAAACAACATAATAGTGGCGGGGGACGTAAATGCCTGGAGTCACTGGTGGGGAAGCAGCTCGGAGGACCACCGCGGGGCGGCGTACAACACCTTTCTCAATGAGATGGACTTCCAAATCCTCAACACAGGTCAAGTACCCACTTTTGAGACCTACAGGGGTGACAGACTCTACACAAGCATAGTAGATGTAACCGCTTGCAGCCTGTCCCTGCTGGGCAAAATTGAGGAGTGGAGTGTGAATAGAAGTCTCACAACATCGGACCACAACGCAATCACCTTCACGTTGCGCCTAGAGAAAAGCCTGGAAACACTAAGGCCAATCACTACACGCGTTTACAACACCAAGAAGGCAAAATGGTCTGACTTCAATGCACGCTTCACCTCTGAATTAGCCGAAAACAGCATCACCCTGACCAAGGTGTCGGAAGTGCGAGACGCGGAGGGTTTGGAAAAAATGTTAACAACCTACACAGAGACCATCCACAAGGCTTGCGAACAGGCAATTCCCAAGCTGGGTGCACGGAAGGGTGACGCGAGACCCCCCTGGTGGTCTTCTACCCTCAACGAGCTCAAGAAAGAGGTGCTAAGGAAAAAGAGGAGAATCCGGAATGCAGCCCCATGCCGCAGACAACACGTCGTGGACGAATACCAGCTGGCAAAAGAGGAGTACGGCCGAAGAGCCACTGAAGCCGCCACACAGAGCTGGAAGGAGTTTTGCTCGACACAGGACCGAGAGAGTATGTGGGACGGCATCTACAGAGTCATAAGGAAGACGTCTAGGAGATCAGACGACACGCTTCTGAGAAACACTGCCGGGGAAACACTCAGCCCGGAGCAGTCTGCGGAACTTTTAGCGAAAACGTTCTATCCCGATGACTCTGTGGAAACCGATACCGAACATCACACAATGCTCAGAGGACAAACAGACGCGCGTAACCCGGAGGAAATAGAAGGCCTGTCGGCAGACGATCCACCATTTACACCCGCGGAGCTGGACATGGTCCTCAGGGCCGCGAACCCGAAAAAAGCTCCCGGGCCGGATGGACTGACAGCCGACATATGCGCAGCCGCTATCCACTGCAATGAAGAAGTGTTTCTGGCGTTGGCAAATAAATGCCTATCGCTGTCGCACTTTCCAAAACAGTGGAAAATCGCCCACGTGTGCATTCTCCGCAAGCCGGGTAAAGAAGACTATACGCACCCCAAGTCCTACAGGCCAATAGGCCTCCTATCGGTCCTCGGTAAAATCGTCGAGAAACTCCTAGTGCACAGACTCCAGTGGCGCTTTCTCCCAACTCTGAACAAAAGCCAGTACGGCTTCATGCCACAACGTGGAACCGAGGACGCCCTCTATGACCTATTAGCTCACGTACGAACAGAGGTGAAATCTAAAAAGATTGTCCTTCTGGTATCGCTGGACATAGAGGGAGCCTTCGACAACGCATGGTGGCCCGCTCTAAAACAACGGATGGTGAGCAAAAAATGTCCAAGAAATCTCTATGCACTGGTGGTATCGTACTTGAGAGACCGTAAGGTAAAGGTCAACTACGCCAGAGCGTCTAGCGAAAAGGAAACCACGAAAGGCTGTGTCCAGGGTAGCATTGCTGGACCGACATTCTGGAACCTAATCCTAGACCCACTCCTACAAAAAATGGCTAGTAAAGGGGTATACTGCCAGGCCTTTGCGGACGATGTCGTCCTGGTTTTTTCTTCCCACGCAGTCAGTACCCTGCAGCAAGCAGCCGACAAGACCCTAAAGACCGTAGCCGAATGGGGTGTCGAGAATAAGTTGAATTTCGCCGCGCACAAAACAAACGCGATGGTGATAACCAAAAAACTGAAATACGACGCCCCCGAAATCCACATGTCAGGCAGCAGGATAGAGCTTGTAAAGGAGATCAAGCTGCTGGGTCTTATAATCGACTGCAAGCTCACTTTCAACGCGCACGTAACCGCCATTTGCAAAAAAGCTGCGGACATCTACAAACAGCTAGCGTGCGCAGCAAAAGTGAGCTGGGGACTTAACAGAGAAATCATCAGGACGATATACGTGTCGGTGATAGAGCCAATCGTGCTGTATGCAGCAGGCGCATGGCACTCGGCTGCAGAGAAACTGTCGATCCGGAACCAGTTGGACTCACTGCAGAGAGGCTTTGCGCAGAAGATCACCAAAGCATACCGCACGGTGTCTCTGACATCGGCATTAGTCCTGTCGGGCCAACTACCCCTAGACCTCAGAATCCTTGAAGCGGGAACCCTATACAAGATAAAAAAGGGACACTCCGAAGACTTCATACCACCAGGCAGAGAGATTGAAAGCAGGGTAGGACATTTGCACAACCCCCACCCAGCTCTACTCACAACAACCGAGTATGAACGCCTCGACGACATGGACCCCGAAACTCTGGTAAATCTAAATGTGACCGGTGCACAGGTGTACACCGACGGCAGCAAAATAGAAGGAAAGGTGGGTGCAGCGCTAACATTGTGGGTAAACGGCAGAGAGTCCAAGTACTCCACTTTTCGTCTAGAGCCTCACAACACTGTCTTCCAGTCAGAGATGTATGCACTCTACAGAGCCGTAAAAATGGTTAGAGACTCCAAAATGGGCACGGCCAACATTCTGAGCGACTCAAGATCTTCGCTGGACTTACTCAGATGCCCATCGGTAACTCACCCTCTGGCTCTCGAGATAAAGAGATGCATACGGGAAATCCGAGAACAAGACAGAACAGTGAGGCTCTTCTGGCTGAAGGCCCATGTGGGAACGCCGGGGAACGAAAGAGCTGACGAACTGGCTAAAAAAGCAGCACTCACCAAGAAGACAGCTCCAGACTACGACAAGGTACCCATATCCTTCGTCAGGAAACAGATACGAGAGGAAACTGTAAGAAAGTGGCAGATGCGCTATGAGTCTTCCAGCACGGGTGCGGTCACAAAGGTATTTTTACCTACCGTCCAAATGGCCAGACGAGTACTAAAGGACACAAATTTAACACCCGTCCATGTCCAGATACTGACCGGCCACGGAGGATTCGCAGCGTATCTCCACCGCTTCCACGTCAAAGACAGTCCCTCTTGTGTTTGCGATCCCGAACGTGACGAAACGATATGGCATGTGCTTCTGGAGTGCCCAAGATTTGGCCGGGAAAGGATGGAGCTGGAATTACATATCCAGACCAGACTTGACCAGTCCACTCTGCCCACCATCATGGAGGACCCGGCCATCAGAACACCTTTCTTGGAGTTTGCAAGCAAAGTCGCCAGAGTCGCAGCAAAGAGGAACAGCACATCGACCACCGCCGCCACCACAACTGTCAATGCAAGCACCGCTGCCGTCGTCACAATTACCACAAATACCCCGACGACCGGAAACGCAACCGCAAAAACCGACACAAGCCAAGCCACGGACACCATCCAAAGAAACCTTCAAAGCCTCTTGGAGCATGGAGAGCTCGGCGAGCCAAAAATAAGAGTACGAGGCGTTGCTCTTTTTATGGACAGCGACACCGAAAAACTCGGCATAAGCTTTTGTCGTCTCGGCAGAAAACGTGTTATCATACCACCCGGCCTGGCTACCCTACTAAACGGGAGTACGTCCAAAACGAGCATGGAACTCCGGAAATTCAACGCGCTACCCCAGTCGCAAGTGGCCGACCAACAGTGCCGTATAGTGCGATACAAACAGAAAACAATAGCACTTTTCGACTGGGGAGAAGAAACACCATTCGCGCAGGCATGTTCCGTGCTCAAACAATTTGGACAAAACACAAGCCATGGCTCACGAGTTGTAAGCGTAGACGCAATGGTGCTTGAGATGGAAAAGGGAGAAGTCGCAGACCGCCTGGGTTGTCTGGAAGCCTCAAAAAATCACGAGGTGGTCGTGTACGAGGACCGGGGAGAAAACTTAAGTTTTCTCAAGGAACCAAACCACGACCAGGCAACAGCGTCCACCCCCACATACAGCTGGGGATATCCCATTCCCAACTCAAGCACCCAAAGTGGATCAGATCGCTTACAACAGAGAGTGGACGCCGATAACACAGCAGCCAAAGGACGCAAAGAAGCAAGCTCAGAGGAGACGGCTGGGGCGAGGGGGTTGATAAAAGCCTTTATGAACGCCCTCAACTCAGCCACGCGAGCCATGCAATCAAGAGCTTCCAAAGCAGCGGAACGTCAAGAAGTGGCTGTAAGGGAGTTCTTGAAGAAAACACCACCGAGCAAAACAACGCCACCACAGGAACGCAGAACGAGGGCCGACAAGGGGCAAGTCAGCCCTCCCAGTCTCAAACCAGCAGAGAAGCCCATAGACCACGCAACAAACGCTTTCCTCGAGTTTCAGGCGGTAATAAAGGCTTCTAAAGAAGTAAACCTAGCCACCTGCGATGAGATCTTGCAGACCTTCCAGCGGGGGAATGAAGGGCTGTTGAAGGTGAGACTCGAGGAAGCTGACGCAGCCATATACAACAACGACACCTCCCAAGTCATAAAGGGAACGATGACAGGTCGGTATATGGCAGCGTACAGTGCAACAAGTGGGTTCGTGGCACTCGACGACGAAGAGACTCGGAGGACTGGCATGCTAAAGTTCGCAACACCGCCAAACGATCCTATCGTGGTTACCGCCCGGTGTACCAAGATAATGCTCGACGACAAGATCCTAAACATGGCCGACATAGTCTCAGAAACGATCGGACCCGGAACAGCATTGGACACTTGGGGGGTACCGAAGATCCGATGGATCGACGGAGTCCCGGGGTGTGGTAAAACGACATGGGTGGTGAACAACTTCGATGAGGGGAACGACGTAGTAGTCACTAGCACAACTGAAGCCGCCAACGACCTAAAAGAAAGCCTAGGCCGTCGCATAGGGAACGCATCCAAAACCAAGGTGCGCACTATGGCCTCAATTCTAGTAAACGGTTCAAAAGAGCCAGGAGGCTGTAACCGCTTACTGGTCGACGAAGCTCTAATGAACCATTTTGGGGCCGTAGTGATGGCGACTCAGTTGTTGGGTGCCAACGAGATTGTCCTCATCGGAGATGTAAACCAGCTGCCGTTTATTGACCGACAGAACCTCTTCCAACTGAGGTACAACCGCCCGAATCTGCTAGCGAACATCAGCGAGCAGTGGTCATGCACACACCGGAACCCAATGGACGTAGCGTACGCCTTAAGTGAGGTTTACCCTGGAATGTACTCGTCAAAACGTCGAGTACGTTCACTCGAGCAAAAACAGTATACGGGCGCGCAAATACCCTTCAACCGGCCGAACACTCTATTCCTGGTACACACCCAGGAGGAGAAAAGATCCCTAATCAACCAGGGTTTCGGGTCGGGCACGGGGTCACGCACCCTTACCATTCACGAGGCACAGGGTTTAACCTACGGGTCGGTCATCGTGATGCGGACAAGTGCGAAGAAGCTGAAGATCCACGACAGCGTCCCACACGCAGTGGTGGCGGTGTCGCGACACACAGGTAGCTGCACGTACTACTCCGACAGTGGCGAAGACGCGATCGGAAGATTCATCCGCAGAGCGACGACTGTCACAAACAAAGCAATCGCGGAGCACAACCTTAAAATGGCAATGCGAAAACGCGATTCTGAGGTGGCAGCTACAACCGCGCCGTTCACAAAAGAAGGGTAGAGAGCAGAATCCGTGGCAGACTAGAGAGATAAGAACACAAAAAAAAAAAAAAGAACATAAAAAAAAGGCAATGTGATATTAAACATAACGCAAAAAAAAAAGGGACAATACATTACTACGGAAAAAAAAAAAAAAAAAAAAAAAAAAAGAGAAAAAAAAAAAAAAAAAAAAAAAAAAAAAAAAAAAAAAAAAAAAAAAAAAAAAAAAAAAGGAGAAAAGAAAAAATAAAAAAAAAAAAAAAAAAAAAAAACCCCACAAAAAAAAAAAGTTTATATTTTATATTATATTTTTAGTATTATTTTAAGCATGTAAGGCTAGGAACTTAGATGTAGTATTAGTTTAAGAAGCCGTGAGGTACAATAACATCAGTACCAAACTATACTGTGTAGGGTAAAAACTATGTAGACGTAGTAGCAGGAATGAAGAACAAAGGGACAACCAAAATAATTATATTATAAATCAAAAGGCACGGACTCCGCGTCTGTGGAAAATAGATGTATGTATAAAAAAAAAAAAAAAAAAAAAAAACCTAACCTAACCTAACCTAACCTAACCTAACCTAACCTAACCTAACCTTTTTTTTTTTTTTTTTTTTTTTACGGGGTGAAATGCAGTTACGCACCATGACACCGCCCCCTGAGGGAGGGTGGCGGCCGTGTGTCAGGCTCGCCCACCGAGTGTGGGCATACTGACTAAAACACCCCGGGAGCCGTCCTGTCGCTTGTGCAATGGGGCGCCGCTGGATCTCGCAAGTGGTGTGACCACAACGCGAATGCGACAGCGGCGCCCCGGCGACGTTGGCCCGACCGAAGCCGGGCCCCTTCCCTGGAGGAGGGGTGTGGGCTCCACACCCCCCCCTCCCGCCACGTGTCAGACGGCAGGTCCCTCAACCTGCCGTCTGTGGCCCTCACTGCACTGGCGGCATGAGGTGCGCGTAGCGCCTCCTACGCGCGCCGGTGCGTCTCCGACGGAGCGGCGCGGACCGAGGATCATCCTCCCGCAGCCGCTCCTCGGCCTCCTTCAGCCCAATGACTTGGTGGCAGAAGTGGGCCATCGCCTTCCACGCTCTCTCCCTGCGGAGCATGATGGGAATCATACTCGGCAAGGAGAGACCGCCCTCGAAGTGTTGCGCCAGAACGTGGCGCTGTGGACCCCAGGCCGCACACTCCGCTAGAGTGTGCTCCGCCGTGTCCGCTGGAGCGTCGCATTCGCGGCACTCCGGCGTCTCCTCCCTCCCGATGCGGTGCAGGTACTTGCCGAAGCACCCATGCCCGGTCAGCACCTGCACCATCCGGAAGGTGAGGGGCCTGCGTTTGCGACGCATCCAGCGCTCCAGGACCGGCTTTACGGCCCGTATGGTCCACACGCCATATTGGGCCACCTCGAGGTCTTCGGCCCACCTCTCCACCAAGTCATCTTTGGCCTCGCGCCTCTCGCGGCGCACCTCCCTCGGGGCCGGGTTCTCGCCCTGGGCCCTCTTGTCCGCGACAAACCGGTACACCCGGGCGAGAACCTCGGCCTCCCGCTCCCAGGGAGGATCCGCAGCCAGGACCGTGGCTGCCGCCCACGACACCGTACGGTACCCCCTAATCGCCCTCTGGGCGATTACTCTCTGTGGCCTCCTGAGCAGTGCTTTGTTGGAGCCACAGAGAGCGTCTACCCACACCGGGGCACCGTACAGTGCCATACTGCGGATGATGCCCGCCATCAGCCTACGGCACCTGGCGTTGGGCCCTCCCTTGTTGGGCAGGAGCTGCCCTAGGGCTGCGGCTGCCCTGACGAGCCTTGGCCCCAGCTCCCTGAAGTGGGGGCCAAAGCTCCACCGCCCATCAAGCACGAGGCCCAAATATTTCATCTGGGCCCCGATCCTCACCACCGTTCCGCCGCCGAGGACAATATTCGCACCCGGCGGCGGTCCGGCTCGGGGCCCATGAAATAGGAGGGCCTCCGTCTTCTCCAGGGCCACCTCGAGGCCCAGCCGCCTGATCCTCCCGACCACCAGGTCCACCCCTACTGTGGCGAGTCGGGAGACCTCCTTGAAGTCTCCTCCCCGGGCGGTGACAAGAGTGTCGTCTGCATAGCATATGACACTCATCCCGGGGAGGAGTCTCCCGCGGAGCACCCAGTCATAGCCGACGTTCCACAAGATCGGCCCCAACACCGAACCCTGCGGGACGCCGGCCTCCACCGAGTGCTCCACCAGGCGGCCGCCCCTTCCGACGGCCACCACCGTCCTGCCCTCCAGGTATGCCCCCAACAGCGTCCCCATGTACCGAGGCACCCCTTGGAACCGGAGTGCCTCGATAATGGTGGCATGGGGGATGCTGTTGAAGGCATTCCTGATGTCCAGGGACACAGCCAGGACCCTGGACCCCCGCCCAGTCGCCTCCACCGTGAGGCGCTTTAGGGCCAGGACGGCGTCCACCGTCGACCGCAGTGCCCGGAACCCGTATTGGGCCTCAGAGAGGCCGGGCCCCGGTCCGAGCAGATGCCGGTTGAGTCGGGCTGCCAGAATGCGTTCCAGCAGCTTCCCGACCTCATCCAGCAGGACGATTGGCCTATATGCCGAAGGAGAGTCGGCCGAACGACCCGCCTTCGGCAACAGTACCAACCGCCCCACCCTCCACAGCTCCGGGAACTGTCCAGTGCGGATGCACATATTGAAGAGTTCCCGAAGCTGTTCCCCGAGGTACTCCAGAGCTACGAATAGCACCTTCCCGGGGACCCCATCCGGACCCGGTGCCCTCTTCTTGGACCGAAGGCACCGTATGGCGGCTCCCATCTCGCCGTCCGTGATGGGGGGGGGCGTCTGCTCCTCTCCCTCTTCCTCCTGCGGTCGACTGGCGGCCATCGTTGGGGGACTGAACCTCCCCTGCCGGGGGAATAACTCCCCGACCACCCGCTGGAGGAACTGGGGGTCCAGGGTCTCCGTCGTCGGGGCCGTCTGAGGGCGCATTTTATTACGCGCCCATCGGTACGGACGGCCCCACGGATCCCTGTCCAGTCCCTCCAGCATGGCCTCTCTGGCCCTCTCCTTTGCCCTGCTGATGGCCAGCTGCACCGCCTTCCTGGCCTGTCGGTACGCCGCGTACAGCTGGCCATCAGTGCCCTCCTGGCTTGGCCGACGCCTGCCCCTCGTGTAGGCCCTGCGGGCCGCGGAGCACGACGCGCGGAGGTCGGCGATCTCCTGCGACCACCAATAAACCTGTCCCCGCCTCCGGGGTGGGCGACCGCTCACCCTGGGCATGGCTGCGTCACATACGGCAGTGAGCGCCTCCCGCATGTGCGCAGCCATGTCGTCCACCCCTAACTCCCGGCGGGGAAAACTCCATCGGCGGACGATCGCCGCCTCCGCGGCCAGCCCCGCGTCGAACCTCGACAGGGCCCAACGAGGGAACTGGCTCGGCCACCGTTGGGTCGGGGCCGCCCTGCCCGAGGTGGAGACCTCGAACCTGATGTACCTGTGGTCCGACAGGGTCTCCACCTCTTCAACTACGCACCAGTCCCACACCCTTCCGGCGACAACGGGCGTGGCGAACGAAACATCCACCACGGATCCCCCCCGCTGCCGCACGCAGGTGTGGACTGTGCCCCTGTTGAGCAGGGTCAGCCCCGAAGCCAGGGCAAAGGCCTCCAGCTCCCGGCCCTTCGGAGTGGTGCTCGGGTTCCCCCACGCGACGGACTTCGCGTTGAGGTCCCCGAGCACCAGCACCTCGCGGGGCGCCACCCTCCCGATGGCGGCTCCGAGTCGGGTGAGAAACCGCTCGAAGTCCGCCAGCGGTCTGTTTGGGGAGAAGTACACGCTTATCAGCGCGTACTCTCCCCAGGACGCCACCACGTAGCCGGGCCCCTTCTCGATGAGGGAGAAGGGGACCCCAAGGCCAGCCGAGACCACAATGGCGGCGGAGCCGTTCTCGTCCCCCAACCAATGAGGTTGGCTGGGGACGAAGTAAGGCTCCGCCACCGCCGCCACAGCTATGTCCCACTCCGCCATGGACTGCAAGAGCAGGTCTTGCGCCCCGGCGGAGTGGTTTACATTCGCCTGTAGGACGCTGAGATGTCCTCTGTCCATTAGTGAGACATCTCAGCGTCCCTCGCGATGGCCGTTTGGCGGCCCTCGGCTCTCTGGCCCTGGGGTGCTGGGGCCAGTCTCCCCCTGACATGGGGGGGGTTGCAACTACGCCCCCCCATTATGTGGTCCGCCTTGAGCCCCCTGTCGGTGCATATGGCACAGCGGGGCGGCACCACCTGGCACGCCTGTGATGCGTGCCCGGACACGCCGCAGCGGTAACAGAGGCCACTACGGTCCGCCGCCGATGGGCACAGCTGGCGCGTGTGCCCCAGCCCCATGCACCTGTAGCAGCGCATGGGGCGCGAGTCTAGGAGCTGGGCACGCGCCGAGCTCCAGCCCACCAGCAGGCGGCCGGCCTCCGTTATCCGCTTCGCGGCATCGACCGGGCACGACACCAGAGCTGTGCCCTCTCCCCTGGCGTTGGGGCGGATCACCCCACACACCTTGACCGCCTCCACCGCGCAGCCTCCTGTCCTGGCCACCGCCGCCGCCAGCTTTTCGGGTGTGGCGGCGTCGTCAAGGCCGACTACGCGGATGTCGGCGGTCTTGGTGGGGCGGTCCACCCGCACCACACCAGACAGCACCGTCCGCAGCTTGGCCGCCAGTTGGTCGGCCTTTTCGGACTTCTGGGAGCCCGTAATTTCAAGCATACGGGCTCCCGTTGCCGTCTGGCGGGTCTTCAGCCCCTCGATCCCCAACTCGCCCAAGTTGATGGCCTCCTCGGCCTTGGCCAGCACCTCTCCGTAGGAGAGGTGTCCCACGGCCTCTGGTGCCAACGTCAGCACCACCGCCGCCGACCGAGGAGCCACCAGCTTGGGCGCCTTCTTGGCCTCCTTGGGGGCCTCCTTGCGGGCCTCCCCTTTTTGTGTGGCCGACAAGGTCGGCCCCTTTGCCGCCACCTTCTTCCCGCGGCGCACCACCTCGGTCCAAGTTTCGGCTGAGGTGGTTGGGGCGGGGGCCGCCTGCGAGGTCGAAGGCCCCGGCTGCGACGGCTGTGACCTCTGGGTCGCCGGCCCTGAGGCCGCGGCCCTGGCCGCCCTCTTCGCCGCCCTGGGCGCCGACATGGGCGCCACCGTGGGCGCCACCTTGCTCCGCTTGCCTTCCGCCGCTAGTGGCGGACGCACCCTCTCGTTCGGGGAGAGGAGCCCCGCCACCTTCCCCTCGACCATTCTGGAAAGCGGAGGGAGGAGAGCCGCCAGCAGGCGTTCCACCAACTCATCCCCCACCACAGGTGGGAGAGCTGCACAGGCTGCGCTTGGCTCGGCGGCCGGACCTGCAGCCGCCACAGAGGCCTTGTGGGCCTCAAACTCCCTTTTGTACGCCCGGAGCTCACCCCTCAGATTCGTGAGCTCCTGGCTGAGGCGGATGTTGTCCGCCCGCAGCCTGCGCATCGAGTCGGTGGTCTTGGCGTTCGCCAACTCGTCCACCATGTCGGCAATGCTCGCCGCGCAACCCTTTATCTTGTTGGCAAATCCTCCCTTTAGGTTGGAGGACTTGCCAACGTACTCCATAATGGTGGAGAGGTTCTCCCCCACTTTTGCCCTCATGGTTTGGACGTCCAGGGACGCCTCCACCTCCTGGTCCGTGGAGTCCTGGACCTCCCCTTTATCATCGCAAGTCAGGGCGACCTGCGACGGCCTCATGAAGGCCTTCTTCTGGAGGCCCTTTTCGTAGGCCTCGTCGCGGGCCTCCTCCACTTTTTCTTTGAGGTCCTTTTTGGCCCTCGCCAGCCCCGAAACGTGGTACGTCAGGCGCGCCTTCCCACGCTTCGCCGTACGTACCCTCGCCGCCACCGTCATCTCCGTCTCGGTGTCGTCCGACGACGGAGAGCACGAAAGACCACTCGCCCCCCGGTCTCTTTTTTTCCCCCTACTAGAGGTGGACGACGCCGAAGCGTCGGAGTCCATGGTGGACCCGCAAAATAAAAAAGTACGAACCTATATATACAGTAAACCTAATCCTAACCTAGCCTAGATATGTACAAATAGCGTACACCCTAAACCAAATTAAAACTAACTAAGCACACCCAAAATATAATAAAAGAACAAATCAATCACCAACTTAACTAAGCCTAATCTAGAAAAATTGAAAAAAAACCCAAACACCAAGCAGAACTGCTCACAAAAAACCAAACACCAAGCAGAACTGCTTATAAAAGAACAAAAAAAAAAAAAAAAAAAAAAAAAAATAAAAGAACAAAAAAAAAAAAAAAAAAAAAAAAATCTAAAAGAACAAAAAAAAAAAAAAAAAAAAAAAAAAAATAAAAGAACAAAAAAAAAAAAAAAATCTAAAAGAACAAAAAAAAAAAAAAAAAAAATAAAATCAACCTAACCTAACCTAACCTAACCTAACCTAACCTAACCTTTTTTTTTTTTTTTGTTAACGGGGTGAAATGCTTTGTGCACCATAACCGCCACCCTTGGGGGAGGGCGACGGCCGTGTGTCGGACTCTCCTCTCCTAATAATAGGAGAGGCATACCTCCTAAAACACCCCGGGGGCCGTCCTGTCGCTCGTGCAATGGGGCTCCGCCGGATCTCGCAAGTGGTAAACCACAACGCGAATGCGACAGCGGCGCCCCGGCGACGTCGACCCGACTCGCAAGGAGTCGGGCCCACCCTCACTGGAGAAGGGGCATGGGCCCCCCACCCCCTTCTCCCGTCACGATGTCGGACGGCAGGTCCCCCAACCTGCCGTCTGTGACCCTCACTCAACCGGCGGCGCAAGGTCCGCGCAGCGTCCCCCGCGCCACCGGCTCTCCCGGTGGAGAGGCGCGAGCTCCCCAAGCCTCCAGCTACCGAAGACCCGTTTTTTGGCCCTCTGCCAGGTCTTCGGCCCATCAAGTCAAACCCTCCCATGAAACATCCCTCGGCCAGGGCCATATGGGGTGACCAGTCCCTGGTCCCTGGCTTACCTCCTGCAGTTTCCCCTCCCAGGCCCGGCTTGTGGATCTCGCGCCCCTCCCCACCCCTCCAGCCCTCTTCCATGCCCTCTGCTGGACAGAGGGACATAGAGAGGGCCCCCACCGTGTGTTTTTTATAGAGGTTGTCTCCTCGCGGCCCGAAGGCCCCCGGCCCCGCTCAATGTGGGGTTACGGGTGCGGGGCCCATGGTGGACCCCGCGGGACATCCAGCAGCGCAAGCCACTGGACGTCCCCCTCCCTCTGGTTTTGGTCCGCGCCGGCCGAAGCCGGTACCCCCCATATCTGGAGGGCGTTCCCCTATCCGCCACCCGGGGGACGCGTCTGATGGAAGACCAGAAACTCCGCACGGAAACCTAACCTAACCTAACCTAACCTAACCTAACCTAACCTAACCTAACCTAACCTAACCTAACCTAACCTAACCTAACCTAACCTAACCTAACCTAACCTAACCTAACCCAGTTCCGATCTGTCCGCACTCGAGAGCACGTGCTTTTTCTTAGCGTTCCACATTAAAAATTAAGAAAAGTGGTAAAAAGTGGTCCGATCTGGACGAGTGAGGTGTTGTTTTACGCGGAAAAGTGTTGCCTACATCGCAAATAGAGTGTTACGAACCGGAGAACAAGGAAAAGACCGGTTAAGGTTGTAAAACCTTATTTTTTGGAGGTTAGGTTCTTAAAAATCAATCCCAAAGGCACAAGATTCACGACCCCCTTCGGCTGTTGCCGGATTCAGGAGGGCATCCAGCGCCCCCGTCGATTGGACCATCTAAATCTACCCGCAGACCACGCCTTTCATACTTATTCACGAAAAACTGAAACCACGTGTTCCTGAAAACCCAGAAGGAGAGAAGATAGGCAGACGAAAATTGGCAGAGGCCATCTCCCATCGGAACAGTGAAGGATACCGCAAGTAACCTAATTTTGGCTTCTATAGTTTTCTAAATATAACAGTTTAAAAAATCAAAATTTAACAGTTAATAACTCTGAATCTAATAAACATTTCAAAACACTTGAACTGCTATTTTGAGCGCGCTTCAGCGAAGAACACAACTGGAAATTTTTAGCTAATTAGGATGAATAGTTTCTAAATTATAATCAAAATAGTAAAAAAAACTGTTTTTAAATGTAAAATACATGTAAAAATTGTCAATTTTAAATTAATTTAAAACAGTAATTTTAAGACTTATTTAAGCCAAATATTGGTTATTTTTTGGTATTTTTAGCGTGTACGGTTGCGGAGATATCTATTTTTAAGTCATTTTTCCTTTTTAATTAGAAATTAATACTCTTAAAAATAATTTGACGACGGGATAGTGTTTAAAAAGCCTATCCCACACCAATAAAGCCCAAACTCGGGCCCCATATCGTTTAAAACGCGAAAGTTAGCCAAATTCGGCCATTTTGTTTATTTAGGTTAACTTCTTCAACAGCAAATATCTCCGGAACGGTGCGCGCTAGAGACCTGGGATTTGGACGGAAATTGGCCGCAAATTGAGGACAATAGCCTCGGTCCAATTTCAGGCGGTTTCCAGGCCTGAAAATTTTTGGGCCTGAAACCACTTTCAGGACACAGGGGAAGCCAGGCCGAGCTGCCCACCGAAAACCCCGACGCTCCCCGACGTCGGGTTCAGGAGATACGGGCGATTAAAATTCTAATCTGACAGCTCGGCGGCCATCTTAGCTGTCAAACTCCGAATTCAATCCGCCATAACTTTGGAACCGTGAGGCCTGGGAAGACGCTGTCTTCACCGAAGTACCCAGGGGCACCTAAGGCACCTTATCCCCACTTTTCAGGCGGATTGGAGTCGGAGTTTTTCAGGGTCCTGAAAGTGGTCTCAGCGGAAAGCCTGAGCCGGGCAGGGGGGGACAGTCGAAATCCGGGCGTTCTGCGGCTTCCGGAAGCGGAGATATAGCAGGTCAAAATCCAACTTTGACAGTTCGGCGGCCATTTTGTTTTTCTTTAAACGCCCATATCTCCGCAACGGAACGTCGCAGAGCGCTGGGGTTTTCCCCTCGGCAATCGGCTGAGCCTGTCCTGTCCGACCCACCAGCTTTCAGGCGTTTTCAGGAGCCTGAAAATTTTCAGCCTGAAAACCCAACCAGCGGACGGGGCTCATCGCGCCCAACAAGACCAGCCCAAACACGGGATAATTCGGCCCAGCGGTCGCGGAGAAATAGCCGTGTAACCATTTTCCGGCGGCCATCTTGGACTTTAACCGAAAAGTTTGCACGGCGATTTCTCCGGAGCCAGTTGGGATAGAGATACCGTGTTTGGGGTCGTTGGAAAGGGCTCGGGGAGAGCCGTCCGCTGGTGGCCTTGGAACGGCTCTACATAGAGTCAACAGAGCACAAGTAGAGTTTTTATCGCTCTTGACCACAAATTGGTCTTTGGGAAAAAATTTTTGATAGACCCGGACTCTATAATACAATAGTAATAACGAGACTCTACGTAGAGCAAATAATCCTTAAATTTAGTGCTAAATTCTTTAATTTTAATTCATTTAATTTTTTAATTTCACTTAATTTTATTCCAATTCCATTTATTTTTGTTAATTTTTTAATTTTGTAATTTTTAATTTTTTTTTTTTATTTTAATTCTCTTAATTTTTTACCTCATTTGACATTATTTCAAGTGTATTTTTTAATTTTCAATTAGTAATTCCATAATTTTTAATTTTTTTAAATTTTGCTGATTCTTGAATTAATCTTATCACAAAGGACCTGGCCCCTATTGGCACATTAGCTTTAAGTTGACTTTTATTGCCCTATTGCACTAGTTTAAGTTTTACATTTACACGGCCTTTTTGCCTTAGGTTTAAGTAAATTGACAATAGGACATATTATACAATTTTAGTATAAATAAATTGACTCGGCCTTCTTGCCGACCTAGTAATTAGTTTCGACCCGCCCTCTTCGCTCGGCTTGGCCTACGGTATTTGGGCAACGCCTAGCCGGCCCCTTACGACTTAAAACAAAATGGACACCAGGCCGCGCAAGTCCGCGACCACGGCGGAGGCCAAGAGCCGGCCCGGGGGGGGCGCGGGAGCCCTGTTGCGGGTGCCCACAAAGGGGCTCCGCGGGACCCCGCCAAAAAAGGCGACTTCAACAAAGGCCCCGACTGAGGGAGCCGGGACCGCGGGGCCCGCTTCCATCAGCACCGCGCCACCAAACAAAACACCCCAAAACACAAGGGCGGCCGCGGCGGAGGAGACTGTTGCCCCTGGCGGCATCCTTCCGGCCCCCCGTTCGCCCCAGACCGGCAGGCCATCTTTGGGAGGGTCAGTGACCGGAACACTGGCCAATCTCCCAAGGATGGCCAACGACGTGATGCTGGCGGCGAAGGAGAGGCTGGAGTCCTCGGGCAACCTTAAACGGGAGACCCGGGAGTTTGTCGTGGGCTCGCTCGGCGACCTGTATCAGATGGTACTCAGGCTGAGCGAGTCCAGGCAAACTCTTTGCCTGAGGATGGAGGCCGCCAGGGCGGAGTTCGCCGCGGACGCGACGCGAAGGGAGGAGGCCCACGCGGCCTGCCTGGAGAAACTGGCCGCCGGCGCGGTGCTGCCACAAATCGCAAAGGACCTGGGCGAAATTAAGAGAGAAGTTTCGGCGGCGCGAGACCTGATCTCGTACGACGTTCTGGGAGAGCTGCGGGACAAGGAGGCACCACCGGCTCCGGGGGCGGTTTCATCCCTCACCAAAGGGATGGAGGCGCTCACGGAGCGGTGCGAAAGCCTCATGAAGGAGTTAAGCGGTGTGGCGGGAACAGCCAACACCAAAGCGGGCGGGGAGTGGGTGGAGGAGGTGAGAGGGGAGCTCCGTGGGCTTCGCGAGCGGCTCGACAGGCAGCAGCCTGCGGCGCTGGCGGGGCCCACCCCGGCTCCCCCCGCCGGCCCGACCCGCCCGACCTGCCCCGCCACAGCCGCAGTCCCGCGGCACTCCCAGCGAGATCGGGCCTCGCCAAAAACCTACGCCGAGGCGGCTTCCTTGCCGCGCCACCCGATGGTGGTGGAGTCGACCGACCCAAAAAAAACTGCAGAGGAGACGATCGCAGCGATTAAAGGGAAGGTCGACGTCATCACCCTCGGGATAGGAGTCAACGCGGTTAGGAAGCTGCGCAACCAAAAGGTGCTGCTCTCTTGCGACACCAGCGAGGGCAGGGAGGTGTTCAAGAGGGAGTTGTCGGGGGCCGGTGGCCTCTTTACAGTCACCGAGCCAGCCGACAAGCGCCCCCTGATTCGCCTCGCTGGGGTCGCGAGAGACATCCCCGACGAGCAGGTGATGGCCGCCATCGAGTCCCAGAACAGGGACCTGATGGCGGGCATCGCCCTCAAAAAAGAGGACGCCCGGGTCCTGAGACGCACAAATGGCAGAAATAAGGCACTCTGCAACATCATTTTAGAGGTGACCCCCGAGATCTGGCGGCGCGTGGAAGGTGCGAGGATGAGGATAGGGTACCAGGTCGTGCTGGCGGTGGACCAGTCCCCATTGGTACAGTGTTACCGTTGCATGGGCTACGGGCACACGGCGCGAATTTGTCGCGCCGAAGCCAGGTGTGGCCAGTGCAGCGGGGAGCACCAGACCAGGGACTGTCCCCCGTCGGCGCGGGCTGAGGAGCCGCGGTGCTGCCACTGCGCCAAGGCACCAGGAGTGGAATCCTCGCACCCTGCATACGCCGCCGATTGCCCTGAGCGCATCCGTTGCGATACTATAGCGCGGCAGGCCATCAAATACTGCTGATACGGGCACCTTGGCCACACCACAGTCTCAAGGCGCACCGGGTGTTCGGGTGGCCGACAATGACCGAGACCCCGTGGGGCGGCAGCGGGGAGCGCGGCGGGGCACAATACGGCTGATGCAAATCAACATCGGCCGTTGCCGCGCCGCGTTCCACGAGGCCGTCCAAGTGGCCGTCGAGGGTGGCTACTCGGCCGTACTGATCCAGGAACCATACACTGGGTCGGTGGGCCGAGTGGACACCCGGTACACTTGTATACAAAAGACGGCCACCGCGGACAAACCGGTCAAGTCGGCCATCCTAATAATCAACCCGGCCCTCTCTGTCGTCCAGGACGCCACCACAATCACGGAGAACGTCGTGGCGGTGGTGGTGGAATGGCAACGGCAGAAGATCGGCCTGGTCTCGGTGTACCTTGAGGGAGATAAAGACCTCAACCCCTATCTACGCGACATCCAGGCCTTCATGGACCGCATGGGCACCAGCGCAGTCCTTCTCGGCGGGGATATCAACGCCAAAAGCCTCTGGTGGGGCTGCGAGCGCGAGGACCAGAGGGGAACTCTGTTTTCCGAGTTCGCGGCCCAGGTGGATCTGCAGGTTCTCAACGAGGGGAGAGCGCCGACGTTCTACATCTGGCGGGGGGATAAGCTGTTTACCAGCATTGTAGACGTAACCCTCGCCACGTCGGCGCTCTTACACCGAGTGAGTGGCTGGAGAGTCCGTCCGGACCTCGTCCCCTCCGCTCCCGATCATCGGGCGATCACGCTCGAGGTGGGGGCGGGGCCCGAGACGGAACCAGCCAAACCTAGCGGATCCACCAGGCGATACCACGCCGGGAAGGCTGACTGGGATACTTTTCGGGCCTCGTTCGTCGACCGTCTAGGGGACTGGACGGTCGACGAAATCGAGGCTATCGAGACGCCTAGCGGTCTTGAGGAGGCCATTGGAAGGTACACTGCGGCGATCCATGGGGCGTGCGAGGATTCGATCCCTCTGCTGGCTCCGCCAAAGGCACCTAAACGGGTGATTTGGTGGAGCCCTGAGCTTCAGGCCAAAAAGCGGAAGCTCATAACGCTGAGGGGTCGAATCCGGCACGCAAATCGCCGCAGGAAGGATATGGTGGTTGCGGAGTATCTGGTGGCCAAGGAAGACTACAAGGCCGCCATTGAGGCGGCCAAGACCGCCAGCTGGGTAGAATTCTGCACAAAGCAGGAGCATGAGAGCGTGTGGGACGGCATATACAGGGTGCTAAGATGCGCCGCTCGTCGGAAGGAGGACACCCTCCTCAGCGGCGCGGATGGACGCACCCTGGACGCCGAAGGTTCCACAGCTCTCATAGCGGACACATTCTACCCAGCTGACGATCTTCAAATTGAGTCCGACACTCATGCCCGTGTCAGACAGGCCGTTGCCCGCATGGAGGATGAAGCCAGTACCAAGCCGCGGGAGTTTATTCCCTTCTCCCAACACGAGCTCTCGGGCGTCTTGAAGGGCATTCACCCCAAAAAGGCGCCCGGGGGGGACGGCCTCACGGCCGACATCTGCAGTGCGGCCATCCGGGCAAGAAATGATGTATTTGTTGCCCTGATGAACGCCTGCCTATCTCTAGGATACTTCCCCAAGGATTGGAAGGCCGCTGTAGTCAAAATCCTGCCTAAGCCCAACAGAGATGACTACACGCGGCCTAAGTCATACAGGCCAATTGGGCTCCTGTCCGTCCTGGGGAAGATCCTGGAGAAGATGATGGCCGGGAGGCTGCTCTGGCAGCTCGGGGTGGGCGGAGGACTGAGCCCGCGCCAATATGGCTTCATGCCGCAACGCAGCACGGAGGATGCTTTGTATGACGCTGTACAGCTCATCAGAGATCACGTCGGGCAAAAACGCATCGTCGGAGTAGTCTCCCTCGATATCGAGGGGGCCTTCGACAATGCGTGGTGGCCGGGAATAAAACACCAGATCCTGGCCACAGGATGCGACCAGTCTGTCTACCGACTTCTGTGCAGCTACCTGAGCGAAAGACAGGTCACAGTCAGGTACGCTGGAGCACAAGTAGACAGACCTACTTCTAAAGGTTGCATCCAAGGCTCGACGTGCGGTCCCCTGCTGTGGAACCTGTTACTCGACCCTTTGCTCCGGCGAGGTGGGGACCTCGAAGCTCACCTGCAGGCGTTCGCGGACGATATTTTAATTATCGCCGCGGCGCAGACTGCGGGAGAGCTTGGAAGGATCCTGAACACCGCGCTGGAAGCCGTGTCAGAGTGGGGAGAGGCGGCTAAGATGAGGTTCGCCGCTCGGAAGACCCAAGCTATGGTGGTCACCAGGAAGCGCGATGTAATCCCACCCAAACTGAGTCTTGGAGGGGAGGACATCGCGTTCTCGGACGAGATCACCGTACTGGGTCTAACGATCGACAAGAACCTCAATTTTCATAGCCACCTCAACAGGGTCTGCGGCAAAGCCATGGCTAGGTTCCAGATGGTGTCTAGAGCGGCCAGGGCGACTTGGGGCTTAAATGCCGATATCGTCCGGCTGCTCTACACTACCGTCATAGAGCCGACCATCCTCTATGCGGCCAACGTCTGGGCACCTGTCGCGCAGCGCGCGGGCGTCAGGGCCGTACTCGACAGAGTGACCAGGGCCTTTGCGATCCGCATTGCGAAGGCCCATCGCACCACCTCCCTCACAGCAGCCGTCCTACTGGCGAGGATCCTTCCCCTCGACTTAAGGGCCGAGGAGGCCCTTCAACTCTATGAGTTGAAAAGGGGAAGGCCCCTCGCCTCGCTCCCGGGCCGGGACGTCGAGAGCCGCTGCAGCCCGTTCACGCTGGTACACCCCGCTCGCAGGACTCCGGTCGAATTCGAGGAGGTGGCCAGCGTGGAGGAGCTCAGCAAGGTGCCCGACGACTGGCCCCGGGCCTACACGGACGGCAGTAAGATCGAGGGTAAGGTGGGGGGAGCGGTCACTCTGTGGAGAGACGGCGCTGAAGTCCGCACCAGGGGGTTCAGGCTCGAGGGATTCGCCTCCGTCTTCCAAGCGGAGATGGTGGCGATTTCCAAGGCTCTCGACCTCGTTGCCGGGAGACCCGTTCCCATCAGGGCGAGTATCCTGAGCGACTCCAGATCTGCTCTGGAGTTGCTCAGGAGCACCTCGCCCACACACCCGCTGGCCGTGAAGATCCACGGCCAGCTGGCGGACATAGAGCAAAACGGGGGCCTGATCCGGTTCTACTGGATCAAGGCCCACGTCGGGATCCCCGGCAACGAACGAGCGGACGAGTTGGCCAAGAGGGCGGCGCTGTCCCGCAAAGACGCGGCAGCCTACGACCTGTATCCCGTCTCACACGCAAAACTGCAGGTGAGACGGGAGACGGTGGCAAAGTGGCAGACCAGATACAGTGAGTCTGCCACAGGCCGCGTCACCTCACTGTTCTTCCCGGACGTGGCATCGGCCCACAAAGTCCTTGGCAAATTCACAATGTGCAACGCCAAGGCGCAGCTCCTGACGGGGCACGGCGGCTTTCGAGCGTACCTCCACAGGTTCAAGCTCGCGGGGAGTCCGTCCTGCATCTGTGATGACGTGACTCCCGAAACGCTGGAGCACCTGTTGGAGGAGTGCCCCCGTTTCGGAGCTGCAAGGGCCGATTGCGAGATACTCCTGGGAGAGGCGGTGAGGTGCGAGGCATTCGCCGCCTTTATGGCCGACTCCAAGAGTCGAGACGCCTTCCTCGCCTTCGCCCTGGGCGTGACGCGCGCGGCCTCAAAGGCGAATGGGAGCCGGGTCTAACCCGGGCGACCCAAATACCGTTCCATACAAACTGTATAAAATTAATTTGGCCGAGCGAGAGGGGTAGATTTTAAGTTGCCATTCATCTTGGGACCCCCGGCGCCTTGCTTGTGACTACTCGATGGAGTAGACAGAGATAAGGCGCCGGGGAACACACCTAGCTGTAAGGAAATGAGAAAATGGCAATTTTATCTTTTTTATATTAAATAGATATAATTTTTACTGTAATTTAACTTTAATTTAATTTTAACTTAAATGACATTTTATTTTATTGTGAATTTATTTTATTTAAATTAATTTTAAGTCTTAATTTCACTGACATTTTATTCTGTTCAGCCCCGGCGCCTTGCTTGTGACTACTCAATGGAGTAAACAGATAAAAAAAAAAAAAAAAAAAAAAAAAAAAAAACAACTTTTGTTCAGTTTACCTCTCACCCACTTGTGTCGCACCTTCCTACAAGCGTCTCGCCTTCAGCTCCTTGTATCTGAAACAAAAATAAAAGTAGCTTCAATAGTTTTCTCTCAATTTAGCAAAAACACTTACAAATTTTCTAAATTAACTTTTTTCGGCCTTTTTCTTTAATTTCTTTTTCTAAACCCGTCGGACCTCTTCCGCATCTACTACACTTCTCTTCGTGGGCCTCCCCCGATTTTTGCCGCCACCCACCCCGCCGCCCCGCCCCACCGACCCTCTGTCGATACCCTTGGGTCATCGACTTTTCTGGCAAATTAATTTTTAAATTTTCTCGTTTCTGGGCGTGTTTTAAGTATGTTGAGGACGCCGCTTGGGCTGACGCCCCACTCCCACACCAGCGACGACCCGGACTCGTCTGGTGCGATGCCCCCGCTCCGTTACGGCAGCCAAACCGCCACTCCCACTGCTACGGTCGCCACTCCCGCTGCTAAGCCCGCTAAACCTGTCCCGCTACAGATGGGCTATTTTGAGGACCCGGAGAGCGAGATTTTCTCCCTCTTTGAGGTTATCCGAGAAGCCGTGGGCCGCTCGGGTAACCTCAAGAGGGGTATCAAGGCCGATATCCTAACAAGCGTGGACAGGCTTGAGCATCTTCTCACTATTTCGCCGCTGCCATCTGCCCCGCCTCCCCCGCCTGCCCCCTCTGCTGACACCGAGGGACTTAAGGCGGTCATCCGAGAGTGTATCCGTGAGGAGATGAGGGCAATCACGGTGCCTGCGCCGACCGCTCAGGCGCCTCTGCCGACTCCTACTCCGCCTCCTCCGGGTCAGTCCTCATACGCCAAGGTTGCCGCAACTCCCTCCATCCCGCTCCGCCCACCTCCTTATAAACCGTCAATAATAGTCACTGCAAAAAACTCTAACACCACTTCTGAGACCCTCTCTGCGTGGCAGAGGAATATCAGCTTCCGCGACACAAACTTCGCCCCTTTTAGTGTCAAGCCGGTCTCCAAGAGCAAGCTCAGAGTCGAGTTTGATAAGACAGAGCACGTGCAGGCAACCCTTGACAAAATAAGTCCCACATCCGAGATCCAAGCAGAACCCTCTAAGAAATTACAACCTATGGTTATTGTCAAAGGAATACCTGAAGACATCTCCCCTGAAATGCTTACCACCATCCTCCGCACGCAAAATGACTCGGTTAAGAACAACGGACCCGACGACCTCCAGCTCAAATTTAAACGCGGAAACCGAAATCCGAAACTCTATAACGCTGCTTACACTACCAGCCCTGCCCTCTGGCGGTCCATTATTGATGCTGGCAAGCTCAATGTGGACCACCAAAGGGTCCACGTTGAAACATATATTCCGGTTTTGCAGTGCTACCGCTGCCTTCAGTACGGCCATACTAAAAAATGGTGTAAAGAGAGCACTACCACCTGCTCCCACTGCTCATCCCCCCAACATGCTTACAAAGACTGTCCGGTTAAGGAGGACTCTAATAAACTATCCTGTCACAACTGTAACACGCACAACAAAAATAGAAACATCACTGACCAAGACTCTGCCCATAGCGCCACATCCGCTACATGCCCCCGCTTCATCAGCATGTCCAACTCTGTTCGCTCAAGGACTGACTACGGCGAGTAATACCACCTCACCCTAATAAACATAAACTCACCTATAACTATCCAGGACTCGTATGGAGCAGCGGGGCGCACCTTCTACCTACTGCGGCTGCTCCCGGTCGCGAGTGTCACCGACAATACATTCATCGGCTTAAGACACCCGCGACCGACAAGAGCAGCGGCGACGCAACCACACGCGCGTATGTGCCCCCGGCTCTGTGCATGTCTTGATAACATTTAAGCCTAAGTAACTCTACAAAATCTTTTTAAATCCGTCTTAAAACATTATTATAACTAAATGTAAACAAATAAATAAATATATACACCCACAAATAAAATAACACATCAATAAACTTAATTCTTTCAATTACTTAATGCCTTATAACTAATCAAACGAACTTAAATCATGTATTCAACAATAGTTAATAAACACCAATTAAAAAACGCCCTTTATATTATAATATATATATAAAGATGCTGTGAACAAGATAACTACAAAATCTCCATGTAACAAATCTTCTAACTTCAACTTCTAAAATTCCTGAAACCTTCTGATATAAAAATCAATCTAAATTAAAAACGCACTTTGTATCCAATAGCAAAGTTGCGCTAAATCAAATTTATTCTGTAACACTCTCTCAAGCCCACCCAATAAAATCACTGTGTGCTCGCGGAGTACTCCATTAGCACCGCGAGCACACAATCGAGCCTCAATTTACTCATATAAAAAAAAAAAAAAAAAACCTAACCTAACCTAACCTCGACGAAGTCGTACTTCGGAATCTTCCAAAATATATACTTTTGAGAAAGACACAATCATACCGCGATTCAGAAATGTAGCAGCGCCATCTAGCGTCCTGAATTAAAGAACTTAAAAGTGACGTTTGCACGTTATTTCAGTTTTGATACAAAATACTTTTCGCTGAGATCCCATCATTCAAGAAGGTTAATCCACATGATCCACAATTTTTTTTTTTTTTGTATATATATATTTTTTTTTTATATGTGGATTAACCTTCTTGAATGATGGGATCTCAGCGAAAGTTCTCAACAAACTTTCACATGAACAAGAATAATTTCGTACGGAAATCTTTAGCAAAACAGAAAATAATTAGCACAGAAATCTTCAACAATTTAGCAAACAGTTAGCAAAAACTAATAAGAAACAAAGTAAAAATAATATCGGACGGATGTTACACCGACGACGGTTCGGAGCGGAATAAGGGGCGCGCGCTTTTTTTTTTTTTTTTTTTTTTTTTTTAGCCCTATAAAGGGCTCCCTCCGGAGGACACGGGGGAGGGAGGTGGTGAATGCTCATGCATAACAGCACGGGCCCGGCCGTGCTGCCAATGTGGGACTCGCAGAGTGCGCCTACCCACTAAACACCACCTTGGTGCTGGTTTGGTCCTAAGGACCCCTAAACCTACATCATGAGCGACCCCCCTCGAGGCCGAGGAGGGCGCACAGGGCGCGCGCCAGCGCGCGTTCCCTTTTATACCATCCAACCACGTGCATGTCTAATCGCCATTTGCGAAAATTAATTTTCTCCTACACTAAATTATGATTCCAGTTTGCATTAATTCCCAACAAGCTGGATTTTGACCCTTTGACCTCGAATAAAAAAAAACAACGCACAAGCGGGATCGATGGGGTTTTTGACATATTATTTGTAATGACGTATTCAAGGCCTGCACAAAAATCCAGCTTGTTGGGAATTAATTCAAACTGGAATGTCTATTTTGACTGGACTAAATAGCTTTTAAGCTTTATATGTATACAAATAAGTTTATAACACGTGTTGTACCTATGTAGTTTTTGTATGCAGAATCCTGCACAAGAGTTTTTCGCAAAGTTAAAGCGGCATCTTTAAAATCTTCTGTGTGAACAATTTGCGGTTTGTGGTTGCGTTTAATTGCTTGCGGGACAAAAGAAATTATCCGTAATGACTTGTGTGCTGGCGGCGGCGGCGGCGGGCCTTCAAGTTTGCTACATTGCAAGTGGCTGAATGTCAAACTGAGCGATTTTTTTTTTTTTATTAATAAAATATAATTTACAAAATCTTTTCCACACGACTTTACTAAAAAAAAAAAAAAAATTGTATGAATTGTATGATATAAAAATATTGGTGGTCTGCGTATGAATATTAAATTTATTAAAGTCTGTCTATAATGGCGAACACCTGGAAAAAGGAGCAAGAAGTGTCGTCTACACTGCGCAGCAAAAAATTCAAGACTTGCTTCATCATCGAACGAGAGTACACCATCAGCTCCCCGTGCGGCAGGAGGGGGCGGCATCCAGACTCCTCCTTCGTGGCTCACGAGGAAAAATGTCCTTAGACCGGCCGGCCAACATACACCGCAAATCTTGAGTCTCACTAGCACAGATAGCATGATAACTTGATGCGGAAAAGTCTCAAATTAAACCGTTAGATTATATTTCACGTATTTTATTATAACAGAAACGTCCATTACAAGGAAAAATCGTTGAGAATATAAAAGAAAAACTTACAGTCAGCTCCACAGAGAAAATAATCAGTTAGCTCGACCAACCGGAGCCACAACAAAACGGAAAAATTGTCTGGAAAAAGATCGGTGGCGCCATCTCTGGAGCCGCGAGTGCAACCCGATCAAATTCAAAATAGGTAAGTGAGCATTTGCACACAAGTAGTGTCCCTTCTTGTAGTTATGATACTTCACCACCTTCTACTCTTCTGCCTCTCTGTCTATGCGCTATACGTACATATGTGTGATATGCTTAGTCTATACTCTGATTTTTAATTTCGTGTACCAAACTGAAAGCTGCAAGCGCTCTTTCTTTAAAAAAAAAAAAAAAAAATATGTTGCTAGCTCAAGGAGTTTCGACCGAGTTCTCGGTCTCGGTCTCGATCTCGACATTGTCAGCTAAAATACTACTTTTTGTTCGCTTATTGATAACTAGATACTGCGTTGCAAATCTTCGTAATGAAAAATCTTGTATCTTATCAGCTGAGTGATCAAGTCGTTTATTTTTTAAATTTACTAAAAAAAGTAATTTTAGAATCTTAATTTACGTTGATCAGTAATAAAAGTAGCGTGGATTTCTATCTACAGTGACATTTTCAAAATGGTTTAATTAATTTAAGGAAGAAAATCAGAAATGTAACATGCAACTTTTTTTTCAAATCACCAAACTGAATACTAGTTTGGCTTTCGAATCATATCTCGTTTCAATATCTCGATAGTCTTCGAGTACATTTTTGTACAACAAAATCCAAAACTGGCAACCCACCAAATGGCAGTTTGGTACACGAAATTAAAAATCGGAGTATAGGTGCTGTGAACTTACGGGACAAAAAAAAAGTTCAAAGAGCCTAAATAAACAAATTTTTAATTATAGGGTTTTTAGGAAAAAATAACGTTTATATTGTTAAAGTTAATATTTCAGAAAATATTAAGGAAAATTTATTCATTTTTTAATCAAGCTATCTGCTCAACTGGCTGCTGCTCGGTCGTAGTAAACGACACTACGTTGGAAACTAATAAACTACAGAAACTAAGTATATTTGTGTATGCCCAATGGGTGTAACATAGAGAACTTTAGATAGAAACACCCATATTATGAATGACTCAACTAAGTTAAACCAAATAAAATATTTGAATTAACAATATTTACTCTACAGTATACCTTTAGATGGGAATGTCATCGATACACCCGGTTGTCTTTAAGCGTTTAGTAGATTTGAGAGCCTGCTCTGTTGTAATCGCTTCCGCCGCGGCATGCGACAGCCGGACGCGGCAGCCGGACGCGAGTCGCGGCGGCCGGACGCGACGTTTAGGCCTCGCTTGCAGGGGAAGATCAAGCTACAATGAAGATGCAAGGGGCAAATTAACTTTCTCGTCACTGCATGTCGGTAGCTATTTCATTCTTCGAACGCGATGCTAGCACACTGTGGACGAGTCTTCACTACTTTGAATTGTATAATGCTTGTACCACGTCATTGTTACAATATAGATTAATTTATTCATTGTTACAACATTTATTATAACATAAATTGACGACCTCTTTGGCGCAGTCGTTAGCGCATCTGCCTAGAAAGCGAGAGGTCCCGGGTTCAAATCCCGGCTGGGGACAAAAAAAAAGAAACCCAGGTCTTGGATGTTTACATGTTTGTGACGTCGCTATTTCTAGTTCCCACGACACAGGGTATCCTAGTGTGGGGCCAGAAGCAATGTATGTGCCTGTATGTAGTTATGTAAATGTTGTTATGTTATAAAACGTAAGCATTTACATATAGGCACATACATTGCTTCTGGCTCAACACTAGAGTACTCTATGCCGTGGGAACCAGAACAGCGACGTCACAAACATGTAAACATCCAAGAACTGGGTTTTGTTGTCCCCAGCCGGGATTCAAACCCGGGTCCTCTCGCATGGTAGGCAGGATGCGCTAACCGCTGCACCACAGAGGTCATCGGTCGAATTATTGTTCTTTAGTTCAGTCATTTTGGCATTAGAATAGTCATAAAATGTGATTTGTAGCGTAAAGGCGCAGATAATCGTCCCCCAGCCCCCAATTGAATCGTCATTAGCCGCCAGCCCGCCGCGAGCACTCGACAGCGCCTGATGAAAGTATCCGAGCAAAACGTCTCAATAAGTAGGCAACAATTTGCTCGAATCAAATTGTAGGCGCATTAAAGTCGTTAAGCGCTGACGCAAATGGAGCGGAAGCATTACGCGATCGCTCAGACGCTTAAACACCGACGGCGGCGGTGGCGGCGCGCTAGCGGTGCGCGCGGCTTCGCCCGCGGTCATAATGACATATAACATAACATAATAACATTTACAAACAGGCACATACATTGCTTCTGGCCCCGCACTAGGATACCCTGTGTCGTGGGAACCAGATACAGCGACGTCACAAACATGTAACACATTTTAACGCATTTAATTTACAGAAAAACCGTATAAAAAGTTGTCAAACGACGGACTAACTGACAACCTGTATGTATATTCTCCATCGTTTCATCGTAAAAAGTATTGTAAGTGATCGGATCGCGGCTCAAAGCGCGAGGGTCCTTGTGGGCGGCGGCGCGCGACTCTCATCCTTACCGCGTCAGCAGCAAGGGTCAGTTTGGCGTGTGCCACGCTGAAGGGCGCATATCGGCTCGCACTCGAAGCACATTGTCGCGTCCGTAATGCCCCATTACTCCGAGTCGGTGGTCTCTCCGAGAACTCATAAATGTAATAAAAAAATAATTGAATAGGTACATGCTTCTAGCGTATGTCTGAAATATATTTTTTTATAGCAATTACAGAGTTATAAAAAAAAAACACCCAAGTGCGAGTCGGACTCGCGCACGAAAGATTCCGTGTGTTACGAGTCCGTACGAGTATGAGTACCTACCGGCACCGGGTGCAATATAGCGCAGGCAGATTCGCCATACAATATGAATCATTTGAAGGGTTGCCAAATCTAGATGCTGAGGAAATAAATATTTCATGCGAGGTCTTCGAGAGCGGCCTGTACGCCCTTGCCGAGCAACCGCTGGTAGATTGAAGAATCAATAATGATTTATGTAAGGTTAGAGTCTTGCCTAGATATGGAAAGAAGAGAGATGTTCATAATAATAAGTTAGTGTTTAATTTACTCGTACAAAATATTTCATTCAATTTGGAATAATTAAATGAACTTAAAAAAATCAAGTGTGCTGTGTGGGAGCCCCCATTCACAATAGATTTGATTACAACCCTTATTTTTATTTAAATATTCGTTTTATTCCGTTTTTAGTATTTGTTGTAATAGCGCAAAAGAAATACATCATCTGTGAAAATTTTCACTGTCTAGCTGTCACGTGTCATGAGATACCGCCTGCGCCTGGTGACCGACAGACGGTCGGACAGTGGAGTTTAGTAATAGGGTCCCTTACCTTTTGAGGACAAACCCTAAAAAAGTGTACCTACGTATTGATGAGTAGAGTAAGCTTTTATGTGTTTTCTGTTTTGCAATGACCTTACATTTCACTGGACCATTCTGTGGCAAAGCAATGCGTGTACTTGCGTTGATTTCAGTCAACCATTCAGCATGGCCAACCGTCGATGCCGGCCGGCTCGCGATAGGCCGCCGCCGCCGCCGCCGCCGCCGCCGCCGCCGCGCTAATGCGCGCCTCAAGCCCTTGTATGTTCGATGGCACCCAGCCGATACAATACAAGAAAACCATATCGCAATCAAAAATTTAAATAGATATAATTAAATTATTATTTGTTTGTATCTACTAGCTGTGCCCCACGATTTATTAGGGAAAGTAAATTGTGTATTAACAGTAAAAGTTATAAGCAGTCACATTTTTAGAAGCGAAATAATTTAATTTTCTATTTAAAATATTTTTTTGAAAAGTTAAGTACAAAGTTCCCCATACATTATTCGCGAATTCATTTTCATCGATTTTCCCATGGAAATTAGGTAATTTCTCGCACTAAAACGTAGCCTATGTGTTAATACTCCACACCAAGTTTTATTAAAATCGCTACAGCCGTTTAGACGTTTACCTACATCACCATCATCATTATCAACCCATTATGTCCCCACCGAGAGGCATGGGTCTCTTCCCTGAGGAAGCTATAGGCCGACTAGGCCGTACTCCATCACGAGGGCCCAAGTCCGGATTGGTTGAGTCTTGTAAAACCAGTGGCTGGTCTCTGTCAGAAGTTTCCAAGCCGCCCAAGCAGTTCCAAGCAGGCCTCTACCTTGGCCATCTATCGACGGCAGCCGGCACCAACTGCGAAGTTCGGAACCGCTCGGAAAAAATTCCACTAGCGTTAATCATAGAAGGCTCACCCATCCATGCACTGAACGCGCCCTATGTTTCTTAACCTTTGTGATCGTTTACGATCACACTCTCGCGGCCGGAGTTACGAGCGGTTCATACTTCTTGCCTACATACTTCTGCATTATTCTACAAAAATGCATTAACATCCACACTAGCACTTTAAATTGTTTGTGCCCCACACTCACTCACACACGCTCACGTAGTTACATACTCGCCACTCGCCGCTGCGATCGCTTTACCTCCTTAACCTCTAATCACCACTCGCTACCGCAACGGCCCTCCGCTGCCGCCCCGCCGCCCCGCCGCCCCCGCCGCCCCGCCGCCCCCGCCGCCCCCGCCGCCCCCGCCGCCCCCGCCGCCCCCGCCGCCCCCGCCGCCCCCGCCGCCGCCTGCGCGTGCAGCGAGCGATCGAGTGTGTCGCGGCTTTGTGCGGAGCTGAAAGGTTTCATGTCAACAATATGCAGCTATCGGAAATGGATGCAAAATTAACCATTCAACTTTGCTGGAATCTTTTATGTGGGCAAACTTTGGGGACAAAATGTGCAAGTTAAGTTACTACCGACCCTTTCAGAGGGAGCATCTCAGTGGTTCCGGTCATATTTGTTATGCATGCGGAGTTTATCTATAACTATTTTTTTATTTATTCATTAATTCATTCATTTATTCACTCACTCACTCACTAACTCACTCTCTCATTTATTCATTCATTTGTTCATTCATTCATTCATTCATTTATTTACTTTTTATTTAGTTATTTATTGGATTTTAGGAAAACCATCGTTTAATATAACAAAATGGAGGGTACATTGTACAATATAGTAGCAAAAAGTCATTTAAAGGTTTTCACTTATAGTTGCTTAAAAAGTAACAGGTTTGTGCGTTTACAACATCAAAAACAAGTAATTAGCTATATAAACCTAGACTGCCGAATCTTAACATCAACTATATAATAACCTTACACTTACTTACATCTAGTTTACTAATTATACTTACAACTAGTTCAACATAAGTGCATAACACTGTTAGCGTGTAAGGATGTATAAACTGTTTATAAACCTAATCAAATAAATAAATAAATATTTACATGATCGTGAGCAGTACGAAGAGGTTGATGAAGATGAAGGAAATAATAACCATAATCATACCCCGAAATCACATCATAAGCCCGTAACCAGAGGTTGCCCTGTAGGCAGACCTTGAAATACCGCTATTATGCTCCTAACGCTATGCGTCATAGCGCTATGAAAAGCTTCCTAAAACGTTATTATTTCGAAACGTTATACGGGTATAACGTTATTATATTGGTCGAATAGCGCTATTCCAATAACGTTATGCCCGATTTAACTTTATAAATAGCGCTATGATAGCGTTAACGTATGCTAGCTCTTTCACACACATTCCGCGATCATTACAGTTTTCACGCATCGCGCGTAGTTATGGTTAGTTTAGTTAGTATCCCTCCCTCTCTTGTGGTTCTGGGTGCACAAGCGGGTAGTACAGTCGACAGCACGTCCATCTTCACATTTTAGTTGCAAAGTCGCCCGTAATGCAACGGAGTAGAGTGCATGGGTGTATAACATGATGCTCTGTCGACTGTACAAAGATAAAGATCATTCCAGTTTTCCTTCAACAGAAAAATCTTAAACTACTTAAAAAATGGGTAAGTATTTTTTTTGTCGTAGGTACGATTCAGACCAACCGGCTCGCATCGGGCCGGGCCGGGAGGCATTATAAGTTGCGGTAAAGAACATTGAAATGTATAAACAGTAATTATCTATCTATCTATCTATATATATATAAAAGGAAAAGCTGACTGACTGACTGACTGACTGACTGACTGACTGACTGACTGACAGATCAACACAGGGCCTAAACTATAAGGGTTAGAAACTTGAAATTTTGCACAAAGGTTCCTTTTATAACGTAAGGTAGCACTAAGAAAGGATTTTTAAAAATTCACCCCCTAAGGGGGTAAAAGGGGGTGCAAATTTATTATGAAAGTCTGCCGTTTTTGAAGTTATTCGAATGAAATTCAATATGTAGGTCTTTCATTGAAAGGCATGAAACCTGTGTAAAGTAGTTTTAAGAAAATCATCCCTTAAGGGGGTGCAAGGGGGGTGCAAACGTAGAATGAAAGTCTTCTGATTTTCAAAGCTATTCATTCAATGGCTATTCTAGTAACATGTTTTATTTGGGTTATTAGTTCGTAATAATGATTATTCCCGATATCTCTTTTTGTGAATTAAATTCCTAAGCAGGTAAGAGGGGGTGCGAAGTTAGTATGAAAGCTCTCTGATATTCAAAGTTATTTCAATAAAATGTTGTATTTGGGTTATAAGTTCCTGATAAAGTTAATGATTATTGCCGACAGCCCTTTTTTTGAATTCAATACTTAGTACCTGGGTGACCGAGCCTTGCTCGGTACTTTTTTTGTAATATCAAATTAAAATAATCCTTTTTCAACAAAAAAAGAACTTTGAAAAAAAACATCATGACTCGAACCTTGAAATCGGCCCGAAATGGGTCCCCGTTTTCCCGTCAGAACTATCCCAACCTTGCAGGTGGACGCGAAATTTACCTCTGTATGTTATCATAGCAAATCAATTGCCTTAAAACACGGATAAAACAACGTTTTCTAAAAATGTAACCTAGTTAGATCAATTAAACGCCCTCGAACGCATCTGCCTACAAAATTTCATGAAAATCGTTGGAGCCGTTTCCGAGATTCTGATTATATATAAATATACAGGGCTACAGGGAAAGTCGTACACAATATTAAAGGAGGTTATTGTTTAGGTCATTTCTGATGGATTTTATTCTATATAGGGCCCGAAAGGTAACCGTTATGGAGATATTGACTGTTAAAGATTAAAAAAAAAAATCAATATTTTTTGGCTTTTTGATTGATTTTTTTCTCAGAATAGAGATCATTTTTTTTAATGTATTTAGTTAAAAGGCATGTCAATTAACACAAAATATCAGCAGAAGCTGCACCTACAACTAACAGCTTTAAAAAACTGCTCGGCAACGGTTAGAATTAAATATATTTTCTCTGAAAATTTTTCACATTGAAGCTCTTAAAAAAAATTACGTATGTAACTTATTCTGCAAATAATTTCAAAAGCTTCTACGACTCTTTAACTATTCAAAAAGGTATAACATTTAATAGGTATGTGCATGAAATTTTAAAATAATGTTATTTAAGTAGGCTCTAGTGGTAATACCTACATAACTGAACTTCGATACAAAAAAAATCTTTTTACTTCCTGGCACCTTTAAACTATGTAAAAAGGTCAGATCGGCTTTTCTGTGCTCTGGTACTTATTTCAGTATTTCTTCCGTGGTAGATGTGTTAAAACGTGCTCTGCAAATGATTTGCGTTTTAGAAACTTCTACGTCTCTTTAGGTATTAAAAAACGTATATCACTTTCTATTGCATCGGAAAAACGTTAGCCAAGTGTCGATGGCAAACGGTAAATTTTTAGTTGAGGTAAATACGTGATCTTTGATAGTTTCCCGTAAAACGCGACTTAGCTTGGATTTTTGTATTTATTCATCTTCATTCTGTGACTTGGCTTGGATTTTGAACTGATTCATCTTCATACTGAGACTTGGCTTGGATTTTGGACTGATACCCTTGTTGATGGACATTTATATTGAGACGAGACATGTTCTTTCTACATGACGGCTGCCCAGCGCACCACGGGAGCATGTTTGGACGAGAACTTCCCAAACAAATGGATTGGAAAAGACGGTCACGATGCATGGCCGGCTAGGAGCCCTGATCTTTAATATTACATTATAAAAATTATAAATTATAAAAATATTACTTAGTATATTTTTGTTTTTTTTACATATTTTAGATATTTTTACCTCAACTAAAAACTTACCGTTTGCCATCTTAAGTGACACTTGGCTAACGTTTTTCCGATGCAATAGCAAGTGATAAACGTTTTTTAATACCTAAAGAGACGTAGAAGTTTCTAAAACGCAAATCATTTGCAGAGCACGTATTAACACATCTACCACGGAAGAATCACACGAGCAGACTAACACGAAAATAAAAGAAATACTGAAATAGGTACCTGAACACCTGAGACATCATGTCTCCAGATCACAAAAAAGCCTAGCTGACCTTTTACATAGTTTAAAGGTTAAAAAATTTTTTGTATCGAAGTTCAGTTATGTAGGTGCTACTACTAGAGCCTACTCAAATAACATTATTTTAAAATTTCATGCACATACCTATTAAATATTGTACCTTTTTGAATAGTTAAAGAGTCGTAGAAGTTTTTAAAATTATTTGCAGAATAAGTTTCATACGTAATTTTTTTTTAAGAGCTTCAATGTGAAAAATATTTAGAGAAAAAATATTTAATTCTAACCGTTGCCGAGCAGTTCTTTAAATCTGTTAGTAGTAGGTGCAGCTTTGGCTGATATTTTGTATCAATTGACATGCCTTTTAACTAAATACATTAAGAAACCACTTTATGAGCTCTATTCTGAGAAAAATCAATCAAAAAGCCAAAAAAATTTGATAGTTTTTTTAAATCTTTAACAGTCAATATTTCGATAACAGTTAACTTTCGGACCCTATATAATAGAATAAAATCCATCAGAAATGACCTAAATAATAACCTCCTTTAATATTGTGTACGACTTTCCCTGTAACCCTGTATATACAAGAATTGCTCGTTTAAAGATATTAGATAAATAGGGGTTGCAAATTTAGAAGGTATAAAAGTTCTTCCTATTTACTTCGTATCGTCGTTTCGGTTATTAAAACTTTCGCTGCGATTTTCGAATTGAATTTTTTTTTTGTTCTTCCATGTGTTTAAATACCACCTTAAATACTTGCTTACTTTTTTTTCATATTTGTCGTTCTAATTCTTATTATTTCTCAGTTATGTGTTTATAAATATTTATCAGTTCTTTAAAATACAACCCATAGTAAACAGCCTATATCTACGTATCACTGCAGGGAATTAGGTCTTCTCTCAGAGAGAGTAGTATGGTTTTAATTACTTCGCATACGCTAAAAGTATCCCAATCTTATTTGCAAACGCAAACACTATACTCAACTAAAGCCCACGCGGACGAAGTCGTGGGCAACAGCTAGTAGTTCATATTTGCATGCAACTTACGCAAGTTACCTCCGCGGGCATCTCGCGCGCGAGCTTATTTGTGCTATTTACGAGTATTGCTCCGAGTGATTCCCCGCCACGTTCAGTGCGGCAACGCCGCCGGACACGTTCGTCCGCGACCACGCAACGCCTTTCGGTAGAGCGGAGCGGCAACAGCGCCATAACTTTATTAATAACGTTATTACGCTTAGTTATGATTTCGTTAAGTTTCTCGTAGAGTTTTGTTATCATAACGATATAATAGCGCTAAAATAACAAAACAAAATGATTTAAACGTTACGTAACACTTAATAACGCTATATTTTATAACGTTTTAAAGGTCTGCCTGTAGGCGGTATTTTGAGTCCTCTTCTATTCGTGATCTACACAGCGGACTTAGTAAGTAGGATAAATCACTGCACGTACACCTACATGCAGATGAAACCTAGTTATATTGCTCCTTCAAACCCCAATAGGTCGAATCAGCACTACCATCTAATATTAACCAACACTTTCATGTAATATATGAGTGGTCGAGAGAGCTGTCTGTTTAGTTATCTCGAAGGCGCAGGCAAGGAGACAGTTGGATCTAGCTTCTCTCGTGCACAGGGTACGGCATAAAAGTAGATCTTATTACTCGTTCCACAAGTTTCAACTGGAATGCTCTTACCAAGATACAAGACGGCTGGTTTTAGTTACCTTCAAATATGCGCCAGTTGAAGTGTGGAATGATTTTTCCGTCATCGAGTTACTCAATATTTTGTACTGAATGTTAAAAGAAAAAAAAAAATACTTGATAAAAACCCTACACTTAAAGCAACAATTTTGATATTTTCGACATCTCACCAACGATGTTAATATTTTGGAAGGCAACTTAAATCAAAATTGAGTGCGTAAGGCTGTATTTACGTTTGCCGTGAGCTGCAATGCAAAGATTATTTATGCACGTTATTAAGGAATTATCTTTGTTGTTCGGTCAACTGACAAACTAAGTAGACACGGGCCAGCCCCGCGCCCGCACTTGAGCTCTGCGATAAGGCCAACAATAGGCACAGGGACCAACAATTACTGAAAAGCAAAGAAAAGAAAACAAAAGCCGATTAAATCCAAATGAGGCAGTGTGGTGATAAGCAATTTCTAAGCGTCGTAGTTCTGGGTATCGCAGACGAGAGCGTAATCTGGGTAATCCGGTTAGTTGACAATGCGGCGGTTAAAGGAAAGTGTTGTGCCGAGTTGGTGGCTGCATCCTCGGCAGCGGCGCTGCTGCAGGTAGACACTGCTTAGCAAATACATAATACTCTTAGATAGCGTCTGCAACACAGCTAACCCTAATGCTTTTCGATGCTCGTTCATTTCATGGGCTCAGAGCCGGTTTCTGAATTGAGAATTTATCTAAGTAACTACTCAACTATCATCCTGTCTCGTCAATTTTCTCAGATAATAACGCGAGAGAACGTTACTTTAGTATTTACTTAGTGAAATTTTAAATTTATAAACCAGCCTTTAGATTCTATAACGCTTAACGGGTTAAGTGCATTGTAACACGGACGAAATCTGCTGTTTCAATAATGTTTTTTCTTTTGCTTATTACATGGTTGTTTAAGATACTCATTAAAAACACGTCCCAACATATACTTTAAAATAGTAAAATTATTTACACACAACCAGTCACTTTTCTTGCTCCGAAACAAGGAGCTGTATATACCTAAGCAAATTAATTCTTGAACAAAAACATTCGTAAGCACATTATTAGCTTTTTTACTTTTTTATTTTGACCGGTCGGACTCTTCCGATAAAACATCAAGTAAGTGTATCCGAAATAACGTTGATAAGCTGAGCATCCAACCTATTTTCATCGTAAACAAAATGCAGAACAAATTGCCATAACTATGTCACGTAACCAGCCCAGGAAGCTCAGAAGATGGAGGAATAAGGAGACTTCGTTGGGTGTTAGGACTTCTTTTATTGTTAAAAAGTAGAGGCACGATTGTGCCTTGTTGAAGATAAGGTTTTGGACTACAGAACCGTCAGGATTAGATAACATTAACTGAATACTGAATTTAACTTGCACTGATTCACCAATTCACTTTAAATAATCAATAAAAATATGTAGTAAAACTGAAGGCACTGGGCGTGCTGTCTCTTCTAAGACTTGAAATCAAAATCACCCAGGCGATGCCATGACAAATAAAGTGAACTACGAACAAAAGACAAATAGTTTGAATTTGATAATTGAAAACGGAATCGAAAGATTTAAAAGTAAATAGCCAAAATATAAAACTAATAAACAGGTTTGAAGACGAGGTATCACAACCTCGTTACAACTATGGCAAAGCATGTCATTTGAACGTTAATTTAATTTATAGTTAATTCGTTTTTTTATAGTAATAAGAATAAAATCAATACACGAATTAGAAATTAATACCCGCCTGCAGTAATGTAGCAAGTATTAATGCGATGCCGGTATTGAATGCCATAATTGTTACAATGTTCCTTGTAGGTACATATTTAAAATAAAAATTAGATAAACAATATAATGATGCACAAATGTTCATAAAGAATAAAACAGTGAAATATAAGATGCGAGTGAGCGAGCTAGCAACATCGATATTGAATTAATCAAATCGAGTAAATTAATGACATTAGTAAAGCGTCCGGTAAGTTGGGCCGAGTGAGGTGGCGCGATGACGTCCCGGCCGGCCCAGCCGCGGCCGGGGGCGGGGCCACCGAGCGAGACGGCCTGTAGCAGGCCACGCGGGTGCGAGGGAGACGGCGAACCACGCCCCGCCCACCGCAAGCTCGGGGTCCAAAGCGCGAGTCCCGCGCTGTCAGTACAAGCGAGTCCAGCCCCGAGCGAGCACGCGACGCGCCGGCCGCGGCCTGCAGCTTACAAGTTGACGCGACAGCTAATTAATTAAATTCAATAACAGTAACGAGCAATTACAAAAAACTTTTTTGTTATTAAAAACAACACATTAACCGCTAAAAATACTATTCGGCCAAGCGGAACTTGATAAGAAAAGTTTGTGAAAGTTACTTTTATTTATTATAGTGCGCGAGTTATGTGTCAGCCGACTCTGAACGTAGAGAACTTTGTTGAAAAGTAGAGCCAGCTGGCAGCGCTGTGGCATGCCGGGGGCTCGGCTCTGCTGATAGAGCGACTGCAGGCGGTGATCGCGTGTATCAAGTGTGGACGGTGTTTCTCCCCGGAGGCCCGACTGCCCAACTGCCCGACCGCCCGACCGCCCGACTGCCCGGCGGCCCGGCCGGCGGCGCGATGAGCGCACGCCGTGGTACCGTTTACACCATTGACAGCATTCTCGGCCGCCCAAGAGAGGGTACGTCAATAATTAACTTCCACAAAACACAATCACAAAAATCAAACTGTCCTGGTCCCAAATTAGGATACTCTGTGCTGTGGTAACCAGGCGACGCCATTGCAAACATAGATATTATACACCCAGATTGTGGCCATTTGCACAAATGTACGGCGGCTCCCAGTGGCAATCAAATACAAAACTGAGGCATGGTGATCAGAGATAATACCGCTAGCCAACGAGGCAGTCTTGTAGCTTGGTTTTTACGATCCTTTCACGAAGGTTGTCGACGGGTCCATGCTATGTCTACATTGTCTGCAATGTCTACTATGTCTACTATGTGTCAGACAAATATAATTATTTGACTTATATAACCAGGACAGGTAGCCTAATGGGTAGAACAATGGGCTCGGAAGCCGGAGACCCAGGTTCAATTACCAGTGCGGGCATGACTTGTGACTTTGCTTTATGTACATGTGAAATTATAGCAGCAATGCCACTCGCTAACCCTAGAAGGAAAATATCGTGAGGAAACCTGAGTGGTGATAAGGCCCGAAACTCTCTCTCTGAGAGAAGCCCTGTGCCCTGCAGTAGGGCGTTTATAGGTTGCTTGCTACATGACGGGATACTCGATGCCAAATAACACGAAAACAATAATGAAAATTAGATTATTTGTTTTATTTTGTAAAAAGGTGATGCAAAAAGCAAAAAGCATTGTGGTGTTCTAACACATTTTAAAAACTTTGTACAGCTGCGCTACTGCGCTAGTGCTTCTAAATATCCGCTCTTTTATCCGCGTATAAAGTATGCCGAGGATAAAAGATGGCGAGCCATTACCCAGCCATCTGGATCTTTAAATGATACACAGCTCATACTTGAGTAACGATGAATCATTCGTCTCCATGTTAACGAATAACCTGCTAATCAAGTTAAGAAAATATTGAATCACATCATCAAAACTTTATGTAATGACGTGTCTGGCGAAGGCTACGATGGCTACGCGGGACTACGCGGTCGCGCGGGGGAGGCTACGAGCGGCTACGAGCGCTACGCGGGGCTACGGCTACCCCGCGTTCTACAAAAGATATAAACGCGTAGCGCAAGTGCCGCCAATAAGTAAACGTATAATAAAACCCTAAATACCCTGTGCTAAGGTTGGCTGGAAGTGATCACTTTAAAAAATAACCTCGCCTTTTGTAACAACGGTATGTAAGCAATTATTTTTCTAATTTATGGTTTGCCATAAAGTAGGTATTATTAGAAACAATTAAAAACTTTATGCCTTGGAGAACAAAAGGACAGGTACCAAGGTGATGATATTGGTTGTTACTATGTGCTAAGTCTTATTCTTTTATTGATATTGATGTGGAGTTTTTTTTCGCTGCCTTTTTCTCCACTACAGACGACCCCAAGGCAGCGGCTAACATTATACATAACTGTATGTTCATCGACATTCAACAAGCAGAATGTAAATTCTTTACGTTGAAATAAATTAAATAATAATAATAATAAACTCACGCAAAGCTTTTATACCTAAACGTAGTCCCACAAAGTTTTCCAATAATTGTGAATTTCAATGGACAGCTGAAGTACTCAGCTAAGGCCACTTGAAAGGTGTCCATCTTCCGGCAAGAAAAATTGAGTCTAATGATAGTTGGATTCCATGATTTCGCAGTGAGTTCTTGAGAATAAGAATAAGAATAATTTATTTAAATAAGGTTGCATGCATAACATTACGTTAAAAAAAAGTTAAATTAAAGAGGTAGGTACATGATTGCAACTTATAGGCTGTTGAAAAGTTAGAGATTTTAAATATTTTCCTTTGTTTCATTAATTCTAACAATTATTGAGATTTTGATTATAAAAATAAACGTATGCCTAATACGTAAGCAGCCTATATACATCCAACTCTAGGGCACAGGCCTTCTCTCAGAGAGAGAGAATGGGCTTCATTAGCACGCGTGCCCACCGCAGATTGGCGTTTGAAGCGCTGAGATATGGGAAGAGCTCAGAGACTCAGGTTTCCTCACGATGTTTCCTTCAGAAATCAGAAATCAAAAATTTATTTCAACGTAAAGAATTCACAATCTGTTTGTTGAATGTCAATTTATTATAATTAACTAACAATTTATTAAATACTATAATTAAGTTAGTCGATTACGTACTATACTAAAGAAAGGAACCGTTAATAGTCAGCCTATCTGTAGATTTACTAATATATTTCTTATACTACTGTTGTTTTGAGTTTCTTCTACTTTTACGTCACCTAGACTCAACTCAAGTGTAGCAGTACTACAACTCCCTACTACAAACCCAGTACTGCACAGACTGCATCAAAACTCCACTGCACGATACACTACAAAATTACAAGAATATTCCTAACAATCTAAGTATTTTCGTTTGCAGGCCAGAATTTTGTCTTTAATCCGTTGTGGCAGTACGTACCTATAAGCCACTTACACATTGTTACAGCTTTTGTTGCTGATAGCGCCTGAGCGTGAGACATTCGGGGATGATAAATGGTACTTCATTATTTTTAGTGTATTACCTGTAGACCATCGCAGTGTACTTTCTTTTATTTTTTGTATTCCAAACGTATTGTGTGACCAAACCCTTGGCACTGGATAACTAAACGACTGTATTGAATAAAAAGGGAGACATAGTTTACTGGTAATATCCATTACAAGTCCATACAGGCACACACATTGCTTCTGGCCCCGCACTTTGCTTCTGGCCCCGCACTAGGATACCCTGTGTCGTGGGAACCAGAAACAGCGACGTCACAAACATGTAAATATCCAAGACCTTTGGTTTTTCTAGTTCCCAGCCGGGATTTGAACCTGGGACTAATTACATTATAATTTAAACCTATAACAAAATAATAAAATTTACATTTGTGAAGTTTCAAAAACAGTGAAGGAAAATATCGTGACGAAACCTGAATGTCTAAGCTATTCACATATTTTGGCGCTTAAAGCCGCCCAAGAAGTCATCGCAGCCGTATATTCTTTTTATTTAATTTAAAAAAGTGGAGTCAGTCAATGTATGCGTTAACAATATCTGTCGGAAGATATTGTTAACGCATACGCGGACAGACTTCCTTGTCTCAATGGAGTAGCGCGCGCGCGTACTGCTGATGATGTACTTTTTCTTTATTTCTAAAATTATTATTTCTAAAATTTCTATATTTCTTTAGTTTTGCCCTGCCAGAACACTAGTAACTTAACGGAACTCTTAGATTACAATCTATCAAAGATAATAAATTGGCGCACCGATCATAATCTTGAATTAAATTTTAATAAAACAAAGCTTCTGCATTTTCGACCCCATCAAAAACGTCCTCTTGAGATAGATTACTCATTCAATAAAACACCAATAGAAGTTGTAAACTCACATTGTCTTCTAGGAATCACAATAGACAGCCATCTTAACTGGAAAAATCACGTTAAGAAAGTGACAAGTAAATTATCCAGCTTTATATATGCACTAACAGAGCTAAAAAGAACAACGGACCTCAAAAGTGCAATGGGTGCTTACTTCGCTTACGCGCAGGCCTGGCTAATGTATGGTGTCCTCCTCTGGGGAAATAGCACGGATGCTAAGAAACCGTTCATTCTCCAAAAAAAATGTATACGAATACTCGCGAATATCGATGCAATGACAAGTTGTAGAAGCTATTTTATTAAATTCGAAATCCTCACACTGACCTCATTATATGTTTCAGAAATATGTACTTTTGTAAAAAATAATATTGACCTTTTCCCTCAATATACACGCCCTAAAAACTTAAGACCCCATAAAAGATTAGAAACGCCCACATCAAAATTACAGTTAGTAAATTCTGGCCCCCATTCAATGGCTGCAAAAATATACAACCATATACCTGATTCAATTAAATCAAACGAAAGAACAAACATATTTAAGAACGCACTAAACAAATTTTTATTGCAAAAGAACTACTACTCGCTGAAGGAATTTTTCGATGACGATACTACTTAAAGTTCTTAAATTACTAAAAGATTTATATAATTATTATTTTTTTTGTCTTTAATGAAATGGAATAATAGCTTGTACTTACCTACTAAATTAATATTATAGTGATTGTTATGTTTTATAATAAGAGTCTCTAAAAGAAAAGCTGCAATTATACTATGAACTAGTTATTTAAGTTAACATAATTTTATATTAACAAATTTATATTGGCAGCGCCCTAGCAGGGTTCTTGTTTGATACTTCTACTATTTAAGACATCTCATGTACAACAAGAAAGCTCAATAAATATCTTATCTTATCTTATCTTACTTTTTGTATTTGTATATTATTATATTTGTACCTAAGTCCCAAGTTTTGCTATGCTGGTTTTCAGAAGTCTATTACAGTGTTTTTTAACGTGTGGGTCTCAAAACTACCTCAGTAAAAAAAACAAAGTTATAAAAATAGATTTATTATGAATAATGACAATTAAAACATTTGTATATTAAAACAAATTAACAGTGAAGCGGTGGTGGCGTAGTGGGGTTGATCCTTACTTCTCGATCATGAGAGTCTGGGTTCGAACCACGCATGTGCCAATTACTTTTAGTTACGTACATTTGAGGGGTATAAAAGCAAACTCAACTCTGTCCACTTTTTGAACATCTTAACCTGTGAATGTAGTTTAGTTTGTACCTGCGTATATTCGAATGTTATAAGCATTTTAAACCAGCTTTTGAATATCTTAGACTTTATTTTAATTCCTTAAATAAACAAACTTTTTCTATGACCCCTGTTGACTAAAAAAAAACGAATTTCGCTTATTTATAACTCAGTTTGACACTACATGGACAGAGTCGGCTTTGCTTTTACACCCCTCATTTGTTTGTTTGTACAGCAACACCATTCGCTGATAAATTGTGCCCGGATACGGTGACAGGCTTGCCACTTGTCACGTTTGGGACCTAATAAACTCGGCAAAACGTGGGCCCGGTTCTAGTGATTGGTGCCTCTGCCTAACCCCTCGGGGATAACGAGCGTGAGTTTATTTACTTTATTTTATTTTTACAAATTAACAAAAAAAACCTATAACTCGTTCATGCATAGATAAAGAAATTAACTTGATCCAAGAACATAATTGTGAAGAATTTGATTGTTTTGCCTAAACAAAAATTATTCTTGAATCAAGTGAACTTTCTCAGTTTCAATGAACTTTACTTTATTTAAGATTTTTTTTCCTTGATGTAAAACAATGAATTTCTTAAAAATTATTTTCTTGTGTCGAGATTTTTTTTCTTGCATCAAGTTATTTTTTTATCACATGCATGCAATGCAAAAATGTATGCAAATTAATAAAAATGTTGTATGTACTGAAGTATTCAGTCTCTACAACATCTTAGTAACATTATAAAATACATGAAACAATAGCAAAAAGGGTCGGGGGTCAGGAAATATTTTTTCGTACTAGGGGGTCGTGTCATAAAAAAAAGGTTGAAAAACACTGCTCTATTTTATTATCTATTATTTTTCATTCTCCGCTAATCCTCTTTGTGTTTGTGTTTGTGTTTGTGTTAAAAAACTTTTTTCCTTCATATTTCCATCATAAATATCTGAAGAGCAGCAATTACCCATTGTCCCAGCAGCCGGTCCCCCCGCAGTCCCCCGCACCCCCACGCCCCCCACGCCCCCCCGCGGCGCTCCATTCAGAGGAGTTACTCAGTGTTCACGCGGCGCGCGCGCACACAAAGGCGATCGACTAATCACGAATAAAACGACTATTTATGAAACGTCAATTATTTGCGGTGCGTCTTGTAAGGCACAGAATTGATGTCGGGGTGCTTTTCTGAATAAAAAATACTCTTAATGTCTGACGGAACAGGAATAATAGAATATGACCCTATCTGGGTGTAGCATGGTATAATAGGTTAGGTCCTTATCTCACGATATCCCGATAATGTTTACCTAAAAGTACATAGGTTCAATCGCGAATCGCTCGTAGCCTGGCTGCTTAAGTGATATTAAACGATCACGAAGGCTAAACAACATATGGCGCGTTCAGTACATGGATTGGTGACCGTCTATGACTAATGCTAGTGGCATTTTTCCGAGCGGTTCCGTGCTTCGCAAGGCACGTTAAGCAGTTGGTGGCGGATGCCGTCGATAGATGGCAGTTGTTAAGCCAAGTCAGAGGTCATACGGCGGCTTGAAAACTTCTGACAGTAAGATCAGCCACTAGTCTTACAAGCCTCCACCAATCCGGAGCCCCCGTGGTGGAGTATGGCCTATAGCGTCCTCAGGGAAGAGACACGTGTCCCTCGGTGGGGGCATAAGGGGCCGTCCATTAATCACGTGATCTTTTTTTAAGCATTTTTTAACCCCCCCTCCCCCTTGGTGATACATGGTGAGGTTTAAGACTACCCCCCACCCCCCACCCAACATCACGTGTATTTTTCGTATCTACAAAAAAATCTTGAATTTTTTAGAACTAGAATTGTCTTGCGCGCGCTAGCGCGCGTGTTGAACGCGTGCGCCTTTGAAAAATAATGAAAAAATAAATACACGTGATATCTTACTACACCCCCCTCCCCCCTTGTGACATTTCGTGATTTTTGTCAAGCCCCTCCCCCTCCCCCCCCTTTCAAGCCTCACGTGATTAATGGACGGCCCTTAATGGGTTGATGATGATGATGACATGAACAGAAATATCGACGTGAATTGTTTCACAGAAAATTAGCTATGACGCTTCGATAGAAATGAAAGTGGTAGTTATATTATTGCATCGCACGTAGTTATTGCAAAAACGTTGCAGGCTTAGAATATGAAATGTTTGTGATGTTCCCGGCGCGTGAAGTGCCCCCTCAACTGCGGCACAAAAGCAAGAGCTCTCGAACCGTTCCCTTTAGTGCGGTGAGCCCCCCGGTCCCCCCGCAAGAAGTTACTGGACCCCTCTGTCATCCTACATATTTCGTTGAGTTAACTTCAAGAGAGTCAATCAAAATGATGATAATTTGTGAAACAAATGCTGGTCAACAGTTCAGCAAGTAAATATTCAAAAATGTATTTTCATATCATCATCATATTTTCTACCTAGAAACCTTGATATTAAGTAAAACATAAACCTGTATTTCTGTGCATCAAAATCTGTATATAACATAATGACTGTGTTGCATATTTAAACAATTTTTTTTTCTATTTATCGTTAAACAATGTTGTAATAATGCTCTACCTCAACAGGAAGAAGTGGAACTCTTATAGGATCACTTTGTTGTCCATCCTACCGTCCGTCGTCTGTGTGTTCCTTTAAGTAAATAAAACTATTTACAGAAATCAGAAATGTATTTCAACGTAAAGAATTTACATTGCTTGTTGAAAGTCAATGTACTTATAATGCTAATGTTAGCCGCTGCCTTGGGGCCGAGTGTAGTGGAGAAAAAGGCAGCAAAAAAAAAAACTCCACTCTGACCATTTCTCAAATCAACTTAAGTCTAATACAATATTTGGTACAAATGTCCATCTACTTTTAAGAAGGTCAATATTAAAGACCCAGGAGTGCAATCAATACTCGCAATATCAAACATCGATTGATTTCTTAAACAAGTATGAAAACACCAATGCTGCGGCCAGACACACCTACTTAGTTGAAATACAAATTACGCACTCAAATACCTATACAAACCATTGAGGCGGTGAAAACATAAACCTTGTAAGGTAACGTAGACAACAGATACAGCCGTTAATGGTGCGAAAAACGTATATTTCGATACTCCACATAATGTATGTGTACATGGACCTAGAATTATGTAATTTGGCAAGTAATGTCTTACACTACAAATACAAGGAAAATTTGAAAACTGCGTGTATCTAATCAGCCCGAATACAGAGTCTACTGTTGGGCCTCCTAATCTCTTTAACGCCAAGCCATCCGGTCCAGTGCAGCTAGTCTCGTCCATTGTTTCCCAGCCGCTTTCACGTCGTTGCTATGTCGTCGGCCCATCAGGCTGGTGTTCTGCCCGCCGACCGTCGACCCGTTCTTGGCCACCACTCAGTGGCTACCTTAGTCCACCGGCCGTCTTCCCGCCTAACCAAATGTCCCGCCGATCTCCATTTTAACTTTGTGATTCGTGTGCGTACATCGTCGACTTTGATTTTTGTCAAATATCGACATTTCACACACGGTCAAGTGTTACCTAACTAAAAATATCTAACATGGCCCTCTCTATTGCCCTTTGCCTGACTTTAATTTTCTCCATTCTCCATCCATATTTAGGACCATGTCCTTTTACCGATGCATTTATTTGAATGCATATCACCTATTCCACCTAGGATGGCGAAACGTGTATTGAAACCATAAAAAACATGTATTTGCAATTAAATCATAAAAAAAATCTTTGGGAAAAGTTCGGAAAAAACTGCGGAACCCTCAGTGGGCAAGCCCGACTCGCTCTTGTCCGGATTCGTTTTGACGTAATGCTAAATTATGTATACGTAATGTTGGCTTATCTTTTAATAGCCCTTTACACAAATCAGCTCTCAGTGTTCGCGCGGCCGGTATGTGAGGACCTACGAGCGGGTCGCGGACTCGACAGCGAGTAATTGCAATTCAGTTAGGACTCAAATCGGATCAACCTGCAATACTGCCGATGCAAGCGACTTTCGCCTCTCTATACATCGCCATAAGGGTAAGGATGTGGAGCAAGTGGGCTGTTAGTAACAAGAAATGCCAATTTGACCGGATTATCTTTTTGTCTGATATTTTTCCGCACGCGTGTAGTGTAGCCGCGCCGAGTGTAGCAGACGCTGCAAAGCACGGTCTGATCACGCTCGTTAAAATTCTTTTGAAGCAATAATTTGTTAAAGGATTTGCGCCGCTGATCGGATGCGACTCAATTCAATTATTTTATTGCGAGAGGAAGTGAGCCTCTACTGAGCGCCAATTAAATACTTTGAGTTGTGTCCCGCGCCGCCGCCGCCGCCGCCACCGCCGCGGGAGGAAACTTATCTAACTGGATGTTTCCTAATAGGGTGCTTGCTATTTGTCCTGCCCGAGCTTATTATTCTGAGACTATTTTCATGGGGTTATTGGGGGACGATAATCACTATGAATCCCGGACGAAATCCGGGTTTCACACATGGGACGCTGCGCATCGCGTCTATCGCTCAGTTTTACTTATGTGGTTTTGTTCAAGCAAAGTCACAAGTAAGACTACGCGGATGATACTTATAGCTATATGCGTAAAATCATTAAAAAAAACTTGGATTCACTCACTGTACGCATAGTAGTCCAAATGATAGTGTGTAAGTAGTCAAAAATTGAAATTAAGTAAAAATTAGGAACGTCTTTTAAGTGTACTTATTAAATTATTGAAGTTATGCTTTGAAGTGAAGACAGTTCAAAAGTTAACGTCGCGTGAACAATTAAATTGTATCTCATTCAACTCGAGCTGACAACGACTTAATTCGTTAACGAGTGGATTTAAACAATAAACAAATGCGCGCGCGTTGTGTTAACCCCGTAATTAAATTCTCGCGAACAGACCGACCGAGGAAAAGCTTATTGCATCTATTTGTTACTTATTATATTATATATTGCTATAATGTTTATCGTTTGCTCATTATTACATCTGTTAAAAGCTTGAATCCTTTTATGAATAAGCTTCACAATACATTTGACGGCCCGGCACGAATCAAGCGTACGTTTATGCGCTTTTTATTAATTTTGTATTTATGAGTGCCCTCCGCTCGCCCCACTCGAGCGCTGTCAGCGGTATTGTCCCAGTTTATATTGTAGCGCTAATCTTCGACAAATGATGTTGATAGAGCGAGGGTCCTATATTGAAACTATTGTGAGAAGAGTCATTACACAGAGCTGGGACAGACAGAAGCTCACTCTAAGAGATAGGTATGCTTTTGGGAGCATTATATCAGTAATTAAACTCCAATTGGAATGGTTTAATCTTTAGTACTATGATATGACTTATTATATCGTTACTGCGATATAAAAAGATACTACGATATATTTACTACTGTAAACATTAATGAAGGGTAGTCTGAGCCGCGATGCCAAAAAACCCACGTTCTTTATATCATATTCTTAACCCGATTCGGGAAGGCTATGAGGCCAGGTATGGTGTGTCCCGGTGGTTTTGAATTTGAATGCACCAGCATAACATAAAACTTCCACCAAATACACTTTTGCTTCAACACACTAAACGTATCACGTTTATGGGCTAGTTACCGAACCTTATGTGACAAAAATTTGAAATTTTCTCCCTTTTATTTGTGTGTGAATGTAAGTACATGTTAAACGAACAAAATCAAAGACAATCGTCAAAAAAATCTTAGTTCATAGGTATAATCTATATATATAAAATTCAAAGTCCTGACTGACTGTTTCATTCATTCATCAACGCCCAGCCCAAGCCGTTTGACCTAGGAAGCTAAAATTTTGCAAAGAGGATCTGTATATAATGTAGGCAAGGAATAAGAACGGATTTGTTGAAATTCAACCCCTAAGGAGGCGAAAAGGGTTGCCAAAATTTGTATGGGAGGCATAAAAAATGTTGTCTGATTTTCTTGAAACTTAAAATAAATACTCTTCAACACAATTGATTGAACACGTGTTTCACCGTTTTTCTAAATTTAACCCTTAACGGGAGTTACGGGAGAGAACGGGGTTGCAAAATTTTGAACTAAAGTCCACGCGGACGGAGTCGCGGGCGAAAGCTAGTAAAGTATAGAATTGAAACTTATGTAGCATAATCACAAATAAACATATTGATTGATTGATGCGCCGGAAAAACTATGTTATTATTTTTGTTTCTATGAATGCTACTAGCGCTATCCATTACCAGTTGAATAATATCTATCTTAAAACAGAAACTAATTTTCGTAGTCAGGTTATAATTTTAAGCTATTACTTGGTCCTACCCGCTGCTTCTAGACAAAAATATTTATAACAAAAGAATCTTTCGTACCTCCATTTAGTTTTGTGACGTTCAAGTGGCCCGCTCATCCCCAGGCTTTGCTTTGCACCACTTTCTACTCTATTCCTGTAAAGTAAGGTCGATATTGGTTTGGCTGGCGGGTGTAATTAGGCATGTAAAGTGCAGCTAGGGGTCGGCTGAACTGATTCGAAAGGGATTTACTAAATTACGATAATCAAATGCTCACTTTATTAGTCGTTCGGTAGGATCTGCTACGACTAAATAATTTTATTGCCCTTTACTCAGTGAAATTATCGACCCTTTGAGGATGGAATATCGTAAACGCCATTTTTGGTAAGAATTCAGAACGTTTAAATTAATAATGTAGTCGTCAACCTACTTCATTTAAGTTCTTACTGGGAATGATTTGAATTTTAATACAGTTTTAGTACAACAGGTGTTGTACTAAGACGAGCTGGTGGGCGTGATACGCTGCAATGCCCAGTTTGTGGTCACAAGTGACATTGTATCTCATCTGTACTCTTAGGCAGATTATGGCTCCGTAACTCAAACTAGGTTCAAAGTTAAAAACATATTACTAACATGTTGTAAGAAAATGTATTTGACCATGTAAAGCGAGATTTATAGGGTTCAGAAGTTCTTAATACGAGTAACGCAAGGAACAACTATACTTCCCAAACAAACACGACAAACAGAAGAGGGTTGATACAAAGCGCATGTTGATCGCAGGACACACATCACTTTTTTAAATGCATTGATTGTATTATTGTCAAAAGGATTAGCGCAAAGCCCCATATAGCCGTATAGTAGCGAGCTACTATTTAATCTGCTTTTTCACTGTGAAACAGCAACAACAGCATTAATGTGATGGAATACAAACTCACTTACGCATGCACGCACAGTGCAGTTGTTACCGACTTGGAGTTCAAATGGGTTTTATTTTATTTTATTATCTTAAATTTTATTTATTAATCATTTTTTATTTTAATGTCAAAATCTTTTCTTTTTTAAAGTCACAATTTTAAACTTATAATATGTCAGTATGTCTAAATTGTATGGCTATGGATTGATTTTTATAATACTTTGCCGAGCGCAAAGCAGATGAATTAATTAAAATTGAGTTTTGTATAACTATAATTTTAACATTTTCAATGTCATTATAAATTACATAATTAATAATTTTAACGTTTAGTTACGATCTGAAATGTCTGCTGTTCCTTTTTTGGAAGTGACTAGCTTGTACGACACAGGGAATCCTAGTGTGCAAGTTAGGGTAAGAAAATGACAAAGGTGTCAATCAAAATATTACGATATTATTATTTTTTGTGATGAATTATGAAGTTATTTGTTGATGTTACCTAATTTTTTGGTTTTTAAAATAAATAATTTGAATTGAATTGAACTTATGTTAATGTTAAGTACCATTATCATTGTAACAACTTATAAAATGAACAACAAGCGTAATTCATTATCATAATATTTGCTTCACACGGCCACGAGCATAATTTTTACCAGTAACACAACTGGGTAGAGAAGACTAAATATTGTTGATTTTTAAAATATTTTAAATTTTAATGTATTTTTGTGTCGTATAACCAAATATACATGATAGGTGCCTGCTCTTTCAATACGTAATAATGAAGAAAACTCAATTTGACGTATTTTGGGAATTTAGTTTAATTTTGTTTGTTTTATTTTATATTCTATTTATTTATCGCCAATCCATGATGGGCACGCGTGGTGATTAAAGCCCATTCTCTCTCTCTTAGAGAAGGCCTGTGTCCTACAGTGGGACGTATATAGGCTGCTTACATTAGCATTAGCGTTCTTTTGAGGTGACCCAGTTGCTTTACACTTGTGAATTCTTCGGACTATTTAGTATACTCTTTATGGGTACCTAGTGAGTAACAGAATGCATGTCCCCGCAGAGCCGGAGCTGGCGGCGTGCTCGGAGGGCTCGCTGTCGCCGCCGCGTGACGTCACGGACCCGTTCGCGCGTGACGTCAGGGACCCGTACACGCGCGACGCCGCCGACACGCGCGACGCCGCCGACTCGCGCTCGCCGCACGCCGACGCCGACGCTGACGACGACGCCGAACACGCCGAGCACGCCGACCACGACGCCGACCTAGAGCTCGCGCGGCCCAGGAAGGTACGTAGCAGTGTACGTACCCATCATACTTCTCACATTATCTTTCGAAAACTCTTGTCAATTATAATTAAAAGTGGTTTGGCAAAGCTGGACATGATGTTACAACATAAAAACCGCGATTTTCCAATATACTAATTAAAAAATTTTGACAGCTTTGCGCCCCAAAACTTTTGTATAGTGTTGATAGGGGAGCGGTAGAATGCCGCTTCTCATTATTGAGGTCGTGTGTTTGAATCCCGGCATGTAGCAAAGACTTTGTTTTCTAAGTTACATTCATGTGAAGTTAATGTAGCAATTCCACCCGCTACCTCTAAAGGAAAACCTTGTGAGGAAACCTGACATATTCACATTCCTTCACGGCTGAAATTGCTAATCTGCAGTGGACATGTATTATCTGTGCTATTGCTGGTTCGTTGAAAAGTTCTCCAGGTTTAAGAGCGTAGGGCAAGCATCTGTCAATGAGTTGAATGAGGTCAATAACAGACATTTGTCCCCCCCCCCCCTTCTTCACTCAAAGGACAGTTTCTGACTGGGGTAACCGCGCTCCCCCGCTGGGAAATTCCTATAAATTCAAAGCTTCTTCCTCATCAAGTTAAATTAATTTTAACTTGCTAAGGAAGCAAAGACCTTAAACGTTGTTCAGGGCTTTTCGGGCCTCTTTTTATAACTACTGGCTAGCCACTGATGCTCCCCCCCGCCCCGCAGGTGCGGCGCAGTCGCACGACGTTCACGACGCTGCAGCTGCACGAGCTGGAGCGCGCGTTCGACGCGACGCAGTACCCCGACGTGTTCACACGCGAGGAGCTCGCCGCGAGGCTCGACCTCAGCGAGGCGAGGGTGCAGGTGAGCATTCTGAACGCGGCACAAACAATACAGCCGTTACGTGTCAAACATTATTACACAAAAAAAACAAGTTATTTAATACCGACAGTGTATAGTTTGGCGCTTGGCAGACGCCAATTCCACTATAGTCCGTTTTTTAATTCGAAGCAAAAAAAAAATGACGCGGTGTTACCGCAATAAAAGCTATAGGTTAACTCGGTAGATTTTTTTTTACCGTGAATAGAAGACTCATGTGACCAAAATCCTTATCATATCAAAGACATTAAAATTTAATTACTCATAAGAGCAAAGTCTAAAAAAAACACCTGCGTGGCATATACAATTTAACTTGGAAGTAAAATGGGGTTATTTGGTTTTTACGTACTAGCAACATTCAGACATTGACAGGCTAAGAATTGTACGGAGATGTCAACGTGACAATATTTTTTTTTTTGCATTGAATGAAAAAACAGACTGTATACATTTGCGAAGATGATGTAGAGTTCAAAACGCACCAACGTTAAGTTAAGAAAAGTTGATTTGTGTGTTCAAAATATGAGTGCGCTTCAGTTTCGTTCTTATGCTACACTAGTTAGGTAACAAAAATCAGGCCAGCAAAAGTCCACATTTGCTGGAATACATTATACTAGACATAATGAACGTTATTGACATCGTACAAACAGCATTTTTGGCAAATATTTCCCTTTCCATGTCACTTTAAACAGACTCCCCAAATAGACAAACTATTTTACTTATTTCATAATTTCGTCTTCATAATCATCATTAAATCAGCCATTTGACAACCGATTTCGTCTTGAATCGTCATATTACACTCAATTACATATGAGGTCCTTGACAAGTAGGTGCATGTGGTATTACTTTGACTGGCAATGAATGTTGGGAAATGAAAAATAACGGAGCGACCAGCATTAATAACGCTCGCATCAAGAAGTAATCATCTCGCTTACAAAAGTTACATCCAAAAACAATAAAAATCACAATTAGATTCTACCCCCCAGACATAATGAGACCCAGAGGGGTAGGCCGAGATCAGGAAGTGTCACTTGTCACGATCCTGAGAAGTCACTTTCGCTTCATCGACATTCATTAGTCGTTACATGCACGCACGCCGGTTTCAAGTAAAACTCAAAAATCCTGGTATACATCGATGCTTAGTTAAGTTTAGTTTCCGGGCGACGATTGGCCAGCGCCAGCAATCGACTTGCATTATGCACTCGCGACAATAACAGCCGGGGGGCGGTGCGGGTGCGGGGGAGGGGGGAGAGGGACAATTGTAATTAAAATTAGCGCCATTATGCGCTGTTCCGCCTGGAGGTACTGGCGGGCTCAGCCACGAGTTAGAGTGCAGCTCTCGTTGCATGAAAGTACATGCGGCAATTGAACAAAATAGTGTACGCTGCGAGGTGCTGGAGTGTACTGGGGCGCAATCATGCACATTGTGTCCGCTGGCTGGCTGAAATTCTGGATTTGTGCTATTTATGATCGCGTTGTGGGATTCACTTAAAACCCATGCCTTCAATATGAAATCGACGTCTTGAACTTTGCTCCTTTTGTATAATTGTGCGGCACAAAGGTTTGACTTATGTGTTACAAGTCTGTACCCATTACGAAAGAGCGACTTCCAGTGCAAGAGAAAATGCAGGATTTAATTTCAATGCCTCGTTAAAACTTTCATTATCAGCTTTGAAACGTGAAAAAAGTTAATTGTGACCAATTGCCATCCTGTCTGCCAGAATATATTGCTGGAGATCGCTGGCGGGTCCTCGCGGGTGTCGCGTAATCCGGCGCATTAACCACTCGAGCACTCATTTGCGTCCCATTCATCAAAGCCTCGTGTCATCTCGAGCCGCGGTGGAGTTTCATGTGAAACAATTACGCGATATTCAGACTGAGTGTCTGTGACGATCTTTGGAACTTTTGGGAGAAGTTAATGGTGGCACTTACTTTGGATAGTATTTCGTTGCACTTGTACAGGAAACCTCTGCATCGTGCCTCGTTTAGGTCAATGTCATTTAATGAAGTCTCGATATAAACCGGTTCAAATTCGAAGAAGGATAACTTGAACTTTAACTTATGGTTACTTACGTTCACTTCAGTTTGTAGTGTTTTATTCTTAGATACAGAAAGTAAGCAATTAAAACAGTCTGTGTCCTGAATTTACGTGTACTTGAGTTTAAAGAAAATTAGGCTGTAGTGTACGTTTTGTAAGTAACATTATAAACTACGAAGTCATATTTGTAGTGTCAATATTTTAATCACGCTGGTTGTTTTTGAGTACGACGATGATACACCTTCATGTTATGTAACATAGTTAACGTTTCATTGGTATTGTATATGTTTGTGTCAAAGTATCAAAGAGAAATCAAAGTAATAAATAAAAACGAAAATAAATAAAGTACATGTGAAACAGTGGCAGCTGCCGGTGAGAATACTTGCTGAAGAGCGTCTAGCGCTCGGCGGCGCGGCGGCGGGCGTCAATTAGCGGACAATTAGTGGAATGTTGCCAACAATTACAGTACAATTAGCAGTTTATCGCCAACTTTTAGTGCACACTTAGCCGATTGTGAATAGCGCTGTGCCAGTGAGGCTAATCAACTTCAAGTGACATTTTGGTGCCCCTCTGATAAAAGGCTCTCACGGCGTCCAAGATGCTCATATAAATTAAAAAAGATTCGTTATCTACATATTATAGTTATATACTTTCATTTCTTTATCACACCCGTTAAAATTTATAATTCAAGAAGCTTTTCTAGACAAATGGCAAAGCTACACTCAAGATTGGTCGCAGCGGTAAGAGAATTTTATTAATTGATCTTAATGATTCGCAATCCTCAAATATGATGTAATCTTAATTGGAATTTACTAAATACATCTTACTTAAATTACCCCTGTCAAAGGTATATTTGTCTGTGTATTTAGCTTACAATTAAAATACACTTTCACGTTGCAACCATTCAGTATTTTCTGGAACGTGTCTTTTCAAATTCGAAAAGGTTTTTCTCTTCGAGAAATTGTCAATCAATTAGTCCATTTCTCCTTCCCATTTGAACTATACAAGAGAGTAATTAAAAGCTCACGCAACTCGCTCGCCAAATGAATTGCATTAGAGGCATTTAGGGCTCGGTGGCGCTGAGAGTCAACTCGACGCACAATGCGTGCACTTGTTGAGCGATTGAACAGTTGAGGCCCTCCGCTAATAATACCTTGCGTTGTAACCAGGGTTGCCCACTGTTGGAAACAGTCCATGTTTGAGTTACTATAAACACTCACTTTACTATAAGTGAGTCATATCTTGACGACCTCTGTGGCGTAGTGGTTAGCGCATCTGCTTACCATGCGAGAGGTGCCAGGTTCGATCCCCGGCTGGGGCAAAAAAATAATAATCTCCAGGTCTTGGATGTTTACATGTTTGTGACGTCGCTGTTTCTGGTTCCCACGACACAGGGTATCCTAGTGTGGGGCCGGAGGCAGTGTGTGTGCCTGTATGTAAATGTTTAAATGTTTATGTTTTGTTTATCTTGATAAGCTTTTGGGGTTTCAATATATCGATGAGCAAATTTGTTTTATCCTTCAACTGAGCTGAAGCAGCTATGCTGATGTATTTATATTTTGCAAACGCTGAGTTATAAGTCGGTTGTTCTCCATCTCGAACGCCAGAGTCCTGCAAACAGCGAGACAATGCAACACAACCCTAATGCGACTTGTCAACAGAACGAATCCCTTTTTAGCGAGCCCTAAAAGAGTGAATTCTCAAGCACTCTTGAGGCAAACGACTGTTAATCCACTCTATGCGGCGCGTGACTCTTGCCGCCAAGACAATAGGGCCCATAATGCGCCGGCAATGACGAGTGGCGTTGAAATAAAGAATGCAATCGATCTCCCGTTTGAAGCGATACCCTCGCGCCATGCGCATAGAGGTATCACTCGGTAGCGACTCTATTAAACTCAGACTTTTCATCATACTCACACACTCACATGTCATCTATAAAGAAACTTTCGTAGGCAAACATTTTATTTATTCTGCATAAGCTTGCTTGCATTTTCAGCTGAACTGTTCGCTGTTCACTAGTTTGGCGGACGGGGCGTACAACTGTATGAATATGAGATGTTGACGATAAATCAGCCCTCTAGACAATGTATATTTTTAGCAATAGCTAAATAAAAATTAGACAAAATGTGATGAACAATTTGTTGAGACTTCTGTCTCCGCTAACATCTCTCAGTAGGAGCTTAATTGGAGGACGTTTAGTGCTGAAGCCCATTGCTAGTGAAGTGGTCGCTCGTGTGCCGCGAACCGCGCCTGCCACCGCTGAGGCAGCTTCCGCTATCGCCTGTGCGCGTGGCAGCCGACACAAGCGGCGGCGGGGTGTAGCGCAATTAGCGCGCAGCCAAGCGGGCGACCGCCGGGTCCGTGGCACACACGCATCTGGAACAGAATCACCGCTGCGGGACTCGTCTTCTCTGTCATTGAAGACAGTCGGCTCTTTGCCATGTTTTCTGTTCAGTGCGACCCCGCAGTTTTCAATCTGAGTCATTTCTTTATTTTGCGAAAGCATGGCATGAGCCCATGAGCTGTGGAGAGGTTTTTGACGTTATAACGTAGGTATTCAGTTTCGTCGAATTTCGGAATTTCTTTTTTAGGGACTATTGTTTGTTTATGTTTCTTTATTTTAAAAAACCAAAAATTATATGTAAAAATGACAATAATCGTTTGATGCTAAGTCTAATGTACAATATTCGCATGCTGTCTCTTAAACTATTACCATAGCTATAACTGTACTTAACTGTATCTGAAAAGGCAAAGGTTCTCCACCTTTATGATGACCATTTAGCCGTTTTTTTCAAGATGAAACTATTTGGAAACTTAATTCATAATTCAAGCTAGTAATGTGCATTTTCGATCTCGGTGTAATAGTGGTCCAAAGATGCTGAAGTGTCTGCGGAGCGCACCCTGTGCACCGGCGGCGGCGTTCGTCAGTTGTCGCGGCATCGGCAGTCGCTGGTCGCGGAGTCTGTTTCACAAAAGCTATCATTAAGTCTCGCCGGGCGGAGGAGGAAGGAGGAGGGGAGAGGAAGCGCGGGGGACACAAAGCACTCGCGCAAAATGGCGTCATTTGCGAAATTATGAAATTACTCCAATTTTTTCGTCCTCGACGACACAATGTCTTTTTATTAGCACCGCGGCGCTACTAGCTCAATTTGATTCTATTCTCACGCTGTGCTATTGTGAAATGGCCCGTATTACCGCAAGCATAGAGGCTGCAGCGCGGCGACCGCGGCGGTATGGCGACCACGTATGCGTAATTGCTTTTCATTACGAGCCATTGTAGTCGCGCGGGCGGCGGCGGGGCGGGGCGGTCGCGGGAGGGGGAGGAGCAAATTGCCAACAATTACACAATAAAAAAATTAAAACTCCGCCGCAATCCGGGAAAAATCGTCCGCACACATATATACAAACATGCTCTCACACGCAGTCCTCGACGTCTGTGTGTATAATCAATTTGCTATTGACGCGATGCTGCACGCAGAGCTCGCATACCACATTTTCACGTATCCTATGTACCAACTACTTTCTCTCGAAGCAAATAATAAATTTTCAAAACGATCGACCAATCGATATTGTACCGCATAATTAAATTGTTAACATCCCGGGATGTCAACAATAAGAATCTTCAAGATTTCCATTTCATATGAAGCTTGTTTATTTTGGCCTGAGCCTGGCTGGATATCTCCGTATTTGCAAGCCTCAGCCATCGCAAGTGCCTAGCTAGGATACCCACCAGGCCAGCAACGTCTTGCTGGTCTGGTGGGTATCCTAGCTAGGGACTGACTAACGACGTGTGGATGTTGTTGTTACGTTAAGGTTGTGTATAGGTGTGTAGTAAGAGCGGCGTTGTTGCAGGTGTGGTTCCAGAACCGGCGCGCCAAGTGGCGCAAGCGCGAGAAGGCCTTGGGCAGGGACCACGCGCCCTTCATGCACCACGACCACGGTACGATCTTCACACTTTCCCAAGCCCCGTCCTAAGCCCTCCTACGATTGCACATATAATTTTATTGTAGCGGTCAACTGTATTGCGACACCTGAACCATGTGATAACGAGAAAATTCCGGGTTGCATTGCATGTCCGAGCGAATTCTCGGGTTTTTAATAAGTCCTAGTCATTGATCGTTGTGAAGTCCCAATTGTAATAAATAGTTTTTTTTTAATTTATTTATTAGAGTTGATTAATAAAAATAGGGTAGAATCTGTTTTAAGCTGTTTGGGAAATTTGAAACGTACCTTATCTTATTTTTTTTCAAATAATATTGCAGTAGTAAAATGGAGATACACATCGTTTAGATCGGAGATTGACTATTTATAAGCGTTTGTTTGTAAATTACTTTTTAATACCGGCGGCGTGTGTAATTGTGTATTAATAATAGCTAAACACAATGTTTAACGAGCTCGACAAACCAGCGATACTCTCTATCGATCTATCGCCGCGGCTCACAAACTAACGATAGTTGTCGAATAAATACAGTTTACACTCCGATTTAAAGCGATAAGGAAATCGAAACAATTGCGGCTCGCGCGTAACCAGAGCAATTAGCACTAACAAGCGCTGCTCGGTATACAATTCTCGCACGGTGGGAAGTCACATCCTCACTGACGGTGGTAACACAGCAGTGGACAGAGCGCAGTGGTTCTGTAAATACAGGGGCGGACCTCCGACACTGATGAGCTTATAATGGGTGTGATTTATCGCGCGTTAGCACAGACGGACAGCGCGCCGGCCGCTAGTGGGCCGGCAATCAACGCGCTGTAATGCCATAGCTCTGTCTCGGGGGACCGGCTATTGAGGTCATTTACAGCAATAATAAATCGTTCGTAACTATTAACGAATATAAAATACATTTAATATCAAAGGGTGTCTTTAAATTGGATCCACACATTTGGTTTCAGTGATTGTAATATGATACATTTTATTGCAATAAACCAACCAATAAATAATTAGTTAGCACGTTAAAGTGATAAATATTTAGTAACTGGGTTTGTACAACTAAAGTAGAATAAATTTAAAGTAAGTAATACTAGCTTTTATAAAAATGTTTGTTCGGTACACTGCTTAGCACTAATTTTGATTCAATTTTTATACTTAACTAAGGGAAGACACTTGCCCTTGGTTTATGGTTTGAAATTTCAAATCATATACTTGTATTTGAATTTCTCGCCTACAATAAACGGGTAAAGTTATCATTCAGATGCTGACACGAATCGGCGAGAAATATGTAACACAAAATTGTAACAGTCACAAATAAAATAGCGCTAAAGCTGCCAATAAACTAAACAAACATGATTATAGTATTTGCAGTAGATGTGAGGCGCGTTATCGCAGTAAATATTAATACAAAAGGGGTTGTGCGGCATCGGCGCCGCTGACAATTAAATGTCGATTATCGGCGTGACGGCGACTAGGGCTGGCGCGGCGCGGCGACAGGTGGCGAGCGCGCGACAAAGAGAGCGTTCACGGAATAACGGTGGCTGACACCTGGACGTGTCTCAAACAGAAAGGGTCACATTACCACTAACAGGATATTTGTTAAAACACAGAAATGTGGTCAGTTCTGTAAATAAGTCAATGTGTAAATGATTTTTCTATAAGTAGGTTTCGAACGGACTTCAACAAATCTGTGCAGTAAACGCATTATTGAAAAATATACCTATACATAACTATATATTTATAGAGTCTTTCTTGAATGAATCATTGAAACTATAAATATGGGCGTGGTGTAACGTAATTAAGATTAACTAATTAAAATTAAGCTTTGAGATAGCAATTGGTATAAAGTTTAACAGCTAGATGTTACAAATATTTTAGGTTTTACATTATAATTAAATGAACCCAAACCTTTATCCCTGAGGGGTAGTCAGAGATCAGGGTTTGCCAATTGCCACAAAATTGACAGATCTCTTCTTTAGTCTTAAACTTTTACTTTGCTAATACATCCCCTTTTTGGTCAAAGTGTGTCCATCAAAACTCAAACTTTATTCACTTCTGTGATATCCCCAAAATTATTTTGGGGATAACATAAACCAAACCATCCTCGACCAAAACGGTTTGACTGCGAGCAATGCACGATTTAAGTTTAAGTTAGAGTCCAAAAGGCACAAGAATATACGTAATATTAAGTCTTCTGTTTTGTTTCTCCAATTTAATGTAATCTGTGGTTAACGATGCTGGTGGTACAATTATGTAACACTTTAAATAATTAAGTAATTATGTTAAGTTGTCATTGTACTACTGTTTGTTTTCCTTAATAAATAAAAATAGTACAGACAAAATGTTTACTTTATGAACGTCAATGTTGTCCAAATCATCTGAGACGTTACCGGCCCTCTTACGTCCAAGCACGCACACAACAGCAGTGTATGGTCGGCAGGCCTACAGCGTTCATACGCTACGCGGTGGCTTGTCCTGTCTCTAGTATTTATTGCTCTGAGTTCTGGCTAGTAATGTGTCCCCCCCCGGGTGCAGGCGGCGAGTGGGTGGGCGGCGGCGCGGAGTGGTGGCGGCTGGTGTCGCCGCTGCCGCTGGCGCCGCTCGAGCCCGCCGCGGCCTTCCGCGCACTGCTGCACCGGTGAGTCGCGGGACCACTATTCAGTCCAGTCCTTACTATTAAAACCAGTCACTGGACGCAGCACTGAGTCCCTATAGTACAGAGCTGGGACGTAGCTTTACACCGATTCCACGCGCTTCTACACCGGTGAGTTACTTGGCTAAACGCTTAGTCACTAGGGAGTGTTTCTAGGGTACAGTGTCACTGAGATGCAGCATCGAGTCCCTATGGTGAGTCACTTGGTCAGAACATCAAGTTGATAGGAGATAAGTCACTGGGGAACAGTGTAGGGTTACTACTAAAACGAGTCACTGGGACGCAGCACTGTACCCTTGTAATACAGACCTGGCTGGGACATAGCCCTACACCGTTTCCACGTGCTTCTACACCGGTGAGTCATTTGGCTAAAGCACCGAGACGCTAGGGATCGAATCAGTAGGGAACAGTGCAGTCACTGGGATGCAGCACCCAGTCTCTATGGTGAGTCACTTGGTCATAATTCAAGTCGTCGTCAGTCACAACAGTGTCGAGTCACTTGGTCACGGCGGCGCCTAATCTCTGCCAAAACAAGTCACTGACACGCAAAACTTAGTCCTCTACGCAAAACTCTACACCGGTGAGTCATTTGGCTAAAGCACCGAGACGCTAGGGATCAAGTCAGTAGGGACCAGTGGTGTCACTGGGACGCAGCACTCAGTCTCTATGGTGAGTCACTTCATGATGCTTACATAGTATTAGAATTAGTGTCAGTAACTTCTGACAGTAAGACCAGTCCCTAGCCTTACAAGCTTCCACCAATCCGGACTTGGCTCCCGTGGATGAGTATGGTCTGTACTTTCTTCAGGGAAGAGACCCGTGCCCGTCGATGGGGACATAATGGCTTGATGCTGATGATATGTATGTAATAAGTGTGTTATGGCAGGTACGTGCTGGCGCTGCCTCCCCCCGCGCTCCCCCCGCTGGAGCTCGAGGCGCACAGCCCCCCCGCCCCGCACCCCGCCCCGCACCCCGCGCCGCACCCCCGCCACGGCCCCGGCGAGCTGCACACGTAGCGCCGCTGCTGCGACCGACGCTGCCACTAGCTCGCCCACAGAGCCGAGCCTGCTAATCAAATCACTTCCACACAGTAAACACACTTGTCCTACACACATATTGGATACCCTGTGTAATGGCAGACGAGTTCGTATCAAATAAACAAGGAACAACACCCAGGCTTGCGCCATTTGTACAGATAAAGGAATGATACAGATAAAGGAGTACGCTGCAAGAAGCAAACCCGCGATCTTCATGTATACCCAGCGCATTACCGCTGTAGGTACAGTCAGCAGCACGTCAATCTTCACATTTTAGTTGCAAAGTCGCCCCTAATGAAACGGAGTAGAGTGCATGGGTGTATACCATGATGTGCTGTCGACTGTACTAATGAGCCAGTCAATTAGTCTGTTGCAAACTTTCATTTACCCTAGTCAGCTGGTAATATTAACAGCTAGCTTATTTGTACAAGAAGCTGGCTGGCGGTACAAGCAGATAACTGTTTATACAATCAGTTAGCTGACATTAATAAGTCAGTAAGCTGCTATTATTATTAGGAAGGAATACAGCCGAGTGCTAGCTGGTCCGCTACCTGTGATATAGAAGTGTGGTGTGCATCGATCAATAATTCTAGAAAGATTTCTATGTTTCACAAAAAGTGCATAAAAACTTTATCAAATACCGGACTGACCTTCTTTCGTTGAAAAGCATTATTTGTGTCATCGAATCTTTAATAGTGTTGTTAAAGAATAAGTTTCTTGTGTAGCTCTCGGCCTATTTGCCAAGATAATGTTAAGATGTACGTAGGACCATTATAAAGAGACCGTAATGCTAAGGTTCGATTCCGCTTGTGCTCTCTTGGGATACAACTCGTGCCTTACTCTCCGGTTGCTGGCGGCTTGATAAATGATGTGATCCGAACGCGGTGTTCAGAAACTGGAGGTTAGCCGGAATAATTTCTCTTGGTTATTATTGTCTTACTTTCTATATTAAAATTGAGTGTAAAATCAAAGTGAATGTAAATTTTATTAATTATTTATCCAAGTAAGTGTTAAGTATAATGTGTAGTCTTTTAACTTCCGTTAGAGTATCAGATACACATAGTTTCACTTCAAACTGAAATCATTCCATAAGATCTCATAGCGTGTACATAGTGTGTGTATTTTAATTGTAAAGTAAGTTGTATATAATTAGCCATTTGTAAATAGTGTATCTAAATTAAATGATATAGTTACCAATCAATAATTAGTCATATAAAGTGGCCCAATTTAAGTCAGTCAGGACACTATAGTAAATTATAGTAAGCATTGAAAAAGAAAACTTTTTATTCTTGAGATACAGTTTCTAATTTCGTAAAATGTCAAAAAGTGTGGTTGAATGGTCAACTGGGATATTTCAGCAAAGATAAAACAAGATTTATAAGTGATGAATAACTGATTATTATAAAAGAAAACAATATCCGAAACACGAATTTTCTCATTTTTTTTTACTGGTAAATCGTGAAATTTCTCTTTGTCACAAATGGAACATTCAAATCAGGTTGACCTGAACCAACACGAGAAACTTTTGTCTGTTCGGTATGTAGAGAGTAGTAAGTACCTAAGTAAGATATAATTTATTTATTGTCAGTAGCGTAGCGCGGCGCGCCGCCGCCTAGTTTGTTTGCATCACGTGTGACGTCACAATAAACTGTCACCACTGAGTCCGGCTTGTTTTATTCCCCCTTTTCCATCTCTTCAGCCCGTGAACCTCTTCAGTCCCTGGAGCCTATTTCATAAAACCACAATTCATAGTTTATCTAATCTCTTTAAAAGAGCAATTCTTGTATCTATATTTGTATATAATCAGAATCTCGGAAACGGCTCAAACGATTTTCATGAAATTTAGTATGCAAGGGGTTTCGGGGGTGATTAGTCGATTTAGGTAGGTTTCATTTTTACAAAACGTCGTTTTAACCGTGTTTTTAGGCAAAGAAATAACTGCTACACTATAAGAAGGTAATTTTCGCAACAATATGTCAGATTGCAGTAGCTCAAGTGGGAAGTAAGACGATACCGTAATCAGAAGACCCTGGTTCGAGACTTGACAAATAAATTTTTCTTTTTTTTTCAAGTTAGTTTTTTTTGTGTGAAAACCTATTATCAAGAGCCCTTCATCAACGCACCTAATTCGTATCCAAGTACCTTTTGTTTCTAAAAGAAATACGAAAAAAAATCAGGACAATGCTCAGCAGAGATTAAACTTTGTTATTTAGAACCATTGAATTTTGAAGGAAATTCAATGTTTAGAACAATTTTTATTTTGTTTGTTATTTTTTAAGGCGCTGTTTGATGGACAATGCTTGAAACCATACTTTTTAATCGTGTCACAACCCAAATTATTGTGGCATTTATTCGAAGCAAAACAAACATTTTTTTAAAGCTGTGGCATTGGTGCAAAGCTCGAATTTATCTCGGAAACAGCTCCAACGATTTTCATGAAATTTAGGATGCAGGGAGTTTCAGGGCCAATTAATTGATCCATGTAGATTTAATTTTTAGAAAATGTTCTTTTATCAGTGTTTTGGGCAATAAATAACTGTTTATTAGAATGCGAAGGTAAATTTCTCTGAGCTACAACTTGACACCTAGCGCCATCTGTTGGAGATTTATATCAACCCAACAGGACATGTATCGCCATCTATTATCGAAAATAGAAACTAAAGATACCCCTACTTACGTCGCTGAGAATCTTCGTTTTTTATAGATACACTACTTGCAGACAAGTTATGCTACGTTCACACGCGCGCGTGTGAACGTAGCATAACTCGACATTCACATTCCCGAGCGTGTAAACGGTACGCCCGAGCCCGTAAACGCGCTTGTGAACATGAATGCCGCGAACCGGGCGAGTGTCGGTTTTGTGGCAAAGTTCAAAGGATGAATGTGCGGGCGCCCGGTGACTGTCATCACGCGCGCGGGCAGTCAGTCCAGCTTTGCCAGAATGTTACAAAAGTAACATTTTACGTTACTTTTGACCTTCTTATGTTACCTCCATGTTACACGACTCAATATGTTACTTTTGTGTTACTTTTTAGATTTTCTAGCAAACAAAAAAATACCGTGAATCAAAACGCATCCAAAAATGATTATTTTTTTGTTCGTCATGTTGGCATATTTGATTTTGTGGACTTTTACCAATAAAAATTAGTTAAGCCAAAGGATATGGCAGCAACAACACCGAGATCCTCGCTGCTCGCCATTCTGGCACTGACTAACACGACGGCGTGCGTGTGACCAGCTTTAATTTTCGCCGGCCTGGGACGGGCTGCATGCCGCGCAGCCGGCCAGGCAGCCCGCCGGGCTGCACGGCGTGCATGTGAACATAGCATTACCTGTTCGAAGCTACGTTAGTTGCTTGAAATAAACCGTTTTGCATTTATCTATCTTCTATCTATCTATCTATATATATAAAAGGAGAAGCTGACTGACTTAGAATCAACGCAGGGCCCAAACTATAAGGGTTAGAAACTTGAAATTTTGCACAGGGGTTCTTTTTGTAACATAGGGGAGCACTAAGAAAGGATTTTTGAAAATTCATCCCCTAAGGGGGTAAAATGGGGGTTCAAAGTTAGTATTAAAGCCCACGCGGACGTAGTCGCGGGCAACAGCTAGTAACGGATAAAATAAAATTATTGGCGAAGCGAGAACAAGAAATTTGCCAAGGCAAAACGAGGACGTGGAACTCCACCGAGGCGAGGCCGAAGTCCGAGCTCCATCCAGTACCAGGTCGAAGGCTAAGACGTTGCGAGGTCCAGCGTAAAAGAAACAATGCCAAGTCCAGATAAGACAAACTTGCGAGGCCGAAGGCCGAGCCCCGCGAAACGAGCAAAAGAAACTTTGACAAGGCAAAACGAGGATGTGGTAACTCCACCGAGGCAAGGCCGAAGGCCGAGCTCCATTCAGTAGCAGGTCGAAGGCTAAGACGAAGAAACAATGCAAAGTCCAGATGGGACAAACTTGCGAGGCCGAAGGCCGAGCCTTCGAAGTGAGCACGAAAAACTTTGATAAGGCAAAATGAGGACGAGGAACTCCACCGAGGCCAAAGGCTGAGCTCCATCCAGTACCAGGTCAGGTTCCGGTGTAAAAGAAACAATGCAAAATCCAGATGGCACAAACTTGCGGGGCCGAAGGCCGAGCGATAGAACTCAGTTCTGGCCAAGGCTGAAAGCCAAGACGTCCCGTGTTCCGGCGTAAAATTAACAATGAAAAGCCGGATGGGACAAATTTGCGAGGCCTCAAGCTCCGCGAAGCGGGCGGGCAAGAGAAACCTCGCTGAGGCTCCGTTGAGGCTGAGGCTGAAGGCCGAGACCATACATGTTCCCATGCGTCAAATCTCAATCAAAAGTGTCTAACGAGGCCCTAGGCCGACTGCAACGGAGAGTGAAACTCGGAGCGGCTGGGGGTTGGCGCGTGAAAGCGTGCAGGGGTTTGCCCCTTAGTCTGAGTGTAATTTCCAAAAAACATGATTTATCAAAAAAATTCCGAGCAAAGCTCGGTCATCCAGGTACTTGTAATAATTCGATGAACATTTTAAAGTCGATAACCCATAAATTAACAAACAGTAAGACTCGGCTACGCACTGTGCAACGAGTTGACACAATAAACTACGATTTTAATTTTATGAAATGTCACCCGCTTAGCACGGGATTGTTACTAGTCGTGTTACGCAGCGCTATGATGGCGAGAAAGGACTCTACTATAATCCGTTCGTTTGGGAGTTTTGCTTGAAATTTTTTATTCCTATAGATTTAAAATTGCTCAATTAGAATTTCCACTTTCCCACCTTTACATCTCCAAGAGTCAAAGTGATGAATAAAGTAGTAATAATTAAGTGGCAAAGTAAAAATTCTAAATCGAAATCAAAATCTATAAAAAAATATTTTTTTATTTTCGTAAAACTTCACAAGTAACCTTTATAAGAGCCCCAAATGACTGCGCTACTAGACTTCACAAGAAAAATACAACGAAACCTATCAGACTTTCCCCGCGATATTTTTCTTCATCACGAAGATAATGTTAGACATAAGTAGTAAGTACAACAAGGAGAAGAGCCGGAGCCGGCTGCGGGAGATAAGTAGATGAAGAGGGCTCGCGCTCAGCAGATTAAAACAAGATTAAAATTCGGAAGGTTTATTACTCGGCGGCTGCGGCTGCCGGCTAATCGCGTTGTACCCGCAGGCTCTTTATTAAGTTGCCCGAGCTGAACCGAGCTGATCCGAGTCGAGCCGAGCTGAGCCGAGCCGAGCCGAGCAGAGCCGAGCCGAGCCGCCAGCGGCCCGGCTACAGGCCATAGAGTACAACCTCCTCCTAAATTAAATCAATCAATCAATATATTGCCATAATGTACAGAGATGTTATTATAATACAATTAGATGCAATGTAATTTTACCGATTAGGCGTGGCAAAAAAACGGTCAGCTACATTTATGTTTTACAATTTAAACTACACATCCAAAATTAAAAGGTATGTACAAAGATACGATCGAACCTCAAAATTAATTGTCATGCAGGAATTCTTCTTTATTTAATTTACAAGTTTACCTAAATTAAATTTTCTACAAAATTGTACTTTTTTATGGTCTAAATAAAAAAAAAAAAGTCTACATATGTACATTGCTTCTGGCCTCACATTGGGATACCCTGTGTCGTGGGAACCAGAAACAGCGACGTCACAAACATGTAAACATCCAAGACCTGGGGTTCTATTTGTCCCCAGCCAGTTGCAGCTAATCTGACCAATTTGATTCAACTTGTATCGTCCCTCATATAGGCAAGCTTGTACAAATATATTCGTTAATATGGTAAGTATTTGTCAACGTGCACGTGAACTTTGGCCAAGGAATCTCTCTATATCTAGGAAAAGTTCTGAGAAACATCGTTTCCCTTTTAATGGTTCCGTATCTCAAAAGGAAATAAAAAACAGAACCTTGCTTGTGCGTCCATCCGTCCAAAGAGTCTTGCAAACACACATTCCTTAATATAAAAAGCATTTGCCACTAAACACGTGAACTCTTGACTGAAGCGTATATTAAAATTTATAGTTCCTTGGCCGTGATCTGAAAAGAAAATGTTTTAAATTTAAACAAATCTCATCAACGCGAAACAAAGCGCAGAGATTCACCCTCACGGTGTCTCTACAACGGTACACTCGAGTACAAAAGCTGTTCAATGTAATAATACTGTCCTAAAATACGATGTTTTCCTAAAGGAGGTACTTGTATCTTGTGACCGTAAAGTAAAATACGAAACGAAATTTTAAAATCGGCCGAGTGCATATCGAGCATAGATTAGGGTTCCGTAGAAGAAGCGTTTTTTACCTGCTTTAGAGAACTAACAGCTTCATCAAAGTATTTTTCAATGGAATTAGTACCAAGTTTTCCTTTCATAAGTAGTTGCCCATGATTAGTTAATTTGTAAAGCTTACTTATTCGTGATAATTTTCGTTTTAAGTTCTTTATACGCGCTACTACTTCGATATTTTTTACGTTTTTTATCCACCGTTACAGAGCACTTCCTTTAGTGGCAAAAAACTGCGATTTAAAGCTTAATATTTCGCGAATCCTTAGACTTAAGTCTTACTACACTACAATATTTTTAAAAGAATAATTTGACGATAGATACTGTTATGCAATTTAAAAATAAATAAATAAATAATGGAGCCTTGAAAACCAGTCGCTACTCGAGAGAGTCTGGCATGCACGGCAAATCCTCAAACTACATTTAATAAAATATTTTTTTATGAGTTTCGAATTGAAATGATTACTAAAACTGTTACCACGGTATTGACTACAAAATGTAATCCATTCCGTGGGCAACTGTAGCCGAGCGTCGCGTCGGCCGCAGCGAGAGCCCCTAACAATCGTACTTTATTCAATAACGCGCAGCAAGCACAGTGCATAAACTGATTATTGAAAATATTATTGCTGTTAGGTTATATTGTTACTTAACACGTCTAATAAAGAAAGAAATAAAAGATATTAATTATAACAACAAGAAACATAACTGAAGCAAAATAGACAAATCAGAGGCATAGTATGAACAAGAACAGAAAGAAAACAAAACACATAAGAAAAAAACATAAATAAATAGGCTCGTAATAGATGAGTCATAAAAACATAAGTAGACAAGACTTTTCAGTGAAAAAGTTTAAACACTGATTACTGATTAGCCGATTAGTACAATAGTCTTCTTATATTTGTTATGCAGTGTACATCTAATAGTCATAGTAGAACATGTATGTTTTTGAAATGGGGCTCTGTTAAGTATCGTTTGGTGTATGTTGTACGCCCACTGTGCCTGCACAGGGCCTCTGCCAATGACAGACTCGGCGAAACAATGGCGATCCCTGAATCGAATCTGCGCCGTTGTGCGGGAAACCTGCTTATTTTTAATGAGGAATCAAATGGGAAGGATTGCGAATGACATCGGTGGAAGAATGGGTGAGTTGCGGATTTCCTGGAAGGGTTAACATTTTAGTAAATGGATCTGATTGTTTTATGCTACGTACATAATATAATAAGTACCTATTTGAAAAGAGTGAATTAATGTACATATATGACTCGCTCATGTAAACATATGAAGCGCTCGTAGCCTGGGCTGCCTGAGTAATCTTAAACGATTACTAAGGTTAAGCAACATACGGCACGTTCAGTCTATAGATGGGTCACCGTCTATGACTAACGCTAGTGGCATTTTTCCAAGCGGTTCCGTGCTTCGCAAGGCACGTTAAGCAGTTGGTGCCGGCTGCCGTCGATATATGGCAGTCGTTAAGCCAAGTCAGAGGCTTTAGGGCGGCTTGAAAACTTCTGATAGTAAGACCAGCCACTACTAGTGTTACAAGCCTCCACCAATCCGGACTTGGCCCCCGTGGTGGAGTATGGCCTTTACCTTCCTCAGGGAAGAGACCCGTGCCCCTCGGTGAGGAGATAATGGGTTGATGATGATGATGAATTACATTATTTATCAATTAAGGGACAGCGTAATAATTCCAGACTTCATTCAAAAATTTGTGAGACTGCTAAGCTACTCACCCCTACATTATCAAAAATGTAAACGGTATATCGACGTCATATTGGTTCTACCAAGATACGAAGTTTGGTGATTCCGGATCTTATATCTCCATATAAGATAGCTGAACCACCAGTTGTGACACCACGGGACTTTTACCTCTAGGATCAATCCACAAGTACTATTATATTAGTGCAAATAGAAAATTAATTTAAAAGGACTCGCGCTGATCGGTCACTGGACCCCGCACTACGAATCTCGACATCGTGACATTGCACCGTAGTTGCACTTCCACTGCCGTTTCCTTAGTCAGATGTGACTGTGAGGTCGCGGCAAGAGCCGGAGTGAAAGGCGAATGGGTGAAGTAGTGGAGGCGAAGGTGGATGGGGAGGGGTGGTCTAATAAAGCCGCTGCGATGAATTGACCCAATATTAAATGTTGACGCGAGGCTAAGTCGCGGCGGGGGATACACCAGGCGCGTCGCACATACACTTATTTATTGGAAGACTAAACAGCTATAACAAGGTTGTAATACTCGTATATAGAAATTCGACCTGGGCCAGCCTGTGAGCTGAGTGCCATCCAGAAAGATTGTCGATTAACACGATTAGTTGTAATTTTAGTTACTAGCAAAATACAAATATATAAATCCTAGTTGGCTAATCAGCGCATGAAGAGATCTTACTTCTACATGTAAACCTTTTCTGTTTCATGCCAATCCAATTGGTCCCTTACCAGACCCGTTTTGCCGCCATGTCCACCCACCGTCCAGTCCTTGGGCTCTCAATCCTCCACAGTATAAAAAAAATGCAAGTAAGAAGCATAGACAAGATTGATAGTTAAGTAGTACATAGTAAGTATGTATTTAAGGTTTTTTTTTTATTTGAGGTGTATTCGATGTGAGGTTGTCGGTACAAATGATTCAGTGTGGGTGTATTTTCTCGATTGGGGCCAATACAAGTTATTTGTATTGAAGTGAAATATGGACTTGGCCGTCGAAGAGGATTTTTAAAAATAAGACAAAAGTTCAACACAATGTTGATTTAATTAAATCCCGATTGAATTACATAAATTATACTAATAAATTAAACTTTAAGTTATTTTCTTGATCACGATGATCAGGGATGTCCTCGCGCTACTAGCGGTGGTGTGGTAAAGGCATAGAGCCTGCTCGCCGAGACCTCACATTAAGTATGTGCTTGCTCGTATCTAGATTTGGGAATCCTTCAGATGATTCATATTTTATTGGGAATCCGCCTTTATTATATTGCAACCGGCGCAGGTACGGACGCGTAACAAGTGTGTTGAAGCATATAAATTATTGTTTTCTATTCCAGAGTTAGTATGGTAAATCTAAAAGTTAGTAAAACAACCTCAGTTTATCATTTGAGAAATTGGTGATCTAATCAACTGACTTTGTTTTTATCTACAGAGGTTTACTAAAAACACACTTGTCCTGGATCATCTTCAAAAAGCAGTTCAATAAGGTCCCAAACATGGAGAACACCTAAAATGTAAATACAATGATGCTTGCCCGCGGTGTGTCGCCGGCCGGCCGCGGCTGCAAGGAGGGTACAAATCGCTGGATAAACTTAATATCGGTTAAACTGCACCCCCTCCCCTCCGCCCCCTCCCCCCGAGCGCGGCCATTTATCGAACGATAAGTATCAGTCGTGAAGTCGAACTACACAGAAGATGATCCCTGAGCAGCAGACATTACATAATTATAATGTAGTTGGGAAAAAGTATTTTCACAGCCGCAAAATTTTGATAATATATTTGTTTGAGTGTCCTAAGTTCTGAGGGTCCATATAACCTTACTAAGCGATTGGGATCGCTAAGCACCACTGTGCTCACAACGGGTTCTCATGGATAACGAGCAAAATTCTTATTTTTTCTAAGAAATGCAATGTAATTGAGAATTATGAATCTTTTGTTTCTTACAAGTTTTATTTCTTGGAATAGATAGTTAAGAAACGATTTTCAGGTTTCTGGTGATTTCAATGACATGTCGTAGGCTTTCGCCGTTTCGGCGAAGCGTGGTTTTCTGCACAAATAGTGACTGTATTGACACTTATATTTTGCTAAGCGCTTACTATTCACGTTAAGTACTCACTAGTTATGCTGAAAATATAGGCAAACTGGCTTTTGCCCGCGACTTGAAAATTGAAAAACGTGCATGAAAATGTCGATACATGCTTTCTAGTCATTACAGCGGTAGTTTAGATTAAGAAAACGGATAAGTGCTCGTTGGCTTCGCCCATGAAGGGTCCGCACAATAGCTAATTACATTATTATAATTATACTTCAATTTAAAGACGTGAACAAAAGTAATGCTCCAACAAAGTAAACCTGCATATTTATTAGCAAAATAATAAAAATATTAATTAATCATACTCTCATAAGAAATCGCGAACTTCGTTTGTGGGGAATGTTCGAAGTTCAATGAAGATTAATTCGATTATTCCCAAATGAGTGACCGGCGCGACTTCACACGCGGCGCAGTAGAGGGATCGCTTCACCGACTCGCCGCCGACTCGCCCTGTGGGAACGTGGGGAAGCGCTGCACTAAGTGAGTGTAATGAATGAATTAACTTAATTCGCTTGCGTTTGTTTGAGTCAATTGTACAGCTCATTTAACGCGAGGGATGTTGTCGATGGAGTCCTGTGATAGATCCTTTATTCCTGAAATAACTGAAGGGGTAGCCGGGCGCAATGTATTTGTTGCCAATTATATGAGTCACTCGCCTTGCCATTGTTGTACGCGAGAAATCCGGATATGAAAAATACTCATTGTAGGAGAACTTGTGTTTCATTTGGTGATCAGGATAGAGTTTTTCTGTATGCAAAGAGTCATGCATATCTATTCAATGTTTAAGTACAACTACGCGAGAATTTTGCATTGATAAGCATTATCTTACATCAAAATCTGGTGAACGGTTCTGGGCAGTATTACAAAATTCTTTCATTCTGTGTTTGAAAAATCGTGTCCAGTATTTTGCGCCCTGTATAGTTAAGCTGATGGTTGTATCATTTTATTAAGTAAGTTGAGGCGCAGATAACCGCAGTAGCAGCGCAGCGCCGCCGCCGCGCGCCGTGGGTGCGGCCAGCTGCCACCTGAGCAACCGGCGATAATGGAAAGATAATGAACTAATGAAATTGTTCTGATACACCCAAATGAGTTCCAATTCGATATCCGTTACTTACATACAGAATATAATTTTTTTTTGCTTACTCCAGAAAAAAAAGGCATAGTGAAATTCATGGCATTTATTAATAGTTTTTTTTTCAGACAAATATTGGCGGAATGGCAAAAAATCGGGTAGTCGGTACTAATAAACAGAACTGTACTAAATAACTGTTAGACATGACTATACATACATAGAATTATATAGAATTTCCGTATTGTGCCATACCTAGATGTAATTTATAATGTAGCGTGCTAAGTAAACAAATAAAATACACAGTGACATATGTTAATTATCGTCCTAAGTAGCAAACAATAGCAAACCATTGTTATTTTCAAGGTCAGGCCTTGAAATTTGCTTTTGTTATTTCAAGGTCAGGACTTATGAGGTTATTAACTTTTCAGATATACTTACTTGATTTTTTGTCGAAAGAGTCCGACCAGGTTTCGCTCTGACTAGCAGACCTTAATCCTGATGAGTCGAGACGGAGTTAGACTTTAGTTCGTTCAAAAAGACATAATATGTAAATGTGCAACATAAAAATACTCTCATACGGGAGGAGGGAATACGGTTAATATACATAAGAATTTAAATACAAATTAAAACTTTTTAATGATTTCAAAGAAACAAGAGATAGTGAGTGTCCTACTGCAAGAGAAAGGTCATTCCACAGTTGGAGAGCCGTAACTATTAAGGCGCTGCTGAAGAACTTTGTCGAGAGACTCAGTGCCTTCAGGGTCAGATTCAGAGTGGATAATGAGGTCCGACTGTGGGAATCATTGAATACATAGAGCATTTTTTGAGATACAGGGCATTTTAGATAGAGGACACGTTATTGTACAACTAGAGATATATTTTTTATACCTGTCACAGTATAAAGTTGGCGGCCTTATCGCTAAGAGCGATTTCTTCACGACAACTTTTGATTAATGTGAGTTTGGTATGGATGGTGGTGTTTATAACTTGTCTTCGGTATGACCAATTTGAATCGCCAACTTGTATTGAATTTGGCATGAAAGAAATAGCCAAATAAACGACATTATATATTAATAATTAACAAAATAATTATAATTCCAGAGGCACATTATATATCAGAGTTTGACACACAATATACACTGTAGTTAGTGTATTATAGACAATCAAATAAGCACAGGTGCAATAGACACTTTAGCTGTTGATTACGCTAATCTATCGCACGTGTCCACTCGAAATAATTACATGCCGGTATCTAACGATATCGATATATGTAGGGGTACAGTGTGGTTAAGGTAATGTGTGTGTTTTCTAATGCTAATGCTAATGTCTGTTTTCTAGTCTAGAACTTCTACATATACGTATCCGCTCTTGAAATTAAAAAGACCTAGAAACTAAACCTAAACTTTGTATTTGTAAAGGCGATCTTGGCATGACGTTCCAAGTTAAATAAAACTTGTAAAATTCTGAAGAAAAATCATAGAACGACAATTCGCACACTTGCAAGAACAACGTGTTATTTCGGAACCCTTACGTTACATGAGAGCATTTTTTTAAGGTTTCAAAGTGATGGTCGGAAGAGATAGCGCTATAACGTGAGTCAGTGTCTCTTTTGCTCATTATTCCGGCGTATTCGGAGTAAATACTCAATACTCAATACTCATCAAATAAAATCCCATCAAAAACATAAATGTGAATGATATGAGAGCCAAGTTCAATATTAAGAACCGACGTCGTTACCGACTTCGCCGACAAAAGAATTGAGATCTATATGGGTGCTGCCAAGTTCTCTGAAGAAAACCATGAAATTTTAGTTACAAGATCACTGAGATGTAAATTGTAATTCAAGCTCAAGATTTGTTTGCTAGTTTTTACCAACAAACCAAATTTCACAAAAGTCACATAGGTATGATATCTACCTAACAGCATAAGTAAATAAACAAACAGAAATACACTAACCTCCGTATGACTTAACGAAGTAGAGTTCATTAAATAAATATTATTTAGCCTGTACGTGAAAACTAGCCAAGTCAAATTTTAAGCTGGAATAACAATTTACATCTCTAGTGATCTTGTAACTAAAGTAGTTTTTAGATTTTTTCCTTTGTATATGCCTAATAGTCTACCTTGATGCCAAATATCAAGTTTCTAGGTCATCTAGAAGTGGGTTAGGTTTTTGATCTATAAGTGAGTCAGTCAGTCAGTCATAAAAATGCCGATTTTTAAACGTTAATATATCTATAACTGTTTGAGCAAAATTGATGATGACTTTAAGAAATGTGCCAAATTTCATATACGTAAGTTAAATAGTTGTAGAGTTGTGAAGGGGTCAAAAGTAGCTCAAAGTGATTCCTGTAATATTACACACGGCTGCTGCGTCGCCAGTTCCTTTTTCCTCGAACTTGGCTGGACTCGCTGTCGCTAGTCTAGATCGGGGTAAAAAAAAATCTATGATTAAAAAATGGTGTTCTTCAAAATATCACGTTGTTCTTGCAAGGGTGCGTATTGATTGTAACCCGTTTGTAACCTGTAGATTTTTTTGTCGGGCAATCGCGTCATTGGTTTTTAATTGTTCAATTCAAGGTCATAACGCAACTGATTACTAAAAACTCTTAATGGCGATTTTTAGGAATGGCGTATTTTTGAGGTATTAAATTTTCCACGTAGTATTACTAGGTAGTAATTACTCGTATACATAATAATGTGAAGTGAAACAAATGCGTCTTTTCTAAGCCCGCATATAATGTATGGTTTATGTTAGCGTAAGTACTTGTCATGTAGATAGCGGCGAAATGCTCTAGAATAAGAAATAATGTATTGATCTGACTGATCTGAATAATGTATTGTGACTGTGTTAATATTAGTTGCAACAAATATTTATGATTTAAATAAAGGAATTTGAAATATATTTAAAAAAATAGGTTTTGTAAGACCATAAATAAAATTAACCCCATAAGTCCTAACCTTGAAAATAATAATAGTTTTCTATTGTTATTTTTATGGTCAAGCCTTAGAAGGTTAACACAGCGATTACACTCGCCAAAGGTAGACCTAAATGTAAAGCCGCCCCGCGGGCAGCGGCTACATCGAATAAGTCGCCTCGTATCAGATTTCGAGCTTAGATCTGATAGAGCTTATTATTGGTCGCATTGAGCTTATTGTCCGATGACGAAGTTGTCGTATCGGTGTAACGAGGGTTAGCGTGATTTGGGTGAAACAATAATATGGGGTAAGCTCACCTCATCCATTTTGGAGATTACTGGCGTTTTAATAACGTTATGATATCGACTCGAGTGTGACGGATCGGTTTGGAAAATATCATCAGTGATCTACTACTTCATGGAGGAAAACATTAAAACACTTAATGTTAGGAGCATGGAATGCTTTCGAGCAACCATTTACTAGCTGGCATTTCATATTACACGAGTACGTCGTTGAATCCATCCAAATATGAAGTGTTGAATTAAGAAATTGACAAAGGAAAATATTATATAAAATAATCGTCCTACATCTATGGACAGAATTGTCAATTACTCGTAGAGGTAAAGCTCTTTCCTGGTGTATATACATCATCATCATTATCAGTCCACCTTAGCCCACTGCTGTGCTGGGTATAGGCCTTTTCCCCCAGATGCCATTTCACACGGTCTGTCGCCATTCGCATCCACGGACCTTCCGCTGACTCATCACATCGTCCGACCATCGCGCCGCAGGTCTGCCCACTGACCGTCGTCCTGCTCTCGGCCGCCACTCTGTGATTGCCTTGGTCCACCTGCCGTCTTCCCACCTTGCCTGGTGTTCCGCCCATTTCCAATACATACAAATAAAGAAGAATCGCTCGTAGCCCCGGCCGCCTGAGTGATCCTAAACGATCACAAAGTTTAACCAATATAGGGCGAGTTCAGTGCATGGATGGGTAACCATTCTATGACGCATTCTACGACGGCATTTTTTCTGAGCGGTTCCGTGCATCGCAAGGCACGCTAAGCAGTTGGTGCCGGCTGCCGTCGATAGATGGCACTCGTTAAGCCAAGCCAGAGGCCTTAGGGAGGCTTGAAAACTTCTGATAGTAGGACCAGCCACTAGTCTTACAAACCTTCACCAATCCGAAGTTGGCCCTCGTGGTGAAGTATGGCCTATGCCTTCCTCAGGGAAGAGACCCGTGCCCCCCAGTGGGGACATAAATGGGTTGATGATAATACATTAAAAAATATTATATACATCTTTGAAAAATTCATTGGCTTCCAAATGTTGTGTTGAATTTGGCAGGTACGTGCGAATAGGATTTGAGCAATCTCGCTAAAGTAATTGATGTAATTGTAGCAGTGTGAGCGCAGCCAACCAGGCCGCCGCTGCACGACAATATCTTGTTAACGAGTTAATTAGTGCGCAGACTGCTGCGCCTGCGCGGATAAGCTAATTGCATCTGCACACAGGGTGCGCTGCGCCCCGAGTGAATCCAAGATATAACACAATATATTTAAAAAAATAAGCAAGTCCACCAATCCGGACTTGACCCCCGTGGTGGACCTTCCTCAGGGAAGAGACCCGTGCCCCTCGGTGGGGACATAATGGGTTGATTATGAATGAATAAAGTATATCCGGAAAACAATTTACAATGTTACGAAGTTTTTGTTCAAAAATATTTTATTTTATTATTATTTCCATTTCAGTCTATTATTTGGAAGATTGAGACGTTTTTCAGATTGCTTACCCAACCTCGACCTGCACTGAATTAGACAACGGTCATTTACAAACATTCAATAAAAATGTAATCGCAATTGTATACAAGAATGTTACAACAAATCCTCTTAGCTAGCTTTGTTTTATCCCAAAATATTATTAAAAAAACCCAGGGATTGGATGTTTCTATACTTGTGATGTCGCCGTTTCTGGTTCCAACGACACAGGGTATCCTAAGGTGGGGCCAGAAGCGATGTATGTGCCTGTATGTAAATGTTTATTATGTAAATGCTAAAATAAAGTTAGGCACTCTGTACAAGAAATCCCCATTTTGTGCAATTAATTGGGCGCCGGCAGCGCCGGGCCAGCCGCCGCACCACTAGCCGCGGCTCTGCCCCTGTGCTGGCTGCAACGATACCCCTGACACATCATCCACTGACTATCTTGACACCACGCTAAAACTGGTAAACTGTCATCATGCTACCACTAATGCTACTCGCGCTGATCACGGCACACGTGTACGGATCTGAACAAGAAGTGGACGTGGTTCGGGGTATGTGTTTGAAATATTATTTTACGTTTAATTTGGATATTATTGTAACAGTACCTGTAGGTATCATCAACTCAATCCATTTCGATCGAGTTCGTTCCAAACAAGTAGTAGGAAACAGTCAATAACGTTACAAAAGCTGATATAGTTAGCGTGTAATATTTAGGCTTACTCTAAGAAGTTAGTTGAGACAGTTACGAAATACATTATTGAAAAGTAGGAATTACGTGCGGGAATTTAACAGTTTGAAGCGTTTCCAGAGTACGGAGTTCTGTTTAAGTTAATGCTCACAAATGCGATATGATAGAAATGAAATAGTAAAAAAAAACATTATTTCAAACCGGAAAAAACCAAAATTATATGACACCGTAAATAATTTACATTTCGTTTGCATAATGTCCATTTATATACATATTAAGTTAAGTCAAGTATACACACTCTTCAACACAATTGATTGAACACGTGTTTCGCCGTTTTTCTAAATTTGACCCTTAAGGGCGTGAACGGGGTTGCCAAATTTTTAACTAAAGTCCACGCGGACGGAGTCGCGGGCGGAAGCTAGTAATAGAATAAATGCAAAGTAATCCGCTGCTTTCGGGCCATATTTGTAGAGGAGTATAAGGCAGCGGGAAAAGAACTCTACTCTGACTACCCTGATCCCCATCAATTTATTGTCATTTTGAAATGTCCTAATAAGCTCTAGCAAGTTTTTCTGTTTTAGCTTTCTATAAGACTTATAACTTTTTGTCCGGTACATCGTTTAGCACTAAGTTGCACTTAACTGTAAGACTTAGCTCGAGAGCAAGGGCCTCATAATTCACTGTGGCAAATTGTATTTCACAACAAAGATATTTCTATTTCTAATTGCTATTGTTTGCAGCGAGGCGCAGCGCGGCGCTGCCCGGAACGCTGAGCTCGATGGGCGACGCGGAGCACCAGCCGCCGCGCTACCGGCCCGGCAGCCAGGCGTGAGTGCGAACCCCGGCTGGGTAATCAAAACCCAGGTCTTGGGTGTTCACATGTTTGTGATGACGATGTTACTGATTCCCACGACACAGGGTATCTTAGTGTGGGGCCAGAAGCATTGTATGTGCTTATATGTAAATGTTTTTGTTTATGAGACATCGTAATCATCAGGCATTTGACGACCACAGCAGGACATAGACCTCCCTCATAGTTTTTCGAGTTTCCCGGTGTAGTGCAGCCCCATCCATCGACTCCCCGCCTCTGTTACCAGATCGTTAGACAATTTGGTGGGGGGGCACTGCACCAAATTGGCAGGATTTGGTGCACAGTATGAAGCCTTTGTTAGCTTTAATGCCTCATTTTACTGCTCTGGATAAAAGTACTCTAGAGAGTAAAGGAGCGTAGCAAGTAAATTTTCGGTTGGAACAATCTCAGAAACAATCATAACTGAAGAAAGTGTCCAGTATAGGTGGGCAAAACTCGTAGTCTAGTAGTTGCCACAAGATGAACGTCGCAGACAAGGCAGACCACACAAACGGTGTCAAGAAATATCTTTGACATGCCCCAGTACAGAAAGTTCTGGTCCAAGTTAAGAGAGGATTTTGCCTGACTACGTAAAAATAAAAACACGCCGCGTAGTGTCTATTATAATATTTGCAGTGGGCACAAGTCGTGAACACTCAGCCCCTATCCTGTTAGATAATCTTTGATTACACCATTTTTTTACCAAGTTTCGAGCAAAACTAGACTAACTGTGCGACGAATGTTCAGTCACGTTTTACGCATGTACCAGCTACGTGGCCCAGCAGTACGTGAAGCCGAAGCCGCCGCACGACTACTGGGAGGAGATGACAGCCACCTCACTCACTCCCGAGGCGCGCAACTGCCTGCTGTGCGAGAGGGAAGACTCGGGCGCCTGCCGCGCCATGCCCTCCTGCGTCTACTGCGAGTCCACCGTCACTGCGCTCTGTGAGCGGTCCACTCCTTGCCTGCGCTGTACTGGTGAGACAGGAAAAAGCAAACTACGAAATGTAACTATTTCCTTAAGAAGGGTGACTTCAGAAGTCCTAAGTCGGGAAGACATGAAATTGAGAAGGAGTCACGGTAGAGGAGGTTGGTGTTACTCGAAATAATTAGGAGGTAGGTCATGAGGTATTAGGTATGCTGTGTACTGTAAGGGGGAGTTGTGGAGTCAAAACACGCACCAAAGTTTCCAATACCTATAACTGTCAATAACACGCCTATCACTGTTGCACGTTTAGGCTTTAGTGTTATATGGTCGGTAACGCATCAAGTGTGAAGTACAAATAAGCTGGCACATTACTCAGCCATTCCGTCCGTCCAAATTCGGTGAACCGTATACAAGTATGGAATCAAGAATCAGCTGATATTATCCTAAAATGTACTAAAGCAGCGATAAAAATGTATTCAGTGACACTGGACCTATTCTATTCTCATCAGTAACCCCCTGCAGTGATAAAGAACTCATTCTTCATGTATACGATTGGCGAGATATATTCGGTGACACATGACGCATAGTATCCCGATAAACTTGACGATGAAGTATCCCCTTATCAGTATCCCCCTCGCAGTGATAAAGTATCCCCTTATCAGTATCCCCCCGCAGTGAAAAAGTATCCTCTTTTCAGTATTCTCCCACCCCGTAGTGTTAAAGTATCCCCTTATCAGTATCCCCCTGGTAGTGATAAAGTGTCCCCTTATCAGTACATCCTTCCCCCCCCTTCAGTGATATAGTATCCCCCCGCAGTGATAAAGAACCCGTTCTTCAAGTGCACGCCGGGCGAGAAGTACATGGACGAGTGCGACTCGTGCCGCTGCACGGACGGCCACTCCGGCTGGTGCTCCAACCAGTACTGCGACTTCCGCGCCCTCTACCTCTACGCCATGAAGCTTTCCGACGGCGAGTTCTACTGACCGGCAGACAGGATACAATAAACCTGATCTATAACTGCCTACTGGCTGTTTTATGTTTGGCTTTTACGTTGTCACAATGTATCACCATCATCAACCCATTATGTCCCCACCGAGGGGCACGGGTCTCTTCCCTGACTAAGGTATAGGCCATACTCCACCACGGAGGTCAAGTCCGGATTGGTGGAGGCTTGTAAGACAAGTGTCTGGTTTTCAAGCCGCCCTAAGGCCTCTGACTTGGCTTAACGACTGTCATCTATCGACGGCAGCCGGCACCAACTGCTTAACGTGCCTTGCGAAGCACGGAACCGCTCAGAAAAATGCTACTAGCGTTAGTCATAGACGGTGACCCATCCATGGACTGAACGCACTGTATGTTGCTTAATCTTAGTGATTCAGGTTACGAGCGATTCACAATGTAGGTAACCCTATTTAGCCTTCTAGGTACAATACTTACAAGGTGCTCACATACTTCTTAAATAGGACCAATCCGGACTTGGCCCCCGTTCTGAAGTATGGCCTATACCTTCCTCAGAGAAGAGACCCGTGCCTCTCGGTGGGGACATAATGGGTTGATGTTGATACATCATTATTTACCATGCACATGTGCCTATGATCCCATGAATCGTAATAGCTAGACAGTTGAAATCTTTACTGATGATGTACCTATTTCTGTTAACGCTTTGACGAGAAATACTAAATAGAGAAAATAATAAATATTTTAGGGGGCTCCCTATAACAAACGCGTTTTTTTGACAATTTTTCGTTGGTATTAGTAACGGTAACAGTTAGACACTTAAAATATTTACAGTATTAAAAAATAAATGATTGAATGAAAATAAAAGAAATGTTTAAGGGGGGGCTCTACAACAACAACAAATGTGATTTTTTTGCCATTTTTTGCTCGATATTAATAGCAGCAATAGGTGGACGCTTGAAATATTTAAATATTGTATAGATTATCGTACGGAACCCTCCGTGTGCGAATCCGACTCCCACTTGATCAGTTTTTCTTTAAAAGAGTTTTTTTTTAATTTTATATCATACCTATTTTATTATTGACCAGCTGTCCCGGCAAACTTCGTACCGCCAAAGTTTTCATAATTTTTCCATATTTTCCACCATTGAAACCTTCCCTGAAAAAAAAACCAAAGATCAGCCAAATCGGTCCAGCCGTTCTGGAGTTTTAGTGAGACTAACGAACAGTAATCCATTTTTATATCTAGAGATAAGCTATCAACTCCTGGACCTATATTGATTTCTGCTAAAAATTTAAACTCTGGAATGCTTTTCGCTTTGCTCGGAGAAAACCAACTGGGAAAAAACCTTATTTTTGTAGTCAAGTCCGTTTTCGTGGTTCAATTACCCTTTTAGACATATTGGGAGAAAGTATCTCTTTCACCTCATTCATGGGAGCGACCGCGATCCGTGTCAATACCGCCGCCGCTTTGTGGCGCGGCTCAAGCCGGAACCGAACCCAGACCCACCGCTAATTGACATAAATATTTACTGCACACCTCCATTCAACGCCAATTGCTCGCTCTGTCGTGTATCCTTGTTGTTACCAAGCTTTACTATGTACGTCTTAAGCTGTAGGCGATAGAGGCGACTATCGCACTGCGATGGACAGTGATTATAACGATCGGAAGCGAAGTGGGTGGCCGCCGCCGGATTAGCGACTGTCATGAGAAAAAGCTTAAGATGATTAATATGATATATTTTTTCATTTTGACAAACAACAACAAGAATTTTGATATATTATATGAAAAAAAAAATGTTGCCATACAACACTTGTTGTAGCTAGAACTAGTATGCCTTGTAGTAACATCACCAGATAAATACATCACTAACATATAAAATAAACGTACATAATAATTTTTGGATGTACAATATTCTTATCTTATCATTCAAACCGAGGTAAAAGTCAACTTCGGCAGCCTACGGCGGGAATAGAACCCACTAGCTCTGTTTTGGTAACTAACCGTGATATCGTTCTGCCATAGTTTATTACAAAATAAAGTTTGGAAAATAATTTCAATAAAATGTCGAATATTGTAAAACTTTCATCACCATTCACTATCTGGAATAATTCATAACTTAATTATTCCAGATAGTGATGAAAGTTTCACAATATTAAGCCCGCTTATTGGTGTTGATACTGTTTTGATATCGATTTATATACAACGTGATTGCAGATTTTCTAACTGAAAAGGATCGTATTTAACGGATGTACGTACATCGCTGGTAAAACGATATGGCTTCGTAAGGCAGAGGTTAAGCTTTTGAGTACTTATTCTAAGCAAAAAATGGATTGAAATGCAATAAAAGCTGCATTTTGTGACATACAAGATCACAATGAGCTTTATTTGATACTTGCCAAAAGACGAATGATATCGGGCGGCGAATGTCTCAATAGCGAAGCCACAAAAAATCGAAACTAGGTTAACAACGACAAAGATCGGTCCACGAGGTGAATATCAATTACACGCAGCACAATGCGGGTCTGCTCACGCCCCGCCGCGCCTCGTGAGGAAACCTCCACATACAATAGGCGGCGATCAGAGCGCAGCTGCAAAAAATCCGCTAAACATATGCGGTTTGTGGTTTGGCGACAAAATGACAGGAAATGTGAGTTTAATAACAGTTACTTACACCCGATTTGCTATTTTGTAAGTTTTTTTTATTATTTTTATTTGCTACGGCACCAACGGTTAATTAAGCTGGTTCCGCAAAATTCTCGAGATCGGGACGTTGAACCGTTGACCTTATGTGGCGGGATGATATTTGTATAACAAAAATATTAATCGTAATCGGCTGGATGGTGTTCCCTCGGCGGAAGATGAAATATACGTGATAAAATTTTTTTTGCTTTTTCCTTTGAGCGATCAAATAAAAAAAAGGAATTCGGGTTTAAAAATTTATTTCTCTTAACAAGCTTACAGTTCACATAATTTTTTCATTAATGATGATAAACTTAAAAGAGGAGCAGTGGTAGCCTAGTGGGTAGAACAAATGGACTTGGAAGTGGGAGACCCAAGTTCGATTCCCAGTGAGGCCATGTACCTACGTACCTACCCTTGTTTTCTAAGTTATGTACATTTGTAAAGTTATAGTAGCGATACTACTCGCTAACGGTGGAGGCAAAACATCGTGAAGAAACCTGAATGCCTGAGTGCATTCTATACCTCAGAAATCGCCAATCCACGGAGGGCACGTGAGGTGATTTAGACTCTCTCTGAGAGAAGGCCTGTCATCTTCAGTGGGAGCTACAGGCTGCTTCTACACGACAAACTTAAAGGCGAGACTAAAATATGGTTGGGACCTAATAAACTCGGCATAACGTGGGCTCAGTTCTAGTGATTGGTGCCAATGCCTACCCCGTCAGGGATAGCGGGCGTTAGTTTATTTATTTTATAAAATATGGTATTTAATATTAAGTGTCGTAAAAAATTAACTAATACATATTTTGAAGCTTCGCTATAGAATCACCGTCGGAACTTACAATTCAACTGAAGTATTTTTCGCAAAAGCCAGTTACTCTTTGGACAGAAATTGTTCCTTTTTACGATAGAGTTCTATATTATCCGGGTCCACTAACTTGATTTTTATCGAAAAAGTGCGGTTTTTGGTTTCCAGGTTTCGCTCTGATTCTGAGCGTAATCATGGTGAGCAGAGACGGAGCTTGCGTCGACGGTTGCTCGTACAATAGAGTTGTTATGTGTAATTCGGACTTCATCTTCATCTTCAACCCATTATGTCCCCACCGAGGGGCACGGGTCTCTTCCCTGAGGAAGGTATAGGCCATACTCCACCACGGGGGCCAAGTCCGGATTGGTGGAGGCTTGTAAGACGAGTGGCTGGTCTTACTGTCAGAAGTTTTCAAGCCGCCCTAAGGCCTCTGACTTGGCTTAACGACTGCCACCTATCGACGGCAGCCGGCACCAACTGCTTAACGTGCCTTGCGAAGCACGGAACCGCTCGGAAAAATAGTCATAAACGGTCACCCATCCATAGACTGAAGGCGCCTTATGTTGCTTAACGTTAGTGATCGTTTAAGATCACTCAGGCAGCCCAGGCTACGAGCAATTCGGACTGTGTAATTCGGACTTATTGTGTAATAATAACTTGAACACAACACAATCCCTTGCCGTGGTCCCAAACTAGGATACCCTGTGCTGTGTAAGTAGATTCATTGTCCGCAGGTGCCCCCGCCGCGCGCCGCGACATACAGTGCTCGTTAGCCGATATGTTGCGCCGTGTCGAGTGTAATTACACCTCAACTAGAGTGTGGGTTCTATTCTATAGCGCATGAGCAAGGGGTTGTGAGGAGCTTATTAAAAACCATAAATATTGGTTTTGTGGTTCGATAAAAACTGTAACGTATTATGTTGAATGCACATACAATACACTCGGCATCTTAATCAGGTTTTGCTTCAATAGTACGAATATAATTTTACATTGGGGCTATTGTTAAACACTCTCCTTTAGTGTGATAAGACTTGTAGCAAAGCGTATATTTAATACGTTTTACTGAGGAGATCGTTTGAAAAAAAAAAATTTAGATGAAAGGAATATTATCACTGCAAAATTGAGCTCGTTTCAGTAACACGTAAAGGTATATTCTAGAAGGACAGCTCGATTGAGAAATTAATTTAACGCTGAATGTCGATGTACTTATTGCCGCTGGCTTGGGGCCGAATGTAGTGGAGAAAGATGCAGCGAAAAAAAACTCCACTCTGATCATCTTTTCTCAAATCATCATAAATCTAATACAAATTTGGTATGAATGCCCATCTATCTAAGAAGCTCAAGACCCATTAGTGCAATGCAATGTAGGTACTTGCAATGTCAAATATTATTCAATGTTTGTTGTAATGTTGTGTTGGCAATACCACAAAACTGAGTGAATGAACGCTTCCTTTAAAAAAAAATAAAAAATATATGGTAAGCAATAAATAAACGATACAGCACGAAAACAACAATAAAATACATATAAAGTACCCAAAAAATACATTAAGGTTTTAAATTTACACTTAAAAAGTTTAACCTTGTAACCCCTTTAACAAAGGGGCTTTATTTGTTACAAAACGAGAGATCATACCTTTGCTTCTCCACCACTTTATCAGCACGTAGTTATTGTATACTTGGCCGAACATCAGTGGCCTTGTCAAAAAAACCACTTTGTTATTTATGCATTTATTCAACCACCCTATTTGTTCACAGCTAGACTTACGTCCCATCTATTTACTGGAGGCTAACATATTATATTTTAATAACCATTCATATGAAGCACACTTTCCTTACTGCGTCCGTCAATCGAGTAGCAATCATGACGTTATTTTGTCCGTTTCCACTCTGTTACAACGTCTAAATATCATTTGACAAAGGACACTTTTTGTGTAAAGATCGGCTCTCAACGATCGCAGGAAATGAACATCGAGCTGCATGTGATCCGCGAGCGAAGCCCGGAGACACACGACATTGGATCACACACACTTCCGGCGCGCGATTCTGATCAAAACATACTGTTGTTTTATAACATAACATAACATTTACCTGCATGTACATACATACATTGCTTCTGCATATTTATATGTAGTTTCCTAATCCAGATTATCCCTCGCGAGTCGTTTGTTCGCTTACACAGGCAAGTTAAGTACGTCAATTATTTACCAATTTCCACGATTTAAATGTATACTATAGTAAAATCACCTCAGTAGGGTAGGGCGGCGCTAGCTGAGCAATGTTTCACTTGATAGGTCAAAGCTCCTCAAGGATAAGTCTTACTGGATAAGCTATCCATAGCATAGCTATGCGTACTGATTGACAAGTAATTTATCGCTTTTAAAGGGTCCATATAATTTAACATGTCAAATTTAAGACCTGCTATAACATTTCTTTATTTATGTATTATCATTTATGTAGATATATCTCTTTTCGTATTAAGTTTATTATATTTCACCTTTTTCTTGCACTACCTGTGGCCAATGTCTTCAATAACAAATGTTTACTGCCAGAGAATGCGACTTGCATTAAGCACGCCCTTGTACCTATATTTAGTTAATACATACGTCACAGCCGTTGAAATAAAGAAAGAGATGCTCAATGTGCCCCTCAGGTGAGGAAAGTTGAGCAAAGCAAGTAGAGCAGTTACACATTCTTGCCGCACTATGATCACTTATTTTCGCGATTGGATGCGTTCGTGCGCAGTGTGTAGTGTCTGAGATGTTGCAAATGCCCAACTTACCCCTCTGCTCAACTAGCCCCACCCTCCCTTCTTATAAATAAAATACAAATAAACTTTATTTCTCTATCCACAAATTAGGTACAATAGCTGATGTGATACAAATAAATAATTGGTTTTTATACCGGGAAATTTGGAAAACCACGAGGGAAGCCAATGTTCTCCAATGAGCGCCAAATGGCTGATGATGATACCAACGAGGCATGAATAGAGTTAAAATAATTGCTTTGTCCTTAAATAGTAATGTTGCGATCTTGTTTCGGTCACGGCCGTCGCTAGTTTGTCAGAATTGTCCTACGCAATTTTTTTGTATGCCTCGTCACCGGTGATGCTGGGCGCTGGCCTACAAACCTATTCACACACTTTTCTTACAGCTAGTTTCAATAAAAAAAGTTTTGTTCAAAAAAGAAAACTTAATTTTGAGTAAGAAAGGGTTCAGTACCTACATAAAACATACATTAACTTTACTGAACTTAAATTCTCCGCATCTAACTCAAATCATTATTCCGCGACAAATCAAAAATAACGTTTGGTATTTTTGATTTGTTTGAAGGGTTCACTTAATTTTAGTTACAATTAAGAATACTTATGAATAATAGTTTATTTTATAGAAATGCCCAAACACAAAATCTGTATATTTAAAACCTGCCTCATTTTATAGGTAGGTAGATGAATTGAGAGGATCGATTCTATATTGTCACAAAAAAGCAAATTAACCTGACCTACGAGTACACTTCATTGATCTACAGAACCCTAAGCCCAGTCTAAAACCAACTAATATAACTAATAATGCGATGAAAATCTCACATAAAATGTGTACCAAGAGACAAGTGGACACAATATGCCGCTTGTATGCCTAGCATGGTTCGACGGCGCAATGCAGCTACACTCTTATAGAATCAGAAAAAGATATAACATTTAAACATTTACATACAGGCACATACATTGCTTCTGGCCCCACACTAGGATACCATATATTATGACCATATTACCATTATTACCATATGTTATACATTATATTATATTATAGATATAGGTGGACCAAGGCAATCACAGAGTGGCGGCCGAGAACAGGACGACGGTCGGTAGGCAGACCTGCGGCGCGATGGTCGGACGATGTCGTTGAGTCGGCGGAAGGTCCGTGGATGCGAATGGCGAGAGACCGTGTAAAATGGCATTTGGGGGAAAAGACCTATACCCAGCAGTGGGCAGCGGTGGGCTGATGATGATGATGATGATGATGATAGATATAATTTATAAATTATGTGTGTGCAATGAAGTGTAACAAAAATCAACAAAAGTGCGCGTTGTTGTGCTAGTTGAACTGATTCAACTCGCGCATTTATTATATTTATAAATGTTAATGAATATTTTACAAGCGTGAAATAGGAAGCATTAGGGGCCTAGCTATTTATATATTAATTTAACAGTTAGATCATGAGATAAGATAAGATCCATTTATTTGTAAAACATAGATATAACAGAGTTGAGATGTTACAGTTAAAAGAAAACTATTTATCTCTATGTTTTGTCCTTAGGGCGTACACATTGGTTATTGATCATGGTTTTTTGGTTTTTGTGTGCAATTAAACATTTTTTATCTTTTTATCTTATAACTTTATCTTATTGGAATTGTTCAGAATTTGGTACCCAGGGTATTATTATATTATTATAGGGGTAAGTGAGTTGAGCTCATGTCTAATACGACTTTTTATTTAAATATTTAGTGTTTTGATAGCATTAACCTAGAACCCAGGAAACTTTAAAGTAAGAACAGACAGCTCATTTAAAACAAAATGTTTGGTCCAAATTCACTGCTCTTAAAATGTAACATCCAAATCAAGATATTAATCTTTGGCACCTAGAGTTAGTAAAAGTAAATAAGCAACCTATATATTGCAGGGAACAGGCCTTCTCCCAGAGAGAGAGAGTCTTAGTCACGATCACGCGTGCCCACTGTGAGTTACTATTTTTGTTTTCTGTGACGTATGTAATTTAACACAGGAGAGTGCATGCTAGGTCCACCACCCCCCACAGCGCGGTTTTGTAAACCGCATGTAAGGAGCCGATGAGGCGCGAATGCTACACCAAATGGGCTGTCTATTAGCAACGTGAGTATGTGTTATGAGGGTTTAGCGATGATGAGAATCGTGTTACATTTATGGACTGAGATTAAGACTTTTGATTTTATGGTTACAACTCAAGGTACTTTTAACTTTTTGGTTATAAGTGGTGTTTCGCGTATATGGTTTGATGATTTGAAAGGACACAGGACTATATCGCCAATTATTGCGTGTTTTTTTTTATAAGCGCGGTTTTGTGAACTCAGTTGAAAACTATTTATAGTTACAGTGTTCGTTTATTGGGCCAATGACGTGGTTCACGGGAATTCTTCAGAGATGCTGAAAAGTAAAAGTTAAGAAGAGAAGATGACCCTTTTCTGGTTTTTTAATGGAAATAGGTCACTTAAAGACAAAAAAGTTCTTATTTAGCTGCGCGTGAAGATCAGATCCGTTTGAACACCACTAATTAGCAACAAACGAACATTCCACATGTCAGCACCGCGATGTTGTGAACCGCACTTTTCTATTTGGTACTCAGTCGATACCTCGGAACTGAAAATAGCGTTATACGTAATACGGTGGACTTAAAATTGAACACAATATTTTAGAGCGTATTATAGTTATACGGACTCTTGACATTACTATGACGACGCCAAACGTTAATTGTTTTATTTGTACTGTTGTTAACACTTCCGCAAAACAGTACGTCTCACTTTTAAGCACAGGTTTTCTCTCAGAGAGAGAATATAAAAGCGTATTCACTCATACGCGGTTTAGTGATCTAAAATTCCCAGAATTATTTTAATTTTAGCTGGTATTTTTGCTACTTCTGCCCAAATGTATGTTGCTTTATGAGGATTTCTATTACGTTATAATTTTTTTATCACTGGCTTATTAAATCAGAAAGAAATAAAAAAGTGTAATAACGACATCACTAAAACAGTTCCTTATCCTTATCGTCATTGTAACGTCAAGTTTGCGACCAGTACAGCAAAGCGCGTGTTCTCAGCCGCGCGACTGAAGGAAGTCTGAAACTGAAAGCTGAAGAGGCGACGCGTGAATGCGTGATATTTCCAGTGTGCAGACACGAAGTATGCTTGTGTGTGTGTTAGAGAAAGCCCAGTGCCACCGATGTGAACTAAACTAGCGTCAAACTTACCCTAACCCAAAAATAAATCCGCGCGTGTCTGCTGTTGCACCAAGCCATCTATGGTCTTATCAAATAAAACAGCTATTTAAGACCTTTATTTACTGAAATTTAGGATCTTAGGTGTATCATAGTATTTTTATTAGGCTGTACTGTAGTTAGAGGTCAGATTTTTACATCATACCCTCTTTTGTGTCATGGTTGAGTCATTTTTCACCTTTTGTAAACATTATTTTATCCAATATAGGATTTATAATAAAAATCTATGACTTCTAAGAAGCAAGAGCTGCGATAATTATGTAAACATCTGAGATTACTGAGTAGGTAACGAGTGCTACTAATAGTATACACATAAATGTATTACTAAAAGTTAAAATATATTTCCTCCGTATCTAAAATTTGACCACTCACTATAAGCAAACTTTTCCAAATTCTCAAAAATTAAAATAATTGAGTTAAGAAGTCATCAAACAATTTCATTAAATATAATATAGTTGAATGAATAAATTTATTGACCAAGTTAATTACAATTCACTTACAAAGTAATAGTTTCTTTACGTTACTAGTTAACTCCCTGTATATAAATATTTACTCATATTTATCATTATTGTTCGAAGATATGGTTTCAAAGTTATGTACTTCAGTGTCAGTATGTAGCCAAGATCGGTTACATGAGAGGGCACATCAGCGAAACCCTCCCCAACCATCACCGTGAGCCAGTTAGCAGTCGCCATAGCCGAATACGGCTAGGAGGATAAATATATACTTCAGTATGATATGCCTTGTCTTACTCTCTCACGCAAACTATTCATCATGGAAAATACCAAGTGTTATTGAAATAAGTTTCTCCAAGAACCATTTATACGTTTGTAGTCGGAGATATCAATTTGTAATAAGTATTATATAATTATTAAGAGTCAAACAGAGTAACCAATCATACTGTATAATTCTTTTTTTTTTTGGACATAATGTCTTTTTTATTATTTCGTGCATTACCATAAAAGTATGGTTGCACTAATCGCCCGTTAACTGACCAACCACGACAGCGTCGGTCCCCCCGCATACACGCACGCACGCACTCACACACGTGGCCGCGTGACGTCACGCTGCGTCCGCGCACGCCGCGTGAAATACCGAGTATTTCCGACGAAACAGCTGTCAGTGATGTGATAACTGATAGCGCTGGGGGCGCGCTGAATTACAGAAAACGTTTTTACGTATAGATTTGATAATTTGTGGAAACGAGAAAAAACTGGTTTCATTTGATTTTAGCTTGATTTAAATTTATTATTGGAACTGTCCCACTAAGCCTTCTCCCAGAGAGAGAGAGTATGGGCTTTTTCTCAAACATACTTAGAAATTTGAGCATTATTTCGACAACCTACTTCGTGATAAATCGAAATTGCTCTACTGGCCAAATACACGCGAGCAGCGGCCGGAAAAAGTTCTATAAAAATTCATAACTATCATGTTTCGCGGCCAAATAAATTACTACTAAACTCATATCTGTCGTGTTATATAAAAATGGAACGATCTTTTGCTCCAAACAATGACAACCAAGGAGGAAACTTATCAGAGGTTTTATTTAAATTTTGAACTGGCTTGCGTTAGAAAGCTGGATATACCTATTGGAAAAAAAGAACACTTCAACGCGGCAAAAATTAGTTCAAATAAAAAGTTCTGCCTTAGTACATACTACTTAGTTTTAATTTCCGCGCATTATTTGAGAAAAATCATATACAAGACTTGGCTACAACTAGGCATTGATGGACTCACGCATGTGTGCCTCGGCTTCGCCTCGGCATTTCCACGTTCGTCCAGCATTGCCTTTTTTGCTGGCCGCTGCAGTAATGTACTATAATCACCACTCGTGCCCACCGCGTATTGGCGATTTTAAGCGCTTAGGTATTTAATATTTCAGTCATTCAGGTTTCATCACATTTTTTAATTTTATTTGAAAAATACCCTGCATCTACGTAATGAGATTATTTATATACGTCGAGTAGTACCTTCACTCACAGTAGATGGGTGAAGGGACCACTTGGACGCTGCAGAGCCTGGGATTTTGTTTTAGAGCAGGACAATAAGACAGCAATAGCACGCAATATAACGTAATATGGTCGATGTATATTTTTCTATGAAAGTATTAATATAACGCAACGCACGGGCGCGCCTCCACGCCGTCCACGCGCCAAATATGTTCGTTGCTGGAAATAGCAAAAATGAAAATGATTCATGAAAAATACGAACAATGCCGCGATTCATATCGCTACGTCTGGTAGTTTTTTATTAACGGTTAATTAATTTTCAAATTAATCAATTATAGAATTGTCATAATAAACCATTAATTGATGAAGATACGATTGTATGTATACTTTACGTGGAAATTAGTTTTCAGTCAAATTTATTTGCTGTCATAGCAGCTACTCGCTTTTGTTTGCTATTGACACAGGGATTTCTTTTTTAACATTTAATATCTTCCGGTAAAAAAATAATAAAATAAACTAACATGGCCAATTCTTAAGCAATTTTTAAGAGACTTTTGTCATAGAATCCTAATTTAGAATGTACTTATGTAATGAGATGATGCGGCATGACAATAGAATGTGATGTCAAAGTGATGTAAGCCAAGAACGTACAACGTGAAGGCTCGTCACACCTGCCGATGCCCGCGCGAGGGGCCATCGCGAACTGGTCTTAACGACAACGATACTATAACGAAAGTAAATAAAACGCTCACAAGACTGTCCGGGAATTAAAAACTAATAGAATTCCAATGCCAGAGTGATGTCACGCTGGCATTGGTATTCCATCAGTTTTCAATGTGATGAATTAAACGTATGTAACTCATAACTCATAAGGTTGTAGGTAAATTAAATGTGGTACGTACAGCAAGTGAGTTATATAAAAAAACCGTCATAGAAGCATTAAAGATAAACGAAAATAGTACATCTACGGCAATAAATTGTAGTTTAATAATCTTTCCGTGTTATAGAGTTGAGGACGTTTTAGATATAATTCCATTAAAATAATTGACAACATAACGTATATTAGAGTACGTTTTTGTTTATAACATTTACTAGTAAAGTTAATTATTTTAGTATCAACTTTACTCTATGAAATACATGGAATAAAATTTATTTAAATATGTATTAAATGTAGGTAGTCCTATTTTTTTATGATCAATCGCGCAAAAAATCCATTATTTTTACAGATTTTTTGCGTGATATGGAATCCCAGATGTAACAGCAGCTTTGAATAGGCCACTCAATTTTGTAGATTACCATGAACAAGGAACTGGCTTATTCGCAATAAGCCCTCATCGAGTATCCGCCCGCCCGCCGAGTACCGGCGCCTTATTTAGCTCGGGGCGGGGGCGCGCGGCGAGGGTGGGGCGGGGGCGGGGCGGGCGCGGGTCGCGGCTGCCTAATATTGCGCTTGGATTCACCCGCGCTTCTGACAAATCGTCAAAGGTAAATGAAATACTTAAATCTTTACAAGTTTTATTCAAATGACATTTATTGCAAGCTGGCTCATGCCAGTGACTATGTTCGCATGGATTTTTTTTTTGGATATAAAATATCCTATTCTAGACTATTATGTAATCTATACGTCCAAAATTTTGGAAGCTGCTAAACTGTCCAAAATTGTCAAAAACAACGATATGTCCAACAGTTATGTCAAAGACATTAACAGGTTTTTTTTTTTTTATTTATTTTAGAATCACCAAACAGAAAGTTACACTGTGACACATCAGTTGAGAATTTATGTGTTACAAAAACATGATTGTAGTGTACTATCTACGAGCAGGTGATCACAACACGCATTATTATGTATTGTTAGAAAAAGCATAACAATTAAGCATCAATAATTATTATCTTCAACTCGAATTGTCAAATCGCTTCGAATGCCTGGAAAGCGCCGCATCGGTGGACGAGATCATATCTATTGGGCAAAGCCAGCTGACGAAGCTGAAAAGAGAGGACGGCAGTATAGCGTCGACCAAGTCGGAGGTACTGAGAGAGATTGAGGGCTTCTACGGACAGCTATACACCTCAGTCGCAAAACCTGTTAGCAGTTTGCACAAAGACCCAAGAGCCAAACTGACCCGACATTATACCGAAGATATCCTGGACATCAGCCTGTACGAGATTAGGATAGCCCTGAAACAGCTCAAGAATAACAAGGCACCAGGAGAGGACGGAATTACATCAGAGCTTCTGAAAGCGGAACACCGGTACTTAAAGTCCTTCAGAGGCTCTTCAATTCCGTCGTGCTAGAAGGAACAACGCCAGAAGCATGGAACAGAAGCGTGGTGACGCTGTTCTTCAAGAAAGGGGATAACACTCTATTGAAGAACTACTGACTCATCTCGCTTCTGAGCCATGTTTATAAGCTGTTTTCGAGGGTCCTGATGAATCGTCTCGAACGCAGGTTTGATGACTTCCAGCCTCCCGAACAAGCCGGTTTCCGAAAGGGCTATAGTACCATAGACCACATCCACGCGCTGCGGCAAATTATACAGAAGACTGAGGAGTATAATTTGCCTTTATGCTTAGCGTTTGTGGACTATGAGAAAGCCTTCGATTCGATCGAGACATGGGCGTTGCCATATTGACTCTCCAGCGTTGCCATATTGACTATCGGTGCATCGAGGTGCTGAAGTGCTTGTACCACAATGCCACCATGTCGGTCCGAGTACAGAAGCAGAATTCGGAGGCAATTCCACTGAAAAGAGGCGTGAGACAGGGAGATGTCATATCTCCGAAACTGTTCACGAACGGACTGGAAGATGCCTTCAAGCTTCTGGAATGGCAGGAACGCGGCATTAATATCAATGGCGAGTACATCAGTCACCTTCGATTTGCCGACGATATTGTAGTCATGGCAGAGACGCTGGAGGACCTCGGCATAATGCTCGAAAACCTTAGTCGAGTCTCCCAACGGGTGGGCCTTAAAATGAACATGGACAAAACGAAGGTCATGTCGAACGCCCGTGTTGTGCCCACCCCAATAACAGTGGGGAACTCGACTCTCGAAGTTGTAGACGAATACGTTTACTTAGAACATACAGTCCAATTAGGCCGGTCCAACTTCGTGAAAGAGGTCAATCGTCGAATCCAACTCGGCTGGGAAGCGCTCGCGAAACTCAGAAAAGTCTTTTCCTCCGATATACCTCAATCCCTCAAAACAAAACTGTACAACCAGTGTGTGTTACCAGTGATGACTTATGGCACTGAAACGTGGTCTCTTATTATGGGCCTCATAAGAAAGCTCAAGGTCACGCAACGAGCTATGGAGAGGGCTATGCTCGGAATTTCTCTACCAGACCGAGTCAGAAATGATGAGGTCCGTAGACGAACGAAAGTGGTCGACATAGCCCAGCGGATTAGTAAGTTGAAGTGGCAGTGGGCGGGGCACATCGCATGCAGAACTGATGGCCGATGGGGACGAAAAGTTCTCGAATGGAGACCACATATCGGCAAGCGCAGCGTAGGACGACCAGCCACAAGATGGACAGACGATCTCATCCAAGTGGCGGGAAGACGCTGGATGCAAGGCTTGCATCCAGCGTCTTCCTGCCTTCGTCATGTTTATGAAAATTTGATAAAGTCTGATCTATAAACCGTTTGTAAAAGCTATAACTACAAGACGAAATTTGCCAAACATTGAAATTTTTGATATCCAAATTAAAGTAGAGCTGCTTAAGACGGCAGGTCGGTGGACGATGGTGGCCACAGAGTAGATCAGAGTAGTGACACGGTGGGTCGGTGATAGGATTATGACCATCAAAATTGTGAAACCGCTACATCTTACTTGTAAACAGTATGTGTAGGTATTTACTTTAGGGCACAGACTGTCTCTCAGAAAGTGAGTTCTAAGCAGCATATATAGCATACTTTGGGGCAATTTAGGGCACAGAATTTCTCTCAGAGAGTGAGTTGTAAGCAGCATATAAAGCATACTTTAGGGCAACTGAGGGCCCAGACTTTCTCTCAGCGAGATAGTATGGGCTTTATTACTATGGGTGCCTACCGCGGATTGGCGATTTCTAGTGCTGAGCAATTGAATAGTTCAGGCCCTCAGGTTTCCTTACTATACAGAGAGTGAGTTGTAAGCAACATATAAAGCATACTTTAGGGCACTGTAAGGCTCAGGCTTTCTCTCAGAGAGTGAGTTGTAAGCAGCATATATAGCATACTTTAGGGCAATTGAGGGCCCAGACTTTCTCTCAGAGAGTGAGTTGTAAGCAGCATATAAAGGATACTTTCGGGCACTTTATGGCCCAGACTTTCTCTCAGAGAGTGAGTTGTAAGCAGCATATAAAGGATACTTTCGGGCACTTTAGGGCCAGAATTTCTCTCAGAGAGTGTGTTGTAAGCAGCATATATAGCATACTTTGGGGCACTTTAGGGCACAGACTTTCTCTCAGCAAGAGAGTATGGGCTTTACTACTATGCGTGCCTACCGCGGATTGGCGATTTCTAGTGCTGAGGAATTGAATAGTTCAGGCCCTCACATTTCCTTACTATATTTTCCTTCCAGTGGGCTTCAAAGTTCATCAATGAAAAGATGGACTCGGAAGCTCAAAAACGATGCCTGCGAGCAATATGCAATCTTCGACAAACAGATAGCTGTAAGACCCATTTTACTGGTTTGAGAATTCTCACGTTTCCATGTCTCTACATATACGAAATGGCAGTATTTGGAAAAAACAACCCACAAATTTTTGAAAACACCACAATACCACACAAAACTGCGTTCATGGGCAAGAGTTTCTTTGGAATGGTCTTAAAAATTGTTAACAAATTGCCAAAAAATGTCCGAGATGTCGACAACTTGCCTTCCTTTAGGCGCAAATTGTTTAACTGGCTCTTGACAAGAAACTATTATAAGGTAGTAGAATTCCTGCATGACAGTTCATTTTGAGGTTCGATAGTATTTTTGTATATACCTTTTAATTTTGGATGTTTGATTTAAAATTGTAAAACTAATGTAGCTGACCGTTTTCTTGCCACGCCTATCGGTAAAATTACTTTGAATCTAATTGTATTATAATAACATCTCTGTACACACATGTAATTTATGGCAATAAATATATTGATTGATTGATTGAAGCGGGAGACTCAGGTTCGATTCCCAGTACGTGCCTATTAACCTATTATTTTGTTTTCTAAGTTATCTACATTTGTGAAGTTGTACTAGAAATACCACATATTACTTAGTACAAATTATTAAATATTACCAACTGACGTCGGTTGCTCAAAGTTTGTCCAGCGCCTTGCTCCCACCAAATAAGCCGCCACTCGCTACGTGCAATATCTATTTATACTCGCACTCTCCATGCACAGGCCAATATACATCTTATTTTGCCGGGAATAGACTAGTTTTGCTACAGCATCTCCGTTTAATTCCAGTATCACCACGCAAAGTTATAATGTCCCGTGTTGTGTCGAGTTAAAGTTTAACTTGGCTTGAGGTTTGCAGAGCCGTCAATTTCTATTTAAATTGCACTCTAAACTTTTCACGGCTGAAATGAAATTTGTTCGCAGCTTTGTGTCAGTCTTGAAATAACTCCACTTTGCGGTCCACATGCCAAATTCAACCGCAGCACTCAAAACATGAAGCTCAAATTGCTCTGACTCAGTGAATACTCGACTGATTCGCCTGAAAAGGCATCGCGGTGCAGTTCACCCTTCTCGCTCGCACTCGAGCCACTATAAGGTAGTTGTGTTGCTGTCTCAGTCTCTCGCTAGAGCATGCACGTGCTCTTTTTAGTCAATGTAGTATTTTGGGAGAGCGCGGGGGAGCAGGGGGAGAGGTTCATCAGCTGTTCCGATGCAGAGTCTGCTTTAAATATTGAAACAACTTCTCTTAGAAAGTTCTCAAGTTTGAAACTTTCAAACATAGGTACTGCAAAGAAACATAGAAAGACTATTACGAAATGTATCGTTTGATTTGTAATTTCGAAAAACTATCTCTAATCGATTATTGCACTATGTTGTAATAGCGCTGTTTGATGCATAACTATTAAAACCATGGGTGTTACCTTAAATGGACATTCTCCTATGTACAGTCGGGGTCTGAAAATGTTTACCACCTTAAGGTTCATTATTGTACTGACGATTGTACGACACAAGGTCGATACTTGTATGATTTGATTAGATAAAGCTCAGAATAAAGAGTAGAGTACCAACCTGTCAAAGTCTCGAGCAAAACTTCTTTGCTCACTCAAGGAGGTTTTATAATAATGTATAGGAAAAAAAACCTTCTAATTTGACAGATTTTTGATATTTGTCAAGAAATGCAATAATTTTAAATTAGGAAATGAGTTTAGTTAATTGTTAGAATCGAGGCTTCTGAACTTTGAAAGGTAATAAGTATATTGTTAAAGCATTATAGACTATACTGCACATCATTGTGACAAAGAACCAAGTTTGAAAACTGGTAAACATTTTTAGACCCCAACTGTACGACTGTCGGGTATGCAAGGCATCGGTGGTGCGTCAAATGCCAATAGAATAAGACTATCTACTATTGTATGTATTGCAAAAAATAATAACCTGAAAAGTCTTACAACAAAACCTTTGTAGAACACAATTCTGGTATGGGCATTACTGTTTAAGCGTGGCCAAAGAACTTACCTAGTACCTACCTAAGTGAATCCGTATGATGAGTGAATGTGAATATTTATTCACAAAAATAAATAAAACCCAGTCTGGATACAGACATGAGTCTTAAAAGGCGGAGATGGTGTGACGACTTGACCAAATATTTACCTGAAAAGAGTTGGTCAAGGACAAGGCGGAATGAAAGTGAAAAGGGGAGGTCACTCAGAAGTGGACTACAATAATACTACAGAAAATAGAGCCTTTCCTTCCCGCTACACGTCTATAACAGAGCGGACGGGGCGCAGCCAATAGAGCGGCGCACGAGCTCGTGTCACTCGATCGATTACGAGCGATTTATCGATTTGTTTGTGTCGAGCAGGCGACCGGCTATTTTCAGGTTTTGATAAGCAGAGCGTATTTCATTGAGTGACGACATTTTATTAGTCAATTGTAATCATTTTTTAGTGTATCAACTACGTAGATGAACACAATACAATATGGACAAGCTTGTCGGTTCTTATTACGTATTATAAATTGCGTTTTGGAGCTTCTCCAAAGCTTTTCCCGAACTTTAAAGACAATTTGTATTAAATTAAAGACGATTTTTTTATTACATAAAGGATGATGGGCAAAAATGTATGAAGCATGGGCCCACTCCAATAAAAATGGCTTGCTTATTAAATGAAAGGTCTACATACATACGTTCACTATCAGGCAGGCGCATGCCAGAATTTGCTGTGTGTCTGGAGTTTTTTTTATTCAGAAAAAGTTGATGTTTTTGGTTATAAATAGAAGTGTTTGGTTTATACAACCATTTTTTTTTGTAAACCACCTAATGTTACATCCTGTATAAGATAATAAGTTGAGATTTTTGGGGCAGGAAAATAAAAGATTTTGGTTTATGGAATGAAAATAATATAATGATAATAGACCAATAATTATCGGTATCCGTGGCATGGGTGGTGGAGAGGTCTCCACAGTAGCATCGCCTCATGCGCACTCATCTAGCACGCTTCACGAGAATTAAAAATTCACTACTAATATGACGGATAAAATATGTATTTTTTGTCATTCTTAGTACACTCGACAGCACATAAACTTTACATTCCAGTAGCAACATCGCTCGTAACGTCAATATACGTCACTACTGACCGGAGCAGAACGTACTCACATGAGCATTGATGCGTTGTCGACTGTACAGTTGACATCACGCCAACCTTCACATTTTAGTAGCAAAGTCGCCCGTAATGCAACGGAGCAGAGTGCATGGGTGTGTAGGATGACGTGTTGTCGACTGTATTTACCTAAAAAGTATGTAAACACAAGAAGCAGCGGCCGCCGCAAGCTCATACCGAGTAGCGCTGCGGGAGCCACCGAAATAGACGCGCGGCTTCGGCTCTGGCGCGGGGATCGCGGGCGGGATGGATGTACACAATGTACATCATACATTGTATTGACGAAACTATTTTAAATAGCAAAACATAAATTTCAACTACATACATACATACATAAGCTCACGCCTGTATCCCAGAGGGGTAGGCGGAAACCAGGGACAGCCACATGCCACGACTCACTTTCGCGCCATCGACATTAGTCGTTGCATGCAGCGCACGCTGAAACCCGAAAGTACCTTACCGGTATTTACTATACGAACGCATTGTGGAATAGCACAGACAAGTCTACAAACAGCAAAACGCATGCCGGTTTCGGGTACTTTATATCTTGCCTTTTGATACTATATCCCCTATTTGGTCGAAGTATGTCCGCGTAGCCCGTAGCGCCGGCCGTCTCACTAATTAAACGTTCCTGAAAACGAACCTGAAACGAACTTAAACGTTCATGAAAGTTAAGCAACATAGGGCGCGTTCAGTGCATGGATGTGTGATCGTTCTCTGACTAACGTTATAGCATTTTTCCGAGCCGTTCCGTGCTTCGCAAGGCACGCTACGCAGTTGGTGCCGGCTGCCGTCGATAGATGGCAAGTCGGAGGCCTTAGGGCGGCTTGAAGACTTCTGACAGTAAGAACAGCCACTATATAGTCTTACAAGCCTTACTTGGCCCCCGTAGTGGAGTATGGGCTATACCTTCCTCAGCGAAGAGTCCCTTGCCCCTCGGTGGGGACATAATGGGTTGATGATGAATGGTTTTATGTGCTGGGTCTGAGTTGATCAATAAGATGCTGAAATGTTTAACGAAACTAAACGAGAAAGCTGTCAACTACTTAGAATAGCGCGACGCGTTCACATTGTAAGCTGTGCTGGCGCGAGGCCCGCTGACTCGGTAGCGGCACGCGACGCACCTGCCGCCGCCGCCGCCGCCGCCGCCCAGACGGCACACACACTATACTGGGTACCAGATCCGGTTTGCCTGGAAATAAACAGTGACTTGACGACATGTTGCTGGGGTAAACGTGTTCTTGAGTGGAGACCGCGACTCGGCAAACGTAGTGTAGGACGCCCTCTAACCAGGTGGGATGACGATCTGCGAAGGACTGCAGGCAGATGCTGGATGCGGCAAGCTGAAGACAGGGCGCTATGGCGCTCATTAGGGGAGGGCTATGTCCAGCAGTGGACTAATATAGCCTGATGATGATGATGATGATGATGACGACATGTTTGTGATGTTGCTGTTTCTGGATTCCACGATACAGTGTATACTAGGGGGGGGGCAGAAGCAATGTGCACATACATTGCTTTCGTATGTAAATGACATTGATATTCAACAAGCAGAATGTAAATTCTTTACGTTGAAATAAAAAAATTCTAATTCTGATTCTGAATGTTAAACTATTACTTACATAGGGAGGAAGGCGGCAGGTCTGTAAGTATGGAGGGCCGGGGTACGTGAGGTTAGGCTTTGGCTTTTAAATTTATTGGTGGCATTTATGGAATCTCATCATGGTGATATGCTCTGATGTACACAGATAGACAGAATAATCTTTATTGTATGTACACCAGGAATTCGACAATATTGTAGTACAGTACGATGAACTCATACATACATAAGCTAACGCTTGCATCCCAGAGAGGTAGGCAGAGACCAGGAACTGCATCTGCTACGATCCTGAGGAATCACTAAGTACGATGTATAAATTTTAATTTTTTTTTTTAATTTCTTTATTATTATTATTATTATTTTTCATATTATATATATATATATATATATATATATTATATTATAATATAAAATTAATTTAATTTTAATTATATTAAATTATTATTTTATTTTTAAATTTTAATATAATTAAAATTAAATTAATTTTATAAAAAATTAAAAACGAAAAACCAAAAAATTATAAATAAATAAGTTTAAAATTATTTGAAAAGATTGCTGGAGTGCAGTTTTATGTCTGCCCTTTTCCCCGCCATGAACGGCAGCGGCTAACATTGACATTCAGCAGAATGTAAATATGAAAAAAAATATTTACATTCTGTTCAAATAAATTATTGATTTCTGAGAGATGAAATTTGAGCGAAAATGTCTATACCCAGCTTTAGGCAGCACTAGGCCAGTGATCAGCCTATAGGGTGTGGTCAAATCTTCATGTAGGTACATCCTAAAACGAGGAGCTCTACTTATCTATAAAACAACATTGGCGAAAACGTCAAAACCGTATGTATAAAAACAATAATAAATGAAAATATATGTATATACGGTATAGTTGTTTTGCCAATTTTAATGCGCGCGATCGATATTTTATCTCATTAATTCAATAAATAGGTACCTGCTCATCTTAACTCAACATAATTGTGAACAGAACTGTCTAAGGGACATTTGGAACGAAGTATAAATACGTAGCATAAATGTTTGTAGTCAAAGTGACGCATGAACATTGAAAACACTTTCATCTCTATTACTCAGCACCGCCGCCGCCGCCGCCGCCGCCGCCGCCGCCGCCTGCATCTACACACCTATTAAGGGCATCTTCCGCGCGCGCATGTTTAACGCCATAAGCTTCATTCTTACGATACAGCGCAATATTTGTATTCTACATATATTGTGGACGACCTCTGTGGCGCAGAGGTTAGCGCATCTGCCTATCATGTGAGAGGTCCCGGGTTCGAATCCTGGCTGGGGACAAAAAAAAGAAACCCAGGTCTTGGATGTTTACATGTTTGTTCCGTCGCTGTTTCTGGTTCCAACGACACAGGGTATCCTAGTGTGGGGCCAGAAGCGATGTAGGTACCTGTATGTAACTGTTATGTTATCGTACAGTCGAGTTCATAAATATATGAACACTTCCGCGCCTTCAAAAATATGTGTGCAAATAAGGTTACAAAAATATCTAGCATGTTATGCAATAAAAAACATATCAACGTTTTACTGGTCATAAATATCAACACAAGGCTTCACAAATATATAAACAACTGAAAATTTATAAATATCTGCACAAAATATTGTCAAATGAATGTCAACAAGTATAGTTACATAAATATCTATACATTAATTGGTCATTTTTATGAGGACAAGCTGACCTACAAATATATCCACACAAATGTCAGCCATATTTATGTGAACAACCTATAGGTACGAACTCAATGATAATCTTTGAAGTGGTTGTATATTTATGACTTTTTGATGGCCACTTATTTATCTAAATGAAAAGATTTATGAAAGATAACTCCATGATGTCACTATCATAATCATAACAACCGTCATCGTGCCTTGTAAGAATTGCATGTAAAGTTTGTGTATTGCATAGGTACGAGTATAGAGACTCATTTTTGCCTACTGCAAAAATTGTTTACCCTGACAACCACCAAATTGAATTTGTACAAGACAAATGTAGCATTCACAATGCTTACTAAGTACAATTGTAGATATCCGAGATGGAAAATCGAGAGGAACTAAAATTAATTAAAATGCCCCCGAAACGCCCCGATCTTAACCCGATAGAAAATCTATGGGGTTAGATGGTGCAAGATTGCGATGCTACAAAATCGCTCGTAGCCTGGGCTGCCTAAGTGATCTTAAACGATCACTAAGGTTAAGCAACATACGGCGCGTTCAGTCCATGGTGACCATATACTGTACCATATAGGTATTTACTGCATTACCTATAGGTAGTAGCACCCAAATGTTTGACTATATACCTCCCAATCTAGTCATATCATTTGTATTAGACTAGACCAGGATGCCCATCCTCTATTGTAGGTATGTTCTTTTTGCGATTGAAAAACTAGCAATCTAAAAATTGCAAAAAAGCGTAGTTGGAACTCACGCCAACACTAAACAGAAATTGCGTACAGATACCCCTAGGCCACCGCGTCATTTACTACTAGGTTCTAAAATAGTCAACAGATTACTAAATAGCACTGTCTTTTGTCCTCGCTGTTTTTCCGTATTCTTCATAAAATGAAAAATTTCGCGAGCAATGACGACGTTGCCATGCGGTGCATAAGAAGTTTGTTTCGCATACAGGTACAGAAAATCTATAAGAGACAGACATATGCACTGACAAGTATACACTGTTTTCGTGAATTGTCAAATCACATGTTCACATAAATATGGCTGACATTTGTGTGGATATATTTGTAGGTCAGCTTGTCCTCATAAAAATGACCAATTAATGTATAGATATTTATGTAACTATAGTTGTTGACATTCATATGACATTATTTTGTGCAGATATTTATAAATTTTCAGTTGTTTATATATTCGTGAAGCCTTGTGTTGATATTTATGACCAGTAAAACGTTGATACATTTTTGATTGCATAACATGCTAGATATTTTTGTAACCTTATTTGCACACATATTTTTGAAGCCGTGGAAGTGTTCATATATTCATGAACTCGACTGTAACCCCTCCACATGAACTATGACTCAAGCATTTATAATTTACAATAAACCAGATAAACAATTTGTTAAGTAACATTTTCTCACACATATAACACGTTCACAAACCACATAAAAAAGGATGAACGTAACACAATATACACAGACAACAAGAATGTACAATTTTGCCATACAACGTACGGTGAGAGCCAAAAATATAATAACGTAGATTCGTGGGTGTGGCAAATGGAAATGTGCTCCGACTCAGCATCTGCTTGAAGTTTGGAGAAACCCAGAGATGACGGCGTACTCAGCTCGGAGAGGAGAAATGAGCAAGACTGTGATAAGATATAATTACATAGAGTATGTATAATGTGTAAGTGAGTTAATAATAATCCTTTACTGCACACGAAACATTACAAAGAGATACAAAATACAATTTTTTTTTGTTGAACAGAACATTACATAAAAAACAATATGCGAGATTATCTCTGTAAAAGATTTCTTGGAGCAGATTTTGGAGAGTCGGAGCAGCGGTAAAAACGGATATAGACCCGTTTTTATAAAATAGACGACATAGCCTACAAAAAACTTTAAAATACCCAACTCTTATGCTATGTTAAAGAAAATTTACTTTTTGCCAGTTGGGGACTGACTGATAAGGGCACGAGTGGCCCTCGTATAGAGGTGGCTACAGAGTGAGGCATACCTAGGTTATAGTGTTCACACTGTATGTGGTCTAGGAGGGAGAGGACTTATAGATGGTGCATATTCGTGGTTGTATTTATTGGGACGTTTTTGGTCTACCTACCTACAATCATCAACATCAACCATTTTTTGATCTTTACAAATTTACGGCGGCCCCCACTGGGAATCAAACTCACAACCTCTCTCTTGATAGGTAAGCGTCTTCACTGCTAAGCCAACGATGCTGGTCTATAAAAACAGTCCGCCTGCCATAGGTTAGTATCTTATAAGGATTATTAAAATAAATCAAGGAAATTTCTTCAACGCAACTGCTGTGGATAGAAGCTACGCTATACTTTCCGACACATCAATTTCGGGAGCTCTCTAGAGCTCCGGGTAACTCAATAAAGGGTTCTAAGCAAATAGTTGTCATTCCCGCTGCAATCATTTTTCCTGCGACAAATAGCTAAGCTTTGGGGGAAGGGGCAATAAACGTGCGATTAATTCGATTCCCACATTACCGGAGGCGCGGGCGCCGGCGGGGCGGGGCGGGGCGCGGGGGCAGGCAGCGACAATATTATTGCGACAAACACTGGTTTAGGAACTCATTATAGCTTTGGGAATGGGGTGCCGTTGGGATGTTATTGCTTCTCAGTACTTCGTTGCTATCTAAAAATTAAATGATTTGACGACCTCTGTGCGAAATCTACTTCCACGCGAGAAGTCCCGGTTTCGAACCCCGGCTGGGGTCAGTAAAACCACTTCATTTGTTGGATGTTCACATAACATAACATTTACATACAGGCACATACATTGCTTCTGGCCCCACACTAGGATGCCCTGTGTCGTGGGAACCAGAAACAGCGACGTCACAAACATGTAAACATCCAAGAGCTGGTTTTTTTTTATCCCCAGCCGGGATTCGAACCCATGTTTGTGATGTCGCTGTTTCTGGTCCCCACGACACAGGGTATCCTAGTGTGGGGCATGTGTGTGTTTCTATCTCTATCAATAGTGTAAGTGCTTAATTTCGATACCCGAGGAGCACTAGTGCTGCGTAATAGTTTGATTCAATGAAGCGAACGTCCCGTGAAGTTTGCTTGTTTTCGCAGTAGCGTCTACGTTGATACATCACTGTCGTTCGTACTCATAAGTTCTGTTTATCTGTAACCGGCAATATGCAATCATCGCTTGGAGTCCGATCTATTGTCATTATTTCTCCTTGTTGTGAAATACAGTATTCTATCAACCTATACGAGTATATAAGTAGGAAAGACAAACATATAAATTTCTTAAACTAAACTAGGTTTTAAGTACAAAAATGAATTAGGTCAAGTGTACAGAATTAGCGTTTAAGACACAGGCTCGGCCTAGTTTAAGCGCTAGCGGTCTTATCGTATCTTTCTGCTTTTGTTTTACCGAATTGTGTCCCGGATTAGCTGACCCTGAAGAGTAAGTACTTATAATGTAAGATTTAAACTGCATCAGTACAATTAAACATTATTATTATTATTTATTATTATGCTGTGGACGTAAATTCAGGATTATATTGTCTGTAACGCATTTTGAGTGCCAAATAAATAAATAAAATAAAATTGGATTTTTTCATAAGTTATTAATGATATTATAATAAAATTATACAAATTTTAAGTGGAAAAATTGTGACGTGGAGACTGCGAACTAGACGCCGCATCGGGTAGGCCCCCCACCAGACATTGTCCTGCAGATGACGTCAAATAGCCGACGATGATAATTATCTTAAGGTGCCTATTGATTGTATGGGCCTAGTTGCCTGAAATAAGTGAATAATAAATAATAATAAGCCCAACTAGCCCCAACCCCTCTGTGTGCTCAGCGCAGTAACCATTGTCAGCATTGTCGCTCGTTTCATTAGACGGCTGGTAGCAAATGTCGCGTGTTTGCTCTAGCAGCGCCTATTATTCTGAGGGAGGCGTCATTGAAGCTGATTTAATTTTCAGAGAACGATAAATAAAGATTTTGAAACTGTGATTCCAGCTGACGACCTCTGTGGCGCAGCGGTAAGCTAATCTGCCTAACATGCGAGAGGTCCCGGGTTCGATCCCCGGCTGGGGATAAAAAAAACTCAGGTCTTGGATGTTTACATGTTTGTGACGTCGCTGTTTTTGTACCTAATTTGATTGCGCCATTCCTACCAGAGGGGTGCGGCACTGTATGCTGAAACACAGGCTCTGCCTAGTTCAGCAACAGAAGCTCGCCACTTATTTTAAAAATGTGTCATCTTTAGGTTGGTCTTTTTCGGCTAAGTTTTACAATAAGTGGAGATGTGAACCAGAAATTGTTTTATGAAATAAACTATTTGTATTTGTATTTGTTTCTGGTTTCCACGACACAGGGTATCCTAGTGTGGGGCCAAAAGCAATGTATGTGCCTGTATGTAAAATGTTAAATGTTATGTATATAAGAAAAAAAATTGACATGAGTTGAGTAAATTACATATTCCAATTTTATTCAATTTTACGACTACGGTAGGTATATTATATAAAAGTCGAGCATCAAGACACCACAGATTCTAAAGACAAGTATTAATAGGTGCCCACTTACTCATTCTTTACTACGAATAATTTAGCGCACGTATTAACGTACAAATTCATATTTAAAATCGAATGTAAAGAATACATTTTTGTAGGCACCCTTGTGAATAAGAGAGAAATTACGGAATAATTATTCTCATCGTTGAACCGCTTGATGGTCGGCCGTTTCTCTTTACAGAGAATTTTAGTCCAATTAATTAAAAAAATCTCTAAGGCAGAATCGTTGAACGCATTTAAATCCGTTGCGAGGGTCAGTAACAATTGGAGTCCCTTATCTCGGAATCGGCGGCAATTATCACATCACGAGCCACTACACTCCGCAACTAATCAGCGGCGCCCTGATCGGGACAACTTACAGAAGAATACCTCCGACTTTTGATACAAAATGTGCGTCTCATAGAGAGAAAGTGAATACTAAGTGTAGAATCAATTAGTGCCAAACGCAAGATAAAAAGTACCGACTAATGAATGTCCTTTAAGCGAAAGTGATTTGCCAGGATCATGGCAGGTGGCAGTACTTTGTCATTGCCTACTCTTCTGGAATATAGGCGTGAGCTTATGTATGTATGTACACAATTAGAGAAAGAGATTTCAGAGAATATATAGTTAGTTTCCTTATCTTACTACTGTAAAAGCAAACGTTTGTATTGACATCAAAACGGCTGAACGGATCTGCAAAAATCGGGTCAAAAATAGATCTGGAATAGCACATATACTAATTTTTCTCAAACATGCTTGGAAATTTGAGCATCATTTCGATAACTTTCTTCGAGATAAATCGAAATTGCTGTACTGGCCAATTACACGCGAGCAGCGGCCGGAAAAAGTTCTATGAAAATTGCTAACTGTCGTGTTTTGCGGCCAAATAAATTACATACTAAACTCATATATGTCGTGTTATTTAAAAATGGAACAATCTTCTACTCCGAACAATGACACCCAAGGAGGTAACTTATCAATTTTTTTTATTTTATTTGGAACTTTGATATACCTATTGAAAAAAAAGAACACTTAAACGCGGCAAAAACGATTGTTGTTCGTTCGTGGTTCGTCTGCTTTTGAAAGTTTATTGAATTTAACAGAATGAGTTCAAGTGATGAAAATGACTGCGATGAACTTATTTTAACGCCACCTGAAATTCAAGAGGCGGCAAGAGCCGTAATAGAAAACTTGTTACCGCTAAAATCGAAAGAAAAAAGTTCTGTCTTAGTAGGTAGATACTACTTATCAGAAATCAGAAATTTATTTCAACGTAAAGAATTTACATTCTGCTTGTTTTAATTTCCGCGCATTATTTGAGAAAAAATATATACAAGCCTTGGCCACAACTAGGCATTCATGGACTCACGTCCATCAATGCCTCCTTTGCTGGCCGCTGCAGTAATGTACTATTGTTCCGGAAAAATTGTAATGAGCACAAGTGGCAACTTAAACAAAGCACACCACAGGCTACAGATATGTTTTATACATTTGTTTTGTGTGTTGAGATGTCAGATTTTTTTCTGTTACCATGCCTATTACATTATGTATATCCTTCTTCTTCCTTTAACTCCTAGGGGAGCATAGGGCCTCAAGCACAGATTTCCACTTCTGACAGTCATTTGCGGTAGCTTTCGATTCAGGCCAGCTAGTGCCGATCGACTTGATTTCTTGGGATATAGATCTTTTCCAGGTGGTTCTTAGTCCGATGGGTCCGATGTCGGTTGCTCGAGTGTGTATGCATGTCATTATGTATCTGATTATTTAATTTCTCTGACGCGTCTTCTTGCTATAATAAATAGCTTTTGTTCCTTGTTTTCAAACTTCTGTCAGCTTTGAAGCTACCGTAGTGACGGGGAGACTTGGATGACGAGTAGATAAAGTATTTTTTGTAGATCAAATCCACACATTACATGTTAACTGAGCGTTGGTTAAGAATACACGGGCGCTAACGTGCAGCAAATGTGGACGAAAATTCTCCGCCAAATTTGGCTACATCAGCCACTTGAAAGCACATGCGCGTCACTCTGAATACTGAGTTCCCAGTCGCTGTGGCCGAATACGGTCGGGATTCTTATACAGGGTTACAGGGAAAGTCGTACACAACATTAAAGGAGGTCATTATTTAGGTCATTTCTGATGAATTTTATTCTATTATATAGAGTCCGAAAATTAACCGTTATGGAGATATTGACTGTTGAAGATTTTTAAAAAATATCAAATTTTTTTGGCTTTTTGATTGATTTTTTCTCAGAATAGAGCTCATAAAGTGTTTTTTTTTTAATGTATTTAGTTTAAAGGCATGTCATTTGATAAAAAAATATCAGCAAAATCTGCATAACAGCTTTAAAAAACTGCTCGGCAATGGTTACAATTAAATATTTTTTCTCTAAATATTTTTAACATTGAAGCTCTTAAAAAAAATTTACGTATGGAACTTATTCTGCAAATAATTTTAAAAACTTCTACAACTTTTTAACTATTCAAAAAGGTATAACATTTAATAGGTATGTGCATGAAATTTTAAAATAATGTTATTTGAGTGGGCTCTAGTGGTAGTACCGACATAACTGACCTTCGATACAAAAAATATCTTTTTACTTCCTGGCACCTTTAAACTATGTAAAAAGGTCAGATAGGCTTTTTTGTGCTCTGGAGACATGCTGTCTCAGGTGTTCAGGTACCTACCTATTTCAGTATTTCATTTTTAGAATATTCTATCTATATATTATTTTTGTTTTAGTCTGCTCGTGTGATTCTTCCGTGGTAGATGTGTTAATATGTGCTCTGCAAATGATTTGCGTTTTAGAAACTTCTACGTCTCTTTAGGTATTAAATAACATAATTATATCACTTGCTATTACATCGAAAAAACGTTAGCCAAGTTTCACTTAAGATGGCAAACGGTAAATTTTTAGTTGAGGTAAATACGTGCTCTTTGATAATTTCCCGTAAAACGCGATTTAGTTTGGATTTTTGTATTAATTCATCTTCATTCTGTGACTTGGCTTGGATTCTAAAAATGAAATACTGAAATAGGTAGGTACCTGAACACCTGAGACAGCATGTATCCAGAGCACAAAAAAGCCTATCTGACTTTTTACATAGTTTAAAGGTGCCAGGAAGTAAAAAGATATTTTTTGTATCGAAGTTCAGTTATGTCGGTACTACCACTAGAGCCCACTTAAATAACATTATTTTAAAATTTCATGCACATACCTATTAAATGTTATACCTTTTTGAATAGTTAAAAAGTCGTAGAAGTTTTTAAAATTATTTGCAGAATAAGTTCCATACGTAAATTTTTTTTTTAAGAGCTTCAATGTGAAAAATATTTAGAGAAAAAATATTTAATTCTAACCGTTGCCGAGCAGTTTTTTAAAGCTGTTAGTAGTAGGTGCAGCTTTTGCTGATATTTTTTACCAATTGACATGCCTTTTAACTAAATACATTAAAAAAAACACTTTTTGAGCTCTATTCTGAGAAAAAACCAATCAAAAAGCAAAAAAAAAATTATATTTTTTTTAAATCTTTAACAGTCAGTATCTCCATAACGGTTAATTTTCGGACCCTATATAATGGAATAAAATCCATCAGAAATGACCTAAATAATGACCTCCTTTAATATTGTGTACGACTTTCCCTGTAACCCTGTATATATATTAAGAATACACTGGGCTGTACTTCTGGTCACGTCCAGCTCGGAGCGCTGCACCTTGCTAACAATTACCGCCAATTACCGCGCCATTACCGCCCCTGCCCGCCGCCCCGCCGGCCCGCCTCCACCGCCCCGCCCTGCTCCGGCACTTAATCTAATTCCCGCAAAGCCTACACTCGCTCAATGCTGCACAGTTCAGAGCAGAAGTCTCGAATCGTCATACTGAAGTTCTGCTACATTTACATTCTCTGTGATAGATACAGATAATCTGGCTTGACCTGCAATCAATCAATCAGCTCATGTACTAATGACGTAGGCCTCCACTGAAGCACGCACTGCTTTCTGCTCTTGGCCATACTTATTCAGGCTATCAGCATCCAGACGATCTATGGAAAAACAAACAGATTCACATTAAATCTCCTTAGCAAGTTACACAATTCCATAGTCTTCACGAAGTCCCGGATTGTACTCGTCAATACGAAATTACGAATAAGTTTTCTCACTGGCCCAACGTCAAAGTGAAGCTAATAATATACCAGCCTGGTCCCATGATACTTAGATTTGCAATTTTTAGGGTTCCGTAGTCGACAAGGAATCCTTATAATTTCGGCATGCTGTGCGCCTATCCGCGGCCTAGCTCAGAGACGATTAGTACTATAATGCGAAATTTGGCACAGACAAAAATATTAATCACGCGGAAAAACAGTAGACTAAAATCTTTAAAAAAATGCATGTTTTTCTTACCTACACCATAGTGTGGGTGATAAATCGTTACGTTGGTGGTTTAAAAATATTTTGAATGTACGGGTACGTACGAATGTAATGTAATATTTTGATTTAAAATGTTAAGATTTGAAACGCAAATTTTTCTCCGAGAAGGGCGGCCCCACCCTTTCTCATAGCCAAGCTGTTGATTGTAGAAGGCTGTACAAGTAATAGACGACCAACTAATGAAAGGAAAACTTCGTACAAACTCCATTGAAAATTACTTTAATTAAGTTGTTACTTCTATAAAGCAGATAAAACCTCCTCTTTCTACGGAACCCTACACTGCGCGCAGCCCGACACGTACTCAGCCGGTTTTTAGAAACTATACGTTCTATTGTGTAATGTAATGCAATTGTAACTTCTTTGTATCCCTAGTCTAGAGTGTAGCGTTGTACAATACACGATTAGTCTGAGTCCAGGCGGGGCGGCGCGGTGCAACCGGTGGCCGCGTGTATGCTGCGGGAATGTAGCTCTTATTGCCAAAGGATAGAGGCTGTCCGCGGGATATGGTCAGTGGGAAACTATTGACTGTACCAAACATAAGTTTAGAGTAAGGATAATTTACTGGAATAGTTGATAAATGTCCATAAATAAATGAACACCGGCTGAAAAATAACCCAGGTTTTGGATGTTTACATTTATGATGTCGCTGTTTCCACACACCATTTCTGGTGGGGCCAAAAGCAATGTATGTGCCTATATGTAACTGTTTATGTTATATTTAAAACTGAATATCAAACTGACACATATTTATGTTCTTTTCTTCGATAACGATAACTGCTAAAATTTGTTAAGCTACGGTTCATAGTTGTTAGTTATTTTTTATTTGCAATTGGTAGACGTTAACAGATTCTTGGTGTACGGCTTTTCAAGCCGCCTTAAGGCCTCTGACTTGGCTTAACGAATTCCATCTATCGACCGCAGCCGGCACCAACTGCCTAAAGTGCCTTGCGAAGCACGGAGACGCTCGGAAAAATGCCACTAGCCTTAGACATAGACCGGTCACCCATCCATGCACTGAACGTGCCCTATGTTGCTTAACCTTCGTGATCGTTTAAGATCACTCAGGGGGCCTGGGCTACGAGTAATTGTAACAAGGATAGTAAAAGATATTAACGGAACAATGAAATATCGTAATGAGGAACATTGCTTTTATATCATGAAAGTCACACGGACGGACATAAAAGATTTCCTTGTCGACAACGGAACCCTAAACTCTCAAAATTCGTAATGACGAGTCGTTACGTTTCAGAGTCTGGCCAGTTGTGGGTGAGTCGTACGCGCGTATTAGTGATATGGCGCGCTATAAATAAGCGTCTAGCCATACAGGCGGCCGGGGGACTTACTGCACTGTGTTGCGGATACACGCATGCTTAATGCATGCGTGTATCCGTGTATCCATACTACTTTTATGTTATCACTTACGATAATTTTTATGGTGCCTATTTAATATTTTTTGGAAAGTATCAAAAGGGACGGGCTGAAAAGCCAGCGCTTCGACTACAGTCTGTAAAACATACATAGCTTGAGCTCCGCGACAGCTGTCACACTGACAGGGCTAGGTTACGATACAGCGCGTCAAGTGTAAGTTGGCGTGTGGCAAAAAAAACGTACTAATTTTGTCGGTTGTGTTGACAGTTTTCAAAGCTTGATGGTCTCACATTTAGTGTGTAGGAGGCGCCGCCACAGGAACGCCAACTTATACTTGACAGTCTGTATTGCTTAGACATCGAATAGTGTGCAGTAAGTACGGAGTTTTCACAGTACAGATATTCGGTGAGAAAATTCAAAACTTCATGGACGTAATTACGATGACAGCTGTCGCAGAACTCAAGCTATATTTTACAGACTATACGCATGCCGTCATGGCAATAAAGCTGAGCCCGCTCCTTTATACCACAAAGGTGTGAATGTAAGAAAACATATTTTTTGTAATTGTAAAATTTGTGGTACATAATTAAATTATCTTCACTTTCACTTTCACTTAATGGAACATTGACCCATCAGTAGATAGGTCATTTGAGTTGCGTACGGATTTATTTTACTCAGATCTCATCAATAGTAAGATACGTCCAAAATACAAGCATTTATGATTAATTAATAAATCAGTTTTAATTTTATGCGTCAACAAGTAAGATAATTACATCATAGCGAGTGCGCAACTCAAATGACTTATCTACTAATGGGTCAATGTTTTACTAAGCATGTACACTATACTACCTTTTATGAACTAAAACTTTCGTAAGCACTATACATTGTAAGTTACACCTAAACCGTACCATAAACCTACTCGGACTCTTCCGACGAAAGACAAATAAGTGTATCCGGAGAACAATTTATTAAGTATACCAGCTGGCGAGTGCGGCTGGAAGGGTCGGTAAGGGACGTCCCATACTTCGACCAAATAGAGTATGTATTAGCAAAGGGCAAGACAAACAGAACCCAAAACCGGCCACCACTAATGGATGTTGATGAATCGGGATCGTGCCCAGAGGCAGTCCCTGGTATCTGCTTACCCCTCAGGGATACAAGACTTTATGTATGTATGTATGTTTACTTAATGAACGTCAAAGCTGTTAGTTTCACAATCATGCGGAGAAGAAGCTACCGGTCTACAGGAAGACTCTGCTACGCAATGTTTATCGAACAGTCATACTAAACTATGAATCTTAGTTCTATGATGTTTGTATTTTTCATGAAACATTTTAATAGTTTTGCTTTTCCTAGCAACGCAAATATTAAGCGCGTGGAAGGCGTGGAGGCGCGCCATGAAAGCCATGAACGCCAAGGCGTGAGTTTATGTATGTATGTATGTATGTATGTATGTATGTATGTATGTATGTATGTATGTATGTATGTATGTATGTATGTATGTATGTGTGTATACCAGCTAAGACATATTCCATGGAATTAAGTGGACACTATGCGGGTGTCCTGCTCTCTGGTGGGGTTCAGTGCATAGATGGGTCACCGTCTATGATTAACGCTAGTGGCCATTATCCAAGCAGTTCCGTACTTCGCAAGGCACGTCAGGCAGTCGGTGCTGGCTGCCATCGATAGATGGCAGTCGTTAAGCCAAGTCAGAGGCCTTAAGGCGGCTTGAAAACTTCTGACAGTAAGACCAGCCACTAGTCTTATAAGCCTCCACCAATCCGGACTTGGGCCCCGTGGTGGAGTATGGCCTATACTTTCCTCAGGGAAGAGAGCCGTGCCCCTCGGTGGGGACATAATGGGTTGATGATGATGAATTGAACCGATACGCTAGAAAATTCGGGCACTACAAAAGAGTGTTTTAGTATGTTTCTGGCTATACCGGATCTTTCAACGCCCAGTACTGAAGTTTCCTTCAAAGTTGGTCTAATAGCGTGTGAAACAATGCGTGTTAGGAGGATATTAGTTGAGCTTTATTTCCCGAAACATAATAATGTAGAGGCCAGTTAATAAATCCTAAGTGACAAAGCTCAGTACAAGCGAAACCCGAGCGCTGACGCTCGGTGGCATCTCGCACCGCCCGCGTCTAACTAATTGCTTCCTGACGTCATCATCGGCTCACAATACGCGGGAAAAGCGCAGCCCACAGACTCACTGAGACAGAACTACTGACTATACTCTGCGCTATTGGGATTCGACGACCGCTGTGGCGCAGCTGTTAGAGTATCTGCTTACCATGCCAGAGGTCCTGGGCTCAAATCCCGACTGGGACAATAAAACCCCAAGTTTTGGATGTTTACATGTTTGTGATGTTGCTCTTTCTGGCTCCTACGACACAGGGTATCTTAGTGTGGGGCCAGAACCAATGTATATGCCTGTATGTAAATATTAGTGTTATAATGGCAAAGGTGCTAACTTTATTATGAAACAATATTATTTACAACCTTAAGCAGACAAAGATTTTTATTCCACTGGTTAGATTAAGTTAAATTTGCCAACAAACTGCCACGCGCTAAGGCGAATAATTAAAAAAAAAATCAGCAGAAAAACGTAAAAAAAATAAAAGTATTTTACCACTGAGTTATAGTTTTAAAACATTTAATTTTTGTCGACAAATGCCTGGGTTAAATACAAAGATTTTTTATTGTTTAATTTTTATTGATAAGTGCTAATTGTTATGTAGTGCATTTACTGTTTTATGAGTAAACTAGCTGTTGCCCGCGACTACGTCCGCGTGGGCTTTAGTAGAGTAAAGTGTTTGCAAATAAGATAGGGATAGTTTATGCGCATGCAAAAGAGTTGTCATACTAACTTCGACAAACCCCTTTTATCCCCTTAGGGTTGATTTTCAAAAGACTACTTTACACGTCTTTCATGACTCTCAATGAAGGTTAAGCGTTTGCTTTAGTTGAGTAAAGTGTTTGCAAATAAGATAGAGATACTTATATAGCGAATGCGAAAGAGCTTTCATACTAACTTTGCACCCCCCTTTTATCCCCTTAAGAGATGATTTTCGAAAAACTATTTTATATCTGTTTGAAGACATTCAACGAAGGACCTTTATTCTGAATTTCATTCGAATAACTTCATAAACGGCAAAGTTTCATACTAACTTTGCACCCCCCTTTTACCCACTTAGGGGATGATTTTTGAAAGACTATTTTACATGTTTTTCATAACATTTAATGAAAGACCTTCATATTGAATCTCATTCGAATAAATTCAAAAACGGCAAAGTTTCATACTAAGTTTGCACCCCCATTTTTCCCCCTTTAAGGGATGATTTTTAAAAAACTATTTTACACTTGTTTCATAATTTTAAATGAAAAATCTTTGTACCAAATTTCATTGGAATAACTTCAAAAACGGCAAAGTTTCATACTAACTTTGAAGCCCCATTTTACCCCCTTAGGGGATGAATTTTCAAAAATCCTTTCTTAGTGCTCCCCTACGTTACAAAAAAAACCCCTGTGCAAAATTTCAAGTTTCTAACCCTTATAGTTTAGGCCCTGCGTTGATAGTCAGTCAGTCAGCTTCTCCTTTTATATATATATAGATTTTATTCTCTTGAATTATAAGTAAACAACCACAATTTTTTTGGAGTTATTTATTTGGGTGAAATAAGATGGCGGGATGACCTCACTATCTTGGCGGGGATCGGCTGATAATAGAGACGTACAGTGTGGACAAATAAAAGTAATTAAATCAACTTAAAAAAAAAACGATACCTACAAGTTGTGTGGTAGATCCTTCTGTCCCTCTCATGTGACATCTGTATCTGTGCCGATCCCGATACTTTCCGCCGATAACATTCATAAGCCTAACACAATGAGACCACCCTAATATACCCCTCAAACACCGTTTCAGCAACGTCACAAAAACTGCCCAAAACCCATTGCAAAATACGCTCTGTGTACAGCCTCGTAAAGTTCAAATGAAGCTGTGAGTGTTCTCTAATAAGATCAAATTAGCTGGCTTCAGAAATCAAAGTAATTCTTTGGCACGCGCCGGCACAATGTGTCCCTCACGGCACACTGCCTGCCCTCCCCCCCTCCCCCGCGCCCTCGCCCCCGCCCCCGCCTGGCTCCTCCGCGGAGCTGTCACTGGAATAATTGCTTTAATCTACATCACCATGAAAATGTATTATCCATCATTCTAAAAAAAATAGTAAAAAATAACATAGAAGAAACTTTTGTCGGTATCGCACTAAACGTGGGAAATAAATAATACTCATTAACAGTGGGTTACTTCCGATATTTTGCAGTACCTGAAGATTGTTGTTTATCAATCTCAATTTACTACACTTTTTTGGACAACTCTTTACCTACTTGTTGTAATTTCTTTCTCAATGAAAGACCGATTGAGACTATTCTTAACTTAACTTGAAAGAAATATATGATTTTAATTTGTAGTCAGCATGCAACAGAATTTAATCTTGACGTCTCTATTCCTGCACTAAAGCAGTGACAGTGATCAAATTGAAAATTAAATCCGAGTTGCTAATTTGAACAACTTCAAGTTGTATAAAATACAAATAGTTTGCTGCTGAAATGATAAGATATAATGAAATAAGTACTATTCATTAGTTTTTTATACTTGCTATTATTTACGTTGTAATGAGGCATACACATTTTAATACAAATTATAAATACTTATATAAATCACCTAACAGGAGGACGTGATCGTAATTAGGAAGATATGTGGCCAGCAATCGATCCAGCGTGTCGAAGTAGTCGACTTTAGGGGGAGCATAAACTACAGGTTAAGGGGGTTAAGCAACATACGGCGCGTTCAGTCCATGGATGGGTCACCGTCTATGACTAAAGCTAGTGGCATTTTTTCGAGCGGTTCCGTGTTTCGCAAGGTACGTTAAGCAGTTGGTGCCAGCTGCCGTCGATAGATGGCAGACGTTAAGCCAAGTCAGAGGCCATAGGGCGGCTTGGAAACTTCTGAAGTAAGACCAGCCATGTTACTAGTCCTACAAGCCTCTACCAATCCGGACTTGGCCCCCGTGGTGGAGTATGGCCTGTACCTTCCTCAGGGAAGAGACCCGTGCCCCTCGGTGGGGACATAATGGGTTGATGATGATGATAAACTACAGAAAGCAGAAATTTTACACTATTAAAGTCGAGTTCAAGCAGAATGTACTCCATGTTACCTGTATAATTGGAAGGAGACTGTGACAGGACTTTGTACTTTAAATCAGAACGGAGATAGATGGCAACACCACCACCACCTTTCCCAGTCCGATCGTTACGAATAAGCACGTAACCAGGCAGAGGGTAACAAGTGGAGGATAGTGTGGGTTTAAGAAAAGTTTCGGAAATGAGACACGCATGGATTTGATTACTGGTGAACGAATACAAGAGGTCAGAGTAATGTGCTGGAATGCTCTGAGCGTTAATGTGACAGAAATTCAAACTCTTACGAAGTGAGGAAAAGTGTTGTGAAGCAGTTCACTTAAATGGACAGGTGCTTGTGACATGTCGGAGGCATCAGAGAAATTATCTGCAGAAACAAAAGAATAAAATAAATCGGACGTATCGGAGTGAGAGGGACTCTTCATTGCAATTAATATTTAAATATACAGTTAAAATACATATACTATATAGAAATTATAAATATAAACCACACCTATAAACTTTGTAAAATACTGGTAAGTAACCAGTCATATTACTGCCGTTTGTTTGGGGGACAATGCCTCCATCATCATCACCACATTAAAACAAAATAAACAAAAACACAAAAAAAGAAACAAAAATAAAAAGAAGATAGCTACTAGAGGTTCACAGGGTTAAAACTAAAAATAATACATAATATTGAGGTTTTGTGACTTGCCAGTAAATATAAATTCGGAACGTACCCTTTGCTGTCATATATCAGTTGTCTGTCACTCTCAATACCAATTTTTTACTAACTAACCTCAAAACACGCAACCAACAAACAAAATATAAAAGCACGTCATTAAATTAAAACGCCAGAAGATAGCATAATGATAAATGGACAAATTATTGCTTTGTTAAAGAAAAAGTAAGTACCCATCTTCCAGTTCGCGTGTAGAGTTGATGTGCACGGTCAAATCGACACTCATTTTTGTTGTTTGGTTGCAGGGCGACTCCGGGTTCGCTTGTTTGGCTTAGCTTCCTGTGTACCGGCCGAAGATGCCGATGGAGTTGTCTTGGGAAACAACTCGTCGAGCTCCATAATGCTGAACAGCCGGCGTGAAGCACCATCCTTCAGCTTTATGTAGACGTTGCCGTCCTTTGTCCAGCTGTTATGGACGCCGCAGCGTCTCCGCGCCTCGCTGAAGAGTTGTCTGCGAAGTGAAGTGAGGAACTCGGCCACCGATACATTGCTGCCCTTTAGTTCCGTTTTCTTATGCCAAATCTGAGAACGGATGTCTGGACTTACAAATCTGACGAGAATTGTCCTCTTGTTATCTCCCTGCGGCTTACCAAGACGATGGCAATATCTTATGTCGGAGGCAGGATTAAAGGCGGTGATCTTTATGTTTGATGTCACTATATTGGTAACCACATCAGCAACATTTTCTCCACGCGTCTCCGGCACACCACGAAATAAAAGAAACTTGCGTCGGCCCTTATTGTCGAGATCATCCACAAGTCGTAACAGGGATGCCAACTGCGTTCGCAGGAGTCCAACCGCCTGTAGCATGACTTCTTTGAATGACTTGAAGTCCTCCAGCAAATGAGTCAGGCTTGACTGTTCCTTGGGAGTGGAACTTGACAGTGGAGAGATGGTTTTACACCTCGCTTCAAAAGCTGCCATGCCTGCAGCAAACTTAGCCTCAAGGTCTTCCAGTGCATCAGTTCTGCGTGCTATGTGCCCCGCCCACTGCCACTTCAACTTACTAATCCGCTGGGCTATGTCGACCACTTTCGTTCGTCTACGGACCTCATCATTTCTGACTCGGTCTCGTAGAGAAATTTCGAGCATAGCCCTCTCCATAGCTCGTTGCGTGACCTTGAGCTTTCTTTGAGACCACGTTTCAGTGCCATAAGTCATCACTGGTAACACGCACTGGTTGTACAGTTTTGTTTTGGGGGATTGAGGTTTATCGGAGGAAAAGACTTTTCTGAGTTTATCGAACTCTGCCCAGCCGAGTTGGATTCGACGATTGACCTCTTTCACGAAGTTGGACCGGCCTAATTGGCCTAGTTAGGAAATTATGTAATCACTTTTATGGTGACCTAACCCGTGCAGTAGCGCTACTGAATTAAAGTATCTTCATAAATTGGTCGCGGCCGGAGCACAAAGTTAGCCTCTTTTATCTAAGCCGTTCAAATTAAGCGGCGTTTTATTGTTGCCTTTATTTGCCTTCTGCCCGCCGTCCGGTAGAGCACAGCTGCTGTGACTGGTGACCTATCGCTTCCTTATTTTTGTTCAGAGTACTTTGACCAGAGCAACCGATAGTGAGGGGGTGGTACAATAGAGCTGATCGGGTGATTTGCTCGCATCATCGTAAGCTCATGAAGGGGTTGCGAGGGGTCACTACATTATTAGTTTATTGGAAGAGGAATAATTGGCAACATGTCTGCTGTTTGGTTTAAGACTGTTTGGATATTGTGAATCAGTGAACTTTTAGTAAATATGGTCACAGGGTTAATCGTTTAATTAATAACGGACATTTAAATAATATATAGATTTAGATTAAAGATTTAAGAAAAAAGTGGTTAAATCGAAATGTCTCATTCAAATATTAGAAACGTCATTTTATTATCTATCAAACTGTCTGACCACATGGTGCAAGGTGGCTGGAGATAGAGAGAGATGGAGAGCTGTGGGGCCCAAAAGAGTATGTAAAAAAAAAACATGCCATAAAGAATACTCTAGCTAGCTATCTATCTTTCAATTCTGCCTCGTGACTGCCTCAGTGGTCTAGCCTACAATGCGTTTAGCTACCAAGATAGAGGTCGTGGGTTCGATTTCCACTGGAGCCCCCGTACAGTTGTCCAAATGGCCTCAGTCTAATTGTTTTTCTATGTGTGTTATATCCTTGGCTGGTTAGCATAGGACAGGGTATCCTAGTTTCGGACCAGGTCAAGCGATTATGTTGTGTGGAAATGATAAAATAATGTATATATTTCAAAAATTCACAAAAAACCACTTTAGGACAGTCAATTTCCAAATCAAACTCCTTAAAAACACTTTCGTTACAGATAAGCCGAATTAGAAGCAGTGTTGACAAACAAAACACTCTCGCGTTCCAACAATAGACAATTAATCGGCACCCTTGTTCGATCCGATCGATCCTGACCAGCAGCCAACTCCCGCGCACCAGCAAATGTCACTGCCACGCGCTACTACCGGCCATTCATCTAGCCGGCTCAATCGCATACCGATACCTTCACCAACCACACCAATCCACGCCCTAGCTAATGATACACTGCTGTGTACTAACACAAACGATGGTCAGCACGCCAATATAATCAGCAGTGGTTTGGATGCACTCGTTGCGTGCAGTTTTATCTAGCACTCTCAATTGAATACCAATACCTTCACCGTAGAAACGAGTGTAAAACTCTTGCAGATACATTAGTGACTGGCAATTGTAACAGCTTCTAAGCAGGCTAGTAAAACCAGTAATGGGTAGGGTCCAGCGGCAATGGGTAGCGAAGGGCGGTGCATCGACCGCGGCTATTTAAGGCGTTCAGGTGCGCGCCGTGTAAACAGAAATAAAGGATGGACGCTTCACGGAACCGCCGCCTGTTTATGTAACTCGCGGACCATTCGCTTCAGGAATTTCCTTTTGCTTACATCTCTTTTGATGGCAAGGAAAGTGGTGCTAACGGAAATGATGGCTCGTTCACTAGTACTTAGCAGTTTCAATTATTCAGCTCGTATTGATATTTACATCTATCTAATCTCTTTAAACGAGCAATTCTTGTATATATATTTATATATAATCAGAATCTTGGAAACGGCTCCAACGATTTTTACGAAATTTTGTAGGCAGTTGCTTTCGGGGGCGTTTAATTGATCTAACTAGGTTACATTTTTAGAAAACGTTGTTTTATCCGTGTCTTAAGGCAATTGAAATTTGCTATAATAACATACAGAGGTAAATTTCGCGTCTAACTGCAAGGTTGGGATAGTCCTGACGGGAAAACGGGCGACCCGTTTCGGGCCGATTTCAAGAGACCCGGTTCGAGTCATGATGTTTTTTTTTCCAAGTTCTGTTTTTGTTGGGAAAGGATTATTTTAATTTTATATTACATATTTTATATTACAAAAAAGTACCGAGCAAAGCTCGGTAACCCAGGTACTACATGTTTAATCGGTAAAAACCTGTGGCTGCTTCCATTTTTATTTGGTTCCGCATCTTCTAAACTCTTGACCTAGTTGACACTGTATAGTAGACAGCAGCTTGATCTTTTCATTTTCGTTCCAGAAAAGGCAGTCTTCCATAACTTAACTGAGTAGTGTGCACGGAATGTAACATAATCATAAACGTACAGACACATACATTGCTTCTGGCCCCTCACTGGAATACTCTGTGTCGTGGGAACCGTGGGACCTGGGGATTTCTTTTTTTTTGTCCCCAGCTAGTGTTTGAACCCGGAACCTCTCGCATAGTAGGCATACTCGTCTACTGCTGTACACAGACCTCTCCCATAGCTCACTGGTTCTCTCTGTCCTCGGCCATTCTTATCCATCCATTGCCACCAATCAGCTTCTGATCGTCGGTTCAGCAAGATCACGTCTTACGCCCGAACCTAATAACCAATCCCGATCCATTTTTGCCTATCTCAGATTGAGAAATTAATCCATTTTTCAGTTTATGCGTCCCAATAACATATCCGTGGATAGAAATTTAAATCTTAGAATTCAATCTATCTTTCTGAGGGCCGATCACAGATTACGGATTGCCCTCTGTACGTGAATCGCATTTTGTGCGTCCCAATAACCTATCCGTCGATTTTGACGTTTCGATCGATCGACGAAACAATCCGAAATACCAATCCCTCAACTTTCTAGGATCACAGTAAATATTTTGGGATTACGGGTAATCTATATTAATAATTTCGTTCGTGTCTACGGTAGACTCGAACGATATGCACACCAAATGAAAGAGCGTAAAAAAATAGTTGATCTGAGTCGACAACATATGGGCGGAAAATTCGTATTATCGAGCAGCATCAATATAAAAATTATTAAATTCAATGATGGCGTTGCTAAGTAAACATGTCAATGTCATCATTGTTGTGTTAGTGTCACAAGTAATGTCAGTAACGTTCCGTTCCATTCCGTTCAGTCAAACAATTTGCGCTTTCCAAATAATCTGAATAAAAATGATTATGGACGTGACAAAATGCCAAACAGCCTTATTATCTTCCGTTTAGGGTAGTTCATCATTATCGTATTTAACTATATACATATATATTTGGCTTAAAAGTATTAAAATAAATCTTACTATTGATATTAGTTTTTCGTAGAAAGGAACGTACGGGAGGGAAAAGATTGGCGTGCAATCCATGCCCGAAAAAAGATTAGGTCTCTTTTTTTTTGTTATTAGGACGCAGATAGGAGATCGATCCTTGGATAGGGAACAATCTGGGATTGATTTCAATCTTGGATTGGGGATTGGTTATTAGGTTCGGGCGTTATTCCGCGTCTTTAGCAGTTGTTGAACTGATTTTGAGGTTTTCTATCTAGATGCAGGTTGCCCACACTCTGTCACCCAATAGGTGACAATGTGCTATAGAAGAAAAATTAATATTGTACAATGCACGTATTCGTGTGTTGGTCTCATTACAGGGCGTCAGTATTCTCTCCGAGAGAGCTTGAGAGTGTTAGGTGGATGCAAGAGGCCACTGCGTATATGCGATCTGGAGTAATAAGTAATTTTTATCTATAATTTTTTAAAAAAAATTGAGCTGTAAGCAAATAATTAATTTTTAACATTTGTGTTATTAGTTTGTTCATGTCGTTGCTAATATATGTAATTCTATTTTTTTTTATTTTCATATCTGCCTACCACGCGAGAGGTCCCGGGTTCGAACCACGGCTGGGAACAAAAAAAACCCCAGGTCTTGGATGTTTACATGTTTGTGAAGTAGTTGTTTCTGGTTTCCACGACACAGGGTATCCTAGTGTGGGGCCAGAAGCAATGTATGTGCTTGTTTGTTAAAAAAAAAGATCAATCGTCACTCGAACCGAAAATTCTTAAGTACATATTGTGAGAATTTGCGTGAAATGGAATTATAATTTTCATTTACTGTTATAACAGAATTTTACTTACGTATCTGTCTCAAAAGAGTTGAACGTCTATAAGGTATTATGACAACTGTAATAACCAGCTTTACTCTACAAAAAAAACTAAACAGATTATACGACGAGGAAAGTATCTCTGATTGTGTCATATGGTTACTCCGGTTGCCTTACAGCTTCGACTCGGTCCCAAAACAAGATGATAGAAATAATAAGGCGCGATCAATAAACAATAACAGACAGTTGATCGAACAGTTAGATCAGTACAGTTTAGATCATTGTTACATATTCATGACTATTTATAGTATAAGATCCATGCTTAGTGGTTCAGAAAAGAATACAAATGAACAAACTGTTGATGTAAATTATTATGTGTGTAAACAGTTACGTATCCTTATGCACGTTTGCTAGCAACATCGGTTGAGATAAATCATACAACGATACACAATAATCGGCACCGTATTTTTTATAGACAGTTTGCTACGAGATTATTTACATTTATGCAAAAAAAAAAATTTAACATTTAATAACATAAAATACTTAAAATTGATTATAACCGTCAATCTAGGGACGATAGCAAAAGTTCAAACAACGGCACTGTCAATATTCGTAAACTGCTTTTTTCAGTTAACACGACTAGGAAAATCGATTATTTTAACAATTCTCTTCTTTGAAACTTTTTATAATTGTTAATGGATTAATAATTGCAATAAATCTCTAGTATAATTTTGTTAAATGGCATTGCTACGGAACTTCCTACACTATTGCTTCTAAGAGGGAGATAAATGGAGTTCGAAGTTGCTGACATTAAATGTAGGTGAGGATTGGTTTGTTTTTTTCAATTACCTACAGTATTGTTACAAGGAATTTTCGAAAAAAAAATTGCATCAAAATCCGGTCCACTCCTCTTATCAGCGCGTCGATCGATATCGATCTAGGTCGCGCGGCCGAGGCGCATCGCTGCAAATGGGCTCGCTGCCGTGGAGGCTGCGAGGGTGCAGCCTTCAGCCAGTGCGGAACCTCGGGGCGGTAAGGGCGGCGGTAAAGGCTTAGGGTCACAAGGCGGGCGGCGAGGGCGGCCGAGGGGGCGGCGCGGGCGCGCGGGCTCGCGGCCGCGCCATGTATGGGCCGCGGCGCGCGCCGCCAGTATATAAGCGCCGCGCGCCCGGAGCCACCGCACTCGCAGTCTCGCTGCCGCAGAGTCATCTCCTTCAGTCCCACACACACACACCGCCACAATGTGCGACGACGACGTAGCTGCGCTGGTAGTGGACAATGGCTCCGGCATGTGCAAGGCCGGTTTCGCCGGCGACGACGCGCCCCGCGCCGTCTTCCCGTCCATCGTGGGTCGCCCGCGCCACCAGGGTGTCATGGTGGGCATGGGACAGAAGGACTCCTACGTCGGTGACGAGGCCCAGAGCAAGAGAGGTATCCTCACCCTGAAGTACCCCATCGAGCACGGCATCATCACCAACTGGGATGACATGGAGAAGATCTGGCACCACACCTTCTACAACGAGCTGCGCGTCGCGCCCGAGGAGCACCCCGTCCTGCTGACGGAGGCTCCCCTCAACCCCAAGGCCAACAGGGAAAAGATGACCCAGATCATGTTTGAGACCTTCAACTCCCCGGCCATGTACGTCGCCATCCAGGCCGTGCTCTCCCTGTACGCCTCCGGTCGTACCACCGGTATCGTGCTGGACTCCGGAGACGGTGTGTCCCACACCGTCCCCATCTACGAAGGTTACGCCCTGCCCCACGCCATCCTCCGTCTGGACTTGGCCGGTCGCGACTTGACCGACTACCTCATGAAGATCCTCACCGAGAGGGGCTACTCGTTCACCACCACCGCTGAGCGGGAAATCGTGCGTGACATCAAGGAGAAGCTGTGCTATGTCGCCCTGGACTTCGAGCAGGAGATGGCCACCGCCGCCGCCTCCACCTCCCTGGAGAAGTCGTACGAGCTTCCCGACGGTCAGGTCATCACCATCGGCAACGAGCGCTTCCGCTGCCCCGAGGCCCTGTTCCAGCCTTCCTTCCTGGGTATGGAATCGTGCGGCATCCACGAGACCGTGTACAACTCCATCATGAAGTGCGACGTGGACATCCGCAAGGACCTGTACGCCAACACCGTCATGTCCGGTGGTACCACCATGTACCCCGGTATCGCCGACAGGATGCAGAAGGAGATCACCGCGCTGGCTCCCTCCACCATCAAGATCAAGATCATCGCTCCCCCGGAGAGGAAGTACTCCGTATGGATCGGTGGATCCATCCTGGCCTCCCTGTCCACCTTCCAGCAGATGTGGATCTCGAAGGAGGAGTACGACGAGTCCGGCCCTGGCATCGTCCACCGCAAGTGCTTCTAAGTGTAAAGTGCAGTGCGCGAGAGAGAGAGGGTGACAGAACTGAACATCTAACATATGACGCCATCTTATTGTATAATGTAATTTATTGTAAAATTTATATAAATTTAATTTCCTTTTTTATTTTTTATTATACACGGGATCGTTATGGATCTCAATACCAAAATGTAATTAATAAATAAACGGTTAATTTATTTATTTTAATTACAATCATTTCTTTTTATATTACCTCCGCTTTTTGTCATTGATATGCTTCCTTTCACCTGTTGCATCATGCGGCACGAGTTGACCCAGTGTGCAAGTGGGTCACGCGTGGTGCCAAAATTCCTGTCAAACCAAACTCGGATTCCGGCAACAGAGGCGAACATAAAAATAATCAAAACATGCCGGGGGCACCCCCTCCTCCCCCCCTCAGCCGCCGCCGCGATATAATTAGAAAGCCAGCGCACACGCACTCGGCACTACCTTAAATAGTAAAGACGCGTTCTCCAATTTTACCGAAATACCCGACGTCCGGCGCGGTGTAAACTGAACCGTGTGCGTCTGCGAGACGATCGAGTTTCCGCTGCGGCGCGTTTCCCTAAATAACGCGCCTAGAGGGAGGCGGTAAAAAAAGCTCGCGGCTCGCGGCGCGCGCTATTAATATTTCCTGAAGTCGACTCCCGCGCTCCCTACAAGCCGAGAGCTGTAGTACGTCGGCACGGGAAGCCACAGATCATTCCGTTTCTTAGGCCTTGTTCAGAATTCACCGCTAATACGACTCGGGAGTTTATCTCGCTTATTTCAAATCCGTGCCTTCTGTACAGGGTTTTAGCTTCCTTGCGCGGGAGTGGGCATGCGGAGCCGGCTCGAGTGAAGGCGAGTCATCGCTCGCCGCACGTGGCTCAGCTATCGGTACCAGCGTGTGTTTTCGTTCGTGTGATCCAAAATTGTACTCTAGTTTTTCAGTCGTCGTGGGTGAATTCTCGTGTCTGTTTTTACTCTACGACCCGTCGCACTGTTGTCTTGCTAATTTAGGAGTGACTCGCTTCGTCAATCTATCCATGGTGACTAGTAGAGGCATCGGAAATATCCACACTCAGTGTCATAGATTACATATTTCCATGCTTCTGACTATTGATTTATTTTATCAATCACACTTATCTATATTTAATTTAAGATTGTAGTAGATTGTTGATCATATTTCTTTTGCCTTCCTGTTTGTTAGTGGTCCTTAGTTGTGTGCCAACTGATAAAGTAGTTTCTGTTGGAGATCAACTAGATCTATTATAATTAGATTAGTTGTCTAGTCGATGTGCCAAGTAATTAGCGTAACCAACAGACAGACACGCAGTTAACTAGTAATGTATCGGAGATCCAGGACAGCAAGTGCCATCGCCTAGAACTCGTGTTATAGTAGTAGCAATCAAAAGAGCTAGTAAGTCTAGAAAGTAAATGTTGTGGTTTTGAGAAGAAAAATATTCATCTTTCATCTTGCTATTTATTATGATAAGTGCAAATTCAGCTAAATAAAATAGATTTAAACGTAAATAATTTACATACTGTTTATTGACTACATTGCAAAGTACAATGAATACAAGCAACCCAACATTGAAGCAAATCTTGTAATAACTATTCGCACCCCCGGTGCTAGACTGTCACTTTTGCAAAAATGCAATTATTCAGGAGAAGGTTTGAAAGATTTGATAGCTCACATATTAATGATATTCAAGATTTAAACAACATGAATAGCTTTTACAACTACATCAACTTTTAACTTTCTTTCTTTTATCGCACCAAGTAAAGGGATGCCTTAGAATAGTTATTACTATTTAGCTAACTCATATTTGCAATTTTAGCAAAAGTGACAGTCTAGCACCGGGGGTGCGTATTGTTCGGTGACACATGCCCCATACATACGAGCGTCTGCTAACAGCTGGCTATACAACCACTGGTGACACCACTGGTTACCCAGCTTATAGTACTGATAGTTAGAAATCTGAGACTACCAAAGACTATTTAAAACAAGTGGTAAATATTGCTAATGACGCTGATATGAGTGGTTGTCTGCTTAATACAATTTTTAGTATGAAACCACAGATCACCACAGTATGTTGATATGGCATTGGAGAAAGAAGCACTCACGCAGAGCAAGTGCTATTTGCGATGGACCCGCGCGTTGCTTCATTAAAATTACACGCATAGTGTGGTAAATTACGCTTCTTAATAGCAATAGAGGTATTGCAGATTGTATCAAGAGGTCTACCGGCTGGGTCTATTGATCCAGCAATGTCCTCTCAGAAACAAAAACACACTTTTCCACATTACATTGAAAATCGCTTATCTAAGAGTTTTCAGTTAATGAGTAAGTCAGATTTGAGTGACCGTTACGTTTGCTTCGCAAGCAGGTATTTTATGTTCAGCGTGCTTTCGAGTGTCCATTAACACAAACTCTCTGTAGTCACCATCAACTCATTATGTCCCCACCGAGGGGCACGGGTCTCTTCCCTAAGGAAGGTCTAGGTCATACTCCACCACGGAGGCCAAGTCTGGATTGGTAGAGGCTTGTAAGACTAGTGGCTGGTCTTATGTCAGAAATTTTCAAGCCGCCCTAAGGCCTCTGACTTGGCTTAACGACTGCCATCTATCGACGGCAGCCGGCACCAACTACTTATGGTGCCTTACGAAGCACGGAACCGCTCGGAAAAATGCCACTAGCGTTAGTCATAGAACGGTCACCCATCCATGCACTGAATGCGCCCTATGTTGATTAACCTATTTCTATTAAGCGTTTTCTCGTAAACTCTCTGTAGTAATAGATGGTATTTTATCTACATAGTTAGTTATAATTAATTGGTACTTTCCATATCATAAGAACTCTTCTAGAGGGTGAATCAAATCAACATATCGTATTGTCCAAAGATTCGATGACTTCTAGCCACCATGTTTTGTCGTAGACTACATACACAAAGTTTTAGCAGATAAAAGTTCCAAAAATCTGAAAAAGTCGACATCTTTATGAAAAGTTTAGCAAAATATATTCGCTAAAATATAGCTCGTATAGCTTAGTCCATCCATGGAAGTTGTAACTGCTTATCAGAATACGGCCGCATATAGTACATTACTGCAGCGGCCAGCAAAAGAGGCATTGATGGACGAACGTGAAAATGTGGGCCGAGGCGAAGCCGAGGCACACATACGTGAGTCCATCTTTCTATCGCAATCCAGTTCAAAATTTAAATAATACCTCTGTTAAGTTACCTCCTTGATTGTCATTGTTCGAAGCAAAAGATCATTCCATTTTTAAATAACACGACAATATGAGTTTAGTATGTAATTTATTTGGCCGCAAAACACGACAGTTATGGATTTTCTTAGAACTTTTTCCGGCCGCTGCTCGCGTGTAATTGGTCAGTACAGCAATTTCGATTTATCTCGAAGGAGGGTTTCGAAATAATGCTCAATTTTTCAAGCGTGTTTGAGAAAAATAAGTTTCCACTAGAGTTTTTTTTGTGATCACTTTTTTTGTATTCTACCCGCACTGTATCAGCAACCGATACTGTATCAGTGACAAATTATTATAACATACAAGTACTTACATTATATACACTATTTTCTACTTGACGTTAATACGTTAATCACTTCGCCACAGGTGCCGTCCATTAATCAAGTGAGGCTTGAAAGGGGGGGGAGGGGTTTGACAAAAATCACGAAATGTCACAAGGGGGGAGGGGGGTGTAGTAAGATATCACGTGTATTTATTTTTTCATTATTTTTTTCAAACGCGCTATTTTTAAATCGAAAAGCGGCGTGTAGTGTGACCTTGTGTACTATAGTGAAACGACACAAAAATATATCATGCATGACATATACGATACCAAATTACTATATAAATTCAACACGCGCGCTTGCGCGCGCAAGACAATTCTAGTTCTAAAAAAATTAAGATTTTTTTGTAGATACGAAAAATACACGTGATGTTGGGTAGGGGGTGGGGGGTAGTCTTAAACCTCACCATGTATCACCAAGGGGGAGGGGGGGTAAAAAATGCTTAAAAAAACATCACGTGATTAATGGACGGCCCCACACTGGGTCGCAACAATCGGCCAATGTAGAAGAAGAAGAAGAAGAAAATTCATTTATTTGACGACACAATACTCAAAACAAAAAAAAGAAAATGTATCACTCACTATCAATACAAGATGCCTACATTTTTTAACAAATTAACACAGAAAGGTTACAAAAAGTGGGTAAAAAATAAATAAACGATAAAACATGAAAACAATAATAAAATACATTATAGTTTTTAAGTATTGAGCCCCCAAAATGGGCCCGACTCAGCATAATGTTGCAACAGAGTGGTCCGTTGCAACGCTGATTACATACTGTTACTTTGGAATTGTTCGGTTGTATAAGAGCTGTTAATAGTAGATTAATAGATTGTTAGTGTACAAGAAACCGGGGGCTAGTAGGTACAGTCACGAGCAATAATGTATATACACTGTCACATTTTCTAAAAATCTTTACCTGAAACAATCTAGAAAGAAGTGTACGATAATTTGTCCTAAATTATGTAACCAATGCTTAGATCATAATCATAATAAAAAAAATATTTCAACGTAAAGAATTTACATTCTGCTTGTTGAATGTCAATGTACATACAGTTATGTATAATGTTAGCCGCTGCCTTGGGGCCGTCTGTAGTGGAGAAAAAGGCAGCGAAAAAAAAACTCCACTCTGACCATCTTTTCTCAAATCACCTTAAAGCTAATACAAATCAAACTTACAAAATAATATCTTGGATGTGTTGAACACTAGACACATTTATCCTCTGATTAAATTAAATTAAATATTAGACTACTACTTAATGCCCTACGTCCTTGTCTTCTAAATAATCGTTGATTTTATAATAAGCTTTTTTGCAAAGAGTGTGCTTAACACAATTCTTGAATCGCGTTGGAGGTAACTCTAATATATCTTGGGGTATCTTGTTGTAGAACCTTATACAGTGCCCCATAAAGGAAGTATTAACTTTTCCAAGTATAAATCGTGGAAATGACAATTTATGTTTATTCCTAGTATAAACGTTATGATGGCTACCAAGTTTTTCGAAGTCATTAATATTTTTCCTAACGTATATAATATTTTCATAAATGTATTGGCTTGCAACTATTAGGATGTTGATTTCTTTGAAAAAATCTCTTAGTGAGTCCCTACTACCTAGCTTGTAAATAAATCGGATCGCTCTCTTCTGCAATATGAAGATAAACTCAATGCTGCTTCCCGGCCCCATAGTAGTATACCATAGGACATAATACTATGGAAGTAACTAAAATAAACAAGCCTAGCAGTTGCAACGTCAGTAAGTTCTTGAATTCTTTTCACGGCATATGCTGCGGAGCTAAGTCTTTGTGCTAATTTTACAATATGTGGGCCTGAAGTAAATGAAACACGGCACTCTAGTAACACGCTGTTTATTCGACTGACGGCCGATCGCCGCAAAACCAAAGATGTGCGCGCACGCAAACATACATCTCACTCCTTCAACACTATTTAGAAATACTGTGGACAATACAAAGAAAAACTTAATGAATTACTCCTTATAATTAACTTTCTTAACTCTAGGTCTTAACTGCATGCGCTGATCTAACAACCGTTCTAAATTAGTATCAATGGGAGGCTCGCTAGTAATAGGCTGCACTGACTGTACGGACGGTTGTTCGGTCTGCTCATTTTGGTGCTCAATAGATGGAGTTTGAGTCCCAGCCAAAATACTATTCGCTTCGTCCTGCGCCTGTTCCCATACATCCTCTTCCTCTACAACATTTGAACTTCCTTCTAGGTTAACATTTTCATCTGATACGGTAGATGCGGGAGCAAGAACGGGCGCGGGCGGGGGTGGGGGCGGGGGCAGCGGCAGACTCACTACATCATAATCAGCAGCTGTAGCGCTTCCCACAGCGACACTTCCGCTCGCATTGACATATGAATCGCAATTTTTGATTATTTGGTCTATTTGTCTTTTACAAATTGTGTCGAAATCGCTGACAAAAATTTCATACAATCTATTACCCAAACAGGTTTTAATTGTTCCCGAAACCCACACTTCTTTTTTATTTACAAACCATTTTACTCTAACATTATCACCCTCTTTGAATTTTCTTGATATTTTTACATCATCGTTATGCTTTAAAGTTAAGTCATCAAGACACTTTTTAGGCAAGATTAGATCTAACCTAGATCTAAGCTCCCGGCCCAACATCAGCTTAGCAGGAGTCACTCCAGTTGAACAATGCACAGTGTTACGATATTGAAACAAAAAGCCCAGTAGTCTGTTGTTCCTCTCAGTTACTGATAGAACGTTATTTTCGCTTAGAATGCATTTAATCATTTTTTTACATGATTTTACGGAATTTTCAGCCTGTCCATTGCTGGAGGGATGGTAAACCGGGGACGTTATATGCTTTATTCCGTTCGAAATGCAAAATTGACTGAATTCAATTGAATAAATTTTAACATCGTTGTCTGAAACTAGAGTGTTTGGAATTCCGAACCTGGAAAATAGACCTTTTAATTGGTTGATCAGAGCGCGAGTCGATGTTCCGCCATGCATATGTAAACACTCTAACCACTTACTATACGCATCGATAACAACTAAGGAGGTAGCTTGACCGATAGTGATATAATCGAAGTGTACGCGCTGCCACGGACCGGCCGGACGGGGCCACGGCGCACACTCACGCAAGCCTTGCATGTTCCGATCCACATCTCAATTTCTTTATCAATACCGGGCCACCACATCTTAGTGCGCGCGATACTTTTTGTTTTATTTATGCCAAAATGACCTGAATGAAGTTCACTCAACATTTCCTTTCGATATTTTAGCGGCACCACAATCCTATGGCCACGGAATAAGCAACCTTCACTAACTTCTAGTTCTGTTTTACAGTTGAAAAAAGGTGTTATTGAACTGCATGAAACTCTTCGTGGCCACCCCCTTTTCATATAACTAATCACGGTTTGTAGCACTGTATCTTGGGTAGTTGCGTGTTTAATGTCTTCGAATAAAATCGGCGCTACATTAGCGTCCAAAAAATTTAGATTCGATGAATCTTTCGGCGTGTTTGTTGAACAAACAGCCGGTACCGGTGCCCTCGAAAAAAAATCTGTTACCACATTATTATCACTACTAATGTACTGAATTGAATAATTGTATGCCGTTAAATTGATGGCATATCTTTGTAAACGATTAGCTGCCATAGCTGGTATACCATTTTTCTTCCCGAAAATAGCTAGTAGCGGGCGAGGATCGCTACGCAGTGTGAAAGGTTCCTCACGACCATAGAGGTATTGGTGAAAGTGCTGCACACCAAAAACGATGGCTGTAGCCTCTTTTTGCACTTGAATATAATTTCTTTCACTGACTCCCAGTGTTCTGGATGCGAAAGCTAGCGGTCGCTCGATTCCATCTGGATCAACCTGTGAAAGTACCGCGCCCAGCCCGCCCGGGCCTGCGTCTACGGTCAGGATAAACGGCGCGCCGGGCGAATAGTGGGTTTGTACGCGCTCCGATGCCAGCTCGCGCTTCACCGCATCAAACGCTCGCTGTTGACGCGAACCCCATTCCCATGCCTTACCGGCGCGTAATAATTCGTGTATCGGACTGAATAAATCCGAAGCGCCTGGAATGAAATTGCGGTAATAATTTACCATTCCTAAAAATCTTTTAACTTCTAATGTGTTAATTGGACACGGGGCATTCACAATTGCATCTGTTTTCGCAGGACACGGCCTTAGACCATTCTTGTCTATGATGAAACCTAAGTATGTGACACTATCCTGGAAAAAAAATACATTTTCCTTTTTGGAGACGTAACCCTGCCCTACTTAGGCGAGACAAAACTTCGCGTAATCGCTGTAGGTGTATTTCTTTGGTGGGCCCCGTCACGCAGATATCATCATACCAGCAAGTAACACCTTTTAAACCTACCAATAAATTTTCCATTGCGCGTTGAAAAATTGCGGGAGCGTTTGCCAAGCCGTATAATAACCGTGTACTTTTGAATAATCCTTGTCGTACTAATAGTTCTCAAATCTTGCGAACCATCTGTGTCTGATAAGACAAATTGGTTGTACGCATTACTCAAATCAATTTTGGAGTATTTTTCCCCCCTCCTAACGTTGCAAACACCTCTTCTATACGTGGCAGTGGATATTTTTCAATTTTGAGATCCTTATTCAAGGTTAAAGAAAAATCACCAGCAAGTTTTACTTTTCCATCTTCTTTCAAGACCGGAACTATTGGAGTGGCGTACTCTGAATAGTTCACCGGTACGAGTATACCGAGACCCGTTAGCCTATCTATTTCTGCTTCTACCCTCTCTTTTAAAGCAAAAGGAACTGTTCGCGGTTTGAAATATTTTAAAGTCGCACCCTCTTTTAGATGTAAACTAACTTTGAAGCAATTGAATTTACCTAATTCGTCTCTGAAAAGCTCTGAGTGATCTTCCAATAGCTGCGCAACATCTATCGGGCACTGATCGGTACCAATGTTATTGATTGGAATTAGGCTTAAATTAAATATTGCCATTAAATCTCTCCCCAGCAACGGTGGGCCGCAATTTTCCATGACAAAAATACGCAACGGTTTGTTTTCATTGGAATAAATAACATTAGCCACGAAAAAACCAAGGGGTGAGATTTTGTGACCATTATACAGACAAAATTATAAATTGCAATCGTTTAGTTTGTATTCTTTGAAAGATGTTTTATACAAGTCATTAGAAATCACTGTGAAACCTGAGCCTGAATCTAATTCCATAGATAGCAGTACACCATTAATGCACACAGAGATTACAATAGGATCAAAGCGTACATACCTCAAGTTATACAACTCGCATTCCTGACATATTACGTCATTAACCTGGGTTTCCGCACTAGAAGAGTCACTGATATTGTTCAGCTTTGATATAGCCGCTTTCTTGCTAGTACATACTTTCTTAAGATGACCTCTGCCGTCACACTGTCGACATTTGTAACTCTTGAAACGGCATCTGTCTGGCTTGATGACCCTTCGACACACACACGAGGCATCGGCGAGAATCCTTTGTATCGCCCACTCGATAAATCGGTTCCTCCTTGAAGTGTACGGCCGCAGCGAGGGTTTGCCGCGCCTGCCATGCGCACGCCGCTTGCTGCACCACTTCCAGTGCCTGGTTGAAGGTGATCGTTGTCGCGTCCGCCTCGAACAACCTGTCTCGCTCCGGGCCCGCGCTCATGCCGAGCACGAACCGATCCCTCAGGAGGAATTCGAGCGCGTTGCCGAATTCGCAGTGGACTGCAAGTCCTCGAAGTCTCGGCGCCCACGCCTCGACGCTTTCTCCATTAGCCCTTGTCGCTTCGTAAAATCTCGCCCTATCAGCAAAGGTGCACCGCTTCGGTGAAAAGTGTCCACTCAGCTGCTTTACTAGATTTTCATACTTAGTATCGGTAATATTTTCTGGATGTACCAAGTTTCGTGCCAGCCGGTAAGTATCGTCCGACAAGTGCGTTAACAGCAATGCACTTTTATGTTCGTCTGGGATCTTATTTAGTTTCACGTACTGTTCCAAGCGTCCCAGAAAAATTTGCCAGTCCTGTGAATTATGGTCAAACATCGAAATATGTCCAATTACGTTTGCCATTTTCGTGATTCGTAAGCACACGCGGGTAAGCCACAAAATCGTTCGCCAATGAAGTAAATGAAACACGGCACTCTAGTAACACGCTGTTTATTCGACTGACGGCCTATCGCCGCAAAACCAAAATGGTGTGCGCGCACGCACACATACATCTCAGGGCCCCATTGAAGTTTGGCATCGATTGTGATGCCCAGAAATACAGTATCTTCAACAAATTCTAGTTTTTCATTCCCAATCACAATGTTATTTTCAACTAATTTTACATTATGTAGGGTAAACTTCATACATTTTGTCTTCTTTGAATTTAACAACAGATTATTTGCTGTAAACCAATCTAGAACGTGCGAGAGAGCATTATTTGCTTCGTCAAGATTATTTTCCTGTCTCCTTATTTTAAAAATAAGTGACGTGTCATCAGCAAATAGCACTATCTCATACGTTTTTTGTACCATAAACGGTAAATCATTTACATAGACCAGGAAAAGGAACGGCCCTAAGATAGATCTCTGGGGGACTCCCATTTTTACAAGTGAACCTGGCGATTTAATACGATTTATGTCAGATTTTTGAACCCTTCCTTCTAAATATGATTTTAGAAGATCTAAACTTAATTTTTTTATTCCATAGTGTTTTAATTTTGAGAGCAATGTTTTGTGTTCTACACAATCAAATGCCTTTGACAAATCACAAAATACTCCTATAGCATCATTATGATCCTCCCACGCACTGAAAATATGTTATTAACATGACTCCAGCGTCTGTTGTATTCCGCCCTTTAGTGAAACCGAACTGCTGACTATGGAGGAGTTGATAATTATTGAAATGAATAAGCAATTGATCTAAGATAATTCTTTCAAATATTTTACTTAATACTGGTAGGACCGAAACGGGTCTAAAATTTGTTGGGTCTTGTTTGTCACCGCTTTTAAATAAGGGCACTAACCTACTATATTTCATGAGGTCTGGAAATACTCCTTCATCTACGCATTTATTGAAAATCTGTGCTAACGGCAAAGCTTGATATTTATCACTGAATTAACAATTTTTACTGACAAACCCAATAAGTCCTCGGTTTTTTTAAGATTCAATAATTTAAAATTCTTAACAATGTCATGGGGCTCAATGTAATTAAATGTAAAATCGTGTTCGCACGCGGGGACATGGTCCCTTAATAATGTTTCCGCACGATCCGGTGACGAGTCTAATGGAGCTGTAGTTACGATTGGGACATTAGTGAAGAACTGTTCGAAAGCTGCAGCGATACCTTCATTAATTGTTGTTATTATTTTGTCATCGATCTTAAGTGAAATATCTCGCTCTCCTAATTTTGCTTTACTAATTCTCTATTTATTATGGTCCAAATTGTTTTTATTTTATTCGGTGATTGTTGGATTTTACCTTTTATATGATCGCATTTAGCTTTATGGCAGACGGCCTTAAATAATTTTGAATATTTTTTTACGTACTGTATGAAGTTGGCATCATGTGTATAGGTCTTTTTGTCATATAATTCATAAAGTGTGTCTCTGCTCTTTCGAATACCTAACGTTGCCCATTCACTAAATCCTACTCTATTGTCGTTGCTTTTTAGATGGCGCAATTTAAAAATCTTTTTAAAACTATCTGACATGACTTCGAATAACTCTTTGTAATGAGTATTAGGTATTAGCATTTTCATAATTTGCTTGAGTCTTTATACTACTTTCGAGGTTTGATTTAAACGAAACTAATTTTTTACTTGTTACGGGCCGGCAGAGGATAACCGGTTCGGCGTTTTTTTGTATTTATTTCAAAATCATTTAGGACAAACTGTCGTACACATGTGCGTACTGCACAAAATGTATACGTTGTACAAAATGTGGCAGTGTATTATATATTAATGCTCATATTATACACTCAAACCGGCGATCAATCAGATCCCGAAGCGCTATTTATGTTGGGAGTCGCCTCCGGCAGCCGGCCGGTTACCGTAATGTCCTATAAAGCACAACGTAAATACTGACTGAGGTTATATCACAAGACTCACAAGTCTAAGCAATCCATTCCACGTAGTCGACATACTATTTGAAAATGTATTGTTCAGAATGTATTCAATCTCTAAACTGTCCAATTTCTGAAACATGTCGGTTAGAGTCTGTCATTTACAAAACAACTTTTGGCAAAGACCTTTCGAGATAAAAACCTTTCGAGGTAATGATCCGCCGACAAAACGTTCCATCGAGGTAGGGACATCGAGGTATCAAGCATCGAGCTAACGTCATTCGAAGTGGAGTACGAAACCGTGAAACACCACGTATTGCATCTTCTAAACTTACCAAAAAATGGACCTTGTACGATCTACATATTTGCAAAAGTTATGATTCTGCTACGGATTGTATTAATTTCAATATAAATAACAGTAACAAAGTGGGACAGTGGTCATCATGCTAGCACATGCATTGCTTTTTTGCGTGAAAATATTATAAAAGTGTAGGTATTATTCATGTCACGAAACCTACTAACTGTTCCATGACGTCATTAATTTAGGATACGGTTGAAGTTGTCTTAGTTACATTATTGTGCAGGATATTTCTTTTGAATCAATTAAACAGTAAAAATGCTGCGGGTCGTTGTTACCATGGCGACAAGTAAACTTTCACCCTTTTTATTGTAGTGGGATTCTAAGACTTAATAGTCTTCAACTCGCTATTAATACGATTATACGAGTCGACGACCACTATGGTGCAGCGGTCAGCGCATCTGCCTACCATGCGAGAGGTCCCGGGTTCGAATCCCGGCTGGGGACAAAGAAATCCCACGAGTTGGATTGTTACAAATACAAATACAAAAATATTTATTGCCGTAAAAGAATGTTACATGTTTGTGATGTCGCTGTTTCTGGCTCCCGCGACACAGGGTATCCTAGTGTTAGGCCAGAAGCAATGTATGTGCCTGAATGTCAATGTTTAATGTTTAATGTTTAATGGCAATTTGTACACGACGAGTACAATGGTTTTAATACAAAAATAATCCACAGTTAAAATTCACGATAGTTCTGAAATTAATCAAATTCTTTGCGGAGACAATACGTATTGTGATCAGAAGTTATTTGCTCGTCTATTAAATCGCCTTGATATTAAATTTTGCAATTTGTCCCCGGCCTTTGACTCCGAGCATAATTCTCGGTGCTATTCATATCCATTGAAACGCTCATTTTGCGTTTAATCCTAAGGTTTGTTTACACGACCCAAGTAAGCTTTCGAAACTTTAAGTAAAATAAAAATATATGGCATATTAATAACGTCGTTTGCATATTATTATATGATATTGAAAAATATATGAAATTTCAATACAAAAACAAAAATTTGAACAAAAAAAACCCACTTCAACCCAAATCGTCTCCAAATCAAATTAGATGCATTAAAAAGTTAAATAGAATTGCGTATACTTAAAAACTAGAGTTATTGCTAGTTTTGAAGTCGGTGTCAGCCAAGGAAATAGCCAGGTACCTAACCTTAATGAAAACGACTCCAAAACTAGCAATAATTGTAACTCTAGTTTTTAAGAATACGCAATTCTATTTAACTTTTTAATGCATCTAATTTGATTTGGAGAAGTTATTGTTTCTAAACATATTTATTAAGCTCTACACAACACATACATATTTTCTTACAAAAACCCTCACTAAAACTTGCATGATCAGTTTGCATCTGTATTTAGTGGGGTCCAGGAGGTAACATTTCTTTAGCGCCACCGAGAAAAACACATGTCTTTTTTACAGATCGAATTTTCAAAAAGTATCTCTATCTACAATCTCTCAATCATGCAAAAACAGTAGTTTTTGGCGTTAATGTTATCTATTTCTAGGTTTTCTGCCTTAGATTCACGGCCATGAGTCTCAAAAATCACTAATAACACAGTTGAGGAATTGAACAGAAATTTTTTGTAAATTTATTGTGTAAAAAAAGGTATGTTTTTTTTTCTTTGGTAGCGAGTTTTACCCAATGGAATAGAGATCAGATATAACAAAATTATTTCTACGTAAAGAATTCGCTTTGTGTTTGTTGAATTTCAGTGTACTTATAATGTTCGCCGCTGCCTTGGGGCCGAATGTGGTGGAGAAAAAGGCAGCGTAAAAATTCTCTACTATTACCATCTTGTTTCAAATCACCTTAAATCTAATACATAAGTTGGTATGAATATCTATACACCTAAAAATCTCATGACCTATCAGTGCAATCAGCACTTGCTATGTCAGAACCAAAACATTAGTAATAGCACAGTGTTTGGTATGCAGTCACATTTATGAAAAACTTATTAAACACTAATAGTCTCTATTATAACTGAAATGAATTGAAATGAAACTCTATAATTTGTAAACTCTTTTATGATCTTGTAAGTCCAACACTCCATTAAGACTGGACAATGTAAACGCCCCCAAAGCTCCCGTTAATTTACAATTAAACTTCATGGAACTAGTTCGCTACTTCAAACGTCAATCCCGAAATTGGGCGTGATGTGCCGTAATTCGCGTCGCTCAAACGAATTGCGCGCTTAGCTGTACAGTAATTAGAGTCGTATTGGCGTAGCGGGGGAGGGCGTCTAATTGGAATATCTTTACACGATGTTTAATATGAAACTCGCTAATGCTGAATGTTTCTGTTTGTGTTAGTGCGGGTGCTGACTGCCAAAACGTAGTATGCTAAATTTGTACTGTCTCACTTGGTAGGGTTATGATTTTTTTTTCTCATTTTTAATTGAATTTTGTTTCGTTTATTTTCTACTCTACTCTACTATTTTGGCAACCTACCAATATTCTTTACAATTTAAATATTTATGTACGAGCTAGTACCGTACACCTTTCTAGGTAGCCGTATTGCTTATTATGCACCGCGCACAGTCGGGCTCACGGGCCTTGCTGCCTGCGCTAGACAGTTAGTTGGCTTTTGCTTCTCATTAACAACATACGTCTTTAAAAATGACACTGTGCACAATAAACAAATAAACATCGTGAAGACCTCTACAATCTACTTTCATCATCCACCCCCGCCCTGCGACATACAACATCTGCTGTGTGGCAGAGTTGAGTTGCACACGCTCTTCTCTGCTCGTATATACTCCAAATAATAAAATCGAATAGAAGTCATCATGACTCATATTGCATGTAAATCAGAAATGAGCAATTTAATTTCTGATTTCAACGTATAGAAACTCAAACTTAAGAGTGATTTGTTCTACTACAAATACGGCCCGAAGGCAGCGGCTGACATAGTACAATGATATTCAACAAACAGAATGTATTAGTATGTATGTTATTTTTAATGTCTCGTGTGCAATAAAGTATAAAAAGAATTTTTTTACTTTATAATTAATTATTGATTTCTGATTTCTGTGTGGTTGTCAAATGGTTGATGAAGATGAATCCTCCGAATACTTAGCATTTTTGTAGCGTGTGATTTTGAATCTAAAGCTCGCTCTGTAGCGCAGCTCCCGGCCTACGCGCGCAGTGTTTGCTCGCGCTATATTGGCTAACTTCCACCGATCTGTGCTGCGAACTCCCGCCAGCGCATAGAGCTAATGCTTAGACACGATCTTTTCATTTCATTACTTGCTATTTATGAGTATCGAGACACAAATATTCTTAACCATGTAGCAGCACACTAAGACTGGTTGAGTTAAAACCCAAATTATCAGCACGAGGAACTCTTACTATGGTGTGGCGATAATAAAAACATAGCAAGGAAGAATACTGCATACAAAAACATGATTAATATGTTTTAATATGATTCATATGCAAATAAATGTTTTTTCTATTCTATTCTATTCTACTCTAATATTCTGTATATTTTTCTCTAAAAAGTACCTGAAACCGGCGTTCTTGCATGCAGGAGTAATGAATGTCGTTGAAGTGAAAAATATCGGTCAAGATAGCGGCAAATGGCAGTCCCCGGTCTCTGCCTGCCCCTCTGGGGTACAGGAGTAAGTTTATGTAGGTACGTATGTACAATTGTACATGTTTCTCTATCTTGGTTGGAATTCTGCCTGAATTTTTTCCGACATCGTACAATAGAATAATTTAAAGTGAACAGAGAGAGGTTTAAAGTTTTAAAATCAGTAAGAGGGAAGAATCATCAGAATAACTCCTATAAAAAGGCTTCTGTTGAAAATATGTATTTGCCACCGTTTTATCAGCTCCATTATTATCCGTACGTCTGCAAAGTTGTTGCGATACCATACGTTAACTGTGAAAGAACACATCGTGAAGAAACGCGCAGCTTGGTTGGCTTGGCACGCATTGACTTGTTTTTTCTGTGGGATTGTGTGGGACCTGATCTCAAACTAGGATACCCTGTGCTATGGCAACCAGGCAAGGACATTACAAACATCGAAAAACACCCAGTTTGAAGCTAATTGTACAAATGTTCGTCCGCCTCCAGTGGGATCGAAGCCACAACCTCTTTCTTGGTAGCTAAACGTTTAGCGGCTAAACCAACGAGGCAATCATCAGATTAAGCTGGCTGTTGGGATGGTATGAGAGCAACCATCATCATCATCAACCTATTATGTCCCCACCGAGGGGCACGGGTTACTTCCTTGAGGGAGGTATAGGCCATACTCTACTACGGGGGCCAAGTCCGCATTGGTGGGGGCTGGTAAGACTTGGCTGGTCTTACTGTCAAATGTTTTGACGCCCAAAGGAATCTGACTTGGCTTAACGACTCATGAGAATATTAATACAGTTAAAACGTTATTTCCGGTGAAAAACTAATAGCCGTTAATAGTAAAAATATAACGTCCTAGGCTCTGCAGTGTCCGAATTGTCCCTTCTCACAATCAGTGTGAGTGAAGATGCCACTGAACGCTGTACAAATCATCTCATTACGGAAATAAGCTCCATGTTGACCGAGACTCAACTATATTAATAATTACTAACCTGCGGGGGGAGGGGAGGGGGGAGGAAATTAAATCACTTCGCTTAGGATGATGTACTGATTTAACAATTGAAGTTAAAAATAGTGCAATTGGACTTTAACACTGTGAAGGAGCTACTTGGAACTAACTAGCGCTGACAATGGAGTGAACTTAACAATAAAATTGTGTCAGTTACAAAATTCTTCAGATATATTTGTTAGCTGCAATCACTTGGAGCCAGTTTTTGAATTGTTAATTTCGCTAACTACTTAACAGTAGTGATTGTTAAGCGCTGTTTCAGGGTGTTGATAGTTGACTGTAGAGTAGAAAGTCGCAGCACTAAGAATCAGATAATTTATTGGTAACACGACACATACGCCGCGGCATTCGGTCACACAGAGACTACAAGAAAACTGTTTTGTCAACCCAAGATACAAATAAAGAGGAAATATTACAATATACTTGTGTTGCCATAAACAGTGATGTCTAGTTAAACTTCTTAGAAAGCAGCGTTACAGAACGTTACTTCAGTATAGGTACTATATTTACTCAGTAAAATTTCAATTCAGAAACCGATCCTAATAGTGGTCTCGTTTGAATAATTCTTATACGATACGTCTTACATATATAAAAGACGTTATTCTATCTCTATAAATTTGTTAACCGTAGGGTTAAGCCGGTTTTTAGTAAACTTATGTAAACTTTAATAATTTGAATAGTAAAAATCTGGTAAAATCTCGTGGTGTTTTAAAAACACCCTTCCTCTAAAACCGATCTAAAACTCTGTTTAGATACTTAATTTGTGGCCTGGCTACATTTTTTCCTTGTAAAATCTCCACCACAATCTTTGGTCTAGCCGTTAAGGTGCTTACCTACGAACACAGAGGTCGTTGGTTTGATTCTCACTGAGGGCCGCCATACATTTGTACAAATGGCCCTAGTCTGGGGATTTTTTCATGTTTGTAACGTCCTTGCCTAGTTACCAAAGGACAGGGTATCCTAGTTTGGGACCAGGCCCTAGATTCTGCTATTGCATTGTAGTACAACGACAACTGCATGGCCGTGGCGATTCAGTTTCATTGCCGCTTCAACTCAACGCGAGCACGCGTATCAATAATGCTAGGTGTCAATGGAATTCAAAAACATGTCACGTGACCCGACCATGTCACTGTAATCACACTAATATTATAAACGTGAAAGTTTGTGTGTGTGTTTATATGTTTGTCAGTCTTTAGCGCTGAAACGGCTGGACGGATTTTAATAAAATTTGGTATGGAGTTAGCCGATACCCTGGATTAAAACATAGGCTACGTTTTACCGAGGGGAAATATCTTATTCCTACGGGAAAATCGATGAACCGCGGGTAACACCGCGGGGCACAGCTAGTTAAACTATATTGCTCTAACAGAATCGGGGTACCGGTCAAGCGATTGTTTTTGGAATGTTTTAAGTAATCGGGTTTTTTTTAATAAGATCGTAATTCTATGCACCGTAGTACAGAGTAGCTCAGGCTGCACAGTCTGCCGTCACACGTCGCTGCACATTTTGTTGTCCTTTTTATTAATCCCACTCAGCTGACTCAGTTATCATTCACTTTAAAATACCTAAATTACTCCTTGTAGCTTTAGAAATAAGGTCTAAACGATCGGCACGGACAAGTTGGCGAATGGAGAAGGTATGAATATTGAATCTGTTTGATCCTGCGCTATGCCGATATGAAGCGACTAGGTTTCGCTTGTGACTTCGTTCGGTTAAGGTAATAACCAAATGAAATAAAATTTATTGCAGATACAAGTATGCATGCATTTTACCTCTATGTTAGTACGAGTAAAACCGGTCAATTGTGTGTTTCGTGGAAGTACGAGCTTTTTAGAGTTGTTTACGTTTTAGAACTCTTTGACAGATCGCCAGAGCAATTTTGGTGATCTTATTAAATTGTTTTATTTATTTATTTGCTCCACCAACAGGATTATATACACTATACATTAAAAATTAACACTTAACAAAATAATAACATGTACATCCCAATTACAGGCGGATAGCCACTAATTAATAATTGAGTCGGTTGAAACTGTTTAACATGCCTTAAACAGTTCAATTTAACCGTGACTAATATAATGATAATTAATATTTCAGAATTGTAATAATAAGGTCGTAAAGTAACGATAATAATTGATAGTAGTATAGTGTTTTATAGTACAAGCATTAAATTGTATATTATTAGAAGAAACCTCCCGTGACGTCACGCACGGCACGACACGACTCTGCCTACAAAAATAATGCGCGAGAGCCGCGCGGCCTCTTTCTGCCGCCGCCCTTCGTCCCGTCAACATCGAGTCTGCGTGATCTGCTCTGTTGTAACTCGAATCCCTGTCGGTTTGCATTGAACATTTACTTTGATTTCAATTATTGCCTACGTGTTATTAAAATTAGCAGTTTTGGTGTTTTGTTTACTTGATTTTCAATTATATGAATAAATCGTAATTTTAATTTGTACTTGATTGTTTTTTTAAGAGAATCGACCCCTGATTGCTAAAAATATTATAGTTATTATTTCACGGCTATGTATTTGTTCACACGTTTATGTATTACACCATTATGAATTTCACAACTATGTGTTCCACAACTATGTGTTGCCATAACTAGTTGCTGAAAAAGAGACAACAATTCTGAAACCGTGACTGTTACAATTCTGAAACCGTGACTGTTACAATTCTTTTTACGACAAGGCAAGGAATGCATTCAATAGGCTATTTGACAGATTTCTGAAAACCATCTTAGTTTCTTTATTAGTGTCCTTGAGTGCTCAGAAAGTCGGAATTTTTAATTTTTTCGTGTATTTCTTCTAAAAAATCAAATAAAAGTTTACTTTCAAAATAAGCCCCCAAAACGCCATCTTGAGCAATATGGAGTCATGACGTCACAGGTCAGTAAACAAATGCAATGAACGTAAGAACAACATAAATGACAGAAACCATTTTACTGAGCTCTGACGTCATCATAGATTCGGCCAATCCTGGATTTTTAAATTTTTTATTAATGAATTTACTGTCATACATTTTTACAGTTAAATACTAAATAAATACCGAAGCCAAATTAGTCAGCGACACTTCGACCCGGTGGGATCTGTTGTGTCTGCTGCATGACCTTACACCTAAGCCTAATCGAAGATGTTCTCTTCAAGGTCGATAACACCCTTTAGGGACAGGTGCCTGAAATCCTCTGGATTCGCGTAATGCATTCACAGAAGACTCATTCTTTTCCGGGCAAGGACATCGTAGTCACACAGTACGTGGTGTCGTCTTGATACAACCTCATTCTGCGGAGTTGTTATAGTTGGGAAAGTCTGTTACAAAGTTTTTTTTTACATTTACATACAGGCACACACATACCCTGTGTCGCGGGAACCAGAAACAGTGACGCCACAAACATGTAATCATCTAAGACCTGGGTTTCTTTTTTTCTGTCCCTATCTGGGATTCGAACCCGGGACCTCTCGCATGGTAGGCAGATGCGCTAACCGCTGCGCCACAGAGGTCGTCATTTAAACAACCCATTTACAATTTGTAAACATATTGGACTGTTTTAATAACACGTGTTGACTGACAATAAACAAACACAAGCTTCTTTTTTAACGTATTAGTAGAACTTCCAGTGATCGGCGACTTTGTTCGTCCGATCCGTTGTCGACAGCCTATATGGATTTCATTTATTGTTACAAATTCGTTTATTAAAAGAGGGATTGGATAGATTGATAAGTTTTCAGTAAAGCTTTAGTTGCGTTTCGTGATTTTTAGTAACAGGAAAGTCAGTATAATAATGTAGGTAGGTACGGCCACTTTATGTAACCCTTGATGTAACTTAGGTGAAGGTTTAAAAAGTACATATTATTTATGAAGACTTTTTTGAGTAAGGCTATACACCTATTCTCATTTGATTAACTGGTAATGAAGATGACATGACGATACGTTCTATCAAAACTCTACAAGTCCTAACTTCACAAACTTCACACTTAACTCAAAATAACTGTGGCTTAGCCGTTTCGCTGCCATGAAACAAATTATATACCTATTGATATTATCACAAATAATTTACTGGGCGAAAGTCATTGCAATAACATTATAATATTGCACCACGGATAAGCGAATTAAGAGATCTGCATGACAATTGACATATCTAGGTCATAGACGGATATTTTCGAAGGATTAATGCCGTAGAAATTAGGTTATTCAGAAGTATCTCTTGGGTTAGTTTGACAGGACGATTGACGGGACACGTAATAGTAATTTGTTAGAGGATTTAGTGACGGGAGTTCAGAAATAAACTTTGCGTTGGTTTTTTATTGAATCATTGTAGAGAAATATATCGAGCGAATAAAAGTAGGAGTGCCTGTATTCCTATATGAACTTATGTCGGCTAAGTAGAGGATTCAAAAACGCTCATTGGACATAGATGTATCATTTAATGGATTTAAAATAGAGGAAGTGGATAATATATCACTATTAGGATTAATTATAGATAAGCACATAAATTGGAAAGCACATATACAAAAAATTAAATCAAAATTGTCATCCTTCGCATACGGTCTTCGAGAAGTAAAAAAAACCACTAATGTGCAAACTGCACTCGTAACTTATTACGCATACGCTTTAGTATCTACAGACAGTTGTAAACCATATTTTATACATTATAATCTACTTACCTTACCATCTATTTACATATTAGAAATCTCAAAATTCGTCAGACAACATAAAGAAATTTTTACGAAAAAAGAAGATGTCTCTATAAGACCCATAAGACACAAAAATAAATTGTTATTACCCACCTCTCGAATGCAATTATACTCTTCCAGTACATTGATAATGGCTATTAAAATTTATAACAAACTCCCAAATTACTTAAAAGAATTAAATAACGACAACAATTTCAATAAAGATCTAAAGAAAATACTATTATCAAAATGTTATTATACCATAGAAGAATATTTTAAAGATAGTATAGATGAAACAAGATAATTAATTGTTTAGATAGATAGATAGAATATTCTTTATTGTGCTCACAAATAACATATAAATATAATCTTTTAAATAGAATAACTAAAATTGCATGATTATTAATTCAATATTTTCCAATTGTAAGTTAATGTAATGCATATTTCAAATAGCACTTTAAAATGTTGCGTGCCCTACAGGGTCCACAAAGATCTCATCAAATAACTGTTAAGTTAAATTGTAACAACCCTACAACTTGTGGAATGCAATAAAGTATTGAGTATGGGATTTATTACATTAGATTAGATTAAAACTCTTTATTGCAATGTACCTATGTGCCTGCATGTAAATGTTATGTTATTGAATACACACCCGAAAACGAAATACACACATCAATTCTGTCAATTCATCAGTCAGGTAGACTGGTAGAAAATAGTAGAAATAATTTTGCAAAGGACAAGATGAAGAGTGACATAAACCGGTTGGCGAGCATGCAGTGACTAATAAATTGTAACGAAGCGCTATCGCTTCCTCTATAGGTTTGGCAGGTTCTAGTCTTTGCCTATCCCTGTGGGATACAGGCGTGGGCCTAAAACTTTCGGCCGGAGTCACCGGCTATTTTGATTTTCATCCGACTGTGCCAAAGTACAACATTAGAGTAATACGTTTGTCCCGTTTGTATACGAGTAAGTGTGTATCTATCTATGTATTTTGTTAGTTGCATCCGTCCTTTTCATTTTATTTATTGATTTTTAGCAAACATGGTTCATTTGATATAATTTACAATAGCTAGGAACATGCGTGAGATGCGCCATTATCTGGCATGCAAAATTGTTTGTAGTTAATATTGTCCTTGTTTTTACCTATAGGTACTTAAGTATTAGTATCAACTTATTCTATTAGGTAAAATTACATTGTTGAAATCAATACCCTGCCTAAATCAATATCCTACATATACTTGAAGTCGCCTTCGTCGGACTACGACGAGGATGACATCATTATCATTATTTTTTATGTAGCTTTTATCTGCGTAATAAAATAAACGTGCAGGCGCCATCTCTACCTGCGAGTTTTCCCAACACGCAAATTACTTATTCAGTTGCAAAACGAATAAAGAGAGACCTTCTCTAGAATCGAATGACATAACTCCGTCCATTGTAATTCTATTGTAAGTTCATTGCTAAGCGACCGGCACGCCTGCGCCGCCGCGCCTCTGGGCAGCCAGAGGACAATGCGGATTAGTCAAAGAAAAGGAAGAGTATTCTATCTTACTAGTTAGTCAAAGAAAAGGAACTTATATTACTTTCACTTAAGTTCAGATGAGATATTGGGTTCCTTTGGTATTTTAACAAACCTCTTTATTCTACCTACCGGAACACAAAGCACCAATAATGGCTGATAAAAGTCTTCTAATCTTTAATTTTGGAATGATAGTTTTTTTTTCTTATTTTCTAGTTGTAAAATCAGGTTATATTTTTTCATGAAACCCATATACTATTCTCGTGTCACAATGTTAATTATTGAAAATTTCTCGAAAACCGCTTCAGCGATTGTTATATTTTTTGTGTAAATTTAGTGGGTCGGAGAATAATTCGCAGGCTAATTAATATGGAAAATAACGTTTGCCGAGTCAGCTAGTATTTTCATAATAATTTTGTTTGCAGCAACGTGATAGACTGTACGATACGTATTATTTTATAGTATTTGAATAGATTTGCTTATTATGCCATTGTTCTTTTATTAATAAACAGCTTTTTTTTTTATAAAATTAGTAATAACACCGGATTATATTAAGTAAACACACATTAAACTCATGTCTGTATTCCAGAGGGGTAGGCAGACTAGGCAGAGACCAGGGACTGTCACCTGCGACGATACGGAAAAATCACTTTGGCTTCATCGACATTCATTAGTCGTATTAATTAGTCTACAATCCATTGTCAGATTGACAGAGAGATATAATTATACAAAGAAAAAAACCGGGTTTGAATCCCGGCTGGGGACAAAAAAAGAAAAAAAAAGAAACCCAGGTCTTGGATGTTTACACGTTTGTGACGTCGCTGTTTCTGGTTTCCACGACACAGGGTATCCTAGTGTGGGGCCGGAAGCAATGTATGTTCCTGTATGGAAATGTTTGTGTTAAAAAAATCATAAAGATTTTTAAAGCTGTTTCAGAGGAGTTCGATTACAAACATGGTGACTCGAGATTTTGATGATGTATTAATGTGTTAATTAGAATTTTTTTATTAAATAGATTCTTAACGAAAATTTAAAAATAAAGAATACGGAATAAAGTCAACAATCAAATTATTTATATACTAGCTGTTGCCCACGACTACGTCCGCGTGGGCTTTAGTTGAGTAAAGTGTTTGCAAATAAGATAGGGATACTTTTAGCGCATGCGAAAGAGCTTTCATACTCACTTCGCAACACCCTCTTACACCCTTAAGGGATGATTTTCGAAAAACTACTTTACATGTCTTTCATGACTTTCAATGAAGTACCTTCATGAAGAATTTCATTCGAATAACTTCAAAAACGCCAAAGTTTCATACTAACTTTGCACCCCCCCTCTTACTCCCTTAAGAGATGATTTTCGAAAACTATTTTACATGTGTTTCATGATTTTCAATGAAGGACCTTCATATTGAATCTCATTCGAATAACTTCAAAAATGCAAAGTTTCATACTAAGTTTGCACCCCCCTTTTTCCCCCTTAAGGGATGATTTTAAAAAAAATATTTTACACGTGTTTCATAATTTTAAATGAAGAACCTTTGTACCAAATTTCATTCGAATAACGTCAAAAACGGCAAAGTTTCATACTAACTTTGAACCCCCATTTTACCCCCTTAGGTGATGAATTTTCAAAAATCCTTTCTTAGTGCTCCTCTACGTTACAAAAGAAACTCCTGTGCAAAATTTCAAGTTGCTAATCCTTATAGTTTAGGCCCTGCGTTGATATGTCAGTCAGTCAGTCAGTCAGTCAGTCAGTCAGTCAGTCAGCTTCCCCTTTATATATATATATAGATTCCTTTACAAGTGAACTATAAAACCAACCAGCAAATTGTCACATCGCGCTTACCTGCTAGCCGGCAATACCCAGTAGTCGAAACTGTTTAACGAAAAGAGATTACCATTGTCTCGCCATTATTGTACACAGCCATGCCACCCTGATGTTAGGGGGTACTTACCAATTCCACTGTGCACGCCTTAGAGGTCCTATACCGAGGATGTAAGGATCATATTGCAGTGCTGGAGCAGTCGGGTGAGCTGACAGAAAGAGTTGTTATTTCAAAGTGTTTTGTAGAGTCGCAACTATTGTCGTGAAATGTAACTGCTACTTAACTGGCGATTTGCGAACGTTTAATGTAAGTGCATTGTTGCCACTCGGATTAACCAGTTTTTTTCTGTATTTATTTTTGATGTTTTTTCAACATCCGGTGTTACGAGTAAAGGGTTTACTTACTTTAATTAGTTTTGTTGGGAGAAGTGTTTGGAGAGCTAAATAATAGAGTGGATTGCAGCTGACTTTTTTTTGTGTTCTTGGAAGACTGGGTACGTATGGGTACTACCCAGTATTACGAGGCGAAATCCATAATTTTGTTATTTGATAAGGAAAAATATAAGTAGGTATCCTAATATGAACTCCACTCCACGTGTGCAGATTGACGGTGTCATAGTTTCCTTCAACAAGAAGGTGAAGAATTTTGAGGTCATTATCGATAGGGGCCTGACTTGGTTTTCTCAGCTAGCGAAGGTGAGTCGGAAAATTTATTTATCTATTAATTTATTTATTTATTTCGGAAATATAGTCGAAAAATATTTGCTTCAGCGGCCTCTCTGAGAAGCGGAAGTGATTTGCAAGGATCGTGGCAGGTGGCAGTCCCTGGTCTCTGCCTACCCGTCTGGGATACAACCGTGAGCTTATGTATGTATGCTCAAATCATTTTACCGTAGTCGGATCAAAATGATTGAATATTCTTGCGTCGCAAGTTTATAGCAAGGTTACAGCCAACAGCGTCAATAACTGCAAGTTAATAACGTGCTGTTCCACTGCACTTGCTTTTGCTCGTGCGCTAAGCTCCGATGTAATTCACACGTGAATATTAGTTTACAAGTTTTCGAATGTCAACTCTATGGGTTTGCCACTTGCTACGACCAATTCGATATGTTGTTTTGATAAATAAATCCACTGATAAATACATGAGTATTATTAACATTTTTCGGGATACACTTACTTGACTCTTTATCGGAAGAGTCCAATCAGGTTTCGCTCTGATTCGCAGAACTTCTGTCTCAGAGACGAGCAACCGACGACGCGAGCTCCGTCTCTGCTCGCCATGATTAAGCTCGCTCTTTCTGCAAATCAGAGCGAAACCTGGTCGGACTCGTCCGACAAAAAGTCAAGTAAGTGTATACGGAATAAAGTTAATAATGTCTAATGCTAACGAAAGTTTTAGTTCAAAAACATGAGTATTATAGGTACTGATAGTTTTCTTCTATCAATACTTCATTCATGACCTCCAATACGAGTATCAACGTCTAATTATTTCTATAACATACAACATTACTACGATAAATTATTTACATCATTGCCATCAACGTTTTACGCTATTCTAACCTTTTTGTTGTTTTAGAAATGAGAAAATCTAATTGTGAGTGGTTGACCAAAAAGGGACTTGGAGGGATTGGACACAGCTATTTTTTTTATTTGAACTTTTTAATCTGTGGTATTTTAGCTTTGTTTTGGTCTAACCAGAATATTTTTAGGTACCATAGTTATTTTTTTACGATTTTATGTGAGCCGAGCACGAGTCGAAACCTATAGAAACACGAAACTTCAAACGTGATTTTCTCGAAATCAATTATTTTCCCTTGAGGTCCCTTTTTGGTCAACCACTCACAACTATGTTAACGCTAAACATTATTAAAGCTATTTTCCCGCGTAAGCATGCCATAGTTAACTCTTAATTATGATCACTATGATAAAGTTTGTAACTGTGATTTATTGGGCTATAGAATGACGCGTTGTGGTCGCATCACTGAATACAGAATCCTAAGCGGTAGCTGAAGACAAATAGTTCAGTACAACAATGAAGCTGCACTCTACCTTTATAGATACCGACTACTTGTAGGTACTGTACTGGCTACTTCCATACTTAAACATCTGAATATGGAGGGTTGCGCTTGACAGAATATTGATCTGAAGTCTGATTCTTTGAAGTACAATACATTATTTTAATTTGATTTAATGTGTGTTATTGTTCTTCTTAAGCCCAATACACTTTTACAGTTTCATTTATTTGCAGTTTAATTTGCTGTCCCCTCAGAATAGTTCATATAGTGAAGGTAGACTAAAAAGAAATACACAATAGTATTAAAATTCTATTTGCTTACTAGGTAATGCCTATTTAAAACACACATTTATTACAAATAGCTTTCGAAGTTAACTTTCATTCCTTTTGCTTTTTATTACATTATTAAAGTTAAATTCGTATTAGTATGATCTTGTGAAATTGAGCTTAGCTTCCATATTGCTCTCTTATTTCTTAAATCTTACACGCTTGCCGCTACGAACAACTTACTATGGTTAAATATACAAATACTAAGTATTTATTACCAAAGTAACATTTGAACCTGTATAAGCACAGGTTGCACTAAGTGCATGTCCTGGTAGGTAAGCGCCTTCACGGGTAGACTTAATGAGGCAGTCTAAAACAATGCTAAAACATAATAATCACGAAAAAATTTAAAAGTCTCATTCTACAGTGAGCACTGCCTCTTTAGTTTTAGTTACACCATGTATAAAGGTGTGTGTGCGTGTGTGTGTATGTAGAATAGTATATTGATGACGTCACGTGGAGCTTCTATCGCGGCGCGGGCGGCGGGCGGGGCGGGCGGGGCGCGGGAGGGGGATGTTCGAGAATTTAATATTCGGAGCGCGCGGGTTAAGGCGCAGCGCAAATACATCGCGTCGAGAGCCGAGCCGCCCGCACTCGCCGGTTAAGGGGAAGCGCTCCATTGCTACCTGTTTCATAGAACCGAAAGTTATATTTTACTATGACAATTCGATGTACATTACGATGTTGATCAACCCATGCTAATTCGCCAAATCGATTAAAGTGTTGAATTGACCCATTTCACCACGACTGTAAGAACAAACAGACAAGCATAAAAAGGGAAACTATATAGGTTAAGACAAGCATATACTCGTAAATAAATTTTGTAATGAGGTCAAGGTATCTGTATTTGTACAGCTGACATCATCTGTCTGAATAAATAAAAAAAAAAATTATGTAATTGAAGCCGTAGCCTGGGCTGCCTGAGTGATCTTAAAAACGATCACTAAGGTTAAGCAACATACGGCGCTTTCAGTCCATGGATGGGTTTCTGTCTATGACTAACGCTAGTGGCATTTTTCCGAGCGGTTCCGTGCTTGGCTAGGCACGTTAAGCAGTTGGTGCCAGCTGCCGTCGATAGATGGCAGTCGTTAAACCAAGTCAGAGGCCTTAGGGCGGCTTGAAAACTTCTGACAGTAAGACCAGCCACTAGTCTTGCCTCCACCAAGCCTCCACCAATCCAGACTTGGCCCCCGTGGTGGAGTATGGCCTATACCTTCCTTAGGGAAGAGACCCGTGCCCCTCGGTGGGGACATAATGGGTTGATGATGATGATGATGATTTGAAGCTGTTTATTTCCTCACACAATTAATTTCACATAACAAAATATCCGTGCATTATACATTCAAGAATAGTTTTTATCAATAACACTAATCGTTAAAAATAATCAATTAAACATGAATAAATATCAATAAATTTCATAATAATTTATTATTCTTTGTAATTACTCATCCATAAATAAAAATAAACAGCCATTATAATTATGTGCCTAGACTAGGACGACAGAAGGGCATAGGGAGTATGACATCGTGGGCATGCCTGTTGGTAATAGACATTAATTTATTTCTCCTCCAAGATCCTGCAGGGAAAATTACAAGGCCGCAGAAGACCACGCCGCAGAAAACCTCACTGGCCGTGGTTACGCCTGATTGGCAATTGGCAAGGGCTGTTGGTTGCAATCACATGGTGAACATCGAGAGAGGCTCGTGGAGGCTTAGGAGTGGATGCAAACTTTGGTTTCTCCCTTCGTGGGTTCCGCGGGTCTATCCAGCCAGCACTTGCGCTGGACTCCTGGCCGAAAACCAACTAAATTTGAAGTGACAGTGACAGTGACAATCAAATTCATTAGAGACGTTTTATTGGGATTGAACGCGAAAGTTGCATTCAGTTTTTCCGCCGCATTTTCTATTGTGATTTGTGAACTACCTTTTGGACTACCAGAGGCCGGGACCATCCGGCGCCCACCTACGCTGCCGCGATCGTCCTTCGTCATCCGCGGGGCGTTAGGCGTCCATTAGACGGCCATGCAAGCGTCAGTCAATTCCATCAATCATGAATTACGTTTGATTGTTGGTGATCGACGGAATTAATATAGACTTTAGACGGTCACTCTGACTGATCGTCAGTCATACCCAAAGGATACAAGGGATACCACGTATGTACGCAAGATAATAATGGATATTCATAAAAGAAAAGCCTGTGTTGGAATTTCGACTGCGATGTTGGATCTGACATCTGGCATCAAATTGGAAAACTAATACATAAAACAGTAGTCAATTATTGGCTTTAGAACCCACTAAAAACCGAAAGCCACCAACAGATGCAAAAATAATGAGAGACAATTTTTGTTATTATGTATTTCAATAATGAGGGTAAAATATAATTATAATATTATGTATGTGCCTGTATGTATATGTTATGTTACGTTATGATATGTCATGCCATGTCATGTCATGTCATGTCATGTCATGTCATGTCATGTCATGCCATGCCATGCCATGCCATGCCATGCCATGCCATGTCATGTCATGTCATGTCATGTCATGTCATGTTATTTTATGTTATTATAAATGAAGTAGCTATTATAATATTTAAAGACCTATTTAATTGCTAAAAATTGCACCCATGCCTCTAAATAGGTTTTTAAATTGTCCTTAGCACGGGTTAGTGCAACAAAAAGAATAAATTATTATAATCTTACTGAGTAGTGATAGTAATTTTTAAGTAAATAAACAAGAGTTGGGCGGCGGCGACGCCTTTTCGAAGTGTTCCGTGTCCGACTCCATCGCTGTCTGCGCGCTGACTGACGCGTGATTGACGAAATGCCATTACACGTTCACTCAAAAGTCATGACTGATAGTTGCATGATGCACAAATCAAAATATCCAAATATTCATCAATCAATTTCATGCAACCATCAGTCACCGCATTACACGGTAGGTTATTTGTCAGTCACAGCCATGACTGTGGTAAAAGTGACAGCAAAACCTATCGTGTAATGGACCCCTTAAACCAAGGTACGTCCCTCCAAGCTTTCCAACGAGCACCTTCCTGGTGTTACCAATTTGGTCGCAAATACAGTCCACCAAATTGCCGCTCTCGCCGCACCAGGCCGTAAAAGTTGGCTGAATGGTTTTAGATAGACATCGATTTGTTTCGAGCCGCCAGATCACAGTTGACCAACGAGCCAACCTCCAATAGGAGATTGCACCACAAGGAAAAGAAAAGAAAAATTGATTATGGTGTTTACTTACTTATAAATCAGTGGTATCAGTCACACGTAAACATGCCTGGTTTGTTGCATCGTGTCCCAAGATTCAGTAAGCCAAATAAAGCTGAAAGCTGAAAATCAACGCTCATTTCCCTTAAAAAGTCTAATGAATGTTCGGGCGCGCCGGCGCTACTCTCGAGGTGCTGTTGACACAAACTTTACAATTAAACCTCGCCGCGATCGGATCGGCTCATTTGAATGCGAGCTCCCCCTTAAGCTCGGTTTGTTGGCGGATATTTTTACAAACGTTATTACAGACCCGCCGAGTTCCCCGTGCACGCGTAATGAACTTTACCCGCTGGTCTGAGCGGATAGTTTCGCTCGTGTGGGCCGCAAAGGCTGCGTGGTGGAGGTTTTCGCGCAGTGGCTGGTGAGTTCTTTATTAAATTTTCATTCGGCAGAGACCTCGCATTAGCAGGCTAACCGGGCGCGGGGCGGGGCTACACTGGCGCTCTTTTCAGACGCTGTATGAAGAAAAACTTGGTAAAAATGTGTTAACATCTTAGTTATAATCTTTTTTTTTATCCAATCACGCTCTAGAAAGGTGCGGATAAAATTTGGTACACTTACTAACAAGGGCACCTTTTAATAATAATGATATTTACTTTTGCACAACGTAATACCTCGACCTGATTCCAAATAGCACAGGGTATCCTAGGATAGGAGGAGGAGGCGATTTGTACAAATGTTGTTGATTTGTACAATGGGCTATTTCGATATAGACAATATTTTGCTCGTGTCTAACTAGATTAATTTAAGACGTTTGGTGAAATAATTATACGGAGCTACATATTTAAAAAAATATAATTCAATCACAAATGCTTCCTTTCACCAACAGGCGCGTGAGAACACAATAGTAATTGATCATTACCCTTCCAAAATTTAAATAAACTGAACCGAGGAACCGGGCAAAAACTGCGATCACATACGCAACATAAGGGGTTGCTAAATTGTCGCAGTAAAGAAAACAGCCTCCAGCGTGAAGCCGCCCTTGTAGTAAATCCCGAGCGTTGCCCAATTTCTCCACCCGATGTACTGTTTGCGAAGCCACGGTCGCGCTAGACAGCTCTTATGGCGATCGACGTAGAGGTAGCAATTGAATAAACCATTTGAGTTTATGATAACGCGTCTGTAAAAATATATGAGTCTATTACACGCTTCATTTTTAGATGATATGAAAGTCTGAGTGTATATTTCAGCGCAGCTGTTAAATATTACGGGATACATTTAACTCGCATAACTTTTCCTACCTAATTTTCTTTGTCATAATGAATGTCGCAATTGTCGCATAATTTCTACTTTCATAATGATACTTTTGCATAAACGTTCTTTGGCATAATAAGTCTTAAGAATAAGTTGACTATTGTGGTGACGCATATTTGTCTTTATGTTATTTTACCTAATATTAATTTTCCATAACCACACATGGCATAAGTTAAATTAAAATAAAAGAAATCAATTTTTTTACAACTCTACAAAACATAACTACAACAACAAAAATATAGGTGCGACGAAGCGCGTAGCGTAGCGAAGCGCGTAGGAGCGTGTTAGGTTGCACATGTAAGACCGAAACAGTATCAAAAATAACGGAAATGTGATAACTTGTAACGAGGTGTAACGAGAATCGCTCGTAGCCTGGGCTGCCTGAGGAATCGCTCGTAGCCTGGGCTGCCTGAGTGATCTTGAACGATCACTAAGGTTAAGCAACATTCGGCGCGTTCAGTCCATGGATGGGTCACCGTCTATGACTAACGCTAGTGGCATTTTTTCCGAGCGATTCCGTGCTTCGCAAGGTACGTTAAGCAGTTGGTGCCGGCTGCCGTCGATAGATAGCAGTCGTTAAGCCAAGTTAGAGGACTTTAGGGGCGGCTTGAAAACTTCTGACAGTAAGACCAGCCACTAGTCTTACAAGCCTCCACCAATCCGGACTTGGCCCCCGTGGTGGAGTATGGCCTATACCTTCCTCAGGGAAGAGACCCGTGCCCCTCGGTGGGGACATAATGGGTTGATGATGATGTAACGAGGTGATCCCCTCGTTGCTTTTTAATCATTTTCGGCCTTTAACTATTCTAAATTTAATTAGTTTTTGACATTCGCCACAGTGTTCGGACGTATCTGGTCCAGATAATCATCAGCATCCACCCAAGCTGGACCTAGACGTATTTTACCACATTCTACCTTTATTACCTACTTTGACCCGGATTGCTCTATTCTGAACGTTATCACAATCAAATATTCGAAAGGCACGTTATTATGTAAGTGTTTGTGCTTTCTTTTATGCTCCAAGTTGTATTTTTATATTTATCTTTTAGACCTTAGTTAAAGACCTTTATTTTTTATTGTTCCCAGGTGCAGTGTCCTTTACCTTTTAAATAAATCATAAACTGGCCTTGTCTCTGGATACGCCTCTTTTACTACGGATCGCAAATTCACGTTCCAAACCCCCGTGCGACAAACCCTTATGCGATAGTGACATTCCATCTGATTAATAAATACTTTGAAAATAATAAATGTGTTTTTCTAATCTGCCACATTTTATGCGCCTACGTATGCCCGTAAGTTTGCCTGATTTTTGCTAGTTAGGAGTAATTTTTATGTTGTTTGATGTGTATGCCGATGGTCATTATGCTATGCTGTCGTTATCATTTTCTCAATCTATGCCTTACAATATTATGAGTTGTTATCCTTATGCCACTTTTATTTATGCTAGTTAAAATTATGCGTAAGCAGTTACGCGTAAAGTTGTTATGGGTAAATATAATTGGTCATAAAAACATTATTCCTAATTACATTATTACAAAAGTCGTTTGGGAACCGAATAATATGTACCCAAATATTAGAAATACATGCATAATCTCGCGCCTTTCCTCGATTAGCTTGGGTCCAAACGAGCAGACTACGGCCGTTTCCTTGGGCTATTCATGTCTTTATAACGACAGGTTTGTGATAAGTCCCAGCCAGCGCGTACTCTTATTCAGTCAACGGCTTTGAGCCGGTGTCATTGAAATGTGTTGAGCAAATAATTGTTGGTGGACGTTTATGAACTTTATATTAAAAAAGACTCGCGAAGAGTTTTCTCAAATTGTAGCAGGTAAAAGACTTCAGTAGATGCAAAAAATACCAACGAAATTCGGCATGCGAAATGTATTTAATGTACTTGGTTTTTACCAAGCACTAAGTGTTGTTTATGTTAAGAAATAATATTTAAAATTATTTATTTTCGTTTATATTTTGTTGTTGTATCTTAAGTACGAGTAAATAAATACAGCATAGTGGCTAAATGTAAGAAAGAACAATGTGCAAAACTGTATGAACCTTGGGCCCACCGGTGTAGCATTATAGCAGGTATGTAGATCGATGAGTCATGACATAAGTTATTGAAAAAGTTATAAGGGAAAGATCAAATCGATGTATGAGAGCAAAAAAAACATTTTATTTCAGAGCAAGTCACATGAATAAATGAGCGATTTTTCAACAGAAAGTGGTCTGTTACGCCATGAGAAGTAAGGAATAGACACTACAACCCACATACATACCCCGCCCCTCTCCCACCCCCTCCAGATCGAACTCACGACCTCTGGAACTATAGCTAGGTGCTCCACTATCCTTTATTTTATGGCACATCACCACGGATACGGTACCTACATTAATATGGATGTGAGAGTTGGGTGTTAACTTGCTACTGTACAAACAGACCTCTCTCGCCTCGCTTCTTCCACTTTCGACTCTTTTCATAACTACGTAGGAAATGAAATGAGTGCTAGACTGTCACTTTTGCAAAAATGCAATTATTCAGGAGAAGGTTTGAAAGCTTTGATAGCTCACATATTAATGATATTTCAAGATTTAAACAACATGAATAGCTTTTACAACAACATCAACTTTTAAATTTCTTTCTTTTATCGCACCAAGTAAAGGGGTGCCTTAGGATAGTTAGGTAGGTATTACATATTTAACTCATTTTTGCAATTTTAGCAAAAGTGACAGTCTAGCACCGGGGGTGCGACATGACATAAGAATATATTGTGTTGAATATATTGCATAGAAAACATTATACGTACTTAGTGCCTCCATTTCATCATCCACATCAGGCCATACTAGTCCAATACTGGATATAGCCCTCCCCTAATGAGTGCAATAGCGCCCTGTCTTCAGCTTGCCGCATCTAGCATCTGCCTGCAGTTTTTCGCAGATCGTCATCCCACCTGGTCGGAGGGCGTCCTACACTACGTTTGCCGAGTCGCGGTCTCCACTTGAGAACACGTTTACCCAAGCGGTTGTCGGTTCGTCGCAAAATTGGACCAGCCCACTGCCACTTCAGCTTGCTAATACTCTGAGCTATATCGATAACTTTGGTTCTCTGTCGGATGTATTTTTTACTAATCCTATCCTTCAGAGAAACTCCGAGCATAGCTCTTTCCATAGCTCGCTGAGTGAAACTCCGAGCATAGGTCGCTGAGTGAAATTCCGATCATAGCTCTTTCCATAGCTCGCTGAGTGAAACTCCGAGCATAGCTCTTTCCACAGCTCGCTGAGTGAAATTCCAAGCATAGGTCTTTCCACAGCTCGCTGAGTGAAACTCCGAGTATAGCTCTTTCCATAGCTCGCTGAGTGAAACTCCGAGCATAGCTCTCTCCATAGCTCGCTGAACGACTTTGAACTGGTGGACCAACCCTTTCGTGAGTGTCCATGTCTCGGCTTCGTAGGTCATGACAGGTAGAACCAAGGGGTAGAACACACCGAAAATGCCTCTGTTTGATTATGGTTTACTCACCTCTACCTTAACTTGCTCTTCTCTGTTCAGTCGCTCCAACACATAATTAGTGAAGCCTCGCCAAGGTTTTATGTATTCTCTAGTTAAAACATGTCTGTTTCGGTCTCGAACTACAGAATGAGAACACATTACGATCTTAGTCGTTGTTCCGGTTCCATGTTTTGTCACAGAGCCACTGAACGCGACAAAAAAACACACCATCAACATCATCAACCCATAATGTCCTCACCGAGAGGCACGGGTCTCTTCCCTGAGGAAGGTATATGCCATTCTCTCCCACGGAGGCCTAGTCCGGATTGGTAGAGGCTTGTAGGACTAGTAACGTGGCTGGTCTTACTTCAGAAGTTTCCAAGCCGCCCTATGGCCTCTGACTTGGCTTAACGTCTGCCATCTATCGACGGCAGCTGGCACCAACTGCTTAACGTGCCTTGCGAAACACGGAACCGCTCGAAAAAATGCCACTAGCTTTAGTCATAGACGGTGACCCATCCATGGACTGAAAGCGCCGTATGTTGCTTAACCCTAGTGGTCGCTTAAGACCACTCAGGCAGCCCAGGTTACAAGCGATTCTAAATCGAAATCTCGAAAAAAACACACCGTAGTGTCTTCATTAATACCTCTTTAATGTTGATTATAAATGCTGATATTATATTGCTTTTCTGTGAATACATACAGCAATGTCGCCATATAAAAAAATGTTGTTATTGACTTGTTGATCATGTTACAGTTGGTAGGTATAAAAATGCTACAAGTGTGGGCCCAAGTTGCACATTATTCTTTGAATTTTAAAATGTTGATCTCTAAAACTACTCAAAGAACAATAATAAAATATTGCTTTTTTTAATTAATACGTTGTGTTTAAGAGTCCAGTCAAGTCAGAGGCCCAAGGGCGGCTTGAAAACTTCTGACAGTAAGACCAGCCACTAGTCAGCCGCGTATCCAACGCGCTCCAAGAGGGCGAACATTGGCGCGCGTTCCAGCCGCGCGAAATGGATACCATTGAAGTATGATGATTAATTATTGACTTGATCTGACGGGGTTGCTTGAGGTCCTGTCACGGTCGCCATGAAGTATGCCCAGTGGTGGGGGGAGTAGTTGCAGGACGGCGGCGCAGCAGGGAAACAACAGGAACGGTTGATCACATATTTAATTAGTACATTGTTAAGACTCCAGTCTCTAACTCCCTTATTCTAGTCTTACACTAGCTTATATATAATAATCCTACGTGCTCTACGTGCTTTGGGAGGAGTTGTCTATATTTCCTGATACGTGAGGCATGTGGTACGTGATGTTGTTATTTGCCTATCACACCTCCCCTGAAAAGGTAGGGATTCCCTCCCATGAAAAGATTATTCATAAAATAATTTTAATCTATTCTTATGCACTAAATAGTCCTTATTGTCTTTATCTATTCTTACATTAGTTCCGGCTATTTCTTTTATTCTAAATGGTCCTAAATACAGTTCATCTAATTTACTGCTATTTTCGTTCTTAATTAATATTAAATCTCCCACTTTAAATTTTACAACATTGGCTGTTTTATCATAACAAATTTTTCTCTTAGTCTTATTTATTATTAAATTATTTCTAGCATCTACATGTGCTTTTTCATTAAACTTAGGTTTTAACCTATACTAATATTAAAATTAAATTTTAAAACTATTAATACAAGTCATATTTCCAATTTCAAAGTCCTTTTCTATTTTAGATACTTTCATGTCATTTACTTACAATATATTTGGGCTGGCCTCACCTTTCATATTTTTATTTATTATTTATTTACTTCTTCAATTACTTCTTTATTTATTATTCATATTTCCTTCATAACATTTATTTACCATTCTGGCCCCCATGTATTACACATATTGACAAATTGTTCTTACTTGTATCTCTCATATTTAAAGTTGACTTTACAGGACTTTTAAAATACAATTTTAATTCAATAAACATTTTCCATCATTTAACAAAACCAAACAAACCATTCCTACAACAAATTCATTTACACATTTATTCTCCGTCACTTTTGACATTTTTTTTATAGAGGCATTGCTACACATTTCACTTATCTGGCGCGCGCTCCCTTTTTATACATTTATTTAACCCATCCTGGGCGGTACATTTAATAACAAGAATCGACTCAAATAAAACTAGCATGTCTTGTTACCACCATGCTTGTGCACAACAATATTATAATAGTGGATAGTGTGTTTAAGAACTACGTTCACCAACTTTCTTTACAGAGCAAAACTCGTTGACACCATAATCAGTCAGAAGGATCACATCTACCCTGTACCTTTAACCTTCTTATGTGTACCTCTTTGATGACTTTAATACATTAACGTATCAGACTCGCTGAACTACATTATCATGTATCTACATTCTTAACCATTTTTTTAAACACAAACCTCAATTGAAACTTTGGAAAATATAGATGCATAAATGCTTATAAAAGCCTATTTTAAATTATCCATCTAATGTCATATGATAAAAAAAATACCTATACTATTTTGGAAAATATCTCACTTTTGCTTTATTAATGTTTACATACGAATTTAAACTAAAAACAGTAACAAATCCTTGTAGGATGTTAACTTTTATCGATCGTATCGTGGTATCGGTACATTTCCCTATCGCAGTCTTAAAAAATTACATCAACATTTCACACTCGGTTTTTAACCCATATTGAGGCTTCTATAACACTTAGGTGATCAGTCTATTTGCTATACAAACTCAGGGAAGAAAGACTTTAAATAACTTTTGGGTGATCAATCCAATCGTCATTCAAGACTTCTTAACCATGGTGTCCATTCTCCTTTATTTCATTCATTCCAAATTATAATTATACTAATGCCATACTACGCCATGGAGTCATCTGCTCCAGGCACAAACAAAGTTAAGCCTTACACTGAGGACACGGTAGTTCACACTACGATCAAGGACATTAACTGGGATGTATTTCTACACCCTTTATCTATTTATCTTATAATGTAGCTACACTACTAGGGCATGGTCACCCTATCTCAAGGCATATCAGGTCATTCTTTTTAGAATACCTGTAATAATCCAGCTGTTCTCATGGAGGACACAGTAGTTCGCTCCATGATCAAACTCGAAGGATTAGTCCTACGCAAATTCTCTAAATATGTACCGTACCAAAAACTTTCTTTTATGATAACAGGAGAAAAAAAATCATATCTATTTTCTAATCGATTCATCATTGGATTTAATCATAATTCACTAATTTACTTTATTGTCTCAAAACAGTGGACGCATTTCGATTGCATCATTAAAAAAAATAGGTATCGCTAGTCGGTATTTACTGCTTGACCTAGAAAAACCATACCTAGGCAAATTGTTATACGCCCGATTATCTGAATTACGTAATGAGCGCCCGCGACCTTGCTGACTTGCTGATTTATGTCCAGCGGTGCGCGTAGCATTACCTCTAAAACGGTTCCCTTGCGGTGGCCTACTATTTGAATGCATCGTAATATTTACTATTTAGGTGATTATGAAAATACTATGAAAAGGATTCTACTAGGATTAAAGGACTATACTTGTGACACTAGGCGTTACAATAATGATTTTGAAATAACCCGAAAAAATAAATGACAAAAAAAAATCAAATACCCTATTTACACGCCTCGGCGCTTACCCGGGCCGACGAATTCCGCTGACGCTGGCTGTCGCGGTCGATGACACGGTGACGGCGCGCGATGACTCCTCGGTCCATGGTGCTCGGCGTTGCGATGCTCTGGATAGTTGGGCCGGGCTATTCCCTGGACTCCATCCATGACTCGTACGCTTCATTCTTCTTTTTGGATGCCGATTTACGGTTTTTTTTTTTTCTTTGAATAATTCTTGATGCCTGAATAATTGTTGATGCGGTTCTTTGAATCTTCTGCTCGCCATCTTCTGGTTCTTCTTCTTCTTTATTTTGGGTTCTTCACAATTGTTGGTTCTTCATTTTTCTTTCTTCACTTTTTTTCCGCCGTCCTGTCACAGTCGCCATGAAGTATGATGATTAATTATTGACTTGATCTGACGGGGTTGCTTGAGGTCCTGTCACGGTCGCCATGAAGTATGCCCAGTGGTGGGGGGAGTAGTTGCAGGACGGCGGCGCAGCAGGGAAACAACAGGAACGGTTGATCACATATTTAATTAGTACATTGTTAAGACTCCAGTCTCTAACTCCCTTATTCTAGTCTTACACTAGCTTATATATAATAATCCTACGTGCTCTACGTGCTTTGGGAGGAGTTGTCTATATTTCCTGATACGTGAGGCATGTGGTACGTGATGTTGTTATTTGCCTATCACACCATTTTGGAACGCGCGCCAATGTGTTCGTTGGAGCACGCGAACACGGGGCGGTCCGTTCCAACTGGTGTCGGTTTTTTAGCGCGCATCAATCGTGGCGCGCGCGCCATTTGAGACGGTCGTTGTATTTTTTCTCGAACACGACTGGCTTCCACGATGAAGGGCCGAACACTGGAACGGTTGGCACGCGCGCCAGGCGCGCTTAGTTGATATACTTCAAATGTTTGGAACGCGTTCCGCGGAGCGCTCTCTCGGCGCGGTCATTCATGGCGCGCGCCCCAGGAGCGCGTAATGGATACACGGCTTTACAAGCCTCCACCAATCCGGACTTGGCCCCCGTGGTGGAGTATGGCCTATACCTTCCTCAGGGGACATAATGGGTTAATGATGATTTAAGAGTCCAGTAGCTTTCTCCATGTGCTTGTGTCAGAGTAAATACTTCTATATCATCAGCAGCTTAAGTAGGATTTTATATTAAGACTACCTGACCCGGCAAACGTTATTTTACCATATTAATTATTAATCATCAAAATAATCATTAAAATCATTAATCATCCCAGGTCTTGGATGTTTAAAAGTTTGTGATGTCGCCGTTTCTGGTTCCCACGGCACAGGGTATCCTAGCGTGGGGCCAGAAGCAATGTATGTGCCTATATATAAATGTTTACATTTATCAATGGTGATAGCTTTTCGGAGGAGTTCGTGTTCATGACTCGGGCCGGAGCCGGCTCCCGACAGCCGGCGAGGGTCAGCGTACACTGGCGCAGGTTAATCCGACGATATTAAACTGTAAGTGAGAGCCGGCCCCGCCGCCGCCGCTGCCGCCGCCCAATTGGGAACATCGGGATCAACACACATTCAGCATTTTTTAAGCGGATTTCATCGTCAAGGCGGTAGTATTGCGGCGGGGAATTGAATAATTCACATATTAAAAAATGTATAAAATGTAAGTCAATGTACAATATTTACTAGGTACAATAAATATGTTTTAATAACAAGTATGTTTGCCGAGCTGGCAAAAAGACTCAATGTGACGCTTATAACTACAGTACAATAACCTCAACATAAAGTTCTACAAAATATAGTACATAACTTCTTCCAATTCAATAGTAACAAAAAATTACAATAATAACAATCTATACAACTTGCTAATAACATAATTATCTTCATTCCTCACTTGTGCTTTTGATATTTTTGATGGTTTTAATATACCTTGGCGCTTGAATTGGCTAATCCGCGGTGGGCACGCGTGACGATGTCTCTTCAGGAATAGGCTAGTACATTAATTAAAAATAATAATTAAAATACATCGTACACAAAATAAATCACAGGATATTCTAGTTTGGGACTAGGTCAAGGAATTGTGTTGTGTGGACATTATTATTATTATTTGGTTTGTAATAAACACATTACTCGACGTGACTTGTACTTTAACTCGTAACTACTTTACGTTTACTTGTAACCTGTTGGTAAATAAAAAAATGTATTTGTACATTTAAAATAAGAGACTTTCACTATGAAAAATCTGCAATGAGCGTTTTTCCTTTCTTTTTTTTTTCTTAGTTCCTTGAGATAATCTAGATGGCGTTATTCGTTTCTACGTACAAAATTATGATTCGTAGCAATCAATGTCAAAGTTAGTCCACTGATTACTAAACAAGAGAAGGAACCAGGGTTGCTATTCGGACGAGGTTTCTCGTAATCAAAATAAAAATTCAAACCCACAATCCACAGCAAAGACTCCAAAATATCCAAAATCGCACTTATCACCAAACGACAACAGCATTTTTGTTTTTCCGTAATCAACCATCACAAATTCCACAGAACCATAGTATTATTTTTTGCTTTGACGTTTATTATTACGGTACGGCAGCGCCACCTAGGGATTCTTTTAGAACTAAATTTGACATAGGGAAAAACGCTCATTATTGTACTAAGTACAATGTGAAGTGACACTATTATGAAGACGTGACGTGAGTCTTCACAGTGTTTTCATGTTTGCAGTTTGGTGGAATTGTATCAATATCAAGAAGATCTAGGTTCGGTCTCCAACTATTAGAAAAAAACATATCATCAAAATGTTTTTAAAGATGAACGTTCTTATTCTTAAAAGGAAAATTCTGCTGAAACACTCTTTAGAAATCCTACCATAAACTCTATGTGTTAAGGGAGGCAATTTTTTGTATATAATACTGTAATTAATTTTAGTTACCAACCGTAAAATAGAGCAAACCTTCGATTGTAAAGATCACAAGCTAAACATAAGTAGGTACCTCAATTTTGAAATTCATATAATTATTCCCTGAATAAAAGTTCCGCGGGCCTCGCAAGGGTGTTCTCGAAATCCATTTAATCTGTTGAGAACAATTTCCTGAGCTCGCGCAAGTTAGCGGTTTAATTACATCCGATTCCATCGTCGGTTCAAAGTTGCAAACTATGAGTGTAATCTCTATCGGCCCCGTTTACATTCCGCCCCTTGCGTTGCTCCTCGCGTTGCCGTGGTTATTTTGTTTTAATTATTGTGATTTATATGATTAATTTTATAATATTAAATTATTTGTGTATGCTTTATGTGTGTGTCTTAACGCGCAAGTCCATTTCTTATATCATCTTACGTATGGCCATAATGAGTAAAATATATACAAAATATAAAAAATATATATTCATCTTGTATTTTGTGAAAACACTTCTCAGGATTCCATATTAACTCCAACAGAGTTGAAGTTGATGCAACGTAAACGTAGCATTAGGATTATTACATAGGCGACTCTCGTAATGACATAGCATAGATTATTTTCTCGCTTGGTACGATTTGCTGTGAATTCAATAAGCTCTGTGCAAAGTGAGAACTGTGTTAGATGACTACTAGAGAGTATTACATATCATATTAGTTTGTTCTCGTTTTATAGATAAAGTAGCGACGGACTTTCTGACCATTTTTTTTTTTGTTTTTGGAAATCTATTCTTCTAAAAGGTTATTTTTCTAATAAACCTAATTCACTAACCTCAACGTCAAACTGTTAGTTTCGAAATGAATATTTTTATTTGGAATAGAAACTATTCAATTCCATACGATTGTTTCTTAGAACAATGTTGCGACTGCCAAACTAACACGAAGCAAACAATCGAAACTTTGGGAGCTCCAACAGATAGGTCTGTCACTGCCTTTAGAAAGTAAATATAATTTAGGAAAAATACGTTGTAAATATTATTCGACCTACATACGAATTCTGTCCTACTTTTGTTACAGCGACTATTATTATTGACAATAACAACAACTCACAACTCCTATTCCAGGTGTGCGGGGAACCGACACCGAAATAAACTGAAAAGTTCTAATACAAATTCGAAAGACCAAATAGCGTCACCTACCTTAAAATTCTGCGAACTAACACCTTCGCTACTCGTCACTAGATGGCGCGCCTGCAAGACAAAGTCAGTTTTGAAATTATTAACAAGGTGGCAGCAGCCGTATTTTCAAGTAGGATTCCAGAGTTTTTGCGAATTAGGTAAAAACTTAGGTAAGGTTCTTTATAAAAACTAAATTCTTTAAAACCACTCATAAACGCCGATTTAAATAGTATTTCGTGGACATTTTACAACGGAAAATTTAAACCAAATATTAAATAAACAGAGTTCTGCTTTTATGAAGAAGGCTGTACAATTGTATTAAGTACAGTAGTTACAAGGAGTATTAATATACGTACAATTTATTATTATTTACAAAAAGCAAAGAAAACGACAGACAAGTTAAAAAAACCATGATAAAACCAGTTACCACTCACGTATAATTCGGTAGCTTATTTAAGTAATTTTTTTGTAATGGTTAAATTTATAATTTCAATTTGAGTCAGCAAATTTAATCTGTCATAAACTCGTAACTGTGTACCTGCACACCTAGAATTTTATTCCAGAAATAGTTTCTTGTAATCAAAGTAGTCACGCCTGGACAAATAAGTTTATCTGGGGGCAACATGGTTATTAGAGTAGAATTATTAATTTCTTTATTGGTCGCTGAGACCTATTATTGGGAGTAATTATTTTAGTACAGCACATCATCCTGTCCACTGTAATGTTTTTTCTTAATAAAAAAAAAATTGTTACATATCATGAGAAACATGACAGTTACAGAAAAATGTGCTTTTAATAAGTTACAAAAGACTTTTACAAAACCTTGAAAACTTTGTGTAAACAATAGGTCCCGAATAAACCAAATTTATTGATGACAATATCGTCATCTCTCAACGAGAAGATCCTTGTACTTAAAGTTACCTAAATTGGTTGAAGTCCCTAAGGCTTCTCAAAGTTAAATCGAGGCGGTGATTTAAATAAGCGACTCAATCATCCGCCCACCGCTCGCGATTGGATTCGCGATCGGTTCGTCAACTGAATAAAGGTGGCAGCCGACAGCGAGACTAAATAAAGGTACCAATAGACAGCGAGGCAATCACACAGCGAATAAAAACCCCGCACTCACTCACTCCGCTCCACCGCGAAATGGATGCGAAAAACTAGAAGTCTCGCGCGATGTCGATTGATGTCGTAGGTTAAAACACACCAACGTGGTCGCGGACACAGTGGCGGTGGTGATCTGTGCCAGACGTGATTTTAAACTATATAATAATTACTAAGCTAGCATACGGAAGTAGCCTGGCTACCCATAGCATAGGGAATCCTAGTTTGGGAGCCACGACACAAATTGTAACACTTTTACTTGCATTAAAGTTTTCAGGCACCATGTATGTTACTCGCAAAGTAGTGACAGAAAAATCATAACAAAAAATTGCATTCTATCCATATAGTTAGTGAGGCCTAGAATCCTACGAAACAATTATAGTTAAGGCTCCAGTCATTCCAAGTACATTGCATTGCAGTAACAGTACTATGCATTTTGTGGACAGAAAATTAACAGATATATGTATTGTCTTATATCATATACATATACTCACGCTTGTACACCAGAGAGAAAGGCAAAGAAGGAGAGATAGGTCATTGCATGCATTGCATACACTCCGGTTTTGGGTACTTTTTATCTTACCCTTCCTTAATAAATGTGTTTTCTTCCTTCTTCTAATACATCCGAATAATTTCTACCTCGGAAGTCCCTTGCCAGTTTTTCATGGAGAAACATTTTTTATTTAAGTTGTGCATTGATTGACCATGACTCTTCAATGTTGCCGTAGCGTTCAACATAAAGGTATAACGGATACTTATTTGTACTTGAAGTACAAAGTATCTGAACTTGTTCTATAGAAGATGGAATTTTTGATCTAAGAAAGGAAATATTCTTATTCTTTATTCAAACAATAACTTCGCAAGAATATTGCTAAGCGGAAACGAGTGTCTACAAACTTGAGATTCAATTATTCAAAATACAATTACGGTGGTTTTAGCGCTATGTTTTTTCCAGACAATCTGGATGGATTCAATTATGATTATGATAATATCAAACAAAATGTGTCAAAAAACATGTCTAAAGAAACAATAATATTTATTATTATTATTATTATTATTATTATTATTATTATTATTATTTATTAGCTACTCCAACAGTATTTTCACATTTCATTTAAAGACTACATTCTAATGTATAATTCCGTGTGAAACACCTTTACAGGAGTATACATCTTTCAAAATTGTGTGTTCGGTAAAAATTTAAATTAGTTCATGAAATTAATTAATTATTTACACATTTTGATTAAAATAAATTAATACTTTAGTATAAATTAGCATTTAGAATAAAATTAATCAGATTATATTAAATTACATTACATTGCTGATTTTTTTAACCTAAATTTAATTAGGTTAGCAATAGGTTAAATTAACAATTCAATTAGATTCGATCAACAGATACATTACTAAACATAAAAAGTTACTGAAATATACAGACATATTACAGAGATATTACATAGAAAACCTAAATGAAAATATTTTTCACATAATTTCACAGTATCTTCAAGACTGAATTTTATTTAAAAGTAAAAAATATATAATGTGAAGCGATAATCTTTTCAGGCATTCCTGTTTTGCGTTGTTTTAATAAAAAGTTATTTACCGATGCACTGAGGCGACGAGGTCCTGCCGCGTCCCTCTGTGCCCGGGGCTGCGTGTAATGAAACCCGCGGGCCGGGGCGGGGGGCGGGGGCGGTAGGGCGCGGGGGAGGCCAATAAAGCTCTCATATCGCGCGATTACGGCAAAACAAATGAGAGCTAACGACCGCCACCTCACCGCGTTAGCCGAGGGCTGCCGACTCGCGGCACACCGGCGGGCCATGGCTCATTAACATTACAATATAACATAACATTTACATACAGGCACATACATTGCTTCTGGCCCCACACTAGGATACCCTGTGTCGTTTGAACCAGAAACAGCGACGTCACAAACATGTAAACATCCAAGACCTGGAGTTTTTTTTTCTTTTCTCCCCAGCCGGGATCGAACCTGGGACCTCTCGCATGGTAAGCATGGTAAGTCTAGAGATTTTTTTTTTGTATTTTTTGTATGTCATTTTATATTTAGTTTAAGGATTAAAGGAGAATGACCAAAAACAGTCTATGTTGCTTTTGCGTTGCGCTTTAAGCATTTATACCTCAAAATGTTTCTTTTGAAAAATGATTTCATAGTTCTATTTGATAAAATAAAAGAACCAGGGGTTTAAAAGTAAAAATTAAAAAGTATCTGTATGGATTGTATAACTTCAGTGGGAGATGATAATGCACGTACCGCGAATGCACATCCTGAGAACGTACGCCCTGGTAATGTACAACCATTTAATCCGTGTACATGTATATGGATTCCCGTCCGCACGTTCTCGGGTCGTGCGTTATCAGCGTTTCTAAACGAATCCAAAAAGAAATACCTCACATACTCCAGTAAAACGCGCAAAACCTATGATGTGAACAACGTAGTTGATTGTATTCTCTGTGATGTGAACGAGGCACCGAATGGTCACCGATTCCAGGGCTGTACGTTCCGCGTTCGTGCATTCCCGGTACGGATCGGGAATGCACGGACGGGAATATACAGGCAGGAATGCACATCCCGATAATTGGGGTCATTTGGGCACGAATTCCCGGGCTGTACATTCTCATGCCGTACATTCTCGGTCCGTGCAATAGTAACCCACTTCAGTCACTCAATACAGATTACAAACACAGATTAGATTAAATTATTGCAATAATCGCAAAAGGTGTACTGTGTACTACATTGCGAAAGTGCAAACTGCAAACGGGGAGTTTTTGACGGAAATTCAAACGAGCGGTTTTATTACGGTTTTATTTTTGTAAATTGATCCTAGTGGATTTGATATTGTTTAGTTAATGTAGTTTATTGTTAAAATGACCATGTGTAATGTGTATGAAAAATCCAACCGGCCCTTTTGGAAATCGTTGGGAGATTCTAATGTCCAGCAGTGGACGTCCAATGGCTGAAATGATGATGTATGAACAGTATGTATATAAAATAACTAAAATAAACCGCCAACCGGAAGCATGGTTGGACGAGAACTTCCCAAACAAATGGATTAGAAAAGACGGTCCCATTGCATGGCCGGCTAGGAGCCCCGATCTAACGATAATGGATTTTTATGTATGAGATCATATTAAAAGCATAATTTAAAACAAAATGACGCCAATTGAAAATGTCGAAATTTTGAGACAGAGAATATTTGCGGAAACGGCTGTGACAATAACGAGAAACCTGCGAACTTCTGTAGTGAAGAGTAATTTACAAAAAAAGAATGAGAATTTGTATTAGAAATAGAGGCAACCATGTTAAAAACGAAGATGAATCAGTTCAAAATCCAAGCCAAGTCACACAATGAAGATAAATAAATACCAAAATCCAAACTAAGTCGCGTTTTACTTGAAATTATCAAAGAGCACGTATTTACATCAACAAAAAATTTACCGTTTGTCATCTTAAGTGACACTTGGCTAACGTTTTTTCGATGTAATAGCAAGTGATATATGTTTTTTTATACCTAAAGAGACGTAGAAGTTTCTAAAACGCAAATCATTTATTTGCAGAGCAATTAACACATCTACCACGGAAAAATCACACGCGCAGACTAACACAAAAATAATAGATAGATAGAATATTCTAAAAAAGAAATACTGAAATAGGTAGGTACCTGAACACCTGAGACAGCATGTCTCAGAGCACAAAAAAAGCCTATCTGACCTTTTTACATAGTTTAAAGGTGCCAGGAAGTAAAAAGATTTTTTTTGTATCGAAGTACAGTTATGTAGGTACTACCACTAGAGCCTACTCAAATAACATTATTTTAAAATTTCATGCACATACCTATTAAACGTTATACCTTTTTGAATAGTTAAAGAGTCGTAGAAGTTTTTAAAATTATTTGCAGAATAAGTTCCATACGTAAATTTTTTTTAAGAGCTTCAATGTGAAAAATATTTAGAGAAAAAATATTTAATTCTAACCGTTGCCGAGCAGTTTTTTAAAGCTGTTTGTAGTAGGTGCAGCTTTTGCTGATATTTTTTATCAATTGACATGCCTTCTAACTAAATACATTAAAAAAAAACACTTTATGAGCTCTATTCTGAGAAAAAATCAATCAAAAAGCCAAAGAAATTTGATATTTTTTTTAAAGCTTTAGCAGTCAATATCTCCATAACGGTTAAGTTTCTAACCCTATATAATAGAATAAAATCCATCAGAAATAGACCTAAATAATAACCTCCTTTAATATTGTGTACGAATTTCCCTGTAACCCTGTATAAATATGACGAAGAATATAGATGTGCGAAGGCGAACTTGCCTAAAACATCAACATTACATTACATTTACAACTTCGTAATTAAATCTGGAATTAAATGAATTACCCAATAGATACCAAATCAAAAAGGTTTTATGCAAAACGCACAGTAACTGTGACTTACTGAACGTTACATGTTAACTGTCCATTTCCAAATCTAGATCATTTTGAGAAAAAATTACAAAAAATACCCCTAACTTAGTCTTTTCAAAGTCATTTGCGTAGCCGATTAGTAAAATTTTCTGACTCTGTAGTACATAGGACGTATTTTATGACACTCGTAAAATCTTCGTGGCTTTGCTTTCGCGAGCCGAGAGCGTGATCAGACGGAAAATTCTTACAAACGGCATGGAAAAATTTGAAAGAGAGAGACTGTCTAGTCTCTCCCTTAATGTATATTTATATTGTTAAATAATTTATTTATTTCCTTCTATTTGTTTTTTCGACTGTCAGGAGACCGCGGCTGCTTCTTGTGTCGGAGGCCAAGACCCGCTTCTAGTCGCTGAGTCAGCGCAGTAGTAATATTTATTTCATTCTCATAGAGGCATCAAAACACAAAATTTATAAATATTGCAGGCAGAGACTGTTTTAAATATCTGGTGACCTAGAAATGACAAAATAGCTGTCTAATTTCGTACAGCGTATTTTTATCAAAAACTGTTTCGGTTTTTTCTCGTTTTTTCATGTGTGTGTCGGTAAACCCGAAATTCGATAAGCCCCGCGTGCCGCAGCCCTGGGGCTGGCGGGTGTTTTAGGGTTTTTTCAGCGGCTTTGAGTTGCAAATTGCCGCCCCCCTCACCCGCCCGCGGTGCCCCCGCGCGCCCGAACAAAATGGCTCATAATTAACTTTGACGGGCGACGCTAGCGCGATCGCGAGCGGCGGCGAGTAGCAGAACTAGATAGAAATAAAAACACGCAATGTCACTGAACTTGCTAATATTTATACAACTATACAAATAATTCTACATAGTATCTTAAATAAGATTAGTTTTTTTTTAACATGGTGTGTAATAAAGTTCTAAGTTTTCTCTCAATTACCTCAGATGGCGTTTGGCGTCTCGATGTAGGGCTATTTGTGCAGCCTCATATTATTATTTTTACATTGTGTGGGTTATTTAAAAATCTACATACAATTTAATTTGCTAGTCGGTTCCACGTACCGAGGGTTCTGTACCATGCAAAAAAGTTTTAGTTCATACAGTTTGGAATTCATTGCGCGATTTCACTGAATATTTTTAAAATTCACTACCAATTTAATTATTTCTTATTTTACTTTACACTTTGTTTCATAATCACAGCTATTTTAATATTGTTGCGTTTTTGAGATGGAATAAAGATTGTCAAGAAAGTAATATAATGTTTCTGCCCTTCACAAACTTCAAAAACTTCTTTATTGCTTGTTTACTATACCAGATCATTTGCAAATGTAACGAGCCCATTGCCATTTATGTTTGCTTGCTCCCTTGGCTAGAGTAAATACGCCAACAAAAAGAGTACGTATTACTTGTTTCTATCATTTGTAGTGCATTTACTGAAAGCGATGTATTTAACCATCTGTGTGAAAATATTTTCTCTTTTTTTGTATCTCGTCTGCACTGGTATTTTTTATTGAATTTTCTATACTTTCGCGTTTATAATATTAGTAGGATTACCTACTGATATTATAAACGCGAAAGTTGGTAAGTATGGATTGATGGATGGATGTTTGTTTCTCATTCACGTAAAAACTACAGAATGGATTTTAATGTTAGTTTACAATAATATAGCTTATACATCAGAATAATACAAAGGCTACAGTTTATAAAGATATTGTGTGAAATGTCAAAAATATGACGATAAGTGTCAAGCAAATAAAAAAAATCTACCATCTGCGAGATATTCGTGCGCTGGCGTGCGCTGCCATAAATGCATATGTTATGTATGATATGCTAGTTATTTTCTTTCTACGTCACGCTAATACTTACATTATAGTAGCTTACTACTCGAAATACTAATCCTGCGCAGACGAAGTCGCGGGCAACAGCTAGTTTTAAATAATTACTGAAATTATTACTTAGTGATTATAAGAATAAGAAAGTCCTGACAGAAGTCCTGTCATAAAACATTACATAAAAAGCCTGTTAATCTTATATCACAGTATGTTTGTTCATCAATTAGTTTTAATTTTGAGTAAGTAATTAACATGAATTCTTCACCACAATCCAATTGCATTATTTCCGTTCATAAACAAAAGGAAACACAAATATTACTAAAAAGCGCGGTTCAACATTTAACCGTTAAATTCGTCGAGAAACAAACGAACAAGTAATTAAACTACCACCCACACATACACACGACGACACAAAATAGTAAGACGCGCAAGGTTCCCGCTGAACTGAACTTACAAATAACGTCATTTTTAAACATTTGGCAAGTATTGCGCACATCTATCTATCTAATCTCTTTCAACGAGCAATTCTTGTATCTAATCTTCCTCAAGATTCTTCCTCAATTTCAAGTTCCACCTTTTGTGTGAAAACCTACATACCGAGCAAAGCTCGGTCATCCAGGTACTTAATCTCTAAATGAGTCGTGGTACCGATAGCTAAGAAAGATATTTACTATCGATAAAGTATATAATTGTATTTTAATATCGATACTAATTTATTTTGATTTGATTAAACGATCACGAAGATTAAGCAACATAGGGCGCGTTCAGTGCATGGATGGGTGACCGTTCTATGACTAGCGTTAGTGTCATTTATTCCGAGCGGTTCTGTGCTTCGCAAGGTACGCTAAGCAGTTGTTGCCGGCTGCCGTCAATAGATGGCAGTCGTTAAGCCATAGAGGCTTTAGGGCGGCTTGAAAACTTCAGACAGTAAGACCAGCCACTAGTCTTACTAGCCTTCACCAATCCGGACTTAGCCCCCGTGGTGGAGTATGACCTATACCTTCCTTAGGGAAGAGAGATGATGATATTATAACAGAACCCCAGGTCTGTTTAAATTTATTACTCTCTGATTTTATTGATGTTTGTGACCGTCTGTTTCTTATAAATGAAATAAATATAATACCTGTGAGTGTAATCGCATTTTTATGCACAAAAAGTGTTCTGTATCTATGAATAAATATTTTCATATTTATTGTACGATTTAATAAATAGCTTTTTAGTGTGGCAAATGCTGCGTACCTATAGGTATCTTTATCAATTTGAATAGAGACCTCGAAGCCAACCAATTAAAATTCCCAACCACTGTGTAAGCATGTGGTGCAGTAAGCTTTCTGCGCGCCCTCCAGCCAGCGCCGCAAGTGTCACGCGAGCCCGATTTGCCCTTAATTCGATGGAAAATGAATAATTGCCCGAATTAACGTGAAACGCACGACTTGGCTGTATTGGCTTACTTGGCAGGCGCCTGATTTATTTTATTTACTTTCGTTTTAGTTGTGAAACGTATTTATTATTATTTATGCTGTTCATCATGTCACCATTAAACATTATTAAAATATCTTGAAGTCCCAGTGATTGTAAGTTTCACACTGAGGTTTCACATTATCTTCTGTTTTCCGAAACAGCTGAATGGTAAATGATGTTTGTAATCTCCTTGCCTGGTTAGCAGAGCACAGGGTATCCTAGTTTGGGACCAGGTCAAGTGATTGTGTTGTGTGGAAGTTATTATTATTATTATCTTGTGGTCTTTGTTTCAAGTGAGATTTTGCCAAGGCTACACAGTATAATACGGTATTTGACACTATCAACAATAAATTATTTGAAATGCTCGATTAAAACCAAAATTACTAAATGATTCGGAAAATGTATTTCTTTTAATGATTTACAAGTTATTGCAATTTTTAAATAGATGAAACATAAAAAGAGTGCTCTGAAATGTGACGTCACAAGCAAGTATTTTCATACAAAATTCCGTTTTAAAAGTAACTCATTTGACTTCCTGTCAAATACCCATGTATAAAAATAACGACTTCTAACACTTTATTTAATAATTAACTTTATTACATACTTACATACACTTACTCGACTTTTTGTCGGAAGAGTCCGACCAGGTTTCGTTCCGACTAGCAAAGCTAAGTAAGTGTATGGTAGTAAGTGTATCCGGAATAAAGTTAATAACGTCTAGTGCTTACTAAAGTTTTACTTTCTTTTATGTGTAGTAGAAAAACAACATTTATTTTATTTTTATTTTATTTATTGCATCACACAACAGATAAGTAACATTGCATGTTATAACATCGTGATAGATCTTATGGTCTAGTTACTTATCCTTTAACGAGTGACGACAGCATGTTAAAGTATAGACGAGTATTAAAGATTGATCAAGCCACATATATTTAAGTAACAATATTTCAGCATAATAATATGGTGTTGTCGTTTTAATTGGCTGCATACTTTTAGTATAAGTGGCTTGATCTGCAAATGAACACTGATCAAGTATTGAAAGCTAGTAAAGTTTAACAAAAATTAAAACTAAAAAAAAGAAAAATGTAACTTCTCTAATTAATTAACTTATTAACCTAATAAGTTACCAAATTGGGACTTAACTAATTGTGATTTAAAACGACTGAGGCTTACAAAAATGTCAAGAACTTCGAAGTTTTTATTTGATAGTTCATTGAATGACTGACACATGTGTATTAAAGGTTCATGGTGTGCCCTTACGGTTTTACACAGAGGTAAATTAAATGTTTGGGTCGTCTTGGCCTTTCTAGCAGCACGTATCGGCACGTTGATCTTAATTTGGCTTAACAAAAATGTGTTTAGGGTACCATGAAGTATTTTGTGCAATGTAGTTAGTGCAATTTTTAGTCTTCGCTTTTCCAGAGACCACACCTTAAATTTTTCACGCTGTGTTTCATAAGATCGACACTCATATCGTAGTCTAGCTCGAAAAGTAACAATTTTAAGGGCCCTAGCTTGTATTTTTTCAATTGCATTAATGTGTACTTTGTAATAAGGACTCCAAATTACTGAACAGTATTCTAGCTTACTTCGGATAAGACTGTTAAAGAGCAAGAGAAGAGAAAGTGGGTTGCGGAATTCCTTGGTAATTCTGGACAAGAACCCCAGCAATTTATTACAAGAAGAAATCAAATATTTATAATGTGGTCTGAATGATAATTCGTTGTCAATAATGACCCCGAGGTCTTTGACGGAATGAACTGTCGCGAGAGTTTGATTGTTAATCATATATTGAAAGTCGTTAACATCGTTTTGTGAGGTGGAAAATTTCATAACAAAGCACTTGTCAATATTTAGATGCATCTTGTTGAGCTCGCACCATGTAACGAGGGAACGGAGGTCGGTTTGAATGTTGTGGCAGTCAGTCACCGTAGATATTGAATTAAATATTTTTAAGTCGTCAGCGTATAATAGGCAATTTGACTTTAATTTAGGTACAAGGTCATTTATAAACAAAACGAAAAATAATGGTCCAAGGTGACTTCCTTGAGGAACGCCAGATGTAACGTGTACAGGAGCTGAGAGATAACCTTTAATTGCAACTAGTTGTGATCTATTTGATAGATAAGTTATAATCCACCTGAGCAGGCTACCATGAATTCCGAATTGGCAATTAAGTTTATGTGTCAGCATGGAGTGACTTACTTTATCAAATGCCTTCTTAAAATCTGTATATATACAGTGTAGAGGCCTTTTTGAGTTTAAGGAATCATGTATGTGATTCACATATTCCATCAGATTTGAAACAGAGGACTTATTCTTGACAAAACCGTGTTGTTTCTCTGTTATATAAGGTTTAACATGGGCATATATGTCGTCATAAACAAGTTTTTCAAACATTTTAGCCAGACAAGATAAGATACTAATGGGCCTATAATTTTCACATTTGCTCGGATTTCCCGATTTGTGAACTGGAATTATGTAGGCTTCCTTCCAGAAGTCTGGGAAAACCCCAGTCTCTAATGACTTATTGTAAATAATTTGGAGTGGCGTGACTAGTTCATCAGCTAATGCTTTGACAAAGTGTGATGGTAATTGGTCAGGCCCGGGGCCTTTATTTGGGTCAAGTGTTTTAAGCTTACCTAGAATATCTTTTTTTGACAAAGTGATTTTACTTATGCCATGTGATAATTCGGCTTGAACCACAGTGGCTTCAATTTCTTGGGCGTCATCCAATTCATAAACGGAGCCAAAGAAGCTTGTAAAAAGTTCGCATATCTCTGTTGGGTTACTGGACTTACAGTCGCCGAAAGACATGTTTTGTGGTATCGATGCTGTGGTTCTTTTGTTTTTTACAAACGACCAAAATGCTTTTGGGTTACCCTGTTGTAAGGAATTTTCGACACCTGCTACGAAATTACTATAGCATTCGTTTAACATAATTTTAACACGATCACGTAACAAGGAATAAGTATCGTAATCACGGGGGTTATTAAATTTTTTAAACTTTTGATGGATTTTTTTCTTAGCAACTAATGTTTTTTTTAAAGTATCTGAGAACCAGATGGGGTATAAATGCGCATCATTTTTCTTGTATGGAGTTGTCTGTTTGATTGTATTATATAAGATATGATAAAAAGAGGAGACACATTCATTAACATTTTCGTGTTGCAATGTTTTGTACCAATCTATAGAGTGTAATATTTTTTTACATTTATATATATCACATTTTCTGAAATTAAAAATACGACGGCTATTATTATGTTTCATTTGTTTTATAGGCGAACCTTTTATTTGCATTACAAAAGGAGGGTGGTGTCTATCCTGCGTGCTTAAGGGATCACAAGGCAATATGTCAACATTTAGTGAGTTTGTTAGGACTAGATCTAGTATTCCACCACCAGCCTTGGCTAAGTAATTTTGTTGCTTTAAGTCACCCAGAGACATTAGCTCTGCCAAGAGGTTACTTTTCTTATCGTTTTTGGTAATATTCATATTTAATCCGTAAGGCTCGAGAGATGTGCTCCAAGAGATGTTAGGCATGTTAAAATCTCCTAAAAATATAAAGTGTTCGTTTGAGTTTGTGACAATATCAAAACAACGTTCAAAAAAACATTCTATTGTTTCTGTGGATACGTCCGGGGGTAAATAAATTAAGCAAAGATGGATTTTTAATGTGCCTGTGTGTAACGTAAGCCAGATATCCTCTGCCCCAGTTTCCCAACTCTCCTGGCGTTCGACTTGAAATTCTTTCTTAACAGCAATCAACACACCTCCCCCCTCAGTCTTTCGGCTATCAGATGTCTCCCGGTCTCTACGGAAAACATTATACCTAGCGTCAATCAATTCTCGATCATATACCCCGCTATTTAAATTAGTTTCGGTCAAACAAATGATGTCGTAATTTTCTGATAATATATTCATGTAAACCTCTTGCGTCTTAGATCGGATTCTATTGACATTTTGATAGTATGTATAAAGCTCTGCGATTATTTTTAAAGCCATAGAACATGGTTATATTTGAAAACAGTAACAAAGAATAATTAAACTGCTTAAATTATAAGGGTAAGAGATGAGCGATTTTTTATCTCGATTTGTCTTGAATTTTCACATTTTCTGACATAAATTCTACCAAACTTCACCCAGACAAATTTGTACTGCTTTTCTTTAGCCAGCTTTCGTGCTTCGGCCTGCAATGATTTTGTCTCAGACGGGAGATGTTCAGTCACGAAAATTTGCATTTTATCGCCTGGAATTCCAATGGCCTTGGAGTTCAATTTATCATCTTTGTTTGCCTTATTATATCTGTGCACCGATGACAAAATGTGATCCCGATGACGCGGAGAGGGCAGGGTTAAAAGGATGTTCCTAGGTCTGGATGAACCGGGGTTCATCTTAGCCACACGACGGCAGGACATTATTGTTTCATCACTCAAAGTTGATCCAGTCGTTTTCTCGTAGATTTTCTTGGTAATTTCTACCACATTTTCATTTTTCCTTTCAGGTACACCCTGAAATTCCACATTACGGCTTCTAGAGTTTAGTTCAATTCCGGTTAACTTAACGGACATCTCTTGCAGTGTGTTTTTAAGTACGGCGTTTTCCTTCATTAAATCAGAGATAGTATTCTTTTGCTCAGTAAACTCAGACTTAACCTCTTCATATTTTTCGGAGAGAAATTGTTGCGAACTCACCAAGGCTTCAACCTCCTTCATTATTAAAGCATAAGATTCCTTTACTGAAGTAAGCACAAATGATTTAAAGGCATTAATTTTTTCATCCAAGATTGCCCCTATCGAGCTCATAATCGATTCAGTCACTGGCTCAGCCATGCTGTATAAGCAATGTGTGTATCTATAGGTTCTCAAGCGTGTGCGTCGTGCGTATTTTGTTTGCAAACGTCGTGTATTAGGCCCGGCGTAGCGATCTAAAAATAGCTTCCCGACGATGGCGTAGTTATTTCGTAGCAATACGGTAGCTCGTAGCACTGTTTCGTAGCGGTCGCAATGACGTAGTTGCACGTAGCACTAGTATGTAGCTTAAATTCGCATCGTAAACTCGAGTTGATTTGTCTCAATGGAGCCGCTACTGGTTTCTCGCCCCGGCAACGCGGGTTCGAGCCCGAGTGGAGGAGGGCACCAATGACGAACACTTAAATATTTTTTCGAGTAACAATACACACGGAAGTATAGTTCTCTCACTCTAGACACACCCAGCAGGAGGAGCCAGTCCATATGGAGAACACAAGAGTGACAAGGAATTGAAGTTTACAGCGATGCACCAATCACGAATTAATTCAAGCAATTTACTAGTGAGAACTCGTAAAGATCCGCGCACACGTCCACCTTGAACCGCGCGCGAGACTATTAGTGATTGAGAGACATTTGATTACCGTCATCAAAAGTTCAATTTAAATTGATATCTAGGAAGACAACTATGATATACATACATTCATAAGCTCACGCCTGATTCACAGAGGGGTAGGCAGAGACCAGAGACAGCCACCTGTCATGATCCAGAAAAATCACTTTCGCTTGCTTCTTCGACATTCCTTAGTCGTTCCATGTACGCACGTCGGCCAGTTTCGGGTACTTTTTATTTTGCTCTTTCTTTGCTAATACATCCCCTATTTGGTCGAAGTAGGTTCACTTGCAGCGTCCCTTCCACTAGCATTCGTACTTTCTCTCTCTCTCCACAACAACAGTGGACATTTTAGACAATGAGGAGAGGGACGGCGCGTACGCAGTCCCCACTACCAAAAATAACGCGCCCGAGTTATCCACATTAGGGATAATCGCAGGGGTCAACTCAACCGCAGTGCAATAGGAAAGTCTCGCCCTGGGGGAACCGCCTACTTGATCACGGTGTCCCCTACGCCAGGTAAGTATGATTAAGCGTCGGTACCGCGGAGTAGTCATTAATCAAAAAAACATTTCGTTTGCGCGATGCAGCTTTCGTAGCCAGCGACATCTAGCGGTTAAATTTGAAACTAACTGACGAACCTGGATTTCTACTTCCAGACAACGATTCCAACGATCCAATAGTGAGTGACTCGAACATCTACATCTGGTTACTGGTTTCAGTTATGCTCACTACCCTGTAGCCTTAGAGAATAGATATTAGCCTGATATGACACCCCTTTTTCTTTAAGTTTGCTTGCAGCAGTAAAATTTGAAACTTATTATTAATTAAGTCAAGCACCTCCCACTTTACATAAAGCAAGCGATGACAAACGGCGACATTCATCACCTTCATAGCTGTAGTGAATGCTCGCATGCTCCACGCTTATGAATTATAATGTGAATTAACATATTGAGCTAAAAGACGTAGAACGTGCAAAGGAAGTAGGTGACCCTTATTACAATGCACTAGGAGTGGTATTCATTTAACTCACTCTCGAAGTTATTTGAAGTGTTGTATACAAACTAATTGTCGGATTATTCAATCACGTTTAGTTTTATGGGTGTTTTTGTTAGAAATTTGTTCAAACAACCTTTCGAAGTTACTAGTGAAATGTTTTAGACATGTTACTTAAGCAATTCGAGTCATTATACCTTCAACCGTAGATTCACCAAGTTGCATGTCGAGGACTCTCTACCCGAGACAGTAAAATTTCAATTAAGTGTAATTTTTGTCAGGGTCCTTACCCCTGCCCTCTCCGATGCCTGCGGGACGCGGGGAGCGCGGGGGACGGAGGAGCGCCAATAAAATGGTAATGCGCTGTTTGCGCCTCGCTCGCCCGCGCTGGGGCCACATGCCTCTTGGATATCGTTCATGAAAACTCTCAATATTCTACCTAAACTTTCGTAAACACTTACTTAGTTTTTGGTCGAATTAAGCTTTGCGAACCAGAGCGAGACCTGGTCAGACTCTTTTGACACAAAACAAAGTGATTCCAAAACTACATAGGTTCAATATTCTTCAATATTTTTTATCCATATTTTGATATTACGTAGAAAAACAATGCAAGCTTGAAGCGGAATTAGAAACAATGCTGAGCCTGGATTTTTCAATCTGTGTGAGGTTTGTTCGACCTCCAGTAAAAATGAATCAAAAACCACCTGTAGCATGTCTTGCTAGACTGAAAAGTACTCAGTACCTACTCACATACTTACCGGTCGGAGAAAAAAGTAAGATAAAATGTACTCGAACCGGCGTGCATGCACGCAATGAGTTCTGAAGGTTGATAAAGAGAAAAAAATCTGTCAGGATATTGTGGCAAGTGGCAGAACCTAGTTTTTGCCTACCCCTCTGGGATGCAAGCGTGAGATTATGCTTTACTGAGTTTTTTTTTTAATATCGAGTCTATGTGAGTATTCCACTGATGCGTTAAAGTCTCTCTGATGCTAAGCTACCTTAATCTATGTCAATACTAAGTCACTACTTCGATTCAAATTTATCGTCCTTTTACCATATAGTTTTTTTTTTGCATGTATATAAAAATCTCGCGTCACAGTGTTAGTCCGCATACTCCTCCGAAACGGCTTGACCAATTTTGATGAAATTTTGTACGTATATTTGGTAGGTCTGAGAATAGGTTGTTATTTATTTTTTACACATCTAAATCATAAGGGTGGTCCAGTAGAAACATTTTTCTCAGAAAAAACAACGTTTGCCAGGGCAGCTAGCTATATTATTAGGCCAAACCCTGTAATACCAAAAACCGAAGAGAATTTCTACAAATATCCTAAAAAGGCTTATTTAGTACACACACCATTGAATATCGTCAATCTCACTTAAGAGAAATAGTCATAAACTAATTGCAATCACAACTTAAGGTCTTTAATAGAGATGGTATTTTTGTTAATACCGTATACCTCTATGTGGTCCCATCGCAAACCTAAATACTGTTGGAACAAAAACAGTAATTGAGTGCCGTTTGTTCATCGCAGACCACCCTCCGCGTAGCACCCGCGTAGCGGGCTACGGCGTAGCGGGCTACGAGCTACGGCGTTGGGCTACGAGAGGCTGGAAGCTTGCTGGTATACATTCTATTGTTGATGTTAGTGTGCTAAATCATTGTGTACTAAAACGATCATTTTATCCTAATTTTTGTTAGCTTTTTGGTTTGGTATTTGGATTGGCTTTTACTATCTTCGTGAAAGTTTTTACCATGATCTGATCATGATCCTCAGGGAAGAGACCCGTGCCCCTCGGTGGGGACATAATGGGTTGATGACGTTCTGATGCTGCAGTCAGGATTATTTTCTCGTGGGAGTACTTTCAGTGACGGTACCTTCATAATATAAAATGCTCGAAGGAGGGACCACCTGACTAAAACGCTTGATCAAATGTAATGTATTAGCTTAAAATATGGACAATACGATCATCGGACTATTCTTGAAATTTGCAGAGTGTAGGTGTTCGAACGTGGTTTTTATCGACGTCGTCGAATAGGTTTTATTTTAAAATAAAGTAAATAGAATTATACAAAAATAAAGAATACAGAATACATTAATTATTAAAAATATGGTAAGTACAAACGAAAATAATAATAATAGTCCGCTAGTATTTCTGTTTTCGATGCTTTCTTAGTGCAGTGTTTTACAGTTACACATATTTCTATCTATCTATCTACTTTTTAACGGTTATTAGCATGGATACAAAATCTTGTATGTAGTTAATCTAGTATTTCTTCTTGCAAAATTAACTTCTTATCACATAAGGGCCAACTTGTACTATTTTTTTAGATGTGGTTTAAACAACATTTTACTAAAATGCTTCATTCAAACGACGATTTAAATGGCGATTTAAGTGACATTTAAGAAGTGGTACAAGTCAGCCTCAATTTCCTTACAGACGCTAAGATCTATGAAGCAATCAAATCAAATCCACTGGATTGGCTATTTCCCGTATTGTAATCACTTACCTTTGAGACGTTTATTTCCGGATCTAATATATATTTGGTTAATATCTAAATATATCTGTAGATATTTTTTGCATCGGCAATGGAACTACTGCAAATAATTGACCGTTATGATGCCGTTTGTAATTTAGTTAGTGTCAATGTATTCTTGTCCTAATGGCTTCTGCTGAAAATCCGCCCGGAAGTTGGCTGAGCTAACATAAAGGTGTTGTTATTAAGTGTATACCATAAAGAACATTGTAGTATTAAGATAAGATAAGATAAGATAAGATATTTATTGATCCAATTTAACAAGATACATGTTACATTAATAGGTCGGTACATAGTTATTATTAGTTCATAGGTAGTTAGTGTAGAATGGTATTCACGGTAGGCAGTAAACCTGTGTTGTGAATACCAGCCTCACTCCCGAGTGTACAACTAATATAGGAAACAAAATGTGGGTAGGTATCTTGACGCGTTACGCGATGAGCGCATTAACAAGATACGTTTAAAACAACCACTAAACTTTCGAACTTCGCCTAAGTGTTCAGTGTTGCATTGCAGTTAAATCACTCAATCAATATTTACTTAGAAAGTAAGGCTGATTAAGCGATCCAGCCGACGCAACAAGTTGACACCTTAAGGTGTGAACCTAATACAAATTGAGGTTTTAGATTTTTATAATTATGTTGTCTTTAAATTAATTTTCTTGCTTAAGTACTGTCTTATACATGGATGAGTGTCGCTATGTATGTGTGTGTGTATAAGTATGAGTATCTGAATATGCGAGTGTGTGCCTGTCTGTGTGTGTGTGTGTGTGTGTGTGTGTAAAGCAATGCGTAAAGTTGAGATAACTCGAGGTGTGTCAAGCGTGTATGTGAATAAATATGGAGCTTAACCCTACGATCTTGGGATCGGCTTGTGAGGCCACTAAGCTAATAATACCTACACACAAAAGTTAGTAAAGGTTCGTATTTTGATAGTTATTACTGTTGTAATTACTTACCAGTTATGCAACCTGCTTAGCCCTACGATAGTTAGGTGTATTTTGGGATCGGGTTGCGAGGCCACTAAGTAAGTTAAATATTATCTAGGTTTTGACAAATGTTTTCAGACTTGGTGTTTTTCGATGTTTGTAATGTCCTTGCCTAGTTACCATAGCACAGGGTATCCTAGTTTGGGGCCAGGTCAAGTGATTGTGTTGTGTGTAAGTTAAGATAAGATAAGAATATTCTTTATTGCACACAAGAAACAAGACACAAAACAAAAGTTACAATAAAAAAATATACTTATACAATAGGTGGTCTTATTGCTAACAGCAATTTCTTCCAGACAACCTTGCCACGGAAACGTTGCCGAAGTAGCCGAGTTATTATCTAATCGAGTTTTTGCTTACGAGACATTTAGTGGAGTTCCTTTAGTAGATTCTTCTCTTCATTTACTTGAATTTTTTATTTCGCAAAATTATACCAACGGTGTAGTTTTGTTTTAGTACAAGTCTGGTTTTACTTTTTACTAGTGTGGGGCCAGAAACAATGTATGTGCATGTATGTAAGTGTAAGTTATGTTATGTTATGGTAGAAGGGATGTACGAAAATCTCAAACAAATCATGTATATGAAAGAACACATTTATTATTTCTTAAAATCGTATTTATAATCAGTATATTAATTGTATCTCACGCACTACAGTCACGTCATCGATTTTTTTATGTACACTTGTGACGTCACATGATAAATATTGTTTTAAACACTATACTTACAGCTAACACTTTCCATTAACGATACTATTTACAATAGAAGTACAAAGCAGTGGTAGGAAACCATGAAAAATACTTGTGGTTATTTTCTTCTACATTATGTCTCAATTAAATGCACTAAGTTATGATTTACTTATTATAAAATACATTTGAATTAGGTGTTATGCATTTTCCATGTAAAAGGTCAGGATAGTTTTTACATAATGTTTTTGAAATAAATTATTATTAAACCTTTGTTTTTAATTATAACGTAGGGCTAGTCTAACATCTTTAATTTACATTAAAAATACAATTTCTTACAATATTTACAACATTTATTCACGCGATAGGATCTCAGTAACATTAAAAATACCTTCTATTTGTGTCACAATGTTTATCCGATTACGACAAAGTCAAAAGGGAATGTAGCGGTGCATTAAAAAACGTAAACTGAGGTTCAGTGCTAATAGCTTACAAATTATATAACTTATTGTTCGAAACAGCCTTAATGCCCTATGGCACGAATATTTTTATTTACAAAGTGGTTACAAATAGTATTGTGGCTCATGAATTAGCAAAAAAACTTTTAGTCGTAAGCCAAGGTGATGCCATCTATAGTTCTAATAAAGAAACTGGTTTTAAATCTCATTACAAAGTTAGTTTGGTTTTAATTTACAAACGGCATACTTAGTCTCAATGACACTTTAATTATATTTGTACAGATTACAAATCAAGATTTTGTGTGTTTAAAATTGAGAATAACAAAACGGAAAAGCAATTATATTCTCATAAGCCTTTTTATAGAAACTATTCACAAGACTATAATTTATTTTTACTGTGGTTGTTTCCAAGACAAGCTGTCGCGAAGCCAAGGCATTAAGGCGGCTTGAAAACTTCTAACAATAAGACCTGCCACTAGTCTTACAAGCCTCCACCAATCTGGACATGGCTCTCATGGTGGAGTATAGCCTTTACCTTCCTCAGGGAAGAGACCCGTGCCTCTCGGTGGGGACATTATGGGTTGATGATGATGGTTATTTCCAATTAGAAGCACGATCGATCGTTTGTATCTTCTTAGCTCATAGGCATAGCTCAGTGCGATCTGACTCACGGATATCCTTTGTTATTAAAAACCAAACTAATTTTGTACGAGCATTGCTCCTTGGGGAGCCGCCCTGAATACAATCCAATTCAATTCCCGAATTGTTCAAGAACTTGTTAAGTAATAAATCTCTAAAATCTTTACTGATTCCTTCAGGTCATTAGAGCAGTATCTTGAATGGATATACTAGCTAAAGTCCGGCTTACACTACTAAAACAAGTGCTGTCTCGTAAGTTAATTAGTTTCAATTTTCTTTTCGAGTAGACTTTTACGCTTTTTTCTGGTAAAGTTCTAAAAGTTAGAAAATACAAAAAAAAATATTAATAAAACAGGTTCTGGATGTTTAAATGTTTGTGATGGCGCTGTTTCTGATTCCCACGACACAGGGTATCCTAGTGTGGGGCCAGAAGCAATATAATATGTGCCCGTATGTAAAAGTTTAAGCTTTATGTTTATACTTCCTACTAAAACGTGTGTCTGTTCACACGGCGCGTTATTTTTTTTCGAAAGTCCCAAACTTTGGTTAAGATCTCTTGTGGGGTCGATGGGAAGTACTAATTTTACTATCTCATAAACATAGAACCTTTCTTAATGGTGCTTATAGCTTTTTAGTAATGTAAGCCAGGCCTCGAATACGATAGGAATAGTTCAGTCGACACTAAATCAACCTTAATGCCGACTATACAATGAACTTAAAATTTTATTCGCAACACAATATAGTCGATTATAAGTTTCATGTCTTTAAACATGTCTCGTGAACTTAGCAAACCAGTCGCTGTACCGCCAATGACACAGCGAACTCTCCACCTTGTCGCCTAGATAACAGAGTCCTAAACCATCTGCATGCCCTTAAGTGACTCGACGTGTTCCTTGGCCTTGAGCCGGAGCGCAGCGATGGAGGAGGAGCGGGGGTCGTGCGCGGGCGCGGGGGGCGGGGGGCCCGGCGGCGGCGGCAGCGGGGGCGGGGGGAGGTACGACGGGTAGCCCGCGCCGCCGTGCGATAGGAAGCCTGTGGACAGAAACATCGCGTTATTGGCCGCATTATTACCTTAACACATCGATGAGTAATCGATAAGTCATCGATTACACGTCCGATTAAAATTTTCGATGGATTCTGCTGAATGCGCTTTTGCGCTTCCATGTTGAAGATTTCCATGTTGTATCGTTTACGTTTTAAACAAACTAATAAGAAAGTAGAAGTAAAGTTCGAAAATTGACAGCATCAATTACGTTTGACAGCAACTTTTTTCTATGAACGAATCGCTGCTTCTCATCGGAATTCAAATCCGATGGAAAAAATGGCATCCGATTGCTATAAATCGCTGTCAGTCATCGAATTTTTGTGTGCGTTCAGCAGAAACTTTGTAATCGAGTTAAATTATATCGAGCTTAGGCTGTCATGCATGACAATGTCACTGGCTATTTAAATTCTCTTGCACAGAAACTTCATCCATAACCGGCCAGGTACAATGGAACCATGGAATAAATGTACAGAGCTTCAAACAGAAAGAAGCGAAGAAGAAGACTGGGCAAAGAAGAGTGCCTGGCCACCAGGGTTGGTAACTCACATGACACGGCTTGCAATAGCGATGGCGACAACCAGAGGTCGGCCGGTAGGGGAAGCCCACCAAGCCGCGGCAAGCCGCACCCGTACTCAGCCAGACCAAGCTGCCAGCTAGTGTCAGAGTCAGCTAAATCGGGAAACATACCAAGCATTGGCAAGCGGCAGTCGTACTCAGCCAAACCAAGCTCTTCTGGCTTATATCGACTGTATTGTTTAGTGACTCAGCTGGCAGGGGTTGCAATAGCGGCACCGAAAGTTGGACAGGCCAGTAAGGGAAGCCTACCAAGCCCCAGCAAGCTGTAGCCGTACTCAGCCAGATCAAGCTCAGATGCCGTCTAAGTTTTAATAGGTGTATTGGTTAGTGACTCACCTGGCAGGGCTTGCAATAGCGGCGGTGACAGCCAGGGGTCGGCCGGTAGGGGAAGCCCACCAAGCCGCGGCAAGCCGCAACCGTACTCAGCCAGACCAAGCCGCGCTGCCTCCATCTTCTCTTGGCGCCGCCACTTTGCGCGCCGGTTCTGGAACCAAACCTGGAAATGAGAGAGATGGGGTTGGTTATTCTTTGGTTGGTTGAAGAGGATGTAAGGAGAAACGAAATGACTGAGAGCCGTTTTAGTGACTTTTGTGCAGTCTTCTCAGCTCTTTTGTTCTGTGCAAAAAATCCTAATTTTTTTCTGAAGTGTGGTTTTACTAAGTTTTATTACGGAGACCACGCGAATATTAACTGTTCCATAAATTTTGGTGCCGCTTATTGTGCAATTTTATACACATCCGAAGGTTTCCTCCGTTTCAAACATGTAAGAATTATACAGGGCGTGATCAATTCCTTGTATTTGCGATAAATATGTATATGAAGCAAAATAAGAAGCGATATATGGCACAAACGAGATTTGAGAACCCAATTTTTTTCATACGCATTTTCTTTCGTCAACTTTTTAAAAATTGTATCGTTAGACCAAAATTCATGGATGTTAGTCGATAAATCGACAGCCAAATAAATCCTTGAGGGCCTTAGCTTTGAACACCATGTAAACTTTCGTGAGTCTGGGTTCAACGACATACAGAACGTTTGAGGTGTCGCCAGATGGATCGCGTGTCGCTAGCGATACCACGTGACACCACGCGTCATGCGATGGGCTGACGTACTGGCTGGTAGAGTTGACGCCTCCATATTCATAACGATAGCACTCAGACACGCCAAACAAAATCAATACTTGATATTCATTGGGTTAAAAATTTACGTCTAAATTAAAAAAATGTTTATAGCCAAAATAGTTTCAATTTTCTCGTATAAATAGTATATCAAAAATTGCCCATAATAATCATACAATTATTTACCTGTGGCTCAAAATGTTTTTAATAATGTTAGTGAGTATAAAAATTTTTTCCTGGGTTCTGTACAGCAAACGAAAAAAACGGAATCCTTATAATATCACTTCGTGATGATGACCTCTGTGGCGCAGCGGTTAGTGCATCTGTCTACTTTGCGAGAGGTCCCGGATTCGAATCCTGGCTGGGGACAAAAAAAAAGCCCAGGTCTTGGATGTCTGTGACGTCGCTGTATCTGATTGCCACGACACAAGGTATCCTAGTGTGGGGCCAGAAGCAATGTACGTGCCTGTATTTAAATGTTATGTTATGTTACGTTGTCCATCCGTAAATTAACGTAAACGGCCGTTTATGTCGCAAAAAAAAGATACTTCGACGCTTGAAGAAATCTAAATTTACAGGGCACTTTCCGTTGACGTACAACATTTAAATGTGGCAAGTAAAATCGTTTATACAACAAGTAAAGGAAAAAATCTGAAATGATACATATTTCAAGCACAAAAAAACGATTCCTTAAATTTTGGGAAAAAATTTACCTACGGAACCCTCTGTAGGCGAGTCCGTTTCGAGCTAATGCGGGTTTTTCAATAATTTACGTTTCCCGGCCTATGAGTGATCCTACGGATGTTCTATATACGTACGAGCGTGGCCACAAAGGATTGGAAATTGTATGGGCTGATTTACGTATGCGACACTCAGGGCTCCACGTTTTCTTTTATAGTTCGAGAGTGTTCGACACTTAAAAAACATTACTCATGAATGTGTTGAACACTAGACACAATTCTTGGGGTATCTTGTTGTAGAACCTAATAGTGCCTTTATGAACGTCAAAGTTAGTTTTACAATTAATACATGGAGAAGAAACTAAAAACCGACCAAATGCGAGTCGGACTCACGCACGAGGGGTTCCGTATCATTACTTATAAAAACTTCTTAAGCTGCGTAACTCTAAATCACCTAGGTAATACTGCGATGATTTAAAAGTTACCTACTGGTTTTGCTCATTATACTAAACAGACGAAACGTCTCTACATTTTACTTCTAACAACTCCCGTTTTCACCTATTACTAACAAGTTAATGATAATGATAGTTTGACATGTCAGCTTGCCGACCTCACAGTTATGAGACAGTGAGTGAGCGGCGCGATCTAAGCCAGTTCTGTACACAACTAGACTATGTCCCCAGTAAGCACACAACATACCACGTTATTTATAGAGAAAACATTGGTTAGTGAACACAATTGTAAAAATATAGAAAAATTACGCAGTACTTAAACTGACTCAGAAACCGATAATTTTACGCCGACCGACGGCCTGAATACAGCAATATTTATTTATCACAAAAATGGTCCAGATGTGAATTATGAAGCTTGATTAGCTTTGACGTTTTCTTTTTCTCTTTTTTGTGTGACTCTGTAGAATTACTTCGTCTAGTACCTAACTATTTACTGTAAATTCTACAATAACATTTTTGTGTTGTATCAACAAAAGCACAGAAAAATTTGATGGAAAATGCCACCTTTTACAAACAATTTAGAACACTTTGGTTGGGTGAAATAAGATATAAGTAACAACTGGACTTTTCCACGTTTAAGTAAGATAGATAAAGAATATTCTTTATAAGTAAGGGTTCTGATGCTTCACAACTTCTTTAATGCAGCAGCGTAAAGTCTTAAAGACATTACAATTAATAACTCAAATGCCGCGCTCGCCTTTTGCCAGTTGGTCCCACTTATAATCCACGGCACTTTATTAACAAGCATTCGCTTGTAAAATTAACTTCACAAAACTTTCTCCTAATTCACCTGTTCCAACCCCCATCACCCTATTTCTAAGGCAATTAGGCTTAAATTTCTTCAAACGGCTGTTATTTTAAGGGTTGTTTTATGATTAGTGTGCACAAGTCACGATAGTAAAAGCTTACTGGAGGACAACCAAACGAAAACGTTTTGGTGACCTGAGTTTTTTAGGTTTTGGTTTAAATTGACAGTTAGCTAGAACAAGCTTCGTGTAAAGGAGGTAGTGAATGTTACGAATATCGTTTGGCGGCTAATGAGGATGCTTGTCCCGCGACACGCGGCGTGCCGGTGCTGGCGACACTATACTGACAGAATATGGCCTTGCAATCACATTGAAATTGTTTTACAAAAAAATTAACAGTTTTAAGATTATACGCACTATTATGCTATTATCTTTCTTATCTTACTGTTAATAAAATAAGGGTGTCTGGAATTAAGACAATGTATAGAATGTGTAAGTTAAGGAGCGTATCCATACAGCTTTCTTATCTTTGAGATCGCTCGTGAGTGCACATTTCAAGACGCTGTTCGAAATAAAATAGCGCACTCAAAAGTTATTAATTTAATCGAAATTTAAGTCTCAATTCCGCAGCATCCTACTGGACGTACGTAAAAGTAAAAATACTTTTTTTGATAATAGATACAATTTTTTGATATTACTCCTAAAGAGTACTGTTTATTATAATTATATGAAAAAAATACTTTATGGGGAATAATAAGACAAATACCTACATTTTAAACTTCATGATTAATGTGGTTAAACTGAATGAAAATAGTTATTTTCTCGTGTTCGTTTTGAAACCGAATTATTTTTCTTTCCCGCTGTCATCCCAGTCCGCCGGCGGCTCCGATCGAATCGAACAAACTTCCGAACAACACATAAATAAAGCGCAGAAACAAAAATAATCGTCTAAACGATGTCGCGACATAACACTACTCGCTGCCTCACTAAATTTTCCAAACCTACTTCTACGCCCTCCAACTTAAGGTTGATTATAGCCTGTTAAATGACGTGTGAAGTAAATGCGCGGTATAGGCTAACTCGACGCTGTAAAACCACCCCTGAAGGCTTCAAAGTAAGGTCTGTTTTCAAGTGTCGGATGGAGTGTGAGTGCGTGAGTGTCGCTTACGATCGCGTGATCGCGCGTTGGCGGCGCAGCTCGGTGTGTGATCACCTTTGCACACGACATCGCGCGCTTTCGGCGTTCTTCTGTCGACGTTAAGCCGCGGAGGCGTTTAATTGCATAGCGTTTGATTTATTTAATGCAAGCATAATACACACCATAAAATATCCTAAGGGTGTTCTTTTGAACCGACTTAAAAAAAGAGACGTTTTTGTATTGTCTATTACATAAATTAATGTTTTTTCACCTTGAGATGGTCGCTTAAAAATTTGGTGCTGCTGTAACGTCGGTGTAACGCTATTGGCAGAATTGATCACAAAATAATTAAACATAAGCATAAAAGTTTACTACAGGTACATACATTGCTTCTGGCTCCACACTATGATACCCTGTGTCGTGGAAACCAGAAATAGCGACATCACAAACATGTAAAAATTTTGTTTTTTCCCTTTTAGTGCATATTTTTCTTAAAGTCTGCTATGAACTAAAAATGTAATACTATCAAAAATTCACAAATGCATCAGAAATAAATGCTTTGAATTGAACTTGGGACCTCAAGAACGTAAAGTAACGGATCTATGATCCACTAGGTATGAATGAATGAATGAATGAAAAATTCTTTATTGCACAATAAACAGTGTTCTGTACAAGGGCGAGCTTAATACTATAAAGTATTTTCTACCAGCTAACCATGGGTGATGTGGAAAGAGTAAAGGGTAGTGCTATAGAGGTCATAAGAAACAATAAAAAAGATAAATTACTCACTTGCAAATTCGCAAACTTCTAATACGTATACTACACACTATATTATAATACTTCATAAATATGTACCATTATTTTATGCATACCTACTATAAATACATAAATAAATAAAAAGATATATAAATAAATACTTTCATATACATAAATTATGTCGGATTGCTCTGAAGTCCAAAGTAATGTTCCTGGATCGCACTCTTAAACACTTCGGCCGACGAGGCCTGGCGTATGTGCAGCGGTAGCGCGTTCCACAGGCGCACAGCTGTCACAGTAAAGGAATCCGAATAGCCTGCCATACAATGCAAGGGGGATTCAAGAAGCAAGTCTTTGCATGGGCGCTGAAGGCGACCATGCGCGCCACGATGGGCGAAGCGTTCGCGAAGATACTGAGGGGCGGAGGGGTCATGTAGTATGCCATAGAGAAGTGACACAATGTGGGCATTCCTGCGGGAGCGGATATTTAGCCAAGCAAGCTGAGTGCGAAATTGGGACACGTGATCATATTTACGGAGGCCGAAGATGTAACGAATACATACGTTCAGTAAGCGATCTAGCTTATCGAGTAGTTCCTCAGTGAGGTCGGGGTAACACACATCTGCATAGTCAATGACGGGGAGAAGCAAGGAGTTGGCTAACGTAACTTTGGCGGAGTACGGCAGGAACTTCTGCATACGTTTAAGCAAGTGCATGGATGAAAAGATCTTCCTACTTATTTCACTGACATGCTTTTCCCACGACAGGTTGTCTTGAATGAGAAGACCCAGATTTTTCACTTCCCTGCAATATGGTAAAGGGGTTCCATTGTAACATACTGGGGGCAAGGAATCCCTGTCGATCTTAGACAGAAGAGCCCTACTCCCAACAATCATAACCTGCGTCTTACTCGGATTTACTAGCAGGCCATATTGTTCAGTCCAAGCATTTATTGCCATCAGGTCAGTGTTCATTTTTTGGACAGCAACAGAGAGGAGATCCTGCTTGAACGGCAAGTAAAGCTGGAGATCGTCTGCGTACAGGTGATAGGAACTGAAATTTACTACTTTAACAAGGGTGTTAATGAAAACAGAAAAAAGTAAGGGGGAGAGCACTCCTCCCTGCGGAACACCAGCAGTGACGTCGCACCAATCGGAGAGAACGTCATCCGCACGAATGCGCTGCTGGCGACCGTGGAGATATGAGTGGAACCACACAGCGGCTGACTCCGATATGTTGAGCGATCGGAGGATGGCAAGGAGGATTTCATAGTCAACGCAATTAAATGCACTACTGAAATCAAGTAAGGTAAGCAAAGTGAGCTGACGTTCGTCCCTAGCGTAGCGGAAGTCGTCAGTGATTTTAATGAGCGCAGTAGATGTGCTATGGGACGGACGAAAGCCGGACTGGAAGGAGTTTAGGAGTCGGTTGGTGTGGAGAAAAGCCATTAGCTGGCGATTCACCACACGTTCCAAAACCTTGGATAGGAAAGGAAGGATTGAGATGGGCCGGTAGTGTTTAAATTCAGTAGGAATAGAGGTTTTAGGAATAGGCACCATATACGCCAGCTTCCATTGAGAGGGAAAGGAACTGGAGGAGAGGGAGGAATTGACGATGTGTGTAAGGGCAGGGAGTATTGAATTGAGGATTGGCAGGAGTAGGTCACGCCCAATCGAGTCATGACCTACCGCCTTTGTATGGATAGATAAGATGATCTTCTCAATATCAGAGCCAGTAACTGGGGTGAAGCAGAAGGGGTGGTGTGAAGCTACGGGAGAAGCTGAGATGGTCTGTATAGTTACAGCCTTCATCAGAGGATCAATGGAGTGTGGGGGAGATGAAAAGTGTCGGTTTAGACCATTGACGTCGATAGACGAGTTCAGGTCTTGCCGACACTTACCAAAACCTAAGGAACGCAAAAATTTCCAGATGTTTTTGGGAGAGCATCGTTCAATAGACGAGTATATGTGACGTCGTTTGGCGTTCCTAATCACCTGGTTGCACCGATTCCTGGCCGTCTTAAAGAGATACCAGTTCTCTTCAGTAGGATTCTTCTTATGCTTGCGTCGAAGATAGTCCCTCCTAGCCATCAATTCTCGAATTTCCTTGGTCAACCACGGAACTGGAGGACGCTTCATTTTTACCGCGTGTACAGGTGCATGAACGTCGTACAGACCAAGGATGAGACTGTTGAAGTGGTCGATCTTTTCATCCACCGTACCCAACCGTTCCAACCGTGACCAGTCTAAACTTTCGGCATCCGCCTTAAGCTTATTCACGTCCATCCGGGCAAAGTTACGCTGCAAGATAATTTTAGGTTTGAATTTAGGGATTTTGAGCTTATAAGAAGCAAACAGAAGGTCGTGATGGGAAAAGCCTGGCGCAGTAATCTGGCCGTGGGCAGGAACGCGGTCGGGTTTAGAAGTAAGAATCAGGTCGAGAAGGGTATGCGAATCGTTAACGTGGTAAGTAGGCCCAAGAGGGAGAAAATTTAAATTTACGGAGGTAATCAGGGACTGAATTTGACGAGAGCGATTATTTTCGCATAATAGATTGGTGTTAAAGTCACCCATGATGACAACATGGTCATAATTGGGCAGATGTGTGACCAGCAATGTCTCCAGCGTGCCGAAGTAGTCGATACCTGGTGGAGCATACACTGTCCCGAGAAAAAATTTCACCGTGTTGAAATTTAATTCCAGGAACAGGTATTCCAATGACCCAGAGTGTACTGACGATGATTGGTCGATTATCTTAAATTTTATTTCAGATTTCATGTAGATGGCAACCCCACCACCTCGTTTACCAATGCGGTCATTTCTTACTAACACGTAGCCGGGTAAACAGTAACTTAATGAGGGTAGCGTGGGTTTAAGCCATGATTCGGAGACTAGGCACGCATGGATGTGATTGCTGGTGAAGGTGGTGAGAAGGTCGGAATAGTGTGCAGGAATGCTTTGGGCATTAATATGACAAACATTCAGATTCCTGAGATGTGGAGAGAAAGTGTCGTGAAGCAGATCACCCAGCGGAACAGGTACCTCAGACATATCCAAGGCATCCGCGAACGAGTCGGTTGAAGTGAAGGAGTGGAACAATTCAGAGTCGACAGATAGATCCATAATAAATATAAATAAAATAATACAGTAGCTAAACAAATTACCTATATACTAAATATAATAATATATAAGTTATATCGTAATAAACTATACTGAAAAATAAATATTAGGACTAACAAGCTCCGAAACATCAACCGCCGGTTCACCAGAGAAATAACATAGGTAAAGATAAATTATACATTTTGAGATTTACACATAACAAAAACAAGAAAAAAAAAATATATATATTATTGGAGTGAGGCCAAACAAAAGTATGTTGATTCTGGAACGCGGCCGCTGAGAGTAAGCCTACTACTCTGTGGCAACTGTCAGCCGTCAGACAGGAAAAGTGACACGAGAAGTTAACCTTTTTTAGAAGTGCCTTGCATTGTAGTCGGCAAAATACGATTAAATGGTTTACAGGTAAACAATGTAATCAGACGGCCACAAAGATAATCTAACCTGTTTGGAATAAAATACGCAAGATGACAAAAAAATAGTCAAAATAAAGAGGTAAGTTATCCGATTAAGTGCTGTCTTTATATTGGAAAACTATGTGTTATACCTATTTACTTTTCTTCACAGGCTTTGAGGCTCTCGCTGGTCTGGAGGACGATACCGGAGTAGCCCTTTTGGCTTTCGAAGCAGCAGGCGCAGGCGATGACTTTTCTGGGTCCACCATTGACGAGCCAAGTTGGTCGAGTTGCTGCAAAGAGTCGAGCCGAATCTTAGCCGCGCTGTCTTCAGGCTTCAGAAACACCACACCATCCTGAGACCAGCATTTGTGGATACCATACCGACGTCTAGCTTCGAGGAAGATCTCCCTGCGCCTTGGAGTCAGAAACTCAGACAGAGTGATGCCGTGACCTTTAAGCGCTTTCTTGCTGTTCCAAATCTGAGACCGGATCCTCATACTACTAAACTTAACGAGGATAGGCCGTGGTCTGGTGTTATTTGTGGGTGGCTTTCCCAGGCGGAAACAGGACCTGATATCACTCTCAGCAAAATCCTTCAACTCAAGCTTCCGCCTAACCACATTAGTCACTCGATCGTGTAGGTTCTCGTCCTGTGACTCGGCCACTCCCAGCAGGCACAGGAACTTTCTCCTTCCAGCATTATCGACATCATCAACTTGCACAGCCAAGGCTGACATCTGAGCACGGAGTAGTTCCACGGCTTGCAACATACATGTCTTGAAGATGCCGAACTCGCTGGCCAAGTGCTCCAAGTTTGTTGTGGCAGATGTAGTGGTCGCTATGCGAGCTTCAAAGGCAGCCATACTCTCCACAAACTTCTTCTCTAGGTTGTTGATGGCACCTGCTGTGTCCATGTTTCCAGTGAAGTAGGGAGTTAAATTATGGTGAAGTGATGTGGTGAAACAGCAGTTGATTTTCAGTGTTAGTGCATAACCAACAAAGCTACGTTGTTAAACGTTATTATTCTTGCGAAAATGTAAGTAATAAGTAATTAATGCAATTAAAATTTTGGGAGCTAATTAACTTGCGTCTAACTTATTTCACAGCTACCCGCAAAAAAAAAAAAAAAAAAAAAAAAAAAAAAGGTATGACTCCATTTACATAATACAATATTAATGGATATACTTAAGTCAAAACAAATTCTATCAACATTGTTTATTGAGCATTACAAAAACCTAACAATTATTTAAAGTAACTCTGAACCCCAAACTAAATTAAATTGTATCTTGGCGTTCAGTGATCCATTCAGGGTGAACTTAAATATATCACAATATAATATTTGATTTTGTACAGTAATAAAATAAAAAATAAACGTGCATATGTACAGCAAACTATTATATGACTGAAGTAGTTTGTTTAAGGTAAAATAAACATACATTATTTAACATAACATAACAAACCATTTACATAACATTTACATACAGGCACATACATTGATTCTGGCCCCACACTAGGATACACTGTGTTGTGGGACCCAGAAACAGCAACGTCACTAACATGTAGACCTCTGGCATGTTAGGCAGATGCACTACCAACTGCGGCACAGAGGTCGTCAATTATATTATTATATCTTTATAATATTATTTAATATAGATACCTACAAAATATTATTTTATATAAATACGAAAGTTCAACTCTCCTTTACCTCCTGCGGTTGACTAGTAGAAAATGCTTACAGCATTAGGTCCGCCGCATTGTACTATATTTTTATTTTAAATGTAAGTGCAATGAATCGCTTGTAGCCTCGGCCACCTGAGTGATCTTTAACTAACATAAAGGTTAAGCAACGTAGTGCGCGTTCAGTGCATGGATGGGTGACCGTTCTATCACTAACGCTAGTGGCATTTTTCCGAGCCGAGCGGTTCCGTGCTCCTCAAGGCACGTTTAGGAGTTGGTGCCGGCTGCCGTCGATAGATGGCGGTTGTTAAGGCAAGTCAGAGGCTTTAAGGCGGCTTAAAAACTTCTGACAGTAAGACAAGCCACTAGTCTTACAAGCCTCCACGAATCCGGACTTGGCCCCCGTGGTGGAGTATGGCATATCTACACTTTCCCCGTGCCCCTTGGTGGGGATATAATGGGTAGATGATGATGATGATGATGAAGTGCAATAAAAGTATGAATAATAAAAATAAAGTTTTTACGTATTTTAAAGCAGAATTAGATAATAGACTATTCTTTGGGCATAGGCCTCTTCTCTTTCACGCCAACCCATCCGGTCCAGTGCTAGTCTCGTCCAATAGACTATGACGTAAAGTATATTTTATAGGTATTACGAATCCTTCAGTATATTTTATAGGTATTACAAATCCTTCAGTTTATTGACAGAACTCAGACCCGCATTGGAATGGCCGCGTCACGAGGAAACAAAGCAAACGTAATAAAAAGAAACAACGCTAACAGGATAGAAGGGTCGCCTAAACGATTTTCGATTCGATTCCGAGTCGCAGTAATCGAATGAATCGAATGTCGTCCTATTAGTATCAGATAGAGTCGGCTCCGGCGGGAAATTGCCGGGAGTGATAAGGCATATCGGGACACAAACTCGGTAATGTCGGGTCGAGCCGCGCGGCGGCATACGCTTGGAAATTGAGTTGTAGGTCTTACTGTGGAATATGGGAAGGGAATACTTATGTATCCTCACGACAGTATCGGAGGAGTAGGCAGAGAACAGAGTTAGCCACCTGCCAATACTAATCTTATATATTGATAACTAGCTTTCGCCCACGACTCCGTCCGCGTGGACTTTAGTTCAATGCGACCCCGTTCACTCCCTTAAGGGTTAAATTTAGAAAAACGGCGAAACGCGTGTCCAATCAATTGTGTAGAAGAGTATTTATTTTAAGTTTCAAGAAAATTTACATTGCTTCCATCTCACACTAGGAAAATAATAATACGAAATTACTCTTTGGGTCGCTAAAGCTTATGAGAAAAACCATTGGGTCTACTGTCTCCACCGAGGGCCATGGGTCTCTTCCCTGAGGAGGGTATAGGCCATACTTCACCACGGGGGCAAGTCCGGATTGGTGGAGGTTCGTAAGACTCGTGGCTGGTTTATCTGTCAGAAGTTTTAACGGCTCTGACTTGGCTTAATGACTGCCATCTATCGACAGCAGCCGGCACCAACTGCAAAAGAGAAAGCATTTTAAGGAATTTAAAAAAAGTCTGTTACTCCATTTAACATGTCGTAACGGTGCGGCTATAAAATAAATTTAATAGGATGTTTAAATTTTATTTTTTTTTAATATTTTTTTTTCACCCGGTAGAAATGTATCTTACCAGCTCAGTTAAACTTGTCAATTATTGTTAAGAGTCACCAACAACAACGATGCGCAATAATTCTCAGACTATTTTCGTATGCATGATGTTTCCATCTCTCTCTAACAGCCGACCAACGAACAGCTGTCCTTGCATCGCGACCGAGACGCAATTTGACACTCAATTACTTTTAAAAACGCGACGCGAAATCCGATTACGTCACGAGCGCGACGCTCGCCTCGGCCAATCAGAGGGCGCGAGCTCGCGCGCAAATCTGACAGCTGTCACTGCAGATGTGGCACTGAGCGTGAATAAACAGTAGCTCTACTCAGTACATATAAGTAAGTATTGCTTGTGTAATGCTTGTTTCACCATTCAAACCCCAACGACGTCCTAACTAACCTCCTAACTGACCTCCTAGTTAATCTACTAATTAAGAAGATGAAATTCGGGAAGTAGGGAGTCATTCAAGGTCTAGGATTAGACTTTTATGTTTAAGAAGAAGAAGAGTTGTTTTGAGTTGCACAACTTCAATGATAAAGAGGTCAGAGTGAGAGAGGAGTGACAAAGCGCGCCATCTAGTCGTCTCTTTGTCACTCCTATGCAAATCGCAAACGCTCTCACTATCGAGAGTGAATGAAAAAACTCAGTATACGCACTCGGAGTGCTTATACTGAGTTTTGTCATTCACTTTCGATAGCGAGAGCGTTTGCGATTTGCATTAGGAGTGACAAAGCGCGCCACCTAGTTGTCTCTTTGTCACTCCTATACAAATTGCAAACGCTCTCGCTATCGAAAGTGAAATGTAAAAACTCTGTAAAAGCATTGAGGAAGATTTATCGTTTATTTATTAGATTTTTTTTACAGAATTGTATTAGCTTCAGGTTAGAAGTAATCTCTTAAGAATGTTTTCTAGCAGCCGCATTAACAGCTGTTACATTATATTTACTAGCCACCCGTAATGTTACCCCTATGACTACTTCGACAATTAGACAAGCATTACAATACCGATTAAGTACCCCACAGCTTAACAAGTAGGAAGAAGAAGAATAAATTATGGATTAGTATGAATGCTACGCCTCCCCCACGGTTTTCCAAGCTTCCCGGGCCTCGATTCTGTAAGTGCATTATAGTACAATGACAGATACATGGTCAGGTCACGTGACGGGTTTTCTCATACCAATAACGCTTAAAAGGTTTGATATGTGTGCACGCGTAGACTTAAAACGGCAATGAAACTAATTGGTCGTGATCACGCAATTGTCATTGTATATTACAATGCATTAACAGAATTCCGACTCCTACCTATGTTCTGCAGTGGGTTAACTGGCTGATGATGAAGATGATGAATGCTAGTAACAGAGTCTTCCTTCTGATTACTTGTAGGACTTCTGTTTTTTGTTTGTGCGTTGGTTTTTTAGAAGCGGCCAGTTGGCGGGGCGGGGGCATTTCTTTATTTCATTATCCACATGACTGCGCTTTGTTTGGGACGCCCCGTGGGCTGAGTGGTGTTACTGTCATATGTTGCAGGGACTGAGTGTCACTTGAGTCTTGCATTCTAATTGGTTATTATAACCTAAGGAAAGCAAGATCGGCCTGAGAGTGAACATAATTAAATGCAGCGAGATATAAATTACTGTAGAAATATAAAAGTTTCTATGAGCCGCCAAGCCATAAGTAACGCACAGTACAATAACTTATCCTAGTATCAAATACAAAAACAAATACTTAATACAAAAATATATACTGCCATTATAAAATTTTACATGAGCGATAAACAGCGGGCCCCGCACTACGTAAAACCTGCATCGCAGACGCCCAAAACCAGTTTTAACAAAGATAAGGTTAACGAGCAAAACATAACAAAATTTAGAGACAAACATGCAAGTGTCGTTAGTATGAAAAAAATATAAATTAAAACTTACGTGTAAAAATAAACATCAAACTACGATGTATTGTACTATCGTAACCATACAAGAACATCACAAACATAACACCCTGAAAATATTTGTACAAAGTAGGTACGGTGGCCTTGAACCCACCACCTGTGTTTTTTTAGAGTAGCGTGTTAACCACTAGACCAAGAAGGCAGTTAAAGAGAGGCAGCATATTTAACTTTCATTCAAAAAGGAACTGACTCTGACATATTATGTCTGAGAATAATAACGCTCCGAAAAAAGTTCCCTGTAAAGTCTTCTTAGACTTTCAACAACTGTTGTCGAATGACATTTTGAAGTTTTTTAGAATTTGTCTTCAGAAAAAGAACCTAATTAGTAAAACCCACAGCGCCTTATCGCAAGGTCACCGGGTCAGTGGGATTGTTTCAATTTTACGAATTCAGTGTCACCCTTGAAATTGATCGCGACTAAACTAGAGAAACAAAAGAAAAGTTACGCTTCATATCCGCCAACAGAGCGCTGAAATGTGCGCAGCTTGTTGCATTAAACACAAGCAGTTACGACTTTGTCAATGAAACAGGTTTTTAGTATTTTAGATTGAGAATAATTATAAAAACTACTAGATCTTAATGTTTCCAGAATAATAAGGTCTCTGTAAAAAAGATAAGAATACCGATGAAAAAATGTCGACACGCTGCCGCTGATGGTTTATCAGGCTTCACCCGAGAGCTAGAATTTAGATTACATAGTCGTCTATATAAGCTATTTTTTTCTATTAATTCTTCTTTTGGCAGTGAACGTTCGCATATCGGTAGTGGTAGTGAGCCCCGTTTAGTGACAAACCGCGTTTAGTTATACCTGTGATCCTAGCCCAAACCCTATGCGTGCAACGTACTGCGTGCGGAGAATTTAGCCTGGCTACTATGGACACTTTTCTTTAATCTACTTACCTATTTCATTAGTCTGCCACCATGTGCAGACACGAATATTCTTTATCGTACATATGAGAATACAATGAATCGCGCGCAGCCCCGGCCGCCTGAGTGATCTTAAACGGTCACGAAGGTTAAGCAACATAGGGCGCGTTCAGTGCATGAATGGGTGACCGTTCTTTGACGTTATGACTAGTGGCATTTTTCCGAGCGGCTCTGTGCCGGCTGCCGTCGATAGATGGCAGTCGTGAAGCCTTAGGGCGGCTTGAAAACTTCCGACAGACAGAATAAAGACCAGCCACTAGTCTTATGAGCCTGCACCAATCCGGATTTATACTATACCTTCCTAAGGGAAGAGACCCGTGCCCCTCGGTGGGGACATAGTGGGTTGATAATGATGAGAAAACAATTACCTACAAATGTAATTATTTACATAATATTGGTTGTGAGTCAGTTAAGCAATTATTTTTAAATATATAACTGCGCATCATTCCTGCTCCCCATGATGTTAAATAAGGGGCCCTTTTATTCTAGCAGACTAGATTGGCACAAAAGGAAGTAAATCTGTTCAATTTATTATCATCTCATCTAATTCTAGAGCTGAAACCAACCTATGGCCAAGCTTTGACCGAATATGGGATGTACTTATTTAATGGGATATTCGACGGAAGAGTCCGCTGAGGAATTGAAGTACAAATGAAACTTATTCTAAGAACGTCCATAATAAATGCACAAACTAGACCCAAGAGACTAACAGAGTTTGTGTTTCGGTTTGTTTGTTTGCATTTAATGTGAATTGCGGTGTTTAACTGGCGAGCGTGGCATGAGTGAGGTTCGTAATTAACTCACACTACGTAACGTTTATTAATACTAAAGTGCTGTCGTGAAGTCAAGTTTGTGTAAAAAGTGCTTACATACGTTTTGCCAGGTGTATAGATGCACAAAGCTAACTTGTTCTAAATCTACTAGATTATACTGGGCCTAAAAAGTACCAGAAAGTGACGTGTTTATTAGTCATTGCATACACACTAATAAAAGGAGATTCATATTGTCACGGATATGAGCTGATAAAATAAAAATAAGTTCACCACATGGGTATAGTCAAGAAATTAAAAAGGTCATATTATAAAACTCCCACATACAAAGGCAAGCACAAAAAATAACTAAGCACAGCGACATCTTTAGTCAATGTTGATGAAGCGAAAGTGATCTCTCGAGATCGTGGTAGGTCAGTCCCTGGTCGTTGCCTTCCCCTCTGGAATACAAGCGTGAACTTTTGTATGTATATTATCATCATCATCGGCCTATGGTTTTCCACTGCACGTCACTGAGCACGGTCCTCGAATCGTTTATTCACATCCAGTTCTTGCCAGCCGCCTTGCAAAGATCGTCGCTTCACCGAGTCTGAGGACATTGTGTCTCTGCAGGATCGAATTCAGAAAGAAGTAATTGGCCTGAGAACTAAAGTGATCGACACTGCTCAGCTGATTAGCCTGCTGAAGTGGCAGTGGGCTGGTCATGTCTGTCACAGGACAGATAACCGTTGGAGTAGACTGGTTCTGGAGGGGAGACTGCGAATGGAGTGGAGCGACGGCATTCGCATAGTGGTGGCCAGTGAGAGGAAAGGAAGACCCTCGAAGATCCAGCTTACTGGCGCATCTTGGGAGAGATATGTCCAATTCAAATTAAATTTTCGCTGCCTTCTCCACTACACTACACACGACCCCAAGGCAGCGGCTAACATTCTACATAAGTGTATGTACATTGACATTCAACAAACAGAATGTAAATTATTTACGTTGAAATAAATTCATGATTTCTGATTTCAGATTCTGAATCAAGAGTTGGAAACTACACATTCATTCTTTCCAAAACAGTTTTAGTTTAATTAACTAAGTTGTTAATATAAAACTTATTACTTGTGAATGTATTGAACACTAGTCACAAATGTCCTTTGAAAGCTTAAATATTATCCTGCTGTTGAATTAAGCACCAGACATATTTGTCATCTAAATCTATCTATGTAAATAAAATTTAAAGTCCTGACTGACTGATTCATTTACTCATCAACGCCCAGCCCAAGCCGTTGGATCTAGGAAGCTGAAATTTTGCACAGAGTATCTATATATAATGTAAGGAAAGAATAAGACCGGATTTTTTGAAATTCAACCCCTAAGGGGGCGAAAAGGGTTGCCAAAGTTTGTATGGGAGGTATAAAGAATGTTGTCTAATTTTCTTGAAACTTAAAATAAATACTCTTCGACACAATTGATTAAACACGTGTTTCGCCGTTTTTCTAAATTTAACCCTTAAGGGAGTGAACGGGGTTGCACAATTTTTAACTGAAGTGCACGCGGACGGAGTCGGAGACGGACGGAATTTTACAATATAATCTTTCTTGCACGGAGTGTCCTTAAAACATTTCTTAGTAGGTAACTCTTGTATATCTTGGGGAATCTTGCAGAACCTTATACAGCACTGGAATGACACCGGCTGATTATGCTGATGACGATGGCGTGAAGTAAGTTATATCAATTGTCAACTCCAGGTCTTAATCTCCTCATCACAATAAATAGTATAAGTAAAACGAATTGAATTACCCTCTAATCTAATAAATTTAATTTCAATTTCAATTTCAATTTCAATTTCAATCAGTTCAAAGTTTACAAATGACCACCACTTTTATTGTAGTACCTACGAGCCAACGTCACAGTAGAACCTTCGTGCAGGGTAATGATTAAATTAGTCGGCAATAGCGCTTTTGGAATAAGCTCGTTACGTCTGTGAAAACTAATTACCGTTATCGCCAACTTTAACTTCGGTTGTTTTATTAAAACGCTAAGCTTTTGTTAATGCTTTGATTTCACTGTAAACTGTAACCCTATTGACACTACTAGGTACTAAGTAGTTAGCTTTTTAGAGTTTTATGACTCTTAAAACAGTAGTTCTTTATTTATTAAATTCTTTCATTACTCTCTAAGACTTTTGATGTTGTGACGTGGTCTAGAAAAAGAGCCGGTAGATAATTGTATAGAATATTTTTGTGTAATTTAGGAACTGTGCTGCTTAAAATGGAATCGGCTATTTAAGCAATTCCTACACTCTTTTTGTTACATTTAAACAATAAAGTCTTTTCATTTAATTTTATTTTAGTTGACTCCATTTAATTTAGCGGCTTTACAAACAAACATGCAATAAAGTTAAGTAGATAAGTTTGAAACAATTACATGATATTTATTTAATTTTTATTTTATTAAGGATCACTATAGTTTATAAGATTAAAATCTAAAAGACCATGTGCACTCTTACTTATAGGTAACCACAACATGCGTTAGTAATAAAGTAACATCATTAATCTAAAACTTTCGTAAGCACTACACATTGTTTACTTTTAGTCCGGATCTATTTACGGGTGTTTTTATCGGACGAGTCCGACCAGGTTTCGCTCCGATTCGCAGACCTTAATCATGGTGAGCAGAGACGGAGTCCGCATCGTTGAAGCGAAACCTGGTCGGACTCGTCCGATAAAAGCATCCGGTAAGTAGATCCGGACTAAAAGTTTACAACATCATGAAAGACTGTAAAGTGAGCAGTCCTAAGTATATCCACACAAAAGAAGTTAATTTTCCAAACTGGAATGTAAAACACTTTGTTTATTTGTACAGCCATAAGAGGTATGTTAACTTTATAATAAAGTGAAGCCTAAAGCAATAGATTTGAAGCGCTGACACGCGAAAATTGGAAAAAGTTCGCGGCGAACAGTCAATTGTTTCTTTTTCAGACAAAACTCGTCGCTGTCACAATCAATAACGCCGTGACGTCACGGGAGGCAAAAACAATCGAGCTTCGGCCGGTTTGACAGACACGCTCAAGAAAACAAAACCGCGGCGATCGGTCGCCAGCCTACGTTTACCCCTGATGCAGGCGAAAAAGGGCTTTATTCTCTAAGCCGAAAGGTCGACATGTCATGTAGACAGGTGTTAATGGATGTTGGTGGACGTGGTATGGAGTATGAAGGCTGGATGGAGGCTGCGGTGGGAGCTTGCACCTCCGCCGGTCGGCGAAGGGTTAATGGGCCTGGACAGTCGGATGACGGTCAGCTTATTGGTTTCAACATTTTTAGGGTTCTGCGCTCGAAGAGTGCCAGGAATTTTATTACTATGCAGTGGGACCATATCATGACCAAGTCTGTCTGTCCGAGGGCTTTGTCTCTTGAACCGTAGGTAATATCTGTGTTTCTATGGCATTTTCTAGCCGACCACACTGTGTTATTGTGAAATTACGTCACGAAATCAAATTGGATTGTTACTCCAATTCGATTTTATTATGTTACCATAGATAGAAACATTTTTTAGGGGCTTACAGGTGTCAATAAAAATCCGAAAATTTCTAGTAAGAAGAAGAAGGCTGACAAAACATTTACGATGAATTTAGGCAAATCAATTAATACCTCAGCTACAAATACTATTTTCTGATTAATGTAACAAGACACGGACACCTATACCTTCCTCAGGGAAGAGACCCGAGCCCCTCGGTGGGGACACAATGGCTTGATGATGATGATGATTTAACAAGACAGTCAAGGTACCATAACAATAGCTTGATTTGAAAATCTTTGTTTTGTTTTATTTATTTGTAATTACTAGGTATATACAATACATACATAAACTGACGCCTATATCTCAGAGAGGTAGAATTAATAACAACATGTAAGCCAACACGTTTACAGAATGCTTAGTAAAATTCTATTTAAAAATAAGTACACAATCATATTACTTATATCTTGCTCTGTTTATTGTTTATTGCATTTGGTTCGGAGTTCCGTGAGACAAAAAAGGTTTTATTAACTTCTTCTAGATACACTTCACTTTTAGTCAGAAGACGAGCAACCACCGCCGCCGACGCGAGCTCCGTCTCTGCTCACCATCATTAAGCTCTGCGAATCAGAGCGGAACCTGGTCGGACTCTTCCGACTAAAGGTCAAGTAAGCGTATTCGGAATAAAGTTAATAATGTCGAGTGCTTTCGAAAGTTTTGGTTCAAAAACCAAAAAGGTTTGTTAGTATTCCGTATAGTCTTGAAAGTTTAGTAACCGTTGGGCTGGACGCACATTTTCTTTTCCACCTCGTCGACCCCTCGTCCGCAGATTGGCAGCAGGGAAGCAGCCTGCTCGCCAACTGACGCAGCCGCCGCCGCCGCCGACCGCCGCCTATTGATTCGCGACGGTCGCGTCCTCGTAATTGCCTCGAGCTTTCGCGGGTTTTTGGCAATAACTCTGTCTAGACTCACGGGGTCCTTGTACGAAGGTGATGATTTACATCACAGTGAGGTTAAGGTGATTTCAGAACATACCTATGGTTAGAACCACAGAACATAAAAAAAGAGAACGAAGTTTTACTTATTTATTGAATTACACTTTTATTTCACTTACATTGAAAATGAAAATATGATACAATGATGCGGACTTAATGCCATAAGCATTTTCTCCCAGTCAACCGCAGGAGATAAAGGAAAAAGTCTGTAGGCGTGCAAAAGTGTGTCCTAGTGTGGGGCCAGAAGCAATGTATGTGCCTGTATGTAAATGTTATGTTATGTTAAGTAATAACCTACATAAATAAATTTGAAAACATACTGTAAGGTGTATTGAATAGGCTAACATATTCATATAGTATAGTTTTTTGCTGTCTTTGATTACAGTAATGGTTTTAAGCGGTTCCGTGCTTCGCAAGGGAAGCTAAGCAGTTGGTGCCGGCTGCCGTCGATAGATGGCAGTTGTTAAGGCAAGTCAGAGGCCTTAGGGCGGCTTGACAACTTCTGACATTAAGACTAGCCACTATAGTCTTACAAGCCTCCACCAATACGGACTTGGCCCCCGTGGGGCAGTATGGCCTATACGTTCCTCAGGGGAGACCCGTGCCCCATTGTGGAGACATAATGGGTTGATGATGAATGGTTTTAACAGTAGATATTTATAGCATAACTAGCTGACTCGGCCAACGTGGCTTTACCATTATATTTTTTTAAGTAATAATAGTTGATTTATCAGAGACAAGCAACTCTCAACTCACCATGATTAAGCTACGCGAAGCAGAGCAAAACTTGGTTGGACTCTTCCGACGAAAAATTAATTAAGTCTATCCGGAATAAAGACGAGATGTTGTGAAGAGGTTGATTTGTGAAGTAACGCCCGACTCAGGATACTCTCTACTCATCAATACGATTTGAATGTTGACACCACAGAAAATGTTGTTGAAAAAGAAATGATGGGCGTTGTTTTACAAGCCAATAGCCTGTAGTACAGGTAGGTATAAAGTCGCCATAGCAATCTCTGTGGCGGAGTGGTTAGCATATCTGACTACCATGCGAGAGGTCCCGGGTTCAAACCCCGGCTGGTGACAAAAAAACGTGGTGACAAAATGTCGCTCTTTCTGATTCTCACGACACAGAGTATCCTAGTGTGTGGGCAAAAGCAATGAATGTGCCTGTATGTAAATGTTACGTTCATTTTATGTTATGTTTTAATCGTCGACTGAAAAAACCGCGTAACTTGTAAATACAATACAATACAATACAATACAAATAAACTTTATTTCTCTATTATTTAATATTTGAATAATGCTGAATATTTTTACCGCAAATCTTCACTAACAATAGCAAATCTTATCTCTTCACACCTCACATAAAGAATCACCAAAGAATGCTATTTCTGGCGAAAAGAAGGTATCGACCATCGATGTGTTTGTCTACAACCGCCACCCATCCTCCATTCTTTCAAGAAAACGCGTGAGCAGGACAGCAACACTCTCGAGATCAGTTTGAACGAGACGGGAGATAACGCCATCTTGGATGCAGCCCGCGGACCGAAAGTTAGCCAATAACCGCTTTTGTTCGCGTAAAAACAACCCGACAAGGTGTCTTTGTAAATTGGACTGTATTCTTTGCGCGTTAGGAAGTGATTTACGTTGGCTTTGTGCCACCGCAAGGGCGACGTCTTAAGGGGAAGGGTCTTTGAGAGCACAAGTTTGGAATTGGAACGCGAATGCTCATTATTGGCGCTTCAATATGGCCGCCGCGTTTTCGGTAAAGTTTCTATTGAGTTACAACGAGTGCTCGGGATAAACTCTGAATCTAATAATAACTTTGTATTTTCAACACCAGCACTTTCCACAAATAAAGTATCCACTTTGCTAACTCTTTTTAAAACATATCTCAGGTACGTACCTTCCTCAGCATCTGACGGGCTACTTCACCTATTTTAGATTGGAGTTACAAATAAAAGCTGTGTAAATTATCTGTCTAGAAAAACTGTAAAAAAGATTTCAGATAGATCTAGTCAGTATTTTGGAAACCCTATTGAACAATATTTTGACCTTAATCCCGTTTTTGAACACTACAATATCTTTGAATTTATATTAAATTTAAAGGCCATGAAATTATTTATTTGTTCTTTGTTATTGGAAGTTGGTTTTTATTTTTAATTAAAACAAACACGATTATTTTGTGAACTTAGACTCCACCAAATTATGTCATCAGAAAATAAATGCACTAATCACTATGAAAAACACTCAAAGTTTGTCTTTTAGAATTGGGTAATTTAGGGCTGATTTTTCAATAGTCAGATAACCATTATCTGAGGAATAAAAATGGTGGTTTGACAGCTTATGTATGAAAATTATGTCAAACCGCTATTTTTATTCCTCAGATAAAAGTTATTTGACTATTGAAAAATCAGTCCTTAATAAACATTAAGACGATTTGATAACCTCTTTCTTTTTTGAAGTCGGTAAAAAAACGCGTTTACATACAATATGAGACGACAAAGGCCAATTTGTTTCTGTTAAAAAAACTTTCAGACACTCAAATCTACACATTCTTTAGATGATTGCTGGAAAAACGTAAATAGGTATATCATTTAATAAACACGTAGGTACATAAGCTCACGCCTGTAGCCCGGATTGGTAGGTGCAGAGGCTGCCACTTGCCACGATCCTGGCGGATCACATTCGAGTCATCGCCAGTAATTGTATCGTAACCAAGAGACCAAAAAGACAGATCTACTTTCTAAATAAAAACTGAAATGACAAATTCCCCACAAGCACGCATCCAATAAAACAGATCGCATCACATCCCACCGTCAGCAAACGCAATAGAGTTATCAATATACAAGTCCCGTACAAAAGGGTACAGCGCGGGCCAAAACATCAATCACCTAGAGTTAATCCGCAACTAAATTAACTCTCGACAAATAGCAATGCGCCCTTAACTGTTCCACTCCGCACGCGAAACTCAACCTTATTCACTACAACTCCAGCCGACTCCTGGTTTAAACTATTAGTTCGCCAAAAGAGGTCTTCGGACGAGAAGAGCACTTCAGTAAATAAAGCCGAGTTTCCCTCAACAATCAACCCATCACTGTATAACATTAAACAGCCACTTCGTTTCAATTAGCAACTCTGTGCCGAGCGCGCAAGATTGAAAATGGTTTATAAGCAAAGTTTATCGCTCTTGATTTCATTGTATCTTCACATCATTTAGATGTTCCACGCCTCTGAAAGGTCGTATTTACACGCTCATGCAAGCGAATGCAGACTTTATGATGGTTGGCTTAAGAGCAGAATTGGTTTGGATTATGGTTGGAGAAATCTTGTTTATTCCAATGAAGATTTTACAGTGTTAGTGATAAGGGTGAAATCGATGTGGCTGTATTGTTTCTGGATGAGATTCATTAGTAGCGGTTTTGCGTTGACAGTTCGGGTATTTTTCAATTACGAATCATCCGATGTAGCGGTTTGATGGGAAAACTGCGGTAATGGGAAAAATTGAACTTTTTTAAGAAAAGAAAAACCAGCTCGTTACCGATCTATCGGTTTACATTATTTTAGTGTTTAGGAGAGTGCTATAATACAATTAGAGAGGCAAGTGCATTAGTACATTACTAGACGTTCGAGTGAACGTTTATATTTCTTCCAGTAGACTGTCACTTCGTCGAAGTCGCGAAATATGCGCTATCCTACTCAAAATACTATGAGTTTTAATGGAACACATAAGTAAGTTTGATAATTCGAGTTATTGAAAACAACACGCACCCGTCACGGGTCACTTGCGCACTCTCCTAAAGTTCTCACTATTTTTTTAGTTTATACACAGATAAGTAACGAGGATAGTAACGCGCTCAGGTGTTACTGGATAGAACAATAGAAACCAATTCGATTTTTTTGGTTCGAATTGAAAGGCAACTAGAACCGTACTATACCGTAAAACGTACTAAAGCAAGTGGCGCTTACACGTTTCTACAAAAGCACTCTCCTTAAGAAAGAAAGAAATTAAGAAAGAAAGAAAGAAAAAAAAAGAAAATTTATTTATTTGATACTCAAAACACAACAAAAAAACACACACGAGCAGAGTGCGTACAATAATAAAAAATATAACACAGAAAGCATAAAAAACGTAAAAATAAATAAACTGTATAACATGAAAATAATAATAAAATACATTAAACGTTGAGCCCCCAAAATGGGCCCGATTCAGCATAATGTTGCAACAGAGTATAAAGTAAAGCACTCTCCTAAACTCAGCTAAATAATCTGTGCCAACTGAGAAGGTGTAGTAAGTAATCTTTGGTGTTTTTCATTGGCGGGAAGACTTTGCAACTGCTAGGCTTGTTTATTTTAGTTACTTCCATAGTATTATGTCCTATGGTATAATACTATGGGGCCGGGCAGCAGACATTGAGACTATCTTCATCTTGCAGAAGAGAGCGATCCGATTTATTTACAAGCTAGGTAGGGACTCGCTAAGAGATTTTTTCAAAGAAACTAACATCCTAACAGTTGCAAGCCAATACATTTATGAAAATATTATGTACGTTCGGAAAAATATTAAGGACTTCGAAACTCTTGGTAGCCATCATAACGTTAATACTAGGAATAAACAATTGTCATTTCCACGATTTAGACTTGCAAAAGTTAATACTTCCTTTATGGGGCACTGTATAAGGTTCTACAACAAGATACCCCAAGATATATTAGAGTTACCCCCAACGCGATTTAAGAATTGTGTTAAGCACACTCTTTGCAAAAAAGCTTATTATATAATCAACGATTATTTAGAAGACAAGGACGTATGGCATTAAATAGTAGTTTAATATTAAATTAAATCAGAGGATAAATGTGTCTAGTGTTCAACACATCCAAGATATTATTTTGTATGTTTTATTTGTATTTAAATTCTTAAAGCTTTAAGGTGTATTGAGAAAAGATGGTCAGAGTGGAGTTTTTTTTTCGCTGCCTTTTTCTCCACTACAAACGGCCCCAAGGCAGCGGCTAACGTTATACATAACTGTATGTACATTGACATTCAACAAGCAGAATGTAAATTATTTACGTTGAAATAAATTCTTGATTCTTGATTCTTGATTCAATAATTGACATTGAAAAATAATTGAAAAAGGAAATCAAAGTCATAAATTGATCTTTATTGTTTTGCTTAGTTATAGGTACCAATAAACTTTTGAAATGAAAAAGCCACTAGATAAGAAAAATACCAAAAATTAAAATGATGAAGAAAAACACGTGGTCAATACAAAACTAAAAGCTGTAAAGCCAAAGAGAGGGAGCTGTTTTTAGTTGATTAGCCAAGTGGATTCTACGTCTCATACGTCATTAGATTCACTAGCTGTTAACTAAATTCAATGCTGTTAAGTTTATGAAGGAAGCTCATTTAGTAATTTGTGATGAGGTACACATGACAAAGTTATGATAAGTATCCGATTTTCGCCTTGCATTCCTTCGTGAGTAGCCAGAACGTGTCCAAAAGAGCAAGATTGGCTATCCGTAATAGTGTGCTGGTTCCAATACTGATGTAAGCATGGTAGCGAGATTTGGGTATGGCAGAAGTCAGAAGAATCATGAAAGTAGGATTAGTGCAGTACAAATGAGATCCTTAAGAAATATGTGTGGTGTTACTTTGAATGACAGAATACGCAATAGTGTGATCAGAGACTGAGGATGTAGAGAAAGAGGATGTAGTGAGTGACTAGAATTGAAAAAAGGAATGTTGCGTTGGTTTGGAGATGTGGAGAGGATGAACGAAGAAAGACTGACAAAGCAAATATATCGGGCGAATGTGAGTGGAAGGGCCGGTAAGGGACGCCCCAGTTGGACATACTTCGACCAAATAGGGGATGTATTAGCAAAGGGCAAGATGAAAAGTACCCGAAACCGATGTGGGTACATGCAACGACTAATGGATGTCGATGAAGCGAAAGTGATTTGTCAGGATAGTGGCAGGTGACAGTCCGTGGTCTTTGCCTACCCCTCTGGGATACAGGTGTGAGCTTATGTATCTGAATGTATTAAGATATTTATATCTACTGGTGGTTGATAAATACAGAGGCGTCACCATATAAAAAAACATAGTGGAATATTATTTTGCGTCTACATTTTACCCGAGCGAAGCCGGGTTTTCGTCTAGTAATACTATAAACGCTTTATAACACCTTAGGGTGTTGACTCATAAATGCATTGTTTTCCGTGATATGGTTAACGGGTTACGTGCACCTCATGACGTGAAAGTTTAAACACGACTTGTAGGTATGGTGTGTTTCTGGAGCACTTGACTAGATCTACTTTCGTTAGTCTTTGAGAAAAGTAAAGCACGATTATTAATTTTATAACAATGTTTAATCTTATGCTACTCCTAAGATTGTTTTGTTATTTGTTTTTAATTGTTCTTTAAATTACATAATTTGACCTAATGTACTAGTATTCATTATACTAAAACTAGTACATTATGTATAATAGGTAGGTATGTATTAATCCAGACCAAATAAACTTAACCAATCTCCGATTAAAAAGGGCACATAAAAAAGTAAGAAGATATGAATATACCACAAAAAGAGTATACTATCATACAGACTCATGCAGCTCCCTATTTTGGGTTGAATCATTTTATGTGAGGCCCACTCAATAACTATTGAAGACCATTGATGGAAAAGGTCAACAAAATAAAAGTTTCCCTTCTTAGAACCGAACCCACTACCCGGTGCCCAAGCGACCCTTAACATTATTCAATACAGAAAATTGCATCGAAAACTGTTCCAAATTCAATAATCCCCCACACAAACACACTTTGAGATATATATTGCATTAACTTTACGGCCCACACGGTAACTCGAACAGCCCAGTTGAACCTTATTTCAACTGCAGCAGAAGCGAAAATTGCTTAAGTAAAAAGCAAAGCTAAGTTGGTTTAATACGACGAAAGTTGCGCCCCACTAAGTTACAAAATCACCACAAATGAATCTTGTCTCGAGCACAATAGGAGTTAAAATTGGCTGACTTAAGTGCACCACGAATTTGGGATGAACTTTGCGCCTTGAAAATGCCCTGCAACACTCAAAAATATCTCTATCTCGAGCGAAATAAGAGTGAAAACTGTCAAACTTAGGTGTACAGTGAACTGTTTTGAAGAACTTCCGCTAAAGATAAATTAAATCTTACTTCGTAAGAGATAAGAGTGCAAATCGTTCGCGTGCCCTGCCACGCTAGGGTGAAGGTACCAGTGGCGGCCCCTCGGTGCCGATGCTTAATAAAGACTTGTTTATTTGCACAAAGGATGGTGAAGCAATTACGCGGCGGATAATATGAGAACTATTAACTGCCATGTTTACTCTTCGACACAGAGGTTGAGCCACAGAATTACGGACGCGGCTCAGTTAAATCGACCAACAGTAACCTTACCACCTACCTATTATGGAATGTAATAAGGCCTATTATAGAATTAACGAATTCATAAATGATACAAGTTCTTGGCAGTAACCCAATTATAAAAAGAGCTAGTCCTACGTACTTCACAGATAATATTATATAGGGTTTAATAAGTTTTCATTTAATTTTTATTATAATTTTATTTTACTTAAATCAATGACTTTTTGATTATTTTATTTGGACATGGTATTATAAGATGAGTATTATAGATTTACCCCCTTATTCATAATGGTCCGCTAACTTAAAACCGTTGCTAAAGAGTGTTATTTCTCATTCTAACTTAGGTCAATAGAAAAAGACAGAGCGAGAGTTAGCAATGCTTTAAGTTAGCAGACTATTATGAATAAGGGAGTTAGTACCTTACATTAGAACTGACATTTGTATTAACAAAGATACCTATTTTGACATTGACATAGAACATAGCTAACAGATTGTGAGAGCTTATTTACCATATAACATGTCACCAAAATTTACCACATTCTAGGCAAATTTTATTTTATTTTATTTTGCATAAATGTACAGACGCTGCATCTGTAGTACTGTATTGCATCCCCCAATTATACAAAGAATACTATCGAACACATCATCCTAACCCGCACCATGCACTCTACTCCGATGCGTTACGGGCGACTTTGCAACTAAAATGTGTAGGTTGATGTGCGGTCGACTCTACATGATATTTTGCCTCTGAGCTTCCGTACTGAAGCACTCATACAACAGAGTGCGTATACTGAGTTTTGTCATTTACTTTCGATAGCGAGAGCGTTTGCGATTTGCATAGGAGTGACAAAGCGCGCCATCTAGTTGTCTCTTTGTCACTCCTATGCAAATCGCAAACGCTCTCACTATCGAGAGTGATGAAAAAACTCAGTATACGCACTCAGGTGATAAACATCGACCATCACGCCACACTAGACCAAGTGATTCTTCTGCGGGCGCCGTGCCGCGGGTACCTATTGGAAATTAAATTCATTTTCGGTGCAGAAACAAAGGAGGTTAATTTTAATTTGATGTTAGGATTTTTTTTTTGACGTGCCTTTGGTGAATGCGTCAAGTATTTTGGGCAACTTAATCGCTAAATAATAAATCTTCGCAGTTTACTTAAAGTGTATAATGTGGGTGTAAAATAGCCAATTAGGTAGGAAATTTATTTCAACGTAAAGAATTAACATTCTTTCTGTTAATGTCAATGTACAATGTTAATGTTAGACGCTGCCTTGGGGCCAAATCATCCACTCTCAACATCTTTTTTCAAATCAACTTAAAAATAAATAAGTTGGGCTGAATGTCCCTCTTGCTAAGAAGCTCAAGACCCCAGAGTGCAATCAACACTTGCAATTAATTAGAACTCTTGTCGCCTGCTAAATACTAAGATAAGATAAGATAAGAATATTCTTCATGGTACCGGGAAAAACAAATAAAAGACATTTACAAAGATACAGTACGATTGGCGGCCTCATTGCTTAAAGCAATTTCTTCTAGACAACCGACGATGGAGAGGTTGCTGAAGGAAAAGTGAGACGGGTACTCGGTGCAAAGAATACTACATCATTACTTCATTTACTACTTTATCATTTACTATTTAAGTTAAGACCTTTGTTACTGTTTTAAGCGTTTTAGACCATTTTTCTACCGCTGAATAAAGTTTCCACGTTTCGAGTTTAAATTATTTACGTTTAGTTAACAATCATCGTAAGAATGTGTAGATTTGGTTTGGAATTTTCTAATAGAACAATTTGCCCTTTTGTTGCCTCATAGACAATTTAAATCAGTAGAAAACGACGCGGGCGAGTTTCCAATAAAAACCCCGAATAAATAAACGAAAGGGGTGAATGAATCGAAAACAAATTAGTTACGCGGTGACGTTCGCCCGCCATCGGCATCGGGCACAATGTTGTGTTTACACTAACTAACGTGGACAGAGACGAAGAAGCTTCACACAAGAACAAAAGTTACATTGTTTTCTACTTCCATAAGATATGCGTAGTTTTTTACACCATCAGCGAAATCAATAAAAGGAAAGAAGAAACTTAAGATTCTTGCTCAATTACTTGACACCCTTAAATTATTTCAATGTAAAGAATTAACTTTGTCTTTGTTAAATGTCAATGTACTTATAATTGCCATGCCTACCATGCGAGAGGTCCCGGGTTCGAATCCCGGCTGGGGACAAAAAAAAAATCCCAGGTCTTGGATGTTTACATGTTTGTGACGTCGCTGTTTCTGGTTCCCACGACACAGGGTATCCTAGTGTGGGCCAGAAGCAATGTATGTGCCTGTATGTAAATAAAAAAAAAATTACGAATCTAGTGACAAATCATCATCATCAGCCCACCGTCGCCCACTGCTGGATATAGGCCTTTTCCCTCAAATGCCATTTTGCCAATGGTCTCTCTCTATTCTCATCCAGGGACCTTCCGCCGACTCAACGACATCGTCCGACCAGCGTTCGGCCCACTGACCGTCACATTTTTTGTCACTGTCTGGCCCAGTGACAAACAATCAGATAGCGAGTATTATATATTAAAAGCTGCGTTAAGGTTACTTCATTCATCATTATCATTCAGCCACAAGAAGTCCACTGCTGGACATAGGCCTGCTCCATGGATTTCCAAAAAGATCGGTTGGAAGCAGCCTGCATCCAGTGTCTTCCCGCCACTTGGATGAGATCGTCCGTCCATCTTGTGGCTGGTCGTCCTACGCTGCGCTTGCCGATGGTGGTTTCCATTCGAGACCTTTTCGGCCCTAAATAAATAGAAATTGATTTTTTCTTTATCCGCTCTTTTACGGATGTTAATTTTAGTTTGTTATTGTAATTTGTTTGTTCGAATAATAATAAAGCATAATGAAAGCATCTTTGTTATGGATATATGTACGAAAGCGATTTTATTGACAATTTATATTCAGTCGTGTTAGATGTTATAGTGATTACAAATATAAAACGTCTCAATTTAACAAAATAATGTTATGTTTATATTTACAAATTAAGAAAATTATGAGAAAACGGTTAATATAAATATAAAGCTTATATATAAAATGAAATGATATAAAATACGTGGCTTGGAATATTTCTGTGTAGCACGGTCCAATTGTCCTTCTGTTTCCCTCGATAGTGCGTGGAGGGAAATTAATTACCGCCCGATTCGATTCAATTTGCCCGTGACGTCACTCGTTATTCGCATTAATTCCAATCACGGCGCGTTCACAAAGTTCCATTCCAATTACCTTCAGCCGCATTACCTTACCATTACTGCTGCGCGGAGTGGGTAATGTTATTTTGGTTTATTAATTAACTCGTCATGAGTTGCGCTTTGCATTGTCAAATTATTCAATTTTGCTATTAGATATGTTCATATTTTTTACACAGGGTTCCTCTATAAATTCCATTTTATTTAGTTTTAGTAAAACTGTTAGAAGCAAACATAATTATTTTAAACACAACAAAAACAGTGCCGCCATGTGGAGGATTTTGGTTTTCTAAAACTTGTTCAAATCTTATTTGTAATTTTAGTGTTTTTACTTTTTTTATCCTTATTGTGTGATCATTTTATAAACTTGACTTTGAGTAAATACAGGGTCATTGAAAATTAACAATTAACAACCACATGTGAGATATATAAATATGGTTTTCTTCTGCGATAGTATTTAAGTAAAATTGTTAGAATTCATAAATCAGCGGTAATTAATTCGCGATTGGCTATTATTATAGCTGATGGTATTAAAATAAATCTCGACTCGTTCCTGGCCACCTTGTAGATTCATGAAAGGAAATTGAAATGTAACTCGATTCGCGTCCATTTGCCTAATGCGTCTGTCATTGACAATGCGACAATGCGGCAAATAATAGCGATCGTCGCGCGATTACGACAAAAAACACAATGAGACATTGTAACGAGTGGGGCGGCGGCGGCGGCGGCAGCGGGCGGGGGGCGAGTTGTAATGCGTTCTGTGGCCCCGTCCGTACAAATAATTGTTAAATTCTTAATGAACTATTAAGCCGCATTGTCGTTTCGTCGCCGAGTTGGAATGTGAATTAAACAACATGTACAAAACTGCCAGAGGTAACTGTGACTACTCCCGCTTCGACCAAACATTTGGATGACTCTTGGCCATTTTCTACAGGTAAACGATTTATAATTATAAATCTACCTATTATTATAGATAACACAGCAAAACAAATGGGAAGCTTTAATAGTTACTAAAACAAACAGATTTACAAGTTAAGTATGTTTTCGCGAATTGTATGTTTTACCCATAAATTTTGTTCGTATTGACCATTTTTGGATGTATGCTAGAAATTTATCTAAGAGGGATTCAGGACTCTCGATATACCTAAATCCAATTTATTGAAGAGTCTCCAGAGTCGCATAAGAAAAAATAGGTTTAAGTGAACATTTAATGACGAAAAAAGGAACTTAATTAAAATGCACATTGAAATTAGAATAATTAAAAGAAAATTATTAAAAATTATAATTATTGTAGAATTAAAAAAATTAAGAGTGATTTTGCTATTATTATATTAGTTTTTTTATAATAATAGTTAGTAAATACTAATGATAGCAGAGAACGTAAAACCTTTTTTATTCTTGCTAAAGTCTTTGTCGAAACTGTCGACTGTCGACCAATCAAATCTCTAGGAGTTATTGGCACAAGGAGTATACATACTCCTTGTGCCAATAACTCCTGTATGTCGAGTATTCTTTGCACAAGGAGTTTATATAGAGTAGATATTATGATTGAGATATTAGAGTAAAGTAGCATTGTTATGGAAGTCAATGATATTGGTATGTTCTACATTCAAACTTCAAAATAGTGACAAAAGATCTTTTACACTGCACTGTACAGGCCACTGCGCTGAGCACTGAAAACAGTGAATAGAGTAAGCTTTTTAGAGGGGAAATGGTATAAAAACATGTAAACGCCCGATGTGGGAACATAGCAAGGACCCAGCTCAGTGACAAGCTGCATGAATGTGAACAAACACAAACAATAACAAGGGGGCTGGTTCTTAAGGCTCGCTAGGGTAGAGCATTCGCCCAATTGTAGTGCGAATTTATTTACTCGCTCATTAAGGTTTTTAGAAAAAAAATCTGATAACCTTATACTCCTATCATGACGGAGCTGAATGTTTGAAGAGTACACGTCATGGTCATGTCGCAAATTTGGTCACTTAATTAAAACCTCGGAAATTTTATGAAATGGTCGCATAATGACATCATGAAATGATACACTGTCAATTGGCCAAATCATGATGTGGCTTGGACAGATCAGTGAGAAATCGTTTCTTGATGTGGGCTGAACGCGTGACTACTTCATGAAATTGTCAAAATTATTGGATCATATTATAAAAGAGTAACAATAATTCCCGGTAGAGGTACTGCAAGCGCTTTGTAGTATCATATGTGTGAAGACGAAAAACTTAAATTTAGTAATTTAATTTTTACTACGTCTGAAGAATCATTTATAATTATTATAAATGTGATTTATTGGATTTGGTTTGAGTATTCAGAGACATTCAGGTATGTAATTCGTTGTCAAAGGAGCACCAAATATTCGAAATTCATTACTCAAAATAATCCTGTTGATAAACATAGTTTGCGATTTTCAAAATAACGTCGTGAATTTTGATCGCTCGGTCGCAAAGTTCCATAATAATAACCAAACTTTCAGTACGCCAATTTCGCGCCCCAAACCTTGTTAGCACAAAACTTCACGAGCATTGATCGCATCAGCCATATTAAATTACAAGCCAGATCATTATTAGTTCAGTCAATCACACTACATTTTCGGTAAAACGCAAGGAGTCAACAAAACAATCCATCTCCCTCGCCAAAACCACCCTCGTGCCGCTCGAAACACAGCTCAAAGTCCCTCGAACAAATCCCCGTATGTCACTGCAAAAGGGCCAATTTCTCGACCCTCTAAATACTTAGTTAAACACCAAGTACAATGCGAACGCAACAGTCCTCAATAGTGAGCCACGCGGCGGTCACGTGACTCCCACCTAATTACCTAACTTCCCTACGGAACCCGCCATTTAAATCCATTTGGAGCAATCTGTTCTCTGTCCCTTAGATCTTTAAGTCTAAGTCAAGTGGAACGCGGAAGCATTTCTCAGCTGAGTCTGTAAGTGTAACGTTCACCCTGTCAGTTGCAATTCGCTCGCGGACGGTGTGAAAATATGGAAGTTGCACTTGGTAGAGAGACTAGTCAAATATTTATTTATTTATTGAATTGAGTTGTAATAGTTTATTTCGGACCATAAAATCCATATAACTTAACCTTACCTTAAAAATATCGATGAGACAGTTGAAAACATAATTGATTGGTTGGTTAGTCGACTGATCAACTGACAATAGTTAGTTAATCAATCACCCAACCAATCAACCAATATGCATCTTCTCAAAATGATGCCACATAGGGCAATCTGGCCTGTCAGCCTATACCCGTAGGATACCGCTGGCGCTGCCGCGGATGCGGCTTTTATTACGTTACTCGAAGTTTTAAATAAAATAAACTTAAGGGTGAAGGAAGAAAAAGTGACGAAGCAAATATATCGAGCAAGTGTGAGTGGAAGGGCCGGTAAGGGATGCCCCAGGCGGACATACTTCGACCAAATAGAAGATGTATTAGCAAAGGGCAAGATAAAAAGTACCCGGAACTGACGTGCGTGCATGCAACGACTAATGAATGTCGATGAAGCGAAAGTGATTTGTCAGGTTCATAGCAGGTGGCAGTCCCTGGCTTCTGCCTGCCCCTCTGGGATACAGGCGTGGGGTACCGCTGGGGTACATGCGCATGTACCCCATGCTGGCATAAGGACTTTTGATAATGATATAATATTAACTTTTAGTGACGCACAGAGCCTAACCAGATATTGCCTAGCGAGCTACAGTCTGTTAGCTTTTAGAATATACATAGGTACCCCGGGCTCTAGAGTAGGCTTCGGTTTTCGCCGAAAGCACACGAGTGTAATACTACTTCCTGTTATATTTTATTATATATTATACATAATATTAGTTCCAACTTTAAAATTAAATGGCATATAAGTTCCGATCTTTCCACATCATCCATGGTTAGCTGGAAGAAAATACTTTTTAGTATTAAGCTCGCCTTTGTGCAGATCTTTTCTTGTGCAATAAAGAATTTTCATTCAGTCATATTTCTATTACACGAATATGTCCGATTCTCTCCGATAGTAGCCGAGGTATATTCTAAAAGCTAACATTGTAGGTTCTTTGTAAGTCTTGTTTGTTTTTCGCGAGCCGGAATTCTAGTTATTTTAGTTCGGTGGCGTGCTTCTATTCGCTGAGATTTGCGAGCGAGGTCGCCTGTGCGGTGCAGCGTATCGCGTTACAGGCTAATAAGATTTTATATCCGCTTTTCTGTTTGATTTGAATTGGAACAATATTGGTGACGACTCTCCAATACTCCACCAATCCGGACTTGGCCCCCGTGGTGGAGTATGGCCTATACCTTCCTCAGGGAAGAGACCCGTGCCCCTCGGTGGGGACATAATGGGGATGATGATGATTGGTGACGATTCTGTATTTTCCTAAATAGATTGGAGTAATTTTTGGACTTAACCTCTCGTAAGCATTAACATTTTTAACTTTATTCTGGATACACTTGCTTAACTTTGATAATAATTCGGAGCAAGTTTACGATATTATTTTTCAAGAAATTTTTGTCTAAATTTATTGATAAGAACAATAATAGTACCAATAACATCCACACAACACAATCACTTAAGTTGGTCCCAAACTAGGATACCCTGTGGTGATAACCAAGCAAGAACATTCAAACATGAAAATACATCTAGACTGAGGCCATTTGTACACATGTACTATGGCCCCCAGGATATCGAACCCACATCCTCTGTCTTAGTAGTTAGCGCCTTAACGGTTAGACCGACAAGACAGTAGAATAGAAAGAAATGCATTGGCTATTTACTAAATGTTTCGAGTTTTCGCAAAAGGATAAGAAGCAGCTGAAAAAGCATTATCTATCTCTATCATAATTTCGAGCTATATATTTATTTATGTATTGTTTATTATGTATTGTATTCATTTCTACAGGTATTTAGTCTATGTAGTGTATTTATTTTTTGCATAAAGTAGGTAATTGTTTAGGATTTCTGTAGTATGTTTAGTCTATTTTGTACACGTATATATATACCCGTTTTTTACCGCTGCTCCAACTCGCTAAGGTTTGCTGGAAGAAATCTCTCACAGAGATAAGCTCGCCTTTGTACATGTTGTTTTTTTAATTTAATGTTCTGATTAATGTTTTGTGTGCACTAAAGTATAATTAAAGGTTTGTCTATATACGGAGTATATAGTGGACGCCTAGATAGTTTGATATGCGCACGTAGACTTGAAGCGGTAATGAAACTAAATCGCCAAGTTGACGCAGTTGTCATTGTACCTACTGTAATGCATATACAGAATCTAAGTCCTCAGAATCTAAGACTCAATGGCCTTTAACTCAAACGTAACGTCCAGTCCCTATGTACGGCTGCGAGAGCTGATTCCTGCGTTCAAATATCTCACAAAGGCTTCAGGTATTATCAACAAATGTCTAGCACAGATACTGGCGATATTCTGACCACAAACAATTCGTAATGAGTTTTGGAAGCATAATAACCAGATACATGTCTTCCTAGAAATCCTGGATCGAAATGGCAGGGGATAGGACACGCACTACGCCGAGATAAGAGATACCTGACCAAACAAGGCCTCACGTACACGCCCTCGGGCAACCGATATAAAGGACGGCCAAGGACCACCTGGAAAAGATCTAGAGCCCAATTCGATCGGCACTAGCTAGCCTGGATTGGAAGCTGCCGCGAACGACCGTCAGAAGTGGAAATCTATGTTTGAGGCCCTATGATCCCCTAGGAGTTAAAAAACCGACAAAGGATTGAGAACTGAACCCACGACTTATATTTTAGTAGTCAACCATGTTACCACTAGACCAATAAGATCAATGTATTCATCATCATCAACCCATTATGTCCCCACCGAGGGGCACGGGTCTCTTCCCTGAGGTATAGGCCATACTCCACCACGGGGGCCAAGTCCGGATTGGTGGAGGCTTGTAAGACTAGTGGCTGGTCTTACTGTCAGAAGTTTTCAAGCCGCCCTAAGGCCTCTGACTGGCTTAACGACTGCCATCTATCGACGGCAGCCGGCACCAACTGCTTAACGTACCTTGCGAAGCACGGAATCGCTCGGAAAAAATGCCACTAGCGTTAGTCATAGACAGTGACCCATCCATCGACTGAACGCGCCGTATGTTGCTTAACATTAGTGATCGTTCAAGATCACTCAGACAGCCCAGGCTACGAGCGATTTGATCAATGATCAATGATCGATATAATACATTGATCTGGATCAATGTATTATAATGCGGCAAGCGCGATAACTCCATTTTCCTCATGAATCGAGTATCGCACTTGTACCGGACTGTACCGAGTTGTACCGCGGCTAACCTCGTTAGTTCATCGCCGGTACATAGCCGGTACATGGCTCACCCACATAGCGCCGGCCCAGCAACGGAGATCGGGACTTACTCTGAAACCTCCAGCTTTCCAAAGCTATGATTTACTCGCTCGCACAATTTCACTTTTTATTTTTAAAGTGAGCGGCCTGTAAACGTCTCATAGGCTATTTGACAGATTTCTGAAAACCATTTCGTATGTTTTGTTAGTGTTCATGTTCATGGAGTCCTCAGAAAGTGGTCATTTTAAATTCTTTCGTGTATTTCTTGTAAAAAAGGCAAATGAAAATTTACTTTTGAAATAAGCCGCCAAGACGCTATCTTGGGCAATATGGCGTTGCACAGGTATTATGACGTCACTTCCGAGTAAACCAACTAATGAACGCAAGAGCGAATTAATGACAGACGCCATTTTTACTGACATGTGACGTCATCATAGAATCAGCCAATCCAGGCCGTTTTCGATACCATGGCAACAGATACATAATTATGAAATTTTATCTTGTGTTTTCTTTACAAATAATAATTGTGTTTTAGTTGAAATGCCTTACAGCGGTTTTCATATTCATAATTTGTAGGAATACGTATTCATAATATTGCTTTTTTCACACTGCCAAATAGCCTATTGCAGGACACAGGCATTCTAAATGTCCGTCATGTAATGCACAAATCCTTCAGGCAACATCAATGAAAAATGTGCGCATTTTATTAAAAAACTTAATGCTAACAGGATATTTTTTTTAACTATTCACATTTATCTCAGCGCTTGAAATCGCCAACCCGCGGTGGGCACGCGTGGTGATTAAGCCCAAAACTCTCTCTGAGAGAAGGTCTGTGCCCTATGCTTGGACATAATTTAGGCTGCTTACATCTTAATATATTTTATGGTAACGGAAGACGAGAACTAACATGTTATGCGCTTGTCTGTTACCAGCTAAGTGGGAAACACCATGTATCAAGGTTATTAGCCATAGGCCGAGCCTAAAAAAGATATCCTTTTCTTTTAATAACTTCAAAAAGCACATTACGAAAAGTTACACGTGTTATATGAGTATTTTTTTAGTAGTATTAGTAGCCGGATTCTACACTCAATACTCAATACTTTATTGCATTCCACAAGTTGTAGGGTTGTTACAATTTAACTTAACAGTTATTTGATGAGATCTTTGTGGACCCTGTAGGGCACGCAACATTTTAAAGTGCTATTTGAAATATGCATTACATTAACTTACAATTGGAAAATATTGAATTAATAATCATGCAATTTTAGTTATTCTATTTAAAAGAATATATTTAAATGTTATTTGTGAGTACAATAAAGAATATTCTATCTATCTATCTATACAATTATTTATCTTGTTTCATGTATTACTATCTTTAAAATATTCTTCTATGGTATAATAACATTTTGATATTAGTATTTTCTTTAGATCTTTATTGAAGTTGTTGTCGTTATTTAATTCTTTTAAGTAATTTGGGAGTTTGTTAAATTTTAATAGCCATTATCAATGTACTGGAAGAGTATAATTGCATTCGAGAGGTGGGTAATAACAATTTATTTTTGTGTCTTATGGGTCTTATAGAGACATCTTCTTTTTTTGTAAAAAAATATTTATGTTGTCTGACGAATTTTGAGATTTCTAATTTGTAAATAGATGGTAAGGTAAGTAGATTATAATGTATAAAATATGGTTTACAACTGTCTGTAGATACTATATTTGCTATTATTCTAACTATTTTTTTTCTGTTGGGTGAAGAGTTGCGGTGCATCTGTACTGTTACCCCACATTATAATTCCATACGACAGCCAGGCGTAAGCGTATGCGTAATAAGTTACGAGTGCAGTTTGCACATTAGTGGTTTTTTTTACTTCTCGAAGACCGTATGCGAAGGATGACAATTTTGATTTAATTTTTTGTATATGTGCTTTCCAATTTATGTGCTTATCTATAATTAATCCTAACAGTGATATATTATCCACTTCCTCTATTTTAAATCCATTAAATGATACATCTATGTCCAATGAGCGTTTTTGATATGGGTGGAAAGTTATAATTTTGGTTTTTTTAAGTTAATTTCGAAATTGTGTATATTTAGCCAATCATTCGTGTCAAAAAGCATACTATGTAATTTTGAATTTATCATTGTGCTATCTTCACATGATGTGAGCAGAGAGATATCGTCCGCAAATAAAATACATGAGTCGTCCAAAATTTTGGGTAAATCGTTGATATATATTAAAAATAGTAAACTACCAATAACACTGCCTTGTGGAATAGATGCATTAACAATTATAGGTTCTGACCTTATATTTTCAATTTGTTTTAACTCGTAGTTGTAAAACTCTATTTCTACTGACTGTTCTCGGTCTTTTAAGTAAGAAGCAAGCCATGCGTGTGCTGCTCCGCGAACTCCTATGCCATATAGTTTATTCAATAGGATTTTATTTTGAACTTTGTCGTAAGCTTTCGACATGTCGAGTAGTAATCCGACTGCATATTTTTTATTATTAATTATTTCTAACGCTTCTTGGATAAATTTAAACACTGCTGTTATTGTAGATCTTTTTTTCCGAAAACCGTATTGACACTCATTAAATATCTTGAACTTTTTCTCTTCATTTTAACATCATCACAATCACTCTTATTGATATTAGGTACGTATTTCAATAACAAAAGTTGACGATATTGCGGCAGTTTCAAACATGTTTGATGAGAATAAGGACTTTGCAACTAAAAAAATAATTGATCGTCTGTACCTTCCGCTACTTCAGAGTAAACCCTTGATACCTTCCCCTTTAGCTTATGTCCCATCTTTTGGCTCTATTTCCTACACAGTAAGGGCTAGTTTCTCCTGCACTAGTCCGGACTGCAGCCAGCCGAGTGTACCGCCGGAGCAGGGTTGGAGAGACAATTAGCGCGCGCCGCTCCGTAATTAATTTATTGTGAACAGAGACGCGCGCCTAGCGTGGAGGCGGCTTATTCGTTAAGTTGCTGTTATTTAATTATTAAATGTATCCGAGACTTGGTTCACGCGTGGTTCAGAGCTCAATCATGGTGAGCAGAGACGGAGCTTGCATCGGCAGTTGCTGTTTCGACGAAAAGTCAAGTGAAGTGAGTGTATCCGGAGAACAATTCTAAATGTATCTATTTATTACATTTTATATGCTATTTTATCTTCTCCGAATCTCACTGTTTGAGTAAATTGAACGAACGGTAAAATTACAAACAGTTATGTCTACAGGACTATATCTGAAATTCGCAATTCTTGAAACACGTTTATTTAAATTAGTCTCTAACAACAATAGTGCAAAAACAAGATTATTTTAACGGGTATTTTATATATTTCATCTTTTACGCGCTCTGCCATGTCACAGCCTTCAGTAAATTATTATCTTGCATAGGAGGACGCCCATTTTGTATACCAACGCCGTTGTGAATCAGAAAATGTTTAGATCTAAAGTTAATTCGAACAAAACATTTCCGAAAGTCGTAGCACAAAAGTTCTTCTTACGACAAACTTTAAGCTACGTGGTTCAAGAATTGTGCAACTTGGAAATAAGGAATAAGTTTAGACTTTTGTGCTTCTTGATCAAAGTACGTAGTAGGTATGTAAAATAAGCGCTATATCGACTCAAACTATTGGTAACTTCAATATTGTGTCCTAACTTCTTCTGTGCGCTTCTCAACTTAGTCTGTAAATAGCGATTTATGATCACAATTTAAGCTTTGTTTTTGATCAACTCAAATGGCTTTTTCGCTATTTGCTAACTTAATACACGGCATACTTAGATTACTTTAGTAACAAAATATCGGTACAAGTAACAGGAAAATGATATAAAGTGATAACCGTCAGTGTAACTTTTCTCTGGCACGCATTCCCGTAAAAACAGAAGTCGGTTTGACATATTTAAACATTTTTTGTATCAAAGACTAAGTTAATAATACTATGCTTTTTCCATGTCATTTAAAATCTTGAAAGTTTATTTAATAATTGTCGTCGGACTCTTGTGACAAAACTTCAAGTAAGTTAATCTTCTTTTCCGTACATCTACCATTTTTTTATTAGTACAGGCCGTGGGATTAATTCCTGGTGGGTGCGGACGTTCTTAAGTGATCTCAGACTGAGTACATTTCCATACCTATGGTATCCTTGCCTGCTGAACATAGCACAGGTTATCCTAGTTTGGGACTAAGGCAAGTGATTGTGTTTTGAGAAAGTTATTATTTTCTTCACCTTCTGACTAGCAAAAAGCGCTTGTATCTAAGTTGTGTAAAGTGCAATATATTTTTCATTAATAATAAACCAAAATTAAATTAATTCCTACTATTTATCATGTTAGAAGGTGCAAGCGAGACAGATAACAGATGCAGGACAAGGCTTAAACTAACGCTCCGAAGCAAAGTCCGCCGCCACACTTGCCTCGCTAAAAGGTTAATTAATATTTGTCAGCTCCTAGCGGCCGAGGCAAAACGTCTTAACTAAGCCCGCGCTAACAAGGCGATACAGCCTCTAGCACGCTGCAATTAAAGCTCGTTTTGGCGTGCTAATGTAATTAAACGAATTATACTGTTCGCCCGCTCGAAACGTCTTAACCACCAAGGCACGGAATAAGTAATATAAGGTATATTACTGCGAGGATTAAGTTAGTTTTTGCTCGAAGTTAGGTTAAATAACGAGAATCTCTAAAGTGTTTAAGGCGGAGGCTGGAGGCGGCTCTAATCCAGTAATTATGTAATTAAGATTTTCCTTCTATCGTCTTACGACGTTGGAGCGAATTTCTTTGCAGATAATAATTTGTTGTTTATTTTCGCGCAGACGTAGCTGAATTGCGGACAATTAGGAGCGAATTTGTGCGAAAACAACGTAATTTTATCAAGTTTCTACAATTATGTGTAAGCGTAAATTGCCTTTCGTACAGTCCACAGCAACAGAGGTCCACCTTTACATTTTTGTTGCCAAGTGTTTCTTATTGCAACTGATTGGGATGCTCGTAGGTAAGAAAGCTGTCATTTTTTTATATATTTCATCTGCCTATATAGGTTGTCTGTATCTTTGAAGCAATTACCTTTATTAAATGGATAAAAAAAAAAATCGGCCAAGAGTGTGTCGGACCACGCATAATTTAGGGTTTTGTTGAAAAAGAGGGAGGTTTTTCACCTGCTTTACAAAACAAATACCTTCGTTTAAAGTACGGGTGACATTACAACTGAAATGTGGAGGGATTTCCTGGCGACAATACTGTTCTGGGTGTGCGCAGTACAGATATATTTGGACCTTTATAACGTAGTCGATAATATCATCCATATGAAGGAGAACTCGTGATTGAAAATTAAGCGTTTTAAGTAGCTACACCTTCTGGTAGTTTAGAAAATGTCATTATCAGTCATTCATTACCTAGTAGTAAGTATACTTGAGCCATTACAAATGTGCGAACTGAGTCATAAACATTTGTGTCAGACCTCTCTCTCACACATATAGGAGGCATATCAGCCATATCGGAACTCTCACTCGCACTTTTATGATTCGGTTCGCTCGTTCGTAATGGCTCAAGTATAGTAGGAGTAATACTGCGCACAGTGAAAAAGCGCGAATGACCAGATTCAAATTCAAATATTCTTTCACAGTAAACGTTTTTACTTTACGAACGTCAGATAATAGTTTCACAATTAATACAATACGTGGAGAAGAAACTAACAAAGAAACTGCACATTTATTCTTTTCTAACCAGTTTCTCAAAGACAATATAAAAAGGAACGCTACTTCCCGGAAACTACCATACTCCTCCCGAACTGATTCTGATGACGACCCACTGATGTTTAGAATTGGGTATTTGACAGGATGTCAAATGAGTTACTTTTAAAACGGAATTTGGCATGAAAATACTTGCTTGTGACGTCACATTTCAGAGCACTCTTTTTATGTTTCATCTATTTAAAAATTGTAATAACCAGTATATGACTAATAGAAATACATTTTCGAATCATTTTGTAATTAGTGTTTTAATCGAGCATCTCAAATTATTTATTGTTGATTATGGTTAGAAATAGCTCAAAATGTTACTTTAGAACCTAGAAGGGTGATAGTGACACTCGGAAGAGAAGCCCGTGTTTGTTCGCACCGAGGATTTCACAAACGGCTCAATGCGGACTCTGTGACAATATCGAATTACACCTTTTCACAAAGCAACCGCTTCGGCTTCAAACCAAACTGCATTTACACTTTCAGTTAACCTTAATTCTGAGACCATAGAAATTAAATTCAATTGACCGAAATGTTTATTGTAAATTGGCCTTTGAGTGAATGGATTTTTGAAAACGTAATTACCGTTGCACCTTGCCTAACTCCTATCGCGAAAGACACAAGGTTGATTATGCCCTGCATTACTAGAACAAAAATTTATTGTTTGGGACTTATCGTGTAATGGAGAAGCTAATCCTCGCGTTTTTTTGCATGATGACGGCTTATTAGACGCAAATAAAATAAGAGATTAACTGTCTACCTTTGTGCGTAAAAATGTTAGCTTTTGTCAGACTATGGGTCGATTTCAGAATTGAGAAATTGCACTAAGTAAATACTTAAGTAACATTCTGTGACGCTCTTTTCTAGGAATTTTGAAGAGACAGCACTACGGTTAAGTAGTTACTTAATTCTCAATTCATAAACTGTCCCTAGCTCTATACTCAGGTCCGCGAGTCGAACTCCTTGGGACACAAGTACTCGCGTTTTATTATTCAATGCGCGCGGCTAGAGATATAAGAATTGATAAGCGAAAACGATCCGCTTCATAGCTATTAAGTGGCTGTTAAATCATTAACCAATGGGCGCACATGAACGTTTTTCTTTGAGAGTTTGTTTCGTGGGATGGAGTTTGTTTCGTGGGATGATTTTTCTCAAAAAGTTTTAACATAAAAAATGTGCTTTTTAGCAACATTTTAAGATATCACTTCAGTCTATTCACTCCTGCACTTGTGGTTCTGTGTACAGCGCACGTTGTTCTTTACAACAAGATGGTTCACTTATAACTATTGTTTTTTTCCGAAATAAACAACACAGATTACCACATCGAGAAAAACACCAAATGACACCTATGTTTTTCACTCCTTTTATTTTAAATATATTTCTATACTTAGGTTATTCCTCAGTCATAACTTTTGAAGTTAATTTATATTTTTTGCTGTGCACTCAGACAAAGGCAGCCAAAAAGCGGAAATATCAAATGCTGAAGTTCCGCCGCCGTGTAACACACACCGGTATGATCCTACTGAACCCAGCATTATACCTCCAGCACAATGGTACTCATATTTTTTCTTTTTACCAACCACCATCGAACCTTGAGCTTTATTTCCAAGCTAGTTGTATACCCTTAAAGGTCTCGGAGAGTTTGTTATTTGGCCTAATTGAATTACCCTCTATAATAATCCGTATCCGGTAGTTTTGTATGAAGGGGTATTATTAGTATTTATAATTTTTTAGCGACTAATCGAATAATTCGATCACAAAGCTGTGCGTTATTAAATCTTTTGTGGGCTGGCTGCGAGGCAGAGTGCTCCGCCGGGCAGGTACCTATTGATTAGGTTATGACGATTGAGTGACGGACAGTGACGTGGGTAAAAAGCTAAGTAAATCTAATTATACAGGGTAATTTTTTGAGACCGTTATAGTCTCAGGAAAACGCTTTTAGGAGAGTATCCGTAAGTTGTTAAGATATTCTGAACTTCTTTCAAAGATTTTGAAAAAAATTACGGTCAACAAGAAAATAGTAATTTTACACAAAAACTTTTTTTATGCCAATCGATCCTGTTTCTTATAAAGATCGAAAGTCTCTACTGGACCGACTAAGGTTTGAGTACTAGCAATGTCAGAAATGGCGAAAAACTTTTTTCAACATTTCGGTAAAAGAGTCAAAATTCTAAAGTAGTCAAACTTTTTGTTATGGTTAGATCTACTATAATCCCCTATAAATAAGACTGGTTGAAAAAAGTAGGTAAGTATAAAAAAAGTTTTTTTTTTCATTTATTTTCAATCTACAACGTAGTCATAGTTAGGGCAATGACGTAATGGTCAGCCGCTGTGTCATAAATATCTGCTAATATGAATATTAGTAGCTTAATCGGCAAACGTGTCTTAGCCATAATATTATACCTACGACCTATTCTCAGACTTATCACATATACACGTAAAATTTCATAAAAATCAAAGCCATTTCAGAGTAGTTTGATAACAGACACTGTGATAACAGACCACAAACAATCACAATATATGATAGCCTCCACTTTGATTATTCACCTCATCATCATCAACCCATTATGTCCGCACCGAGGGGCACGGGTCACTTCACTTCACTCACTTCATGCACTGAACGCACCCTATGTTGCTTAACCTTCGTGATCGTTTAAGATCACTCAGGCGGCCGGGGCTACGAGCGATTCCTCATAGTATTCACTCAGTATTCACCTGAATATTTTCTAATTAGCGACGAAAACATATTTTTAGTGACACTTTAATTTAATTAGTCGTACCCCTAGCTACCCAGCTAGGCCGAGAGAGTGTTAAGTATGTGTTAATTGAGCTAGGCCTGAGCGTTATCTCCGTAAGGCTAAACAGATTAAGTCGTTAATCTCTCGTTAATCGTTTGCAGGCTGCTTGGCGAACTAACGATGAGCGAGCAACGTCGTTTCGTCGTTACACGCGCGGCCTGTTAGCGACTGACTACCATTAAATGCAATTAAATCCTGATTTACATTTGCATTATTTTCATGCTTTTTAAGAGACAACAAACGCGCACACCCGCAATGAACATTTCACAAAGTTAATAGTGTAGTTTATTTAGTGGCGTTGGTAATTTGTATGGTCGATAATTTACAATAAATGTCTTTTATAAGTACACTAGCTGTCTCGGCCAACTGCGTACCGCCAAAGTTTTTGTAATTTTACCATATTTTCTCACGATTTAAACCTTCCCCGGAATTCCACAAATATAAAAAACCAATAATTTTCTAAATCGGTCCAACCGTTCTCGACTTTTAGTGAGACTAACTAAATAATAAACCAGTAATGTTTGTTGTATACTATGTATTTAAGGTTATTTATAAGTAATGTTATGTATGGTACACAATACAAATTATGCATGACATTAAAACAAATATAAACCTGGCTTAACGCATTGAATAAGAATATTTACGTACTTTATAATGGTACCATAGGTACCCGAACATCCGTGTGGAGTTTCTGGTCTTCCATCGGACGCGTCCCCCGGGTGGCGGATAGGGGAACGCCCTCCAGATATGAGGGGTACCGGCTTCGGCCGGCGCGGACCAAAACCAGAGGGAGGGGGACGTCCAGTGGCTTGCGCTGCTGGATGTCCCGCGGGGTCCACTATGGGCCCCGCACCCGTAACCCCACACTGAGTGGGGCCGGAGGCCTTCGGGCTGCGAGGAGACAACCTCTATAAAAACACACGGTGGGGGCCCTCCTCTATGTCCCTCTGTTCAGCAGAGAGCATAGAGGAGGTTGAGGGAGGGTCACAGACGGCAGGTTGGGGGACCTGCCGTCCGACATCGTGACGGGAGAAGGGGGTGGGGGGCAAATGCCCCTTTTCCAGTGAGGGTGGGCCCGGCTCCTTTGCGAGTCGGGTCGACGTCGCCGGGGCGCCGCTGTAGCATTCGCACTGTGGTCTACCACTTGCGAGATCCGGCGGCGCCCCATTGCACGAGCGACAGGACGGCCCCCGGGGTGTTTTAGGAGGTATGCCTCTCCTATTATTAGGAGAGGAGAGTCCGACACACGGCCGTCGCCCTCCCCCAAGGGTAGCGGTTATGGTGCACAAAGCATTTCACCCCGTTAACAAAAAAAAAAAAAAGGTACCCGAACACAGGGAAAATATTCATACTGCTACTATAACTTCAGAAATTTACTTAACTTAGGAAAGAAGTCATTGGTGCATGCCGAGATTCGAGCCCACGACCTCCGAAATAAGAAGCCGGCATTTTACCGCTCCGCTATCATCGCCCTATATCCGTTTTATCCCCAGCTGAAGATATTAACGCCCACAGCTGTTGAATTCCACGTCTGTTGTGAAGCTTCGTTTCGTTTCACTTATTTATTTGCGAACGTTGACGCCGACACGGTGTATGAGTACAATATGAGCTATTAGACGCGCCTTTTGCATTTCCTCACGATATTTTCCTTCACAATTAGCGTTATTAGTTATTCTATTAAAATGGGTACGTAATAGTTTTTTTAAGCACTTTACAAAACATTTCAAGAAAATGTCAGAATTTATGTCAAATATTCAGGGCGCTATGGCGCTCATTATGGGAGGGCTATGTCCAGCAGTGGACTAATGTAGCCTGATGATGATGATGATTCAATCAATTTTAAATGTTCTATCGGCCCAACGATGTATATTTCGTGGATCTGAGAAAACGTCGTATGCTAATTAATGCTGCAAAAGATTTTTTGCCAAATCAGCTAGTATATGTAAAAAATATGTTGTGAATAGAGAATATCGTATGAAATAAACATTATGTCAATTCTGAAAAGTGGCTACTTTTGACAGCGCATTCAAATTCATGACATACCTATATCATGCTACTTGGGCTGCAATAAAAAATAATCATAACTTCCACACAACACAATAAAATTACTTGACCTGGACCCAAACTAGGACACAATGTGCTATTGTAACCATACAAAGATATCACAAACATAATTTGAAAAGAATTCATGTGGAGTTTCTTTGTTACTTTCTTGTCCAAGTAATCTATTAAATTGTGAAACAAACAACTTTGACTTTTTATTATGAATAAAAATGGGTTTGAATTTAGAACTACACTCACACTGATTGCATTCTTACAAATCAAGTAGTGCGGCCTCTAGTGGGAATGAAACGCACGACCCCTGGTTTAGTAATCCAGCGCCTTAACCGCCCGACCATCGAAGCAATGCAATACAATATGCAACCATCTGTTTTCCATTATATTACAAGAAAGGAAACACAAATAGCTATTTTTCTCTAAGCAGCTACTTATTAACAAAACGTTCACCCTCAAACACTCGAGTGCCAGTAATACGCTCGAGAAAAAACTCCACTCCATTGCCTTTTCTTGTCACCCTTTTTAACCTACCCTACCCTTGCTATACGACAATCGACCCTATAGATGAAGGGTAAAGTCTATTTTACTACGGCAATATATAATAGGGGTGTCTGCATAGAATGGATGCGTTACAAAACGTTTATTAGCTGATGTTAGTGCAGTTCAGTCGCGTGTTAACAACAGTTTGATCTGTTTGTTTTTGAGAGGGTTTTAGGGTCCCTTAGTAAGGGTGTCATCGAGATGAAGGTTCTTTAGGTCAAGATTGTTAACACTTCCCGCTAATTGCTCTAGGAGTTGAGAGAATTGAGAGAAGAGTTTTTGTATAATGCAGCTTTTATTTAAGCCCCACTGTATGGCACAGGCCTTATTTCAGAGAGTAAAGTAAAGTAAAAAGTAAAAATCGTTTATTTGCCAGAACATGGGTACATTAAGTTCTTAAAATATTGTTAAGATCCTTCATGCTCTACCGGTTGGTGTGCAAATATATTAATTAAATTTAATACAAAAATACAATTTATAATTTGTCAACATAATAAAATTAATTGATACAATAATTATTAGAATGAAACAATAAAAATTAAATGTCAGAAATTACAGATCTACCGATTGCTGTGCTAATATATTAACTATTACTAGAGAGAGAGAGAGAGTATGGGCCTTATTACCATGCCCACGGTACTAAATATAACTTCACTTAGATAAGTACGTTATTAAATAAAATAAAGTCATTAGTACAAACAAGGATTCAAACTCACGACCCTCTGTATGAGAAACTGCTCGCTGTCACCGCCTCTAATGTTTTTCATTGCTCTTAATTTTTAAATTGATAAATATTTCCCTTGCCTCTCGGTGGGACGTGATGGGTTTATGATGATGTGAAGTATCTCCCTTGACGTATTTTTAAATTAATAAATACATCTAGTGAGATACTGACTACCTTTTAGTAACTGAGAAACGTTCCTTAGGACAGATGATTCCAGACCGAATATATAAAAAAGTATTATCATCACCAGCCCAGGTGACTGATGATGATAATATCTTTCTTGGTCTCTCATCATTCGCATCCACAGGCCCTTAGACGGGCATTTTCTCGAAATAAATAAATGTAATTACTACAGCCTACTATTACTAATTTCATGCTAAATCTACAGTTTTCTAACGGTCTGTTGCTATAGCAATAACGTAACCTACAATCACACATGCAATCTGTCACTCGGAGACGCACGAAGCGTGAGGAGACCCGCGCGTTTCACGCCTCACTCCTTCCGAATGGCGATGGCGGGCGATAACATCTCGCAATACCTCGTTCATTCCTCGTCCGAACCGTGTCCTTTTTACCCGACTCGACCCGGAAAAACAAAAGGGGCTCTATGTTAGTCGCGGGTTTGTATACACCCGAACAATTTCGCCTTTAGAATACGTCTGTTAGTGCCTAAGTAATACTTCATTTTTGTAAATTGTATGCTATCCATCTTTATAAGATAAAAAATATTGCATAAAAATATTGAATTTCATTTTTACATACCTCTATAAATTTGAAGATGGGTGTTTGCTTGTGAAGTCATAAATAATGTTTTTATTTTTCTCCTATTCTTTTTACGGATTATATATTGAACAATCCTTGGTCTAACCTTGTAGCGTTTGTTTGATTTCTTAGTTTAATAGAAACGTTATTGTAAAATGAGGATAACGGAGCTTAATTTATAATTGACTTTTCTGTTTTTAACGGTTAAGTTGTGTGTTCAGAATACATTGTACTTCTGTCTGTGGTCCCTAGTAAAGTAGATAAATAAAATAAATTATATCTTTTGACGCCAATCCGTCGCTAAGAATAAGCCTCCACCCAATCCCTTTAGTTAGAATCTCAGAACACATAAAACCATTTCAAAACATTAAGGCCGTCGGTTTTTTTGTTTTGAATAATAAGTATTTTACTGAAATTTGTCAAGGTTTGAAGGTGGATATCGGTAATCTGAGTGCAGATTTCCGTTCGAATTGTTTAGCAGATAGCCCTTTATAGTGTAAGTGTACCGTACAGTCACTTATTGTCCCGAAATAGAGCGTTTAATGGACTAGGCATTGTGTGCGGGCTCAGTTTATTTGACTACGTTGTTCTCAAGTGTAGCGGGGTCGTGCGGACATAAAGACGCTTTTTTCAACAGTTAATAACAGATTAGTGAGTTGATACAGTTGTAATTGAATAAACACACCGTTGCAGCCTTGAGAAACTTCGGTGAAAGCTTTTCTTTGCAAATCTTTATACCCTGCTTAACCCCAGGGTACTCATTAGTCTATTAGTAGCAGGTACATTAAGCATTAAATTATTGTATAAGTTTATACCTATATGCAAGCGGGGTAGTCAAAGAGTGAAGTTTGCTAATTGTCACAATCCTGACAAATCTCTTGTTCTTCATAAACGTTCATTAGTCGTGCACGCACACCGATCTCGGGTAATTTTTATTTTAAACTGCGCTACTACATCCCGTTTTCGGTTAGTCCGCTGTCTGTCTAATATCTACCGTATAATCTTTGTTTAATTTTTTCTTAATTACCAAACAGAAAGTTACTCTGTGACAGGTCAGTTAAGCATATAAGTGTTAAAAAACTTGTTTGTAGTGTACTATCTACGAGCAAGTGATCACAACACGCAGCAGGTGATCACAACGCGCATTTATTTCTAACTTAACCTGCAGAATTTTTGGTGGTTTGATCGGCTCACCATAACAATGGTTTTTAATAGTACTTTTCAAGGTTATAACGCAATTGGTTAATAGCTCTACTTGAGGCGCAAAACTAAACCCTCACTTTTCTACCATTAAAGGGTTAAAAGCACTTCATTACCGGCAGAAGATCAGCCCGTCCGTCTGTCTGTCACCGCGACAATTAGCGGCTAATTGCGAAGGGGTTGCGGGCTACCCCGCGTGGGTTCGATGCTTGGTCGAAGTAGGACATTAGCGCCGTTGAATACATTGAAATAAAATAACAAAAAAATCTGCAAAATGTATTAACAGTATCGATAAATAAATGGTCAGAGTGGAGTTGTTTTTTTTTTCAACAAACAGAATGTGAATTCTTTACGTTGAAATAAAAATCTGATAAATCGCTTGTTACTGTTAAAATTTATTAAGACATGTAGGCGTCTTATCCTTTTTTGTATAATTTTACCCGAACCTGTCCGTCCGCTTAAATGTGATTGTTCCTTATTTCATAATTATCTGCACTATAAGGTTATGGTCATCCATATCTGGAATGGTCCATATCTGGAATAATCGGAAAGAAATTCACAGAGAGAGTTTGTGAGAACTAGTAATAATTTTGTCATATACAGAACTCAAATAAGATACAATCATAAAAATGTTTGAATTTTTTTTTAAGTAATAAGAAGATCGTTATCTATTAAAACATTAACTAATGCTTCATACATTATGCGTTAGGTTTTATAAAGGCGTTATTAGGCGTTATAAACATTTTTAACTTTTGGCATGTTTTGTACCACGTGACTAGTATAACTATTGGACATGTTATTTTAAAAAGTACTAGTCGTAAAAAAACTACGATAGGTTAACATAATTATCTTAACGTTTTACATAACCTCCCCGCTAAAATTAAACATTTTTATCAATCAAGACCACAATCGTACTCTAGTACGTTTTACGATGAAACTATTACAGTACGAAAATATTGTCACATTTTCTCCGTCAATTCTATTTATTGAACGCGAAAACGCAGGCTGTGTGCTCCCCTAATTTGATACCCACGAACCGTTTTCGCTAATAAAACGCATGTCAACCGCATGAATTCACTCACGACCTCCCCCTACGATGCAAATTGACTCTTGCCTCGCCGAAAGAGGGTCCCTTTTGCTGTCCCAGGGGAGCAAATTAATATAAGTAAGCGCAAACAAATGAATGGCGGTTAAGTAAGACTATTTCGTCTCAATGCGATTCTCCTAAACGTTATAAAATCTATTAGCTATCGACCAACTTATACTGAGCCCAATTCAGAGGTCCTTGTTAGAGTTTCGGAGTTTTTTGCCAGCGTATCTTTAGAAATTGATGATTTTACTAAGTAAATACTTAATATTAACCTGTCTGCCTTCAGATTTCAGAGATTTTTCATTTTCTTTTGTAAAAGAAATAGTTTTTTTTTAGTGAGATTCTCAATCGAAAACTGGTTAAAAAACCTGTCAAAAAATAACGCTAATCATTGATAAGCATTATTTTCTCATTCATACTAATTGATTGCCTAGATTTTTTAATTGAATGCAAACAAAAATATTTTTTGTCCGTAGTAGTTTATTTGTCGATGCCACGATCGATCGATTTGTCACGAGATGTTTCAAGTTTCGCGTTGATTTGGCAGAGTTGCAGGCAGAGCTGGCATACTTTTTCTTCACCAGACCATGAGAGAAAGAAGTTGTAGGTATTTTAGTTAGTTAATCTAAAAAAAATACAATTTTTGAGGTCGGTTAATAAATCTGAATTTCTATGCCTTATTCTGTTATTTTCTGTTTTAATAATTAACTTATTTTCTTCCACTCAAACTGAAACTGTAGATGGACCTCTAAAGAGTGGTCATTTATGAACTCCGGGACATATGCCACCGCGGCCGCCCTCTCGCGAGCACTCCCTTCGCGAGGGCTGAGCCCCTCAATTTGCGCGCTATTTCACTCTTACCATAGGGTTAGAACAGAGGGCCACTTGAATAATGATCTTGAAACTTTCGTAAGCACTACACATTTCTTTTGAAATAATCCCGCCTTTGTACATAGACAGCGATGAGCAGCCGACGCGAGCTCAATCTCTGCTCACCATGATTAAGCTCTGGGAATCAGAGCGAAAACTGGTCGGACTCTTCCGACGAAAACTCAAGTAAGTGTATCCGGAATAAAGTTAATAATGATTAATTACAACACTCTTCCCGAGACGAGATACTACTCCAAAGAGTCAAATACAAAAATATTTTAAACTTCCAAAACTTGCGCCAAGTCACGGGATCAGTTAATAAACAAATAAATAATAAACAAGGGATAAACAAGTAAATTATCTGATTGACAGGGATATCAGTCATACAATTGTGTCTATAGATAGCTCTGCATATAATAGTATCATTGGTGCAAGAGATTTTTGCATTTGTTGAGGTTATCATTACGTTAGATAGCGTTGTCTAACAACCAGCGTTTCGCAAGCCAACCTATATGGATAACTAAATACAGTGGATGGTTACCAAATAGAAATATGATGACGGATCGATGGTGGCTGCGCTGTGAATAATCATCACAAACGCGAAAATAGATCTAGACTGAGATAAATTCTAAAAATCAATTATAGCGCTCTCCAACAGGAATCAAACTCACGATTTCCGTCATAATAATAACGACTTATGATTATTCTATCCTAATCTTGTTCTTCTATTGTAATTGTTCTATGTTTGTGGAGCTTTATCCCGATCTGTTTCGGGCTTGAAGCGTGAAAATTGTCGTTTTATTGGAGGGCAATCAATGGACTGTTTGCTTTGGGGCTCATACAAATATGGTGAAGTTAACTTTATTCCTGTAGATCATATTTTTTGGGGTTTCATATAAACTATCGTAAATAGCAATATAATTGTATACAACCTGACAGTATAAAATTAAAAGTCCTAGTAATTACTCAATAAAGTAATAGGATTGTAGACCATATCAAAACTAGCATAAGTGATAATAAACAGGAAACACTCATGAAACAATCTCCAGAGTCAGAAGCCATTTATTTTGTCCAAAGAGGCACAAACATTTGACATGAACTATACCCTAAGGTCCAGCGCCCACAATGACTTTAAAATACATTGTAATGTTTTTCTGCAGCATATTTTCTCAAAAGTGTCACAAAACCCGATAAGAAGCGCGTACAAAAATTCTATCTACGACGTTTACAAAAACTAGTGTATGTGCTGATCACATTTCGCGATTTCTTTAATTTATTTTGTGCCAATTAACCTCGTGAGGCCCAATGTCTTCAGGTGATCACAAAATCAATTGTTCTTTTCAAGGTCAGGCCTCACGAGGTTAACTTGAAAAAAAAAACACTCTGCTCTTTGTTGCCACGCCTAATTTGAAACTTTACAAAACTCCACGTAGTGAATGTAGTGGATTGTGATGTCGCTATTTCTGACGACACGGGGTATCCTAGTGTGTGGCCAGAAGCAATGTATGTAGACATTAACATACAGGCTGTACAGTCAACAGCACGTCAATCTTCCCATTTTAGTTGCAAAGTCGCCCGTAATGCAACGGAGCAGAGTGCATGGGTGTATACCATGATGTGCTGTCGACTGTACGTAAATGTTTATGTTTATGGACGTAAATATTACGATAATAAGACGTACTTTTTAGGTTAAGAGAGTAAATTTATGTTTTTTGTGTTTCAATGAGTCTTTAAGCTAAATTTATACATAAAGGTATTTAGGATCTAGTTTTGTAACAAGTGCGATGGATCTGCCATCGTCACTTTGTGACAGAATTTCTGAAAATAAAACAGATAAAAAAAAATGTATTGTATATGTAGATTGATTGAGCGACTCACCTGTACCCGCACCTCTGGCAGATTGACCTTCATAGCGAGCTCCTCACGCGAGTACACGTCGGGGTAGTGGCTCTTCTCGAAGGCTCTCTCGAGCTCGTGCAGCTGGTAGGTGGTGAAGGTGGTCCGGTTGCGGCGGTGCTTCTTCTTGTCGGCGGCCGGCGGCGGCGACTCCGCGTCCGAAGGCGCTGGCGACTTGTCGCCCGAGCGCCGGGAGAAACCGTCGTTGCTGTTGCACGAGCCCTCGCCTGGAAGAGGGGATTCGTTTAGGGCTTTGACCAAATAAAGTATGTAAAGCGACTATCACCCGAGCGCTCGCCTGTAAGGGGGATAGATTAGATAAGTGAGGCTTTGACCGAATAGGGGATGTAAAAGCGATTGTCACACGAGCGCTCGCCTGGATGGGGGGTAGATTAGATGGTGTGGTTTCGACCAAATAGGGGATTTAAAAAAGATTGTCATCAGAACGCTCGCCTGGAAGGGAGATAGATTAGATTAGTGTGGGTTCGACCAAATAGGGCTTTTAAAACGATTGTCATCAGAGCGCTCGCCTGGAAGGGGGGTAGATTAAATTAGTCTGGCTTCGACCGAATAGGGGATGTAAAAGCGATTGGCACCCAAGCTCTCGTCTTGAAGGGGGAGATTAGATTATGGCTTCGACTAAATAGGAGATGTGAAAGCGACTGCCAGCGTCGTCTGGAAGAGGGATGGTTTGATTACGTGATTAGATTTACTAAGATAAGATTAGTGTTGTATTAGCGACTGTTGCAATTGCTCGTAGCCTGGGCTGCCTGAGGTTAAGTAACATACGGCCCGTTCAGTTTGTAGCAGACAGGAATGCTGCTGAATGTTTCTTGCTGTATTAAGTTCATGGATGGGTCACCGTCTATGACTAACGCTAGTGGCATTTTTCCGAGCGGTTCCGTGCTTCGCAAGGCACGTTAAGCAGTTGGTGCCGGCTGCCGTCGATAGATGGCAGTCGTTAAGCAAGTCAGAGGCCTTAGGGCGGCTTGAAAACTTCTGACAGTAAGACCAGCTGCTAGTCTTACAAGCCTCCACCAATCCGGACTTGGTCCCGTGGTGTAGTATGGCCTATACCTTCCTTAGGAAGGAGACCCGTGCCCCACGGTGGGAATATAATGGGTTGATGATGAGTGAGCAACTGTTGCAACTGTTGCCTCGGCTAGAAGTTGAGTAAATTAATTGGCTTCAATCAAATCAAAAATGTGCTTACGAAAGGAAAAATAAAAATAATTTGAAGCCGTCGTTGCTGTTGCACGAGACCTAGCCTCGAACAGCAGTAGATTTATCATTCTGTATTATTATTTATGTTCAATAAAGCGTTCACTATCTATCAATCTACAAGAATGTTTCACATCACATGACAAGCATCGCGCAAGCAAAGTATTACATTGATTGAAGACGTTTATTCAGATAAATATACAGTAAAATACAGAAGTTGGTTTCTACCAAACTCCATAACAGTTTGTTGGCAGATGCTCTTATTACTCTTAAATGCTAGGTAAGTAAAAACAAAAAAGATATTTGAAGTGTCCTACACACCACCCTCTTGTTTGCCCTACGCCTAAGGCTTGGGTTCGGTCAGTCACATGACATCATGGACGTAATAATGACATTGCCACAAACAAGAAGTTAGTGTGCCGGGTAGAATCAGAACAAGCTAACTACATATGTACGGTATAGTTTGATTTAACTCAGCAACTCAACAGAAATTCTGTAACTTTTTTCTTATATGTAACTATACAGACATTCTCACATCTTAAAGTAACAGGAAGATCATTTAATAATTTCGGAATGAGATATTTTCTCATACGCATGCCATAATAATTCACAACCCTAGTTATGACCAGTTTTCTGTTACCTACATTCAAATATGTCTTATGATGAATCGGGCAATTGGACCAGTTAACAGAACCTGTTAACAGCTGCCTCGTTGGTCTAGCCGTTAAACACTTAGCTACCAAGAAAAACGTCTTGGTTTCGATTACTGTTGGGGGCCGCCGCACAAATGGCCTCTGGGTTTTTTATGTTTGTAATGTCCTCGCCTAGTTCCCATAGCACAGGGTATTCTAGTTAGGGATCTGGTTAAGTGTTTGCGTGGAAGTTATTAGCCTCTCAAATGATTCCTCCTTTTTCTAGGAAAAACGTAGACTGGGTTTCAAACCGTTTACAAAAATAGTGCTAGAAGCGGGTCACGGCACGCGTGCTGCGGCGCTTTAATTTGTGTGAAATTGTTAATTAGCTAATCGCGTTATCGGCAAGAAACTCTGCGCTGGAGGAAATTACTGGGGTATACTGCGTCTGCTATAAATTGGTTTATTCTCATAACAATGCCTAACAATGACAACCTCTGTGGCGCAGCGTTTAGCACATCAGCCTACCACGCGAGAAATCCCGGATTTGAACCCTGGCTGGGGACAAAAAAACCTCGGGTCTTGGATTTTTACATGTTTGTGATGTCGCTGTTTCTGGTACGCACGACACAGGGTATCCTTGTTTGGGGCCAGAAGCAATATATGTGCCTATATCTATGTAAATGTTTATGCCACACATTAACAAAGGTATTTTTCAATGATGTTTTAGCCTGCAGACGTGGGTTCGATTCCCAAAGATCCCGCCGTACAATTGCATAAATGGCCTCAGCCCTTGTGTATTTACGTGTTTGTGATGATAGATTGGGACCAGTTCAAGCGATTGTGTAGTATGCAAGTTATTTATCTCAAAACTGGCGTATGTCTATGTATTTCGTGGACCAAACGGTAACACGCTTGATTAATAACTACACAAAAAATTTGCTACTGCCATGTGTACAAAAAAACAACTGACACTGAAAAGTACCTTAATAGTGCCGAATTGTCAATATAATCAACTTGCAGTGAGCACACGGTTGGAAAGCTTCACTTCTGGCTTTGTTTACCAAATATGCCTCGTCCTCCGTACGGCCTATAGCCTCGCTGGCGGCCAGCCGAGCCGTGGCGTCGCGTGCTCGCTCAACTTAACTAATCAACTTCATAAACGTGAAATAAATACGAACACTGAAACATTATTAGCTTACCTGCGGCCACAGGACTGCGACCTCACTGTATAACAGAAGACACTCAGTGAGTATTAAGTCATTTTGAAGTTTTGCAACGTGAAATAGTGTCGTATTCCTATGTTTTTAGAGTTCCGTACCCAAAGGGTAAAACGGACCCTATTACGGAGACTCCGCTGTCCGTCCGTCCGTCTGTCACCAAGCTGTATCTCATGAGCCGTGATAATACAATAGCATGTGCTGGTGCCAAACTAGGATATTTTGGGCTATTGTAACTGGGCAAGGTTATCACAATCATGGAAATACTGACTTTCTGATTATTATAAAAAAAAGCCTGTATTGAAACAAACCATGCACAAACAGAACAAAGCAGAATTCCTCTTTTAAGTAAATATTTACCTATTTGGCTCCGCTCTTTATACACTAAAATCTATTAAGAGTGCTTAATCAATTATGTGGCATTATTTAATATAAAATCTTCTCCAACGATGACTTATTTCACGCACATATAATTTAACATTTAATAATAAACCACATTATATGCGGTACTTCCTACCAGTTAGAATATGGATTCACGGGCTCGCTTCATAATATTCTTTAGCATATTATTGAAATGAACAATTCCTCAAAATTTTCAAATTCCCCTGTAAAACTTCTGCTGTTTGAAGTTCTGTGAGCAGCCTAGTCGCCTGTTAAACGCGAGCTTTAGAAGAACAACACTAATAATTTGTTTGCTCAAAGAAAAAGCCCAATTCGGTTAGTAAATGGACTCTCTAAGTGGTTGCTTTGAAGTTACGATTGTGGTTTATGCCTATTTGTAGATCTCGCCTTCGATAGTGAAAGGTTAATAGAAAGAGGAGACGTCTAGACGGCGTAACTCTTGCCAGAGATGTGAGCAGGATTGCTGAAGGCGGAGAAACTTATCGTGAGGAAACCCGAATATTAAAGGTTTTTGACATTTTAAATCGTCATGATAGTTTAGCCCAGAGGTTCCCAATTTTATTTGAACCTTCTTTGACGAAATCATAGCTGGCTGTTGTATAACAAAATGTTTGATTACCATGTAGTTTAAATATTCATAATTTATGACTGACTCTCCAGAAAAAACAATGTACAATACGGTTAAATTCAGTTAACAATTCGGCCATCCTCGGTAATTGTCGTGAATCCCTCGTCTTTCACATAGAGTTACCAATTCACAGACATGACCTTTAATTGTATAACTCGTTGTCTTATTGAATACAATACAAGAACGATATGAGCAACAAAACCTCCTATGGAGCTCAAAACTAACACAACCTTTTTATTGAAATTAGAAAATTATTGACTATTTTGAAAGTATGCCTTCTTAGTGTCAATAAAAACAGTTTGACGTATGTGATACATTTATGTTTATGATATGAACGCTAATTTCATTCGTGAAAATATTCGATTCTATCAAATTTTATAACAATTAACTTATAATAATATAGATAATTGACAAAAACTTTATCACACAAGTTTGCCAAAATCAAAATCAAAATTAAAATCAAGAATTTATTTCAACGTAAAGAATTTACATTCTGCTTGTTGAATGTCAATGTACATACAGTTATGTATAGTGTTAGCCGCTGCCTTGAAGCCTTCTGTAGTGGAGAAAGGCCATGCGAATGGTGGCGCGGTGGCCGGATCGCCTATTTCCCTCAAATATGGTTGAGACTGGCGATGGCTGACCCCTACGTTATGCTCGTGCGTGTACGGGTGCCGTCCGTGTGTCTGGCCGCAGCATTGGCGTTTTCATACTTGTTTACGAATATCAAATAGTGTTTGACATTGCAAGTATTGATTGCACTCATGGGTCTTGAATTTTGACATTCTTAGGTAGATGGACATTCGTACCTACCAAACTTTGTATTAGATTTAAGATGTTTTGAGAAAAGATGGTCATAGTGGAGTTTTTTTTGCTGCCTTTTTCTCCACTACATTAGGCCCAAAGGCAGCGGCTAACATTATAATTTTATGTACATTGACATTCAACAAGCATAATGTAAATTCTTTACGTTGAAATACATTTCTGATTTCTGATTTCTGATAGTTATGTATCATGGCTTCCACAAAAGCGTGGTAAAAAAATTGTTTGCGCAATCTCGTGAAATTGTAGATCATGTATATAACTATTTTAGAAAAGAAGCTAATTAATTTAAAAAAGAGGAAAGTAAATATCATCAAAAGAATTTGGACAGGGTTTCTGAAGTAACCGGAGTTTCGAAAAGCAGCGTGTTAAAAATTTTGAAGGAAAACGACAAGCTCTTAGATCAGTCAAATTCATGTCGCTTCTGCATAATAAATTTTCTAAGTCTACCGGTTAGTAATGTCATCTTAGCAGGTGCTATACATTACGTTTCATCGTCAACCCATTATGTCCCCACCGAGGGGCACGGGTCTCCTCCCTGAGGAAGGTATAGGCCATACTCCACCACGGGGGCCAAGTCCGGATTGGTTACGTTTATGATACTTCAAATTGAATACTACCTAAAAGAAATCGCGGTAATGTATTTCGTGTCATTTCCGTCTCCGGATTTAGGCAATGATATCCAAGAAAAGCCGAATTGTTAACTGATTTTAATCGTATTGTACCTATTTTAATTAAAAAGAAATATTGTATTCTATTCCACAAATTTTTATTGTATTTATTTTTGGATTGGCTTATTTATAAAGTTTTTGAGAGACCGTGGAACTTATGTGACCCTTCGACTGAAGCTCAGGGTTCCGCGGACCACCTTTTAGGAATCGCTGGTTTATCCAATACCCCTCTTCATGGGAAATGGTATACGCCCTGCTGTGGGGCAGTCGTTAGTTCATCGCAACTAACTGCTCCGTGCTTAACGACAAAAACATGTACTATGACGTTGTTTTAGTATTTATTTCTTTAGATGTAAATGCAGAAAATATCGTTGAATGTAGGGACTATGCTGCGTTCTGTGATTCTTAAAAGATAAAAGTACCCACAACCGGCGCGCGGCGTGCCTGCAATCTATCTATATATTATCTTCTATCTATATATATATAAAATTCAAAGTCCTGACTGACTGACTCACTCATCAACGTCCAGCCCAAGCCGTTTGAACTAGGAAGCTGAAATGTTGGACAGAGGATCTATATATAATGTAGGCAAGGAAAAAGAACGGATTTTTAGAAATTCAACCCCTAAGAGGGCCTAAAGGGTTGCCAAAATTTGTATGGGAGGTACAAAAAATGTTGTCTGATTTTCTTGAAACTTAAAATAAATACTCTTCAACACAATTGATTGAACACGTGTTACGCCGTTTTTTCTAAATTTAACCCTTAAGGGAGTGAAGGCCTTCGGAGCCTTCTAGGATAACTGAAACTACTGCCACCTGCCTAGATAATGTTTACTGCGACTGCGATTTTTCAGATTATTCTACAGTAAATTGTTTAAAGTCAGACCACAGCGGTCAAGTTGTTAATTTTGAAATAGATACGAAAAATGCAGAACCGGTTATCCTATGCCGGCCCGTAACAAGTAAAAAATTAATTTCGCTTAAATCGGACCTAGAGAGTAGCATAAATACTCAAGAAAGTTATCAAAATGCTAATGCTCATTATATTGAGTTATTCGAAATAGTCTCAGGTAGTTTTAAAAAAAACTTTAAATTGCGCCAGCTAAAAAGCAACGACAATAAAGTAGGATTTAGTGAATGGGCAACGTCAGGTATCCGAAAGAGCAGAGACACACTCTATGAACTATATGACAAAAAGACGTATACCTCAGACACCAATTTCATACAATACTTCAAAAAATATTCCAAATTATTTAAGGCCGTCTGCCATAAAGCTAAATGTGATCATATAAAAAATAAAATCCTACAATCACCGAATAAAATTAAAACAATTTGGACCATAATAAATAGAGAAACAGGTAAAGCAAAATTAGGAGAACGAGATATTTCGCTTAAGATTGATGACAAAATAATAACAACAAATGAAGATATCGCTGCAGCTTTCGAACAGTTCTTCACTAATATACCAATTGCAACCACAGCTCTGTTGAACTCGTCACCTGATCGTGCGTGGGAGGATCATAGGGATGCTGTAGGAATATTTTGTGATTTGTCAAAGGCATTCGATTGTGTAGACCACAAAACACTACTCTCAAAGTTAAAACATTACGGAATAAAAAATGCAGGATTAGATCTTTTAAAATCGTATTTAGAAGGAAGGGTTCCAAAATCAGACAAAAATCGTATTAAATCGTCGGGTTCACTTGTAAAAATGGGAGTCCTAGGGCCGTTCCTTTTCCTGGTCTATGTAAATGATTTACCGTTTATGGTACAAAAAATGTGCGAGATAGTGCTATTTGCTGATGACACGTCACTTATTTTTAAAATAAGGAGACAGGAAAATAATCTTGACGAAGCAAATAATGCTCTCTCGCACGTTCTAGATTGGTTTACTGCAAATAAACTATTGTTAAATTCAAAAAAGACAAAATGTATGAAGTTTACCCTACCTAACGTAAAATTAGTTGAAAATATCATTGCGATTGGAAATGAAAAACTAGAATCTGTTGAAGATACTGTATTTTTGGGCATCACAATCGATGCCAAACTACAATGGGATCCACATATTGTAAAATTAGCACATAGACTTAGCTCCGCAACATATGCTGTAAAAAGAATTCGAGAACTTACTGACGTTGCAACTGCTAGGTTTGTTTATTTTAGTTACTTCCATAGTATTATGTCCTATGGTATACTACTGTGGGGCCGGGTAGCAGACATTGAGACTATCTTCATCTTGCAGAAGAGAGCGATCCGATTTATTTACAAGCTAGGTAGTAGGGACTCGCTAAGAGACTTTTTCAAAGAAACTAACATCCTAACAGTTTCAAGCCAATATATATATGAAAATAATATGTACGTTAGGAAAAATATTACAGACTTCGAAACACTTGGTAGCCATCATAACGTTAATACTAGGAATAAACATAAATTGTCATTTCCACGATTTAGACTTGCAAAAGTTAATACTTCCTTTATGGGGCACTGTATAAGGTTCTACAACAAGATACCCCAAGATATATTAGAGCTACCTCCAACGCGATTTAAGAATTGTATTAAGCACACTCTTTGCAAAAAAGCTTATTATAAAATCAACGATTATTTAGAAGACAAGGACGTATGGCATTAAATAGTAGTTTAATATCAAATTTAATCACAAGATAAATGTGTCTAGTGTTCAACACATCCAAGATATTATTTTGTAGGTTTGATTTGTATTAGCTTTAAGGTGATTTGAGAAAAGATGGTCAGAGTGGAGTTTTTTTTCGCTGCCTTTTTTCCACTACAGACGGCCCCAAGGCAGCGGCTAACATTATACATAACTATATGTACATTGACATTCAACAAGCAGAATGTAAATTCTTTACGTTGAAATAAAATTTTTGAATTGAATTGAATTTGAATTGAATTGAACGGGGTTGCAAAATTTTGAACTAAAGTCCACGCGGACGGAGTTGCGGGCGAAAGCTAGTGATGAATGAATGTTCATGCAGCGAATATTAAAAGTTAGTTTTACGCATTATAGTTCTCTCAGCAATGAGGGCTTTTCAATGACAGCTGTCAGTTGAGTTCATTAAAAAAAAAGCTAGATGGCGCTGCAAGAAGACGAAAAATGTCATCATGTTTTTATGTTTGTGGTTTTAATCGTTATTAATCTGTGATAGTCTAAACATATTTTTGTAGTCTGTGATTTAAACTAGAATTTGTTTCGAAACTGTTGAAAGTTATCGAAGTATTTTTACTTTGTTTATTACATACGTACGTGAATTGTGTCTTTGCTCATGACTAGCCCATAAATTGTGCATTTTTGTAAAAACGTAGGACAGAAACCACAGATAAGGTACAGTGATGTCATGACGTCAGCACCATCTATCGGTAATTTGCGTTACTATTTTTTTTAATGACGCTCTAAAAGCCCTCATTGATCTATCACCTGTATTAAAATCGCTGGAATATTAAAATTAATCAGTGAATGTGTAGGTGAGTACAAGAAAAAAAACCGCCGTATGAAAGCTTGAACTAATCACGACATCTCTCACTCGTAATTTAATTCATTACTTCAAATTAATAATAATTTAGCACAGTAGTAGAGCATAGCAAATGAAGCGGACGCGTTACTCACTTCAACATCAAACACATTACAGAGATAATTCCCAGCGAGGAGAAATTAGCATTCATTACAAACAACATTGCCCAATTACTAAGCCGACCTCCACTTAACGCAAAATCAACTTAATCGGCACCAATCAAGGCCCAATGTTCAACAAAAACTGCGCGCGGAAGAAAAAAAAACGAATAATTCAATAATGAATCCATTTTCAAAGTCATTAATGCTGTTCGATATAAGATTTATTAACACCATCTTTAATGTAGACCCTCCTTTAGACCTTATTGCTGGATCTCTAAAGACTATTATTCTATGTATAGACAGCAGAGTAAAGATGGCGCGGGCGTGAGTAAATCTGACAGTTGATTAGGGTTGCCACACGACGGCAAAAACAACGCAGCGCCCATTATGCGGAGTGTTGCCAGATTATCGATAATTATTACAAAAAGCCTCGCCCGATGTGACGGAGATAATTTTGAAACGTCTTAATGCGTTCCCCGTAACACGACACTGATTCCGCAATAGTACAGAAGGTTCACTTTGAACTGACAGTCCTATACACTTAGTTTTTAATAAAGAAAAGTTGCTTTTCTCAATCAAAAACTTATTACGGGATAACTGAAATATGCCTCGAATATCCGCAATTTGACTGTCCATCAAAAGCTCAGAACACATTTAACAAAAGAAACTAATTTTACTACAATGGTTTTTTTTAAATAGTGCAAGCTACACAGCATTCTCCAAGTAATGGCAGTTTAAGTAAAAATTAGGAAGTGGTTAACTTTCCTTCAGTCAACTTTAATGTACTTATTAAGTAATTTATATAAATATAATTAGTAATTTAAAATAAAGTTCTGGTAATATTCCAATTACAATCCTACGAATAGAAAATAGTGTTTTTTTATCAAAATAATATCTTAGAAGCTTAACGAAAATAAAGACATTAAATTAATTAAGTATGTACCTATTATGTATATGCCTGTATGTAAATGTTTCTGTTTGTACTAAAACTTTACTAAATGAATATAAGAGCCTAAATGAAATAAAACATTGATGAGATATATTATATTGACTTAATTTTTCACATGTCTTTACATCTCATCTTGCGCTGTGCTTCTGTTCTACTGTATTGTATTTATTTTGTGGCCATAATGTTTTTATTTGTTTTGGACGACGCCCGCTATCTCCTTCTCGATCTTAATGCGACATAACTCCGTCCTTTTTCATTATTTGTACAACCTAAAAGAAGAAAAGAGATAGCTAGCGATATCGTTAGCGGCTATTTTGTCATGTTGTGACTTAACACTATCAATCCGCGGCCGTCGCTTGTGATCTGTTAATCATTAATGTGACAGTTGGACGTGTCAGGCCGGGTTAGATAAACGCAGTTTAGTTTGACAACTATATTTCAGAGGATTAATGAATAGTTGAAAGTGGATTATGTTTTCGTTTTCATCAAATCTGGCAGTCGTTCACTGATTAATTTAAGGCAGGTTTCTGAATTGACAATTTTACTGTAATACTGTCTGGTCAAATTTTTCAGAAAAGGGCGTTTAGAAGATTTCTTAAGTAGAGTCTGACAAGCGAGTCGTGGGATGCGATTTATTTCGAATTCTTCATATGGCTACACTGCTGACTATCAAACTTAGGTATTTCAGCCTCAAGTAGTACAGCCCAAACAGTTTGATACTCGTCCTAGATTTAAACAAGAAAAAACTTTTGTTTCTATTCAACATAATTTTTACCTATGTTTTAGTTTGTACATACGAGTAATAATGTTTTAAAACAAACATGAATTATTTCTTGTTTTAAGGTCTGTTAGTCAAAGAACTCAAAGATGTAGTTCATGTTTTTGTTTTGCTTATATTTATGTTTAGGACAAAATTCATTGGAGACTCCAAACTAATTAAACAAATAATCAAGTTAAGCAAAAGTATCAAGATTGTTTATTCAGACTATATGCAGGGGTTAACAACTAAAAGATTTTTAAATTTCCCGCCAGAGGTTTGTGCCACGACTCACTTGTCACACTCTACCTATCTACTTAGCGAAATTCTCAATTCAGAAACTGATCCTAAACATAGTTATAAAATAGTTCACGTTACAGTACTAAAGTCACTTATAGGGGTAGGCAGAGCAAATTTTGCCACTAGCCATGATCTTGCAAAAAACTTTTTTAGTTCATTAACATAATAATATAAAATACTATTATAAGTTATCGAAGAGATCCCTAAACATTATAATAAGCTTGCCAACAACGCAGGTCAAAAAAAGCATACATAAACTCACGCCTGTATCCCAAAGGGGTAGGCAGAGACCAGGGGCTGTCACTTGCCACGATCCTGACAAATCACTTTCGTTCATCGACTTTCATTAGTCATTGCATGCACGCACGCCGGTTTTGGGGACTTTTTTATGTTGCCCTTTGCTGAAACCGGGGATGTTTGATATCGATGCCCTTTACTGACCCTTCCACCTACCATCGTTCGATAACATTTCTTCGTCAGTCTTTCTTCCGTCATCCTCTCCACGTGTCCACACCATGTATTGTACAGAGCACACTTTGTGCCAAAAGGGCTACTTATAATAAGCAATAAACGTAGTAATAATAGCGTTCCCGTAAAAAGAACAAAAAATATTTGTCTGAAAAAGTCATACAATTTTCCACTACTAAAATATTACAGATGTCAGAGACAAGCAACCGACGACGCGAAGTCCGTCTCTGCTCACCATGATTAGGTAAGCTCTGCGAATCAGAGCGAAACCTGGACCTAGATTCTCTTAATACATTGTAGTTAAATGACAACTGCATGAACGTGGCGATTTAGTTTCACTGCCGCTTCAAGTCGAAGCGCCCACACATATCAAACCTTCTAGGCGTCAATGGTATGAAAAAAAACGCCACGTGACCCGACCGTACAGCCATCATCATACTGTAATCAAGGCCCTGGTCGGGCTCTTCCGATAAAAATCAAGTAAGTGGAGTGTGTATAATGCATACAAAAGTCTTAGTTCAAACAATTTTTAACTACTCCAACCAAAACCATCGCTAACAAGTGCCATCCCGCACGCAACAACCTCATCCCAGCGCATTGTGCCCGTCCCGGCACATAATATAGCAATAACCGCTCAGTAGATGGCATTAGCTGCCCATGCCCCCCCTCTCCCCCCTTCCACCCCACCGCAGGCAATCGCGGCCCGCTGCAGGCTGCGCCGCAAATCACCGGCCCGGCTCGTTGTCGGCCTAACTCGTCCATCATTTCATCATTGGAGTTGCATTGGGCATGTTATTGCATTACTGACGGAGGTACGTGGGGAATTGTGGACTTAATGAGGTGTCCAGAGGTTTGCTGACTACACCGAGGGTCTGGTAATGCGTTTGGTTACCGTGATAGAAGTTTGAATCACAATTGAGGCGGCCGTGTTATGATTGGTCTGAATTAATGCCCTTAGGTTTGCGATGTTGTGGTCTGGTTATCAAATCACGAATCAAGTGAAAGACAAGTACGTCTTACGTATGTGCCTGTTTGTAAATGTTTATGTTTTATGTTTTTTATGTTTATTGTATGGATGTTGTTTTTTATTATTTTATTGTAAACCACTTGCTGTGACAGAAAGCGATTGTTTTTGTTGAAAAGTGTTATTTTGAGGTTCAGATTTCATACGCACATACAACTTAAGTTGTATTTTACAAGAACTACAAGACCAAAGCAAAGTTAAGACCTACTGAAATATACATGGAATATTTGACTAAGTTATGAACCACAAACATGCATAAACTCACGCCTGTATCCCAGAAGGGTAGACACAGACCAGAGACTGTAACTTGCCACAATCCTGACAGATCACTGCGCTTCATCGACATTCAACATGTAATAAATTTATCCAGGGATCTAATTATATTGTCATTGTAAGCTTTTGTCCCTGTTGTTGGTTTTGTTTTGATAGTTTTTTTCAGTTGTTATTTTTTTTTCCTTTTATTCTCGGTATGCCTTGTCTCTTCAAGCTAAAAACATAGTATTGAGCTAAACGCACGACCCATTAACTTGGTGTACCGGTATACCCGACTGACCGAACGTTCCTAACCCAGCAATCGCTGTAATTACATGCGTGTATCGAAACGCTTGCTGGGAACCTGGTAAGGGGAAAGGAGTATTCATGAGACCTGTAATTATCACCGAAAGTAGTAGCAAGAGTTCTCCCCAATTTACTTCTGCTATCATTCTAAATATTTATCTAACCAATGCGATGCTTCACAACAAAGCTCGCAGTTGTAAATATGTTTTGGTAGGTATACATCTTAACATGTGCCCCTCGGTAGGGCATTGTGGGTAGATGATGATCAAACACACAGAATTATCAATGATTTCTACATTTACTTTACAGACAATAATCTATCATTATAATATGTGTATTGAATGAGACTGGTCTCTGCCTACCCCTCTGGGATACAAGTGTGAGCTTATGTATGTATGTATTGAATGAGACTATCTAACTGTTAATATAGTTTTCCGTATGAAATCATCAAAGCTATTCTTAGTATTTAATTAAATTCAGTAAAATGTTTTATTTCCTATATTATTTTACGGCTTTAAGACGTAAGCTATCACGTAGAAATCACCGTAATATTATGATTTTAATGAACTAAAATCATAAACAGAAAAGCTAACTGCTTGACAACAAAAATACTTCAAACAGAACCTCAATCTGACATAAAAAATACGTCATAAGCTTTTCTGGCCATGTATTGTGTTTAGTTCATTAAAATCACAATATTACGGTGATTTCTACGCTTTTCTTATCAATCATCTCGCATTCATACAATCCATTAGGTTCCGTTGTTCTCAGTAACTACCTAATGGTTAATGTATGAACTTCCTTAAATGTTGTGTTTTCTGAAACTCTCAATTTTTTTTTTATACAGGCACATACATAAGCAGCCTGATAAACTTATCTATCCCAATTGTCAATACCTGATTTTTATGTGTATTTTTCTGTGCGCGCCTATATTTATTTTTATTTAGATTTGATTTTCATCGCTTGTAGCCCCAGCTGCCTGAGTGAACTTAAACAATCACGAAGGTTAAGCAACATAGGGCGCGTTCAGTGCACGGATGTGTGACCGTTCTATGATGAATACTAGTGGCACTTTTCCGAGGGGTTCCGTGCTTCGCAAGGCACGTTAAGCAGTTGGTGCCGGCTGCCGTTAGAGGCCTTAAGGCGGCTTGAAAACTTGTGACAATAAGACCATCCACTAGTCTTACGAACCTCCACCAATCCAGACTTGGCCCCCGCGGTGGAGTTCGTCCTATACCTTCCTCAGGAAAGAGATCCGTGACCCTCGTTGGGGACATAATAGGTTGATGATGATGATGAGATTCCATTTTATTCAACACCCCTATAAAGCTACACTATCTACACAAGTTATAGTTAACGTTATATCTTCTATATATTATATATATACATATATATATATATATATATATATATATATATATATATATATATATATATATATATATATATATATAAACTCCACCGCGGGGGCCAAGTCTGGATTGGTGGAGGTTCGTAAGACTAGTGGCTGGTCTTATTGTCACAAGTTTTCAAGCCGCCCTAAGGCCTCTAACGGCCTATATATATATATATATATATAATATATAAAATTCAAAGTCCTGACTGACTGACTCACTCATTAACGCCCAGCCCAAGCCGTTTGACCTAGGAAGCTGAAATTTTGCACAGAGGATCTATATATAATGTAGGCAAGGAATAAGAACGGATTTTTTGAAATTCTACCCCTAGGGGGGCGAAAAGGATTGCCAAAATTTGTATGGGAGGTATAAAAAATGTTGTCTGATTTTCTGGAAACTTAAAATAAATACTCTTCAACACAATTGATTGAACACGTGTTTCGCCGTTTTTTCTAAATTTAACCCTTAAGGGAGTGAACGGGGTTGCAAAATTTTGGACTAAAGTCCACGCGGATGGAGTCGCGGGCGAAAGCTAGTCGCTTATATTTGTCTAACTGTGTGTTATGTTTTTGTAAGTGTGTGCGTGTGTTAATTCTACACGTTAAATGCTAAGCGCTAATGGGGGAGCGCTGTCGCGGCGAGCGATTAATTGGACATTATGCGCGATTGCTGCACGATCAATCATTACAACAACGCTTTGGTAATAATAATGCAGCCTAAATACGTCCCATTGTAGGGCACAGGTCTTCTCTCAGAGAGAAAGGGGAGAAAGAAGTAAAGTTTATTTCTCACAAGCTCACGCCTGTATCCCTGAGGGGTAGACAGAGACCAGGGACTATCACCTGCGACGATCTTGACAAATCATTTTCGCTTCATCGACTTCCATTAGTCGTTGCATGCTCGCACGCCGGTTTCGGGTCCATTTCCCATTTCCTTTGCTAATACATCCCCTATTTGGGCGAAATATGCCCACCTAGGGTGTCCCTTACCGGCTCTTCCACTCACATTTGGAATTATGCTTTATTGGTTGATATTTCCGCACTTAGCCTCAATGTTGGGCCATTGTACGAATCAAGCGCTAAGATACGTAAATACTTCAGACATTAAGGTTTCCTTACGATGTTTTCCTTCACAGTTACCTGTGGTATTGCTACTATAAATTCACAAATGTACGTAGAAATTAACTTAGAAAATAAAATCATTGGTATATGCTGGGATTTGAACCCACGATCTCCCGATTGAAAAGCCGGGGTTCCACCGCTCCGCTACCACTCTCATTTGCTCGATATATTTGTTTCGTCAGTCCTTCTTCCTTCAACCTCTACAACCAATATAAGTCGATGAAGCGAAAATTATCTGCCAGGATCGTAGCAACTGGCAGTGGTTCTCTGCCCATCCCTCTGGGTACAGGCGTAATATGTATGTATGTCTCTTAAGTAAATAAAACGGTTTTAGTTGGTACAAATAAATAATATTAGTTGGTTATTACAGGTTTAACAGATATGTGTTAACTAAATTAAATGTTATTAACTTATTTATTCCGGATACACTTACTTGACTTTGTCGGAAGTGTCCGAGTGAACGAAGTGTATCCGAAATAAAGTTAATAATTTCTATTGTTTACGAAAGTTTTAGTTCATTACACTTACTTACTAGGTCACATAAGTTACTTACAACTGGTGGTTTTCTGTAACTTAAATATGATTTATAAATTTGTGTACGGCTTAAGCAGTTAATTTAGCGCTTTCCAAACAGACAGTAACTACTAACAATTTCCATGATAACATCGCGCGGCTGAAACAACCGCCTTGGAACGATAAATACTCTTGTAATTTGCACCATTTGTCATATCCTATCTCACCAATGGGTGAAATAAACGCGTTAGAGCACTTTAAGCCTTATTGCAAGGTCTTAACGCCTGTTTTAAGGAGACAAAAGTGAGGGGAAAAGTAAACACGGTGGTGCGGATTTCCGCGGTTATTATTTCTTGTTGAATTTTAATTTGTTCCACATTTGTTTCTGTTACGAGCGTGATTTATGATCTCGGTTCTAGAATTGTTTTAAAACAACACGTGATAAAAGTTTTAGGCAGTGCTCTATTGAATGAGGGCTTTTCAATGACAGTTGTCAGTTGAGTTCATTAAAAAAAACTAGATGGCGCTGCATTAATCTGTGATAGCCTAAACATCTCTTTGTAGTCTGTGATCTAAACTAGACTTTGTTTCGAAACTGCTGAAACTCGAAAATTATCGAAGTATTTTTACTTTGTTTATTACATACGTACGTGAATTGTGGATTTGCTCTTGACTAGCCCATGCATTGTGCATTTTTGTAAAAACATAGGATAGGAACCACAGAGAAAGTACAGTGATGACATGTCAATTTTGACGTATTATGTGACGTCAGCACCATCTATCGGTAATTTGCGGTACTATATTTTTTTTAATGACGCTTTGAAAATCTCTCATTGGGGTTAAACTAATATCATCATCATCCAGGGTATATTAGTCCACTGCTGGACATAATCCGCCCCTATTTTTTTCATTGGGGGTAATATAAAAACTCAATATTAACTTTATTCTGGATACATTTACTTGACTTGCCTCTATCTGAGACGAGCGAACCGACGACGCGAGCTCCATCTCTGCTCACCATGATGAAGCTCTGAGAATCAGAGCGAAACCTGGTCAGAGTCGTCCGATAATAATAAACGTAAGTTAATCCGGACCAAAAATTTACAATGTGTATTGCTTTTATTTGAGGAGTGTCTGTTCAAAAGGTCATATTTCCCTATAGCAAGATTTTTTTTAATTTTTTTTCCCAAAACTGTAACTTAAATCTCATACATATTTGTCAAAATTCTGATCGAAAACAACGTATTACCAACACAAAAAAATCTTGAACGTTGACTTTCCGAACAAAATGGGCTTATTTCTCTGTATAAAACATATTTCGATCAAAAGGTTTTATTTCTCTAAACAAATTTATGTTTTGTTAGACAATTTTGTTCAAAAGGTAATTAAATCTTGTTCTACACTTTTGCCTGCCGAAAATTAAGTTTAATCGATTCACAAAATCGATTTTTTGGCTGTATACTCTAAATAATGGCTATTTAGAGTTGAATGATTGATAAATTAATTTGATGACCTCTGTGGCGCACCGGTTAGCGCATCTGACTACCATGCGAGAGGTCCCGGGCTCGAATCTCAGCTGGGACAAAAAAATCCCAAGTCTTGGATGTTTACATGTTTGTGACGTCGCTGTTTCTAGTTCTCACGACACAGGGTATCCTAGTGTGCGGCCAGAAGCAATATATGTGCCTGTATGTAAATGTTATGTTATGCTTTTTACGTTGACTTCATTATTTTCACATTATGGAAGGCGTATTTGGAACGCAGTATAAATGCCTTCAATGAACTACTTATGGAAGTGTGGAGCGAGCAGATATTTATGCCGGGCTGAAAGGGGTAGCTAAGTGTTATGGATTACTTTAACAATACATAAAACAAGCATAATACTAGCTCATTGCATGGCCGAAATGACTAAGTGTACAGTTAACAGTAAGAAGTGCCATCGTGACTCAATAACACAAAGTCAATATTGGAAACGTCCAAATTTTGTATTTTTAGGGTCCCGTTGTGATAGGCAAATAACAACATCACGTACCACATGCCTCACGTATCAGGAAATATAGATAACTCCTCCCAAAGCACGTAGAGCACGTAGGATTATTATATATAAGCTAGTGTAAGACTAGAATAAAGAGTTAGAGACTGGAGTCTTAAAGACGTATTCATTAAAATGTGATCAACCGTTCCTGTTGTTTCCCTGCTGCGCCGCTGTCCTGCAACTACTCCCCCCACCACTGGGCATACTTCATGGCGACCGTGACAGGACCTCAAGCAACCCCGTCAGATCAAGTCAATAATTAATCATCATACTTCATGGCGACCGTGACAGGACGGCGGAAAAAAAAATGAAGAAAGAAAAAATGGAGAACCAACAATTGTGAAGAACCCAAAATAAAGAAGAAGAAGAACCAGAAGATGGCGAGCAGAAGATTCAAAGAACCGCATGAAGAATTATTCAAAGAAAAAAAAAACCGTAAATCGGCATCCAAAAAGTAGAATGAAGCGTACGAGTCACGGATGGAGTCCAGGGAATAGCCCGGCCCAACTATCCAGAGCATCGCAACGCCGAGCACCATGGACCGAGGAGTCATCGCGCGCCGTCACAGTGTCATCGGCCGCGACAGCCAGCGTCAGCGGAATTCGCCGGCCCGTGTAAAGACAAAGGGTATTTGTTTTTTTTTTTTTTTGTCATTTATTTTTTCGGGTTATTTCAAAATCATTATTGTAACGCCTAGTGTCACAAGTATAGTCCTTTAATCCTAGTAGAATCTTTTTCATAGTATTTTCATAATCACCTAAATAGTAATTATTACGATGCATTCAAATAGTAGGCCACCGCAAGGGAACCGTTTTAGAGGTAATGCTACGCGCACCGCTGGACATAAATCAGCAAGTCAGCAAGGTTGCGGGCGCTCATTACGTAACTCAGATAATCGGGCGTATAACAATTTGCCTAGGTATGGTTTTTCTAGGTCAAGCAGTAAATACCGACTAGCGATACTTATTTTTTTTTTAATGATTTAATGAAGGGTTAAATAAATGTATAAAAAGGGAGCGCGCGCCCCATAAGTGAAATGTGTAGCAATGCCTCTATAAAATATGTCAAAAGTGACGGAGAATAAATGTGTAAATGACTTTGTTGTAGGAATGGTTTGTTTGGTTTTGTTAAATGATGGAAAATGTTTATTGAATTAAAATTGTATTTTAAAAGTCCTGTAAAGTCAACTTTAAATATGAGAGATACAAGTAAGAACAATTTGTCAATATGTGTAATACATGGGGGCCAGTATGGTAAATAAATGTTATGAAGGAAATATGAATAATAAATAAAGAAGTAAATGAAGAAGTAAATAAATAATGAATAAAAATATGAAAGGTGAGGCCAGCCCAAATATATTGTAAGTAAATGACATGAAAAGTATCTAAAATAGAAAAGGACTTTGAAATTGGAAATATGACTTGTATTAATAGTTTTAAAATTAATTTTTAATATTAGTATAGGTTAAAACCTAAGTTTAATGAAAAAGCACATGTAGATGCTAGAAATAATTTAATAATAAATAAGACTAAGAGAAAAAATTATTATGATAAAACAGCCAATGTTGTAAAATTTAAAGTGGGAGATTTAATATTAATTAAGAACGAAAATAGCAGTAAATTAGATGAACTGTATTTAGGACCATTTAGAATAAAAGAAATAGCCGGAACTAATGTAAGAATAGATAAAGACAATAAGGACTATTTAGTGCATAAGAATAGATTAAAATTATTTTATGAATAATCTTTTCAGGGGAGGGAATCCTTACCTTTTCAGGGGAGGTGTGATAGGCAAATAACAACATCACGTACCACATGCCTCACGTATCAGGAAATATAGATAACTCCTCCCAAAGCACGTAGAGCACGTAGGATTATTATATATAAGCTAGTGTAAGACTAGAATAAAGATTTAGAGACTGGAGTCTTAAAGACGTATTCATTAAAATGTGATCAACCGTTCCTGTTGTTTCCCTGCTGCGCCGCTGTCCTGCAACTACTCCCCCCACCACTGGGCATACTTCACCGTACCCAAAAACTAAAATGGACCCTATCACTGAGACTCCTGAGACACTGTCCGTCCGTCCGTCCATCCGTCTGTCACCAAGCTGTATCTCATGAACCGTAATAGTTAGACAGTTGAAATTTTCACGGACGATGTATTTCTATTGCCATTATAACAATAATTTTTTCTCCAAAATTGTCTTGATCTTGAGATGAAAACTTAGTTTCACTTTCAATAAGTCACACGTTCTGTGTTATTTTGAATATTTTTCATAATTATATAATGTTACTAGTTAGCTACTACGTATCCAATACTTATTATACCAAGTACTTTTATTACATAACTTTCCATGTGTTTCATTGTTCCATCATAATCGTATCCATTTTATGACAAATCTCGACACTCATCCGAAATAACACCCTTCACCAAGGGTGTTACAAAAGCATCCAAGGTTACCTTGTCACCTCTGCAACTTCAAGTGAAAATCCCGGCAAAGTTGAACAAAAATCGGGTCCGGTTTGCAATGGATGCGTTATAGATTTTTTTCTATTTACTCGTTTATAGCGCAGCCTATGTACACAGGGCACAGAACTTCTCTCAAAAAGAGAACAGCCAGTTTCTGAATTGAGAATTTTTTTAGCTAACTGCTTAACTGTAGTGCTGTCTCGTGAGATTTCTCAGAAGAGAGCGTGACAGAACGTTATTTAAGTACTTAGTGAAATTCTTAACTCAGAAACCGGACCTTAGTCATGGGATTGCAAATTTCAAGCGCTAAAGTATGTGAACATCTCTGACACTCAGGTTTCCTCTTAATGTTTTCCTTCGGCGTTAGTGGTATTGAGCTATACTCGAACGGTACCGTAACTTTACAAATGCAAAATATTACTTGTTAATTTGACTAAGTTAAGTCCGGAGAATTCTAAGTCCCAAAATACGCCCTTGCGAAGTTTAAGTAATTCGTTCAAGTTATTTGTTGAGTATTATACCCGGTATTATTATTATTATTACTGCCCTACGCCGTCGCTCTCAATGGAAGGGTGTATCTCTGAGTGGATCTTAATGCGTCTCAATCACTCGAATAAAAATAAATCAAATAGTAAATAAAAATAAACAAGGAAGGTAATAAACTTTAACAAACTGTACCTACCGGTGAGGTTATGCTGCGTAGATGCAGATATAAATACATACAAACATAAGCTCACGCCTGTATCCCACAGGGGTAGGCAAATCAGGTACTGCAACGATATTGACAAATCACTTTCGCCTCATCGACATTCATTAGTCGTTGCATGCACGCACGGCGATTTCGGATACTTTTGCAGATACAATATAATTTTTATTTGCATTACAAGTCAAACAAACACGAAATAAAATAGTAAGTATTATAAATCGGAAATATGAAAATTAACGGAAACGGAAATTGACGTCCTCTGTGGCGCAGCGGTTAGCGCATCTGACTACCATGCGAGAGGTCCCGGGTTCGAATCCCGGCTGGGGACAAAAAAAAAGTAACCCAGGTCTTGGATGTTTACATGTCTGTGACGTCGCTGTTTCTGGTTCCCACGACACAGGGTATCCTAGTGTGAGGCCAGAAGCAATGTATGTTCCTGTATGTAAATGTTATGTTATGTTAATACTAGCTGTGCCCCGCGGTGTTACCCGCGGTTCATCGATTTTCCCGTAGGAATAAGATATTTCCCCGCGGTAAAACGTAGCCTATGTTTTAATCCAGGGTATCGGCTAACTCCATACCAAATTTTATTAAAATCCGTCCAGCCGTTTCAGCGCTAAAGACTGACAAACATATAAACACACACACAAACTTTCACGTTTATAATATTAGTGTGATAATATTTACTAATGAGATTAAGTCATACATAAACTCACCTACATATTTTTGCAAAATTTTTGTTTTAATATTGTAGGTAAGGAATAACACATGAAGTAAAAGATAGAAAATGTAGGTATTACATCCTCGTGAGGCCCAATGTCTTCAAGTGATCACAAAATCAATTGTTCTTTTCAAGGTCGGGCCTCACGAGGTTAAATCTTCAATAATTTTGATAACACTTTGTTTTGTGATTAAAATTTTTATTTTTTTAAATTCTGTATTCAAATATAGTAACAAATAAGAAGCTAGCCAAGTTCGTGTCAGGCTACGTGCAGTGTCGGGTTCTGTAGAAGGAGGGGATTTTATCTGCTATACAGAATAAACAACATCATTAAAAAATAAGATTGGTAACATATAGATGTTAACATATACATATTATGGGGACTTTTGGTTCGGATGTGGCTCGGAGCGATTTATTTGGATAGTTTTTTTTTTATTATTGTTTTATTATTAATGTTATTGCCTTGACCTCCTTTTAATTTCATTATTTTTGACGAAGCTTTATGTGAATTTTGATTATGTTTGTAATTTTTTTTTTTTAATGTCTATGTAAATAATTTAGGTCTATTAGGTTAACCCTTTCCATAGACTTTTCGACGAAAAGTACTAGCCATAAAAAATACCTCGCTTATTTGTTTTTCGATGTTGGTGTTGTCCTTGCTTGGTTACCATAATACATCCTAGTATACATCCTAATATGTCATGTCAAGTGCTTGTGTTATGTGAAAGGTATTATTATTTATCTTTCAATTTGTTTTCTTCTATTCTATTAAATAATTTATTAATGCAAGTTCTCCATTATTTGGTAAATAACGAATGTCTATTTGAAAATTACTTCTATCGACTCTAATTTTTCGCACAACCTTAAAAAAAATCCAATTATATCATTTGCTTATTGAAAGTGGTTGGATTTTTGTTACAAAAGAATCGGTTTGCAGGCCGCCTATTTTCACGTATGCTGTGAGTCTTACTTTTGCTACAAGTTTTATTTACGAACTAAACAAAATACCTAGTAAAAACACCGACTCCGACTACATTCAGTGATACGCCGAAATAGTTCCAAGTTAGAATATAAATTGGCCGTAACCGATATTGGCTTCACGTGTAACCGATCGCAAATGCGGTGCGTGACGACCGTACGATAGTATTATTTATTGGTCTAGACCGAGCCGCCGCACATGAGCTGTTATTAAACATGAGCGTTGTAAGGGCATTGTTGGTGCTGCCTGCCGTCGATAAATGGCAGTCGTTAAGCCAAGTCAAAGGCCTTAGAGACCAGCCACTAGTCTTACAAGCCTTCACCAATCCGGACTTGGCCCCCGTAGTGTGGTATGCCTACCTTCCTGCTATACCCAAAGGGTTGATGATGATTATAAGGGTAAAACAGAATATAATTTACCCTAATTTGAATGAAAAAATGAAAAAAAAAAAACAAATTGTGCAAATAAATAAGTTTTACGCAATATAATCGTGTGAAGGTACTGGAACTAGGATACAAATGAGCTGTGGTAATCATGCAAAAAGATCGCTAATATGGAATTGTACTCCAACTGAGGTCATTTGCTCAGATCAAATCACTCTATACAGGGTGTAATTTTGTAATGCCACCTGAAGGGGAAGTACTCTTAATACTGTAGATAGAAAATTTTACTCAAAGAAAACATTCCTTTGTTTTTGAAAAGAAAGAAAACTGCGTTCAAGATTTTTAAAAATTCACTTGCATCACCCGGTAATCGAACCTACTAAAATCTGTGAAAGTTGCACCCTGTACTTTTATTGCATCGATTGTTAGGGTCAATTATAAAGATAAAACTCTCTTACAAACTTCATAAATTAAATGAAAGGAAAACAATGAAATCTTAAATTATTAATTCAATGGGTCAAGTTAAAGCTTTTTTACTCAACGATCCGTTTTTTTATGTTTACTTATGTTATTAATTAATAATTATCATTGATGTCATTTATCCATTGAAATGACGAATTACTATTTTCTAAATTTTATCTAATTTGGACGTGTTTGTAATGCAGACTCCTTTCTTAGATGCGACATAACTTAGATATGTAAAAATCAAATTAACATTAAATCTTATGAGAATGTAAACGAGTTGAAGTTCAGAATACGATTTATAACATTCACCACAATACGTTATTAAAGGTTACTAGAAATGAATTTGTTAGAAGAATAAAGTGTATCCAAGAAAATGGAGCCCATTTCAAGCAGTTTATTAGTCAGTTTACCATTTTTCGTAAATAATTAAAACTATTTAAGATTTAATTGTTTTCCTTTCATTTAATTTATGAAGTTTGTAAGAGAGTTTTATCTTTATAATTGATCCTAACGATCGATGCAATAAAAGTACAGGGTGCAACTTTCACAGATTTTAGTCGGTTCGATTACCGGGTGAGCCAAGTGAATTTTAAAAAATCTTTGAACGCAGTTTTCTTTCTTTTTAAAAATAAAGGAATGTTTTCTTTGAGTAAAATTTTCTATTTACAGTATTAAGAGTACTTCCCCTTCAGGTGGCATTACAAAATTCCACCCTGTATATTGTTTTAAGGATAGAATTTTGTCGGAAAAGTCTGACCAGGTTTCGCTCTGATAATGTAAATAACTCTTTAATGGTTGACCTTGTTATAAAACAAAAACGGTTTTATTTAAAAAAAATAACTAGCTGACCCGGCAAACGTCATATTTTTTTATTTAGGGCTATGAAAAATAGATAACAACCTACCGAATATACATATGAAATTTCATCAAAATCGTTCAAGCCGTTTCGAAAGAGTACGAGCATTAATACTGTGACACGAAAATTTTGTATATTAGATAAAGTAATGCTTCTTTTAGAGTCTTTTTAGCAAAACTCCATTAAGGCTTAGTGGTCATTTCAGATTTTCTCGATTTTTAAGAAACGTTGTTGTTTTTTATAAATGTCAAATCACAAATTTCATTCATTCTTACGTTGTCTGTGGTTGTGTAAAGATTGCAAGATTGTTCTAAAAATCGAAGTTAAATTGAAATAAACTTAAAAACATGACGGGAAATACACACTAAAAGGCACTAAAAGGCACAGCTTTTGTTCTTGACCATCCCTGGCTTGTAGACTGCATATTAAATACACTAAAAAAAAGGCTTAAGGGACATTTAACGAGACCCGCGGATTATTCTAAGGTGACGTTGACGTGCCGTGCTCTATCAGCCCACCGCTGCCCACTGCTGAGTATAGCTCTTTCCCCCAAATACCATTTCACATGGTCTCTCGTCATTCGCATACACGAACCTTCCGCTGACTCAGCGATAGCGTCTGACCATCGGAGTGCAGGTCTGCACACTAACCGTCGTCCTGTTCTCGGCCACCACTCTGTGATTGCCTTGTTCCACCTGCCGTCTTCCCGCCTCGCCAGGTGTCCCACCCATTTCCATTTCAGTCTTGAGACTTTCACCAATGTGAAAGTGAAAGTGAAAGTGAAAGTGAAAAGCATTTATGTCATCAACCCTTGTTCGGCGACGGGTGACGGCATTGGGTACTCGATCGACGAGTCTAAGACCTAGCATGGCTCGTTCTATTGCAGCTCTTCGTGTTATTTCAATTCGGTGTATATTTTGTCTTGTGAATTTAAGCCTCACTAAGTGCCATTTAAGTGGAGTCGTTTTATTATTAAGACCGAAAGTGTTTAATGCTGTTTAACATAACATGAAGCAACAGTAAATAGCACTGTCAGTATGTTTTGATCTCCGGATGCTGCATACCAAGATAGGAATCATCCAGTCAAGTTGTTAAAATCATTGGCGATGTTCTTGTGAAACAATTGTGATATCGATCTAGTGATTGCATTTGTTCGCTGATTGCTTCTGAGTTCTTAATTAAGAACTCAGAACAAAACACAAACGTTAGCATTTAAATTTCACAACAGCAATAATTTAATTTAATCATTAAGTTGATTCCGGATAATTTTACTTGATTTTTTGTAGGAAGAGTCCGACCAGGTTTCGCTACACCAGGAATTACACATGAGATTTGACAATAACACAGTACAGTACAATTGGGTATTTGACAGGATGTCAAATGAGTTACTTTTTAAAGAGAAGTAATTAAAATTGTTAGCAATTATAAAATTTGGTCAGCCACAAAAAACAGCATTTAAATAATATGGTCAGCATACAAAGATTTTGTTTGCAATAAATAAAATCAGGCAGCAATCCTTGTTCGGCAACTAATTTTGATAATGGTAAAAAAATAAATCATAAATAGGCAGCTTACAATAAGAAGAGTCAGCATAATAAACATTCAGTCCGCAAAATGACTACTTGATCAGCAAGATTTCATGATTAATCAGCAGATAAAACATGTATATAAGCAGTGTATTTGATTGGTATGCATATTTAAAACATGGTGAGCCAAATAACTAATTAGATTGCGATTTTGTTGAAAAATCGTCAATGTTCGTTATTTATGCATGCGGTATCTATCTGTAATTGGAGGCACATTAAGCAGGGATGAAATTAATAAAAATATACCTAGTATATTATTATATAATAATATACGATTTAATGTAACTTCTCTTGATGGATCAAATAAATAAATAAAATAAAAAATAAAAATAAAATAAAAGTGGGCGGAGCAAGTGCAGATAATTTTCGCTGTCTTTATTTTAAGAATAAAGATTTATTATAGCTTGAGTACTTAGGTACCTACTTAATTGTTTTAATTTTGTTTAATTTATCTGAATTATTATTTATAAGAATAAAAAAAAATATTAATTTACACTTCTATAAATAATAAAACATACCCAAATAAACACATCCACTCAAGGAGTAAATAAATTAAATAATCTTTGTATGAAATGCATCCATTTTGCGCATGACAAGTAAAGTATTTTTGCTACCTTTATGCAGCACAAAATGAATTTTTTGCTTACACTCTGAGTGCTCACCAAAATTTTATTAACCAGGAGCAGCTCGTTGCGGCTTATATAATTAATATTCTGTACAAAAATAATTACAGCCATCCAGAGTGACGTAAATTGCTCATTGATTTTGAAATGTTTGCGGGCAATGAGTTGCTGATCAATTAGCTATTTCTGCTCACAGATTATATTTTTCTGCTCACAAAAATACTAATACTATGCAAACCGTTTAAATAACACCCCTTTTAAAACGGAATTTTGTATGAAAATACTTGCTTGTGACGTCACATTTCAGAGCACTCTTATTATGTTTCATCCACTTAAAAATTGTAATAACTAGTATATGATTAAAAGAAATACATTTTCCGAATTATTCTGTAATTTTTGTTTTAATAGAGCATCTCAAACAATTTATTGTTGATAGTGTCAAATACCGTATTGGCGGCGTACAATTATATGATAATATATTTTCCATAATAAGACATCAAAGGAGAATGACCAAAAGTAGTCTATGTTGCTTTTGCGTTGCGCTTTAAGCATTTATACCTCAAGATGATTCTTTTGAAAAATGATTTTATAGTTCTATTTGATAAAATAAAAGAACCAGGGGCTTAAAAGTAAAAATTAAAAAGTATCTGTATTGATTGTATAACTTCAGTGGGGGATGATAATGCACGCACCGCGAATGCACATCCTGAGAACGTACGCCCTGGTAATGTACAGCCATTGAATCCGTGTACATGTACATGGATTTCCGTCCGCACGTTCTCGGGTCGTGCGTTAGCAGCGTTTCTAAACGAATCCCAAAAGAAATACCTCACACACTCCAGTAAAACGCGCAAAACCTATGATGTGAACAACGTAGTTGATTGTAGTCTGATTGTAACGAAGTACCGAATGGTCACCGATTCCAGGGCTTTACGTTCCGCGTTCGTGCATTCCCGGTACGGACCGGGAATGCACGGACGGGAATGTACAGGCAGGAATGCACATCCTGATAATTGGTGTCATTTGGGCACGAATTACCGGGCTGTACATTCTCATGCCGTACATTCTCGGTCCGTGCAATAGTAACCCACTTCAGTCACTCTATACAGATTACAAACACAGATTAGATTAAATTATTGCAAAAATCGCAAAAGGTGTACTGTGTACTACATTGGGAAAGTGCAAACTGCAAACGGGGAGTTTTTGACGGGAATTCAAACGAGCTGTTTTATTACGGTTTTATTTTTGCAAATAGTGGATTTGATATTGTTTAGTTAATGTAGTTTATTGTTAAAATGACCATGTGTAATGTGTATGAACAATCCAACCGGCCCTTTTGGAAATCGTTAGGAGATTCTAATGTCCAGCAATGGACGTCCAATGGCTGAAATGATGATGATGATTATGATGTATGAACAATATGTGGAATAAATAACTAAAATAAACCGCCATTGTGGGCTTAGGATAGACTTGTCTCAATTGTGCGCAGGACCTAAGACTGTTTATGCTTATCAGAAATTATCTCTTTGTCCCCCATTAGGCTCCTTAAACATTGCGACTTTTTGCAGCGATATAGTCGCGATTTAGACGATTTGCTAGTGCATGGATACACTCGCAAATCGTCCATCGTTGCACACACACGCTATCTGCAAAAAGTCGCAGTATGTAAATGCCTGCATATTTGGCTAAAAGCATAAATAATCTGTGGCATAAAGCACAAACTTCTTCCGTAGGAACGAACCTCAGAATAAGGGAGGATGCTTATAATTAAAACTAAAAGGTGTCAATGCCAATCCAAAATAACACATAACACCAAACCACCAAAGTTGTCATAACCTCAAAACATGGGCTCAAAATTAAGATTTCTCGAATCTCCCATCTAATATTTTCATAATATTTTTCCTGCACAATCCAGAGATAATTTCTTATAGTTTACCTTTGGTTTCATCAATGTGCAAGAAGACGCAAAAATAGACGAACTCCTATAGTAAATTGATCATTCTCCTTTACTGTAATTATTAAAAGGTACTGTAACTGATATAACAATGCAATCCCAGGCTCGACTACTGCCGGGGTACCCAATGGTACTATTCAAAATTTATAATTATGTAAAATTATAAATTTAAAACAGTAGTATTGAAGTTTACCAAATAAAGTCTAGTTCCAAATGAACTTTATTTCAATAATTTATGATAATGTAACCGAGGTCAATCTAACTCAAAACAAACTATATTTTTTCCACTGTTTTCCCCGGCAAACTAAGCTCATAAGCTGGCATCATAAATTCTATTACGTTAACTTCATGCATGTTATTTCCACATGAACATGAAGGCTCTATACTCCGTGTAACGAAAGTGTCTCCCGCGAGAGCCTCACGTTTACTCACGGAACGCGGCGAGTAACGCCATTACAAACATGTTTTTTAAATCGCTATTTAGAACTTATAACAACAGACATTGTGAATTGTTACGTTTAATTTTGATCCAACAGCGAAAATAAAAGAAGATTATGTAAGGTGTTTTTCTTATGTATTTATTTATGACAACGTTGAGATAAGACTAAAGAGCTAAGCCAAATTTCACACATCTTGCAGTACCAACGGGAGTATTTTTAACCGGTCTTATCATGATCTCAATAATATCAAAATGGTTGTCGTCAGCTAATGCTTTTTTGATTTTATAACGGCACAACAAGGCTTAAAATAAAATTAATTTTACACCAAAAATTCGACTGCTAAAAAGTGTTCAAGAAGACCTAAATTACTTTTACAATTTTCTACTAAATTTAAAAACGCAAGATATTTCCTTGAACTGTTTAAATTTAGTTTTATTTGTTATCTATAGAAAGACTTATATTAAAGGTTCTCACATAGATGAAAACCTTAGCAACAGACAGCTAAGCTAAATTCATTATATAAAATAAAACTCAAAAAATTTAGGTTTTTTTTGATGGGTCAGTATACCTATATATTTTTTAATTTGCCAATAAAACAGTAGAAATAGACAAACACCTCTTTATGAAGCCTACACAACAGATGCACATTTATGTATTAATTACATTTTTGATCCGTAATATTAATGAAAACACGTGCTTTTGATAAATCACGAGACTTAAATTATTCATTAATTCAAAACTGGTCTTACTCGTATCACAATTATTGTTGATAAAGCAAAGTTATTCGAAAATTGAAATATGATTATATCCCATTTTTTTTACTTTTTTTATCGGTTAAAATCCAAAATTGATTTATGATAATAATAATTACTTCTACGCCACACAATTATTTGCCCTGGTCCCGAAAACCCTGTGCTATTAGTTGTCATTACAAACATAGCAAAACAGCCAGACTCAATACACCAAAACAATACAATCAAGAAATAAAAGTTTAAAGGTGAGCAAATTTCTTCAAAGCCTGCAGCCTGCGGTATTTGATACTATCAACAGTAAATTATTGGAGTTGCTTGATTAAAACAAAAATTACAAAATGATTCAGAAAATGCTTTTCTTTTAATCATTTACTAGTTATTACAATTTTTAAATAGATGAAACATAAAGCGGTGGTGGCGTAGTGGGGTTGACCCTTGCTTCTCGATCTTGAGAGTCTGGGTTCGAACCACGCATGTACCAATTACTTTTAGTTACGTACATTTGTTTGTACAGCAACACCATTCGCTGATAAATTGTGCCCGGATAACGGCGACAGGCTTGCCACTTGTCACGTTTGGGACCTAATAAACTCGGCAAAACGTGGGCCCAGTTCCAGTGACTGGTGCCTCTGCCTACCCCTTCGGGGATATCGGGCGTGAGTTTATTAATTAAAAAAAAAAAGAAACATAAAAACAGTGCTCAGAAATGTGACGTCACAAGCAAGAATTTTCATACAAAATCCAGTTTAAAAGTAACTCATTTGACATCCTGTCAAATACCCAATTGTATCAAACAACAATGCATTTATTTTTACAACATTATAATACAAGTAACTGATCAATTTAAACATAAAAGTCCTTAAAGCCCTCCAGCCCTAGCTCATAAACCTGTTAGCTAAAAGTTAAGCATGCATAACATTACAGTTTAAAATGCCATGTTAATGTGACGAAATAATGCAAGTTTAGCTTTAGCGCTGAACAAACAACTTTATAAGCGACCTCGCAGGCCTATAAAACTTTAATGAGCCGTGTGGTTTAACACAATGCAAAGAATGTATAAGGCTCCACATATTTCCACAACAAATTGTAGAGTAACCTTTGAAATGGTTTTAAAAGTGTTTACCCTCGTATAATATTGAGGTCTATTTAAAAGACACAATCGTCTGGAACCAAAATAATGTTGACGAAGTGACGGAGACGATCATACTCTTGTGTTCAACAGAAAAAAGATTGTGAATCTCATAATTTGGCTTATTAAAATGGTGTTTAATCGTTTTTTGGTAATAAACTATTTCTTTTTTAATATTTACATAAGTAATACGTTAAAGTAAATAAAATTCTTCTCCATTAGATTACCTGGAAGCGATCTCTTTTTGTAATGCTGCCAATTAGAATAGAAAGATTATAGACGAACAGGGATTATGTACTATTAGATGTTATTTATCTTTACAAAAATAATTATTAGTATCTAATAAAATCCACCAATCTGGACTTGGAGTATGTCCTATACCTTCTTCAGGAAAGAGAACCGTGCCCTTTGGTGGGAATTACCTTTGTACCAAACATTTTTATTCACAAAACCTATTGTAACAAAACTCTTTGACTCATATTATTTAGATGTCATAAAATTAAATGGTTATTCCACGGTGGAGTTGCCGTGGAATAACGCGGCAGTCACTAAGATATTGCTCAATACGATCACCGAACCCCGGAACGTTACCGGCCTATATCGGCAGAGCCTTGATCGCAAACAGTTTACCGGCGGAAACCGACGGCTACGTCGTAGCCGTGCTACGGCCGCGCGTAGCGCGTAGCTTGTAGCGCTGGGGCTATTTAGATTTTTATCAGAGAGAATGGGAATTATTGTTTCTTTTTATAATTAACTATGGTTTTTTTAATTATGCTAAATATTATGAGTCAGTTAAAAATACTATACCTGAGGCATCTATCAGTAGATGAATGTAGCTTGATAATTTATGTAGATTAATTGGAAATTCACGGAGGTGGCCTATGTCCAGCAGTGGACTTCTTGTAGCTGAATGATGATGATGATGATGAATTGGATTTAAATTGGACATATGTAGTTATCATGTTATTTTTTTGTTATGACTCTTCGTTTTATATTTGTTATTATTATAATATTTAGTAGTTACGCGTAGCTGCCAATTTGAGCTCTGAGATATTGGTTTGCAATATTTTTCATCATATAATCTTATTATATTAATATCTACTGAAACATTGTTATCGAACTCCTCCAAAACGGCTTTACCTGTTTTTATGAAATTATATTATTTGTATAATATTTTCACTATTTATTATGTCAAAACAAAGTTTACCGGTTTAACTATACATACATATATGTGAGGGGTATTATTATTGGCCTTATCATAAAAAATAAATTTTTAATATTATTTATTTTTGTTTCAAATACATTAAGGTTTTGGTCAACCGTTACTAAAATTTTAACTACCCGTACTGGTAACGTAATATGTTGTTAGAATAGCGATGGTTAATATTGTCGCTTGTGATTGCCGTCGCTCGGCGATGCGCCGCGCGTTTATGTCTTTTATACCGCCGGCGGAGATGCTGAGATACACTGAACTGCCAATAAATGTAATTATTTTGAAGCACTTCGAAAATATATCAATAGATTGGTTGTACTTTAGTTTGTTTAATTTAAAATAATTTCATACAAGATATATTTCTACGTTTGAATAATTTTTAATTTTAAAAACGATGTACATACGTATGTATTAATTGACGGCGCATCATTTTCAATCACGTTGAAATTTCCAACTATGAAGTGGAGTAGATTTTAAGACTGTACCGCCAATATCCCTCGCATGAATCCATAATTTTCGGTAAACCATTTTAACTGTTTTTAAGCCCTTTATTTTAACCCCGTTTTCATCTCTACCAACCAACGCTTATCTCGAGCCATGCCGCCTCAACGCACCCATAATTTCATCAAAACACAAACACAACGTTTCTTCACTTTCACCGCCGTTTCCAACTTTGAACTTCGCTCCTACCGAGACCACTTCCACGTCGAAGCCTACTCACCCGCGCTCTCCCCGGCGCCCGGCGACACGGCGGGCGCCTCACACTCATCCCGGAGCTGGCGCCCCATCCCGTCATCCCGGCGCCCCAGGCCGAGGATGGCGTCGATGCTGTGCCGAGGCCCGGTCAGGCGCCCCTTCACCGCGTCCAAGCTCTGTAAGCTCTGCGCCATGTGTCGCGCTTGGAGTAGCATCCCCATTCGGTTGAGTGTTTCTAGGTTTTGTTGGTGTTGGGTTAGGGAGAGTGACTCGGTGACGTCTATGGAGAGCGAGGAGGCGCTCTCGTCGTCGCGGGCGTCCATCGTTCGCGGCGGCGGCGCGGCGACTGGCGGGCGGCGGGCGCAGCCGGCTGGGGGCGGGGCTTAGTAGGGTGACTGTGGCTCTCGATTGCAGTTTTTGCGAGTGCACTTGGAGTCATTTGACTGTCGCGGAAGAAGTTGTTTCGTAGGTTTCGTTTGGGGCGTGAAGTATGTTTTGTTTTTTATTTGGATAAAGCTACAATTTATAGCTGCGTAAGTTGCAGGTAAATTGTTATTTTACAAAGAAGAATTTCGAAAATACATGTTTATAAATAATGTTACAGGTTGGGTTGATTTCAATTGCATTTAAATGCAGTAACATCACAAATCTTATATTTCAATTTTAAAAAAATATTACAAATTGGTTTGAGTTGGTTGAGGAAGAGTTACAGCATCTATCTATGGTTATTTAGTTGAAATTTAATCAATAGATCTCAAGATAAAGGTTTAACATTTCATGAAAACTACTAAAACAAGCGCCTTGCTCCCTTGCAAATAAAAAATCAATTTAATAACTACATCAGACTTTATTGCTTTCAATACCAACTTTATAATTTTTGTCACGTTTCCTTTGCACAGAGTACGGTTAGAGAATCGAAACTTAGGTCAGTCTAAAAGCCTCCAAGTGACTTCCGTCTCCCGCGCACATTAGCGGAGGCCGCGAAGGCTTCGCGGGTCCTCTTTGCCTCTCGGGCCCACATAGTTCGTTCGCGATTGGCCTATTTCGGCTACCGGCTGGAGAGACGAGGTGGAATTATCTAACTAATCTAATCTAAACCGTATTTGTTAATAGCTATAAATATTAAAGCAGCATTGTTGTTAATAAAAAATATTTTTGAAATTAACAATTTACCTAATGCAAAAAGAGAGCTCATTTTGTTATTTTAGATAACAAAATATGAGCTAGTAACTCTCATTTCAAAAGTTATTTGTCTTTTTGGTATAATAAAAAACTATTATAATTTAACATACTTGCCCAGCGATCGCCTATATCCAACGAACTCGGATGAATAATAATAGTTTAATACCCTGACTCTGTCATTAGTGCAGAGTCTGTGAACTTTTAAAAAAATAGACTAGATAATTATACTCGTTTAAAACCAAAAAATACAATCAAGTGCAGTGATAAGACACACACAGCTACACACGTCATCTCTAAGCTGCAAGACTGGATCAAATAATAATAAGGACCAACCACATATTTATTTCACGTTTGCCTATGCTCATAAAATAAATAATTATTCTTTGCTATTTGTACCATTTTAAAACATATATTTTAGTATTCTGAATCAAACTAAGTTTCATTTCAAATCAAACAAAACAGAAAACTGCATGATAATAGGATAATTAGGTTTTGCGAGCCAACTTAAGCCCTTTAAACAAAAGAAGCTTCAACGTCCCAAACTAAATCAATTCGAGCTTTGTGCTCAAGTAAAGGTGCTCTTTCACTGCGCTGGCTCTCGCTAATTGAGCTCCATCCAATTATACACTCGCAAACAGACACGCACACCCGTTTGTCTGTGTGTGGACATCTGCCTGCACACAAATTTAACCAAATCGGTTAACCAGTAACCAAACAATAACAGCTTTTCCAACTGACCGGCCGAACAGGCTTTCCGGCTTTTCTCACCTCCCCTAACCATCCAAAAACCACCCTTGACAACCTCTAAATAATCTTTAAAATCCATTTTCCAGCATCGATCACATAGGTCTCTTCAAAGTCTCGAAGGATTCCATCAATAGTCTTCCATCCTTTTTCTCCACGCGATTGGTCTCGCTCTCTCTCATCTCAGGTGTAGCGACGGTTGCCATGGGGCGGGGCGAGTGACGTCACGCGGCTGCCGACCAATCAGCGGCCGGATGGGTCCCGCGGCGTCTTCGCACGTGATTGTTTGCGAGGTAAAGCGGATACACACTTCGGGGTGATGCGGGCGAGAGCTGGCGTCTGATTTACAGATAAGATTAGATTAAAACTCTGTATTGTGCATGAAAAAAAAATGGCCAAGTGCGTGTTGGACTTGAACACGAAGGTAACATTATCTTAATGAAAAACTATAAATTATAAATATTATCTGTTTTTACTTTCGTAAGCACTCCTTGCACTTGAAAGCTAGGAATGTTCTTACTTTATTTTTAATATAATTATTTATTTATCAATAATTTCAAAAAAATCATATACAAGCAAGAGATTTTTTGGTCTCTCTGTTACTTTTGGATGAAGTTTGTAAAAAAAAAAGCATATTTTGTAATTTATTTGCTATCAAACTCCTCCGTAACGGCTTCACCGATTTTTATGAAATTCTTTGTGTATTTTCTGTAGGTCTGAGAATTAGTCGTAGGATATTTAAAATTACAAAACAACGGCTGTGTATTCTATACAGACTCGCCATTAACGTATGATCAGTTATTGAAAGTAGGTGTCTAGGTACAGTGTATTTACTTGTACAAAATTAGTAGGTACAGTTTAATTTACAATGTTTCATAATGTAAGTAACAAATATTTTAATTTCAATTTCCTATATACGACGTACTATGTGGTACGTTTTAGAAAGAAACTGGTAATAAGATTAGAACGCTTTGTTGTATACACAAAAAATACAAAGAAATACATTAGTATTTCTTGAGGAACCTTACAATGTAAGTAATTAAATTAATTATTGAAAATAAAAAAAATTGAATTGAATGATTCCAAAAAGCGTCTCACGTTCTTTGAGCTGTTGAACTGTTCCTCATATTAAAATTTGATCCCAAAATGCTTGTGCCCCACATTTCCAGCACTTTGTTTAACGTCATATGTAAAGGTTGATATAAACATAACCATTTACATACAGGTACCTACCCTGTGTCTTGGGAACCACAAATCGCGATGTCGCAAACATGTGAACATCCAACGCCAGAGGTTTTTGTCTATATGCTACACTTTAAGTCCTGTGGGCTGTACTGTGTACACTTGGAAACGCACAGACTTATCCTCCCGTGTGTCCCGCCTTTGCCAGCCGCGCGTCCAGACTTGGCGCCTTCAGTCGCTCTGTCCTCGGCGCGGCCGCTGGGAGTTGTCGAAATAAGCCTATTGTGCCGACTGAGTTAAGGGGATTCAGTAGACATCTTTTACAGATTTAAATGCCATTTCAGCCACATTTGAGAAACGGACCAAATCGGCATGAGATTCGAGTTTTTTTTTTGTTCTCCCTACTGATCTAAGTAGGTAGATCTAGCTTGTAATGAACACTTTTTTTTATTTGTGAAGTTCTCTAACACCCGGTTTCTTGAATGATGACATTCAATTATTGTTTACATCTGACAGTTGGCAGAATTCCATAAAAAAAGAACTGCCACCTGTTAACAGACTCTAAGCGTGATGAGTTTCGCTACGCTAACTCTTGTCGTTAAATTTATGACAGATATGACAAATCGATGTACTGAAAATGCTTTTTAATCTGTGGGTTAATCGGCTATGCGATTACCATCATCATCCGGCTATATTAGTCCACTGCTGGATATAGCCCTCCCCTAAATGCGATGGCTATGCGATCAAAAATCAATAATTTATTTCACCAGAATTTACATCGAATTAAAATAAACCAAAATGGTTGGTTCTATGAAATAAGGTCTAGGCATTGTTGCTATAATTAGTTGCCCCGGTGTTAGACCCATTCAACTAATAAAACGCTAACCCGAAACGCGTGGTAACCAATATAATGAAGCAGCACAATCGCGTGGCATCAATTAGCTGAGAGCTGATGGCGCGGCCAGTCTGTCTGTACACACGGCACAACATCACTTGGTCTTTGACAATGCAATTTTAACTTCATATAAGAGTGGTATCAAAAATAAAGAAGAGTATACCGAAGAAAGATGTTTGAACGTTTTGAACTAAAATATTAAAAACATACGCTCCGTATTTAATTAATCATCATCATCATCACCACTGCCCACTGCTGGACATAGGTCTTTCTCCCCAAATGCCATCCCGTTCACGGACATGGTCAGCTTAGTTAATTATATATTTATTTTGTTATGATCATCATTCAGCCACAAGAAATCCACTGCTGAACATAGGCATATGTATGTACCCGTGTACAAAATAGTCGTAATTGATAAATATTATAAACAAACACAGATTATAATAATGAATTCGTAAATTACGTATTCATTTTTGGCCACGCTTGTTTGGTTCTGGGCCTCCTCCATTCCATGTCGTTAATTGCTTACATCATCAACCTAGTACCTGGGTGACCGAGCTTTGCTCGGTACTTTTTTTGTAATATAAAATATGTAATATAAAATTAAAATAATCCTTTTTCAACAAAAAAAGGAAAAAAAACATCATGACTCGAACCGGGTCTCTTAAAATCGGCCCGTAACGGGTCGCCCGTTTTCCCGTCAAAACTATCCCGACCTTGCAAGTAGACCCAAAATTTACCTCTGTATGTTATTATAGCAAATTTCAATTGCCTTAAAACACGGATAAAACAACGTTTTCTAAAAATGTTACCTAGTTAGATCAATTAAACACCCCCGAAAGCATCTGCCAACAAAATTTCGTGAAAATCGTTAGAGCCGTTTCCGAGATTATGATTATACATAAATATATATACAAGAATTGCTCGTTTAAAGAGATTAGATTATTTCCCCACCGAGAGGTACAGATCTCTTCCCTGAGGAAGGTATAGGCCATACTCCACCACGGGGGCCGAGTTCGGATTGGTGGAGGCTTGTAAGACCAGTAGCTGGTCTTACTGTCAGAAGTTTTCAAGCCGCCCTAAGGCCAGACGACGGCAGCCGGCACCAATTGCTTAATTGCATGCATTGCGGAATTACATTAATTGCTTAGGCTGATTTAATTTACAGGTATTACAGTGTATGCATGGTCACTTCACCCGTACATACATTTTTATTTTATTTTATTTATTTTTTATTTTATTTTATTAGGGACATCAACAGGGAAAACAAATAATATTAACACAATAATAAAGATACAATTCACAAGGCCAATAACAGACATCTACAAATAGACATTTCATAATTACAAAAAAATAACCACGATAACGCTCAGCAATGTAAAATACATGCATTTTCATTGAAATAAAATATGATTTACAATAATATGAACCATTCAAACAAGCAAGAATTGCCACCTTATGTGTGTGTGTGTGTGTGTGTGTGTGTGTGTGTGCGTGTGTGGGTGTGTGTGTGAACGATAATCACACTTCTTTGTCCCGGAGGTATACGCAGGCTGAGTTTTGTCGCCTGTTTGTTTAACCTATCTCTAGGGCTTGGACAAATTACCTTGCACATAAGTAGCCGCAAAAGTAGAATGCTTGAGCAATAGCAACAGTTTAAAGTTTGAAATACAAAGTTCGATTCGCCGCCGAGTATACTTGCAGCAGTAATAGCTACGACACATTTATTATTCAGCTCCGGCGAGGCTTGTATCGCGGGTGACATCGCGCGGACAGTGGCATGGCAAACACCACGGTTACATATTAGCTGCAAATCTATATATATAAAATTCAAAGTCCTGACTGACTGATTCATTCACTCATCAACGCCCAGCCCAAGCCGTTTGACCTAGGAAGCTGAAATTTTGCACAGAGGATCTGTATATAATGTAGGCAAGGAATAAGAATGGATTTTTTGAAATTAAACTAAGGGGGCGAAAAGGGTTGCCAAAATTTGTATGGGAGGCATAAAAAATGTTGTCTGATTTTCTTGAAACTTAAAATAAATACTCTTCAACACAATTGATTGAACACTTGTTTCACCGTTTTTCTAAATTTAACACTTAACGGGAGTTACGGGAGTGAACGGGGTTGCAAAATTTTGAACTGAAGTCCACGCGGACGGAGTCGCGGGCGAAAGCTAGTGTTGTTATAATAGTAGATTAGTAGCCAAGGGCTGTAAGGCATCAATTGTACCCGAGATATTTAGGCGCACGAGCGCAGCGAGGGCGCCTATATATTGAGGGTGCAATTGATGCTTACACCCGAGCTAACTACTCTGCTTTACATCTCGATTGTGAGGTAAGTAGAAAAAAACCGGCATTACAAGAATAAAACATTTACATACTCGTTTTTATTTTCGCCACTTCATGAACTCGTCGTAAGTTTTCAAATATCTCTCTTTAGAACTTTCAGGCAAAATATTGTTATTTGCTGCTTCAACTTCCATTTTCACTGAATCAGGAGTGCAGCGTATATCTTCATCACTTGCAGAACTCATGTTTTTTTCCTAATTAGCACGTAACAATGTTTAAAGTAAAAGTTTTCTATTCCCGCCTTTTTTAAATTTTTTTTAATATTTTTTTTTCAAAAACGAAATTGAGCTTCGCCGTTCGATATTTAAAATTGATGACTATTATACTCATACGAATACAAGGCTGAATAGCGAAGCGACCTCTTTTGTCATTGGGCTGAATGCATGATGTCTATTGCCAGTATGATGGTTAGATGTACGCGGATGTACGCGAACTTTTTGAAAGAGTGAAGAGTTTTTTTTCTAATTACTTACCGCCCTAGGGCTTTTCTAGCTACATTATTACCCTAGAGCGCTAATTGGTCACCTACAAGCCCCATTTGGGGGTAATAAGGACCTACTTACCGAATATGAGAGATGTAAAATAACTTAAGCACGACACAATCACTTCAACTGCTATTTGTTTAAACTAGTTGAAACTCTCGTTGAATCGCTCGTAGCCCCGGCTGGCTGAGTGATCTTAAGCGACTACGAAGGTTAAGCAACATACGGCGCGTTCAGTGCATGGATGGGTGACTGTCTATGACTAACGCTAGTGGCACTTTTTCGAGCGGTCCCGTGCTTCGCAAGGCACGTTAAGCAGTTGGTGACGGCTGCCATCTATAATCTATGGCCCCCATGGTGGAGTATGGCCTATACCTTTCTCAGGGAAGGGACCCGTGCCCCTCGGTGGGGACATAATGGGTTGATGATGATATATCAGTACCAAAGCGACAAAATTGTATCATACATAGATTTTATACTTCCCTTTGCACACCCATTTCCATACCGCCCCTAAAACAAACACAGCCACGCGCCACGTCCTACGCTTCACTAAATGTACTTAATTAATTTTCATTGGAAACTAAATTAATATTCACAGTTAACGTAAGTTACTAAAAGTAAATGGAAATTAAGCAATACAATTATTAGGTAATGGTAAATTATTATTTTCTTTAATTATTAATCTTTATTTGCCACCTGCCGCTCTCTCTTTCATCAGTCAGAACCTCTACTGGCTGATAGAAATTTCTACCTGTTATTTATATATTTTTTTTCGTTGTGAAATAAAACGGAACAAACAAACGTGATTTGAAGCTTTTATTTTATTTACTAGGAAACCAACAGACACGGTACAAAACAAAACAGTAGGTACATGAAATAGTGGCGATATAAGGCCCAATAATAGGCTAACATTAAAATACTTATGAAAAATCAAAACACGTTACACGAGAAATTACTACTGCTTACAGCTAATAGACTGCGGAACAGTACCTTATTAAGATTTTTCCCTTATACTCCTGAACAGATGGTTATTATATGTATATGCCTTATACACAAAGCTATCTTATCAAAGTATATCCTAGATTTCGATCTAGTTTTAATTTAATTTTTGATTTTTTATGTTTGTGATGCGAGTTATTTTGATTTATGATGTTGTAAGTGCCAAAGGTTTCATGGCAATATTCACTGCAATCAATCAATAACGCAGTACTCGCTCACTACTGGACATAAGCCTCTTTCAAGGCATTTGAAATTGGGCGAAATAAATCAACGTGAAAGCGAATCATACTTTTACATTTTAGATATATTATGTTTCTGACGTCGCTGTTTCTGGTTCCCACGACACAGGGTATCCTAAGTGTGGGGCCAGAAGCAATGTACATATGTGCATGTATATAAATGTTTGTTTGTATATTTTTCAAAATTTACTGAGAATGCCACGATGACAGCCCATTTTCGATGGCATGCAGTGTAGAACGCTACCGCGAATTGCCAAACGTAGAACGGCTACCAGCTCGCTAGAACGCCGATTAGCAGTGGCTGAATAAGCATGGCCGTGATTAGGAGGAAGTGTCGTGCCTCAGAGAAGCCCTATGCCAAGCATATATAGCACTATAAATCATGATTTCACGTCAAAAGTAGCAATTTTCAAATTCTGACACATCAGCACTACAAAGAGCGTGTTCTGCGTCAGAGTACATATGCAGAAGTGGCCAAATACGGGCTGACTGATTGCATGGAGGGCTAAAGGGTGAATAGGCTCTTACTGAACCAACGAGGGACATCGTCGGCTCCATCTTCACTTACCATCAGGTGAGATCGGGGTTAATCGTTGGTCAGTTTTAATAAAAAAAAAAAGGTTCGCGTTAGGCGAACGGGCGTTTAGACGGTGTCCGTATGGTTGGCTTTCACGTGGTCGAATTTAGTAATTTCAAGTATGCCACCGAACTGTGTATTAATAGTGCCTAATAGTGCTACAAGGCACAATTAGCTAGGACAAGTATTTCCAGAGATATTCAGGCGTCTCACTGAGGCAGCCAACGAGGCGTCTACTTAGCAGACACATAACGAACGGCTGTATATAGAGTTATCGTTTGTATGCCAGATAATTGTGCGCTAATAGTGCTCCCTACATGCCAAGTTTCCAGAATAGTGCTTCAATACAAGCTGAGAAAACATACCCTATTGTTGAGGCAGCCAACTAGACGCTTTTTCTTACCATGATTTCTTCGTAACGGCGTAGAGTTTTAAAACAAAAACCATACCAAATAACTGTGCGTTAATAGTGCCTCTTAGTGAAACACAAATGTCCCCGAAACACCTATGCGTTTCGCCAAGAAATTAATGCGAACTGCTACGTACTAAACAATAATTTTGGAATCAATTAAAATGAAGTCTTATGAAAACGCAATTAGGGTGAAAATTGTTTGCAACAATTATAGGATACCGTCAAGCAGAAAAGTTATTATTACACTCACTGCCATCCACTTAGTGGCTAGTTGCTCCAAAGCAGGCTGCGCTGCGTACACTGCGTGTCTTGGGCATTGGTGGTCAATAGTGGGCTAATGATGAACAAGACACGGTATTCGTTTACGTTCTCCCTCACAAATTGTGTACGACTGCGGTTGCGAAGCTCAAAAGGAGAATAATATTTCAAATGTTGTACTGTATGTTCAGATGACCCGCTTTAGTGGGATGTTCCTGGTTTTAGGGTGTTGTTCCCAGGGTGCCTATCGAGACTCTTTTACCTACTCTGCCTTCACTGTCTGTCTTTCCCTATCCAACCTTTGAAGGGCTGTAACTTAGCAGCAACCAGTCGAAATTTTCACAGAATAGGTATGTTATGTTATGGCTGATTACCTAAAAAAATTAAAATATATTTTTTTATTTGAAGATTAAGTTCTTTTAGGTATATCTTGTAGTTTCTGAGATATAATACTTTTTTAACTAGGCGTGCGATGGCGCGAGCTCTTCAGCGTAATGTTTTACTAGTTAGTGTCGAAGGCTTCGTTCGTTCGTTTTTCCTTAATTCTAACTCTAATTTAGAAGAGTCTACCCACAGCGTCCTACACTCTTAAATGCTTAGTTTTAAAAAAAATCCGTAAAAGTAGAGATGGGAAAAATTTACTAACCGACAAGCTTTGATTAAGGAAGGTATCGTAAAAATATAATACATATCTTTTTTTAGAATTTATATTAGAATAAAAGTTGCCTTAACAAAATAAAAAACATGTCGAAGTTGAGGCAAAACCAACTAAATATTAATTAATTTTTTTTCTGTAACTTTGACCTAAATTATTTTTTTATAGAAAATCGGATTAATATTTTATTAAAGAATGTAAATAAAATGCACTTAAACTGTCTTGAGTTTTATTAATTTTAACAAAGCAACAGGTACACAGTATTAGGATAAGTTAGGTATTATAAATCAACTCGTATATCACAATATAGTATATACTATGTATTTTAAGAACATTGAGATCACAAATTTAAGTATTTAGTCCTATTCATTATTATAATAATATTATATTAATAATTTATTATTATAATTAATACAAAATGTGAATATGTTTAGAAAACTAGTAACATTTCAGTCACAACACGATGCTCAGTAACAATTAAAATAAAATGTACCTCATAGGCACTTTAACTAAACGCCACGTAGGAAAAAAAGCAAATAAGCCAAAATTACTTAAGTGATAAAAGAACAAATCCTTTCTGAGGAAAAAATATATGCGCCTAACACTATATTGCCAGATACTGGAAAAATTAACTAAGTGGAGTAGTTACCTGTAAAATAATTCAATTCAATTCATTTTTTGGCATTTTGGCAATATGCCGCTATCAACTAATCCTGCCAAAGTCACGTTTCGATATGAAATGAGTTTAAAAAAAATAAAACAATAAAAGAGAGTAAGTAAAGAGGAAACTTCCTTTTTGTGGACTTTGCATGCAAGACGTACACAAGATGTGTGAAGAATACAATAAAGTATGATTAGGTATTTTCAGTAACATACAACATTTTACACAGCATTTACAGGATGGCAGATGGCCACGCTATATTTTTGAAAATGAACGGAAATCTCAAAAAACCAGGTGTGCAGTGTCCCAATACGCAACAGGCAAATTACCGAGACCACCCTCTTGCTAACTTTTTTAAAAGCGTTGAACCAACTCCGGATACTTTAGTCCTTGCCATATTTGCTCATTGATACTATTTTTTTACTTTTGTCCTTACATGTACCAGAACCGTAATGTATGTAAAAGTTTGCATTAATTTCTTGGCTAAACGCATAGGTGGTTCGGGGGCATTTGTGTTTCATTAAGAGGCACTATTAACGCACAGTTATTTGGTATAGTTTTTGTTTTAAAACTCTACGCCGTTACGAAGAAATCATGGTAAGAAAAAGCGTCTAGTTGGCTGCCTCAACAATAGGGTATGTTTTCTCAGCTTGTATTGAAGCACTATTCTGGAAACTTGGCATGTAGGGAGCACTATTAGCGCACAATTATCTGGCATACAAATCATAACTCTATATACAGCCGTTCGTGATGTGTCTGCTAACTAGACGTCTAGTTGGCTGCCTCAGTGAATCGACTTAATATCTCGGGAAATATTTTTCATACCTAATTGTGCCATGTAGCACTATTAGGCACTATTAATACACAGTTCTGTGACATACTAGAAATTACTGAAATCGACCATGTGAAAGCCAACTATACGGACACGTTTAGACGAATAGGCGTTTGTCGTGTGACTGTACCCATCAAACTGCAATCACACAAATGCACCGGAGCCCGCAACCATTCATTATTCTGTTATCTGCGTCGGCACTTGTTTTAATTTACTTATTGGCGCCATTACTTCCGACACCTGCATCGCTTTATTGCACTGCATTGAATTGCCAAGGACTTTTGTGTTACACAAAGCAAACATAAACAAAACATACAAGCATATACATTGCTTCTGGCCCACTATAGTACACCATTGTGTCGTGCGGACCAGAAACAGCGACATCGCAAATGTAAACATCCGTGATCTAGGGTTTTTTGCTGTCCCCAGGCGGGATTCGAATCCGGGACCTCTTGCACATTAGGCAGATAGAAAGAAAGAAAGGGAAAGAAAACGTTTATTACACCAACAGTCACACACAACAAAAATACGAAATACAAATGAGAAGAAAACATCAAAAATACAAAGAGGTACAAACATACATAAGGAAGTACATTTATCCAGTTTTGTCGCGGTGTGTAACCGCTGCTGCAAAAGGCTGACTCAGCATAATGCTGAGGGTGTAGGCCCTCAGCGCTGGTTTTCAGTCAGTGCCTAAATGTCCTGTAAGTGTCCCAATTGTGCGGCGTAGTGTATATTTATATAATTTAATAATAAGATAAGACTAATATTTATTGTACAATGTACACAGACATAAAACAGTAAAAAAATATGTATGTAAAAAAAATATATAAAATACTTTAAAAGCAATAATAAAATGGCATATGCATCCCAAATTTAATAAAATTCTATAAGATACGCTAACTGCTGCGGCACAGAGGTATTGACGCTGAAATTAGCTTAATGCTCTGATGTTCGCTTGTATTTTTAAGTTATTTACATAGCATCTCGTGGTTTTTAGTACAAAACATTTGAGACAAATGACTTAAAAATTAATTAATGACTTACGATGCTCATTCAGAACATCAAATTCTGGATTTTTTTAGTTTGTTCTACAGCAGTTAATATCTAGTATTAATAGATATATCAAACTACATTGATTACAGTACCTTAACTAATTATAAATAAGACACAGCATGCTTTATTAATTACGCTATTTTGAGTAAGTACTTGTCAATTCACTTTTGTTTTTTTTCAGCCCCTTTACTTGTTGGTATGCCAAACCCTAACAGAAACTAGAAATGTACCTAATGCTGATCTCACTCCTCATGAAGTAATGATCTCTGCACACCTCCCCCCGCGCCCCGCCCCGCAGTAGGTATAAGAGAGAATACAGCCTGCGGATTAACTCATCAAAGGAGCGGGGGAGAGTGGGGTAATCCGTAACGACCATACGCAATTTGGTTATTAGGGATGCCGGCGCGGCTATCGATGAAAAATTTGGACTCTTGTCGTGCAACGTGCAACGGTAGAGAGCTATTACACTTATTATAGATTGCGAATTGTGCCATCATTGATCCAAATCTATGAGCTTGTGGTGCTTAGCACAAGGTCTTGTCTTTTCATAATGGGGTAGATATTAAAATAGATTCGATAAGAATACTATTCATTAAATAAAATAATCGAGTACTGTACAACACTGTGTTTTATTTAATCAGTAAACAGAAAAGCGGATAAAAATAAAAGAAAACAGAATAAAATTTAATCAGTATGAAGAAAGTTATTGATCTCGTCCAAAGGTGAAATAGACGTAATTTTAATTTTTTTTTAATTTTAATAATGACACAGAATAAAACAAAAAAAATATCTATAAAGGTTTACGTCATTACTATTATACCTACCACGGAGAATCTCATTCTATGGCTTATAGTATTTGATAAAAATATTTGTCGATGTTTTTATACATACATAAATATTCTTCTTAAAAACCTGCAAAAAGTAATGTATTTTGATGAAGCAAAAGAAATCAGTAAGGATGGTGACATGTGATAAACCCTGGTTTGCAGTGCACAATATAAATGGATATTTTGGTTTATTTTGACATTTACTGTAACAGAATGAACGTCAAAATTTAATTACAGTTGTCATTCACACTAACGAACCAGTCGAAAAATATCGATACTTTCCCGTCCCTGAGGATCGGGCTATCGACGGGCAGTAATTGTTGAATGAGCCAACATTAAAGCGCCAATTAGAGAACATTGATTGGTTTTACCCACCCTCTCTCACCCCCTCCCCCGCCCCACCGCCCCAGGTGGAAGGGTACTGCTGCAAAGTATCTACACATACAATGTCCTCTTTGTAATTTTCTTCTGGAAGTAATAAGTTACATACAATGTCCTCTTTGTAATTTTCTTCTGGAAGTAATAAGTTACAGTCAAAGACATAATATTAAACTAATAAAACATCCAGACGATTTGTACAAATTAAAACACGGCGTAGCTTACCGGGAATCAATATTTTTCTGTGATATGCTTAAAGTAGATTTGAACCCATAGATTAAATAGCATTAAGTTAGTCTTTATGCACGCTAATTACAAAAATATGTAAACCAAAAATCCGGTAAATATAAACATTTATATGTTTCACTTCTGGTCCCACACTAGGATAGGTGTCGTGAGAACCAGAAACAGCGACATCACAAATATGTAAACATCCAAGACCTAGGGTTTTTTTTTGTCCCCAGTCGGGATTCGAACTCAAGAATAATGTATTAGAGCGTAAATTCAAATAATCCATTTTTACAATCCATACTTTAATAAACGGTTGTAAAGACATTGATTATTTAAGGGTGCTGTCACTGGAAAATATTGGATAAAATTTACAGATACACAGAGCGAATTGACGCAAAATAGGAGTATTAATTGCAGTACACAGATAAGTTAAGTAATTTTACTGTACGTACATAGATATATATGTTTTAGTAGACATTCTGCGAGTTGATATCTTGTGGAACAACAAGCAAGCTTAGTAAAGACTCTTATTATTAAACACTTAGATGTACGCTTGTGTTGGACACTGGCAGGGCTTTGGCTAAGTATTGGTTACAGTTTATAACCTGTAGTCTTTGATTGATAGAAAACTTTGAATAGTGAGTTGTCATCATCATCAGGCTATATTAGTCCACTGCTGGACATAGCCCTCCCCTAATGAGCGCCATAGCGCCCTGTCTTCAACTTGAAGCATCCAGCATCCGCCTGCAGTTTTTCGCAGATCGTCATCCCACATGGTCGGAGGACGTCCTACACTACGTTTGCTGAGTCGCGGTCTTCACTCAAGAACGCGTTTACCCCAGCGGTTGTCGGTTCTTTGCGAGATATGGCCAGCCCACTGCCACTTCAGCTTGCTAATTGTCTAAGCTATATCAATAATTTTGGTTCTCTGTCGGAAGTGAGGTGTAGCTAACTAATTTTATTTGCAATGTGAGTTGAGTTGCACCTGTGATTTCGATCATAAAATCATCATTGTCATCATCAGCTATTGGACGCCCTCTGCAGGACATAGGCCACCCTCATAGTTTTCCAAGTGTCCCGGTGTAGTGTCTCCTGCATTCAGCGAGTCCCTGTCAGCGTAACCAGGTCGTCATATGGTATGGTGGGGGCCTGCCCATGCAGCGTCCTACATACCTATTTAACTCAAAAATTAGCAATTTCTAAAATGCAACACGATCGAAATAGATCCAAAAACAGTGTGCTGTCGTTGATGCTGATAAAGCGGAAGAGGTTAAAGTGGCAAGCTCTGGTTTTGGCTCCCTTTCAGAGATACGTGCGTGACTTAGTGTAATGTACTCGTATGTAGAATGGTTTGTTTCACTTTTGTATTTTTGTATAGATATTTTTTCAATCAAATTTAAAGCATGTGAAGCGCTGATCCTTACGATCATTTCACAATCGTTGTAGGTTTAATTAAGTAACTCATATAGTACAACCCTGAACGGAATGATAATGATTCAGAGCCTGCAGATAACTGGATAACAACGTGGGTAGGGTTACCGTAATTTAATGTTCGTGTGGGGCTTGCAGTCAATAATTTGAGTTGATTAATAGTTAACTCCCTTTACAATAAAGTGTATCCATATACACACGTACACTGACTTAGAGAGCTACTGTTTCCCTATTCAAATGTTGTATTTTTAGAGTCCCATGCCTAAAAAAAAACGGAACTATTTTATACCTACTTTGTGGTCCATCAGAATCAGAATCAGAATCAGAATCCGTTTGTCCATCCATCTGTTTGTGTATCAAGACCCTGTATCGAGTTGAAATTGAGACCAAAAGTCCCTTGAAGCAATCCAGAGACCGTGACGGCATTTAGCATTTATTGAAATTATCAATAAATAAATAAAATAATTCATAGTTATTTCGGCAAGTTATTTCAATAGAGTTAACCTCGGCGTGAATAGGCAAAACTTTATCACAGACAAATATCAGAAAAGTTACAGTACAGCTACCTTCTTCGTTAACAGCGCTCAAAACTTGTGATATAACATAACATAACATTTACATACAGGCACATACATAACATAAGATAACATATTTTTTAATTTCACAAAAACTTTTTACAAAATACTACCTTAGTGACAAGGATATAATTACAAAAATCAGTGAAAATGCATACACTCCTTTCACACACTTAAACACGTATTTGATTTTATTTAATTTATGCCACCGATAGACTTGGCGCATACTTTTTCTCATAGAGAACGTCAAAACAAAACTAAACGGTCCACTCGTTTCCCGCCGTCATGGTCACCCTACACAGCTGATGTTGACACACTTTGATCTCCATGAAATGATCCTTTATCTTTGATTAATAACCTCCCCCCTTTCCCCCGCCACCTCACCCTCCCAGGCTGCGCGGAACATTCTCTGTTAAGAAGTAATTAGGGGGTTACAGTAATAATTACGCAAGCCATTTGTGTTTTATACTACGGTATTACGCGACTTGAAACAGGCTATATTCCACTTTCACTTGTTTTGCTTGCGAAACCTTTTTTTTACATTTTCAAACTGACATCCTGCAGGCTATGTGGTAATAATCATTTACATTTAGATACAGTTATGTAACTACATTGCTTCTGACCCTACACTAAGATATCCTGTGTCATGGGAACCAGAAACAGCCACATCACAAACATATAAACATCTAAGACCTGGGCTTTTTATCCCCAGCAGGGGCCCGAATACTTAAGTCTACTCGTGGCTCCATCTATCTTTGACAGTCAACAACAAAAATTGACCGAATGACATTCAAGAACCACTCCTTAACCTGTAGGTTTTTAGTATCGTTTAAGATATTAAATACAAACCACTCAGAATAAAATGTATTTCAAAACACCTGAATTAGGAATAATGTCGGACAACACATCTTTATCGTATTCAGAACTGAATGAGCGCCGTTTTTTATCGGATACTCAGGTCTGTTGGCAGTCAATTTACTCAATAACCCGGTGACTTAATCAGGGTCAATCATTTAATCACCCTGTCACCTACAGGGTGATCGCTATTACTGTTCGCAGATACAAGGGAGTTAGAAAATATTGCGGTGGCAATGATTTGTGCACTAATAGGCATCTGAATTAATAACATTTCTAAGAAAACTCGTAGTCGAAAACTCGCTCGTAGCCCGGGCTACCTGAGTAATCTTAAAAAATCACGATGGTTTAGCAATATTGGGCGCGTTCAGTGCATGGATGGGTAACCGTCTATGACTAACGCTAGTGGCATTTTCCCGAGCGGTTCCAAGCTTGGCAAAGCAGGTTAAGCAGTTGGTACCGGCTGCCGTCGATAGATGGCAGTCGTTAGGCCAAGTCAGAGGCCTTAGGGCGGCTTGAAAACTTGTGACAGTAAGACCAGCCACTAGTCTTACAAGCCTACACCAATCCGGACTTGGCCCCGGAGTATGGCCTATACCTTCCTCAGGGAAGAGACCTGTGCCCCTTGATGGGGTCATAATGGGTTGATAATGAAAATAAGAAAACTCGTTTGGTTGTTAGACGAACGGCCCGATAGTCAGACGATGTGGCCAGGTTGGCGGGTGGCCCGTGGATGGGAATGGCGGGAGACCACGAGGTATGGCGTGATGGGGAAAAGGCTTATACCCAGCAGTGGGCAGAGTTAAGTTGATTCAATGATTATGATGATAAGAAAATTTTATGAATTTGGTGCAAACAAAACGTAGTGGAAGAGCGTAAGTGGACAAAAATGGATCATCATCATTATCTCACTGATGCCCACTGCTGGGTATTAACTTTTCCCCCCAAATGCAATCTCTTACGGTCTAGATAAATTTAAAAAAGCAGCCGCAAATTTCCTTACAATTACTTTGTTTAAGCCAAGTACGGCAATCTTAAATCATAACATAACTCATATTTATCCTCTTTATGTAGTAGCACATTATCTAGTATGTAAGTGATCTGGGTGTGAATCTGTTAACTTAGTTGTTTTTTGAACTGAATAAATAAATAAATAAACTAGCTATAAAATATTGACACTACATACGAATATGAAAAAGTTTCCGATTTCAGATTTGGAGCTCTTTGAAACACGCTTATATTGATGACCAACGAAGTTGTACACAAGTATCCAATCGAGTTGAGTTATCGTCATCACAGCGTCGGAGGTAACGAGGTGATATCTTCAAGGAGGCAATCACGAGAGCATCAAAGTTAGCGTCACTGAACAGACGCGCGAGTGACCCGCACAGAGCAGGGAATTCCACAGAAGAGACAAAATCACAAGAAAACAAACTTCCTTGACTGCCTCGTCAGTCAAGCGCTTGACTCGTTAAATTACCAAAACAAAGGCATGGGTTTGACTCCCACTGAACACCACCAGACCACGCACACTTGATCCCAAGCACGCAGTCTTGATCGTAAGTACGCAGTCTAGATCGCAATCACGCAGTCCTGATCCCAAGCACGCAGTCTTGATCGTAACTACGCAGTCTACATCGCAATCACGCAGTCCTGATCGCAATCACGCAGTTTTAATCGCAATCACGCAGCCTTGATTGCAATCACGCAGTCCTGATCGCAATCACGCAGTCTTGATCGTAACCACGCAGTCTTGATCGCAATCACGCAGTATTGATCGCAATCACACAGTCTTGATTGCAATCACGCAGTCTTGGTAACAATCACGCAGTCTTGATCGCAATCACGCAGTCTTGATCGCAATCACGCAGTATTGATCTTAACCACGCAGTCTTGATCGCTACCACGCAGTCTTGATCGCTACCACGCAGTCTTGATCGCTACCATGCAGTCTTGATATGCTACCACGCAGTCTTGATCCCAACCATCCAGTCTTAATCTTAGCCATCCAGTCTTGATCGCAACCACGCAGTCCTGATCGCAATCACGCAGTCTTGATCGCAATCACGCAGTCTTGATTGCAATCACGCAGTAATGATCGCAATCACGCAGTCTTGATCGCAATCACGCAGTCTTAATCGTAACCACGCAGTCTTGATCGCAATGACGCAGTCTTGATCGCAATCACGCAGTCTTGATCGCAATGACGCAATCTTGATCGCAATCACGCAGTCTTGATCGTAACCACGCATTCATGATCGCAATCACGCAGTCTTGATCGCAATCACGCAGTCTTAATCGTAACCACGCAGTCTTGATCGCAATGACGCAGTCTTGATCGCAATCACGCAGTCTTGATCGCAATGACGCAATCTTGATCGCAATCACGCAGTCTTGATCGTAACCACGCAGTCATGATCGCAATCACGCAGTATTGATCGCAATCACGCAGTCTTGATCGCAATGACGCAATCTTGATCGCAATCACGCAGTCTTGATCGTAACCACGCAGTCTTGATCGCAATCACGCAGTATTGATCGCAATCACGCAGTCTTGATCGCAATCACGCAGTCTTGATCGCAATCACGCAGTCTTGATCTTAACCACGCAGTCTTGATTGCAACCACGCAGTCTTGATCGCAACCACGCGACTACTCTGCGACCACGCAGACTTTTTATATTTTTTAATATATTGTAGCAACTGATGTTTAAGATGATTTGAGAAAAGATAGTCATACTGGTGTTGTCATTATGAAGCATTAAAGTATAAGTAAAACCACTAGGTAGTAATTACTTTTTTTTATGCTCAACAACGACTGCCGACGAACGGAATGCAGATACATGTATAATGTCTTCTACCCTTAACCACTACAAATGGACTATTTTTTTTTATTTTTTTTTATTTATTTATTGATACTTTTATTGCACTTAAATTTTAAGTAAAAATATAGTACAATGCGGCGGACTTAATGCCATAAATATATGATAATGCATAATGCCTTAATGCCATTTTACTGCCACTTTCTCAGTTTCAAGTGTGAGGCGAAGGCAGCAGCAGAGCTAACATGGTACATTGTTGACATTAGACAAATATAATTCATTTAAGTCCTCTCTACGACTTCCATTACTCTACGCTGCTGTCCACCTCTGCCCCAACAAGGAGTTGTCCGTAACGAGCGCTTCAGCAGTGAGTTAATGGCCGGTTAAACTCCGCTAGAGCCTCCTACACTAGTTAACGTCAAATGGCGCTATTGTACTAGTCTCTACTGGCCGTTAGTGATAATGTCAGGTGAATGCCATAATCAATTTATAAAGTTTTATCAAGCAACATACATACATATGTTGGCATTATGTTGCCCATTTAAAAAAAACTCCAGGTCTTGGATGTTTACATGTTTGTGACGTCGCTGTTTCTGGTTCCCACGACACAGGATATCCTAGTGTGGGGCCAGAAGCAATGTATGTGCCTGTATGTAAATGTTAATGTAAATGTTATGTTATTTACTTTTTGAACTAAAACTTCCGAAAGCACGACACCATTACACATAGTTAACTTTATTCCGGATCGTACTTGGTCGGATTCTTCCTAAAAAGAGTCAAGTAAACACTTGGTTAAATACTCACAACCACACACATTTATACACACACATACACACGTAACTTATTATATATAGTGAGCGCTACTTAAATTGCTCTTTTTTCTTTGTGTTATAACTCTTCTCTAAAACGTTCTGTATACTGGTCTTTGTATTTTAGTTTCTTTTTCTTCATTTGTGCCGTTTACGTTACCATTTTGCTAACCGCTGAAAACCAGCATCGCGGTCGCTATCGGCCACAGCATAATGCTGAGCGGAGACCAACAGCAATTTCTCCCAGACAACCAACGATGGAGAATTGCTGAAGAAAAAGTGAGACGGGTGGCACATTCTAGACCGGAACCACACGGCAAACCGTTGTCCACTGGTGGGTAATAGACATTTTCCAGCAATTGCTATCTTCAGGGCCTTTGCGCATCCGCATTCTATGAAAGTCGTTTACTTATTCATAAGTTGAAAAAAGTGGGTAGCACCTACCATTGTGATTAGTCATTAAAATCTAGCCATGACTTTACCTTTTAAAATGACTCAATTAGCCTCCGACAACCTCCAATTATCCCCTAATCAAACCGATTGGCCTCAAAACGGCCGAACGAAACGAACAAAAAAGTAGTTTATACGTAAATATATCATATCGCTCTAAAAGCACTCAAACTTTTAGCTTTTTTGGAGAAAAACTGTTTCAAAATTACCATCTGTAATAATAAGTAATCATCGAGAACCAGCCAGTATGTCAATACCTACAATTTATATCGAATTTCTAAGTATCTAGAGGTCTAGTAAATTTGGTAGACAGTTGTTAAATTTGAGTTAGTTGTGGGCAGGTATTAATTTGAGCCACCTCGCTGCAGTTAATATGATGGATTGGATGACGAGGCAAATATTTGTCCAATTTTTTTTATTCGCACCGGCGCTCGGCCCAAATGTTGAATGTCATTTTGAACTCGGATCTTTGAAGGCCTACGCAACCTCAGGTTTTGACTAAAGTGAGACGATTTTGTGCACTTGACATCCTATTTGTATTTGTAATAGGAACATGAAATCAGAAATTTATTTCAATGTAAAGAATTTACGTTCTGTTTGTTGAATGTCAATGTACTTAGTGCGTAATGGAGAAAAAGGCAGCAAAAAAAAAACTCCACTCTGACCATCGTTTCTTAAATCACCTTAAATCTAATACAATTTTAGTTTCATAGTAATCTTTTACAATACGTCAAGAAGGTCGATTTAATCTTATTAAGCGTAACATAAAAATAAAACAAATGTTTACATACAGCCACATATATGGCCCCACACTAGGATACCCTGTATCGTGGGAACCAGAAACAGCGACATCACAAACATCCAAGACCTAATAATAAGATAATAATAATAATAGCGATTTTGGCCAAAAAATATATCAATCTCATCCTTCATTTTTCCATTTTCGTGTCCTGTAAAACGATAAATATCCATACTAAAGCATATCAGTACAACGTACCTCACATGGGAGCTGCGGTAGTTTCAAATCCCAAAGCGCACCAACGACTTTATTTTGCAAAGTGACAAAAATTGGTAAATTGAAAGTAGCAAAACCAGTCGTTAACAGCGAAGAAAAAGCTCAAGCTTCGTAGTTACCCGAGTGGATGGAAATGCAAGGTAATTAAGTTCATATTATCTTTCTCTCTCTGAGAGAAAGCACATGTCCCTACGGTCAGACTTAGGCTGCTTATGTTTGTACGAAATGAATATCCAGGTGTAGTGAATATATTAAACAACTGATATTTTTTTCATGTTTTCGTGATAATCCTTTTATTTTATTTTATTACAAAACTTACACTTAAAACGTATACATTTCAACTAAAATAATAGAGAGAGATAGATGAGAACAGTTTATTGTACATAAAAAAGTAAATTACACGGGTATTCCTTATCTAAGAGTACAGACAGCGACCTTATCACTAAAAGTGATCTCTTTCAGTAAAACTTCCATACAACACAATCGCGTGACCTGGTCCTAAACTAGGATACCCTGTACTATGGTAACCAGGCAAGGACATTACAAACATGGAATAACACCCAGACTGAGGCCATTTGAACAAATGCACGGTGACCCCCAGTGGGGATCGAACCGACGACCTCTGTCTTGTTAGACTAATGCGGCTCTTGTATACTTTCTATGCACTTCGCGTAAGTAGATGTAGAGCTGCGAACATGTTATGCTCAGTGAACATGAAAATGAAACACAGTTAAAGATAACATTCGTGACTTGTTAATCAAGTGGTAGATAATGTACGTATAAATTATTTAGGGCTGCTTTTACGTTTAACTTGCCTCTCGCTCACACATTGCAAGTGTTGATTGCACTCATGGGTCTTGACCTTCTAAGATAGACGATATTCCTAAGATTAATCGAGAAAAGATGGTCAGAGTGGAGTTTTTATTTCGGTGTCTTTTTTTCCACTACACTCAGCCCCATGGCAGCGGCTAACATTAACGTTAGTGTCAGTAAACGTATGAATAGTTTTGTTAAAAGTAGCCACTCAAAGACAATATAACAAATACATTAGATATTATTTTGATGTGTGATACGAAGTAATACTTCGTGGTTGATCTCTTTCTCTAAATAATGAAATATTAATTATATGACGTGCGTCTTCATCTAAGAGTACAGATGGCGTCTTTTTCACTGAAAGTGTATTATACATGTATTATTGAGATCTAGCTGTAAGTACTTCACAACTTTTGTTATGGATGCGGTGTTTATCTTTAACTAGTATTACACCTAGTTCAACATAACTGCTTTAGGTTAGGTGCATTTAGGCACTGACTGAAAACCAGCGCTGAGGGCCTACACCCTTAGCATTATGCTGAGTCAGCTGCCTTTTGCAGCAGCGGTTACACATCGCGACAAAACTGGATAAACGGGATATTTCTTTATGTGTGTTTGTACCTTTTTGTATTTTTGATGTTTTCTTCTCATTTGTATTTCGTATTTTTGTTGTGTGTGACTGTTGGTGCAATAAACGTTTCTCTTTCTTTCTCTTTCCTTCTTCTTTCTTTACATTGTTAGCGTATAAAAATGTATTGGTATATTTTTGATGAACCTAATACAATAAATAAATGACGACCTCTGTGGCGCAGTGGTTAGCGCATCTGCCTACCATGCGAGAGGTCCCGGGTTCGAATCCCGGCTGGGGACGAAAAAAAAACCCAGGTCTTGGACGTTTACATGTTTGTGACGTCACTGTTTCTGGTTCCCACGACACAGGGTATCCTGGTGTGGGGTCGGAAGCAATGTATGTGCCTGTATGTAAATGTTATGTTATGTTAAATATATCTTCTTTTTTTATTATCTATAGCAAATTATCTGATTATAGTATAACATTAATACTGAACTGACTATAAATAATATTTTTTTTTTAACTAAAACTTTCGTAAGCAATAGACATTCATTCATTGTCTGTCTGATACACTTACTGGAATTTTTGTCGGAAGAATAAATACTAAATAAACAAATAAATCCTTACCTACTATGTATATAGTACTTAAATAGGTACATCTTCAATTATCGCAAACTTGATTGCTATCTAACTAAGTGAAGCCTTGAAAGGTTTGTCGAGATGTAAAGGTTTAATTGCGTATAAATATTTCTTTTTGAAAAAAACCATAAAAAACAATGGCTCGTGCCGCCCAAGTGCCGACACAAAAAAAAAAACAAGTGGCCATTTTAATGCCCTCCGATTAGTGGCAATTATGATTTTGCAAAATATGTGGACGCATTGAGGGGAGTATCACTTATTCGATGATACTCGTAATATATTATCGCGATGACTACGATTTTTGTTTTTCGACAACTGGTTGGTTTCTGCTGTAATGAAGACGTTTTTGAGTATGCCGAGCACTTATGCCTCGTATTCATAAAATCCAACTCACTTTCAAACCTTAACCTCCTGAGAGCTGACCTTGAAAATAACAATGGTTTCTGTATTTCTCTTACTACATTGGTTCTCACGAGGTTATAGTTATGAAATTTTAAAAGGTACAGTACAAATCAGGAAGTTTCATTTTATTAGTTGCGCTATGATCTTGAAACGAAACAACGTTGGTCTGACCTACGGAACGTTAGGTTGAGCATACTTTTTAGGATTTTTGTATTTTTCTTGATTCTTGTATGACGACCTCTGTGGCGTAGTGGTTAGCACATCTGCTTACCATGCGAGAGGTCCCGGGTTTGATCCCCAGCTGGGGAGAAAAAAAAACTCCATTTCTTGGATGTTTACATGTTTGTGACGTCGCTGTTTCTGGTTCCCACGACACAGGGTATCCTAGTGTGGGGCCAGAAGCAATGTATGTGCCTGTATGTAAATGTTATGTAATGTTATGTCTCTACAATCTCTCAACCATGTTAATAATTTGCGTTATACTTTGGAAAAGAACAATCAAACAAAAACTATTTTATAGTGAGTCGATCGACTCACCAAAAAGTCTAAGGGTTAAAACAAAAATAAATAGAATATATAGATAACACTTTATTCCTCAACCAGGAAATATTACAGATTATTTACAATCACAATGACACTCTTGTTTTTAAAAACACAATGAGGGCTTGTTAATGACAGCTATCAGTTGATTTAATAAAAAAAACTAGATGGCGCTGCAAGGAGAACAAATGTCATCATATGTTTTTACTTATGTACATCGTTATTTTCCTTCATCATCATCATCAACCCATTTTGTCACCACCAAGGGGCACGGGTCTCTTCCCTGAGGAAGGTATAGGCCATACTCTACCACGGGGGCCAAGTCCGGATCGGTGGAGGCTTGTAAGACTAGTGGCTGGTCTTACTGTCAGAAGTTTTCAAGCCGCCCTAAGGCCTCTGACTTGGCTTAACGACTGGTATCTATCGACGGCAGCCGGCACCAACTGCTTAACGTGCCTTGCGAAACACGGAACCGCTCGGAAAAATGCCACTAGCGTTAGTCATAGACGGTCACCCATCCATGGACTGAACGCGCCGTATGTTGCTTAATCTTAGTAATCGTTTAAGATCACTCAGGCAGCCCAGGCTACGAGCGATTAAGAGTTCTTAACCTATGATAGTCTAAACATCTTTTTGTAGTCTATAATCTCTCTCTCTCTTTCTGAGAAAGACCTCGGTTATACAGTGCGAGTTATGTGGGCTCCATAACAAACCTGTCTCTGCCAAAAGTAAACTTGATTAACGTACACCCGTACTCTCACTTCTTAAGAACGACCTAAGTTCTGCAGTGTGACTTAAATGGACTTCATAAAAAAATCCATCTCTATCAAAGGCAAACTTAGACAAAACTCTCCTTGACGCGAAAGATTAGCTCCTCACAAACACCGACAAAACAAAGCCAGTTAAAAGGCAATCACGTTCAATAAGCTTCGGAATTACCTCTTATCTCGTCCCGAGTCGAGACAAGGAGCTAAAGACTATCATCTCCCAATTATTCTTTTAAACTAAGTGACAGCAGCGGTAGAGGGCGAGAGATCGGATCATATACATGGTGTTGCACGGAGGTTTGTTACAAAATATGGGCTTTATTCTACCCGGATGGTCTGACGACCCGGTTACGGTGGCTGCGAGTCGCTGCATGCCCGTGGCACTACACCAGAAAGCTTGGAAAAACATGAGGGAGGCCTATGCCCTGCAGGGAACGTCAAACGGCTGATGACGATGATGATTCTAATCGTAGTGTATTAATAGGTGAACTGATGATGATTTTACATTTGTAAAATCATCATCATTCATTCATTGTACATTTGGGTGAAATGAAAACTCTCAAAGACAAAAAAAAAACGAAAAAATAAGAAAGAAAAAAACTGTCCCATCTACAAAAACACCATTACTCTAGTACATTCCTCGAAGGTAGTTGAAATTTGAGTTAGTAGGTCATCATCATCAACTTATTATGTCCCCTCCGAGGGGCACGGGCTTGCTTTTTTGCAAATGAAATATTCAAATAGTAGCTCCGTAGGACTTTTTGGGTACACCCTGTATGTTAATGTCATAACCACTCACGACAACATTAAGTACTTTGTGTGAGATGAACATGTTAGTACCGTGTAGACTTATTATCTACTTTGATTTAATAGAAATAGATTTTTGTTTTAACTAATTCAAAGAAAGAAAGTACTTTTATGTCAATAAACAATACTTATTTTCAAACATTTTGACCAATAATAATAGTAAGTTTGTATTTTATTTTATCTTCTAACACTTTTTGTACACTTTGCTTAATGTAAACACTTTTCCACACGGAAATCAAGGTTGAAAAACTAATTAAAAAACAAGTATTTATTTTCAAACAACCTAGGTTTGTGTAACTAACATGAAAGGTTAGTAACAATACCGTAAATAGCAGCCAAAATAAATAAAATTAAAATGATTGGTAAACTCCTGCAAGTACTTTCTAGAATAATTTAATAATTATTAGATCTAGATATAGATCCTATATAGAGGATCGGATCGGTATCTGAGCGATACACACGTACCGTCAGTCACTCCTTAGAAATTAAATATTTATTAGCGTTAGAAGTACTTGCCCAGCAAAGACGAAATACTGCTTTTGCCCTGGAGTTATAGTGAGTGAAGTGCAACAAAGAAACCTGCAGTGGGAAGAAAAGGAGACGAGATATTTCAAAGTTTTTCTGCGAATCTGAGAGTGAACCGACGTAAATATAGCGCGCCTTCTTACACAGGTTACACTTACACTTACACCTTCCTTGTCTAACTTACGCGGCCCGGCGTCAGTTTCGATAAGCGAAAAAGCGGCGGTGTCACTTACCCACCGGCAGCAACAGCAGTGTTCATCAAACTAGTAGACCCAAAAACAGGACAATTGGCTACACCGAGTTGCTTTGTGGCGCTTTTCCGAATTATCTATGGCATCTAAAATAGTACAGTCCACTGCTGGCCCGCAACTTCCCAAGCACATACCAAATGCCTGTGCGGGCTGCCGCGCCACTTTTAAAGATGGGGCAATATTGGTCTGCGTTACATGTAAACTCAAATATGACCTACTCTGCGCCAATGTTGACTTATCAAGCTATGACAACATCAAAGCGACGTGGGTATGTCCAGCATGTCGCTGTAAAACCCCGAAAAGTGGTCACTCCGACTCCACCCCCATTCGAATTTCGCAGCGGAATGCCGATCCCAACGTAACACAACGTACGAAGTATCGCGCACAATTCACAGACGTTAGTGACTTCAAGTAAGAGCTGCACCACGCCGACATAGCCAATCTTACTTCGGAAATACGGTTACTAAGAGAAGAGATGGCTAGATTCAAACAGCAGTTTGTTACTCTTACTCGATCATTGGATAATTGCAATTCTCGGCTGGATGACTGTGATAAAGAGATTCGTGTGCGTGATCAGGAAATCACATATCTGAGGGCCGCTGTAGCTCAGCTTCAACAGGAAAATATGAGTCAAAGACAGGGCTTGCTGTCAAATGAGGTGGAAAATGTGGGAATTGCAGAGCAAGCAGGCGAAAATTTACATCATGTCGTTCTTGTGATGGCGAGAAAGATTGGAGTTAACCTGTCCGACGCCGACATAAACTGGGTTTCCCGTGCCAGCCCACGTGTTAAGGAAAAAGAACGCGACTGATAGTAGTCAGATTTACTCGTCGTACTATAAGAGACAAGATGCTTAAGTCAGCCAAAAGTAGGCGTGGGATGACTTCAGCGGATATTGTCAACGGACCACCCAGTACGATATTTTTTAACGAACGCCTCACAAAAGAAAACCGCAATTTGTTTCGTCATGCTAGAAGCACAAGTAGAAGCTGGGTACGAGGCGGACTTGTCTATATCAGAAAGGCTGACAAGAAGCCCGCAATACCAATACGATCTGTGGAAGAACTTGAGCAGCTCGTTAATCCATGCACTGCCCAAAAAACACTCGAACCTCGACAGTTGTCCTCCTTTGCAACATATATTGAAGACGTTTAATTGTTTTGATGTAAAATATATTTTAAAATTGGTCTATTTAAGAATAACTTTTTGCATGCAATTGAAATTTACATCCTCTAATTTCACACAAACACGCAATTCACACCCACCCACACACAAATCTATATACACACACAAAAATAATCATGTTTACACATTCATACATAAAAAGATAAACTCGGCAAAACGTGGGTCCAGTTCTAGAGACTGGTACCTCTGCCTACCCCTTCGGGGATAACGGGCGTGAGTTTATTATTTTATTTATTATTTTTACATAAAAAGAACATAAATTATATCTATATAACTATCTTCATACAGCCTCCAAAAAAGAATCAAAAAGTTCATCAATGCTATCTATAACATTCTATAACTCTCCCGTGAGCACAATAACAAACGTTTGGTATTCTTCTAATACATTTAAACTTTCACAACTGATTTTTCACGCTATAAGAAGACGCCTGTAAACAAAAATATTATTGACGAAATCGATTCCACGCTCGCAATAGAATGTATAGCCACTGATAGCATCGAAGATTGCATTCATATATTGTTTAATAACCATGATTTCAGAGTATTAACCTACAATATACGAAGCATTAACCATAACTTCTCAGCATTTTTGGTTGCTCTAAAACGTCTAACTGTTCCCCTTGATGTAATAATTCTTACGGAATGTTGGCTCCCAATCAGCGGACCTGTAGGGCAAATCCCCGGTTACAATTCCTTCAACACCAAAAGTCACAACAATCGCAGTGGCGGAGTAACAGCATACGTTCGCGATATCTGGGATGTTAGCACAATCGAACCTAACATAATTGAAGCCGAATGCCTACAATTAGATTTCTCAAACTACATAACTATTTTAGGAATCTATAGATCACCGTCCTTTAAAAACACAAGTCCTTTCACACAATCCCTTGAGGAAATAATATCATCAATTAGTAACTCGCAAACTGTCGTAGTGGCTGGAGACATAAATATTAACATTTTGGATTCTAGTAATAACGCTACAAATGAATATTTGCGCACAATGGCTGAACTGGGACTGATGCCGGCTATCACAAAGCCCACGAGATCTGAAGCGTGCCTGGATCATATTTTTATTAAATCCAAACAACTCAGTCGCGCGATCGGTGTCGTCAGCAGTATTGATATCACTGATCATAAGCCTGTAATACTTAGTTTTGCAACACGCAAACCAGAGCCAAAAAAGTCCAGAATTGTAAAAAAGATAGACTATGAATCGGTGAGAAGTGAACTACGTATCCAAGACTGGTCCCAAATTTACAATACAAACAACATTGATGAAGCAGCCGAATATTTCAACTCGGTTTTGCTATCTGCCATAGCTAAGCACACTATAAAAACTAGAGTAAGTCGAACAAAATATGTACTCAAGCCCTGGATCACTCCAGGTCTGGTCAGATGTATGCGTCATCGGGATAAATTGCACCTTGATGTCCGAAAGAATCCCAAAGACGACGTAAAGAAACTAGTGTACTCACGGTATAGAAACTTCTGCATGGATTTATTGCATAATGTCAAGTCGGCGTACGAAAAACAAGAATTATAAGTTAATAAATCAAACCCAAAGAAGCTCTGGAAAACTATAAAAACGATAACAGAATGCTCAAAACAACGCCAAAGTCCAAGCGAATTAACAAAAATTAAAGGAACAACCCAAGAATCGGTAGACTACTGCAATAATTACTTTGCAAACGTCGGAAGCAATCTTGCGAATAAAGTCCTAGGTACACTAAAAAAGACTCACCTCGAACTAGTAAATGATTTCAAAATTGACTGCTCTTCTAAACCATATTTTTATATGCAGCCAACAGATCCATTTGAGGTCGACACATTTATTCAACAACTACGAAGCGACAGTGCTCCTGGGTGCGATGGCATTACACCATCTCTTATTAAAGTACTCAGACATGATACTGTACCACCTCTGACCCACATAATAAACTTAAGTCTGGAATTGGGGACGTTTCCTGCCCTATGGAAGAAAGCTAGTCTAACTCTCATACACAAAGGAGGCCCGACAAACTGCCCTGAAAATTATAGACCAATTTCGCTTTTATGCATATTTTCAAAAATATTAGAAAAGGTAGTTAACAAGCGCCTAATAACTTTTATGGAAAAACACAAACTGCTCTCAGATAACCAGTACGGTTTTCGTCGTGGCCGGTCAACCGAAGATGCTAGTGAGTTTGGTGTCTAAGAGCCTCGATAAAGGCGATAAGTGTGTCGGAGTATTCCTTGATTTGGCTAAGGCCTTTGACACCATATCTGTACCAATACTGCTTAAAAAACTAGAACAAAATGGTGTCAGAGGTCTACCACTCAAATGGTTCGAAAGTTACCTATCAAAAAGACATCAATTTATCAAAATAGATGAATACATAATTGCACAGCTCCCTGTAATTTACGGCGTGCCTCAGAGCAGTGTCTTAGGGCCAACCTTATTCATACTTTACATGAACGACATACACAACGTAAAGGCAAAAAACACAGAGCTTATCTGTTACGCGGACGACACTGTCGTGATAAGTACGGGAAGAACTTGGGATGATGCCATGGCCATCGCTGAGCGATCTATGAATAATTTCAAACGATGGCTAGACCTCAACCTACTCACACTGAATGAGAAAAAGACGAAGTATCTCTGCTTCCACAAGACCAAGGCATCAGAAACAACCTTAAACTTGTCCTTAAAAGTCCACTCGTCTTGCGCAAGCCTGACCTGTAACTGCCCTGTACTTGAACGCGCTGGCGATAAAACATACTTAGGTATTAGTATAGACCACAATCTGTCCTTTAAAAACCACATCGGAGCGCTGTCAGGTAGAGTCCGTAAGCTCATATATATCATGAGGTCTCTGAGAGACTCCGCTGACACCCGGCTTCTGCTCATGGTTTACAAATCTCTCCGTGAGTCGATACTCGCATACTGTATCACAGCATGGGGTGGCGCAGGAACTACAGCATTAATGTCATTGGAACGGGCTCAACGATCTGTGCTTAAAGTCGCGTTAAAAAAATCCCGCAGATACTCAACTGTCTCTCTATATTCAGACGCTGGCGTCCTCACAGTGCGTCAACTTTTTATTTATAAGCTGATGCAGGCAACACACCGAAGCGCAATCAATTCCCCCAATTACACAAGTTTGTTGCAACACCGTGTTTATAAAATACCGCTTAGACCAGTCAGGACCGCCTTTGCCCATCACTTTCCAGACTTTCTTGGCCCCCTTATCTATAATAAACTTGCCAGATCATGTGAAATAAAGACCTGCACTGTCAAACAGGCCAATTACATCGTTCAACAGCACCTCAGGTCACTCAACTATTATGACACAGAGCAAATACTGAAATGCACAGTTTAATGCCTCCACAAATAAGCATATAAAAATACACACACACGCACATAAACACACACACACACACACACACACACACATACATATAAACACACACACACACACACACACACACACAAATGAACAAAAATACATACCTACACACAAAATACATATCCAATTAAGCACGTTTTTCATTAATTGTAACTATTGTACTGTATTGTTAAATTTATTTCTCGGCAAGAGCTGTAACAACTCGTTATACTATATTAAATTAAATTAAGTCATTTCTGTTATGTAAAGAAAACCTTTGACCCCCAAGATACAGGGATATCCTAGTTTGGGGGTCATTTACCTATCTTATCCACATCTATGTCCAAAAGTGTGATAAACTGTTACAGTCAAACTTACTATGTAATACTTTTCATTTATAATATTTTTACATTTTCCATCGCTCGAGATCGAGATTCATAGCAATCTCTTTATGTAATAGTTCTCGCAAAACAGGTCCGCCTAGTGCGACGAACACCAGTACGCAATTATTTGTAGTTAGTGACAACATTTTTCCTACCTACCCACATAAAGTTAAGTCCTTTAATGTCATTAGTACATAAGCTTTTTGGAAATAAAAATTATTTGAATTATTTGAATTTGAATTATAATTTATTGCATACGAAATAATATAAAAGCTAAGTATATTAATGAATTAGTTGCCCCAAAATATTAGTAATATGCAGTCAAGTGTAGTGCTGACGGAAGTTTGAAATAAAATAAATAATATGTTTTTAACGTAAATTGTAAATAATATTATTTTTTTATTTATTTCTTCACAATGTATATGTTTTGGAAAACAGTAAGTGCCTGAACACTTCACGAGGCAAGCCCGTGCTGAAGTGATCAGATTCCATTATCGATTGCTGTGTAGGTGAGAAGAGGCAGTATCACAAAATCATTTAAAACACGTTAACAGACGTCACATCATATAGATTAGATAAACTGACAATACATACATAAACTAACATGCTACAGAATAGACAAAAGACTATTATATCAAATAATAAATTACTTAAATGGTATACAAAGAATGCAGTTAAAACGAAGAGTTAATCTGCCAATAAACTAGCTGACTAGTAATTTTGTCAGAATTTATTATATAACGTTAAATATTTATCCAGCACCTTAAATTCGAAAAAGAAGAAAACTTATAATTCAATATTGTAATCAGTTACGATATGACCATGAAAATAATATTTAACAATGTTTTTCTAAAAAAATTAATTGTGGCCGGATAACGGCGACAGGCTTGCCACGTCTGGGACCTAATTAACTCGGCAACTGTGGGCCCAGTTCTAGTAATTGATGCCTCTGCCTACCCCCTCGACGATAACGGGCGTGAGTTTATTTATTTTATATTTCTAAAATAATTCTGCATTTAATTACTTTGTCAAATTTCCGAAAATTTGCTATCAAATTATGTGAGATTGCAAATCGCATCACACCTGCAAAGTTTGACAAAAAAAAGGTTGACGCGTCTATTCCAGCCTACATTAGCACTCAGTGACGGTGACAGAAGGATTCTGAGAATAATTGAATAAATGTTTGCCAAATAGCGTTAACCAGCCACATGATTGTCGGGTACTTATATAAAAAAGTTTCAATCCGTTGGCGTTTGAATGAGTTTGAAAAGGAAATGGTTGTGTTTATTGTGTTCGAGTAAATTGTCACAAAATGTAATTTGCAAAGAGTTGTCGAAAAGCAGCTAAGTGTGAATGAAATTAATGTGTCCAATGCTGTACTTACCCAGTATGCTGTCCATTTTAAGTCACATTGCCTTATTTTTTTATATTGATAATTAGTTATAAAATTTTTATTATATTCACGAAAAATTATGAGTGTATTAATTTATTATGATGTATCCCAAGGAAGTATGTCCACACAATAATCAAAGTATCTCGAATGATCTTGTTGTGTTTACGCAAGTTTTTGTTTAAAAATTAACAATAATACTCTAATTTCTCATTAGCCAGTACAAATCTGCTGAAGATTAAACAAAGCTTTCCATCAAGTAACAATTAAATTGCTCAGTTATTTGTATCCAGAGGACACTGTTGAGGTGCGTTTACACCAAATACAAAAGTTGTTAATTAACGGCCTTACTAATAAAGGTTACAAGCTGTGTATACAGCCGTTATGCGAGGTCTGACAAAGTGGTTATTTGTACGCTAAATTTTAATACGATTAAACCAGTATAAATTGATATACGTCAAATAGTTATTCAGAGTGTATAACTTATTATTAGTAAGGCCGTAATAGTATAAGCATAATGCCCATCCAGAGATGCAATCTTCTTTTGAACCTAAAATTTTTACAAATATTTTTTGTTTTATTATTTTTGAAATGGCAGTTATTGAGGTTAATAATCCTGAAGTAATAGAGATTTATTGTTTGTTATTAAATTTATTCGAAAAGAGGGATTCGAGGGTTTTTTTATTTTTATTACTTCAATTTTTATCCATTTTGATGTCAATTACTTGACATTATCAAATTATATTTAATTTTATTTCATTATGCCCATACTTTCCGAAAATAACCTGTAAAAATAGTTGCTCAAATAAGGTTGATTATGCTATCATTATCAACCCATTATGTCCCCACCGAGGGGCACGGGTCTCTTCCCTGAGGACGTCATAAGCCATACTCATGATTATGCTTGCCAACAAGTATTTGCTCACTCAGTCTAAACGTACCATAATGACGTTGAAACATTGGCTCCGGCTCCAGAATAAACAGTGTAAAGTGCCTCTCGTCCCTCCCTCTCTCTCGTAAAGCACCATCCCTCTCGCACTAATGGCATTAGGCGTCCATTTTTGTACGGGCCCGATCCAATTCCAAACTCATTTGTTATGGAGTAAAACAATTATTAAAAAACTCCGGCGGATTCAGCGAGCAATTTTTGTCGTTTTACATCAGTTAGCGAGAACTGGGAATGCTGTGGAGCTGTCCAAATGTTGAAAGTGTCAAATGGTACCTTATTAATCTGCCTGCCACGTCTGTCTGTCTGTGGCATAAAGGCCTTACTTATTCTCGGGAACCGTAAGAGATGGGTAGTTGATTATGTTGAATATTAGGTGTCGTTAATGCTGGATGCGCGCGGCACAAGACCGGAAAACTTAGAAAGCATAGGCTTCCTTCATGGTCTTCTGCCGTCCACTGCAGGACATCATTGACCAGACGACCCAGGACGGCTACCAAATGCTTGCCATCAGGGGTCTGACGTTCTGGTTTCGTTGGCAGAGAGTCGCTGGATACGCGCGGCACAAGACGGGATAACTCAGAAGACATAGGCCTCCTCCATGGCCTCTGTCTTACACTGCAGGACATTGAGGTCCTCAAATGGCTGACGATAAATCAATAATGGACGTTTGCTTTTTTTTAAATCAATAATGTACTTTTGAACTAAGACTTTCGTATGCAAAACACATTGTAAACTTTTAGTCCGGATCCAATAAAACAACACCCGTAAGTGGATCCGGACTAAAAGTTTACAAAACGTACTTTTGCTTCTTATAGACCCGTAAAATGTTGAACAAGGAAACCTGACCGTGTTTCATTTCATTCAGAAGTTTTATGTTCAACCTCAGCGCTTAAAATTGCCAGTCCACGGTGGGCACGCGTATACTCTCACTAAGAAAAGGCCTGTGTCATACACTAGAATGTACTGTATTACTAGCCGACCTCGCAAGCGTTGTTTTGCCGTATTAATTAAACATAAACATTTACATACAGACACGTAGGTACATTGTTTCTGGCCCCCTGTGTTGTAGGAACCAGAAACAACGACATCACAAACATGTAAACATCCAAGACTTAGGGTTTTGTTTTTGTCCCCCAGCCGGGATTCGAACCCGGGACCTCTCGCATGGTAGCCAGATATGCTAACCACTGCGCCACAGAGGCCGTCAATTAGCCCACGGCCTTCCTTCCTGATCCTCAGACCCACCAAATATCACAAAAGAAGTCATAAAATATTGGTGAAACCGTTTCGGTGGAGTTTGATAACAAAGTTATGACACGAGATTTTTATGTAAAAAATATTATGCAGACTTCTGTGATGGTTCGATGGCTAACAGCGGTTAGCGCATCTACCTATTATGCAAGAAGTCTCGGGCTTGAACCCCGGCTGGGGAGAAAGAAAAACCCCAGGTCTTGGATGTTTACATGTTTGTGATGTCGCTGTTTCTGGCTTCCACGACACAGGGTATCCTAGTGTGGAGCCTGAAGCAATGTACGTGCCTGTTTGTAAATGTTTATGTTTATTAGGTAGAGCACTACATAACTATAACAGCAAGACTCCTTGGATCCCTGTGTCCACCCATCGCTCGGTAATCGAATGAGGCGCACACTCGCGCGGGTCGGCAACTGCGCCCTTCACCCTACATCGCGCGCTACATTGTCGCTACACTTAGCGCTGAGCTCGCCGCTTGGAGACAAACAACTAGGGTATTAGCTAAGTATGTGGGACATGCACACATAACATCCACACTATACAATAGGGTAAAGGTTGGCTAAATGGTGAGATATGGCAATATGGTGATAATTTTGGTTTCACCTCTATTTATATTGCCCAGCGCACATTTTACGATTTTTTAACGTGCCAGCACCATCTTTGTTCCCCGTTCCCTCAGTGGACCTCAAGCTGTTGTCAGTACCGTTGCCTGTTTGCGCGTTCTGGGCGCCAAAACACGTAAAAATGGAAGAAAATCGTACGTAAATATAGCCATATTGTTAAGCACATGATATTATGGTTATTTCTTTTTATTTTAAAGTGATTTGATTGTGTTTTCATATAAATGTTAAGCAATAAACGTTGCATCTTTATTTTTTTAAAACAAATGTAATTTCCTTAAATATTTGGTGATTTTTCTTACAGAAACCAGTTGTCGGGCAAAAAGAAACGTATGATAAAGGGTGAACAGCGACGGAACTACGACCCTTCAAGCTTGAAAGAGACATACTTGAAGGTGGTTAAAGATGATTGGACAGTGTACGAAGCATCTTAGGAGTATGGCATGCCATGGTCTAGTTTGAAGAGGCACTTAACTAATCATGGTGGTGAAAACATGCGCTGTGGCAAATGGTATCACCAGGAAAGTACTGGTACTGACTAACCACAGTTCCATTGTGACAGAGTTGATTTTTCTGGCTCTGATGATGATAAATGGGCACCAGAATAGTCATGTCACCATAATGTCGTATATAGTACCGCCATATTGCCTCCCTACCACCATATTGGTCGATATCGACATGTGATTTTTAATAAGATTTTCTGATTAATGTGTAGGGCTAAAACCTGATGTAATTTATAATTAATGAAAAGAAAAGTCTGATTATTCTAATAAGTAAAAGTTTTTTTTAATGAATATTGATTTTCATATTAAAAAATATTTTTTTTTCTTATTACCACCATAAAGCCAACCTTTACCTTACTATCACTCGTAGTTCCGAATTATTGTAGCTGGGTAAATACTTCACGGATATGTATACAGTCATACATAAGCTCACGCCTGTGTCCCAGAGGGGTAGGCCGAGACCAGGGACTGCCACCTGCCACGATCCTGACAAATCTCTTTCGCTTCATCGACATTCATTAGTAGTTGTATGTACGCTCGCCTGTTTCGGCGAGTTGAAATGAATATTTATTCTTTACTAGCTGTGCCCCGCGGTGTTACCCGCGGTTCATCGATTTTCCCGTAGGAGTAAGATATTTCCCCGCGGTAAAACGTAGCCTATGTTTTAATCCAGGGTATCGGCTAACTCCATACCAAATTTTATTAAAATCCGTCCAGCCGTTTCAGCGCTAAAGACTGACAAACATATAAACACACACACAAACTTTCACGTTTATAATATTAGTGTGATTTTATTTCTTGTTTTTGCAGACTGAGTTATGTTCAATGTGTAGATAGACAAAATGATGATTTATAAAGCTGTGAATACCACTGCTAAAGTATAAAACGCAACCGATAGATTAAAACATCTGATTTGTGTTTGTGCTTAATAATCCTTGTAAACAATTTTTTTTAGTAAAGCCAACCTGTAGAATTTTTGGTGGGCTCCCGCTCACTATACCTAATAATAGTTTTTTAATTGTTATTTTCAAGGTCATCTCGGTCATCAAGGTCAAGGTCACGCTTTGAAAGTCTCAGTTGTGTACGGATCGGTATTATTTATTTTTCACACATCGTAGTGTCATAGTGTCGTGTAAGTTGTCTATTTAGTGCACACGATATGAATGACGGTCATTAATGCACTAATTGAAATATGTACCTACAGAGTTTGAATTGGGTAATGTAAAATTTTAATCAGGAACAAATTGTAAATGGCTCATATAAGTGGAATGTATACGTTTTGTTTACTTGTAAGTAAATCACAACTTTAAATTTTTCGCAACAAAAGTTGACTGTATCTCGGACGTGCGTCGTTCGAAGTTCATCGATCAAACCGGCCTTTAATAATATCAACTTAATATTATTAAAGACCGGTTCCTGAATTGGGAATTTCACTAAGGTAATACTTAAGCTCCTAAGTCCCCGTGTACTAGAAAAAGTACCAAAACTATTGTTATTTTCAAGGCCTGTATATTTATGAAGTGAAACTCTAACGAAGGCCCGGTTTCTGAATTGACAATTTCACTAAGTAAACGTATAAGTAACTTTCTGTCACGCTCGTTTCTGAAAAATTTGGCAAGACAGCACTATAGTTAAGTAGTTACTTTCTGTTCTGAATTCCAAATCAGGCCCTGAATTTGACGTGAAAATATTCTTTCGGTTATTAAGGAAGGTTTCATAGTCAGTATTAATTATTAATACCTACCGAAGAGGTACCGATATGATTAAGTGAAGTAAGTCTGAACTGGTTTAAATCAAAATACAGAGCCGACTTGAATCAAACTCATGCTGACCTGGTAATCAATCTCAGTGCTAAAAAATCGACCAGACAGACAGACAAGTTTTATGAATGTACTGTTGATGAGCATCATAAATACGTGAGGATTGCAAAAATTCTCTGCTTAAACAGTACTGGCAGTTAAATAAAGTATTTTTTCAAGCCTTATAGCTCCAGCGATTAACATTTAATTTTTACTGTTATAAAACATCTCCCATAATAAGGTTATTGTTGTTGTTGTAATTGTTGTGGTTGTTGTTGTTGTTATGTTAACTTCACAATTTGAGTCTTAGCAAGACAATCTAAACCACTGTTTTTCTTTCATATTAGTGAGGTAACTATTGAATTATTTACTTTGTTGTTGAATTACAAAAGCGAAATGTAAATTACAGTCGAAGCTGGCAAACCTCCTGATCCGGATATCATTAGCCGCGTAATTCCAAGCCCCGTTAATTACAGACAAGCAACAGTGCCGAAGCAATGGCCCGATTGGCAGGGACAAACTCGATACAATCCGTACTCGAGTGGAGTCACACCTATGGTTAGCACCGCGGGTGGCGAGACAATTCAACTAAGCCCTTTTGTTACAGCAAACTGTTAAGTTTTTTAGGGTTCACTTCACGATTTCATTGAGGGGATTAGTCAGGGAAGTTTCACTGAAATTACGTACTTGACGTTGCGTTTTAAAATATTTTTATTTTGACGGAGGTTGTGGTTGCAATTGGTGAATGGATGTGCTACGAATCAAGATATCTCTTTTTGTGAATTGCTGCAAACTGTGACACAGCGTAAAATTATATAAAGTTTGATATTTCGAAAATTATTATGACTTTTAGTTACGTACATTTGTTTGTACAGCAACACCATTCGCTGATAAATTGTGCCCGGATAACGGCGACAGGCTAGCCACTTTTCACGTTTGGGACCTAATAAACTCGGCAAAACGTGGGTCCAGTTCTAGAGACTGGTGCCTCTGCCTACCCCTTCGGGGATAACGGGCGTGAATTTATTTTTATTTTTTTATTATTACTAAAACTTACGTAAGTACTAGAAAAATCAAGCAAGTTGACTTTTCGTCGAAAGAGTCGGGCCAGGTTTTGCTCTGATTCGCAGAGCTTAATCATAGTGAGCAGAGACGGAGCTCGCGTCAAACATTCAAGTACCAAAGTGTATCCGGAATAAATTTAATAATTGTTATACATACGTTTACAATGTCACGTTTAAAATTACAATGCCAACATAATGCTCTAAGCATTTTCTACCAGTCTACAGTCTACAAGTGGTGAAAGAAATTTGAAAAATTATAAACGTGTGATAAACTCATAGAACAAAAGTTGTAACGATCTAATAGGGGTTTTATAGAAGTTGTTCATTTTGGGAATAACTTGTATATAGGTATTTAAACAGCGTTGTTTTTCTTTCCATTAAATTACAGAGCCATCAGCCCCTACAAACTATGTTTTATTAATCTGTCAGAGCTCGATAGCAGTAACAGCCGCCGCCAGCGGGTGAGCGCGGCTCGATCTCGGCCGGGCGGAGCCGCAGCCGCCGGAGCGCCCCGGGCCTTGCACACTGCATGGGACGCGAGCTCAACGATGATTTAGAGTGTAGATGATGCACTTAATCTATACTCATTTAATATATAAATTTTGTTCCAGAGGATTAACCGGAACAAAATTTATCGAATTTATCTGAAATGGCTGCAACGATTTTTACTCTAATAATTCATAACATAGTAAAAAATCATGAAGATTGGAAAATATTTAGAAGTAGAAAAACGTTTTCTCTTTTTGTATGGACGAGCATGTATATTCTTCCCTCTTGAACGAAATTAATTTTTATATTTTTTTTGTGTAGGTATATTTGGTGGTATTTTTGTTTGAGGCCTTAGATCAGCTTAAAAACTTTTTATTTTATTTATTTATTTATTTATTTATTACCATAACTTACAGCTATCATTACAGGAGATCCTATTGCGGTAGCTGAGTAATTTATATAATAGTTCGTAGACACATTGATTTCCAATAGAAAATTAAATTGAATCATAATCAAATAAATTAAATATGCGAAGCAAAATTAAAAATAGATAAGTCCACTTCTGACAGTAAGACCAGCCATTAGTCTTACAAGCCTCCACCAATCCGGACTTGGCCCCCGTGGTGAAGTATGGCCTATACCTTCCTCAGGGAAGAGACCCGTGCCCCTCGGTGGGGACATAATGGGTTGATGATGATATTTGGTAGGTCTGAGTGGTGAAAACTAAGTTTGCTAGTTCAGTAGTAATACGCAATCTATAAATGTCTGCAATCTATAAGTGCAGGACACAGGCCTTTTCTCAGAGAAAGATAGTATGGGCTTAATCAACTTGCGTGCCCAGCGCGAATTTGCCTTTATGACGAGCCCTATGAGGTTTTCCTTGACCGTCAGCGAATGGCATTGCTACTACGAACCCACAAATACAAGTCACTTTTACTAAGAATCCAACCCTAGATCGGCGGCTTTGCTCACATGGAACTCAGCGACTGCCTTATAATGTCAATACAAATATAATATCACAGGTTGATTCCGCTGGTCAACCTACGATATTATAAAATGAGTGTTGGCGACAAACCTACTTTTACTATGTAGTTTACTTTTTTATAGGATATTGTTTTCTTACTATTGTCATTTCGATACCTTAATTCGCAAATCAGCCAACTCCATACGATTTCTGTGGCGCAGCGGTTAGCGCATCTGACTCCCTAGCGACAGATCCCGGGTTCGAATCCCGGCTGCGGACAAAAAACCCAGGTCTTGGATGTTTACATGTTTGTGACTAGTGTGGGGCCAGAAGCAATGTATGTGCCTGTATGTAAATGTAATGTTATGTCATTCTAACTCAAATGGAGTTGGCTGGTTTGCGAATTAAAGTATCGATTTTTAAATTTAGTTTTGTATTCTTAGCAGTATAGTGTCTATATCCATAAAAGAATGATATAATCAACAGTGTGGATTACAGTTCAAAAGTTTTATTTGAGAAAAGTAACGGCACACATACGGTGCGTCATAATGACATTAAACAAATATTATTATGATTGTCAGGTGATCATAGTTTAACACAAACCTTCTGTCTAATCCGGCCTCTAATCAAACAAGATCGATCCATAAATCGAGTAAGTCAATTGCGACAAGAATAATAACGTCATTTGCAGACTATCTATTGCACATCGCGCCGGAGCCCCGGGGAGTAATCGCTGATCTAATCTATCACTTTTGATTTTCATTACATTCAAAATGGATTATTTTCACCCCCATGTTCTGAACAATTCTGAATTCCAATTAAGAAATAGTTGTTAGAATAGAAAGAGTTTTGTTGAAATGTAAGCTTTTTACGAAACTTTACGTCAGAAATAACGAGAAAGCTAGGGAGAAAATTATTTTGAATAAAACAATCCAGATTACACAAAATTTGAGGAATAGAAACTAGACAGTTTGATTCAAATTTGTCGCTATCTGAATCTTGACTATCAGAAACTAAAATAATCCAAACTAGCAGCTTAGTTAAAATCAACAATTCCAGTTTTCGCTGGTCAAATTCCGCTATCTTCAATTTTCGCATAGCAATTAGCAACAAAGTTACATTCAAACTTGCAGCTTATGTTGAATCATAATTCCTAGTTTCCGCTGGTCAAACTTAACGTATATGAAATTCAACACGCAAAAACCAGGTAGTGTGATTCAAACCAACAGCAAACTTATATCCTTGTCAACAAGTGTGCTGCAAGTTTGTATCAACCTCTTAGTTTCCGCTTATCAAACTTCATGCCATTCCGTAGCTGTTCAGCAATATCTCCCACCCTGTCTCTCTGGTAGAAAATTAGTGCAAGTATCAGATCAACATAGACCGCGTTTTTTTTTCTTATTATATACGAAAAGTAAGAAATAATGTTTCTGAACGTTTTACTAAAAAGTAGCTCAAAGTATTCGCTGTGTCCAATTAAAGTGAGATTTGCTTGACATAACGCGGAATACATTGACGACAGCCGCGGGCAGGCGGGCAGGCGGGCGGGGTGAGCGCTCAATTAGTGCGCATTACGAGTGTCGCCGGCGCCGCGCATTGTGTCGCCCGCCCTGACACCCGGCGGCTCTCAAACTGTCGGACAGGTTAGCCGTCTGTTAGTATTCAATTCAACTCAACTCAAATATTTTTGGTGTAAGCAGCCTATATAGGCTGTATAGTGGGATGTATATACGCACACACCTTCTCTCAGAGTGACTTAATCACCAAGCGTGCCCACCGTGGTTTGACGATTTCAAGCGCTGAGGTATGGTAATAGCTCAGACACTCAGGTTTTCTCAGGGTATTTTCTTTCACGGAACAATTTTATTCATAACAAAAACGGAAGCGGTGGTTTGTCGTGGGTTTAAATCCCTGACTTTATTGTCTTAATTACGTGCGAGTTATTTACTAATAAATGCTACTGCAAAGTGAAGAAAAATATCGTAAGGAAACCTTAGAGTCTGATGTGATAATAATATACCTTAGCACTTGCTACGTACAATGCCCAACTGCTACAAAAACAAAATAATGACTTAATTAACGCCAAAGTTATTAGTTTCACACTTAACATATTTCAACTTATAACAACGGCCAGTGTATATGCAATCATCATCATCATCATCATCATCAGGCTATATTAGTCCACTGCTGGACATAGCCCTCCCTAATGAGCGCCATAGCGCCCTGTCTTCAGCTTGCCGCATCCAGCATCTGCCTGCAGTCCTTCGCAGATCGTCATCCCACCTGGTTAGAGGGCATCTGCAATAAAAATAAAAAACTGAATTTATCAATAAAAACAAACAATCTTATCAAGATTAGTGCGAAGAAAGTCTTAAAGTCAGGCGTAACCTTCTATAGGTATAGTTATATCGAAAAAAAAAAATGTTGGCCATTCCATACATTAGTTTTGATATTAAATTTAGCAAATCTGTAACACTCATTCATCTTAGCAATGTTTAAATCACCATTTACTTTAGTATCTAATATGTATGTCGGTTTTATCAATAAGATTTAAAAAAAAGTTATATCGACATTCCCGAATTTAAAACTTATACAAACAATAAAAGTTACATGTCTCAGTTTTAAATTTCACCGCACCTTTTAAAACTTTCTGTGTATCATTCGACAGCGAAAATATCCTCCAAAGTTTGACAAGCGCAGTCGCAGCAAACCGCAACTGTAACAAAACACGCTCGCACTGAGTCTTCCCCTCTCTCTCTGACACGACGCGCCGTCTCGCTCGCGCGGACTCCCTGCGGTCTCGTTAGCGACGTATAACAACGTCCTAATACAATAAAATTGAAAATGGAATAAAAAGTATTCACAATACATCGCAAAACCACTTTACCTTTGCTCTCACCATAGAACTTATGCCTGGAGCGCAAGGCATATTTCACGATGTCTTACATGCGAAATAAAGTTTGTTAGTTACATTTTCAGAGAGCAACATTTGTTTGAGGCGGTCACCCAATATGTTGCTTGTGCAATAATTGAATTCGCTCTCTATTTTTTTAATTGTAGCAAAATAATCGTCGCTTTTGGGGCGAGCGCTCCGCCGAGTGACTTATAACGAAGTTAAGTTGCTGAATGGACTCGAAAACGTTTGTTTGATTCGATTGTTTTTTGCCTAAAGAGGCAGATAATTGGAACAAATGTCACAATGTTTGGACAGAAAATGTATGTTAGTAAAAAGTTTTGTTTCTGTCGCACATTCATAACACTATATTCTATTTACTGAAGCGAACGACTAAAGGTAAACAAAGACACAGCATCTCTCAAACTTACATCTCACTCAAAATAGCTCATGCATGCAGCTTTGCTTGCATCGTTGTACTATTATGTATTCTGTGGCATCGTATACATCGGTTTGGCAGAATCAGCGTTGGGTCCGGCTCACTCGCCCATACTATTTTCCGTTTCGTAATAACAAACACAAAAGTATAAAACAACTGGACGATGGACCAAAAAACTTTACCAATACCTTATTTACAATGATGAACAGATTAAAGATAAGTTACCTATTTTATTTTCTTTAGTCGCACTCCCATCAACAACAACGTCAATCTTACTTTTTTTTGTATTTAATTAAAAAAGAGGTTCGTAGTCAGCTCTCCATACTTCTTCCTACACTTCGCGTAGCCCATTAGTATAAAATAGTCGATCATAATCGGCCCAACAAAAGTCCGTCATCTTTCCTAGTTGCGAACATATTTGGCAGCAGTAGGATCGCTTTTATTTGAGGACAACTGAAATTTTAGGTATTTTTTGGGGCATAGATCTCTTAAGCAAATGGTATTTTCATGATAAAATAAAATATTAGTTAAATAAACTGCAAGTGGGGGATAAATCAGGTAATAACAGTGTTATTGTGTTAATTGCTTAATGGTATTTATTAGGCATATCGTTTTGTATAACTTTGCTAAATATTATGCAGTGTTATAAATGTGGCATATTGAAAAAAAACCAAATTTTTGACATGTTGAAACTTAGTCGTTAGCTTAAAAAAATAGACTGTAGAAGAAAATCGAAAACAAACAATTGATCTTGAACGATACTACTTTATTTATGAGAATTACGTATAATTACATAGTTTAGGCTCTAACATATCCCGCAGATGATTTCGATAAAATTCAAATTCACGTTTTACATTAAATTCTAACGCACAATAGATTGGATAAAAAAATGTTTATAGTGCAATGTAAAATAATAGAGTAATAGCTAATGGCTGTTAAAAAAAAATACTTTTGGAATTATAATATATGTAATAGTAATAATTTCTACACAATACAGTCACTTGACCTGGTTCCAAACTAGGATACCCTGTGCTATGGTAACCAGGCAAGGACATCACAAACATGTAAATACACCCAGACTGAAGCCGTTTGTACAAATACACGGCGGCCCCCAGTGGGAATCGACCTCACGATCTCATTATAAAACCACAAATTGAATCAATTCTATTGGGTCAAAACTACATTTTTTTTCTGATTCTTTCTGAGGAGCTTAACAAAAACTACGTCATTGATATTATCAGTTTGTGCAACATGCGACTGTTTCCATTGTCAAACTCACATAAAGCACTTATACCGCCTCAAAACCAACTTACACGCTAATGTACACCCTTTTACGTAGTATCAAGAGTGTTATTGCCTTAAATAATGTTTGGCTGTGATTGTTTTGTGTACTCATTGTGCAACGGAGACAGATTACAGTGCTCAAGTTTCAAAGATCGGCGCAGAGTTCGGTACACTTTGTGCTATGAAATCCGATGGGAGACCGCGGGCTGGTATTGAATGCGCAAGGCTTTCAAAGGGAGGCCTTACGTAGATCTTTACTGGGAAATAAGATAATTGCTGCCTTATTTCTTACTGAGACCCACTAACATCAATTCCTAGAGGATGACTGACGAAACAAATATATCGAGCGAATGTGAGTTGAAGAGTCACTAAGGAACGCCCCGGGTGGACATACTTCGATCAAATAGAGGATACAGTAATGGGCAAGACAAAAAGTACCCAAAACCGGCGTGCGTGCATGCAAATACTACTGAATGTCGATGAAGCGAATGTGATCTGTCAAGAGCGTGGCAAGTGGCAGTTTCAGGTCACTGCTTTGCTTACCCCTCTGGGATACATACGTGAGTATATCAAGTTATCAGCATCAACATAATACGCGGATTTACTTTTGCTTACTATAGTCACCATTTACCGGATTTCTCAACAAGGCCAAAATGTTTTTAACCTCGTAAGGCCCGACCTTGAAAATAACGATTGTTTACTTATGTATTTCTCTGACTACTCGGGGCTTTACGAGGTTAAGAAAAAATGTTTTTAACAAAAATAATTGCCAATCATGGTCTTCCCTTTTTCAATTTAAGCACCTTTTTTATAATAACATAATGAGATGATTTATGCAGCGTCCACTAACATCAGTCACGGTAAAGGGATCACCCGAACGCTGCAGTGCTTAGGACATGGTTTTTTGCCCAGTAAATTACAGTGGCAAAGGTTAACTTCTTCCAAAGAACCAATTGCCGACGAGGTGCAAAAGTTTTCGAGTTGAGACAATGATGGTTTGTCTAGGCCGCTGACAGCTTATCTTTAACTTTATGTTCATTCAGGCACATACATTGCTTCTGGCCCCACACTGGGATACCCTGTGTCATGGGAACCAGAAACAGCGACGTCACAAACATGTAAACATCTAAGACCTGAATTGATTGAAAATCTGATGGCAACTTTCTCACGTATTCACAGTTCAAAGAAAACAATTTTACGTCTATATGTGATTATTTATAGTTTTGTTATAACAGATATTAAATATGGTTGACAGCGGGTAAACATTTTTGTAACAAACTTGTCTTTAGTGTAACTGAAACTGTTTGTCTGGAAGAAATTGCTGTTCTGGGCGGGACAGGCCGCCCATTGTACTTTTTTATCAGTAACTTTTACTTACATAATAATTTCTTGTTTCTTGAGTGCAATAAAGAATATTTTTATTTTATCTTATCTGAGTTTTTGTTGTTTGCACGATTTAAATAATATCTTTATTAATATATATCTGTATTGTTTTTTCGGATGTAATAAAGCTTAATTAAAGTAAATATTGTATCTGAGGCAATTTAAAACGACGTAAACAACTTTGACGTTCTTAAATAAAAGCAATTTTTTTTCTCTGAATAAAATATTTCGATTTGAATATAAATACAATTAATCTTAATCAATAGAATATTTTCAAAATAACAAATCCCAATCTTCAACAAACGACTAAACCAAATTTTTACAATTCGAGCAACCACCGATTCAAAACCCATTTTTTTCCATTTGTTACTCTCACTTACAAGTTTAAAATTCATTGTGTCAGTACAATAATTCAAGTAGCATTAGCCGCAAGCCGCGCTCCATTGCCCACTGTGCAGGCACAAGCGACTACTGCGAACGCCTCCGCACACCAGGATTAGCACAAAGATCTTCGGTGCAATAGAGTGTGCTCAATCTCTTTGTCGACAGCGATAAACACTTGAGAGGAAAAAAATTGCGGCCAAGTCGGTATTTAAAGGGTTCTGCATGATTATCGTTCATTTTTACGTAGACAAATTTATGTTATTTTCTAAATGCATTAGAAAAAAGCGCATTATTTATGCTATGAAATAAGGGTGTGTCCTAATTCAGACATCCTTTTAAACCCTTAGTCGATGAAAATATATCATGCTGAAAACTAAAATCATTACATATTTATTTTTATAAACTAACAACATAAGTATATCGTTATCATCTCGTTTCTTAAGCAATGCCTTATAAAAGTAACTTTAAGCACACTGTGTAAAAAATCTTCAAATGAAATCAACAATTATTTCGAAGACAAAGATAATTAGTTCTAAGCAGTAGATTAATATCAAATGTACTCAAAGGAAAATTGTGTCTTGTGTTTGTCACATCCATGAGTAATAATTTTTACAATATATTTTTTTTTAACAAAAACTTTCGTAAGCACTACACAGTGTAAAATAAGTAAGTACCAAGTACCTAAGTTTAGTCCATATTTTACAACTTTGTTTCATAGTTCGTCAATTAATCTAAAATTGTTTTGAAAAGAATAAATGTGGAATTTATTTTCTTTCTTCGTGTAATTTCTTCTCCACGTAATCTATTTTTGTAAAACTAACAACTTTGGCGTTCATAAAGTACATTTTGTTTTTATTGTGAATAAAATATTTAAATTTGAATTTCTTATCTAAATATCATCCAACGTAACTCTAAAAGCGGTACTAAAACTCCCAGCTAAATCTTGATAATCTCATCCAGAGTTCCACGAAATGTATGTCCAAGCCCGCTGTTCCACTGACCACTGTGCAGCGCGTTTGGCATTACTGCGACAATGCCGGTAAACACGGCGGCTTGCGTCCAATTTCAAGCTTCTTAAGTGGCTATTGGTAAGTGTGAGTTCGGGCACAGACTATAAAATCAGTATTCACAGAAGGTCTGAACAGTTTGCTCTAGGGAATTTAAGTTGCCTAGATTAGGCCCTGTAACTAGGATAATAATTCATTCTTAACTTATTCTTAACATATTGACGACCTCTGTGGCGTAGTGGTTAGCGCATCTGGTTACCATGCGAGAGGTCCCGGGTTCAATCCCCGGCTGGGGAAAAAAAAAAGAAACCCAGGTCTTGGATGTTTACATGTTCGTGACGTCGCTGTTTCTGGTTCCCACGACACAGGGTATCCTAGTGTGGGGCCAGAAGCAATGTATGTGCCTGTATGTAAATGTTTATGTTTATTCATTCACTTGAATCCAGTTATTTCGTAACATATTTAATTTTATGACTTCTTATCCGAAACCGGGGTGCGTGCATGCAACGCCTAATTAATGTCGATGAAGCGAAAGTGATTTGTCAGGATCGCGGCAGGTGGCAGTCCCTGGTCTCTGGCTACCCCTCTGGGATGCAGGCGTGAGCTTATGTATTTATGTATGTATGTGCTTATGGCTGATCTTTGTTGCATGCCAGCGTTGCTCCTGATCGTAATCTCAGCATATCAGGCCGCTTTTTTTTCCACTACAAATACAGCCTGAAATCAGACATTGACGTTTAGCAAACAAAATGTTAATTCTTTACGTTAAAATAAATTATTTTGTTTGATGGATTTTATCTGACTCAAATGCCGATAGGTCGCACTTCTTCGCAGCTGCGGGATGTGTTCAATTCGCATCTTCTCTGCGAATCTTTTATTTTAACGAAAATGCCCTAACAGCATTTGAGTCGGATAATCAATCAATCAAAATAATGTATTCTGTTTATTGAATGTCAATGTACTTATAATGTTAATGTTAGCCGCGATTTAGTAACCTGCTTAAGGCTTATTATTAAATTCTTCATTGCATAATTCAAGGCATACTTAAAGCTGAAAACCATTTCATGAGGCTTCTGTTTCTTTAAAGTTTATGTTTAATAAGGAGCATAAAATGACCAGTGGGCGGGTGTTTTGTGAAGAGGTCTCAATTGTATTATCGTCTGCATAGACTCAACGGTTGTCCGCAATAGTGCGGTTTATAAACTAGCTACTTAACTTACTATTGGGTTTTGTGGGGTTCTATGGGATACATCGGTTTATTTTTCAATTGAGAGACTTAATTATAGGCTACAAAAAAGGGCTATTGTAATGATAATTCAGCCTATATACGTTCTACTATACCTTCTATACCTTCCTCAGGAAAGAGACCCGTGCCCCTCGGTAGGGACATGATGGGTTGATGATGATGATGATGATACGTTCTACTGTACTGACCTTCTATACCCTCGTAAGGCGCGACCTTGAAAATAACAATTGTTTTTGTGATCACTTGAGGACATTGGTTCTTACGAGGCTATTGGCAATTTGAAGCGGTGAGGTACGTATGCATCTCAGTCACTCAGGTTTCCTCACGATGTTTTCCTTCACGGAAATGCTTCATCATCAACCCATTATGTCCCAACCGAGGGGCATGGGTCTATTCCCTGAGCAAGGTATAGGTCATACTCAACCACGGGCGCCTAGTCTGGATTGGTGAAAGCTTGTAAGACTAGTGGCTGGTCTTACTGTCAGAAGTTTTCAAGAAGCCCAAGGGCCTCTGACTTGGCTTAACGACTGCCATCTATCGACGGCAGCCGGCACCAACTGCTTAACGTGCCTTGTAAAGCCGGGACCGCTCGGAAAAATGCCACTAGTGTTAGTAATAGAACGGTCACCCATCCATGCACTGAATGCGCCCTATGTTGCTTAGCCTTCGTGATCGTTTAAGATCACTCATTCCGTTTATTCCTTACTTCCACCGCTAGCGGATTGATAGAACGGCGGCTTCTCATTCTGAGCTCATTGGTTCCTCTCGAGATGTTTCCTTCACAGTTAGCGAGTGTGGTTGCTACCGATTTTCCGTTGACCGGTGTATATTTTTACAAATGGCCTCAGCCTGGATGTTTTCCCATGTTTGTAATGTCCTTGCATGGTTATCATAGCATAGAGTATCCTAGATTGGGATCTGGTGTAGTGATTGTTTGCGTGGAAGTTATTATCATTATGTTTTCCTTTACTCTTGACTCAACAAAAAAAATCTGTTGAGATAAAGCTTAGTAACTTAACTAAACAGTAAAACATAAATTGAAAGAAAAGCAATGACGAAAATTTTATAATTTTATAACCTTAGGATTTATTTACATCCATTTAGTTTTGATCTGTTATATAGAAGACATACGGATGAATATGGTTCATCAAATTAAGATTGAAAGCCTTTGAATTAACTCGTGGCACCATTCCACACCACCTCATAATTATATTTAAGGTGATTTGAGAAAGATGGTCAGGGTAGAGATATGTTTCGCTGCCGTTTTCTTCACTGCATTCAGCTTATACATTATAAGTACATTCAACAAACAGAATGTAAATTCTTTACGTTGAAATAAATATCAGATTTCTTCACTGGACCGCAGTTCAGTGAGTAATATTTTGAGCTTTCCGTCTGTGTATAACCAAAAGGCTGCCTGTGTAAACCTGTTCCACCAAACCGGTACAAGCGTATCTATACTGTATAGTAGATATTTCGTCTTGGTGTATGCTCTAAGCATTGAATTTAGATACAGAATTCAATGCTCTAAGCAAGCCTTTATCCGCAGCAGAAGAGAACTCAGCTCTCCAATCAATCATCAATCCCGGGAACATCAAACGGTGCTCACTGGCAATAAAACAAACTCGCAAATATACCTAGCACACCAGAAAACAAATAGAACGACTGCTTTGGATGTAGATAAATAAATAATATAAAAAATAATAACCAAGAATTTTGCTACAATTTTACAATTTCGGGCTGATTGCGTCACCATAACAATGGTTGTTAATTTATTAATATTTTCAAGGTCATAATGCAAATGAACTAACTGATAATAATAAATAAAACAAACAGAGTAAAAAATATTAAAATACTCAATTTTTCCAATTTTTAGGTTATTTAAGTTTTAACTAAGTCGAAAAAAAATCGCGAAAATAGGTCTTACTCATAACAAAATTAAGTTTTATCGTATCAAAAGCTATATTTTCTATGGAAAATCTATAACTGACGCTTTGATAAAAAAAAATACCAATATGATATTTACTGAATGTATAAATGACGTCACATTCGTCCTATAGACATCGTGCGATTTAACAGTCCCATTCAAATTGTTAATTGTTCCCCAGGTCTTGGATGTTTACATGTATGTGCAATGTGCATGTATGTGCAATGTTTATGTTATTGCAAATTTCATGATTCCGGCAGTATTTAGTGCGCGTAATTTGGCTTCTGAGACAGATTGCCGATAGTGATTGGATAAGAATAACAGATGACAGATTTTCTGGACAGAAAAAATTCAATTGTGCGAACGGACGTACCACCTTAAAGAATAATATGTTTTAGAATTTATAAATCACAATTTAGTTAAGACAATTCTTAAGATCGATCTAAGCCTCACTAAGTGCCGTTTCAGTGGAATCTTTTTTTAAAATAAGACCAAAAGATTTCATACATGAGATATTTAAATAAGGTTGTGTTATTAAAATACTTCAAGTCAATGTTTTTTTTACATTTTCGGCGTTCTATTTCTATCGCCACAACTCTGCCCGCAATCTCTGGCCTTATGATCTCCATACGCCACACGTGCGATAATATTTGCCCTCCCCCGCCCCCGCCCCGCACCCTTCGCCCCGGGCAGGGGGTCTGTAAACAGCGGGGGACGGCGGGAGGGGGCAAGGTGCCTGAATTCGATTCGCGTCTATTGAAAAGTTTCAAGAGGCGAAAAGCTTCGACAAACGAAGCTAAGTGAATTTCGAGCCCTCGCTTGGCACAGGGCCGGCTCGGGACACAAGGGGACTTTCTAAAGGGGTTTCATTGAGGGATTTTATGAACCTGCGTCTATACGCAGGTATAACATAGGCATAGGCATGTGTGAACATGACAGTTGTCTACTCATCTTGGTGGAATAGTAAGTTTATTTGAAAGTAAAAGATATGATTGTATTATTACTCACCTTATATTCACCTGATTTCTTGAATAAAGTGACTATTTTCAACTATAATTAACGATACAATTGTTTTAAATAATAACGAAAACTATAGCTTTGGAATTGAAAATCATAAAATTAGAATTCGGTGAATCCCTAAATTATTTACACGACTTTCGTAATAGTTGACATTGTCAGTGTTAGTCGATAGCAGCTGAAGTTTATTTTAAAATATTTAGTTTTGCTCAAACACTTTGTTTAGGATTACCTAAATATTACTTTTATTTTATAGTTATTTTTTTCTATATTATTTCTTTTGTGCCATAAAGCGTAGGAAACAAACAAACTAACAGTGCTATACAATATTAATGTAGGGTTATTAATAATAATAATAATAATAAAGGCTTTTATTTAAGAATACACAGTTCCAGCTTACAAAACACATAGATCATAATAATTCTTATACAGATATAAAGTAAAATAAAATAGAAGAAATAGGTATACGTAATTACAAATCATTTTCGATTTTTATTATTAATATTGTATAATAATATTGCCGACTGTTTATCCGCCATGCAGTTCAAATAGTCACTATTAAATAATTAAATGCCTATCACAATGGTACCAATAATAATAAGATCGACTAATGGTCCCTATAGGTATACCGTCATCGGTCATAAATAAAAAAAGTCATATACTATAGTAAAGTAATACAGATATAGCAATAATATACAGCAATATAGTAAGATAGCCTTTTTTCTGTGTCGTTATATGGACGTAAGGATATACATATATTATTTGTACGTTTTCCATGAGACTGCACCTCATTCACTGAATGACAGGATATTTTTTTTATCAAATTTCACCTAAGTTCACCCCTGTCAGCGTCTTGGATCCAATTTTTATCAATCCCATTTCATTTCCCCTTACGAAAGTTTCCCTCCAATTTCTCGCTCCGTCCCGCCCCTCCTAGTGATGGGCCCATGTAATCGATTTTTTATAGCTATTTCTTTTATTTTTCTATGTGTATCCTTTTATTATTTCTAAATAATAACTATGCAGTGCAGAGGCCGTACTGACAATCACCCCATCTCCACTAATCAGGTGGAAGGATTGACGACAAAGGTGCCGTTGATATACAAAACAGTCCGTTTCGTATATACCTACACGGTTTTTTTGAAATGTGATTCATAAAACATGTTTTTTGTAATCTTGTAATAAAATTTGTAATCTTGTCGCTTACAAAAAAAAAAGTTGGACAGTTTGATTTTTTCTGTAATTAATATAATTTTTATTTGTATTTCATGTTACGATATTTTTTATATTTTAATCTGCTTTTTTGCAATAGTGAAAGCCTTGAGTCGTGAAATAACTAGCCTGAAATTCGAGATGCGTGTTTAAATCGTGAATTATACCAATTGTTTTTTTTTTATATTACATTTTTGAAATTTGCATTCCACTTGCTAGGAACTCCACGCTTACTGAAGAACAATCTAAAAAATGCCGAGTGTCTGAGTAGTTCACGTACCTTAACACTTACAATAAGGTCTATTGACTCTCTAAGAAAGTAGGATAAGTATAGGCTTCTTAGTGCTTACGTCACGAGACTATGCAGTGCAGTTCAGAATATGGTTGCTTGCTTCGTGTGGCGTTATCAGACATCGTGTCGAACTACAATATAACAATAGCTTCATACCGATACCAGTATCATAGACCGGTAGATGGTTACTAACTTGTATCGATAACCTTCCAAAATATCGAGCGCGTCCCATCCCTCAAGTCTAAACAGTAAAGTATTTGTGCGAGCCTCGCGGATGTATCGCCGCTACCCGTCCCAATTGAATAGCCCTCGCCGACACCGACACTTCCTCATTACAGTGGCCTCCTTCACTCAGCCGGACTATCTTAATGGGGTTGTCCGATTTGCCAGTCCCGAAAAACTCTTTAATTTTTTCTCTTTGTTTTTGGGGGTCGTTTCGAAGGTTTCAGCAAACCCCTTTTTGGACAGTCAACCGTGTTGAAAAAGGCTTAATTTATTTCCAAGAGAGGTTTATAAAAATAAAACAGAAGTAGGAAACTATACAAACAAACCCACAGTTAGGTGTGCTGCTACATCTCAAGTGTTAAAAAAAAATAGGAGCCTTTTTCTTGTAGATTAACATTTTTAAACAAAGAAAAGAAGCCTTTGTGCCATTAACCTTAAATAGAAAAATGAAAAATCAGTGTTATGGTGGTCGGTGAACCTGATTTTTTTTAAATAATAAATATTTATTAATTGCAAGGGGCGACTCACCTTTATTGGAATACGTATATACGTATTCCAATAAAGGTGATTCGCCCCTTGCACGGAGTATCCTAGTTTAGAAACATACAGGATACAACAGGGTATCCTACTTTGAAGCGGTATGGATATTACTGTGCTATTATTTTATCTGTGGCATGTACATATATAGTAGGTACTTTCTTTCTACGTATAAAGGTAGCATAATATGAATTAGTAACAATCTAAACTTAAAACATCCGAAACCCTCTAGGTGGAACAGAATCTCACACTAGGCAAGATTTTCCTAAAATTAGCGCTTTTAAGAAGCAATTTAAAAGTTCCGAGCAATTTATCGAAGTAAAATGAAGGATAATCAGATTTTATGGCAGATTAATAGACGAGAGTTTTTATAATAATATTTTATTTACTTTCTGATAAGCGTTTAATTTTGTTACACAAGGGAAATGGTTTCCACTGAAATTCTTAATGACTTTACGTTAGAAGGAACGGAGTCCGCTTAAAGCTTAGAACGTGCTGGAATATCAATTTGAGACAATTAAAACGTCAAAAACGCAAATTAACCATCCTACTGAAATTCGGTGGCCGTTAGGGAAAACTAGGGCTAATTTAATTCTCCAAGTAATGTTTTAAAATAAAGCAAAAACTTTGGTTTAGGTTATTAACATTATTTCGGATACACGTACATAACTTTTTGGCGGAAGACTCCGACAAGAAGTCAAGTTAGTGTATCCGGAATAAATGCTTACGAAAGTTTTTGTTTGAAGATGTTTGTACAAATTAATATAAGGAAAAATACATATGTTGGTTTCTGCCAAACTACATAACAGTTTGTTGGCAGATGCTCTTTGCAGATTTTGATTTTGGTTTTATTTTAACCTCGTAAGGCCCGACCTTGAAACGAACAATTGATTTTGTGATCACTTGAAGACATTGGGCCTCACGAGGATATTATATTAAAACTGCCAATATTTGACGCAGTGCCAAACGCAGTGTAAAATCGCCAAAATTTGCTCGCAGAATCTGTGAGCAAATTTTATAGCGGGGATGGACTTAACCCTTTATAAGGCTGTGTACCATATATTGCCACCGTAATTTGAACTTTATTGCATTGACATAGAGTTCAAAACCAATGAAAATTTAAGACTAGCTCTGCCTTATAAAGGGTTAAATCATTTGTCGAAGACAGCTTTGCACTTAGAAATACAAGACAAGTTTTATTATTAAAAACCAGACAAGGGCAAGTCGGGCTCACCCAACGAGGGTTCCGTACTTACAGCTTTTTTTTTAACTCTTCCCGTAATTGAAACACAATCTCTGTCTAAAGCTCGTAAATAGAGCCCACTGTTGGGCATAGGCCTCTTCTCTTTCACGCCTACTCATGCGGTCCGGTGCTAGTCTCGTCCAATGTTTCCCAGCCGCTTGCACAACGTCATCGGCCTATCGGGCTGGTGGTCTGCGCACCGACTGTCGCCTCGTTCTTGGCCACTACTCATATCGCATTGTCGCAGTCCACCGGCCGTCTTCCCGCCTAATTAAATGCTCATCTCCATTTTAGCTCCGTAATTCGTAACACAATTTTAAATGGTATAGTTCTCAGATTCGTTTATTATATTCGTTCACGTTTGTAACGTATAGTTTTCAGATTTTTCCGTATTTTTGTAGTGTAAGACGGACGACATTACTTGTCAAATTACATTTCTAGATCAACGGGAAGTACCCTATGATTTTTTATTACCTTGAGTATCGACACATAATACGTTTTTTGGTGGCATAAACGACTGCATCTTATTTTTCACGTTATTTAGAAGTTTGAGTTTTTTACAGCATCAAAGGATCATAAACTTGAGTGTATGGTTTTAATTTAAACTTGGTACCTCCACGTGTTTCCGAGATAAAGGGTCTTGATAGACAGACGGACGGACGGACAGACAACAAAATGATAGGATCACTTTGTTGTTAAGGGTTCCGTTTTTTCTTTATGAAGTGCGGATCCCCAAAAATATAAAGACTAACCTCAAAAGCACATTTACTGCTCAAACACGTTACTAAAGTTTAGTAACCGATTTTTTAAATGGTTTTTGTTTTTTTTTTTCAATTTTTTTTACATGGTCGTAATAACGGTTTGTATAAATTACATTTAATAAAATCATAATAGGCTTGTTATGTTACCACATTCATCACAAAAAAAAACTTTATCTGAATGATCATAAAAAAATCATGCTATCAGTATTTAAATTATATTAACGAACAAAATATCTTATTACAACCAAAACCCTTGTAATTAACCCTCCGTATACCGCTGAGCAAAAAAAAAAAAGCTATTAAGGTGTATTCACACTGATCGCACACACAAGGGCGCGGTCACAGTGGCTGAGGTGATTTCACGCCTCTCAATAGATATGCATTATGGGAATTATGAGGTGATTATTTTTATGCGATACAAATACGGGGTGTTCTGAACGAGAAAGGAAAATAAAAATCTTTGATAATTTTAGAATTTTTAACACCAACATGCATTCTACATTATCTCTCTTTCTCTCTTCCTGGCTTTCAATCCCACATGAGTTATCCTTTTTTAATATGTTCTCTCTGTACTTCGCCCTAATAGTATCTTTTTCAGAATCGTCGCACTCTATGAGGTCTTAATCTAATCCCACTTACATTATAAATGTCAAAGTTGATACGTTGCGTCAATACTGTATTCATGCACTTTACTTAACTTATATTTGTGGTTATGCTGTATATGTGAGTGGTTGACCAAAAAGGGACCTCAAGGGAAAATAATTGATTTCGGGAAAATCGCGTTTGAAGTTTCTATAGGTTTTGATTCGTCCTCGGCTCACAAAAAAAAAAAATACGACACCTAAAAATATTCTGGTTAGACCAAAACTAAGCTAAAATACCACAAATTAAAAAAATCAAATAAAAACAATAATGGTTTCCAATCCCTCTAGGTCCCTTTTTGGTCAACCACTCACATATTATTAAATTTATTTGTAGTTCCAATTTTAAAGTTTTTTTAAGCCTTTTTCGCTTGGTGTGTGTTTTATAAGGTGTGAAGGTGCTAATAAAAACCAGCGCAGTTTCGAATAGAAACAGCAAACGCTCTAATAGCATCATTGCCACGCGTACTATGTAATATAATTTTTATTAATATTATTATTCTGTAAGTATGTTTGTGGCAATAAATCATTCGTACATATTGTACTAAGATAATAAAAAACACTAACACCAACATGCTAATACCACCCTGTATATCCCATAGCATACATTAGGAGCATATTCCCCAGCGTCGCGAACCGTGAACCGGATAATAACTTAATGCCCATTGTGCGCCATGTTTACACGCCACCCGCCCCGCGCGGCGTGCGAGGCGCGCGGTGTGCACCGGCCTTTACAGCGCGTCATAAGCCTGAAATTCTGGGCGCTAACATAAAATGTCCAGAAAGACGGCTGTAACGCTCAAAGATTAATCTCTGTCGCATTTTATAACGGGTCTTATGATGGTACCAGCTCTTATGATATTGGAATTTTCTTTCACTGGCCTAAGACAAGCATGAAACTAACTCAATTTTTATTTCGCATGTAATTTACATGCAAAGACGCTAGAACTACATACCATTCTACTTGTGCACAGTAATAAATAAAATATTTATAAACAAAAATATAATTTCTTTTGCGAAAATAATAATGTAAATCACGTCATGAAGCATAATAGGGACAAATAGAGATATGATATGAAAAATGGGATACCCAGGCACAAGAGCTATAAAAAAAGTAGAAATGAGCTACACTTTGCTATGAGGCTATCTGATGAAGCCGTTTCTTACTCGACATATCGTTTTCCATCTGTACTCCGTTCCACACGTCTAACTCCTGGGGCACCAAACCCTCACATCTCATCGGCCAAAACGTGCGTCTAGAGATCGAAACAATAAGCGAAGATGACTATTGAACGTCACGAACATTAAACAATCCTCACATCAAACAAGAACTCACATCCTTGGGAGCTTATTTCGTGTATCATAATCCGATTCACCTTGTCGATTCTTCTGTAGGTTCATCTATTCTAGTTGTCAAGGAACTTCACAAACGTGTTATAATCCGACTAAATTATGGACGAGTATAATGCGGCCGCCGCAGGAGGTAATCCATTCTCTAGTCGGAGGTTATACGGAGCGTTTTGTCTCTTTTGTGCGCTCGCCTAAATGCTTAGGTGTGAAATTTCAACTTCACCGCGCTGCTGTGGAGAGAATGCTAATAAGATAAGCTGCTAACGACCGTGGATCGATAATAGACATTGGCATATAAAACATGCTGTTTTATTTATTTTTTTCAGTTAAATTTCAGTGCATGGGTGGGTGACCGTTCTATGACTAACGCTGTGGCATTTTTCCGAGCGTTTCAGTGCTTCGCAAGGCACGTTAAGCAGTTGGTGCTGACTACCGTCAATATATGACAGTCGTTAAGCCAAGTCAGAGGCCTTAGGGCGGCTTGAAAAGTTCTGACAGTAAGACCAGCCACTAGTCTTACTAACCTCCACCAATCCGGACTTAGCCCGTGTGGTGTAGCCTATACCTTCCTCAGGAAAAAGACCCATGCGCCTCCCTGGGGACATAATGAGGGGTTGATGATGAAAAACATTTGATCATAAACTTAGAAACGAGTTAAGCAATGAGGTATGTGGACACTCGCAGATGGGCGGTTTTCATTCTTATCTTTTTATCTCACCTTAGTGTGAATGTTAGTGGCCATCTCATTAAGAAGCTGATAATTCAATCCGGTGACAATCGGCAAGCTTCCCGGTGGAGGTAATGACGTCACAGGACGCGGAGTCGGCGCGCTGTTAATTCGGTTAAGTTTTCATTTTCCACAGCGGCGGGAAGGAATCGTTCAGATAAACACAGCTGCACCATCTGGCCCATTTCATGGAAGTATAAACTTACGATTTACTACAAATCTATGTAATCAGAAATAAGAAATGTATATCAACGTAAAAAAATTACATTCTGTTTGTTAAAAGTCAATGTACCTACTTATAAGGTTAGCCGCTGCCATGGGGCCGAATTTAGTGGAGAACTAGGCAGCGAAAAAAAACTTCACCCTGACCATTCTTTCTCAAATCAACTTAAATCTAATACAAAATTGGTACGAATATGCTTATATTATTATATATCTAAGAAGCAAGACCCATGTATGCAATCAACACTTGTAATGTCAAAACATTAATAATATCATAGTTTTTGGTATGTTATGGTTTTTGGCCACAGCGTTGTACATTTATGAAAAACTTATTAAACCCTATATATAATTATCTACTGGCTGACCCGGCAAACGTTGTTTTGCTATGTTATTTGTAGAGTTGGCGGTCTAAAGCAAATTAGTAGTATCGTCATTAAATTATTGTTCTGTGCGACATCTATACAGGAATATTTTTTCACCAGTACAATAAATCAACATACGTAATACTAAGTCCAAAATACAAATACCAACATTTTTTGTTACTACCCCGTTGGTACAAAAAAAACAAAAATACCAATGTCTGAACTTATCCGCAAATCTTAAAGAAATGTGGACTCCATTACGCATGAGCACAACTAAACGCACGAACTGGCAACTGAGCGCCTTGCGGGAAGGAAAAGAAGCGGCGGCGGCGGCGCAGCCAGTAGGTATGACTTATGTATGACGTAGCAAAAAAAATCTTACTTGATACCAATTCTTCCTTCATACTTGCACGGGCTTAGGACCGTCACCGGCGTGGAATGCTTGCACTGGTTGGTAGTGGTATGAATTTCGTGGGTGTAAATCACAAATTATTAAATGAGCTTCCTTCATGAACTTAACAGCCAGTAAATTTAACGACATATGAAACGTAGAATCCACCTGGACAATCAAGGAAAAACAGCTTTCTCTCTGTGGACTAACAGCTTTCAGTACCTATTATATTGACCACATGTTTTTGTTCAGCATTTGATTTTTGGTATTATTCATATCTATTTCCTTTTTTATTTTAATAAGTTCATTAACTAAGCAAAACAATAAAGATCAATTTAAGACTTTTACTTCCTTTTCCCTTAAGATGGACAGACGATCTCATCCAAGGGTTGGAAAGACGCTGGATGCAAGTTGCTTCCGACCGATCTTTTTGGAAATCCATGGAGGAGGCCTATGTCCAGCAGTTGACTTCTTGTGGCTGAATGATGACCATGATGATGATCTGATTTCAATTCAATTCAATTCTGTTTTATGGACTCAATGCACTGATTGTCCAGTACAACTTCGCCAATATCCTGTGTTAGACAAGATAAATGCCAATCACAAGCAAACAAGGCTCGGTCAGAATTTTGAGTAAATCAGAACTGTTCTTTTTTTTAATATTTTTATTTAATCTATAGTTTGATATTGTTGTCTGAAAGGAATTTAGCTAAAATGTAAACAAGAGGGGAATTTGCCTGGGAGAGGATAAGTTTAAGATTAGTAGGTCTGATAATGTTATCAGGCAGGACATCCATTAGAGAAAACCGGAGATATCTGATTTCCTTCTCAATTATTTCTCAGACCTTTCCAAAAGTCAATAGCAATTCCCGTCAATGAAAAACACCACAGATTACACAGCTTATTAGCCTTCTTGGATGCTACAGTATCTCACACACCATGGAGTTAACAAATTAGTCCTTACAGTTCACAATGATATTTCGCACCTCCAGAACTAAAGTGACCTAACTCAAAATTTGGGTAAAATAAGCTAAGTACTCAGAATGACTCAAAAAGGTATACACTTTCATGCCCTTATTAAAAAACCGACTTTATTTGGTCAGAGAGAGATGGAGGAATATTTCGGTCTGTTTTTTCTTGAGCAACTCGCTCAGAGCGCCGAAGACATTTTGTTCATTTCCGAAAAGTTGCATATTTTGAGTTAGGTCACTTTAGTTCTGGAGGTGCGATTTATGTTTACATGGTGACATTGATATTTATGTTTACTTCGCAACGACATAATTTAATTTAATAATGTTTATATTGAAAATGCACTGAAATACGAATTTTCCGCCTGTAAGTTGTCGACTCGTGCATTTCGTTCGAGTCTGCCGTAGACCCGAAATTGCACATCAAATACACTGTCAAGTACGAAACCTACGAACATTTTGTATGGGAAAATGTTTTTATTTCATTTAAATGTTTGACGTATTAATCGTGATAAAAAGTATCCTATGTCCTTCTCCTGGTTCTAAGCTACCTCCCCACCAATTTTCAGCCAAATTGGTTCAGCCGTTCTTGAGTTATAAATAGTGTAACTAACACGACTCTCTTTTATATATATAAAGATGAATTACCAATGACTAGCTAGTTGTTCACTGCAAAGTCTATTAACCACAGATTAACAAAACGACTCTTTTACGCAATGTACTTCAAACTGTCACAAACACAATAAGCTACGAATTGTAGCTTTATTAAACTCGTCTTAACCATGTGTCTTCTGTTTCGATACCGTATAACCTTTTTATTTACCTTTTAATACATCATGTTAACTACTACTATGATACTATATGATAATAAATTATTTTTATTTTCATAACAGTAACAGTGGAGCAGTAGAACGCCGGCTTCCCAATCGGGAGGTCGTGGGTTCGAAACCCGGCACGCACCATAAATTTGTCATCTAAGTTATGTACATTTGAGAAGTTATACTAGCACCTGCTAAAGGTGAAGGAAAGCAACAGGAAAAAAATTGAGTTTTCCACGTATTCACAGACCTCAGCGCTTGAAACCGCCAATCCGGGGTGGGCACGCGTAATGATTAAGCCCATACTCTCACTCTGAGAAGTCTGTGCCCTACAGTAGGACTTTTTTTTTGTAAAAGGCACATACATTGCTTCTGGCCCCACACTAGGATGACTTAGATAGATTGACTTTATTGTTCATAAAAAAAGGAGATTACACAGGGTATTTCTTTTTTTAAAGACATAACATAACATTTACATACAGGCACATACATTGCTTCTGGCCCCACGCTAGGATACCCTGACGCTCAAGTTTATTTAGTTGCTCCTTGGTGAGGTCGAGATAACATAATATTATATCAGCGTAATCAAGAATAGGACGGTGTGATTGTGCTGCGTTAGCACTTTGGTAGCAGTGCTAAAATTGCGAAGCCGTCTAAGGGCCTATTTCTGAATTAAGAATTTACACTATGTAGCTAAATACTTAAGTAACGTGCTGTCGCGCTCTTTTCTAAAGAAATTTGACGAGACACCACTACAGTTGAGTAATTATATACTTAGCGAAATTCTCAATTCAGAAATCGACCCTAAAGAGAGCTTGCAGGCACGAACATCTTCCGGCTCACCATTTCCAGTTGCGCTACCCAAGACATCTTTTAGATTTCTGAGCCTGGCTGTCAGCCAGTCTGGCTCTTATCTTATTTTATCTAATTGGAATTAACTAAATAATGGTTGCTTACTGAACGTAGAACAGCTGTTGTCACCAAGTCGGGCCGGCGTCCGCTTAGTTAAACTAATTAATGTATTGACAGACGAGCCGAGATTGCGAGACAAAGCTGTTTGCTGCGCCCCTACTGCAAGCTTGACTTTGCGAACATTGTACAGACGTACCAACTTCCCAATTACGGCTACACTCGATTTGTTCTGCCGATTGTTTTGAGTAGTATTTTATTAGATTTAGTAATTATATTTTCTCAAATATGCTTGGAAATTTGAGCGTTATTTTGACAACCTTCTTCGAGATAAATCGAAATACAGAAGCGGCCGGAAAAAGTTCCACGAAAATTCATAACTGTCGTGTTTTGCGGCCAAATAAATTACACACTAAACTCATATCTGTCGTGTTATTTAAAAATGGAACGATCTTTTACTCCAAACAATGACAACCAAGGGGGTAACTTATCAGAGGTTTTATTTAAATTTTGAACTGGCTTGCGATAGAAAGCTGGATATACCTACCTATTGAAAAAATAAAGAACACTAACGCGGCAAATATTATTTCAAATAAAAAGTTCTGCCTTAGTACTACTTAGTTTTAATTTCCGCGCATTATTTGAGAAAAATCATATACAAGCCTTGGCCACAACTAGGCATTGATGGACTCACGTATGTGTGCCTTGGCTTCGCCTCGGCCCACATTTCCACGTTCGTCTATCAATGCTTCTTTTGCTGGCCGCTGCAGTAATGTACTTATTTATTACAGTGACATATAATTGACACATATATTATTGACTGACTTGATGATCTAGCCATTAGGACGCTCAACTACCAATACAGAGGTCGTAGTAACGATAACGGTAAATAACGCAGTATACTTTTTATTAGACAATCATTTCTCTGTAGAATCACTACCGGAACACTGAAGTTCGTTTTGCATAATTTCACGTATCGCAAAGTCAAGCTTACCCTTACCCCTGATATTTCGTAATTGACTGTTAAAATTTGTCAAAAGTTTTTTCGTATGCATTTTGGCCACCTGACAGCTGTTAACAGTAGGTAGATTAACAGTTTGTTAGTATACGAGAAACTGGGGTTATTGTTCTAATGGACTTCTTAATGTACATCCATGACTAACGCATAATTTGACGTATGCGTTTTGCATAATTTCACGTATCGCAAAGTCAAGCTCCCAATGGGCCTCAGGTAGGAAATTATCTGCACTTTCTATGGAAGCATGGAAGCAATCAATAGAAATTCATCTTTGGAACTCATCGCCCATTCAAAATGACAACGTGTTATTTACAAAATGACACTCACACTGGCTTTACAGGAGACAAGTTTTAAAGTTTAAAAAATATATTTTTTTTATCTCTTGAGCTATGTACACCTTGGTACAACATTACATTTTGCAAATCATTTTAATTCGGTCTAACACTTACTAAGCGGTCAAGACGCGTTAAGCAGATGTACCTACCTGCAATTCGTGGTTTACTATGATAATTCAATGAAAATTGCATAGCCGATTAACCAACAGATAAGACATTATAATCGCTCGTAGCCTGGGCTGCCTGAGTGATCTTAAACGATCACTAATGTTAAGCAACATACGGCGCGTTCAGTCCATGGATGGGTCACCGTCTATGACTAACGCTAGTGGCATTATTCCGAGCGGTTCCGTGCTTGGCAAGGCACGTTAAGCAGTTGGTGCTGGCTGCCGTCGATAGATGGCAGTCGTTAAGCCAAGTCAGAGGCCTTAAGGTGGCTTGAAAACTTCTGACAGTAAGACCAGACACTAGTCATACAAACCTCCACCAATCCGGACTTGGCTCCCGTGGTGGAGTATGGCCTATACCTTTCTCAGGAAAGAGACCCGTGCCCCTTGGTGGGGACATAATGGGTTGATGATGATGATGATGAAAGACATTATAAAGATTACCCCTTACCCCTGATTTTTCGTAATTGACTGTTAAAATTTGTCAAACGTTTTTTCGTATGCATTTTGGCCACCTGACAGCTGTTAACAGTAGGTAGATTAACAGTTTGTTAGTATACGAGAAACTGGGGTTATTGTTCTAATGGACTTCTCAATGTACATACATGAAATAGTCATAAAAAAATATGAATTGTAGTATTTTCAGACGTGATTAGCTGGTTTAGTTTTTTTTTGTAGCGTTTTAAATTGTTTTTTTATTTATCAGGGTTCTGTTGTTTTGGCGTAACATAAGAGTATTATTATCGTATTTTATTTGTGCAATAGAATCGCTCGTAGCCTGGGCTGCTTGAGTAATCTTAAACGATCACTAAGGTGCTCGTTTAAGATTACTCAGGCAACATACGGCGCGTTCAGTCCATGGATGGGTTACCGTCTATGACTAACGCTAGTGGCATTTTTCCGAGCGATTCCGTGCTTGGCAAGGCACGTTAAGCAGTTGGTGCCGGCTGCCGTCGATAGATGGCAGTCGTCAAGCCAAGTCAGAGGCCTTAGGGGGGGCTTGAAAACTTCTGACAGTAAGACCAGCCACTAGTCTTACAAGCCTCCATCAATTCGGACTTGGGCCCGTGGTGGAGTATGGCCTATACCTTCCTCAGGGAAGAGACCCGTGCCCCTCGGTGTGGACATAATGGGCCGATGATGATGATGATTTGTGCAATAAAATATAAAAGTAAAGTATTGTATTAGGTTAGAACTCTTTATTGTCCATACTTACTAGATAATAATAATAATAATAATATATTCTAATCACTATCCGTGTCGACCGCCTGAGTGATCTTAAACGATCACGACGATCTTAAGCAACATAGGGCGAGTTCAGTGTATGGAAGGGTGACCGTTCTTTGACTAACGCTATTGGCATTGTTCCGGTGGTGGTAGGTTCCGTGCTTCACAAGGCACGTTAAGCAGTTAGTGCCGGCTGCCCTCGATAGATGGCAGTCGTTAAGCCAAGCCAGAGGCCTTAGGGGGGGCTTGAAAACTTCTGACAGTAAGACCAGTCACTAGTCTTACAAGCCTCCACCAATCCGGACTTGGCCCCCGTGGCCTATACCTTCCTTGGGGCAGAGACCCGTGCCCCTCGGTGGGGACGTAATAAGTTCATGACGAAATGCTCGCCTGACATGGTGATTAAACCCAATTCTCTCTCTGAGAGAAGGCACATAAACTACATTGGGACATAGCATAAAGGCTGCATTATAAATTATATTGTTAGCACCCTTCAATAGTTAAACTTTCGCTAATTTGAACCTGTATTGTGCAATGCTATTTAACACCTCTATTCCCAAAGCCGCCGAGCTTTCAAAATCACCGAAGTGGAATAAAAATTTGGCGGTTTCATACAAAAGCATATTTTGAGGGATCACACTCAAGGCACGGCCTTTATTTGCAGTATTTTGGAGTGGCATTGTGCAATGTTTGGAGGTGTTATACTTAACACGTGTTTTGACAATACTTGTCTTAGAAAAAAGCCTATTTTGTGCAGGAAACGGATACGTTGTTACACTGGGCGCTTATTGTTAGTTGCCCGCATTTCTTTTACCCTCGAAATTCTTTTCCATCTATTTATTTTCCTTAGACAGCTCTTGAGTAGTTCATTAACTATTGTAATGTTAGGTTAGTATCTAATAAAAATTAAGGTACCCGATATGTGAAATATATTATAAGTAGTTCTATGTTACAATAATATGTATTTGTAGGAGGTGGATGACACTAACTGGTAGGCATAAGAAAGTGTGAAGAATCTAAATTAAATAAATAAATTATGAAATAAAACAACAGTAGTAGATATAATTCCAAATGCTTAATCATTTCATGAAGTGGGCAAATCTACGATATGGCCACGACATATACATGTAATTTTGTTTTATTTCATAATTTATTTATTTCATTTAGATTTTTCACACTTTCTTATGCCTACCAGTTAGTGTCATCCACCTCCTGCGGTTGACTGGTAGAAAATGCTTATAGCATTGAGTCCGCCGCATTGCCACTGTAATGTTTACTTATCTTCTTCATAAAAATAAAAATAGATTGCTGTTCGTTAGTCTCGCTGAAACTCGAGAACGGCTGAACCAATTTGGCTGATTTTTGGTTTTTTATATTTGTAGAAGTCCAGGGAAGGTTTGAACGGTGAGAATATATGGAAATATTACGAAATTTTGTCAATACGAAGTTTGCCGGGACAGCTAGTGCGCAATAAACGTATTAATAATAACAATCATTCGTTCTTGAATAGGCCGTTAGTTGTTAGAGGGGCTATAGAAGTCTTTAAAAAATATAATTGGATTTGAAAATAGGAAACCCATCTAGTGTGAGTAAAGGTGCCACTGGACGCTGAATTAATTATCTCATTATGCATGCAAAGACCAAAGTTCAATTGCTCGGGTGCTTGAGCAGTTTCATAACCTACCATCCAAAGCTTAATATATAAATTCGATGTACATTAACCAGCTGATTGTAAAAAATCTCTGTGGCGCAGCTTTTAGCGCATCTGTCTACCATGCGAAGGGTCCCGGGTTTGAACCCCGGCTAGAGACAAAAAAACCCCAGGTCTTGGATGTTTACATGTTTGTGATGTCGCTGTGTCTGGTTCCCACGACACAGGGTATCCTAGTGTGGGGCCAGAAGCACATACATTGTGCCTGTATGTAAATATTTATGTTTATGATTAAAAGAAGATTGTCAATCTGTGAGTTAATGGACAATGTACATTGAATTGTCATAATAAACCATGAATTCCAGTTTTATGAAACGTGGCCCCTGATTATCATCGCAATATGGCGCCGACGGGCGACGGGCGACCGACAGGCGAAGCGCAAATAATCTCCCAGCAATTAAAACTGCTTATTTCCTTAATTCCAAGCAATCCGTTGTCGACTGACGACTGTATTCTTTCTTTTCCTCAACTTTGTTAAGCCAAAACCAACTCTAACACTCTAAGAACAAAGTTCAAACTGTATGCACGAACCGCGTGGACTTCAAATTATAACAGTCATTAGATTCTCGACTCTAACGCTGAAGCCTTTGCGCTTAAATTAGCTCTCAGTACTACCTAGATGACATGCCAATTTCCTTCGACGCCTGTTTGAAGGAAACTGAACTGTATAGCGCAGGCGGTAGGGTGTTTTTTTGGTGTGAGGAAGAAGTGATGAGTCGGGTAAATGGGAAATTGTGCGCTAAGTGGGCCGACGCCGTATAAAACAACTCTTAGCGTTAATGATGAGAAATTTAGTCCGTGGAATCAAGTAGAAGTGGCATTCAAATAAATAAAGAAGGTGGCCAAGTGCCTGTCGGGCCAGGGTTCCATAGAAAGAGGAGCTTTATCTGCTTTTCAGTACTAACAACTTCACCAAAGTAATTTTCAATAATAATAATAACTTTCACACAACTCTATCACTGAACTAGGATAACCTATATACTATGTAACCAGATAAGGACATTACAAACAAGAAAAAACACCCAGACTGAAGCCATTTGTACAAATGTGCGGCGACCCTCAGTGGGAATCGAACCCATGACCTATATCTAGGTAGGTAGGCTTCTTAACAGCTAGACCAACTTACCGCCTGACTTTTGTATCATCATCATCGGCCTATGTTTGTACACTGCTGGACATAATATAGGCCTCTCCCATTGCTCGCCACTGAGCACGGTCCTCGGCTACTCTCATCCAGTTCTTGCCAGCCGCCCTGCGAAGATCATCGCTCCACCGTGTCTGCGGACGTCCTACACTACGTTTACCGATCCGCGGTCTCCACTCAAGAAGTCGTCTACCCCATCGGTTATCAGTTCTTCGGGTGATTTTTGTATACGGAATCAGAAAAAGACTATAAATTAATTTTCAGATAGCAAAGTTGACAGTACTTCGACCTTCCGGTATTTTTTTGCAGCTACGTTACAAGCGCCAAAGCAACAAAAATCTTAAATTCTATCTGCTTCCGTCGTAAGATCATACATCTACCTCTTAATTATAACTATTAGCAGTTACTAGTTGGTACCTCGGTACGTAAAACCGTTTTTTTTAATTGCTTTAAGGGTCACCTCTCTCATTATAAAAATAAGGGACAACACAAACAACAGAAAAAAGCACAATTTACCACAAAATACCATATAAACACAATGATATTTGCGACCTGAATTATTTAAAAAGAAAAAATAAATCTCAGTGAAACTGTAAGTTCATAAATTCAAATTCAAAAATTTTATTCACAATAAAAACAAAATGTTTACTTTATGAACGTCAAAGTTGTTAGTTTCACTCTAATAGATTAAATGGAGAAGAAATTAACAAAGAAACTCCACATTTATTCAAATAATACATTCTGTTAGTTTCTTTCGTTTCTATTCACAATTATATGAAAATATTAGTTTTCCTTGCGTATGCCTAGGCGCACACTAGCGACACGCGACAGGCGACAGCTCAGCGACTAGACGCGACGATAGGCTACGGCCGTCAATTTTCAAATATTTTGTTCGAATCTCCGCACACTTGGCGTCAGAGTCGACGACAAGACGCCAGAAGCAAATGACAACGTCGCGTCTGACGCGGCGACTTGACGCAGTGACAAGTCGCCATGTTTGCGATGGGTCTATAAGCTCTCAGTCTTCTTTACTCTATGCGAGTGGCGGAGTAGAATAAAATGGAAAGACTATCGAGGATGCACTACAGTAAACTCAATATGCAGTGGCTACGTTTAGTTGGAGCTATTTACAATTTACATAGGACAGCATAATTGAAATAACACGAAACCTGAAAACCGTTTCTTCGATAATTAATTTACTCCTTATATGCAAGATATCATTATCATTAAGTATCATTAACAACGTTATATTTTAAGATTGTATTAGAACTAAAAACTCTTAGTTGTATTAAAAAACGACTTGTTTATAAATTAAAAAATAAGTTTTTCAAGGCTATTCAATAAATAAACCAATAAACACGCATACACAATAACTAAATACGCATTCTCTGAATTATGTGTGTTAGATTTCGTCAATTATAACCACTTTTGTTCTACGACCTTTGCATAATTGAATTGAATACATTTTGACAGTTTAAATACATATCTGAAAAAAAAATACACACCAAAACCTGTAGGTAGGTTGGGTTTGCTTGTGGACTCACGTAGCAGAGAGCAAAGGAAACGGAGAACCATATTTTCTGTATACTCTTACTTTTTTATTCCTCTATTGAAATCAATTTGGTCCGAGTTACGTTACATTGAAAATAGAAAAAATAATCGAACAGAAAACCTGGCTTGCTTTCCAGCACTATATTTTAAACTCAAAAAGTAATTAGTGATTTCTATATCTATACAACCCAAACCTCATTTCTCCGTTGCTTTGTTTTGTAGATGAACAACCTCTTTGTTGTATTGTGTAATAAAAAATAAAAAAAACAATATTACGAAACTCTTTTATTTTTATTTATTTATTTATTTATTTCTTTACAGCTTAATATTTTTACAGGATTTTATCCATAACTAGTAATTATCAGGAATCGTAACGCTTTTTACTAAGGTTTCGTTAACTGTATTTGCAATATTAATTTGGGGCTTCAATTCAGCGTCCCTATTTTCTGCTGTCTCTTCCCTTCACAGTATATTTACTAAAATGCTTGACGAAAGTGATATGTAAAAAATATTGGTTGCGTCTTGTGTAAACTAAGATGCCGTCGTTTGAATGCGATTCGGTAAAAAGGTGGACTGTGTTTTACCAGAACTTGGCAAATTTGTCATTCGAATCTGTTCTATTCTTTGTGTTTAATTGCTCGACGCATATATATTTTTATCGCACGTATTATAGTCCTCAATTAGTAACTAACTTTTTCCAAAATATGCATATTAATACAAAAAATCCGCAGGCTCAAAATTATGCTTTTGATCAATAGTAACCATAATCTTTATAACATACCTACTTCGACGCGTTTTAGTTTTTCCTCCAATTGCAATTATCCATTCCACGTCGATGTATCTGTAATTGCTAAAATCAAAGCGATTATGAACTGCAATGAGAAATGCAGAGCCACGGCGATGTTAGTTCAGAATTTTCATTTAGTCAGGACTTTCATTAGGTTGGCCTGGGTAGATTCGAAGATCCTGGCGACTAGCGACTGGTGTGAAGATAAAATAACCCGAAGAACCGAAGAAGAAGCAAAACGGTTCTCTAATTTTATTATAAGCATGTGACGACCCGGTTACGGTGGCGGGGAGTCGCTGAATGCGGGTAGAACTACACCGGAAAACTCGGAATACTCGTACCATGAGGGAGGCCGGGCATACCCTGCTGTGGAAGTCTAATGGCTGATAACATATGTTTTTTTATTTTTCAAATTTTCGCGACACAAATTCGTACCGTATTGATAGAGAAATAGAGATGAATTTAGAACAGTTGAAAAACGTGACGCTTCTCGCCGTGAAGCGACGCTACGACTCTGCGCCAGTGTGAATTGAACCTACGAGGAATGGTGTTTTTGTAGATAAAACCGTTTTTTTCTTTACTGTTTTTTTTTTCTTAATTTTCGTCTCATTTAGTTTTAATTTTACTCAAATGTATAAACAAACAAACACATCCATGCACAAACACTGCTTCTGGCCCCATACTAGGATACCCTGTGTCGTGGGAACCAGAAACAGCGACGTCACTAACATGTAAACATCCAAAACCTGGGTGTTTTTTTTGGTCCCCATCCGGGTTTCGAACCCAGGACCTCTCACATGGTAGGCAGATGCGCTAACCACTCCGCCACAGAGGTCGTCTGATGACGAAGATGATTGCCTAAAATCAGTGAAGCAAGTTCCTTGATTACCTTACGCTGTGCATGAGGCATTTTGATGAAAATATCGTGAGGAAAGATACTTCAGCGCTTGAACTTCAGACCTATTTCTGCTTCCCACTTGAAGATGGAGATCGCAAATAAAGCGTTTCCTCTACACGGGTTATTACATGCAGACTCATCCTCATTAACGAATACAGGTGATATATTGTGAAAAAGTATTACACATACCTACATAGTTTATTTCCTCATCGAGTAGTATATGTATGTTTTGTTTATGATATCCATGTATGTAACTGCTTAATGTTAAATTCTAGAGGTTGAATCATAATATTACTTAGATGTAAAGTATACAATCTTCTCTTTTTTATACAGGGTTACAGGGAAAGTCGTACACAATATTAAAGGAGGTCATTATTTAGGTCATTTCTGATGAATTTTATTCTATTATGTAGGGTCCGAAAATTAACCGTTATGGAGATATTGACTGTTAAAGATTTCAAAAAAATATCTTTTTTTTTTTTGTTTTTGGATTGATTTTTTCTCAGAATAGAGCTCATAAAGTGTTTTTTAATGTATTTAGTTAAAAGGCATGTCAATTGATAAAAAAATACCAGCAAAAGCTGCACCTACTACTAACAGCTTTAAAAAACTGCTCGGCAACGGTTAGAATTAAATATTTTTTCTCTAAATATTTTTCACATGAAATGAAGCTCTTAAAAAAAAATTACGTGTGGAACTTATTCTGCAAATAATTTTAAAAACTTCTACGACTCTTGAACTATTCAAAAAGGTATAATATTAATAGGTATGTGCATGAAATTTTAAAATAATGTTATTTGAGTAGGCTCTAGTGGTAGTAACTTCGATACAAATAAAATCTTTTTACTTCCTGGCACCTTTAAACTATGTAAAAAAGTCAGATAGGCATTTTTGTGCTCTGGAGACATGCTGTCTCAGGTGTTCAGGTACCTTCAGTATTTCTTTTTTAGAATATTCTATCTATCTATTATTTTTGGGTTAGTCTGCTCGTGTGATTCTTCCGTGGTAGATGTGCTAATACGTGCTCTGCAAATGATTTGCATTTTAGAAACTTCTACGTCTCTTTAGGTATTGAAAAACGTATATCACTTGCTATTACATCGAAAAAACGTGAGCCAAGTGTCACTTAAGATGGCAAACGGTAAATTTTTAGTTGAGGCAAATACGTGCTCTTTGATAATTTCCCGTAAAACGCGACTTAGTTTGGATTTTGGTATTTATTCATCTTCATTGTGTGACTTGGCTTGGATTTTGAACTGATTCATCTTCGTTTTAAAATGGTTGCCTCTATTTCTAATACAAATTCTCATTCTTTTTTTGTAAATTACTCTTCACTACAGAAGTTCGCAGGTTTCTCGTCATTGTCACAGCCGTTTCCGCAAATATTCTCTGTCTCAAAATTTCGACATTTACAATTGGCGTCATTTTGTTTTAAATTATGCTTTTAATATGATCTCATACATAAAAATCCATTGGCGTTAGATCAGGGCTCCTAGCCGGCCATGCAATGGGAGAACTTCCCAAACAAATGGATTAGAAGGCTTTTCTAATCCATTTCTTTGGGAAGTTCTCATCCAACCATGCTTCCGTGGTGCGCTGGGCAGCCGTCATGTAGAAAGAACATTGTCTCGTCTCAATGCAATAGAAATGTCGTCCATCAACAAGGGTAACTCCTCCCTCAAAAAGTTTTCATATGTGTCTCGCCATTCAAGTCACAGAATGAAAATGAATTAGTCCAAAATCCAAGCCAAGTCTCAGTATGAAGATGAATCAGTTCAAAATCCAAGCCAAGTCACAGAATGAAGATGAATTAATACAAAAATTCAAACTAAATCGCGTTTTACGGGAAATTATCAAAGAGCACGTATTTGCCTCAACTAAAAATTTACCGTTTGCCATCTTAAGTGACACTTGGCTCACGTTTTTTCGATGTAATAGCAAGTAATATACGTTTTTTGATACCTAAAGAGACGTAGAAGTTTCTAAAACGCAAATCATTTGCAGAGAACGTATTAACACATCTACCACGGAAGAATCACACGAGCAGACTAACCCAAAAATAATAGATAGATAGAATATTCTAAAAAAGAAATACTGAAGGTACCTGAACACCTGAGACAGCATGTCTCCAGAGCACAAAAAAGCCTGTCTGACCTTTTTACATAGTTTTAAGGTAGTAAATAGATTTTTATTGTATCGAAGTTCAGTTATGTCAGTACTACCACTAGAGCCTACTAAAAATAACATTATATTAAAATTTCATGCACATACCTATTAAATGTTATACCTTTTTGAATAGTTAAAGAGTCGTAGAAGTTTTTAAAATTATTTGCAGAATAAGTTCCACACGGATTTTTTTTTTTTAAGAGCTTCAATGTGAAAAATATTTAGAGAAAAAATATTTAATTCCACCTGTTGCCGAGCAGTTTTTTAAAGCTGTTAGTAGTAGGTGCAGCTTTTGCTGATATTTTTTTATCAATTGACACACCTTTTAACTAAATACATTAAAAAAAAACACTTTATGAGCTCTATTCTGAGAAAAAATCAATCAAAAAGCAAAAAAAGTTGATATTTTTTTTAAATCTTTAACAGTCAATATCTCCATAACGGTTAATTTTCGGACCCTACATAATAGAATAAAATTCATCAGAAATGACCTAAATAATGACCTCCTTTGATATTGTGTACGACTTTCCCTGTAACAATGTATATAAAAATGGATTGCTGTTCGTAAGTCTCACTAAAACTCGAGAACGGCTGGACCGATTTGGCTGATTTTTGGTTTTTTATATTTGTGAAATTCCAGGGAAGGTTTAAATGGGGAGAAAATATGCAAAAATTATGAAAACTTTGGCTGTACGAAGTTTGCCGGGACAGCTAGTTTTTTTATATTTCTGTAACTTCCTGACAATGTTAAACTACGAATTACCACTGTATCCTTATTATAATTTCGAATGTTGCCTTTACTCTTCTTGACATTTAAATTTTTTTTTTTGAGTGTTTGTTTGTCTCTGCATCATTTACGAAAATCGGTAAATAGAAAAAGCGTACCTAACACCGGCTGCATAAAGTTGGAATGACCTTCTGGATTTTTTTTGCAAACACGCATGTATGAGGTACGTCCATAGGCTTGTATGAATTTGCTGCTTTTGTATTTCCGAGTCCAATGAGCCTACAGCGCCACCAAGTTATCTGTTCAGTGGGCAAAATTGTAACTAACTTATAAATTGTAAATCCTGTTCCCCATTTTTTGTTTTATTTATTCACTTACTAAGATTTATAGGTATATTTTCATTAAAATTGAAAGACGGGTTAAAATATTCTCATTTGTCTAGGTAAATTCCTCAAATGTTACTACTAAATTCTCCACTAGCGCCGCTATCAACTGAACAGATAAGATGGTGGCACTGTAAAGATTTTTGTAAATGCCAAATGGAACGAAAAAAAAATCAAAAGTCACAGAACAAAACTTGATATATACATGACAAACTCTAACTGATGTTCATTATTTATGAAACCCTTTAATAGACACTACATACGTCTGTGTCTAACACAGATCTTTATCTATGGTGCCAACACTAAAGCTAAATAAGTCAGAAAATTACGAACTCTACTTATTTCTCAAACGAATGTATCGTAGTGTTTTAATAAATTGTGTTTTTATAAATAACTAATTAAAAAACTCGATAAACGCTAATCGGCGTTTAATCGGCGGCGTAAAATAGTCTCTGGTGGAGGTTTTACAAGAAAAAGACGTGACCACAGATTAAATAAACTGACTTTGAACGCTGCTTTTATTTTCTTTTCTTTATTAGGGACAAAAAACAGAAGGTTAGGTTTTAGATAATAAATGTGGAGTTTATTTGTTAGCTTCTTCTCCATGTAATCTATTAATTGTGAAACTAACAACTTTGACTTTCATTAAGTAAAATATTTGAATTGAATTGAATTGAATTGATTATACATACATAAGCTCATGCCTAAATCCCACAGGGGTAGGCAGAGACCATGGACTGCCACCATAAGATTGTAGGGCTTTTTACAAGGTTTTTTATAAATATGGGAAGTGATATCAGCGTGGACGCTTAAGAGTTGTTCGCAATATGCCTTCGTCGGCAAATAAAGGAAGTGCGAGAAGGGACGTGGCTGTTTGCCTGTGAACGTCTCATTATTGGCTTGTTAACATTGTGTTGTGGCATTCAAGGTCTATCCACGTTATCCGGCGACGACTTGCGGGCGGCACGACTTCAATGTAAAACAACCCTTATATGTAAAAGAAGAAGATAAACATTTATTATACCAACAAGATCGCTCGTAGCCTGGGCTGTCTGAGTGATTTTAAGCGATCACTAAGGTTAAGCAACATACGTTCAGTCCATGTATGGGTCACCGTCTATAAGTAATGCTAGTGGCATTTTTCCGAGCATTTCCGTGCTTCGTAAGGCGCGTTAAGCAGTTGGTGCCGGCTGCTGTCGATAGATGGCAGTCGTTAAGCCAAGTCAGAGGCCTTTAGGGGCGGCTTGAAAACTTCTGACAGTAAGACCAGCCACTAGTCTTACAAGCCTCCACCAATCCGGACTTGGCCCCCGTGGTGGAGTATGGCCTATACCTTCCTCAGGGAAGAGACCCGTGCCCCTCGGTGGGGACATAATGGGTTGATGATGATGATAATGATCGCGATCAGACCAATTAAATGTAGGATTAAGTGCGAATGTCGCGGGTCATTAAAAATACTAGGCAGTATGATATACGTACAGTCGACAGCACGTCAATCTTCACATTTTAGTTGCAAAGTCGCCCGTAATGCAACGGAGTAGAGTGCATGGGTGTATACCATGATGTGCTGTTGACTGTACATACATACATAAGCTCAAGCCTTTATCCCAGAGGGTTAAGTAGAGACCAGGGACTGCCACCTGCCACGATCCTGACAAATCACTTTCGCTTCATCGACATTCATTGGTCGTCGCATGCACGCACGCCGGTTTCGGGTACTTTTTATCTTGCCCTTTGCTAATACATCCCCTATTTGGTCGAAGTATTTCTATTTGATTTATTTGGACTATTTGGCCCTCCTGGGGCGTCCCTTACCGGCCCTTCCTCTCACACTCGCTCGATATATTTGCTTCGTCACTCTTTCTTCCTTCATTCTCTCCACATGTCCAAACAAACGGAACATTATAGCTTGACAATAAAACACACCAACGTGGTGGCCGTCCATACAAAGTACGACTGCTGTAAATGACGGCCACCGCGTTGTGTTTGATTTACTGACGAAGTCTGTGGCGCAGCGGTTAGCGCATCTGACTTCCATGCGAGAGATCCCGGCTGGATCCAAAAAAATAGAACCCAGGTCTTGGATGTTTACATGTTTGTGACGTCGCTGTTTCTGGTTCCCACGACACAGGGTATCCTACTGTAGGACCAGAAGCAATGTATGTGCCTGTATGTAAATGTTACGTTATGTTATGTTTGATGATTCTATGATCGCTTCCACTTTGAAGCTTGAATTTTTAATCGAGGTTTGAATCAGGATGTGATTTTGGAAATATAACACAGACATTTAAATTTAGCTTCGGAGATAGTTTTATCCCTTTCCGAGGAAAACTATCTTGATAAACGGACGGCTGAAAGTAACAAAAGGATACATTAAGGGCCGACTTCTAAATTGAGAATTTCGCTCTGAGAATCACTTTATTGTAGTGCTGTCTCGTCAAATTTCTTTGAAAAAGAGCGTGACAGACGTTACTTAAGTATTTACTTCGTGTACATTCTCAAATCAGAAAGTGTTCCAATTGACATTTTGAGATGTTTTGTAAGCAACCTTTTCTCCGCGGCGGAGAAAAAAGTACGCTCCGCGAATAAAAAGTCCTCCGCGGATTAACCGCGAACTCAACACACACGGGCGTGCGAAATACTCGGTCCATCCCCTTATATTTCAACGCGGACTAAAGCCCGCCGTGTAGTAGCTTCGCCTAGTCACACGAGTTCTATTTTTTTCGGGGACTCCCGCGTATTTTAGTTCGTTCCGCTCCATGCATGTCCTCGGTTATTCGGCGGATTTTTAGTACGCGGTACTTTTTAACTCTCGTTTGTGTTACTCGATACAGTTGTAAGAGATTTATTTTAGCGGATAAAAAAGTCCGCGGAGAAGAGTCCTTTGACTGCGCAGGCCATTAAACAGAGTCAGATTTGAAATAGATAGGTTCCAGAAAAAAATCGTTAGCATTAAGCAAAGCTCGAAATATTTAAAATTTTATTTAACTCTTCTTAAACGTTTTATTCAAAACCAATAATTTAGAATATTATACATATACTACAACTGTTACTTTCGACTATTTACATATTACTTATTTACATACTATTCAATAAATTACAGAAATTATTACAGAATTTTTCAAGAATTTTAATATATTTACTGCCATCTAGTGTCGAGTAGAAGAAGTAATAAAAGCAAAATGAGGTTAAATGACTAATTATTATGATTATTATATTAATTAATATTACTATATAAATTAAACTTATTTTTATCAGCATCTAGATGTATTTAGCAAGAATAATTTAGATTTAGCAAGTACAATATTTATAGCGCCACCTAGTGTTGAATAGCAAAACTATCTCCACATCGAATTTCTTCCAAAAAATGGTACGCTACAAGTACTGATTTTGTCCTTTGGATGGCGTTTAATTTAAACACTATTGGGAACTGAGTGTGTTAGCTATAAAGCGTTTCTTATAAAATGGAGTTGACATACATAATAATATACGTACATAGACTCACGACTGTATCCTAGAGGGGTAGGCAGATACCAGGGAATGCCACTTGACACAATCCTGTCTTACACGCACATTTTATAGTCAAAAATAAATTATTTAAGCCTGATATCCCGAATAGCCTCTTGACAAATTGCAAATTGTTTACGTTGTACCTAATTATTAATATGTACCTGCTCTATACTTCGTTCCACGAGTCGAGCTCTCAGGGGACCAAATACTGGCATAAGCGAAATAACAAGCGAAGCCAGTCCGCTTCACAGAATAGGGCAGTGGCTATTGGATGCCGCACATTAATTACTTTGGGAGCTCGTTTCATGGAACGCAGTGTAAATGCTAACATGTAGCCTCTCTAGAGCCAGTTAGATTATCAACAACTGCTATAAAGTCCAACTCTACGACTGCGTAGCCCTGACGCTCCGGTCCTCGTCCCCAACCTGCTTGCTCTCGGAAGCCCTCAGGACCTCAGCCAGCAACTGTGCAGCCTTGGGCATGTCCTTCACCGGCAGTTTGCTGAAGGCCAGCCTCAGCTGCGGGCTCGCAGAGCCGCTGTCGAACAGGCTGGCTTGCCCTGGGACCAGCATCAGCCCACGCTCGAAAGCGGTTTTGAATACCTGCGGCGGAAGGTAATGAGGATTTTTTTTATCGTCGTAATCAACCCATTATGTCTCCACCGAGGGGCGGTCTCTTCCCTGAGGAAGGTGTAGGCCATACTCCACCACGGGGGCCTAGATCGGATTGCTGGAGGCTTGTAAGACTAGTGGCTGGTCTTACTGTCAGAAGTTTTCAGCAGAATAGTCTCAGCCCACTTCTTCCAATTTAAGGTAAGGTAAGATAAGGAATGTTTTTTTAAGTTTTTATTGATGGTGCTAAACAGGCATTGTCTGCTAATGTAGTAAAGTTAAGATAGAAATGGAAAGTATGTCTGGCATTTCTTGAAATAAGTTAAGTAAGTACTTATACCGGCTTCAGCCGCTAAGGGCCGGTTTCAGAGTTGAGAATTTTCATTAAGTAAATGCTTGACTGTAGTGCTGTCTCGTCAAATTTCAGAAAAGAGGGTGACAGAATTGGTGTACATTCTCAATTCAGAAGTCGGGCTTAAGTTTTTACAGGTTTCAACATAGGTATTCCTGTTGTTTTTTTATGACGCCATAGGATCGTCTAAGATAGCCTGTTGGCAGTTTATGTTGGTAGAACTCTACTACACTCTGTTTGCCTTACCACTGTGATAAAGAATAAAGTGGTTTGATTACCTCTTTTCAATACATTTACGACAGTAGTCAAAATCAGAAGGTGGGGCAGATGGCACGCAGAACTGATGGTCGATGGGGTCGAAAAGTGCTCGAATGAAGACCTCATATCGGCAAGCGCAGCGCAGGAGGACCAGCCACAAGATGGACAGACGATCTCATCCAAGTGGCAGTAAGACGACGCAAGCCGCTTCCAACCGGTCTGTTTGGAAATCCATGGAGGAGGCCTATGTCCAGTCCAGATAATGATAACGACAGTAGTGGTCACTCACCATATGATGCACATCGGGCACGTTGACTTTCAGCCACAAGAATATCCCGGCCTGAGGCAGCGTCCAGCTGGCTTGGGTGTCCACCGCGGTCAGGGCTTCGTGCAGCGCGTCCCGCCGCGTGCGGTACTGCCGCCGCGCGGACCGCAGCTGCCCGACCAGGCCTTGGCGGCCCCATTCCTGCAGCAGCTTGGACAGGACGGCCTAGAAAGCAGACAGGGTATCATCACCAGACGAAGATGTCTGGTTTTAAACAGTAGATTCATCATCAACCCATTATGTCCCCACCGAGGAGCACATCTATCGACGGCAGCCGGCACCAACTGTTTAGCGTGCCTTGCGAAGCACGGAATCGCTCGGAAAAAATGCCACTAGCGTTAGTCATAGACGGTGACTCATCCATGGACTGAACGCGCCGTATGTTGCTTAACCTTAGTGATCGTTCAAGATCACTCAGGCAGCCCAGGCTACGAGCGAATAACCACGTAATAACCGTAACCCAATAACCGTATAACCACGGTATATTGGGAGTAAATTACTAGCATCGAAAAACGATTCAGCCTTTGGTAGGACGGAATCGCTCATAGCCTTTCTGAGCGATTCGCTCATAACTCTGCCTGAGTGATCTTAAACGATCATAAAGATTAAACAACATATGGCGCGTTCAGTGTATGGGTGACCGTCTATGGACTAACGCTAGTGGCATTTTTCAGAGCGGTTCCGAGAGCAGTTATGACGCAGACAAAACTTTTTTGCATTTATTTTTATGAAGTATGTAAATACATACCTATTTTTTAAGGACTTGCTAACTATAGATCTAAGTACTTTTGAACGTTGCCGCCATCGTAAATATGTATTCTTAGTCACAAGTGCTGCTGTTGCTGCTTTGTAACAAGTAACTGGACATCTGAAGTGGAAAACTGCTGACAGCATTTTTAACAAATTTAGAATACACTATTAAAGGCTACAGATGCAACTCCAATTTATTCAGGAAAGGCGCAGTACCCAACCAGACCCTGAGTCCCTTTAAATTCCCATTCGCTGCATCCCAAGTATAAAAGTGCCGGGTCCCGAATTTATCGTGTAAAAAATCTTCCCTGAAGTGCAACTCCAGCAAGAAAAAGGGAGCGTCCTCCCAACAAATGCTTAATGTTGTATGTGGTGCTTTGATCTAACCTGCGCTATGGTGCAGGTGTGCAGATGATCTCCTTGCAGGTGTAACTCCAGTTTGTTCAGCAGGGGACGAGGCGCGGTGACCCAGCCAGTCCTCAAGCCTGGAGACAGCACTTTGGAGAAGGAATCCACGCGGACCACTCGCGCCTGCACGTCCAGTGAGAGGAAGGACGGTACTGTTGTCTGTGAAGGGTTGGAAAGTTTGACAACTTTTTTCAATTTTTATTTTATTTTATTTATTAGGACCACCAACAAGATATACACCAATACATTCACAATAGACAATATACTAAAAATAACCTTAGTGTGACCTCACTGGCAGGCAGCCACAAAATGCACCGAAGGTATTAATTTGCTCGAAGGCTTACAGTTTACACTGGTTTTACAGTTTCTTAATTTAAGTAATTATTATTATTATTTAATATGAAAAAAAAAAAGTCTTAAGTTTCAGAGGGTGGACAAAATAATCCTTGTAAACTTTGCGCAGTAGTCAGAGAATAGGTATGTCAATATCGTGAGACTTGGCTAGAGCGTAATGTTGCGATATGAGCCTTTGCATAGTACAAAAATGACCAAGATGCCTCTTTGAGTGTTTTCTAACTTTGAATGCGAAAGATATTGTCAAACTGAAAGAAACACTTTGTGGCTAGCATGCTCGAAAATCACACGTCGGTTGATTTTTTTAGCACCCTCGAAATAAGCACGCTCTATACGAGTACTAGCAATGTTGTTACACACGTACTACTAATGAGCACTTGCTCAATAAAAGCATGCTTTCATGCTAGTAATTGAGCACGTCTGTCAGTACCTTAACAGTACTATTAGTAACTCAGTAAACTCACGTCAGTGTAGTTTATGAACATGTAAGGATCGTCCTCGAGCAGTATCAGGTCGTACTCGCACGCCAGCTCGTACACCCTGCGGCGGCGCTGCTCCGGCAGCACGGTGCCGCTCGGGTTGCTGCCCGTCGGTATGGTGTACAGAAGTCGTGGCATCTTTAGGCCCTGCAGATGACGAAGACGTGTGAGGGAAATCTCATCTACTTACCGGCCATACTAATAAAGTTTATGAGCTGTGTATACAGCCGTTATGCGAGGTCTGACAAACTGGTTATTTGTACGCTAAATGCGAATAAACCAGTATAAATTGATATAGGGTAAACCATAGTATTGCTGGCACCCACCAGTCATTGGCACAGTGAGTTTTAAACACAAATATTAAGAATTAAAATTGCTTAGAGGGCATTTTGGTAGTTTTTTTATAATTAGCATTTTTAAGTACAAAACATACATACAAATTATAAGTGCCAATGACTGATATTATTAGTGACAATTTTTGTACCTGTAATGCCAATGACTGTAGTTATGGAGATATTTTCAAATTATTATTATTTTTCTTAAATAAAACTATGACAACAAGCAAGAATTATTTTTTATTTCCAACCTATACTCATATTCTAACTAATAAAAATGGTTAATAGTGATTGAATATGAAATTGAATGCTTAGGAAGCAAATTAAGTCAAGGTTTTCAAGTCAAGGTGCCAATCAATGTATAGTTTACCCTACGTCAAATAGTTATTCAGAGTGTATAACTTTTTATTAGTAAGGCCGCAGTTTAGGTACTTAACTAAAGGTAAACTATCTTGATACGCCTTTTTATTGACATGTCCACTTATTAAACTAAAATGTTTACACATTACCAATGCAATGTGAAATTAAATATAATTTCATAAAAACACATTTAATTTGTAAACAATTTTATTTAAAAAGTGTATATTTCAATAAAAAGACTTACCTAGATTGTTTAACTTTAGTTATGTACCTAAACATATAGCTGTTTGGTAACATATTAATCAACCTTAGACCTAACCTTGAAAGTGACATTCGAAAGGGATTTGAAGATTTTGGCATACTGGGTCAGCCGCCATTTTGATTTTTTTTTCAAAATGGCGGCACACAAAAAGTGCCACCATCTTATCTGTTCAGTTGACAGCGGCGCTAGTAAAGAATTTTGTAGTAGCATTTAAGAAATTTACCTACAGTCTATTTTTTGAAGCGAACAAATAAGTGTCAACATGTCAAAAATTTGGTTTTTCAATATGCCACATTTATGACACTGCATAATATTTAGCAAAGTTATACAAAACGATATGCCTAATAAATACCATTAAGCAATTAACACAATAACACTGTTATTACCTGATTTATCCCCCACTTGCAGTTTATTTAACTAATATTTTATTTTATCATGAAAATACCATTTGCTTAAGAGATCTATGCCCCAAAAAATACCTAAAATTTCAGTGGTCCTCAAATAAAAGCGATCCTACTGCTGCCAAATATGTTCGCAACTTGGAAAGATGACGGACTTTTGTTTAAAGGCCGCTTATGATCGACTATTTTATGCTAATGGGCATCGCGAAGTGTAGGAAGAAGTATGGGGAGCTGACTACGAACCTCTTTTTTAATTAAAGACAAAAAAAAGTAAGATTGACGTTGTTGTTGATGGGAGTGCGACTAAAGAAAATAAAATAGGTAACTTATCTTTAGTCTGTTCATCATTGTAAATAAGGTATTGGTAAAGTTTTTTGGTCCATCGTCCAGTTGTTTTATACTTTTGTGTTTGTTATTACGAAACGGAAAATATGGGCGAGCGAGCCGGACCCAACGCTGATTCTGCCAAACCGATGTATACGATGCCACAGAATACATAATAGTACAACGATGCAAGCAAAGCTGCGTGCATGAGTTATTTTGAGTAAGATGTAAGTTTGAGAGATGCTGTGTCTTTGTTTACCTTTAGTCGTTTGCTTCAGTAAATAGAATATAGAAAAATGAGAATATTGTAACCCGTCTTCCAATTTTAATGAAAATATATCCATAAATCTTAGTAAGTGAATTAATAAAACAAAAAATTGGGAACACGATTTAGAATTAATTAGTTAGTTACAATTTTGCCCACCTGAACATATAACTTGGTGGCGCTGTATGTACATCGACTGGGGACACTTCTACAAACGTTGCAGAGTTAATTGCAGAAAAAGAAAATATTTTTCAACTTTATTGAAACTTTTAAATATGTTTCTGCAAATACCGCTTTAACGTGACGTTTTCGGACATAGTGACCTTAGTATTTTTTTGTTTGTTTAGGTGTCCCCAGTCGATTTACATAGGCATTATTGTGCGTATACAAATCAATTGCTAAATAAAAGTAAAAAAATAGTTCTTTACATGGAAGTCATTATTAAATTACTGTCCCGTTTACCTTAGCGCGCCTTTCAGCAAGTATGGACTCCAAAGCTTCGGGAATGATGCCGTCGTCATCTTCCGGGATGATGAGGATTTCCGGCTCGTGCGCCCGCACCTGTAAATGGAAAAATGTCAGAGCCATCGCAAACAGGGCGACTTGTCGCCGCGTCTAGTCGCCGCGTCCGACGCGACATTGTCGTTTGCTTCTGGCGTCGTGTCGTCGCGACTCCGCGACTCTGACAAAAAGTGTGCGGAGATTCGAACAAAATAGATGAAAACTGACGGCCGCAGCCCGTCGTCGCGTCTAGTCACCGGACTGTCGCTGTCGCGTGTCGCCTAGTGTGCGCATCGGCTAATACGAGTAGTATCAAGTTCATGAATAGTTGTCTTGTTCCTATTCGCCAATATTCTTCTTGTACTTAGTAAAACTTTTGCAAGCACTAGACATTATTAACTTTATTCCGGATACGCTTAGAGCCCCCGCAGACTGCAGACTTTTAGTCGGCCGATAGTTTGGTCGGGCTCTTAATCAGTATGGAGTGTGACGTGCGCACTACCATACATCTAAGGGTATCCGGAATGCATTTAACTTTTCTACATACGAATTTCCTTTTTCTTTTGGTTTTTTTTTTATCTTTCTAATATATAAAATTCTCATGTCACAGTATTAGTGCGCATGCTCCTCCGAAACGGCTTGGCCGATTTTGATTGTATATTTGGTAGGCTTGAAAATAGCTCGATATCTATTTTTCATAGCCCCAAGTGATAAGGGTGGTCCACCCCAATTTTTTTATTGTAATCCCTACAAATAATTTACATGGCGAAACAACGTTTGCCGGGCCAGCTAGTAACATAGTAAATTTAAAATCAGTTTCATTATGACCTTGAACTGAACAATTACGAACCATTATGGTGAGCCAAACACCAAATCCGTTGCTCGGTTACGTAGAAAGGGTAGAAGAGGATCGAGCGGTGAAGAGAGCATTCCTGGGGCTTCCAGGCGGCCAAACCGGAAGAGGAACAAGCGGTGAAGAGAGAGTTCTTGGGGCTACCAAGCGGCCAAAGGGGAAGAAGATCGAAAGGTAAAGAGAGCGTTCTTGGGGCTTCCAAGCGGCTAAAGCGGAAAAGGATCGAACGGTGAAGAGAGCGCTCTAGGTCCTTCCAAGCAGCCAAAGCGGAAGATGATCGAGCGGTGAAGAGAGCATTCTTGGAGCTTCCAGGCGGCCAAAGCGGAAGAGGATCGAGCGGTGAAGAGAGCATTCCTATGGCTTCCAGGCGGCCAAACCGGAAGAGGAACGAACGGTGAAGAGAGCATTCTTGGACTTCCAAGCGGCCAAAGCGGAAGAGGATCGAACGGTGAAGAGAGCGTTCTTGGGGCTGCCAAGCATCCAAAGCGGAAAAGGATCGAGCGGTGAAGAGAGAGTTCTTGGGGCTACCAAGCGGCCAAAGGGGAAGAAGATCGAAAGGTAAAGAGAGCGTTCTTGGGGCTTCCAAGCGGCTTAAGCGGAAAAGGATCGAACGGTGAAGAGAGCGCTCTAGGTCCTTCCAAGCAGCCAAAGCGGAAGATGATCGAGCGGTGAAGAGAGCATTCTTGGAGCTTCCAGGCGGCCAAAGCGGAAGAGGATCGAGAGGTGAAGAGAGCATTCTCGTGGCTTCCAGGCGGCCAAAGCGGAAGAGGAACGAACGGTGAAGAGAGCATTCTTGGGGCTTCGAAGCGGCTAAATACTGCTTGTAAGGATGGATAAAGGATGAAGTATCCAAGGCTCTGCGTGAGCTTTTGACGGGCGACTGGCAACAGTCCACGCAAGACAGACCCAAGTGGCGAATTCTTGTATCGGAGCCCAAGAGATAGAGGTAATCTCTAGAGGTATTTGTTATCCTTATCGGGTTGACCCTCAAATCACTTAAAAAACAATGATGCAACTGTTTTGCAAAATTTAATAAGTTAATCGCTCTCGTTGTATAGATTAAATAACTTAGTGGAACATGACGTGTTTAATATTTACTTTTATGAATTTGTGATAATGATAATGTAAATAGTAATATAAGCACACTCCTTATTACTAAGTTTTTTTCGTTTTTTTTCGTCGCAGGAGTCCGACTAGGTTTTGCTTTGATTCGCAGAGTTTAGGCTCGGATGCTCGAGGATTAAACGCTGCAAATCAGAGCGAAACCTGGTCTTACTCTTCCGGCACAAAATCAAGTTAGTGTATCCAGAAAAAAGTTAGTGCTTACAAAGGTTTTAGTTCAAAAACACATTCCTTAGTTATTGTCAGCTTTTCTACAAATGTTTTCTACATTTACATATTAGAAAGGTATTTTTACAGATTTTCATATAGTTTTTTAATTTTGATTCAGCAAAACTTAAAAGGCTATCTCTCGCGAAAAGAATCAAAACACGCGAACGGCCCAGTTACCCGGCCCAGGTTATACCATTCAAATGCCATCGCTTAGTAAACTACCAATAGAGTCAATGACAAAAACATCATAATATATTACCTATGTACAGCATTATATTAATACTAGCTGTCCCGGCAAACGTTGTTTTGCCAGATAGGGGTATGAAAAATAGATAACAATCTATTTACAGACCTACGATTATACATATAAAATTGCATCAAAATCGGTCAAGCCGTTTCGTAGGTGGTGAAGCATCATAGCTTCAAGAAGGGACACTAGTACTTGTGTGCAAATGCCCACTTATTTTGGATTTTATCGGGTTGCACTGGAGGCTCCAAGTATGGCGCCACCGGTCTTTTTTGAGCCAATTTTTCGTTTATAACTTGGCTCTGATTGGTCGAGCTGACCGCGAGTTTTTGTTTTGGCTTCTTGTCAATAATTTTCTGTGTGATGGACGTTTCTATTCGAGAGACAGCTCCCTTTGTGAGTGTGGTTTGGACGACGGCTCTGCAGAACATCTGCTTTTCAGTTGCCCCAATCTCCGGTTTTCTCTTATGGATGTCCTGCCTGACAACATTATCCGACCTACTAATCTTAAACTTATCCTCTCCCAGGCAAATTCTCCTCTTGTTTACATTTTAGCTAAATTCCTTTCAGACAACAATATCAAACTATAGATATTGGCGAAGTTGTACTGGACAATCAGTGCATTGAGTCCATAAAACAGAATTGAATTGAATTGACGTTTCTATTATAATAAAATACGTGAAAAATAAGGGAATGGATTAAATTGAGACTTTTCCGCATCAAGTTGTGCCTCCTGTGCTAGCAAGACCCAAGATTTTGCGGTGTATTATTGACCGGCCGGTCTAGGGACACTTTTCCTCCTAATCAACCTATGACGAATCTGGATGACCGCTGCCCTCCTGCTGAATGGTGGAACTGAAGGTGTACTCTCGTTCGATGAAGAGGTAAGTGGGTTTTCGTGCTACGCAGTGTTGGTGTCACTTCTTGTTCCTTTTTTCCGTGTCCGCCATTATTGATAGGCTCAAATAAATTCCTCTAAAATAACTTAAAATTTAATATCCGTACGCAAGTACATCTGGTCGTGGCTATTTACACGCCATTCCAGTAGGAGTATGCGTGTTACAGTCAAAACTCTTAAACGGTCAAAACTAGTTTGGACTGTTAAATTTAGTCAAAACTAGTTTCGACTGCAGAGATACGTGATACGAGAATTTTATTTATTAGAAAATGAAAATATGTAGGTTTATTCAAGCTTACTTTATATCAATAGTATATTTTTTACTGCATTTCTACTTTTTTCCACGGCAACTATTATTCTTCCACCTCCTGCGGTTGACAGGTAGAAAATGCTTATGGCATGAAGTGCACCGTATTGTACATTTATTCTGTGGTCTGGTGCTAAAAGGACCAAAGTCAGATTTTGCCCAAAATCAGCTTTTGATGGCAAAGTATTGAAAAATGTATATACTATTTATTTGTACTAAAAGGGCGTAAGTATAACGATAATATTTTCACAGATTTGATGTAAAGAGGCCAATGCAGGGTGTATGACTATACTGTTAAATTTGTTAGTTTTAAATGGGCTTCAGTGAGGATGGGGAATTATTGACATTGGCCCTATTAGCACCAAGCCACAGAATTTATTGATCATCTAAAGCGCTTCGCGCCCCGATTGACTCCCTTGTTGGCACCTAACTTTCACTGGGGGCCGGCGGGCCGCCGTGCATTTGTACAAATGACCTGAGTCTGGGTATATTTCTGTGTTTGTAATGTTTGGGACCAGTTCAACAGATTATGTTGTGCCAAGTGAGAAGTCCCGGTTTCGAATCCCGGCTGACGACGAAAAAAACCCCAGGTCTTGGATGTTTAAGTGTTTTTGATCTGGTTCCCACGACACTGGGTATCCTAGTGTGGGGATAGAAACAATGTATATGCCTTTATGTAAATCATTATATCATCATCATCAACCCATTACGTCCCCACCGAGAAACACGGGTCTCTCCTCTGAGGAAGATATAGGCCATACTCCACCACGGGGGCCGTGCTTGTGCCTAGTGCTTGATCTTACTGTCACAAGTTTTCATGCCAACCTAAGGCCTCTGACTTGGCTTAACAACTGCCATCTATCGACGGCAGCCGGCACCAACTGCTTAGCGTGCCTTGCGAAGCACGGAACCGCTCGGAAAAATGCCACTAGAGCCAGCCATAAACGGTGAACCATCAATGCACTGAACGCGCCGTATACAGTGTGTCCCTGGATAAAGTGCAATCCCGAAAGGGGATGAAACTAGACCATGAATCATTGACTAGAAAAATATAAAAAAAATTTATAAAAAATTATTGTAGGATTTATTGGTATTTTAAGATTTTCATGTTTCATTAAGGACTCTATGTACAAAAGTATTGATTTCTTCCAAAATAATGGGTCTATTTCTTTGAAATAAAAAAAAACAGCATGCCTAATACCTGGCGATGACCATGAAATAATAAATAGTCCGCAAAAAAGTAACTATCTTGGGTAAAAAAATGTATTTTTATGAAAAAACTGATTTTTTTAGACGTTTATTTTAAAAAACTTCAAATTACTAAAAAAATGTGCCCTATAACTATGTAATTTTATAGCTTACTTTTATTCTTTACCATTTTAGCTTCCAAATAAAAAAAAAAACAATGTTCTAACTAAAAAAACACGCTATCTACGAACTTTTAAAGTGGAGCCTAATCGTGTTACCGTGCAGGTAGAGACCGTTTTTTCCATTGTTTCCGTCCTACTCTGTGCCCTTCGGCAGTCGCAGTCCTTTTGTTCTACACTCAGGTAGAGGGAAGGCGAGGGGAGGGGAGGCAGGGGGTTCGAAACAGGACTTACACAGTCGCTCCGATATTCTTGCCGCTGCTACTACTGTTCTCGTTCTCGCATTGTGTTCTCGTTGATTTGTTATTAAGTTTTTGTTACATTGTTGACTGTTACGTTTTCTACTGTTCGTTACGTTTGGACTGTTCCTGTTCTGCTGTTAAGTGTTGACGAAATGCCGCGATTGACAGAGTTCTCACCTCGAGAAATAGCCGACATGCATTATTATTATGGCATGTCACATGGTCGCACAACAGTCGCTCGGACTGCATAAATAAATGCTTTCCCGGGCAGACTCATACCCTCAGCTCGAAATTTTCAAGAGATTCATAGGAGGCTCTCCAACATTGGACTTGGTTTGTCACGAGATCGCCGTGAGCAACCAGCTGTCGTTATTGACAATGCGATAGAAGAGGCCATTTTAAACGATCTGTTTGCTGACCCTACAACAAGCATAAGACGATTAGCGTTGCGTCATGGCATATCGAAGACGTCTGTCTGGCGAATTTTGAAAAAGGAGGGATTGCATCCTTTCCATTACCAACGAGTACAACATTTACACGAAAATGTAGATAATCGTCCAAGATGCGTAATGTCGACGTGGATTCTAAGAAAAATTAGAGCCGACCCAAATTTTCCCAAACGCATTTTTTGGATGGACGAAGCGACATTTACCCGAGACGGCATTACAAACTGCAGAAATTTGCACCAGTGGTCTCACGAAAATCCACGATTGAAGCGGGCATCTACTTTTCAAGTAAAATTTTCAATAAACGTATGGGCAGTCTTAATCGACGACATTTTAATTGGTCCAGTCATTTTACCCAGAACCCTACATAAATGCTGAACGTTTTTTAGAATTACTACAAAATTTACCCATGTTGATGGAAGATGTTCCCCTTGCTACGAGACGGCGTGAGCGTATGTATCTCCAAATGGATGGATGTCCTGCACATTATGGGCGGGAGGTGCGGCGATTTTTGAACGAAAATTACCCGAACCGGTGGATTGGCCGAGGAGGGCCAGTAAGCTGGCCAGCGCGTTCACCTGATCTGACACCCCTAGATTATTTTTTATGGGGTGTCATGAAGCAAAGAGTATACAGCACGCCAATAAATACCGAGGCACAGTTGCACGACCGAATAATTCAGTGCGCAAATGACATTAAAAATGATCCAGGAATGATTCGCAGGGCCACTAACCAAATTAATATTCGTGCAGTAATGTGCTTGCAAAATCGAGGAGGCCATTTTGAACATTTAATGCATTAAATAAAAATGCAAAATTGTAAATTACGGATAATTTTATTAATAAAGTTATTGTGATTAAAGTCTGACTTTTATTACCTACTAAAATGTAAATAACTCCTACCTAGCCAATTTTTTAGTTAGAACATGGTTTTTTTTTATTATTTGGAAGCTAAAATGGTAAAGAATAAAAGTAAGCTATAAAATTACATAGTTATAGGGCACATTTTTTTTTAGTAATTTGAAGTTTTTTAAAATAAACGTCTAAAAAAATCATTTTTTTCATAAAAATACATTTTTTTACCCAAGATAGTTACTTTTTTGCGGACTATTTATTATTTCATGGTCATCGCCAGGTATTAGGCATACTGTTTTTTTTTATTTCAAAGAAATAGACCCTTTATTTTGGAAGAAATCAATACTTTTGTACATAGAGTCCTTAATGAAACATGAAAATCTTAAAGTACCAATAAATCCTACAATAATTTTTTATAATTTTTTTTTATATTTTTCTAGTCAATGATTCATGGTCTAGTTTCATCCCCTTTCGGGATTGCACTTTATCCAGGGACACACTGTATTGCTTAACCTCAGTGATAATTTAAGATCAATCAGGCAGCCGGGGTTACGAGTGATTTATGTGAATGTTTATGTTTATTTGATGTTATAGTTCGTTACCACGCTGTAAAAGCCAGTGTAGGTGTAGTCCGCCACCAGGACTGGGTCTCCCGGCTCGACCAGCAGGTCCACAGCGGTGTATAGGCCGAACTGCCCCCCCGAGATGACCATAACGTCCCGCAGCCCCCAGTGCGGGGGCCGGTGCAGCTCCAATTGCAGCTGCTGCAGCTGGGAGAGCAGGTCTGGCAGGCTGAACGAGAACAAAACATTTATTTAAAGCCATATAGACATACTATAATATACAGCAGTATATACATGAAACATTTTCTGCCAACGACACTAGCAGAGGTACTAGACACTAGCCTGTTTCACTACGCATGTCGGTATCGAACGCGTAAGTACATGCGGCGACCACTCCGGAGTGGTAAATAGGTTGAAATTCAGGCGCCAGAAGAGGTAAGAGTTACGCGGTAGAAGAGAGACAACATGTAGGTGAAAATAACGTAGCTTTTTTAGCGCCGTGCGATCAAAATTGCACCGAATTGTATCGCTGCTAGAGTCCCTTTTTCTTTACTATTATGTATTCTGTAGTACACTCGACAGCACATCATGGTATACACCCATGCACTCTGCTCCGTTGTATTACGGGCGACTTTGCTACTAAAATGGGAAGATTGACGTGCTGTCGACTGTACTACTAGTAGTGTCGTTGCCAATCAACGACACTACCGCCCCCATTTCAGATCAAATTGGACAGCCAACATTACAAAGTTCAGAATTTTAATTGTTTATTTACCTATGTAAATCGTGACATAAAAGCAACAGCAACTTAAGAAATGTCATTATTTATTTATAAATAAATAAAAGCAAACTTATTTAGACAAACCACTAAGTGGAAAAAAAGTAAATCATACTACATACCAATAATTTGGGTTATTAATAACTTTCGTGGCTACAAACGGCGTAACAATATCAAGTGACCGAATGTAAAGAGGTTGATCATCAGTTAGAACTTTGAGTTAAACTTAAATCCGAAACTTCTGTGTTGGCTGTACAATTTGATCTAAAATGGGGGCGGTAGTGTTGTTGATTGGCAACGACACTACTAAGGTCATATCACACTTAAATGACTCTGCTCCAACACCGCCCTAAACTAAGACGAATGCTCGCAGTGCATGCGGCGGCGTTAGCAGGCACCCAGCAGTCCACGCGGCGACAGCTAGCAGACGGCCAGCTGTCCACCAATTTCATCTGGCAACCCTGCTGACCGACTGAGGGGCGACTGCTATGCTAGCACTAGCAGTAGCGCGAGGACACCGCGCCGACCGCTCGTCTTTAACGTGCGGCCAGCGAGGCGTCAACTACCGAGCAGTCTGACGGCGGTAAGCTCGCCGACAGCGAGCTGTCTGCTAATTTATGATGCCAATGTAAAATATATCTAAAGAGCAATATTTTAAACCCATATTTGAATTATATTATTTTTGCCGGGTGGGAGCAGAGTCGTGTACAGGTCAGTTAAGTAAAGCTGGCACTTTCAACACATTTACACGTTGCGCTTGTATAGCGTCTGTGAATAAGCGCGCGGCGTGACGTGTACTGCATGCGCATCATGAAAAGTCTGCCCGTCTCTCTTGCGCGCGGTCTAGCTTATGAGTGTGAAGGGGACAGTTATAGTTTTACTTTTACTACTGTTTATAAATACAGCGTGATCTTTTTGGTATTCAACCGTATGTGCGTTTCAATGAGGGATTTTTCTGACAGCTAAGACAAGTAGTTCCAAATGAGCCGTTTTCAGAAGAACTAAAAAAAAAACGAATGGCTGTCAAAGGAATGCAATTTTTGACCTCAGCCCAATAGCCATGTGTGATACATCATCGAATAGGTCTCAGCGAGCTGAATAAAAGTTAGAAGTCAACAGCCAAATGTTTGTCCTTTCGGAGTTAGGTATATTGTATTGAAAAAAAAAAAAACTAACATTTTCAATACAATATAACTCCGAACGGACAAACATTTGGCTGTTGGCGTCATAGTAACTTTTATTCAGCTCGCTGAGACCTATTCGATGATGTATCACACATGGCTATTTATTTATATATTTATTCTTTATTTATTTTCTTTTGTTTACAGGCAACATGGTCCAATGTTTGGACCTGACCTGAATATTGGGCTGAGGTCCAAAACTGCATTCCTTTGACAGCCATTCGTTTTTTTTTTCTTCTGAAAGAGATTATTAGTCATTAAATGGCATTTTTTCCATTATCCTCATCAACAAAGGTTAGCTGGAAGAAAATACTTTTTAGTATTAAGCTCGCCTATGTACATAATTTTTATAGTGCAATAAAGAATTTTCATTCATTCATTCATTCATTTTTAAGAGAGCGTTTTTGTTTTTCTAATGGGAATTGCCAGTTTATTCTGTGGTCTTTCATCTTTTTTTTGGCTTCCCCATTTGATTGTGATTGGACTTCAGACAACTGCTACTGGTACAAAAAAAAGGTAGGGTAATGAGCAGTTTTCAGAAGAACTAAAAAAAAAAATCTAACGGCTGTCAAAGGAATGCAATTTTGGACCTCAGCCCAATAGCCATGTGTAAAACATCATAAAATAGGTCTCAGCGAGCTGAACAAAAGTTACTATTATTATTATTATTATTATTTATTTATTTCGGAGTATATCCATATAAAAATTGTTAGTATTATGTACTTAACCTATATTAGTAACTAACTCTAGGTAAGCTAATTAATTTAAATATTTAGTTCCACGCACATGCGTGCAGATCCAGTGCCGGAAAATGTGGCAGTCGAACCGGTCGACAACAATACTCAGGATGCCGTTAGAGCTTCCCCGCACTCTACGAAGTATTGAGGCAGTTCGCTTTCTATGCCGCTAACAGCCAAATGTTAGGTTTTTTTTCAATACAATAAATAACTCCAAAAGGACAAACATTTGGCTATTGGCGTCATAGTAACTTTTGTTCAGCTCGCTGAGACCTATTTGATGATGTATCACACATGGCTATTGGACTGAGGTCCAAAATTGCATTCCTTTGACAGCCATAAGATTTTTTTTTAGTTCATCTGAAAACGGCTCATTCATCCAGTAACTGACCACTGAGCGTCCGTGACCCTTTGTTACATAATTAAATTATAATTAAATTGTTCAGGATTTCTGGGATAATTATTTTCTGTTTTGGTAAAGATTTTCTTAGGTGAAATTATTTACTATTATAACTATTTTGTGACCATTGATTCCACATTATTTTTAGTTGTTTTCGCTCGAATTTGCTAAAAATATATTATAACATATGTATATTTGTATTTATTTATCTACAACGCACCCATCTTACTAAAACCTAACTCTAGTCTACACTTAAACTAGAGTCGCATTTTGAATCAAAATCATTTATTTTTAAACATACTGTATAGTGAAATTGCATAAGTGTGAGTACTGTGAAAGTGCCAGCTTTATATAACCGACCTATAAGTGGGTAGTACCGCTAGTAGTACCGCTGGTAGTGTCGTTGCCTGAAAACTGTGTGGGGCTAGAAGCAATTACTTAATAAATAATTTCTCTCTCTCTCTCTCTCTCTCTCTCTCTCTCTCTCTCTTTCTTTCTCAATGTATGTGGTTTTCCTCACCCCTGTGTGGGCACGTACTGCAGGCCTGTACTCAGTTCTTTTCCCTCTATAGTCATCTTCTGTCCATCCTTGAGATGAAAGCTGAGTTTCTCGAAGGGAAACACGTCTTCATTAGGCATACCTTCCGCCAGCGAGACAACTTGCTTGCCCACTTTGTAAGCAAGGGCGGCTGTGGACAACAGGTTTTATGATCAGAGAAATAGGGTTCATTTTCAGCTGGCAATCTGCTGGTGGCTTCTGCTTTTCTTAGTGTCAGCTTTGTTTTTATGAAAACTGCGTACTGCGCAAAAATTAATGATTAATTAAGGGCTGATTTTTCAATAGTCAAATAACTTATAACTGAGAAATAAAAATGGCGGTTTGACATAACTTTCATAAGCTGTTAAACCGCCATTTTTATTCCTCAGATAAAAGTTATCTGACTATTGAAAAATCAGCCCTGTTAGAAACATCTACATATTTTGTTAACCGACTTCCAAAAAGGCGGAAGTTCTCAATCCATTAGAGGCGTTGACCGATTTTGAAAATTATGTTTTTGTTTCAAAGGGTAGGCTTTACAGGTACTTCCATTGTCACCAAATTAGGAACTTATGATGGAATCATGGAAAAATCAAGGAAACTCTTCAAATTTTAAAGGCGTAGGTACTAGAAGGTTTTTTGATATATGTTTTAATGCTTTCGGAAAACACAATTTGCCGCAGTCCTAGTGATAGTCACGTACAATCGTGAAATATTTTTATTAATAAAAAATAAAATCTTAGAATTCTTCAGCATTCAAAACAAAGAAATAATACAAGCGAATATGACCTATAATCCCGCCCCGGCTTCGCACGGCTGCAATACTGATATGATAATGTATTATAAATATAAACCACTCTATCTATTAAAAAAACGCGGCCAAGTGCGAGTCGGACTCGCCCATGAAGGGTTCCATAGCAACAAGTTACATAATAAAAAAATTCTTGTAATTTTGCGATTTATGATTTATGACGTATAAAAAAACTACTTATTAGATCATATTCACACCAATTTTTGGTAGAATTTTGCATGGTAAAGTACATCATATATTTTTTTTAGTTTTATCACTCTCTTATTTTAGAAGTTACAAGGGGACACACACACATTTCTCAACTTCGGAAGTGTTTCTCGCGCAAACTATTCAGTATAGAAAAATATTATATTAGAAACGTCAATATCATTTTTGAAGACCTATCTATAAATACCCCACATGTATGGGTTTGATGGAAAAAAAAATTTTGAGTTTCAAAATTTATTGGTTTTTTTTTCAATTTTTGCCTAAAAATCCTAATGCGGTTCACAGAATACAGTTCGCAAGACACGTTAAGCAGTTGGTGCCGGCTGCCGTCGATAGATGGCAGTCGTTAAGCCAAGTCAGAGGCCTTAGGGCGGCAGCTTGAAAACTTGTCACAGTAAGACCAGGCACTAGTCTTACAAGCCTCCACCAAACCGGACTCGGCCCTGGTGGTGGAGTATGGCCTATACCTTCCTCAGGGAAGAGCCCGTGCCCCTCGGTAGGGACATAATGGGTTGATAAGATACTCATGTATTCACAATCATTGGACAGTGCAAGCAAATCGGGATGCCAGAGTAGGTACTTTAAACTGCAGTAATCTTAACTTTAATATATTTCATTACAAGTGCGGAAAGCCTGTCATTGCAACGAATTCCGACAAATGTCTACCCGAGCCGAGGCGCAGCCGAAGGTGAGGGTTGACAGTCGGAACAAGTTGCAATGACGGTTCCGCACGTGTACTGAACAACTATTTTTAATACAGTTGCGAATAAATGAAGCAATTTAATAAAGAAAATTTTTGGAAAATGGCGCCAACCGTAAAAGAGATTTTTTTCTTCACCCATTCTGGGTAGGCAAAGGGAACTAGCCCATACAGCCAAGTCTTCAGTAGATTTTTTTATTGATATGAAATGAAAATAAAATTTAATTAGATGAAATGAAATGAAACCAAACCTAACTCAATTGAATCAAATCATTAAATCTGTTATTGAAACAAATATAGTAGGTTCTTTGTAAAAATATTTGCATGAATCATAAAAACTTCGTGCTTGATTTTTTTTTTCTTTTTAATAGACACTATTTTGACAGTTGGAAAAGAGAACGCACGAGTGCGGAAAAGGTAAAGTAAAAGCTCGGGTGTGTAATAGCCCACTTTCCGAACGCTAAACGTCCCTGCAATATGCCACTTTTTGAGCAACTGTATTAAAAAATTAATAACGTTATGACTATCATCAAAATCTACATTAGGTAGGTATACTGTAGATTTCTTTCGTGGGCAAATCGCCTCACCACAACAACGATTTTTTATTGTTCTTATCAACGTTGGCAACTGATTAAAGCTTTGCTGGGATCCTGACACTTATGTGTGTGGTTATTGATGGATTATATATATGATAACATTCATTTCTGTTTTTGTTACTATACAGAGTTTTTTTATAAATACTTCTACTTTCCACAGACGCGGGGTCCGTGCCTTTTGGTTTTTCTATATTAATATTTTAGTCATCCCTTTTTTTTACGACTAACTACATCTACATCTTGGCCTTTAACAGTTATAAATTGGTATTAGGTGGAACTAGGTGCTAAAAGAAACTTAAAGTCAAACTAAGACCAAATTTTTTTTTCTAACTAATGTATCAGTTTTTTTTATTATTATGTTATTTTTCAGGTTAGGTTTGAGATCTTATTAAGATACTATACAGAGTTAAAACACCACGATTGTGACTTTTTAAGGTTCCGTATTTCAAAGGAAAACACGGGAAAAGGGATCTTATAGGACCTTTCAGGATCACTTTGTGGTCCATCGGTCTGTCTGTTAAGAGTACTCTTGTATCGGGAGCGAGTGGAGTTAAAAATTAAAACCACATATTCAGGAGAGTACCTTGAAGATGTGATAAAATCAAATGTAATAATAATCAAAACTAAGTTAACGTAAGTATAAATAGGCTCTTTGACAGTTTGAAAAAAATTATTATTTATACGTATTCGTATAAATTATGAGTCTAAAAACCGCCTTAAGGCATTTTAATTAAAAAAAATACATAAAAAAACAGGATAAAATTTGATAATTTATTAATTCATAATTAGTTATGAATCTTCAGCCATTGTAAAGAAAACGGCCTGGATTGGTCGACTCTATGATGACGTCACAGTTCAGTAAAAATGGCGTCTGTCATTCATGTCGTTCTTACGTTCATTGGTTTGTTTACTGACATGTGACCACAGAACACATAATGTGCATGTGACGTCATAATTATTGTGCGATGCCATATCGCCCAAGATAGCGTTTTGGCGGTTTATTTCAAAAGTAAATTTTCGTTTGCCTTTTTTAGAAGAAATAAACGAAAGAATTTAAAATTACCACTTTCTGAGGACTCCATGAACACCGACAAAAATATGAGATGGTTTTCAGAAATCTGTCAAATAGCCTATTGTGTTAATTTATTATGACTATTGGATATATATTGAATTGTATTTTTCTATAATATAGGCCTAGGTACATCATTGCTCTAAGCTCTTAAGCATCTAGGTACAACCAAACTATCGTAGAATAAAAGTGTTTCAAGATTTGCGCAAATTTATGGTCATCCTAAGTCTACAGCAAAGAAATATCTTGTATAAATCTGACAAATTGTTTGCTTAAGTATTAATGTTGATACCGACAAAGCTAATATTATGTTTGTGTCACTTACATCATCACGTATGAAACGTCAGATGATAAAAATTTAGGTACGCAGCAGTTCCTTATCAAAGTTAAGACTTTCTATAATCCTTATCAAATACGGAAAGTGTGTGAATAGGCCAAAATTCGGCGCCATTATAAATTGGCATTGTCCTAAAAAAATTAAGAGTCTCTTTTGATCGGTAAAAAATGTAATTTTGGAGTCACAATACAAGAAATCATTTAGTATTTTTAATTTATATTTTAGCAATTTCTTCAATATTTTAACTTTTGTCAATATTAATTTGTCAATTATATCAGACAGCGACTGCAAAGCAGGATTATGTATTCCGTGAATATTTAAAAACGTAAGTATTTATGATTCTAAATAACCGCGCAGAGGAGAAATGGCTGGATCAAATTTTTACAATGAGGTGTCATATCAAAGCCATCCACGAGTTCATGAATGTACCACCGTGAATGTGAACGTGTGCCACCGACGGTAAGACATTACAAAAAAAGTCTACGTTATGTATTACCGATTTAAAGCTACATTAATTATCGTCTATCTATCTATATAAATAAAATTCAAAGTCCTGACTGACTGATTCATTCACTCATCAACGCCCAGCCCAAGCCGTTGGACCTAGGAAGCTGAAACTTTGCACAGATGGTCTATATATTATCATGTAGGCAAGGAATAAGACCGGATTTTTTGAAATCCAACCCCTAAGGGAGTGAAAAGGGTTGGCAAAATTTGTATGGGAGGTATAAAGAATGTTGTATAATTTTCTTAAAACTTAAAATAAATACTCTTCAACACACTTGTTTCACCGTTTTTTCTAAATTTAACCCTTAAGGGAGTGAACGGTGCTGCAAAATTTTGAACTAAAGTCCACGCGGACGGAGTCGCGGGCGTAAGCTAGTCTATCTGTGAAGCCCATGAAAGATACCCACTGTTGGGGATATGCTCAGAGCATTAAATACTAGAGAGAGGACAAGCCACCGCGTACCGTATGACCACCGTATGCTAGGGCATACACCGCCGCCAGTTGCAGTCATACGTTTTATTCCTCTCTCTTTCTTAAGCCCATACCTACAAAAGAGACAGGAATAAAAAAATCATGCTGTGCTCTAAATTACAGTTGTATGCGTGCTTGCTGATAAAGCCCGTTACACACGTAGCTATAATATATATTATTATTAATTATAGCAAAGCATATTACGATATTTTTTCCATACAAATATTCAAGTGACCGCACACGCACCTATAACATATATTTCTATAATATATATTCTATAAATGGCAGATATAATAGATAGTTTGCTACTGAATTTATTATAGAGATTTTCAACTAATAAACACGATAATCATTGCCGTTTTAATGACTTTATTAAAAAAAAACTAATATCCAAATTGTGATTTTTGAGGTGAAAATGAAAATAACTGAAATCTATATCTATACTAATATTATAAACAGGAAAGATTTGTACTTTTTATTTTTGTATGTATGTTTGTAATTAATAGGCTCAGAAACTACTGGGCCGATTTTAAAAATTCTTTCACCATTAGAAAGCTACATTCTTCGTGAGTAACATCGATTGATGTTCTATGAAACAGCTACAAATTATACTTACTTCGTAGGGCCAATAAAGTGGAAACACAACTCATTCTACCTACAATATTGACATAACACCTCTATTAAAAAAAAATCTTTTGTGTTGTGTGCATGAAAATTGTATGTAATGATTTTAATATTTGTATTTTCATAAATAAAAAAAAAATCATAACTCGAAAACTATGAATAACAAAATTTCTGAACATACACGGGGGTGTTTGGGATAGCTCTTGGTACGGGCGATCTAAAAAAAAATAACGTCACCAGATTGGCCACCCTGTATATAATCGGTAGGTATGAGAATAGGTTGTTATCTATTTTTCTTACCCCTGTCTGGCAAAACATTATTTGCGGGGTCAGTTCTATTATCCAATTGCTTATAACAGTGTTGCTAAGTAAACATGTCAATGTCATCAATTTTGATGTCACATAATCACAGAATAGAAACATGTGACGCGTGATGACGCGTCACAGGTTTGTATTCTGTTATCCATTGTGAGCTGTAATAATCTAAATTTTACCCGAGCGAAGCCGGGTTTTCGTCTTAACTAGAATATACAATTTCATTATTTAATAATTACACAAATATTATTTTTTACTGCTCAGTAATCGTACCATATCCAAGCACAAACATATCCAGTCGTGTTTAATAAAGTAGGCGCTTTTAAGTTAAGTATGTAGGTATATGTCTTTGTGGCGTTAAATAAATGTGTTCCGTCTTTATTTTCATCATCAACCCATTATGTCCCCACCGAGGGGCACGGATCTCTTCCCTGAGGAAGGTATAGGCCATACTCTACCACGGGGCCAAGTATGAATTGGTGGAGACTAGTCCTTCTTTATTATTATTATTAAATTCTTTATTGCACAAAAACACATATCACAGAGGCGTACTTAGTGCTAAATTTAATGTCTTTTGTTTCATTAAGTTGGGGGTAGCCTGAGAAGAATGAGCAAAATGGTCTCGTAGAAAACACGCACTGCGCTCGCGCTTACACCAAACTAATAAGCGTACAGAATAACCGCACACAACGGAGACGAGATCTAGATTTTGTTTTATTTAGTATGTACTTCGCTCACATGAAAAAATAATTAACAAAATGTAAGTTTACCACGATCGTCTTCAATTAACATTTAATCACATTTAGGATATAATAAAGGAAATAACGATAATTTAGTAGACAAAGATGTATTGTGTTAAACAGTAGATTAATATTAAATGTATTCAGAGAAAAATTGTTTATAGTGTTCAACACATCCACGAGTAATAATTTTTACGATTACGTTTAATAATTAAGCTACAACTGTTTTAAAAAGAATAAATGTGGAGAATAAAACTAAATTTGTTAGTTTCTTCTCCATGTAATCTATTAATTGCGAAACCAACACCTATGACGTTCATAAACTGCCGGTTTTTGAATTAAAATATTCACTAAGTAAATACTTAAGTAACGTTTTGCCACGCTCTTTTCTGTGAAATTTGACGAGACAGCGCTACACTTAAGTAATTACTTAGCAAAATTATCTAAATTAACTACTTAACGTAGTTACATTCTCAGCAAAATCATTTTGTTTTTACGTAAAAAAAGCCTTAAGAATTGTTGGTAGTCCGATCTGCTTATAATAGTTTATGGTAAAACAACTGATTAAGAAAAAAAAAATACCATGCACAAAAATATCGCAGTGCAAGTTAGCCACCCTCTGTCACAGATATCTCGCAGCAGCTGGATGAGAATGACGAAGGAAAAAAGGAATGGCGCGCCTTGGAAGAGGTCTAAGTCCAGCAGTGGACGAGTGGGGACTGATTATATCGATATATAGATTGATAAATCTATATATCGAGAGAATGTGAGTAGAAGGCCTAGTAGAAGAAAAAGAAGAAGAAGAAAAATTTATTATAACAACAAAACACACGCCACAAAACAAAATAAATCCAAAAATTATACCATAAAATTAGTACAAAACAAAGAATCAGAAGAAAACAGGAGGAAAATAAAGATCACGGCGTGTCACTGCTGTTATAAATGGCAGCTGACTCAGCATTATGCGGAAGGACAAGCCTTCAGCGCTGATTTTCAGTCAGTGCCAAATGATACTCCGCGAGCGTCACAGACCGCGGTGTGGTACAGCGATGAGAGAATTTAAAAAACTTAATACTTATGTACAGAAAAATAAGGAACATAATACTTATGTACAGAATAGATTAAGTACTTAAAATAGTTTATTAGGAAGAAACAGACAAGACTATTAGTAAGGGACGCTTCAGGCGGACACCATCAACCCATTATGTCCCCACTGAGGGGCACGGGTCTCTTCCCTTAGGAAGGTATAGGCCATACTCCAACACGGGGGCCAAGTCCGAATTGATGGAGGCTTGTAAGACTAGTGGCTGGTCTTATGCCAGAAGTTTTCAAGCCGCCTTAAGGCCTCTGACTTGGCTTAACGACTGCCGTCTACCAAGCGCTTAACGTGCTTTGCGCAGCACGGAACCGCTCGCAAAATTCTATTAGCGTTAGTCATAGACGGTCATCCGTCCGTGCATTGAACGCGCGTGTTGTTTAAGATCACTTAGGTAACCGGGGCTACAAGTGATTCAGTGGATGGATTTTCAGTTGTCATTTTGTTTGCGACTATATTTTAGCCGAGCGCAGCCGGGTTTTCGTCTACTATCAGGCCTGTTTCACTAGCGTGTCGGTATCGAACGGGTAAGTACATGCGGCGACCACTCCGGAGTGGTAAATAGGTAGAAATTCAGTTGCCAGAAGAGGTAGAGAGGCAATATGTAGGTGAATATAACGTAGCTTTTTTAGCGCCGTGCGATCTGAATTGCACTTAAATGTATCGCTGCTACAGTCCCTTTTTCTTTAATCGATTTTGCGGAGTGAATATTCTGTACCTGTACTATTATGTATTCTGTGCTAGTATGTACTTTTATATTTTTGAGACATCCATTATTTTATTAGCAGTCTGATTTTATTTAGGTATTGCATTATATCAGGGTGGCCAATCAGGAGGTATTTTTTTAAGATAGCCCGTACCGAGACCTATCCAAAACATTCCCGAATGTTTAGCGATTATTGATAGTTTTCGAGTTATGATTTTTTTATTTTATTTAGTGAGATGCTAAGAGAGAGCTTAGATAAAATTAGAAGAATGTAAAAGAAAAATTAATGAAGACACGACTGCGTTTCGCCGGCTTAAAGATAATTTCATTAGACGATGTCGTTTATGCGTTAAGTGAACGGAGGTTATTTTGAAAACCTATTGTAATAAACAATAATAATTAACTCGTAATCAGAAAGTCAGATTTATTGTTTTATTATTCCTTACTTTTGTTTTCTTTCCATACAACTTCATTTATGGCTATCTAAAAAAAAAAAAAACGGCACTCGATTGGCCACCCTGTATATTTATGAAGTGAAACTCTAAGGCCCGGTTTCTGAATTGGCAATTTCACTAAGTAAATTCTGTCACGCTCTTTTCTGAGAAATGTAACAAGACAGCACTGCAGTTAAGTAGTCGAAATTCCCAATTCAGAAACTGGCTCCTAGATGCGAATTTCATTGTTTGCTCCCATTTGCCAATATTATGTAACAAAAATAAAATAAAAGCGGTCAAGAGCGAGTCGGACTCACCCATGAGGGGTTCCGTAGAAGCAAGTAGTTTATTATTATTTTTGAGTTGATTGAATGGAATATAAATTGCGGTTAACGATTTATTAAGTATTAAAAAAAACTAGTACTAGATCTCGTTCAAACCAATTTTTGGTAGAAAGTTTGCATGTTAATATACATCGTATGTTTTTTAGTTGTATCATTCTCTTATTTTAGAAGTTACAGGGGGAGGGGAAACACATTTTACCACTTTGGAATGGTCTCTCGCTTTTCATTTTTCAGTTCAGAAAAAAAAATTAGAAACCTCAATATCATTATTGAAGACCTATCCATAGACACCCCACACGTATGGATTTGATTTTTTGAGTTTCGGTTCCTTAGAATCAACAAACAATAAATGGGGGTTCCCCATACTTCTATGGGGAACCCTCATTTATTGTTTTTTTTTTCTATTTTTGTATCTAAACTTTTTGTACTAAATCTTAATGCAGTTCACAGAATACAATACCAAGTTTCAATAGTACCTATAGTACTTAGTTTCGGATAAAACTGTCTGTGAAATACGGACAGACAGACAGACAGACAGACAGAATCCATAAGGGTTCCGTTTTTTTTGCCATTTGGCTACGGAACCCTAAAAAGTCACAGTTGTTGTGGTTTAACCCCATGTAGTTACAAAAACACAGATAAATGAATCTTATCACTGACAGACAGACATGACGAATCCAAAACGGTTAGGTTTTTTGTCATTTGGCTACGGAACGTAGCATGGCGCCCAGAGGCGCGCCGGCTTGTCAACGACCTAGCGGCACGCCTAATCGACGCATCAGGAGACCAGAAAGCTGGCGCGTACCTCGGCCAAAGGATAAGCCTGCAGCCTGGCCATAGTGGCCATCCAAAGAGGCAACGTCGCCTGCGTTCGGGGCTCTTTGCCGCGGGATCATCATCAAACCATTATATCCCCACCGAGGGGCACGGGTTTCTTTCCGAGGGTATAGGCCATACTTTACCACGGGGGCCAAGCCCAGATTGGTGGAGGCTTGTAAGTCTAGTGGCTGATCTTACTGTCAGAAGTTTTCAAGCCGCCCTAAGGCCTCTGACTCGGCTTTAAGGTCTGCCATCTATCGACGTGCCTTGCGACGCACGGGACCGCTCGGAAAAATGCCACTAGCGTTAGGCATAGAACGGTCACCAATCCATGCACTGACTTAACCTTCGTGGGTAACCTCATATAAGCTATATTAATTTTTATTTCTGGTAATTAAATTTGTAGTTTCTTCATTACTAATATTATTTTGTTTGTCAATGAAAGTTCCACTTAACGTTGTCAAAAAAAGGGTACTTACTGGTTTGCCTGGTCATCGCTGGCTCTCGCAACGCTGCTCGTTTGCTGATAAATCTTGTGTAATCCTGCTCAGAGAGAGGCCGGTTCTCCACGGTCGAGATAGGCCCGTGGTCGCTGTAGTGCTTAAGTATATCGCTGTAGTCAGCGCTACCTTGCGAACAGAGTCTTACTAATACTGAGCATTTGTTAAAGGTCTTTTGTCTTAGTAATTCTTTGTTAAGTTTCAAGATTGGACTCAGAATTCTTTGAGCCGGCATTGTAAGCACCGTTGTTTTGTCTTCTTGCAGTGTCTTTTACTTTGATGCGTTTTGTTGCCCTTTTGGGTTGGTTTATGTGGATAAAATGTTAGTTTTGTCAAAAAAGTTATAATTTTACGGTCACGAAGTTATCGCGGCACAAATTTTTTTGGCACAATTTGTCACCTTGTTTTTAGTAGAAGAAATGGTTCCCCTGCCTGCACCTTTTCTATGCCTAGTATTTTTAACACTATAATCTACTCTAAAGCAAGCACAGAGTGAGGTACCCAATTGCAAATACAGGGTGTGTTATCTTCTACTAGGCCGCTTTTTATCGAGAATTATTTAATTAATGATAATTTTAATCAACTTTTTCTATCAAGCTATTAGCCTTGACTGCTTCGCGGAAAAACCAAATGACGACTGCGGATAGCGTGCTAAGTAATGAGAACGTTGTTTTTATGAATTCGTAATTAAAAGAACCGCGAATTCATGTATAAAAATACTGTTATTTCTTCACTGATAAGATAACAATACATCGTGCAAGTGGAAATCATAAGAGAAAGACCTTTGTTTCCTTTAGATAACACACATTAAGATAACAATAATGTCAATAGCTCGCAAAAAGTACCTACAATAAAAATATGATGTTACAATAATTGCCTCCGTCAACGATTATAATTAATTGTTAATTCTATTGCCAGATGATGTATTTCTGGCCGAATTTCATATCACTACAATTGATAGTTAGCCCTAGGTCTTGAAGTTCACCTACATGTTTGTGACGTCGCTGTTTCTGGGTCCCACGACACAGGGTATCCGAGTGTAGGGCCAGAAGCAATGTATGTGCCTGTATGTAAATGTTTATGTTTATAGTATATTTACCCCTAGTTTCTCGAACGCTAACAGTGTGTTAATCTATTGTCAACAGCTGTCAGTTGTCAAAAGTGCATTTCTGACTTCAAAATTGTGTGAAAAAATGTGAATTCAAATTGATTCAAAGACTTCAAAAGATTTCAAAATTCTGACAGTTGTAAACAATAGATTAACACACTTTTAGCGTTCAAAAAACCTTTAGGTAAGACAATTTGATGTAGTACATCGGGTAGCCGAGTACGCCGACATGCAAATTCAAACCACAAATTGTAATTCTGTGAAATAGTACCCTGGTCGTAGAACTAAAGCTGTCCACCGCATCGGAATCGGAGCGTACGCACCGTACGAGCCGTCGGCATTTACGAAATGCCGAAAGGGTGCGTCCGCTGCATTCGGATTTTCCGTCGGCAATATCGGTATTTTCCAGTGTTGCCAACCCCCACAGAAAAAATTCTCCAAGAAGATCTTCAAATTCCCCTTAAAAAGCCCAAATTTTTTTCATCGTTATATCCACAAATAACATTTCATTGCTATGTGTTGTGTAGGCTTTCAACAAGTAGTTTTCACTAATAAAATAAAACGTATTTTGTTGGAACTTTTTGTTTTGCACTTTCGACATCTCATTTGACCGCACAATCTTACAACCTATTGCAAATTTTGAAATCGAATCGAAATTACCTATAATGAAATTCTAAGTTTATCATGAGTGATGAATGAATGACTTAACCCGGCGAGCATGATGTGAAAAAAAGTGACACCAAGAATGAGGCAGTGTATCTCATACCCAAAACGTAAAATATGAATTAAACCGTTTTTATTTTTTTTATTAAAATTTCTTAATTTTAATTTTAAATATAAGGGTTTTTAGAATGAAATTAAATAAAAACAAGTGGGTTATTATTGATGAAAAAATATTTATTCTTCTTTTACTTATACTATGCATTTATACGGCCAAAATTTAAGGGTGTCAAACAATCAACAATAAAATCAACTCAGTGACGAAAACAAAACAAAAACAACTTAAAACTTAATAATAATGAAATTTTCTGTTCCTAAGTGATTATGTAATCATATTTTTTTTATTAGTTAGATAATAAGCTAGATGTGTCGTTGCCAGCACAGTCTTCACACATCAATTTCGCATGCTCCATGCATATTGGCTTGGCGCAGTTATTGCATACATGTTTCGTTTTCTTGTCTTTCTTGTTGGGGCAGTCCTGCTATCTGACATATCGTCCAAACACATCTGCAGGTCTTCCAGATGTAGGTTGACCGACCTGTTTTGTGATTCACTGGTCTATGTAGCTAGGTATATATTTTTTGCATTTTCTTGATTGCAGATGTTCGTAAACCATTGACAGGCCCAAATTACGAATAAATTGTGTCCTCCGGATTGTATCCTTTTTGTTTGCTTGATAAATTTGCGAGCATTGATAGCTGCAATGTTCAAGATACCATAGAACAACGTAAAAATAACCTATAATATAACCTAAAATGTATTATCATATACTTGATTGACAATAGAGGCTAAAACAAACACTAAAAAACAAAAATTAAAAAAATAATATATAAAATACATTACGTAAAAAAAATACATCTGAAATGAGGCAGGGTATTACATACCCGGGACACCTTTGCGCGCATATATCCCGGCCGGCAACTCACGCCACAATGCGATCACGCCACTATCCCCTCCCGCACACCCCTGGCTCCAGCTACTGAACGGGCCAGTGTTACCGAATGATTATTTAAAAAAATACACAAGTTTTTAATTGTGTCTGTATATGAGATACCCGTATCGCTCGTAGCCTGGGCTGCCTGAGTGATCTTAAACGATCACTAAGGTTAAGCAACATACGGCGCGTTCAGTCCATGGATGGGTCACCATCTATGACTAACGCTAGTGGCATTTTTCCGAGCGATTCCGTGCTTCGCAAGGCACGTTAAGCAGTTGGTGCCGGCTGCCGTCGATAGATGGCAGTCGTTACAAGTCAGAGGCCTTAGGGCGGCTTGAAAACTTCTGACAGTAAGACCAGCCACTAGTCTTGCAAGCCTCCACCAATCCGAACTTGGCCCCCGTGGTGGAGTATGGCCTATACCTTCCTCAGGGAAGAGACCCGTGCCCCTCGGTGGGGACATGATGGGTTGATGATGATGAGATACCCTGCCTCATGCTCGCCGGGTTAATTATTTAATGAGCCCATCAGCTGCATGCCGTTAGTTCGTTCGTTCACGGTTTCGTTAGAAAATACAGATTAGCAGCGTTCCCAAAATAATTCAAAAGTGGCTAAAGTGGCAACACTGATCGGAATCCGAATGGCGCGTCGGCTGCGGATGACGTCATCGGAAGGAATATCGCACTCCGGAGCAGAAATGTCGATCCAGTGCACGCAGTACCATAGACATCAATACAAAGCAACAAATCCGTCCGCTCCGTACGGAGCGGTTCCGATGCAGTAGACGCTTAGCTTTACACTGACGGTTGTATTCAAACAACATTCAACGTAAAGTGAATGAGCCTTGCTATCAGCGACCGATTCTTTCCGCTTTTGACTGCTTTGAACCAGTTTGATCTAGTTCAATCAGGTCCTCCTTCACTCCACGTTTCTAGTTCGATCTGAGTCTTTCTGGTTTCACGTGGAACGCGTGGACTTAGTCTTTCGGGAGAACGAGCGCGAGCTGTCGCTGCGCTGCGAGCGCGGCGTGCTGCCGATGCTACTGGAGGCAGGGAATAAGCTGGAAACAATGTACACTATGTATGTATTTAGACATCTTAACTAGGTTACAGTCTGTTAGCTGTTAGAATATACCTCGGGCTCTAGAGTAGGCTTCGGTTTTCTTTTCGCCGAAACCACACGAGTGTCCGATTCTATTTGATAGTAGCCGAGGTATATTCTAACAGCTAACAGACTGTACAACTGTAAGCTTGTGTCCTTTATTGTGGATTTTATCTACGAATTTTGGTATATTTTAATCTATCGTAAGTAATCTAATATACAAAATTCTCGTGTCACATTGTTAGTGCGCATAAGCCTCCGAAACGGCTGGACCGATTTTGATGAAACTTTATATGTATATTCGGCAGGTCGAGTAAGGTACAAAAGATTGCATTCGTGAAATTTATAGCATCAAAGTATAATAATTAATAATAGTTAATTATTTGATAATTATATAATAAAAGTACTAAAGGTAGAGAAAATAATACATAAACGCGTTTATTTATCTTTTAACATGGCCTCTTCGATTACAATAAAACTTTTTAATGCAATTAGACTAATGAATGTCGATGAAGCGAAAGTGGTCTGTCAGGATCGTGGCAAGTGGCTGTCCCTTTCATCTGCCTGCCTCTCTGGGATACAGGTGTGAGCTTACGTATGTATGTATGTATTTATGTTATAGTATCAAAGTAACACAAACCTGAGGATCCTCTTGTATCTGCTTGTCATTTCATCGACCGGCTCCAAAGGGACCGGTTCATGAAGTTTCAGCGCTAAGTACGGGGCTCCAGCCGCCACTGGCCCAGCTATCTGCAAATATACAGGGTATTTCAAATGTCTGCAATCATTCAGAACTTTACTCGTACCAAAAGCTGCAAACTCAATTGCGTTTGCGTTCTTATTTGTTTTTTCTCCGTTTGCTTGTTGTATTTGTTTTAAAGTCGACACCACACTCCTATTGGGGTATTAGCCAAATATTACCCATCCCTTGCCGGGTATTGTGACGGACCTTAAGTACAGATTTCTTGCTACACCTGCAATCAGAATCAGAAATTTATTTCAACGTAAATAATTTACATTCTGCTTGTTGAATGTCAATGTACATACAGTTATGTATAATGTTAGCCGCTGCCTTGGGGCCGTCTGTAGTGGAGAAAAAGGCAGCGAAAAAAAAAACTCCACTCTGACCATCTTTTCTCAAATCAACTTAAAGCTAATACAAATTAAACTTAAAAAGCAATATCTTAGATGTGTTGAACACTAGACACATTTATCCTCTGATTAAATTTAATGTTAAACTACTATTTAAAGCCATACGTCCTTGTCTTCTAAATAATCGTTGATTTTATAATAAGCTTTTTTGCAAAGAGTGTGCTTAACACAATTCTTAAATCGTGTTGGACTTGGAGGTAACTCTAATATATCTTGGCCCAAGATTCTTGGGGTATCTTGTTGTAGAACCTTATACAGTGCCCCATAAAGGAACTATTAACTTTTGCAAGTCTAAATCGTGGAAATGACAATTTATGTTTATTCCTAGTATTAACGTTATGATGGCTACCAAGTGTTTCGAAGTCTTTAATATTTTTCCTAACGTACATATTATTTTCATAAATGTATTGGCTTGCAACTGTTAGGATGTTGATTTCTTTGAAAAAATTTCTTAGTGTGTCCCTACTACCTAGCTTGTAAATAAATCGGATCGCTCTCTTCTGCAATATGAAGATAGTCTCAATATCTGCTGCCCAGCCCCATAGTAGTATACCATATGACATAATACTATCTATGGAAGTAACTAAAATAAACAAGCCTAGCAGTTGCAACGTCAGTAAGTTCTCGAATTCTTTTCACGGCATATGCTGCGGAGCTAAGTCTATGTGCTAATTTTACAATATGTGGACCCCATTGTAGTTTGGCATCGATTGTGATGCCCAGAAATACAGTATCTTCAACAAATTCTAGTTTTTTATTTCCAATCACAATGTTATTTTCAACTAATTTTACATTAGGTAGGGTAAACTGCATACATTTTGTCTTTTTTTAATTTAACAACAGATTATTTGCTGTAAACCAATCTAGAACGTGCGAGAGAGCATTATTTGCTTCGTCAAGATTATTTTCCTGTCTCCTTATTTTAAAAATAAGTGACGTGTCATCAGCAAATAGCACTATCTCACACATTTTTTGTACCATAAACGGTAAATCATTTACATAGACCAGGAAAAGGAACGGCCCTAAGATAGATCTCTGGGGGATCTATCTATCTATATATTCTAATCTATATATTCTATCTATCTATATATTATCTATATATTCTATACTAATATTATAAAGAGGGAAGATTTGTATTTTTGTGTGTATGTTTGTAATGAATAGGTTCAGAAACTACTGGGCCGATTTTAAAGATTCTTTCACCATTAGAAAGCTACATTCTTCTGAGTAACATAGGATATATTGGACTTAAAAAAAGTTTAGAGTTCCGTACGAAATCTCGAATAATGTAACCCAAGGTGTAAAAAAATTACTACCCCGGGCATTATCCACGGAACTAATACAGCTATTTCCACGGAATCGCTTTTTCTACCCGTGAAAAGCCGTGGCGGGTCGCTAGTGTATAATAAAACGTCAACGAATACGCAAATACGAATAGTGTGGTGCCGGATAAAGGTTGAAAATTTGTTTTGGCGTCTAGATTATTTTCTTTATTGCAGTATAAGTGAACTTTGTGAATTTGTTACTGTTTTGTTAATTGTTTTGAGTATTGTGCCGTTGAATAAATTATTTCTCTCTCTCTTAAGACCTTGAAAATAACAATTAAAAATGGTAACCAAATCGACCCAACAAAAACTGCACCGCTTAAACAAGATTTTGTTGACAAAGAACACAAATTAATTTCTGTTGGTTATTACCTATTTTAGTTTTTTTTTTCTGAGCCAGATCATACTCATGACATGATTAAGCTGCAGTAATAGGTGTAGTGTGCCTGAAGAGAAGAAAATATGTTCTTGAAATCATGATAGTTGCAACATTCTGTACAATAAATTGTTCTTTTCTCAACTATCTAATTGAGATGAGAGTATTCATAATATCTCGGAGTAGATCCACGAAAGAAAGGGTTGGTTTAAATATTTTTTCTATTTATGGTAATCCTTTTATTATTTTAATACCATCGAAACCAACATTTTTAATTTTTCAAATAAATATTTATTGAAAAGAACGACTGTCTTCTCTTCTTTTTGTTTGTAAATATGGATTTGTGTTAAAGTCTGAAATAAACGTTATAATATTATCATTATTCCGGAAAAATGTCTCGAAAAGTCTCGTTCGTAATAGTATTATTATCTTCAATATTCATCATCATCATCATCACTAGCCATTTGACGCTCACTGCGGGGCAAAGGCAATGATGTGTTCAATGTTCTTCATCATCATCATCATCATTCAGCCACAAGAAGTCCACTGCTGGACATAGGCCTCCTCCGTGGATTTCCAAAAAGACCGATTGGAAGCGGCTTGCATCCACCGACGACCTCTGTGGCGCAGCCAAGCACTACCACGCGAGAGGTCCCGGGTTCGAATCCCGGCTGGGGACAAAAAAAAAGAAACCCAGGTCTTGGATGTTTACATGTTTGTGACGTCACTGTTTCTGGTTCCCACGACACAGGGTATCCTAGTGTGGGGCCAGAAGCAATGTATGTGCCTGTATGTAAATGTTATGTTATGTCTTCCTGCCACTTGGATGAGATCGTCTGTCCACCTTGTGGCTAGTCAATGTTCTTACCTGATCCATACTCCTTGCCAACTCAGCAATTTTCGCGTTCAAATCGTTCTTTAGCGGCATCATCAGCGTCACATCTTTCTCTAGGATTCCCTGCAGCCCAGCTGCCTCCAGCAGTTCCTCCAGGTCCATGGAAGCACTTGGTGATGCTTCCGAAACCCTGGCTGAATCCGGATTCAGCAAGGCTGGTGCTTGTCGAAGGTTTTTCAGGAGCACAGAGGGTTGCAGGTCAGAGCGAGGGGTTTGTAAAGGTGTTTGGGGTTGTTCTCTTGTTGGAGAGTCTGCTGCAATTGGTCCTGGAAAATGGCATAGCATAAACACACGCCTAAGTCTCGGGGGGGTAGGCAGAGAAAAGGCTCTGCCCTTGCCACGATCCTGACACGTCAATTGGAAGAAAGCGCAGTTGCAGTTCATTCCACAGCGTATTCTTCAGTTAAATTTCTTTGCTAAGTTTGTTTTTTGCTAAAGGTAAAACAGTGCGTATTTTTCCGTTATACAGAAAACCGTTAATATCAATCAAGCAATATTGTGTTATAATATCAATTGTTGAATGCAAACATGTAAACATCCAAGACCTGGGGTTTTTTTTGTCTCCAGCCGGGATTCGAACCCGGGATCTCTCGCATGGTAGACAGTGATTTGAATACTTCTTCAACACTCCCCAATCCAGGAATCTCTTGTTTGTTGGCACCCCACCTAGCACGTCCATGTCGGCGCTGATCTCCCAGGCTGAGGGGCGGCGCGCGCGTCTCGTGTCCCCAGGCGGCGGGAGGAACTCCCCCTCCTCCTCCCCCTTAAGGGGAGCTCCCAGCTGGATTGTGTAAGTATAGTCGCAGCAGGTGAGGATCAGCTCACGGTTGGTGAACTCGCTAGAGTCTCTGGAATGAGGTGAGCAAAGCAATATTGTTGAGTCAGCAGATGACGTGGGAAAAATTGACACAAATCATATTTTTTTCAGTTTGTGAAGTAATCTAATGCTGCCTTGGCTTTGTGCGCGATTCTGCCGACGGCCGACGCCGGCCGACGACCACGGACAGCCATGCACCACGCACGCCGGTACGGCGCACCGCCACAGACGTCTGTGCTACCGCGGACCGAGACACTTCATACGGTGTGTCGTGCGAGCTGGTCCGCATCCGTGTGCGACATCGCGGACCTTTGGAAGCCGACTTTATGTAGTACAGACTGTACTCATAATATTTTGTTCATTGTAAAACCTAAGAATTGAGAAAGGAATGTTGCGTTGGTTTGGCCATGTGGAGAGGATGAAGAAAAAAAGACTGACGAAGCAAATATATCTAGCGAATGTGAGTGGAAGGGCCGAAAAGGGACGCCCCAGGTGGACAAACGTCACACTTTACCAAATAGGGTAAGATAAAAAGTACCCGAAACCGGCGTGCAGCGACTAATGATGTCGATGAAGCGAAAGCGATTTGTCAGGATCGTGGCAGGTGGCTGTCTCTGCCTACCCCTCTTGGATACAAGCGTGAGCTTATGTATGTATGTAAACGAATAGTGTTGCTGGTTTAATTTGTTTTAGAAATACTTTGCAATTCAAATTGAGATAGTTTGTGGGTACAACGACGCAGCTCTTTAATTCAATAATAATTGCGTCAAAGTCAAGGGTGCCAAAGATCAGTGTATGAAGGGGCGACCTTATTATAAAGCCTGGTTTACATTGCCCTGATTTAGATACTTTTTAAGGATGCTTTACGTAGAGGTAGAATAGAATAGAGACGCCAATTCCTTCTATAAGTACATAGACAAATAATAAATCAGTAATTGTTGAAATCACCCAGTGAAGCCTGGTCAGCTAGGGTGATTAGACCACACCCCACAAACCACATGGCTTGCGGGAGGCCAAGAATGTGGGAGAGGGAGAAGGAGAGGGACGCCCTAATAAAAAATGCATGAAATGCTACGAGTATATAAGAAAATGTTTACAATTTATTGGTTAATTTAAATAATCTAACTGTCTCAATCTATTCAATTTCAACTGTTATTTTATGCATGTGATTTATATTATGTACGACAAATTAATAAAGGCTTATATTATTATTGTAATGGTTGGTTGGTATTCAGGATTTTTTAAAAGTGCTTTTATAATATATGGTGCGCAAACTATGAATCTACATATGTTTTGCTCATCCCTATTTAATTTTACATCAATGGAAAGCATGCTTAAAAAGAATGAAAATAAAGCAAATGTAAATGAGGTCTTGTTTTAGACCTCATTTACATTTGCTTTATTTTGTCCAAACCAACGCCGGACAAATGTGTGTCGCGCGGTGTAGAATACCGTAGTAACACCTGATTACTTACTTACATTTGCATTAGTTTCACGATTTTCAAGCATGCTTTCCATCATCATCAACCCATTATATCCCCACCGAGGAGCACGGGTCTCGTCCCTGAGGAAGCTGTAGGCTATACTCCACCGAGGGGGCCAAGTCAGGATTGGTGGAGGCTTGTAAGACTAGTGGCTGGTCTTACTGTCAGAAGTTTTCAAGCCCCAAGGCCTCTGACTTGGCTTAACGACTGCCATCTATCGACGGCAGCCAGCAACGTGCCTTAGCGGAACCGCACTAAAAAATGCCACTACCTTTAGTCATAAAACGGTCACGCTGAACGCGCCCTATGTTGCTTAACCTTCGTGATCCTTTAAGATCACTCAGGCAGCCGGTGCTACTAGCGATTCCTTGCTTTCCATAGTGGTAGATTAAACAGAGAAGGCAAAAACGTATGCCGATTCATAATTTCTATTGCGCACTATATAGTAAACAAAACGACCAACTATTACTCATTTATTATTTGGTTATGTATGAAGTTACAAGTGTAAATCAGGCCTAAGAGTAGTTTCTTGATTGCTTTACATAACTATTAACTTCAACAAAGTTATTTTTAGTTTCATTTGTATTCCGTCTACAGGTTAATCGACTAGTCTTTGTATGGAATCAGGCGTTACTTTGTGAAAATTCATAATAGCATTAAAATTTGAAAATTATTTTGCTAAATTCCGCCAAAATCTCACAAGCACCACGCGGCTATGTAGTTAATGCACCGCCCTCCCACTTTTTCAAGCAGAAGCAAGACACGAACGCACCACCACCGACACAAATATTTGTGTGAGAAAAAATGCGACGCGTTTCGCCTCTAACACGAGGCATTCTCAAGCTCACAAAACTTGTGTAGTGGGCGGTGCATTAACTAACCGCATAGTTCTTGTGGGATTTTGGCGGAATTTAGCAAAGTAATTTTCACATTTTAATGCTAGTATAGTCTACTTTACCGTGATAGTTTTGCTTTTAATTTAATTGTCTACGACGCGGACAGTCAGAGAGATAGTCGGATAAATGGACCATGTTGTCTGTAAATAAAGTTGAATAAATAAATATTTATTGACAAGTCATTAAAATAAGTTATTAACTAAGGATTTTACAAAAAAAAGGACAGCATAGTACAACGTACTCACTTCTTGCGTGTGTGGTGATTCTCTCTGTTGGTCCTTTTAGAAGACCTGTATAAAGTAGAATGTGTATATGCAGTAAACTCTTACTTATCCTCATCTTCGTCTATTTTCGGTTCAGGCACAAATTTGAAGCCTCCGCTCTCCTCTCGGTAGACACTCGACCTCCGAGACCCAGAAGCCTCGGCTTCCACCAGCTCGCACGAAGGGTCCTCAACGGGCTTACGTGGAGCTCCTGGCAATCATAAAAAAACTCAGGCTCAGCTAGACCCAAGGCGTTGGCAACAGCATATCTATTCGGTAAAATGCAAACATCACTTCGTCTCTCACATTTACATCGTTGGCTTCGCATTCGCATTCGATGGTGAATGACCTTGGTATAATATTCCTTGCCAGGGATTATGGTTATTAGCCAAAGTCGTCAATTGGTACTATGAAAAATTCTCACAAAAATATTTCTCTGGCTTGAATTACAGTCTAGTAAAATTAAAAAGTTAAGTATAAAAAAAAAACAAAAAAAAAACTCACGCCCGTTATCCCCGAAGGGGTAGGCAAAGGCACCAGTCTCTAGAACTGGACCCACGTTATAAAGTTTTGTATAAATAAGCTGCTATATAAAATACAATATAAAAACGTATAACTATCTATAATTATATTATATAAGTTTTGATTTTGCCATAAACCACATCTATAAAGTATCATTTTACCCGTAGTTCACCACATCCGCACAATTCATTTCGCCTATGGCCACGCACTCCGTCTCTGGCACACAAACCGGCAACCGTCGTCGATCTCCACGACACAGGTTCGCCTAGTGTAGAGATCACTAGCAAAACAAACGGAAACAATAATTTTCAGAATACTCACCTGTTATATCAACATTTTCTTCCTAATTTATTTTGTTATAATATCGCATGCTCATAATTTTTAGTATGTAGTTATTAAAGCCAAGGATACACTAGGGGACAAATGTCCTACGACATGTATCGGCGACATGTCAAGCGAAGCCGGCCGATTTCGCCTGCCATATCTGGCGACATCGCGCGACTTATGTCCGTACCGACGTCAGGCGAAGTCGTGCGACTTTGCGCAACTTCGCCTGACATATCTATAGTGACGTAAATCCCACAACTGAAAGCTACGCTGCAACACAACACAAACCGACCCGTGTCGCGCGATGTTGCCAGACATGTCAAGCAAAGTCCGTCAACGTCGCGCTACTTCACCCGACATCCCTGGCGACCCGTGTCGCGTGATGTTGCCAGACATGTCGCGCGAAGTCCGGCAACGTCGCGCTACTTCACCCGACGTCGCTGGCGACACGTGTCGCAGGACATTTGTCCCCTAGTGTATCCTTGACTTAAGATAAAGCGAGAATGGATAGATAGAAGATAGAATATTCTTTAGTGTACTCATAAATTACATTTACATATTTCTTATAAATTGAAGTACAATTGGCGGCCTTATTACTATAAGCAATTTCTTAAAGGCAACCATAGACTGAGACAATTAGCTTGTAAGTATGATAAAATTATAACAGTTTAGTGTAGGTTACTATTTTTTCCAATTAATTTTGTTAAATAAAGAATATTGATATTGAAAGGAGAACCGGCAAACATGTATGGAGGCTGGTCCAAGAACCAATAACGACGTGGCATGTGTCATTAGAAAGGTTTTTTAATATACTACAATAGTTACTATGGGAGCTCACTTCAAATAATTGTGTGAAAAAAGTTATAGCGATATAAACAATATTTTTTTCATAGACGATTTTTAAGCAATAAAAATAATTATTTCGTATTCGATGACATTATAGAGCAAGTTAAAATAATAATATGTTTATGAGTATTGCTGGGGATGCAGAGTGCAGGGTGATGGTCAATCTCTATCAGAACGTAAAATAAAACAAGTTTCGATAAAATATAGTTTTCTAAAACCACATAAGATAAGATAAAACCAAAGTCATGATCAATGGTTACATTGATCCAATACCGGTCGTCGTACATGATCACCTTCTCGAAATCGTTTCCGAATACACTTCATCATCATCATCATCAGCCTATGGTTGTCCACTGCTGGACATAGGCCTCTTCCATTGCACGGCACTGAGCACGGTCCTCGGCTACTCTCATCCAGCTCTTGCCAGCCGTCCTGCGAAGATCATCGTTCCACCGAGTCTGAGGACGTCCTACACTACGTTTACCGATCCGCGGTCTCCACTCAATAACTTGTCTACCCCATCAGTTATTTAGTTTATAGTTCTTCGGTGATATGGCTGGCCCACTGCCACTTACCTCGGGCAGATTCTGCAGTTAGGTAAAAACAATTTCGAGAAGGAGGCCAAGAGGAGGATCTAGCTGGGCTGGGCAGCGTTTGGGAAACTACGCCGAGTCTTCTCGTCATCCATACCACAATGCTTGAAAACGAAAGTTTTCAATCAGTGTGTCCTACCTACCTGTCGTGACCTACGTCGCCGAGACATGGACACTCACGAAAGGGTTGGTCCACCAGTTCAAAGTCGCTCAGTGAGCTATGTAGAGAGCTATGGTCGAAGTTTCTCTGAAGGATAGGATTCGTAACGAATACATCCGACAGAGAACCAAAGCAACCGTCTTCAGCTGGCTAATTCTCTGAGCTATATCAGCTCAGAGAATTAGCAAGCTGAATTGTCAGTGGGCTGGCAATATTTCGCGAAGAACCGACAACCTCTGGGGTAAACGTGCTCTTGAGTAGAGACCGCGACTCGGCAAACGTAGTGTAGGACGCCCTCCGACCAGGTGGGATGACGATCAGGGAAAAACTGTAGGCAGATGCTGAATGCGGCAAGCTGAAGGGCGCTATTCGCTATTCGACCCGCCCCACACGGTTGACGCCGGTGGCCGCCACACACTACAATCGTCGCTGCTCGCTTCTTGTGGCCCACACCGGCCACTAACACCGACACACGCCACTCGCGCTATTCCTCACCCCTCTCTGCCTTACCTCAGTTAACCTGTTCGAGTCGACGGCAACGCCACGTAGTCTGTTGTTTATTTAAATAAATATGGATATAGAATTATTTATATCAGAGATTCAATGCCGTCCTGCGATCGCATTGGTTAAATAAAAAAGTAGCGGCCACCGACCTCAAGTGTCGGCCACCGGCCACAAGTGGATTTCGCGCGCTTCAGCCACTCAATAGCCGCTTTTAGCTTCTTGTGGCGGCGTTTGTGGCTGTGGCGAGTGGCTCGTGTGCAGGGACACTTAGCTCGCCTTATCGGGAAGTTTTACATAATAATAATTATAAGGCTTCATTAGTTTTAGGTATCATATCATTGTTGTTATTATTATCAATGTGAGTAACAAATAACGGTTTCTTATGTTTAGATAAACAAAGGTAAAACAGATTATGATATCGAGTCTAATATAGGTAAATACCGTTTTCAATAGGTAGTAAGCAACGATACTCCAATAACAAGCCTAGGGTCAACGGAAAAGCAAACAAAGTCCAATATCAAAGTCGGGTCAAAAATAGTCACGGCAATCAAGAATACAAATAAATTCACTTGTAACGTAGGTACTCACAAAGCGACTGCCAATGCCGTTTAAAACTGAAAAGATATTTTTTATTGCTTAAAATTGTCTATGAAAAAAATATTTTTTATATCGCTATAACTTTTTTCACACAGCGTTTTGAACCGAGCTCCCATAGTAACTATTGTAGAGTATAGGAATACCTTTCTAACGAGATATGTCACGTAGTTATTGGTATCAAGGACCATTTTGTCTGGTCCTCCTTTTTTCTTGGTGATGCAAAATATGTCAGTCACCTGAGGCACGTTTGGTGGAATGCCTGCAGAGTGGCTGGTTGAGGATGGGGAGGGGGGATAGATCTCAAGAAGTGACATGCCTTGGTAAAGGCCTGTATTCAGCAGTGACATACGGGCTGATTGATTGAATGATTATGCAAATTATTGTTATCTACCTATTTAATCTATGGAATTTTTGTAGGGCCGATCGGCTCACCATCACACGGGTTTTTAATTGTACCTTTCAAGGTTATAACGTAATCGATTAAGTACCGTCCGGCCGTTCGTTTCTTAAATCTTCACAGATGAAGTGTTTATGTTGCCGCTCTAACAACTAATACTAAAAATATATCAAAATAAGTTTTTTAAGGGGGCTCCCGTAAAAGAAACGTAATTTTTTGGCGGTTTTTGATCCAGATTAATAACGGCAACAGAAACGCTTGAAATATTCACAGAATATTTAGTTGTATTCTCACTTTAAAATAAATAATTAAATCGGAATAAAATACATTGAAGGGGTAGGTTCTCCCTACAACAAACGATTTTTTGTGAGTTTTTGAAGCGTAATAATGTGAACTTTTTGTAAATGTAATTTTGGTGTTGTGAATAAGTTTTTTAGATTTTGACCCTAACTGCATGTGAATCCCTCACCCGCTTGTATGCAGTAGTTGCCAAACTCCACCTTCCTGCCGAGTACGCCGAGGAACGGGAACCGAACCCGAATACTCTGCAGCAGACACTCCTCGTATAGATCCCAGATGTCCAGCGTCTGAAAGTTATTTTTTTATTAACATATTGACTTGATTTATAGTCCCTGGTAATAAATAATTAAATTAAATACGCTTTTGGTTCCAGATTACAAAACACATAATCATCACCATCATCAACCCATTCTGTCCCCACCGAGGGGCACGGGTCTCTTCCCTGAGGAAGGTATAGGGCATACTCCACCACGGTGGCCAAGTCCGGATTGGTGGAGGCTTTTAAGACTAGTGGCTGGTCTTACTGTCAGAAGTTTTCAAGCCGCCCTAAGGCCTCTGACTTGGCTTAACGACTGCCATCTGTCGACGGCAGCCGGCACCAATTGCTTAACGTGCCTTGCGAAGCACGGAATCGCTCGGAAAAATGCCACTAGCGTTAGTCGTAGACGGTGACCCATCCATGGACTGAGCGCGCCGTATGTTGCTTAACCTTAGTGATCGTTTAAGATCACTCAGGCAGCCCAGGCTACGATTATTCATATCCTCGTGAGGCCCAATGTCATCAAGTGATCACAAAAACAATTGTTATTTTCAAGGTCGGGCCTTACGAGGATATAATAATTTTATTTATTTATAACAACATAACATAACATTTACGTACAGGCACATACATTATTATTTCTATTATGTAGGAAAAGAAAAAAGGTAATAGTCTCATCTGGCCAAAGTGGCCAGACGGACGCCCTCCGGCTGAGGAGTCCAAAAGGCCGGAGGTCAGGGCGACAGCGAGAGAAAACGCCGGACTATCCGGGCTGTATCAAGCAGCACCGCCTTCTCCATGATAGCCGGAAGCATGCCCACACGGAGTTCCAACCGCCTCAGATGGTTAGCGAGACTGGTTGGAACTAACCCATTCGCGGACAGGACTGTAGGAACGACTTCCCCCAAATGTCGGTAACCCCGTTTTTTTTGACGCGGGGAATGCACTTCACCGCCCTGCTGTCGTGAGACTATTTCTTGCATTTTTCGTAATTCAGCCCTAATAGTAATTTTGTAATTGACATAGATTTTTACCTTTCTCAGTGATCTATTTTGTAGACTAGCCATTTTCACTATTTTGTTATAGCCGTGTGGGTGCTGAAATTGGGCTTGTCTTTTTGCGAATGGGGTGTTCACGCGGACGGTTGGTGCTCGGTAAGCACGTCTTTTAAGCAACGGGTCATAGTCACAATAATTTTACAGTTTTTTATGTACCTCTACAATTAAAGTTGCTAAAGTTGTTAGTATGAAAATTTTGCGGATGCTCAACATATATTCCAGTCATCGTATAATTGTGCTGTAGGGTATCTACGTTTAACTTTGAGCATAGACCGTTGGGCCCTTTCCGCCACCGTGCATGGGTACAATGCATGGCCGTGGTCACGATACGAGAACCTCTGATCAAGCATTTTTAGGTATTTAATGACTGTGGTACTGTTTACTGTCGGACAGTTACAGGGGTTTGCGAGAGAAGTCCTATTGCAGCTTGAGTTCCTAACGATTTTAGAATGGTTTTTAAGTACCGTTGATGAAAAAACCTTCGTGGCTTCATATACTTCAGTAGAATTTATAACATTGGCCCAGTTATTATTTTTTAGTTCTTCATCTATTGAATCATAGTTATAGATTATGACCTCTCTTTTTAATCTGACTGTTAGCGCCGAAAATGGAAAGCCCGAATTGTAGATATTAGCTATATTTATAACAAATTACATAATAAAAAGGACAATAAAATAGAAATCGATCCAGGCCGCTACCCGGTTGCTAAGTAAGTTTTATAACATTCTCACAGCAACCGGGTTGCCAGATCTGTCGCCAACACTGACCATTCGTGTTTTCTTATCGTTTATAGAAATTATTACTAGATCATGGTCAGTTGTTACGTGTTTACAAACAACAGCTTTTGTATTACTTGTTAGTTTGGGTTAATATTGATATGATCAAGACAAGTTGCGTGTCGCATTGGCTTATAAATAGCAGGTATCAAATTATGATCTTCGCTCTATGTCTACCCTAGAGAGTATATCGATATTTATATCGCTGGCGACTATAACGCATTTTTTATCTTTTACATTGCTTAAACAATCGGACAATCGTGAAAACTAATAGATTCATATAATTTTAACGGACAATTTATTGCCCAGACATCATTCTAATCATAATTAAGTAACTTACCTACTTACAATCAATTTGTGTTAAGTACTTTCCCCATGAATTCACCTTTGTCCTGCTCTGTAATGCCACTAATCATCACACCTGTTAGATAATGGTCCGATATTTTGCATGTCAACAAATCGCACACGCCCAAAGATATGATCTATACATGTACGCGTTATCTTATGACTCATTACTTCGTCTTGGGTATAGTCTCGTAAAGCACATTGCATTCAATATTTGCTTAATAAATCTTCGCATTTGGTAACTACTGTACTGAACCCTTTATTCATTGAGTCTATATTGCACCTCCCATGTATATAATATTTTCTTGTACCTACCGCTATGTCTCTTAGAATATTGTATAGCTCCTGTATGTATCTTAATTTATTTGACTTAGGCTGTCTATAAATGCCCAATATGTATGTGATTTCATTGTTTATAGGTATTTACTTTTCCATGAATCATTTCGAAAGTACATCCGTTTTTGTTTTCACAATCAAATGAGCAAGTACTTCTGACATAAATGAGAATGCCCCCACATTTCTTTGTTTTCCTTGTGTTTGTGAGATTAGTAAATCCAGGAATAGGGAAAAGCGGTACATGTTCTTCCTTAATGCTTACATCTGTTGGCCATAATATCTTGGGTCAATATCATGCATTGATCAAATCCCTTATTGAGGGATCTTATGTTAAGATGAAGTATGTATTTATTTTTTATTGCTGTTTCTTTTTTGTTATTTATCCATGTGTCTGTATTTATATACTTTGTGTAATATATGTCACTACTTAGTGATACATTTTTGATAGATGCAAGCTTTACTTACTTTCACATTATAAGATAAGATAAGATAAGAATATTCTTTATTGCACATATTGAGAGTTATTTTGGTAGAAAACTGTGGATGTCTTTTTCTATCTTTATGCTTATAATTTTTGGCTCTTCTTCGTTTTTTTTTACGAGGACTTTGGAATTTTGGATCCACATGAAAGAATAGTGGGATCTCAGCGAGGTTTTTACTTGCCAAAAAAGTTCTCTGGTTTTTTTTTATATGGTCTCATTTATGTAAATATGCGAGGAGTTGGAGCCACTATGAATATAATCATTAGTTACTTTATTATATAATCATTAGTCTTGTGCGCCTTTAGCCAAAGATTGCGTGTTACATATACGCGAGCGCATAGCAACTACAATCATTTTGATATGTTATAACTATCGGGGACAAAAGGATTCGCTTACTTCAGTAAGCTGCTGCTTTCAAGGAAGCTGCTATTATGGAAGAAATATAATTATTCAAAATAGCGCAGAAACTGGGATTAATCATGAAACTAGTTGTCCATTTCAAAATCTAGAAATGGCCTTAAGAACTGCATACCTACTTAGAAATTTTCGCCAATTTCAGAATTGAAAATTTTCGCTAAGTAACTACGTAACAGTAGTGCTCAGAAAAGAGCGTGACAGAACGTTACTTAAGTATTTACTTAGTGAAAATCCTCAACTCAGAAACCGGCTCTTAGTCTCTTCAGGGTCTTTATTTAACGCATATTTGTTAACGCGTATTATTAATCTTTATTCTAAGAGCTTATGGCGAGCACATGTCAACTTTACTCTGCTCGCGCACTATGTACTTCAACAGTCCTCCATCTCACAAGCAAAGCATTACACATGACTTACGATAAATACAACGTCCAACGAACAACAGTTGGTCCGGCGCTCCCCAGGCATACGATCTGCTTGGCGGGAAATTTCACTTTATAGTGGAAGAGAACAATCACCGGATCTTCCCTATAAGCTTGTATTGGTATTGGTGACTGTTTGGGTTTCCGCAACTCGACTATAAGTGAGCCTATATTTCGTATAGAAAGGTAACATTCCCTATAAGCTTATTCAAATTTATTAACATAGTAGCGGTAAGCCGGTAGAAGTACTCACGCAATTATTACAGAAGGCCACCACAACCTCGTCTTTCGGCAGCACAGCCACATCCAGCACGGCTGCTCGGCCGCTGCTCCACAGCGTGGTAAAGGGCGCAGACTGGGACACGTCCCACAGCCGGACTGCGCCATCTGGGCTCCCCGTCACAAGGAGACGGAGTGACGGGACTACTTGCAGGCAGCTCACGCCCTAGAAACAATAGTGGAGTGCTCGGACTGGGACACGTCCCACAGCCGGACTGCGCCATCTGGGCTCCCCGTCACAAGGAGACGGAGTGACGGGACTACTTTCAGGCAGCTCACGTCCTAGAAACAATAGTGAAGGGTGCGGAGTAGGATTCACCCTAGAGCTGGGCTTCATCAATTTACAAAGTTCTTGTAGCTTAGCAGTAAACACCAAATCGTTACATACCTAAAGACAGCCTCTTACATAAATCTCTCTAACATTATCTTACATTCATTCATCAGACCTGGAACCAGTCTCAAGCTAGACTGTCTCATCGGGGCTGACCGTCACGGACGGACGGACTACTCGCAGACCACTCACGTCCTAGAAACAATAGTGAAGGGCTCGGATTGGGAGACATCACAGACATCACAGATCATCATCGGGGTCCGTCACGAGCAGATGAAGCACAGGAACTATTTGCAGATAGTTCACGTCATAGAAACTATAGTGGACAGCGTGGACTACGAGAAGTCCCCTATCTGCAGGCAGCTTACCCCTTAAAACCATCTCGTTCTTTGTCTGGGTAAGCCGGAGCTGGTTGCCGAACGGCCGCAGATAGTCCCAAGAATACAGGTTAAAGAACCATGATGCACAAACAGATAAAAACAAGTGTAACCCTCGCTCTGTCTGTAGTTTAACAGAGATGTCTTTTTTGGACGGTGGTAGCAGAAGAAGACGCTTCCATGATAATTTATTTATTTACTGAATTATTAACACAGAGTTACACAGTTTTGAGAAACAGCGACATCACAAACATGTAAACATCCAAGACGTGTGGTGTTTTTTTTTGTCTTCAGCCGGGATTCGAACCCAGGACCTCTCGCACGCTACACAGATGCGCTAACACCTGCACCACAGAAGTCGCCAAAAGAGTTAATAGGTCAGACAGACTTACTGACGTCAAACAGTTTACACTCTTCAGGTACGGAGATCCACTCACCCGGTCCACAGCCAGGACCCTGGCGGGCGCCACCCCCCTTCCCCGCAGCACGACGGCCCGCCGCCCCCGCGCGCACGACACCCGCCCCCCGCCGCCTCCGCGCACCCGCCGTACTGAGCGCTCGTGCTCGCGCCAGCGCCGCCACGCGCAGTACGCGTCGTGTGGGGGGGAGGACAGTTCCTGGGGAGGATCGCTGTGGTAATGGGCCGTCGTGTGAACATTATAGCAGGCCCAGTCTTCTATCTCGATATAGTACTGGGTTATTTTAATGCGGGTTTTTCACCCACGGAGACATCTGCCCACAAACTGTTATGCAGTTTGGCAGAAATCAACTTCTGTATTTTTCTGTATATTTATTTGAATAAACGTCTTCAATCAATCAATCAAATTTCGTTACGTGTCGTTTTATAGCTGCGTGGATTTTAACTGCGAGCTGTTTGCATTTCTATTCTATCATTCTTTACCTACAGTATGTAAAGGTTTATGTATGTATATTAATATTAAGTATAAGTATTAAGGCCAATGTTCTTATTTGCACCGACTATCCGTTTTACTTTTCCTGTAGCAACTCTCCCTCGTCGGTTGTCAGGAAAAAATTTCTTTGAGCCATAAGGCTGCCAATTGTACTGTATCTTTGTAAATGTTTTGTATGTGTTTTCCTGGTTCAATAAAGAATATCTTATTCTTTTTTTCTTGTGGAATCTGTTACTTTTTTTTATTACTTGAGTGTATAGTTTTTATTTTCAACTGATTCATCATCATCAACCCATTATGTCCCCACCGAGGGGCACGGGTCTCATCCCTGAGGAAGGTATAGGTTATACTCTAACACGGGGGCCAAGTCCGGATTGGTGGAAGCTTGTAAAACTAGTGGCTGGTCTTACTGTCAGAAGTTTTCAAGCCGCCCTAAGGCCTCAGACTTGGCTTAACGACTGCCACCTATCGACGGCAGCCGGCACCAACTTTCAACTGATTATATAGTTTTTAGGTTTTTGTTTTTAAAGGATCTTGATAGACAGAGACGGACGGAAGGACAAACAGCAAGGTGATACTACAAAGGTTCCGTTTTTTCCTTTTGAGGTACGGGACCCTAAAAATCAGTCGCACCATCCAGAAGTAAGTGTTGATTTTGTCGGCGTATATCTTGTACAGCAAGGCCACCCGCGGCTGCAGGAAGCGCAGTGCGGTCACTGCGCCACGCTCGTCGCCGATCAGCAGCTCGGAGTGACCGCGCCCCGGGGTCGAGGGGGAATAGGCCAGGCACTGCAGAAGAGAGGTCAATGAGATGAATAACCGAGGTTTTCTGGAAGAGAACGCCTTTGATAGTAAGGCTGCCCATTCATCATCAACCCATTATGTCCCCATCGAAAGGCATGGGTCTCTTCCCTGAGGAAGGTATAGGGCATACTCCACCACGGGGGCCAAGTCCAGATTGGTGGAGGCTTGTAAGACTAGTGGCTGGTCTTACTGTCAGAAGTTTTCAATCCACCCTAAGGCCTCTGACTTGGCTTAACGACTACCATCTGTCGGCTGTCCATTATATGCGGAAAATTTTGACGACCTCTGTGGTCCCGGGTTCGAATCCCGGCTGGGGATAAAAAAAAACTCAGGTCTTGGATGTTTACATGTTTGTGATGTCGCTGTTTCCGGTTCCCACGACACTAGAAGTCAGTCTTTCTTCCTTTATCTTCTGCACATGTCCAAACCAACGCAATATTCCATTCCAACGTTCTCTATTAATAATAATCAGTATAGATTTACAGTATAGATTTTCCTAAGCTACGTCCAATTAATAAAGGCAAATAAAGGCTTTATTATTATTATTATTAGTATATTTAACTCAAAACTGACCATGTTGTGAGTTGGAACCTTTTTGCTTAACTATAATATCTAAGTCCAATTTACTGTTATTAAAATAGCTGTCTTTTTTTAACGCACTTTTGCCAACTGACAGCTGATTACACTAGATTAACTGTTGGCGTTCAAAAAACCAGGGGAAAAATGCTTAATATCACTTACAGTGGGTATATTTGGCATGCCAGTGACGCAATAGAGCGGTGTGTGCGACAGGATCGACGCGTCGTAAATCGTGATGCTGCGGTCGGACGCAGAAATCAGCAAACATTGGACATCCTGCAGCATATTCAAATCAATTTTTTACATTCGGGTTTTTATTTCAATTCAATTACACCTAGGTACCTAGTTACAAATTTTTGTATGTCATCCGGATCCACTTGATTTCTATCGGAGGAGTCACATAGAAATCATGTAAGTGGATAACATTTAAATAGTTAGTTGGACCTAAGATTTTCACACTTAACCTCATGGTTGAGCGATAATACGTAGCGTAGTGTATAGATTGTACGTAGATTCTTACATTTTCCTCTCTCTACATTATATGAAATGGCAGTTTTCGTAAAGACAAATCCTGATCTCTTTGTAATGGTCTCCCAAATCCAACATGGACCAATTAGTTCACAGTATATTGATAAGCTCAGCCTTCCCAGATTAAAAACAGCTTTGATGTCAAAAATCCTCTTTTGTGTATTTTGTATTTTCCTCTTCTTTGAGGCATCCCCGGCAAAGGCCGTCAGTTAGGCCCATTTGCCCATAGAAGGGTACCTAATGAAACACTTACTTAGAAGAAATATGTTGATTTACTTACGCTCATGTAGACAGCATCAGTAACCCATGCATTCTTGACTCTGCGACTCGTGCTAGTACGGTGGTACCACAGCTGAAAGGTAATTTGGTTATCTTTGATCTAAGTTTATTAGTCAACGGAGTAGTTCGGGTATAATTTACAAACGATATGCAAAAAGAGATTGGATCGTGCTCACGATTGAGAAGACGGGACGCCCTGTACGTTTAAAAAAATAATGTCAAGCGGAATTCCAGAGATAGAGTACCTCTAGGGGTAGCCGAATCACCCCCATGTATGTTCAGCGATTTTTGTTGTTTTGGAGTTATAATTTTTTTCGTATTTTTTGTAGCATTTTGACCTACAAGACATTGGCCGTTGGCCACGGAGCCATGCTCTATTACGTTTATTGTTATTGCAGGCGTCGCCGTCAACAGAATCGTTGTGGAGAACATCATCATCACATGCTTCATTTATGTTTTTCCAAAAACGGTGAATTGAATTGCCTTGCAGAAACAAACTCAATTGTGGGTCAGTTTGTGAAATTTTTGGAACACCCAGTAAAATACTTTTGATTAAAAAATACTATTATTAGAGCCATTTAGCCTTCTCATAAGAAAATCTAATTTCAATAGTAAGTCAAATTTCTTTCTGATGAATCTAAGTCCAAATGCTACCAAACCCCTATTTATATTCTCTCAGTAGTCGGCAGAGTCTCATCTCACAGAAAATGCTGCAATAGGTAGCTACGCTAGTGCCGTCAACCTCAGCACTAATTAAGTACCCCTCTAGAGTGCGACAAGTGAGTCGTGGCACAAGCCTCTGGCGGGAAATTTAAAAATATTTTAGTTGTTAACCCTGGATATAGTCTGAATAAACCATCTTGATACTTTTGCTTAGCTTGATTATTTGTTTAATTAGTTTGGAGTCTCCAATGAATTTTGTCGAAACATAAATATAAGCAAAACGAAAACATTAACTACATCAAAACCAACATTGATTTTTTTTGTGTACAGTACATATTTTTGCGAAGTAGTTACAAAGTAGAAGTTTTTGCCAAGTACTTCTTTTAAATCGTCGCTGGAAATCTATTCATCATTACTAGTCCATAGATCTGAACTTCCTGAGGAGAAGTCTTGTTCTCCTATTTCGGTCGGTAACAAAATCGATAAAAGCCATCTTTAGTTTCGTTCTACGTCTATTTCTCTTTTAACTCGATGTAAGTTTCAAATCGGAAATAATGGGTGTTAATCAATCCGAGACGTGCTCAGTAACTGGCTGGGTTTCTTGAGACTCAGGTAGGTTGCACAGAGCAGGCGACGAGGCTTGTATGTAGGTACATACTAAAACATTATGTAAAATTATGTTGAATACAAACAAAAGTTTTTTCTTGTTTAAATCTAGGACGAGTATCAAACTGTTTCGGCTGTACTACTTGCAGCTGAAATACCTAAGTTTGACAGTCATCAGAGTGGCCATATGAAGAATTCGAAATAAATCGTGTCACACGATCCGCTTGTCAGACTCTACAAACTCGTAACGGTGTAATAAACCTCGTTAGCTCGTATCATACCTCGTGAAGGTGTAATAAACCTCGTAACGGTGTAACAAATCTCGTTAGCTTGTATCATAGTTCGTAAAGGTGTAACCAACCTCGTAACGGTGTATCAAACCTCGTTAGCTCGTATCATACTTCGTAAAGGAGTAAGAAACCTCGTAACGATATAAAAAAACCTCGTTAGCTTATACCAAACTTTATAAGGGTGTAACAAACCTTCTTAGGTCGTATCATACCTCGTAAGGGTGTAATAATCTTCGCAAAGGTGTAACAAACTTTGTTAGCTGGTATCATACCTCGAAAGAGTATAACAAGCCTTGTAACAAACCTCGTTAGCTCGTATCATACCTCGAAAGGGTGTACCAAGCCTTGTAAAATACTCGTTAGCTCGTATCATACCTCGTAAGGGTGTAACAATCTTCGTAAAGGTGTAACAAGTCGTATCATACCTCGTAAGAGTGTAACAATCTTCGTAAAGGTGTAACAAACCTCGTTAGCTGGTATCACACCTCGAAATGGTGTAACAAGCCTTGTAACAAACCTCGTTATCTCGTATCAAACCTCGTAATGGTGTAAAAGGCGCATCCGGGCGCAGTAGAGGCCGACGCGGCCGCCTCGCGAGACGCACGCGTAACAGAACCACTCGCCATTGCCGACGTGGACGAGCTTCACTATTGTCTCCCGCTATAAATACGTTAAAAAGTGTGAGTTCAACCATAGGGTATTTGACCGGTTTCTGAAAACCATCTCAGATATTTTGTAAGTGTTCATTATGTGCTCCGGAAGTGGTAATTTTGAATTCCTTCGTGTATTTCTTCTAAAAAAGCGAATAAAAATTCACTTTTAAAATCACAACGTCAGTAAACAAAACTGTGAACAATAAACGTAGAACGACATAAATCACAGACGCCATATTTACTAACGTGACGTCATCTTAGATTCGGCCTCAGAATATTAGTTCTAGTTCTGAGGATTCGGCCGATAAAATGGCTACAGATTCAAAAGTATCAAATTTTATCCTTAGAAGTCGGTTTATGGACAAATTATCCATTTTTTTTAAATGCCTCAAAGCGGTTTGAAGATTTATAATCGCTCGTAGCTCCGACTACCCGAGTGAACTTACACGATCACGAAGGTTAAGCAATATAGGGTGCGTTCAGTGATTGGATGGATGACCGTTGTATGACTAACGCTTGTGGCGTTTTTCCAAGCGGTTCCATGCTTCTCAAGGCACGTTAAGCAACTGGTGCCGGCTGCCGTCGATAGATCACAATTTTTATGCTAAATCAGAGGCCTTAGGGCGCTTGAAAACCTCCGACAATAAGACCAGCCACTAGTCTTACAAGCCTCCTCCAATCCGGACTTGGCTCAGGGAAGAGACCCATGCCTCTCGGTGGGGACATAATGGGTTAATTATGATGAATCTAACCCTTTGTGCAGGGACCGACTCGCACATGACCGATTTTTTTATTTCCTATAAGCTGTAACTTCCCACCTTGCAATGCTTCATCTGCCGCATGACGCCGGGGGCCACACTGGTCCACTTGTCTCCGCGGCCGCGCGTCCGCCGCGCCCCGGTCGCGGCCAACTTGCCCAGCAACTCGCCCCACGAGGCGAGGCGCTGGCCCAGTGGGGCGAGTAGCTGGAACAGCTGCCGGGCGTGGGGCGAGTACTTGCGGTGGTCTGGGGATGGGCATAAGCTTTTAAAAAGGTAGAAATATTTACCTTGACAACCAATACTATTATACACTTTTGCTGGAACCCCAGCAAAAGAAATTATGAAATAATTACTTTTTAATAAAGTTTACGAATGTTTAATTAAGGTATCTTTTGGTGTATGTGTGTGTGGGTGTGTGTGTGTGTATGCATGTGTTTTTTTAATTTATTTATTTCCCAAAATACTTAGAGCTAACATTACAGGGGATCCCTAGGTTAGACGCAATAGCGTTAACCAGTTTCATAGTTAATATAAAAACTTAATCTTACAAAACTTAATCTATTTACAAAATATTTGTTAATACTACTTATTACACTAAATAAATCGAAGTAACATGTAATAAACATGTTCCTTGTCAATGAAATCATTGAGCTCGAATTCAAGGCAAAATTTTGTTCGAAGCTCTTTGAAATTTCCCATATTATAGTGTAATGCGCAAAACATGCCGAAGGTCACAAACCTACCAAAGATCTCGTCAACAGCCGCCACAAAGGTGTCCTCATCGATGCAGAGAGTGTCGTGGCTCTCCTCCCGCTCCACCACTGCAAACTCTATGCCTTCCTCCGCGGCCGCAGCTCGCATCGCCTGCTCTACTCGCCTGGACGAAGAAATTCCATCAAATCTATCGTAGAATTTAAGGCTTACTTAACATATAATTGGGTAAGGCTCTCAAAACATGTACCGTAACACACGAGAAATTGTAACACATAGTAACACACTGGAAAATCGCAACACCCGGCTGCTATACCCAATCATGTTTTTCTTATGTTTCTGGGATATTGAGATTGATTGATTGGTGCATGTTCAGATTTGTCCAGGACGTTGCATCTTTAGCTGCCGATATCCGTCCTACCGCGCCGCTGTCACGTGAAAGTTCTTTGCAGTCTGATCAAAGCAGTCTGCTGAGGGGGCAGTCTGTTGAGAGTAGCTGCTTCCTCGCTAGCAAGAAATCGTAAATCGTAAAACAAAAACCCGGGCCTTGGATGTGTATATGTTTGTGATGTCGGTGTTTCTGCTCCCCACGACACAGGGTATCCTAGTGTGGGGCCAGAAGCAATGTATGTGCCTGTATGTAAAGGTTTGTTTATATTTAGCGTTACCTGCAACCGTCCGCCCAACCGCGCGGCTGCCGCGTGAATCTCCGTCGCAGTCTGCTGAGAGCAGCCGGAGACAGCGCAGCCAGCAGCTCGCGAGCGAGATCGCTGGTGCCATCCTCGCTGAAACACGTTATGTTTAACCATAAACATGTACATACAGGCACATACATTGCTTCTGGGCCTACAATAGGATACCCTGTGACATGTGAGATTACGAAAAAGTAATAATACATTCTTACACATTAATAATCGAATTCGATTGGCTATATCATGTAAACATATTTATAGTAGTCCATTTGCACACATCTTACTCTAGATAATTAAGGAAAATTATTCATAAAACCGCGACTCGGCAAACGTAGTGTAGGACGCCCTCAAACCAGGTGGGATGACGATCTGCGAAGGACTGCAGGCAGATGCTGGTAGCGGCAAGCTGAAGACAGGGCGCTATGGCGCTCATTAGGGGAGGGCTATGTCCAGCAGTGGACTAATATAGCCTGATGATGATGATGATGATGATGATTCATAAAATCATACTTAGGTATGTAGTGAACAGAGAGTAGAGTGAGTGTCAGTGGCCCTAGGGCCACATGACGTGAGACTAGCCACTAGTCTTACAAGCCTCCACCAATCCGGACTTATACCTTCCTCAGGGAAGAGACCCGTGCCGCTCGGTGGGGACATAATGGGATGATGGTGATGATGATGATAATGATGAAAAATTGACAATCCTTCGCTGTTATTTTCTTCAGTAATGAACACATAAATATTTAGCTAGTTTTTGTATTCGTGGGCAAGTTTAACCGCGTAAATTGATTAATTCGGAGGTCATATTCTGTGGCCGTGGCCGTAGCTACCATTAGCATTATAAGTACATTGACATGAAACATACAGAATGTAAATTCTTTACGCTGAAATAAATTTCTTATTTCTTTATTTATATATAGCGCTCCATTTTCAATCAAAACAACGAAAGAGCATTTTGACCGCAGAGCAGACAAAGACTATTGACTCTTAGAACAGAGGCAAACAGAAATTCTTACGTGCTCTACCGTGGAAACACTAGCGCCACTGAGGAAAAACTGAAACTAGGTACTTATTTGCATTACAATTGTTGCTAGTTTGGGAGTCGGTGTCAGCCTAGGAAACACAACAATATACCTAACCATATTGTCTAATTAGACTTACTAATAATTATTATACTAACTAATTAAACGCCAACAAAATTTATTCTAGCTAGATATAGACCACACGATGACAGGTATAAAAGATTCGGCCGAGAACTTATGGTACTGACACATGTGCTCATTAGTAGCACGAAAGCATGTTTTTATTGAGCAAGTGCTTTACTCCCAATCTTTTCTGTATTTTTGTATTCGATGTTTTAATCTATCAGTCTTCCTTTTGTTTGAGGCTTGATAACCTGCAACTGCATTGTTGTTGTCAGTGTTACTGTCATAAGAAATCATAAACTTATTTCAACGTTAAGAATTTACATTCTAGTCAATCAATCAATCAATCAATTTATTTATTTGTAAACATAGGTAAATATTACAAGCTGTTATAGAAATTATATAGTCTCTCTATGTCTTGCCTTTAGGCGTACAAAATTGTGATCCCTACCTAAATAAAATGTCTAGTGTGTTGAATGTCAATGTGCCTACATACAGAAAAGCTTGGGAGTAGAGCACTTGCTCAATATAAGCATGCTTTCGTGCTACTAATGAGCACGTGTGTCAGTACCATGGTTAATACTCGTATTTTGCTCTTAAGAATTGAAGAGTTCCGTTACTTAGTCTTGGATCCTATGATTAGAACCTTAGAAGTAATTCGTCACATGAGACATAGGCCACCTCGCTAAGGTGGTATACCTATGTCTCATGATGTGACTAATCGCGAAAGTGATGTTCATCTCACAAATCACGGAAAGTAACAGCCGCCTTAAAACTAAAACGCAGAGTAATGTGCTAGTTTAAAAAAAAAACCGTCTCAGGCACTAAAATAAATATTTACTGACCCCGATAGACTTTCTTCTGAAACACTTCTAGCAGAAAAAGAATAACTCTGGTCCCAAACTTCGGAAAACTCTTCGTTGATAGACTTTTGCGATCCCAAGGACATGTTTCCATCCCCGCCTTAAAGCTTATTCAGGACGGCACCTAGCAACAACTACTATGGAAATCTGGTTTAGCTAATCGATAACGCAGTGGTGATTATTTTATTCTACTACTAGCGCCACCTATGAAATTTCTGGGTAATTTACGTGCAATATTTGAGGTTAGAAATTGGCTTAAATATTTGAGCATCACGATGAACGTAAACAAGCTAGTTCAGCTATTTGTCCATAGATGGCGATGTCCATAGAAAGTTTCAATATACAAAATATTAGTTGACCCGGAATCATAATTCAATGCCCGGAATGGATATATTTTGTGCACCTGCTAACAATTCCATTTTACATAGGTGAAATATTTTTTTTAAGTTTAACACCACTTTTAAAACAAAAAACTGTATTGTTCTTTTCAGGCTTCGTGCTGCTATGGTGCTGCTGTCGCTATACTGTCTCACATTTTTGTTTCATGTAAGTTTATTAGTTATTTTACGTAGGTACTTACCTATGTTAGTTGATTGAAAGCCTGTCACGCTGTAGGTACCTACATTTGGCCTTTTAGTTTGACAAATACTGTTAAAATAATAAAAAATACTCATAATTTTGTTGTAAAGCTGTTTTGTACATCTTTTAACTATGAACATGCCCGTTTTTTTTGTTGCCTAAACACGTCTTACTGCAGGGCACAGGCTTTCTCTCAGAGAGACAGTATGGGCTTAATTGCCACGCGTGCCCACAGCGGGTTGGCAATTTCAAGCTGGGCAAGCCAGGCATAATTTGGCAGATATACGTATTTTTAACTAAGTATGTTCTATTTACTTCAAAATTATTTACGTCGACATAAATAAAAAATAAGTAGATAGATTACTTAATCAACATACAAATAAACAATTCAAAGTGTGATCGTAGACGCAATAAACAATATTTACTTCTTCTTTGACTGGCTCTTTCCAATTTTATTTGAGGTCGGCCCTCCGTATCATGCGCCTCCAGGCAGCACGGTCCTGGGTCGTCTCTATGTTAATTTTTCCTTCTTCGAGGATCTTATTTACTACGGCCATCCATGTGATTCGGGGTCTTCCTCGTCCTCAAAGCTTAGTCGCGATATGTAGCACTTTTCTGGTCATTGTGGTCAGATGGTCGCCTCATAACGTGTCCGTACCACCGCGGACAACTCTCCTGTACTTTCTCTGGGATAGGTCTTACTTTAAAGGTGCCTCTTATGCGAGTGTTTCTGACATGATCCAGCCTGGTTACACCACCTGCACACCTGAGCATCTTTATTTCTGCGCAGCATTCGGCTCCGTATCATGCCGGTCGGACGGCTATTCTGTAAACTCGTCCTTCTATGCGCACGGACATTCGGCCATCGCATAGCACGCCGGACAGAAAACAAACAATATTTATATCACAATAAAATATAAGTTTTATCCTAATCGCTTTAGCCAGTGGGGTCGCGGTCGTTGTGAATCGCATCAATGTTACGTAACTTCCACACGACACAATCACTGACCAAACCTTATTATATTACGTGGTTATCGGGTTAAGCATTTAGACCACTCGAAAGAGTCAAAATAAGAATGTATCTGTCATGTTCGGAGAAAATACTCGATAATCCGAATTTTCCGCCTTTAAGTTGTCGACTCGGATCGACTAATTTTTTACGTTTTTTAATTTGATGTGTATTTCGTTCGAGTCTACCGTAGACACTAGACCGTAACGAAATTATTTTTTTCTGTCATGTGCTCCGGTGTAAAATAAAGAATATTCTTGTTTTCTAAGCAGTTAAGAGATAAAAGAAACACAATAGTTGAACATTGCCTATTTTATTGTATGTATAATACTTATTACTAACATATTTATTACACTAGACCGAGGCGACAAAATATACAGAGCGAGCAAAATTTTCAATCATTTTCATTATTTAAAAATAATTACGAAATATCTGATGCGCTATTGTTATTCACTCAGTTCTTTACTAACATAGTGCCGCAGAGAACTATACCAAGTGTAATGAACATAATTACATCGCTTTGGTTTTGCTTTATTATTTAGTAGTTTCAAGTAGTATTTTTAAAAGAACGCCAGTTTTATTATCCAAAACTGCAAGTAAAAATTTAATAAGGACGGAAAGAATGTCTTAAATTAAAATAATTTAAATAATGTACATACATTTAACCTCTCGTTTAATTAATAAAATAAGGTAGATATCCGCCTTTCAGGACAATTCCAGTGACTATAGAGCGAGTCACGATTGATACATTACAATAAGCAAGGAATGATTCTTCTGTAAAATAATACGTTTAGGAACTATTGACTATATTTTATGTTAGAAATTAGTAAAACAGGGACTTTATTTAATTTATATCTATTAGTATACTCAGTAAGTTTCAGTTAATATTTATCACACTTCATTTAAAATGTTTTACGTTTCTAATGATTGGAATCGCAATTTAATTAACAATTTCGTTTGTCAGTAAATTCTTAACGATATTTTTTTTTGTTACCCAACGAATAAGGGTACAAAAAGCTATATTTACTATTTGGAGTTTCAAGAACAGTATTCATGACACTTTGTATGAAATAAGACTGCCATAAATTTATAACTGAAGTAAGTAATCGTACCTTACCCTGACATTAAAGTTAAGACTTATAATTACGGCGAAAATGTTGTTAAGACATTACATCAATATTACAATACTCTAGTTAAACACTACATAATACTCCATTAATATAGAACTTATGAATAAATAGCTTAAGATTCTATAGTTATTACAATATTATTGTACGGATGCGTATACATTTTAGTTTTTATCGAATACAGCTCATGTTTTCACATAAATAGATAATTATTTTTATCATGAAATACAATAATGTCACAGTCCTTCGTGTACAAATAGAGTGGTCACAGTTTTGCATCCAATCGGCCAATGATTTGTCAATGTCGAAGTGTCGAAGACGTGTCGTGGTGCGGTCCGTTTAAGGGCTTTTAAAGTTAAATGAAGATCATTTATTTCACAAAATATGTCCTTAGTTGACATTAGAGTTCAAACCTGTTCATCTCAACAAGATACTTTCGTCAGAAAAGTTCTTTTTTAATATTCTGTGAAAAATTCTGGTATAATTATAAAGTCCTAGCTGTATTTCTGGCATTGGCGGAACGCGAGAGTCAACTTAGGACAGCGCCGAGAGAAAGGTTATGCGATCAGTGGATAAGGCTATGAGGCTTTAAATTGGGACCTAATCAGCTGAATAATCTTTAAACAAAATTGATGGGTTATTTAAAATGCTGAGACTATCTGGAGTCGCTGGGCGTAATTAAACTTGAGATATGGCGACGTTAAGTCGCGCCACTTAGCTCAAAAACCTTACATAAAAAAAAATCAGCAATATAGAACTCGAGAGCGTCATTTACTAAGTAAACAGGGGTATGGGACTTCAATGAAAAATGATGGCTTATTTGTAATACTAAGTTACTCCATTCTGATAGAGTAGTTGCGGGCGTCAAGTGGTCAGTTGACGGGATTGTGCGAGACTTGGTTAAGAACTTGGTGGGCTCAGCTGAGAATGTTAGGCTACATAGCCATTGTCATATGTAGTTAAATCTAGATCAACTCAGTAATCTACAGTCAGTGAAAAATGCTGACTTGACTGACTAAAATCTTTATAAGGGACGATGGGTCACTATGCCAGTGGTCGCCGGAGTCCTGGAATCACTAGACAGGGCCGTACGCATCATAGTTGAGCTGGAGATACGTCGGCTAAGAGCTTTGATTTACCGCCACTTTAGATCTAAATAACTATGATCAAAAACCTTCAATGAAGAACGCTGGGCTACTCAGAAAGCTTTATGTGGAACGCTGGGTCAGACTACCACTGATTGCGGGCGTCCTGACGTCAGCAAACGGGGCTGCTCGCGTTATAGTTTAGCTGGAGGTACAGTTGACAAAAGCTTTAATTTACTGTCACATTGGATCTGAACAACTTAGCTCAGAAACCTTTTAAAAAATGCTAGGCTACTTAGAAAGTTTTATGTGAAAATCTGGGTTAGACTGCTACTGATCGCGGGCATCTTGGGGTCAAAAGACGGGGCGGAGCACGTCATAGTTGAGCTGAAGTACGACCGCAAGGACCACATAGGATCTTAATAACTTAGCTCAGAAATTTTCAATGAAAAATGCTGGGCTACTTGGAAAGTTTTATGTAAAACGCTGTCAGACTGTCACTGATCGTGGGCGTCCTAAGGTCAGTAGATGGGGCTACGCGCATCATAGTTGAGCTGGAGGTATAATAGCTAAGAAATTTGATTTACCGCTACATTGGATCTGAATAACCTAGCTCAGAAATCTTTAGTGAATTTTGCTGGGCTACTTGGAAATTTTTATGTGGAACGCTGGGTCAGTTTGCCAGTGATCGCGAGCTTCCTGGGGTCAGTAGACGGGGCTGTGCGCGTCGTAGTTGAGCTGGAGGTACGGCGGGATGGCGGCGGAGAGCTCGGAGGCACGCCGCCGCAGCGCTGCGATGGAGTGCCCGCGCCAGCCCTCCTCCTCGCCCTCCCCTCCGCCGTTGTTGACGCCGTTGCCTGGGCCTGCGGTGAGCGATAAAGTTTTACAGCAGTTCTAGTTCTAGTTGGACCTGAAATTTCATAGTCATTGTACGTTTGTACGTAGCAGGCGCTAAGGTTTCCTCACAGTTTTTTTCTGCAACGTTAGCGAGTGGTTTGGGACTGCTTAATCTTATTCTATGTATGTTTCACAATTAAAAAACATTGTTCGCGACATAGATTGTTTTATTTTGCTTTTATGGTAGCAATTGGTTTGCATTCCAATGTTGTCGATATTGTAAGTTCGTGCTTTACCGCTCCCGCGGTTTATTTGTCTTTTTATAAAAAAAAAGATAAATAAACTCACGCCCGCTATCCCCAAGGGGGTAGGCAGAGGCACCAATAACTAGAACTGGGCCCACGTTTTGTCGAGTTTATTAAGTCCCAAACGTGACAAGTGGCAAGCCTGTCGCCGTTATCCGGGCACAATGTATCAGCGAATGGTGCTGTACAAAAAAATTGTAAAAAAATAAAAATAAAAAAATAAATAAACTCACGCCCGTTATCCCCGAAGGGGTAGGCAGAGGCACCAGTCTCTAGAACTGGACCCACGTTTTGCCGAGTTTATTAGGTCCCAAACGTGACAAGTGGCAAGCCTAAAAAATTGTCTTTTTATAATGTAGACTAAAAATAGTTATCATCGGTTTTCATTTATCATCCGCCCCATATACAGTCCACTTAACTACAAGGGTGTTCTACAAACATAATTGGCAGGTTAGATAGCTGCTCATGTTAGCGTTTGGATTGCAGACTGCAGTTTTGCGGGGTATTGTTGGAGTTATGCAACTCACCGTTATTGCTGGGCGAGGAGTTGTTACAATGCATAAGCAATGGGCGACCCGTCTAATGGTTGCGAGTTCAGATTATTGTAGAGTATCATTGTTGTGCGAGGTTGTGTTGTGGTCGTGCAACTCACCGTTGTTGCTGGGCGAGGAGTTGTTGCAGTGCATAAGCAATGGGCGACCCGTCTAATGGTTGCGAGTTCAGATTATTGTAGAGTATCGTTGTTGTGCGAGGTTGTGTTGGAGTTATGCAAGTTACCGTTGTTGCTGGGCGAGGAATTGTTACAATGCATAAGCAATGGGCGACCCGTCTAATGGTTGCGAGTTCAGATTATTGTAGAGTATCGTTGTTGTGCGAGGTTGTGTTGGAGTTATGCAAGTTACCGTTGTTGCTGGGCGAGGAGTTGTTGCAATGCATGTGCGGCGGCGTCGGCGAGCCCTCCAGCTGCTGCGAGTTCAGGTTGTTGCAGTATGACATCATCGTGTCTCCTAATGAGGGAATATAAAACAACATGTTTATTAAACAAGCAATGAGAACTGTATAGTTTGGCGCTTAGCAGACGGCACTTCCACTATACATTTGCGAAGATGATGTAGAGTTTATTCATAATCTCTCTCTGTAAAACAGGCATGTCCTACGCAGTGGAATGAAAACTTTTTTTATTAAACATTTACATACAGGTACATACATTACTTCTGGTCCCACACTAGGATACCATATGTCGTGGGAATGGGAAACAGCGACATCACAAATATGTAAACATCTAAGAGGTTTTTTTTTTTGTTCACAGCGGGTTTGGTTCACAAGCAAATAATGAAGCCGATGTAGGCTTTATAATATGTTCGGATACAAATAAATAAATCATTATTATTCTTGTTTATTATATTTTTAGTCAAAAGTACCTGTTATTTTGGTTACCATTTGAAATACGGTATACCAACTAGCATTGAATATTCAATGCAACTAGGCTCGTTAGGCAAGTTATGCTATAGATAGACATTTACCCAGCGAGTTGAGCGGGTAGTGTCCTTGGTAGGATTGCGCGGCGGAGGTCATGGGGTTCAGGTCCGCGGCAAGCTGGGGCAGAGCGCCCGCGCCGAAGCCACCCATGCCCACACTTCCCTGCGACAGCTGTGACAGACCTGCAATACCAAAATGGAGCGACTCGTCAAAATGGATTCACGGAAAAGTTTAAAAGAATCTTGCAAGGAAAACTAATAATATAATTCCGGATACACTAGCTTTCGCCCGCGACTCCGTCCGCGTGGACTTTAGTTCAAAATTTTACATCCCCGTTCACTCCCTTAGGGGGTAAATTTAGAAAAAACGGCGAAACACGTGTTCAATCAATTGTGTTGAGGAGTATTTATTTTAAGTTTCAAGAAAATCAGACAACATTTTTTATACCTCCCATACAAATTTTGGCCACCCTTTTCGCCCCTTTAGGGGTTGAATTTAAAAAAATCCGTTCTTATTCCTTGCCTGCATTATATATAGATCCTCTGTGCAAAATTTCAGCTTCCTAGGTTAAACGGCTTGGGATGGGCGTTGATGAGTGAGTCAGTCAGGACATTGAATTTTATATCTATATATGTATTCATGGCACGGGTCTCGTCACTGAGGATGGTATAGGCCATACTCCACCATGGGGGTCAAGTCCGGATTGATGGAGGCTTGTAAGACTAGTGGTTGGTCTTACTGTCAGAAGTTTTCAAGCCGTCCTAAGGCGTCTGACTTGGCTTAACGACTGCCATCTATCGACGGCAGCCGGCACCAACTGCTTAACGTGCCTTGCGAAGCACGGAACCTCTCGCAGAAATGCCACTAGCGTTAGTCATAAAACGGTCACCCATCCATGCACTAAAGGCGCCCTATGTTGTACTTAGATTTATAAAAATCTGTAAATGTTATTTATGAGTATAATAAAGAATATTCTATCTATCTGTCTATCTTAATCTTCGTGATCGTTTAAGATCACCCAGGTAGCCAGGGCTACGAGGAAACCAGCATATAAACTCACCAAAAAGCATGTCGTAGGCTAGAACCAAGCCTTGAAGAGACGATGGTCTTACCGGGGCCGCACACGTCAAAGAACCGAAGCTTTAAACCCACCAAAAGGTATGAACTAGGCGCCGGTCTTTAGAGACGAAACCTACCTGACTAGGCATGCAGGCAGGAACTAGGGCTGGCAACTCACCAGCGGGCATAGACCAGGGTCGGTCCCCGAAGACTCCAGGGCCGCACACGTCCCCGCCGAACGGGGGCAGGCCGTGGGAAGGCAGGAGGGCGCCAGCCGTGCGGAATACGTTTGTGCTCTTCTTGCGCTTCTTCCACTTGGCGCGCCGGTTCTGGAACCACACCTGGGAAGGGGAGGGTTTCGGTGAGATTGAGGTAGACTTCTTGAATAGCACGGTTAATTTGAGCAAGGTAAGGAATATGTAGGTGCTCTTCTTGGGGTTCTTCTTGACGCGCCATTTCTGGAACTACACCTGGGAAGGGGAGGTTCTCGGTGAGAAAAAAAAAACACAATTCAAGAATTTTTCGAAAATTTAGAGAATAAAATTCTCTTCTGAGAAAACATGATTTTGTTTTTGTGATTGCTTCATCTATCTACTAAATTCTTTTTCCAAATTACTTATAAGCTATCATCGACTCCACCATCGACTGACACGACCATTAGTCAACAGATGAGTCCGCCAAACACTTCCTAACGGCACCAGTCCGCCACCCCAGTCCCCGGGGGCCCCGCTGGCCGCTGCCCGGCGCTCCGCTAATGTCCCGCATTTGTCAAGCGTCGGGTGAGATATGAAGCTGGGATGTGGCGAGATTTCTATTGTACACTTTGTCATTAAAGTAAAGTAAAGTACATAAGTTCTTAAAATATAGTGTTAAGATCCTTCATGATCCACCGATCATTCTCAATCCAATGTTCCGTGAGTCACTAGACCAGGCCCTCGCTGAAAATCAGTGCTGTGGGCAATATCAAGATCAACAATGTTGATATCTGTAAGATGTAGTAAATTCTGGTGAATTTTTGAAGGCAGTGTGAGACGAGCAACCGACGACGCGAGCTCCGTCTCTGCTCACCATGATTAAGCTCTGCGAATCGGAGCGAAACCTGGTCGGACTCTTCCGATATAACAACACCCGTAAGTAGATCCGGACTAAAAGTTTACAATGTGTTGTGCTTACGAAAGTTTTAGTTCAAAAATTTTTGAAGATTACATATAGGCACATACGAGTATACAAGGACTTTGCCCCCGTGGTGGAGTATGGCCCCTCGGTGGGGACATAATGCTTTGATGACGAGGATTATAGGCACATACATTGTTTATGGCTTCGCACTAGGATTCCTGGGAACCAGAAACCGCGACATAACAATTAAACATCCAAGACCTGGGTTTTTTGTACCCAGCCGGGATTCGAACCCGGGTCCTCCCGCGTGGTAGGCAGATGCAGTAACCGCTGCGCTACAGAGGTCGTCGTATTGTCTACTTTCTCCGTCTTGATGCGATGTTCGATACTAGCCAGACCCTTTCTGAAAATCAGTACTGTGGGCAATATCAAAATCAACGAGATCGATTCTGGTTAAGTTTTAGTTTTGGGTCTCATCATCTTCATCATCATCAACCTATTGTCGACAGTGAGGAGCAGGGTTCTCTTACCTGAGGAAGGTATAGGCCATATTCCACTACGAGGGCCTAGTCCGGATCGGTGGAGGCTTGTAAGACTAGTGGCTGGTCTTACTGTTAAAAGTTTTCAAGCCGCCCTAAGGCCTCTGACTTGGCTTAACGACTGCCATCTATCAACGTTACTTCAGATTGGCAAAGTCATCTCAATGTTATTCACTTTTGTTTTTCACTTACAATATTATTGACATGCAGGTATTTTTTATTTTCATGATTGCTGCCGTTGATTGTTCATTCGTTACTTTTATAGATTCTGAAAGAATATCAGCGTGACCAGTTCCCAACTGGGGACCCGTGACATGTGCTGAGTCTGTAACCTTTTCTGTTACCACACACACGTCACCTTAATGTTGTATAATATTATTTTTATTGTCCTTCTTGTTTAGTTTCCACGTGTGAAAATACGGTTATATTTTACGTGTTTAATTAGGCTTTGCATGTTATTTACAAGATTGAATGAGTGTTGTGGTATACGGATAAATGGTTTTCAATTTCAATAAGCCCACAGAAAGTAATTACTGAGCCTGAGGCCATTCTACTGCCGCATTTTATTTATGTTTAATTTATTCGCCATCTAAAAATAACCCCTCCGGCCGTTTTCGCAACTGCGTTTCGTAACTGGTTGCGAAACAAGAATGTTTATTCCTTATTCGCAACCAGTTGCGAATCAAGAAAACTTTTTCCTTATCCGCAACTAGGCATCCTAATGGTTATGTTTCGCAACCAGTTGCGGCAAAAGTTTATTTTTTCCTTATTCGCAACCATCTTTGTCTGTTTCAATTTTGTTGATTCGTATTACAAATTTTTCAAAAAGACACTAACACCTACAATAATATCAATAGACAATATCTAGTCTTGCCAATATACCTTTAATAGCACGTCAGTGTGGAGAAGGCCTTCCATAAAATGTTTATTTTATTTTAGTTTATTTAATTAGGTTGAGAGAACTACATAAGATTACTTTGTTGCATTACAAAATATGTGAGTGGTTGACCAAAAAGGGACCTCAAGGGAAAATAATTGATTTCTAGAAAATCGCGTTTAAAGTTTCGTGTATACACAGGTTTCGACTCGGCTCGGCTCGCAAAAATAAATCACAAAAAAACAACTACGGCACCTAAAATATTCTGGTTAGACCAAAACAAAGCTAAAATACCAGAGATTTAAAAAATCAAATAAAAAAATAACGGTTTCCAATCCCTCCAGGTCCCTTTTTGATCAACCACTCACATTTCTTAAGATTTAATTTCCTTTCTTTTTGAATTATTATATTAGCCTTTGGTTGCGAATAAGGAAATTAATTTCTCCCATCGCAACTCTGTAAGTTTGGGAAGATTGTATTCTTCGTTCGCAACCAAGTTGCGGCTAAGGAAAAAGTTTTCTTGATTCGCAACTGGTTGCGAACAAGGAATAAACATTCTTGTTTCGCAACCAGTTACGAAACGCAGTTGCGAAAACAGCCGGAGGGAAAATAACATAAGTATTATCTGCGGCTTTGTGTTTTTAAAGTTTGCAAGTGTTCAATTAATTTTCGCAGTAGACTTTTTTGACATTCAAATTTTTTCAACTACTTTAATAAGCATCACTTCTTTGGGCTCTGCGCGCCGCTCACTAAGAGGTATTTGTCCTACCACATAAAATGTTTACTTATGTTTATATTTCTTTTTTATATTTCGGTTTCGTCAGTGTATACAATATGCTGTTACTTTGTGATCTAATTTGTTGGGCTATATGAACGTGTGTGTGCCCTACGAACATAAAGCTTTTATCTATCTATCTAAATTAAAATGTTCTAAATATACAGAACTTACTGGTCAGAGACTCAGATTACCTCACGGACTTACCAAATAACACCAAAATGGAACGAAATGAAGAGGAAGAAAATTTAACATGGGTCTACATGGTTTATATGCCGAAAATCAAATAATTGATCAAAAACACTCAGTTCGCTCAAAACCACTTTAGCTCTTTTCCAGAAACTTTACACTGAATAAACAATGACATATCAAGCGGCAATTTTATAATTAACACTCTAAACATAGTCACAAAAATCCGGAACATTCCACTGAAAATCATTACGTCAGGACAAACAAACACAAGTGCGAATCGAAAAAAGAATCCTGAAAAACAACAACATTCGTTCCCAGTGCTGAGACAAACGCGGGGACGAATAAATAATGAACTCTGCCACTGACAGTCGGCAAATGAGTAGCTCTGTCCCGCTCACACTAGAACAGATTCGATTTTCTGACTCACTCGCACCTGGAGAAACTGGGGTAGCTATCTGGTCTAACTAAAGATAGCTACAGTAGAGATCTGATGACGAGCACAGACGTGTCTACAAGAGGCGGTGATTGGAAAATCGTGTTTTAAAATCCCCGTTTTAATTTCGAAATAGGCTTTTGCGAGAATTTTCTAAAGACGACCTTTGTGGCGTAGTGGTTAGCGCATCTGCTTACCATGCGAGAGTCCCCGGGTTCGATCCCCGGCTGGGGAGAAAAAAAAACTCCAGGTCTTGAATGTTTACATGTTTGTGACGCCGCTGTTTCTGGTTCCCACGACACAGGGTATCCTAGTGCGGGGCCAGAAGCAATGTATGTGCCTTATCTTAAAGTATTTCCCTATGTTTATATTTATTATAATTATGTCACCTTTTTTTTTGTACTACCTGTCGCCAGTCTCTTCAACAACAATGGTTTGCTGAAAGATAATGCTTCTTGCTTTAAGCATGTCCTTGTACATTTATTTTGTAATTAGAGCATTAAAGAATTAAAATAATAAATAAGTTAAGGCTGAGTTCAATGGTTTTTCATTGTTCTTTTGTAGGTCACAACGCAACTGATCAAATAGATGTATTTTTTACTTCTGTACGTTTATTTTAAATCAAATATAAAAAAATGAATTAGAAGATATTCATCTATTTTGTTCCTAAAGCCACTCACTTACGTTATATAAGGATTTTCTGTGCAAAGTTTAGAGCATTATAGCCCATTTTGGCCAAAGCGTACAACGTTATTCCTTGTTTTGTCCCGTTTTTAACATCCAACTTTTAAACATCCTACTTTTAAACTTCGTAATTTTAAACATTCAACTTTGCTTAAAGTGTCAAAGCTTCTGTTTAAGAACAAAAGTCGGATGCTTATCTGTTCTTAAACAGAAGCCCTAACACCGGATTCCTTATTCATTACGTCAACAATGAGGAACTTTTAGCCTATGCGCACACTAGGGACACGCGACAGCGACAGTTCAGCGACAAAGACGCGACGACAGGCCACGGACGTCAATTTTCATATATTTTGTTCGAATCTCCGCACACTTGGCGTCAGAGTCGCGGAGCCGCGACGAAAAGACACCAGAAGCAAATGACAACGTCGCGTCTGACGCGGCGACCAGACGCAGTGACAAGTCGCCCCTGTTTGCGGTGGCTGTTAAACACTTTTTACTATATTAGGGCATTTGATGGCTTAATTTAAAAAAATACTTTCTGAGTGCTTATTGCTTAAAACTCGTGTAACCTTTCACATTTATATCGTGTTTTCTATTTGCTTCTAGCGTCTTGTCGTCGACTCTGACACCAAGTGTGCGGAGATTCGAACAAAATATATGAAAATTGACGGTCGTAGCCTGTCGTCGCGTCTAGTCACCGAGCTGTCGCTGTTGCGTGTCGCTAGTGTGCCCCTAGGCTATAAAGAGCAAGACCAGCCACTAGTTTTAGAAGCCTCCACTAATCTGGACTTGGCCCCCGTGGTGGAGTATGACCTATACATTCCTCAGGGAAGAGACCTGTGCTCCTCGGTGGGGACATAATGGGTTGACGATGAGTGTAATCTAATTACGTGCACTGCCTTTCAGTCAGTTAATCACGGTACTGTTTTATAGTATATCGTACAATTGGTATTAGTGGCTAATGTTATATTTTTGCATCACTTATCCAATATGACGGGAGTTTGAACTACAATCCTTACCCAAATCCAAATCAGCAATGTAATAACTGTACATGTTGTGTGTGGATTGAGTGAGCATCCTTTAGAAAAAAAATCTTTTCATTTAGTAAAAGTTCTACAAAAATTGAAAAATTAATCTCTGTATTTTTAAAGAGATGAAACAAAATATAAATTACTTAACGTATGCTCACTTAGTTCTCACAAACTACATAGTTTTATCGTCATAGTTTTCCACTGACGTATCTAATCTGTAGGGGGCTACTTAATCTTTGCCCCATTAGAGCCATATTAAGAACATGTCGCGGCAAAGAGTAAACATCCATCAATATCACTCAGACGCGACGGGCGGGGCGATATCAGGAATCACTGAAGGAGCGGGTTCGTGAAAAATGACGTGCGATCAGCGGATCATCCCTCGGGCTTAGGAGAGGGACGCGAGAGAAAAAAATGATTCGGAATTCTGGAGATTATGGAGGTGTTATAGGGATTCAATAGAGAGCTATTAGGTTTGCTGGTTGGTGAATAACCCTGACGCCGATGTCCGAAAAACAATCAATCTGCTGTGTTTTTAATGATATTAAATTATTCTGCCAAGCTTCTTTCAGGGGAATGGTCAGTTATTTGCGCTAGATAGAACAGAATATTCTTTATTTAATATATGAAATTGTCGTGTCATCGTGTTAGTGCGCATATATATTCCTCAGATGCAGTTCAACCGATTTTGATGAAATTTTGTATGTATATTCGGAAGGTTTGAGAATAGGTTTTTATCTTTTTTTCATACGGCAAAACAACATTTGTCTGGTGAACTAGTAGTAATAATAATAATTTAGTGGCGTTGAAATAAACTAAATTAAATAAAATAAAACATATCTATCACTATCCCCCTTAACAAAGATAAATAGGAGAATGGTATTAACTTTATTCCGGATTTAGTTAATAATGTGTCGTGCTTAGGAAAGTTTTATTTCAAAATCAAAGAACTTCCAAAGCAAATCTTTGCATTGGACGTTCTCATCACAAAATTCAAATTCTGTCTTACGCAAAGTAGTTACATAGGACGCACATAAACCAGAAACCACAAAAGATTATTAAGTTTTATACAATGTGTAGTTGAAAAATAAAAAATAAATCCAAATAGTTGCGGTATCGAAAACCAACGCATTTTTTTTAAGTATAGGTACAATTTTCAATCTCAATATGGGATTTTATCCAAATGGGGATGTATCAACAAAGGGCAAATTAAAAATTACCCAAACCGGCCTCCGTGCATGCAGCGACTAATGAATGTCGATGAAGCGAAAGAGATATTTCAGGATCGTGGCAGGTGGTACTCCATGCCTCTCTGGGTTACAGGCGTGAGCATAGCCCTTTGCAACCGAAGAATTTTTTTTCTTAAATTTAACTATCTTTGCTAAAATACCTTGTTTTGGTATGCCATAGATTCCAAGAAAAATAACCAAAAAAATCCTAGTTAACTGCTAGTCCGGCAAAAAGTAACTGCACGATCTGCGAACTACATTTTTCCAGATATATTTTATGACTAAAAACTAACTTTGTATTTATAAAAACATTCTACAATGCTTCCTATACACATTCAAACTTAATATATTAATTATCGGTACTTTACGTGAAGCACGTTTACCGCCAAAATAAGCAGAAATCTCTACCAGTGGCCAATGGTCTCCGACAAGTGAGGCGCCGCACCTTGCAGTATTTTTTGTAGGTAAAACAGATAAATGCACGAACGATCAATGCCGGTTGCGTCCCGAAAAGTTTGTATGGAGTCAGGATTTTTTTTAAATTATATGCACGGTTGTGATAGCTCGGTTGCAAAGGGTTATGTATGTATGTGTTTCAATTTTACTTTAAATTTTTTCATATATTATTAACACTTGACGCGGTTGAACATCTCCAACTATCTTACAGATTCCAGATAAGTTTGACGTTCTAACAATTTCTCAACAACACAGTCCGTTTTTTAATTCAATGCAATAAAATATATGCGGTGTTACCGTTATAAAATTTATATAGGTTTACTCGGTAGATTTTTTTTTACCGTGAATAGAAGACTTGTGTAACCAAAATCCTTATCACATCAAAGACATTTAAGTTGAATTCCTCTTATGAGCAAAGTAAAAAAAAAACACCTACGTAGCAAAAACAATTTTTACTTGGAAGTACAATGGGGTAATTTGGTTTTTGCGTACTAGCAACATTCAGATATTGGATTGTATTGAGATGTCAACGTGACTGCTTTATTTTTTTGCATTGAACTAAAAAACAGACTTTAGACAGCTGGGAACAGAAGAGAGCCAGCAACAGCGTCGGTAGCTATTTGCGCTGAACATTAGAGACGATCGTGCTGCGGGCGGCTGGTGTAAGCCAAAAGCGGGCGCGAGTATAAGAGCGGGAGTAGTACAGCCTAATCTGTACAAATCTGAGTAGCAGTGACCTTAATACGCCTGCGGAATTCAAGTAGAACAAAGTATTTATTTATTTATTTTGCCAAAAAACTTAGAGCTAACATTACAGGGGATCCCTATTGCGTTAACCAGTTTCATAGTTAATATAAAACTTAATCTTATAAAACTTCTGAGAGAGCGCTCAAATGTAACTAGAGATTAATCTACGATTTATTCAAAATACCGGCACGTGATTGGCTGAAATTAGCTTGACGTGAGATTTACATGATATTAACATTTGATCGCTCTTCCAGAAACCGAGCGTTAATCTATTTACAACTAATATTCCTATAACACAACACAAAAAGAGTTACTTTTGTGAATTCATTCAGAGAACAGAAAAATATGTCTGTAATCTCCGCAACTCGGTTTAAAATATTGAAAGTCCGCGTGAGAGGCGCGTTCTGCAGCAGACAGGTGCGCGCGCGCGGCACGGCCAGCAGCGGCGCGCGGCGGCGGCGCCACACGCAGCGCTCCGGCGCACACAGACCGACCGTTTGCAGCACTGCTGGGTTGCACACCGCCCCACGCAGCAGCTTCATTATGTAGGTGGCCAGAGCTAGATCCCTTCTCACCTCCAATGTATTGTAGCCCACTATACCTAATATGAATAAGGTGGGGTACATCAACGGGTAGAAGGGATATACCCCATACAGCTTGAGATAGAGCAACCTGACAAACTTATTTTGAATTCGTTCCAACATGAGCCTATATTTAGCCTCATGTGGACTCCAAATGACTGCGTTACATTCTAAATGGCTTTTTACAATTGCTTCATATAAGGCTTTGATAGCGGCAATGTTTGTAAAATCTTTAGTCTGCCTCATAAGAAACCCGAGATTTCTGTACGACTTCTTACAAACTCCCATGATATGGTCTCTGAAGGTCAGATCAGATTTAAATCGGACACCCAAATCCTTGACCTCAGTGACACGCTGCATTAGGACTCCCTCTACTTGGTACTGATGGTGGTTCGGTAGCCGTGCTCGGCTAAATGATATTACCTGGCACTTAGATGCGTTGAAATATAACCAGTTCTCCACGCTCCACGTCACAACTCTGTCGATGTCTTCCTGCAATCTGAGACAGTCGGAGCTATCCCTGATTTCACGGACCAACTTAAGATCGTCAGCAAAGAGAAGGCAAGCCGACTCCTTAACCACCTCAGGGAGGTCATTGACCATAAGAATGAACTCTAGGGGTCCCAGATTGCTACCCTGACTAACTCCAGATCTAGTGTAGTATGGATCTGACATGTGACCGCCGCAGTCCACGTACTGCTGCCTGTCCCTCATGTAATCAGCAAAAAACTCATCGGGATTATTTATAGAATATATGTCATGCCAATCTATGGACGCCAATGAGTAGTACAGAGCATGAAAATCAGCCTTACCATAATTCCACGACTTGGTGCGCGGGCTCGGCCCACCATCGTCCTCGGCGCACGGTTCCGTGCGTGCAGGGCGGGGCCCGGCGGCTACGGTCCCGGCGCGGACCGCAAGCGGAGGGTGATAATGGTCTACAGGCTCCATGCCCTCGTCGCCCTCGCGCACCTCTACCGCCCCGCGCACTCCGGCACCGACCAACACTAAATCTAATTGCCTTCCGTTGCAATTTTTAACAGCGTTACTCTGAATGAATTCACAAAAGGTCACAAAATATTCATAATAATTACTTATATTACTGTTACACGAATACAAATTAAAATCACCTAATACCAAAATATTCCCTTTATATTTAATACATAGTTTCTCGATTAAATTAAACATACACATATATTCATTTTCATCAGCAAAAGGTGGAATGTAAACGACACAACAGACAAATAGAAATCTATTTTGTAGATATACAGTGCCACAAACCAGTTCGAAGTTATGGCTATCTACGTCAACGTCAAGCACAGGTACGGCACACAATTCAAACCGCGGCGACGCCACTAATAATACCCCGCCCTGCTTGCGTCCATCTGCTCGATCACAACGTAATATCTGGTAGCCAGGTGGAATAATCTCGGCGTTGTAGATAGACTCATTACACCCCGTTTCCGTTACAGCTATCAGATCCGCCTCCGTAGATTCCACCAGACACAGAAATTGGCTGGTCTTAGTTCTAAGACCACGCACATTTTGATACAGTATTTCTATGCCTCGTTGTCCTCGTTGTACTGATACATCATTACCCGCCTTAGGCACGTTGTTGTTCTGAGGTGTGCGGGACTCGAAAAGGCAACCAGGCCTTCAGCCTTGCATTATCAGGCCAGGCCTCGGGCGTAAAGCACCTATCAAAATACGCCTCCAACACGCCTATTTTATAGGACTTGTAATTACCTTTCGCCTTCAACTCTTCGACTACACAAGTACCAGTTGGACAAAGTTCCTTTAGGTACGCCTTTACTTCGTCATATCCAGACACCATATTCCATAAGTGCATAAACTTAAGACGTTCAACGGCTTATAACGCGACGCTGGAGGCGCTACCTGTGCAACGTATTGAGGCTGGTCGTTGAGGTCGCAGATGTTTTCTTGGAGCCTGTTTAACCTCTGCATCAGAGTGGCCTTGGCGTGCCACCGATCTTTCCGGATTACCCGCTCGCTGGGGCGCAGTCTTGGGGCTTTCTGATTGCCCAGTAGTTACGGCGGCGGCGTATGAGGTTGGGCGGTTAGGTCGACGGTTAGGTTCGGGCGTTGCCAGCGTTCCCAGTTCAGCGTGCAAAAGTAAAATGGTCCTTTTGGTGAACATGCGACCTACCAAGTGCAGGGTAAGACATCTGCAAGCTCGCTGGATCATTGATCTGAAGCCGATTTCTGGTAGCGACTGTGATCGCCGAGGATAAAAAAAAATTTAATGCCTCCGAGGAAGGCCATCATCGAATTCATCTATTCGTATTTGCCCACACGAATACGTGCTGATGAATTAGATTGAAATTTTGCAAGTGTACCAAGAGATACCAATAGAGAAGTGAATCAAGCTAGTAACATTTACAGACAAGCACATACATTGCTTCTGGCCCCACTCTAGGATACCTTGTTTTGTGGGAACCAGAAAAAGCGAGAGTTTTTTTTGTCCCCAGCCGGGATTTGAACCCGGAACCTCTCGCATGGTAGTCAGATGTGCTAACCACTGCGCCACAGAAGTCTTAATCAAAATTGACAATCCATATTCGCAAAAAACAGTGCATCTTTTGACAAAGCAGTATAATAATAAATTGTATCAATTAGTTTTCAACTCAGGCCCAAATATAAGTATTAAGTAAGCGTTTAAGAAATAGATCATGATGGTTAAAATATAGGTATGGTAGGTACCTACAACTTGGTAACTAAACTCCAGTATATATTGTTAGTGTACAAAAAAAACTGATTACAAGAAGTCATCGTTTTCATTAAACTATATAATGCATCTACCTACAAATCTATCTATCGCTATGAAAATTTATTACAAAATTATTTTGGTAGCGATTTTGGGTTTCATCGGCTGATTGCTAATCGCTTTCCGCTTTAGCTTTGCGCCACGGCCGATCTCACCTCCGCTCAGCGTGCAGGCGAGCGCACGATGCTCAAACAGTCGACGCTAACTCGCGACTCACGCTTTACAGTGTGGCGAGACCCGCATGTGCTAACGGTTTACAGCCAGGAACTGGCCTTTAATTGGCCGTTTGGCAATCAAGTTCGAAATCACACGTTGTGTTACCGACATGCCTTATACCCGAATAATAGGTAGTGATTATTATTTAGGAATAATGTGCGTCATTGTTATTTCCTGGAAATCAAAGCAGAACATTCCGTATACGTGAATGTATGAACGTTCCAATACATATTCCGTTGTAAGACAAAGGCATTCCCTCAGATAGAGAGAGAGAGAGTATGAGTTTAATCACCACGCGTGTCCATCTTGGTCCGGTGATTTCAGGCGATGACGTACGTGGACACCTCATGTACTCAGGTTTCCACGCGGTGTTTTCCTTACCTGTTTGCGAGTGTTAACATAACATAACATTTACATACAGGCACATAAATTGCTTTTGGCCCCACTTAATACTACCACAAGTTCACAAATGTGCTTTGTCAAAAAAACAAGGTGTTTTTTTTATATCTCTATTCACATAATCTAGCGTTCTTCCTCTATGAAAAAGCCTCTGCGCCTCTTTATATAGTTTTCACTAATGGATTACATTTACCAATTACTATATGAATTTTAAAACTTTGAAAACAAGCTAACATACCAATCTCTTTTTTAAACGAAACGAAATAACAACTTAAACCGAGCTGACAGAAAAATGCTTCGCGAATTTCACGCTCCCCACTTGTACCGAAATACAATGCAATTTCCAGTTGCTTCCAAACAGCTATATACTGGAGGCATATACCCGCGGTATGTTCGTACATACATTGCGTATGTACCGTTGCAAGGCAACTCCAATAAAATCGCTCGATATCTGCGCGCGCACTTGACACGGGTGACTAGTGGTGGGTGATAAAAATTATGGCTGTTCTGTCATGTCGATAAAAATATTAGAGAATTTCGGCCGCGAAATTGGAGCCCTGGTTCAATAGGCACAAAAGAAAATTAAAAAAAAAATTATTTGTATGACTTGATGTCTCTTTCATAAAAATAAGTTTTTAGTGGTTGAAACATTACGTAAAAAAAGGAAACGCTTTACATCTTAAAGGCCAAGAAGGACCCAAATAGCTTAACGCTTTAAAAAATATTCAATTTACAACTTTAATTATGTATACGCCTTAATTAACTCTAGAAAAATTAATCTTAGTCACATTTAAAAACTAAGCCTTAAAACATTTAAATTTAACGCACATATTTTGGATGTACAGGATATACCTACAGAACAAAATTGCAGAAGTGGCACCAAAGCTACTTAACGCCTATGAAACTAAAATTCCCGGTTAACGACCAAACACCTGCTAGATTAAACCAATAAATTAACGTACGTAACGTACCGCTCGATTAATCGCTCGACTGATCGGGTGACTTTATCGATAATGCATAATTTATGAATCGCCCGTCCCTACTAGCCCGCTCCGAGCGCGCCCGATCTTTCCCGAGCGATTCCGAATGCTTCCAAGCAGAAACTAAAGGCTTCTCAAACTTTATGGGACGTTTCAGAGCTGTTTATGTGCGTTTTATTTTCATTTCGTCGTTTAGCTGCTTTTACCACCTTTTTATTTAGCGCTATTGTGAGGTTAAAATTAAGTTATTTGGTCTCTAAACGGGTATAATAGTCTGTTGTTATAATACTTAAATAAGTAGGTAATATCAGTATTAGATTCAAACACGAGCATTTCAATCTTAAGTTTCAACTTGCAACCAAATATATTTCAGTGCAACTACGGAAGTAGGTGTAATTAAAACTTTTCCGTTTAACATTTTCTAATACTAAAGTTTTCCACCGTCTGTAAAGTTTAAGAAACACAGCAGGAAGGCGGGGCTAAGCTGGAAAAATATACGTATCCACATCTATAGGACTTATCCCTCTGTAATGCCTATAATTTATATGTATAACGGACTGCGATGCGACGTATGTAACTGCGTAACGGCGTAGCACTTTCTTCGATAAAGTGCTACGGCGTAGCAGATTGTAGCGGCTACAAAACATGCATCATCTACAGAATTTTAAACGCTTTCTGTATTTTGCAATCATCATCATCATCATTAGGCTATATTAGTCCACTGCTGGACACAGCCCTCCCCTAATGAGTGCCATAGCGCCCAGTCTTCAGCTTGCCGCATCCAGCATCTGCCTGCAGTTTTTCGCAGACCGTCATCCAACCTGATTGGAGGGAGTCCTACACTACGCTCCTACCTATTTTGCAGTCACAGCTCGATAAAGCTTGTTTTACACTTTGCTGGAAAGCGGCGCCCCGTAATTATTATCTTACATTAATATTTACAGAATGTTGAGTTAGCCAACTTTTTGCTACCAACACTCTTCGTTTAATTCTTAAAGTCTTAGCAAATCCTTCTTTGGATACCATATCTAAGCGGCAATGTGACGTAATAGATGCAAGATGATAAACTTAGTTGTAAGTACATAATGTGTAAGTACGCTGAGGGCCAGGTTCTGAATTGAGAATTTCGCTAAGTAACTACTTAACTGCAGTGCTATCTCATCGAATTTCTCCGAAAGAGCGTGACAGAATGTTACATAAGTATTTATTTCGTAAAATTTTCATCTCAGAAACGAGCCGTAAGCCAATTGAGTGATTGTCATCGTAAAAATCAGTCTCCTGTACTGTAGCCCCTGTAAATGTTTATTAACCCCTCAAACCCCGAGGACCCACCGGCGGGTCCAATGTGAACCCCCGTTTGGCTCCGTAGCCCGTCCGGCGGCGGGTCGGTCTTGCAACGGCACTTTGAAACGAAGTTTGAAGATAATATAGACCACAGTTGTATGAATATGTTTTCATAATCATCATCATCAACCCATTATGTCCCCACCGAGGGGCACGGGTCTCTTCCCTGAGGAAGGTATAGGCCATACTTCACCACAGGGGCAAAGTCCGGATTGGTGGAGGTTTGTAAGACTAGTGGCTGGTCTTACTGTGACAAATTTTCAAGCTGCCGCTCTAAGGCCTCTGACTTGGCTTAACGACTGCCATCCTATCGACGGCAGCCGGCACCAACTGCTTAACGTGCCTTGCGAAGCACGGAACCGCTCGGAAAAATGCCACTAGCGTTAGTCATAGACGGTGACCCATCCATGGACTGAACGCGCCGTATGTTGCTTAACCTTAGTGATCGTTTAAGATCACTCAGGCAGCCCTGGCTACTAGCGAATATGTTTTATTCTTTCAAAACTGTGATAAATTTCAGATATTACTCTGTGAATAACTAACTTAACTGTGAACGAAAAAGTGGTCTAGGCCTGAGGGATTAATCAAAACGACTGTACTATCGTGAGTGAATTCAGGTTTGAATTCCGTTTTATTAAAAATCCAAACTGTGAATATAAGGCTATTGAGTGATTGTCAACGTAAAAATGAGTCTCGCTTAGACAAGCCCCTGTTATTGTTTATTGAAACCTGAACGCCGTCCAAAAATACATTTACTTAAACTCGACTTTAAGATTTAATTAGCGGAGAAACCTTCCCATTTCCCTCCTGTCTGCGAAACTCACAACAATACAGCTGGCGTAATCCGCAGCTTTGGAGGAAGGCTTTAAAGTTGTCCGGAATTGAATGAGTCTTGTCTCCTTTTAATACGCTCTTTGTGTGGCTGGCAGAGGAAGAATTTAATTTTTGTGTTCAGAAGGATTTTCTTTTGAATGGAATTGTGAGAACACTATCCAATAATGTGCGTTGTATAACTCGACGTCGGGAAGCATTTGGTCGTATTTGTCATTTTTATACTTTACAGGAGAGCGTGCCTACAAGTTACTATAAGCTTGCATACGATATTATGCACCGTAATTATCCCCGCAATAGAATAAAATATAAAATATATTTCTCAGATGGTTACAAAGATCTCGATGAGCTGAGATTGAAGGTATAAAAAGTATTTTTCATCGGAATCGAACATACGACTATACGTTTCTGACGTCGAGTTAATTTTATTTTATTTTGGCAAGGAACAGTCTTTACAATGAAACTCAAATAACAATTACAATCACACATATGAATAGACTATAATACCGAAAATTTACAAAAATGATATGCTCTGGTGTAAAATTTTATTAAAAAATAATTATTTTATAGTTACATTAGACAAATTTACAATGAAAACTAGCAATATTTATTTTGTTTCTTAAATTTATTCCCTTTTATTTATTTATTTATTCTCTAAAACTAATGCGAGATTACAATGACATGGGGAAGAAAATTTAGGTACATAATAAGTAATAATAAAATATGTTCCACACAAAACAATCACCTGTAAATGCAACATATAAACGTGGATACATACATATATACACCTAGGCTGAGGTTATTTGTACAAATTAAGTACGGCGGTTTCCAGAAGATATCGTGCTGAGGGCCGTGTTTTAGTAGTGAAACCTGGTCGGACTCACGTCGGACTCTTCCGATAAAAAGTCAAGTAAGTGTATCCGGAAGAAATAAAGTTAATAAAATGTCAAATCAAAGCGATTTATTGCCAATCAATTTTTAACTCAAATATTTTTTTTAAATGCAAACTTGGACATAAAAGAAAGAAATCAACCAAAAGGCATAGGACAAAATATTCTCCACGCCCAAACATTTCGATCCCCCGAGCCTCCGAGAGATTTTCTTCCTCCCTGAGCCTAGCAAAAAATCTCAATATAGACCTCGCCCACGTCCTAGCAAAGGAACAAAGCTACGAACAATTCGGCTGCGAATAAAACTGTAGTGGTACTAGCCCCTTTTTACCGACACGACTTTTCGTTTTATACGGACCGTTTTTCGGCCCGGGTAGTCTACTTCGACACATATTATTTTCAATAAAAATATATACATACATAAACTTGCGCCTGCATCCCGGAGAGGAAAACAGAGGCCAGAGACTGACGCTAGCCAAGATTCTGGACGATCACTTAAAAAATAAAAAAGCGAGCAGCATACAAAAAACTAATTCAATGTTATTTAAATGTGTGCTGGTATTTTATGTTTTCATGACTTCATCATCATCCTCTTCAACCCATTTTTGTCCCCCCGAGGGGCACGGTCTCTTCCCTTAGGTATAGGCCATACTCCACCACGGGGGCTAAGTCCGAATTGGTGGAGGCTTGTAAGACTAGTGGCTGATCTTACAGTCAGAAGTTTTCATACCGGCCCACGGCCTCTGACTTGGCTTAACCATCTATCGACGGCAGCCAGCACCGACTGCTTAACGTGTCTTGCGAAGCAAAAAACCGATCGGAAAAATGCCACTAGCGTTAGTCATATAACGGTCACCCATCCATGCACTGAACGAGCCCTGTGTTAGGTTAGGTTGAGGCGGCCGGGGCTACTATTTATTAATTGTCCAATAATTGGCATATTATTCGTCCGTCACATTTAAATATCTCTCGAATCGTCTCGAATTCTCAACTGGGAACCTGTGACATATGCCGAGTCAGGAAGCTTTTCAAACCACCAGCTTTTCACCTTTAACCAATACCGTATATATTTTTTTATTTATTACTTAAAACTATTCAATTATTGTTATATTTTACAGAGGTATTGTGCATAAATCATTTTCAATTTGAATTCCTCCATACATTTTGTTGTGTGCTCAGCTATAACTCATGCCCTCATCATTAGATTTAGTTTCTTTTTAGAATAAAATGAGATATGAGATATTTAAATCTAGCTTTCAAGTGGTCTTATGTATTAAACATGTACTTAAACATATTTTCAGTGCGTGGGAGGATCATAGGGATGCTGTAGGAATATTTTGTGATTTGTCAAAGGCATTCGATTGTGTAGACCACAAAACACTACTCTCAAAGTTAAAACATTACGGAATAAAAAATGCAGGATTAGATCTTTTAAAATCGTATTTAGAAGGAAGGGTTCAAAAAGTAGACATAAATCGTATTAAATCGTCAGGCTCACTTGTAAAAATGGGAGTCCCACAGAGATCTATCCTAGGGCCGTTCCTTTTCCTGGTCTATGTAAATGATTTACCGTTTATGGTACAAAAAATGTGCGAGATAGTGCTATTTGCTGATGACACGTCACTTATTTTTAAAATAAGGAGACAGGAAAATAATCTTGACGAAGCAAATAATGCTCTCTCTTACGTTCTAGATTGGTTTACTGCAAATAATCTATTGTTAAATTTAAAAAAGACAAAATGTAAGTTTACCCTACCTAATGTAAAATTAGTTGAAAATAACATTGCGATTGGAAATGAAAAACTAGAATTTGTTGAAGATACTGTATTTTTGGGCATCACAATCGATGCCAAACTACAATGGGGTCCACATATTGTAAAATTAGCACATAGACTTAGCTCCGCAACATATGCTGTAAAAAGAATTCGAGAACTTACTGACGTTGCAACTGCTAGGCTTGTTTATTTTAGTTACTTCCATAGTATTATGTCCTATGGTATACTACTGTGGGGCCGGGCGGCAGACATTGAGACTATCTTCATCTTGCAGAAGAGAGCTATCCGATTTATTTACAAGCTAGGTAGTAGGGACTCGCTAAGAGACTTTTTCAAAGAAACTAACATCCTAACAGTTGCAAGCCAATATATATATGAAAATATTATGTACCTTAGGAAAAATATTACAGACTTCGAAACACTTGGTAGCCATCATAACGTTAGTACTAGGAATAAACATAAATTGTCATTTCCACGATTTAGACTTGCAAAAGTTAATACTTCCTTTATAGGGCACTGTATAAGGTTCTACAACAAGATACCCCAAGATATATTAGAGTTACCTCCAACGCGATTTAAGAATTGTAATAAGCACACTCTTTGCAAAAAAGCTTATTATAAAATCGACGATTATTTAGAAGACAAGGACGTATGGCATTAAATAGTAGTTTAATATCAATTTTAATCACAGGATAAATGTGTCTAGTGTTCAACACATCCAAGATATGATTTTGTAGGTTTGATTTGTATTAGCTTTAAGGTGATTTGAGAAAAGATGGTCAGAGTGGAGTTTTTTTTCGCTGCCTTTTTCTCCACTACAGACGGCCCCAAGGCAGCGGCTAACATTATACATAACTATATGTACATTGACATTCAACAAGCAGAATGTATATTCTTTACGTTGAAATAATTTTTTTAATTGAATTGAATTGAATATGTGCGAAAAAACATAACAACATTTAAATTAAACAGGGATGTCCATAATGTTAACACCAGAAACCGAAACAAACTTGCCTTATCTAAATTCAGACTAGCCAAGGTAAATACATCATTTGTAGGATATAGTGTACGTTTTTATAACAAAATTCCAGAAAATATACTATCCCTACCAGTTATGCGTTATGCTCGTGAACGGGTGCCGTCCGTGTGTCTGGCCGCAGCATTGGCGTTTTCATACTTATTTAAGAAAATTAAATAATGTTTGACATTGCAAGTATTGATTGCACTCATGGGTCTTGAATTTTGACATACTTAGGTAGATGGACATTCGTACCTACCAAACTTTGTATTAGATTTAAGATGTTTTGAGAAAAGATGGTCAGAGTGGAGTTGCTTTTTTGCTGCCTTTTTCTCCACTACATTCGGCCCTAAGGCAGCGGCTAACATTATAATTTTATGTACATTGACATTCAACAAGCAGAATGTAAATTCTTTACGTTGAAATAAATTTCTCATTTCATTTCATTTATTTTGATGTTCAGAGCCCATTGGCAATTTTTTTTAATTTCTAATAAAGGTATAATAATAATTGAAAAAAATAATCTAACTCTTTAATTTACACCTGAACTCCAGAGTAGCAGCCCCAAGTAGGCAAAGCCATGACGTAACGCGTGGGGGCGGGCGGGGAGGCGCGGGGCGGGGGGCCAGCGGACAGCTACACGTAAAGAGAATTAGTCGTCAGAACCCTCTAGGGAACTGCGGATGGCGGGATTGCTTTACTATGGTGACGACCTCTATGGCGCAGCGGTTAGCGCGACTGCCTACCGTGCGGAAGGTACCGGGTTCGAACTCCGGCTGGGGAAGAAAAAAGCCCAGGTTTTGGATGATTATATGTTTGTGATATCGCTGTTTCTGGTTCCCACGACACAGGGTATCAGGGTAGTGTGGGGCCAGAAGCAATGTATTGTATATGTCTGTATGTAAATGTTTATGTGTATGTGTATGTTTTATATTTATATGGTCTCCGAGGCAGCCTGGTACGGGAACATTTTTCACTCGGCATAAATAATCCTGGGCACAGGTCAGAAAAATGGACTGGATTGGGGACTCCAGCAGTGAGACACACATCAAGAGGCTATATAAAAAAATAGTCAGCCCGGAATGAAGTTATCCTGGACGGAAACGACTTTCACTTGACCTGAGTTGTCTAGCGGTTATGTTTGATAAAATAAGATACGAGAAAAAAAGTTACATACAAAAAAATTAGGAAACAATTTTTAATCTCGTACCTACACGTATAAAATAAAAGTACTTTAATCTGCATTAAGCTTTTTCAAACATAAAAAGGAATATAAAAATGTCAGCCTTAAAATGCAATTCGTTCACAAAAAGCTTCGTCAAAAACGTTAACTATATTCTATCTGTTATTCTCGCTGACGGCTAGTTTTTTTCTAGTAAAGATGAGATAAACCGTAACTTATTTAGTTGTTATTAAATCTGTTAATGGTATTTAAGAGCCTCAAAAAGATTATTTGCGAATTATTTGCGAATTTCGCAAATTAGACACTATTTTTACATTTCTTAAGTAATTGTAATTAATAAAATAATAGTCTAATTAATAAAATAAAAAAAAATAAAAAAATAATTGTATTGCCTCCTGTAAACTTGCATAAAAAAATCTCTTGCTCCATGTGCAATCTAACTGCGTTTCATAACTTGCGATTTATTCTAGTTTCTGTAATGACGGCATGCTGTGCTTTTATATCGTTTTTTTTACTTCAACAATTTATTGAACTATCTATGAATTGGAATTCGCGATTTATGACACGATAATCCAAGTACTATACCATTCTCATAGAACCGAACGTATGGATTTTAATCGTAGATTTGTTATAAATGTAAGTGCAATAAAAGTATTAATAAATAAAAATAAATAAAAATTGACGTCAGACTCGTGTCAGGGTGATTCAAAGAATATTGAGAAAATGGTAAAACATTATATTAAAAATATACAGATAAATGGAGGACCTACTTTTTTGAAGCCTGTTAAAAATATCGTAAAATGTTTTTTTTAGTTTATCAAAAGGTATATTAGGCGCCAATCAGGCTTATTTTTTACATTAAACGTGAGAATATTTTCGCACTGTAATAGCTTAAATTTTTCGAACCCCCAAAAATAATCTCGGTTCGCGACTGATAACTCGCCAGCAATGTATGCAAAGTCATACAATAATCGCTTGTTTTTTTAATGGCCGCAAGCTGTTTTACTATTCATTAGTTCACACCCCACGCAGCAGCGTCATCGTGGGGTCATAAAATCGCAGTCGCTGATCCCTGTTAATAACCGGCCTGGCTACCCCTGCCGGTGCGGCGTGATGGTGCTCGCGTCGAGAAAGACGGCTCAGGCGATTCGTGATACGAAAAATCATCTGCGTTAAAGCTAAGTTTTAAATAATTATTTATTCATGAGCATAGGTACAAATATAAAAGGATTCAAATATATCATAGATCATTCCATATTCTACCCATTGTGGGCGTATGAATATTCATGCAGTAAGTATAATGTTATAAATATTGATTATTAAGTGAAAAAGGACCAATAAAAATATTAAAATGTCACATAAGAACTAAAATTACTGTTGGGATTACTAAATTCAGTATTAAATTGTTTTATCACACAGAATGTCATCAATATATTTTTTAAATTATTTACATTATATCATATTTATTTTTATTTATAGTAAGGTCTTAGGTCTAGATCTTTAATGCTATTAGGAATTTTGATAAATATCAATGGTGCCATACAGAAAAACACTCTTTCTCCTAAGACAGTGCTGAATTTTTGTAAACGTACGTCTGTGCTTACAAATTCTATTTAAGTTTAGTTTTTAGTTTTTTTATGTATGGTGGCTGAAAACCAGCGCTGCCAAGATCACTGCATTGACTTGGTTGCAATAAATGTTTTCTATTGTACACTTATAATGGTTGATAATTATGCATAAATTTTGAAAAGAAGAATATTGAAAATTTCAGATGTATGAAAAAAAAGTCTTCTATTAGCATAGCAAGGTTCGCAAGGCACGTTAAGCAATTGGTGCCGGCTGCCGTCGATAGATGGCAGTCTTTAAGCCAAGTCAAAGGCTTTAGGGCGGCTTGAAAACTTCTGACAGTAAGCCCAGCCACTAGTCTTACTAGCCTCCACCAATCCGGACTTGGCCCCCGTTGTGGAGTATGGCCTATACCTTCCTCAGGGAAGAGACCCGTGCATGCACCTCGGTGGAGACATAATGGGTTGATGATTATTTTTACACTAAAGTCTAGTTTTGTGCGCTCCTTCTGTACAGTCTCCCTCATTGTTCAGTTGGTGGTACGGATTTAAAAGTCAATTTACGCCACAGGCGCGGGCTGGGGCGCCGGTAATTAGTTGGGAGCAGTCCGGGCGATGGGAGCCGTGTTGCCGCCTTCGGGGGTCCCCGTCTTATTGGATTTGAGCCGAGGCGATTTATCAATGGGGCATTAGTACGGAGGATTGCTGGCTGCGGAACTGTTTGTAGTCCAAGTCCTTTCAAATTTCTCTCAGCAACTTTCCATCGTAAGGTTGTCTCGAAGAAATTGCTTTTAGTAACAAGGCCGCCAATTGTACCATGAACCTTTGTAAATATTTTGTGTTCTTTTTGTATTTTTTTCTAGTGTGCAATAAAGAATATTCTATTCTATTCTAGTCCATCGAGTTCTGTTTTCTTAAACACCTGTTTTTCGCACATTGTCAATCCGTAGTGCAGGTTGAACATATCGATATATTTGTTGAATCTATTTACAAAATAGTGATTGAATTAGGATTACACTTATGCAACTAATAATTGAGGTTTATTATATTATTTGTGATGTCGCTGTTTCCGGTTCCCACGACACAGGGTATTCTAGAGTGGGGCCTGAAGCAATGTATGTGCCTCCATGTAAATGTTTATGTTTCTTATGTTATCATATATAGGTGCTATTTGGGAAACTGTAAGCTCTTACTGCGATATTAAACTACGGAAAAAAATAACTGACAAGAATCAAGAATCAAGAATTTATTTCAACGTAAAGAATTTACATTCTGCTTGTTGAATGTCAATGTACATACAGTTATGTATAATGTTAGCCGCTGCCTTGGGGCCGTCTGTAGTGGAGAAAAAGGCAGCGAAAAAAAAAACTCCACTCTGACCATCTTTTCTCAAATCACCTTAAACCTAATACAAATAAAACATACAAAATAATATCTTGGTTGTGTTGAACACTAGACACATTTATCCTCTGATTTAATTTAATATTAAACTACTATTTAATGCCATACGTCCTTGTCTTCTAAATAATCGTTGATTTTATAATAAGCTTTTTTGCAAAGAGTGTGCTTAACACAATTCTTAAATCGCGTTGGAGGTAACTCTAATATATCTTGGGGTATCTTGTTGTAGAACCTTATACAGTGCCCCATAAAGGAAGTATTAACTTTTGCAAGTCTAAATCGTGGAAATGACAATTTATGTTTATTCCTAGTATTAACGTTATGATGGCTACCAAGAGTTTCGAAGTCCTTAATATTTTTCCGAACGTACATAATATTTTCATAAATGTATTGTCTTGCAACTGTTAAGATGTTAGTTTCTTTGAAAAAATCTCTTAGCGAGTCCCTACTACCTAGCTTGTAAATAAATCGGATCGCTCTCTTCTGCAAGATGAAGATAGTCTCAATGTCTGCTGCCCGGCCCCATAGTATTATACCATAGGACATAATACTATGGAAGTACTAAAATAAACAAGCCTAGCAGTTGCAACGTCAGTAAGTTCTCGAATTCTTTTCACGGCATATGCTGCGGAGCTTAGTCTATGTGCCAATTTTATAATATGTGGACCTCATTGTAGTTTGGCATCGATTGTGATGCCCAAAAATACAGTATCTTCAACAAATTCTAGTTTTTCATTTCCAATCGCAGTGTTATTTTCAACTAATTTTACATTAGGTAGGGTAAACTTCATACATTTTGTCTTTTTTAAATTTAACAATAGATTATTTGCAGTAAACCAATCTAGAACGTGCGAGAGAGCATTATTTGCTTCGTCAAGATTATTTTCCTGTCTCTTTATTTTAAAAACAAGTGACGTGTCATCAGCAAATAGCACTATCTCACACATTTTTCGTACCAAAAACGGTAAATCATTTACATAGACTAGGAAAAGGAACGGCCCTAAGATAGATCCTGCGGGACTCCCATTTTTACAAGTGAGCCTGACGATTTAATACGATTTTTTTCTGCTTTTTGAACCCTTCCTTCTAAATATGATTTTAAAAGATCTAGACTTAATTTTTTTTTTGTCAGCAGTTAACAGTATATTAACAGATGGTTAAAAACAACTAAAATGCATCGCTGTTTGACTCACTTTTTTTTTTGTTTTATATACAGGCACATACATTGCTTCAGGCCCCACACTAGGATACCCTCGTGGGGACCAGAAACAGCGACGTCACAAACATGTAAACATCCAAGACCTGGAGTTTTTTTTTTCTCCCCTGCCGGGGATTGAACCCGGGACCTCTTGCATGTTAAGCGGACGCACTAACCGCTACGCTACAGAGGTCGACAATTGAACTATCACTCGGCAGATAACTTGAACAAAATTCCGCACAGACAGGAAGAGTCTGCGATCAATCAAAGATTACTGTAATTAAACTTACCTTCAGATTCCGATCTAATGATTGCGTTCGGAAAGGGAGGGGGTTAGTCTACGAAACATTATTTTAAGTAACTCAATTAATCAAATAGCTAACGAACCCATCTGGGAATAGAACCCGCACTGCTGACCCTAGCGAACCCCTGAACACATCGGTGCAAAATCAACTCCTATGTAGGGTTATGGCAAATGGCTACAGAATAATGCTTAATCACGCGTAAAGTGAGCGGCGCAGTATAATCACTGTCCGACAAAGTCCCCGGCTGGGGACATAAAAACCCCACGTCTTGGATGTTTACTTGTTTATGATGTCGCTGTTTTTGGTTCCCACGGGAACTAGAAACATGGTATCCTAGTGTGGGACCAGAAGCAATGTATGTGCCTGTATGTAAATATTTATGTTTATCATTAGAGAGACGTGGATCGTAGGGTAGTTGTAAAAGGAAACGGAAACTAAACAGGGGTTTACAATGGCTTCAGGTCGCATGCTGGTGGAAGGCCATTACGTTCCAGATTGTGGTTTCGGACAGATCTCCCGATCGACAATGATATTACCAGCGAGATGAAAAGTATCCGTGGACAGCTTTTTGGCAAAATGAAAGAAAGAAGCGCACACGCAAGCGCACACATAAAAAAATCATTCATATAACTACAACAAGGAAAAATAACAGTAGGACAAAAAAATGCGACATTGTGCCTCCTTGGCAAGAAAAAGGGTCACTCAGCATGCATTGCTGGGGCGTACAATATCAAAACACCAGCAAATTGCTTGCCTTAGACAGTTTACGCACTGTCTTTTTATCGCAGTGCGTATGGCTAAGCTCGCAATATCGCGTTATGGCCTATTTGGGGCATCTCCGCTCTATTTTAGGGTGATTTTTCGCGAATGCAGCGCACATTACCTTTTATTGTGAAAAGTGTTTATTCCTACTGATCTCGGGGCTCTTTTATGAATATTTTTGTTGAAGGGAAGGCGTGTTTGTAATATAAAACTGTTTTTTTTTTTGTTAAAGACAAATATTTTGAACTAAAACTTTCGTAAGCGCAACACATTGTAAACTTTTAGTCCGGATCGACTTGCAGGTGTTGTTTTATCGGACGAGTCTGACCAGGTTTCGCTACGTTTTGAAGAGCTTAACGGAACGAAACCTGGTCGGACTCGTCCAATACAACAACACCCGTAAGTGAATCCGGACTAAAAGTTTACGACGAATATTTTTACTATCATGTCTCAAAAATAGAGAAAACACAATCTAAGAGAGTTTCATAAATATTCCAGTAACTAGAACCATATTAATTGCTATAGCAAAGATCAGGATCTCAGTAACTGTAGGATTCGGTGCGCATAATGAATTCAATGAAGAAAACTATATTGTAAGTTAGGACTCAGAATGAGCAGAGACCTAATTACATACATACATAAGCTCACGCCTGTATCCCACAGCGGTTTCCCAATCACTTTCGATTTTCTCTTTCGTCGTGAACGCACGCCGGTTTCGGGTACTTTTCATCTTGCCCTTTGCTAATACATCCCCTATTGGTCAAAGTAAGTTTTATGAGATTACATTTTATTTTTTTACTTGACACTGAAGAGTCACTTCCCTGTCATTTTTGACTTTGACCTAAATAAAAAGGTCCGCCCTGTCAGCCATAAGTGTTAAGTCATGTTATTAAATATCAATAACAGATTCTCCCACACCCTAGCCGGTACTCCCCATCCCAATCAGTCGATAGTTGCAACAATGAATATAAAATGAGGGCGCGGCGCCAGCTGCATTGAAACAATCGATTGCTAATCATATTTATACTTTGAACACCTTGACTTTTAGCGACGCAGTCATACTGGGGGATTAGAGTGATTTGACTAGCTTTATTAATTATTATTTTTTTGTGTGGTTAGTAACAAGGTTGGCGGTGAAATATGTAACTTTATTTTGCTAAGTGCGGAAGCAAAATAGGATTGTATTTTCGCGTTGAATTTTTGGTGTTCATCACATCATCAACCCATTATATCCCCACCGAGGGGCACGCGTCTCTTCCCTAAGGAAGGTATAGGCCATAAGGTATAGGAATTTTTGGTGTTAAGTTATATTATGTAATTTTTTTTATTGTGCAATAAGTGTAACAACAACAAAGAGACATTAACAAAAACTCCCTTTTTATTATCTACAAAATTAAAAAAAACAAAATTGTTGCTAATGATTGTATGAGGGATACCTGTAATTTCAGACTAAGTTGCAAAGAGAAAAAAAGCTTTTCAGCTGCCACCGCCATAATTCCTATTCCAAGCGATTTCTTTCCAAACTTGAATAATTTTCATCCAATACAAACCCCGAATCGCTAAAACATAACCTCCCACGTCTGTTCGCGGACTTAACTCGTAAGTTATAGCACTAATAAATCTTAATACACTGCCCGGCGCATGCTAATGCCCGACCGCCCCCGAACTCCCCCGATCGACCCCGGAAACACCCGAGCGTTTCCGAAGTCCGAAAAATGTGCCCGAAGTCGGCAAAATTTGTACGTACAGAAGCTTAACTCGGTTTTGGCCAAGGGTTTTAAATGGATTTTCAGTTTAATATTTGAAGAGTTTGCCTTCCTCATCACATTGTATGGATGATGCTATTATATTCGGTACACATCTGAGTCGGTCCCAGGTGACATTTCACTTTTATATTAGTTATAATTTTTAATTTAATTATTTAACCTTTTTACACTCTTTAAGCGACGTCAAAAAATAAGGAGGTTCTCAATTCAACTGTATTATTTATTCTTGCTTTCAGAATTTGACATCTATGTAAAGACTAGCGCGGTTACTGCTAGTTTATTTATAAAAATAGAAGCAAAAAAAAAAACAGCTACACCAATTTACATAGGTACTGAAATAAACTGAGTGCGGAATAATTGATCACCGTAAAAACACTAGCGCTGTTCGGTATTGACAACTGACGAGCGGACTGAGGTTGCACTATTTACTATTTTGGTTGTGGCTAAAAGAATGGGGAACTTGCACGAGAAATGAAAAAAATATAACGAATAAATTATTTATAACCAGAAATCCTGTGTCCTGGAGGGGTAGACAGATACCAAGGTCTGTCATTTGTCACGATACCGACAGATCTTTTGCTCCTCAAAAAATGTTTTATCTCACCGGGAGGGCATGTTGTCAAAATATAAATTATAATCTTTTCCTAATCTGGGGCTAGATTTCGACTTATTCGATTACATCTACTTAACCAGTGACTTTGCAATGAAAGTACCAAAAATAAGAATCAAAAAGCTTTTTTGCCAAAAACTACGTGCAAAATAAGAAAAAATCTTCCAGACACACTGCATATATTATTTAGGTAAATATTATAATTGATTTGATTATTTTATGTAACTGTTTAAATAATATTTACCTTTAATATATAAAATTCTCATGTTACCGTGTTAATGGGCATACTCCCCAGAAACGGCTTGACCGATTTTGGTGAAATTTTATATGTACATATATTCGGTAGGTCTGAGAACAGGTTGTTATTTATTTTTCATATCCCTATCTGACAAAACAACGTTTTCGGGGGTCAACTAGTATAGTATATAATTCTTATATATAATAATATAATAATGTAATTAGAATCGCTCGTAGCCTGGGCTGCCTGAGTGATATTAAACGATCACTAAGGTTAAGCAACATACGGCGCGTTCAGTCCATGGATGGGTCACCGTCTATGACTAACGCTAGTGGCATTTTTCCGAGCGATTCCGTGCTTCGCAAGGCACGTTAAGCAGTTGGTGCCGGCTGCCGTCGATAGATGGCAGTCGTTAAGCCAAGTCAGAGGCCTTAGGGCGGCTTGAAAACTTCTGACAGTAAGACCAGCCACTAGTCTTACAAGCCTCCACCAATCCGGACTTGGCCCCCGTGGTGGAGTATGGCCTATACCTTCCTCAGGGAAGAGACCCGTGCCCCTTGGTGGGGACATGATGGGTTGATGATGAATGTAATTAGTATAGCTATGACCACTAGGTAAAATATCACAAACATGGAAATGACTGGAATAGGCTATTTGACGATTTTTGAAAACCATCTCGTATTTTTGATGGTGTTCATGGAGTCCTCAGAATGTGGTAATTTTAAATTATTTCGTGTATTTTTTCCAAAAAAGGCAAACGAAAATTTACTTTTGAAATAAGCTGCCAAAGCGCTATCTTGGGCAATATGGCGTCGCACAGGAATTATGTCGTCACTTCCCAGTAAACCAACCAATGAACGTAAGAACGAATGAATGACAGACGTCATTTTTACTGACATGTGACGTCATCATAGAAACGGCGAATTCAGACTGTTTTCAATACAATGGCACGATACATAATTATCAAATTTTATCTAATGTGTTTTTTTTTACAAATAATAATTATTTTAAGTTAAAATACCTTAAAGCGGTTTTAAGACTCATAATTTATACGAAGACGTATAAATAATACTGTCTTTTTCGCACTGTCAAATAGCCTATTGAAAATTTTATAAAAAAAAAACTATATGGCTGAGTGCGTTTATTTATTCGTAGTCAATTCCATGTGCAAATGCAAGTGTGAATATTGTATGAGGGCCTTAAAAGTTTTAGTAGGCCTTTTTAAAAGCGGGTCCGGATTATTTATTCACTGTGTTTTTCTGTTGTGGCCCTGAGTGTCAATCCGTGTGTGTTCGATGACCTCTGTGGCGCAGCGGTTAGTGCATCTGCCTACCATGTAAGGTCCCGGGTTCAAAACTCGGTTGGTGACAAAAAAAAACATAATCCCCCACGTCTTGGATGTTTACATGTTTGTGATGTCGCGGTTTTTGGTTCCCACGACACAGGGTATCCTAGTGAGGGGCCAGAAGCAATGTTTGTGTCTGTAGGTAAATGTTTTACACCAGCCTAACTCCTAACACGAATCTATTCCATACAAGATTTTTAAGCTCACGCCTGTATCCCAGAGTGGTAGGCAGAAACCAGGGACTGCCACTTGCCACGATCTTGGCATAATACTTTTGTTTCCTTGTTATTCATTAGTCGTTGCATGCATGCACACTGGTTTTGGGTACTTTTTATTTAGCCCTTTGCTAATACATCCCCTATTTAGTCGAAGTATGTCTGCCTGGCGCGCCGTTTATCGTCTTTTCCACTCACACTCGCTAGATGCATTTGTTTCGTCAGTCTTTCTTCCTTCATCCTCTCCACATTCAAACCAACGCAGTATTCCTGTCTCAATTCCAGTCACTACATCCTCTTTCAGTCCAGTTCTCTAATCCGAGTTCTCTAATCAAAGTATTGCGTATTCTTTAAATTCTGTATTCTGAAGTAACATTCCAAGTGACCTCATGTCGACTGCGTTAATCCTACTTTCATGATTCTTCTGCTACACCCAAGTCTCGCTACCATACATTAATGTTAATTTTGCTCTTTTGGACATGTTTTGGCTACTCAGGAAGTAGTGGCAAGGCACCATTTACACTATATCCCGCTTTTACTCCTCTGTCTACATCATCTTCACACTTTCCATCCCTGGTAAAACGGCTTCCCAAAGACAATTTTTTCACGGTGTGTTACAAATACCAATATTCATACCTTTTAAAAACATTTAATCTTTATTATCTAAAAATAGATTATTGGTAACCCATTATTTCATTATTTTACAGCAACATTTGAAAAGTGATTTTTAAGTTTCCATATTTTTGAAATAATGGTGACATTTTGGGAATATGGTGGAAATCGAACATGTGGGGCAGTGGACTGTATAATTAAAGGAAACTGATGAAATCGGGTAAAATATAATAATAAAATAGCAAATTAAACCGGGTGATGAGGTGGTTACAGCGACAATATTACAAGATGAGTAACATGGGACAGAAAAGTCAATGAAAGGAAAAATATAAAAAAACAAAATATTATTCCAAGGAGTTCTTCAACAGAACCCATGACTTTGTTTTGGTAATCAAGCAACGAAACAGTCGAGGACAGACAATGCCACCAGTGTGGACCGCGCTGAACAGTACCCTAAAACCGAGAACAAACACGGAGTTCGTCCGCGCCCGGCCATTTTAGCAGAACCATAAAAGTATTAAGCGAGCACCGCAACCGGTGCCTTCGACACGTGACTACTAAAGCTTTGAACTTAGAAAAAAACTAACCTTTACACAATATGTTTACGGAAATGTGTGTATGCCGATTTTGTACTAAAACTTTCGTAAGCACTAGATATTATTTACTTTATTCCGGATATACTTACTTGACTTTTTGTCAGAGTCCGACCAAGAGCTCTGACTCAACCAGAGACGAGCAACCGACGACGCGAGCACCGTCTCTGCTCACCATGATTAAGCTCTGCGAATCAGAGCGAAACCTGGTCGAACACTTAGGACGAAAATTCAAGTAAGTATATCCGGAAAGGAGAAGAGAGGGGAAGAAGAAAATCAACTTGGTTCGTCTAAGTTGATTTTCTTCTATACAGTTCGGAAATAAATTCCAACAGTAATAAAACTAAATTCTTAGACAGTAGGTATATTGATTTCAACGGAGGGATAATAAACCCTTTTTAATTTTCATCCTCTGATTCAGAACAAGAAATGCAAGTTCAGTTCTTGGAATCGTTTTCTAGTTCTGAATGAGGTGTTAAGTTATTTGTACGATTGAAATGATATAATAAATTAGTACGTAAATTAATTTATATGATTGATTTATTTTTCATGACATATTTTCCTATCTAAGAACCCTATGTACAGGTCAGTTATCTAAAGCTGGCATGTTCACAGTACTCACACTTATGCAATTTCACTATGCAGTATGTTTAAAAATAAATAATTTTGATTCAAAATGCGACTCTAGTTTAAGTGTAGATTAGAGTTAGCTTTTAGTAAGATGGGTGCGTTGTAGATAAATAAATACAAATATACATATGTGTTACTTGTTATAATATATTTTCAACAAATTCGAGCGAAAAGTATTAAAAATAAGGTGGAATCAATGGTCACAAAATAGTTATAATTTTCATTAAATTTTCACATGAACAAAAATAATTTAACCTAGCTAAGAAAATCTTTACCAAAACAGAAAATAATTATTCCAAAAATCCTCAACAATTCAATTATAATTTAATTATGCAACAAAGGGTCACGGACGCTCAGTGGTCAGTTACTGGATGAATGATCAGTTTTCAGATGAACTAAAAAAAAACTAATGGCTGTCAAAGGAATGCCGTCCGCCACTTGACTCTTTTTTCAAGTATGACTTAAATGCTAAATATCTCTTCCATTAGACCAAAAAATATTTTAGTATATTTTTTGAGGACCTAAAAGCAACAAAAACATTATTTTAAAACGTTGCTTTGCTAAACAGCCAAAAACGCGGTCCGCCATTTTTGTCTATGGTTTGAAGTCCTCTACGTTTGTAAACAAAGTTTGACATTGAATATAGGTATAGTTCGTGCCACGAAAGAAGTATGACTCACAATAGAACCTACGCACGCACGACTGACAGATGTTTGTTTACAACCAAAAGGTGCTTGAAAGATGGCGGATAGTGTTTTCACCGTTCCGATTTAAAAGCGAAAAATATATTTTTTATTTGCAAATTTTGCAGCCATCCTGCATATTTACTTAGCAAAGTCGAATATTTCGGTTTCTTACAGGAAAAATCCATTTATTGCGTCAAATTTGATACGAGGCAAGTAGCGGATTTTGGACCTCAGCCCAATAGCCATGTGTGATACATCATCAAATAGATCTCAGCGAGCAAAAGTTACTACGGCGCCAACAGCCAAATGTTTGTCCTTTCGGAGTTATATTGTATTGAAAAAAAAACTAACATTTGGCTGTTGGCGTCATAGTAACTTTTGTTCAGCTTGCTGAGACCTATTTTATGATGTATCACACATGGCTATTGGGCTGAGGTCCAAAATTGCATTCCTTTGACAGCCGTTAGATTTTTTTTCTTTAGTTCTTCTGAAAACTGCTCATTACCCTACCTTTTTTTCTGTACCAGTAGCAGTTGTCTGAAGTCCAATCACAATCAAATTAAGAGCCAAAAAAAAGAGGAAAAACCACAGAATAAACTGGCAATTCCCATTAGAAAAACAAAAACGCTCTCTTAAAAATGCCATTTAATGACTAATAATGAGTCGTTTTCAGAAGAAAAAAAAAAACGAATGGCTGTCAAAGGATTGCAGTTTTGGACTTCAGCCCAATAGCCATGTGTGATACATCATCGAATAGGTCTCAGCGAGCTGAGTAAAAGTTACTATGACGCCAATAGCCAAATGTTTGTCCTTTTGGAGTTATATTGTATTGAAAATGTTAGTTTTTTTTCAATACAATATACCTAACTCCGAAAGGACAATCATTTGGCTGTTGACTTCATAGTAACTTTTATTCAGCTCGCGGAGACCTATTCGATGATCACACATGGCTATTGGGCTGAGGTCAAAAATTGCATTCCTTTGACAGCCATTCGTTTTTTTTTAGTTCTTCTGAAAACGGCTCATTTGGAACTACTTTTCTTAGCTGTCAGAAAAATCCCTCATTGAAACGCACATACGGTTGAATACCAAAAAGATCATGCTGTATTTATAAACAGTAGCAAAAGTAAAACTATAACGGTCCCTTTCACACTCATAAGCTAGACCGCGCGCAAGAGAGACGGGCAGACTTTTCATGATGCGCATGCAGTACACGTCACGCCGCGCGCTTATTTACAGACACTACACAAGCGCAACGTGTAAATGTGTTGAACGTGCCAGCTTTACTTAACTGACCTGTACACAAACATTCTTCATACACATAACTAATATACTTCGTGTTAGTAATACTAAAAACATAAATAAAATTGAATAGTATCAAGATCGTTTAATCCAGTTACCCCAGTATTGCCCTCAACAAATTTTTATTTCCCTATTTGCCATGAGATTCTGGTTGACCTATGAACACAATTTTGATGTCTTAATTCTGTTTTTTAATTCGATGCAAAAAAATAAAACTGTCACGTTGACATCTCAATACAATCAGTCAATGTTTGAATGTTAATAATGTGGAATCCGTCATCTTCTGTCCGACAACATCTACTGCTGAACAAGACAAAACAGATCTAGCGATAACAGCATCCTGAAAACAATGTCTTAACAAGTAAAGTAAAAGTAAAGTAAAGTATCGTTTATTCCTGTACCTACATGGGTAATTTCAACAGATCTTTATATACAGAGTTTCAGTGCATTCCGTGTGCTGCCCGAACACGTTTATAACCTAATTCTGCAGCATTGGACGAGAAAATTAAATTGTAGGCCTTCTAGTCTTAAACAAAAGTTTAATTCATTCGTTGCGGGTGGACAGGACATGCTAGGTTTAGGCCTTTTCCCCCAAATGCCATTTCACACGGTTTCTCGCCACTCGCATCCACGCATGCAACTATCGTGTGAAGGTTGATATGCTGTTAACTGTACTAATGACACTGTACTAATATTGTCACTAGATTGTACTGTTACCTTATAATATGTGTTTGTATTTTTTTTCCTCGTCTACAATTAAGAATAATCTTATCTTATTATCTAGTACTAGCTCGCCTTTGTAAATAATTGTTTTTAGTGTAATAATATTTTTTTTCAATTCAATTCAATGTCACAAATCTAGTTAGAAAAAATAACAATCGTAGTCACTGACTTCAAGACTGGCAAAGAGATCATATTAATAGTCGTAGTACTGTGCAACTATAAAAAATCTGCCCAAGTCAGTAGTTTAAATGGTTTTATTAGCTACGAAAGTTTATGTTATCAATTATAGAGTACTTTTATGGAATTAAAATGTAGAGCTTGCGTTTCCGATGTTGGTTATTCCAATATTAGAATTATTATTGTTAAAGTACTTAGATGTGATTGTGTAAAAAAATTGATTATTACTAAGACTGTTAATTTACATAGGTACATACATAAGGTCACGCCTGTATCCCAGAAGGGTAGGCAGAGACCAGGCACTGCCACTTCCCACGATCTTGAGACTAAAAAGTAATTGTTAACTTATCTCAGCAATCGCACTAAATTTTTTATACTGAGCTTTAATATTATGGTGGCACAGAACATTAATTACAACTATACTGTGTACAGTTGCTATTGGATACAACACATAAAGACTGTTGCAGTTTTGACAGATTTTCCATATATCTATATATATAAAAGAAGAAGCTGACTGACTGACTGACTGACTGACTGACTGACTGACTGACTGACTGACTGACTGACTGACTGACTGACTGACTGACTGACTGACTGACTGACTGACTGACTGACTGACATATCAACGCAGGGCCTAAACTATAAAGGTTAGAAACTTGCATTTTTACAGGGGTTCCTTTTGTAACGTAGGGGAGCACTAAGAAAGGATTTTTGAAAATTCATCCCCTAAGGGGGTAAAATGGGGGTTCAAAGTTAGTATGAAACTTTGCCGTTTTTGAAGTTATCCGAATGAAATTTGGTACGAAGGTTCTTCACTTGAAACTATGAAACACGTGTAAAATAGTTTTTTAAAAATCATCCCTTAAGGGGGTAAGAGGGGGTTGCGAAGTTAGTATGAAAGCTCTTCGCATGCGTCAAAAGTATCCCTTATTTGCAAACACTTTACTCAACTAAAGCCCACGCGGACGTAGTCGCGGGCAACAGCTAGTTTATACATATAGTCTTAGTAACCAGGCTTCAAACAGCTGCAACATAGTTTGTATAAAAAATTCAAATATGTAGTATAAGATTACAATATTCTTTATTGTAAATCAGAGCACTATGCCAAAAGATACTGAGTACGATCGACTGCCTTATTGCTTAAAGTAATTTCTTCCAGACAACTATAACTAAGGTAGTACAGTTTGCGCACCCGCCTAAATAGCACCTGCACAAGTAGCACCTGGACTAGTCCAGATTGGGCACCTATTGATATTTTTGGCAGAATAAATATATACATTTTAATTTACTAACGGCAACTACCAAAAATATCAATAGGTGCCCAATCTGGACTAGGCCAGGTGCTATTTGTGCAGGTGCTATTAAGGCTGGTGCGCAAAGTGGACTACCTCCTATAACTATAATTACCACCAATAGGTATAACTTTTGGATCAGGAAGGAGCTACAAACCTGACCCATTTGTAAGGTATAGTATCTCATTCGGAGGTACGAACACAAAAGGCTACACGAGAGAGCTGTGAACATTTGTCGAGAGTAAATAACGTGGAAATGGAATCGACTCTGTTTGCCAATATGGAGTCTGCGGTCGGAGGTGATCTAGCTCCGAGGTACAGTGTGCGAGAGAAGTGGATTAGAAGCAAAAAGCATTCGTACTTGGAATGAATAAGTAATTATTTTTTTTTGTAAATAACTGATTTCGGGTATAATCAATATAATCCGGGCTGAATTGCTCGTAGCCCGGCCGCCTGAGTTATCTTAAACGATCACGAAGGTTAAGCAACATAGGGCGCGTTCAGTGCATGGATGGGTCACCGTCTATGACTAACGCTAGTGGCATTTTTCTGAGCGCTTCCATTCCAAGCAGTTGGTGCCGGCTGCCGTCGATAGATGGCAGTCGTTAAGCCAAGTCAGAGGCCCTAGGGCGGCTTCAAAACTTACTGACGGTAAGACCAGCCACTAGTCTTACAAGCCTCCACCAATCCGGGCTTGGCCCCCGTGGTGGAGTATGGCCTATACCTTCCTCAGGGAAGAGACCCGTGCCCCTCGGTGGTGACATAATGGGTTGATGATGGTTTATTTCCTTAAATACAATTCAAATTAACGTAGCTTGTAAATAGGCAGTGGAGGGTGTTACATAATAAAAAATGATATATGTTTACCTACAGTCCCCAAACTAGGCTGGGCTAGACTAATTAAGCCTCCAAGATAAAGATCTTTGAGGCTTTATTAGTTTCGGTTTTAATTGAACATAAACATTTACATACAGGTACATACATTGGTTCTGGCCCAAACATGTGTCCAAGACCCGGGGCTTAGTCGTAGTCCCTTTTAGAAGATGTCACTGTGTACATACATAGTTTATAATAAACCAAAACACTAGCTCTTATTTTGAAAATGGAACTCAATAATATATAAATAAAATAATTCAATTCAATTCAAATATTTTATTCATAGTCCAAACATAGTGTTTACTTTATGAAAGTCAAAGTTGTTAGTTTCACAATTCGCACCTCCTCTAGAAAACTGTCATATCACAAAAAACATAGTTTTGAGAAAAACGCAAATTAAGTGATTTTGGTCTTATATTTTATGCCATTGTGGTAAATACTATATTTACTACTATGTAATATTATAATAAATTTACCACAATGGCAAAAAATATAAGACCGAAATCACTTAATAGCTTTTTTCTCAAAACTATGTTTTTTGTGATATAACAGTTTTCTAGAGAAGGTGCGAATTAATAGATTACATGGAGAAGAAACTAAGAAAGAAACTCCACATTTATTCTTTTCAATACAGTTTTAGCTTAATTAACAAACTTTTAAACTTAAACTTTTAGTTACGTACATTTGTTTGTACAGCAACACCATTCGCTGATAAATTGTGCCCGGATAACGGCGACAGGCTTGCCACTTGTCACGTTTGGGACCTAATAAACTCGGCAAAACGTGGGTCCAGTTCTAGAGACTGGTGCCTCTGCCTACCCCTTCGGGGATAACGGGCGTGAGTTTATTATTATTTTTTATTATTATTATTAAACTTAAAATATATTACTCTTGGATGTGTTGAACACTAGACACAGCTCTAGTTATCCTCTGATTAAATTTAATATTATTATTTATAATTATTCTAAAATAGAACATGATCAGTGTCACAAGAAGTGCGTGATATTATTTGAAAGAAAACAAATCATGATGCTAACGCCCCACCACGATTCATTCAAAAAGAAGTAATTGAATCAATTCACACGATGCGAACAATAGGCACATCTCATGGGTTATATCATTATAGACTGGCCATTCTCTCAGTCGAGAATACAGTAGTCGATTGTACGCGTTTTACTGACTTGCCTGACCACATTGATGGTGCATAGAATCTCACAGAAGGTCGTTTCTAGGCTATGACTGCCTTGTTGGTCTAGACGTTAACACGCTTGGCTACCAAACCAGAGGTCGTGGTTGCGATTCCTACTGAGGTCGTCGTACTTGATTTGTTAACATTGCCTCAGTTTCTGTGTATTTATTACATTCAGACTGACGTCCTTTATTACTTTAACAAAAAGCTGAATAGTTAGCTATTTATTTATAATTTAAAATTAGAAATCTCCAATACAAAGCTCCAATTTTGCTGACTGAAAAGTTTTTTGGAATGTATTCTGTAGCTTGTAATAACAATTTTAATAAATACTATTATAATAATTTCATGACATCTTCTTTTTCTTTAAAGTACTAAAAAAGTGGGCAATCGTCAAAGAAAATGAAGCAGGTTTTTCAAAATCACCTTTCGGCACCAAACTTAACAAAAAAAGTAGCCTTTCTGTACAGTTTTGTAGTAAGATACCGAAGCAAACAGCCAAAGAGGTTTTAGCCTTTTTTGAGAAAAAAAGTGAAGGTTTTTTTTTTGAACACCGGCATTTCACGTTACACTGTGAGATTCTACGTTTGAATATTTTATGTTCTCTGACCGGCGATTTTTGACCTGAGGTAAGAATATGAACTTAAGCACTCAATGATTTTTGTTTGTTTTTTTATGACTTTAAGATCTTCGTACTGACTGTGTTGCGTCAGTAAAATAGAAAAAAAACTCATTGGACACAATTACTTTTGTTTCCATTAAGAATTTTCATATGAAGCAATGTATGTGCCTGTATGCATATGTTATGTTATGTTAATAATAAACATTTACATACAGGCACATACATTGTTTCTGGCCCCAGACTAGGATACCCTGTTTCGTGGGAACCAGAAACAGCAACGTCACAAACATGTAAACATCCAAGACCTGGTTTTTTTTGTCCCCAGCCGGGGTTAAAACCCGGGACCTCTCGCATGGTAAGCAGATACGCTAACCGCTACGCCACAGAGGTCGTCAATAACTTCACCACAACATAATCACCTGTTCACTATATTAAGGCCTGCGTCTTGCAAACAGATACAGGGCACAGATTTTCTCTCAGAAAAAGAGAGCATAGGCTTAATACGCTATTTGACACCATCAACAATAAATTATTTGAGATGCTCGATTAAAACAAAAGTTACAAAATGTTTCGGAAAATGTATTTTTTTTTAATCATTTACTAGTTAACTATTACAATTTTTAAACAGATGAAACATAAAAAGAGTGCTCTGAAATGTGACGTCAAATGCAAGTATTTTCATACAAAATTCCATTTTAAAAGTAACTCATTTGAAATTTTGTCAAATACTCAATTACCACGGGTGCCCACCGCGGATTGGCAATTTCAGGCGCTGAGGTATGTGACCACCTCAGACACCACGATGCTAAGCAATTGCTCACGATAAATGGTTTGAGACATAATGAAGAAAAGTTGGTCAGATTATAATGATGTCTTAAGTTTTTACACTAAAGCCCGCTTGCACCACCGACTAAAATCCATTTAACCCCAAGTTAAACAGAGTTTTGACAGTTCCGCCATACTTTATCTGTCAAAACTATATTTAACCTTTAGTTAAATGAATTTCAATCGGTGGAGCAAGCCAGCCTTACTTTACACAAATAAAAAACACGCAGCACGCTAGTTTTTGTTCACTAGCGCTACTTTTGACATTGAATTTCTTTTGAGTAACATTTATACTTTTTCTAGAAATCAAATGTTTTTTGTGGGAAAACTACTTTCACAGAAGAATGTAGACTATATATAAACATATACATTTGCAAGCCGTGCTACTTATAGTGGAGTGTGTGTCGAAATATCTTAACATTGACATACACATAACAAGCAAATACCTGATGATAAACTAGCCATATAAGTAAATAATTGTATTCTCCTAAGCCAAAATGAGTGCACACAGTGTACTCGTACAAACCTGTATTCAAGCTTTATCTAGTTGAAAACAGAAGTGAAATAAATACAGGTAGCTCTACTCGTAACAAAGAAGCTGTAACGAATTGTCAACACCTCCAAATGACTAAAGTTCATAAAGTGGTAGAGACAACCGAGGTGTTTTCTTTTAGGGTGACACTTGTCTATAGTAAAGTTGGTGACGCCAGTGAGTTCTGCATAAAATAATCAGTAATCTAAGTATTTATTAATAAGACGTGATGAGGTTATCAGATTAGCACAGCATGTTGATTATTAATATACACGAAGTATGACGAGGAGAGACTAGTTAGAAGATCTTCGGTTGCAATTATTTTATATGCTTAAGGTTTTTTTAATATATCATATTTTTGTCTCTTCTGAAGACCAGAGGGTAGGCATATAAGTTTTTCAGTGATATATCGGTGTTTTAGTCATAATAAAAGTAGTTTGTATTAATGAAAGAGAGCGACGGGTTTTCCATACCACGACTAATGCTAGTTAACGATGTGACAGATCAGTTGGACAAACCTCAGTAGATAATCCTAATGGGTAACGCAAAGCCTTCGCCTAGTACACTATGGTGGCCCATAGAGTCTTAGAAATATTGTTAACATGTAGTTGACCAACACCTTCATGGATATTTAAAACTAGTAAGCGAGCTCAACAAATTCTGACGACCTCTCTTTGCATGCTGGTCAGTTTGATAAACAGGCAACCAGAGTATTAAACAGTAGATAATAAAAATGCTTATACAGTTGTTTAGCGGATTAGGGGTCTAAAGTGACAATGTTTATCAAAGTTATTGGTGAACGATAATTTGGAATTTAGATCGCCTTAAGCAAAGTTCAATGTCTTTTTACTATTGAGTGTTGGTAATAACGATAAGGATGTTATTGTGGTGTCCACATTGAATTTAAACTACTTATTTGAGATGCTCGATTAAAACAAAAATTACAAAATGATTCGGAAAATGTATTTCTTTTAATCATTTACTAGTTATTACAATTTTTTAATAGATGAAACATAAAAAGAGTGCTCTGAAGTATTAGTAAAGTATTTTCATACAAAATTCCGTTTTAAAAGTAACTCATTTGACATCCTGTCCATAAGAAATATATTTGAAGTAATAAAAGTTATGTAGGTTGCAGTTTTGTTCAGAAAATAAGAAAGAAAGAAAGAGTATTAAAACTAATTACATCTGGTCACAAAACAACATAGAATAAACAACGTATATATGTCAAGACATTTTCAGTGAGAGACCTGGAGAATATGGACGAGTGTACAATTGCAAACCCAAAACAACAAAAAAATACAACACCATAGGAGAGATATCGAAATTGATTGCCAATCTCTAATAAAACCAAAAATCACGAAAACAAAGAACAATCTACAGTCACCAATCCTTCCAAGGTTTGTAAAATAACTACTTGAATTTCAACCCATCGTAGAACTCCCATCGAGTGGTCGAAGGCCGGGCGTGCAGGTACGGGCAGGCTCGTGAAATGTGTCACACTGGTGCAACATTCGCTGCCGACGTGCGAAGCAGGTTGCACAAGGGTCGGTGTTGGGGCCGCCGCTTTACTTTTTATATTGATACTGGGTCAGTATGGAATTCTTTAGGAGTTCCGTCGGAAGGTTGGTGAAATGCTTAGGCCTTTTTCTCACTCACCGGAGGATGGCAAAGGGTCTGGAGATGATATGTGCAGTAATTTTCGTGATCCGTTGAACATAAATGATTAAGATGTCACTTGACTTATTAATTAATTATTTTAAACTTTAATAAAACTACTCCCATAAGTGAAGATTGACGAAATTTTAAGTCAACAATAAAGTTTAAGTGATATCAAGAGTTGATATTCTCATTGAAATTTCACGGTTTTATTGTATACGAAATGTACCCCCAGAAATCATCAAATTTTAAATATTAAATTAAATCAGCAGTAGAGGGTGATTAAAAATACACGATATGAAATACATTCTACAGGACCTTTCAAAGTCACGGTTGTGGCGGTATTTTATAACAGGCATAACGGCTTTTGATATTTTCCAATGTTTGATTTTACACAGGGGTATAAAAAATATTACAAGTTCACATTCACGTGTCGAACGACCTACCACGATTTATTGGGTGAATATTATGTGAATCACGTTACGTTTATCGCGATGACGATGGTTGGAGCCAAAAAGGTTTGTTATTTGTGACTTCAAATACGATAGATTTACATAACTCAGTTCAGCTTGCGAAGTTTCGATGTACATTAATAAAATGTGTATGACTTCGAAAAACTCTGGTTTCATTTCGATCATAAGTGATAAATGTAGAAAGAAACAAAATGAAACTTAATTAGCAAGTAGAAAGTTGTCTCATCAAAAGGGGAAGAAGGAATTTATGTTAATAGGTAACGTCAACTTAAATTTTGATTAAAAAATTATGGACAGAAATATGAAAACTCAATAAAATAAAAGAAATATAAAATAACTTGTTAAAAGAGGTATATACCGTTACAATAAATATCCGGGCCCATCCGGCAACAAAAAGAAAAAAAAATAGTGGTGGGTAAAGAGAATAGGGGTGTAGTAGGGCGTTTGGCTTTCGTGCGATCACAATGACATGTAAAATTATAGACACAAAACACTGAAAAAAGTGAGAAGTGGAAAAATAGAAGAGTAATGCTTTATTAGGGAGAAAATATTCTAATAACGGTCAGTAAGTACGAGGTGTAAACAAGGTATAAAAGACAGTTTTAACACTGCTTAAAATAATTTGAAACACATAACACACTTTGTTTTAAGCCCTGGGTGTATGACTTCGACGGATAAATTATGGACGGACTATGTAAGAGCGCTGGTGATACCCAGTGTTTCAGTCCAAAATATCTCTTTACTTGCGAAGATTGTTTATCCTCTTTAAACTCGTTGTAACTCGGGAAATAAAGCGTAACAAATTGTAACCAATTGAAACTAGTCGTAACTAATTCATGGCTATCTTTACTGCTAGCTGAATTTCGTACAACCCGCGGTTCTTACATTCCCTCAGTCTTGGTCTTATTGTCTAGACCGACGGAGTGGATTTCAACTGCATTCCGACATCAAAATTGCAGATTAGATGCAGTTTTAATGCCGTTGGTACAGCTGCAATAAAAAGTTCCAACCAACCAACACACTGACTGCAGTGTGACTGCTTGGTTTGTTTGCAGTTTCATTGCAGTCGTACCAATTGCCTTCAAACTGCATCGAACTTGCAATTTCGCAGTCGGAAAGCAATTGAAATGCAGTCTGTCTGTCAAGACAGAACCGTTAGTCAAGAGCTAGCCTCATAAAGAGATGCACCGTAGAGCCCTAGTTATGGGAGCAACAAGGGGCAAATCAACCGGAAAGGCTCTTATCAACACCAAAATCTTTGATTTTGCATCTTTTAGGCAATCTGAGCTGAACGCGAAGAGAGATGCCTGTTAAGCCCGTCCACCTGCTGCGATCAATTATAATTATGTTGACGGTGTGCTCACATGTCTGTAATGTTGCAGATCCTATAAAAAAGGTTGGCTATGTGAGCCATATCCGAGCGCACCACCCCCACTAACACAGGAGTTGAAGAAGTTGCCGTGACCGAAATCTGCATCATCATCAGTCAAGGACTGATAAAGGTGATGCTGTAACTGATCCACTGACCTGCACTCGGCTCTCCGTGAGTCCGATCCTCATGGCAATCTCCTCCCGCATGAAGATGTCAGGGTAGTGGGTCTTGGAGAAGCACCGCTCCAGCTCGTTCAGTTGCGCCGGCGTGAACCTGTGCCAGATGGAGGGGGTGACTCATTATAGGCCATTGGTATATGACACGAATCGAAAGTACAATTTGATAACAATATGAAGAGCAGCTATAAAATAGCGTCAAGCTATAAATCAACAGCGCAGGAAAGCGATTACCATACATAAACTTACGCATGTATGAAGTGTATGAGTACCCCTGTGGAGGAGTGCCAATTTCCATGATCCTGATAGATTATTACAGCGACTGACAGTGGAAACAATGGGTCAACAGCCTGCAAAATATCTTTGGAATCGCCTAACAGAATTTATGATACCGAAAACTATATAGTATCATAATTTATTTAACATATTAACAAAGATGGCTTACAAATCTGTTAATCACACAAATTGTTTTATTTAAGATCTGTGGGCGAATTATTTGAGTGGAATAATGGGGAGTGTGAAACGACTATTGAATGTCAATGAAACGTAAGTAGATAGATAGAATACTCTTTATTGTATACAGAACTTACATAATAATATACAGAATTTTAAAAAGTCGACAATGGGCGGCCGAAAATATTTATCAGGATCATGGCAATTGCTAGTCCCTGGTCTCTGCCTACACCTCTAGGATACAGGCGTGAGGTTATCTATGTATGTGATAAAAGTGTTTGGATAGTGAGATAGATACCTGGTCCGGTGCCTCTTCTGCTTGGCGGGCTTGTCGCTGTCTGATGCTGAGGAGCCCATGCTGACCGGCACTGACATGTGGCCCGCGTGCTGCGGGTGTATGCCACCTGCAATTGGGCTTTACTGTGAGAGAAATAAGGTTCAAAAATCCTTAGGATGTTTTTTATAATTTTTAGATGTGGAGACTGCATCGTACCTTAGTGTTCGAGGTGTGATAGAAATGCCGTGTGATTTACAGTCTATCAATAAGCCTTAATAACGAGAACCAATAGTCTATATATTTTAGATATTTTAATTTTTAATGTACAATTATTAGGCATGTTTTTTGTCCTACTTTACTTAAAAGTAATACCAATTATTCTACTTTGTAATTGATATTTTTTTTATAGATTAGATGTAGGTGATTAGTGAAACGATAGTCAGAGTAGAGTTATTTTTGCTACATTTTTCTCCACTACATTCGGCCTCTATGCAGCGGCTAGCATTATAAGCACACTGACATTCCACAAACAGAATGTAAATAAAAAAAACGTGTCTGATTTTGTAACTTTTCACAGTTACCGTACTCTACACACTCCGACTGAATCCAATTATCCAAATTAACCTAGCAAGTGGACCCAATTATACCCCTTTACTTTTGCATGTCAATCTATTAATCCAACTTTACCTTGCAAGTGATCCTGTCGTATATTTGGGAGCAGTAAGGGAGATAGATGTAAGTGGTCCTTATAATTCCATTTTATCTTGAAAGAGATCCCAATTTTCTTACTTTACTTTTTCAAGTGATCCCAACAATCGAACTTCAACTTACAGTGATCCTGTCGTAAGTTTGCGAGGCCCAAGGAAGGTGCAAGTGGTTCTGATAATCCACTAACTTAAAAGTGATCACAATTATTTTACTTTACCTGCATTAGATTATTGAATCCAACTTTTCGTTGCAACTGATAATATCTTACGTTTGAGAACTGCAAGGGAGCTGCAAGTGGTCCCGATAATTCTATTTTATCTTGAAAGTGATCCCAACAATCCAACTTAACCATGCAAGTGATTCTGTCGTATGATTGGGAGGAACGAGGGAGGTGAAAGTGATTCCGATAATACACTTTACCTTTAAAGTGATCACAATAATTATCTTTATTTACCTTTGCAAGTGATCCCAATAATCCAACTTAAACTTGCAAGTAAAGTGAAGTGAAGTGAAGTGATTTTTTTTTTACAGGCACATACCATTCTCTTCGCCCCACACTATACCCTGTGTCGTGGGAACCAGAAACCAGAAGTGATCTTGTCGTAAGTTTGGGAGGGGCAAGGGAGATGTAAGCGGTCCCGATAATTCCTTTTTACCTTGAAGGTGATTCCACTAATCCAACATTACCTTGCAAGTGATCCTGTCGTATGTTCGGGAGGTGCAGCCGGGGACCGAGTGCATGGTGCGGTCGCTCCAGGCTCGGTTTCGTCTCTCCGTGCTTGCTGTCCTCTGCGCACGCGTCCTTGTGGCCTGAGATAGAGAGAGATAGACGTCATTACTGGCTAATGCAACTGTTGCGATTGTGATAGATATTTATCGTGTTGTGTATAATGTCAAGTAAATAGATGGATAGTTAGAGAACACTTTAATGTACTTAGAAAAGGAGTTTACTCGGGTATTTCTTAATGTAAAAGTACAGAGGGCGACCTTATTCTATATCATGAAATACCTAAAATGTACATTATTCATTAAGCTTAGCTATGTAATAAAATGGAAGAGCGGGGTATCTGTAACACAGGTCTCTACTTAGTACAGAGCCCCAATGACATGTAAACCGTTACCACTGCTTATTGAATAAAGTTTCGTTCTCGTCATCGACTGAAGCAAAACATTGTAAATACATTAGCAAGATAAAAGAATATATTAACAAGATAAAAAATTACAGTATGTCTTGAGTATAGATACCATTCAAGGTATTTATATATTTCATATTTTATAGATTAGTTAAACTGAGATTTTACAAATTATGGTCTCAGTTTATCAGCTATCAACTTCCGTACCGATTCAAACTTTCATGAAACCTGCTAAAAAAAACTCGTTAGCCATTGAAAACAATCCGCTCAGCATCAGGCCCGTTACGGCGCCGTTACAACGCCGTTACTGGCGCGTAACGGCGCAAGTTTAACGCTTAACGACGCGACAATCGGGCCGTTTTATATCGACAGTTCGAGCTTTTATGTTTAATACGAATAAAAACATGTTGCTTATTCTAAAATATTGTCCGGATCCACTTTCTTGATTTCATCTGAAAAGTCCGACCAGGTTCCGCTCTGATTCGCTGAGGTTAAGACGGAAGAATAGTACGTGCCTGGGTTCGAACCCGGGGCCTCTGGAATGGTAGGCATATGCGGTAACCGCTACGCCATAGAGGTCAATAGTATGTTACAATGGGTAGTTCTTACGAAAGTTTACTTTAAATATATTCTAACACAAATACTAAGGTAAGTGATAATTTGGACTCTAATACGTGATTATTTTAGTAAAGTATAGTTCAGGCAATGTAGTTCTAAATTTTCTCTCAAAAAACATATAAAAGCTTATCTTCTTGAATTACAAAAGCTAAGGGTCTCACTTCTGACACTTAGTGCAGGTAGCAGTTCTGCTTCATATGGGAAACATTACTCTGTATTATTATTAGGAAGATAAATTACATAATACTGAATTGAAGAAATTGGAGTAAGTCGATTTTAATTTAAGTAAATTAATGAAATAATATAGGCCTCCTCCATGGATTTCCAAAAAGACCGGTCGGAAGCGGCCTGCATCCAGCGTCTTCCCGCCACTTGGATGAGATCGTCTGTCCATCTTGTGGCTGGTCGTCCTACGCTGCGCTTGCCGATATGTGGTCTCCATTCGAGAACTTTTCGGCCCCATCGGCCATCATTTCTGCGTGCTATGTGCCCCGCCCACTGCCACTTCAACTTACTAATCCGCTGGGCTATGTCGACCACTTTCGTTCGTCCACGGACCTCATCATTTCTGACTCGGTCTCGTAGAGAAATTCCGAGCATAGCCCTCTCCATAGCTCGTTGCGTGTAAGTCCAGCAGTGGACTTCTTGTGGCTAAATGATGATGATGATGAATGAAATAATATGTAAAACCATATGAATTTAAATTAATTAATTAAATGTATAATCTCCTTTTTATATCCTCGTGAGGCCCGCCCTTGAAAAGAACAATTGATTTTGTGATTACTTGAAGACATTGGGCCTCACGAGGATATACAATTGTTCTCTATCTCTGTCTATCTAAATGACATAATTTGATGATTTGAATTGAAATGGAATAGGTATTTAATGGGATGAAATTAATTCAACATATTAAATATTGAACTAAATGGAATCGAGCTAAGTGTAAGTGGATATAATATGTAATTGTATTGAATTTAATTTAATTATCTATCTTTAATTTAATTAAATACGCTTGAATTGAATTTTACTGTTCATTTGCTGTCATGATGTGCACTTATATATATATTTAAGCACACGTTCCGTTCACGTCCTCCTGGCTGAAGCTGAAAATCAGGGTTTTGTTCTACCGTAGCGGATAATGACGCTGAGATACGGCCATTTTGTACTACTGCACCACGCACACGCCATACTATGGTGTTCATTCGTTCTTAACTTTGTTGGTGTGTTTTGGCTCTGAGTTAGTTATGCATGCCGAACTCTTACTTTATATGTGTTTTCTCAAACATGCTTGGTTTGAGCGTTATTTCGACAACCTTCTTCGAGATAAATCTAAATTGCTGTACTGGCCAATTACACGCGAGCAGCGGCCGGAGAAAGTTCTATGAATAAAAATGGAACGATCTTTTACTCCGAACAATGACAACCAAGGAGGTAACTGATCAGAGGTTTTATTTAAATTTCGAACTGGCTTGCGATAGAAAGCTGGATGGATATATCTATAGAAAAAAAAGAACACTTTAACGCGGCAAAAAATATTCTTGACGTTCGTGGTTCGTCTGATTTTGAAAGTTTGCTGAATTAATCATAATGAGTTCATAGTTTTAATTTCCGCTCATTATTTGAGAAAAATCATAGGTATAAAACTACTTGGCCTTGGCCACAACTAGGCATTGATGGACTCAAGTATATGTGCCTCGGCTTTGTTTCAGCCCACATTTCCACGTTCGTCCATCAATGCCTCTTTTGCTGGCCACTGCAGTAATGTACAATTTTTTTTTCTGTAGCGTTTTAAGTTTTTGTATTATTTGATTATTAAATGTGTGTGTGTGTGTGTGTTTGTGTGTGTGTGTGTGTATGTGTGTGTGTGTGTGTGTGTGTACACACAAATAAATCACTTATCTATCTATCTAAAAAATCATAAAAAATATTGACCGACAGTCCTAGATGGAACATTTACAAGAAATAAGGATGTTTTTTTTTTCAGATTTCAAATATTGACCATTATAAAGTAAAATGTATTACAAATCACCTGATTTAGGTTTCATGCCAAAAAACACAGCCTGAAGTAAGTAATTCACAATATGTCAACCAACACGGTCCTTAGTTTCCAAAAGTAGATACCTCTGGCCTCGACAAACAGCTAACCAAATATTGACCCAAAGTTCAAATCAAATTGTGAATACTAGAACCATTACTTGCTCGTTTTAATAAGCATCGCCCCCGCCGCCATCAGATTACCGGCTCAGACACAAATCAGTTGTCTTCGTCTCTACAGATTCAACAGAAGGATTCCGTAACGATGATGTTCGCGACACACCTTTTTATTGTTTAGTTTTCCGTTTCATAGATATGTTTTTTTTGCAATTGTCAGTATAAAATTTAGTTTGGTTTCTTTCGGTTTATTTTTTGGGTCTGGTTCTAATGCATAATGTCAAATTATTTACTATTACTTTTTAGTTCTCGAAGTGACATTGTATGATAATTTTTTGTCTTATTCGTTGTATGATAATTGCATATTCTTTATGTTTTCATTGTTACATTTTTAATATTTATACGCCTCAAATGGCAAAAAATGCTGGACTTCCTTATCACAACTGTATTACCATCAAATGATTACTCATGTTTTACAAATAAAATTCTATATCTTTACCTTCAAAGTCTAGAGTGTTGAATAAATAGTTATGGATTTGTACATTAAATGTTCTATTAATGACAAGAAATGTAACTACACCTATAACGTGCTTAATAGATGACTTGTTACTTTTAAAGTTGGAATTTTAAGATTATATTAGTTTAGAACTCTATTGTAGGGGAACCTGTTTAGGAACCTAGGCCAGTTCTTTACATTTCGATTTTTTTTTAAATAACCAGCTGACCTAATGAAAAATTATTAGGTCAGCTTACAGCTATGTATATTAATATAAAATTACACTAATAACGCACAACATATTATATTTTGTAAAAAGAGTGTAATTCCAGGGTATTTTCTGGACTTTCACTGATATACCATGCTTCTACGTTTCTCTGGTTCGCCACACCACGAAGTAACAGTAGGTATATCGATGTAAACCTCATAAACCCAAAGGGTAAAACGGACCCTATTGCTGACACTTCGGTGTCCGTCTGTCACCAGGCTGTAGGTATATCATGAACCGTGATAATTAGATCGTTGACATTTTCACAGATGATGTATTTTTGTTGCTGTTATAGCAAAAAATATTTAAAAAGATAATAAAATAAATATTTAAGGGGGCTCCCATACAACAAACGTAATATTGAAGTGATATTGAATCGATATTGAAGCGGCAACAATTAGGCGATTGACATATTCACAGAATATTTGATTATATGTATATTCGCTTTAAAAATTAATAACGAAATTTAAAAAAAAATTAAGTGGGGCTCCCATACAATAGACATGATTTTTTGCCCTTTTATAAGATTCCGTACATACGCAAAGGGTAAAACTGACCCTATTACTGAGACTCTGTAATCCATTCGATGCGTCGGTCCGTCCGTCTGTCACCAAGCAGTATCTTATGAACCGCGACAGTTGAAATTTTCACTGATGATGTATTTTTGTTGCTGTTATAGCAAAAAATACTAAACATACAACAAATGTGATTCATTGCTCGATATTGAAAGCGGCAACAGTTTCAGAACAGAATAAAAGCTGATTTACAAATTAAAAGTTGTCGTGTCTCGTCAAAAGGTACTTTAGCAATGAAAATCCAAAAGAAATCTAGAGTGGGCGACAGAATTTTAAATTTTTATTTAAAAATTATAGACAAAATGAAAACAATATTAAAAAATGTGTAAAAAGGTTACAACAGCAGCAGCTCAGCTTCCTTTCTGTCCTACTCATTCCGTGCCCCTGCCAACCCCGCAGACCGCCCGCCCTCCGCCTTGCCGGCTCAAGAGATTACCGGCGGCTCATAAACAGCTCGGCGCAGGATCGACTCCCGTAAAACTAATAGGATAGCTCTGCCCCAGCGTCCGCGGCTATGAAATAAACTGCTTGGGGTCCCTCCGCTTGCTTGACTAAGATAAATATTTGTAGTTCCATAAACCCATTGTCATGTTTTGATATCTTCTGGCGTTTGGTCGTTTCTGCGCCAATTTTTCGACCTATTGTCATGACTTCTACTTATTTTTTATATCGATTTTTTTATAATTTTATTTTTATTATCATATTGATTATCATTAACACTTTTTTAGAAACAGATTTTGGTATTTTTGAGTTTTATTCATCATCATCATCATCGACTCATTATATCGCTACTGAGGGGCACGGGTTTCTTCCCTGATGAAGGTATAGGCCATAATCCACCACGGAGGCCAAGTCCGGAGTTTGACTCATTATGTCTATTTTTAATATTTCTCTAAAATGTTACTGTGTGTGAAGTCATCAAAGCCTGATTGAAGAGATAGTCTTTGTCTATGTCATCATCAACCCATCATGTCCCCACCGAGGGGCACGGGTCTCTTCCCTGAGGAAGGTATAGGCCATACTCCACCACGAGGGCCAAGTCCGGATTGGTAGAGGCTTGTAAGACTAGTGGCTGGTCTTACTGTCAGAAGTTTTCAAGCCTTTGTCTTTTAAGCTTTTGTCTATGTAAAAAAAAACAATTAATGTCACTTGTATTTTTTTTAAGTCAGGCAAAGGAGTCACACTCATACTGTGTTTGATGACTTATTTACAAATCTAATAAATAGATATTAATTACACTGAAAGCATAATTATTCTCGAAATGTTTTTGAGATTTCCATTTATGTTCAAAAATATAGCATGGCCAATTTCAGTTCCGAGCTACGTTAATAAATAATCTATTTATTTATCAATATTTATAGTAATATAAATAAACAGTTCTGATTTTTTATAATTTGGATAAAATAAGAGCGCGGGCTGGATATATGAATTTGGGTTGACTTTTAAAGCGAATAATGGAACCTGAGTCTACAAAACCGGAAGTACGTCTTCAACTGAGATCCTACACGCTGTCATACGTGTAATACTCGTCTACAATACATATATGGTTCACGTAAATTCGAATCTCAACGTAGCCATATTTTTCAATCGAATGAGGAAAAACATCCTAACTAAGCACATCGCCGCTCTAACAAACCAGTACACCCTATAGCTCCAAAACTGACGATGATACAAAACTCTTACAACAGATATATTATTATAATTTATAACAAACTATAAGTGGCTAACTTAAAACTGAAAAAAGTAAATCAATATTAATAAAAAAGCGTACTAACCAGTAAAGGAATAGGTATCATCATTAACCCATTATGTCCCAACCGAGGGCCACGGGTCTCTTCCCTGAGGAAGGTAGAGGCCATACTCCACCACGGGGGCCTATTCCGGATTGGTGGAAGGCTTGTAAAACTAGTGGCTGGTCTTACTGTCAGAAGCTGTGAAGCCGCCTTAAGGCCTCTGACTTGGCTTAACGAATGCCATCTATCGACGACAGCCGGCACCAACTGCTTAACGTGCCTTGCGAAGCAAAAATTCCAGTAGCGTTAGTCATAGACGATGACCCATCCATGACTGAATGCGCCCTATGTTGCTTAAGCGTCGGCCAGGGCTACGAGCGATTCGAGCGAGAAATTTATTTAATATTTAAGTCAAATTGATGTTATACTGTTATGTTATGATCTGATTATAAATTAATCTTCTGTCAATAAACCAATTTTAATTAGGTACAAATAGTTCATGATGATAGTTTCGACCAATTTCGGTCGCTCTATTTTATGGTTAAGTCTAGCTATTTGTGGGTTAGGTGCCGTTTTGGGTACTTATTATCTCGCCATTTCTGGTTTCATGCTCTATGTGACAATAATTCTAAATACGCAAACTTACGCCTGTATCTCTATGTAAAAAACAGGGTTTTACGTGTGATTTGTTTTGACTAATATAATCATAATTGACATAAATATAGCTCGTATGGAAAGTGTTGTGTGATAGAGCTATATTTTCATGGAAAACAATTGTTCTCTCTCTAAATATTTTGTAAGTCCCGATGGGCGAAACATGTACAGGACGTATTTCAATGTAACAACCTTAAATCTCATGTTTGACAAATAAATAATCTTTATCTTTATCCTTAAAAGAATTCAATAGCTTTGTTGGTCTAGCCTTTAGGGCGCTTAACCTCCGAGACAGAGTACATTCCACTGGGGTTCTATTTCCACTGGGGGCTGCTGTACATTTTTATAAATGGCCTCAGTGGGTGTATCTATGTTTGTGACGTCCTTGCCAAGTTACCAAAGCGTAATGTATCCTAGTTTGGGATCAGGTCAAGTGATTTTTATTACATGGAAGTGATTATTATTAGGTATAATCCCCTCAAGCCCCGAGGACCCGCCGGCGGCTCCAATGTAAACTACGGTGCATTCCGTTAGGCCCCGTAGACCCGCCGACGCCGGCTGGTCGGTCTTGCAACGGCACTTTGAATTGTATTTTGATGATGATACATACCACAGTAGTATAAGCGTGTTTTATTCTTTGAAATCTAGTAAATTTCAAAAATTGCTCTACAAAAATGTTCTAGGCATGAGAGGTTAATTCAAGACCCGGCGGCCACAACCACTTAAGTCAAATATTGTTCTTATGCCATACACCGGCTGGAATAACCACTTAAATCCTCAGACATTCATGGGCCTGTTGATGTCAAGTCGGTCATTTATTGGTTAAAACTTTATAGCACTTTCAGCAGTGATAACAAGTACCTATGTCAAACTATCTAACCACTTATAACCTTCTACTGTAAAATTTTGCCATCCATTTCTTTTTGACCTAAGAGCTTATTCCTTCCGGGTCTAAAATTTTCACACTGATACCGGGATGACCGGCCATCCTCAGGGAAGAGACCCGTGCCCCTCGATGGGGACATAATGGGTTACTGATGATGATACCGGTGATATTCATCCTAAAGTATAATCCATAATTCGAGATACCAAATTGACAGTTCATTTCGCACAAGTGTTGCAATAATCAGGCTAGTGCTGTTCTTGTCGATATTTTAATCGGCTTTGGTATCGATATCGGCTTTGGTAACCATTGGTATTTATCCATTTGTTATGATGACTTAATGAAATTAATTTAAAATTTACATGGGATAAAGGCTTTTTGCAGATGTGGTCGTTTTGCGATCAAGTCTGTATGTGGTTCTGGTCGTTTTGAGAATCCAGTCGTTTTGATACCCACCCTAAATTTTTAACCTTTTCATATTATAAGTAACATTGTGTAAAGTGGTTTAAATAAATAAAAAATAAGATAATAAATTGATGTATCATTAAATAACTAGCGTATAATGTCTCATCGCAGGACACAGGCCTTCCCTCAGAGATAGAGTATGGGGCTTAATCACCACGCGACTCGTATGAGTTGCAAATATTCTCCGCAATAAATTTATATAACGTAAAATTTAATTTCTATTAAGTTTTTTTACTATCAAAGTAATTTTGGACGATTCGAAAAGCTTCTACCAAGAACGACAAAACAAACACTTTTTATTTTTCCTTGTTATATTGACCCTACATTTGTTATACATTTTTGAAAAGGTCTATTAAATACCTTTAATTTGATACCCGTGACAATGGAATGCGATAATTTTTATTTTTGAAGTCCTCACTATAGAACCCCACGGCTGCCATATACAATTTTTTGGCTAATTGAGAAAAAATAAAATATTCTCGAAACGAATTCTGAATAAATGGTACCCCCCATAAAACATCGTTGTGTCTCCGCTTACCCAAACTGCTTTCTTCTTTCTAACCTAGTACTTAAGGATCTATTAAGAGGATGGCGGCTTTCAGACTTAAAAAAAATTGTACTCCTTTGATCCATAGATGGCGCTGACGCAACCCCTATCTGAATGAAGAAAGGCCAGCCGAAGTTATTCAAACTATTTCGTGGTGGATACGCTGTGTTGCTCCTTGCTTCTTACTGTTCCCAGGCGGGGTTGCGTACAGCGCCATTTGATAAATTTTGGTGAACCCAACTGACAACTGTCAAAAAAGCTTACCTGAAAAGGGCTTATTGCAAATTATAATATTCGCTAATTATTACGACTTAGCAAACCAATCGATCGAGTCGGTATTCATTATCGATATTGGCTACGTCACTATTTAATTTTCTCTAACCCTGGTAACCCTTAGTCCGTCAAACAGTTGTCAATTTAGTCTCTCGAATTAAAAATCTGACCTTAGGAAACATCCCTATTTTCGTATTAGTCATACGTGAATGTACACAGATTCTTCTGGGATTTGCCAATGCTATTAATCATTGTGTACTCACCAAACAAGCCTTTTGCGTTGATTCACGGATCTTTGAATTCCTCACCCGATTGTGGAGGTAAGGAAGAGTTATGTTGTTTGCTAGTAAGTATGTTTGTAGAGGTCAATCGGCTAACGATTTTGAGAGACGAGTTGTCGAATATAAGCTACCTTTCATATTTACACCGATGCTGTTTCAAACAAATGAACCAGGAAGTCAAAGTGTATGCACAAGGAATGCACTTCTATTAGTTTGTAAGATAAGAGCTACCGATTATATTGTAAGACTAGTGGCTGGTCTTACTGTCAGAAGTTTTCACCGTAAGGCATCTGACGTGGCTTAACGACCGCCATCTATCGACGGCAGCCGGCATTAACTGCTTAAGGGTGTAACAAGGGTAAAAGTTGCAAAATTGGCTAGCTTTAACTGAAATGTTAGGCAAAAGTACGCACTAAAAAATTCTGAATAAAATCTTTGGTAATAAAGGATATATCAGTGACTAATTCGTATGGAAAAAAAATTGCATTTAACCTGTCTAGATGGCAAAAAAAAATTTTTTTTTCCGAAAGCTTTATTTTCCACAGAATCCAATTTCGCTGGTAAACGATAGTAGCTTTTCATTTAAATCTTTCATGCAAATATCGGCCACATTAATATCTGCAATCCTAACTGCTCAATATTTTTTAATGTTAATATTTAGCGTGATTAGTACAAAATTGTACGATTTCTTAATTAGCGCAGGGAACAATCGCCATCAAACATCCGCCACATCTCTTATCTGTGTAATCTTTGGATTATGGATTAGCCTTTAAAGTATTCGCCGAAGAAGTACAACAAACATTCAAGAGATTGCGCTAGTTTATTATTTTATAACTCAGAGGTCAAATGCTCAGTCATTCGCCCTTGTTACAGCCTTAACGTGCCTTGCGAAGCACGGAACCGCTCGGAAAAATTCCACTAGCGTTAGTGATGCAACGGTCACACATCTATGCACTGGACGTGCTCTATGTTGCTAAACCTTCGTTGTTTTATGGTGAGAAATAAACTTTGCTCTACTTTGTAGGCCATGTGGAGCCCGAAATAAGATAGTAAAGTAAAGTTAAGTAAAAGCGGTGTCCCTACTTACCTCCAAGAGCTGTGGCCGTGAGGTTATTAAGCATGGCCTGCGCGGGCCAAACACGCCCCTTCCCTATGATGACATCGTGACGTCACGCCTTCGAACACTCACTGCGATCGCCAAAAAACCGGGACAAAAATCTCACAATTTTTCGGAAAATTCATCTGGCCTTTTTATACTCATTTTAGTTTCAGAACCACGCACTGTCCACTGTTGGCACTTTTTTATATATCACAGTTGGGTAATGTACAGGTTTTTGCAGTAAAAAGTCAAAGGCTGAACGGAAAAGCACGGAATTCCTTCAGAAGCCCGCCGCGGCGCGTTTACAATTAGCGCTCCGTTAAGCCCAATTAGTTTCAATTAAGGCGACGCTCCAACTTATTTACACACTTAATTTTTGTTATAAAATTTAATATAACTCGTTTAGTATCAATTTATATAAATTTGCCGTTTGATTGGTGTGCGCTTAAAATGATCGCTTAATGTGGAAACCTTCCGTCGACTGCTACAAAAACAGATAGTTCCCACATCCCGGCCCTCTAGCCTCCGTTCGATCGACACCCACAAACCTACAGCCCTCTCTCTCTAAGCACACTCACCGGAACATCTCCCCTCTCTATCCCCCCAAACGCGTACCCAGTAATGGACGTTTACATTTTGTTTACGTTCGATTTGAACAAACGAATAATCTATTATTTCATTCGTACACTTATTATTGATACGGGACTTTCCTGTTCATGCAATATTCAGCGGTTCACAGACGTATAGGTCTCCCGCTCTCTCTTGTGTGTCTTGCCTACTGTGGGTTTGTTTCTGTCTCTGTCTGGCGTGGTATCGAGCGGGTGTCTCTCTCTGGGGCGCGGCCAATGAGCGTGCGAGGAAATCACTTGTCGGCGGACATTCCGAGCGCGATATTGAAATATTATCGCCGCCGCGGGGGGAGCGGGGTGATGCGGGGAGGGCGCTCTGTAGAAAAAATAAACGCACTGTGCTGTGCGACGGGCTGTGAATGTATGAAGGTAGACCATTTTTATTATGATACAGTCAAATATCAATTAGGCACAAAAAAAGTTCATTTAAAGCGCTTGGAAGTTTATGTGACAAATAGATACGTACTAAGCAGCCTAGGTATATAAGTCCCACTGTAAGGCACAGGCCTTCTCTCAGAGAGAGAATATGGGCTTAATCACCACGCGTGCCCACCGCGGATTGGAGATTTTAAGCGCTGAGGTATTGAATAGCTCAGACACTCATTTTCTCACGATATTTTCGTTCACATTAGCGAGTGATATTGTTGCTATAACTTCACAAAATGTAGGTACATATCTTAGAAAACAAAGTCATAGGTACATACGTGCACGCACTGGGAATAGAACCATGGTTTCCCTCTTCCGAATCCATAGTTCTACCCACTAGGCATCTCTTGTGGTAGTCCTGTATAGAATAATGAACTCGGCACTGCGCTTGTAAGAAGACATAGCAAGTGTTGATGGCACTCATGGGTCTTGAGCTTCTTAGGTAGAGAGATATTCGTCCAACTTAAAGAATAATTAATACTTTATTACCAAGCACGTATATACAAAGGCGAGATTATCTCTGTAAGAGATTTCTCCCAGCGAACCTTGGAGAGTGTGAAAACTATTACCTTTAAAGTTCTTTGAGAAAAAATGGTCAGAATGGAGTTTTTTTTCGCTGCCTTTTTCTCCACTACGTTTGGACCCAAGGCAGCGGCTACATTACGAGTATAAGCACACTTAGCTGACCCCGCAAAGTTTGTTTTACCAGAGGCCTATGAAAAATAAATAATAACTTATTCTCAGAACTACCGATTAAACATATAAAATTTCATCAAAATCGGCCAAGCCGTTTCGAAGGAGTATGCGCACTAACACGGCGACACGAGAATTTTATGTATTAGAAAGAAGATTGACATTGAACAAACAGAAAGTAAATTCTTTAAGTTGAAATAAATTTCTGATTACTAAAGTTACCTTAATTTACTTTTATCTGTAGAATTCTAAATGACTCAATCGGACCACCAGAACAACTGTTTTTAATTGTTCTTTCCAAGATCAGAATAACAAAAACTACGGTAACTGCAATGTTGCTGAAAGATTCGGGTTTAAATTTATTTCTAAACGAGTAGCCATTGGATAGTTCTCGATGTCAGAAGCATTTGGTCGGATTTGTTATTTTAATATCTACCTTACAGAAGAGCGTGCCTACAAGTTACTATAAGCCTACATACGACATTATGCACCTTAATATCCCAGCAATAAAATAAGATAGAAATATGTTCCTCAGAAGGTTTGAAACTCATATTCAACTGTTTACATTATTAAAGTCAAACGGTTGTACTCATAAAAATTTTGCACTTCTTAAAAGAGGCATATAAAGGGTCTATAGAACGTTTGCTAAAAATCTCTATTCATAAACGTAAGTTAGTGCCTAAAACGTTCATTAGCTATTTAACAAAGGTTTGCTAAGCTAACAACCGCAGTCCCCTTGTTTATCTCTCTTATAGTGTCCATAACATACTGATTATAACCTGAAAACGAGAAATTGACATTAGTGTTTTCGGAGTGTCGTGTTTATTTATACATTAAAAATGAATGTTTTGCGCGCAATATATTCAATTGGCCGCTTGCAAGAAGCGGAAAAGGCGCAAAGGCGGAGAAAATTTTATAATAAAGAATAAACCCCTATGTATTGCGAGATCTCACGTTCAAAAAATGCTAGGTACAGATTCTGTAAAGATACAATTCGGGAGATAAATAATCTGGTGGAAGACGAGCTCATGGTGGATGGTGATGGAGGGAGGTGCTGGCGTTTCACCAGATCTCCAAGTCCTGATCGCCATCCGTTGTTGGGGACACGTGAAGTAAGTCACATTCATTTCTTATAATCTCCTGTAATACTGTAATATCTTCTAAATTGTCTGTTTAAAAGCAAGTAAAGCATTTCTATGGAAGTAAAGTCGGTATTTCCAGTGTCTTAATATAATAAAATGTATCGATATTTGCCAAGTTTTCATTCATTTCTTCCCATAATCAGTGGAAATCGTTCACTTCACTCCATTATAGACGTCCGCTAGTTAATGTACGGTTATCGTGCGTTTATGAATAGATATTTTTAACGAACACTTTAGCAGCATGTTAGGGCTTATTAAACAAGTTAACTAACTGAGGTTTTATGAATACAACTGAAAGTTGTTAGTTTCGCAATTAATAGATTACATGGAGATGAAACTAACAAAGAATCTCCACATGTATTCATGTCGTAACAGTTTTTTTCATAATTAAGAAACTTTCAACCTTAAAAAATATTACTCTTGGAAGTGTTCAACACTAGACATAGTTATCTTCTGATTAAATTTAATATTAAACTACTAGTTTAACACCAGACTTGCCCTTGCCTTCCAAATAATCGTTGATTTTATGACAACGTTTTTTGCACAGAGTGTGCTTAACACAATTCATAAGCCGCGTTGGAGGTAACTCTTGTATATCTTGGCGTACCTTGTTGTAGAACCTTATACAGTGCCCCATAAAGGAAGTATTGACTTTTGCAAGTCTAAATCGTGGAAATGACAAGAAGGAGATCGACGAGCTGAGATTGAAGGAATAAAAGTCGTTTTCGTAGGAATCAAACATACGACCATAATATGCTTCTGATTTTGAAAGTTATTATCATTCAAACTACGGCAGAGTAAGATATCTTAGTGGCGTTTTTCCGCCTATTTTTGTTTCCTCTTTAGGCTCGGGGGTCTGCGGGGCGAGGGGAGCGAGGGGAGGAGCAGCCAAGAGTGAGTGGTCTTCCTTGTAAGGTTGATTAATTCCGAAGGCGGCTGAATAACGTATGCCGCGGACGGCCGGACCCTTTTCGTTGGCGCTCTTTTATTTGCCGTGTTCCCCGGCGTTATTTGCCGGGGAACAGACACCAAGAATAGAAAAAAAATAAAGGTGTGTATAAATACTCTACTGGTCGAGTCATACCTACCTACTCTTGAAAGTGTAAAGCGTAATTAGGACAGTTACCTCTAGAATGAAATGAAATGAAAAAACCTCAGGTCTTGGATGTTTGCTTGTTTGTGACGTCGCTGTTTCTGGTTTCCACGACACAAGGTATCCTAGTGTGGGGCCAGAAGCAATGTATTTGCCTGATCTAATCCACGCAAAAGTTTTATAATATCAAAATATAAAGAAAATTTTTGTGTCACAGTGTTCGTGCGCATACTCCTACGAAACCGATTGATGATATTTTATATGTATATTCGGTTTGAGAATAGGATGTTGGATGTTATCTATTTTTCATAGCCCTAAGTGATATGAGTAGTACACCTCAATTTTTTTCAATTATAATACCTACACATAACGAATGTGGCGAAACAACGTATGTAGGGTCAGCTAGTATCGAAGTAAAATACAACAAAGAGTTTCCGAAATACGCTCTACAGCCCGACATAAGCATTGCACAACTACGCAAAAAGTCTATTGCATTGTGAAGCTTCACAACAAAAAAGCGCCGCACAATAAATGGAACTTTCGTACTGTTCCGTACAATACCAGAGTTGTACATAGTACATAGAAGATAGGGTATAAAACATAGAAGGTCCACAAAGGTCCATAAGAGGCCCCGTGAGTTTCCCTCCAACGTCACGCTCACTATGAAATATAATTCATCATCATCAACCCAGTATGTCCCCACTGAGAGGAATAGGTCTCTTCCCTGAGGAAAGTAAATAATTAAAAAAATACATTTATAATTATTATTCAAAAAAAATTTTTTTATTTCTTTTATTAAAATTATTAAGTACCCCAAACCGACATGCGTCCATGCAAGGACTAATGAATGTCTATAAAATGAAAGTAATTTGTCAGGATCATGGGATACATGGATGAGCTTATGTACGTATGTATGAGTATTAATATTATCCTTTTAGGATGTCTGTGGCAATCATCATCATCATCATCATTCAGCCACAAGAAGTCCACTGCTGGACATAGGCCTCCTAAATGGATTTCATCCATTGGTCCATCCATCCGTGCATCCAGCGTCTTCCCGCCACTTGGATGAGATCGTCAGTCCGTCTGTCTGTCCTATATCTGTGGCAATAAATCATCCATATTCATTCATTCAATGGAAAAAAACGTATCTTCGCTTACAGATTGTGTGCAGCCTAATTACCTACGACTCACATAGGGCACAAACGTTCTCTCGGAGTGAGAGTATGGGCTTAATCACCATGCGTCTCCACTGCGGAATGCCAATTTCAAGCAATAAAGTATGTCTTAGATACTCAGGTTTCCTCACGATGGATTCCTTTACAGTTAGTGAGATTGCTACTATAACTTCTCAGATGAACGTAGCTTAGAAAACAAATTATCATCATCACCCCGAGGGGATCGGGTCTCTTCCTTGAGGAAGGTATAGGCCATACTCCACCACGGGGGCCAAGTCTGGATTGGTGGAGGCTTGTTAAGACTAGTGGCTGGTCTTACCGTCAGAAGTTTTCAATCCGCCTTAAGGCCTCTGACTTGGCTTAACGACTGCCATCTATCGACGGCAGCCGGCACCAACTGCTTAACGTGCCTTGGGAAGCACGAAACCGCTCGGAGAAATGCCACTAGCGTTAGTCATAGACGGTCACCCATCCATGCACTGAACGCGCTCGATGTTGCTTAACCTTCGTGATTTCTTAAGATCACTCAGGCAGCTGGGGCTACGAGCGATCACAAATAACCATCTGTAAATTCCCACTCTATGATCAAAAGCGAACGAAATAATATAAAAGTGAAAAATTCCAGACATTTCTCGGCGGGCGCGGGCGGGGGTGGGGCGAGCGCGGGGGGCGGGCGGACCGAGGCAATTATAGCTCACTTCACGGGGCGAGGGGGCGGACGGGGGGGTACATTCCTGGGTGTAGGTTCACTCCACAATGGTCCATTGTGTCCTTTTGGACATCCTTACTTTAAATAGTATTTTTGCTTTAAATTGCTTTAAATAGTAAAAGCAAGTGACAATAAAACGAAATGTTCATATAATGTTGAAAATAATTACTTTTCTGTATGAGGTTTCTTCGTGAACCTTAAAACGATCACGAAGTTTAAGCAACATAGGCGCATTCAGTGCATGGATGGGATGGCTCTATGCCTAACGCTAGTAGCATTTTTCCGAGCGGTTCCATGCTTCGCAAGGCACGTAAAGCAGTTGATGCCAGCTGCCCTTGATAGATGGCAGTCGTGAAGCCAAGTCAAAGGCCTTAGGGCGGTTTGAAAACTTGTGACAATATTTGGACTGGAAAATATTTACCCAAATAAAATAATAACTTATCAAATAGTAACTACCGATCTTTTATCCATCACTAACCTGTGTACACAGTATCCATACATATTATAATATTTTCTACCTATAACCCATCTTTTGAGGAATATATGGACTATTATCTTAACTTTGTAGGATAGTGACAGTATAAAGCCGTTAATTACATAAAAACTTGAATTTTCTGTTAAACCTACTACCAATCACACTTTCAATTTAAAGGAAAAACAGTTCAAATGTGGTGTGGTGAGGACCCATGTGCTGCAGCGGCATCTGCCTACCTTGTTCTCGTGTCCGACCCCCGACAAAGAATAACTCCAGGTCTTTGAAGTTACATGTTTGTGATATTGCAGTTTCTGATTCCCACTACACAGGTTATCCTAGTGAGGGCGAGAACCAATGTAGGATGTGCCTGTATGTAAAAGAAAAAAAAGAACAATTTTTTTTTTAACTTATCCAAGTAATAATCGTAGTTTCAAAAAAAAAACGTACTTACTTTTCTACTGCAATTTTCAGTTTGTTATCGATTATCGAGGCTCCGATCCCTGAAAAAACGGGTCTTTCTCGCATTTATCCGTCCGTTTTTTCACGTTGTAACTCATGTGGTAAATAATTCTCTAGAACGCAATGTTTGAAAATGCCCAGTCTGAAATATTTAAGAATAACACGTGCAAATCTCTTGCTTTGATCAGATAAGAATAGCCTTACCGCGAGGGGGGGCGTAGACGCAGCTATGTGGAAGGTATCTCGAGATCTTTGTAGCGGGCTACGGCTACGGGCTACGCCGTAGCGAGTGCTACGAGGGTCCCTTGTCTACGATAAACGGTTTCAATTTTGTATGTTGGTTTTTTTCGGTTCTTTGGGCATTTATATGACTTTTTATTAAATTTTTTGTATTTTTATATTTTTCACGCATTCACACATAACTTTTAATAGGGTTTGCAAGTAATAAAAACTAGCTGACCTGACAAACATTGCTTTTCCACATTAGGTAATCTACAACCTACCAAATATACAACAAAAAATTGGTGAAGCAGTTTCGGAGGAGTTCGGTGACGAACACTGTCACATGTATTTTGTTTATATATTTTTATATATTAGATAATATATAATAATAGATAATACATAATATATATCCCTCAGGGATAACGGGCGCGAGTTTATCTGTTTATTTTATTTTATTTAGATAGTATTTGACATTTGTTTTAGACATTGGACTAGACTAGCACTGGACCGGAAGGGTTGGCGTGAAAGAAAAGAGGCCTATGCTCAACAGTGGGCCCTATTTACGGGCTGATTAGATAGATAGATAGATTTAGATAGAATATAGTTCATTCTTTTTCAAACAAAAACTTGATGCTTCACTTCTGAGTATCCACGGTATCTTCATATAGTGCTGACGTAGAGCCCGAATTCTAATTTATTTAATATTTCAGTCAATTTACCTAAGGTGTTGCGGTAGACTGTCTCAAATAAAACAAGTGAATTCCTTATACTTTCATTAATAACTGTCTAATGCAATTTTTTATATAAAATGGGGGTGCTGGTTGAACTACACATCGAGCCCGGCCTGAGCTTGAAGTTCAAATGAACTTCATGTCAATGTGGCACCAATACTATAACTGTCATACGATTCTCACTCTTCTTTTTTTAAATATTACATCTGACAGATTAGCTACTCTGTATCACTTGCACGTTTATTTGTTAATCTCCCAGTGTGTACACTTGTATACAGAAGCACTTTCGAATGCAGAGTACAGTGGCGAGCAATCAGCGAGTCGTCGTCCGCTCGACGTAATTGCTTCATATCGCAGTTTTGAAACACAGCCGCTTGGTAACGGGCTTCAATAATGAAAGATTCCAATGTCATTCAAGAATATATATATTTTAAGCTTAGACTTAAAAGATCGGTTGTTGTAAATAAAAAGAAGTTACACAGGTACTTAGGTTACATATAAACAATAAAGAAATGAAAAAAAAAATTAGCAGGAATAAAATATAAACATAAATATTTACATACAGGCACATACATTGCTTCTGGTCCCACTAGGATACCCTGTGTCATGGGAATCAGAAACAGCGACATCACAAACATGGAAACATTCAAGATCTGTTGTCGTTTTTACTAATTAATAGTTACTTTTTTAATAGTTTCTATTAAAAATAGATTTACTAAATTTTAGTTTAACAAGGCCTAACAGTTGTACTCATATTCGTCCATTCCTCACACAATATTATTTATATGTATGATGCACAAAGTAACCAACCAAAACTTATTAAACATTTACAAGTTCTTGCATGTTGGTACTTATTAGTTCTTTGATAGCTTAGCGATTTTAATTACCTTTATTTGATTAAATGTAAACCATAGGTAAAATGTAAGGCTTAGGCTTTCCTTAAGACTATGGCTCTTTTTTTAAGGAAAAGCCTATGCCTTTTTATGTATTGCAAAAAGGTTGCTCAATGTTTTTTTACTTTTGTAATAATAGTAAAAAATGATTTGACATTGCATCAACACATTATTGCACTCATGAGTCTTGACCTCCTTAGATAGATGGACATCCATACCAACTTATGTATTAGATTTAACGTGTTTTCAGAAAATATGGTCAGAGTGGAGATATTTTTTCGCTGCCTTTTTCTCCACTACTTTGGCCCCACGGCAGCAGCTAATATTACAAGTACATTGACTAATAGTATGTAAATTCTTTACGTTGAAATACATTTCTGATTTATGATTCTGATTTCGGATTACGCTAATCCGTGTTTTTCAGCTCAATCTAAAGCTAGTTCTTCGAAAATACAAATGACGCAATGTTTGTGCCCCGCTGCAGCACAGGTAGCAAATAGTCAGGAATGCAATAATAGAGCGCGAGTGCGCCCCTTCACATGTTGCTACGTCAAAGGTGCTTCGACTATTGCACTTGATATAAACTGGTTGGAGGCTGCGCATATATGGAAAATGCTATTTCCGTCTCTTGAATTCTCGTGTACTCGTTTCACGAGTTCATCATCATCAACCCATCATGTCCCCACCGAGGGGCACGGGTCTCTTCCCTGAGGAAGGTATAGGCCATACTCCACCACGGGGGCCAAGTCCGGATTGGTGGAGGCTTGTAAGACTAGTGGCTGGTCTTACTGTCAGAAGTTTTCAAGCCGCCCTAAGGCCTCTGACTTGGCTTAACGACTGCCATCTATCGACGGCAGCCGGCACCAACTGCTTAACGTGCCTTGCAAAGCACGGAATCGCTCGGAAAAATGCCACTAGCGTTAGTCATAGACGGTGACCCATCCATGGACTGAACGCGCCGTATGTTGCTTAACCTTAGTGATCGTTTAAGATCACTCAGGCAGCCCAGGCTACGAGCGATTCGTTTCACGAGTACTGGGCGGCAAAAGCAGAAATCGGAAGTCAGAATTTTATTTCAACTAAAAAAAATATGATTATATTTATCGAATGTCAAGAATAATCTTAGTCTCTGTCTTCGGGGAAAAGAAGCGAAATTAGTCATGCTTAATATGTCATTATTTGTAAACTGATATAATTATTTGTTAACCAATAACTAAAAATAACCACAATAACAGGTTCTCAAATTGAAGAGTTAATTAACAAACCCATTTTTACGGAATACTCGCTGTAAAATGGTTTGACCTGTTATTTCGTCTGTTATTTTTTACAGTGATGAATTTCTTTCATATTCTGTCTAATTGGTTACAAAATTTAAAGAAATTGTCATTGTAATTGACCAAATGTGGAATGTATCCACAAAATACCCAATATTAAGAATGTATTGTTTGTGGCAATAAAATCTTTTTTACTTACTTACTTACTTACTTACTTACTTTAAATACATCCCAATGCTAACTGTCATTCAATGGAGTCAGCTATCGCTCAATGGGTCTGTACCTGCAGATTGTCTTACGGTATCTTCCTTAACTGAAACAAATCCACAGATCATAACATTCATTAAAGTCATTCTAAGGGATTAGTCCCTATCTAATCTTAAGGCGTTCTCTTATTCAATTACTCTAAAGTAAATTAAGATCCGTGATTTACTTTAGAGTAATTGAATAAGAGAACGAACATAATAATTTCCACACAACACAATCACTTGACCTGGTCCCAAACTAGGCTACCCTGTGCTATGGTAATCAGGCAAATGTAATCTTTAGATTTATTATATTTTCTTACTTGCATCTCTTTAATATATAATTTTTTAAACAGCAAGCAACAATAGAAAATAAAATTGAAAATTTTTATAATTATTAAAAACACCGCATCATGAAGCCAAAAACAAAACTGCAGACCCCTCCGCTAACGTCGATGGTATAAAGACGCCCCGCCGCGCGGGACCCCCCATTTTTCTGCCGGACCCCGAAAAGTTTATTTATAAAAACCGACTGCATAAAAAAAATGCAACTAGAAATTACATACTAAAGATTACGTTATATATGTTAGGGTCTCAACAATTGCCTTTGATTTTTAGACATTGTTACAAAATATATTGGTTTTAATTTAAGAAAATATTGAAATCTGTATTGCGATGTATCGATTCACTGACTCGATTCTCTAATATTTATATTTAATGCTGGCAACCCAAACAAAAATTGTAACGGTTTTGGTTAACTTTTTGAACGGGTTGGCGGCGGAGGGGACTTGGTCGGTTGAGCGACCATTCTATTGGGAGCGACGATCGAGGTCGGTTGTGTAGTTATTGTGTGAAGATTTGAAATAAAAGTAGTTACTGTGTTCGACTGGTTTTCTATTAAATCCTCATCACCCAAGTTGGAGAGAAGCTTATATATATTTTGAAAATAATGAGTAGAATAATATAATATTTCTTTGTAATAAAACAGAATAAACTTTTGCACTACCTTTTGAATATAGGATTTATAAAAGGCTTAGAATTAGACACAGTCATTAGAAGCAAGTTTGCTTGAATCGAACAAAAACGTTTCCCCTCTGCGTGGGCATGATACTAAGAAGTTGAATATTAATAAATACAAAAAAAAAACATATGGCATGGTCCCCAAAATAGAATACTCTGTAGGTATGGCGAGCCAGGCTTTCGCTCAAAAGTAAAAAATAATACGACGCGAGCTCCGTCTCTGCTCACCATGATTAAGCTCTGTGAATCGGAGCGAAACCTGGTCGGACTCTTCCGATATAACAACACCCGTAAGTAAATCCAGACTAAAAGTTTAAAAAATAATATTTTTATTTTTAATACTTTTTCGTAAATATCTTTTGTACAGATATATACATAGATAAAACAGTTATTTGTGCTTATGAACACACACATATAAAGCATTACATACATATAAAAATTGATTACAATAGTTTTGGCACAGGAACTTAGACAACTTTAAGAACGAAGAACTTTTACAAAAAATAATAAAACTATAGATCCTTTACATTAGAGATCAGAAAAATAACAAAGCTGTAGATCCTTTTCACTAGAGATCAGCAATAAAGAAACATAACACCATTTGCTTTCGTTGTCAGGTAAGCGCCCCCTACAGTTATGAATAGCGTTAAACGGCGTTTTGATGCGGTGCTGGTGTCATGATAACATGTTGTGATGTTCTATTCTTTCACGGTGCATTAATGTTGGCACATTGTTCTCTTTGTCGGAATATCTGAGTCACGGGTTTCGTCACGATGTGTTCCCTCACATTTCTTTCCTTTGTTGACTTAGGTGAGGTCCTGCTAACTCGATGGATATTGCCTTTCATAATACAAGCGACACAAAGTGTTATTGATTTAGTTCAAAACTTAAAAGGCAAAGTTCATAATACTCAATTTAATCATATAACATAAATTACTTTTCTGTTCTCTGAATTAATTAACAATTGGTTTTTTTTTTTGTGTTATTCTAGAATTACCAATCTGGACTAGGTTCCCGAGGTGGAGTATGGCCTATACCTTCCTCAGGGAAGAGACCTGTGCCGCTCGGTGGGGACATAATGGGTTGATGATGATAATGGTAGAATTACAACAAAAAATGTTAAATTTTTTTGCAAACGCCTTAATTTAACTCGGAAATTATCTCAATAAGAAACTTAATAATAGTTGATATTGAAACAAACGTCGGAGTTCGAAACAACTGCTAAAAACATGTTAATATCAAGCCTTGCCACAGATTTAATAAGTGTTAGAAGTTTCATTTCCTATAATGTGATTGCGTGTATGCAAAGACTAATGAATGTCGATGAAGCGAAAGTGATCTGTCAGGATCATGGCAAGTGGCAGTCACTGGTCCCTGCCTACCCCTCTGGGATACAGGCGTGAGCTTATGTATGTAAATTTATTCACTAAAAGGAACCCTTCTTTTGTAAGTAGCCTAAATACCCAGTCTAGGGCACAGGTCTTCTCTCAGAGAGAAAGTATGGGCTAAATCACGGAAGTGCCCACCGAGAATTGGCGATTTCTGGAGCTGAAATAATGATTAAGGCAGGTTTACTCACGATGTTTTCCTTCACCGTCAGTGAATCTTCCTTGAATGAAGGAAATTGTTTGTATCTACAAAATTATTTGTACTTAAGTATTACAGATTATTGCTAATGTTTAGGTAATTTAAACTTCTGTTCTACGTTTTTTTATCAAAATTTTATTTTTTGAAATATCAAGGTTTGATAAGAATGTGTTTGAAACTATATGGCACGTATAGTGTTGAGTACTGTCTGTGAAATATTACGACTACAAGGTGGAAACTAAACCCGCGAAAAATTTTATTTTAAAGCAAATTGTAACTTTGATTCGTCAATTGTTTTTTGTGTGTCATCATCATCAACCCATTATGTCCCCACCAAGGGGCACGGGTCTCTTTCTTGAGGAAGGTATAGTTCATACTCCACCACGGGGGCCAAGTCCGGATTGGTGGAGGCTTGTAAGACTAGTGGCTGGTCTTACTGTCAGAAGTTTTCAAGCCGCCCTAAGGCCTCTGACTTGGCTTAACGACTGTCATCTATCGACGGCAGCCGGCACCAACTGCTTAACGTGCCTTGCGAAGCACGGAATCGCTCGGAAAAATGCCACTAGCGTTAGTCATAGACAGAAACCCATCCATGGACTGAACGCGCCGTATGTTGCTTAACCTTAGTGATCGTTTAAGATCACTGAGGCAGCCCAGGCTACGATCGATTTTTCCCTCCGGCCGTTTTCGCAACTGCCTTTCGTAACTGGTTGCGAAACAAGAATGTTTATTCCTTGTTCGCAACCAGTTGCGAATCAAGAAAACTTTTTCCTTAGCCGCAACTTGGTTGCGAACGAAGAATACGTTCTTCCCAAACTTACCGAGTTGCGATGGGAGAAATTAATTTCCTTATTCGCAACCAAAGGCTAATATAATAATTCAAAAAGAAAGGAAATTAAATCTTAAGAAATTTTAATTACTTAACACAATTATATATATATTTTGTAATGCAACAAAGTAATATTATGTAGTTCTCTCGTCTCGCCCTCGATAGATGGCAGTCGTTAAGCCAAGTCATAGGCCTCAGGGCGGCTTGAAAACTTCTGACAGTAAGACCAGCCACTAGTCTTACAAGCCTCCACCAATCCGGACTTGGCCCCCGTGGTGGAGTATGGCCTATACCTTCCTCAGGGAAGAGACCCGTGCCCCTCGGTGGGGACGTAATGGGTTGATGATGATGATGGGAGGCCTTCTCCACACTGACGTGGTCTTAAAGGTATATTGTCAAGACTAGATATTGTCTATTGATATTATTGTAGATGTTAGAGTCTTTTTGAAAAGTTTATAATACGAATCAACAAAATTGAAACAGACAAAGATGGTTGCGAATAAGGAAAAAATAATCTTTTGCCGCAACTGGTTGCGAAACATAACCATTAGGATGCCTAGTTGCGGCTAAGGAAAAAGTTTTCTTGATTCGCAACTGGTTGCGAACAAGGAATAAACATTCTTGTTTCGCAACCAGTTACGAAACGCAGTTGCGAAAACGGCCGGAGGGCGATTTTTGTGTGTGATAAAGAATATTCTTATCTTATTTTAACAAAACCAAAACCAGGAATCGAAGAAAAAAGTGATTGTAAACGAAAACCCTAACCGACATTCAGAAATTACGCTTTTTAGAATTAAAAACTGCTTATGTATGTATGGCTTATTCCTAAAATAACCAAATAAAACCATTCACCTACTTATTGTCAATTTCTGAGTATTTTGTAATTTTCATCTTTGGCTAGCATCTTTTCTCCTAGAGTTCTTCTAAAATCTCTTTATTACTTCGCGGACAAAGCGGTTTGCGCCTTCTTTATGCCAGTGTTACTTTTTAATAAAAAATCGCCCCAAAGTTTAATATTGGGTATAACACAGACCTCTTTCCACTGCTTGAAAAAAAAACAAAATAGCCATTGTATTCTTTTCAAAAAGTAACCTTAATATACTTTATCATAAAGTCGAAATTACGCTGTGTGTAATTTTGAGTTAGATCGATTTTACCCTAAGGGTGTAAACGCATCGGCCCGCCAAAGCCGCATGTAGTTTTATTATAAGTTAATGCGCGCCCGCCTTAACACTGGCCGATACTGTGGTGCACTCGCTGACACGGAAAACTGAACGCTGACTCCCATAGGTAGGATTTTTTTAGAGACGCAGTTGAAATTATTTAAAGTTTTTAAGCGTTAGTTATTATTTAAAATGTAAAGTCCGCCGCATTGCCATTGTAATCCTTACTTATGTGCAATAAAAGTATTAATAATAATAATAAAGTAATTTATTAAATAATTCGATAACTGATAGGTGTATGGATTGTACTCTAAACATGTTTAGTTTGTCCAATAAACTAAACAGGTTCTTAAGGATATGCCATTTTTTTAATCAGAGTTAGCAACTCGACTAAATATGTACATTAATTTCCTAAGTAGGTATCGCCAGATTGAAATGTATTATGTCTTATCCAAAAAAAAATTTTTAAATGTATAATGTTTCATTTAATATTATAATTTAGTACTTCTCATAAATGTTCGAATAATAATACTGTTTTTACTTTCAAACAATTGTACAGAAGGGCAGGGACTCAAACAACAAAGTTAATCAAATAGAAATTTATTTGGGCAGAGCTTCGCCCTATAAAATAATTACAACAGGAAAAGAGCCGATCCAACATTTGCAACGGCTTAAATAGGCAGGCGTTGTTTCTCCCACCCTCGCAACCGGCCGGTGCGAGCGAGGTGGGGCAAACGGGCGGCGCGCGGCGCGGCATGGCGCGAGGCGCGGCGCGCGGCGGTGACGTATGCTGACGTCACGGCTACACTGGCTTGGCTATGGCTGGCTTGGCTATGGCTGGCTTGGCTATGGCTGGCTTGACATGGCACTGGACTGGGCTGAGCGTTACAGTCGGCCATCCTGGAACAATTGCTCCCGCAATGGGAACATAGAAAAATACTCGTATTAGCTCTCTAGTAAGTCTGTTAGGTCTTCAGTTTCTACCTGTTCGTCTGAACTAATGGCACTATCTGTCATCGGGGCAATAACTACTTTTGTACTGTCTAATTGCATCAGATGAAACTAATCCCTGAAAGCTCTTACAACCACGCATACCTTCAACGCTACAAATCTGATACATGTCATTAGGTAGTACCATAGTTATTACGTAAGGTCCTGAGTAAATATCGTCCAACTTTGTGTTTCTACTTAAAGCATCCACGTGCTTCATGCGCTCACCGGGTCTGCATTCAATACTTATATGTCATAATCTTGAATTAACATCCACCATCTTGCTATACGTGGTACTAAGCCTCAGTTTCTGAAAGAGTGTTAAAATGTATAACAAGAGATTAATTCAAAATACCGGCACGTGATTGGCTGAAATTAGCTTGACGTGAGATTAACATGAGATTAACATTTGATCACTGTTCCAGAAACCGAGCGTTAGTCGCGTTTAGTCAAAGTCGCACGTACCGCGGTGCAATCTGTAACTACCTTCACATTTAGACCTACATTGTAAGTAAACACGGAACCTGCGCAGCGACTCTCACGGACGTAATCTTCTTCTATCTATATATATAAAACGAGAAGCTGACTGACTTAGAATCAACGCAGGGCCTAAACTATAAGGGTTAGAAACTTGAAACTTTGCACAGGGGTTCCTTTTGTAACGTAGGGGAGCACTAAGAAAGGATTTTTGAAAATTCATACCCTAAGGGGGTAAAATGGGGGTTCAAAGTTATTATGAAACTTTGCCGTTTTTGAAGTTATTCGAATGAAATTTGGTACGAAGGTTCTTTATTTAAAATTATGAAACACGTATAAAATAGTTCTTTTAAAATCATCCCTTAAGGGGGCAAAAGGGGGGTGCAAAGTTAGTATGAAACTTAGCCATTTTGAAGTTTTTCGAATGAAATTCAGCATGAAGGTCCTTCATTGAAAGTCATGAAAGACGTGTAAAGTAGTTTTTTGAAAATCTTCCCTTAAGGGGGTAAGAGGGGGTTGCGAAGTTAGTATGAAAGCTCTTTCGCATGCGCTAAAAATATCCCTATCTTATTTGCAAACACTTTACGGCAACAGCTAGTAATTTATAACGTCCTTGGCGACTCAACAACCGCCAGTGTTTCTAACTCGTAGCTATGATAGACACTTTCCTCTCTACTGGTAACCCGGCTAAAGTACATTACGGGTCTCAATGCACCGTCAGGTTGTTTTTGCAATAAAATTCAGGCTATATCTAACTTGCACGTGTGAATCTCAGTGGGCAACGATCGATCGTACAATGCTAACACGGGTTTTTACTACACAATTGCTTTTTTTTTTAATTTCTCAAAACTCAGCAACTGCTCATTGCTCCATACCCAACTAGCATTTTTTGTCAAATCTGTGAGTGGGCGAGCTATTACAGCAAAATTAAAGATAAACTTTCTGAAATAGCTGCATAGTCCGATACACTATAAAAATAAAAATAAAATACTTCATGTAGGTACATTTTGTGGAACTGGGAATTTAGAAACAGCTGCCAACTTAGATTCACCCGGCTGTATGCCCTCCGCTGATATTTTATGACCTAGCTAAATACGAAATGTTTTCTTGCAGAAACGAACATGTTTAGTCTTAAGTTTTCTGTGTCAAATGTTTGTAGAACCTTTGTTAGCAATAGTAAGTAAGCCACCCTGTACATCGTACGAGGGAAGAAGTATATCGTCTAGAAATGCAAGTATTTCAGGGTTGTGTAAGCTGCCAACGATTTTATTTATCAATCTCATGAAAACCGCCGGCGCATTTGCTAGACCGAATAGTACGCGTAAAAATTCATAATGACCTTGTGGGGTAATAAACGCGGTCTTGTGTGTATCAGTAGGACAGATTTTTGCTTGGTGGTAACCCTGCGCCATATCTAGACTAGTAAAACGCTTTTTACCTGCCAATTTAGACACTTTGTCATCAAGTTTGTTAATGGGTACCTATCTCGCACTGTAATCGATGCATAACAGACTATCACGGTTGGTGGGTAAAGTTATCACCGTTTTTATTTTTAACTACAATGACTGGGAAAGCATAACTGGACTCAGATTCTTTAATTATACTGGCAGCTAATAAATCTTGAACTTTTGATTTCACTGTAGCCTGTTCGCTATGTGATAATCTACAAGGGCGATGATATACAGGCTCATTGCTAGTGACATTTATTTTCATCTGTAGTAAATCTGTGCATCCTAACTCATTAGTATCGCTGGCAAAAGCAGTTCCTAAACTCAAATAAAATTTCAATCGAGGTTTTTTTTTCTCAATTTCATTTAAGGGTCCTACAGAAATATTTTCTATATCTACCCCCCCAATGGCAGAGTGTTTATCAAGGCAAGTTGTTAGTACACTTTTGGCTACGCACGAGCAATCGGAATGGCTAGTAATGGCAATTTAGCTAACCTGCGTATGAAGCGGCGTGTTCTCGCAGGTCTCGGCGCGTACTACCAGCTCTCCCAGCTGGCTCCGACACGATGTCCGTGGTCCCGATGTTGATCATCTTCATGTAGCCTTGATTGCCTCGTAGGATGGTTGCAGGCAGCGAGTAGGCCAACTCTTCCATCTCGTGATGGCGCACAGGTGTGATCACGTCGTTATTGTACTTGTTTCTCAGTATTTCGACTTTTGTAATAGACGTTCCGGGCGGCAAGCATTCTTTAGAAGTTCTTGAACCAGAAGATTTTTCAGTAGTTTTCTAGCAGGCGGTGAAGGATCTTCTTCGATTTCGGTGAGCGAGACTTGGATCCACGTGGCGGACACGAAGATGTAGATTGCTTGATTTCAGGAGACCGAGGCCTTTTTCTTCTGTTTTTAGCACGAGCACTCTTCGTGAGTAATCCCACTTCTGAATGTAAAGAAGGGCAGGGACTCAAACAACAAAGTTAATCAAATAGAAATTTATTTGGGCAGAGCTTCGCCCTATAAAATAATTACAACAGGAAAAGAGCCGATCAAACATTTGCAACGGCTTAAATAGGCAGGCGTTGTTTCTCCCACCCTCGCAACCAGCCGGTGCGAGTGAGGTGGGGCAAACGGGCGGCGCGCGGCGCGGCGTGGTGCGAGGCGCGGCGCGCGGCGGTGACGTATGCTGACGTCACGGCTACACTGGCTTGGCTATGGCTGGCTTGGCTATGGCTGGCTTGGCTATGGCTGGCTTGGCTATGGCTGGCTTGGCTATGGCTGGCTTGGCTATGGCTGACTTGGCTATGGCTGGCTTGGCTATGGCTGGCTTGGCTATGGCTGGCTTGCCATGGCACTGGACTGGGCTGAGCGTTACACAATAAAATATGTTTATAAAACTAGAATCGCTCGTAGCCTGGACTGCCTGAGTGATCTTAAACGATCATTAAGGTTTAGCAACATACGGCGCGTTCAGTCCATGGATGGGTCACCGTTTATGACTAATGCTAGTGGCATTTTTCCGAGCAGTTAAACAGTTGGTGCCGGCTGTCGTCGATAGATGGCAGTCGTTAAGCCAAGTCAGAGGCCTTAGGGCGGCTTGAAAACTTCTGACAGTAAGACCAGCCACTAGTCTTACATACAAGCCTCCACCAATCCGGACTTGGCCCCCGTGGTGGAGTATGGCCTACACCTTCCTCAGGGAAGAGACCCGTGCCCCTTGGTGGGAACATGATTGGTTGATGACGATGATGATAAAACTAAAATACAGTAATTTATAATATCTATTCGTGAGGCGGTTCATATTTGAAAACATTTTAAAACCTGCCTAAAGATTTGATTTATAAAAATGACTTTAGTTTATACAAGTTTGCTTGGTTACTTTGGTGATCGTAGCGCTTGGCATCCTAGTTTGAAATCACGAGTTGATTTTTTCTGGTGCCAGTTCCATCGGAAGCCAATATTTTTAATGTCGGGTGCTGTCCGTGTGTCTGGCCGCAGCATTGGTGTTTTCATACTTGTTTAAGAAAATCAATCGATACATTACGAGTATTGATTGCACTCATGGGTCTTTGATTTTGATCTTCTTAAAAGTAGATGGACATTTGTACCAAATATTGTATTAGACTTAAGTTGATTTGAAAAAAGATGGTCAGAATGGAGTTTTTTTTTGCTGCCTTTTTCTCCACTATACTCGGCCCCAAGGCAGCGGCGAACATTAGCATTATAAGTACATTGACATTCAACAAGCAGAATGTAAACTCTTTACGTTGAAATAAATTTCTGATTTATGTCCGTACTTGGTTCCCTTGATTGTCAAACCGTAGTGTACGAGTATCCTAGTTTCAGGCCAGGACATGACATTTGTCCTGTGCCAGTTTCCCTGATCGCCATCGCACGACGCCCCCAGTTTTCGGCGCCGGCATTGTAATAAACTTACACGGTTTTTAACTTTCGCCCTCCCCGCCTCTACGCGCCCCTGAGGGGCTAATGCAGTACAAATAATAAGAAATTATTAATGGTTTGTTATTTTGCCGTGATACACTATAGGTATTTGCTTTTATTGAGGAATATATTTTTCTTTCCTTCGTCTTTCTGAGCTTCTAGCGACTCAAAGTAGAGCCTAGGTTCCCTTTTATTTAATGACATACAGAAGTGAACTATTCTGCGCGTTTTTGTTTCTGGTACCCACGACACAGGGTATTCTAGTGTAGGGCCAGAAGCAATGTATGTGCCTGTATGTAAATGTATATGTTTATTCAGCAACAACTAGATTCGCATCCTACCACCAGTACTTTGATAACACCTACATAGAAACAAAGTAACCGAAATTAAAATAAGCGTGAAATAAATCAAACCATGGCGCTGGTCCCTGAGGGAGCCGGGCAGAGTTGAATGAAGCTCGCGGTGTAGTGGTGCGCCCCAGTAGTTTACTGGCGATAGAGAGGGGACATTTGGTACGTAGTTTTGTCGATAGACTTTCATAATAAACCTGTATTTATAAAAGTCTTTCGATAAAGTTTCCATCTAAAGTTGACTGATACGTACAGGTGCTAGATAAAAATATATTTTACCTTTTGAAGTTCGTACCATATTTAAAAAAATACTGCCAATAACTTTCGTGGCTAGCATTTGATGTGTTAAGGGCTATTCCAAGCGTTACACGATAGACCAGTGGAATTCACAAACTGAAAACCACGGTTTTCATACTCTCTAAAGTCACTGCCCGTCATGTGCTCACAACTGACAGCTAGTCCCAGTAGTTACTTAGCCGTAAGCGCTTATAAATAAAACTGCAATATTATACCCTAAGAGAGTCATAAGATGTGCATTTAGTTCCTTGATCAGAGATGAGTTCTATTTTTTGCTGCATTTTCTCCACGGCACGGAAGGTAGCGGCTAACATTTGAAATAACGTAGCTTAAACTTACGTCTGTACAAGGCAAAGACCAGTTTTTGCTGTTTGTCATGAAATCTTGATAGATCTTGTTGATGCATACATAAGCTCACGATCATACGATCGTTGATGCATACATAGGCAGAGACCAGAGACTGCCACGATCCTGACAAATCATTTTCGCTGCATCAATCGTTTCAAGCATACGTATCTTGTTGATTTATTTTTTTGTTTCGGTTTTCTTTTGACGAGCACTTATAATATAATCTCCCACTGATATCGATATCGACACCGTCCTCCGCCAGCACTAGTTGCCGTGCCAGTAAGAGCGAAGCGGTGTTCGCGTCCCGCGGGGCCGCCGTGTCGTTGTTTGTAGCAGACACATTATCCGGCCGAGGCGGTATTAGCTCATGGGTACGCTTGCTTGCCTAATATACATATATTTATCTGTATTTACTAGGTACTAGTGCTTAGTTTCTTAACCCTTGGTTACTCGCGTCAAAATACTCGCACTAGTGCTCGCGTGGGGTAGAATCTTACCCCAACTTTCAGTGTTCAATAAAATCATAATTTAATGCAAAATCCGACTTTTAATTAAGAAATATGATGTATTGAACAATCATCTTTAACAAAAAATATTGTTATACTTAAAAATAATGAACATAAAGAAAAAAAGAAACTTTAATTTAGGCACTATTTATATCATGACAATTGCGGCATACTGTGAATTGATGCTCATTGCATACATTATTATGGCATATGGAACAAGTAATCTTTGTTTCTTGTATCCTTGACCCTTGGGCATGTGACCTCTGCTAAATTGGCCCTGTGTATTTTGTGATAAAGAACTGAAGGAGCTGCCAATATCCTCATTTTGCCGTAGCCATTTTTGTAGAGGGCGAGGAAGTGTTTTGATTCCAGCTCGAGCTATTTGGTAAGGTTTTACCATTTCAATAGCAAGCTGCGTCAGGAACATTCTTCTCTGTATATTGAGATCAACTTTGGAGTTATATATCACATAGGCGTTGATACCGCAGATGTTGAACATGTGAAAAAATATGACCATAGACCATCGTTTTGTTCGTCAACCTACGTTATAATAATCCACACAAAACTGTGCACACATAAACCAAATAAAAAAAAACAACTAACGTATGAAAAATGCGTAATAATCAATTTATACGATCATCCATGACAACAATCCACAATTCTGCTCACCTGAAATATTCACGTCGTAAGTACTCGCGTGGGGTAATATTTTACCCCAAAGAAACTCTTCAGACACAACCACACTGATAAGCACTGAGCTCGACACTAATTATCAAAGGTCACGGTGTTTTAGGAAGCTACAAGAAAAAATATGACAGTAGAACCAAAACTTAATGAAAATATGAATGTAGAAATACCCGCTGGGGTAAAAAATTACCCCACGCGAGTAACTAAGGGTTAAGAGTACTCAAAAAGTGTATATATATATATGAAGTTGACGAATTGTTTTGTTTATTTTGTTTCATCGTTATTTACCTATAAGATAAGATAACATAAGAATATTCTTTATTGCACATAAGAAACAAGAGACATGTATTACAGAGTATTATTATGATTACTATTATTATTATTATTATTTTCAAAATTTTATTTATTTGTTTGTTTATTTATTTGAACTGAAATTTTAAAATAAACTAAAATTGAATATAATATTTAAAAGTTATATGAGAAGATTATATACTATAAAATATAAATTTTACCTCGATTCTGTATGCACGGTGGATACTTTTATATTGCCCTTCGCTAACTATAGATGTATGGTCGGAGTATGGTTTTAAAAGTGTAAGTATGATATATTAATATATGATATAATAAAGTATGATTAATGAGGTTTTAGTTTAATTTTAAACCCCAATGTTGACTATATTTTAACTATTAATTTTTATCATACTTACTCTTTTAAAACCTACTCCGACCAAATAGGTATAGTTAGCGAAGGGCATTATAAAAGTATCTACCGAGCATGCCTAATTAATTTGGTTGAAGTGAAAGAGGTTTGTCGGGGTTTTGGGAATAAAATTCAAAGCGTGTTTTCCGACACCGAATGTGACAACTGCTAAAAGTCACGACTTGGCATTCATAATCGTAGTACCTATTGGCAGTACAGCGCCACCACTAACTAATTAATTGTAATCCTGTTCCCCATTTTTGTTTTATTTATTCACTTACTAAGATTTATAAATATATTTAAATATATTAAAATTGAAAGACTAAAAATCTTCTCATTTTACTAGAGTAAACTTAAATGTTGCTACTAAATTGTTCCACTAGAGCCGCTATCAACTTAACAGATAAGATGGTGGCACTGTACAGTCTGTTATCTTTTAGAATATACTTCGGCTACTATCGGTCCACTATCGGATGAAATCGGATATATTCGTGAAAAGAAATATCGGAACTAATATGACACTTAATTTCACTTATACAAAGCAGGAAGTAGATACACTCATGTGCTTTCGGCGAAACCCGAAGCCTACTCTAGAGCCCGAGGTATATTCTAAAAGCTAACAGACCGTACGCCTAACTTTCAGATCGGGCGTTAGTATTTTAACACCACACAGAGCCAGTAGCAGGCTCCGCAAGCCGGGACGGCTCTGCCTACCCGCAAAGCCCATAAGCGTGAGGCTGCACACACGCCGGCAGCCGGCGCCGGCGCCGCATACAAACGGCCGCTAACGAGCCGCCCGGAGCCATATTTCACGGCAAAGCCGGAGCGGAGCTTACGCGGCCGCCGGATCATGCCTAGAGCGTAAAGAAACAAAAGCACAAACTAGTAAAAGATAAAACATATAAAATATTTTAATTTTTCAAACATGTATTAAAAGATGGTGCAGTTTATGTTGTGCCCTACATGCTAGTAGAAAAGGTGATCATTGAAAAAATTACTTGCTTACACCACAAACGACGATGACCATTGTGACGCAGCGGTTAGCGTATTTGCGTAACATGCGAGAGGTCCCGGGTTCGAATCCCGGCTGGGGACAAAAAACCCTAGGTCTTGGATATTTACATGTTTGTGATGTCGCTGTTTCTAGTTCCCGCGACACAGAATACCCTAGTGTGGGTGTGCCTGTTATGGTAATATAATAATAACTTCGATACAGCACAATCACTTAAATTGGCCCCAAACTAGGATACGCTGTGCTACGGCACAAAAAAACCCAGGTCTTGGATGTTTACATGTTTGTGACGGCGCTGTTTCTGGTTCCCACGACACAGGGTATCCTAGTGTGGGGCCAGAAGCAATGTATGTGCCTGTATGTTATGTTATTTTATGGTAACCAGGCAAGCACATTACAATTATTTTTTCATTTTAATTTTTAGGTCGTGACTAGCAGTAGTAAAAAAAACAGTAGAAAACCGGCCAAGTGCGAGTCAGACTCGCGCACGAAGGGTTCAGTACCATTATCTATTTAAAAAACGGCAAAAAATAGTGTCTGTTATATGGGAGTGCCTTGAATATTTAATTTATTCTGTTTTTAGTGGTTTTTTTTTGTTATAGCGGCAACAGAAATACATCATCTGTGAAAATTTCAATTGTCTAACTATCACGGTTTATGAGTTACAGCCTGGTGACAGACGGACGGACGGACAGCGGAGTCTTAGTAATAGGGTCCGTTTTACCCTATGGATACGGAAGCCTAAAAAGCAACAGTTATTAAAGTGAACTCGCGAGTTGATATGAGTAGACCTTCTGTGTTAATGTCGGATAAAAAAATATTCGCCGGGATATAAAGTTGTTATGTTGTTATGTTTACGACGGGCTAGTGGGCTAGAAGCTGGATTTTTTGCAAAATGGATGTTTGCCATTACGCGTTATTACGATCTTTTATTATGTCGCTATTACAAGCGTAAGCTCACGCCCGCGGTAAGGGGTAAGGCTGAGGAGTAGTGGTTGTCCTTTACAGCAATCTTATTTTTCCCGAATATTTGTGTATGGTCGTGAGAATAGAAGATATCTATACCAAAAAATGTGCTTATTTTGTTCAGTTTCGGATTCTTAGCAGAATACTCGTATTATTCATCGCTCATATATTATTATTGTTATAGGTACCTATATTAGAAATTAAAATTTAAGTTCAACTTCAAATATTTTATTTATAAAATGTTTACTTTATGTACGTCAAAGTTGTTAGTTCCAAAATTAATAGATCGTAATTAATAGACATTTCCATTACATACATACACAAGCTCACGCCTGGGTCCCAGAGAGGTAGGCAGAGACCTGGGACTGCCAATTGCCATCATCCTGATCCTGACAGATCACTTTCTATATTATGGTCTGCAGTATAATTACACCAAGTATGACAGTTTTAAATACATGACAGTTTAAAAAAAAATTAATAAAATAAACTTACGCCCGTTATCCCCGATGGGGCAGGCAGAGGCACCACTTACTAGAACTGGGCCCACGTTTTGCCGAGTTTTAACAATAGAGCAAAAATAAAACTTTCATGATATAAAATAAGGTTCATGTATGAAAAACACCTTAAATGTTTTATGTAGCCATAAACGTCTCACTGTAGAGCACACGCCTTCTCTCAGAGAGAGAGTATGGACTTAATCATTAATGGTACATTTCAAAATATTCTGTTTTGAGTAATTGACGTTTAAAGATTTAAAAAATTACAATATTATTTTACAGTAAAATCATTGTTTCTCTACTGGAATTAGATTTTTTTGACGGATAAAAAAATCATTCGATTTGTACCGTTAGTGACTCGGGAATATCATCAACCCATTAAGTCCCCACCGAGGGGCACGGGTTTATTTCCTGAGGAAGACACAGGCCACCATTCTGCACACTTAACTCAAAAAGCGGCTAACATTATACGTAAGTTTATGTACATTGACATTCAACAAACAGAATGCAAATTCATTACGTTGAAATAAATTTCTGATTTCTGATCGAATTTTTGGAAATGTTCCGGTTATTATTCCGACCGAATACTATAATAATAAAAATTCCCACACAACACGATCCCTTGATTTAGTCCCAAACCAGGATACCCTGTGCTATGAGGACTAGGCAAGGACGTTACAAACATCGAAAAATACCCAGACTAAGGCCATTTGTACGAATGTAAGATAAAATAAGAATATTCATTATTGCACATAAGAAACAAGAGACAAATAAAAGTTACAATTAAAGAAATATATACAATAGGCGGTATTATTGCTAACAGCAATTTCTTCCAGACAACCTTTGGACGGAAAGGTTGCCGAAGGAAAAAGTTGGTGAACTTAGTTCTTAAACACACTATCCATTGTTCTAATATTGTTGTGCACAAGCATGGTGGTAATAAGACATGCTAGTCTCATTTGAGACGACTCTTGTTATTAAATGTACCGCCCAGGAAGGGTTAAATAAATGTATCAAAAGGGAGCGCGCGCCCCATAAGAGAAATGTGTAGCAATGCCTCTATAAAATATGTTAAAAGTGACTGAGAATAAAATATGTAAATGACTTTGTTGTAGGAATGATGTTTTGTTTGGTTTTGTTAAATGATGGAAAATGTTTATTGAATTAAAATTGTATTTTAAAAGTCCTGTAAAGTCAACTTTAAATATGAGAGATACAAGTAAGAACAATTTGTCAATATGTGTAATAAATGGGGGGGCCAGTAAAGTAAATAAATGTTATCAGTGAAATATGAATAATAAATAAAAAAGTAAATAAATAATAAAAAATATTAAACGTGAGCCCAGCCAAAATATAATGTAAGTAAATGACATGAAAGGTATCGTAAACATATAAGGATTTTGAAATTGGAAATATGACTTGTATTAATATGAGTACAGATTAAAACGTAAGTTAATGAAAAAGCATCGTCAACAATGCGAGAAAATTGTAAAAAATAATAGCAGTTTATAATAATGATTTTTTTTTAACAAAAAGGAGGGAGGTGTAGTGTGGTGACACCTCACCCACACATTCATAGTCATATAAGTATGTAACGCTCTCTCCTCGACAGTAGAATACACAACGCTACTCAAAATAGACGCTGTTTTAATCAACCACCTATAACCAATCTATACATCATTACAAAGATCACTCAGGCAGCCCAGGCTACGAGCGATTCTTTAACCCACGACCATAGCTTGACTTATTTTTTCCACATCCACGAGGGTTCAAGTTAGTCTGGTGGGGCACGACGCGCGTAAAGAATGCAATAGGCGCGCGCGTGGCGCGTGGCCGCAGCCAGGTGGCACGTGCGGCGAGGGGTGGCGCGGCTGCGACTCGCAGGGACGCGGGTTTGGTCCCTGCTAGCGGAGAATCAACATCAAAGTTAAAAAAAAACTATTAATTATTCTTAAATATAGGGTTATTTTATTATATATTACAGAAACTGTACTCTGAATTAACCTGTAGGATTTTTGGTCAATATTGTTTAATAAAAATAAAAAAAACTCACGCCCGTTATCCCCGAAGGGGTAGGCAGAGGCACCAGTCTCTAGAACTGGACCCATGTTTTGCCGAGTTTATTAGGTCCCAAACGTGACAAGTGGCAAGCCTGTCGCCGTTATCCGGGTTTAATTAAATAAATAAAAAATTAAATAACATTTACATACAGGCACATAATTACGTTGTTTCTGGCTCCACACTAGGATACCCTGTGTCGTGGGAACCAGAAACAGCGACTTCACAAACATGTAAACATAAAAGACCTGGGTTTCTTTTTTCAATTCAATTCAATTCAATTCAATTATTTTTATTCATAATCCAAATAGAACATTTACTTTAGGAACGTCAATGTTGTTAGTTTCACAATTAATAGATTACATGGAGAAGAAACTAACAAAGAAACTCCACATTTATTCTTTTCAAAACAGTTTTAGCCTAAATTACAAACTTAAAAAAAAAACAAAAATACTCATGGATGTTTTTTTTGTCCCCAGCCGGGATTCGAACCCGGGACCTCTCGCACGGTAGGCAGATGCACTAACCACTGCGCCACAGAGGTTTTCTTCAAAAATTGAATTGAAAAAGTGAATTGTTTTCTTCAAGGTCGTAACGCATAAGAGATAAATAAACGTGCGTTCGTTAGATCGTTTCCGACAAAAAGGCAAAAAAACTTTAGACATAATGCTTTTTAATTGTGTTCGTTAATTAACAGAGTTTACGCGTTATTCTAAAATATAGAACTCGTGCATTTAAATTAAATTACAATTAAATATGCTTTTATTTCAGAATACTCAGAATAATCTGGGACGATCCCAGTATATAATAATAATAATCCCAATAATAATAATAATAAATCATTTTTTATTTTTGTCGCGCTGAACGAAAAAAAATATATTGTTATGGTATAGTAAGTAGCCTGCTATAGTAGCTTTTTTAAACCAAAGTGTGCATGACCCATTATTGGAACCGCGTTTCTGCAAGCTTATTATGTCTTCAGTGTCATCAGTCCTGCGAGCTCTGTGCCACGCCCACCGCCACTGCAACTGAGCAATTCTTCGAGCTATATTAGTCACTCGGATTTTTCAGCGGATCTCCTCATTCCTGGTTCGATCGCGCTACGAAACTCCTAACATAGCTCTCCATTGCTCGTTGGGCGACCTTGAGCCTTCTCGTGAGGCATTTGTTTTAAACAAACATTTACATACAGGCACATACATTGCTTCTGATGATCTGGTCCCACACTAGGACACCCTGCGTCGTGGGAACCAAAAACAGCGACATCACAAACATGTAAACATCCATGGTGTTGTTATATCAATATAGTGCTATCAGGAACAACCAAAGGGTGCAAAGCCTAATGACCCAGTCAGGCACAAACTGACAATATCATCCCTCAAAGGTGCATGGGTTTAATAACAACTTGATTGATGTTTATTAAACCATCAGTACAAATTCTGCTGCCGTCTAAACTATCGATATTCGCCCTTATGGCATTGAGTTTTGAGTCGTGTAGGATGGCAAAGGTACAGCGGGGAATTTGAACTTGTATAGTTCACACGAATACTTTAGATTGATTGCTGTTAGTTCTAGAGTTTTGATACCTTTATTCAAGTAATAATTTTATACCACATGGGCTTCGTTTTAAATTGGACTGAAGAAAATTATGTCTTAGTGATATTGTGTAACAAAAAAAAATTTTCTTTCGGTACCATCAATTCATATACATATTTTACGAGTTTCTCCGTTTCTGTCTAGCTCCCGATATATAAAAAATAATATAGTCCTATTGGTCAAGCAAAACTAGATGTAATAACTGATATCTGTTGTCAATATTAATTTTAATCTTCTCTAATTTCTACTCAATGTTGAAAGTGAGCATCTTGCATTACGCGCCCATTGTTTTGGCTCAATATCTTCCACATCTAGTGCATATTTACTGTCGTAACCAGACCGGTTGACAGTTGACACATAAAAAAACTGATATTATGTTAGCAGTTATTAATTAAAAAATTAAAAGAGCCCGAAACCTGCATTCGTGGATGCAATCTCAATTAAGGGAAAGTATCTGTGAGGCCCGCGGCAAGTGGCAGTCTATGGTCTCTCTGACCTACCCTTTTGAGCTAGAGGTTTGACCGCTGAGTTTATGCCTGTATGTAATTATTCATTTTTAGACTATTAATAACAGATATTGTTGACAAGCATCCTACATTAGTTTATTATTCTAAGAAAATGCAGAGATCCCACGAACATTAAACAAATAAACATAAACATTTACATACAGGCACATACAATGCTTCTGCTCCCACACTAGGATACCCTGTGTCGTAGGAACCGGAAACAACGACATCACAAAAATGTAGACATCCAAGACCTGGGGGATTTTTTTGTCTCCAGCCGGGGTTTGAAATTGGGACCTCTCGCATGGTAGGCAGATGCGCAAACCGTTGCACCACAGAGGTCGTCAAATAAGCCATTAGAAATTAATTAGGATCAAAACAACAGTTCCAACAGCAACACACAAAATTAAACCGGACTGTTGACTCCGCAATTCGCGATTCCATTTGACAGACAATATCTAGTTTATGTTTAATTGCATCGTATTGCGATTTCCGACTGATATAATTTGACAGGTATTATTTGTACTATTGCTGCACTTTGCCTGTCGCAATAATGTTGGATTAGGACCTCTACCGCGTGGGAAAGGTGGGCGCCCTTCGCATTTAATTTTATTTATTTTTTGTGTTTTGAGAAAATACGGGCAGAGATAATGAATATTCTATGCTTTATAACCTATAGTATTATAATTTTCAAAGAGGAAATATTTGTATTTTTGTATGTGTGTATGTTTGTGATGAATAGGCTCAGAAACTACTGGGCCGATTTAAAAAAAAAAAATCACCATTAGAAATCTTCGTGAGTAATATAGGCTATATTGGGTTTTCAAAATTTATTTATGTAGAACAAAACTTAAATAAATAACATACTATAAACTAATTAAAATAAGTAATTACTTAATAAAACTAATATAAACTAAATTCCTAAAGTAAGTAATCTATATATATAAAATTCAAAGTCCTGACTGACTGACTCACTCATCAACGCCCAGCCCAAGCCGTTTGAACTAGGAAGCTGAAATTTTGCACAGAGGATCTATATGTAATGAAAGCAAGGAATAAGGACGGATTTTTTTAAATTCAACCCCCAAGGGGGCGAAAAGGGTTGCCAAAATTTGTATGGGAGGTATAAAAAATGTTGTCTGATTTTCTTGAAACTTGAAATAAATACTCTCCAACACAATTAATTGAACACGTGTTTCGCCGTTTTTTCTAAATTTAACCGAGTGAGTGACTAAAGTCCACGCGGGCGGAGTCGCGGGCGAAAGCTAATAATGTATAAAACTATGCTAAAAATATATATTTACAAATAAAACACGTGCCCCAGGTCACCATCCCGCGGCAAGAAGCCCAGAACGCTGGCGACGTTGCCTCTTTGGATGGCCAGGCTTATTCTTTGGCCGAGGTACGCGCCAGCCCTGTTTTCAAAAAGTTTAGGATTTCGTATAAAATCTCGAATAATGTGTGTGTAAAAAATTTACTAGCCCGGGGATTTGGCACGGAACTAATATAGCTATTTCCACGGAAACGTTTTTGCCACCCGTGCGATGCCGGGGCGGGTCGCTAGTATTGGATAAAGACTTATCTGTGCTATGGAGCATACCTCACTCATGTATTTAAAGCAGATAGTGCTGAAGCGGGAGGTGTTTGCTATTAGCTAACGTGCACAAAAAGATAATAATCTACATATATAAAAGGAGAAGCTGACTGACTGACTGACTGACAGACTGACTGACTGACTGACTGACTGACATATCAACGCAGGGCCTAAACTATCAGGGTTAGAAACTTTAAATTTTGCACAGGAGTTCCTTTTGTAACGTAGGGGACCACTAAGAAAGGATTTTTGAAAACTCTTCCCCTAAGGGGGTAAAATGGGGGTTCAAAGTTAGCACGAAACTTTGCCGTTTTTGAAGTTATTCGAATGAAATTTGGTACAAAGGTTCTTCATTTAAAATTATGAAACACGTGTAAAATAGTTTTTTAAAAATCATTCCTTTAAGGAGGAAAAAGAGGGGTGCAAACTTAGTATGAAGCTGCCGTTTTTGAAGTTATTCAAACGAAATTCAGAATAAAGATTCTTCATTGAAGGTCATGAAACACATGTAAAATAGTTTTTTGAAAATCATTTCATCAAATCATCAGAAAATCATCAATCAAAAAGGATTTTTGAAAACTCTTCCCCTAAGGGGGCAAGAGGGGGGGTGCAAAGTTAGTATGGAACTTTGCCGTTTTTGAAGTTATTCGAATGAAATTCAATATGAAGTTCCTTCATTAAAATTTATGAACTACACGTAAAATAGTTTTTTGAAAATCATCCCCTAACCTCTTGAGTCCTGACCTTGAAAATAACAATGGTTTTCAATTGTTATGGTGTGTACCTCGAGTCTTAAGAGGTTATCTTTGGATTCGGCTGGCAACACCAGACCGAACAGCTGTTATTGAAAGCAGCTCAGTAGTTTTATATAATTTTATTTGTATTTCAAATGTTTATTGTGTCATTTAAAACGTAGTTATTGCTAATAATAAAGTGTATATTGAAATAAAACAGTGAAAACATACAAATTCAAGGAGAACTTGATAATTTGTACTGGACTATCGAACTGTCAAACAGTTCGAATTGCAACGGCATAATCGGGGAAGTATTGTTTTAACATTGTATATTTCACCTAATACCGCACTTCATACTCCATAAAGTCACTGTACATAACCTCACATACGTGAGATACGTCCTATACATACACTCAGGCACTGTTTTGACTCTCTTTACTTGACGAAAAGTGGAAGAAAAGTTGACGACAAAACCAAGCCTCAGACATCAAAAACTCACACTGCACATCTACAAACGTGTTGTCAAGTCACTATCGGCAAATACCTACTATTTCAACGATCAGACACTGACACCGATTCCCGGTTTTCCAGGCTAGTAACATGCTGACCCGGGGCAAGATGACTGCGCGTGACATGGAGCTGAGATTAATAGCGACCCTGCTAGAGCTCAAGAAAAGTAAAGAGCTTTGCGATACACTGCTTCTAGAACGATCAGACAGTGAAGAAGAGATTGAAAAACAAATAAAAACAAACAAGGCACTCAAAGAAGAGCTAAGCGAGTTGGACATCCAATGCCAAGACCTTACTGCCCAGCGAGACGAGCTAAAACATCAACTCGACTCATTTAACAAGTGCCATGATGTCCATGATATGGCACTACAGCGCATAAAATCGCTTGAACACCAGCTTGCTGAGGCACACCACGAGATCCAGCAAATCAATGAGCGAGAAGAACAAAAGGAAACATCTAAAACCTTGTCTTTGTACAATGAAATGATGAGTGAAGCTGGGATACCAACTATTGACTTAACTACAACCAGCGATAAGGCCTTCACTAACGAGAACAACAGCGGTATGAAAATGAACAGTGCAAATAAAATCAGAAAGTATATAAAAACCAAGAAATACATTCAGAAGGTGCAAAAACTGATAAAACAAAGCCGGAAAAGTATAGAACGTGTACCTCTTTACCGCCAAAAGATGCAACTAGAAAAAGAAATGGCTGAGTGTCAAAAGGAACTATTTGACAACAAAGTGGACCATGAGCTAGCGATGGCTGAGCTACAATTGCAAGTGGAAGATCTGAGATTTCAATTACTGGACATCACTTGTAAGTACTCAGTCTCACAGACCCAGAACATTGACTGCATTTCATCTGTAAATGGGTTGATTGCTTTAAGCAAGGACAATCTGGAACGCATTGAGTCGAACATGGTCCACATTTCGGATGACTCTGAGGAAGAACTAACCTTGTCACCTCTGCCACCACCGTCTAACCTGCCTGGAGACCCAGCCCTTCTACATCCGAGCTCCAACCAGCAGCTGATCTGTGAAAAAGTTAGTCCACAGCCAAGTCTACAGCCGTGCATTGTGCCAGACATACCAGCCTTTATACAGCTAGATTGTGCACAACGGCATGGAGGAAAGCCAAGCGGACGACTTGAAAGCGGGGGCAGAGCTACAGCAACCAAAGACACCAAAATGACATCACCACAGTCGGGCCTCACAAGCAGCTTGGTTGAAGACAACAACACATCCTTTAGAACTCTAATTTACTCTGATAAAATAGGTGTAGGTTTAGGAACTAGGCTTCAGAACAACTTAAAACAGCATGTAGAAAATGTATGTATGCCAAATGCATCTTATATTCAAATAGTGAATGTTTTACTTAACAAAAAATATGATAGAAACACAACTATTGTACTATTAATGGGGAACAGCACAGGAATAAAAGAAAGGGACTTAATAAATTATTATGAGTCCATAGTAGCTCTGCACATAAGGAAAATTATCATCTGTGCTTTTCCCTATTCAAAAACTCTTTCAGAAGTGCAAAATTACCGGATATACAAATTAAACCGGCTATTACATAATTTGACCTTTGGTCATAGAGACCAAGTCCATTTCTTTGATACGAATAAATTTATTCAACCCGGGACACAATGAGTGTGCCCCTCTCTTCTAAGCGACTAATTGCCAAAATGTTGGCATTCAATGTTTATGACCCTATTATTGTTAATACAATAGCACAGGGACCTCCAGGTCATACAAATTGTAAGACAAGTGACACTTGCCAACCTCTGTACTCAGAGGTTGTGAAAAGAACTAGTAGTAGGTTAAATTTGACCGCTGATTTAAACTGCCAGCGCAGACAAAGGAAAAGCCCTCCTTAAAAAAACTTATTTTAGCTAATCAGAATATACAGGGTGGCTTTTCTGGAAAATTATTAGAACTAGAGTTGTTTTTAGAACAACACAGAGTGGATATACTTTGTGTCACAGAGCACTGGCTACTAGAGACTCAAATGATTTTTTTTGTGAATAATTATCAAATAGCCAGTTGCTTCAATAGAAAGTCTGCAAGGCGTGGGGGGTCCTTGATACTAGCAAAAAATAATTTGAAATTTAAAGAACGGAATGATATTTGCAGACTTTCTGTTGAAAAAGTAATTGAAATATCGTGTGTTGAACTGTCTGGACACATTGTAGTAGCCTTGTACAGGCCCCCTACCAGTGATTACAGTTTATTTGAAACCATATTAGAGGATGTTTTAAAGGTAGCTTCTAGCAGCAATAAGAAAGTCATAGTCTGTGGTGACTTCAACATTGACTTGATGGCAGACACCACTTTAAATACAAAATTGACAATTATTTTCAAGTCGTTTAATCTAGCAAATATTTTTTTGGAGCCTTCCAGGATAACTGAAACTACTGCCACCTGCCTAGATAATGTTTACTGCGATTGCGATTTTTCCGATTATTCTACAGTAAATTGTCTAAAGTCAGACCACAGCGTTCAAGTTGTGCATTTTGAAATAGATACAAAAAAGGCCGAACCTGTTATCCTCTGCCGGCCCGTAACAAGTAAAAAATTAGTTTCATTTAAATCAGACCTAGAAAGTAGTATAAGGACTCAAGAAAATTATGAAAATGCTAATGATCATTACAAAGAGTTATTCGAAGTGGTGTCGGGTAGTTTTAAAAAGATTTTTAAATTGCGCCATCTAAAAAGCAAGGACAATAGAGTAGGATTCAGTGAATGGGCTACGTCAGGTATTCGAAAGAGCAGAGACACACTTTATGAATTATATGACAAAAAGACTTATACATATGACGCCAACTTCATACAGTACGTAAAAAAATATTCAAAATTATTTAAGATATGCGATCATATAAAAGGTAAAATCCTACAATCACCGAATAAAGTAAAAACAATTTGGACCATAATAAATAGAGAAACGGGTAAAGCAAAGTTAGGAGACCGAGATATTTCACTTAAGATTGATGACAAAATAATAACATCAAATGAAGGTATCGCTGCAGCTTTCGAACAGTTCTTCACTAATGTCCCAATCATAACTACAGCTCCGTTAGACTCGTCACCTGATCGTGCGGCGACATTATTAAGGGACAATGTCCCCGCATGCGAACACGATTTTACGTTTAATTACATAGAGCCCCATGACATTGTTAAGAATTTTAAATTATTAAATCTTAAAAAAACCGAGGACTTATGGGGTATGTCAGTAACAATAGTTAGTTCAGTGATAAATATCCTAGCTTTGCCGTTAGCACAGATTTTCAATAAATGCGTAGATGAAGGAGTATTTCCAGACCTCATGAAATATAGTAGGTTAGTACCCTTATTTAAAAGCGGTGATAAACAAGATCCAACAAATTTTAGACCCGTTTCAGTCCTACCAGTATTAAGTAAAATATTTGAAAGAATTATCTTAGATCAATTACTTACTCATTTCAATAATTACGAACTCCTCCATAGTCAGCAGTTCGGTTTCATTAAAGGGCGGAATACAACAGACGCTGGAGTCATGTTAGTTAAACATATTTTCAGTGCGTGGGAGGATCATAATGATGCGATAGGAGTATTTTGTGATCTGTCAAAGGCATTCGATTGTGTAGACCACAAAACATTACTCTCAAAGTTAAAACACTATAGAATAAAAAAATTAAGTCTAGATCTTTTAAAATCATATTTAGAAGGAAGGGTTCAAAAAGCAGAAATAAATCGTATTAAATCGTCAGGCTCACTTGTAAAAATGGGAGTCCCGCAGGGATCTATCTTAGGGCCGTTCCTTTTCCTAGTCTATGTAAATGATTTACCGTTTTTGGTACAAAAAATGTGTGAGATAGTGCTATATGCTGATGACACGTCACTTGTTTTTAAAATAAAGAGACAGGAAAATAATCTTGCCGAAGCAAATAATGCTCTCTCGCACGTTCTAGATTGGTTTACAGTAAATAATCTATTGTTAAATTCAAAAAAGACAAAATGTATGAAATTTACCCTACCTAACGTAAAATTAGTTGAAAAGAACATTGTAATTGAAAATAATAAACTAGAATTTGTTGAAGATACTGTATTTTTGGGCATCACAATCGATGCCAAACTACAATGGGGTCCACATATTATAAAATTGACACATAGACTAAGCTCCGCAGCATATGCCGTGAAAAGAATACGAGAACTTACTGACGTTGCAACTGCTAGGCTTGTTTATTTTAGTTACTTCCATAGTATTATGTCCTATGGTATAATACTATGGGGCCGGGCAGCAGACATTGAGACTATCTTCATCTTGCAGAAGAGAGCGATCCGATTTATTTACAAGCTAGGTAGTAGGGACTCGCTAAGAGACTTTTTCAAAGAAACTAACATCTTAACAGTTGCAAGCCAATACATTTATGAAAATATTATGTACGTTCGGAAAAATATTAAGGACTTCGAAACTCTTGGTAGCCATCATAACGTTAATACTAGGAATAAACATAAATTGTCATTTCCACGATTTAGACTTGCAAAAGTTAATACTTCCTTTATGGGGCACTGTATAAGGTTCTACAACAAGATACCCCAAGATATATTAGAGTTACCCCCAACGCGATTTAAGAATTGTGTTAAGCACACTCTTTGCAAAAAAGCTTATTATAAAATCAACGATTATTTAGAAGACAAGTACATATGGCATTAAATAGTAGTTTAATATTAAATTAAATCAGAGGATAAATGTGTCTAGTGTTCAACACATCCAAGATATTATTTTGTATGTTTTATTTGTATTAGCTTTAAGGTGATTTGAGAAAAGATGGTCAGAGTGGAGTTTTTTTTTCGCTGCCTTTTTCTCCACTACAGACGGCCCCAAGGCAGCGGCTAACGTTATACATAACTGTATGTACATTGACATTCAACAAGCAGAATGTAAATTCTTTACGTTGAAATAAATTCTTGATTCTGATTCTGATTCTGATTCTGTTAAGGGGGCAAAAGGGGGGTGCAACGCTAGTATGAAACTTAACCATTTTTGAAGTTATTGGAATGAAATTCAGCATGAAGGTCCTTTATTGAAAGTCATGAAAGACGTGTAAAGTAGTTTTTCGAAAATCATCCCTTAAGGGGGTAAGAGGGGGTTGCGAAGTTAGTATGAAAGCTCTTTCGCATGCGCTAAAAGTACCCCTATCTTATGTGCAAACACTTTACTCAACTAAAGCCCACGCGGACGTAGTCGCGGGCAACAGCTAGTACAAATATAAATTAGTTACAATTAATATTAACCTTTCCGAAAACGGGGAATTTCAATGATGCATGATAATGAACAGTGTATCATATTTTTATTTTTTTTAAGTTTTATCGTCATTTTTTTTTAAGAAGTCACAGGTCACATTTTACCATTTTGGAAGTGTCCTCAATATCACTTTTGAAAACCTATCCGTAGATACCCCACACGTATGGGTATCTATGGATTTGTGGTAATTTCTGGAACCCCCAAAATTTATTGTTTTTTTTCCATGTTTGCTTGAAAATCTTAATGCGGTTCACAGAATATTCATATTCATTTATTCAGTTTATATAACAACATCGTCAAATAATCTTTAAATACAAGATCTAAGCAGATATTTAGCTTAAATAACATAAAAATAAAAATAATTGTAATATAATAAGTCCCATAATAAATAATAATAATCCATCAAAAAATTTTATAATACGTCATCGATATTAAAATATAAATGTCAATTCGTTTGTTTGTCCCGATATTCAACAACAGAGTAGTAAGCTTTTTAGACAAATATTTTTTTAGCTTATTCGAGAATATAAAATTACAGACAAACAGACATGACGGATCCATAAGGGTTCCGTTTTTTGCCATTTGCCTACGGAACCCTAAAAAACTATGTTAGTAGGCTTAATGGCAGACCAGTGATTGATATCTGGACACAACCTATAAATCTAAACATCTAACCCCATCGACTCCCAAAAACAATGGCAGTGACAGATCAATCTCAATTAGATGGGCGAAGACCGGCATTACACTGTCGTGCAAACAGCCGGCGCGTGCCGCTAATGCGATAACCGCTGTGCGACCGGTTTACTTTGCCGAAACTGTACATCATTGACTTGTCATTGGATGCACGCTACGCTCGAAGAAAACGGGTGTGGGTTGAGTTGCACAGAATGAACGAATGAAAGAGTAAAGTTTAGAATGAACACCAAACGTAGTACAAACTAGTACAGTTTGGTACAATCGAATTGTGGAACTTGCTTTATAAGTGTAAATAAATAAACTAAGATAAAAAACTCTAACTACGAATTGGAACACGACGACGACCTCTGTGGCGCAGCTCCCTACCATGCGAGAGGTCCCGGGTTCGAATCTCGGCTGGGGCAAAAAAAAGAAACCCAGGTCCTTAATGTTTACATTTTTCTGACGTTGCTGTTTCTGGTTCCCACGACCCTATCCTAGTGTGGGGCCAAGAGCAATGTAAGCCTGTATGTATGTAAATGTTTCAATTCAAGCTATGAAACATCTAAAAGCCAAACAGAAGAAGCGGTGCGGGATTCGGACTCGCTCTTAGCCGGTTTTCAAAGAAAACAACCCTGATTAATACTTTCAAGTTATTCGAATGTATGCCCTTCATTTTCCTCACATTGAGCGCGAAATATGTCCCGCTGCGCCAAACAAGCGACTAGCGACTACAAATAGATATTAGAACGATTAGGGCGCGTGCACACCACGCGGCAACGCGTGCGGACGCGCCCTAAAGGTGCGCGCCGATTGATTTGGCCTGCATTGTTGTTTTAAGGGTCGACGTAATGTGTTTCACCTTTATGTGACGTGCATCACTGTTTGGTTGATTGAATAATTGTGAGCCCGATTCTAATGAGTTGACACCCTAAGTTTTTCTATTGTGATTTTCTTGTTGACGCATGTCGGGTGATAGACATTGCTCAATGTAAAATAAAATAATATTCATGTATACATCATCGGTCTTTTTGGAAATCCATGGAGGAGGCCTATGTCCAGCAGTGGACCTCTTGTGGCTGAATGATGATGATGATGATACATCATACCACTTTGTGATTCCAGTTTACAAGTGAACGTCGAGGATCATGTACATCAACAAAACGTTATACTTTTATATCATTAATATCGTTTTTTATCAAAACTAAAACGCACATTCCTTAAAAATGTCGCTGAATATTTTTTGTTAAAATTTTCATATAGAGGTATTCATTGAATTTATGTATTCTTCAAACGTTTTTAAAATACTAGATCAGCTTAGTAATATACTGCAGTACAGTAATAACTGCATCGTTGGTCTAGCCGTTAAGTCGTTTAGCTAACAAGAAAAAGGTCGTGGGTTCGACTCCCACTGGGGGCCGCCGTTTTTTTTGTACAAATGGCCTCAATCTGGGTGTTTTCCATGTTTGTAATGTCCTTGCCTGGTTACCATCGCACAGGGTATCCTAGTTTGGGACCAGGTCAAGTGATTGTGTTGTTTGAGAGTCATTATTATTAGTTAATCTGTGTTTTGTTTTATCAAACTTTATTAGAATATCTTTAACAGAATACGTCGCATGCAACAAAGCATAGAGACAAATTTTCGAAGTAAAACTCTCGTAAGCATAAATAACCTTATTCCGGATTCACTTACCTCATATATAACATAACATGTACATAGAGCACATACATTGCTTCTGGTCGCACACAAGGATACCCTGTGTCGTGGGAACCAGATACCTACATAATATTAATTGGTGCATGTCTAGTCCAATGAAGTGGAGACAACGCACAGGTGTAATGTGTGATAGAAAAATGCTCCTCAAAGTAAAAGGACATCTGTACAAAACAGCCATTTGACCTGCTGTCCTATATGGTTCTGAATGTTGGGCAACAAACAAGCAACATTTGAACAAACTACACACGTTACGCTGGTCAGCGGGTGTCACACTACTGGATAAAATCCAAAATGAACACATACGAGGAAGTTTTAAAGTTGCCCCCACAACCGAAAAAATAAAAGAAAAGCGTTTGCGGTGGTATGGCCATATACAAAGACGCCCAGACGACCATATGGTAAAGCTTGCCCTAGATTTGCCTCGTCGTAGGCAAATCTAGGGCAAGCTTTACGCACGCGTGGAAGACCACCCGCCACATGGTAGACAACGGTCCAAAAGGACCTGAAAAATGCTCATATAGCTTCAGACCAAGCACAAGACCGTGCTACATGGCGAATGAGGACAAGGAAGGCCGACTCCAAGTAACGGGACAAGGTCTAGACGGAAGAAGAAGAAGCATGTCTAGTCCAAACTAGAATTGACTACAGACATCTCCTATGAAGTAGTCTCCACATCCACTCAACTGAAATACAAGGTAGTACAAGCGAACACAGCAAGCGATTGCAATGCGCCAGAGACGAGTGGCTTGGCTCGAGGGCACTCGATGAGACTCGATGGCACTCGAAATAGCTCGCCGGACAACGCAGGCACTAGGATTGGATTTTGTACTCTAAGGCTTGATTTTTGCTACGAAAACAACGTGAAATTTTGTCTATCGAATAAATAAAATGCTTTCGACTTTTTTTTAAATATAATCAAAGGTTAACCTCTCGTAGTATGAATCGCTCGTAGCCTAGGCTGCCTGAGTGATCTTAAACGATCGGCTAACGCTAGTGGCATTTTTCCGAGCAGTTCCGTGCTTCGCAAGGCACGTTAAGCAGTTGGTGCCGGCTGCCGTCCATAGATGGCAGTCGTTAAGCTAAGTCAGAGGCCTTAGGGCGGCTTGAAAACTTCTGACAGTAAGACCAGCCACTAGTCTTACAAGCCTCCACCAATCTGGACTTGGCCCCCGTGATGGATTATGGCCTATACCTTCCTCAGGGAAGAGACCCGTGCCCCTCGATGGGGACATAATGGGTTGATGATGTTAACCTCTCAAGCCCCGGGGACCTGCCGGTTGGTCCGATGTAAGCTACGGCGCATTCTATCAGGCCCCGTAGACCCGCCGGCGGGTCGGTATTGCAACGGTACTTTGAATCGAATTTTGAAGATAATACGGACCTCAGTTGATAAAATTCAAATATTACTCTGTGAATAACTAACATACTTAGAATAAGAACTTACATAGCTGTAAAATAAAACTGTTCTAACCTTGAGGGGATAAAATATTGATACTTCGTCCGAGGTTACTGCAGACCAAAAGATACGAAAATACGAGAGCTTTGCATTTATAATATCGGTATAAATGTATTCTTTTTTGTTTTTGACTCACACGGCTTTTATTTGTACAGTCGACACTACTATCCACTTTTGAGTGGTAGCCAAGAACAGGTCAAGGTTCGGTGGGCAGACCACCAGCCCGATGGGCCGACGACATTGTGAAAGCAGCTGGGAAACATTGGAAGGGACGAGACTAGCACTGGACGGTTGGGTTGGCGTGAAAGAGAAGAGGCCTATGCCCAACAATGAGCTCTATTTATTGGCTGATTAGATAGACACTTACTTAACTTTTGAACGGAAGAGTCCTACCAGGTTTCGCTCTGATTTGCAGAGCTTAATCATGGTGAGCAGAGACGGAGCTCGCGTCGTCGGTTGCTCGTCTCTGACGGAATAAAGTTAATAATGTGTAGCGCTTACGAAAGTTTTAGTTCAAAAACTACTGTCCACCTTTATTTACATTGTCCTTGCAAAGTCTACCGTAACGTGCATGCATGTGTGTAAAGGTTGATTTGATGTTCCTCGTTTGAAAGTATAAGCAGACAAAATAATATATTTTCTCAAGAGAAAAAAACAAATTATAAAAAGAGTTCACAACAAAAAATCAATAATAAACAAACACGTGAAGAATCTACTTCTGAATTTGACAGGTAATTTGAACCTTAACCTCTATACATTACGGAACTTGCTCCCCAAAGGGTTTATGATACGACCTCCCACACGTTCCTATCGGCTTCTACAATTTCACTACGAAAACTGTGAACTTGCGAGCGTGTTGACTTAGATAGATAGATAACATTTTATTTCTTAACCAAGATACAGAATTTTATCTAAGTAACGGTTTCATAAGCGGACAATTTTAACTTGTAGAATTTTGCTGAGCCTATTGGGCTATAAAATAGATTTTTAATTGCTCTTTTCAAGATTGTACTGGAAAATATTTAAATAAACAAAAAGGTCAAGGTTACAGTGATTAATATTGAAATAAATAATGTATTTGTAAAAGATACAAATTATTTTTTAATCATAAATCGTGTTATTAACTAGTTAACTGTTTATTAAAATTTTACCGTTGTTAAATAGCTAATTCTTACATTTATCATTAATAGATACATACGTAGTTGAAGGGCTTTGAAACGACGCGGGGTGACACGACGCAAGCTTACATTTTTTTAACTCTACACAACACAATCCCTTAACCTGGTCCCGTACTAGGATACCCTGTGCTATGGTAACCAGACAAGTACATTAAAAATATTGAAAAACACCCAGACTGAGGTAATTTTTACCAATTTACTGCGGCCCCCAGTAGGAATCGAGCCCACGACTTCTTGCTTGGTAGCTATGTGCCTCAACGGCTCGACCAACAAGGCAGTCCAATATATGCATACTTATACCGAACGTTCCCGAGCCGTGCCGAGCGACGCCAAGCGTAGTTATTTTAGGCTTAAAATAATAATAAAACAATTCTCCAAGTCCTCTCTCACTGCGCTTCTTTACACACTCTCCCCGCGGCCCGCTGCCGGAAGCGGCGCGCAATTAGCGAGCACACGCGAAGACGGTGTGTGAACACTGTGTGAACGCGTAGCCGGTAGCCGGCAGCTACCAGTCATGCGCCAGATATGCGCCTTAATAGATTTTCAGAAATTAGGAAATCTACAGAAGAACTCCAGTTACTAATATAGGTCTAAGAATTGCTTGGTTGAAGTGGCAGTGGGCGGCGCACGTAGCTGGGAAAACTGATGACGACCTCTGTGGGGCAGCGGTTAGCGCATCTAACTACCATGCGAGAGGTCCCGGGTTCGAATCCCGGCTGGGGACAAAAAAAAAATCCAGGTCTTGGATGTTTACATGTTTGTAACGTCACTGTTTCTGGTTCCCACGACACAGGGTGTGGGGCCAGAAGCAATGTATGTGCCTGTATGTAAATGTAAATGTTATGATGGCCGTTGGGGCGGAAAAGTTGTGAATTGGCGACCGCGGACCCACCGGCGGGTCCTCGGGGCTTGAGGCGTTAACCTTTGATTATAGTTTTAAGAAGTCCCCTCAGGTCTAGAACACTTTTACTTTCTAAGCTAAGTTAGGTTTTCACAGAGTAATATTTGAAATTTATTACAGTTTTCAAAGAATAAAGGCTACCATTCACAGGCGCGCCCATCCGCCGGATTTGTCGCTGGCGACAAGTCCGCAGACCAATCTGCGTGTGAATGTGTTGGGTCTCGGTTCGGTGCGCGGCTCGCGGCTCGGCGCGGCGCTCGCCGTCTGGAGATAAAGTACTCGTAGTAAGCAGCTCGCCGCTCGTGTAGTGTGTGGGCGATGACGGATTTGTCCACGAATGGATACGGCTCGGGGCTCGGCTCGCGGTGCGTGTAGTGAATGGTGGGCTTAAAGCATGCTCATACAATGGTGGTCTATATCATGTTCAAAATTCGATGCTACGGGCTACGGGGTCTGACGGATGCGCCGTAGTTTATTTACATCGGACCCGCCAGCGGGTCCTCGCGGCTTGAGGGATTAATAGACTTGTAGCCTGTAAAGATGCTTATTTAATTATATTGTTGCTACTATTTCTATCATCAACCCATTATGTCTCCACCGAGGGGCACGGGTCTCTTCCCTGAAGAAGATATAGGCCATATTCCACCACGGGGGCTAAATCCAGGTTGGTGGAGGCTTGTAAGACTAGCGGCTAGTCTTACTGTCAGAAGTTTTCAAGCCGCCCTAAGGCCTCTGACTTGGCTTAAAGACTACCATCTATCGACGGCAGCCGGCACCAACTGCTTAACGTGCCTTGCGAAGCACGGAACCGCTCGGAAAAATGCCACTAGCCTCAGTCATAGACAGTGACCCATCCATGGACTGAACGCGCCGTATGTTGCTTAACCTTAGTGATCATTTAAGATCACTTAAGCAGCCCAGGCTACGAGCGATTCTATTCCTATGTAGAGTACCAAATAGAGTATTTTGTCGTCACCTCTGTCGTCCTTATACAATTGTATTGAACTACTATAATGTGTTTTAGATTCTAGGGACTGCTCTGCTCACTGTCATTTTAGCTAACAAAGCTTTAAATCTATAATATCAATCACCTTAGTCAAATTGTCAATTCGTTTATTTGAAGCAAGAATATTATCAGAATCATCTCGCAAAATTTTTCTATGTACGTCCTCGTTGGTCTAGTCGTCAAGGCGCTTACTTACCAAGACAAAAGTCGTGGGTTCGATTTCCACTGAGTCTGGGTGTTTTTCCATGTTTGTAGTGTCCTTGCCTGGTTACCATAGCACAGGGCATTCTATTATGGGGCCCAGGATTGAGGGATTATTCTGACAGCTAAGAAAAGTAGGTAAAAATTAGTCAGTAGATGGCATTTTAAGGGTTTTTGTTTTTTTAATGGGACTTGCCAGTTTATTCTGTAGTCTTTCCTCTTTTCTTTTGGCTCTTGCATATGATTGTGATTGGACTTTGGGAAACTTTGGGTGCTAAAATCATGGAAAAAACATTGAAGAAGAAGACGAAGAACAAGGGAACAGAACATTTGCGTAACCACAGGAGAAACCGAATGACGTTGATCAGTTGATCACAGATTCCTTACAGTCGATGAAATCACAAAACTGCAATAAAGTTTTTATCTGTGGCAAGCAATAAGAAAAAAAGGTAAACCCTTGCGATCAAGCGCCATCTCATCGTAGCTCTTAGAACTATCTTTTTTTTTAATAGCTGTCAGAAAAATCCCTCATCGTAGCGTTATTTGATTGTCTATTACTAAGTTTCTACAGCACAAATGCATCAACAGCCACACGTCCCATCCATTTCCCCAGCAGCCCACCTCGCAGCGGCGACGAACCCCACACCTTATAAATTAGGGTTCCGCTGCAATGATTTAATATTAATGACGCTTTAACCTCGCGCAGTGATTTATGTCAGCGAGGGTGCTCACAAAACGAGAAGACATAAAAGGTGGACCTCACCAAATGAGAAAAAACTGTTCTAGATAAAATACAAATACAAACAAAAATGGAGAACGGTAGTATATACAGGGTGTCCCAAAAAATAGTGCCAAGTGGAAATCCAGATATAGACCACCCCTACCCCTACCCGAATCACCCTCAAATATGTGGCGCCATTTTTTGTAGTTTTCTAGTCATCAAATATTTTTACAGTTATAAATTTTAACTGACTTTGCGGTTCTTCTTTTTTTTATGGCGCTATTGCATCAGATTGACCCACAATTGAGTTTGTGTCTGCAAGGCACACTATTCACCTATTTGGAAAAAAATAACAAAGCATGTATTTTAATAATTTATGACTCTGTGGCCAATAATGTCCTGTAGGTCAAGGTGGGACAAAAAATACGAAAAAAAAGTCATAACTCGAAAACTACAAAAAATCGCAGAACATACATGGGGTGATTCGGGTACCCCTAGGGATGCTCTATCTCTGGACTTCCGCTTGACACTATTTTTTGGGACACCCTGTATAGTGTATGTATAGCCTATAGTAGGTAGAAGAATGGGCTTGGAAGTGGGAGACCCAAGATCGATTCCCAATGCGGGCGTACTTACGACTTTGTTTTCTAAGTTATGCATATTTTTGGAACTAAAACTTTGGTAAGCACTACACATTGTACACTTTTAAAAACACACGTAAGTAGACCCGGACTAAAAGTGTACAAAAAATGTAATTAGTCCGTCTTTTAGATTATTCAAAAATAAGGGACACGTATTTTTTTATTTGTAAATTAGACCAAAAATGACAAACATATAGCCCATTAAAGTTACGTGTGACGTCGCGCCGTGCTGCATTTTTTAGCATGGAGTGACGTCACAGTAATTTTAATGGGCTATATCTTTATTATTTTTTGTTTAATAGAAAAAAGAAAGAAAGGACACGTATTTTTTTATTTGTAAATTAGACCAAAAATGACAAACATATAGCCCATTAAAGTTACGTGTGACGTCGCGCCGTGCTGCATTTTTTAGCATGGAGTGACGTCACACGTAATTTTAATGGGCTATATCTTTATTATTTTTTGTTTAATAGAAAAAAGAAAAAATACGTGTCCAATATTTTTTTATAATCCAAAATACGGACTAAATAGAATTTAATTATTTTGACCCTAGAAACTACCCTATTACGTACATTTGTAAAGTTATAGTGGCAAACCACACGCTAACAGTAAAAGAAATCGAAATTGACGTCGCCAATCCACGGCGGGCACGCGTGGTGAATAAAGCCCATAATCTCTTTGAGAAAGAGCCTGTGCCCGATAGTTACGGTTACTTTTTATCTTCATCATCATAATCATCATCAGGCTATATTAGTCCACTGCTGGACATAACCCTCCCCTAATGAGGGCCATAGCGCCCTGTCTTCAACTTGCCGCATCCAGCATCTGCCTGCAGTCCTTCGCAGATCCTTTTATCTTGCCCTTTGCTAATACATTCCCTATTTGGTCGAAGTATTGCTTTAAGCAATAAGGCCTCCTCTTGTACTGCATCTTATTGTTAATGTTCTGTAATTATTTTTCCTGGTACAATAAAGAATATTCTTATCTTATCTTTATCTTATGTTTCTTTTGGGGCGTTCATTACCACCCCTTGCACGCACATTCGCTCGATATAACTGATTCTTCATTCTATCTTCCTTCATCCTCTGCACAAACCAAACCGCAACATTCTTCTCAATTCTAGTAACTACATCCTCTTTCAGTACACAATTACTTTATTGAAGGATTTTTTATAATACACTAGCTGACCCCGCGAACTTTGTTCCGCCTTAGACGCCATAAATGAGCAGATTTTTGATTTTATTATATTGTTTATCAATAAAATAAGATTGACAGAAGAATCCGTTTTAAACGTCTTTTTTTTTTCATCCTCTTTGACTATATTTGCAGCACGCTTTCAGTCAATTCTATGTCAAATGTCTTAAGGTTACATTAAAAAAGTTTAATAACTTTATATGGTGGTTAAGTAATTTTCTAATTTTCCGCGCAATTTCCTTAATTTTTTCTTTCATAAGAACCTTTTCCTGATAATAACGAACAGAACAAAAAAAGAATTAGCGAAATCGGTCCAGCCGTTCAGGCGTGATGCCGTGACCAAGGGAAATAGGGATTCATTTTTATATATATAGGTTTATATATTCGAAGCCTAAAAAGGCCCTAAGTGAGGTTTAAAAGATGCTTCAATGGCTCATATTGCTACACGCATTTGTAACAAGCGCTGGAAAAAAAAAATCATTATCATTTTCTTTATTAGGGACAACAAACAGAGGTACAATGTATTTTGAACACAGAACTTAAAAATTAACAGCATATTCAATTGTACAGCATATTGTAATTGTAGTGTCCAGCTCCGTCATCCACATTTTACAATATGTTTCCATTACACAAAGGAATCAAACAAACGCCACAGGCTTAGACCAAGGATCGTTCAATAAAAATAAAATTCCATGAAAAAAAGGAGAAAAACAACAAAAACAAAAAAAAAACATTTATGACAAAATTCTGGTTTCGGAGAAAGAAAAATTTGCCGAGGACAAATGAACGTTCTGTGCCGCCACATTGTACCTAGTAGGGGACCCCCGCTTTGTTTATTGCTAATAAGGTATTTTTGTAAGCCGTTTTTGGTGCAAATTTAGCGCACAATGTCTTTCGGATGGTGTGGCGGCTGTTTATTTGTTTTTAAAAGAGTTGTCGTTGGGGCGTGGAGTGTTTCGATGTGTTATAAGAGGATAAACTAACTACGTTAAGGATAGTAATAAATAAGTGTTAGTAAACATTATAAACTGTATTCCGGATACACTTACTTGACTTTTTGTTGGAGGAGTCCAGCCAGACCTCGACGACGTAGAAAAGTGAGGAAAACGCGCACGTAACTTTGAGGAATCTTTTATTTCATATTTTCTGTCCGAATCGCATTGACATAGTGATTATTCTATTTTAAAAATTAGACATATCGCAAAAAAGAACAAAATATAAAAACATTAAAAAAGGTTCGTTGGTCGGCCGGCAACACTTATAATAGTATAATTAGTACAGCTTATTAAATTAGAGTACTTACGAAAGTTTTAGTTCAAAAATTATAACAAGCAATCATCCGTAACGTAACTTATATACATATATACTTTTGTTGCACACGAAACATTAAACAGAAAATTACATAAAAAAAAAACAACATGTACAAAGGCGAGTTAATCTCTGTAATAGATTTCTTCCAGCAAACCTTAGCGAGTCGGATCAGCGGTAAAAAACGAGTCTATATATGTACGTGTACAAAATAGACTATATCATCATCAAACCATTACCTATGTCCCCACCGAGGAACACGGGTCTCTTCCCTGAAGAAGGTATAGGACATACTCCACCACGGGGGCCAAGTAGAATATCTTCTTATATATTAAATTCTCGTGTCACAATGTAAGTGCGCATACTCCTTCGAAACGGCTTGGCCTATTTAGATGAAATTTTATATGTATATTCGGTAGGTCTGAGAAAAGGTTGTTATCTATTTTTCTTATCCCCATCTGGCAAAACAACGTTTGCCAGGGCAGCTAGTAGACTATAATAAACTACAATAATCCTAAACAATTTCCTACTGTATGCAGAGAACACATATATACGCTACCTATAGATACTAAATACCTACGAATAACAAATAAGGATCAAAATAGGTATTTGTTACAGTTCTCCTAAGTAAAATTAAATTAAAAATATTAGAGTACTTAAAATTCAATCTAATTACTACGATAATATAAGATAGTTACAATAATAATAATTATTGTTAGTTTTGGAGTCGATGTCGTTATGGATAGGTATAATCCATTTATCTATACTTGGCTTTTTTTATTTTTTATTTTAAACGACACTGAATTAAAAACCTTTAGCGGTAGAAAATTCGATACCGTTTGCAAATTTAGTACTAGGTAGGACTAGATTTGTAAACTGTTTCGAGTTTTCTACCGCTAAGGTTTTTGATTTAGTGTCGTTTAAAGTCTGAAAAAAATGCCAAGTAAATGGATAAATGGATTATATTATACTAGCTTTCGCCCGCGACTCCGTCCGCGTGGACTTTAGTTCAAAACTTGGCAACCCCGTTCACTCCTTTAAGGGTTAAGTTTATAAAAACTCCGAAACACGTGTTCAATCAATTGTGTATTTTAAGTTTCAAGAAAATTAGACAACTTTCTTTATACCTCCCATACAAATTTTGGCAACCCTTGTCGCCCCCTTAGGGGTTGAATTTAAAAAATCCGGTCTTATTCCTTGCCTACATTATACATAACATAGACCCTCTGTGCAAAATTTCAGTTGCCTAGGTCCAACGGCTTGGGCTGGGCGTTGATCAGTGAATGAATCAGTCAGTCAGGACTTTGAAGTTTATTTATATAGAAGATTGTAGTGTTTTCTTGGCTGACACCCACTCCAAAACTGAAAAATACAGTCGAATTGACAATTACCTCCTTCTTTGAAGTCTGTTAAAAAGGCGAATTTACAGTGGAAATGTAAAGATGAATCAGCTGTTGACTGTACGAGTCTAAATTTCGTCTTCTAAGAACCCGCGCCATAAACGGACAAAGTCATCTCGACAAAACATTACTCTTGAAACAATATAACGACGTTCCTGAGATAAGGCCTTCGTACATTGCATCCGATCGGAAATTATAAATTTTCAAGAAATAACTTAATAACGCTGCAAAGATTTGCTTTCAAAACATTTGTTTTGAGGGTTCCGTATAACGGAAACGCTTCCATACATTCTTGGGCCTAGATGTAAAAAGACGAGAGTGGTGTCAATGAACAGCTTATATATTGTCAAACCATCTTTGAAAATTTTGCGGATTTTAGCAATCTGAGAGCAAAGTTAAAAGAGATTTAGTAAAAGTGAGGCTATGCAACAAATTGACAATAACCTATAGGTACTTAACAGGTGATTTTATAACTATAATCATATGATAGACAGTTATTTATTACATTAATTGTAGTTCTTATTGTATTGAGTGGGAAAATGTAACGAAACTCACAAATAGATTAAAAGACAGGGAAGACAAGAATTTGTGTCATTTCATCCTCTAAAACTCGTCGGCCCAGTGTATTACATCGATAAGTTGGTATGCCACAGTCGTACAAGTTAAACAATATACTATAAGTCCGTAGAGCGAAAGCACTGGTCGAGGAATATAATTAAAATACGCAAACGATAACCGATACAAGACGAGTAGGTAGGTAGTCCGGTTATCATGTTGGGAGACGATAATGTACGTACCGCGAATGCACATCCTGAGAACGTACGCCCCGGTAATGTACAGCCACGGAATCCGTGCACATGTACACGGATTCCCGTCCGTACGTTCTCGGGTCGTGCGTTATAATATCAGGCTGTATAAAATTGTTACGGGCGAGAATCCGTGTACAGCCATAGACACGACAGAGTGGTGCCTCGTTTCCATGAATCGTAAATAATTCACTTCGCAGCCATTACACGCTCGATCTTGTGCGTGACATTATCGAGGCTATGAGTCACAATAGATTGACGTCCTGATCTGGCTGGATCTTACACTAGACAAGTCAATCCAAATGATCAGAGTTTAGATGTAGAGGAGCGATACATCAACCCATTATCTATAAACCCACTGAGGGGCACGGGGCTTTTCCCTAAGGAACCTTTCTCAGTGAAAAGCCCGTGCCCCTCGGTCCTATACCTATAGCGCATACTCCACCACGGGGGCCTAGTCCGGATAGGTGGAGCCTTGTAAGACTAGTGGCTGGTCTTACTGTCGGACGTTTTCAAGCTGCCCTAAGGCCTCTGACTTGGCTTCACGACTTCCATCTATTGACGGCAGCCGGCACCAACTGCTTAACGTGCCTTCCGAAGCACGGAACCGCTCGGAAAAATCCCACTAGCGTTAGTTATAGATGGTCATTTGGGCACGAATTCCCGGGTTGTACATTCTCGTACCGTAAATTCTCGGTCCGTGACCCATCATGATCATAGATTGAAAATCCGGGAGCTGTCACTGTCAGCACAGATTAAATACATTTGACAAACATAAAAAGTAATAAATCGATCTGTAAACGAGAATCTACGAGAATCGATTTTAAAGTTAATATTCTGTTTTATTGTAAACTATTGACAGTATAATAATTTATTCCGTAGATTTTGTTCACTTTGATTGAATCCATCATTCGATGAGAGTGATTTTATGTTCAATAATAATTCTTGAAATCATTCACAGTAATCGATTATAGTAATCGAAACTCTATTTCATCAGTGCAATAAACTTGTTTTTAAGATTTCTCGTCTCCCAGATTGTGAATTGAGCAGATTTTTTTATATTTTGAAACAGAAAAAAATACCGCTTTTTTTAAACCATATTTCAGCTTATTACAATTGGGCCCAGAGATCCCCGGCTCCTTTGTAAGTAATAAAAAAAATCCCACGCCCGCTATCCCTGAGGGAGTAGGCAGAGGCACCAATCACTAGAACTGGGCCCACGTTTTGCCGAGTTTATGTAAGTACATAATAATTATAAACTCATGCCCGTTATCCCTGAGGGGGTAGGCAGAGACACCAATCACTAGAACTGTGCCCACGTTTTGCCCATGTACATACTTATTATTATTTCAGAAATATTTTACAAATGTCTAGTTTCCAGATTTTTTCCTTGTAATTGTATTATAAGAGTAAGCTGTAGTAAATAAATAATTAAAACAAGACTATATTACTTGTCAAATTTTATATTCTGGGTCAACGGAAAGTACCCTTTATTCCCTTGAGTGTCAAAATTTACATTTTTTTAAACAGCCGTATCTTCTTTTATGTCAACTTATAATTTTTTTAACTAAAATTTTCGTAAGCTCAACACATTGTAAGCATTTAGTCCGGATCTACTTATAAGTTTTATTTTTTCACAGTTTCAAGGTACGGTACATCTGAGTATATTGTTATAATTTCAACTCGATACCTCCTCGCGCTTCTGAGATAAAGGATTTTGATAGACATACATTCGGACGGACGAATTATGTGTTACTATAAATAAAATAAAATAAATATTTATTTCAACCGCTTTACACAAAGTTACAAGGCGTATGAGAAAGTTAAAGGGTTTCGTTTTTTTTTCTGATATGGAACCCTAGAAAGGAAGGACTTAATGTGTCAAATTTGATGCAAATTACCTGTTAAATATACGGCTCACAGGAGTCGCCTGCCTTCCTTGTTAATCAGAAAACAAGTAATTGCTTCATGCCAAAATCGAACGTAGGTATTCCCTCACGAACGTGAAGTGATTCTGATAATGCAATGTAGTTGTTTTTTTTTTTTTACATACAGGCACATACATTGCTTCTGGCCCCACACTAGGATACCCTGTGTCGTGGGAACCAGAAACAGCGACGTCACAAACATGTAAACATCCAAGACCTGGGTTTTTTTTTGTCCCCAGCCGGGATTCGAACCCGGGACCTCTCGCATGTTAGTCAGATGCGCTAACCACTACGCCACAGAGGTCGTTATATACAAAGACAACTGCATGAACATGGCCATTAAGTTTCATTGTCGCTTCAAGTATACACGCGCACGCATATCAAACAATCTAGGCGTCAATGGTATGAAAAAACACGTCACGTGACGCGACCGTGTATAATGTCATCGTACTACAATGCACTAACAGAATCGAGGCTCCGGTCCATCCCCTGTGCCACCACCGCACGGAATCAGAATCACATTGACGCAATGGACGAAACCCTATTAGACACAGCAACAGAGCATATTCGGTTTGTGTAAACACGCGCTAAAAGTCTCCGAACGTGCTAATTGGAGCAATATCGCCTGAAACCGTCTCTTAACTCAGAGGCGGGTTCATCAGAAGGTCATTGGGTGGAATGATCTTTCGGGGTAGAGCAATATCGTTCATTTTAAGTAATACTAGACGAAAACCCGGCTTCGCTCGGGTAAAATGTAGACGCAAAATAATATTCCACTATGTTTTTTTATATGGTGACGCCTCTGTATTTATCAACCACCAGTAGATATAAATATCTTAATACATTCAGATACATAAGCTCACACCTGTATCCCAGAGGGGTAGGCAGAGACCACGGACTGTCACCTGCCTCTATCCTGACAAATCACTTTCGCTTCATCGACATCCATTAGTCGTTGCATGTACCCACATCGGTTTCGGGTACTTTTAATCTTGCCCTTTGCTAATACATCCCCTATTTGGTCGAAGTATGTCCAACTGGGGCGTCCCTTTACCGGCCCTTCCACTCAAATTCGCCCGATATATTTGCTTTGTCAGTCTTTCTTCGTTCATCCTCTCCACATCTCCAAACCAACGCAACATTCCTTTTTTCAATTCTAGTCACTCACTACATCCTCTTTCTCTACATCCTCGGTCTCTGATCACACTATTGCGTATTCTGTCATCCAAAGTAACACCACACATATTTCTTAAGGATCTCATTTGTACTGCACTAATCCTACTTTCATGATTCTTCTGACTTCTGCCATACCCAAATCTCGCTACCATGGTTACATCAGTATTTTAACCAGCACACTATTACGGATAGCCAATCTTGCTCTTTTGGACATGTTCTGGCTACTCACGAAGGAATGCAAGGCGAAAATCGGATACTTATCATAACTTTGTCATGGGTACCTCATCACAAATTACTAAATGAGCTTCCTTCATAAACTTATCAGCATTGAATTTAGTTAACAGCTAGTAAATCTAATGACGTATGAGACGTAGAATTCACTTGGCTAATCAACTAAAAACAGCTCCCTCTCTTTGGCTTTACAGCTTTTAGTTTTGTATTGACCACATGTTTTTCTTCATCATTTTAATTTTTGGTATTTTTCTTATCTAGTGGCTTTTTCATTTCAATAAGTTTATTGGTACCTAACTAAGCAAAACAATAAAGATCAATTTATGACTTTGATTTCCTTTTTCAATTATTTTTCAGACCCTTCCAAAACTCAATGTCAATTATTGTCTTCCCGCCAATGAAAAACACCACAGATTACTTACTACACCTTCTCAGTTGGCAAAGATTATAATAACCTTTTTGGATGCCAAGGTATTCCACACACCATGGAGTTAATAAATGAAAATGGTTAATTTAATATAAGCCACAGTATTATATTACCTATGGAAAATTAAAACTATACTAAAAGTAAAACTATACTAAAATTAAAACTATATTAAAATTAAAGAACTATATAAAAGGGAATTTATTATTTGTGAATAGATAGCTATTCACAAATAATAAATCCCCTCGAGTTCGCCTACTCCCCGCATGGTGCACCGCATGCACGCAGCGTTGCCCCGTTGTACTGCGAGGCTGACCCTTTGGGCAAAGTATTCGCCCGCCCTGGGGTCGCCGGAGGCCAGGACCAATTTTTTTGAAACCTCTTTCATGAAAGCCTTCATGTCAGAGGACCATGGGCCCAGCGTTTCCATAGCAAGTGCCGCAAATTCGTGGTCAACAGTAACGAAGACGTATTTGCGGCACTTTTCCAGCTGGGCCCGGTCAACTGCAGTCCCAGCCTTTCTTGCCGAGCTTCTGACGTGGGATGGCGCCAAGGTGTCCACGATGGTGGCATCCCACGCCAAAGGCCGGCCTAGCCGCCAGGGCATTAGCGTCACCCCATCGGGTCTTTTGCCGTCTGGTGCAGACATTCCGCGGGGTTCCAGCGTGCTGCTGATGTTAGCAGAAGACAAAGCCCGCTGGAATGTGTCATTAATGACAGCATGGCGGCTCATGCGGCAGGTGGCTGATGCACTTGACAGGCAGCTAAGACCGTGGCGGCCAAGAGCGTCCACAACCTGACCACACATGCAGCCATGAGGCTCACAGGCTTTGGCCCCAACCCGAAGGCAAACTGCTGACCTTAGGGTATGGGGGTCCAGCATCGTGCCCAGGTTACGGGATGGCAGTGCTCGTAGCCAGTGCCCTGACTCCTTCTCTGAGACCGCCAACAATCTAGCCCGCTCTTAGATCTCCGAGCATTGCTCGAGAAGCGCTGCATGGGCGGATCTTACTGCAACGATGTCCCATTCGTGTTGGCGGCGCTTTTCAGTAGGTACGTCAGCGTCCACATTACTGGCGCGCCAAGCAAACTCCGCCTCCTCTAGGCACGCCACACGAACATCGAACATTAATAAATTAGATCAAAGGGCCGGTTTAGATTATCTTAGTGTTTAGGGGAGTGCTTTACTTTACACTCTGTTGCAACATTATGCTGAATCGGGCCCATTTTGGGGGCTCAACCTTTAACGACCTCTGTGGCGTAGTGGTTAGCGCATCTGACTACCATGCGAGAGGTCCCGGGTTCTAATCCCGGCTGGGGACAAAAAAAAATCCCAGGTCTAAGTCTTGGATGTTTACATGTTTGTGACGTCGCTGTTTCTGGTTCCCACGACACAGGGTATCCTAGTGTGGGGCCAGAAGCAATGTATGTGCCTGTATGTAAATGTAAATATGTAAAAGTAAATTATTATTTTCATGTTGTACAGTTTTTTTTTTTTCACGCTTTTTATGCTTTCTGTGTTATTTTTTTATTATTGAACGCATTCTGTGTGTGTGTTTTTTTGTTTTGTTTTGAGTATCAAATAAATAAATTTTCTTTCTTTCTTTCTTTCTTTCTTAAGGAGAGTGCTTTTGTAGAAACATGTAAGCGCCACTTGCTTTAGTACGTTTTACGGTATAGTACGGTTCTAGTTGCCTTTCAATTAGAATCAAAATAGAATTGGTTTCTATTGTTCTATCCAGTAACACCTGAGCGCGTTACTATCCTCGTTACTTATCTGTGTATAAACTAAAAATTTAGTGAGAACTTTAGGAGAGTGTGCAAGTGACTCGTGACGGGTGCGTGTTGTTTTCATTAACTCGAATTATCAAACTTACTTAAGTGTTCCATTAAAACTCATAGTATTTTGAGTAGGATAGCGCATATTTCGCGACGTCGACGAAGTGACACTCTACTGGAAGAAATATAAACGTTCACTCGAACGTCTAGTAATGTACTAATGCACTTGCCTCTCTAATTGAATTATAGCACTCTCCTAAACACTGAAATAATGTAAACCGGCCATAACAGTTCACAATGAAAACTTGTGACACTAACACAACATCCAGTATGTAATTTGGTCGAAGTGTGAAAACAACTTATAAAACTGTATCTGACACTAAGACATGTAGTTCCCAATGAGAAGCATATTTTACATTGCCATAAGAGGTTGAAATGGATTTGCAGGGAAGAGCGGGTGATCGTGATCTTCCACTATAAAGGGAAACATCTCGCCAGGCAGAACGTATGCCTGGGGAGCGCCGGACCAACTTTTGTTTGTTGGACGTTGTATTTGTCGTAAGCCATGTGTAATACTTTGCTTACACGATGTTGGAGTTGATAGTTTGCGGGCAGAGTTGACATGTGCTCGCCACAGATTACAACTGAAATAAGCCAAGAATATGTTTATTGTAAAATAGTACCAATATACCAAAAAACATTAATTTAACAATTTTTTTGATATTTCTCAATTAGTTCGTAGATAATCTTTTCCTATTAACGGGCGTATCTTATTTACGTTCGGAAGTTTAATTTTTTCACAGCGTCTAGGAACTGTCGACTTAAGTATGGTTTTAATTTCAACTCCATACCTTAAGGTACCGTTTTTTTCCTTTTGAGGTACGCAACCCTAAAAATGGTGAAACCCGCGGTGCGCTTCTCCAACTCGCTCTTGGTCGATTTTCAAAAGAGAAGCCCAATTGAATGTTAGCACCTTTCCAGCACCCACTTACAGCAGTATTCTATTAAAACATGCTCCCAATGTAAATACAACGTTTCAGGCGCTATTTGTTTGTCGTGCAAGAAACTGCACCACGAAATGTCTTGCTAGCAACCATAGAAGTTTCACTCCAGTCTCAGTGCGATTGAAGAGCTCTTTTTTTCAAAATGCACTAAGTCCACAAAAAAAAGGCAATTATTATTAATTGTTATTATTTTGTTATTTATTATTTACTTTTTCAAGAAACAGTGACGAGAAATATGTATTCTTTAGATAGTCATACTTAGTACTTTTTGAAATAGAGCTTTTTATTGATGTACAGCCTATCAAGAAAATGTAGAAATTAAAGAGTACGGTTTTGCGCAGACTGTTTGTCTGTGTTTCTTAATATCTTGCACTTACAAGCATTATATAAATAAATAACTAGAGCTGTTCCATAAATTAAGGTATTGCGCTTCAATAAATATAGTAAATGTTTAGATTTCTCAATAAAACAATTACCTAGTAAACGTTCACTTCCGGTTTCTTGTATTTTTTGAAAAACTGTAAGACTTCACTGTATGGAGTTTTCTGATTTAACCGACCCCGAACTGCCAAACTCATAATGAAACTTTGGAATTGTCTAATGCCCGGTTCCAATATCCACAAAACGCTTCGTTTTTGCTTACGATCGGTTACAATTCCTACGAAATTCCTACGAACCGTCAATAAATTGTATGGAAAACGGATCGTAGCCGGTAGGCGTATATTATAGGAACCGGGCATAAATGCTTAACCCGATACAGTGTAAAATTGTAGACAGAGACATGACTGTCATGATCTTGAACAACCTCTTCCGCTTAAATTAATTTTCACCTTCCCTTCATTTGTATTTGCGTATGCAGATTCGGGTACTTTTATATATTTTAGCTTTTTGCTAATACATCCCCTATTTGGTTGAAGTATGTCCGCCTGGGACAATAATGAAGCTATAATGTTTCCGACCCACTACACTTGTGATATCATTAAATGTAATAGGTATTACTCACCCGGTCTCTTCACCCATCTAGTGTGAGTGAAGGTGCACTAGACGCTGTACAAATCATCAGAAATCAGAAATTTATTTCAACGTAAAGAATTTACACTCTGTTTGTTGAATGTCAATGTACTTATAATGTTAAGCGCTGCCTTGGGACCGAATGTAGAGATCTCATTGCGTAGATTCTGTTCTTTTGCATGCAATAAATATCTTCTTTTTTTACCTAGCCTCATTTGTGTTCCACTGCTGGGCCTTCCTTCGTTTTTCCCATCTATCTCTCTCTGTCTCCAGCCACCTCGCACCATCCCGGCAAGAATGCGTTTAGGTCGTCCCGCCATCTTCGCCTCGGTCTGCCGCGACGTCGGCGTCCCTTTTGCGGAACCCAGTCGGTCGCAATTCTGGCCCGCCTATCTACGCTCACACGGCTAATATCTACGTAATAATAATTCATTCATTCAACGCTAAGATCTGTCATAAGACGAATAAAATAGGCTATTTGACAAATTCTGAAAGCCATCTCATATTGTTTGTTGGCGTTCATGGAGTCCTCAGAAAGTGGTCATTTTAAACTAAAAATGTATTAAACTAAAAAAATAAAAATAAAAAATTCGTTCGTGTAATTGGGTATTATGACGTCACTTCCCAATAAACCAACCAATGAACTTAAGAAAGAATGAATGACCGACTCCATTTTTATGGAATTGTGACGTCATCATAGAATCGGCAAATCCAGGCCGTTTCCGATACAATGGCGGCAGATACAAACTATCAAATTTTAACTTGTGTTTTTTTACAAATCATAATTGTTTTTTAGTTAAAATGCCTTAAAGCGGTTCTTAGACACATCATTTATACGAATACGTATGAATAATACTGTTTTTTTCACACTGTCAAATAGCCTATTGTATTACAGTGCCCTCACAGGGTATCACGTACTTACCTACAAATAACAATACCACCTGTACTTATAACTATGTACGTTATTTAGCAATAAAGAATATACAAACAGGTGCAAAGGTCAAAGTTCATAATCACTCATCTATTGTCTAACTAAGGCAATCAATATAAACTGAATCACGTATGCCTACCGCCGATTTTCAAACATAAAGATAAAGAACTTTACTTTAAAACATGATAAAAGAAATAATGTAAGAATTGCATTTGTTTACATTTCCATAAAAGCCCCCTTAAAAATATTAAGTTATTCTTTAATCTATTCACACAATGACAACAAAGAAAAATGATTGAGAGCGGGTACACACTAGGCGTTTTGAAGCGCGCGCTTTTGTAACGCGCGTTGTAAGAACTATGAGGTCTGATTGAAGTGTACACATGCACCCCGTGTACCCGCTCATAGTGATGTAGTCGTAGCTGAGGTGTATGAACTCTTCAACACTCAGGTTACGAAGTTGATCCAGTAAATGTGTGTTCACCTTCAGTTCTGTAAGTGTAAGGCATGTAGCCGATTGGGGTTTTCTGTGTTAACAACTCTACCTGACGCCTGCACTGGGCAACTGAGCCACAGCACAGCCTCCATTACGCGCCGAGCGGCGATAACTGGAAAGGTACACAGCTGTCAAAATGGGAGTGACTCGGTCGCTTTCTAGCGGACTAGCTGCTGTGCGGTTCATAAATTATAATTACCGGTAAAAAGTAAAGAGGAAAATATCATCATCAACCCATTATGTCCTATGCGGGCCGCTGCGCCCGCAGTTGGGTTTCATCATCATCATCATCAACCCATAGCAGTTGGGTTTGCGACGTGGGAAATGCAAAATATAATACAGACGAGAAAATAAATAAAACATACAAACATAGATGCTTACTTCAAGACTGTATATTGAGAACTAATGACAGATTAATATGGAAAAACAGAAAAACGTAAATTAACTTCAAATTCAAATAATCATAAAAAGTAAAAAGAAATAAAATATAATCCTCTCTAGAGAGCCGCTACATTTCCCCACCAAGGAGCACGGGTATCTTCCCTGAGGAAAGTATAGGCTATACTCTACTACAGGGGCCAAATCTGATTTGTGGAGGCTTGTAAGACTAGTGGCTGGTCTTACTGTTAGAAGTTTTCAACCCGCCCCTAAGGCCTATAAGGTACTGTTTCATGTGATGTTTTTTTATGTTACTACAGCCTTCTTGTTATATGTCCTCAGTAAAGGTTAGACCACGAGTAAGTATATTCTACGTGTCAACGACCAAAGCCAAGTCATTATAACAATTAGCACCTGTAAGAATAATAGCCCAAGTAAACGATAATTTTACGTTTTCTTTAGGAAACAATCATACTATCGAATAAAAATAACTTTTAAGTAGAAAACCGTCTTGAAGAAAACTAAGCATTCTCAACAGGATATTAACAAAATTTCTGTGAACCCTCTCTAACAAAACAATAAATCAACGCAGTCGGGAAACGTAAACAATTATCGCCAAAAATATAAATTAATATGTATTATAGCCCTTTGAAAACAAAGCGCTTGCAGAAAAGGATTAAAAGAGTTAAACATTTTTTAGAAGGAGATTAGGTAATAATCTTTGAAAAGATATTAGTAATAATATTTTAATAACAAATGAGAAAATGTTATTGCAAATAAAAGTGTTTTGTGTCCTGGCTGACAAACTAGGATTCCCTGTGTGCTATGGGTAGCCAGGCTACTTCCGTATGCTAAGCTTAGTATTTATCATAGTCAAATTAGTATAGATAACAAGAACAAAATACTAACAAGATCCATAATAAATCGCTCCGAACTTACACATTTTTATTTTTTATTTTGTTGTAGGTAAATCAAATCCGATGAGTATTTTATGTAAAAGGTAGTGCCATATTAATTTGGTCAATACGTTTTCATATGCATGCACACGTTCCAATTCGTATGAGCACAAAAATGTTACCCGTATTCTTGAAGTCGGTTTTTTATTTAATAATAATTTCCTTTTAAGGTACGGAGGTAAGACTGACAGACCAACTGACAACAATAGGGTCGCTGACAACCTTCGACTATGGGCCCCTAAAAAGGTCAGCTCGGTTGGTTCATTAATGTTATTTCCATGTCGGCCGTCGTTGCAGCAGGCAGCAGCCTCTCTGCGAGCGCACAAATGAAATGTGCATGTATGCTCTGGGGAACGCCGTGATATATTCCGTGCAGGGGGCGAGGAGGCGAGGTGGCCTTATAAATTAGCGAGGCATTCGGTACTCCTAGATAGATAGATAATTGTACATAATTGTAATTGTGAATGTTATTTTGTGAGCAATAAAGAATTGATTTATTTATTTATTTTTATTGCTTAAAAGACCCCGCCCTTACAGGTTTTCCACCCAATACAGCAGGTTAAATAAAATTAACATAACAAAAAACCGATGACATTAAAATTACATTAACATGCATTTCATTATATAAATTCAAGTATAATATCAATATATAAACATTCTTATCTTAAGTACACCAGGAATTGCACATGAGATTCGACAATAGCACAGGGTATCCTAGTTTGGGTCCAGGGCCTAGATTCCGCTAAAGCATTGTAGTACAATGACAGTTTAATGAATGCGTCGTTTTCATAATATTTAATTTTTATTTTAAAACAACGCGCGCACGCGTATATGTGTCTGTTATTCTATGCGTCCATGGAATTTAAAAACATGTCACGTATCCTGACTATGTAATTGTATTTGAACTATAATGCACTAACAGAATCAAAGCCCAGGATTTAGATTCTGTTTATGCATTGCAGTACAATGACGGTTGCTTGGACATGACGATTTAGTTTCATTGCCGCTTCAAGTCTACGCGTGCACGTATATCAAAAGTTCTAGGCGTCAATGGTATGCAAAAACCCATGTGACCCGACCGTGTATCTGTCATCGTACTATAATTCACTAACAGAATCGAGGCCCGAGTCAAGTGATTGTCTTGTGTGGAAGTTATTATTATTATTATAACATAGTACAGCACAATAGGCGGTCTTATTACTTAAAGTGATTTCTTGAAGACAACCATTGACAAATATTGCAGACATAAATAAAAAAATGTCATATAGAAGGAGGAGATGTACGTAAATATAATACGTACTAGAGAGAGAAAAAAGGAAAACAAAGAGAGTCATGGTACGGAGAGGACCGACCCCAAATAAGATGGAAAAAAGCCAGGTAAAAAAGAAGAAGAAAAAAGGAGAAACGTACTTCAATAAAGGAAAAATAATGTTTTTGAATTCGGCTCTTAAATAGTTATTGGAAGGAAAAGAGAAAATCTATATAAATAAAATTCAAAGTCCTGACTGACTGACTCACTCATCCACGCCCAGCCTAAGCCGTTGGACTTAGGAAGCTGATATTTTGCGCAGAGTGTCATTAGGCAAGGAATAAGACAGGATTTTTTGAAATTCAACCCCGCAGGGGGCGAAAAGGGTTGCCAAAATTTGTATGGGAGGTATAAAGAATGTTGTCTAATTTTCTTGAAACTTGAAATAAATAATCCTCAACACAATTGATTGAACACGTGTTTCGCCGTTTTTCTAAATTTAACCCTTATGGGAGTGAACGGGGTTGCAACATTTTGAACTAAAGTCCACGCGGACGGAGTCGCGGGCGAAAGCTAGTCAAGTTATAAAATCACAATGTATTCCAAGTCAAGGCACGCTATCTTCGCTGGCGGGACCGTGAAGCATAGAAAGGAGAAGCGAAGTAGCGTTAGCATAACAAGACAATAAAAATAAAGTAGATTAGACTTAGGTTTCTTCATACAAAATTCGATTTCAATGACGACTTAAGTCGTCGGCCCAAGTACTGTCGTCAACGCAAAGGAGAAGATAAAAAGTATCCGAGACCGGCTTGCGTCCATTCAACGACTGATAAATGCCTGTGAAGCGAAAGTGATCAGTCAGGATCGTTGCAAGTGGCAGTCCCTGGTCTCTGCAGACCCCTCTGGGTTGCAGTTGTGAGGTTATGTATGTATAAAAAAATTGCTATCAGTTGCCCATCACCATCACGCACATCTTTACTGCGCGGATTTTTGTTCAAGTTAATGTCAAATATTGATGTTGGCTATGAAAATTTCGAGCCCATTATTACTCTGCAATTGAGGTAGTACGAGTCCAGAAAAATCGTATATAAATAAATAAAGGTAGCAGTGAATATTATGCTCTTCATCATCATCATCATCAGGCTATGCTAGTCCACTGCTGGACATAGCCCTCCCCTAATGAGCCCCATAGCGCCCTGTCTTCAGCTTGCCGCATCCAGCATCTGCCTGCAGTCTTTCGCAGATTGTTCTAGACGCCCTATTTGGAGGGTATCCTACACTACGACGTTTGCCGAGTCGCGGTCTCCACTCAAGAACACGTTTACCCCAGCGGTTGTCGGTTCTTCACGAGATATGGCCAGCCAACTGCCACTTCAGCTTGCTAATTCTTTGAGCTATATCGATAACTTTGGTTCTCTGTCGGATTTATTCGTTACGAATTCTATCCTTCATGGCCGGGATACACGTGGCTAGTTTTTCAAGCTAGGATAGCAAGGTAGTGTCAGTAAACTAGCAAGCTAGTACTTCTGACTTCGTGTAGACAAAACTAGCTTATTTCCATGTTCCAACCAGCATGTTCCAAGCCAGGTCAGCAAGCCAGGACAGTATTAGCTTGCTATCCTAGCTTGAAAAACTAGCCTCGTGTATCCCGGCCATCAGAGAAACTTCGAGCATAGCTCTCTCCATAGCTCGCAGAGCGACTTTGAACTGGTGGACCAACCCTATCGTGAGTGTCCCTGTCTCGGCTCCGTAATGCTCTTACTAATGCCGTAGGTACTTGGCTTAAGTCTGCCAACAGTATTGTTTAGTATCCGGTCGTTCGTGTGGGATGCCGCAGGGGGAATATCTGTAGTCGTTAGGCACATACATTGCAATCGAATGTAGGTGTACCTACTGCGGAATGCAGCAATGACGGAGCCCGGAAGCCCCGAAAGGTATTATTTTGGGCATAATGGCCGACAAATGACTTGAACAAATAACTTCAACTTGGTATGGAAGTATTTAAGTGGACTCTTGGCGGGGGAGGAGCGAACTGACATAAGTTTCTTATAATTTAAAAAAAATGCGTGCAACGAATAATGAATGCCGAAAGTGATCTGTTAGGATTGGCCACTGGAAGTCCGTGGTCTCAGCCTCCTACCCCTCTGGGATAGAATAGAATAGAAAACGTTTTATTCAGAAATTAAATTTACACAGTACAATGATTTTTAGAGTTAAAAAACAAAAGTAACATGGAATATTTTACACAAATTAAATAATAATCAGGCTGGACCTTATGTCTGTATGTTGTATGATCATGAGTTGAAAGCCCGAAGTCCTTCCTGCTGTGTGTCACCCGCCTTATAGTATATTTTAGGTTTGCTTTTACTGGTGTACCTACAATAAAAAATGTGATGAGAAATCATTACAAGGTTAGTTAACAATATTTTTATTTTATTACGTTACATACAACTATAGATCTCAATACATATTTTTTATGTATACTTATTATGGTATTTTTTGTAATTAAAACGTTTGCCTACTCTATTCGCTGCTGTATGTAATAAAAAGAACCGAGCAAACCACTTCAAACACATAATTGTTTTTAGTGTTTTAACAATTTTATAAACGTTTATTTTGAATAGAATTTAAAAGAATTCATTCATAAATTTTTCATCTGCACTTTATATTCCATACATTTAATGAAAAAACAGGCAGTTGCGAGTCGGAGTGGCGCGCGAGGGGCTCCGTAAAAATATAATCTAAGCATATTTTAATATTTTAAGTGCCTACCTGTGACTGTTGACTCGCTGTCGCGTGTCTACAAAAAAACGGCAAAAAGCACATTTTGTATGGGAGTCTGTTTATTTTAATTTCATTATAGCACCATCTGTTGACGGGTAGAATATTTACTAGAATGTTTACTAACGACATCTAGTGATAAGTAGTGGTGACCTCAAGACTTGGCAAATTGGCAAGTAGAAGTTAGCTTAGTATTACTATTACTCACTAGATGGCGCATAGTATTAGTATTATATTTAAACTATAGATGACACTACTTACCTGAAAACAAAATTATCTTTTTATAAATCTATTTTCAACATGATGATTACAGAAGATTACAGGATTTTTAACCTATATAATATTTTAGTGAGTTATATATTTATTTACATTGAATGTTAAGGTTGATGTGATGTCCACTGTATTTGATAGACCTTTTCGACCAAGTATTTCACCATGCTCTACCAAATATTCGAACGAAATATTTTTCCAAAAAGACCGGTTTGAAGCGGCTTGCATCCAGCGTCTTCCTGCCACTTGAATGAGATCGTCTGTCCATCTTGTGGCTGGTCTTCCTACGCTGCGCTTGCCGATATGTGGTCTCCATTCGAGCACTTTTCGGCCCCATCGGCACAAAATAAACTACATTAATGTAGTTTATTTTGTGCACATAATTATCGGCAAGCGCAGCGTAGGAAGTTCAGCCACAAGATGGACAGACGATCTCATCCAAGTGGCAGGAAGACGCTGGATGCAAACCGCTTCAAACCGGTCTTTTTGGAAATCCATGGAGGAGACCTATGTTCAGCAGTGGACTTCTTGTGGCTGAATGATGATGATGATGATGATTGTGTGCACCTATTCTCTAAATCTTCTCGTTTATTGGAAGAAATCTCTTACTGGGATAAGCTCGTTTTTATTTTCTCATGTAATGTCCTGATAAATGTTTCGGGTGCAATAAAGTACAAAGAAATATTTCGAAATCGAAAAAATCGCATTATGTCTTCTTTGTTTCTTTATGACTTAGCTAAGCCCCCTTAGGCCAAGTTAAGGGGGCTGTTAAGAGGATCTAATGGGCTAACTAGTGCCACCAAAAAACCTTATATCTTTTTTTACAGATCGTATTTGCTAATCGTTTCTTTACCATTTCTCAATCACGTTAGTTCAGTATTTTTTTAGAACCACGACAAAGAAGTTAGGATAACAAACCTGAACTAGATAGTATTTATGCCAAATGCGGATGTTATTGCCGGTTTGAAAATTACAATTAACATAATTGAGAAATTTTACAGACACTTTTTGCAAATTCTATCTGTAAAAAAGATATTATTTGTGTACCTCGGTGGCGCTAGCAAAGTAAAAAGTAAATGTAAAATTCATATAAAATACTAGCTGACCAGGCAAAAGTTGTTTTGCCAGATAGGGCTATGAAAAATAGATAACAACCTATTCTCAGACCTACCGAAGATACATATAAAATTTCATCAAAATCAATCAAGCCGTTGACACGAGTGACAAACACGGTGACACGAGAATTTGATATATTAGAAGAAGAATTTATCCTCTGGACCCCTTAACAGCAGTTAACCAAACTGCTTACAAAACCTGACATTTGTTAACGGTAAATCAACAGATTGTTATTATTCGAGAAACCGCGGGTTACGCTCTACCTACATTATTGTATTCGAAATCGCCCCACAAATCTAGACATATAAACAGTACGATGAAATGGAGTCACATAATTACATTGCTGATCTGATAACAATCATTACCTACAAACAGTTATGTAATGTATGTATGAAGGCATTCAAAAACCCATTTATTAATGTAATCCAATTTTGGCGCATTAAAATATCTTTCACTTTGCTCGCGATACAACCGGATCCGTGGCGAGATAGCGCCGTAGTAGTGATGGGCAAAAAAGTATCGATAAAAATTGGGAAGTTTCCAATTCTATTCGACTGCAATGGAGCCGTAAGGGCTAGTTTCTGAATTGAAAATTTCACTAACCACTGAACTGTAGTGCTGACTCGTCAAATTACTCAGAAAAGAGGATGACAGATTGTTAGGTACTCAAGTACCTATTTATTTAGTGGAATTCTCAATTCAGAAACCGGCCCTAGGACGGGTATGTCCGATGCTATGTTAATAGCTTAGTAACCTAAGCCAATAGCCAGATTTTGACAAATAATATCTTAATAGATTCTTCGTTTTTGCGCGACTGAATACAGTACATGTAAGTTTTACGATAAAATCTAAACCATTGTAAGGTTATATTTTTACATTGTTGCAAAGCCAATCCAGTCATTAATAAAAGTAAAAACATAAAAGTACGCTGCGTAAAAAACATTATCCAACCCAATAGAATATTCTTTATTGTATGTACACCAGGAATTACACATGAAATTTCACAATAAAATAGTACAGTACAATTGGCGGCCTTATTACTGAAAGTAATTTCTTCCAGACTACCATTGATAGAAAAAATATAAAGAAGCTAAATTATAAGATCTACTAAAGAGACCATCCAACGAGAATAACGTGGAGATTACAATCACGACCAAATGATTTTCAATGACTTTTAATTATAAATGTTATCTTTCATGATGACACAGCAACTTTCGTCAAAATATGACACATTAAGAATTTTCACCGTCGATAAACTTACTAGCAAGAATAAAGCGTATTCTGAATGAGGACGGCCGGAGAAAAAAACCTCTACCTAAGTGTAAAGTTACTTTTATATGTATACTTAACAGTTATTTTAAATTGCAGTACCCTCGCGGGATTTTTTTTTTTTTTGGCTGGATGAGAACAGAAAGAAGTGGTTGCTGTGTACAAAAGACTGTACAAAAGAATGTAAAACAAAGACGAATATGGACTAATGGATAGATCGAATAGTCTTTATTGTATGTACACCAAGAATTACACATGAAATTTTACAATAACAGGTACAACAAGTACAGTACAAATTGGCGGCCTTATTACTAAAAGAAACTTCTTCCAGACAACCATTGAAGAAAAAAAAATAGAGAAACTAAATGACGGGTTGTCATGCAACTATTGCAGACAATATTAAACAAGATATATTTATGTCTAATGCACATACGTAAACGGTACATAAATATAAAACAAAATATACATATAAGACAGTCATGTGGACGTAGGATATGAACGAAAACATACCTGCATAATACTAGAGAAGTAAAGGAGGAAAAATAATGTTTCTGAACTCTGCTCCAAAATTTTATTTATTTATAAATGTGAGATGGATTGAATTTAAGTGCGAATAATATCGATATAGGTTATACCCTACCGTTTTATAACCCTAACTTATAGTCAACTTTAATAAGCGTATATCGTTCACAATGTAACTAAATAATGAGCTCTTTGAGCCATCGGACCGGCTCACAACGAGCAAGTACATATTGTGCAACAACTTTGTGATTAGCCTGTACATTGTAAGCGTATTTTATCGACCCACGTCTTCATTTACAGCTTTGGTGCGAAGTAATTAGATAGTTACATGATTGTGATTCAAAACAGGGCAAGATTACAATTACTCGAAACCGGCGTAACAAATTAATACAACGACTAATGAATGTCGATGAAGCGATAGTGATTTGTCAGGATCGTGGCAGGTGGCAGTCCCTGGTCTTTGCCTACTCCTTTGAGATACTGGCGTGAGCTTATGTATGTTATCCATGTATGATTAAAAAAATGAAATTTGAGTACCAACGTATCGGCGTATTTTAAAACCCTAGTACTATATCTGCTTCATATTATGTAGAGACTTGTACAGCAGAGCTGGTCTGCTAAACATCATTTCACCAAACAAGTCCCACGGTAAGGCCCTTAATAGCATTAGAATAAAAATCAAAATTCATTAACTCATGGGACTTTTTTCGTGGCACGAGCTTTAGTAGCAATGCATCCTATTTCCCTGTTTGTCATGTCTTTGCCTGGTTACCATGGCACAGTAGGTACCCTGTGCCATTGATATACACCATAGATAACACTTTTTGTAGATGGAGATTATTAGGTATCACGAAAAGAACTGAAAACTCAAACTCTTCAAACTTAAAATCATTTATTTGCAAATACAAATAATTTATGTCATACAGCTGCACAGATTTTAATTGCAACAAAGTAAATGTATTCTGTCACTTAACAGAGTTATGGAGTATTTTTGATAGGTATTATAGCTTAACCAGCATGCAATATTAATGAACAAATTATTTACAACAATTACCTACTGAAAAGTTAACAAAATATAATGTCAATTATGAAATGAATCGCTCGTAGCCCGGGCTGCCTGAGTGATCTTAAACGATCACTAAGGTTGAGCAACATACGGCGCATTCAGTCCATGGATCGGTCACCGTCTATGACTAACGCTAGTGGCATTTTTCCGAGCATTTCCGTGTTTTGCAAGGTGCCTACGTTAAGCAGTTGGTGCCGGCTGCCGTCGATAGATGACAGTCGTTAAGCCATGTCAAAACTTCTGACAGTAAGACCAGCCACTAGTCTTACAAGCCTCCAACCAATCCGGACTTGGCCCCCATGGTGGAGTATGGCCTATACCTTCCTCATGGAAGAGACCCGTGCCCCTCGGTGGGGACATAATGGGTTGATGATGAATGCCAGTTACATGTCCAAGTTTATGATGTTATGAGAAATATGAAAAGTACGCCTAAAGAAGTTTCCACATCAAAATAATTAAACAACAAACCTTTTCCAGCCTATCTTGACCCTTCGTTTGAAGGTCACGCCAGCTATACGTCAGCCGTCGCTGCTCTTTCTTCGGTGACGACACAGTCAGATCCGAAAGCGCTCCGGCTACTTTCCTCCGCGCACCTGCAAAGCCTGCTCAAAGAGTAATGAAGTACAGATGGCTCGCTTCTGGATCTAGATCCGGGACCTGCAATGTGGCCAGAAGAGTTTAGATCGGTTATTTTATTGCACAAGGTTTTTGAAATTTTCGTTGCAAGACTAAATATTTTAACTGCCAGCTTTGAAACATTAGAATTAATATTATTGACACCTAAGGATGTCTGCAAAACTGTGCTGTGTGGACATTATTTATGTGCTCTGATTGTGTCCCGCTGCTGGGTCATGTGCCAAGGCCTCCCCTATAGCAAACCGTTTTAGTCCACTCTTGCGGCTAAGACAAATATTTGGGAGTATTTGTACATTCATACTTGATTAAACATAAAATAAAAACATTTACATACAGGCACATGCATTGCTTCTGGCCCCACACTAGGATACCCTGTGTCGTGGGAACCAGGAACAGCGACGTCACAAATATGTAAACATCCAAGACCTGGAGGTTTTTTTTTTGTTCCCAGCCGGGAAGCGCAGATGCAGATGCGCTAACCGCTGTACCACAGAGGTGGATTATTTTTCCTGTAGTAAGCCTTCTGTGCATCTCTCGTCCAGTGGCACTCCATAGGAAGCGATGCCGGAGGCTGCTCGGTTACGCAACGGAGTGTGCTCATGTGTGACCCCGATGCGGAGACTTGGAGGTATGCGACGGGGTTCGGCGAACAATGGTCAACCATCAAAAACTGGTGATTTTTTTATTTTATAATCCAATATAAGGATTCCAAAATTCTACAAATAGAATTTGTAATTCTGTAAGTTACAAAAACTCCTACGTTTCCCCCACTTTTCGCTCAACTCAGTTAAGTAGATAAGTTATATACAAATACATGCGCAACCAAGGATCTAGGCTGCGTTTCAATAATAGCTTCACAGTTGTTGTGATGTAGCATGATGCACATTTTGCAAATACGTATTAGGAAAAAAGAACAAACAGAGCAGATAGAGAATAATATTTACTTGTGCGGCACCTGCATAACATGCTACAACATTGCTGGAGTAATTTATTTTATTTTGTCTGATTCTTTTTCATTGATGGCGCTAGCCGTCACCGATTCCCCGTAACAAAAACAGCTAGCAAGCACAGCAATTCAAGCAGACTCACTTCACCGCAAATAGTCACACAATATCCCATAACCGAAGCCGTCCGAAGATGGCAGCCCGGTCTAGGTCACCCGGACCAGTTCTGGCTCAACAGCGCGCATTCTAGACAACACAGACCTTGGAGTGCGTGGAGACGTGGACCGCAATTAGGGGGTAATGCACAAAACTGGCGTACAGACATCAGAATAAATACAACGAAAATACTTGAATTTGTTCGTACGAAAGTTTTAGAACTTTTGTAAGTACTAGACATTATTAACGTTATTTCGGATATACCTAACGAGACGACGAGACGAGAGTCGAGAGCAACCGACGACGCGAGCTCCGTCTCTGCTCACCTTGATTAAGCTCTGCGAATCAGAGCGAAACCTGGTCGGACTCTTCCGTCAAAAAATCACGTAAGGCCGGTTTTAGAGTCACGCTGACACTCGGCGCTGACTAGGCCAATATGTACTACCTAGGCCTATGTACTAAAAACGCCGACCGTTCAGCGCTGACCAGCCATACATTTTTTCTATCAGCGCTGACGGTCAGCGCGTGGTCAGCGTGACTATAAAACCAGCCTAAGTGTTCCAGAAAAGTTAATGATTTGTTTTCTATCGACTTCTCCAACAGGCGTGTTTTTTACTATCTTTATAGGCAACATTGCGTCAGATGTCCTTATTTATGGAGGCTCATTTCCACACCGCTCGCAGGTAGTGTGGCTCAGGACAGGCGTTTACCGTGGACGCTGCTTTTATCTAAACATCTGTAGCATACCGAGTTCCGAGTACAGCATAACAATTACTCTTAATAAACAAAAGAGTATAAGTATACTACAGACTGTACACTATAAAACGCGTTAAGAGTGTTGATTCTTTTGAAATACGTTCGTAACGATGCAACGAATACTTTACTTCCGGGTAGAGCGTTCAGAAATAGTTCATCATCAACCCACTATGTCCCCACCGAAGGGCACGGGGGGGCTAAGTCCGAGAGAGGCTTGTAAGACTAGTGGCTGGTCTTACTGTCAGAAGTTTTCAAGGCGCCCTAAGGCCTCTGACTTGGCTTAACGATTGCCATCTATCGACGGCAGACGGCACCAACTGCTTAACGTGCCTTGCGAAGCACGGAACCGCTCGGAAAAATGCCACTAGCGTTAGCCATAGACGGTTACCCTTCCATGCACTGAACGCGCCCTATGTTGCGTAAACTTCGTGATCATTTAAGATCACTCGGGATAGCCAGCCGGGCTACGAGCTATTCAATAAATACTTATAAAATTCTTACCTAACCTGATCTCATGTGCAATTACTGGTATGCATACAATTAAGAACATTATTTTTATCTATTACATATCTATCTATTATAAAGATGAAAAGTGTGTATGTTTGGGTGTAAGGGGTAATCGCCGATAGTACTCATCAGATTCCAAAAATGCTTTTACCAGTATTTAGAAAGGACTTTCAGGGTGGACACAGGCCAATCCGTTAACGCGAACGCAGTCGCGGGCAATGCTAGTGAAGTATAAAATTGGCGGCGTCTTTTTTTTAACTTAAAAATATTTATCTTTTAAATATAATACAATTCTCGTGTCACAATGCTAATGCTTAATTGCGCATAGTCCTCCGAAACGGCTCGACCTATTTTAATGAAATTCTATTGTATATATTCCATTTTATGTATATTCAGTAGGTTTGTGAATAGGTTGTTACCCAATTTTCATAGCCCTAAGTGATAAGGGCGTTCCACCCTATTTTTTTTAAATTAAAATCCCTACATTTTAAATCTATATGGCGGAACAACGTTTGTCGTATCGGCTAGTAATGTAATAAAATCGATTTACCTTCCCTATTTCCGCTTGCCAATATAAATATTTTTCAGTGCAAAATATCAACTACATTACTGAACAGCTGATATTTTTATCGCTCGCGAATCGCTCGCAGCCCCGACTGCCTGAGTGATCTTAAACGATCACGAAGGTTAAGCAACATAGAGCGCGTTCAGTGCATGGATGTGTGACAGGCCTATGACTAACGCTAGTGGCATTTTTCCGAGCGGTACCGCATAAATACAATAAATACAACGAAAATACTTGAATTTGTTCGTACGAAAGTTTTAGAACTTTTGTAAGTACTAGACATTATTAACGTTATTTCGGATATACCTAACGAGACGACGAGACGAGAGTCGAGAGCAACCGACGACGCGAGCTCCGTCTCTGCTCACCTTGATTAAGCTCTGCGAATCAGAGCGAAACCTGGTCGGACTCTTCCGTCAAAAAATCACGTAAGGCCGGTTTTAGAGTCACGCTGACACTCGGCGCTGACTAGGCCAATATGTACTACCTAGGCCTATGTACTAAAAACGCCGACCGTTCAGCGCTGACCAGCCATACATTTTTTCTATCAGCGCTGACGGTCAGCGCGTGGTCAGCGTGACTATAAAACCAGCCTAAGTGTTCCAGAAAAGTTAATGATTTGTTTTCTATCGACTTCTCCAACAGGCGTGTTTTTTACTATCTTTATAGGCAACATTGCGTCAGATGTCCTTATTTATGGAGGCTCATTTCCACACCACTCGCAGGTAGTGTGGCTCAGGACAGGCGTTTACCGTGGACGCTGCTTTTATCTAAACATCTGTAGCATACCGAGTTCCGAGTACAGCATAACAATTACTCTTAATAAACAAAAGAGTATAAGTATACTACAGACTGTACACTATAAAACGCGTTAAGAGTGTTGATTCTTTTGAAATACGTTCGTAACGATGCAACGAATACTTTACTTCCGGGTAGAGCGTTCAGAAATAGTTCATCATCAACCCACTATGTCCCCACCGAAGGGCACGGGGGGGCTAAGTCCGAGAGAGGCTTGTAAGACTAGTGGCTGGTCTTACTGTCAGAAGTTTTCAAGGCGCCCTAAGGCCTCTGACTTGGCTTAACGATTGCCATCTATCGACGGCAGGCGGCACCAACTGCTTAACGTGCCTTGCGAAGCACGGAACCGCTCGGAAAAATGCCACTAGCGTTAGCCATAGACGGTTACCCTTCCATGCACTGAACGCGCCCTATGCGTAAACTTCGTGATCATTTAAGATCACTCGGGATAGCCAGCCGGGCTACGAGCTATTCAATAAATACTTATAAAATTCTTACCTAACCTGATCTCATGTGCAATTACTGGTATGCATACAATTAAGAACATTATTTTTATCTATTACATATCTATCTATTATAAAGATGAAAAGTGTGTATGTTTGGGTGTAAGGGGTAATCGCCGATAGTACTCATCAGATTCCAAAAATGCTTTTACCAGTATTTAGAAAGGACTTTCAGGGTGGACACAGGCCAATCCGTTAACGCGAACGCAGTCGCGGGCAATGCTAGTGAAGTATAAAATTGGCGGCGTCTTTTTTTTAACTTAAAAATATTTATCTTTTAAATATAATACAATTCTCGTGTCACAATGCTAATGCTTAATTGCGCATAGTCCTCCGAAACGGCTCGACCTATTTTAATGAAATTCTATTGTATATATTCCATTTTATGTATATTCAGTAGGTTTGTGAATAGGTTGTTACCCAATTTTCATAGCCCTAAGTGATAAGGGCGTTCCACCCTATTTTTTTTAAATTAAAATCCCTACATTTTAAATCTATATGGCGGAACAACGTTTGTCGTATCGGCTAGTAATGTAATAAAATCGATTTACCTTCCCTATTTCCGCTTGCCAATATAAATATTTTTCAGTGCAAAATATCAACTACATTACTGAACAGCTGATATTTTTATCGCTCGCGAATCGCTCGCAGCCCCGACTGCCTGAGTGATCTTAAACGATCACGAAGGTTAAGCAACATAGAGCGCGTTCAGTGCATGGATGTGTGACAGGCCTATGACTAACGCTAGTGGCATTTTTCCGAGCGGTACCGTGCTTCGCAAGGCACGTTAAGCAGTTGGTGCCGGCTGCCGTCGATAGATGGCAGTCGTTAAGCCAAGTCAGAGGCCTTAGGGCGGCTTGAAAACTTCTGACAGTAAGACCACTAGTCTTGCAAGCTTCACCAATCCGGACTTGGCCCCCGTGGTGAAGTATGGCCTATACCTTCCTCAGTGAAGAGGCCAATGCCCCTTGGTGGGGACATAATGGGTTGATGATGATGATGACATTTTTTTCGTGATTCCAAACTTCGTCATCATCGAATTCATATTCAAATTTAAAAATCTTCTCCACTTAATCTATTTGAGAAACTAACAACTTTGACGTCCATAACGTAAACATTTTGTTATTATTGTTAATAAAATATTCGAATTTGTAAATCCACAGTCGGTAACCCGTAGTAATATCTTGTAGTAATATGCAACTTTGATATATCGTAGTGTTATGGTAATACGCGGCAATGAGGAAATTATGTATTGAGATTAGTGTTAATAACCTCTTGCAAACTTCGCGCATAATTTGTATGTCTGCTTACGTTCTGCCGCTTGGATTTGGCAAGAGATACTCAAAATGTTACATACTTACAGCATACCGGGTTTCTTGTCGGCTCGTGGACCAATACAACTACAGGGTGACTTTGAACTCGATTACATTGGGCCGCGGTTATACAATATTGTGATTGTAGGCCTCAGTCCAGACTGAAGTGTATTTATGTGTTTGTGACGTCCTTGCTTGGTTACCATAGCACAGCGTATCCTAGTTTGGAATCAAGTCACGTGATTGTGCTCTCTTTGTCTTGATAGTGTTGTGTGCTTGGGTACTCTCACTGTCTTGACAGTGTTAATGGTGATTTTTAGGACCCACGGTCTTGTTGACGGAGGGGAAACCTTCAAAAGATACCCGACATCCTGGGGAGGGGGGGGGGGGCAGCCGGGTTATGTGGGGTTTTTACCCACTAAAACCCCGGTGGGATTCATATGTGCTTTGATGGGGAGCACCGGGTTCTAGCTAGAACACTTCCACCGTACCGTGCGTGCACCTTGCTCTGGGCTGGCCGGGCCATCCCAAGTGCCGTCGCTACGGCAACGAGGAGCCACTCCAGGTTGCCGCCTTCCCGGAGTCTCGCTTGACGGACGAATCGAGCCCCCACTCTCACCGGCCGCAACTCCAAGGTCTCCTTTTAGTCGCCTCTTACGACAGGCAGGGGTTACTGTAGTCCAATTCGTCGCCCGGAACTACAGGGCTTACGTCCAAGAACCTAGGATCACGAACCTGAGACCAGATAGGATTTGTGTGTAGTCCTAAGTTTTTTGAATTAGACACTTTTATTGAACTTTAGGGTCTGTTTCACAATCTGCAGATAAAGTTCCGGATAAGTTATCCGCAACCAGGGCTGCCGTTTGTTCTAAATTTGAAGCCGTAAACGAACACACGCAATATAGGAAAATGTATTTAAATTTAGAACAAACGGCAGCCCTGGTTGTGGATAGCTGATCTGGAACTTTATTTGAATACTAGCTTTCGCCCGCGACTCCGTCCGCGTCAGTTCATCAGTTCAGTTCAGTTCATTCAGGACATCAGTTCAAAATTTTGCAACCCCGTTCACTCCTGGCTCTGGATTATTTACTCTGCACAATTAGCTCTGGATTATGCAGGGAAAATATTTAAAAATATTAGATGGGAGTTTCGAGAAATCTTAATTTTGAGCCCATGTTTTGAGGTTATGACAACTTTGGTGGTTTGGTGTTATTTGACATCATGATATAAAGTTCTTGGTTGGCATTGGCACCTTGGAAGGTTGTGCTTTATGCCAAAGATTATTTAAGCTTTTAGCCAATGACATGTTAGGCGTTTACATACCTACTGCGACTTTTTGAAGATAGCGCGTGTGTGTAACAGTGTACGATTGCAAGTGTATCCATGCACTAGCAAATCGTCTAAATCACGACTATGTAATTATCGTTGCAAAAAGTCGCAGTGTTTAAGGAGCCTAATGGGGGACAAAGAGATAATTTCTGATAAATAAACACAAACAGTCTTAGGTCCTGCGCACAATTAAGACAAGACTATCCTAAGCCCAGAATGGGGGTTTATTTTAGTTATTTATTCCACATATTGTTCATACATCACTTCCACTGCTGGATATAAGCCGCCTCCAACGATTTCCAGAAGGGCCGGTTGGATTGTTCATACACATAGCGTCCCCTAGCTTACAACACCGCTTAAGTCATTTTTACCAACTTTATAGGTGTGACCAATGGTTAGACGCGCAATGAGCAGCTCCGTCTTATGGCATTCAAATGTGAAAACCGCCAATTTTCGACTTGAGCGGTGTTGTAAGCTAAGGGACGATAGTCATTTTAACAATAAACGACACTAATTAAACAGTATAAAATACACTGGAAAAAATTTGCAAAAAAAAATCGTAATAAAACCGCTCGTTTGAATTCCCGTCAAAACACTCCTCATTTGCAGTTTGCACTTTCGCATTTTATGTATGTAGGTACACGATTTGCGATTTATGCAATAATTCAATCTAAGTAATCTGTATTGACTGACAGGCTCAAAAGGACTAGTATCCAGGGCCGTTAAACCTTGTATAAAAAAAAAAGTATTGAATGACTGCAGTTTTTTAGTTATAAATCAATACAAATATTTTTTAATTATTACTTTTAAACCCCTGATTCTTTTATTTTATCAAATAAAACTACGAAATTATATTTCAAAAGAAACATTTTGAGATATAAATGCTTAAATCGCAACGCAAAAGCAACATACATAGACTGTTTTTGGTCATTCTCCTTTAGAAAAACAGCTAAACACGTGTTCAATCAATTGTGTTGAAGAGTATATATTTTAAGTTTCAAGAAAATAAGACAACATTATTTATACGTCCCATACAAATTTTGGCAACCCTTTTCGCCCCGTTGGGGGTTGAATTTTAAAAAATCCAGTCTTATTTCTTGCCTACATTATTTATACACCCTCTGTGCAAAATTTCAGCTTCCTAGGTCCAACGGCTTGGGCTGGGCGTTGATGAGTGAATCAGTCAGGGCTTTGAATTTTATATATATATATAGATAGATAGATTGTGAAACATGGGAAACTTTCGTAAATTCAAGTAAGTGTATCCGTAGAACAATTTACAATAGACACTTTTTAATATTTTTCTCTGGTGCTAATGGGTACCAGCGAGGAAAAATATAGCACACCTGGAGTTTCTTAAGCATTTAAAACCAATAATATCAGTATGAAAAGTAAACACAAAACCATAGTCCGGGCGACTTAAGAGCACCCTTATCTGATCTGAAGACCGTTCGTTCACTTTTGGTCGTTCCTATTCGTTCTACTCAAACTACAAAACCTTTTTGTCCCCAAAGTATATTATTTTAGGGAAAAAAATATATTTAACTATAGTTTTCTATTGTTATTTTGTCGACACGGGACTGAGGAGGTTAATAAAGGCAACGTGCTTAAACTTCACATATTAATAAAAAAAGAAAACACAAACTCTTTACTTAAACCAAGGAGTTTCAATATTCCTTGCTTAAACTAACTTAGCCTATTTTGGTGCGCAACGTTGCGCGCCGCGTTACAACGCAGACGCTTACACACTATTCATACATAGTGCCTGGTCTCCAAACTAGAATAATCTATATTATGGGTAAGTAGCTTCCCGGACTGCCCCTAGTAAGGCATCAGTCGTAACAACGAAAACTTACCAAATCGTGACACTATCTTACTTCTAAATCATAATCCGAACAAGAAGTGTCTTCGTTACTAAGTTACCTCACCATCCAACAGATCTTCCTGATGACCTTCCAGTCGGACTAAACAGTACTAGTGCATGGTCCACCAGAGCTCCACCAGCTGCGGGATCAAAGGGTCTGGGAAAGAGGCAAAAAAGCGATCAAATAGGGAAGTTGAAAAAACACCTAATGAGTGGGAATGCACCGTGGAGCATGAGACGCTCAGGGACGAACTTTGGCCCACTGAAATTATAAATCTAAAATTTATTTCAACATAGACGAATTAAGAGCGGTGGTACCGGAGTGGTAGAATGCCGGCTTCTCATTCGAGAGGTTGTGGGTTCGAGTCCCGGCGTAGACAAATGATTTTGTTTTCTAAGGGCCGGTTTTTGAATTGAGAATCTTACTAAGTAAATACTTAAGTAACAGATTAAGCCCATACTCTCTCTCTCTCTAAAATTATTGAAGACCTCTGTGGTTCAGCGGTTAGCACATCTGCCTACCATGCGAGAGGTCCCGGGCTTGAACCCCGGCTGGGGACAAAAAAGACCCTGGTCTTGGATATTTACATGTTTGTGATGTTGCTGTTTCTGGTAATCACGACACAGGGTATCCTAGTGTGGGGCCTGAAGCAAAGTATGTGCCTGTATGTAAATGTTTATGTTCATCAGTAAATCAATGACATTCTGTTGAATTCTAATGTACAATGTTAGCAGTTGGCTTTTGGTCAAGTTTGTACTGGAGAAACAGGCAGCCAAAAAAGCTTTATCATATTTTCACAACGCTTAATTAATTATTACCCCATAACAAGATTCCATGAGAACAATGAAAACATTAGTCGCTAATAGTAAAACGTGAATACTGTTGCCAAACATGCAAACATCACTACGCAACTGCTAATTCCTACCTTTAAATGTATTCCAAATTAAGTACATTCGTCAGCACATTAACCTTTGCATGCATGCGCTTTACTTAGTAGCGTTAAGGGCGAAAATAGAACGAAAGTGCAGGAAAGAGTGAATGTGGATTTTCGTTATTAGTTCCTTCTCTACATAATCTAATAATTGTAACATAAAAACTAACAACTTTGACGTTCATAAAGTAAACATTTTATTTTAATTTGAACTTTGAAATTTATCATATCTAAGGGCTAATTTTTGAATTGAGAATTTTCGCTAAGTAACTACTTAACTGTAGTCCTGTCTCTTCAAATCTCTCAGAAAAGAGCGTGACAGAGGTGATTGAGAAAAGATGGTCAGAGTGGAGTTTTTTTTTCGCTGCCTTTTTCTCCACTACAGACGGCCCCAAGGCAGCGGCTAACATTATACATAACTGTATGTACATTGACATTCAACAAGCAGAATGTAAATTCTTTACGTTGAAATAAATTCTTGATTCTTGATTCAGAACGCTACTTAAGTATTTACTTAGTGAAATTTCTCAACTCAGAAACCAGCTCCTAGACACTTTCCTCTCTCTCACTTCTTTTCACATAGTTTAGTTTGAAAACGGCATTTTTTTCTCTATTTCTATCCTTTTCTTTCTAAAACACCCTTCTCCCTCACACTCATACGCAACTACATCCTGCTTCCTTTTCCGGTATTGCCAAGATTTCATCCCACCTTTTAGAGTTTCCAACAAAAGCAAGTTTGCAAAAATTCCAAACTATTCAATAATGTCTTAATTATGGCTTAAGAATGGCTTAATTATGTTACGACCACATTACTCAATAATCGCTTGCGAATTGGCCAAAAGCAATGTTTTGATTATGATGAGCTCATTTAGACTAATCTAAATGTAGTTACGTTGACGAGAATGAAATTTTTAATCCGTCAGTCACTCTTCTACATCGATTAGGGCCGAAATTACTTCCTTAAACAGGCATTTGTTTCTCGCTAACTAACCCATGACAGCTGTCAGTCAGCCAGAATTCCAACAAATAAAACAACTGACCGTGATTAAAAGTCGCTTGACAAAATGCTCCTGTAACAGAACCAGGTGGTAAGGTTCGACTTGACCTTCTTCTAACCGGGAAGCTAATGCTTACAGCCAGTTTCTGATTCAAAATTACGCTTAGTAACTGTTTAATGAAATTTTGAATTCAGAAACCGGCCCTGTATACAATGTATCTCTCAATGTATACTATCGTCGGCAAAATTTTTTTTTTGCATCCTTAGAAAGTAAAATTCTGGACGCATCTTATAGCATACTAGCTTTCGCCCGCGACTCCGTCCGCGTGGACTTTAGTTCAAAATTTTGTAACCCCGTTCACTCGGGTTAAATTTAGAAAAACGGCGAAACACGTGTTCAATCAATTTTGTTGAAGAGTATTATTTTAAGTTTCAAGAAAATTAGACAATATTCTTTAAACCTCCCATACAAATTTTGGCAACCCTTTTCGCCCCCTTAGGGGTTGATTTTAAAAAAATCCGGTCTTATTCCTTGCTTAAATTATATACAGACCCTCTGTGCAAAATTTCAGTTTTCTAGGTCCAACGGCTCGGGCTGGGCGTTGATGAGTGAGTCAGTCAGTCAGGACTCTGAATTTTATTTATATAAATAGATCTCTTAAATTTTGAAAAAAAAAATGGAGTTCAGAGGTTTGCGACTTTAGCCATACATAAGCCGAGTCTATGCATATTATCTTAGCCCTGCAGGAATATATTGCAATGCTATTTAAAAAAACAAATAACTCGACTGCTGGACCTCGATTCTGTTAGTAAATTACAGTACCATGACAGATACATGGTCGGGTCACGTGACGTGTTTTTCTATACCATTGACGCCTAGATTGATTGATATGTGTGCGCACGTAGACTATGAAACTAAATCACCACGTTCTTCCAGTAGACATTGTACAACAATGCATTAACAGAACGTGGCTTCTGATCATTAACTATGTCGAGATCACATCAACCTATACACCCATGCACTCTATTCCGTTACGTTACGGGCGACTTTGCAACTAAAATGTATAGGTTGACGTGTTCTCGACTGTACTAAGCAAACGGGACCAACTTAGGAATTTGGCTCCGGCATGTTAGGTTTTGTTTTGTTCGTTAGATTCGTACTGATTTTTAAAATATTCGTGTAATTTTTATGAATGAATCCATTGGATATTGAGATAGATAAATTATAGAGATAAATTTTATTTTTGGAACTCTTAAGTCTTTTCATGGAGCTACTTCTCAATGTGCCTGTCTGTATAATTGTGGCTGTCTGTTATTTGTCAAAATCAGGTGATGGAGGTGTGAGGCAATAATAGAACAGTACATACTAACAAGAGAGCCAAACACATTACCCTCCTTTTGGGCCCCGACTTCACAGAATGAATAAGCCCTATTTCTTTTCCCTGGGTCCGGCCCTGCCCCGCGAGTGATAGTCGAGGTGTGGGCCCCGGCAGCCCGCCGCGGGACAGTGCAGGTTCGGTACCCGGCGCGGGCGCACGACTATCACTTCTGGACCTCCAACCGGTTGAGCACAGACACACAGACATTGGTGGCATTGCTATACGATGAACCATTTTTATTCGACGGAAAATGTGATTCAGTCGACGATCGTACGTTTTTTCGATTGGTGATTTTGTTCAGAATTAACTCTTCAGTTTTGTCGCTGTTTGACTGAGTTTTTTGGTGGTCACGGACGTTTTTGGATACTTTTTCGACTGGTGATTTTTGGTGACTGTGCATTGTTGAGCCGAGTATTGGATAAAGGTATGTGGAATTTTTAATTTTAACTCAGTTTTAAGGAGCTCTTGTAAATATTTAAATATTGCTATTAATTAATCACTCGTTTTATTTCAATCAAATTTTATTTTTATTTAATAAGTAGCCAGTAAAATTAGCACAATTTAAGCAGCAGATATTTTACATTTTTGTGCATTTATTTTGGACTGTACTTTCATCTACGCTTATAAGCAATCAATTTACGCGGCGTATTTCATCTTAAGCTGTTTAGAAGCTGCACAAACCACGTACAGAATTCATAGAAAAACCAAACAAACGAACTAAATGAAATCATTATAATAAACCATCCAATTAGAAATCCAATCATATTTCATTTCAAACTCAATTCAAACCATCAACTTTTCCTCGCAACTCTGTAACTTTTACTACGTCCGTTCAAACCTTGTTCAAAGGCTACATTTTGCTTACATTTTCCGCGGTTTGAGATAGGCGTAAATACGTAATCGATGCGGCAAATGTAAGGAATGGCTGCTTCTTTCCGCATTACACTCTCGTCGCGCGCGTTGAACGCTCTACTCCAGTTGCTTTCTAGGTCTGCGAGAAGTACACTCGACGGCAAGACATGATTTCCTACACTTCATTACTTTGTACTTGCTCAGTTGGTGGAGCCGTTAAGATGCTTAGCAACCTTAGACAGAGGTCGTGGATTCGATTCCCACTGGAGGCCGTTGTACGCCGTATAAATGGCCTCATTCTGGGTGGTTTTCCATGTTTGTAACGTCCTAGCCTGGTTACCATAGTACTGGGTATCCTAGTTTGGGACCAGGTTAAGTGGAAGTTATTATTATTTGTTAAGCAATTAAGTTATAATGGCATCACATCCGGAAAAAGTCAAGTCTTCATGGCTTTTTGGGGTTTTAATTGGCTATAAGCAACTTGGTTATTTTTACGGGTCCAATGAACTACAGATTATAAACTTATTCCTTAATAACCTAAGTTCGTATGTACTTAGATAAATCCGGACCTAAATTAATAATTATTAAAGAGCTTACTGATCATCCCTGGATGTAGGAGCGATGTGGAAGATTTTGTGGAGCAGATTCAAAAGTACAGAGGTTTTTCAGTTGGTAATTTATTCCTCCATCAAGCCGAATTTGGCCCTCGTGGCGGAGTATAGCCTCAGGTAGGTGAGGAGTATAGCTATAGCTTCCTCAGGGAAAGAGGTTGATGATGATGATGAATTTTATTCCGACTCAACAACATTTCGTTTTCTTGGTTACACTAGAACAATTTTGAATTATGCTGAGTCAGCTGCCATTTGCAGTCCCTAATAATTGAGAAAAAAATAAAATAAAATTGCAGCAGTAGAGACACCGCGACAAAGTGTTTATTATTTTTTGCTGTCCGTATTTTGTTTTTTTTTTCTTATTATCAAACCATTATGTCCCCACCGAGGGGCACGGGTCTCTTCCCTGAGGAAGGTATAGGCCATACTCCACCATGGAGGCCAAGTCCGAATTGGTGGAAGCTTGTAAGACTAGTGGCTGGTATTACTGTCAGAAGTTTACAAGCCGCCCAAAGGCCTCTGACTTGGCTTAACGACTGCCATCTATCGACGGCAGCAGGCACCAACTGCTTAACGTGCCTTGCGAAGCACGCAACCGCTCGGAAAAATGCCACTAGCGTTAGTCGATGACCCATCCATGGACTGAACGCGCCGTATGTTGCTTAACCTTAGTGATCGCTTAAGGCAGCCCAGGCTACGAGCGATTTTTTTTCTTACTTTTAATTAATGGGTGTTGTCTGTTGTTGTTGCAATAAATGTTTTTCTTTCTTTTCTTTACATTATAAGTAAAAATAAAATAAAAATAAATAAATAAATAAACTCACGCCCGTTATCCCCGAAGGGGTAGGCAGAGGCACCAGTCTCTAGAACTGGACCCACGTTTTGCCGAGTTTATTTATTTATAAGTAAAAGTTGTCACAAAAAGCATTATAAACTAACTTTTCTCTTTTTAAACTTACTCGATAACTCACTTACAATTACGAAATAAAATTACACGACTGCTGAAAACATTTCTCTCAACTTACGTACCGTTACGGCAGCCCTGGTTGCGGATAGCTTATCTGGAACTTTATTTGAACATTGTGAAACAGGGGCTAGTGTTCTCAATCTAGCTCTCTATAATAAGTGTCACGTCATAAAATATTTCGCTAAAGAAGCGCTAAGCAACTTAAGTATGTATTCTTTGTCGAGTACTTCAAAATCTGGTGACAAAACCACGTCTTCACAATAGCGCATGAATAACATTGACCGATTGGTATGCACCGGCAGGCCTCGCGTGCCCTTGAACCGCGTAGTGAAAGTCTATCTCCTTATGCCCGGTTCCAATATCCACAAAACGCTTCGTTTTTGCTTACGATCGGTTACAATTCCTACGAAATTCCTACGAACCGTCAATAAATTGTATGGAAAACGGATCGTAGCCGGTAGGCGTATATTATAGGAACCGGGCGTTAGTCATGTATCAACAACGTATGGAAAATCTTATGACACCAAATTTCACAAAAAAACTATGTTCTCCATAATACAGGATTTTAATTCAGTCTGTGTAGTATAATGACGTTAGTTGCGGGTTTTTAATGTCAAAGGACGGGGTTATTTGGAAACGTGGGGTTGAAAATCTTCGAAATAAATGATTTGCCTGCATGTATTTTTCATGTCTTTTTTTCTCCGCACAAGTATACATAGGAGCTTGATAAGATATAATCAGAAAAAAATTATTAAGTAGTTGTGGTTTAATTGAAATATTTTTGTTAGAAATGTACCAAAAAGCCCTAATTAGGGGCAGAATAAATGTAAATATTATACTTAGAATTTCGAAACTTTATGTGTAATAATTTACCTTCCCCGGGGAAAAGACTCGTGCCCATCGGTAGGGACATAATGGATTGATGATGATGTGTAATAATTTATACTTAATCAGAATTTCAAGAAGAAATGTACAGTTTGCTCTTATAATTTCTATTTTGTTGTATTTCTATTTATTTATTTTCTATTATATATTACGCATATATAGTATAGTAAGCCAGCGTAAGCATCCTGTAATGTATAAAAATTATTTGCTGATTTTCAATTCTTTATAAATTAGGTTGTTTTGTTTTCTCTGGTCGCCCCAGTAAACCATAAGAACACCATTGGCAACACTGTTTTTTCACTGCAACTACGATGCGCGCGCGGCGCCTATGTTCTTATCTCAAATCGGTTAATCGGTTATTTTATTTTATTTATTTATTTAATATTAGGAAGACTGACAGCACATAACAACGATTAACATATTATTTAAACATACAGAAGGTGAATTCTTAGGAAAAAAGCACTACGAGCAAGCACACAAATTGATCGTTATCGATAAATCGGTGTTATGCCTGATCCCAATAACCCACCAACCAGCTACCACCAGTTAAAATGTTAACTACTTATGCCCGGTCCCAATGACTTATCTACAGATAACTGACAGTTAGCTGTCAAAGCGATATTGAAATGTTCCGGTTTTTTTTTCTATTGAGTGCCCTATCACTCGCGTTGAGAGCTAACTGTCAGTTATCTGTAGATAGGTTATTGGGACCGGAGGTTAGTGATAGGCCACTCAATAGAAAAGAAAAATGGAATATTTCAATATCGCGTTGACAGCTAACTGTCAGTTATCTGTAGATAGGTAATAGGGACCGCGAATTAATCGGAAGAAGGCGTATTCATTCAAACTTTCCTCACATATAAGGATGTCAAAGAAAGAAGGACCATAATGGTGCGTACAGACTGGTGAAATTCTGCCTTTCATTTAACTATGAGAATCGGTTTCAAAGTGATACCTTTCATGATACAATGCGGCAATGTGTATGGCAAATTCTTTCATTGCATGATACATTGCATGTTACGTTTCACCAGTCTGTACGCACCATAACGTAGCGCTGTACCTTCACAGCAACAGCGGGTATGAGAAATGTTTTGTAATCCGAAACGCAGGCCACACCGCGTCGGATTGCGTCGACGGAACAGATCTGTTTACGCGATAAGTCCGCCTTTTGTATGTACTGGCAGCAATGGTATCGGATGAACAAATGTTTGTTGAACGTTCGCTTCTGCGATTCAATGATAGGAGAGCTGTTGTCTGATTGGTATTTACTACTTTGGGAAATAATATAATTTTGTTATGAGAGCAACTGCAATTATTGGATTACAATCCCGAATGCCTCGTTGGTCTAGCCGTTAAGGCGCTTATCGACCAAGATACAGGTCGTGGGTTCGATTCCCACTGAAGGCTGCTGAAAACTTGTACAAATGGTCTCGGTTGGGTGTTTATCTATGTACTTATATTTGATTACGTTAAAGCCGATTAATGACGATTGTTTGTTATAGATAAATAGAGAACACTTTATTGGACATAAAAAAGGAGATTACACAGGTATTTTTTACTCTAAGAGTACAAACAGCGCCCTTATCACTAAAAATGATCTCTTCCAGACAACCTACTAAACCGGCTTTATCTCCGTCGTAAGTCTTCTCGTGGATACAATATACATGTCAAAGAAAGACTAATGAATATCTATTAAGCGAAAGTTATCTGTCAGGATCGTGGCAAGTTGCAGTCCCTGCTCTCTGCGTACCCCTCTGGGATACAAGCGTGAGCTTATATATTTATGCACTGAAACTAGCCTGTATCGACGAATAAAATCCTCTGAATAAATTTCACCGGACCCTTTTTGTAACACCCTGTAAGCTTGGTGAAATTATCCGTAAGAGACTTTTCAAATATTAGACACTTTGACGCAATCTATTAGCACGTCAACTTGTGCCCTTACGTCATCGTGTAAAGTGCCGTAAGTGGAGAATTTTCGTTTTCTTTCGCCTTACTTTTCAGAGATCCGCGTTTCGCCGCCAAACGGCAAATAAAACAGCGGAACGCCTTAACATTGTATCGAAAAAGTATGTGGTTGCTTTTCCAAAAACATCTAGCGATTACATAGAAGCTATAGGTTTTTATTTTAGCTATATATTACATGATGTAAGGTTAAGATAAGGTCATGGTATAATGCTTTACACTTCTTACAAAATATACATACATACATACACAAGCTCACGCCTGTATCCCAAAGGAGTAGGCAGAGACCAGGGATTGCCACCTGCCACGATCCCGACAAACCTTTTTCGCTTCATCGACATTAATTAATCGTTGCATGCACGCACGTCGGTTTCGGGTACTTTTTATCTTGCTCTTTGATAATAAAAATCTCGTGTCACTGTGTTTTTTATCTTAAGATTTTAATGATTTTCTTGCAACATCAACGGCCGTAACTTTATTTTACCGTTATTTTTTAAGTTTTATTTTTACAGTTTTAGAGGTCTTACTTTTTTCATAAACTTGTTTATTTTGGGAACTTTGGTCACAAGGTGACGATGACAGTTCTATCGTACCCTTTATCAAATTATATCCTAATTAACTAAATACATAACAAAAGCCACTTAACTTAGACACATTGCAGAGCAAAAAAAAAACAAATTTAGTCTCTCAACTTAAAATAGAATAATAATTTGGCTGAGTCCCCCGTGTAGCCTGAAAGAAAGGTCTTATATAAAAGGTAGATAAAGGGTAAACGGACGGAGGGACGGACAACAGTGCTCTTATATGGGTTCCGTTTGTTCCTTTAGGGGTACGGGACCCTGAAACCAGCACGGGATACGAAAATACACTCAAAACTCATCCGGGATTTTTTTTATCTAAAGAGCCAGAGTTCTGAGCTCTTGCGTCAGGGTACCGAGCGCGCCCGAGCAGTTGGAGTTTCTTTGTTAGTTTCTTGGAGTTTCTTTGTTAGTTTCTTCTCCATGTAATCTATTAATTGTGAAACTAACAACATTGACGTTCATAAAGTAAATGTTCTATTTGGATTATGAATAAAAATATTTGAATTTAATTGTTGCCGAGCGCGCCCGAGCAACATCCGAGCGCGCCCGAGCAACATCCGAGCGCCCGAGCAGGTTCCGAGTGACAACTTTCTCTTCCATTCGTGTGAAAGCGGCCACTTTGTCCCGCACCGCCTTTTTCGGCGACCGGTGCAGGCTCTGGCGGTTATCGCAGTTGCGTCGCTCTGCACGTGGGCGGGATGGTGTAATATTTTGGAAGAGTTTTAATAAGAGGAGGTACAATAAACATAAAAATTTACATACAGCCACATACATTGCTTCTGGCCCCACACTAGAGGCCTGTGTAGTGGTAACCGGAAACAGCGACAATGTAAAGCTAATTGCGTGCTTCTCACTAATGATTTTGAACTATCCGCCGGTTTCTGAACAGAGAATGTCACTTAATAAATGGTTGCGACAAACCCTGGCCTCTGGTTACCCCTCTGGGATGCAGGCGTGATTTTATGTAATGTGATGTAAACTATCTATGACAGGTGCAGTTTTACCCCGAGCAAATCAATACATAATAATATCTCCACCATTCCGGACATGGCCCCCGTGGTGGAGTATGGCATAGGTATAGACCTTCCTCAGGGAAGAGACCCGTGCCCCTCGGTGGGGATATAATGGGTTGATGATGAAATGAATACATTGCTTTAATGTGAAATTATTACATTGTTCTGTAAGACGTGAAGTATTCTTGATTGTCATATTTACGCTGAATCGTATTATCTCACAACAATATTTCTAGCTATCTAAGCGCTCCTAAAAATAAACATTAGTGTGGTGAAATTATTTGCATAACAACACTTTCAAATATCTAAACATAGAGAGACGTCTATTATGTCTAGACATCCACAAAGAAGACTGTTTAAGACAAAAGCTTTATAAGCTTAATAATTACGATGTTGTGGGTTGGATCCTTTTTGCTAAACTACGTCCAATTGTGAAGGAAAACTTCGTAAGGAAACCCTAGTATCTGAAGTATTTACATACCTTAGCGTTTGATACGCACAATGGCCCAACTTTGAGGCTAAGTGCGGAAATCTCAGCTCTAACAAGAACTCTCAGCGTCTATCTAGAACTAGATCAATTTTGTGCCCCTACATTTTTTCTGAGCTATTTAATACCCCTTGGAGCTTTCACTATCTGAAAAAATCGTTATAACCCTGTTTAAGAAACTGCTCCACAAATAGAAATAGAAATAAAAATAGAAAATGTTTAATGTTTGTTTGCTCTGGTAAATGTAATGTTGTGATTTGTTGTGTTGTGAAAAAATGTAAATGTTTGCTCTCGGTTGCAACATTATGCTGAGTCGGGCCCATTTTGGGGACTCAACACTTAAAAGTTCCCGATATTTTGTTAGATATTTTTGTGTTGGTTTGTCTTTGTGTTAACAAAATACAAGTATTTCTACCGTCACGCATTTGTGTTTTATGTTGAATGTTGTATTATGTTGCGTGATTTTGTGTTTTTGAGTATTGTGTCGTCAAATAAATATATTTTTCTTCTTTCTAATTTGTCTTCAAACAAGGCATTAACGATAAATCGCTTATCAGACTAATATGGCTACATTATCATTACAAATATTTTTGACAAGTAGAAAGACAAAAAGTTCTGTGCCTCGGCTTGTAACTTATGTACACCAGAGTGCAATAAGTTGCCGATTTTCAGGCAAGGCCTTTACTTAAGCTAACTTATACCTAGATAACCGATATAGCGACTCAGTAAAACAAATAAAATTTAGAGAGAGACCAAGATATGTCAATAAAACAAAAAAACTGTATTCAAAGAGACCATTTAAAGTCAAGTAAGTCTAAAGTCTACAAGTACTTAAAAAATACAGTTTTATGCAACATAATAAGAAGAAGTTGTAAGTTACAATTACGAACACAATACCATATGCATACTAATTTAGCAGCAAGAAATCATCTGCCCATTGTATCAAACTAAATGCGACTTTAACCTTCACTTAATATGTCTTACAATCCATTGCAACATCAATGAAGATTACTGTTGATAATGAAATAACTTACACGACTAATAAATGTCTATAATTAACTCTTCTTACGCTGGAAACAAAGGTTATTTTAGCTTGTTTCAAGTAAAGGTATTGGTGATAATGAGTGTACGATCTGAAATATTTAGTTCAGTAGAGCATTGACTTTCCTCTGCATCATTCCTTCATCTTCTCATGTGTTTTTACCCGACTGCAAAAGCAAAGGGTGGTTATGTTTTTCTGCTAGTGTGTTCCTATATTTTTTTTTTTTTTTTTTTTCACGCTGGGAAAAATGCGTTACGCATCTCCTCCCGTCGGGGGACGGAAGGAGTATGTGGGACTCCCCGGGAAAGTGGTTCCCGGTATACTCACTAAACAACCCAGCGGCACTCCCTCTTCGCCTTGGTGACGGGGTTCTGGGAATCTGGCACTTCTTCCAGTCCCCCGCCGGTGATTGCCCGCCTAGACACGGCGGGCCCCTCGCGCCCCTCCCTTCACGGGGAGGGGCCCGGGGACGACCGGGAGTGCTCGGTCGTCCCCATACGGCGCGGTGATGAGCAGTGCAATGCGGACGAGGGCGCCCCCGCACCTGTCGCCCGCTGCTCATCACCATGGGGCGAGAGGGGGCGGTTGCGAATCCGCCCTCTCCTGCCCCTCCTTCGAGTGTGTTCCTATATGACCTAACCTAACCTAACCTAACCTACACCTCTAATACCCCGTTTCTCGTACGCTTACAATCTGTCAACCTACTGTTAACAAATGTCAAATATATTTTTCATGTACATTTTGGCCAATTGACAAATGTTAACAGTAAGTGAACAGCTTGTTTGTGTACGAGAAACTTGGAGTAACAGTTTGACCGACTTTGAATTTACTAGTATCAATATCAAGTGACAATTTTCTTGACGAAAAACAAGATGTTAAATGACACTTAAAGCCAACCAATGATATAATAATGAATCGCTCGTAGCCCCGTCTTAAGCAATCTCGAATTTTTAAGTGTTTAAGTTTGCTAATTCAGTTTTTAAAACAGTTTTTAAAAGAATAAATGTAGAGTTTCTTTGTTCATTTCTTGTCCAAATAAACTGAAACTAACAACTTTGACGTTCTTAAGAACGTCAAAGTTTTCTTAAAATTTTCTTTTTATTGTCAATAAAATATTTGATTTCGAAAAATTTGATATATTTTCGCCAATCTGGGTGCTTTTTCATGTTTGTGATGTTCTTTTCTGGTTACCATAGTACCTAGGAGGGTATCCTAGTTTAGGACCTTGGCATATAACTGTGTTGTGTAGATCTTACTGAGTTTGGTTAGTGTCTCATTGTCGGCTTTTTAGTTTCCATGATAAAGATTTTTCCCAGTTTGAAGTCGGTTAGAGAGTGGATGTTTTCGCGTGACAAAAACACCTGTGTTGTGACAAGATAAGCGTAAATTTATACGCTTTTGCCTTCAGAGATCCGGATTCAGTTCCGGCCTTGTGCTGTCATGGACGCAGTGCGGATTGGAATTTACTTAAGTAATTTTTAGTAGTTTATTTATTTCCCTCTCACAGAGGTATCGAAACACTAAATATGAATAATTAGAATAATCTAGACTTATTCCTAAGTGAAAAACTAGACTATACTAGGATAAATTCTGTGTGACAGATCTCCAGGCCTTCACTTAACTTACTAAATTAAATTATTTATTTAAGATTAGTTACTTAACCTTCGTATTCACAAAAATACAGGAATATATATAAGTTTGATTACTGCCAAAATGGGTAACAGTTGGTTGGCAGATGCTTTTGATTTTACCATTTCAGTTTCTCTTAAACATTATGTACAAATACTAAAAATAACTATCGTAGAAGGTATTAAAACGTATAGTCTTAACTATCTAACCAAGTTACGCCAGTTTTAAACATAATCCATCAGGTAATTGGAATGACGATACATCAATTAAAAAATGAGGTACTTCTAGTATTGCACCAAAACTACTTATGCCTCGTCAAACAGCTTTTCGAACTCGTTTAAGCGGATTTTTTTCCGAATTGTAGCATTTTTACGCTTTTCAAGTGCAATCATAATTACTGTTAGTGGTGAAATCATACCTGAATACCTACACATAATGAGTCTTATTGCAACGAAATACGGTATTCGCAAATGCAATTTGCCAAAATGACTTGTAAAAAAAATATGTTAGGTATGCTATCGGAATTTAAGCCTTAATTCGTTGTGTTTACGATCCATTTGTTGGAGCAATGATCGAGGTTTGTGAATCAGTTTATAACGATGTGCCAAATATGAACTCGAGTTTTACAGGTTTTTTACATTAGCTAGTTTTTTGCAAAGAAAAATAAACGGTATTCTGGTTTATAGAAAGCGAATGCTATTCAATGATGAAATATTTAATTACAAGTGATCACTGATTCTGAACTTTGACAGTAAGACCAGCCACTAGTCTTACAAGCCTCCACCAATCCGGACTAGGCCCCCGTGGTAGAGTATGGCCTATATCTTTCTCAGGGAAGAGACCCGTGCCCCTCGGTGGCGACATAATGGGTAGATGATGATCACTGATTACCTAAATAATAAACAACAAAAGAGTTAGTCAAAGTTCTTATCTAATCTAAAAGTATTTGATCAAAATAAATAAAGTAAAGTTAAGTAAAATATGTATTTATTGCAAAAACATAATATTACATTTACAGTTATGACTTATCATATTGTATGGTGCATAGCTTAGGTATAAATACCGCAAACTGGGGGGTCCCCAAACTAAGCTAGGCTTATATCTTAGCGAACTAAAAAAAAACTCAAATATTTTGTTGTTAGTTTCAGTTTCAAACTTATAAGATGGATGTGTTGAACTCTAGACACAACTGTGTGGATAACTATCCTCTGATTCAATTTAATATTAAACTACTGTTTAATGCTCGACGTCCTTGTTCTCTAAATAATTGTGGACTTATTAAAATAAAAAATATTTGCAGTGTGTATTAATAACGTGTCTTTTTTTCGGCGTAAATAAAGAACATAAACATACAGCCATGCACATACTTTGCTTGCCTATGTGCAAGACTAAAAAAGTTTTTTGCAATAATACATTTTGATGATCATAATAGGGATCTGCAGGTACATGCATAAAGTAACAACGATCTAATTCCAACGCCATGGTACATTGCCATGGAGAAGTGAATGTCGAGACGTGACGTCACCGAAGCGTGAAGGCCACACCATTGCGGATCATAGTGCCTTAGATAAAATCGTACCTAATTTCAGACTTTTCCAACGAGATTTTCAGCATATTTTTGATTTATAAACGGGAGGCAACCACAGAGCGGCGGCCGAAAACAGGGCGTCGATTCTATTAGTGCATTACACTTCAATCACAGTTATGGTCGCGTCACGTGACTTTTTTAATTTCCATCAACGCATAGAATTACGAATTCGCGTGCGCGCGTTGATTTGAAGCGGCAATGATACTAAATCACCATGATAATTCAGTTATCATTGTACTATAATGCATTAGCAGAATCTAGGCCCTGGACGACGGTCAGTGGGCAGACCTGCGGACCGATGGTCGGACGATGTCGTTGAGTCGGCGGCAGATCCGTGGATGCGAATGGCGAGAGACGGTATTTGGGGGAAAAGGCCTAAACCCAGCAGTGGGGAACGGTGGGCTAATGATGATGATGATGAAACGGAAGGTTTTTGATGTATGTTCTTTATCCTATTCCTTAGCCTTTGAAAAGCTGGACAGCCACCATGTTGAAAACCCCAAGCACGCAGTAACATCATCTATCTATTTCCGACAGCTAGCATTAGATGCTAATATGTACGATGATGATATTGATGATGTCTCGTGCAGTTTTAAAATGTCACACATTTTAAAAGTACCCATTTTCCTCAGCAGCGCGTTGATGTCTTTTATATGACGTGAGTAATATGATTTCAAAATTTTTACGATGATTTTTAAAACAGTTTCTGTTCGTAGTATGTATATTATTATTATCTTGTTATGACATTGTGTTCTATGTATTACAAAGTTGACATAAGGGTTCTTATTTATTTATTATTGCAGCTAATTGTAACAAATAAGATGACAATATTGTTTAATATTGTGCTTCGCAAGGCACGTTAAGCAGTTGGTGCCGGCTGCCGTCGATAGATGGCAGTCGTTAAGCCAAGTCAGAGGCCTTAGGGCGGCTTGAAAACTTCTGACAGTAAGACCAGCCACTAGTCTTACAAGCCTCCACCAATCCGGACTTGGCCCCCGTGGTGGTGTATGGCCTATACCTTCCTCAGGGAAGAGACCCGTGCCCCTCGGTGGGGACATAATGGGTTGATGATGATGATTGTTTAATAGACCAGGAATTATTGTTTTAAGTAAAATGGGCGGTTTTCAAAATTCCTTTCAATTAAAGTCACTTACTTAATTTGTTAACAGGATATTTTAATACATAAAAAAGTACAGTATCTCATTTGCTGGAATCCCTTCAACTTAATACTAATTATTACTACATAAATTTGGTTTCCGCGATAAATAAGCAAGCATGTCACAAAAAACAAACATTGTGGTTATCTTATTGAGTAAAGTTAGGATGAAACTACATTATCATACCAATCAGTTATTGAAGATTTATTTGTTTACCTCAACGGAAACCACCGCGGTACCGCACTCGGCGGTTGTCAAAGTCACTTTCTCCGCTTTCATGTTTATTGCCGCAGATGCGCCGGCGCACGCTGGCTATAAAACTGAGGCGACGCAGCCTGTGTCCGTATAGTTGGCTTTCACGTGGTCGAATTTAGTAATTTCAAGTATGCCACCGAACTGTGTATTAATAGTGCCTAATAGTGCTACAAGGCACAATTAGCTAGGACAAGTATTTCCGGAGATATTCAGGCGACTCACTGAGGCAGCCAACTAGACGTCTAGTTAGCAGACACATCACGAACGGCTGTATATAGAGTTATGATTTGTATGCTAAATAATTGTGCGCTAATAGTGCTCCCTACATGCCAAGTTTCCAGAATAGTGCTTCAATACAAGCTGAGAAAACATACCCTATTGTTGAAGCAGCCAACTAGACGCTTTTTCTTACCATGATTTCTTCGTAACGGCGGGCGTAAAGTTTTAAAACAAAAACTATTCCAAATAACTGTGCGTTAATAGTGCCTCTTAGTGAAACACAAATTTCCCCGAAACACTTATGCGTTTCGCCAAGAAATTAATGCAAACTGCTACGTACTTAACAATAATTTTGGAATCAATTAAAATGAAGTCTTATGAAAACGCAATTAGGGTGAAAATTGTTTGCAACAATTATATGATACAGTCAAGCAGAAAAGTTATTATTACACTCACTGCCATCCACTTAGTGGCTAGTTGCTCCAAAGCAGGCTGCGCTGCGTACACTGCGTGTCTTGGGCATTGGTGGTCAATAGTGGGCTAATGATGAACAAGACACGGTATTCGTTTACGTTCTCCCTCACAAATTGTGTACGACTGCGGTGGCGAAGCTCAAAAGGAGAATAATATTTCAAATGTTGTACCGTATGTCCAGATGACCCGCTTTAGTGGGATGTTCCTGGTTTTAGGGTGTTGTTCCCAGGGTGCCTATCGAGACTCTTTTACCTACTCTGCCTTCACTGTCTGTCTTTCCCTATCCAATCTTTGAAGGGCTGTTACTTAGCAGTAACCAGTCGAAACTTTCACAGAATAGGTATGTTATGTTATGGCTGATTACCTAAAAAAAATTAAAATATTTTTTTTGATTTGAAGATTAAGTTATTTTAGGTATATCTTGTAGTTTCTGAGATATAATACTTTTTTAACTAGGCGTGCGATGGCGCGAGCTCTTCGGCGTAATGTTGTACTAGTTAGTGTCGAAGGCTTCGTTCGTTCGTTTTTCTGCAATTCTAACTCTAATTTCGAAGAGTCTACCCACAGCGTCCTACACTCTTAAATGCTTAGTTTTAAAGATTTTGCGTAAAAGTAGAGATGGGAAAATTGACTAACCGACAAGCTTTGATTAAGGAAGGTATCGTAAAAATATAATACATATCTTTTTTTAGAATTTATATTAGAATAAAAGTTAACAAAATAAAAAACACGTGGAAGTTGAGACAAAACCAACTAAATATTAATTAAAATTTTTTCTGTAACTTTGACCTAAATTAAATTTTTATAGAAAATTGGACTAATATTTTATTAAAAAATGTAAATAAAATGCACTTAAACTGTCTTGAGTTTTATCAATTTTAACAAAGCAACAGGTACACAGTATTAGGATAAGTTAGGTATTATAAATCTACTCGTATATCACTGGACCCGTTTTCCATTGTCGTTCCATCATGTGAACTCAGAATAAGGATATTCTGAGGATGTGAATCGTGTAAAATAATTCAATTCAATTCATTTTTTGGCATTTTGGCAATATGCCGCTGTCCACTAATCCTGCCAAAGTCACGTTTCGATATGACATGAGTTATAAAAAAAAACAATAAAAGAGAGTAAGTAAAGAGGAAACTTCCTTTTTGTGGACTTTGCATGCAAGACGTACACAAGATGTGTGAAGAATACAATAAAGTATGATTAGGTATTTTCAGTAACATACAACATTTTACACAGTATTTACTGGATGGCAGATGGCCACGCTATATTTTTGAAAATAACGGAAATCTCAAAAAACCGGGTGTGCAGTGTCCCAATACGCAACAGGCAAATTACCGAGACCACCCTCTTGCTAACTTTTTTAAAAGCGTTGAACCAACTCCGGATACTTTAGTCTTTGCCATATTTGCTCATTGATACTATTTTTCACTTTTGTCCTTACATGTACCAGAGCCGTAATGTATGTAAAAGTTTGCATTAATTTCTTGGCTAAACGCATAGGTAATTCGGGGATATTTGTGTTTCATTAAGAGGCACTATTAAAGCACAGTTCTTTGGTATAGTTTTTGTGTTAAAACTCTACGCCGTTACGAAGAAATCATGGTAAGAAAAAGCGTCTAGTTGGCTGCCTCAACAATAGGGTATGTTTTCTCAGCTTGTATTGAAGCACTATTCTGGAAACTTGGCATGTAGGGAGCACTATTAGTGCACAATTATCTGGCATACAAATCATAACTCTATATACAGCCGTTCGTGATGTGTCTGCTAACTATACGTCTAGTTGGCTGCCTCTATATGGACACCGCAGCCTTTAGTTTGTGGCAGATGAGTTATAGAGCCTTTTTAGGGCCTTGTTGTAGGAGAGAAAAGCTCTTGCGTGTTTAGACTGCGTCGGAGTTGGTTTATTGATTTGGTATTTATAACAACGTCAATCTTTGTTTATCATTTTGTTAAAAACAAAAATATTATTTTCAAACTTTATCACGTTTTTTAAACAAGTACTTATGAATTGTAAGTGACGGAGATACCAGAACTAAAAAAGGCCTTTAACAGACAAAATAGAATAATTATTCCCTTATGGAGCACTGAATAAGTGTCTACAACAAGATTTGTCAAGATACAGGGTGACATTTTCACCTCAATACAATAAATCAACATACGTAATACTAAGTCCAAAATACAAATACCAACATTTTTTGTTACTACCCCGTTGGTAAAAAAAAACAAAAATACCAATGTCTGAACTTATCCGCAAATCTTAGAGAAATATGGACTCATTACGCATGAGCACAACTAAACGCACGAACTGGCAACTGCGCGCGGCTTGCGGGAAGGAAAAGAAGAGGCGGTGGCGGCGCAGCCAGTAGGTATGACGTAGCAAAAAAAATCTTACTTGATTTCAATTCTTCCTTCATACTTGCACGGGCTTAGGACCGTCACCGGCGTGGAATGCTTGCACTGGTTGGTAGTGGTATGAATTTCTACACCACGTACTGGCTAACGCCGAAGTGCGCCGTGCGTGCCGCGTCGTTGGTGCTCCGTCTGGGGTCTTCCTCGAAGAACGCGAATATCTGTTCCTCGATTTCCACGGCCAAGGGAGGTCTCCCTCCTCGGCCTTGAGCGTGCGCTGGTGCAGTGAACTGTCCGTAGTGTAGCAAATGCTGCGTCACTCTCATGAATGTCCTGGTGTTGAGTATTTGAGGTTAAATAAACCGGCATTTATCAGGCGGGGCAAACTTTCTTCAGCGTATACCTGCCGAGCTGCACTGTATTTTCCCCGCTGGGAAAGTAACTACGAACCATTTCGTAATACTCGCGGTTTGTAAACATCGTGCGCGCGTAATTTTCGACTGCAGGAAGTGCGGAAACGGCGCACGTGCACTCACCTAGGTCAATGCGCGCGGACTGAATGACCGGCCGGCCAAATCGTGCGCCGGCCAGCCCGCCGCCCGCTCACGCACCCCACCCCGCCGCCCTCTGCCTCGCACCGCGATGACACCTTGTAATGCGTGTCTATGAGTTACAAATTGGATGAATGATAAATTAATGAAAATGAAAAAAAAAAAAATGGTCATTTTATTCGATAAATGTAATCTATTATCGGTACCAATGATATGGTAAAATTTATTATACCGGTGAAAATGTCACCCAGTATATTAGAGTTACCTCCGACGTGACTTAGGAAATGTATTAAGCAAAAAACTATGCAAGAAAGCTTATTATAAAATCAAAGTTTATTTAGAAGGAACGATAGCTGGTGTTGTGTCTAGTGCTCAATATTTTTTTTAAGATTTGAAAGTTCACTATAGTCTGTAAAATATAGCTTGAGCTCCGCGACAGCTGTCATAGACATTTGCGTCCATGAAGTTTTGATTTTTTTCACAGAATATTTGCACTGTAAAAACTCTGTACTTACTGCACACTATTTTATGTCTAAGCAATATCGTAACCTAGCTCTGTCAGTGTGACAGCTGTCGTGGACTATATTTTACAGACTGTAATTATGCTAAAACTGTTTTGAAAAGAATAAATATGAAGTATCTTTGGTAGTTTCTTTTTCACGTAATCTATAAATGGTGACACTAATAACTTTGACGTTCATATAGAAAAAATTTTTTCTATTGGAGATATAAATATTTGAATTTTAATTTATTATTTCCACTTCAGTTTACTATATTGACTCAAAGCACCGACATTCAGCTAACGAAGAATCTCCTACACAATTACCATGGTAACCGCCTCAAGTAAGAAAAACACACTTTCGCAACCCGTACAGCCTTTCAAACGAATCTCGCACTAATCAAACGAATAAAAGCCTCCTTGTAATTACTCGGTCAAGTGCCGCAACCAAATAGAGAATAACTCATGGGTATGGAAGTACATACGATGGTATAACGACGCAGAGTGATATCTTCGTAAATTGACACTTATTTCAAGAATCAATTTACAATAAGATTTTTTAAGATTTTTCCGTGGTGGAGTATGGCCTATACCTTCCTCAGTGAAGAGACCCGTGCCCCTCGGTGGGGACGTAATGAGTTGATGATGATGAAGATTTTTCACATATGCCAGTATACCAGGGGTCTCCTTTTTTTAAATGTCTGTGTACCTATTCTAGTTTTCTAAGATATTGGGTTGCTCTATGTGGATCAGATTTATATTCGCTGAAAATGCATGAAACCACTAATGAAAATTAATGAGCAAAGGCCAAGCAAACGGTGATGTCTTCCTACTGATCTAGAATGCGTGAGTGAGTTTATATACGAATACGTATGTAATCATCAGTTTACGTTTTATTTATCTTACTTTTAGTGTTTTTGTATATCTTATGTTATTAATTTTATTTTGCTCTGCGCATTTGTTATAATCAAAGTATTGCTAATGCCCATCGTGGGTTGTGATTTAGGATACCTCTCTCTCTCTTCCTGAAAGTAGTACCTACAGGGGAATGTATATTGATTCCTTCTTAAACTTTGACGCGAATTTTACGTGTATTAGTGACACAGTCATTCTTTAAATAACGATAGTACGATAACGCTGACTGGGTTTGAACCTAAGTGTCATAATGTCGAAGAGAAAACACCGCATTAAGAACCAAAACATATAATTCAGGATGCGTAGGCGCAAGTGATTGCAACAGCGACCTTGCGCTATGGTGGGCGTGGGTTCGATTCTGTGTGTACACGGTAACTCGATGCAGTACTTTGTGTGCAAATTCGTATTGTCTGTCTGTTTGTACTTGTTACTTATGGTGGCGCGGCCTCAATTGTGTTTTGGATTGTGAGGTGGGTCGAGTGATGGTATTGTGATGTGGGGGTATAGCACAGTTAATTTGAGAAAGAGACTGCATTACTTTTTGCCTCTCGCTCGCACCATATAGATTTTGCCACTTGTCACGTTCCTAATCTTGTATTTTTTTATCCATTCAATTTTATTCTAATATACATATAAAAATCTCGCGTCACAGCGTTTTTTATTGAACTCTTCCGTAATGGCGTCACTTATTTTCATGTTTTTTTTAGTTTACTGGGTCAGCAAGTATTTTTGTAACAATTGCAACATTCATCCAACAGAAACCCTTGTCCAAATCCCAAACTAGGATACCCTGTGCTATGGTAACCAGGCAAGAACATCACAAACATGAAAATGTACCCAGACTGAGGTTTTTGGTACTAATCAAATTACGGAGGCATCCAGTAAGATTTGAACCGACGACTTCTGTTTTGTAGTCAATCATCTCTATCCAAGATCTTTGACTCCAAGATCTTTGGCAATTTCTCGGCCGCGTTTCATTAAAATTATATATAAAATTATATATATATATATATAATTCTTATTATTGAAATTGGACGTACATTGCGTAACAGAGTCTACTTATCAATCTGTGATATAACATAACATTTACATACAGGCACATACATTGCTTCTGGCTCCACACTAGGATACCCTCTGCCGTGGGATAAATAACTTTGAAAACTACATCGAATTTTATTGTCATACAGAACCATAACTGTAGTTTAATTAAATAGGTTCCAGCATAGGTAGTACGATGGCGCTAAAATGTCAGACTTTGACAGTTAATGTACTGGAAAGTCGCGACTTTTGACGTTATGGAGCGCGACTCGCGTCGCCGTACTACCTAGGATGGAGGCGTTGTCCACTTGACGACGAAGTATATTTTTTCCGCTCCGATAGAGATATTCCGATGAAAGACAATTGCCTCGGAATGACTTGTAAATACTCGGTAGCTCGAGACTGGTTAAGAAAACTTTCCGTCAAAGCAAAGTAAGCCTTGCTGTCTCAGAGACAGAGGTAGTTTTACGCCACTAGGCGAAGGGGTTCAATAGAGCGTTGTAGTTAAAATGAGATCGGAGTTTCTCTACATTTTATTACATATCGATCTTGTCAGTTTGTTCTAATAGATATCACATTCACACTGTCACGCCCGAGCTTTCCAGTCCAACACAGGTCTTTTTATTTGTTACTCTTCTTGTAGGTATTACTGAATGTAATTGATGTTACGAACGAAAAACCATGTAAATAATTCTGCAGCAATTTAAGTTTTGTAAAAAGTTAAAGTCAAAAAAAAATATACACAATGAAAACAAAATGTCTTCTCAGTCAAAGACTATAGTTAAATACGCTTAAAAAGATAAAACTATCTATATATCTTGCTTTATGCTACCCTATTTTATTTAAACGAAATTAATGTAAAATATGTGAAGCTTTTTCAATGAAATTAAACTATATTTTATTATTGTTTTGTCTGATCGCCGGTTTTCTGCAAATAATTTTGTTTCTGAATTCTCCAAGAAAATTGTTGAGCCGCAACTTTTAAAATTATAGAATAATATTATACGCAGACTATAAGTCTATCAACCAATACCTTGTGTGTCCCAAATCAAAACGCTCACTGAGTCAGTAGCTTGAACGTAGAGTTGACGAAAAATAAGTCCTTTTGCTTCATGTAAATAAATAACTATCCGACCATAGACCTCAATTTTCTCACGGCACAAAACCAAACCAGCTAAACCCCATCAATAAATTAATTCACCACGCGCCGCCAATACTCTTTCAATTATGGAAATAAACCCACATTGTTACGGTCAATACGTCAAAACTGACTTTCACTGTTTTGTCCAGCTATCGTTCTCTTACTCAGATCAATGACAAAAAGATTAACATAACCAATCTGCGGAGACACCAGTCTTCGTACAAACTGAATTAACATATGGTTATTTTCAGATCGGTTAGCCCATGGGCTGTTGTAAACGTCGTTAGAATATGGAGTCCTGCATTTATATTCAAATGCGTCGAAGCTCTGTTGGTTATGTCGAGTTGTAACCGTTTATGTAATAAGAGGTTCTGTTACGACTTCCAATAAGGAGTTAAGCACTAAACTGGCCACTAGTATTGAACGGTGAATTGAAGCAGTTAGTGCCACAGGACAGATCATTGACTGGTGCCAGTAGTGTTTTTTGTCCGACTTCTGTTGGACTGATGATTTGTTGAGTTTTTTTAAACCAATGAGGTTAATCGTATCTTAGCCTTTCTGTGTGCAAAATATTAAGCAATTTCTGCACACAAACATTGTTGACCTAGTTTATATTATGTAGGCTTTATAACAATACATAATAATCATAAATGTCGTGGTTGCGCTTTGCTGGAATGCTTGGCTTAGGTCCGATAGGTTGTCAGTTTGATTCCGGCATGTAAAAATGACCGAAATGTACAATTTTTAAAACGTAGTAGTAACACCACTCAATGATTGTGAACACAAACATCGTGAAGAAACCCTTTTTTCTCGCATGTCGACTGATGAGTGTCAGTGCTTCAAATTCAAATATTTTATTCAGAAAAAAATATTGTTTACTTTATTGACGTCAAAGTTGTATCAATAGATTACGCGGAGAGGAAACTACAAAAACCCTCCATATTTATTCTTTTCAAAACAGTTTGAGCTTAATTAACAAACTTTCAACATTTACATCAGTAATAATTTTTAAGTTTCTTCTCTAATTGGACCCTATATACAAAGACCCTCTAGATATATATAATATTAATAATTATCATATTACTGATTGACAGCCAGACATCTTTATCTTGTAAATAATGATACGTTAAAAGCAACTTCAAATCTCCAATAGGCTTTGTGTGGGAGCGTGGGTTTAATCATCGCGCGTGCCCACTCAAGCGTCAAGGTAAGAATACCTCAGATATTCAGGTTTCCTCATGTGGTATTCCATCATAGTTAACGAATGGCACTGCTATTGCAACTATACAAAAAAATATTTCGATACTAATTGTCTAGTTACATAATCATTAATTAGCACGCCCTTTTCTTAGATAACTTTATGACGTTAGTTTTCTTTTGTGTAACAATTGTGTAACCTCATGAGAAGATGACTCAGAAGTTAACGTTTATTACAATACTTTGCAACAATCTTCTAAATGCGAGTTCTTCTCTCACGGTCAAGGCCACGAGAATGAAAAGACTGCAATTAACATTTTAAGTAGATTTTTATGTTAACGAAAATGAAATTTTTAAATAAGTTAAGTAATAAGTAAAGTAAATAAGTAGGGTGTTAAGATTATTTATAAGTGGATCATGGGGAGGCTTTTGCGCAGCAGTGGGATAAAATCTCGTGTAAATAAATATAAACATTTACATAGAGGCATTTACATTGCTTCTGGCCCCACACTGGAATACCAGGATAATGTCGTTTTTCTAAATTTAACCCATGAGAGAGTGAACGGGGTCGCAAATTTTTGAACTAAAGTCCACGCGGACGGAGTCGCGGGCGAAAGCTAGTTGAACATAAGCACGAACATTTACATACAGGCACATACATTCTGCTAGCTTCTGGCCCCTCCCTAGAATACCCTGTGTCGTGGGAACCAAAAACAGTGACGTCACCAACATGTAAACATTCAATATCTGGGTACCTGGGTACGTTTTTTTTATCTCCAGCTTGAGTATCCCCGCTGTGCCCGACAGAGGTCGTCTATAACTGTTTAATCTGTCTTTCTTTCTAAAATATATAGTTCACATATGTTTCTAGATCATCGTCATCAGCCCATTATGTCCCCACCGAGGGGCACGGGTCTCTTCCCTGAGGAAGGTATCAGCCATACTCCACCACGGGAGTCTAGTCCGGATTGATGGAAGTTTGTAAGACTAGTGGCCGGTCTTACTGTTAAAAGTTTTCAAGCCGTCTAAGACCTCTGACTTGCCTTAACGTTTCTAGAGCATCATCATCAACCTATTACGTACCCACCGAGGGGTACGGGTCTATTCCCTGAGGAAGATATAGGCCATACTCACCACGGGGGCCAAGTCCGGATTGGTGTTGCTAGATATCTACTATTAATTGCCCTCAATAATGTCATTACAATGTCTTTGTTTGCTCCAGAGAACTAAACAATAAACGTGCTATATAATAAAAATCAATAACATCTAAGGGAAACGACCAAAACCCTCCATCTCAGGCTACCTACAGCTAGACAAGCTAATCCAAAGGAACTAATTATCACTTTAGAAATAAGTCAATATCAGAAAGTGTAATAATCAGAGCAGATTCACAATGATTTACGATACGACTGCTACATTGGCAGTTCGATTAAGCCCGGCCATTTCACTTTATTCCGGATCGCACGGCTTGCCTGCGACATGCAATTCGTTTTATTATAATGTTCTATCTGCGCAAATGTTGCATTTCACCGCAGCATATCGAATTGTAGAAAATTTCTGTAACAGTAGATAATATAAATAAATTTAAACTTTAGATATTAAACATAAACATTTACGTAAAGCCAAATACTTTGCTTCTGGCCCCACACTAGGATACTCCGTGTCGTAGGAACCAAAAACAGCGACATCCCAAACATGTAAACATCCAAGACCTGGGATTTATTTTGTCTCCAGCCGGGATTCAAACCCTGGACCTCTCACATGGCAGCAGTTGCGCAAACCGCTGCGTCACAGAGGTCGTCGAAAATTATTTTAGTAACCTTTCGTTATTTAGTCAATGCTGATTTCCGTAAATATTAAAACCGATTTAGAAAGTAATTTGCATTAGGAGCTGTCCATTAAGAGATTTTATTTATATTTTAAGTATGACCAGCCACTAGTCTTACAAGCCTCCATCAATCCGGACTTGGCCCCCGTGGTGAAGTATGGCCCATACCTTCCTCGGGGAAGAGACCCGTGCCCCTCGGTGGGGACTTAATGGGTTGATGATGACGATGATGATGTTAAGTGAAGGAAAACATCGCGAGGAAACCTGAGTGCCTGAGCTATTAGCAGACCTCAGCGCTTGAAATCGCCAATCCGCGGTGGGCACGCGTGGGTGCCCATTAAGCCCATTCTCTCTCTCTCTCTCTCTCTCTCGCGGCCTTAATAAATACCCAAACACCCAAACTCATATGCGCGAATGACGCCAACGGATTCATTCCATCGCACTAATTAAAGCTGCAGAATGCTGAACACTTAAGACATATTTAAAATACTCTTCTTGAGGAAAACGCAGCGAGGAAGTTTGCTGAGAAATGTCATTCATTTTAATTAGACATCATGCATTTCAGAGAAAGTGGTGACCGATTACATTAGTGGGTTAATTTGCATACGATACGTAATGATTGATCCATCATGTCCCCACCGAAGGGCGCGGGTCTCTTCCCTGAGGAAGGTATAGGCCATACTCCACCACGGGGGCCAAGTCCGGATTGGTGGAGGTTTTTAAGAGTAGTGGCTGGTCCTACCGTCAGAAGTTTTCAAGCCGACCCTAAGGCCTCTGACTTGGCTTAACGACTGCCATCTATCGACGGCAGCCGGCACCAACTGCTTAACGTGCCTTGCGAAGCACGGAACCGCCCGGAAAAATGCCACATGAGCGTTAGTCATATTCGGTCCCATCCATGCACTGAACGAGCCCTATGTTGCTTAACCGTCGTGATCGTTTAAGATCAGGAAGTCTGTTGAGAAATGTCATTCGTTTTAATTAGACATGCATTTCAGAGAAAGTAGCGACCGATTACATTAGTGGGTTTATTTGCATACGATACGTATAATATACACTATACATACTAGATGACCCAGCAAACGTTGTTTCGTCACATAAATTATTTGTAGGAATAATGTAAAGTAAAGTAAAATGAAAATTTTTATTTCGTTGAAAATTTATAAAAAAAAGTCGTGTGGAACACCCTTATCACTTAGGGCTATGAAAAATAGATAACAACCTGTTCTCAAACTTACCGAATATACATATAAAATTTTATCAAAATCTTTCCAACCGAGGAGTGTGCGCTGATATTAGAATGCTGACCCGGCAAACGTTGTTTTGCTAACTTGGTCTTGATCTTGGTGGATAAATAAATAGAATATACTTTATTGTAGGAATTTCACATGAGATTTGTCAATAACAAAGTACGGTACAATTGGCGGCCTTATTACTAAAAGTAATTTCTTCCAGACAACCATTGACGGAAAAGATAGAGAAGCTAAATTACGGGTAGTCGGTGCAACTCATCATCAACCCATTATGTCCCCACCGAGGGGCACGGGTCTCTTCCCTGAGGAAGGTATAGGCCATACTCCACCACGGGGGCCTAGTCCGGATTGGAGGAGGCTTGTAAGACTACTGGCTGGTCTTACTGTCAGAGTTTTCAAGCTGCCCTAAGGCCTCTGACTTGGCTTAACGACTGCCATCTATCGACGGCAACCAGCACCAACTGCTTAACGTGCGGAGCACGGAACCGCTCGGAAAAATGCCACTAGCGTTAGTCATAGACGGTCACCCATCCATGCACTGAACGCGCCCTATGTTGCTTAACCTTCGTGATCGTTTATGATCACTCCGGCAGCTGGGCTACGAGCGATTCACAAAATATGTAATCGCAATAAAAAAACATGGTGAAATAATCCAGAGTTTGATGTAGCGTGTCATTAAATATAACAACGAGTCTCCTCACTGTGGTAACCACGTAACTTTTATTCGTCCATCACCAAACTACAGCCATCAGCAAGCCAAATTCATGGTCATTGACCTGCCACTTTCATTGCCAGAGGTCACGCTTTCCTAGCGATTGCTCTCAGCCCTGACCCCAGACGTAGAGCTCCACTGGTCGCTAACGCAGTTAGCCACGGCCTGGCCACGCTAGATTACAACGCGTGCAGTGAAACTGCTCAAGTTTTTGGGGAAACGCTTACTAATGAAAATAAAGAATTGTTACTTTTCTAACTTAAATCGATTTTACGTGCATTCCAGACATTGTTCCACCACTGCAGACCTCTCCCTTTCCTTTGGACGCTTCCCTTGGGAGAGGTCTTTAGACGACCTCTGTGGCGTAGCGGTTAGCGCATCTGTCCACCATGCGAGGGGTCCCGGGTTAGAATCCCGAGTGGAGATTAACATGGCAAGCCTTTCCTTTTGACGCTTCCCTTGGGAGAGGTCTTTAGACGACCTCTGTGGCGTAGCGGTTAGCGCATCTGTCCACCATGCGAGGGGTCCCGGGTTAGAATCCCGAGTGGAGATTAACATGGCAAGCCTTTCCTTTTGACGCTTCCCTTGGGAGAGGTCTTTAGACGACCTCTGTGGCGTAGCGGTTAGCGCATCTGTCCACCATGCGAAAGGTCCTGAGTTTAACGGGATGGGAAGAAAAAAAACCCAGGTCTTGGATGTTTACACGTTTGTGATGTCGCTGTTTCTGGTTCCCACAACAGAGGGTATCCTAACGTGGGGCCTAATAATTTTCATTCCTATATAAATCGATTATAATTGAAATGTCTTTCGATAAGCTATTACAAACCATTCCTCCCACTTACGTAAGCGCTTTAAACAAGAAGCGATCTAAGAAATATTAAATGATAATTAATATAAATGATAAATTGATATCGAAGCGTTTCGTTCGAAGAAAGTCAGGAGTTTGTTTACTTTGACTTCACGGATGTAGTTTTTTGCTCTGATTAGACAATTTCATTAATTTGCGTTTAAATTGTGCTGAAGATGAGATGAGAAAGTGTTTCGGATTCCGTGAGAAATGAGATTTCATTAACTGACCTTCCAAAATGCTCAAGCACCGAAATTTTTCTCACATATCGTCGGCTAAAGTCGCAACCCTCATAACTCCCTTAAACCAAACTTTACAGGAGGCACAAAAACTTTACCATGGAAATATTATGTATCTTTATACAGAATATTTCCATGGTAAAGTTCTTGCTCTGATTTTCACGTTTATCGCCGAAATTTAAACAAACATATCAACCTAAAAGCGGAAAAAAATTACGTGCATTAAAATCCCCATCTTAAACAGTACTGGGCGGGGGGGAAATACGTGGTCTGCGTGTAGCAAAATTGGGGTATAGAATTCCGAGGTGTTATTTTGCGTTTTATAATTTAACGGTTTTTTTTTTAATTGAAGAGGTTTGCTATAAGATGCGTCCAAAAATTTACTTTCTAAAGATGCAAAAAAAATTTTGAGAAAAAATGGAGTTAAGAGGTTTGCGACTTTAGAATACGATATACCGGACGTCAATCTTCACATTTTCGTTGCAAAGTCGCCCCTAATGCAACGGAGTAGAGTGTATGGGTGTGTACCATGATGTGCTGTCGACTGTACTAGAACAGGGCAAGATAAAAAGTACCCGACGTGCGTGCATGCAGCGACTAAATAATGTCGATGAAGCGAAAGTGATTTGTCAGGATAGTGGCAAGTGGCAGTCCCTGGTCTCTGCCTACCCCTCTGGGATACAGGCGTGGGCTTATGTATGTATGTATTGTATAATAAATAAATAACTTCCACACAACACGACCACTTGACCAGATCTCAAACTGGGATACCCTGTGCTATGGTAACCAGGCGAGGACATTACAAACATGGAAAAACACCCAGCGGCTCCCAGTGGGAATTGAACCCACGACCTCTGTCTTGTTAGGCGAGCGCCTTAACGTCTGGACCAACGAGTTAGTCATAAAAACTATCTTCTAGCAAGTTCAACACGAGGATGCGGTCGAACCTCTCTCTGACATTCGCCTGCGAGTCAAAGGTCGGTGTTACATAGCTGGGTGCCTTGCACTTGACCCTGATTGCCTTAGCCACCGGATGTCAGTGGTTAGATTCGAGTCCAACCGGAATTACATTATACGGATACGTCTAGGGTCCTTTTGTGTTTGTTGTATTAATATTTTTTTTGCATATGTGTGGCGACCTCTGTGGCGCAGCGATTAGCGCATCTGCTTACCCCAGGTCTTGGAACATTATTGCAAAATGTGGATAACTGATCTGGGTGTACAATTAACTATTCTATTTTTTAACGTTTAAATTGACTGTTCAAGATACATAGTACTTCTGTTTGCTGTCCCTAAAAATGAAAATAAAAAAGATACAATTTACAAAGATAGAATTTTTCTGCATTTGCGCTTAATGCAAATATTAGTACAGAGCAAAAATAACGTATAATTTCAGATCAGCTTCAATGCAGTTCTCTTTCTTGAAACGGAACAATGACAAATATTTTCAAAACACGTGCATACAATAAAATTAAATAAACATATTTAACGAAATGACCATGTTTGAGGCAACCCACAAATCAGAAATCACAAATTTATTTCAACGTAAAAAAAATTACATTCTGTTTGTTGAATAGCAATGTACTTATAATATTAGCCGCTGCCTTCGGTCCGAATGTAGTTGAGAAAAAGGCAGCGAAAAAAATCTCCACTCTGACCACTTTTTCTCAAATCACCTTAAACCTAATAAATAAGTTAAACATAAACAACAACATTTACATACAGGCACTTATATTGCTTCTGGCCCCACACTAGGATACCCTGTGTCGTGGGAACCAGAAACAGCGACGTCGCAACCATGTAAACATTTAAGACATGGAGTTTTTTTTTCTCCCCAGCCGGGGATCGAACCTGGGACCTCTCGCATGGTAAACAGATGCGGTAACCTATGCGCTAACGGTATGAATGTCCATCTACATAGGACGCTGAAGATCCATGAGTGCAATCAACACATTGTCATGCAATTTCAAAACATTACTTACTATTCTTACAAAAGTAAGAAACCACTAATACTGCGGTTAAACACACAGACGGCACGCTTCACGAGCATAATGCTGCGGTCAACAAATCGCCAGTCTTAACCGTTTTAGAGCCTAAGCACACTGCGTATTTTATACGCGCAGACGACGCGCGAATCAGAAACGCGCGCTTTCGGCGCCGTAGATACAGACTGTTACGTTTGTATTGATTGAAACGCACGTTTAACGAGATACAAACGCACGTATACGCACGTTTGAATCGATACAAACGTGCGTACAAAGGGGTGGAGGAAGGGGAAGAGAGGCGCGGGCTAAATGAGTCTATCCAATAGATTCACTTATTTTCAAGTTTTTTTAAAAAGCAGTAAGCAATGTAATCTCAACCCTTACCATTGTATAACTGAAGAGGAGGCTGATCAAAAAGCAAAGTTACGAGCAATTACAGCTCGTTTGTATCACTTTAGCTGCGCGTATACGCGCAGTAGAGGCGCGTTTCACGATTTACCGATAATCTCGTTTGAAGCGCGCATACGCGAGTCATCTGCGCGTCCTCTGCTTAGGCTCTTAGAGGAAGAAAGGCGACCCGGCGACCACGCCATTCGCAAGGCCTTTGGCAAACTTGTGTGATCAATTTCTTGTCAGTTATCTGTAATAATAGCATAGTTTTTGGTATGCTTTGGCATACCCTGTATAGACGAACAGATAGACTTTTACCGCCAGGCGCACCCTAAAAACAAAGCCCTAAAAGACAAAGCCGCTTCACACTTGACCGGTTTCTTATGTTGTTGTTACATTTCGATACTTTCTCTTTCACTGACCGGTGTATTCTTCTCCGCTTCAACTTTATTGCCGACGCCATAAGAGCTAGGATCCTCTATCCAGAAGCCCTTTCGAAACGCAAGGTGCGGCCAAGTTCCTTGAAATCGTACAATTACTTTCTTTCGCCTCGAGAATGAATGAATGATGTATTGCGTAATTAAATAGCAATAAAAGACTCTTTATGAGGCATCTCGGTAGTAGATGGTGTGTTAGGTGCGCAGTTGAGCTTGAACTCTTGAGGTCCGGGTTCAGTCATTGACAACTAACCACTCTTCCGATAAAAAGTCAGGTAATAATCCGGAACAATGTTTACAATGTCACGTGCTTACGAAAGTTTTTACTGAAATAGACAACTATCCTATTAACTTTTTACGCTTCAACATAAACATAAACATTTACATTAAGACACATACATCGCTCCTGGCCGGATACTAGAAAACTCTGTGTCGTGGGAACTAGACAAATAAATAGATAGAATATTTTATTGTAGTCATAGAATAGAATATTCTTTATTGTGTGTACACCAGGATAAATTACATTTACAGCCATAAATTACATTTACAGATTTTTTATAAAGTCGTTGTTTCACAAATATATAAGCATCGAAGACCTTAAGGTTTTTCCCCAGCCGGGGTTCGAACCCGGGACCTCTCGCATGGTAAGCAAATACGCTAACCGCTGCGCCACAGAGGTCGTCACCAGTCTCCTTTCCCACTGTATTCTTCGATATTGAAGTAGCAGCGCAAGTTGGTCTTACCGACGGTTTCTAGAACGCTAAGGCCCTTTCTCCACTGCTCCGGTCCGGCGTCGGAACCGGAATCATTCATGAGAAAAATATCGGATGCCGGATTATGCTTCTCCAATTCATCCGACTATAATCGGCAATCGACGTAACGCAGTGCTTTATTAAAATTCCTCGGTTTTTCTATTCGAGGCAGGGGACGTTTTCCACACATTTTATTAATGTAAATAAAATATTATATGGGAACATTTTTGGGTTGTATGGGCGGTGCAAAAACGTGTATCATTTTTGTACGTCGATCACTTTGGACCGGTAAAATACCCTTCCGATCTAGCATATTATCGGTTCGTTAAAAACCGGATGCCGGAGTAGTGGAGAAGCTTATTAGTATTCTTGTGTGTTTCTAAATCGGATCGGTAATTAACGTTTGCCGGACCGGGGCAGTGGAGAAAGGCCCTAACACATTAATCTATTGTTAACAGCTGTCAGTTGCCAACAGTGAAACGAATGAAATAACGGAAAGCGCCAACAACTGATTAACAGACTGTCAGCGTTCGAGAAATCGGGAGTTAGACACTTAACTAGCCGCATAACACGCAGACACACTAACACAAACAGACGTGTAAGCACCCATTCCTCGCGCAGTTGGATAAAAAGCGGACCTGTCTGGTCTAGCGCCCTAAAAGTACAGCGCCAGTTTTCACTAAGTCTATTTCTCTGCTCTTACTTGCTCGGATTACACAATATTGCGTCGGTTCACTCAGTAGCAGTATAACATACATATAATAAACTTATCTATACTTGGCATTTTTTTCAGACTTTAAACGACACTGAATTAAAAACCTTTAGCGGTAGAAAATTCAATACCGTTTTGCAAATTTAGTACTAGCTAGCACTAAATTTGTAAACTGTTTCGAGTGTTCTACCGCTAAAGGTTTTTGATTTAGTGTCGTTTAAAGTCAATGTCTGACGTAAAAACCATAACCCCATTTAACTTTCAAGTCAAGTCAGAGGCCTTAGGGCGGCTTGAAAACTTCTGACAGTAAGACCAGCCACTAGTTACAAGCCTCCACTAATCCGGACTAGGCCCCAGTGGTGGTGGGTAATGGCCTATACCTTCCTCAGGGAAGAGACCCGTGCCCCCCGGTGGGGACATGATGGGTTGATGATGAAGATGATGAATGTTTTTTAGGTTTTTGTGTGTTTTTTAGGTTTTGTTCCTATGAGTAATTAAATTTTAATGTCTTTTTAGTTATTGATTGTACACTGCCTTATGTCCAGGGGAATTTTGTTATAGATTCGTCAAACTGATCATTTGCCAGCCTTAGACCGACTTAATAAACCCACAGACAGTTCATGTCTGTGTATAAGCCCCTTATCAGATCACTTAATGGCAGCGTACAATATGTGTTATGTCGCGGGCCACGGAACAAGTTTTGGGCGAAAGTGAAAACGGCCCGACGCCCAATGAAAAGTGAAGCTTATTTTTATTATGGTGTCTGTCTGCGGTGCAGCAACCTGTTCAACTTTCTGCAGACACAGGTACATTGTTGACATCAAATTCTTGCCATGATTAATTTATTGTATATTATGTAACTTTATTTATGCTCATAATTCTTATACCTATAGTATGCAAAGGTTTATGTATGTATATTATTATTAAGTATAAGTATTTATATCAATTTTCTTATTTGCACCGACTATCTGTCTCACTTTTCCTTCAGCGATTCTCCATTGTCGGTTGTCTGACAGAAATTGCTTTAAGCAATAAGGCCGCCAATTGTACTGTATCTTTGGAAATGTTTTGTATGTGTTTTTTCTTGGTACAATAAAGAAAAATTTTTTATTAGGTATCTTATGTTATTTCCTTACGCGTGAATAAGTATTCTTGTAGGAGCCTAGAGCCAGTTCAATGCAACTCGTTCAACTCCTCAAAGGAAGTGAAACAAATAAAAAAAAACCAGGTCTTGGATGTTTACATGTTTGTGATGTCGCTGTTCCTGGTTCCCACGACACAGGGTATCCTAGTGTGGACCCAGACGCAATGTATGTGACTGTATGTACATGTTTATGATTATTTAACACGAAATGTTCGTTTGTTACGCTTTATTCCACAAAAGAAAAAATAATAATACTTAAAAACTTAAATTCGATGTACAAAGGCGGACTTATTTCAAGGGAAATTTCTTCCATCCAGCCTAAGATGTTTTTAGTGAACCTAATATTGTCTCTGAAGTCAAACGAGCTCTGAAGACAAAGTGCAGTGCGAAGCGTCAACTTCGCAATTGCTAATTAATTCTCCGTTTCCTCGCGCCGTTTTCCTTCGCAGTGTGTATGAATAAACAAGTGGTATTTCAGGACGCGGCTAGTGCACTGGGTGACCGGATGCCGGTAGAAACCCGTCTCTGAACCGTGGCCATCCATTTGCATAGCTATTGGCCGACTCTGTTGAGAAATCGCCTGTGAATCGCTGTGGATCTAAATCCAGTTGAGTGAATGAATGGATAGTCTTTATTTTACATGAATGAATAAATCACCAATCCGGACTTGGCCCCCGTGGTGGAGCATGGCCCAAACCTTCCTCAAGCAAGAGACCCGTGCCCCTTGGTGGGGCCATAATGGGTTGATGATGATGAAATCACTATCACTACCTAGTATAAAACAAAGTTGCTTCCCACTGTCTGTCCCTATGTATGCTTAGGAAGATAGGCCATACTCCACCACGGGGGCAAGTCCGGATCGGTGGAGGCTTGTAACACTAGTGGCTGGTCTTACTGTCAGAAGTTTTCAAGCCGCCCTGAGGCCTCTGACTTGGCTTAACGACTGCCATGTATCGACGGCCACCGGCACCAACTGCTTAGAGTGCCTTGTGAAGCACGGAACCGCTTGGAATGGATAATGTATTTAAGAATATGAGGTAGCTACAGACCAGTTTTTTATGGCCATTAACTACGTCTATTATTATTATGCTAATTTCGGAATGTAGCACCGGTCTAGGCAAGTCTATAAATAAGTCTACTTCACCAGTGATCTAGACCCAACACCGGCAGGAATCTTTATGCTTCCTGTCAAATTCAAACCAAAAATTATGTTAAGTACCTACATACATTTAAGGCAGTCAATCCTTTGGCTTATTAATTGATATGTCAACGTGACAGTTTTTTTTGCAATGATTTAAAAAACAGACTTTAATTTTAATCCAATTGTCTGTCTAAGTGTTAAAGTCGATCCTAATTTGACAGTTAGATTGCAATGGCTCGGGATTTAGTGCGTGTAATATATGTAAAATAAAATAGATTTATTTGCCTAGAATCGGGTACATTTTAATGATATGTCATAAATAAGGTAAATAATTATGATCTCACATTCTGTTAGCTATGTTCTAACATGCAAATATACAGTTTGGAAACGTCAAAATACTGTTTTAATACATAGGCTGCTACTTATGTATGCGGAATCTGGGATTCCAATAATTTTAAACGCAATGTCTGACCTCCATGGTCAAATTCGTTCTTTTTTTAAATACTGGCCGCTAATATTTTTCTCTTATATACGTTAGTGTTTTGTTTTTGTTGGGTTTAAAATGTCATATCGCTGAAAAAATGGAACTCACTCGTGAAAATATTCGTGCTATGATTTATTACGATTTTCGACGTGGTTTAACGCAACAACAGTGCGTAGATCAATTAACTTCGACTTTTGGTGGTGAAGCTCCATAAAAAACGACTGTGTATCACTGGTTTAGTGAGTTTAATCGCGGGCGCAGTAAGCTCACTTACGAAGTTAAAGAAGGTCGCCCGAAATCGGTGGTGGTGCCACAAAATATTGAAGCTGTGCGAAAACTAATAATGCAAGACCGCCATGTTACGTATCGCGAGATAGAGGCTATTCTGGGCATATGTATGACGAGCATTCACAGGATATTACATGAACTTTTGTCTGTAAAAAAAATTTGTTCGCGTTGGATTCCGCACAACTTAACTCAGGATCAAAAAGATGCTCGCGTCGAATGGTGCAAGAAAACCTTAAAAAAATTCAACGGAGGCGACTCAAAATCTGTTTATAATATCTACACAGGTGACGAATCCTGGATCTACGCGTACGATCCCGAAACTAAACGACAATCAACAGTTTGGGTGTTTCAAAATGAGCCGAACCCTACGAAAGTGGCTCGTGCAAAAAGCACTGTAAAGCAAATGGTGGGCTGCTTTTTTGGTATTAATGGCCATGTGGCTACAATACCACTGGAGAATCGCAGAACGGTTAATTCGGAGTGGTACACGACCATTTGTTTGCCGGAAGTATTTGAAGAAATACGCCAAAACAACCAGCGACGCAGAATCATACTTCACCATGACAATGCCAGCTGTCATACATCTCAGGAAACAACTACATTTTTGGATGGTCAAAAAATAGAATTTGGGTCCCAATGATTTCTATTTATTCCCAAATGTAAAGAATAAATTACGTGGTCAACGATTTTCGACCCGTGAAGATGCCGTAGATGCGTTCAAACAGCACGTTTTGGAGATACCTCAATCAGAGTGGAAAAAGTGTTTTACAAATTGGTTTCATCGAATGCAAAAGTGCATCGATCATAGTGGAGAATACTTTGAAAGACAATAAAAGCATATTTAGCCATATACATTTGTTTATTTTTTCTATTCCGCATACATAAGTAGCAGCCCTCGTACAAGTGTCAGTTCTACTGTTATTTATCTACTAAATGTACAGTATTCATCTTATAACACATGTCTTTCATGTTCAAATAAAATAATTAAAAAGTCAATTGCATTGATTTAAGTAAAATAAATAAAAATTAAAATAGCTGGAATGTTATAATAAGATGTCGATATAACTTTTTTTATCTGTCAAGAACTCGTTTCTTTAGAGAGTAGAAGCACTTTTGGCACAGCCAATTATCTAGATATCTCCTGAACACTGTATGTAATATAATGTTCTGAAGTATTTTTTTAGATTACTTTTGCTCTCAAAGATCACTCTCATTTTTCAATTCCAAGTGAAACCTACATTCCGCCCACACGGCCTACCAACCTACTCAAGACCTTAACAAGAACCCGCCTCACAGACACACATACATATTTAGCAAGGACTTCCTCTGCGGTCAGCGTGTACTCTCTTTCCGGTAAAAGTGGTTAATTTATATTATGTGGTTTGAAATTGCTGCTTCGACATGGTTTTTGTGTTACACTGCTACTGTTATATAGGGGAAATTAATGTTAAATAGGGGAAATGAATGTTATGTAGGGGAAATGGTTGGATGGAAAAGGATGGTTATATGCTCATAAATTAGCATAGAGCTAATTTAGGTGGCAGGGCCGATGATGGACGTCTCAGGCAGACAAACGACCCCACCGAGGAAAGTATTAACAAATGACAAGATAAAAAGCACCCGAAACCGGCGTGCGTGCGTGCAACGAGTAATGAACGTCGATGAAGCGAAAGTGATGTGTCAGGATCGAGGCAAGTGGCAGTCTTTGGTCTCTGCCCACCCCGTGAGCGTGAGCTCACAGGCGAGAGCTTTTGTAAGTATGTGTTACAAAAATTCAGTACCTACAATTGGCGCCCATATTATTTTAACGAACAAAGTTCTTAGGGAATTGTAACAAACTGACCCTGAAAAAGTTCCTTCCTAACACAGCTATAATAGTCGCTCCACATAAGGCCAACGACCTTAGATGACACGCAACTCATATAATAATAAATAACTCAAGCAACGTACGCGGCAAGAACATAAGGCAACTGTTTGCCTAACTAAAAAGGTTACAGATCGCCCATTGAATAATAACGATTAAATTTCAAAAGTATGTTAAAGTTAAAGAAAAAATTATTTATTTGTCAATCATTCTCATGATTGACAAATAAATAATTTTTTCTTTAAAACAATGAAATACTTCCCGTACATGTTTCGCCCATCGAGACTTATAAAATATTTTAGCTCCATTGTTTGTCATTAAAATATATCTCTATCTTTAATACTTTTCATACGAGCTATATTTATGTCAATTGTGTTTATTTTTAACCTTTGTGGCGCAGCGGTTAGCACATCGGCCTACCATACGAGAGGTCCCGGGTTGGAATCCCGGCTTGGGATAAAAAACCCAGGTCTTGGATGTTTACATGTTAGTGATGCTGCTGTTTCTGGTTCCCACGGCATAGGGTATAGTGTGGGGCCAGAAGCAAGGTATGTGCCATGTATGTAAATGATTATGTTTTATGTTTATATTAGTAAACACAAATTCAGACAGAAGCAGTCAGAAGAATATTTGTTTAACATTAGGTTCACTTATGAATATTAATGAAACGAGGAAGGCTTATCAGAGTCGTGGCAATTGGCAAAGCCTGACCTCTGCCTACCCCGCCGAGGTGCAGGCGTGAGGTTATGTAATATAAGTTTCCCAACAAACATTTTGGCGTGATATTTTTGTAATTTTTTTGTAAAAGAACTAGACTATACAAATTTGGTTTGTTCCGTAACTGATTTCCTTTTTTACAGTGATACTTGGATCGAACTCAAAATGGAACGCCAAGCCGTCTCAAGGCGTTCTTACATTATCCTAAATGTAGAGTCCTAGGCAATAAATACGCCATTTCCGGTATTACAGAACATAAATGGATACTGATCCGTTTGACTACTGTAACATAAACGACCTCTGTGGCGCAGCGGTTAGCACATCTGACTACAATGCGAGAGGTTGTGGGTTCGAATCCCGGCTGGGGACGAAAAAAAAAACCCCAGGTCTTGGATGTTTACATGTTTGTGGCGTCGTTGTTTCTGATTCCCACGACACAGGGTATCCTAGTGTGGGCGAGAAACAATGTATGTGCCTGTATGTAAATGTTATGTTAAATGTTATATTATAGGTCACACATTCGAACTTGTGGGCCGCCGTACCTACCCGTATTATTTGTTTATTCTTAAGAGTAGATAGTAGTATGACGCGGGATTTAGGAGTTAGGATCTTATAATGGGACCCTAGAGACATTGAGGGAACTTTTCAAAGACTCGTGCATTCGCTTTCGGAAAACACAATTCGGCGGAGTAGTCACCAAAAATCAAAAAAACGTGAAATATTTTTGAAATGAAAAATAAAAACCGACTTCAAAACACTACAGCACTAATTATTTTGTGTGTTTGTTGTGTTTTTTATCAACACGCTAATATTCTTATCTTATTTAATCTCAGAAAAATTATATGTACTTCACTATGACAAACCATAGACAATATAGAGAAAATACAATTTATTATTACATAAGTATAACTTTATTTAACACATCTTAAGTATGTTTCATTTCATTTATTCATTTAATGACTTTCCTCTTGCACGTTTATCAACTCTATCTTTCACTTTCTGCGGTTGACTGGTAGAAAATGCTTATAGCATTAATTCCGCCGCATTGTACTATTTTTAAGTGCAATATAAGTACAAGTACAAGAACAAGTAATTGTAATGAGTAATTGCTGTGCTATGCTATGTCAACGAAACTGAATCGAGGCTTCTGTGCCTTCTCATTTGTAGAGCGCAAAGAACGCGGTTGATGCAACAATTATTGTATAGAAATTGGGAGCGTTAAACTCCAGTTAAGCGCAGTTTAACTGCCGGTCATTGGGAAAGAGGCAGGAACCGCATTGTTCAACACGCATGCTTATAAGAGCATGGAGGTTGCCTCACTTTTGGACATAATGACCGGCTGTGAACAAAGGAATTTCTTAAATTCGTCTTCTGGATGGACTGTCAGTTCATTGTTACGTGTGTTTCTTTGCACTATAGTCTAATAAAACTTTAATTATGCTTTGGACACCATTATTTTGTCTTTCCTTATGACTTGTTCCAGATCTTATTATTATTATAATTATTCACTGCACCAATTTTTGCAGGAAGCATTCTCGTCCAGCAACGAAACGAACTAAAACGAAACTTTCGGTCAAACAAAACATCACCATACAACCACCATCGATAGTGAAAACTGGTTCAAACCAGTTATTCCTATTTGAAAAGCGGACCGGTCACTCTTCCTGTCATTTCGCTACATTTTTCTACCATTTACGGCCACTCTTTCCGTCACTCTTATTTCAACGCCTTTAGGTCGATTTTCCTACGGCAGTCTCGCGTGCTTTATGGTTATCGGGTTAATGAAAATGGTTTGAACCCTTCCTTGATTAGTTATGGTCTTTAACTCAAGCCAGGAAGAGCTATTTCAGCCCGAACGTCGTTACGAATGTATTACGGAAATCAGTAAAGTCAATATGTACAAGCTTTCAGTTCTACCTGGTGCACAGTTAAAACCTGCTTTCTGAGTTAAACTATACACTAGTGCGCATTACATTACCTTACGCAACATCACGCCTATATCCCTGTGGGGTAGGCAGAGACCAGAGAATCGATTCTGTTACTGCATTATAGTACGATGACAGATACACGGTAGGATCGGGTCATCATCATCAACCCATAATGTCCCCACCGAGGGGCACGGGTCTCTTCCCTGAGGAAGATATAGGCCATACTCCACCACGGGGGCCAAGTCCGCGTTGGTGGAGGCTTGTAAGACTAGCGGCTGGTCTTACTGTCAGAAGTTTTCAAGCCGCCCTAAGGCCTCTGACTTAACGACTGCCATCTGTCGACGGCAGCCGGCACCAACTGCTTAACGTGCCTTGCGAAGCACGGAACCGCTCGGAAAAATGCCACTAGCGTTAGTCATAGACGGTGACCCATCCATGGACTGAACGCGCCGTATGTTGCTTAACCTTAGTGATCGTTTAAGATCACTCAGGCATCCCAGGCTACGAGCGATTCGGTCGGGTCACGTGACATCTTTTTTCATACCATTGACGGCTAGATTGTTTGATCGGTGTACGCGCGTAGACTTGAAGCGGCGATGAAACTATATCGCCATGTTGACGCAGTTGTCATTGTACTACAATGCATTAAAAGAATCTAGGTCCTGGCCTTGCCACCACCACGATCCTGACAAATCACTTTCGCTGCATCGACATTCATTAGTCGGTGCACGCACGCCGGTTTTGGGTGCCTTTTATCTTGTCATTTGCTAATACTTTCCTCTATGTGGTCGAAGTATGTCTGCCTGGGACGTCCCTCATCGGCCCTTCCACCCAAATTAGCTCTATATATTTCTATCGTTAATAATTCTTTGTTCAACCAACTTTATTATACTTTCAAAGAACTCTAGTGTGGCAAATACATTGCCGTAATTAGGCCTTAACGTCAAGGTCCTTACCAGCAAAATATGCCTTTAAGGTCAAACTTAAGGGTTATTTGTTGAGTATCCAAAAAACCTGAACCTTTCTTTCTTTTTTCCAGCATTAAATGCTACTCCTTCTAATGCCATCCTCTCATTGCACAACTCGAGGTCATGTATTTAGTTTATTAGCAATTTCTTTAAGTGTATATATGCTATATAAGTAGTTTATTTTGTTAATGTATTCGATTATTTTCTTTTATCTTGTTAATAATATATTCGATTATTTTCTTTTATTTTGCTAATGTGTCATATTACCATTTGTATTCTGTTTCGGTTGAAGCTCCGTGAGTCACCAACGGCCCTTGCTGAAAATCAGTGCTGTGGGTAAGACCGCAGCGTATACTGAGCTCGAGGCCATTTTATCGCTGCATAGACATACCCTGTGTCCCATATTGTTTTTGGAAATATGGCTTTTGTTAAATTTTTTTGTTTATTTTTAAATCACATGTTATATGTATGTCTTTGTGGTGTTAAATAAATATATTTTTTTTCTTTCTTCTTTCTTTCTTCAACGATCCTTCATAAAACAACGTTGGCTTTTACAAATACAAATACAAAATCTTTTATCTGTGGAATGTAGGTGGATATATAAGTTGGTAAATGCGGTTGGTAAATACGCTTTATATAATACATTGTAGACGAGTGAAGGGACCACTTGGATGCTGCATTGCCTGGGACAAAGTTTTTAGATGAAATAAGCTTGCCCAGAATCTATACCATCCTGAGGGCTTAATCGCCTTAGACCACAGCAAAGACCAGTCAATACGCGCGGAGCCAACTAAGCCGCGGATTTCCTTGCGATCTTTTCCTTCACAAAACGTAACTAAACTTGGTACCCAACTAAACGTAGTTTACGACAGTAAACATGGAGCGCCGAACTCAGGTTCTAATGACACATTGCGGAAGAAAAGAGAATGTAATGATTAATGGCATAAGAAAGTAACAAAAACTCCTAGTCAAATAATAATTCTCGTAATACTTTATTGCTCATGAAAAATTGAACAGAACATTACGTAAGAAACAACATGTACAACGGTGAGCTTATCTCTGTAAGAGATTTCTTCCCGAGTCGGAGCAGGGGTAAAAATGGTTCTCTTTTGACGTTTCTGAATTGAAAGTTTCACTAAACATAAGCATAAACATTTACATACAGGCACATACTTTTTTTTTCTTTAATCATTAAGTCCACCTAACTAGCCTAACTAACTAGCGTTTTGCAAACCTTTCAGTTTTTAGAATTTATTTGAAGGCAGTATTACTAACTTTTAAAAATAACGATATTTATTATTTAAGGTACTTTCCCTTCTTGTCTTACAGTCTTGGAACGACCTGTATAGGGCCATTGAGAATTTCGCAAAGTAACAGAAACGAGCGTGACAGAATGTTACTCAGGTATTTACTTAGTTTACTTTTATGTTTGTGACGTCGCTGTTCCTGGTTCTCACGACACTGGGTATCCTAGTGTGGGGCCAGAAGCAATGAATGTGCCTGTATGTAAATGTTTATGTTTTAAATAACTTCCACACAGCACAACCATTTCATCTGGTCCCAAACTGGGATACCTGTGCTATGACGAGTTAAAGCTTAAATATTTTTATTACTTAGTAGCCTGAGCTATTCCAAAACGTACCCAAAATACCCAGGCAGTACCCAAAACCGGCGTGGATACGACTATTTAATATTATTGAAGCGAAGCAGGTTGGTCAGGATCGTGGCAAATATACAAATACGGGATATAGTGGTGCCTTTATGTCATGATCATCAACCCATTATGTTCCCACCGTGGGGCGCGGGTCTCTTCCCTGAGAAAGGTATAGGCCATACTCCCTCACGGGGGCCAAGTCCGGATTGGTGAAGGCTTGTAAGACTAGTGGCTGGTCTTACCGTCAGAAGTTTTCAAGCCACCCTAAGACCTTTGACTTGGCTTAACGACTACCATCTATCGACGGCAACCGGCACCAACTGCTTAACGTACTTTGCGAAGTACGGAACCGCTCGGAAAAAATGGCACTAGCGTTAGTCATAGAACGGTCACCCATCCATGCACTGAACGCGTCCTATGTTGCTTAACCTTCGTTATCGTTTAAGATCACTCAGGCGGCCGGGGGTACGAGCGATTATCGATTGTACGTGCCTTTATGTAAATGTAACTTATCATAAAGTTCGTAAATCAGAAACTGGGAGATAGCACTTTCAGCGTCGTCATGTCCTCACAGTCATGTTATGTTGAAAGCAAGTCAAATATAGTAATCCAATCTTAATGTTTTATACCCCACTCTAAAACTTAATTACTAAGAAAGTTGCCTGTAAAGTAACAGTTACAACTTAACAAGTGCTTATAAATGTGCAAGTCATCTAATAATATAAGATTATGTTGACTCATAATACAGAGTCTTTATCGATGAAGCGAAAAAAGTTTACCAGAATTGTGACTGGTTGCCAACCCTGGTCACTGCCGACCCTTCAGGGGTACAAGCGTGAGTTTATGAATGTACCATAAGTATTACAATCGGCAATCATCTTATTTATCTATTTACAATGACGACGAATGCATTGATGACCTCTGTGGCGCTGCGGTTAGCGCATCTGTATCCCATGCGAGAGGTCCCGAGTTCGAACCCCGGCTGGGGACAAAAAAAACCTCAGGTCTTGCATGTTTACATGTTTGTGATATCGGTGTTTCTGGTTCCCACGACACAGGGTATCCTAGTGTGGCACCAGAAGCAATGTACATAAATTTTATGTAAATGTTAATGTTATAAATTAAAATAATAAATAAACTCACGCCCGTTATCCCCGAGGGAGTAGGCAGTGGCACCAATCACTAGAACTGGGCCCACATTTTGTTTTCGTTTTATGTTATGTTTATCAAATATGACTACAGTAACTTATGTAGTCTCTTTTGCAACAGGCTACCCAGGTTTCCCTTCATTTTCAATATTATTTATGCGTTGCTTAGTTATACACTAGCCGTAGTTTATGTCACGGTTATCAAGATAAAGATCACGATACTGGTGACCTAGATGTCCAGTAATAGCAGGTGGTCTGAGGGGACCAGACTGCAGATAGATCTGGAGACTTAGTTTAGTGCAAAATAATATCGAGAGTAGATAAAGAATGGCCACTCACTGCTATGAGCGATAGAGTTAGGAGGTAGGCTAGAGATATATTACAATTTCAATGTGCATAATATTTATTTATTTTTTTTCATTTGAAAGTTTTACAACTTTTTTTGGGACGATTTAAGATTGGGATTTCTATTGTGAGTTAAGCTGTCCATAAAAAAAGAGTAAATCTCAAAGTATTTTGAATTAACATTCTCGAAGCAAAGCTTTTGTAAGTACTGGTCATTATTAAAATACAAGTAAGTTTTTTTTTATTTACATAATGCTTACTGTAATGTTACTTTATATTTATTTTAGGTTCAATTAAAAGTAATCAATATAATTATGTATATAATAAAGTTAATTAAACAAATAATTGCTAAATGAAAAAATAAGTAAATTTATCCAATATTATTTCATTGTGTAGGAGAACGATACGGAATGCAGAAATCAAAAAATTACAAGGCATTTTCGCTAATGTTAAGAATATTGAAAATACTACCTAACATAATATTTGGTGACCTCTTAACTTATGTCGATGCAACTTTAGATTAGGCACACAATAAAAACCCCAACGTAACCTAACAATACTCAAAGGCCTCCAGCACGCTGGCAGCATTATAGATTTAGATTAAAAGTGAGAATAATTTCAAATGTCATTTGACCAAATAATTCACAAGGTTTGTTCGATCTATCACTGTCGTATTAGTGAAGGGCAATCATAATTATGTAAGCTGGTAAGTGATACCTTGCACTTTAAAGATCAGAGCCTTACTTGTATTCAATCGTACAGACAAATTAATTAAGCTTTCATCGGCTAATACACAGTTTCTCGTATGCTAAGAATATGTTAGCCTGTAGAATTTATCGTGGGCCGATCAGTGCACTATAACAATGGTTTTCAATTGTTTTTTTCAAGGTCACGCAACCGATTAATCTACTGTTAACAGCTGTTAAATGTTTTTTTATTATGTTTTAATTACTTGTTCGTGTGCGAGAAAAAGCGGGTTTAGCTGGGCAAGTACTTTTTAGCAAAAAAAAAATACCTTCAATATACAGTTTTTATATTTGTAAGTTAGTTATAATTATTTTTATTCCTATTTTTTTATTACTATTACATTTAATGTATATTGTCATTTCCACGATTTAGACTTGCAAAAGTTAATACTTCCTTTATGGAGCACTGTATAAGGTTCCACAACAAGATACCCCAAGATATATTAGAGTTACCTCCAACGCTATCTAAGAAGTGTGTTAAGCACACTCATTACAAAAAAGCTTATTATAAAATCAAAGATTATTTAGAAGACAAGGATGTATGGCATTAAATAGTAGTTTAATATTAAATTTAATCAGAGGATAAGTGTGTCTAGTGTTCAACACATCCAAGATATTATTTTGTAAGTTTGATTTGTATTAACTTTAAGGTGATTTGAGAAAAGATGGTCAGAGTGGAGTTTTTTTTCGCTGCCATTTTCTCCACTACAGACGGCGCCAAGGCAGCGGGTAACATTATACATAACTGTATGTACATTGACATTCAACAAGCAGAATGTAAATTCTTTACGTTGAAATAAATTTTTGATTTCTGATTTCTGATTTTATATTATGGGTCCACTTCAAGAAAAATAAGAGAAAGAGTTAAGACAGAGTCCGTTTAGAATTGTGCTCAAAATATTTCTAATACAAATTACGCGTACCTATAAAATCAATTTCGCTTCTAGCGCACACGTGTGTTCGTAACTCTATACTTTTGAGAGTCGGCTGTGTCCGGCATTTTCCAATTGCACTCGCAAATAATATGTCTCAGGCGTTTGCGACCGCAGCGCTCCACTTTCCTGCTAATGAGGGATATTGGAGGAAATCTAGACACTTCTGCGGTCAGACCGAGATGTGGCGGTTTTCGGTATAGAATGCTTTGGGATCGTCTTCCTAGATTCGTTTTGGCAGTGTCACTTTCTTTTACAGAAGCGGAAACAGTCTCATTATCTGTGAAATCAGTGTTTTTGACCCACGAAATTTTTTACAGGTTAAAAAGCTTAATTAAAACGATCAGGAGACTAATCCTGAGACGTATTTAAAAATACATATCTTTGGGTCATTTTCTGAATTGAGAATTTCGCTAAGCAACTACTTAGCTGTAGTGCTGTCTCGTCAAATTTCTCAGAAAAGAGCGTGACAAAACGTTACTTAAGTATTTACTTAGTGAAATTCGCTATTCAAAAACCGGCCCTTTGTGAACTTGTAGCGTCGTTACTCATTTCTAGTGAAGGTAACTGAGTTCAACTCAACACCTGGAATCGCCAATCTGCAATAAACATATCGTCCCTTTATTGGTAAAACCGATTATCTACACTTTTTTTACAACTTTTTGAGCTCTATCTATAGATAGAGCTCAACAAGTTGAGTAGCTTGGTGTAAATAACTCATTTTTGAAAAAAAGTGTAGATTTTCGGTTTTACCAATAAATGGACGATATAATCCATTTATCTATACTTGGCATTTTTTTCAGACTTTAAACGATACTAAATAAAAAACCTTTAGCAGTAGAAAACTCGAAACAGTTTACAAATTTAGTGCTGGTATGGAATTTCCTACCGCTAAAGGTTTTTAATTCAGTGTCGTTTAAAGTCCAAAAAAAATGCCAAGTATAGATAAATAGATTATACATGTTGATTACTCTCTCTCTCTGTCTCTCTTCTCTTTATTTCTCTTTCGTTATCCCTTTCACTCTTTATCTTTGTATCTTGGAAGACGAGGCATTCCTGCGCAAAAGTTATTTACACTTAATGGTACTTCCGTGACCAATCACAGGACTTAAACAAAAAAATATCTTTTAACTAAAACTTCCGTAAGCACTACACATTATTTTGTTATCTTTATTCCAGATACACTTACTTGATTTTTTGTGTAAGAGTCCGACCTGGACCTCGATTCGGTTAGAGCGTTACAGTACGACATGGTCGGGTCACGTGACGAGTTTTTCCACACCATTGCCGGCTAGATAGTTTGATATGTGCGCGCGCGTCGACTTGAAGCGGCAATGAAAATAAATCGCCACCTTCATACAGTTGTCATTGTAGTCCATTGCATTAACAGAATGTAGGTCCAGGTTTCGCTCTGAATTTAGAGTGAACTCTGGTCGGACTCTTCCGACTAAAAGTCAAGTAACTGTATCCGCAATAAACAATAATGTACAAATAATAATGTATCTTACAATGGTAGGTCTTTCAAACGTGTCGCTTCTACAATGATTTGAGTTAACGATTTTGACATTACCCATCAAACATTCCATGATTTTAAGAAATTGTTTTATCAAAGGCAGTACAGTTAATGCATTATTTAGTTTAGTTGTCATCTCAGAAACTTCCGCTGTAAACTTAATTTATATAAACGCTGTGCTTACTTATAAGTGGTGTACATACACGTAACTTTATCTTCCTGTAACACTATTGTACTATGTTGTGTATGTATACTGTTGGTGTGCCCAATAAAATAAAATAAACTTAAGAAAAGCGTATCCCAAAAAAAAATATTGATATGTTGAAATGGCCATGGTTCTTCAGTGAAAAATCCTACAAAAGGAAGGACCTTAACACCATTAGTCTTTTACCTCCAGTCAACTAACATCGTGATTAACCTTACTGTTATATCTTAAATACCATTCATAAGCTGCGATCCACTGAACTGATTTCGATTACACCGACGACGTTTTTCCCATTTCTTAGGCTTCCTATTGTTATGTTACACAACTGGGGTTTTGCTCGGCGTTGCTTATTTTGTCCAGTCTGTTTCGTTACAGAAGGTTACAGATGTCCCAACAAAGCCATTTTTTTCACTGACCATAGGTACAATATCTTGCATGTTTAGGATGGACATTCCTGAATATGCAGTATTAATACACAGACCCTAAAGAACGCCTCAGTTAGACACACTTCGACCAAATAGGAAATGTATTAGCAAAGGGCATGATAAAAAGTACCCGAAACCGAGGTGCGTGCATGTGACGACTGTCGAATATTGAAGAAGCGAAAGTGATATGTCAGGATCGTGGCAGGTGGCAGTTCCTGATCTCTGCCTACCCCTCTGGGATACAGGCGTGAGTTTATGTATGTAGTAGAGATGGCTTAAAGCGAGAACTCACTAAAATTACGTAAGCCCTCATATTTCGAAAAATATGAGTCTGCGACAAAAGTCGTAGAACAAAAGTTGTTGTGAAAGTCAAACTGTTAACGGGGTGTTTCGAAAATTATGCATTTCAGAAGTAACCCTGTATATAAAAATAAAACATTTTACATACAGGCACGTACATTGCTTCTGGCCAGAACCAGAAACAGCGACATCACAAACATGTAAACATTCAAGACCTGGGGTTTTTTTTTGCTGTCCCCAGACGGGAATCGAGCCCCGGACTTCTCACATGGTTGGCAGATGCGCAAACCGCTGCGCCACAGAGGTCGTCGTATTAAAAAAAGTAGAGTTAATTTTTGTTGTTTGATTATTGTTTTTCTTAAGCCGGGTCCGCTGCGCCATGTTACGCGTGTTACAAAAAATGTAACACGTTATTAAAACAAAAATGGGGAGTGGAATTTACACTTTACGTGTTACGTAACACGTAACGTAACGTTATGTAACACTTAACGTGTTATACCACGGCCCATTTTTATTATATTTACGTGTTACGCTTTTTGTAACACGCGTAACATGGCGCAGCGGACCCGGCTTGAATCAGTTGCATTATAACCTTAAACTAGGGGGCGAGCCCTCTGCGCGCTTCGCGCGCCAACCCCCGCCCGGGCCGCTACGAGCTTCGCTCTCCGCGGCGCTCGGCCTAAGGCCTCGCTAGACACTATTGGTTGGGATTTGACGGGCGGAAACACGTGTGGTCTCGGCCTTCGGCCTCGGCCTGAAAGGAGCTCGGCCTTCGGCCTCGGCCTGAAAGGAGCTCGGCCTTCGGCCTCGCCGCGGCGGGGTCCCTCGTACCCGCTTCGCGGAGCTCGGCCTTCGGCCTCGCAAGTTTGTCCACTTTGGCTTTTGGGTTGTTAGTTTTCCGCCGTAACACGGAACGTCTCGGCCTTCGGCCTCGGCCTGGACGGAGCTCGGCCTTCGGCCTCACCGCGGTAGGGTCTCTCGTGCCCGCTTCGCGGAGCTCGGCCTTCAGCCTCGCAAGTTTCTCCCATCTGGATTTTGCTTTGTCACTTGGACGCCGGAACACGCAACCTCTCGGCCTTCGGCCTCGGCCTGGACGGAGCTCGGCCTTCGGCCTCTCCGCGGCGGGGTCTCTCATGCCCGCTTCGCGGAGCTCGGCCTTCGGCCTCGCAGTTTTGTCCCATTTTTGTACTGAATTTAGTACTAATAGTGGACTTTCAGTGAAAAATCTCCATAGAAAATTCGTCAAGTTCAATCATCGATATCTCAGCCGCCATCTTGAAATCTCGATTTTTTCTGGTATACCTGGGTCCTTTGAAAACCCGATGCCGTTGAGAGCGTGTCTCCAGCATGCGCCCAGTTGGGTGCCGACTTTTTTGCGCAGAGGTCGAAAAATGGCCGATTTTCGGGAGGCTCAGCCGCTATTTTGAATTTCGAACATGCAAAATGTTTTTTTTCAATTGGATTGCTCAAAGAACATTGTATACATTCACATATATTTGATCCAAAACGACGGAGATAACATATTTGTATGAGAGAACGCGTTCGAAATTCAAAAGTCGGCTTCAGGATGGCTGTATATCGTACCTTCCCTACAACTTTCTCATACATTTTTTTCACGTAGCACCTACCGTTTCCAAGAAAACATATAGATGATTAATCAGTCAGTCAGTCAGTCAGTCAGTGAGTATACCGTGTTGTAGCTTTATATATTAGTAAAGAACAATTTTGGGTATTTGACAGGATGTCAAATGAGTTACTTTTCAAACGGAATTTTGTATGAAAATACTTGCTTTCGGCGTCACATTTCAGAGCACTCTTTTTATGTTTCTACTATTTAAAAATTGTAATAACTAGTAAATGATTAAAAGAAATACATTTTAATAATTTTGTAATTTTTGTTTTAATCGAGCATCTCAAATAATTAAATGTTGATAGTGTAAAATACCGTATTAAAAACCATCGTTATGGTGAGCCGATTGGTCCACTAAACATTTTACTGTTTAAAGCATAGAAAAAGTAAGGCAGCTCTAGAAAACCCTCTGTTACAGTTAGCACAGAACACCCGAAAAGTGTGGGAAAGTGTACGGTGTCGTAACGTCAGCTAAGCGCTGGTATTTATTGGTTTTGTACTTAGCTCGTTTGGAAGAAAGCGTTTGCGCCACAGGCGTTTGGACAAAAAGACAACGGTGTCATGGAGGTTAGAGCCACATTCCTGTACAATTACTTACTACGTCATCGGTCAAGCAGTATCATCATCATCATCAACCCATTATGTCCTCACCGAGGGGCACGGGTCTATTCCATGAGGAAGGTATAGGCCATACTCCACCACTCCGGACAAGCAGTATAAGCCCTTAAAACATTACACAACTTATCTTTCATCATTATCATCATCATGCCAGCCACAAGAAGTCCACTGCTGGACATATGCCTCCTCCATGGATTTCCAAAAAGACCGGTTGGAAGCGGCTTGCATCCAGCGTCGTCCTACAACTTATCATTACCCGAAAACAATTTTAACCGTCTTGTTACTTTCTACGTGACTGCGAAAGCGTGTAGGTTTCGGGTACTTTTTCTTCGGTAATTTATCTATTTGGTCGAAGTATGTCCGCCTAGGACGTCCCGTACCGACTCGTCACTTCGTTCATAATGTTTTACTCCTGCTTCGTCTCCATAAATGTCCAAACCAACGCAACATTCCTTTCACAATTTCTAGGCATCCTTAAGTGATCATTTTGTCAGTTGCTTTATATTTATGGTGGGGTCACACTGTAATTTTTAACTTGGTTGACCAATTCTATTTAAATCATATAGTTTAGAGTACTACAGTAAAACTGCGTGTTTAAAAGTGTTTTATTTACTTTGTACAGGTAAAAGGTGACATTGAGTGACTAATGCGCTGTTTTGTCGACAAAGGAGTGAATTACAATTTTATTAATAAAGTGCGGAAATTTAACACCTGGTACGTTAAGTTATCAGCAAAAAAAAATAAAGATAACTTAATAAAGGAACTCGACGATTTTTTTTCATGTCTTTCGTCATTAGATCTGGACCGAATATAGTATCCTTGAGGTACCCCCTTTTTATACATAAAAAAGATACGGATGAATTCAGCCAGAACCACTTTATTTTATTCTATAGGTTTCTAACGCTATGTTTACTGTTTGTTGATCCACCGACCTATAGTCGACTACCTCAAAAGTTATAGAACGCTCAACCATGCAAGCGCAGATAATTCATAATCCTTTTTTATCTTTTTTTTACATCATCTTATTCTTATGAACTAAAATTATACGGCGAGAAAGTATCCACTGCATTTGACTGAGGCAACACAAACGAACACATCTATTTATCTTCGTGTTTCTATCTATACCGTTAAGTACCCATCTATCCAATCTTGCTTTCACTGGCGAAATACATCTGCAAACAAACTAGTCAAATATAATACCTTACGTACTGCTCAGCCAAGCAAAGCTATATACTAATCTCAACTATCTGTCTGTCTTTTTGTCTGTAATTGGGTAGTTAGTCTAAGTATCGGTTAACTGGGTCAGATAATGTTTTACTTTTTCATTCTGAAGTCGAGTCTTTCCAAGTCTATCAAACATTATACCTTAAACATATACTGAGATATTATACAACGATTTTTTAAATTATTATGATTAGGAAACCATTCTCCACTTATTTCCTATTCACATTTACTGTGATTTACATATGTACACACATACGTGTACTCACGCACACAAGTCAACTCTCCATTTGTCCAGGAGTAGGGTAATTACAGTTCATTGTACAGCCTTAAAACCTTGACATTTTAGTAGGAATTTCGACCTTAATACATCTGATTAGAGTGCACGTATACTAAGATGGGTGTGTTGTCGGCTGTGCAACGGACACATCCGTCAAAGCGCATCGATTATCCACGCACCTCCGCAACAACGGCGTAGACATTACCGGCAGAAATAAAGCCGGAGAAAACGGACTTTTCTCCTTTTGCCTGTCGCTTAGGACTTTCACTGACTCAGTGTGTAATGAAGAGTGCAGTCCACTGCATTTTCAGCTAGCACTGTTGTCTGGACTGTCCCATCAACCCATGTCATCCAGGACCTGGTCCACAAAGCACATATTAGACTAGAACCTCTGTAGCGCAGTGGTTAGCGCATCTGCCTAGCTTGCTAGAGATCCCGGGTTCAAAGCCCGGCTGGGGGCAAAAAAAACCCAGGTCTTGGATAGTTATATGTCTTTGATGTCGAAGTGTCTATTTCCACGACACAGGATATACATGTATCTTGGGGAATATTGTTGTAGAACCTTACACAGTGCCCCATAAAAGAAGCATTAACTTTTGGAAGTCTAAATCATGAGAATTTATGTTTATTGTTAGTATTAACATTATGATGGCCTCCAAGTACATAGTAAAATCAGATCGTAGGATTTTAAGATCTCGTCAGACTATCAAGGAGAACGAGCTAATCTTTTGCTTCATCCACATTCAAGTCATTGCTCGCCCCATTCCGAGCCGGATTCCATAAAATGTAAGTATTTTATGTTTAAGTAATTCCGAGCAACTGCACATAATTTGAACATATTTAGGATGCATTTGTTTACATAATTACGCTCCATCTGGTTCACTAGCGCCGAGAAAAATACCTATCTTATGAAATATAAGAATGTATTATTCGTATTTGCACCAACTACCCGTTTCACTTTTTCCTTCGGCAATCATTCCGTTACAAGGTTGTCTGGAAGAAATTGCTATTAGCAATAAGACCACCTATTGTGTTTGTGTTTTTTTTTAGTTGTACATTTTATTTGTGTCTTATTTCTTGTGTGCAATCTGACTGTAGCGGTTAATCCCCCGAAATTATTATTCTCTAGTATTTTAATTTCCATTCCAAAAATACCCCAGGTCTTGGATGTTTTTTGATGTCGCTGTATCTGGTTCCCACGACACACAGGGTATCCTAGTGTGGCGCCACAAGCAATGTATGTGCCTGTATGTAAATGTTTAATGTTTTCATTTTTCTCGGTAGTGCTAGTGCTTGCCCCTGCTCCTTATTTCAGTCAATTTGATGCCTTGAACAGAAAATTGGTGGTTGAGCCGCTACTCTTTGGCCAACATTTATTTATGAATAGTAACAAAGAAAATGCTGTTGGGAATAATTTGAAGTTAAACAATGTTCTATAATCATTGAAAATCTTAAATTTACCCCTTTGTTCTAATCGTTATTAAAGTTACATGTAGATGTATTATCAGAAAACTGAGATCGCGAGTCCTTCTTGCACTAAACCATTCTCGTATTTTTATTTCGTCATAGAATGAGAGACCACACCACACTATTACACACGAATGTAGGTTGCATTTTAGAGAGACAAGACGTCTCTACCAGCAATTACGGACTGCAGCGATGGTATCTCAGCCATGTTAGCTGAAAAGTCGGCTTCTTTTTTCTCGGAACCGCGATTCACATTCGGATGCATTGGAAGTACACTGCGTGCCGAGGAAAAAGGAACGATCAGCCTCTACAGTGGCCGAATATGATTAAGGTCTTAGTAGCTGTACCTAGTAGTATTCGTGCACCAAATCACAATACCTTTTGATGAATCAGTAAATCATCAGTCGGGACCTTAAAAGACAAAATAAATACACACCTATTTACTTGAGCACAGTACTTGATTCATTGATAGATTGATTTGTCATTTGAAACTACTCAAATTAAGTTATCTGTCACCAAAACGTATAATATATTCAGAGAAGCAAAAAAAATCTAATGGCAATGAGTAGACTCGACTAGGCTAGACTGACCGCATTTATAAAAACCCTTAAATTCCCTAAAATCCTTTTAAAACGCCGATTAAAATAGTCTGTGATGGAGACTTTACAATGAAAAGATGTTGCCACTGATTAATTAAACGGACTTTTAGATTGGTTTTTAATTAATGGTGTTTTTATTTATATATATCTTTAAACCATAGTTTTCCTCAAGATTTTTTCTTTTCACTTTTCTTTTTTAGCCATTGCTATATAAGAATATTTCATTATTGCAGACCGAAAAAAAATACATATATAAAACAATATACCCGTATTTACAAAATATTTCTTATATTTTTTTTTATGTACTACAAAGAAACAAATATACCTAACTTAGAAATTGAAAATCATAGCTACAACCCGAGATTAAAATCCAAAACCTCGCGCATACAACTTAAGTAGTATTTCCAGCGGCTACTAATACCTATTAGATATTTATTGTCTATTAGAGAAATCGTACGGATATTTGGTTTATTATTACTGGTTAGTCTAGCTAGTAGATAAAACGTTTACTCGCAAACACAATGGTATATACCATTTCACAATCTGCATTAAATTTCGAAGCTTTTCAATGCAAATCGCCCAATTAGCAATATTCCAGCGACCTTGCCATGGGCGAATCATTTTTTCTGTGCCTTGGGTGCGCCTAGTGAGGTGCAGCGGTTACTGTATTGAGCTTGCGCAAGCGCAATCGGTGGCCTGACGCAAGCGCGGACGCTGCGCAAACGCATCCATTATCGGCTTGATGTAAAGACGGTAACACACTCTTGGGAAAGTATCGCTAGGCGCACTTCGTCGTATTAAGATATTGGTACAATTTTGGAACTAAAACTTTTGTAAAAATCTATTGTACCTACTTTGTGATTCAAGGGTTATAATTATTATCTATGTTAAATAATAATTAACTAATAATAAATTTTTACTCTTACGAAATTCTTTCATCATCCCCTACCATGAAAACTACATGAAAACAGTTTGTTTGTCTTTATAAAAAGTATATAATACTTTAAATACAACAATGTCCGTAATTTTATTTTCTAACGCCACCAGGAACCTCTTTTACCATAGTTATACACGTTTTGTTTACTACCATTACAAATTATACACTGTCTCATTGAAATAAATTCCGGTCGATCGCACATTTTAATGACAACTCACAATTTTGTTGAGAAAAAACAATTACACAAAATACATTGTTGTTTTTGTTATACTTTATTATACAATTAAATAAATAACTTAATAACATCTTGTGATAAAAAATAAGTGCAAATTCTTCAAGGAAAACCATAATTATGCACAGTGTAAACTCTTCTTTGAAATTAATCTTTAGCTTTGTTTTAGAAAACAAACTAAAGTAAAATACTATATTAAGTAAAATGCCTACTCGACTAACTGACCCTGCCGAGAGTGTAGATACGGCGTAACGATTTTAGTCGGCATTTTCTGCGTTTAGTCATGTGTTACGCTTTAGTGACGGGTTTATTAGGCAAATGATTGAGGTGTTTTCACAGATAATTACCGAAAATTGCGTTTGATTTTAAGCGTAAAATCGATCGTAATAACATTATTGTTTTTGGTGTAGGTATTTCTGAAACAAATTCAAAACCATTTCTTCAAAGACTCTTTTTTGGTACATTTCAAGTAGAATCAACGATATTTTGCTTACTACTTGCTAGCAGAGCAGGAAAAAATATTGAATTTCTAGAAGAACGTCTTTCGGCTACTTCTATGCTAGCTCAACTCAACACATCAAGAATGTTATAGTCAGTTTCCTACATTTAATCAGATTTAATTAAAAGCCCATCGACAGTGAAAAATGAAAAATGAATTTTCCATAGATAGTATCTATGTACCTAAGTGCAATAAAGGTCTCAATAAATAAGTAAATAAATAGGTATCTGTCGCTAACCACGTATATTTTATAGGAACAACCATTTGTCTTAAAATAAGCTACGGATCACGTTGCAAGGACTTTTTAAATGGACACCCTGTTTTACTTGTAATGTTCGATAACTACTTCATGATTTCTGTGTTATTTTGAAAAAAAAACCGTTTAGATTTTAAAGTGAACCGAACTACAGGGGGAGGATAAGATACTCCTTTCGAACTTTGTACAGTAGCATAGTAATCGCTGGTAAATATGCTGCCAACTGTACCGTCGTGCGTGACGCACTAAAATAGTCGCCAGTTCATTACCTCCTCCGGCAGCACGCGCTGCACGCGCGGGCGCGTAAGTCGGCCGGCGTATCGTGCAGCTATGCGTGCCCGCCACTGTACGGATGATTGGGCTATCTGTATCTGTGTGACTATGTGCATCGCTTAGGGTTGGGTAAAAAATATCGATATTTTTTCGAAAAATTGTCCATGAGTATATCGACTCCTTCATTTTTCTGATATATCGATTTTCGATATAAGACAGAGGTCATGGATTTTATTCCCACAGGGGATCGTCGAAGATTTGTCCAAATGGCCTCAGTCTGGGTGGTTTTCGAAACCTACAACCAATCACAGATCACAATCGCTAACGAAACAAGCAACGTGACAGAAACCACAGAGAGGGTACGTCAGCACCATCTATCGGTAACTTGCGGTACTGTTTTTTTAATTACGCTTTAAAAAGCCCTTATCGCAGCCCCACCCATTTTTCATAGAATAAGAATAAAGAAATTTATTTCATAACGAACTTCAAAGTACACACTTATTGTAACAGCTTTATAAATAAACTGTTGTGTAAAAGTACTTACTTAAAATATTCTGCTTATTAGACGACCTCTGTGGCGTATCGGTTAGCGCATCTGCTTACCATGCGAGAGGTCCCGGGTTCGGTCCCCGGCTGGGGAGAAAAAAAAACTCCAAGTCTTGGATGTTTACATGTTTGTAACGTCGCTGTTTCGGGTTCCCACGACACAGGGTATCCTAGTGTGGGGCCAGAGCAATGTATGTGCCTGTATGTAAAAAAAAATTAAGGTGTATTTTTTAAGAGAGACGTCGAAAGCCAAACTAGGTAAAACCTGAATTGCCTTCATACAAATCTGTCAAAGTCTGTAACGACGGCAGACAATCCGAGCGCCCAGGGAGTAGAAAGTGCTAGCAATTTGATCCGTTCAATTACATGAGGCAAACACACTTACGTTTTACTCTTTGCTTGTTTGGTTAGCCGAGAGGAGAAAGGTGTGTGGCAAGTGGCAAGGTGCTCAGGCCTCGGAGAGGTATTGACATAAGTGGACATTGGCCCAAGAGCTATTGTCTATTTCTTTATTTTATTTATGACGTCGACAGCGAAAACACATAATTTTAACACGATAATAAAGATACAGTTCATAAAGCCTAACAGACGTCCACAAATATAAATTTGATGATCAGTACAAGTATACCACGATAACGCTCAGCAGTACGTGGATTTTTTCATTTCAATAAATATCATAAACAAGAAAACCTAACAAGATTTGCCACCTTTATGTGTGAGTTTGTGTGTGTGTACGTATGTGTGTGTATATAAATTACGAATTAACATTGAATATATTTACTCGTGCAATGCTATGATTAAAGGAAGCCTATTAACTGTAGTGCATACCGCCGAAGACGCCGCCACCGCTGACTCTGAAATCCAAAATTTATTTGAACTTCGTATACGTGGCGTAACAGCCGCGTTTTCACGGTCTTATTGGACTCGGACCGAGCGTGTCTTCTTAGTCAACTAAAACTGTAAGCTACTCGGATGGTAGTTTACACACATTTTAGTGGACATGGATTTTTATTCATTTTTGAACGCGCTTTGTTGTCTGTGGTCAGCGGCGTCAAGAAAAACGTTCTCAAAACTTGAAAAACTTTGAACCAGCTTTGGAGTGTCTTTGAAATGACCGATTTACTGCTGAAAGGCATAGAAGTAGTGACAGATGTGCTTATCGTCGAGCCGGAACAGCAGCAGGATAAAAAAAGAAGAAAAAAATAAGACTTCTTTATTTTGGCCTTTTCTTGAGCATAAGTGCTCCGAATATTGTTTATTTTAGCATTTACTTCGGTTATACTGCTTTCCACATTCAATTTTCTCCGTATCCGCTCCGGCGCGGCTTGTCTGGCGTATTTATTTTTATATGATGCTAAACACACATTCTACAATACTTCTTCACTTTCTTAAAGCTCCACAAACTGAACTGTATCTTTTTTTGACCACTTTCTTCTACGCGGCACAGGAATTTCTTGCGAAGACGCCATTTTGTTTTTGTTATTGCATCAAAGTCAACTAAGACGAGTAGAGCGCGGTCCGAGTTGGCGTTTTGATACGAGTGCAATAAAATGGCCAGTGTACACGATACGAGTAGCATGTTAGTAGTCATTTTAGCGCGCTTATTTCGCATATTTCGAGCGCTATAAGACCGTGAAAACCCGGCTTTAGTGTGGTTCCAGCTTTGCATTTGGACCGGCCGTCTTCAAGCATACGATCGGGTACCCATATTTGCAATTCGTGACTTACTATGTCAATTTGATGTAGTTACATTTCACAGCCGATTAACCACTGATTAACAAGTAGGAAGACTAACTGAATTGTCTTAGGCAGATTCTACGTAAATTGTCACTATAGTCTCTGGGCTATCCAAAGTTCATTAATTTGCCATAACAAACATAACTTTTATTTTATTTTATTTTTATTTATTGAAAGAAAACAAACAAACTTGGCTTAAGGTGGCATTTTCTTGCCACAAAACAAAAACATAATAATAAATTCCACACAACACAATCACTTGACCTGGTCCCAAACTAGGATACCTGTGCTATGCTGCCGTCATAATAAAAAAGGCCATAACTTGATTTCGAGCAAATTAGTGAAAAACTAAATTTCAAGCATGTCTGGCTAACTTGTCGTCGATAATTACTATTTGAAAAACACAAGAAAATGTTACATATTTCATAAGCTATTTGCTTAAATTTAAGTGTTATTTTTATTCAAATACAGTTTACTTTTTCTCACTAGTAAATATTGAAGTTATGGCCTTTCTTCTTATGACGGCAGTATGGTAACCAGGCAAGGACATTACAAACATGGAAAAACACCTATACTGAGGCCATTTGTACAAATCTACGACGGCCCCCAGTAAGACCCACGACCTCTGTATTGTTACATACATTACTGCTGGCCCCATACTAGGATACCCTGTGACGTGGGAACCAGAAACAGCAGCGTCACAAACATGTAAACATCCTAGACCTGGGTTTTTTGTCCCCAGCCGCGATTCAAACCTAGGACATCTCGCAAGGTAGGCTCATGCGCTAACCGTAACGCCACAGAGGTCGTCTCACTCCATAAGGATCACTCTCTTCTTGGATGCTCTGTAACTCATTCATTCCCTCAATTTCTCCGAGTCACTGACACTGTTCGTAAACAATCCCGATGGTACCTAGTCTCTCATTACATAAACGCAATTTTCCGCAGTCATACAGTCTTATCGCGTCGCATTCTCGTGTGAAGATTCATAAAAGCGCATTCTTCATTGCGTCAGAAAACGTAACGGTTTATCTGATTTGCATGGAACTAGTTCAGATGAAGACATAGGTTATCTATCTGCCATATCCACAACTTTCGTAATAAAACGGCAAGTAGAGTGAAAAACTCTTGTGAATTTCAGCCATATCGACCCGCATTCATTTTTTATAATGGCGTTATCATTTGTAGATTTGTAGCATTTATAGGCCGAAATCTTAGATGAGTTTATTAATTTAAAATGGTTACGCAAAAATATTAAGGAACCGTATAGACCAGGACCTCAATTTCTTGGTGAGTACGATGACAGATACACGGTTGGGTCACGTAACCTGTTTTCTCATACCATAGTCGCCTAGAAGGTTTTATTTTTATTTTGGAAACAGGACAAATTTTAATGTCATTATCATCGTCAACCCATTATGTCCCCACCGAGGGGCACGGGTCTCTTCCCCGAGGAAGGTGTAGGCCATACTTCACCACGGGAGCCACGTCCGGATCGGATTTTTAATGTACTTAGTGTGAAATTAAGTTATTATCACTTTTATTACGTGTTAAAAAAACACAGGGTTCTTAAAATTTCGGTCGTGATTTTGCTTTGTGAAACGTATTCCACGGACGAAAATTCTGTTAGGTGACAAAATATTCCAGTTAAAAGAAAACTTAACTCTCCGATGAACTGCACGCATGTCACCTAATAACTACAAATTACGCAGTATGTCAACTTACACGCAAGTTATTAAGTAACGAGCCAGCCGGCCATTTATCCGCACCCGGATTGTAGACATGAGCAAAGTGTATCTTGGATAAGATCGACTCGCTCACCTATCATTGCATCCGATCATACTATTATATCGTTGTATCTCACTTAGGTCATCTGTCTATCTATCAACTTATATTCGTTCACTGCTGGACGAAGGCCTTAAAGAGACGCCACTTTTTTTGTCCTGGGCCATCTTAATTCATTCACTTTCAGATCACCTGTATCAGAGTTCTTTCTACATACTATAGCTTTCTAGATAACAATATCTCCTATCTTCGTAGATGCGAGAGTTAAGATAAGATTAGAATATTCTCGAAAATGTACCTATATTATTCCCAAAACTTACGTGCGTGCATGCGTGCGTGAAGCGAAAGTGATTTGTCAACATCGTGGCAGGTGGCAGGCCTTGATCTCTGCTTACGCCTCTGGGATACAGGCGTATTTATGTAAGAATATTCTTGATTTCACACCGGAAAATACAAAAAGCACAAAATATTCGAGAATAATAGCTCCGAGAGAGTAGGACTGTGTGCCAAATTAGAACGAGAGACAGAGCGTAGCATTACTTTCACTCGTATGCTTAGCCCCATTTAAGCTTCTCCCTCGCACTTTAGTATAAATCATTACCACCTAAACAGTATCCCGTCTGGGACAGAAGAAGATATGATGATACAATGATATAATCCTTTAGCTCGAAAGTTGACGACAGAGCTAATGCTTTGGAGTGAATTGTAACATCTAGATCGTGATATAGTGATATACTCATGTCTACTACCGGATTGCCTGCGACACGGCACAGTTGGCGTGCGTTACCGCACAGGTGGAAAAAACACACTTGTTTGTTACGCAAAACGAAATGACTGGGATTAGGTTCTCTGTCGACTAGAAAACATTCTTGTAAGTGCATAGCCATTCGAACAAGCTCGCTTCCTTCTTACCTTAGAATGGTAAAAGACAAAGAGTTGGACAACTCATTGAAACGTAATCCAAGAAACACACCAATCATTTATCATTGTCAATCAATTAACATTTATGTATGTCTATCATTTTTTCTATTAATCCCTCCCTACCCCAAACCCTCCTATAGGTCTAAGTTAATGTATTTCCCTATGCTTGTTTTTAATATTTATGAAGAACTTTAATTAACAAACAAAATAATATTAATAATGAAGAAACTAAAAATTAATGCCAGAATGTAAGATATGTAAGCTTATGTAAGTTTGCTCTACGACTTTTGGATACGCTTTATTAGAATCAAGAATGTTTATTGTGAGCTTAAACATGGGTTATTTATACTATTAGTAGTAACAGTTGCTATAAAAAAATTGTATTACCAAATCTTACCTTAACATTCCAGGTGTACACACATTCATCCATCCAGGTGTACTCACATTTCAATTTATTATTTCTTGTCATAATTTTAATGTGATTTTACGGTTCTGTAGTGGCTCTGTGTGACATGAATTTCATACTTAAATAAGTTCTCTAAGGGTCTGTTTCACAATCTGCAGATAAAGTTCCGGATAAGCTATCCGCAACCAGGGCTGCCGTTTGTTTTAAATTTGAAGCCATCAACGAACACCGCAATATAGGAAAATTTATTTAAATTTAGAACAAACGGCAGCCCTGGTTGCGGATAGCTTATCTGGAACTTTATTTGAACATTGTGAAACAGGGGCTAAGTCTGATATGTCAAAAAATATTGATCTGAAAAAAAACTCCCAGGAAGAATGTTCTCGTAGAATACACACGTGCACTATTCGACACTACTGAGTAATTCACATGTACCTATCACGAGTATACGTGTGTCGCCTCACCTATTTAAACCACCCAGTGAAGCCTGGTCAGCTAGGGTGATTAGACCACACCTCACAAACCACATGGCTTGTGGGAGGCCAAGCATATGAGAGGGACGCCCTAATAAAAAATGTATGAAATGCAAAAGAAGAAAAAAATTAAATGAAAAACTACAAATTAGTAATTAATTAAGTAATCTAATTTCAAATTTCAGCCACCTATCGACGGCAGCCGGCACCAACTGCTTAGCGTGCCTTGCGAAGCACGAAACCGCTCGGAAAAAAGCCACTAGCGTTAGTCACAATACGGTCACCCATCCATGCACTGAACCCGCTCTATGTTGCTTAACATTCGTGATCGATTATGACCACTCAGGCGGGCTTCATTAGATTTTATTATTTATTACAACCTAATAAAGGCTTATATTATTATTATACGTGTGTCAGGTATTTTAATCTCCGTAGATGAATTATTGGCGTGTAGTTATTCAACTTCAAGTTAAATTAGACATGTCAAAATTACTGCTTTCGTAGATAATACTCTACTAACTTCGCGTCTGGTCTCTTAGTTTCTTCTTTCCTACAATAGATTTTCGATTCTTTACTTTGTCGATTCCATCAGACCCCATTGTCCCCAAGACTCCCAGGCCGGCCGATGGAGACGCGTGATTTGCTATCGTGCTAGATCCTCTTAATTCATAACTTCATAAATCAATTCACAAGTGCAATTAGCGTCACAAAACTAAACCTTAATTCTCTCTCTTCTCTTCCAGATGTCCCCGGCGATGGCGTCCGCAGGCCTCGCCCTCCTGGTGGTGATGTCACTCGCGTCCGCCGAGTCCTCGCGCTGGTCGCGCCAGATCTCCAGCTACACGTCAGATCTGGGCGACTGGGTACCTCTCCCTGGCCCCGTCGAACGCCTGATCGAGAGACAGCCCGAGCACCCGACACCTATCAAGCGACAGGCCGTCGCTGAGCCCAGGATCCTTTCAGAGCCTTACCCTCCCTTTCCGAGCCCTGGCTTCGGACACGACACATTCCCATCGAGAACCTACCTGCAAACACCCTCCAATAGACAGCTGTATCTACAGTCCGTGCCTTCGATACCCAGCGCGCCACAAAACTTTTTGAGCGATCAGGGATTCGGGCAGACTAACCAAGGATTTGGACAGCCCCAGCAAGGATTTGGTCAGAGTATCAGGTTCGGTTTATCGCAGCCAAACTTTCCGTTAAGTCAAGGCTTCATAGCCCCACAGTTCAGTTTCGATCAGTCTATCAGGGCACCGGGACCTCAACGGCCTCCGTCTCAGAATCCAATTAAGTTTGAGAACTTCCCTAAGCCTGGCCTGCCTTTGCCTCAACAAGGAAAACCTTTTATAACCCCGAAACAGAACGCCAAAACGGCCGCGCCGAAATTCGTCGACGGATATCAGATTGAAAATGCGAGCGACACTTTTAGCTTCCCGCAAAACAAGAAAAAACCAGTTTCACTCCAGAAGTTGAAATACGATTTTGAAAAGCCCACCGTTTCTGAATCTGTCCCTGTAAATAAACAGAAGTCCGAACGCGAGGAAGTGCAATTGCTTTACGTTCCAGTGGAATCGCTGAATCGGGGACAGTTTAACTTCAGAAGTACTCAGAACATCGGTCAAATGAATGGTGAATTCTACAACCAAAACTTGCCAAAGCCACAATATCAACAATTTTCCTCCGACTTCCAAAGGCCGTTCGTCAAACCCCTGGACAACTTCAACTTTGGCCCGGAGTTCTACGCTGGTCTGAACAATCTGAAGGAGCCTGACCAAATACCAAAGTTCTCAACCATTTCATCTCCTTTCCCGACGTTGCCACCTACCACTCCAAGGCCCAAGAAGCTGAAACCGCACCAGCCGCCTTTGGCTGTGTTCTTAGCTCAAGACTCTAAGAAAAGTGACAAAGTCAAAGTCGGTGATGTTCTGTCGTCCCTAAAAAATGCTAAGACGATATCTGTTCTGGACTCTGTAGATCCTTCAAACGCTCCCAAAGTCTTCATCGGACCGTCCTCTTTAATCCCACCAGAGAGCTACGTGAAATTTGAACTGCCTTATCTATCCAACATTGAAAACAGTAACAGAAAACTGAAGCAGCTCCCTTTCTTTGTCGCTCCATTGAGTTATAATACGCCTGAGGGATTTGCGAAAATTCCATTCCCATCGCCTCATGTAGGGTCAGTGATCGTAAACGCTCAGGTGAAGGACGCCACCTTTTCACCGAGCCCAGTAGCTGACGTCATCCCCAACTCTTATACTGTCACACCACAGACTTACAACCAGGACAAGTCACCTCAGAAGCCCACGTTCAGCTACTACAGTACTGCAGCGCCAAAGACAAACCCACCACTGAGCAAGGAGGTCCAGTCAAATTACTACTCATTTGAGCCTCAGACAGTCACATCTATCAGGCCCAGGGAACCGGAAGGTGTGACCGCGCCACCTAAGCCTGACTCTTTCTATATTACCAAAAACACGCAGTATCAGCAGCCACAATATGAACAAGCCCCCGTGCGACAATTCAACCCTGAGACTTCGAGCAGAGGACAGCAATACACTACCAGTGGACAGAGGTATACTGCAAGACCAGAGCACGCAAACTACGAGCCTCAAGGTGATTTGAACACTCATCAACACATCCGTGGGTATAATTCTGCCAAACAAAGAGAGAGAGTGCCACAGAGTACGACCACACCAAGGACAACTATCGCTACAAAACAATCCATAACTACACCAGCACCTAATCCGAAACAACTGCTTGAAACCCACAATCCATACTCCATCAATCAGGCCTTCTACCAAAGTACGCCAGTGGATTACCAACACTTTTACGAAGAGTATAAGGATGGTGTTTCAACCGCTAGTACGCCAAGCCAAGACCCGTCACCATCTCCAACCCCTAGCACCTCAGTGACACCTGAACCGACTGAGAGAACTAAATACCAGTCATCGTCATCTCCTAATTACTTGCAGAACTACAGCCCGGAAATCCACTACGAATCTGAAGTACAAAATGGTAGGTTCCCCGTGTACAATCCCAATGACTACACCACCAAAACTGAAGAAGTGTCCGAAGTTAGTAGTCCAGTAAATCAGTACATCAGCAGTGTGCAGAACCAAGAGTACAATAAGAATAGCGAAACTCCTTTACCAATACAAGAATACGAGACGCCTACACAAGAATCCGTGCAGACTTCGTCGAACTCTGAGCCCGAGGATCTACCTACTAGAGGACCAAACGTGTATAATCGGTATTCCAACAGTGCCGTCGATTTCAAAGAGCAAGAGCCATCGACAACCACAAGTAGTACCACCACAGCTAAGAATGACAGAACTAGGACTTCAGTCAGGGCTCGCGGGAGACCACGCTACACTACAACACCTAGGACTGACTCCAGTGAGGTGAGCAAAGCTTCCAGCACAAGGAGGCCTTTGAGAGAACGCAGACCGTTACCGACTCGGTCCAGGTACGAACCTAACAAGATCACCACCGAAAGAGCCACGAGAAAACCTGCTGAAGCCATCGAAGCCACTACTAAGTCTTCCAGGCAGAGAGTCAGAGGTCGCGTTCATTACAAAGCATCGGAAAACGACGAAGTCTACGACAAGAAAAAAACAGACAAAAAAGAAGACGAGCTATCTTATCAAAGAGATGTACTACACCAAAACTATCCAGTAACAATACAAGAGCGTATGAGCACTGTAGATATTGAAGCCATGACCGAACCTACCTTTAAAATATCTTCGACAAGAAACATCGAACCAGTAACTGAGGTAAGTTACGATACTGAGCAAGCATACACCAACGAGCAAGCTTACAGTCAACAAAGTGGGAATACGGAGGTTCAAGAACCAGATGTCACCTATTCTAGAAACACTGAGGCCCAGACTGAAAACTCATATGTACCGCGACTGTCGTCCACAAAGAATGAAGAGCACGTTTACCATTCGCGAAGCAGCACTGCGCCGGCCGATACAATTTCATTGAGAACCGAATCCAGCGCTAGCGATGAAAACGACTACTCCAAATCTGTAACAGAACCCACCAGCCCAGTAACAGAACAAGCCATTTACAAACATTATACGAAAACTGAGGATTATGCCAAGCCACAGTCGCAGGAACAAGAAGAAGTGACCAGCAGATCTGACGTGGAAATAACCAAACTAGGAAGTAGTATCTATTCAAGCAGTAGTAGTGAAACCGTCGAAGAGGTTCCCCAAACGACACCGTCATACAGACTCCGTCCTAGACCAGGATTAAGACAATACCAACAGTCGACGACGACGACGACAACCACAGAAGCCTCCGCAACTTCAAAAACTACCAAGTTTGATAGGAAACGTCTGCCTCAAGTTGTCACGTACAGGCCAGCATTCGATAGACGTCGTACGACAATGAGGATTGAGGAAATTGAAGCTGACTTGAAGACGAAACAAATACACTCAAGATATGAGAACACTGACAGACATCCAGTCTACAAACCCGAACCGACCACAGAGTCAACCGCTACTACAGCCGCTCTTGAAGCCACGTCGAAACGCGGTCAATTCCGCCGCAGAAGACCCTCTTACTCAACCACCTCGACAGAATCTGCAGTGACAAAGAAATCTGGAACTTACGACACTAAGAATAGATTCAAATCGCGCCGTACCACTGAGAAACCAACTACTGAGAAGTCTGAGGTACAAACAGATTCTCCAGCCACCACTACCAGACCTTACAGCAGATATACTCGACCAAGGCTCTCAGAGAGATATAACAAGAAGCCCATTGAAGCAAACGAAGATAATGAAGATCAGGATTCGAACCACTCGATCAATAGGCCACAGTATGTCAACCCAGAAGAAAAAGAGGAAGACCAATGGGCAGCTAAGTATGCAGCAGACTCGTTCAAACCTTACAATCCTAACGACATTCAGGACGAAGGAAAATACGCGACCACCGAACGCAGATCAAACGGTGACGATATTATAACCGCTAGAAACGACTACGAAGAAATCCTAGTATCTGTCACTCCAGCATCGAACAAGGCTAACAAAGTCGTACCAGAAATCCCTCCAACGCTCGAAGCTTTAGTAGAGCAGAGCAAATCTAGCACCGAGAACGGTGATGCTATGTCCACTTTCGAAACTATGCTTGATGAAGTAATGAAAAGTCTCGAAGAACAGGATGAGAATGAATATAACTCTAATGTTCTGAAGCATAGGGGAGGTGAGATTGGCGAAATTCCTCCGGAGAGAGTGATCACGGCGGCTGGTGATGGGTTCTCCAAAGCCACAACGTTAGTAGAGAATGGCCCCACTACCGCAGAACCCTTGGTTGACGCGTCTTCTCAACAACAGGTAAATATTACTTTGTTCAATATTCATCTAAGATAAAACAAAAAAATTCATCAGGTGATCTTGGGCACAACAAAAATTATATCCGAGACCCGTTATGCAATTCGTCATTTTATTTTATTTTGTATATTAGGGAAAACAACAGCTTCTTAATCTATTATTACATAATGGTTTCTTACACATAGTAAAGCCAATAAAAGTTTTCCTCGACTGTTTTAAATTCACACATATTGCTGAGAAGTGATTGCACATGTTTCTCCACTGTATAAAATAGGGACCTCTGGATCAGTACTGTCAATCGTATAGTTCTATACAAAAAAATATCAATGCAATGCATCTTACGGCTCACTCTCACTCATACAATTTTATAATTATATTGCTTGGCTACAAGTCGTATTGAAAGTGTAGTAGTAGTGGTAGATATTATTATTGAAAACATTTTATAAATGAATGCTTCAATAGAACAAGTATTATTCCTTAGACGAGGCTTAGCTGACTCCAGCACGAACACAGGCTGCTTGATTGTAATATTGACTAATCGTCAAACCATTTTCCTTTTTCAGGAAGAAACGGAGCGCAAAGGTCGCCGCCGTGGATTCTGGAAGAAGGTGAACGTTAGACCTGCCACCACAGAATCCATAGAAGTCGCAGAGTCCCAATACTACTCCAACTCCCTTAACCGCATCGGGGACTTCGGAAAACCCAGCAGGATCCAAGAGAAACAAGACCAGCCCAAAATATCCACTCACAAGCCCTCTACGGTCAATTTTGGAGACGCCCGCGACGACGACAAGGATATACCAGCTATCCCTATCGCGGACATCAAAAAAGTCAGTTCCGCGACACCGGAAAAAGTTCCTGAAACTACCACTGAAATAGTAAAAGACGTAACTAAGTTTGAGGTCAAAAATGAAACGTCAACGGAAACACTCGCCTTTAGTCCCGGAGAGTTGGATTTGGGAACGGGATCGCCTGACCCGACGATGATAGACCTGTTTTACACGCCAACCACGACTGAAGTTGGAGATATTGTAGACAGATCGGACGGATTCAGTCTTATGGACTATTTCTTCGGCGTCACGGCTTCGGATAGCGACACAAGTGCTAACAGCGAGAAGTATGAAGAAGTACCGGAGAAAATCAAAGATGAATCACAAACCGACGCTTCTGTAGAAATCATGAAGGCAGAGGAAACTAAGCCTAGATTGGTGACCACTGAAAGCTCCTTCATTCCTGAGGAATTAGTTTCTACTAATAGTGACGACACCACTGAAAGCATAACTGCCGGTTCTGGTGACCTGCAAAAAGTATCAGTAAGCCCTAAGTTTGAAGAGGTTGTAACAGAAAAGTCGGGGAATGCTGAGACCACCACTGTCTCCAGCTTTATGGATCCTAACGAGGTGATTAGCACGTCAATGTCCACGGAAGTATCGCATGAAACAGAAATATGTTTTAGAGGAAAATGCATTAAAACTAACAAAGACATGTTATAAAGTTTCGGTGCGAATTCAATAGACTGTTTAACAAAGTAGTGAAGTTATGAACACTCAAGTGCTGGTGATCGATGTTATATCTATTTATTGTTAAAGTATATAGGTAGTATATAAGCGGTGAAATCCTGTAAATAGTCAGCCTGTCTCTCTTTACTCGTTTTCACCAAATTGTTAAATGAAACATTTAGATTTTAACCAAATTAGTTAGTGTTAACGTTAGGTTTGTGGCCACATACAGTAAAGGTTTTAACACAATGTATTATATCTTAGTGAAGTGTGTATAAGTAAACTAATTATATAATTTTTATACTTTTGTAATATATGTAGGAAACTAGGAACCTAACTCATAAATATTTCGACTGAAAATATTTTACTCAACTTCTTTGTAAGTAAGAACATGCTGTTTTTGTTTGATATTCTAGCTCGAATTCTCGTAAGGGCATTTTTTCCACTATTTTTGTAACATCTAAACCCCACCTCTTAATCTAATTAAATCGCAATTAAAGTGTGGTAATCCTTATATTTTCATTGCATTACTATTGTAATAAGTAAATAAGTTACTCACTTTGACATGACCACATCGATTCTACAGCTGTACATTTATCACGATACCCAAAAATAAAAATAATTACATAAAATAGATCATATTTTATTTTTACCTTTGTTTAGAAATTTGAAAACTATCCCCCGACTCGAGTTATATGAAACAAGTACCTACGTAAATCCGATACAGTTTTTCATTTGCAACAATAAAAGTTTAAATCAATTAACAATTTTAAAAGTATATGAAAAGATCCCATGTTCTTTTGCTTCGTAATGGCGTAGTTTCACAGAAACTACCTCCGACGAGAGAAGAAAACCAAAGAAAGATAGATAGGTAAATTAAAAAAAAAAAATCAATTAAATATTTGAAATGAAATATTTTTTATTCCAAAAACAAATACACATTTCATTTCATACAAGAGTTAGGAAAGAAGATGGAGAGAACATTAATAAATTATGAACAAAAAAACATAAAGATCTAAATTGCAAGTACTAAACCCGGATTCGAACTTAGGACCTCACGAATGAAGGAACCGCTAAATCTACCAATCAACGCCCTACTTAAGTTTCACTACTAGCGACATCTACAATATAAAAAGTTTGTTGAAACCATGTTGAAATGTTCGTTTTTTCCTCTTAATGTATGAAAAGTTGCTACTCACCACTAGGTGGCAGTAAAGCTAAAATGCAAATCTGACAGTTTGGCTGCCCGGCATTGTTTTGTTAGTCTTACCGTATTGTTAGTCTGTGGTGTGTGTGGCCGAAAAGTCACTGAAACCGTATGTATCGTAAAATGAAATAAATACTCGTGCTTTTCACAATTCTAACATCTAACGGCGGCCCGCATAATGGACATCGAAGCCCGAATCAAAGAAGACATGGCGAACCTCGGCTGCACATCGAAAACCAAAATAGCGCTCGCATACCACCTCTACATCTACTTAGTGGACGAAAAACTCATGTACGACACCGAGTATTGCTACAACAAAGACATAGATACCCTGTACGTAGTGGCAAGGCCCGGCCGCGGCGGAAAAATGAACATTTACGTGCCAATTCTATCCTCAAATGACATTTCTCTAGAGCTAATCAGTCACTTGCAAGATAACCTATGTACGGTCGAAACAGGACCCACAGTCCATCTCGCGTTCGTTGAAGGAGACTCCACGACTGTTCTGTACAGTTTCACTAAAGGGCTAGTTGATCTGCAAGCCCCGGAAGGCTTGCTGAGAAGGCGAACCAGAGAAGAAAGACGAAAGTTCATAGACAGTGAACTGAGAAAAAACAGAGAGGATATTATAAACAGTGCATTTAATGGTGGAGTGATTGATGATAATGATTGTCAGATTGTGGAATGAAAAGTTCTGTTCAAAACAATACTGAGTTTCAGAGCTATGACAATATTGAGCAGAGGTGTGCAATATCGCAGTCCTTATGTTGGATGCTAGTTGAGAAACACTGTTTTTAAATGTGGGCATTAATTATTGCACCTTTTGGTGTGGTTCTGATTGTATGAAGTAAATAAAAAAAATACACAATATAATACACAAAAATGTACTCGTCTTTGTCTCTTAGTCCAGAAAATAATGTTCAAATATTCATCTGATCAAATCAAACAAAGAACTTGGTATCAATCTAGCTACCATATTCTAGATTGAGCTACTCAAGTTTAAATAATTCAATATAATACATTTTGCAATAGGAGTTTGTGCAGATTAAGCAAAGTTTGTCTTTATTTAATCTCATGTTTTTTCTTTATTTCCTTTTAAAGAACCGAAGAGAAGATTATTCGTTAATTAAAAGAGCATTCAAAGTAATTTTGTTTTTGACTACAAATTGGTGGCGTTTCACATAGTAAAAGCATGGACGAAAGCTAAATTAGGCATTCTGCGACTGTATAAACTTTCAATCATAACAATAGGCTTTATGCGATTTATAGGAGTGAAGCGATCCCACATATTGTATGAAAATATTAACCAAGTGCGATAGTAGGCATCCTGCTATCAAATCCATTAAATTAGTCAATACTTTGTTTTGAACTTTGGTAAGGAAAATATTTAAAATAAATAGAACAGCAAATACTTTGTTTAAATGTTTTTATTTTTATAAACTTGGCCAAAGTATGTAGTCAACTATATAGGAATAACTTACTGAATAGCAGTATCTATGAAATTTATTTTTAACATTTTAAATTTATTACCTAGTAACTTATTATTAAATCAAATATGATAAGTAAAATTTTGGTTTGCCAGGACACTTGTTTTGAGATCATAGATCATTTACAAATAACAAAACTATTTTTTTATCTAAATTGATTAAATCGAAATTTATTCCTCTGCCCCGAAACTTGACTAGATATTCTTTAAATCACTTCTTTAATTAAGTAAGTAGCTTGTTTTTACCACAAATTTACTATTCATGTTGTTAATTAATTTAACACAAAGTCAAAATGTTAGCTAAAAGTAGTAAAGTACCTAATGACACTTACAAAAAAATATATTCTCAATATTACTATACAGATACAGGATACTCAAGATACCGGCCTAGCCTAGTTAGCCGGGGACAGCCGGTAAACTCAAAACATTTTTGTAGTACACTACTATTTCTATTCATAAAGACCTTAATTTGTATTATCTTTATGGAAAATAAATAATTTACATTACTATAATCCAAATTGCGCTGCAATTAAATGCTATAATAATGTCATATAACATAAATTCTTTCCGTAAATTATCTTTCTCATTCTTGTCTCAATATAAACATTTACATTAAACATAAACATTTACACACAGGCACATACATTGCTTCTGGCCCCACACTAGGGAAGAGAACCAGAAACAGCAACATCACAAACATGTAAACATCCAAGACCTGGGGGTTTTTTTACCCAGCCGGGATTTGAACCCGAGACTACTCGCATGGTAAGCAGATGCGCTAACCGTTGCGCCACAGAGGTCGCCAATAGTTAGGTTGTTAGTCCAGTGACCAAACTTTCAGCCTTATACACTTCTGGACACATCTATTGGCCCACCTTGCATTTACAGTTTCGTTTGGTCCTAGCTAAAATTTTATATTAGGTCGAGCAAAAAGTTTTTATGCAGTTTTGAACCTGGCACATTCATAATTTCATTCAATAGTCTTTTTTTTAATTTCGAACACAGAATTTAAAGAAACAAAAGACAATTTGGAGCCTCTTCGTTGATATCAAACAATCGAATACTAAGAAAACTTGATTTTATTGGTTTGATGGAAATCCAAGTAGATTTAATTCTTGAAAGTGTGATTTTTCTCTTTGGTTTTGCAACAAACATTACTTATTCTTAACTTTAAGGTGAGGTTTTATCTGTAATCTATGGATACTTCGACTGAAGTCGCCGCCCAAGCTGTGGCACTTATCCAGGCCGGACACAGCCAAATAAATGTGAGTGCTCAACTTAATTTAAGTCTATCTGCGGTCCGAAATGTTTATCGGAGGTACCTAGAGACTGGCGGCTTTGTTCGTGGCCAAGGAGGCCACGATATCGGGTCACAACTAAAAGGCAGGATCGATTCATCGTGACGACCAGCTTGAGAAATCGTCACCTTACCTCCATTGAGATACAAAACCAACTTCGCGACTTCCACAGAGTACCTGTGAGCGCTCGGACTGTTCGGAGAAGATTAAAAGAATGCGATATGGTACCACACAAGCCAGCTAATGGCCCCAAGCTAACGCGAGCCCACCGAACAGCGCGCCTTCATTTCGCGCGCACTCATTTAAATTAGACTCAGCAGCATTGGAGTCGTACTCTTTTCTGATGAGTCTAAAATTGTGTTACATGGCAATGATGGAAGGAAGAAGGTCTACCGACGTAAGGGAGAGCGTTTCGCACAATGCTGCTTTGACGAGAGGGTTGCTTATGGCGGTGGCTTATCGACTGTCTGGGGGGGTATATCCGCGAGCGACAAAACTCAACTTGAGGTTGTTACGGGACCACGGCTGCCAACATTAAATGCTGAAAGGTACATTCGTGAGTGCAAAGAACCTCACGTGATGCCATACGCGGACTATGTGGGCCCAATTTTCCTTTTTATGCATGATAATGCAAGGGCCCATACGGCCGGCATCGTCAAGGAATATCTTCGGGATGTGAACATCACAGTTATGGACTGGCCAGCCAGAAGCCCAGACATGAACCCTATTGAGCACATGTGGGACGGGCTAAAAATACGTGTTAGGGCTCGTCAGCCTGTTGCCTAGACGATGCAGGAGTTGAAAACTGCCATAGATGAGAAATGGGAGATGATCCCTCAAAATTTCATAGAGCGGTTGATAAACTCTATACCTAATAGTATGAGAGCTGTGGTAGATGCCCATGGAGGCAACACGCATTATTAAATTAAACCTTTATTTGTTAAAAAATGTTTTTTATTCAAAAATCAACTGCCTTCATCAAGGCGCATACCCGACTTGTTAGGCGTAGCTCCATGTCGTGTGGTATTCTGAATTTAAATTTAATACGATCGAAAAAGATGGTAAAATGTATCAGGTTTAAAACTGCATCAATAGTTTTTGTTCAATCTAGCTGTAATATTTCGGTAGGGGCCATCGAAACCTAAACTCTAAGGTGGGCCAATAGATGTGTCCAGAAGTGTAGTTTAGTGATGCATGACACCCGAATTTCTTAGTCTATAAGTTTGGTTCTTGCAGCAATTTAGTCTGGTGTACAGTTTGTCAAAAAATACTAGAAACGGAAGTGAAAGTTAACTAATTGTTTTATTGAAAAACCTAAACATTTACTATATCTATTGAAGCACATTACCTTAATTTATGTAAAAGCTCAAGTTTTTAATTTATATAATGCTTGTAAGTGCAAGCTATTAACAAATGCAGACAAAAAGTCCGAGCAAAACCGAGCTCTTTAATTTCTACATTTTCTTGACAGATTATACAGTCATGCAGGTAGTCCCATTGTAATGCATCACTCATCTCTAGATCACCTGCTAGTTTGGTCCCTAAGCCAGTGAATGGACTGATGAGGCTTTCCCATCCCAGTATTTTGTCAGTGCAACTCAATCGGCTAATGGAACTAAGCCTGAAAGTTCGGTATTTAGAAAAACCTCTGCTTTTTAAATCTGCTCCACAAATTCTTCCACATCGCCCCTGCATCCAGGGTCGATCACTTTGGATAAGGCTAATGTGAACTTACTGAAAGAGGGTCCGAGATTACAATGGGAAACCGAAACCGTTATTCCCATTTCCAAGCAAACAAATGCAACGCAATATGGCTAAATTAATGAGATAGTACATAGGCCAGGCCATAAAAAATACAGCTCAACTAGACTAAAAAAGCGAAAATACAGTTTATTGTGGATCTTATTGTACACATTTATTGTGGATCACAATTATTTAAGTTATATTTCTTATAATGTCATTCAATACTAGCTGTGTCTAACAATGTAATTTACAAACTATCTAATGTATAACCTTTGATACTAAATACAACAAGGTATCTGTGTAGTTGATAGTAAACTCATTGCATTTTCGAAAACAGATGTTTTTTGTAAAATAATTGTTCGGTCGACAGAATAGTTCTTCTTTACAATAGTGCACTCTACTCAATTATGTGGTGAAGTGGCTTGTTTAAATAAGTTTACCTTGTAAACTGTAACCTTTTTTCTGTTTATTTGTGCTTTCTCAGTTGCATTATGACCTTGAAAAGAACCATTAAAAACCTACACCATCTACAGGTTAAACAGTGTTAAAACAGTTTTTATGTTGTACATATCAAATGCCAACTGTGGTAGCGATGACATTGCATAAAAATTCTAAAGTTGATCAGCCGTCAACTGTACAAATAACATTACATCAGCCTTTACAATCACCACTCGTTTTCGAATTCACATGTGAATACCGCTAGGTACGCATATATGATAAACTACGCACTATCTTGTCCCTGTCCAATGTGCACTAGTTCAATCCGGCATGAGCCAGCTGTCATAGACGAACCGGTTCAATCCGGCATGAGCCAGCTGTCACAGACGAACCGGTTCAATCAGGCATGAGCCAGCTGTCATAGACGAACCGGTTCAATCCTGCATGAGCCAGCTGTCATAGACGAACCGGTTCAATCCGGCATGAGCAAGCTGTCATAGACGAACCGGTTGAATCCGGCATGAGCCAGCTGTCATAGACGAACCGGTTCAATCCGGCATGAGCAAGCTGTCATAGACGAACCGGTTCAATCCGGCATGAGCCAGCTGTCATAGACGAACCGGTTCAATCCGGCATGAGCAAGCTGTCATAGACGAACCGGTTCAATCCGGCATGAGCCAGCTGTCATAGACGTCTTGCCAGTCAATGTTTTTGAAGTAGGGGTGCTGTTTGATCTCGTCGATGCCGCGCGCGCCAAGCCGCTCGCTCGGGTCGGGGCACAGCAGCTGCGGCGGAAACGATACGGTTACTACCGACGGCTGAACTCATTTATGATTATTTTTATACGTTCAAAGCAGAACACACAATAACACAGTCAAATTGCAAGCCGTTGAAATTTACCTGCGTGAGTATCGACTATCGAGTATCGACCAGCAGTCATTTATTCATTCATTCATTCACTCGATCACTCTTTTTTTTATACATTTAAAGCAGCACACACAAAAACACAGTCAAATTGTAAGCCGTTGAAGTGTACCTGCGTGATTATCGACTTGGCCTCGACGCTGAGACCGAGCGGCAAGCCTAGCAGTCATTCATCCATCTGTTCATTCATTCATTCACTCAATCACTCTTTTATTTATATACATTCAAAGCAGCACACACAATAACACAGTGAAATAGTAAGGTATCGAAGTGTACCTGCGTGAGTATCGACTCGGTCTCAACGCTGTGGCCGGGCGGCACACCCAACAGTCATTCATTCATTCATCCATCCATCCATCCATCCATCAGTTCATTCACTCAATCACCGTTTCTTTTATATACATTCAAAACATCTCACAAAATAATAGAGTGAAACAGTAAGGTGTCGAAGTGTACCTGCGTGAATATAGACTCTGCCTCAACGCTGAGACCGGGCGGCACGTCCAACAGTCATTCATCCATCCATCCATCCATCCATCCATCCATCTATCCATCAGTTCATTCATTCATTCACTCCATCACCCTTTTTTTTATATAGGTTCATTCAAAACATCTCACAAAATAATAGAGTGAACCAGTAAGGTGTAGAGCGTACCTGCGTGAGTATGGACTCTGCCTCGACGCTGTGGCCGGGCGGCGCGCCCTAGAGTCATTCATTTATTCATCCATCCATCCATCCATCAGTTCATTCATTCATTCACTCAATCATCTTTTTTTATATACACATTCAAAACATATCACAAAATAATAGAGTGAAACAGTAAGGTCATAAGGTGTAGGGTACCTGCGTGAGTATGGACTCTGCCTCGACGCTGAGGCCGCGCGGCACGCCCAGCAGTCATTCATTCATTCATTCATTCATTCATTATCCGTTCATTCTTCACTCAATCTCTCTGGCTCCGGTTCGACTCGGCGTCGAGGCTGAGGCTGGGCGGTACCTACTCCCAGCAATCATTCATTCACTCACTCATCCGTTCATTAATTCATTCACTCAATCACCTTTTTTTACACACATTTAAAACATCTCACAAAATAAGACAGTGAAATAGTAAAGTGTAGAGCGTACCTGCGTGAGTATGGACTCTGCCTCGACGCTGAGGCCGCGCGGCACGGGCAGCGGCGCGCGCCCGAGCCGCCGGGCTGGCGGCTGCGGTTATATTCAAATTGAAAAATGTTTATTTACCACATCAGAATATGTGAGTGGTTGACCAAAAAGGGACCTGGAGGGATTGGAAACCGTTATTTTTTTTTATTTGAAGTTTTTAATAATAATAATAATAATAAACTCACGCCCGTTATCCCCGAAGGGGTAGGCAGAGGCACCAGTCTCTAGAACTGGACCCACGTTTTGCCGAGTTTATTAGGTCCCAAACGTGACAAGTGGCAAGCCTGTCGCCGTTATCCGGGCACAATTTATCAGCGAATGGTGTTGCTGTACAAACAAATGTACGTAACTAAAAGTCATTCGTACATGCGTGGTTCGAACCCAGACCCTCATGATCGAGAAGCAAGGGTCAACCCCACTACGCCACCACCGCTTAAAGTTTTGAAGTTGAAGTTTTTAATCTGTAGTATTTTAGCTTTGTTTTGGTCTAACCAGAATATTTTTAGGTGTCGTAGTTATTTTTTTATGATTTTTTTTGTGAGCCGAGCCGAGTCAAAACCTGTGTACATATACACGAAACTTCAAACGCGATTTTCTCGAAACGAATTATTTTACCTTGAGGTCACTTTTTGGTCAACCACTCACATATGTAGATAAATAAAACAAAATTATAGATTGATAATTATGTGATAAAAAGGATAGGGCTCAGCTGAGTGCTGTGAGTGCATGCATCTTCACAGCGCTGATTTTTAGCCCGTCCCTGTTCTCACTGATTAGCATTTTAACGAAAAAACAATTATTATTTGTAAAGAAAACACGACATAAAATATGATAATTATGTATCTGTAGCCATTGTATCGAAAACGGCCTGGATTGGCTGATTCTATGATGACGTCACATGTCAGTAAAAATGGCGTCTGTCATTCATTCGTTCTTACGTTCACTCGTTGGTTTACTGGCAAGTGACGTCAAAATTCCTGTGCGACGCCATATTGCCGAAGATAGCGTTTCGGCGGCTTATTTCAAAAATAAACTTTCGTTTGCCTTTTTTTAGAAGAAATACCTACATGAAAGAATTTAAAATGACCACTTTCTGAGGACTCCATAAACAACAACAAAAAATATGAGATGGTTTTCAGAAATCGGTCAATTCATAATCTATGAATGTAGACCTGCAAAAACCACACTTGTGACATTGGTTAATAGGTATGAAAAAGCGTTTGGAACGCTCATCCTTGAAGCGTTTCGAACTCTCGGTCATTTCAAAAACACCACTTGCAGTAACACGTGTTGTTTCTGAAGGTATTAATGAATGATCTGAAAAAACCTGTCCCAGAAGAATATAAAAACTTTTATTTCCACACAAATTTTTGCTCGATCAATATGTGATGTCGAAATTCCTAAATTACATAAAATATATAAATTAATCTTAAAAGGAGGCTTTATTGTTTTCAGTCTAATATAACGTAGAAGATATATTTTTTTAATACAGTTGCTCAAAAAGTGGCATATTGCAGGGACGTATAGCGTTCGGAAAGTGGGCTATTACACACTCGAGCTTTACTTTTTCCGCACTCGTGCGTTCTCTTTCCCAACTGTCAAAACAATGTCTATTAAAAAGAAAAAAAAAATCAACCACGAAGCTTTTATGATTCATGCAAATATTTTTACAAAGAACCTACTATATCCTCGTGAGGCCCAATGTCTTCAAGTGATCACAAAATCAATTGTTATTTTCAAGGTCGGGCCTTACGAGGATAATTTGTTTCAATAACAGTTTTAATGATTTGATTCAATTGAGTTAAGTTTGAAAACAAAAAAAAATCTCTTTTACGGTTGGCGCTATTTTCCAAAAAATTTCTTTATTAAATTGCTTCATTTTTCCGCAACTGTATTAAAAATAGTTGTTCAGTACACGAGCGGAACCGTCATTGCAACTCGTTCCGACTGTCAACCCTCGCCTTCGGCTGCGCCTCGGCTCGGGTAGACATTTGTCGGAACTCGTTGCAATGACAGGCTTTCCGCACTTGTAATGAAATATACTAATGTAGTTCAGTCGCGGTGCGGTTCTAGTACTGCAAAAGCCAGTTGAGTCAGCATTTTGTTAAGGACGTGAGCACTCAGCGCTGATTTCAGGGCCCTTAGTGCGAGTTTTTTCATTCACTTTCGATAGCGAGAGCGTTTGCAATTTGTATAGGAGTGACAAAGAGGCAACTAGCTGGCGCGCTTTGTCACTCCTATAGAATATGAGTTTACGTTAACGCGATTGAGTAGTTAAAAAAACTCGCACTACGGGCCCTGAGTGCGTATACTGAGTTTTGTCATTCACTTTCGATAGCGAGAGTGAATGAAAAAACTCAGTATACGCACTCTGGTCAGCACCTGCCAAAACGGAACTTTAACACTCACCACGCCACAAATAAGCTCGTACAAAATCACCCCGTAGCTCCAGAAGTCGCAGACAGACTCGCCCGCATCCCCCCCCGGCTCGTACAGCTCGGGCGCCAAGTGGGGGGGCGGGGGGGCGCCCCCCCGCGGCAGTGGCGGGGGGGGTAGCTCCCCCGGTGGGTACCCGCAGCAGTATGTGAGGAGGATTTGCCCGCGCTTGCCCAGTAGGATGTTGGAAGACTTCAAGTCCCTAGGGAGTTGTTACAGAGTGCTGCAGTTGGTGCCGGCTCGAATCGCTCGTAGCCTGGGCTGCCTGAGTGATCTTAAACGATACGGCGCGTTCAGTCCATGGATGGGTCACCTTCTGTGACTAACGCTGGTGGCATTTTTCCGAGCGGTTCCGTGCTTCGCAAGGCACGTTAAGCAGTTGGTGCCGGCTGCCGTCGATAGATGGCAGTCGTTAAGCCAAGTCGGAGACCTTAGCGCGGCTTGAAAACTTCTGACAGTAAGACCGGCCACTAGTCTTACAAGCCTCCACCGATCCGGACTTGGCCCCCGTGGTGGAGTCTGTCATAAACCTTCCTCAGGGAAGAGACCCGTGCCCCTCGGAGGATATAATGGGTGGATGATGATGACTGTAGTAGTAAATGAAAAGCCGGACAGCAGAGAGTCGGGCTCGCCTGCTGCGGTTCCGTACTCAAGAGATTTTTGCCAAACTTCAAAGACAATTTTTTTTAAAGATTTACCTAATTAAAAGTGTAGTCTTCAGATTGTTCCCGTATTTGTAGTTCATAAGGATAATTCTTACCAAATTTCATAGTTCTAGATCAACGCGATAGTACCCAATGAATTGAAATTCCCTGGAGTGTCGAATTGTACATCTATTAACTCAGAAGTTACCTCTGAGCTATTCACATCAATCTACGGTGTGCACGCGTGGTAATTAAGCCCACACAATCTCTCTGCGGAAAGGCCTGTGCCCTAAGTGGGATGTATATAGGCTGATTACATAATGTTACGGGCTAGGGTTCTGGATTTCAATCCAATCCAATCCAATCGCAGGTCCAATCGAAGTCCAATAGTATCGCTGAGGTCGTAGGTTATCGCTCGTATCGCAGGTATGTTCGCTCGAAGTTCACTCTTCGCTATTCCAAACGGAACTGACTGCGCGCCGCGGCGGCCGCTATTTATATCCGGCCGCAAGGGCTCTAGAACATTCCCGTACCTACGTGCCTACTCGAGGCAACGTCGCTCGAACAGTAACCCATTCAAAGACTTTTGAACCTTACGCTAGTGGACATACAAGTCATTATTGCTTGCAGCGTTTATTGTTTACTAAAACGCAGCATGCGGCGACTATTCGATAGGCTTCTAGAAGGCTCTATTCTAGATGGTTCGGGATAGGACCGCGACACTGCTCCCCTCTTAGAGATGCTCGTCCCGAGCATCTTCATTACTGCCGTGATAAGAAGCTAAGCGGTCGATGTGAACCACTTTTTGTGCACCTCTTGGCTGCCGTTGAATTCGGTACGTCACGTCATTTAACCGAGTTACCACTTTGTACGGTCCCTCCCATCTTGTCTGCAATTTCGGAGATTTTCCTTTTCGTCGAGTTACATTGTGAAGCCAGACTAGTGCTCCTTCTTCGAAGCCGCTTGTATTTGCTCGGCGGTCATACCTAGTCTTCATCTTTTCACTCGACTCCAATCCGTTTTCCCGTACTATGGCATGAATCTCTCGCATTTTCTCACGTAACTCGGAAATGTAGTCGTGTAGAGAACGTGAGTCGTCAGGAGGGCCTCCAGTCAGCAGATCTACTGGTATTCTCAGTTCTCGGCCAAAATTTACACGCGCCGGGGTTACCTTCGTGCTTTCATGTTCTGCCGTTCTGTAGGCCAGAAGAAATGGCGGTATGTATTTGTCCCAGTCTCTCTGGTGCCTGTCAACGACTTTTGCTAAATGTCTCTCAAGTGTTTGGTTAAATCTTTCTACCATGCCGTCAGATTGAGGATGATATGGGGTGGTCCTAGTCTTATGCATTCCCAATATTTTGCAGAGTTCTTGAAATACTTGAGACTCAAAGTTCCTGCCTTGGTCGGAGTGTATTTCCAAGGGCACACCAAACCGGCAAACTACTTCCTCAAACAACTTGGAGGCAACAGTCATGGCTTCTTGATTGGGTATGGCGAATACCTCTGGCCATTTAGTGAAGTAATCCATAACTACCATGAAATACTTATTTCCCGATTCCGTTACTGGAAACGGTCCAGCCACGTCAACTGCAATGCGTTTCCATGGCGCACCAACGTTATAAAGTTGCAGATTTCCACGGCTTCTAGTTGATGGGCCCTTCACCGCGGCGCAAGTAGCACACTTGCGGCACCAATCTTGCACATCTTCTCGACAATGGAGCCAGTAAAACCTTTCTCGAATCTTTGTTAAAGTCCTCTTTACGCCCAAATGTCCACCTGACACGCCGTCATGTACTTCACGAAGGACATCTTGTACCTTATCTCTTGGGACAACTATCTGTAGATGGAACTCTCTGCCGTTAGGTTTCTCCCATTTACGGTAAAGTATTCCGTTCTGAAGAATAAAACTGTCCCATTGAGCCCAGTATGCCTTGGTAACAACACTAGTAGGAGCGACTTCGCACCATCTTGGCTTATCCTCGCCTCGTTTCTTCCATGCGACAATGAGCCGTACATCTTCGTCATCTTCCTGTGCTTCTTTCATCGCCTCATCTTCCCAAGATCTCGATGGACTCATTCTTGTCAATCTCAATGGCAGTTCCTTTGTCTCTTGTTTGGCACAGTGCTTGCAGTCTTCCGGACACGGCCTTCTTGACAGTGCGTCAGCATTTCCATGCGCCTTTCCGCTGCGGTGTTCAATCATAAAGTCGTACTCCTGCAGTTGTTCGATCCATCGAGCAACTTGCCCCTCTGGATTTTTAAATTGTAACAGCCACTTCAGGGCGGCGTGGTCAGTGCGAAGCGTAAACCGCATGCCGAGGAGATATTTGCTGAAGTGCTGTAATGTCTTTACCACAGCCAAGAGCTCCCTTCTTGTCACACAATAGTTCCTTTCAGGTTTCGATAGCGATTTACTAAAATAGGCCATCACAACCTCTCTGTCGCCCTGTTTCTGCGATAACACTCCTCCGATCGCTGTGTTACTGGCGTCAGTGTCAACAATGAATTGGCCGTTAGCCTGTGGAAATCCCAAGATTGGGGTCTCGCAAAGACATTTTCTTAATTTTTGAAATGAACTCTCACATGTGTCATCCCAATGAAATGACTGCTTGTCTTCAGTCAGTCTGTGTAAAGGCTTGGCAATTTCAGAGAACCCTTTAACAAACCGTCTATAATATGAGCATAGCCCTAAAAATGCTCGCACTTCGGTCTTGTCTTTGGGAGTAGGCCATTTTTGCACTGCTTCGATTTTGGCTGGATCGGTCTGTATGCCTTCGCTGGTTATCACATGACCGAGATAGCTAACCTTGTTCTTAAATAAACTGCATTTCTTCGGATTTAACTTTAAGTTTGCTCCCATTATCTTCTTAAAAACTTGCTCTAGATTTTGTAAGTGGTCCTCAAAATCTGTTCCCATGATTATGACGTCATCCAAGTAGACAAGGCAGGCTTCTCCAACTAATCCTGCCAGTACGCACTCCATAAGTCGTTCGAATGTAGCTGGCGCGTTGCACAATCCAAAAGGCATCACGTTAAATTGCCATAGACCTTTACCAGTTGAAAAAGCAGTCTTCTCTTTATCCCTCGGATCAATTTCCACTTGCCAGTACCCGGATTTCAGATCTAACGTCGAGAACCATTTCATGCCACTCAAAGTGTCTAGGGTATCGTCTATTCGTGGCAGTGGATAACTATCCTTTTTCGTCACATCATTAAGCCGTCGATAGTCTACACAGAACCTTGTGCTACCATCTTTCTTCTTTACCAACACTACGGGAGAACACCATGGGCTAGCAGAAGGTTCTATAATCTTGTTTCTCTTCATGTCTTCCAACATGTCTTGTACTTCCTTTTCTTTGGCAATCGGTATGCGCCTCGCTCGCTGACGAATATGTCGCTCCTGTCCGGTGTCGATTTTGTGTTGAACTAACGATGTTCTTCCAGGATTTCCTTCGTCAGAGAAGATATCCCTAAAGCGCAGTAGCAACCTCTTAGCTTTCATGCTTTGCGAATAGCTCAGATTACTGTTAGAATCCTCAAGGAGCTTAGTGACTATAATTTCACTCCTGGTATTCGATGTGTTTGAGCTTGGATATGATTGGCAGCTTTTCATCCAAACGGCTTCCTCACACCGTCCAATAACGTCACCTTTGCTAAGGGTAATCTCACGATCGCCTATATTCACAACCCTCACTACAGCGGTCTTGCCTCCATAGACGAGAGTTCTTGCTGTCAGCAATTTCTGACTGGCTGCACTGTCTCGTGTATCTTCAATCAGCACACACCTATTCCGCTGATTCTTCTGACTCGAAGGCAGCTTCATCTTTACTTCAGTTTGTGCTCGTCCAGGTATTACGATTTTCTTCAGGCACGTGACATTTCCATCGGGACCGCCAAGTATGAAGTTCTCCTCATCACCACATTTAAAGACACCGTTAGTGACATCGATGTGACAGTTGTGTTTCTTCATAAAGTCTAGGCCCAGAATGCAATCATCCATAATTTCGGCTACGATTACGTCGTGAATATATGACGCCTCCCAACACATATCGTAACCGATCTTTCACCCAGGACGGGTATCTGCTGGCCAGAAGCGGAGAGAAGTCTGCATAAACTGGTGCCTTTGCGTCTCCCTACAGCTTTCACCAGGTCTGGTCTCACTATTGTTCTAGAGGCTCCTGTATCTAGTGTGATTTTGCACTCTATTTTGTTCACTGCACCGCATATTAGTAGACTGTTCCCATTCCATGCTTGTGAGATTCTGGTTACTGGGGCTACCTCCGCTCCAGCCAGTACCCGCCCCGCAGTCCTGGCTTTTACTCGTTTCCCTGATTCACGGTGGAGGGCGCAGCGTCATGCTTCTTTACGAATTCTTCAAAACGCTGCTCCATATTTTTGAGACGCGCATCCAGTCTGTCATCTGTTTTGGTTGCTTGCCTCTCCTTCTTAGGACACGTGAACTGCAGATGCCCTCTTTCCCCACACTTGTAACACATGGGCCCGGAGTTCTTCTTGGGCGGTGTCTTGATCTCTTTAACCTCCTCCGTAACTTCTCGAAGTTTATAACCTTGCCGGATATCTTGACGCACAGCTTCTACTTCCAGGGCGTGTGCCAGAGCTTCTTTTAATGAAGAATGGTGGCGAAGCTTTACTGCAGCCCTAATTTCAAGATCCTTGATTCCGTCGACGAAGGCTTGCAAAATATTCGTGTCCACCATCTTACTATCAGTAGAAGGGTACGCCTTTCGAACCAGCTTCTCAATTTCCAACGCCCATTGTTGAAGTCCTTCACCCAGGCGCTGAGTTCGGTCGCGTAGCTGAGCACGAAAAACGTGTTCCAGGTGTCGTTCCCCGTATCTTCCCTCAAGTGCCTCCAGCAGATCTTTGAACTCGCTGCCTGAGGTGGGAAATGCCTCCAGGACAGATAAGGCCGAACCTCTGAGCGCGACGGTGAGGGCTGTCAAGCTCTGTTCGTCCGTCCATCCGTTTGAAGCAGCGACAGTCTGGAACTGCTGTCGGTAGGCGACCCAAGACGTAGTACCGTCGTACGGAGGCACTTTCACTTTAGGCCCCTGGTTTATGCCGACAATTCCACTCGACGTGACTCCAGCAGATTTTATACGCCGAAATTCCTGCTCTAGTCCAGTGAGGCCGGTTTTCACATTTTTTAGGTCCTCCTCTAATTCGGTTACCCGTTCGTTCACTACTTCTACATCTTCATGTAGCTTAGCGACCGTATCACTGAACTTTGTAACGGCAGAAAGGATCGTCTGTTGGTCTGCCTTCTGTTCTTCTCGCAGGCCTCTCTGTTCTTCTTGCAGGCACTGCATCTGCTTGCTCTGTTCATCTCGCAGGCTTCTCTGTTCTTCTTGCAGGCACTGCATCTGCTTGCTCTGTTCTTCTAGCAGGCACTGCATCTGCTTGCTCTGTTCTTCTTGCAGGCACTGCATCTGCTTGCTCTGTTCTTCTCGCATGCCCTTTAACATTGCCATCAGGCATGACATATCCAAAACCTCCATTGGACGTGACGGAGGTTTAATGTCTTCGGTGGGCGTGACCAGGTGGGCGTGGCTAGGAGGCGGAGCCTGTTGGTCGGTTGGTGGAACCTGGTGGTCAAGGCCGGTGGGCGGAGCCTGGTGCACGGGGGCGGTAGGCCGGGCCTGGTGGGCGTGGCCAGTGGGCGGAGCCATTGGGCAGGTACGCCGTGTCTCCTCGATGGGCGTGGCCTGGTGGGCGGCGCCAGGGGGCGTGGCTTGGTCGGTGGGCGTGGCCTGGTGGGCGGGGCCAGTGGGCGTGTCCCTATGGCCGATGGGCGTGGCCTGAGGGGCAGTGGGCGTGGCCTCCGCAGCACCTCTGGACCTGGTCCTCACTCCAGAAGTATCCTCTCTCGGAGTCAGTGGCATCTCCAAATCCCACTTCTGACACCAAATGTTACGGGCTAGGGTTCTGGATTTGGATGTAAAACGCCAATGACAACTTCTTAGGATTTATTCACGCAGGGTCTGGTCTGCAGGTCTTCACGACACGAAGTCCACACGTAGAATCCAATCGCAGGTCCAATCGAAGTCCAATAGTATCGCTGAGGTCGTAGGTTATCGCTCGTATCGCAGGTATGTTCGCTCGAAGTTCACTCTTCGCTATTCCAAACGGAACTGACTGCGCGCCGCGGCGGCCGCTATTTATATCCGGCCGCAAGGGCTCTAGAACATTCCCGTACCTACGTGCCTACTCGAGGCAACGTCGCTCGAACAGTAACCCATTCAAAGACTTTTGAACCTTACGCTAGTGGACATACAAGTCATTATTGCTTGCAGCGTTTATTGTTTACTAAAACGCAGCATGCGGCGACTATTCGATAGGCTTCTAGAAGGCTCTATTCTAGATGGTTCGGGATAGGACCGCGACAATAATATAAAAACTTGGAAAATTCTGTCGACTATACATTTTCAATTAAATTATTAATAGAACCTACTGTTCGGCATAGGTCCCTTCCTTATCACGCCAACCCATTTGGTCTAGAGCTAGTCTCGTCCAATGTTTCCCAGGCGCTTCCATAATATCATCGGCCGATCGGGTTGGTGTTGTGTTAATATTAATAACAATATTTTACTCAGTAAAAAAAAAAAAAACTCACGCCCGTTATCCCCGAAGGGGTAGGCAGAGGCACCAGTCTCTAGAACTGGACCCACATTTTGCCGAGTTTATTAGGTCCCAAACGTGACAAGTGGCAAGCCTGTCGCCGTCATCCGGGCACAATTTATCAGCGAATGGTGTTGCTGTACAAACAAACTCAGTTATTTGTGATAAAAGTATGCTTACTGTGGTTATTATGTAGATAGTACACAGTGAACATAATGAAAACTTGTAACTAATCCAAACAAACTTTGAGGAAAAAATTTAGCTAAATAGCCTCTGTGGCGCAGCGGTTAGCGCATCTGCCTGCCAACCGAGGCTCGCGAACTCGAATCGAGGCTGGGGACAAAAAACTGTAGCCACTGGATGTTCTGCGCGGCCCAGCGGCACAAGCCGCGCCGGTGCAGTGCACGGTACCGCCCCGTACCGCCCCTTACCGCCCCTTCCCACCCCGTACCGCCCCGTGCCGCCCCTTCCCGCCCCGTGCCGCCCCGTACCACCCCTTCCCGCCCCTTCCCGGCCCGTACCGCCCCGTGCCGCCCCGTACCACCCCTTCCCGGCCCGTACCGCCCCGTGCCGCCCCGTACCACCCCTTCCCGGCCCTTCCCGGCCCGTACCGCCCCGTGCCGCCCCGTACCACCCCTTCCCGGCCCGTACCGCCCCGTGCCGCCCCGTACCACCCCTTCCCGGCCCTTCCCGGAGCGTACCGCCCCGTGCCGCCCCGTACCACCCCTTCCCGCCCCTTCCCGGCCCGTACCGCCCCGTGCCGCCCCGTACCACCCCTTCCCGCCCCGTACCGCCCCGTGCCGCCCCGTACCGTACCGGCAGCGCAGGCCGCAGCCGTGCAGGCTTCCCAGCGCCAACAGCAGCTGCGCGGCCCAGCGGCACACGGCCGACGGCGGCAGGCTACCGATGCCGCCCACCTTGGGACCACCGATATTTCCTTTTATTTTATGCATCAAAATTAAATACCCCGCCAAGTGCGAGACCGAGTCGCGCACGAAGAGTTCCGTACCATTGTCTGTACAGCATTTGAATATTTTAAGCGTCTACCTGGTGGCGGCAATACCGGCCCGGGCGTCTGAGTGGGGCGCGGGGCACGCTCTTATTTTCCCAAAAAAGGTCTAGATATTCTTAAATAATAATAATAATAATAATGAACTCACGCCCGTTATCCCCGAAGGGGTAGGCAGAGGCACCAGTCTCTAGAACTGGACCCACGTTTTGCCGAGTTTATTAGGTCCCAAACGTGACAAGTGGCAAGCCTGTCGCCGTTATCCGGGCACAATTTATCAGCGAATGGTGTTGCTGTACAAACAAATGTACGTAACTAAAAGTCATTGGTACATTCTTAATTAAATATCTATATATAGAGACTAGTGTCTCTCAGTGAAGAGAGACTGGTCTCTACTTATTTAGCGATACTACGATTAATATACAGATATTTATTTGGCAAACATGAGTTTTAAAGATGATTGTAAGTTGAGCATTTGTCCGGCATGCTTTGCCATTGAAGAGGCACCTACAAATTACAAGCCACTACCTGTTGCCGTTATTAAATTCGAGCAAAACGGCGAAAATGATTTGATATCTATTTCGACGACCACTGTGACGCAGCGGTTAGCGCTTCTGCCTACAATGCGAGAGAAGTCCCGGGTTAGAACCCCGGCTGGGGACAAAAACAACCACAGGTCTTGGGATGTTTACATGTTTGTGATGTCGCTGTTTCTGGTTTCCACGACACAGGGTGTCGTAGTGTCGAGCCAAAAGCAATGTTTATTTAATTCTGTTTTTAATACTTGTTGTTATAGCGGCAACAGAAATACGTCATCTGTGAAAATGTCAACTGTCTAGCTAACACGGTTCAAAGAATACAGCCTGGTAACAGACGGACGGACGGACAGCGGAGTCTCAGTAATAGGGTCCGTTTCACCCTTTGGGGATTATAAGTACATGCTTATTAAATACTTTTAGTGCTAGCTAGCACTAAATTTGCAAACGGTATCGAATTTTCTACCGCTAAAGGTTTTCGATTTAGTGTCGTTTAAAGTCTGAAAAAAATGCCAAGTATAGATAAATGAATTATACATAATGTAACTTTTAACATAGTACTACTAATAAAATCTATTATACGCGGCCGTTCTTAGGCGGCGATACTTACTGTAGTGTTGATATTCGGAATGTCCGCAGCTTTCCTTCCTTCACGTCGCATGTTCGTCTCAGCCTTGTCGACCACATCTATTTGCACATCATCCGTCTTGACACCTTTGTCATTAGATTCATTTTCCTCCAAAATAGTCTTTGGCTCTTCATTTAATACTTTGCTTACATTCAGGAGTAGTTTCTGAGAATTTATCACCAGTTCGTTCACTGATATCTCAGAATCGTGTATATTGTCAGTCTTTTCAGTCACTTTATCGCTTTCTCCATTATTATTTCTACTACTTTCTAGTTTATCTACAATACTGGCTGCACTGTCTAATACTGCTTTAGCGTCAACTGTTTCACTATCATTTCTATTCTGTATATCACCGAGTGTAGCTTTTTGAGGGTCTACAAAGACGTTTTCTAGGTTCAACTCCCTTGCTGGTGTATTTGGTATAGATTTCACGTAGTTCTTTATGTATTCGAATAGGTTTTGTCCCGGTGCATATTCGAGTACCAGGAAGATTAGGTTTGGAGTTTCTATGTAGCAGTCTAGAGAGACCATGAAAGGTATGTTTGTCGGCAGTATGAGCTGTTTGGTCTCGTTCTGTTGGTGATGCATGAATTCGTCGAATTCCGTCAGGTTGTTGGGGATTTTTTGTATGACCTGGAAAGAGGACGTTCCCGTTATTGTATGATTTTCGGAAAGATTCTTATGCTCAAGGATCCAAACAGTCCTCTATTAAAAAGCCTACATGTTATTATAGCGGATGAGTCAACACAATAGAAAATATGAAAGGTAATAAATATAGGCAAGATACAAGATATTGCTTAGCGTTATTTATCTCCATCGTATGATCGTTATTACATAAGTAACAGTTGTACGATCTAGCGCCGCACATTTTGCTTACGCGTTTAACCTACTTTTAACTACCTTAGTATAGTCTTTAGACACGTTAAGCAGTTTACATTATTAGGTAATCGTGTACAATTAAGTTAGTCTATCGTATACTAGAGAGAGGAACCGTCAATATTCTACCTATCTGTAGATTTACTAATACATTTATTCTGCTACTGTTGGTGCGGGTTTCTTCTACTTCTACGTCACCTAGACTCAACTCAAGTGTAGCAGTACTATAACTCCCTACTACGAGCTCAATACTTTACAACGGTAATATTTCAGTAATTAACTTGATAAAGTAGTAACCGGAGGATAAAAAGATATAAAAATTGTACAAGTTACAATTAGTACAAGGGTTTCGTACTGAGTAATGTAATGATAATTATCTCTATTTCTTTAAAAAATTACTAACAGTGGTTTGTTTACACTATTAGGAGGTATTACTTACAATATTCTAGACAAAGCTAATCAGTTTCATCTGACTGAACGGGCTCGAGATTTGAATCAGACAACTCATTATCGCTAAATATTCTGATGCTCATTCTGTCGTGCAAACCTTGATGACAATATCACGCCGCGTAAGTGGATCCTGTAGAAAGTTAACAATGCCATTCCGCGTCTGCTGCCTGGGCATGGACCCCACGCGGCAGAGACATGGGTCCCTTGCGACAGCGGCATGGGCCCTCCTCGGCAGCGACATGGGCCCTACGCGGCAGCGGCATGGGCCCTCCTCGGCAGCGGCATGGGCCCTACGCGGCAGCGGCATGGGCCCTCCTCGGCAGCGGCATGGGCCCTACGCGGCAGCGGCATGGGCCCCACGCGGCAGCGGCACGGGCCCCACGCGGCTGCGGCATGGGCCCTACGCGGCAGCGGCATGGGCCCTCCTCGGCAGCGGCATGGGCCCTACGCGGCAGCGGCATGGGCCTTACACGGCAGCGGCATGGGCCTTACGCGGCAGCGGCATGGGCCCTATGCGGCACACCGGCGCGCCTACCTTAATAACTCGTCGCTCCTGTTGTCCGGGGCGCAGCGCCAGCACGAGCCGGCCGCGCAGCACGGCCAGCGGCCGGTACTGGCCCAGCTCCTCGTATTCCCGCCGCAACAGCTGCGGGGGGAGGGGGGCCCGCCGCGACGCGCGGGGGGAGGGCGGCGGCGGCGGCGGCTGCGGGGAGACAACCTATGTTGGACCTACTTCTTTTGTCTCTTGTTTCTTGTTCATAATAGTTATTTGTTACGCAAGGCTGCAAAGTGGTTATTTGGCGCGAGTGTTGAAATTGAATGCTGAGCAAGCGGAGGAATCTGAGAGCGTAGCGAGGCTTTCACGACTCGAGACGCCAAATAATTTTACAGCCAAATAACCACTTTGCAGCCTTGCATAACAAATATTGTTATCTTATCTTAGACCCGTTGTCACCTGAAATAAAAATTTAGACCTACATTTTTTAGGAATCTGTACTAAAAGGGTATAAACGGGACCCCAATTACCTACTAAGACTCTACTTTCTATATGTCTATCTATCTCTGACTAGAGACAATTGAAACCACACATAACTTCTTTTCTGTAGCCGCTATAACAACAAATACTAAAAAAACAGAATAAAATAAATATTTAAGGGGACTCCCACACAACAAACGTGATTTTTATGCTCGTTTTTTCTCGATATTGATAACGGCAAGAGGTACACGCTTTAAATATTCACAGTTAGTTATATTTTCACTTTAAAAATAAATAATTAAATTAAAATTAAACAAATATTTAAGGGGACTAAAATACAACAAAGGTAATTTTTTACCGATTTTATAGATAATGGTACATAACCCTTCGTGCGCGAGTCCGACTTGCAATTCGGTATTTGACACTATAAAAAATAAACAATCATTACAAAATGTTTCGGAAAATGTATCTCTTTTAATCATTTATTAGTATTACATTTTTTAAATAGATGAAACATAAAAAGAGTGCTCAGAAATGTGACGTCACAAGCAAGTATTTTCATACAAAATTCCGTTTTAAAAGTAACTCATTTGACATTTTGTCAAATACCCAATTGGAGGGTTTTTAATGACATTATAAATAGGTACTTACGGCGACATCAGCGCCGGCGATGTGGTTGTTATATAGGGCCTCGGCGTGGGCGAGGTACGTCTCAGTCTTCTTCCGGATTAGCGCTCGCCTCTGCGGATCGTTATCCGCTGCGAAAACATACAATAAAAAGTAAAAAAAATATAAAGTTAGTGCCCTCTAGCCCGTCCCCTGGGGTGACAGTTGGGAATTTTCTTCTCGGTTGTCACCCGGGTGACAATTCGTGTCGTCTGTTCTTTGGAAGCTGGTCCTTATTCTGAGGGAGGCTGGCTACAGGGGACAACTGGGAAGTCTGTGTCTCAGTTGTCACAGCAGATTAGATTTCAGCCTTTTTACTATTTTGATATTGGGCTTCCTTTTTCCTACTTTCCGATTCAGTTGGTTGTGCTAGCCCAATGGGAACAATCGAAAAATCTGTCTTGTTGACATATATCAATACTAAATGAAATTTTACTTTTAAGAAAAATTGTGTCTCACTAAGACAAGCCACCGACGACGCGAGCTCCGTCTCTGCTCACCATGATCAAACTCGGCGAATCCGAGCGAAACCGTCGGACTCTTCCGACAAAAGGTCAAGTAAGTGTATCCGGAATAAACTTAATAATGTCTAGTGTTTGCTGTTTACCTCCAACTGTTTCGTCTCCAACAATGGCCGGCAATTTAGCCGTTTGTTGGGCCACGTACTCGTCCATATACTGGCATACGAATAGGAAATCCATTGTCACACATTTCACTTACGACTATGACCACAGCGGATACAAAAAACTTCAACAATGAAATCAACTGGTTTACAGCAACACTAATAATAATAATAATAATAATAACACAGCACAGCCCTATTCCACCAAAAAAACTAAACGAGGAATGAGTCACTAATAAGAATTTAAATGTTTATGATGTCTCTGTTTCTGGTTCCCACGACACAGGGTATCCTAATTTGGGGTTAGAAACAATGTATATGCGTGTATGTAAATGTTTGTTTTATGTTTAAATAAAGAAAAACTCAGTTTATTGACTAAGCTCGTTTAATTAGAACTGTGGATCGGCGCTTAAATTGGCACAAATAAACTTGGCGTGGAAAAATAAATTTCAGCACAAATTATCGAAACGTTTACGTTCATTGACAGAAGATATGATGCTGAATGCATATCGTTTGGAGTTTTAGTAGGATTTGGACGTTTCTATGTAATCTAATCTTATATACGGTATTCCAGACAACACTGTCCTATCTTATCAAAAGTAAATAATTTAGCATAAATAAAATGTAGGGTTCCGTAGTAGGCCTTCAAAATAGGCCGGCTTAGAAGAAGGCGGAACTTTCCGTCATTTAGAATTCTACACCTACCAAACATGGGGCCATCCATGTTTATGTCACACGAATTTCATGATTATTCGACCCCTCCCCCGTCCTTGCCACAGCTGGTCACATTTGTGAGACTCCCGTCTCCCTAGTGTGACGTCACATATATTGCAATTTTACATCTAGAAATAATTGAATTAAAACAGCAGTTCCGAAATTAGTTTTATTTCCGACAGAGCTGCAAATAGAGTTAGGAACAGAGAGAGTTGCAAATGTTTTTGAGTTTTTCGTTATTAGTTCAGAGTTCGTGTTGGATGATTATAATAGATTTCGAAATGTGACGTCACGAAATTTAGGACTCCTCCCACCCCCTTGTCAGACAATGTCACACTACGTCGACCCCCTCCCTCCCCCTTAACGTGTGACGTCATTTATGGATGGCCCCTATATCAGGCCTGTTTCACTATGCGTGTCGTTATCGAACGCCTAAGTATATGCGGCGACCACTCCGGAGTGGCAAATAGCTAGGGATTCAGGCGCCAGAAGAGGTAAGAGTTACGCAGTAGAAAGAGAGGCAACATGTAGGTGAATATAACGTAGCTTTTTTTGCGCCGTGCGAACTGAACTGCGCCTAATTGTATGGCTGCTAGTCCCTTTTTCTTTGATTTTTGCGGAGTGAATCTTCTGTACCTGTACTATTATGTATTCTGTGCTTATACACAGAAAAAATCATAAAAGACGGCAAAGCCCTTTCCGAGGAGTTCGATAACCAACACGGTGACACACGATTATTTGACATATACACATCAGATAAGTACAGAAACCAACTCGGTTACTGGACCAATGCAAAACAACTGTAGGTTGGAATTAAAACGGTGTGGGTGATTGTACTACATGGGCGATAAGAGTTAAGATAACAGGCGCTCTGGCGGCGTTTATCGGCGAGTAAGGTGGGTCAGGCACTTTTCTCTGGTGCTTATAGGATTATTATTAATACGTAAGTAAAGATTTAATGTTATTTGAGAAAACACGGCCAGAGTGAAGTTATTTTTTCGCTGCCTTTTTCTCCACTACATACGGCCCCAAGGTAGCGGCTAACATTAACATTACAAGTACATTGACATTCAACAAACAGAATGTAAATTACGTTACGTTGAAATACATTCCTTATCTCTGATTATTCTGTGTTTTGTTATTATATTTTCGGGAAAAATATGTAATTTTTGAGAGCTGGTCTGGATATTGCGAGTTGGGCTATTTCATTTATTTTTTAAGGCCCAAAACAAGTATGTACCATTGTGTAGAATAACTGAAGTACGTCATGCAGGCTATTTCGAAAAGAAAAAGCAAACGCTGAAATAGCATCATTGTCACACGCTGAATTTGAATGTTATTATGTGAGCATATCTGTGGCAATAAACCGTTCGTTCACTCATTCATTCGTTTAAGGCTGAACCCCTTGAGCCCCAAAGACCCGCCGGCGGGTCCAATGTAAACGGCACTTTGAATCGGATTAAGAAAATAATACAGACCACAGTTGCATAAAGCATAAAAGTGTAAGTACGAAGAACTAACTGATAGCATGAACGGAGTCGAAAACGTACCTATTTAATAATATATACATACAGGCACATACATAGCTTCTGGCCCCACACTAGGATACCCTGTGTCGTGGGAACCAAAAACCGCGACGTCACAAACATGTAAACATCCAAGACCTGGTTTTTTTTTTTCTTTTTTGTCCCCAGCCGGAATTTGAACCCGGGACCTCTCGCATGGTAGGCAGATGCCCTTACCGCTGCGGCACAGAGGTCGTTAATAAAGTAGGAATAAGGCTCTAATTATATGCGTCCGCGCGACCGAGCGGTTTTTGATTTATACATATGAAGCGGCCCGAGCGTCTCCGCTCTCCACACGTTCTCACAAACAACAAAAGAGCGTCCCGTCCGCTTCAAATGCACAGATACAAGTGAACACGTTGAAACTCGTCCGAGCGGCCGGGCCGCGCGACCACGCCGCTCGAAGGCGCGACCGCGCCGCTATTTAAATAAATCGTTACACACAATTGCTTGGAATTTCGTGGTGTAGCGGCCGGGCCGCTCGGTCGCGCGGACGCATATAATTAGAGCCTAAAGCTGTCTACTGACCAACGTTACGAGGTGTAATGTAACATGTTTCACAGCGAGCTTTCAGTGCAGTCAGTAAGTTTTGTTACGGCGAATTATATGATCAACGACGTACTGACTGCAAGAATGCTCGCTGTGTAACATGTTACATTACACCGCGTAACGTTGGTCAGTACCCAGCCTTAGGATCGATACTCACAGCGCACGCCGAGCAGCAAAGCGTGCACGCCGCGCTTGTACAGGCGGAAGGCGGCGCGCTGGTCGCCCGCGCGCTCGCAGCGCGCCGCCTGCTGCGGGGGTCACCACTATGTTATGCTAGCGCCCTCTATACGCTTGTACAGGCGGAAGGCGGCGCGCTGGTCGCCCGCGCGCTCGCAGCGCGCCGCCTGCTGCGGGGGTCACCACTATGTTATGCTAGCGCCCTCTATACGCTTGTACAGGCGGAAGGCGGCGCGCTGGTCGCCCGCGCGCTCGCAGCGCGCCGCCTGCTGCGGGGGTCACCACTATGTTATGCTAGCGCCCTCTATACGCTTGTACAGGCGGAAGGCGGCGCGCTGGTCGCCCGCGCGCTCGCAGCGCGCCGCCTGCTGCGGGGGTCACCACTATGTTATGCTAGCGCCCTCTATACGCTTGTACAGGCGGAAGGCGGCGCGCTGGTCGCCCGCGCGCTCGCAGCGCGCCGCCTGCTGCGGGGGTCACCACTATGTTATGCTAGCGCCCTCTATACGCCCCAGTGCACACTTGCACAGGGCTTCGCTCAGAGACAGAGTATGGGCTTAATCGCCGCGCGTGCCCACCTCGGATTGGCGATTTCACGTGGGTATGTGAACCGCTCAGACACTCGGGTTGTCGGTCAAGTGATATTAATATTACATTTTAATAATACAGTCTGTAAAACATAACTTGAACTCCACAACAGCTGTCACACTGACAGGGCTAGGTTACGATATTGCTTAGACATCGAATAGTGTGCAGTAAGTACGGTGTTTTCACAGTGCAAATATACCACAGAACAAAAAAAAGAGATATACTGTGAAAAAATTCAAAACTTCATGGACGCAATTTCGATGACGGCTGTCGCGGAGCTCAAGCTATGTTTTACATACTATACAGCATGATTTTTTCACCGGTACAATAAATTTTACCATATCATTGGTATCGATAATAGATTACATTTATCGAATAAAATTACCATTTTTTTTTTTTCATTTTCATTAATTTATCTTTCATCCAATTTGTAACTCATGGGCACCCATTACAAGGTGTCATCGCGGTGCGAGGCAGAGGGCGGCGGGGTGGGGTGAGTGAGCGGGCGGCGGGCTGGCCGGCGCACGATTTGGCCGGTCAGGTCAGTCCGCGCGCATTGACCTAGGTGAGTGCACGTGCGCCGTTTCCGCACTTCCTGCAGTCGAAAATTACGCGCGCACGATGTTTACAAACCGAGAGAATTACGAAATGGTTCGTAGTTACTTTCTCAGTGGGGAAAATACAGTGCAGCTCGGCGGGTATACGCTGAAGAAAGTTTGCCCCGCCTGATAAATGCCGGTTTTATTTAACCTCAAATACTCAACACCAGGACATTCATGAGAGTGACGCAGCATTTGCTAGACTACGGACAGTTCACTGCACCAGCGCACGCTCAAGGCCGAGGAGGGAGACCTCCCTTGGCCGTGGAGATCGAGGAACAGATATTCGCGTTCTTCGAGGAAGACCCCAGATGGAGCACCAACGACGCGGCACGCACGGCGCACTTCGGCGTTAGCCAGTACGTGATGTGGAAATTCATACCACTACCAACCAGTGCAAGCATTCCACGCCGGTGACGGTCCTAAGCCCGTGCAAGTATGAAGGAAGAATTGAAATCAAGTAAGATTTTTTTTTCTACGTCATACATAAGTCATACCTACTGGCTGCGCCGCCGCCGCCGCTTCTTTTCCTTCCCGCAAGCCGCGCGTAGTTGCCAGTTCGTGCGTTTAGTTGTGCTCATGCGTAATGAGTCCATCTTTCTTTAAGATTTGCGGATAAGTTCAGACATTGGTATTTTTGTTTTTTTGTACCAACGGGGTAGTAACAAAAAATGTTGGTATTTGTATTTTGGACTTAGTATTACGTATGTTGATTTATTGTACCGGTGAAAATATCACCCTGTAGTATAACTTCATAGTATTCGCTGCTAAATTGTGCCCGGATAACGGCGGCGACAGGCTTGCCACTTGTCACGTTTGGGACCTAATAAACTCGGCAAAACGTGAACCCAGTTCTAGTGATTGGTGCCTCTGCCTACCCCCTCGGGGATAACGAGCGCGAGTTTATTTATTTATTTTTTATTTTTATATAACTTGCATTTATTTCAATTTATTTTCTAACATTTCACACATTTTAGATCAGACCAAAGCGAGTCTGAGCTATCCAATACGTGGCTTGAAATCGCCAATCCGCGTTGGGCTCGCGTGGTGATGAAACCCATACTCCTCTCAGAGAATGTCTGTGGCCAACAGCGGAACGTATAAAAACTGCTTGCTACACCATACCTTTTGGGTAGTTTGAATTTATCAGCTATGAAATACAGGGTGGTCCAAATATCATGGATCAAATGAAAAGGGGAGTTAGCCAAGGTCATCTTCTACCAATAAAGTCCTATACAGGGTGGTAAAATTCTCAACGGTTTTGAACTCATGATTGATATTCGGTTTTTTTCGAGAAAAGAGTTCCTACTACTTATTAAGAGCAATAAAAAAAAAGTACTTACTTTTGGTGGTTGTTTTTTTTTGAGAGTGACGGTCCATGATGAGAATGTAACAAAAAAAATTCATCGTCCCTGTCTTTGAGAAATTAATTAATTTTTTACGGATCTCGTATCATAATTGTTTGATCCAACATTTTCGTCATTGATTTAAAAAAAAAAGTGTACTGCGGAAACCTGCCCCAGTAGTAGAAAACTGGACCATTTCATGAGGATTGTAAAAAGATACAACTCAAAGCCCTATCTCTCCTGAGTCTTTTATTATTGACCTTTATTCTCAGCAAAGTTGCATTTTTTTAAATCAACTTTTGGTCCTAACTAATTTGAGTTACAAAGTACTGTTCTAGGACATAAAAATAAGTCGCAAAAGGATAAAAAAATTACACCAGATAATTAGAATAGACAGTTTAATAAAAAATAAAAAAATAAACTTTTTCATAGAAGATGTTCGAAATTTCTACCTCTCACTCGGAGGCAGAGTCGACATCTTCTAATAAAATTTCTTTTTAACAATCTAAAGGCCCGGTGATTATTTTTCACCTGGTGGGTGGCTGCTGATATTCGTCGTCGAAGCTCCTGCTCCGTGTTGCACTCCTTTTCGTATACCACTTCCTTGAAGTAACCCCAAAGAAAAAAAATCTATGGGGTTTAAATCGGGTGAGCGCGGTGGCCATTGAATAGTTCCACCGCGACCGATCCAGCGATTTGGAAATACTTCATTTAGGTGACTCCTCACGTCACGAGCGAAGTGCGGAGGTGCGCCGTCATGTTGCAGCCACATAGCGCTTCTTGTTTCAAGAGATACGTCTTCTAATAATGGGTCGAGTTCCTCTTGTAAGAATGACAAATAAATTTGACCATTCACTCTTGCAGGCAGCTCGTGTGGTCCTATTAACTGTCCTTCGACGATCCCGGCCCACATGTTGACTCCGAATTTGTGTTGGAAGTGGTCTCGTCGAATAATGTGAGGATTCACATACTCGTAGTGGTGCAGGTTGTGAATGTTAAAAACACCAGTGCGTTGAAACATACTTTCGTCCGACCACATAATTTTATTTAGAAATTCGGGATCTTCTCTGTTGCGCCGGAGCATCTCTGTGCAAAAAAGTTGTCTTTTTTCGTAATCAGCCGGCAGCAGTGCTTGCCCGCGCTGGACATGATACGGATGCATCATGTTCCGTTTTAAACGCGTTGCACAGTCGTTTTAGGGACACCTAATGTTCTTGAAATTCGCCGTTGACTCGTCGACGGGTCATTCGATATTTCTTGAAGAATTTGATCTTGCATTTCCAAATCATGTACCATAGGGCGCCCGGTTCTCGTCGCGCTACTTCCAGGAATATGGCCCTCCACGTAAGCGTTGTGTACACGCTGGAATACTCTGTAGTCGGGATAGCGATCACGATTCAGAAAACGTAGCCGATATTCTCTTGCTGCTTCACGAGCGTTTCCGTCACAAAAACCGTACACAAAATGCATGTTAGCATAGTCACGGGCTGAGTAAGCCATTTTTAATAGTCCAAATTCACTAATACACAACTGAGTCCAGTAAGAAATACCTTGCCTTGGTTTTACTGTAAGTTCTTATTGTATGTCAAATAAATAAATAAAAGTATTGTTCCTGGGACCCCATGTCCAACCGGTAAATTCTCAGAATACAAACAAAGCTTTTGTTTAGTGTTATTTTATTAACTGGTGGTACCACAAGAAAAGTGACACCGACGGGACAAGAGCTACGAAAAAAGATCGTAACGACCTGTCCGTTGTTAGAACTTAATTTTTAAATCCATTTTTGACTTATTTTTATGTCCTAGAACAGTGCTTTGTAACTTAAATTAGTTAGAACCAAAAGTTGATTTAAAAAAATGCAACTTTGCTGAGAATAAAGGTCAATAATAAAAGACTCAGGAGAGATAGGGCTTTGAGTTGTATCTTTTTACAGTCCTCATGAAATGGTCCAGTTTTTCTACTACTGGGGCAGGTTTCCGCAGTACACTTTTTTTTTTTAATCAATGACGAAAATGTTGGATCAAACAATTATGATACGAGATCCGTTTTTTTCGATCCGATCCGATCCATTTAAAAAAAAAGATATCGGTACCTACACGGACACTGAACTACACGCACTAATATGAAATGACAAATCGATGGAATATTTTTGCTTGTGTTTTAAGTTACACATATTTATGACGCCTGCCATTATTCGATATTTATTCCTTCCTAATGAATAGATAAATATTCCAGCAAGAGCAGACACATTATTTTGATTTTAGCAGTGATCAAATATTTTTAAGCGACCTGGTCCGATATTTATGCAATTAGTGAAATACGATATTTATACAGCCCACAAAGCATCACATATTTTTACCGGCAAAGTGTCATCATATTCTTACGATCTCAATGGTGAATCAGATATTTTTGCACTACTGCCCACCGTCATATATTTATGCTGGTGACTGTACTCACCGTTCACAGATTACAGACATATTGTGAAAAATCAAGTCACATTGTATCAGAGCCATCTGTCGCAGGTTGAAGAACTATCTTAGAGCTCATTAAAAAAAAATATTATATTTTTTTTAATGAGCTCTAAGAAAATCTCTCATTGAAAAATAAGCATAGCGGTGTTGCCATTTCACAAATATTTTTTACCAATTCGCTTTTAGATGCGACATAGACGCTTAATCTGCTAAAAATATGTGAGACCGTGTATAAAACGGGAACACTTACTTGCAGCACGAGCCCCGCCTCGAACACGTAGTTCTCAATAGGGGCCGCCTGGCTGCACTGGGATACGCGGGAATGGGACCTGCCGACCGGGGCACCATAGGGTAGTTTCCAGGGTCAAAATAATTCAATTCTATTTAGTCCGTATTTTAGACTATAAAAAAATATTGGACACGTATTTTTTCTTTTTTCGATTAAACAAAAAATAACAAAGATATAGCCCATTAAAGTAACGTGTGACGTCACTCCGTGCTAAAAAATGTCGCACGGCGTGACGTCACACGTAACTTTAATGGGCTATATCTTTGTCAGTTTTGGTCTAATTTACAAATAAAAAAATACGTGTCCCTTATTTTTGAACAATCTAAAACACGGACTAATTACATTTTTAGGGCAACTAGCCCATTATACCAACGTGCGAGCTGTCACTACTAAAAATATATTAATCAAAAACTGTCATTACAACTTAAATGAATATTTACTTAACCCTCGATCTCGTTGTGAAACTATTGAGTACATAGTTGTATCATTATCATCAACAGATTGTCCCCACCGAGGGGAACGGGTCTCTTCCCTGAGGAAGGTATAGGCCATACTCCACCACGGGGGCCAAGTCCGGATTGGTGGAGGCTTGTAAGACTAGTGGCTGGTCTTACTGTCAGAAGTATCAAGCCGCCCTAAGGCCTCCGACTTGCGATCTATCGACGGCAGCCGGCACCAACTGCTTAACGTGCCTTGCGAAGCACGGAACCGCTCGGAAAAATGCCGCTAGCGTTCGTCATAGAACGGCCACCCATCCATGCACTTAACGCGCCCTATGTTACTTAACCTTCGTGATCGTTTAAGATCACTCAGGCGGCCGGGGACCCATTATTTAATCTATGTTTAGTTTACTTTATGAACGTCAAAGTTGTTAGTTTCACAATTAATAGATTACATGAAGAAGATACTAGCAAAGGAACTCCACATTTCGCACACTTGGAAAAACAACGTGTGAAAAAAAACCCCTTCCTTTACAGGAGAGCATTTTTAAGGCTTCAAAGTAGGTAATGGCCGAAAGAGATAGCGCTATAACGTTTTGCTCATTATTCCGGTGTTTTCAAAAAAGAGCTCGTGGTGGCGGTTCTAAATATCTGTAAATAAAATGGTTTTCTTCGAAATATCACGTTGTTTTTGCAAGTGTGCGATTTATTCTTTTCAAAACAGTTTTAGCCTATTTAACAAACTTTCAAACTTAAAAATTATTACTCCTGGATGTGTTGGACACTAGAAACAGTTATCTCCGGTTAAATTTAAAATTAAAAAAATTACCTAGTAGACTCCGCACCATCGTAGTATGTGGAACTAAGGGACACGGTACTAGAGCTGGTCCGCCGCATAGTGTGGTAATCATCGAAACGAGACGTCGACGGCTCATTGAAATCAATCAGATCTGGCAACACCGATTTCTTCTTCACGAACGCCTTCGGCTTGTCTATGGTCATCCTGGTCACTTCCTCGAAGAGGTCGCTTTTTAGGCTCTCCAAGGAGTTGAGGGATTCGGAGCTGTCCGTGTTTTTGGTTTCGGGGGAATTTCGCATCTCCACGTCGGCCGCTTCGAATATTTGTATGTCGGACACGTCGATTTCATTTCTGGTGCCGGTTTGGTTTGCCACAACGCCATCTGTGGAGTCGTGTGTGTCTTCTGGAATACGATAAGATAGATAATTGTTTATTTGAACACAAATAAATTAAATGTGTTTACAATATCAATGTGCCCTGACTCCTGAACTAGGCGGGGACCTGTATCCCAATGGAGAGAGCTATGCTCGGAGTTTCTCTGAAGGAAAGGATTCGTAACGAATTCATCCAACAGAGAACCAAAGTTATCGATATAGCTCAGAGAATTAACAAGCTGAAGTGGCAGTGGGCTGGCCATATCTCGCGAAGAACCGACAACCGCTGGGGTAAACGTGTTCTCGAGTGGAGACCGCGACTCGGCAAGCGTAGTGTAGTACGCCCTCCGACCAGGCGGGATAACGATCTGCGAAAAACTGCAGGCAGATGCTGGATGCGGCAAGCTGAAGACAGGGCGCTATGGCGCTCATTAGGGGAGGGCTATGTCCAGCAGTGGACTAGTATAGCCTGATGATGATGATGATCCTAGTTGCAGTTAGTAGTTACCCCATGGCACTCACCTCTGCCAGGGCTCCGGTCCTCATCATCGGTCTGGTACTCGAGCGGGGGGCTGTCCTCGATGGGCAGATGCAGCGCCGAACGGATCTCGTTGATGACGCCGGGCGGCCGCCCCGCCGGCTCCGCGTACCCTGTCTAAAGGCAGGATGAGATTTAATTACCAGTGGGTATTGGGCGGCCGTCTATGACTAACGCTGATGGCATTTTTCCGAGCGGTTCCGTGCTTCGCAAGGCACGTTAAGCAGTCGGTGCCGGCTGCCACCGATAGATGGCAGTCGTTAAGCCAAGTCAGAGGCCTTAGGGCGGCTTGAAAACTTCTGACAGTAAGACCACCCACTAGTCTTACAAGCCTCCACCAATCAGGACGGAAGACACCCGTGCCCTTCGGTGGGGACATGATGGGTTGATGATGATGATGATGATGATTGGGCGGGCGGGGTGCTATGGAAAGGGTTATGCTCGAGGTTTCTATGAAAGATCGAATTCGAAACGAAGTGATCCGACAGAGAACCAAAGTCACCGACATAGCCCACCGAATTAGCATGCTGAAGTGGCAGTGGGCCGGCCATATCACCAGAAGAACTGATGACCGATGGGGTAGAAGAGTTCTTGAGTGGAGACCGCGGATCGTTAAGTAGGACGTCCTCAGACTCGGTGGAGCGATGATCTTCGCAAGGCGGCTGGCAAGAACTGGATGAGAATAGCCGAGGACCGTGCTCAGTGGCGTGCGATGGAAGAGGCCTATGTCCAGCAGTGAACAAGCATAGGCCGATGATGATGATGATGAAAAAATTCGGCGGGACTAGGGAATGCCAATCCCAAAATACTATTTAGCTTCAATTCAAAGAGATTTTGACATTGACAGAAACTAAACATACAGGCACATACATTGCTTCTGGTCCAGCACTAGTATACCCTGTGTCGTGGGAACCTAGGATCTTGCGTCAGATGTGGTCTGGAGTGACTAAAAATGTTGCTTGCCTCAATCAGTTTTTTATGTTGGACATTCTGTGATAACGATATACTCGTATTCCACATACCTGAAGAAAGTTGACGAACTCAGTGCTAGCGAAGAGCAGTCGGTGTTCAGCGATGAATTCAAGCAGCTGTTTGATTGCCTGGCACCGCTCTTGCAGCACCTGCGATACAAGCAGCTTATAATAGCTTAGTAAAGAATTCTCTATCAGAAACAAGACCTGTAACTTATAGTGGGACGTATATTATTATATGCTATCACAAATATCAAAGTTACGTAGTTACAACCGGACCAACGATTTTAGGCAGGTTGCTGGTAGCTGTTTTTGATTAGAATGGCCGAAGACAGCAGGAAGTGGCGTGGCTTGCTTGGGATCTCCCTCAAGTGTCAAACACACGGCCATATATGGATACAGTTGTTTAAATAACCAAAATACGGCGTGATTGATTGATAGTATACTGAGGGAGGCCTTTGTACAGCAGATGAGTACGGGCAGATTGTTTGATAAAAACAGTTTCACTTGGTTTTATAAAGAATTTGACAGAAAGAAAACGAGAACTATTGTGCGGCCGCTGGGAGTTTACGATCCTGACACATGTCTGTTTCATATGACTAGTGATGGGAGAAAAGCAACGTTATCATTCCTTACGTTATTCTTAACTAGCTTTTGCTCACGATTAAGTAGTTTTGTTTTTTAGACGACCTTCACTCGGTCATCTCTTGTGCCATTTTCGCAGGCATTTTAGAAGGGTCATCATCTTTTTTGTGCCGAATGGCGGTGAAGTGTTGTGACGAGCTGTGCGACCTTTTATTTGGGCCCAGATCAGCTCAATCGGTTTGTACGGCAGTGGTACGGAGAGATTCTGAGAACGCGATGATCTTTTTCTAAAGCCTGTTCATCAACTTCGTATCGTTAAAGGGACCGTTATTATTTTCGTTATTTTTGGTACGTCACTACAAAAAAATACGGTTGACATAACCTTGTGACAGCGTAGTAAGGATTTTACGCACGAACATAAAATATTGATTTCTTCTTATTTAACATTTAAATCACTGTGCAAAATATAACATTGATTGTAAGTTTACACAATGATATAGTTTCAATGACAATTATTTGCTAGTAGGATAAATGGGACATAAAAATATTTTAATCGAAAATTTAACGCCACTTCAAGGTTACGTCGTCCGTTCTAACATGACCTGTCAGGATCGTAAACTCCCAGCGGCCGGACGGTAATAGCAGAAATCTGCACGATAGTATACAGGGTGGAATTTTGTAATGCCACCTGAAGGGGAAGTACTCTTAATACTGTAGATAGAAAATTTTACTCAAAGAAAACATTCCTTTATTTTTGAAAAGAAAGAAAACTGCATTCAAAGATTTTTTAAATTTCGCTTGCCGCAACCGGTAATCGAACCTACTAAAATCTGTGAAAGTTGCACCCTGTACTTTTATTACATCGATCGTTAGGGTCAATTATAAGGACGAAATCTCTCTAACAAACTTCATAAATTAAATGAAAGGAAAACACTGAAATCTTAAATTATTAATTCAATGGGTCAAGTTAAAGCACTATTACTCAAAGATCCGTTTCTTTATGTTTACTTATGTTATTAATTAATAATTTATCATTGACGTCATTTATCCATTAAATAAAGTAGGATTTAGTGAATGGGCAACGTCAGGTATCCGAAAGAGCAGAGACACACTCTATGAACTATATGACAAAAAGGCGTATGTATACCTCCGACACCAACTTATTTAAAAAAATATTCCAAATTATTTAAGGCCGTCTGCCATAAAGCTAAATGTGATCATATAAAAAATAAAATCCTACAATCACCGAATAAAATTAAAACCATTTGGACAATAATAAATAGAGAAACGGGTAAAGCAAAATTAGGAGAACGAGATATTTCGCTTAAGATTGATGACAAAATAATAACAACAAATGAAGATATCGCTGCAGCTTTCGAACAGTTCTTCACTAATATACCAATTGCAACCACAGCTCTGTTGAACTCGTCACCTGATCGTGCAGCAACGTTATTACAAGATCATGTCCCCGCGTGCGAACACGATTTCACATTTAATTACATTAAGCCTCATAACATAGTTAAAATTTTTAAATTATTGAATCTCAAAAAAACTGAGGACTTATGGGGTATGTCAGTAAAAATTGTTAGTTCAGTTATACATATTCTAGCATCGCCGTTATCAGAGATCTATCTTCTTAAAACGAGAAGCTGACTGACTGACTGACTTAGAATCAACGCAGAGCCCAAACTACTGAACCTAGGGGGTTGAAATTTGGCATGGGAGTTCCTTAGGGAGCCTAGGGGAGCACTAAGAAAGGATTTTTGAAAATTCATCCCCTAAAGGGGTAAAATGGGGGTTCAAAGTTAGTATGAAACTTTGCCGTTTTTGAAGTTATTCGAATGAAATTTGGTACGAAGGTTCTTCATTTAAAATTATGAAACACGTGTAAAATAGTTTTTTAAAAATCATCCCTTAAGAGGGAAAAAGGGGGGTGCAAACTTAGTATGAAACTTAGCCATTTTTGAAGTTATTCGAATGAAATTCAGCATGAAGGTCCTTCATTGAAAGTCATGCAACACAGGTAAAATATATTTTCAAAAATCATTCCTTAAGGGTGTAAGAGGGGGTTGCGAAGTTAGTATGAAAGCTCTTTCGCATGCGCTAAAAGTATCCCTATCTTATTTTCAAGCTCTTTACTCAACTAAAGCCCACGCGGACGTAGTCGCGGGCAACAGCTAGTATTCAATAAATGCGTAGATGAAGGAGTATTTCCAGACCTCATGAAATACAGTAGGCTAGTACCTTTATTTAAAAGCGGTGATAAACAAGATCCAACAAATTTTAGACCCGTATCAGTCTTACCAGTACTAAGTAAAATATTTGAGAGAATTATCTTGGATCAATTACTTTTGCATTTCAATAATTACAAACTCCTTCATAGTCAGCAGTTCGGTTTTCGAGCAATTAATTAGTTAGTTTACCAGTAAATAATTAAAACAATTTAAGATTTCATTGTTTTCCTTTCATTTAATTTATGAAGTTTGTTAGAGAGATTTCGTCCTTATAATTGACCCTAACGATCGATGCAATAAAAGTACAGGGTGCAACTTTCACAGATTTTAGTCGGTTCGAGTCCCGGGTGCGGCAAGCGAAATTTTAAAAATCTTTGAATGCAGTTTTCTTTCTTTTCAAAAATAAAGGAATGTTTTCTTTGAGTAAAATTTTCTATCTACAGTATTAAGAGTACTTCCCCTTCAGGTGGCATTACAAAATTCCACCCTGTATAAATCTAATGACATGTATCACATTTTAATGCTTAGTTACTTACGGAGGATTTAGTAAAAAACAAAGATTTCTTTGTACGAATATGTGATGATTCAAGAAATTAGTACTTCAAGTCAAGAACAAACTGTGGTCGGAATACGATCCTTCTGTGGTCACAATATAACGGAAGCAACCTACACTCACCCACAAAGCGAACAATATTCAACCTTATCATATAGCAGTAAGGTCTAGTACTCTAGTATATTGTCTACACTTAATACCACCTCTCACGGTCTTAGCTGAATCTGTAATTAAAACTGACCACATTCCTACATAACTAGACTCTTAAAATATGTTTAGAATATAGCAATTATAATGAAGTAATTTAGGCTTTCTGAAATAAGATTTGTAATTCTTTAGGTGTTCGTTAGCAATAATTGAAGGAAAAGTTAAAAATTAACATAAAATTCGTATACAAGCATATACGAGTATCTACATTCTCCCTAACCACCTCCTATCCAGCTCCTATTAAACACGAGGACCTATAATCCCGATCCAAACATCTAGGCCTAGCTTCTGCTAATGCATTGTAGTATAATGACAACTGCATGAATATGGCGATTCAGATTCATTGCCGCTTCAAGTCAACGCTAGCACGTGTATCAATAATAGAAGCGCAGGTATGCTAATATCAATATTTACTCAATGGACCCACCTCAGCGTCGAATCTCTTGAAGAAACTTCGCGTCGGCAGCTTGGGGCAGTCCCCGGAAGCCCACAAAACCACTTCCAGACGCTCACCATGGGCCTAGCTTCAGAAACGACTGTGGGGTCATCGTCATCATCATGCAGCCACAAGAAGTCCACTGCTGGACATAGGCCTCCTCCATGGATTTCCAAAAAGAGTTGGAAGCGGCTTGCATCCAGCGTCTCCCTGCCACTTGGATGATAGGTAACTGTGGGGTACCTGTCGTATAATAGAAACGCAGGTATGCTAGTATCTATATTTAGTCAATGCACCTACCTCAGCGTCGAATCTCTTGAAGAAACTCCGCGTCGGCAACTTGGGGCAGTCCCCCGGGAGGCCACGATACCGCTTCCAGACGCTCCCTAAGGTCCTAGTTTCAGGGTACCTCAGAAATGTGAAGCCCCTGTCTTATAATAAAAGCAGTACCTATATTTATTCAATGGACCCACCTCAGCGTCAAATCTCTTGAAGTAACTCCGCGTCGGCAGCACGTCTCCCGGAAGCCCAGAAAACCGCTTTCACATAACTAAGGTCCAATTTCAGGGTACCTCAGTGAAGATAATTGTGAAGACACTAGCATGCAACAAGGCGGAGGTTTTTTATTTACTCAATGGACCCACCTCAGCGTCGAATCTCTTGAAGAAACTCCGCGTCGGCAGCTTGGGGCAGTCCCCGGAAGCCCACAAAACCGCTTTCACACGCTAACTAAGGTCCCAGTTTCAAGGTACCTCAGTGGGGACAGTTGCTAGTATCTGTATTACTCAATTGACCCACCTCAGCGTCGAATCTCTTGAAGAAACTCCGCGTCGGCAGTTTGGGGCAGTCCCCTGGAAGCCCACCATACCACTTTCACACCCTCCCTAAGGTCCTAGTTTCAGGGTACCTCAGTGGGGACAATTGTGAAGCCTCTGTCATATAAGCGCAGGTATGCTAGTATCGAGGGGCACGGCAGTGCCCCGCCAAGTCTCTATATTTACTCAATGTACCCACCTCAGCGTCGAATCTCTTGAAGAAACTCCGCGTCGGCAGCTTGGGGCAGTCCCCCGGGAGGGCGAGGCCGGCGTGCAGCGCGCGCATGCTGCGGCGCAGGCGCTGCACTTCGCTGAAGCGCTTCCACACGCTCACTATGGTGCCGGCTTCCGGGGACGTCAGTGGGAACAGCTGGGAACAGGGATGGGGGACTCAGATTCGGACAAAAATAAAGTGAGACTCAAAAAAATATTAAATAAAATATTTTTGAACTAAAACTGTCTTAAGCACAACACATTGTAAACTTACCAAAAGTAAAAAGTACTTACTAAAAGTTTACAATGAAATAAAATATTTATTTCATCAACTAATATCTTCTATAGTCTGTTTTTTAATTCTATGCAAAAAAAAATGACGCGGTGTTACCACTATAAAAGCTTTAGGTTAACTCGGTAGATTTTTTTTACCGTGAATAGAAGACTCATGTGACCAAAATCCTTATCACATCAAAGACATTAAAATTGAATTACTCGTAAGAGCAAAGTCTAAAAAAAACACCTGCGTAGCATACACAATTTAACTTGGAAGTAAAATGGGATAATTTGGTTTTTACGTACTAGCATTTTCCAGAATTTCCAGAAACAGCCTAAGAATTGTATGGAGATGTCAACGTGACAATATTTTTTTTTTGCATTAAATGAAAAAACAGACTTTAAGGTCTTAACAGTACTTGGAGCCTCCATTTAAGGAAAAAAGATGACTGTATTAGGACCACAGAATTAGGACACTCCGCTCTTCCACAGCCAGTATAAATTAGTTTTTAGAAACTACACTTAAAAATTAAGTGGTGGTGGTGGGGTTGACCCTTGCTTCTCGATCATGAGGGTCTGGGTTTGAATCCCGCATGTACCAATGACTTTTAGTTACGTACATTTGTTTGTTTGTACAGCTGATAAATTGTGCCCGGATGACGGCGACAGGCTTGCCACTTGTCAGGTTGGGACCTAATAAACTCGGCAAAACGTGGGCCCAGTTCTAGTGATTGGTGCCTCTGCCTATTTTACTTAAAAATTAAATATTGTTTATAGCAAAAATAAAAAAAACTTAAGCAGTTATTCTGAATCGCGATGATGTATTCGATAAAATTCAATCGTGATTACACCAGTTTAATATAAACTATGACTGAGGCACGCGAGTTGTGCTTGGCTGCCTCCTTGGTCTGCAGTACTAAGCAGAGGTCGTGGGTTCGAACCCCACTGGGGGCCGCCGTACATTTGTACAAATGACCTCAGTCTGGATGTTTTTCCACGTTTGCAATGTCCTTGCCTGGTTACCATGGCACAGGGTATCCTAGTTTAGGACCAGTGGGCTCATTATGTAATTTTCGCAATGGATATTCATACGTCTTAAATTACGGAGTGCCGGAAGTAAGTATTCTCGGTCCGACCCTTTTCATTATATATTTGAACGATATACACGACTGTAGATCAGACAAAGAGGAAATTATATGTTACGCAGATGACACAGTAATCTTATATAGTGGAAGGGGTTGGGAGAGTACAGTAAGTACCGCAGAAAAAGGCTTATCCCAAATTTCAGAATGGCTTCGAAACAATCTCCTTACGCTCAACAGCGAGAAGACAAAATATGTGTGTTTTCACAAAACAACAGTATCAAAGCCGCCAAGCAACCTTACATTAAAGGTGCACTCATGCAGTAATCTACTGTCAAAACATTGCTTCTGCGATCATATAGAGCGAACAGATGCCATAAAATACCTCGGCGTTATAATCGATGAAAATGTTAATTTCAAAGAACACATTAGTAGCTTGTCTAAAAGAGTTCGTAAAATAATTGGAGTAATGAAGAAACTTCGCAATGCTGCTAGCAAAAAAATCCTTATTCAGGTGTATACGGCCCTTTGCCAATCTCTTTTGACCTATTGCATCACAATATGGGGTAGTGCGGCTAAAACAACCCTTATTAACTTAGAAAGAGCTCAGCGTTCGGTACTAAAGGTAATTTTCAGAAAGCCGTTCAGGTATCCGACTGACGACCTTTACACGGAATCACAAGTTTTGTCAGTTCGTAAGCTCTTTATATTGAAAACTTGCCTCACTACACATAAAAAAACTCTTAACTCCCCTGAGTACAACCACCTCTTAAGCAAACGTGTTTTCAGAATACCGACACCAAGCACAAATACAACTTTTGCCCGTAGATTTGGTAACTCTATCAGCGCACACATCTATAATACCTTACTAAGTCACTGTGACATTAAAACAAGCACACTTTTGGAAGCTAAAACCAATATAACAAAGTTCCTTCTCACACTAGATTACTTAAGTACAGAACAGTTCCTAAAATAAACTTAAAGTCATATCAGACCAAACACACTCATAATATATATGTATATACAAATATCTAATCACATATTTTTTAAACATTATAAATAATGATTAACTTTATTTTATGACCCAGAAGCTGTCTGTTTTATTTTTGTGTTCATAAATTAAGTATGCTACAGACTTTTAATTTTTTAATTCTACTGGTTCCCCAAGATACAGGCCCTGCCTAGTTTGGGGACCCTTGGATTTTTTTTGTATTTTACCTTAGCTATGCACCGTACATTAAAATAAGTTATCACTGTAAATGTATCACTATGTTTGTGCAATAAATAAATATTTTACTTTACTTTACTTTAAAAAGTCATGTATACCACTACTGGATAGCACTATCTTCTTTTAAGACCCTATGTTAGAGCGAGACAGTACTCCGTACGACGTCGGTTTTTGTGTTGACGTGACTTTTTAAGACGTTTGAATATCCGTTGCGAAAATTACATAATGAGCCCACAGGTCAAGTGATTGTGTTGTGTGGAAGTTTTAAAAAAAAATGTCGAAGAGTTTACTGCAGCACAATTTCCAGTAATGGAAAAACCTAAATGGCTCCTACGACGCGGGAAATATAGGTATATTAATGTGTTTTGAGTTATTTATTACAAATCTATAATATCACAGTATACACTGTCTGCAAATATTCGGATCCCGGGCCTAGATTCTGCTAATGCATTGTAGTACAATGACAGTGCTATGACTGCGTCGATTTCATTTCATTGCCGCTTGAAATAGACGCGCACATGGGTATTCGTAATTCTACGCGTCAATGAAATTGAAAAACATGTCACGTGACCCGACCATGTAACTGTCATTGAACTATACTTCACTAACAGGATCGGGGCTCTGGTCTGGCGAATAGACGGCAAAAATTAACATACATCAAGATAAAAGTACCAGAGAGTAACGAGCGCTCACGCGGCGACTAATGAATTTTTATGAGAAGAAAGTCGCGGTAATGGCAAACGCTAGTTTCTGCCAACCCCTTCGGAATACATACGTGAATTTATGTATTGTAAAAACCCAAAAGGAAGACATTGTTTTAAATTCACTTTTGTCGGTACAGTCGACAGCACGTCAACCTTCACATTTTAGTTGCAAAGTCGCCCGTAATGATACGGAGTAGAGTGCATGGGTGTATAGGATGATGTGCTCTCGCCTGTACTTGATTATTCATAGCACAAGTCGATTTCCTACACGTTACTAAGTAACACTTACGCATGTCAATAAATAGGAAACAATATACAAATCTATTGCATGACGCTAGATGGTTGCTATGTAATAAATACTCAATTAATAAGAGAGGCGAGAGACGCTGTATGCTGAAATACAGGCTGGCTGAAAGAAAGATAATGTTAGAGAGATTGTTGTGAGAGGTTGTCTTTGCTTCTGTAACGATTTGGTGTATACTGTTAAGCTATACGAACTTTGTAAATAAATAAATAATAATACATTTACACATTTACATACAGGCACATACAGTGCTTCTGGCCACACACTACACCTTGTGTCGTGGGAACTAGAAACAGCGACATCACAAACATGTAAAAATCCAAGAACTGGGTTTTTTTTTCGAACCCGGGACCTCTCGCATGGTAGGCAGATGCGCTAACCGCTGCGCTACAATAAACCTAGCTCAGCAGCAGATGCTATAAAAAGACACTATGCAAGTGTAAAGGAGATTAAACAGGTATTAGTACTAGATATTCCGTATTTTGTGTTATGTGTCCATTACTTTTCTGGTTCAATAAACGTCACCGTTATCTTATCTTCCTCATTATGGGATTTACCCTAAGCATTAGGTTATAGACACACGCATGGGTTTACCTCATTATAATGAGCACCTACTTTATTGTACTTTATTATACACAAGAAAGAAAATATGTTACAAAAAACAGGTGAGTACATAGCGAGCTTAATTCTACAGAGATTTCTTCCAGCCAACCAGATTTATTGTGAGACGATTATTTAAAATATGTAGGGGAGTGACAGGTGCTCATTAAAAAAAATATATATGTATATAAGAGGGTACATGCACACAGAAATATAAGAAAATAAAAATTACATAAACTACTTACAAATAGTATAGATTTGGAATAAAATACTTAGTATAACACACCTATGTTGTCTAATAAATCCCCTGCAATAAACTTTGCTTAGAAGAAATCATACATGAGCAGCCACATAAACAGATAAACGAAACATGTTGACACAAATTAATTTATTTTATTTGGTATTATCATTTTCTGTAAATCATTTTGGAATGTGCTGGTGATCAAATTGCATTTTTTTTAATAATCAGTTCTGCTGATGAACAAGATTACATTGTTATTTAATTTAAAACACTACCCTATTTAATTATACTACTATTTAATCTGCGGTTACTTTATTTTATTAACTTTATTTCAGTTAAACATGATCTGTGGTTATGTCTTTGCCTCGTAAAATCTCTAATACAGATTATTTTAATCAGTATTTATCAAATATTTAAATAAATTTGTATTGACTCATATTTCCTGTGGGCTAGGCCAACTAAGCTGTCATAATGGTATAGGTGCTGGACGGCCTAATCCATCTAAAACAATGTCTAAGTCACTGCAGCGTACGAGTTGTCCCTTCACTTGTCTGGTGTAAGTTAGGCTGCCACTGGATGCCGTATAAATCATCTCAGTATGTAGATGCAATGACATACGGCTGTGAATCATGGGCGCTAACAGACAAGCAAAGAGAAAAACTAGCTAGTACACAAAGAGCAATGGAAAGGAGCATGCTGGGAATCAGACTTAGCGATAAAATCAGAAATAAGAAAGAAAACTAAAGTAACAGACATAATTACTCGCATAGAACACTTGAAGTGGGGTTGGACAGGACATATGTTACGTTGCAAAATAAACAAATGGAGTAAACAAGTCACCTTATGGTATCCAAGAGAAGACACCAGAAGGAAGGGTCGTCCGAAAATAAGATGGAAAGACGATATCCACCTAACCATGGGACCATACTGGACCAGAGTAGCTGAGGACAGAGCTCAGTGGAGAGAGCTGGAGGAGGCCTATGCCAAAAGGCACGCCAAGTTGCGAGACATACTATGAATTAACCAAAACTTGTGCAAAACTTTAAATTGTGATTCTTGAAGCAATTTCGGAATATAAGGGCTTATTATTATTATGTAGATGCAAAGCCCAAATTTTTTGTAGGAAAGGGAAGAAAGGGATTATATCTTAATCAGTCGCATTATGACCTTGAATAGAACAATTAAATATTAAAGTTAACAATTAAAATATTCAGTTAAAATATTTTAGAATTCTACAATTCAACCTCTTTCACTAACAATACAGACGAACTGCACAAAAGTATATGAAGGCCAAATGTTTTTTTACAAGTGATGAGTTTAGTAAAGTTGCATAAATACCTACAAGGTTTCTCTCGACCCAGACGAGTCATAAAATTACAGAACCATGAAGTTTTGTATGCTCTTTGTTGTGAAATAAAAGAGATTAGTAGGGTAGAAATGTCATTCTGTAGTTAAATGTTTAGCCTGTAGAATTATTGGTAGGACAGCTCACCATAACCATGGTTTTAAATTGTTTGTTGTATAACACAACTGATTAGATTACTCAATTTTTATAGATAGAATACCGTTATAAAAATTACGATAACCACAAAAAAGAAAGTAGGAGAAAGTATTGGCAATCAGCTCTTAGAGTTTTATATTTAATAAATTTAAAACAAGCAATAATAAAAAATAAAAGCCAAAGAGAATTAAATAAGTACATATTGTGTTCAATACAATACTTTTTTTAATGTAAAGTATCACTACAATCTTTATTGAGTTACTATAAGATAATAAATCAATAATAATATTTCATGCATAGGTACATATTGCAAATTACTAAAAAAACTTGAAATATGTATCTATATAGAGTAATACAAATTTCCTACCGACCTATTTCACAACATTTTAAGATCTTATGGTGTTTCGATGTATTGTTAACTTAAGTGTGTATGTTATCTAAGTAAATAATATGCAAAACACTTACCACAGATGTAATTTTGTAAATAGTAAATCCATTTTTATGTCTCGCAGTCTCGTCCACCGTAAACCGGCGAACCCATTTATCTTTTCCAGACATATTCCACTGTTTGTGCGAAATTAAGTCACTACATCACCGCACAATGTTATAATTACTGTATCAGAACACGAATATAAACTATTCCTCGTTAAAATTGCGTTCGCTTTTTTCGCTAAATCTTTCTTGTTGGCATATGGCAGAAAGAAACAGAAAAATAACACGACAGTATTGCCAGTGGCAGATAGTCAAATATAACACGAGGCAGATCAAAAAGTAACATTTTCTCGAGAAAAGTAACATAACCTTTTCTTTTATTGTAGAAACCGACACAATACTTTACGGCAGTTTATTACAAAAAGTAAAATAAGTTTCTTGTCAAATTCGAAAAAATCTTAATAATAATTCTCGATCCAAAGACTGGCGATGTTGAAAAAGATAAAACATACAATTAATAATGTTTGTCTAATATAGGTACCAACCATATTAGGTATAGGTTATACCTAATATGGCTTTGTCGTCAATGAATATGAAAAAACGCCATTATAATATAATGGAGATGAAGTTACACAAAAGTAACATATTGGGTCGTGTAACATGGAGGTACATAAGAGGGCCAAAAGTATCGTAAAATGTTACTTTTGTAACATTCTGGCAACGCTGTAACACGAAGCGCTGACAGCTGGCAGGCTTGCAATAAAATGTCAAACAAACAAGGATTCCGTTTTCAGCCATCATGGCGTAAAGTTCAATTTTTTGTAACAAATGTTTTCCGAACATCCGTTAGGGCTAAAGTTTCGTACAGGCCCTGTAAAAATAAATATATAATAATAATAAATAATCAAACAAACAAGGCCAATGTAACATTACCACATTAAGAATTTCCTTTTCTCATACTGAAACCAGCTTTTTTTGCATTTTCTTAATTTGGTAGCATAGTAGTAGCATTTTTTCATGACGGACATCTGTTATCGAGTAGCAAGAGCTTTTTGTTCTAAATTTAAAATATAGGTGGCGTTAATTTAGTAGCGTCATCTAGTATCAAATAGCAATGCGTTTTATTTCCTAATGTATTATAGAGATGGCGTGCATTTCGTAGCGACATCTATGGTCAAAAATATTCAATTTTGTCTATTAAAGTTTAATACCAGATGGCATTACTCGTCCTATGCGTTATTATTGACACAATAACATTATTGATGAAAGGCAACCAAAGACACATTTTTAGTTTTTACTAAAAGACGCAACACAAAGTATAATAAAACCTACTAATAACTATGAAAATTAAACTTGACGCTGACCAGTACGGTATAAAAACACAATAAAGTCATTAGGTCAGTCAGCCCGTGTTGGCTGGCTTCATTGGCTCCCCCCACTCCAAAGAATGGCGGGCGTCGTGAGAGGTTGCGCGCGCGACCCCGCGCCAAGTCGTGTTTCCATCGTCCTCGAGGCCGAATAGCTCTCATTTCGTCGTGTCATAAACAATAACATAAAAGTTCACACCAAAGAGGCCTCCAACTTCTTGCTAACAAAACCGTAAAATAAAAGTGTCAAACGTAAAACTAACCCTAAAATGCGAGGTGCAGTTTGAAAGTGTTCTGTTTACAAACGAGTTTCGGGAAAAATGGGCTCAAAAATCGAATACGTGGACTCGACACATTTGTACGCGACGAACTACGTCCGGAATTCCAAAGCCATCGGGGTGTTGTGGGCCATCTTTACGATCTGCTACGCCATCATCAGTGTTGTCGCCTTCGTGACCCCGGAATGGATCGGGGACTTGGAGACGGAGTATCCCCGGAAGTTCGGGCTTTGGCAGGTGTGCAGGGCTGACGATGCCTTGGAGGACTGCAAGGGGAGACTCGACGACTTCTTGTCAATAAACGGGCTGGTGTTCAAGATAGCTACGGTGTTGGTTGGGCTGGCAGTGGCGCTGGCGTTGTTTACCATCTGCGCGATGCTGCTGTTCTTCTTCTGCCAGTCCACCACGGTGTTCCACATCTGTGGATGGCTGCAGTTGTTATCGGGTGAGTTTTTTAATTTTACTTGGGTACCTTTCCCCGCAGCTGCGGAAGCGATTCGGTCGCAGGAAACGGGCTAGATGAAAAAAATTTAAAATGAAAATAGTTTGAATACTATGTTTTGTGCAATAATATAATATAAAAATATATAATACTAAACGTTAATGCAACTAGACCAATTGCTACCTACATTACTTCACACTTTCGTCCGACCGACTATGCTGCCGTTGCAGAACGTGATTTAACATCACTAAAATCACCCGTAAAACATAGGTAATCAAAATTCTCTTACCTACCTAGGGTTAAATTCGTAAAAAATCTCGCCGTGTTTAGCCTGCGTTATGCAAAAGAACGAAACCACAGAGAGTTACCTAATTTCATTTCATTTTTCAAAGCATTCATGAACAATTCCGAAAAAATATAGGGAGTTACTAACTAGTTGAACATGAACCCTGTACGGGCGAAACTAAGTAAGTAAGTATGGGTGACTTATGAAATAAATAGTTAAAGAGATAAAGCCAATTGTTTTATACCTAGACTAGCTGTTGCCCGCGACTACGTCCGCGTGGGCTTTAGTTGAGTAAAGAGCTTGAAAATAAGATAGGGATACTTTTAGCGCATGCGAAAGAGCTTTCATACTAACTTCGCAACCCCCTCTTACACCCTTAAGGGATGATTTTTGAAAATATATTTTACCTGTGTTGCATGACTTTCAATGAAGGACCTTCATGCTGAATTTCATTCGAATAATTTCAAAAATGGCTAAGTTTCATACTAAGTTTGCACCCCCCTTTTTCCCCCTTAAGGGATGATTTTTAAAAAACTATTTTACACGTGTTTCATAATTTTAAATGAAGAACCTTCGTACCAAATTTCATTCGAATAACTTCAAAAACGGCAAAGTTTCATACTAACTTTGAACCCCCATTTTACCCCTTTAGGGGATGAATTTTCAAAAATCCTTTCTTAGTGCTCCCCTAGGCTCCCTAAGGAACTCCCATGCCAAATTTCAACCCCCTAGGTTCAGTAGTTTGGGCTCTGCGTTGATTCTAAGTCAGTCAGTCAGTCAGTTTCTTCTTTTATATATTTAGATAACTATCATTCTGTATCATCCATAAATTATCATCAATGAAGTTAGATTATTAATTTAAATTCAACTATTACATTAAAAAGTAGTAGCACTTTTTCGTAATGAATAGTTTTAATCTGTACAATTTTTGCTGTGACGATCGGCTCACAATGCTGCCGCCGTACGGAGAAAGGCCGTAACTCAAGTTTTTGGCAAAATTTAGTTAAGTACTAATTTGGAATCAGCAAATAAAAATCTATCTTTCGGTCTATGTAAATAAGGTCTAACTCTTACCTAGGCGAAAATAACGGGGCGTAAAAAGCCATCCTCCAACAAAAATGGCTTGAATTATAAAATGAAAGGCCGCATTTTGATTTTTACGTCTTTTCACATTATAAATCACGTTTGACTAGTATGAAAGGCCGTAATTGAATCCAAAGATTTTTAAATAACAACAAACCTTAATGTGAAAAGCCGTAATTTCCAAGTTGCGGCTTTTCATGTTATTTTCATATCTGATATCTTAACCTTTATAAAATTATAAGATATTTTTTTTAAGCAAAACAAAAAAAAATGTATAACTATAATACGCTACTTGCCTCGTATCAAATTTGACGCGATAAATGGATATTTCCTGTAGTATCTAACGTAAGAAACCGAAATATATTGACTTTGCTAAGTAAATATGCAGGATGGCTGCAAAATTTGCAAATTAAAAAAATATTTTTCGCTTTTAAATCGGAACGGTGAAAACACTATCCGCCATCTTGAAAGCACCTTTGGTTGTAAACAAACATCTGTCAGTCGCGCGTGCGTAGGTTCTATTGTGACTCATACTTCTTTCGTGGCACGAACTCTACCTATGTTGAATGTCAAACTTTGTTTACAAATATTTAGGACTTCAAACCATAGACAAAAATGGCGGACCGCGTTTTTGGCTGTTTAGCAAAGCAACGTTTTAAAATAATGTTTTTGTTGCTTTTAGGTCCTCAAAAAATATACTATAATATTGTTTGTTCTAATGGAAGAGATATTTAGCATTTAAGACATACTTGAAAAAAGAGTCAAGTAGCGGATTCAGTAATTTCAATAGTAATAATAATGAGTATCTTCAACTTTAAAATTACTAAATCATCTACACACTTAGGAAATTATAGGAAAATGTATCGATCACAACACAATAGGCTATTTGACAGATTTCTGAACACCATATCATATTTTTTGTCGGTGTTCATGGAGTCCTCAGAAAGTGGTCATTTTAAATTCTTTCGTGGATTTCTTGTAAAAAAGGCGAACAAAAATTTACGTTTGTTCTGAAACAACCCGCCAAAACGGTATCTTGGGCAATATATGGCGTCGCACAGGAATTATGACGTCACATGGCAGTGAACAAACCAATGAACGTATGATGGACATGAATAACAGACGTCATTTTTACTGAACTGTGACGTCATCATAGAATCGGCCAATCAAGGCCGTTTTCGATACAATAGTTGCAGATACATAAAATTATCAAATTTTATCCTAAAACTTTCGTAAGCACAACACAAGTAAACTTTTAGTCCGGATCAATTTACGGGTGTTTCGTACTGCGAACCGGAGCGAAACCTTTTCAGACTCGTCCGATAAAAAAAAACACCCGTAAGTTGATCCGGACTAAAAGTTTACTTATCCTGTGTCTATTTTATAAATAATATTTTTTTAGTTAAAATGGCTTAAGGCGGTTTTACGAATACGTATAAATAATACAGTTTTTTTCACACTGTCAAATAGCCTATTTGAATGTTCTAATACAAAGATTAAAATAACCTCTTTGCTTATAACATACAATAAAAACAAACAATCGAATAACTGGTAATAATTAAATCTTTTTTTATGGTTCATAGCGTTCAATTCGATCATTTTTGTTTTAATTTTGATACCTTTTTTCCATAAAATTAAATTTCATGCCATAATATTAATAGTTAGTTTTCTTAATAGATAGTTTTCTTTGGAAAAAATGAAATTAGGACTTTTTCAACTGAAGAAATATCCAAAATTATATTACTGATGAATTGATAAATTTAACAAGAAAAGCCTTAATTTTCTAATTATGGTTTTCTTGCTTAACATTATATTACTTAAAATATTTTTTTACTTAAGTGAAAGGGAAATCTGCAAATTATTAGAAAGGCTAGTCTATACGGAAACAAAACTCAGACCATAAAAATGTAACATATTTTTCTACAAATTTTAAAACTACTATCATCGGCTTAAAGTTAATATTAATGTTTCAAACTTCAATTCAAACAAGATTTTAATTTACTCAAAACTAGTTTCAAGTAAGTTACGGCCTTTCTCCGTACTGCGGCAGAATGGTTTATCTATTCCTTGCAAGGTCACACACAATGCGACTGAGTTGAGTGTTAAATCCTGTGTATTTTTGTAGTTTTTAAGATTGTCCGATAGTTTTTTTTTAAATAAGTAGGTACGTATCTATATTGTGGGCAATTCTTGACGACTTCTAATTTTGGTGCGTGAAGTTTCGAAATAGCATGCAACGAAACAATTATTTGCTAGTTTTGCTACTATGTATGTTTATATCCTAATATAGTCTACAACTGTCATACACGCATAGCTCTTAAACCCTCTTTCATAAGCACTACTATCGGACGACAATTTACATTGTACATTCACACTGACTCTCACTATTATTGTTCGCCAGGCTCAAAATGCTCACACTGCACTGGCACGGTGTTGCCAGGCAGGTGCATGGTGTAGGTGTCGTGTCGGGATGAGAGCTTTGCAGCAATTCACGAAAGATATTATGCGCCGAATGCTGGCCATCTACAGCCAACGTGTTATTTACATAGGACTATTCCTAAGGCTCGCTCGTAGCCTCGGCTGCCTGAGTAATCTTAAACGATCACTAAGGTTAAGCAACATACGGCGCGTTCGGGCGCGGATGGGTCATCGTCTATGACTAACGCTAGTGGCATTTTTTCCGAGCGGTTCCGTGCTTCGAAAGACACGTTAAGCAGTTGGTGCCGGCTGTCGTCCATAGATGGCAGTCGTCAAGCCAAGTTAGAGGTCTTAGAGCGGCTTGAAAACTTCTGACAGTACGACCACCCACTAGTCTTACAAGCCTCCACCAATCCGGACTTGGCCCCCGTGGTGGAGTATGGCCTATACCTTCCTCAGGGAAGAGACCCGTGAGTGCCTCTCGGTGAGGACATAATGGGTTGATGATGATGATGATCCCGCAGCAAACCTAATTTCCTCTAAAAGCGGCCGTTGTTTGCATTAATTTTTCCGCGCCAACGGCCATCAGTTCTCCAAGCTTCACTTCAACTGAGCAATTGTTTGAGCTGTATTGGTAACACTGGTTCTTCTGCGATCTTCTTGTCGTAATAACTATGTCATCGGCAAATCAAAGGTGAGTGATGTACTTGCTATTTATGTTGATGCCAGATATTTCACAGTATACAATAGTTTGAATATGACTTCAAGTGCCGCAGAAACGTGATTTGGAGATTGTCATAATATCTACTTCTATCTTCTATCTACTCTTCCTATCTCAGTCCGCTCTGCAAATCATTAGGATTTGTATTTTGGTCCTGTAGTAGGACTGACATTGTGGCGTTTTTTTAAAAACACTTTAGCACTTCGATGTAGCGCTAGTCGATTTGGCACCGCTGGAAACATTCAATCTCCCAGATCTCGATCGAATTGAAAGTTTTTCGTGTTTCGAGCTTGCAAATGCTTCTCGGTAATGAAACTAAGCAGTCAAAAGAATATAGATCAGATAAGGGGTGTAATCAGGAGTAGACAATATATTACAGAACAATGAAATCACAATATCAACTAGACGAAAACCCGGCTTCGCTCGGGTAAAATGTAGACGCAAAATAATATTCCACTATGTTTTTTTATATGGTGACGCCTCTGTATTTATCAACCACCAGTAGATATAAATCTCTTAATACATTCCGATACATAAGCTCACATCTGTTTCCCAGAGGGGTAGGCAGAGACCACGGACTGTCACCTTCCACTATCCTGACAAATCACTTTCGCTTCATCGACATCCATTAGTCGTTGCATGTACCCACATCGGTTTCGGGTACTTTTCATCTTGCCCTTTGCTAATACATCCCCTATTTGGTCGAAGTATGTCCAACTGGGGCGTCCCTTACCGGCCCTTCCACTCACATTCGCTCGATATATTTGCTTTGTCAGTCTTTCTTCGTTCATCCTCTCCACATCTCCAAACCAACGCAACATTCCTTTTTTCAATTCTAGTCACTCACTACATCCTCTTTCTCTACATCCTCGGTCTCTGATCACACTATTGCGTATTCTGTCATTCAAAGTAACACCACACATATTTCTTAAGGATCTCATTTGTACTGCACTAATCCTACTTTCATGATTCGTCTGACTTCTGCCATACCCGAATCTCGCTACCATGCTTACATCAGCATTGGAACCAGCACACTATTACGGATAGCCAATCTTGCTCTTTTGGACATGTTCTGGCTACTCACGAAGGAATGCAAGGCGAAAATCGGATACTTATCATAACTTTGTCATGGGTACCTCATCACAAATTACTAAATGAGCTTCCTTCATAAACTTATCAGCATTGAATTCAGTTAACAGCTAGTGAATCTAATGACGTATGAGACGTAGAATCCACTTGGCTAATCAACTAAAAACAGCTCCCTCTCTTTGGCTTTACAGCTTTTAGTTTTGTATTGACCACATGTTTTTCTTCATCATTTTAATTTTTGGTATTTTTCTTATCTAGTGGCTTTTTCAATAAGTTTATTGGTACCTAACTAAGCAAAACAATAAAGATCAATTTATGACTTTGATCTCCTTTTTCAATTATTTTTCAGACCCTTCCAAAACTCAATGTCAAATTATTGTCTTCCCTCCCGCCCTCAGAAGAAGGACCTTCTTCTGAGCTCCCGCCAATGAAAAACACCACAGATTACTTACTACACCTTCTCAGTTGGCACAGATTATAATAACCTTTTTGGATGCCACGGTATTCCACACACCATGAAGTTAACAAATTAGATCAAAGGGCCGGTTTAGATTGTCTTAGTGTTTAGGAGAGTGCTTTACTTTACACTCTGTTGCAACATTATGCTGAATCGGGCCCATTTTGGGGGCTTAACCTTTAACGACCTCTGTGGCGTAGTGGTTAGCGCATCTGACTACCATGCGAGAGGTCCCGGGTTCGAATCCCGGCTGGGGACAAAAAAAAATCCCAGGTCTTGGATGTTTACATGTTTGTGACGTCGCTGTTTCTGGTTCCCACGACGCAGGGTATCCTAGTGTGGGGCCAGAAGCAATGTATGTGCCTGTATGTAAACGTAAATTATTATTTTCATGTTGTACCGTTTATTTTTTTTACGCTTTTTATGCTTTCTGTGTTATTTTTTTATTATTGTACGCATTCTGTGTGTGTGTGTTTTTTTTTTGTTTTGAGTATCAAATAAAAAAAAATTCTTTCTTTCTTTCTTTCTTAAGGAGAGTGCTTTTGTAGAAACGTGTAAGCGCCACTTGCTTTAGTACCTTTTACGGTATAGTACGGTTCTAGTTGCCTTTCAATTAGAATCAAAATAGAATTGGTTTCTATTGTTCTATCCAGTAACACCTGAGCGCGTTACTATCCTCGTTACTTACGAGTATCTGTGTATGAACTAAAAATTTAGTGAGAACTTTAGGAGAGTGCGCAAGTGACTCGTGACGGGTGCGTGTTGTTTTCATTAACTCGAATTATCAAACTTACTTATGTGTTCCATTAAAACTCATAGTATTTTGAGTAGGATAGCGCATATTTCGCGACGTCGACGAAGTGACACTCTACTGGAAGAAATATAAACGTTAACTCGAACGTCTAGTAATGTACTAATGCACTTGTCTCTCTAATTGTATTATAGCACTCTCCTAAACACTAAAATAATGTAAACCGGCCATAACAGTTCACAATGAAAACTTGTGACACTAACACAACAATGACGACATTGACATGTTTACTTAGCAACGCCATTGTTGAATTTAATAATTTTTATATTGATGCTGCTCGATAATACGAATTTTCCGCCCATATGTTGTCGACTCAGATCAACTATTTTATTACGCTCTTTCATTTGGTGTGCATATCGTTCGAGTCTACCGTAGACCCGAACGAAATTATTAATATAGACTAGAAAGAATTCAGAAAGCACAAAAGGATAATAATATCAGTATCTCATTCATTAAGAATAAGATATTTAAATGACATACATAATATCATCCCATTGTGAAATCAAATTAGAAATCAAAAAGTTATGTCAACGCAAATAATTTACATTCTGTGTGCTGAATGTCTATGTACAATGTTAGCCGCTGCTTTCGGGACGTAAAACGTAGTGGTGAAAAAGGAATCGGGAATTCTTCTCAAATCACCTTAAATGTACTACATCAGTTCATCATCATCATCATCATTCAGCCACAAGAAGTCCACTGCTGGACATAGGTCTCCTCCATGGATTTCCAAAAATACCGGTTAGATGCGGCTTGCATCCAGCGTCTTCCTGCCACTTGGATGAGATCGTCTGTCCATCTTGTGGCTGGTCGACATCAGTTGCTGCCTATACAATAAGATTCCATGATTACTATCAATAACGTTAAATGCCCAAACATTAGTTAATTTCCTTATAAAGGTAGGAAAACACCTCTCGACAAGAGGCCTACAGATTATATCCCGACATCCGCTTCAAGTAGCAGATGCCGAACCTTTAGACAGGGCATTTACCTCTCAGGTTCTACTTTCTCGAGACAATATTATATACTTTTCTACCTACCTGGATCCCTAATATTGTTCGGATATACCAAAATATTGGGTGTTGATTTGTACAGTTTAATCCGACTCAGGGGTGATTATTTACATTAGACTGAAGCAAAAAAAAATATTTAAAAAATAATTTTTTTTAGTGAAAATCAGTTAAAAATCTTAAAGTTATATGGCTTAGCTTCTATCGTTTGCACTTGACGGGTCCGGCGGGGGTTTCGCGGGGCGGGGCGGGAGAGTGCGCCCACGCGCTCGCCGCCGGCGAATACCCGGGGATTTTAGGTGACATGCACAAAAAAAAAAATCTATTTTTTTTTGCTTCAGTATCATGTAAATAACCACCCTTGAGTCGGATTTAACTGTACCAATCAACACCCTGTATATCTCTTCTTTTCTTTACTTTCCTAAACGTATGCTCGGCACTTAGCATTTTGTGATGGGACTAGTATTAAGAGAACAGTAGATAATTATTTAATTTATACAGAGGAGAATTGTGTCAACACGTCCACGAGTAATATTTTTTGAGTTTGTTAATAGATAGATAGATAGATAGAGAACACTTTATTGTACATAAGAAAGGAGATTACACAGGTGTTTCATTTAAGCTAAACATTTTTTGACTAGAACAAATGTGGAGTATCTACATATGTTGGCTTATTTTCCACATAACACGTCATTATATTAATTGTGGAACTAACGACTTTGACGATCATTTCGTAACCATTTTATTTTTACTGTGAATAAAAATATTTGAATTCTGATTATGTCTGCTGTGATTATTTTGGCTGTGATGAACTGGAAAAATAAATGTCAGCAGGCTTTTATACCCGTGGGAAGATGGCCGCCTCAACGCACAAATTTAATTCTTAGACGTTCCTAATCATTGTACCTACATGACTACATGAATTTGTTTTGCGTTGAATATTGCTCTGAAAATCTCCAGCTTTATCAGAACCTGGAACGAATGGGATTAATTCATTGTACCTCTCTTTTTGTCAGTCCTGACCCTTCATATTACCACCACCTCTAACAAATTGAAGACTAGCACGGTCGACTCGCCAAGAATTTCAACGTCTTCCGTCGGAAAAGTTTCGCAAAGCCATAATCTCCAAAGCACGACGAATCGTACACTCAACCACGTCTAAATTATCCGTGGGACTATCGCATCTTCGCCCCTGAAAATAAGAGCTACATATCAATACTCTGGTTAGCCAGGCTGGTCGTAAGGTACGGTTCGCCATTTAGTTCAGCAAATGTCACGAGCTGTGCGGTGTACCAACAGTCTACGTGATTTGCCATTTTACCACTTACCACTTGGTGTGTGAAAGGGAAACGCAGCTACTGTCAGTGCAATCGCAACTTAATGGTGCTTGCATTACATTTAAGTAAGTACCCAAGTGTTACTGACAACTATCAATCAACCTACAACGTGGCATTGAGCAAATCCTGAAATCCACTTCTTCATAATTTGACGATTTCTGTGGCGGTCGGGTGTAGCGGTTAGCGCATCTGCCTGGGTGCCATCCATAAATTACGTCACACTAATTTTATTACTTTTTGAGGCCTCCCCCGCCTTTGTCACAGCTGGTCACTTTTGTGATTGGAGGCCACAGCTGGTCACTTTCGGAGGTTTACATCTACAAACTATTGAATTAAAACAGCAGTTCCGAAATTAGTTCTATGTTCGATATAGTTACCAATACACTTAGGAACATGTAGATTTGCAAATGTTTTTGAGTTTTCCGTTAATAGTTTAAAGTTCGTATCTTAACATTAGATTACTATAATAGATTTTGAAATGTGACGTCACGAAATGTAGGACCCCTCCCAGCCCTTTTTTCACACAATGTCACACTACGTCGACCCCCTCCCGACCCTTAACGTGTGACGTAATTTATGGAGCCGGGGTTCGAACCCGGGACCTCTCGCATGGTAGGGGGCCCCCATATTACGGGAGAGAGATCCAGAGCGATTGCATTCGACTAACTGACAAATTAGTATGGAATTTTTCAGTTAGATTGGGATCGCTAAAGATTATAAAATATGCGCATGATTAGACCCCTGTGTATTGGTGTAATTGTTACCGATTAAAAAATTACCGGTAAAGAAAGTAATTTCAGGTTTTTCGGTATTTCAATAACACGCGCCATCACGTCTAGTGCGAAATCCATTCGTGTCGTGACTTTTTTCACACTTCAGTTGGTCAATAGCCTCGGTAAACATTACGTTCGTTACCTAAACGCCAGGAACTAGACCAGAAAACGCCTTTCTGTTCAATTCACACACCTATGGCCGTGTAATAAGAGCTAACTTGCGGTACCGCGGAGTGTCCAGTTGACAGGCAGTAAAAAAACGTGTAACAGGATTAAAGGAAAGCCCACAAGGCGACTCCATTAGTGATAGAAGCGCACACAATACGGAAATTACGGATAAGTAGTCAATGAGCATAGTACAAGGAACACCAGCCCTTATATTACGTAACTTTCCACTCTATCGGGTTAAACATTTAGACAACTCGAAAGAGTCAAAATAAGAATGTATATGACAGTTCGGAGTAGGAGTATGAGATACCTACCGGGAAAAAAGTCCCAGAATGTAACAGTGTGACATAGGGTGGTGTGACATACCGAGAACAAAAGGGCTAAATCAGACCACTCCATACAGTGGAGTCTTACGTAATTGCACCGTAATTGTAGGAGATGTTGGGCGTCCGCTGGATTCAACTAGTACAACGCTCGCTCGAACGGAGTAGATGCGACAGGGTTGACGTACTGCCACATCTAAATATTGTCCCATTTACCAGGTATTTCGAGAGTTGTTGGAAAGTAACAAATATAAAAAAATACAGTCGAATTGAGATCCTCCTCCTTTTTTGAAGTCGGTTAAAAAATATCACCGTCTCCGTCAATCTTTACAGAGACAAGTGCTGCTGATATCGCTATACACTTAAACAACCTATCATTAAAACGAACGTAATCGAGCGGAACATTGCTGGTTTTATGAAAAGAAAATGTTCTATTTTTAGTGATGTAATAAAATAGGCGTGCAACGCAACTGCTATTATTTAATTGCAGATCAACGAAACAACAAAGGTAGCGAAAGCATAAACAATTGGGTAGTTGACAACATGTCAAATAAGTTACTTTTAAAACGGAATTTTGTATGAAAATACCGGTTTATGACGTCATATTTCAGAGCACTCTTTTTATGTTTCATCTATTTAAAAATTGTAATTACTATTAATTGACTAAAAGAGATACATTTTCCGAAATATTTTGTAATTTTTGTTTTCATTCAGCATATCTAATAATTTATTGTTGATAGTGTCAACTACCGTATTCTTTTTGATTGAATTCCGTAATAATTATTTTTAATATACAGTACAATAACTTGCAAATACAACTAGTGATGGGCTAGGGATAATGCTCCCAGAATGAATGTCGATGAAGCGAAAGTGACTTGTCAGGCAGGCAGGACCGTGGCAGGTGGGACACACCTAAACCGTAAGTACGTATTCTCTACTTTCTCTAAATTTTCTCTAGGTATATTCACAAGTTTAATCGCCTAAGCAAACGAGCAGGGTCTGCCAATTATCACGATTATGGCTGGTCTGCCTAACACTTTTTGAACTAAAACTTTCGTAAGCACTAGATATTATAAACTGTTTTCCGGATACACTTACTCTTTGTCGAAAGAGTCCGGCAAGGTTTCGCTCTGATCCGCAGAGCTAATCATGCTGAGCAGAGACGGAGCTCGCCTCGTCTGTTGCTCATCTATGAGTGCGGGCAAGCTTGCCCGCTTGCGAAACCTGGTCGGACTCATCCGACAATAAGTCAAGTAAGTGGATCCGGAAAACAGTTTGTAATAATAATAATTTGTTTGCATCGAACAACGAGATTCATATTTGGTTTGCACATTTTAAACATAACATAACATTTACATCATCATCAACCCATTATGTCTCCACCGAGGGGCACGGGTCTCTTCCCTGAGGAAGGTATAGGCCATACTCCACCACGGGGGCCAACATTTACATACAGGGACATATTTATGGCACATATTTAGGCATATATTTATGTTAGTAGCATCTATAGCTAGGACAATAAACAAACAAATCGTCTAACACTGCTGGATAGTAGCCCGGATACGGAAAAAGAAACAAGAAAGATCTTAGAGAATATGGTGTAGGGTGTTATTTTGAATGACAAGCACGCAACTTCCATCTTTGAAACACCAGCTCGCTGATCCGACGATCTGAGGCAGATTGTTGGGAGCGTCAAAAGATGGAACCAAATTTTTTATGACCGTAATACAAGACTTACAAATAAGGAAAAATAATTTGTAACATTAATTATAAAGTTTCATAAAAATCGGTTCAGCCGTTTCGGAGCTGTATGCGCCCCCGTGGTGGAGTAGCCTATACCTTCCTCATAGCATATACCTTGGTGATGATGATGATAGGTACGCACTAACAATTTGGCACAAACATTTTATACATTACAGAAGAAGGAAGAAGATATAATCAGCGCTGTATATTACAAAGGGGAGAGAGGGGTCCTTTTGGATTAAATCCGAAAATTTCGGCATGTGGCAAATCCTGCTTAGCCCTCCTCGATGCAATTGTGAGTGTGTGTATGTGTGTTAAATAAAGCTACAGATCGAAGGAATAGCACGCAGTGAACTGCGAAGTGATTTTTCCGGTCAGATAGCGGTAAGCGTGACCTCGAGGCGTGGGGCGTGAGCGACTTTCTTGGCTTATAAGAATTCGGAGCCAGCCTCTTACAAACTAGCTGCAGTATTCAATATTCGTAGTTCTAGGTGTCTATAATACAAATTATGCGTATACTAACGTATAAATATAAATAAAATCTTTATTCAATAAGTAGCGGTTACAGTTCACAGGTGGTAGGGGCTCTGTTTTAAGGTTTAACCCGCATCTGCCTACCCCGCCCTTCCTTTTTATTAAACACTAGCTGTTGCCCGCGACTTCGTCCGCGTGGGCTTTAGTTGAGTAAAGTGTTTGCGTTTGCAAATAAGATTGGGATACTTTTAGAGCATGCGAAATAATTAAAACCATACTACTCTCTCTGAGACAAGACCTATTCTCTGCAGTGGGACGTATACTCGTATAGGCTGTTTACTATGGGTTGTATTTTAAAGAACTGAGATATAATTATTTATAAACACTTGAACTGAGAAATAATAAGAAGAATTAAGAAAACTTGAAAAAAAAAAAGAAAGTAAGCAAGTATTAAAGGTGGTATTTAAACACATTGAAGAACAAAGAAATTCATTTCAAAAATCGCAGCGAAATTTTTAATACTTACACATGTTTCATGACTTTCAATGAAAGACCTACATATGATACTGAATTTCATTCGAATAACTTCGATAACGGCAGAATTCATACTAACTTTGCACCCACCTTTTACGCCCTGAAGGGATGATTTTCGAAAAATTATTTTACATATATTTCATGACTTTTAATGACAAACCTTCATATTGAATTTCATTCGAATAACTTCAAAAACGGCAAAGTTTCATACTAAATTTGCACCCCCCTTTTTCCCCCTTAAGGCATAATTTTTGAAAAGCTATTTTACATGTGTTTCATGATTTTAAATGAAGAACCTTCGAACTAAATATCCTTTGAATAACTTCAAAAACGGCAGGTGCTATACTGACTTTGCACCCCCCTTTTATCTCCTAAAGGGATGATTTTCGAAAAACTATTTTACGTGTATTTGATGACTTTTAGCGAAGGACCTTCGTACTAAATATCATTTGAATTTCTTCAAAAACGGCAAAGTTTCATACTAACTTGTCACCCCCCTTTTTCCCCCTTAAGGGATGATTTTTGAAAAACTATTTTACACATGTTTCATGATTTTAAATGCAGGACCTTCGTACTAAATATCATTTGAATAACTTCAAAAACGGCAAAGTTTCATACTAACTTTGCACTCCCCCTTTTTCCCCTTAAGGGATGATTTTTCAAAAACTATTTTACATGTCTTTCATAATTTTAAATATTTTTAATGAAGGACCTTCATATTTAATCCCATTCGAATAACTTCAAAAACGGCAAAGTCTCAAACTAAATTTGCACCCCTCTTTTTCCCCCTTAAGGGATGATTTTTGAAAAACTATTTTACACATGTTTCATGATTTTTAATGAAAGACCTTCATATTGAATCCCATTCGAATAACTTCAAAAACGGCAACGTTTCATACTTAATTTGCACCCCCCTTTTTTCCCCTTAAGGGATGTTTTCGAAAAACTATTTTACAAATATTTTGTGACTTTTAATGAAGGACCTTCATATAGAATCTCATTCGAATAACTTCAAAAACGGCAAAGTTTCATACTAAATTTTCACCCCGTTGTACCCCCTTAAGGGATGATTTTCGAAAAACTATTTTACACATGTTTCATGACTTTTAATGAAGGACCTTCATATAGAATCTCATTCGAATAACTTGGATAACGGCAAAGTTTCATACTAACGTTGCACCCCCCTTTTTCCCCTTTAAGGGATGATTTTTGAAAAACTATTTTATACATGTATCATGATTTTTAATGAAGGACCTCCGTACTAAATATCACTTGAATAACTTAAAAAACGGCAAAGTTTCATACTAACTTTGCACCCCTCTTTTTCCCCCTTAAAGTATGATTTTTTTTAAACTATTTTACACGTATTTCATTATTTTAAATGAAGAACCTTCATACTGAGTTTCATTCGAATAACTTCAAAAACGGCAAAGTTTTATACTAACTTTGCACCCCCCTTTTTTCCCCTTAAGGCATAATTTTCGAAAAACTATTTTGCAAATGCTTCGTGACTTTTAATGAAGGACCTTCATATAGAATCTCATTCGAATAACTTCAAAAACGGCAAAGTTTCATACTAAATTTGCACCCCCCTTTTTCCCCCTTAAGGGATGATTTTCGAAAAACTATTTTACATATGTTTCATGACTTTTAATGAAGGACCTTCATATAGAATCTCATTCGAATAACTTGGATAACGGCAAAGTTTCATAATAACTTTGCACCCTCTTTTTTCCCCCTTAAGAGATGATTTTTGAAAAACTAATTTACACATGTTTCATGATTTTAAATGAAGGACCTTCGTACTAAATATCATTTGGGGCCGTCCATATATTACGTCATTCTAAATTAGGGGGGGGGGGGGGTTGGTCTGCGGATGACGGTAAATGATAGATGGGGGGGGGGGGGTGTTTCGAAATTGACGTCATTCTTATTTATTTATTTATAGTTTATTTTTCACGTACAAAAAGATTATTTCTAAAAAGAAATTTCTTCCAGCACACCTAGTAAAATACTAGCTGCCCGCCCCGGCTTCGCCCGTGGTACTTACATGTATTATACATATAAACCTTCTTTAAGAATCAGTCTATCTATTTAAAAAAACCGCATCAAAATCCGTTGCGTAGTTTTAAAGATCTAAGCATACATAGGGACAGACAGCGAAAGCGACTTTGTTTTATACTATGTATTGATAATAAACACAATACTTAAATAATAACTACAACATTACATATATAATAAAAGTACATATTAATACTATACTTATACTTAAATACATGTCTCATACTAAGGAAAGATAATGTTCTTGTGATATTTTGCAAGTATTTAATGGTATTAATTATTGAACTCATTATTTATTTATTTATTACAAGGTCAAGGCATGTCTACATTATTTTTTTAAACTATAAATAACATCGTACCTATGAAAATAGTTTGTATGCGACACTGTGTTTATTAAACGAAGATTGGCGGCGACTCGGAGAATAAAAGAAATCGGCGCTGTTTAAACAAAGTCGGCTTCCTTTGTCTTTGGCGCGCACCGCCACCGCTGCGGACCTGCGGCCTGCGCTCTAGACTTGCGCAAAGTGTGTCCTTAGAGGGAGTTGTTATATCTCATATCTTTGATCACCGGGACACATTATATCCCAATCATATCTTACTCACCGTTGTATCCTAGCTCATACGACGTACAACAGAGTGTGAGTGTGTAAAAATAATAAAAGGTGATTCTATAACCAAGTGTTTTAATCAATAATACCCTATTTTTCTCAAATCTGCAATGTTTTATTTTGTCAAACTAGTAATGACGTCAATTTTGGGAGAAGGGGGGGGGGGGTCATTAAGAAATGACGATAGGATGATTATAGGGGGGGGGGGGTCTAAAATCTGAAAAAATCGATGACGTAATTTATGGACGGCCCCTTTGAATAACTTCAAAAACGGCAGAGTTTCATACTAACTTTGCACCCCCATTTTACCCCTTTAGGGGGTGAATTTTGAAAAATCCTTTCTTAGTGCTACCCTACGTTATAAAAGGAACTCCTGTGCAAAATTTCAAGTTTCTAACCCTTATAGTTTGGGCCCTGCGTTGATATGTCAGTCAGTCAGTCAGTCATTAAGTCAGTCAGTCAGCTTCTCCTTTTATATACACTCTTTTGCAAAAAAAACGGGCACCTAAGGAAATTTACGTTCTAAGGTCGATTTTAGTTAATTAAATGAAATTTATTTCTTTGACGTAGTCTGTACACTTATAATCGTGTAAATTAATGCGCATGAAGTGAATTCGAGCAATTAAAAGAAAAAAAACGACGGATTCTTTAAAATCGATGTACACGCCCAAACAATAACAAGTTTTTTTTACTTTTTTTAATTAAATAAAGTAACAAATGTAAAAACCTAATAACGAGTGTGACCTCCTCTTGCCAAAATCACAGCTTGAATCCTTCTGGGCATGCTTTCCACTATGTTTTTAATAACGTTTTGAGGAATACGTTCCCACTCTTCTGCAATGACTCTTTTTAGCTCCCTGATGTTTTGTGGAGCAGGTTGCACTGATCTTACCCGTCTCTTTAGAACATCCCACACATGCTCAATTGGATTGAGGTCAGGACTTCGAGCTGGCCAATCTAAACGACGGATCCCTACTTCTTGCATGTACGCTTCCACGTCGCCAGAACGGTGCGGGTGGGCATTATCGTCCATTAAAATGGAATCTTCCCCAAGTGCAGTCAATGTGGGTTGTGCATATGGAATTAGGACTTCCATTATGTACCGGTGTGCATTTTATGTTCCATTTTCTATGAAAACTAACTCCGTACGCTCCGTCGAATTAATTGCTGCCAAAACATAACGGAGCCCCCGCCATAAGGAGTGATTTCTTCGAAACACACTTCCGCATAGCGTTCCCGTGGTCTTCGCAGCACTCGCCGGCGTCCGTCCTCTCCACACAAAGAGATTCTAGCTTCATCAGAAAACAATACTTTATTCCAGTCATCCAGAGTCCATGAAGCTCCGAGCAGTTCCGAGCAAACTGAAGTCGAGCAACACGGTGCTCACGGAGTAATTTAGGGCCCCGAGCTGGGCGGTAACTCTTGATATTGGCAGCCAAAAGCCTCCTCCTGACCGTCCACAAGCTAACTTCTACTCCTCTTACTTCTTCAAGGCTCTTCTTCAGGTCCACACTTGACGCCTTACGATTACGCAACGCCTGACTCACCAAAAAGTGGTCATCTCTTGGTTCTGTGCATCGTTTTCTTCCCGAACCGGGTCTTCTTTTGACCGAACCAGTCTCTTGATACCGTTGCCAAGTCCTTTGGACAGTTGAACGACTCACATTTAGCCGCTGAGACCCGTAAGTTTGCGAACAACCTTCTTCAAGTAGGGCTATAATTTTACCGGCCCTTATCGCTTTATCACTCATATCAAAAAGTGGTATTTAATGTAAAAAGAAAGATTAAATTGTTTAATTTGCAGAAAATAACCAAAAAGTTTTAAAATATCGTAATCAGTTAAAAATAGTTTCAGCAATTCGCGCCATTATTATAGCAATTTTAGAATAATCCACAATAATCATTATTTTTCTTTTAATAATTTCAAATTTTAAATTTGGAACCTAAAGAATCATGCCAGGATGCTTCAAAAAACATGCCAATACATCGTCAAATTAACAAAACCTATTTCTTGTTCTTCTTCATTGAAGTAGAGAAAAAAATCTAAAGTGCCCGTTTTTTTTGCAAAAGAGTTTATATAGATTTTTGTAACATTTATGTACAGGCACAAACGTTATTTTATTTTTACGACTAACTGCAAAGTAAAACACCGTGTAGAAACCCAAGTCTCTGAAGTCGTCAGTACGCGGTAGGCAAGAGTATATTGATGAAGAAGAAGATTGTGCTAAAAATCTCAAGTTGTAGGTACTCTTTGTTTCCTGAGCGAAATAACTTGAGAAAATATGGCTGGCTTTGTGGTAGCTGGATACAGATTTGAGCTGCAAATGTCAATGCCTTTCGAAAGGTCGGTATTACTTGAAACAACACCCATTATACCTACTCGTTGAATAAGCTGCTTAGCGGATTTAAAATACCCGTATCGACGAAGCGGAAGTTCCGTTTCTCCACAACTTAAAATGCATCTTCGGCTGATTCTTAGTTAGGCAGTAAAAACGTAAACGTAATGTCTCACCCCCAATTTCTTGAATTCTAACAGTCTGTCAATCTACTGTTAACAGCTGTCAAATGTTTTTTTTTGTATGAACTTTTCCCAACTGACAGCTGTTAAGAATAGATTAACATTAATTACTTATTTTAATTAGTTTATAGATTAGTTTAATAGAGTATTTTATTTAAGTTTTGTCCATGAATGTACTAGGTACTTATGTAATAAATAATTTTCACCAAAAAAAAATCTAATATTATTCATAGTGAAAACAAAATGTTGACTTTATGAATGTCGAAGTTTTTAGTTTCACAATTAATAATAGATTTTGTGGAAAAGACGATAACAAAGAAATCCACATTAAATTTTTTTCAAACCAGTATTAGCTTTTAAACTAATATTTTCTTCAAGTGAAAATTCGTAAGATTGCCTTTCGCTCGAAGATCCTATTTTCCTTGCCTTCACAATCGAAAACTTTACTTACTAGGCTTTAGGCTAGATCATAAATAACTCAATTATTTATTACACAGCATTGCCACCTACTTTGCTTCACAACAATGTGTGCAGTATCAAGGTCACGCCTTTCTTTTCATAACGAACCAACACTTACTACGATCAATACTATTCTATTGTTATTGCACAAGATTAGAAACGGCCTTGTTACACCAATCCTTACTTGGCCCCCGTGGTGGAGTATGGCCTATACCTTCCTCCACGAAGAGACCCTTGCCCCTCGGGGGGGACATAATGGGTTGATGATGAAAAAAAAATCATGACATGATGGTGCTGGAGTATGGCCTATTTCTTCCTCCGGGAAGAGACCCTTGCCCCTCGGTTGGGACATAATGGGTTGATGATGAATCAAGACATTAATAGCGGCTAACATTATACATAACTGTATACAATGTACATTGACATTCAACAAGCAGAATGTAAATTCTTTACGTTGAAATAAATTTTTGATTTCTGATTTCTGAAATATGCTGCAAAAAAATAATTGAATATTAGATATGTGCATACTTAGCAAGACGAGAAATAAAAACAACAAGAAATCGATACGGGCTATGTCCATATGATATTGTCCATGCGGCTGTAAAACGGCCTCAGGCTCAGTATTTGCTGCAGGATTTTTACCCGCAGCACTGATTTTCTGCCAGGCCCTGGTCTCCTCATCATCATCATCAACCCATTATGTCCCCACCGAGGGTCTTGGGTCTCTTCCCTGAGAAAGGTATAGGCCGTACCACGGCCATACTCCACCACGGGGGCCTAGTCCGGATTGGTGGAGGCTTGTAAGTCTTACTGTCAGATGTTTTCAAGCCGCCCTAAGGCGAGGAAGACTTGGCTTAACGTCTAGTGACCCATAAACTATAAAATTGTTGTTTTATGAAACTCGACCCAGGCTTATGAGATCTTAAATAGGCAAGGCTTGCATACATTGGTGTATTTAGTTTGAAGTGTCAATTTACAAGCCAAAGCTTTACTTATCGGTGCCTCTGCGCTAAAACAAATGGTAGTCACTAATTTGCATTCAAACAAATGAATTTCATGTCATGGTTACAGAGTTTAACCATAGAAATTGAAAACGAACAGTTTGTACAAGTGAAAGACCGTAACAGCTAACTTTTGTAATAATTACGACAGATTTCTATCTGGTTCTGGCTGTTGGTTTTGGATGAGCCATCGCGATCTGCATTCTTCAAATAAGTGGTGGTTTAATTGCTGTACGTACATTTGCTACAGTAATTAACAAAACTACTGTATGTTGATGGCCCTCAAACATTCATAAGACAGATGGATCAGTCAGTAAGGAATCATTTATTAAGCACCGTAAAGGTGCCGTTACTTACTTTTCTAAAATGAAATTATTTTACCTGTAAATCCACTAATATTTATTGCACACTTTAGTAAAACATTAGATATCGACATTAAACTAAAAAGAAAACAAACAAAAAAAAAAGTAAAAAAACAATATCTTTAGAAAAGAAAACTAAACCATAAAAAACCGGCCAAGTACGAGTCGGACTCGTGCACGAAGGGTTCAGTACCAGTATAAAATTGGAAAAAAAACGTTTGTTGTATCGGAGCCCCCTTAAATGTTTATTTTATTCTGTTTTTTAGTATTTGTTGTCGTAGCTGCAACAGAAATACATCATCTGTGAAAATTTCAACTGTCTAACTACCACAGTTCATGAGATACAGCCTTGTGACAGACGAACGGACGGACAGCGGAGTCTCAGTAATAGTTTTGCCCTTTGGGTACGGAACCCTAAAAAGAAAAACTAAACAATAAAAAAGGCCTATCGCCAACATGGAAAAGTAGCTTTGAAAAATGTTTTTTGGTCGTGTCAAATAAGGTCATTGAAGTTGAAGTGTCCAACACATCTGTGCCAGAAATGGTCAAAAGAAATGAATATAATAATTACCGGCAAAATTGTTAGTTTCAAAATTAAATAAAATATAGCTTGTTTAGAATACGCTGAAAACAATGGAATGGCCACTTCCCGACAAGTTTGTCACGATTTTGCATTTTTGTTTTCTTTTAATCCCACATGATAGTGCCTCGAATAAAAAAAAATTAATTGTTCTAACCCCGTATTTCTCGTGCACTAACGATATGTTAGTTAATCAACTGTAATTGTATCATTTGGAAACGACTGGAGTTTGGAGAGAGTATTTGTTAAGGAGATATGGCGGGCATCTCAGGAATCGCGGCTTTGGCTACCGCTGAGGGGCAATCCTCGCTGTGCAGCGCGGTAATGCTGCCAGTGTCAGTACCTTTAGGTCGGATGTGTCTCGGCCAGCAAAAGTAGTACAGTGCCACCATATTATCTGTTCAGTTGAGAGCGGCGCTAGTGGAGAATTCAGTAGGAACAATTAAGAAATTTACCTAGAAAAGTGAGAACTTTTTAACCCGTCTTTCAATTTTAATGAAAATATGTCTATAAATCATCATCATCATCTTCAACCCATCATGTCCCCACCAAGGGGCACGGGTCTCTTCCCTGAGGAAGGTATAGGCCATACTCCACCACGGGGGCCAAGTCCCCTAATCTTACTAAATCTAAATCTTACTAAGTGAATAAATAAAACAAAAATAGGGAACAGGATTTACAATTAATTAGTTAGTTACAATTTTGCCCACCTGAACAGATAACTTGATGGCGCTGTACGAGGACACGAGTCGCGCGCGACACCGTCAAAAGTTGCGACTTTCTAGTACATTAACTGTCAAATTCTGATGTTTGAGCGCCACAAAACGCGTGACTCTCGTCCTCGTACTACCTTTGCTGGTTTATTCGATGGGCTGGCTTTGTGACATTGTTTTTTTATTATTGTTGTTTGTTTAAATTTGACATAGTTTTTCGGATACACTTACTTGATTTTTGTCGGACTCTTCCGACAGAAAATGAAGTAAGTGTAGTCGGAAAACAATAGGCTATTTGACAGGTTTCTGAAAACCATTTCAGTTTCTTTGTTAGTGTTCATTGAATGTTCAGAAAGTGGTAATTTTGAATTCTTTCGTTAATTTCGTCTAAAAAAATGAAATGAAAATTAACTTTTAAAATACGCCGCCAAAACGCCATCTTGGCGCCGCACAGGAATCATGACGTCAATGGTCAGTAAACAAAAGCAATAAATGCAAGAATGACATAAATGACAGACGCCATTTTTACTGAGCTGTGACGTCATCATGGACCGATTCGGCTAATCCAGGCTGTTTTCGATAAATTGGCTACAGATAGAAAATTATCAAATTTTATCGTGGTTTTTTGGACAAATGATCCATTTTTTTTAGTTGAAGTGCCTTAAAGCAGTTTTAAGACTCATAATTTGTACGAATATATCGCACCCTTGCAAGAACAACGTGATATTACGAAGAAAACCATTTTTTATTCATAGATATATATTTTTTAACGCGATTTTATTTACTCCGAAAACGTAGGAATAATGAGCAAAAGAGACACTGCATCACGTTATAGTGCTATCTCTTTCGGCCATTACTTTGAAACCTTAAAAAAATGCTCTCATGTAACGAGGATTCCGAAATAACACGTTGTTCTTGCAAGTGTGCGATATATGTATAAATAATACTTTTTTTTCACACTGTCAAATAGCCTCCCTAATGTGTAGTGCTTACGAAAGTTTAGTTCAAAAATAACTTTGACATCTACTGTTAACAGCGTCAAAGTGCATACAAAAGGAACTGACCATTGTCAACAGGTAGATTTACTTATTAGTGTTAGAGAAACCTGGAGGTAAATCTAATTAAAATCGAATTAATTTGGTGGATTATGTTAATCGTCCTACGTGACAGTTCAAAATACGAACGGAACGAAATCGAAACGATTATTAGAAAAACAGCAACATTGATAAAGTTGAACCAACATCGTATAAAATTTTTCTAGATGGCGACTTCACAGACCAATCGATAAATGTGTCTTTTTGTCAAAAAACTTAAATCTAACATTACAGGGATCGCTATTGCGTTAACAAGTTGCAGGATTACTTCAAATAAAACTTAAACTATTTGCCACTAACATTGATATGTACAGGGCGTTCGGCGCATGAATTTCACTACGTGAAAAATTATAATAATTAATTAATAATTTGGTAGTGTTACAAACATAACTAAAAATTTTGTGAGGCTCTGAATACCGAATTATCGGTAATAATAATTATAGAAAAAATATTAAAATATCATATTGCGTTAACAAGTTGCAGGACTTTAAATAAAACTGAAACTATTTGCCACTAACATTAATATGTACAGAGCGTTCGGCGCATGAATTTCACTACGTGAAAAAATATAATAATTAAATAATAATTTGGTAGTGTTACAAACATAACTAAAAAATTTGTGAGGTTCTGAATACCGAATTATCGGTAATAATAATTATAGAAAAAATATTAAAATATCATATATTTATAAACGTAACTTTCAGGACCCAGGGTTCAAGGGTGAAAAGGTAGTAGATGTATCCCCACCAGTATCCTGAAAATTTTTGACGGTCCATGCGCTGATCATCCTGTATACCATTATTAGAGACACCAAATACTACTTACTACAACACATCCTAGAATTGTTTGTTAATACTATAACACAACACAACACAAAAAGAGTGACTTTTTTTGAATTCATTAGAATAGAAAAATATTTCTGTAATCTCTTCGACTCGGAAATACACTTTGTATTTCGGCATTTTGGTCGCCGGTATCGAAAGCACGAATCGCTCGTAGCCCCCGGCTGCCTGATGCCCGGTTCCAATATCCACAAAACGCTTCGTTTTTGCTTACGATCGGTTACAATTCCTACGAAATTCCTACGAACCGTCAATAAATTGTATGGAAAACGGATCGCAGCCGTTAGGCGTATATTATAGGAACCGGGCATAAGTGATCTTAAACGATCGCGAACGTTGGACGGCATAGGGCGCGTTCAGTGCATGAATGGGTGACCGTTTTATGACTAACGCTACTGGCATTTTTCCGAGCGGCTCCGTGCTTCGCAAGGCAGCGGTTGGTGCCAAATTATTATTATTATTATTATTATATCTTCGGAATTCTGTTTGTTCTTGAATTCTGTGCAGGCCATAAGACCTCTCTACGACCATACTGATTCCTTCGGTTGGCCTGTACACATCATTCGACGTATCGCGATACGCCATCCAGTAATTTGTGCCTTTGTAATTGCGCTAGAAAGTCGTTCGGTCACAGCAAACTGGCCACTTTGACTAGAAATCGGCGAGTTACTTTATACTCTGTTGGTACTTGGTAGTTTATATCAGAGCTTTCCACAGAGCGGACGGTACCTAATATCCGTGAGATTATGATCGAAGATAGTTGGAGTCCCGAATACGACGGCTTTACGAGATCTCTTTCACTCTCTTGAAGGATGACGCTCAAATATTATTGTTATTTAATACTGAATTATTTAAAAAAGCAAGCCTTTACAGAAAAAATCCTGTTTGTGAGAAACCTCTTTTGTATTTACGTTGGCTGAAAGGTGTCACGCGAAAAACTTCAACCGTTACTTCAGTTATAACGAAGATCAAAACACAGAGTATTAAACGTAAACAAAGGTTTAATTTTCTTTCGTTACCTACCTTTATTCCTTAAAACCCACCAAAATGAGCACGTTAATGAAGCAAGACATGAAGGAAGTGAAGTGCCCGCCTGTGTGCGAAGAAACTGGCGCTTTCAAGAAGATAGACATGAACCTGAAAGATATCCAAGACTTGAACGCAGCTCGCGCTCAGACAGAACCTTACCACGGTGCTTTATCCGGCGAAGCACAAGAGAACATCTCACAAGAGCCTAAAGACGAGATCCTACCAGGCTTAGAACCCGGACCAAGCGGAAAACCTGACTGGACCGTCCTAGCTGACATGACCGGTACCAGACCTGCGGTCAACAAGTACTCCATCGCCAGATATAGCCTAGAGGAATGGCGCAGGCAGAACCAACGAGTTCTAGACCAGAAGGCTGTAATCGAGTCTAACATTATTGAGTACAATGCTAAGACGGCTATAATGCAGGCGTTCGGTACTGTGGATAAAATCCAGAACGACAACACGAAGAGACTGCGGCAGAAAGCTAAAGACGTCTACAGATGGAAAGTGGAAGTGGAGCGAGCAGTCAAAGCTATCACCGATGAAGTAAGGAAATTAGAAGCCGAGAGGCAGCGGCTGAAAGGCGCTTCCAGAACCTTAATGCTACCTGAAGCAATTTCCCAGGAATGTCTAGAGATACGCACGAATAAGCGGAACATAGAGCTAGTATCAGACCTGGCTGAACAGGAACTTAGGAAAGAGTATGCCCTTGTGGAGGAAGTGAGGTCATCTTTCAAGATGGCTTTAAAACAGGTTGATGACCAACTGGCTGATAACAGAGCTGCCAAACAACGCATCGAATACGACTTCTGTGACAAAGAACTAGCGTACACTATGGAAACGTTAAACCTGAAACTGGACAAGAAATCAAACACAATCATGTGGCGACCCGGCGCGACGAAGTTCGGGGAGAACACAGCCCCTCTAGAATACTGGGAATACTTCTGCAGAGAATCGATACAGAACTGTGAGGCTTGCCGTCAAAAGTCCATGGAACTACGTTCAGGTCTCAGCTCTGTCCTGGAGGGCGGCGGTAGAAAGCTACGAAACCAGGCTGACCTGACAGACAAAGCTTTAGCCGAAACTATAACTGTTACCCAAGAGGTGTGCAGCAAACTTGAAGACACGCTGAGGGTAACTTTACAAAGAATCGCCGATTTGGAGTGTCTTATACAAGAGCTGCAATCAGCAACAATGAAAATGGACGCTGCGATGAAGCTGGCTCAGACAAGACTGGATAACCGGAACAACTGCCGGCCGCACGGCGAAAATGTTCGGGACACGCCTCACCTGGGACTCATAGACGAAGTCAAGAAAATACACCAGACAGTGACAGCTTTGCTTGGTCAAAGAAGGAACGCAGAGAGAGTGAGAGGAGATCTGATAGTTAAAAGAAGGGAGCTAGAGACGGAGATAGCCTCCAAGAGAAAGAACTTGGACACGGACAGAGCGAGATGTGGGTTCATCAGGACGCACTACCCTTCGGCTCTGCAGTTGGCTGGATACTGAATTCGGATCACTAAGTTTTCGAGCGATTCGTTTTTGTATGCTTTCAAAATCCTCCGAAGAATTTTCTCAATATGTATCTGTTTTTGAATAGCTGTATTTTTTTCCGAAAAACTGCATGAATAAAGAGTCGAGACAACTTTGTAAGTAGCCTTTTCTGTGTCCTATTGACCAAATAATGAATAGATGGTTGGAAGCTGCCGCGAACGACCGTCGGAAGTGGAAATCTGTGTTGAGGCCCTATGCTCCTAGGAGAAGTAGAAATAGATAAAGCGAAATTGTTTACGCAAGGTTGTGGCAGGTGGCAGTGCCTGGTCTATCCATATGGGATACAGGCGTGGGCTTATGTATGTATGTATATAATAAATAATAGATGGAAGTGAACCTCTGTAAAAGTCTGTAGTACCTAAATCGTGTCTGTAAAGAACGTATGACGCAAGAGCTCGTATGAAATGAAAGGTGAATCAATCGGAGACCGTTTAATAAAATTTCCAAAGGCTCAACAAAGGAATTCGCTGCAATTCGGTAACACCGATTCACAGGTAATGTTGCCATTTCGCAATAATGCTGAAAACGGCTAAAATCGCTTATTTGTACGCTTCAACAAGTGAAAGGTGCGGTTTAAATGGAGGATGAGGGAACCACAGAAGGTTGTCAGTTTAACGTGTTTCTTCGCAAAGACAAATCGTGAAAGAGGAATCGCATATCATCACATACTCTTGGGGCCTCAAAGATTCAAGAATTTTCTAAAATCTAGAAATAGCGTTATATAGGTACAAATACAAACAAGACGAGGCTGCGTGTGATTAAGGGCAAATTTTATTTTATTCTTTTCTATTAAAGGTATACAAAATTTAAGCGCCGGTTTCTGAAATGAGAATTTCACTAAGTAGGTACTTAGTGAAATTCGCCGGCCGGCGGGTCCGATGTAAATTACGGCGCATTCCGTCAGGCCCCGTTTACCCACCGGCGGTCGGTCTTGCAGCAGCATTTTGAATTGATTTTTTTAAGATGACATAGACCACAGTTGTATGAGCATGTTTTAATTTTTGAAAACTGTGATGAATTTCAAGTACCTATTACTCTGTGAAAGAGAAAAATTATCTGGGCCTGCGGGACTAAGTAACGTTCTGTCTGTCACGCTCTTTTCTGAGAAACTCTGAGACAGAACTTTAATTAAGTAGTTACTTCGCTAAATTCTCAATTCAGAAACCGGCCCTATATCTATCATAAACCCATTTTGCCCCCCCGAAGGGCACGGGTCTCTTCCCTGAGGAGGTTATGGGCCCAACTCCACCACGGGGGCCACGTCCGGATTGATGATATCTATCACAGATAAAATCTGATTTGGAGATGATATTATAATTATTGTGAAACTAACAACACGTTCATAAATAAACATTTTGTTTTTAATATGAGTAACAATATTTTGTTTGCACAATAGTAAAAATAAAAAGATAATAAAAAGTATACTTGATTAAAAGGTAGGTACGTAAGTTGAACTTCTGTTGTTAAGTATGTTGTGGTTGAACTGACTTTTATGTTATAATTTTATAAGATTTCATTTTGCATTAAGCTGATGCTTAATTTGTACTGTTGTGTGACGCAATGCTTCATGATTACGTATTTTAGCAGAATTATATTGTTTGGTGACCACCTATGCTGTCTACAACATTTTGTTTTGATTGTTCATGACAACATAGGTACAGTCGGCTGCACAAAAAACGTTTGAACGCGCTTAACTTTTGAGATTGTCATAATTATAATTTCCTTTTTATGTACAATAAAGTGTTCTCTATCTATCTATATCCTTATGTGGCCTCTACACTGCTCGCGAAGTTGACCGAGGTTAGGCGAATACGGTAGGTGTGGAGAGGCACTTCGTCTTACTTCGTCCAACCTCGAGTGAGTAGCTACGTACGTAGGTACTTCGCTCAACTTTTCCTGTCAACTTTTTTTGTCGAGGAACTTCGCGAGTAGATTGGAGGAGGCATAAGCCCTACTTGAACCACTGTGCTCAAAATGTAAATATACAATGTTACACGCTCCAAATCCTGAACGAATTTAATAGTACAACTGTCAAACAAATTGCCTCTAGTTATTGCAACTTTTCGTTATCGAAAACTATGTGCCTGTGTAATTTAAAGAGACGATGTAACAGCAGCCTTAAGCAGCAGGGCACGGATTTTGTTAGAGCATTATAGTTCAAAAAAGCGGTGGTGGCGTAGTGGGGTTGACCCTTGCTTCTCGATCATGAGGGTCTGGGTTCGAACCACGCATGTACCAATGACTTTTAGTTACGTACATTTGTTTGTACAGCAACGCCATTCGCTGATAAATTGTGCCCGGATAACGGCGACAGGCTTGCCACTTGTCACGTTTGGGACCTAATAAACTCGGCAAAACGTGGGTCCAGTTCTAGAGACTGGTGCCTCTGCCTACCCCTTCGGGGATAACGGGCGTGAGTTTTTTTTTTTTTTTTCATTATAATTCAATGACAGTTAGAGTTACGCATGTGCGCGTCGATTACAAGCGGCAATGAATTGACATCGGCGCTGTCATGTAATGAAATGACATCGGCGCTGTCATGCAATGAAATGACATCGGCGCTGTCATGCAATGATATGACATCGGCGCTGTCATGCAATGAAATGACATCGGCGCTGTCATGCAATGAAATGACATCGGCGCTGTCATGCAATGAAATGACATCGGCGCTGTCATGCAATGAAATGACATCGGCGCTGTCATGCAATGAAATGACATCGGCGCTGTCATGCAATGAAATGACATCGGCGCTGTCATGCAATGAAATGACATCGGCGCTGTCATACAACTGCCATTGTACTACAATGCATTAGCAGATTCTAGGGCCTGGTAGACCTCACTGCTTCCTTCCACTTCACAAAGAAAATGAAGACGAACGATTCGTTTATTACGACAGTTAATTAATAACAAAGACGAGTACGACAAAAACTAAGCCTCGTACTGGCATATTTTAATAAGAGCATTTCCCAAGACTCATGCCTAAGATGCTTTGGACTTGGTAACAGAAGGTCGAACATATTCTAGCGACAGCCTTGCTTTTTTCCCTTTGCAAAACCTTCGAAATATGTGTGACTCTCCAAAACTAACGATGAGCTGAGCTTACAACATAAGCTCACGCCTGTATCCCAGAGGGGTAGGCAGAGACCAGAGACTGCCACCTGCCACGATCCGGACAAATCACTTTCGCCGACTCAACACGTGCGTGCATGCAACGACTAATGAATGTCGATGACGATATACTTAAGTTAAAAAATCGTAAAGTAAATGGCGGCCGAAACCGGGGCGACGCTGGTGCCAGTAACAACATAACATTTACTACTAGCATTAGTCAGATGCGCTAACCACTGCGCTATAGAGGTCGCCAGTGGTCGGACGATACCGACCGTTCAATTGGCGGAGAGCCCACGAGGGACAGCATACATACATAAGCTCAAACCTGTATCCCAGAGTGGTAGGCAGATACCTGGGACTGCCACTTGCCACGATCCGAGAGGGGCACAAGAGACACAATCGGGGGGAAAGGTTTTCGATACCCAGCAGCGGTGGGCTGATATCGTCAGTTGATCACTAATCACATTATAATTAATTGTTCTGACGTACCTGTCCTGCATTTGCAACTGCAACTAAAATAATGAAGGTTGATCAGCCGTCCTCTGACACGATATCAGCGTTAAATTGATATTTTTGTGCTCTTACGGTCGGTGCTGAGTCGAGAACTCTTTAGGGTTCCGTAGGGTAAAAGAAACTCTTATAGTTTTGCCAGTTCATTTCTTGCACCACCTGTGGTTGACTGATAGAAAATACTTAAGAATAGAATAGAATAATCGTTTATTGCCATGCAAGGATTACAGCGGTTATATTTACAGCTCGTAGACAGAACTTGACTATAACAAACTTGAACTAATATGATTTATGCAAGGTCAAATCAGTCGTAATGCATGACAATCGGACATACGCTCAGCATTACTGTTGGGTAGGTCATCCTAAAACAGCGATGATTTTCAGCGCAGCCCGTTAAGTCTACTACATCGCCATTTTTTACCCATGTGCATTAAAGGTATTAATAATAATATCCGACTGTCTATCTATCTGTCCGTCCGTCTGTACCTAAATTAATTCATTTGACGAACTCTGCGGCGGAACGGTTAGCGCTTCTTCCTACCATGCGAGAGGTCCCGGGTTCGAACCCCCGGCTGGGTACAAAAAAACCCTAGGTCTTGGATGTTAACATGTTTGAGATGTCGCTGTTTCTCGTTCCCACGACACAGGGTATTAGAATGTGGGGCCAGAATCAGTGTATGTGCCTGTATGTAAATGTCTTAAGTCTATGTAAATTTAAAAAAAAAATCTCGTCTCCAATAGTGTACGACATCATTGGAGCTATCTTTTTTCTGATTAGGTATCTGGGTGACCTTCTGTACTACGCTTCTTGGCAGTCGACAAAACATTGCAATTGGCAACAGCGGTCTATCGTGGGACCATCGCATCTATTGTTCCCTTCTTCACATCGTCTGCTCTAACGATCTTCAAGTCAACCGTGTACCGGGAATCGGGGGTTGCTACTTAAGACTCCCTTTACTTTTGGCACCCGTCTCGCTCGCACTTTTTAACACTTTCAATAAGTCGTTTTCAGAAGAACTAAAAAAAATATCTAACGGCTGTCAAAGGAATGCAATTTTGGACCTCAGCCCAATAGCCATGTGTGATACATCATAAAATAGGTCTCAGCGAGCTGAACAAAAGTTACTATCACGCCAACAGCCAAATGTTTGTCCTTTCGGAGTTATATTGTATTGAAAAAAACATTTTCAATAAAATATAACTCCGAAAGGACAAACATTTGGCTGTTATTGCACATGAGTAAAAACGGCTCAAATAACTTTCACAGAGTATACTCACTTGTCCTGGTCCCAAACTACAGTGTGTCGTAACTAGGGCTGCCATCCGTCCGGAATACCCCGGATTTGTCCTAGTTTGAAGGGCGTCCTTAGGCCGTCCGGCAGTCGTTTTTAAAAGTGTTCGGGTATGACCCGGACACTTTTGTTGTCAGGGGAAATTCATGTTTCTTATAGATAAGCGATAAATTGGAAAAAAATATATGACGATGTTTTATTTTTGTTACAAAAATACTTTTTCAGAGGTGTCCGGGGAAAAAAACCATATCTCGCCCCAATGTCCGGGATTTTTGCCCTGTCTATCCGGCGTCGGCAATTTAGGTGATGGCAGCCCTAATCATAACTGACTGACCACAGGGACTGCGGTCTACTTCTGCCATGTTCTAGGATAATATTATGATAATACATCTGATCTTAACATCTGACGATGTAAAGTTTTACGTTTTAGCCCTAGGCTTGAATAACGTAATGCAATCTTGACCGATTCTAATCTTGTAAATTGTCAAATTAGTAAGGAATTTGATGGACGATTGGTATCGCCCTGGATTTGGTCGGGGTCATGGGGTGTTGGGGCGCTTACCCCAGTCCGCTTAGTACATCCTTGGTCGAGATAGATGTAGTGAATACTTTTTATTAACAACCGCGGTAAAAAAAAACTACAGTAACCAAGGAGGCTAATAAACACAGATTAGACACTCAAACCTTGACATTTGTCATAATTCTGAATTAAATTGTATATTTCTTACACGTTTTACATAAATTACCTATGTAACTTGTTCATAAACTTCCAATTACTAACTCACCATATCTCTTCAGATCTAAATTTCAGTTAAATTCACACCGACAATGGATCCCCTCAAGACGTGTCCGCACATTTGTCCAGGCGGCGACCACGGCCAAGAGCCGAAAAAACACATCACCAGAAAAGGCCAAAACGACCCCATTGAGGACGCCCACACGAAGCCGTACGAACCCGGCTGCATCACACCGTATGAACCCAAGAAATACCCCAAAGATTCCCCCCCTGTGTACCTCCCCCAGCCCACGTGCACCACCAGTGGAGACACACTCTTCATGGGTCCCATAGGCCCCTGGGCAGCCGGCCATTTGGATTGGACACCATCCGCGGGTACGACCGGCATCCGACCCATCGTGGATAAGTACTCCATAACCAAGTACTCTACGGGGGAATGGAGGCATAACAACCAAATGATCTTGACGCCGACGTGCAAAGGCGTCGATCCCAAAGACAAAAACATCGTCCTGGCCAGCCTGAAAAAGGTAGACGACGCTAAAGAAGAGAGCAATAAGAAAATTAAGGAAAGAACCAAAGAATTAGCTCATTGGAAGGAGAAGGTTGAGAGAACTGTTGAAGCTATGGCTAAGGAAATCGCTTTGCTAGACGAGAACAGAGTGAAACTTAAAGGTGCTAGCAGAATCCTGATGATGCCTGAAGCCATATCCAAAGAGTGTATAGAGTTGAGAACTCAAAGATACGAGCCGGATCTAGTCAGGGACGATGCAGAACAAGAGCTGATTAAGGAACTCGGCATCGTCGGAGAAATACGAAAGATATTCAACGAAACTTTGAACAAAGTCGAAGGGCAGCTAATCAACAACAGGGCGGCGAAAAATGCCATAGAACAGGACTGGAGTGACAAGAAAATTGCACTCGAGATCGAAATTAAGAACTCTGCCTTGAACTCGGACTCTTCCACCCTCTCCTACCACGAGGGAATCAACCGCTGGCCGGAGAATTCCTGCTCCATGGTGTACTGGGAACATTTCTGCAACGAAAGCATCAAGAACTGCGAGGAAGTGAGAAAGGCTTCTGAAAACCTCAGATCCGACCTCATGACGGCAATAATTAAGGGGGGACAGGACTTGAAAATGTCCTGCGACCGTACCAACGCTGCTTTGAAGGAATCCATAGACGCGACGCAAAAGATGTGCAATGCGTTAGAAGACCAACTAAAGAAGACGCTTCAGCAGATCGCGGACGTCGAACTATACTACGACTTTCTGGCAAATTCCCTGCAAGAGGCGAAGCAGAAATGTAAGCTGGCGCAGACGCGGTTATTCGCGAAGAACTACGAGAGACCGAACGTCGAAAACTGTCGGGATGGGACCATGTTTGGGCTGATGAATGAGAGTAAACTGGTGAGTGAGTCTGTGGAGCTGATCAAGAACCAGCTGAGAGACACTGCCACGGCCAGGGCGATGTTGATGCAGTACAGAGGGCAGTTGGAGAAGGAAATCGCTTGTAAGCGAAAGTCCTTGAACATCGACGCAGATCGCCTGACGAGGGTCCGCGCCTTCATACCTGCCGCCGAGGATTTCAATTGTTAAATACGCTTTATTGCAAATTAACACGGCACCACGGTCTCACAATGTATACCTTTGCTAGTTCTTAATTATAATATACGGAAAGTATTATGTAATTTTTAAGTGTATTGTGTGCGTTTCGGTCAATAAATTGTGATGGTTATAATTGTATTTTTTGGTGAAATTAGGAGATCTCGCGATCGAAACCTAATTTGAAGTGACTTCGTCCAAAGGTCAAACACAACATTGAGACATTTTCAGTCCATTTTGCTCGAGGCGTTTCTAGACAACTTTCTCGCGTGAAATGTCTCACATTCATGGAAGATTAGACAGGTAATGGCCGAGTATACAGGGTGTAACAAAGTCTCCATACACATCCAAAAACTGGAGAAAGTTACTTCAATGCGAAAATGAGTTTAAAAAATATATCAGTTGGCATGAACGGTGGTATCGGAACGGTAGAAGTGCGGCCTCACATTCGGGAGGGCGCGGGATCGAATCCCGGCATGTATAACAATGACTTTGTTTTTTAGGTTACGTACATTTCGTCAAATGCAAATGTAATGTTAATTTTTTATACTTATACATAAAATATTCGAAGGCCTTTGATGTCCCAAACCATAGTGTTTTACACACTAAGCTGCGGCATTATGGTATCGATGGTCCTCCTTTGAACCTGTTGACCGAGTTTATGCGCGGAAGGACTCAATTCGTGGTGGGCGACGGAGGCGGCCTACGATCAGATGGCTTGACGACGCACATGGGTGTGCAAGGTTCGTCGCTCTCAAACATAGCTTTCATGTTGCTTTTAAACGACCTACCGAACGCGGTGCCAGACGGCGAAATATTTATGTTCGCAGACGATGTCGCAGCCGTTGTGACTGCCTCTAATGCAGCAGCCTTAGAGAAGCGGTTAAACGCGGTTGTGGGTCGCCTGTGGGCATGGTTTCGCGGGAACGGTCTGATGCTCAATCTGACTAAAACTCAATATATCGAGTTTGACCTTTCAGCACGCAGCAAGCCTTTGTTAGCAGTCGATGTTGAAGGAGTCCAAATTAGGCAGGTTGACTCAGCACCGTTTCTCGGGTTCCAGCTGGATAGGGCGTTGACGTGGGGGGCACACATCGACAGTTTGTGCGCTCGTCTGGGCAAGGCATGCTTCGCGCTGTGCCGACTCACTTCGAATGTGCCGGCAGACTCAGTGCGCACGTGCTACTTCGCCACCGTGCACTCGCTGCTGCAGTACGGCGTGGACCTGTGGGCTCGCGCCGCCGACTGGGAGCGCGTGTTCCGAATGCAGAACCGAGCCGTGCGCATCATAGCGCGAGTATCGCAGGACGCGTCGGCGCGGCCGCACTTTGTGAAGCAGCGCATCATCACGCTGCCCGGGATGCTGGTGATGCAGGTGGCGCTGTACGCGCGCGAGCGCCTGCAACGGTATCCCCGCCGCGGGGACCGGCACGCTTACGCCACGCGGGGCGCGCAAAAACTGGCTACGGTCGCCTGCACCTTGACCAAAACGGCTAAGTCTATCCACGTCATGTCATATTACGAGTCCAAGCAGTGAGTCTGCTTTTAAAATTAAATTTAAAAAATGGCTTATTGAGAGGTGTTTCTGCACCTACGGCGAATTCCTCAATTAATAATGTCATTGCGCAGCCGTGTTAGTTTAATTAATTAATTTTATATTATTGACATTTAGTTTTTTGACCTAATATGAATCTGATTTTATCTTTGTTTGTAAAATTTTAATTAATAATGTAAATGTAATTTTAATTTTAAATGTGATTTTAATTTTAACGTGATTTTAATTTTAATGTAAATGTAATTTTATTGTGATTTTAATGAAAATGAAATTTTAATGTGACTTGTAATGAATATTACGAATAAATTATGTCTATGTCTATTCTACCTTCTTTATTTTTTCTTTATTTCCAGTAGAATACTAGTAGCTGACTTTGAAGGAAAACATCATGAACCGGAAACCAGAGTGTAAAGTGTTCACACTTACCGAGAGAATGACTGTGCTTTGCTAAAATTACCACCTAGGTGTGGCTGTGAACCAAAGCTAGGGACAACTGTGTGGAACAATCAATTTTATTTTACAAAGTATTTTGTTTCACCCTGTATAACTGATCCAAGTAAACTACATACTTAAGTGTAATGTGAGCAAACGTGCAGTTATGTAGCTAATATCGCATTACATCGTTCCTCACGTCCTCACATTAAACATACAAGTCATTGTAAATGTTCGTGTTTAGTACAAACGGTGCCACTTGTGGTGGCCTAAGCATGTTGCTACCAACCAGGGCGTAGAATTATGTTATGTTAATTCAATTGTAGTACAATGACAACTCCATGAACATGGCGGTTTAGTTTCACTTCATTGCCGCTTCGACTCGACGCGCGCGCATATATTATTAAAAAGCCAATGTAATCGAACTTCCAAAAAGAAGCTGGGCTTCGCGAGTCACATCCGAGCCCACACCGCCACTTTTAATTTGACGACCTCTGTGGCGCAGCGGTTAGCGCATCTGCTTACCACGCGAGAGGTCCCGGACTCGAATCCCGGCTGGGGACAAAAAAAAAAAGAAACCCAGGTCTTGGATGTTTACATGTTTGTGACGTCACTGTTTCTGGTTCCCACAACACAGGGTATCCTAGTGTGGGCCAGAAGCAATGTATGTGCCTGTATGTAAATATTAATGTTAATTCAAAAAAGTAAGAAATACTTGGTTTATAGAGAAAGATACAGTAATTTTACCCGATTTTTGAAGATCTAGAGACGGGGAACGCCTTATTGAGACCGGCAGAACATTTCACAGCCGGACTGCCCTTACAGCGAATGAGAACTGTAAGAACCTGACAAGGCTGCGATGTATTTTCCTTATTCTGATTTAATGATGGCACACTTTGGAAGACCAATTGCCTACCTACAGAACAAAAGGTGACGAAGTACACAGTCTTTGTGAAGGCTCAATCCCATCTCCCACGTTTGGAAATAAAGTGAGAGGTGGCCGTTTTATCTCTCAGAATCTGTATTGTTTACAGATAAAATATGTACATTTGAACGTCTTTAAATATAGAGACATTTAAAGTTTTATATGATTTGCTACCAATCCGGATTTGGCCCCCGTGGTGGAGTATGGCCTATACCTTCCTCAGGGAAGAGACCCGTGCCCCTTGGTGGGGACATAATGGGTTGATGATGATGATGATTTGCTACAAAATTTACGAAATGTTACAACAGAGTTTTGCGAAAGTTTAGGAAATGCTAATAGATCCATTTTTTACACCCCATTCCACAAGTGGCTAATGACGGTCACGCGCATAACCAATGGGCGCCCAATGATGATTTTTTTGGACCACGTTTCGTGGAATCGAGTATACAACGATTCTTCGATGCCTGGGGCAGATAACAGCAAAACTTCTGCGTGCGTAGCAAAAACAATTCGAAATTACGAACGGGTGTACGCCACACAAATTACCATCGGAGTCTTGTCCAAGCTATCCAAGAGAGAGTATAGAGTACATTCAGTCACACTCTATTATATCGCCTGGCTCCTACCACTTACCCAATAAAAGCGAGAATTGAACATAATGCAGAATCGGCCGTACCTAATAGTTGACTATACAATAAGTGAGGTAAAGTACCATAACTACATAAATACCGGCTGAAAAATGGTAACAAACCTCATCATAGTACTCTCACTAAGGCCACATAAGGGTGACCCTTAGAAAAGCACTGTATATTCTGGAGGACAGGTCTACGTAAGGTAGTTGACGTCAGTATTGCGGTGTTGCAGAGTGAAAACTGATCGCTTTCTCTGTGGATGGTCATTAGCCACTGGAGCAAAGTAAAGCGTAAAAGGTACGCTTTGTGCTACTGACATTTCGCACCCTTGCAAGAACAACGTGATATTTCGAAGAAAACCATTTTTTATTCATAGATTTTTTTTTTAACGCGATTTTATTTACTCCTAAAACGCCGGAATAATGAGCAAAAGAGACACTGCATCGCGCTATAGCGCTATCTCTATCTCTCGGCCATTACCTACTTTAAAACCTTAAAAAAATTCTCTCATGTAACGTAAGGGTTCCGAAATAACACGTTGTTCTTGCAAGTGTGCGATTTCATAAACTCACGCTTTTACCCTGGAGGGGTGAGCAGATACCAAGCTATGCCACTTGCCACGATCCTGACTAAACCCTTCATCAACATTCATTGCTCTTTCATAGTTACATACCTACTCTTTTTCTTGCCATTCTGGATGATTTCCATGTTGGTGATTTCTTTGCCTGGTTATTCTAGTTTGGTATCAGATCTTAAACGATCACTAATGTTAAGCAACATACGGTGCGTTCAGTCCATGGATGGGTCACCGTCTATGACTAACGCTAGTGGCATTTTCCCGAGGTACCCTCCGCCCTTTTCTCAGGCATAACAAATAACTCAAAAAAGTCGTAAAAATCGGTAAAGCCGTTTCGGAGGAGTTTGTCTTAGAACATTGAATAATTCTTTGTCCTGGCCGTCTTCTCTATCTATCTGTTAGATTGAAGTATAAGTCGCAGCTTCCGTGAGTTGTCCTTCTGTGACCATGTCCAGTGCATATCTAATAACTATGTTGCGCCTGCATTTTCTCAACCACTTTTCTCAACAATCGATCAAACTTTCTATTGAATTTCATACTTTAGTACTTGTTTTAGTTTTGTTTTAGTTAGTTACTTAGACTTTGTTTTAGTTACATTTTAGTACTTGTTTTAGTTAGTTACTTGTTTTGAAGGAGAAGAATAAAAACATACCAACAAGACTCATCACGGAAACAAAATAAACCGACAAGTACTCGTAATATGCAACGCCACAGACAAAAGTCTAGGTTGCCACAAAATGCAGCTGACTCAGCGTTGTGCTGAGGGTATGAACCGTCAGCGCTGATTTTCAGTCAGTACCCACAGTAAACGGTAATTGACGTGTGACTTTTTGTACGTATTATTAAGTATAACGGACTTACGGACTTCTAGGCCTTTGTGTGCGTTATTCGATACAATTCAGAAGAGATCTATATATATGCACAAAAAAGTACCCGCGGGACAGTACCTCGTCTGCGCATGCCTTAACTCACAATTTATTATACTCCGGATGCGTGTCGTCGTGGTGCATTTAAAAATAATTTAAAATAAATACTGTAATATACACAAGCTTTAAAGCGATTTCCTTAATTTATTTTACTTATATTCTTCATTGGTTTAGCAATCTAAATATCTATTAATTTGAATCAGAAAGAATCTGGCTTCTGTTCATTCTGCAAGTTTACCATTCGGGAATCTATATTGGCAAATTTGACCAAAATATGCACTAATTTATCAAATGCCTATTGCGTTATAATGTAGAGTAGACACTAACAGCCTAGGATGTGAAATTCCAATAAATGTATTAACATACATTTTGCTACGTGACACATTTCATTGATAAATTGACCTATTGCGTTTGAGAACTTTGACGCTGCAAGGCCGTGATCCGTCATTTGAATACTGAATAGGGACAATCTAGCTCACTCGCCGAAACACCGTGGCCATATTGACAAAACTAATTAGGAAATCAAATCAAAATTCTCGCAAAATGACAGAATTATTGTAATATTATTGCGTTTTTATGGCCTGTGCATCCGGCTCAGAAATAATTATCACAAATTGAATTGTTAATGAGATTACATCTGCTATTGGGAGTCCTGTGAGTGCCGAGTGCAATAAAGGGCTCTCTAGCGGCACCCAAGCAGTCACCTACTATACTTGAGCCATTACAAACGTGCGAACTAAGTCATAAACATTTGTATCAGACCTCTCTCTCACACATATAGGAGCCATATCAGGCATATCGGAACTCTCGCTCGCACTTTTATGACTCGGTTCGCACGATTGTAATGGCTCAGGTATAGTCTCATTTGGGCTATTGATTAGAAGTATTTTAAAAACATACATACATAAACTCACGACCGTATCCCAGAGGTGTAGGCAGACCAGGGATTGCCACTTGCCACGATCCTGACACATTAGTTTCGCTTCATCGACATTCATTAGTCGTTAAATGCACGCACGTCGGTTTCAGGTAGGTACTTTATATCTTGCCCTTTGCTGATTCATCCCCTAACTATTTGGGTCGAAGTTTGAAAATTAATCTGTATATCGTCATAATAATCAATATTTTCGAGTATTCTCATTTTGTAGCAAATATAAATATAAACATTTACATACAGACACATACATTGCTTCTGGCCCCACACTAGGATACCCTGTGTCGTGGGAACCAGAAACAGCGACGTCACAAACAACATCCAAGACCTGGGTTTCTTTTTTTTGTCCCCAGCCGGGATTCGAACCAGGGACCTCTCGCATGGTAGGCAGATGCGCTAACCACTCCGCCACAGAGGTCGTCATAATACCAACGATATAATGATCAATATTGCAGTAATCACGAAACAATTTAGTAGGAAATTCGATTCTCAAGCGGGGTTCCAACCACACTTGAATAAATACAGACTTGAACTTGACTTAAGAGTAGAGATTTATTGAGGAAAGTAAAATACATGTCATAAAACTATTATAACTAAAAATTAAAACAATTCTAGTCAAGAGAATAAAATAAAATAAATAGAGTAGAGATTGCTACTCAAGCATCGTTCTCGAATTAGCTATTCAGTCGAGTTTGATTGAGTTGACACTTACCCAAGTAAGGTTCCAGAAAGAAATCCAAGCTTCCAAATCCAAATCATTTTAAGCTGAGATCAGCGCTTGAGTACGCTGCTGTAATACGAGCTTCAGTGTGGACCTGGCCAAACTACCATTTTTGTCAACAAGCAAACAACAAGCGAAATTTACTAAATATACAATTAGTTAATACAGAAAAAAAATTACACCTATTGCGCTGACAACGATGAACGGTCAATGACGACGACAATTTCGAATAGACTCACCCGAAGCCCTAAGAAAAGCCCGCCATTGTTAAAAGTCAAACCTCGCTTGCATAACTTCGTTGGATGTGCTCAAACAGCAATTAATTACCGCTAATGATTCGCGTAAAATCTGTGTAGGTAATTATTTTTTAATGACGTGTTCAGTTCTCTTTTGCATTATTAGCTCGTTGTGAGCTTCATCAACAATTGTTTAGTGGAGGAAGGCAGAAGGCGCAGATTAATATTATTGACTTTATTCCGGAAACACTTACTTGACTTCTTGTCGGATGAGTCCGACCAGGTTTTGCTCTGATTCACAGTAGTCATGGTGAGCAGAGACTGAGCTCGCGTCAAGAATTTCACTTAAGTAAAATACTTAAGTAACGTTCTGTCACGCTCTTTTCTGAGAAATTTGACGAGACAGCACAAGAGTTAAGTAGTTACTTAGCGAAATTCTCAATTCAGAAACTGGCCCTATAATATTGTTATAAAGTACCTATGAATATACCAGAGGAAAAAATACTTCCCGAAATGGTTACTTCCTAAAATAAATCCTTCATATAAATCAGATAAATCCTTCCAAAAATCAGTAAAGCTTACGAATTTGGAATGTTAAGAAAACGCAAAAATATTTACTTCGTTCCGGAAACACTTACTTAACCTCTTGTCGGAAGAGTCCGACCAGGTTTCGCTCTGATTCACAGTAGTCATGGGCAGAGACGGAGCTCGCGTCATCCCAAATTAATTCGTCATTTGGTCGGATTGGTCATTTTAATACTTTACAGGAGAGCAATCTTACAAGTTATGTACTACGAGTATGAACCTATATGCGACATTATGCACCTGAATTATCCCAGCAACAGAATCACGCTTCACACTATTCACACTAATATTATAAAGGCGAAAGTTTGTGAGTGTGTATGTTTTTACTTCTTCACGTCTAAACTTGAAAATTTAAACACGATACTTAAAATACACTATGTATTTATTTTCCCTAATAAACCGCGGGTAACACCCGCGGTGCACAGCAAGTAAGATAACAAAATATGTTTCTTGTATGGTTAAAAGAGCTGAGATTGAAAGGTATAAAAAGTAATTTTCGTCGGAATTGAACATACGACCATATTATGCTTCTGGCGTCAGCATAAGTACATGACATCCAACAAACAGAATATCAATTCTTTACGTTGAAATTAATTTCTGATTTTCTGTGTGAAGTGAAGGCCCTAAGCGAGCGGAGGGCATTTCTCTGTACGGAGCTGACTTTCTGTCCATTCCTGATCATTGCACGAGCTCCTCGCTCTGATAAACACGGTGGGAAGGTTCACATTAGTTGTAATATTCGGTTACCATCAGATTATGTTATTGTAAGGTAATTCGGTAGGCTGTCTAAGGCGTGATTGGGTAATCGGGAATGATTCTCTGAAGTCACACAAAAGCCTTTTAATTGGGCAATGTGCGTAATGTTACATTTCATTGCAATTGATTACAATTTAATACATGATGATTTTGTAATGATGAACCAACGACGTGTAGGTAGAACCAATATCGAAATATCTTTTGTGTCGATCTTTTCTACAGCGAATGGGTCTTACAAAATCTGCATTAGGTTTACTGAATCACTGAAACTAATATGGAGCGAGCATTGCCAAATGTGTAGTGAAACTGTCAACCGAAGACGAGTGGCATTTGGATTAACAGCGTAGTTCTTACCTCAAATCACTAATCCTCTAAACACGAATAACATAACCACAAACACAAGTTGCAGGTACAGTCGGCAGCATATGAAATTCTAAAAGACATGCACTTTATTACCTTTCGTGGGCATACACACATATACTCACGCCTGTATACCAGAGGGTTAGAGACCAGTTCCGCGATTCGACTTAGTGCATTTTAGTTCAATCACAGTTACATGGTCGGGTCACGTGACATATGACGAATTCGTAGAATCACGAAAACGCCACGCCAGACTTACCTTCACATTATTCTGTCACATCAGTGTAAGAAACTTTATTCCTATGCTTTACTTTTACACTATCACTGGAACGTCGTCATACTAGTGTGAACGTTGGGAAAAGATTATTCCTTACATTTACCTTTTGCTTCCACTTTATAACGGACCAACGGACACATTGATTTTTTAAAAGTTATTTAAGTTCAAACATTTACATACAGTCAAATGCATTGCTTCTGGCCCCTGGTGTTCGTGGGAACCAGAAACAGCAACATCACAAACTTGTAAACCTCCAAGACCATCCAAGGGTTTTCGTCCCCAGCCGGCATTCGAAACCGGGACCTCTCGCATCGTGGGCAGATGCGCTAACCGCTGCGCCACAGAGTTCGTCACATTGTCTTGGATGGTTTAAAGTGACTGTACTTACAAGTAGTCTCTATTCTATTCGCCCAAGTACAGCAACTAGCTGGAGATTACACAGCTAGACAATGCCAAGTGCTTCCCACGCCGGAGTTTGCTAAAGAAAACGCTCACAGACACAAAAAGGCTCCGAGTAACGGAACCGGCGAAGGTGACAATGATCATGTTCACGTTACCTTGTGGCGGGAATATTAATCAGTTCTTACGTCGTTGTGGAAGTGCAACATTCTACCTAAGTCTTCGTCATAAATTGACTATGCTGAAAAAAACGATGAAAACGTCAATTGGATGGCTTGCATGTGGTGAAAATAGTTAAGTTATTTTTTTTACGTGTAGGCTGTCCAAATGGTTTTAAAAGAGCGTGTTTTTAAAGTAACGTAGAATTAAGATACCCATTAAGCCTACTATACTCTGATTTTTAATTAGGTGGACTAAACTGACAGTTGGTGGGTTGCCACGTAAGGGAAAATAAAAAATAGTGTTGTGCTCAGAGTGATCGAATAATAAATATTTTCATTCAATCATTCGTTCATTCAATTGCAGACTGGTGTATGTAATGTAACTCGCTCGCCCGGCCCTGAGTGATTTAAGATTTAGTTTTGGTAATTCTTTAACCATATTCCTAAACCTTTAAATTTGTTCAAATTTGTTAAAAATGTTTAAAAAAATTTGTTAAATCTGAGGCTAGATAAGTTTAAAACGTCGTCTGGTTATGTAAGCCTGTTTACATTTTCCTGATCTCACGTGTGTGTATGCTTTGGGTGACATTCTAGATCTACTCTATTAAGCTCTCTTAATATTCTTATATCTTATCTTATCTCTCTCTGTATGTCATATTGATTGTTACCTGTTTTACACTCCAATAAACAAATTAAATTACATTATACACTCTACGTATGCACACGAATTACTAAGCTGAAATGGAGACGGGCGGGACATTTCGTTAGGCGGGAAGACGGCCGGTGGACTAAGGAAGCCACTGAGTGGTGGCCAAGAACGGGTTTGGAATAGGAAAAAATAAAATAAAAACTAGATTTAAAATTTTAATCACTTTTAAAGTCTTAGGACGAATTGCACCTCAATTTTAAAATGCGTTAGCGCTTTGTATTGTCAACCTATACAAATACTTCACATTAAAATAAAATTAGCAACTAAACACGTTTAAAGATTTTGGTGCAAGCTTCGTTTTGCTTAGCTAATAAATTTATTGAAATGGAAAATCAAGTAGATAATATGAACAAAAAAAACAAAAAGTTAAATACTGAACAAAAACATGTGGTCGATACAATAATGAAAGCTGTAATTCTACATTGAGAAAACAGCTTTCTCCTTTTTCCTAGATGGCACATGTGGATTATTGTCTAAGTCGCATATTATGTCGTTAGATTCACTGGCTATTATGTTTATTAATTTATTTACTGTTTTTAATTTGTGATGAGGAACTCAGCCATGATACTATTGTATTGATCCTTCAAGATATAATGAAAAATAAAGTACGTTTTGAAGGCAAAACTTTATTATTCAAGCGTTAAAGGCTGAGGTGTTACAATGTGACCAATAAATACCTACTATATAAAGAAGATACTGTACATAGTAGACACGACACAATATGGTATACGAATCTATCACTAGCCAAAATATTATTTGTTGAAAACGGTTAACTACAGAGTTATCATCTAAACCTTATGAAAAAAAAGTGGATATTATATGTCTAGTCGGGTTGTCATCTCGTTACTTAAACAAAATATTTCCAAAAGTTTGTGGGTTTTTCAGATGTAGGTATGTTTGTTTAATTGGTAGGTATTTAATGATTAAGATTAAGTTAAATTATTTTCCCCAAACAAAGGAAATATAATTGAAGAGTGACTGTTTACATTTTCCTGATCTCACGTGTGTGTATGCTTTGGGTGACATTCTAGATCTACTCTATTAAGCTCTCTTAATATTCTTATATCTTATCTTATCTCTCTCTGTATGTCATATTGATTGTTACCTGTTTTACACTCCAATAAACAAATTAAATTACATTATACACTCTACGTACGCACACGAATTACTAAGCTGAAATGGAGACGGGCGGGACATTTCGTTAGGCGGGAAGACGGCCGGTGGACTAAGGAAGCCACTGAGTGGTGGCCAAGAACGGGTTCCATTTCAATAAATTTATTAGCTAAGCAAAACGAAGCTTGCACCAAAATCTTTAAACGTGTTTAGTTGCTAATTTTATTTTAATGTGAAGTATTTGTATAGGTTGACAATACAAAGCGCTAACGCATTTTAAAATTGAGGTGCAATTCGTCCTAAGACTTTAAAAGTGATTAAAATTTTAAATCTAGTTTTTATTTTATTTTTTCCTATTCCAAACCCGTTCTTGGCCACCACTCAGTGGCTTCCTTAGTCCACCGGCCGTCTTCCCGCCTAACGAAATGTCCCGCCCGTCTCCATTTCAGCTTAGTAATTCGTGTGCATACGTAGAGTGTATAATGTAATTTAATTTGTTTATTGGAGTGTAAAACAGGTAACAATCAATATGACATACAGAGAGAGATAAGATAAGATATAAGAATATTAAGAGAGCTTAATAGAGTAGATCTAGAATGTCACCCAAAGCATACACACACGTGAGATCAGGAAAATGTAAACAGGCTTACATAACCAGACGACGTTTTAAACTTATCTAGCCTCAGATTTAACAAATTTTTTTAAACATTTTTAACAAATTTGAACAAATTTAAAGGTTTAGGAATATGGTTAAAGAATTACCAAAACTAAATCTTAAATCACTCAGGGCCGGGCGAGCGAGTTACATTACATACACCAGTCTGCAATTGAATGAACGAATGATTGAATGAAAATATTTATTATTCGATCACTCTGAGCACAACACTATTTTTTATTTTCCCTTACGTGGCAACCCACCAACTGTCAGTTTAGTCCACCTAAATAAAAATCAGAGTATACAATAATATTTGTAATTGAAATAAAAAAAACAAATTATCTACTAAATAAGATTTTTTTTTTTCATTTAGTTTTATTTTTATTTTCAGGGTATTTTATTGTTTTTAAAATCATTTTTCTTCTAGGTGGTTTTTCTCTGATTTATATTTTTCGAAATATCAAAGTAATCTTCCTACGAATCTTCGTAGAAGAATGTCCTACGGCTCAACAGATATCATAAAAACAGTAAATCATAAAAAGATTTTGAAATATTGGAAACTTATAAAAATTCAAAAGATAGAGTACGTGACGAACTCTTCAAGACATGTCCTATACATGAACAAATACGTTTCATTAATCCCCTACTGGAAATCTTCACCAGGGCCGGGATTTGTAAATCGTAATTTATTACAATTCGACGTACATTGCGTAGCAGAGTCTCCTTTTTAATATATGGCGAATGTTACCCATCCATTGCCGGGTTTTCTCACGAATCTTATGCTCAGATTTTTTTAAAATTTTCAATGTACTCTAAATCGTCGGTGAATACAGGAATGCGAGTTGCTAGGCAACTGTAGTTCCAGCATAACAAACGGAAGCAGTGATCTGTCAAATTGATCCCCTTCTTTGCGGTGACAAAAGAAAGCTTTGCTAATTAAGTTTTCTGTTACAGTTAGAACCCCATCTTGCTATTTATTGAAGTGGTCGCGGGTTAGTAAAGCAAAAGTTTTTATATTGGAAATTAGACTATGGCAGAGTGAAAAGACAGCACTGAATTTGATAGATAGATAGATAGATAAAACATTTATTTGCGCTTTGAAACACACACACATAAAGCATAACACAATGATCATCATAACAATATAGAATGTAAAATAAATCATAACAATGAATAAAATAGAATTATCATATTACACAAATAGCATTGAATTAAATCACAATAATAAATAAAAATAGAATTATCAAATTACATTCAAATTCAATCGTGATAAATAATTAATTAAAATAGTAACAATAAATTTCGAATGACATTCAATTAAAATTATAACAGTTGATATAAAATTCATCAATTACTTCCATCAAATCACTTAAACTATAATATGGCTCTGCCGGGCCATATGTGCGTGTGCAAAAGCAGCAGCACAAAAGGGCCGTATCTCAGCATTATAAATATTGCTTTCACAAAAGCAAATATTTTGCTGATTTTCAGCTGCGGCCAAGGAATGTGAGAACGGGATTAACAACAACCAAAACGAATACAAATTAACCCATAGCACAATTTCACTTCTCTACATTTTTCCACTGGACAGGTTTTTGCATGCGCGCATCGAATAGCGCAGGAAAACGCATGAACTCTTGTATGCCGCCATAATTGTGGAAAACCCACATTAAACCAGTGTTTTGAAAACAACTCAAAACCCGGAATACTAAAATATCGCTAAGGGTCGATTGTACCTACTTACTTGATTTTTTTTAAGGGGAATAAATTATTTATTACACATAAAAAAAATACATTCCATACACAATCAAAATTCACACAAAGCTTCGTCAAAAATAACATGAAAATAACAAAAACAAAAAGGTCCAAAGTCAATCAAAGATACCGCCCCGGGACACACCCGACCCAAAAGTTCCCATGACGCTAGCAGCATTCCCCCGCTGCACCGCCAGAGAAATTCTCTGCATCAAGTATGCCCCGGAACGATGATCATACCCACATACTACTTACTTACTTAGATAGTACTTAGAAATTCTCAACTCAGGAATCGGCCCTAATTCAACCTCATCAATTAACCCCTCAAGCCCTGAGGACCCAACGGCGGGTCAGACTGAAACGGCACTTAGAATAGAATTTTGAAGATTATACATACCACAGTTGTGTGAGCAGGTTTTATTCTTTGAAAACTGTGATAAATTTCAAATATTACTAAGTGAATAACTAATTTAGCTGTGAAAGAAAAATGTTCTAGGCCTGAAGGCTGCTGTCCACGGGTAGAGTAAACGGTAGAGTAGAGCGGTAGAGTACTAACTATCCTACTAACTATAGCAATGTAGACAGCATTGGTTGAGTAGAGAGAGTACTGAAATTTGGTAGAGTAGAGTAACTAGCAACGTGGGCGAACTCTACCACTTTCCTTCCCCCACTCCAGCGTCCACTCTACTCTACCGAATACACGACCCATGTAAGCGGTTGGTAGAGTAACTAGTTCAAACATTGTTTCTTACAATTTCTCGATTAGTGATGTTCATTGCTCTAGTGCTTCTTACCTAGTGACAACTCTACCGACAAAATGAAAATTTACGTGTAAACAGTTACTCTACTTAAATTGTTAGAGTACTTGGAACTGGCAAAATAGTATGCTGGTTGACTCTACCGTTTACTCTACCCGTGGACAGCAACCTTCAGGTTTATAACTCTAACCGCTGGTGTAACCGTTCCTCTCTCGTCCTCAGCTATCAGCATGGTGGCCGGCGTGGCGGTGTACCCGGCTGGCTGGAGCGACACGACTGTCCAAGAGACCTGTGGGCCCATCGCTGACCAGTATAACTTAGGTAAGTAGACAAAGACATAGACATCATTTATTGGTAATATTCATTACAAGTCACATTAGTAATTAAAATTTAGAAACAATTTAGAAGAATAAATATAGTAGCAGTTATATCCCAACCAAGAATATCAGCGTTGTAAGTATGTACGAGTACAGGTCAGTTATCTAAAGCTGGCACGTTCACAGTACTTACACTTATGCAATTTCACTACACAGTATGTTTAAAAATAAATGATTTTGATTCAAAATGCGACTCTAGTTTAAGTTTAGACTACAGTTAGGTTTTAGTAAGATGGGTGCGTTGTAGATAAATAAATACAAATATATGTCATTGTGTTACTTGTTAAAATATATTTTTAGCAAATTCGAGCGAAAAGTACTTAAAACAAGGTGGAATCAATGGTCACAAAATAGTTTTAATTTTCAATAAATTTCACATGAACAAAAATAATTTCACGTAAGAAAATCTTTACCAAAACAGAAAATAATTATCCCAGAAATCCTCAACAATTTGATTATAATTTAATTATGTAACAAAGGGTCACGGACGCTCAGTGGTCAGTTACTGGATGAATTACCCTACTTTTTTTTCTTATTGTTTGCCATAGATAAAAACTTTATTACTGTTCTGTGATTTCATCGACTGGAAGGAATCTGTTATCAACTGAGCAACATCAGTCGGTTTCTATTGTGGTTACGGAATGTTCTGTTCTGCTATCCTTCTTCTTTTTCTTCAACGTTTTTTTCCATGATTTTAGCACCAATAGCAGTGGTCCGAAGTCCAATCACATTCAAATGCAAGAGCCAAAAGAAAAGAGGAAAGACCACAGAATAAACTGGCAATTCCCATTAGAAAAACAAAAAGCCTCTCTTAAAAATGTACTGACTAATAAGCCGTTTTCAGAAGAAAGAAAAAAACGAATGGCTGTCAAAGGAATGCAGTTTTGGACCTCAGCCCAATAGCCATGTGTGATACGTGTTATTTTTTTGAAATTGAAAATGTTAGTTTTTTTTTCAATACAATATAACTCCGAAAGGACAAACATCTGGCTGTTGACGTCATAAAAACTTTTATTCAGCTCGCTGAGACCTATTCGATGATGTATCACACATGGCTATTGGACTGAGGTCCAAAATTGCATTCCTTTGACAGCCATTCGTTTTTTAGTTTTTTTTTTAGTTCTTCTGAAAACGGCTCATTTGGAACTACTTTTCTTAGCTGTCAGAAAAATCCCTCATTGAAACGCACATACGGTTGAATACCAAAAAGATCACGCTGTATTTATAAACAGTAGCAAAAGTAAAACTATAACTGTCCCCTTCACACTCATAAGCTAGACCGCGCGCAAGAGAGACGGGCAGACTTTTCATGATGCGCATGCAGTAGACGTCATGCCGCGCGCTTATTCACAGACACTACACAAGCGCAACGTGTAAATGTGTTGAACGTGCCAGCTTTACTTAACTGACCTGTACTTACGACAGTGACCTATGTGCAAGGACCTTATTTACGTCCATGCCTATGTGACGCAGCGGTTATCAGTGTTGCCACATTACCCAAGGAAGAAGTTGCTAAATACACAAAATTAAGTCTGGCCGAAATTGCTAAAAGTGCCTAAACAAAAAAATATAATAGATTGATTTAGTACCTACTATGTATATGTACCTATGTATGTCAATTAATAGTAAAAAATTTCGCTACCAAAATTTATTTTCATAGCTAAATTGTTTGTAAATTTGCCCAGATCTAGCTAAAAAGTGGCTAAAGTGGCAACACTCGCAGTTAGCCCATCTGCCTATCATGCGAGAGGTCCCAGGTGCGAATCCCGGCTGGAGACAAAAAAAGCCACAGGCCTTGGATTATTATTTGTTTGTGACGTTCGTGCCGGTAAATGTTTTTTTTTTGTCTATGTTTTATTCTTCGGTGCTCCCACAACACACATGATCCGGGACCATTTAAGGGCTCAATACTTTGAACCGAAACACGAGCATTATGTAAAAACATGTTGTTCTTACACTTTTTTGCACTATGAAAATAATAACATAATGTAACTTAAATGACATGTTTGTAATGTATATGTGTTATGTTAGACCCCTCCGCAACTAAAGTCTTGTAAAATGTCTCTTATACCTGTTTCTTTAAGCAGTGTCTTTGATCAGATCAAATACACTGCTTAAAGAAACATAGTGTGCAATGCAAACCACAGATTCTGTGGTTTGCACTGTACACTATGAAAGAATGTCAAAACAAAAGCTGTGTCCAAGGATTATAACATCCTTGGCTGCGTCAAATAGTGTCAAATACTGCGTCAAAACAGTTTTTTTTTCTACTGTAAAATAACCTGCTACCAACCCTCCTTCCAGGCCGGTGCCATATCCGCTGGGCCTACCTGCTGGCTGTGATTGGCTGCCTCGACGGACTCGTGCTAGCCGCGCTAGCGTTCATACTAGCCACGCGGCACGTGCGACTGCAATCTGACAGCGGATACCCACCGCCCTCGCTTTACAAAGGTCAGTTGTAACTAGTCACTAGTACTCGTTCTACAAAGGTCAGTTGTAACTAGTCACTAGTACTCGCTTTAAAAAGGTTAGTTGTAACTGTCACTAGTACTCGCTCTACAAAAGTCAGTTGTAACTAGTCACTAGTACTCGTTCTACAAAGGTCAGTTGTAACTAGTCACTAGTACTGGCTCTACAAAGGTCAGTTGTAACTTATTACTAGTACTCTCTCTACAAAGGTCAGTTGTAACTTATCACTAGTACTCTCTCTACAAAGGTCAGTTGTAACTGGTCACTAGTACTCGCTCTACAAAGGTCGGTTGTAACTAATCACTGCGACACAGGTTCTCTAACTTACTTGGTGGGTTTCTGCACCTCATGTTGTGACATTGCTGGACTGAATAAAAATATAACTTTTTTATTTTTTTTTTATTTTGACTGCGGCTCATACTAACCTAGCGACACGTTCTAACCGCGGGATCCCTCCGTCCTTGCTCAACAAAGAGCAGTGTTCCATTGAAACTGGTTGCTACGGCTCGTACAGCCTTAAGGCATCTTTGTATGCAATGTGATAACGGGCACCCACCGCCCTCGCTTTACAAAGGTCACTTGGAACTAGTCACTAGTACTCACTCTACTAAGGTCAGTTGTATTTAGTCACTAGTACTTGTAACTAATCACTACACAATGAGCGTTTTTCCTTATGTCAAATTTAGTTTTAAAAGGATTCCTAGGTGGCGCTGCCGTACCGTAATAATAAACGTCAAAGCAAAAATAATACTATGGTTCTGTGGAATTTGTGATGGTTGATAACCATCATTGGATACATTGGAGTCTTTGCTATGGATTGTGGGTTTGAATTTTTATTTTTATTACGAGAAACCTCGTCCGAATAGCAACCCTGGTTCCTTCTCTTGTTTAGTAATCTGTGGACTGACTTTGACATTGATTGCTACGAATCACAAATTCGTATGAAGAAACGAATGACGCAGTCTAGTGTATCTCAAGGAACTAAGAAAAAAAAAAGAAAGGAAAAACGCCCATTGCAACTAGTACAAAACTCGAAGAGACTGTACCTTAGCTACCTTTTGTTATTTTTTTTAATGTAAAGTCGCCCAAACATAACTTAAAAGAGTTCTATATTTATACTGGGGCTAAGTTCACGTAGGTATATAAACATTGCGCACGAGCACGTTTCTAGTCTAATTCCGCATTTAAGTCCGACCATAAGTCACGCGCTGGTGAGAACGACAGCAAACGCTAAGTATTTTTATGTATGGTTCTTTTACAAATGATTCCGGATAACGACTGAATGAATGTGGACGATAGTGAACGAATTGGGTCAAAAAAGTCTCATCAAAATCTCTTAGGGGTAGTGAAATCAATAAAAATCTTATGAAGGTACTTTTCACTTTCTGTTTTGATAATTTTAGGTAAGTCCGAAGGCAGCGGCCTAGCATAGTAGGTACATTGGTAGTCAGCAAACTACAGCAAGATTTGATTTTTGACTAGCTTAGCCTCGTGTGGTGGCACCATATTATAAGACTATCCTTTCTTTTTATGACTATAATGCCTACATAACATTTTTTTTACATACAGGCACATACATTGCTTCTGGTCCCACACTAGGATACCCTGTGTCGTGGGAACCAGAAACAGCAACGTCACAAACATGTAAACAATAAACATCCAAGACCTGGGTTTCTTTTTTTTTGTCCCCAGCCGGGATTCGAACCCGGGACCTCTCGCATGGTAGGCAGATGCGCTAACTACTGCGCCGCAGAGGTCGTCAAACTTTATTATTTACAAAGGAGGACCGGACAAAATGGAAAGGTTCTTTCTCTGTACTGTATATCAATATTATATCCATATTTCCATATACCTACTGTAATAGTATATTATGAGAGTTTACTTCAAATGGCTGTGTGAAAAAAAAATGGCTATTTATAGCCATATTGATAAACATGATAATTTTATTTTTCCTGGTGTACATACCTACACTAAATAATATTCCATCTATCTCTCTAGGTATATGTTCCTAGACAATTTTAAGAAAAACAGATTTTTTTCCCCATAGCAACTATTATTGTATGTACCTATATTGAAATGCCTTTCTAATGATATATTTGACGTCGTTATTAATTCTTGGACTTGATTGGACTTGTATTTGATAAATTATTTTTGATTTGATTTGAATAGGTACCTATTTTTACAATTCTTGTTTTTCCGGTGAACCAGTTGCTATGCGTAATAGGTCAGGCATTCAGCTCGCCTGCTGCCGTCATCATTGAGTAGTATAACTGTTGTACGGCACACTTTCCTTGGTAAGCAAATTCTTGACATGGCTGTTCTAGCTTCGAGATCCGTTTGATCCATATCGCTCGATAATACGATGTCATGTTATAAATGTGAATATAAATTGTCTACTAATTACCATACACATCTAAGCCTAAAATGTTATTCTTGGAACTCTAACAAACTGGTTCAGAAACCCAATTGCACGAGTTTGAGATCCATACTCAAAATTTTAAGAATGATCAAGCATATTAATTAACTTTGAGCATGTAATCAATAAAATTCTGAAACGTAAAGCTTAAGTAAGAGGGCTGGTTTCTGAGTTGAGAATTTTCACTAAGTAAATAGGTACTTAAGTGACGTTCTGTCACGCTCTTTTCTGAGAAATTTGACGAGACAAGACTACAGTTGAGTAGTTACTTAGCGAAATTCTCAGTTCAGAAACTGGCCCTAAGTCTTTTTTATGAAACAAAATTCTGTCTGTCATCAAAATAAAAATAAATAAATGCACGTTTCCCTATTTAGGACTAGAGTTTATTTTTTATCTTGAAATTGCCTTCTTGTTTGACCAGTAACGTTCATTAATAACTTCAACGTTGAAGACTATGGTGTTAGGTACATACCTATTTATAAAGACAAGATTCCCATAAAATACTCTTCAGCAGTTTAAATCATCTGTAATTTAAATCATATACTGCCTTCAAGGTGTGTTTCAGGGGATCGTGTTTTCATAAATAACCGTACATAAGCTGATTATGCATGGTGGTCTATGGTTTACCGTCAATTCAAGAAAGGGATTGACTATGGGCTGCTATTTGGCTCTCACTCTCCCCCTGTTTCTAGTACACCAACAATAAGTATAGGTACCTATTCATAATACTGTTGGTTGGCTGTCAAATGTGTACATAGTATGTACAGTGCGTACTAAAACAGCTGCTAACAGTAGATTAACATACCTAATACCTATGTTATCATATTATTATGATTAACACCGTTTTATAGAGTTTACAATAAAACGCGCAATTCCTGAAACATATCAATTAGAGTTCCTTATCACAACTTTAAGGAAGGGATAATTAGAAGCTCTCCCCATAATACTGCCCTCGTAAGGAAGAAAGAACGCAGTAATAGCCATTACTGCGTTTTTACTTTGGATGCAAAATTGGCCTCCCAGGTGGTACATCTATAGGTGAAAAAATAATGGTGGCTGTAGGTCTACTAGAAACCTGAAATTTCAGTAAGAAAATATGCAGTAATGTATGAAATCCTTCTAATCCTAAGAAATAAATAGCTATTTACTCAAAACTGCGTTTTTACGATTACTGCGTTCTTCCTTACGAGGGCAAAATAGAAGCCAGCCACTTTTTATCTGTTTTTGTATCGGGGCTATGAATAAATTTTATTAAGCCATAGTCGCGCCATCTCACTCTCACTTCGTCAATCAACATGCCCTCTCTACTGATGTTGATATAGGAATAATCCTACGCGGGCTAGGATACCAAAATGATGACAAAACGGAGCTTTCCCAAAATAAGTAAGCCGTACAAACAACAGTAAAAACCAATTAACTCCCACGGACGGACGTTATCAAAGGGCAAAAACCTAGCTCTAGTCTCTTGATGACGACACCGCGGCGCAGTAGAGAAAACCAGTTTCCAATGGCTTTTTTTTCTTTTACAGGCGAAGTGAACAACGCCTACGTGACTGACGCGACATCTGTCTCCGGTTCCCGGAAATCATTGGCGCTGCAGCCGGTTCTTATCATGCACCCCCACGCTACAATGGACATGGACACGTATTCGCACTACTCTGGACGAACTGCGAGGTCCAAGCATGGGATTTATGCGAATACCATGCATAATTACCAATTGTAAATGTATAAAGCCTTCTAGCAATAAGACAGTTTTGTATAATTTTTTTAATTAGGTATGTAGTTTGCGAGTGAGGTCGGGCACTTAGTAGTTCTGCTACTCGGCCATAGATGGCGCTGCTTTACGAAAAAAGTTGAGTGTGTCACAAAGTGTAATTGTAAAATATTAAAGTTTCAACGAATTAGTTTACGAGTAATATAGGAATAATACTGCCTCTAAATTAATTAAGAAACAGTACATTATTGTATTATTTACACGTTCATTTGTTATTGCTGTAAGACTAATATTTTAATAAACAAAAACATGTACGAAATATAAATTTTGTCTCATTTTACATCTCAAAAGCATTCGTTCTTTTCACTACGACGCCGTCGTAGAAAATCAATAGAAAAATTTTGTAAAACTTATACATTTAATTTCCAAAGAGTAGTTTCATTAAAAATATTGTTTTCCAAACAGCTGTCGTCGGGCATTTTGTATTTCGCCATTAAAGACATAAATTGTCTTCTTTTCTTTGTAAGCCCATGTCTGCCAGGGTCGCCTATTAAAACCTGAAACGTTGTATGTATTTTAATTACCTAGATACGTGACATTAACAAAGTCCGATAATAATTTCTTCAAGTAAGCAAATGCAGGAAAAAATTGAAGCAGTAGAATAGTTATTCCCATCAACTACTAATAAAAGCTGAAAGTTTTCAGTAATTTACGGGGAAAAGTAATGCATGCGGATTAAAAATCACAAAAGAATACCACAGCAAAAAATATCATCATCAACCCATTATGTCCCCACTGAGGGGCACGGGTCTCTTCCCTGAGGAAGGTGTAGGCCATACTCCACCACGGGGATCCGTCGATCGATGTGCAAGTCGGAAAATGTGCACTAATGCATATTGCAGAAGGTGCAGGTCGCAATATGTGTAAATCGTTCAATGTGCAGGTCGCCATATGAGCAAATTGTAAAATGTGCTTGTTTACACTAAACTCGTACACGCAGGTCCGATCCACGGCGAGTAGAGGTAATCCGATGAACTTAACCGTTTTCTGGAGGAAAAGTTTCTTGGCGGCTCCTCTCAGTTCGGGTTGCTAGTACCACCGGTGTTAAGGACACGTGTACGGTGTACCTTCACGTTTCCACGTGTTAAACCCGTATACCAGGAGCTCTAATTTCTCCTAGAGCTCGCGGCCAAAGGACTAAAGTCTTTGATTCTTGCTCATAAAACCAAAGGTCACAATAATCTTTAAAAATGAAAATAAATCCAAGCAATATGACAATTTTTTTTTTTTTGCGATCTGGTCATTGTGAGCTCTAGAATTTGTTGAAGATACTGCATTTCTGGGAATCACAATCGATGCCAAACTACAATGGGGCCCACATATTGTAAAATTAGCACATAGACTTAGCTCCGCAACATATGCCGTGAAAAGAATTCGAGAACTTACTGACGTTGCAACTGCTAGGCTTGTTTATTTTAGTTAATTCCATAGTATTATGTCCTATGGTATACTACTGTGGGGCCGGGCAGCAGACATTGAGACTATCTTCATCTTGCAGAAGAGAGCGATCCGATTTATTTACAAGCTAGGTAGTACGGACTCGCTAAGAGATTTTTTCAAAGAAACTAACATCTTAACAGTTGCAAGCCAATAGAATATGAAAATTTTATGTACGTTCGGATAAATATTAAAGACTTCGAAACTCTAGGTAGGTAGCCATCAGACCGTAAATACTAGGAATAAACATAAATTGTCATTTCCACGATTTAGACTTGCAAAAGTTAATACTTCCTTTATGGGGCACTGTAGAAGGTTCTACAACAAAATACCCCAAGACATATTAGAGTTACCTCCATCGCGGTTTAAAAATTGTGTTAGCACACTCTTTGCAAAAAAAGCTTATTATAAAATCAACGATTATTTAGAAGACAAGGATGTCTGGTATTAAATAGTAGTTTAATATTAAATTTAATCGGATGATAAATGTGTCTCAACACATCCAAGAGTTAGTTTCTTCTCCATGTAATCTATTAATTGTGAAACTAACAACTTAGTCGTTCATAAAGTAAATATTCTATTTGTACTATGAATAAAATATTTGAGTTTGAGTTTTTGAGTTTGAGATCTGCACATTTTGCGATGATATGCTCAATGTGAGATCTGCACATTTTGCGATTTGCTCATTTTACGCAGCCTGCACATTTTTCGACTTGCACATCGATCGACGGATCCCACCACGGGGGCCAAGTCCGGATTGGTGGAGGATTGTAAAAAATATGTTCGTAATTTATACTAGGACATACAGTTTTACCATTCTTCGCCAGAATATGAAGCCATTCAAATAATTTATTAGCAAATTCTTCGTCATAGAACATGTCACCGATTACAATCGTATCAAAGTCTTCGCATTTTGCACCAATGAAATCTCTTGCATCGGTTTCAACGCTAACTTTATTCATGTTTGCATTCAATTCGGTGGCCGCAAGGGCGTCTGCAACAAAATGAAATATTTGACGTAATGTTCAACAGGGGATGTAGCTCAGTGGTAGAGCGTTCGCTTTGCATGTGAAAGGCCCCGGGTTCGATCCCCGGCATCTCCAAAACCTTTTTTTAGAACCTTTTTGTTTTTAATGTAAGACTAAATAGGTATTTCAAATAACTACGTTGATTGGTTACAAAATAATTTATGTAACAGAGACCAGGTACATAAAGATGTATAAAAACAGCGCCACCTGTTGACTACATGATGAACTTACACAAATCTATATCATTAGCGACGATTCGACTCGCTCCAACTTTAGCAGCCGCGATGGAGCTCGCGCCACAGCCGCACCCGACGTCCAGCAGACTGCGATCTTTGAACAACGGTCTGTTGTCCAGAATGTATCTGCAATGAAACGGTGCAGGTTCAGAAATAAAAGTTAAAAGCTACCACTTTGATCAAGACTATAATAACGCGAACATTCGTCACTAGAGGGCGCTAGAAGCCACCATATCCAATGACTACGTGCTACACCCGGTCCTCCTCGAAGGTGCAAATTCGGAGGCAAACAAAAGGTGGTGGACCTACTTTTTGTTTGAAGAAATTAAATATCACAAGCAATTCACAATTACAATTTTTAGGCTGGCTGGAAGAAATTTCTTTAGAAATATGTCCGCCTCTGCACGTAAATTTTATGACAAACATCTTATTTAAGCTATATTATGTTTTTTTTTAAATAAAGTGAAACAACAATGATAACAACAGAAGCCTTCTTCACTGAGCGGAGCCAACACCGTGTTGAGACTTCGTGACTTCATCATTTCACTCATTAACATCTAATAGGTACAGACCTATCTTTGATTTATCAAACGAAATTATTGAAAGCTGGACTTCCGGAAAAAACTGCGCAGTGGGATAAACTCAAACAGCCTTTTCTTAGAAACCGCTCTGAAAAATGCTCTGACAACAAAGGCACTAAGCTCGCCTCGTTCTAGGAAAACATCGCGCGTTGCCCCACTGCCCACAAACTAAAGTCAGTGTGAGAGCATCAAACACAAACACAATTCACAGAACGAATTGCAGGAATTCGTAGAAGCTTACTTTAGTGTTAGACAATTATTGTATGTACAGTCGACAGCACATAATTGCATGAACCAATGACTTCTATTCCTAAGTTACATAGGTACATAATTGTGAATTTATCGGATCGCTAAACGTACAGAACCCATCGTGAGGAAACCTGAGTGACTAATTTTCCGCAAGGTCAGAATAGAATAGAATAGAATAGAATATTCTTTATTGTATGTACACCAGGAATTACACATGAGGTCAGACTCCCTTTCCGACACCTTCCCCTAATCGGTCAAGATCTTGAAAGGCTACAACCCAAGGTTGTTGCCCTGACCTCTAAGGTGTATGCCCTAGCTAACCTTGACCGTGACTCAGCCAAGGTCTTCCGCCCTCAAGCTTCAAGGTCTGCATTACGCTCGTTCCCCTCCGCAGGGCCGGATTTACCATATTGCTTTTTGGGCTTCAGCCCAGGGCCCCGTGGATGCAAGGGGTCCCCAGATATCGCACCTCCAGAACTAAATTGAGCTAACTCAAAATTTGCAACTTTTAGGAAATGAAGAAAATGTATTCGGCGCTCTGAGCGAGTTGCTCAAGAAAAAAACAGACCGAAATGTTCCTCCATCTCTCTCTGACCAAATAAAGTCGGTTTTTTAATATAGGAATGAAATAGTATGATACCTTTTTGAGTCATAGGTAATGAGTACTTAACTCATTTTATCCAAATTTTGAGTTAGTCACTTTAGTTCTGGAGGTGCGATATGTCAATTGAAAGTTGAATTTTATTAAATTAAACAGATCGTACAGCCCTGTGAATCCTGTGATTAATCAAACACATTCAATTCATTTAATTCAAGTCTATGATTGTAATATAAATCTAATATTTTATTGTCCTATTTTTTTCCTATACTTTGAGTAACTTGTAACTTTGAGTAAAAAAAAAAGAAACCCAGGTCTTGGATGTTTACATGTTTGTGACGTCGCTGTTTCTGGTTTCCACGAAACAGGGTATCCTAGTGTGTGGCCAAAAGCAATGTATGTGCCTGTATGTAAATGTTTATGTTATGTTATGTTAATTAGGTGGGCCCCTAAGTAGTATTAGCCAAGGGCCTTCTAAACTCACGGTCCGGCCCTGCCTCTCCGCCCTTCACCTCCTAACCATTGAAGGAAAGTCTGGTGAACCTAATAGTTGGAATAAAAGTTACGGACGCGTAGCTCTCCAAACAAAAACGAAATTGGTGAATGCGTGCGTGAGTATTACGTGGTTTTCTCTGAAATTCAGCTGAAATCCTGCTTGTTGTTTGTTGATCGTATCAGTTGATGTGGACATTTCGCCGTTGGGTTTTATTTGATTGACATTGTTACTAGGAACTCTGGTGCTTGTGGGAATCGATAATGATCTTTGTGTTCGACAACCAAATTATGACAGCCGTCAGATTTATTATTTGGAGAATTATCACCACAATCTTTAAGGTTTCCTCACGATTTTTTCTTTCATTTAGCGACTGGTATTGATTGCTACACTACAAATAAACGTAAACATTTACATACAGACACTTACTATTGCTTCAGGCCCCACATTAGGATACCCTGTGTCGTGGGAACCAGAAGCAGCGACATCACAGACATGTAAACATCCAAGACCTGCGGCTTTTGGTCCTCAGCTGGGGTTCAAACCCGGGACCACTCGCATAGTAGGCAGATTCGCTAACCGCTGCGCCACAGAGATCATAAATGTGGGAATCTTAAAAATCGCATCGGTACACCACACGATCTGTCAAATGTGAGCAAAGTGTTCTACCAATGCGCTACTACTGCGCCAAAACAATGACTCATCCAGATAAGTTATTCCTCCTGAAACTTGACCGAATTCCCTTTCGCATGACTCAGACGCTCCCTCTCTGTCCCTCCAATAACCCCGTCTCTTTTATTGATAAGGTGTTTTAGGGTCGACCTTCTCTGTCCTTGTCTAGCTGCAGAACTCGTTTAAAGTCTGTCTCACTCCCTCAACTCAATCGACTCAGAACCTAAGCATGTGTCATCTGATAAAGTGATAGGTTTCGTTAGCCGCACTAATAGGTAGGCCATTTTGTTTGATAACTTTCTATGTTTTATTTCGTTGCAATAAAAATCATCTACTTACACCTTACACACATCATTCACACTTTGACCCTTTAACAAGTGAATACTTTTTAAGGGGTATTTGGTTCAATATGGCAATAAAAGATTTTTATTTTTATTTTTTTCATATTTTTTAGAGACTAGGTTGGCAGACTTAGGGCCAATTTCTGGATTGAGAATTTGGTGCTGTCTCATCAAATGTCTTTAGAAAAGAGCGCTCTTTTCTCTTTTCTGAGAGATTTGAGAGATTTGACGAGACAGCACTTGCCTTCATGCCTTCTCTCCGCGCCTCGATAGAGCACCGACGTGTCTCAAGTTGCTATTTCTTATTTTATATCTAATTCATAAATAGTAATTATAAGTTATTATGTCCAGTTTTAATAGTTCATATTTTATAAATTTAGGTACTCTAGAACTCTAACTCACAATACCATTTGGAGGAGTGGCGCTGGTGACTGTAGCACAGTTCTAACAAAGAACTGGTACAGTCGCCATCGTAAGTACGAATAGCTCATATTAAACTCGCTCACTAGTCTAATTATTGTCTAGTACCTTATCATGTATGCCTATTTCTTATGAATAAACAAATTGAATTGAACAAATTGAATTGAAAACTTAAGTTAATTACCGAAATTCGACAGCACGGCGATATTCAGTTTTCAAAAAGTGCTTATGACAGGATTTTGTCAAAATTTGTCAAAACTGAATTCGCTTCAGTTACATATCGAAATTATCAATTCAGTAACTGTCCATTACCCTTGTATAGTCGACAGCACGTCAATCTTCACATTTTAGTTGCAAAGTCGCCCGTAATGCAACGGAGTAGAGAGCATGGGTGTATAGGATGATGTACTGTCGACTGTACAGTCGAGATTGCGGGAAGAAGTCGGAAAAGGGAGTCCGACCTTGCGGAAAATTAGTCACTCAGGCTTCCTTACGATGGTTTCTGGCACCTTTAGCGATGCGACAAATTCACAATTACGTACCTATGTAGCTTAGGAATAGAAGTAAAGTACAGAAAAACGTTAAGCCCATTACACAATGAAAACAAAAAAAGGTATAAGAATAAGAAATAAGGAACAAGGAATAAGGAATAGCGGAATCCAGCAATGGCAGCCCCGTTGAGCAAGACACAATTCAAGAATAAGGAAGACAATTGATTTCTGTGCTATTCCTTATTTCTTATTCTTATGCCTTATTTTTTTTCATTTTGTAATGGCTTTACCGTTTCGATTGCACGGCGATATTCAGTTTTCAAAAAGTGCTTATGTCAGGATTTTGTCAAGTCAAAACTGAATTCACTTCAGTTACTTATCGTCTGAATCGCTCGTAGCCTGGGCTGCCTGAGTGATCTTAAACGATCACTAAGGTTAAGCAACATACGGCGCGTTCAGTCCATGGATGGGTCACCGTCAATGACTAACGCTAGTGGCATTTTTCCGAGCGGTTCCGTGCTTCGCAAGGCACGTTAAGCTGTTGGCAGTCGTGAAACCAAGTCAGAGGCCTTAGGGCGGCTTGAAAACTTCTGACGTAAGACCAGCCACTAGTCTTACAAGCCTCCACCAATCCGGACTTGGCCCCCGTGGTGGAGTATGGCCTATACCTTCCTCAGGGAAGAGACCCGTGCCCCTCGGTGGGGACACGATGGGTTGATGATGATGATGATGATGACTTATCGAAATTATCAATTCAGTAACTGGCCATTACCCTTGTACAGCCGACAGCACGTCAAGCTTCACATTTTAGTTGCAAAGTCGCCCGTAATGCAACGAAGTAGAGTGCATGGGTGTATACGATCATGTGCTGTCGACTGTACAGGTTTACCCAAACACCTGCTCACATACTGTGCTTCAAATGCACAAGACTCTTGCATGAGTCACTTAGGGGTTTTTCTCTTCAGCTCTATATATTGTCTGTGTTGACACTTATTGTTAACACATCTTGTTTCTTTTTCGCTCGATTGTAGCATTTTTTTCGTTTACAATAAAGGCTCTTTTGGTATACCACTGTTCTTCTTGCAATTTTAGCACCACGTAACCTAAACCTATATAATTATGTAGTTGGGTTTTTCGTTCTGCTGACGAAAAACACGCTCTAGAATTTTTTTTATAATAATAAACTATCTTTTTCCGCGATTTGGTGTATATCAGTTTCAGCAATGTAGGTATGTGCCTGTATGTAAAAAAAAAACAAATATTTAGAGGGGCTCTTATACAACAAACGTGATTTTTTTTTGCTCGACTCGCACTTGGCCGTTTTTTTTTTCTGGGGCGCTAGATCACTCGCGATGGTAGTGACAATTCGTGGTACATTGCGAAGCCGATTCGTTTTGTTAATTTGTGGGTTAACCGACTTTTCAATGTACATCGAATTATCAAAGCCTGTCAAAATGTCAGGATCGTGGCAAGTGGCAGTCCCTGGTCTCTGCCTACCTTTCTGGGGTATAGGCATTCCGCCTGTATAGGCATGAGCTTATGTATAAAAATAAAAAATAAATAAACTCACGCCCGTTATCCCCGAGGGGGTAGGCAGAGGCACCAATCACTAGAACTGGGCCCACGTTTTGCCGAATTTATTAGTTTGTTTCAAGGTGAATTAAATTCTCCTTTGTTTGTATGTATGTCAACATAAACCACAAACAAGTCCTGCCAAGGGTTATTTATGAAACAAAACCTTGGAAGGCTCAACGCAAAGCTTGGGAATCCCTGGCCCAAGGGGGTTCCTGTTGGGATAAAAATAAATCAATTAAATATTCATAGCGCGATAGCACTGGGGTTTTCAAAGGAACATAACCATCATCTTTTTGTTTGTATGTACGACCGATAAAGATGGCCGGAAATGGTACGTGACTGGAATCGCTTAAAAATAGTTCAGTAATTTCCCTGGACCTACTTATGCTTCAGTAGGGTATTTACCGAGCCATAATGTAATAAGTAAATTATTATTATTATTATAATTACTTGTTATTATGTAGGTGGAAGGGCCGGTAAGGGTAAGTCTTATTTATGGTAGAAAGTACGCTATGTAGAACCTAAGTTAACCGCTAAACCATTATTGTTTTTATTTTTATTCTGTTGGTACCAAATAAACGTTTTCTAATCGAATCGTAAACGTATTCAAATAACGACCAAATAGGGGATGTATTAGCAAAGGGCAAGACAAAAGGCGTGCGTGCATGCAACGACTAAGAATGTCGATGAAGCGAAGTCAGGATGGTGGCAGCTAGGTGGTAGTCTCTGGTCTCTGCCTACCCCTCTGGGTTACAGGCGTGAGCTTATGTAACGTAATTAAGTACTACCAATCTATTTTTGGGATAACCCTATAGGAGTTTGCAACTTGTCTGATTCGTTTCCATACCGCCAGAATCAGTTGTAGGTAGCCACTTTAGTAACGTTATGAACTTCAAATATTCCTCTGGTTTACCAGAGTACATAGGTACTACATAATTAGATAGATAGATAGATAGAATATTCTTTAATTATCTTGTAGATAGTACTAATATTTCCGTACGCATTCATAATAATTATTGTTTTGTTAGAAAATCAGAGAAAAATCTCGATGACAGACGTTTAGCCTACTATCTATCAGTGCCGAAAAATTACTTCACCTATTTATGGACATAGCGAGGTGACCAAAATATACATCAAAAATAGTATATCGTCTCTTAGGAATCAGCACCTGCCTTTTCGGTCAGTAGAAGGTCTAGAACGAGTTGGTCTAGGGTCGCCCGATTTATAAGTATACCTTATATAGTATGTAAGAAAGAGTTGAACCTAACGAGAGTGACATGGTCACTTAGTGTACCGAAACCTCCATAAATAAAAAAAACTGTTATGAAAGAGTAGAAATTAAAGAGTGCGATTTTGCTAATACTCGTATTTGCCATACTCAAACTTTTAGTAGTAAAAGACATAGTCTCGGCAAGGAGAATTAACCTTGGTCTCAGTTACAATTATTGTGCTTATATTAGAATAGAAAATAGCCTGAAAAGTTCGTACAATATTTAGTTACACTTCACTTCCGTTTTCTAGACTTTATGGTCAGTCTGTACATCAAGCGAAAGCGCTCGATTCTATTCTCTTACCTGGCAGCAGCTTGTCCACCCGGCCAGTAAAAGGCCCAGAAGGGGTCAGGGAAGGGCGTATCGTGCGCCGCCGCCTTCCAAAGTGCGCACGCGCGCGTCACTAGCCGCAGTGCGATCTCGGGCGTGAGGTGCGCACGCGAGGGGCGCGTGTGCGCCTCTATTAGGGGGTAAAGGGCGCGGTGCATGTTGGGAGCTGAAAAAAATGTTGGTGATCATATTCATATTAATTTATTCAGTTTATATAACAACATCGTCAAATAATTTTAAAAAGACAAGATCTAAGCAGATGCTTAGCTTAACTTAAATAATAATAAAAAGCATTGTATTATAAGTCAGATCAGGTGAATTGACTATAGTCTTAACTAACACGGCACATTGGCGAAGTTATACTGGGCAATCAGTGCATTTAGTTCATAAAACAGAATTTAATTGCGTACCTGATCGCAACATAGTCACAGTCATCTGCCAATAGGTGCAAAATGTTCGAAATAACTATCTAACCATTAATTTTACCGTTTCCGTTAAAAGTTACTTAGGATCACGAACATGTCTAGACAGCATTTTTTTAAACCTAGGTTTTTTGCCTTAGGTGAGGCCATGGGTCAAAAAAAATCACAACTAAGGTAGAATCCATAATTCGAGATACCAATTTGACAGTTCATTTCGCACAAGTGTTGCAATAATCAGGCTAGTGCTGTTCTTGTCGATATTTTAATCGGCTTTGATATCGATATCGGCTTTGCTAACCATTGGTATTTATGCATTTGTTATGATGACTAAATGAAATTAATTTAAAATTTACTCGAGATAGAGGCTTTTTGCAGATGTGGTCGTTTTGCGATCAAGTCTGTATGTGGTTCTGGTCGTTTTGAGAATCCAGTCGTTTTGATACCGACCCTAAATTTTTAACCTTCTCATATTATAAGTAACATTGTGTAAAGTGGTTTAATTAAATAAGAAATAAGATAATAAATTGATGTATCATTGAATAACTAGCGTATAATGTCCCATCGCATAATTCAATTTTTAGTTTGTTTACTTTATAGTAAAGTTTTTTTACTATCAAAGTAATTTTGGACCATTCGAAAAGCTTCTACCAAGAACGACAAACCAAACACATTTTATTTTTCCTTGTTATATTGACCCTACATTTGTTATACATTTTTGAAAAGGTCTATTAAATACCTTTAATTTGATACCCGTGACAATGGAATGCGATAATTTTCATTTTTGAAGTCCTCACTATAGAACCCCACGGCTGCCATATACAATTTTTGGCTAATTGAGAAAATTTAAACGATCCTCATTTGTCAAAATCGGATCAGTCGTTTAGGCTCTGTGAGGGAACAGATTAACACATAACATACGAACATTCATACATAAATTCATGAAAAGAGTGCGTCCACCACGTTGATAGTAGGTATTCGTTCGATTTATTATGAACGTCTCTGATGATGATGAAATGAGAGGATCATAATTCTGAATAAATGGTACTCGCAATAAAACATCGTTGTGTCTCCGCTTACTCAAACTGCTTTCTTCTTTCTAACCTAGTACGGAGTGTCCATAAAGTCTCGAAAATTAAGAGTGCGATTTTGCTAATACTCTTATTTTCCATAACCAAACTTTTCGTCTCAGCAAGTAGAATTGACCTTGGTCTCAGTTACAATAATTGTGCTTATATTAGAATAGAAGATGGCCTGAAAAGTTTGTACAATATTTAGTTACACTTCACTTCCGTTTTCTTGACTTTATGGACAGGCTGTACTTAAGGATCTATTAAGAGGATGGCGGCTTTCAGACTTAAAAAAAATGGTACTCCTTTGATCGATAGATGGCGCTGACGCAACCCCTATCTGAATGAAGAAAGGCCAGTCGAAGTTATTCAAACTATTTCGTGGTGGATACGCTGTGTTGCTCCTTGCTTCTTACTGTTCCCAGGCGGGGTTGCGTACAGCGCCATTTGATAAATTTTGGTGAACCCAACTGACAACTGTCAAAAAAGCTTACCTTTTTCAGGTAAGCTTTTTTGACAGTTGTCAGTTGGGTTAGGGCTTATTTCAAATTATAATATTCGACTACCCCTCTGGGATACAGGCGTGAGCTTATGTATGTATCATATTCGCTAATTATTACGACTTAGCAAACCAATTGATCGAGTCGATATTCATTGTCGATATTGGCTACGTCACTATTTAATTTTCTCTAACCCTGGTAACCCTTTAACCGTCAAACAGTTGTCAATTTAGTCTCACGAATTAAAAATCTGACCTTAGGTACATCTTTTTCTTTTCTAATTGCATCTGCCATCAGTCGCCATACTTTAATCAGATTGGTTCAAAGATTGAGTGGCGTTTGGGAGGTCAGACCATGGGTCAGACCACAGTCTGCAACTCCTTCATGAAACTAGGTAATGGTAACACTTGAAAGAATAGTAAGACCGTTTTTTTAAAAACTCCATTATTTACTCCATATGTTTACTCTTACAACTAACGGTTTGCGCGCACTACGAAATTCAATCGTTGCTATTTTTAAGTGCGAAATAAACTCCCAGACGACAATATTGATTGATTGAAGACGTTTATTCAAATAAATTTAATATACAGTAATACACAGAAGTTGGTTTCTGCCAAATAGTTCCTACGCGCACTACGATGCGAAGCAGCCAGAAGTAGCCATCGATACATGGATTTACAAAACAAAAGAGTCGCGGCCCGCGGGGCTCTCTATCAATTCATAGGGTACGATTTCCCACGAGCGACTTCAAATCGCAGACTATTAATTTTCGCAGTGCGCGGATTGTAGTGTGTTTCTGTTGTTCGCAGAGCTGCGATATTTTTTATCGCAGTGCGCGCTTAGCCTAACTTGCACAACTTGTTGCTAGATTCGAAATGCGTGGTTTCGGCCCCGTAAGTTCTTCCACGTTGGAAGCTCGGCCGTGACACCGGAGACGAGATTGTGCAATACTGTCTGGGGTCCGGCTAGGGGATTTCGCTAAATAACTGCTTTAGTGAGTTAATAACTAAATTAGTTACAACTGCTGTCTCGTGAGATTTCTCAGAAAAGAGCGGGACAGGACGTTACTTAAGTATTTTCTTAGTGAAATTCTCGATTCAGAAATAGTCGCTAGAGCAGTCAACCAACACACGTTAGCGTGTGTATTATGGGTCACTTTGCAACCAAGACAGGTAAAGTCCGTTCGCTTAGATAGTGTCGGTACACACGAAGGCAATCTTGGTTTTAGTAAAAAAACATTTATTTCAATAATACAACTTAGATGGCCAAAACACTTTAAACATGGTACACAATATACCTCATGAAGCACAAAATAAAACACTACTCTTCATCACTCGAAGTGTCCTTAGAATATTCATCTCCACCGGTATTTAGAATAGATTGGCGAGCCCGCCTCGCTTTTGTCCTGTTTTTTTTGGTAAAAATTAGCGACTACTTGTAACTTCATGAGCTAAAATGAGAAGTGGAATTGAGTGGCAAAAAGCCAACGATACGTGCTGTTACCAGGCGGTCACCCATCCAAGTACTGAACACGCCCGATGTTGCTTAACTTCGATGATCGGACGAGAACCGGTGTATTCAACATGGTACATATGAACGTTGGCGAGAGAAAATCTTAATCTTACGTACACATTTGGTACATAGTATCAAGTTGTCGGAAAGCTGAAAGTGCATAACATAAATAGCAATAGATAAACATACTTATACGAAAATAACGTATTAATTTGGCAATCTATTCCTTGAGGGCCACGTCACTTGATGGTTCCGAAAAAGATTAAGCGACTATGTTTTTTCTGCCTACTAACTATGCTTAGAATGAGATAAAATATAAAAAAGGCGAAAAGCCAACGATACGTGCTGTTCCCAGGCGGTCACCCATACAAGTACTGAACACGCCCGATGTTGTTTGACTTCGGTGATCGGACGAAAACCGGTGTATTCAACATGGTATGAACGTTGGCGATGTAACAGCTGAATATTACGTAGCTACTTTTTCATCTAAACGAATGTTACCATTCGAAAATCTATTTTGTGACAAATTGTCTTAATCTTACGTACATAAGTCGTCTGAAACCTACTACAATGTGCATTGAATTTCCTTCTAAATTCAATGACATTGTGCACAATACAAATACAACAATAGATAAAACATAATGGGCTGATCAGTTATTAGAAATACCCTCATCTGTTATTTGATAAAACTCAAGTGGGTGGCCTAGCTATTACGTGCCAATGCTATCAATTAATATAATTTTTAATTATTATTGTTGTTATTTTTGTTTCTTACAATAGTAGGTAGATCCGAAAAAATAAAATTTTGAAGTAAGGAAACATGCTTGTATGTGCGAAAATAATGTATAATCCATTGGCCATTTATTCCTTGTCGGCCACGTCATTTGATGGTCCCAAAAATGATTAAGCGACCAACAATGGTTACTCTGCCTACTATCCCTAGATTGAGAACAAAAATAAAAAAGGCAAAAAGCCAACGATACGTACTGTTCCCAGGCGGTCACCCATCCAAGTACTGAACACGCCCAATGTTGCTTAACTTCGGTGATCGGACGAGAACCGGTGTATTCAACATGGTATGAACGTTGGCGATGTAACAGCTGAATATTACGTAGCTACTTTTTCATCTAAACGAACGTTACCATTCGAAAATCTATTTTGTGAACAACGTCTTATATGCGTCGCTATAATTACACCATTTTACATTATGTTTTGCCACAAAAAACCTAGTAAATACACTTGAAATACACGTAATTTTTTGTATAAAACAGCTAATTTTATTTTGGTTGTGAGTTATGTATTCTGAAAGTCCAGTTAAGTATAACATAACCAATTAAAGTAAATATAACCAAGGGGTATACGTATAACACACGTATAAATGTGTGACAATTTTATGACTGTGTGACCGTCCTCTTGCTCTTCGTGATGATGACGCTAAGGACTGATTGCAGTGTCAGGTCGTTTCATTGGATGGTCAGAAAAGATGAATTACTGCGCGCTATCGTTGAAAAAAGTTTGGAGTTTGTCAATGGCACAATTACTCCCGTTTTTTTTTTCCCCAGCCGGGATTCGAACCTGGGACCTTCGCATGGTACGCAGATGCGTTAACCGCTACGCCACAGAAGTCGTCAACGTAACTTTGTTTTGCAATATCCGTGGCGTGGATGACCACGTAACTGCTTCCACGTTGTAAGTTTGTTGGCACTTGACCGTGACATCGGGGGCCAAATTGGGTAACTGTCTGGGATCCGGCTACTCGTATTGTACCTTGAACGTCATAAGTTTCATCATCCTTTTTGGCTGTGAATAATTCAAATTTTTGGCCAAATACCGTTTTGGTTTCGAAGTCATGCGCTCATAGTCTTTGTCTCGTCGGTCGTGTCACTATGGAGTTAAACTACCACGAAAAAGGTCGTGAGATCGATCCTCACTAGGAGCCGCGGTATAGGCGTTTTCGATGTTTGCTTTGTTTGTTAAAGGGCATGTCCTTGCCTGATGATTACAATAGAACAGGGTTTGTTGGGAGCTGTTTGAGACCACGTCAAGTGATTGTTTTGTGTGAAAGTTATTATTAACATAACAATGTCATAACATTTACACACAGGCACACATTGCTTCTGGCCCCACACTAGGATACCCTGTGTCGTGGGAACCAGAAACAGCGACGTCACAAACATGTAAACACCCAAGACCTGGGTTTTTTTTTTGTCCCCAGCCGCTATTCGAACCCGGGACTTCTCGCATGGTGGTCAGATGCGCTAACCACTGCGCCACAGAGGTAAAAAATAAAAATAAATGAAACAATTGCGGCCTGGCCTGGCGACGTGGACTGCGTTATCACTGCAATTATTAGGTCTTCTTGAGTGCAGTGTGCACGATTAAAGATTACCCTATGAGAAGTACTTACCGAACAAACAGTAAAGTTCAAGTAACCGCTGCCGGGGGTCAATGAACCTCCACCGGGACATGAAATTGAAAATTGTTTATTTTTATCATCGACATATAGTTACCAAATTACATAAGAATCATATTATTTTAAAAATTGCTGGTATTAATAAAATTAAATACCTAATATAAATTAAGGAATGCTCAGGGAAAGGAGGAGTATGCTCAGCCTAAATGTTGTGTTGAGTGATCAACACAACGCTGATTTTCAGCAAACCCCTATTAAATTATACACAAAAATGAAATAATATTACTAAAACAGTTAGACGTGTCTATAGAATGGACAATGTTGAAAATAAACCTATAGTTACTTGGTCAAACCATTGAATTTAGAAGGAAATTCAATAGTCAAACCGTTTGGTCTATGGTCAAACTAAATAAGCCACTTACTCGCTTTTGTACTCGGCCGCTGTGTGTGACTCATGCTATCCGTAGAGAAAAAAACGAAATGCTTCGAACATGAGACACTTTTCCATACTTTCAGTTCACAACATTACTGTTTACATGGGTGTTAATACCATTTCTAGGCAAAAAAATGGCAAAAAGCCAACGATACGTGCTGTTCCCAGGCGGTCACCCTTCCAAGTACTGAACACGCCCGATGTTGCTTAACTTCGGTGATCGGACGAGAACCGGTGTATTCAACATGGTATGAACGTTGACGATAGTGTTACCGAATATAACGTACTTTTTCCTCCAAATTTAATGTTACCATTCGAAAATCGATTGGTATGTTCTTTTCCTTAGGGCTCCCGCGCACTAGGCAGCCTGGCTGCGCAGCCAGGCTGCGGCAGCCAGAATATTTGCGCAGCCAGTTATAACAGCCAATCAACGACTAGTCTAGATCCTTCCGTCGAGCAATATGGACGTGGAAGAACTTGTTATTATTGCTTACCTATCTCGTAAAAAACGCAAAACAAAGAAAAGACACTGGATTCATCCTCTTTTTCTAGAAAGACACTCAAAAGGCTTATTCCAAACCTATTTCAAAGATATTCGCGCATTCCCAGACCGGTTTTTTAACTACACGAGGATGTCAGTGCAATCGTTTGATAACCTTTTGGAAAAAATACGAAATTCAATCAAGGGCATTGATACTGATATTCGAGCTTGTATAAAACCTGAAGAAAAACTGGTGGTAACTTTGAGGTGAGTACGAAAATGAAAGATATTGTTAATTAACATTTAATATTTATTTCTTACATGTATGGTAATGAATTCAAGTTCTAGTTGTCCTGTGTAGTAAACAATTCTAGTAATTCAGAACCCTGAGACACATCTGTTGCATTTGTGTCAGTTGGTGATAACGCATCAGTATAAACAGTATTGTCTTGCCTGTCTGGAACAGCCGTAGAATACCCACGGCGGTCTTCAGTGGTCGAGGCTTCTGGTCTATAATTCGAGTGTGTCGAGTATCCATAGCGATGCTGCCCACTGTTTGTGGTTTCCGGTCCATATTCAGCCGAGTATCCTTGACCTTGGCGATATTGTCCACTGAACGATGTTTGTCGTCTATATGATCTGGCGGCCGATGTCCCTGGTTCATAATCAACATAACGTTGACGAAACGGACTAAATTCTGAATCGTGAGTTTCCATTTGAGCTCTTTTTATAACTTTAATTAACTCCATTTTTGTAGAAAGCTTACGATGTCTCGGGATGTATTTAAAATCATCTAGAAGTGAAAGTATAAACAGTCTATCTGAATCAGACTCTTGCTGTCTTTCACGCTCTTCTCTCATTACAATACTTTCCCTTAATACCTGCACCAAATTATCGTCGTCGTGTCTTCTTCTTTTTGGAAACAGATCGTTCACCTTGAGTACTACCGCTGTTAGTGTTGGTTTCGGCAGTGCGTGTTTCTTCCATGCTATTTTGAGTTTCATTAATTACCACGGTAGGCCAAAGAAAATGAAGTTGTTCGAAATATACGTATGGACTCTTACGCGAAGCTGCTGATCCACTTTTAATACCAGCTCTGCGTTTTACTTCCCTGCTGTAACTAGTCCTGATGTTCTTCCACTTGCTCTGTAGAGATTTACCTGAAAATTATATTTTTTCTTTGTTACAGATATCTTGCTACAGGATGTTCTTTAATGGAATTGAGTCATAATTATCGGATTGGACATACAACTGTCCGAGATATCATACATGAAGTTTGCATGGCGATTTGGGAGAATATGAGACAGTCATCGTTTCCAGAATTAAATGAAGAGAGGTGGCTTGAAATAGCAAAAGGTTTCAATGAAAATGCAAACTATCCCAATTGAGTTGGTGCCATCGATGGCAAGCATATAAGAGTGATAAAACCCAGCGATTCAGGGTCACTGTACTATAATTATAAAAATTATTTTTCCATCGTTTTACTTGCTGTATGCGATGCAGATTACAAGTTCACATATATAGATGTTGGGGCTTTTGGAAAATGTAGTGACTCATCGATATATAAAAAATCCATTTTGTATCAAAAACTTGTCAACAAAGATATACAAATTCCGGAGAAGCGCCCCATATCAAATAATGGAGTTCCGATGCCATACGTCATAGTGGGGGATGAGGCATTTGGCTTACGTGAAAATTTAATGAGACCTTATGGAGGTAGGAGTTTAACAGCGGAGAAAAGAATCTTCAACTATAGACTGTCTCGGGCCAGGCGGTACATAGAATGCACGTTTGGGATATTAGCCAACAAATGGAGAATCTTTCACCGCCCACTAGATGTCCGACAGGAACTTGCAATAGCCATAGTACAAACTTGCTGTGTCTTACATAACTACGTGCGCGAAAGAGACGGGTATAGGTTTCAAGACACACTGTACGTTCCACCAGAACTGGAAATAACCAGTGGACCCACAAATAGAGGAAGCCGATCATCAGCATCCTATAGGGATTTATTTGCGGATTATTTTATTAATGTAAATCCGTTAGAATGGCAAAACAGACATGCATTAGAGTAGTGCTTACCTATTTATCTAAATAAAACTTTGAAGTGAAAATACCTAGTTTAGTAGGTACCAAAAAAGAACAATCATAGTTATTCTGCGATACTTTACAAAAATATTGATTGGTGTTGCAGAATATACTGTATTATACTGTATAATCCAGATAATAAAAATACATGCTTACCAAATTCTTGTTTTTCATTTTCTGATAAACTTTCCGAGCACATTTCGTTCGTGATTTCTTCCCATCTTCTTTTCTTTAAATCCCGATCACTGTATTCTTCCGATGTTATATCCCAAATTGCTTTACGGCTTTCAATTTCCCGAATAAATTTCTCTGTATCGAAAGTCATCTTGTCAAAGTTCGGAACGCAAAATACGTCTGGCTGCTACAACTAGTGCGCGGAGACTGACTGCAGCCACATACATTCGCCTACACACGTTCTGGCTGCGCGCAGCCAGCTGGCTGCCGTGCAAACAGGCGCGTTTTATTGGCTGCTGCAGCTGCAGCCGAGATTTCGTGGCTGCCTAGTGCGCGGGCTCCTATACAACGTCATATGTTTTACAGGCTGCCGCAGCCTGGCTGCCTAGTGCGCGCCCGGCCTAAAATGCTTAACATTTTGTATTCGAAAACTGTTTCGAATTTGATAATCGAGTTTTAATTAAATATTAACGCTTGGGTGTAATTACTGTTATGTTGCAATATTGTATGTAAGTAAATAAAGAAATTGACATAAAGTACGATACCTACCTATAGTGATTAAAAAGATTATCACACGACGACATCAAAGTCAAAACACTCCGCATCTATTCATAGAATCCTTTATCATATCGAAGCGAAATACATTACTTTTAGGCTTGTTCAGCAGTGGACAAATATGGCCTTGGATAGGATTTGAATGCATTGTTATTTATTTATTTCATAATAGACCCCGCCCCTACAGATTTTTCACCTAATAAAAATAACAGTAATCTCAAAAAAAGAGGAAAAATAAAACCAAGTAAGTTAATCCGGGTCATATTTTACAGGGTAAAAATCGATAAAATTATTATATTAGAATGCATTTCATTATAAAAAACAAACTAATAATTCATAAATAAAATCATAAAATTTCATCAAATATCAGAAAATGCCAACAATTCATAATTAATTATATTGTATGTTCAACTTGGTGCGATGGTTTATAAAAAAAATTGAATTTAAAATTAGTTTAAAAAAATCATACAGTAGAAGAATAAACAATTTCGATCCCCGGCTGGGGAAAAAAAAAAAAAACCTCCAGGTCTTGGATGTTTACATGTTTGTGACGTCGCTGTTTCTGGTACAACACAGGGTATCCTAGTGTGGGGCCAGAAGCAACGTATGTGCCTGTATGTAAATGTTATAAAAATGTTATGTTGTTGTTATGTTATATATATAAAAGGAGAAGCTGACTGACTGACTGACTGACTGACTGACTGACTGAATGACTGACTGACTGACTGACATATCAACGCAGGGCCCAAACTATAAGGGTTAGAAACTTGAAATTTTGCACAGGAGTGGTAGCACTAAGAAATAATTTTTCAAAATTCACCCCCTAAAGGGGTAAAATGGGGGTGCAAAGTTAGCATGAAACTCTGCCGTTTTTGAAGTTACTCAAATGAAAGTCAGTATGAAGTTTCTTCGTTTAAAATCATGAAACACGTGTAAAATAGTTTTTCAAAAATCATCCCTTAAGGGGGAAAAACGGGGGGTGCAAAGTTAGTATGAAACTTTGCCGTTTTTGAAGTTATTCAAATGATATTTAGTACGTAGGTCCTTCATTTAAAATCATGAAACATGTGTAAAGTATTTTTTCAAAAATCATCCCTTAAGGGGGGAAAAGGAGGATGCAACGTTAGTATAAAACTTTGCCGTTATCCAAGTTATTCGAATAAGATTCTATATGGAGGTCCTTCATTAAAAGTCATGAAACATGTGTAAAATAGTTTTTCGAAAATCATCCCTTAAGGGGGAAAAAGTGGGGTTCAAATTTAGTATGAAACTTTGCCGTTTTTGAAGTTATCAAATGGGATTCAATATGAAGGTCCTTCATTTAAAATCATGAAACACGTATAAAATAGTATTTCAAAAATCATCCCTTAAGGGGGAAAAAGGGGGTGCAAAGTTAGTATGAAACTTTGCCGTTTTGGAAGTAATTCAAATGAAATTCAATACGAAGATCCGCCGCTAAAAGTCACGAAATACATGTAAAATAGGCTTTCAAAAATCATCCCTTAAGTGGGTAAAACGGGGTGCAATGTTAGTATTAATGAAACCCTGCCGTTTTTGAAGTTATTCGAATGAAATTCAGAATAAAGGTCCTTCATTGAAAGTCTTGAAACACATGTAAAATAGTTATTCGAAAATTATCCCTTTAGGGGGTGCAAAGTTAGTATGACACCTGCCGTTTTAGAAGTTATTCAAATGATATTTAGTTCGAAGGTTCTTCATTTAAAATCATGAAACACGTGTAAAATAGTTTTTCAAAAATCATGCCTTAAGGGGGAAAAAACGGGGTGCAAATTTAGTATGAAACTTTGCCGATTTTGAAGTTTTTCGAATGAAATTCAATATGAAGGTTTGTCATTAAAAGTCATGAAATAAATGTAAAATAGTTTTTCGAAAATCATTCCTTTCAGAGGGTAAAAGTTAGTATGAAACTCTGCCGTTTTTGAAGTTATTCGAATGAACTGCAGTATGTAGGTCCTTCATTGAAAGTCATGAAACATTGTGTGAAGTAGTTTTTAGAAAATCATCCCATGGGGGGTGCAAAGTTAGAATGAAAGCTCTCTGATATTCAAAGTTATTTCAATAAAATGTTGTATCAGGGTTATAAGTTCCTGATAAAGTTATTGATTATTGCCGACAGCCCTTTTTGTGAATTCAATACTTATGGGGGTTGCAAATTTAGAAGGTATAAAAGTTCTTCGTATTTACTTCGTATCGTCGCTTCGATTATTAAACATTTCGCTGCGATTTTTGAATTGAATTTCTTTGTTCTTCCATGTGTTTAAATACCACCTTAAATACTTGCTTACTTTCTTATTTTTTTTTCATATTGGTCGTTCTAACTCTTGAATAAATTTTCTCAATTCTTCTTATTATTTCTCCGTTCATGTGTTCATAAATATTTCTCTTTCTTCTTAGTTCTTTAAAATACAACCCATAGTAAACAGCCTATACGAGTATATGTCCCACTGCAGGGAATAGGTCTTCTCTCAGAGAGAGTAGTATGGTTTTATTTATTTCGCATGCGCTAAAAGTATCCCAATCTTAATTGCAAACGCAAACACTTTACTCAACTAAAGCCCACGCGGACGAAGTCACGGGCAACAGCTATCTATATATATAATAAGAGAAGCTGACTGACTGACTGACATATCAACGCAGGGCCTAAACTATAAGGGTTAGAACCTTGAAATTTTGCACAGGGGTTCCTTCTGTAACGTAAGGGAGCACTAAGAAAGGATTTTTGAAAATTCATCCCCCTAAGGGGGTAAAATGGGGGTTCAAAGTAGTATGCAACTTTGCTGTTGGATAACGGCAAAGTTTCATACTAACTTTGCACCCTCTTTTTTCCCCCTTAAGGGATGATTTTGGAAAAACTAATTTACACATGTTTCATTATTTTAAATGAAGGACCATCGTACTAAATATCATTTGAGTAACTTCAAAAACGGCAAAGTTTCATACTAACTTTGCACCCCCCGTTTTTCCCCCTTAAGGGATGATTTTTGAAAAACTATTTTACACGTGTTTCATGATTTTAAACGAAGAAACCTCATACTGAGTTTCATTTGAGTAACTTCAAAAAAGGCTGAGTTTCATACTAACTTTGCACCCCCATTTTACCCCTTTAGGGGGTGAATTTTGAAAAATCCTTTCTTAGTGCTACCCTACGTTATAAAAGGAACTCCTGTGCAAAATTTCAAGTTTCTAACCCTTATAGTTTGGGCCCTGCGTTGATATGTCAGTCAGTCAGTCAGTCATTCATTCAGTCGGTCAGTCAGTCAGCTTCTCCTTTTATACCACGTTGCAACCAAAAATGTACCTAAAAGTTAAACTGTGTCGACTTGTACCTACCAGAAAAAAGTTCCATCAACGTCAAAAAAAAGTAATGTGTTGATGGAAAGTTATTTCAGTTCTTCATAAGACAATGTTGTCTGGAAGAGATCGCTTATAGCGATAAAGGCGCTGGATATAGGTTACCCGTGGATAAACAGATTGACAGATTGATAGTGTACCTAATTGTCATATTGCGTAGGCGCATGCTGGCCTAAAAGGGGTGTGTATAGAGATTAGAGACTTTAAAAGATGACCTTGCCAGGCCCATATAAACCCTGTAGGTACAGTACATCGTGCGTGAGATAAGAAGCAGCCACTTTCTACAGACCTACGGAAAAACGGCGTGGTGTGAATCACAAATAACCTACTAAATTACTACAGTTAATAATGCAATTAGTATTATATTAATTGTATACTAATAGTAATATAATAGGTGATTTGTGTACCTACGTGCCACGCCACGAGTCTTTAAATCATCGATTTGGGACTAATGAATGTCGATAGAGCGAAAGAGATTTGTCAGGGTCGTGGTAACCCCCGGGTCTTGATTCTGTTTGTGGATTATAGTTCAATCACAGTTACATGGTCGAACAAGTGCTTATTTTCGTAAATTCCATTGACGAATACATGCGTGTTCGAAATTCTATAGACGCGCGTTGATTTGAAGAGGCAATTAAATATAAATCGACGCAGTCATGCCATGCATAAACATAAACATTTACATACAGGCACATACATTGCTTCTGGCCCCACACTAGGATACCCTGTGTCGTGGTAACTAGAAACTGCGACGTCACAAACATGTAAACATCCAAGACCTGGAGTTTTTTTTTCTCCCCATCCGGGGATCGAACCCGGGACCTCTCGCATGGTAAGCAGATGCGCTAACCGCTACGCCACAGAGGTCGTAATTACAGTTATCATTATACTACAATGCAGGCCCTGGTCTCTCCTTACCCCTTCGGGGTATAGGCGTGAGTTTAAGAGTATGTATGTGTAATCATAATCAATCCGTACTCGTAAACGGAGACCACTGTTGGGCGTTGGGCTCTTGTCTTTCATGCCAGCCAAGCCCATTGTCGCTACCAATGCTTTCCTGACCCTCCCTACCGTCAGATACCTATGTCTGAAGAAGAAGAAGAAGAAGAAGAAAAATTTATTATAACAACAAAACACACGCCACAAAACAAAATAAATCCAAAAATTAAACCATAAAATTAGTACAAAACAAAGAATCAGAAGAAAACAGGAGGAAAATAAAGATCACGGCGTGTCACTGCTGTTATAAATGGCAGCTGACTCAGCATTATGCTGAAGGATAAACCTTCAGCGCTGATTTTCAGTCAGTGCCAAATGATACTCCGCGAGCGTCACAGACCGCGGTGTGGTACAGCGATGAGAGAATTTAAAAAACTTTATTATGTACAGAAAAATAAGGAACATAATACTTATGTACAGAATAGATTAAGTACTTAAAATAGTTTATTACCAAGAAACAGACAAGACTATTAAGTATAAATTAATTAATAAATATAACAAAAATATATATGGATAATGTAATTAAGAAGGAACCAAAATACATAGAAATATACAGAGAAATATTATAGATACAGCACTTCACAGTCCCGCTATGCGATTACAGATTCATGTCTGTAGTTGCGGCGAAGGGTTGGAAGGGAAGGGAGGGGTGGTTTCTGAAGCTCCAGCAGATATGCCCTGAGCTCACGCCCAAAGGCACACCCACTAGTCGCTTCACGGAGAGGAGGAGGAATGTTGTTCCAACACTTGGACGCCGCATACCTGAAACTACCACGGAAAGCCATGGTCCGGTGTGCCATGCCGGTGTCAGGATCCTCTCTTTGTGTACATTGCGTTGTCTGGTAGCCCACTTAAGCTTGCTAAACAGATAATATGGGGTTTTTGTACGTATTACTCCAAAGAGTAGTTTGGCAAGGTGCAAATACCGACGAGCCTCCATGTTCAGAAGCTTTGCTGCGTCCAAGTATGGACTAACGTGGGATCTAGGAGGGATTTTGAAACAGAAACGTGCACATGCGTTTTGCACACGTTGGATCAATCTCTTCGTCCGACCGAGTATACAGCCACCATAGACGACGTCACAGTAGTTTAATCTGGATAATATCAGCGATTCACTCAGCCTGACACGCAAATCAGTCAGTGCTGAGGTAATCGCGTATATTATAAAGAATCTTAAGGCGATAGAAACAATTGCTGGCTACGTTTCTTATGTGATTTTCAAAACGCAGTTGACCATCCATAAGTAATCCAAGGTTTTTTGCTTCCATAACCCTTTCCACTGGTTCACCCCTGATAACTATATTATCGGAGGCTAAGGCTTGTACTGTCTAGGATATTCTTGAGCGATCATAAGATCTATCTATGGGCTCTCATGAAATAGATCAGGATTTTATGCTGATATAATTTTAGCTATTAATTGAGCCGATCCCGGCGGCACTGCAATGCCGGGCCGACCCGTGACGGGAGTGGAGCGAGCCCCGAACATCCCGTCGGTTAACTAAAATTAGTTTAATATACTGGTCCCCCAGTGGGGGAACTTTCAGATATTAAGCTGAAAAGAACAGATACTACACTTTGATCTTAGCCAAAAGGCCGAGAAGCGATACCGAAAACGTAGCTCTCTCGAAATATATATGGGCTGAAGAAAAATTCTACTTGCGCCATGCACGAAATGGTTAGAGCCCTCTAGTGTCATTCATGACGAAACATTTTTGTGACTTTAGGTGGTCAAGATGAGCCCGGTTACGATTTTTTTTAACATGTTGTTACATAGGCTTAACAAGAGACTGACGATATTTTCGGCGATTTATAAAAATAAGTAAACATTTACATCGAAACAAAAGAAGCGTTAAACCTATATTTTACTTTTTTTTGTTGATCCGAAACGTTATATAAGTACGTATGGTAACCTTTTCCCTAATGTAAAGACTAGTGGCTGGTCTTACTGTCAGAAGTTTTCAAGCCGCCGTCCTAATGCTTGGCTTCACGACTGCCATCTATCGACGGCAGCCGGCACCAACTGCTTAACGTGCCTGGCGAAGCACGGAACCGCTCGGAAAAATGCCACTAGCGTTAGTCATAGACGGTCACCCATCCATGGACTGAATGTGTCGTATGTTGGTTAACCTTAGTGATCGTTTAAGATCACTCGGCAGCCTGGGCAAGAAATTAATCTCGACATCAGGCAACCTTGAAATTCCAGAAAAGTCTAGAGAGCGAGAGAGTCTATTCGCTAGCTAACCCGGCAAACGCTGTTTTGCCATATTAATTATAATACCACTTACTAATTATAGGCTAATTAGACTACGACCTATTCTCAGACCTACCAAATATACAAAAAAAAAAAAACGCTGTTTGAAGCCATTCCGGAGAAGTTCGATAACAAAAATTGTGACAAGAGATTTTTTTTTAATTAGAATATTAAGCTTGCCAAACAGTCACCCTTTACGAGCGAACACCCAAGATAAACGATAGCATAAAACAAATCATGAAGCGGAGAAGAGTATTTTAAACAAATATTTTCAAAAACCACTTCGTTTTCCAAAGCAGACCCTCATTTTTCTGATCGTGAATTTCTCACACCAGATTCCTAACATGGGTCACGACCCAATATCATCGTCATCATTATCATCATCATCTGCCCACCGCGGCCCACGGCTGGGTATAAGCCTTTTCCCTTAAATGCCATCACAAACGGCCTCTCGCCATTCGCATCCAGGTACCAGACCTAACATAGGACTCTTTAATTTTAAATGTATTAAATCTAACACGAATAATAACGATGTAATGTGGACATAATTATGTTAGCCATGTCTAATGAATACAGTGAATATTATTGCTTCATCAACAGGGATAATCATGAATTTGGGATAAACGAACCAGACATGTTGGAGGAAAACCAACAAAAAGCCACATTTGCGGGGCCGAAATCCGCTCAGAAATCCCTGGAAGTCAGTCTTGTTTGTTTTCCTCATCCGCGTACTTTTGGTATCTGACCCTGGCGCGAGGAATACATAATCAGGCAACTGTATGGATGAAAGTCAAGTTAATTTGGAGTAGTCTAGTTCCAATCATTGTTGCCACTCAAGTGCAGAAGACGAGAGACTCGTGACCTAATAGGTCGAAGGACCAAAATTCCACGATACGGCCTAATTCCGGGCTTTTTTCTGACGCTAATAAGTCTATTATCCCACTTTGCTTGTCGTTGTTTGTCGAAAATTTTTACGTATCTGCATTGTGACTTGCACCCTTCGCTCCGGTTAAAGGCAGTAAACCCTAACGTCTAGACCTACGTAAACTGATAAATAACCTTCTAAGTACCTACTTACACATGGCGTTAAAAATAGTACATTGTTCCTGGATTACCCCAAAGGTACGGAAATGTAGACCTTATTGCATTTACTTACACAACCATCTAACTACGCACAGAGTTGCAGCTTCTTTGGCTAATAATAAATCAGTCCACCCCTGGTAATTAAAATGTTTCGTCATGAACGACACTAGAGGGCTCTTTAACCCGTTTCTGCATCGCGCAAGCTATTTTTTTTTCAACTCATATATATTTGCGCAGAGCCAATGACAAGTTATCGCTTCTCGGCCTTTTGGCTAAGATCAAAGTGTAGTATCTGTTCTTTTCAGCTTAATATCTGAAAGTTCCCCCACTGGGGGACCAGTATATTAAACTGATTTTTGTTAACCGACGGGATGTTCGGGGCTCGCTCCACTCCCGTCACGGGTCGGCCCGGCATTGCAGTGCCGCCGGGATCGGCCCAATTAATGAACTAAATGTGTAAAAATTTCTTAATGTAAAACGGTTCTTCTCCTTACCACAGACTTCAAAACTGTAATTTAAGAGGGAGGTTACACGCTCAGTTTAGCTTTAGCGTCAGTCAGAATGATCGTATGGTAACCCACGGACGGATTGACGGACTGATGAAATTGAAATTTATAAATAAATTCATTCTATTGTGAATGATGAAACTGATCGTGCAACCCTCTCGTATCATTCTCGCGTCATGAGTATCGATGGGCGCCGAGAATATTCTCAATGCTCTCTAAGTGGAAACTTTCGAGACGATTGAGAAATTACCGTAAAGTTTCCATATCTTCTCATTTTGGTGAGACGATAAAATATTGTTAATAAATATTACTTTCTTCATCAAAGATGCGTCTAAAATTGAAGTACATTGCATTTTAGGCTACACGCAAATATTGCAATCGATCAATAGAGTTTTTATCTTTAGAAGTTTACCGCATGAGATCTTTTTTCTACAACGTGTGTTTCTTTCGTTCTTCGTAGTATTTTGTTAGTCTCGTATTCAAGTTTTAAAACTATCTATTAGACCCTCATTACTACGGAACAGCTGTTTTATGTCACTATTTGCTCAAAAATGTCTCTTACTTCATAGCCCAGTCATTATAGATTTTGATCCGTGAATAATTAGTTCTAGAAATTTTTTTTCGTAGGTCCCACGGGGCGTCACTGGGAGTGTAAGTTCAAAAAGTAGACTGGATCAGCCTCCTGCATATATTCGAAAAAAAATTGTTTCCATCAAAACGGTTTTTCTTGAATAACTCGGCCATTTTTGATTTTACAGTAAAACTGTGAGAATAAAATTTATTGGAAATTTGATTCTCTACAAGTTTGGTTCTCATAATTATTCTTCTAGGATCGAAATTTTGGAAATTAGCTGAAAACCCAACAAATTCAAAATATTATTATTATCTCCTATGTTCCTCGTTTTACGGGATGAATGAAGAGAAACAAATTTGTAGAGTATCAAATTCTGAACAATTTCGGTTCCCATCTTTTTTCCCACAAGATCGATATTTTGTAAATTAAACCTGAAAAATGCGAAAAATTCAAAATATTATCATTATCTCCTATGTTCCACGTTTTACGGCATGAATGAAGAGAAACAAAGTTGTAGAGAATCAAATTTTGAACAATTTTGGTTCCCATCTTTTTTCCCGCAAAATTTATATTTTGGAAATTTTAAAAATAAAATTTTTCACGGGTAGGGTCGATTTTTTGATAATGACTGGACTATCAGTCTGTTATTAGTCTTCTGATAGTCTACTGCTGTGCCTTATGCCTTAAAGGATCATATTTTGATCACGCTTGTATATTAGACTCTAATACTCATTTGAAATGGAAAGCAGAAGGGGAGGCCTTTGCCCAGCAGTGGGGCACACGAGATGCTAAGTAAAAAAAAAACTCATTTATACGACGACTTGGCTTGTTAAATTGATACTGTGACTGTTATCTGTAATTTGGACAATCAAAACTGGACACTGGTGAATACTTCTTGATTCGTAAGTAGGTACCTACTTTTTATTTTATTATGTTAACATTTTTCAGGAATTTCGAATAGAACATAGAATTCTGTTGGTACTTTTGATTTTTCTTTATTTTGATGTTTTATTTTCATTATTTTTGTAAATCTGTACTAAACTGGATTCTGAAGAAGAAGTGGTAGCTATGGAATATATTCACACAATCGCAAATCAGCTCAACATAGACATTGCCGAAAATCTTGCAAGCTTTAGAGCAAAAGATGGAAGATTGTGGGGAAAAACATTTGTATGAAAAAATGTGACATCTATGAGCCACACTTTTACAAACTGGTGATTTCACTCATAAATTGGAGCCTTTCCCTTCATGAGTGCAATCGCTTTGCGTATTCTTACTGCGCCCTACACATCAGCTGCTGTTGAGCGCTCTTTTAGTTCACATAAAAGGATACATAACAAATTAAAAAACCGCCTTACAGCTGAAAGAGCCGCCAAAATTGCATACGTTGCATATAACTAGAATTTATTAAACCGTAGTACAGCTTGTCTATTAAGTCATGAAATTAAATAAGGGCAACCCTGTCTAACAACTGGCAACTCCTATTACGTAGTGGCCACACTGTATACAGTGACAGAAAATTTTGATCTTTGCAGGACAAACAACAACTATTCAAAGCAAAAAAAACTCTTATTTTATTATTGTAGATAAAAAAAAAATTATTTCAACATTAATTTCAACATAAATTTGAAGATAATGATTTAATCACTATCTTCAAATTCCAAATATTCTACATCCAAAGAGATATTTTCATCACTAGAATCATCAGCAACACTGCTGTCATCGCTAGTATCTTCGGTTATGCGGATTATTAAATCATCTACGTCTTGATAAAGGGTCCTTCCTCGTTCGTAATATTCGTTTTCCAGATCTACGACGTGACGGCAGCAGTTTTTCCATGTCTCAGCAGTGATGTTGTTAAAGGCCTCTTCAGTTAGCTGCTTCACATCCCGGGAACCAACATTGTGTGCAGCAACATTTTGTTTGACTTGAGCCCAGATGAGCTCAATAGGGTTCAAATCGCAGTGGTACGGTGGAAGCCGCACCACGGTATGCCCGTTTTCTCCCAAAAGCTCATCGATTGCATAGATTGGGCGAGGCTTATTTTTTTTCACCAAATTTAGCAAATTCGGCTTTCTTAGTGTGGGATCAAACTGAATGTTATTTTCCATAAGCCAAAGTTTGATTTCATCTACCCGGGATTGTGAGGTAGGAGCCTTATTTGTGGTCACGTTATGGTATGGAGCATTATCCATGACAATTATTGAAGGCTCGTGTAGGTTCGGTATAAGCTTTTCTGAGATCCACTTTGTGAAATTGTGCGCATTCATCTCAGAATGGTAATCTTCCAGTTTATTTTTGCCAGTAAATATAAGCAAACAGTTTGGGACAAAGCCTTTTTCACTGCCGGCATGGACGATTATGTACCGCTTGCCTTTAGATATATTTTGTGTAACGCCATCGACATTTATAGACTGCCAACATTTTTTGACCTGAAAAAATAATAAAAACTGTTTTTATAATTATTTAAAGCGTCCTAACATAACCATTAAAATGTAAAATAAATAATAACGAAGATGTTACCTTATATGAGGAGTGAATGTAGCTCTCATCTAGGTAAATTACATCTTTTCGTAACTCTTCTGGCAAATTTCTGTTTCTTCTTAGGATTCCTAAATACTCTTCTCTTTTAGCTGCTATGTGCGGTTGTTCTATAAGAGCCTTTCTGTCTGTTGAACATCTCTTATAAGAGAATCCAATCGCTCTTAAAATTTTACGCAGAACTTCTAGACTGCAATCAAAATCTAGATCTGTTTTTGCAATCACTTGCAATTTTCTCAAGGTAGGTACTTCTTTCCGCACCGTATAAAAAAAGTGAACTTTTTGCCTAAGTGCACATAAAGTGAAATCATCCATTTCTTTTTTAGGACGGCCGGGTCTGTGTTTACCAGGAGTTTCAAATATTCCGTTATTTGTGTACCCTTCATCCACAATGCGCCTAACCGAACTTTCAGATTTACCTAAAACAGAAAAAAACTAACAATCGAATCTATCACAAAAAAATGTTCGCCTATTTTTTCAGTTAAGAAACAATTGATTTTGATTTAGAAGTTCTATTGTCCAGAACAATGATGCTAAAGTATTAAGATGGTTTGGTCAGACTATAACGAAGTCAGGAAGGTCTCCAATATAACCTATAAACATGCAATGTAAACAATGCTATTTTTGACGCAGCATAAAATATTAAGTCAAATTTTAACTTACGATAAGACTTCAAATAAAGGGAGCACTCTTACGTACCCGTCATAGCTGCTGTTCTAGCATATACATCGTCCAAATCCGATAAAATGTATCCAGCTTCGTGTTCCAATAAACATCGCTGAAAAACTTTGAAAATCACTTCCCGAGCTCCACTTCGAATTGTTTTTTTCATTGTAGATTATATTTACTTTATTTAACCACAAATTCAGATGAATTCAAACCGAAACAAAAAACAATTTCAAAATAATAGAGTCCACAACTCTATCTCGGTGACAGATTGTTATAAGGGGTTTTTTTTTTTGGTCATATTAGTGTTGCCAGAGACATAGGCATAAATATTTATTACCAAGCATTTAATTTCATGACTTAATAGACAAGCTGTAGGTAACACATATCCGAAGAAGACGAATAATATTCTGTAAATCCTTCAGACAACGAGTCATTAAATGATGAAATCTCAGTCGTAACCGAGATTCCGTCGCTAGATGCTTCATTATCAGTGGTTGCTAGTCCAAGTGGTACACAGCCGCACATGGAGTTTTTCGATTGCAATAATTTAGGTAGTGATTCTGGCTGAATTTTGTTAGTTTAATTTAATTTTGTTGATGTTTTGATTTGTTTTTTATTGAAATTTTAAATAAATGATTGTAATTTGATATATTACATCGTTTTATTTATCTTTGCACATTTATATAGTTCAGAGGGTCAGAATTACTGTTTTCATAAGACTGGATATTTTTCTACCTCCATATAAAAATACCTAGCCAGATATTTGAAGTACTAAAAACCAGACACACATACTAATTTTAAAAACATAGTCCCATCAAATCTCTCCCCTATCTCTAAACTACATCCCTGCCAAACTGCATCTTCAAATATAACGTAGTTTCTGAGATTTCGTGATGAATGTGTTTCACTTCCATAAAACTTAACGAATAACCAAGTTTAATAATAGTAAATACGGATAAAAGTACACTGCGCATAGGAAAAAACGTATATTCACTGCATCTTAGACCAATAATATGCGAATACTGCAATAAACAAAAAAATAATAATAACCCTTAAGCACTGTGATATTTTTTTGTATCATTGATACAGATATAGGTCTCCCAGACTCTCATAGAGGAAAACTGTAAAATTGTACATAAAAGTACAAATATTTTATTTTATTCTTTATTTATCTTATAAAGCAATCGTATGGGAACATTATAACATAAAATTAAAAAACATTTTTAACAGCGAGAACAGTATTTTAGGAACTATTAGTGAGGACACCACTTTCAGGCACTTTTTTACTAAGTATATGTAAAAACCTAAAAGAACCAAAAATGTCGTCTTCAATTAACAAAAACGTAATCTTTTATAATTAGTCTTTGGATTTCAGTATAATATTATAATTTTATAAATAAGAAAAAAATATTGTCATCATTTAAACTTCGCTAAATTTTTGGGCTACGAAATTTACGCATGCTGGCTTGGAACAGCGCAAACAGATGGGATTTTTAGAGCAGTTTCCAGTTTCGTGTCGGACATTCAGTATCGGAATGTGTCTCCATGACTTGCATCACGAAATTTTCGTCAAAATCCGAATCACCGCTAAAATCACTATCTTCCTCGTTCAAAATCCATTCTTCCAACAAGGAAGCCGTGGCAGGGTCTGACACGTTCAATGCTCGAGTTCGCAGTGATCGCGAAGTACTTGGTCGTTTAGAACCCATCCAAAAACCAAAACATGACTTGTTGAAAAATCACACGCCGACACTGATATAGGTCTGTGAGACCTACAAGAAAAGTTCAATCTTCGATACTAACCTGAAAAGCGCGCAAAGCAGCCATTTCTCTTTACTGCTTGCAGCTCACTAACGAACTTAAAGGTATTAAGACGTACGACACGGTCCGGTGAAGCAGCTCAAAACAGCAAGTGTTTCTTTTCGCTATGGGAGTCTGTCAGACCTATTACAGTGCTTAAGGGTTAAGAACATTTTATCTTCTCACCAAAATGAGAAGATACGGAAACTTTCAGGAAGGATATCGGTAAGTTTCCACAAAATGGAAAGTTACCGAGAAGTTGCCCATCTCTAGTCATGAGACGTGTCATTCACCTCTCCCGTCCGGGCCGAAATGGAGCCAGACGCGTCACGCGACAGAGCTTCGTGCATGTCTTGTCAAATATGGTTTAACCATTTAATTTTGCAACAAATTGTCGTAACAGGCGTCTTTCATTCGATAGTAATTTGCAAGTTCTCTTCTTCCTCTACCCGTATTTCATTTAATAAATTTAGATGAGTGTAATGATACCTTTTGTAGCCAGCTTTTCCTCCAACACTTTCTTTTATGCGTTTTTTAAGCAGTAAAGCGATAATGATCTTAGCATAGGCCTTTTTTTCTTCATAATGTCCATAGTTAAGCAGGTAAACGATTGTCGTCTTCGCGATCTGAACGGCGACTAGCGTACGTTTTATCAGTCTGATGTCAGTCTTTGATTGATCGTGTAACCGTTCAAGTCATCCATCATCCAGGCGTCATTCAAAATTTGACCAGACTGACGCTAAACTGAGCGTGTAACCTCCCTCTGATGCAGCGCAGACGATAGACTTTTTGTGCGATCAAGTCCGTTTTTTGTGCGCGATGGAAATGAAATGAAATTTATTTGTCTCCCAAAAATCTGTTACAGATCTTATCCCTAAAATGAGTATATCAGACTTTCAAGATTTGCAATAAATAAACGATGTTTTCATTTTTGACTTGTTTAAGGTATGTTTCAGTAACCCTTAAATCTGTAAGATAAACTAAAAAAAATGAACTATGAATGTTCCCCATTGCGTAGGTTCTATTTTCATGGACTCAAAAGAGCGTCACGGATAGTGTGTAAGTAAGGAATGTAATTTTTGTAAATAACACTGTCAAGATAATATCCGATCCCGTTACACATCTGTGGCGCAAACCAATACAAGAGGCGATGTTTTTGTTTCGCTCCCCAGCCCCGCATACTCAATGCGTACTGCCTGATTTCCCGAAAGCAGCTTGAAAAACAACAACAAAGCAGCTGTGTTATGCTATGCGTCTGTTATATTTGTTGGACTGTGAATCTGTGATACGCGGCTATCAGTAGGTCAATGGAATGGCGTGGTCTTGTTGCCTTGTGTTGCTTGTGATATTTTCGACGAATTGATAATGGATACCTACTTGTTTAGCCATGAATACGCTTGAGATACAGATTATTTTTTAAAACATAGTTGAAGCATATGTTATATTTTTCCCAATGTTAAATTTAAGCAGATTACACTATTATATAATCCTATTCATAGAGATGAGTGAGATAGGGAGAAATCATATCTGCGAAACTGTTTACAGCAGCACTTGAAGACTATTCGACTGGGAAGGATATGGAGCCAATTTTCACTTCATTAGCAAATAAGACGACGACTCTAAGGCGTATGACTTGAATTCTACATAAAAAAGTCAAACGACACCCAAATTATGTATTCTGAACACTATGCGACATTGAATTCGAATGAAAAAAGAAATGTCTAACGACTAAAAGAGTAATCTGTGAATCCTGCGTTCCATTTTCTTGATTGTAATTGAAAGTTAGTCGAATCTTAAACATTTACAATTTCTCTTTTAAATTGATACACTTTGCGGCAAATTATTACTTTGAGTGTTATTTTATAAACTAAGAAACTGTTTAGGTACAAAATATACGTTATTTAAAAGTTTAATACACCTAACTCTTAAAATTTTCAACTGAAATTTTACTTATAACGAAACGTCAACGTAGGGAACGTAGGGCCTAGGTAGGTAGCATAGGTGCAAGTTAAAACAAAATATTTCTACGTAAAAAATTATGGCGTGCCTGAAGGAAACATCACTCAGAAATTAGAAATCAGAAATTTATTTCAACGTAATGAATTTACATTCTGTTTGTTGAATATCAATGTACATACACTTATGTATAATGTTAGCCGCTGCCTTAGTGTATTGGAGAAAAAGGCAGCGAAAAAAAACTCCACTCTGACCATCATTTCTCAAATCACCCTAAAGCTAATACAAATTAGGTATGAATGTTCATGAATGTTCACTGAACTTCACAGTACATAGATAGATAGATAGAATATTATTTATTGTACTCATAAATTACATTTACAGATTTTTAAATATTTTTTAGAATATAAATCTAGTAATATAGTACTAGGACCAGTGGCGGATTTGCAGTCTTGGCCGCTCTAGGCCCCACGCCATGTGCCGCCCCTTTCTCAGCACAGCACGCAGCACCTATCATATAGACTAGGTACATAATGAATTTAGTGGCGCATACCTATAAAAATTGCTATTCGTTGCAGTGCAGTGCGGCCCGCCATAATTATGCACAGCCTTTTAAATATTTAGGTACTTTGCATTTGAGTTATTTCTTGCTATCATCAGTGATTTTTTTGTCACGATTTGCCGCCCCTAATATCTGCCGCCCTAGGCTCGGGCCTACTTAGTCCAGTCATTATTGACATTCGAAATCGAAAATTTAATAATAATTCCAAAAGTTTTCAAACTTCGGTCAAGTGAATGGTACATTGGGACGACAATAAATCTCATTTTGCAACCTTGTCCGCTGTCCGGAACATTGTTGAAATTGCAATTAAATTAATTTTTGCTGTATGGTCGTGAAAAAAATTCCAAAAGTTCTGCAAACTTGGGGAAGTTTTCGATATAATATTTCATATCACGTATTAAAGGACATTGTCCACTTTGTATGGACGTTTCGGCTAAACGTGAACAGACATTTGAATCGAAACTAAATATTAGGTTTTGTAGTACAAGTTGGTAAGAAACTAATAACAGTAATTATTTTGTGTCTATATGCATGTGTCGTGATTTTTTTCTGTATGTCAACTTAGAGGTTATGTTCAAATAAAATAACATTTCCTTATAATATATTTTTATTATTAAGAGTCAAATACTATTAATATATCATCTAAAAACTGGGCAGGTGGATTAATATTGTCTTGATACCTGGCCCAGCTTAAAAACCATATAATGGTCATTATATGAGCACAGCAACCCACTGTCCTTCGGCCCACCAAACAGTTGCAGTAGTATTCTTTGATGGCTTCCCTTCCTTGTCCATTATTTTGAAATATAATGTAAACATAATATATTTTGTGCCTTATGTGTCTACTTTGAATTTTTCCTCTTAACATTGTACTGTTGGGGGCCCGGGGAATGTCTCCCAGCAGGTTGCTGCCTCTATCGGGAATAGCCCTGCACACTTCAATGGTGTAGGAACCGTTAGGTTTTATATGTTCGCCATAGTATGAGCGTGCTTGTTTGATTTGGTAAGTACCACAGGCCAACAATATTAAATCGTTAAGCTCCAGTCTGGGAAAGTGAATTTCTGTTGTGTTTGCATTAATGCTAACAAATTGTGCCTGCCTCCGGTTCATATTATTTTCTATGACTAAATCACAGAGATAATTATTCATAAACATTCTCTCATTTATAATTGAAAGAATTTCTCTGGCATCAGGTCTATCTGTAATTCTTTGGTGAAACCTGTTTATTAATGCTGCAGCTACTCTGAAGTCTAACATGGCATGCTTTGATGCACGGTTAAAAAACTCCCGTCTAAACAATCTAAATGATTGTTTGAAAATGCCATTAACGGCTTCCACCACCCATCTGCATATTGTGACTGTCCGAGATCTATTGGCTGCAAGTGTTGAAAGCTGGGATTCACCAGCTTGCAAAGATTCCGGCATGTGCAGTGAATAATTGCAAGCTTGCAGTAATGGCACCGCATCTCTAAAACCTCTATCTAGAATAAAAACATCTCCATCTTGGAAATATTGCCTTAAAGGCTTTGATGGGTCACTAAATTCATTTAGTATTATGGCGGCGTCAGATGTTTTGGCTGAATAGGGGCCCATGACATCAATAATGTAGCCATCTGAACTTACAATAATGAATGGCTTCATTAGGTTCCTATATTTATGCAAGGAGTAGGTCTCTCGCTGATAAAAATAATTGGAGCTCTTCTGTATGTAGAGATAAGTGCCGTCCATAATGACCACTGGTCTTCTATTGTCTGCATCACCACCGAAGAGCCCATTTGGTATTAATAGATTTCTCGCTACGATTTCTGCTCTGGTGATGTTATTTATACCCAAGTTTCTGGGGACAAAATCTTGCTCTAGCATTTTGCGAGCTTTGGCCATCATTCGCATCAATGTAGTACGTGGGATATTCAGTAATGTTGATATCCTTTCGTCTGTGTCACCGGTCTTTAATTTCATCAGGTAAGTAGCCAGTGCTATTGACCCGTATGTCAAAGATTGTAGCCGTGGCAGCTCTGCTTTTATCTGCCTGAAATTCTCTTTTGATAATCCTAGCCAGTAGTGGCATTGTTCATCAGACATTCCTTCTACATCTGTCAAATCTATGGTGAGCTTTTTTTCATTGACAAATGTTGCGAAGTCTTGTATGTGGTCCGCAGTAAATGTGTGAATACCATTATCACCATGCACTAGAAGCTCCCAGTTCGGGTTTTGCAGATGAAAAGTACATATCCTACACTCTGTAGGCACATAATATTTGTACTCTGCGAATAACAATACTCTCAGCCATTTCGGGACCATTCTCCTTTCGGTTGACTGACATTCAGGTACAAAACACTGTGCTTGTGTGTCCGGTGCTCTTGAATAGTCAGGCAGGTCTATGCTTGTGTCCCGATGTGTGTGCGGTGGCACCAATGGTTGTGAAGCTGTACGGTCGCTTCTCTGCCAGCAGGGATGGCAGATTTGATCTGACCCTCGCAACTGAAATGAACAAACAATAGTTCAGCATTTCTTAAAAGGATGAATATTCACAGATATTTTGGTAAATGGATGCAAGCCCACTCTTTTCAAGCCATTAGGTGATCGGTGATATTTTGATTAAAAAATACAGGTTACGCTTTATTGCACAAAAGAAATAAAACAATACATGAAACCTTAAATAACAGGTATGCATCTATTGTGGATGATTTATACAGTGTCCTGTGGCTGTGTCATAGATAGATAAAGATAAAAATGTGCACCACCTGTAAACATCCTCACAGCTTATTCGACATAGTCACAGGAAAGACAGAAGTCAATGTGTGGAGTCAACTAGGCAATGTGTTTCCTCTCAGTGTTATACATAGCAAGTGGTATTACTACTTAACTATTTGAACAAATGTACAATATTGTACATGACTTGAAAATAAGTTATAGGTAATGCTACTGGAAAGGACCGCCAGGCAAAAGAAGAAGAGTTAGACCTTGCACTCGCTGGGCAGACGACATAGAACAGACAACCAAAACAAAAAGACTGGAAAAACTTTGCGCAAGATAGAGATGGCTGGAAAAGACTGGAGGAGGCCTATACCCTTACAGGGTCCTAAATACCTTAGATTTAAGACTTTTGTTTTAAAATTATTATTTCTAGTTATTTTGGTGAAGGTTTCTTAGGAAAACAAAGGCGTTTTTATTTTATTTGATGCTACCACTGGGAATCGAACCAGGAGCCTAATGCTTCTACCACCAGGGCTATCAATGCTGTTGATTCATCATCATCATCATCATTCAGCCACAAGAAGTCCACTGGTGGACATAGGCCTCCTCCATGGATTTCCAAAAAGACCGTTTCGAAGCGGCTTGCATCCAGCGTCTCCCTGCCACGCTGTTGATTAATAAAATACAATAGCTACTACTTACATAAAAGTAATCATCATCATCATCATCAACCCATTATGTCCCCACCGAGGGGCACGGGTCTCTTCCCTGAGGAAGGTACAGGCCATACTCCACCACGGGGGCCAAGTCCGGATTGGTGGAGGGCATAAAAGTAATAATAACTACTAATACTTACTTGTCGAGGCATAATCTGTTCTATTATGATATTTCTGATACGGGACTCCCTTTCTGTGCTTGTATGTAGCATGTGCGATCTCATTCGCAACAATGAGGATCCACAGCTCACACAAAGATTTCTCCGATGACCAGTGCTGGTGGATGCCTCATCAACCACCTGTTCTCTTGACTGGTGTAGCGCCGAAGTCCAACAAGAGTGGCACACAACACTACTTTCTCCAATCTATAAACAAAAACAACATGTACATATTAAAGGAATGTATTCACGCAATGGCATTTTTAAACAAATTGGTCATTTTAAGAGACTTACGGTTTGAGGAGCAACCCATTGTCGTATAACTGTGAGCACCTCCGCAAGATGAAGGTTATGTATCCTTCTCTGAGTGAGATCATTCCCACAGTTAACACATCTTATTTCCGCAGTATCGGAAACGGGCTGATGTGAAGCCGCTTCTTCCGTGTCAGAGAGCAGGTTATCATGTAAAGCTGACTCAATTTCCAAGTTAAAGCCGAGGTCAACGTTTAGAGCAGGTTCGGAATCCGTAGAAGTGCCAGGGTCGTCGTGAAGTTCAGGTACAGAGTCCGTAGTTGAGCCAGGGTCATCAATCATCATCAAATCCGGGGAATCTGGGTCCATTATAATAAGCCAAAGTCGAAAACAAATGCATTCACGAATTGTCGAAACGGCAAACAAAACACAGAATGAAATGAACGAGAGCGCGCGGTGAGTGACAGAGTTTATTTTTTATTTTTGTCTGGTATGGCCATGAATAAGTAGTTTTCTCACAGATCGAAATATTTTTTTGTCCATTTGAACAACGATTAACTGCGACGAATGGCGCATGTGTGATTTCAATGCATTTGAATTGATGTACTTTAATTAGGTAAAAGAAAAATAAGTACAAAAAGTGCTGCTTTAGAAACCACCAAGTTATTTTTGTGTTGATTTATTCTGTGGTGATTTATTAAGTTTTCTTTACATGGCAATACCGAAATTAAAATGTCGACCGGTCAGCCGATTAAGACTGTGTTTCACTTAAATTCCTTTTTAGTTTTAACTGTCGATTGACACAACGAGATAATCGAAAATATTCGTTGGGGAATTATTCATAAACAGTGGTTATCCCGTATTACCGCGTACGTTCTGTCCACGCATAGCCGAAAATGGACAATGTCCTTTGCAACCAATCTAAGTGTACGGAACATTTTTTGTTATTGAAAATTAATGTTTTTTTTTATTAAACTGAATGAAAACGTTCCAAAAGTTCTGCAAACTTGACACATATATCGGAAAAATATACCGAACGGTTGTATAAATTTGCAACCTTTTTCGTTGACCGGAACATGTTTATTTATAATTATTTTTAATTCGTGGTCATTTTTTCGAGTAAGGTGGTCTCGGAATAATTACAAAAGTTTTGAAACTTGGTTGCAAACTTCGAAAACATCTATTCTGATGCATTTACAAATTTGCAACCTCATACGCGATCCGGAACTTTATGCAATTTGCAAAAATGTAATTTTTTTATTTTTTCACCTTCAAGAAAATTTCAAAAGTTCTGCAAATCGAGGGGACTGTTTAATTTTGGGATTATTGTCAGTATTTGAATTTGCAACCTCTCACGCAATCCGGAATCTTGTGTGATGTCGGAAATTTAACTTCATGGCATTTTTAATTTCCGAAAAAATTTCAAAAGTTCTGCAAATCGAGGGGACTGTTTAATTTTGGGATTAATGTTAGTATTAAAATTTGCAACCTCTCATCACGCAATCCGGAATCTTGTGTGATGTCGGAAATTTAAATTTATGGCATTTTTCATTTTCGAAAAAATTGCAAATATTTGCAAATCGAGCCAATGATTGTTTCTTTGAGGTGCATGTCAGTATTAACATTTGCAACCCCGCATGAGATCCGCAACTTTGTGTTCTTTGCAAAAATCGATTTTTCGCATTTTGTTATCCTTGAAAGAGTTTCAAAAGTTTTGCAAATCGAGCGGATGGTCTTATTTTGGAATCGATACCACTATTCAAATTTGCAACTTCGCACGAGACCCGGAACCTTGCGACAATATTACCGTCGAAAAAATAAATAGACGTAAAAAGATATCAAATATTCGTAAAAAAGGTAAGTAAACATTAATGGACGACAAAGCGTAGGTGAGTAACAGTGTATTTAATCCCCAGATTCGTTTTATTAATAAAAAAATACGTACCGGCAAAATCCTACGTCCGGTTTAAATAAGCCCAACGGAATTTATTTTTGGCATAATCACCTGTCATGTAAAAATAGTACTATACCAACATCTGTTAGAAACAAATTGTGTTACAAACAATTTCAATCATTAGCATGTGAATGGTATATTATTGATTTATTTGAAAGACGAATCTACATCAATAGAAAGATGAACTAGGAGGATCCATAATACCTTTAAAAGGTAATGAAAAATTGAATAGTAGAAAAATTTGTTGATGAGACATGCTGAAAAATACTAAAGAAACTACCTGAAATAATTTCTGTATTACGTTTATAATTTCTCGTAAATGTCGACACTGACGATTGTTACATTCAAGCATTCAAGGAAAAACATTTCGAATAGATTGTCCGTAAATAATATCTTTTTTCAATATATTATGAGGTCAGTTAATAAGTGTTAAAACCTTACAAGTTAGCGATAAAACTTTGAATGCATGTTGAATGTAACAATCTGTAATTGAAGATACTGAAAATCTGATTTATTTGAATTTCGTAGAAATACATATCTGAAAAGAAATAATTATGAGCATTTGAATTTTTTTGTGTGGGCCCTCCCACACCATTCCTGGATCACCATAATGTTCTTCCAGTTCCGTGGTACATTTCGATGACATTTCACATTCCACAATTGTATTATCCGGTGCACCATCTTCTGCATCTGATCTTACGTCACTGCTTTCATAATCAAGGAACGTATCCAGCGGTTGACGCGACCATTGGTCGCGTTACCATAGCAACGCAGGTATACGACGTCGCGGCGGCTTCGTATAGCACAAAGTTTAGGCCCTGAATATACATATAACAGCGATGTGTACGGAAATAATATTTTGCGTGAAAGTGATTAAAAAATATTTCCGTATTCCGGATATGGTTGCAAATTCAAATACTGACATTAATCCCAAAATTAAACAGTCCCCTCGATTTGCAGAACTTTTGAAATTTTCTTGAAGGTGAAAAAATAAAAAAAATACATTTTTGCAAATTGCATAAAGTTCCGGATCGCGTATGAGGTTGCAAATTTGTAAATGCATCAGAATAGATGTTTTCGAAGTTTGCAACCAAGTTTCAAAACTTTTGTAATTATTCCGAGACCACCTTACTCGAAAAAATGACCACGAATTAAAAATAATTATAAATAAACATGTTCCGGTCAACGAAAAAGGTTGCAAATTTATACAACCGTTCGGTATATTTTTCCGATATATGTGTCAAGTTTGCAGAACTTTTGGAACGTTTTCCTTCAGTTTAATAAAGAAAAACATTAATTGTTAATAACAAAAAATGTTCCGTACACTTAAATTGGTTGCAAATTTGACACGTGATGTAAAATAATATATTTAACACCACTCCAACTTTGCAGAACTTTTGGAATTTTGGTCTCAAGAACTGAGCAAATTATCATTTATTGCATTTTTAACAATGTTCCGGACCGCAGAACAGGTTGCAAAATTTTATAGTTTGTTTTAATACCATTCCCGACCTTACATCAAAATTTGAAAACTTTTGGAATTATTATGAATTAATTGTCTTGACTGACTGGACTAACTGGGGCATTAGGGTAAATCCGCCACTGACTAGGACTATAGAGGTGAAGGTTGCAAGTTTTCGCCGCACCACACATTCTGAGTACGTTAGTCTGTCTGTTCCTAGCATTAAATGCAGTACTTTTCCACTATCGCGAACTCACAATGTAATCTCAGAAAAACGTTTGTGCTCTATTCCGCATTTAACCGTAAAATGTCTAAAAATAAGCACTTTTTACGCCATCATCGTCACGAGATCTCCAATGTCTTAAGATACCGGTAGCTTTTATTTTTAGCAAGATAAGAGCTAGTGTCGTAACTCACGATACCAGCACGCAGTAAGTGTAACTCACGTTTATCTGACGTACACTGCACACATCTATACTTTATTATGTAGGTACACACAAAACAGACGCAGTCGATGATATAGTACAGTCGACAGCAAATTTAATCTTCTAGCCCGTGCACTCTACGCAGAGGCTTCGCAACTAAAATTTGTTGTATTGCCGACTGTACCATTAACGTCCATCTTACTGAGCACATCTGAAATGAAATTAAATGAAATCTTAATGTGGCCTCCACACTGCTCGCGAAGTTGACGGGCCTACCGAACGTGATTTTCTATCTAACTTGCTGAGTAACATCCTGAGTCCTCCTTTTTCAAAGCCATGACACACACCCACCGCGGTGGGTGGCCACCTTAAACTGAACTTTATTCAACGTAACTAAAGTAAGTACATGATAGTGTTTGACTGTTTAGTTTCAATCTACGTAATATTGGTTTTCTTGTAAGCACCAAAATATTGTAAAATCGAGCTGTTGTATTTTGCGTGTTCTGTCTTTGGAATAGGGCTTTTACTATTCCATTCCATCCCGTCCCATCCCGTCCCGTCCTATTTCATTCCATTCCATTCTTTTCTTAACTTGCACACACGACATTTTCCAGGATGTTACATAACAAAAAACGGGAAAAAAGGGCGAAATCTATTCTCTGCTCTTGAACAGACGACGACTATTCTGTTTCTGCATAAGTCAACTAATTGTATGGTGTCAGAGGTCACCAGACTGATTGTATTGGCGAGGGCAGCTGCAACTCGGTGCGTCAGACGCTTGCGTAAGTCAAGGCAATACGGTCCATTCTCCCTTACATTTAGGGTGATCCATGTATAAAGCAATTTTGCGACTGCCGCCGTAACGCCGTGCGTAGTTGTTAGGTTAAATTGGTTATGTAAGTCAATACAATAGGGTGTACCTATATTGCCTTGCTGAGAATCATACCTAATTATATTTACCTGTCCAATATTCGGTAAGTAGGTCCTCATTACCCCCAAATGGGGCTTGTAGGTAACCAATTAGCGCTCTAGGGTAATAATGTAGCTAGAAAAGCCCTAGGGCGGTAAGTAAAAAAAAAAAAACTCTTCACTCTTTCAAAAAGTTCGCGTACCTACCTACATCTAACCATCATACTGGCAATAGACATCATGCATGCATTCAGCCTTGTCTTCGTATGAAAATAATAGTCATCAATTTTAAATATCAAACGGCGAAGCTCAATTTCGTTCTTGAAAAAAATAATTAAAAAAAAGATGAGAAAAGGCGGGAATAGCCTCGTAAGGCCCGACCTTGAAAAGAACAATTGATTTTGTGATCACTTGAAGACATTGGGCCTCACGAGGATATAAAACTTTTAATTTAAATATTGTCTGTTTTTGTGATTTTTTTATAATTACGTGCTAATTAGGAAAACAAACATGAGTCCTGCAAGTGATGACGATATAAGCTGCACTTCCGATTCAATGAAAATGGAAGCTGAAGCAGCAATTAACAATATTTTGCCTGAAAGTTCTAAAGAGAGATATTTGAAAACTTACGACGAGTTCATGAAGTGGCGAAAAGAAAAACGAGTATTTTTTTTCTACTTACCTCACAATCGAGATGTAAAGCAGAGTAGTTAGCGCGCTCGCTGCGCTCGTGCGCCTAAATATCTCGGGCTGCAATTGATGCCTTACATCCCTTGGCTACTAATCTACTATTTCGTTGTTTGATGCAGTCATTTTCTGTTAACAATAATTTGTAATTTTTTGGTTAAGTATTTTTTTAATATACATCACATCGTTACATTGACGAGCCCGCCTGTGTGCAGATTTTCAATTGCAATAAAGTAGGGACTTTCAAATTTTAATCTGTGCGGTTTCAAACAGAATTTGTTTTTATTTAATGTAACCAGGATCTGTGACTTCTGAACGTTAAAAGTGTAATTGGATGCTTTGCTCATTAAAAATTCAGAATTAGCTGCTTGCTAGATTAACTTTACTTTAAGATTCATGATTAGGGCCGATCCCAATTATTGCCAACGTAATAATGCATTCCAGACGCGTTCATCAGTGTCTATTCTAGGTTATTCTAGAGTGATCATAAGATCCAAAGATCTATAATATTTTTAGCTACAAATTGGGCCGATCCCGGCGGCACTGCAATGCCGGGCCGACCCGTGACGGGAGTGGAGCGAGCCCCGAACATCCCGTCGGTTTCCAAAAATCAGTTTAATATACTGGTCCCCCAGTGGGGGAACTTTCAGATATTAAGCTGAAAAGAACAGATACTACACTTTGATCTTAGCCAAAAGGCCGAGAAGCGATACCGAAAACGTAGCTCTCTCGAAATATATATGGGCTGAAGAAAAATTCTACTTGCGCCATGCACGAAATGGTTAGAGCCCTCTAGTGTCATTCATGACGAAACATTTTTGTGACTTTAGGTGGTCAAGTTGAGCCCGGTTACGATTTTTTTTACTTGTTGTTACATAGGCTTAACAAGAGACTGACGATATTTTCGGCGATTTATAAAAATAAGTAAACATTTACATCGAAACAAAAGAAGCGTTAAACCTATATTTTACTTTTTTTTGTTGATCCGAAACGTTATATAAGTACGGATGGTAACCTTTTCCCTAATGTAAGTATTAATATGTACATGTACAGGTAATTCTAGTTGCTATACCACTTAAATGCTCAACCAGTGACATAAATTTCAAATATTTCGACGTTAGCCAGACACTTTCATAATCATTTCGATTATGTAACATGTTGTATAAGTTATAAATAACCATAATAAAATACTCTGACTCAAAGTAATTAAACAGATACATTTTATCGATCATCATCAACAACCGATTATGTCCCCACTGGGGGGCAAGGGTCTTTTCAATACGTTATTTTTAGGGTTCCGTACCCAAAGGGTAAAACGTACCCTATTACAGAGACTCCGCTGTCCGCCCGTCTGTCATGTCACTAGGCTGTATCTCATGAACCAAGCTAGTTAGACAGTTGAAATTTTCACAGATGATGTATTTCTGTTGCCGCTATAACAACCAACAGTAAAAAACAGAACAAAATAAAATATTTAAAGGGCAACAAACGTGATGTTTTTGCTCGATATTGATAACGGCAACAGGTAGACGCTTGAAATATTCACAGAATATTTGGTTATATATTGACTTTAAAAATAAATAATTAAAATAAAACAAATACTTAAGGGGGGCCCCCATACCACAAACATGATGTTTTTGCTCGATATTGATAATGGCAACAGGTAGACGCTTGAAATATTAACAGAATATTTGGTTATATATTGACTTTAAAAATAAATAATTAAAATAACACAAATACTTAAGGGGGGGGTACTCCTATACAACAAACGTGATTTTTTTGGTACGTAACCCTTCGTGCTTCGTTCTTTCACCTGTCTTCTGTAGATTTTATTCCACGACAACGATAATTTAATGATAACTTTACTTATCATGATAATTCCGTTGCAAAGTGATTTGTTCTCCGTAGCGACTAGTCAGGTTGCACCATATTTTGCATTTATTTAGAATTCCGTCACAAGATTTAGCACAATACCGAAAAATTACAAAATGTACACCGGAATGAAAATTAAGAGCGTCTACAATTATTATTGATTGTATATTAGAGGTTCAAATTAAAATATTTTATCTACAGTAAAAACAAAATGTTTACTTTATGAACGTTAAAGTTGTTAATAAATACATAGATTACTTAAGTGGAGAAGAAGCTAAATAAGGAACTCTACATTAAGGCCGACTTGCACCACCGACTAAAATCTATTTAACTTTAAGTTAAATAGAATTTTAACAGTTCCGTCATACACTATCTGTCAAAATTCTATTTAATTTAACGCTAAATGGATTTTAGTCGGTGGTGGTGCAAATCGGCCTAAATGTTATTCTTTTCAAAAAGTTTTGGCTTAATTAACAAACTTTCAAACATAAAACATATTACTCTTGGATGTGTTGAACACTAGACACAACTCCTCTGAATACATTTATATCTGACGCTTTGTCGTTATAATACTTGGACTTTGTAGCAATTAGTTCATTTTGATACTAGTTCGGTCTGACAAATTATCTATATGACTAATAATGCATATAACAATCGTTCTTTCAAACAATCGTATTATATGTCTAATGTACATTTTGACTCTCGTATTATTTAGCACATAGGTAATCGAACAATTTGGACAATCTGTCATATGCGCAGCCATGTCCCGGCACCATAAGGATAAACCTAGCCAAATCTGATTACTGTGAAAAAAATATAATAACTCACAAATTAATTTTGAACCGGATAAAATGTGGCAAATTTCGTTGTAACGTTACATCATTATCTTCGCATTCAAGGAACACGATACACTTCTTCACAACTCTCAACAACACTACAAAAATAATCACATTTGACATGACATGTTTGATTACTGAGAAATCGTTAATATTATTCCACATATTGATACGACGCAAAATATGAGCACCATTTCTTCAGTATCGATACTAAACCACATGCAGTAAGAAAATTTTTAAATTAATATTATTTGTCTCTAAGCATAATATAACATGGTAAAATTGTAAAAAAAAAATTTATTGAGAATTTAAAACTCTCAATTTAATTTCAACTTCAAGTTTAGCGTTAGTTTAGTCATCGATATTTTTATATTATATATTAATTGATCTGATCTACCCACCTACGTAAATTGGCCATGCTACATTTTTCAACGGAAATCTCAAAACCATTTCGAGATGATTTCAGTAGGTACAACTTATGTTTATCAGATTGTAAATAAGTCTATATTTTTTAAGATATTCAATAAAAAGTCTTCACTTTAAATTAACTTTCTATGACGTCAGCAAACACAGTATCCTTGGCTTTACTTACAAGAAAAGATACAAATGACATTTGTTTTTTGTTACGTAGGCAAAGACTATCTTTAATCATGCTCTGATGACGTCATGAACACCAACATTTTAGATAAGTATTAAAAATAGATATAGGTAATTAATAAAACCCTAAAATGCCGAAAACAGTTTCTTAAAATGGTAAATATTTTCGAATTAAATTATTTAAAACATATTATATAAAAAAAGTATCATGGCCAATTCCAAAATCGATAAAATTTTAAACAAAAACAAAGTTGCCTCCCCTTGACAAACGCCCCTTCCCAGAACTGCACATTGTTTTGACGTATTACTACGTACATTTTATTATTATCGTCGTAATTCTGTGTAGGACGCATATCCAGTAACGGTACCAACTGACGCCATCTCTCCCGAGTACTGCGTGATACGATGATTGTTATTGTAATGTGAGAAATGCAATACATATCAATCGGCCAAAGTCCAGTGTTTAAACAAAAAATCATTAAGTGGGTGGCACACTGAAGTCAGCCTGTACTTATGCTTGATGAACACACTTCAGTCTTGTGTTCAAGTCAAGCCTGTCCAATGACTGAAGTGGTTATAAAAAATACGACCGACAGCTTGCTGTTAACAGTAGTATCTGTTCTTTTCAGCTTAATATCTGAAAGTTCCCCACTGGGGGACCAGTATATTAAACTGATTTTTGTAAACCGACGGGATGTTTGCGGCTCGCTCCACTCCCGTCACGGGTCGGCCCGGCATTGCAGTGCCGCCGGGATCGGCCCAATAATAAACTAAAATACAATTACAAAACGCCTAGTAACTCAAGCCGCGTTTTCACGGTCTTAGTGCGTTCGGACCGAGTGCGCCATCCGAGTTAACTAATGCTTCTGATTGGACGGTTTTTCGTCACGACACTAAAATGGCCAATCAGAAGCATGGGTTAACTCGGATGGCGCACTCGGTCCGAGCGCACTAAGACCGTGAAAACGCGGCTTCAGATAACGTTGCTAAGTTTTTTCGGTAGAAGTCCTTTTCTGGTTTTTTAGCAAACTATCAATTCCCGATACAATTAGACTCAATAGCCCAACTTATACGACTCTGCTCCCACCCGGCAAAATAATATAATTCAAATATGGGCTTTAAATATTGCTCTTTAGATATATTTTACATTGGCATCATAAATTAGCAGACAGCTCGCTGCTCCTACCATTTTGGCCCTACACAAGCATTGATTGATACCTTCACTTCTTCGAAAAATTAAATTAGTTTTTCCCAGTTCTACCAACAAATCCACCCCCAGTTTCCCAGTACAAGACTGATAAGTTCAGAGAAAGCTTGCATAAATTATTCTTCCGATTGGCGACCAGTGACTGCTTTCGATCGTATAGTAATGGAGAGATCACCAGCCGAGACTGCTGGTGTATGTGGTATGCTATCGATCGTTCTTCTCAGTAAATACCTACAGTGTCAAGGTTGCCCGAGCGTGAGGTCAATCGATTACAGTGAAGCCTTTGGCTTTCTTCCTGAAAGTCATTAGCATAATGTGACAATTATTTTTTACTAACTGTGTTTAATTCACAGTGGACATGGTGCACGCCTTAAAAATAACCGCGTCAACGTTTGACGCATGGTCAACGTCAGGCGGTGTTAAATATCCAAACAGGCTTGCAGTTTTTTTCTTATCTGGCGTTCCAATATTTTGCAAATCAAAATAAATCAAATAGACATTATTTGCAAAGGACCGACTGAATATTTTAACATTTTTTTTTTCGTGGTCCCATAATTTTATTCGTCCTGTTCTCTTTCAAAAGATATTCTTTCACGTTCTTAACTCAAGATATTTCAACCCCTATGATCAGTTTCTAGACTCTATAGTAGGAGACTTCATCATCATCATCAACCCATTATGTCCTCAACGAGGGTGGTATTATTATTATTAGGACTTGTGGTATTTTAAAAAACAAAATGTACCATAATATAATGGGAGCACGAGAAAACACCGTCATGCGAATCATCCGGTCATTGGCAATATCGTCCGTTGAACTGTTACCGGATACTGTTATTAGAGGTATTTAAATAAAAATTAAAACCTGTAATAAAATTACAGTAGTTTACACTTATTTTGTCACAAGCAATTCAGACAAAACCTCAAAATATTCAGACGTAAAGAAAGACGCAAAATATTCAGTCGAGAATTGAACTCGCCAGTAGGTTACTCCGCGTTGCTAGTTCAAGATCTGGGTCATCAACTCCACTGCTATCAGGCGCTCGTGGCTTTGGCACGCGCTCGGGCGATGGCTCATGCGCCTGACCTTGTGATAAAAACCGTTGCCTTTAAGTACACATATTTCACATTACCTCTATCATATTTTCTAGCGTTATTGCTAGTTTCTAGCCTTTGGAACAATATATCAAGTAAGAACAAAATATGTAGAGTAGTGAGGTGGCCAGGAAGCATAGCAACACGACTGTATTTTCAATAGACTTTCTATTTTATTTTTATGGAGAATTTTAATTTGAATTCATTATTTCTATTGGTGATGTCTTTTCCATAATTTGTACGCCTCATGAGTAGGTATGTACAGAACTATTTTCTTTCTCCATCCTATCAACATATTGATAGGCAAAGATCAAGACGTTCCAATACGGAAATTGTCAATCTGATATCGTTCTAGCATCATTTGATAGATTGCTTGGTCCTAAATAGACGATTAAGGCCTGAGTGATTTAGTTTTAGTTTTAGTTAAGGAAATTCATTAAACGTGTTCCTAAACCTTTAAAATTGTTAAAATATTAAAATTCTTAGAAATGTTGTTAAATCTTAGATTAAAAAGATTAGTTTAGAACGTCGAACTGTTATGTAAGCCTGTTTACATTTTCCTGATCTCACGTGTGTGTATACTTTGGGTGACATTCTAGATCTACTCTATTGAGCTCTCTTTGTATATTATATAGATTGTTTGTTACCTGTTCTACACTCCAATAAATAAATAAAGAGCATTATGATGGTTGGAGACAAAAAGTTAGAACCATTTTATTTAAATTTTAAATGTAATTTCGTTTTCAGGGTTCCAATCCAAACCCGAAAGACGCCAGAAGGAACCATGTTAAAATGATTTTATTATACATTAAGTACTGTAATTAGTGGGCAAAAAGGAAAGTAAAAAATTGTCTGTTTGACCAAAATCACACACTCTTAAGACATAAAATAAAATGTGTTAGTCTAGAAGCCGGCGATGCACACATTAAGGCGATTTCCAACTCCTAAACTAGGATTTATCTGTATATTAGGAGTTGGTCACATATCGAAAGCGACATTGTACTAATGTGACTAGCTCGTCTTGAACGAAAAAAAAAAGTGTCCTAGAACAAAAGTTGCTGCAAGTTTAAAATTTTGTGGATTTTATAGACATTATTTATTTTATAGACATAATTTTAACTTCGAGATCCACATAATTAAGAACTTAAACCTGGTAAATCCCGGGCACCAATTCTCTACAATATTTTGGCCTTTAACCTTATCACTTCCTGTACGTCTGCTGTTGTTGTTTTCATTTCCTTTGTGATGTCCAATTAATTTAATTCCGGTTAGTTGTTATCTTTTATTAAGCGGGATTCACAGCAACAGAAGATAATGGAAGGTCTTTTGCAACTGCGCCGGCTGCCGTCGATAGACGGCAGTCGTTAAGCCAAGTCAGAGGCCCTAGGGGGGCTTCAATACTTCTGACAGTAAGACCCGACCCCCGTGGTGGAATATGGCCTATACCTTCCTCAAGGAAGAGACACGTGCCCCTCGGTGAAGACACAATGGGTTGATTTGATGATGATGATGATGAGAAGTATTATTACTAGTCTTTGGTTTGTGTTAAATATTAGTAACCATTATTATAAATCAACGATATCTAACATTGAAGGGAGGAAAACTGGTTCCTGTAGAAGAAACTGGAATTATAATTACTGGAATTACTATAAGAAAAAAATGTACACAGGCTTACTTCCCTAAAACAGTTACCAGAAAGGTCAGTGACAATGGCGGCCGAAGGGATTGCAGAAAATGCAGTTACTGACAGACAGCACAAATGTAGGGTTGTTTCTTTTAACTTTGAATCGAATTCCGAAGATTATATAGACCACAGTTGGACATACGTTAAGAAGACTCCACAACCAGCTGGCCAAACAGAGTGGCAAACTTTTGGCAAGAGACGGCCTGGCCGCCCTCGTACAGTCGACAGCACGTCAATCTTTACATTTTAGTTGAAAAGTCGCCCGTAATGCAACGGAGAAGAGTGCATGGGTGTATACGATGATGTGCTGTCGACTGTACTACCTGGAGGAGCCCGTTGAGAAAGAGGCTGCCTGAACGGGACTCAACTGGATAGAGTTAGAAGTTGCCAGACAAGACCGCGAGAAATGGAGATCCCTTCTACGAGCCCTATGTCCCTGATAAGGGATAAGAGGAAATCGTCATCATCATCATAGACCAAGTTGTATGAGCATGGTTTATTCTTTGAAAACTGTGACAAAATTTAAATATTACTGTGTGAATAACTAACTTAGCTGTGAAAGAAAAAGCATTCTAGGCCAATATTCACAATCGTGGTAAGAATCCCAATTGCTTGTCAAAATACCTAATTATCTTAATCACTTACATAGTACATAGTTAGTAGAAAGAAGTTAATGTAGTGATTAGAATTGAGAAAGGAATGTTGCGTAGGTTTGGACATATGGAGAGGATGAAGGAAGATAGATTGTGAAACAAATATATATCTAGCGAATGTGAGTGGATAGGCCCGGTAACCACCAGACGGACATAATTCGATCGAATACGGGATGTATTAGCAAAGGGCCAGATAAAAAGTAACCGAAACGTTGCAACGTCTAATGAATGTCGAGGAAGCAAAAGTAATTTGTCAGGATCGTGGCAAGTGGCAGTCCCTGGTCTCTGCCTAGCTCTCTGGGATACAGGCATGAGCTTATGTACGTATGTATGGAGTTAGTAAATCGAGTGGTGTACATTAAAGAATATCCGTATCTTATCTACGTCTGAGAAGAGAGCGACCTGATTCATTTATAATGTGCACAGTTTTTTTCTAAGAAACCAACATAATGATAGTTGCTAGTCAATAATCTATGAGAATATTATGTATGCCGGCAAAATGTCAGTGACTTCCATTATGGGTGGCCAGTGAGCAATGTAAAACAATATACGAGTAAATCGTGTTATTCTAATAGATAAGGTCATTGTACAGTTATATCCCAGTCGCGTGTGAGTTTAGTAACCTAATGATTTCAATGACAGTCTAACAACCTCATCTCTGCACACGCGTCTTTATAGTAGAATCATCAATCACCACGTGGCCTTGCTTTGTGAACCTGGTGACCGCTGGATTGATAGTAATTGTGTAATACTTCAGTTGACCAGAAAAGTGCCCTTTCAGAGATACTACGGTCGTATCAGGCACACCACACCACGTGTTTATGTAATTTGCACTTGGCATGACCACATTGTCACCCCGTTGTGAACGGATGTACACAATCTCAGCTGTATCCAGGGTATCGTATCTTACCCTGATACTAGTGTTTGGTAGCATTGTTTAGTATGGATTTGTAGACTAAATCCAAAAACGTTTAATCAACATTTATGTCCTTTACTCGAGAACTTATATATTTTCCATAGTGGGCCGTTAGAATAGAATAGAATAGAATAGAAATGTTTATTTGATTTAATAGGAAGACTTTTCTTAAACAAATATAATCAGTAGTAGCCTTAAACTAGAACTTTAAAACAGTAGTTAGGATGGCCCAATTCAAGAAATCACTAATTCCAATTTCGTTGATTTGCAAAACGACGTAAGTCCAAATGATACGAGTATTGTTTTGGACTTACGTCGTTTTGCAAATCAACGAAATTGGACTTAGTGATTTCTTGAATTGGGCCATCCTAAAGCCGGCCATTCACGATCACTCAACTCCACAACATTCCACGCCAACACTCCAAAATATGACAAAAACCTTCCGTGTGTGAGAAATCTCACGTGGATTGAGCGGAGTGTCAAGAAGTTTTGGATATCCAATTACTCAAAAATCCATCGTTCCGTCGTTCCAAACTCCAAATTCAACACTCCAGTCTGTGGCCAATCGGGATTGGCGTGCACGCGGAGTGCCATCACTCCGTTTATTCCACTCCACACCCGGTCGTCTATCGCCAATCTGCAATCCATTTTACGCTCATTTTGCGGAGTCTGTGCATTTTCTGTAGTCTGTGTTTCACAGCCGAGCCACATAAAAAAAAGTAGGTTGTCAAACGTCAAAAAAAATGTCTTCCGAAAGAGAATTTTTAATTGAGTTTCTAGAGAAATACAAAGAACAAACTTGTTTGTGGCAAGTGACTAGCAGCGATTATCACGACAAACATAAGCGCAATAGCGCTCTTGAAGAACTTCTGATTTTAATGAGAAAAAAAGATCCAAACTCAACCAAAGAGACAGTGCAAAAGAAAATAAATTCTTTGAGAGGTGCCTTCAAGAAAGAGTTCAACAAGGTTTGTGTACTAAACTATTGTTAAATATTACGGGCCACATTGCTTGTAAAATTTAAAACACTACAAAATAAATTTGTTTTCAAAATATTTGCAGGTTAAGAGTTCACAACGTTCAGGCGCAGGTACAGATGAGATACACGTCCCTAAGCTGTGGTATTACGATCAGATGTTGTTTCTGGAGGAACAAGAGACTCCAAGAGCTTCGAGGACTTTTTCTTCTATTCTTGATGCCATGCCACTCGGCGATACAGAAGAGGTGAAAATGAAAATCCTTTGTATTAGCATAAAATATTTTTATTGCCACAAAATTCTTTATTACATTGTACCAAGTACAATGTCCGAACACTACTGGTTTGAATATGTTTAAATGAGCTGCGTGTGCAGCTGCCGCATGGCTGCGGTTCCAGCGGGGACGAGTAGTGCCGTGATTCCCCAATCACATGGCTTGAAATCCACATGTCTTCTCCACTTCGCTATGCGATTGGTGAATCACGGCACTGCTCGTCTCCGCTCTGCTCCGCTCCGCCTCGGTGGAACCGCAGCTTTTTGCTCTGAAGTCATTTCCGATGCACACAAACCAGTAGTGCCGCTGCAAGCTACTGTATGCAGTTGGCAATATGATAAGTAGTCTGGGCTATTTTATTATCTTGCCAACTGACACTACCTTCTTCGTTAAAATATCTGAGATACAATTCACGTACTTGCTTTGCACTTATGCTTGAGTTATGACTAACAGTACATTGCAGTGGTACAAAACAAGAACTTGGGATAGTTATTGTGTCATTAGCATCATCATCGTCAAGGTCAAATGAAGAGTCACATGAGTACAGAGTACAACTTCTACGAAGAAAATTATGTAAGACACAACACGTTGCAACCACTAGATCTATATTATCAAGTTTTATGTTAATGCTAGTGTGGAAAATTCTGAATCTACTGGACATAATTCCAAAAACGTTTTCTATTATTCGTCTTGCACGTGATAAACGATAATTGAATATTTTTCTTTCATATGTTAAAACAGCTTTATTGAAAGGCTTTAGAAAGTCATTCCTCAAAGCAAACGCTTCATCACCTATGAAAACAAATGGCAATTTTTTCCAAACTATCATTACATTTCTCAGCTAATGGTAAATGTAATTCAGTATTCAACAGTTTTTTATAGAATTCTGTATTCCTTATCACTCCGCCATCCGAAATTCGGCCATTTGTACCAATATCGATCCAGATAAATTCATAGTTTGCATTGGCACAAGCCATTAACACTATACTATTAAATTTTTTATAGTTAAAAAATTTAGATCCACTTCCAGGTGGAGGTATTATGCGTATGTGCTTGCCATCCACTGCTCCAATGCAATTAGGAAAATTCCACCTTGTTTCGAACTGCTTGGCTATAATTTTCCAGTCATCCTCATTTTGTGGCATCTGAAGGAAAGCAATTATATTTATTTTATTGTATTGTTCACAGGCAGCTGATTTCGAACAGGTCCTATCATCACAGTCGCAAACAAGTACAATACATTCTTCTAAAAGAATGAAGGTGAATGCAGATGGCGTATTAGCCAAAATATCATCAAATTTAGATGAAATGAGAGAAAAGCGAAAAAAAAAGGAAACACTTGGATGCTTTTGCTGAACATGTGGCTGAACAGCTTCGAGAGGTGCCTTGCAGAGCTCAAAAAATTGCCATGAAACTCATTTATGACGCATTGTTTCTAGCAAGCATTGGCAACTTGGATATTTCAAATCATATAGTTACAGATCCACCAACAACCTACATTCATCAGGCTACCCGTCCTACAAATGAAACATATTCTTCGCAGTCCATTCTCGATGCAACATTTGTAAGTGATGATGATGCGACTGAAACTATCGATGTTGCCAATCTTGATACACAATAATTAAAAAACTTAAAACTTAATTAAAATAATTACCTGTACATATTATTATGATTACCTTATTAATAAACATATTTTGATTAACATACTACACTTTCATTATTAAAGTGGCTACTTTAGGATAGATAATGTGTTTTTTATTAGATAACACCAGATTTACGTTAGGTAGGTACAGTACTCTGAATTGGTAATTGTGTTAAGTAATTAATTTACAATTTGCTTACCTTGACATAATCCCCTAGTGCTGTGATGATAGCTTTGCAAGTTTCGGGAATGACAGCGCCCAAACTTTGTGGTGATATTACCGTTGGAAATTTTAGTTCTTCATAACTCATTCCTGAAGCTACAAACCGAAGTGTAGCACAGAGTCTTTCATGGGGAGTAATAGCTTGCCTCATGTTTCTGTCTTGCTTTTTAATCAAAGGTGTCACCAGCTCTAAGAGCTTGAAGTACGTAGGTTCATCCATTCGTAAATAATTTCTCCAGTCAGCTGGTTCTAAAGACAGCTCCCGCAACAAATTTGTATGTCCTAGTTGCTCTCGCTTCAGAAGCCAGTTTTTGGTCCACTGGCGTTTAGATCGTTTTTTTCTTTCCTATGATAATACAAGCTGCAGCTGCCGCAAGTAACAATTGCTCTTCGTCGGAATCCATTGTTCTGAGGAATTCACTAAGCACATGTGGTCTGGCGAAATCTAGGCTTAGAATGGCAGACATTTTGGAAAAATGGAGTGGAGCGACGCGAATGGAATGTCCGTGTAGTTGATCAATTTTTGGCCGTTATCCACACCGCGCCGAGTGATGGAAATGGAGTGATCGTGAATGGCGGCCTTAAGATTGATATTTACGTACGAACAAAAATGTGTGAGCGGGCCGATTCTTAGCGCTGTTACCCTACGATTTCCATTCACCTCTTATCCCAAATGAAAATTCTAAGATTTTTCAGGGTATTTCCATTCCCCACATTTTCTGCAAATTGGAATCGTCAGCAAGAATATGCAAAGCGGAGGTTAATATGGCGTTCTTTTTTTGTGTTTTTATGTTTTCGGATTAGATTCTTTATCTGTCTGCAGTAAGGCCTAAAATTCCATAAGGTGTTTAATACCATGTTGCGATGAATCGATGCTGACATGAAGACAAAAATGAGATCGTCTTCTTTTTTTTCTGGTTCCCTCGACACAGGGTATCCTAGTCTGGGGCCAGAAGCAATGTATGTGTATATAAATGTTTATATTATAGTCTGTTAGCTTTTAGAATATACCTCGGGCTCTAGAGTAGGCTTCGGTTTTCGCGGAAAGCACACGAGTGTAATACTACTTCCTGCTCTGTATAAAACTTTTCTTCTTCTTTAGTTCCGATTTCGAAATTAAGTGTCATATTAGTTCCGATATTTCTATTACACGAATATATCCGATTCTATCCGATGGTAGCCGAGGTATATTCTAAAAGCTAACAGACTGTAAGTTATTGGGTACTTTTTGACCCGCAACTGTGTGAACCGGAAATGGGACCTCGACCGCCATTTTACACCTGCCTTTTACGCGCCAAATACGAATCCATATCTAAATTGCAATTTACAACGCGTTTCTGTAATCTTATCTGGTTTGTTTTGCCCTGATGGATCAAAACAGCTTCGAAGTTTATTGACGTGAATTAAACCATTTGATTATTAAACCATTGAAAAGAAAACTTGACAAAAAATTGGGCGTACTTAAGGAATTATGTATTATTTTTGGAAACTGACATTGAATTTGTAACTGAAATTGTTACTAACCCAAAGACTTTATCATGTAAATATAATGCGTACGTATGTTTGTGTAATTTATCATTTAATGTAACTTTTTCTTTTTGGGAATAAAGGAAATAAGATTAAAGTTTAATTAGGTATTATTAGTACCAATCTGGCTGTGTGAAAACTAAACGTAGCAATAGGAGAATATACTCCAGCCTTCAAGTTCACTTCAATACCTACTATCTACTCATTGTATCAACATAGACAGGACAGCCAGTGTATATTCTGTATATGTATAAATAACGGTCTTTTATCAGCCACTTATCTCCATTATCATATCATAATCTAAAACAAACACACAGTTAACCAAACCAGTTAACGAAACGCGCGAAAAACCCACTCTATTTCAAACCCAGACGCGGTTAAAAACCACCGTGAACGTAATTTCAATCCGTCAAGGCAATATCCTCTAACGAGATTCCATTGAGAATTTCCTACGAGTAAAACATTTCCTAATCGACATCGAAAACCCAGCAGGGAATTCCAAACGATTGTATCGGACGCACTAACACATGCGCAAAAACACCAGCTTCACTTGACCTACTCTGGCTCGGCGTTTCACCCTCCTGCGCCCGTCGGCGAAACCATCAAGAGGGGAGCCAGAGGTCAAACTATACCGGTCACACACCGAACAAGTTGCAACCTGCAGCTTACCTGGTAACAAGTTTGGAGGAAAGTTCTGTGCGTACACGTCAAGGATGTGTGAAGGTATGCGACCTTATCAGCTCAAGTATGCAACTATCACCATTTCACTCTAACCACAGCGTTTAGGCGTGAATTTCTCGGAAGCGCCGCGCGATAACTGAACGACTATCTCGTTCGCACACGGATTTTCAACGCGCATGTGTGAAAAGCTATATAATCCACACGTGCGTCACTTCAACTTCATTCTGCGATCAGAGCTCAGAGCGACACTACGCCAGTTTGATTATTAAACTTGTGCAATCATTGTGACATAATATCGCAACATCTTACTCAAGGATTGCCAGTGCCAGCTGAACCGCGAAGGATTTTTCAGTGAAAAGTGCGTGCAAACGTAAAAATTACTCGCAAACCAAACGTCGTTTTGGAGCAAAGTGTCAGTGTTGAACTAAAAAGTATAAAGTTAACCAGAAACATGTGCGAAGCAATTGTTCCCGTGAAAGTGGAGAGTTTCAGCGGAGTGGCCGCCAAAAGGTGAATATTGATTAACGTTGACTATTTTTAATAGAAACTTTGAAATTTCGTGATAAGTAAAATAGTGATTACCTTACGAAACTGAAATCAATTCAAAGAAAACTGTATTGAAATATGTATTGCGCAATTTTATAAAATACCGCCAAAAAAGAAGTTCAATGACCTCGATTATTTTCACATTGATAGAGCCATATAGACAGCTACTGTAACCTAATTTCGCAACGATTAGCAAGTCCGCGGTAGTATAGTGGTCAGTATCCCCGCCTGTCACGCGGGAGACCGGGGTTCGATTCCCCGCCGCGGAGAACCCTTTTTGTTCCCTTTTATTTTTTTACAAGACAATTTTTACAATGGATCTTTCTTCTACCTCCAGCTCCATCGGTCAATGTGCCAAGGCTGTGCTCCGTCACGCGTCCAGTGAGAAGCGAGTGACAGTGGGACTCCTGCCAGCTATCCAGTACTTGTCCAAGAACTGCAATGGAGCCCTGTTTTGCTTCACATCAGCAGCGCGACCTGGTGACAGCGCCACACATATGCAGGAAGTCTTGCTACAGGCCTTTTGCGTTGAGAACGACATCTATGTCATCAAGGTAAGGACCTCCTTGATTTTTTTTTATTCGATTTTTTTCACAAATCCGTATCTTCTAGTGAAATTGAAATAACCCAGTATTCGCTGCATGGAAACAGAATATGTTGTTAATACGCTTTGGCACAATAAATAAATTACATAGGTAATTGAACTTGGGTTTGTGATAAAAATTACGTGCAAAGGCGGACTTACTTCTAAAGAAATTTCTTCCAGCCAGCCTTAAACTAGCCAGAATAAATGTTCATTAGCCATTTTATGTATTTATTGATCAATTAGAAGTCTTAAAAATTTGATGGCTACTAACGAATTTGTAATAGCAGCCCAAATAAACCCAAAATTACTTTTGAATCAAAACTTTTAGCACTCAAGTAAACTCATTTCCACCGATAACGCTCAACCTAAAACCGCCCTTATGGCACCTGAAAACCAGTAACTAACCCAAACTTTCCTTTGCTCGCAGGTGGATTCGCCCCAAAAGATGCGAAGGATCCTCGGCCTTGCTGACACCGCAGTCAACCTAGGCTGCGTCCTCGTCCACTACCCCTATACAGACCCGTTCAGCGACAACCACGACATAGACTTGTCTCTTCTCTCCGAGCCGGAGAGAGACCTCATGGATCATTGCGAAGAGAATTGGGGATTTAATGAGACTCCAGTCATAAAGCTACCCGAGAAGTGAAAGAGATACAAATCAATCGTGAATAAGTTGATGTTTCTAGGATTCAGTCCTTTAAGAGTTGTATTAAGGCACCGTTTTGGGTCGGCCTCGGCGATTGTAGATACGCCAATTTGGTATTTGTAAAGGAGTAATTTACATGTGTCACAGTCTTTAAATCGTGTAATTTGTTGACGAGGAAGATGTATTTGTGACTGTGAGGTTTTGCGCCAAGACGACGTGTCTTTGAAAGGGAACGTAGGAAGAAATTGTTGTAATTCGAAAACTTAATTTCTGCTCCTGTTTTCATTTGAAAGTAAAAATCTTTTGCCTTATGCTTGTACTTTACGAAATTGTTATTAACTAATTAACTACTTGATCATGTACTTTTATAGTGAACAATAACGTTAATAATTAATTATGTCGAAACATATTATATTACCTAATATAGAGGATCATGTTAAAGCATGAGGTTAAAAAAAAGTATCATTAAGTAGGCTTAACGTTCAAGTTTGTATTTTTATAACAATTGGAATACTTTTAAATAATAATGAAAGCAATAAACTAAATATTGTTCTTTAAATCTGTGCTTTTTACTCTACAATCTGATAACCTTTAGTGCCCTGCCTCACTAGGACGCCATGGCGACGTCGCGGGTCGTCTTGCAACTGTACTTTGAATCAATTTGAAGGTGATATAGACCACAGTTGTATGAGCATGTTTTATTCTTTGAAAACTGGTAAACTTCAAATATTACTCTGTGAATAGATAACTTTAGCTGTGCAAGAAGAAGTGTTCTAGGCCTGAGGGGTTAATTAATTCACTTTGGATGCATCCCTATATATATTGGTATTCAATTTATTGGTATTCAGTTTAGGATCAGTGGCACGTTTCTGTAATACTATATCTGTAAAACAGCTGTCATGTCTCTGGCGGCACACACCTTTTGCCAACTGTACCTAATTTAAAAGCGCTTTTTGTCAAATCTGCTGTATTTGTTTGTCGCAATATACGGATTTTGTTTTCTTATTATTATCTTCGTATTAAATAAATTAATCTGATGACTGGGTGATTCCCATACAGAAGTGGTTAAGTTTTAATTTCCAAACGGTCTTGTAAAGCCTTCTACAGGGCTTGAATTCGGTTTTGATTTACTTAAAAAAAAAAACTCACGCACGTTATCTCCGAGGGGGTAGGCAGAGGCACCAATCACTAGAACTGGGCCCACGTTTTGCGGAGTTTATTAAGTCCCAATGTGACAAGCCTGTCGCCCGTTATCCGGGCACAATTATTATTTATTGATTTATTTATTCGCAATTTTCAACAAATAAAAAAACATTAATATGGATGACCTAAAATTATTCTAAACAAATGAGCTAATTTTTATTGCAATCCTGCAGGCCCTGTGCAAATTAAAAAGAAAGTTAGTATTTTCGTTGATTCGTTCCCATCAGACTTGGTCTTCCATATTGTTGCTGCATCATTGACATTGTACAGTCCCACCATCTTATCTGTTCAGTTGATAGAGGCGCTAGTGGAGAATTTAGTAGTAACATTTAAGAAATTTACCTAGAAATATGAGAATATCTAGAATAGAATATCATCTTTAAATTTTAATAAAAATATATGTATAAATCTTAATAAGTGAATAAATAAAAATATATCTACAACACTTAATAAGTGAATAAATAAAACAAAAAATGGGAACAGAATTTACAATTACTTAGTTACAATTTTGCCCACATGAACAGATCGCACCTCCTCCAGAAAACTGTCATATCACAAAAAACATTTTTGCCACTGTGGTAAATATATTTTAATACTACATTATGGTAAATATAATATTTACCACAATGGCAAAAAATATATGACCGAAATCACTTAATTTGCGTTTTTCTCAAAACTAGGTTTTATGTGATATGAAAGTTTTCTAGAGGAGGTACGAGATAACTTGGCGCCGTAGAAGACATTCGACACGACAGCCACAACGTCATCCGAATGAATTACTTGGGCGATATTTAGAATCAAAGAAGGGGACGGCGCGTACGCAGTCCCCACTACCAAAAATAACGCGCCCGAGTTATCCACATTAGGGATAATCGCAGGGGTCAACCCAACCGCAGTGCAATGGAAGAGTCTCGCCCTGGGGGAACCGCCTACTTGATCACGGTGTCCCCTACGCCAGGTAAGTATGACTTGAAGTGGGTACAGCGGGGTAGTCATTAATCCAAAAAACATTTCGTTTGCGCGATGCAGCTTTCGCAGCCAGCGACATCTATAGGATGCGAGAAGAATTTATAGAACGTTATCTCTATTGGCGTGACTCGAATAAAAAGTGTTTTGATACTAGTTATCCAACACAATTTTGATGATTAGTTCGCCAAATATTTTGCATACAATGCCCCTGAACCACACTCAACAAGCAATATTTATAACAGCACTAAATTCAGTGAAAAGCGAGTACAATAATAACATTGGTTGATCATGCATGCATGACCTAGTTAAGTGCATATACAACAGTTTAAAAAATAATATTTGGATCATGCGCTGCTGCGGGAAAGTCACGACGCAAATGTAGGTGTTCAAAGTCGCTAAAGACGTCATCATTTATTGCAAAATACCGAAGATCAGCATGCAGCTTACTTGACCTGCTTTTTCAAACCGTACGTGTGACTGCACACGTTTTGGGCGTCGCAATGCATCGAAGAATATACCTGTTAATCGCTTTTTAAAACCACTATTAATTCCATTAGGGATTATTAAGACGAGCATTAATGTGAGACGATATTCATGTGAGTGGTTCGGCAGACGAGTAATAAAATAACAGAAAACTAGATTCTATGAAAAAGTAAAAATTTAAAACCTACAAAAACCGGCAAAACGAACGCAGCCGGTAGGATTCGAACCTACGCTCCCAGAGGGAATCTGATTTCGAGTCAGACGCCTTAACCACTCGGCCACGACTGCTCTAATGCCTGTTCTGAATTGTCCCTACGCGTCTAATGCTGCGTACACAATACCAACATCTCCAGATTCCAGGCAAAATAGCTATAAAAACTTATTCAATCAATGTAACAGTCATCACATCATTGTTTACTTTTTACAAAAACGCATTATGAAAGGAGACACGACTTTTTCCGTCTGTCTTAATCGCAAATTAACACTAAACTTCCAATAGGGAATTCCAAATTTTGACAGTTGATAGCAGCCATTTTGTTGAAGCTACATCTGTCAAAATAATTGTCACAGCCCGTTTTATTTGCTCAAAGGCTCAAAGATACAAGTCTGACACCCCTACAACAATGGATCGGTATACTATTTTTGGGTGTGTAATGAATAGTTCTCTATCTGTACAGTTATTTGCTTATAATTTAAGTACGTTAAGAATTGAAAGGATTCCACTTCGGTTCTTTCCCGATGTACAAGCCTCAGCCATCACTGTCGGCGTGTGTACAAATGAGAGGAGCGCCCCACTATAATTAAATAAGTCGTAAATACAATGATATGTAATATTAAACAAAATTCAAAAAATATGAAAATTCTAGTACTAACAAGTACTAAACCCTGTCGTAATGGTCAAATTCAGAAAAAAATAATTTATAAATAAATAACAATACGGGGCCGCTGAATTTAAATTTAAAGTTAATACAAGAAACACAGTTCTTTATAATATTATGCTATCGATGCGAATACAATTGCCCGAAGAAGTAAACTTGTATGAATTCGCAGATAAAATAAAAATGGAAAACGAAACGGAGAAATAAAAATGTTTCCCACTTTCATTTCCACGAATCACGTTTCGGATTTTGTTTTCGGCAATGGCAACTTATTTAAGTTTTTATATATTATTTTATTTCTTTTGTGCAATAAAGCGTAACAAACAAAATTGGTCATTTTCCAATCACAATCCTCTCGTTTCTAGTGTGGAGTTGTTTTGGTGAGATCAACCATGAAAAACAAGTTTGAATTTCAAACTTTTTTTTATTAAAACATTGTTTTATCCCTGTTCGTGAGTAAATTACTTTCGGGTGTGGATAGAGGTTGCCTTTATTTATCAATAAAATTATCATCCTGCTAATCGGACGAGGACTTTTCTGGGCCTGACCAAGCCTGACTGAAGTTTAGGATAGTCAATAACACCCTTAGTTTATTTCTATACAAATATTTGGTCAGAGCGGTCACGCACGCCGCACGCCTAGTAGGTATTACAGAGAGTTTCCATATTGGAGTACCTAATTTATGCCCGGTTTCTGAGGTCGGAGTTAGATAGAAGAGATCGACTTTGCTGGTCGGAAAATGATAGATTTGTGCTTGATTTGTACAAAACGCTTTTACAGTACAAAATAATTTTCTTAGAACAGCAAGCTTGATGACTTGTGTAGGTAATATTTGGTTTACCTATCGCCAACGTTCATAGTTCGTTACAATGATTGTGTTCTGTAGATTATGTTGAGTTATTTTACGGTTTCAAAAAAAAGATGGCAGACAAACATCACTCCCGTCCCTACATTCAGAATTCAAATAAAAATGGCAAAAGCCAACGATACGTGCTGTTCCCAGGCGGTCACCCATCCAAGTACTGAACACGCCCAATGTTGCTTAACTTCGGTGATCGGACGAGAACCGGTGTATTCAACATGGTATGAACGTTGACGAAAGAGTGAATGAATATTATTATCAATTAATGATTTGAACTAATTTACTTTAATACTTCTCTAAAAGTCTAAACTACTCTGCAACAGAGAGACACCATAAAGAAAAGAAATCGTTCTTTGAGATTAAACAGTAAGGTTGAGAATCCTGATAAGGCCAAATCACTTCTTTTTCCGACACAATTTTTTTATGAATTTTTAAAAAGTTTTTTTGTCATGTCATTATCTTTTCACAATATTGCAGAGTTTCTTAGTTTGGTACAATGATTGTGTTCTGTTGAGTTATTTTACGGTTAAAAAAAGGGGTAGCAGACAAACAATACCCGTCCCTTTATAGTGCAAAAAAATTCGGAATGCAAAAAAAAAAGGCAAAAAAGCCAACGATACGTGCTGTTCCCAGGCGGTCACCCATCCAAGTACTGAACACGCCCGATGTTACTTAACTTCGGTGATCGGACGAGAACCGGTGTATTCAACATGGTATGAACGTTGGCGACAGAAGGACCGAAAATTAAGTTCAGTTGAATAAAAGTTACTATTCGCAATCTTTTGGAGTAGGTACATGATACCGTGCGTAACACTTCGTTTTCTCCTCTGTGGGCAGAGGCACAAGGATAAAGTAGATAGATGAAGGGATTCTAGTCTTTGCTAGCAATAGGCCAAATAAGTAGTAAAAAATAGGTCCCGGTAAGTACTTCATGTTGGATTGATAAATTAGAAGTTTGAAAAAAAAACATGTTTATTATTCACCGTGCGAGAATTTAGAACGAAGAACTAATGTATGTATTGTAGTATATTATATTATATGAAAAATTGGCCAAGCAAGAGTCGGACTTGCAAAACCTTCCAACTAGCCTACAACTACTGGGCCTTGATTCTGTTAGAGCATTATAGTACGATGGCGGATACACGGTCGGGTCACGTGACGTGTTTTAATACCATTGACGCCCAGATTGTTTGATATGTGTGTGCGCGTAGACTTGAAGCGGCAATGAAACCAAATCGCCATGTTCATCCAGTTGTCATTGTACTACAATGCATTTACAGATTATAGGTCCTGGTGTGATCATGAGATAAAGAAGTTCGCATATTAGTAGTGTCATGTTTAGCTCCCTTCGGTTACGGAACCCTTAAAACAGAAAGAAGAAGAAGAAGAAGAAGAAAAATTTATTATAACAACAAAACACACGCCACAAAACAAAATAAATCCAAAAAATAAACCATAAAATTAGTACAAAACAAAGAATCAGAAGAAAACAGGAGGAAAATAAAGATCACGGCGTGTCACTGCTGTTATAAATGGCAGCTGACTCAGCATTATGCTGAAGGAAAAGCCTTCAGCGCTGATTTTCAGTCAGTGCCAAATGATACTCCGCGAGCGTCACAGACCGCGGTGTGGTACAGCGATGACAGAATTTAAAAAACTTAATACTTATGTACAGAAAAATAAGGAACATAATACTTATGTACAGAATAGATTAAGTACTTAAAATAGTTTATTACCAAGAAACAGACAAGACTATTAAGTATAAATTAATTAATAAATATAACAAAAATATATATGGATAATGTAATTAAGAAGGAACCAAAATACATAGAAATATACAGAGAAATATTATAGATACAGCACTTCACAGTCCCGCTATGCGATTACAGATTCTTGTCTGTAGTTGCGGCGAAAGGACTTTTAGATTCCCAAAAGGGGAAGAGAAAATACTTTATCACATGACTGCCTCGTAACGATTTAATAGAAAACAACAGAATGCATGATTGTTAAAACCCACCTCAGACCAAACTTTTGCTTTGGTCTGAGGTGGGTTTTATTTACCTTTTTTTTTTTTTTTTTTGTTAACGGGGTGAAATGCTTTGTGCACCATAACCGCCACCCTTTGGGGGAGGGCGACGGCCGTGTGTCGGACTCTCCTCTCCTAATAATAGGAGAGGCATACCTCCTAAAACACCCCGGGGGCCGTCCTGTCGCTCGTGCAATGGGGCGCCGCCGGATCTCGCAAGTGGTAGACCACAGTGCGAATGCTACAGCGGCGCCCCGGCGACGTCGACCCGACTCGCAAAGGAGCCGGGCCCACCCTCACTGGAGAAGGGGCATGGGCCCCCCACCCCCTTCTCCCGTCACGATGTCGGACGGCAGGTCCCCCAACCTGCCGTCTGTGACCCTCCCTCAACCTCCTCTATGCCCTCTGCTGAACAGAGGGACATAGAGGAGGGCCCCCACCGTGTGTTTTTTATAGAGGTTGTCTCCTCGCGGCCCGAAGGCCCCCGGCCCCACTCAGTGTGGGGTTACGGGTGCGGGGCCCATAGTGGACCCCGCGGGACATCCAGCAGCGCAAGCCACTGGACGTCCCCCTCCCTCTGGTTTTGGTCCGCGCCGGCCGAAGCCGGTACCCCCCATATCTGGAGGGCATTCCCCTATCCGCCACCCGGGGGACGCGTCCGATGGAAGACCAGAAACTCCACACGGAGGTTTTATTTACCTAACAATCATGAATTCAACAATTAAAAACCATCATTACAGGGAGCAGAGCGACGAACCGAAAATTCTACAGGTTAATAAGTTAACTCGTGCTGTGGGTTTTGTATTAAAATAAAAAAAAATAAAAAAAAATTAAGGCGCTGAACCGGCTAAGGCGTGGGTTCGATTCCCACTGAAGGCCGCAGTACATTTTTACAAATGGCCTCAGTCTCGGTGTGTTTAAAACATGTTTGTAATGTGTTTGTAACATAATAAGTACCTTCACGGACATTTTTTTTTTACGTAGCCTCGATTGTGTCCCACTGCTGGGCAAAGGCCTCCCCCAACTCAGACCAGATGTTTCTGTCTTGTGCCACCTCAGACCAAACAGACATAACAAACAGAAAGTAAATAAGTAGGTCGAAATAAATTTTTTTTATTTCTGATTTCTGTTCTTATAACCATAGCGTAGCACAGTACAAAATAATACTGTTTTTTTCACACTGTCAAATAGCCTAATTCATGGTTTAGTATTGACAAGTCGATGTACAGTCGACAGCACGTCAACCGTCACATTTTAGTTGCTAAGTCGCCCGTAATGCAACGGAGTAGAGTGCATGGGTGTATACCATGATGTGCTGTCGACTGTACGTGATCAGATCAAGTCGATTTACAGCTTAACAACAAAATGTAAATTCTTTACGTTGCAATAAATTTCTGATTTCTGATTTCATAACAAGTAAAAAACGCGGCTAAGCAATTTTAGTCTTTGTCATCATCATGAACTAAAGGTTTTGAGGAAAAAATTGCACAATTTCGCTCCCGATGTCCCGGCCAAGAGCTAACGAACTTCCAACGTGGAAGCAGTAACGTGGACCTTTGTTGATAACTCGTAACGTATATTGCATCATTCAATATATTGTCCCTTTTTGGTATGAGAGACAATTGCACGTATCGTTGGCTTAAGCAACTTTTATTTTTTATAATTACACAACATTATCAACAAAACACAATTATTGCACCAAACTAGGATACTCTGCAATATACTGACAAGATAATGACGTAAAAAACTATTAAAACAATTCATAAATAATACCTCAGAGGTTAGTATGTTAAGTCACACATCGTCAATTTTATTAAGAGAGCCAGAAAAATGAAAAAGAAACACACTATTTCATTTTACCATCACCACTTAATACTTATTAAATTAATGTAAGTTGAAGTTACAAAAGAAGCTATATTTTTTCAACCATTACACCTGATGTACTTGTGTCTCACAAATCAATAAATGAATTATAAATTATTGATTGTGTTGACAATTAAGAATTAAATAGTATTATTTATAGTAGCATGTTGTGTTATGTGGGACTTGATAGGATATGTCTCGGGCTGTAAGTAGACATGATATAAATAATTCTGAGAATTTCAGAAACGGTAACTAAATTGACTTAACACATTATTCCGCTCGGCGAAGTTAAGGGTTTTCATCACAAAAAAAAAATGGACTTAACATACTTAACCTCTGAGGTACCAACAGAAATAAAGTGTCAAAAAAAGAAGTGATAGCAATCCTTATCAGGATTCCCAACCGACTCAACTGTGTAAAAATTCTCCATTGCCGCATGTTGCATGTTTTGCGGAGTAGTTTAGAGAGAAGGTAAACTCTTTCAGATCACTATACAGCCTGATTTTTTCACCGGTACAATAAATTTTACCATATCATTGGTAACGATTCGTAACGAAAAATTACCATATATATTTTTTTCATTTTCATTAATTCTGGCTGGCTATTTTCCTTCCCGCAAGCCGCGCGCAGTTGCCAGTTCGTGCGTTTAGTTGTGCTCATGCGTAATGAGTCCATATTTCTTTAAGATTTGCGGATAAGTTCAGACATTGGTATTTTTGTTTTTTCGTACCAACGGGGGTAGTAACAAAAAATGTTGGTATTTGTATTTTGCACTTAGTCTTACGTCTGTTGATTTATTGTACTGGTGAAAATATCACCCTGTATAAAATTCAATGGTGCAAAATTACGTACTAGCAACATTCAGACATTGACATTACAGCCGGTTTCTTGGGCGCTGTTCAAAGTTGTGATTTATTGACAAAGCATTTAATTTGACCAAGCAATCAAATCAAATCGGGTTTCCCGAGGGCAGATTAGCCAAAAATTTACTAATCAGTCGATCATTTTAAGTTAACCATAGGAACTGTCAAACACACTTTTCTAGCACGACTAGCACAGAGTACATTGATAACTAGCATGCTAGTTTACAGTTTAAAAAGAAAAACAAGACATTTTAATGACAGGACTAATGTCAGTTGAATTTGAAGTTTTGGTTCGCGCCGAAATGAAAAGTTTTTCTGTTCAAAAGTTATTATTAAGTAAGTCTAATCTAAAATGAATTGCAAAGCAACCCGGGGCAAAGACTTCACAGAACGTGAAAAATAGATGCTTCTGATCATTGCAGAAAAGTGCATTGCCGTCTTGTGGATCCTTATATTGTCCGCCACAGTTATCTGGAAGGCTCCAGTTGCTTAAATGCTAATTGTAAGCAGAATTTGCTCCACAACGCTGATGGCATTACGCCTGATTGTATGGCGTGCCTACCTATAATCCGAGTCCCAATCAGGCCCACAATCATCACAATCACTGCTTTCGGAACCCGGAACCAAGTTCGAAACTACTCTTTATCAAACTCTTCCATAGGGTTCATCCTCTTCCATAGGTGAGAGTCCCGAAAGCGAAGACATGCAGATTATTACAAAATATCACCAGTTTTCAAGCAAACAAATTAAGTTAATTCGTCGATCTCCTCCGATTAGTTAACAAGGCGTTTTGACACTTCAAAATTGATTTTGAACAGTGATTAGTGCCTAATCATTCCACAGGAAACCCGAATACAGTTTGACATGTCTTTTGACGTTTCATTTGTTAACTGATTTGATCTGTTGGTTAACTGAATTGATTGGCGCTCAGGAAACCCAAATCGTGCTTAATCATAGTTTAATTTGATTGTAGCGATTAATAAATCTAATCAGCCCCCAAGAAACCGGCTGTTTCATTCAATGCAAAAAAATATATTGTCACGTTGACATCTCCATACAATTCTTGTACCTACTAACTATAAAAGAAAATTGTTCGCGAATAGTAACTTTTATTCAACTGAACGTAATGTTCGGTTTCTCTATCGCCAACGTTCATACCATGTTGGATACACCGGTTCTCGTCCGATCACCGAAGTTAAGTAACATTGGGCGTGTTCAGTACTTGGATGGGTGACCGCCTGGGAACAGCACGTATCGTTGGCTTTTGCCATTTTTTTTTGCATTCTTGAATTTTTTTGCACTTTAAAGGGACGGGTATTGTTTGTCTGCTACCTCTTTTTTGTAACCGTAAAATCCGTCCATTTCACTTTAGCCGATCTCTATCAGCTGTAGCTTCATGGTAGATGAGGTAACAAGAAAAGAAAATTAATAAATAAACGTATGTAAGTAGTTCAGCTAGTTGATACCAGATGGCGCTGTTCAAATAGGTTCGCGTTTTACAGGAAATATTCAGTCCAGGTTTCAAGTAGGTGGCGACACAAATTAATCACTGAAATAATCACAAAATTCGGTTTGTCATTGTCATGAGAGCAGCCAATAAATAGCATGGTAAATTTATTTTTTAATTTTCATTTTTTTTCATTAGTCACTTGTATGGTTGGGGACAACAAATACCAAACAATCACAAGTGTGATTTTTGTGTATTTGTTGATCCTACACTACATTGCTTGCTATTTACCAAGCTTTTTGATGACTTGTGTAGGTAAAATTCGGTGATACTATTACTAGCAAAGAGTAGAATCCCTTCATCTATCTACTTTATCCTTGTGCCTCTGCCCAGTATCACACAGTACACAGTATCTGCACGGTATCATGTACCTACTTCAAAAGAAAATGGTTTGCGAATAGTAACTTTTATTCAACTGAACGTAATTTTCGGTCTCTCTATCGCCAACGTTCATACTATGTTGAATATACCGGTTCTCGTCCGATCACCGAAGTTAAGCAACATCGGGCGTGTAGTACTTGGATGGGTGACCGCCTGGGAACAGCACGTATCGTTGGCTTTTTGCCACTAAATGTAATGTCAAATATTGTTTTTTTTTCCTAAAAATTTTAGCACTAAATAAACTGGAAGAACGTTAGAGTCAACGACCAGTGTTTACAGCATGAGCCGACGTGTGTGCCGGATTACTAATGGTTGACCAAAAAATTATTGACAAATGGTCATTCGACAAACAACGTTTAACCAAATGTTCATTTGGCAAACGAGACATTTGACAAAAGTATCATCTTACAAAAACTCACTTAGCAAATGATCCATTAGCAAACACTACATTTGTTAAATGTTTTGAATATTAAAATGTCAATTGACCTTTTTTAATTTCACCAAATAATATGTTTCGCAAATGAAGCATTTGTCCAAATGTCATTTAACAAAATGTTGAACGCATCAAAGTCGAGTCTGTTTTCGATCTTACATAGAGAACCTAACGCTCCGACGCGCTCCGCTTCGCTACGCGCGTCGTCGCACCTATATTTCTGTTGTCACGTATTCTTTACATCGCCGACCCCCCGTTCGTAAGATTGATTAATAAACGAAACATTTGTCAAATAATACATTTTATCAAACGTTTTTAGACCAATAGTAGTTTTGTCTGATAACTCAGTTGTTAAATGGTCATTAAGTAAAATAATTATTTGTAAAATGTAAATTTAAGTGTTGATCATTTGGATAAGTGAGTCATTTGTAAAATGATTAGTAGTAAAATGATCAATTGGCGAAAGCATTTTTTGTCAAACATTGTTTGTCAAGTGTAATTTTGCCAAATGACTTTTGGTCAAACAGCAGGACCCCGTGTGTGCCATATGTATATTTACTGGTGTGCCACAACGGCTCAGAGCAAAAGTGTATCGTTGATCTAAATTTTATTAGTTAGTTGATTTTTCTCCTCAACTTGTTTAAGGGAGACATTATTATTATTAATACTTTTATTGCACTTACATTTGTAATAAAAATATTGTACAATGCGGCGGACTTAATGCTATAAGCATTTTCTACCAGTCAACCACAGGAGGTAAAGGAAAACATTGTAAATGTTTGTAAAAACCTTTTTAAATAAAGGTTAAAAAAAAGTGTATCCTTAAATTTTTTTAACTGTATGTGACCAATTATTTCAACCTCTGCTGCCACAAAAGCGTAATGAAATTTGTAATTGGACGTCGTATACATTGTCACATTATCTCATTCATGGTTTACTATTGACGATTCGATATATGTACGTGGTCAAGTCGATCTACAGCATAACATAACAAGTAAAAAAACGCGGCTAAGCAATTTTAGTCTTTGTCATCATTATCATAGACTATGGCCTAATTTACATTTGCATTACTTTCATGTTTTTAAGCATAATTTTCATAGAAGTAGAATATAATAGAGACGGCGAAAACTTATGCTAATTCATAGTTTTTATTGCGTGCAAAGGTGCAAAGTATTTTTCTTAATTCTAAATATATGGTATACAACCAACCATTACTGATTTATTAAATTTATCCTAGTACTTATTAAAGGAATTGGCGTCTCTATTCCATTCTATCTCTCTACGTAAAGCATGGTTAAAACGCATGAAAATAAAGCAAATGTAATAGGGAATCTGTGGTAACATTGACAGCTTTTCAAGGTGGATTTTTTTTCATACGTAGCGGACTAAGGAATATGTCTGATATGCCGTACTAAGCCCAGAACGACGAATGGAAAAATATTAAGTATATTTAAAAATTAACTACGGGGCCAAAAAAAATTTAACTTTTTTCCCGCGTTAAGGAAGGTTATTCCTATCACCAAAAAAATATCAAGCACTTCTGATATTTTTATCCATTCCCTATTGTGTAAACCATGCTTAACCTCGTGAGAACCAATGTAGTAAGAGAAATACAAAAAACATTGTTATTTTCAAGGTCGGTTCTCAGGAGGTTATGATTGGTTTTTAAGAAAATGTTGCACAATTATTTTGTACCACAACAAACTTCCAACGTGGAAGCAGTAACGTGGACTTTTATATTGCATCATTCAATTATATTTTCCCTTTTTTAATATGATAGAGAATGCTTTGAATGAACTGAGAATTAAATGAGAATGAACAGGTACTTACTTAAACTGTAGACTTTTTGATTATCCAATCGGCTCATCTTAACTCTGGTTTTTAAGTTAATTGTTATTTTCAAAATTCTGTGGGCGCACTGCGATGAAAAAATAGATGGATTGTTCATTCTAAACATGGATTTTGTAAAGTTGCTTTTATTGCTTTGCTTTTGAGGAGAAGAAGAAACAAAATAAAAAGAATTCGTCAACACTGGAGTCGCCCTTTCATAGCAGAAAGATGTATCAAAGGAAAATGCATTGAACTTCGGCTATGTGACAAAAAAATCTTTGGCTATTCAGAATGAAGATTCACACATTTAACATAATTGATTGGGAATTCAGTTTGAGAACTGAAAGTGAGCATAGAGGCGAGATTGAGAAATTAAATTAGTTAAAACTTTGGCCTTTTCATTTATGTACGTAATGTGATGATTTAAACTGTGTTCTGTGGCAAGAGACTCCACCTAAAGACACTCTGTTTAGGTGGAGTAGGCTTGACCATCACCTACACCACCAGACATATTAGAACAGATTAGTTAACAAACGTGAAATCTCCGCTTTACATTAGACTACAAATAATATGTACATCATAATCAATCACGCAGCAGAAACAATAAATCAACTCCAAACATTTTTCTTGAACTTCGGGGTTTATTTGTGTGAAGGCCTAGCAACAGACATTACAAAAATTATCTATTCCTATGCGCATAACATTTTCTATGTAAAGGAAAGCGAACTAAAAACAATATTTTGCGAAATGATTAGTGTAATGCAGCGAAAACACGAGCAGGAGACTCGCATTTAGTTCAGCACTGAGCTTTATCCGAGCAAAACTCAAAATAAAGCAAATTTTACGTCAAATAAAACCAAAAAAAGAGATTATCAGGGGACACCCGGGTTTGAACCGGGGACCTCTCGATCTGCAGTCGAATGCTCTACCACTGAGCTATATCCCCGATGATGAGAGCGTTCAAAATCTCGTATCGGCTTAAAGCGATAAAGATTTATAATGTTTACAAGAAATTACAAATTTTAATGCTACAGATACCACACATTGAGAAAAATTATATAAAGACTGCGCAAAATTAAAGCAAACCTCGCAATAAGGTACAAGTAGAAGTGTAACAATAGTAGTGAGAATGGGGAAAAAGCAGTGATTTTGAAATGACATCGAATTTGCCTCATCGTTTGTTTTTTTCTTTACTAAGCATCATTCTTAGACAATTAAGCATTTAGTAAAACGAACGAACAAACAGGTAGATTAAGCCGTTGTCATCGATTATTTCAAAGCAAAAGAAAAGTAGAAGAAGCATAGCGAATCGATGCGAAGAAGAAAGCGTAGCAAAGGGCAAGATAAGAAGTACCCAAAATCGACGGGCGTGCATGCAAATGCAACAACTAATGATTATAATTGACGGAGAGAAAAATATCTGTCAGGATCTTAGCAAGTGGCAGAGCTTGGTCTCTACCTACCCCTGTGGGTGACAGGCGTGAGTTTAGATTAGATTAGATTAGAACTCTTTATTGTACACACCAGAAAAACAAACAAATACATTATAAGACATAATTAATTAATTAATTTTCTCTTTCAAAGTGAATCGATATTATAAAGCAAAAATACACAAACAAGCATTTCTACAGCTTCGGCAGCACATCAACCTTGACATGCGTGCACTCTACTCTACAAGCTGAGGATTGGTTAAGGACTAATAAGTTAAGAATAATGTTCTGTCGAGTGGACGTAGGGTGTAAAATGTGATATTTAAATGGGTCTAGCACAGGTGTAAATGGACGCATAACGGCATTTTTGCATGCACCATATTTAGAAAATCTTATTTAAATATATTGAGTTGAGAGAGGCTACAATACAATGCCTCGCCTATTGATTGATAGAACAGGTGCAGATTGGTGACACTACAAATTAATAATATTGTGTGTCTTTTCTTGAAAAGATATAATTTATTTTATCATTAATAAATAAATAGCTTCAACATAAGACAATCACTTGGAATCACCAGGCAAGGTCATCAAAAATAAATATGGAAATAAGATATAACGAACATTACAGAAATACGCAAAAAGAGCCGCCCCCGGGTGGGCTCGAACCACCAACCTTTCGGTTAACAGCCGAACGCGCTAGCCAATTGCGCCACGGAGGCGTTGGAGTAGGGATCGAAATTTTATATTACATCATTTGAGTTAGCTACAGCATACATACAAGAAGTATGTATCGCACCAAATCGCACTAACATAAGATAAGGGTGGCTTGCACCAAAATCGTTAAAGGTGTTTTTTAAAATGTGACGTGTTTGTATAGTTTGACATCTACCTAAATACATACGTTTAGCCGCTAAACATTTTTAAAAATCGTTGGGCATGTCGCCCTAATAGCTGCTACACACTATGCCGGCGGCAAGGCCGGACGGCCACTTTTCTTAGTTTGTGGATCATGAATAATATTTTTACCGGAAGCTCTAAATTTATACTCGGGATCATGTAAATCTATTAAAAAAATATTTTATTTTACGATTCAGATACCATGGCATTCTCTGAGACACCACAACTATTTCAAGAGTACCATAAATGGGCTTTGTCCTTAAGAATTTTGCATTAAATTGCATATCCGCCAAAAAGGCAGTTTTGATTTTTTGCAGCAAAGTAATGTCTATGTTTAATAGTTTTATGAAACGCGGGCCTGGGATTGATTTAAGTTTCATCAGATATCTATATTTTATAGTAATACAGTGTAGAATAAGATTTTTATCCAATGTAAATAATAACACTACGAACTATTATAATTCTCAAGCAAAATAATAGTGACGTCGTCACTTCAATCATTCGTAAGCCATTGATGGTAATTGAAGCTTATTTTTGCTACGTAGATCATCTCCCGTATGGTCTAGTGGCTAGGATACCTGGCTTTCACCCAGGAGGCTCGGGTTCGATTCCCGGTACGGGAAAGTACTTTTTTATTTTTTTTATTATTTTTAATTTTGGTGTAGATTACTATTCAATATTTGTTTTTATTTAGGAACACCAACAAGGTATACATTGAAACACCCTATATACCCCTACACCCCAAGTAAATATTACCTTAATTTATATTTTATAGGTGACTATACATCGCACACTGAGAACGAAAGTACCACAATTCAAAATTTTCGAAAATTGAGTTATGATCATGAAACACCTCATAACAACATTCTCTATCGCCTAGAAATTAAAAAAGGAGCATATAAAGGCTGGAACAGGCCAAACCCATACATCGGTCTCTTTTTAACGGATGGGATTTTTAAGAACGAGATTGCGCGACAACGCCATTTTTAGTTTTGTGTTAGCTTTGTTGAGAGTCTGACCGCGATCAGACAAAAAGTGCCAGAAAGCCAATTCAGATTGTTTTATTCTGATAGAAAGGTATGTTTGCCTTCGATTTGGTAAGTTATTTAGAGCCTCACTTCACTTTGTGCTTGTTTCTTTCTGACTTTACTTGCAAACCTAGTGACTCAATCAGTTTTGTGATTGTTTCATTCTAAACGACGCGACCCCATCAATTAGATTTTTTTCTAATATGATACAGCCACAATAATGACTGCGTCAAAATTAAATTACTCAAAATTAATATGGAAGAGCCTCAATCACTAAACAGCTTAATATCTGAAAATATATTCGATAGAAAAGAGACACTTTATTTTAAATAGTTATTATAAAATTACTATGCTTAATTACTCCAATATTTTTTAATCCTATACATAGATGGATAACTCATTAATATCTTAAAATATATACTTAGGCACAAACGTCAACTTTGTTCCAATTAACGAATTCTTATGGGCCTTTTACACGAGGCCAATAGCTGAGACAATCCAGTAAGCCAGTCCAATATTGTCTTCGTGTGAATGGAGCCAGGACAAGGCATTGGATTGGCCCAAGCCAATGGATGAAGCCGATTCCAATGAAATATTGGATTGGCTTACTGGATTGTCTCAGCTATTGGCCTCGTGTAAAAGGGCCATTACAGCAGTGTCTCAATTCAAAAGTTTATTTTGTCTATTCCCAACATTTTGAAATTTTGAGTTGTGGCACTTTCGTTCTCAGGGAGCGACATTACTAAAATTATAATGAAAAGCACCTTGAGCCTAATTTATACGAGTCTTATGCGAGTCTACAAGTTTAAAGTACTTAGGACATCGATGAGCGCTCTCGGTAAGAGCGAGCGGTTGCTCGTAGTTTTCCAAAACTCTCATAAATAGCGGCATCAGAAGGGACGTAAGGCGAGGGCCCGAAAAAACCTATAAATAAACAATAAACATTTACATACAGGCACATACATTGCTTCTGGCCCCACACTAAGATAACCTGTGAGGCGTCGTTAATCATATCTCCTTTCATACAAAATGTACTGAAGGGGCGGAACCAAGCCCAGCCCACACAGAAGACACGAGCGAGGGAGTGATTTCTATGCACCACGTCACGTCTTTTCTGCTCCACAAAGCAATCGTACGGCACAATACAATATAAATTCAGGGTGCTGTCGGGGCTGCCAGCTCCAGCATACGGGCACCACTGAGACCGTGAAATGTAAAATGTAAATTACAAAAATCTGTTAAGAAATCTATCATGAGCAAAAATTTTTTAACTAAAACTTTCGTTAAGCAATAGACATTGTAAATTTTTTGGTCCGCATCAACTTACTTGGCTTTTTATCGGACGAGGGATAAAAATATTTGTCAGAAGTGGGATTCGAACCCACGCCCTCAGAGAGGACCAGAACAGCTCATACCACCCATTTAATGGGCAAGGAATACCTTGAGTCTGGCGCCTTAGACCGCTCGGCCATCCTGACAGATGGAACTACGGACGAAATAGTGCTTTATATTCAGAAGAGGCCTTTTAATGAGTATTTATGCAATCTTGCATTATGAAAACATTTATAACAAAAATTAACTAATATTTGGTCCTCATACTTCTGTTCTCGTACTGTTAAATTACTATATTACTACAATTAAATACTGCTAGCGCCATCTGTGTACTTTTCTTTTTAACTCGTGATATGGTAGAGCACGGAACAATCATAGTAGCATTTTGTAGCTGTTTCTCGCTAGACGGCGTACATATCTTAAAATATAAGACTTAGTACCTTTACTACCCACTAGATGGGGGTCCAAGTTACAAAAGAAAGTTTTTTCGCTATATTATTAGTATTATTACCTATATTCTTTTTAAGTTTATTATACTTCCTCGGTTAATTCTAGTGTAGGATGAATTAAGATTTTTAGTGTTTTCAAATGGTGGTATAACTATAATAAGTACTTACAAACGTATTTGTCCCAAACTGTTTCCTTGTCGGTCCTCAAATTATATTCACTATTTTCTCACCTAAAACCAACACTTTCACCGTATAGAATTAAATGCACTGTATATTTCACAATTTACTGACTCAAATAGAACTTAAATTTTCCATAATAAGTTGAAAAATACTGAACCGTGATTAGCAGCGCACGCGAACGAACGGAAAAATCTGTGTTGCTAGAAAAATAAAAAAACAAACAACCCCTTACCATTATTTTCTTCGAGAAGTTATACTAATTTAAACATACTTAATTTTAACTAAGAAATAATACTTGTGTGTGCTATATTATTTGTTGCACACCTACTACTAGTATGCAGCGTATTAGCTAAGCAATTTTCTATTTATTTTCGCAAACAGTCAAGTCACGTTTGTTGACGGAAGCGACTCAGTGGATTGCGTGAGCGTCAAAAGTGGTGTCTCTTTGCTTAGAGTCTAAGTAAACATTTTCTGTCTAAAGACTCGGGAATCTTCTAATGTGCCTCCACACTGCTCGCGAAGTTGACCGAGGTTAGGCGAACACGGTAGGTGTGGAGAGGCACTTCGTCTTACTTCGTCCAACCTCGAGTGAGTCGCTACGTAGGTACTTCGGTCAACTTTCCCGAGTACTTTGTCGAGGAACTTCGCGAGTAGTCTGGACTTCTGGAGGAGGCATATTGCCTCGGAGGCATTGTGCCTCCTCCAGACGGTAGAGTGGAGGCCACATACGCCTTATGTGTTTGTCTCGTAGTTTGTCATCCTGATACGGAGGGATCTGAGATACAGTATTATTTTTTCCTACTAGGACCTATTTCTACTTTGTGATCAGGTAATAATGGCTGGGTCTTTGCTATTGAGTTCTGCTTTTTATGCTCTTATTTACTCGATTTTTTTCCTTCCTTGACAACATCCGAGTCTGAAACATAGGTATTTGCCGGAATTGTTACGGAAGTGAAAACCATTAGACCGATTTGGTATTTTTTTTTTGTTATATTTGTAATTGTATGGCTGCCAAATCATCTAGCACTATTAGATAATAATAATTATGAAAACAGAAGGCACCTCTGAAATATAACAACAATAATAATAATAATAAATCGTTTATTTCAGGCTTTGCCCATATAAAAGTTTACATTTAGACAATAGTACATAGGACAAAAGTACATTTAGATTTAACTATTATTAACAATGCCGCGTAGACAAATACACGCCAGTATCCCGAAGGAGAAGATTAGAGTAGAGTAATAACTTCCACACAATAAAATCACGTGACCTGGTCCCAAACTAGGATACAAACATCGAAAAACACCCAGTCTGAGGCCATTCCATTCGTACAAATGTACGGCGGTCCCAGTGGGGATCAAAGCCACGACCTCTGCCTTGGTATAGCGCCTTATCGGCTAGACCAACTAGGCAGCCATATTTCGCTTCATTAAAATTCTCATAGACCATTGCCTAAGTAAATCTCAGAGTGCACAGTCTCATCGCCGTAATATTTGCAAGCCGAACATCAATACAGCCTGGAGTCAAAATTACATCACGTGTAGAAAAATTGGCATTCCATACCGCAATGTAAGTTACCTCAAGTGCATACTTTGTGCGGCCGTAGGCTTTTTTTCTAAGGTTCAAGTGAGTAATAACTTCTCCGAGGCAATATACACTCTATTAAAAACAATAGGATTTATTTTAATATATTATCGAAAGAATCGTATTCTATTTGAGAGCATTTCATAGTAAGCTCAAGCGCTAAGAAAATAGAATTTGTATTCAAACTGGCAACACCCAGTTAAAGTTTCTCATACATAACTTAATTGTTACCTAATGATCAAAAAGCAATCTTATTTCTATGCAAACAAAGTGATAAATACCTTCACTATTTTCTAGGAAATTGTTAAGCCGGCCGTAAGAAATTGTGACAAGAACTTCGATGACAGTATACTTAGCGAACACTTTTTAATTTGGTGGGTTATTAGCTCGTTCTCAGAGAGAATGTACGAATCTCATTGGCGCAAGAAAATACCAGTCGTTCTTTTGCCGTCGCGGCGAGAGCGTCTTTTGAGACGCGTAGCGCCATCTTGTGATCCTGCCGAAAAACTTTTGTACAAAATTGATATTTCGACAAGACTTTGGCTTTTTATCGTTATTAAATTAGACTTGAAGTGCGAGAAAAATCTAACTCTTACGAGTGTTTTAGCTGTTGTGAGTGTATGTTTTGGCCAGTTGTGTTACAATAAGGAATTTCATACGCGGTAAACCTGTTTCCCATAGATTGTTATAGATTTTGTAACTGGCTCAGGTATTTTGTATTGAATTCGTATTCATCAATTGGTTTTTAGTGCTCATTATACTGGACTATACCTACTTCACCTGCGGCTAAACACATTCTCCTGAGGTAAGTCCACTTAAGATAGTAACTACCATTTTCTAGGTTGGTCTCAGCAACCCCACATTATTTATAAAATTATTCAAACGACGTCTATTACAGTTTGTATGCAGTAGGCAGGTACAGTCGATAGCAGACGAGTTTTTGATTTATTGTTCCAAAAATTTTAATTTAGTTTAATTTGTTTATTGGTGTGTAAAACAGGTAACAAACAATCTACATACCTATATACCTAACATAGAGAGAGAGATTAATATAGAAGATCTAGAATGTCACCCAAAGTATGTAGGTACACACACGTAATTGAGAAGAGTCCTGCGTGAAAAGGTTGATATGCTGTCGACTGTACTATAGAACTCATTAGATCTAGGATTGTTAAAATAGTAAAGTTTTTTTCCAAACGTTTTTGTTTGAAAGTGAAGGCGAGTATTGTTTGGAGGAAGGTCATCAACACTGCACTATTTAGTAAGGTACATATTGATCAAACGCCGATTAGACCAGTTAAAGTAAACGTAAATATCAAAGCTGTTTAGGAATGAATGGCGGAGAATGTAAAAAAGCCTGCGACACACTAGCGCGGTATGGATGGCCCATACAAATCGCGGTAGGTGTTTATGCGCCCTCTAATCTGTGAAAGGCTGTTCAATATGTATGTAAGGTGTCAATGATTTGTGGGAAAAGTTTGGACGTAACCGGTTGGAATGTGGAAAATTAAATAAAGAGATGATATCGACTTAGGAACTTTATTTTAATAACTTGAATTGAATTAAAAAATATTTGTACTAAAAAAAAAAAAACACAATGCAAACAATAACAATCTAATACAAAATTAACCCGCACGTTTCGTTAGTTAAAACCTGCAATAACAAAATTAAAACATTATGGCAAAATATATTTTGCCATAAGGTTAAGCAACATACGGCGCGTTCAGTCCATGGATGGGTCACCGTCTATGACTAACGCTAGTGGCATTTTTTCCGAGCGATTCCGTGCTTCGCAAGGTACGTTAAGCAGTTGGTGCCGGCTGCCGTCGATAGATGGCAGTCGTTAAGCCAAGTCAGAGGCCTTTAGGGGCGGCTTGAAAACTTCTGACAGTAAGACCAGCCACTAGTCTTACAAGCCTCCACCAATCCGGACTTGGCCCCCGTGGTGGAGTATGGCCTATACCTTCCTCAGGGAAGAGACCCGTGCCCCTCGGTGGGGATATAATGGGTTGGTGATGATGATGATATTTTTTTGTTTCATTAGTTTATATCCGTGGCATGTATTTTTTTCTTATAAAATAAATTATTGCAATATTTACTGCACAACAAAAATATCACTTGTTTTCCCCTAAATAGTCATACTATCTTACGATATGGCGAAAGTTTACCTGGCGAAACCAAGCCAGAACGCCTGGAAAAAACTGGATCACATTTGACACAGCTCATGGGCTTCTTCTGTTCATCCCGGTAAATAAACAACTGACCTGGTAAACGAAGTAGCAAGTAACAGCTAGTCATAAATTTAAATACATAATAATTTTAAACGTAATGTTCAGAGAGTGGCCAGTGGCCGCGCACGCTAAATTGAGTAAACAATTTAAGTAAACCAACCATACAAAACACCCGTTATGCAGACAGAGATTCTTTCTATACTCTGTAACTGAGGTAAAGATCGTTCCACCAAACAAGTCCCACGGCAAGATTCTTAAGATTATGACAATAAAAGCCAAAATTCAATTAATTCATGCGACTTCTTTCGTGGCACGAAGTCTACCCGTCCAAGTTTTGGTTTTTAAGGAATTTTACGAACAATATGTTTTCCATACGCAAAATGTTTTCGATGCTAGGAGAAATCAAAGTGAAAAAAACGTGCGGGCCATTGGAAATTGATGTTTAATTTTTAATGAAAAATACGAGCAAGAGTCCCTTCTGCTAAAAACATTTAAATACGAAGCAAAAATTCGTGCGTAAAGAAACGAAATAAAAACTTATTTTTGTATTTATCGCGTATTTGAAAACGTATTTTTTGTGTGACATTTAAAACACGACTAGAGGACCCAGCTACACAATTACATCATACATACCCACACGCCGAGGGGTAGACAGAGCAAGGATAAATAATAATAGTAGGGTAAAGTTGGCTAAATGGTGAGATATGGCAATATGGTGATAATTTTGGTTTCACCTCTATTTATATTGCCACATTTTACGATTTTTTAACGTGCCAGCACCATCTTTGTTCCCCGTTCCCTCAGTGGACCTCAAGCTGTTCTCAGTACTGTTCTCTGTTCGCGCGTTCTGCGCGCCAAAAGACGTAAAAATGGAAGAAAATCGGTACGTAATATAGCCATATTGTTAAGCATATAATATTATCGTTATTTCTTTTGATTTTAAAGTGGTTTGATTGAGTTTTCATATAAATGTTAAGCAATAAACGTTGCATCTTCATATTTTTAAAGGAAATATTTTGGACTTTCTGTTTTTGAGTTATGTCCTTAAGTATTTGGTGATTTTTCTTACAGAAACCAGTTGTCTGGCAAAAAAAACCTAAGATGAAGGGTGAGCAGCAACAAAACTACGACCATTCAAACTTCAAAGAGGTATACTTGAAGGTGGTTAAAGGTGGATGGACACTGTGGACAGTGTACGAAGCATCTAAGGAGTATGGCAAACCATGGTCTACTTTGAAGAGGCACTTAACTAATCATGGTGGTAAAAGCATGAGCTGTGGCAAATGGTATTACCAGGAAAGTACTGGCACTGACTCACCACAGTTCCTGGGTGATAATTATGACAGAGTTGATTTTTCTGGCTCTGATGATGATGAATGGGCACCAGAATAGTCATGTCACCATAATGTCATATAGTACCGCCATATTGCCCCCCTGCCCACCATATTGGTCGATATCGACATGTGATTTTTAATTAGAATTTCTGATTAATGTGTAAGGCTAAAAACAGATATGATTAATAATTAATGAAAAGCAAAGTCTGATTATTCTAATACGTAGAAGTTTTTTTTAATAAATAGTGATTTTCATATTAAAAAAATATTTTGTTTCTTATTACCACCATAAAGCCAACCTTTACCCTATAATAATAACTAGAGGCCTTAGGGCGGCTTGAAAACTTCTGACAGTAAGACCAGCCACTAGTCTTATAAGCCTCCACCAATCCGGACTAGGCCCCCGTGGTGGAGTATGGAGTATTTTCTTCAGGGAAAAGACCCGTGCCCCTCGGTGGGGACATAATGGGTTGATGATGATGAATAATAACTTCCACACAACACAATCACTTGCCCTGGTCACAAACTAGGATACCCTGTGCTATGGGAACCTGGCTAGGACAGAAACATTGAAAAACACCCAGAATGAGGCCATTTGTACAAATTACAAGTATGTATTACTAAGTACAAATTTGACGACCTCTGTGGCGTAGCGGTTAGCGCGTCTGCCTACCATGCGAGAGGTTCCGGGTTCGAACCCAGACTGGGGACCAAAAAAACCCACGTCTGTGGACATGTTTGTGATGTCGCTGTTTCTGGTCCCTACGACACAGGGTATCCTAGTGTGGGGCCAGAAGCAATGTATGTGCCTGTATGTAAATGTAAATGCTTTTTTTTAAATATACGGCAGCACCCAATCAATCCCGTTTTATTACCACATTTTACCTACATCTAACTTAGACTTCTTTATAACGCCGTCAAAGCCTAATCACGTCAAGTAGTACCTTCTACATCTTCTCAATCTGCATCCGCGTAACTTTTCTCTTACCGTTTCATGTAAGAAAAAACTTTCCCTTTTTACATAACGCGCGTATTTATGTAAATTTGCGTTCACATGTTGTTTCGGCGTACGACAGCGCAATCTGGCGCATCTCGGGCCACACCCAACATGATTTATGACGAACTAATTGACCACCTGAGTAGCTTTAGTAAAACTTCAATTATTATTGACCATGCCACATTTTTGAACTTGATCGGAAATCTCAAAACCATTTCGAGAATTATGTTTGTAAGCAATACAATTTCTACACTTCATAATATGTTTAGGTACTTAACTAAAGGTAGACATATAATCTTGGTATTACGCCTTTTTATTGAAATGTACACTTATTAAACCAAAATCTTTACACATTACCAATTCAATGTGAATTTAAATGTAATTTCATAAAAACACATTTAATGTGTAAAAATTTTGATCTAAAAAGTGTATATTTCAATAAAAAGACTTTTCAACATTGTTTACCTTTAGTTAAGTACCTAAACATTATGGAATATTTATCAGATTTGTAAAACATTATGGAATATTAATCAGATTTGTATATAAGTCTATATTTTTAAAGATATTAAATAAAAAGTTTTGACTTCAAATTACTTTTCTATGACGTCACCAAACACAGTATGAGTATGAATCCTCTAGGTACAGTCACCAGCATAAATATATGCCGTATTTACACATATTTATTATGCCTGCCATCATTCGATATTTATTCCTTCACAGTGAATAGATATATATTCCAGCAAGAGCAGACACATTATTTTGATTTTAGCAGTGATCAAATATTTTTAAGCGACCTGGTCCGATATTTAGGCAATTAGTGAAATACGATATTTATACCGCCCACAAAGCATCACATATTTTTACCGGCAAAGTGTCATCATATTCTTACGATCTCAATGGTGAATCAGATATTTTTGCACTACTGCCCACCGTCATATATTTATGCTGGTGACTGTACTTAAAAAAAAAGCCTTACTTAAAAAAAACACAAATGAAATTTTTTTGGTACTTATACAGTATGCAAAGACTATCTCTTTATCATTTCTGATGACGTCACACTCAAACCCCAATTTTTTTCAAAAATACAAATTAAAAATAGACATAATGAATAAAACAAAAAAACACCGAAATTAGTTTCTAAAAATGGTCAATATTTTTAAAATAAATTATTATAAAAATGTGGTGTGGAACCTGACAGAATTTTTCAGACAAATCGTGCCACCCGGTCATTCGAATGCCTTTTGCTATAACAGGACGCTGTGCACTAATTACCTACATGCGGGCACTAAATTCAGGTACATTGTGTTATGTTTTAATTATTTCATTGGAATTACTCACTCGTGTAAAATGTTAAGAACACATACATAAACTCAAGCCTGTATGTACCCAGAGGGGTAAGCAGAATCAGAATCAGAAATTTATTTCAACGTAAAGAATTTACATTCTGCTTGTTGAATGTCAATGTACATACAATTATAATGTTAGCCGCTGCCTTTGGGCCGAATGTAGTGGAGAAAAAGGCAGCGAAAAAAAAACTCCACTCTGACCATCTTTTCTCAAATCACCTTAAAGCTAATACAAATCAAACTTACAAAATAATATATTGGATGTGTTGAACACTAGACACATTTATCCTCTGATTAAATTTAATATTAAACTACTATTTAATGCCATACGTCCTTGTCTTCTAAATAATCGTTGATTTTATAATAAGCTTTTTTGCAAAGAGTGTGCTTAACACAATTCTTAAATCGCGTTGGACTTGGAGGTAACTCTAATATATCTTGGCCCAAGATTCTTGGGGTATCTTGTTGTAGAACCTTATACAGTGCCCCATAAAGGAAGTATTAACTTTTGCAAGTCTAAATCGTGGAAATGACAATTTATGTTTATTCCTAGTATTAACGTTATGATGGCTACCAAGAGTTTCGAAGTCCTTAATATTTTTCCGAACGTGCATAATATTTTCATAAATGTATTGGCTTGCAGCTGTTAGGATGTTGATTTCTTTCAAAAAATCTCTTAGTGTGTCCCTACTACCTAGCTTGTAAATAAATCGAATCGCTCTCTTCTGCAATATGAAGATAGTCTCAATGTCTGCTGCCCGGCCCCATAGTAGTATACCATAGGACATAGGACAATACTATGGAAGTAACTAAAATAAACAAGCCTAGCAGTTGCAAAGTAAGTTCTCGAATTCTTTTCACGGCATATGCTGCGGAGCTAAGTCTATGTGCTAATTTTACAATATGTGGGCCCCATTGTAGTTTGGCATCGATTGTGATGCCCAGAAATACAGTATCTTCAACAAATTCTAGTTTTTCATTTCCAATCACAATGTTATTTTCAACTAATTTTACATTAGGTAGGGTAAACTTAATACATTTTGTCTTTTGAATTTAACAACAGATTATTTGCTGTAAACCAACCTGGAACGTGCGAGAGAGCATTATTTGCTTCGTCAAGATTATTTTCCTGTCTCCTTATGACCAAGGAGACCGTCTCCTTATGACCAAGGACCATAGCAGAGACCAAGGACTGCCACGTGTTTTTTTTTCATTAATTTTTTTAAGTACATTGACAAAATAACATAATACATTCACTTCTGCCAAACTGTATCACAGTTTAACGGCCGACACTCTCAGTAAATAATAATCTATTCAAATACATATGTAGCCTAAAAATGCTTATTTTAGTTCACAAAATATTAATATGTAGGTATAATTACGTACGATTGTGACAGATCACTTTCGCTTCATCGCCATTAAAATAAAAATAAACTCACGCCCGTTATCCCCGAGGGGGTAGGCAGAGGCACCAATCATCGTCATAAATCCAATTATATTCATCATATTATTATCATATCAATATCAGTGATAGGAATTGGATGGTTGGCAATAGAATAAAATGCGCTTAGTTTTACTGTTAAAACGAGTGTTTACTCATGCATTTTATTCCGGAGGGTAGGCAGAGAAGGCTTGCGACTGGCCTCAATTCTACTAAAGAGTTCTTTTGCTTCATGATATTCATTACAGTCTGTTAGCTTTTAGAATATACCTCGGGCTCTAGAGTAGGCTTCGGTTTTCGCTGAAAGCACACGAGTGTGTGCCTTCCTGCTCTGTATAAAACTTTTCTTCACTATTTTGAACAGTTATGTAAAGCTATAAGTAACAATACAAAATAAACCTTACCTTATTGCAATGTAATCGATTCTATCCGATGGTAGCCGAGGTATATTCTAAAAGCTAACAGACTGTATAATCCATTTATCTATACACGAAACAGTTTACAAATTTAGTGCTGGCTAGTACTAAATTTGCAAACGGTATTGAATTTTCTACCTCTAAAGGGTTTCAATTTAGCGTCGATTAAAGTCCAAAAAAATTCCAAGTATAGATAAATGGATTATACTTGCTGTTAGCAGGCTCGCCGGTTGCGGTTACCCCGGGGAGTTCTTGTTTAGAAATAGTATAACTGCACTTGACGTGAGAGAACGAATGTTCACATGACTCAACAATCGGCATATTATTATGTGAATGGGAAAAGGGCGCTCATATTAAACGCTGCTTAGAGGAAAACGGTTACCGTTTATATAACACAAGTAAAACGGCATCTGGAACCCATGGACTAACGGTGCAATAAAATGAAAAACTGTTATCAGTTGAGTTATGGCCTTCAGAACAGCAAATAAAAACCATTGTGTTGTTCGGGTTCGAACCCCGGCTGGGGATACAAACAACCCCCTCTTGTCTTGGTCTTGGATGCTTACATGTTTGTGTTTTTTTTTATTTATTTAAACGAAACCAGTCTTACAAAAAACATGAACAACATGAAACATGAAAATGGACCTAGAGTTTTTTGAATTTACAATTTTGTATAATACTAGTTGACCCGGCAAACGTTGTTTCGCCATATACAGGGTGGAATTTTGTAATGCCACCTGAAGGGGACGTACTGTAGATAGAAAATTTTACTCAAAAAAAAACATTCCTTTATTTTAGAAAAGAAAGAAAACTGCATTCAATGATTTTTAAAACTTCGCTTGTCTTACCCGGTAATCGAACCTACTAAAATCTGTGAAAGTTGCACACTGTACTTTTATTGCATCGATCGTTAGGGTCAATTATAAGGATGAAATCTCTGTATATCTGTAACCAATACATATCTTTTTTAGAATTTATATCTGAGTAAAAGTTGCCTTAACAAAATAAGGAACATGTGGAAACTAAATATTAAATGAATATTTTTTTTCCGTAATTTTGACATAAATTACATGCGCTAACACTATATTGCCAGATATTGGAAAAATTAACTAAGTGGAGTAATTACCGTACGAACAGAAATGTGAAACTTGACCAAAGGCAAATTTAGCATTTCAGAATTACGACAACCACCAAATTTTCAAAAATGGTCGAAAATATTGTCGGTAGTAAGGAAAAAAAGTGAAATCCCGCTAACCCCAAAATGTCGAAGTGACATCAAAAGTCGTCGTAGAAGGACGTGAGTAAGACCAAACGACGCAAAAAAATCAGGCGATTCTAACAATGTATACAGGGTGGAATTTTGTAATGCCACCTGAAGGGGAAGTACTCTTAATACTGTAGATAGAAAATTTTACTCAAAAAAACATTCCTTTATTTTTGAAAAGAAAGAAAACTGCATTCAAAGATTTTTAAAACTTCGCTTGTCTCACCCGGTAATCGAACCTACTAAAATCTGTGAAAGTTGCACACTGTACTTTTATTGCATCGATCGTTAGGGTCAATTATAAGGATGAAATCTCTGTAACAAACTTCATAAATTAAATGAAAGGGAAACAATGCAGTTGCAGAAACGATGCAGTTTTCTTTCTTTTCAAAAATAAAGGAATGTTTTCTTTGAGTAAAATTTTCTATCTACAGTATTAAGAGTACTTCCCCTTCAGGTGGCATTACAAAATTCCACCCTGTATTTTTTTTTTTTCACTTAGGGCTATGTAAAATAGATAACCTATTCTCAGGTTCAATATAATTTCTAATGATTCAACCTATTCTAGACTGGATGCACAGTCCCGCGAGTTAAAACGGTCGATTCCGGTTGTTTCCTAACGAAAATCTCACTGTGTAACACCGATTCTTTATCAAATTAGACTACAGTCATAACAGCTCTGCGAACCGAAATAAACCAAATGTTTCGTTACAATACAATGGACGTAGTATCTCTGAACAATGGCCTAGTAGGTATCTCTGGAATCGAGCATTTTGCAATCATATAGCGTACGTATTTCTTTAGGGTAAATACGAGTGTTCTAATGAATTAGCTGTAAATAAGGAAAAGAAAAACGTTTATCATACCAACAAGACACATCACAAAACAAATTAAACAGACCAATAACATTAACTTATTACAATGTAACGCAACAGGAAAAAAAAAACAAATTAAAAGTAAAACCACAGGGGTAGTCTGTGGTGTGTCTAGGTTACCACAAAAGACTAACTAATAATATTTTTTTTTTTTTATTGACATATAAAATTATACTAGCGACCCGCCCTGGCTTCGCACGAGTGGCAAAAACGTTTCCGTGGAAATAGCTGAGTATATTAGTTCCGTGAAAAATTCCCAGGGTAGTAATTTTTTCACACCTTGGGTTACATTATTCGAGATTTGGTACGTAAACCTAAACTTTTTGAAAATCCAGTGTAGCCTATGTTACCTACGAATAATGTAGCTTACTAATGGTGGAAGAATTTTAAAAATCGGCCCAGTAGTTTCTGAGCCTATTCATTACAAACACACACACAAAAATACAAACCTTTCCTCTTTATAATATTAGTAAAGATTAAAAGATTTACCCCAACACTAGGCGATGCCTGTCCCGTGGGGGATTGAAATAATAGTTTACCATTTTACATACGGCTACAAAATACTATTGAGCTAATAACAATTAAAAAGTAGATAATCTATGAGGATCAATAACAAAAATTAAATCAAAATTAATACAGACCAACAAAAATGCACACATATCTACATCCACATGCGAACCAAAATGGGTTACATTTACATGCGAACCCAGTATGTGTAAGTGTTGTGTGTGTGTTTGTGTATGTATGTGTGTCGGCGTGAATGTGACAGTGTAGTGTATATGTGAAGCTGATTAACACCATTCAACCCATTCAATCTTCTTCATTCAATGTATGTGCCTGTGTGTAAATGTTTATGTTTCTCTTTTCCATTTCAACGAAAAAGCGCGGAACAATCCGTTACAATAATACCCTCTGTGGTGCTTGCCAATAACTCATCGCGTAAAATCTGACAGGCACACAATTACAATAGTCCGTTTACTTGTGATGGAGAACGCCTGTCTTAACATTGGTGGCCGCAAATGTTTCTCCCAAGCTAGAGTCTACTTGAGAACAGGTTGTCAGAAGAAGAGGCAACAATTTTTATTGTGAAACCCATTACGAAATGCGACGCTGGCCGAGAGGCTAAACCGGTCAGCTGGTTAGCATAATCTCTAGTTTGAGGCCTAAAACTTTGCGTTTCGACACCTTTCAACCGATAGCCAAACGCTAAACATTCCTCTACTGTTAACTTCTACTGCTTCTACCAACACAATCCAACATCGAACACTAGGCCCAGACTAGGACACCTTAAACATGGATAAAAACATACAATTTTAACTACCACCAATATGCTTACTAACATTTTCCGAATCACTTGGAGTCAAATTCCTAACTTTTTAGGTTTCATTACACACGGTACATTCACCAAGTGCCTAGACTTACAAATGGCCAACAAGATTACAAAACTTATCCGAGAATTAACTCTGTTCAGAAAAAAACAGAAGCTTTTCTTTGTCTCAAAAGATCAGATCAAGTTAATGCTATAGATTTTATTGTAGTTATGTAAGGGATGGTAACGGTAAAGCTTACTGTTTACCGTTATGGAACTATGAAGGTCGTGTGTGTACTAACAAACACCACTTGTGTACTTGCACCCTTTGGTCTAGTCGGATATTAATATTGTTTGCAGCATTCTTGACTTTTTATTATAATCACTTGCATCCTTGCACCCTTTGATCTAGTCAGATATTATTAATTTTTTTAGCATCCTTTATTTTTATTATAATCATTGAGCAGTTCATTTTTTGAACTCGTCTAGAATTAATAAAGAAATTGTGACTCCGTTACAAAGTACTTACAAATGACAAAACATGTCAAATAATTATGCAACGACTAATGAATGTTGATGAAGCGAAATATGTATGTCAGGATCGTGACAAGTGCCAAATCCAGGTCTCTGCTTAAGCCTCCGCAATCCAGGCCTGAGTTCATGTTGTACAATGCCTCCTCCAGACTACTCGCGAAGTTCCTCGACAAGTTGACCGAAGTACGTCGCTACACACTCGAGGTTGGAAGATGTAAGGTGAAGTGCCTCTCCAAACTACTCTATTCGCCTAACCTCGGTTAATTTCGCGAGCAGTGTGGAGACAACACAAAACTTGTAATGTTATTGCTCTGTCTTGTGTACGAGCCTTCTGCACACATCCCTTTCTGTCCACAGCTACTTAGCTGGCCAATTTACCGAACAATTTTCCGTCCGCGTGTCTTTTTTTCGTACAAGCACGGCGGCACATGCGTCTATGACGCAAGCTCTCGCGTCGGTATGTGGTTGTGCAGGTTTGCAACGGCCGCGGCCGGCAGATACTAGGCCCGCGGGCCTGTCTTCCATCATACATCGGTATTGTCGATAGAAAAAACAGGCTTTCCGGTGGGATTCTAGTTTTTGAGCATCTCATGACATCCGTCAGAGGCGAGCAACCGACAACGCGAGGCTACGTCTCTGTTCACCACCATTAAGCTTCTGCGAATCGGAACGACCAATCCGGACTTGGCCCTCGTGGTGGAGTATGGAAGAGAACTCAGGGAAGAGACCAGTGCCCATCAGAGGGACCATAATGGGTTTATGATAATGAATCGGAACGAAACCTGGACGGACTCTACCCACAAAAAGTCAAGTAAAGTTTTCGTCCAAGAAAGCTACAGGGTATACTTGTACTGCGTGTTTTGGTTTTAAAGCAATCGTGTTTTCTTTTATAAGACTTGTATATGTACCGTGTGATTTGATAGTATTTGAGTTATTTTAGCCTAGCATCCTTGTTGTTATACGTATCTTGCACAATACTTAACAGGTGTTTCTTGAATTCAACCATCCATATTTAGTAAGCAATGACCACAGTGAGCACGAGAGGGTAAGCTGTATTTTGCAAACACGCCGCGTGACATACCGACACACCTTGCTTGTGCCACGATAAGTGTGTCAATATGTTTAATTAAAACGGGTTTTTTTGCTTGGCATTTCTGCGTTGCAAAGTCTAACATTGAGTATGTCCATTAAAAGAGCAGCCCCTTAATTGCTCGCCTATAAATAAACTTGGATGAGGCCGGTGAGATATCAATTACCTGCCCTAATATGTATTAAATCGTGGTAGATAGAAGCTTTCTGCAAAAACAAAATTCCGCTGAAACTCTTGAGACGGAGTTAAAGCTGGCACACGAATTCCCGCCGTAATTCAATTACAACACTGTCTTAAAAGAATCTTAGTGGAATCGTGTTTTTATTGATTTAAATAAGACTGTAAACTTTTAAGTTATTAAACTAAGATTTAGATTCATATAATTTCAGATTTAAATTATAAAGAATCTACATGTAAGCAGTGGCGTAACTATAGGGTAGCTGGGCTGGCAAAATGCCAGGGGGCCCCGGCCCAAGAGGCCGCGAGATAAATAAAATTGTTATTAGTGTTGGATAACTACTAAGTGGTTTATTAAAATTAAACTAAGTACAACGTAACGATTTTTACTGATAGGGCCCCCAGATGCTGTAGTTACGCCACTGTGTGTAAGCAGCGAAGCTTCTCTGGAAGAGAGAATCTACATAACACTTGAAATCGCCAATCAACGGTGGTTTCAAACAGGCTGCTTCTAATTGTAACACGATTCACGCATACTTGCAATATCTACAAATATGATCAACATATTTATTAGTCTCCCTCAATCTAGTCTCCTTGAGAACGTTCTCAAATATTCCAAGTCATGAGCTTTTGCCTCGATAACTTCGTAATTACGCACGGTAGATTACGTTCGGCAGATGCATGATCTGTCAATGACTGAGTTCAGCCGTCGACCTCCCCGTTACTAGTGTAATGAATACCTTTATTTAAACAGCCATGGTCTCTTTGCGATTTGAAGGTGACTACTTGCCGCAATTAATCACAACCCTTTGTGCTCGATGGGGAAATCAGAAGCGGTTACAAAACGCTTCCTTGTGCAAGCGTTCAATCACGAGGTACGAAGGCTTAAATAAAAAAAAATGTATTTATTTTAATCCTTTTATTAGAAGAGAATCCAGGCGTCCATCTTTGCAATAGGCTAGGCCGGTGACGTTATGGGGAACCGGGGCTGCGATTCTGTTAGTGCACTGTAATAAGATGACAGATAAACGACCCGGTCACGTGACGTGTTTTTAAGAGCATTGACGACAACAATGTTTGATATTAGTGTGCGCGTAGACTTAATGCGGCAGTGAAACTAAATCGCCACGTTTGTGCAGTTGTTATTGTACTACAATGCATTGACATAATCTAGGTCCAGGTATATTGTGACATTTATTTGATAATTGAGGAAGATCTCATTGCATCGTTCTCCAATATACATCCAGAAGAGAGACATACATAGGTACTAAAACGTAAATCGTGTTAAGATGAATACGGATGTTCTTGGTACACGTCACGATTGAATCATAATCTGAAGGCCAAGCCAACCTCCACCACATAAGGGTATCGCAATTCGAACAAGATCAGAGATATTAATCACCACTCATTAGATTGGATCATATCTAAGTATCCGATTGTAACCGATAGCCCAAACTGCACTAATAATCCCCCTCCCACAACCCAAGGTGACATTCTTGTTCTCAAAACGCCAGGATTGAATCTCGCGTAACCGCAACGTGTAACAAGAACAAAACCAATCAAAGGGCTAAGGTCGTAACAATGTCGAACAGCATGCGCGACCCTGACTGCATCCTCTCATCCCGGCTAAAGAGAACCCTGCTTTCGAACTAATGATATGCAATTTAAGGTCAAACATGTGGTGGGATGGTACAGCGATTACAAATGCGTTAGGGACCTCAAGCTGCGGATGGGTTTCGAAATAATAGCCGTAATTTAGCTTGAGATGCTTCATATTCCATGTTTATGTGCATGCCTTCCTCAGATTTGGCTCTCTGTGAACGGATTTAGCGAATTGCAGATAATTCGGCCTAATACCGCAGTAGCATAAAAAAAGTAGATAAGATGAAATAATGTTCGACTACAGCGCATTTCCTCTCAGAAAGACAGTATGGGCTTTTCCACGTGTGCCGCTTCTTGTATGTGTGCTATCATCATACTTTATTGAACACAAGAAAGAAAATATGTTACAAAAATATAAGCGTAATATATACGTGAGTACATAGGCGAGTTTTGTGTGCATCGGCGATTTCAAATGCTGAAGTAACTTACTTAAATACATCAGGGATGAACGTTTCGTCACAATTTTTTCCTTCATGCCAGCAATCAACAGTAATCTCGAACGTACTCAAACCTCAGAATAAGATTATTCTGAGACTCAAACGAGTGCCATAGAGAAAATTAGGTCCTGTGGTTTTCTATCTCTCTGGTTCATTAGGATTTAAAAAAGAAATAAATATGTAGCCTTATGGCCAGAAGCAATGTATGTGCCTGTATGTAAATGTTATGTTATCCTGAGCGGTAACTGGTCTCGAAAATGTGGAAATTTCGATACTCGAGAACCCCAACACTTGAAAATATTTCTGGCGAATCTCGACTTATAGTGAACTATCTGACCATGATTAAAAGCTGTGTTTTTCTAGTTATGAGCTTTTAATGTTGTAGCCCCATGTAGATGTCAGTGGATCTAAAAAAACAACCCAAGGCATTCCTGTTTTTTACCTTAGCGAGGTTCGAAATAGCTTGGGCTGAATTCCGAAGAGGCTTTTTGTGAGATGCCATCACCACGCTTAGGTCACTCGGATCGTCCCGAGGTCAAGCTCAGTCGTGTTTTTAAATGTACAATAATACAGGTATTGTGTGACCTTTTCACACGCGAGGTGCTAGAAAGAGATGGAGCTATTTATTAATGATAATAAAATCTTTCTGAGAAATGAGACAAAAAACGCCAAAGAGATTTGAAGTGATATTCGTTTGCGATCCATCAATCAATTTCAACATCAATGGACCGTAACTAGGCTGTCAATAAAGTGCAAATTAGTCAGTGACTCATACCGTCACTTAGGAAGATTTGTATCTCATTTATTGAGCTGGTACGAATTCAAAGCTCAAATACACGATATGATATTACACACATGTCAACCGAGCCAGGCTTATCTATCTCACCCGTGGATCATTTTATTTTATTTTATTTTATTCAGGACACATACAGTCACACAGAAAAATGGTAAAAGTATGTTATACAAAAATAGACCTGGAGGTCCCTTTAGTACCAGGGTGGATTTACAATCCTGTCGAAAATTCACGTTGAGGGGATAAAAAAATAAATATTGCTCGATAATCGTAACTTTTTTACATTTACATGCTTTAAATATACCTGTTTTATAATGCGCTTTAACCCAAACATACTCAAAATCAATAGATTTTTAGTAATAAAATGAATACTGCTATAAAAATCATCACCGTCTGTGAAAAAAATTGCTACTCTTGACGTTTGCCGGCAAAAAGTCGAATACCCGACGTAGGAACTAGATTTTAATTCATTATTTACGTTTATCCATATTGTATATAACTTCATAGAAAAGAAAATAATAATTTCTTCGTAAGATTAATGATCAATTAATTAACAAAATTTTAGCATCGATATTCGTCAACACCGTCACGGCAACATCAAAGTGAAGGTAGTTCTGTATGCGTTGCATTTACGTGGCCAGCGATACCCTGATCTGCTTCCTCAGTTCAATAGCAAACTCCGAAGCGAGTCGCACGTGCATAACACGCTCTCCGAGAGCAAAGATTTTGTTGCGAGTGTCCAAAAAAGTTGATTAGACAAAGTTGCCGTCATTACCGTCAGACTGTGGTTCAAGGTAAGTACATAAAATAGCATTACCATTAATTTCAATAAGATCTTGATGTAAGTGAAGATGCTAAAGAAAATAGCGGTATCTTATTAATGATATTACTTTTCTAGAAAAAATAACGTAATGTTCGAATCGTCATCACCATACGCATCATCACCGTTTACAAATGATGTGCGGATCCCCAACCCGCATGCCCAGCGTGGGGATTATGGGATTATGGATTACCCCCAATGATGGCACGACCAAGGAAATGACCCCCAGTTCCCAGCCGCCTCGCCATTGCATAGCAGGGGCTGCTAAGAATCACCGGGCTACCTCAGGCTGCCACAAAAAATTGACCCTGGCAACGTTCAATGGGCGCACTCTGAGGCTTGACCATCATCTAGCGCAGTTGGAAGTGGAGTTAGAGAACATTAAATGGCATGTTCTGGGGTTATGTGAAGTCCGTAGAGAGGGGGAGGACACCGTAACCCTAGACTCGGGCCATATTCTCTACTTTCTCGAGGGTGATAAAACATCCCAGGGTGGCGTAGGTTTCCTCGTCAATAAGGCCATCTCTAACAACGTTGAAGAAATCTCTAGTGTGTTGACCAGAGTAGCGTACCTTATCCTTCGGCTGTCCAAGCGTTACAGCATGAAGGTCATTCAGGTTTACGCACCGACCTCAACACACTAGGATGATGAAGTGGAGGATATGTACGAAGACATATCCAAAGCCTTACATAAAACCACGAAGGCTCACTTCAACGTTGTTATGGGGGACTTTAACGGCAAGGTGGGAACCCAGAGTGGCAACAAGTCCCGAATAGGCCCGCATGGTTATGGAGTCAGGAATCACAGGGGGCAAATGCTTGTCAACTTCCTTGAGAAAGAGGAGTGATTCTTAATGAACTGTTTCTTTAAGAAACAGCCTCTTCAAGGGAGGTGGACATGGCAAAGCCCCGACACTGTGACTTAAAATGAGATCGACTTCATCATGACGGATAGCAAGTACATGTTCAGAGATGTCTCAGTGATCAACAGGTTCAATGCCGGATCCAATCACTGACTTTGTGGACTATGAGAAGGCCTTTGACTCTGTCGAAACCTGGGCAGCTCTGGAATCCTTACAGCGATGCCAAGTAGACTATCGTTCTATCGAGGTGTTGAGATGTCTATACGAAGCCGGCACCATGAGTGTCCAAGTACAGGGCCAGCAGTCTAAACCTATCCAACTGCCCAGAGGAGTAAGACAGGGGGATATTATATCCCCGAAACTGTTCACAAGCGCGTTGGAAGACCTGTTTAAGACGCTGGACTGGAAAGGAAAGGGCATTAACATAAACGGCGACTACATCTCGCACCTGCAATTCGCATGGCGGAGTCGCTAGAGGAGCTGAACCAGATGCTAGGCCGGCCAGCCTAGCTTCAGCCTCGTGACGTATCAGTCTTGGCATGAATTTGGATAAAACCAAAGTCATGATCAATGGCCACATAGATCCTACACCGATCGTCGTAGATCAAGAAATCTTTTCAGAATATTACCTCGGGCAGATTCTGCAGTTAGGTGAAAACAATTTCGAGAAGGAAGCCAAGAGGAGAATCCAACTGGTTTGGGCAGCGTATGGGAAACTACGCCGAGTCTTCTCGTCATCCATACCGCAATGCTTGAGAACGAAAGTTTGCAATCAGTGTGCCATACCTGTAATAACCTACGGAGCCGAGACGTGGACACTCACGATACGGCTGGTTCACCAGTTCAAAGTCGCTCAGCGAGCTATGGAGAGAACTATGCTCGGAGTTTCTCTGAAGAATAGAATTCGTTACGAATACCTCAAGTTATCGATATAGCTCAGAGAATTTAGCAAGCTGAAGTGGCAGAACCGACAACCGTTGGGGTAAACGTGTTCTTGAGTGGAGACCGTGACTTGGCAAACGTAGTGTATGACGCCCTCCAGATGGGATGACGATCTGCGAAAGACTGCAGGCAGATGCTGGATGCGGCAAGCTGACGACAGGGCGCTACGGCGCTCATTAGGGGGTGGCTATGTCCAGCAGTGGACTAATATGATGATGATGAGGACAAAAAAAATAATAAGTAGATAGTTACCTCTTTGATTACAAAAAATGGACCAAAAACCACCGATGACCACAACAAACCAATGTGATGATTATGTAAGAGAATCTTGTTAAATTATGAAAAAAGAAAATTTGGTCAGTTTCTTGGTAATATAATCAATCGTAGAATAACACAGAACAGTAATCAACAACATAAAAGTAGTTCATTACCAAAAAACTGACCAAATTTCAATTAACTTAGTAATAAAAATGATGATTACGTGTTACTTGTACAATAATTTATGTTTTTTTACATGACTTATTACCAAAAAAGCTGACTAAATCTCAATTAACATAAAAATATAATGATAATAATTAAGCGAAAAGTAAAAGACTGTTTAGGATTGTTAGTAAAATTGTGTTGAGTTATATCATTAGAGGTAGAAGAAAATGACTGTATACGATTGTTATCAGAATTGTGTTGATTATATCATTAAAAACATTTGATTTTCATAATTTTGTTTTTAATTTGACATACCTACTTAGTTAAAGCATCATCACCATACACACGAAATCATCACCATCTATAGATAAATCACCGCCACACCACAGTCGTCATCACCATCTCACCTCTTTTTATTTGAATGCTGATATCTTCGGATCAACGTTAAAAATCTTGGTCTAAACACAATGTAAGAACATTATAGTTATCCTACAATGATTTTACCTGGTTTTACTAGCATTCCAATGTGTTTTAATTTTTTTGAATTTTTGGTTCCGAGAAATTTTTGTCGAGTAAATCCACCCACCAATCATACCAATTAAGTACCGTTACTTAAACCCTATTAAACAACTTTATAATTTTCCTCCAAAAGCTTCGCTATCTGGTTCTTAGATTAAACTAGACTTTAGTTAAATACAATCCCTCAGTACAAGAAATCAGAAATTTATTTCAACTTAAAGAATTTACATTCTGTTTGTTGAATGTCAATGTACTTATAATGTTAACGTTACCCCTGCTTTGGGGCCGAACGTTCGAATGTTCGTTGCGAATGTCGCAAGTTCGTGCTGCGTCCACTGCTGCCTCTTGTTTCCTTTCTTTATGCCATTCTTATTTTGCCACCATAGACAATCTGCCAGAGGCTTAATTAAGTGCACCAGATTCTGAAGGATCCTAAACCCTGGTTGTCGAATTCCATAGTTATTGTTATCGCAAATATAGCTGATCATTGTTTTAAAGATCTGCAAAACAACAACGTAAAAGACAGGATGAAGCCATAACAATTGATCATAACAACCGGCGAAGAATTGATAGACGGGCGTCATTAGGCCGAATCGGGCTTCAAACGTGGTGGGCGTAAAAATGCTTCAAAATAATTGAGCCGTAATTTTGGTAATACCATACAAGGAACCTGGAGACTCGAAGCCAAAGAGGTATGGAAGGTCCAGAAAGAAAAACACTGCAAAAAATCCAATTTCCTTGAAATATTCTTCAAGATGATTGCTGTCTTATCTATTTCAATAAATGTCTTCTCTTTCTTTTCTTTCCTTCTGGTATCTGACCGACTGGGTTCCGCAAAATGGATACTGACGTCGCGGCAGACCAAGGGGAAGATGAAGGGATGACCTAAATGCCTTCTTACCAGGATGGCGATGGGGCTGGAGTTAGAGAGAGATGGAAATCAGGAGGGGAGGCCGTTGCCCTGCGGTGGGAGACAAAAGCAGCTCTGTAAAAAAGATAGCTATCTCTCTATGTGAATATGCATTTCACCAAATATAGACTGAGAACAAATTACATAGAAAGTGTGAAATGTCTGATATTGTCTGAGTCGAATATCAGTACTCGCGCGATTTAGGCATGCTGGTAATAAATTTAAAGTTCAGATAAAGCGAACCTTTTGAGTCTTCTTATGACGTGCAAAATACAAGAACTGGCAAAAAATTTGCTCGTGAATCGTTGAGGCAATTGTTAAAGAATTTGTTCTCAGGTTTTTTGGCGCTTTTTGTTCTGAGTGTGGGGTTATTAATTTAAATGCTCTGGAGTAGCTGAGCAGCTGTTGAGATATTACATATTTCAAGAACAGTTATGTTTAATATGCTTTATTACGGATTACGTTCAACTGATAATAGGATAACAATATCCTGAAAGATAGATCGTTAGCCAGTCTTTTAAGTTTCTGGTTCCCACGACACAGGGTGTCCTAGTGTGGGGTCAGAAGCAATGTGTGTGCCTGTATGTAATTGTTTATGTAATGTTTATTAACTTCTGTTGAAAACCATCGAACAAAACGAACATCGAACGCGTTTGTTAAAATAACCTAGATAGCTTAGCCTTTCTACAGTTCAAGCAGCTGGTAGAACAACTAATGTAGAAAATTCAAGACCTCGATCCAAATCCGTCAAACGCATTCAGTGCTTTTGTTGAATTAAAAGCCATTCGGTCGCATCCAAATGCGGTAATCAACTAAGCAATCCGAACAAACATGGAATCTGAACATTGAGTTAAAGCCAAGTTTGACGGAGGGTCTGGCGTTTAAGGTCTAAGCTCCATTAGTTCTTTAGAGCAGTGGTTCCCAAACTTCACCATTAGGTGAAGACAAAGACAAGTTAAAAAAATTAGGAACAAAAGCCTTTATTGGAATTTGGGAATGAATGAAAAAATAAATGTTATCCTTTTTTTCAGATCAATTTGGAAAGTGTCTAAAATTTCTCAATCATGTTATAGTGTCTTTTTAGAAACTGGGCTTTGTAACCTTATTAAGGCCTAAGACTTTCTTCATCAGAGGTTTTTCTTCTGGGCCTAGATTCTGTTAATGCATTGTTGTAGGTACAATGACAACTGTACAACAGCTGCAACGCGGCGATTTCATTGCCGCTTTTAAACTACGCGCGCACACGCACCTATCCTTATAGGTGTCAACGGTTTAAAAAAGCCTGTCACGTGACCCGATCGAGTACCTGTTATTGAACTACAATGCACTAGCAGAATTCAGACCCTGACTTGCTGTTTGTCTTGAAGCTTACGTGTTTAGCGCACTGCCTTCTAATTACTTGAACTGCTAAAAAGCGCAAGATTTTCCCTCAAATCTCGCCCAACAGAGCAACCGCTAACCAAACCAACGTGCTGACTAGTTAGATCAACAATCGACTCACGCGCAGAGATCTCACTTTCACTACCATCTCTCGGGCACCCGACCGAGACAGCTGATGAAAAGGTTTATAGATACGTATAGGTCTGTTGCTGAGGTTTCAGCTTTGTGTTTCTGTAGGGCTAAGCCTACTTAGTAACATGGCTATTAAGATCAATAGTACCCTTTTTGGCCACTTAAATACATACATACATATGCAGCTGCAATTTTCACACAGATGACGTATCGTATTTCAGTCGCCGCAATACCGGAGCTCCCATATAAGAAACGTGATTTTTTTTGCTGTTTTTTGGTCGATATTAATAAAGGCCACAGCAGAGTAGACGTTTGATAGGCGGGCATACTTCGACCAAATAGTGAATGGATTATCAAAGGGCAAGATAAAAAAAGTACCCGAAACCGGCGTGCGTGCATGCAACGACTGAGTGTCGATGAAGCGAAAGTGATTTGTCAGGATTGTAACAGGTAGCAGTCCCTGGTCCCTGCCTACCCCTCTGGGTTACAGGCGAGAGCTTATGTATGTAGTATATGCAAGTAATATCAATTTAGATAATATAAATTATATCTGCTGGTGGCGTATAATACGGTATTTGACACTGTCAACAATAAATTATTTGAGATGCTCGATTAAAACAAAAATTACAAAATTATTCGGAAAATGTATTTCTTTTCATCATTTACAATTTTTAAATAGATGAAACATAAAAAGAGTGCTCTGAAATGAGACGTCACAAGCAAGTATTTTCATACAAAATCCCTTTTTAAAAGTAACTCATTTGACATCCTGTCTAATACCCAATTATGCCTCTTCCCTGTCAGCACTCTCGATCCCCAGTCGATCTCGTCCACTGCTTTCCAACGGCTTCAGTAATTATTTGTGTAACTGGTCTCAATCTAAGTGTTTTTCCATGTTCGTGATGTCGTACTCTGAATACCACACAACATATTAATGTTCAAATTCAAATATTTTATTTATGATAAAAACAAAACGTTGACTTTATTAACTTTGAAGTTGTTAGTTTCACAACAAAGCTAACAAAGAAACTTCACATTTATTCTTTTCAAAACAGTATTAGGGTAAACCATAGTATTGCTGGCACCCACCTAGTCATTGGCACAGTGAGTCTTAAACACAAATATTAAGAATTAAAATTTCTTAAAGGGCATTTTGATAGTTTTTTATAATTAGCATTGTTAAGTACAAAACAAACATATAAATTATAAGTGCCAATGACTGATATTATTAGTGACAATGTTTATACCTGTAATGCCAATGACTGTAGTTTTGGAGACATTTTCAAATTATTATTATTTTTCTTAAATAAAACTATGACAACAAGAAAGAATTATTTTTTATTTCCAACCTATACTCATATTCTAACAAATAAAAATGGTTAATAGTGATTGAATATGAAATTGAATGCTTAGGAAGCAAATTAAGTCAAGGTTTTGCTTAAGGTGCCAATCAATGTATAGTTTACCCTAGGTTGATTAACAAACTTTCAAACTCAAAAAATATTACTCATGGATGAGTTGAACACTAAACATAGTTCCAGTTTGGCGCCAGGGTACATACGTGATTGTTTTGGATGTTATTTATTTTACTAAGCAATAAGTAATATTAGTAACGATGTACTATTACTCGTAAATATAAAAAAATTAAAGATAGACACACTGAAAACGAACTATTCCTGGAGAGAACTTATTTTACTTTTGACGATACGCAAATAGGGGCCGTCCATTAATCACGTGATCTTTTTTTAAGCATTTTTTAACCCGCCCTCCCCCTTGGTGATACATGGTGAGGTTTAAGACTACCCCCCACCCCCCACCCAACATCACGTGTATTTTTCGTATCTACAAAAAATCTTAAATTTTTTAGGACTAGCTTTGTCTTGCGCGCTCAAGCGCGCGTGTTGAACGCGTGCGCGTTTGAAAAAATAAATACACGTGATATCTTGCTACACCCCCCCTCACCCCTTGTGACATTTCGTGATTTTTTGTCAAACCCCTCCCCCCCCTTCAAGCCTCACGTGATTAATGGACGGCCCCATACTAAATGTAACGCAATTTAATTACTGAGATGTTCTTCTGTGCGACATACTTCGTGCAAAAAAGTGAAAATCTGGACAATATACAATTACCATCATCATTGATCTCGTATCTTTAACAGAGAGCAATTGCTGATGAAAAGATTTGTGTTTCTTTTCGGAAATTAAGACGATCTGTACAAATTGTACTTATCGTAGGCGGAATGAACACTTTAATGAGCGGAATGAGCAGTTCACTGTACCAACATTTGCATGCCGTTCAGCGCGACAAAAAGCGGAGATGATTTATAAATACTTATTTCTTCTATTTTATATTTGTTTATTATGATCTATTTTATAGGCTGGAACTGTGTATTCTGAAATAAAAGCATATTATTATTATTATTTAATGAGCATTTTATCAACATCGGTTTTCAAGGTAGTTTAACTAGTGATGCAAGAACGGAAGATATTATTGAATGTTAAGTATTATATTGGACTTTCGTAGGAAGTGTTCTTTATTACCGGGTAGGTATTTCACCTTCTTCTTACATAATTTATACGTCAAAGCGTTTAACGTTGAAACAATCTTTATTAGATATTAATATTAATATAAAAATAAATCGCTGAATGTGTTGCTAAGCGCAAATCTCCAGAACAACTGGACCGATTTCGCTAATTATTTTTTTACAATATTCCTTGAAGTACAAGGATGGTTCTTACGGCGAGAGAAATTTTAAAAATTGCCTAAAAGGGGGAAGGTTTAAATGGTGAGAAAATATGGAAAAAAAACGAAACTGACGCGATAGTACTCGTATAATTATGTACATGTAAACCTACAAAGTCTCCGTTCCACAATAGTCCTACTATCAATATAGAAGTGAACTCAAACATTACGAAATTATCTATAGAGGTATTTCGCAATTGTTCCCATCGGCCTCGGTGGCGCAGTAGGCAGCGCGTAAGTCTCATAATCTTAAGGTCGTGAGTTCGATCCTCACCCGGGGCAGCTCTCTTTTTGTTTTCCGAAACCAATTTATTTTTCGATTAAATTCTGTAGACGTTTTTTTACTCAACCAAACAGCACTTGCGATGTAAGCTACGATGTTGCAAGAATCGATTTGTACCCACCAAAGGCGCGTTACTACATACGGAATGCAAATCTCGATCTAAACAATGAAATACCTGTTTTCAATACAACCCACATTACTGAGGCGTTTGTAGTAGTTTGTCAATAGAACTAATTATCGCTGTTAAATGGTTTTATCGTGTGGCGTAATACAAATTTGTTGTACTATATGAGGTTGCATAAGAGAAAATTGATTTTATCGCTGATAAATTAATTCACTATCACTCAACAGGTGCGAAGGTGTTTCTTTGGGTTCCGTAATCCCACGGTTCCTTTTTCTAAGACTCCACTGTCCGTCTGTCTGGCACCAGGGCCTCGATTTTGTTAGTGCATTATAGTTCGATGACATATACACGGTCGGATCACATGACGCGTTTTTTCATACCATTGACGCCTAGATTGTTTATTTTGAGTGCGCGCGTAAACTTAAAGCTGCAATTGTACAAATTTTATAGAATGAACATGAAGGGGCAGCTCCCATTCAACAAACTTGATTGGTTGGCCGTTTTTTTCTCGGTACATATTTATAACGACTGCAGTTTGACTCTTGAAATAATCACAGAATATTTGGTTTTAGATTCACTTTAAAAATAAATAAAGAAATGAATAATTATTTAAGGGGGGCTAAAAAATCACGTTCGTTTTAGATGATTTTTAGGCGGTTTTTTTGCTTCATATTTAATTTTACAACGGCAACAGGTAGATGCTTGAAATATTCACAGAATATTTGGTTCTAGATTCACTTTAAAAATAAATAATAAAATTAATAATTATTTAAGTGGGGCTAAAAAATTACGTTCATTGTACGTGATTTTTAGGCGGTTTTTTGCTTCATATTTAATTTTATAACGGCAACAGGTAGACGCTTGAAATGTTGTGTAGATAATGTACGGATAGTGTACGGAACCCTTCGTGCACGAGTCTGACTCGCACTAGACCGGTTTTTTCTTTGTACAGTTGACCGCAATGGCGTTACGGGTGATTATGCAAAAACGTAAAGGTTGACCTGCTGCCGACTGTACACTGTACAGTCAACTGCAGCAGAACTTTACTTGTACTCTATCTATTCTTTTAAAGCTATAGCTAACTAAATGCATATTTTTGGTTTCAGATAAATAAAGGAGACATTTTACATAACCGTTGCATCGAACGACGTAAGTGTTTTATTAAGTTACATTTTTTACAAGTAATAATATAGAATAAAATAGGATTAAATGTTTGTTTACTGGGCAAAACATTAGTACAGACTTTAATCATCATCATCATCAGGCTATATTAGTCCACTGCTGGACATAGCCCTCCCCTAATGAGCGCCATAGCCATAGCCAGACTAATGATCTAACTTTTTTTTTTAAACGGCAAAGAAATCACGTTTGTTTTCTTTGTTTTTTAGTTAATTATGCTATGTTGTATACCTATAACTAACTTTGTAGCGATTTGGCATTAGCTGTAAGTTACAAATGTAAATAAATAAATGAGAGCCAGTCCACCTGTTGCCGATATTAATATCAAGCAAAAAACGACAAATGTATCACGTTCGTATTAAATATTTATTTCATTCAGTTTAAACTATTTTTTGTTATAACGGCAACAAAAATAAATGAACTGTAAAAATTCAAATGCCTACTTATCACGGTTGATGACATACACCCTAGAGTCTGTAAAATATAGCTTGAGCTCCGCGACAGCTGTCATGGAAGTTTTGATTTTTTTCGCAGAATATTTGCACTCTGAAAACCCAGTACTTACCGCACACTATTCGATGTCTAAGCAATATCGTAACCTAGCCCTGTCAGTGTGACAGCTGTCGTGGAGCTCAAGCTATATTTTACAGACTGTAGTGATAGACAAACAGACCCTTACCCCTTTCGTACTGTTATAAACTACTTTATTACTTAGATTTAGCTAACGCTAGCATTTTCAATTCCATTTATATAGTATTTCCAAGCCATGTGAGTCAGTCAGCCCATAGCCGCGGTACTGTAAACTTGTCTTTTACCAATAAACCTGTGTGTGTGTAATAAAGAGTTTTTTTTAAAAAGACCTGCGGCACGGACCCCATAACAAGTGGTGTCAGAAGTGGGATGCCAGAAGGACAATCTTGCTTCGCGTGAGATCTGGCATCTAAAAGAACTCGCGGTCCCTGTCGCATCAAGAAGGGTCTTGTTTAAAGTGAAAATTCAGTACCGTGTTGCCCGACGTTAAGTCTCCGCCCTTGCGCGTAGCCCGCAGCATCATCGGTCCAGTTGGTCGACAATAAGTCTCTGCTCTCGAGCGTGAGCCTGCGCTAACATCACAGCATCCTGGTCGACGGTCAGTCTCCGTGTTTTACGCGAGCCCGCATCAGAAGAAAAGACAAGACACCATTACCTACCACCGGTTCATCGAGTTGACTCACCTTCCTATTCTTCATACAACTCTTCTATAAACTAATCAGCACCAGTTTCGCAAACTGCGCTACGTGACTTCGCGAGGTTTTTTCCGTAGAAATACGACGCTCCTGTGTCGCCGGATACTCGACGCCACCTACTGTACCTGCAATTGCGTCATCGCTACAACGTGACTGCATGCTGCATTATTGGTACTTCGGGTCACTTTCCACATCCTGGATTTTCCGAGATGTTCCTGGTTGCTGTTCTCCTGTGAGTTGTTTCGTTTTACTTTTAACTTTACTTGTCCTGCAAGTTTTGTGAACTTACCGTGTTTGTCCGGAATTTTACGTGCTATTTTGATATTTTACGGCGAACATTTTATATTGATACTTACCTTATACAAATATTAATTTTACACGTTTTTATATACTTTTACAAATTGATTTTACCTTATTATTGTGTTTGTCGTATATCCTGTTGCTCTGAGTTTTTAAAACTTTATTCATGGTTAAGCCTAAAAGTAAAAAGGAGGAGGAATCCGTAGAGGCAACCTCCGACGTCGAGACCTCAGATAACTCTTCTTCACAATCAAAAGCGAAGGTCCCTAAGGAAAAAATGGCCACTATTACGCTTTCAGTTTTAACAAAGTTCATCCGACCTTACAGTGGGGATCGTGAAAGCCTCCCCGCCTTTTTAACCAATTGCGAGAACGCAATTAATCTCGCCACTCCCGAACAACAGGATGTACTCATAAAATATATTGTATCACAGCTTGAAGGCAAGGCGCAACTTGCATGTTGTTTGAAACAATTCGAAAGCTGGAGCGATCTGAAAGCTTTTTTGAAAACCACTTTCGGTGAAAAAAAGCACTCCACGCATCTATTAGTAGATTTACAAAATTGCCGCCAAAAAGCCGACGAGAGTGTGACGCAATATTCTTTGCGAATAGAGTCGTGTTTAACGAGACTCCAATCTGACATCCATTATAGCTGTGTTGAACAAAAAGAGCTTGTGGGTAGGCTTGCCGCGATGGAAGATTTGGCCCTTAATACGTTTATGTTAGGGATGAATAACAAATTCGCGCATATAGTGAGATGCCGTAACCCCAAAACTCTGTCTGAAGCTATCACACATGCAATTGAAGAAGAAAAGATCTTCAATCTTTCCCGGATGTCTCAACGAGCATCTTTACAGTGCTCTTTTTGCCATCAAAACGGACACGCCGTTTCCGACTGTTTTAAAAAGAAAAAGCAATCTAATGAAGGTCATCGCGTTCATGCGATTAACTCCCCTCCATCTCAAAATAGGCCCTCTGCCTCAAAATTTGACAAAAATAAAAGTTGTGCCTACTGCAAAAAGGTTGGGCACCTCATCACTGAGTGTTTTAAATTAAAACGTAAAAACGGTCAGGAGACTGAATCATCGCCGTCTCCTAAAGCCAGTGTTCACACTGTTACACCACACTCAGAGGAAACCGATTTAAACTAAAATCGGTTCCGGTTCCGTGTCTGCCGGGACCCTCACCCCCTATTGTAAAAGACACGTTTTCTAATACATCTGCGCCTTTACTCCCCGAGTTTCTGTCCAAGGCCAGTTTCGCTAACCCTTCACCCAAAAAGGAATTTATTCCCAGGGCTAGCTCAAAAAAATCTAACGCTAAGTCTTTACTCGCTAAGGAGTTTCTTCCTAAGACTAGCTCTACTACTACGCCTTTACTCAAAAATGAGTTTCTTTCCAAGGCTAGTTCCAACACTCTCAATGAGTCAACGAATCTCTCCCCTCAAGGTAACTTGAGTTTTTCGGGCCTCCCCCCTAGAGATTCTACATGTGAAGAAAGCACAGTTTACACTGTTCTTAATCTCAACCCTAGGGTTTCGCTTCCTCACGTGTTTTTACAGACAAGCTGTTCACAGAAGCCTCTGTGTTTTTTAATTGATTCGGGTGCTTCAATTTCAATTGTGAAATTCTCAAGTTTACAAAAGCATCCCGAACTGGGACCTCAAACTATTAAAATCAAAGGTCTTAATGAAGATGATTCTCATGTAGAGTCTCTCGGGTCCCTTAACCTTGACCTATCCTACCGACTTTCCAAACAAAATCTAGTACCGCTGAACTTCAATGTCCACGCGATTAGCGACTCTGTGCGCTTGCCATTCGACGGCATTATCGGTAGTGATTTTCTAGACTACTTTAAAATGGATATTAAATACTCCACTAAAACATTGCAGATGCAAAACTCTTCCATTCCATTTTCGCTGAGCAATCCTAGCTTTCTCATACCTGCTAGATCTGAAGCTATTATTGAATGTCTTGTATCTAATGACATTTCGGAATTGGAATCGTTGCGCGAAGCGCTGATTCTTGACCATACGTTCTGTGAAGGTGTATACCTAGCGAACTGTATCGTAAAAGTTAAGCCGAACTATAGAGTTAATGTCTCTATTTTGAACACATTGGAAAAACCAATTGAAGTGAAAGATTTTTCAGTTCGACTTACCCCCATGGATTACTCTGTCGACGAATCTCCTCAGAGTTCATCTCAGAATGTCTTCTCTGCTTCCCATGAAGCTACCTCAGATAGAAAACGACGCGTTCTAGACCTTATTCCCACGACCTTGATTCTCACATCAAAAAACTGAAACTCGTTTTCGACAAATTTCGGGAGTTTAACTTAAAAATGCAACCCGATAAATGTGAGTTCCTCAGACGCGAAGTCTCATACCTAGGCCACATAATTACCGATAAGGGCGTATCACCTAACCCCGACAAAATCAAGGCCATTTCAGAATTCCCTGTTCCCAAAAATTCCAAAGACATAAAGTCTTTTCTTGGTTTAACTGGCTACTACCGACGTTTTATAGAGAACTTCTCTAAGATTACAAAGCCATTAACAAGCCTATTAAAAAAGGATATTCCTTTCGTATGGTCCAAGGAACAAGAAATTGCGTTCAATTCTCTTAAAGAAAAATTGATTACGGCTCCTTTACTACAATACCCCGACTTTTCCCAAACTTTCGTGGTCACAACTGATAGCTCAAATTACGCTGTAGGCGCGATCCTTTCTCAAGGCGAAATCGGCAACGATAAGCCCATCGCCTATGCGTCTAGAACTTTGAACAAAGCCGAAGGAAACTACTCTACTACAGAGAAAGAACTTCTAGCTATTCTTTTCGGAGTTAACACCTTCCGACCTTATCTCTATGGATATAGGTTCAAAATTGTAACTGACCACCGTCCCTTAGTCTGGCTATTTAATGCTAAAGATCCTGGAGGCCGTCTTCTTCGTTGGCGTTTAAAATTAGAAGAATACGATTACGAAATCGTCTATAAACCTGGCAGAGTAAATGCTAACGCAGATGCTCTTTCCCGTAACCCTGTCAACGCCATCACACATTCAAAATTGAATAAATGCTCTTATAAACTGTACTTCAAAAAACAGTTCACCAAGTCCGTGTCCAATGACACTCAAATTGAAGAACACCTTGAACCTTTACATTTGACCAAACATAAATTAGTCGCTTGCCCGACTTCTCTAGACTTTGATAACTCTATGCCAAGTTGCGAACAAATATTGTCCACAGTAGACAATTCTGCTGACTTGCTATCAGCCGAACGCGAGCCCGAGACTGTGCTGGCCGCTCATTCTGCTAATAAAAAGATCTACTTTTTATTTACTAAAGTACATCACTATGATGAAACCTCATATAGTGTCATTTACGACCTTTTGATGAAATTACGTGATGTTGTTATTGCTGAAGATCAGAGCGACTTAGCAATTTCAGACTTTTCAGAACCGTTTACAAAATTGAATTATACGAAGGTCTACAACATTATCTCTTTCGTGTTTCATGGCACCAATATCAAAATTCATATTTACAAAAATCAGATTATTTACCCCTCACCTGCCGAGGTTCCACGCATTTTGAAAGAAAATCACGGTACCACTATTGCTGGTCACCCAGGCATTCAGAGGATGTTTAACAGAATTAGGGCCACTTACTATTGGAAAGGCATGCGCTCCGACATTGAGCAATTTGTAAAAGACTGCAGCCTCTGTAAGATTAATAAACCTTTACGAAAATGTAACAAGGCTCCCATGGTTATTACATCTTCTAGCACCAAGCCTTTTGAACGATTAGCCTTGGATGTTGTTGGTCCTTTACCTGAGGCTGGACTGCAAAAGTTCCGTTTCATCTTGACACTTCAAGATGATCTGACAAAATTCTCAAGCGCTTACCCTATGATTGGGTCTACTACAGATGAAGTTGCGCGTAATCTCATCCACTTTTTCTCCCTCTTTGGCTTTGCCAAAATGATCCTGTCCGATCAAGGTACATGTTTTACTTCTGAGTTGTTTAAGCAACTTACACAAATTCTAAAGATCAAGTCCCTTTATTCGACTCCGTATCATCCCCAAACCAATGGCGCGCTAGAACGCAGCCACGCTACTCTTAAGGAGTACCTTAAATCGTTTGTTAACGAAAATCACGATGACTGGCATTGCTATTTAGCTACAGCTATATTATCCTACAATACTACTCCTCACTGCACAACGCAGTTTACTCCTTTCGAGTTACTTTACGGTTATCAACCATCTATCCCCAGTAGTGTCTATGACTCCGATAACGGTACTACTTATCACGAGTACATTAGGGCTCTACAGCATAGAATGAAATACAGTAGACAACGGGCCCTCGAAAACATTCAGAGAAGTAAAGAATCTTCTAAAAATTATTATGACAGTTCTACTAAGGATATTACATATAAAACTGGCGATTTAGTATATCTCAAACAGCATCACAGGCTTCGGAAAGCCTTGTCTCCCATCTGGAAGGGACCCTATAAAATTGTTAAGGTCCACGACAAGAAAAATGTCACCATTTGCGTAAATCGCAAACACGTGAAATATCACGTTAATGAATTGAAACCTGCTTGAAAGTTTCATTTGTCATTTGTTTCAGGTTCCTCCACTTTCAAGGTTCTACATCAGAACCCGTAGTCCAAGACATAGCTCATAGTCCTGGAATCTATTTTGACCCGACTTCCGTAGCATACTTTTACGATGACTACTGGAATGTAGTTACTCACGTCGAGGTCTCACAAATCAAGCCTTATCTGGATAAAATTCAAGCATCTATGACTACGATTTCTTCTCTATGTAAACAAGCTCAAAATTTAGCCTATAACGTTGATTGTAAGGATACTTTTAGTCCTTTAGAAATTCTGCTCAATGCCAACGTATTGAAATCTGATTCTCTACTCCATATCATCTCTTTAGAGCCTCCGACTCGTTTTAAAAGATCCCTAGAGTTCGGCGGTGAAATTTTGAAATTCTTTTTCGGAACCCTAGATGCAGATGATGCCCGCAAGTACGAAGCTGCTATTTCAGCTTGCCAACAGAATGAAAATGAAATGTTTTCTTTGATGAAGGACAACATCCACGTTGTCCAATCGACGATTAATAATTTTAATAGTTCTATTCGTAAACTTAACGATAATGAAAATAGGATTAATAAACAGATAGATAAACTTTACTCAGTCTTGACCGAAAACAATCAGGTCAGTAATAATTTTATAAATGTTGCTAAAATTAATGGATTAGTTAATGTTATGGAAAGCTCGTTGCTAGCTATTTCTAACATCTTAGATACAATTTTGAATGCTATCTTATTCTCTAAGGCAAATATTTTACACCCTTATGTTCTCACCCCCACTAGGTTATTCAGAGAACTATCCAGTAACAGCAAATCGATACGGAAAAATGTAGATTTTCCAACCCCCTTGACTCAAGATAACATTCACAATATTATTGATCTTTCCAAGTTGACATCTTATTACTATAATATGAAGTTGATTTTTGTACTGCAAATACCTTTAATTAAACTTTTGAAATTTAATGTCTATAAAATGGTAGCTCTACCTACCCCTCACGATACAAGCTTTCGGACTTATGCTCTTATTTACCCTACCAAACCATACCTTGCCGTATCGGATGACAGATTGAGTTACTCCCTACTTGATAATGTTAATGAATGTAAAACTGTTAATTTTGATTATCTAATATGTCCCTCTGTATCTGTTTTATCGACTATTAATAATCCGTCCTGCGAGACTAAACTGTTAACTGAAGTCACCTTGTCACTTCCTGAAATATGCAACTCTAAGTTACTATATGGTAGTATTAACTTGTGGCAAAAGCTTCATGATGGAAAATGGATTTATGTTCAGTCAAAACCTAGTAAACTTACTGTTAAATGTCAAAACAAGATGTATGACTATACACTATCAGGTACAGGAATATTATCTCTTGAAAAGGAATGTATAGCATATTTTCAGACCTTGCAGCTCTCAGGCACCCATGTTTATACGTCAACCCTTCCTGAACAACTGTCTATTGATTTTGATATAACTGAAGATGATTGCTGTAACCGAAAAATCATTAATAACACTATTGATAAGCTAGTTCCTATACACTTATCTCATGTTAATTTAGAGTCATTAAATGTGGTATCCCATAAATTAGATTACTTGGAAAATCAAATAAACCAGGCACAAAGCCAATCTCATCTTGTTAAATATGGATCTTACTACTCAACCGCTACTTATATTATTCTCGCTGTTATTTTCGGGTATGCCACTTATAAGACTTATAAAAAATGTTTTGCTGCTACTAATGGTAATACTTCCTGTTGCATTCAGATCTTTAACCAGTGTTATAATAAAAAAATGAAAAAGGATCAAAATAAAATTAATAATTCAATTGAATTAACTGACTTTACTGATGATGAAGAATGCGACAAGAAGTCTGTCAAGAGCCTTCCAGAGGTTCTATCTACTAGTGATAAGAAAATAGCGTTTCAGAGGTCATCCTCTAGAAATCTTAGTAATTTTTAAGTTTTGGGTTTTTGGGTTTTATTATAAGTACTAAGTTTTCTTATTTTTGTATACTTACACGGTAGCACTTACCACATAACCACCCCTTACTTTGTATTGTGTACTGTTTTCAGTTCTACCCTTCGTTTATCTTAACGATAACCTTCGTCTTGTTGGGGGAGCTGTTATAAACTACTTTATTACTTAGATTTAGCTAACGCTAGCATTTTCAATTCCATTTATATAGTATTTCCAAGCCATGTGAGTCAGTCAGCCCATAGCCGCGGTACTGTAAACTTGTCTTTTACCAATAAACCTGTGTGTGTGTAATAAAGAGTTTTTTTTAAAAAGACCTGCGGCACGGACCCCATAACAGTACGGAACCCTAGAAACGCAAGGTTGAACCGCTGCCGCGGACTGTACAAGAATTATATTGTCGTACAACCTGCGCGCGCGCATTACAGAGTGCTTGAGGTCGCCGGAAGGTCGGTGTTGCTTGCAGTAACAGTTAAATATAGCCGTTAGCATCAAGCGAGGTGGCGTTAACTACAACGGTGTACTACAGTCACAGGGTGTTGCAGAATGTTACGGTGGAACTTAACGGCCTTCGTGAACTTTACCAGCGCCAATAATAACGATGCATATGAAAGTATTTATTTATTTTATTTTATATAAAGGCACATAATTTATGGAATATCGTAATATAGTGTGTAGTATATTATGTATAGTAGATGTATTGTTATATTTATGTATTATTAGTATGAAGTTTATGTATTATATTGATATTATACATCAATGGTAATCTGTAAGTAAGTAATATATATTTTCTATATTACTTGGATTTCGTAGCACTGCCCCTTATTCTTTCCACATCACCCATGGTTAGCTGGAAGAAAATACTTGTTAGTATTAAGCTCGCCTTTGTGCAGATCTTTTCTTGTGCAATAAAGAATTTTTCATTCATTCCTTCATTCATTCATTCAATAATGGACAATCAAATAATGCACAGACGAATTAGAGATATTCATGATTCTAATATTATTGTGCGTCTCAAAGTTTACAGATAACATTTTGACGACCTCTGTGGCGCAGCGGTTAGCGCATCTGACGACCATGCGAGAGGTCCCGCGAGAGGATTAGCAAAGGGCAAGACAAAAAGTACCCGAAACCGGCGTGCGTGCATGCAACGTCTAATAAATGTCGATGAAGCGAAAGTGATTTGTCAGGATCGTGGCAGGTGGCAGTCCCTGGTCTCTGCCTACCCCTCTGGGATACTGGCGTGAGCTTATGTATGTATAAATAAATAATAAATACAACATGCTGTACTGTACACACATTGCCATCTATATTTTTTGACAGTTGCTTGTGACAACGCGTCAAGCAAATCTGTTGTCCAAGGCTTGATTGACATGTCAAGGCGGAGAACTTATTCTGTTGCACAATAAAGTACCTTTACGGTCATCTTGCTAGTCGCGAAGGTAGGTATCCTGAGGAAACCCTCACATTATGTTGCAACTTATGTTCCGGAGCCCACAATACAGTAGGGTTGATGAGGATTCCTCTTCCTCTTCCTCAAAATGAGGAATTTCCTCATATTTTTGAGGTTCCTCTTCCTCAAAATTGATATAAAAAAATCCTCTTCCTCTTGAGGAATTTAAGAGGAAGGAGAGTTATAAGTTTTGTTGAAACGAAATGTGTTTGAGAGAGAGAGAGAGAGAGAAGTCTCGCCGTATTAAAAAGTTAAAGGAAGACAGAGATGGAAACATGTAGGTAAAGAAGTTTAATACTAGCGTAATCTACGTAATGTTATTTTGTTCTTCGTCTTTAGCATCCTCTTCCTCTTAGTCTGCCAGATTCCTCATCCTCATCCTCTTCCTCAAAATCGACTTTATAAAATTCCTCTTCCTCATCCTCTTCCTCATAACAAGTTCCTCAACAACCCTACAATACAGGCCCGCCTAGTGTGGGATCCGCAGTTTTCTGTTAAACCTTCATGAAAATAAATAGAACAGAATTTATTTATTGCCAGTAATAAATTAATTGCTCGTAGCCATCTTGTTCATTCAATATCAATATATCAATATACGAGGGTAGATTCGAGACACGATTCTGTTCAACTTTGAACCTTAACCCAAGTGGGGAAAGAGCTAAAGTGACATCCACTTGAACTTACCAAAGAGTCGGACGTTTCAGTCTGTCAAATAATTAATAAACTAAACAGAGCCAAGTAGCGTGAAATTTGTTTTATACGGCGGTTAATAATGTGATAACGTTTTTTTTATTGTTATTATTATAATTATTAAGTGTGACGTTGCATATTTTATGGGACCTTCGCGTCGGGTGCGTATTTGGGGTTCCGCAGGCCACAAGGAACCTTTACATGTTGAACTTGACATGTAGATATGTGTTCTCGGCTTAGCGCAAATCTATCTATACAGGGTGACATTTTCACCGGTACAATAAATCAACATACGTAATACTAAGTCCAAAATACAAATACCAACATTTTTTGTTACTACCCCGTTGTACAAAAAAAACGTTGGTTGTACGTCGGGTTGGTCGAGCGTTGGTACGAACATTTCCTCTTTAACTTCATTCACTAGGAAATATTGTTCCATTCTTTCCACATAAGTACTCCACGACCCTCCATTCAAGTTGAATTCGTTGAGTTTGCCGATTGGCATCTTGAAATTCTTAAGTACCGGCTGCGCCACGCCACTGTAGTGTCCGGGGTAGATATTGGAGCAGAGCAATAATACGCGTCTAGTCCGAACAAGCGTTTATTTGAACTAAACATTTGTGTGCGTGCGCTGCACCTCATTAGCTCGACTTACATACATGGTTACACACACAGGCACACTCCAAATTCATTGAAGAATGCGTTAGTGTCGGCTCTAATTTTGGCAGTGCCTAATTTAGACCAGCCTTTCGTAGTACACTGCGACGCTTCTTCATATGGATTATGCGGGATGCTTAGTCAGACTATCGATGGACACGAGCACCCTATTGCGTATGTTACTCGTTCTTTAAACAAGCATGCACAAAATTACTGATCGAAATTACGCCCGAGTGATCTTTAACGATCACGAAGGTTAAGCAACATAGGGCGCGTTCAGTGCATGGAAGGGCGACCGTCTATGACAAACGCTAGTGCCATTTTTCCGAGCGGTTCCGTGCTTCGCAAGGCACGTTAAGTAGTTGGTGCTGCCGGCTGCCGTCGATAGATAGCAGTCGTTAAGCCAGAGGCCTTAGTGCGACTTGAAAACTTCTGACAGTAAGACCAGCCACTAGTCTTACAAGCCTCCACCAATTCAGACTTGGCCCCCGTGGTGGAGTAAGGCCTATCCCTTCCTCAGGAAAAGACCCGTGCTGCTTGGTAGGGACATAATGGGTTGATGTTGATAAATTTTTGTAACATTTGTACAAATCGAATCGGAATCGAGTCCAGGACCTCGGGCATGGTAATCAGTCGTGATACCGCTAGGCCAACGAGGCAATCAGTTATGCTAACAAAGCGTCACGTAAAGTGATTATTATACATTGGAACCAAGACCGGACCTCGGCTTCACATCCGGTTTGTCACGAGCGCGCGCGCAGAATACTGAAGCGAACTATGCAGTAGTTTTTGGGGTTCCATAGGCAACAAAAACTAGTGCACCGTGTGCTAAAACGTTTAGTTTGGTAATTCATAGGTTTACTATGACAGTTGGATGTCCATTCGATTAGGTCGATCTTTATATTTGTGTAGAAAACTGTATTATGTATGACAATGGACAACTTGCACGTAACGCCATTATATTGTATGAAGCGCATGGATCTACACCCTTATAGGAAAACGATTAAAATTCAATGAAAAAACTAAATCTAACGAAGTGTTTACTATTAACTTTATTTTTCACATTTTCGTGATCCCAAAAACTCTGAAAAAAATTAAGGTTTATTTTTATTTTTTTCCTAAGTTTCTATAAACTTCGTTTTCTAAAGTATACTATGGGCCGGTTTCTGAGTTTTCATTAATACTCTATTGACATTCTGTCGCGCTCTTTTCTAAGAAATTTGACGAGACAGCACTACATTTAAGCATTTACTTAGTGAAATTCTCAATTCAGAAACCGGCCCTGTATATTATAAAAGCAATGTCTCTCAAACCTAAATTAGACGCATGTCGCCCATAGAAATGCATATCAGGTGAACCTTTACATTTCTGTTGCAATGCCGATCTTACTATAAAGATGAATCGAAAGAGAAATTACAATAAATTATTATAAATTAATCTGCGATTATATTTTTTAATTTAGATATTTAAATCGTTTTTTAATATTATATTTATACATTAAATTAAGTTAAATTAAATGCAATGGAATGAAAAAACCTTATTGTAAAACGGTCACAAAAATAACATTAAAACTTCAAACATCCCAGTTTGGGAACCAGTATCCGGTTCCCAAACTGGGATTCCCTGTGCGATGTAAGTACGATAAAAGAATCAATAGATAAATAAAATAAAACACGGAACCATAGTCTCCACAAGTATAGTTTCACGATCGATGGATCACACAAACAAATCAACAAGTGCTGTGAACTCCAGCTAGCTGATCGCCGAATCTGGCACCCACCTAACAGTTTATCCATTCAATATGGCTTGGTGTGCCATAACAAGTCTGCCATGAATAAATTATAACACTGCCGTTTCTCGTATGATCATCATCATCATCATCCACCCAATATGTCTCCTCCGAGGAGCACGGGTCTCTTCCCTGAGGAAGGCGTAGTGCCTTCCTAAATTATATATGTGTGGAATAAGCAACCTTGCATGGCGATTACTGCGTACAGTCGACAGCACATCATGGTATACACCCATGTACTCTACGTTACTGTGCATTACGGGGGACTTTGCAACTGAAATGTGAAGAGTGACGTGCTGTCGACTGTACGTACCAAAAACTGTGCTATTATTGTTAATGTTATCCCGTAGCAAGTGTTCATTGAATCGCCCGTAGCCCGGCCGCAAGGCACGTTAAGCAGTTGGTGCCGGCTGCCGTCGACAGATGGCAGTCGTTAAGCCAAGTCAGGGGCCTTAGGGCGGCTTCAAAACTTCTGACAGTAACACCAGCCACTAGTCTTACAAGCCTCCACCAATCCAGACTTGGCCCCCGTGGTGGAGTATGACCTATACCTTCCTCAGGGAAGAGATCCGTGCCCCTAGGTGGAGACATAATGGGTTGATGATGATAGCAATTACTACAAATCCACAATTACTAAGATAGGCACACGGATTTTCCAATTATTGCAACATGCACAGACTACAAATAATTATCGACAGGATACCTCATTTTGAAGCACAAAGTGGGTGTAGCACTGACAATCAAAACAAAACAAAACAATAAGACGACTCACCTACGCTACGCCAGTCGCAGGCATTTTGTGTCAAGGTCCCGTTCGATCTCTACTTAGTCAGTAAAGTCGCCCGACGCCCATTTTAAGCATATTTTTTTATATAGCTTCCTAAATGCGTTCATACGAAACCTATTTTCATATCGGAACATTTCGGTTCTCAAACATTTTTTGCTCGACGTTGTTTATATTTAATTTCTTGTTAATTTTTTTTATTAAACAATTAAAAAAAATAGGGCCCCAACATTTTTTTGTCATAACTATTTGCAACCTGGGTACCGCCAGGTTTTTTGATGAATCTGTGGGTGGAGTTTGTAATGTTATAAATGCCATGGTAGCCAGGCGAGGACATAATCATAATCATCATTCGGCAACAAGAAGTCCACTGCTGGACAAGTGGACATAGGCCTCCTCCATGGATTTCCAAAAAGCCCGGTTGGAAGCGGCTTGCATCCAGCGTCTCCCTGCCACTTGGATGAGATCGTCTGTCCATCTGGTGGCTGGTCGAGGACATCAAAAACATGGAAATACACTTAGCCAAAAATCTAGAAATCGTCAAAGTAATGGCCAAGGAACATAATATCTTGAATGATCACCGAAAACTTAGAATAATTTATTCGCAGCTAAAGTTATTATTATAGCAGCATTGGGGTCGATAATATTGAAAATTATGCACATATTAAAATGTAGCTTTTATGTCAATTCCGAGTTTATTTGTAGAATTTTACAGCTTGTGTTGAAGATAAGAATGTCATGTTTAAAATAAATTAAGTAACAACTTAATTTTTAGGTTACGTCGTAGCCCAGGGGCTCGATTCTGTTAGTGCATTGCAGAGTGCTTAGTGCGAGTATTTTCATTCACTTTCGATAGCGAGAGCGTTTGCAATTTGTATAGGAGTGACAAAGAGACAACTAGGTGGCGCGCTTTGTCACTGAACGATGACAGATACTCGGTCGGGTCTGGTGACGCGTGCTCAAACCAAACCTTCCAGGCGTCAAGTCTGAAAAAATATGTCACGTGATCCGCCCGTGCATCTGTCATTGTACCTACTATAATGCACTCTTCGATCTATGATCGAAGAATGCACTACAGAATTGGGGGACTGGACCTCGAGTCTGTAAGTGCATTACAGTATGACGACAGATACACGGTCGGGTCACGTGACCTGTTTTTTCATACCATTGACATAACGCGGCATTTCGGCTTTGGGAGACATACGAACAAGAATGAAAAACTCTTGTCATACATAACATTAAGTCCGCCCCATACGTGTCTTCACTTCTGACGATTGGGTATTTGACAAAATGTCAAATGAGTTACTTTTAACCTTTAAGTACACGCGTTGTTTAGGATAACATTCCGTCACGCGTGGGGTCCAGAAGTATCCCCAATATAAATTTACATGTATATTCAGATTTTTTTAATAATTTTTAAAAACCGGGCTAGGTTATAAGAAAAGACATTATAATATTTTTGAAAAGTATTTATTAATCTTAAAACAATAAGTTTTTTGACAGTAAGGAACATTTTTATCATATCAGTCAATCTCGTACATAGAATTTTAAGGCACATGTTCAATGTACTATAATTTGACAAAATAGTCAACTTCAACTAAAGTACTATTTTTTTCTAATAAAATAAGAACCAAAAACAAGTAATTATAAGAAAAATTAACAATAAACATATTAGAAAAAAAATGACAATTCTTGAAACTTACTACCTAACCTAACGTTCTCTTGAGGTGTGTCTCTTATGCCTTCGCTTTCAGAGTCACTAAGATCGTGTATAATTTGTGCAATTTGATTATTGGTTAGTCGGCGACTCATTTTTTCATTTATACAACACCAATTCTGAAAAAGTAACAAATAAAAACATACCTAAAGTGAAAAAAGTAACTACGTTAAATCACGGGTGGGGTCTGCAGGTATCCCCACGAACGTTACTAAAGTATTTACTTGAAATTCTCAATTCAGAAACCGGCCTTGAGACGAGGAACCGCAAGAGCTCCATCTCTGCTCACCATGATTAAGCTCTGCTAATACCTGGCATATAATACCTGCAAATCCTGCAATAAACCTGGTCGGACTCTTCCGACAAAACTCTTGAGGACCTCTGTGGCGCAGTGGTTAGTGCATCTGCCTAGCAAGCGGGAGGTCTCGGGTTCGAATCCCGGCTGGGGACAAAAAAAAAAGAAACCCAGGTCTTGGATGTTTACATGTTTGTGACGTTGCTGTTTCTGGTTCCCACGACACAGGGTATCCTAGTGTGGGGCCAGAAGCAATGTATGTGCCTGTATGTAAATGTTTATGTTATGTTTAAGTTTAAAAAGGCAAGTGTATCCGGAATAAAGTTATAATCGTTGAAAATGTTGAACACTTTTTCTTTTCTTACTCTCTAGCAAATGCTCGCCAGTGCACGTGCGTCATTAGATGAGAAATGTCACATTCAGCATTATTTGCATAGAAAGAGGTGGTTGGTGGGTGGCGGACGGCCCACCTGTCTTGCAACTGCCATTCATGACAAATCATGAGACATCGATACCGCCTTGGGCCTGACACTTTCCATTTTGCCCGTAGGCTTGTGTGGCTAAAGTCCGATTATTAAATCGATGCAAAAAAGTAACGCGATGTATCCACTATAAAATATTAGGATTTGGTATTTTTTTTTTTACCGTCAATAGAAGAGTCATGTGACCAAAATTCTTATCACATCAAAGACATTTAATTACTCGTTAGAGGAAAGTCTAAAAAGACACCTACGTAGTACACACCCCATTTTACACTTGGAAGAAAAATGGGGTTACATAATATTTGGTTTTTACCTCCTAGCAACATTAGCCTTTGGCTTGATATTTCAACGACAGTTTTTTTTCCATTGAATCAAAAACAGACTTTAGGTATTTTTTTCTTACACCGTTAATGTCAGTCTTTCTCAAAGAGGGAAACCCCCTCCGGAGGGCGCTGGGGGCTTCTCAGGCAGTAGAAGAAAATAGGGCTGTTGAGGGCTTTAAGCCTAATTTTCTGTCTATTCTATTCAGTTCATATTGCCTGTGTAAATATATATTTGGAATAGCTATCTAGTTATATTTATAAAATGTTTGTGTAGGTACTTGTGACTCGCATATTAATAAATGGATTATTAATAATGTTAGAGCTTCATACACAAATAATAATAATATATACCTAGTAAAATCTACATAACACAGTCACCTGACCTGGTTCCAAACTGGGATACCCTATTCTATGGTAACCAAGGACATTACAAACAGAAAAAACACCCAGACTGAGGCCACTGTACAAATTACGGACTAAATACCATACAAGTGTCAAAATATTTCATTGTTGCACGCGTAGACAGGTTTTCTCCCATAAAGATTCTATTGTTTTGAACAGATTCATTCATTGTCGACTTTCACAGGTTAATACTACGTTACATACTGACGGTTTATGCAACAGCCCTTTCACATACTTCAGCATCATCATTCAGCCACAAGAAGTCCACTGCTGGACATAGGCCTCCTCCATGGATTTGCAAAAAGACCGGTTGGAAGCGGCTTGCATCCAGCGTCTCCCTGCCACTTGGATAAGATCGTGTCCATCTTGTGGCTGGTCGTCCTACGCTGCGCTTGCCGATGTGTGGTCTCCATTCAAGAACCTTTCGGCCCCATCGGCATTCAGTTCTGCGTGCTAAGTTTTTGAGTAATAAACGTGCAATTTTTACTTTTAGAAAGCTAATGCCATGTAAAATAAGCTAGAATGAAAAAAAGTAGGATCAATAGCATGATTTTAGGAGAAATTGTAAAACAAATGCAAAAATGATGAAAAAAAATACAGATTTTCTTCAAGTTTCACTTACTTATAAATTTATAGGGTTAGTTTTGTTGGATATGTTTACTTAATGGGTACGGCTTATTATTAGACATCATCACAAAATTTTTTTCACTGCGATAATACACTTAGTTTAAAAATTATGACGATTTATCTAAATAGGGTCAACAGGTGCAACTCATAATTTTTTAAAAATCATAAAAAATACAAATATATATTTTTTTTTTTTTTTTTTTTCCGTCGATGAAATGGGGTGTAGTTTCCCTGATTTTGATATGTGCACTTTATGAAGACTCACACTGTATAAATTGAGTCATAGATTCGTTTAATTATATTTAATTTGAAGGTTAATCACTTACCAACTACATAGTTGAACACCTTGTTCTAATAAGAAATTAGCACGTCGTAAATCCAGATAGTTTAGCTCGTTACAGTTATTTATGGTTCAATTAACTTTACGGCATCCTTTAATCTTAGTTGGTCAACAACTTCTTAGATGATATACTAGACATATTATAACAGGTTTAAGCATGGGAAAAATGTAGATGTTTTAAACTATCGATAAGATAAGAATAAATGCAATAAAGCACACAAGAAAAAAGAGACAAATGAATAATCAATAATAAATTCCGCTTATGTATGGAAGAAATCTCTCACAGAGGTAACACCTTCGTACAAGTATACCTACGTAGGTATTACAATTTGTTAGGTACCTTTACTGTGTTCTCGTGTGGACAATAAAGTATCATCATAAAGTAACAGACAAGAACCCAAACTGTAGATAGATTTTGTACAAATCAATGTGTGTACGCTTCGGCACCTTGCGGGAATTGAATCCTCTACCTCTTCGTTAGTAAATACACCACTGCGCCACCGAGACAGTCATCTTTGTATTGAGTCCGCGTATCCAGTCCATACCAAGCAGATCCATATCTTGCTTGGCTTAGCCAAGTGGTATGAAGACAATGCCACTACAGAGCACTGATTCATATCTACCAGGGCCCAGGACCAATTTTACCGTCATACTGAACTCGGTTTAGCGCTAAAGTTCGTTCAGATCGTGATAAGTCAAAGTTTAATCGTAGGGTCGGCGTACTAACGCACATAAGTCAGAATTTCGTTCGATTATTGTTCTTTACGAAATTAATAATTAAAATAGAAGTTTGCTTAATTTTTGTAACAAATCAAGTATGTTCAATAAATAACAGCTCTCCGTTAATATAGACAATAAAACGTTATTATACAGATATTATAAACGTTTTTTTTTTAATTGCGCGCTTTAGTCCGCTGACCCTAGACTGGGCCGACGATATGGCTGTCTGGAGTACGTGAGTAACTTGTGATAATATTGCGGCTAACATTAGTGTATGTACAAATGTACATTGACATTCAACAAACAGAATGAAAATTCTTTACGTTGAAATAAATTTCTGATTCATATTTTTGTTAATTTTCTTCTGTACTCTACGATTTTGAAGGCAATGAGCGATAATGGTAGGGTAATAATGGGATTGCAGTTTCTAATTGGTCGCTGGTTTAGTAAGGTAATTGCACAATTATCTACAAAGGCGACGTTAAAACAGTATTTTAGATACGCGGGATTGAGGAAAAGCCCGATAAAAATAAAAAAAATATATTTTATAGTTAAAAAATTATATATAGTTTCAAAATTGTTTATAAATATAATAATTTATGCTCTGGGTCGAGTCGTAAGTTTATACATATATCAGCATATCAACGGCCTAAAACGTAAAAGTGTTAGAATTCTAACCGAGGCTAGAACCGAGTTAAGTTTATGTAGTGAACCTGGCTCTCAAAGAACTAATTAACTAGATGAGTATTACTATTGTTGTGGTAGTAACAAAGAGCAGGTCATAGTAGGTGCAACAGACAACAGGTGATTGTTAATGTCCGTCTCTCTCTTTCTAAGAATAAGAAGAGAAGAAGGAAAGAGAAAGAGGAGCATTGTGGACAGAACGTCTACCTTTACACCCTAAGAATAATAACTTCCGCGCAACACAATCACTTGACCTGGGTCTCAATTCTGTTAGTGCATTATAGTTCGATGACAGATACACGGTCGGGTCGCTTGACGTGCTTTTTAATAAGATTGACGCCTAGATTGTTTGATTTGAGTGCGCGCGTAGACTTGAAGCGGCAATGAAACTAAAACGCCATGTTCATGGAGTTGTCATTGTACTACAATGCATTAAGGGAATCTAGGCCCTGGTCCCAAACTAGGATACCCTGTGCTATGGTAACCAGGCAAGGACATCATAAACATGGAAGTACTTCCAGACTAAGGCTATTTGTATTTGTTGGGCACCGTAATAGTGCCGTTACTTTTCTGATAAATAAAAGACTAGCACTGAATTCACTGTTTACTAAAATAAATAATAACAGAATCAAGTAGCTAGACAGTAGACAGTAGGACACTAACTGACATCAATAGAAAAAGTAAATAAACAAACTAATTTTAAAACATGACAATATCAAAAGAACAAATAAAAAAAAATAAAACAAAGTAATCTAAAAAAGGTCTGTCGCCAACATGTACTAATGTAGTATCGGCGGCCTCCAGGGGATATAGAACCCACGACGACGCCGTTTATGCAAAACTCATGTAAAGGTCGGTGTCGTGTTGATTGTAGGTAACCAAGTACATACATATTGGAAGGAATAAAAATGCCTCAACAACTTAATGAATTAAAAATATGTATTTACAGTCGACAGCACATCAACATTTACCTCATTGACCTCTACTCAGTTACGCTACGGGCGAATTTGCAACAAAAATATAAAGTTTGAAGTGCGTTCGATTGTACTACCAAGGAGAACTACCTTATTAAAAATTTGGATCACTTTCATCGGACCTTTCCAAACATCGCAAAAACACATCCGTCAAACATTAATTCATCACGCCAAAATGGTCTTACTTTGCAAAAACAGTTCTTATTACGAGGGCAATAAAGAGCAAGTAGTCTGTAATAATATCACGTACGAGACCTAGTTTCGGGGGCACTTTCGAAGTTCACTTTGATTCACTTTTGTTTTGTTTGTGATTTTGCTGTTATCGATTTTTTTTATTGCCTCTAGCGCCATCTGTTGGTAAGTAGAAAGAAAGAAAGATTTTCGGTACTGATTCTTACACACTCACACACTCACACTAGAAGTTTATTTTTACATAATGTACAGTCTCTGTTATTTAATCATATTATAATAAAAATAGAATAAAAAATAATTGAGAACCTGAAATTAGCAGCTAACTTTTATTAATTTATAATACTACTTTTTTTATGATTATTGCATTATTGTTAAGCGTATGGTATAATATACATATTATATGGAACTAAATTAAATTAAAATGGGAAAAGATAAGAATGAGGTTAGCATCATCATCATCAACCCATTATGTCCCCACCGAGGAGCACGGGTCTCTTCCCTGAGGAAGTTATAGGCCATACTCTACCACGGGTCTTGACGTGAGATGAGACGTAATGAAATGAATAGGTCGAGTACAGGTTCTAGTTAATTACTCACATGAGAAGGTTTTTTATATTAATCATCAACCCATTATGTCCCCACCGAGGGGCACGGGTCTCTTCCCTGAGGAAGGTATAGGCCATACTCCACCACGGGGGCCAAGTCCGGATTGGTGGAGGTTTGTAAGACTAGTCAAGTGGCTGGTCTTACTGTTAGAAAGTAAGGCCGCCATAAGGCCTCTGACTTGGCTTAACAACTGTCATCTATCGACGGCAGCCGGCACCAACTGCTTAACGTGCCCTGCGAAGCACGGAACCGCTCGGAATAATGTCACTAGCCTTAGTCATAGACGGTCCCCATCCATGCACTGAACGCGCCCTATGTTCCTTAACCTTCGTGATCGTTTAAGATCACTCAGGCAGCCGGGGCTACGAGCGATTCCTTTAAAATCCGACCAAAAGCTTCTGACGTCGAGAATTATCGCCAAGTTCAAAACAAATTCGGCAAAGATGTAGTGTCAAGTTTACACGCAATGGCTCACCGTTGCCTAATTCACTCGGCAACCTGTCTTGCAACCCACATAGGGAATGTCGTAAGCTGCGGCCCAGCAACCATAGACAAAATTACCTAATAACGATCCTTGTTGACGCGGTGTTAAGACCTAGAGTTGATTGGCAAAAATTGTCAGGTACCTCGGTTACAAGTACATGATTTATCTTTTATGGTAATTTGATTGTTGGTCGCGTTGCGGATTTTTTCTTTCGTGAAATAACTTTAGTTGTGTCTTACTATAATAATAATTATCTAGATGACGCATCTTACTGTGAAATTTTGACGACCTCTGTGACGCAGCGCCTAGTGCATCTGCCTACCAATCGAGAGGTTCCGGGTTCGAATCCCGGTTAGGGACAAAAAAAAACCCCAGGTCTTGGATGTTTACGTTTGTGATGTCGCTGTTTCTGGTTCCCACGACACAGGGTATCCTAGTGTGGGGCCAGAAGCAAAGTATGTGCCTGTTAGTAAATTGTTTGAATGCGTGAGAAATCAATGTACTTAGATATGTAGGTTTGAAAATCACAAAAACAGCTAAGTAGTACGATCCTGAGTGTCCATTCAAGATTTTTGAAAACAAAAGTTGTAAACTATTTACCGTGCTTATTCAATTATGAAGTACTTAAAATAAATACTCTTCAACACAATTGATTGAACACGTGTTTTGCCGTTTTTTCTAAATTTAACCCTTAAGAGAGTGAACGGGGTTGCAATATTTTGAACTAAAGTGCACGCGGACGGAGTCGCGGGCGAAAGCTAGTATCTAATAAGTTGTTACGAAATGATGTGGTTTCTAATCACAATGTAGCAGAAAGACGAAGTTTGTCATACATTCTCCTTTGAAAGTTTGAACACCGGACTGCGTGTGACCCGAAGTTCACCGAGATCTTGTTAAACGAGTATGTTGATCTCGAGATCTTGTGCATATTGTATAGGCGCGTTTCGGACGTTAGTAGGAAGATTGGTAGCTGTGCCAGGACGGAAGGAAGACGTCCAGCCAGCACTGCACGAGTATGGACTTATCGACCGAATAAGAATAATATAACTATGTAGAATTAGGGCTGCCATCCGTCCGGATTTCCCCGGATTTGTCCTAGGTCCAGTTGTAACCCGGACTTTTTGTTGTCAGGGGAAATTCATTTTTGTTGCAAAAAATACTTTTGCAACAAAAATGAATGAAGCAATGTATGTGCATGTATGTAAATGTAAATGTTACTTTTTCAGAGGTGTCCGGGGAAAAACATATTTTGCCCTAATGTCCGGGATTTTGCCGTGTTTATCCGGCGTCGGCAATTTAGGTGATGGCCCAACAATCGTATCCCAAACAATCCCAACAATCGTATGTGTAAACAAAACTTTCGCTATGAAATACCTATGTGGAATCGAACGTGCGATACCTGATTGAGTGGTTTACCACGTGTCGGAATGTGTCGCGGTGCGATTGTGCGGTAGATTGGCCGATTGGATCAAATTGTATCTGTTCTATCTTCAACGCGACTGTTAAGAGCTGCGTAAATTCCTTCGCATGCTATTCTAGGAAAATCTTAACAGAATTCGTATAATCTCACGTTGGACATCCAAATAATTTAGCAAAGATATAAATCAAACTAATTTTATGTATAGTATAGCTATCGCTCGTAGCCCCGCCTGAGTGATTTTAAACGATCGCGAAGGTTAAGCAACATAGGGCGCGTTCAGTGCATAGATGGGTGACCGTTCTATGACTAACGCTAGTGGCATTTTTCCGAGCGGTTCCGTGCTACGCGAGGCACGTTAAGCAGTTGGTGCCGGCTGCCGTCGATAGATGGCAGTCGTTAAGCCAAGTCAGAGGTCTTGTCTTAGGGCGGCTTGAAAACTTCTGACAGTAAGACCACCCTAGTGGGTGACCTAGTGGTAGACTAGTGTCTTACAAGCCTCCACCAATCCGGACTTGGCCCCCGTGGTGGAGTATGGCCTATACCTTCCTCAAGGAAGAGACCCGTGGGGACATAATGGGTTGATGATTAATATAAAAAACCTTCTCATGTGAGTAATTAACTAGAACCTGTACTCGACCTATTCATTTCATTACGTCTCATCTCACGTCAAGACCAAGTCTATTTTATCAAATTCTCGTAAGATCTAGTCTAGCCTGTTTTAACCGCCTTTAAAAAAGGAGGAAGTTCTCAATTTGTCAGCACATTTCTTAAGTATGTTCAACGATAATTAATTCGTTACCACGTAGACTGATTTCATTGATACTTTTTGATAGCTAGTGGTGGACTGTATGAGGAAACTAAATGGATATTGATGGAAACACGGGTTAAATATAGTAATTTAATAAAGATATAACACAATTTCGATAAGTACAAGCAGACAGATTTAGGCTACAAACACAACTGACAGGAAAAAGAAACACATCAAAATAGAACGATGTCACAAATAAATAAAATATAAAAAGGTCGCACTGCAGCCAGTTGCCAACACTTTTTGTTTTTTAAAGAGGTTACCTTACCTCCATTAGGCGGTCCCATAAAAACTCGGTCAAGATCTAGGGCTGGACATCCTTGAGAATGTCATTCTTGTAGACTTTTTTAAAAATTAGTTTTTATATTAATATAAAAAAAAAAATTATATTAATTTCTGCCTGCCCCTCTGGGATACCTGCGTGAGTTTATGTTTATGTTATGTTAGTCATGTAACCATTAAAGTTAGTTGTAAACTTGTAATGATTATAATCATCGGCGTCGATGCCGATGATGGGATGATGACACGGCGCGTGTACACTGATTGCGGGTTGTAACTCTACGTAGGTACGTGAGAATGGTGATGCTGCAATAGTTTAAATCGTACGCAGATCATGAGTGGCGCTTTAGGCCAGCGGTTCCTAAACTTTTTAGGCAGAGCATCAAATTTTACGGAAATCTGTGTAGTGATATCAAATTGAAGATTACATCAATTCAAAATAATATGTTTGTAAAACATTAATGTATTTACAGTTAAAAAAAAAAAAGAGGCGGGTAGTCTATTGCTCATACACAACTAAGTTAAAATGACTCGTAGGTACAGTCGACAGCACATCATCCTATACACCCACGCACTCTACTCTGTTGCATTACGGGCGACTTTGCAACTAAAATGTGAAGTTTGATGTGCTGTCGACTGTACTTCTATTATGAAATGTTTACTGTAATCAAATCTAAACTAAGAACGTACATTCTTAAGTAAGTGAAAATTCTAAGATTAAATAATTTGTTACCTGGTTAAAATTGCATGCGTTTCTTCTTATTATTTTGTTTACTTAAGGGACCTCTAGGTCTAGTTTTGTATTCACATACTTTTATAGTTTTTCTGAATGACTGTTTGTGTCCTGAATAAAATAAAATAAAAATAATAGTGATGGTCCCGCCCGACCGACTATTTCAACTCCTGTTTTGGTGGCTGTGGCACCCTCGCATATGGCTCGCGTAGCCAATTTTTTTTATATGGCTGATATGTGAGCACACCATCAACGTAACAATAATTGATCGCAGCAGGTGAACGGGCTCTACAGGAATCTCTCGCCTAAAGAGCTTCAAAGTCAAAGTAACGTCGAGCATTATTTCACGGTTAAAATAAAGTCATTATTTAACGTTTACAATATTCAACGACTCAGTGAAAATTGTGATTTGAACCTAATAGCTCTGTGGAAATGTGCCACTTTAGGAAGCGCTGTTTTAGACATCTGTGCGTCTATTGCAAGACGATTAGTAGGTACAGTTGAATACTGGGTTTAGTTTGATTTGTTTTCCAATGTCGAGTAAAACTGTCGAATGTACTGGCATCGCCTGTAATATTTTGATATACCTAATTCAACTTTTATGAGATTAAAATAAAAAAATAAATAAACTCACGCCCGTTATCCCCGAGGGGGTAGGCAGAGGCACCAATCACTAAGAACTGCGCCTACGTTTTTTGACATTATTTTCAAAATGTTCTTTACGTTGGTAATTGTTTATAAGTATCTCAATACTCAATACTTTATTGCAGCCATCTATACTGAATGAAGGTTCAAATACATATTTTTTCATTATTTCTATTTTATACCGTAGCTCAGAATACATTATTTGTATTATTCTTTCCTGTATTTCCCTATTAAGTCCTGTAACAGCTAATGTCACATATATTTTTGTCTAACCTGCTAAAAAAATAACCAATATCCATGAGACATAATTGAAGATCCGTTACATACATATTTGCATATTTAATAGTGTTGACTTTTCTGACCTAGCGTTTTGATTCCAAAATGGCCGGTTCTTTTCCTGTTTTCTGACTGGCCAGCTTAGTAAAGGTGCTTTTAAACGGCGCATAAACAAGCGAGCCCAGCGAGGCGTTTAGGGCCCTTGCCCATGGCGACTTTTTCACGCACTACAGAAGCGATGCCAATGTGCATCCATGCAAGCGCGCGACCGTGTCGGACGACATCGAGGAAAGAATGGAAGGAAGGCGGCCCCAGTTGTGATTATAATAATTTTGCAACTCTGGCGATCGCAGACATTGCGCATCGCAGATTCGCGACTGAATCGTGGTTACGTGGGCGAGGGCACACAGCTAGCAACCGCATCGCGACTGTATCGATGCGAACGCTCGACGGCATCGCTGCGAAAAGTCGCCCTCGTGCAGTGGTGGATTTACCAATAGGCTGAGTAGGCTGGAGCCTAGGGCGGCAGATTTTAGGGGGCGGCAAATTTGCCCCAATTTTTTTTTTCTTTTCTTCTTTCGATCAGAAAAGCGAGTGATATGTTTTTGTAGGTTTTGTGCGATTTTGTCACTCCTCTGGCGTTACTCCTCTGGCATATTTCATGTTTTATTTAATACGGGTCCCCTTTCTTAGCTAAAATCAATGGCCTGTCACTTCCCTGCTTTAATTTGTGACTACTCTGCCAATAGTGTCAGTCCTCTGGTAACACATTTTCCTCTCGTGCTTATGAAATTCAAAAAAATGGAAAAATCTTCTGGCCCTCATCATTAAGCATTTAAAAATTGTGTCAAAATATTGAATGGAACAGATTACATTTCATTCTGGCACACAAAAAAATCAAATACCGTTTATTCACCCATATAGCAGTTCGCATGGCTCTGTGTATACCAGCGAAAAATTGTTCAGATCAAAGAAGCTTTTCTTGCTTAAAGCGGGTGAAACACTATCAACGATCTACATTATGTCAAGAAAAGCTAAATTTATACCAGGTCTTTTGTCCGTAAAGTCAAAACTAATGACCAACATTTCATATGACGCTTGTAAAACTTTTGTAATTTAGATAATTGATTTTATCGTGATCACTAGCGTTAGTCATAGAACGGTCACCCATCTATGCACTGAACGCGCCCTATGTTGCTTAACCTTCGTGATCGTTTAAGATCACTCAGGCAGCCGGAACTACGAGCGAGATAATAATATACTGAAAATAATTAGGTATGTTTGTGAAAAATAGTGATATTCATTTATAATCATCATCAACCCATTTTGTCCCCACCGAGGGACACGGGTCTCTTCCCTGAGGAACGTATAGTCCATACGCCACGATGGACGTATGGACTATACGTTTACGGAGGATCAGTTAAAATGTTTATGTTGAATCAGGAATACAATGTAGCAATAATTTGCTACATTGCAGAAGACTGAAGAGTATAATTTGCCATTAGGTATGCTAAGCATTTGTGTACTACGAGAAAGCCTTCGATTGTAGATCGAGAAATGGGCGGTGCTGGAGTGTCTCCAGCGCTGCTGTATTGACTTTGGATCGAGATGCTGAAGTTCTTGTACAACAACGCCACCATGTCGGTCCGAGTACAGGAGCAGAATTTGGAGGCAGTTAAATTGAATAGGGGAGTGAGACAGGGAGACGTCACATCTCCAAAACTGTTCACGAACGGATTGGAAGATGCCTGGTTCTGGAATGGCAAGAACGCGGCATCAATATCAATAGTGAGTACATCAGTCACCTTTGATTTGCCGACGATATCGTAGTCATGGCAGAGACGATGGAGGACCTCGCCATAATGCTCGAAGACCTCAGTCGAGTCTCCCAACGGGAGCCTTAAAATGAACATGGACAAAACGAGGGTCATGTCGACCGCCCGTGTTGTGCCCACCCCAATAACTGTGGGGAACTCGACTCTCGAAGTTGTAGACGAATACGTCTACTTAGGACATGCAATCTAACTAGGTCTGTCCAACTTCGTAAAAGATGTCAATCGGCATTCGGGAAACTTAGAAAAGTCTTTTCCTCCAATATATCTCAATCCCTCAAAACAAAATTATACAACAATGTGTGTTTTATCAGTGATGACTTATGGCACTGAAACGTGGTCTCACTATGGATCTCTTAAGAAAGCTCAAGGTCACGCAACGAGCTATGGAAAGGGCTATGCTTGGAATTTCTCTACGAGACCGAATCAGAAATGATGAGATCCGTAGACGAACAAAAGTCTTCGGTCTTTATGGAAATCCACGGAGGAGGCCTTGTCCAGCTGTGCACTTCTTGTGGCTGAATGATCATGATGAATAATTATATCAAGCTTCAGCAAAAATTAAATTTCTCAAGTTACCAAACTTTAATTACTGGATAATGATGGATGATCAAAATTAAAGTAAATTTACTAACTATTTATCTTTTTTCAGCAACCATTTATCTCAAATTAGTAAAACTATTCTTATAGTTTAATACCTGTCGTGATCATAATACCAATATTTTGATACTGTGCAGTTATTTTTGGAATCCAATGATCTTGAATATCAGTACTTACTAAACTAACTTAGTTGCTTACTAAAAATTCGTATGTTGCTGTGTAAGTATTTATTGATTTCATGGATTACATTATTTAAACACCACCTACCCACCAGGTATAGGCCATACTCCACCAACCTGGACTTGGCGCCCGTGGTGGAGTATGGCCTATTCCTTCCTCAGGGAAGAGACCCGTGCCCCTCGGTGGGGACATAATGGGTTGATGATGATGATGATTATTTAAAAGTTCAGAAAATTTACTGAACTGGTTTAGAATAAAATGTCATTAGTTTAGAAAATTTACTGGATAGGTTTAGAATGGATGTAATTAATCAGTTCTTAGTTTTTTATAAGATATAGATTATTTTAAAAACAAGGGATAATTCTAAAATATTTTAATTCTAAAATACTCTTTAGTCTTTTAATTCTAAAATTATTTTCTTTCACCTTCTTTTGTCCGTGTAGGCCCGTAGGGTATCGAAATGCAGAGGTCAAAAGGGGCGGCAAAATTTGAATAGCCTACTGGCGGCAAATGTGTTAATCCGCCACTGCCCTCGCGTACGGCGCGCGGCGACGACTTTGCGCTTCTATACGTCTTGTAGGCTTGCTATCGGATTTAGCCGAGCCGCATCTACTCGGATGACGATGACGCGGCTCGCGTGGGATTGTGATCGCACCTTTAGATGAATTAAAACCGGTTTCATACTATGACTCAATTACCTTTGTGCTAACCGTTTTCTATTCTCTGATATATTACCGCTGGCAACTAAGGATATTTATTAATAAAACAGTTTGGAACGCACGGCCAAATCCAGTCCAGGCGAGAATAACTCCGGGTTGAAATTCTAATTCTAAATGAGGGGATTTATAATATGATTTGGTAAAAAATCTGAAGGTTTTTGAGTAAATTTATGTACGGATTAGTAAAGTGTAATATAAAAAGTAACCGAAAACAGCGTGCGTGCATGCAACGACTAATGAAATGAATGTCGATAAAGCGAAAGTGATTTGTCAGGATCGTGGCAGGTGGCATGGCAGTCCCTGGTCTCTACCTACCCCTCTGGGATACGGCGTGAGCTTATGCATTTATGTGTTTATTTGTGACGAAGGTTTTTCTTTCATTTTAGTAAAGTTTCCAAAAAAGTTTGCGATAAATGGATTTAGAAAATAAAAAATAACATAAATAAATAACATTTACATACAGGCACATACATTGCTTCTGGCCCCACAGTAGGATAACCTGTGTCGTGGGAACCAGAAAGAGCGACGTCACATACATACATGTATAAACACCCAAGACCTGGGTTTCTTTTTTTTTTGTCCCCAGTCGGGATTTGAACCCAGGATCTCTCGCATGGCAGGCAGATGCGCTAACAGCTGCGCCACAGATGTCATAAAATAAAGAATAAACTTTCAAATGTTTTCTTGATCTAGCGTACGGCTCAGTCTAGTTGATACATACTAAACGTCGTAAGTGGTACAGTTGACAGCATATTAAGCTTTACATTTTACTTGCAATGTCGCCCGCAACATAACAGTAGAGTGCACGGATAACAAAGTAGATGTCCTGTCAAACTGTACCTTCTTGAGACGAAACTTTGAGTCTTGATTTACGTCGTGACACTCGTGATTGGGAGGTGAAAAGAGATTTGCCACAATCAATCATAGTTAGGTTTCTTGCGTCACGTGTGTAGGAATGCATTGTCTGTTTGTTTCTACGATTGATTTGCTGGCCAATCGCGGTTTCTCTTCGAAGAATCTGATTGATTAGAAAAAGGTCCCCTTTTAAAGGTCGTTGACTTCTCTTACATCCTGTTAGAGAATACCATTAACAAGTTTTTTGTTAAACATTGTAAGAGGTGTTCCAGACATTGTAATAGGTCGCGTTAAAGCAGTTTAAACAATGGTGTAATCATGTGATTGGATGACCGAAGATAATTCACAACAAAAGGCCGAATTCAAACGTAAAAAACACCTAATGAAAGACAACATGCAGCTTTATTGCGACAATAGATGAAATAGAAAACCCGGAGAAGAGCTCTGCTAGTCAAGCTCACCCATTGAGGGTTCCGTACTCGCAGTTTTTTTTCCGAAATATCCAAAACTTCAAAAACAATTTCTTTAAGATTTAATAACAAATGTACAGTTTATAGATTTTTCACTGTATTTGTAGTACAAGACGATATTACTTGCCTAATTTCATAGTTTTAGGTCAACGAGAAGTACCCTGTGAATTTTGATTCAAAGTGAATGAATCAAAATTCGAGTAAGTATTTTTTGCGGCATATACAGCCGTATCTTTTTTTTATGTTATCTAAGAAGTTTGATTTTTGTACAGCTTAGAGGGACTGTAGATTTGAGTATATGGTCTTTATCTAACTCGATATCTTATAAATTAACTCGGTAATTCCATGCGTTCACTAAATAAAGAATCGCTTTTAGCGATAAGACCGCCAATTGTGTAAGGGTAAATACCTTTTACTTTTCCTTTACTTTATACTTTATTGCACACGAGACATTGAACAGAACAGTATACTAAGTATAATCTAAGTTTATACGACTAAACTTAGTTACGTAAGGATCCTAATGTTTTTTTTTCTGGTGTGTAGATTAGAACTCTTTATTGAGTTCTAATCTAAAGGGTATTGACAGACAGACGGACGGATTACAAAGTGATCCTAGAAGGGTTCCAATTGTTCCTTATTGAGGTGCGGAACCCTAAAAATGGTCGATTCGATCCGGGTGTTGATTACAGAAACGATTCCAACATTTACATCGTCGCACTCGCTCGTCGCGCGGTGATTTCTTTTAATAGAAGTTGTACTTAGTAAATTCATATTTTATATTCAGCTATAGAACCTTGTCTTTTTTTCGCTAAGGCCTGGTTTACATTTGCTTTATTCTCATGCCTTTTTAGCATGATTTCCATAGAGAAAGAATAGAATAGAGACGGCAAAAGCGTATGCCGATTCATAGCTTTTATGACGCACCATATATTATAAAGTACATTCAAAAAATCCTAAATACATAGTACGGGTGGTCTGAGGTGGCCCAGGACCGAAAACTTTGGACTGAACTGGGGGAGGCCTTTACCCAGCAGTGGGACACAAAAATGGAGGCTACGTAAAAAAAAACATAGTATACAATCAACCATTACTGATTTGTTATTTGCTTATGTCTATTCTATTCTAGCTTTATGGAAAGATGCTAAAAAGTATAAAAATAAAGCAAATGTGCAATGAGAAAAATATGTGGTCTCTATTCTAGGCCATTTGTACGATATCGGTTTCAGCCCATCTGCAGACGTTAGCTAGAGTTGTTAGATATACATACGTATCTATTCTACAGTATTTACCGCTTTTTATTTTAGGCTTTCTCTTCTTATGCTATCTAGAATTTCATCATCATCAATCATCATCAACTCATTATGTCCGCACCGAGGGGCACTGGTCTCTTCCCTTAGTAAAATATAGGCCATACTCCACCACGGGGGCCAAGTCCGGATTGGTGGAGGCTTGTAAGACTAGTGGCTGGTCTTACTGACAGAAGTTTCCAGCCGCCTTAAGGCCTCTGAAATTCTATCTAATCTAGAAATATTTTACACCAATTTTTTATGTTTCCTTTGATTCTGTTTGTCTTTTTAAATCAAAATTTAAAATGACTTCACCCATTTTTAGATTTCATTTCACATTCATTCCCACTTCACCTTTTGACCAGATCATGAACTGACAGCTTCTAATTTCTAATTATATTTTATTCTGTTTTCCTTTGTTTTTTAATGAATTGTTCAGAACACGGCTACATTAATTTACTTAATTTGAATAGGGAATAACACTACTATTTTACTCATTACTGAAGTCTAGTACAAAACGGCTGCAAAGTGGACATTCTACGACTTTCAATTTTGGAGCATTATAATTTTTACGATACCCAGTAAAGTTTCTTCGCCTTTATGATATGCTATGCTACGCTAAGTTAATTACTGTTCTTGCTTCATCACTTGATTATTTTTCCACCTATTAGTGCTACGCTTACATAACTGTGACATTATTTCCTGACCGTGCCATCGCCCGCTTAATGGCACAACGCTCGGTGGTGATGATAGGTGTTCTTATAATATTTTGTATTAATTACTCACTTTTTGATACTATTTGTATCAAAAAGTGAGTAATTAATACACGTACGTACTGCCAAAAATCATTATTTTCTTGAATTTCTTTTATCTCCATTTTTATTAAATCCATTAACTTTATTTCAATTTGACATTATATTTTATTATTATGGATAATTTTAATTTGAATACGGTGTCATTTTATATCATTACTAGCTGACGCGGCAAATTTTGTTTTGCCAGATTTATATTACAGACCCACAGCACTGATTTTCTGCCAGAAAATAACTTGGATTTCTGTTTAGATTAATAACAAAATCTAATCTCCTTTAACAAACGAGGTGAATCAAGAATCAGAATCAAGAATTTATTTCAACGCAAAGAATTTACATTCTGCTTGTTGAATGTCAATGTACATACAGTTATGTATAATGTTAGCCGCTGCCTTGGGGCCGTCTGTAGTGGAGATAAAGGCAGCGAAAAAAAAAAAACTCCACTCTGACCATCTTTTCTCAAATCACCTTAAAGCTAATACAAATAAAACATACAAAATAATATCTTGGATGTGTTGAACACTAGACACATTTATCCTCTGATTTAATTTAATATTAAACTACTATTTAATGCCATACGTCCTTGTCTTCTAAATAATCGTTGATTTTATAATAAGCTTTTTTGCAAAGAGTGTGCTTAACACAATTCTTAAATCGCGTTGGTGGTAACTCTAATATATCTTGGGGTATCTTGTTGTAGAACCTTATACAGTGCCCCATAAAGGAAGTATTAACTTTTGCAAGTCTAAATCGTGGAAATGACAATTTATGTTTATTCCTAGTATTAACGTTATGATGGCTACCAAGAGTTTCGAAGTCCTTAATATTTTTCCGAACGTACATAATATTTTCATAAATGTATTGGCTTGCAACTGTTAAGATGTTAGTTTCTTTGAAAAAATCTCTTAGCGAGTCCCTACTACCTAGCTTGTAAATAAATGGCATAAATAAATCACAGAAAGTGATGGTTTGCGTGTGTGCGCGGCCTTACATAACAGTTACATCGACCAATGATAACTGACCTCTAATTGCGATCTGTTCCTATACCCAGACATGTCTCGTTCCCATTAGTTATAGTAGCGTGTTACTCGATTTCACGTCATTCGATCTTGATTGCTTCGATTAACATATTTTACGTAGTTTTTGATGTCATGTGAACGGTGTTATGTTGTTGATAGATTGTCTTAACACCTATTGCTGTAATGTTGTAGCAGATAGTTTCGCACAGATGTTCGTGAAACGTAATATTTTATTTATATCGCTTAACGTTATTTTTTCACCTCCGTTGCAAATGAGACGTCGCATTAGAGAATGGAGTGCAAATTGCGTTATTTTTTTTTTTCATTTATTACATCCGCTACAATTCCAGCTTACGAATTTGAGTAAAATCGTGTTAGACAGTCCATTACAGCGGTTTATACATTAATTGAAATATGATACAATACAATGGGTTCTACGAGTCAACACTAATATTATATTATTTAAGTTATCAAAAGTATAATTTGTTTTTTTTTAATATACTACTTTTAAAATAGTGACTACTCGAAAAAATATACTATATAAAATATAACATCCGTACCAATTTATACTGTTTAGGGCCAAGATGTAGATGCAGTAGCCGTAGAAAAAGTGAGTTGTGAAATAAATAAATGACTAAAATATTAATATTGAAAAAATAAAAGGGACGGACCCCGCGTCTGTGGAAAGTAGAAATATTTATAAAAAAAAACCTAGGACCTAAACAGAAGATAATATATAATTGTTCCTTTTTCTGATTTCATCGGATTCTCAAATCGGAAACCAGTAAGGATTCTACCTAGGGAGTTGTGGAACCAATTTTGTAATTAAGAGTCATTGCGTGGGACTCCATTGGGGTCATCGGTCTCGTGCGGATGACGTCAGAGATTGCGATCGGCTCAGGTTACGCAGAAAAAGGCCCAAGACGTTAATAAGAAAGAAACCGCAAAGCCACAATTGAACTCTGAATGAGTGCTCTAATTCGATTACGTGATTTCGATTCTGCATCGCTTCCCCTGTTCCGCTGCCGCAGATTGATTGCGATATCTCTTGTCCATTGACCCTTCTGTTTCACTTATTGATAAGTTGTAATGATGTTGAGCTTCAATACTCCAGAGTCAGAGATTTAGTGACTCTATGAGACTTAGGGCCGAGTTTAGGGTTGCCCACTTTTTTTCTAACAAATATACTATTTTCGAATCTATTACCTCTAAAAATATAGTAGGTGGGAAAATAATAGTAAAAAAATAGTATGTGGTTAAATATTTTCTTTATTTTGTTTTTGTTTGACTAGACTTGAAGAGCTTTAGAAAAAGATTAAGGCTGGGTTCCGCTTTACGCAAAATATAGTAGTTTCGCCTGTATATTTTTTGTAGAAATATACTATTTGAGCCCCTAATAGTATAGTAGGACACTATATTATATAGTAGGGTTGGCAACCCTAGCCAAGCCACATCTGAGTGCTTAGTGCGAGTTTTTTCATTCACTTTCGATAGCGAGAGCGTTTGCAATTTGCATAGGAGTGACAAAGAGACAACTAGGTGGCGCGCTTTGTCACTCCTATAGAATATGAGTTTACGTTAACGCGATCGAGTAGTTAAAAAAACTCGCACTAAGCACTCAGGGCCCTTAGTGCGTGTTTTTTCATTCACTTTCGATAGCGAGAGCGTTTGCAATTTGTATAGGAGTGACAGAGAGAAAACTAGCTGGCGCGCTTTGTCACTCCTATAGAACATGAGTTTACGTTAACGCGATCGAGTAGTTAAAAAAACTCGCACTAAGCACACAGAGTGCTTATACTGAGTTTTGTCGTTCACTTTCGATAGCGAGAGCGTTTGCGTTTTGCATAGGAGTGACAAAGCGCGCCACATAGTTGTCTCTTTGTCACTCCTATGCAAATCGCAAACGCTCTCGCTATCGAAAGTGAATGAAAAAACTCAGTATACGCTCTCTGACCGAATTTACGTCGCCGATGTTCCGTTGTGTTACGCCGATCGATACCTAATTGCATATCAATTGCGTACCAACGTCGAGCGCAAAAGGAAGGGTGTTTATCAAAACTGCATAATTTCTTTGACGCATTTTCTTTTCATACTGACTCAATAAAAAGGAACACCATACTGTAGTAGATGCCACCAAAACCTACAAATATGTTACAATACAATCTTCAGGGCCAATAAACTTACAATATGTTACTTTTTATTGAGTTAATATGAAAAAAAGAAGTGCGAAGAAAAAAATAATGCAATTTGAGCGATTTTCTGAGAGTCACCCGAAAACGCTGGTGTCCCTTTTCGGCGACGCATCTTACGCCCGACGAATAAACGGTACGCGCCGCACGCATCGCATTGCTATGTATAATCCATTTATCTATACTTGGTATTTTTTTCAGACTTTAAACGACACTAAATCAAAAACCTTTAGCGGTAGAGAACTCGAAACAGTTTGCAAATTAACTAGCTAGTACTAAATTTATCTATCTATCTATCTGTCTATCTATAAATGGATTATATGAGACAGGCCACAACCCGTACTTACCTTTGGCTCGCGTCAACTAAAGCATACATATTTATTTTTATTAATTTTTTATTGCACAAACCATAGTGTACAAAAGGTGGACTTGTGAAACCTCAGGAAGTCCAGGAGAGGAAATAAATGAGGTAAGATGAAATACTTAAAAGTACCTACGAGTACCCAAATGTATTATATTATAAGGTAGGTACACGCACATATTATGAAACAGCTAGCTGACCCCGCAAACGTTGTTTTGCCAGATAGGGATATGAAAAATTGATAACGACGAGCTATTCTCAGACCTACACACCGAATATAATACATAATTATTAAATTTTAACAAAATCGGTCAAGCCGTTTTGGAAGAGTATGCTCGTAAATGTATGTAAATAAATTTCTTACTTACATAACTATTTAATATTAAAAATTAAAAAAAACTTAAAAATAGTATAATAATTTCAACATAAAAACATTTAGTACATAATAACTTACTTAGTTAATTTTGTTTATAATGAACAAACTCTCACCATGTTAATCAATGACTGTTTATAACGAAACGCTAGAAGACTCGTTTTTCTAAGTACCTATTATTTCAAGTGCTCGATTTTGCTTCAATTATGAAACCGTCATGTTGTTCTCATTACGTGCAAGTGCAACTGTCAACGTTATACTCATTTTCACATGTTTAGTAATAAACAGATCGTAAGGAAAAAATTATCTCTCGCGAAAGTGCAATTTACTTAATATTTAGTACCGGGCAGGACTGTGCATTATAATAATGTTTCATAGTAAGAAAACAAATACCTACTGCTTCCAATGTCGGAAGTCACTAACTTCCTTGACTTGCGGTGAAACAATAGTTGGACAAACACAAACTCCATGAAATCACTGGAAAATACACTTTATTGCCACGCAAAATAAAAACCAAATTCGCTCTGACAAAAGCATAGTTTTCTTTCGGGATGGAATGTGATATTTCTCCTTTATTGCATAGAAATGCATTAAAAGTGACACTTATATCTATACCAATAAAAGTTAATATGACTGCATCGGCAATTTTGTTTCCTAAGTTAAACTTACTGAGGTAGCAAAATGAGCTTTAAGTCGTCGACTTAAAGGTGACAAAGAGAGCAGATGTAAGGTGGTTTACGTAATAAGCATGAAGTGACCGTATCATAGGCGAAGCATGATTGGTCACGATCATTTTCTACCGTTATCCGACGATTGGTGAGATTATACCATTCAATCGAGTGTTTTCATAGCACTACGGAATAGTTTACACAGGAATAAACTAACGAGACGTAGGTATACGTAAAGAAAATGTTTAAAAAGGTTGAGAGCCACTGCTTTTCTTTTTTAATGTTTTACGAAATTCATGGAATAATAATTAATTATATTGACTCAATTCAACCTACAACCTTCTATTTTTTTAATTCGAGCTTATTTTACCAGACTTATCTAAGCATAATAAAATTATCGCACTCTTGATTATGTAGGGTAAAAGATAACTCTGTTATTAACTACCGCTACCCCTCAACAGATGGCGTTACGCAATGCAATTACCATTTCTGTTCCGCGTTTTTTTACCGCTAGGGGGCGGGCGTGTGCACCCGCTCTCAAGTATGACACAGTAATTATCAGTGCGACCAAGAAATCCTTGAGTGCGACTGACTGGTTTTAGTTAATGAACTTTTTCCATCTACATTTACTATAATGGCAGTCTATTGTAAATACTGTTACCTAGCGTTGGAAAGGAAAATAAAAAAAGAAATTTCCGATACCGGGAATCGAACCCGAGCCTCCTGGGTGAGAGCCAGGTATCCTAGCCACTAGACCATATCGGATGATGCTTACTATATTGAAATAAACATACCTAATTTATATTAGCAGTCGATGATGACATCACGTTTTGAAATCGACTATCGTTCTCGTCTTTTGCTTTTCAACATAGTAAACGGGTATGGATGTTAAGCCGCCTCTACACATAGACCAACTCGTTGGCGAGCGCGCTGGCACAGCCACTGGCCCAATGTGTAGAACGGGCGTTGGCGCATTCGCGGTAGGTATTTGAACCTTGGCTGGCGCGCTTGCGAGCTTGCGGCGCGGTGTGTCGGAAACTTCAAAGGACACTTGTCGCAAGCTTGGTGCATCATCCACACATAGGCCGCGCGATCACTTTGCCCGGAGCAGCGATCAAGAGTGCACGTTTCTTCTTGCGGCGAATTAAGACGAAATGGCGAACATTACTAACGAGGAAACATTTAAATTTATCGAGCTCTATCAGAGTGAAATCTGTCTGTGGAACCCAAAAAATAAGTACCATAAAAATAAAAATGTTGTAAGTATTAAAAGTGCTAAATAAATAAGGTTCTTGGACATGTCGTTTTCCTCACGATGTTTTACTTCACAAATAGCATCCTACTTTGACGGCGAGAAGTCCCGGGTTCGATCCCCGCTGGGGAGAAAAAAAACTCCAGGTCTTGGATGTTTACATGTTTGTGACGTCACTGTTTCTGGGTCCTACGACACAGGGTATCCTAGGTGTGGGGCCAGAAGCAATGTATGTGTCGGTATGTGAATGTTTTAAATTCCCGTTCCGTACGTAAATACGTAAGGTTCCGTTCCATTATCTATACATACTTCTAAATTGTTGTATATTTATTTATTAAATACTAGCGACCCGCCCCGGCTTCGCACGGGCGGCAAAAACGTTTCCGTGGAAATAGCTATATTAGTTCCTTGGAAAATTCCTGGGGTAGTAATTTTTTTACACCTTGGTTAACATTATTCGAGATTTCGTACGGTACCCTAAACTTTTTAAAAATCCAATATAGCCTATGTTACTCATGAAGAATGTAGCTTTCAAATGGTGAAAGAATTTTTAAAATCGGCCCAGTAGTTTCTGAGCCTATTCATTACAAACATACACACAAAAATACAAAAATACAAATCTTTTCTCTTTATAATATTAGTATAGAAATAAATAAATAAATATACAACCTATAATTTTTTCGAAAAAAAAGAAAACCAGTCTTTTTTTTCGTCCCCAGTTGGGATTCGAACCCGGGACCTCTCGCTTTGTAGGCAGATGCACTAACCGCTGCGCCACACCTCTAATGAAACATCTCCGTGGATTAAAAAAACGCCGTAGACCGTTCTCATTTCGCAAGGCGAGTGTCAACGCAATACATTAGTAAGACAAAACCCATGGGAATATAAGGCAAGCCTACATTGTGGTGGAACCTGCAATAGGCTCTAACGATTCTATGGGAATGTGGCTGGTTTCGTAATTAGATCTCTTATTATTCTATGCGATTTTAATCGTTTTAATTGTATCAAACTTGCCTCGGCCGCCTTTCTGATGAGTACTGACCGACACAAGTAGTGGGTTCGAATTCGGTTGGGGTCTGGTGCTTGTTTACAGCGTACACATAGTGCGAATGAGGTAGTCCAGTTTGAGCACCCGCCTAAATAGCACCTGCACCAATAGCACCTGGCCTAGTCCAGATTCAGCACCTATTGCTATTTTTGGCAGAATAAAATAATACATTTGAATTCACTAACCGCACCTGCCAAAAATATCAATAGGTGCTGAATCTGGACTAGGCCAGGTGCTATTGGTGCAGGTGCTATTTAGGCGGGTGCTCAAACTGGACTACCTCGTGCGAATGTTAAGTGCTCGTATATACAGGGTGGCCCATTTAGATCGGTCAATATGGGAAAGTCTGAAACTATAAGACATACCAAGATCTGTCACAGCAAGGGGAATCCTTTGGCTCTATATGCTCCAGAGCGAACGTCCATGCCACGGTCCCTCAATCGAGGCCCAGCTCATGAATGAAAGCCCTGCCCTGTCCGATCTAAATGGGCCACCCTGTATATAGATATTAATTACTAGTCATCATGTCCATCGCATTGCCATCGTAAGCCACGAATGGTAGTTCTATGAACAGGCCCGACGCAGACGACACGCTCGACGCACCAGCCATCAAATTCGCGGCTCCGCAGGTGGCATCGCTTCACCCCACCGTCTTGACTCCACTTTCTCCCGCATTCTTCACTCACGCGCCGTTATTGTTATGGACACCGTGTTGTGTTAAACAAGCGGCCATACTCCGTCCAGATGAAGTTTCACTAAATGTAAACAACCGGTTGTAATAAAGAAAGAAAGAAACCACTTCCCATTCGGAAGGTCGTGGGTTCGAACCCCGGCATGTCCCAATGACTTTGTTTTTTAAGTTACTTATTCGTGTCGAGTTATATTAGCAATACCACTCGCTAACAGTGAAGGGAAACATCGTGAGAAAACCCTAATATTTACATATCTTAGCGCTCAATGGCCTGAGGCTAATTGCAGAAATATCCGGTCTAACTAGAATGCTAGAACTATCCTCACGGTCTGCTCAAACAAACTCTACAAGAAGGTCAACTACGATATGGTAGGTTCCATTATCACGGTAAAGAGATCTCGGATCAGTTGCTTTTATGTAAATGATTTAGCGGTGGCCACAGCACCAGTTTTAGTGTCGAAGCTGGATGAGCTAATTCAAGCAGCTGATTCTAAGAATACTTTAGTGTCACTCATAAATTTTATTCTGGCACTCTTTCTGGCGACTCTATATCAATGTAGGTTAGCTGGATGAAAATACTATCTACTATTTTGTATCTTTGTACAAAGTAGTTTTCAGTGCAATAAATCAATTTTCAATTCAATGTTACAATAATTTCTACTCTCGTTCTCTACTCTATTTACCAATATTTAATTTAAAACTTACTACGTTCACTTTAACAAACTTTAATTCAACATTCTTTATAATACCAGGAAAACACATACAAACATAAGAAAAGATACAGTACAATTGGCGGCCTTATTGCTTAAAGCAATTTCATAATTTAAACTTTACTCTAAACGGTACTTTAAAAAAAAACTAAATAAAGAGGACATTTCCATGGATACTATTAACAGATCTTGACCAAATTAATATCCTGGAGGTACACCCTTTCTAGCAAAAAACGAATGAATCAAATTATACAACGTTGTAAAGTAACATCGCTGAAAATACCTACATAAAAACATGGCCTAATTGAGAAACTCTTCCTGTTATTAAGTGTTACAAGTGTACTTTAAGTGCAGATGTAGTCTAAATAACAACAACCTATGCAAGACAGCGCTATAATTCTTGCTGAGGTGTCGGACATAAACTTCGCCTTTGAATAACATTGACACATCTGGCTTAGCATACCAGCTGTCGATATTAATCAACGACCTTCTTGAATTTTAATGAGATGACTGCACTAAGTGATACCGTACAGAGAGGGTATCCCTTTTAACGACTATGCGATTATAACGGCTATATTGACTACAATATTTAAGTTTACCGGAACTTAAATATTCTATTCTATTTAGTTTTTAAATGGCAATTACCCATAGAATTTAATTATTTTGACCGTATTTTAGGTTATAAAAAAATATTGGACACGTATTTTTTCTTTTTTCGATTAAACAAAAAATTACAAAGATATAGCCCATTAAAGTTACGTGTGACGTCACTCCGTGCTAAAAAATGCAGCACGGCGTGACGTCACATGTAACTTTAATGGGCTATATCTTTGGTCTAATTTACAAATAAAAAAATACGTGTCCCTTATTTTTGAATAATCTAAAAGACGGACTAATTAATTTTTTTAGGGCAACTAGCCTATTCAACCAAAGTCACGTCTTGACATAAAAAATTGTTTTCAACTTTGGTAAAATTTGTTTTCGCGATTTCTTTGTAATGATTTTGAACTAGTGCAAACTAATACTTGAGTATTATTCATTCTGCGATATTTTATTATGTCAGCGTCAATAAGCAATCATCATCAACCCATTATATCCCCACCGAGGGGCACGGGTCTCTTCCCTGAGGAAGGTATAGGCCATACTCCACCACGGGGGCCAAGTCCGGATTGTTGGAGTCAATAAGCAATACGTCAACAAAAATATCAGCGTCAACATCTTATCAAAGGTGTTCATTTCAGGCCGTAGATTATACTGAGAAACTTCGAATGGTTACCCTATCATACTAGTGCAGTCATGTCATTAAAATTCAACAAGGTTGTGGATTGACATCGGTTGCTGGTTTGCTAAACCAGATGTGTCAATGCTCAATCTGAATCACCCAACAAACTGTATGTGTATTCAAACATACATAAATTCACACCTGTATCCCAGAGGAGTAGGCAGAGATCAGAGATTTATACTTGTGACGATCCTGACTGATAGATCACTTTCGCTTCATCGACATTCATTAGTCGTGGCACGCACGCACGACGTTTTTTGTGTTTCGATATTTTTCAATCTTTGTAATATTGTCAACCTAGACCCAGCACAGACTACATTTATGGTTTTGTTTAATTTCATTTGTTTCTTTGTCTGTCGCGTTTCATATAGGGTGTTTGGCGCATGGACCATCAAAGAATTTCAGGATATTTATGGGGTCGTCTACCTTTCCACCCTTGGACTCTGGGTCCTAAGAGTTACGGTTATGGAGATATGATTTTTTTTTCTAACATTACTGTTATATGTGTTTTAGGTTTAGTAGGATTATGTTATGTATGATCGAATTATTTCGGTATTTAAAGCCTCATAACTTTTTTATTTATGTAAAAGTATCTACCAATTTTTTTAACGTAGTTAATGACCCCACCAGTATCCCGAGAATTTTAGACGGTCCATGCGCTAAACACTCTATATTATGGTTATTGTCTGTTTATTTTGTTTCTGTGATCTGTCTTGGTATAATAATTGTTTTTTTCTTCTATATCTCTGTATCAGACGCAGGTGAAGGGACTTTAAGGAGGAGTTGAAGTGTGGTAATATTCTCGTCATGACCAATTTACGTGATCGCCGCGGCATGTCATGATGTCACTAATGAGTTCAACGTAACTGCTCATTGAATAGTCTTGAGTCTACGCAGACTTTGTAATTGGCAGGGGCACTAATGTTAACCTAAACTGTATTTTGTTTATTATGTATGACTGCCTCGGTGCTCCAACCGTAAAGGCCAAGTAATGCCAAGTCAGAGGTCCTGGGTTCGATCACCACTGGGGGCCGCCGCGCGCCGTACATTTGTACGAATGGCCTCAGCCTGGGTGTATTTCCATGTTTGTAATGTCCTTGCCTGGTTACCATAGCACAGGGTATCCTAGTTTGGGACCAGGTCAAGTGATTGTGTTGTATCGAAGTTATAATTAGTTTTGTCAACACCCTCGTCAATAATAATTACCCTAAGATGAACATCTTGCACGGGATAATCTAGTCCTCTGTATAGATTCCTACTACAACCTATCAAATACGTTTCCTTTAGGGACGCCCGCCCCCTTGCCGGGCCACAGTGACTTAACCTCTGGCCTATCCTGTGACCCGGTAGGGATTAGGGAGGAAACGCGGGCCTTATCGGGCTGGGACTCTGGGAGTCCCACACAAAGTCGCTCTGTTGTCCCCCGACAAAGTCGCAGGGCGGCGAAGTGCGTAATGCACCCGCGTCAAAAAAAAACCTATTAAATACTTAGGTAGGTGTTTTTTGACACGCCATAAACGAAATGGATTAGTAGTAGACAAGCAAGACATGTGATTGTCTCGTGTTAATTTAATTCATATTTTATTTTCTTAACATAAAATGGTACATTATTAACTTTATTCCGGTTACACTTACTTGACTTTTTGTCGGAAGAGGCCGACCAGGTTTCGCTCCGATCCGCAGAGCTTAATCATGGTGAGCAGAGACGGAGCTCGCGTCGGCGGTTGCTCGTCTCTGACAGAAAGTCAAGTGAGTGTATCCGAAATAAAGTTAATAATGTCTATTGCTTACGAAAGTCTTTGTTTAAAATATTTTACTGATAATGCTTAATAATTCTTTCCTACACGACTTGACGACAGAAAACAAATAAACAAGCGCACTTAACAACGTTATAAACAACAAAGTGTACAACAATATCCACGTATTGTTAACAGTGAAAGTGCGTGAGGCCTTGTGTGACGGACAGAGGAACGGGAGATAATCGGACTTCATTATTGTAATAACTCGCGAGTGCCTAGATTGTTGCGGTAAGGCTGGGGGCACATAATGCCAAAAAGGCCTAAGGTTTGGCCACACCAATTTTTGAACAAAAACGGAAATCTCAAAACCATTTCTGTTTATCGGATTTTTAAATAAGTCTGTATTTTTTAAGATATTCAATAAAAAGCCTTGACCTTAAATGACTTTTCTATAACGTCAGAAAAGACAGCACGAGTATTAATCCTGTGACTTACTTAAAAAAAATACCAAACCAAATCAACTGATGTTAATGACATTTGTTTTTTTTTTGTATTTACTCAAAGACTGTTTCCTAAATCATCCTCTGATGACGTCACACACACCAAAACTTTTGAAAAATATTGAAAATTGACATAATGAATAAAACTTAAAAATTCCGAAATTAGTCGCTTAAAATAATCCATCTTCACAATAAATTATAAAAAACATAATATCAAAAATAAGTAGCATGGCCAATTAATGTAAATTCTTTACGTTGAAATACATTTCTGATTTCTTTATCAGTTTATTTTGAAAGCATATTTTCTCACTGTGGCCACAGCCTAACGTCGCGGAGAGTCTTGCCCTCGGGTGTAATTTAATATTCTTTCTCCAGCGTAATTTCTACAGCTGTACTATCTAGATGGTCATTTACACCTGTAACTGAATAATACATTACAATAGGCTATTTGACAGTATGAAAAAACCAGTATTAATTTATAGGTACTCGTAAAAATTATGAGTCTTAAAACCTCTTTAAGGCATTTTGACAAAAAAATCTATTGTTTATGAAAAAAACACAGGATTAAATTTCATAATTATGTATCTGCAGCCATTATATCGAAAATGGCCTGGATTGGACGACCTATGATGATGTCACATTTCGGTAAAAATGGCGTCGGTCATTCATGTCGCTCTTACGTTCATTGGTTTGTTTACTGCCCAGTGACGTCATTATTCCTGTGCGACGCCATATTGCAAAAAGAAACCCTTTTGGCGGCTTATTTAAAAAGTAAATTTTCATTTGCCTTAGAAGAAATAAACGCAAGAATTTAAATTACCATTTTCTCAGGACTCGAAGAACACCAACAAAAAATATGAGATGGATTTCAGAAATCTGTCAAATAGCCTATTACTTACTATTATATCCCGAAGTGTTTGGTGGAGTCGAGACTGCCACTTGCCACAAATGCCACGATCCTGACAGATATCTTTCGTCTAGTCAAGGTTCGGGTTTCGGGTACTTTTTACCTCGTTATTTCATCATCATCATCATCAACCCATTATGTCTCCACCGAGGGGCACGGGTCTCTTCCCTGAGAAAGGTATAGGCCATACTTCACCACGGGGGCCAAGTCCGGATTGGCGGAGGCTTGTAAGACTAGTGGCTGGTCTTACTGTCAGAAGTTATTAAGTTACCTCGTTATTTGCTGTTACATAACTTATTTGGTAGATGTATGTCCGCCTGGGGCGTCCCTTACCGGCTCTTCGTTTAATAATGAAAATAATTCATGCAATAAGGCCGCCAATTGTACTATTACCTTGTAAATATTTTATGTTCGGGTTTTTTTCACGTGTATAAGAAGTGTAATAATATTCTTATCTTATCTTAATACAGAACCAACTATTCCTACGTTTTAAAATTAGATGTAGGTACCCAAAATATAGGCATTCAGTACTGTCATTATCTAACAAATCATTATCGTTGTTCACAGGAACTCGACAAGACTAGCTGACATCGACGCGACACTACGAAAAAGTGTTTCAAACTAAAACGAGCGACAAATAAATCCAAATCAGTGATTAACCAAAACCAAAGTGCAATAATGACATGCGAATCGTGAAACAAACGTCAAAACTATGACGTCATAGTTCAAAATGGCGCGTCTGAAATCCAAAATGGCGGCCGCGAAGTTGACTTTAGTGGGTGCAGTGCTCAGTGCAGTGGTAGTGGGTGTGTGTGGACACGTTGCCCTCACCTTCCCGCCTGCCAGAAGGTTTGATCTGGACTTCCTGGACAATTCCAGGACTAAGCCGCCATGCGGGATGCCTAAAGGTGAGTAGTGTCCCTGTGTTATACAGGGTGTCCGAAAAAATAGTGGCAAGCGGAAGTCCAGATATACAGCACCCCTAGGGGTACCCGAATCACCCTCGTGTATTTTGCGCAATTTTTTGTAGTTTTCGAGTCATCAAACATTTTAACAATTTATAAATTTTAACTAACTTTGCGATTCCTAATTTTTTATGGCGCTATTGTATCAGATTGACCCACAATTGTGTTTGTGTCTGCAAGGCACACTATTCACCTATTTTGAAAAATAAAAAACAAAGCATGTATCTTAATAATTCATGGCTCTTTGGCCAATAATCTCTTATAGGTCAATGTGGGACAAAAAATACGGAAAAAAAATTATAACCCGAAAACTACAAAAAATCGCGGAACATACATGGGGGTGACTCGGGTACTCTCTACTGCTCTATCTCTGGACTTCCGCTTGACACTTTTTTTTGGGACGCCCTGTATACTGTATAACATAGGTATTATGTGCACCAGATCCCGAGCGATTACAATCGTCTCACTGTCAAATTACTTTGGAATTTGGAATCAGTGGCTGCTAACCACTGCGATTTAAATCATGAAGTCCGTAGTCATTACCAGCATACTTATGTAGATAGGTACTTGACTACTGCTTGGAATGTAGTAAAGTTATTTGCCAAGTTGATGATGAGTCACACCAATCAGATAACTTGTTATTGTAGAGACTGGGCTTGATAGACCTTTGAGATTCGCTGGATTAGCTAAGATTATTTCGTTCATTGTTATGTGGGTCGATGACCTGGCATTCTTGAGATCGGCAATAGCCTTCAACTTTTATAATCTTACATACATACATAAACTCACGCCTGTATCCTGAGGGGAGGTAGAGACGAGGTCTGCCACTTGCTACGATGCTGACAGTAATTAGTCGTTGCACCTAAAATCAACAATCAATCAAAGCACTATTAATGAACGCTCTTACTAATCTCCATAAAGCGGTCTTGTCTTTGGGTTCCTTATTCAACATTAAGCTGAATATTGGCACGAGCGGCCACAGAGATATTATTTGTATTTTTCGCGTTAATGGTCTAAGCAGTCGTGGCCGAGTGGTTAAGGCGTCTGACTCGAAATCAGATTCCCTCTGGGAGCGTAGGTTCGAATCCTACCGGCTGCGTTTATTTTGCAGTAAATATTTTCTCTTCCCACTTTTTCTACTTTTTAAAAATCTGCTGGTTTGAACAGAAGTTATTGCAGAAGAGTCTAATTTTAACCTCTTGTTTAACAAACAAGGCTTGTTTTTGCTAGTACGTTAGTGTGGTTATAAATTGTAAAAAAAAAAAATAACAACTGCATTACAATTTATTTTCATAGGAGCAGTCGGCAAAACATCAACTTTTATAATATACGTCCCACAAACCTTCTCAGAAGAAGAGTATGCGCTAGCTAGTTGTAAACAACTAACTTTTGCCCGTGACTTTGTCCGCGTGGCCTTCAGATATTTTTCCCGTGATTTTTTCCAGATATTTTAATAGTTATTCTGCTATTCGGGAGGGAGACAAACACAACTAATCATGAAAAACCATGAAAATCGGTTCAGCCGTTCTCGAGTTATAAACGTTCGAACCCGATTTTGTTCTATATTTTAAGACTACTTGAATAGTTCAATGCATCAGTGATGTTCTTCATAAAAACTTCATTCCTCTGAAACATTCCTGCAACAAGGAAATTTTTTGGTACCTAACATTATTATGATTATAGTCTTAAGATCTAAATTAGTTTGATGATTTATGTCCATAACTATAAGGGTGACATTGTCAATTTTTGTACAAAACCCTTTCAAATAAAGATTATAAAAAAAAAAGGAATATGTAAAACAAGTGCTGTTTAAATACATTGTTATAATGTTTTTCATTTTATCATAGCCAATCTAAACTGCATTTGAGGACTACTATTTATTCTTTTTGTAAAGATTGAAATATTCCATAAAGAATTCCGTTAAACTCAGCTGTTCTACACTGTAGAAGGGGAAAATTAGTCTGTTGTTAATATTGACTATTTTTTTTTTGGAGATTACTGAAAATTAAAAAAATATGAATAAAAAAATACTTTTTATTTCCAATACGGGTCGCAGAATGTCCTTTGCAAAGTAAAAGGAAAATCCAACCTTATTTGATATGACCGTGTGGCCTAATGGATAAGGCGTCGGACTTCGGATCCGAAGATTGCAGGTTCGAGTCCTGTCACGGTCGGATCACTATGTTTTTGTTAAGTTAAATTTTGCTTGATATTATTATTATTTTTTCTAAACGTCTACACAAACATATACATAAATGTTTTTAAGTTATAAAACTCATTATAATGATCCAACCGCAATGTCTTACGAAGGTGGAGACCGGTCATCTACATTCTTTTAACTAATTCGTGCTGATAAATAGAAATCGGTACAAACGTGGAATGCAATAATGTCGATCAAGTTGTTTGCTCGGCTTAGGCCTAGGGACCCCAGAGCCACCCACTTCATAGATATTTTCAGTATTATTGTATTTTTGGAGGAATAGTATTTTTAGAAATTGGTAACTCCGTATTCTGAATGTAAATCCATATTCGTTTAAATTATTTCTGTTTTTAGTGCTGTAGTGTTTTGAAGACGTTTTTTTTATTAAAAAAAAACTCAATTTTTTGTGAATATCCACGACACCGCCAAATTGTGTTTTCCAAAAGCCAATACACGGATCGCGGTCGCTGTAAAAATAGCCGAAAGGGGATCATGTGTGACATCTACCCTTTCAAATAAAAAAATATATATTTCCAAATCTGCCAAAGCGTCTTCCAGTAATCGGGAAACATAAAAAGATCCCGACGAACTGAGAACCTAATTTTTGTAAGTCGGTTAAATATTATAATGTAGGTACTCTAGGGTAGGTAGGTAGAGTCATTAATTCATCGCGGTAATTTAAAAAATATTATCTTCCCATTATCTATCCATTTTTAGACTTGTTTGATACACTCGAAGATAAGCTGAATGCAATGAAATGTAATATACATAAGTAGTCGTAACCACCACAATGTAACATAAAAAAAACTATGTCAAGTTGGCGCGACCCAAAATTGTCTGCCATTTTGTGCGCTAGAATGTAAACTTAGAGTTCACATAACGATTTGTATAGTATTAATTTCATGTTGCATAATGAAATTCTTTATGTTTAGGTAATTGTGTGGTAATGGCGCACCTATCGCTCATCTTAATTTCTCATGGGAACTTTTAGGTTTTATCACCGTTTGCGCCATCTACATTTCAGATTACGGCATTAGAAGAACTGTAATTACCATAGCAGTTACGCTACTGGGCGAAAGATGGCAGTTTACACTTATAGAAATTGACGAGTATTATAACTTGCTTAAAAGGAGTCTAATTATTAGGTTATAATAATTATTAATACCGAATTTTAGTTTTTTTTAAAGTACATAGTGTGAGAATAGGTCGTAGAATGTTTGCCGGGCCAGACAGTTAAATTAAAAATATATTTTTTAATTTCAGGTTCATTGAAGACATCATTCTTGGCGGGATCAGCATTTACTGTGCATTGGCATTTGGCGTACGCTCACAGAGTGAGTACATTATAAAGTATTATTTAGCTTCTAAAATCTTACAATGGAGAACTGGCACTAAATATGTTTTGATAGAATAGGTAATATTTTTCTCTACGACTTTTCGAGAAGTCAATATGGACACGTAGTACATAAATTAAATAATTGTCTTTTGCATCTGTACCCTTACAACAAAACGTTTATAATTCTATGAAAAAACTAAATTTATAGTTTTTTTTTTATTATTATAGTAACTTTAGTTCCACATTTTTTAATGATTAAAAATGTTTACCGTTATAATTTTGTTAAAATAGTCGTTAGAGCATGAGACTCTTAATCTCAGGGTCGTGGGTTCGAGCCCCACGTTGGGCGGTTTCCTTTTTGTTTCTTTTCGTTTACAATTTTATCTGATTTTCAGGGTGGTTTCAGCCTACGAATCTTGGACGAGCTTGAACGACCTGTGTTAGACTTGACACCAAGAGCAGGTGGTACTGAGTTCGTGAGAGATGACGTCACGTAAGTTTGGTCTTTTTTGAGCTCCAAGTTTATTCAGCGTTTGGCTTCTATAAGCAAGAGCTAAATCTATATTTATCCATTTTGTTCGGGTGGCAATCAAAACATAAGATTGATTTATACATATAACTGGGATGTATTAATAAAATGGAAATGGAAAAACGACTGACGAGTAGTAGGAGAAGATGCGTTGTGATAAACTAACAACATAACATTTACATACAGGCACATACATTGCTTCTGGCCCCACACACGACGTCACAAACATGTAAACATCCAAGACCTGGGTTTCTTTTTTGTCCCCAGCCGGGATTCGAACCCGGGACCTCTCGCATAGTTGGCAGATGCGGTAACCACTGCGCTACAGAGGTCGTCTGACCCTGAAATAACAAAAGACATCAGTTGTTAAATATGAAAAGAAAAAAAAAAAAAACTTTTACTATGCGTCATGCCAGGGACATCGAAGACACTTGGGCCACTACCTACCAGCCACTAGTCTTACAAGCCTCCACCAATCCGGACTTGGCCCCGCCCCGTGGTGGAGTATGGCCTATGCCTTCCGCAGGGAAGAGACCCGTGCCCCTCGGTGGGGACATAATGGGTCGATGATGATGATGTGTAACAACTAAATATCCTTATTTTACCTCGTAGAGCTCAGAAGTACGAGGTGCGTTTACCCGGCGACTTCACTTGCGAGAACTGCACGCTGCAGCTGCAGCGCGAGGCGGGTGAATGGGGCTCCAACTACCGCTTCTGGTCCTGCGCCGACATCGACATCGTCCAGCGTAAGTTTTGTTTACAATTTAGATAGGTACTTTATTGTACATAACAAAGAAATGTTACAAAAATATAAGCGTAATATAGGCGAGTATATAGGCGAGCTTATTTCTAAAGAAATTTCTTCCAGCCAACCAGATCAGGTGTGAAACGTTTTCCGTGTGGAGTTTCTGGTCTTCCATCGGACGCGTCCCCCGGGTGGCGGATAGGGGAACGCCCTCCAGTTATGGGGGGTACCGGCTTCGGCCGGCGCGGACCAAAACCAGAGGGAGAGGGACGTCCAGTGGCATGCGCTGCTGGATGTCCCGCGGGGTCCACTATGAGCCCCGCAGCCGTAACCCCACACTGAGTGGGGCCGGGGGCCTTCGGGCCGCGAGGAGACAACCTCTATAAAAAACACACGGTGGGGACCCTCCTCTATGTCCCTCTGTTCAGCAGAAGGCATAGAGGAGGTTGAGGGAGGGTCACAGACGGCAGGTTGGGGGACCTGCCGTCCGACATCGTGACGGGAGAAGGGGATGGTGGGCCCATGCCCCTTCTCCAGTGAGGGTGGGCCCGACTCCTTGCGAGTCGGGTCGACGTCGCCGGGGCGCCGCTGTCGCATTCGCGTTGTGGTCTTACACCACTTGCGAGATCCGGCGGCGCCCCATTGCACGAGCGACAGGACGGCCCCCGGGGTGTTTTAGGAGGTATGCCTCTCCTATTATTAGGAGAGGAGAGTCCGACACACGGCCGTCGCCCTCCCCCAAGGGTGGCGGTTATGGTGCACAAAGCATTTCACCCCGTTAACAAAAAGAAAAGGTGTGAAACGTTTATTGCAATAGGCACGGGATTAAATTGTGCACATCAAAGAAATAAAAAAATATATATGTAAGAGTATAAAAAAAATATAAGAATTGAAATTACTTAAACTTACAAATATGTATAAATATGGAATAAACTACATAAAACATTAAGAATCAACTACATAAATAAATGCATATGTTAACACGCCCCTGTATCCCAGAGGGCAGAGACCAGGGACTTCTCGAACTTCAAAGACAGTTTTTTTAATTTTTATTTCTTTATTTTTTTTACGTACATAGGTACATACCTACATAAGCTTGTAGTGACACAGCAGCAAGCGCCCCCTAGTTATTCGGTCCTGGAGAGCCCTTGAAGTGGCATTGAAGTACTTAATTCATGTATGTAAATTAACGCGTACGTCGTGTCAATAATATAGTGCCTTCTTGCGTTAACCTTTCTGGACTCTTTTATTTCGACGATCCTTGAGCAGTGAACCTTCTAAACTTTTGGTGTCCTGTGCAATAGTTTGCCGTGCACGACGAGACTCCAACAAGCTCACGCCTGCAATTCAGAGGTGTAGGCAGAGATCGGGGCCGCTACCTGCCATGATCGTGACAGCTCACTTTTGCTTCATCGACGTTCAATAGTCGTTGCATGCACGCACGCCGGTTTCGGGTTATTATATTTATGGATAGGATAATTTAATTATCATTCAGTCCATGATATTTTCAGAATGCGTCCAAGCTTTTATATTTCATAACGGAGGATGATTAATAAAAACGCCTTCCGTTCACAGGTAAAGACTACCACGAGACCTGCTCCGGCCACGGCTTCCACATCCTGGGCCGCTGCAAGTGCAACAAGATGCACTCGGGCCCGCGCTGCCAGTTCAGCGAGGAGTGCGTCGAGGATACCGACTGCGGCCTGAGGGGCCGCTGCATCAACATCAACAGCACGGAGTCTCCGCACTCGGCTTGTTACTGCCCTCACGGATTCTACGGGAAGGGATGCAACAAGAGTGAGTGTTTCCACAAATTACGACGTTTTCGGTGAAGGTATTTTTAGGAGTTGGTATTCGGCCTCGTTCTAAACGGAACTCGACCCTCGGCCTTCGGCTTCGTTCTCAAGAGAGCTCGGTGTTTGGGCTGATTTTTAAGGGAGTTTGACCTTCGGCCTCATTCAAAAGTGAGCTTGGTTAGACCTACAACCTTGTTATTATGGGGGCGAATACATCTTCTATCGGGTCCCGCGCTGCCAGTTCAGCGAGGAGTGCGTCGAGGACACCGACTGCGGCCTGAGGGGGCGCTGCATCAACATCAACAGCACGGAGTCTCCGCACTTGGCTTATTACTGCCCGCATGGATTCTACGGCAAGGGATGCAACAAGAGTGAGTGTTTCTACAAATTACGACGTTTTCGCTGAAGGTATTTTTTGGAGCCGGTATTCGGTCTCGTTCTAAACGGAGCTCGGCCCTTGGCTTCGGTCCAAACGCAGCTCTACGCTTTCACTAAAGGTATATTTAGGACTCGGTCTTCGGCCTCGTCCTAAACGGAGCTCGACCCTCAGCTTCGGTCCAAACGGAGTTCCGCCTTCGGCTTTGTTTTCATGGGGGCTCGGCGTTTGGGCTGATTTTTGAAGGGAGTTTGACCTCCGGCCTCGTAAAGCGAGCTTGGTTAGACCTACGACTTTGTTAGTATGGGGGCAAATACATCTTTTATTGGGTCCCGCATTGCCGGTTCAGCCAGGATTGCGTCGAGGACACTGACTGCGGGCTGAGGGGGCGCTGCATCAACACCAACAACACGGAGCCGCCGCGCTCGGCGTGTTCCTGCCCGCATAGACTTTACGGGAAGGGATGAGTGCGTGTTTTCCACTTCTTTCAACGTTTTCGCTGAAGGTATCTTCAGGATTCGGTCCTTCGCCTCGTTCTAATGGATGGTTTTTGCGCAATTAAAAACAGCTTGTGAATTTCTTATTTTATTCTTTGCTTCGTCTTTCCCCAACCCGTAGGTACAATATCCCAATCCATTTTCTAATCTTGCATCCTGCTCTCACTCCTCTCTCTCACTCACACCTTGCGTTCCATTCTAGTCCGTCCGTCAACGTTCCATTCCCACAAACATAAACTTCTGACCCCACACTAGGATACCCTGTGTCGTGGGATCCAGAAACAGCGACATCACAAACTTCTGACCCCACACTAGGATACCCTGTGTCGTGGGAACCAAAAACAGCGACATCACAAACATGTAAACATCCAAGACCTGGGGTGTTTTCAACGATCTATCGCCATGCCGACGCCGAGCTAATCGAAGCTCCACTATTATATGACTACGCGCCTGTAATGTCTGCGGAAATTGGTTTTTGGCTACTCCGTCTTAAACCTTCGGCCTTGCTTCAATGGACGTCGTATCCTTAAATAATAACTTGATATATTAATAACCTCTTCAATTCTGGCCTCAAAAATAACAATAAGAATGTTACTTATCATGTTAGATGTGCGGCCTTCTAGATGTTTTTTTAATAAAATAAATAAAAATAAATAAACTATCCCCGAGGGGGTAGGTAGAGGCACCATTTTTTATACTATGCAAATTTTGTGTAACTCTTCGTGGTGATCCTTAGTAAAATATAATAAAAAGTAAACTATTGAAAATAATTTTTATTCTTAAGATCAGGACTGAGGAGGTTAAGCCATTGTTTCTGTGAGTCGCTAAGTAACATTGGTGGAGGCTTGTAAGACTGGTGGCTGGTCTTACTGTCAGTAGTTTTCAAGCCGCCCTAAGGCCTCTGACTTAGCTTAACGACTGCCATCTATGGACGGCAGCCGGCACCAACTGCTTAACGTGCCTTGCGAAGCATGGAACCGCTCGGAAAAATGCCACTTGGATGTTTACATGTTTCCCACGACACAGGGTATCCTAGTGTGGGGCCAGACGCAAAATGTGTGCCTCTATGTAAACGTTTATGTTTCTGTGAGTCTCTGAATAAAATCCTGTCCACCGCAGAGTCGCCGTGGAAGGACAAAACCATCAACCTGGCGCTGCACAACACGCGCGCGCTGTCGGACGACTTCCGGCTGTACTGGCGCGTGTTGCGGGACGAGGCCGAGCTCGAGTTCGTCCTGCAAGTCAACGGGACCTCCTACGCCGGTGAGTCCACTCGGCTTTCAGTAGGGCACGCGCGACAGAATAATCCGGGCACACTACGCCAATTAATCCATAGGTAGTTTAATCTTAATATGCTGTTTGTTGTTTTATTATGGTCAGAAATAAACTTTACTTTACTTCTCGGTCGTGTGTCCTAAAAATCGGCCACTACATAGGTATCTATAAAGAATACCATTATCTATAAATACGGCAAAAAATAATGTTCGTTGTGTGGGAGCCTTCCCGTAAATATTAGTTTATATTTAATTTAACTATTTATTTTCGAAGTAAATAATTAACTAATTATTCTGTAAATTTATTTATTTTATTTATTGATACTTTTATTGCACTGACATTTAAAGTGAAAATATACTACAATGCGGCGGACTTAATGCCATAAGCATTTAATATTTCAAGCGTCTAACTGTCGCCGTTATCCGGTATAGACATGATTGTACGATCTGTAAAAGATCATCATCATCATCGGCCTACGTTTGTCCACTGCTGGACATAGGCCTCTCCCATTGCACGGCACTGAGCACGGTCCTCGGCTACTCTCATCCAGCTCTTACCAGCCGCCCTGCGAAGATCATCGCTCCACCGAGTCTCAGGACGTCTGTAAAAGATTCATGAATTTTTAACTTTGGTGCCATTAGTGTCATTATTCGAATCCTTAAGATGGGTTTCATTAGTGACCTTAGGACCTAACAAGAGACATTACGGCTTCCGAAGTGAAAGTGAAAGTCGAATTCTTTCAGCCCTCGGCTGGAGGCCGCGCGAGCTGACGGCGATGTGCCGAAACTTCCCCGTGCTCGGCCCCAGTCTTGACCAGAAACGTAAGTTAAACCAACCATTATTAATCAATACCCAGTACAAATTGCATAAAAAAGTTTTTTAAAATACACTTTACCCTCATATTAGTACATAAAATCTCAATTAAAAAATGTTGTATCTACGGCCTTTTGTCATTATTTTTATATGATTTTAATACTTTATTGCATAAAGAAAAAATAAGTAAACTAACACTACATATGATTTTAGTTGAGTACTTATAAAATATACCAAAATGACTATCACTAAGGCAAAAGTAAAGAAAAATAATTAATTAATTTATAAAATTATGTTGAATCTATACATTGAGTTACATATTCTATAATTTACTTTCAAACTATTTACAGAGAGCACACCAAAACCTGAACCGCTACCGGAACCAGAACCCAAAGCAGAACCGGAACCGTCTCCGGAACCCAAATCTGAACCCGAGCCGACTGAAGAGCCGAAGTCAGAACCGGAACCTACGTCAGAACCGAAATCTGAACCTGCTTCAGAACCGAAATCTGAGCCGGAACCGAGTCCAGAACCAAAATCTGAGCCGGAACCGAGTCCAGAACCAAAGTCTGAACCGGAACCCACTAGTGATGCCAAATCGGAACCCGAGCCAACTCCGGAACCGAAATCCGAGCCAGAACCGTCCCCAGAACCCAAGTCAGAACCGGAACCGACTACCACACAGAGCAGTAAAGTAGAAAACGACAATAGAAACAAGAGGGTCGCCATGCACTCCCTCGACGGTATCGATTTCAAGACCCTTGGTGATGACGTGACTGTCAAAACGAGTGTTTCGTACCAGGTTTCGAAAGGTGCGTACAGTTACTTAACTTCAATTTTATGAAAGATTTTTAGAAGTAAATTATTCTTGTTTTGTCTTGTCTTATCCGAACATCACTTGTCTCACTTGTCTTAGTTCCAAACTGATGCTATAGTAGAAACCAAGTAAGGGTATCGCGAATTAAAAAAAAATCCCACTTGCGATTTAACATTGTGTATAAGTTAAAATATACGCGGGTCACTAGAAAATACTACATGAAACTCCTCTTCGGAATTTATATTAAATTAGTTTCGTCAGTGTGTTTGACTTCAATGCATAAAATTGATTAAGTGTGTATTTAAAATTCAAGTTCTTTTTTCAGGACGTGGCAAAAGGGCAACCCAAGAGAAACCGAGTAAGTTCACAATCCGATCTCATCACTGAACAGTTACACAAACTGATACAGAGCACGTTAACAAAGTAAAACATAACTTTATGCCACTTATACTGCAACAATATCACAAAACACTAGCGCTATTTAGTGCTAAACTAACTGCGATTTGCAAAAAGCACTAATGTATAGAAAACACTTTTTTCTATTGTATTGCGAGCGTTTGGGAGAAGTGAACGAATATTCTATCAATCTAAAGATACCTATAGTGGGGCTTCAAAAAAAATTTTTTTTTAAAACAGCCAAGTTTCAATCATCGATTATTCAATTGATGATTGAAATATTTTTAGATAAAACTAAACTGTTTAAGAAATGTTGCCTTTCAAATCAATTCTATTAGGGACAAAACTAATATTCGTTCGCTGGCTACCACACGTAATAAAATTGAGATTGCTTTATTTAGAAAAGCTCACGTTAATATTAAAAGAAAAAAAACTTTAAAAACAACAAAAAGCACAAAACGCATAATAAACTGCACTGTAAATTTTAGCTGCATGGTGAACATTGTATTTTCCAGATCCAGCAACTAATTTTAGGAAATACAAAACAACGACCACCACTCCCAAACCATCCTCCGAATCTATCCCAGAACCTAAATCAGAACCTGAACCTACCTCAGAACCTAAATCTGAACCGGAACCCACCGCTGAACCCAAATCGGAGCCTGAATCCACTCCTGAGTCAAAATCAAAGTCAGAACCTAGTTCCGGGCCAAAATCAGAGCCAGAACCCACTTCAGAACCCAAATCTGAGCCCGAGCCTACATCAGAACCTAAGTCTGAGCCAGAACCTACAGCAGAACCTAAGTCTGAGCCAGAACCTACAGCAGAACCTAAATCTGAGCCAGAACCAAGTTCTGAACCGGAACCAGAGCCCAAATCAGAACCAGAGCCTATCTCTGAACCTAAATCTGAACCTGAACCTTCCGCTGAACCTAAATCTGAACCTTCCGCTGAGCCTAAATCCGAGCCTAAACCTTCCGCTGAACCTAAATCCAAGCCTGAACCTTTGGCTGAACCTAAATCCGAGCCTGAACCTTCCGCTGAACCTAAATCTGAGCCTGAACCAAGTTCAGAACCCAAATCAGAACCAGAATCACACCCTGGCCCTAAATCAGAACCTCAGCCCCACCCAGAACCTAAATCCGAACCCGAGCCATCCCCAGAACCCAAGTCATCCCTAGAACCGTCCCCAGAACCCAAATCAGAACCGGAGCCGGATCCAGCCGACTTGCGGGTCAAAGGACTGACAGAAGAAGCAGGTAACGCACCGCTTCGCACCTAATTACATTCACAGATAAAATCATACGTTAGATTTAGATACAAGTATTTTAACAAAGAAAAAATGTTATTAACTTTATTCCGGATACCGGATATTCCGGATATTTTATCGGAAGAGTCCGATGGTTGCGCCCTGATTCGCAGAGTTAATCATGGTGAGCGAATCAGAGCGAAATGGGCCTCGATTTTGTTAGTGCATTACAGTACGGTGACATTTACACGTTCGGGTTACGTCACGTGTTTTTTCATACCATCGACGCCTAGAAGGTTTGATATGAACGTGCGCGTCGACTTGAAGCGGCAATGAAACTAAATCGCCACGTTGTGCAGTTGTCATTGCACTACAATGCATTAACAGAATCTAGGTCCAGCCCTTATATTACGCCGGCGCCGGCAACGCATATGTATTGATGAATCCTTTTCCGCTTGGTCTGATACGACTGCCGGTGTCCCGCAAGGTGGCGTGTTGTCTCCTCTTCTGTTTGCCATCTTCATCAATAGTATCTCTCAAAACCTTTCTTCTTCCTACCACCTTTATGCAGATGATCTCCAGATTTACGCGCATACCCCTGTAGATAGTCTGCCCTTGGCAATTGCTAACACCAACACTGATCTAAATAGTATTTCAGAGTGGAGTATGTCTTATGGCTTGAGGGTCAATCCCTCCAAGACACAGGTGATTATTGTCGGTAGTCCTAGGATGATATCGAGGGTCAATTGGGAACAGCTGCCACGCGTGGTGTTTGACGGTATATTAATTCCGTTCAGTGAGAAGGTTAAGAACCTGGGGGTTATTATTGATAGGTGTATGTCTTGGTCACCATAGCTGGCGGAAGTGAGCCGGAAAATATTCGCTTCAGCGGCCTCTCTGAGAAGGTTAAGGAATTTCCTTCCGACTGTAACCAAAACTGCGCTTGCGCAATCTCTGTTGCCCCCTATCCTTGACTACGCTGATGCCAGCTATCTTGACTTGACCGAAGAGCAACTAAATAAACTTGAGCTCCTACAAAATCTCGCAATCAGGTTAATATTTGGACTACGCAAATATGACCATGTCTCCGATTACCGCACTAAGATCAAGTGGCTCCCTATCCGCCTTCGCAGGAATGCTCACATAACTTCTCTTCTCTACTCATTGCTGTTCAATCCAGCCACCCCTTTATATATTAAAGAGTGTTTTTTCTACCTCAGTGACTTTCCACAGCCGGGCACTTCGGTCTGACAGGAATCTGATGCTGAAGATTCCAAGTCATTCGACGAGGTTCTTTGGCAACTCATTTGCTGTTAGGGCCGCCCGACTGTGGAACGATCTGCCGGTTTCTATAAGGCGCTCTCCTTCCCCAGCTATCTTTAAAAGCAAGGTTTATGATTTTTATTTATCTTTGTAATTTATTAAATAATTTTATTATTATGGTTTTCCTGAATGTAGGTAACTAGGTATGTCTTTTCTTTTATCCTATGGTAGAACTTTATGTTGTATTATGTAACTTTATGTATGTATATGTATTAAGTATAAGTATTTATTCTATGTTCTTATTTGCACCGACTACCCGTCTCTTTCTTTTCCGTCAGCTACTTTCCATCGTCGGTTGCCTGGAAGAAATTGCTTTAAGCAATAAGGCCGCCTCTTGTACTGCATCTTATTGTTAATGTTCTGTAATTATTTTTCCTGGTACAATAAAGAATATTCTTATCTTATCTTATCTTATATTTTTGCATTGAATGAAAAAACAGACTGTAGACAACTCGAAAGAATCAGAATAAGAATGTTTATGACAGTTCGGAGTAGGAGTAGTACGAGGATAGAAAAAATAAACAAATGTATATGGCTAAATATGCTTTTATTGTTTTTCAAAGTATTCTCCACTATGATCGATGCACTTTTGCATTCGATGAAACCAATTTGTAAACACTTTTTCCACTCTGATTGAGGTATCTTCAAAACGTGCTGTTTGAACGCATCTACGGCATCTTCACGGGTCGAAAATCGTTGACCACGTAATTTATTCTTTACATTTGGGAATAAATAGAAATCATTGGGAGCCAAATCAGGGCTTTACGGTGGATGACCCATCAATTCTATTTTTTGACCATTAAAAATGTAGTTGTTTCCTGAGATGTATGACAGCTGGCATTGTCATGGTGAAGTATGATTCTGCGTCGCTGGTTGTTTTGGCGTATTTCTTCAAATACTTCCGGCAGACAAATGGTCGTGTACCACTCCGAATTAACCGTTCTGCGATTCTCCAGTGGTATTGTAGCCACATGGCCATTAATACCAAAAAAGCAGGCCACCATTTGCTTTACAGTGCTTTTTGCACGAGCCACTTTCGTAGGGTTCGGCTCATTTTGAAACACCCAAACTGTTGATTGTTGTTTAGTTTCGGGATCGTACGCGTAGATCCAGGATTCGTCACCTGTGTAGATATTATAAACAGATTTTGAGTCGCCTCCGTTGAATTTTTTTAAGGTTTTCTTGCACCATTCGACGCGAGCATCTTTTTGATCCTGAGTTAAGTTGTGCGGGATCCAACACGAACAAATTTTTTTTACAGACAAATGTTCATGTAATATCCTATGAATGCTCGTCATACATATGCCCAGAATAGCCTCTATCTCGCGATACGTAACATGGCGGTCTTGCATTATTAGTTTTCGCACAGCTTCAATATTTTGTGGCACAACCACCAATTTCGGGCGACCTTCTTTAACCCTGTATCACTAACCATTCGTCAAAATGACGACGCGTACCTTGCACATTTAATGTTTCGGTAACATCCCGAATCCCACCACCCCGCCCGTTCCTTATACCTTCCTAATTGGCATCACTAGTGATCTGCAATCACTTATTGCGGATACACTCTTATTAGATTGGGATATATTGTGTTATCGTCGTAAAATTTACGAAAGGTTAGTATCTACGTCACTTTATTTCAAAGTTGTTCATCTATTTAATTGTTATTTTTTTCGATAACTACTATAAAAACATATTGTTTTTATGTTATAATAAGACGTAATAATTACTGTACTTTATACATCAAATAGACTTCAATATTATTTGCAAGTTTTTGATATTTTGTTGTTTTTTTTTCTTTGAAATGTGAAATTTTTTGTTTTTATACCTTCAGATGGATTTGATGATTCAAAATTAATTAATTGAACAATGAGTAGCCGATAAGGAAACGGAGTCATTACCCGGTAATCAACCACAGTCTTCAGAATCCGAGGATGGTGATCATTTAGGGACTGAAATAAAATTCATATCAAATCTGATGGAAGCGAGGATGACGAGGATGCTGCAGATTCTTCAGAGGACGAATTTATCATTCCACATCACTGCCATAGTCGAAGGTTACTCATAGATTCTGATGATGATACTTCACTGACATCGTTCATGGATCAGGTGGATTCCGAACATAAGGAACCGCCACAGCAGCAAGTGATCATTCAACCTATCGATGGCCGCTGTGGTTGTTCTAAGACATCCTGAATTTGTCTGTAGTGAATGCATATGTTATCTTCGTCTCTAATGCAACAATTGAATTATTCAAAATGAAAAAAAAAACATAAAAAGAAGGATTTTTGCATTAGAGATGGCAGACGAACTAATGAAGCTCTGACTGCAAGAGATATATTAGACTGTAACTTTGCAACGAAATTTTCGGCAGATGATGCGAGAGATCTTGAAAATTAATGACCCTCAGGAAGGTTCTAGTCAAGACGTTCCCAGAACTCGCAAAACAGCAGCTATTGTCTTGCAAAAAAACGTCGTATGACCACTAACTTCTGCAAGGGCTGCAAAAAAGCGATTTGCAGGGAGCGTAATGTCTCTATGTGCAATCATTATTCAATGTGAATAAATTCTCAAACAGATTATATTGTTTGATTGAGAGAAAACTCAGACTGCTAATTAAGGTCGTTGTGTGTCATAAATAAAGTTGATTAAATAAATATTGCTGTTTTAATCTGTCGTAAAATTTACGAATGGTTAGTGACAACGTTACTTGAAATTAAGGTTAGTGAGCTAGGGTTAACTTCGTCCGTGTGCTTAATGCGCCCGCGATTAAACTCACTAAACCAGTGATACACAGTCGTTTTTGATGGAGCTTCACCACCAAAAGTCGAAGTTAATTGATCTACGCACTGTTGTTGCGTTAAACCACGTTGAAAATCGAAATAAATCATAGCACGAATATTTTCACGAGTGAGTTCCATTTTTTCAGCGATATGACATTTTAAACCCAACAAAAACAAAACACTAACGTATATAAGAGAAAAATATTAGCGGCCAGTATTTAAAAAAAGAACGAATTTGACCATGGAGGTCAGACATTGCGTTTAAAATTATTGGAATCCCAGATTCCGCATACATAAGTAGCAGCCTATGTATAAGATACCTACTGGGAAAAAAGTTCCAGAATGTAACAGTGCGAAATAAGGTGGTGTGACATACCGGGAACATAAGGGCTAAATCAGACAACTAAATACAGTGGAGTCTTACGTAATCGGACCCCAGAAGACTCATTATGTAATTTTCGCAACGGATATTCATACGTCTTAAAAAGTCACGTCAACACAAAAACCGACGTCGTACGGAGTACTGTCTCACTCTAACATAGGGTCTTAAAAGAAGATAGTGCTATACAGTAGTGGTATACATGACTTTTTAAGACGTATGAATATCCGTTGCGAAAATTACATAATGAGCCCACAGGTCGGACTCTTCCGAGGCTATCCGTCCCTACCCTATAGAGCGAACTGTCTTCGCTTATAGTTTCGCTTTGACCGCGCGTCTCGTCTCTAGCGCGAATTGAGACGATTTTTTGGTCGACTAGTAACGGAGTATAGAACAATAAGTTTTCCAGATCTCATTTATTTTAGCGTTCATCTCTCTTGATCTTATCTGTGAATGTATGGTTACAAAATTGTATAGCAATGCTGCACTTATTATTTCCTGTTGTGACGGGTGCTCCAATAGCTTTATAGATGGCGTGCTAACAATTTCTAGATGGGGGCTCACATTTTCTAGATGGCGTGCTACACTATGTAGATGGCGTTTCCACACTTGTAACCAGCTTTTAACACAACACTATATCTCTCCTTGCATTTTTTTTGTGTCTTGATATTTTCTAGTTTGAACTACTGCTCAACTCTAATGTTGATGTAATCAACCCTTAATCTGTAATCTTATCCTCTCCCTATTTCTATTAAATGTCTATTTCTTGTGTAATTAACAAAACTGTCATTTGTGTTTGAATCCACCGGTGTTTGTATTTTTTTCTTTACTTTTTTCTAACTTGTCATTCCTGGAATTATCCTTTTTAACCTGTATAATTTTTGATGGGTCGCTCGGCCCATCATAATAATGGTTTTTAATTGTTCTTGTCTTTATTTCCTTTATCTTTTAGTTTACAGTTTACCAAACCTTAGAATCTAATTTTATACTTAATTTTGTTATTTTAATTTTATAATCTCTTTATGTGACCTTTTTAGGGAACGAACGTTAATAATGCAAATTGGTTTTGTGTGCTTTTAACAATTTTGTAAAAACGCCTAAGAAAATAATCATCACCATCATCACGATCATCATCATGATGATAAATAATACATAATAATACTTTATTCAAAAAAAGGTCTACGGCTGCTGAACTAGACGAAGTTTCTGCATTCAGTTTCCCTTGCATCGTGTCTAAAAATTTTTCGTACAGAATTTTGAAGCCACTCTAAGCATCTTTCTTTATTCTTTGAAAAAAATAATGGGATATATTACAGTAACCTTAGAATTGACTACAATCTTATTGACGTAGATCGTTCATTTACACGGTAACGCGTAAATGCAAACATATGATGTTTTATTTATTTGATTTTTTTTTTTGCGTTACATATATTTATTACGTTAATTGTCAGTTTATTTTGTTTCTGTGATGTGTTTTGTTGGTATAATAAATGTTTTTATTGTTCTTATTTCGTCTCAGGGAAGTGACCAAAATTTTACAAAATTATTACAGTACAGAAAATGAAATGAAAAATGAAAAAATCACTATTTGACCGCCACATAAAATCTAACTTTGCGTATAATATATAGTGAGTCAAAATAGTGCGAGCGAGAGTTCCGATATGCCTGATATGCCTCCTATATGTGTGAGAGAGAGGTCTGATACAAATGTTTATGACAGTTCGCACGTTTGTAATGGCTCAAGTATAGGCGTACCTGTGTTGTGGACGAAGAAGTACTGACACTTTTTGTACATAAGATGGCACAAACATGTGGTGTATTTTTCTCTGTGCTGCTTTAAGAAAGCTTTTAAGGAGACTCCAGCTGTGTGTCTAACAAAGGCAATGCCTTCCAGGCTACTTCCCCGCGCACGAGTACAGCCCCAAGTTCGACTTTCACGCCATGGACTGCACCGACATTGTCATCGGCTCCGCCAGAGGGAACTACCATCGCGTCATGGACTACTACACGAGGGACCGGTGAGTTGGCGGCTGGAAGCTCAGCGTAACAAGACTGACAATGGTTTTGCCATCGACACGCTACAGGTCATAGCCCACTTACACGACTCTGCTCCCACCCGGCAAAAATAATATAATTCAAATATGGACTTGAAATATTGCTCTTTAGATATATTTTACATTGGTATCAATGACAGCAGACAGCTCGCTGTCAGCTGTCAGCTAATTTATGATTCCAATGACAGCAGACAGCTCGCTGTCTAAAGAGCAATATTTAAAGTAAAGCTAATCATAAATTAGTTGACAGCGAGCTGTCTGCTGTCATTGGAATCATAAATTAGCTGACAGCTGACAGCGAACTGTCTGCTGTCATTGATGCCAATGTAAAATATATCTAAAGAGCAATATTTAAAGCCCATATTTGAATGATATTATTTTTGCCGGGTGGGAGCAGATTCGTGTAAGTGGGCTATGACCTTAAGAAGTAGAAGGGTAAGACGATTGCTGCAGAGAGAAAAGGTGGGAGGGGCGAGGGGGGCAGCGGGGGTGTTGGGGGGAGAGAAACACGATTTCCAAACGATGGGCTGCATACTAAAATCTGTTTTTTAATTCAATGCAAAAAAAAATGTTACGATGACATATCAATACAAGTCAAAGCCTGACAATGTCTGAGTGAGTCTGAGTGACAGTTTTTTTTTTTTCATCGAATTAAATAAATGGACTTTAAGCTTTGTTGCTTTAAGCAACATAGGGCGCGTTCAGTGAATGGATGGGTGACCTTCCATGACTAACACTAGCACGTAAATCAGTTGGTGCCGGCTGCCGTCGATAGATGGCAGTCGTTAAGCCAAGTCAGAAGCCTTAGGGCGGCTTGAAAACTTCTTAATTTTTTTTTCATAAATTAAGCCTTCATCATCATCAAGCCATTATGTCCCCACCGAGGGGCACGTGCCTCTTCGGGCTTTAGGCTTTAACGCAACTAAAAAATGTGGCTGTTATAATGATGACCAACCCCGCTTTCCAGCTCAACCCCGCGTCTGGACACGTTCTGGGGCGGACACGACGACATCACGGCCGCGTCAGGGTTCGAGGAGAACGGCGTCACCACCATCATGTTCCGCAAGAAGATCAAGGTGAGGGGAACCGCGTATATCTGGAACTATGGGCTATGGACCTGGAAAAGTTCCTAAGCTCAAGAGTTCAGGTCCAATGAAATCAAGAAATCAAAAAAGCTGGCCTCCATTGGAGGCTGCTGGGAATTACCGTCAGAAGTATGAATGTGTAGGTAGTTGACGCCCGATGCTTCCCTGGGAGTTAAAGGACCGCAGAACTTGCGACTTTGTTGACGTAGTCCATTTCAAAATAAAAATATTTTTTGTGCAAAAATCGACAAAAAGCAAATCGACTCAGAAAATTCCAAGTTGATCCACAAAATATTAAAATAAATATCTATATTAATGATTTCGTACCGGTCTACGGTAGACTCGAACGACATGCACATCAAATTAAAGAGAGTAAAAAAATAGTCAATCTGATGTCATGCACGTCATATTAGGTTATTGTTGTTGTTTAGGTTATTCAAAGTGTTGTGTGACAATGACGATATTTTTTCAATCCTCTCCACCCCTACAGGCCAAGGATCCGACCGACCACTCGCTAGTGGACGAGGCCATGCACGTGATCTGGGCGCGCGGGCAGGAGCCGCGCCGCTACCGGCACAGCCCGCCGTCCGGCCTCGAGAAGGGGAAGGCGGCCGTGCCCGACTTCTACAGGCCGGACGAGCTCAAGTACCATGGCCACGGGAGCCAGAGGGGGGTCGCTAGCATCAATTTCTTTGGTAAGTGCCTTTAGACTCAGAATGTTCGCCTAGACTTGGAATTTCCCGACTTCTAAAGGCCGGACGAGATCAAGTACCACGGCCACGGAGGCCAGAGGGAGGTTGCTAGCATCAATTTCTTTGGTAAGTGCTTTTAGACTCTGAATGTTCCATTTAGACTTCGAATTTCCTACTTCTAAAGGCCGGACGAGCTGAAGTACCACGGCCACGGAAGCCAGAGGGGGGTCGCCAGCATCAATTTCTGTGCTATTGCCTTTAGACTCAGAATGTTTGCCTTGACTTGGAATTTACCGACTTCTAAAGGCCGGACGAGCTTAAGTACCACGGTCACGGAAGCCAGAGGGGGGTCGCTAGCATCAATTTCTTTGGTCAATGCCTTTAGACTCTGAATGTTCGCCTAGATTTGGAATTTCTCGACTTCTAAAGGCCGGACGAGCTAAAGTACCACGACCACGGGAGCCAGAGGGGGGTAGACTATGAATGTTCTAAATTCTATTTTAGACGTGGCGAGCTGAAATGTTGTCTTTTGCCAAATTGTAAAATAGACAAAACATATTTTTGTTTCGGTTATCACTTTTCTAGATAACTTTCAGCTTCTTTTTGTTGTCCCTACGAAAGAAAATAATCTTCTAACAGCAAGCTTTATATTGAAGTGATATTATAGGTAACGTAATATTCATACCATAAAAGACAGAACATCAATGTATTTTTCACAAAAACAAGATAAAAATATTGTCCTCGTAATATTATAAAAAAGGATAGTATTTATTTATTTACACATATCCTCGTAAGGTTCAATGTCTTCAAGTAATCACAAAAACAAATGTTATTTTCAAGATCGGGCCTTAGGAGAATATACCTATATTTTCGCAAGTCTCACAAAAACAATTGTTATTTTCAAGATCGGGCCTTAGGAGAATATACCTATATTTTCGCAAGTCTCATAAAAACAATTGTTATTTTCAAGATCGGGCGTTAGGAGAATATACCTATATTTTCGCAAGTCTCACAAAAACAATTGTTATTTTCAAGATCGGGCGTTAGGAGAATATACCTATATTTTCGCAAGTCTCAAAAAAACAATTGTTATTTTCAAGATCGGGCCTTACGAGCATATACCTATATTTTCGTAAGTCTCACTTTCACGCAATCAATTTACATTCTGTTTGCTGAATGTCAATGTACTGTGTTAGCCGCTGCCTTCGGACCGCATTTCGTGGAGTTTTCTCCACGGCAGTACAAAAAACTCCACTCTAACCAATCCAATCGAATCCGCAGAGGAGACCTCAAGGACGGTCTCGGGGGGCCTACTCCCGCTGGGCGGCGGCAAGTGCGGCGCGCAGTGGCGGTACCCGGGCGGCTGCTCCGCCGCCAACAACACGTGCGAGTACGCCGCCAGCTGGGAGTACCTGGGCAGGAGGCGCGGCAACGACGGAGTCAGGTTCACGGTCAAGACTAGGAACTCCAAGCAGTGGACCGGTATCGGGTTCTCGAATGATAAGAGAATGGTGAGTTCGTTTACTCTACATGTGTACATAAATTCACGCTTGTATCCCAGAGGGGTGGGCAGAGAGCAGTGTTCGTTCGTAACTCGTTCGTTTCCTCTATTTTTTTGTAAACGAAAACGTTTGTTTGCTGGGTATTTGTCGCACCCTTGCAAGAAAACGTGATATTTCAAAGAAAACCATTTTTTATTCATAGACATTTTTTTAACGCGATTTTATTTACTCCGAAAACGCCAGTATAATGAGCAAAAGAGACACTGCATCACGTTATAGTGCTATCTCTTTCGGCCATTACTTTGAAACCTTAAAAAAATGCTCTCATGTAACGTAAGGGTTCCGAAATAACACGTTGTTCTTGCAAGTGTGCGTTGTTTTAATTTTCATTCTTGCACTCATTACAACTGGTCAAATTGATGGCGTGAGTTCAGTACAATCGATTGCTCATCCACTTTTACATTTGTGTTGGAACATCCAGCTTAACTATCATGTCCTTTCGACTGTACGCAACAGCTTATAAATTGATCGAATTCGCAAATTACGTATTTCAAATTTCATTCTTACACTCATCACACTTAAAGTCGAACCGGAATGGACAATACTTACTTTCACTTATTTTCATATTTACACTCATTACATTTCCACCCTCACTAGTCTTATCTCCCCAGTCCCAAACAGACGCCGTGATAGGCTGGGTGGAGCCTCGCAGTGGGCGAGCCTTCCTTATGGACACCTACGTGTCAGGATACGCCGCCCCGCGCACGGATGACCGCCAGGATTTGACCAAGGAGTCTGGAAGCTTGGTGGATGGTTATACAACCTTAAGCTTCGTGCGGAAGCGGGATACTGGTGACAAAAAGGTGAGAAGATGCAAAATAAGACCTTGTTTTTATTTCTTTCTTGGCCTCATGAATGCTGTTGTTAGGATTTGACCAAGGAGTCCGGTAGCTTGGTGGACAGACGAATTTGAGCTTCGAGTTTTCGAGCCTTGAGCTTGAAGAAGCAGGATATTGATGATAAAAATGTGAGAACACGAGAAATAAAACCTTCTTTTTCGTAATTGGCCTCATGAATAGTATTGTTGGGATCTGCCCTTGTATTACGTAACTTTCCACTCTGTCGGGTTAAGCTTTTAGACTACATATTCCAAAGTGTCAAAATATGTATATATTTGACTCTTTGTAAACTTTTAGTCCGGATCTACTTACGGGTGTTGTTATATCGGAAGCGTCCGACCAGGTTATTTGACTCTTCGCTAGTAGGCTAAATCAGACAGCTCCATACAGTGAGGGACTTACATATACTTAGCAAAAAAAGTTACTACTTTATACATATTCATATATTATGAGTCTTAAAGAAAATTAGGCCATTTTAACGTCCAAAAAACCAGGATAGAATTTGATAATTTTGTATCCGTAGTCATTTAATAAAAACGGCCTCGATTGGCCGAATCTAGTATGACGTCACAGGTCAGTTAATATAGCGCCGGTCGTTCATTTCGTTCTTACATTAATTGGTTTTGTTTACTGACCAGTGACGTCATGATTCCTGTGCGACGCCAAATCGCTTAAAACAGCGTTTTGGCGGCTAATTTTAAAAGTGAATTATTATTTGCTTTTTTAGAAGAAATACACGAAAGATGCTGGATGCAAGCCGCTTCCGACCGGTCTTTTTGGAAATCCATGGAGGAGGCCTATGTCCAGCGGTGGACTTCTTGTGGCTGAATGATGATGATGACACGAAAGAATTTCAAGTAACCAGTTTCTTAGGACTCTGAACACCAACAAATCATCAGAGATGGTTTTTAAAAACCTGCCATCCTATTGCACCTCAGACCATTTGACAAATAAATAATTGTTGTTCTCCCTTTCCAGGACTTTGCCTTCACGGACACCGCGTGTCTGTACATGATGTTCATAGTGCAGGGAGGCGGGTTCGACCCCGTCAACAAGCGCACCAGCAAGCACCTGCAGGTGCCCTTCGTCACCGAGGAGCGCGTCTGCATCCGACCGTGTGGACCCGGTGAGGATCTCCACGGCTAGCTAGTATATCAAGAATTTACACTGTTTGCTAAATGTAGATTCTTAAGATATTTAACCCTTGTTTCAAAATGTTCAAATAAAGTTCCAGATAAGCTATCCGCAACCAGGCCTGCCGTTTGTTCTAAATTTAAATCAATTTTCCTATATTGCGTGTGTTCGTTTATGGCTTCAAATTTAGAGCCAACGGCAGCCCTGGTCGCGGATAGCTTTATTTGCAGATTGTGAAACAGACCCAAAAAGTTGCGTTATCTGTAAATGATTCATCACTACTTAGGTTAGTTGGAAGAAAATGCTAAGTATATTACGATTAGTTACGATTCCTTATAAAAAAAAATATATTACTTGTTCAAGAAACACAAAAATAGATAATTATTATATACAAAAAACCGTCACTTAAACTTGTGGGTTTATCAGTGAGGTAAGTTAGTTTTTGTTACAACTACATTTTAATCTACTAAAGAAGTATTGTTTTAGGGCATTTCGGCACTTATTTGGTTCACACAAGATTTTTTCAAAAACTTCTGCATGTAGATCGTTTAAAATCATTGGGAGAATGTACTCCGCTGTACGAGTCCCGTAATAGCTGCTTCAGTAAAATGTAGGTAGGAAGGTACTGCAGATTCCGAACACGATTCGGACGGGTTCGTTTCGTCAGGGAGTCTATTCTGCCGCATTTCTTTCATCCATTCCATTAATTTAATTTAATCGTATTTAATCGTATGTATTTTTTGTTGTATTAATTAATTTATCCATAATAGTATTGTTCTTTTTGTTGTATCAAACTATTTAAAGTATTTATTCCATTCTGTATATACCTATTGAGTTCCTTATATTCCATTCCTTCATGGTTGTAACACACCGCGGCCTGTGACGTTCGCGGGGTATCTCTTGGCACTGACTGAAAATCAGCGCTGAAGCGTCCATCAGCATGATGCTGAGTCAGCTGCCATTTATAACAGCAGTGACACGCCGTGACCTTTATTTTCTTTCTGTTCTCTTCTGATTTTCTGTTTTGCACTATTTTTGTTTTATTTTTTGGGTTTGTTGTATTATTGTGGCTTGTGTACTGTTTTTATAATAAATTTTTCTTCTTCTTGTTCATTCCTCACTTACAAATGACACGTCGTCTTCGCCCTTCCAGAGCCAACGGACGAGGAGTTAGCCACCGAGGCGCCGGTGCCTGGCTTGGCTCAGTACTCGCTGCTGATTCGCATCACCGGACTAGCCGACAGTTTCAAGCCGCCGGCCGCGGGAAGTAAGGACTTCGAAGACCTCAGCAAGATGGTCGCCGACGATATCGCCAAGGAGCTGCGGCAGAGGCCGGGGTATTACGACCTGAAGGTGGACGGGTTTATGCAGTGAGTACTGGTTTTATTATATTTGAGAGGAGGGAGAGAGAGAGAGAGAGAGACAGATTGATAAAGTATATGGGGCTCCAAAGAGTAACAAACACTAGACCGACCAGATTTTTTTAAATTCTGTGAATTGTTTTTTTTTTAATATTAGATGTACTTTATGAATCTTTAGTTTGTTGTATATGATGAAGTGCATTTTAATGTATTTGTAATTATGTTAGTGTTAAAGATTTTTCTTCTTTTTGTAGTGATATTTTTATTTATGCTGTATTAGGTAGAAAACCTGTACGGGCGGAAGCTATTATGATATAATAAAAAAAAATAGTAACTTTACAAATCAATGCGTTTTACAGGTGCATTAAAGCATTTTAGCATGAAACATTTTAAAGATCTATACGTTTGTAAATATATAGTCGGTCCTCCACCAATCCGGACTTGGCCCCCGTGGTGGAGTATGGCCTATACCTTCCTCAGGGAAGAGACCCGTGCCCCTTGGTGGGGACATGATGGGTTGCTGATGAGTCGGTTCAAAAGTAAAGCTCACTAAGTGTTATTTTTTTCCAAATGAGATTTTGCTACCATTTGCTTACAAATTCCAAATGCTTACAAATGGTAGCGAAAATCTCTTGAATACAGCAAAAAGCGGTACCAAAGTCTTTTCCTCCCACAGAAACGAGACCAAAGCGATAATCGCGGAACTGACCCTCAAAGCCATCGAAAGCAACACCATCGAGGGGTCAAGCGCGCGCTCGCTCGACAAACCGGACGTGACGTCACGCCAGGCCGCCGGCGCCAGTGATAGTGACAGTGATAGTGAAAGCGACAGTGATAAGAAGCGGTGGGAGCGCGCGGTAAGGGACACTCTGGCGGATGGGAGAGTGGGGAACCTCAACGTGGATCCGGAGTTCCTGATCTTCGAGCCGCAGGGCTGTGAGTGATATTTATGTGGTTATTTAATAATAGCTCGCTCGTAGCCCCGGCTGCCTGAGTGATCTTAAACGATCACGAAGGTTAAGCAGCATAGGGCGCGTTCAGTGCTCGGTCTTACTGTCAGAAGTTTTCAAGCCGCCCTAAGGCCCCTGGCTTGACTTAACGACTGCCATCTATCGACGGCAGCCGGCACCGACTGCTTAATGTGCCTTGCGAAGCACGGGACCGCTCGGAAAAATGCCACTAGCGTTAGTCATAGATGGTCACCCATCAAACATGGCAAAAATCTCGGAAATTTGGGCGAAATACGGTTTTTTCCCCGTACACCACTGAAAAAGTATTTTTGGCGACAAATATAAAAACCATCGTTAATTTTTATTCATTCATACAACTTGTTAGTACATCGAATGAAGTACGTAAATAACCGCAACAAATAATAGTCATTTTTAATAATATTAAACACTCTTTCTGAGGTAATATGGTAACAAAAATAATGAGAAACTCTCTTTTTTGGTATCAATCAAATTATTATATACGAGTATATAACTAACTAACGCAATATCGAAGCGGTATTAACGCGCGAAGCACGCGTGCGATTCACTCCGATTCCAGGTTACACCCGGACACTATTAAAAACCCTTCCGGACGGCCTCCGGACGTCCTTCAAACTAGGACATATCCGGAGAATTCCGGACGAATGGCAGCCCTAGCGACTTTTCACTTGCACCCGGCCGCCGTCCGGTCGCCGGCCGGGTAAAGAAGTAATGTATGAGCTCCAACGACCGGCCGGTCGTTGCGCATGTGAAAGCTGCCATTGGGGCTCATACATTACTACTTTACCCGGCTAGGCCACCGGCCGGCGGCCGGGTGCATGTGAAAAGGCACTTAGTGATGTTTGTAGCCTTTACACTTGGTAGCCATCATAACGTTAATACTAGGAATAAACATAAATTGTTATTTCCACGATTTAGACTTGCAAAAGTTAATACTTCCTTTATGGGGCACTGTATAAGGTTCTACAACAAGATACCCCAAGATATATTAGAGTTACCCCCAACGCGATTTAAGAATTGTGTTAAGCACACTCTTTGCAAAAAAGCTTATTATAAAATCAACGATTATTTAGAAGACAAGGACGTATGGCTTTAAATAGTAGTTTAATATTAAATTTAATCAGAGGATAAATGTGTCTAGTGTTCAACACATCCAATTTCAATTACAATTCATTTTGTAAGTTTTATTTGTATTAGCTTTAAGTTGATTTGAGAAAAGATGGTCAGAGTGGAGTTTTTTTTTTCGCTGCCTTTTTCTCCACTACAGACGGCCCCAAGGCAGCGGCTAACATTATACATAACTGTATGTACATTGACATTCAACAAGCAGAATGTAAATTCTTTACGTTGAAATAAATTTCTGATTCTGATTCTTTGTCTCTCCTCCAGTGCTGTCGTCCCGGGCCGCCGCCGCCCCCCCGGAAGGCAACGCGCGCGTTTTCTTCGGCATGGCTGGCACCAAGCTGTACATCGTGCTCGGCTGCGTCGCCGCTTTAGTGCTGGTGGCGCTCGTGCAGGCTGGTTGCACTGTGTACCGGGGCCGGGGCCGGGACCAGCTGACTAAGGTGAGCTTTAGTGCTGGTGGCGCTCGTGCAGGCTGGTTGCACTGTGTACCGGGGCCGGGGCCGGGACCAGCTGACTAAGGTGAGCTTTAGTGCTGGTGGCGCTCGTGCAGGCTGGTTGCACTGTGTACCGGGGCCGGGGCCGGGACCAGCTGACTAAGGTGAGCTTTAGTGCTGGTGGCGCTCGTGCAGGCTGGTTGCACTGTGTACCGGGGCCGGGGCCGGGACCAGCTGACTAAGGTGAGCTTTAGTGCTGGTGGCGCTCGTGCAGGCTGTTTGCACTGTGTACCGGGGCCGGGGCCGGGACCAGCTGACTAAGGTGAGCTTTAGTGCTGGTGGCGCTCGTGCAGGCTGGTTGCACTGTGTACCGGGGCCGGGGCCGGGACCAGCTGACTAAGGTGAGCTTTAGTGCTGGTGGCGCTCGTGCAGGCTGGTTGCACTGTGTACCGGGGCCGGGGCCGGGACCAGCTGACTAAGGTGAGCTTTAGTGCTGGTGGCGCTCGTGCAGGCTGTTTGCACTGTGTACCGGGGCCGGGGCCGGGACCAGCTGACTAAGGTGAGCTTTAGTGCTGGTGGCGCTCGTGCAGGCTGGTTGCACTGTGTACCGGGGCCGGGGCCGGGACCAGCTGACTAAGGTGAGCTTTAGTGCTGGTGGCGCTCGTGCAGGCTGTTTGCACTGTGTACCGGGGCCGGGGCCGGGACCAGCTGACTAAGGTGAGCTTTAGTGCTGGTGGCGCTCGTGCAGGCTGTTTGCACTGTGTACCGGGGCCGGGGCCGGGACCAGCTGACTAAGGTGAGCTTTCTGCATCTAAGGCAACTCTGTAGAATCATAACCTCGTAGGTAAAAAAAAACATTTATACTACACCTGCTTGGAAAGTACCTTGATACTTTATCTACGGTAGAAAGTACGTCATTGCATATCGAACAAATATGCGGGGAGAAAACGCATCTGAGCGGGAGAGAAAAGTGTATGAAAATCCATTTCTTACGTGGTTTTTCTTTTTTAATTTTGGGTAAGACTATGCGCCGGTAACCTAAATATCAAAAGCCAAAAAGTTTTTACAGTGAGTTTTTATCTCCAAGTTCGCAAAATGACACTGGCCACTAGCAACAATTTCAATATAAATTTCAATTAGTAAAGATTTCGTTTTTTATTTTACTTGTAGGTGTAGTATAAAGCACTATGTATCACTCGAGAGAAACTGCGATTCCCGATCTCAGGTGTTTTAAAGCCCTCGCCTTTAAAACAGCCGAGCCTCGGCTCGGGCTTCAAACGACACCCTCGACGGTAATCGGTCACTTTCTCCTCTCGGTGAACAATGTACTATTATTATTACTAGCTGTCCCGGCAATTTTTAACGTAGGTACATTGCAGATTTTTCAACCAAAACGCAATCTAATTTTGCTCACCACGTTTTAAATATGAATACCAATCAAATTCACTGCTTATAGACATGTTTTATCTACTAATCAATCATGAAATCTTGTTGATCTTGTTGTTTTGCGGACAGAATGTTTATTATGCCCACTCATATTATTGTGCGCTGCCTATTTATGATTTAATTTTTTACCATTATCAAAATTATTTGCGGAACAAGGATCGCTGCCTGTTTTTTTTTTATTGCAAACAAAATCTCTGTATGCTGACCAAATTATTTAAATGCTGCTTTTTGTGGCTCACCAAATTTTGTAATTGCTAATCATTATAATACTTCTCGATTCTAATATTGGCAAATGTAATGGATGTAAACATAAAAATGCAGGACGCCTATGTCCAGCAGTGGATTTCTTGTGATGATGATGATGTAACGTAACAATGTCCCTAGGAGCAGCTGATCCCGGCGTCGGCGTGGAAGGACTACTCGCCCGCGAACACCAACTACGCGTTCGAGCCGTTCGACGACGACAAGTTCCGAACGGCGTCCACCGCCCGCGCCCGCCCCGCGCCCCCGCCCGCCGCCGCCCCCGCCGCCCGCCCCGCCGCGCCGCCCCCGCGCCCGCCCGCCAATGGCGGAGGTACGTGCAGGGAGCCGATTCTCGCCCATGCGAATTGAAAGCGTAGACGCCAAACATTCGAAGGATTAGACATTTGTCGCATAAAAATCAGTTTCATGTATTCTCACAAAGTCGTATACGCAAATTTGCTAATAATTTTCGTTCGCTTTGAGGTGTCATCTTGTCGCATGGTAATTACCATGCGACTTGCAAAAGGCGTATGAAATTTGAACGCATTCATTGATAGTTGAGGGTCGGTGTATTCCGAAATGCGATAAAATCGATTACAGCGCGAATCCACTTAAGTGCAGTAGGCATAAAAACCCTACTCCGTGCGAGATACTTTGGGACTACTAAATTTGGTCGGGTTCGCGCTGTTATTGATTTTATTCCCTACGTTGACGTTTCGTTATAAGTAAAATTTCAGTTGAAAATTTTAAGTGTTAAGTGTATTAAAATTTTAAATAACGTATATTTTGTACCTAAACAGTTTCTTAATTTATAAAATAACACTTAAAGTAATAATTTGCCGTAAAATGTATCAATTTAAAAGTGAAATTGTAAATGTTTTAAGATTCGACTAACTTTCAATTTACAATCGAGAAAATGGAACGTAGGATTCACAGATTACTGTTCTAGTCGTTAGACATTTCTTTTTTCATTCGAATTCAATGTCGCATGGTGTTCAGAATACAGAATTTGGGTGTCGTTCGACTTTTTTATGTAGAATTCAAGTCATACGCCTAAGAGTCGTATACGTCTTATTTGCTAATGAAGTGAGAATAGGCTCCCTGGTACCATCGTCAGGCTATACTAAAGTCTGTTTTTTCACTAATGAAAAAAAAAATGTCACGTTGACATCTCCATACAACTCTTATGCTGTCAATGTCTGAATGTTGCTAGTACGTAAAAACCAAATAACCCCATTTTACTTCCAAGTTAAATTGTGTGTGCTACGCAGGTGTTTTTTTTATACTTTGCTCTTACGAGTAATTCAATTTTAAAGTCTTTGATGTGATAAAGGTTTTGGTCACATGAGTCTTCTATTCACGGTAAAAGAAACTACCGAGTTAACCTATAGCTTTTATAGCGGTAACACCGCGTCATTTTTTTTGCAACGAATTAAAAAACGGACTGTAGTCCCCTGCTGGACTGAGCCCTCCCCTAATGACAGACGACCTCTGTGGCGTAGCGGTTAGCGCATCTGCTTACCATGCGAGAGGTCCCGAAAAGAGAACAAAAAAACTCCAGGTCTTGGATGTTTACATGTTTGTGACGCTGTTTCTGGTTCCCACGACACAGGGTATCCTAGTGTGGGGCTAGAAGCAATGTATGTGCGTGTATGCAAATGTTTATGTTAATGAGCGCCATAGCGCCCGGTGTTCAGCTTGCCGCATCCAGCATCTGCCTGAAGTTTTTCGCAGATCGTCATCCCGCCTGGTCGGAGGGCGTCTTACACTACGTTTGCTGAGTCGCGGTCTCCATTTGAGAACACGTTTACCCCAGCGGTTGTCGGTTCTTCGCGAAATATGGGCGGCTCACTGCCACTTCGGCTTGCTGATTCTCTGAGCTATATCGATAACTTTGGTTCTCTGACGGATGTATTCGTTACGAATCCTATCCTCCAGAAAAACTCCGAGCATGTGCGAGCGTGCTGATATGCTGGAAACAAACTCCAAATTTATCCCTATGTACAATCACGAGCAATAATATTACATACACTGTCACATTTTGTACGACCTACACATTTCGTTTTGTACTGCACATGTGTACGACAATTGGTCCTTAATTATCTAACCATTGATTATATGATTTAGGAAAAATTGTCGTACACTTCTTTCTAGATTGTTTTAAGTTAAGATTTTTAGTAAATTTGACAGTGTTTATTTTATTTTATTTTATTTACTAGGAAACCAACAGACACGGTACAAAACAAAACAGTACATGAAAAAGGTGCTACATAAGGCCCAATAATAGGTTAACATTAAAATACTTATGAAAAATCAATACACCTTACACGAGAAATTGCTACTGCATACAGCTAATAAAGACTGCGGAACATTACACAATTAAGATTTTTCCCTTATACTCACTTATATTTTTACTTATATTTTTGTTTATATGTTATTGCTCATAGCTGTACTTACACCTGAAACAGAAACTTGTATTATAAGGACCTACAACCGCTAAATGTATTTTTAATATCGACGGGTAAAAGGTAATAGGGCATAAGCGACATTTTGGCCCAAAATGACTTTTGAATGCCATCTTACTTAAAAAAAAAACTGCGTCGAATGCGCTTACTCCCGCGGCTCTACGATGACTTTTTCGTATCGTAGAGCAGCGGGAGTAAGCGCATTCGACGCAGATTTTTTTTAAAGTAAGATGGCATTCAAAAGTCATTTTGGGCCAAAAAGTCGCTTATGCCCTATTACCTTTTAACCGTCGATATTAACACAATAAGTCATTCATTCATTTTCCCCGTCCAGAGGCCAACGGGTCAAACGGCAAGGCGCACAACGGCGGCGGGCCGGCTCGGCGCAGCCCGGGGCGGGCCGGGGCGCCGCGGCCCGGCTCGGGCCGACCCGGCTCGGGGCGGCCCGGCTCGGGGCGGCCCGGCTCGGCGCGGCCCGGCTCGTCCCCGCCGCAGCAGCAGCAGCACGACACGCGCTCGCTGCAGCGCCCGCGCGGACCCTCGGCCCAGCCGCCGCACTACGGGTAAGGGACTGCCATCATCAACCAACTATGTCCCTACCGAGGGGCACGGGCAAGAGGCCCGAGGAAGGTAGAGGCCATACTCCACTAAAGATCCCGTGGTACATCTTGCTGGTCACACCCTCCTGAGAGACAGGAAATATAAGCATACATACAGGCACATACATTGCTTCTGGCCCCACACTAGGATACCCTGTGTCGTAGGAACCAGAAACAGCGACATCACAATGTTTACATGTTTGTGATGTCGCTGTTTCTGTTCAATGTATGTCATCATCAACCCATTATGTGCCCACCGAGGGGTACGAGTCTCTTCCCTGAGGAAGGTATAGGCCATACTCCACCACGGGGGCCGAGTCCGGATTGGTGGAGTCTTGTAAGACTAGTGGCTGGTCTTACGTCAGAAGTTTTCAAGCCGCGTTTCCAAGCCGCCCGCCCTAGCCGGCCTCTGACTTGGTTTAACGACTACCATCTATCGACAGCAGCCGGCACCAACTGCTTAACGTGCCTTGCGAAGCACGGAACGGCACGGAAAAATGCCGCTAGCGTTATTAAATAACGTTAATAGGTACTAAATAACCTTAACTGCGAATATTGATACAGTTAACTATTGTATTTTTGTTGCAAAGTCGCTCTTAGCGTAATTGAATAGAGCCCAAGCGTGTAAACGTTGATGGGCTGTCGACTGTACCTAGGACCCATTAGTATCTAGTTTTTACAAGGAATTATAAGTCATATTTCATTGAAATTACAAGCTACAAATACTGTGAACCAATCAAAGCACACAATTTGATTGAAATATTTTTTTAGGCATCAAAATAATACGAATAGGTATCGGTCATAATATATTAATATATATGAACATAATTCACCCTCAAACAATAGACAAGCTAAATTTCAGTTCGTTGTGCAAGGACCGTGTGGCCTAATGGATAAGGCGTCGGACTTCGGATCCGAAGATTGCAGGTTCGAGTCCTGTCACGGTCGAACCTTTAATAGGTTTTTATTTTTTGTGTGCATTGTTTAGTATCCATGGTTTTTTAAATGTTTTATTCTATTTAAAAAACTTGGGTGTTTTTGGCGTTAATGCTATCTGGAACTACCTAGGTTTGTGGTCTTAAATTCTTTGTTGTGAGGCCTCAAATCAAATTAACATGATTGTAGAGACACTTTTTGCAATTTTCTCCTTTACAGTGTGTCCCATATTTCATAATATGCTTGCATCCAGCGCTGGATAATCTGGGCTTTTTTGTTTTAGTTAAATATTAGAAGTAAATGTTAACAACAGTAACAATATTAGAAATACCCTGTGGAATCTCCTTTTTTATGTACATTAAAGTGTTCTCTATCTATCTATCTATTAATAAAAATACGTATTGTTATAATATCAGACACAATATCAGCTTAGGCAGTAAATCAGCTTAAAACTAAAAACTCAAATATCTCAAAAGTCACTTTGTGTGGGTTGGAACCTTTTTGCTAAATTACGTCCAAATTACATAAGGATTGGATTGTTCAATATTACATAAAGATCATCATCATCATCATCATCGACCTATGCTTGTCCACTGCTGGACATAGCCCTCTCCCATTGCACGCCACTGAGCTAATTGATTAAAATTATTGGTTTAGATTGGATTCTATTGTATGTTTGGACGTTTGGACGTCTTGTCGACTCTGCGACGTAACTATTGTATTGTATTGTATCGTTGTTTTGTTGTCTGCCTCGATGGATCGCTCCGTGGGTCACTTGATCTGGCCCTGGCAGAAAATCAGTGCTCTGGGTGATAATACTGAGGCTGAGGCCGTTTTACCGCCGCATGGACATAGCCCGTGCCCATTTCTAGTTTTTAGTTTTTGTCTTGTATTTTGCCTTGTCTGTTTTTTCCTTTTTTTATGTCTATTCTTGTCTGTGTGGCGATAAATAAATATACTTCTTTCTTTTCTTTCTTAAAAATATACTAATTTACTTTACAACTGAGTTTTAAGAAAAAAAAAAAAGTTCCTAATAGTTTAATTACATGTTTGTCATAATAGTTTTAAGTGGTTTTCTATCATAATTTGTAACCTGTTTCTAATATTTATTCGAAAATTCTAAATTTGTTATTTACTCGTAGATTAATCAAGTCTAATATTTGCACACCTTAACCGGTAGAGCATGCATGTTCTTATAAGTTATTTTACCACCTACTGTAATGTATTTACCATGCTTTAGCAAATAAAATGTTTTATCTTATCTTTTTATCTTTCTTTCTAACTGATCGTTCTGAACGTTCCCCGCAGCTACGGCCCTCGCGAGCGCTCGGCGCACAGCTTGCCGCGCGGCGCGCGCGCACACGCGCTGTCCGCGCAGCCAGACTTCTACTTCATGCCGTCACAGCGCAAGTACGAAGGTGAAGTTGTGCGCGTTTACGTCGACTACCGGGACCGGGAGTAGGGACTGTAGGGAGTTTAGGACTGTAATGAGTCTTGAGTGGGATCTGTAAGGAGTTTAGGACTGTCTTGAGTAGGGACTGTAAGGGGTTTAAGACTGTCTTGAGTTGGGACTGTAAGGGGTTTAGGACTATCTTGAGTTGGGACTGTAAGGGGCTTAGGACTGTCTTGAGTTGGGACTGTAAGGGGCTTAGGACTGTCTTGAGTTGGGACTGTAAGGGGTTTAGGACTGTCTTGAGTTAGGACTGTAAGGGGTTTAGGACTATCTTGAGTTGGGACTGTAAGGGGCTTAGGACTGTCTTGAGTTGGGACTGTAAGGGGTTTAGGACTGTCTTGAGTAGAGACTGTAAGGGGTTTAGGTCTGTCTTGAGTTGGAAAATGTAAGGGTTTTAGGTCTGTTTTGAGTGGGAACTGCGAAAGGCTTTAAAAAATTGGGGTCTGTACTTATGTACAGTGAGTTAATGTGCATAGAGTTGGAACTATAGGGAGTGAGTTTTAGTGAGTGGGACCTGTTATGTAAGGATTTTAGTCCGGTAACGTAATATTGTGGTTGTATACAGTTACTAATATAGAGAGTTAGCCTGGGACCGAATTGGGATTTTAGGTTATGGGTGGTTAGGTCTTCCTGAGTATCCAAGTTTGGGTGGATTTTTAGTCAATATTATCAAAAGTAGATTAGATTTATGTATCAAACGTAGATTAATAAGTTAAAGACAAGTAGGTAAAAGCTTTAATACTCGATCATAATGCAAGTGCCAGTAAGATGATTTTAAAGTTTCGGGGAGAATTTTATCTATACCTGGTTTTTATTAAGTTTTCAATTATTTCAGACTAGAATACTCCGCGGTTGTGTTTAGAAATGCTATTTTTATTAAGAAGAAGTATACCTTTTAGATTGTTTACCACAGACTTTTAACTTTTGTATTGTTTCAAAAAAATGTCAACAATGGCAAATCTAAGTAAAGATAACACTAATAAGGTGTGGTATGGTAAAAGGTATGCTTCTATCTGTTGTTTATTAGTCTTAAAACTCTTTGTAAGGGACGCTCAAAGATGCTTGCAACAAAATGCTTTTAAAATACACTAATTTCTAAATATATTCGCACTCGCTTCGTAACTGGACCGTATAGCATGTTGTAGTTTGATTTATAACGGTATTTATAACGGTATTTATTCATGGATGTAATCGAGGTACACGCTACATGTCTTGTTTATAAAAACACGATTCACTTCTAAAACCAAACCTGTGGCTACATCGTTAATCTAAAACCCTGTTTAATCTGTCGCTACATCTTTAATCTAAATCTCTGTTTGTTAAATCTGTGGGTACATCTTTCATCTAAAATTCTTTTTGTTTAATCTGTGGCTATATCTTTAGTCTAATTAAGTTTGTTTAATCTGTGGCTACTTTTTTTTTTAAATCCCCGCCACCACATATAATTTCACTCGGGGGGTTTGAAGTGTTTTTATAAATAAAGGCATTATTTTTAATTTACAATTACCTACCTATTTTCGATGCTTTTCCTCTTTCCTTCATTAAATATTTATAATCGCGAAAATTACCCAGCGAAAACATAATAAAGTAACTTTTGTAACAATCTTTAAACTCATAACGAAAGCAATGACAATAAATCACACTTGTTGACTGTGTCTCACAATATTTTTATTTTGACTCTACGTTATTATCCAAATAGCACAAAAGCGTTTCTTCAGTTTCAATAAGTATAAATTAAAATACTGATATTTTTATAAAATTGATCATAATATTGACATTATTTGTGTTCCTGGAAAAATAATCCACTCGGACGAATATTTTTGTGGTAATCTCTCGTCTTTGTTGATTGCTTCCAAGAAACCTTGCTCGCTTTTGAACGTCCTAACTTGCTTGTAACTTGACTTTTAGTAGTTATTAACACTTAAACTTAAATAAGGTAGCTATACAGGGTGTAACAAAATCTCCATCATCATCATCATCATCATCAACCCATTATGTCTGCACCGAGGGGCACGGGCCACTTTCCTGAGGAAGGTAAAGGCCAAAATCCTCATAATAGTTCCTGAAATGGGGAATAGTTGAAATCGCGCGAAAATTATCAATCCATACTAAAGTTATGTCCTCTTCAGCATTAATGTATGGAAGAGTTGATATATTCTAAGCGATTTCATAGTTAACTAATTAGTAAAACTCAATTTCTGGATTTATGTGGGGATTTTGTTCCACTCTGTATTTTTGACTTTTGGGTCCAAATTGACATTGCTTCATTTTTATTTCTACCTTTTAAACTTTTACTATTTAAAATTACCTAAAGAAAGTTGTTGACATAAAAAACAAATATGGAGAGAGTTATTGGGTGTTATTTTTTTAATTAACTTATTAATAATTTTACTACCTAACAATTACGGCATATTCTACAGTGTGGTTTTTAAATCGTTAGCAATATTTTGTGAGAATGTTCTCTTCCTTGTGACAGAAATGATTGATCACTAATGATGTAACATATTTGTAAGTCTTACATTTCCGACCTTTGGCTTCAAAATGTGAATCCAAATTCGGAGTGGGAGGAAGTGTCATTAATAACATTAAAAATATGTTTATGAGTCTGTCGTCCGATATGCGTAAGACGATTTAAGACGCTATCCACGGTTTTTTCGATTTTTATTACTTTTCGTCCTAGAGTTGTTTGTCTATGGTTAAGCCAAGTAATTTTAGGTTATTTTTCCAACACTCTCATCATAATTATTATTCTAGATCATGATTTGTATGTCACCTTAAAATACGGTGAATAACTTCAAAGTCACCCTGTGGTAATTTAGTCAAAGTCAAATGTGAATTGGAAAAAAATGTACAAAATACTTATAATATAAATTTATACCATGACATATTATATTTTACTTCAAAATTATGTTGTTATTTTCATGTCCAAGAGAAATGTTAACATGTGGAAATAAAAAGGTAAAAACCTATGTTTTTGTTCAATTTGGGAAGCAATGGTTGTGGATTTATTTATCTTTATTTGTAATTAATAATAGATCCAATCCGTAATAGAATATAATGAGTCATTACGTTATATCTTATTTTATATTATATTCTGTTATGGGTTTGTCTGGGCGTGGCAGTAACAACTTTCATTCTACATTTGCTCAGTCAGTACGCTGTTTTAGGTACACGGTGGTCGGAAATCTGCTCAAATTCAGTATATTATACACGGTTATATCTTAAATGCGCAATTTCGCAATTTGAGTTTGGCAACAAAAACTTTCTTCTTTTATTTTGAAATATCGGGGTTTATAAAATTGTTTGTGCTTTACGCGTTCTGCCAACGTTATGCCTTCTATTTCTTTCTCCTACGTAGGAAAATGTTCAAGGCCATTTTTTTTAAACATTATTTCTCAAACAAAAAACAAAGCCATAAGCTGCAAAAGCAATTTTTTTCTTAACAGAATTAATAAAGAACAAAATATACAAAAACGTTGTTCACTCTAAACAATTTTTTCGGGAATAGCGCTTTTTTTTAAATAACCTTGTAGTTGTTGACTTATGAACCACTGTCCACAGTGCATATAATATCTTCACTATCACATTGCTTTTTCCTAAGCGCGGATTTATTAATAGCTGTTTTGCATATTTTTCCCTTTTCAATTAATTTTTGATTGGTTTTGGCGTATATTTTTTCCATAGTTTAAGTTTAATTTTAATTGTCCTAAACATTTTGTATTATATAGATATTGTGAATATTTTGTCATTTTTTCATAATCATTTTGTTATCATTAACTGTGTTGTGTTGTTATGGTTTTTTTTCTTTTACAGATTTCTAGATGAGGACTACGAGGAGCAATATTTTTGACCTGGTTACCACAGAGACTGTCAAGTCGAACACAAATTATTTTTAGTTTAACACTTATCACAATTTATTATTATTTTTTGTTTAACTTCCAAACATTATCTAGTCTTTTGTCACAGTTTTAAAACTAAGTTATTGTTTTTTTTTTCACCATTTTATACAGGGTGTGCAGTTGACAGATTACGGGGTTTGTTTTGTATATTGGAAAATAATTTGATTGTTGAAATCCACCCTGTGTATTTTTAGACAGATGTAAATATGACTTATAAATATTTTAATTATAAAGTAATGTAAATAGAAATGAATTGCAGAGTAAGAATTAATTATCTACGTAGTTAATTGTTATTTGTATATTTTAATTAAAATTGGGTATTCCTTAGTTTTATTTAGTAATTTAGAATAATATCGATAACGTTTTTAAAAAAATATTTAATGAGTATGACTAACGAAAATCATAGACATTTTTTCGGTCCGATTTTATTTTTTATTACCTACTGTGTATGTTTCAATAGTTGAGTGTTTAGTTTATAGATTTTCCTACTTCTGTGTAGTTAAGTCTAACCAAATTATTACTGTTTTTCAAAGCGATTATTATCAAACAAAACTAGGGTGTCGACAGGGAGTTTATTTAAATGAAAAGATTTTATGAACTAAAACTTTCATAAGCACTAGACCTTATTAACTTTATAATAAAGCAGTTTTTATAATAAAAAAAAAAATATACTCTGTACCAGTTAGGATTCTTACGGATGTTAGTAAACCGTGGTTGAAAATAGTTAAAACATGGAAAATTGCACTGTAAATCTACAGGATCGAATTTGTTAGCAAAAATTTAAAGGAAATCTCAACCATGATTAAAGAATATGCCACTTTATCTTTCCGTCACAAGGTTGTCTGGAATAAATTGCTGTTAGCAATAAGACCGCCTATTGTATGGTTTTCATTGTAAATTTTATTTGTCTCTGGTTTCTTGTGTGCAATAAAGAATATTCTTATCTTATCTTTACGATAACTCAAACCGCGATTCGCGATTCAATTTTGAATTAAACGTTTTATGTAATTAAAGTAATTTTAGATTTTATACTAACTTACAATGAGAAGAATATCCCCTTAAATATTGCTAACGATTTCAAATTCAAGCTGTTATTATTTGATTGTTGGAGCCTGTATGATTAGATATCTAATTTCTTTTGTATCCTCATTTTCTTGTTTAGACCTTTATAAGATTTTAAAATAAATGTTTACAAATACGAAAAGTATAGCTAGGTAAGGAGTATTCAAAACAGTTTTTTGTAACTATACCTAAGAGAGAAATAATAAAAGTTCATTATTAAGAAAATAAATTTGTTTATTTCCAAATCCCACTTAACTCTAATATCACAAGTTATACGTAATAAAATTAATAATATAGTTGTAACGTAACCTCTTTTTATACATTAATGATCTAAATATATTATTATTCACAAATTATTTGTGCAAAATTACTTTGGATGTGCGAAAAACCGTTCTCTTAGGGTTGGTTTCTGAATTGAGAATTTCACTAAGTAAATACTTAAATAACGTTCTACCACGCTCTTTTCTGAGAAATTTGACGAGACAGCACTACAGTTAAGAAGTTACTTAGCGAAATTCTCAATTCAGAAACTGGGCCTATGTGATTGATATTATTATTTATTTACAATATAAAAAACATCTTCTAAATTACATATTTTAATGGTAACCCTGTATCGCTACGCTACGCTTCTCGTTACGCTAGAAGGCCAATAAAAAAAAGCTTACATAGTATTTTGATAACATTTGTAACTTTTTCATTTATTTTTTACAATTAATTAATTTTATATATCTTGATAACACAATATTAGTCAGTAGTAATCAGTTGTGCTACGGCCTTGGAAAAAAAACAATTAAAAATCATTCTATAGTTCGCCCATCGGCCAACCAAAATTCTACAAGTTAATCAAAGCATGGTGTAACTATGATGGGTATAAAAGTTACAGGTTGCACCGTGTACCCTTGACTTGCTTGCTTCTGTACTGCCAAATTTTCTGGGGACAAACGAACGCCGATATTAGTATATGTCCAAGTGCAAGCCAACATATTTGTTCTTTATTATGAAAACCAGAAAATTTTTCGTGGACCCTCATTTACAACTTGTGACCCCTGTTTTCTTTTCACGTCTACGCGGACCCCCGTGTGGTCTCCACTGGACCCCTGGGGGCTTGGGAACCTATGACAGGCCTGTTTCACTACGCGTGTCGGTATCAAACGTGTAAGTACATGCGCGACCACTCCGGAGTGGCAAATAGGTAGTACGTGACAACATGTAGGTGAATATAACGTAGCCTTTTTGGCGCCGTGCGATCTGAATTGCATCGCTGCCAAAGTCCCTTTGCGGAGTGAATCTTCTGTACCTGTACTGTTATGTATTCTGTGCCTATGACCTAGGTGAACTGACGAGATGTACCACAACCAACAATGGGATGGCCTCACCTGGTAATCCAATCCTTCGATTCCCTTCCTCCGTGAGACCTCCTCCATTTCGGAGGCGATGATCTCCTGCTTGGTGCCGGCCAAGTCAATGTAGTGGCAGTCGCTGGCTGCGTAGTGGCAAGATATCGCCTTGCGGTAATTCTGCACAGTTATTAGATTACAACTCTTTATTGAAAAGAAAAAACATTAGACACCTTAAATCGCACACATGCAAGGACAACGTGTTATTTCGGAACCCTTACGCTACATGAGAGCATTTTTCTAAGGTTTCAAAATAATGGCCGAAAGAGACAGCGCTATAACGCGATGAAGTGTCTCTTTTGCTCATTATTCCGGCGTTTTTGGAGTAAATAAAATCGCTTTCTAAATAAATTTCTATGAATACAAAATGGTTTTCTTCGAAATGTCACGTTGTTCTTGCAAGTGTGCGAAATGCAATATCGTCGTTGCGATTGGGAAACCCGACAAACGTAACGTACTAACTACATCTTCAAGAGAAAGAAAAAAACCTACTAGCGACCCGCCCCGGCTCCGCACAAACGCAAAAACGTTTCCGTGGAAATTGTCGTGGAAAATTCCCGGGGTTTTACTTTTTCAACACCTTGGGTTACATTATTCGAGATTTCGTAAGGAACCCTAAGCTTTTTGAAAATCCAATGCAGCCTATGTTACTCATGAATAATGTAGCTTTCTAATACAATACAATACAAATAAACTTTATTTCTCTATCCACAAATTAGGCACAATAGGTGTGATACAATATGGCGCGATAGAAGTAATTTGTGGAAAGACTGGGTCCTAAACTAGATCAAAGGTCTGTATCTTAGGATGCCAGGCCTCCTAAAAACTAGGGCAACAAAGTATGGAACATACTGTAGACACAAGTCAAGACCAACAGAGAAATTACAGACACAAAGGAAAAAATATAAAATTAGAGACACAAAAATCAAATAATTTCTAATGGTTTTTTAAATCGGCCCAGTAGTTTCTGAGCATTACAAGCATATACACAAAAATACAAATCTTTCCTCTTTATAATAATTAGTATAGATAGATTACAAAGCCATTTCCTGTTCACGCTACTGCAATAAACTGTCGTAGCTCGCTCGCTAGAATCGCTCGTAGCCTGGGCTGCCTGAGTGATCTTAAAAACGATCACTAAGGTTAAGCAACATACGGCGCGTTCAGTCCATGGATATGTCACCGTCTACGACTAACGCTAGTGGCATTTTTCCGAGCGGTTCCGTGCTTCGCGAGGCACGTTAAGCAGTTGGTGCCGGCTGCCGTCGATAGATGGCAGTCGTTAAGCCAAGTCGGAGGCCTTAGGGCGGCTTGAAAACCTCCGACAGTAAGACCAGCCACTAGTCTTACAAGCCTCCACCGATCCGGACTTGGCCCCCGTGGTGGAGTATGGCCTATACCTTCCCCAGGGAAGAGACCCCTCGGTGGGGACATAATGGGTTGATAATGAAATTACAAAGTGACTCACGTTAGACACGTTCGGGCCAGAGCCGTGTACCAGCAGCGGATGGAATATGGCGGTGTCGCCAGGCGACATGCAAAGTGGTACTCGGCGCTCGACTGGCGCGGGCTGTTCGGACAAGATCCCGTGGTACATCTTGTTGGTCACACCCTCCTGAGAGACAGGAAATATAAGCATACATACAGGCACATACATTGCTTCTGGCCCCACACTAGGATACCCTGTGTCGTAGGAACCAGAAACAGCGACATCACAATGTTTACATGTTTGTGATGTCGCTGTTTCTGTTCAATGTATGCCATCATCAACCCGTTATGTGCCCACCGAGGGGCACGAGTCTCTTCCCTGAGGAAGGTAAGGCTTGTAAGACTAGTGGCTGGTCTTACTGTCAAGTCGCCCTAAGGCCTCTCTCACTTAGGTTATCGACTGCCATCTACTGACGTCAATGTGTGTGCCTGTATGTAAATAGTAAACATAATAGGCCCAATATCTAATATTTCTAAAGTTACAATATTTCTCGGAAGGTTCCGACCAGGTTTCGCTCAGAGGCAAGCAACTGCCGACGCGAGCTCCGTCTCCGCTCACCATGATTAAGCTCTGCGAATCAGAGCGAAACCTGGTCGGACTCTTCCGACAAAAAGTCAAGTAAGTGTATCCGGAATAAAGTTAATAATTTCTAGTGCTACTAGCCTTACAAGCTTCCACAAATCCGGACTTGCCCTCCGTGGTGGAGTATGGCCTTTACCTTCCTCATCTCCAGTGAGGGTGGGCCCGACTCCTTGCGAGTCGGGTCGACGTCGCCGGGGCGCCGCTGTCGCATTCGCGTTGTGGTTTCACACCACTTGCGAGATCCGGCGGCGCCCCATTGCACGAGGGACAGGATGGCCCCCGGGGTGTTTTAGGAGGTATGCCTCTCCTATTATTAGGAGAGGAGAGTCCGACACACGGCCGTCGCCCTCCCCCAAGGGTGGCGGTTATGGTGCACAAAGCATTTCACCCCGTTAACAAAAACAAAAGAAACAAAAAAAAAAAAAGGGAAGAGACCCGTGCCCCTCGGTGGGGACACCCTCAGTTGATGATGAATGTCTATCTAGAGCTCACGAAAGGTTTAGTTCAAAAATATTTGTGCTCACCACGGGAGGAGGGTACCCGTGCTCATAAAGCTTCTCGGCCTTGTGCGAGCCCGGTACCACGAAGAGGCAGCCGTTTTCCTCGTTGACGTGGTCTATAGCGGTCCAAGCCGCTATGATGCGATCGGCCGGCCGGAACGGGAAATAGTACAGGTCCTGTTTCCAATGGGACAATGGCTCATCGGTTAAAGGCTGTTCGCTATCATAGTGTCACTTTGATATTACTCGGCACGTGGCAGCTTTTCACAAAAGAAATTAAAGCAAGCCGACGCGGCGCAAACACGCCAGTGAATTTGGCTCGCAGCTCGTCTCATTCTGCTATTATGTAGACCAAGCAATTAAAGAAGTAAATCAACCAGTATTTTAGAATGTATTTATAACGAGATGATCTTGCATCACTTAGATAGGTTCGCTATAATAGTGTCACTTTGATATTACCGCCTCGGCACGTTGCAGCTTTTCACAAAAGAAATTAAAGCAAGCCGACGCGGCGCAAACACGCCAGTGAATTTGGCTCGCAGCTCGTCTCATTCTGCTATTATGTAGACCAAGCAATTAAAGAAGTAAATCAACCAGTATTTTAGAATGTATTTATAACGAGATGATCCTGCATCACTTAGATAGGTTCGCTATAATAGTGTCACTTTGATATTACCGCCTCGGCACGTGGCAGCTTTTCACAAAAGAAATTAAAGCAAGCCGACGCGGCGCAAACACGCCAGTGAATTTGGCTCGCAGCTCGTCTCATTCTACTATTATGTAGACCAAGCAATTAAAGAAGTAAATCAACCAGTATTTTAGAATGTATTTATAACGAGATGATCCTGCATCACTTAGATAGGTTCGCTATAATAGTGTCACTTTGATATTACCGCCTCGGCACGTGGCAGCTTTTCACAAAAGAAATTAAAGCAAGCCGACGCGGCGCAAATACGCCAGTGAATTTGGCTCGCAGCTCGTCTCATTCTACTATTATGTAGACCAAGCAATTAAAGAAGTAAATCAACCAGTATTTTAGAATGTATTTATAACGAGATGATCCTGCATCACTTAGATAGGTTCGCTATAATAGTGTCACTTTGATATTACCGCCTCGGCACGTGGCAGCTTTTCACAAAAGAAATTAAAGCAAGCCGACGCGGCGCAAACACGCCAGTGAATTTGGCTCGCAGCTCGTCTCATTCTGCTATTATGTAGACCAAGCAATTAAAGAAGTAAATCAACCAGTATTTTAGAATGTATTTATAACGAGATGATCTTGCATCACTTAGATAGGTTCGCTATAATAGTGTCACTTTGATATTACCGCCTCGGCACGTTGCAGCTTTTCACAAAAGAAATTAAAGCAAGCCGACGCGGCGCAAACACGCCAGTGAATTTGGCTCGCAGCTCGTCTCATTCTGCTATTATGTAGACCAAGCAATTAAAGAAGTAAATCAACCAGTATTTTAGAATGTATTTATAACGAGATGATCCTGCATCACTTAGATAGGTTCGCTATAATAGTGTCACTTTGATATTACCGCCTCGGCACGTGGCAGCTTTTCACAAAAGAAATTAAAGCAAGCCGACGCGGCGCAAACACGCCAGTGAATTTGGCTCGCAGCTCGTCTCATTCTACTATTATGTAGACCAAGCAATTAAAGAAGTAAATCAACCAGTATTTTAGAATGTATTTATAACGAGATGATCCTGCATCACTTAGATAGGTTCGCTATAATAGTGTCACTTTGATATTACCGCCTCGGCACGTGGCAGCTTTTCACAAAAGAAATTAAAGCAAGCCGACGCGGCGCAAATACGCCAGTGAATTTGGCTCGCAGCTCGTCTCATTCTACTATTATGTAGACCAAGCAATTAAAGAAGTAAATCAACCAGTATTTTAGAATGTATTTATAACGAGATGATCCTGCATCATTTAGATAGGTTCGCTATAATAGTGTCACTTTGATATTACCGCCTCGGCACGTGGCAGCTTTTCACAAAAGAAATTAAAGCAAGCCGACGCGGCGCAAATACGTCAGTGAATTTGGCTCGCAGCTCGTCTCATTCTACTATTATGTAGACCAAGCAATTAAAGAAGTAAATCAACCAGTATTTTAGAATGTATTTATAACGAGATGATCCTGCATCACTTAGATAGGTTCGCTATAATAGTGTCACTTTGATATTACCGCCTCGGCACGTGGCAGCTTTTCACAAAAGAAATTAAAGCAAGCCGACGCGGCGAAAACACGCCAGTGAATTTGGCTCGCAGCTCGTCTCATTCTACTATTATGTAGACCAAGCAATTAAAGAAGTAAATCAACCAGTATTTTAGAATGTATTTATAACGAGATGATCCTGCACTATTCTAAATACCGGTGGATATGAATATTCTGAAGACACTTCGAGTGATGAAGAGTAGTGTTCTATTTTGTGCTTCATTAGGTATATTGTGTACCATGTTTTTTTTTCTATTTAAAGTATTTTTGTCGTCTAATGTTTTTTTACTAAAACCAAGATTGCCTTAGTGTGTACCGACACTATCTAAGCGAACGGACTTTAGCTGTGGGCTTATATCACGGGACAAAGTAGCTAGCCTTAATGATAGTCGATAGGAGACGCCACTCTCCATTTATTTCAACGTAAAGAATTTACATTTTGTTTGTCACTGTAATTATAGTGTTAATGTTAGCCGCTGCCTTGGGGCCGAATGTAGTGGAGATAAAGGCTCACTCTGACCATCTTTTCTCAAATCACCTTAAATGTAATAAAAATTTGGTATGAATGTCCATCTACCTAAGAAGCTCAAGACCCATGAGTGCAATCAATAGTAATGCAAAGTCAAACACTATTTAAGAATAACTTAAACCTGATGCGGCGGATGGCGGCTGGTCCCCGGCGGCTTGTTTATCAGCATGCTGTGCATCGCCGTGATGTTGTCTCCTATGATCTGGGATATGACGTGCAGAAGACTCGGGTTCTCAATGTACGTTGAGAGCACGTCATCGTAGAGGATGTCTTGGATCTGGCAGACGGATGGGGTCGTCCGGTAAATTTGGTGGAATATCATTCTATTACCATACCAGCATCTTCATTGAGAAATGCGATAGATAAGACCCAGTGGATGTTTACATGTTTGTGACGTCGCTGTTTTTGGTTCCCACGATATAGGGTATCCTAGTGTGGGGAAGAAGCAATGTATGTGTCTGTATGTAAAAGTTTATGTTATGTTTAATTATGAAGCCCCTGCTCTCTAACTATAGTAAAGTATGTGCCAAATCGATTGAAATAAACGAAGTGATCTCAGAAAGTGGTCAAAAAGGGTAACGTAAAAATACTTCATTTAAATGTTATAACAATGTACATACAAATATTATTATTCCCACTTCTAGGTCACGACATATGTTTTGTTTTATTGTTTCTTAAAAAATATTGTCTGTATTTCCTGTAAAAATCCCAAAATATTTCTTACATCGCGATAAATGAAATCAGAAATTTATTTCGACGTAAAGAACATACATTCTATTTGTTGAATGTCAATGTACCTACTTATATCGTTAGGAAATCTGTTAAATTTTAAGTTTAATTTACGGTAAACTGAAGCATACATAACATAACATTTACACACAGGCACATATTGCTTCTGGCCCCACACTAGGATACCCTGTGGCGTGGGAAGCAGAAACAGCGACGTCACAAACATGTAAACATCCAAGACCTGTGTTTTTTTTTGTCCCCAGCCTGGATTCGAACCCGGGACCTCTAGCATGGTAGTCAGATATGCTAACCGCTGCGCCACAGAGGTCGTCAAACATACATTACATACATTGCTTTAATTTACTTAGTGTAACACACGATAAAAAGTATACGCTTTACGTGGACATACGTATTTGCGTATTTGGCAACGATTTAGAATACGTTGAAGATTTAGAACCATTGAAACACGGCAATGGTTGGTACATATTTGGCAAAAACGCAAATACGAGTGCCTTAAAAAGGGCTATAAAACCTTACCTTATTGATAAGGTCCTCTCCAGTTTTTCCCGTGTTCATGAGGCTCAATTCCTTCATGACAGTGATATTACCTTTGGGAACAATGCCTTTAGCAATCTGTATGAAGCGTTGCCTGTGAATAATTTACACTTTAAATAAACAGATACAAATGTGGCGTTTGTAATAAAATATAATTTTTTACAGTAGGTATCCTTTCAATACTTCTTGGTTTAAATATCGTAAGAAAATGATAGCAAAAATCACACACTACAATCACTCTTCTTGGTCCCAAACTAGTATATAAATCAGAAATTTATTCCAACGTAAACAATTTACACCCTGTTTGTTGAATGTCAATGTACTTATAATGTTAGCCGCCGCCTTGGGGCCGAATGTAGTGGAGAAAAAGGCAGCGAAAAAAAATTCACTTCAGAGCAAGGAGAATTCTCCTTGCTTCAGAGTGAAGATTTTTACCTTAAATCCGTCAGGCAATAGAGACCCGTGCCCATCGGTGGGGACATAATGGGTTGATGATGATGATGAGTGGTAATGGCATAAAATTGGCGATCTTATCGCTCAGAGCGATCTCTTCGAGACAACCTTCCAGATAACCTTTTAACAATGCATAAATAATATACACTGTTGGATTTCAGACAACACTGTTAACTTATTTAATAAAAGAAACTAAGGCAATTAATATACCGTTGTTATTTTCGTCTACCAATTAAGTATAACGTCAGTTTCCTTCCATTTATCGGACAATGCAAGCAACTCGTATACAAAGTACATAGTTCAACTCAAATTATCAAGCGACGTCGTTGTCAGTAGTTACTCAGCGTAATTAACATCGGATCTTCGAGAGATTCTGGATAGTCAGCAAGAAAAGTGCATTTTTTAAAATATATTTTTATAATGACAATTTCAGTAGAGATTTTGGATCACTAGACTTATTATCAATACCGGAAATAATAGGGTTCATAAAAAGTGTAGCAACATGAAAAATATATAATTTTTCTAGCTGACTATACAATTTACAATAAACAATGTTTTTGGAGATTCTGATTGTGCTAAAATTTGCTCCAGCTCAAATGATACAGGCGTGAGCTTATGTACGAATGTATGTATTTCTTGTGTGCAATACTATCTTATACTTACTTGCAACTGTAAAGTGTGCCAAAGTCGATCAATTCCTTTATGACCAAGTATCCATTGTCCCAGTAAAACTTCTTCTGTTCCGGTGATAATGTATAATCCGTGGGCAACTCTGCCGCTATGCTGGAAAGAAGACCACGATTATAAGTTCATAATTAAGTGTGTCGTTAAGCCAAGTCAGAGGCCTTAGGGCGGCTTGAAAACTTCTGACAGTAAGACCAGCCACTAGTTTACAAGCCTCCACCAATCCGGACTTGGCCCCCGTGGTGGAGTATGGCCTATACCTTCCTCAGGGAATAGACCCGTGCCCCTCGGTGGGGACATAATGGGTTGATGATGATTATCGTCTTCAGCCCAACTCTGCCCCCTGTTGGGTATAGGCCTTTTCCCCATCGCGGGCCCCCGCCAATCTCGCCATATCGTTAAGTGTGTTAATGTTAATTACATTAAGGTAAATAAATAAATAAAAGCAAAGATGAGGAGTTTTTTCTTTGCTTCTCTGTAAATTCTAAAACCAGCTGTCAGTGACGACCAACCGACGCGAGCTCCGTCTCTGCTCGCCATGATTAAGTGACGCAGCGGTCAGCGCATATGCCTACCATGCGAGAGGTCCCGGGTTCGAATCCCGGCTGGAGACAAAAAAAACCCAGGTTTTGGATGTATTATAAATGTTTGTGATGTCGCTGTTTCTGGTTCTCACGACAAAGGGTATCCTAGTGTGTGGCCAGAAGCAATTTATGTGCATGTATGTAAATGTTTTATGTTTATTCACTAGTTTTATTCTAGTGGGTCATTTGCGTGAAATGTAGGTAATTATTAAGTGCAAATGTAATTATAATTAAGTGAAATGTAACCATTCTCGAGAGAAAATATACATGATTTCTATACAACACTCCCCAAGGGCAGTTCAAATAATGTGGTTATTCCTTTTTTAACTATTTAAACTCGGCAAAACGTGGGTCCAGTTCTAGAGACTGGTGCCTCTGCCTACCCCTTCGGGGATAACGGGCGTGAGTTTATAATATAATAAAACAATTCCTTTAAACACTCCATAAGGATTTGCGTCATCATTATAAATAAGACTGTGTAATTATTATCTTTCTAGGTTAAAGCACTATTTACTTGAACCTCTTCTTAACAAAAGTACTCCATACCAACTTAAGCAACATGTTTACTTGGCAATGTACTATTTACATTGCCAATGATTTTTTTAAATATAAGTGCTCTCAGCTAAAGGAAAGTACTTTGATTGTTGTAAGCAGCCTATATACCAATACGTCCCACTACAAGGCAGAGGGCTTCTCTCACAGAGAGAGTATGGTCTTTAATCACCCATGCCCGCCCACAGCGGATTGGCGATTGCAAACGCTGAAGTATTGAATAGTTCAGACGCTCTAGTTAACATTTAACATTCACATACATTTACATACCGGCACATACATTGCGTCTGGCCCCACACTAGGATACCCTGTGTCGTGGGAACCAGAAACAGCGACGTCACAAACATGTGAACATCCAAGACCTGGATTTCTTTTTTTTTGCCGGGATTCGAACCTGGGACCTCTCGCATGGTAGAGAGATACGCTAACCACTGCGCCACAGAGGTCGTCAATTTCCTCCCGATGTTTTCCTTTACCGCTAGCGACTTTGATAAGAGTTATAATAATAATGAGTGATAGGAATGTTGTCCAGGAGGAAATTAATGCTATCACTCGTGATTGATATGTTCGGAAAACAACACCACAACAATACGAACAAGAATGTATGTTACTAAAAGGCCAATAACGTTCACAATATACTTTGACCATCATATTTGGGTAGAAGCTGAGCTGGCATACATTGTTTTGCTATATAATTAGCTGAAGACCTGGGCCTCGATTCTGTTACTGCATTATAGTTCGATGACAGATACATGGTCGGGTCACGTGACATGTTTTTTCATACCATTGACGCCTCGATTGGTTGATTTGAGGGTGCGCGTAGAAATTTGACGAGACAGCACTACAGTAAAGTAGTTACTTAGCGAAATTCTCAATTCAGAAACTGACCCTTAGAAATACACACCGAAAACTTTGGCCTTAAATGCCTTCATAGGTAGTTACATTTTAATTTGACTGCATTTTATTCTGACACTAGGAAGCTTTACTCATTCAAGCAATTAATGAATTTTGTTGAAGTGTAACTGGTATATCAGGGTTATGACAAATATTTAAGCTGTCGGCCTACTTCTCCAGCTCTAATTTTAGTATTTGATAGTAATTTCAACTTAACAGTTTAACCCCAATTCTTTTTTTTTTAATCTTTATTTATTAGGGTCTTTTGTACACTACAAGTGACGATGTCAGCCCCATCGTTCCTTATACTACATTCTGCCCATCTATATTACTTAAGTCTACGAGTTACAAAAAAGTGTACAACATTCTAGCTGCCCTTGACAAAGGTTCAGCTAGGATGCTCTGGAATTAAGCCCACATCTAATATGTTGAATTGCCCCAGATTTCTCATCAACCAAACTGGGGATGATGGAAACGAAACATATAAAAATTACAGTAGAAAATTCTTTCCACTTACCTTTTTGGCATAACTTTTAAAATCTTCCTGTCTGCTTCCATTTTTCTTTAAAAGTTATTCGGAAGGTCTCAATTGAAAAGCAAGGCTGAAACTGGGTAATTTTCTAACACTTGTTTAAGGGCACAATCTCACGCTTCTAACTCAGAAATGCTTGTGCAACATAGGAACAGACTTTGTGAGGGCTGTCTTCTCATACAATAGATAAGTGCAATGATTAAAAATGAGCGTAATTAGTGTTGACAATAAACAATCATGTGTGAAAAAACTAAAGGAATATGCCGTCACGTTGAGTAAAGATTGAGGCACACACACCATATAATTCAATCGAATGTTTTAAGGCCCGTACTGTACTATTACAAAACACAACAAAATGTAACAATAAATAAACAAAGTTTTAATAAACTTCAGCTGCAGAAATTTGTTTTTAAAGAAAAAGAACGACTGAATGTGAATGACAGTTGACAGTAACAGGGATGCCAAGTGCAAACTAGGATTTTAAAATCCGCCGAGATTATTGTGAAAGTCTGTTATCTTAGTATAACAATATAGCTCGTGCACGCAGCTTTGGTTGCATCGTATACTCACATAGGTTTAGGTGTACTGTTTAAGGAAAACAGACAGACAACCAAACAAGACAAGACAAACACTAAAGAAAATAAAACAGCTTCGAGAGGTTGCACTCGCATCAACAACGCCAATCGTGACTAAATATGGTGTCGAGGTGGCTATCTTACTTTTTTTTGCCTTTAATTAAAAAAGAGGTTCGTAGTCAGCTGTCCATACTTCTTCTTAAACTATGCGTAGCGCATTAGCATAAATCATTATCGGCCTTTAAACAAAAGTTTCTTTTCTTTGCAAAATCTTTGCTAGTTGCGAACATATTTGGCAGCAGTAGGAATGTAGGGTCGCTTTTATTTGAGGACCACTGATAATTTAGTTATTTTTTAGGTCATAGATCTCTTAAGCAGATGGTATTTTCATGATAAAATAAAATATTTAGTTAAATAAACTGCGAGTGAGGGATAAATCAGGTAATAATAATGTTATTGTATTTATTGCTTAGTGGTATTTAATAGGCATATCGTTTTGTATAACTTTTTTAAATATTATGCAGAGTTATAAATGTGGCATAGTGAACCACCAACTTTTTGAGATGTTGACACTTAGTCGTTCGCTTCAATAAATAGGCTATAGGTACCTATTTGTACCTTACAGTTCAGAAATTAAGTCTCGCAATATTTTTCCCTGCTTTTCTCGACCTCTTCCCCTGTAGTAAGTATAAGACAGTATTACGTTTATAGTCCTCCTAGGTCAATGGAAAATATCCTATAAATTATTCCCTTGAGTGTCGAACGGCCGTAGTTATGTGTTTTTTTTTAGTATATGACTTAAAACCTCGATACCTCTCCTCAGTGTCCCAAAGATAAAGGTTCTTGAGAAAAAAAAATGGACGGGCGGATGGACAACAGCGGAAGTGATCAAAAAGGGTTCCGTTTTTTCTTGTGATGAATCTTTCAACCATGTTAATAGTGATTTTTGGACCCACGGCATTGAAGCGGAGGTTAAAAATTCCGGCATTAACGGCAAAATTGGTGGCGATAGTGTTACGCTAAGTGGGTTGATGTGTAATGAAGTCTTCTTTACTGATAGACTACTGCACCGGGGACTGTATCTACCAATGACTGAATTAGCAGGAAATCTGTGAAGTTGGTAACACTGTGGAAAAAGATGAAACGTCACAAACACATTTAAAGGAAAAAAGCGCGGGAACCTTTGTAAAAGTTGGAGGCAATTTTTAAAACTTTTAATTGTAAATTAAATTTTAAATACTTTCTGGGGTCAATTTTATATTATTTTGGCCTAAATGGGGAAGCGGAAGCCCAAGAAAAGAAAGAAGGATGACGCGGAGGAGGAGGTCACTGATAGTGGTGAATCCGACTCAAGCCCACACGAGGATATGGAGGACACCGAAGACAAGACTCAAGAAGATATGGATAAGTATATCAAACCTTACAGGGTAACGGATTATACTCGCAGATATCCAGAGGACACTATAAACGGTATGGAGTACATAGTATTTGTAGAAAGCTCGGTCGAGAAACCAATTGGTAGCAGGGACATGATCTCGCTCAACAATTGTCTCACCAGGTTTGTTAAAGGCATAAAATATCTTAAAAAGATAAACAAATTCAAGATCGGAGTAGTTTTTGATAAACCAAACCTTGCAAACACCTTTCTAGATAACTCTACATTCATGAAAGAGTATTGTTTGAAGGCGTCGATACCGGCGGCATCCACCGAAGTCACTGGGGTTGTCCGAATCCCAACAGGAATGTAAAATAAAAAAATATTTGAAGCTATCTCGAGCTCGAAAAAAATCATATGCGTTCGAAGACTTCTAAAGAAGACACATAGCGAAAATAAATCTCAGTTAGAGCCCACACAGTCGGTAGCGATTACCTTCGCTTCTTCTTCTTCACTTCCAGATTACGTATACCTGAAAAAATGGAGACTTCAAGTTGATACATACATACCACCAATAAAGCAGTGCTTTAAATGCCTGCGATTCGGACACTTGGCCAAATTTTGCAAAAATTCTATTAGGTGCTCCATATGCACAGAGAATCACCGCTATAGAGACTGTAAAGAAGACAAAGAAAAAGCCAAGTGCGTTCATTGCCAGGGAAATCATATATCAATATCAGGTTCTTGCCCCGTCAAACAACAAAAAATACAGGATATTAAAAATAAAGCTTGCCCCCCTCCATTTTCCAGTCTCTTCAATGAAAAAAACTTTCCTAATTTAGGTAACAAAGAAAAATCCAAAAAAGATTTACTAAGCATTTTATTAGGTGATCAAAAGACCCTGGATTTATTAACGGAAAGCATCATCAAAGTAATAACACTTAATAAAACCAACAACACTAGTATCTCATCTAAATTAATAAGTGATGCCTTACATGAAACATTTAACAGCAAAACTCAACACTCTCCATCATCTTCACTGAACATTTAAATATTATCCAATGGAATGCTCAAAGTCTTTTGAGCAACCAACATACTCTTACACAGTTTTTGTATGATAATCAAATTCATGTAGCTTTAATATCAGAAACCTGGTTAAAACCTCACAATCGTTTTAAAATTAAATATTATTCTGTGGTACGGAATGACTGTGGTAATACACACAATGGAGTAGCTATCTTGATACATAAAACACTTGCTTACAAACAAATTAAAACATATTTTGACAACTGCCTTCAGACTGTTGCAATAGAATTAACTTTTAATAATAAATTATTACACTTTGTAAGTATGTACATTCCTGGAAATTGCAACCCTTGTTTTAACAAAAATAACTTAAATAATTTACTAAAATGTATTCCTAAGCCCTTTATACTTGCTGGCGACTTTAATGCTCATAACACAAGTTGGGGTAGTAATAGCACTGACCCTAGAGGTAGAGACTTGTTGAGTATCACAGAGGAAAATGATCTAATTATTCTAAATGATGGACAGCCAACAACTGTAGGGACACATACTTCGAGACCCAATGTACTTGATCTGACTTTTGTAACCTCTTCTTTGTCTTTATCATGCGATTGGTGGGTTCATAATGATCCACTAGGCAGCTATCATCTTCCGACTGTAACAAAAATAATTACCAATAGTGACATAATTTGTGAACCGCAAACATCAAATTTACCTAATCATCCTAATTTAAGAATGGTTAATTGGGAAATGTACAAAGTTAAAGTTAATATATATTTACAAAACTTTCAAATTAAGTTGTCTAAGCCATTAGATTCATACAGTGAGTTTTGTAAAATAGTTTCCAAGTCTGTAGATGAGTCTCTTAGAAAATGTGGCTGTAATAAGTCAAACAACAATATTGGGTGTAAAGTTAGACCTGTGAAAAATCCACCTGTACCTTGGTGGAACGAAAAATGCTCTAGGGTGGTAGAAGAATCTAAGTCAGCATTTTTGTTATTCAAGTCGAATCCAACTTTAGAAAACTATGTTCATTTTAAAAAGGTTCAAGCACACAAAAAGTTAACTTTAAAACAAGAAAAATTCTCAAGCTGGACTGAATTATGTCATTCTATTAACAGAACTACTCCCATTAGTAAAGTCTGGACTACAATTAGAAAATTTAACAAAACTAGCTCTAGTAATAATAATATTAGTAGTGAGGGTGAATGGGTTAAAGATTTTCTACATAAATACACACCAGACACTGTGGAGAACTTTCAAAGTCCCACAGATTTGAATTTTACACCTTCAAACTCTTATTTAACTGGAATTTTCACAATTACAGAACTTCTTGCTGCTTTAAAGTCGAGAAGAGATTCTGCTACTGGTTTGGATTGGTTATCTTATAAGATGTTTAAATTGTTAAACTTGGATAATTCAAAGTTGTTTTTGGATATTTTAAACTTGCTTTGGTCTGATTCATTAATTCCCAAAGAATGGAAGACAGACTGTATAATACCCATTTTGAAGATGGGTAAGGACAAAAATGTAGTCGAATCATATCGGCCAGTCACACTAACTTCTTGTGTAGGAAAAATTTTTGAACGCTTAGAATACTTTATAGAGCATAATTCAATTTTACCTCAAAACCAATTTGGATTTAGGAGAGGTCGGTCAGCTCGTGTAAGTCTGTCTCATTTGTTTCTGGACATTCATAGTTCAATAGTAAGTCAGGAGTATTTAGCTGGTGTCTTCTTTGACATAGTAGGTGCATTCAATAATGTTAATCTGGATGTTTTGTCTTCCATTTTAGCCTCCCTGCAAATACCTGAAAAAATTGTAAAATGGATTTATAGTTTCTTACATGGTCGTGAAGTTTATGTTAAATTTAAAAAGACTTTAACAGGGTCTAGGTTTTCCTATAAAGGAGTGTGTCAAGGTGGTATTCTTTCACCACTATTATTTATTATTTACATTCACAAATTGAATTCTGTTTTAGGGAATGAAGTAAAAAATTTACAGTTTGCTGATGATTTACTTGTTTATTGTTCTGGTTCAAATCTAGATAACATTATTGGTAAACTAAACAGTGCTTTGGAAGGACTCAATACATATTTTAACCGTCTAAATTTGGATATCAATTTGGATAAAACTAAAGTGGTAATTTTCACAAAAAAAAGTGTTAGAGTGTCTAGAGTAAAAATCTAGTACAATAAAATTGTTCTTCCAGTAGATGGTTCCATTAGATTTCTTGGAGTAAATTTTACTCAAAATTTCAGATTTGTTAAGTATGTTGGTTGTTTATCAGATAGAGCTTTAAAAGTCAGTAATATTTTAAGATCACTGGCTGGAACTTCATGGGGAGCTGATCCCAAAACATTACTTATGTTATACAAATCTTTGGTTCGTAGCCACTTTGAATATGCTTTCTTTTGTTTTTATTCCCACAAAAATTTGATAGATAAGCTAGAAAAAATTCAAAATAAAAATCTGCGTACCATAACTGGTGCCATGATGTCAACTCCAATAGTTTCAATGCAAGTAGAGTGCAAGATTCCGCCTCTACAAATTAGATTTAACTTTCTATTGAATAATTTTCTTTTGAAGCTCATGTCTTTGAAAGACAATTCTCTAATTTCCAAATTGGTTAAGGTTCATTCGGAATGTTCTTCCAATCGTCCTGGCATGGTAAGAAGCCTCCCTGAAATTTTAAAATTCACTTCTGAATATAACATTAATGAGAATCCCATATGGCCTTGTTATATGGGCAGCTATGAAAGTAAATTTTGCCCTATGAAGATAGTTATAGAGAAAGACCTAAAGCACAAACAAGAAGTTTATGATCTACTTTCTTCATGGAAAGACTATCGTCAGATCTTTACTGATGGATCTAAAAATGGTAATAACGTTTCTTTGGCTATCTATGACAGTTCGATAAGAGAAGGGAAAGGTTTTAGAATACCTGATGAAATGAGTGTCTACAGTGCCGAAGCGCTGGCCATTCTCGAAGCTTTGGAGTACGTAAAGCGTAAAGATGCAGAGAAATGGATCATAATCACAGATAGTATGAGCGTTTTATCAGCGCTGGACAACCCCAAATTACACGCTGGATCGAGTTTCTTAGGGTGCGTTCGGGGAGTCGCTATCCGCGCTATCTAGCGCTAAAATTTGTTCACGGAGCTCGACGGTGGTGCTATCAATCGTGTTCGTGACGTCATCAATAATGGTGTGTGACGTCATGACAATTCACTGTCAATGCAATTTTTTCCGAGGTGGTGTGATGACAGCGTCAGTGTTTGCGAACTCTGTGAACTCGAACGCTATCACTACTCATCGTGATCCTAACCTCCTTCGTTCTTCGAGCAACCGGCATTCTGACAGCAAAATGGACAATTCCGTCGAAATGGTTTTTCAAGATCTTGATGTTAACGAAGAGTACACGCTGCAACTGTCACCGAACACTGCTCTAAGAGCACGTAACGGTAAGTTTTACCTTGATTGAAATCTTAAGTCTATGGATGTAATTCTCTTTTCGTGAGCATGTTTTTTATTTCTCTAAACTGGAGTGGTTTTCCCAGTCATCAAATTTTATAACTCCCGTGCTTTTTTTTCATTAATAATTACGGCATATTTTATACGTTTCGATGTCCAATGCGCAATATTTCCACAGAAAGAACTTGTAATGAACAAATATTGCACGTTCAATCTGCTCGGTATAAAAATGTCATTGAAAGTACGACGGTGCGCTATATTTCTATTGCGAATGTTTTTTTTCTCATTTGCTTTTTTTCTACATTGCACACAGATTTGGCTTTTGCAACTAACCTTTTGAACGTTGCCCGACAAGAATACAATCTTGGTATTGCGGGCGCAGGTGAGCTTTTCGGTTTTCTATGTAATCATAATATCTACACCAGTTACTCAACGCATATTTGAAACAATCAAACGATTTTAGCATTCATTAATATGGTGATTCAATTTCAGAGGCTTCCCAAGCTACTTCAAATGATTCAATGCTCGGTATGCAATTGTTCAAATTGATTATGTGGCTTTTCGTAATCTGCTCCGATAACTAATTGAATCTTCTTATTCTACAGAAGATGCTCAGGATGCACTCGACGCAGCTGAGGAAATGAATGAGAATTCTGCCGCTGAAAACAAGGAAAGTAAGTAAATCTATAAAATCATCTATTTCTGTATTATCACAATTATGTTTTGCGTATTCTAGTGCTCAATTTATATTACAGACTTCAGATGGTCTGAATCAGCCATTCTGTTGCTCCTAGAAGAGTATCGGCTCCGCGAACCTTCGATGTCTTCTGGCAAGACTAGTCACGTCAAAGCCTGGAAGGAAATCTCAGCCGTAATGGAATTGAAAGGCCATAACGTGTCAGGCAGACAATGCATGACAAGACTGAATACAATGAAGCGGACGTACAAGGCCATCAAAGATCACAACGGCAAATCAGGCAATAACAGGCGTACATGGAAGTATTATGACGTAAGTAGTATGACAATTTATATTAATCCATTTTTCAGATAGCAGTTTCACCGCAATTGCTTCGAAAATATGACTAGCTCAAAAAATGTCTTCGAGTTCTCCATTTCCGTTACTTTTACTACATTTCGAATATTTTTTAGGCAATGGAAAGTCTGATTGGGCAAAAACCGTTCATGGCTCCACTGGCGACTATTTCCTCAACCGCACCTCAGAACGATGTCGAGAGTAGTAGCACATCAGTTGCCAGTACAACTAACCAAGTTACTCGTGAGTAAAAATGAAAAATTATTTATTCAACAACTATGACAATGATTTTTTCCGCGTAAAGCATTTTTGAAAATACCGATTAATCTTCTAGGCAAACGTAAAGCATCCGACGCATTGGACAAACTTCTAGAAGCTCGCCAAGCAGCTGAAGAAGGAAAAGAGAGGAGACACAAAGAAAGGATGGAAATGCAAACGAAAATGATAAATTTCCTTAGTCAACTTGCAAGCAAGGAATAATTCATTAATTACTTTGCGACAATGGATCTCGAATGCAGTGATAAAATATTAACTTTAAATTTGTTTTTGTATCCACTCTTAATATTAATATATTTCTGTTTATTTGTTTTTCATACAAATACTTAAAAAAAATTTCATATCTTTCATCACTTTTAATAGTACAAGTCATAAATGTCCATGAAAGATATACTTTGCTTGAGTGAGAATGTCTCAGGAAATTAAAACGAGCTACACATTTCTCACACGTAGTTGTCCTGCTATCGCATTTCTTTTTATCAGTCCTGCATCGTCAGCATGGCGTACTCGTTCATTTTCGGGGATGTTACAGTCCAATGCCTCTTCTTCCTCTACTTCAATGTTCAGATCATTATCTCTGGTTAAGCATATATTGTGCAAGATGCAACAAGCAAGAATATGTTTCGGTATCCTCTCGACTCGATCGATTGCAAGTACCGTTAGCAGACTTCGGAACCGACCTTTCAGAAGACCGAAGGCTCTTTCGATTGCAATTCTTGCAGAAGATTGGCAAAAATTATAATTTCGCTGTCGCTCGGTCAAGTGTCCATTGTCTCGATACGGTGTTAATAAATTTGGATGAAGTTTATACGCGGAATCCCCAACCAGATGACACTGCTCCGGAAATTTGCCGACGTCGTTGAAATACGTCGGAACTTCAGACAGGCGAAAAACTCTCTGATCGTGTACTGAACCGACGTGACCTGCGTAGCAATGGATGAATCGACATCTGTGATCACAAATAGCCTAGAAAAGAAAATTATTAATGGATGATAAAATTCGTTTCAGTTCAGCAAAACCTCATTTAACTGCTATGGCGTTCCTTATAATTTCAGAACAACGACGCTGGGCAAATATCAACCATTTGCAAACAAACTACTCGTGTTATAGTAAGAAAGAGAATTACCTGAAGCTGGATTGAATGGTGACCTTTACGATTGACGTATGCTTCAGGATAGGCTTTTGGAGCTGGTATCCTGATATGAGTTCCATCGATAGCGCCAATGACCTTTGGGAAGCCGCTTGTAGCTTCAAATCCTGCCCAAATTTCCTCAGCTTCTTCAGTATTGGGCCATTTGATTATCGAAGGCGCTAGCTGGACTAAACTGTCTACGACGCGTCGAGTACAGTACAGCGCCGTACTCCTGCCAACATCAAATCGATCGGAGATAGATCTAAACAGATGAGAATACTCCCTTTACATTAGAGATTATTGTACATGTTGACGACTACTCCATTTTTATACCAAAAAAAAAAAGAATATTACTGTTATTGCTAGCTACAGCTACAAGCAACGTAACGTTACATATATGTTGTTAAAATTCACCTTAGAGAATCCGGAGTTGCAAGCCTCCAAAGTGCCAACAAAAATTGTTTCTCCGGGCAAATCATGGGCGTTCCTCTGGTCTCCCTTTGCAGCCTTGGTGCAATTAGAGACAAAACATGTTCGAAGGTACCAGGAAGTATCCTAAACCATTTCCCCAATTCATTTAAATCTAGCTGTAATAACGATAAGCATTCGGAAGGAACATAAGAAAAGTTTTACCTGAAATGAGCTTTGAATTGTTGTGCCGTCAAACCCGGTACTATCCGTTCAACGTAATTAGCGACCCTGCATATTTTCCGTCTTTTATTTAGGGTTTGCACAATCAAGTCTTCGGCATTGTCGTCGCTGTCACTTGATGATACGTCCATAATTTCCTGCGTTATCATCGTTAAAATTCGCAAGAAATCACTACGACCCTCCATCACCTCCATGTTTCACTCAAGCACAGTGCAAAGTCCCGCGCAAATGTGTCAAGATGGCCGAATGCGATCACGACGATCGCAACGCAAATAGCGTTCGTGGAGCTTGCAATCGCTGACACGCAATTGGCTCTCCGAACAGCAATAGTAGCGTTTGGGTTTTTAGTGCTGATAGCGACTCCCTGAACGCACCATTAATATATGACATGAATTGCGAGAAAAGTTTTATGACATTTGTAACCGTCAAAATAAAGAGATTATTTTCTTTTGGACTCCATTTTTTTTTTTTTTAATTGGTTTTACGGCTCTGGGTACAAGCCCTTTTAAGCCTTGCTTCACTTCAATATTATTATTCACTATATTTTTTTAACAGTGTTTGTGATAAATTTATAGAGAGTTTTAAAGTACAGTTTATTAGATAGTAATTCTTGTAAATTATTAGGCACTTCTTTGTCTTTGTTCGAGTCACTCGATTGATTAATTACACTTAATTCACTACACATCACTAATCTTTCCATACCGAAAGCACGGCATATCATAAATAAATGTTCTAGGTTAGAATTTTCAGCTCCACAGTAGGGACAATCCGAATTTTCCACCAGTTTGAGCCTTTTCAGGTGAGTTTTTGTGTGACAGTGACCAAATCGCAGTCTATTAATAGTTGTTATAAAGTCTCGGCTGTCTGCTTCTCTATTATCATGGTACCAGGGTTCAGCGGGCAGGGCTTTTTGTATCCCTGCGTACCATCTGCCTTTTTCTTGGCTTGCAGTTGCCCAGTAATCAACCCATAATGCTTTCAGGTTTCCAGCCATGTGAGCATAGAAGTCCGTGAATGGTATTTTCAAGGTTGAAGAGTGATCTTCATCAAAGTTGGATCTTACAGCTTTGTCTGCTTCTTCATTACCAGTAATACCGCAGTGAGAAGGTACCCAATTAAAACTTACATATTTGTCTCTTAGAGTTAATTCATACAATACTTGCCTAATATTATACACTATATAATTCAAATTGAATTTGAAACTGGAATTTTCTAATGCTGCTAGAACGCTTTGTGAATCAGTGAAAATAATAATATTTTTACAATTTACAAATTCATTAATGTACAATAGTGCTGAGAACACTGCATAGCATTCAGCAGTAAAGATGCTACATTGGTTATCAATCTTAAAACAATAACTTATCTTTCTCTGTGGGTCATAATATGCAGATGACACATTATTCTGGCTCTTAGAACCATCTGTGTATAGCCTGTAATAATGTTCATCAACTGAGGCTAATAACTCATATTGGTTAGTAATGTTAAGTTGAAGATTATTTACATTGTAATTTACAAGTGCATCGAAATCCATGTTGTACAGTGGCCAAGGGCTACTTTTGTGCATATTTACGGAAATATCATTTACATGACTTAAAATTCTTAATAAGCTTGGAACACATCCAGATATTACATTAGAAATATTTACATAAGGTCCTGACATGTTAAAGGGCAATGGGTCAAGAGGTAGGATTCTACTGATAATGTGTTTGTTGTCTGAAGCTACTATTTTAAGACAACATCTTTCAGCAATTTGCAATCTTCTCAAGGTTAGAGGAGGAATGCAAGCTTCACACTGCATTGCATTTATAGGTGTGGAGCACATGGCTCCTGTTATAATTCTTAGAGCTTTATTTTGTAAAACATCTAATTTTCGTAATAAAGTAGGACTACAGTTCATGTAGGCTATAGAACTATAATCAAAATGACTATGTACAATACTTTTGTACAACATTGATAAAATTTTAGGGTCTGAACCCCAGTGAACACCTGCAAGAGACCTAAGCACATTCAAAGCTCTTGAAGCATTCTTAATCAAGTAATTAATATGATTTCCAAAAGTCAATTTTTGGTCCAAGTAAACACCTAAAAACTTCTTTTCAGAAACCCAAGGCAAAGCCATGCTATTAAACATTACAGAAGTATTACAACCCAATACTTTCTTTGAGAAAATCATTGCGGCACTTTTTTCTGGACTTATATTTAACTTTAGCTTATTACAATAAAAAATTTTAACTTGTGAAAGACCTCTAGTCAAATTATTTACAGCTATATTCACATCTCTATTTACACTATATAAAACCAAATCATCAGCATATTGAAGATATTTAACATTTTGTGCCGTGAGGAACTTATTTAATTGACAAGTGTACAAATTATAAAGCAAAGGCGAAATGGTTGCACCTTGCATTGTTCCTTTATATACATTTCTAGGTCCGTGGATGTTATTATTATATTTAACAAATAACTGTCTCTCATATAGGAAATTGAATATCCATTTACAGACTCGTCCGGGAATTCCTAAGTCCTTCAAGATGCCAACCAGGACACTTGGATCGACATTGTCAAAAGCGCCCTGTACATCCAAAAATGCGCACACAGTGGATGAATGACTAAAAAAAGAACTGTTTATGTCAGCCAGTAATGAAGTAAAGCTTTCTGCAGCGCTCCTCCCCTTACGGAAACCAAACTGTTCTGTAGGTAAGATATTTTTTGATTCCACAAACCAATCTAGTCTAACCTTTAGCATGTATTCAAAAATCTTACCTACACAAGAAGATAATGATATAGGTCTGTATGAATTATGGCTATTTTCTGGCTTGTCAGGTTTTAATATAGGTATGACACATTGCGTCTTCCATGAAGAAGGAATGGATTGAGTTTTCCAAAGAGTGTTGTACAGTTTGAGCAAAATTTTCTGTGCATCACTGTGCATGTTTCGAATAAGCTTATAAGGAATATTATCTAAACCAGGCGTGGTATCTTTTCTGGATCGAAGTGCACTTTGAAACTCTGTCCACGTAAAACTTTCAGAAAGAAAAGAGCTTTCAGGCTCTAATTCATTAAACAAAGAATTTAATTTATTTGTATCAATATTCTTTTCAGGTGGTGAAATTGGAGCATACTTATCTAGAAAGGCTGGGATCCATTCATCGTTTTTTGAGGTCTTAAATGAAGATATACGTTTAAATCGGCGAATATGGTTCCAAATAACTGAGACAGGTGTGTATCTATTAAATGAATCACATAATTTTCTCCATCCATTTTTTTTTTTTCCGCTAATAATTCTCTTTTTAAGGGCATCTAGTTTCTTATAATTTATAAAGCTCTCCAAAGATGACTTTTCCCTATATTTATTTAAGGCTTCAATACTATTTTTAACTGCAATCGCACAATCATCATCCCACCAAGGAACGGATTTCTTGAGAGCCTGTTGTGAACAGGTTTTAACTTTTGGAATGCATTCATCTTTAATTTTATTAAGCATATCACAAAATAAGTTATAGCTAACCAATGGGTTTTCAGAATCAATAAAAAAGTTCTTAAAAATATTGTTTGTTTCAGATGAAAACTTATTCCAATCAGCGTTGCTGTAAACATATCGCCCCATGGCTTCACCCACCTCAAACTTTTGGACTGCTGTTTGAATGTCAACTATTGTTGGGTAGTGGTAGCTACCCATGGGATCACTATGAACTCGCCATTCACATAGGGGAGCTATACTTGGACTAACACAAGAGATATCAATGGCTGACTGATTCTGATGAGGCCTGCCTACTGTTGTTGGTAAGCCTGTATTCAATATACATAAGTCACACTCATCTAATAAGTTATAGACATCAGAACCTCTAGAATTGATGGATCTGCATCCAAAAGCCACATGATGGGCATTGCAGTCCCCTGCCATAAATAAGGGTTTCGGTAATGTGTTTATTATTTGTTTCAGCTGCCTGCATCTGAAGCGACCCCCTCTCGGAGGACAGTATAAACATAAAATGGACAAATCGCCAACATCCGTTTTAAGAACTACAGCAACTGATTGTAAATTATCATTATAACGTGTTTGAATGCATTTGTATTTAAAGGTGTTTCTAATAAGTATTCCAACTCCACCATTACCATTGGGCCCATCCTGTCTAACAAAATTATAACCAGAAATCCTGAAATCACTTTTCTTTTTTAGCATGGTCTCATTAAACAAACATATATCAATATCGCTCTCAGATAGAAAATCGATTAATAATGGTTTTTTACTGTTTACACTTTCAACATTAAATTGAGCTATACGTAAATACTGCTTATCCATTTTTTAAATTGCTTATTAGTACATCCTTAATAACTGAGGTGGTGATTTTTTCCCCATCTTTGGAGTTCGCCAAGCAAACCAAAGCAGCAACCAAACCTTTTAATATTACGTCATTTTTTATAATTTGATCAATAAGTGTTTCCGAGGAAACTACTTCTGGTGACACAATAGGTGTTTTCGAAATAATCGAGATAGGTGTGGAAGAGGTTTTATTGCTGGCTGTTGGTGCTTTTCGTTTTGGTAGCGTGGGGAAATCTGCAGCATAATTCTTTAATAAATTTTCTCTGTCTGACTTATTAACAGCACTTGCATAAGTGACTCTATTCTTTTTTTCCTGTATCTTACTTTGTTTAACCGGACAATCCCTCGAGATGGCCACATGAGCCCCACCACAATTGATACATTTTAGTTCCTGCTCATTGGTGCAGTCCGAGTAGCGGTGCTCACCTGCGCAGAGGGAGCATCGCTGCTTGGAACGGCAGACTCTCGCTCCATGATTAAACTTTAAACACTTAAAACATTGCAACAAAGGTGCAATGTATTCATGAACGCGGTATCTGAATATATCTAAATAAACCGCGTCTGGCAGCGCATTAGATAGGAAAGTCACACTTACAGATTCGTAAGGCTTGATCTGTCCATTGACTTTGCGGGTGAACCTTCTCACCCCGATGATCTCGACGGATGCAGTGAGTTTCTTGAAAAGCTCTTCGTTGCTTATACTTGTAGGAACATACCTGAGGACTCCTATTTTCTCGATTGCTCTGGCTGGAATGTAGGCTTTGAAGCCATGTCTATTAAGGAAATCCTCATTCTGGAGGAAATTGTTGGCATTGTTGTACTGGGCAAAAGTAATTGCAAGTTTCGTAGCCGAAATGCGTTTTATATCAGACACGCCTTTGATATCATTTCTGAACAGACTGGCTAGAAAAAGTGGATTTCTGTTGCCGATGTTCTCGCCTTTGCTGCTCTCTACGAAGACCGTCAGCGCAGCGGGGTCTGCATTCTCCGGGAAAAGCCTAACATACCCAGGCTTGATGTATGGTAAATAACATTCATCACTTAGTTTTGCACTATTTGAAACGTCCCCATCACCGGAAGGTTCGTTTGAATCTGTCTCTACAATTCTTCTTTTTTTAGGTCCCTGCAGCGTCCCAGGGGGCTCCGCCCCTGGGAGCGACATTTTTAAAAACTATTCACACGTAATATTAGTTATTTACAACACAAATAACACAATTAAATTAATTTCGGAAAAAAGTTTTTCAGCGTTTCGAAATTCGCGCCCTCTTCTTTCAAAAGCCCGCCGAAGAATCTTTTTTTTTTTTTTTTGGACTCCATCACAGTCGGTGTTGCCGGTAATGAAAATGTAGATTTTCTTGCAAGAACCATCACTTCATGTCCCGTAAGTCTACCTAAAAGAGATCTAATTGTTCCTGGTTCAGATATTTCGTACCTTCTTAAAGATATAATGAAGAAAGAATGGTTCTATCATTGGCAAGAAATCATTATAATAAAAGGAAAATGGTACTACGAAATTAATAAAGAAATTCCATCTCTTCCTTGGTTCGCAAAAGGTGGCACATTCATTTTTAGAAAATTCTATACTACAATATTCCGGCTACGTTTTGGTCATGGTCGTTTCAATGAACATCTGAAGAGGCTCAATATTATTTCTTCGGATGAGTGTGATCGCTGCAGCTCTGCTCCGCAATCGCTTCACCACATTTTTTTTACCTGCCCTGCTTTTAATGTACAAAGAATTCTCTTAGTTGAGGAACTTTTGAATATTTATAAAAAAGACCTGAACGTCCCGCGCTCACTTCAGGAGCTTTTGAAAAATTCTGAAACTTTTACGACATTATTTAAATTTGTACAATGTACAATTGGAGAATTATAACTGAAAAGTTTACTCGGATATGATCAATTTCAAGGATAAGAATACTTTCAAGGATATGACTAAAACTACAACGGACAAGATTTCTTAAATTGTATATACAAGACTTGGCAACTTTGCCTAACTGAAAAGATTATTCAAGACTAAGCTATTTTGCCTTAATGAAAAGATTTTAGAAGACTTGGCAGCTTTGCCTTATTGAAAAGATTATTGAAGACTTGGCTACTTTGCCTTTTTGAAAAGATTATTGAAGACTTGGCTACTTTGCCTTTTTGAAAAGATTATTGAAGACTTGGCTACTTTGCCTTTTTGAGAAATGTTAGAAGGTCTTGGCCATTTGGCCTCGGCTACTGAAAATGACTGAACATTAATGACAAGGCTGTATGGTCATAAACCTTTGCCTGCTGTAAAAAGCGAATGAAACAAAAAAAAAAAAACACATTTAAAGCCGACTACACACGGCAATAAAATCAGTGGCGATATATCGGGACAATCAAATACATAGTGGTGGAGATGAAATCGTGAGCTCGCCCGTACCAATTTCTGAGTATAAAATTATGGTACGTTTTGCCCTACACACACGAGGCGATCTAGAAAGCGATCTAGGGTGCTCTCCAACACTTCCGCGATACTGCCTCTGATTTTAGGGCCGTGTCTAGCCGCAATCAAAGCATTTAAATTATTGTCAACCTCAGAATAAGAACTATCAGAAATCAGAAATCAGAACTAGCAAAGGTAGTATGAGGACGCGAGTCGCGCGCGACAACGTCAAAAGTCGTGAGAATTTGACAGTTAATGTACTGGAAATTCGCGACTTTTGACGTTGTCACATAGAACATAGCACACTGCGGCCACACCGGCTCGCAGCGTGTCTGTGAAAACGCAACATAGGTACAATCTATTTACTGAAGCGAACGACTAAAGGTAAACAAAGACACAGCATATCTCAAACTTACATGTCCAGTATACCCACATAGGTTTAGATAGGTCCTGTTTAAGGAAAACAGACAGACAATGAAACAAGACAAGACAAACACTAAGAAAATAAAATAGTTTAGAGAAGTTGCACTCTCATCAACAAAGTCAATCGTGAGTAAATATGGCGTGGGGTGGCTATCTTACTTTTTTTGAATTTAATTAAAAAAGAGGTTCGTAGTCAGCTCTCCATACTTCTTCCTACACTTCGCGTAGCGCATTAGCATAAAATAATCGATCATAATTGGCCTTTAAACAAAAGTCCTACATCTTTGCTAGTTGCGAACATAATTATTTGGCAGCAGTAGGATCGCTTTTATTTGAGGACCACTGAAATTTTAGGTATTTTTTGGGGCATAGATCTCTTAAGCAAATCGTATTTTCATGATAAAATAAAATATTTAGTGAAATAAACTGCGAGTGAGGGATAAATCAGGTAATAACAGTGTTTTTGTGTTTATTGCTTATTGGCATTTATGAGCCATATCGTTTTGTATAATTTTCCTAAATATGCAGTGTTATAAATGTGGCATATTGAAAAACCAAATTTTTGACATGTTGACACTTACTCGTTCGCTTCAGCAAAGGTAGTATAGGTAGGTACTTGTCTTAATACAAACTTATAATATACCTAGGTAGCCACTGTCTAGTCACCTAGTCTAAAATTTGGCCCCGACACGTGCGTCCCGACTAGGCTGGACGCCGAGTCGAGGCCATGAAAATAGAAAAGAAATGAAAAGGAAAGGCTGAGTAAATATCTAAGAGATTTTTAAGTTTAAATTTTCAGTAAAAATCTGTGTATGTTTATTTGTTACACAAACCAAATAGTAAGTCGCAAGTTTTTAATTTATAATAATAATAATAATAATAAACTCACGCCCGTTATCCCCGAAGGGGTAGGCAGAGGCACCAGTCTCTAGAACTGGACCCACGTTTTGCCGAGTTTATTAGGTCCCAAACGTGACAAGTGGCAAGCCTGTCGCCGTTATCCGGGCACAATTTATCAGCGAATGGTGTTGCTGTACAAACAAATGTACGTAACTAAAAGTCATTGGTACAAATACTTAAATAATACTTACGTTTTTAATTTAAATACCTAGTTAATATAGAGTGTTGTAGTAAAATAAAACAACGATGGTATTATGAGTAAAACAATAGATTTATATGTATTAATACTTACTATTCACATATTATGGCTTAGAAATAATTTAAAAACAAATTTAGGTATCTCTTTATGACTAGTATCACGGTTTTACAGCCTCATGTGTGTGGTTCATACTATACACCTGTACCTGTATTATAACTACCTGTGTAATTTCCTTTTTTATGTACAATAAAGTGTTCTCTATCTATCTATGTATCTATACACAAGTTGACTGTTTTTGAAATAACAAATAAATGACATTTGTTGTGTTGCTACAAATAAAATAATGTAGATTTTATTGATAAAATTCGTGCGTGTATATGGTGACTAATAAATAAATACAAATTTAACCGTGTTACGCAGCACCATAACATGTAATCAGTTGTTTATACAATCAAGTATTTCTTCTTCTTCTTTCTTCAGTTGCGTTGTGACCTTCAAAAGAATAGTTAAAAATATTGTCACGGTGAGCCGCTAGGTTTTACGGGTTATTCACCAACTGGACACACATCACTGGACACACCTGTGTCGAGTTGGTTAAACTCAAATTAGTATCATTTACTCTTTCGTCATCTGGATACACCAAGATTTTTACGCGTGTCCAGATGGTGAAACGTATTTAAATCATTTTAATGTTTTCGTCAACTGAACACACATTCGAATTTTACCCGAATTTATGACGAAGTACAGTCACGCGCAAAATGTTTTCTGTCACAATTATCATCTGACATCAAACGTAGCACTGCTGGAAACGGGTAATTTTACAGTATTTTTACAATACTTTTACAGTAAATACTTAGTACAAAAGTACTAGGGTAGCAAAAGTATGTAAGAGATTGCGGCTAAAATAAAATCTCATGAAAAACATGCGGCTTAGTTCATGGTGTTGCTTAATACTGCGCAGTATTAAACAGGGTTGTTTACTACTATGTACTACTTACTAATTTCTGTTACCCTAGTACTTTTAACCGCTCTGGACTGTACCACAAGTGCGACGGGGCTTACTGGGAACCACTGTGAAGCGTGGAGCGAAGTACTGGGAATTGACGTAAAACGCAAAGCGACATTATGGGTATCGAGATTCAGGGAATAAAACTTATGATGAAGGTCCTACAGCAAGAAAAAAAATTGAAACTATCAGCATTGTTAGAGGTCAATAATTCAATGAGCGAGGCGATTGTTAACCTGTCTGTACCCTTTTTCTGCAAAAAAACAGAGTGTGTCCAGTTGGCGAAAACATAAAAATTATTATTTCAGCTTTCACCATCTGGACACACGTAAAAATCTTTGTGTGTCCAGATGACGAAAGAATAAATGATACTAATTTGAGTTTAACCAACTCGACACAGGTGTGTCCAGTGATGTGTGTCCAGTTGGTGAATAACCCGGTTTTACAGGTTAAATCTACTGTGATTTGGAATGTTTTTACGTAACACGATCGGTTTTTATTTTTTTAAACAGACGGGTGGCACCCCAGTAAACACTGGTGACCATTAAACAGACACTAGACAGTAGAAATAATCAAGTTCAGCGACCTTATTATGCGCACTTAATCCTGATCGATTCCAATCGACTAATTTCCGAATTCTACACTAATTTGGTTTATTTTAGTGCGTTTTCGAGTTTAAAATAAAAATCGAACTACCTACTTTTCTTCTTTGCTGATTACTATTGACAGACCGACCACTATTATAAGTACCGAAACTAACTTATTTTGGCACCAGCAAAGGTAGTACGAGGACGCGAGTCGCGCGCGACAACGTCAAAAGTCGCGACTTTCCAGTACATTAACTGTCAAATTCTCGCGACTTTTGACGTTGTCGCGCGCGACTCACGTCCTCATACTACAGGTAGCGCAAATCTTCTAGTTAGCTCTGAAGTTGGCGAGCTTCGCGACGCAGTAGCAAAAAATAGGTGTCAGCGGAATGGAGTCGGCGCGGGCAGGGACGGCCGCTCCCCTCTCACCCCCGCTATGCACCCCGCTCGCGTAGATTTCAATGTGTTAGGACTTTAGGAGGCAGTTATCGTTGTTATGCAAACGCACACGCTTGCACTGCGAGAAAAGTACAGTCGAGCGCCGCATTAATAAATAGTCTTTATTGAGTTACTTTTATTTTTATGGTATTGATTGAATAAAATATTAATAACAGATCATATTAGTTATTACAATGCCTAGGCAAAATACCGTATTACGACGGCAAGCTAGAAAAAGTCAAAGAGATTGAACAGGAATATAAGAAGAGTGACCACGTCATAGACACCCTAACCGAAGAAAATATTATTATGGTCATTCATGTCAACGACAGTGAATGAGAAAGAAGTGAGGATGAGTTTGAAGAGGCCGCCGATACCACAGAAGACGATTTAGACAGTGATGATATGGAAGCTGTGGCGTGCGTGCTCATCAAAATCTCTATCGGATTTTGTGGAAGGTGTTCAGCCATTGTAAAAGTTAGCGTATGTGACTTTGCCTACCTTAACAAATATTTTTTATAATTTGATTTCCACAAAACATGTAATTTTGTAAAGAAGTAAACTTTCAAAATTAGTTATTTTATGGTCCACTTATTTATTTGTCCAACTGTACATCTGCGCAGTGGCCGCAGCGCCAACTTCAGAGCTAACTAGAAGATTTGCGCTACCTGTACCTTTGCTGGAATTCAAGCCTTTTATATAAGTAACTAACAAATCACTTATATTATATATACCTAGTTATCTTTATTGTATAAAGTGTTTACTCAATTCAATAACAACTTATGTGAGGTCTCAACTTTAGGTCAAATTGTTGTGTGTGCGCTTCACTATTACATATTCACTATTGCGTATAGGACTTCATCCTGTAAAATAGTAAGCTGTTGAAATAAATAAAATAAAAATAATAATAAAAAAAGCATGGTTAGAGGTATGAGTAGCTGAGTACACCTTAAGGCTGTAACAAGGGCGAATGACTTTGAGCATTTGAACTCTGAGTTATAACATAATAAACTAGCGCTAATAATCTCTTGAATGTTTGTTGTACTTCTTCGGCGAATACTTTAGAGGCTAATCCATAATCCAAAGATTACACAGATAAGAGATGTGGCGGATTTTCGATGGCGATTGTTCCCTGCGCTAATTAAGAAATCGTAAAATTTTGTACTAATCACGCTTAATATTAACATTAAAAAATATGTGATCAGATAGGATTGCAGATATTGATGTGGCCGATATTTGCATGAAAGATTTAAATGAAAAGCTACTATCGTTTACCAGCGAAATTAGATTCTGTGGAAAATAAAGCTTTTGGAAAAAAATTTTTTTTTGCCATTTAGACAGGTTAAATGCAATTTTTTATCCGTACGAATTAGTCACTGATATATCCTTTATTACCAAAGATTTTATTTAGAATTTTTTAGTGCGTAGTTTTGCCTAACATTTCAGTTAAAGCTAGCCAATTTTGCAACATTTACCCTTGTTACACCCTTAAACATGCAATCAATCAGTGCTGGTGAGTAATAAACCTGCAGCAAGTACTGAGCCTGAGGCCGTTTTACCGCCGCATTTCTTGTTGTTTTTATTTCTCGTCTTGTCTAATGTCGGTGTAGGTAGGTACTTCTTCTTCAATGAACCTCACCACTTTTTGTATTTGCCCAATACGCTGTATTAGGAGCTATACCATGGGCAACCAGGAGTCAGATTAACATTCAAATATTTATTGACAATAGTACCACATATCTTAAGATAATGATAATCATTTCCACACAACACAATCAACTATCCTGTCCCCCTTTTAGTTACGTAATTGTCCGCTGTATTGGGTTAACCTTTGTCAAAATATGGATGTATATTATTAAATGACAGTTCGAAGTAGGTAGGGCAACAACAGTAGACAACAGTTAAAAGTTAACTTCATTTTAAAGGTACAAGGTCAGTGAATATAATGCTACAATTATAGATTACTTTTAATTTAACCGATTTCTTGTATTTTGTGAGAAGTGTGTAACTAATAATTAAATTTTATAAAGTTCATTTTAGGCTTAAATTAAAATAGCTTTAATATTTTTCAATGTACAGCGCTAAGATATTGACATCCCCGTATTCCAAAACAAATTATAATTTATCTTTTACGTTTGCACAAATTAGGAGTCTTTTTAATTTCCGTTTAATTTAAAGAGTCCTTGTAGATCTCAGTAGATGACGTTTCTCCGTGCATGACGTTTTCCGGTGTAGCACTGTATTTATTTCGCTTTAAAAAATAATAAAGCAGTCCAAATCATAATATTCGGATCCCAAAATTAGGTACCTATTTTGTAGGTACTTAATTTTTTTAGGACAATGCCTATTACGATATTATGTGCCATAGTAACTGAGCTAGGTCATCACAAACACGTGATGCTCAAACATGTTCGTGTTCAAACCTATTTTATAGTGTTGTTATTATGAATCAGGTGCTCTACAAGAGTTGGTTACATTTCGTTTTTCAAAAACTGGTAACGGATTAAACGCACGTCATCGTCACCGTCGTCATCCACCGCCGCGTACTTCCACAGAGTTATTCCAAGTGCTCTTTACCGGGCCTCATTGGAACGCAAACAGCATGATGAGTAACGGCACCGTGACCGCGCACGCTAGGTAGATGGAAGTGCGGGGTTCACACTCCGAAATCACGACGAATTGTTCGTTCCAGAGGGAGTCGTTGTTTCGGAGTGGGAGCTCTAGGACCACCTGTGACACAAGAAAATCAAACATAACCATTTACATACAGTTACATACATTGCTTCTGGCCCCACACTAGGATACCCTGTGTCGTGGGAACCAGAAACAGCGACATCACAAACAAACATAAACATGTAAACGTCCAAGACCGTCCAAGGTTTTTTTTGGCCCCAGCAGGGATTCGAATCCAGGACCTCTCGCATGGTAGGCAGATGCTCTTACCGCTGCGTTACAGAGGTCGCCAATTATTCTATTATAGGTTCTTGCACACGAAACATAGCCCATACTCTCTCTCTGAGAGAGAGCCCTGCAGTGGGACGTACCTACATACAATATAATAGTTTGCTTATAGGCATCTACCTATGTTAGATAAAGAGGTATTGTATCCATCTACATATGGCTCGTAGCTCCGGCCGCCTGAGTGATCTTAAACGATCACGAAGGTTAAGCAACATAGGGCGCGTTCAGTGCATGATGGGGGACCATTCGATGACTAACGCTAGTGGCATTTTTCCGAGTCGAGTGATAAATCTGCTTACGTAGGTGTAATACTTGAACGACCCTCAAGTAATAGTTTCACAATGGTTATACATTTCTTAGTCGATAGGTTGCGTAAAATTGCGACCGAGTGGGTTCCACAAAATCTACACCGACGTCGCGGCAGACCAATGCGGAGATGGCGGTACGACCTAAATGCATTCTTGCCGGGATGGTGCGAGGTGGCTGGAGACAGAGAGATGGAAAGCAGGAGGGGAGGCCTTTGCCCAGGAATGAAATACAAACGAGGCTATGTAAAGGTTGTGATGACTTATGGCACTGAAACGTGGTCTTGCACTATGGGCCTCATAAGAAAGCTCAATGTCACGCATCGACTTATGGAAAGGGCTATGCTCGGAATTTCTCTACGAGACCGAATCAGCAATGATGAGATCCGTAGACAAACGAAAGTCGTCGACATAGCCCAGCGGATGAGTAAGTTGAAGTGGCAATGGGCGGGGCACATAGCATGCAGAACTGATGGCCGATGACGACGAAAAGTTCTCGAATGGAGACCATATATCGGCAACCGCAGAGTGGGACGACCACCCAGAAGATGGACAGAAGATGGTGGCAGGAAGACGCTGGATGGAAGCCGCTTCCAACTGGTCTTTTCGGAAATCCATGGAGGAGGCCTATGTCCATCAGTGGACTTCTTGTGGCTGAATGATGATGAAAAAAGGTAAGCTGCTAGTCAGTTTATTCTGGGGCCATCACCTTCTGGCTGCTAAACAGATCCAGAGACAGCGCACACTTCTCCGTGGAGTTCCGGCACTCCCTGAGCGCGGTCCTGGCGACGTCGTAGCGTGTCTTCTGCAAGGAGAACAGCACACTAATGTGGTTCTCCTGGACTTCGTTCTCCGAGTTGAACACGAAGAAGTAGTAGCCGTTTGCTGGCACCCTGCAGAAAATAGATACTTTTGAGTAGCAGAGTACAGCATATAGGTAAGACATGACAAAGAGACATAATAATATATGGGTATATGGTGTATGGGGAGCGCAGGGCAGCGCTTTTATTCGGGAGCTGGGACGCCGATTGAGGGACCGTGGCATGGACGTTCGCTCTGGGGCATATCTGAGCCAAAGGATTTCCCTTGCTGTGCAGCGCGGTAACGCGGCCAGTATTATGGGGACTTTTGGTTCGGATGTGGCTCGGAGCGATTTATTTGGATAGAGTTTGTATTATTATTGTTATTGCCTTGACATTCTTTTAATTTAATTCTTTTTGACGAAGCTTTATGTGAATTTTGATTATGTTTGTAATGATTTTTTTTAATGTCTATGTAAATAATTTAGGTATGTCTATTGTGTTTTAATTTTGGAATAAATGTATTTGTTATAATATATAACAAATGGAACATAATGTAACATACAAGAGATGATTGTCATATGTCGAGTAAGATACATCGGAGGCGGACAAAATGACGACGGCGGGATGATCATCTTGATGAAGTCATTAGGGGTGGTAAATGACTGAAAATGTTAGTCCAAAAGGTTTGATAATACGAAGCCTTTGATATGCAGTGGGACAAGCGTTTTATGGAGGCAACATAAAAAAATCGCTCTCTCTCTTTCTCTGTTTCTGGTTTTTAATCCCACATGGTGGGGTCAGCTTTCCTTATCTTCTCCCTTAACTTCGCCCTATTCCCGGTATCTTCTTCAGAAGTGATCGTACTCGAGCATCGGCTCTATGACGTTTTTCTTCACTACATCCATCCACCTTGTTTTCGGTCTTACTCGGGATCTCCGTCCGGGAACGGACAAATGTGGAGCTTCGATTCCAATATAGTCGGGGGTTTTCTTTTAACATGCCCAAACCAACTTAGCCTACTCTCTTGTACCTACTTTATCGACGATGTTCCGCACTCCAAGACTTCCTATTACGTACTCGCGTTGGATCTTACCGAACCTTAGTACGCCACACATCCACCTCAGCATCTTCATTTCAGCTGTTTGGAGGCCTTTGACTTGGGTTTTGGTCAGAGGCCAGGTTTCGCTGCCGTGCATCAAGACTGGCCTTAGGCTACATAAAAATGTAGAAAATAAGGTACCTGTAAGTCAAAGCATTCCGCTGTGCTGCTTTCAGCCTTTCCGCATCACTAAACCTGGCTTCACACTTCATATGCGGCGTCAGCGGTAGGTTCAATATCAGTCCGTCGCATTCTAGGAGCGCCTCTTCACTGCTGGAGAACGAGGACCAGAACTCCGAGTTGCTCATATCGAGGGGAGAAGTCTCGTTGAGGACGATGTGGTGCTCCGCGTACCCATCCGGCACCAGCCCCTGTGGAGCCCTGGGGCTGTTAGTTACCTAATTTTCTAAGACCGATTGGCCATAAGTTTTGATTAGTGCACGACCCAATTGAGAATTGCGGAATGGTTGAGGTTGAAATTAGTCCAAGCTAAACAAACAGTTGATGATTCAAATATTTCGTCAACTAGTTTCCTAGCTACACTAGGCAAAAAAATTAAATGGAATTCAGCTTTCGGTCTTGTGAAATTGGGAACTCAATTTTGACTTAGCTACACAAAGTTTGATCTTCGGCCTTTTACTTATAGCTTATCCTGTAAGCTTAACAGTTTCGTTCAATCACAAAGCTAAATTACCTTTAGCCCTTTGGTGATGCGGCCGCCTAATGAACATCCTTCCTAGGCAGTTAATTCGACGGCCAATTATACCAGTTGACGGTGATATAGTATTCTAGGGTATATTCCTCATCATCATTTTTTATGTTATTTTGTTTTATAAAAGGTGAAGAAACAGCTACAAGTACATTATAAACATTTGACAAGTAGATGTAAGGAAGATATTGAATAGGTACTGCATCCTTAGACCTTCACACAGAGAAATAACAGATGGGGTAATATTTCTCAACCGGATCTTGGGCAAGAAGTTAGACGTCATGTCCTGCTATGGGTCGTTTAAAAGCTACCATGGGATCTTACCTCTTCAGCAGCATAGTCCCTTGCCTCATCGTCTTCGTTCAAAATCTTCTCCAGACTCGGCGTGCCCAGCACCAGCTGCCGCTTTGGTCTCGGTTGCTCTTTCGCAGCTTGGGACTGCTCTGTGGGGGAGGAATGAGAAACCAGGAAATTTAAGAATATTTTTAATCTTGTTTCTAAAAACCCTAATTGTCTTACATATTTCATGATAGCCCACACACACAACACAAACACACATACATACGCGCACACACACACACACACACACACACACCCACACACACCCTCACACACACACACACACACACACACACACACACACACACACACACACACACATATATATATATATATATGTGTGTGTATATATATATATATATATATATACATATATATATATATATATATATATATATATACACACACAAATACACACATATTTGCTGAGTTATTTCACTGATTTCATGATGCATCCAGTAATGCTCAAGCGTTTTATCTGACGAGAGATTAAGGTGTTTTAAAAAGCTGCTAGCCGTAAGCATTTCAAATTGATGACCGTGATTTAACTCTATTCATGTTTTGTAAATCTGTCTTCGTCCATCTAAATTATAATCTAAAGTGTCGACTCACGTTTCTTCACAGAGTTGGCTCTCTCTTCATCGATCGCCTCGACCAGCACTCTCCTCAGCTGGTCTAGTTCCTCACTGCTACCCCTCACGTTATTCATTATCTCTTGTTCGATTGAGCTTTTGTTCTGAAAGAATATAGATAATATTTATTAGGTATAGCAAATTTGCTTAGATGTCGTGCTTTCAGATCAGGCAAGCCATATGTAAATCATTCAAGGCATTTCCATCCAATCTATGATTTATTTTAAGCAGTTTAGTATATTCAGTATACTTTCTTACTGTTCCATTAGCAGATTGAGTTTTATTACGGAATATCTAAAAATTACATTTATAGAGTGTAAGTTAGCTAAGTTGAATGACTTATTTTCATGATTTTAGTTATTCATCAACATCAATTATCATTACAACCAATGCATTGTTAATTGATGTTACGATATTAATCACTAGTTACCTAAAATTTAAAAATCATTACCTCTACGTCCGTATTCACCCCCATGCTCTGATGCAGTTTCTTCAAAACCCTCTTGCCTCTGTCTCCCAAGGCTTGAAGCCTTTTCAGCACATCTTCGAAGATCTCTTTCGAGTCTTGTTCTATTTCTGCTGACAGCTGATCATTATATTGTTTCTGTAAGGTTAATTTCATCATTATTATCTTTAACTAATTATGTCTTACGTTAGGTAAGTTTCGAGGCGGATTTTCGTGTTCAGTAAAGTAAATAAATAGAAAATAATAAATTTTATTTTCATACTTTGTAGTGTGAAACTAAAATTCAAAATCCTGTGCTCACTTATACTAATGCAGTGCTCCGCACTGATTCATGATTTATAATCACAAACTATGATTAGTTATGTCTACAAACATAATAATGAGGTAATGAGTTGTGGAAAAGTACGTCCAACGTCTTATCTAAAACCTGAATACTCAGTTCCACGTTCTTGGGATTTTATCAATTCTCTTTATCACATTTTATTACATAATGAAAAGTTGTAAAACGACATAGTTGCAAAAAATATTTGAACTGCATTTATCTTTATCACATTTGAGTACGATCATATCATATTATCTCATTTTCATCATGATCTTTTGATGTGATTCTAAGTCTAAATCATTTGTTGTCAGCAGTCCTCGGAAATAATAACAGTATTAATAATAACATTTCTGTTGATTTCGGAAATACCTGGTGGCTGATTTATAGTGAAGGAGATAATACTAATTTAGTCACCGAAAAAGCATTTCACGACAAATCAAAACTTGAGTTTTGGAATTAACTACTTCATATTATATTTGCTCGTCAACTTTACTCATATACCGGAGTATAACGCTGCTTTTTGCACTAGCTTCAATATTAATTTTACTTGCTAAAGGATGGAAAAAAACCATTCCTTAGCACCATAAAGTAGGTAAGTATATGTTTTCAATTATAAAAAGTCTTATTAAATTAGAGCGTATAAACATTGTAAGAATTCTTAATCATTTGCCTACCTTTGCATGCATTTCAGCTTCCTCTTCCAATCTGACCAAAACATTATCGGTATTCTCATCCAATTTGATTTCAGTTTTATTATTTACTTGTGGATCACTTTCTTTAGAACTAGGTTTAAATAGTTCAGTAGTAGCCCTCACACCCGATGTTGTCGTAACCATTTGTTCAGTTGTTGTCGTGAACTTATTTTCAGTTTTTAAAGTTCTATTTATTGTATTATAACTACCGTTGTTTTGGTTGAGATCTGCAACAACATTTGACACTATTTCATTTCCGTTTTAATATCGACTTAATATTTAAACATATTAAGCTCTTCAAATCAGAGCAAAACCTGGTCGGACTCTTCCGAAATAAATCAAGTAAGTGTATCCAGCATAAAGTCTATAATGCGTAGTGCATACGAAAGTTTTAGTTCCAAAATTCATATTGATACTTTTGTAATACTTTTATGACTTTTCAGCTCTCTAAGTTGACAGTTCCACAGTTCCTATAAAATGTCGTCATCATGCTTTTTTGCTTTTGTATTGAGCAGTTTCAAATATGTTTTGTCATCGTCAGTATTTTTTTAAGAGGCTTCAATGATCCTTGACCAAAATCTCTCAATGCCAGTCACCATTGGCAGCAAGACTTGACTCAATTCTATATACAACTACACCTTTTTAAGCGTACCTTTAAAACTCAGATATTTCTGTTCATCTCGGTCCACGTTGGTGTCTCTGAACCGGTGCAATGCAGCTAATGAAACAAGATGAGCGGGAAGCTTGAAATCCTTTGCAGCCTTGTCTTTGATGGCTTGCCTAACTGCGTGGAGGCGCTCTAGTATCTCACGCAGTTCCTGAAATATATAACAGAATTATTCCACTTATAACGATGGTCTATATTGAACTTCAATCATCATCATCAGCCCTCCTCAGCACATTGTTGGGTACCTACAGGGTTTTTCCCCATCACGCCACACCTCGCGGTCTCTCGCCATCCACACCACGGCCCTCCTGCCAACCTGGCCACATCGTCTGACCATCGGGCTGTTGGTCTACCGATTAACCGCCGCCTGATTCTCAGCCGTTACTGTCCTAGTCCACCTGCCGCCCACTGAACTTTACTTTATTTAGTATTAGCTGCTGCATACATTTGCTCTAGAGACTGGTCTACTAGCTGTATTGACAGCTAGTATTTTTTTGCAATTCCAGGGGTCATCATCATCAACCCATCATGTCCCCACCAAGGGGCACGGGTCTCTTTCCTGAGGAAGGTATAGGCCATACTCCACCACGGGGGCCAAGTCCGGATTGGTGGAGGCTTGTAAGACTAGTGGCTGGTCTTACTGTCAGAAGTTTTCAAGCCGCCCTAAGGCCTCTGACTTGGCTTAACGACTGCCATCTATCGACGGCAGCCGGGTCATAGCAAGTTGGATAACAAAAGGACCAGTGTGCAATCCATTACGCTGTGGAATTACGCAATGGATAGATGTGATCATGTGACTTTAACTTTAAAAAGTGACAGGTTTCCAGAATCGCAATAGCATAGGATTAGAATAGCACTGAACTTTATGCTCTGTTTTTGTTCTTAAACATGAAAACCTATAGATATTCATAAACAAACATTTACATACAGGCACGTACATTGCTTCTGGCCTCACACTGGGGTACATACCCTGTGTCGTGGAAACCAGAAACAGCGACATCACAAACATGTAGACATCCAAGAGGGTTTTTTTTATTTCGTCCTCAGCCGGGCATTTTAGGCAGATGCGCTGTGATAGGCTGTGCCACAGAGGTAGTTATTTACAAATGTCGCGAAACACTGGCGCAGTTTGTTGGTGTTACGCTCAATCGACCCACCAAAGTTCTTGAGCACTAACCGTCGAATCGTGGTCAGTGACGTCACCATCCGGCACGGAATCCGATGACGTCACGTTTTGCGATAGACTCGGGTCATGGAAACTGACACCTGCCTTGTGCCTCTTCATTGTACCTGGGAATAGAAACGATAAACATTCTGAGGGCCGGTTTCTGAACTGAGAATTTCGCTAAGTAACTACTTAACTGTAGTGCTGTTTCGTCAAATTTATTTGAAAACAGCATGACAGAACGTTACTTAAGTATTTACTTAGTGAAATTCTGAATTCAGAAATCGGCCGTGAGCCGCGTTTCAACCACAAGCCATGAAATCAGAAATCAGAAATTTATTTCAACGTAAAGAATTTACATTAGGTATGCTTGTTGAATGTCAATGTACCTACATAAAATTATAATGTTAGCCGCTGCCTTAGGGTCGAATGTAGTGGAGAAAAAGGCAGCAAAAAAAACTCCACTCTGACCATCTTTTCTCAAAACATCTTAAATCTAATACAAAGTTTGGTAGGTACGAATGTCCATCTACCTAAGAATGTCAAAATTCAAGACCCATGAGTGCAATCAATACTTGCAATGTCAAACATTATTTGATATTCTTAAACAAGTATGAAAACGCCAATGCTGCGGCCAGACACACGGACGGCACCCGTTCACGAGCATAACGCATGCTTCTTATTCATCCATGGATTCATCCTGAGTTCACCAGGATCCCCTAGGGGATCAGGCTAGGGGATCCTGGCGGACTGAATGGAAGTATGAATGTCCTATATTACTTTGATTTCTTTTTTAATTTGAACGCGTCGATAACCCATAGATTAACAAGTTCGAAGACTTCACTACGAATTGTAGTTTTATGATGACAAAACTCGGCCCTGGAATTCCGCGTCCAACCGAGACCAATGGTTGCTCCGAGACCAATGTTGAATCTTGTCGCCTGGTGATAACGACGATTATGAAACAAAGATCTGATCAACGGCTGATTGTGTTAACGTGCTTATTGATAACCATAATTGCGTCGGGATCATTAAAGATAAGCCCAAAGTCTTCAAAGCGTTGTGTGTTGTCGCAAACGAATGAATTTTGAAGATAGTACGATATTGCCGTCTACAAGCCTACTATTTTTCGATACTATTATTCGCACTAACACGCCTCTTTTAGAGGGAGAGAGAAAGTTAGGAATAAAGAGAGATAGAGTATTTGCTTGTAAGGCGTACAGTTGTGCTACAAACAACTGATCATTGTTCAGGCGCCTGTAAATTACATTGATAGATATTATTTTTAACGTAATCTCCTAACGACCTCGTTACTGACCAATATAGATAAAAGAATAGAGAAGACAGTACTTGTTTGTAACTGTATCCTTTATCCTTTCTATCTAACAGTAAAAGGAAATAACACAGATGTTTCTTAACATTACATATTTCATAAGTACCCGAAACCGGCGTGCGTGCATTAGGGTTATCGAGGAACTTGTTATGAGGAAGAGGATTTTTTTTAAATCGACTCTGAGGAAGTGGATGAGGATGGGGATGCTGAAGAGGAACAGAAGAACAAATAACAAATTGGTTTGCAAATCACCTTCTCTCTCACAGATTTTGTTTTAACAAAACTTATAACCTCTTAAAAGAGGAAGATAATTTTTTTTAAATCAATTTTGAGGAAGAGGAAGAGGATGAGGAACTTCAAAAATATGAAAATTATGATTCTTTATTTTGAGGAAGAGAAAGAGTTATCCTTATAAACCCTAGCGTGCATGCGTGAAGGATCTGTCAAGATCTTAAGAAGTGGCAGTCCCTGGTTTCCCCTCTATACAGTTGTGAGTTTATGTACGTATTTTTAACATAAAAGACAGCTTTCGAGAAGGCTGTAATAACGCCTGTACGAGTATTCTATCTAAATGATATAATATTACAAAGAGGAAATGTTTGTCAGTTTTAGTGCATGGGGTAACCTCCGAAAGTGCTTGTCCGATTTAAAAAAATCTTTTACCAGTATTTAAGGTTACCAGATTCGCAATCTGAGGATGGAATCGAGCCAGAGGAGGAAGATAATTCAACCGATGAAGAAGATGATGATGATTAAAAAAAACTACGCAAAAAAATTTAAATTTTTCATAAAATGCAAGCATTTTATACTTAAAAAACCTGTACTTTTTTATTTGCATACTATTTCTTCAGCTTTTCAATTAATTAAGTTCAATGATGTGAAAAAATAAAATAAAAAATTTGTTAACTGTCAGATTAGGCGATTCCCTCTAGATAATCGTTAGATTATGAGACAACACGTATAAGGCATTAAGAAGAACCATTATATATCTTAATCTGACAGTAGATAGTAGACTCGAGTATTTCAAAATGGCGAATTTTTTTTGCACATTCTAATAATGGCCGCGACTTACATTTTACGCTACATCCAAATCGTCAGATTATTATTTAAGAGCTTTTTTTAGGTGCAAATAACATCCCCTTAGAAAATCTGACGCGCTCGATGAATTTTTTTTTTCATTGTCAACCCTTACGTACGACCACCCCCATCATAGAAACAATCAGATTAACATACGTACATTTTCAAAAATACACAGGATATAGATGCTATCTGACGCGCTCGAGAATACCATGCAACAGTTTTTTTTTACATTTTTGAAAATCTGTAGTCGCTCCCCCCACCGATGAAAAGGTATATATTATTATTATACTTATGACATTTTTTTCTTCTTATCATCTAAACTTCACAATTAAATAGGTCTCTATGACGCTCGAGTAAATCCCGATTTAGCATCATGGGCTCCCCTACTATATAGACGGAAATAAACGTAGCCGCGGGCGTTGAAAAAGTGTGGTTTTCTATTCAAGATAGAAAAAAAAATCTACTGAGTAAACCTAAATTTACAGCGGTAGCATCGCGCCATTTTTTTTGCATCGAATTAAAAAACGGTCTTTTTAAAGTATAATCCCAATGTAAATAAAATGCTAAGTAGCAAATTCTGAACTCACCTGGCTGGTTGGCTTTCCCATCATCTTTCTTGATGACGGCCAGTTTCTTCATCAGAGTCTCGTGATCGAGCAGTCCAAGCTTCTCTGCCTCTATAAGTTCGTCCATCTCCTCTGAAGAGTTGTCTCCAATGTAGGCGCACTCCTGAAGGTGCTTGTAGCCTCTTATCATGATAAGCGAGGCACCAGGCCATCTGGTGGGGAGAAGAGAAATAATTTATTCAATAAACAAATAAATCTGCACAACACAATATCTTGTCCTGATCCTAAACTAGGATACCAAGTGTTATGGTAACCCAAAAACATCGGGGCGCCACGCCAGATGGGGCGCCACGCCAGTTGGGGCGCCACGCCAGTTGGGGCGCCACGCCAGATAACCTTCACGTGTACCCCTCCGCTTCCGTTCCCTCTGATTCCTTGTGAACCAGATGGAAGGGCAAGTGGTGGGGTTGGTGCGCCCTGAGCGTTAGTCAGTGACTTCTCCTTGTGGGATCTTGCTGGCTAACGGCGAATGATCTGGCCCGAGGGGTCGCGTGGGTTCCAATTCCTCTGTGAATCGTTACCCAGGCGACCAACCGAAGGAGGTCCGGCTAGGGGGGGGGGCGCAGTCGCGCCTCAAACTAGTCGGATAAGAGTTGCCGAGGGCGGAGGGTCGGGGGACCCGACGCCCGGCTCCGACGCCGCCCGACTCTGCTTACAGAGAAGTGCTGGAGAGCGAGCGACGGGCGACGCAGCGTCGCGACGTCCTCCTCTTGCCTGTTGTATGGGCGACGGGTCGGGGGAGGGCGGCGCGAGGAAGCGGTTGGGGGTCACTATGGCCCCCCAGAGGAGGGGCGGCGCTTGCGCCGCCGGGGAGCCAGTCTGGCTCCCCACCAGTAGAGCCCCCTCGGGGGCGAGCTCTTGCCGGGTCACAGTGACTTAACCTCTGGCCTATCCTGTGGCCCGGTAGAGTAGCGGAGGAACACCGCGGGGTTTTAGGGGGTAGTCCAGCACTGAGCAGGCGGCTCGACAGTGCTGGGAGTCCACCACGAAGCCGCTCTGTTGTCCCCCGACAGCAGAGTGGCGAAGTGCGCAAATGCATTTCAAATTCAAATTCAAATTCAAATTCAAATTCAAATTCAAAAATTTTTATTTCAACGTAAAGAATTTACATTCTGCTTGTTGAATGTCAATGTACATACAGTTATGTATAATGTTAGCCGCTGCCTTAGGGCCGTCTGTAGTGGAGAAAAAGTTCCCCGCGTAAAAAAAAACCCAAAAACATCAGAAACATGAAAAAACACCCAAACTGAGCCCACAACTACATCTCCGCCGCGCCAGCTCAGCAACCCGAAGTGTGTTTGGGCCTCTGATAATCATCATCATCATCAACCCATTATGTCCCCACAGAAGGGCACGGGTCTCTTCCCCGAGGAAGCTTTATTCCATACCTTCCTCAAGGAGTGGTGGAGGCTTGTAAGACAAGTGGCTGGTCTTACTGTAAGAAGTTTCCAAGCGCCCTAATGCCTGGCTTAACTACGGCCAATAATAATAATTTAATATTTTTTATATTCAAAGGAAAATTTATTGGGTATACGCTTCTTCTCTTTCACGCCAACCCATCCGGTCCAGTGCTAGTCTCGTCCAATGTTTCCCAGCCGCTAGCACAATGTCGTCGGCTCATCGGGCTGGTGATCGGCTTACCGACCGAAGAAGAAGAGAGAAGAGGCCTATACCCAACAGTGGGCTCTATTGGTTCTTGTGTGAAGAAATTAAGTCTCTTCCTCGCATAGTCTCCTGCCAGTCGCCTGCTTGGAGCTCACACTGGCCTTTGGTTCATCATCAACCCATTATGTCACCACCGAGGGGCACGATAGTCTCTTCCTTGAGGACTCCACCACGGGGGCCTAGTCCGGATTGGTGGAGGCTTGTAAGACTAGTGGCTGGTCTTACTGTCAGAAGTTTTCAAGCCGCCCTGAGACCTCTGACTTGGCTTAACGACTGCCATCTTTCGACGGCAGCCGGCACCAACTGCTTAACGTGCCTTGCGAAGCACGGAGCCGCTCGGAAAAATGCCACTAGCGTTAGTCATAGACCGGTCACCCATACATGCATTGAATGCGCCCTACGTTGTTTAACTTTAGTGATCGTTTAAGATCACTCAGGCAGCCGGGGTACGGGCCATTCAATAAAGGTAATAAATGCTGTATTCGTTGTTTTACCAAACACTGACCTGACACACGCCTCCACCGTGACCTCGGAGCCATGCAGCAGGTAGAAACCCCAGTACTCCTTCATGTCAGCCTGCAGCGTCATCTGCCGCGTCATGCTGACGGGCACCAGCTCGGACGACAGAGAAGGTGCTCCAGGGACCACGAAAGCGTCGAAAGTGCTGTTGGAGCGGACGACTTGGCGCTGGAAGAAAGGTCGGTGTAACGCCTGTGAGACACAAAGAGGGTGTAGGGCGAGGGCATGGGAGAGACGCAATTTAAATTTACTTACGCATTATACTGTTAATTTTTAGAAGTGGTCTTGATGATAAATAAAAACACTGACTTTAAGTAGAAATATATCGATGTAATCCCGAATAAGAACGTTTTTCGTGTGCAATAAAGTATGATACAAAATATAAATCGTCATAATCATAGGCCTTCGCGTCCGTTACGGACAAAATCAGTGTGTTTAGTGTTAGTGCGTCTTTCTTCTTCTTTCAACTTCTTTTCGACGTTTTACGAGGAGCCCAATCGGTGGGACCACGTGGTCTTAGAAAATGATAGTTTTTTATAGTCCGATTAGTTAATCGAACTTACCGGAAATCAAAAAGTTCACGTCGTGCGATCGGTGGGACCAAGTGGTCTAAGAAAATGATAGTTGAATAGTCCGACTAGTTAACCGGATCAAACAGTGCCTAAGGACACAGGACTTGACACTTTTTTGAGTGACTGAAAAGTCGAATTCGAGAGCGGCAGCCCCTGTAGGACGTATAAAGAGAAGGTCCGCAGTCGGGTCATTACGGGTTTGGTGCCTGCTGGCTCTTTTGTCCGCAGTGCCGAGCACCATACTTCGTCGCAGGTCTTGCAAAATACAATACAAACGTGATTTATTTCAGAAAACATAGTTCACATAATGGATTGACATAGCTCGAATCAGGTTGCCTTTTTACAATAATAAGAGTAATTCTGTTCGTACATTAAATTTTTCTGTGGCGCCACAAGCAAGCTTGTATCGTGCATGGGTACCAACATAGATTTAAAGATTAATTATTTCGCAATGGTAAGGCAGACTTATTTAAAAATGAATGACGACATAAGTGGCGCAGCGGTTAGCGCATCTGCCTGCCGTGCGAGAGGTCCCGGGTTCGAATTCCGGCTGGAGACAAAAAAAAATCCCAGGTCTTAGATGTTTACATGTTTACTTAGTTAAGTATAGTTTATAATACCAATAAATGCAAAATACCTACTTCTCTTGATTATAGCATCTCGACTCTGTTGTACGTATGTTTGACAAATAAAGTTATCTTTATCTCCTTAATCGTCTTAATACTTAGTAAAGACGAGCGGGATTAGGGTTCCAGAAAAGGCGCAAATTGGATTTTATGTTCGTTATGGGAAAATGTATTACTTCTCATCCAGTGCGGTAGAATAAACTGGATTTTCTTTTATTTGGGCCATTGTAGATAAAAGAATGAAAGTGAAATTAATGCACACATAAATTTACGCCTGTATCACAGAGGGGTAGACAGAAACCAGGGCTACTTGCTACAATCCTGGCAATATGGACATTCATTAGTCGTTGCATGCACGCACACCGGTTAAAATTAATAGAGCAGGCTCAAGGCTCTCGTTGTTTTTTTGTAATCAAATTTTAAAAAATATGATTTATTCATTGTTCGATAGCTGTACTGACTTGTATTTTATTTTGGACGCATAGTATAGGCACCCATAGGTACTAATTTTCTAATTAAATTCTATAATTAAAACCAAAACTCTGTTGTACTTTACAAATAATACTTGGGGGGATGGGTGGGAGGAGGGGGGGCATAAGACTGGTTGGCAAAGTCCGTTGACTGGATGTCTGGGATCAGAAGAACATAATATCAGAAGTCGGAATGCGATCCGCAATTTTTGCAAACGGAACTTCACTGAGAGTCCGCTCTATAATAAATACTTTCTTCATTCATCTGCTTCTTAGCTTGTCAAGTCTTCCATCTTGAACATTCAGAAAAAGTGTAGTAAGTATTGTGCTGTCTCGTCAAATTTCTTAGATAAGAGCGCTTGACAGAATACCTATTAGAGAAACTCTCAACTCAAAGGCCGGCCTTTGACAAAGCGGCAACGCACAGTGCATCGACTCATTGTTTTTCGCAAATTGGGAGCATATTTTTGTAACTCTATTTCCAACCGATTATAGTGAGTCGATCCACTGTGCGACGGTCAATGCGTAATAGTAACTGAAGGGCCGAATTCTAAAATTCCTCAAGTCCATTTTTTCGTATTTCGAACTGACAACACCATCGTGTTTGGAACAAGTTCGGAATCGTGTTCCGAACACGATGATATTGTCAGTTCAAAATATGAAAAAAATGGAAATGAGGAGTTTTAGAATTCGGCCCTTCGACTACTATTACGCAAAAACACCTCTTTGATCTACCTACTTACGATCAAAAGCAATAATGACACAATACTCTGCTCATAAAGGTTTGACTATGATAAAACCCTACTGCGATTTAGGAAACAAATAACGCCATCTAGTAGTCAAAAACACAGAAAGTGAGTCAAAATAATGAAGGAAAAGTAGACAGTAAAGTTACAGACCTACCTGGCACCAGGTTGGCGATATCTTGCTGTCTATGAGTCGCATGTCCGTCATCCCCATCGGATACATTTGGCTGGAGTACACGCGATATCTGGCGGCCAAAAGGTCAATATGTTGACATAATTACCACAACCTTTACATTTTGTCTCTAAGGGGATCGGAAGTAAGGTCAAAGGTATCGGCTACACTTTCCAAATCCTTCAAATCTGCGTTGTTGTTTTACAACGTTGAATCCGAAAGAAAAGCAAGAGAGTAAGTTTGAGTGCTCCATATTTCCCAAATTTTACGTAAGGAAAAATACAAATTTAATTTAGCATGAAGAATTTTTAATCCAATCAAAGTATACGATAAAGTAAAGCTTTTGCCGTTTTACAGATACACGCAAACCTGTGTAAAAGGACAAAGAACGGGGTTTTTATTTCGCATTGTATTAACTTATTTAGGACCTATACATATCCAATTTGTTGTTAATTTTGTCTAGGTGTCTGCTTAGAAAATCAGCCTGAGTGTAGAGCAGACTACCCTATTAGCCGACTGTACAATGGGCTAGTTGCCCTGAAAAATGTAATTAGTCCGTCTTTTAGATTATTCAAAAATAAGGGACACGTATTTTTTAATTTGTAAATTAGACCAAAAATGACAAAGATATAGCCCATTAAAGTTACGTGTGACGTCACGCCGTGCTGCATTTTTTAGCACGGAGTGACGTCACACGTAACTTTAATGGGCTATATCTTTGTTATTTTTTGTTTAATCGAAAAAAGAAAAAATACGTGTCCAATATTTTTTTATAATCTAAAATACCGGCTAAATAGAATTTAATTATTTTGACCCTGGAAACTACCCTATTTCATATTTTACAACGCCCAATTTAGGCGTTGTAGAGTCTGACAAGCGAGTCCTGGGACGCGATTTATTTCGAATTCTTCATATGGCCACACTCTGACTGTCAAACTTAGGTATTTCAGCTGCAAGTAGTACAGCCCAAACAGTTTGATACTCGTCCTAGATTTAAACAAGAAAAAAGCTTTTGTTACTATTCAACATAATTTTACCTACGTTTTAGTATGTACATACGAGTAATAATGTTTTAAAGCAAATATGAATTATATTTCTTGTTGTAAGGTCTGTCGGATGACGAAAATGTTAAACGTCAGATCGAAGACTTAGTCAAAGAACTCAAAGATGTTGAGAAAAAAGATATGAATCAGATTTTGATTATGGTTCAGCATTAATAAATGTTTATAAGTTTATGTGGTGCATCTTTATTATCCCTGTTTTTGGTGGAGTGGAAATGTTGGTTTTGATGTAGTTAATGTTTTCGTTTTGTTTATATTTATTTATGTTTGGACAAAATTCATTGGAGACTCCAAACTAATTAAACAAATAATCAAGTTAAGCAAAAGTATCAAGATGGTTTATTCAGACGATATGCAGGGTTATCAACTAAAAGATGTTTAAATTTCCCGCCAAAGGCTTGAGCCACGACTCACTTGTCGCACTCTAAAAACGGTATTTTTAGTTTTTAAAACTAAAAATACCGTTTCTTAATTTTGCTATCCTGAAAAAAATATTTCGAAATGTTATATTACTTATTGCTTAATTTTAGAGAAAATAAATAAAAACCAAAAATTGTGGGTCGTTTTATATTTATTTTGTATCTAGTTTCCTATAAGACAATAAAATACGTATGCTAAAAAATTGAAATGTTGTCAATTGGGTAGAGATCAAAGAAGTACCATAATGATATTTTACCTCATATAAAGCGGCACCATAATCAACAGAGTCGGCAGCAGGATGAGCAGCACCAGAAGGCGGCAGACCCTCAGGGGAGCCTGGTGGCAGCGCGGGTTCAGCCTGGAGGTCTGGCGCAGAGGCGGGAACCGATGCTGGTGCCGGAGCACTTGACCGGGCAGGTGGCCAGCTTGAGTGAAAAACAAATTCGATTCAGTTACCCCCAGAAACTCAGGAATTCAGATTCCCCCGCAGTTTGAGACGAGCAACCGACGACGCGAGCTCCGTCTCTGCTCATGATTAAGCTCTGCGAATCGGTGCGAAACCTGGTCGGACTGGTCCGATAAAAAGCCAAGGAAGTTGATCGAGACCAAAAATTTACAAATTCGCTTCAAGTTCCAAGTTCATTCAAGTTCAAAATTAGTTCAGATTGAAGTTCTTCTGTAAAGCCTTTAAAGCCCAGGGGAGCATAGGGTCTTAACCACAGATTTCCACTTCTGACGGTGGTTTAGGCCAATACTTTTCAGCTACTTTTACTGTTGGCCTATGGAATAGAATAGAATAGAAGAATAGAATAGAATAGAATAAACTTTATTTGGCCATATGTTATTCGCCTCATCAGCAAGCCGTCAGGAGAACCGGAACCCAAGATCGGCCAGCGCCATTCAAAGGGGGCTGCCACTCTTGATTGATTCTTTGATTGACTAATGAGTTGATTGATTAATTGGTTGATTGATTGATAGAACTCACCTTCCAAAGGCTCCAATTCATGTTGATCCATTTTTTCACAACTTAATAAGTTCACTTGAAACACAGTCCAAAGATGGTTTACAAGATGGCCCAGTTAGCACAAGGTATGTTGCGTTGCTGTGCCCAATACTTTTCACAAATTCTCAAAAATGCCATAAAACACAACCATTTCATTATAATTTATTATTACATGATGTCAAGTCAAACACACAGCCGTTCTCTTTATGTATGAGATAGACAGATGGATTGATAAAAGTAACTACATAAACTTTAAAAAAATGTCTAAACATCGAAGTTAAAAAAAAAACGTTTTAACTTATCTGGCTAGCGTTAGAAAGAAATGTTTACATGTTTGTGATGTCGCTGTTTCTGGTTCCCATTATGTGGGGCCTGTATGTTTACAATAACGATAATAACAATAATTCACGATAATAACAATAATTCAATAATTCATTATTGTTATTATCGTTATTGTAATGTAGAATGAATTCACAATACCATTTAAGGGGTTCTGATAAAAAAACATGTGTCAACATAAATAATCACGTTTATCATAACTAGTTTTACGACTACTACGTAGCTTATCACGAGAGTCTATTATTTTAAAATTAATCATTACCTATTCTATTCTCCTCGGCTTTATTAATGGCTAACCAGTCAAGGACAACATGGATATATAAATGGGTAGACGTGACGTTATCAGAATCCATGTCTTTATTTTTGTAAATTTGACACAGTTTTATTCAAAACCAGCTTTTATCCGCGACTTTGTCCGCGTGGCCTACATAAATTTTTTCCCCGTGACATTTTCAGATATTTTAATAGTTATTCTGCTATTCGGAAGGGAGACCAATACAACAAATAAAAAACAATAAAAATCGGTCCAGCCGTTATGTTCCAACAAACTCGACTTTATACTAGATGAAAAGCCGGCTTCGCGCGGCTAAAATCTAGAGTCATATTTATTACTAGCTGTTGCCCGCGACTACGTCCGCATGGGCTTTAGTTGAGTAAAGAGCTTGAAAATAAGATAGGGATACTTTTAGCGCATGCGAACGAGCTTTCATACTGACTTCGCAACCCCCTCTTACACCCTTAAGGGATGATTTTTGAAAATATATTTTACCTGTGTTGCATGACTTTCAATGAAGGACCTTCATGCTGAATTTCATTCGAATAACTTCAAAAATGGCTAAGTTTCATACTAAGTTTGCACCCCCCTTTTTCCCCCTTAAGGGATGATTTTTAAAAAACTATTTTGCACGTGTTTCATAATTTTAAATGAAGAACCTTCGTACCAAATTTCATTCGAATAACTTCAAAAACGGCAAAGTTTCATACTAACTTTGAACCCCCATTTTACCCCTTTAGGGGATGAATTTTCAAAAATCCTTTCTTAATGCTCCCCTAGGCTCCCTAAGGAACTCCCATGCCAAATTTCAACCCCCTAGGTTCAGTAGTTTGGGCTCTGCGTTGATTCTAAGTCAGTCAGTCAGCTTCTCGTTTTATATATATATATATAGAAGATATTCCACTTTTTACCATAAAATTTAGATGACAAACAAATTTTAATAACCGTCAGGATGCCACGGTGTCCCAGTCCCACACACCATGGAGTTAACAAATTAGACCTTCCAGTTCACAATGGACACTTGTGACAGGTGATGACGTGACACCAACGCAACATTGGTGACAATGACCTGTTTACATCGCAACACCATTAATAAAAAAATCGTTTTTACATAGTATTTTCAATACTCGATAATCCGAATTTTCCGCCTGTGGGTTGTCGGTTCCGGTCGACTAATTTTTTACGCACTTTAATTTGTTGTACGAAATTATTAATATACATTAAGATTATTTTTATTTATTCATCGCACGTGTCTCGTTGTCTCGGTTTGTTTTCTTTGTGGAAATAACTTTACTAATGAAACATTCTTGTGTAATCTACAAGAATGTTTCATTAGTAAAGTTATTTAATCATACGAGAGTTCTGGCGACTTGATTTGGTTAATCTATTTATAGGCCACCAAAAAGGTCTTTGGCTGAAGATTCTTAATGGTCGTAGATGCAAATGTATGGGAATATTAATTGTGTGCTGTCCATCGAGTCATTTCTGTTACATACTGTGTACGGAGCAAATATTTGGTGCTTCTACAAGATGATTACGCCCCAGGCGAACATGCTTCGACCAAATAGGGGATGTATTAGCAAAGGGCAAGATAAAAAGTACCCGAAACCGACGTGCGTGCGTGCAACGACTAATTAATGTCGATGAAGCGAAAGTGGTTTGTCAGGATCGTGGCAGGTGGCAGTCCCTGGTCTCTGCCTACCCCTCTGGGATACAGGCGTGAGTTTATGTATGTATGTATGTATGTATGACGTCGTAATTCCTGTGCGACGCCATATTGCCTAAGATAGCGTTTTGGCGGCTTATTTGAAAAGTAAATTTTCGTCTGCCTTTTTTAGAAGAAATACACTAAAGAATTTAAAATGAAAATTTTCAGAGTACTCCATGAACACCAACAAACAATATGAGATGTCTTTCAGAAATCGGTCAAATAGCCTATTATTAACATGTGGATTTTTAATGTGACCCCTTGGAATACTGTTTCATGTTTTAGTATTTTTTGTTTTTTTATTTATTTATTCACTTTTCTGACTCTTATCACTCATCATCATCAACCCATTATGTCCCCACCAAGAGGCACGGGTCTCTTCCCTGAGGAAGTTAGAGGCCGTACTCCACCACGGGGGCCAAGTCCGGATTGGTGGAGGTTGTAAGACTAGTTGCTGGTCTTACTGTCGGAAGTTTTCAAGCCGCCCTAAGACCTCATGTCACTCGTCTTGTAATATAGCTCTGCTGCTGTCACACCCTCATCACTCATTTGTTCTACTATTTTACTACTACGAGTATTATGATATTTTCATTAGTTTCCTTTAATTATACAGTCCGCCGAGTGGAGTAATTAAATAACGTAGTATACTGGGTGTACTACGTTTGTAACATGTGGAATTTTAATGTGGTATCTGTTAGCATAACGTGGTATACTGGATGTGGGCCAAAGAAATACCACTTGGAATAAAGTACAGAGTTAAAATAAAACAGATTATACATTGGCCTATTCTTTAAATATAACTTTTTATTAATATAATCTCGTATAGTGTATAATATCTGTCTTGTTAAGAACTTAAAATTACAATATGCAACTTCAAATCTAAGCTGACTAAAAAGAATAAGTACTTAGGTACTTTGTGTGATCACAAAGTTTTTTAATGTTTATATTTAATTTATTTATTTTATTAATTGAAATTTTACTGAATAAAGTGCCTTTGTTACTGGTGTATTGTAAACGTTTAAATGGCGTAATCGCTAGTATGTATTATTTATTTAACCGCATTAGATTTAGTAAATAAAATAAAATAAATCTAATTCCTAATTAAAATACATTATAAGATAGTAAGAAAAGGCGTTGCGTGGAAACCTAAACGCTATTTTCTAATTTTAAATAACGACGGAACCAGTGTATACGCGATTCAGCAGTAACGACCGACTGGAGTCGAGTATACCCTGTTCAGCAGCACCGACCCACTGAAGCAGAGTATACCTGATTCTGCAGCACCGACCCACTGAAGCCGAGTATACCCGATTCAGCAGCACCGACCGACTGAAGCCGGGTATACCCGATTCACGGTCACCGACTCGAGGGTTTCGTTCACTACCTAGAAAAAGCGCAACGAAAGAAGTTTAAAAAAAAAACTAGACACTCGCGTGTCCGACCGATTCGCACTTGTACCGTAGCGCGGCGTACAACACACGTCCAAGCTCCGTGTAGTATACGCGGTGACTAACCTCCGATACAGTACAAAGGCAATAACACTTAACTAATTAGATATCTGAATTTATACAAGCCACTTTATTGTTTGCCTCGTTACAACTTGCGGTACTCGTAAGAACAATATTGTTTTTAGCGTAGCATAATTCGTCGTTAAGCCGAGTCGATCGTAGTCTCGGCTGCCTGAGTGATCTTAAACGGTCACGAAGGCAAAATAAGGCGCGTTCAGTGCATGGATGGGTGACCGATCCATGACTAACGCTAGTGGCATTTTTCCGAGCAGTTTCGTGCTTCGCAAGGCACGTTTAGCAGTTGGTGCCGGCTGCCGTCGAGCCAAGTCGGAGGCCTTAGGGCGGCTTGAAAACTTCTGACAGTAAGACCAGCCACTAGTCTTACAAGCCTCCACCATTCCGGACTTAGCCCCGTGGAATATGGCCTAAGTTTTGACCACTAGACCTCAAAAACGCAAACTCACAATGGAAGTGACTTTTGGCCTCGCCTGTACAGCTGGAGAGTGCGTTTCGTTATCGTGTGTCTGTCACTTGGGACCAGGCTGCTTATGATAAGCGACATCTCAGAACAAGACTGGTGCAGACTGAGCTATTACTTTCCAGTGTACTATTTCTATCTCAGTTTCCTCTCTCTCTCTTTTTCTCTCACATTTCTTCAGGAAAACTCCATTTCAGTACCATCTGAGAGGAATGAAATAAAAGATAACACATACATGATACCACAGAAATGTAACTGTCGTTTTATATATTTTGGTGATAAGAAGACACTATCATTATCGCTTGATGACATTTTTCCGAGAAAATAAGTGAAAATAGACAAAAAAAGCGCGCCAATGTTATTGATTTTTTGCATAGAAAAAGAAAACTTGCGTTCCAGTTTCAAATATTTGACAATTAGGTATCTACTTAGAAGTTTTGCAGCTCGAACCACAATAGCGTGTTTTGGGTCCTAAATTTGGGCATCAAAATGCATCATTTCGAGCAGATGGAGTGAAAACTCCATTACAAACTCATCCTATGTACTAGTTTAGTAGAGGTTGCCACTTGCCCTCCTGCAGACCTCATTCGCTTTTTAGCGTCGCACGCAGGTTTCGAGTGCTTTTTATTGATAAAATTATGTATTGCTCAAAAGAAAGTGTATTATTATAGGTGGACTTATAGCTATTGTAAGACCAGCCCACTAGTCTTACAAGCCTCCACCAATCCGAACTTGACCCCCATGGTGGAGTGTGGCCTATACCTTCCTCAGGGAAGAGACCCGTGCCCCTCGGTGGGGACATAAGGGTTGATGATGATAGCTATTAGCATTTTCTGCCAGTCAACCCGCAGGAGGTGCATGAGAGGCAAACGTCGAGGAAGGCGTGCAAAAATAAAGTAATAAAAATATTTACGACTAAGTAATATGTTATAAAGGAGCACATTTGTAATATAAATGAATATTACAGGAATAATGTAATAGTACACAATAATTCTTAATACGTATGTATAATATTTTGTCTTTCGTTAATACATCCCTTATTGATCTGAAAACAGCGTGCGTGCATGCAACGACTAAAAATAAAAATAAAAATAAATAAATAAACTCACGCCCGTTATCCCCGAGGGGGTAGGCAGAGGCACCAATCACTAGAACTGGGCCCACGTTTTGCCGAGTTAAATTAATCGTTTCACAACTGATCTGGTTGGCTGGAAGAAATTTCTATAGAAATAAGCTCGCCTATATACTCACCTATAATACGCTTGTAATTTGTAACATATTTTCTTTCTTGTGTACAATAAAGAATTATAATGTCGATGAAGCGAAAGTGATCTGTCAGGATCGTGGCATTAGGCAGTTCCTGGTCTCTGCCTATCCTTCTGGGATACAGGCGTGAGCTTATGTATGTACGTATCCCTTATTTAGCCCTTCAAGCCCGAGGACCCGCCGCCGGGGCAGGTCAGTCTTGGAAATGCACTTTGAATCGAATTTTGAAGATGATATAGACCACAGTTGTATGAGCATGTTTTATTCTTTGAAAACTGTGACGAATATCAATCAAACTTAGCTGTGAAAGAAAGGGGTTTATATCTTTTGTCTATTTTTTCTTTCGTACTCTTCAAGGTAATTTGCTGACCATGTTTAATTTATTGTTACTAGGCTTGGCTGCTGGACTGTTACTGACTGGACTGGACTGTTTTTGATGACTGTTTATTTATTTTACTGACAAAAGTAATTGTTTTTACGATCGAATGACGTTTTTGTTTGCATATCAGGTACTTATTTTGCTGCTCTTCTAATTAGTGCCCGTTATCTAGAATAAACGAAGACATTAAGACTGGAGTCAGGGCATTTTATTACATTTTGTGATTCGGGGCGTAAAGATTGGTGCCCTTTTATAATCACACTAATATTATAAACGTGAAAGTTTGTGTGTGTGTTTATATGTTTGTCAGTCTTTAGCGCTGAAACGGCTGGACGGATTTTAACAAAATTTGGTATGGAGTTAGCCGATACCCTGGATTAAAACATAGGCTACGTTTTACCGCGGGGAAATATCTTATTCCTACGGGAAAATCGATGAACCGCGGGTAACACCGCGGGGCACAGCTAGTAGTAATAATAAATCCCACACAACACAATCACTTGACCTAGCTAGGCCTAGATTCTGTTAATGCATTGTAGTACAATGATAACTGCAGGAACATGGCGATTTAGTTCCATTGCCGCTTCAAGTCTACGCGCGCACTCAAATCAAGCGATCTAGGCGTCAATGGTATGAAAAAACACGTCAAGTGACCCTATCGTGTATCTGTCATCGAACTATAATACACTAACAGCATGCCCTGGTCCCAAACTAGGATGCCCTGTGCTATGGTAACCAGGTATGGACATTGCAGAGATCGAAAAGCACCCAGACTAAGGCCATTTGACGCATATAGAATCAAAGGCTGCTAAGTGCCATACTTTCCAAATATGAGCCATCTAGTGTATTTCGAGTTTAAACTATGCATTTTTTCAATTTAGTAACAAAATCAACAAAAGATCACTTAAAACCTCATACAAATCTCATATTGGGTTCAAAGGATGACTGTCAAATTCTGACGACTTTTGACGTTGTCGCGCGCGACTCGCGTCCTCGTACTACAGACTGTCAAGTATAAGTTGGCGTTCCTGTGGCGGCGCCTCCTACACACTAAATGTGAGACCATCAAGCTTTGAAAACTGTCAACACAACCGACAAAATTAGTACGTTTTTTTTGCCACACGCCAACTTACACTTGACGCGCTGTACCTTTGCATTACTTCAAATTCCATAGATAATTTAGCGAGTGTTACCGCGTTGGAATCAAATGCGGCAAAGTGGCTTGTGGTACTTTGCAGCCTTTGATTCTATATGCCTCATATATACCATCTAGCGTATTTCGAGTTTAAACTATGCATTTTTTCAATTTAGTAATAAAATCAACAAAAGACCACTCAAAACCTCATACAAATCTCATATTGGGTTCAAAGGCTGCCAAGTGTTACCGCGTTGGAATCAAATGCGGCAAAGTGGCTTGTGGTACTTTGCAGCCTTTGATTCTATATGCCTCATATATACCATCTAGCGTATTTCGAGTTTAAGCTATGCATTTTTTCAATTTAGTAATAAAATCAACAAAAGACCACTTAAAACCTCATACAAATCTCATATTGGGTTCAAAGGCTGCCAAGTGTTACCGCGTTGGAATCAAATGCGGCAAAGTGGCTTGTGGTACTATTCTACATAATATACCTCAATTTTGTACATACAAGTGACTGCCAGTGGGAATCGAACCAAAGATCTCTTTCTCGATTGATTTCTAATACTAGCGAGATAAGTTAAAACGTCCACGTCACGTGTCCTTGCCATATTCTACATATGGCAGAAAATTACAAAACTGGGAAAACACTCAGACTGATGGGGCCATTTGTACAACGGGCTAGTTGCCCTATAAAATGTAATTAGTCCGTCTTTTAGATTATTCAAAAATAAGGGACACGTATTTTTTTATTTGTAAATTAGAACAAAAATGACAAAGATATAGCCCATTAAAGCTACGTTTGACGTCACGCCGTGCTGCATTTTTTAGCACGGAGTGACGTCACATCTACTATTAATGGGCTATATCTTTGTTATTTTTTGTTTAATCGAAAAAAGAAAAAATACGTGTCCAATATTTTTTTATAACCTAAAATACGGACTGAAGAGAATTTAATTATTTTGACCCTGGAAACTACCCTATTGTACAGCGGCCCCCAGTGGTAATCGAGCGCACGACCATAGTCTTTTATTATGTTGTGATATACTGATGGCCGATGGGGCCGAAAAGTTCTCGAATGGAGACCACACATCGGCAAGCGTAGCGTAGGAAGATCAGTCAAATCAGTCAACAAGATGGAAAGACGATCTCATCCAAGTGGCAGGAATACACTGGATGCAAGCCGCTTCCGATCGGTCTTTTTGGAAATCCATGGAGGAGGCCTAAGTCCAGCAGTGGACTTCTTGTGGCTGAATGATGATGATGATGAAGGTCATACAGCAACTGATTATGGGTCAGTTTCTGAATTGTGAATTACACTAAGTAAATACTTAAGTGACGTTCTGTGGCTATCTTTTCTCAGAAATTTGACGAGACAGCACTACAGTTAAGTACTTAGCGAAATTGTCAATTCAGAAACTGGCCGTAAAGGTTTGTTGCAAAAACCAAATGACAGATTTTCTTGCTCATTCCGAATCGGCACCTAGTATAAATGGAAGTTACGACCGTTCTTGTTATGGCGCCAGTAATATCGGTTATCTATCAATATGGGACGAGAAAATAGAAAAGCTTTAGTGAGCTATATGCTATCTACACGGACACCAAATAGGCTATTCGACAGATTTCTGAAAACTATCTCAGAATTTTGTTGGTGTTCATTGATTGCTCAGAAAGTGGTAATTTAAATATATTTCGTGTGTTTCTTTTAAAAAAGCAAACGAAAATTCACCTTTAATATTAGCCGAAACACGCCCAAACTATAGTTTGGACCAGGGGGTAAGACTCCACTGTATGGAGTTGTCTGATTTAGCCCTTTTGTTCACGGTATGTCACACTACCTTATGTCACACTGTTACATCCTGGGACTTTTTTTTCGCAGTAGATATCTCATACTCCTACTCCGAACTGTCATATACATTCTTATTTTGTCTCTTTTGAGTTGTCTAAATGCTAACCCGATAGAGTGGAAAGTTACGTAAAGTAAGGGCAGGTCATCCCAAAGTAGGATACCCTGAACTGTGGCCACCAGAGAAAAAAACACTACAATTATCATAAAACACCCAGACTTAAGCGATTTATACAAATGCACGGGAGGCCCCCAGTGGAAATCTCTGACCTCTTTCAGAAAGAGGTCGTGGAAACCCACCTCTTTCTGATACCTATCAGGTTTCCACGGCTTACCAAAGCGCCCTACGAACTATGCGAATTATGACGTCACTTCCCGGTAAACCAACCAATGAACGTAAGAAAGAATGAATGACAGACGCCATTTTTACTGCCATGTGACGTCACAATAGAAACGGCCAATCCAGGCCGTTTTCGATACAATGGCGGCAGATACAAATTATCAAATTTTATCTTGTGTTTTTTTACAAATCATAATTGTTTTTTAGACATAATTCCTTATAGCGGTATTAAGACACATAATACGGCATTTGACACTATCAACAATAAATTATTTGATATGCTCGATTAAAACAAAAATTACAATTGTTTCGGAAAATATATCTCTTTTAATCATTTACTAGTTATTACAATTTTTAAATAGATGAAACATAAAAGAGTGCTCTGAAATGTGACGTCACAAGCATGTATTTTCATACAAAATTCCTTTTTAAAAGTAACTCATTTGACAACCTGTCAAATACCCAATTTACACGAATACGTATAAATAATACTGTTTTTATCACACTGTCAAATAGCCTATTGAAAATTTTGCTAAGGAATTTTAACTGGTAGTGCTGTCTCGTCAAATATCTCAGAAAAGAGCGTGACAGAACGTTACAAAAGTATACACTCAGTCAACCATTTCAGACACCGGCTCGGACAATAGCAAGCGCCTCCCGCTTCTACACTATCTGTTTTTCATTAAATATAAGTGACAAATGAATCGCTTGTAGCTCGGCTGCCTGAGTGATCTTAAACGATCACGAAGGTTAAGCAACATAGGGCCCTATGGCTATGACTAGCGCCAGTGGGATTTTTCCGAGCGGTTCCGTGCAAGGCACGTTAACCAGTTGGTGCCGGCTGCAGTCGATAGATAAGCTAAGTCCTTAGGGGCGGCTTGGAAACTTCTGACAATAACACTATCTACTAGTCTTACAAGTCTCCGCCAATCCGGACTTGGCCCCCGTGCTGGAGTATGGCCTATACCTTCCTCAGGGAAGAGACCCGTGCCCCTCGGTAGGGACATAATGGGTTGATGATGATGATATGTATATAAACGGCCTTTTTATATAAACTGATTAGTTTATATAAATGGCTGTTTATATGGTAGAGTCAGAGGGATCTCGTTGGTCTAGCTGTAACAAGTTGCACTACCAAAATAGAGGTCGTGAGTTCTATTCCCACTGAAGACCGCGTACTTGGAGTTGTGCAAATGGCCTGAATCTTTGTGTATTTCCACAACATAAAAAGTAAATTCAATTAAAATTAGAACAGCTCTATTTATTTACGATTTCGAAGGGAAACTTGAATTATCCCAGTTATTGATGATAGAGATGATGACAATGTTCCATGGGGCAAATGAAAAAAATATCTGTGGATGTATATTCTCCAAATAAATAAACAAAAAATGTGCAAATTCTCCAAATAAATAAATATCTCATTCATTTAAAACGGAGTATGTATTATCTTTATTCGTGTAACGAACGACAGTGACGTGATTAGACTTATGAAAGTTCAAGGATTGATACGGCACTATCAGTACACATGTAGGTAGTACAAATATTGATAGGACCGGTTGTCTGTCTGTCTTTTTGTCAGATAAATGTTATTAAATATTATTTGGGTTACTTAATAATAGTACAAACATAATGGTACACGAAATCGGCGTGCCTGCAACGACTGATATCGTTGAAGCGCAAGAGATCTGTCCGGATCGAGGCAAGTGGCAGATCCAGGGCCCCGATTCTGTTAGTGCATTATAGTTCAATTACAGTTACATGATCGGGTCACGTGACATGTTTTTTAAATTCCATTGACGCGTAGAATTATGAAAACGCTTGCGCACGATGATTTGAACTGAAAAATAATAAAATCTTCTAATATATAAAATTCTTATGTCTCAATGTTAGTGCGCATACTCCTCCGAAACGGCTTCACCGATTTTTATGAAACTTTACATGTATATTTGGTAGGTCTGAGAATAGGTTGATATCTATTTTTCATACGCTTATCTGGCAAAACAACGCTTGCGGGTCACATAAAATTTTCGTGTCACAATGTTAGTGCGCATACTCCTCCGAAACGGGTTAACAGATTTTGATGAAATTTTATATGTACCTATATTCGGTAGGTCTAAGAATAGGTCCGTGTGGAGTTTCTGGTCTTCCATCGGACGCGTCCCCCGGGTGGCGGATAGGGGAACGCCCTCCAGATAGGGGGGTACCGGCTTCGGCCGGCGCGGACCAAAACCAGAGGGAGGGGGACGTCCAGTGGCTTGCGCTGCTGGATGTCCCGCGGGGTCCACTATGGGCCCCGCACCCGTAACCCCTCATTGAGTGGGGCCGGGGGCCTTCGGGCCGCGAGGAGACAACCTCTATAAAAAACACACGGTGGAGGCCCTCCTCTATGTCCCTCTGTTCAGCATAGGGCATAGAGGAGGTTGAGGGCGGGTCACATACGGCTGGTTGGGGGACCTGCCGTCCGACATCGTGACGGGAGAAGGGGGTGGGGGGCCCATGCCCCTTCTCCAGTGAGGGTGGGCCCGGCTCCCTTGCGAGTCGGGTCGACGTCGCCGGGGCGCCGCTGTAGCATTCGCACTGTGGTCTACCACTTGCGAGATCCGGCGGCGCCCCATTGCACGAGCGACAGGACGGCCCCCGGGGTGTTTTAGGAGGTATGCCTCTCCTACTATTAGGAGAGGAGAGTCCGACACACGGCCGTCGCCCTCCCCCAAGGGTGGCGGTTATGGTACACAAAGCATTTCACCCAGTTAACAAAAAAAAAAAAGGTCTAAGAATAGGTGTTATCTATTTTTCATAGCCCTCAGTAAAAAACAATAATATGGCGAAACAACGTGTGTGAGGTCAGCTAGTGATTTATAAATATTAGCAATATTTCCTATCTTGCTATCTATCTAATTTAGAGGGAATCCTTCTTCGTGGCAACACTTTTTAACACTCTTGGACTCCTCAGAATTAAAACCAATATTCGTATACCACAGCACACAAAACAAACTTAGCACAACCACCTCTGCACTTGTAACTTTGAATCTTTCCACGCACGAAATAGAGTTCTCAACATTTACAAAGGACGGCAAACGTGCTCGTGCGTATATTTCGTATTTAAATGTTATAAATATACAACAATACACGCGCGCAGCGTCTGTCGAGGGTGATTAAAGACTGAAGTGTTATTTTGATTACTTGTGTGTCAATAGATGTGTTTGAGACTCTATACTCAATAGTGATAAGACTCATTTCCGTTTTGGACGCGTCTATGCGAACACGCGTGCTGCGGACCAAAATATTTTTATTATCTCCTATGTTGCATTCAACGCGGATAATCTGTCTAGTCGGGGAGTGTCTGGGCTTGAACCTCAAACTCAAAAAAAGTAGTCCCTACCAAGGAGAAATTCTCCTTGTCCCTACTACCTAATAAATCGGATCGCTCTCTTCTGCAAGAAGTCTCAATATCTGCCGCCCGGCCCCACAGTAATATACCGTAGGACGTAATACTATGGAAGTAGCTAAAATAAACAAGCCTGGCAGTTGCAACGTCAGTAAGTTCCCGAATCGTTTTCACGGCATATGCTGCGGAGCTAAGTCGATGTGCTAATTTTACAATATGTGGATTGTGGACCCCATTGTAGTTTGGCATCGATTGTGATGCCCAGAAATATTTGTGCTAGATAAATACTTGTGATAGATAACACAAATAATGAAACGAAATGAGTCAAGAGTAGGGATTTCAATCCCGCAAGATAATTTCAAACCAGGGCCTAGATTCTGCTAATGCATTGTAGTGCAATGACAATTGTATCATCTATCTCTCTCTCTCTCTCTATGACAGTTGCATGAACGCGTCGATTTCATGTCATCGTCGCTTCAAGTCAACTCGCGCACGAGTATCAATTCAAAATTCAAAATTCAAATTCAAAAATTTTTATTTCAACGTAAACAATTTACATTCTGCTTGTTGAATGTCAATGTACATACAGTTATGTATAATGTTAGCCGCTGCCTTGGGGCCGTCTGTAATTCTAGGCGTCAATGAAAAAAAAAAAACCTTTTACGTGACCCGACCATGCAACTGTAATTGAAGTTCAATGCACTAACAAAATCGAGGCCCTGGTATTTGCTGGACTGACCTGTCTCGGTCCTGCTGGATCCAGCGATTTGTGAGATCCACCAAATTGGACTTGGGGCTCTGAAATCAGAAATCCGAAATTTATTTCAACGTAAAGAAGTTACATTTTTTTTCATCATCAATCCATTATGTACCCACCGAGAGGCACGGGTCTCTTAATACCCTGAGAAAGGTATAGGCCATACTCCACCACGGGGCCAAGTGCGGATTGGTGGAGGCTTGTAAGACTAGTCTTACTGTCAAAATATAGTAAGTATAAAAATAAAATAAAATTAATAAACTCACGCCCGTCATCCCCGAGGAGGTAGGCAGAGGCACCAATCACTAGAACTGGGCTCACGTTTTGCCGAGTTTGTTAGGTCCCAACAACGTGACAAGTGGCAAGCCTGTCGCCGTTATCAGGGCACAATTTATCAGCAAATGGTGTTGATGTACAAACAAACAAATGTATTGTACGTAGCTAAAAGTCATTGGTACATGCGGGTTTCGAACCCAGACCCTTATGATCGAGAAGCAAGGGTGAACGCCACTACGCCACCACCACCTATAGATACTATATTTTTGTAGATTTTAAATGTAATACATTGCTTAATATATTTTAGTCAATTCTAAAATAACATCACACTAATGGTTGAAATGAGACATAGGTATACCCTGTTCCACGAATCGAATTCCTAGGGAACCAGATACTCGCATCTAATTGGTCAACAGCCAGACCTGTAAAACACCCAGACTAAGGCCAATTGTACAAATGGCACGGCGGACCCTAGTGGGGATCGAACCAACGACCTCTTTCTTAGTAGAGCCTTAACGGTTAGACCATCGAGGCAGTCATTTTGTCATAGTTTGTGGTTTTCTTAGTAAACGGTTTTCAAAGTACCAATTTATTGAAGCATTCTAAAGATTAGATAAGAATATTAATAAAATACTATAATCAAACGTTTGTTGGATTATGCTAATGTTTAGAACATCTCTTCAGTATGATATGTACTCACACTCTCAACTCCACCCTCTTGCACTCTCCCTCTTTTCGCATTGGCTTATCAAGTGCCCTCCCTATTGTAGCCAAATAAAATTTTGGTGGCCTCCCCCGCGAACAAAGTAAAAAGAAACTGCGGTTCTCCAATACATCAACATTTTCCGCTGTTACCAAGGGAAATCCTACCTTAACACTAAAACACACAAGTGTTATTCGTGAATTTCTTCTTATGGATCACATGCCACGCCCCTCAGAGGATTCTAAATTCAAAATGTTAACACTCGGTCTCCAGCCAGTTTCAATTCATCCTCTTTCCTGTAAGGAGGTCCGGATAAAAAAGTTTGTGCAAAACGTTTGGTGTTGGTTTTTTTTGTGATCAAAAGGCTGTTTTATGCCCACCGTGACTTATATAAGTGGAAACAACGGTAGGTTTACAGATTTTCATATATTGTAGAAAAAAATTAAAAGGTTCTGTATAGATAAACAGACTTAATTCACGCTACAACCTGATTTATTTTACTGTTCTCAACTGATTTGAAGATGGGTTAGCTGGTAGATAGATAGATAGGATATTATTTATTGTATGTAGGTACCTACCTACACCAGAAATTACACATCAGATACCTAGATCACGCTAAGTAGCTTTGTAACGAGGTGCATTTGCCTCGTTGCCTTTTTATTATTTTCGGCCAACTACTATTCCAAATTTAATTAGTATTTGACTTTTGCTGCAGTGTTCGGACGTATCTGGCTCAGATTATCCTCAGATTCCATCTAAGCTGCACCTAAACGTCATTCTTTTTTCTGTTTTTCACGACCCGAGGTCTTATTCTCAATGTTATTATATAAATCATCATAAAATATTTACAAAAGGCACATATTATGTAAGTGTTCTTTTCATATTCTTAATGTATTTTTATATTTACTTTTTAGACCTTATTTAAGTCTTTGTATTTGCATTGTTCCCAGGCGCCTTTCCTTTACATTATAAATAAAACTTAATTTCGCCGTGCCCCTGGATACCCTCTTTCATTTTACGGATCGCACCTCTACTTACCTATCGTGCGACAGCTTTAAGCTCACCTAAGTGCATAACTATGTGTTTTTATGCAATATAAACGGCTGCCATTGTGTTCCCACCGAGGGGCAGGACCTTCCGTGAGGAAGGTATAGGCCTACTCCACCACGGGGGCCTAGTCCAGATTGGCGGAGGCTTGTAAGACTAGTGCCTGGTCTTACTGTGAGAAGTTTTCAAGCCGCCCTAATACCTCTGGCTTGGCTTTACGACTTCTCCAGCAATACCTCCAATCGGCGGCGGTCCATTGCCAAATCTCATCACACTAATATTATAAAGGCGAAAGTTTGTAAGTATGGATGTTTGTTACTCTTTCACGTAAAAACTACTGAATGGATTTTGATGAAAGTTTACAATATTACAGCTTATAAATTGGAATAACACATAGGCTACAATTTATAAAGATATTGTGTGAATTGTCCAAAATATGACGTAAAGTGTCAAGTAAGTAGGAAAAAATCTACCATCTGCGAGCTATTCTGGCGTGCGCTGCCAAAACCGCTACGGCCTTATTAATAAATAAGTTATAACCTCTGAATAACTATTTGACGTATATCAATCTATACTGGTTTATTCGCATTTAGCGTACACATAACCAGTTTGTCAGACCTCGCGTAACGGCTGTATACACAGCTCATAAACTTTATTAATAAGGCCGTTAGAGTCACACATAATTTATGTAATGTTGATGGAAATGTCTATCCTAAATAGTCCAACAAAAATGCCCGCCATAGTGTATAAATAGTGAACCATATAATATAGGATACTGCTTGAATCGTCCCTAACGGACGCTTAGGCCTATGATGATAATATTTATTTTTTATTTTGCCTGCAGTGCTTATTTACCGTATTTCTTATGTTGACAATATTGTAACGTCAATACAGTGCGTCTGTAACATCTCAATATTGTTAGGCTGTTATATTTTTCAAATGTGACCCAAAAATTATTTATGTGATAATTCAAATGTCATAATATTAGTTCTTTTCGACGCGACGCTAATATAAGCTACTCGAAATAGAAATCCTGCGCAGATTAAGTCGCGGGTACCAGCTAGTTATGAATAATTCTTTATCCTGGTTGTATAATAAAGTGTTCTCTATGTATCTATCTATCTATATCTTGGATACTTCTTTGCGTTTCCTGAGGCTTCGGAAAATTGTGTTATTCGATGGTAGATAGATACATATTTCAGTTCCTAATCAAACAGAAGAGACCATATCATTTAACTTCATTGTAAATATCCAACAGAATAGTGTAAAAACCATAGCGGAGCTAAATATAGTAACACTGATAGCGACTTCCTGCCGTTACAAACACACTCTTTATTTACGAGGCGCCATTTGTAACTTCATGTATGAGTCATCATCATCAACCCATTATGTCTCCACCGAGGGGCACGGGTCTCTTCCCTGAGGAAGGTATAGGCCATACTCCACCACGGGGGCCAAGGCCGGATTGGTGGAGGCTTGTAAGACTAGTGGCTGGTCTTACTGTCAGAAGTTTTCAAGCCGCCCTATTAAAGCCTCTGACTTGGCTTAACGACAGCCATCTATCGACGGCAGCCGGCACCAACTGCTTAACGTGCCTTGCGAAGCACGGAACCGCTCGGAAAAATGCCATTAGCTTTAGTCATAGACGATCACCCACCACTGAACGCGCTCATTATTGCTTAATCTTCATGATCGTTTTTAAAATCATGTATGAGTAATTTACGTAAAGTACTTGCAATGAATAAATAAATACCACAGAACACAATCTATTGCCTTGACGCCAAACTAGGATGCCCTGTGATTTATGCAAGGAAATCATTAGAAATATAAGGTGAAACACTGAGCGAGGCTAATATTACAGGAGCCGAATCCACGACCTCTGTGATTAAAAACCGGCACATCACTAAACCACTAAACTGAGGAGGCTGATTACCGTAGCCTTCATATTAAAAGAATGTTACCACAGACAAACATACCTAAGCTCACGACTGTATCGCAGACGGGTTGGCAGAGACCAAAGTTTGCCCCTTATCAAGAGTAGGTACTTTTCATCTTTTTGACCATTGACTTGACCTCATGTTCCTGTTGCTAAAGTCATCCCCAAGAAGGTTCTCTCACGATGGTTTTCCCTCAGTTCTGGCCATGGCGTCGTCCCAAGACTCGTCGGACGAGGAACCGGACAGCGAGATGCTCAGCGACGGCCCTTGTCTGCCGGACAGCGATGACGAACGCCCCCCCCAGCATCAGCAGGTATGCCGAAGCTGGTATAAGCCAGAAGTATCACATATATCTGCGATTCCATAAGAGTGCTAGGCTCTAAGGAGGTTATGCCAGCCTCCACAGGTTAGCTAAAAGGTAGCTATACTTGAGCCATTACAAACGTGCGAACTGACTCATAAACATTTGTACCAGACCTCTCTCTCTCACATATAGGAGGCATATCAGGCATATCGGAACTCTCGCTCGCACTTTTATGACTCGGTTTGCACATTGGTATGAAAGAGGTTTTTGCAGAGGGTGGTCAGTATCCTTATGTTGGCTTGCCACGGTCCGCGATATTGCGGACGAACACGGACGGGCGACGACCACGGACAGCCATGCACCGCGCACCGAGACCCTTCCCACGGTGTGTCGTCCGAGCTGGTCCGCGTCCGTCCGCGATATCGCGGACCGTGGGAAGCCAGCTTTAAGCTAAGCGTCCACTGCATCGGAATCGGAGCGGACGGATTTGTTGCTTTGTATGGATTTCTATAGTATTGCGTGCACTGGATCGGCATTTCTGCCGCGGAGTGCGATATTCCTTCCGATGACGTCATCCGCAGCCAACGCGCTTTTTGGATCCCGATCAGTGTTCCCACTTTAGCCACTTTTTAGCTAGATCTGGCCGCATGAAAAAAATTTTTGAATAGAAAAATATAGTGAAATTCAATTAATTTGGTTCAGGACATACGAATCTAGCCGAAAAATCTCTTTTCATCTTCTACTAAATCATCATCATCATCAACACATTATGTCCCCACCGAGGGGCACGGGTATCTTCCCTGAGGAAGGTATAGGCCATACTCCACCACGGGGGCCAAGTCCGGATTGGTGGAGGCTTGTAAGACTAGTGGCTGGTCTTACTGTCAGAAGTTTTCAAGCCGCCCTACGGCCTCTGACTTGGCTTAACGACTGCCATCTATCGACGGCAACCGGCACCAACTGCTTAACGTGCCTTGCGAAGCACGGAACCGCACGGAAAAATACCACTAGCGTTAGTCATAGACAGTGATCGATCCATGGACTGAACGCGCCGTTTGTTGCTTAACCTTAGTGATCGTTTAAGATCACTAAGGCAGCCCAGGCTACGAGCGAAATCATCATACCTTATTGCAATATACTCGGTTTTTGATTGCTCAGCCGAGGTATATTCTAAAAGCTAAGAGCCTGTAAATAATCTTTGATTTTATAATAAGCCATGTAAAACCACTCCATCTTCTCCACAGCCTCTAGCAGAAGACCAGTCCTTGCTCCTCCGGCCTCCACGCAAGCTGTTCTCCAACTGCCGAGAGCGCTGGCGCCAGCAAAACGTCTCTGGAGCCTTCGCTGAGCTGAGGCGGCTCGTCCCTACGCACCCGCCAGACAAGAAGCTCTCCAAGAGTGAGATCTTGAGAGTCGCCATCAGGTAAACTTATCTTTCATTTTAGAAATTAGTTTGGTCACCTAAGTTACTACGTACCAATCCCCCTCTGCTGACGATGAACGAAAACATACCTTAGTCTTTACTAATGTATAGTAATACTATACTAATGTATACTAAGCTATAAATTATACGAGGGGCACACCGAAATGATCGGGAATCGAGTACTTGAGAATGAGTTAGAATAAAACCTTTTTAATTACGTATGTACTGGCCAGTTGCAGTCATAATGACGTTTTCACAATTTAAAAAAAGGAATTGGTTTTTTTTAAAATGCTGTTTAAAATTGAGAAGTCGTTAAGTAAAATGGAGCTCACGCGTGAACATTTCCGTGTCATAATTTATCACAATTTTCGCCGAGGGTTATCTCAAGATGAATGTTTCAGAGAGCTTGTTTCTATTTGTGATATTGAAGCACTTAGTCAAACAACAATATATCGTTGGTATTTTCGAAGAGGTCGTGCTTCTGTCACTAGCTACGGTAACTTCTACAGGTCGACCAAAAACAGCGGTAACACCTGAAAACATCGCGGCTGTGCGAAAAATAATCGAAGATGACTGACATGTAACATACGAGCAGATCCGGACAATCATAGGCATTGGAATGACTGCAATCTAAACCATTTTCATAGCGAGTTGGGTGTGAGAAAACTTTTTTCCCTTTTTTGTACCTCATAATTTGTCAGAAGAGCAAAAGGCGGTTCGTGTAGGTTGGTGCCGGTGTACCCGGAAACGCTTCATCGGAGGGAAGTCAAAAGCCGTGTATAATATCGTCTCAGATGACGAATCATGGATTTATTCTTATGAACCCGAAAGAAAACATCAATCGGCAGTTTGGGTCTTTGAAGATGAGGTTAAGCCAACGAAAGTCGTGCGTTCCCGCAGCGTTTCCAAAAAAATGGTCGCTTCATTTGTTTCAAAAACAGGACATGTTGCCACAATTCCATTACAGGAACGTAGAACAGTTACCGCTGATTGGTACACTTCGGTTTGTCTACCAGAAATGATGGCTGAACTCCGTAGAGGTAACCCGACACGTCGCGCCATCTACATCACGATAACGTGAGCTCCCATACCGCCCGTCGAACAAAATATTTTTTGGACCAGGAAAACATCGAGTTGATGACTCATCCTCCGTACAGTCCTGACCTGAGCCCTAACGATTTTTTCACATTCCCCAGAATGAAATATTTATTGCATGGACAGCGGTTTGAAGACCCAGAAGCGGCAGTAGAAGCTTCCAATCAGCCATTTTGGCAACGTCTGCTTCAGACTGGAATTACTGTTTTAATAACTGGTTCGAAAGAATTCAAAAGTGCATTAACTGCAACGGAGAATACTTCGAAAAGCAATAAAAATAAATTTTGATATTTCCTGTGTGTAGTTTTTTCTATTGTCGATCATTTCGGTGTGCCCCTCGTAAGTCTACGTAGCTCAGTACTTCAAATCGCCATTTCTTGGTGATATACTCTCTTGGAGATTAGTTCAGCGAAATTAGTTATTATTTACTCGCCCCTGTCACGCGTATTTTTAAGGCTGCTGAATTAACAAAATGTCATAGGGTGTGTGTGTGTGTGTAAAATACAAGCTGATCCCCCCAAACGTTGTTTTGCCGTAATAATTATACATTTTTTTCATAAAAATCGGTGAAGCCGTTTCAAGAAATAACATCATCTGTAAAAATTATTTCTCTGTGAAAACTGTCTAGCTATCTCGGTCCATGAGACACAGTCTGGTGACGGACAGACAGACGTACAGTGGAGTTTTAATAGGTTCCTGTTTTTACTCTTTGGGTACGGAACCCCAAAATGTAACTAAGAAGAAGAAGAAGAAGAAGAAGAAAAAGAAGAAGAAGAAAATTTTATTATAAAAACAGAACACACGCTAAGCATTGTAATCATTGTCCTTTCTTTTTGCGGTGTTCAGAAACTAAGCCAGGAGCCATAGAAATATCGAAAAAAGATAGTGGTAAAAATAAATTGATATTCAACCTACTGATAACTATTAACTACCCAATTTATATTGACGAAACCCAAGGCTGAATTTTATAACATAAGACTGCGCGCTTACACCAATCCCCAGCCGCTGAGAGCTTAGCCTAGGGCCTCATCATCTTCATCAACCCATTATGTCCCCACCGAGGAGCACGGGTCTCTTCCCTGAAGAAGGTATAGGCTATACTCCACCACGGGGGCCAAGTCCGGATTGGTGGAGCCTAGGGCCTCGCTAGACACTTTTGGTTGGGATTTGACGCATGGGATCATGTGTGGTCTCGGCCCTCGGCCTCAAGATTGTCCCATCTGGCCTTTGCATTGTTACTTTTACGCCGAAACACGCAACGTCTCGGCCTTTGGCCTCTAACATAAGATAAGAATATTTTTATTGTACACCGGAGATATGAATAAAAAACTAAATGAAAAAAACAAACAACTAAATGATAAAATTCTTTCTTATCCCTCAGATACATCGGTCTCCTCTGCGAAGTTCTCGAGTGGCAGAAGGCACATGGCCTGACCAATAAGGAAAACTCCCTTGCCATCAAGTGCGAGGCCCCTCTCAGTCCAACCCAGACCTTGCGGCGTAGGTATAAGAGGCCATATTGCGGCGCTGACGACGACTGCCCTAAAGCCAAGATCTTTCTCGAAAGTTCCAGTGACCTCCCGAAGTTTGGCAACGAGGAAAACGAAGAGACAATGTCTATCAGGAGAAGTTACCAGAGTCATTTGATTCAGAGCAAAATGGACCAAGTGAGGTTCTTGAGGAATCAATACTTCTTCCCGCCGCGGTGGCGTCATCCATTGCCGCTGAGGAGCTTGGTAGCGGACAGGAATGGCAACAATTTGCTGATGATTGCTCCAGGGAATAGCGGAAAGGGAGATGGGTCGAAAAAGGGCTTAGATCATGATAAGGATGGAAAGGATGGGCATCGCAAGTAGTGCGGTTGACTGGTGCTGATCTGGGCCTAAAATCAAGGTTTATGAAACGCATCTAATCTCTTTAAACGAGCAATTCTTGTATATATATTTATATATAATCAGAATCTCATAAACGGCTCCAACGATTTTCACGAAATTTTGTAGGCAGATGCTTTCGGGGGCGTTTAATTGATCTAACTAGGTTATATTTTTACAAAACGTTGTTTTATCCGTGTTTTAAGGCATTTGAAATTTGCTATAATAACATACAGAGGTAAATTTCGCATCGCGCTGCAAGGTTGGCATAGTTCTGACGGGAAAACGGGCGACCCGTTTCGGGCCGATTTCAAGAGACCCGGTTCGAGTCATGATTTTTTTTCCAATTTATTTTTTTGTTGAAAAAGGATTATTTTAACTTTATATTACATAATTAATTTATATTACAAAAAAAGTACTATCACCCAGGACTAGTTTTTTATACCATGATAATATCATCAAGGCTCTGGCGATAGGATTAGTCAGCAGATTGAAGTCGCTCAAAGAGCCAAGAAACGGGCTAGGTTCGGAGTATCTTTGATGGATCACAGCAGACATAAACATAAACATTTACATACAAGCCTACCATCTTTTCTCAAAACATCTTAAATCTAATACAATTTGGTAGGTACGAATGTCCATCTACCTAAGAATGTCAAAATTCAAGACTTGCGAAGATCATCGCTCCACCGAGTCTGAGGACGTCCTACACTACGTTTACCGATCCGCGGTCTCCACTAAAAAACTCGTCTACCCTATCGGTTATCAGTTCTTCGGTGATATGGCCGACCCATTCGGTGATATGGCCCAGGTTATCAAACATCATCATCATCATCAACTCATCATGTCCCCACCGAGGGGCACGGGTCTCTTACCTGAGGAAGGTTAGGCCATACTCCACCACGGGGGCCAAGTCCGGATTGGTGGAGGCTTGTAAGACTAGTGGCTGTTCTTACTGTCAGAAGTTTTCAAGCCGCCCTAAGGCCTCTGACTTGGCTTAACGACTGCCATCTATCGACGGCAGCCGGCACCAACTGCTTAACGTGCCTTGCAAAGCACGGAATCGCTCGGAAAAATGCCACTAGCGTTAGTCATAGACGGTGACCCATCCATGGCCTGAATGCGCCGAATGTTGCTTAACGTTAGTGATCGTTTGAGACCACTCAGGCAGACCAGGCTACGAGCGATTCTCAAACACTTTTTCAGAATTTGTGTAATTTCAAAAGACCGGACTGGACGACGTAGCGTGGGCAGGCTTCCCATCAGATGGTTTGACGATCTGCCCCCTTAGCTTGTTTTCTGATCCCGTGGGCGAGAATAGACAAAGACTCACGTCACCACCTTCTCGTCCGCTACTCGAGCGCAGGATAGCACGACAATAGATATGCTAAGGGGGTTGGTAGATTACGATGGCGGGGAGTCGCTGGATGCGGGTGCCACTACACCGGGAAGCTTGGAAAACCATGATGGAGGGAGGTCTATATGCTGCAGTGGACATTAAATGCCTGATGAAGATCATCACCATCATCATCAGGCTATACTAGTCCACTGCTGTACATAGCCCTCCTCTAATCAGAAAGAAATCAGAAATCAAAAATTTATTTCAACGTAAAGAATTTACATTCTGCTTGTTGAATGTCATTATACATACATTTATGTATAATGTTAGCCGCTGCCTTGGGGCCGTCTGTAATGAGCGCCATAGCGCCCTTTAGCTTGCCGCATCCAGCATCTGCCTCCAGTTTTTCGCAGATCGTCATCCCACCTTGTCGAAGGGCGTCCTACACTAGGTTTGCCGAGACGCGGTCTCCACACAAGAACACGTTTACCCCAGTGGTTGTCGGTTCTTCGCGAGATATGGCCAGCCCACTGCCACTGCAGCTTGCTAATTCTCTGAGCTATATCGACAACTTTGGTTCTCTGTCGGATGTATTCGTTAAGAATTAATCCTATCCTTCAGAGAAACTCCGAGCATAGCTTTTTCCATAGCTGAGCGACTTTGAACTGGTGGACCAGCCGTATCGTGAGTGTCCATGCCTCGGCTCCATAGGTCGTGACAAGTAGGACACACTGATCGAAAACTTTCGTTTTGACTACGAGACTATGACGAGAAGACTCGGCGTAGTTTCCCATGAAGCTCATGAAGATGATATTTCTATAAGTAGAAGGCCTCCCTGTTACAGATGATTACTTTAGTCATCGACATGTTACTTTAATGATCTCTTGATTATACCAAAGATGGATATTTTAAGAATTGTTTTAGTTATACATTTACAAGTGCATTGTTAGCCATTAAACTTAAGACTTCGTTTATGTAAACAAATGAACTAGATCACTGTATATCACTATATTAAACGAAATTAAAAAGTGAAAGTTTTCTTATTTCTTTAGACTCGTTGTGGAATATAATATTGATCGAATTATCACTCGCATCGTGAACACACATTTTATGCGAAAGTCTTTTCTGGATAGAAAATAAACACGAAAAAGACTGATGAAGCAAATATATAGAGCGAATGTGAGTGGAAAGGCCGGTAAGGGACGTCCTAGGCGGACACACTTCGACCAAAGAGGGGAAGTATTAGCAAAGGGCAAGATAAAAAGTACCCGAAACCGACGTGCGTGCATGTGCGTGCAACGAGAAATGAATGTCGATGAAGCGAAAGTGATCTGACAGGATCGTGGCAAGTGGCAGTCCCTGGTCCGTGCCTACCCCTCTGGGATACAGGCGTGAGGCTTATGCATGTATGTAAAATAAACACATATTTTATCATATCTATCTTACTTCAATGAATGTAGATGAAGCAAAAGTAATCTGTCAGGAACTCAAATCTATTAATGGTGAAACTAACATTTTTGACGTTCATAAAGTAAATATTCTATTAGTACTGTAAATAAAATATTTGAGTTTGAATCAAAATTTTATTTACTCAAACGGTCTGCAGGTAGTACCCAAAAGGGGCGGGGCCTCTTAAGCCACACCTTTTACCCCCTCGAGGTATTGATTTTCTCGTCTACCCCCGGTGGTGGTGCGGAGATAGAAATTGCTACTCGGTGACATGACATGTTACGAAATCTTTACTTTCCCTTTTTTCACGTCAAATATCTTTCAGTATGTACAGGCCACAACCTTAGCGTTGCTGACCGGGACCTAGATTTTGTTAATGCATTGTAGTGCTATGACAACTACGCTTCAAGTCTACGCGCGCACACATATCAAACCTTCTAGGCGTCAATGGTATCGAACTGTAAACTGGGTTCCGTACCCAAAGGGTAAAGCTTATTACTGACTCCGCTGTCCGTCCGTCCGCCCGTCCATCTGTCACCAGGCTGTATCTCCTGAACCGTGATAGTTAGACAGTTTAAATTTTCACAGATGAGGCACATAGAATCAAAGGCAAAGTAAACTCTGCCACTTTGCCGTATTTAATTCCAATGCGGTAACACTTAGCAGCCTTTGAACCCAATATGAGATTTGTATGAGGTTTTAAGTGGTCTTTTGCTGATTTTGTTATATAAATTGAAAAAATGGATAGTTTAAACTCGAAATACACTAGATGGCTCATATTTGGAAAGTATGGCACTTAGCAGCCTTTGATTCTATATGCCTCAGATGATGTATTTTTATTGCGGCTATAACAACAAATACAGAAAAACAGAACAAAATAAATATTTAAGGGGGCTCCCATACAACAAACGTGATCATCTCTTAGATAAGCTCGTGCTGATTAAAAATAAAACAATAATAAATAAATTCTAAATACGTTTAACCTTTGATATAGGTGCTACAGTCCCCTACTTCCCAGAGGTCATGAAAGGCGCTCATCCATGAATGAAAATTGAACGAGAAAGCGATAAAATGAACACCCACTGAAATAAACCACCCTATTAAACTGGTGGCATATCTGGCACATTACGCGACCAGCTTTAACAAATAGTGCCCTAATCTACCCCTCACACCCTTGCAGCCGACCAAAACAGAGGCGCCGACCCCTCAAGATTGAAGCACACGAGAACAAAATTAAATCTGATTAATTTGTTTAAGGGGCTCTAGCGTACCAATGAAAAAAAGTCTCATCTTTTTTGCAGATCATTTTTGCAAAATGTGTCTGGCTATAGTATAAGAATATTCTTTATTGTACCAGGAAAGTCACAGGCAAAAGATTTGCAAAGATGTTATGGTAAAATTGGCGGCCCTATTGCTCGGCAAAACGTGGGCCCAGTTCTAGTGATTGGTGCCTCTGTCTACCCTCTCGGGGATCACGGGCGTGATTTTTTTAATTTTTTTATTGCTACTTAATATTTGGCTATTTTGAATTAAAACATTTTGATTAACGCTATAGTCCAGCTAAGTCCTTCTAAGACCATTTTTTTTATTTTTATTAATAGGTAAATTTATTTCAAAATAAAACGATATAAAAATATTAGTCAGCCTGCCTCGTTGGTCTAGACCAGGGATCCCCAAAGTATTTTGGACAAGTGACCCCTTTTCCAAAATGAACTGTTACCTTAGACCCCCATGGCCAAATTACCTACTTTTAAGATCAAACCCCTTATTCATAATGGTCCGCTAACTTAAAACAGCTGCTACGGAGTGTTATTTTTCATTCTGACTTAGGTCAATAGAAGAAGACAGCAATGCTTTAAGTTAGCAGACTATTATGAATAAGGGGGCCTATCTTTAGTTTTTTCCTATTGATACAAAATACCTAGGTACTAAGGTACCAATTGGAAAACTTTGCACTTGGTTAAGTAAGTAAAGTTTAAAGTTTTTCATCTTGTACGAACTTGAGACTTTACATTACTACAACAATGCTATTTCCTACAAAAATATTAATTATTCTTAGTACACGTAAAATCACATAAACAATACAGTAACTATCTACCTATCTTGAAAGTTTTAAATAAGAACTTGTGTTAATTTAATAGGTTTCGATTTTTAGACCTCGTCGACCCCCAAAATGGGTTTTCGTTTATGTCGACCCCTAGGAAACCGATATCGACCACTTTGGGAATCCCTGGTCACGTTATGGCTTTAACAGAGGTCGTGAGTTCGATTCCCACTGGGAGCCGCCGTACATTTGTACAAATGGCCAATGCCAATGGCGATGTCCTTAACCGATTACCAATAGCACAAGATATTATTATTATCCTATTATTATTATTGACAAGTAAAATTACTAATCAGAATTCGTCGCAAAATTTTTTTTGGTATTAGTAAAAATAATCTGTAGCAAAGATTATAAATCTCCGCAAATTGCCACCCCAGAAACAGTTACACTGACTTGTTTATTTTAATCCCCAAATTGAAAGTCAAGCTCCCTATTAGAGGACGGCTAATCCGCCGTCTTGATTCGTGACGTCATCCGGTCACGTGACCGAGCGACGTCCGGCGGCTGTGATGAGAAATGAATTGGACCGTTTTATGGTTTGAAGGCTGGGGTTTGATACCCAACTGCGCCTAGTAGGTAAGTTCTTGGGATATTTGAAGTGTTTATTTATTAACCTGTAGAATTTTCGGTGGGCCGATCCGATATAACAATGGTTTTTAATTGTTGTTTTCAAGGTTATTATAACTTAACGCAACTGATAACGTAAACAATTTATTTTAATCATGAATATATTTGAATTTCGGAGATCTGTCATTAGGGGCCATCCATAAATTACGTCACACGAATTTCATGATTTTTTGACCCGTTTCCCATCCTTGTCACAGCTGGTCACATTTGTGAGACTCCCCCCTCCCTAGTGTGACGTCACATCATCATAATCATCATCATAATCAACCCATTATGTCCCCACCGAGGGGCACGGGTCTCTTCCCTGAGGAAGGTATAGGCCATACTCCACCACGGGGGCCAAGTCCGGATTGGTGGAGGCTTGTAAGACTAGTGGCTGGTCTTACTGTCAGAAGTTTTCAAGCCGCCCTAGGGCCTCTGACTTGGCTTAACGACTGCCATCTATCGACGGCAGCCGGCACCAACTGCTTAACGTGCCTTGCGAAGCACGGAATCGCTCGGAAAAATGCCACTAGCGTTAGTCATAGACGGTGACCCATCCATGGACTGAACGCGCCGTATGTTGCTTAACCTTAGTGATCGTTTTAAGATCACTCAGGCAGCCCAGGCTACGAGCGATGTGACGTCACATATTTTGCAATTATACATGTAGATTTCTATTGGATTGAAAAGCAGTTCCGAAGTTAGTTTTATTTCCGATTGACTTAGGAATACATAGAGTTGCAAAAGTTTTTGTATTTTTCTTTGATAGTTCTAAGTTCGTGTTTTAACACTTAGATTAAAATAGATTTTTAAATGTGACGTCACAAAATGTCCCCCTCCCGCCCCCTTGTCACACAATGTCACATTTCGTCGACCCCCTACCTCCCCCTTAGCGTGTGACGTAATTTATGGATGGCCCCTTATTCGCGATTGAGGCAAGTGACAGTCCCTGGTCTCTGCCTACCCCTGTGGGATACAGACGCGAGTTTATGTAGGTGTATGTATGTACGTTTGAGTTTTACTTTAAAAATTGAAAATCAATATACGGCCAATTTATAAATTCAATTCAATTCATAGAGAATTTCACTAAGTAATTACTAAAGTAACGTTCCATCCCGCTCTTTTCTGAGAGATTTGACGAGACATCACTACAGCTAAGTAGTTACTTAGCGAAATTCTCAACTCAGAAACCGGCCTTAAGCTCTGCGTATCAGCCCTTAGTACCTGGTTGACCGAGCTTTGCTCGGTATGTAGGTTTCACACAAAAAAAGAAATTGAAAAAAAAAAGAAAAATTATTATCTAGTCTCGAACCAGGGTCTTCTGTTTACGGTATCGTCCTATTTCCCACTTGAGCTATGACAACCTGTAGATGGTTGCGAAAATTTGCTTCTTGTAGTGTAGCAGTTATTTCTTTGCCTTAAAACACGGTTAAAACGAAGTTTTATAAAAATGAAGCCTAGTTGGAACAATTAATCGCCCCTAAAACCCCCTGTATACAACATTTCATGAAAATCGTTGGAGCCGTTTCCGAGATTCTGATTATATATAAATATATATACAAGAATTGCTCGTTTAAAGAGATTAGATATTACGTAACTTAATTTCCACTCTATCGGGTTAAGGATTTAGATAACTCAATAGAGTCAAAATGAGAATGTGTATGACAGTTCGGAGTAGGAGTATGAGATACCTACTGGGAAAAAAGTCCCAGAATCTAACAGTGTGAGTGACATAAGATGGTGTGACATACCGGGAACAAAAGGGCTATATCAATACAGTTGAGTCTTACGTAATTGGACCCCTGAACGGAACATGTCCGGAATAAAGTTATATAGAATAAGGTTTTTGTACTTAGTGCTTACCAAATTTTTTATTCAAAAACTTATCCTGTCTCGAGACTAAATGAATTACGTTCAGCCCTAGTGTAACAATGTACTATAATTAATGCTTTTTCACAGTTCAGTCTTCTGCTTCCTGTTCTCTTCGTGCCACTTTCTGAACTCCCCAAAAGCTTGGAACACGTCGCCAGTGAACGCCTAGAAAGAGAAGAATGTCATCTTTAATTAACTCCTCAGGCATACAACATTTTTTTACAGCTAAGTTAGTTAGTCGCAGAGTAATAATTGTTTGAAATTTATCACAGTTTTCAAAGAATAAAACATGCTCATACAACAACTGTGGTATGTATCATCTTCAAAAATTCGACTCAAAGTGCCGTTGCAAGACCGACCCGCCGCGGTAATTTTAGCATTATATTTTGACCTTACCTTGAAATAAGTTTCTATCATTTGTAACTATCGGTAATATTTACTATCGAAATACGTAACAAACTGTTACCTTTGGCAACTCAAAGGCCAGAAAATGGCCCCCTTGGTCCAGAACCGTCAAATTGATGAGGTTAACGAACTTCGTTTTCAAGATGGCGGCCGGCTGGTAGACGAGCTCATCCTTCGCTTGAAGACCCCACACAGGAACCGGAGTTGGTATGCTGAAATGTACGAATTAAACATAAACATACACATTTACATCCAAGCACATACATTGCTTCTGGCCCCACACTAGGATACCCTGTGTCGTGGGAACCAGAAACAGCGACGTCACAAACATGTAAACATCCAAGACCTGGAGTTTTTTTCTTCTCTCCAGCCGGGGATCGAACCCGGGACCTCTCGCATGGTAAGCAGATGCGCTAACCACTACGCCACAGAGGTCGTCAAATTGGGAAGATTCAATATTAATTGTAGTGACTAGAATTGAGAAAGGAATGTTGCGTTGGCTTGAAAATGTGGAGAGGAGGAAAGAAAGACTGACGAAGCAAATATATCGAGCGAACGTTAGTGGAAGGGTCGGTAAGGGACATACTTCGACCAAATACGGGATATTAGCCAAAGCGCTGGGTATACTCTTTTCACAATACAAATGCATAGATAGATAGATAGAATATTCTTTATTGTACTCATAAATTACATTTACATTTACAGAAATTTAATTAATCAAAGTACAATTGGTGCAAATTGAATCGCTCGTAGCCTGGGCTGCCTGAGTGATCTTAAACGATCACTAAGGTTAAGCAACATACGGCGCATTCAGTCCATGGATGGGTCACCGTCTATGACTAACGCTAGTGGCATTTTTCCGAGCGGTTCCGTGCTTCGCAAGGCACGTTAAGCAGTTGGTTCCGGCTGCCGTCGATAGATGGCAGTCGTTAAGCCAAGTCAGAGGCCTTAGGGCAGCTTGAAAACTTCTGACAGTAAGACAAGCCACTAGTCTTACAAGCCTCCACCAATCCGGACTTGGTCCCCGTGGTGGAGTATGACCTATACCTTCCTCAGGGAAGAGACCCGTGCCCCTCGGTGGGGACATAATGGGTTGATGATGATGATACTCACTTATCCAGATTCAGCTCACGATGCTTGTTGCTGAACGCCTCGGCATACAGTCTCATGGAAGTCGTGACGCTGTTGGAGGTCCAGTAGACCATCAGGTTGTCTACCAGGGCATCCTTGTTCAGGTGAGTTGGCAAAGCCTGGGCGCCGCGTTGCGTCCAGCCCGCGAACTTCTCCAGGATGTAGGCAGCCAGACCAGATGGGGAGTCCATGAGGGCGACGCCTGGATTCGGGGACAGGAGTAAAAATGGTGTTATTGAAGATGAAATTATGACAATAACTGAAGATGACTAAAAATAGAATAGAATAGAATTATGATGATGAAATTATGAAAATTACTGAAGATGACTAAAAATATGAAGATACTCTCACTGCAGCGAAACATAAACTACTTTCCAATTGAAAGGTAATCAGTACCAATGACATAATTAGGAAACCAATTTAATATGTAGTTGATTCCACGTTTAAATAGTGCATATGGCAAACATTTTGAACAGTGAAAAATCTCCAGGTACTGGAATGGTATCGATGTACCGTACAATGTAGTTACTACTAGAAATAAACATAAATACTTGCATAAATAGCCACATAAATTGCTTCTGGCTCCACACTAGGATACCCTGAAATGTCTATAAATTCTAAGGGCCTACCTAACCTAACCTACCAACAGTATCGGGCTTGGTGGCCTGCAGATGGAAGTAGCCGAACTCCTCCATAAGATGGGAGAAGAAGGCGGAGACAGGATACAGCCGACTGACCAGGTGTTCTTCCACCAGGAGTGACGGCATCAGGGAGCCGAGGAAGTACTTGGTCAGGCCGCAGGTGTTCTGGAAACAAGGATGCTGGTTATTACTAGTGGTAGCGTGGCATTGAAGGGATCTACCATTGGGATTACTTGCTCAAATCCCTGCTTGTAAAAGATTGAAGATTTTATTGAGTTCAATATTATGTGTTGTATTACAGTAAAAATACAAAGTCTATCTGAACCCGTTGTCTTGACCCGCAATACTTTTGGAATGCATTTATTGTTTGCGTATTTACGAAGGAGTGTGTATCAATTAACTGTCAGGCCTTGAACATAACATCTAAAACCATTGTAATTGTTATTTTAAGGTCAGGACTTAGGAAGTTACAGAGAGATCTTAGGCTCTTAGGGACCGTGCAAGAGGTCCCGGGTTCGAATCCCGGCTGGGGACAAAAAAAAAACAAAACCCAGGTCTTGGATGTTTACATGTTTGTGACATGCTGTTTCTGGTTCCCACGACACAGGGTATCCTAGTGTGGGGCCAGAAGCAATGTATGTAAATGTTTATGTTTATGTTATGTCTTAGGGTTCCGTACCTTATAGGGAGTACGCAACCCATATAGGATCTTTGTTGTCCGTCCGTCCGGTACGTCTGTCTGTCAAGACCCTTTATTTCGAGAACGCGTGGAAGTATCATGATGAAATTAAAACCATGTATTGCAGATTGGAATCTTCAGTAATTCAAAACTGTAAGTAAAAATGAAACTTCTAAGTAAAAAAAGATACGGCCGCATGTTGCCACAAGAAACGTATATTTCCACTTCCAAGAATCAAAATTTATAGTGTACCTATTCTGCCGCGCTTATGAAAAACGCACTAAGTGCCATATTTTGCAAGCATAGTTAACATAACATAACATAAAATTTACATACAGGCACATACATTGCTTCTGGTCCTACAGTAGGATACCCTGTGTCGTGGGAACCAGAAACAGCGACGTCACAAACATGTAAACATCCAAGACCTGGGTTTATTTTTTTTGTCCCCAGGCGGGATTCGAACCCGGGACCTCTCGCATGGTAGTCAGATGCGCTAACCGCTGCGCCACAGAGGTCGTCTTTAGAGAGTTAGTGCGTTATTCGTAAGCGTGGCAGTATTTCCTATGCAACTATGAAATTTGGCCACGTCTTCTGCTACAATAGGCTAGTTTCCCAAAAAAAATGTTCAAAAATAAGGGACACGTATTTTTTTATTTGTAAATTAGACCAAAAATGACAAAGATATAGCCCATTAAAGTTACGTGTGACGTCACGCCGTGCTGCATTTTGTAGCACTGAGTGACGTCACACGTAACTTCAATGGGCTACATCTTTGTTATTTTTTGTTTAATCGAAAAAAGAAAAAATACGTATCCAATATTTTTTTATAATCTAAAATACGGACTAAATAGAATTAAATTATTTTGACCCTGGAAACTACCCAATTATAAGGGAAAATTTTAAAAACTATAAAGTATGAAAAATAGTGTTCGAAGTGATGAGTTCAAACCCGAAATTGTTTATTTTCTCAATCTCGCTCGACACTAACCATGACAAACGGGAAATTGTTATGGAAGCCCAGGATCTCCTCCGGGAAGAGCGTAGTCATAGCTGAGCCGATAAACGCGCCCCAGTCCCCGCCCTGGAGGTAGAACTGCTTGTGTCCGAGCCGTCGCATCAGGTTCCTCATCACGACTCCTATCTGGGCTACCCCGAGGCCTGGCCTAACTGCGCCCTGGAAAGAGAATTAAAGCTTAATGTTACAACCATGAAGAAACTTAAGAATCCAGAATGAGATTAATTTGATATAGCCGAAGTCGGCTTGTTATGCAGAATCTAAAGAAAATTAAAAACATTTTTTTTATATAGTTAATAGAATACATTCTGTAGACTTAAGGCGGATTGCATCACGATTAAGCGATAAGATTTGCGAATCGGAGCGAAACCTGGTCGGACTCGTCCGATAAAAAACAAAGCAAGTTGATCCGGACCATAAATTTACAATGCACCACGATTGTTAGATAAGATAAGATAAGATAAGATAATGATTTATTTTTCTGTCCACAAATTACATTCGTATACAAAATAACATTGGATAAATGATACAATACAACAGAATGCACTATTTGTGGAAAGACTGGAGCCTAAACTAGATCAAAAGATCTGTATCTTAGGTTTCCAGGCCTCCCGATCTACAAAAGAACGGTATCATATTCGAAGCGTCATCAGCATAAGGTATACAATACAATATTATACGTTAGTATCAAAAATGGCAGATGTTTGCAAAACTTATATAAAAGAAAATAAGATATATGTATGTAAGTGTGCGTGTGTATATTTGTGTGAGGGTGTGTGTGTGTGTGTGTGTGTGTGTGTGTGTGTGTGTGTGTGTGTGTGTGTGTCTGCTCAGCCCTGCGACCGGAGTCTTGGGTTCGGGTTTCAACCACTGAGCAGAGGGTGTGTGAAAAGGTGTGGTGAGTGTGAATTTGTGAATGATGGTAGTGATGTGTGTGGTAAGTGGTACATACAGGAAACTATCATAGGAGGTGAGAAAGTCAGGAGTTATATGCGTATAATCATTCCGTAGCTAAAATGAACTGGTATTACACATCAATATCAAAAAGTTAGATCATAAGAGAGGCTGTTTAAGTATGCTGTTAATTTCTGTTTGAGTTCATATTTGGTAAGATCAAATATATTAGATATGTTTAGGTGAACGAATGCCTAGGTCAGATGTCAAACTCTACGAATACGTAACATTTAAAAAAAAATAGTTACGAAACATGTAATAACACGTTTCGTGGAGAAACGATTTTCGTGGAGTAAAGTCGTCGGGTGTCATTTACCAATATCAGTCTGCATTTCGATATACTCACATCAGAGAACCCGTAGCCCGGCAAGCTGGGCACTATAACCTCAAACACGATGTCGTGGCCGGCTCTGGGCGTTGTCAGAAGTGGGATCGCCTCGTAGAACTCTAGCACGGAACCTGGCCAGCCGTGGAGCATGAGTAGAGGGATCACCGTCACACCTGGTTTGGCCTGGGAATGAACATTAGCTCGTTAGGGTCTAGACAGACGGACTAGATTTCAACTGCATTCTGACTGTAAAAAAGCAGCCCAGATGCAGTCGGCACGACTGCTATGGAACTTCCAAGCAATCAATACAGTCGGTGTGCAAAGGGCATGCAGTTACTTTTTTGGTTGTTTTATTGCAGTTGTGTTTATCGGCATTCAAACTGCGTCTGCACTTTTTCAGTCGGAATGCAGTTGAAATGCAGTCTACACAATTGCATTGTAGTAAGAAAATTTATGAGGTTAATTTGATCGGTGGTTCCGAAACTTATAAAGCCTCTTTTATTTTACAAACCTACGTAAAGTTATTCTAAAGTTAGTTAGTTCTGAAGTCACTGATCGCCACTGACCTACTACATCAATCCAAATGTTTGTAGCTGAGGAATTATTTAATGGACGAAATAATTCAGTCGCAAATGTGATACGCGAAACCCTAGTGACTTTTATACAGAAGCCTTGGATTTCATGGAAACTACTGAAATCTCTGTACCAAACTCTGTTCTCGAGGACATGGGGATAGATTCACATGCTTTGGCATAAACACTGTCAAAAACTTCTTTGGCAAAAACGTTCGATCCTTTTTAGCAGAAATGCTATTATGTTTGGTTTAGATCTTAGACGTGTAAGAGTCGTAAAAATCACGATTTGTAGGTAATTTTTGGAAAAATAGTCTCTGAAAGGAAATTTCATTGCAATCTACATTGCAACTCAATGTTCAAAGTTCAATGTTAAATTACGTAAGCTGTGATAATCGAATGAAATTAATTTGCTTAACAAAAGACCACCTCAAAATAAGCATGATTTCAATGTTCAATTTAGTTAAATCCAATTAATTCGCATTAAAGATTAACGACTACATGTTTGCGATGGAATTATGGGTAAGAGAATTAAGACAATTTGATTAGAAAATGCCGGGTCCATTTTTGTAATGTTTCTTTAGTTTTCATTATCTTTTAGCTTTGTCCTTAAACTTTTAGCATTCTCACGGAAACCGCTTCTGAGCTTTTGTGGCTGGAGCTATGGTCCCGCTCATCACTTCTTTAATTTCTTTTCAGCAATATCAGTAATCCAATCACAGAGAATCAGTTCTCTGGATTGTGCTAAATTAAGATTTATTTATTTGTAAAACATACGTCGGACTGACCTTCTCAAAATTAAATAATGTTGCTGCTGATCCGTTGCTATATTCATCATCATCATCATCAGGCTATATTAATTAGTCCACTGCTGGACATAGCCCTCCCCTAATGAGCGCCATAGCGCCCTGTCTTCAGCATGCTGCATCCAGCATCTGCCGGCAGTTCCTATATTACGCTAACCAAATCGAGAACGGTTGTAATCTTCACCTGTCAGATTACAAACTAATTGCTATTACAAATGTCAGGGTTCCGACAAGATTTGGTGCTCGTAATCAGGCCCCTGATATTATGCGATAACTTCAAAAGCATTTGTGTAGAATGTCTTCACTGGCTCAATCTGCTTACCACCTCATTAGGTGCCCCAAAATATTTCTAAAAACACTATCGCAACTGAAATATTTGGCTATTGAACTTACCTGAGGCTTGACTCTAACGAAATGGATATCCAGACCCTGAATGTTAGTCTTGTACTGCGGGAACTGGTTGATGTGAGCCTCGCGCTTCGCGAAGGGATACTCCTTGGCCCAATAGTCCAAAACGTCCTGCACCTGGTCCGTGTTCATCCCGTACTCTAGAGAAATGCCCTCCAGGGGTGGAGTGAATTTGCGCCGGTTGGTCAGGCGAGTGCGGAGGTCTTGAATCATCTGGGGAAAAAACAGGGAGTCATTATTATTGAACCAAGTTCTTAGTTCCTAAATTGGGTTGGTTACATGCAAGAGATTTCAGGCCGTGGCTGGGCAATCGGAAACTTTTCCTCATACGTTACTAAAATGGCCTAGTCATTTTGGCCTGGCCCTTTTGCATTTTTTCTTGTACGTAGCGTCTAAATGTTGTTGACAAATAAGTCAAAAACATTTGCAAACCCTATTTGAAACTCTATCGGACATAAAACTTTCGGAACTGCTGTTTTAATTCAATAATTTCTAGATTTAAAATTTCAATATGTGACGTTGTCGCAACAAGGGGTTCGGGTCTGCGATCCCTAGAATAAAAGTAGGGTATCCAGAGGCAGTAAAAGTTTAAAATTTATTTAAAAGGCAAAAGAAAGGCACATAATAATATGTCTCTTTGAAGTATTTATTAAATAATAATAATATGGAGAATAGAGCAATCCCGGTCGTACGTAATAAAGTAATATTGATTGGAAGCTGAGAATTATCTGGCTCATACGTCCAAACACTGTGGCAAATGTCGAAATATGACAGCCAAAAATAATAGAAAGCAACGAGGCGAATTGCACCTCGTTACAACGTCACACTAGGGAGGGGGGAGTCTCACAAATGTGACCAGCTGTGGCAAGGACGGGGTAAAAAAAATCATGAAATTCGTGTGACGTCATTTACCTCTTCACTAAACTGCACTTTGAATGGCCGGATGGTCTGGTCCGTCCTGCCCACCAGCTGCTTGGGTCCCCACCACTCCTCCAGGTCCAGCTGGGGGGGTTTGGGGGGATGGCACTTGTGGCACCACAGCTTCCAGACCACTGCTCCGCCTACCACTAGAAGAAGGAGTAACAGGATCTTCTTCGCCATCTGTAAAGCAGTCAGTCAGTCATCAATCAGTCAATGTTCTTATTTGCACCGACTACCCATCCCACTTTTGCTTCAGCAACTCTCCATCGTCAGTTGTCTGGAAGAAGTGGCTTTAAGCAATAGGGCCGCCAATCGTACTGTATCTTTGCAAATGTTTTGTATGTGTTTTTCCTGGCACAATAAGGAATATTCTTAGAACATAACATTTACATACAGGCACATACATTGCTTCTGGCCCCACAGTAGGATACTCTATGTCGTGGGAACCAGAAACAGCAACGTCACAAACATGTTAACATCCAAGACCTGGGTTCTCCTTTTTTTCTGTCCCTAGCCGGGATTCGAACCCGGGACCTCTCGCATGGTAGGCAGATGCACTAACCGCTGCGCCACAGAGGTCGTCAAAATCGTATCTTATCTTAAAGTAGGTACCCGAAATTAGCGTCCTTCCACGCAATGTGTAAAAACTGTCGATAATGGTACTGACACACGTGCTCATTAGTAGCACGAAAGCATGCTCTGTCCGGATGGCAAGTGGCAGTTCCTAGTCTCTGCCAACCCTTCTGGGATACACTCGTGAGCTTATGGATGTGTGTGTTTTTTTACACAAAACCTTAATTTTTCAACCTCTTTCATAACCACTACACATTATTAACTTTATTCCGGATACACTTACTTGACTTCTTGTCGGAAGAGTCCGTCCAGGTTTCGCTCTGATTAGCAGAGCTTAATCATGGTGAGCAGAGACGGAGCTCGCGTCGATTTCCTGGTCGGATTATTCCGACAAAACTTGATTTTTTGTCGGAAGAGGACGACCAGGTTTCGCTCTGACTCGTCGCGAGCTGCGTCCCTACTCACCATGATTAACCTCTGCGAATGGTAGCGAAACGGCTTCACCGGGTCGGACTCTTCCGACAATGAATCTTGTAGTGCTTACGAAAATTTCAGCTCCTAATATAATTCTTTTGTTGACTTGTAAAATTAACCGAGATGTTACTTGCCTTTTAAAATCACTCACAATTCCTAAACAGTGTGTATATACACAACTAACAACCACGACAGAGCTTCACACACTATTCGTGTTGTTGCTATGAAACATTTATCATTTCGCAAAAAACAACCGATAACATGAAGATTACATATATAAGTACATACATAAGATTACATAACATATGTATAAGAATGACAATTCAGTGATTATTTAAAGACGGGTCTAATCGGGATTATTTAATAAGCAACTTTGTGTGAGCATCGCGAGTTAATTAATTTTATTTAATAAAAAATAAAAACCGACTACAGCAGCACTAAAATCAGAAAGAGGTTTTCGAAGCTATAATGTGATAATTCCGTTTGTAAATACTTATGCGCCTTCCAATGTAGATTTGACAGCTGCGTCTGCGGGTGCTGAAGCAGCGGCTAAACTGAAGGTCAGGAAATATAGGCAGCAATATAAAATTATTTGCGAGGCACGTTAAGCAGTTGGTGCCAGCTGCTGTCCATAGATGGCAGTCGTTAAGCCAAGTCAGAGGCTTCAGGGCGGCTTGAAAACTTCTGACAGTAAGACCTGCCACTAGTCTTACAAGGCGCCACCAAATCGGGACTAGGCTCCAGTGGTGGAGTACGGTCTATAGGTACCTTTCTCAGGGAAGAGACCCGTGCCCCTCGGTGGGGACATAATGGGTTGATGATGATGAATGCTTTGGTTGTACTAGGTACTATTACTGCTAAATGTTAAATAAATATATACAAATTCATAGAACTTAGTTCAAACATTCATAGTTTGATTATAACTCGATGTATGTACCTACAGATAATTTCATTTTAAGCCCCCATTTTTAGACAGGTAGATGGGGTTATGCCTCAGTTTAAAAATTATAATATATTTAATTATTGCCAGGTCTATGACGTTTACATGTTTGTGAGGTCGCTGTTTCGGGTCCCCACGACACAGGGTATCCTAAGTGTTGGGCCAGAAGCAATGTATGCGTAAATGTTTATGTTTAATGTGTACCAAAGACCGCATATTGATATTTCGCACCTTTGCAACAACGTGATATATCGAAGGAAACCATTTTTTGTTTCTTAGATAATATTTAGAACCGCAACAGTAAAAACGCGACTTTATTTACTCCGAAAACGCCGGAATAATGACAAAAAGAGACAAAGCATCACGTTAGAGCGCTATCTCTTTCTTCGACCATTACTTTGAAAACTTAAAAATGCTATCCTGTAATAAGGGTTTCCGAAATAACACGTTGTTCTTGCAAGTGTGCGATTTGTTGTCAGTTTCTGCCAGGAACAGGATATAGTTCCACGTATACATCTACATTTTGTTTACGTATTTTCAGATGCCGGCCGGCCGGCCTCTGATAATAGTTGACAAAGCTACTTACTCATTTCCCTCAAGGCAATATCAACCTTGTATAGAAACATATAGAGTCTACGGATACAGAAATGTAGGTAATCAACTTGGTCTCGGGTTCAATACCCGAAGTAACAACTAACGAAGGCGCTCTATTTCAAATGCAGATTTCTACTGGAATGTAGAGATTTATTTCGACTACATTCGAGAATAACCACCGACCTGTTATTTGTGTACCTATCGGCATAATCTTCGTAAGTTGTCTACAAAAACATGCTTCAGTTTTGGTAAGGCGAAATGGATCTTAAAGCTTGAGCTTAAAGGTTTTTAGGACTGTTTAAGCAGTTTTGTAAGTGTATAATGACATGCTTCATAGCAACAACTCGAATAGTGTGTAAAGTCCAGTCGCGGGGACAGGTCGTGGTGTATTTTTTAACTGTTTAGATAAGAAACTGTGACTTTGTGGTTTTAAAACGTAAGTAAACTATCTACTAATGTTTTAAATACGAGTACGACGGTATGTTTGTTTATCGGTTTTTCCTTCTTTCACGCTGCAAAGAGGTAATGGATTGAAGTGGGTTTTGTTTATATTATAGGAGAAGGAAGTTTGTGCATAATTTCGTTCGAGTTCTATTATATTGTAAGGAGATGTTTCCTCCACCAAGTATAACGTAAAAGTGATTCTCCTACCTAATCCTTGCACTTCTATCGTCCCCCAACTCACCGAGGCTCCCCGCCATATTTTTTTCGCAGTATTGCCAACCTAGCGGTTACTTTTGAATAGTGATTGACGTATAGTTTGTCCAGAAAAAGTAGAAATTAAAGAGTACCGTTTTCTAAGACTTTTTGTCTGTGTATGTTAATAGGTAGCTTGCGCTTACAAGAATTATATAAATTAAAAACTTAAGCTATTACATAAAATGAGGTAATTTGCTTCAATGAAAATATAGTAAATGTTTCGACTTTTCAATAAAACAAGAAGTAAACTTTTACTTCCGGTTTCTTGTATTGAATATATGAATAGGTACTTTTTATCTCATGCATGATATTGAATATTATCCGGGAAAATTGGGAGCTAATAACAATGCAACTAGAACTCTTATGTACTACTACTAAATATACACTAGGTTTTAAACATTATAATGTAAAACAAAGAACTATAAAAATCAAAATCAATCAATAACAATGCAAGCTAATGGCCGAATAGTCAAATGCATCTCTGATTTTACTGAAATTGGTCAAAATCATGACAAATTAATACCTAGCTAAAAATAACCACTAATTATTTTGTAACAAGATGTATTATATCATTATCAAGAAATAAAAAAAGAATAGAAGACTTCTAATTAACTTATTGTGCCTTATTTTTTCAATTGCGACCTTGTCATGTGAGTTAGGAGCTGTTTTCTGAATTGCGAATTTCACGTAAATAATTTTCAAAGTAAATAGTATACATATAAGTAACGTTCTGTCACGCTCTTTTCTGAGAAATTTGACGAGACAGCACTAAAGTTAAGTAACTAGTTACTTAGCGAAATTCTAATTTCAGAATCTGGCCATAGGTCTCCCAATATTTAGAAGCCCTTCGCATTTATTCATAATGTCACATCGACCTTAAGTACATTTTACTTGCAAAGTCACCCGTAATGTAAGAGAGTACAGTGTAAATATGATGTAATAGTTGATGTACTATCGACTGTACTGTAGCATAGGTATCTAGGTACTTAGTAAAGGTATATTTATCTCTCAATCTTGTTTGTTCATACGTAGGTATAGGTAGACAAGTTATTAATAAGCTGACCCGGCAAACGTTGTTTTGCGTTTACCTTTAAAACAAACTTAATAGGGGTATGAAAAATAGATAACAACCTATTTTCAGACCTACCGAATACATTTACCACTTACCAGAAACCGGCCCTTAGCGACGCTTGTGATTAGAAACGACGAACGTCATAATGCTCCATAAGGAGACTGGCAAGCCGCAGACAAGATAAAAGGTACAGTGACAATAGAATTCGTGGACTAGAATAGTTATTATTGAATAACAGGAAAATGTTATTTAAAGATTCATTAGGCATTGTTTAATTAAAACCGTTCTCAATTAATACAATATGCGTTTTAATTCTTCAACCTATAGCCACACGCTGTCTGTAAGTGTGGGCTAGGCCGCGATTGTGTTAGTGCATTAGAGCCATCGCAAACAGGGCGACTAGTCGCCGCGTCAAGTCGCCGCGTCAGACGCGACGTTGTCATTTGCTTCTGTGTGCTTAGTGCGAGTTTTTTTAACTACTCGATTGCGTTAACGTAAACGCATATTCTATAGGAGTGACAAAGCGCGCCACCTAGTTGTCTCTCTGTCACTCCTATACAAATTGCAAACGCTCTCGCTATCGAAAGTGAATGAAAAAACTCGCACTAAGGGCCCTGGCGTCTTGTCGTAGCCACTCCGCGACTCTGACGCCAAGTGTGCGGAGATTCGAACAAAATATTATGAAAATTTACGGCCGTAGCCTGTCGTCGCGTCGCTAGTGTGCGACGCGACGACAGGCTACGGTCGGGCGACTTGACGTATTTTTTCATACCATTGACGCCTAGATTCTTTGTTCGACCGACTACCCGTCTCACTTTTCCTTCAGCAACTATCCATCGTCGGTTGTCCGGAAGAAATTGCTTTGAGCAATAAGGTCGCGAATCGTACTGTATCTTTGTAAATGTTTTGTATGTGTTTTTCTTGGTACAATAAAGAATATTCTTATCTTGTATGCGTGCGCGCGTAGACTTGAAGCGGCAATGAAACGAAATAACCATCTTCATGCAGTTATAATTGTACTACAATTCAATTAAATGTAGGTCTTTTCTGTTACACGTGTACGCAGTTCAGTTCAGATTTGGACTTATTCCGTTTTGTCAAAACTCGACCAAGAGAATAGTTTACTTCGTCTTCAACATACAAACATACATACATAAACCTGTCCTGTCATACTCGTATTCCAGCTTGAACTCTGTCTTAACAGTATATTAATGGAATCAAGTTTAAAAAAAAACTGTAAATTGTATAAAGGTCAATGTGTTAATCACTGCGCTGCATAATAAACAATCATAGCGATTACATGTTTCTCTGTTATTTAATTTACAGCTTGAGAGAAGCCCTGTGCCCTACAGTGGGACATAAATTTTATAGTCCAGTTTGCGCACCCTCCTAAATAGCACCTGGCCTAGTCCAGATTGGGCACTTATTGATATTTTTGGCAGAATAAATGCATTTGAATTCACTAACAGCAACTGCCAAAAATATCAATAGTGCCCAATCTGGACTAGGCCAGGTGCTAAATGTGCAGGTGCTATTTAAGCGGGTGCGCAAACTGAACTACCTCTTATAGGCGAGTGTTTACACACTACCTAGACCAGTTAATCACATCACACTAATATTATAAAGGGGAAAGTTTGTGTGTGTATGTTTGTTGCTTCTTCACGTCTAAATGGCTGGAGCGATTTTAATAAAATTTGGTATCGCTGACACCCTGGATTAACGCATAGGCAACTTTTTAGTGTGGGAAAATATCTTATTCCCATGGGAAAATCGATGAAAATGTATGGGGAACTTTGTACATAACTTTAAAAAAAAAAAAACACGGTTAATACAAAATTAATTAAATTAATAAACCGCGGGCAACACCGCGGCGCACAGCTAGTCGTTACATATTCGCAAGTCATTGTGGTTGTTGAATGAATAATTTGCGGTATGAAAATACTCGTACTAACTATAGGATTTGAACCTACCTACCTATCAAATACAAGATTATCAACCAGTTTATCTTTAAAAACTCTTGCGTAACATATTTTATTATGATGAGTCTTGATAACAAAACTAAACTCGCAAAGCCGGCATGACATGTAGAAATATTGTCAGGATTGCCATTCTACCTTATACATAAAAATGGATTGCTGTTCGTTAGTCTCACCATAGACCAATAAGTAATTGGTCTATGGTCTCACTAAAACTCGAGAACGGCTGGATCTATTTGGCTGATTTTTGGTTTTTTATATCAAGAATCAAGAATTTATTTCAACGTAAAGAATTTACATTCTGCTTGTTGAATGTCAATGTACATACAGTTATGTATAACGTTAGCCGCTGCCTTGGGGCCGTCTGTAGTGGAGAAAAAGGCAGCGAAAAAAAAACTCCACTCTGACCATCTTTTCTCAAATCACCTTAAAGCTAATACAAATAAAACATACAAAATAATATCTTGGATCTGTTGAACACTAGACACATTTATCCTCTGATTTAATTTAACACCATTCGCTGATAAATTGTGCCCGGATAACGGCGACAGGCTTGCCACTTGTCACGTTTGGGACCTAATAAACTCGGCAAAACGTGGGTCCAGTTCTAGAGACTGGTGCCTCTGCCTACCCCTTCGGGGATAACGGGCGTGAGTTTATTATTATTATTATTATTATTATTATTAATTTAATATTAAACTACTATTTAATGCCATACGTCCTTGTCTTCTAAATAATCGTTGATTTTATAATAAGCTTTTTTGCAAAGAGTGTGCTTAACACAATTCTTAAATCGCGTTGGACTTGGAGGTAACTCTAATATATCTTGGGGTATCTTGTTGTAGAACCTTATACAGTGCCCCATAAAGGAAGTATTAACTTTTGCAAGTCTAAATCGTGGAAATGACAATTTATGTTTATTCCTAGTATTAACGTTATGATGGCTACCAAGAGTTTCGAAGTCCTTAATATTTTTCCGAACGTACATAATATTTTCATAAATGTATTGGCTTGCAACTGTTAAGATGTTAGTTTCTTTGAAAAAATCTCTTAGCGAGTCCCTACTACCTAGCTTGTAAATAAATCAAATCGCTCTCTTCTGCAAGACGAAGATAGTCTCAATGTCTGCTGCTCGGCCCCATAGTATTATACCATAGGACATAATACTATGGAAGTAACTAAAATAAACAAGCCTATGTTTGTGGAATACCAGGAAAGGTTTGAATGGTGAGAAAATATGGAAACTGCGAAAACTTTGGCGGTTCGAAGATTGCCGGGACAGATAGTTATTTATATAATATACACACATACCTACTGTTTGTGTTTATTTTTCTTTTCTTCCTCTTCCTCCATCCGCGATGATAACATATTCAATTGACGATTCAAGACTCTCTATAGCCATCGCAGCCCCTTCGAGAACAAAACCAGGAAAGTACCGAGAACGGCACTTAATTGGAATTCTCAGCTGTTAAGAACCGGGGTTTGAATAGTAACAACTGAAACAGAATCGCTGGTAGCCTGGGCTGAGCTTAAACGATCACTAAGGTTAAGAAACAACGTTCAGTCCATGGATGGGTCACCGTCTATGACTAACGCTAGTGCCATTTTTCCGAGCGGTTCCGTGCTTCGCAAGGCACGTTAAGCAGTTGGTGCCGGCTGCCGTCGATAGATGGTAGTCGTTAAGCTAAGTCAGAGGCCTTATGGCGGCTTGAAAACTTCTGACAGTAAGACCAGCCACTAGTCTTACAAGTCTCCACCAATCCGGACTTGGCCCCCGTGGTGGAGTATGGTCTATATCTTTCTCAGGGAAGAGACCCGTGCCCCTAGGTGGGAACATAATGGGTTGATGATTCAATGAGACAGAAACAGTAACAAAACTGTAAGCTAGTGAGAAGCAAAGCAAAATGGAAACAAAGATAAATGCTTTACAGATGGCGAAGAAGATCCTGTTACTCCTTCTTCTAGTTGTAGGCGGAGCAGTGGTCTGGAAGCTATGGTGCCACAAGTGCCATCCTCCCAAACCGCCCCAGCTGGACCTGGAGGAGTGGTGGGGACCTAAGCAGCTGGTGGGCAGGACGGACCAGACTATCCGGCCATTCAAAGTGCAGTTCAGTGAACAGGTTGGTTCGACCTCAAAAATTTGGGATATAATGGACTGGCGACCAATTTGTAATTCCTATCTCCCTCTGGATTGAGATATTCAAACTGCGCATTACATTTTTTAACCGCTTATATATTTTGATATCATCCTGACATTCATATAGCGAAGTTTTATTTAACTTTTATTAAGATCTGAAGTACAGAAGTAAGTAGATCAGGAGCAAAATCAAGACAGTCCGAATAAAGTAAGAACATAAGATTTAAACACTATAACAAAGACTTTCAGATATCATTCACTTTTGGCCAAATACCTCCCAGTTTCAGATTCAGCGAATACTCCTTCCAACCAAACTAACTGCGGTGATCCGATAAAAATGATAACGTCTCTTCCTTTCAGATGGTTCAAGACCTCCGCGCTCGCCTAACCAATCGTCGCCAATTGACTCCACCCCTAGAAGGCATCTCCTTGGAGTACGGGATGAACACTGACCAACTTCAAGGAGTCCTGGACTATTGGGCCAAGGATTATCCCTTCGCTAAGCGCGAGGCTTTCTTCAACAAGTTCCCGCAGTTCAAGACTAACATCCAAGGCTTGGAAATCCATTTTATTCGGGTCAAGCCTGAGGTGAGGTTCTAAATTTCCTCTTCTTCATTGCTCCATAAAAGCTCTGTGAAAGAAAACATCGTTATGAAACATTAGTAGTATCAGTTCATGTATCTATTACGGAGTATTTCGGAGATTTACCGTCAGCTCTTATATTCTCTTTTCCAAGTATACTGATCTTCAAGACTGTACTGGTGTGTTAAAAGTCACTACCCCAATGCAAACACCTAGTCATTTTGACATAATGTGGATGTGAAATGTAAGCACTGCCAGAGCAATGTACGGTGGGCTGACAGAATGTTGTTAAATTGTAATTTTTATTATATACACATCTCGGCACTATAAGGTCTATTAGTAAAGTTTAAAGTATTGTGTAAACATTTTTTGTAATTAATGACTGTTCGTTGCCACAATAAAATAAAATAAAATAAAAAATAAATTAAAATGACTAATAACACTGGCTTTGACACAGTCTGGCACACTTATCGCAGAAACTCGGATGCATTGGTATTGTTGACATTAGTTTATCATCAGTAGGTAAACCGGATTCTCACCTTATCAACTGACCAGCACAGCTGAGCTACCGTCAACTTGATTCCTTTCAACGATAACTTTTCTTTGACTTTACCATATTGGTGGGAATGATTCTTCATCTCATTCTGCATAACGTTGTACATAGTCTACGTACAACGGAAAAAAATTGTGACTAAGTGTGGAAACCCCAGGTCAAACTTAGTAATTACACGATATTCTTAAATATCGTGTAATGCTTTGTAACGTGGCGCCTGTGGCGCTAGCTACTTCACTACCCCTAAGGCCCTATTCCTTATGGGGGTGCGTGTTAAGGTTCCCTGAGGGGGTGGGAAATTTAACTCCGGGGTTCCGCGAGGTATCGCGGTGCCGCGTTGCCGCGTTACAGGTTGTAATCAACTTTGAACACCAAATAAAATAAACTAACTCTTCTGCCCATGTTTGGATTGCACGCTAATCTTCCAATTTCCATCCCTAGGCTAAGCCAGGTGTGACCGTTGTCCCTCTCCTCATGCTTCACGGCTGGCCAGGTTCCGTGCGGGAGTTCTACGAGGCGATCCCGCTTCTGACAACTCCCAAAGCTGGACACGACTTCGTGTTCGAGGTCATCGCGCCCAGCCTGCCTGGGTACGGGTTCTCTGATGTGAGTATCTTCAAACAGAAAGAGAGAGAAAGTTATTTATTTGCCTCTTGTAAAAATACGACATATAAAACATCAATCAACTAACATTAATGAAAGTGTCTCAAAAAACAGTACACGGTTGTGTTGAGTTTATACAGACGATATAAAATAAGAATATTCTTTATTGCACCCAAGAAACAAGGGATAAAAATAAAAGTTACAATTCAACAAGCTTTAGGATTTTTAGAGATGATTTGGGTGTTTTGATGATAAATAGGAGAACTAAAGAGAAAGAAGGAGCCAGAGAGAGAGATAAAAAATAAGTAGTGAATAGATTTTTCACATCCTTGCACATTAAATAAAATAAAATATTTCTAGTCATAATAAAAACAAAATGTTTACTTTAAGAACGCCAAAACAGTTTAAGGCCGCAAAGCGTAATTAACAAAGTTTTAAACTTAGAAATATTACTCGTAGATGTGTTTAGACGCAATAATTGTCCTCTGAATACCTTTAATGCTAAGCTTAAACTGGATATTACATTACATTACATACATAAACAAAGATTTTTGTCTCAAGGACTACTCGGATTTTTTTCTTGACGCTCATAAAATTCGGCTCTCTCCAGCCCGCGGTCAGGCCAGGCCTTGGGGTGGCGCAGATGGGAGTCGTGATGCGGAACCTGATGCGGCGGCTCGGACACAAGCAGTTCTACGTCCAGGGCGGGGACTGGGGCTCGGCTATTGGATCAGCGATGTCCACACTCTTCCCGGAGGCGGTTCTGGGATTCCATAACAACTTCCCGTTCGTTCAGGTGAGCGAGTTTGAGGAGACAAGGAGCTTGAGCCGTATTGTTGACTTTTTCGTCCAACTGACTGTTCGTGAAGATCTATACTCGGAAAAGAGAACGCTAATTCTGCAGCATATGCAGTGAAAAGAATTAGGGAACTTACTGACGTTAAAACTAAATCTGCAAGTATTGTTTATTATAGTTACTTACATAGTATTATGTCCTCCGCTATATTACTATGCGACCGTGCATCAGACAATGAGACTATGAGAAACGAATATGTATTGCATAGTTGCAAAAACCAAGAAGAAAACAGACAGACACATTTAATTCTTCTTCACCAATTAACATAAAAATTATTCTAATCTAGAATTTAAATCTGGTCACTGATGCTTATCCAGATATTGGATAGATCAGGGTTCACGACCGTGGATGGGAGTGGCAAAGGACCACGATAGATGGTATCAGGGAAAAAAATTATATACCTACCTGGGTGATGATGATTTAGATGATAATCCAAATCAACCTACCTTCTTCGAAGATTTATTTAAGGTGAAATTCCTATATGCTTTCTACTCCGTAAAAGACTCAACGCAAAGGCAGGTCTTATTGTTAGATAAAGTTTATCCAATATTATTTACGTTCAAACACGTCTGAATTTTGTCATCATCATTAGGCCTTTTTATGACCACAATGCCGCCTCTAACCACTACCCTAATTTTCAGAGCACCTGCGGTATGACCAAGTACTTCCTCGGCTCCCTGATGCCGTCATTCCTGGTGGAAGAACATCTGGTTAGCCGGCTGTATCCCGTCTCCTCCTTCTTCTCTCACCTTATGCAGGAGTTCGGCTACTTCCATCTGCAGGCCACTAAGCCTGATACTGTCGGTATGTTACTATCTGCCTCTTATGATGACATGTGTTAATTAGTAGATACAGATTTTCAGATTTAGATTTTTCTTTCCATATCAAATTTATTAATTAAGAATCGTTCGTAGCCTCGGCCGCCTGAGTGATCTTAAGCGATTCCGAGCTGTTCCGTGCTTCGCAAGGCACGTTAAGCAGTTGGCGCCTTAGGGCGGCTTGAAAACTTCTGACAGTAAGACCAGCCACTAGTCATACAAGCCTCTACCAATCCGGACTTGCCCCCCGGGTGGAGTGTGGCGTATACCTTCCTCAGGGAAGAGACCCGTGCCCCTCGCTGGGGACATAATAGGTTGATGATGATCCATTTATAATCCCGATGTAACTAATTTGGTTTCCTGAAGATGTATACTGCGCCCTTATCGAGTGGTACTTTGGTACCTCTGTATGCAAGAATATAATCTAATCCAGATATAAATCTAATCGGAGACCGATTTGATGACTTCTCTAAAGGGAAGTTGCTTATCTTTTGCATAAAACGGGCAGTAAAGATTGCTTTGGAAATAGAAAAGTAGCATATTTTAATAGGAAGAGATTGGTTAACTTTCTTTTTCCCCAAATCCAGGAGTTGCTCTTTCGGACTCCCCTTCCGGCTTGGCTGCCTACATCCTAGAGAAGTTTGCCACTTGGACGCAACGCGACACCAAGGCTTTGCCAGCTCACCTAAAGAAGGAATCCCTCGTGGACAATCTGATGGTCTACTGGACCTCCAACAGCGCCACAACGTCCATGAGGCTGTATGCCGAAGCCTTCTCTAGCAAGAACCGAGCGCTGCAGTTAGATAAGTAAGTATGATCCGAAGTTACAATTGACGGACACTTGATTTTGTTGTTTGTCACGAATGCTCTCAAACTGAACACACAGTTGATAATCATTATTAGTGAAGCGGTTAAAACGCTTGACTGCCAAACTAAAGGTCGTGGGGTCCGATTCTTACTGGCAGCCGCCGTACTTTGTAGAAATGCCCTTGTATTTCAACGTTTGTGATGATCATCAACTGTTGTGAGAGCGAGAAGCTAATATAACTTCAATGTGCCTATTTCAGCGTGCCAACTCCGGTGCCTGTGTGGGGTCTCCAAGCGAAGAACGAGCTCGCTTACCAGCCGGCCGCCATCTTGAAAACGAAGTTCATTAACCTCATCGGTTTAACGGTTCTGGACAATGGCGGCCATTTTATAGCCTTCGAATTACCGGAGGTGAGCATTGTTTAATTCGATAGTTTTTTTGTGGCATTTAGAAGGCAAAAAAGATGGCTGGCACTGAATGGTTACCAAAAACGGGTTAACTATCGGCGGGCAAAGGATATTGGGAAAACTGGAAAAACTGGGCTGGAAAACATTGGACATGACCAGCAACGGACCTGATGGGTTGGGATGGCAAAGAAGTGGCCTATGCCCAACAGTGGGCTTTATTTACTGGGTGATTAGAAAAATATGAGGCAGCATATTTACATTGCACAAATATTTTACTACATATCGACCATGTCGAAACATATTTTTGAAATGTAAATTAGTGTGTACTTTTTTCGCAGAATGTAGAGTACATAGATGTATTTATTTGTATTGTATGAAAAAAAGGGGAACGTTGTTGCTATTGGAAGTCTTTTGACCCCAGGTCTTGGATGTTTACATGTTTGTGATGTCGCTGTTTCTGGTTCCCACGACACGGGGTATCCTAATGTGGGGCCAGAAGCAATGTCTGTGCGTGTGTGTAAATGTTTATGTTTGAGACCAAACCTTATCATTGCATTGACAGTTTTTAAAAAATTATAACAAATTATTTCCGTTTCTTTCTAGGTGTTGACTGGGGACGTGTTCAAGGCTGTGAAGGAGTTCAGGAAATGGCACGATGAGAGAAGTAAAGAGAAGACTGAACTGTAAAAGCTCAATTCCTCCATTCCTAAGCCAGCATTGCTCTGAAACATTCCTCAAATGCAGTTCAGCTAGCCTGTGGTGTTTTTCCGCTACAACTACGTTTCAACGAATCGTGTATTTGTAAATAAGACTGTTAATATTTGCCTGTGATTTGAGAACGTCCGCGGTATCCGGAGGAAAAACGATTCAAAATTATGTCATTTTTGCTTTGGATCTTTTTCAGCTCCTGACCAAATATTACATGCACCCAAGGTGCACCCAATCCTGAACGATACCAATCTGTCTAAATTTATCGGGATTGACCTAAGATTGATCCGGACTTGGCCCCCGTGGTGGAGTATGGCCTATACCTTCCTCAGGGAAGAGACCCGTGCCCCTCGGTGGGGACATGATGGGTTGATGATGATGATGATGACCTAAGTTTATTAATTAAGTTTTTTTTAGAGACAATAGCTACCTAATTTTGTAATATTTGGGTGGTGATGAATACTTATTTCTATTTGGCCTGGTTTAATTAACTTGTGCAAATAAAAACAAGAGTGTACAAAACCACCAGTACATTATGCACGGAAAAGTGTGATCCGGACCAAAAAAATTTACAAGATTTAATACTAAATGTAAAATTATATTTTCTGAATTTATACCTTTAACACGAAGTATTATTTGTAGTTTTCAATATTAAGGATAATTGCCCGTTGCTATCGCAAAAGTCAACATTAGGGCAGGATTTGGTGCGCAAAATTTGGCCTCTAGTCTTTTATCGCAGGCAAATGAAAAATCAATTCTAATGTAAAGGACTATAGATGGTTTTTTATAATGTATTGTTGTTAAAATATTTTTAAAGATACCTATTACTTGGAACAAATCAGAATAAATGCATTTTATACTTTATATCTGTTTCTTAATCCTGGAAATAACTCTTTGTATGAGTACCCAACGTCATAATATTAAAAACATTTAAAAAATAATAATCTGAGCAGAGCGAAGTTCCGTATTGATGAACGGAATATATTTTGTTCCATTATCTTTAAATAACTTTGATTCCGCCAAAAATACTCTAGATTTCAGGATAATAACAGGAGAAGCTAGGTAAGTACGAGTATTTCTATCTAGGTACAATACAATTAATATACAATTTATTGAGGTCAATCCAAGGATCAAGGATTAGAAATCAGAAAGTATTTGAACGTATGGAATTAACATTCTGTTTGTTTAATGTTTTTATCAGTTTATCATTGTGGGCGCTACTTTGGGGCCGAATGTAGTGGAGAAAACAGCAGTTAAAAAAAACTCCACTCAGACCATCCTTTCTCAAAAACCAAAGATCTTCAAAGAGCCATCTTATTTCGGCCTGCCACACTAATATTTTCCTCCCACGTTACTTGCGCAGTTTTTTACAATAATAAAAATCCCATTACTTATATCACTTTGCCACAATTGACAAATAAGCCCCACTCAGCGGCGCGGAATCGCCCGATTGATATCAAATCGTGCGCGGGCGGCGCTCGGTCACGTGACCGGTTGACGTCATAAATAAATATGGCGGATCGGGAGCTTAACGCGGGTGGAAACGTGCAGATTTTTTAAATTAGAATCGCTGGGTTCTTTTTTAATAAGGGGTGGCCGTTTTTTGGATGAAACATATTTGGTTAATTCTTCCTTAATATTTTTATGATAGTAGTTAGTATGTGCAACGGTAAACCTACAGACCGCCTGAAGGACAGAGACGTAGACGGTCGGAACAGCCGAATAGTTAATGTCTATATGTGATGTCTATGATCCTATCATAGAAATACCACGCAATAACTGACTGACTTAGGGTATAACGATATGGCCACGACACTGATCAGTGTCGTGTCGACAATATCGTAGATTTGCTCAGTTCATGAAATGCGTCTATGGCTGTCTATTGGCCACATCACGATATGGTTTGGGCAGATAAATGATAAGATAAATGATAAGAAATAGTTTCTCGATATGGGCAACCAAATGAGCGATTTTTTCATGAAATGGTCGCGTTTCACGATATGTTTCACTGTCTATTGGTTAGATGTTTAATTTAGAAAGAAAATGTTTAATTTTGTTATAAAATTTGTTTAATTTTGTTAATTTTGCTACAAAATTTAATTTATTTTGTTTGTGTCATTCGGACTTAGGTAAATGACAATAAACAAAATCTTAACATAATATGACCAAAATCATATTATGACCAAAAAGGGACCTGGAGGGATTGGAAATCGTTATTTTTTTATATTAAATTTTTTAATCTGCGGTATTTTAGCTTTGTTTTGGTCTAACCAGAATATTTTTAGGTGCCGTAGATATTTTTTTATGATTTATTTTTTGGCGGGCCGAGCACGAGTCGAATCCTATAGAAACACGAAACTTCAAACGCGATTTTCTCGAAATCAATTATTTTCCCTTGAGGTCCCTTTTCGGTCAACCACTCACATATTCTGGATTTTTATTAAATATTCTATGGACACCCTATTTATACGATCCGGCCAAATGTGGTTGACATAATCGTAAAATGTTGACGATTTTATGATCTGGTCAAAATTTGACAAAAACATTAATTTAATTAAGTTGCCCATATTATGAAATGCGACGAAGCATTCATGAAGTGGGAAAAATAATGTACGATATGGCCACGATATACCTATATACATACAGTTAAACCTTCCTCTAGAATAATCTATTAAAAAACCGCATGAAATCCGTTGCGTACCTACTTTTAAAGATTTAAGCATACATAGGGGCACACTGACAGACAGCGGGAACCGACTTTGTTTTATACTATGTAGTGTAGTGATATGGATCCTAAACTTAAGCATGTCGTTTTATTTAAGGTACGGAACCCTTTGAAGTGTAATACACAATTTCTAAAACTCGTAACATACTAATAATTGAGGAAAGAAATTATTAAAAAAAAAAACTGCCTTTTCGTAATACAAACAGCGTAAAATAATCTTAAAATAATAAATAATAATAAACTCACGCTTTTTATCCCTGAGGGGCTCGGCAGAGGCACCAATCACTAGAACTGGGTCCACGTTTTGCCGAGTTTATTAGGTCCTATCGGACATCGGACGTCGACGCCGGCCTAGAAGATGTTGGAGAGACGATCTCGACCAACACCTGCCGGAGTGGTCTGAGGTGGCCCAGGACCGAAAACTTTGGACTGAACTAGGGGAGGCCTTTTCCCAGCAGTGGGACACAATAATGGATGCAACGTAAAAAAAAAAAATAGGTCCCATCGTAACAAGTGGCAAGCCTGTCGCCGTTATCCGGGCACAATTTATCAGCGAATGGTGTTTTTAATTAATTCCTTGTTGGATCTAATCCCCGCTGATAGGCGTTTAATTTTTAAAGAAAGTTTGGAAATGAAAAACTTTTAAGAGATAAAAACTCAATGGAGCCTTAGGGCGACACGGTCAGTCAAGGCATAAAAGTATCAAAGAAGATTATTTAAAAGATCCTGGCTTATCGAGCTCATTTACAATCGATAATCAAGAATAAAAACGTGATTTCTCTAAAACACACTTCAGAGGCCGTTTTAATAATAACATAATAATATCTGTAGTCACGAGTTTGACGTCATTGTGAATTATAGAATTGTGTCTAATGTTCAACACATACATTAGTAATATTTTTTAAATTTGTGTTAAAACTGTTTAGAAAAGAATGTGGAATTTCTTTCGTAGCTTCTTTTCTACATAATCTATCAATTGGGAAACCAACATTTTTGATCTTTATAAAGTATTTAAACATTTGTTTTTACTGTGAATAAAAAAAATCCATTTCTATTGAATTTCATTTTACTTCAACGTCCTCTGAGGAATGTTTTTTTTTTCATAAGTAAGATGGTAAAAGTTTCAAATTATTCAATTGACGACCTCTGTGGCGCAGTGGTTAGTTCATCTGACTACCATGCGAGAGGTCCCAGGTTCAAATACCGGCTGGGAAAAAAAATCCCTGGACTTGGATGTTTACATGTTTGTGACGTCGCTGTTTCTGGTGCCCACGACACAGGGTATCCTAGTGTGGAGCCAGATGCAATGTATGTGCCTGTTTGTGAATGTTTAATGTTTAATTTAAAAAAAGAAGTTTTTTTTTCAATATCACCACTTCTTACAAAATGAATTAAATATAAATTTGTATCATAATTAAGGTGGGATTTGGATGTAGGATATACCGGGTGTCCCAAAACTCGACGTCAACCCGGAGCCGGGTGAAAAGGCAAGTCAAGCTGGTTGTCAGAAAAATATAAAAAAAAATCTAAGTTGTATGATTTTTTTTTCAATACAGTCAGTTAAAACTAGGCAATTTTTTATTTTGAAAGTTTTTCTAGGAAATAAGTCCTATTTTTTATGCAAGCTAGAGCAGCTGGTTTCAAAATTTTGATTACAGTTTAAAGAAGCATTATTCAGGGTTACAAAGCAAAAAAAATAATTGGAAAAAGTAAAGATTTGTGGCAACAGGAGTAAAAAGACTGTCACAGGGTGTGCAATTTTGCGATTTTTAAAAAAATGCCTATAATTTTGAAATCATACAACTTAGATTTTTTTTTATATTTTTCTGACAACCAGCTTGACTTGCCTTTTCACCCGGCTTCGGGTTGACGTCGAGTTTTGGGACACCCGGTATATTAAGCCACCCACAGATCACTGGGGCTCCCTCTCATCCGAGAATTGACACCTACCCTTATCACCTCAACACACGCCTACTCCCCTATGTCATTGCAGACAATAGGGAACTTGAAAACAGAATATTTTGGTCTCATTGGACCCTTGCAATGAAAAAGATACCTAACGTTTAAAGTTGAAAGTCGGGGAAATGTATCCTCTCACCCTGCACAGTATTTCTTATTATATAAAACGCTGAAAAGCTTGATATTTACTTAACCCCACAAAGACACACACAGCTACACAATAACAATGACATGCAAATAGGAAACAAAGGAAAAAAAATGCAAAATTTTGTTCACAGAAAGTCAGCCCACTAAAACACTCTTATGCAGAGTTGAAGCCGGCTTTAATAGTGTTTCAGTGGCATCGAGTTTGGAAACTCGATGTTTTACATTTTATGACCTGTGAAGTCCCAAAAAAGCAATAAAAACCACGGTTTATTTATTTTTAGGGTCTTTTGGGTACCCTTGCCTGTTGGGTACGAAACCCTATTACTAAGACTCCACTATCCGTCTGTTTCTTTTTCTTTCTTTTCTTTTTTATTTATGTTGCCGTTGTGAAAACAAATATTTCAGTGGAGCTCACATATCTTCATTATTTCATTTCTTTCATGTTTTATGCTCGATATTAATAACGGCGACCCTCAAAATTAAGTATAAAAGTATTGAGTTGTCTTCACCACTGATTGGTCTATGTCTTCACTTAAAAATAAGTCATCATCATCAACCCATTATGTCCCCACCAAGGGGCACGGGTCTTTTCCCTGGGGAAGGTATAGGCCATACTCCACCACGGGCCCAAGTCCGGATCGGTGGAGGCTTGTAAGACTAGTATAGCTGGTCTTACTGTCAGAAGCTTTCTAGCCGCCCTAAGGCCTCTTACTTGGCTTAACGACTACCATTTATTGACGGCAGCCCCGCCGACTGTATATTTGTATAACGTGCCTTAAAAATAAATAATAAAAAATATATTTTTGAGCCATGCAATAATAGTGTTTCTTTTTCGCCGTTTCCTGGTGGTCATACTAATTTGTCATATCAGTATGACTACGAGGACATACATGTCCTCCTGGTCATACTCACTTTTCTGAACACCGTGTAGAGGGAAAAACAAATGCCAACACATAAAACTACAAGTAGTTAAATACTAGATACTTACTAATAGAAGTAGAAGTATTTACTACTTTCTTTATTTACACCGAAAAGTATTCTTATTATACAGGTGGAAGGAAAAACCTTTTTCTAAAAATATCGTTTTACAGTATGACATGTATATCCTCGTAGTCATACTAATATGACAAATTAGTATGACCACCAGGAAACGGCGGATTTTTTTGCTGTTTTAATAAAAGCATAATATGCTCGATCCTGATAACGGGTATACGCTAGAAATAATTAAATGTTGTATAGATAGTACGGTACCCATCGTGCGTCGGTCCGGCTCGCACTTGGCTGGTTTTTATTTGAGTGTTCTTATGTCTATTGAGGTATACTTAAATACAATGCTACTTCAAATTAATAAAGACATCCTCCCCATTAAATAACACGGGTGAATCAAGGTATTGGGCTTCGTAAATGGGTGGATCTGTGGCGCCATCTAGTAATTATTTTAGGTACACTTCAAATCGACAGTGTGCTCGAATACAAATTGCGAAATGAAAAGCGAGAATAACTTTTGGTTCTGGCTGGATTGACGATTTAGTTCCATGAACACCTTTGTAGATGGCGCTAGAATTGAAAATAATAGCAAAGTATTGGTAGGCTGTATTAGGAGGTAGCTACTGTAGCGATTCCTCTTTATAGGAACTGGCTGGCACAGCCGTCTTGTTTGAATTTAAATATTTTGAAGGAGAATCGCTACGTTTTTGTTGAGATGTCAGTCGAGGGCCAGCTAAGCTAGGCTTTCCGATAAAAAGATAAATAAAAGTTATTATTTTGCCTAAAAGCAATCTTTTAATAAAAGTAATTCGTTACATTGGGGGAAATGTAGCGATTATCCTTTATAGTAACTGGCTGGCACAGCCGTCTTGTTTGAATTTAAATATTTTGAAGGAGAATCGCTACGTTTTTGGTGTGAGATGTCAGTCGAGGGCCAGCTAGGCTAGGCTTCCCGATAATAAGATAAATAAAAGTTATTATTTGCTAAATAAGCTTCTTTCAATAAAATAGCTTCGCTACAGTACCTAAACATATTATTTATTTATTGTTCAGCAATAGAAATAATATTTACCAGTTATTTTTCTCAATTATTGATAAAATATTGCTGTTTTAATTTAATGCAATGTGTTAAAACAATTACAATATACTATTGTTCTGTATGTAATAGATTTGGCAAAAATTGTCAGTGAATGTCTTAAATTAAAATGAAAAAATAATAAAAAACACAAACAAATTATTGTAATTGAGAAAATAATAAATACTGGGAATAACATATTTTTCAATAAAACTCCGATATTTATTACAAACGATTCAAGGTGTATTAGAGGTACAACAGACAATTTTTGCCAAATAACACATTCCTTTAAATTTTATTCATGGAATGTGTTATGTAATAGATTTGACAAGTATTATCTCTTTGGGTACTTAAATTAAAATGAAAAATATTAAAAAAAACAAACTGATTGAATATTTTAAGTGAAAAAATAAAAAACACTGGGAATAACATAATTTTCAATAAAGCTCCGATATTTATTACAAACGATTCTAAGGTTTATTTAGAGGTACCTACAACAGACAATTTTACATAACATAACACATTCCTTTAAATTATGAATGGAATGTGTTATGTAATAGATTTGACAAATATTATCTGTTTGGGTACTTCAATTAAAATGAAAAATAATAAAAACCCAAACTGATTGAATATTTTAATTGAAAAAAACAAAAAAACACTGGGAATAAAATAATTTTCAATAAAACTCCGATATTTATTACAAAAGATTCTAAGGTTTATTTAAAGGTACTTCAGGCATTTTTGCAGCATTAGGCTGGGAAATACAATAGTCTAATGTTCATCATAAGAATCATGTGATTTTAAAACAACACATGTAGCACTTTTGTGAAAATCTAGTTTTTGAACGAATTGTATTCCTTAGGAGTCTGGCTACATGTTCTCAAAACACCACAAATGTCCCTGCATTCTAATACTATTAAACGAGAGCGTCGAAATACGGTATGGTTTTAAAATCACACATGTCCAGTCAATTTCGTCTTAAAATCACACATCTCCAGTCACTTTCAATGGAAATTGTGCTCAATTTCAATGAATGGTGTTATAAAAAGAATAATTTTATAAAAATAATTCAATTTCATTGGAAACAATTGGGAAAAAAACCAAACAAGCAGACAAAGTTATAATCCAAAGTGTTGAAATATTACAACTTTGAATTTAGTGCCAATAGTCCCGGTCCCAACAGTCACAAGGGAATATTGATGTTTTATCCATGCACACATTCCGGCTAAAAATTTCAACAACTCCACCAGTATAACATTGTCATCTCAAAAAGCTTTCCCTGAAGAAAACCCACCAAACAATTTGCAAATCATACATTTAAAACCACACAAGACACGTCCTAACTCATATAATTTTAAAACAACACATGTGTTTTTAAAATAACACTTGTCCATTTTCTTAATTAGATTATTCACACCATATTGATTTACATAAGAAAATAAAATTGTAGATTGTTTACTCATACAAAAATTTGCGTAATAACTATGCCAAAATATTGCAGTTGTAGAAATCAGTATTTGAATAAAACAGTTTTTTCTATTTCCTGACAAGTTGTAATGGAAGGACATGTGTTGTTATAAAAATCACACGATTCTTAGATAATACAGCATACAATTTCACACTGTGTTCAAATGACGCCGGTTAGTGGACATAATTTGTTCACCAAATTGGTCGCCAAAGACATTTTATAAATAAAAATAATCTATCTACTAGAGTCCAGTTTAGTGGTTCTAAAAAAAATCATATTTAGAAAGCAGCTAATTTATTAGATGTACCGTCAACTTAACATTCTCAATTCCGATTTGCTGCACACATTTTCAAAATTGAAGTTACTTCCAAAGTGTAGTTTTGAATAATATAATAAGGTGCAATAAAGTTTAGGTATTTTACAAAGATACGTACCTATTTCATTTGTTATCAAAGCGATTTAATTTCGTCCAACCTGCTTATCGATCCAATCCACTGTGCGTTTCATAATTCTTTATGCTTTAGTTACTTAAGTATACTTAGAAATTTAGTAAATAGAGAGAGACGTATTTATTGTCAATAGTTATTTTCGTTATTGTCACCTTATAATAGTTCGGAAGTTAGTTAGTTATTTAAGGGGCGACGCGGAGCGAAAAGCATTGAAAAAAAAAGTTGTTTTTGACAAAATATATTTAAAGTCATAGATTCTTGGCTATAGGTTTCTGTTTTAAGGTTTTCTATAGCTATTTAGCTATCAACATGTAATTTATTTTTAAAGTTCACTTTTTGCGAAAAAGTATTACAAAACAAACAAAGGGGCATTGTGCCCGCTGTACTGTATATTTCATATTTCTCTAAAATGCATTTTATTAATACTATAAATATTAAATAAAAGTATACTTTTATACATCGGTAGCGCCACAAAGCTCCAAGTCACCATTTAATATATAAAAAAAATCGTATCTATATTTTACTTAGAGATTTTTTACGACAAGGCTAGGTAGAGAGAAGATTTTTTGTACAATCTATAGTCTTTACGAAAATTCTAAACTAATTAAAGCCCTTGCTATCTTAATTAAACTATAAGTATGTATTTTATTAGGAAAAAAGTAGATTTTATTCTTTATTTGTTTTTACTGTATTGTTCTAATTTCAAACGGCTGAGAAATAAAAACCAACTCCAAAGATTGAAATTCACAACATTATCAAATTTCAACTGATCACAGGTAATCTACACAAATCATAATAATTTACAATACCAAAAGTTACATATTCGTACGAGCAATACCTACAAATTATAATATCAAATTATAATATATATATATATATATATATATATATATATATATATATATATATATATATATATATATATATATATATATATATTTAAATTATACTTCACACGTTCCCTGCGTTACGAGAAGTATTTTGTGATAATTGAGTTCCGGCCTGTGCGGCAGCTATTTGTCCTTGTCTTACCCATGGTGTGGGGGTGAATAAACTAAGTTCCCATATACGAACAAAAGAGATAACAATTCAAAAATTTTGTACTTTCCATGAGTTACCATGTCTCCAAGGGAATATTTTTACATGGCCCTCACAGGACAGGCCTGACCTAGTATGAGGGTCACAAATAATCTGTTACTGTCCATAGGTACTATCTTTAGTTAATAAGGATTAAATGATGAAATGTATTTTTATCTGGTAATAATAAATATATTTGTATTTTGTTTGAAGTCAGGAACGATTCGGGAAAACGAATGTCGTAACGCACAGCTGGTATTCTTGCTACGATAAATATATGACTCGTATAGGACTAGATGAGAAAAGATGCACATTTGAGAAACGATGGTCAGAGTGGAGTTTTTTTTCCGCCTTTGTCTTCACTACATTCGGGCCCAAGGCAGCGGCTAACATTATAGTACATTGTCATTCAACAAACAAAACGTGAATTCTTCACGTTGACATAAATTTATGATTTATGGAAGGGAACGTGTTAAGGTGCAGAACTGTCTATCAAGAGTGTTGTATGTAGTCTTTGACTAAATTCTAAAAAGTATATCTAAAAACTAAGTTACTAGAACAGGCACACTTCGCTAGCACAACATCGCGAGAGCTAATAAGCTGGATATACACATCACACAAACACGTTATCTAGGTAGTTTTGTCTTATAATTAATTAATACTATTTTTTTGTAGAGCTAGTAAATGGCTGAGTAAATCAGAGATTTTAATGCAATTTCATATTTTAATGTACTGTCAAACATGACAGTTGTCGAGTTGAAAATAATGGTTTTTTTTTCTATATCAAAATCTCAGATCAATATAAGCACATACAATTTACCAATTTATTTTGAAATAAGCCGATTATTAACAAATATTTTTTTTACAGATCGAATTTGCTAATAATGTCTGTACAATCTCTCAATCATGTTACTAGTAAGTAGGTAATTTTTCATCATGTAATCTGCGAATGTGGGTATTATTAACTAATATCATTCATGGACTACATTTTTTTGTTAAAAAACAAAACTTTAAATTTTAACATCCTTGTTATACCTTCTTCTATGATATAAGTAAAGTACATACAAAAAAAATCATTTTAGCAACTGTCTCCCCGACTAACACAATTCAGGCTCGACCTTGTGTGGTAGTCACTGTGCAAACACGAGTACTGTAATAATTATTAAGTCAATAAATTTAATTTAATTTTTTATTAATTTTTAGAACCCATAGCCGTGTACCACAAGCAAAAAACCTAAGACTAGATAGTGCACGACCACCTTTTTGGAATTATTTTGTCATGGGTCCCAAAAATCACTGTCTGGATGATTTTTAAGAGATTGTGCAGATACTTACATGATACATGTTTGTGACGTCGCTGTTTCTGGGTCCCACGACACAGGGTATCCTAGTGTGGGGCCAGAAGCAATGTATGTGCCTGTATGTAAATGTTATGTTATGTTATTTTTTTGCAAATTCAATTTCTGTAAAAAACATATGATTACTGGCCTTTATGTTTATTTAATTGTAAAATAATGTTTAGTGCTTATGTTAGCAAAATTTATTCATTTATTGATATTTTCCTTAAAAATTAACTCTACAATAGGTACATCACACTGTAACTAGTTCCTAATGCATCTAGAAATTGTAATTAGGTATCTATATTGTATGTTTTTTACTATTTTTTTGCAAGCAGACCGATTTTAAACAATAAAACCTTATGCTATGAAAAGCAATATTTTTTATTACATTTCTAATATTATTTTATAAAAATCTAAAAAATTTATAAATTCACAACCTATTATGTTTGTCTATAGGTATTGTTTTACTGACTTTAGAAATAATCGAGCAAGTAACATTTATAAACATTTTTTTAAATAAAAACTTTTAATGCAAAATAAAAAATACAATATATCATTGCAGGGGTTTAGGCCTTCTAAAATTACTTACACTTTGTATATTTATAAAAAGGCAACTGAAAAGCCATTTTATACATAAAATATCAAAGTTAAACCACTATTTTAGGCTCTTCTGGCAGGCATCAGCTACGCAAGGCAATCGTCTAAGTTTGGACATACTCATACCTACATTTACATACCCGTCCATCCTAAAATTGCGTGCATAACTGTTTATTCTGAAGAAACATAACTAGTGCTTTCGGATGCCAAACAAACAAAACAGCAAGGACATTATACGTTTCAGAATATTTTTATATACATAATAAAACCCCTAGTCTTACTTAAAAACACATTATTCCTTAAAAAACTCATCAGATGCAGTTTAAATACATGGTAAAGGAAATGATCACAGATCCGAATGAGGAATGTTATCGAGGAATGACGTTTGTTTTAAATAGGACTGCAAGTTTTTTTGGTGTTATGTATGGATTCTTTCGACTTTTTTTATTGAATCTGTCAATAAAGTACGGCAAGCTTACAATTTTAGAGTAATATCAAGAATCGGAAATGAATAGTCATATTATTATGCTTACTATAACAAGCAAATGTGCACTTTTTCGCTGAAAAAAAATTAACCAATTCGCTTAAGTATTTCAAAATACGTAAAAAAAAGATAATTTAATTAATTTATTAAGTAGATTTGATTAGAAATTACTTATTGTCTTTTTATTGTCATCCTTAAAATAACTTGAAGATAGTCATATTTTTTTGAGGGTAATAAATATTATAAGGTACCTTAAATAACAGGATGGTCTCAAAGATTTTAGGTTCAATTGGGCCATTTTAAAATATCATGTCTTTTACATTTAATTACACTTTGATGCCAAACTGACTTACAATATTTGTTCCAACCGTCTTACTTTCACGCATTAACATTTTATTTGAAAATATCCCAATTCATCTAACAAAAATAGTTCGTACCTACCTAAATTTATAGACTTCTGAAACAATCTAGTAATAACAATTATTCAATAATTTTCATCTAAGACGATACTTTTAATTATAAAGAGGTAAAGGATGGACCACAATTTGGAATTTTAATAAATTCAAAATACTTGAAGTACATATTCAAACTATTATGAAGTATATTTCGGGATATGAAAGGGATATTCGAATATGATAGAGTTTTACATCGTGGATATTGAAATTTAAGCGACATTATTCGTAAATTCGATTTGATATGTCTAAATGTAGATGTAAAGTTTAAATTAATAACGAAGGAATATAACCCTGGGACTTTAATTCAAAGTTCGTTCTGCAATATATATTTTTTATAATTTGGTTAAGTAATCCCTTCGTTTACTACTGGAAAACTGGAATAGATCTATTTTCGAGAACAATAGATTATTTCAATGTTACTCATATAAATTTTGTTTGGTAAACTTAATTTTAAATAAGACCACCACGGAGTGCCTTATTTATATACTTTACATTATTGTCTTTTTATAATTTATTATATTTATAAAATAATAAGCACAGCCAAAGTTTAGCGGTGGACTCGATACAGTTTTCACTACGTAGGGTTTATATGTATAATTGTCTACAACTCCATACTTTCTTCCTGGCCAATTTACTTGAAATTCTATTATCGGTATCTACTTATATGTCATCCGTTTCGTTAAGATATTATTTATTAGCAAACCTACCGTCATTTCATATTGATGTCATCTACTTTTGTAGTGTTCCCTAATCACAGATGTTAACCAACAATCGACTCTACAATCGTACTAAGCCTACCTAATCTTTAACACGCCAAATCTACCGTCTACTCCTAAAATTTCAAGTAAACACGACCACTCCCACCGATCTACCTCTTCGGCAACAAGCTCTGCACGTAATTCGGATCCATTTCGTCCAAGTCCTTCCCCTTAGTCTCCGGCACGCAACAAACGACAAAGCACAATCCCCCAACACTTACAGAAGCATATAACCAAAACGCACCATGAAGACCCAAAGCCTGCTGAAAATCGACGAAAGTTTTCACGCCCACGAATGCACATAAGTAGCTGAAGGCTGTCGCCATTGAGCTGCCAAACGCCCTGTACTCCAAAGGAAATAATTCACCGATCAGAAGCCAAGATATAGGGCTCATGCCTAAAGAAAACGCTATGGTGAACACAAGTACGCAGAGAAGTGGAATCCAGTCGTTTTGCCCTAATGCTTGGTGGAACATCACGCTTTGGATTCTTTGATTCCGATGGACCTCTTCGTAGTAAGCGTAACTCCCGAAACCCGCTAACGCCATTGACATGAGGACAGAACTAACGATCAGCAAGGGCAGTCTCCCGACAGTATCAATCAACAACCCTGATAAACAGGAAGCCAGCAACTGAACAAAACTGACAGCAATCGCAGCTCCATGTGGATTCATACCTCCAAACGTCTTCCTGAAGATCGGCACAGCGTAGAAAGAAAACGCGTGAGCACCGGAGAATCTTTGGAACATCATAAGACCACACGTGACCAGTATCGGCCCCAGCAAGCGATTCATAGTTCTAGCATCCAGAGAACTCATCAAGTGACCCCCGGACAGATTCTGCCGCTGACTGAAATTCTTACTTGCCAAAACGTTCGTTCTTATTGTAGCTAGCTCCTGCGTTACGTCAGAGTCTGGTCCTCTGAGCCAGAGTAGGCTTTGATAGGCCTCCTCGTCTCTACCGTTCAGGACCAAGTAGCTGGGCGTTTCGGGGATGTAAAGTACAGTGCAGAAGAGGAGCAACGGAGCGGCGGAGATACATAAGGCCAGTTGTTGCCAGTCTAAGTAAGCGCCGATGGTGAAGCTGAAGAGAACTCCAAGATGACCGACGATTTTCAAGATGGCGCTCAGGCAGCCCCGGATGTCAGGGACGGATATCTCGCTGATGTAAACCTGAAAGCAGGAGAGGTGTCTTTTGTTATTTCACTCGTGTAACTGTGATGATTGATAACCGTTTAGTTAATAATTAAGGAAATGTTCGTGTTATTTTTAGTGGTGGTAATACCATCTCATAACATTCTGAGGTTTAAGCACAGACCTCGGTGGTAGGTTAGTTACCAACCGATGTAAGTACCATAGTATTTTTAGAGATAAGTAATATGTGGTGATTATTTGTTATCCTAGTGTGGGGCCAGAAGCAATGTAAGTGTATGTATATTATATGTTTATGTTTAGGTATGTTTATGATTACTACAAAGAACAATAATAACATAATAATTACAAGGTACATTATTAACAAAAGTTATTAAGAAAATCCACGAAATGGGTTGGTCCAATTATACTGACTAGTAAAGTAAAAGATAGTACGTAAGTGGCCTTCATTTATTAATTATACAACTTGGATACATATTATTAGGTATATATAGGGTAATAGACTATAGGGTAATAATAAGACTTTTCAAATTAGCTTTCGTAGCAGTGTGAAAATTACAAATTTTAATGTAAGAAGAAACTTCCACCAAAAAAGCAGCTGCAAACGATAATCTGCGTACACGAAACTAATTTAAAGTCTGAAAACTAATAAATAATAATTTGGCCCAAGTTGAGGGAAGTTTCTCAGTAGCGCCGGAATTTTCACCGGCTCCAATTTGGACCCAAAGTGGCCCTACGAGGAGGGTGATTCTGTGTTATTCGCTACTGGCCCCCGGTTTACCGATGTCAGAATTTCTCAAAATACTGGTGCGAGATTACCTTAAGCGATTTTTAAAAAAAATAAAATAAATAAATAAACTCACGCCCGTTATCCCCGAGGGGGTAGGCAGAGGCACCAATCACTAGAACTGGGCCCACGTTTTGCCGAGTTTATTAGGTCCCAACGTGACAAGTGGCAAGCCTGTCGCCGTTATCCGGGCACAATTTATCAGCGAATGGTGTTGCTGTACAAACAAACAAATGTACGTAACTAAAAGTCATTGGTACATGCGGGATCCGAACCCAGACCCTCATGATCGAGAAGCAAGAGTGAAACCCACTACGCCACCACCGCACCGATTTTTTTTTATTTGTTCAAAAACCAGTGTTTAAAAAAAAACGGCCAATTATTTAAAATTCGAAAAAGGAAGGTGCTTTTTGAGTTACGTTGGTACAGAAGACAGCACATCAATCTTTAATTTTGGTGGCATAAGACCAGTTTCTGAATTGAGATTTTTCGCTAAGCAACTTTAGTGAAATTCGCAATTCTAGAACCAGCTCCATGGCATATGTATCGCAACTGATGTATAAAAGTAGATGTGCTGTGAATGTATGATTTAAGGAATATGAGATATAGCTGACTATGGGCTGATTTTTCAATAGTCAGATAACTTTTATGTGAGGAATAAAAATGGCGGTTTGACAGCTTATGTATGAAACTTACGTCAAACCGCCATTTTTATTCCTCAGATAAAAGTTATTTGACTATTGAAAAATCATCCCTATGAAGACAAATGAGTAATGAGTATTCTTAAAAACCTGTAAAAAAGTAGATAATAAGATGATTTGAGACAAGATGGTCAGAGTGGAGTTTTTTTAGCTGCCTTTTTATCCACTACATTCGGCCCCAAAGCAGCGGCTAACATTATCATTTTATGTAGATTGACATTCTACAAGCAGAATGTAAATTCTTTACGTTGAAATAAATTTCTGATTTCTGATTTCCTGATCAGTCTCTTAAGGCACAATAGGCTAGTTTCCCAAAAAAATGTAATTAGTCCGTCTTTTAGATTATTCAAAAATAAGGGACACGTATTTTTTTATTTGTAAATTAGACCAAAAATTACAAAGATATAGCCCATTAAAGTTACGTGTGACGTCACGCCGTGCTGCATTTTGTAGAACTGAGTGAAGTCACACGTAACTTCAATGGGCTATATCTTTGTTATTTTTTGTTTAATCGAAAAAAAAAAATGCGTATTCAATATTTTTTTATAATCTAAAATACGGACTAAATAGAATTAAATTATTTTGACCCTGGAAACTACCCTATTACAGCTAAGATAACATAAGAATATTCTTTGTGTAAATAATTCTAAAATCGTAGAGAATCACAAAAATCGTGATCGAAAGATTGGGTGCTGTGCGACGGTCACAGAGACATGATGGATCGAGGCGAAGATGATGCGGTGACTTGATGAAATACCTGAATGGCAAGATTTTGCATGGTCCCAAGAAAAATAATTTCTGTGTGTATTTTTTTTGAGAAAATAGGTAATTTTGAGAGCCTGGGCTGAGTTTTCGATTTGGGTTGTTTATTGATAGACAGGCTGCATTGAATTTAGAACAGATGCTTTTTTTCTACTTCATCGTAACCCGTTTAGCGAGTGTTAGAATAGGGGCCTGTTTACACGCGAAAGTCGGATACTTGTTGGGAGTTTAGGACTTTATCAATTAAAGCTGGGGTGCCCACAAAGGGCCCCTAAAAACGATATAAAAATATTTTTAAAACGAATTTTTAAAAGTTAAAAAAAAATATCTACCGGTCTGAAATTTAGAGAAAAGAATCTAAGACTAAAATAATAAAGTTCCACGCCCATGTTAAAATTGTGGTTACCGTAGTCGAAGAAGGTAGAAAAGAATTATTAAAACGTACTATTAACAGCATTTTAAAGGTACTATTAATTTCACAGCTATAAATTTATAATATTACATTATTATTAACTCCATGTCACCCGAAGAACTGATAACCGATGGGTTAGATGAGTTCTTGAGTAGAGATCGCGGATCGATAAACGTAGTGTAGGACGTCGACACGGTGGAGTGATGATCTTCGCAAGGCAGCTGGCAAGAACTGGATGAGAGTAGCCGAGGACCGTGCTCAGTGGCGTGCAATGGAAGAGGCCTATGCCCAGCAGTGAACAACTATAGGCCAATGATGATAATGATGATGATGATTATTAATTCCACAGCTATGTATTGCAATGATTCGTGGCAATAAAGTATAACGTCTTCTAACTTCGTGCGTACTACCTTCTGCCATCCTCATCCACGGAAGTTCTGCCGATGCTACTGTCTCATCCGACCATTGGGCCTATCTGCCCGTCGCACGTTGGGGCAGATTGAGGAACCCTCAAAAGGTACCGATAAATTACAAAAATGAAAATGATTTCAGGACATCCTCGTTATATTACTTAGTAAGTTCACTAGCTAAGGTATCATATCAGTGTCGTCAAATATCCCATATCGTAAAAACACCGCTAGTACAGTTAATCTAAGTTAAGTCTTGTCATTGAGCTATTTAGGACACTTATTTTCGTGCAACTTGAGATTGATTTTGCGGAGAAATGAACAGATTTTCGCGATACTTTGATATGGGAACTTAAACCTCAGGTATGTAACGATATTTTAGTACTATCGTTTCCTTTTTTATACAAATAGTCTTCGGTATATAAGACACATTGCGGAACGTAGTGAAATAATAGGAAAATCGATAAACAATCGACTTTATGTTTATGAGTTCAGCCGAGTTAAGCTATGGTTGCTATGTGCAAGCAATCTTTATAGTATTAGCTATTATAATACATTTTAACTTTTTGCAACCTTTTGCAACTTTTGAAATTAGAGCATTTTTCAGTACTTGACCTGGAAATTAAATTTTAAATGCGAATTTCTTGTATTTTTTTTTAATTGTTATTTTGTTATTGGAACGTCTCAGGACACAATATTTATGACAAGACAAGAACTCATCCAATCCGAACTTGCCCCCCGTGGTGGAGTATGGTCTATACTTCCTACCTGTGGGGACATAATGAGTTGGTGATAAAGAAATAATAATAACAAATAATAACATTTACATACTGGCAATTGCTTCTGGCCCCACACTGCGATACCCTGTGTCGTGGGAACCAGAAACAGCGATGTCACAAACATGTAAACATCCAGGACCAGGGTTATTTTTTTTTGTGCCCAGCCGGGATTCAAATTATCAATATAATAATGCTACTCTCCCTATCGGACAATTAACAAAAGAATCACAGAAAGCAAGAAATAAAGACTTTAACCTCCTCATTCGTGACCTTGAGAATAACAATGGTTTTCTATTGTTATTTTAAAGGTCAGAACTGAAAAGGTTAAACGCTATAGAGAGCACAATTTGAGATAATGTATTCGAGTTAATTGTAACATAAGATAATTTTAACTGCTTTTTAGTGAGTTCTGATCCGGTAATCACCAACTCGTTGCTCAAATCGCTCGTAGTCCCGGTTCCCTGAGTGATCTTAACATAGGGCGCGTTCAGTGGATGGATGGGTGACCGTCTATGGCTAACGCCAGTGGCATTTTTCCGAGCGGTCCCGTGCTTCTCAAGGCACGTTAAGCAGATGGTCCCGACTGCCGTCACCAACTAATTAAGCCAAATCAGAGGCCTTAGGGTGGCTTGAAAACTTCTGACAGTAAGACCAGTCACTATTCTTACAAGCCTCCACTATTCTTACAAGCCTCCACCAATCCGGACTAGGCCCCCGTTCTGGAGTATGGCCTATACCTTCCTCTCAATAAATCTGATGATGTAGAAAATGATCAAGAACAAGTCGAACAAGTCGTTTTACTCACTCGTAAAACTCAAGCAACTTTAATAAAATATTTAAAAAAAAATATAAAACTGTAAATACCTATACTGCTTGCTACGAAAAATAAAAGCAACGAGCAGCAGAGCCTTTTGATAAGTAAACACAAGCTACAAGATAATAACTTTTTGCTCTTAGAGTTATAACAGGCGCTGGTGGCTTTCAGTACCTACGCTATAACTGACTTATACGATATTTTTATTTCCTTGATAGCTACACGACCTTAGTTTACAAATTGTTAAGTAAGCAATTCGTAAGCAATTTATGAGCTACAAAAGAATCAGTAATTCCACACAGTTATTATGCTACGGCTTTATGACCGGCCATCCTGATATCAGGATGGCCGGTCAACCATAAATGACTGAATTCTTCTAAAATACGCAGTAAGCAAATCTCTCATGGCGGTAAGCAAATATAAGCAATTAGTAAGCAATTCTCGGAACATATTTCAAAGTAAAATACGACACTTGACCGGCCATTCTGACGGTCACCACCTGCCCCACTGTGCGTCGACCGTATTAGGAATGGCCAAGAGAACATTACCTACTGTATGGTTTTAAAAGCTTGGACTAAGCGCTGTTTCACAATGTTCAAATAAAGTTCCATATAAGCTATCCGCAACCAGGGCTGCCGTTGGTTCTAAATTTAAATGAATTTTCCTATATTGCGTGTGTTCGTTTATGGTAATGACACACATGCTCATTAGCAGCACGAAAGCATGCTTTTATTGAGCAAGTGCTTTACTCCTATCTCTTTTCTGTATTTTTGTATTCGATGTTTTAATCTATCGGTCTTCCTTTTTTGATAACCTAAGATAGCATTGTTGTTGTCAGTGTTACTGTCTTAAGAAAGCATAAGCTTATTTCAACGTAAAGAATTTACATTCTGATGAATGTCTATGTGCCTACATACAGAAATGATTAGCAGTAAAGCACTTGCTCAATATAAGCATGCTTTCGTGCTACTAATGAGCACGTGTGTCAGTACAGTTATGGCTTCAAATTTAGAACAGACGGCAGAGCTGGTTGTGGATAGCTTATCCGGCAGATTGTGAAACAGACCCTTAATAGCGCTATCACAGAAAAGAAACTAAAGAACTCTGAATGTAATCTGTAATTTTCTTCGCTGAGGAGCTTTGTGACGAATTCCTCGGAAAATCCTGTTTTGATTGGACCATTGTCGACTTTGGGGCAAGTTTAATTTTGTTTGCGGAATGAGGGTACTTTCAGTTCAAGCGACAAACTTTATAATTAATTATTGGCCGTCTTAATTCTATGGAATTTTATGTTTTCGTATTACACGAATTGATAACTTTTGAAGTTTTGTTGCAAACTCGAAGCTCTTGGTAGCCATCATAACGTTAATACTAGGAATAACATAAATAGTCATTTCCACGATTTAGGCTTGCAAAAGTTAATACTTCCTTTATGGGGCACTGTATAAGGTTCTACAAGATACCCCAAGATATATTAAAGTTACCTCCAACGCGGTTTGAGAATTGTGTTAAGCACACTCTTTGCAAAAAAGCTTATTATAAAATCAAAGATTATTTCTAGTGTTCAACACATCCAAGAGAATATTTTTTAAGTTTGAAAGTTTGTAATTTAGGCTAAAACTGTTTTGAAAAAAAAATAATGTGGAGTTTCTTTGATAGTTTCTTCTCCATGTAATCTATTAATAGAGAAACTAAGAACTTTGAGTTTCATAAAGTAAACATTTTGTTTGTACTATGAACAAAATATTTGATTTATGTTTTTTTTAAAGTGAATATGGTACAGGGTGCGGTGATGCTATGTTGGCTAGTAACTCTGTCAGTGATAGACTGAAAAGGATTCAGTGTCTATGATTCAATTAATCATCAAGTTAATGATGCAGTGATACAGACACCACAGCACGCAGCACCGTCGTTTCTATCAGTGTTAGAGGGTTCTTCGTAGATGGATAATTCACACTGTAGATTAGATTTAGGGTGATTTGAGAAGAGATGGAGTTTATTTTCGCTGCCTTTTTCTCCACTACACTCGGCCCCAAGGCAGCGGTTAACATTAACATTTTGTACATTGACATTCAACAAACAGAATGTAAATTCTTTACATTGAAATAAAGTTTTGATTTCTGATTTCTGATTTTGAGTGAGATTTTGTTTCAATGATTGAATTACCCCAGGTTTCCCGTACGCTAACAATTTGTTAATCGAATGTTTACAGCTGTCAAACATGTTTTTCGTATGTACTTTGGCTGCACAGCTGTTGGCAGTAGATTAAAGCTTACGAGAAACGGGGGGTAAGTCAGGGATTCAGCGAATCATTGGGTCAGTGATTTATCAGATGATTTAGTGAATCGTGATTTAGTAATTCAACAAGAGAGTAATTTTGTGAGTGATTTAATGAATCATCGAGTCGACGATCCAGTGATCCTGAGTAAATCATACTAATATTTGAATTAAAGTCAGTGATTTAAGGCCGATTCAGAAAGAATTGAGAAATTCACTAAGTAAATACTTAAGTAACGTTCTGTCACCCTCCTTTCCGAGAAATTTGACGAGACAGCACTGCAGTTGTTTTACTTAGCGAAATTTTCAATTCAAAAAACTCGCCCTTAAGGCCAGTGAAATTCTCAATTCAGAAATCGGTCGTTAGTAAGTCAATGAATCAGTAAGGGTCGGCTTCTGAGTTGAGAATTTTCACTTAGTAAATACTTAAGCAACGTTCTGTCACGCTCTATTCTGAGTTTGTCGCGACAGCACTACAGTTAAGTATTTACTTAGTGAAAATTCTCAATTCAGGAATCGGCCCTAATGCAGCGATCCATCGGGTTGGCATGGTTAAGTAGATTTTCAATTCCAACCTCTAGGTTATACTCGAAAGAAAGGAACGTAAATAAGTGAGCTATACCTGCGACAGGACAGTGAGCACGCTGGTGCAGGCGCCGCCCAAGAAGGAAGCCAGGCACAGGACCCTCACAGAGGCAGCCAGCACGCTCAGCAGCCAAGACACGCTGAACGGAACGGCGGCCAGCGCCAGCACGCGCCGCCGCCCGTGCCGCATCGCCGCGCCGCCCGCCACGCCGCCGAACAGCGCGCCTGGAAAGGTGGCGAATTTTATATCAATTTTATACATTGTATCTCGGCACTATAAGGACTATTACACAATCTATTAATTGTGAAACTAACAACTTTGACGTTCATAAAGTAAACATTCTATTTGTAATATGATTAAATATATGAATTTGAATTTGAATCTCGGCACTATAAGGTCTATTACAGTGCCACCATCTTATCTGTTCAGTTGATAGAGGCGCTAGTGGAGAATTTAGTAGTAACATTTGAGGAATTTACCTAGACAAATGAGAATATTTTAACCCGTCTTTCAATTTTAACGAAAATATATCTACAAATCTTAGTAAGTGAATAAATAAAACAAAAAATGGGGAACAGGATTTACAATTTATATGTTGATTACAATTTTTCCCACCTGAACAGATAACTTGGTGGCGCTGTAGTTAAGTTTGAAGTATTACATGTAAACATTTTTTTTTGTAATTAATGACTGTTTGTTGCCACAGGTATTTTTTTTTTGTAAATATTAGGCACATAGCACGAAGAACTGATGGCCGATGGGGCCGAAAGGTTCTTGAATGGAGACCACACATCGACAAGCGCAACGTAGGATGACCAGCCACAAGATGGACAGACGATCTCATCCAAGTGGCAGGGAGACGCTTGATGCAAGCCGCTTCCAAATGTTTGGAAATCCATGGAGGAGGCCTATGTCCAGCAGTGGACTTCTTGTGGCTGAATGATGATGATGTATGTTTTTTTGGAAATACAATTATATTTAGATATTATATTATAGATATTTAGATTATATTGAGATACTGATTACATACTAATGAAGTATGAATAACAGTTACAAAAAAAAAAAACTTAAAACAAAAAAAAAAAAACCTTGGGTCTTAGGACTTATTTTATGCGCACAATTCTATTTCGGTAAAACATTGACTTTTTTATTAGTTTTAATTGGGCCTAAACGTTTTTCAAGTTTTGTGTTACTGCGATAAAAAGTTGTAGATGAAAAAAAGGCTTATCGAGTGGTGTTTCTATAACTACGGCGACGGCAGCGTCCAGGATCTAGATTCTGTTAATGCATTGTAGTACAATGACAACTGAATGAAGCGGCACACACATCAGCGGCACAAACTTCTAGGCGTCATTGGTATGAAAAAACATGTCACTTGCATAGTGCATTATAGTACGATGACAGTTATTGCACCCCTAGATGAAAACCCCGCGTCCCCAAGTCGAAATAATATGTGAAAATTTAGTTAGCAACTTTTTCGACTTCCTGACCTTATACTTTAACGTTAGTAAAAGCTTTTACATCCTGACGGATACCTAATGTCTTCATGTCAAAGCTCAATAAATAACGTCAAACTTAAAAACATTAAACTAGGGCCCCAATGCGGTAGTAACAGCTTGCTCGAACATAATAGTGCTTGCCACTGTTTGTACCTAATGGACGTAGACTTTGAAATAAAATCGCTTCGTAGACAGCCTTCCTATAGAAAGGACATGTCCTTGTGAAAGGACAAAAAAAAACTTCAATGGTACTCATTAGGACATTTCTATAACTAGAGTCAGTCGAAAAGCTTTTACCTTAGGACTTATACCTGTACCAATCAATGTAAAAGGTTTTACAGGGGAGGATTTTTTCAGTGAATATTAAATTTTCAGTCGTTGAGCCAAGTCGGCTTGGAAATTTCTGACGGTAAGACCAGCCACTAGTCTTACAAGACTCCACCTATCCGGGCTTGGCTCCCGTGGTGGAGTATGGCCTATACCTTCCGCAGGGAAGAGACCCGTGCTCCTCGGTGGAGACATAATGGGTTGTGATGATGATGGTTGAATTTTAGTTTTTTGTTGGTTATTATGCATTCTTCTTTTTGAGAATATACCTAGTTACATAAACTGATACAACGGGTTTTTTAAGCAGCAATTTAGTTCCGTGACTTTGCAAGAAAGTTATGTTAAACTTAAGTCAGAGTTATGACAAAAATGTAATGCAAGGGACAATACTTTAGAGATTATAGAGGGATATTATGCCAATAGAGTAGGTCATGGAGTACTTCGTCAGAAATTTATTTCAACGTATATGCATGCAATTGTGCCCGGATAACGGCGACAGGCTTGCCACTTGTCACGTTTGGGACCTAATAAACTCGGCAAACGTGGGCCCAGTTCTAGTGATTGGTGCCTCTGCCTACCCCCTCGGGGATAGCGGGCGTGAGTTTATTTATTTTATTTTATTTTATATGCATCTTGCATCCAGCGTCTTCCTGCCGCAGAAGCGGCTTGCATCCAGCGTCTTCCTGCCGCCTGGATGAGATCGTCTGTCCATCTTGTGGTTGGTCGTCCTACGCTGTGCTTGCCGATATGTGTTCTCCAATCCAGCCCCCATCGGCCATCAGTTCTGCTTGCTATGTGCCCCGCCCACTGCCACTTCAATAGGTAAAGACATTAAAAACATGAAAATAAATCCACACTGAGACCATTTGTACAAATGCACGGGAGCTCCCAGTGGGTATAAAGCCCACGACCTCCAGCTTGGTAATCAAAAGCGATACCGCTGGAGCAACAAGGCAGTGAGAGAAGTTTACAAACTTGGTATTATTCAAATGCCGGATCTAATCAAACTCCACCTACTATGTTACGTGAATGCCAAATGGAAGCTTTGCCATACGGGTACGTACGGCTCCACGAATTACATCGCTTCTGAAAGCATTTGCTAATTACAGTCGATGTGTATAGACTGGAGATGTACAGAGGAACATCTCCCGAGGAACACATCCAATGGCTGTAGCTGAAAATCAGTAAAGTATCTACTTATTTAAAGTGCATACTTATAATTCTGAGATACGGCCTTTTTGAGCTTTTGTGGCACACCCACATGTGGCCTGAAAGTGCCATTTAACTTTATGTTTGTGCACATAAGTTAGTTTGTAAGTTCCTCTGCCAAAACTATTGTAATATTTTTTTATATGTATGTAACTTATATGTAACTTATATATATATATATATATATGTTACATACATATAAAAAAACCTTGTGGCTTTTTTATATATATAATACGTAAACTTCTGACAGTACGACCAGCCACTAGTCTTACAAGCCTCCACCAATCCGGACTTGGCCCCCGTGGTGGAGTACGGCCTATACCTTCCTCAGGGAAGAGATCTGTGCCCCTTGGTGGGGACATGATGGGTGATGATGATGAAGATGTAACGCTTTATGAGGTTGTGTCTTTAAGCCCATACAAATGTTTTATCTATCTATCTAACATTGCTTCAAAATTCTCATTGTAAGATTTTTTTTTAAATAGCCTATTTGTGTCCCACTGCTGGACAAAGGCCTCCCCTCATTTCCTCCAACTCTCTCTGTCTCCGGCCACCTCGCACCATCCCGGCAAGAATGCATTTAGTCGTCCCGCCCCATCTTCGCATTGGTCTGCCGCGACGTCGGTGGCCATTTTGCGGAACCCAGTCGGACGCAATTTTGGCCTACCTATCTATCTAGCTAGCTATACGACATGGCCAGCCCAGTCCCAACTAAGATTCTAAGCCATAATTAAGTTAAACTGCACCAACAACACAAGCTGAGCCTACCGTGGGTGCCAAGAAGAAAATGATGTAATTTCCCACACTTGGATATCCTGTGTCGTGGGAACCAGAAACAGCGACATCGAAGTGTGAAGTGAAAAGTGTTTATTCATTATAAACACTATTCATTATAAACACTTTTCACTTCACACTTCGATGTCGCTGTTTCTGGTTTCCACGACACAGGATATCCAAGTGTGGGGCCAGTGGCAATATAATTGCCTGTATATGGAGGAGCCTGGCATGGCGGCTTTTGATAACTACCACGAGAGCTTGCTGTGGGCAGAGACTTCTGGAGCAAAGAAGTTAGAAAGGGCGTCAAGACCTTTTGTTTTTTTTGTTAACGGGGTGAAATGCTTTGTGCTCCATAACCGCCACCCTTGGGGGAGGGTGACGGCCGTGTGTCGGACTCTCCTCTCCTAATAATAGGAGAGGCATACCTCCTAAAACACCCCGAGGGCCGTCCTGTCGCTCGTGCAATGGGGCGCCGCCGGATCTCGCAAGTGGTAGACCACAGTGCGAATGCTACAGCGGCGCCCCGGTGACGTCGACCCGACTCGCAAGGAGTCGGGCCCACCCTCTCTGGAGAAGGGGCATGGGCCCACCCCCTTCTCCCGTCACGATGTCGGACGGCAGGTCCCCCAACCTGCCGTCTGTGACCCTCCCTCAACCTCCTCTATGCCCTCTGCTGAACAGAGGGACATAGAGGAGGGCCTCCACCGTGTGTTTTTTATAGAGGTTCTCCTCGCGGCCCGATGGCCCCCGGCCCCACTCAGTGTGGGGTTACGGGTGCGGGGCCCATAGTGGACCCAGCAGCCACATCCACACATCCCACATCCAGCAGCGCAAGCCACTGGACGTCCCCCTCCCTCTGGTTTTGGTCCGCGCCGGCCGAAGCCGGTACCCCCCATATCTGGAGGGCGTTCCCCTATCCGCCACCCGGGGAAGGGCGTCAAGAACTTTTTTTTTTTTTTTTGTTAACGGGGTGAAATGCTTTGTGCACCATAACCGATACCCTTGGGGGAGGGCGACGGCCGTGTGTCGGACTCTCCTCTCCTAATAATAGGAGAGGCATACCTCCTAAAACACCCCGGGGGCCGTCCTGTCGCTCGTGCAATGGGGCGCCGCCGGATCTCGCAAGTGGTGTGAAACCACAACGCGAATGCGACAGCGGCGCCCCGGCGACGTCGACCCGACTCGCAAGGAGTCGGGCCCACCCTCACTGGAGAAGGGGCATGGGCCCCCCACCCCCTTCTCCCGTCACGATGTCGGACGGCAGGTCCCCCAACCTGCCGTCTGTGACCCTCCCCCAACCGGCGGCGCAAGCTCCGCGCGGCGTCCCCCGCGCCACCGGCTCTCCCGGCGAAGAGGCGCGAGCTCCGCAAGCCTCCAACTACCGAGGACCCGTTGTGGCCCTCTGCCCGGATCCTCGGCCCATCTAATAATCCCTCCCAAAAAGACACCCCTCGGCCAGAGACCATATGGGGTGAAGGGCGTCAAGACCTGCGACGAAGTATGGAGGGACTCTTCCGACACGAAGTCATAACGAAGTATGGTGTTCAGGGCCCTGATTCTGTTCGTGCATTATAGTTCAATTACAATTACATTGTAAGGTCACGTGACCAGTTTTTAAATTTCATTAATGCCTAGAATAATGATACGTCAGCTCGCGTAGAGTTAAAGCGGTAATGAAACTAAAACACCACGTTCATTCAGGTGTCATTGTACTACAATGCATTAGTAGAATCTAGGGCCTGTACTGGAGGGCAAAAGAGCTAGGAGGCATCAAATCCCTTCTGATCCGACTCCGGACTCATCTACTTGTATGCCGTGAGGTTTCCGCTCCCGTGTCAGACTTTTGAGTCATTCGAAAAATCAGCGCCAACCTGTGTTGCAGCATGTTGCAGGTATGTCTGGGTGGCGCAAGCCTGGGTCCATTTGCCAAAACCGTTAAGATAAGATTACAATGTTACACCAAAAACAACACCTTTATGCCGGATATCAGCAATAAGACCATCATCTGCACTCAGGATGATTAATGTGGACCTGCTTTTTGGAGCAGCAATGTGAAATTCGGTAGTTGACATGACCAACAATAAATTATTTGATAACTATGCTCGATTAAAACAAAAATTACAAAATTACAATATTAGTTATGAAAACAACACAAAAAGAGTGCTCTGAAATATGACGTCATAATCCGTTATTTTCATACAAAATTCCGTTTTAAAAGTAACTTATTTTACAGTTGCAAAATGTCGTATATAGGCTTGTAGTAACTTGTATGCTCGGATGCTCGCTCTCCTGTATAGTTCAAAAATAACTTATCCGACCAAATGCTTCTGAAGCCGAGAAAACCAGTCTAGGCACAAGTAACTTGCCAAGAAAGGAGAGGCTAGCCAGCCAGGAGGCCTGCTGGTCGGACAGCTGGAAGTCGCGGCGCGTGCCGTTCCCGCCGGCCTGCAGCGAGGCGATGGCCGGCGAGCTGTAGCCCTTGCCCAGACCCGCCGAGAACGGGGCGAGCGAGACGGCGAGCGCCGCCAGCACCTGCGGGGGAAAGAGAGAATATGACAGTGAGAATTTTAGTAGCATTGCTGTGAGTATATGCGAGCGAGACCGTGAGTGCTGCCAGCACCTGCGGGGGAAAAAGAGAATATGCCAGGAAAAAATTTACTAGCATTTCTGTGAGTAAGCGCGAGCGAGACGTCTATCGCTGCCAGCACCTGCGGAGGAAAGAGAGAATATGACAGTGAGAATTTTACTAGCATTTCAGAGCTACCGCGAGCGAGACGCTGAACGCCGCCAGCACTTGCGGAGGACAAAGATAACGTGTGAGCACAGTTACTACCATTACTGTGTGTAAGGGCGAGCGAGACGGCGAGAGTGGCTAGCACCTGCACAGGAAAGAGAGAGGCAAGCAGGCTCGGTCAGCACCTGAGGAGAAAGAGAGAACATGACACTGCGATCAGTGATTAGAATTGCTGAGTGTAAGGGCGAGACGGCGAGGGCCGCCAGCACCTGCGGGAGAAAGAGAGAATATGACAGTGAGAATTTTACTAGCATTTCTGTGAGTTACCGCGAGCGGGACGCCGAGCGCCGCCAACACTTGCGGGGAAAAGAGAAAACGTGTGTGAACTGTTACAGCATTGCTGTGTGTAAGGGCGAGCGAGATGGCGAGCGTGGCTAGCACCTACAAGGGAAAGGGATAGGCAAGGCCAGGCCAGCACCGGCGGGGGAAAAGAGAACGTCAGAGAATAGTGACTAGCACGAGGCAGAGCGGGCTTGGTCAGCACCTGGACGGGAAAGAGAAAATATGACAGTGAGAATTTTCTTAGCATTGCTGTGAGTAAGCGCGAGCGAGATGGGTAGCGTGGCTAGCACCTGCACAGGAAAGAGAGGCAAGCTGGCCAACACTGCTGAGTGCAGGGGTGAGCGAGACGGCGAAGGCTGCCAGCACCTGCAAGGGAAAGAGAGAATATGACAGCGAGAACTGTACTATACTTGAGCCATTACAAACGTGCGATGCGAACTGAGTCATAAACATTTATTTGTATCAGACCTCTCTGTCACACATACTATAGGAGGCATATCAAGCATATCGGAACTCTCGCTCGTACTTTTATGACTCGGTTCGCACGTTTGTAATGGCTCAAGTATAGCATTGCTGTGTGTAGGAGCGAGCGAGATCGAGCTACTTCTCTTATTTTTCTCAATTTCTTCTTATCAAAATTTTCGAAGCTAGAAAATACGAACTAAAACCAAATGGTTATAGAATTAAGTGTTATTTTGAAAAACAGGGCTTTAGAAACTAGGTGTTGTATTATTCTACAACGAACGAATGCGTTAAAACAAGAATGGACTAGTTATACGATATTATATTTAGTAGTAATCAACCTAATACCAGCATTTTCCATCTTCTTTGTTAATAAAAAAAATATTCCCCTGTACGAGGTCGATTAGATCGTTCGAATATAGACCAACAATTATATTCGAATGCTCGCCAACAAAAGAATCCATTTTGGTGTATGAGTAATTTCGGTAATGGCTACAAAAACGGCTGCCTTTTGTCCGCAGGAAATAATGGATTGACCCACAGAATGTAGAATGGTACAAAACGACATAAATACAAATAGTATAAACACAAAATGTTTACTATGAACGTCAAAGTTGTTAGTTTCATAATTAATAGATTATGTGGAGAAGGAGCTAACAAAGGGACTACACATTTATTCCTTTAAAAACAGTCCAAACTTTTCTCTTCGTAATACAATAAAAATTTGAATCAACTTCACCTAAATTCTTTGTTTAATTTTTTTTTAAAAACACAGTTTTTGTTGAAAACCCTATATAAAAGCAAAGTCAATTCAATCTAAGTTAGACGCAAGTTCCCCGTTAACTAAGAACTGTAGTTTTAAAGAACGGGGTCCAGAACGCAGGCATTTAATCCTAATTCAATTTTAAAGTATACATTAAGGCCCGTTTGCACCACCGACTAAAATCCATTTAACCTTAATTTAAACAGAATTTTGACATTTCCGCCATACACTATCTGTCAAAATTCTATTTAATTTAAAGTTAAATGGATTTTAATCGGTGGTGGATTTGGCGGATTTTAGCAAGGCTGCCTAAGTTACCGCTTTCAAACTGTCGTTCATAGAGACTCAAGATGTTTTTGAACTGCACGACCTTCTGTGTTACTCGAACAGACTGAGACAGTCCGTCAGACAATCCAGAAAAATAATAACACAATGTATCCAAGTAAGTTATTTCAGCCGCGCGTAGCCTTTTTCGTAGCGGGGAGAGCTTGATATAGACAAATGAGTTAATAGAGTAACTCAATTGTTGGCCAATCAATCAATCAGAATAGTTATTTGTGTACAAAGAAAGGTCTTACAGTATATTTCAGACTGCTATGTGCTAATTCTTTCAACCGCTCTATTGTTGGAGCAATAATAGTAGATTAGCAGCCAAGGGCTGTAAGGCATCAATTGCAGCCCGAGATATTTAGGCGCACGAGCGCAGCGAGGGCGCCTATAGTTCGAGGGTGCAATTGATGCTTACACCCGAGCTAACTACTCTGCTTTACATCTCGATTGTGAGGTAAGTAGAAAAAAACCGGCATTACAAGAATAAAACATTTACTCGTTTTTCTTTTCGCCACTTCATGAACTCGTTGTAAGTTTTCAAATAGGTATCTCTCTTTAGAACTTTCAGGCAAAATATTGTTAATTGCTGCTTCAGCTTCCATTTTCATCGAATCGGGAGTGCAGCATATAGTATATAAATCTTCATCACTTGCAGAACCCATGTTTTTTTTGCACGTAATTAAAAAAAACAAAAACAAACAATATTTAAAGTAAAAGTTTTCTATTCCCGCCTTTTTTAATTTTTTTTAATTATTTTTTTCAAGAACGAAATTGAGCTTCGCTGTTCGATATTTAAAATTGATTACTATTATACTCATACGAAGACAAGGCTGAATAGCGAAGCGACCTCTTTTGTCATTGGGCTGAATGCATGATGTCTATTGCCAGTATGATGGTTAGATGTACGCGAACTTTTTGAAAGAGTGAAGTTTTTTTTTAAATTACTTACCGCCCCAGGGCTTTTCTAGCTACATTATTACCCTAGAGCGCTAATTGGTCACCTACAAGCCCCATTTGGGGGTAATAAGGACCTACTTACCGAATATGAGAGATGTAAAATATTTTTTACTTCACTTTAAAAATAACTGTAGGGTTACAAAAATATGTTAACATACCGTTATGTCCAGTATGTCCCCTTCAGGCCTAATGGGATTTGGCAAAGCAACTTGGCTAGACGAACACAGCTTAACTTTAGCTCGGCGGGGTCCGCAACAAAACATTTTCGCTTAATTAGCAAACAGATTAGCTTAGCGGTAACACGGTACACCAAATTAAATCTTCGAAAGGGCTTACTGAACGTTTAGCTGGAGGAGAATGGCATACTGCCAGATACACAATCTGGTTTCCGGAAGGGTCGGGGAACGGCTACCGCGTTATTGGACGTCGTAGATAACGTCTTGACGGAAATGGACAGGGGAAAGAGTACCATTCTGGTGCTGCTAGACTTCTCCAGGGCCTTCGACAGTTTGAATACCTCTCTCTTGTTATCGAAGATGTCGTATTATGGATCGACTCGACGTCGACGACTGCATCTTGCTACGTTACTGTTTGGTATCATTCGCAGTAAATCTCCAGCCTACCTTCACAAAAAGCTGGAATGGTCGTCCCGTCAGCGCTATGTGCATAAGAACAGAATTCTTATTCCAGCGCATCGTACGATGGCTTTCCGTGGCAGTTTTAAGTATGCGGCGTCCAAGTGCTGGAATGATATTCCTCCCCCTGTCCGTGAAGCGTCCAGTCGATATGCCTTTGGGCGTAAGCTCAGGACATATTTGCTTGAACAGCAGAGACTTCCCTATCCTGTCCAAACTTCTCGCCGCAACTACTGACTTGACAAAATTTAACTATGTGATCGCATCGCAGCGAAGACAGCTGTGGCCACAAAATTTTACATTTGATTTTGTTAACATTTAAGTTTATCAAATTGTTTATTAAATTTGTGATGCATATGCCATTTTATTATTACTGTTTAAGTATTTATATATTTTTTACATACATATTTGTGACTATTTTATGTCTTTGTACATTGTACAATAAATATTTGTTTTATCTTATTATTAAATTATATAAATATACACTGCGCCGCACAATTGGGACACTTACGGGACATTTAGGCACTGACTGAAAACCAGCCGGCCTACACCCTCAGCATTATGCTGAGTCAGCTGCCTTTTGCTGCAGCGGTTACACACCGCGACAAAACTGTATAAATGTATTTCCTTATGTTTGTACCTCTTTTTATCTTTAATGTTTTCTTCTCATATGTATTTCGTATTTTTGTTGTGTGTGACTGTTGGTGCAATAAACGTTTCTCTCTCTCTCTCTACTTACCGAATATGAGAGATGTAAAATATTTTTTACTTCACTTTAAAAATAACTGTAGGGTTACAAAAATATGTTAACATACCGTTATGTCCAGTATGTCCCCTTCAGGCCTAATTGGCTTTGGCAAAGCAAATTGGCTAGACGAACACAGCTTAACTTTAGCTCGGCGGGGTCCGCAACAAAACATTTTCGCTTAATTAGCAAACAGATTAGCTTAGCGGTAAACACGGTACACAAAATTAAATCTTCGAAAGGGCTTACTCACTGAACGTTTAGCAAATATTTGGTTGTTTCGCTAAGTTAAGTACCTAATTTGTGTATTCGTGTATTTGGTTCTTATACGGTACTAGCTTTCGCCCGCGACTCCGTCCGCGTGGACTTTAGTTCAAAATTTTGCAACCCCGTTGACTCCCTTAACCCTAGAAAGATAATCTACGTCAAAATGACTGCGTGTGTTTCGAAATATTGCTGTCTCTCTTTAATTCACGCGAATCCGGCGCAGCGCTTTACGGACATTTCCGTCGCCGGGTGGAGCTATCGAGTGGCGGTCGCGGCACCGAAGTAAGTATTCCCGTTTTCGAAATACAACAGGTGTTGGAGTCAAAATGACGTATGATTATCTTTTACGTGACTTTTAGGATTTTTGTATGCGTTCAATTAAGGTTCTTTTTGGTAACTTTTCTTTGTTTTAGCGATAGTTTTACCTTTATTTTATATTTATAAATATAATAGAATATCCGGTTGCAATGAAAAATCATAATTTACACAACGAAAGCATCCTGGCGACTCTTTTAGTGAGCGATGAGGGTCTTTCATCTGCCGACCGTCGTATCATGTGTGACAGTGAGCTCGAGGACCATCTGAGCTAAGTCGACGTGCAGAGTGTCGTTGAGGAGGCATTCGTCGACGAGGAGAGGGATCAAGAGTTAACAGCATCCAGTCTACCACCTGAAGGAAATGCTGAAGAAGTACCACCATCTACAGCTTCTCGTCGTCTGCATCTAATCGATCACCGTAGATGTTAGTCTTAAAAATCTATAGAGTCTATTGTTTCAAACTAACAGTAATACTAGAAATGACTGATTAGTCTAAAAAATGTGATTTCATAATTATAAGAGAAGTTCCTATATTTTGTTACTTTAAAATGTGTCGTTACTTTTTTAAATAATTAATAAACAGTACTTACATATAATTTTGTTGTATTTTTATTTAAACTAATATGAGAAATACATACACACCATAGTTCATCAAATTAAGTAAATAATCTTTGAAATAATAGCCATTTAAAACTAAGGAGTCATTTTGACGTATGATTATCTTTTCCGTACATCTAAATAAGATTATCTTTCTAGGGTTAAGGGTTAAATTTAGAAAAACGGCGAAACACGTATTCAATCAATTGTGTTGAAGAGTATTTATTTTAAGTTTCAAGAAAATTAGACAACATTCTTTATACCTCCCATACAAATTTTGACAACCAATTAAAAAAAGGCTAATTAAAAGGCCGGGCGATAAAAAAGGGAGGTAGTCCATTTTGCGCACCCGCTTAAATAGCACCTGCACAAATAGCACCTGGCCTTGTCCAGATTGGGCACCTATTGATATTTTTGGCAGAATAAATACATTTGAATTCACTAATAGCACCTGCCAAAAATATCAATACTAAATTGTTTTATCACAAAGAAAGTCGTTAATACTATAATAACATTTTTCAATTAATAATAAGTACCTGGGTGACCGAGCTTTGCTCGGTATTTTTTTTGTAATATTTTTCGTGATTTTTGGAATAGTACATTACTGCAGCGGCCAGCAAAAGAGGCATTGATGGATGAACGTGGAAATGTGGGCCGAGGCAAAGCCGAGCATTGAGCATTGTCCTGATTAATTTTCGAATTTTTTTTAGAAAAAAAAAGTACTGGATATGAATTAGGTGCGTTGATAAAGGGCTTCTGATAATAGGTTTTCACACAAAAGAAGGATCTTGACAAAAAAAGAAAAGTCAAGTCTCGAACCAGGTTCTTCTGTTGTCCTACGGTATGGTCCTATTTCCCACTTAAGCTTTGACAACCTTACAGATCTTTGCGAAAATTACCTTCTTGTAGTGTAGCAGTTATTTCTTTGCCTTAAAACACGGTTAAAACGATGTTTTATAAAAATGAAACCTAGTTGGATTAATTAATTGCCCCCGAAACCCCCTGAATACAAAAATTAAAATAATTTATTTTAAATTAATAAACTCACGCCCGATATCCCCGAAGGGGTAGGCAGAGGCACCAGTCACTGGAACTGGGCCCACGTTTTGCCGAGTTTATTAGGTCCCAAACGTGACAAGTGGCAAGCCTGTCGCCGTTATCCGGGCACTGCTTGCTGTACAAATAAATGTACGTAACTAAAAGTCATTGGTACATGCGTGGTTCGAACCCAGACTCTCAAGATCGAGAAGCAAGGGTCAACCCCACTACGCCACCACCACCTGAATACAAATTTCATGAAAATCGTTGGAGCCGTTTCCGAGATTCTGATTATATAAATATATATACAAGAATTGCTCGTTTAGAGAGATTAGATTAGATAGATAGATAATATTAAATTACTTTTAAATTGTCTTAGCTCTAAATAGAATTTTGTTGAATATCAATGGTGTCGTACAGAAAACACTTTTTCTCATAAGAGCAGTGCTGAATTGTAAAGGTCCCCTAAAAGAGGTACCTTTTAGGAAACACGTGCGAGCAAACAACGATATACTTTGAAGAGCCTCCTTTCGTCCTCCACCGAGCACGTACTCTCCGTGACGAGGAATACCCATCGCCTCTGTTTATTTATTGATCGTACCCTCTCCTGGAACGAAAGAATAATTTAATATCAAATAATATTGCCTAGGCTTCACTGCCAAAACGGAACCTAAAAGGTTTTATTCCCTAAACGGTTTTCTAAAAACCATCTCATATTTTTTTGTTGGTGCTCATGGAGTCCACAGAGAGGGGTAATTTCAAATGATTTCGTGTGTTTTTTCAAAAAAAGATAAACAAAATTTACTTTTAAAATAAGCCGCCAAAACGCTATCTTGGGCAATATGGCGTCGCACAGGCATTGTGACGTCACATCCCAGAAAACCAACCAATGAACGTATGAAATTCATAAGAAAGAATGAATGACAGACGCCATTTTTACTGAGATGTGATGTCATCATGGAATCGGCCAATCCAGGCCTAGAAAAACACCTAGACTTACGCCATTTGTGCCTATAAAGTACGATGACCTCCCCACACACACTAGGATACCCTCGGCTGTCCAAATGTAAAACACTGAATACGCCATTTTTTTCGAAACTTTGTTTTGAACTATTTTGGATATTTTGGGTTTTTCCCGATCTAAATTCAAGACACCCATGCTTCTATAGCTTATATTTCCAGTGTTATTTTCCGTCAAAACACAGAATTTCCACGTTTGCAAGTATGTTGTTAAGAGAACTTTACAAAAAGTGCTCTCCTGTAATATTTGTGAAATAATAATAATAATAACGTTTATTGTTCATAATCAAAGTACGATTTTTCCTTACTACTTAAACTTAAAGGGCGTAACAAAAATTAAATCTAGTTTAATTAACTATAAGGATGGTCCGTTGGTGCCTATTCTAGTGATAAATTTCACTGTATTACAGGCAAAAGCGTTCTCCGCCATTATGGAGTTCAATAATTGATTTTAAGTAATAACAACAATAAGACAGCTAACAATTTCCTTAGAATACAATACAGAACAGTAGAAAAGTTAAAATCAGCGAATTTGCCACCTCAGGAAAGCACGCAGAATTTTAATGTACCTATTTTATGTAATATATATTATCAAAAAGATACAAATTAAGTTTCTCGCTGGATTCTTTGAGCACACCGATTTATATATTTATATGGGACTTATTGCGCTAAGCAAGCAAAAAAATATGATGGCGTAAAAAAAAATAATGGCGTATTCAGTGTTTTACATTTGGACAGCCGCGGGCCTGTGTCGTGGGAACCGAAACAGCGACATCACAAACATGTAAACATCCAAGGACTAGGGTTTTTTTCTTGTCCCCAGTCGGGGTTTGAACCCGGGACCTCTCGCATGGTAGGCAGATTTGATGCGCTAACCACTGCGCCACCGAGGTCGAATGATGGTGGGCAGCAGAGAGTGAAGGGAGAAAGAATGACAAATATGACGAGCGAATGTGTGATGTACATACTTTGACCAAATAGGGGATGTATTAGCAAAGGGCAAGATAAAAAGTACCCGAAACTGGCGTGCATGCTTTGAAGGAATAATTAATGTCGTCAGATGGCAGTCGTTAAGCCAAGTCAGAGGCCTTAAGAGGGCGTCTTGAAAACTTCTGACAGTAAGACCAGCCACTAGTCTTACAAGCCTCCAGCAATCCGAACTTGGACCCCGTGGTAGGGTATGGCCTATACCTTCCTCAGGGAAGAGCCCCGTACCCCTCGGTGGGGACATAATGGGTTGACAATGATGAATGTCGATAAAGCGAAATTGATCTGTTTACCCCTCTGCGATACACACGTGAGCTCAAGTATGTATGTAAATTTATGATTTTTACAATAACAATAAATATTGTTTATTGTGCCTGTATGTAAAATGTTTATGTTTTTATATAATATACCTTCTAGACTTAGTCCGGAAATCATTATCTATTCCTGACAAATCCTTCGGTTGAACAGGCATTCGCTAATAGGGTACCCCAATCAGGAATCCTTCGAGACTTGCCACAAGGGCAAGCCAGGGCAGTTTCAACCTTAATGACTAGGTAAAACGGTCTAACTTCCACGATCGACGTAAGAGCCAGGGATAAAGAGATCATCCGAAAGCGATTGCTACGCCAATTTGAACCTTAATACTTTTGCGAAATGGACGATGGGAATGGTCGATGTAAAATGCTAGGAATTGATGGTTGGTAGAGTGTTGCAATTCACTTATTGGATCAGAATTTCGGAGCGATCCAAGCTGCGGTCGTGAGACGTTCTGGAATTGAGCTCTAGAGATTTCTGAGGGATCTACGTGGAGCATGTTGAAGTATATTTGGACCATTCTCCAAGAGATCTGTTACACAAAGGCTATAAAAAGGCTACAAGAAACCTTTGCCATCATTATCAACCCATGAGGTCCCCACCCCGAGACAAGGGGCTCTTCCCTGAGAAAGGTACAGGCCTCATTCCGGAACCCAACATCATCGGAGAAACAAAATCCCACCAAATCCGTTGGCTTGGTCATGTGGAAAGTATGGAAGAGGACCGAGCAGTTAAGAGAGCATACTCGGGGCTTCCAAGCGGCCAAAGACCGGTGGGCCGCCCCAGACATTGTTGGAGGGACGAAGTAGCCAAGGACCTGAGTGAGCTCCAGACCAGTAACTGGCAACAGACCGCGCAGGACAGAGAAAAGTGGCGACTTCTTGTGTCGGAGGCCAAGACCCACTTTGGGTCGCTGAGCCATCGCAGTAATTCAAATTCTAATTCAAATATTTTATTCATAATCCAAATAGAATATTTATTTTATGAACGTCAATATTGTTAGTTTCACAATTAATAGATTACATGGAGAAGAAACTAACAAAGAAACTCCACATTTATTCTATTCAAAACAGTTTTAGCTTAAATTACAAACTTAAAAAAAAAAACTATTGGATGTGTTGAACACTAGACACATTTATCGTCTGATTAAATTTAATATTAAACTATTTAATGCCAGACATCCTTGTCTTCTAAATAATCGTTGATTTTATAATAAGCTTTTTAAAGAGTGTGCTTATCACAATTCTTAAACAGCGATGGAGGTACCTAACTCTAATATATCTTGGGGTATCTTGTTGTAGAACCTTATACAGTGCCCCATAAAGGAAGTATTAACTTTTGCAAGTCTAAATCGTGGAAATGACAATTTATATTTATTCCTAGGTAACGTTATGATGGCTACCAAGTCTTTAATATTTTTCCTAACGTACATAATATTTTCATATATGTATTGGCTTGCAACTGTTAAGATGTTATTATGTTTCATATATGTATTGATTTGCAACTGATTGTAAGTAAGTATCAACGGTAGTGGACACACCAGGCGCACATACTTCGACCAAATAGGGGATGTATTAGCAAAGAGCAAGATAAAAGTACCCGAACGAAACCGGCGAGCCTGCATGCAACGACTAATGAATGTCGATGAAGCGAAAGTCATCGTCATCGTCAACCCATTATGTCCCCACCGAGGGGCAAGGGTCTCTTCCCTGAGGAAGGCATAGGCCATACTCCACCACGGGGGCCAACTCCGGATTGGTGGAGGTTTGTAAGACTAGTGGCTGGTCTTACTGTCAGAAGTTTTCAAGCCGCCCTAAGGCCTCTGACTTGGCTTAACGACTGCCATCTATCGACGGCAGCCGGCACCAACTGCTTAACGTGCCTTGCGAAGCACGGAATCGCTCGGAAAAATGCCACTAGCGTTAGTCAGTCCCTGTTCTCTGCCTATCTACGTATGTACCTATGTGTTTTAATATCATGCTAAATTAACTATGTTTCTTCCGTAAACATGATTTGAAAAAAAAAATTAAGTTGGTGAGAATTAAGGTTTTTGGCAGTTGTTGCCGAGTGCCGTCGATAGATGGCAGTCGTTAAACCATGTCAGGTTTCCACCACGTAGGCCGCCGTCCGAATTGGTGGAGACTTGTAAGACTAGCGGTTGGTCTTACTGTCAGAAGTTTTCAATCCGCCCTAAGGCTTCTGACTTATCATGTTTACAGAAGAAACATAGCAATACAGAAACTGGGAGTAGTTTTTCTTGTGTGGATGGTCCCTTAGGCGTTTCGGCCCATATCAGCCATTTACGGATGAAACATAATATCCCGGAAAGCTTTCTGCGCTAAGTGCCTTTTTATTTATAGTCCAAGATCCCGTATAGGCGAGAGTGGGACACATCAAGTTACTCCAGAAGGTATACTCGTCTGGAATCTTATGACTACGCCGTGGATGTATAAAAATTATCCTATTTTGTTAGAGTACTCTTACGCCCAATCCAATCCGGACTTGGCCCCCGTGGTGGAGTATGGCCTTTACCTTCCTAAGGGAAGAGACCCGTGCTGCTCGGTGGGGACATGGGTTGATGATGACTCTTACGCCCAGGAGATCACAAGAGTGTTAATCTATTAAAACACTTTCGGTATTATTATAAAAAGAATAATTCCTCTAAAACACTCTTAAAGTCCGTATTTGGCACGAATTACTGTTGTAACAGGCTGTCACTTCGTCTTGAGAGTTTTTTACAAGATTATATTTAATGTCAATTATGACTTTTCATCTTCTTAAAATACGTGAAAGAAGTCACGGTTACATTATACGAGACTGTTTTGTACCAATTCTCGGTCAAGTTTTCATTGAATAACTTGATGATATCCGATCTTAGCTACTCCGGATCTTGGCCTTTTGCGCAAAGGCGGTTATAAGCATTAAAAATCCGCGTCCCATTCCGCACAAATGTCGGAGTGATGTTTCAGTCAAGGCGAGCTCATCAGAACCCTCGACCTACTCTCTCCACAATAATGTATAGTTAGCTGTTTTAATGGGTCGACTAGTGAAGCTAGAGAGCTCTCGAAAACTTATTTATTATCATGTTTGTGATGTCCGTACCTGGTTACCATAGCGCAGAGTATCCTAGTTTAGAGTCGTGTCAAGTGATCGTGTTTATTTATTTATTGATAATAGACACACCAACAGTACACAGATGAAAAAATACTAATATTATTAAAAACAAGAAATCTTAGGCCTGATCTGTGCACTACTATCAGGCGTGCAGCAGCATTCGAAAGTGAATCGTATACACACTAAAAATATAAAAGAAAAAAAAATACAAAAACTTTACAAACTTTAAATAGCAAATGAGTACGTAAAAACTCTGAATACGATTAGTTGGTACGTGGCTGCAGCAACTTATGTTCACAAGATTATCAGTGAAAATATCGAGAGCATTCTATCTTAAACTCGTTATTTTTATTTCCATGTTTGTGATGTCCTTACCCAGTTATCCAGGGTATCCTAGTTTGGGTTCATGACAAGTGATCGTGTTATGTGAAAGATACTTGTTTATTTATTATAAAGGTTATTTCTAAAATTAATTCTTGAAAAACGACGAATATTCTATAATTATCTTTTGTTCAACAAAAATTGACAGTTCACACATTAAAAAACATAAAGTTACGCTTTTATCTCGCAGGGGTAGGCCAAGATCAAGATTTGCTACTTGCAAACCTTGGTTCTGAAATCCTCACAAAATTTTATTGCTTCATTAACATTCATTAGTAGCCGCATACATGATCGCACCTGGCGTTGATTTTTTTGTCCAATCATATACTTTTGATATAACAATGAATTTACGCAACATTTCTCTCTCTCTCTCTGGGATACAGGCGTGAGCTTAGGTATGTATATTTTCTTATCTACAGAGGCTCCATTTGATAAAAACAATCTTTGATTTGCTTAAGGTTGCGACTGTCGTAGAGGGAATATCGTGAATTTATTAAAATAAATTAGTGTGTTATACGTTTATATGTAAAAAAAATACTAACCCGAAAAATAATCTACCTACAAACAAAATTGTTGTAAATCACAATCCTTTATTAGGGTGATTCTGGAATCAGCATTTTAGAAATATTTCTGTGTATTTTTAAGAGGACTATTTTTGTTAGAATGAATCTGAATCGCTCGTAGTCTGGGTTGCGTGAGTGATCTTAAACGATCATTAAGGTAAAGCAACATACGGCGCGTTCACTCCATGGATGGGTCACCGTCTATGACTAACGCTAGTGGCATTTTTCCGAGCGGTTCCGTGCTTCGCAAGGCACTTTAAGCAGTTGGTGCTGGCTGCCGCCGATAGATGGCAGTCGTTAAGCCAAGTCAGAGGCCTTAGGGCGGCTTGACATCTTCTCACAGTAAGACCAGCCACTAGTTTTACAAGCCTCCACCAATCCGGACTTGGCCCCCGTGGTGGAGTATGGCCTATACCTTCCTCAGGGAAGAGACCCGTGCCCCTTGGTGGGGACATAATGGGTTGCTGGTGATGATTTTTGTTAGCGTTTTACTAATTTCTAATTGGATTTATTTATTTCATTTCAATATTTTTTCAAAGCGAAACCTGAGCTTTCACTCTGCAGTGGGACACCCCCGTTGCGGAGGCAACATAAAAGTTTCCGCTGACTCCACACTTTTCCCAGTCTAACCACGCGTGTATCTTGGATAATCCCGGCCGAGTTGAGGGTCGTTAAGCCCCACGTAATGAGGATACGAACAGCAGGGCACAGGACTTGGAGGGCTAAACAGCGACTTTTCCAGACCTCCGGAAAAAGTCACGTCCTTTGTTGACAGGAGTGTATGGAAATTCGATCGAGAAATCCGGCCGTGTAATGTGACGCAGAAGTCTTGATTCAGTGACTAGGGATATGGTATCGAAACAAAAATATCGATACTATACTCACGAGTAGTATAGCATCAAAAGTAATCGATACTGGTATCGTATTTGTATTAAAGGTATTGAGTTACTCAGGTATCGAGTATTGTATTGTATTGTTTATTTGCGTCAAGTGGTACATAGTATGGTCTTAAATATTAAATTTCAGTTCACAACATGAGCCCTGTAAGGGCATTGCTACATGCAGGTTATAATTTTAAGTTTAATTATTAGTATATGATTATAATGTCTGAAACTAAAATGGGATATTGTAACTTAAATGATATTATTTTACATTATGTTTTTGTCGTCCATATATTCCTTAACTGAGTAGTAGGCTTTTTCTTTTTTTTATTCTTCATCTTCTTTCTACGGAAACCTGCACTGTCCGTGGCCCGACACGCCCTTGACCGGTTAGACGAAAAAAGCCGCTTTTCACAAATATTTTCATCATTTTCGCTACCTATATTGATGGGATATTTTGCACGCGTTGTATTCAAAAGTCAGACGCACATACTAGGCCGTTTGTTCTAAAGCCATTATTATTTACGGCTCCAATTAATCCTAAACGAAGCGTGCTATAGATCCAACAGAAGCTTTGTTTGCAATGTGTTGCTTTTCACAAGCTGCGTATATTATGATAATAACTTTAAGGTTAAGCAACATCGGGCGCGTTCTGTGCATGGATAGGTGTCAGTCTATGACTAACGCTAGTGGTATTTTTCCGAGCGGTTCCGTGCTTCGCAAGGGACGGTAAGCAGTTGGTGCCGGCTGACGTCGATAGATGGCAGTCGTTAAGCCAAGTCGGAGGCCTTAGGGCGGCTTGAAAACTTCTGACAGTAAGACCAGCCACTAGTCTAAAGCCTGCAATACATGTTGGCCGAGAGCAGCGTTTCCAAGTGAAGCCTAATACCAACGTATAGACAGTATTTTTGCATTGTCTTGCCATAGCTCGGTGACCTCGCCTAGTTGGCCGAGTAAGGCAAACGCCAACGTGTATGGAGATCATTTGGCGTCGCTTGTCACAGCTTGCAGTCGCTCGCGAGCACTTGCCGCACTTCGGAGCGGTGTCGGTTTTTCGTCACAAATCAATGGCGCTCGCAGGCGCTCGGCCAACGTGTGGCCATCTCTTCGAAACTCGTCTACATTGGCCATATGCCTTGGTTTTCGATAAACTTGCCGAACGTCTAGGCAGTAGCGCTTGCCTTGTATTAGTTTGCCTACGCTCGCGTTGGCCTAAGCTCCGCCAACATTGTATTGCAAGCTTTACAAGCCTCGAGTGGAACGGAGTAAAATCACTCGTTGTTTAGGGTGTACGTTTTATGGTGGATTTACACGCTTGCCAAGCCTTGGCAAACATCGTCAAGCCCCAAGCGACCACAAATCTCGCTTGGCATATGGAAGTCGTTTACATGCTTGTGAATGCGTCATTGTGCTACGAACATCCAAGCATGGCATACGCCGAAATTGTGTCGGCTATTGCTTTTGGTTTAACGTACTGATGTACAAATCCAAAAAAACTAAAATAAAAACAAGGAAAGCTCGACGACGACGAAGATGGTTGATGCTGAATATTCATAAAAATCTCATTAATTCACTCATTTTTAAGACACATGAGCTCGTCGCGAGATCACATTAGCTACCAAACACGCACCAACATGTGAACGCGTCGCAAGCGCTTGCCGCAAGCGCCCTTTGATCTGTGTCCAAAAACCGACACCAAACGAATCGGCGACAAGGGTCTGCAAAATCACGCAAGCCAAGTCAAACGCCCTCTTTACAAACTTGTACTTGTGGACGCTTGTTGAAACTTGGCAAGCGTGTAAAGCCGGCATTAGATATCTGTTTTTATTCCATCTGTGGCGAGTGTCGATAACAGATTATTGATAACTCCGTTCGGATTAATTATGGATGAAGTAATGAACCTCTGCGAACAGCTGATGCGTTGAACTGCTACGCTTTGTTTCGGTGTTGATTTGTCCCAGTTGATGGGTCCGGACTTAGCTGGGTCTTGATTTCCAATTTGCAAACATGATATAATCGTTTGACGAGTAGAAAAATTATTAGCGCTTCTGCGTACCATGGGGGAGATTCCGGTTTCGAATCCCGGATGGGGACGAAAAAAACACCCAGGTCTTGCATGTTTACATGTTGTGATGTCGCTGCTTCTGGTTCCCACGACACAGGGGTATCCTAGTGTGGGGCCAGAAGCAATGTATGTCATCATCATCATCATTCAGCCACAAGAAGTCCACTGCTGGACATCTATGCCTATAGGCCTCCTCCATGGATTTCGTCACTGTTTTAAGGCTCTTACCTACCAAGACAGAGGTCGTGGGTTTGATTCCCACTGGCCGTCGCCGTACATTTGTACAAATGGCGTCAGTCTGGGGGTTTTCCCATGTTTGTAAAGTCCTTGCCTGGTTACCATAGCACAGGTCAAGTGATTGTGTTGTGTGGAAGTTGGAAAAAAAATTTACCTAAATTCATAGAAATGGCTGTAAAAATTTCGTCACTGCGTCGGCCGGGAATCGAACCCGGATCAACTGCTTGGAAGGCAACTATGCTGACCTTTACACCACCAACGCTTGCGGCAGAGATTTTATAAAATCGGTAGCGTGTATTTCAGATTCACAAATACTTCTCAAATTGTAACATCATCATCATCATCAACACCTATTGTGTCCCCACTGAGGGGCATGGGTCTCTTCCCTGAGGAAGGTATAGCCCGTAATCCACCACGGGGGCCAAGTCCGGATTGGTGGAGGCTTTGCAAGACTAGTGGCTGGTGCTACTGTCAGAAGTTTTCAAGCCGCCCCCTTAGGCCTCTGACTTGCCTTAACGACTGCCATCTATCGTCGGCAGCCGGCACCAACTACTTAACGTGCCTTGCGAAGCGCGGAACCGCCCGGAAAAATGCCACTAGCGTTAGTCATAGAACGGTCACCCATCCATGCACTGACGCCCCTTATGTTGCTTAACCTTAGTGATCGTTTAAGATCACTCAGGCGGCCGGGGCTACGAGCGATTCATCTTATAAATCATCTCATTACTTGGATATTTAGTAGATTATACTAAGTTTAAGATGCAATTTAACTTGGTTATTAGCCATTGTCCTTAACGAGAGTAATTAGTAATTTTAGGTAATTAGACGAATAGTGGAATCAAAATAGGTTCATTGCGTCGGCCGGGAATCGAACCCGGATCAACTGCTTGGAAGGCAACTATGCTGACCTTTACACCACCAACGCTGTGTTGTAGAGTAACAAATAATCCATTTGTCACCGTTCATGTTTAATTAATTCTTTGTACTGTTTTCATCATATTTGCTCAGTTGTGGCTATCACAATGTGGGTAACCTGAATCCATTGTCGCTGCTCGCCCCCTGTTGACTGAGCGCAATGAAACCTGGCAAATGTAACTCGGTGAGCTCTGAAGTTTACTCAGCTGAAACGTTTGTGGAAATGAGTTCAATAGTGTTAGTGGGTTTCCATAACCATTGATTTTTAATACATTGGAACATTATTTTTTTTATTTCCACATAACAAAATAACTCTATGATCTCCAAACTAAAAAAAATATGTTAAAAAACGTAAATGTAACGTGTGAATCACTCCCGGCTGCCTGAGTGATCTAAAACGATCACGAGGCGCGCAACATAGTATATGGATGGGTGACCGTCTATGACTAACGCTAGTGGCATTTTTCCGAGCGGTCCGGTGCCCAAGGTACGTTAAGCACTTGGTGCTGGCTGCCGTCAATAGATGGCAGTCGTTAAGCCAAGTCAGAGGCCTTAGGGCGGCTTGATAACTTCTGAAAGTAAAACCAGCCACTAGTAATACAAGCCTCCCCCAATCCGGACTTGGCGTGGTGGTATGGCCTATACCTTCCTCAGGGAAGAGACCCGTGCCCCTCGGTGGGGACATAATGGATTGATGATGATGATGTGTATTTAATAAAATGATTAACAATCAAAGTATTTTAGAAATCATATTTTTATAAATAACCCTACTATTTTCGAACTACCACTATTAACTTTATTTAAAAGTTCAGTAAGTGTATCAGGAATATCTAATGTTAATAATCCTACTATTTTTTTACGGTGTCTATAATACCGACTGCTTAAGCTCCAACTTAAGTTTAAGTATCTATAATATACTAATCCGTGTCTAGATTCAGGTTCCATTTTTTATTTTATTTGTATCTTTGGAAAACCAACAGCTGATAAACAATATATGAACCTTATTAAACTAGTTAGAAATCAGAAATCTATTTCAACGTAAAGAACGTTGTTGAATGTCAATGTATGTACTTATAATGATAATGTTAGCCGCTGCCTTGGGGCCGAATGTAGTGGAGAAAAAGGCAGCAAAAAAAACTCCACTCTGACCATCTTTTCTCCAATCACCTTAATTCTAATAAAAAGTTTGGTACGAATGTCCATCTAACTAAGAAAGTCAAAATTCAAGACCCATGAGTGCAATCAATACTTGCAACACCAATGCTGCGGCTAGACACACGGACGGCATCCGTTCACGGGCATAACGCAGGGGTCAGCCATCGCCTCGGTGCTCCTACGACATATGCTGAGTAGGGATCATTTTAGCGGCTCAATACTTCACATCTGGTGAATATCTGTATTCACGATGTCACGTTACGATGCTCTGTTCTGTGTTGTTTTTGAAGTGTGTATGCTTTGTATAAACCTGTGTTTTGTTTCTGCTTTCTTTTTGTATCGTATCTCATGTGAAGCTGTGTTTTTAGTATTGTGTCGTTAAATAAATGTTTTTCTATCTATCTATTTATCTATCTATCTTTTTATCTATCTATCTATGAACCATAAAGTTAGTGAGTGAGCCAATTACAGGTTTTTAGGTTTTGTTCAGAGACATCAGAAAAAAAAATCTGGCGACGCCGTTAAAACATCACGTTTTTATCACCGCAAGGGCCTTCTTAAAAAATGTCTCTGTGGGGCTTCAGTCTTCGACCCAGTTTCTTCCATAGTGAGTTCAATCTCGTTACCCGTGTGACCTATTAGGGAAATTGCTTTACTGTCCCTACAGATCGAAATATCAAAATGTCAGCCGGCCAACGATCTTATTTTAAATGTGCTGTATAAACGATACTGCAATAAGGTTATTGTTAAGGCTATGTCAATCCACTATGTACAAATATCTTCTGAAATAAATAATTTTGTATTTTTTTTTGTGATTGAGAATTATGGCCAGCTCTTGGTCACAAGCACTGCAAGCAGAGTTCAGATAATAAAGAATTCGTAACATCAGTGTTGCTACTAATCAATTAATTTTGTTAAATAAAATACTTATTTTTGGAAAAGTAACTAGTGACCCCTATATTTTTCTGACTGGTATAGAAAGTAAAACTTATCCTAAAATTCGCCTTACACTTCAATAACATAACATAACAATAACATTTACATACAGGCACATACATTGCTTCTGGCCCCACACTAGAATACCCTGTGTCGTGGGGCCCAGAAACAGCGACGTCACAAACATGTAAACATCCAAGACCTGGTTTTTTTTTTGTCCCCAGCCGGGATTCGAACCCGGGGCCTCTCGCATGGTAGGCAGATGCGATAACCACTGCGCCACAGAGGTCGTCTAAAATCGTCGTTCAATGAGTACAGTAGTGAGTTAACTTTCGTCGTCGTTTCTTTCGTTGAAGTTTATATCGGGCTTATGACTTTTAACTTAGTTTTCGAAATTAATAATCGTTCATAACACGTACAGTAATCAAACATAGTAGGGACAGAGAACACTGTAAAAAGAAAAGAATTACAAGTAATGATATATTTGGCGGTTTTATAGGTTAAAGCGATCTTTCCCAGACAACTTTAGTATCGACTGGATCGAAGAAAGTAGCTGGTACAGCGCCACCAAGTTATTTGTGCAGGTGGGCAAAATTGTAACTAATTGTAAATCCTGTTACCCATTTTATGTTTTATTTATTCACTTACTAAGACTTATAGATATATTTGCACTAAAATTAAAAGACGGGTCTTTGAATTAAAATATTCTCATTTTTCTAGGTAAATTTCTTAATATGTTACTACTAAATTCTCCACTAGCGCCGCTATCAACTGAACAAATAAGATGGTGGCACGGTAGGTGGGTGGGTCATAAATAGGTTGTAATATCCAAAAGAGAAAAAAAAACTATCAGATTTTGAAAAGAGAACGCGATCCTTTTTTTAATTTTCGAACGTTCTCGTTTACAAACTGCCAGCGTCGTCTGATTTGAAAACAGCGATGTAGTTTTCCATTTGAAAAAAAAAGGTTTTGAAAGCAACGTGAGACCTCTTTGCACTATTTTCAGTTTTCTTTTTTTATCCCGCCCGCGTCCGTTCAAAGTAGTTGACATGAATAGGGCGTATCGACCCGGTATCGCTCTTTCTAGGTATTGCTAGCTTAGATTTGCATCTATGTTGATAGACTACAGTCTGTTTTTTAGTTCAATGCAAAAAAATAAAACAGTCACGTTGACATCTCAGTACAATCCAATGTCTGAATGTTGCTAGTGCGCAAAAACCAAATTATCCCATTTTACTTCCAAGTAAAAATTGTTTGTGCTACGTAGGTGTTTTTTTTTAGACTTTGCTCTTATGAGGAATTAAACTTTAATGTCTTTGATGTGATAAGGATTTTGGTCACACAATTTTTCTATTCACGGTAAAAAAATCTACCGAGTAAACCTGAATAACATTGAATTAAAAAACGGACTGTAGATGTACTTAGGTGAATATTTCCGCGATCTACACAGTAATAATTAAATATAGCTACACCCAGTCGAAAGTTCTGAGGTAACAAGAATAAAAAAAAACAGTCGAACTAAGAATCACCTCCTTTTTTGGAGTCAAAATAATTAAATTCTATCTGTATTTTAGATTATGAAAAAAAATTGGACACGTATTTTTTATTTTATCGATTAAACAAAAAATAACAAAGATATAGCCCATTAAAGTTACGTGTGACGTCACTCCGTGCTAAAAAATGCAGCACGGCGTGACGTCACACGTAACTTTAATGGGCTATATCTTTGTCATTTTTGGTCTAATTTACAAATAAAAAAATACATGTCCCTTATTTTTGAATAATCTAAAAGACGGACTAATTACGTTTTTTAGGGCAACTAGCCCATTATTGTCAACTGTGTTACCGGAGTGCAGTATTATCCGGCAAAATATATATGCACCTCCCACCGATATAGCTGCTACACACTACGACCTCCACTCAAGAACACGTTTACCACAGCGGCTGTCGGTTCTTCGCGAGATATGGCCAGCCCACTGCCGCTTCAGCTTGCTTATTCTCTGAGCTATATCGATAACTTCCGGGCCAATCTGGACTTGGCCCCCGTGGTCGAGTATGGCCTATACCTTCCTCAGGGAAGAGACCCGTGCCCCTCGGTGGGGACATAATGGGTTGATGATGATATCGATAACTTTGGTTCTCTGTCTGTCTATCTCCTATGTGATACATGCATGAGTTTATGTATGAATGTATGTGTATGATTCCTAGTGTATGATAAAGTAAAAAAATAAAAAATAAACTCACGCCCGTTATCCCCGAGGGGGTAGACAGAGGCGCCAATCACTAGAACTGGGCCCACGTTTTGTCGAGTTTATTAGATCCCATTGGCAAGCCTGTCACCGTTATCCGGGCAAAAAAATATAAAAAATAAAATAACATTTATTGGCAGAAAATTATTTTATTTTATTTATTTTGTTTTTATTTATTGAAAGAAAACAAACAATTGTACAATATGGTTAAATACTTAGAATAATTACATTTACAATATGTAATTGCACAACCAGCAGCGTTTTCTATAGACTAAATTAAAGACATAGAAGAGAAAAGCTCATAGCTATATTGATTATTAAAGTAGTTACGAGTATGTTTGCACAGTGACTACCACACAAGGTCGAGCCTGAATCGTGGAAGTCGGGTGATAGAATCTTACTACTTTCATATAAATGCTAAGTCCTGTTGGATTTTGTCCTTCGTGTGTGTTTGTGAAACTACAGTCTGTTTTTTAGTTCAATGCAAAAAAATAAAACAGTCACGTTGACATCTCAATACAATCCAATGTCTGAATGTTGCTAGTACGCAAAAACCAAATTACCTCATTTTACTTCCAAGTAAAAATTGTTTGTGCTACGTAGGTGTTTTTTTTTACTTTGCTCTTATGAAGAATTAAACTAAGACATTAAGTCTTTGATGTGATAAGGATTTAGGTTACACAAGTCTTCTATTCACGGTAAAAATATGTACTGAGTAAACCTATATATTTTATAATGGTAACACCGCGTCATATTTTTTTGCATTGAACTTCGGACTGTAACAACTTAGACGTACATAAAGTAAACATTTGTTTGTGCTATGGATAAAATATTTGATTTTGATTTTTGATTTTGTTATCTTGTAGTTGCGGCTGAGTGTACCCGCACTCCAGCGGGCGTGTATGCGGGCAATAACTCACCACGAGTGCAAACGCGGCAGGCACAGTTGCTTCACAGGATGTTCTAGAACGAGCATCGATTATAACGAGGTGCAATTCACCTCGTTGCTTCCTATTATTTTCGGCCATTATATCTATCTTCTCAAAATTAAAAGTCATGACTGACTCACTCATCAACGCCCAGCCCAAGCCGTAGGAAGCTGAAATGTTGCACAGAGCACTATATATAATGTAGACAAGGAATAAGAAAGGATTTTTTGAAATTCAACCCCTAAGGGGGCGAAAAGGGTTGCCAAAATTTGTATGGGAGGTTTAAAAAATGTTGTCTGATTTTCTTGAAGCTTGAAATAAATACTTTTCAACACAATTGATTGAACACGTGTTTCGCCGTTTTTCTAAATTTAACTCTTACGTGAGTGAACGGGGTTGCAAAATTTTGTGTCCACGCGGACGGAGTCGCGGGAAAAAGATAGTCTATTTTAAATATAATCACATTTCGACATTTGCTGTGGTCGGACGTAGCTGGTCCAGACAACCCTCAGCTTCCAAACTGAGTGGTCGTAAACGTCATTCTACCTTTATTACGACCTGCATTGCTCTATTCTCCATATTATTATATTATGATCTAACAATCTTTAATAAATATTTAAAAGGCACACTATGTGCCATTCTTTTACCTTATAAACAAAATATAAGTCTTCTCTGTCTCTGGATATCCTTTCATTCTACCGACCGCATTTCTGTTCCCATTATTGTGACACGTTGTTCGCAAAAGGGTCATGAAAATACGCCCCAGGTGGACTTACTTCTACCAAACAGGGTATTTATTAGCGAAGTGCAAGATAAAGGGTACCCAAAACCGGCGTGCGTGCATTCAACAACTAATGAAGGTTGATGATGCGAATATTATCGGTCAGGATCGTGGCAAATGGGAGTGGTACGTTTTTCATTCTAAAATATAGCTCTACGATATAGGTCTACCAAGCGCCGCCGCTACAAAGCAAAGAAAGATATTTTTTCTGCTTTGTAACCAAAATTTGAGAATTTGCATTCTGTTTGTTTAATGTTTTTTTATTATTTATAAGTTAGTTATATTTCTGTTATTCCAATTTATGTGACCATTAAAAAGTTAATTCTTATGTCAATGTACTTATAATGCTAACGTTAGCCGCTGCCTTGGGGCTGAATATAGTGGAGAAAAAGGCAGCAAAAAAAAAAAATCCAATCTTTTCTCAAATCACCTTAAATATAACACAAATTTGTTACGAACGTTCATCTACCTAATAAGCTCAAGACCCATGAGTGCAATCAATACTTGCAATGTCAAACATCTATCTATATACAGGGTGTCCCAAAACTCGACGTCAACCCGGAGCCGGGTGAAAAGGCAAGTCAAGCTGGTTGTCAGAAAATAAAAATAAAAATCTAAGTTGTATGATTTCAAAATTATAGGCATTTTTTTAAAAATCGCAAAATTACACACCCTATGACAGTCTTTTTACTCCTGTTGCCACAAATCTTTACTTTTTCCAATTATTTTTTTTGCTGTGTAACCCTGAATAATGCTTCTCTAAACTGTAATCAAAATTTTGAAACCAGCTGCTCTAGCTTGCATAAAAAATAGGACTTATTTCCTAGAAAAACTTTCAAAATAAAAAATTGCCTAGTTTTAACGAACTGTATTGAAAAAAAAATGTACTACGCGAGTTTGGCAAGTTATGTCAAAAGTTGGCGCATTTAGTAAAGATTCCAATGGTATAATACTTGGTAAATTGTAGCTGATAACATGGATAAAAAAATTTTTCCTGTAAAACCCAGTTTTTAACAAAGTTTTCTTACTTGGTGAAAATGGCAAAACTTATTGCTTTTTACATTGGAGCCGATTCCAATGCACACACTGATTAAATTTAACTTAATTGTACCTGTGCTTGTCTATCATAAACCGATTGAAAAAACAGATTGTCCACTAAATTTAGTTTAGTTCTCTTTGTGTGTGGTATGAAATAGGCACCATTTTTTTGTAAAAGTTTAAATTGTAATTGACACAAAATTTTTAATACTAAGGTTTATTTATTAAATTTACAATAATTTTTAAAATTTTTCATGAACGTACCAATACAACTATTTTTACTACAACAAATGTTCAAAATGTCTTCCTTCGGCGGCAATACAAGCCCGACATCTCTTTAAAAATGATCGAGCTATCTTTCGAGCGAATCGTCCATTATTTACGAATTCAGCTGCTTCTGCTATTCTTTGCCGTAGTTCAAATTCACTTTCAATTGGCTTTGAATACACTTTTTCTTTGACTGCTCCCCAGTAAAAAAAGTCTAATGGATTCAAGTCCGGTGAACGGGCCGGCCACGAGATTGGGCCAGACCGTCCGATCCATCTCCCGGGAAACTCTTCATCGAGATATTGTCGAACGGAGCGAGCATAGTGTGCTGGGCACCCATCTTGCTGGAACCACATTTCTCTGTAAATGTTTAACGGCACGTCTTCTAGTAAACTTGGTAGATGGTTCTGTAGAAAGTCCAAGTAGACCTCGCCATTCAACGCATCAGGCAACTCAAAAGGACCAATTATTTGACCATTTAAAATTCCGGTCCACATGTTTACTTTGAATCGGTACTGGGACCGATCCTGCCTCGTTAGATGAGGGTTTTCTACATGCCATTCATGCAAGTTATGCATGTTCATGTAGCCGTCCTTTTTGAATGTCGATTCATCAGACCATAAAATTTTCGTTAAGAAAAGCGGGTCATCCCTGTACCTCTCCAATATTGTCCGGGAAAAATTTACTCGATTGTGGTAGTCCCCGGGTAGTAACGTCTGTACTCGCTGTACGTGGTATGGGTGTAATTCATGTATTTTTAAAATACGATGGGCTTTACTTTTGGGCACTCCGGTGGTTATTTCAATAGCCCTAACTGAAGTGCTTGGGTCTTCTTCGACAGCTTCTAGCACCTCGTCTTCCATCGGGTTGGCGGGTCTTCCTCCACCATGCTCTTGATTTGGGAGGTGGCCCTCTGAGAAGAGTAAACGATGCACATTCGTAAACACTCGATGATCAGGGTAACGAGCAGCGTTTGGGTACCTTTCACAGTAAAGTTTGGCGGCAGCACTGGCATTACACCTGCATTCACCATAAATAAGATGCATATTAGCGTATTCGCGAGTGGTATACGCAGACATCTTGGCACTAGTCACACGATAGTCCAGGAGAAAGCAAAGGTCGTCGTTGAGGGAAAATAAACAGTTCGGATCCAAATCACAAGCAATCACAAGTCCATAAACGAAGCCAAAAGTAGTTAGTACGAAATCAACACAAACGAATACGAAAACAAGTGCAGTAAACGAAGGAGCGTAACGTACTGATTTGTGATTGTGATGTGTGAGTACAAAAGCGAATACCTGGCGTCACTCTCTGTCTCGCTCGCACTTAGTAAGATGACTCTCTCCGTTACAGTCACTTTAGCGTCCATACCTATCTCGCTCGCACTTGATAAGGTGACTCTTTCCGTCTTAGTCACTTAAGCGTCAATACCTATCTCGCTTATACTTCTTAGAATGCCTGATTCATCTCAAGCTACAATTTACGACTCTTTGGAAAATCTTGCGCCCATTAGAATAATTTTTAACCAAGTAAGAAAAATTTGTTAAAAACTGGGTTTTACAGGAAAATTTTTTTTTATCCATGTTATCAGCTACAATTTACCAAGTATTATACCATTTTGGAATCTTTACTAAATGCGCCAACTTTTGACATAACATGCCAAACTCGCGTAGTACATTTTTTTTTCAATACAGTCAGTTAAAACTAGGCAATTTTTTATTTTGAAAGTTTTCTAGGAAATAAGTCCTACTTTTTATGCAAGCTAGAGCAGCTGGTTTCAAAATTTTGATTACAGTTTAGAGAAGCATTATTCAGGGTTACACAGCAAAAAAAATAATTGGAAAAAGTAAAGATTTGTGGCAACAGGAGTAAAAAGACTGTCACAGGGTGTGTAATTTTTCGATTTTTAAAAAAATGCCTATAATTTTGAAATCATACAACTTAGATTTTTTTTTATATTTTTCTGACAACCAGCTTGACTTGCTTTTTCGGGCGTGAGTTTATTACTTTTACTTTTACTTTATACAGGGTGTCCCAAAACTCGACGTCAACCCGAAGCCGGGTGAAAAGGCAAGTCAAGCTGGTTGTCATATAGATATATATATATATATATCTATATAAATAAAATTCAAAGTCCTGACTGACTGATTCATTCACTCATCAACGCCCAGCCTAAGCCGTTGGACCTAGGAAGCTGAAATTTTGCACAGAGGGTCTATATACAATGTAGGCAAGGAATAAGACCGGATTTTTGAAATTCAACGCCTAAGGGGGCGAAAAGGGTTGCCAAAATTTGTGAGGGAGGTATAAAGAATGTTGTCTAATTTTCTTGAAACTTAAATTAAACTTTACCACTATTGATTGAACACGTGTTTCGCCGTTTTTCTAAATTTGACCCTTAAGGGTGTGAACGGGGTTGCAAAATTTTTAACTAAAGTCCACGCGGACGGAGTCGCGGGCGAAAGCTAGTTATTTAATATTCTTACAAAACTAGCGAGAGAGCCTCAAAAGCCTAGACCTCACTAACAACAAAGGATCAAAAGCCTAAACTTTATGACAGCTGCGTTCGAGCGTAACAGAACGTTACTTAAGTATTATACTTACACTGAATTATACTTATACACAGAATTATACTTATACAGAAAAGAGCGTAACAAAACGTTACTTATGTATTATACTTAAGTAACGTTCTGTTACTTAAGTATTATACTTAAGTAACGTTCTGTTACGCTCTTTTCTGAGAATGTTGACGAGATAGCACTAGAGTTAAGTAGTTACTTAGCGAAATTCTCAATTCAGAAATCGGCCCGTTGACAAATTATATTTTGGAAAAGATTCTCCTATGTAAATCCCCTAGCAAGAAGCCGGCATCATTAGCAGCACCCTGTGTGTGCAAATTAATGTTTACCGAGTGTACAGAGATATGCGACGAGATACGGTCGCTTAATGACTGTCGGGCCGCGGCTGTTCATTACGGGCTACGTCTGGGGGGCGCCCTTAAGAGGCAGACTGGAAAGTGGGGAGCTATCATAAAGAGCCTTATATTGTTAGTAGCTGACTCCGCAAACGTAGTTTTGCCAGATAGGGATATGAAAAATAGATAACAACCTATTCTCAGGCCTACTGATTATATGTACCTACATATAAAATTGAATTAAAACCGGTCAAGCCGTTTCGGAGGAGTATGCGCACTAACACTGTGCTACGATAATTTTATCTCTGCTCTGCCAACCAGACGACGAAAAGACTTCGAAACTATTGGTTGCCATCATAATGTTGATACTAGGAATAAAAATAATTTGTCACTTCCACGATTTAGACTTGCAAAAATTAATACTTCCTTTAAGGGGCACTGTATTGTATAAGGTTCTTCAACAAGATACCCTAAGATATATTAGAGTTACCTCCGATGCGGTTTAAGGAATGTGTTAAACATATTGTTTTTATTGTGAATAATATTTGAATTTGATTTAAAAACCAAGTTAGTGTATCCGGAACAAAGTTCATAATGTGTAGTGCCTACGAAAGTTTCAGTCCGAAAATACATATTATAATGTGTTACTTAATTAACAGTTACATATTTTATTCATTTAATTCTTTCCGCGCAGAGGTACAGGCCATCAGGACATCGGGGCTTCTACAGGGTCGACCTGGACTACAAAAGCCGCAGACTAAAAAGAAGAGTGGACTAAGAAATGCTGAAGAAGAAGAAGAAGAAGAAGATTCTTCTAAAGCTGGCTTCCCACGGTGCGCGATTCTGCCGACGGCCGATGCCGGCCGACGACCGCGGACTGCCATGCACCATACACGCCGGTACGGCGCACCACCACAGACGTCTGTGCTACCGCGGGCCGAGACCCTTCCCACGGTGTGGGACTTTAAACTAATGCATGGAGCTGGCTTTCATTCCAGACATCTCATTCCAGAAACTCTTTAAGTTATACATAAAGTAATAACCTCGTAATAACCCATTTGTCACAGAGTGCGCTTTACACATTTTTGAACCGCCCCCTGAGACGCCCCTAGACGCTGTCTAGAAGAAAGAGTATTCAAATATCTCACCTGAGGTAAATGCTGCGATCTCCTAGGCATTTGTTTAGCTTGTATCTTCTCCGTGACGCACTTTCCATTGGGCACTGATCCGGGACAATTGGCCCCATTACTGGCTCCAGCGTTGTCGCCAATAATTTCCAAAGGCCTCGTTATCGGAATGTTATGCTTTTCAAAGTACCCGTTCTGAATCATCTGGTCCAGGGACACTTCAAGCTCCCTCACCGGTACTACCTTCCGTCCGCAGACAGGGTCATCGACGATGGTTTTTCTATTGCAACCGGAGACCTCTGAAAACTTTACGTTTTTTTTCGGCTCGGAATCCAGTTTTTTGCGCCTAGGGCTTCCGTTTGGTAGGTCAGTAGTCCAATATTGGGCCGGCTTCTCTGTCAGACGTATTGGCTTGCATACGGCCACGTTTTTGCGCTCAGTTTTCACAGTACTCGGCTCTGACCTGCGACGTGGCTCAACGGATTGCCTCTTGTAAGGCTCATAAGAATACCTTTCGCCTCTCAGTTTTCTTCTCTCGTTCTCGATTCGAAAATCGTAGTAATCCTTTTTGTACCGCTGTTTGTACCTCTCATCGTGCGCGTAATAGTTTCTCGGAAGCGAGTTGTACTTAGTATCGTAAGAGGAGGGGAGATTTAAATACTCCGGCCTTATTGGTCGAAAAAGGGACAGTCGACCCTGATTCTCGTCGAAGTCTGAGTAGAGGTCTTCGGTTACGTAGCCGTTTTTCCGGCGAGGTCTGTAGGATTCGGTTCTGGGAGTGTATCGTTGCGTGTTCTGCCGCTGCAGCGTACGATCGTGGCGTATCGAGTCGTACCGTCTCGTGTCGTAAGTGTCGTAGGAGCGGTCGTGTCGTTGGGTGTAAAGGAGCCTCTCTCTGGAGCCTTCCATTTTTGTTCGCCGCTCTCCTGTAAAGAAAGAAAAGTTTTTTATTGATGGATTGTGAGTCGGGATTGTAATGGATTGGGTTGTTAGGTCTTTGGGGATGTGCGCTAGTTTTGCAGTATTTTTCAGTGGCTTTTCTTGAGCGTGGTTGCGTAAGTAACTTGTAAACGCCCTACTGTAGGGCACAAGCCTTCCCTCAGATATAGTATGTTGTATACGGCCTACGAATAGCTCGTAGCCTGGGCTCCCCGAGTGATCTTAAACGATCACTAAGGTTAAGCAACATACGGCGCGTTCAGTCCATGGATGGGTCACCGTCTATGACTAACTCTAGTGGCATTTTTTCTGAGCGGTTATGTGCTTCGCAAGGCACGTTAAGCAGTTGGTGCCGGCTGCCGTCGCTAGATGGCAGTCGTTAATCCAAATCAGGGGCTGCTTGAAAACTTCTGACAGTAGGTAAGACCAGCCACTAGTCTTACAAGCCTCCACCTATCCGGACTTGGCCCCCGTGGTGGAGTATGGCGTATACCTTCCTCAGGGAAGAGACCCGTGCCCCTCGGTGGGGACATAATGGGTTGACGATAATTAATGATGACGATACGGCCTTGGATACCTCAGAGCACACGCATCTTCTCAGAGTATGAATATACGAGTAATCTTCTGCAGGCATTCTTTTATGCTCGGTCCCAAAAACCTATCTAAAGATAAATCGCTCGTAGCCTGGGCTGCGTGAGTGATCTTAAACAATCACTACGGTTAAGCAACATATGGCGCGTTCAGTCCATGGATGGGTCACCGTCTATGACTAACGCTAGTGGCATTTTTTCGAGCGGTTCCGTGCTTCGCAAGGCACGTTAAGCAGTTGGTGCCGGCTGCTGTCGATAGATGGCAGTCGTTAAGGTAAGTCAGAGGCCTTAGGGCGGCTTGAACACTTCTGACAGTAAGACCAGCCACTAATCTTAGAAGCCTCCACCAATCCGGACTTGGCCCCCGTGGTGGAGTATGGCTTATACCTTAATCAGGGAAGAGACCCGTGCCCCTCGGTGGGGACATAATGGGTTGACGATGATGATGATGATACGGCCTACCTTAGACCACAGGTCTTTTCTCAGAGAGTATGCTTACAATCTACTGCAGGCATTCTTTTATGCTCGGTCCCAAACATATATCTACAGATAACTGACAGTTAGCTCTCGACGCGATTCTATTGAGTGGCCTATCGCTAGTTAACATTTAACTGGTGGTAGCTGGTTGGTAGATTATTGGGACCGTGCATTAGAGAAATTAACCACACTGCGTTCCTAATTAAAGTTTAACGTTGACCCAAAAGTGTGTCGATGCGTCGGCCGGGAATCGAACCCGGATCAACTGCTTGGAAGGCAACTATGCTGACCTTTACACCACCAACGCTTGTGGTAGATACAGCGTAAATCCCCTTTTATTTTACAATACAATGACATTTTTATATTTATTTATACAAGTGTTCACATGACTCGTAGATTATCTATATAGGTATATAAAATTCAAAGTCCTGACTGACTGACTCACTCATCAACGCCCAGCCCAAGCCGTTTGACCTAGGAAGCTGAAATTTTGCACAGAGGATCTATATAATAATGTAGGCAAGGAATAAGACAGGATATTTTGAAATTGAACCCGAATGGGGCGAAAAGGGTTGCCAAAATTTGTATGGGAGGTATAAAGAATGTTGTCTAATTTTCTTGAAACTTAAAATAAATACTCTTCAACACAATTTGATTGAACACGTGTTTCGCCGTTTTTCTAAATTTAACCCTTAGGGGAGTGAACTGGGTTGCAAAATTTTGAACTAAAGTCCACGCGGACGGAGTCGCGGGCGAAAGCTAGTTATGGATAAGTATAGAAAATTCAATGCTTCCGTCACTGACTATCTCGTTGGTCAAGAATGAGGTCGTGGGTTTGATTCCCATTAGGCACCGCCGTCCATTTGTACAAATGGCCTCAGTCTGGGTGTTTTTCCATGTTTGTAATGTCCTTGCCTGGTTACCACAGCACAGGGTATCCTAGTTTGTAATGTTTGACCATGACCATTGACCAGCTCAAGTGATTGTGTTGTGTGGGAGTTATTATTTATTAGGACTTGATCATCAACACATAGGTAATACGGTAGTTGACACGACCAACAATAAATTATTTGATATGTTCGATTAAAACAAAAATTACAAAATATTTCGGAAAATGTATTCTTTTAATCATTTACTAGTTATTACCATTTTTAGATAAATGAAACATAAAAAGAGTGCTCTGAAATGCGACGTCATAAACCGGTATTTTCATACAAAATTCCGTTTTAAAAGTAACTTATTTGACATTTTGTCAACTACCTTAATAGAAGTCTAAATGATGTTTAGATGTTTTGTTTTGTTTTGTTTTCCCTGTTTTGTTGCCTTTTGTGTATTTTGTCTATTACGTTATTGTGTCTACATTGTTTTTCAAAGTCTTCTTTCTCTCTCTTTCTATCTGTCTTCCTTTCTTTCTTTTATGAAGTGCCTTGCGATGTGCTTCATAATGAGAAGCATACATTTTGTTGGCTAATTACAGAAAGAGGGGTTTCAAAACTTTGTCGTTGCGTCGGCCGGGAATCGAACCCGGATCAACTGCTTGGAAGGCAACTATGCTGACCTTTACACCACCAACGCTTGTGGTAGAGACATTAAAATTTACAATTTATTTAAGTTCCATAATACATTTAAGATGGTTACACTTGAATAAATAATCTGAAAATGATACCTTAATTAAGTGTGAATTTATTCATCTAAATCACAGGCGTTGGTGGTGTAAAGGTCAGCATAGTTGCCTTCCAAGCAGTTGATCCGGGTTCGATTCCCGGCCGACGCAACGACAAAATTTTAACCCTCCTCTTTGTGTAATTAGCCATCACAATGGATGCTTTTTGCAGTTAGAAATTCTGATTAAAATTATACATCTAGGCATTAGGAATCGCAAGATATTATGTGCGTGATAAAGGGACAGGTCCTCAATTCTGCTAATGCATTGTAGTGCAATAACAGTTGATTGAACGCGTCGATTTCATTTCGTAGACGCTTCACCTCAACGCGAGCTCGCGTATCATCATCAACCCATTATGTCCCGACCGAGGGGCACGGGTCTCTTCCCTGAGGAACGTATAGGCCATACTCCACCACGGGGGCCAATTCCGGATTGGTGGAGGCTTGTAAGACTAGTGGCTGGTCTTACTGTCAGAAGTTTTCGAGCCGCCCTAAGGCCTCTGACTTGGCTTAACATAACATAACATAACATTTACACACAGGCACATACATTGCTTCTGGACCCACACTAGGATACCCTGTGTCATGGGAACCAGAAACAGCGACGTCACAAACATGTAAACATCCAAGACCTGGAGTTTTTTTTTCTTTCTCTCCAGCCGGGGATCGAACCCGGGACCTCTCGCATGGTAAGCAGATGCGCTAACCACTACTCCACAGAGGTCGTCACGCTTAACCACTGCCATCTATCGACGGCAGCCGTTACCAACTGCTTTAAGTGCTTTGCAAAGCACGGAACCGCTCTGAAAAATGCCGCTAGCGTTAGTCATAGACGGTCACCAATCCATGCACTGAACGCGCCCCATGTTGCTTAAGCTTCGTGATCGTTTTAAGATTACTCAACGCGAGCTCGCGTATCAATAATTTCAATTTCAAATTAAAAAAATATTGATAGTTCGGACAAAATGTTATTACATAACATTATGAACGAGAAAGTTGTAGTTTCACAATGAGCGTTTTTCCTTTCTTTTTTGTTTCTTAGTTCCTTGAGATAATCTAGATGGCGTTATTCGTTTCTACGTACAAAATTGTGATTCGTTGCAATCAATGTCAAAGTTAGTCCACAGATTACTAAACAAGAGAAGGAACCAGGGTTGCTATTCGGACGAGGTTTCTCGTAATAAAAATAAAAATTCAAACCCAAAATCCACAGCAAAGACTCCAAAATATCCAAAATCGCACTTATCACCAAACGACAACAGCAATTTTATTTTTCTTTATTCAACCATCACAAATTCCACAGAACCATAGTATTATTTTTTGCTTTGACGTTTATTATTACGGTACGGCAGCGCCACCTAGGGATTCTTTTAGAACTAAATTTGACATAAGGAAAAACGCTCATTAGTTGATTACTTGGAGAAGAAACTAACAAAGAAACTCCACATTTGGCACAGTTCTAGGCGACACTGGAATTTAAAAACATCACGTGACGTGTTTTTGATGATTTGACCAATGACGCCTAGACAGGCTAATTAAGTTTCTAAATTACGTAGTCCTTGTCTTCTAAATAATCGTTGATTTTATAATAAGCTTTTTTAATAATAATAAGGTAACTCTAATATATCTTGGGGTATCTTGTTGTAGAACCTTATACAGTGCTCCATAAAGGAAGTATTAACTTTTGCAAGTCTAAATCGTGGAAATGACAATTTATGTTTATTCCTAGTATTAACGTTATGATGGCTACCAAGTGTTTCGAAGTCTTTAATATTTTTCCTAACGTACATAATATTTTCATAAATGTATTGGCTTGCAACTGTTAGGATGTTGATTTCTTTGAAAAAAATTCTTAGTGTGTCCCTACTACCTAGCTTGTAAATAAATCGGATCGCTCTCTTCTGCAATATGAAGATAGTCTCAATGTCTGCTGCCCGGCCCCATAGGACATAATACTATGGAAGTAACTAAAATAAACAAGCCTAGCAGTTGCAACGTCAGTAAGTTCTCGAATTCTTTTCACGGCATATGCTGCGGAGCTAAGTCTATGTGCTAATTTTACAATATGTGGGCCCCATTGTAGTTTGACATCGATTGTGATGCCCAGAAATACAGTATCTTCAACAAATTCTAGTTTTAGGGTTCCGTACCTCAAAAGGAAAAAACGGAACCCTTATAGGATCACTTTGTTGTCCGTCTGTCCGTCCGTCCGTCCGTCTGTCAAGACCCTTTTTCTCAGGAACGCGTGGAGGTATGAAGCTGAAATTTATATCAATTACTCAGGTCTACTGTCCCTTAAAGCTGTGAAAAAATCAAACTTCTAAGCCAACGCAATCAAAAGATACAGCCGTTTATGCCGCAAATTTTCGACACTTGCAAGGGAATCAAAACCTACAGGGTGCTTCCCGTGAACTCAGAATCTTGAAATTTGGTACGAAGCAACGTCTTATAGCATAGATAAAGGAAAAATTACGAAAACCATAAATTTTTAGTTACATCACATAATATATATTTTTTTAATAATTTTAAACTTACTACCCATTTCCTCATAAACGCGTAGAGGTATTAAATTGAAATTCATACCAAATACTCAAGTCTATAATACCTTTAAGCTGTAACAAAATCTAACTTCTATGTCAACGCAATCAAAAGAAACAGCAATTTAAGCTGCATATTTTGAAACTCGCAAGTACTCGCAAGGGAATCAAAACCTAAAGGGTACTTCCAGTCGACCTAGAATCTTGAAATTTGGCATGAAGCAACGTTTTATAGCACACATAAAGGAAAAATTCCGAAAACCTTAAATTTTTAGTTACATTACAAAATATATATTTTTTAATAAATATAGATTATTTGTTTACTTTATTAAAGAAACAACAGATGACCCAAATAGGTGGACACATAGCTACTTGTCTTTGAAAGAAAACCGTCAACGGCGCTCCTATTTTAGTAAACAACCTTCTTAATGACGACTACTTACAGAACCTCATTCAGCATGACGATGGATATAGAATTCTTAGTAGTGTGAGAAATTCCCCAGCACACTGGGAAGAAGAAAAGAAAAAATTGTTAGCAATGATTCGGCAGTTCGGTGTCCCAACATTGTTTATGACGATATCAGCAGCTGAAACGCAATGGCCTCATTTAATAAAACAGCTTAAAAGCACAGTTGACAAAGAGGAAGTGTCGCTTGAGGAATAACAAAATATTCCATACGCAGAAAAAGTGCGACTCATTCAGTCCGACCCATTTATATGCGCTACTTTTTTTGAAACACGTTATAAAGAACTAAAAAAAACATGGCTGTCTCCCGTTGGGCCTTTTGGTAAACTTAAAATAAACCATCAATACCATCGAATAGAATTCCAAAACAGAGGTTCTCCTCATGCCCATATGATGTTGTGGATAGAAGATGCGCCTATCTTCATTCCTGGAGATCAATCATCAACTGAAAAGGTTATAATGTTTGTTGACCAAATCATATCCTGCAATAGTGAAGATTTAGATGAAGACTTAGTTAAGATACAAACTCACAAACACACACATTCATGTTATCCCAAGCCAAGTCGTCCTTGTAGGTTTGGAATACCTTTTTTTCCAATGGATAAGACACGTCTTCTGACACCTCTGGAAGAAGATAATCCAAGCCTAAAAGAATGGAAAGAAGTATCTAAAAAGTTAAAGGACGACTTGGTGAATATTCCGCCACATTTAACATTTGATGAGTACTTAGCATCGACAGAATTAAATATCGAAAAATACATATGGGCAGTTAGATCAACACTTAAACGGCCCAAAATATATCTACAGAGACGACCAAAAGACGTCATGGTTAATCCATTTTGTAAAAAGGTATTGGAATTACAGCGAGCTAATATGGATTGCCAATGTATACTAGATCCATTTGCCTGTTCCGTTTATATTGTCGATTATATTAACAAAGCTGATCGAGGCATGTCAAATTTACTAAGAGCGGCGGTCGAAGAGGCCAAAAATAGCAACAGTAGCATAAGAGACTCTCTACGCGCAATATCAAAAGTATTTTTAAATTCTTCGGAAATTTCAGCCCAAGAGGCAATTTACTGTCTGGCGGGACTTCCGATGTCACAAGCCTCTGAGAGCGATGTCTACATAAACACAGGACACCCCAATGAACGAGTGGGTATTTTGAAATCTTTCATAGATTTGCAGTCCTTGGATCCATCGTCCACAGACATATTTAAAAAAAAATTACTGGATCATTATAAAAATCGGCCACGTGATCAAACGTTTGATACAATGAGTTTAGCTTATTTTGCTGCGTATTATACTTTTTCAACTAAAATCTCACGTACACATGAAGGTGAAAACACTGACCATGAGTGTATAGGAAATTGGATTGAGTTGTTAAATAACGATGGATACGTGCGAAAAAGAAGGAAACCCAGGGTCATACGTTTCCGAAGATATAATAGAGCTCAAGATCCCGACAATTTCTACAGGGAGCAGCTAATGTTATACACAAACTGGAGGGATGAAATTAGTGAATTATTCAATGACGTTATAAACCTCGAACAGAAATTTATTGAACTTAGTGATGAAATCCGTTCAGAAAGTCTTCAATTTAATCGCTTGGGGGGGCCAGATGAGTTTGAGGCATTGTTGGATGCAATTCGTAATGTAGATAAAGATGAAGAGGATGAGGATAGTGCAGTGAAAGAAAAAGCTCGTCCTTTAGATGATTATGAATTAGAGACACAAGAAGGTGATCCAGATCATTGTCTACAGTTACATGGAAATCAATCAGATTTAGTAGGAGGAGCGATTGCCCAACCAGCAGTTTTGTGTGAAGATGATGTATTGCGTTTAGTTAGAATATTTAATTGTGATCAAAGACATTTTGTTTTACATGTAGGACATATTTTCACTCAAGAATCACCACCACCTTTTTATTATTTTGTTAGTGGTGGAGCCGGCGTGGGCAAAAGTTTGTTAATTAAGGGTTTGTATCAATATTTAATGCTTATGTTCAATAGAGTTCCGGGTATAAATCCTGATGATGCTAGAATTTTACTTTGTGCATACACGGGAAAAGCTGCTTTTGGAATCGGTGGTCAAACTGTTCACAGTACGTTTGGACTTCCAGTATCCCAATGTGGTCAAACAATGCCCGAATTATCAGCAAGCATCGCGAACACCTTAGCATGCAAACTTGCAAAAGTAAGATTAATTATTTTGGATGAAATATCTATGTTAGGTAGTAGAACTCTGAACCAAATTAATAGGAGATTGCAGCAAATATTTCACACAGATACGCCACTTGCTGGTATGTCTATTATAAGTTACCACCGGTAGGAGACAACTGGGTTTTTCAGCCAAACAGTAGTCGAAATCCATTGGCACCCCTTGCTGGTGCTCCGTTGTGGGAACCATTCCGTCTCTTTATGATGACTGAAATAATGCGGCAAAGAGATGATCTGGCATTCGCAATAGCCTTAAACAATATGGCTGTCGGTCGGATGACTTCTATGGATATAGAGTTAATTAATTCTAGATGTTACAGTATTAATACTTTACCTATTGAGGCACATGGAGCGATACACTTATTTGCGACCAACAATGAAGTCGACAAATACAATAATCAAGTATTGTCTCGAATGAACACTGAAGGGTACTCGGTTAAAGCACTTGATGTGGTTTCTGGAGCACCAAATCCGCAAGCTGCTAGAAAAGCCTTGCAATCTGTAAATACTCTACCTACAATGCAGACCTACGGTCTTCCTAAGAATTTGTTTTTACGAGTAGGTGCACGTTATATGGTAACTGTGAATATTGACACTACAGATGGCCTTGTGAATGGTACTACCGGAATATTGAAGGCTATAGATTACGGTCGACACAAGAAGACAAGTGAAAAGCGGCCTTTACGTATTTGGGTTCTGTTCGATAAAAGTACGGGAATAGCTACAAGAAGTAAATGTCAAGTAACTTCTCGAAAACATCGTCAATATCTCAATTCGAATTGGACGCCATTAGATGCCGTCACTTATACTGTGAAAAGGTGGAAATCTTCAAATCTTGTAGTGCAGCGTACTCAGTTTCCAATAGTACCAGCAGAAGGTATTACAATTCACAAGTCGCAAGGTGCCACCTTAGAAAAAGTTGTGGTCCATATTTCTAAAAATGTAAAAAGATCGATGCTGTATGTAGCTTGTTCTAGAGCAATGTCATCGTTCGGACTGTTTTTAGTCGTGAATTCAGGTACATTTAAACCTCCCTCTGAAATATCAGAATCGAGTGCTGTAAGTATAGAAATGAAAAGACTAGAACAAAACAAATTGGTACCATATTTTAAATTTTTGCAAACACCTGAAGATAATGCAGTTCAAATTGTATTTCATAACGTGCAATCATTGCGCAAACATTTTTCAGACGTCATCATAGATCCTATTATTCATTCCTCCCATGCAGCATTGTTTGTTGAAACCTGGGGATGTCGTAGAGACACTTTTGAACTTGATGGTTTTTATGAGGTGTGCAGAGTAGATGGTCCAGCTGTATCTAATGCAAATCCAGGTTGGGGATCTATCGCGTATGTACGTCGCAATCTTAAGGATGCCGTGACAGATGGATCATGTAAAAGATATTATTTAAATAACCCAGGCGCTGCAAACGGCCATTGTGAATGCTTGCATTTTGAAATGTTTAATATCAGAGTGATAACTGTATATAGGTCACCACAATGTCAAATTAATGTTGCAATAGAATGTATAAATACAACAATATTCGGCAGCAACCTCAATATGTACACTTCATCTTCTCGTCTGATTGTTGTGGGAGACTTCAATATAGATTTTAGAATGAATCCCCAAAATGGAATTTCCACATATTTTTCATCCATAAACATGTTTCCGTTAATAAACAGTAGCACTACACGAAGTTGTACAACTATTGATAACGTTTTTTCGAACTTCAATGTTCAATGTGGTACTATTCATAACTTTTTCAGTCACCATTTACAGGTCTGGTTCAAATTTAATACTTAATTAATATTTTTGAACCAGATTTCTAAATAGTGACTAAAAAACTTAGTAAATAAATAACTTTAATAAAAGAACTTTCGCAAGTCTGCTGCAAGGCTAGTATAAGTGTTTCAGTTATATTATAGATAAATGATGTGTTAATATAAAATAAAGGATTACTTAACGATAAAGAGATCTTTGTCTTAAATTTATGCTCCTCCATCTTTCCCCATTGTAATGTTATGAATTTCATTTTGCAAACAAAATATCTAAATCATTTACATAGACCAGGAAAAGGAACGGCCCTAAGATAGATCTCTGGGGGACTCCCATTTTTACAAGTGAAACTGACGATTTAATACGGTTTATGTCTGCTTTTTGAACCCTTCCTTCTCAATATGATTTTAGAAGATCTAAACTTAATTTTTTATTCCATAGTGTTTTAATTTTGAGAGCAGTGTTTTGTGGTCTACACAATCAAATGCCTTTGACAAATCACAAAATACTCCTATAGCATCATTATGATCCTCCCACGCACTGAAAATATGTTTAACTAACATGACTCCAGCGTCTGTTGTATTCCGCCCTTTAGTGAAACCGAACTGCTGACTATGGAGGAGTTGGTAATTATTGAAATGAATAAGCAATTGATCTAAGATAATTCTTTCAAATATTTTACTTAATACTGGTAGGACTGAAACGGGTCTAAAATTTGTTGGGTCTTGTTTATCACCGCTTTTAAATAAGGGCACTAACCTACTATATTTCATGAGGTCTGGAAATACTCCTTCATCTACACATTTATTGAAAATTTGTGCTAACGGCAAAGCTAGGATATTTATCACTGAATTAACTATTTTTACCGACAAACCCCATAAGTCCTCGGTTTTTTAAGATTCAATAATTTAAAATTCTTAACAATGTCATGGGGCTCAATGTAATTAAATGTAAAATCGTGTTCGCACGCGGGGACATGGTCCCTTAATAATGTCGCCGCACGATCTGGTGACGAGTCTAATGGAGCTGTAGTTACGATTGTGACATTAGTGAAGAACTGTTCGAAAGCTGCAGCGATACCTTCATTTGTTGTTATTATTTTGTCATCGATCTTAAGTGAAATATCTCGGTCTCCTAATTTTGCTTTACCCGTTTCTCTATTTATTATGGTCCAAATTGTTTTTATTTTATTCGGTGATTGTTGGATTTTACCTTTTATATGATCGCATTTAGCTTTATGGCAGACGGCCTTAAATAATTTTGAATATTTTTTTACGTACTGTATGAAGTTGGCATCATGTGTATAAGTCTTTTTGTCATAAAATTCATAAAGTGTGTCTCTGCTCTTTCGAATACCTAACGTTGCCCATTCACTAAATCCTACTCTATTGTCGTTGCTTTTTAGATGGCGCAATTTAAAAATCTTTTTAAAACTATCTGACACGACTTCGAATAACTTCAATTAATAGTAAAATTAAATTACTTTTAAATTATCTTAGCTCTAGGTCTTTAATGCTATTAGGAATTTTGTTGAATATCAATGGTGCCATACAGAAAACACTTTTTCTCATAGGAACAGTACCGATTTTTTGTAAACAAAGTCTATGTCTGTGCTGCATACGTATATCTCTAGAACGAACAGTGGAAGCCTTAACAAAATACCTACTGTGGATTCATTCTTACAAAGACAGCTATCTCGTAAATATATCGAGAAGGAAGTGTCAGCAGCTTGTATTTTATAAAATACGGTTTGCAACTATCTGTTCTTTTAATACCACACATCGCCCTGACGCATCGTTTCTGTGCTTTAAAAATAATGTCCTTATTTGTGGAGTTGCCCCAAAAAATTATACCATAGCAATCAATCTCAATTCAGCCTTTAGAGTTTTTCCACCCCGTGGCCCCAGTAGACAAATTGTAGCTTCCAAACAAGCTGAAATTCGTTGCCAAATCTGAAAGTTACTGTCGATTTCGCAGTCGTTTAGTTCAGCGCTTAGCGCGCGCTGTATAAATTTTATATCGATGGCCCGTTTCTCGACACTACCGCACTGCGTCAAACAATCTGCTCTAGTGATGGGTGCAGTGATTGGGAGGTTATCGATAGTTATCGTGCTGTAGTAATTTAGTTTCAAGTTTTGATGGTTGATAAATCAAAACGAATTGTCATGTATAAAAGTAATATTTAAAAAAATAAAAAAATAAAAAAAAATACTCACGCCCGTTATTCCCGAGGGGGTATATTTACTAATATATTAATAATAACAACAATACAACCAAATCACTTGACCTGGTCCCAAACCAGGATACTCTGTATTATAGTCAAGTGGCAAGGATATCACAAACATGTTATTAAATCCAGATTGAGGGCATTTACCTACACAAATGTAAGGCACCACCAGTGGTCTAAGATTGGTCAAAATGATGACACAGCTATAACAAGATAACATAACATTTACATACAGGCACATACATTGCTTCTGGCCCCACACTAGGATACCCTGTGGAACCAGAAACAGTGACGTCACAAATATGTAAGCATCCAAGACCTGGAGTTTTTTTTCTCTCCCCAGCCGGGGATCGAACCCGGGACCTCTCGCATGGTAAGCAGATGCGCTAACCACCACGCACCACCACCGCTACAGAGGTCGTCAAAATATTTGAACGATGCCGATGTTTCAAAAAAACGAATTCAAAGTCTACTTCAAATTTATTGTAACAATCTAAGAACATAACGTTAAGTAGGCGTCTAATTTCTCGCAACAGTCTGTTTCCGGTTCCGCATTCCTTTGCATTTAATTAATTTTATGATAATTTATGCGAGCCAACGGTTTTCATTCGAATCGGATTTGTTGGACGATCCGTTCGGCGATCTCGGAGTTGAATTAGATGCGAAGAAAATCTCGAGTAGCTTCAAGATTTTATCCTCACCCTTAGTCCCGTTTTAAAATAGCTGGTTGGTGTTTAGTCTTATAACCCTCATTAAGTATCACCAATAAGGGAGGGGAGGCTAAAAACGCTAAAAAAACATCACAATGATTAAATTAAAGGTAATTCTTGACCTAATATAATTTATGTTACCTGCTCATAATTGGTTTTTGTTAGTATTTAGTTTTTTCAATTTCATATTATTTTAGTTTTTTTTCTATTTGTATATGGTTCCCTATGACTGAAATAAATTACTGTTATTATTATTATTAATAGACAGCCCCAGTTCTTAAAGAACCCATTACTTACCTAATGTTTACAAATAAATTAAAGTTCATTGTGTGAAGTGTGAAACTATCCATACTCATACTTTTTTACATGAATACGAGACACAATTAAGCTTTGTGTACTAATGCAATCTACCAAAAGACGGAAAGGGACAATTTCCACATAGCGCAGGGCTCCAAAACGTCCAATTCACACCCTTTCACCCGAAATTCATGTCTGTTTGTTTGTCTCGCTTATTAAACGGCACTCAGCTGTCTGCTAGAGACAGCTGTCAATGCTAGAATGCTACATGACAAAGAATAAGCACAGAAGCATCGTTGGATGCGTAAGAGGTCGATGATGAAAACGCGACTCGCGACAGAAAAGGACCGTGGAGATTACTTTTGAACGTTGAGACATTATTTTTACTTATTTATTTATACATGTGTAAAATCATCATCATCATAAACCCACTATGTCCCCAACGAGTTTCACGGGTCTCTTCCCTGAGGATGCTATAGGCCATACTCCACCACGGCGGCCGCCGACTCCAAACGCCTCAGGTGCTTCTGTGACACCAAAACTCAGCATACTTACTGGATCGCTCATAGCCCCGGCGAGATTCGATCAACGATCACGAAGGTTAAGTAACATAGGGCGCGTTCAGTGCATGGATGGGTGACTGTCTATGACTAACGCTAGTGGCATTTTTCCAAGCGGTTCTGTGCTTTGCAAGGTACGTTAAGCAGTTGGTGCCGGCTGCCGTCGGTAGATGGCAGTCGTTAAGCGAAGTCAGAGGCCTTGAGTTGGCTTGAAAACTTCTGACAGTAAGACCAGCCTATGGCAAAAGGCCTACTGCTGGGCAGTAGGCAACGCTAGGCTGATGATGATGATGATGACGTTCAAATCCATAATGGCTCTTTCTCAAAATGTCCGATGGTTCCAGAATATCCCTTTCCCTAAATGTCCAAAATGTTTGGGATAGGTACATTTTAGGGAAGGAACATTAAAGGCAATTCTGGAACCAGAGGACATTTTGGGAAAGGGACATTCTGGAACCAGGGGATATTTTGGGAAAGGGACATTCTCGAACCAGGGGACATTTTGGGAAAGGGGCATTATGAACCTGAACGGATGATAATGAGCGTAACGCTACTTACCATTATCTACCATCTAACCTAAGTAATAATTAACTCATTTGTAGGTAGTACAACTTATGCTGCGGCCACACTTGAAGGGGTAGATTCGTGTTCGCGTTGTCGCGACAAAATTTCGTGTTCCCTCTACGGCGAAGAGCTTGGCCACATCAAATAACCTTCGCTACGTCGCGACAATCTAGAACGTTGCTAAATTTATTTTGCGTGAAGTGTAGCCAACCGCTCGAACTTTGTCGCGATAAAACCCTTTGATGTGCGGTATTTTACCGACAGCAGCGCGAAGGGTGTTTGTATTCGCGATGATGATTCGCGATAGGACGAATTTTTTGGCCAGACATGTCGCAGCAACGCAAATCTTCGCGTTATCGCGATAGTGTGGCCGTACCATTAGAATAATAATATTAAATGTAGACCCTCTGTCTCTATCTTATTGTGTCAAATGGCAACTGACAGTTTCACAGTTACCAGATAATGAAATGCGTTTAGCGCAATAGTACTGATGGAATAGGTACACCTTTTTTTGTTTCAAATGATGTAATATAAGGAATATTCTATCTATCTATCTATATATAACTTTGGCTTGTATTAATAACTAACTGTCCCGGCAAACTTCTACCGCCAAATTTTTCGTTTTATTTTTCCATAGCGGAAATGAAATGGTGTAAAAAATTGTATGTACCTTTATAGAATAAAACTTTTTATTTATTTATTTTTCCTTTTATAGGCAATTTTTAAAAAAAATCTCACCGTAAGAACCATCCAAGTACTTTGAGGAATATTCTAAAAAACTAATTCGAGAAATCGCTTCGGCTGTTCTCGACATTTGCGCTTAGCAACACATTCAGCGATTCGTTTTTATATTTTAGAGAAGAGTTGATAATATATATTTTTTTATTTTAGACGGTAATTAATGACATTAAAGTGACAGTCATTTTTTGCATTGAATTAAAAAACAGAGTATAGTTAATCTCAAAAGTACGGGCCATTGCATTACAATACACATATGACGTCATGCCCAATGGAACCCCGCGCTTGGAACAATAACGCCAACTTCACTAATAAAAAGTCCGAAATAATTTCGGTACATTTAGTTCGCACGAGCTAGAAGAGCAAGTTACAGAACACCCACGTCAAAAGGTAAACGAGTGTGCGATACGGATTTAAAAAAAAAAATCATTATTTTTTATAAACATTTACATACAGGCACACATATTGCTTCTGGCCTCACACTAGGATACCCTGTGTCGTGGGAACCAGAAATAGCGACGTCACAAACATGTAAACATCCAAGACCTGGGTTTCTTTTTTTTTCCCCAGCCGGGGATCGAACCCGGGACCTCTCGCATGGTAAGCAGATGAACTCACCACTAAGCCACAGAGGTCGTGCGCTTAACATATTTTTCTTAAGCCGCGTCAGAGGTAATTGTAATATCGTCGCCTTAGTAGTAAAGAGAGCTATTCTACACTTGACTGGTTCCGAGACAGAGCCAATTAAAAGAATGAATGCCTGGAAAATAATATTATTTTCTTGTACCTCCTCTATATTTTCAGGATTCCACATTAATTGTAGTGTTTGTATGACACCAATAACTTGTGGTGAACTTTATGCAGCTAAAATTAAAATCACCACCGGATTTTTTCTTCCTCTTTTCAATTAACTCATTCAATCATTCACATCTGAATGAAAAACAAACTGCTAGTTGAGCTATCACTTAGATCTCTTCATCAATACAATCTTCATGTAATGTAGAGTAGGGTGGTGTTCATAACTCAATTCGATCAAAAGTGTGGCATAGCTCTCTTTACCTCTAAGGTATATCTTGGGGAATCATGTTGTGGAACCTTATACAGTGCCCGATAAAGGACGTATAACTTTTGCGAGTTTAAATCGTGGAAACGACAATTTATGTTTATTTCTAGTAGTTCAATTCAATTCAATTCAATTCAATTCAGTTTATTGCATCATGTGGTACAAATTGTTCTTAAAGGCTAAAGGAAGTAATGAAACCATGACATGAGCCCTATTAAGGCATTGCAATTTCTTAGACATACATATAAAAAACATTCACAAAAAAATTAATCCAATAAGTTAACTATTTCATCACAAGCGAGTTAAAACAATCATAAAATCACAAAGCAAAGTAATCTTTCATTGTATATATACATTTTTGGGCTAACCAATTATACAGTGCTGTGTTAAATTTATTTTTAGTTTATTAAATATTTTTATTGTTTAGTTTTTAAATGATTGTCGATGAAGCGAAAGCGATTTGTCAGGATCGTGGAAGGTGGCAGTTCATGGGTCTCAATTCTACTAGTGCATTAAAGTTCAATGACAGATACTCGGTTGGGTCACGTGACGTGTTTTTTCGTACCATTGACGCCGTACCATTTCGTACCTTTAAAGCGATAATAAAACTAAATCGGCATGTTCATGCAGTTGTCATTGAACTACAATGCATTATTAGAATCTGGGTCCTGGTCTCTGCCTACCCCTCGGGGATACAGGCGTGAGCATATGTATGTTCTAGTATTAACATTATGATGGCTAACAATTAATGAAAAAGCGGTCAGAGTGGAGTTTTTTTCGCTGCCTTTTTCTCCACTACATTCGGCTCCAAGACAGCGGCTAACATTAAGATTATAAGTACATACATTGACATTCAACCAAATGTAAATTCTGTACGTTGAAATAAATTTCTGATTCTCTTGTTTTTTACATATTTTACTTGTTCTAACGTTAAGTAAGAATTGATTCAGATATCGATTATGTAGGTCTTAAGCAGTGAATGTTACTATGAAACAGGATGTCTAACATGAATAAAATCATTTTTTAATTTGTGTAGGTATGTTTATTATTTATGTTTCAACAAAGTGGTGCTTCTGTGGTCACCCAGTTCCAGCTTGAGGCCGAATACGGAGCGGAAATTAAAAAAAATACTGAGTCTTTTTTCAGCTTCCTCGTAGCTACAACTGAATACAAGTTGTTATCTGCGACGGGCTATAGAACTAGGTACCGTATTTTTCTCCCACTGCGGGAAAGAAGGAAGTTTTGTTTTTTAATAGTATGTGTTTATGTTTTACGGTTGGCAACACATCAATTTCAACATCAAAAGACAACTGAGTAATGTTTGGATGTAATGAGGTGGAGTGCTATTCCTACATGTATTACGCGCTATGACATAACATAGCGTAATTAAGAAAAAAAAAATGTAAATGCTCGTATCGAATCGAATATGAAACGCTCGCAGCCCCGGCTGCTTCAGTGAGCTTAAACCATCACTAAGGCTAAGCAGCAACGGCGCGTTCAGTGCATGGATGGGTCACCATCAATGACTAACGCTATTGGCATTTTTCCGAGCGGTTCCGTGCTCCGCAAGGCACGTTAAGCAGTTTGTGCCGGCTGCCGTCGATAGATGGCAGTCGTTAAGCAAAGTCAGAGGGCTTAGGGCGGCTTGAAAACTTCTGACAGCAAGTCCAGCCACAAGTCTTACAAGCCTCCACCAATCCGGACTTGGCCCCCATGGTGGAGTAGGACCTATACCTTCCTCAGGGAAGATGACTCGTGCCCCTCAGTGGGGACTTAATGGGTTGATGACGAAGAAGCACTACAGATATAACTTCATTCCGGATACACTTACTTGCTTCTGTGTCGGAAGAGTCCGACCAGGTTTCTCTCTGATTCACAGAGCTCTATCATGACGAGTATAGAGTCGTCTAGTGTTAAATTTTTTTAGTATTCTGGTTTTCTGCATTTTCAATTAATTTATTTCAGTACTGCGAGTGGAAAGTTGCCGAGTTTATTTGGCACGTCCTATTTTGAGCTGAGATAAGTAATTGGATACAATGGAGCATTTTATTTTATAACTGAGTTTTAGTAATTTAAAACCCTAAAATGTGTTATGGTTCCAACTGAAAATCAGTTTGTGGTGTTCTAATATCTGTAACACACACCAGTAAGTGTCATCATCATTAACCCATGATGTCCCCACCGAGGGGCACGGGTCTCTTCCCTGAGGAAGGTATAGGCCATACTCCACCGAGGGGGCCAAGTCCTGATTGTTGGAGGCTTGTAAGACTAGTGGCTGATCTTACTGTCAGAAGCTTTCGAAAGAAAGAAAGTTTTCAAGCCACCCTAAGGCCTCTGACTTGGCTTAACGACTGCCATCTATCGACGGCAGTCGGCACCAACTGCTTAACGTGCCTTGCAAAGCGCGGATGCACTAGGATGCAGTTGGCAAAGTAAAATAAAGTGGCAAACGATATCATGCTATGTATCATCCTGTTAGGAAAAAAAATATATTCAGTCTGGACATAAATAGTAGTTTTTAGTTTTTTAGTCATTATTTAGGCATAATCTGACATCTTAGTCGTAAAAAAAATCTGTTGTTAAAATTCAAATATTGTCATATTCATGACAAAAGCTACATGTTTACTTTAGCAAAGGGCAATATAAAAAGTAGCCAAAACCGACGTGCGTGCATGCAGCGACTAATTAATGTCGATGAAGCGAAAGAAAGGATTTCTGGTGGCTGGCGGCAGTTCCTGGTCTCCTATATTTATGTTTATTTATGAAAATCTAAGTTATTACCTAAGTTACTCAAACAGATCTTGTGTATTTGGCTCGAATCCTCAGCTCAGGTAAGCCGATTCACTTGGCAACTTTATTACCCAATTCCACGGTTCCAAGTAATCCCGGATTGTCATTGGAAGTTGTCCAATGCAAGCTATTCCCAAATGCCCTTGTCTGACAACATATTGACAGAACGTTTTTACTACAATTTCATATTTTCACGAATAATTTATGTCGCATGTGTTGTCCGTGATTTTTTTCACGTAGGATTCGGGTAAGAGGTGTTACTATTTTAATTCTTATCAATCGACGACCGGAAGATTAATCGATATAAAAAATATTACTAGCATCAGTATGGGAGTTCCTCTGTGCTCTATTTTAGGACCATTACTGTTTATAGTTTTTTTAAATGAGATGAGTCAGGTTAAGTTCTACTTACCGGTAGAACCGAAACAAACATGGAAAAACACCCTAACTGAGGCTATTTGTACATAGGACGATGGCCGCCAGTGGGAATCGAGCCCACGACCTCCATCTTCTTAGTAGTCAAGCGCCTTAACGGCTAAACCGACAAAGCAATCATTCATCGATCTAGTGTAGCGTTAAACTGCGCTTAGTTCTACTGGTGAAGTTGGCACTTGCCCGGCCTTCGCCCTCTTGGCAGAGGCTCCGTGTGTAGCGCATTGCGTCAAGCCGACTTTTGTTGTTGTGGGTAATATTGTTAGGTAACTAGGTAAGTAATTCATTAGTACATGTTCTGTAACATTGCTGTTTTCTTATTTTTAGGGTTCCGTACCTCAAAAGGAAAAAACGGAACCCTTATAGGATCACTTTGTTGTCCGTCTGTCCGTCCGTCCGTCCGTCTGTCAAGACCCTTTTTCTCAGGAACGCGTGGAGGTATGAAGCTGAAATTTATATCAATTACTCAGGTCTACTGTCTCTTAAAGCTGTGAAAAAATCAAACTTCTAAGCCAACGCAATCAAAAGATACAGCCGTTTATGCCGCAAATTTTCGACACTTGCAAGGGAATCAAAACCTACAGGGTGCTTTCCGTGAACTCAGAATCTTGAAATTTGGTACGAAGCAACGTCTTATAGCATAGATAAAGAAAAAATTACGAAAACCATAAATTTTTAGTTACATCACATAATATATTTTTTTTTAATAATTTTAAACTTACTACCCATTTCCTCATAAACGCGTAGAGGTATTAAATTGAAATTCATACCAAATACTCAGGTCTATAATACCTTTAAGCTGTAACAAAATCTAACTTCTATGTCAACGCAATCAAAAGAAACAGCAATTTAAGCTGCATATTTTGAAACTCGCAAGTACTCGCAAGGGAATCAAAACCTAAAGGGTACTTCCAGTCGACCTAGAATCTTGAAATTTGGCATGAAGCAACGTTTTATAGCACACATAAAGGAAAAATTCCGAAAACCTTAAATTTTTAGTTACATTACAAAATATATATTTTTTAATAAATATAGATTATTTGTTTACTTTATTAAAGAAACAACAGATGACCCAAATAGGTGGACACATAGCTACTTGTCTTCGAAAGAAAACCGTCAACGGCGCTCCTATTTTAGTAAACAACCTTCTTAATGACGACTACTTACAGAACCTCATTCAGCATGACGATGGATATAGAATTCTTAGTAGTGTGAGAAATTCCCCAGCACACTGGGAAGAAGAAAAGAAAAAATTGTTAGCAATGATTCGGCAGTTCGGTGTCCCAACATTGTTTATGACGATATCAGCAGCTGAAACGCAACGGCCTCATTTAATAAAACAGCTTAAAAGCACAGTTGACAAAGAGGAAGTGTCGCTTGAGGAATAACAAAATATTCCATACGCAGAAAAAGTGCGACTCATTCAGTCCGACCCATTTATATGCGCTACTTTTTTTGAAACACGTTATAAAGAACTAAAAAAAACATGGCTGTCTCCCGTTGGGCCTTTTGGTAAACTTAAAATAAACCATCAATACCATCGAATAGAATTCCAAAACAGAGGTTCTCCTCATGCCCATATGATGTTGTGGATAGAAGATGCGCCTATCTTCATTCCTGGAGATCAATCATCAACTGAAAAGGTTATAATGTTTGTTGACCAAATCATATCCTGCAATAGTGAAGATTTAGATGAAGACTTAGTTAAGATACAAACTCACAAACACACACATTCATGTTATCCCAAGCCAAGTCGTCCTTGTAGGTTTGGAATACCTTTTTTTCCAATGGATAAGACACGTCTTCTGACACCTCTGGAAGAAGATAATCCAAGCCTAAAAGAATGGAAAGAAGTATCTAAAAAGTTAAAGGACGACTTGGTGAATATTCCGCCACATTTAACATTTGATGAGTACTTAGCATCGACAGAATTAAATATCGAAAAATACATATGGGCAGTTAGATCAACACTTAAACGGCCCAAAATATATCTACAGAGACGACCAAAAGACGTCATGGTTAATCCATTTTGTAAAAAGGTATTGGAATTACAGCGAGCTAATATGGATTGCCAATTTATACTAGATCCATTTGCCTGTTCCGTTTATATTGTCGATTATATTAACAAAGCTGATCGAGGCATGTCAAATTTACTAAGAGCGGCGGTCGAAGAGGCCAAAAATAGCAACAGTAGCATAAGAGACTCTCTACGCGCAATATCAAAAGTATTTTTAAATTCTTCGGAAATTTCAGCCCAAGAGGCAATTTACTGTCTGGCGGGACTTCCGATGTCACAAGCCTCTGAGAGCGATGTTTACATAAACACAGGACACCCCAATGAACGAGTGGGTATTTTGAAATCTTTCATAGATTTGCAGTCCTTGGATCCATCGTCCACAGACATATTTAAAAAAAAAATACTGGATCATTATAAAAATCGGCCACGTGATCAAACGTTTGATACAATGAGTTTAGCTTATTTTGCTGCGTATTATACTTTTTCAACTAAAATCTCACGTACACATGAAGGTGAAAACACTGACCATGAGTGTATAGGAAATTGGATTGAGTTGTTAAATAACGATGGATACGTGCGAAAAAGAAGGAAACCCAGGGTCATACGTTTCCGAAGATATAATAGAGCTCAAGATCCCGACAATTTCTACAGGGAGCAGCTAATGTTATACACAAACTGGAGGGATGAAATTAGTGAATTAGTCAATGACGTTATAAACCTCGAACAGAAATTTATTGAACTTAGTGATGAAATCCGTTCAGAAAGTCTTCAATTTAATCGCTTGGGGGGGCCATATGAGTTTGAGGCATTGTTGGATGCAATTCGTAATGTAGATAAAGATGAAGAGGATGAGGATAGTGCAGTGAAAGAAAAAGCTCGTCCTTTAGATGATTATGAATTAGAGACACAAGAGGGTGATCCAGATCATTGTCTACAGTTACATGGAAATCAATCAGATTTAGTAGGAGGAGCGATTGCCCAACCAGCAGTTTTGTGTGAAGATGATGTATTGCGTTTAGTTAGAATATTTAATTGTGATCAAAGACATTTTGTTTTACATGTAGGACATATTTTCACTCAAGAATCACCACCACCTTTTTATTATTTTGTTAGTGGTGGAGCCGGCGTGGGCAAAAGTTTGTTAATTAAGGGTTTGTATCAATATTTAATGCTTATGTTCAATAGAGTTCCGGGTATAAATCCTGATGATGCTAGAATTTTACTTTGTGCATACACGGGAAAAGCTGCTTTTGGAATCGGTGGTCAAACTGTTCACAGTACGTTTGGACTTCCAGTATCCCAATGTGGTCAAACAATGCCCGAATTATCAGCAAGCATCGCGAACACCTTAGCATGCAAACTTGCAAAAGTAAGATTAATTATTTTGGATGAAATATCTATGTTAGGTAGTAGAACTCTGAACCAAATTAATAGGAGATTGCAGCAAATATTTCACACAGATACGCCACTTGCTGGTATGTCTATTATAAGTTACCACCGGTAGGAGACAACTGGGTTTTTCAGCCAAACAGTAGTCGAAATCCATTGGCACCCCTTGCTGGTGCTCCGTTGTGGGAACCATTCCGTCTCTTTATGATGACTGAAATAATGCGGCAAAGAGATGATCTGGCATTCGCAATAGCCTTAAACAATATGGCTGTCGGTCGGATGACTTCTATGGATATAGAGTTAATTAATTCTAGATGTTACAGTATTAATACTTTACCTATTGAGGCACATGGAGCGATACACTTATTTGCGACCAACAATGAAGTCGACAAATACAATAATCAAGTATTGTCTCGAATGAACACTGAAGGGTACTCGGTTAAAGCACTTGATGTGGTTTCTGGAGCACCAAATCCGCAAGCTGCTAGAAAAGCCTTGCAATCTGTAAATACTCTACCTACAATGCAGACCTACGGTCTTCCTAAGAATTTGTTTTTACGAGTAGGTGCACGTTATATGGTAACTGTGAATATTGACACTACAGATGGCCTTGTGAATGGTACTACCGGAATATTGAAGGCTATAGATTACGGTCGACACAAGAAGACAAGTGAAAAGCGGCCTTTACGTATTTGGGTTCTGTTCGATAAAAGTACGGGAATAGCTACAAGAAGTAAATGTCAAGTAACTTCTCGAAAACATCGTCAATATCTCAATTCGAATTGGACGCCATTAGATGCCGTCACTTATACTGTGAAAAGGTGGAAATCTTCAAATCTTGTAGTGCAGCGTACTCAGTTTCCAATAGTACCAGCAGAAGGTATTACAATTCACAAGTCGCAAGGTGCCACCTTAGAAAAAGTTGTGGTCCATATTTCTAAAAATGTAAAAAGATCGATGCTGTATGTAGCTTGTTCTAGAGCAATGTCATCGTTCGGACTGTTTTTAGTCGTGAATTCAGGTACATTTAAACCTCCCTCTGAAATATCAGAATCGAGTGCTGTAAGTATAGAAATGAAAAGACTAGAACAAAACAAATTGGTACCATATTTTAAATTTTTGCAAACACCTGAAGATAATGCAGTTCAAATTGTATTTCATAACGTGCAATCATTGCGCAAACATTTTTCAGACGTCATCATAGATCCTATTATTCATTCCTCCCATGCAGCATTGTTTGTTGAAACCTGGGGATGTCGTAGAGACACTTTTGAACTTGATGGTTTTTATGAGGTGTGCAGAGTAGATGGTCCAGCTGTATCTAATGCAAATCCAGGTTGGGGATCTATCGCGTATGTACGTCGCAATCTTAAGGATGCCGTGACAGATGGATCATGTAAAAGATATTATTTAAATAACCCAGGCGCTGCAAACGGCCATTGTGAATGCTTGCATTTTGAAATGTTTAATATCAGAGTGATAACTGTATATAGGTCACCACAATGTCAAATTAATGTTGCAATAGAATGTATAAATACAACAATATTCGGCAGCAACCTCAATATGTACACTTCATCTTCTCGTCTGATTGTTGTGGGAGACTTCAATATAGATTTTAGAATGAATCCCCAAAATGGAATTTCCACATATTTTTCATCCATAAACATGTTTCCGTTAATAAACAGTAGCACTACACGAAGTTGTACAACTATTGATAACGTTTTTTCGAACTTCAATGTTCAATGTGGTACTATTCATAACTTTTTCAGTCACCATTTACAGGTCTGGTTCAAATTTAATACTTAATTAATATTTTTGAACCAGATTTCTAAATAGTGACTAAAAAACTTAGTAAATAAATAACTTTAATAAAAGAACTTTCGCAAGTCTGCTGCAAGGCTAGTATAAGTGTTTCAGTTATATTATAGATAAATGATATGTGTTAATATAAAATAAAGGATTACTTAAACGATAAAGAGATCTTTGTCTTAAATTTATGCTCCTCCATCTTTCCCCATTGTAATGTTATGAATTTCATTTTGCAATAAAAATACCATAGTTATGACTCGATTGTCGTAATGAACGAACTTTGTAAACCTTGCAGGTTTGTACGGAACCCTCGGTGCGCGAGTCCGACTCGCACTTGGCCGGTTTTTTTTTTAAGAATAGTGAATAATGTTTTGAAATTTCAATTAATGATTGCACTCATGGATCTTAAGCTTCTTAGGGTAGATAGATATTCATACCAACTTATGTATTAGATTAAAGGTCATTTGAGAAAAGATGGTCAGAGTGGGGGTTTTTTCCCGCTACCTTTTTCTTCACTCACTACACTAGGCTCCAAGGCAACGGCTAACATTAGCATTATAAGTACATTGACATTCAACAAACAAAATGTAAATTCTTTACGTTAAAATTAATTTCAGATTTCTGTTCCTTACCTTAAAATTAATTATTGGTTCAATTATTATTGAACCTATCAGTCGCAGTACTCGAAGTCGCTATAAAATGTTATCAAATAAATTTCAAGTTACCGAAGAACGTGTTCAGACCCCTAAAATCCGTAGTATCATTTTTTTATTTATTTAGATACATAGGTATGGCTTCGCAAATAAAGGCCTAAGAGATGTATGAAAATAACGAGTTTTCTGTGCATCCTGGGGATATTAACTAGAAACGTAATGTAATGTTGGCCAAGAAAACATCGCTTCAAGGGTCTCGGTTTGCAGAATGTGAATACGGAGCCCTAAAAAAAGTAAATGCGTCGGCCGGGAATCGAACCCGGATCAACTGCTTGGAAGGCAACTATGCTGACCTTTACACCACCAACGCTTGTGGTAGATACTTTAAAATTTACATTTTTTTTTAATTGCATAAGATAATACGTATATAGTATATATGGCGGTTACACTTGAGTAAATAATCTGAAAACTTTACCTTAATTAATGTCAATTTTCACATCTCAATCACAAGCGTTGGTGGTGTAAAGGTCAGCATAGTTGCCTTCCAAGCAGTTGATCCGGGTTCGATTCCCGGCCGACGCAATGACACACTTTTGAAATCCTCTTATATTTAATTAGCTAAAATATCATTATATTATGTACAAATAATACGTTTTATATATAGATACTCGTACTTGCACAGAGATAGAGTACCTACTGCGGATTGGCTACTTCAACAGTTACTTAAAGTATGAAATCAGAAATATCATCATCAACCCATTATGTCCCCACCGAGGGGCACGGGTTTCTTCCCTGAGGAAGGTGTAGGTCATACTCCACCACGGAGGCCAAGTCCGGATTGGTGGAGGCTTGTAAGACTAGTGGCTGGTCTTACTGTCAGAACTTTTCAAGCCGCCCCCTAAGGCCTCTGACTTGGCTTATGCCTTCACCAACTGGACACACATGATTGGACACACCTGTGTCGAGTTGGTTAAACTCAAATTAATATCATTTATTCTTTCGTCATCTGGACACACAAAGATTTTTATGTGTGTCCAGATGGTGAAAAGTATTTAAATCGTTTTAATGTTTTCGTCAACTGGACACACATTAGAATTTTACCCGAATTTATGACGAGAACAGTCATGGGCAGAATGTTTTCTGTCACAATCATCATCCTTCATCAAACATTCCACCGCTGGAAACGGGTAATTTTACAATAATTTTACAGTAAATAGTACAAAAGTACTAGGGTAGCAGAAGTATGTAAGAGATTGCGGCTAAAATAAAATCTCATGAAAAACATGCGGCTTAGTTCATGGTGTTGCTTAATACTGCGCAGTATTAAACAGGGTTGTTTACTACTACTACCTACTAACTTTTGTTACCCTAGTACTTTTAACCGCTCTAGACTATACCATAAGTGCGACGGGGCGTACTGGAAACCACTGTGAAGCAAGGAGCGAAGAACTGGGAATTAAAGTAAAACGCAAAGCGACATTATCCTATAGCAAGAAAAAAATTGAAACTAGAACTGGGAATTAAAGTAAAACGCAAAGCGACATTATCCTATAGCAAGAAAAAAATTGAAACTATCAGCATGAACACTATAATCGCGACCATTGTTATTATTCAATAATTCAATGAGCGAGACGATTGTTAACCTGACTGTACCCTTTTCTGCAAAAAAAACAGAGTGTGTCCAGTTGGTGAAAACATAAAAATTATTATTTTAGCTTTCACCATCTGGACACACATAAAAATCTTTGTGTGTCCAGATGACGAAAGAATAAATGATACTAATTTGAGTTTAACCAACTCGACACAGGTGTGTCCAGTCATGTGTGTCCAGTTGGTGAATAACCCGCCTTGCGAAGCACGGAACAGCTCGGAAAAATGACACTAGTGTTAGTCATCTATGAGACCGTCACCCATTCATGCACTGAACGCACCTATGTAGCTTAACCTTTGTGATTGTTCAAGATCACTCAGGCAGCCCAGGTTACGAGCGACGCCCTACATAGGTACGTGGACACATTTCACTCAAATCCCTTTCAAATCAATCACCATTGTTTGCCTTAATGTGATTATTCCGAAACAGCCGCCGCGTTAATCCACATAATAATCAAATGAAATGGATTGAAACGAAAGCTCGTAACGCAATAACGTAGTACATTTCACATGCAAACCGGATAGAACTGGCGCGGACCGACGGGATCTCGCCAAGTCCGGTTAAAACCGGCGCTGATACGGTTAGGGAAATGGCCGTTGGCGGATTTAAATAAATTAATTTCGATGTTTTGTTCTTTCCATGAATACAATATGGATTGACGGAAATTCTATTTGAAATTCGTGGCTAGCTTATGTGACTTTGGTGGTCGTAAGTCACAACGTCGTCAAATGTAGTTACAATTTGCAACACTGATGTTGTAAAGACATAATAAAGACAGCACAGACAGAAAAATCTAATATTTAAAATTCTCGTGTCAGTTTGTTAGTGCGGATATTCCTCCGAAACGGCTTGGCCGATTTTGATGAGTCCTGAACTTGAAAATAAACATAAACATTTACATACAGGCACATGCATTGCTTCTGGCCCCACACTAGGATACCCTGTGTCGTGGTAACCAGAAACAGCGACGTCACAAACATGTAAACATCCAAGACCTGGAGTTTTTTTTTCTCCCCAGTCGGTTATGGGATAACTAACAATGCTTTTTGTTCTTTTTTTAGTACACGGGGACTCAGGAGACATTCATTCAGTCGTTGCATGCACGCACGTCGGTTTCGGGTACTTTTTATATTGCCATTTGCTAATAAATGCCCTAGTAACGGCCTATTTAACAATAAAAACTTAAGGTTGGACGTGCTGTCGACTGTACGACAATCGCTGGAGGCCGTAGCTCAATTTATTTGTACAGGTGCTGTATTGAAAATCGATATTGGCGCCGACTGGCGCTTTGGAGGAGCTGTAATCAGGCTGAGGCTGTAGCCCAACTGAACTATCAAGTTTAAGACTTAGATGAAAAACTAGCACAAGAAATGACGCCACGTTAAATGAACATGCTAATTATTTTCGGTAGGTATACGTTTTTTTATTCTCGTATCGAATCGTTCGAAGGTTAAGCAATATAGGGCGCGTACAGTGCATGAAAGGGTGACCGTCTATGACTAACGCGAGTGGCATTTTTCCGAGCGGTTCCGTGCTTCGCAAGGCACGTTAAGCAGTTGGTGCCGGCTGCCGTCGATATCTGCCATCTATCGACGGCAGCCGGCACCAACTGCTTAGGCCGTTAGGCCAAGCCAGAGGCCTTAAGGCGGCTTGAAAACTTCTGACAGTAAGACCAGCCACTACTCTTACAAGCGACTTATCCGGACTTGGCCCCCGTGGTGGAGTATGGCCTGTACCTTCCTCAGGGAAGCGACCCGCGCCCCTCGGTGGGGACATTATGGGTTGATGATGATACGTTGCTTCTGGCCCCACACTACGATACCGTTGTGTCGTGGAAAACAGAAACAGCGACATCACAAACATGTAAACAGCCAGCCAGGTTTCAAGTGGTAGGCAGATGCGCTAACCGCTGCGCCACCGAGGTCGTCGAAATATGGCAAAACAACGATTGCCAGGTCTATTAGCACATTAAAGAATCATCTAAATTTTAATCGCACCATAAACATCACACTGTGGGGCTATAAAAAGGGGAATTCCCGTCAAAATTTCAACTCGCAAACGTAAACTTACAAGAAGGGATGGACGGAAGGTCGCAGGGGCGGGTTGCTCTTGTCCGATCCTCTATTTTATTTCTGGCCTTTTAAGTTAAAGGATAAAGGAGAAAAAATCTTCAATTGCACACAAAAACAAAAAAAAAACAGTATATTAAGAAGCAGTTATTTTTGGACATGTACAAAATGAATATGTATAAAAATAAGGTACATTCCTACATAATAAACATAAACATAAAACATAAACATTTACATACAGGCACATACATTGCTTCTGGCCCCACACTAGGATACCCTGTGTTGTGGGAACCAGAAACTAGTACTTATATAGGGAGAAAAAATCCAAGGGTCTCCACACTAGACTTGGCTTGTGTGAGTTGAACGTTATTTTTAATTTTGAGTCATGCGAGAGTGTTTTTAGGGTTCCGTACCTCAAAAGGAAAAAACGGAACCCTTATAGGATCACTTTGTTGTCCGTCTGTCCGTCCGTCCATCCGTCTGTCAAGACCCTTTTTCTCAGGAACGCGTGGAGGTATGAAGCTGAAATTTATATCAATTACTCAGGTCTACTGTCTCTTAAAGCTGTGAAAAAATCAAACTTCTAAGCCAACGCAATCAAAAGATACAGCCGTTTATGCCGCAAATTTTCGACACTTGCAAGGGAATCAAAACCTACAGGGTGCTTCCCGTGAACTCAGAATCTTGAAATTTGGTACGAAGCAACGTCTTATAGCATAGATAAAGGAAAAATTACGAAAACCATAAATTTTTAGTTACATCACATAATATATTTTTTTTTAATAATTTTAAACTTACTACCCATTTCCTCATAAACGCGTAGAGGTATTAAATTGAAATTCATACCAAATACTCAGGTCTATAATACCTTTAAGCTGTAACAAAATCTAACTTCTATGTCAACGCAATCAAAAGAAACAGCAATTTAAGCTGCATATTTTGAAACTCGCAAGTACTCGCAAGGGAATCAAAACCTAAAGGGTCCTTCCAGTCGACCTAGAATCTTGAAATTTGGCATGAAGCAACGTTTTATAGCACACATAAAGGAAAAATTCCGAAAACCTTAAATTTTTAGTTACATTACAAAATATATATTTTTTAATAAATATAGATTATTTGTTTACTTTATTAAAGAAACAACAGATGACCCAAATAGGTGGACACATAGCTACTTGTCTTCGAAAGAAAACCGTCAACGGCGCTCCTATTTTAGTAAACAACCTTCTTAATGACGACTACTTACAGAACCTCATTCAGCATGACGATGGATATAGAATTCTTAGTAGTGTGAGAAATTCCCCAGCACACTGGGAAGAAGAAAAGAAAAAATTGTTAGCAATGATTCGGCAGTTCGGTGTCCCAACATTGTTTATGACGATATCAGCAGCTGAAACGCAACGGCCTCATTTAATAAAACAGCTTAAAAGCACAGTTGACAAAGAGGAAGTGTCGCTTGAGGAATAACAAAATATTCCATACGCAGAAAAAGTGCGACTCATTCAGTCCGACCCATTTATATGCGCTACTTTTTTTGAAACACGTTATAAAGAACTAAAAAAAACATGGCTGTCTCCCGTTGGGCCTTTTGGTAAACTTAAAATAAACCATCAATACCATCGAATAGAATTCCAAAACAGAGGTTCTCCTCATGCCCATATGATGTTGTGGATAGAAGATGCGCCTATCTTCATTCCTGGAGATCAATCATCAACTGAAAAGGTTATAATGTTTGTTGACCAAATCATATCCTGCAATAGTGAAGATTTAGATGAAGACTTAGTTAAGATACAAACTCACAAACACACACATTCATGTTATCCCAAGCCAAGTCGTCCTTGTAGGTTTGGAATACCTTTTTTTCCAATGGATAAGACACGTCTTCTGACACCTCTGGAAGAAGATAATCCAAGCCTAAAAGAATGGAAAGAAGTATCTAAAAAGTTAAAGGACGACTTGGTGAATATTCCGCCACATTTAACATTTGATGAGTACTTAGCATCGACAGAATTAAATATCGAAAAATACATATGGGCAGTTAGATCAACACTTAAACGGCCCAAAATATATCTACAGAGACGACCAAAAGACGTCATGGTTAATCCATTTTGTAAAAAGGTATTGGAATTACAGCGAGCTAATATGGATTGCCAATTTATACTAGATCCATTTGCCTGTTCCGTTTATATTGTCGATTATATTAACAAAGCTGATCGAGGCATGTCAAATTTACTAAGAGCGGCGGTCGAAGAGGCCAAAAATAGCAACAGTAGCATAAGAGACTCTCTACGCGCAATATCAAAAGTATTTTTAAATTCTTCGGAAATTTCAGCCCAAGAGGCAATTTACTGTCTGGCGGGACTTCCGATGTCACAAGCCTCTGAGAGCGATGTTTACATAAACACAGGACACCCCAATGAACGAGTGGGTATTTTGAAATCTTTCATAGATTTGCAGTCCTTGGATCCATCGTCCACAGACATATTTAAAAAAAAAATACTGGATCATTATAAAAATCGGCCACGTGATCAAACGTTTGATACAATGAGTTTAGCTTATTTTGCTGCGTATTATACTTTTTCAACTAAAATCTCACGTACACATGAAGGTGAAAACACTGACCATGAGTGTATAGGAAATTGGATTGAGTTGTTAAATAACGATGGATACGTGCGAAAAAGAAGGAAACCCAGGGTCATACGTTTCCGAAGATATAATAGAGCTCAAGATCCCGACAATTTCTACAGGGAGCAGCTAATGTTATACACAAACTGGAGGGATGAAATTAGTGAATTAGTCAATGACGTTATAAACCTCGAACAGAAATTTATTGAACTTAGTGATGAAATCCGTTCAGAAAGTCTTCAATTTAATCGCTTGGGGGGGCCATATGAGTTTGAGGCATTGTTGGATGCAATTCGTAATGTAGATAAAGATGAAGAGGATGAGGATAGTGCAGTGAAAGAAAAAGCTCGTCCTTTAGATGATTATGAATTAGAGACACAAGAAGGTGATCCAGATCATTGTCTACAGTTACATGGAAATCAATCAGATTTAGTAGGAGGAGCGATTGCCCAACCAGCAGTTTTGTGTGAAGATGATGTATTGCGTTTAGTTAGAATATTTAATTGTGATCAAAGACATTTTGTTTTACATGTAGGACATATTTTCACTCAAGAATCACCACCACCTTTTTATTATTTTGTTAGTGGTGGAGCCGGCGTGGGCAAAAGTTTGTTAATTAAGGGTTTGTATCAATATTTAATGCTTATGTTCAATAGAGTTCCGGGTATAAATCCTGATGATGCTAGAATTTTACTTTGTGCATACACGGGAAAAGCTGCTTTTGGAATCGGTGGTCAAACTGTTCACAGTACGTTTGGACTTCCAGTATCCCAATGTGGTCAAACAATGCCCGAATTATCAGCAAGCATCGCGAACACCTTAGCATGCAAACTTGCAAAAGTAAGATTAATTATTTTGGATGAAATATCTATGTTAGGTAGTAGAACTCTGAACCAAATTAATAGGAGATTGCAGCAAATATTTCACACAGATACGCCACTTGCTGGTATGTCTATTATAAGTTACCACCGGTAGGAGACAACTGGGTTTTTCAGCCAAACAGTAGTCGAAATCCATTGGCACCCCTTGCTGGTGCTCCGTTGTGGGAACCATTCCGTCTCTTTATGATGACTGAAATAATGCGGCAAAGAGATGATCTGGCATTCGCAATAGCCTTAAACAATATGGCTGTCGGTCGGATGACTTCTATGGATATAGAGTTAATTAATTCTAGATGTTACAGTATTAATACTTTACCTATTGAGGCACATGGAGCGATACACTTATTTGCGACCAACAATGAAGTCGACAAATACAATAATCAAGTATTGTCTCGAATGAACACTGAAGGGTACTCGGTTAAAGCACTTGATGTGGTTTCTGGAGCACCAAATCCGCAAGCTGCTAGAAAAGCCTTGCAATCTGTAAATACTCTACCTACAATGCAGACCTACGGTCTTCCTAAGAATTTGTTTTTACGAGTAGGTGCACGTTATATGGTAACTGTGAATATTGACACTACAGATGGCCTTGTGAATGGTACTACCGGAATATTGAAGGCTATAGATTACGGTCGACACAAGAAGACAAGTGAAAAGCGGCCTTTACGTATTTGGGTTCTGTTCGATAAAAGTACGGGAATAGCTACAAGAAGTAAATGTCAAGTAACTTCTCGAAAACATCGTCAATATCTCAATTCGAATTGGACGCCATTAGATGCCGTCACTTATACTGTGAAAAGGTGGAAATCTTCAAATCTTGTAGTGCAGCGTACTCAGTTTCCAATAGTACCAGCAGAAGGTATTACAATTCACAAGTCGCAAGGTGCCACCTTAGAAAAAGTTGTGGTCCATATTTCTAAAAATGTAAAAAGATCGATGCTGTATGTAGCTTGTTCTAGAGCAATGTCATCGTTCGGACTGTTTTTAGTCGTGAATTCAGGTACATTTAAACCTCCCTCTGAAATATCAGAATCGAGTGCTGTAAGTATAGAAATGAAAAGACTAGAACAAAACAAATTGGTACCATATTTTAAATTTTTGCAAACACCTGAAGATAATGCAGTTCAAATTGTATTTCATAACGTGCAATCATTGCGCAAACATTTTTCAGACGTCATCATAGATCCTATTATTCATTCCTCCCATGCAGCATTGTTTGTTGAAACCTGGGGATGTCGTAGAGACACTTTTGAACTTGATGGTTTTTATGAGGTGTGCAGAGTAGATGGTCCAGCTGTATCTAATGCAAATCCAGGTTGGGGATCTATCGCGTATGTACGTCGCAATCTTAAGGATGCCGTGACAGATGGATCATGTAAAAGATATTATTTAAATAACCCAGGCGCTGCAAACGGCCATTGTGAATGCTTGCATTTTGAAATGTTTAATATCAGAGTGATAACTGTATATAGGTCACCACAATGTCAAATTAATGTTGCAATAGAATGTATAAATACAACAATATTCGGCAGCAACCTCAATATGTACACTTCATCTTCTCGTCTGATTGTTGTGGGAGACTTCAATATAGATTTTAGAATGAATCCCCAAAATGGAATTTCCACATATTTTTCATCCATAAACATGTTTCCGTTAATAAACAGTAGCACTACACGAAGTTGTACAACTATTGATAACGTTTTTTCGAACTTCAATGTTCAATGTGGTACTATTCATAACTTTTTCAGTCACCATTTACAGGTCTGGTTCAAATTTAATACTTAATTATTATTTTTGAACCAGATTTCTAAATAGTGACTAAAAAACTTAGTAAATAAATAACTTTAATAAAAGAACTTTCGCAAGTCTGCTGCAAGGCTAGTATAAGTGTTTCAGTTATATTATAGATAAATGATATGTGTTAATATAAAATAAAGGATTACTTAAACGATAAAGAGATCTTTGTCTTAAATTTATGCTCCTCCATCTTTCCCCATTGTAATGTTATGAATTTCATTTTGCAATAAAAATACCATAGTTATGACTCGATTGTCGTAATGAACGAACTTTGTAAACCTTGCAGGTTTGTACGGAACCCTCGGTGCGCGAGTCCGACTCGCACTTGGCCGGTTTTTTTTTTTCATACTTACATAAGTTCACGCCTGCATCCCACAGGGGTAGGCAGAGACCAGGGACTGGCAATTGTCACGATCCTGACAGATAACTTTTGCCTGATTGTCATTAAATTTATTAGTCGTTCTTTGCACGCAACGCACGCCGGCTTCGGTTGTTTTTTTTTCGATATTTTTTTACTTTCCTACAAAATACTCGGAAAACGGCAACAGTCTTGAGGATTAGTAACATTACATGTTCAGCAAAGTAAATCGATTGGGTGATATAAAAAAAAATTGTAACTTAGGTAAATAACACCACTGATTTCTGAACGTAACTATATTTTTGGAAGGTTGTCTTTGAAAAAAACGTCATTAGGGGATTTTTGCGAGAAAAAAAGATGGAGGAAGCTTAGTAGAAGTTTTGTGACCTTTCATCATCATCATCATCACCACTCAGCCACAAGAAGTCCACTGCTGGACATAGGCCTCCTCCATGGATTTCCAAAAAGACCGGTCGGAAGCGGCTTGCATCCAGCGTCTTCCCGCCACTTGGATGAGATCGTCTGTCCATCTTGTGGCTGGTCGTCCTACGCTGCACTTGCCGATATGTGGTCTCCATTCGAACACTTTCCGGCCCCATCGGCCATCAGTTCTGCGTGCTATGTGCCCCGCCCACTGCCACTTCAAATTACTAATCCGCTGGGCTATGTCGACGACTTTCGTTCGTCTACGGACCTCATCATTTCTGACTACGGTTTCGTAATTCCGTGCATGTGACCTTTGCTGACACAATATTAATACAAAAAGAAAATTTCGTTTGTGTCATTAGAGAATAACCTCTTTTAATAAAGGGTTCTCTAATACCCCTTTTAAGAAAGGGGTATTAGATACCTCTGTTAATTATAGGTATTTTATTTCCCAAACCGAATCACTTAAGAGTGAACTGAATTGGGGGGGCAGGAGAGAGTACCAAGGGGGCAGGGGAGCGGGCGCTGAAGGTTGTCGTGAAAAATTACGGTCCCCTTTTCAGCGACGAAATCGTGGACCCACCTAGGTACCTAGTGAACGGCCGAACGAATTACCTATGATGACCCCCTTCTAGGTACAGGCTCGTCTTGGTTATTTTGCGCAAGGACTGACTGAAAACAGTTGATTGAACACAAAAATGGAATTAACAAGAACAAAGAAAGAAAGAAAGAAAGATAGAAAGAAAAACGTTTATTGCAACAACAGACAACAAACATTATTCAAAACTTAAAAACAAAAGAAAATATGTACGATAAAAAACAATAAAAACACTTAACAAACTTTGTCGCGGTGTGCCTCTGCTACTCCAAATGGCAGCTGACTCAGCATAGCGCTGAGGACGTGAACCCTCAGCCAGGCCTGTTTCACTACGCGGGTCGGTATCGAACGCGTAAGTACATGCGGCGACCACTCCGGAGTGGCGAATAGGTAGGAATTCAGGCGCCAGAAGAGGTAAGAGTTACGCATACGCAGTAGAAAGAGAGGCAACATGTAGGTGAATATAACGTAGCTTTTTTAGCGCCGTGCGATTTGAATTGCACCTAATTGTATCGCTGCTAGAGTCCCTTTTTCTTTAGTTGATTTTGCGGAGTGAATCTTCTGTACTTGTACTATTATGTATTCTGTGCCTCAGCGCTGACTTTTAGTCAGTGCCAATAGCCCTAAATGCTCCAGAGCGCGGTGCGGCCTGTTGCTAACTAACAAATAGAACAAAAACGTAACAAAACGAAAAGATATAGGTACAATAAATTTACATAAACAGTGTATAGGTACATATCCCTGTAATATAACACACACACACACACAAGAATATAAGGTGTATAAACCACACAGGCACATACTCAATACTCAATACTTTATTGCATTCCACAAGTTGTAGGATTGTTACAATTTAACTTAACGGTTATTTGATGAGATCTTTGTGGACCCTGTAGGGCACGCAACATTTTAAAGTGCTATTTGAAATATGCATTACATTAACTTACAATTGGAAAATATTGAATTAATAATCATGCAATTTTAGTTATTCTATTTAAAAGATTATATTTAAATGTTATTTGTGAGTACAATAATGAATATTCTATCTATCTATCTAAACAATTAATTATCTTGTTTCATCTATACTATCTTTAAAATATTCTTCTATGGTATAATAACATTTTGATATTAGTATTTTCTTTAGATCTTTATTGAAATTGTTGTCGTTATTTACATTGCTGCTGGCCCCACACTAGTATACCCTGCGTCGCGTGGGAACTAGAAACTGCGACATCACAAACATACTATAAACATCCAAGACCTGGGGTTTTTTTTTGTAGGCAGCCGAGATTCGAACCCGGGATCTTTTGCATGATAGGCAGATGCGCTAATCGCTGCGCCACGGAGGTCGTCTATCCGGCATGCGTGCGTGCATCGAGTGATGAATGTCGATGAAGCGAGAGTGATCTGTCTATAGGGTCGTAGCAAGTGGTAGTCCCTGGTCTTTGCCTACCCTTCTGGGATACAGGCGCGGCGTGAGCTTATGTATGTAAGGTGTAAAAAATCCCCCGCGTGATCTCACGAGGGTTCTAGAAGTCAATAAGAACAACTTCATCATCAACCCATTATGTCCCCACGGAGAGGCACGGGTCTCTTCCCTGAGGAAGGTTTAGGCCATACTCCACCACGGGGGCCAAGCCCGGATTGGTGGAGGCTTGCAAGACTAGTGGCTGGTCTTACTGTCAAAAGTTTTCAAGCCACCCCAAGGCCTCTCACTTGACTTAACGACAGCCATCTAACGACGGCAGCCGTGCCTTGCGAAGCGCGGAACCGCTCGGAAAAATGCCACTAGCGTTAGTCATAAACGATCACCCGTCCATGCACTGAACGCGACCTATATTGCTTAACCTTCGTGATCGTTTAAGATCACTCAGACGGCCGGGGCTATGAGCGATTCCCTATATTAAAACCTATGTATATTTGTATAATTAATTCTCTATGAAGTACCAATGACTAGCTTGTTGACCCGAGAAGAGTAACAAGAACTGTGACAGAAGATTTTTGTTTCTACGTGAATTCATACTTATAATTCCATTACAATTCAATCCCTTATGCCCCAGTTAGTCAGCTAATACCGTCAGTTAGTTAAACCCAAAGGGTCGGACAATCTTTTGACAGCGGGAGGGATTAGGCGGGCGGTCTGCAGAGCTGCTTTCAAACGAACCAGATAGTGGATTGTGTTATTGTAAACGTTGGGATTCGGACTGCCTTGTTCCCGAAAACTGTAACACGCTTGACTGCCTCAGTGGACATAGTCGACATTTTTGAACCAAAAATGGCTCTGCTCACGGGGTACATAATAATATTACAATATCTATAATTAAAATATATAAGGTCCTAACAAATCAAGCACAAATATTCTAAGGGCCAATAGAGTAAAAGATAAACAACAATTTAGAATGTTCAATTCATCAATTAAACAATTATTATTAGGAATAATAGGTCGCATAAAAAAATACGAGTCGCTCGTAGCCTGGGCTGCCTGAGTGATCTTGAACGATCACTAAGGTTAAGCAACATACGGCACGTTCAGTCCATGGATGGGTCACCGTCTATGACTAACGCTAGTGGCATTTTTTCCGAGCGATTCCGTGCTTCGCAAGGCACGTTAAGCAGTTGGTGCCGGCTGCCGCGTCGATAGATGGCAGTCGTTAAGCCAAGTCAAGAGGCCTTAGGGCGGCTTGAAAACTTCTGACAGTAAGACCAGCCACTAGTCTTACAAGCCTCCACCAATCCGGACTTGGCCCCCGTGGTGGAGTATGGCATGTACCTTCCTCAGGGAAGAGACCCGTGCCCCTCGGTGGGGACATAATGGGTTGATGATGATGATGATGATGATGATAAAAAAATACGTGGGTATTAAAAATGTACACGCACACATATGTGCCGCCGCACTACGTACACATGTTATAAATTTTATGTCACATGTCATTAAGCATTGCAGGTACTTCAATCGTGTGTGTGTGTGTGTGTGTGTGCGCGCGCATGAAAACAGGATGATTATAAAATGAATTTGTTTGGAAGTTTTAATTTTTGTTGTAAAAGGTATTATTACACTATATATGACTAGTTACCCCTTGAAATATTTGCGCTTGATTTGTTAGACCCTAATATACCTACACTTAAAATCCCGATGCTCAAGTAGCTAGTGCCACTATAACTTCCCAAATCAACATAACTTAGAAAACAAAGACATAGAGGTATATGCCCGCACCGAGAATCGAACCTGGGTCTCGCGCTTCCTAGTCCATCGATCTATCCACTGGGCCACCGGAACGACTGATCTAAAACTATTTAATTTTCCAACCAAAAGGAGAAAGGTGAAAACACAAAAAGGATATCTTAATAACTTCTTTGTCGAAAAGCCAGCGAATCCCATCCCAGCCAACCAAACATTACCCGACTGGCAGACGAAAATACCTCTAACCACATTACGATAGGGTTCAGTGAAGCTAAAAATGAGATCAAGGTGAAGCTGCTTTTGGGATGCAGAGTTTTGTCACTTAAGCTAAAAGTAAATGTTTGGGACCAGAGGTCACCAGTGCGTTCAGTACGTTAGAAGACAAAGGAACCTCACCACAGAAAAACGTCCATTAATCAAAATGTCAAGATCAATCTATATTTTTCTCTCTTTTCCGCTATAGGACACAATTAGGGTGATAAGGGAGGTAAATGGTATCTTTGGGAAAAAGGAAAGCTTGATGGAATTAGGATTTTTCAATAAAACTAATTCTGGTAAGATAGGTAAAAATATTCTTGGATCTTCACTTGTTTGTGATGTTGCTGTTTCATGTTCCCACGACACGGGGTATCCTAGTGTGGGGCCAGAAGGAATGTATGTGCCTGTATGTAAATGTTTATGTTGTCGTTGTTTCTGGTTCCCACGACACGGGGTATCCTAGTGTGGGGCCAGAAGCAATGTATGTGCCTGTATGTAAATGTTTATGTGTGTTTGTTTCTTCTGGTATACCTTTATACGTGCAAACCAATGCAAATAAGTAAATGCAAAGGGCAAAGTTTTTCCTTTAAATAAATTATTCTTTCTATTTTTTCTATCAGGTCGCACGCAACAGTCCTTGATGTATGAATGTTCCTTTGTCCTAGCTTAGATACTACTAACATAAATTTAAGTTTAAAATGTAAATGTACTAACCAAATATGAATCTGGTTGTTCGAACCAAATAAATTATTATTATTATTATTATTTCCCCTTTCCTCCAGATTTTTTATCACTCACAACCAGGCTCCCTAAACAGATACATTCTTTCACTTATTCATCCTTTCATCTTTAATCGTTATCTTTAGTAAGACCATAATAATTCCTAGACAATAAGGGCTTGTCCACATCACCACGTCACGACGTCGTCAACGTGGAACGCGTGGTGTCGCGGCGCAGTGCGTTGACGTGATGACGTGCAAACTTACGTTACCGTCACGTAAAAATGTACCTCATGATGCCGCAATGTTACACGTCGCCGTGCCTTGTTCCGGTACATTCTTCACTACGTACCGGAGAATTAGCAGTCTTGTTCTAGATATTATGGACTGCAGACGAAATCTGCTTCTGCTATTGATAAAAAGACAGAAAAAGAGGTAGGAGAACAGTTTATTTTTTCAATTATGAATAGTGATGGAATAATTTAACTTAGCGAGCGCATCAGCCATACGTTGGCTTACGACGACGTCAGACGCGCCGTTCCACTGCGACGTTGCGTACCGTGCATGTCAACGCACCGTGCCACGATACCGCACCGTTCCACGTTGACGACGTCGTGACGTGGAGATGGACAGGCCCTAACGTCCGTCTCTATACTTTTTATGTCGATAAAAATATTAGGTTAAAATTTAAGGGTGTAAAAAAAAAAAAAATTTTTTGGTGGACCCATTGGCACACCATAATTATAACATTTGTTCATTTCAAGGTCGTTGTGGAAGTGAAAATGTTAAAACTTTATTGCATAAAATTAGAGGAAAAAAGTTTGCTGCGTCGGCTGGGAGTCGAACCAGGATCCACTGCTTGGAAGGCAACTGACGAATGCTGACCTTTATACTACATTTGTGACTGTCGTGAAAGTGATCAGTCAGGATCGTGGCAAGTGGCAGTTCGTGGTCTCTGTCTACCCCTTTGGAATATAGGCGTGAGCTTATTTGATTAGAGATTTCCTAAATGTTTGTTCAGGTGTTTAAAGAGAATATTCTGAAATGGTTGGTTTTTCACCGACTATATTATATGCGTTGGTGGTGTAAAGGTCAGCATAGTTGCCTTCCAAGCAGTTGATCCGGGTTCGATTCCCGGCCGACGCATAAAGCCAATATTTTAGTAATTTGAAAAACTTGATTAGCCTGTCTAGGTAGGTGCTCAGACGCTACAGATTATCTTAGAAGTTGTACACGTAGAACGCGTATTCTATCTATTTTAAATATTTTACTAACTGGCTTGTGATAATGGATCTCGATACCGCTTTAACTTGTAACCCTGGCTTTTCTACGGACTCTGGACATTATTCCTATGACGACCCTGGCGCTTTGACGAAACCCCAACCTTCTCCTACCGTTGTTGACACAAATCGACCTGTTTCTCCAAATACATTGATTCTGCTACAAAATGTTTCACATTTTGTTTATGACACACATAACCTACTAAACCTATTACTTAATAATGATCAAATCGCCTGTTCACGTATGGCCAAAGCACCCTATAAAATGGTCCTTGTCCTTTGTGTACCTAAAAAAATTGCTAACGTCTCGTCCCAAAAAAAACATGATAATAGCAGAACTTGCCAAGTTCCTTGTCTTATCGGAATCACCATCGTTATGAGAAAGAAGGAAAACATGTGTAACTTTTAAGTCTAACGATTAAACCCTAGTAAGTTTTCATAAAAAGTCTAATAATAAAATAAAAATATGTTTTACAATCGCTCGTAGCCTGGGCTGACTGAGTGATCTTAAACGATCACGAAGGTTAAGCAACATACGGCGCGTCCAGTCCATGGATCGGTCACCGTCTATGACTAACGCTAGTGGCATTTTTCCGAGCTGCCGTCGATAGATGGCAGTCGTTAAGCCAAGTCAGAGGCCTTAGGGCGGCTTAAAAACTTCTGACAGTAAGACCAGCCACTAGTCTTACAAGCCTCCACCAATCCGGACCTGGCCCCCGTGGTGGAGTATGGCCTATACCTTCCTCAGGGAAGAGACCCGTGCCACTCGGTGGTGACATAATGGGTTGATGATGACGATGATGATGTTTTACAAAGAAATCTGGCACAGGCATCATCCCCAACACGCCATTTATCTTCATTTGCCATTTCGCGATCCCTCGTCATTTATTACCACGAAATTTATTTATTTATCTACATTGTTTTTGCAATAAATGTAGTTAACTTTCATTTTCTCTCTGTAATATCCAATTATTATCCAGTATCATTTGCCTTCCAAATTGGACTCTATGCCCTTAACATAAGAACAGTCCAAAGTTTACATTGTAAACTTTTCGGCTGTCAACAGCACCCTGCAATGGAATAAAGATTTCCCTAAGACAGCTTCGATGTTGCTAAAGTAGATTTGTATATCAAACGTATTCAAGCCAAGAAAGGCCGCAAAGACAAAATCGATATACCTACATTGCCAACATTTGGTCCCAATCTACTACAAGCTACAATGAAGCAAACTTACCCTCAACGTCTCTTATTCATAATCCAAGGCATCACAAATTGACAGGATTTCCAAACCACTTTAAAAAAATACTAAACACCATTTAACGTTCCTTTTTCAAGTCCTTTAAAAAAAATACAACCCACAGATTAATAATATTGGCCGGAAATAAACGCAACGCAACATTAAACCAAATGACAGCTTAAAAAATAACTAAAACCCTCCCTGAGGAAGGAACCGTTTACTGACGAGAAAAGAGAATTTTCCCTTACAGAACACATACAAAAGGCATTTGGCATTATAACTCTGGCCGCATTACGTTATTGCACGCCCAAACGCGACAAAAAAAAAACAAATAACCACAAAAACAAAAAAAATGTTGTAACGCAAAGACATAACCTCAAAAATAAAAGAAATTGGTGTAAATAAGTCAAAATAATTGCCTGGGGATGAATGTTTCAATATTTCAGGCGCTCACAACGCCCCCGACGACCGACCGCGGCGAACCGCCGCGCTGACTGAACCTCCCTCCCAACCCCTGCAACCCTAAGGGGATGTATAGATACACTAGATTCACAGGGACCGCTGCTAAAGCTGCGAACCTGGAGGCGAGTCACAAACCTGCACAATGGGCATGGTCCGCATGGTCCTAATTATTGATGTTACAGTTAAAACCCCCGCTCAAAACCGCTTTTAACTGCGAAAATCAGGCAAAAGTAGTTTTGACCGATGCCCTTGGTCAAAACCACTTTTAACTGCAAAAATATATGGCAATAGTGTTAAGAATGTTATTTCTGGAATGTTAGAACTGTCAAAACCACTTTTGTCTGATTTATGCAGTCAAAAGTGGTTTTGACCGGTTATGAGTTTTGACTGTAACAGACAATACATAAATACAAAATAATACTTAATTTTAAAGGTTAAATGGTTAGTGGTCATCTTTAAAGAAATGATTTAAAGGAAAACAAAAGTTGTTTAAAGAAAAATGAAGTTTAGCGAAGTTAGTAGAGAAATAAATATCTGTAAGTAGAAATTAATAATACTCACTTTTATTCTATTTTATAAATAAGTGTGTGACTACCTCAACCTTCTCACGGTCGTTTCACACGTGAGTGAAAGTAGGTATACTATTTAAAAAAAAAAGAAAATCATTCCATTTGAATAGATTTCGAGTATTTTTAGTTTTGTTTGTTTACCACTAGAAACTGACTTATTTTAATGACGTACTTCCATGCATGACGAGAGTAATCTGTCTCACATGATTGAATGATTTTACTGACTTTTTTAATTTGACCTGTAAAAAAAGATATGTTTTTTTTTCCAGTGTTTTAGGGTGACTGTCACTTGTGAGCCTGAGGATGCCTCGTGTTAGAGGCGAAACGGGTCGCCTTTTCTCACACAAGTATTGGTGTCGGTGGTGGTGTATTCGTGTCTTGCTTCTGCTTGAAAAAGTGGGAATGAGAGGGCGCTGCATTAACTAACCGGATGGTGCTTGTGGGATTTTACCGGAATTCAGCAAAGTGATTTGCACATATTAATGCTATTATGGATTTCCGCAAAGTAACGCCTGATTTCATGCAATTTTTTTTTCTCGGTGTCGCTAGTGTTACCCCCTGGTACCTTTAAGGGCTTGCATAGGTTCACAGTTTAAGCAGTCGCTTCACGTGTTTACAGGGAGGGCTGCAGGCAAGAGAGATCGGCTCGATTTAACTCGGGACGCTAATTTCTTCCAGGGCCGAATAGGGTAGTTTCCAGGGTCATAATAATTAAATTCTATTTAGTCCATATTTTAGATTATAAAAAAATATTGGACACGTATTTTTTTCTTTTTTCGACTAAACAAAAAATAACAAAGATATAGCCCATTAAAGTTACGTGTGACGTCACTCCGTGTTAAAAAATGCAGCACGGCGTGACGTCACACGTAACTTTAATGGGCTATATCTTTGTCATTTTTGGTCTAATTTACAAATAAAAAAATACGTGTCCCTTATTTTTGAATAATCTAAAAGACGGATTAATTACATTTTTTAGGGCAACTAGCCCATTCTTAGTTACTATGACAATTAGATGCAAATTGGTAGTTGAGTTTAATTCTTCAGTGCGTTAATCAGTACCCACATGAGAAGTACACAATATTTCCCTATTATAACTTAACTCATTTTGAGTATTTGATAAATTAAATTTATTAATTTTGAATTTAAAATATTGTACGATGATTGAATACCTAAAGCCTTTCGATCGGTATATCAAGCTAAAGGGTATTTTTTTCTCGGGTTCGATTCCGGGTTCAACCATGTAATTATTTAAAAATCTGTGAATGCAAATTCAAATTCAAATTCAAAAATTTATTTCAACGTAAAGAATTTACTTTCTGCTTGTTGAATGTGAATGTACATACAGTTATGTATAATGTTAGCCGCTGCCTTGGGGCCGTCTGTAGTGGAGAAAAAGGCAGCGAAAAAAAACTCCACTCTGACCATCTTTTCTCAAATCACCTTAAAGCTAATACAAATCAAACCTACAAAATAATATCTTGGATGTGTTGAACACTAGACACATTTATCCTCGATTAAATTTAATATTAAAATACTATTTAATGCCATACGTCCTTTTCTTCTAAATAATCGTTGATTTTATAATAAGCTTTTTTGCAAAGAGTGTGCTTAACACAATTCTTAAATCGCGTTGGAGGTAACTCTAATATATCTTGGGGTATCTTGTTGTAGAACCTTATACAGTGCCCCATAAAGGAAGTATTAACTTTTGCAAGTCTAAATCGTGGAAATGACAATTTATGTTTATTCCTAGTATTAACGTTATGATGGCTACCAAGTGTTTCGAAGTCTGTAATATTTTTCCTAAAGTACATAATATTTTCATATACTATATATATTGGCTTGCAACTGTTAGGATGTTAGTTTCTTTGAAAAAGTCTCTTAGCGAGTCCCTACTACCTAGCTTGTAAATAAATCGGATCGCTCTCTTCTGCAAGATGAAGATAGTCTCAATGTCTGCTGCCCGGCCCCACAGTAGTATACCATAGGACATGCAGTTTAAAATGTTTCAATTAAAATAATGTCATTAAAATAGTGGCATTTTTCCGAGCGGTTCCGTGCTTCGCAAGGCACGTTAAGCAGTTGGTGCCGGCTGCCGTCGATAGAGCAGCTGGCAGTCGTTAAGCCAAGTCAGAGGCCTTAGGGCGGCTTGAAAACTTCTGACAGTAAGACCAGCCACTAGTCTTACAAGCCTCCACCATTCCGGACTTGGCCCCCGTGGTGGAGTATGGCCCATACCTTCCTCAGGGAAGAGACCTGTGCCCCTCGGTGGGGACTTAATGGGTTGATGATGATTATGTCGTAGTATAGGATGACGTAGCACACTACTGCCGGCTCAGCGCAGCTGTTGTACGGGGATAGCCGCAGTGCGTTTTTTCTTGGTGGCGGGCCTGAGCAAAATACAAACTGGCTCAATGGCTAGCATATAAGTAAAGTGTTTTGCCTGCATAGGCGATACACTGCCAAAGAAGTCTGGTGTTAAGCAGAACATTCATATTGAATGTATTCAGAGTAGAAACTGACTAACAGAGAATTTGGGACGTCCCTATAGACAATATAATATATAATCTGTCACCTCTTGCAACCTACCTCAACACAAAACACACACACACACACACACACACACACACACACACACACTCACACACACACACACACACTTGTCTCTTAGTAGTACTACATTGACCGTTTCGCAGGGCTAAGAGGCACGTGACCTTTCACACATTTACACACACACACACACAAGCTTTTACGTTGGTTACGTTGGTTGGTGTTACGTTGGTACGTTTTTTTTTTGTTTTCTTTTATGAACTAAAGTCTGTTCGATATCATTGATATTTACTGCCTACGCACGTGACGGCTTTTGAAAAAAGAAATTAAAGGATGCCGACGCGGCGCAAACACGCCAGCGAATTTGGCTCACAGCTCGTGTCATTCTACTATTATGTAGATCACGCAATTAAAGAAGTAAATCAATCAGTATTTTAGAATGGATTTATAACGAGACGTTCCTGCATCACTTAAGTAGGTACCTATTCTAAATACCGGTGGAGATGAATATTTTGAGGACACTTCGAGTGATGAAGAGCAGTGTTTTATTATGTGCTTTATTGGGTATACCTATTGTGTACAATGTTTTTTTTTTCTATTTAAAGTATTTTTGCCATCTAAGTTGTATTATTGAAATAAACGTTTTTTTACAAGCGGTGGTGGCGTAATGGGGTTGACCCTTGCTTCTCGATCTTGAGAGTCTGGGTTCGAACCACGCATGTACCAATGACTTTTAGTTACGTACATTTGTTTGTACAGCAACACCATTCGCTGATAAATTGTGCCCGGATAACGGCGACAGGCTTGCCACTTGTCACGTTTGGGACCTAATAAACTCGGCAAAACGTGGGCCCAGTTCCAGTGACTTGTGCCTCTGCCTACCCCTTCGGGGATATCGGGCGTGAGTTTATTATTTATTTATTTATTATTTTTTATTACGTTTTTTTACTAAAACCAAGATTGCCTTCGTGTGTACCGACACTATCTAAGCGAACGGACTTTACCAACCTGAATGAAAAACGGTGGTGGTACTATAGACTCTATAGTACCACCATCATTTTGCATCTCTATAGGATAGACGCGTACAAAAAAAAAGTATTTAAAAAAATATTTTAATTTGAATTCGAATTTGCCTAGAATAATCTAATCTAACTTAACTGTTCATTGTGCCACCAACGCCTGTGATTGAGATGAGAAAATTTACACTTAAGTAAGGTAACATTTTCAGTTTATTTACTCAGGTGTAACCGTGTGAAACATGTTATACAATTTAAAGAAATGGTACATTTTAAAGTATCTACCACAAGCGTTGGTGGTGTAAAGGTCAGCATAGTTGCCTTCCAAGCAGTTGATCCGGGTTCGATTCCCGGCCGACGCAACGACAAAGTTTTGACACCCCTGTTTGTGTAATTAGCCAACAAAATGTATGCATTTCGCCTTGGAGCAATTCGTCAGACTTCTCCTAATTGTGTGTTGATGATAAACATAAACATTTGCATACACGCACATACATTGCTTCTGGCCCCACACTAGGATACCCTGTGTGGTGGGAACCAAAAACAGCGACGTCACAAACATGTAAACATCCAAGACCTGGATTGATTGATGATCAAGTGATAATACTAATAAGAACTTCCACGCAACACAATCACTTGACCTGGTCCCAAACTAGGATACCCTGTGCGATGGTAACCAGGCAAGGACATTACAAACATTAAAACACGACCTCTATCTCGGTAGCTAAGCGCCTTAAAAATTAGGCCAACGAGGCAATGAAACTATTGTTAAATAGGTTTGAATAGGTTTGTGCATATGCGTTAGTCACAGACGGTCACCCATCCATGCACTGAACGCCTTCAATGTTGTCACGTTAATTTTGTTGCAGGGAAAATTAAACATGAACAAAATATATTTACAAGTATATTTACAAGTTTACATGAGGTCGAGGGTCACTAGCCTAGGTCACAGTTTATTCGCGCACTGTCTATTAGGTTTTATCGACCACACTTTAGTCCGAGTATAAATACCCCACTTCCCTCGCAGTCACTCGCGCTACGTCCAGGCGTAGTCCAGCGTCCGGAAGAGGGTGGCCGAGTCCAGCAAAAGGGGAAAGCGGTCAGAGTAGCCTCTCAGTGTTTGTCTGCTTCAACACAGCGGCGGTAGCTTAAACCCGCACAGAGTTCCTGAAATGTGCCCATAGGTACACATTAGTGGGCGATCAGGATAAGCCTGGACTGTCCCACATAGCTAGCAAGCGAAAGCAGAGAGGTGGTAGGGTATACTTTACAAGCGCCCAAGCCTACTTGCTAGCGATGTGGCAGCAGTACATATTTTAGACCAGAACGGTTACAACAAACTAAACTAAAAGCATAACTACATGTAGACACTAATCAGTCACCGATAGATTATCGCTGGAATTATGCATAGGAAAACTTAATACTAACTAACGCGTCATTATGTACATTGAACTTTGGACCATAGCCAAAACGCATCTACCGCGCAACGATTACTAAAGCTAAATAGGTACGTAAAATATGCACAACTCACCCAAGCTCGGGATTTCCTATTAACATAGGAATTGGATACTCAATTGGTATCTCTGCCAACACCTCACGACCAAGGGCGTCGTAGGATTCGTTGTAGCTAGTTAGCTAACACAACAACAAATATAAGGTTGTCACAAGAGGAAGGATCCGAGCGACTGAGGCACGACCGGCAGGCCGGCCTTTGGCCCACCATGCGAAAACTAGTCACAGTACTACTAATGTTTGCGCCTGGCTTTCATCTATATCAAAATCGTGGCGTTAGATGGCGTGTAAATACTAATATAGGTTTAAGTGTTTATAAAGTTAGAATGTACTTTTGTTTATTATTGTTATACTGTAAATAAATAGTTAATTTATCTATTTTATTAGATTTTAAGCTAGTACATAAGTTAGTAATTAGGCACTCATTGTAAATAATAATTTCTTAATTAAAGTTCTGTTTTTGAAACAAAATGTGTGTCACAGTTCACATTTCGTTACAATGTTGCTTAACCTTCGTGATCGCTTAAGATCACTCAGGCAGCCGGGGCTACGAGCGATTCAAATAAGTAATGTTTTTTTATTGCAAACAAAAAGAGTCTTAACAGTGTACTGTAGCGATTCCTCTTTGTAGTAACTGGCTGGCACACCAGCCGCCTTGTATGAATTTGAATATTTGAGAGAGAATCGCTACATTTTTGTGGAGATGTCAGTCAATGACTAGCTAGGCTAGGCGTTTCTTGAAAAAAGATAATAAAATATAGTAGGTATTATTGCTAAAAAACATCTGTTTCAATCAAGAGTCAATTTTAGTTGCTTTGTTAAATCAAACTATTACCGTATTGTAGTTAGCATGTTTTGATTCTGCCCGGCACACTAACCTCTTGTTTGTGGCAATGTCATTATTACGTCCATGATGTCATGTGACTGACCGAACCCAAGCCTTAGGCGTAGGGCAAGCAAGAGGGTGGTGTGTTTACTTACTAGCATTTAAGAGTAATTAAAATTGTAAAACCAAGAGCATCTGCCAACAAACTGTTATGCAGTTTGGCAGAAACCAACATCCTGTATTTTACTTTATATTTATCTGAATAAACGTCTTCAATCAATCTAGGCTTAGGCGCGCTCGTAGCCTGGGCTGCCTGAGTGATCTTAAACGATCACTAAGGTTAAGCAACATACGGCGCGTTCAGTCCAAGGATGGGTCACCGTCTATGACTAACGCTAGTGGCATTTTTTCGAGCGGTTCCGTGCTTCGCAAGGCACGTTAAGCAGTTGGTGCCGGCTACCGTCGATAGATGGCAGTCGTTAAGCGAAGTCAGAGGCCTTAGGGCGGCTTGAAAACTTCTGACAGAAAGACCAGCCACTAGTCTTACAAGCCTCCACCAATCCGGACTTGGCCCCCGGCCTAGGCGCACACTAGTGACACGCGACAGGCGACAGCTCGGCGACTAAACGCGACGACAGGCTACGGCCGTCAATTTTCATATATTTTGTTCGAATGTCCGCACACTTGGTGTCAGAGTCGCGGAGTCGCGACGACAAGACGCCAGAAGCAAATGGCAACGTCGCGTCTGACGCGGCGACTTGACGCGGCGACAAGTCGCCCTGTTTGCGATGGCTCTAAATTGTAGCAAAAGCTATTTTAAACGAAAGTCTAATACGCGGATACGCCTCGCATTTTGAATATTATGCCTTTCTTTCTGTTCCATGCAACTTTAGATGAAACATTACAATTACATGCCAGGCATACTGCAAATACTGCCTGCGATGGGATCGGAATTTACGAAATATTTTTTGAATATTTCAGCTAACATTGCATGGAGATATTGCATAACACGTTTTTAGATAGATAGATAGAGACCTACACTTTATTGCACATAAAATAACAACATAACATAACATTTACACACAGGCACATACATTGCTTCTGGCCCCACACTGGGATACCCTGGAACCAGGAACAGCGACGTCACAAACATGTAAACATCAAAGACCTGTTTTTTTTTGTCCCCAGCCGGGATTCGAACCCGGGACCTCTCGCATGGTAGTCAGATGCGCTAACCGCTGCGCCACATCGGTAAAAAAGCAAATTACACAGGTATTTTTTAATCTAAGAGTACAACAGCGGCCTTATCACTAATAACTAACAACTTATAAAGTTAACATTTTGTTTGAACTTTGAATAAAAAAGTTCAATTTGAATTAAATTACGTGGGGAAGAAACTAACAAAGAAACTCCACATTTATTTGAATCTATCCTAAATTTAAAGCTGAACGTGTGGCTTTATCTATAGCTAATTAATTTGACTGGGGATGTTAAAAACGTAACTTGCGTCGGCCGGGAATCGAACCCGGATCAACTGCTTGGAAGGCAACTATGCTGACCTTTACACCACCAACGCTTGTGGTTCAGACATTGAAATTTACATAATTATTTAATTTTCGTAGTATAACTCTTCCAACTTTAGTACGTTGAATAAGTTTTAGTCCATTACACTTGAATAAATAAAAGTAATTTGACTAACTTACACATTTTAATACAACTAAAGTAAGCGTTGGTGGTGTAAAGGTCAGCATAGTTGCCTTCCAAGCAGTTGATCCGGGTTCGATTCCCGGCCGACGCAACGCACACTTTTTCCACGAATTTTATACATAATTAGCCGAGAAAAAGATGCACTACTCATCAGAGTCACAGTCCGTTGATACATCATCTCCTAAGTTACGTCGGTGACGACCTCTGTGGCGTAGTGGTTAGCGCTTCTGCCTACCATGCGAGAGGTCCCGGGTTCGAATCCCAGCTGGAGAAAAAAAAACCCCTGGCCTTGGATGTTTACATGCTTGTGACGTCGCTGTTTCTGGTTCCCACGACACAGGGTATCCTAGTGTGGGGCCAGAAGCAATGTTATGTGCCTGTATGTAAATGTTATGTTATAAATGTTATGTTATGTTAGTGGCAGGGTAAAAAAAGCCGGCCAAGTGCGAGTCTAGCTTCAATGGTTCCGTACCTATCTAAGTTTACATTAGCTACGAAAGCGTCCTCACTGTAATGAGGGCGCTGCAGCGCGCTGGTGAATTAAGAAAGCAGGTTGATGATGTTAGGTCTTCATTAACTTTATTTGTTACTGTGCACAGTTACATATGTTTGAAGACGAACGATGTTATTGAGATGCCAACTGTCTGGGCGCAGGCAGTGAGGCCCGTGAACTCGACTGGGCTCGGTGCACAGTCAGCAATACGGCGACCTAGAAAGGTGTATCTCTCTTCCATTAGGGCCCTCCACACCAAAATAATTTTGGTGTGGAGGGCCCTTAAATATCTATTTCATTTGGATTAAATTATTTATTTTGAAAGTGGAAATACTTGCTTCTCGATCATGAGGGTCTGGGTTCGAACCACGCATGTACCAATGACTTTTAGTTACGTACATTTGTTTGTACAGCAACACCATTCGCTGATAAATTGTGCCCGGATAACGGCGACAGGCTTGCCACTTGTCACGTTTGGGACCTAATAAACTCGGCAAAACGTGGGTCCAGTTCTAGAGACTGGTGCCTCTGCCTACCCCTTCGGGGATAACGGGCGTGAGTTTATTTATTTTTTTTTTTTTTTTGAAATACAACTAGAATTGTTGTGTGAAAGCGTCTACCTGTTGCCGTTATTAATGCCGTTATGTTTGTGGTAAGGGAGCCTTAATATTTATTTCTAATCTGTGTTTGATAGTCGTAAAATAATATACTGCAAACTTTATTATCATATATTTTTACGTGTAAATACTAAATAAATATTTTAAAATTAATGATTAAACTTAAATGAAACTAAATATACTTTGTGTTGACTTGTACGGTTAAATTCTTTTTTTTAGTTAAAATTACCTAAAAATCATAAAGTTATTCTGGCATGGCTTAGCTTCTATCGTTTGCACTTGAAGGGTCCGGCGGGGGATTCGCGGGGCGGGGCGGCAAAACCGGGGATTTTAGGTGATTTTCACAAAAAAAAAATATTTAAATATTTTTTTTCTTCAGTATCATGTAAATAACCACCCCTGAGTCTGATTTAACTGTACAAATAAACACCCTGTATAATAATAATGTATACTATAGCCTAAATATAAAAAATTGTCTCTAAGCCGGTTGTTGTCATAATGGCAACAGAAATGAGACGGACAGTGGAGTCGGTCCGGTCGGTCGGCCCGTTTTTATTCTTTGGGTACGGGACCCTAAAACTTACAAGTCATGTTAAGAGTTAACGTCGATAAAGCTCGACAAAGAACGGCAGATCTCACTAAGTCCTAAGGCCCTTTCTGCACTGCTCCGGTCCGGCGTCGGAACCGGAATCAGTCATGAGAAAAATATCGGATGTCGGATTATGCTTCTCCACTTCATCCGACTATAATCGGCAATGGACGTGACGCAGTGCTTGATTAAAATTCCTGGGTTTTTCTATTCGAGGCAGGCGATGTTTTCCACACATTCTATTAATGTAATTAAATAGTATGGGAACATTTTTGGGTTGTATGCGCGGTGCAAAAACGTGTATTGTTTTTGTATGTCGATCAGTTCGGCCCGGTAAAATACCGTTCCGATCTAGCAAATTATCGGACCTTTAAAAACCGGATGCCGGAGTAGTGGAGAAGCTTACTAGTATTCTTGTGTGTTTTTAAATCGGACCGGTAATTAACGTTTGCCGGACCGGAGAAGTGGAGAAAGGCCCTAATGTCGATAAAGCTCGACAAAGAACGGCAGATCTATCTAGTTTCCTAGTATCTTGTCCGCTTGAAATTTTATTCTGGTTTCAGTGTTGAGTAGCCCACGTGTTCAATTAATCTCGAAGATTAAGATTATTGGCATTGATCATTCGATATATTTAAGCGTTCTATTTCCATCTGCCCCTATATTACGCACACCAACTGCGGAACCTGCGACTTATTTTTTATATTATGTTTTTGTATGTATTTGACGACCTCTGTGGCGCAGTGGTTAGCGCATCTGCCAACCGTGTGAGAGGTCCCGGGTTCGAACGCCGGCTGGGGACAAAAAAAATCCAGGTCTTGGGTGTTTACATGTTTGTGACATCGCTGTTTCGGGTTTTCACGTCACAGTGTATCCTAGTGTGGGGCCAGCCAGAAGCAATGTATGTGCCTGTATGTAAATGTTTATGATATGCTTTATGTATAATTTACATTGAAAATATAAAGGAAACCATTTTAAGCCTGTTGTTGCAATAAACGTTTATCTTTCTATCTTTCTTTCTTTCTTTCTTTCTTTAAGAAACTATTTTCGGTAACTTTTGAGTTTAATTTATTGTCTATTTTAAATAATTTTTGAAAATTTTGGTGTTTGTGACGTCATCGTAGTACGATTAAAGAGATAGTCTTTGCCTAAATAAAAAAAAAATGTCATTAACGTCAGTTGATTTGATTTAGTGTGTTTTTTTGTAAGGCAAAAGATTAATACTCATACTGTCCTTGTTGATGTCACAGAAAAGTTATTTAACATCAAGGTTTTTTACTGAATATCTTGAAAAATATGGACTTGCTTACAAATCGTGATAAATAGAAATTGTACTAAAAGCATAATTTCTCAAAATGCCGCCTGATGATAAATTACCTGGGAAACTTTCTATGCGACATTGCTATTAACATTTTAACAGGCGTATATTAATATTCCCTTTGTTGGTATTTTATAATTGAGGTAAACCATTTGTGTGAAAGATAATCTTAACTAAAGTTGCGTGTAAAACGGAAAGTTTGTCAGAACAATTTTTTTATAACATTTACATACAGGCACATACGTTGCTTCTGGCCCCACACTGGTATACCGTGTGTCGTGGAAACCTGAAACAGCGACGTCACAAACATGTACACATCCAAGACCTGGGGTTCTTTGTCCCCAGCCGGGGCTTGAACCCGGGACCTCTCGCATGGTAGGCAGATGCGCTAACCGCTGCGCCATAAACGTCGGCAATTTAATTCCATAAAAAAATTTAAATCCTGTTTGCTGAATGTCTATGCTGGTAGTATTTTAGCCACTGCTTTCGGGCGTATTTTGTTATGAATTCATGATTATATAATCTGTTCGTTTGTATTTAAATGAAAAATCCGGAAACGCTATCCGGTTACAATAGCTATGTTGCGGTTGTTCCATCCATTGTGAAGTTAGGGCGCCTACTGAAAATCCAGTAGGTGCATTAACTAACCGCAATGGTGCTTGTGCGATTTTGGCGGAATTTAGCAAAGTAATTTTCACATTTTAATGCTAATATAGTAATAGTAATAACTTCCATAAATGAGACCGCCTGTATTTTGCAATGACAACACAAACGGAAACACTCCCAAACTAAGCCCATTTACACAAATAAAGCACGGCGTGCGGCTAGAAAATCTAAAACCAGAGTAGACGCCCGCCGCGTGGTTTGTAATATCTACCTGCATAGTTCACGGCAAATAAAAGCGCCGACGGACGATGTAAAACTGTCTAAGGTATCTTACAGACGAGCAGCACTTTACTGTCGACAAAGCCAACTGCAGCTGTCGGCGTGGCATGCCGACCCGTCGACAGCAATCGCCAATCAGCAATGAAAAAAATTCGTTATAAAAAAATTAATAAATAAACTTATGCCCTTTATCCCCGAGGGTGTAGGCAGAGGCACCAATCACTAGAACTGGGCCCACGTTTTGCCGAGTTTATTAGGTCCAAACGTGACAAGAAGCAGAAGTAGCAGTGAATAAAGAGTTAGGCCTCATACAGACGAACGGCACTTTGCTGTCGACAGAGCCATCTGGAGCTGTCGACACGCATCGGAGTTTGGTGCCCACGCGTCGACAGCAATCGCCGACCAATGACGACACGCGACGAGCGCACGCTATTTTTTCAGTCGACTTCTATAGGCCAAGCGCGTACACGTAAAAATTATCATTGTCCGACAGCGATATTGACATTGACGTATCCCTTCTAACGGCGGTAATTAGCATAACAATAGTTAAACAATGGCCGCCTGCCCGCAGCGGGCGTACCCCACGGGAAGGGATATTAATTGCATCAATTAAAAAACATAACTGCATTCGGAACTACGAGTATAAACTACTATAAATACTGACTGTCGCTTGCACTATGACGATCGAACTGCGCAATAGAACAAAGCTTCCAGCATCGGTGGGTTGCGCCGTCAACGCGTCGACAGCTGCTGTCGACAGACGACGACCACGGCTCGCCAGCAAGCGCCGACCAATGCTGGCGGCTGAAGTTGACTCTGCCTACAGCAAAGTGCTGCTCATCTGTAAGATGCCTAAGGTCGCATTACTATACGGTTGACATAACGCAATGACGTATGCTCGCGCATGCCTATTGTAAATAAAACCGGCCAAGTGTGAGCCAGACTCGCGTACCAAGGGTTCCGTACCATTATTTATACCTACATTTGAAATTGCAATGAGGGCTTTTCAAAGCGTCATTAAAAAAACATAGTACCGCAAATTACCGATAGATGGTGCTGACGTCACATAATACGTCAAAATTGACATGAGATTACTGTACCTTCTCTGTGGTTCCTGTACCTACAATGTTTTTATAAAAATGCACAATGCATGGGCTAGTCATGAGCAAAGACACAATTTACGTACGTATGTAATGAACAAAGTAAAAATACTTCGATAACTTTCAAGTTTCAACAGTTTCGAAACAAAGTCTAGTTTAGATCACAGACTACAAAGAGATGTTTAGACTATCACAGATTAATAACGATTAAAACCACAGACTTAAAAACATGATGACATTTTGTTCTTCTTGCAGCGCCATCTAGTTTCTTTTTAATGAACTCAACTGACAGCAGATTGAAAAGCTCTCATTGCCATGAAGCGTCTATCTGTTGCCGTTAATAGGTATCGAAAAAACAAAACAGCAAACCAATCAAGTTTTATTATATGGGGGCCCCCTGTTAATAATTTATATTAAGTAGTTATTTATTTTTAAAATGCATAAATGTACAAATAAATAAACTACTAAAACATGAACATTTACATACAGGCACATAAATTACTTCTGGCCCCACACTAGGATACCCTGTGTCGTGGGAACTACAAACAGCTGCATCACAAACATGTAAACATCCAAGACCTGAGGATTTGGACCTGACGATTTTTGTTTTGTCCCCAGCCGGGGACAATATACTTTGAATAGCTTATTTCGCGCGTCTGCCTGATGTCGTTATTGATATTGAGCAAAACACCTGTAAATATTATTAATTCGTAATAAAATTTTAGCATTGTTATTTATGACTTTTAAAATGAAGGATTATTGGTAACTATTGACAATATTTAGGACAATGATCGTTACAAGAATAGTAATTTTCAGGACCCACAAAGCCTTTACAAATCGGAAATTTATTTCAACGTAAAGAATTTACATTCTGTTTGTTGAATGTCAATGTACTTATACCTAATCTTAGCCGCTGCCTTGGGGCTGAATGTAGTAGAGAAAAAGGCAGCGAAAAAAAACTCCACTCTGATCTGACCATCCTTTCTTAAAATAATCACCTTGAATCTAATACGTAAGTTGGTACGAATATCTACAGCGTGTCCCGAAACTGACACGTCATAGTGACACTGGAGGTAGACCTGCTCAAGAGGCGTCGAACCAACCTAACATGACCTCAGTTGCACGGTTTTTGAGATATGGCCAATTTCAACTTGTTCTAAATTTTCACTTTTTTTAACAAATTTAGTGCTAGCATTAAGTTAGATAGCTCTCGTGTTTGGTGTTTTTATTTTTACTCGGTCACGAACTTACTAACTTAGCATAAGTGAACTAAAGTTGTTAAAAAAAGTGAAAATTTAGAACACGTTTAAATTGGCCATATCTCAAAAACCGTCACTATGACGTGTCATTTTTGGGACAACCCGTATATTCTCTTCTGTACACAATTCTGCATAAACCGTCTTATCCTTTTCACTTAAAAGAGCATTTCTTTCAAGTTTCTTACAGGTCTCATTCCATAATGCAAAAGTTGCATTATGGAATGAGACTTGTAAGAAACTTTCATCTCCTTCACATTACCATTAACCCATTATGTCCCCACCGAGGCGAACGGATCTCTTCCCTGAGGAAGGTATAGGCCATACTCCACATTCCTTCACATTCCTGTCCACAATGCTGGGCGTTTCTTCACGGTGCATTCGACCAGGCTGTGGAATGTAATGCCACAGTTTTCTATTAGCACATCACTCACCCCCGGTTTCCCGTACGCTAACAATCTGTTAATAATGTACTGTTATCAGCAGAGCTGTCAAACGTTTTTTTCGTATTCTCTTTGGCTATCTGACAGCTGTTAACAGTAGATTAACAGCTTGTTACTCGTAGAATACGAAAAACTGGGGGTTAGTATTTTCAAAAAGTCTGTTGATAGAGCACTTATTTGTACATGTTTACGTGATCTATATACTTTATCTATTATGTCCTTTCTTTTTGTGTCTCAGGAGTTACGGACTATACTGACATATTGACTATACATTTTTAGGTAGTCCTCTGTCGTTTAAAATGGAGCGAGAATTGTAGGAAGCAATCGTTGCACTATAAATAACACTACTCAAATCAAGAATCAAGAATTAAATTGAATTTAACCAACTCGACACAGGTGTGTCCAGTCATGTGTCTAGTTGGTGAATAACCCACGAATTCATAGATTTTAAAATAAACAACGTAATTTTTTTCCAACTCCAGTTCCAACATGGAATAAGTAGTTACAGACAGGGACCTAATTTCTTCACTATTTACCTGTTATTATAATAATCTTTCTACATTACCTCTAAGTTGCCGATGACCGCAGAGGAAATAAGGGAGTATCACGAATTTTCGAATAGTAACTTTCATTCAATTGACTCTGTTCGTAATGTTCGAACCTACTGTCGCCAACGTTCATACCATGTTGAATACACCGGTTCTCGTCCGATCACCGAAGTTAAGCAACATCGGGCGTGTTCAGTACTTGGATGGGTGACCGCCTGGGAACAGCACGTTTCGTTGGCTTTGTTTTCTTTTATTTTCATTCACAATCTAAGGACTGCACTACTATTTGTCTGCTATTAGATCTCTTTTTTGTAACCGTAAAATAACTCAACACAATCATTGTACCAAACAAGAATTCAAGACAATGACGTCACAAAAATCTTTATAAAAAAACCATAAAACAAATGTGTCAAAAAAAGAGGTAAGTAATTTTATAGTAAGCCACGTTTTTTATCCAGAATATTTTCAGACACACAACACTCCAAGCTATTAGATATGTTGAAATCTCAGGTTTCCTCACAATATTTTCCTTCACGTTAGCAAGCAATATCATCAACATCATCAGCCCACCGTTGCCCACTGCTGGGTATAGCCTTGAAGTATGTAGTAACTTACTTCAAATTATCTCTTCAGTAATTATCTAGAGTTTGTGGGAGATGGTAATGAAAACATGTTTGTTTGTTTTTTAAACTTTGATGTTTTATTAAAACACCTAAAATCTAACATTTAAGTACAAATAAAATACATAAATTTATTTCTCAACATACAACATGTATGGCAAAGTTTCTTGTATTAACATCTTGTTTTTATTACATTTTTGCCACAATAGAGAATGGCAACACTAACTCTGTGACAAAAAGGCCTCAATTTATATTTCAGAGGCTTAGCGTGACCATCATATGGAGCTAGATAAAAAGATCATGCTAAGCCTGCTGGCTACTAATTGCTTACTTGCAAAAGTTAGTATACATACATTTTAATTTTTATAAAAAATGTCAAAATGCAAATCTAAGGCACCTTGTAGCACCAAAATTAACACGCAATTCGTGACAGTTGCACAAAGTCCAATTACACATTTCTTGTTAATACAACACAAACATTATTTACACATTATAAATGTAGCAAACTGTGTGTTTATATCAGTTCGTTTTTCCTACAAATATATTTAACCCCTCAGACCTAGAAGACTTTGTTTTTCAGCTAAGTTAGTTATTAACAGAGTAATATTTGAAATTTATCACAGTTTTCAAAGAATAAAACATGCTCTTGCAACTGTGGCTTATACCATCTTCAAAATTCGATTCAAAGTGCAGTTGCAAGACCGACCCGCCGACCGGTCTGCGGGGCCCGACGGAATGCGCCGTAACTTACATCTGACCCGCCAGCGGGTCCTCGGTGCTTGAGGGGTTATGGCAAATATCACTGGAAGAGTTAGGAAATTCTTATCTTGATTTTTCAAAAGTACCGCAAACGTACGTATACTTTGTTAAAAAAATAAACAGAACATAACCAGCAACAGGTTATTTACAATTTTGTCTATTTACATAATAATATCGATAACTTGTATTTGTGTCAGATCTTCTCAGATACCTATGTATTTAATGGAAGCGCTAGGATTTTATACTTTATTTACTACTTAGCACCGCTATAATCAACTTTTGTAAAGTTATTTACATAATTCAACTAAACGTAAGACATTCCGGGCCGTTTGGCAAAAAAAAATCGTATATACATACTTACAAACATACATACGCATGAAAAACACAACAATCCTTTGTTTTCGCAGTGTGTTAAAAAATATGAATATTTTGTCCATCATTGTTTAACCCTCAATTGGTAATGAGTAGTATTTTTCATTGGTTTTGGACTTTAACCCAATGTTCAATGAAAGAAAATCTTTGGAACTAAGCTTTGCTCACGATGTTGTGCTTCACACTTGGAACATTATACTGCTGCTATAAATTCACAAATGTACGAAACTTACAAAACATAGTCACTGGTACATGCTGGGATTCAAACCCACTAGCTCTCGATTGTGAGTCAAGCGTTCCACCTATCGCTATCACGACTTTAGGATGCTACACTGCCGTCATAATTCATTAAATATTTCAGTTTTCATTTTTCAATTCGGATAATTTTGGAAGCAATTGTGAACTGAGTTTTATGTGTCTTTTTACTTAAATAACTTCATTAATTTTTCTATCGTATTACAGAAGTAATTGACCGAATACGTTTTTTTATCTTAGTTAAAGTCTAAAACGCCTTTTTAACTTAAAAAACAAACAAAATACGTTGTCAAATGCGTCTTTTTATTAACTCTAACTTCGCAGAAAATGCTCTTATCAAAATAAAAAAAATACAGAAAGATGCCTCTTTTTTCCTCGTTCCGAATATGTACATAATTATATACTTAACACAATTTCGGAAAAATGTTAGTAGCGTCTTTTTCTCTTATGACGGCAGAACAGAACACGTCATTATTCAATGATTAATTTTTGTACAAACATTACGTCAAAGTATATATTTGCTTGAGACACAGACATAAAACACAAAGGATCGGACTAAACCTACTTTTTACATCAAATATAAATACTCCACTTTGTACAACCCATTTCTGACTCTATAAATAAGTATTATTACCCACTACACTAACAATTATTAGTCTTGTGATGATAAAAATGTATAGAAAGATACAGGAACTTGTTTTGTAAAGGCACTTATTTTGGGGAACACTAGACAGAGGTCAAAGTTACAGCCACAAAACTGTCAGGCATTTTAAATTTGACCCAGTAACTGTCTGCAGATTTCCCCGGAAATTTACAGAAGAGAATAACATTCATTCTATGAACTCTACCATTATAATACTGGATAAAAATACTACATTATCACTAAGGAAATCTAAATCCCTATCACACAATGTTGCCTCGATTACAACTATCGATTGATGCACAGCGACTCGACGTACTTCGGGTCCATTTCGGCAATCTCCCTGCCCTTCGTTTCGGGAACGAACAGAATCACAAAAAGTAAGCAAAGCACAGAAATGCCCGCGTACATCCAAAACAGCCCATACAGGCCGATGTGCTCTTGGAAATCCGCTGCAGTTTTCAGGTTCACAAAACCGCACAGATGACTAAAGCTAGTAGCCAAAGCACTGCCTGTACTCCTGTATTCCAACGGGAACAGTTCACTTATCAAAAGCGATGATATCGGACTGATGCCCAAGGAAAATGCCGTCGTGAACGTCAACACGCAAAGCAAAGGTATCCAATCGTAACTGCCAGGCTCTGCTTGCATGATATCGGTATATTTCCTGAACACTTCTTCGTAGTAAGCGAAAGAGCCGAACCCAGCTAACGCTATGGACATCATGACTCCACTGATCATCAAGAGGGGCAGTCGACCCACGTTATCGATAAGCATACCGGATAGGCACGACGCTATTAACTGGACGACACTGGAAGCGATAGCACCTCCGTGGGGATTCATATTTCTGAAGGTCTTCTTGAACATCGGCACCGCATAGAAGTTGAATACGTGAGCGCCAGAGAAGCGCTGGAAGAACATAAGGCCGCAGGTGATGAGTACCGGCCTCGTCAACCTTTTTGAAAAGAGTATCTTGAGACGTCCCTCCTGTCCGTTATTGTACTGTTTACTAGCTAAGATGTTGGTTCTGATCGTGGCTAGCTCCTGGCAGATGTTCGCATCGGGGCCTCGAAGCCATTGGAGAGCTTTCGCTGCCTCTTCGTCCTTCCCTCGTAGGAGCAACGAGGATGGCGTTTCTGGTATAAATAGTAGTGCAAAGAACAGCATTACTGGCGCGATGGCCACCACTAAGGCCAGCTGGTGCCAGTTCAAATACGCTCCTAAGGCAAAGGAAATAAGCATCCCGATCTGGCCCAGGATTTTTTGTACGGAGCTCAGGTTGCCCCGGATTTTTGGCACGGATATCTCTGTGACGTACACCTGCAAACAAAGAAATGGAGATGTTAGTGGTGCTGTACCGTCATTTATGTGGACTGCTTTTAGTTTGGGGAAAGTTTTTAATTTACCAATAAAATATCAGGTGTCTTAAACATTTTCATAGGTACACGCAAGTGGTAATTTCAGTGTGTCACGGTTATTTTTTTTTTGCCTGTCAAAGTGTACCTATATTTTAGAAACATCTTTTGAAGATATAATATCTTAGTACCTATGGCTAGTTTTATTGTCTATTGTGAATGCATTGGTGCTTAACTTGTGAGTAGTCCTAATGAAATGAAATAAAACAATAGTAATAATAACATAAGCATAAACATTTACATACAGGCACCTACATTGCTTCTGGCCCCACACTAGGATACCCTGTGTCGTGGGCACCAGAAAAAGCGACGTCACAAATATGTAAACATCCGAGAGATGGAGTTTTTTTTTCTCCCCAGCTGGGGATCGAACCCGGGACCTCTCGCATGGTAAGCAGATGCGCTAACCGCTCCGCCACAGAGGTCGTCGTACTTATAACATCATACTTATAAAATTATAACAACAAACATAATAACAACTTATGCACAACACAATCACTTGACCTGGTCCCAAACTGGGATACCCTATGCTATAGTGACCAGGTAAGGACATTATAAACATCGAAAAACACCCAGCGTGAGGCTATTTGTAAAAATGTACAGCGGCCTTCTGTGGGAATCAAACCCACGACCTCTTTCTCGACCGACAAGGCAGTTATGCAAGACAAGGGCACGAAACATAGAATTGCATCCAGACTTTGGCATAAACCTGGCACCAAAACTAGCAAAAAGTTCTCTAAAATGTTTTGTTTTTGTGTGTAGAGCTAAAACTATTGTTATTCTTGTAAATGCACATCACATTGTTCTCAAAAATGTATTCACAGAAGTCTAAAATTGCCGTCAAAATCTCATCTATTGATCGGAGTGCGATTTTCATGTTAATTTATTTTTGACGATACCGTGACAATATTAAACATAGCCAGTGCTGAAAAGCGTGCAAAGCGGCAATGATCTCCTAATTTTGTTGTGACATTACGTTGTCAAGCGTTAAAAGAAGTTTGTGCTGAACAATATGTCTAGAACAACATTTGTCCAACGTTTTGTGAAAATGTCATATGCAAGCCTTTATGAAATTTTATGTATATAAAATTATATATTTATGAAAATGTGTCAAGCACACTCTGTGCATAAAAGATTATACGATTAACGAATCAACGATTCATCATCACCAACCCATTTCCTCCGAGTCCCCACCGAGGGGCACGGGTCTCTTCACTGAGGAAGGTATAGGCCATACTCCACGGGGGCCTAGTCCGGATTGGTGGAGGGTGAATCAACGATTATTTACAAGAAAAAGAAGTCTGGTGTCAATCAGTAGATTAATAGACGACCTCTGTGGCGTAACGGTTAGCGCATCTGCTTATCATGCCAGATGTCCCGGGTTCGATCCCCGGCTGGGGAGAAAAAAAAAACTCCAGGTCTTGGATGTTGACATGTTTGTGACGTCGCTGTTTCTGGTTCCCACGACACAGGGTATCCTAGTGTGGGGCCAGAAGCAATGTATGTGCATGTATGTAAATGTATATGTTTAAATGTTTAAAATGTTTATGTTTATTAACTAATATTAAAGGACAATTTTATCTAGTACTCGATACATTAATGAGTATTTTAAAGTTAAAATTAATTATATTATACTATTTTAAAAATAATAATAAATGTGGAGTTTTATTGTTAGCCCTTTCTCCATACCTAGTATTAATTATGAAACTAACAACTTTGACGTTCATTAAGTGACATTTGGTTTTTATTGTAATTAAAAATATTTGAATTTAATTGAATTGAATTACCTACGATTGGATGTTTATAGTTTAAACTTAATTTCTGTTAAATGTAAGTAATTAATTCCCGTTAAATATTAAATCTGTGTTTGCATCATCACCAACAGTCTCTTTCTTCTCCAGAATTAATGAAAATGAAATAAAGAAATGAAAAATAATTTAAACGTAAAAATTTACATTCTGAATATCAATGTACTTATTATAATGTTAGCCGCTTAGCCCGAAGGGGGCTGAATATAGTGGAGAATAAGGCAGCGTAAAAAATACCAAACTCCGACTATTTTTCTCAAATCACCTTAAATTAAGTTTGTACGTGTGGCGAGCACATGTCAACTCTGCGCGCGCACTATAAACTCCAACATTTCTGCATCGCGCAATCAATGGTTACACAATGACATGCCTTAAGGCTGTAACAAGGGCGAATGACTTTGAGCATTTGACCTCTGAGTTATAACATAATAAACTAGCGCAATCTCTTGAATGTTTGTTGTACTTCTTCGGTGAATACTTTAGAGGCTAATCCATAATCCAAAGATTACACAGATAAGAGATGTGGCGGATTTTCGATGGCGATTGTTCCCTGCGCTAATTAAGAAATCGTAAAATTTTGTACTAATCACGCTTAATATTATAAATAATAATAATAATAATAATAAACTCACGCCCGTTATCCCCGAAGGGGTAGGCAGAGGCACCAGTCTCTAGAACTGGACCCACGTTTTGCCGAGTTTATTAGGTCCCAAACGTGACAAGTGGCAAGCCTGTCGCCGTTATCCGGGCACAATTTATCAGCGAATGGTGTTGCTGCACAAACAAATGTACGTAACTAAAAGTCATTGGTACATGCGTGGTTCGAACCCAGACCCTCATGATCGAGAAGCAAGGGTCAACCCCACTACGCCACCACCGTTTAATATTAACATTAAAAAATATATGATCAGATAGGATTGCAGATATTGATGTGGCCGATATTTGCATGAAAGATTTAAATGAAAAGCTACTATCGTTTACCAGCGAAATTAGATTCTGTGGAAAATAAAGCTTTTGGAAAAAAAAAATGTTTGCCATCTAGACAGGTTAAATGCAATTTTTTTTCCGTACGAATTAGTCACTGATATATCCTTTATTACCAAAGATTTTATTTAGAATTTTTTAGTGCGTAGTTTTGCCTAACATTTCAGTTAAAGCTAGCCAATTTTGCAACATTTACCCTTGTTACACCCTTAAATACAACGTCCAACAAACAACAGTTGGATCGGCCGTCCCCAGGCATACATACGATCTGCCTGGCGGGATATGTCCCTTTATAGTGGAAGAGCATGATCACCCGGCTCTTCCCTTAAAAATAAGGTCAACCATTGCGCCTTTTCATTGAAATGAAATGAAACTTTATTGTTTGAATTTGGGTTAACATTTAGCAGTTACAGGTGCTTTATATAAATAAGTACTACATGTCCAAATTCTTCCTTTTCAGGAGTAAACACATTTTCTTACAACTGGCCATAATAAGTTTTAATATTTACATTTAAAATTAATTTTTTGCTATTATTTCTTACTTTTTTTTTGCTTGTGTGCAATAAATATTTTAAACGTATAATTAAGCATCGCCAGCCAATACAAATAAACCACGGTGACAAACCTCAAATTTATGTACAAAGACCATTTGTCCACTACTGAAAATGGCTCTTATATCAGTCCACCTAATCCACAGAAAGAACAGTGGTGCGGTTTCCCTCAATGTTTTCGCTTGCGGTCAGCGTGTGATATTAATGTAGGTACTAATGTTGATGTGCCAATGAAATGAAAAACTGAAAATACCGTTTTCGATGAAATTCGATGAAAATTTTGTCGAAAACGGTATTTTCAGTTTTTCATTTCATTGCCTGATGTAAAAATAGGATGGTTTTATTAGTCTCCTAAAAATTTGTTCTTTTTAGCTGCTTAACACTTTTAGACGACGCAATGTTATAGAATCGGTACGACGTAAATGAATTTATTTAATTTGGCAAGGATTTAGATTCTCCATTTACAATTCTGTTAGGCACATTGTATAGGCACTCTAACAGCGAGCCACTATTTCTTCTTCTATGACTTCTTTGACGTATTTTGACACTGGGCGGTACCAAACGTTCGAACGTCTGGAGATTGTTTTGGTGCAAGCGAAAACTGATGAAGATTGATTGATTTTAATCATTATCATCGTCATCGTCCTTTAGCTTGTAAGTGACCACCTGCTGATCTGGACAGTGGACATAGACCTTCCAATAGGGTAGTTTTCAGGGTCAAAATAATTAAATTATATTTAGTTCGTATTTTAGATTAGAAAAAAATATTGGACACGTATTTTTTCTTTTTTCGATTACACAAAAAATAACAAAGATATAGCCCATTAAAGTTACGTGTGACGTCACTCAGTGCTAAAAAATGCAGAACGGCGTGACGTCACACGTAACTTTAATGGGCTATATCTTTGTCATTTTTGGTCTAATTGACAAATAAAAAAATACGTGTCCCTTATTTTTCAAAAATCTAAAAGACGGACTAATTACATTTTTTAGAGCAACTAGCCTATTCTGGATAACAATCTGCCTCAGATTGACAGAAAGGCTAATACCGATAAGGTTTCTTGGGAATGAAAAGGTAAATTGCTATAGTTAACCGTTAATAACTTTATATTTATGTTTAGTTGAATTTAAGTATACAAGTACATCTTTCCTCACATAATAAAGTCTATTTTAAACTCTAAAGTCGCCAGCAGACTTTCACAGCATCATTCTTTTGATGCACATAATAATCCGGTTTCAGGAAAGATCCGATAAACAGAAGTCTCTACCGAAACTCATGTGAGTGTAAGGACCGGTAAGAAACGCCCCAGGCGGACATACTTTGACCAAATAGGGTATGTATTAGCATAGTGCAAGATAAAAAGTACTCGGGTACTTTTTACCGGCGTGCATATAACGACTAATGAATGTCGATGAAGCGAAAGTGATTTGTCAGGATCGTGGAATGTGGCATGGCAGTCCCTGGTCTCTGGGATACAGGCGTCTATTAGATGTGTGTACAGAGGCCTCTTTAGCCAGGTAATGTGGGAGCCGCCGGCCAACATGGGACCTACATCCATCATATTGTATAGATACAATAGATGCATAAGTTGTGCCAGTAAAACTCATTAATAAACCTGCTTGGAACGAAATCCATGTGACTCCAGGCTTTTTATCACCAAAGCGTTGAATACAGCGTTCGAATTAGCATAACACATTGTGCTTTTACCGTAGAGTCAGTTTTTGCGACAGTCGTCGAGTCGCACTCGAAGAATGAACTGTTCAACACAGTCACAAGGAAATATTGACGTTTGTAGCGTACGCTAAGAAATGACATCACTAAAACTGTTCTACTGCAACATTTTAAATTATATTTTAACTGCCGATGTGTAACAATTTTCAGAATTTTTATAAATCGAAGTACAATTGGCGGCCTTATTCTATAAGCATTTTTTTCCAGGCAACCATAGCGGACAAGGAAAATATTTGAGACGGGTGGTAGTGCAATTAAGATTTTTTTTTACAATTATACAGGGTGTCCCGTTATGAGTGGTCCAAACGGTAATTGGTGACGGGTTGGACTATTGTCTATCAGAAAAAAACAATAAATAGGTTTAGTCTAAGTGTCACGGTTTTCGAGATGTTTGAGAAAAAGATTTTTTTTTAATTTTATTTATGAGAATTTTGAAAAATTATGCTTGACGTGTAGTAGCACGTAAGGTCAGAAATATTCACAAAAAAAAACTTTTATTTGTAGATTTAACACGAAAAACGAATGTGAAAGAAAAATATAAATTGATATCAAACATCTCGAAACAGTAAGACCAGCCACTAGTTTTACAAGCCTCCACCAATCCGGACTTGGCCCCCGAGGTGGAGTATGGCCTATACCTTCCTCAGGGAAGAGACCCGTGCCCCTCGGTGGGGACATAATGGGTTGATGATGATGATGCCCCCTACCAGTGATTACAGTTTATTTGAAACCATATTAGAGGATGTTTTAAAGGTAGCTTCTAGCAGCAATAAGAAAGTCATAGTCTGTGGTGACTTCAACATTGACTTGATGGCAGACACCACTTTAAATACAAAATTGACAATTATTTTCAAGTCGTTTAATCTAGCAAATATTTTTTTGGAGCCTTCCAGGATAACTGAAACTGCTGCCACCTGCCTAGATAATGTTTACTGCGATTGCGATTTTTCCGATTATTCTACAGTAAATTGTCTAAAGTCAGACCACAGCGGTCAAATTGTGCATTTTGAAATAGATACAAAAAAGGCCGAACCTGTTATCCTCTGCCGGCCCGTAACAAGTAAAAAATTAGTTTCATTTAAATCAGACCTAGAAAGTAGTATAAGGACTCAAGAAAATTATGAAAATGCTAATGATCATTACAAAGAGTTATTCGAAGTGGTGTCGGGTAGTTTTAAAAAGATTTTTAAATTGCGCCATCTAAAAAGCAAGGACAATAGAGTAGAATTCAGTGAATGGGCTACGTCAGGTATTGGAAAGAGCAGAGACACACTTTATGAATTATATGACAAAAAGACTTATACATATGACGCCAACTTCATACAGTACGTAAAAAAATATTCAAAATTATTTAAGGCCGTCTGCCATAAAGCTAAATGCGATCATATAAAAGGTAAAATCCTACAATCACCGAATAAAGTAAAAACAATTTGGACCATAATAAATAGAGAAATGGGTAAAGCAAAGTTAGGAGACCGAGATATTTCACTTAAGATTGATGACAAAATAATAACATCAAATGAAGGTATCGCTGCAGCTTTCGAACAGTTCTTCACTAATGTCCCAATCATAACTACAGCTCCGTTAGACTCGTCACCTGATCGTGCGGCGACATTATTAAGGGACAATGTCCCCGCATGCGAACACGATTTTACGTTTAATTACATAGAGCCCCATGACATTGTTAAGAATTTTAAATTATTAAATCTGAAAAAAACCGAGGACTTATGGGGTATGTCAGTAACAATAGTTAGTTCAGTGATAAATATCCTAGCTTTGCCGTTAGCACAGATTTTCAATAAATGCGTAGATGAAGGAGTATTTCCAGACCTCATGAAATATAGTAGATTAGTACCCTTATTTAAAAGCGGTGATAAACAAGATCCAACAAATTTTAGACCCGTTTCAGTCCTACCAGTATTAAGTAAAATATTTGAAAGAATTATCTTAGATCAATTACTTACTCATTTCAATAATTACGAACTCCTCCATAGTCAGCAGTTCGGTTTCATTAAAGGGCGGAATACAACAGACGCTGGAGTCATGTTAGTTAAACATATTTTCAGTGCGTGGGAGGATCATAATGATGTGATAGGAGTATTTTGTGATCTGTCAAAGGCATTCGATTGTGTAGACCACAAAACATTACTCTCAAAGTTAAAACACTATGGAATAAAAAAATTAAGTCTAGATCTTTTAAAATCATATTTAGAAGGAAGGGTTCAAAAAGCAGAAATAAATCGTATTAAATCGTCAGGCTCACTTGTAAAAATGGGAGTCCCGCAGGGATCTATCTTAGGGCCGTTCCTTTTCCTAGTCTATGTAAATGATTTACCGTTTTTGGTACAAAAAATGTGTGAGATAGTGCTATATGCTGATGACACGTCACTTGTTTTTAAAATAAAGAGACAGGAAAGTAATCTTGCCGAAGCAAATAATGCTCTCTCGCACGTTCTAGATTGGTTTACAGTAAATAATCTATTGTTAAATTCAAAAAAGACAAAATGTGTGAAATTTGCCCTACCTAACGTAAAATTAGTTGAAAAGAACATTGTAATTGAAAATAATAAGCTAGAATTTGTTGAAGATACTGTATTTTTGGGCATCACAATCGATGCCAAACTACAATGGGGTCCACATATTATAAAATTGGCACATAGACTAAGCTCCGCAGCATATGCCGTGAAAAGAATCCGAGAACTTACTGACGTTGCAACTGCTAGGCTTGTTTATTTTAGTTACTTCCATAGTATTATGTCCTATGGTATAATACTATGGGGCCGGGCAGCAGACATTGAGACTATCTTCATCTTGCAGAAGAGAGCGATCCGATTTATTTACAAGCTAGGTAGTAGGGACTCGCTAAGAGATTTTTTCAAAGAAACTAACATCTTAACAGTTGCAAGCCAATACATTTATGAAAATATTATGTACGTTCGGAAAAATATTAAGGACTTCGAAACTCTTGGTAGCCATCATAACGTTAATACTAGGAATAAACATAAATTGTCATTTCCACGATTTAGACTTGCAAAAGTTAATACTTCCTTTATGGGGCACTGTATAAGGTTCTACAACAAGATACCCCAAGATATATTAGAGTTACCCCCAACGCGATTTAAGAATTGTGTTAAGCACACTCTTTGCAAAAAAGCTTATTATAAAATCAACGATTATTTAGAAGACAAGGACGTATGGCATTAAATAGTAGTTTAATATTAAATTAAATCAGAGGATAAATGTGTCTAGTGTTCAACACATCCAAGATATTATTTTGTATGTTTTATTTGTATTAGCTTTAAGGTGATTTGAGAAAAGATGGTCAGAGTGGAGTTTTTTTTTCGCTGCCTTTTTCTCCACTACAGACGGCCCCAAGGCAGCGGCTAACGTTATACATAACTGTATGTACATTGACATTCAACAAGCAGAATGTAAATTCTTTACGTTGAAATAAATTCTTGATTCTGATTCTGATTCTGATGATGATCTCGAAAACCATGACACTTACTGAACCTATTTTATTATAAGCAAAAGCTTTTTAGATAGAGGATAGACCATCCCTGACTCCAATTACTGTTTGGACCATTCATAACGGGTGTCCTGTAAATATTTCAATAAATAACTAATGTTTTGGCATTTAATTATTACAGTGCCCCGTTTTCACCCTTTGGGTACGGAACGCTAAAAAAAGTACTATAATGCCAGCAAGTAACTCGTAATTTCTAAATCTAAATGACTGTGCGATCAATGGTTTTTCCTGTCGTCTGAAACACGATTGATTGATGCTTCATGTTATAATAATGGGGCTTGTGCTTTACTGCCGTTTTTCTCATCGTGTGAAATTATTGTATTATGTTGGTATTTATGAGATCTCTTTAGATCTCGTTATGTTTCTATTGTTTATTGTCTCTTAGCTATATTGTGAGGAAAAACCTGACCGGTAAATATTTACCATCAGTTAGGACTTTCAGCGGAAAATTCTTAGAACATAAAAAAATACCAAAAATCAGAATTGTATGTTTTGATGTGGGCACTTGTGAATAGACTATGTATGACATTCTGAGTATCCTCTTTAATTATGACCACACCTTTCTGTTACACGTTGTATTATTGACAGTATCCTCACCTGAGTGATCATAGTGATGCAGCAAGCCAAAAGGCCCCCACAGAATGACGTCACCGCTAACATGTCCACACTAGTGGACAGGGCCGTCGCTAGCCAAGCCAAAGTGTACGGTAACGCTGCGGCAATAAGGACCGTTCTCCGACCAGCTCGCATCGCCATGCCTCCAATCATACCGCCTATTAGGGCACCTGGGGACAAAAGAGTCTCGGGTTAGAAATGTAGATGACATTTTTTCTTTTTTAGCCTGTCATCAATAAAAAAACAGGCCTCCGTGGGTTTGGTGGCTGGTTGAATAAAAAAAAATACGATAATTTTTGCATGAGGAAAAAAGATTTTCAGCCACGTAATGGCAGGTTGCACAAAAAGAAAGAAGAAAAAAAAAACTGTCACACACAGTAGGTCAAGTCAAGTCGCACTGCGCTCCATGGAGGTTACTAATACTCCTTTATACTTTGCTAGAAAAAATACTTTTCATTCATTACTCATACTCGGAAAGTAGGTCGGACGTTGCTTGAGGACCGGATTGAAAGAAATACAAAACTATTTATTATAAAAGTAAATTTATGTAGTTAAAAACATTGGTTACGTCACGACGATGTGTCTAACAGTCACACACAACTGTTCGACACTTGTACAAAACTGCGAAAGGCATTGTAAAAAGGTTTGAAAACTTAAGAAAACATTCATTATACCATACCAAATGTATGTTACGAGTACCACATTATTTTTTTCACTATTTATTCAGACGATTTAACAAACATAGAAATAGTAGTTACAAGTCTTTACCCCGAATGGTAGTTACGGACACAAACGGACTATCAAATCTCACCATTTCAACTGAACTCTGTTCAAAGGCAAATACTGTTCAAATCTCTTTTTACACATTCAAGCCAAGGTTAATGATAAACTTGAGTTCACAATCATCGATACAAAAGGCATTCAAGAGCGTCGGCGTCGGCTGAAACGCACTCAAAGCCAGAACCATATCATTTCAAACCTGAGTATTTAAGTCAAGTATCCACTCGAAGTTGAGTACGGACAAAAATAAACCTTAAAACACAGACAGATGGACCAAATCGTCACAAAATATACCTCTAGTCACAGAAGGTCAACTCGATACTTAAAAAATATGGTAATTTTCTTGTCAAATGTGCATGCAACGATGTCAATGAAGCGAAAGTAATAATCTCAGAGTGATGTAATGTAATGTAAGTAATGACCCCTCTAACATACAGGCGTGAGTTTATGTACGTATGTATGTATGTATGTACATAAATTATATCTAATTTTCAAAAGCGCAAAATGAAAGTCAATATTTTTCAGGGTAGTTTATAATGACATTTCGAGGTACATTGCGTAGTAGTTTTCCTACTCGTTAATTTGTGGGTTGAACTTTGTAATGTACGTGCTCTTGATAAAAGTGCATACAAAAAAAAACTGACCGCTCTCCCAGCGTTCGAAAAACCGAAGATTAAACGTCCATCTTTTTAAATTAGGTAGAGTTTATGAGTGTAAGTACTCATTTTTAATCGACTTCAAAAAAGAGGAGGTTCTTAATTTGTCTGTATTTTTTTTTGTATTTTTTACCTAAGAACTTTTGAGTGCTTCAACCGATTTTTTTGGTATTTTTGTATATTTTCTTTGTTTCTGTAATCTAATGAATTCTGACCATCGAGCTTATGTTAATCTTCTGTGTTTCGAACGCGTCTTGCATCGGTCTTTATGCGTCCAGGGAATGCGATCTATCAGCCGAGGCGATGCCTGAAATAAACCGCGGCGTTGCCATTTTGTTTTTGTCCGTCTGTCCGTTCGTCTGTCTGTCTGCTGCAGTAACTATTAGTGTCTCAGCAATGAAAGTCTCGGGCGCTTTCGGAAACAATAACTTCGTATTATTGATTAGTAAATACTTCCTTGCGGTTATTTTAGTTGACAGCTGAATTTATTGTAGTATTCGAGTAGCAGTTTGTCGCTTCGTGGGTGCTTCGTAAATAATTGACTGAAAGTTATGAAATTACAAGCAAATATAAGCGATTTTACAACCACATTTGTTTTAGCCTCAGTTTCTGAAAGAGTGTTCAAATGTAACAAGAGATTAATCTAAGACTAATTCAAAATACCGGCACGTGATTGGCTGAAATTAGCTTGACGTGAGATTAACATGAGATTAACATTGATCGCTCTTCTAGAAACCGAGCGTTAAGTCTCGATCATTATTGACAGGCTGCGTCAAGTGTGAAACAATTCAGCGAATCACTCATTCGATTGGCGCCGCACTGAGCAAAATGCACTCGTTTGCAATATGTGGACGGGTTCCTTGTAGAACACAATCCATCAGACGTCACGCTTTGTACTTCAGAGTGCGTATACTGAGTTTTTTCATTCACTTTCGATAGCGAGAGCGTTTGCGATTTGCATAGGAGTGACAACCACCTGCCACGATCCTGACAAATCACTTTCCCTTCATCGACATTTATTATTCATTCGTTGCATGCATGCACGGCGGCTTCGGGTACTTTTTATCTTGCCCTTTGCTAATACATCCCCTATTTGGGGGTATGTCCGCCTGAGGCGTCCCTTACCGGCCCTTCCACTAACATTCACTCGATATACTTGCTTCGTCAGTCTTTCTTCCTTCATCCTCTCCACATGTCCAAAGCGCAATATTCCTTTCTCAATATACACACAATAATAATAATAATTCAAAATAAATTTGGGCTCCTTGCCGCGGGATGGTGACCTGGGGCACGTGTTTTATTTGTAAATATATATTTTTAGCATAGTTTTATATACAGGGTGGCATTTTCACCGGTACAATAAATCAACATACGTAATACTCAGTCCAAAATACAAATACCAACATTTTTTGTTACTACCCCGTTGGTACAAAAAAACAAAAATACCAATGTCTGAACTTATCCGCAAATCTTAAAGAAATATGGACTCATTACGCATGAGTACAACTAAACGCACGAACTGGCAACTGCGCGCGGCTTGCGGGAAGGAAAAGAAGCGGCGCGGCGGCGCAGCCAGTAGGTATGACGGAGCAAAAAAAATCTTACTTGATTTCAATTCTTCCTTCATACTTGCACGGGCTTAGGACCGTCACCGGCGTGGAATGCTTGCACTGGTTGGTAGTGGTATGAATTTCCACACCACGTACTGGCTAACGCCGAAGTGCGCCGTGCGTGCCGCGTCGTTGGTGCTCCTTCTGGGGTCTTCCTCGAAGAACGCGAATATCTGTTCCTCGATCTCCACGGCCAAGGGAGGTCTCCCTCCTCGGCCTTGAGCGTGCGCTGGTGCAGTGAACTGTCCGTAGTCTAGCAAATGCTGCGTCACTCTCATGAATGTCCTGGTGTTGAGTATTTGAGGTTCAATAAAACCGGCATTGGGCAAACTTTCTTCAGCGTATACCCGCAGAGCTGCACTGTATTTTCCTCACTGAGAAAGTAACTACGAACCATTTCGTAATACTCGCGGTTTGTAAACATCGTGTTGCGAATTTTCGACTGCAGGAAGTGCGGAAACGGCGCACGTGCACTCACCTAGGTCAATGCGCGCGGACTGACCGGCCAAATCGTGCGCCGGCCAGCCCGCCGCCCGCTCACTCACCCCACCCCGCCGCCCTCTGCCTCGCACCGCGATGACACCTTGTACAGGGTGCCCATGAGTTACAAATTGGATGAAGGATAAATTAATGAAAATGAAAAAAAATATATGGTAATTTTATTCGATAAATGTAATCTATTATCGATACCAATGATATGGTAAAATTTATTGTACCGGTGAAAATGTCACCCAGTATAAGCTATATTATTACTTACTTTAGGAATTTAGTTTATATTAGTTTTATTAAGTAATTACTTATTTTAATTAGTTTATAGATTAGTTTATAGTATGTTATTTAAGTTTTGTTCTACGTAAATAAATTTATTTCAAATAAATTTTATTGCATAATTTATAACACCAACACTGCATTTCGAAATAGAAAACTTGACTTGAATTCAGTTGAATCATCAGGCAGTCGGACTCACTTGTCCAGTTTTTTTTATTCACAAAATGTTAAAATATGACATAGATGAAAAATTAAAAGAAATATATATTTTTTTAATTTGATGATTTTTTTTTTCACTTTTTTAAGAGCTTAAAACGTGAAAGCCGAAGCCGCCGTTCTACATCGATCTTTTGAAACTGAAAAAACATTGTTTCTCGTCACTGAAGGAATTTTTTCGCAAATATATTCGAGCTGAAGCAGATTGATGGCATTCCGCAAATTGAGAGCGCAGTTTTTCAGTTCGGTTTTGCTCCAAAGTTTAATTTAGGTGCATTGTTTACACATTGCAGTGTCTGAGTGACTTGGTTAAAATATTTACTCGAGCAAGGAGGTTGCAACCTCGTTTGTTGCAGCCAGGCCAGAGATAAACAAATAATATTCTTGGAAGAAAATAATATTATTCTGTTTCTGGTTCCCACGACTCAGGGTATCCTAGTGTGGGGCTAGAAGCAATGTATGTGCCTGTATGTAAATATTATTATTATTATTACTTATATTATATAATGACGACCTCTGGGGCGACCTCACGCCAGAGGTCCCGGGTTCGAATCCTGGCTGGGGACCAAAAAACCCCTCAGGTCTAGGACGTTTACATGTATGTGATGTCGCTGTTTCTGGTTCCCACCATACAGGGTATTTGAGTGTAGGAGCAGAACCAATTTATGTAAATATTTATTTATTTATTAAGGAAAGGATCCAAGGATATAGGCTTGAGTTTATGTAACACAATGAAAGTATTTCCGAATTCTTAATAATTTGGACACTGAGAAGGGGGTTGATGTAATTGAATTTGTTTAACTTTGAATTCCACCTAAAGGCCATGAGTTTTTTCTTCGCAACATCTCAAGTACATTGACATTCAACTAACAGAATTAAAAAATTAACATTGAAATAAATTCCTGATTTCTGTTCGTGTTGACGGACAGACCCTCAGTTTTAGATATATAAATGAGAATATATAATTCTCGTCCTATGCATTAGGTACTCTGTTTGGCAAAATCCTCAAGAAATAAACCTTTGCACCCATCTTTCCGTAGAAAGTAGTATTTTTCCAACGGAACCGGTTTCACACTGACGCTGTGAGATTTTATGACGTTTTTGATGCAATTTTATAGTCAATTTAGCATAATATCATAAGTGGCCGACTATATAATATATTGCACAGCCCTTTAGGGCTTTTAGCTGAGCGCTCTTTATAGTCTGACCAAATATAGCTCGGCAAAGAAACTAGTAAAGAAATCGGAAGTAAAACCTAATTAATATTTTACTTGAAATTCAGTTCGTTTACTTCCTAAAAACAAACATAAAATTATAGTGCGTATGTACCTAGGTACGAATTTATGTCAAAATACCACTAAATTTATACACCTTACTTGCATTTTCGTCGGAGATTCTGACCAAGTTTCGCTCTGATTTGCTTAATTACTTGCCTACAACTTTTTCTCATACCATCAATTACAAAAAACTTCATAAAAATCGGTGAAGCAGTAATTCAAAACAAGCACTGTGACACTAGATTTTTATATTTTAGAAATATTAAATTTTAAGTTGAACTAAATTATAATATCAGATATTGCGTTATGAACTGACTTTAATGTTAGATTTATTAGACTAAGCCCCTGTTTCACAATGTTCAAATAAAGTTCCAGATAAGCTATCCGCAACCAGGGCTGCCGTGTGTTCTAAATTTAAATAATTTTTCCTATATTGCGTGTTTTCGTTTATGGCTTCAAATTTAGAACAAACGGCAGCCCTGGTTGCGGATAGCTTATCCGGAACTTTATCTGCAGATTGTGGAACAGACCCTAAAAGAAAGGATTTGCTTAAGTGCGTGTTACTTCAATCAACAACCAGCTGCTTTAAGAATAATATCGAATACACTTTAACAATAAATAAATTTATTGACCAACTTAATTACAGTTCTTTTGGTATGTACTTACAAAGTTACAGTTTCTTTACGTAACTACGTAGTTAAGTCCCTGACTATTAAACTGGGGAATCCTGTATCTTAGGAGTCCGACAACGTCTACAAACTACGTTGCATTTTCGCACTTTTCTACCGGTATTTTTGGCGCCCCCTACAAAACATAACATTCGTTGGTGAGAGTACAAATAAAGTTGATAAAATCTTACAATTTTTCAATAAAGACCGTAAATTATCAATTAAGGGCAATTTGGAGAGGTTAATATTCATTTAGGGTATAATGGGTTTACGAATATGCATATTATTTTACTCAACAAGTTTTTAATTCAAAATGCTGGTACACTCGGATAATGACGAACAGCTGTTGTAATAACCTTGATCATTTTGAATACCCGAAAATGTTATTGCACTTGCGAGGATGTATGTCATATTATGTACCTGTATAAACATTTACATACAGGCACATATCTACATTGCTTTTGGCCCCACACTAGGATACCCGGTGTCGTGGGGGGCAGAAACAGCGACATCATAAACATTTATAAAAATAAAAATACAGGCACACACATTGCTTCTGGCCCCACACTAGGATACCATATGTCGTGGGAACCAGAAACAGCGACATCACAAACATGTTAACATCCATGACCTGGGGATTTTTTTCGCAGTCAGGATTCGAACCTGGGTCCTCTCGCATGGTAGGCAGATGTGCCACAGAGGTCGTAAACCTCTTACGGCTTAATATAGGCATACAATAGATGTAACGAATCGCTCGTAGGCTGCCTGCCTGAGTGATCTTAAACGATTACGAAGGTTAAGCAACATAGGGCGCGTTTAGTGCACGGATGGGTGACCGTCTATGACTAACGCTAGTGTCATTTTTCCGAGCGGTTCCGTGCTTCGCAAGGAACGTTAAGCAGTTGGTGCCGGCTGCCGTCGATAGATGGCAGTCGATAAGCAAAGTCAGAGGCCAGGTGGCTTGAAATTTTCTGACAGTAAGAGCAGCCACTAGTTTTACAAGCCTCCACCAATCCGGACTAGGCCCCCGTGGTGGAGCAATGGCCTATATATACCTTCCTCAGGGAAGAGACCCGTGCCCCTCGGTGGGGGCATAATGGATTGATTGACTATTGCAATCATTAGAAAACAAACTCGCTCCACTTACACTGGTCTTGCAAAACAATAAGTTACTTGTAAAGGATAATAAAATAATACTCCGTTCTCCATCGTAGCCACAAACAGCTTAGCGGTAACGAAGAGACGAATGTGATAAAAATATAATAATAATAATGTGCGCTGGACGCAACCACATTTTAATACCATATTGTTCTGAGTTAATTGAAAACTGAAGACCAAATATTAAGGTCTTTTCTCATTATTTGTATTTTCCCTTTCCTGGTTTACTGTATCATACATTTAATTAAAAGCTATGTTGTAAGGTAAATCTATTCTCTTTAAACGAGCAATACGGTATTTGACACTACCAACAATAAATTATTTGAGATGCTCGATTATATATTTCTTTTAATCATTTACTAGTTATTACAATTTTTAAATAGATGAAAAATAAAAAGAGTGCTCTGAAATGTGACGTCATAAGCAAGTATTTTGATGAAAAAATCCGTTTTACAAGTAACTCATTTGAGATCCTGTCAAATACCCAATTCTTGAAAGTGATCTGTCAGGATCGTGGCAAGTGGCAGTCCGGTCTCTGCCTACCCTCTCTGATACAGGCGTGAGTTTATGTTGTACATGTGGATTTCATTTCCGCCAAATAGTTCCGTGGTAAGTGAACCATGTGTGTGTCACAGTTTTATTGAAGCTTTCATCGGAACGACTTTCAACAAACAATTCGGCTTGCAAATATGTCTGAAAGCCGGCGCCGGCCGGGCCGCTGAAATGTTGGGCCGTTCCTGTTGGTTCGAACTTTGATCGATGAGTCAAGTTAAACGCACCAGAGGGTGAATGCATTTTACAGGAAGTGAACATGCTGTAGAAATGAGGTCCTTGAAAAAATAAACATAAACATTTATTTAACCTCGTGAGGCCCGACCTTGAAAAGAACAATTGATTTTGTGATCACCTGAAGACATTGGGCCTCACGAGGATAAATACAGGCATTCATGTTCTAAGGAAATAATTAGTGCATTGTCCTAGTATGAAACCTTAGTCTTTTCATTGTAAGAAGACTTCTTTCCCTAATATACCTACTAGGGTTTCCTCACGATGTTTTCCTTCAAAAAGCGATCTCACTTGCTACTAAAACTTCATAAATCATATATTTTTTATAAACATAAACATTTACATACATGCACATACATTGCTTCTGGCCCCATACAAGGATACCCTATGTCGTGGGAATCAGAAATAGCGACATCCCAAACATGTAAACGTCCAACAACTGGGTTTTTCTTTAAATATGTCATCAAAATAAAAAATAAAAATTATTTCTTTACAAAACCAATCAAATAATAATGATGGTTGGGTCTCTCCATTTAAGTCTAAAAACCTGTATTAGGAGAGGCCTGCTCTTTCTACCGATTCTGTGATGTTAGTTTGAATGATAGAATAAACAACTGGTGGACTGAAAGAGGATGGAGTGACCAGTATTGAGAAAAGGAATACTGCGTTGGTATGTACATGTGGAGAGGATGAAGGAAGAAAGGCTGACGAAACAAATATATCAAGCGAATGTGAGTGATAGAGTCGGTAAGGGATGCCCCAGGCAGACATATTTCAACCAAATAGGGGATAGTATTAGCAAAAAGCAGGATAAAAAGTGCCCCAAACGGGCGTGCGTGCAGGCAACGACTAAAGAATGTCCATGAAGCGAAAGTGATCTGTCAGGATCGTGGCAGGCGGCAGTCCCTGGTTTCTGCCTACCCCTCTGGAATAAAGGCGTTAGTTTACATAATCGTTGTTTTTTTTCTATAGTATTTCACTTCTTGTGCATCATCATCAACCCATTATGTCCCCACCGAGGGGCACGGGTCTCTTCCCTAAAGGCCATACTCCACCACAGAGACCAAGTCCCGATTGGTGGAGGCTGGATAGATTATTGGCTGGTCTTACTATCAGAAGTTTTCAAGCCGCCCCCTATAGCTTCTGACTTGGCTTAACGACTGCCATCTATCGACGGCAGCCGGCGCCATCTGCTTAACGTGCCTTGCGAAGCACGGAACGGCTCGGAAAAATGCCACTAGCCTTAGTCTTAGATCGGTCACCCATCCATGTAGTGAACACGCCCTATGTTGCTTTACCTTGGTGATCGTTTAAGATCACTCAGGCGGGCCCCGACCCGGTTGTAGTACTCATAAGTAAACTTTATATCTCTCTAAAACTGTGGTATAGTCCTTGTTTCGCAGTCCGCAGTCCTTGTAACTAATATCTTGGAAAGCATTAATTATCCTTCTCGAAGGGAGGAGGTGTAGGTGTGTTCGCTCCCTTGTGGGCAGCGGCGGCCACTGGTTTCCGTCGTGACAAATAATAATTACAGGCCGAGACAGAACGAGAATTTGCAATTATGATGTTTGTTCCTACTGGCCAGTAGGTACAGTCGGCTACGAAAGTGTTTTTTTTATTTTTTTATTTTAGAGCCATCGCAAACAGGGCGTCTTGTTACCGCGTCTAGTCGCCGCGTCAGACGCGACGTTGTCATTTGATTCTGGCGTCTTGTCGTCGCGACTCCGCGACTCTGACGCCAAGTGTGCGGAGATTCGAACAAAATATACGAAAATTGACGGCTGTAGCCTGACGTCGCGTCTAGTCGCCGAACTATCGCTGTCGCGTGTCGCCTAGTGTGCGCATAGGCTTAAGGCTTGAACTTCATCTCTCACTCTGTGAAAAAGCCTGCCATGAGACGTATTTAGGGTGTAACAAGATTTTTATATGTATATGAGGTTATATTCGTCAATACAAACTCTCACTTATAAACATAAACGTTTACATACAGGCATATATTAAAATTATCTTATACTTAAATATAAGAGAAAGATAAAACAATAATTTACCACTTGCTAATAAAATATACATTTCTCTAATAACATAAAAATTACATTAAAATATAAAAGCTGACTTCAAACCACTATTACAGCACTAAAACAGAAAAATAATTTAAACGAGTATAGCCTTCAAATTCATGAATGTAGTAGAAACATAGTATGGAGCGGGTGCTAACAGGACTAGCACGTACCAACAAATAAATAAATTATTTATTTATTACATTAGTTACATTGTCGACCTCAGTGGCAGTATCTCTCTACCATGCGAGAGGTCCCAGGTTCGAATCCTGGCTGGCGACAAAAAGAAAACCCCCAGTTCTCGAATGTATACAATATTTGTGATGTTGCTATTTGAGGTTCCCACGACACAGGGTATCCTAGTGTGGGGCCAGAAGCAATGTCTGTGCCTGTATATAAATATGTATGTTTATTTTATGTTTAAGATACTCTTTAAAAAAGTACCCCTCCTTCGTGCAACCAACTTATCGTCTCGACTGTACTCAAGTTAGCATTTCGTTTCGCCCACAAATACACCGCGTTGACAGTATAATTGCCAGAGCAATACGTTATTGAGCATCCAGTTATTTGTTTACAATCGGAATTGCTAAGGTTAATTCGCATGGTACGAGTTTCTCGGCCACCAAATAGGTATAAGGATAAGTGATAAGGCCGCCGTCTGTACTCTTAGATTAAGAAATACCTGTGTAATTTCCTTTTTTATGTACAATAAAGTGTTCTCTATCTATCTATCTATCTATCTATCTATCTATAAGACAAAGAAATACGATAAAAGCTCAGAAGAAAATAGAAAGTGAAAACGAACTACATTTATTGCCTAAGCACGTACAGTTATGATTTATATTACGTAATCTAATGCTTATAGCATTAGATTACGTAATATAAATCATAATTATCTACACTTTTTTTCAAAAATGAGTTATTTACACCAAGCTACTCAACTTGTTGAGCTCTATCTATAGATAGAGCTCAAAAAGTTGTAAAAAAAAGTGTAGATAATCGGTTTTACCAATAAAGGGACGACATAAAGGTGTTGCTTTTTGGTGTGTATCATAAGTCATAACTCCCTGGTTCGGCGGCTACCAAATTTGGTACCGGGTAATCGGAAGCGAAATTAAACATTATATTCGTTAACCGTTGTTCTAAAGTCCCTCGTGTCAAGGCAGCTTATCATTTGCGGAGTTGAACCTAAGGATTGAAGAATATTCAAATCTAGTAGAAAGAAAAGAGAGCACGAGAGACATATTAATATCTCTGAAAGTAATGCTGTATCTAGTGACTAAACTAACATTGTTTATCCAATAAAAAACTAAGTCAAATCACTAAACGACTTCACACTTTACATTATGTATAATTATTTCACCACATAATTGGTACTTTGAATCATACATAACACAAAAACACGTGATCGCGCTTAAACTAGGCCGAGTTTGTATGTTAATTCCTTCAATTTGACATAATTAAGTTACTAGCACTCCATTCATTCACTGTCGGTAACAAGGTATTATCCGTACCCTGATGAACGCGTAAATTAATTTGTTATTTGATTTTCCCGTACTACTTTCTTGCATGAATTTGTGTAAGTACTCAGTTTTAGTCTAGTTGTTTTTATCTTCTTTTATTTAGCACAAGCAGCAACAATGTAAAGTAAGCCGAGGATAATATCGTGGGTGATATATTTAGTATTACTTTTGACTATTTTGTAATTACTCATAGTATATCACTGTTTGTTATCCCAAATAAAATAAAATAAAGGTATTATTTATTAAATGCAAAGCAACATTCGTTACAACGGGCGACTTCGCAACACAAATGTAAAATTCCAACTAGTGTCGACCGCACCAAGCGTCGACGACAGGCAACTTTTCTGACAAATCGCACGCGACAAACTTGCCGTGTTCAATTGGCACTTTACTCGTTTGCGTGTGGATCGCTACTGCGATAAAGAGGGTTTGGCAGGTACGCGAGATATGAAATTTCTGGTCAAGTTTTGCTCTTCAGAAAGACATAGGCCACCTTGAGATTTTATATGTTAGTGAACTTAGCAGATCATTGTCCAGCAGATCACTTGACCTTGGAAAACTAAATTGAAAAAATAAACATAAACATTTACATACAGGCACATACATTGATCTGCTAACTTCCCGTAGCATATTATTTCGCTCATTTCCATTGGGTCTCACAAGGCCTATAGAATTTTAGCTCGCGATTTCATGGTGGTGTGAAGGAAAACGTACGCCTCGTAAAGAAATCTGAGTGTATGAATAGCTCAAAATCTCGTTATTCAAAAACGCCAAACTATCTCTGAGAGAGGTATATGTAGCTTTTACCTTTTTGTGGCAAAGCCTTTTGTAGCGTTTCTAAGCAGCATGCAAACATCAACATCCTGTTTTATTTCATACCTATTGATTACATGTTGTAACTGTAACTTTTCGGATAAAATATTTATTTTAATTTTATTTCGCACTAAATACTGATTGTTTCAGACATTAAATGTTATTATTTTTTTCTTATAATTCTCATATTTAAAAATTGACAGCATCAATATTTAGTGACTGCATGCTAGTTTATTTAATTAGATTAAGTATACCGCAAATAATTAATTAGCTAACTAGCTTAAGCTGTAAGTAAGTAATTATATTAATTTCCGAAATAATAATAATAATGTTCTGTTTTAATTTTGTGAGTTTTAAAACCCAGGTACCCTATATTTTATTATTTTATTTTAGTAAACAAACAATTGTACAATAAGTGGTTCCAGCGGCATTAAGCAGCGACGCTTACCACGAATTGGACAAAATGAAAAGAAATAACACGCCTGTATCCCAGAGGGGTAGGCAGAGACCAGGGACTGCCACTTGCCACGATCCTGATAGGTCTCTTTTGCTTTACCTACATTCATTAGTCGTTGCATGCACGCACGCCGGTTTCGGGTACTTTTTATCTTGCCCTTTGCTAACACATCCCGCTTGGGGCGTCCCTTACCGGAGTCCTTTTATACAGGGTGTTGGTTTTTCCCATTAACTATCATTAATGAGTAAAATGAAGTTTTCAAGTTAAGTTCCTTAAATTCCACTGGGCTGTTACCAAGCCCTGTATAGATAGAACAGCTTTGAAATGAGCAATGCACTTCCAACTGATTAGATGAAACAGTACCCTAATAGTCAAAGCTATTACAATTATACAAATTATGTTATTATCAGTGGAAATTGCGTCAAGCTTCCGTATTTCGTCCCACATAGATGCGAGGGACGTGCGGTGCTGCATGTAGCCATAGACTAAGTGAGAAGAACCACTATTATTTTTCAAAAGACATACGGTCTTATACATCTTAAGCCGGGTCCGCTGCGCCATGTTACGCGTGTTACAAAAAGCGTAACACGTAAATATAATAAAAATGGGACGTGGTATAACACGTTAAGTGTTACATAACGTTACGTTACATGTTACCTAACACGTAAAGTGTAAATTCCACTCCCCATTTTTGTTTTAATAACGTGTTTCATTTTTTGTAACACGCGTAACATGGCGCAGCGGACCCGGCTTTAGGGTTCTACCAGACAGAGAGCGGTCACGCGGTCAAGCATTCTGCGTTCGCGTTCTGCGTTCGAGCGTGCAATTGCTCACGGACCCTGCTGTTGAACGGTCGACGCGGTACCACTAGTGTCACCATGATTTTGAGAAACAGCAGTGAACGTGCGAACGCGTGCGTTCCATTTGACCGACGTGGTCAGAATTCCTCCTGCGTGAGTATATCTATGTTACGTAAAGCCGGGTCCGCTGGACCATGTTAGCGTGTTAGCAAACATCTAACACGTTAGGCCACGCCTATAATAACATTTTAGGTGTTTGCTAACACGCCTAAGGCCGGGTCCGCTGCGCCATGTTAGCGTGTTAGCAAACACCTAACATGTTATTATAGGCGTGGCCTAACATGTTAGGTGTTAGCAAACACCTAACATGGCGCAACGGACCCGGCTTAACACAAAAAACGCAAAACTGACCGCTTGAACGCTTGACCGCGTGACCGCTCTCTGTCTGGTAGATCCCTTAGACCTGCGAATTTCTTGTCTTATTGACAATCTCTCGCATGGTAGGTCGTCAATAAGACAAGAATATTCTTTGTTGTCCGGAAAAAAATTAGTAAATAAGCCTCAGGTCTTGCATAATATCTAGGTACATGTTTTTGAGGTCACTGTTTCTAGTTTCCACGCCACAGGGTATCCCAGTGTGGGGTCAGCGATGTTAGTGCCTGTTTGTAAATGTTTATGTTTATTTATTATTTCACGATATTTCACAATTGGGTATTTGACAGGATGTCAAATGAGTTACTTTTAAAACGGAATTTTGTATGAAAATACTTGCTTGTGACGTCACATTTTGGAGCACTTTTTTTTGTTTCATCTATTTAAAAATTGTAATAGGTAACTAGTAAATGATTAAAAGAAATACAGTTTCCGAATAATTTTGTAATTTTTGTTTCAATCTAGCATCTCAAATAAGTTATTGTTGATAGTGTCAAATACCGTATTAGTTGTTAACTGCATCCTAGTCTTGGTAATGCTTAAATATAGATTTTAAAATAAGTTTTATTGTTAAACCCTATCGATCGTTCTCATGCGCTTGTAAAACACTCTAATGTTAATTACCTTTAGGCCGCCACTATACAAGCTATTTGCTGAGTGTGGAGATCAATGTAATTTTTGTATATGTACTTTCTTTGGAAATAAACGTTTTTCTATTTCTATTTTTCTACTTTCTGTTTAAGGGCGACTCCCATACGACAAACGTCATTTTTTGAGCGATAATGGTAAAGTAAAGTAAAGTAAAAAATGTTTATTCAGTTAAACGTACAGAGTTATAAATTTGTGAGGCTTATAGAGCTTCGAATTAAGACATAGTGGCACAAAATCTTATAACATTGTAAAGTTACAGTGTCCCCACACTAGGCATAGCCTGTATCGTGGGCGACGGTTTCAGAGTTGTTGAACTATAAATGTTGCGTATTCTTGTCGACATTTAAATTATGCTATGGTTACAAAATCTAATCTAGAAGCAAAATTAAAAACTAAAACTAAAGCAAATAACTTTGAAAATTTAAACCGTTATTATTTTTAAAATTTAAAAATAATAACGGCAACAGGTAGACGCTTGAAATATTCAAATGTTGTAGCCGGAACCCTTCATACTTGATTCCGACTCGCACTTTGCCGATTTTTGCCATATAGATAGATAGATAAAGGCTTTATTTCCATAGGATACGATAGGATAGGAACTTCTTGTGGTCAAACATCAGTGTAAAATTGTTCTTTTGTGTATTTTCACTTCGAGTCATTGGCGATACAATGCTAATGATGATTAAACGTGTTGAATAATTACTCAATATAATAAGACAAAGCATTTGTGGCGCCAGTTAGAAAATTTACAAAGGCTTTTCGAAAGGGGATGACGTTAAGAAAAAGCTTGATAAAAAAAGCTTAATTAACTTATTGGTCTTGCTGAATGAATTTAACTAATGTGTTTTCCGATCAATTCATAAGTCGTTGCACGCCGTTTTCGGATGCTTTTTTTCTTGCCTTTTGCTATACATACCCTGTTTGGTCGAAGTATGTCCGCTGCCGGCTAACATTATAATTTTATGTACATTGACATTCAACAAGCAGAATGTAAATTCTTTTCGTTGAAATAAATTCTGATTTCTTATTTCCTGGGGCGTCCCTTAACGGAGCCTATTACTGAGACTCCGCTGTCCGTCCGTCCGTCTGTCACCAGGCTGTATCTTATGAACTGTGATAGTTAGACAGTTGAAATTTTCACAGATGATGTATTTCTGTTGCCGTTATAACAATTTAATTGTAAACAATCGCTATAACAATAAATTTAATTATAAATGTTTAATTGATTTTTTTGCTCGTTTTTGCTCAACGGCAACAGGTAGACGCTTCAAAGATTCACAGAATGTTTTGTTATAATTCACTTTAAAAATGAATAATTAAATTAAAATAAAACAAATAATTAAAGGGGGCTCCCATACAACAACCGTACAGAACCCTCCGTGCGTGAGTGCGACTCGCACTTGGCCGTTTTTTTTAAAATAAAATATCCTAAGCTAACCCCAGGGTCTGCAAAAGAAGTCGGGGCAAAAGCTAGTCTAGAAAAAACAGTATCTCGTTCCTACCTCCATGCCCCAGACACTTGCCTTGCTTAAGACATTCCTCATGTGCACAATGCTTACTGTAATCGCTCTTAATGAATCTGCCACTCGACTCAAAGTAAGGTTTCCCATTCGTACAGCTAATAATATTATTTTTACGTAGCTTATATGACGAATCTCTCGTAGCCCCGGCCGCCTGAGTGATCTTAAACAATCACGAAGGTTAAGCATCATAGGGCGCGTTCAGTGCATGGATTGGTGAACGTTCTATGACTAACGATAGTGGCATTTTTCCGAGCGGTTCCGTGCTTCGCAAGGCACGTTAAACAGTTGGTGCCGGCTGCCGTCGATAGAAGCCAAGTCAGAGGCCTTGGGGCGGCTTGAAAACTTCTGACTGTAAGACCAGCACTGTCTTAAGAGCCTCCACTAATCCGGACTTGGCCCCCGTGGTGGAGTATGGCCTATACCTTCCCCAGGGAAGAGACCCGTGCCCCTCGGTGGGGACATAATGGGTTGACGATGATGATGATGAGCTAAAACTTATACGATTCCAGGATGTTTACATGTTTGTGATGTTGCTGTTTCTGGTTCCCACGACAACGGAAATACGTGCGTGTGTTGACATGAAGCGGCAATGAAATGAAATCGCCACGTTCATGCAACTGTCATTATACTACAATGGATTACGAGAATCTGGGCTCTGGAAGAAGATGTTCCGTAGAGAATCATGTACTTAGGTATTTGTTTAATAAATTTTACTGAAATGTACAGACGCTGTGATTGCATACCAAAACTATGCTATTATTAGATAATTGACAAGAACTTTATCACACAAGTTTGCCAAAGGCCATGCGAATGGTGGCCCGGTGGCCGGGTCGCCTCTTTCCCTCTAATATGGTTGAGACTGGCGATGGCTGACCCCTGCGTTATGCTCGTGAACGGGTGCCGTCCGTGTGTCTGGCCGCAGCATTGGTGTTTTCATACTTGTATAAGAGTATCAAATAATGTTTGACATATGATTGCATATTGATTGCACTCATGGGTCTTGAGTTTTGACATTCCTAGGTAGATAGACATTCGTACCTACCAAACTCTGTATTAGATTTAAGATGATTTGAGAAAAGATTGTATCAATCTCATCGGTGGTGGTGTGTTCGTGTCTTGCTTCTGCTTGAAGAAGTGGGACGGCGGTGCTCAATTTTAATGCTAGAATGTAAATTCTTTACGTTGAAATAAATTTATGATTTCTGATTTCTGATGAACTCACCCAATAAACTGAGGCTGGCGATCCAGGACGCCTGCTGGTTTGTGACGGTGAACGCAGACGTGTGATTCTTTTCCTGAAGCGAGGCGATCGCCGGGGACATGTAGCCCTTCGACAGACCTGCAGCGAAGGGCCCCAGGGAGACGGCCAGCGCTGCCCAGATCTGCGGAGAAGATTGATTTGTCAGACGAATATCTTTTTTTAAATAAACATAAGCATCCCCATACAGCCACATACATTGCTTCTGGCCGCCTTGTATGCTGGGAACCAGAAACTGCGACATCACAAACATGTAAATGTTTACATGTTTATCCATGGATGTCCAAGATCTGGGTTTTCAGTACTTTCGGAGATTACCCCCTGCACACAAATTTATGAAAATTTTATAAATATTAGTACGGATATTGTATTAAAATAAAAATCAAATTCTCTTGTCACAGAGTTTGTTTCACTACTCCCCCAAAACGGTTTCAATGATTTGTTTGATTTTTTTGTAGGCTTATTACTATGGCAAAACAACGTTTGCCGATTCAGCTAGTATGTTTTTATATCAGGGATGAGACGGGACTTTATGAGCTCATACCAGTCCCATCCTAAACCAGCGCCGAGGGCCTACACCCTCAGCATTATGCCTTTTGCAGCAGCGGTTACACACCGCGACAAAACTGTATAAATGTATTTCTTTATGTGTGTTTGTACCTTTTTGTATCTTTGATGTTTTCTTCTCATTTGTATTTCGTATTTTTGTTGTGTGTGACTGTTGGTGCAATAAACGTTTCTCTTTCTTTCGTTCTTTCTTCCATCCCATCCCTGATAGCTTGAGAGCAGAGACGAGACGGTCAGACAACTCAGACACGAACAACCGACAACGCGAGCTCTGTCTCTGCTCACCATGATTAAGAGCTCTGGTCGAACTTCTCCAATAAAAAGTCCGGAATAAAGTTAATAATCCCTGTATACCTTTTCAAGAAAACAACATAAATATGTCACCTTCAATAGGCTTCATTCTCTTCTGTACCGGCGTTATTAACATAGCCCAGCCATTAACAATCGCTCTCCTCTGTGGGACTTTCTAAGCATCGGCCATAAACCACTTAGAACACGGCGTAGAGTGAAGTAAGTATAAGTAATGATACGCAGCCTTGTTCTGTAATGCAGGTACTAGCGATATATAAAACAGGATTCGAGCGCTGATTGGTGCTAAGTGATAAGTGGAAGCGACTTGTGTAATTAAGCTTGTATAGTAATTTCGAAAGACGATCCGCGGTTCAAGCCTACTCCGTCTTGAAAACAATGTCCCTGGCACATTTACGTCCATGTAGTCCCTACAGGCACGCAACATGTTTTTGGCCTTGTCTTCACTTACCATTGCTAGCACATTAAACTTTGTACATTAGAATAAATTATACTTGGTGTCTTTAAAATAAGACTCTGAGTCTGGATAGAGTCCAAAACGCTAACACCTCGTTAAGTTTTACTTGAACACGCTCCTAGTTCAAGGCTTGTCCCTCAAAATGTAACCGAGCACCCTGTACAATACTAAGCAGTACAGGAATCGATCAGCTCCGAGATGAATGTGGACCATACTGTAGCTGTGTGAATGTGCCCCAGGTTAAGGATGTCATATTTTCTTTCTCGATAGATAAAAATATATCGATAGAAACTTTCAATTCGTATTTTATTCAATACTGCTGCACATAGACAAGACAACTTCCAAGACACGCTAATACATTCTGTCCTCATCCATACTAGTCCAATTACTGGCAGCAATAAACCACTGTCTCGAGTGCGACAACCTTGTTGAATGGAAACTATAGACTTGACTACTTTTTTTAATGCATTTTTTAAACCAGGTATCTGACAACGTTAGAAAAGCACTTAAATAATAAAAAAATGCATGCAAAACATGAAAATAAATCTTTTAGCTAAACTTAAACTAACCTCCTAAGCCTCTGTGACCTATAAATAGGCCATATTCTTAAGCTCAAGTACATTGTGTGTAACCTTATTTAGCTCGCACCCAATGTACTTAATCTGTTAGCTACTAAAAGGCCTTTTGGGAGCGCCATAAGAATGGGTTTTCTTGTTATATTCAAGGTCAGAGCTAACAAGTTCAAGAAGAAAATCCCAACAACTAATCTTGGTCGAATACTTTATTATTCGAACCACCTTATACAGCCTGATTTTTTCACCAGTACAATAAATCAACATACGTAATACTAAGTCACAAATACAAATACCAACATTTTTTGTTACTACCCCGTTGGTACAAAAAAACAAAAATACCAATGTCTGAACTTATCCGCAAATCTTAAAGAAATGTGGACTCATTACGCATGAGTACAACTAAACGCACGAACTGGCAACTGCGCGCGGCTTGCGGGAAGGAAAAGAAGCGGCGGCGGCGGCGCAGCCAGTAGGTATGACTTATGTATGACGTACCAAAAAAAATCTTACTTGATTTCAATTCTTCCTTCATACTTGCACGGGCTTAGGACCGTCACCGTCACTGTCCGTAGTCTAGCAAATGCTGCGTCACTCTCATGAATGTCCTGGAGTTGAGTATTTGAGGTTCAATAAAACCGGCATTTATCAGGCGGGGAAAATTTTCTTCAGCGTATATCCGCCGAGCTGCAGCTGTAGTTTCCCCACTGAGAAAGTAACTACGAACCATTTCGTAATACTCGCGGTTTGTAAACATCGTGTTGCGCGCGTAATTTTCGACTGCAGGAAGTGCGGAAACGGCGCACGTGCACTCACCTAGTTCAATGCGCGCGGACTGAACGGCTCGGCTAGCGGCTCACTGAACTCCTGCGCCGGCCAGCCCGACGCTCACTCACCCCACCCCGCCGCCCTCTGCCTCGCACCGCGATGACGCCTTGTAATGGGTGCCCATGAGTTACAAATTGGATAAAGGATAAATAAATAAAAATGAAAAAAATATATACAAGCTGTTAATTTGCAAGCGTGCCATATTTTAGGACGTGATTATACTGCTGATTATAAACAAAAATCAATCATAAAAGAAGAGTTCTTCCTTCCTTCCACCTTCCCCCCGGACCTCTCTATAGAGCACACGTGTGACTGGATTTATCAAATTTTAATTTTGCTAATAAATAAAATAGTATAGCAACTTAATACAAATGAAATAATAGGAGCGCATAAAAAGTGAAGAGTTTCTGCTGCGGCGACATCTGCGGAGTGAGCGAATTGCGGCAGTGCATGTGTTGAACGTGTCTCGTACAAGAAGGAAGGAGAAACACTCGGTGAGCGACAGAGATAACTATCTTCAAGATACTGCGCGCATTAACTTAACGTTACGCACCGAGCCGGCTCCATTGATAACCAAGCTACTGCGCTGCGCTTACTATAAAGTCACAGTAAGTCGATTCATCACTTACTCGCCATTCACTGATCGCGTATCGTATCCTCGTAAATCTGTGCGCCTGATACTCCATTTTAACATCAACTAGACAAATATGTCACTTAGAAGAACACCGCCGCCCTCTCCTTGCAGTTTGAAGCACACGGGGTCGGAGCCACTTATTTTAACTCGTACCGATGATGAGGACTTTTCTAAAACCTCACGAAATGTCAAACGCAGGAGGGAGGAGATAGATTGCCAAGAGTGTGTTTCTCCGTTTGAGACTACTTTTGAAGTCTGGTCTAAATCTCAAAACTCAAAATTAACTGAAATTTTGGCAACTGTAAATGAGCTCAAAAAACAAAATGATGAGCTTCGCTTATCGTGTGATTTTAATGCGAAACAATACGAAGCAATACTAAAAGAATTTAAGCAAATGGAAGAGGAGCGGAAATCTAACATGAAGTACATACAACTTCTTGAGACTAAAGTTGAAACTTTGGAACGCAGTTCTAGATCTGCCAGCTTCGAAATTCATAATATCTCAACAAACAAATCTGAGACTAAAGACGACTTAATTAACTTGGTTGTAAAAACATCTAGTGCCTTGAAAAATCCGATACAACCGTGTGAAATCCGGAATATTTTTCGTGCAAAATCCAAATCTGAAAGCTCTAGACCGGTAATCGTGGAGCTTAACTCGGTACTGACCAGAGACAAAATAATAAAAGCTACAAAGAAATTTAATCAAGAAAACAAAAGAGACAAGTTGAGCACCAAACACCTAGGGCTGAATGGTCCTCAAAAACCTATTTACGTAAGCGAAAACCTGACTCCAAAAGCAAGAAGACTATTCTTCCGTGCACGTGACCTCCAGAAAACAAAAGGTTATCTTTTCTGTTGGACAAGCAACGGCAACGTTTTTCTACGAAAGTCGGAAGGACTGCCAGCCATCTCTGTTGAATCTGAGCTACAGGTCGACAACTTATTACAAAATTGACTAGTTTTTATATTTTCTGCTCTCTTAAGATATATTTGCATGCTTATATTAGTTCTGAAAATACTTGTGTCTGTGAAACACAATATTTGGTCAATTATAATGTCAAATCACACACTCACACTGTCAAATCACATACACACGCAAACAATACTACAAAATATACATCCTACACTCAGATTAAGAACATTATTGGTACACACACACATCACTGTCTTACAAATAATAAAAACGGTTACGTTCACTCTATATAAAAATATATCTAGTTCCATTATATTCTTCAGTGATATTAATATAATTGTTATGCAACAGAAACCACTCAAGAGACTCGCTAACTTTCCGGACTTATTTTAATATAGATAATAACATTAACAAATTGATTGATTCTATTGATAACTATCAGATATCTAAATCAATTCTTTGTGACCCAGATGACTGTCCCCATTACCTAAGCCATTCAAATAAAAACCTTAAAATTATTACTCAGAACATTAGGAGTATTTCATGCAATACTCCTGGCTTTGATACGCTTTTACATCGTACTAAAATAGAGCCAGACGTCATAGTTTTTACCGAGTGCTGGTTAAATAGTACAACTAATCAAAATTTACCAAGATTCACAAAATTTACTTGTTTTTCTACAGCAAAAAATTATAATCAAAACGATGGAGTTGTAATATACATAAAAGAAGATATAAATGTACAATGTTTTGAACCTGACTTTCATGAAGCAAATTGCCTTGTCACGATTCTTAATGACAATGTTGCCATCATCTCTATTTATAGATCACCTTCCTATTCATCTATTGAACCTTTTTTAAGCTCATTAGAGGGTTTACTAACCTCTTTAAGGAAATATAAACATTTATTACTGGTTGGCGATATTAATATTGACATTGCAAGAGATAACTCAGAGACTCGTACTTCCAGCTACCTAGAGCTTACTGCTAGCCATGGTCTCCTCCCAGCTCATATAACACCTACTAGAGAGACCTCATGCCTTGATCACGTCATATTAAGATCTCCTCACGAATCAAAAACTCTAGTCATAAATCATACCGTAACCGACCATAGACTTGTTTGTATTTGCTTGGACATGAGACAAAAGAAGTTCTTTGCTAATGGAATAATAACAAAAATTAATTACAAGGGTATAGCGAGTGAATTGGGAAAGACAGATTTTAAACCGGTCTTTGAACATAATAATTGTGATGAAGCTACAAATTTGTTTGTAGATACTATAGCGGGGATAATTGAAACAAACTGTACTAATATTGTATTGTCCAAACGTAAAACACCATTAAAACCCTGGATCACTCCAGGACTGATTCGTTGTATGAAGAATAGAGATAGGATGCACAAAAAAATTAAATCGGATCCAGAAAATAATATACTTAGTACTACTTATCGTCGTTACAGAAATTTCTGTAATAACATACTAAGACGTCTAAAGAGACAATATGAAAAATCCCAGTTAGAAAAAGCCAGCAAGATCGGCTCCAAGCAAACATGGCAAGTCATTAATGATATCACTAGATTTAAACCAAATAAGACAGTCCCAAAGGATGTACTTTCACTGTCCGCAGACCCTGCCGAAGCTATAAATGTGGCTAATAGTTATTTTGCTCATGTGGGTGAAAACCTAGCAAATTCGATAATAAGAGATCGCTCAAGTGAATTATCTAATGTAGCGTTGAGATATCAAGCTGAGACCCATTGCCAGAATTCCTTCGTTCTTCTAGAAACTGATCTCACAGAAGTAGTTTCGATTGTTAACTCACTGAAAAATACTTGTTCTTCCGGGTGGGATAAAATATCTTCAAAAATTATAAAACAGAATATAAAAATCCTAGCTGGCCCAATTATATACATTTGCAACTTATCAATAACTTCTGGTATATTCCCAACTGCATTTAAAAAATCGATAATAACTCCTATACACAAATCAGGTGATAAATCAGTTACGAGCAATTATAGACCGATATCTTTACTACCGACACTGTCAAAAATACTTGAAAAAATTATAAATAATCAGTTTATAAGCTACATTGAGAAAAACAATATGTTGTCATCCAATCAGTTTGGTTTTCGTAGATGTAAGTCGACCACCGACGCCGTATCTAAAGTGTCAAGTAGCATTATTAAAAGCCTAGATGCACGAGAAAAGTGCCTTACTATATTTTTGGATCTGCGAAAGGCCTTTGACACGATCCCGTTGCATTTATTGCTGAAAAAACTTGAGATAGAGTTTGGAGTTCGGGGCACTCAGCTACAGTTATTTAAAACCTATCTTTTAGATAGATCACAAAGGACAAGGGTAGGTGACTTATTGAGCGACTCTCTCCCGATTAAGTTCGGAATTCCTCAAGGAAGTATCCTCGGTCCAACCCTCTTCTTAATATATATTAACAGCCTCTGTAATATTAATCTACAAGATGGAGAAGTAACATCCTTTGCCGATGATACAGCTCTGACTTTTAGGGGACAAAGTTGGAACGAAGTGTTTAGTAATTCCCAAAAGGGTTTAGATTTGGTTATGAAATGGCTTAGTGATAATCTCTTGAGTCTGAACACAGAAAAAACTAAATACATTGCCTTTTCAATTGTCGCGTCGACTCAACCTAGTCCAGAAACCCATTCTATAATTGCACACTCAGTTTTTTGTTTGTTTTCACCGTCCAACAATTGCAACTGCCCAAAACTTGAAAAAGTTAACTCTATTAGATATCTTGGGGTGATTTTGGACAAACATCTTTCTTTTGAAGAACATATTGCAACTCTTTCAGCGCGTGTCCGTAAACTAATATATATTTTTAAAACAATTCGTCATATAGCTGACTCCACACTAATAAAATCAATCTACTATGCTCTGTGCCAATCAATAGTAACATATTGCATTATAGTGTGGGGTGGCGCTGCGAAATCACACCTTATAAGCCTCGAAAGAGCGCAGCGTGCTATATTAAAAGTTAGTAAAATGTTGCCGTTTCGTACCCCCACCAAAGAGGTTTATCAAATTACAGAAGTACTCACGATTCGCCAACTCTATATCCTACACGTCATCCTTGAACAACATAAAAACTTAAAATTTAATTCCTCAGACAGAACAAAAAGACACAAAACCAGAATACTTCGGCTACCACGCGTCCGTACAACATTCGCACAAAGATCTTTATTATTTATGGGTATTTTTTTATATAATAGAATCAGTAAACAACACAGTATATCCGAACTAACAAAATATGAATGTAAAAAGTGGGTCAAAAACTTTCTTCTCACTCTCTCCTACACAGAAACTGAAGACCTATTGAGAATAATTAGTTAAAATTACAATACTACATAATATATGGCACTAAATATTTTACTCTACATTCGCCACACGCTACATAATTTCTTCACACACTCGCTACACCTCACAGATACACAGTTTACACCCTCACACTTTTCACATGCATGCTAGTATAGTTTAAAATAAATCATAAATAGGAATCTAAAAATCTATAAATAATACAATTTTAATTTAAACATAAATAATAATTAATTGCAGAATGATTAAAATCTTATTATATAACAATATTGAATATACAGTTTTATCTATGTGACATCATAGGTCAAATTGATCGTAATAATTATTAATGAATAATAATAATGTGCTCTATTATAATTTTTTACAATATAACTATGGAAGAAACACTGGTGTTCTATACAACAGGCCCTGCCTAGTTTAGACATCAGGAATTCATTATTTTGTGTATAAGCCTTGTAACCTAATGTCGAAAATGTACTCTACATTTGTTATTGTACCATATCTGTGTATCTCTGTTTTTGATAAAATAAATATCTTATCTCTATCTTATCTCTATCTCTCTATCTCTAGAGTCGATTTTTTTTCTTTTGTTCTCTGACGTCACATTTTTTATCGATAAAGAGAACGCCCAGCTCTAATATCGAATTATCTCGCACATCCCTAAACTTTCGTGTACTCGCAGAAGAATAAAAGGACGGCGGTTTGGCAACCACGCGCATCCACACAAACCGACGGAGACAACTTTGTCTTCATTGAAATAAGAACGAAAATGTCTTAACTCATCGGCATTCAGTGGTGGCGCGGACTTTAGAACAAACACGCCGCGCGAGCGCACCCCCACCCCCAATTAGCCTAGCCACTCAGTGACCGGACATCCTTTGTGACGTGCGCACGTGCCGATATCGCACGCTCTTTCATTAGTACCTAATGTGCGCGTGCCGCCACCGCCGTGCGCCGTTTCGTAAAGACAATGACGGATAACTACACAAATATTGAGTTAGTGGAAATGGTGCGACTGTACGCCGTGAGTGGCGATAGTTTGCGGCAAGCTGTCGAAATGTTCGCGGAAATGTTCCCGAATCGGCCGAGACCATCTCGCCAAGTAATGCTAGCCGCTACTCAACGGCTCCGAGATTACCGCCAGTTCGACGTGCCCAACCATGCCCAAGGTCGAGGCGGAGTAGGACTCAGAGTGGAGCTGCAAGAACAAATTCTTGCCTACTTTGAAAACGAACCCCGTGCCAGCACTCGGGAGGCAGGGCGTCACTTCGGCATCAGCCACGTAACGGTGTGGAATGTGCTAAAGCAGGAGGAACTGCACCGTTCCACTTCCGAAGAGTACAAGATCTTGTGCCCACGGATGCAGCCCCACGTGTTGCGTTCTGCCGATGGTTGCTTGAAAACCAAAACATTAACATTTTATGGTCTGATGAAAGTTTGTTTACGCGAATCGGCGTGTTCAATGTCCACAATGAACATTGGTGGACCCACCGAGAATACAACCCCAATAAAACCAAACGAGACTCATTCCAACATAGGTTTAGTGTTAACGTGTGGGCCGGCATAATTGGCGTGAACCTGTTGTGGGGAGAAGTTAAAAGACTAGTGTATGCTGAAGAAGTAAATAATGCGGCTGTTTTGCGTGAAAGGATTATTTCTGCCTTCCAAACTGTTAGGCAAAATGTGTTTGTGTTGCAAAATTTAAAAAGTAATTTGTGTCGTCGTGCGAGACTTTGCATAGCGCAGAACGGTGGCCACTTCGAACAATTGCTCCGTACAACTTAATCATTGTAAGTACCCTGTAAATAACGTCTCAATTAGTGTAAATAATGGTGATTTCAGACTTTTAACTACGCCGGATCAACGATTTATTTGAAGGTAGGTTAGTACTTGAGTAAGTTATCTACTTCGTACTTTTTTTATACTAACTTGTAAATAAACTAATTTGCGCAATATTTTAATACCTACTAACCTCCTAGCAAAGAAATTGGTTGTTTTGTCGGTCCTACGCCCGTGAGAGTAGGAAGGGAAATCTGAAATCATATGTTTCTTGTTGTTATTGCTGTTTCTTTCACTCGGTGCCAACTTGGCAACGGGGCGGGGTCTCGGTCTTTTCCCATTACGTGCATGTCGCAGCACCTTCCATCTTAGGTTATTCCTATTCAAACCCTAAAAATAAGTATTATTTTTATCGACGGCTTCCTTGAATATGGGAGACTGTTAGTAGACTGCATTAACTGGTAACATTAATTACTATTTTTTCTTTAAATATGGCACGCTTGCAAATTAACACCCTGTATAGTAATTTTATTCGATAAATGTAATCTATTATCGATAACAATGATATGGTAAAATTTATTGTACCGGCGAAAAAAACAGGCTGTATATAAGATTTTTTAATTAGATATACAGGGTGGCATTTTCACCGGTACAATAAATCAAAATACGTAATACTAAGTCCAAAATACAAATACCAACATTTTTTGTTACTACCCCGTTGGTACAAAAAACAAAAATACCAATGTCTGAACTTATCCGCAAATCTTAAAGAAATATGGACTCATTACGCATGAGTACAACTAAACGCACGAACTGGCAACTGCGCGTGGCTTGCGGGAAGGAAAAGAAGCGGCGGCGCCGGTGGCGCAGCCAGTAGGTATGACTTATATATGACGTAGCAAAAAAAATCTTACTTGATTTCAATTCTTCCTTCATACTTGCACGGGCTTAGGACCGTCACCGGCGTGGAATGCTTGCACTGGTTGGTAGTGGTATGAATTTCCACACCACGTACTGGCTAACGCCGAAGTGCGCCGTGCGTGCCGCGTCGTTGGTGCTAATTCTGGGGTCTTCCTCGAAGAACGCGAATATCTGTTCCTCGATCTCCACGGTCAAGGGAGGTCTCCCTCCTCGGCCTTGAGCGTGCGCTGGTGCAGTGAACTGTCCGTAGTCTAGCAAATGCTGCGTCACCCTCATGAATGTCCTGGTGTTGAGTATTTGAGGTTAAATAAAACCGGCATTTATCAGGCGGGGCAAACTTTCTTCACCGTATACCCGCCGAGCTGCACTGTATTTTCCCCACTGAGAAAGTAACTACGAACCATTTCGTAATACTCGAATTTTGTAAACATCGTGCGCGCGTAATTTTCGACTTCAGGAAGTTCGGAAACGGCGCACGTGCACTCACCTAGGTCAATGCGCGCGGACTGACCGGCTCGGCTAGCGGCTCACTGAACTCGTGCGCCGGCCAGCCCGCCGCTCACTCACCCCACCCCGCCGCCCTCTGCCTCGCACCGCGATGACGCCTTGTAAGGGGTGCCCATGAGTTACAAATTGGATGAAGGATAAATTAATAAAAATTAAAAAAAATATACGGTAATTTTATTCGATAAATGTAATCTATTATAATAGATCTATTATATTATATTATATCGATAATTATCGATACCAATGATATGGTGAAATTTATTGTACCGGTGAAAAAATCACACGGTATAATTCATACCAACTTATCTATTAAATTGTAGGTGATTTGAAAAAAAAATGGTCACAGTTGAGTTTATTTTTTTGCTGCTTTTTTCTCCACTATAGGTACATTCGGTCTCAAGAATTGAATCTTTGAATTTTTAGGATTTTCTTTTTTTTTATTAATTTTAATTAGAAGTAATAATAACTTCCACACAACACAATTACTTGTTCTGGTTGGAAACTACCCTGTAATTTGTCAATGAGGCGAGGACATAACAATATGGTGATGTTTATAATACAGTTTGAATCATAGGACATATCGACCAGTGAGCGTGACATCGATATCGACACTCCAGCCTCCGTTCCCCTCCTAGCACTTTATCCGGACGCGTCCGATAGATTGTTCCGAGCATTTCGGGGGTCACCGACCGGCACACTGCCTCACATTTCCATCGGGAATACAAAGTTAACTCTGCAGCTTGTTATTGGAATTTAAGCCTTTGAACGTAGAAATTAAGAACAAAAGGTCGGAAGAGTTAAATTTGTTTTTAAGTGAGCTACATGTCTGTAGGGCATAATAGGAACGTACAAAAGGTTTGTAAAAGGTCGAGTTCATTTGTTTGAATTTGATGCCTTGGCTCCTCATCTTTTCAATATTTTCTGTACCTATCTCATAATAGGAGAAACTTATTCTACCTCATACCCGAGAGAAAGAAAGGAAAACTTACATTATCATTCTTCATTTGTTCCACGTACGTCCGAGCTTGATCCGGTTTCTGAATTGAGAATTTTGCTAAGAACCTAACTACTTAACTGTAGTATTGTCTCATAAAACTTCTCAAAAAAGAGCGTGTCAGAACTACTTTATTAATTAGTGAAATTCTCAATCCAGAAACCGGCCCTCAGATCTTACCCCCGGTTACTCGAACGCTAACTGCTAATCTACTGCTAACATCTGTCATTCGTTTAATGTGTGCACTTTTGACAACTGACAGCTGCAGCAATAATAAATTGACAGTTTGTTAGCGTTCGAGAAGCCGTTCTACACACATAGTTTTTCATAAGAATTATACAGGGTGTCCCCAAAACTTGATGCCAAGCCGGAACAGGGTGAAAAGGCTGGTTATCAGATTTTTTTTTTAATGATCCAAATTTTTTTCAGTAGTTTTTTTTTTAAATTATTTATACAATAAATTTCACAAAAATAATAAAAACAAAAATTAAAACTGGGAAATTTTTAAGTCATGTCTTTTTTCGTAGTCTCCTTTTCTTCCAAGCTGGAGCAGATGCTTTTGAAATTTTGTTAATATTTTAGGGAAGCATTATTCAGAGTTACAAAACAAAAAAAAAAATTGGAAAAAGCAAAGATTTGTGGCAACAGAATTATTTAATTTTTTTTAATGCCTATATTTTTGTACACATGCAATCGTGTTTTTTTTTTTGTATACAAGATAATATATAATAAAGACTGTCGAGAGAGCGTTGAACGATGGACATGAAACTAAAATGACCGCCATAAGTCGGACGTTCTGTTTGTGACTACTCTAGCAACATAGTCTTATATCATTGGAAAATGACAGATCGGTGTGAGCTTTCAGTGTGTTTGGTTATTTGATTATGACAGCCTAATGAATGGGTTTTTGTTTGGCTTTCTACAATGGTATTTGTCACCTTCAACACGACTTCAACAATATCACTGAGTTTCTGAAGTCCGTTCTTTTAAATTACGCGGTGTTACCGCTATAAAATACATAGGTTTTCTCGGTAGATTTTTTAACGTGAATAGAAGACTCATGTGACCAAAATCCTTATCACATCAAAGAAAATAAAGGTTAACGTCTCATGAAAGCAAAGTCCAAAAAATAAACCTACGAAGCGCAACAATTTTTACTTGGGAGTAAAATTGAGTTATTTATTTTTTACGCACTACTAACATTCAGATTTTGACAGCCTTTGGCTTTATATTGATATTATGCTCAGAATATTGACTAATATACTGAGATAATATGTCGTTTTTTTTCTCTATTACTAGACAAATATCCTAAAATTAATTAAAATGTCTAAAGTATATCCTAAATTCTCTTGAGTTTTGAGAAATTCGAAATTGAAAAGCAAAATAACCAAACAAAAAGCTCCAAATTGATCTGTTTCCAAGCTGTGGTGTTCAATTAAATAATTTGCACATTTGATTTACTACGTAACCACGCGGTGCTTGCTACTCATTTATTGATTGTGCTAACCAACATTTGTCTAGTAGCTGGTCACGCGTTGTCTTTATAATTGAATTAATTCTGTATCAAAAGTAATTGTTGACTGATCACACGACCTTTTTGATGATCAAATATATAATTTGCTGATCGTTTTGATTTTACCTTTAAATCCACTCACTCACCTGCCGTCTGTTTGTGCTCCTGCCATAGTCTGGCCTCATTATCATTATCCTGGATTCCGGAATGAGGTTCGTCATCTTGTCACTAAAAGTCACTTTCTCACACATTTTTAGTCACTTTGCTGTCACTTTAGCACTGTTCTCACACTGTTCACTTTAAAACACTTTGATAACACTTTGGCTACGTGAGGTTGTTCGGCAATTTCATTTTGATGGATCTCTGGGATTCTGGGGACAAAAGAGAGAAAAGAAACAGTTAGAAATAATATCCGCAGTGTATAATAAATTACTTTACTACTATATAATTCGCTCTATGAATCGCTCGTAGCCCCGGCTGCCTGAGTGATCTTAAACGATCACGAAGGCTAAGAAAAATAGGGCGCGTTCAGTGCATGGATGGGTGACCGTCTATGACTAACGCTAGTGGCATTTTTCCGAGCAGTTCCGTGCTTCGCAAGGCACGTTAAGTAGTTGGTGCCGGCTGCCGTCGATAGAAGGCAGTCTTTAAGCCAACTCATAGGCCTTAGGACGGCTTGAAAACTTCTGACAGTAAGACCAGCCACTAGTCTTACAAGCCTCCACCAATCCGGACTTGGCCCCCGTGGTGGAGTATGACCTATACCTTCCTCAGGGAAGAGACCCGTGCCCCTCGGTGGGGACATACTGGGTTGATGATGATGATGATGATGAACAACACGATTATCATAATTATACATTTACTACATTCATAGAAAAGTTACCAGAAGAAAAACAGAACAATAAAATAAATAACTATGAAAACTATTACCAGCACAGTTTATTCACTAACACACTGCATCCCCCGCTGGCGACAAATGAAATGAGATCTCTTTTCACGCGCACACCCACACAATGCCTAAAGCCGTGTTCAGACGGTGTAGATGGGTGCGTGAGCTGAGCGAGCGATGAGTGCTCCAGATATGAGCAATTTCCGTGGGATGACACGTCTGCGCGCTTAACGTATAGAGCTTCACTGTTATGACTGATTTACAAAAAATATGTTCGGGATCGCTTGGATGGAAAGTGACAAGATGTATTCGGACGCTCTTACACATAATGTGGCCGGATCTCTAATTAGACGGTCAAAAGGCAAGGGTCGTCAGTTGTAAACTCACCCGTCAAATCTAAAAGCTAGATCGTTTTTCAAACACAATAATGAATCTAGAGGTTTAACTTACATAGCAATAGTACTAACAAGATTAGTAAACTAAATATTTTGGTAGTAATACTTGAGTCAATTACTGTAATGTCATTGATATCTCTAGTTTCACAATTGTGCTAGAAAAAACTAACAACGCCATCTAGCTTTTAGATTTGAAGGTGAGTTTAAGATTGAAGGGATTTTGAAACATATGAAAATCACAATTTACAATCAATGAAATCTTAAAAATCATTTAAAACTGTGTATACATGAGTAAACCTTATGTTTTTGATGTGAATAAATAATTTATCCTAGATGGATAAATCATTTATTTACAATTATTATTCAGAAACCAATTAGAGTTGATATCGACATTAAAACAATATGAGTTATTGTGGTGTCAGCTAAACACTTTAATTGAAACCTTATCGGCCGAGCCTGTGTGGACTCAGCTTAACCACGACACAGACATAGGTGCAACATACATCATGCACTTTGATTATCCATCAAAACAATCAATTGTGGCGCTAGACAATGACCTATAAAAGTCAAATACAACTGAACGAATGTGGTCGGGATAAAATTGTGATGAATTACTAACACAATCATGAAAGGGCATTTAGAACCATAATATTTACATTTACAGGCACATACATTGCTTCTGGCCCCACACTAGGATACCCTGTGTCGCGGGAACCAGAAACATGTAAACTTCCAAGTTTTTTTTTGTCCCCAGTCGGGGTTCGAACCCGTGACCTCTCGCATGGTAAGCAGATGCGCTAACCGCTGCGCCACAGAGGTTGTCGAAAGAAATGAATTATTTGGAAGATCTGTTTGAATAGAGTCTAGGGCGTGAACCACATAGAAGACGTGGGGTTAGGGCGTGGTAAAGACGCGACCTATTGTATGCAAGGTGTTGTTTTGTAAAGGCGTTAGCCTGACTCAGGGTACTTTACCCGTCAGTACGAACAATTTTTACTATGGGACCAACCCCCGGTTTCCCGAAGGCTAACAACCTGGAGGTAGTTCAGTTTGCGCACTCGCCTAAATATCACCTGCACAAATAGCACCTTGCCTAGTCCAGATTGGGCACCTGTTGATATTTTTGGCAGAATAAATACATTTGAATTCACTAACAGCACCTGCCAAAAATATCAATAGGTGCCTAATCTGGACCAGGCCAGGTGCTATTTGTGCAGGTGCTATTTAGGCGGGTGCGCAAATTGGACTACCTCACAAACTGTTAATCTATTGTTAACAGTTGTCAGTTGGCAAAAGTGCATACAAAAAAAAAACAAATGACATCTGTTAACAGTAGATTAACACACTGATATCGTTCGAGAAACCAGGGGTTACTCTTTTATTTAGTCTTCGACGGGGAGTCATGGAATCTTATCATTATACTCGACATCACGTCAGCCATTATAAATATCCGTGTAATCTACATAGTTGAGTGAGATACGGGCGACAATAGCAAAAAAGGAAGTAATTTTGAAATATTTCTATATTTACAGTTTGTTAGCTTTTAGAATATACCTGAACTGAGCAATTAAAACCGATTATATTGCAATAAGGTAAGGTTTATTTTGTATTATTATTTATAACTTTACAGAGCGTTTCAAAATAGTGAAGAAAAGTTTTATACAGAGCAGGAAGTAGTATTACACTCGTGTGCTTTCGGCGAAAAACGAAGCCTACTCTAGAGCCCGAGGTATATTCAAAAAGCTGTACTGTAATTGCATTTGCAAGTTAAATGTAAAGTTTCATGTGTTCGACTGTACATCTCTATTAATTTATAAATGCTTATATCCGGTGAAATCAATACTTTCCACACTTCAAACTCATGTCACATTGCTCGTCTGTTATATACCAAATGTTTTAATTTTGCTCTGTCTAGACAAAACTGAACAGACATTGTACAATGAACCTGTTTACTCTGTGAAGTTATTAATTTCTTGTTCTTTTCAGCAATATAAAGAGTCAAAAAAATACATAGTAATGTAATAAAGTACCTATTTACATTTATTTTCTTAATTTATCAAAGCTCACAGCAAAAACATTTTAAAACGTACAAATCCATATAGACCATAAGTAGGCTAATTAAGGACTAATATTTGAAGTAACTACTTAGTCTTACTATATTAATTAAAAGTTTAGAAATTCAGCTATCTAGCTGACAGCTATATGGCGATTTGACGAATTTAATTGATACCCTTGCCAAGATATTGCCTACCCAAGTAGATATTTTTACGCAAAATATTCAAGATTTTCGGGGTACAGATTCTCATTTGTCAACGAGATGCAGTAATTACTTATAATTGGCTTGTATACTTATTTTTAAGTTAGTTGTAAGCACTCTGTAAATGTTGTGGTATACAAGTTGTTAGTAATCCTAACTAAATAAAATAAAATAAATGATAAAAATAAAGATGAAAGATTTTTATTTGTCAAACATGCGTATTAACAGATGGTAAAATTTCTGTTGTGTCCTGAATGCTTTGAAATTGCAGACACACAAATTTTTTTGGTGAGAGAGCGCCTTGTTGTATGGACTTGTCTTAATTTTTCTATGAAACATTTAATACAGGATTTCCACCGAATTAAGAAGAAATAATCCGTAATAGCATCTAGTTCATTATACATTTGATTAATGAACTCTAAAACAGATTGCCCAAATACTGGAAACCCATGAAAAGTATTCAACAAAATCTCATTAAAAAGATAAATTGTTTAAATACCTTCCTCAGGGAAAAGAACCGTGCCTCTCGGTGGGGACATAATGGGTTGATGAAGATGATGATGATTTGGTTACAAAATAAATTCATTTTCATTAATTTTTCGTTAAAAAATCAGAAACCGTTTTTAACGTTGAATCATGATATTGTGAGAGTTGAAACGTAAGGTGTGAAAGAAAGACCCCAAGTTCGTTCACACTGTGAGAAATCGCGTCATAGTACGGTCTGGTCATTCGTGACGAATTGCTTTGCTGATTGATCCTTCTTGGGGGTCATTCAAAAAGTAGTGTCCAAAATTACAAAAAAACCGAACGTGAAACTAGTATTAACTTGTAAAAAATAAAATAAATAAATAAACTCACGCCCGTTATCCCCGAGGGGGTAGGCAGAGGCACCAATAACTAGAACTGGGCCCACGTTTTGCGGAGTTTATTAGGTCCCATACGTGACAAGTGGCAAGCCTGTCGCCGTTATCTGGGCACAATTTATCAGCTAATGGTGTTGCTGTACAAACAAACAAATGTACGTAACTAAAAGTCATCGGTACACGCGTGGTTCGAACGCAGACTCTCATGATCGAGAAGCAAGGGTCAACCCCACTACGCCACCACCACTATCAACTTGTTTTATCCATAAATCTTAACAAATCAAGTACATATTGAAGCAGAATATCTTTTTTACATAATAGTTTCAGATTTTTTAACTAATACCTATAATGCTTCTAATTCTTTCGCCCCTTCCTAGTGTGACGTCACATATTTTACAGTTTTACGTATAGGAATTATTATTAAAGTAAAACAGCAGGTCTGGAATCAGTTTTATACCACATAAATTAATATTTTTTAATTTTATCAACATCATATGAAATTTTTTATAACATCGGATTGGCGCAGATTACCAATTTCAAATTCTGAGGTGTGTGTATTGCTCAGACACCCGGTGTTCATCACGATATATTCCTTCATAGTTAGCGATATTCATTGCTACTACTGGTAAATGGTTGGCATCGCGAATCATTAAAATTAAAATTTATTTTTGTGCTCCGACGCAGTGTTTAGTCCAGTGATGGGCAAAGTGCGGCCCGCGGGCCAACTCCGGCCCGCAAAAGTATTTAATCCGGCGCGGCGCCCCCCGAGGGTCCATCGACATGGATAGTATATGGCCCGCCATAACTACGTTCTGACGGTCGAGAAGTATAAAGTAGATTCTACTTAGTAGAAAATTAGAAGCATAACCTATAACTGAAGCTAAACTAGCCGCAGCTTTCTATAATTCTGGCCCTCCTCTAGAATTTCTTAAACTTTGTGGGCCCCTTCTGACAGTAAGACCAGCCACAAGTATTACAAGCCTCCACCAATCCGGACTTGGCCCCCGTGGTGGATTATGGCCTATACCATAACGGTGGGGACATAATGGGTTGATGATGATGATGATGATGATGATGATGATGTGGGCCCCCATAAAAAAGTTTGCCCACCACTGGTTTAGTCACATGTTTGGATGTCGCCCTAAATATTTCCAGGTCTAGGCACAGATGTGACTAACGATGTGTCTGTGACAACTTGACGTGCCTTTGTAGTATTCTTGTCTGCGTAACACACTTTAGTTAACCCGTAAGGCTTGGGGCGTGTTTGACCTATGCTCATCACATCCGTTCATTTTCTACGAAGGTGAATCGAAAGATTCGGTGGAGCGATGATCTTCGCAGGGCGGCTGGCAAGAGCTGGATGAGAGTAGCCGAGGACCGTGCTCAGTGGCGAGCAATGGGAGAGGCCTATGTCCAGCAGTGGACAACCATAGGCCGATGATGATGATGATGATGAATCGAAAGGGACGCCACGACTTTCCGTGCCGCCGTCCCGCGCCCCATGCCTAAGAGGCGTACTTACAACCTATTTAAGTCTAACTTAGGGCCGATTTCTGAATTGAGAATTTTCACTAAGTAAATACTTAACTGTCTCGTCAAATTTCTCCGAAAAGAGCGTGACAGAACGTTACTTAAGTATTTACTTACGTGAAATTCTCTATTCAGAAATCGGGACAGATTATTCCAGTTCGGGACCAGGCAATTTAGTGTATTAGTGATTTTAAGTTAATATCATGTGGTCTAGACATCACCAAGGATTCATCATCATCGTCATCATCACCAGCCATTTTACGCCCACTCTAGGACGTAGGCCGCCCTCAACTTTACTTAGTGAAAATTCTCAACTCAGAAACCGGCCCTCAGTATTAAATTTTTTGATGCGGCAATACATTTTTTTAAATAATTATATTTATTCTACTCGAAACTGACGTGCGTGCATACATAAACATAACATAAAACATAAACGGCGGTGGTGGCATAGTGGAGTTGACCCTTGCTTCTCGATCATGAGGGTCTGGGTTCGAACCACGCATGTACCAATGACTTTTAGTTACGTACATTTGTTTGTACATTGTGCCCGGATAACGGCGACAGGCTTGCCACTTGTCACGTATGGGACCTAATAAACTCGGCAAAACGTGGGTCCAGTTCTAGAGACTGGTGCCTCTGCCTACCCCTTCGGGGATAACGGGCGTGAGTTTTTTTTTTTTTTAAAACATAAACATTTACATACAGCCACATACATTGCTTCTGGCCCCACACTAGGATACCCTGTGTCGTGGGGACCAGAAACAGCGACGTCACAAACATGTAAACATCCAAGACCTGGAGTTTTTTTTTTCTCCCCAGCCGGGGATCGAACCCGGACCTCTCGCATGGTAAGCAGATGCGCTAACCACTACGCCACAGAGGTCGTCGATACATGACTAATGAATGTCGAAAGTGATTTGTGAGGATCGTGGCAAGTGGCAGTTCCCAGGGACCAGTCTCTGCCCACCCCTCTGGGATACAGGCGTGAGCTTATGCATGTATGTACGTTGTATTAGTATGTCTTGGATTAATTTGTGACATGTAACGAAAACCAACAACGGACGAGCCCTGTGACGCAACAGTAGCACATCAGCCTCCCATGTCCTGGGTTCGAATCGCAGCTTAGGACAAAAAAAATCCCAGGTATTGATGTTGGATTCATCGCAATTGCAACATGTTTATTAGCGAATTAAGAAAAACCTTGATATTATTAAAGCGACTTGTTCTACAAAACTATTAGATAAAAATCTACTGGATTTTCAGTAGCGGCCCTAAGTTCACAATGGATGGAACAACCGCGACATAACTTGTAACCGGGTAGCGTATCCGGATTTTCCATTAAACACAAACGAACAGATTAGATAATCATGAATTCATAACAAAATACGGCCCGAAAGCAGTGGCTAAAATAGTACCAGCATCGACATTCAGCAAACAGGATTTAAATTCTTTACGTCGAAATAAATTGACGAACTCGGTGGCACAGCGGTTAATGCACCATCCTTGCAAGAGGTCCCGGGTTCGAACCCCGGCTGGGGCATAAAAACCCCAGCTCTTGGATATTTACATGTTTGTGATGTCGCTGTTTCTGGTTCTCACGACACAGGGTATCCTAGTGTGGAGCCAGATGCCATGTATATGCCTGTATGGAAATATTTATGTTCACAATTATAACGTCTAACCTTCTCCTGATTACAATCAACACAAACCGTGATTGTAATGTCTTCCTTTTATAATAAAACATTTTCTGCTTGTATTATCTGCCTAATTGTGGCCAAATAAAGTCGATAATAGGGGCAGTGATGAACCACCGAAGTTTACATAACAGATGGAAGGAAACGAGAACAAAGGTATTCCGGGAATGCCCGGTTCTATTAGCAGGCATTTTACCAGAGCTTCGGTCTTTTTCCGAGAATGAAAACATCGTTAGTGGCCGAAAATACGACTGACTTCACGTCCGCGGTGTATGGATGTCTTTTGGGTTTCACTAAACTTTTAATTATTCACTTTATTCCGGGCTTGGCCCCCTTGGTGGAGTATGGCCTATACTTTCCTAAGGGAAGAGACCCGTACCGACATGCATCGGTGCAAGGACATCGCAAACATTGAAATATACCCAGACTGAAGCCACTTGTGCAAACGTACGGCGATCCCCAGCGGGAATCGAACTCACGACCTCCGGCACGGTAATCAGACGTGATACCACTAGACCAACGAGGCATTTGTTTGACTGGTCGGCAGTGCCATACAAATAGTAAACTTGAAAGGTAGGACATCGGACACAAATCGGGTCGTGATTAGTCGTGAAGAAATGCTTCCATTGGTAGCCCTGGACGCCGTGAACTTTGGCAAAACGACGTGTTGACACAGTTGCTATTACTTACATATTTCCTCACGCCCATTACGCGTATCCAATTAAAATACACACGTTTCTAACAAAAAAATGTCAGCTACCTGTAACTACAGGGTGTCACAAAAGTACCTACACTTCAAAAAATCAAGGCCATTCTACTTTTACTATGAGGACAATATCAGCTAAGCCGCAGGTGATAGATAACATTAGTATGTAACAAACTCACCAAAGGTTAGCTGGAAAAAAATACTTATTAGTATTAAGCTCGCCTATGTACAAATGTTTTATTGTGCAATAAAGAATTTTCATTCAATCAACTACTGACCGGTTAATGATGATGATGATTCCGGATACACTTACTTGACTTTACGGAAGAGTCTGACCCTGAGTCTGACAAAAGACGAGCAACCGACGAGGCGAGCTCCGTCTCTGTTCACCATGATAAAGGTCTGCGAGTCAGAGCGAAACCTGGTCGGACTCTTCCGACAAAAAGTCAAGTAAGTGTGTTCGGAATAAAATTAATAATGTCTAGTGCTTGCGAGACTAACTCCTAATTTTTTCTTCATAATTTGCTTCACAAATAAACAAGCAACGCTTTCCGTCCAACCTATTAGCTCCTACTGGCTCAGTAGAATAAGGTCAATGGCATCTTTCAACTGAAATTATTTCAAGTATCGTTTCGTGTCCAAGGCTGTCATGCATGGACTTGAATCCCGTGCGGATGGGATCCGGAGACGTTCGGGTGACTCAACAACCTTTGCGGTAATGCATGTAAGTAGGTACTCCTACGGACTATCATCATATCAACCCATTATGTTCCCTGAGGAAGGTATAGGCCATACTCCACCACGAAGGCCAAGACCGGATTGGTGGAGGCTTGTAATACTAGTGACTGGTCTTACTGTCAGATGTTTTCAAGCCGGTCTAAGGCCTCTGACTTGGCTTAACGACTGCCATCTATCGACGGCAGCCAGCACCAACTGCAACATAGCATAAGTACTTGATATCTCTGAATTTAATTATTATGTTTACCTTAACCTTCTTTTAAAAATAAATTTAAGATATTTATTTACTCCGTTGCCATGGTAACAAGAACCGTATCCAATTTATAAAGTGGATTGCAGGAAGGCTACAGTCAGTAGATGTACATCAATAAGGGAATCTGAAATACTAGAAATAACAATTTACTTCCACGAATAGGTACCTAGAAAATAAATACATAATTAAATACTAAGCTACAGTTATAAGTAATTTTTTACATTGTTACTATTAGTAAAAGAAACTATAAATAAATTTAAAATAGTTAAGCCAAACGTTGCAAAATACAAAATATTTATTTATTTAAAAAGTTGCGCCATTAGATATTAGTTTCTTTATTGTTTAAAAATAATTTCATTTTTAAATTGATTGATTGATTGATTGATTTTTAAATTGATTTTTAAATGGATTTTTACGACCGCATCTACGTCAGCCAGAACTCTTCTGGTTGACTAGATGCGGCGCCCAGTTACTCAATAGGCTCAAAGCTTCGGCTTTGCGGGATCTAGGTCTACGACTGCGATCTAATTATAAAGAGCTTTTGGCAGTCACCGGGCGTGTTTCCTGAAATGTCTAGCTGGGGACTGCTAATTTAGAATTGATATTTAGGTTTTTCCGGACATTGTCTACGTGAGAATAGATATTGTCTGAGGGTATAGATGCGGGTTTGTAAGTTCATTAGTGTTATTTTGTAATTGGGTAATTGATAAAATGTCAAATAAGTTACTTTTAAAACGGAATTTTGTATGCAAATACTATGACGTCACATTTCAGAGCACTCTTTTTATGTTTCATCTATTTAAAAATTGTAATAACCCGTAAATGATTAAAAGAGATACATTTTCCGAAACATTTTGTAATTTTTATTTTAATCGGGCATATCAAATAACTTATTGTTGATAGTGTCAAATACCGAATGGTATTCCATTTCAGATTTTGAATCGTGTTGATAAAAAAAACTGATTGCTGATTGTTGATTGCTGTACTGTGCAGTGTGCAATGCCTGTAAAGGCAACTAAGTTCTGGGCACTAGATTGTGATTAACACCTAACTGTTACACTTGTTTGCAAATACATTGATTGATTGATTGATTGGGTCATCATGCGGACGATAAAGCTAAGAGAGTTATTCCTCTTTCTATTATCAGCGAATATAGTATTTTTCCACCAATCCGGACTTGGCCCCGTGGTGGAGTAGGGCCTATACTTGTACTATTATGTATTCTGTGCACCTTCCTCAGGGAAGAGACCCGTGCCCCTCGGTGGGGACATAATGGGTTGATGATGATGATTTGAGTCGATTGGCTCTCCATAACAATAGTTTTTTTATTGTTCTTTTTGAGGTCACATGACACAACTGATTAAAAGTAAATATTCGTTTGTTGGTCATTTACTTTACGATGAACAGACAGATAGAAATACAATGTACGACTCACGCCACAAAGCTTAATTTTCTTGCTCCTAAATTGCAGTTAACGGCCGTCGTAAAAATTAAAACCGTTTTAGAAATAACGTTGGAATTATTGCGTAACGCGATCAGAGATTGTGCGGTTTACGAAAGACCAGATTTCAAAGAAGCAACTTTTTTTCTTTAAGAGGTCGCTGTAAACGACGAGACCGCCAATTGGACTTAGTTTAGCAAAAAGGTTCCAACCTACAACATAGTCATTTTTGAGTTAAATATACCAAACTAATCACTGTGCTCTATACTTTAAGAATCAAAGACTTGCACAGCGATCCAATGATTATGCGCAAAGTTATGGCACATGGTAATCAACCCAATGTATGGAGAGAGCGTAAATCAGCTTAAACCTAAAAACTCAAATGTCTCAAAAGTCACTTTGTGTGGTTTGGAACCTTTTTGCTAAACTTTTATTGTATCATCATCATCAACCCATTATGTCCCCACCGAGTGGCACGGGTCTCTTCCATGAGGATGGTATCATAGGCCATACTCCACCACGATTTTTATCTTGTACTAGCTTTCGCCCGCGACTCCGTCCGCGTGGACTTTAGTTCAAAATGTTGCAACCCCGTTCACTCCCGTAACTCCCGTCAAGGGTTAAATTTAGAAAAACGGTGAAACACGTGTTCAATCAATTGTGTTGAAGAGTATTTATTTCAAGTTTCAGACAACTTTTTAAATGCCTCCCATACAAATTTTGGCAACCCTTGCCCTGGCCCCCTTAGGGGTTGAATTTTAAAAAATCCTTTCTTATTCCTTGCTTACATTATATACGGATTCTCTGTGCAAAATTTCAGCTTCCTAGGTCAAACGGCTTGGGCTGGGCGTTGATGAGTGAATGAATCAGTCAGTCAGGACTTTGAATTTTATATATATAGATTGGATTGTATTAGGTATGCTAATTATATCTTTGAAATTGAAATTTTTTAAATTGAAAATTGTTTATTTTTATCATAGAAATATATCAAATACATAAGAATCATTATTTTAAAAATTACTGGTATTAATGAAATTAAATAATATAAATTAAAAAAAATTAAAAAATGACAAAAAAAGGAGTATGCTCAGCCTAAATGTTGTGTGAGTCATCAACACAACGCTGATTTTCAGCAAACCCCTAAATGAAAGAAAATGAGATAAATGAAAGAAATGAGATAGATAGAGAAGTTTTTCCCTCATTATTTTCGATACGTATCATCACGCACTTACACAAAAAGGTTGAGCAGAGAACAAAACTACTAGACACCACCTGCATTGAAAATTTCTACCAGTACAGTACGCACCATTGTGGTTATCTGGCTGTAGTTCTTATTTACTAAAGCAGAAGATTGGGAATCGGGTATAAAATGCAAAATATCGACGTCGAATATACTTTATGATTTAAGATACCTTTATTAACCTCCTAGCTTGTCTGTAATAGCTTGTAATCGTTAATTCTGCATTAAAGGAACATATTTTAGGGTTCCTCACTTTATGAACTGAAACTTTCGTAAGCACAGACATTACAAACTATATGAATTCCGAATCAGAGACGAGCAACCGACGACGCGAGCTTCGTCTCTGCTCACCATTAGAGCGAAACCTTTGAAAAGAACAATAAAAACCACCATAACAACCCGATAGGGTAAATTTTTATAATAAAATAAAAATGGGCCTGGGCTGCCTGAGTGATTTTAAACGATCACTAAGGTTAAGCAACAGGCGCGTTCAGTCCATGGATGGGTCACCATCTATGACTAACGCTAGTGGCACTTTTCCGAGCGGTACCGTGCTTCGCAAGGCACGTTAAGCAGTTGGTGCCGGCTGCCGTCGATAGATGGCAGTCGTTAAGCCAAGTCAGAGGCCCAAGGGCGGCTTGAAAACTTCTGACAGTAAGACCAGCCACTAGTCTTACAAGCCACCACCAATCCGGACTTGGCCCCCGTGGTGGAGTATGGCCTATACCTTCCTCAGGGAAGAGACCCGTGCCCCTTGGTGGGGACATAATGGGTTGATGATGAAAATAAATAAACTCACGCCCGTTATCCTTGAGGGGGTAGGCAGAGGCACCGATCACCAGAACTGGGCCCACGTTTTGCAGAGTTTATTAGGTCCCAAACGTGACAAGTGGCAAGCCTGTCGCCGTTATCCGGGCACAATTTATCAGCGAATGGTGTTGTTACAAACAAGCAAATGTACGTAACTAAAAGTCATAGGTACATGCGTAAATAATTTTTAATTAAAGGTTATTAATTTTAGACAGATAATGATAACGGGTAGTTGACCTATTCTCCATATTTTTCTTACTAAAATCTGGGTAGCATAAATATAAAATATAATCTGCAAAATGCCCTGATAAAAAAATCGCAGTTACTACATATTTATTTCTCTACGAGACCGAATCAGAAATGATGAGATCCGTAGACGAACGAAAGTCCTCGACAGTGGGCGGGGCATATAGCAAGCAGAACTGATGGCCGATAGGGCCGAAAAGTTCTCGAATAAGTTCTCGAAAAAGTTCTCGAGACCACATATCGGCAAGCGCAGCATAGGATGACCAGCCACAAAATGGACAGAAGATCTCATCCATGTGGCAGAAACACGCTTTTTGGAAATCCATGGAGGAGGCCTAACTCCAGCAGTGGACTTCGTGTGACTGAATGATGATGATGACATATTTATTTAACTTTTTCGACAACGTTAAAGGAAACCATCCATAATAAGTACATTAATACTTCAAAAGTGTAAACACCTTTTTTGCAATAATTATGAAAAATGTGGGAAGGAAAAGCTGGGAGCTGCCAGCCTTAAGCTATGCGTCCACCGCATCGGAATCGGAGCGTACGCACCGTACGGGCCGTCGGCATTTACAAAATGCCGAAAGGGTGCGTCCACCGCATTCGGATTTGCCGTCGGCAGTATCGGTATTTTCAAAGCAATCGAGTTCGCTTGTGCACGTGTGTTCGCAATGGAGGATAGTGACGAGGATATTGTTGTCATCAGTTGTTTGTTATCAGCTGAGGAGAAAAACAAAAGGAAACGCAAGATGTGGGTTCATCAAATAAACTCAAAAAGACTTATGTTTGGAGAATTTCATACATTATATTATGATTTATTAGAAGATGAAAATAGATTTTTTTGGGTACATTCATATGTCTCGAACCAAATTCTTTGAAATTCGCTATATTCTCGAACCGCACCTAACTAGGCAAGACACGAATTTTAGAAAGGCGATTGGAACAAAGGAAAGGCTTTTATTGTATTGTAGTATGTGTAGTCAAATCACTAATACCAAAAGTATACTTTATTTTTTTGCTAACGTTGTGATGACCATAATTTGATTTGTTTACATTTATTGTAGGTTCTGACAGAATATCAGCGTCACGAGTTCTCCAATGGGGACCCGTGACATATGCTGAGTCAGAAACCTTTTCTGTTACCATGACACACAGGCCACCCTAAGAGTGTAACACTATATGATTATTTTTGTTTCTATTTTTCAGTTTCAATTGTGTAATTGTTATGTTATGTGTAGTATTAGTAACATAATATGTTATGTTTTTGTCTGTAATTAGGCTATGCATGTTAGTTATAAGATTTAAAATGTGTGTTGTGGTACCTGAATAAATTCTATTCTAAATTCTAAATTCTAAAATTCTATTGTTTATCGAATTTGGCCCCAGTATAGTCATTCATGCAAAGCGTCGCAAACACGTCAGAACTCGAAGCGATCGGAATCCGAATGGCGCGTCGGCTGCGGATGACGTCATCGGAAGGAATATCGCACTCCGAAGCAGAAATGCCGATCTAGTGCACGCAGTACCATAGAAATCAATACAAAGCAACAAATCCGTCCGCTCCGTACGGAGCGGTTCCGATGCGGTGGACGCTTAGCTTTAAACCTACAACTTCAATTTTAGTTTTATTTTATTAACGCAGATAAGCACCGTGACGGAACCTTCCCTTCATTATGTAACTCGCGCTTTTCCCTACACTCGAACGCGTTTTTTTAATACCAGCCCCGGGTTATCGCCATTACGGACAGCTCGGTGGCAAATTACTGAAGTAATCGACCCGCTACATCTCAATAGAGGGAGCTTTACACCTTACGATGCGGTAAATGTCTACACAATACAAGCAATGAGCCTTTTTCACATCAGCTTTTTTGGACACTCAGTTGGGTTCACCAAAATAAATTAGATTGCGCTGATGGCGCAAACCCGTCTGGGAACGGCAAGGATCAAGGAGCGTCATTAACACAGAGTATTTAAGCGTGTTTTAAAGTTTTTCTTTGTATTATGTCTAAAAAATATTTCAAGCGTCTATTGGTGGCCGTTAATACGAGTAATATCAAGCAAAAAATGCCAAATAAATCACGTTTGTTGCATGAGAGTCTCCCTTAATATTTTTTTCTATTTTAATTTAAGTATTATTATTATTATTATATCTCTCATAAGAAGTTGCAAAATGAACAACAAACAATGCATCTCATTATTATAACCTTCACTAAATAAAAGTCGTCAGTTGTAAAAACGCTTAATTTTTTTAATCGATTCAGGTGTTCACTTTAACCATACGATGATTGACGGCAATCTCGTCATATCAGACCTTTCTACATCGCGTAATGAACCTTAATATTTCAGAAATATGGGCTAAATTCAAAGGTAATATAAAGCTTCCATTAAGATACGTGCTTATTATGTCAAACACTTCGCTTGATCAATAAAAGTGCACCGACTTTTCATTTTTTTAGAGAAAATGCTATCTTAGTTCTGTAAAAATAAGAGCTATAGTCGTTGATTGATTGGACGATGAACTATTTTCCTCTTAAAATATGTTATGGAACAAATAGCTTGTGGAACAATACGTGGTTAAGAAAGTGAATTAAGTTATTTGAGCGTCAAAATCGTAAGTGAGACCATGGTATAACAAAATAACCGTTAAGACGAAATTAAAAATTCTAGATTTTCTGGAGTCTAGCGCCCTTTGAGGATGCCCCTTTTTTATAGACCCTTTGAGGATGGAATGTCGTAGAAGTATTTTTTGCTGAAAATGGACCATGAATGCAGTCGTCTTTATTAATCAGTTAAGTTATGACCATAAAAATCACAATTGACAATTGAATCGTAGTGTGGCAAATGACGTATAATCCATTTATCTATACTTGGCATTTTTTTTAGACTTTAAACGACACTGAATTAAAAACCTTTAGCGGTAGAAAATGCGATATCGTTTACAAATTTAGTACCTACTAGCTATCACTCAATTTGTAAACTGTTTCGAGTTTTCTACCGCTAAAGGTTTAAAGTCTGAAAAAATGCCAAGTATAGATAAATGGATTATATGTATGTAGGTATATCGCGTTAGTGTGTATCATTCTCTACACATCCCGAAAATGTTACCACTATCTTTCTCTTTCGCACACTCTGCCGGAATACCCTATGAGTAAGCAGGACGCGCGATGCGGAATCGCTGATTTACGGTCCCGTAGTTTATTCGGGCATCATCGGATGCATTCGGTCAATCCTTTAAACTCACGAACTAAAGAGCCGTATGAGCTAGATCTAGATTAAAGAAGGAAGCTAGTATGGACAATAAGGGCTATTGTTTGTTTGTTTAAATACATACATAAGTTCACGTCTGAACCCAGAGGGGTAGGCAGATACCAGGGACTGCCACCTTCCGATTCGATTCGATTGAAATACTTATACACATAGACGAAATAGCTGGTTGACAAGTTACATAAACACATATAAAGTAAAAAATATAATTTGGAATTTTTATATTTTTAATAAATATGCATATCTACTTACATACATCGCTCGTAGTCCCGGCTGTCTGAGTGATTTTAAAACGATCCCGAAGGTTAAGCGTCATAGGGTGCGTTCAGTGCATGGACGGTCTATGACTAACGATAGTGGCCATTTTCTGAGCGGTTCCGTGCTTCGCAAGGCACGTTAAGGGTGTAACAAGGGTAAATGTTGCAAAATTGGCTAGCTTTAACTGAAATGTTAGGCAAAAGTACGCATTAAAAAATTCTGAATAAAATCTTTGGTAATAAAGGATATATCAGTGACTAATTCGTACGGAAAAAAAATTGCATTTAACCTGTCTAGATGGCAAAAAAAATTTTTTCTCCAAAAGCTTTATTTTCCACAGAATCTAATTTCGCTGGTAAACGATAGTAGCTTTTAATTTAAATCTTTCATGCAAATATCGGCCACATCAATATCTGCAATCCTATCTGATCATATATTTTTTAATGTTAATATTAAGCGTGATTAGTACAAAATTGTACGATTTCTTAATTAGCGCAGGGAACAATCGCCATCGAACATCCGCCACATCTCTTATCTGTGTAATCTTTGGATTATGGATTAGCCTCTAAAGTATTCGCCGAAGAAGTACAACAAACATTCAAGAGATTGCGCTAGTTTATTATTTTATAACTCAGAGGTCAAATGCTCAAAGTCATTCGCCCTTGTTACAGCCTTAAGCAGTTAGTGCCGGCTGCCGCCGATAGATGGCAGTCGTTAAGGCCAGTCAGACAAGTAAACAACCAAGGGGTTTTATTGATTCTAACCCGAGACCTCTGGCAGGGTAGGCCAGATGCGCTTACGCCATAGAGGTCGCCAAATGGTAGAGACATAGACTTAAGTGCGCACTAAGCACTTAAGTCCCTGAGGAAGGTACAGGCCATAAGCCACCACGGGGGCCAAGTCCGGATTGGTGGAGGCTTGTAAGACTAGTGGCTGGTCTTACTGTCAGAAGTTTTCAAGCCGCCCTAAGGCCTCTGACTTGGCTTAACGACTGCCATCTATCGACGGCAGCCAGCACCAACTGCTTAACTTGCCTTGCGAAGCACGGAACCGCTCGGAGAAATGTCACTAGCGTCAGTCATAGACAGTAACCCATCCATGGACTGAACGCGCCGTATGTTGCTTAACCGTAGTGATCGTTTAAGATCACTCACAGCCTAGGCTACGAGCGATTATGAAACGTAAAGCTTAATACAAAATACAAAAAATACAAAATACAAAATCTTAATCAAGCTTAAGTCTCACTTGTAGAGTTTGAGATGCTTTCAGCGTTGAATTTTCAATTCAGAAATTGACCGATAGTTTATTAATATCGTAGAGACATTGTACCTAAGTACCGGAGAGTAAACACATGAGATAATAATGATAACTCCCTTCAAAGCCACTTTGTGCGAGTCTAGAGTGTTTGTCTTGGCTCCCACAGTGCTCACGTGCTTGAATCACCGGCAATCGACTCAAGTACTGTTTAATAGTGCGATTGCAGCTAGGGGACTTGGCCAAGGCTGGGGCCAAGGTTGGAACCAAGGTTGCAGTGCTGGCCGCGAAAGTTTACTATGTACTTACGTATTATCTGACAATAACCTATTTTTCAGGTTTCTGAAAACCATCTCAGATTCTTCGTCAGTATTCACAGAGTGCTCAGAAAGTTGTTATTTTAAATTATATCGTGTATTTATTATTGTTATCTACTGTTACTATATCTATACTTCTATACTAATAATACAAAGAGGAAAGATTTGTATTGTTGTATTTTTGTGTGTATGTGTGTAATGAATAGGCTCAGAAACTACTGGACCGATTTTAAAAATCCTTACACCATTAGAAAGCTACATTCTTCGTGAGTAACATAGGTTATATTGGATTTTCAAAAAGTTTAGGGTTCCATACGAAACACGAATAATGTAACGGTGGAAACAAATCACTACCCGGGGATTTTCCATGGAACTAAATAGCTATTTCCACGGAAACGTTTTTGCCACCCGTGTGAAGCCGGGGCGGGTCGCTAGTTATAAATATTTAGTGTAGTAAATAAAACGTCACTTTTAAAATAAGCCGCTCAAACGCCATCTTGAGCAATATGGCGTCGTGCAGGAATCATGACGTCACTGGTCAGTAAACAAAGCCGTAAGAACGACATGAATGACAGACGCCATGTTTACTGATCTGTGACGTAATCATAGATTCGGCCAATCCAAGCCGTTTTCGATAGAAAATAATCAAATTTAATCCCGGATTTTTGTACAAATAATCCATTTTTTTTAGTTAAAATGTCTTGAAGCAGTTTGAAGACTCGAAATTTATACGAATTCCGTGCTTCGCAAGGCACCGACTTTGCAGGCTGCCGTCGATAGATGGCAGTCGATAAGCCAAGTCAGAGGCCTTAGGGCGTCTTAAAAACTTCTGACAGTAAGACCGGCCACTAGTCTTACAAGCCTCCACTAATCCGGACTTGGCCCCCGTGGTGGAGTAGGTATGGCCTATACCTTCCTCAGGGAAGAGACCCATGCCCCTCGGTGGAGACATAATGGGTTGATGATGATGAATAATATGTCGATTATCGATATAGTCAAGCATGCACGGACAACGATTTTGGCTACCTCCAAATGTATAAGAACCATAACCCTTAAATCTACAAACTCAATCACGGAACTAATACTGTATGACCTATTGCTTGGTAGTTTTATTGGAGCCAATGTGTCAGGTAATTTTCAAGAGCGATTTTCTTTGAACGTGATCATGCCAGGTGCGTGTTACAGGGTGTTTTAAATGTAAACTATGTAAATCCACATAAACACCTCCGTGGCGCATTGGTTAGCGCATCTGCCTACCATGCGAGTGGTCGGTTCGAATCCCGGCTGGGGACAAAAAAAAACCTAGGTCTTGGATTTTTACATATTTGGGACGTCGCTATTTCTAGTTCCCACGACACAGGTTATCCTAGTGTAGGGCCAGAAGCAATGTATGTAAAATACAAATTAACAGCCTCGCTGTTCCAGCGGTATCACGTCTGATTACCAGGCTGGAGGTCTCGGGTGTGACATACCGGGAACATAGAGGCTAAATCAGATAATTCCATACAGTGGTGTTCTACCTATTGCCTACCTATCCCTTCGGTACACAAGCGTAAGTTTATGCATTTGTGTATAGAAACTAAGGACTCTTAGTCCAATGTCGCTTGTCATCGAGAGTTTGGAATAGTAAATTGTGACATCATTCAGAAGCTCAGCCTTGCGATATGTGTGTCACTGTAATGTCATAACGGCATTTGAATGGACATTACGTTCACCAAGGGCGATGGCGTCTATTGCTTGTCGAATTTTAATGAAAATTGTATTAATATGGGAACTTTTGGATCGGGTGTGTCCAGGGGCGGTGTTTTTGATTACTAAATCAATCATAGTAATCAATTATTATAGCGTTAATGATGTTTGTTTGTTGTGCCACTTTATGTGACAAAAACTTTGACTATTTTTCTATTTTATAAAACATAAACATTACATACAGGCACATACATTGCTTCTGGCCCGACACTAGGATACCCTATGTCGTAGGAACCAGAAACAGCGACATCACAAACATGTACTTACATATCCTAGACCCTGAGGTTTCTTTTTGTCCCCAGCCGGGTTTCGAACCCAATACCTCTCGCAGGGTAGGCAGATACGCTTATCGCTAATCTACAGAGGTCGGACAATAATTTACCAAAAGCTGCGATGTCCGTAGGGCGCAAAAAGTACGAATTCAGAAATATCGCAAGTTTGTTACGCTTTACTGCACAATCATTAAAAAACATACATACAAACTTATGTAACAAGTAAGTGTCATGTACAAAGTCAGACTTACTACAAATGTGAACTCTAAAATTTTGGAAACTATAAATATGAAAAAATAGACCTAAAATTTGTTTCAGCACACGATCTCTTGTTCACAAACTAGAATTTTTGTTTTACAACTGCAGTTTTTCCGTTTTGAAAATTGAGTAGATACATTAAAAGAAGAAAACATTTATTATACGAACAAGACAATTACAGAAACAAACACACAAGTAAAGTTCGTTCACTATAACTTGTCCCGTGACACAGTCATGTTTACGCCCTATCACAAGGGAATAGAGTTCGTATTTTAACTGGACGGAAGACTTCTTATGATGAACGTACTGTATGTATAATATTTATGGAACGCAACGGACAAAAATAAAACAAAACCATATACGTAGTCTATGGTGTGTCTTTATTTAGATTATTCTAGATTAAAGGAGAAAAACATTTTAATACAACAAAGGTCAATTTTCTCCTACGCATAAGCCAAGCAGTGTTGTCACGTGCCAGACCGCAAGATGTCCGTACCGAAACACCCCAAACCGCAACATGGAACTTTCATAACCAACTCTAGTGTCAACACATACGGGCTTCTCTTCTAGAGTGACACGATCGACTTATCATTAAGGATTTTTGAAAAGCCAAAGAAGACTAGTATGAAACACTAGAATAAAGTTACCGGTATGGTTTCTAGTGTCCTGCAGATCGATGAGTATTAACTTTTAAGTTTAAATCTCTGAGTTTTTTTCTTAACGAACCTATCTCTACCAACCCTTCTGCGATACAGGCGTAAGTGTATGTGTTGTGTATTTTCCATCTTTAGGACCGCTGATTCGTGAACCGCGGAATTTTGTCATAATAACAGTCTTTTGCTTTCAATTTGGATAAAGCAACCAAACCTGTCTTCTTATGGTCTGTAGTCGCACCACCAACTTGCTCTGTTTTTTTGCTTCTTACTTGTTAGATTAGATTTATTTCATACCGGATTCGTAAACATTTTCATGAGTAGTGCCAATTGAATGATTCCCTTTATTATTTTGACAGTTCACTTCTAGGATACGTGTAAATAGCTGTATTCTTATCTTCTGCGCCTTTCGACTAAAGTGAATCAAATTGGTTCAACCGCGTATTGCCATTAAGACACTTCAGATGTGTGAGGAGAATACCTGTATTCCATCCACCCAAAACCAGAAGTGCCAACGATACACGCAAAATGCCTCGGACCTATCCCTGCGGTTGCCATTCCGTTGCGGAGCAAGCCCAACCCCGTCAGTGGTATTCGGTTACAGTTATAGAATACGCTTGTTTGGCTGACGTTTTGCTTTTTTTTATTATGGCTTTTGTTTTTTTTATAAAGATCTGGCTGGCTTGTAAAGCACATCTTAGAACAAAAGATATCGTTTCATTGGAGGAGACTGTTGTAACATACCTGTACTTTACAAGCATAAAACTTCATGCAAAAAAGATTCGATGACTTATTCATGTATTTCATCAACACCAAATTTATATGGGACTTTTTAACAAATAATACATAATACAATACATGGAAACAGACAACATGATACAGAATATTATTGCTAAACATTGATGAAAATGAGGAACAAATAGAAAACCTCCCCATTTTTTTAAGTTGGTTAAAAACGCCTGTTAAAAGTAAAAAAATGTTTGTTGCCCTTTTTTGCATAAAATACAAAATTTAGCACCTCTAAAACAGGATTCTCTTAGTCTATGATCCACCCTTGTGGACTTCCAAATTTCCAAATAAATTTCTTCCACGCAGCCTTGATGTTATTAAACGATTATTAAACGAAAAACACTCGGCAAATCAAAACATCCGCTTCAAAGGCTCACGATTAGAGCGGGCTTCTCCTAACACAATTTTTGTAACTTAACAGGAGAGTCCCAACCCCTGTAAAATGCATCCTGTACATGAAATAAAGAAATGTTGTATTTTGTATTTTATTAAGGGCCGATTTCTGAATTGAGAATTTTGTTAAGTAATTATATTACATAACATAACATTTTAACATTTACATACAGTCACATACATTGCTTCTGGCCCCACACTAGGATACCCTGTCTCGTGGGAACCAGATACAGCGACGTCACAAACATGTAAACATGCAAGACGGAGTTTTTTTTTCTCCCCAGCCGGGGATCGAACCCGGAACCTCTCGCATGGTAAGCATATATGCTAACCACTATGCCACAGAGGTCGTCAAATTACTTAACTTTTGTGCTATCTCGTCAAATTTCTTTAGAAAAGAGCGTGACAGAACGATAATAAAGTATTTGCTTAGTGTAAATTCTCAATTTAGAAATCCGCCCTACGACGTATTGTTTTATGTTACAGAAATACACACTTGGCCAATAATTTACGAAATAGAAAGCTCTAAAGTTGAAAATGATCCAGTATCGCATAAAAAAGTGATTTATTGGGAAGCCGAATTACTTCGCGAAGTAGCTTAGTACAGAAGGCCAGACTTTGTTACCACGGACTCTGTGAATAAAAAAGTGAGTTAGTCCAGATTGGGCACCTATTGATAGTTTTGGCAGAATAATAATATATTTTGTACATCTACCTCCTTCTCCAATGTCTAGCTCTCTGGAAGAGATCACTTTTAGTGATAAGGCCGCCGTCTGTACACTTAGATTAATAAATACCTTTGTAATCTCCTTTCTTATGTACAATAAAGTGTTCTCTATCTATCTATCTATTCGAATTCACTAACAGCACCTGCCAAAAATATCAATAGGTGCCCAATCCGGACTAGGTCAGGTGCTATTTGAGCATGTGCTATTTAGGCGGGTGCGCAAACTGGACTAACTCAAGAAAGGAGGTCATGGTGTGGGTCATTTAGAATTTGCCATCTAAAAAAACTGTTCTTTCAAGTAGGAAAATGTGTTATATATAAACTACACATTTAGCTTATTATTTAAGACAGGATGACCAAATAGGGGGTTGTATTAGCAAAAGGCAAAATAAAAAACAAATGTTCTTATAATTAAATTAGTTCTGGAGAATGGTGGGTATACCTTTAACGTGCCTAAAGTTCCCAGCACCGTTTTTCAACTCTAGACGATAATCCGTGCTCAAGTTCCGAACGGTTCCGTGCTTCGCAGTTGGTACCGGCTGCCATCGATGGCAGTCGTTATACCAAGTCAGACGCCTTAGGGAGGCTTGACAACTTCTGACAGTAAGAACAGCTACTAGTCTTACAAGCCTCTACCAATCCGGACTTGGCCCGCGTGGTGGAGTATGGCCTATAGGTACCATTCTCAGGGAAGAGACCCCTGCCCATCGGTGGGGACATAGTCCGAGTATGTTACTAAGTTGAAGCCTAGATACTGTTTTGATAGCTATATTCATGACGGAAGACATCCCATAAATACATTTCTGTGTGTTGGGAATAAAAATATTCCTGCGGGAGTGGCTTCTAGCACATCGTGTTGCAGATATTTTACATTGTTTTAAATAACCATCTTCAAATCAACCTTCTGATTTGTTGTTTTGTTCCGAAATGCGTGGAATTATTCTTTTTATTGTTCTTTACCTGGTTGTTTTATTGTTCCAAGCACCTGGAGGCTTTGTGTTTGATGGAGTCGTATAAAATGTGCGTAAAATACGAAATCGTGGTTTTAAATATAATTGGTTGAGATTTGATATTGGTTTTATTTCTATGACGCCATTGCACGTAAAATAGTGCAAATATCGGTATAAAGTTAAAAATTACATAAGCACACGCCCGTATCCCAGAGGGGTAGGCAGACCTGACAGATCACTTTCGCTACATCGACATACATTAGTCGGTGCATGCAGGGAGGCCGGTTTCGGGTACGTGTTATCTGGCCCCTTGCAAATACATCCCCTACTTGATTGAAGTAGGTCCACCTGGGGCGTCCCTTAGGGGCCGTCCATTAATCACGTGATCTTTTTTAAGCATTTTTTAACCCCCCCTCCCCCTTGGTGATACATGGTGAGGTTTAAGACTACCCCCCAACCCCCACCCAACATCACGTGTATTTTTCGTATCTACAAAAAATCTTAATTTTTTTAGAACTAGAATTGTCTTGCGCACGTGATGAACGCGTGCGTATTTCAAAAAAATAATGAATAAATAAATACACGTGATATCTTACTACACCCCCGCTCCCCCTTGTGACATTTCGTGATTTTTGTCAAACCCCTCCCCCCCCCCTTTCAAGCCTCACGTGATTAATGGACGGCCCCTTACCGGCCCTTCCAATCACATTCGCTCGAGATTTTTACATAAAAATATTTTACAATTAAATAAATATTAAACAAATTCACGCCTATATCCCAAAGGGGTATTCAGAGACTAACGTTAGACCCTTATCCTAACAGATCTCTTTCGCTTTATTATTAAGTCACAAAATAGAAATTCTTTTAGTTAGAAGCATATCCATAATGCAAATAAAATAAATGTTTCGAATTAAAATAAAGATTACTGCGTCGGCCGGGAATCGAACCCGGATCAACTGCTTGGAAGGCAACTATGCTGACCTTTACACCACCAACGCATCTGGTGGTGCCGCTATAAACATTAAACATAATGGTAGGTATTGCTACTTCTACAAACTTAGAACAAAATTTCATTGGTGCAAACCGGAATCAAACTTAGTACCACTGGGTTCTACAAATAATCTACAGACACATTACTTATATCATTTAACTAGCTGACGCAGCGAACTTCATACCGCCTAACAGTTCGACTAATATACTATATTAAAAAAATAAAAAAAATAAAAATAAAAAATAAGAATCGACTGTTAGTGCCCTGCCTCACTAGGACGCCATGGCGACGTCACCAGCGACCGTATCCAAGCAGTTAATATTGAAATGTATGGTGCCTAACTCACTTGGCGACTGTTGGCGACGTCGCCATTCAATGCAAACTGCCTGGATACGTAGCCGGCGACGTGGCTATGGCGTCCCGATGAGGCAGGGCCTTCAGGCAATACGAAGTTTGCCGGATAAGCTATATGATCAGAATCTTTTGTTTTTTTTTTTGGGAGTAAAGAAAAGTGTTGTTCTTAGACTTTTTTAGGCCATTTTTTAATTTTTTCTCTCTATAAGATACTCTTACTGTTTCATACCGATCGCCCATGCTCTTTGTCAGAAAGAAACCATGCATTGGAACCTATAAGCTAAAAAAATCGAAGAAAGGCTTGGTGGGAGTTGTTGATAGAAATAAAGTAGTTTGTCAGGATCGCAGTAATCTTTTGTCTCTGCTTACCCCATCGGCACAACGTCGTGAGCTTAGTATGTTTTTCTGCCATGAGGGGGAACATATTTTACAAGAAAACCACAGTCTCTATGCAAAATGCCGGAAAAACATTGCTATTCTGCAAAAAGGAAAATTCTGAGAAATTATTACGTTTCGTTAAGCAATTAAATTATTATTAAACCATTCCTCGAACGTGGTTTCTTTGAACTGTTTTCGTGCTTTGAAGTTCCGCAGTGGAATAAAAAAACCCTTGCAAGAAAGTCGGATATTGTCTGTCAGTTTAACTTCGAAAAAAGATTACTTGAAAAACCACTTAACCGTTAAAAAAAAACGAGTAGTTGTCCATCCAGCTCCGTTATTCACATTTTACAATAATGTTTTTATTGAACTAAGAACTCAAATAAACGCCACACGCCTTTAAATAAATAATCCATGGAAAGTTTTTTATTTTTTTTGCACTACCCACCGAGCCGATCCACAAACCAAAGGTCGACTGGTAGAAAATGCTATTTAGCATTAAGTACGCCTTTGTACCAAACATGTTTTTTGTACAATGAAGAATTTAATAACTTTTATAACGTCACAAAAAAACCCCTTAACTTTGAAATTTTAAATTTATTTTAAAATAATTTATTGATAACACATTTTAATTTTACATTTTCATGAGGCATCACTTAAACCTTATTAGGTTTTTGCGTGAAGCCTGAACTTTATAATGAAAAATTTCATTAATAAAAATAAAAGTTGACGTAAAAACTGCGATAATTTAATACTGAGACGTTCTCGGCCTCTATCTTCTATCTATCTATATATATAAAACGAGAAGCTGACTGACTGACTTAGAATCAACGCAGAGCCCAAACTACTGAACCTAGGGGGTTGAAATTTGGCATGGGAGTTCCTTAGGGAGCCTAGGGGAGCATTAAGAAAGGATTTTTTGAAACTCACCCTCTAAAGGGGTAAACGGCGGTGTTAAAGTTTGTATGGAGGTATAAAAAAATGTTGTCAGATTTTCTTGAAACTTGAAATAAATACTCTTCAACACAATTGATTGAACACGTGTTTCACGGTTTTTCTAAATTTAACCCTTAACGGGAGTGAACGGGGTTGCAACATTTTGAAGTAAAGTCCACGCGGACGGAGTCGCGGGCGAAAGCTAGTTTTATTATAAGCCATGTGGAGTGTTGCACTTTTCCTTTTACAAACAACTCCAAGAACTAATTGGTCCGTTTTTGCAAACTTTCATTGTTCATGTGGATTTTTAATTGCAGCAATTATAATAATATGTCAGAGATAATGTTTCTCCATTATTTTCTTCGAATTTAGAACTAGTTGCCATGGAACAAAGTCGAATATTGTTTGCAGTATCCTCCATTTCTATCCATCGGGAGCGGAAACCGAAATTATTGAAAAAAAAATTGCCTACCTATTTGATTTGAAAATTCTTTATTGCAAAAAAAATCTGTACAAAGGCGAATTTCATGTTACTTATGTAACAGGATTCTAATTAGGGTTCACATCCTCAGCACTATACTGAGTCAGCAGCTATTTGCAGCAGCATCTAGCTATCTATCTAGATAGACAGATAAATGTTTATTTCTACACACGTACATATAGCATCGCTAATCATCATTATCATAGACCAATAAGTAATTATCATCATCAAAGTTTGTAATGTGATTTATAAATAATAAATTTAAACATATAAACATTGCTCCTGGCCCCACACTAGGATATCCTGTGTCGTGGGAACCAGAAACAGCGACGTCACAAACATGTAAACATCCAAGACCTGGGGTTTTTTTTGTTTTTTTTTTTGTCCCAGCCGGAATCGAACCCGGGACCTCTCGCATGGTAGGCAGACGCGTTAACCGCTGTACGTACGTGTACGTGTACTTGTACGTTGTTGCAATAAATGTTTATATTTCTTTTATTTCATTCTTTCTTTGAAAGCATTTTTAATGAAGATGGTTTTTTTGTTTTAAGTTTTTCTTATTACGGGAAACAATTTTGAAATGGTAAAAATTCATCGATACTGTTAAAACTGTGATGTTACGAATTTGCGCTATTTTATTTTGACTTCTGGTTTCTTTCTTAACAATGGATCAATTAAGAATACTCTTTGCATATGTATTGTATAAAAATGCATGTTTATTATTGTGTACATACCAAGGAGATTGGTACATACATGAGCAAAGCAACTGTTCAAACAGTAGACAAATAGATTTACGAATTGATTTAGTATTTTCTAATAACACTTACAAGCGTTGGTGGTGTAAAGGTCAGCATAGTTGCCTTCCAAGCAGTTGATCCGGGTTCGATTCCCGGCCGACGCAACAACCTATTTTTTTTTATTTTGTGACGAATCTAGGACCATCTTAGTATTAGGGTCTGTATCACAACGTACACATAAGTTCTCCGTTAGTCCTGTTTAAGCTGATAAACAAAACTTTTATTAACTTTATTCTGGATACACTTCCTTGTCTTTTTGTGGGAGAAGTCCGACCAGGTTTCGCTCCGATTCGCAGAGCTTAATCACAGTGAGCAGAGACGGAGCTCGCGTCGTCGGTTGCTCGTCTCTGACGACGCACAGTCCTGGTCGGACTCTTCCGACAAAGAGTCAAGTAACTATATCCGGAATAGAGTTCAATGCATTTTATCCGGAACTTTTATGTTTCAAACAATTTGTGTTTCATAGCTTTCCAGTACAGTACAGTACTTTCAGTGAAGAACAGTTACTGTCTGGCAGCTACTGGGTCCGTGAAAACAAAGTTGAGACAGTACTGACCGATCAGTTGCTGGCTTGTTGTTGTTGCAAACCAGTCTTTATGGAGACCTAGTAGTGAAACACGTCGGGAAAGTGACAGTACTGTATAGACAGCAGAATGTGCAGTTGCTGTCTACTGGGTGGTCAGTACCTGGGCCTGTGAAAACCAGGCTTTAGAATTATAATTCAAATTCCTTTGACAAAACGTTGGTTCTTAGACACGAAGATTAAAAAATGAAACAGCTTAACTTAACCGTTAAATTGATGCTTGAAAAACGAACGTCTACGTCACTTAATCATCGTTCCAGTGTCAGGGTAAAAATCCCTGGCTTATCCTGCGTCGATAGATAAATATTCCTTTAAAAACGCCAGAGGTTTGACGAGTTTATCAGCTAGATATCGAATATCCGTAACATAGAGTTATAAAGTATAGAACTTCGATCCAAGCTTCTAAAGTGAGCCAACCAAGCGTTGTCAGAGTTGCAGTATGTATGATAATGTATGCGTGGATATAAAATTTACTGACTTCAATGCACTACATTAAAGTGTGCGTGTTGCCTTGCTTGTGATTCTATTTTTTTTTCGACACAGTAAGTACCTATATTAGCTTGGAATAATATTATTGGAAATCACACAAACAAAGTTAAAGCTTCCAAAATGAGGCGACAATCTAATAGTTTACTTGGCTTGTCAGTGTTGCACTATGTATGATAGGTAATGTGTGCGTGTAAATGTCTACGTCATTGACTACATTTCGTTTAGACACATGTTACTCAAACGTGTGCCGTGCCGCCTTACATTTGAGTGGAATTATGTTCAACATACTATCTTTGCATTGCACAAAATTTTAGAGTCCAAGCATAAGGCAACTAATTGGTAGACAAATTGGCACGCTTATCGGAGCTGGTTGTCAGTGCAGCACTATTCATGTGAATCTACATATTATGTCTGCGAACGGTTATCGTGCGTATCGCCTCGTTTTTATCGGAATTATTTTCAGACTCCGTCTTTGCGTCGTATGTCGATGACTTTAAATTTTAGACTCGCGTTTATCTACAGCACGAGTGCTTTTTTGGTAGAGTTGAAAAAAAGCGTCACCTTTTAAGTTTCTTGATAGGGCGTCGAGGCTAGAAGCATTAAAATTGATACCAAAATCGACATAAGTTTTGACTTGCGATTTGTAACAAAAAATTATCTTTGCCCAATTTTTTTTTCAAATCGTGGTTTGACATTTTAATTTCGTGTGAAGTTAAGTGTTCTCTACCATAGTTAGGTGCTTATGTCCATTGCGGATTTCTGAACGACTTCCAATTAGGAAGAGACCCACAATTCGTCGTGTAATATTACATATTCATTTATTTTTGGCTATGTTATCGCACTAACTTCGTCAAATGTTAACCGATTATGTTTTTTCTTACGTAGCCAACGTCTGAAGTCGTGGACATAGGCTACAATGGAAAAACAGTTATTTTCCAGCACTTTCAAGTCGATAAAGACAAAAGTTACCAGCTCCTTTCTCAAGTTATTTATTACAACCCAGTTAACATTTATCGCATGTGTTCTAATCCTTTTTTGAAGTTTTTAAAAGGTGAAACAAAACACACAATATTTATTGTCTAAACCTTTTCTCCTGGCCGTAAAACACATTGTAGTTTGTTTTAACTGGGATTTTATGGCGTTTTAAATACACCGGGCTTCTTTGTCGTGAAACGTTTTTTGTTTTCGAGGTAAAGAAAGAGGAAGAAAGTTCTATAGCCTTTTTGTGAGTATTTTAGTGATGTACCAGATTTGTGTATGACAACTAGATGTTTATTTTCCTACCGAAGGTTGTCTATCATTGCGGCCACTTCGTGGCGTGATATTACGGCTCGGAAGTTTTAGTAAAGCCGGCTTTTCACTATGGGATGAAATAAATATCATTATATGTGAGTGGTTTACCAAAAAGGGACCTCAAGGTAAAATAATTCATTTCGAGAAAATCGCGTTTGAAGTTTCGTGTAGACAGGTTTTGACTCGGTTCGGCTCACAAGAAAAATCATAAAAAAATAACTACGACACCTAAAAATATTCTGGTTAGACCAAAACAAAGCTAAAATACTACAAATTAAAAACTTTAAAGAAAAAAATAACGGTTTCCAATCCCTCCAGGTCCCTTTTTGGTCAACCACTCACATATTACATCTTGAGATACAATAATTTATAGCTCTTCATACATTTTGTACGTTTGGGATGTAATATATATCATAGCACAGTGTGAACGTGGTGTGAAAGGTCTCGTATAAAATGTACGACGAGAGATAAATTATTATATCTCAAGATGTAATAAAGGGTTTACCAATAAGAGGTGTTATTTTGATATTCAAAGAAAAATGCAATTTTTTAATATGAATGATCGGATGTTTATTTCATTATGAAGAGGAAAGTATGCCGTTAATAGTGGAAAATAACCTTGCGACTTCTTCCTTTGGGGCCACGTGGAAGAGAAGGTCTAAGCCAACAGGTCAGCGTCGAGGGCAGCCACTTTGCGATTTGGTTTTGGAAAATTTCATGAAAAGGATATGGTCCTGTAAGCGTGGTCATGGTGGTCATTTGCTTGATGTTATTTTCCACTATTAACGGCATACCTTCCTCTTCATAATGAAATAAACATCCCATCATTTGTATTTAAAATGGCATTTTTCTTTGAATATCAAAATAACACCTCTTATTGGTAAACCCTTTATTACATCTTGAGATATAATAATTTATCTCTCGTCGTACATTTTATACGAGGCCTTTCACACCACGTTCACTCTGTGCTATGATATATATTACATCAAAATAACACCTCTTATTGGAAAACCCTGCATATATTATATTACATCCCATAGTGAAATGCCGGCTTAAGTGTTCTCTATTTAAGTCGTCCTTTACCTACTTACTGAGTTTGCCTTGAGCATTCAATCTCGTAGAACTATTTGCTACCAATAAAATTGTTATGATTTCCATCAACAACCGAGTCATTTTCCGCTTTCCCAAGTGCAAATAGCACATTTTATACACCATTTGGAGCCACTTTGGGTGTAAATTAATACATTCGTTCGTAAGCTGAATGCAATATTTGAGTGCCTATCACGATATATCAACAACAATTATAAAAACTTCACCATCAACAACACCAACCACCACCACTAGACCTGCCTTTATATTACGTAACTTTCCACTCTATCGGATTAAGCATTTAGACAACTCGAAAGAGTCAAAGTAAGAATGTAACTATGACAGTTCGGAGTAGGAGTATGAGATACCTACTGGGAAAAAAGTCCCAGAATGTAACAGTGTAACATAAAGGTGGTGTGACATACCGGTAACAAAACGGCTAAATCAGACAACTCCATACAGTGGATTCTTACGTAATTGCACGCCTGGTCCCAAGCTAGGATACCCGGTGAGAGGAAGAAGAAGAAATACATATAACACAGTATACAGGGTGTTTGGAAGCTGGGTGCAAAGCAAAGGTGCAAAGGGGGTGTTAGTATAGACCATCTAGAACATTTTGAGCCATATTTGTCCCAACCAAAATCTGAATGTTTGTGTTATAGACAACTTTAAATTTAGGTCCAAAATGTTTTTTTTTCAGCAAGAACAGTGCTTTAATTTTTTTAAATCTCATTCAACAGAGATCACCCATGTCTCTACTAACAGCCCCTTACGGCTTTGCACCCAGCTTCCAAATACCCTGTATAAAAAAATATTTATCTGAAACTTTCATCATCATCATCATCAGGCTATATTAGTCCACTGCTGGACATAGCCCTCCCCTAATGAGCGCCATAGCGCCCTGCCTTCAGCTTGCTGAAACTTTACGTGTAGGTAATAACTTTACTGTAAAGTAAAGCTTCCGATAGGCCTTCAGACGGAGGCTCTAAATTGACGCAAATTGGCATCTGCGCCACACTTCTCCCTACTTCATAAAACAAGGCCGGCGGATAGTCACCTCGAAAAGTCATGTCGAAATCAGTTCAGTATGTCTTCCCCGAGAAAGCACTGAATAATAACGAAGAACATTTGAATGGACTGAAATAGAACTGAAACAAGGAACGTTTTCGCTATGCAAAAAAAGCTGTTGCTAATAACATTTTGGAGTATGGCCTATACCTTCTTCAGGGAAGAGACCCGTGCCCCTCGTAGGTGACATAATGGGTTGATAATGTGAATAATAATATTTATTTTAATAAACAAACATTAAAACATTTACATACACCACATACATTGCTTCTGAATTTAAAGATATTTGATGATTAATAATTAATCATCAAAATAACGTAAATCTCAAAAATTTGTTGTTTATTATCAATGAAAAACCATATTCAGTAGAAGAATAAAAGCATTGTCAAAGGACCGTGTCTTTTTCTGTAAAATCTTGAAACTGTTTGATTTTTTTCGATCGATTGATACATTATTCAACGAAGGTATATTTAATTCAAAGACTTAAAAAAACATTTAAAATTGAACCCAAAATTTCGGGCACAGCTAAAATAAAAATGGAACTCAAAAAACAAAACACTCGCTGACTAATGTTTGTGATGTCGCTGTTTCTAGTTCCCACGAAACGGGTGTCCTAGTGTGGGGCCAGAAGCAATGTACAGTCTGTTAGGTTTAAGAATATACCTCGGGCTTAAGAGTAGGCTTCGGTTTTCGCCGAAAGCACACGAGTGTAATATTACTTCCTGCTCTGTATAAAACTTTTCTTCACTATTTTAAAAAGTTATGTAAAATTATAAATAACAACACAAAATAAACTTTAACGTATTGCAATGTAATCGGTTTTCGATTGCCCAGTTGAGGTATGTGAGGTAAAGCTAACAGACTGTTATGTTTTATATTTTTCATCTTGCAGGGTAAAAAGCTCGGCCATATTGATTTCATCGTCCGCTTGTACATCGGAGGCATAATAACCAGTTTTCCCACGTATCTCTATGGTAGAGCACTTTCTACATGTCCGTACACAATATCGGCTGTTCTATCGGTCTGTGTGTCTTTCGTATTATTAGTTCAAGACGTCCCATTCCAGAGTAGTACCTTTTCTTAGAGAGACAGTAATAATAACAGTAGTAATAATAGTTAATAGATAACTTCCACCGAATACAATCGTTTTGACCTGCCCTTACATTACGTAACTTTCCACTTTATTAAGTTAATAGGCATAGGTTAATTTGCATTTAGACAATTCGAAAGAGCAAAATATGTGAGGCATATAGAATCAAAGGCTGCTAAGTGCCATACTTTCCAAATATGAGCCATCTAGTGTATTTCGAGTTTAAACTGTGCATTTTTTCAATTTAGTTACAAAATCAGCAAAAGACCACTTAAAACCTCATAGGTACTAATCTCATATTGGGTTCAAAGGCTGCCAAGTGTTACCGCGTTGACGGGAAAATGGCAGAGTTTACTTTGTGGTACTTTGCAGCCTTTGATTCTATATACCTCATGTGTTAAAATGACGACCTGTGTGACGCAGCGGTTAGCGCATCTGACTACCATGCGAGAGGTCCCGGGTTCGAATCCCGGCTGGGGACAAAAAAATAAACCCAGGTCTTGGATGTTTACATGTTTCTGACGTCGCTGTTTCTGGTTCCCACGACACAGGGTATCCTAGTGTGGGGCGAGAAGCAATGTATGTGCCTGTACGTAAATGTTATGTTAAAATGACAGTTCGGCGTAGGAGAATGACATACCCAATGAAAAAAAAGTCCCAGAAAGTAACAGTGTAACATGTGTGACATACTGGGAACAAAGGGGCTAAATCAGACAACTCCATACAGTGGAGTACTTACGTAATCGCACCACTGGTCCCAAACTAGGATACTCTGTGCTATGTTAACCTGGCAACGGCGTTACAAACATGAAAATACACCCAGACTGAGGCCATTTGTACAAATGAACGGTCCCCATTGGGAATGGAACCCACGACCCAGGGCCTTAACTGCTAGATCAACGAGATAGTCAATAATATTTTTTTGCTGGTACAGCTTATTATTATCCTAAGTAGATTAAAACGTCCATAATCCTATTTCAATTAGTACTTATGATACGGCTTGAAACATAAACATAAACATTTACATACAGACACATACATTGCTTCTGGCCCCACACTAGGATACCCTGTGTCGTGGGAACCAGAAACAGCGACGTCACAAACATTTAAACATCCAAGACCTAGGTTTTTTTTTGTCTCCAGCCGGGATTCGAACTAGGGACCTCTCTCATGGTAGGCAGATGCGCTAAGCGCTGCGCCACAGAGGTCGTAAAAAGAATATTTCAACGTAAAGAATTTACATGTATAACGTTCAGTAAATTGAAGAAAAACTGTATTACTCACGTGTCTATGAGCAATTAATTTGTAATCTTAATTGTGGACTAATAAAATTACTAGAATGTTGATCACAATTTCACAGATTTGATTGATTGCGATTAGCGACTAAACTATGAATGAGGCCGAAAACGACCGTTTTGGCTCATTAGTCGCTTAAAATGTTAACCTCGAGTTAGGAAAAGAATGTTTAATTTGTATGGTAAAAAAGTTCGCTATGCGATTTGAGGTAACATTTGAAAAACGACTATTTTTTAAAAACCTTTACAGTAATAGTTTTTATGTGCACTTATAATATGTCGAAGATTAAGGTCATTTTTTGTAAATTGTAAACTTCATTTTTTAACTTTCTTAAATTGTGTAAAATTGTGGTTTTTTTTGGTAATAAATTATTCCCCCTTACCCCTTCGGGGATAACGGGCGTGTGTTTATTATTTATATATTTTTATTTATATTTATAAACTATTTCTATTCTATTTCTATTCTATTCTATTCTGTTCTGTTCTGTTCTGTTCTGTTCTGTTCTGTTCTGTTCTGTTCTGTTCTGTTCTGTTCTGTTCTGTTCTGTTCTGTTCTGTTCTGTTCTGTTCTGTTCTGTTCTGTTCTGTTCTGTTCTGTTCTGTTCTGTTCTGTTCTGTTCTGTTCTGTTCTGTTCTGTTCTGTTCTGTTCTGTTCTGTTCTATTCTATTCTATTCTATTCTATTCTATTCTATGCTATTCTATGCTATTCTATTCTATTCTATTCTATTCTATTCTATTCTATTCTATTCTATGCTATTCTATTCTATTCTATTCTATTCTATTCTATTCTATTCTATTCTATTCTATTCTATTCTATTCTATTCTATTCTATTCTATTCTATTCTATTCTATTCTATTCTATTCTATTCTATTCTATTCTATTCTATTCTATTCTATTCTATTCTATTCTATTCTATTCTATTCTATTCTATTCTATTCTATTCTATTCTATTCTATTCTATTCTATTCTATTCCATTCTATTCTATTTATACGTAAATACAAATATAAATACAAAATACAAAATCATTTATTTGTGGAATGTAGGTGGATATATAAGTTGGTAAATACATTTATGTACTCTATATTCTGCTAAAAAAAGCATACAAATATTTTCATTACTTATAGTCTAACATGCAAAAAGTCTCAATTGAAGTTTATCATACATGTTATAGAAAGTGGCTCAGTGGCTCTGTAAAGTTATTTGCAGAATTCCTTGTCATTTAAATATTCAACAATAGAGTAATAACACTTCTCAATCAATATGGATTTAAGCTTTAATTTAAAAGTATTAACATTAAGGCTTTTAATATTATTAGGAATTTTATTGTAAATTTTTGGAGCTAGTCCAATTACGCTTTTACTAAGTAGAGCCGTTTTTGAGGTTACATTTTGAAGCCTATGAGGATTTCTTAATCTATTAGTTTTCGTAAATAATATTGGGTTCGTTTATACAAATAAAGCAACTTCAAAAATGTACATAGAGGGAAACGTTAGTAACTTCAGTTCCTTAAAATATGGTTTACAGGTGTCTGTTGATTTTAATTTACACATTGCTCTAAGACATCTCTTTTGAGATTTAAATATAATTTCTCTATTTGAACAGTTCCTCCAGAATATGATACCATAACGAAGCGTGGAAGCTACATAGCCGTGATAGGCACATAGCACTGCGTCACGGTTCACAACTTTAGCGAGCTTATATAACGCGTATGAGAATTTATAGAGTTTTTTGCAGATTTCTTCTGATTGTGGCTTCCAAGTCAAGTTTTTATCTATAACTAACCCTAAGAATTTGGTTTGGTTCACTTCTTCAATTGTTTCACCCTTGTAGTTTACATTTGGGTTCAAATATTCTACCTTTTAAGCATTATTTACAATACCAATTGAAGCAAAGCTGCATAAAAACAATTTTCTTCTGTTTTAGTAACAATAACAATATAGATAGGTACTTTAGAAGTGTTTTCCACATCACAACCTTTATACGTATTTTTGAACTGAAAATTTATGTAAGCACCACTCTATTCCGAAAACACTTAGTTGATTCCTTGCTGGAAGAGTCCAACCATGTTTGACCAGGTCCAATCAGAGTAAGGTTGTCGTAGCCCAGGTGGGAAATAGGACGATACCTTAAACAAAAGACCCTGGTTCGAGACTGGTGCATGAAGTTTCTATTTTCAGTATGCCCACACTCGGTGGGTGAGCCTGACACACGGCCGCCACCCTAACTCAGGGGGCGGTGTCACGGTGCGTAACTGCATTTCACCCCGTTAAAAAAAAAAAAAACGGTCCAATCAGAGCGAAGCCTGGTCGGACCCTTCCTACAAAAAATCAAGTAAGTGTGTCCGGAATAAAGTTAATAAGCTTTATATTTATTAACCCTTAATCAGGCTATGGTGTAGTAGATCCCATATTAAATTGAACTTTATCACCTTGAAATAAAGTCCGAAACCGATGAAGTCCGACTCTTAGTACCCATGCCTGGTCAAGGGTTAAACTCAGTGGGCAAAAGTGACACGAGAATAAGCTATAGAAAGCATTTCATCAGTCACATATTGTCATTATTAGGTTTATTCCGAAACACTAACTTGATATTTTGTCAATCACTCACTCAAACCACTCCCACACTCACGCGCTCAATTTCATCAAAATACTATAGAATTCAATGACTAACGACATCGAAAGTGATGGTCTAGTTGACGATGACGTCACAACAACAGCGATTCTATTTTCAGAATCTAAACAAACTCTCGGTGATCGTCTGAATCGACTACCATGACAATAATCATCGAGTACGATGATTGTTGTCATTAGCGCACATTCTTGACGGTTCTACACACAATCATCATTAGATCCATGAGCAAATATTGATTGTTTACTCAACACTCTCAATTGGTTGAAAGAAGATGATTACTGTTGTTATGACAATAATGACTGGTTGAAAATTACAATACACTATTCAACACAATGACGCAAGCTCCGTCTCTCTCTGCTCACCAAGATTAAGCTCTGCGAATCAGAGCGAAACCTGGTCGGACTCTTCCGACAAAAAGTAAAGTGTATCAGGAATAAAGTTAACAAGTTCAAATTTTAACAAGTAGGAAGGCACGACTACGCAGTTTACATCGAATTGTCATAATTAATTAATTATGCGTCTCATAAAACTACCATTCATAGTTATGAATGGTAGTTTTATGAGACGCAGCCCATGTGACCCTGCTGATGGTCTCACCTCACGTGCACAAAGCATCCTCATCGTGATTGGAAAACACTTGCACTTTCACATTATTAGCAGCTAGAAATGAGGAAGGCAGCACTAAATTGCGTAATACATCTCTACCTAGTCGGGTCATGAGCCTCGTCACAATAACGTCATACATTTAATAAATAAAATTCTCGTGTCACCATGCTAGTGAGCGTAATCCTCCGAAGCGGCGTGGCCGATTTTGATGACATTTTATTATGTAATCGGTAGGTCTGAGAAAAAAAGAAGACTTTTGTTAGAATTGTTGAGTTAGATTAAATAGAGTTGAAAAGAACAAAAACACAATGCAGACAAGGAATATGACAGACGCTTGAATTCGTATAGGATATGGTGCGCGTCTCTCGTAGCCTGGGCTGCCTGAGTGATCTTAAACGATCACTAAGGTCAAGCAACATACGGCGCGTTCAGTCCATGGGTGGGTGACCGTCTATGGCTAACGCTAGTGGCATTTTTCCGAGCGGTTCCGTGCATCGCAAGGCACGTTAAGCTTTGGTGCTGGCTGCCGTCGACAGATGGCAGTCGTTAAGCCAAGTAGGAGGCTTTAGGGCGGCTTGAAAACTTCTGACAGTAAGACCAGCCACTAGTCCTACAAGCCTCCACAAATCCGGACGTGGCCCCCGTGGTGGAGTATGGCCTATACCTTCCTTATGGAAGAGACCCGTGCCGCTTCAATTCGTATAGGATTTGGTGTGCCTAATACAGGACCTGGTAGGCGTCCCATCTCAAGAGGCGGTATATTTCAGTACGTCTTATTATTTACTTACACAACCGGCACTTGAACCTGCACCACTCTAAATTTGACTGCTCAAGGGTCCATTGAGAAGGTATCCATCAATATTAACAAGCTTCTGTTTGCTGTTCAGCTGGCCTCTAAAGCTAGGTGGGTAAAGGTCGTATTGGCTTGCCTGATGGTGTAAGATATGTTGTCAAGGGATGTATGGGCGGAAGAAAGCAACGCTTGTTACTGATACTTGATAGCCGGCGCGTTTCCATTGCACTTTGAAGAACTATTCATGTTAGAAGGGATAGCGACGTGCGGATGGCACGAGCTTATTTCTGTAAGATAATTCTTCCAGAAAACCTTGGAGAGTCTGAATAGCAGTAACAAGCGGGTCTATAAACGAGTGCAAAATAAACTACATAAGCTACAAAATCCATAATATTCTGCTACAGAAAAAACAAATAAACCAAAGAAAATAATACCTGAAGAAAAAGAATACATTTATGTATAAATATGTACAGCCAATTGTACCATGAACCTATGTAAATATTTTGTGTTTCTTTTTGTTTTTTCTAGTAATATTCTATCTTTATATCTATCTACAGTCGAACTTTTAATTTAAATCATTATATATATAGCTGATTAATAGTAACACGCCGTTTCGCACAACTTCGAACCTAAATGAAATCATCATTGAAATCTGTTCTGTACAGTATCTACTTCATTTACTTCATAGTTTTACTGCTCACGGTTGTACCACACTGCAGTCTGTAGCGTTCGCGGGGTACCTCCTGGCACTGACTGAAAATCAGAGCTGAAGGCTTGACCCTCAGCATACTGCTGAATCAGCTGCTATTTATAACAGCATGCAGTGACACGGTGGCCTTAAGTTTTCCTTTCTTAATAGAGCTCCGTACGCAAAGGGTAAAACAGACTCTTATTACTGAGACTCCGCTGTCCGTCCGTCCGTCTGTCACCAGGCTGTATCTCATGAACGGTGATAGTCAGACAGTTGAAATTTTCACATATGATCATGACGACCTCTGTGGCGTAGCAGTTAGCGCATCTGCTTACCGTGCGAGAGGTCCCGGGTTCGATCCCCGGCTGGGGAAAAACAGTAACTCCATGTCTTGGATGTTTTTACATGTTTGTGACGTCGCTGTTTCTGGTTCCTACGACACAGGGTATCCTAGTGTGGGGCCAGAAGCAATGTATGTGCCTGTATGTAAATGTTTATCCCGACCTTGAAAAGAACAATTGATTTTGTGATCACTTGAAGACATTGGGCCTCACGAGGTTATGTTTATTTCTGTTGCCGCTATAACAACAAATACTAAAAAAACAGAATAAAATAAATATTTAAGGGGGCTCCCATACCACAAACGTGATTTTTTTGCCGTTTTATAGATAATAGTACGGAACCCTTCGTGCGCGCGTCCGACTCGCACTTGACCGGTTTTTATAACTTGTTTTGAGTCTGTTTAGAAGGTTTTTTCTTCTTTCTTCAAATTGAATATAAAATTTTTGTTACCGTGGAAACGCGAAATATCTTGAACTACCGACATTGTGAAGTCTATGTACGATGGTGATCCGATCGCCCGTTACCAGTTTCATAGCATAAGAGTGGCCTCTATACACCGTGATATTGAAATAATGCTTAACCTGGAAATTTTTTCTTCTCAGTATCGATAGTTCGACCAGCTCATTTTCCTTGAGCGCTTCTGTACTATTATGTATTCTGTGGCGCTTCTAATATTTTGATTGTTCAATTGGGTATTTGACAGGATGTCAGATGAGTTACTTTTAAAACGGAATTTTGTATGAAAATACTTGCTTGTGACGTCACATTTAAGAGCACTCTTCTTATGTTTCATCTATTTAAAAATTGTAATAACTAGTAAATGATTGAAAGAAATACATTTTCCGACTCATTTTGTAATTTTTGTTTTAATCGAGCATCTTAAATAATTTATTGTTGATATTGAGCAGAGACGGAGCTCGAAAAATCGTAAATCTGTTAACCGCACACCTGAGATTGCTTATTGGACATAGAGACAGACTATACTATCAAATCCAGGACAAAAATAGGCAGCAAACTATCTTTGTAAACTACCCAAATTAGGAGCACGCTTCTGAAGTTGGTCACCAAATTATCTCGAAACAATTATCTCCTAATACAATTACCACCATACCGACCACTTATCTGGCGCCGCAGGACAAAACTTTAAGTACCAAAGCATAGCCACTTTCGCTGACCTCCCATTTCAACGAAACTCCATCAAGCTATGGACCTTTCGACAAGCCTTAACGATAACTGAGCTTAAACCAGCGAAGCATAAATATTTTTTCTCATTTTTTGTCCTTTAATTGGAATATGACCCTTATTAGAGAGAGAGAGAGACGTCATATTTGTATGCAGTTGTAATTCGTAAGCACAAACTCAGATAAGAAATGTAGCTATTGACAAATTCCTAGAAAGGTAGCCATGATGACTAAGGATGGTATGGCCTTTTGTAAGGCCAGTTATACAGAAGTAATTATAAAAATACTACCTGCTGTAGTACACCTGACGTCGTGTGCATCGGATCTGAATAAACATTGCCAGAGTCGCTCGTAGCCCCGGCCCAAGATCACTCGATCTTAAACGATCTCGAAGGTTTAGCAACATTGGGCGCGTTCAGTGGATGGATGGGTGACCGTCTTTGACTAACGCTAGTGGCATTTTTAAGAGCGGTTCAGTGCTTCGCAAGGCACGTTAAGTAGTTGGTGCCGGCTGCCGTCGATAGAAGGCAGTCTTTAAGCCAACTCATAGGCCTTAGAACGGCTTGAAAACTTCTGACAGTAAGACCAGCCACTAGTCTTAGAAGCCTCTACCAATCCGGACTTGGCCCCCGTGGTGGAGTGTGGCCTATACCTTCCTCAGGGAAGAGACCCGTGCCCCTCGGTGGGGACAAAAATGGGTTGATGATGAAGCATTATTGCCAGTCTTTTAATAACATCTTCCACTTAACACAATCACTTGTCCTGGGTCTCAATTCTGTTAGTGCATTATAGTTCGATGACAGCTACACGGTCGGGTAACGCGACGTATTTTTTCATACCATTGACGCCTAGATTGCTTGACTTGAGTGCGCGCGTAGACTTGAAGCGGCAATGAAAGTAAATCGACATGTTCACGCATTTGTCATTGTACTACAATGCATTAACAGAATATAGGCCCTGGGACTCGATTCTATTATTATAACTAGTACCTGGGTGACCGAGCTTTGCTCGGTACTTTTTTTGTAATATAAAATTAAAATAATCCTTTTTCAACAAAAAAAGAACTTGAAAAAAAAACATCATGACTCGAACCGGGTCTCTTGAAATCGTATCCGTATAGTTGGCTTTCACATGGTCGATTTCACTAATATCGAAAATACCACATAACTGTGTATTAATAGTGCCTAATAGTGCTACAAGGCACAATTAGCTATAAAAAATATTTCAGGAGATATTAAGGCGACTCACTGAGGCAGCCAACTAGACGTCTACTTAGCAGACACATCACGAAGAGCTATAGAGTTATGATTTGTATGCCAGATAATTGTGCGCTAATAGTGCTCCCTACATGCCAAGTTTTCAGAATAGTGCTTCAATACAAGCTGAGAAAACATACCCTATTGTTGAGGCAGCCAACTAGACGCTTTTTCTTACCATGATTTCTTCGGAACAGCGTAGAGTTTTAAAACAAAACCTATACCAAAAAACTGTGCGTTAATAGTGCCTCAAAAATTATGTTTCCAAAAAATATTAAAAAAAAATATATCTCAGAAAATATACGATATAAAAAAATCTTCATCTTCAAATCAAAAATCTGTTTTAATTTTTTTAGGTAATCTGCCTTAGCTTAGCATATCCTGTGAAAATTTCGACTGCTTACTGCTAAGACACAGCCCTTAGAAGGTTGAACAGGGAAGGACAGATAGTGAACGTAGAGTAGGTAAAAGAGTCTCGTTTGGCACCCTGGGTGCGATACCTTAAAACGGGGCATCTGGACATACGGTACTTACAATATTTGAAATTTAATCCTCTTTTTGGGCTTCGCCGCCGCATTCGTACTCAACATCACCAGCCCACTATTGAACAACAATGCCCAAGACGCACAGTGTACTAAACCAACTAGCCATTAGATGGCCGTCAGTGACACTCACCGAGTGTTATAATCACTTCTCTGCTTGTCGGTATCAAATAATTGTTGCAAACAATTTTCACCCTAATTGCGTTTTCATAAGAGTTCATTTTAATTTATTGAAAAATTATTGTTTAGTACGTAGAATTTTGCATACATTTCTTAGCTAAACGCATAGGTGATTCGGGGGCATTTGTGTTTCATTAAGAGGCACTATTAACGTACAGTTTTTTGGTATAGGTTTTGTTTTAAAACTCTACGCCGTTACGAAGAAATCATGGTAAGAAAAAGCGTCTAGTTGGCTGCCTCAACAATAGGGTATGTTTTCTCAGCTTGTATTGAAGCACTATTCTGGAAACTTGGCATGTAGGGAGCACTATTAGCGCACAATTATCTGGCATACAAATCATAACTCTGTATACAGCCGTTCCTGATGTGTCTGCTAAGTAGACGTCTAGTTGACTGCCTCAGTGAGTCGCCTGAATATCTCCGGAAATACTTGTCCTAGCTAATTGTGCCTTGTAGCACTATTAGGCACTATTAATACACAGTTCGGTGGCATAGTTGAAATTACTGAAAGCATCTGCCTACAAAATTTCGTGAAAATCGTTGGAGCCGTTTCCGAGATTCTGATTATATATAAATATATATACAAGAATTGCTCGTTTAAAGAGATTAGATTCTTTTACTCGAACTTGTAGAATTATTAGAATAATTTTTATTCTATTTTAAATCCATTGAATCCAGGCGACTCAAGACAAGTCAGTTTTGTTTCCAAGCCCAGCTATTAGTGTATTGGTACTAATTGGAAATAGGATTAATGATGCGTTATTGAACTTTGGAGTGAGTCCATTACTCATTATTTAAGATTTTTCCGTATCATCGCGCTGCTATGAACAGTGGGAATATTGTAGGTATTCGATTGCGCAAGCGTTCATTTTGCAAATCGTCGGCTAACGTCACAAACCTTTTAACTTTAATTTAAGAGATTTGCTTTAAGATCCGTCCAGAAACTTACTTTCTAAGGACGCAAAAAAATTTCGAAAAAAAATGGAGTTAAGATATTCGCGACTTTAGCCGACGAAATGCAACGAAAAAGTATTTGCTTAAGCTGGTATAGCGCGGATCGGAGTGCTTATACTGAGTTTTATCATTCACTTTCGATAGCGAGACGTTTGCAATTTGTATAGGAGTGATAAAGCGCGCCACCTAGTTGTCTCTTTGTCACTCCTATACAAATTGCAAACGCTCTCGCTATCGAAAGTGAATGAAAAAACTCAGTATAAGCACTCTGTAAACGTAGTGTAAAACGTCCTCAGACTCGGTGGAGCGATGATCTTCGCAAGGCGGCTGGCAAGAGCTGGATGAGAATAGCCGAGGACCGTGCTCAGTGGCGTGCGATGGAAGAGGCCTATGTCCAGCAGTGGACAAGCATAGGCCGATGATGATGATGATGATGAAGCTTTTATAACCAGTGCAGCTTACGTTAGGAGTCCGGTGTGGTTCCATATTTGTAATGTCCTTGCCTTGCATACCATTACCATAGCACAGGGTATCCTAGTAAGTCCCAGGTCAAGTCATTGTTTTGTGTGGAGTTATTATAGTTACAAACATACATAAGCTCACGCTTGCATCCCAGAGGGGTAGGCAGGGACCAGGGACCGCCGCTTGCCATCCTGACAAATCACTTTCGCTTCATCGACATTCATTAGTCGTTGTATGCGCATACGCCGGTTTTGGCTACTTTTTAACTTCGCACTCCGGTTACGGGTATTTTTTATCTGCCTGGGTCGGTACTTTTTATACTGTTTTCGGTGATAGGTACATCCTCTATTTGGTAGAAGTATATCCGCCTGGGGCGTCCCTTACCGGGCATTCCACTCATATTCACTCGATGTATTTGTTTCGTCAGTCTTTCTTCCTAAATCCTCTCCACATGTCCAAACCACGCAACATTCCTCTCTCAATGCTATTATTATAATTCCGAAAACGCTTTCAAACGTTCACTAAGTAACAAGCTGTTTTAATGAAAATCCGTTAAAACGTGCTACAACTTTCTCATACTCCTACGTAACCGCCTAACAGTGAAACAAGTACATACTTCGCTATTTTACGATTTCCTAATAGACCATGTCTAAATTGGTTTTAGTTGTGGCTTACTTCAAGTAATTATGCTGTCGGTTTGACATGTGTACTTAGCTCAAACATCGTAGGAGAGAATTATGGTTATTGGTGAAACGTAATGCCCTACCCCAGCGTTTCTTAACTATTTGTAAGTGTATGACCAAAAATGAACCTGGAGGGATTGGAAACCGTTATTTTTTTTATTTGAATTTTTAATCTGTGGTATTTTAGCTTTGTTTTTGTCTAACCAGAATATATTTAGGTGCCGTAGTTATTTTTTTGTGACCCGAGCACGAGTCGAAACCTATAGAAACACGAAACTTCAAACGTGATTTTCTCGAAATCAATTATTTTCCCTTGATGTCCCTTTTTGGTCAACCACTCACATTTTTGTCCGCCAACCCCTTAGAAAATCAAGCACAATTTTGATAAAAAAGCAGCAATAAATTTCGGACCATTTTTTTAGTACTTACTTCAAATGGCTAGTGGCATTTTTCCGAGCGGTTCTGTGCTTTGCAAGACACACTAAGTAGTTGGTGCCGGCTGCCGTCGATAGATCGCAGTCGTTAAGCCAAGTCAGAGGTCTTAGGGCGGCTTGAAAAGTTATATTTTTGACAGTAAGACCAGCCACTAGTCTTACAAGCCACCACCAGTCCGGACTTGGCCCCCGTGGTAGAGTATGGCCTATACATTTCTCAGAGAAGACACCTGTGCCCCTCGGTGGGGATTATGATGATTACAAATGAGAAAAAAAACTTTCTTCATGTAAAATACGTTAATGTGAAGATTGCTGCTGCTTTTTTGCAACTAAATTAATGATATTTGGGTTGATGTTACTACTGAGTTGTAGTATTTTAGTACACACAAGACCAGATAATGCTTTTCACAGACGTGTGTATGTGGTTGAGAAAAGTAGTAAATATTTCAGTGCTTCTTCTGCACTGTGGTCCGCGGACCGCAGGTTAAGAAACACGGCCATACGCCATACAAACTGAGCGCCATTGCATCACGGATGAATAATACACAAATATTTATTTTAATTACACGTACCACTAAATGTTAAATACTTACAAAAGGCACATAGCACGCAGAACTGATGGTTGATGGACCCGAAAAGGGCTCTAATGAGACCATACATCGGCAAGCGCAGCGTCGGACGACCAGCCACAAGATGGACAGACGATCTCATCCAAGTGGCAGGAGACGCTGGATGCAAGCCGCTTCCAAGCGGTCTTTTTGGAAATCCATGGCGGAAGCCTATGTCCAGCAGTGGACTTATTGTGGCTGAATGATGATAATGATGATGAAGGTGTATTAGACGTGGTGGAACATAAAACGCATTATTATCCCGAAAAAAAAAGGTCTAAAGATCATTACCGACCTCTGTGACGCAGCGGTTAGCGCATCTGACTACCATGCGAGATGTCCCGGGTTCGAATCCCGGCTGGAGAAAAAAAACTCAGGTCTTGGATGTTTACATGTTTGTGACGTCGCTGTTTCTGGTTCCCACGACACAGGGTATCCTATTGTAGGACCAGAAGCAATGTATGTGCCTGTATGTAAATGTTAATAAATAATAATAAACTCACGCCCGTTATCCCCGAAGGGGTAGGCAGAGGCACCAGTCTCTAGAACTGGACCCACGTTATGCCGAGTTTATTAGTAAATGTTATGTTATGTTATTAATATTAAGTGGATTACTAATCACTTGTAACCCAAACTATAGATATTTCAATATTAAGGAAGAGCATTCTGATGACGTGAATAACTTTGCGGTTAATTTGTGCAGAAACGGATACCGCATTTTACGGAAAATGGTTAATTCCGTACAAAGTCAATTGAAAATTAAGTACTTTTATGAAGTTGTAAGTCGTACTGGTAAAAACCCTTTCATTCTACTGAACTCTTACAGTGCGTGACCCGACTCGCATTTGGTCGGTATTTATACGAGTAGGTTTTGGAGATCGCATGAAAAATAAAATTGATAATTTAAAACTTGCTTTCAAAAAGTGACTATGGCTGACTTTATTCATGAACGATGCTACATAACATTAATTGAATAATATTAACAATGAACTAACTATAAATAATAATTTAAAAAACTTAAATTAAAACTATTCTAGTACCTAGATAAATACATTAGTATAATAGATTTACAAATAAAATAGGTACCTGCCCCAGTTGACTGTCCCGCGGCAATGAGCCCAGAGTGCTGGCGACGTTGCCTCTTTGGATGGCGAAGCTTATCCTTTGGCCGAGGAACGCGCCAGTAAAAAGTTAAATTTTAGTTGAAGAAATGGTTTTCACGTTTCGCATTGTTTGTATAACTACTTATTTATATAATTATCCGGGAAACCAACCAAGAGGTAGATACAACAATCTCATTAATTAACTGTAAATCAAAAGAGCAGTCGCTTAGTGGATACAATCGCAAAAATAAACTGCGCAATAATGTAGCAAACGATGAGAAATTCAAAATGCCCCAAATAAATTGATTTGAAAATATTAATAAGAAAAGGCGTCAAAAAATTCGCCTCAGACGCGATACTAATCCACAAATAATAGTAGAGAAAAATAAGATGACATGTATCAAATCGCCACACGTGGTATCCCGTATCGATTAACCTCATTTCACTTTGGGTTATTGTAACAAAAATAGCATTTACTACCTTTCTAATAAGGTTTACCTTCCCTGTTACGTAATTTCGTTTGTTAAGGCGAAGTAGTCTTCTAGAAAAATCAACTTCTAACACAATTTCGTTCGTATCTAGCTGTGTAGTTCCTTTTGCTGCTTTGTGGTATGTGAGAGTAGGTAGCTCTGGGCAAAAATGGCGCAGATGTCACCAGCAAAACACCGTCCAAAATTCACTTCACTTTAAGTTTATTTAGTATTATTTACACACCGTTTTTTCCATTTTGTATTTTGTACCCATACCACAGAGAAGATCACATAACAACTGATTTTAAAGTGATTTTTAAATTTTAGTATTATACTGACTTAGTTATAAGACAATTACTAACACACCAAATTATAAACTAATGGTCTGAAATAAATGGCCGACCCCAAGTAACGGGACAAGGTCTAGACGGAAGAAGAAGAAGGTCTGAAATAAATGGGCATAATTGAATTTAATAACACCATATACTAAAACTAGCTTTTGCCCGCGACTACGTCCGCGTGGGCTTTAGTTGAGTAAAGTGTTTGCAAATAAGACAGGGAGGGATACTTTTAGCGCATGCAAAAGTGCTTTCATACTAACTTCGCAACCCCCTCTTACCCCCTTAAGAGATGATTTTCGAAAGATTACTTTACACGTCTTTCATGACTTTCAATGAAGGACCTTCATACTGAATTTCATTCGAATAACTTCAAAAATAGCAAAGTTTCATACTAACTTTGCACCCCCTTTTCATCCCCTTAAGGGATACTTTTCGAAAAACTCTTTTACATGTGTTTCATGACTTTAAATGAACAATCTTTATTCTGAATTTCATTCGTATAACTTCAAAAAACGGCAAAGTTTCATAGTAACTTTGCACACCCCTCTTACCCCCTTAAGGGATTATTTTCGAAAAACAATGTTATATGTGTTTCATGACCTTCAATGAAGAATCTTTATTCTGAATTTCGTTCGAATAACTTCAAAACCGGCAATGTTTCATACTAAGTTTGCACCCCCCTTTTTCCCCCTTAAGGGATGAATTTAAAAAAAACTATTTTACACGTGTTTCATAATTTTAAATGAAAAATGTTCTACCAAATTTCATTCGAATAACTTCAAAAACGGCAAAGTTTCATACTAACTTTGAACCCCCATTTTAGCATTTTACCCCTTAGGGGATGAATTTTCAAAAATCCTTTCTTAGTGCTCCCTTAAGTTACACAAGGAACCCTTGTGCAAAATTTCAAGTTTCTAACCCTTATAGTTTAGGCCCTGCGTTGATATGTCAGTCAGTCAGTCAGTCAGTCAGTCAGTCAGTCAGTCAGTCAGTCAGTCAGTCAGTCAGTCAGTCAGTCAGTCTCGTATAGTCAGTATACACGCCTCGCCCGAGTATTATTGAGCACCCATTCTAAAATTTTATTCCGTTATTTTTGTTCTTTTCACAAACACGACTAACCGCGACAGAATAATCAACGTTTTAGGTAGTATTTTAGTAGTTCAATATTTCAAGCCTGGGCTCAAACTGACAGAAGAATATTCTATCTATCTATCTGACAATGATGTAAATATGTAAGTTTTGTTTTTGTGTTAACTTAATATTTTTTTAATGTCGTCTATGTTGTATAATGTGGTTTTAGTATTGTACCGTAAAATAAATGTATTATCTATCTAATTATCTTCTTTTGTTCTTCCTTACGTTTAATCACGATCACTGTGGAAGATAGATCGCATAGATAGAGTGCATATCGCTTTATACCTTTATATGGACGACATTTTTGTGTAACACAACTAAAAAATAATAAAAATAAAATTGTGGATTTCCAACTTCACAGAAGATAAAATGATAAGATGGTCAAGACAAGATAAAATGTTCTAGTGTTAAACCAACTTTATTGTAAACTTTTCTTATGACATTAATAATTGTTTTAGTCGATTGCATGACGTTGAGTGATTGCGGTTGAAAAGACAGGTGGAATTTATTATTATTCACGTGGCAGATTTATCACACTTTCGTTAGGTCTCAATCAGCTGTGAAATCGCCTCCCCTTAACATCGCTCCGGTCCGTCTGGCATTATACTGTCGATGTCTATTCCCGGACCAATGCGAGCTAATTGTGGCACACAGACACACATACATAAAACATCGCTGGTCTCTCACACAGCTCCGACGAATGATCGTGTCGAAGCATCGCTGCACAGAACAGAATAGAACAGATATAGCGTAGAGTAACAAGCGATGCAGCGGAGTTACAAGTTTATATTTTTGGCAACTATGGTAAGTTCAAACTCAGAATAATTCAGATTTTTCATGATTAAAATTGATGATTAAGATGATTGAATGAATCTTCATTTACTTGATTTTGAAGTCGCTTTACGAAAGTACGGTGAAAGTGATCTGAACATATGCTTCAAGAACAAAGATTTGGGCTGTGACATTGATGACGAGGAAACAGCAACAGTCCCAGATATATAGCGGCTCATCCTCCAGGAAGGAGAAAGAAGGAGCGTCCAAAAATCATCTGCAGCCGATCAGTGACGTCATAGGCGAAGACGCTTGCTTAGGGATGAGAAGTCATCGAAGTGGCCGCTTAAGACCGCAGCTAGTGGAGATGTTCTATAGAGGCCCAGTTTTCTTAAATAACAAGCAATGAAATTACACTTACGGTTACGTCCAATGCACGGTGAAAGCTTCGATTGGTTGGAGTGGCCAGTACCTTCGGAAGAAATAAAGAAAAATATGATCAAGCAATTTAAAAAATGCGTGTTACACAATGAAAGTCAACCGTACCGTACGTGATGGAAAGGATGAAAATAGGTTGTTTTTTTTCAAATTATATTTGTTTTCGCTTAGTAAATATTATTATTTTAGCACGTGTTAATCCTATTTATCCTACTTTATTGTTGGTGCCAATAAAATCTTTTTTACTTTACTAAGTTACATTTTCAATTTATAAATATACCTATATTTAAAGTTTGCCGTTTATGTGCTGCAATTCACATTGTATGTCATCATCATCATCATCATCACACAGCCACAAGAAGTCCACTGCTAGACATAGGCCTCCTCCATGGATTTCCAAAAAGACCGGTTGGAAGGGGCTTGCATCCAGCGTCTTCCTGCCACTGCCACTTGGATGAGATCGTCTGTCCATCTTGTGGCTACGCTGCGCTTGCCGATAGTGGTCTCCATTCGAGCACTATTTGTATGTCACATCTGCTGTTATTTTTTATAAATAAAACATTTCTTATTATTGCATGTTTATATTGCTTACACTCTTAAAGGGTAGAGCATAGGATGAACTAGTTTAAGCCTTAAGACCTTTTTTATACGTTACGTGTGTTCATGAATAAATGATTCTGACTCTGCCGATACAATATTTTTTAAGGCATTTCCTTCAGAGTGATTCTTCTGATGAACGCATAAATCTATTTATGTTCTGGAGGAAAAAATCCAAAACAAATCGTTTCAGATTAGTTTTCCTTATTGAGACGTCGAGTGATTTTACTGCATCAAAGTTTAGGAAGTCTCAGTCCCTTATGGGATGTTTTGCAACGAAAATACACACACGTTTTTGGTCTGACGCAGGAATGGATAATTAGCCTAGAAATGGGATGAAACGGGATAGTATTTATTTCACGGTGGGAGAGAGTGAGGTGGTATTTATTGAGTCAGTTATTATTTCTGTTGATCAAACAGCTCAAAGTAGTATGGGGCTACTCAGTAGGATGTTATAGACAGAAAGAAAGAAAGGCTTAGAGTACAGAAGTATATCTATAGTTCTGTTATTATTTATTTCTTAATACTTTTATTGCACTTACATTTAAAAAATTAAAATATGTATAGTACAATGCGGCGGACTTAATGCTATTAGCATTTTCTACCAGTCAACCGCAGGAGGTAAAGGAAAGTGATGGTAGGCGTGCAAAAGTAATTAAATTAATATACAAACATACTTATATAAGTTGCATTTAATAAACTTACACATTATCGTATACTCATATATTCATTCATTCATAATATTAGTACGAGTATAGAGTACAGAAGTATAGATATATAATTAACTCCTAGGGCCGCAGAGTGCCTCAACCAGTTTTAAAAGGACAAAAATGCTAAAGGACCGAAGAAGAAGATATTGAACTAGGTCACGTAGCTAAAAGACCCCAGCTGCCAGCTAAACACACGTCCCTAGACTCAGTCTAAAGATATCATTACCGGCCGGCCGTACACCTGTTTACTTTCGTTTCGATGGCCGAGTCTCACTAGCTTTCTACGTAAGTGAGCCCTTTCCTTGTGGACTGAAACGAGGTTAGTTCCTACACTTACCTACACGGGATAGGTAGATAGAATATTCTTTATTGTACACATAAATTACCTAACAAGGTTTTCGGAAATCACAAATTTATTTCAACGTAAAGAATTTGCATTCTGTTTGATGAATGTCAATGTCCTTATAATGTTGTTGTTACACATTATTGCACATAGAAAAGATACATCATCCATCATCTCCCCATCTTGGGGAAGGTATAGGCCATACTCCACTACGGGGGCCAAGTCCGGATTGGTGGAGAAAATACAAAGAAAAAATACATAATAAATATGACTTAATGTTCAAATCACCTTAAATATGATACAAAGTTGGTACGAATCGCTCGTAGACCCGGCCACCTGAGTGATCTTAAGCGATCACGAAGGTTAAGCAACATAGGGCGCGTTCAGTGCATGGATGGGTGACCGTTCTACGACTAACGCTAGTGGCATTTTTCCGTCGATTCCGTGCTTCGCAAGGCACGTTAAGCAGCTGGTGCCGATGCCGGCTGCCGTCGATAGATGGTAGTTGTTAAGCCAAGTCAGAGGCAATAGAGAGCGGCTTGAAAACTCCTGACAGTACGACCAGCCACTAGTCTTACAAGCCTCCACCAATCCGGACTTGGCCCCCGTGGTGGAGTAAGGCCTATACCTTCCTCAGGGAAGAGACATGTGCCCTCGGTGAGGACATAATGGGTTGATGATGACTGATGAATGTCCATTAACCTAAGCTCAAGACCCATGAGTGCAATCACCACTCATAATTACGTGTCTTACTTCGACAACAGAACAATATTGTGTTGTGTAAAAGATATTTTATGAGTGTCAAAATACAAATGAAAGTGTCACTCTGTTCGTGACACGTCGGGATTCAGTTCACTACGTTTTTCAAGTCCATTCGTAGTGAGATTGTAGGGTCACCAAACGATGTTGTACGTCATAAAACAAGGCCGCTAATCACGGGTAGTGTGTGAACCGATGAGAACGCGGGCATGGAAAAGCTGTAGAAACATATTTGCATCACTTACTTGCTTAGCAATAAATCTGTTAATTGAGACCATGAGAGTCACAGCGGCCTAACTGTTTTTAAAAGTCAACTAGAAAAAAATTGAGCCCTAATTTAAGTACATATAACTTTGATAAATCAATTTATTTCATAATTTTTTGCTATCTTACTTTACTTTTTATGTTATCTTTAAGTGATTTTGTAAACCCTAGGCATCTTACTCATTAATTTATTTTCTGATAGTTATTGAAAAAATTATAGGCCACTCTGACTCTCATGGCCTCAATTGTAAGCTAAGAATATTATTTATTGTATACCGCAGGTGGCTGTGTTTGGTCTCTGCCTACCCCTCTGGGATACAGGAGTGTATGTCATCATCATCATCAACCCATTATGTCCCCATCGAGAGGCACGGGTCTCTTCCCTGAGGAAGGTATAGGCCATACTCCACCACGGGGGCCAAGTCCGGATTGGTGGAGGCTTGTAAGACTAGTAGCTGGTCTTACTGTCAGAAGTTTTCAAGCCGCCCTAGGGCCTCTGACTTGGCTTAACAACTGCCATCTATCGACGACAGCCGCCACCAACTGCTTAACGTGCCTTGCGAAGCACGGAATCGCTCGGGAAAATGCCACTAGCGTTAGTCATAGACGGTGACCCATCCATGGACTGAACGCGCCGTATGTTGCTTAACCTTAGTGATCGTTTAAGATCGAGAGTGTATGTGCACCGCAGAAATACAGAAACAGCTGTTACTATCGAAAACATACTACGCTGAGCAAGCGTGGTAATTAGTATGGGCTTACTCTCTCTCTGAGAGGAGGACGGTGGGACGTAGGTATATGAATCATCATCATCATCATCAACCCCTTATGTCCCCACCGAGGGGCACGGGTCCCTTCCCTGAGGAAGGTATAGGCCATACTCCACCACGGGGCCCAAGTTATATGCCCTATAACTTAGATATTTGAGATTTTGCTGGTAGGTTACTTCTATAATGTACGCTGTGTGACAGAGAGTGCATCATGTTTTATTTGCTGGCTTTAACCGGCCCTTGATTATGTCTCTTGGTCGTGAAAGCATTTATGCTACAAGTAACTTTATTCCGGATGCACTTTCTTGAATTCAAGTAGTCGTAGAAGTCGTAGTTTTAAAAGTAACTGTATCCGAAATAAAATTATTCATGTCTAGTGCATAAGAAAGTTTTTGTTGAAAAACCATTAATTATAGTATTTGCCCACATATTGTCCGACCGGCCCCCGTGGTGGAGTATGGCCTATACCTTCCTCAGGGAAGAGACCCGTGGGACATAACAGGGTTGATGATGATGATGATTATTGTCCGACAAGGATGTCGCCCAGCGAAAAACGTAAAGTTTAATACATTGTTATTTGTAATAAATTGTTATTTGTTGTTTGAAGGTGGATGATTATCAGAATTGCATAATTTCTTTGGTGCATTTTTTTTTCATAAAAAAATAAAAAGTAACGTATATTGTAGATGCCACCAAACCCTACATATATGTTACAATCAATCTTCAAAGCCAATAAACCTACAATATAATATGTACACACACACCCACACACACACACACACACACACACACCCTCACACACACACACACACACACACATAATGGGCAAATCTTGAATCTTGATTAGTTTTAAATTGTTATAAGATATATATACTTTAATAATAAAAAAAAAATAAAAAAAAAATGCATGTACCTATGTTTATATTGCATCTTGATTAGTTTAAAATGCAAATCTTGAATCTTGATTAGTTTTAAATTGTAATAAGATATATTTATTTTAATAATAAAAAAAAAATGCATGTATTCTTATATTGCTGAGCGCTATCGTGCTATATTCTAGTAATTATGAACTGCCTATTTGTGGATGTCTGTTATTGGCCTTGTGAACTGTTTCTTTATTATTGTAATCAAATTATTTGTTTTCGCTGTTGATATCCTTAATAAAATAAAATAAAATAAAATAAAATAAAATAAAATAAAAAATAAAAATGTTACTTTTTATTGAGTTAATGTGAAAAAAATGAAAATGGAAAAATTATGCAATTTGAGTCATTTTCTGACAATCACCCGTGTTCTGTGTGATTTGAAAAAGTGATTTTTATTTTTTTATATCATACTTACATAGTTATAAGACAAATTACTAACACAACAAATTATGGATTAATGGTCTTAAGTAAATTAATTTAATTTAATTTAATTTTGTAATGAAATCATAAAAAAATATTCTTTGAAATTCGGGAAAACTCGTAAAAACCGCCGCCTAAACTATTTATAACATGTAAATAAATATGTACCTGCAGTACGGAACCCTCAGTGGGCAAGACCGGCTCCCACTTGTCCGCTTTTATACATTATTCTTCTGTCATTCGAGACTCAAAACGTCTTTATTAAACTATCTACAGGTCAATCAAAAAAGCCGTTTGTGGAATAAAAAAACGCCTCCCAAAAGACCACACACGTCCCAAGAAATAACTTTGCCTTTTACGACCAAAACTACTTTACCCTCCTAATGACATCTATTCCTGAAGACTTATAGGCTAATTTCCTTTCTACGTCGGTTGAATTATAAGTTGGCCAGTAAATTGTAAGCTGTCACAACTCGCAGACCCTTTCTGACCGAAATGACTGGACATTATTCTCGACTATTAGGTTAAATTGTGCAACCCCGGAAAGTTAGTTAAATATGTAAACCTCCAGATTATACGTATCCAGCATAAGATAAAAATATTCTATGCACGCGGCTGATGCGTTCATGTCAACGGATTAGCCTAGAGCATAGGTTCCCAAACTGGTCCAGGTCCCGGTCCAGACCCCCAGGGGTCCATAGGGGGACCACACGGGGGTCCACGTAGACGTGAAAAGAAAATAGGGGTTCACAAGTTGTAAGTGAGGGTCTACGAAAAATTTTCTGGTTTTCATAATAAGGAACAAAAATTTTGGCTTGGATTTACCTATCAACGTCAATTGTTGATGGTAAATGTTCAAAGTTTTATACAACCACAAGTATTATTTTAATAAATAGGACACAAGAAAATGCGCTACTTTTTTTTTTCTTCACAACTCCAATAAAATGTAGGGTGATATTTTTAGAAGTTTTGGGAATACAGTAGAAATTAATGTAGCAGCAGAGGATTGATCGAAAACAGTAAAACTTTGAAAGTGGTCCACGAGAAAAAAAGTTTGGGAACCTCTGGCCTAAAGCCGATGTCCACCATGAAGGTCCATCCTAAATACTGGTGAAAGAATTTTTTAAATCTGATAAATACTTAAGGATAAATCGTACACGCAAACTTACAAACATACTTTTTTTATTTTTCATTTTGTGATGTCGCTGTTTCTGGTTCCCACGACACAGGGTATCCTAGTATGGGGCCGGATGTAATGTATGTGCCTGTATGTAAATGTTTATGTTTTTCCTCTTTATCTAATCTCTTTAAACGAGAAATTCTTGTATATATATTTACATATAATCAGAATCTCGGAAACGGCTCCAATGATTTTCACGAAATTTTGTAGGCAGATGCTTTCGGGGGCGTTTAATTGATCTAACTAGGTTACATTTTTAGAAAACGTTGTTTTATCCGTGTTTTAAGGCAATAGAAATTTGCTATAATTACATACAGAGGTAAATTTCGCGTCTATCTGCAAGGTTGGGATAGTCCTGACGGGAAAACGGGCGACCCGTTTCGGGCCGATTTCAAGAGACCCGGTTCGAGTCATGATGTTTTTTTTCCAAGTTCTTTTTTTGTTGGAAAAGGATTATTTTAATTTTATATAACATATTTTATAATACAAGAAAGTACCGAGCAAAGCTCGGTCACCCAGGTACTATTATTAGTATAGATAGGCGCTAAAATGTCAGAAGCACGCGTTTTGTGGCGCTAACATGTCAGAATCACGCATTTTATGACTAAATTTCTATTAACGCGCGTATGTGGCGCGGCGATAAAATGTCAGGATCACGCGTTTTATTTATTTTATTTTTATTTTAATAACATAACATAACATAACATTTACATACAGGCACATACATTTTTATGCCTAAAAACAGGTTTTGTACACGACTAATCAGTTAATATGCTGTCAGAAAACATCATCATCATCATCATCATCACGCTGCCCTTTTCCCCCAAATTCCATTTCATAAAACCTCATCATCAACCCATCATGTCCCCACCGAGGGGCACGGGTCTCTTCCCTGAGGAAGGTATAGGCCATACTCCACCACGGGGCCAAGTCCGGATTGGTGGAGGCTTGTAAGACTAGTGGCTGGTCTTACTGTCAGAGTTTTCAAGCCGCCCTAAGGCCTCTGACGTGGCTTAACGACTGCCATCTATCGACGGTAGCCGGCAACAACTGCTTAACGTGCCTTGCGAAGCACGGAATCGCTCGGAAAAATACATACAATACAATTACGCAATTACCACTAGCGTTAGTCATAGACGGTGACCCATCCATGGACTGAACGCGCTGTATGTTGCTTAACCTTAGTGATCGTTTAAGATCACTCAGGCAGCCCAGGCTACGAGCGATTCAGAAAACATACTGTCAGTTAATGCCAAAAGTGCGCACAAAAAAAATCAGCTTCTAACAAACTGTTATCAAATGTCAGTGCACGTAAATCCACAGCCGAAATTAAAAATGAGAATAAAAAATACTATGGGTACATAATTAATTATTACAATATAAAAATAAAGCTGTTAACATTTCTCTAAAAGCTAATTTCGATGTTCCAAACATAAATATTTCTACTCGGGTGGTCCCCGGCGGACTTAAAAAAAACACCATCGGAATTGTCTTATGGTTTCGGTTCATTAGACACCATAAGACAGCGGTTCAGCGGTTCCTATACTTCATTCCACGAGTCGACGTCCTAGGGAATAAAATACTCGAAATGAATAAAATAAAATAAAAATAAATAAACTCACGCCTATTTTCGTGGCATTTTTCCGAGCGGTTCCGTGCTTCGCAAAGCACGTTAAGCAGTTGGTGCCGGCTGCCGTCGATAGATGGCAGTCGTTAAGCCAAGTCAGAGGCCTTAGGGCGGCTTGAAAACTTCTGACAGTAAGACCAGCCGCTAGTCTAACAAGCCTCCACCAATCAGGACTTGGCCCCCGTGGTGGAGTATGGCCTATACCTCCCTCAGGAAGAGACCCGTGCCCCTTGGTGGGGACATAATGGGTTGATGATGATGATGATGAAACTCACGCCCGTTATCCCCGAAGGGATAGGCAGAGGCACCAATTACTAGAACTGGACCCACATTTTGCCGAGTTTATTAGGTCCCAAACGTGACGTGAAACGATACTCGAAATGGTTGTTTTAAAAACAAAGTACCTACCGACTTATAGTGCGAGTTATAGTTTTACTTTACATTAAACACTAAAAAATAATTTTATCTCAGCATTAAGTAATAATAAAGTACCCCACACGTATGGGTTTGATGAAAAAAAAATTGAGTTTCAGTTCTAAATATGGGGAACCCGCAAATTTTTTTTTTATCTTTGTGTGAAAATCTTAATGCGGTTCACAGTATACATCTAATTACCGAGTAATAATTTGTCATAATTAGCAAATAAACTAAACGCCCTGTGATCGGGCGTTTATTGGGCGTTTATTCAATACGTCCGTAAATGTCCGGGCAAAAACCCATCGCTACTCGCATCTCATTGGTCAATGCGCGTAGATAGATAATCGATAACATTCAAGTACATAATTTCAATGTAAAAAAAATACTTATGACTTAATCACGCGTGCCCACCGCGGATTGGCGATTGCAAGCGCTGAGATTTCCTCACAATGATTTCCTTCTTGGTATAGGACTACTTTGTGCAAGTTTTTATTTTTTCCTTCAAAAGTACAATTAAAAGCCATTGTTATTATTCAAAATACATATACCGGGTGTTGATTTGTATAGTTTCCTCCAACTCAGGGGTGGTTATTTACATGATGCAGAAGCAAAAAAATATATTTAAAAAAATATTTTTTTTAGTGAAAATCACCTAAAAATCATAAAGTTATATGGCTTAGCTTCTATCGTTTGCACTTGACGGGTCCAGCGGGGGTTTTGCGGGGCGGGGCGGGAGAGAGCGCCCGCGCGCTCGCCGCCAGCGGAAAACCGGCGATTTTAGGTGATTTTCACTGAAAAAAACATTTTTTTGTATCTTTTTTTGCTTCAGTATCATGTAAATAACCACCCCTGAGTCGGACGAAATTGTAGAAATCAACACCCTGTATAGATACGAAATAAATATATCATTATCTATAGCAAACATTTTATCAATTTGTCACTGAATTAACATCATCAATCATTTCCGCCGAGGTGACTTTGAATGAGCCTGATAAGGCGGCATAATGGCTGCAGTCATCTGGTATAATATCGAAAGACTACTAATCAGTCATCAAATCCGCATTGAAGTTTTCGTCGAGAGGCTTTTAAATAGTGGCCGATAGTGATAGATATCGGCGGAAATTCCCAAGAAAGTCTATCTAAGTACTATAAGAAATATCACGTAAACTATAGCACTATGACATTAATTTCGTTAGTAATTACTTTTTTTTTATTTGCTAAGCCCTGGTGCATAAATACTCACATATAGCCGGTACAAAAGTGAAAATCACTAAGTGTAAAAATCACCATTTGCAAACATTTGTAATTTATACACAAATGGTAGCAAAATCTCAGTTTGATAAAAAATTACATTAAAAAGAGTTTCACCTTTGAACCGACATTATCTACACTTAAAATACATTACCTAATACACATACATGACTACACACTCACAAACCCACACACACACTAATACTGATTCACAACCCTGTCTTACACAAAAGAAGTCACAAAAAATTATTATTTTTCTCCTCTGATTAGTAACGAACCACACACAAGAGCCGTGAACAAAATAAGATCTATAAAACAGCATAAAGACATAATTACATAGAATAATTAAAGCATAAGAACATAGAAATAATTGGAAAAATGCGAGTCACAGTGTTAGTGCGTATACTCCTCCGAAACGGCTTGACCGATTTTGGTGAAATTTTATATGTACGAGTATATTCGGTAGGTCTTAGAACACTTGACTTGAACGAGTCGGAGAGAAAATAAACAGAATATTCTTTATTTTAAGTACACTAGGATTACTTTACAACTTATTATATCTGCAGGTGCACTTATAAAAGTGTACAAAACTATTGATTGGCATAGCCATAAAGTTAATTTAATCCAGACAACCTTTACCGAAACAACGGACAAGAGCAAAATGAGGGGTAATTGATGCAATTAGGCAACACTGAAAATATATACAGGGTGGCATTTTCACCGGTACAATAAATCAACATACGTAATACTAAGTCCAAAATACAAATACCAACATTTTTTGTTACTACCCCGTTGGTACAAAAAAACAAAAATACCAATGTCTGAACTTATCCGCAAATCTTAAAGAAATATGGACTCATTACGCATGAGTACAACTAAACGCACGAACTGGCAACTGCGCGCGGCTTGCGGGAAGGAAAAGAAGCGGCGGCGGCGGCGCAGCCAGTACGTATGACTTCTGTATGACGTAGCAAAAAAAATCTTACTTGATTTCAATTCTTCCTTCATACTTGTACGGGCTTAGGACCGTCACCGGCGTGGAATGCTTGCACTGGTTGGTAGTGGTATGAATTGGTGCTCCTTCAAGGGTCTTCCTCGAAGAACGCGAATATCAGTTCCTCGATCTCCACGGCCAAGGGAGGTCTCCCTCCTCGGCCTTGAGCGTGCGCTGGTGCAGTGAACTGTCCGTAGTCTAGCAAATGCTGCGTCACTCTCAGGAATGTCCTGGTGTTGAGTATTTGAGGTTAAATAAAACCGGCATTTATCAGGCGGGGCAAACTTTCTTCAGCGTATACCCGCCGAGCTGCACTGATTTTCCCCACTGAGAAAGTAACTACGAACCATTTCGTAATACTCGCGGTTTGTAAACGTCGTGCGCGCGTAATTTTCGACTGCAGGAAGTGCGGAAACGGCGCACGTGCACTCACCTAGGTCAATGCGCGCGGACTGAATGAATGACCGGCCAAATCGTGCGCCGGCCAGCCCGGCGCCCACTCACTCACCCCACCCCGCCGCCCTCTGCCTCGCACCGCGATGACACCTTGTAATGGGTGTCCATGATTTACAAATTGGATCAATGATAAATTAATGAAAGTGAAAAAAAAAAATATGGTAATTTTATTCGATAAATATAATCTATTATCAATACCAACGGTATGGTAAAATTTATTGTACCGGTGAAAAAATCAGGCTGATAGAGTACATTGACTCGTGAGCTAAAGATATATTTATTGGTTCGCGGTGATTCGTATCTTTCCTAAGTCTATCTGATTGAGAGCCGGTCAAGTCCGAACGTCAGTAAACACTTTGAACTGCCTTGCAACCTCTAGTTGATGACTAACATCGTAACGAGACTGCGACATTACCGTCGATTAAGAAGCCATTCAGTCAGTTTAAGATCGTGATTCTGAAGATAAGACTGAGAGACATCTTATACTCCTAGCTATTGTCGTTTTTATTTATTACTAGCTGTTGCCCGCGAATTCATTCATGTGGGAAGGTTGATTTGTATTTTTAGGGATAAAACGTAGACTGACAGTCTGTAGATTGGCAGTCCCTGGTCACCCCTCTGGCATACAGTCGTGAGTTTATGTAATATTGGATCATCATCATCATCGTTCAGCCACAAGAAGTCCACTGCTGGACTTAAGGCTCTCCCATGGATTTCCAAAAAGACCGGTTGGCAGCGTCTTGCATCCAGCGTGCTCCTGCCTCTTGGATCAGATCGTGTGTCCATCTTGTGGCTGGTCGTCCTACGCTGCGCTTGCCGATGTGTGGTCTCCATTCAAGAACTTTTCGGCTCCATCGGCCATCAGTTCCAGTTTTGCTAGTTAATTTATATGTCGTTTGATGTGTATGCCGATGATCATTATGCTATGCTGTCGTTATGCTATTTTCCATCTATGCCTTAGAATCGCTCCTATTATGATTTGTTATCCTTATGCCACTTTTACCTATTTATGCTTGTTAAAATTATGCGAAAACAGTTATGCGTATAGTTGTTATGGGTAAATATAATTAGTCATAAAAACATTATTCCTAATTACATTATTACAAAAGTCGTTATGCAACCGAATATGGATCCATTCTGATAGTCACTAGTCACCAGCCACTAGTCTTACAAGCCTACGCTAATGGAGTATGGCCATTCAATGGTATGGCCTATACCTTCCTAAGGGAAGAGACCCGTGCGCCTCGGTGGGGACATAATGGGTTGATGACGATGAATCGATGTTTACTTTAGTCATTCTGGAGATTCCTGTATCTATTTTTAAACTGACAGCAGTTGGTAATCAACCAATTTCGTTCAATAAACTCACCCAATTCTAGGTAATAGAAAGAACGCGCGATTGTTACAGTTTTAGGGCACTGTTTTGGGTGACTCATCCTAACATTGATTCTGTGGCGAACGATCTCTGTGGCGCAGCGGTTAGGGCATCTGCCTACCATGCGAGAGGTCGGCGTTCGAGTCCCGACTGGAGACCAAAAACCCCAGGTCTTGGATGTTTACATGATTGTGATGGCGCTGTTTCTGGTTCCCACTAAATAGGTGCGTTACGCTCGTGAACGGGTGCCGTCCGTGTCTCTGGCCGCAGCATTGGTGTTTTATTACCTTTTAAGAATATTAAAAATGATGTTTGACTTTGCAAGTATTGATTGCACTCATGGGTCTTGAGATTCTTGGTATACGAACACTCATACCTAATTTGTATTAGCTTTAAGGTGATTTGAGAAAAGATGGTCAGAGTGGAGTTTTTTTTTTCGCTGCCTTTTTCTCCACTACAGACGGCCCCAAGGCAGCGGCTAACATTATACATAACTGTATGTACATTGACATTCAACAAGCAGAATGTAAATTCTTTACGTTGAAATCAATTTTTTATTTCTGATTTCAGGGCATCCTAGTGTGGGGCCAGAAGCAATGTGTGTGCCTGTAGGTATGTAAATGTTTATGTTATTGATTGACTCAGCACTATGGTTCGTAGGGGGTCCAGCCTGTTACAGTTGTTGTCCTTTGGCCAATTGCTATTTAGAGTAGCAGAGGATCTTGGTAGATGGGCATTCATACCAAACTAGGTTAATATAATTATTTGTTTTTGATGTTGTAAACACACGAACCTGTTACTTTCTATGCAACTACAATGTAGCTATATAAGTGAAAACCTTTAAAAGACTTTTCGCTGCTATATTGTACAATGTACCCTCCATTTTGCTGTATTAGTCGATGGTTTTCCTAAAATCCAATAAATAAATAAAATAAAATAATTAATTAATCTGTTTGTACCAGCTCAGTTTTACCGTGGTTCTCAGTAAATCAATTGACGCATTCTGTGGGCAAACGTTTCTTGGCTGCCACCGGCTGAGAAGAGCGTAAATACGCAGTCCATATTCCTATATGTTTTACAACTTTTTAGTACTGGAGAGTCGTCGTCCCAACTTGCTTTAAGCAGAAACCGCCGTGAAATCTAAGCTTTATTCGAGTATAAGGCTGGTTTTAGAGCCACGCTGACCACGCGCTGACGGACAGCCCTGATAGACAAAATATATGGCTGGTCAGCGCTGAACGGTCAGCGTTTTTCTAAAGCGCTCCTTAGGACGTAGTACATATTGGTATGTCAGCGCCGAGTGTCAGCGTGACTCTAAAACCGGCCTTACACGCACATACCATTTTTATAGTTGTAACTTCTAATTCGGAATTCTTCTCCTAATGATATCGAATGTATCTTAAAAATTGTTGAATAAATGTCGATGAAACGAAAGTGATCTGTCAGGATCGCTGCAAGTGGTCTCTGCCTACCCCTCCGGAATATCATCATCATCATCATCGACCCATTATGCCCCCAACGAGGAGCACGGGTCTCTTCCCTGAGGAAGGTATAGGCCATATTCCACCACGGGGGCCAAGTCCGGATTGGTGGAGGTGTAAGACTAGTGGCTGGTCTTACTGTCAGAAGTTTTCAAGCCGCCCTAAGGCCTCTGACTTGGCTTAACGACTGCCATCTATCGACGGCAGCCGGCACCAACTGCTTAACGTGCCTTGCGAAGCACGGAACCGCTCGGAAAAATGCCACTAGCGTTAGTTATAGACGGTCACCCATCCATGCACTTAACGCGCCCTATGTTGTTTAGCCTTCGCGAAAGTCGATACTAATGAAATTTTGTAAATTGATCTTTCCGATGCACAAATTTAAATTATTTTGCTTCTAAAAATGTGAATAGTTATTATTTTTACTGTTAATACATAATCGTAATTGATTTTCTATTATAAACCCCGGGTAGCACCGCGGGGCACTTAGCTTTTAGAATATACCTCGGGCTCGAGAGTAGGCTTCGGTTTTCGCCGAAAGCACACGAGTGTAATAGGTACTACTTCCTGCTCTGTATAAAACTTTTCTTCACTGTTTTGAAAAGTTATGTAAAGTTATAAATAACAATACAAAATAAACCTTACCTTATTGCAATACAATCGATTCTATCCGATAGTAGCCGAGGTATATTCTAAAAGCTATAAGACTGTATAATAAAGCCTTCTCTATCAATCTATCTATCTATAAGCCAGTCTGAAAAGTTTATACCATTTAGTACTTTTTCACATTACTCTCCAGTTGTCCAGCTGGAACCCTCTTACGGAAATGTCAATGACCACCCCGGTACTAAGTATCCAGTTGGCAAATGATCAAAGGAATACCGTTGACAATCATCACACGGCAGTCAAAGAACTGAGACCTGGCAGACTACTAGCCCTGCCCTTTACGGGAATGAATCAGTCAAAGGGAGAAATTTTCTAGAATTTATTTATCTACTACATTTGTATCAGACCTCTCTCTCACACATATAGGAGGCATATCAGGCATATCGGAACTCTCGCTCGCACTTTAGTGACTTGGTTCGCACGTTTGTAATAGCTTCAGTATAGAAATAAGCGTTTGAACCAAAATTTTCGTTAGCACTACATTATAGAATTGCTCGTAGCCAAGGCTGCCTGAGTGATTTTAAACGATCACGAAGGTTAAGCAACATAGGGCGCGATTAGTGCATGGACGGGTGACCGTCTATGACTAACGCTAGTGGCATTTTTCCGAGCGGTTTCGTGCTTCTCAAGCTACGTTAAGCAGTGGGTGCCGGTTGTCGTCAATAGATGGCAGTCGTTAAGCCAAGTCAGAGGCCTTAAGGCGGCTTGAAGACTTCTGACAGTAAGGCCAGCCACTAGTCTTACAAGCCTCCGCCAATCCGGACTTGGCACACGTAGTAGAGTATGGCCTATACCTTCCTCAAGGAAGAGACCTGTGCCCCTCGGTGGGGACATAATGGGTTGATGATGATGATGATGACATTACCTATAGATTGTTTTACGGATAAACTTACTTGAACTTTGTTGGAAGAGGACACCAAGTTTCAAACAAAACTCGAGACAAAATTCAAGCAAGCAATAATACAAAAATTCCGCCGGTTTTCAAGAGCAGATTTTTTTTTTTTTTTTATTAAAAAAATGCAAGGATATTGTGTTGCCATTTAGGAAGTAGGTACTTGGTACCTACGTCGGTTTATGTTTGTACAAATTCAGGTTCTGAATGGACACAACCACTCTGCGGGTAAAACAATCCACTGTCAACACATTTTTATTATTCGCGCAAATATTCCTTTTACTATTTATAGCTGAGCTCTCAATGTTTACCGCGTGGGCTTAGTCCCCTTTGAGTACTTTCCTTTGACACTAATTTATCTTACTTAGGGCCTGTTTCACAATGTTCAAATAAAGTTCCAAGAAAGCTATCCGCAACCAGGGCTGCCCTTTGTTCTAAATTTAAATTAATTTTCCTGTATTGCATGTGTTCGTTTATGGCTTCAAAGTTAGAAACGGCAGCCCTGGTTGCAGATAGCTTATCCGGAACTTTATCTGCAGATTGTGAAACAGACCCTTAATATTGTACTAACAATATTATACCTAAAGAGGAATTATTTGTATTTTTGTGTGAATGTTTCATGTACCCAATCACCCCAGAAACTACTGGGCCGATTTTAAAAATTCTTTCACCATTAGAAAGCTACATTTTTCGTGAGTAACATAGGTTATACCAGTATTTTCAAAAAGTTTAGCGTTCAGTACGAAAATTTTGAATAATGTAACCCAAGGTGTAAAAAAATTACTACCCCGAGAATTTTCCACGGAACTAATAGAGCTATTTCCACGGAAACGTTTTTGCCACCCGTGCGAAGCCGGGGCGGGTCGCTAGTTATTAATACAGATGTTTACCTCAGACTGAAAGGCAAAAGGGATTAAAATTAAACCAAACATTGTTTAGTGAACGCTATTGAGTGTGTTAATGAACCCTCTAATTTGTTTACATCGCGTTCTAATTTTATAAACACGTTAATTGGAGGGGTGTCTGTTTCCATAATATTTACGAACAGCCCTTTTGTTACGTTATTTTAAGTATAATTAGGTAATAATTAGGTTGTAAAGAACTCGACTCCGTCATTAAACTAATAAAGTGTTTTTTTTTTCTAATTAACTTATCGTTTTACTTGGTAAGCTTAGGTAAGGTTGTTGTTGCTGTGTAGGGTTACCTTTAGGGATATTTTAAAGTTTATCCATCTACCTAAGAAGCTCCAGACCCATGAGTGCAATCAACCCTTGGCATGTCAAAACATTAAGAGCCTAAGCGCACTGCGTATTTTATACGCGCAGACGACCCGCGTAACTGAAACGCGAGCTTTCGGCGCCGTAGATACAGATTGTTGCGTTTGTATTTATTGAAACGCACACTTAACGCGATTCGAACGCGCGTGTACAAAGGGTAGACGAAGGGGAAGAGGGGCGCGCGCTAAATGGGTCTATCCAATAGAAGAAGGAGTCTCTGATCAAAACGCAAAGTTACGAGCGATCACAGCGCGTTTGTATCACTTTTATCTGCGCGTATACGCGCAGTAGAGGCGCGTTTCACGATATACCTGTGTGCTTAGGTTGCAAAGTTGCGTTCGAATCTCGTTTGAAAGGCGTATACGCGAGTCATCTGCGCGTCGTCTGCGCGTTTAAAATACGTATAATTCATTTATCCATTGTTATTATTATTGGACTTCAAACGACACTGAATCAAAAACCTTTAGCGTCAGAAAACTAGATACCGTTTGCAAATTTAGTACTACGTAGCACTAAATTTGCACACTGTTTCGAGCCCCCTACTGCTAAAGGTTTTTGATTTAGTGTCGTTTAAAGTTTGAAAAAAATGCCAAGTATAGACAAATGGATTATAGTGTGCTTAGGCTCAAATAAAAGCACAGTGTTTTATATGCAGTCACTATAATCTACTATTGTATTATTAATCAGAGCTATCGTCTTATCTACCACGCAGTATCTATTTGAGCACCAAAACTATTCCAAAGTCACTGAGAGTCATGGTCGCTGATAATTAGTGACGGCTTCAAAGTTCCACTATTCGGGTGACAGGCAGGAAATTTGTGTCCGACGAAGTCAGAGAGAGATGTTAAGGGGAGGTGATCGGTTTATTCTAAGGGATCTATCTTTTTATGTAAGTTCTAAGGTCAAGCTGGTGAGGTATCGGGATGCTCACTCACCATCACTAAGGAAATTTCTTTTGAAATAAGACCGCCTTTGTACATTGACACTTACCTGTTATTTAAGTTTTTATGTATTATTTTATTTCTTTTGTGCAATAAAGCGTAACAAACAAACAAACAAACAAACGAACGAACGAACGAATGAAAAACGAACGAACGAACGGACGGACGGACGGACGGACAGACGGACGGACGGACGGACGGACGGACGGACGGACGAACGAACGAACGAACAAACGAACAAGGTTTCCTCACGAGGTCTTCCTTTAAAACTTAGAAAACGAAGTTTTGCACCCCAGCAAAGGTAGTATGAGGACGTGAGTCGCGCGCGACAACGTCAAAAGTCGCGAGAATTTGACAGTTAATGTACTGGAAAATCGCGACTTTTGACGTTGTCGCGCGCGACTCGCGTCGTCATACTACCTTTGTAGGTATGCGCCGATGGATTTGTTTTCTAAGCACAGCAAGAAACGAGGTACGGATAAAGTTAACTTGCCCTTAAGAACTTTCTCCGAGGGCTTAACGCCTCTTACCTACGAAGATTGAACCAAACGTTCCGCGACCGACGCGATGAACTTCAACGAGGAGGTTTTAAGATGACAATTGACGAAAAATTATATCGATTATTTATGTACCTATTCATTTACAAAGTAACAATTAAAAAAAACCCCGACTTGGAGAAACACGTATAAGAAGATGATTTCATGAATAAATCGTGGGCAATTAGTTCCTTCATAACCGTAGTGGAAATTCTGGGTGCTACCGATATAGTCCATACGGCATTGAAGTTAATGAGCGATTTTCTGACAGCTTCTAAAAAATGGTTCCAAACACGCTACTAGATGGCGATGGTGTCTACGTACGTAGTTTTTTTTAATACCGCTGAGAGCCCTTCATTGATCTGTGTTACTACGTCACTGTCATCGTCATCTGTCATGAAGGTACTGGTAAATGGACATCGAAACTTATACAAATACGATCGGCACCAAGAAATAATCGAAAATAATGGAGAAAACGTATCGCCAACACTGTGCGATAAAATTTTGTACGAAAGGTGGTACTCAGCGCGCACCCGCATAAATAGCACCTGACTCACTTGCAAGGATATCCTTTAATTTTCCCACACCCTGTATATTTACTCAAAACGAGCGACATCAATGTCAACCCGTTAACAAAAATTGTTAGCGAATAATTTGATAACGTGCTTGAATAATGTGCTTTGAATTTATATCCTTGCTAAAAGGCAAAACCATACCACGATGCAAGAACGGTGTAGCGCCATCTAGTAATAACCCTAGAAGCGTGGCACTGCAGTGCCTGAGTATTCCAGCTCCAGAACCATTCATATGACCTAATAGGGTCCTATTGGCACCCTTCACGTTCAACATCGTTGTTGGTGGACGACTATCGACTGTGACCAAAGTACCTAATACAGAAAATACATAAAACGTGTACCATAAAAAGGTTGTAAAATTCCTGGACGGCTTTTAAAAAGCCTTTATCTGGAGGCAAGTGAATATAGTCGACAGCACGTCAATCTTCACATTTTAGTTGCTAAGTCGCCCGTAATGCAACGGAGTAGAGTGCATGGGTGAATGGGTGTATACCAATCATCAGTGCTGTCGACTGTACTTATAATTTTCAAAGGTTGGCGCAACTACACTGGCCCAGCTATCATTGTAAAAATACTACATAATCATTTGTACATTTCTAAAAATACACTTTTGATGAATGTGGTCTGAGAACGTGCTAAGTACATAATATCATTAGGTAAATAGATATTCGTATCAACTTATGTCTTAAATTCTAGTGATTTAAGAAAAGGCGGTCAAAGGGGTGTTTTTTTTTCGCTGTCTTTTTCTCCCCTACATTCGGTCCTAAGGCAGCGGCTAACATTATAGGTAATTGGCATAGAACTGAGGTGGCCTTTGCCCTGCAGTGGGGCATAACAATAGGGGCTACGTACAAAAATTTAATTAATTTTTTTATTGGAATTCAATGTGGCTACGAGTTGTTATTTATATTCACATAATACTGTACTTCGCTATCGTAATTCGGTCACCTGTAAGGATAGCTGTAGGTTATGGAAATAAATAAATAAAATTTTGGGTAGTAGCCTTTAAAAAGCAGCATCCAAGCTTGGTAGCCAGATAGCATGTTTTGTAACCAGTTTCTCAAAAAAAATTCTCATTTCCATTCCGCTTTCATACAAAATGACCTCGGACAGAACGATACAAAGCCAACACAACACAAGTGGGGCATAACAATAGGGGCTACGTACAAAAATTTAATTAATTTTTTTATTGGAATTCAATGTGGCTACGAGTTGTTATTTATATTCACATAATACTGTACTTCGCTATCGTAATTCGGTCACCTGTAAGGATAGCTGTAGGTTATGGAAATAAATAAATAAAATTTTGGGTAGTAGCCTTTAAAAAGCAGCATCCAAGCTTGGTAGCCAGATAGCATGTTTTGTAACCAGTTTCTCAAAAAAAATTCTCATTTCCATTCCGCTTTCATACAAAATGACCTCGGACAGAACGATACAAAGCCAACACAACACACACTTGAATTGTCATTTCCACGATTTCGACGTGCAAAAGTTAATACTTCCTTTAATGGGCACTGTATAAGGTTCTACAACAAAATATCCCAAGATATATTAGAGTTACCTCCATCGCGGTTTAAGAATTGTGTCAAGCACACTCTTTGCAAACAAGCTTACTATAAAATCAACGATTATTTAGAAGACAAGGATGTCTGGCATTAAACAGTAGTTAAATATTAAATGTATTTTATAGGATATCTGAGTCTAGTGTTCAACACATCCAAGAGTAAATATTTTTTAAGTTTTTTAATTAGGTTCAAACTGTTTTGAAAAGATAAACGTGGAGTTTCTTTGTTAGTTTCTTCTCCATGTAATTAATCTATTAATTGTAAAACTAACAAATTTGACGTTCATAAAGTAATCTTTTTGTATGTAATATAAATAAAATATTTTGACTTTGACAAAGAGATAGGGCGAGGGCGCGCACTCGACATAGGCGAGGCGTGTCTTTCCCGCGTCCTGACCCCACGTCACTTGTATGTGGTCAAGGCCTAACAACGAGTTATCTCTCCAACAGAGAAGTAGCATAAAACAGGGGCAGCATCGTTTGAAAGCGCTAGGGATATTTTTTTAATTAGTAGTTAAGTATAGAGTTAATTAGAATTTTAATTACCCTGTGGGACTGCAGTTTTAAATTTTTACAACTTTATTCTAAGGGGCTCCATCCGGTTTACTAGCAAGACCGAGGAAAAAATCTTTTCTTACAGATCGTTTTTGCAAAAAAGTATCTGTGCATAAACATTTACTTACAGGCACAAACATGGAGGTTAATAATAAATCATAATAATATTATAAACGGGAAAGTTTGTAAGTATGGATGGATAGATGTTTGTTACTCTTTCACGTTAAAACTACTGAATGGATTTTAATGAAAGCATACAATAATATAGCTTATACATCAGAATAACACAATAAGCTACAATTTATAAAGATATTGTGTGACTAAATTGTCCAAAATATGACGATAAGTTTATTTATTTGACTTTTATTTGTCTCTTGTTTCTTATGTGCAATAAAGAATATTCTTATCTTATCTTATTTTATAAGTGTCAAGTAAGTAGGAAAAAATCTACCACCTGCGAGCTATTCTGGCGTGCGCTGCCAAAACCGCTAGAGGTACACATAATAATATGTAATGTCTGATAATGTTAGTTATTTTCTTTAAACGCCAAGCTAATACTTATATTATAGTAGTTTACTACTCGAAATACTAATCCTGAGCAGACGAAGTCGCGGGCACTAGCTAGTAATTTATAAAAAAAAAGTAAAAAAAATAAAAAAAAATAAACTCACGCCCGTTATCCCCGAAGGGATTTAATTTATAAAACTAAAACAAATTTTAATAAAACTATACTAAACCTATAATAATAATAATAACTTCTACACAACACAATCGTTGGTCCCAAACTAGGATAATTAGAAGACTTTGACGTTCATAAAGTAAGCATTTTGTTAGAATTAAAAAAAAAAAATTGATATCCTGTATTATACTATCCAGGAAAGAAAAATATTTAACAGAACAACGTTTCTCTATCTATAGTTCACTTCATCACCATCATTCAGCCACAAGAAGTCCACTGCTGGACATAGGCCTCCTCCATAGATTTCCAAAAAGACCGGTTGGAAGCGGCTTGCATCCAGCGTCTCCTGCCACTTGGATGAGATCGTCTGTCCATCTTGTGGCTGGTCGTTAGTCGTCCTACGCTGTGCTTGCCGATATGTGGTCTCCATTGGAGAACTTTTCGGCCTCATCGGCCAATAGCTCTGCGTGGTTTGTGCCGTAGAGTGTAATAACGAATCGCTCGTAGCCGCTGGCTGCCTGAGGGATCTTAAACGATCACTAAGGTTAAGCAACATACGGCGCGTTCAGTTCATGGATGGGTCACCGTCAATGACTAATGCTAGTGGCTTTTTTCCGAGCGGTTCCGTGCTTCGCAAGGCACGTTAAGCAGTTGGTGCCGGCTGCCGTCGATAGATGGCAGTCGTTAAGCCAAGTCAGAGGCCTTAGGGCGGCTTGAAAATTTCTGATAGTAAGACCAGCCACTAGTCTTACAAGCCTCCACCAATCCGGACTTTACCGCCGAGGTGGAGTATGGCCTATACCTTCCTCAAGGTAGGTGCCCCTCGGTGGGGTCATAATGGGTTGATGATGAATAATTAATAATATCGTATTTCTTAACATATTTTTTTAATTTTTCTCTAACAACTTAATACTTTAATGCACAGAGAAAAAGGTCCAGTCGAAAATTTAATTATAATTCCAAAAGTTTTCAAACTTCGGTCAAGTGAATGGGTACATTAGGATGACAATAAATCTCATTTTGCAACCTCGTCCGCAGTCCGGAACATTGTTAAAATTGCAATTAAATTAATTTTTGCTGTATGGTCGTGAAAAAAATTCCAAAAGTTCTGCAAACTTGGGGAAGTTTTCGATATAATATTTCATATCACGTATTAAATTTGCAACCAATCTAAGTGTACGGAAGTTTTTTTGTTATTAAAAATTAATGTTTTTTTTTTATTAAACTGAATGAAAACGTTCCATAAGTTCTGCAAACTTGACACATATATCGGAAAAATATGTTTATTTATAGTTCTTTTTAATTCGTGGTCATTTTTTCGAGTAAGGTGGTCTTGGAATAATTACAAAAGTTTTGAAACTTGGTTGCAAACTTCGAAAACATCTATTCTGATGCATTTACAAATTTGCAACCTCATACGCGATCCGGAACTTTATGCAATTTGCAAAAATGTATTTTTTTTATTTTTTCACCTTCAAGAAAATTTCAAAAGTTCTGCAAATCGAGGGGACTGTTTAATTTTGGGATTAATGTCAGTATTTGAATTTGCAACCTCTCACGCAGTCCGGAATCTTGTGTGATGTTGGAAATTTAACTTTATGGCATTTTTCATTTTCGAAAAAAATTCAAAAGTTCTGCAAATCGAGGGGAATGTTTAATTTTGGGATTAATGTTAGTATTAAAATTTGCAACCTCTCACGCAATCTGGAATCTTGTGTGATGTCGGAAATTTAACTTTATGGCATTTTTAATTTTCGAAAAAATTGCAAAAGTTTTGCAAGTGCATGAGACATGCTGAAAAATACTAAAGAAACTACCTAAAATAATTTCTGTAATACGTTTATAATTTTTCATATAAAACAAGTAAATGTCGACTCTGACGATTGTTACATTCAAGCATTTAAGGAAAAACATTTCGAATAGATTGTCCGTAAATAATATCTTTTTTCAATATATGAGGTCAGTTAATAAGTGTTAAAACCTTACAAGTTAGCGATAAAACTTTGAATGCATGTTGAATGTAACAATCTGTAATTGAAGATACTGCAAATCTGATTTATTTGAATTTCGTAGAAATACATATCCGAAAAGAAATAATTATGAGCATTTGAATTTTTTTGTGTGGGAGGGTCCTGGATCACCATAATGTTCTTCCAGTTCCGTGGTACATTCCGATGACATTTCACATTCCACAATTGTATTACCCGGTGCACCATCTTCTGCATCTCCACGGTAGCCTTGTTACCATAGCAACGCGACCATTGGCCGCGTTACCATAGCAACGCAGGTATACGACGTCGCGGCGGCTTCGTATAGCACAAAGTTTAGGCCCTGAATATAATAACAGCGATGTGTACGGAAATAATATTTTGCGTGAATGTGATTAAAAAATATTTCCGTATTCCGGATATGGTTGCAAATTCAAATACTGACATTAATCCCAAAATTAAACAGTCCCCTCGATTTGCAGAACTTTTGAAATTTTGGTCTCAAGAACTGAGCAGATTATCATTTATTGCATTTTTAACAATGTTCCGGACCGCAGAACAGGTTGCAAAATTTTATAGTTTGTTTTAATACCATTCCCGACCTTACATCAAAATTTGAAAACTTTTGGAATTATAATGAATTGATTGCCTTGACTGACTGAACTATCTACGTAAAACTCAAAATTTACGACAGCAAAAAAACTGAAGAAGGTAAATAAATAACCCTGTATAATATCTAGAATGGGTGGAATGTCAATGTAACGAATTACTTTGACGTATAGCCACGTAGCGACCACGCCTTGAACGAACCGGTATTTTTGTGATAACTGTACTTTCCGTTTACTTAGTTTAAGTTAAACTTGAACCTTTTTTGACGGGACACGCTTACTGTAAATATTTACCGAACTGCATTTTTTGATTTAATTAAAAAGTTAGCGATAAATTAATTAGTCTGCGGTTGACTGGTAGAAAATGCTTGTAGCATTAAGTCCGCCGCGTTGCCATTGTAATTTTTACTTATGTGCAATAAACGTATTAATAATAATAATAATAATAATACAGTCCACAGCAGGTCGACCTTTACACTTTTGCTGCTAAGATTAGATTAGATTAGATTACGAGTAGAACTCCTTATTGTACACACCAGAAAGGAAGTTATTTTTAACGCAACTGACGACCTCTATGGCGCAGTGGTTAACGCATCTGCCTACCATGCGTGAGGTCCAGGGTTCGAACCCCGGCTGGGATAAAAAACCACATATCTTGGATGTTTACATGTTTGTGATGTCGCTGATTCTGGTTCCCACGGCACAGGGTATCCTGGTGTGGGGCTAGAAGCAATGTATGTGCCTGTATGTTTATGTTTGACTGATTAGTTAACTGTCCACTGCACATTAAGCTTACCTAATCGTCCCTCTTTTTCTATATCATCTTTTTCCTTCGGAAACCTTTCCGTCACAAAGTTGTCTGGAAGAAATTGCTGTTAGCAATAAGATCGCCCATTGTATCTTTTTAAATTGTATCTTTTGTTTGTATTGTCATCGTCATCTTGTGACAAAAGTTCCGAAAATAAAATAGATTAAAAAAAAAAACTTTTATGTCTCTGGTTTCTTGTGTTAAGCAAACAGAAAAGATATTAAAAATAACATCATTATCTGAACTTTTGATCTATATATCAGCAAATCATCAAAGCTACCGTTTTTATTTTTTAAACGTTAAGGGAATCCAAGGGGTAACATTATAAAATATTATCTTTTTTTTCAATCAAATTTTTGGTGTCTTACAGTATCAACAATCTCTCAATCATATTAATAGTGTTTTCCAGACCCACGACCGCGAGCCACGGAACGCGGGCTAGATATTGTTCACACTGTTTCCCAAAATATCTGTAAGAAAATATATTATTTTTTCCCTCGATGGATAGTGAACTGAATGGATCACCTTAAGGTCCGACAGGTCGATTTTCTGACAGCTCCTAAAAGTGGTTCCAATCTCGCTACTAGATGGCGATGGTGTCTACGTACGTAGTTTTTTTAATACAGCTCTTCATTGTATATGACATTACTTTTTTTTATCGTGGCAAAGGCGTGTTCACTGAAAGCCACGGTGTGACGTCAGCAGCGTATTTTTGTGTTTTTACTATTTTCTCGGAAATGCAACCACAGAAAATACTGAAAGTATTCTTTACGTGCTTTACAAAGCCAAATCTCGAAGTGGTTTTTGAATTAGAGCTCCATACAATTTTGAAAAATGTCAATTAAGCTCCGCGAATCAGAGCGATGACAGGTCGGACTCTTGCGAAAAAAGTCAAGTATTTAGGTACCTATCCGAAATAAAGTTAATAATATCATCATAGTTTTTTTTTTCACAGTTAAGACTGGTATTGCTATTACAACCTCACAAAGGTACTTAGAAAACAAAGTCATTGGTACATGCCGGGAATCATACCCACGACCCCCCAAATGTGAGGCCGGCCACTGCTCAACAAGCACTCAAGGAAGTAAAATTCCATCGCACTTTATTCCATTATAGCTCTTATTTCTAGCTCCTTAAGAACTGCGATAAGTGCAAAGTATTGCCCACGTACGCCCGATACAGGGTATTAGGTCACAATAGCAAAGAAGGATCGCTTTTACTTTTTCCGAGAATCTCTAGTACTTTGTTCAGTAATGTAACGGAAGACAATGGAAATATTTGTCAGTAGTCGCTCGTAACCGAAGGTAGGATGCGTTCAGTGCATGGATGGGTGACCGTTCTATAACTAATGCTAGTGGCATTTTGCCGAGCGGTTCCGTGCTTCGCAAGGTACGTTAAGCAGTTGGTGCCGGCTGCTGTCGATAGATGGCAGTCGTTAAGGGTGTAACAAGGGTAAAAGTTGCAAAATTAGCTAGCTGTAACTGAAATGTTAGGCAAAAGTACGCACTAAAAATTCTGAATAAAATCTTTGGTAATAAAGGATATATCAGTGACTAATTCGTACGGAAAAAAAATTGCATTTAACCTGTCTAGATGGCAAAAAATTTTTTTTTCCAAAAGCTTTATTTTCCACAAAATCTAATTTCGCTGGTAAACGATAGTAGCTTTTCATTTAAATCTTTCATGCAAATATCGGCCACATCAATATCTACAATCCTAACTGCTCATATATTTTTTAATGTTAATATTAAGCGTGATTAGTACAAAATTGTACGATTTCTTAATTAGCGCAGGGAACAATCGCCATCGAACATCCGCCACATCACTTATCTGTGTTATCTGTTGTGTGATGCAATAAATAAAATAAAATAAAATAAAATAAATCTTTGGATTATGGATTAGCCTTTAAAGTATTCGCCGAAGAAGTACAACCAACATTCAAGAGATTACGCTAGTTTATTATTCTCTAACTCAGAGGTCAAATGCTCAAAGTCATTCGCCCTTGTTACAGCCTTAAGCCAAGTCAGAGGCCTTAGGGCGGCTTGAAATCTTCTGACAGTAAGACCAGCCACTAGTCTTACAAGCCTCCACCAATCCGGGCTTGGCCCCCGTGGTGGAGTATGGCCTATACCTAAATTCCTCAGGGAAGAGACCCATGCCCCGCGGTGGGGACATAATGGGTGGATGATGATGACCTCCAGAGTATACCATTATTGTAGTCGTGAGGTATTACAAATAAATTACTGTCTCCTAAGATAAGTGTAAAACTGAATTTCAGGAGACATTACATAAGCAATAAAATAATTATAATAAATAGCTGTTGCCCGCGATTTCATAAAGTTGAATTTGCCTGGAAAGTTGATATTGTTAATTTAATGTGTTATTTTCTTCAAATAGACTAGAACGCTCGACTGAATTTTTTTTACTTAAAACAATACATCGTAGGTCGTTACAAGCACATGCCGATTCTCTGAAGGTGTAGGCAGTAGCACCATTATCATACTTTCGAGCACCTATCTTAGATTAGAGGTTATTGATAGCTATAAGACCTGCGTAATCGTTGATATCATCAAATGAACGATAGCGATATGTATGACGTAGACTATTTTTAAATGTGCATGATTTAAAATCGTTGGCAATAATGGTAATAAGTAACTTTATGAATTAAATTAGTTATTAATTTTAGTAATATTCTGAAAGAATGTTTTTTCCAATGTAAAATAAACAAATAATTACAGAATTGCAGTTCATATGCAGTATGAATGCCGTTGGTTCGTACAACGGCGCTAATTACCGGTGGGCAACTGGGCAGTCAAGAAGTATCTATCTAAATATTTAAAACTGCCAACCCATTGAACGGAGAACTGCATGCCAACTGCACACTGACTGCAGTGGGACTGCTCAGTTGGGTGGCAGATTCAATGCAGTCATGCCACGTTAAACTGAATTTGAACTGTAATTTTGTGGTCGGCACGCAGTTGACGTGCAGTCCGTGCGTCCATAGCATTAAATTTTGACGAACGAACTCGAACCATCCTGTAGTTGACTTTTCTTTCGATTGATAATATACCTATCACGTTATTTTCTAAGCTAAAAGTGTTATAATATCTTGACAAGACAAGCTCTAAAGATAATTAAATTATCGTAAAATACACGTGATTAAAATGATGGAGACAAATATACGCCTATTTGTTGTAATTAGCAGTACAAAGGGCCAGTTTCTGAATTGAGAATTTCGCTAGGTAACTACTTAACTAATATAAATAATAAATAATAATAAAATGTTTATTTCATCATCAAAAGATACATTTGGTCTTTACAGTATTTGGAGCCCCCATTTAAGCAAAAATATGCCTGTGTTAGGACGCTCCGCTCTTCCATATACTATTTTCTACGTATTACTATTTTCTAGAAGCTACACTTAAAAATAATATTTTATTTAAAGCAACATTAAAATTAAACATATTCAAATATGTGTGTGTGTGTGTGTGTGAACTGTAGTGCTGTATCGACAAATTTCTCTGCAAAGAGCGTGACAGAACGTTACCTAAGTATTTTTATTAATACTTAATAATAGTAAATACTTAAGTAACATTCTGTCACGCTCTTCTCTGAGAAATTTAATGAGACAGCACTACAGTTAAGTACTTACTTAGTGAAAATTCTCAACTCAAAAACCGGCCCTAAATCACTTGTCCAGCAATTAGGTATATTACGTAACTTTTCACTCAATCGGATCAAGAATTTAGACAACTCGACAATGAGCCGTTTTCAGAAGAAATAAAAAAAAAAAAAATACGGCTGTCAAAGGAATGCATTTTTGGACCTAAGCCCAATAGCCATTTGTGATACATCATAAAATAGGTCTCAGCGAGCTGAACAAAAGTTACTACTACGCCAACAGCCAAATGTTTGTCGCTTCGGAGTTATATTTTGTTGAAAATGTTAGTTTTTTTTCAATACTATATAACTCCGAAACTACAAACATTTGGCTGTTGGCGTCATAGTAACTTTTGTTCAGCTCGCTGAGACCTATTTTATGACGTATCACACATGGCTATTGGGCTGAGGTCCAAAATTGCATTCCTTTGACAGCCATATTATTATATTTTTTTTAGTTCTTCTGAAAACGGCTCATTCGGAGTAGGAGTATGAGATAACTACTAGGAAAAAAGTCCCAATGTAACAGTGTCATAGAGGGTGGTGTGACATAACAAAATGGCTAAATTAGACTTCTCCATACAGTGGAGTCCGAAGTAATTGCCCCTGGTCCCACACTAGTTTTTTTCGTTGCTCTTTTGTTGTACAGATCTTAGGTAATCATAAACGTAAACATTTACATACAGGCACATAGCGTAAACCATAGTATTGCTGGCACCCACCTAGTCATTGGCACAGTGAGTTTTAAACACAAATATTAAGAATTAAAATTGCTTAAAGGGCATTTTGGTAGTTTTTTATAATTAGCATTGTTAAGTACAACACATACATACAAATTATAAGTGCCAATGACTGATATTATTAGTGACAATGTTTATACCTGTAATGCCAATGACTGTAGTTTTGGAGACATTTTCAAATTATTATTATTTTTCTTAAATAAACTATGACAACAAGCAAGAATTAGTTTTTATTTCCAACCTATACTCATATTCTAACAAATAAAAATGGTTAATAGTGATTGAATATGAAATTGAATGCTTAGGAAGCAAATTAAGTCAAGGTTTTGCTTAAGGTGCCAATCAATGTATAGTTTACCCTACATTGCTTCTGGCCCCACACTAGGATACCCTGTGTCGTGGGAACCAGAAACTGCGACGTCACAAACATGTAAACATCCAAGACCTGGAGTAATCGGTTTCGCGTACAGTGCCACCCAGGGAGTGAAAACACATAAATTCACTTTGATGGCGACAATAAACTGGCTAGCGCGAAACTTATATGTTTTCCTATTCTATTTGCCATCGTTACAAAATACACCGAGTCTAGACTTGGAGTGACAAGAGCGCTAGAGTCAAATGACTTGGCTAAGTATTTACATAGTATTGTATCTACAACTCGTGAATCGCTCGTAGCCCCGGCCACCTGAGTGATCGTAAACGATCACGAATGTTAAGCAACATTGGGCGCGTTCAGTGCATGGATGGGTGACCGTCTAAGACTAACGCTAGTGGCTTTTTTCCGACCGGTTCCGTGCTTCGCAAAACACGTTAAGCAGTTGGTGCTGGCTGCCGTCGATATCTATTGCCATCTGGCAGTCGTTAAGCCAAGTCAGAGGCCTTAGGGCGGCTTGAAAACTTCTGACAGTAACCACCAGCCACTAGTCTTACAAGCCTCCACCAATCCGGACTTCGTGCCCGTGGTGGAGTATGGCTTATACCTTCCTCTGGGAGTCCGTGCCCCTCGGTGGGGACATAATGGGTTGATGATGATGACGATGATGATGATGACGATGATGATGATGACTCTACATTCTGCTAAAAAGGCATACAATTTTTTTCATTACCTCTAACATGCAAAAAGTACTAAGGTCTAAGTCTACAAGGAAATCAAAAGTCACAATCAATGTCTAATAGATATAAAGTGGTTCAAAAGCTCTTCATGGTGGTACAGAAGTCTTCATCTAAATAGTCAACAATTGAATAATAACATTAAATTTTGTCAATTATGGAATTATTCGAATTTAAGAATGGTTTTCAGCTCTAATTTATAATTATTTGCAATACTTCTTCTATTACTTCTAATTGGCCAATTTTACAGTTTTTTACATATACAAATTAATATCATGTTTTTATTCACATAGACAAAGATTATAGCAGGAGTCGAATGAAGTCAATTTGCCCGCGAATTACCAAACATAATTATATCACAATGTAAAAATATGGCTCGGTAAAACGTGGCATACCTACATTATAAAAGTATTCGTCCAAAAAAAATGGGATACCATTATCATGAGTGTATTAAAAGTATCCATAATTATAATACCAGGTGTTATTGGCAAATATTTTTTGACAACATTTTCTCAGACATGTCAACTCCACAGATATCTATGCAAAATTACCTTTCATATAAACTAGGTTCTTTGTAAGGTGTAAGGTGTTTGTAAGGTGTTACCTAACTTTCTAAAAGTTTGCAGGTGCAAGTTGGTCTGTGACACATCACGTAGTGTCTTTCGGTTTTGTTTACCTATCCAAACTCTACCAAGGTCTTTGCAAAGACAATGTTTTCAATGTATATACTTTCCTTCCTGTGTAATTCATATTTTTAAACTACTTTCAATATTCACAGCGTCTATGGATGTTATCGTCGAATTCAATAATCTAATACAAACTTCCGAATGGTAAAGATAAGAATATTTACGCTGGAGTGTAAACAAAAAATTCCGATGCCGTGTTTGAAGTTCAGATTTAGAAATGTCTAGGTGATTTTGTACACGTATTTCGTAAGTAATATTATTATCGTCGGTAATATGGAAAACCTAATAAAAATATACTCACTTATGTAAACAAATGTAAGAGAAGTGCGTTGCTATTGATTGAAAATAGGTCTAACATACCTAACTTTATGAAATTAAGTTCACGTGGAAACGAAATATTTATTTCATAGGTTGGCTATACGTTTTCATAGAACAACATTATGAAATAAAAATACCTCAACCAAACAATAATTTCAAGTCGGCATTTTATCTTGGCTATAATAAAAAGAAGCAATTAAAACTCTGAATAAAATTGCCCACTTAATGAAAAACCTAATACAATCGTACGAATTTTATTTCCGATTATTCAATTCAAATTCCTTTTCCTCGGAGAGAATGAGCGAAACCGAAACCCACACGCATTCTGTGCATTACTATTGTGAAAATGTACAAAAAAACACCGACTCCCGTTTCCTAAACAATGGGCACCATTCAAAACGCATCGTGTGCTTGCACATTACAAATTCACTCACCCAAGCACTCAGTCTCCTCGTCTGGACCACGATCGATGACAAAAATCACGCACAAACCACCACAGTGAAACAAAATATCAATTAACAATTTTCCTGAAAAACAAAAACAGCACAAGCCCAAAGTTTCGTTCTTGGGGAACTCTCGAAAGCGATCTCCTAATTCCGATTTTCGTTTCTCGCGCGCACCGTTGAATACACCACGCGTGCGCCCCGATCGATGAACTGAAGTCAACTGTTGAATCTGTGTGTTGAATCGAATGCTGCGAGCGGCTGCGCTCGCGCCGCTCTAGCGCTGTTTACTATAGCTCCATGTGCATTGAGACCCTTCTTTCAATTTCAACCGTATCTCCACGCGGCACGATCTTGTTTGGATTACTGTTGTCATTACTTTGTAGCAGTGCTGTTGTGTTTGTTTGTATGAATGGGTTTTTTTGAGCCGCGCGTGTGCATGGTGCTTTCTGTCGGCGCGGCGTCGCAGTGTGTGCGTACCCTTAATTAATGTTTTAGACCACTTGATGGAATGGCTGTGCGCGTGTCTATCTGTGGGGTTATACTTGGGCTTGAACTAGTTCGTACTCAAATATTTTATCCAATGCCGGTAACTTAAGACACTTTTCATTTGTGGTTACTAGTTTCTTGTTATTATCAATACGCGGAGAATGTTTTATGAAACGAAACCAGTATTTAATGAAACCTTAACGTCCTGACTACATAACTGTTAAGTCTGTTTGAAAATAAATAAAAATGTAATAATCTATTTTGTTATTATAGTTACAATGTCATTAGATATGAAATGGATACAATTATATTTGTAATGCTTCATCACAGATATAAATCACGATAGTGACAGTTTTCGAGGTTGTACAATATTATTGCAAAATATTTGTAAATGCTAATAATGATTTTACACATTGTTATAAAATCGTTCTATACCTACAATAATGTTAGTTAAAATCATGAAAAGAAAAGAAGAAAAAAGTCTGTTAGTAAAAAGGGATTATTTAAAATTTAAGTTTTAAAATCTAATTTAAAAATAAGTTAAAATTTTTGTTTCATTGAGCATGAAACAAATTTCTTCAGTAGTAGAAACAGCTAAATCTCAGTAAGATGAAGGACCAGCTTAATCAAGTAAATTATTTCAAATTTATCACGTCTGACATATTTCATATAAAAACATATTTCCCGATTTTTTAATACAACTTTATTTATTAAAAAGCTTTCTATAGAATGAATATTCTTCAGTGTTGAGACCAGAATTTCAATCAAGCGATTTTTTTTACATTTAAACAAGGGAAGAAAGATTCGGTCCAAATGAAGACGAATCTTCAATGTATCTCACATTACGGGTATGATTCATTGTCATCCTTACGATAATGTCATGTAATATTTTGGGATGTTCTGAGAAGTAGAAGTTGGGATTTTACGTCCATCGGTCTAGGGAGGGTTTAGAAAATAAAACATAGGATTCATGGAAAGTCTCTAACACTGATTTGTTTGTTTATTTGAGTCTCAGGAAGAGTATTAGTTAATTAGTACAATCCTCTTATATCTTCGATATTGTTTCCTTGTCTCTTTATCATAATATTTATTTAAGAAGCAGTTGTTTTTATACTTGGTGTAAAATATTTGGTGTTGGGAACAGATGCACTTTTTCATTTACATTTTATTTATTTAGAAAATAAATAAATAAACTACTATTCCACTGAGACACCCCTGAGAAGCAGTTTCATTAATCTGTGGTTACATCTTTCCCTATTGTCTTAAGATTGTTTAAACTGCCGCTAAGGAGTGTTTTAAGGAATCGTGTTTCTATAGAATACCGTTAGTCCTGACAAATCAGTTTCGCTTCATCGACATTCATTAGTCGTTGCATGAACTCGCCTCGGTTTCGGGTATCTACTATTAGGCACCTACCCTTAGTTAATACATCCCCTATATGATCGAAGTATGTCCGCCTGGGGCGTCCCTTACCGGCCCTTCCACTCACATTTGCTCTATATATTTGCTTCGTCAGTCTTTCTTCCCGCATCCTCTCCATATCCTTTCTAACCACTAATTTATAAAGATCTCGTGTCACAGTGATTTTTATCGATCTCCAACGAAAGGGCTTCACCGATTTTTATGATTCATCATCATCCACCCATTATGTCCCCACCGAGGGGCACGGGTTTCTTCCCTGAGGAAGGGATTTTTATGATTAATTTTGTGTATATTTGGTAGGTTAGACAATAGGTCGTAGGCTTATTTATTAATTACCCAAAAACAACAAGCCCAATATGGCAAATCATCTTTAGCCGTGTCAGATAGTGTAATATATATTTTCGTACGAGGAAAAAGAGCGTAAATTGAATAATCTTTACTTCATCATCATGAACCCATTATGCCCCCACGGAGGGGCATAGGTCTCTTCCCTGAGGAAGCTATGGAACGTATAGGGCATACTCTACCACAGGGGCCAAGTCCGGATCTGTGGAGGCTTGTAAGACTATTGGCTGGTTTTACTGTCAGAGGTTTTCAAGCAGCCCGCCCTTAGGCCTCTGACTTGGCTTAACGACTGCCATCTATCGACGGCAGCCGGCACCAACTGCTTAACGTGCCTTGCGAAGCACGGAACCGCTCGGAAAAATGCCACTATCGGTAGTCATAAACGGTCACCCGTCCATGCAATAAATGCGACTTATGTTGCTTACCGCTGCCTTTTTCTCCACTACAGACGGCCCCAAGGCAGCGGCTAACATTATACATAACTGTATGTGCATTGACATTCAACAAGCAGAATGTAAATTCTTTACGTTGAAATAAATTTCTGATTCTGATTCTACCCTTCGTGATCGTTTAACCTCGTGTGGCCCAATGTCAATTAAAATGTACAAAAACAATTGTTATTTTCAAGGTCGGGCCGCAAGAGGTTAAGATCACTCAGGCAGCCGGGGCTACGAGCGATTCAGCTCACCATGATTAAGCTCTATGAATCAGAGTGAAACCTGGTCGGACTGTTCCGGTAAACATTCAAGTTAGTGTATCCGGAATGACCTTGATAACATTTAAATTTAACCTTCAAGGTATACTTGCCAGTATACCCTTGGACTGAAGACTAATAAAACAAGACGTTAAAGAGTTGATAACCCTCGACTGTCTGAACAGATTTCTCAGAAGCTGAAACAGAGGCTATAAAATCTAAAAATGGGCGGTTGTTCATCTGAAAAGTGGGAAATCCCGCTCTAAAAACCACACTATGATTCAAATCAACGATGCCTAGATACAGTTTACAGAAAACAGAAAAAAGAGATGTTAAGGTAAAACACTGTAAATAAATTCAGTAAATTCAGTAATTCAGTAAGTACTTTAAGATGACATACGCCGCTGATGCAGTGTGAAGTGATCTCTGTGGCACAGCGGTTAGCGCATCTGCCTTCCATTTGAGAGGTCAAGGGTTCGAATCCCGGCTGGGGACAAAAAAAAACTCCAGGCATTGGATGGTTACAAGTTTGTGATGTTGCTGTTTCTGGTTCCCTCGACACACTAGTGTGGGGCCAGAAGCAATGAATGTGCCTGTATGTAAATGTTAGTTTGTGTTTGTGAACTATACAGGGTTATTTCATAAGTAACTAGCGACCCGCCCCGGCTTCGCACAGGCAAAAACGTTTCCCTGGAAATAGCTATATTAGTTCCGTGGAAAATTCCCGGGTAGTAATTTTTTTACACCTTGGGTTACATTATTCGAGATTTCGTACGGAATCCTAAACTTTTCCAAATCCAATATAGCCTTTGTTACTCACAAAGAATGTAGCTTTCTAAAGGTGAAAGAATTTTCAAAATCGGCCCAGTAGCTTCTGAGCCTATTCATTACAAACATACACACACACAAAAATACAAATCTTTCCTCTTAATGAACATAAAAAAATACTGAAAATTTTGATGATACTGTAATATTTATTTTATTTATATTTTTTTCTGTTACATCCTATTTACGTCCCACTACGGGCATAGGCCTTCTCTTTTAGAGAGAGTAGGGCTTAAACGAGAGAATCGCTCGTAGCCTGGGCTGCCTGAGTGATCTTGAACGATCACTAAGGTTAAGCAACATAAGGCGCGTTCAGTCTATGGATGGGTCACCGTCTATGACTAACGCAAGTGGTATTTTTCGGTGGGGACATAATGGGTTGATGATGAGGGCTTAAACCACGCGTGCCCACCCCGGATTGGCAATTTGGCAATTTCAAGCGCTTCTTAGATAACTTTGGTGAGGTGATTTCTTTTTTAGAAAGAAAGAAAGGAAGAAAAAAAGGTATATTTTTCGCCACATGGACATACATATTATACAAGAAAAGTAGATACAAAAAATAAGGCAAATATTAGACAAAAATAGAAGAAATTTGAAGCTACAGTGAGAAAAAACAAAGACAAAGAGTCAGCGACCAGGGGCTGCCACTTGCCAGCTGCCACGATCCTGACAAATTGCTTTCGCTTTATCGACTTACTCGTACATTAGTCGTTGCATGCACGGGTTATTCACCAACGGGACACACATGACTGGACACACCTGTGTCGAGTTGGTTAAACTCAAATTAGTATCATTTATTCTTTCGTCATCTGGACACACAAAGATTTTTACGCGTGTCCAGATGGTGAAACGTATTTAAATCATTTTAATGTTTTCGTCAACTGGACACACATTCGAATTTTACCCGAATTTATGACGAACTACAGTCATGCGCAGAATGTTTTCTGTCACAATCGTCATCCTCCATCAAACGTTCCACCGCTGCAAACGGGTAATTTAACAATACTTTTACAAGAATTTTACAGTAAATAGTACAAAAGTACTAGGGTAGCAGAAGTATGTAAAAGATTGCGACTAAAATAAAATCTCATGAAAATCATGCGGCGTAGTTCATGGTGTTGCTTAATACTGCGCAGTATTAAACAGGGTTGTTTACTACTACTACCTACTAACTTTTGTTACCCTATTACTTTTAACCGCTTTGGACTATACCATAAGTGTGACGGGGCGTACTGGAAACCACTGTGAATCAAGGAGCGAAGTACTGGGAATTGAAGTAAAACGCAAAGTGACATTATGGGAATCGAGATTCAGGGAGTAAAACTATGATGAAGGTCCTACAGCAAGAAAAAAAATTGAAACTATCAGCACGAACACTATGATCGTGACCACTGTTAAAGGTCAATAATTCAATGAGTGACGCGATTGTTAACCTGACTGTACCCTTTTCTGCAAAAAAAAACAGAGTGTGTCCAGTTGGTGAAAACATAAAAATTATTATTTTAGCTTTCACTATCTGGACACCCATAAAAATCTTTGGGTGTCCAGATGACGAAAGAATAAATGCTACTAATTTGAGTTTAACCAACTCGACACAGGTGTGTCCAGTCATGTGTGTCCATTTGGTGAATAACCCGCATGCACGCGCGTCTGTTTCCGGTACTTTTTATCCTGTCCTCAAATAATTAAGTAAAATGTCTCGCCCTTTGCTAAAATGTATCTGCCTTTACATAAATTAAACATAAATATACAATATATTTATGTTTAATATACCTTTGCAATCCCATTTGGTAGGAGACGACCTAAAACCTAATAAAGTAAAATAAAGTTCTTAAAACATTTTGAAATAAGAATTACGTCTTTACTTAAGAACGTATTCGCTTAAGTTCTTGAATAAAGTCTAGAACATAAATAAGAGGCTATTTGACAGTATGAAAAAAACAGTATTATTTATACGTATTCGTATAAATTATGTGTCTTAAAACCTCTTTAAGGCATTTTAAATAATAATAAAAAAATTATTTGTAAAAAAACACAAGATGAAATTTAATAATTTATGTATCTGCAGCCATTACATATATCAAAAACGGCCTGGTTTGGCCGATTCTATGATGACGTCACATTCCAGTAAAAATGGCGCCCGTCATTAATAACCTCGTGAGGCCCGACCTTGAAAAGAACCATGATTTTGTGATCACTTGAAGACATTGGGCCTCACGAGGATAATAATATGTTCTTACGTTCATTGGTTGGTTTACCGGGAAGTAACGGCACAATTCCTGTGCGACGCCATATTGCCCAAGATAGCGTTTTAAATTGGCGGCTTATCTCAAAAGTAAATTTTCGTTTGCCTTTTTTAGAAGAAATATACGAAAGAATATAAAATGACCCCTTTCTGAGGACTCCATGAACACCCATAAAAAATAAAATATGAGATGGTTTTCAGAAATCGGTCAAGTAGCCTATTATTTCGTCTGTTTCTATTTGAAGATCGAGCAAGACTTGCCAAAAGATAATATTCGCAGTAACGTCTGAGTAATTGCTTTAGATAACGAAAACTTCCCAAGTATCGCGATGTATGATGTCATCTTCAGGCGTTGAGGAAATCCCGAAGGCAAATTAAAATGATTACTTCAATGAAAGCAGAGATGACTGGTATAAAAAGTGATCAAGCCTACTCTCTCTGAGAGAATGTATTTGTGAGTGGTTGACCAAGAAGGGATCTCAAAGGAAAACAATTAATTTCGAGAAAATCGCGTTTGAAGTTTCGTGTTTCTATAGGTTTTGACTCGAGCTCAGCTCACAAAAAAATCATAAAAAAATTACTACGGGACCTATAAATATTGTGGTTAGACCAAAAGAAAGCTAAAATACCACAGATTGAAAAATTAAAATAATAAAAATAACGGTTTCCAATCCCTCCATTTCCCTTTTGGTCAAGCACTCACATTTGCATACGTTGCTTACCGACTTACTAGAATATTTAGCAAAGGCTCGTATAAAATACCGAAAATCATGCAAAAAGGATACCTATACATACCTAGATAGAATTTCATATATTTTTTTATTTGTTCATAAGGTACTGGTTAATTTTAAAAAAGAAAAAAATATATATTTTTTTAATTTTCATAGAAACACAATGTAGACAATTAGGTACGTATTAAACAATAATATACGAAAATCAACAAAAAAAAAAAAATACTATAATTTTTTTTGGGATAAATTAGAACAAGCATTTACTTATGGTACTGACACACGTGCTCATTAGTAGCACGAAAGCATGCTTTTATTGAGCAAGTGGTTTGCTCCCAATCTTTTCTGTATTTTTGTATTCGATGTTTTAATCTATCGGTCTTCCTTTTTTTGAGGTTTGATAACCAAAACTACATTGCTGTTGTCAGTGTTACTGTCTTAGAAATCATAAACTTATTTCAACGTAAAGAATTTACATTCTGTTTGTTGAATGTCAGTGTGCCTACATACAGAAAAGCTTGGGAGTAAACCACTTGCTCCATATAAGCATGCTTTCGTGCCATTCGTGTTACTAATGAGCACGTGTGTCAGTACCATAATAAAATGAATAAAAACACTCATAAAAAAAATTACACAAAGACAGCAAAAATTACAAGGAAAAATAACAATAGGGCAAACATTAAAATACGACATTGTGCTTCCGTGGTAACTAAAAGGGTCACCAACTCAGCATGCATTGCATTGCAAATCATACATAAGCCTAGGCGCACACTAGCGACACGCGACAGGCAACAACTCGGCGACTAGACGCGACGACAGGCTATGGCCGTAAATTTTCATATATTTTGTTCGAAGCTCCGCACACTTGGCGTCAGAGTCGCGGAGTCGCGACGACAAGACGCCAAAAGTAAATGACAACGTCGCGTCTGATGCGGCGACTTGACGCGGCGACAAGTCGCCCTGTTTGCGATGGCTCAAACTTAAATATGAGCTGCATAGTATACGAACGGCGGTCTTATCGCTCAAAGCGAACTCTACTATAAACATTCAAGGACTCGTTCATGGTGTAGTAATAGTGTGGTGTGAGCTTACCTAGTATTAACTTACTTACATACTTTCTCATGTTGTCACTTAGTTATAATATTATGCGAGAAGTAATTTTTAGTAGATACGAGTACATTCGTTGACAAAATAAGCAATAGCTTGATTAGAGAATCGCTCGTAGCCCCGGCTAGCTGCCTGAGTGATCTTAAACGATCACGAATGTTAAGCAACATAGGGCGCGTTCAGTGCCGGGATGGGTGACCGTCTATGACTAACGCTAGTGGCGTTTTCCAAGCGGTTTCGTGCTTCGCATGGCACGTTAAGCAGTTGGTGCCGGCTGCCGTCGATAGATGGCAGTCGTTAAGCCAAGTCAGAGGCTTTAGAGCGGCTTGGAAACTTCTGACAGTAAGACCAGCCACTAGTTTTACAAGCTTCCACCAATCCGGACTTGGCCCCCGTGTTGGAGTATGGCCTATACCTTCCTCAGGAAAGAGACCCGTGCCCCTCGGTGGGGGCATAATGGGTTGATGATAATCAACTAAAAAAGACTAGTGGCTGGTCTTACTGTCAGAAGTTTTCAAGCCGCCCCCTAAGGCATCTGACTTGGCTTAACGATTGCCATCAATCGACGGCAGCCGGCACCAACTGCTTAACGTGCCTTGCGAAGGACTGAACCGCTCGGAACAAGCCACTAGCGTTGTCATAGAACGGTCACCCATACATGCACCGAACGCGCCCTATGTTGCTTAACCTTCGTGATCGTTTAAGATCACTCAGGCAGCTGGGGCTACGAGCGATTCAGAACAATATAATAGTTACAAAATATTATTTCTTACATCTAAGCCTTACAACTACACAATTGGGTATTTGACAAAATGTCAAATGAGTTACTTTTAAAACGGAATTTTGTATGAAAATACTTGCTTGTGACGTCACTTTGTCATTGTGACACACAAAAATTGTCATAACTAGTAAATGATTAAAAGAATACATTTTTCTGAAACATTTTGTAATTTTTGTTTTAATCGAGCATCTCAAATAATTTATTGTTGATAGTGTCAAATACCGTATTGGCAATCTTCTTGGTTAGAGCGATCTCTTCTATATAACTTTTGGATGGCTTACAGCAGGAATATATTCAGTTAAATTTGGTTCGAGAGTTAATATGTTGGTCAGTCAACGCGGAAGCGAAATGGCCATTACAGTCCCGAATCTTCCGCCCTGTTGAACTTCTCGGGAAGCCGATACCGTTCTTACAGTTTGGGAGTTCTTTGACCGATTGGTCAAGTGCGGGCGGCAATGGAGTGTTCCGCCCTGCGACCGATCGAGACTGACTGGGACATGGGCTTAGGCCCACTTTTTAGTGAACATTTAGGCTAAACGCGCACTGCTACAGAAATCGTTGCGAGAAAATCGAAAGTCTGCGAACAACAGAAATTAATTACAATCCGCGCACTGGAAAATTAATCCCAAATTAATTCCCTTGTAATTTCAGTGTACCTACCTACAGATTCATGCAGGAGGTAAAACATCGTGAAGAAACCCTCTATGGCTCTCTGTCTCTCTCTATGAGAGAAGACCTGTTTCCTGAAATAGGACGTATTTAGGCTTCTTAGAATCGCTCGTAGCCTGGGCTGCCTGAGTGATCTTAAACGATCACTAAGGTTTAGCAACATACGGCGCGTTCAGTCCGTGGATGGGGCACTGTCTATGACTAACGCTAGTGGCATTTTACCGAGCGGTTCCGTGTTTCGCAAGGCACGTTAAGCAGTTGGTGCCGGCTGCCGTCGATAGATGGCAGTCGTTAAGCCAAGTCAGCGGCCTTAGGGCCTTCTTCTGACAGTAAGACCAGCCACTGGCACAGAATACATAATAGTGCCACTGGTCTTACAAGCCTCCACTAATCCGGACTTGGCCCCCGTGTTAGAGTAGGGCCTATACCTTCCTCAGGGAAGAGACCCGTGCCCCCGGTGGGGACATAATGGGTTGATGATGATGAGGCTTCTTAAACAGGGTCTAAACCCAAGTGCTAACAAGGAACAAATCCCAGTGCATTATATTTATTGCTGATTGATTGTTGACACGCTTCTTCTCGACCAATTTAATATGGATTTGATAAAAATGTGTCACCTCGCTCAAGTTGCGCGGTGACTGGCCCCCTCACCCCAAGAGCTCTGGGTGTCAAGAGGGCCTTTATTAGGAACTGACCCTAAGTCTAGGGTCACTGTAGTTAACTTCTACACAACATCATCACTTGTCTCGGACTTGGATAACCTGTGTCTAGGTATCCCAGTTTGAAACCAGGACAAGAGTGTATGTTGCGTGGATATAATGTTGTAATATTTATTTATTTGAACCCAATGTAGCTAGACGATTCTACTAAGACCTACTTAACGTTAGTTCAACCACTAAGAGCCATGTTTACAATTTAATCAAACTCAGTTTATCGATAAACTTTGTCCGAAGGTCCGCTGATATTAGAAGAATACTAGCTGTGTCCGCGACATGAAAACCAGCAAATAATATTTTTGTGGTTGAGTTTTTTATTTTCATTATGTTTAACTACATTATCTTTTGTGGCAAAAGTAACGTCTCTACAATCTTAGCCCATTTTAAGCAAAATTAAATCTATTTTATTCTAAGCTTATTATCGATAAGTTCATTGGGATCCTGATTTTTTTAATTATTTAATTAATTAGTACCCGAAATCAGCGTGCATGCAACGACAAATGAATGTCGATGGAGCGAAAGTGATTTGCCAGGATTGTAGCATTCGGCTGTCCTTGGTATCTGCCTATCCTTCTGGCGACAGGCGTGAGCTTATATATGAATATAATACCAAAAATGTTTTTTTAAGTTCAAACCAAGTTTACCGTTAAACGATATTTAGTGCAATTATTGAAATTGGCCCTAAGTTAAATAGCGAGTTAATAGACAGATATAAAGAAGCTATAAAATGAAAATGTTAATGAAAGTCCATGACATTACGTACGTAAAAACTAATAAGCTTCCTCCGGGGTTACCTTTTTGATATTCAAAACTAGCTCTTAAGACAAACGGGATAAGAATTAAGATAAGTACGATTCTTTGACTGTGTAAAGGCATAATCTCAAGTAAATATTTGAAGAAAGACCAGTTTAATTATCTCGTTCTCTAAACCCAGATCAAGGTTTGCTATAGACTTCGGAATAAAACAGGATTGAAGTACCTAGAAATTGAGTAGAAATAGAGGATGTTATTTATACAACTCAAAGTTTCATCATCAACCCATCATGTCCCCACCGAGGGGCACGGGTCTCTTCCCTGAGGAAGGTATAGGCCCGAATGCGATGGAGAAAAACGCAGCGAAATAAAACTTCACTCTGACCATATTTTCTCAAACCACCTTACAATGGTGAATTTTTTAATATAGGGTAATAGGGCGGCTTGAAAACTTCTGACAGTAAGACCAGCCACTAGTCTTACAAGCCTCCACCAATCCGGACTCCGCCCCCGTGGTAGAGTATGGTGTTTTTATTTTTTATAAGTATAAGACATGATTCCTTGAAACACTCTACAAACGTCGACTAAAATAGTCTGTGGTGAAGATTTTACAAGGAAAAGCAGCCACAGATTATGTAAGCTATTTTTACTTTTTATTTCTATCAAAGAATGGATTAAACGTTGACTTACGGCCACGATACCTATACTTTGATAGAAATTAAAAACAGGAACATTGGTCTATTTTTGAGTTTGCCTATCATCATCATCAAACCATTATGTCCCCACCGAGGGGCACGGGCACGAGGGAAGAGTCCCTGAGGAAGGTATAGGCCATTGTCCACCACGTGGGCCAAGTCCGGATTGGTGGAGGCTTGTAAGGCTAGTGACTGGTCTTACTGTCAGAAGTTTTCAAGCCGCCTTAAGGCCTCTGACTTGGATTAACTGGGTTACGTGCCTTGCGAATCACGGTACACACGGAAAAATACCACTAGCTTTAGTCATAGGCGGTCACCCATCCATGGACTGAACGCGCCCTATGGTGCTTAATCTTCGTGATCGTTTAAGATCACTCAGGCGCCGGGGCTACGAGCGATTCATTGAAGCAGTTCGTTTTCTAATAATAGAATAGTTTCAGCGAAAATACCTGACGCGCTGCAATACCGGGGAAGTCCCATCAGCACCCTGAATGCGTTATTATAACAATGGTTGCTAATTATTCTTTTCAAAGTCATAAACTCATAACGCAACTGATTAAGGTTGTTTTTCGCAGCGGTGTTGTTTAAAACACTGTAGGTATACCTTTCACATTATGCCACTGGCCGCGCTCTACCTTTATTTGAGAACCCCGAAGATCAAACGTCGCCGACAATATCCGTACCTTTTTAACTGTTTGTGTTGAAAGAAACTAGCTTCCCCTTTTTGCTGGGTAATTGGTTTATTTGTGCGAATATTAAAGTCCCTTGTAGTCGCCAATGTTTGGGTTACCCGTGGTAAAATTTTATTTCACCGGGCCCCCTTTCATAGTTCTTTATGACATACACAAATATTCATTATCAACCCATTATGTCCCCACCGAAGGGCACGGGTCTCTTCCTTGAGGGAGCTATAGACCATACTCCACCGCGGGGGCCAAGTCCGGATTGGTGGAGGCTTGTAAGACTAGTGGCTGGTCTCACTGTCAGAAGTTTTCAAGCCGCCCTAAGGACTCTGACTTGGCTTAACGACCTTTTGTTATTGTGGAGCGATTTTTTACGTTTTTTCTTCTTCTTCAAAACATCTTGAGGTAACGTATACTACAAACGTCTTATCAATCTCTTATCTTAATATTATAGATAGCGAAGTGGCCGCTCAGACACCTGGGGAAATTTTTAGATAAGCTAATATTACCATTTTCTTCCTCAATACGAGTTTGGCGATACGGAATCATCATCATCATCAACCCATTATGTCCCCACTGAGGCGTACGGGGCTCTTCCCTGAGGAAGGTACAGGCCATACTCCACCACGGGGGCCAAGTCCGGATTGGTGGAGGCTTGTAACTCTTGTAAGGCTGGTCTTACTCTCAGAAGTTTTCAAGCCGCCCTAAGGCCTCTAACTTGGCTTAACGACTGCCATCTTTCGACGGACGCCGGCACCAACTGCTTAACGTGCCTTGAAGAACGCCACTAGCGGTAATCATGAAACGGTCACCCATCCATTCACTGAACGCACTCTATGTTGCTTAACCTTTGTGATCATAAGAGCAGAAAATAGGAAAGATAACTGAAGGATCCGCAGAACTTCAGAAACACACAAGTGATTAAATCTGTGATAAACTAGAGTAGGTACTTTGTCTGTAGGTAATAATTTTCTGTGTTTAGTGTTTGTGTTTAGTAATTGTCCCGGATTTACAACTTCTACAATTTTATTTTTAAATTTTGACACTACTTTTTAGGTAAAGAATATCTGACAAATCATGTCGTGAATTTATAATAATTCTTGAAATTAATCATTCATTTCTGCAAAAACGGACTATCTTTTGATAGAGGTAAAACGTGATTAAACAAAAAAAAAACCTTCGTGATCGTTTAAGATCACTCAGGCGGCCGGGGCTACGAGCGATTCAGCTATACGGAATAATATTATCTGTATTTTATCCCAACCCACACGTCTTCCTCTTATGATAACATATCGAATTTAATTGTTTAATCCGCGGTGGATATAAAATTGTAAGACGATACCGCCGTAAAACTGTTTATAGTGTACGTAATCCTATCTAGTCGGTCCATTTTCGATGTTACGATACTGCGATAGAAGCGAGGAGGATTTCTAAGAGCCCTAAAAACTATTTTGGCCAACTACAGATGTCGTGACGGCATGTAAGAGTTCATGCACCAAAATATCTGTCAAACTTCGTAGTTTTTCCTAAACAAATAGGAAAAACTGAAAAACTCGTTCATACACTGGCTCCGGCACCCTCCCATGTTTCGCTGGTTCAGCGGCCGACGCGGCCGAAAGCCCCAAACGGCGCAAATACAGGTCTATTTGCAACAAATTGATAGATAGATAGATAGAATATTCTATTAGAATTGATATGGAGACTTTTGGATTATCTATTATCTAACTTACTAGTCATCAACTCGATAGTTTTCCATAGTCAACAGTTTTCGCTTGATTTGTTTACGAAACAAAATTGCATGCCAAAATAAGTGTTTACTATCTATTGAATAGGCAATGGAATAGGTAGAGTAAAATGCCAGCAATAGACGAGGAAAAGTGATACCTATAGGGTAGTTAAGACGTTTCATATCTTATCTAAAAGTACGTACAGGCACATACTTCTGGACCTGGCCACACACTAGGATACCCTGTGTCATGAGAACCAGAAATAGCGACATCACAGACATGTAAATATCCAAGACTTGGGGTTTTTTTTATCCCCTTTGGGTTCGAGCCCGGGACCTCTCGCATGGTAGACAGATGCGCTAACCGCTGCGCCGTAGAGGTCGTCGTCTATGTCCGTCGTATATATGATCCATTTGTCTATACTTGACATTTTTCTCAGACTTTAAACGACAATAAATCAAAAACCTTTAGCGGTAGAGGGCTCGAAACAGTTTGCAAATTTAGTGCTAGCTAGTACTCAATTTGCAAACGGTATCGAGTTTACTGACGCTAAAGGTTTTTGATTTATTGTCGTTTAAAGTCTGAGAAAAATGTCAAGTATAGACAAATGGATTATACGTCGCTTTATAATTTGAAGTAGAAAGACGTAGACTTTTGTAGACATTTTTATGCAGCCTATTCTAATTACTGCTGATAAGGTGCCTTAGTAGATAAGATAGGAAACTTGGGAATATTACCATAGATGAGAATAACATGGCCAGATCAGATAGGTCATCATATTATATTTCTGGAGTACATTCCACAGCACATCATGCCATACACCCCTGCACTCTACTCAGTTGCATTACGGACGACTTTGCAACTAAAATGTGTAGGTTTATGTGTTGTCGACTGTAGATATTTCTGGAGATGGAAACTTCTGCCGGTAGCGCCAAGTCAGCATATCAATCTTTACTACATGCTACACACTGTTTGTAATCATCATATTATTAACTTGAACAAGCTTATACCTACTTATGTTTATGTAATAGTCTATTAGCTAATTTCGTATTTATATAAAATAATATATTATGTATGTCTGTATAAAATTATAATAAGCATATGTTTATTTTATCTTAAATAAAGGATTTGAGCCATAATAGTTTGCTGTGTGCACGTTTATTTTAATTTTATTACCGTACAAATATTATAATTGTGATATATTTAAGTTCACCCTGAATGGACCACTGAGCCCCAAGATACAAATTAATTTAGTTTGGGGTTCAGAGTTACTGTATATATTGTTAAGTTTTGTACTAATCAATAAAATAGTTTTGATTTGATTTGAATCAGTTAATTTTAAAGGTGACTCTGCAGCAAAAAAAGTTGACCATCTGTTGACTTAATTAGTCATTAAACGGTCGGTGACTTTTCAAAGCCCGAAGGCCTCTGACTTGGCTTAACGACTGCCATCTATCGACGGCAGCCGGCACCAACTGCTTAATGTGCCTTGCTAAGCACGGAACCGCTCGGAAATATGCCACTAGCGTATATTTTATAATCATCGTATTGTTACAAATGGTGCTCCTTTTAGCCCACTCTCAAAGACATATTAATAACAACCCTCTTCCAAACTTCCCTTGAAGAAGACATCCCTTGTTTCTTTCAAGGTAATTTCTTACTTCCGGCGCTTGACGGGGAACCCTAATTCCCACGTAAATAACTCGTGCGGAACCATTATGCGTCCGGTCTTGAGACACCCTTAAGGAGTATTTTAAAAGGATTAGGATGAAAGGAATTGTTTCTACATGAGTTTTTAATGTTGGAAATTCTTAAGTTGGACAAAAGTACATATTTTTTAATTTAAAAAATTTAAATTTTTTTAAAAAATAATTTAAAAAAGATGAAAAAATATTCTTGAAAAAAAAAAGAATAATTGAAATACTTCACGTTTAAAATAATTTAACAGTAGATGAACAGAGGGAGCAGTCTCTTGCTTTGTGGGGCTATGTTAAGGACAGATTCTATACGGAGCCAATCATATCAATTGCATCCTTAAAACTCAACTTTGCAACCAACAAGCAAAGGACCTTGGCTTGGCGAAAACTAGAAGAGGCAAGATTAGATGGACCTAGCTATAGAAGTAAAGGTTGATGTGTTGCCTACTGTACATTTTACTTTATGGCTTCAATTTAAAATCAAGAGTAGGTTGGTTGGAGCTGATACCAGAGAGCAGACGTAATCTTTGTGTCTCAATTATATCAAAATCTCCGCCGCGAATGACGTCATCTATTATTGTCGAGCTGATATAACGGTAGTTGGAATAATATTAACTATTTCGGTAACTGTGTTACATGCGTTGGTGGTGTAATGGTCAGCATAGTTGCCTTCCAAGCAGTTGATCCGGGTTCGATTCCCGGCCTACGCAGTTACGTTTTTGCTTTTATTTTAATAATTTTTTTTTTAGTATGTGATCATTTCGTTATTCGTCTGTCAAAACCTTTTTCTGTGCAATAGAGCGTCCTGTAGAAATTAAAAGCAAGTGTTACCTATTATCTTTTTCGCAATTTTTTTTTTGTATAAGTAATACAATTTTTTAAGCTAACACATAAGTGATGGAAAAGATCAGGGAATCGTCATGTTGAAGCTACGTTACAAAACATTATTTACAAACTTACCTTTACAGCTAGATTGTATCAAACTCTATACTTTTCCGCTGCAAACATAAGTTTGCATCGCTTCCTCGGAACTCAGGGCCGCATTTCATAAAACAACAATTACCCAATAGTTTACTATTACCAACTTTAATGAGGAAAGTTTGACATTCTAAATTCTCAAGAATCACGTTCTGTTTTCTGTTTTTGTACGTTTGGTAACGCATAGCGGACAAATTGTATAAAATTAAGCAAACTCCCCATGTTTAAACGAACAAATGTAGGTATTTGATTTGATTTCAACCTTAAGCTTGTTTTTTAACGTTACTTCATGAAAACCTTGCTAAATCATTATCTTAATACTGAATTCACTGAAATTCTACTGTACTTGAAAGTTGTAGGTACTTCCTTACAAAATTAATATGATTTCTTAATTTAATTCCGGATACACTTCCTTCATTTTATGTCGCAAGAGTCCGACCTTCTAGTCAGTGACGTGCATGCAACCAATGACGCGAGCTCCCTCTGCTCTCCGTGATTAACTCTGCGAATCAGAGCGCAACCCTGGTCGGACTCTTCCGACAAAAAATCAAGTGAATCCGGAATCAATTTGTTAATGTTTACTTGTTTACCTCGAAAGAAGTCTCATTACGACCAGTAATTAATATAAATATGCTTACTGCTAGAGTCCTTATCTGAGAGTTTTTATTAAAATAAACCTCTCGTAGTGATAGCAAGAAATAAAACCGTGTTATGTTGAGCGATGCCGCTCTGCTGACCCTTAATCTCGTACAATTTGTAGGAGCAGAGGGGGTACAGTATGTTGGTCGTTTTTAGGGTTCCGTACCTCAAATGGAAAAAACGGAACCCTTATAGGATCACTTTGTTGTCCGTCTGTCCGTCCGTCCGTCCGTCTGTCAAGACCCTTTTTCTCAGGAACGCGTGGAGGTATGAAGCTGAAATTTATATCAATTACTCAGGTCTACTGTCCCTTAAAGCTGTGAAAAAATCAAACTTCTAAGCCAACGCAATCAAAAGATACAGCCGTTTATGCCGCAAATTTTCGACACTTGCAAGGGAATCAAAACCTACAGGGTGCTTCCCGTGAACTCAGAATCTTGAAATTTGGTACGAAGCAACGTCTTATAGCATAGATAAAGGAAAAATTACGAAAACCATAAATTTTTAGTTACATCACATAATATATATTTTTTTAATAATTTTAAACTTACTACCCATTTCCTCATAAACGCGTAGAGGTATTAAATTGAAATTCATACCAAATACTCAGGTCTATAATACCTTTAAGCTGTAACAAAATCTAACTTCTATGTCAACGCAATCAAAAGAAACAGCAATTTAAGCTGCATATTTTGAAACTCGCAAGTACTCGCAAGGGAATCAAAACCTAAAGGGTACTTCCAATCGACCTAGAATCTTGAAATTTGGCATGAAGCAACGTTTTATAGCACACATAAAGGAAAAATTCCGAAAACCTTAAATTTTTAGTTACATTACAAAATATATATTTTTTAATAAATATAAACTTATTACTTTTTTCCTCATGAACGCGTAGAGCTATCAAGTTGAAATTCATATCAAATACTTAGATCTAATTGCCTTTAACCCGTGAAAAAAAAAAAAATTCTAAGTCAACGCAAAAACGCAAAACGCAAAAGTACAACCATTGATACCGCATATTTTGAAACACGCAACTACACGCAAGGGAATTAAAACCTAAAGACCACTTCCCGTTGACATAGAATCTCGAAATTTGGTAAGAAGCAATAGCTTACAGCACAGGTAACAGAAAAATTCCGAAAAGCTTAAAATTTTAAGTAGTTATACCACCAAAAAAATTGTGATTGTAAACAAGCTGTATCTAATGCAAATCCAGGTTGGGGATCTATCGCGTATGTACGTCGCAATCTTAAGGATGCCGTGACAGATGGATCATGTAAAAGATATTATTTAAATAACCCAGGCGCTGCAAACGGCCATTGTGAATGCTTGCATTTTGAAATGTTTAATATCAGAGTGATAACTGTATATAGGTCACCACAATGTCAAATTAATGTTGCAATAGAATGTATAAATACAACAATATTCGGCAGCAACCTCAATATGTACACTTCATCTTCTCGTCTGATTGTTGTGGGAGACTTCAATATAGATTTTAGAATGAATCCCCAAAATGGAATTTCCACATATTTTTCATCCATAAACATGTTTCCGTTAATAAACAGTAGCACTACACGAAGTTGTACAACCATTGATAACGTTTTTTCGAACTTCAATGTTCAATGTGGTACTATTCATAACTTTTTCAGTCACCATTTACAGGTCTGGTTCAAATTTAATACTTAATTAATATTTTTGAACCAGATTTCTAAATAGTGACTAAAAAACTTAGTAAATAAATAACTTTAATAAAAGAACTTTCGTAAGTCTGTTGCAAGGCTAGTATAAGTGTTTCAGTTATATTATAGATAAATGATATGTGTTAATATAAAATAAAGGATTACTTAAACGATAAAGAGATCTTTGTCTTAAATTTATGCTCCTCCATCTTTCCCCATTGTAATGTTATGAATTTCATTTTGCAATAAAAATACCATAGTTATGACTCGATTGTCGTAATGAACGAACTTTGTAAACCTTGCAGGTTTGTACGGAACCCTCGGTGCGCGAGTCCGACTCGCACTTGGCCGGTTTTTTTATTCTACTGAGTTTCTTGTACAAACAGCCTGGAATGCAGCTAGATTAGAAAAATAAGGATTTAATGTGATGTTAAGTAATCTGTACAGGGGTACAATTTCCTGTTTTATTCGCTCCAGTATTAATTACAATGACGATTTTGAGCCTTAGGGCCTCTCTCCACTTCTCCGGTCCGGCAAACGTTAATTACCGGTCCGATTAAGAAACACACAAGAATACTAGTAAGCTTCTCCACTACTTCGGCATCCGGTTTTTAACGGTCCGATAATTTGCTAGATCGGAACGGTATTTTACCGGGCCGAAGTGATCGAGGAACAAAAACAATACACGTTTTTGCACCGCGCATACAACCCGAAAATTTTCCCATACTATATTATTTAAACTAATAGAATGTGTGGAAAACGTCCCCCGCCTCGAATAGAAAAACCGATGAATTTTAATAAAGCACTGCGTCACGTCCATTGCCGATTATAATCGGATGAAGTGGAGAAGCATGATCCGGCATCCGATATTTTTCTCTTGACTGATTCCGGCTCCGACGCCGGACCGGAGCAGTGCAAAAAAGGCCCTAAAAGTAATATAACATTTTTACAGAAACATAGGCAACGTTTATTTGTTAAACTGACAGGTTGTAAATCCAGACAGATGGTCTATTTGACAGCGTACCCGCGATCGCTTCCAGTAGGTAATCGCTGTCAATGATAGCGTCGACAACGGACGCGGCGTGTGCGCACGGAATATAATATACGATGTGGGACAAATAGTTGTATAATATGGACACACCATATCGTTATGTAACTCTGAATAATGCTTCTCTAAACCGTTAACAATATTTCAAAACCAGCGGCTCCAGCTTGGAAGAAAAGGAGACTTTAAAAAAAATTGGACTTATAAATTGACCAGTTTTAATTTTAATTTTAGTTTTAATTATTTTTGTGAAATTTCTTGAATAAATGATTAAGAGAAAAAAAATTGCTGCACGGAAAAAAAAATCAGACTTTTTTAAATATTTTTCTGATAACCAGTATGACTTTCTTTTTCACCCGGCTCTGGCTTGACGTCGAGTTTTGGGACACCCTGTATGAGGCAATATTACACAGATCAATTTTTTTTAACTTTATTCACTATTAACAAGATTGAGAGATTGTACTATTTTTGCAAATTCGATGTGTAAAAAAAGATATTTTATTTTTACCTCGACGACGTCAGTGTGACCCCTCTGTATTCCGGAGGTACAGTAAGATACAATTTTCTCATAATCACCTGACTGATAATTTTCTTCAATACACTTATATGTATTGAGAGCCAATCACATGATCTAGTACATAAAATTCGTGTAACAGTGTTAGCGCGCATACTCCTCCGAATCGGCTTGATCGATTTTGATGAAATTCTATATTTATATTTTGTAGCTCTAAGAATATTAATTTTTCATTTCATTTGACGACCTCTATGGCGCAGCGGTTAGCGCATCTGCCTACCATGCGAGAGGTCCCGGGTTTGAATCCCGGCTGGGGCAAATAAAGAAAAAAAACCCCAGGTCTTGGATGTTAACATTGTTTGTGATGTCGCTGTTTCTGGCTCCCACGACACAGAGTATCCTAGTGCGTGCCTGTATGTAACTGTTTTTATGTCTTTGTTTACTTTAATTTAAACATAAACATAAACATTTACATACGGGCACATACATTGCTTCTGGCCCCACACTAGGATACCTCCAAGACCTTCGGTTTTTTTTGTCTCCAGTCAGGACTCGAACCCGTGACCACTCGCATGGTAAGCAGATGCGGTAACCGCTGCGCCATAGAGGTCGTCAAATGAAATGTAAAATTAATATTCTTAGAGCTACAAAATATAAATATAAAATTTCATAAATAGTAAATCTTCAAAACGAGAGGAGGTACGTCATCAAAACAAACAAAAAGTCCTGCGCCAGTCTTTAGCGTGTATAAAATCGGTTACAACTTTATTCATAAGGTTCACACGACTCTACATACTTTCAGTTTTTTTTTTCCACGGTTTTCCTTAATGGAGACCACACATTTGGCGATCGCGTGTCAAATCAGCGCCCGCTTGACGGACACCTTTCTCCGAAAATTACACCCTAACAGGGATGGGCAAGGGAAAAATGTCGATAAATATCGTATCGGTAAACTGTGGAGTTTATTTAATGTAAGTTCCGTTTGTGCAGTAATGCCTGTTGGTGGTGATCTGCCGTCGATAGATGGCAGTCGTTAAGCCAAGTCAGAGACCTTAGGGCGGCTCGAAAACTTCTGACAGTAAGACCAGCCACTAATCTTACAAGCCTCCACCAATGCGGACTTGGCCCCCGTGGTGGAGTACGGCCTATACCTTCTAAGGGAAGAGACCCGTGCCCCTCGGTGGGGACATAATGGTTTGATTATGATGATGATGAAGTTCTGTTTATTTTCAAAAACAGGTCCTAGTTCAGGGGTTTGAATTTCTCCCTGTTGTAATCAGTTGAGCTATGACCTTGAAAATAACTTAAAAACTATTGTTATGGTGAGCTGATCGCCCCACTTATACAGGCTTAACTTCATGTTATGAATCTCCTCTATTATAATCACATCACACTAATATTATAAACGTGAAAGTTTGTGTGTGTGTTTATATGTTTGTCAGTCTTTAGCGCTGAAACGGCTGGACGGATTTTAATAAAATTTGGTATGGAGTTAGCCGATACCCTGGATTAAAACATAGGCTACGTTTTACCGCGGGGAAATATCTTATTCCTACGGGAAAATCGATGAACCGCGGGTAACACCGCGGGGCACAGCTAGTAACAAATAATAACATTTACATACAGGCACATACATTGCTTCTGGCCCACACTAGGATACCCTGTGTCGTGGGAACCAGAAACAGCGACGTCACAAACATGTAAACATCCAAGACCTGGAGTTTTTTTTTTGTCCAGCCGGGGATCGAACCCGGGACCTCTCGCATGGTAAGCAGATGCGCTAACCACTACGCCACAGAGGTCATGATAAGTATGTGTCACAGTTTTCAACGCAAGATTTGGTAAGATAACATACAGTATACAGGTAAAAGTATTGTAAGTCTTTTTTTTATTTTATTTATTGGTACTAAAGAAAGTGATAATGAAAGTAAATTTTTCATTTATTGTTAATCCAAAAAAAAATTGAAAAGTCTACAGTTGTCGTACAGAATAAATATATAATTTCTAGTTGAGTTGACTAGACAGATAATCTCGAACTTGGTACCTGAGGTCTAGTCAAAAATGGAATAATAGACAATATGAGAAATATCGATAGAAGCCAAGATTGGGAATAGAATAGTTGAAGATTCGAATCATACTCATACCTCACAAATAACCTCTAAAGGTTTCAGTGAAGTTTTTTTGCGTACAATATGTATTTTGTAAAAATTCTTGAACAAATAATTAAAAAAAAAACTATTTTTATCAACGTCGACAATAAAGAAAAATCGATATTTTCCCCAAGCCTAGTTGCCAAGCCATCCTGTAGTGTAGACCCGTAATTTAAATAAATAATGGGTTTCTTCGCATTATTATTACCATTACATCTTAATAATTTTCGGCCACACAGGGTTAGTAATGTCTTCTTTGAAGGGCCGCCCGCCACTTGCCACACCTCTTTCGAACATGACATTTCACTCAAGCTTAAGATACAGGGTGTTCTAGGAGGACACACTTTGATAACATAAGGAATGTATCCAACATCCCCATTACCAAAGGTTCATCATCATCAACCCATTATCCCCACCGAGTGGCACGGGTCTCTTCCCTGAGGAAGGTATAGGCCATACTGCACCACGGGGGGGCCCAAGTCCGGATTGGTGGGGGACTTGTAAGACTAGTGGCTGGTCTTACTGTCAAGGGTTTTCAAGCCGCCGCCCTAATGCTTGGCGTCACGACTGCCATCTATCGACGGCAGCCGGCACCAACTGCTTAACGTGCCTGGCGAAGCACGGAACCGCTCGGAAAAATCCCACTAGCGTTAGTCATAGACGGTCACCCATCCATGTACTGACCACGCCCTATGTTGCTTAACCTTCGTGATCGTTTGAGATCACCCAGGCAGCCAGGCTGCGAGCGATACCAAAGGTTAGCTGGAAGTAAACACTTATAGTATTTCGCCCGCCTGTTTTTTTATTTTATTTCCTGGTGACTGTAAGCCGGACCGACCCCAGGCAGACATTGTATACTTTGACCAAATCGGAAGCAATTAGCATAAGGCAAGATAAAAAAGTGCCCGAATTCGACGTGCATGCATGCAACGACTAGTGAATGTCTTGACGACCTCTGTGGCGCAGTGGTTAGCACATCTGTCTACCATGCCAGAAGTCCCGGGTTCGAATCCCAGCTGGGCACAAAAAAAAACCCAGATCTTGAATGTTTACATGTTTGTGACGTCGTCGCTGTTTCTGGTTCCCACGACACAGGGTATCCTAGTGTGGGGCCAGAAGCATTGTATGTGCCTGTATGTAAATGTTAAATGTTATGTTATGAAGCTGCCACCTGCCACCAGGATCGTGGCAGGTGGCAGCACCTGGTCCCTGCCTACCCCTCTGGGATACAGGCGTAACCTTATGTGTGTATTTATGAGCAAGATTTTTTGTAACATCTTTTACATACCTGTTCTTTGAATGTTCACAGCTTTAATTAAGTGAACTCCGTCTGATTGACGGTTAAGTTTCACGGTGGAATTGATCTCATTCACAAGTCGCGATCAGTGACGTTAATATTAACCGAGATGTGGATTAATGCCATGTTTATATTAAATTTATTGCTTGATGTAATTATAAAATAAATAAATAAAATAATAAACTCACGCCCGTTATCCCCGAAGGGGTAGGCAGAGGCACCAGTCTCTAGAACTGGACCCACGTTTTGCCGAGTTTATTAGGTCCCAAACGTGACAAGTGGCAAGCCTGTCGCCGTTATCCGGGCACAATTTATCAGCGAATGGTGTTGCTGTACAAACAAATGTACGTAACTAAAAGTCATTGGTACATGCGTGGTTCGAACCCAGACCCTCATGATCGAGAAGCAAGGGTCAACCCCACTACGCCACCACCGCTCTTAAAAATTATAAAATAGTGTGTGTACAGCAGGTTGCTGAGAAACCTTGATAATAAAATTATATGTACCTATAAATACAAAGGTCACGCCTGTGCACCAGAGGGGTACACAGTGACCAGGGACTGCCACTTGCCACAATCCTGATTTTTTGGTATCACATTCCAGACTCCCATTCAATTCAATTCAATTCATTTATTTGCTAGAATGTGGTAGATACCAAGGAGTACATAATATAAGTACAGGTTGTAAAACATATTAAGGAACGCACATTCGGTCAGTCTTGACATGCAACATTATTTTACAGACATACAGAAAGTAAAGTCAGTTTATCCTAATTAATATAACACAAATGAAGCGGTGGTGGCGTAGTGGGGTTGACCCTTGCTTCTCGATCATGAGGGTCTGGGTTCGAACCACGCATGTACCAATGACTTTTAGTTACGTACATTTGTTTGTACAGCAACACCATTCGCTGATAAATTGTGCCCGGATAACGGCGACAGGCTTGCCACTTGTCACGTTTGGGACCTAATAAACTCGGCAAAACGTGGGTCCAGTTCTAGAGACTGGTGCCTCTGCCTACCCCTTCGGGTATAACGGGCGTGAGTTTATATTATTTATTATTATTATTTTAAATGATTTATCATAGTTTCCTTTTCTCGTTAAAAATATCGTTAATTGAATAAAATAATAAAATTAAATTGAATAAAAATATTTTTTTCTTAAATACGTTAATATGTAGGCTATCCCTTATTTCGTTTGGCAATGTGTTGTGTATTCGTATTGCCATACAGTAAGCATTATTTCTATATAAACACAATCTTATTGTTGGAAGAAAAAGTTTGTCCTTGTGTCTTCTACTGCCCTGTGTAGTCTGCCCATGCGTCGGAAAAAGATGATTCTGCTGTCTAACTAAGATGCTTATTAAATCTGTTTTATGTATTTCATGTCATAATTCTATTTTTTTTAAATAATGAACGAATACATTTTTTTTGGGTTATGAACGTTATGAATGCCCGTTCAGCCTCTACTGAATGTCCACCAGGTGAAGTCCATACTTTAAAGTTGAAACTACATACCCATAATAAGCCATCATTGCCGTTTCCAAAAAAGAAGTTTGCCGAAGTTTTCGGAGTGCAAATACTAACCTATCTAATCGTCCGCATACGTATTACCCGCTAGGATACCGGCGTGAGTTTACGTACCTATGTACATACATACCTGAAGGTACATACCTTCGACGCAATATATTATGTCGAGCAATCTTAAGGGTGTAACAAGGGTAAATGTTGCAAAATTGGCTAGCTTTAACTGAAATGTTTGGCAAAAGTACGCAATAAAAAATTCTGAATAAAATCTTTGGTAATAAAGGATATATCAGTGACTAATTCGTACGGAAAAAAAATTGCATTTAACCTGTCGAGATGGCAAAAAAAAATTTTTTTCATAAAGCTTTATTTTCCACCGAATCTAATTTCACTGGTAAACGATAGTAGCTTTTCATTTAAATCTTTCATGCAAATATCGGCCACATAATTATCTGCAATCCTAACTGCTCATATATTTTTTAATGCTAATATTAAGCGTGATTAGTACAAAATTGTACGATTTCTTAATTAGCGCAGGGAACAATCGCCATCGAACATCCGCCATATCTCTTATCTGTGTAATCTTTGGATTATGGATTAGCCTCTAAAGTATTCGCCGAAGAAGTACAACAAACATTCAAGAGATTGCGCTAGTTTATTATTCTATAACTCAGAGGTCAAATGCTCAAGGTCATTCGCCCTTGTTACAGCCTTAAGCAAAACGACTTACACGAGAGAGAAATACTAACTCAAACCAACTGTATCCACATGAGTACAGTCGACGGCTGGTCCACCTTTAGATTTTTGTTGCAAAATCGCCTGTAATGTAAGGGATTAGAGAGCACGCATTTAACAGTTGATGTGCTCCCGACTGTACACTCAGTTGACCGTCTTTTACCGATGCGAAGGTTAGGCAAATTTATGGCAGACTTCTACCAAGAATTGGGGATTTTCCCAGACAAAGTTTGCTGCCTAATAAAATGGACTTCTCGGAATGTTTGGCGGCCTAGCTAAACAATGGATCACGTATGTCATGCACTCGTAGTAGCCACACGCTTGATTAGTTTTGATGGTGTGATTGTACTTCGATTGAATGGCATAAGTGAATCACTTTGACATACTAAAGCAGGCTTAAGAACGACGAGGAAAACTGCAGTGAAAGTATGAAAGAGCTTTTCTGAGATTGCAACATCATTATCAACCCATTTTGTCCCTACCGGGGGTCACGCACGGGTCTCTTTCACGAGGAACGCATAGGCAATTCTTCACCACGGGGGCCAAGTCCGGATTGGTGGAGGCTTGTAAGACTAGTGGTTGGTCTTACTGTCAGAAGTTTTCAAGGCACCTTAGGGAACTCGGTTCCGATAAAACCATCTCCGTAACATCCCTACTGCACAGATACATGGTAGGTATCACCACTAAATAAAACCTTTTCTGCTAGGCCTAAAATACCACGAAATACTGATATTGCCAGATACTTTATGTGTAGAACATATTAAATTATAACCCAAAAAACTGGGCTGCCAAAAAAGTTATGTGCAATATAATTTATGTGTTATATTTACACTTAAATTGTTATCTGTTATACAAGATTAAGGAACAAAAAAATGTTAAATAAACTACAAAAAAACGATTGCTAAAAATAGTCCAAAAATGTCTTTGCAAATTGATAGAGAGCATTTTATTGCACAACCAGGATAAAAAAAAATTGGGTTTCTCATAACTTATAACGCTGTTTTAAAAAAAAAACTCTGCTAGATCTCACTTGGTGAGGTTCTAATGCAATGGAATGAAGTACACAAAGCTAGCGAACATGCTTATAAAATCACGATTTCATAACTACACTCCATTTATCTATACTTGACTTTTTTTCCAAACATTAAACGACACTAAATCAAAAACCTTTAGCGGTAGAAAACTCGACACAGTTTACAAATTTAGTGCTAGCTAGTACTAAATTTGCAAACTGTTTCGAGTTTTCTACCGCTAAAGGTTTTTGATTTAGTGTCGTTTAAAGTTTGGAAAAAAAGTCAAGTATAAATAAATGGAGTATACTCAGAGGCACGTCTGTGATGGAAGGTAAGATGTAGCCACACATTACTTAAGCTGCCTTTCAGGAGTGTTTTAGATAAATCAAATACTAAGACCGTAAGACTTTTGGATAGTAAATTTAGTTTTAGTAGTATCTTTTGGTGACTTGAAACTTCTTACTTATATGTATCACAGCTGAAGGCCGTTTATGATATCATATATTATTGTATCATTATACATACCATAGTATACAATAATTATATTATATATTTGCACCATTTTATAAATACATGTAGTCCAGTGTCACTCACATTGACCTTGACCTTAAAAATTCGGTCACGATTCGCGGCACACATACATACGCCCAAAAACAACATACCCTCTCTGCTTTCGGAATCTGGTTAAAACACATTTTTTTCGCTCTCCTCTTGTTAGTATTCTGTACGTGACACGTTACGTGTTCTGCCTATTGCCTCGACTAATATTGGAACAGTCCATTCATAGGAACGGGGGAGCTTTGGAAGGAATGCGATGTTATAAGTAGGTAAATATACCGGGCCCACACGTGCTTTGATAGATCGATTCTTCGGGGCCTATTTCATTATTATTGTCCTACTGACTCGCCAACGCAGTTTGGCCAATCAATAAGTTGTTTACGCCTGATTGAAAACTGGCTCGCTCAATAATCGCTCGTAGCCCCGGCTGCCTGAGTGGTCTTTGAGAACGATCACGAAGGTTAAGCAACATAGGGCGCGTTCAGTGCATGGCTGGGTGACCGTTCTATGACTAACGACAGTGGATTTTTTCCGAGCAGTTCCGTGCTTCAAAAGGCACGTTAAGCAGTTGGTGCCGGATGCCGTCGATAGATTGCCGTTGCCCAGATAGCAATTTAAACTTGTTTCAAGCTTGCAGTAAATTTGAAATATCAAATGTGAAAACTTGCATAAAGTTTGACGAGGCAAATGACAAACCTGCGGCAAGTTTCTATCAAACTTATATCAAATGTCTAGTTTCCGCCAATCAAACTTGTATAATGTTTGCCAATGCAAACTTGTCAATTCTTTGTCATTACAAATTACTTACAAGTACCTGGGTGACCGAGCTTTGCTTGGTACTTTTTTTGCAATATAAAATATGTAATATAAAATTAAAATAATCATTTTTCAACAAAAAAAAAAAGAATTTGGAAAAAAAAACATCATGGACTCGAAACGGGTCGCCCGTTTTCCCGTCAGAACTATCCCGACCTTGCAAGTAGACGCGAAATTTAACTGTGTATGTTATTATAACAAATTTCAATTGCCTTAAAACAAGGCCGGATTTCATCATCATCATCATCATCATCATCATGGTTCATCCAAGGGTTCATCTGTCATTTGTAATTTGATGGTTGAACGAAAACATGTCACGCTGTCGTGACAACTTTATAGTAGTATTGGATCAAACTTGACAGATCATGCTTATCCTATCAAGATTGCAACAGTATTGAAAGAAACTTGTCTTAACATTTTTGCGATCACAAGCTTAGAGCTAATTTGAAATAAATTTGTCACGTCAAGTTTGACGTGACAACTAAATATCAAATAAAAAACAAACTTGCAGCAAATTTAAATGCTATCTGGGTGGTAGACGGCTGTCGTTAAGCCAAGTCAGAGACCTTAGGGCGGCTTGAAAACTTCTGACAGTAAGATCAGCCACTAGTCTTGCATCTCCACTAGTCTGGACTTGGCCCCCAGTATGGGGAGTGGAGTATGGTGGAGTATAGCCTATACCTTCCTCAGGGAAGAGACCCGTACCCCTGTAGGTATAGAATGGTGTGCTTTCGACTGTACATACTAGTCCTCTCATTCATTCGAAGTATTCATTCAGAATTTCATTTCAATTATTCAGAATAAATACATTTGAATTCACTAACAGCACCTGCCAAAAATATCAATAGGTGCCCAATCTGGACTAGGCCAGGTGCCATTCGTGCAGGTGCTATTTAGGCGGGTGCTCAAACTGGATTAGCTCGTTCATTTTAATTGTCAATCGCGAACTAAGACAAATAAAAAACTAAATCATTAATCTCGTCACGTTGGGACCTAATAAACTCGGCAAAACATGGGCCCAGTTCTAGTGATTGGTGCCTCTGCCTACCCCCTCGGGGATAACGGGCGTGAGTTTGTTATTATTATTAAACTTGTCGCTGAAGCGAAAGTGATTTGTCTTGATCGTGGCAGTTGGCAGACCCTGGCCTACCCCTCCAGGATACAGGCGTGAGCTTATGTATGTATGTATCAATAAACTATGTACTAATTCTCCTTGGTATTACTTACTCTTTTACGAATTAAATCACTGTTTTATTTTTCAATGACGCAATTGGCACACGTCTACAATAGCTAACATTTATTTTAATCGCACGCCTTGAAGTAGTTTACGTTAAAAAGCGGTAGAATTCAAGGTTGTCTAATATAAGAGGAACTTCACACAGTCTAACTAGATTTTACGCATATGTTAAGCAAACTAGGTGGCGACGGATAGTCTGCATTTGCTACGACTCAACTATTTGTCAATTATCCCTGGTTAACTGCAGGTTGTACTGGAAGAGGGGTCAATTTATGCTGGAGAGCAGATGACCTCTGGTCTAAAGTTATTACTGCTGCAAGATGGGTCTTGGTTGGTCGGTTCTGGTTGACAACACGTGTCTGGAGTATTAGTTTATTGCCATGCGATTTACGATCAGGGCCTCGATTCTGTCAGTGCGTTATAGTTCGATTACAGTTACATAGTCGGGTCACGTGAGATGTGTTTCATTTATTTTATTTTATTGATTAGGACCACCAACAAGATATACACCAATACATTCACAATAGACAATAGACTAACAAATAAGGTAAGTGTTACCTCACTTACAGGCAGCCACAACATGCACCGATAGTACTAAGTTGCTCGAGGACTTACAATTACGTTTTACAATTTCTTAATTATAGTAAATTAAAGATTATATAATATGGAAAAAAGAGAAGTCTTAAGTTTCAGAGGGTGGACAGGATACTTCTTTTAAACTTTGCACAACAGTCAGAGAATATGTCAATGTTGTGTCAATGTTTCAATTCCATTGACGCCTAGAATTACGAATACGCCCTGCGCGCGTCGATTTGAAGCGGCAATGAAATGAAATCGACGCTGTCATGGAACTGTCACTGTACCACAATGGATTAGTGGAATCTAAGCCTAGGATGAATGAGGGTTTTGCGTTTATAGGTTTCTGGATGCTTTCTCTCAGAGAGAGAATAGGAAAGATTTATCAGTGAATGTCGAAATTTAACCGTCCTATTTAAAACAAGTCTATTCCACTAAAACACTCTTAAGATGGAGTTAAAATAGGTTTGTAAGCCAGGCCATTTTGTCGCTGCATAGACATACCCTGCGTCATAAAGTAAATATAAAAATGTGTTTTTAAATTTACTTTTTTAGACCTTAGTTAAGACTTTTTATTTCGTTGTACCTTTCTTTTACCTCATTTGCCTCATATTAAGTAAAATATAACTATCTGTTGCCTCTGGATACCCTATTTTATTCTACCAACCGCACACCCGAACCCAATATTCATCATCAACCCATCATGTCCCCACCGAGTGGCACGGGTCTCTTCCCTGAGGAAGGTATAGGCCATACTCCACCACGGGGGCCAAGTCCGGATTGGTGGAGGCTTGTAAGACTAGTGGCTGGTCTTACTGTCAGAAGTTTTCAAGCCGCCCTAAGGCCTCTGACTTGGCTTAACGACTGCCCTATCTACGGCAGCCGGCACCAACTGCTTAACGTGCCTTGCGAAGCACGGAATCGCTCAGAAAAATGCCATTAGCGTTAGTCATAGACGGTCACCCATCCATGGACTGAACGCGCCGTATGTTGCTTAACATTAGTGATCGTTTAAGATCACTCAGGCAGCCCAGGCTACGAGCGATTCAAACCCCAATATTGCGACAGTACATTTGCTTTGTAATGTAATGAAGATTAAATAAATAAATAGTATGTGATCCCACTGCGAACTGTTGGCCACCACATGTGGTACTAGGAAGGGACCCGGAAGCCCCAGACTCCACTGCGCGTTCTATTTCATACAAAATGTAATAGTGTTAGATCCTATACAGACAGAATCGGGGATCGTCACGTAACTAAATGTGTTAGGCCTGATTTACATTTGCTTTGTTTTCATGCTTTGTAATCTAGATTTCCATAGAGATAGAATAGAATAGAGACGCCAATTTATTTTATCAGTACATAAGCAAATAATGTATAAGTAATAGTTGGTACTATATTATGTATTTAAGATTTTTTTAAAGTACTTTTACGGTTACGTTTTTGCCGTCTCTATTTCATTCAACCTCTATGGAAAGCATGCTTAAAAAGCGTGAAATAAAGCAAATGTAAACCAGGCCTTAGATATAATATATATTTAAACTGTCAAGGGATAGTGTCAACAATTCCTATGTCATATGTAATTAAACAACTTTATTTATTTTACTAAACTTTAAACTTTCTTTTACTTTGTTCACGTTTTTGCCTTTTTCAAAGAAAACTTTAATTCGTATAATACTCTACGTACACTGTACACAATCGTAACCTAGGCCGCCACTACTCAGGCGCGACCTTGTGTGGTGGTCACTAGAAAATTATTAGTTACTAGCTTTCGCCCGCGACTCTGTCCGCGTGGACTTTAGTTCAAAATTTTGCAACGCCGTTCACTCCCTTAAGGGTTAAATTTAGAAAAACGGCGAAACACGTTCAATCAATTGTGTTGAAGAGTATGTATTTTAAGTTTCAAGAAAATTAGACAACATTCTTTACACCTCCCATACAAATTTTGGCAACCCTTTTCCCCCCTTAGGGGTTGAATTTAAAAAAATCATCAATCAGTCTTATTCCTTGCCTACATTGTATATAGACTCTGTGCAAAATTTCAGGTTCCTAGGTCCAACGGCTTGGGCTGGGCGTTGATGAGTGAATGAATCAGTCAGTCAGGACTTTGAATTTTATTTATATAGATAGATAGATAGATATAGCTAATTCAATACAGCTAATTCAATTGAATGTACATAATTTGCACTACAAGCACCAATAGCAATTTAGCACAAAGAATGTAATTGTTCTCGTTTTTAATAATGAATAAATTTACTGAATAAGTTTCATAGTAGTTGTAATCGTGTTTGTGAAATAAATTTCTGATTCTGGTTCTAATACTGGCGACCGCTGAAAATCAGCGTCATGGTCTCCAACGATCATGGCATATGCTGAGCGGCGGCCATTTTGGTGCCATTTATGTCTCATTTATGGTAGTAAGTACTCTAATTAGAACCTAAGTCATCTACACGCTAAACCATTATTGTTTTTATTTTTATATTGATCCTGTTGGTACCAAATAAACGTTTTATATTCTATTATATTCTAATATTATTAGCACAGTCTTATGAATGAATAATAATCTCACATGAGCCACGCTTTTCTTGACTTACTTGCTCTTTCCACCCTTTACCCTCCCGGGATCTTAGACTACAAGACACAGTGTGACATCACTGACTTGTTTTGCACACATGCGTCCGCATTCATTGTCTTTTGACTATAATTTATAGAAGTTTACTTCCCCTGTTCCTTCAATAGGGTTTACGTCACCCGACGAAAGACAAAGAAAGCCTAAATTACCGTTAAGCATAATAATATATGAATAGAATAGGGTTGATGACTCAGAAGATACTCGTTGGGACCATATCCTTAAAACAATGAAACACAAAACTTTTATTCTGGACTTTAAAATATGTAGATTAGAAAAACAAAGAAATACATTAGGAGCCTTATATATTATCTAAGTTTCGTCATATACATTTGGCGGTCTTATCGCTAGAAGCGATGTCTTCAAGACAACCTTGGGACAATAAGTGAACAGGAAGATATAATAATAGGGAATATAATAGGGCGGCTTGAAAACATGTGACAGTAAGGCCAACCACTCTAGTCTTACAAGCCTCCACCAATCCGGTATGGCCTATACCTTCCTCAGGGAAGAGACCCTTGCCCCTCGGTGGGGACACAATGGGTTGATGGTGATGATGATGATTGCTACTATAACGTCACAAACATAACTTTTAAACTAAACTTTCGTAAGCACTAGACAGTATTAACTAACGCCTTTGCTTAACATTCACGTTGCTTAACCTTCGTGATCGTTTAAGACAGGGATTACCAAAGTGGAGAAGTGATATCGGTTTCCTAGGGGTCGACATAAACGAAAACTGATTTTGGGGGTTGACGAGGTCTAAAAATCGACCCCTATTACAAGTTACAAAGTACCTAGGTATTTTGTATCAATAGGAAAAAACGAAAGATAGGCCCCCTTATTCATAATAGTCTGCTAACTTAAAGCATTGCTAATTCTCACTCAGTCTTCTTCTATTGATCTAAGTCAGAATGAAAAATACTCCGTAGCGGCTGTTTTAAGTTAGCGGACCATTATGAATAAGGGGGTTGATCTTAAAGGTAGGTAATTTGGCCATGGGGGTCTAAGGTAGCATACAAGTGACCCCGTTTCCAAAATGAACATTTTGGAAAAGGGGTCACTTGTCCAAAATAGTTTGGGGATCTCTGGTTTAAGATCCCACTTGCTAACTGTGAAGTATTACATCGTGAGGAAACCGTAAATGTGTTTTAAGGTATTTCCATACCTTAGCGCTTGGTACAGTCGACAGCACGTCAATCTTCACATTTTAGTTGAAAAGTCGCCCGTAATGCAACGGAGTAGAGTGCATGGGTGTATACCATGATGTGCTGTCGACTGTACGTACGTACAATGGCCCAACTATGAAGCTTTGTGGCGGAATCTCAGGTATGAATGGAAGGGAGGGAGTGGACAAAGTGTGATATTGTGTGATAAGGAGGTGGGAGAGGTTCTACATTACGTGACGTCAAATTTCGAAATCTCTTATAATCTAAGAGTTAAAACACGAACTTGGAACTATTAACAAAAATTAAAAAAAAAACATTTGCAAATCCATCTATTCCTAACTCTATCGGAAATAAGTGTTATTTTGGAACTGTTGTCTAAATTAAATAATGTCTAGATGTAACATTGCAAAATATGTGACATCACATCACACTAGGGAGGGGGAAATCTCAAAAAGGTGACCAGCTGTGACAAGGAAGGGGGAAGGGTCAAAAATTATGAAATTCGTGTGACATAATTTATGGATGTCCCTTAACTAGAATTATAGTGTCGTTGTTTTGGACCAGAACGAGTGATTGTTTAGTGTGGAAGCTGTATTACACACTAAACAATTTAAAGCCGTATTCTATTTGGAGCTCACACAAGGGAAACGCAACCCTGGCGGACAATACTTGCGATATAGGGATGTTCTCAAGCGACGTCTTAAGGCCTGCAACATATCACCTGATCACTGGGAAGATCTTGCAATTACACGCCACAAATGGCAAAACCTAGTGCACAAGGGTGTTGAGAAGTTCGAAGAGAACCGCCTCCAAGTTCTAGAAGCAAAATGCCAAGCAAGGAAAATGAGACCTACACCTACAATTACAATGAAGACGGGCAGCTGCCCGTCGTCGGTCATGTAGAGCTCTACTGTGCCGAATGCGACCGAACATTCAAAACAAAGTTCGGATGTTCCAGCCACCTTAGAGCACACGCCAGGAAGCAGTGACGGTCGCTGTCGTCGGACAGGACGAAGAGGCCCATCATCATCATTTACCACCTTAGAGCACACGCCAGGAAGCAGTGACGGTCGCTGTCGTCGGACAGGACGAAGAGGCCCATCATCATCATTTACCACCTTAGAGCACACGCCAGGAAGCAGTGACGGTCGCTGTCGTCGGACAGGACGAAGAGGCCCATCATCATCATTTACCACCTTAGAGCACACGCCAGGAAGCAGTGACGGTCGCTGTCGTCGGACAGGACGAAGAGGCCCATCATCATCATTTACCACGCCTTTGTGCAATGTGCATGCATCGACTAATGAATGTCGATGAAGCGAAAGTGATTTGTCAGGATCGTGGCGGGTGGCAGTCCCTGGTCTCTGTCTACCCCTCTGGGATACAGGCGTGATCTAATATATTTGTCGTAAAAGCTTCTGCCACATGACTGTGTGTTGACATTAGTGATATTTTTTGTCCTGAGGTTGATATGAAACCCAGCTGCAGCTGGAATGTTTATTTAGGACACAGTAGTCCGTGTGACAGATTGCCCCTATTCGTATTCGGCATTTTGTTTCTACGTTTCGGATAAATTATGTGTTAATAAATTATACCTCTACACATCTGTATATTTATACATATTTATATTGAATTTTTCACTATTGTTATAGAGTTGGGTTATTTATATAATATATCTTATTTATGTATTTATAATTTATGTAATATTAATAATTTCTAAGTTTGGTTTAGGTTGTTAATGTCTTTTATTTGTTAGGTACTGGCAGAATACCAGCGTTACAGAAAGTCCCCTTTCTGTAACACATGCTGAGCTGGGTCTTTTTCACAAACGCAGTACATACATTGGCACGGCCTTTCATTTCTCTTGTGTTCGATCCTACTATTGTTTTTTTAGCTCTTAAGTGTCATTGTACTGTGTAATTTAATTTGTGAATAAAACTCATTCTATTCTATTCTAAATACACACGTCTTTCTAATATTGTATTTAGAGTGTTTGAATTGGGTTTGCGGCAAGTGTTATAACCCCTCAAGCCCCGAGGACTAGGGTTGTTGAGGAACTTGTTGTGAGGAAGAGGATGAAGAAGAGGAATTTTTTAAAGTCGATTTTGAGGAAGAGGATGAGGATGAGGAATCTGGCAGACTAAGAGGAAGAAGATGAGGAAGAGGATGCTAAAGACGAAGAACAAAATAACATTACGTAGATTACGCTAGTAATTACAACTTCTTTACCTACATGTTTCCATCTCTGTCTTCCTTTAACTTTTTAATACGGCGAGACTTCTCTCTCTCTCTCTCTCTCTCTCTCTTAAACACATTTCGTTTCAACAAAACTTATAACTCCTTCCTCTTAAATTCCTCATGAGGAAGAGGAAGAGGATTTTTTTTTAATCAATTTTGAGGAAGAGGAAGAGGATGAGGAACCTCAAAAATATGAGGAAATTCCTCATTTTGAGGAAGAGGAAGAGGAATCCTCATCAACCCTACCGAGGACCCGCCGGCGGGTCCAATATAAACTACGGCGCATTCCGTCAGGCCCCGTAGACCCGCGTCGTTCTGAAACGGCACTTTGAGTCACAGGTCTTAGAGCGGCTTGAAAACTTCTGACAGTAAGACCAGCCACTACTCTTACAAGCCTCCACCAATCCGGAATTTGCCCCCGTGGTAGAGTATGGCCAATGCCTTCCTCAGGGAAGAGACCCGTGCCCCTCGGTGGGGACATAATGGGTTAACACCTCAGACGCTCAGGTTTCCTCACGATACTTTCCTTCAGTTAGCGAGCGGTATTGCTACAATAACTTCACAAATGTATGTCATTTAACAAAGTCGCTGAGCTTCTAATCGCTAATTCATACTCTCATTCTACAAGAAGGCCTGTGCGGTGTGCCCTATAGAGGTATATGTACCTAAAATTGATTACAACCTAAAAACTAAGGCCTGGTTACTGAATTGGGAATTTCACTAAGTGAGAACTTTATGTACCGTTCTGTCACGCTCTTTTCCTAGAAATTTGACGAGACGGCACTACAGTCAAATAGTTACTTAGCAAAATTCTCAATTCAGAAACTGGCCCGAAGCAATGCCGGCTTAACACCATTTAGTACACAACAAATGCATGATGCACCGAAATTCCTCGCCCAGCAATTCAATAAACAATTTATAGGTTACCTTACCCTCTTTACGGCCGAAAATCGACCCAACCACCCACTCACAAGGTTCAAAGCCCACTGGCCGTCTACCGAAGGGGAGTATTCAGGTCTTGTCGAACGATTTTGGGACCCGAATTCGCCATCCGCTCGAATTGGGAACACCGGTTAATGTTGATACGATTTTCAGCAATGGATGTAGGTGTTGGTTGAGAGGGTCTTTAGTCCGGGGACAGATCCTGAGATAACGAACGTACGATATATACTGGTTTAGATTATCAGGAATTAGAAAAAATAATACAAAAAAATATTAATTTATGAAAAAAAAACATCTAAATGGTCAAAGAGCGGTGGAAGCCTTGTGACTGTATTGACTTTTCGGCTGGTTATGAAAAATATTAGCAGTATATAAAAAATCCCACATTACATACACACACTGAGGGTCAAACCTTCAGCACATTATGTCGGACAGTTTTCTTCTGTCTGTTAGCTTTTTCTCCGAGTAATCTATTAATTGTGAAACAGCTTAGACGTTCATAAAGTAAACTTTTTTTTTTACTAGCCAACTGAACCAATATCGATCTTTCTCTCTCTCGCTAGCAGAGCAGGCAGACAGACCTTCAGATGCCTGCCTTTTTCTCCACCACATTCGGCCCCAAGGCAACGGCTAACATTAGCATTATAAGTAGATCGACAATAAACAAACAGAATGTAAATTCTTTACTTATTTTTTTATTTTTTTTATTTTAGTTTAATACAAAACCCACAGCACAAGTTAAATTATAAAGTATGGTTGTGTAAAAATATCCAAACATAGGCCATTTAAGGGCTTACATTATATTAACTTAGCTTCTAGACAGGAACAAGAAATAGACATAACTACATAATTTAAGTTGTAAAAACAGATTTTACACATTTTACAGTGGAATAAGTTGAATAGAAAGAAGAAATCAGGCCTTATAGAATATGGCCTTAGATATTTTAAAACTTATTTGTATAAAGGAACAGAGTGCTGTTAAATATCATAACTGCATAAAGTGTGCGTGCGAGGGTGTAAAAAAAATAAAAAAATTCTGTTCAGATCCCTATCACCCTGTGCAGAACTGTCGTGAGTATCGAGGTCGCTCCGATATGGGTCAAGTTACGCCGGACGGTGCCTTCCGGGAGTTCCGGTTGGCTCTGAGCGCCGCGCTAGACAGAGGAACGACTGCCGAGCGAACCCGTAGCCCTCACTCGGGGTCTCCACATTGCCATCAGGATAATCACATCACACTAATATTATAAAGGTGAAAGTTTGTGAGTGTATGAGTATGTATGTTTGTTACTGCAGTTACTGCTTGACGTCTAAACGGCTAGAACGATTTTAATAAAATTTGGTATGGAGTTAGCTGACACCCTAGATTAACACATAGGCTACGTTTTACTGCGAGATAATATCTTATTCTCATGGGAAAATCCATGAACCGCGGGTAACACCGCGGGGGACAGCTAGTATTACAAGAAATATCATTGTTTCTTTTTCTTTCAATTCTTCCTATTGCGTCACATTCCTTTTACCCACGAAACTTATTATTTTTTTTAAGACATTTATTAAAAAAGTCATTAAAAATACTATAACTATTGTCAGCTATTGCGTTAAATACAACATGATAACAAGTTACTGAACCACTCTAACTTATGTATAAGTCAAGAATACGTACATACTACTGATAATGGCAGCCAATTTGATGAGTGACCAAGGGTCGATGGGCAGACTTCCAGCCCCACAGATGAATTGTGAACTTTCACGACACTTTCTAAAAAACAGTCTATGAGACTGGTAACCCGATTGGATGGCGGGAAAGAGAAGAAAAAGAAGCTTATTCCCGAAATTAGACCACACTTTTATTGTGGTCTGGTTAGATAACATCCGACTAGTGCACGGAGTAGTTTGTACTTACAAAGGTTTTCAGGAAGAGATCACTTTTATTGATAATGCCACCGTCTGTACTCTTACGTTAGTAATTAGTAATACGTACTGTAATATCTGCGTAATTAAATTTTTTACGTAAGATGAAAATATTGTCTATCTTTTTCACCCGTTTTTGTTTCAAAACATAACATTGCTATTCTGTTTAGTTCAATTTTTTGTGGTTTAACACTGCCAGGCGCTGTTGCTGTGATGACAAGTTGACGTCGATGACGCTGATTGCATTTCGTACAACTGTCGATGCAATAGGTGTGATCCAATCCAAAAAGCGAAATTACGATTTATACGAAATGCTTTCTTGATTTTTAGGGTTCTGCACCTCAAAATGAAAAACGGAACCCTTGTACAGTCGACAGTAGACGTACTGTCTAGGATGACGTACTGACTAGGATGACGTCCTATACATACACGCATGCACTCTACTCCGGTGCATTATGGATAGGCGACTTTGTAACTAAAATGTGAAGGTTGACGTGCTGTCGACTGTACGATGTTTTTTTTTCCGTCTGTCTGTTAAGCCCTCGGGAAGATAAAGATCTCGGGAACGAGTAGAGGTATCGAGTTGTAATTATTACTATATGTGAGTGGTTGACCAAAAAGGGACCTCAAGGGAAAATAATTGATATCGAGAAAATCGCGTTTGAAGTTTCGTGTATAGACGTGGCTCACAAAAAAATTCATAAAAAATTACTACGGCACCTAAAAATATTCTGGTTAGACCAAAACAAAGCTAAAATACCATGCGAGAGGTCCCGGGTTCGAATCCCGGCTGGGAAAAAAAAACACCCAGGTCATGGATGTTTACATGTTTGTGATGTCGCTGTTTCTGGTTCCCACGACACAGGGTATCTTAGTGTGGGACCAGAAGCAATGTATGTGACTGCTAGGTAAATGTAAATATATTAAAAAATTAACCGGTTAAAAATTCAAATAAAAAAATAACGGTTTTCCAATCGCTCCAGGTCCCTTTTTGGTCAACCACTCACCTAAACTCACTGCCACTGCTCAGCTGTGAAAAAATAAAACTTCTAAATTAACGTTAATAAGAAAAACAGCCTTTTACATCGAAAAAAACGTTGACCTCCAACTATGAAATTTGGCAGAGAATATCGTCTTATACACAAATACAAGAAAAAATCTTTAACGACCTCTGTGGCGAATCGGCTGGCACCTCTGCTTACCATGCGAGAGGTCCCAGGTTCGAACCCCGGCGGAAGAAAAAAAAACGCAGGTCTTGGATGTTTACATGTTTGTGACGTCGCTGTTTCTGGTTCCCACGACACAGGGTATCCTAGTGTCCAAAATGTACTTAATTATTGGTCGGATGTACAGGTTTTCTTTGTTGGATATGAAAATAGGCTAATACTGATTTATAATTACAGAAAAAATAAAAACCTTCTTTTTGACGATTTCTTGGAAAATCTCTAAATAAAAAAAAAATATAACTCGAAAACTATCAATAATCGCTGATCATACATGGGGGTGTTTTGGATAGGTCTCGGTACGGGCTATCTAAAAAAAAATATCGTTGCCCGTTTGGCCACCCTGTATTTTGTAGATACATATAAGCTATTAAATCTTATAAAATCCACTTATTATTACCAATGCCACTAAAAACCCGGCTACCAAAAAGGCCAAAGCACTCAATAGACAACCCGAGCGTGAAATCAACCAAAAATAACAATTAGTCAAGCACCCTTTACCGAAGTATAACCACCAACAGTCAAAAACACTCCAAATTATGTAAAAACCGCACTTATTCTCAACTAGAGAAGAGCTACCACATCCTAATTGTAAAAATCGCCCACTCTGCGCAATTTCTTGCTACAATTACGTATTTATACATGGGGTGGCCCCGATTGTTCAGAATGCAGAGACGGGTTATTGTCTGACCTACCCCAAGGTATAGGGCGACTATGGTTTTGGCAATTTCAGGGTATCCTAGTGTGGGGCCAGAAGCAATGTATGTGCCTGTATGTAAATGTTATGTTATGTTAATTTGGGGTCGATTTTTTATAGAAACTGCATAATTTTGCGGTTCCTGAAACCATTCTTGACTATATTTTACTCTCAAAACAGATTTACGGTCTTTTTATAAAAACTCGATTCCATGAAAACACTCCACAAACGACGATTAAGATTTTATCCAACTTTTTTGACTTAAGATTTTAACTCCTCTTTTACCATGTTTCTACTGCGACAAAAGAAGAGTACTTAAAATAACTTTTTTATTTATTTTATTTACTAGGAAACCAACAGATACGGTACAAAACAAAACAGTACATGAAAAAGTTGCGATATAAGGCCCAATAATAGGTTAACATTAAAATACTTATGAAAAATCATTACACGTTACACGAGAAATTACTACTGCTTACAGCTAATAAAGACTGCAGAACAGTACCTAATTCTCCCCAGTTTCTACAGTCTTTGACTCTACTGTGAAAAGCTGTGAGTTATATTTTATATGCACTTTGGCCAACAGCTGTTAAGAGTGGGCAAACAACTCGTTATTGTACGAGGAACCGAGAGTTAGAGCTCCATTCTTGGACTATCTATGGGAATATTCCGTTTTTTTACCAATCGCTACCATTTTCCTTTGTATTATTGGACTGTTACAATCGTGAAAACCTGCACATATTATCACATTTCAATGAAATTACGACAATGTCATCATTAGATACTTACCTAATGGCTCATTCGACCTATTTGCAAACCTCATAAAGCAATTCTAATCTACAAATCAGATACCACAATAAATAGTCGATAACGGCACCAGAGTCTACTCTTCCATTCTTTCATACATCTGATAGCCATAAATTAACAATGCTTTGTGGTCACCCTTACTAACAGCGATGTATGCATTTCCCTTCCCAAAAACTACAATGGGCTCTAAATTATGGGCTACCTATAATACAACTCTTGTGTAAACCTTAGTTAACCTTATTCTCTTCGATATAGAGCTTAAAATGCTTCATAAATTAGTGAAAATAATTTTGTTCATTTTACGCGCACCTGGCGAGCGCGTGCCCCAAAATAGCAAATTTCGGGGATTTGTTTCTTAATTCTATCAAAATGCAAGGAAGGATTAATGAAATTCCTATTTATTACATTAGGGATTATTTTAAACATTGGAATGTTTAGGGTGAAATATTTGTTTAGGTTGAAGTCTTAAACAATTCGGGATTATGAACCGGAAATAATTAGTTTTATAATCCTCGTTTAAGTGAGGGTTACTTTTAATCAATTTCGCTTTTAACCTAAATTTCGCTCACATAATTATTTTTTTTTCGACTGTGGACACAGCTCTATTCACGGGCTGATAAGATAGATGCTCGTAGCCTGGGCTGCCTGAGTGATCTTAAACGATCACTAAGTTTAAGCAACATACGGCGCGTTCAGTCCATGGATGGGTCACCGTCTATGACTAACGCTAGTGACATTTTTTCGAGCGGGTCCGTGCTTCGCAAGGCACGTTAAGCAGTTGGTGCCGGCTGCCGTCGATAGATGGCAGTCGTTAAGCCAAATCAGAGGCCTTAGGGGGCGGTTTGAAAACTTCTGACAATAAGATCACCCACTAGTCTTATAAGCCTCTACCAATCCGGACATGGCCCCCGTGGTAGAGTATGGCCTATACCTTCCTCAGGGAAGAGACCCGTCGTGCCCCTCGGTGGGGACATAATGGGTTGATGATGATGCACCCGACTGGCTTCATCTAAACAACACGAGACAGACCAGCGGTGGTTTTAGAACTGGCACCAGCGCAGTGGCTTCGTATAAACCTGGCAGTAATCATCAGTCAGCAGAAGTCGTAAATACAATAGTTTCACACCTTCTCCTTCAAACTCTTACTTATTTACAAAACAGCCATAAATAAACAATACGCCTTAACAATGCCAGAAACACAAACCCGTCTCAAGAATTAAGTTACAATCATCTCAAATATCAAAAGTAATCCTAAACACTTTTTATAATCTCCTTCAACTGGAGTTTGTCTTTGTTTTTTGTCCCAGTCACACCAAAATAATTGGAAACAGAAGTGCTATGTGGAGCAGAAAGTAAAAAAGTACTCATCTCCACATACCATGCCATCCGACAACAAATCTCGTTATTCCAAAATTTTTACGAAAGTTTTGTACGAAAACGAAAAAAAAGTTTAAAAAAGAAAAAGCCCCACTTGCAACTTGCACTACTTCATAAAATGTCACTTAAGCCACCATTTAAATTGACTTTTGTCTGAAGAGTTTTAATTAAATGCTAATAGTTTGACTCTCTCGTTCAATATTCTGTGCACATCAATAAAAGAATTTGTTTTTAATTTTTTTTTGCTAAATTGCCCGATGATGTGATTCGCCCTTGCGAATCATTATCAACAAAGGTTAGCTGGAAGAAAATACTTTTTAGTACTAAGCTCGACTATGTACATGACTTCATTGTGCAATAAAGAATTTTCATATCATATCATTATCGTACGTTTTTTGTACTTTAGCGACAGCAACACATTTTAAAATCTACCCGGTTTCGTGACGATATTACACAAGTGCAATCGTAGCACGAACATATTTATTTGTATTTTTTTAAATTAATTGTTAGAACTTACTGAACCAACGAGGAGCATCGTCGGCTCCATCTTCACTTACCATCGGGTGAGATCGGGGTCATTTTTTGTTTGTTGGTCAGTTTTTAATTTAAAAAAAAGTAACTTGATGGTTCAGTTATTAAGATTTGTGCATCCAAACTTCGTCTATTAATCCAGCACCGAACCCAACATTGGCGTTTTTTTTCTTTACAATTTATTTTTTAACACATAAATGTATCATGTGAGTAGAAATCGCACGCAATATATAGAGTGCGATGCCATTTTCACAATAGCCTTAAATTAAAAAACACACAAAAATAGTTTCGACTCAAATACCTTCGCGAAAATAATCACTTTTCATAAATGTAAAATCAGTTTGGGGGAGGCAAAAATAGACCTTCTGTTCTCCCTTTTTCCCCCTCTGGGCACTCAAGACACCTTCTGTTTTTGTTCCCGCCAAATTAGCCGCGCCCGTCATCTTGGATTTTTGTTTTCTTTTTCTGGAATATTTAAGAGCTGTGATTTCGGCCGTGAGGCAAAAAGTGCCAGTATTTAAATTGTGTTTCGTTTCACGCAATTTGCAACGCCCGAGATTCTAGATTACGCTTTGATTAAAATGTTTTTGAGAATTTACAAGTTTAAAGGACTAATGCACTAATTGTAGCTTTCTAAGAACCGCACAGAGATTTTGTCAGTACTTTCGTTTCAAGTCACTCCAAATGAAAACAAAGGATTTACTGGAACAGATACCTATAATTTTTTACTTTATTAATAGAATACTCTTTATTGTACGTACCTAATAATACTTCCTCTATTGTATAAGTTTCCAGGGTCCTCGTTAAGTTATTGTATTTATTTTGGCAGCTTGAGTGGCTTAAAATTGACTCATCAATGCTTGTAGGCTAACTACGCCAATTGTAATAGAATGGATACGTATACGATGCTTCTTCTGGAATACTAACAAGCAACAGTTGGAACCTCACCGTCAAAATAGGAACATAAATGTTTGAGGTATTGAATTTATTTTTATTGTAAATTATTTTGATAAACGAACGACGACCAACGACTAATAATGAATGTCGATGAAGCGAAAATGATTTGTCAGGATCGTGGCAGGTGGCAGTCCCTGGTCTCTGCCTACCAATCTGGGATACAGGTGTGAACTTATGTATGTATGTTATTTTGATATTTTCTATCGATAGTACTTTTCTATCCAAATGTAGTCATGTCTCGGATTAATGCATTGGTTCCGGCAGGATTATCTCTGGGCACCTGGAAGAACAATAAACAGGAATTAAAGAGGAATAGAGAAAGTATTTTTAAACAAATGTATACGCGCATACTCGGTATACATTGGCCACGAACCATATCCAATGCAAGATTATGGGAACTTACGGACCACAAGCCTATCAGCAAGGAAATTCTGCAAAGAAAATGACGCTGGGATGGGCATACGTTGAGAAGACCCCACAACCAGCTGGCCAAACAGAGCATAACGTGGTAAACGGCCGAGCCGTCCTCGTACTACCTGGAGGCGCTCCGCTGAGAAAGAGGCTGCCTCAACTGGAAAGAGTTAGAAGTTGCCGCACAAGACCGCGAGAAATGGAGATCCCTTCTACGAGCCGTCGAGCCCTATGTCCCTGATAAGGGATACGAGGAAATCATCATCAGCATAGAGCAGCGGTTCTCAAACTTTTTTGGTGACGGAACCCTTTTGGAAAGCGAAATACTTGACGGAACACTACAATAAAACAATAAAACAGTATGCACGAAACCTCTTGACAACTACGAATATAGATTCATTCATGCAACCATTCACAATATCATCATTAGTCATTCGCACTGCTGGACATAGGGCTTCTTCATGTTTTTCCAAGTTTCCCGCATCCAGCGACTCTCTGCCACCATAACCAGGTCGTTAGATCATCTGGTGGCGGCCTGCCCACGCTGCGTCGTCCGGTCAGCGGTCGCCAGATCAGACCTCTCCGCCCCAACGGCCATCAGTTCTCCGAGCTTTGTGCCTCGCCCACTGCCATTCATCCTCATCATCATCATTCAGCTACAAGAAGTCCACTGCTGGACATAGGCCTCCTCCATGGATTTACAAAAAGACCGGTTGGAAGCGGCTTGCATCCAGCGTCCCCCTGGCACTTGGATGAGATCGAACAGAGCAACTTTTCGAGCTATATTAACTCGGATTATCCTTCACAGTGCCCGATGAAAGTATAAATGCTTCTTAAAGCCTTTCTCATCATGACAACATAATGTTGTCCCTGTAAAAATACATTTATCTAATATATCAAAATATCTTTTCGCAGTATCAAACCCATCTGAAACAGTTTTTTATGGTATTTTTATTTGTGTACTAGCTGTCCCCCGCGGTGTTACCCGCGGTCTATTAGGGAAAATAAATTGTGGATTAACAGTAAAAATATAACTATTCACATTTTTAAAAGCAAAATAATGTATTTTTTTTATTTAAAACAACTTTTTCAAAAAGTTATGTACAATATGCGAATTCATTTTCATCGAAGTTCCCATGGGAATAAGGTATTTTCCCGCAGTAAAACGTAGCCTATGTCCTCAATCTCATCCAGGGTGTCAGCTAACTCCATACCAAATTTGATTAAAATCGCTCCAGACGTTTAGACGTGAAGAAGTAAAAACGTACACACTTACACACTCACAAACCTTTGCCTTTATAATATTAGAGCGATTAGTGTGATGATAGTGTGATATTTGGTAGATTTGAGTATAGGTCGTAAGCTAATTAATACGGCCAAAAACCGTCTGCCGGGTCAGCTAATAATTGATAAAACAAATGAGAGGCTCGCCAACGTGAACGCGTTATATCTTACACTGTGTCCAGCGACGTTGATCCAGAAGAACCGGAAGTTCCCGTAGGACTTGTAGTAGCCCTCGAGCCGCCCGTCCTCCCAGATGGGGTTCCGTGGTGCAGCCCTGTAACCCTCAGCGCCCTCCCACTGCAGCCGATCTACCCACAGGATTTGACCTGAAATACCAGCACTATCATAAGGCTTCGGAAAGCCCAAATCAGAATGGATTTTATTTTTATTGATGAATCAGTCTGTGTTCGACAACTTCTGGGCAAAGGCATCCCCCTTCCAGAAGCCACTTCCTGGACCGCCTGTCCAGGGAGCTGGTGGGCGACCCACGCAGCGATTGCCAGTTCATCGTCTCCACTCAAGAACTTTTGTGCCGCATCGACTTTCGGCCACTTCAATTGCAATAGACTATTACAATCACTTTAGTTCATTGGCGAATTATCTCGTTTCTGATTCGACATATTAAAGAGCCTCTGATCTATAGATCTATAGCCTAAGAGTTCAAGTCGATCGGCACTAGCTGGCTTGAATTGGAAGCAGCCGCGAACGACCGTCAGAAGTGGAGATCTGTGGTTAAGGCCCTATGCTCCCCTAGTAGTTAAAGGACCGAAGAAGAAGAAAAAGCCTCTGACCAAAGCCCGTTTCTTGGCACGCCGAGTGACTTTGAATTAGTGGACTCTCTTCACCAGTAATTTGATCTCAGATACTCTACTGACATCTCCAAAGGCCGATCAGAATTCAGCTACCTACCTGGTGTGTCGCAGATCAAGTCGAGGTTCCCATTGTATTTGGTCACAATCACGTCAGTCTCGTTCAAGAGCCTCTCAACTGAAAGAGAAACTGAGCTTTAGCTTTTCAAACCTTGTAATGAAAACTATCCTCCCAAAAAATGTTACCTACAGAGAGATAGTATTCGGTAGAGCAATGTTAGAGAAACAGAAAAAGATAAACACTCTAATTAGGACTTTTTTTACAATAGGCCGCGGCTTAGTTGACTCCGATTCTATAGCCTCGTCTTTCCTGTGGTCTTGCCGACCAAGCTGTCAGGATGCTGGTATAGGCACTGGACAAGCCTTCTCTATCTAAACAATGTCCCAAGCACTGCAGCGTCTGAGTGATCCCTTGACCCATCCGGTGTGAGTGAAGGTGTCACTGGAAGTTGTATAAATCATCTCATTCCGTAGATGAGATGATGATGAAACCCAAAAGCTTACAAGAACTTTTGTTGTACGAGATTTTTTGTCAATATGTTTTTATGGATAATGTATATTCTATTACATTTTCAAACAGGTCAATACATAGCGTAAAACCACCCACCTGCTAAGCGAAATCTGGTCTACCAGATTCTACCAAAAAATATTCAAAGCACTGAGTGAATACTGTGTGTGAATTCTTTAATACTGGGTAATACTTAAAAAAATATTAGTTCCAAAAGTTCAAAGCTCCAAAAACTTTTCGAAAGTTATCGTAAATAACCAATTCTTGGCGATTTGTTTCAAGAATTGTACCTTTTTGAAGTAACCCATAACAACAAAGAACAATATTCTATCTATCTGCCTAACCCTGGACAATATGAACGCCAGTATTGTAGATGAACATGAAGCGAAAGTGATCTATCAGCATCGTGGCAAACGGCACTTCTTGCGCTTACGCCTTTAGGATACAGGCGTGAGATTAAGTTATTCGATATTTCTTTACGAAGTGGGATTCACTGCTTACTTCCTTCTGTGACAGGTTTCATAAAATCTTCATTTAGGTAGGCGAACACAGCATTGGACTGGCTGCCCCAGGTCACATTCGCGGGAATACCGAGAGCTTCCTTGACCACTGTGTTCATCAGTACGTTCAGATTCCATTCCTCATTCCGAGACATGTATGGTCTGCCCGTTATCAGTGAATCCCTGGTTAGCTCTGTAACAAAGCGGACATTAGGTATGTGAATAAGATTTTGTTGAGAACGGAATTCGCTGTCGATATTTAGATTGAGCTCATGACAAGGACACTCCACACGAGCAGAGTCTAATAACCGCAATCTGTACACCAATTTACGGACGTAGTATTTTTAAATGAAGGATGCGGGATGCACAAAAACTATTGAAAAAAAGCGTTTTGCAACTTCGATAACAAACTGCATTTTAAAATGTCTCGCGAGAACTACTAAGTGACATGAGTCATTTGTATGTTCTTGAAGACTCTCATTTCCACCAATATAAAAATGTCCTGGTCTCAAACCTGCATCTTATGGTATCGTAATCAAGCAAGGACATCATATCAACCATGAAATCCGATTTTGCGCCGCTGGATGTCTGCTGCACAAAACCGGGAAACTTGGGAAACCATTAAGGAGGATTATGCTTGCAGTGGACATCAATAACTGATGATGAAGATATTATTAACATTATTCCAGATACACTTACTTGATTTTTGTCGGAATAGTCCCACTAGGATTCGCTCTGTCGCGTCGTCCGCTCGCCATGATTAAGCTCTGCGAATCAGAGCGAATTCTGGCCGGATTCTTCGGACAAATAGTCAAGTAAATCCGAAATAAAGTCAAATAATAAGTAGTACTTATAGTAGGGGAGTCCATGACGCTAAATCGGGATTTACTCGAGCGTCATAGAGACCCATTTGATTGTGAAGTTTAGATGATAAGAAGAAAAAAAATGTCATATAATATATACCTTTTCATCAGTGGGGGGAGCGACTATAGATTTTCAAAAATGTAAAAAAAAACTGTTGCATGGACATACTCGAGCGCGTCAGATATTGATAGCATCTATAACCTGTGTATTTTTGAAAATGTACGTATGTTCATCTAATTGTTTCAATGATGGGGGTGGTCGTACGTAAGGGTTGAAAATGAAAAAAAAAAAAAATTTCATCGAGCGCGTCAGATTTTCTAAGGGGATGTTATTTGCACCTAAAAAAAGCTCTTATATAATAATCTGACCATTTCGATGTAACGCAAACTCGTGGCCATTATTAGAATGTGCAAAAAAAATTTGCCATTTTTAAATACTCGAGCGCGTCAGATTAAGATATATATGGTTCTCCTTAATGCCCTAGACGTGCTGTCTCATAATCTGACGATTATCTAGAGGGATTCGCGTAATCTGACAATTAAAAATTTTTTTTTTAATTTTTTTCAAATCATTGAACTTAATTAATTGAAAAGCTGAAGAAATAGCATGCAAATAAAAAAGTACAGGTTTTTTAAGTATAATGCTTGTATTTTTAAGAAAATAATTATAAACAATTAAATTTTTTTGCGTAGTTTTTTTTAATCATCATCTTCTTCATCGGTAGAATCATATTCGTTCTCTGGCTCGATTCCATCCTCATCCTCCCCATAGCTGCACGCATTAAACTTTACTTATTATTTTTCTTACTTCGGCTTATGGAAATCGTCAGATTTTATATTTTTCATTATCGTTGAATTATTTTATTCAAAATAAAAAAAAATTAGCCACGCTCGAGAAAGTCGAGATAACGTTTTTTTTTACAAGTTTGTAATCCTCTTAGTTCTCTACGTCACGCGAAAATTGTCAGATTAGTGGAATATACACTTTTTAGCATGTAATTAACTCACCCTACCTTAATCTGACGCGCTCGAGAATTTCTGATGATCAATTCTTTTTTTACTAATCTGATCCTTTATCCTTGACAGGCGATCGATCATATATATGGGGCTCATATTTGGTGGAGGTACTTTACCTGGTACAAGGTATCTCCCCGTATGTTAATCTGCCGCGCTTTAGTAACTCCCGAAATCCCCTCTTGGGCTCCCTTACCATTACAAAATTTTACATAGTTCAAAAAAAGACGATGAAGGTAGAGTACCGGATAGATGGCTCACCGTAAGCGGTCCTTGTGTCCGGCGAGTTGATAGGCATTTTGGTCAGTATGTTGTAGAAGTCGACGCTACCGGTGGCCCTGAACACGGCGCCCTGGGTGGCGGCCCACGCGTTGGTGGACGCCACGTACTGCCCCTCGTTGAACAGTCTCTCGGCCTCGCCGGCAAATTGTTGGATCTCTTCGTACCTAATAATATTAATACAACTTATTAATATAAAAATAACTTCCACACAACACAATCACTTGATCTGTAAACTAGGATACCCTGTGCTATGGTAACCAGGCAATAACCAACAATCAGCTAACATAACTTTTTTTTAAAAACGACGCGGATTATACAAAGCAAGCCGTACATGTGATTTACGGCTGTGTAAAAATATCGTGAGTATACAAGGCCAGAAGCAATGTATGTGCCTGTGTGTAAATGTTGTTCTGTGGAACAGGCCTTTCTTTCTTTTATATTTTTTCGATTTAGGATCCCGTTTGCGAAATATTAGCCTTAAAAGGTCAAATTTTAAATTTTCGTCCGAGTAGGGCGGCGCCTCCTGGCTAAACGTGGAAACGTTAAAAAATCAAGGAAATAGCACATATCATCATCAACCCATTATGTTCCCACCGAGGGGCACGGGTCTCATCCCTGAGGAAGGTATAGGCGGTGGTGAAGTATGATGATGCTACCTTCTTGGTGTCATTTAGGGGTCGCAATACCGAATCATTTAAGCAAAACCGGTATTTTCGATATTAGCTCCAGACCAATACCGATAATCCGGTATTTTCGATATTTCCGGTATTAAGCTAAAGTTAGCAAATTTAGTCTAATAAAGTTAGTTTGCGAAGGAATAGTAAGTAGGTACCTAACCTAAATGAATTTATCTTCTAAATAAAACAAAATTTTCATTGACACAAGGTTTATTATTTGATTTATTGGTAATCAATTAGTTCGTTCTTAGCAATACTAATACTAGACTAAATGCCCGTTTATTCCTTTATTAAAATAACTTAGGTAAACTAGTTCAAATACTTTAATTAAATGTAGTGTTTGACTAGGAAGTAGGAGTCGCTAGAGGAGCTGAACCACATGTTGGCCAGCCTAGCATCAGCCTCGCGACGCATCGGTCTTGGTATGAATTTGGATAAAACCAAAGTCATGATCAATGCCCACATTGATCCAATACTGGTCATCGTACATGGTCACCTTCTCGAATTTGTTTCCGAATACACTTACCTCGGGCAGATTCTGCAGTTAGGTGAAAACAATTTCGAGAGGCAGGCCAAGAGGAGGATCCAGCTGGGCTGGACAGCGTTTGGGAAACTACACCGAGTCTTCTCGTCATCCATACCGCAATGCTTGAAAACGAAAGTTTTCAATCAGTGTGTCCTACCTGTTATGACCTACGGAGCCGAGACATGGACACTCACGAAAGGGTTGGTCCAGTTTAAAGTCGCTCAGCGAGCTATGGAGAGAGCTATGCTCGGAGTTTCTCTGAAGCATAGGATTCGTAACTAATACATCCGACAGAGAACCAAAGTTATCGACATAGCTCAGAGAATTAGCAAGCTGAAGTGGCAGGGGGCTCGCCATATTTCGCGAAGAACCGACAACCGCTGGGGTAAACGTGTTCTTGAGTGGAGACCGCGACTCGGCAAACGTAGTGTAGGACGCCCTCTAACCAGGTGGAATGACGATCTGCGAAAAACTGCAGGCAGATGCTGGATGCGGCAAGCTGAAGACAGGGCGATATGGCGCTCATTAGGGGAGGGCTATGTCCAGCAGTGGACTAATATAGCCTGATGATTATGATGATGATGATTATTTACTCACTAATTTGTCTATTTTCTTTCTAAATTCAGAGTGAAAACAAACCACAACACCAACAAAACACGCAATGACGAATGACGATGGCGAAATGTAAACAGTTGAAATAGAAAATTTGACACTATCGTCCTTATTCTGAGTTATCGGTCTCAAACTCGCAACTAACTTCAACTCACTCACTTGCACCGTTCGCGCCACGCCATTGGCTCGTTCGCTAATCATTGCGCAGGTCAGACGGAGAACGGGAAGTTCGGCTACTCGGCTCTCGCCGGATTCATCGGTCTTGCCGTAAGGAGAACGAACTCAACTCGTGCGCGCGTGATTTGAATTAAATGGCGCGTAACTTTTTCTATTTGTTTGTAATGTTTGTATTTGTTTTTTATTTATTTCACTAAAATCGAAAATACCGAATATCCCGGTTTTTGTGAAATGAATACCGGTATTAATTAGACCAAAATTTGGCCCAGTATTCCGGTATTTTCGAAATTCGGTATCCCGGATTGCGACCCCTAGTGTCATTACACGTACCCGCTTTGCTCCACTAGGCCCGCAGCCAGCAATAAAGGGCCCCAGGTCAGAGTGGCGTCCACGGGGGATATCCAAGCGTTGCCCATTGCAATCCCTCGAAGGTTTGACGATATAGTGCCATTCTCCTCGGCCTGAAAGCGAACCACAGCTGTTTCTATGAAGTTTGGCCCTTAAATTAAAAGATTATATTTCTGTTTTTTTTTTTATTGCATTGGAGTACCCGAAAACGATGTCGTGCATGCAACGACTAATAAAAGTCGATGAAGCAAAAGTGATTTGTCACGGTCGTGGCAGGTAGCAGTCCCGGTCTCTGCCTACTCTTCTGGGATACAGGCGTGAGCTTACGTATGTATGTATTGTGTGCACTGGAGTTTATAGCAGTTTTTTAATATCTTTAAATATTTTAAATATTTAATTTTTAAATATCGATTCTTCAATAAAAAAAAATATTTGTGATGGAAGTTGCTTTGGAGGTTAAATTCATTGTTTATTATTAAAATGGGCAAAAATACTGTATTCTAATCATAAACGAGATTGCAAGAAATTAATCAAAGTTATTGAATTATAAGATTAGATAAAGATATAGATACTTATTTGTGAAACATGAGTATGATTAGTTGATTCATAAATATTATTTCTAAAAAAATACTTAATTTGCATATAGGAATATTAATAATCGGAATGAAAAAAAAACAAGGTATAATGAGCGTGGCCACCGTATCGGTGGTAAAAATATTGAGAAAATTAATCCCACTGAAACTTTCCGGATGCTCGTCTAGAGACGGAGCTCGCGACGTCGGATGCTGTTCTCTGTATAATGCTTACAAAAGTTGTAATTCCTTTCAAAATAAATATTTTTTATTACCTTTTTCCGGATTCTCTTCCCAGATTTTACGTCGGAAGAGTCCGGCCTGGTTCCAGTCCGAAACCTCCGTCTCTACTCACCATGATTAAGCTCTGCGACTCAGAGCGAAACTTGGTCGGACTCTTCCGACAAAGAAGTGTAAGTAAAGTAAGTGTTTCCGGAATAATGGAAGTTAATAATGTTTAGTACTAAAGAAACTTCTTCATTCTGTTAGAAACATAGATGGAATGTTGGAATTTAGAATGAATTCTTTTAACGGTGAAGCCTGGACTTGCTTTGTAAGTACCAAACTTTTGTCGCTTTGTGAAATTGATGTTTTTGAGTGTTTGCGAGTTCTAAAAAGTTTCGAATACATCCTTACTGACGAATACATCCTTGCTGACCAAGATGTCCTTGCCGACGAATTTGATCCTTTTTATTCGATACTGACATCAGTCTTTTGTTTTCGCAATGTTAGCGCAAGCAACATACCTACATATTATAATACCTATCGTCGGCTAAAGTGGCAAACCTCTTAACTCCATTTCTTTTTCCAAAATTTAAGAGATTAGCTATAAGATGCGCCCAGAAATTTAGTTTATAAGGATGCAAAAAAAAAAAAAAATGGAGTTAACAGGTTTGCGACTTTAACCGACGCTATACCTATCAATAAAACCCTTTCTTTCTATTTAAAAGTGCTCCTATTTGACAATTTGGCAAGAGAAGTAAATCTCTTCAGTGGTTACCAACTTACCTCTTTCATTTTTATACCCATATCAACGGCCATCTTCCCTCCGTACGATTGTCCGTAGATGTAAAGAGGTACTCCTTCGAACTCCGGGTGATTGGCGTAAAAGCCCCGCATTAGGTTGACAAAATCGTCAGCTGCAATGCCATATTATTACATTAGTTAACTAGGTACTGTAGCAAACAACTTTTAGTAAAAATACTTATTAGGGACTTCACACACGGCAGCTATAATATACATTACATCCCAGGATGTATATCTTAGAGACCGCTCAGTACCTTTAAGATACGAAGATGTAAAGATGTATATTATAGCTGTCGTGTGTGGTCTCCTGACGATTTCTATGGAAAGATGTAATGAGATATATATAGCTATAATATAGATCTTTACCTTATAGCCGCCGTGTGTGGAGTCCCTTAGGCAAAAATACTTTTATTTTATATTTTCGTCGCGCGTCGTCTAGCCTACACTCCATTTATCTATACTTGACTTTTTTCCAAACTTTAAACGACACTAAATCAAAAACCTAGTGCTAGCTAGTCCTAAATTTGCAAACTGTTTCGAGTTTTCTAAAGCTAAAGGTTTTTGATTTAGTGTCGTTTAAAGTTTGGAAAAAAAGTCAAGTATAGACAAATGGATCATAGCTAGGGATGGACTGACCCCTAAACAAAAGCGTAGCAATTCCCTTTCAATCCCATTTCCCATTAAAATCATCCTAGATGGCTGTGCCAGGCAGCTACTATAAACATAAACATTTATATACACGCACATACATTGCTTCTGGCCCAACACTAGGATACCCTGTGTCGTGGGACCCAGAAACAGCGACGTCACAAACATGTAAACATCCAAGACCTGGAGTTTTTTTTCTCCCCAGCCGGGGATCGAACCCGGGACCTCTCGCATGGTAAGCTGATGCACGGCTAGAAGGTACTATGAAGAGGAATTGCTACAGTACTTACTAGTGTCACTCGTAGCCCCGGCCAAATGAGTGATCTTAAACGATCACGAAAGTTAAGCAACGTAGGGCGCATTCAGTACATGGGTGGGTCACCGTCTATGACTAACGCTAGTGGCATATTTCCGAGCGGTTCCGTGCTTCGCAAGGCACGTTAAGCAGTTGGTGCCGGCTGCCGTCGATAGATGGCAGTCGTTAAGCCAAGTTAGAGGCGTTAGGACAGCTTAAAAACTTCTGACAGTAAGACCAGCCACTACAGTCTTACAAGTCTTCGCCAATCCGGACTTTTCCCCCACGATGGAGTATGGCATAGGCCAGGACTAGACCTTCCTCAGGGAAGAGACCCGTGCCCCTCGGCGGGGGCATAGTGGGTTGATGATGATGATTTACTAGTATTGGAGTACTGGCATCTGATGAGATTAAAAAACTTAAGGAACGAACTAGAATAATAAGTACAAAATTGTTACCATTCGGTGGCTCCAAAATGTCTGTTGTTGTATGTCTGATCGCAATTTCATTTTATTTTATTATGGATACTGACGTCGCGGCAGACCAAGGCGAAGATGGCGGGACGACCTAAATGCATTCTTACCGGGATGGTGCGAGGTGGCTGGAGACAGGGAGAGATGGAAAGCAGGAGGGGAGGCCTTTATTATGTTTTATATTGCATCATAGTTGGGCTTACCAATTTCTTCGTTGGTCGTAGTGAGGAATGAGAAGTCATCAACGTAGCTGAAGCCAGTGCCGACCGGATTGTCCACAAACAACACGTTGAAGTTGTTAACCTAAAATGGACGAAATTTGTTATCGACATTATGTTTAATTTAAAATAATTTTAAACTAATACTAACTTGCACAGAACACAAGAAGAGAAAAGATAGGCAGAGTGGAGTTTTTTTTCCGATGAATTTTTCTTCACTATATTCGGCCCCACGGCTAACGTTACAAGTACTGTTGGCGATTAATAGCTTTAGGTACCTTTTTTGTGCGTACTTTTTCTTTGTAATACTGGTATTAAAAATATATTTCTTGTCATCAGACCTTCTTCTAATTATAACACGTGCATTGATATTCAACCAACCAAATTGTTGAAATTTATTTCATCTTTACGTTGAAAAAATGAATGGGTGACCGTTCTGTGACTAACGCTAGTGGCATTTTTCCGAGCGGTTCCGTGCTTCGCAAGGTACATTAGGCAGTTGGTGCCGGCTGCCGTCGACAGATAGCAGCCGTTAAGCCAAGTCAGAGGCCTTAGAGGGGCTTGAAAACTTCTGACATTAAGACCAGCCACTAGTCTTACAAGCCTCCACCAATCAGGACTTGGCCCCCGTGGTGGAGTATGGCCTGTACCTTCCTCAGGGAAGAGACCCGTGCCCCTCGATGGAGACATAATGGGTTGATGATGATGAGGCCATTTGATATGAAAACCAAGAGGAAAATCAAACATACCCACGTGTAATCCCTCTCTTGCAGAGTCAAGTCCCAAGGTCCGAGAATCTCGAAGTTCCCGATCCCGGTAGAGGAGCCCCCAGGACCTCCTTGGAGCCACACCACCAAGGGTCTCTCCGTGTAGTTGGCCACTGGCGCCATGGTGTAGAACAGCCAATAGAACATATGGGCACCTTCCCTGACGTCTACATATCCGTAGTCTTGGTCAAATGGTCCGAAATTGCCTGGAACCGAAATTGCAAATGTAATTGTGGCATTAAGCAGTTGGTGCCGGCTGCCGTCGATAGATGGCAGACGTTAAGCCAAGTCAGAGGCCTTAGGGCGGCTTGAAAACTTCTGACAGTAAGACCAGCCACTAGTCTTACAAGCCTCCACCAATCCGGACTAGGCCCCCGGAGTATGGCCTATACCTTCCTCAGGGAAGGGACCCGTGCTCCTCGATGGGGACATAATGGGTTGATGATGATGTGCAATGCGAAAATATATTGTAAAAAAACACTTACACAGACCACTGTGAAATAAACACAGAATAAATAAAGTTGACCTCAGAAACATAATGAGGCTCCTTAGGCGAGTTTACTAGGGCTTGGGAAAACACCGAATGACACAATTAGCCGTATGTCTTATCGGCCGAGATATCGTATCGAGTGTTAAGCAATTTTTATAACATAAGAACTAATTACATCGCGCGTTCATTTTCTAATAACGGCTTTCTGAAATCCCAGGTATTCTCTGATCTATTATTTTGAAGACCTCTGTGGCGCAGTAGTAACGCATCTGCCTACCATGCGAGAGGTCCCGGGTTCGAATCCCGGCTGGGGACAAAAAAAAACCAGGTCATAGATGTTTACATGTTTGTGATGTCGCTATTTCTGGTTCCCACGAGACAGGGAATCGTGGGGCCAGAAGTAATGTATGTGCCTGTATGTAAATGTTTATGTTTATTGTGTCATTTTCATGCATTAATGTTTATAATTGGCTTATCTACTAACTCTGATAAACCTTCCAAATTAAGACTTTTTTTCCTAAGATAAATGTACAGGTTTTAAACATTGTAAAAAGAAATTAATATGTTGAATGCCCGCCCTGGCCGTTGTAATGTGGCCTACCTACGTTATCCACGTGTGTATAGTCCTTAATACCACCCTAAATAGATCTAGGCTTGTATCTATAATATAATTGCACTCGCACAGCCGAGCTTGGGGGCTGGCCAGTACCTAATAAATTGCATATCGAATCGATAAGCAAACAACTCAACTCGACAAGGAGTTATGATCGAGCTTGGCGGGTATGAAGCGTTTACACCAACAGAACTTACTAAATTTTGTACAACTGGCTCATATACAAGGCGTAACGAAATCCACAAAATTTGATTAGCAAGTTGAAGTGCGTGTGTTCCTAGTGATGACTTAAGGATGTGAGACCAGTGAGCTCATTATGTAATTTTCGCAACGGATATTCATACGTCTTAAAAAGTCACGTCAACACAAAAACCGACGTCGTACGGAGCTCGTAGTCTCGCTCTAACATAGCTAGCTAAAACAAGTCTTTAAATTTAACAGGTACGGAATTCATAAAACATTTAGGTATACCTATAGTCCAGTCATTATATCCAAAAAACCGACCCTACCCGTGAATAATCAGTTCTTGGATTTTTTTTCATAGGTCCCTCGGAGGGGTCACTGGGAGTGTAAATTCACAGAGTATACTGAATGCTCGAGCGTATATTAAAAAACGGTTTTAATTGAATAACTCGGCCATTTTTGATTTTACGGTTTTAACCGTGAGGACAGAAATTGTAGGATATTTGATTCTCTATAAGTTTGGTCCTCACAATTTTTCTTTTTCCTTATTATTATTAATTTTTATTTCCAAAATATCAATTTTCGGGGAAAAAGGTGGGAACCGAAATTGTTCATAATTTGATTCTCTACAACTTTTTTTTCTCTTCAGTCATGCCGTAAAACGTGGAACATAGGAGATAATGATAATATTTTGAATTTGTCACGTTTTTAAGTTTTTATTTCCAAAATATCGATTTTGGGGGAAAAAGGTGGGAACCAAAATTGTTCAGAATTTTAATTTCTACAACTTTGTTTCTCTTCATTCGTGCCGTAAAACGTGGAACATAAGAGATAATGATAATAGTTTAAATTAGCCGGGTTTTTCAGGTTTAACTTTCAAAATATCGATCCTCGAAGAAAAATTATCAGGACCAAACATGTAGAGAATCAAATTTCCTACAATTTTTATCCTCACAGTTTTACTTTGTAATCAAAAATGGACGAGTTATTCAAGAAATTTTCTAATATTGGCAGGATCCTGATTCAGTCTACTTTTTGAATCTAGACTCCCAGTGACCCCCCGAGGGACCTATGAAATAAAAACTAATTATTCACGGGTCTAAATCTATAATGACTGAACTACTGGCTATCGGTTGTACTAAGTATAATTTATACTTATTTCTCTAACCAATTATGCTACTTATAACGAAACAGGGCCCTTAGTGCGAGTTTTTTCATTCACTTTCGATAGCGAGAGCGTTTGCAATTTGTATAGGAGTGACAGAGAGACAACTAGGTGGCGCGCTTTGTCACTCCTATAGAATATGAGTTTACGTTAACGCGATCGAGTAGTTAAAAAAACTCGCACTAAGCACACAGATCGTCAATTTCTAACATGAGAAATTCCTTTAATTATAATAAACTCGTGTTTTGGAACCTTTACCAACCTTCATAATAACCACTCGCAATCCGTGTTTAAGCAGTTAAACACTGCAAAGTATTTTTTTGCCTTTTTATGTTTCTCCATTTTTAAAACATCAGTCGGATCGGTGAAGTAGGTTACGAACAAAACTCGCGCGCGCGTCACTGCTCGCTCGTGAGTCCCTACAAATTCCCATCCGACGCGGTGGCCGCATGTACTTACGCTTTCGATACCGCCACGCAAAGTGAAACAGCCCTGCTTGTGGTCTACGCGCGCACACATATCAAACTTTCTAGGTGTCAATGGTATGAAAAAACACGTCACGTGATCCGACCGTGTATCTGTGCCATGGCTTCCAAAATTAAATCATCAGTGCTTCTGATTTTGTGCCCAATAAATGACCACCCAATAAATGAATCGCTCTTAATCGATCGATCGATCTTAAACAATCACTAAGGTTAAGCAACATACGGCGCGTTCAGTCCATGGATGGGTCACCGTCTATGACTAACGCTAGTGGCATTTTTCCGAGCGGTTCCATGCTTCGCAAGGCACGTTAAGCAGTTGGTGCCGGCTGCCGTCGATAGATGGCAGTCGTTAAGCTAAGTCAGAGGCCTTAGGGCGGCTCGAAAACTTCTGACAGTAAGACCAGCCACTAGTCTTAGGTACAAGCCTCCACCAATCTGGACTTGGCCCCCGTGGTGAAGAATGGCCTATACCTTCCTCAGCGACGAGACCCGTGCCCCTCGGTGGGGGACATAATGGGTTGATGATGAAATGACCACCCAAAATATACAGTCCACAAGCTACGCACACGTACATATTTTTTACAATGTAAGTAGGCCTTTTATATTATTTAATTTAAACAAAACAAACACCTGAGACATACAAGTAATGCGGTCAATATCAATGCCTCATCATTGCCAAAGCAGTTATGTCGAAGTCCCGAGTGGGATAAATAAATAAACTGTACAAGTCTGCACAAGAGGTTGAATTGTTGAGATATCGCGTGCACCATCTTGGGACTATTGCGTAGGGTCAGGAAAACAAAGCTTAGGTACCCTCAAATCCCGCCAAGATATTGACAGCTAGGTAAGCCGCGCCTATACATTTATGGCTGCATCATTAATCTATGCCGGTCTTTTTTCCTTCAACCTGTCCACATGTCCAACGCAACATTCCTTTCTCAATAGGCTATTAAATAGTCAAATTTTGACCGATTTCTAAAAACCATCTCAAATTTTTTTGGTGTTCATGGAGTCCTCAGAAAGTGGTCATTTAAATTCTTTCGTGTATTTCTTGCAAAAAAGGCAAACGAAAATTTACTTTTCAAATAATCGGCCATAACGCTATCTTGGGCAATATAGCGTCGCACAGGAATTATGACGTCACTTCCCAGTAAATCAACCAATGAACGTAAGAAAGAATTAATGATAGACGCCATTTTTACTGGCATGTGACGTCATCATAGAATCGGCCAATCCAGGCCGTTTTCGAAACAATGGCTGCAGATACATAATTATCAAACTTTATCTTGTGTTTTTTTACAAAACATTGTCTTTTTAGTTAAAATGCTTGAATGCGTATAAATAATACTGTTCTTTTCACACTGTCAAATAGCCTGTTGTTGACGTATATTACAAAAACATTTAAATACTGGCACATACCTACATTGCTTTTGGTCCCACACTAGGATACCCTGTGTCGTGGGAATCAGAAACAGCGACATCACAATCATGTAAACATCCAAGACCTGGGTTTTTTTTTGTCCCCAGCCGGGATTCGAACCCATCGTTACCTACACACACTACACTTATCTGTCAACATGATACTTTTTATTCGAATTCTACGGAAACAAAATATGAACTGGCACGTAAAAATATAAAAAGAAATTGTTAGTTTTGCTGACACTACGACGAAGGCGTGTGCACACGGCATTAACATTTATTTCAAACTCTGCGCTTTGCACTTACAACTTGCCACAACATTGTCAACAGCCTCCCTGTGCCACTCTCCACCTTACGCCTAGGACATAAGACCTATAATCCCTTGTTAACGCGAAGCTATATCTTACTTCCCGCAACAGCTTGTTAGGACGGTAACCGCCCCTTTTATTTTAATCACAGCTATAAAGTATTATCGCAAAGGAAACGCTGAGCTTTACAAACGTCTTTATTATCGCAGGGAGAAGTTTAATGTTAATATTATTGGATGGATAGTCGTTACAGAATCGCTCGTAGCCCCGGCCGCGGCCGCCTGAGTAACCTTAAGCGATCACGAAGGTTAAGCAACATAGGGCGCGTTCAGGGCATGGATGGAAGTCTGTGACTAACGTTAGTGCCTATATAGGTGATTTTTTGAAGATGCTTTCTACTGTTGGTGTGGAATATCTGCCGGCGTCCCCCAAGGTGGCGTGTTGTCTCCTCTTCTCTTTTCAATTTTCATTAATAGTATTTCTCATCAGATTTCTTCTTCCTACCATCTATATGCAGACGATCTCCAAATATATACACAGGCGACTTTAAATAATCTGAGTGCGGCTATTTCCACAATTAACAGTGACCTATCTCAAATATCTAAGTGGAGTAATACATACGGTCTGAAGGTCAACCCTAGTAAAACACAGATTATTATCGTCGGTAGTCGACAATTCATTGCTAGGGTTGATGTGGACATGCTTCCAACGGTAATGTTCGAAGGGAAAGCAATTCAATTTAGTGAGACTGTCAAAAATCTCGGTATTATCATTGATAGTACCTTATCTTGGGTACCGCAGCTGGAAATGGTGAGCCGGAAGATGTTCGCATCTGCAAGCTCCCTTAGACGGCTTCGTAATTTTCTACCCACTGCTACCAAAGTTGCGTTAGCACAATCACTCCTTCTTCCTATTCTCTACTACGCTGATACATGTTATCTCGACCTTACCGAGGAGCAACTAAATAAACTTGAGCGTCTTCAAAACTTCTGCATCCGGTTCATGTTTGGTCTGCGCAAATATGATCACGTTTCCGATTTTCGTTCACAGCTCAAGTGGCTCCCAATCCGCCTCCGTCGGAATATGCACATACTTTCTCTTCTCTATTGCATACTGTTTAATCCAACAATTCCTTCCTATCTAAAAGAACGCTTTGAATTCCTTCACTCTTCTCATATCCTTACTCTTCGCTCCTCCCAAAACCTTCTCCTAAAAATCCCATCCCACCGCACCACTTTCTACAGCAGCTCCTTTATAGTGCAGGCAGTCCGCCTTTGGAATGACCTGCCGGTAGAGGTGCGGAAAGCCAAGCCACTGCCAATTTTTAAGACTATGGTAAAGGGTCACTATTTATCTCGCTGGTGTACTGTAACACTATTGCTGTCGTTTTATTTGTGTCTTGTGTGTATGATATGTGTATAATTTTATGTATTTAGACAAATTATATATATATTTTAAATTATTTAGGTATTTGTGTATATTATTCGTGTGTATTATTGATATGTTATGTATATAATTTGGTTAATTAGGCATGTATAATGAATATATCTCAGAAATTTTTATATTACTTATTTTGTACATCTACCTCCTTCTCAAATGTCTAGCTCCAGTCCATCCAAAGGTTGTCTGGAAGAGATCACTTTTAGTGATAAGGCCGCTGTCTGTATACTTAGATTAAGAAGTATCTTTGTAATCTCCTTTCTTATGTACAATAAAGTGTTCTCTATCTATCTATCTATTTTTCCGAGCGGTTCCGTACTTCACAAGGCATGTTAAGCAGTTGGTGCCGGCTGCCGTCGATAAATAGCAGTCGTGAAGCCAAGTCAGAGGCCTTGGAGCGACTTGAGAACTTCTGACAGTAAGACCAGCCACTAGTTTTACAAGCCTCCACCAATCCGGACTAGGCTCCCGTGGTGGAGTATGGTCTATACCTTCCTCAAGGAAGAGACCCGTGCCCGTCGGTGGGGACATAATGGGTTGATGATGATGGCAGGTAACGAGATCAGGAGGCGAACCAAAGTAACCAACATAGCAACAAGGGTCGCTACTCTAAAATGGAGGTGGGCAGGTCATGTTGTCGCAGGGAGGACGAAAGATGGAGTCGCAAACTACTGGCGTGGCAACCGAGGATCGGACGTAGAAGTGCAGGCCGACCCCCAGCTAGGTGGCGTGACGACATCGACAAGGCAGTAGGGAAGACCTGGAGAAGAACAGCGCAAAGCAGAAACGACTGGCGCTTGCATGGAGAGGCCCTTATCCAGCAGTGGATATCGACGGGCTGAAGATGATGATGATGATGGAAGTTATGGTTGTCAGATTTTAATTCGGATAACATAAAACACACCACAGACTACATCTATGATTTTGTTCTATTTAGTTGTTTTGTCTGTTGCGTTTTTAGTGTTTTCTTTATTGTTGTTCTGCAGTACAATATTATGTTCATTCATCATCATCAACCCATTATGTCCCCACCGATGGGCACGGGTCTCTTCCCTGAGGAAGGTATAGGCCATACTCCACCACGGGGGCCTAGTCAGGATTGGTGGAGTCTTGTAAGACTAGTGACTGGTCTTACTGTCAGAAGTTCTCAAGCCGCCCTAAGCCGGCCGCCGCCGCTTAACCTTCGTGATCGTTTAAGATCACTCAGCCGACCGGGCTACGAGCGATTCGATTATTATGTTACTTGTCTGTTGTTTTTTTTATTCTGTGATGTGTATAATTTTCATCTTCTGCTTCATGAGAGAAGAAGTCTTTCTGTTCTGCTTTCCGCGAATCATTCCGCCACGTGTGTGGCAAAATTCCTCCTTACCCTATTAGCATGTGGTCCTCGTAACACCCCGGACACATTAGCCATCGCCCTTCAATGAAACTGCAGTTTACAATGAGAAAGTCATCCAGTACCGTTGCTTAGCAAAGGAAATGATTTAGATGCGTATCAGGTTGTATGCTGTAGTGGAGGCGCCGTCTACAAACATTGTGTGGGTGTGGAGGTGCGAAAGAAAGCAGAGTTGTGGATGCGTCATCTTTCATAGGGCTTTCCTATAATCTATAATGTGATTTTAATACGACAATGGTACCATTTTGTAGTTCCCAAAACTATCACTTGCAATTATTATTATGAATTCTTTACTGTACAAACAATATTGTACAAAAGGTGGACTTAATGCTAATGGCATTTTCAAGCGAACCCACAGAAGATTGAAGAGAGGCAAAAATTGAGGTAGGTGTGCAAAAAAGAAAGATAAAAGTACCTAAATGTATTATAAGATGGATTTATGAAACAATAATATTATACAATACAAACTAATACTTGATATTATGAAGTTAAATAGGTAAATATCAATAAAAACGTACCATCTCGACAAAAATGTACCTCCGACAAGACGCACATAAATAAACTTGTAACTAATTCTTATTAATATATTAGCTCCTAAGTAGACCTAACTATTCAATAATTATTAGGTTTTTTTGACGTCGGGAGGTTTGTGACGTCACTGTTTCTGATTCCCACGACACAGGGTATCCTATTGTGGAGCCAGAAGCAATGTATGTGACTGTATGTAAATGTCATATTATGTCATGTCATGTTTTATGGCTAAGATAGCTTAGTAAAAATGTTCTATGTTTAAGCTGCTATTGTACCTACACCCGGTTATAAACATCCAAAACCTGGGCTTTTTTTGTCCCCAACCCGGGACCTCTCGCATGGTAGGCAGGTGCGCTAACCACTGCGCCAAAGAGGTCGTTAATACTTCCCTGCCATGCCGCATCCATCTACGCACAATTTTCCCACCTCCTGTATCTCATACATACGCGACGTATGATTTGAGCGCTAAGCCCGATTGCGGATTGCGATACCGCAATGCCTTGTACAGCAATTTGCGATACAATATGCAATGTATACAATATGCAATGTATACAATATGCAATGTATGCATGTGCAAATTTCGCGGCGATTGTCGTGCAAGCATAGTCTGGTTACTGATGAGCGAAGAGCTATCTACATATCTATGCTATTTTCCCCCATGTATTTTGGTTGATATTGGTAGGTAAACATAAACCTTTACATACAGGCACATACATTGCTTCTGGCCCCACACTAGGATACCCTGTGTCGTGGAAACCAGAAACAGCGACGTCACAAACATGTGGACATCCGTGACCTGGGTTTTTTTGTCCCCAGCCGGGGTTCGAACCCGGGACCTCTCGCAAAGTAGGTCACAGGTCGTCAAAGTAAAGTGTGGTGTTCTCAGATCCCACTAAATTATCTTTGCAAGTATTTTTTGACTAAGCGACAGCGGGGTCAGGTAGTCTTCTTTCGACCTCTATAGCGCAGCGGTTCGCGCATCTGCCTACCATGCGAGAGGTCCTGGGTTCGAATCCCGGCTGAGGACAAAAAAAAACGAAACTCAGGTCTTGGATGCTAACACGTTTGTGACGTCGCTGGTTCTGGTTTCCACGACACAGGGTATCCTAGTGTGGGGCCACAACACAGGGTATCCTAGTGTGGGGACACAAGCAATGTATGTGCATGTATGTAAATGTTATAAAAAAAGTATATAAATGTTGTTATCTTATGTTATTTCTTTCTAATATATAAAATTCTCGTGTCACAGTGTTAGTGCGCATCTCCTCCGAAACAGCTTGACCGATTTTGGTGAAATTTTACATGTATATTCGGTAGCTCTGAGAATAGGTTGTTATCTATTTTTCATACCCCTATCTGGTAAAACAACGTTTGCTGGGCCAGCTAGTAAGATAATTACAATCTCAGAATAAGAATTAAGTTCTAAACTAAGTTATCTGTTCAGGTGGGCAAAATTGTAACTAACTAATTACTTGTAAATCATGTTCCCCATTTTTGTTTTACTTGTTCACTTACTGAGATTTATATTCTCATAGTTCTACGTAAATTTCTGAAATGTTACTACTAAATTCTCCACTAGCGCCGCTATTAACTGAACAGATAAGATGGTGGCACTGTAATAGTAAAATACAAGAACAAATGAGGTGGTGACAACAAGAATAGTACAAGATGAGTGAATATTGTTCCAAGGAATCTTCAACATTTTTTTTTTACGTAGCCTCGACGGTGTCCCACTGCTGGGCAAAGTCTTCAACATTATTACTAAGAATTCTTCTTGATCCTAAGCTAACTAATGCAAAACCAAACACCTTTTATTTTCAATCACATAAACGTCAATTGTCTGACGTCGAGTCGTGTTTTTCAAAAATGCTTCCAGAGATAAATTAATACAGCTAAACTTAACAAAATGGAGAATTTAGTAAACAACAAAAAGCTAATTACAAGTTACCTGACTTTCCACTCTATTGGGATAAGCATTTAGACAACTCAAAAGACTCAATATAAAATAAATAAAATAAAATAAAATAATACAAATAAATAAAGAAAAAAAGAATGAAATAAATAAAACAATAAAAATAAATAAAGAATGTATGTATATGACAGTTCGCATTAGGAGTATGGGAAAAAACTCCCAGAATGTAACAATGTGACATAAGTGGTGTGACATACCGGGAACAATGGGGCTAAATCAGACAAATCCATACAGTGGAGTCTTACGTAATTGCATCCCTGGGAACAGCACATGTGTGAGCTCTATAACTACAGATTTGCTAATATAAAGTTTTCCTCAAGATATTCTGTTTCTATGGGCGATTTCCCAATAGGAAAATGACATAGGGGCATTGAATGCATAATAACTTCATGGGAAAATATTTAGCTCATAAAACGCACGATTTTAACATAATCTCCATCTAATTATGATAAAACGATATATTGAAAAGATAATTTGGTGATCCCCAGTTTCGAGCTATTATTATCAAACCGCGGATCACCGGTAATCTGTCGCTTGGTTATATTCCAGTTCAAAAGAGGAGCATAAATAGACATTATCGTGAGTTTTTTGCTTTAGTTTTTGTCGAACTTTCTATTCAAAATGGAGGTGTCATTACTCAAAGTCGTTTTCCTAGTGATTTTGCCGGCTCTTGGTAAATATTCTTAATAACTCAATTTACTAAAAATATATCCCAGTCGCTAACACATTGGTCCAAAAACCAAGCCTATTTTTTTTTAAATACTTAGAAATCGTCATCACTCACAGATTCCCGAGTGAGGGAAGATTTTAAATGTGATTTATAATTAAAACACTTTTTATACCAACCATGTATATTCCCTTGACTCCCAAGAAATTCCCAAATTACAAAATTCACTGTAAAGATAAAACAAAATCAAAAACAATCGAACAACACAATCTCCTGTCTATCCTGTTCCAATGACGTCAGAGCTATATTTAGATGTACGTATATTAGCTATGGATAGAGTACGCTGTTTTCATATCAGCCAATCAAGTCAGGATGGCCGAGCGGTCTAAGGCGCTGCGTTCAGGTCGCAGTCCACTTCTGTGGGCGTGGGTTCGAATCCCACTTCTGACAAACTTTTTGTTTGTTCTTTTTTGCACGTCAGCTTTTCTGTACTTAAATGTACTTTTGGATTTAACTTAGCAACCGACTTCAAAAGAAAGAAGATTCTTTATTGGACGCGTAACGTACATTAATGTTATTCGAGTTTAAAACAAGGAGGAAACGGCACTAAGAGAAGTAGTTCTTTCAAAGTGCACAGGATAAAAATAGAATAAATCAGATTGACCTAATCCAGATTTAAACATTCAGGAATTTAAGTACTCTTTGGTACAGATTCAGTAATAGTCCTTGGGCAAGTTGCATTTGGGTCCCCTACGGTCTATTAGGCCGATCTACTTTAGCCGTCCAACCTAATTTTCTTTCGGCAGGCTTAAAAACATTGTGAGGAAAGCTGCATCTGGTTAAAAACGTATGCAGTAGAAATCAACTACCTGAGACTATTGTTGAACCTGGTTGAACCACGACGGAATGTCTTCATCTTGCAGAAGAGAGCGATCCTATTTATTTACAAGCTAGTCTAAATCGTGGTAATGACAATTTATGTTTATTTCTAGCATCATAATAATGTTAATAGCATTGAGATGGCTACCAATATTTTACAAGTCTTTAATATTTTTTCGAACGTACCGTTGACGACAATCGACAGCAAGTCAACCATGACATTTTAGGCCTGGTTTACATTTGCTTTATTTTCGTGCTTTTTTAAAACGCTTTTCATAGAGCTAGAATAGAACAGAGACGCCAATTCCTTTTATAAGAACATAAGCAAATATTAAATCAAGATAGATAGATAGATAGAATATTCTTTATTGTACTCATAAATAACTGTGTTTAGGATTTTTTTAAAGTACTTTTACAAAATATGGTGCGTACTAAAAGCTATGAATCGGCATACGTTTTTGCCGTCTCTATTTTATTCTACCTCAATGGAAAGCATGCTAAAAGCACGAAAATAATGCAAATGTAAACCAGGTCTTAGTTGCAAGGTCGCCCGTAAAGCAACGGACTTTTGACGGCGACTTTGCAACCAAAATGTGAAGATTGACTTGCTGTCGACCGACTGTACGCTCGGAAAAAACAGTTCTGCTGACAATAAAAAAAAGAACAGTTCTGATTTACTCAAAATTCTGACCGAGCCTCGTTCGCTTGTGATTGGCTATAGTCTTGTCTAACACGGGATATTGGCACACAGGAAGTTGTACTGGACAATCAGGGCATTGAGTCCATAAAACAGAATTGAATTGAATCTAGGACCGAATTGATATGCAACAACTGTTGCCTTTTGTCAATCCAACTTTTAATCCTAACTAAGTGGTTTTCGCTTCTTTACTATAATTTCTTGGTATGGAGGGAGGTAACACAAAACTTCCGACCCAGAACACGTCATATTGATTTAGTTGGTTATTTTTTTGACTCAAATAGATACCTACTAAACAGTCACATTGAACTACAGTCGCACGACTGTTATCCTCGCTAGTAGATCCACAGAATACATAATCAAGCCGCAAGTAAAACCGTCGGTAACGGCTCGTTCGTCTATCACCCACTTTTAAGAGAAGACTGTGCCTTGCAGTGAAACGTAGGTATATAGGGTTCATAAAAAGCAGTCCTTTCTATAACATAACATAACATTTACATACAGGGGCATACATTGTTTCTGGCCCCACACTAGGACACCATGTGTCGTGGGAACCAGAAACAGCGACGTCACAAACATGTAAGCATCCAAGACCTGAGTTTCTTTTTTTTGTCCCCTGCCGGGAACCGAACCCGGGACCTCTCGCATGGTAGGCAGTCACTGCGCCACAGAGGTCGTCAACATAGACGCGCATATACCTAGGTGCTTAAAATCGTCAGTCCGCGGCTGGTCTATACTCTGATTTTTAATTTCGTGTACTAAACTGACAGCTGCAAGCGCTCTTTCTTTTTTAAAATGTTGCTAGCTCAAGGAGTCTCGACCGAGTTCTCGGTCTCGGTCTCGATCTCGACGTTGTCAGCTAAAATTCTACATTTTATTTGCTCAATGATAACTAGGTACTGCGTTGCAAGCTTATAGTAATGAAAAAAATAGTATCGTATCAGCTGAGTGATCAAGTCGTTTCTTTTTTAAATTTACTAAAATAAGTAATTTTAGAATCTTAATTTACGTTGATCAGTAATAAAAGTAGCGTTGATTTCTATCTACAGTGACATTTTCAAAATGGTTAAATTAATTTAAGGAAGAAAATCATAAATGTAACATGCAACTTTTTTTTCAAATCACCAAACCGAACACTAGTTTGGCTTTCGAATCATATCTCGTTTCAATATCTCGATAGTCTTCGAGTACTTCGGCAACCCACCAAATGTCAGTTTGGTACACGAAATTAAAAATCGGAGTATAAAAAGTAGTCGTTCTCCCCAGCATCATCATACCTGTTTTCCTCGACCACCGGCCGTGACGAGTGGGAGCGCATCGTGGGGGGCACCAAGGCTGCCAACGGGTCTGTCCCCTACCAGGTAAAAAAACTTAAATAAGTTTAAGATAAGATAAGAATATTCTTTATTGTACCAGGAAAACACATACAAAACATAAGCAAAGATGCAGTACAATTGGCAGCCTTATTGCTTAAAGCAATTTCTTCCAGGCAATTTAAATTAAGTAACATTTTTAAATTTACAGTGAGACCGTGTGAAATTGCGTTTGGGGGAAAGGCCTATACCCAGCAGTGGGCAGCGGTGGGTTGATGACGATAATGATGAAGTATTTGAAATTACACAGTTGTATGACTTTTTTTCAGTGACAGGTTGAACTATCCTCTATCAGAAAAACAAAAAATATGTTTAGTAAAAGTGTAAAAGTTTTCGAGATATTTGGGATCAAAGATTTTTTTTTAATTTTATTTATGAGTATTTTCAAAAATTATGATTTACGTCTAGTAGCATAAGGTCAGAAATATTCACAAAAAATAATTAAAGACAGTTTTTACACGATAATTAGTTCACCAATTACGGCTTGGACCACTCATAATGGGACACCCTGTATAAAGTAACTCTGAACGAATGGTAGTTAAGACTAATAGAACTATTGCAAAAAAGAAGTAAAAGATCGGGATCAGGATCGTGGCAGGTGGCAGTCCCTGGTCTCTGCCTACCCCTCTGGGATACAGGCGTGAGCTTATGTAATTAAAAGATCTACAATTTTTAACAGGTCTCACTGCGGTATTGGGGCTTCTGGCACTTCTGTGGGGGCTCCATCGTCACACCTAGAGTGCTGCTTACAGCGGCTCATTGCGTCTCGAGGTACGAAAATAATATTTTGTAAGAAAAATACATTGATTGTATTTCAAAAAGAGCGAGAGTTAGTGGCTATTTCTGAATTGAGAATTTACACTAGGTAATACTACCGTGCGAGAGGTCCCGGGTTCGAATCCCGGCTGGGGACAAAAAAAAACCAGGTCTTGGATGTTTACATGTTTGTGACGTTGCTGTTTCTGGTTCCCACGAAACAGGGTATCCTAGTGTGGGGCCAGAATGTATGTGCCTGTATGTAAATGTTATGTTATGTTACTTAAATAACGTTCTGTCACCCTCCTTTCTGAGAAATTTGACGAGACAGCACTACAGTGAAGTGTTTACTTGGTGAAAATTCTCAGAAACCGGTCATTAGGGCCGATTTCTGAATTGAGAATTTCAGTAAATACTTAAGAAACGCGCTGTCACGTTTTCTCTAAAGAAATTTGACGAGACAGCACTGTAATCCATTTATCTATACTTGGCATTTTTTTTTTACTTTAAACGACACGAAATTAAAAACCTTTAGCGGTAGAAAATTCGATACCATTTGCTAGCACTAAATTTGAAAACTGTTTCAAGTTTTTTACCGCTAAAGGTTTTTTGATTTAGTGTCGCTTAAAGTCTGAAAAAAATGCCAAGTATAGAAAAATGGATTATACAGTAAACTTAAGTAATTAATTACTTAGCGGAAGTCTCAATTAAGAAATCGGCCTTATTAAATTAAAGCTAAATAATTAAATTCTCCCAATCCAGTGCAGTGAAATAATAAAATATACGAATATTCTTTATTGCTTACCGGAAAAATAATAATTACAGAAATAGCAGTCACAAAAGCAAAGACACCTAATAATAGGCGGCCTTATTGTTAATAGTAATTTCCTCGAGACAACCTCATGTAGGGTAATTTGCCTCAGGAATAATAGATACTGCACAAAGAAGACAAGTGTATTTTATTAAATATCTATTAAATCCGATACCTAAGTTCAAGACTGTCTATGCCAATTTTATGCCGCCACGGCGGACGCATAACGTTTGTTCTAAGAATATTATGCGGACTGTGTGTTTAGGAGACATATTTCAAACACTTTATAGCTCATACCACCGATTACATTGGCCCTCAAAAGTATACACAGAAGGCCCATCATCTAACAACATCTGAATGGGCTAGTTGCCCTAAAATTAATCCGTCTTTTAGATTATTCAAAAATAAGGGACACGATTTTTTTTATTTGTAAATTAGACTCAAAATGACATAGATATAGCCCATTAAAGCTTCGTGTGACGTCACGCCGTGCTGCATTTTTTAGCACGGGGTGACGTCACACGTCAATTTAATGGGCTATATCTTTTTTATTTTTTGTTTAATCGAAAAAAGAAAAAATACGTGTCCAATATTGTTTTATAATCTAAAAAACGGACTAAATAGAAATTCATAATTTTGACCCTCAAAACTACCCTATTGACGCTATAAACGGTTGTAAAATACTACGATCGTTTATAGCCTCAATTCAAGTAAATTAATAAATGTAACACAACACAATCGCTTGTCCTGGTCCCAAACTAGGATACCCTATATGCTATGGTAACCAGGCAAGGACATTACAAACATGGAAAGACACCCAGACTGACCCCATTTGGACGTAGTTTAGCAAAAAGGTTCCAACTCACAAAAAGTTAGTTTTGACATATTTGAGTTTTTTGGTTCAAGCTGATTTATTTATTTAAGGCACACCAACAGGTAACATACAAGTATTACATTAAAGCTTATAATAGGAACTATTCTAGTATGTTAGCCAATTACAGGTGGGCACAACATTATCTTGTTTTTTTTTTAATACTGTTGATAATACATTGGGTTGTCTTGACACTATGCTAAAGCATCAGACGGTGTTAGATATATAGATAGATAGATAGAAAGAATATTCTTTATTGTACTCATAAATAACAAAAATAATAAATAATAATATATGAATAATAATAAAAACTAAAACTAAACATAAATTACTAATTTGAATGAATCTGGGATTTACGCCATAGATGTGGGTTGACGACCATGTGCCATATAACTCTGCACATATCACCGGATCGCTATGCAAGTCTTTGATTCTTAAAGTACAGAACATAGTGATCAATTTGTTGTATTTAACTAAAAAAGACGATGTTGTGGGTTGGAACCTTTTTGCTAAACTACGTCCATTTGTACAAATCTACGGCGGCCCCTAGTGGGGAATGAACCCAGGACCTCTGACTTGGTAGGTAACCACTTAACGGCTAGACTGACGAGGCAGCAGTTAATGCACAAACATCTCGTAGCAGGCGCAGGTCTACAGAGAACCAAAGTCACCGACATAGCACACCGAATTAGCATGCTGAAGTGAATCACCCGAAGAACTGATAACCGATGGGGTAGACGAGTTCTTGAATGGAGACCGCGGGTCGGTAAACGTAGTGTAGGATGCCCTCAGACTCGGTGGAGCGATGATCTTCGCAAGGCGGCTGGCAAGAGCTGGATGGGAATAGCCGAGGACCGTGCTCAGTGGCGAGCAATGGGAAGGGCCTATGTCCAGCAGTGGACAACCATAGGCCGATGATGATGATGAGGCGGAGGTTGGCTAATATTGTGGCCACTGTTGTCCTTGACAGGGCGACTCTTATCAACTCATCATCGTCGTCATCAACCCATTATGTCCCCACCGAGGGGCACGGGTCTCTTCCCTGAGGAAGGTATAGGCCATACTCCACCACGGGGGCCAAGTCCGGATTGGTGGAGGCTTGTAAGACTATAGTGGCTGGTCTTACTGTCAGAAGTTTTCGAGCCTGTCGATCTGTCGATGGCAGCCGGCACCAACTCCTTAACCGGTTGGACCGGAACCGCTCGGAAAAATACCACTAGCGTTAGTCATAGACGCTAGACGGTGAACCATCTATGGACTGACCGCGCCGTATGTTGCTTAACCTTAGTGATCATTTAAGATCACTCAGGCAGCCCAGGCTACGAGCGATTCAACTCGATTCAATTCGACGAAGTACCTACTCGGGAAAGTTGACCTAAGTAGGTACGTAGCTACACACTCCAGGTTGGACGGAGTTTGTAAGACGAAGTGCCTCTCCACACCTACCGTATTCACATAACCTTCGCGAGCAGTGCGGAGGCCACATTAGATTTTTCCCTGCGGGATGAATTGAAGGAATTTGCACTCTACTTAGTTACTTTAGGCTTTAGGGGTGATTTTATAACGGCAAAGGTTGATCTCTTGTTAAAAGTAGTGAGATCTTCTCTACACCCTGATGTGAGAGGAACCTCTGTTGAGACTTTTATCTCGTAGAAAGTAGATGGACCATATTAAACGCAAAGTTTATGACGTTAAGCCCTTACATAACAATAATCCTTTCCACAGACTGGCTTAAGCGCTTTATTAGATTCTTGGCAGTAACTTGGGCGATAAAACTTAAACTTTTTCTCATAAATAGTCAATTCACGCCGCCCGAGTTTGTAAACAATGCGATACTCTGCTTTGAAAAAGTAAACTAAACGCCTAGCTAAAGTGAACAGCCAAAACCACGTTAAGAATCGTATTGCTATTTTAGTTTTGGCAGGAGCTACCGAAGTTCTCTGCATTGTATTTACTGTGCCACCATCTTATCTGTTCAGTTACAATTTTGCCCACCTGAACAGATAACTTGGTGGCGCTGTATTTTGTATTGTATTTATTAACGAAAAAAAAAAAACAATTTACATTCGTTATAGCCCTATAAAACCAATTGGTTGGTTTGACGGCCTCTGTGGCGCATCGGTTAGCGCATCTGCCTACCATGCGAGAAGTCTTGGGCTTGAACCCCGGCTGGGGACAAGAAAAAAAAGACCGGGTCTTGGATGTTTACATGTTTGTGACGTCGCTGTTTCTGGTTCCCACGACACAGGATATCCTATTGCGGGGCCAGAACCAATGTTTGTGCCAGTATGCAAATGTTTGTTTATGTTTGCTTACAATAGTAAAGTTTTACCACGGATTTACATAGTTAGCACTTTATTTAAGAATTGCATAGAAGCACTTTCTGCAAATGATTTTGTAACTAACATGTCAAAGCATTGCTTTGTATCATGATTGTATAGCAAACAAAAGTGTCAGCTTGATTATAGTCTCAAACACCTAACGATGTTTCAGATTGTATCAGACAAAATACCTTGTACATGCTACTCTAAATTATCATTGTCATGTTATCTTTGGCCTCGAGGTTAACACGCATACAGTTTTCAAGATTTTACCACACTTACATAATACATACATAACTATTACTAGGGGCCCGTTTCTGAATTGAGAATGATAGGTACTAAAGTATAATTTTTTATCCGCTCTTTTTTATAACTTTGATGATGATGATGATGATTTCCTCTTATCCCTTATCAGGGGCATAGGGCTCGATCTCCGTTTCTCGCGGTCTTGTGCGGCAACTTCTTTAACTACAGTCAAGTAGGTAGAACTACTTAGCGAAAATCTCAATTCAGAAATCGGCCCTAAGCAAGTAAAATACAAATGGTCATAATGAATTGCAATAACGCCTCGATAACTTTTTTCCTGTGTCGACGAGAACTCGTAACGCCATCTATTGAGAGCTTGAGGCACTAAAAACGAGCGATTCCACTACACATTGCTAAACGGAATCTCACAGGCGTTATCATCCACAGAGCTCGCCCGGAGTACTTCCAAGCCGTGGTGGGCACGAACCAGCTGAGGGCCGGCGGGACGCCATACAAGATACGCAAGATCGTCTCCCATGAGGACTATGATAACAACGTCATTAAGAACGATATTGGTATGCAATTTTAATAAACGCCTCAAATTATTAGGCTATAGGCTATTTAAATTTTGACAGTGTAAAAAAAAACAGTATTATTAATTATTTATTAGTATAAATGATGTGTCTTATAACCGCTTCAAGGCATATTAACTAAAAAAAACAATTATGATTTGTAAAAAAACACAAGATAAAATTTGATATTGAATTTGGCGCCATTGTATCGAAAACGGCCTGGATTGGCCGATTCTATGATGACGTCACATGCTAGTAAAAATGGCGTCTGTCATTCATTCTTTCCTAATGAAGTTATGCGAGCTTAGGAGATTATATTTTCAACTTCAGCTATACTGTTCACGGAGGACGAGATCCAGTTCAGCAGCACAGTGGACGCCGTTGAGCTGAACAATGAACCAGTGGAGAAGGGAGAGGATTTGCTGCTGACTGGCTGGGGTACCACTTCGGTGAGTTGATGGTTAATCCCCGTTTTACATAACAACATAACATTTACATACAGGCCGGCTGTCCAAATGTAAAACACTGAATACGCCATTTTTTTCGAAACTTTGTTTTCAACTGTTTTGGATATTTTGGGTTTTTCCCGATCTAAATTGAAGACACCCATGCTTCTATAGCTTATATTTCCAGTGTTATTTTCCGTCAAAACACAGAATATCCACGTTTGCAAGTCTGTTGTTAAGAGAACTGTACAAAAAGTGCTCTCCTGTAAAATTCTGTGACTCCAGGCCAAATACAATGCTATTATTACAGATAACTGACAAGAATTTGGTCACACTAGTTTGCCAAAGCCATGGGAATGTGGCGATGGCGACGCGGTGGCCGGGTCGCCTATCTCCCTCTAAAATGGTTGAGACTGGCGATGGCTGACCCCTCCGTTTATGTTTGCGAACGGGTGCCGGCCGTGTCCGACCCCAGCATTCTTACCTTTGTAAAAATAGTTAAAAAAAAATTTACATTGCAAGTGTTGAACAGTAAAACAAAAAAAAAACATCGTGCTTATAACTAACTAAATAAAGAGGAAATACATTTATTTATCACCACATAGACACCTGATAACACGAGAAATATAAAGCAAAAATAAAAAAATAACCACAACACAACAAGAGGGGGACATCAGCTATGACCCTTCGGCGGTAAAACGGCGCGTCGTAATTCATCATCATCAACCCATTATGTCCCCTCCGAGGGGCACGGGTCTCTTCCCTGAGGAAGGTATAGGCCATACTCCACCACGGGGGTCAGGTCCGGATTGGTGGAGGCTTGTAAGACTAGTGGCTGGTCTTACTGTCAGAAGTTTTCAAGCCGCCAGGCCTGACTTCTGACTTCGCTTCACGACTCTGCCATCTATCGACGGCAGCCGACACCAACTGCTTATCGTGCCTTGCGCAGCACGGAACCGCTCGGAAAAATGCCACTAGCGTTAGTCATAGACGGTAACCCATCCATGGACTGAACGCGCCATATGTTGCTTAACCGTAGTGATCGTTTAAGATCACTCAGGCAGCCCAGGCTACGAGCGATTCCGTCGTAATTACTTAAGATCTTTTTCGAGCCCTCCCCTCACGTCCTAGTCTGTGACGCTGGGGCCCAAAGTAAAACAGTACAGTACAAGATAGATACTATCTTCTCTACTTTACAGTATCCAGGCCGACTACCCAACGACCTGATGCAACTGGACCTCAAGGCCATCACCTACGAAGAGTGCAAGGAAGCGCACAGCAACATCAACGATGTATTCGAAACGCAGATCTGCGCGCTGACCAAGGCCGGCGAGGGAGCTTGCCATGTGTGTATCACCCTTAGTTCATACATACATACATACAATAAGCTCACGCATGTATCCCAGAGTGGCAAGCAGAGACCAGGGACTGCCACCTGCCACGATCCGAACAAATCACTTTCGCTTCATCGACATTCATTAGTCGTTGCATGCACGCACGTCGGTTCGGGCTTTTTATTATAGGGAATAGAGTTCACGGTTACTAAATCTGAAGTAAACTACTAAAAAATATCACCGATTCTATTAGTGCATCGCAGTACGATGACAGGTACACGATCGGGTCATCATCATAAGATAAGATAGGTAAGATAAGAATATTCTTTATTGCACATAAGAAACCAGAGACAAATAAAATTTACAATTAAAAACATACAATAGGCGGTCTTATTGCTCATCATCATTATCAGCCCTCAGCTGTCCACTGCTGGGTATAGGCCTTTTCCCCCAAATGCCATTTCACACGGTCTCTCGCCACTCGCATCCACGGACCTTCCGGTCGATCGGGTCACGTGAAGTGATTTTACATATTTCTAGAGGCCTAGAAGGTTTGATAAGTGTGCGCGCGTAGACTTGAAGCCTCAATGATACCAAATCGTCACGTTCATACAGTTGTCTTTGTAGGTACTACTTATCATTGAACTTCGTAGAACCACATCATCATCATAGCCAATGGGCTAGTTGCCCTACAAAATGTAATTAGTCCGTATTTTAGATTATTCAAAAATAAGGGACACGTATTTTTTTATTTGTAAATTAGACCAAAAATTACAAAGATATAGCCCATTAAAGTTACGTGTGACGTCACGCCGTGCTGCATTTTTTAGCACGGAGTGACGTCACACGTAACTTTAATGGGCTGTATCTTTGTTATTTTTTGTTTAATCGAAAAAAGAAAAAATACGTATCCAATATTTTTTTATAATCTAAAATACGGACTAAATAGAATTTAATTATTTTGACCCTGGAAACTACCCTATTGCCGCCCACTGCAGGACAACGCCCCCACATGGTTTTCCAAGCTTCCCAGGCCTAGATTCTACTAATGCATTGTAGTACAATGATAACTGCAGGAACATGGCGATTTAGTTCCATTGCCACTTAGAGTCAACGCGAGCACGTACATCAATAATTATTATTCTAGGCGTCTCAGTGGTGTGAAAAAAACACTTCACGTGACCCGACCGAGTATCTGTCATCGTACTATAATGAATTTAGAGAATCGAGGCCCCGGTCTTGTGCTAACCAGTATAGTTAGTTCGACGACGCGAGTCGCGCCTTTCGAGTACCTACATTAACTGTCAAATTCTGACATTTTTAGCGCTACAAAACGCGTGACTCGCGTCATCGTACTACCTATGCAGGTCGTCAGAGTCACACCATTTAATTTTGGCGGAGGGCCTGCCCACGCTACGGTCGTCCGGTCCGCGATCGTCAGGTCAGAAGTTTCTCGCCCCAACGGCCATCAGTTCTCCAAGCTATGTGCCCCCCAACTCCTGAACCTCAACTGAGCAAATTCTTTGAGCTATATTTGTAACTCGGGTTCTTCTGCGGGCTGATTAATTGATATTCTTACTTTGGTTTCCAGGGTGACTCAGGGGGTCCGTTAGTGCGCGAGGGTCGTCAGGTGGGCGTGGTCTCGTGGGGAGTGCCCTGCGCCAGGGGAAAGCCTGACGTCTACACCAAGGTAACAACTGAACACGGGTTCAAATCCCGGCTGAGGACCAAACAAAAACCTAGGTCTTGGATGTTTACATGTTTGTGACGTTTCCTGGTCCCACGACACAGGGTATCCTAGTGCGGGGCCAGAAGCAATGTATGTGCCTGTATGTAAACGTTTGTGTTGGACAGCACCCCATCAACGTAGTCGGGGCGGTGGTGTCGCACCCCAATACCCGTTGACATTGTATTGTCTTTCCTATTTGGGATGAGGCGCTGTTTACTGTAATAGGTACAGGCAATAAGCCTTTTTTTTTTGTTAACGGGGTGAAATGCTTTGTGCACCATAACCGCCACCCTTGGGGGAGGGCGACGGAAAAAATATCATGACTCGAACCGGGTCTCTTGAAATCGGCCCGAAACGGGTCGTCCGTTTTCCCGTCTCAGAACAATCCCAACCTTACAGGTAATAAGCCTAGCTCAGTACCAGATGCTGTATGTTTTTGTGCTATTGAATGTAACAGTCCTATGTAACTTAGTAAAGGCATATTTTGTACTCTTTGACCAATAAATATATTCTTATTCTATTCTATTCTTACCCATCTAGTGTGAGTGAAGTACTTAAGTCTACTGTCTCTTGAAACTGTGAGAAATATTATTAGGTGTGTGTAATTGACAGTTCGGAGTAGGTTCAATGAAAAGAAACGGTTCAGATGTTAAGACATCCCAGAAATCCCGCCTGGCCTATTTCCAACAGGTGGAGGCCTACATGGAGTGGATCGAGAAGACTCTATACGAGGACGACGAGGATCATCTGAAGTACCTGTATGGCTCCGGCCGAAGTCACACAAACAGACACCGCAGTGTTTCGAGAAATTTATGAGGCGCTTAGGACGAACTGACTGACGGACAAACGATTTCTGTGTTTGAGTAGAATGTAGAATAGAATAAAATGAAATTTCATTTTTTTATTTTATTTTATTAGATCCACCAACAAGATAGTACATTATACATTATATAAATTTGCTTACAATGCTATATCATTTTTATGTACATCCCGATTACAGGTAGATACGGCGTTCTTATTGGTTGAGTTATTATTATTATTTTTATTATTTTATTTATGTGAGCATGCAATGATTAAGTATTATTCAAAATATTACAAGAAGTGCAATATGAACAGGCAATGTATTAATTAATTAGAATAGATTGAGTTCCATTAGATTTTATACATTAAATTAGATTAAACTACAAAAAGATTGAATTGTGCAATATTACATAAAGATAATTGATTCAATTATTGGTGTAGATATTTATGAAAATATTATGTACGTTCGGAAAAATATTAAGGACTGGATTGGATTCTGTTGTATGTTTATTTGATGAGTTTGAGCCGAAATAGTCTGTAATATCTTTTTTCTAAATGCTGGTAATGAGTCATGAAAAATATCAAGCTAGGCATGGGCATCCGGGCACCCTCCACCAATCCGGACTTGGCCCCCGTGGTGGAGTATGGCCTATACCTTCCTCAGGGAAGAGACCCGTGCCCCTCGGTGGGGATATAATGGGTTGGTGATGATGATGGGCATGGATTTGATTATATGTAGATAGCATTCTGGGCAAATTTTCAGTGTTGGAGTTTGAATTTTACATCCCAATTGGCTACGCTACATTTTTGAACAAGAACGGAAATCTCAAAACCATAGCGAGAATTATCCTTTAGTTGCTTTCAGTACAATTTCTATTTATCGGATTTGTAAATGAGTCTTTCTTAAGATATTCAATAAAAATCCGTGACCTGAAATTAATGAGTTTTCTATGACGTCAGCCAACACTGTATGTGTGGGTATGAATTCTTGTTCATTTATTTTTATTTATTTGTTTATTTGCGTCATGTGGTACATAATTAAAGTATGGTCTTAAATGAGGCCTTAGACAAACGGTTTTTTTATTTAGGAAAACCTCTTAAATCATGCTCATGCTGATGACGTTACAAACGGCCAAATGTTAGAAAAATTGTAGCTGACCCGGCAAATGGTGTTTTGCCATATAATTTTTTCACTTAGGGCTATGAAAAATAAATAACAACCTATTCTCAGACCTACTGATTATACATATAAAATTTCATCAAAATCGGGCAAGCCGTTTCGGAGGAGTATGCGCAATTGCGCACTAACACGGTGACACGAGAATTTCATTAGATTAAAAATGGATATAATAAAATTCAAAAATACCGAAATACGTTTCACACACCCAAAAATACAAATTTTTCCAAATATTAGTCTAGATGGGTGGCAAATTAGAATATAAATATTATTATAAAATAAATAGAACACAGGTGTTTATAAATTGAAGCATTTATTAATCTCTCCAGAGTACAGACCAAGTACAAACTAATATCACAGGTTTCAGTCGTGTGTTAGAAAATATATTTCAACGCCAACGTTAGTTGCTTTCCGGAAAATAACAAAATAAAACAAAAGCTTTGCTTAGACCAGCCATGCAAAAAATATTATAAATATATACTCATACAATAACAAAAGTTAATCTAAATTAAACTTCAACCTCATCATTTCGATAGAACTTATTTAGGTAGATATCAATAAAATATAAAAAAACGCGCGTCGCTTAATGGACAGGTATAATTTTTATACGCCCAAAAAACACTGAAAAAATCGGTCAAGTGCGAGCGCTACACGGCCACTGTAAGGTTCCGTACACGGCATGCTTTACACTAATGGCACAAATGAGAACACTATGAAATTGACGAGAAAAAATTATTCATCTCCCAATTATTATTTATTAGCCGTAGGGGAGGACCTAAAACATATTTTTACAGATTTTATTCCACCGTTTTGTCGGTGAGTACAATCCATGCCAAATTTCAGCTTTCTAGTACTAATTGTCTCTCAGCGAACGGACAGACAGACACACGAACGTACACGGCGAAACAACAAGCTTCCTTGTTGACTGCGGAACCATAAATATGTCCTTTATGTACGGGCGTTTTTTTACCCGCTGAAAGGTTATAAGGATAGATCTGAAATTATTTCATATTGTTAGGTTTCACGATTTTTATCAAGGTTAAGTATGGTAAACTATTTTATTCTCGCGATAGCTATCCTATAGTTGTTCTAATTACTTAAAAGTAAAAAACAAATTCTTATCTTAGACCTGCCACAATAAACAAAATTATAGTATTTTTTTATCTAAGGCTTTCGTAGGCACTAGACATAATTAAATTCATTCCGGATACACTTACTTGACTTTTTGTCGGAAGAGCTCCATCTCCGCTCACTATGATCACAGAATACATAATAGTACATGTACAGAAGATTCACTCCGCAAAATCAATTAAAGAAAAAGGGACTCTAGCAGCGATACGGTGCAATTCAGATCGCACGGCGCTAAAAAAGCTACAGTTATATTAACATAACATAACATTTACATACATGTACATACATTGCTTCTGGCCCCACACTAGGATAACCTGTATCGTGAGAACCAGAAACAACGACGTCACAAACATGTAAATATCCATGACCTGGGTTTCTTTTTTTTTTTCGTCCCCAGCCGGGATTCGAACCCGGGACCTCTCACACGGTAGGCAGATGCGCTAACCACTGCGCCACAGAGGTCGTCAAACCTACATGTTCACCTACTTTTAGCCTCTCTTTCTACCGCGTAACTCTTACCTCTTCTGGCTCGTGAGTCCCTACCTATTAGCCACTCTGGAGTGGCCACCGCATGTACTTACGAGTTCGATATCTACACGCGGAGTGCAACAGGCCTGCCATGATTAAGCTTTGCGAATCAGAGCGTAAAGTTGTCGGACTCTTCCGACAAAAAGTCAAGTAAGTGTATCCGGAATAAAGTTGATAAAATTACAATAGATTTACATCATTTCTAAGACATAAATAGAAACGACAAAGATAAGTATTCTCAACCTAATCCAGACGTAATCGACAAACTCACTCATATCATCATTAACGATGTAATCGTAGATATTATTATCATTTATCAAAGTGTCCGCTGACAACGCCACGGCATCTTTCGAGAACTCTCTACCGAATATACCAAAGGTTAACAAATGACTTGACTTTTCCAGTTTCACAGTGATTTGGTTTTTGCCATTGACAGTTTTCCTGATAAATATGAAGTCTTTGTTAGACAATGGTACGACAGAGGAGGCCAGTGAGGTGGGGTATTGGACAGAGTTTTCCTTTGAGAAGTTTCCTGTGATAGCGATGTTTTCAAACATCACTCCAGATGTCTCATTCGATGATCTGAAAAGAGAAGAAGAAGTGAACAAAACAGGAAAAAAGCATGTAGAGTGTAAAAATACAAGAACCACGTTTTACGTACTAAAATGTATAAAAGAAAATATAGTTTATTTATTTTAGGCATAGAGATCCATATACAAATGCAAATGCAATGCATAAAATCGTTTCAAATAACTCAGAAACATATAAATAAACGTAAAAAATAAATAACAATTTATGAGTAGGTGCCATGAATATCTTAATTGTAATTAATATGAGGTGACAAGAATTATCTCATCAAAACTTTACTTTAAGATATTTTTGATGAGATGTTCTAGCGGTAGCACCTTTGATTACCATTGCAATCAAAGGTGCTAGGTACCGCTGTAAGTGATTATGTTATTATTTGATAAATGATTGGGCATTATATCCACCTTACCTGGCTATCTAAAACGCGATCGAATAATTACACATGATCATTGCGTGTACATAAGTCTAAAATGACATTAACTTGATATAATATGATGCTAATCCACATTAGTCACTCAAATGATAGATGACTTAAGCGGAGTGTAGCTAATTGATATGTCTTGATAAATTATTATAATATCAGCGATCGCATTTACGATAGCAAAGAAGCAATCAGCGGCAGCTGCACTGCCTAATAAACTAAACAGATAGGTAAATTTGTTATCTATCCCGCTGTTTGTCAGATAAACCTTATATTGAATCATAATAACAATAACTTTCACACAACACAATCACTTGACCAAGCCCTCGATTCTGCTAGTGCATTATAATACGATGATAGATACAGGTCGGGTCGGGTCGAGACGTGTTATTTCATACCATTGACGCGCAAATTGTTTGATAATGTGTGCGACTTCTAGACGTAGACTTCAAGAAGCAATGAAACTAAATCGCCACGTTCATGCAGTTGTCATCGTACTACAATGCATTAACAGAATCTACGTCGTGGTACCGAACTGGGATACACTGTGCTATAGTAACTAGACAAGGAATTACAAATATGAAAATACACCCAGCTAGGCCTAAATTTACTGCAGCCCCCAGTGGGACCGAACCCACGACCTCTGCCTTGCTAGTTAAGCCACAGAATACATAATTCCTAGTACATGTACCAGAAGATTCACTCCGCAAAATCAATTAAAGACAAAGGGACTCTAGAAGCGATACAATTCGACGAGCGACGACCTCTGTGGCGTAGTGGTTAGCGCATTTGCTTACCATGCGAGAGGTCCCGGGTTCGATCCCCGGCTGGGGAGAAAAAAAAAACTCCAGGTCTTGGATGTTTACATGTTTGTGACGTCGCTGTTTCTGGTTCCCACGACACAGGGTATCCTAGTGTGGGGCCAGAAGCAATGTATGTGCCTGTATGTAAATGTTATTATTGTTATTAATTAGGTGCAATTCAGATCGCAGGGCGCTAAAAAAGCTATGTCATATTCACCTACATGTTGCCTCTCTTTCTACCGCGTAACTCTTACCTCTTCTGGCACCTGAATTCCTACCTATTTGCCACTCTGGTCGCCGCATGTACTTACGCGTTCGATACCGACACGCGAAGTGAAACAGGCCTGGTTAAGCTCATTAACGGCTACACCGATGCAGTGAAATGTTCATTATTTTATTATTTTTCCGAAGGCTGTAAAAGCGACAGACAGAACGCCTGAAGCCCGAATTTGCTAAAATAAACCGTCACCCGATATTTTGAGGGTACTATTCCCGATATTTCAGTAGTTTCATTCGCATAGTCTGTTCGTGACATAGATTATGTTACCATACTTTTATTGTGGCAACATTATCTTGCATTCTGATGTTGCCATTATTGTAAATATAGAGTTCGTGCTTTGCCGCTCCCGCAAGCGGTTTGTTTCTAAAAATAGTAAATATCGGTTTTCATTTATCATCAGCCCCATATACATACAGTACACTAAACTGCACATGTGTACTGTAGTGAGGGGTTGATGATGATGTTGTGATGAGCCCACTAAGAATTCTACAGGCTGAACTCACCCAACAACGCAACTCCGCTTGTATAGTCCAGTGCAGGCAATAACAGCACAGTTCTGCACCCCAATGTGAAGGCTCGAGCCAAACTGGCGGACGCCACTAAACGCAGCAAGGGAGTAGCTGGATACGTCGTCTTGGCCTGAACCTGGGAAATTGGAGAGTACGGACTGTCAAGTGAAGTTTTCAGGGTTAGGCTGCGGTTCCACTGAGGCGGAGCGGAGACGAGCATTGCCGTGATTCACCAATCACAGTGCTTGGAATCCACATCTTTTCTCCACTTCCGTTCCGTTATGTAACTGCTTAACTGTAGTGCTGCCTCGTCAAGTTTCTTAGAAAAGAGTGTGACAGAACGTTACTTACCTAAGTATTTACTTAGTGTAAATTTTCAATTCAGAAATTGGACCTTAGTGTCTGAATTGAAATGGTTTTAAGGAAATTGAAATCAATCCCAATCACCAATGCGGAATGCGGTGGGACATATAAAGGCGGTTTACGAGTATGTCCTAGATGTAGTTTTTTTTTTTGTAAATTACCTGAAGTTTTAACCAAGAACTGGCAGCAGAACTGGCCGTGGCAGACAGTCTCATCATGTCCCGAATTGCTGTCATGAAGGTTCAGAGGCCTGATGGTGTACTGGTTCAAATCCTCGTGCTGGTGGACCTTCAGTTGGGTGAACTGAACAGTGATGGTGTCTGTGTTTCCTGAAAGATATTACATATATTTTATAAATTAACTACTTTTAAGACATTGAAAAATGGGTGAGATCTGTGATCGGATAAAGAAGAGATTAACTGGTTAAATACTTATTGAAGGTGTACTAAATCCCCAAATACAACCGAAAACGTGACCAAGTCAATAGGGACCATTTTTCAATTGGAGCCATCTTTAAGTTAAGATGTTAAGAAAAATAAGGAGCGAATAAAAACTTTAGAGATCCTGTAAGTATCAGAGAAAAACAAAAGTTACCTAATACAGGTTGCCTGTTCAACGTAGCAATCAGAAGCCTGGTATTGGAGTCCACAGAAATACTCTTGGTCTCTTTGCCAGAGAAGATTCCTGAACCGATGAGGAGATTGGCACCGATGCTTGAGGACCACGATGACAAGAACTTAGAGGCTGAAATTGAAAAAATAATATTGTTGTACACTCAACAAAACACGCAACACTGTTTAAATGTAATGAAAGCGACTAGATAACCCAGACTGAACGTAAAAAAATGTAAAATCTAATAGTCTTATTTATAGAAAGTCGATTTGACTAAAGCGGTCTTGCGATAGGTCTTAGGAGTGTTTTGAATGAAATCGACTTTTCATAAATGAAACTAAAAGTTTTTGTCCTGTAACAAATTAATATCGATGCCGTGCGGCCCAATTCTAGATATAATAATTCAATTAAGTAAATACAGACTTTTCAAAAAGAACCAAAGAGGCTGATTCTTAAGTATTTATTTATTTATTTACTTGCCATAATTTGCCAAATATTAACCAGAAATGTTAAATTCTTTCCTCAACCTCAGGGAAAAGACCCGAGCCCCTCGGTGGGGCCATAATGGGTTGGTAATGATGATGATATCACAAAATGTCAAGTCAGGCTTATTTCAGGTTCACTTGAACAAATGAAAAAAGGAAAAAGCAGTATGTAAAAGTACTGAATATCGGGGGGCACGGCAGTGGCCCCGACATATTATAACTTACAAAATAAGAAAGGCAGCTCAGACTCCCAGTTCCCAGAAGCGATGAAATTTTTCGCGTCTTTCGCCAAGCTTTCAGGATTCCTTAAAACAATGTCGTCAACCGAGATATGAGTAAATTGAACACCAAAGTCAGTTTGAAACGTTACTGTTTTTTCTGCGGTGGAGTTGCATTTGCTGGGGCCGCTGATGGCATTCCTGAAACTAATAAAAAAGCATAGTAGGTAACACGTTCTTACTTAACTGACGTGTGTGAAAATTACGAAGTAAATAATAGTTGAGAAAGAAAATTATGCGTTGACCTATATATACCTACTGTAAGAATGAAGTAAATATATATTATATATTTACTTCATTCTTCATCATCACCAAAATCAACAGTAGGTATATATAAGTCAACGCATAATTTTCTTTATGTACTTTTCTACATATTATGTAGTTGTAAAGCGAATGTGGGTGTCTTCGAACAATCAAGGAATTGATCAGAGAGATCCCAGATTAAAAGTACGCCAAACTAACATTAATTAAATGTTGATGATGTGACAGAGACCTCTTTCACGACATCAACATGTCCTTAAGTCTCGTTATTCATGTCGTCACATACTCACACCCGTATCCCAGAGACGTAGTCAGAGATCAGGTACTCACTTCTCACGACAATTATGTTAAGATCGAGGCAAATAATTTGCCGCAAATTGCAAACCTTGGCTCCACTTTACCTCTCTGAGATACGGGTTAGTATGTGGTTAGGTTACATACATTGTGTTACTTTAAGGCCGATTTCTATTTGAGAATTTACACTAATGCCCGGTTCCTATAATATACGCCTACCGGCTACGATCCGTTTTCCATACAATTTATTGACGGTTCGTAGGAATTTCGTAGTAATTGTAACCGATCGTAAGCAAAAACGAAGCGTTTTGTGGATATTGGAACCGGGCATAAGTAAATACAGAGTGGCGGCCGAGAACAGGACGACGGTCGGTAGGCAGACCTGCGGCGCGATGGTCGGACGATGTCGTTGAGTCGGCGGAAGGTCCGTGGATGCGAATGGCGAGAGACCGTGTAAAATGGCATTTGGGAGAAAAGGTCTATACCCAGCAGTGGGCAGCGGTGGGCTGATGATGATGATGATGATGATGAAATACTTAAGTATCGTTCTGTCACGCTCTTTTTTGAGAACTTTGACGAGACAGCACTACAGTTAAGTAGTTATTTAGCGTAAATTCCCAATTTTGAGTAGGTATGAAAGATACACGGACCGATAAGTAACCATGGTGCAAAAATAAGTCAACTACTTACGTAGTAACCACCCCTCCATTTCGATCGAAAACTAAACAGTTTTCAAACAGTTCATAGTCGTTGTTGCATTTGACTCTGTCCATAAGTTGTGCTACAACATAGATGTGAGCATCTTGGGCAGCTTGGGAGAGAGATTTGATCATCTGCAATAGAATTTGGCTATCAGGGCAAAGGCAGAAGCCTCATACAAAGGGCCAGTTTCTGAATTGAGAATGTCGCTAAAGTGCCTACTTAAATTTAGTAAAATCTCGTCAAATTTTTCAAATTTCGCACAACGAGCTGTAATGTTAGCAAATGTATAGAATAAAAAAGTAGCTTTTCCTAGGTTTTAAATTTTAACGTGTAGTGACGTTGTGCGTCACGATAAAGTAAAGTTATGACGTGATTAGACGTTGCTAGGCAAAACGTGTTAGTATTTACTTAATTAAATTCCCAATTCAGAAAACATTCAGAAGCTTAATGGAAAAAATTGAGGGCTGATTTAATATAACTGCACCGCCAAAAAAATCCTTTGACAAATACAAGACTCAGACAAATACACTAGGATACCCTGTGTAGTGGGAACCAGAAATAACGACATCACAAACATGTGAACATCCAAGACCTGGGGTTTTTTCGGGGACAAAGAAATGGCTCAGAGCGGCAGTCAAGCCCACGCTTCTTCAATCAGGGCCCTTGGTGCTAAGCTTGTAAAATACGAAAACACTAATGCACTGTTGTACTTCTTGTCTCATTGTCTTACCTCATCATATTTTTCGGGTTCGCGTAACTTCTTAGTAGAGCTTTGAGTTGATGGCAGCATCAGGATATCGACATTCTAGAACAAACGACAAACTCAGATTTTCTACTGCTACAAAACGCCTGTTTACTGAGCGGGTGAAAAATCATTCGTGTGGGTGTTTTCGTAGATACTAATTGAAGACGTGAGTGGATGAAGGTGATAATTATGTCGTATTTTCGATTTTCGGTGTTTTTCGTGTGGAAAATTGTAGTAAACTTTAACTTCAATTTACTTAAAATCTAAAAAATTTAACTTATCATATTCATCCACTCACGTCTTCAATTCATACATTTAAATATTTTGTTTCTTTATGACAAATATTTGCTAACCATAACATGGCAAAGGATTGGTTAACGTAGATAACTGATTTTCTAATGCTATAAACCGCCTTTCCAGTAAACAGGCGAAAAAAAGGCAGCGTTTTTTTACCGGCTCTGTAAACGGATAAAAAACGCTCGTGTGTATTTCTGTAGATACTATTTCATACACACCCGATCTTTAAATATTTTGCTTCTTTGTATTTATGTCAAAGAAATTTTACCTCTGAGCTAAAATCAATTATGCATTCAGGTTTCAACAAAAGCAGCAACAACGGCGTCATGTTAGTGAACTTCAGAAAGTCATGCCAAAAATACATAGGTACATAATCTCACGCCTGTATCCCACAGGGGTAGACAGAGAACACTGACGTATCACTTTCGCTTCATCGACTCATTAGTCGCCAAAAATTGTCATCTTGAAATATTTGTTCAACGTATTTTCCTACTGTATGTTATTGTGTTTATCCCGTCTAAATCCAAAGATATTAATTATTAGTACTTCAACGACGGGACTCTCCCAGTCAAAATTTTTTTCCTGTTCAGTAGGTATCTCATTTACATTTCTTACATTTACCAGGCATATACATTGCTTCTGGCTGGCCCCACACTAGGATACCCTGTGTCGTGGGAACCAGAAACAGCGATGTCACAAACATGTAAATATCCAAGACCTGGGTTTCTTTTTTTTTGTCCCCAGCCGGGGTTCGAACCCGGGACCTCTCGCATGGTAGGCAGATGCGCTAGCCGCTGCGCCACAGAGGTTGTCATATAAAACAGCAACATATATCAATGTATGTTCCTGTATGTAAATATTATGTTATGTTGTTTTATAACAGCTTTTTTTTCGTGATTTCCAGGTCGATCCCATAGTAAATGTGATTCGTGTTGATGAGTGGAGGTAGGATGAGTGGTGTTTTGCAAATCAGCCTACAGAGTAAAACTTAAAACTCTTCTGGATATTGTCTTTAACTTACATTTTCCCCAGCTTTCTTGACGACATTGATGTAGTTAACATCTTGACCAACGTGGAAATTTTCCACTATGCCGGCCCTGTAAGTTGCCTGGAAGAGAAGAAATTACGATCTCAGTAAACTCCCTCATCTGGGCCCAATTGCATGAAACTAAAATTCATGACTCATTCGACGTGCATTACAAAGTTATTGAACCCACAGATAAACAAGTATACAGTCTGTTAGCTTTTAGAATACGAGTATACCTCGGCTACTATCGGATAGAATCGGATATATTCGTGTAATAGAAATATCGAAACTAATATTGACTTAATTTCGAAATCGGAACTAATATGACACTTAATTTCACTTATACAGAGAAGTACAGCGCCACTATGTTATCTGTTCAGGTGGGTAAAATTGTAACTAACTAATTAATTGTAAATCCTGTTCCCCATTTTTGTTTTATTTATTCACTTAGTAAGATTTATAGATATAATTTCATTAAAATTGAAAGACGGGTTAAAATATTCTCATTTTTCTAGGTAAAATTTTTAAATGTTACTACTCAATTCTCCACTAGCGCCGCTATCAATTGAACAGATAAGATGGTGGCACTGTAGTATTACACTCGTGTGCCTTCGGCGAAAACCGAAGCCTACTCTCTAGAGTAGCTAGAGGGCTCTAGCCCGAGGTATGTTCTAAAAGCTAATATGCCATATGCCCCTACCGAGGGGCACGGGTGTCTTCCCTGAGGAAAGTATAGGCCATACTCCACCACGGGGGCCAAGTACGGATTGGTGGAGGCTTGTAAGACTAGTGGCTGGTCTTACTGTCAGAAGTTTTCACCGGCCCCCAGTGGGAATCGGACCCACCACCTCGTTCTTGGTAGGTATGTGCCTCAACGGCTAGACCAACAAGACAGAGTTAAGGGCAACACCTACGTCTAAATTGTTGTTGAATACTGTTAATGAGAATAAAACATGTTTTGAAAAGAATATTTAAGAAGTTTCTTTGTTAGCTGCTGCTGCTACACTTATAAAGTAGCTTGTTCTTAAAATTGTTGTTAGCAATAAGACCGCCTATTGTTTTTTTTTATTCGTCTCTTGTTTCTTGTGTGCAGTAAAGAATATTCTTATCTTCTCTTGTCTTGTTTACTTTGTTTGTTTCTCTTTATTTAACACTAGCTGTTGCCCGCGACTACGTCCGCGTGGGCTTTAGTTGAGTAAAGTGTTTGCAAATAAGATAGGGATATTTTTAGCGCATGCGATCCCCTTAAGGGAAGATTTTCAAAAAACTACTTTACATGTATTTCATTGAATGAAGTAACTTCATATTGAATCACATTCAAATCACTTCAAAAAACGGCAAAGTTTCATACTAACTTTGGACCCCCTCTTACCCCCTTAGGGGATGATTTTTGAAAAACCTATTTTACCTGTGTTTCATGACTTTCAATGAAGGATCTTCATGCTGAATTTCATTCGAATAACTTCAAAAATGGCTAAGTTTCATACTAACTTTGGACCCCCTCTTACCCCCTTAGAGGATGATTTTTGAAAAACCTATTTTACCTGTGTTTCATGACTTTCACTGAAGGATCTTCATGCTGAATTTCATTCGAATAACTTCAAAAATGGCTAAGTTTCATACTAAGTTGACACCAACCTTTTTCCCACCTTAAGGGATGATTTTCAAAAAACTATTTTACACGTGTTTCATAATTTCAAATGAAGAACCTTCGTACCAAATTACATTCAAATAACTTCAAAAACGGCAAAGTTTCATACTAACTTTGAACCCCCATTTTACCCCCTTAGGGGATGAACTTTCAAAAATCCTTTCTTAGTGCTCCTCTACGTTACAAAAGGAACCCCTGGGCAAAATTTCAACTTTCTAACCCTTATAGTTTAGGCCCTGCGTTGATATGTCAGTCAGTCAGTCAGCTTCTCCTTTTATATATATAGATAGATAACATAACATTTACATACAGGCACATACATTGCTTCTGGCCCCGCCCAAGGATACCCTGCGTCGTGGGAACCAGAAACAGCGACGTCACATACATGTAAACATCCAAGACATGGGATTTTTTTACTGTCCCCAGCCGGGATCTCGCATGGTAGTCAGATGCGCTAACCACTACGCCACAGAGGTCGTCTCTCTAATGCCCGGTTCCAATATCCACAAAACGCTTCGTTTTTGCTTACCATCGGTTACAATTCCTACAAAATTACTACGAACCGTCAATAAATTGTAGGGAAAACGGATCGTAGCCGGTAGGCGTATATTATAGGAACCGGGCATATGTTATTTCTCCAATAAGAAGGTAGTTATGAAATAATACAACGGGCTAGAAAATACCTCAATTCGGAAACCTTCTCTAAATGCAACTAAGCTGAAGTGAATGAATTTATGACTTTTGTTTCGAAATATAACAACGTTTTTCCGCGGTGTAAACAATAATTGTATCTTTCACATCTACAAAAGAGTGTAGGCTCAATGCGTTCCCGAGTTAAAGGGCCGATTTCTGAATAGAGAATTGGGTATTTGACAAAATGTCAAATGAGTTACTTTGGAACGGTTTTGTATGAAAATACTTGCTTGTGACGTCACATTTCAGAGCACTCTTTTCATGTTTCATCTTTTTTAAAATTGTAATAACTAGTAAATGATTAAAAGAATAAATTTTCCGAAACATATTGTAATTTTTGTTTTAACCGAGCATCTCAAATAATTTATTGTTGATAGTGTCAAATACTGTAAGCAACTACTTAAGTAGTGCTGACTCGTCTTTCCTTAGAAAAGAGCGTGACAGAACGTTACTCAGGTATTTACTTAGTGTAAATTCTCAATTCATAAATAGACCCAAAGGATCTGTTTCTGAATTGAGAATTTCTCTAAGTAGCTACTTAACTGTAGTGCTGTCTCGTCAAATTTCCTTAGAAAAGAGCGTGACAGCACGTTACTAAGGTATTTACTTAGTGAGCTTCTCAAATCAGAAATTGGCCCAAAGAGTCCTGACACACAGACGGACAAACGGACAGCAAAATGAGTACCAGTCGACAGCACATCATCGTATACACCCATGCACTCTACTCCGTTGCATTACGGGCGACTTTGCAACTAAAATGTGAAGGTTGACGTGCTGTAAACTGTACCCTATAAGGGTTCCGTATTTCCTTTTAAGGTACGGATCCCCAAAAAACCAACTCACCTCATAAGACGAACTCACTTGGAAGAACACAACACAAACTAAGAACTGACAAAGGGAATTCATATTCGTTTCGTGTATTCTTTTTTATTTTCTCCTACCCACCACTTCACTTGCCCACTGTCGGTAAACTAATGCAGACTCTTTGCAGTGTGTAAAAAAGTACAGCTGCTAATATGATAATACGCCGCACCTCTACACTCTCGGTGGAGAGAAGAGAGCGCTTGAGGAATGAGTGTGAACACCACCTGAAGGGTAAAAAAAAATTTTTAGGAAATCTCGGAAAAATGCCACTAGCGCCCCCGTGGTGGACTATGGCCTATAGGTACCTTCCTCAGGCAAAAGATCCGTGCCCCTCGGTGTGGATATAATGGGTGGATGATGATTGAGTATGTCAGATTAGCTAGTAATATAATTATATATCCGAATCGCTCGTAGCCCCGGATGCCTGAGTGATCTTAAACGATCACGAAGGTTAAGCAACATTGGGCGCGTTCAGTGCATGGATGGGTGACTGTCTGTGACTAACGCTAGATGCATTTTTCCGAGCGGTTCCGTGCTTCCTCCGTGCACGTTAAGCAGTTGGTGCCGGCTAGCTGCCCGACGGCATAGATCGACATAGATGCCAGTCATTAAGCCAAGTCAAAGGCCTTAATAGGGCGGCTTGAAAACTTCTGACAGTAAGACCAGCCACTAGTCTTACAAGTCTCCACCAATCCGAACTTGGGCCCTGTGGTGGAGTATGGCCTATACCTACCTACCTCAGGGAAAAGACCCGTGCCCCTCGGTGGGGACTTAATGGGTTGATGATGATGATTTGTACATTCACGCGAAACGTTTGTGTAGAGGTTTCTTACAAGGGGTAGAAAATATACTGTGTACCAATTGTGTACAAACGCCAGCACATAAACCGATATCAAGAAAGGAAACCCCTTTATCATCGTGTTTAATATAGACAAGATATCGATCACGCTTCAACCACGCTGGTCGATAAAATGTCACGCTGAGATTAAGTGAACAACTTGGTATTGTGCAGCTGAAGATAACTCGTTGCCATTTCACATTCGATACAAAGATACAAATTAAATGTGAACTTTTGTTGTCAGGCCTGATTTACATATTTTGCTTTATTTTCATGCTTTTTATGCTGGGGCCGCACCTGCGTCTATCGTAACAAAGCTTCGCGCCAGTCCTCTGTGGAATGTGTGATCCGTTTGTCTATACTTGGCATTTTTCTCAGACTTTATTAGATTAGATTAGAACTCTTTATTGTACACACCAGAAAAACAAACAAATACATTATAAGACTTATATAACTAAGTTTTGCCGTATACAATTGGCGGTCTTATCGCTAAAAGCGATCTCTTCCAGACAACCTTGGGATGGATAGAAAAGATGTAGAGAGAAGGTAGGTAAGTGTACAAAAAGTATAATGAGGGGATATGCACATAAACAAACTGACTTACATATTTTATTCGGTCCATTAGATTAGGTATTTAATAATTACATAAAATTATGTATAATATTCAATATAATACTTAAACTTACCATAAAATACACATATAATTTTTATATTAATACATACGTTAGATATATCCTATATAACATAACACAGGAAAGTTACACAAAGAAGTTACAGAGTAACATAACAACAGCATTATTCAGCGAGATAGTGAGACTTTACCAGTGCTTTGAAAATAGGAAGGGACTTTGCTTTCCGCACTTCCTCTGGCAGGGCATTCCAAAGCCGAACGGATTGCACGGAGAAAGAAGAGTCATAGAAATTGGTACAGTGGGATGGGATCTTAAGGAGGAGGGATTGGGATGAGCGAAGAGATAGGCCATGACAGGAATGAAGAAAGTCAAATCGCTCCTTCAGGTAGGATGGGGTAGCTGGATTGAACAGTATAGAGTAGAGAAGAAACAGTATGTGTGCATTCCGGCGGAGACGAATGGGGAGCCACTTGAGCTGTGCGCGAAATGTTGAGACGTGGTCATATTTGCGTAAACCAAATATAAACCTTATACAGAAATTTTGAAGTCGCTCAAGTTTGTTTAATTGCTCCTCGGTTAGGTCAAGATAACAGGTGTCAGCGTAGTCGAGAATTGGTAGTAGGAGTGATTGGGCTAACGCAACCTTAGTAGCAGTAGGAAGAAAGTTACGGAGTCTACGCAGAGCGCCTGCCGAAGAAAACATCTTCCGGCTGACCATCTCCAGCTGCGGAGACCATGACAACTTGGTGTCGATTATGATGCCAAGATTTTTCACTGTCTCGCTAAACGGAATAGTCACCCCATCAAAAACGACATGTGGCAGCGACTGCTGGTCAACCTTTTGGACTGATCTTGGGCTTCCTATTATAATAACTTAAGTTTTGTTTGGGTTCACTTTCAGCCCGTAAGACCTGCTCCAATTTGATATTTGAATAAGGTCACGGTTTGTCGCATAAATAGCAGACTCCAGTTTCTCTACACTACCTTGAGAGTAGATCTGAAGATCTGCATAAAGGTGGTAGGAAGAAGATAGTTTGTTGGAAATACTGTTAATGAAAATGGCAAAAAGAATTGGGGACAACACGCCACGGACACCGGCGGATATTCTACACCATCCAGAGATGGCGTCTTCGACGTGAATACGTTGCCGGCGCCCCTGTAGATAACTACGAAACCAAACAATTACTGTTGGAGATATGTTAAGGGAACGAAGCAATGCCAACAATATGTCGAAGTCGACAGCATTGAAGGCATTGCTAAAATCGAGTAGTGACAGAACAGTCAACTGCCCGTTCTCCATACCCAAGCGCATGTCGTCGGTAATTTTTACCAGTGCCGTGACTGTGCTATGCCCTGGACGGAAACCGGACTGGAGAGGATTAAGGAGATGTTTCATAGTGAGGAAGTTGTTCAACTGGTGACTGACTAAGCGTTCTAGTACTTTGGACAGGAATGGTAAGATAGTTATGGGACAATACTCGGAAAGGAAGAAGGATTGTTCGTTTTAGGTAGTGGAGTAATTTGGGCTTCCTTCCAAACCGCTGGAAAAGTAGCTGAGGAAATGGAGTTGTTGAGGAATTTGGTGATAACGGGAAGGATAATGTCAAGGACGGGTAATAGCATCTTACGGCCAATTCGATCACTCCCAACTGCACCCGAGGTAATGGAGATAATGTTCTTCCTAACATCACAATCAGTAAATTGACTCAGAGTAAAAGGTGAGATGTCAGGAGTTGGAAGCAAAGAAAGAAGATCAAGTGTTTCAGCTTTTTTTAGTACCATCAAAGGTAGATTTTGCATTGCGGGAGAAATGTTAATTAAGCAACTCAATGTTTAAATTGTTTGGAACGGAGTTTTGGCGAGATTTTCCAACTCCTAGTGACCGAAGAAATTTCCAGACTTTAACTGGGTCTCCATTTTCGACTGATTCATGAATGTGGCGTCGTTGTGCACCCCTACACACCTTATTGCAGCGATTTCGAATGAGTGCATATTTATCTCTGTTGAGATCAGACGGGTGAGATTTATATTTAAATTTGGCCTGCGCTTTTTTCAGTAAAATAAGTTTTATCTCTTCTGTCAGCCATGGTGCCGGAAGATGCTTAATCTTGACCGCTCGGACAGGAGTATGAACATCATACAGCTGAGTAAGGAGCATGTTAAAAGTCTCAACCTGTTCATCAACAGACTGTGCTTCTGTAACAGATGTCCAGTCTATTTTGGATGTATCTTCGCGGAGTTTAGTAAGATCCATACTACTAAAGTTGCGCTGCAGAAGGATTCTCGGCTTCGCTTTAGGGGGATGAATTTTGTAGGATAGGAAAATTAGATCATGATAAGAAAATGAATCGGCTGGGCATTGGCCGTGAAGTGCAACAGAATTTGAAGATGATACAATCATCAGATCAAGAAGAGACGGGGTGCTGTTTGGGAAATTATGCGTGGCGCTAAGAGGTAAAATATGCATGTTGCTAGAACGTACAAGCGACGAGAAAGTGGTCGAACGTGAGTTAAACGACACTAAATCAAAAACCTTTAGGTCAGAAAACTCGATACCGTTTGCAAATTTAGTACTAGCTGGCACTAAATTAGCAAACTGTTTCGAGCCCTCTACCGCTGAAGGTTTTTGATTTATTGACGTTTAAAGTCTGAAAAAAATGGCAAGTATAGACATGCCGGTGGCGCGAAGCTTTGTCACGATAGACGCAGGTGCGGCCCCAGCATAAGACATGCTTCGAATCGCTCGTAGCCCCGGCCGCCTGAGTGATCTTACACGATCACGGAGGTTAAGCAACATAGGGCGCGTTCAGTGCATGGATGGGCTACCGTTCTATGGCTATGCGAGAGGTCCCGGGTTCGATCCCCGGCTGGGGAGAAAAAAAACTCCAGGTTTCGATGTTTACATGTCTGTGACGTCGCTGTTTCTGGTTCCCACGACACAACGTATCCTGGTGTGGGGCCAGAAGCAATGTATGTGCCTGTATGTAAATGTTTATGTTGTCAACATTATTATTTTTCCGAGCGGTTCCGTGCTTCGCAACCGGCTGCCGGCTGTCCCCACCGAGGGACACGGGTCTCTTCCCTGAGGAAATAGGCCATATTCCACCACGGGAGCCAAGTCCGGATTGGTGGAGGCTTGTGAGACTAATGGCTAGTCTTTCTGTCAAACGTTTTCAAGCCGCACTAAAGGCCTCTGGCTTGCCTTAAGGGCCCTTAGTAAGTGAATATGCCGAAATTCGATGTTTTCTATTAGCTGTAATTCAAAAACTACGATTTTTCGCATTGAAATTTGGAATGTGTATTACAGACCGTATGTGTGAGGGAATGGCTGTTTCCAAAACGCGATTGGAAAAACTTTGCTCGATAGAAAAAAATCCAGAAGTCACGTCTAAAATTTTAGGTAAATGCTTATTACGAACGTGTTTTACAATACGAATTCCTGTAAAATCACAAACAGATAAGTATTTACCTTTTCCATTTCTTGGCTGTTGTAGATTTCCAAAACACAAGACATTTCTATTAACTTTTGCCAAATATGTGGATGGCGCTTACGATGTTTAGTTTCGAACTCGCTGATTCCATACTAAACGTCCACCCCGAACGGCGCACCTCCGCGAGGCCCAGTTTTGCTTCGGCATTCGCACGTGGGGGCTGTGTCGCTTGTCACTCTGCACGCGCAAAAATTACGAGTCCAAAACACGAGTACACAACTAATTTAAAATTGAGTACTTACAGAAAAAGGTCGCCTAGAGCTATAAATGAGTTGCTTGGTACATACCTACGCTGCCTATTGACTTACATAATAGTGAGTACAGTCGACAGCACGTCAATCTTCACATTTTAGTTGCAAAGTCGCCCTTAAGCCCACGGAGTAGAGTGCATGGGTGTATACCTGCAATAAGTACTACTTGAGCCATTACAAACGTGCGAACCGAGTCACAAAAGTGCGAGCGAGTGTTCAGATATGCGGATATGCCTGAATTGCCTGATATGCCTCCTATGGTGTGAGGGAGAAGTCTGAATGGTCTGATACAAATGCTTATGAATTAGTTCGCACGTTTGTAATGGCTCAAGTATAGTTACTTGATTGATGCTTTAGACAACTACATACTTCTATTTAAACTCAGCAAAACGTGGCGCAGTTCTTAGTGATTGGTGCCTCTGCCTACCCCCTCGGAGCCGTTTTCAGAAGAACTAAAAAAAACTAATAGCTGTCAAAGGAATGCAATTTTGGACCTTGGCCCAATAGCCATGTGTGATACATCATCGAATAGGTCTCAGCGAGCTGTACAAAAGTTACTATGACGCCAACAGCCAAATATTTTTCCTTTCGGAGTTATATTGTATTGAAAAAAAACTAATATTTTCAATACAATATGACTCCGAAAGGACACAAAACTGTTGGCTGTTGGCGTCATAGTAACTTTTATTCATCTCGCTGAGACCTATTCGATGATGTATCACACATGGCTATTGGGCCAAGGTCCAAAATTGCATTCCTTTGACAGCTATTAGTTTTTTTTAGTTCTTCTGAAAACGGCTCATTGCGGAATGTAGCTGAAGCATCCAAACACTTAGAAATATCATGTAAAACTATCAGAAATTTACAAAGCAACTAAATACACTGTGATGAAAGCACTTACTTTACGTACTTTACTTACGTAAATCTATTTTATGCATTGTCATTTTCAATGCTAATTTTTTTTGCTATTTAAATGAGTGTTATTTAAATGGTTAGCATAGTATAGGTATTTTTGTGAGAAGAAATAGCTAATTGATCAGCAACTCATTGCCAGCAATCGTTTCAAAATCAATCAGCTATTATTTTTGTACAGCATATTAATTATACAGGGTGTTGATTTGTCCAGTTTCGTCTGACTCGGGGGTGGTTATTCACATAATACTGAAACAAAAAAAAAATATTAAAAAAATTACTTTTTTGTGAAAACCACCTAAATATCATTTATATGGATTAGCTTCTATCGTTTGCACTTGACAGTTCCGGCCGGGGTTTTGGGGGGTGAAGCAGGAGAGTGCGCCAGCGCGCTCGCTGCCAGCGCCGCAAAACCGGCGACTTTAGGTGATTTTCACTAAAAAAAAAATGTTTTTCCGAATTTTTTTTCTTTAGTATCATGTTAATTACCACCCCTGAGCGGACGAAACTGTACAAATTAACACCCTGTACAAGATGCAATGAGCTATTATGTTTAATAAAATTCTGGTAAGCACTTAAAGGGTAATAAAAAAAAAATTGTGAAAGGTTATTTAATTTATTTATTCTCAGAGTGTTTGATGTGATGTGTTTGTTTGGATATGTATTATTTATAGAAGCGTAAATTAATAAAAAAAACAATTCTTATAAAATATAATTGAGATAAATCAAAAAATATAAAACAATTAAGTAGGTAACTAAGTACTTAAGCTATATTTTTATTCGTCATAAAGATATAGCTTAAAATAAAGATAAATGGAAAATTATACGATCTTGCTCCGCCCACTTTGAAGGTACATTGCTGTTTTTTTAACAAAAATGCAATCCTATTATTTTGCTTAACATGTTTTAAATATGCATATCAATCAAATACAATTATGTTTTCTCTGCTGATCAATAATTAAATTTTGCTGATCAAGTAGTTTTTTTGCGGACTGAATGTTTATCATTTTATATATTGTAGCTGCCTATTTACGATTTAATTTTTACCATTATCAAAACTATTTGCGGAGCCAGGATTGCTGTCTGATTTTTTTTTATTGCAAACAAAATCTTGTATCCAGAGTATCCAGACCAAATTATTTAAAAGCTGTTTTTTGTGGCTCACCAAATTTTATAATAGCTAAACAATTTAATTACTACTCTTACAAAATTAGACTTTTTGTGCTTGACATATCGATAAATTCACTTTTTGGCAGAAATAATCAGTTTTCTGGATATGTGCAAAAGTATTTCGTTACAGATACTTATGCTGATACCTAGAAAACTGAGGTGTCGATATACGAATTAATTTTTAATTGTTATTTTTTAGCTTAGAGAATACAAAAGATTGATTCAATGTACCACAGAGTGTAACAGAAGCTGAATTTGAAATTAAAACTGGCAGCCGCTCCTCGATAAGCAAATTAAATGGATGGACGAAGAATTGTGTCTAATAATTTTTTGCGAAAAAACTCAAGCAAATTTCAAGGCGCACTCCGACTTTTTGTTGCGACCTTTTTACTTATTTAGAAAGCTTCCACTATTACGTTTCGGGATAAATTTTTTTTAATGTATGGTCAGCGATTACTCGAAGACCCGTGAACAGATTAAAAAATATTTTTTTCATTTCGAAAGGTGTCACGGGTGGATGTCAAAATTTTAATTTTTTGGTTGAGATGTTTTTTTAGTATGTAATTGCTTCTGCGCCATTAGAATTAACGTAAAGTAAGCGAATAAATATATCAAATATTATTTTGTTTGACTCGATATGTTCGTAGGCAAAATAAAAAAAAATGAAATATTAAATTAGGTACATAATTATGTACCTGACTTAATATTTTTGTTTTATTTTGCCTTTTTAATATTATTAGTCAGCTACAATCAAATAAAAGAAGTATTTAGAATCAGTCATAAAACTGTTTATTTCTAAATAAAATACATTAAAAAAATTAAAACACTTACTTCTTTTATTTAATTGTAGCTGGCTACTAACCTTCACTCGGTTAAGGTCAGATTCTGAGCGAAGGACTGCTAATGCCTACTTTCATCGTTTTTTTTATTATGCCTACAAACATATTTGGTTTTATGTAATAGGTACCCAAATGTTGTTTGTATACAAATTGCAGACGTGTTCAATAATTGGGTCGTTTACCCTAGTATTATATACATACGTATGTTGACTTTTTATAATTTACTTCCAATAATTCCTAACGTTTAACGTTTACCCTATTTTCAATTTTTCAAAATGTACCTGCCTACAATATTACAAGTACATAGATAAGTAGACTATGTATATGGCTTCATGCTTTGCCATCCCCACAGCTGGGGACCTTTTTGGACTGTGATTCACTCCGGGTGGCTGTTGCTTTGCGCTTAGGTTGTGAGGTCTGTCAACCGCACCGTTGTGTCTGTGGCGTGGAGGTGGACGCTCAGGGCCGCCACGGGCTGCATTGTGTTCGTAGTGCAGGTAGAATCTCTCGGCACCATAGCATTAATGATATTGTTCGACGGGCTCTGGTTGCGGCAAATATCCCTTCTGTCCTTGAGCCTCCGGGCTTATGCAGAAACGATGGAAAACGTCCGGACGGCCTCACTTTGGTTCCGTGGGAGAAGGGTCGAAGTTTGTTGTGGGATGCGACTTGTGTGTGCACGTTCGCGCCCTCGCATGTCATAGCAACTGCCGCTGCTGCTGGCGCCGCGGCTGAACTGGCTGCAAGGCATAAGACGCAGAAGTATAGCCAGCTCATGAATTCTTACATATTTGTGCCGCTGGCTATAGAAACTTCCGGTGTATGGGGAGCGCAGGGCAGCGGTTTTATTCGGGAGCTGGGACGCCGATTGAGGGACCGTGGCATGGACGTTCGCTCTGGGGCATATCTGAGCCAAAGGATTTCCCTTGCTGTGCAGCGCGGGAACGCGGCCAGTATTATGGGGACTTTTGGTTCGGATGTGGCTCGGAGCGATTTATTTGGATAGAGTTTTTTTTTTTTTTCTTTAATTATTATTTTATTATTATTGTTATTGGCTTGACATTCTTTTAATTTAATTCTTTTTGACGAAGCTTTATGTGAATTTTGATTATGTTTGTAATGATATTATTTTTTATTAGTTGACTATGTTTTGTATCTTGTAAATGCATAAAGATAGCGAAATAAAACCTTATACGGCACTAACATTACTTGGCTTTTGGTTTTTTATAACTTGGATACCTAAATGATTTCATACCAAGGTATATTATATATTCTAATAAATGATTGTTAGGTGACCCACCTTTATTCGATGTACACCTATTAGAACTAGAAGCCAACTGTCAAGCTAATCTGCCCTATGCAACATGGTAGTGGTTATAATAATAGCATCAAAATTCGGAGAACGGTAGCTCGATTTGTTGCCTATTGTATTCGCTTCTGTCTGCACCGCGTGCGCCTCCCCGCGCGCCCGCCGCTGCCCCCGCTGATTAAACACGCGGATCGTCGCGAAATCTAAATTTTCGCTGACCGCCTAACCCCTCTTAACGACTGCAATCTATTGAGGGCAGCCGGCACCAACTGCTTAAGGCTGTAACAAGGGCGAATGACTTTGAGCATTTGACCTCTGAGTTATAACATAATAAACTAGCGCAATCTCTTGAATGTTTGTTGTACTTCTTCGGCGAATACTTTAGAGGCTAATCCATAATCCAAAGATTACACAGATAAGAGATGTGGCGGATTTTCGATGGCGATTGTTCCCTGCGCTAATTAAGAAATCGTGCAATTTTGTACTAATCACGCTTAATATTAACATTAAAAAATATATGATCAGATAGGATTGCAGATATTGATGTGGCCGATATTTGCATGAAAGATTTAAATGAAAAGCTACTATCGTTTACCAGCGAAATTAGATTCTGTGGAAAATAAAGCTTTTGGAAAAAAAATTTTTTTTGCCATCTAGACAGGTTAAATGCAATTTTTTTTCCGTACGAATTAGTCACTGATATATCCTTTATTACCAAAGATTTTATTTAGAATTTTTTAGTGCGTAGTTTTGCCTAACATTTCAGTTAAAGCTAGCCAATTTTGCAACATTTACCCTTGTTACACCCTTAACGTGCCTTGCGAAGCACAGAACCGCTCGGAAAAATGCCACTAGCGTTAGTCATAGATGGTCACCCACCCCCCATGCACTGAACGTGCCCTGTGTTGCCTAACCTTTGTTATCGTTTAAGATCACTCAGGTAGCCGGGGCTACGAGCGACTCTCCTCCTCGGTTTTAGAATAGTTATTATTATGTTATTTTAATTTTATTTTATTTGAATCACAATAATGATTATAATTTTATTTCACCAATACAAAGTTGGTCACTGTACTACGTTAAATCCGCACAAATTAGTATAGCCATTCGTCCTGAGGTCTCCACGTTACAGGTTATGCCTATGGCATGGCTATGCTAGTGTGGAGATTCCCAGCTATTTAACGAAATACGAAATAGAAGCTTCAATTAAATTTTTTGAGGACGCGTGGTAAAGCTGTAAAACGTAAAATGCTGATGAGATGAAAAATTCGTGGCTGAGTACCTACATTAGGTGGCAATGTATAAAAAAACTGGGGAAGTCAAAATAATTGTTGATCTTTACTTGAAGCTTGTTGGCGTTGTAAAAAAAAAGACAAATTAGTTTATTAGAGGCCAACTCATTTTCCCGTTGCTTAGTTATAAAATTATGGACATCCCTAGCCCGACCATACAAGTCAAAAACATTATTTATGTCAAAAAAATTGACATAAATAATGTTTTTGACTTGTATGGTCGGGCTAGGGATGTCCATCCGGAGGTGGGAAAATTATTTTTCTGTTCGTTCCCATACTCTCAATCCCTTTCTGAAGAGGATAACAGAGACATCCATAGTCTGAACATGCATATACAGCATTTGACATGTCGTCATAGTGACGTATCATTTTTCGACCTTAACAGCTTTGTTAAGAATTATTTTATGGCGAGAGATACTGTGTATCTTTCTAAAAACAGTCGACGTAAGCTAGCTAGTCTATTAGCTTATAATATTTTTGACTCAGTTATAGGAATTATAACACAGTCACACAATAATGACAACCGTGATACTAGCAGTAGTATTAAAATTTCAACGGGCTCACACACAAATGAATCATTGTCTTTAAACTGCCAATGCAGACAACGGAAAAGCCCAAAGTAGGTCTTAACATAGTAGCACAAAATATTCAGGGCTTTTCCGGCAAGGAAAATATGACAGAACTTTTTTTAACAGATTTTAATATAGATATATTATGCTTAACAGAACATTGGCTAAAAAAATCAGAAATGGTATTTAATTTAAAAGACTACCAGCCTATTAGTACTTATAATAGAAGTAAAGCATTAAGAGGAGGTTCTATGATAATTGTAAAAAATACTTTAAGAAGTAAGGAACGCAAAGACATTGTAAGCCTTTCTGTTGAGCGATTAGTTGAGATCTCGTGTGTGGAATTGGACAGGTATATTGTTATGTGCGTTTACAGGCCACCTCAAACTAATTACAATGACTTTGAGGCAGTCGTAGAAGAGGCATTAAAACGTCTGTTTGCGAGCAATAAGCGCATAGTGATATGTGGCGATTTTAATATTGATCTGTTAGTTGAGAGCCCACTACACACCAAAATTATTAGCTTATTTAGATCATTTAACTTACAAAACCAGTTTAAAGAACCCACTAGAACAAGGGCAACTAGTGCTACATGTATAGATAATGTGTTTTGCAACTGTGAGCATCTTGAAAAGAAAATTATAAATAACCTACAGTCAGATCATAGTGGTTTATTCATTGTTTTGCCTACAACAGTAGAAAAAGAATGCCAAGAAATAATTTGTAGGCCCATAACAGAGAGAAAAATTGAATTATTTAAAAGGAAATTAAGTACCCACATAGGCTTACTAAAATTTGATAGCAATGATCCCAACACATTATATAAAGAATTGTTTACCACAATAGCAAACGAATTCGAACAGGTTTTTAAAATTAAAAAAATTAAAGGCGTTAAAGGTAGTTTTTCAGAATGGGCCACTCCTGGTATACATAGAAGTAGAAAGAAATTGTATGAATTGTATGAAGAAAAACAATCAAATCAGGATCCGAGTTTTAAAGAATATGTAAAGAAATATTCTAAAACCTTTAAAAAAACCTGCTCTATAGCTAAAGCTCTCAGTATAAGTAAAAAAATAGAAGCGTCATCGAATAAAATAAAAACGGTTTGGCAAATAATTAACAAGGAGACAGGCAAAACTAAACCTAGGGATCAAAAAAATTTTGTAATAAGGGTAGATGGGAAAGTAGTTGACACAAGTGAGGATATCGCAAAAATATTCGAAAATTTCTTTACAAACATCCCCCTCAATATAACAGCGTGTTTAAATTCTTCCCCAGAGTCAGCAGAATCCTTGATGTTAGAAAATATAAAACCGTGCACAATAGCATTTCAATTCTCCCACGTTAGCCCCCAAACCATTTTGAAAGCATTTAAACAAATAAATATAAAGAAAACCGAAGATCTCTGGGGACTATCAGTTAAATTGATATCCACGGTAATTCATATCATGGCACCACACCTTGCTATAATTTTTAATAAATGTATTGATCAGGGGACGTTCCCTGATCTATTAAAGTTTAGTAAAATTGTTCCTTTATTTAAGTCAGGTGACAGTGATGATCCGAACAATTTTAGACCCGTAGCAATACTTCCAGTATTTAGTAAAGTATTTGAAAAAATCATTTTACACCATTTGCTGACACACTTCACATTAAATAAACTCTTCCATAAAAAACAATTCGGTTTCACTATGGGTCGTTCAACGACAGACGCAGGTGTGGCGTTGATGAATCACATCTTTGATGCGTGGGAGGAGGCGCAGGATGCCATCGGGGTTTTCTGTGACCTATCCAAAGCTTTTGATTGCGTAGACCACAAAACCTTCCTTCGTAAGATGATCAGATACGGTCTCAGTAATAAATCTTTAGAACTTCTTAGATCGTATTTAGCTAATAGAGTGCAGAAAGTTGATATTAATGGAGTTAAGTCACCCGGATCCGATGTTAAAATAGGAGTTCCTCAGGTTCAATTTTAGGGCCGTTCCTTTTCTTAGTGTATGTTAATGATCTGCCGTACCTAGTTGAGAAATTGTCACAAATAGTATTGTTTGCGGATGACACTTCTCTAATTTTTAAAATCAAGAGAGGTCAATCTAATTTAGACGATGTAAACAATGCTCTTTCTAAAATTCTGAACTGGTTTAACGTAAACAATCTTATGTTAAATGCCAAAAAAACAAAATGTATTAAGTTTTCATTGCCCAATGTCAAAAAAGTGGACACAAGTTTAACAATAGCTGGTGACAGACTAGACTTAGTTGAGGCAACGGTGTTTTTAGGCATTACAATAGACTCAAAACTACAATGGGATCAACACATAGAAAAGTTAGCGGGTAGGTTGAGTTCAGCTGCATTTGCAGTTAGAAAAATTAGACAACTAACAGATGTAGAAACTGCGAGGCTAGTTTATTTCAGTTATTTCCACAGCATTATGTCATATGGTCTGCTACTATGGGGGCGGGCGGCAAATATAGAAACAATTTTTATTCTCCAAAAAAGGGCTATTAGAGGTATTTACAATTTACCTGCCAGACACTCACTACGTGAGTTTTTTAAGGAAATAGGAATTCTTACGCTAGCTTGCCAATATATATTCGATAACATAATGTATGTACGTAAAAACATAACTACATTTAAGCTAAACAGGGATATACATAACGTTAACACCAGAAATCGAAACAAAATTGCCTCATCTAGATTCAGATTAGCCAAGGTAAATACATCATTTGTAGGATATAGTGTACGTTTTTATAACAAAATTCCTGAAAGTATTCTATCCCTGCCAGGAAATAAATTTAAATTTGTTATTAAAACTGCGCTGTGTAAAAAGGCATACTACAGAATAGATGACTTTATAGATGATAAAAACCCTTGGCAGTAAACCAATTCCACAACGAGCTAGTTATTGGTATTCTAATAATATATAGGGTTTAATAAATTTCATACATATGTACAGACGCTGTGATTGCATATCAAAACTATGCTATTATTATAGATAACTGACAAGAACTTCATCACACAAGTTTGCCAAAGGCCATGCGAATGGTGGCACGGTGGCCGGGTCGCCTATCTCCCTCTAATATGGTTGAGACTGGTGATGGCTGACCTCTGCGTTACGCTCGTGAATGGGTGCCGTCCGTGTGTCTGGCCGCAGCATTGGTGTTTTATTACCTTTTAAGAATATTAAATGATGTTTGACTTTGCAAGTATTTATTGCACTCATGGATCTTGAGATTCTTGGTATACGAACACTCATACCTAATTTGTATTAGCTTTAAGTTGATTTGAGAAAAGATGGTCAGAGTGGAGTTTTTTTTCGCTGCCTTTTTCTCCACTACAGACGGCCCTAAGGCAGCGGCTAACATTATACATAACTGTATGTACATTGACATTCAACAAGCAGAATGTAAATTCTTTACGTTGAAATAAAAAATTTTGTATTTGTATTTTGTATTTGTATAAAATTAGTAGTGCGCAGTGAACATGTCTCTGCAATTTTTGCTTGTATTCTTTTGTTAATGTAATTCGCAAATAATCTATCTATCTCATGTAATAATACTCGTAATCTATCAATCTCATCCCGCGACTTGCATCACCTCACAAACATGTTTTTGACGCCTCGCTGATAAACTCGCTAAATAAGAGAGATGTCACACGGGCGTTGCCAGTGCGTTGCGTTAGCGGTGATGCTCCGTTGTTTTACATATTGAACGACATGCCACACGATTTGTTGAAATGACGGACGGCAACGCAACGCACAAAGAGAGGAGAGAGCGAGGCGGAGAAGTGAGCAGCTGCGTTGAAACGACGCAGCGGCCACGCAGTATTTATGTTGTTATTTATGTATTTATGTATATGAAGATCGTCGCCGACCGCGACGACGCAGCGCTCGTGAGGCATTCACTGCATTGAAATAATTGCGCTGCGACGACGCAACGCAGCCGCAACGCCCGTGTGGCATCACCCTTAATCGGACGTTCAGTGCGTCAGTACAGCACATGCGTTGGCTCCACGCGAACTTCGTTATCTGCCTTATTATTGTTTTATTAGTATTATGTATGTTTTCATATCGTAGGCAAGGCAAGGCTTCGCAATTCGAAGTAAAGCTGATCGTAAACAAATCCTATCTGAATTGAAAAAATATTTTGAATTGCTCGTAGCCCGACTGCCTGAGTGATGTTAAACGATCACGAGGGTTAAGCATCATAGAGCGCGTTCGGTGTATGGATGGTTGACCGTCTATAATAATGCTAATGGCATTTTTCCGAGCGGTTCCGTGCTTCGCAAGGCACGTTGAGCAGTTGTTGTCAGCTGATGCCGTCGATAGATGGCAGTCGTTGAGCCAAGTCTGAGGCCTTGACTTGAAAAGAGAGGCTTGAAAACTTTTGACAGTAAGACCAGCCACTAGTCTTACAAGCCTCCACCAATCCGGACTTCGCCCCCGTGGTGGAGTATGGCCTATACCATCCTCAGAGAAGAGACCCGTGCCCCTCGGCGCGGACATAATGATGAAAATCCTATTTCCAGCGTGTGTCCATGCGACGACTAAGGGACCTTATTACTTAACTGTAGTGCTGTCTCGTCAAGTTTCTCAAGAGCGTGACTGAACCTTATTACTTATTGTACTTCTCTTATTGAAATGACGACCTCTGTGGCGTAGTTCCCACGACACAGGGTATCCTAGTGTGGGGCCAGAAGCAATGTATGTGCCTGTATGTAAATGTTTATGTTTATGTTAATTACTTACGGCCTGTTTCTGAGTTGAGAATTTCGCTAAGTAACTACATAACTGTACCTATTTGCTGTCTGGTCAAATTTCTCAAGAGCGTGACAGAACGTTACCTATACTCAGAGGCACAATTAACCGCCCACTTTAATTTTCCGACGTAACTTGAAATATGGAATGATTTCCACTCGCCTTTTAAAATTGACCCAAACGTGTTCGATAGGTAGGGTATACCCACGGCATCAAGGTACTACGTGAGTGGTCATGGCGAGTGCGAATCATTCCCTAATGAATATTTCAAGTTACGTCGGATAATTAAAGTGGGCGGTTAATTGTGCCTCTGAGTGTAGCTATGAATCCGCTCGTAGCCTGGGGAATCCGCTCGTAGCCTGGGCTGCCTTTTTTTTTTTTTGTTAACGGGGTGAAATGCTTTGAGCACCATAACCGCCACCCTTGGGGGAGGGCGACGGCCGTGTGTCGGACTCTCCTCTCCTAATAATAGGAGAGAGCCTGGGCCGCCTGAGTGATCTTGAACGATCACTAAGGTTAAGCAACATACGGCGCGTTCAGTCTATGGATGGGTCACTGTCTATGACTAACGCCAGTGACATTTTTTCCGAGCGATTCCGTGCTTCGCAAGGTACGTTAAGCAGTTGGTGCCGGCTGCCGTCGATAGATGGCAGTCGTTAAGCCAAGTCAGAGGCCTTTAGGGGCGGCTTGAAAACTTCTGACAGTAAGACCAGCCACTAGTCTTACAAGCCTCCACCAATCCGGACTTGGCCCCCGTGGTGGAGTATGGCCTATACCTTCCTCATGGAAGAGACCCGTGCCCCTCGGTGGGGACATAATGGGTTGATGATGTGTAGCTATGTTGGTATTTATTTAGTGAAATTTTTTCAATGAAATTACTTACAGTTTCTGAATTGAGAATTTAGCTAAGTAACTAATTATCTGTAGTGCTGTCTAGTCAACACAAGAGCGTGACCGAATTTAGCTAAGTAACTAATTATCTGTAGTGCTGTCTAGTCAACACAAGAGCGTGACCGAATGTTACTTAACTACTTAGAGAAATTCTCAATTAAAAAACCGGCCGTAAGTAATGAATGTTGATGAGGCGAAAGAGGTTTGCCAGGATCGCGGAAAGTGGCAGACGCTGGTTTCTGCCTACGCCTTCGGGATACAGGCGTGAGTTTATATTGTGCGTGTTTGACTGTGTGTGTGTGTGTGTGTGTGGGTAAGTGAGGGTGTGTGAGGGTGTGTGTGTGTGTGTGTGTGTGTGTGTGTGTGTGTGTGTGTGTGTGTGTGTGTCTTGACAAACAAATGAATTTTTAGTTATAAAATACGTTGTCGGATATCCTGATCCAGCCCCTCCAAACATAATAAACCTAATAATCATCGGTCCAGGGCCTCGATTCTGCTAGTGCATTATAACACAGAATATATTATAATAGTAGTACAGAAGATTCACTCCGCAAAATCAATTAAAGAAAAAGGGACTCTAAAGTCCATCTGTCTATACTTGAGTATTTCGGTAAACAAACCTCACTCTAGCACAAATCACAACATTCCTAAGACATAACACATCGTAGATAACCACAATAAGTTTTAAACACTAGTTTGAACACTAACGCGTCTAGTTAATCAGAAAACTGCTCAAAAATATCTTCAAATATGTGATTTTTAACCAAAATCGTAATTCGGTATAAAATCAGGACACAGGTTAGCAAAACACACAGATTAGTTTTGATATTTTGTTGTAGGGATGGGTGCAAGTGAATGAAAGAACAATGAGCGTTTTTCTTTATGTCAAATTTAGTTCCAAAAGAATCCCTAGGTGGCGCTGCCGTACCGTAACAATAAAAGTCGAAGCAAAAAATAATACTATGGTTCTGTGGAATTTGTGATGGTTGATTAGGGAAAAACAAAGATGCTGTTGTCGTTTGGTGATAAGTGCGATTTTGGATATTTTGGAGTCTTTGCTGTGGATTGTGGGTTTGAATTTTTATTTTTATTACGAGAAACCTCGTCCGAATAGCAACCCTGGTTCCTTCTCTTGTTTAGTGATCTGTGGACTGACTTCGACATTGATTGCAACGATTCACAAATTCGTATGAAGAAACGAATGGCGCCATCTAGTGTATCTCAAGGAACTAAGAAAAAAAAAGAAAGGAAAAACGCCCATTTGAAGTGAATGAAAAAACGTATGTAAAAGTGTTGATAGCAGAACGACTATGGGTTAATAACTCATCATAATAGTTGAATCGGTAGTTTCCGAAAAAAAAATTAGTCCAAATTTTGTGTGATTGACTTATTGTTGTCTATGGTATCCTTGAGGGTAAATCTACAGATCTCTATAGAAAGAACATTAGTCCAATGAATATCAATGAACTACGTGGCACTGAAAATCTCAGTAGACGCAGAAACACATAAGTCCCACTGTGAAATCCGTTTTTTATGTCTACTGAAAAGTAAACACATTATGACTAATGTTCTGAAACTACCGATTCAGTTATTACAACTCTTTAAACCCTTTTTAAGCCTTTTCAACATTAGAAGGGCAATACTCAAGTATAGACAGATGGACCTTAGCAGCGATACAATTAGGTGCAATAGGGAATTCTCGCGTTGAGGAAGGTTATTCCTATCACCGAAAAAAATATCAAGCACTTCTGATATTTTCATCCATTCCCTATTCAGATCGCACGGCGCTAAAAAAGCTACGTTATATTCACCTACACGTTGCCTCTCTTTCTACCGCGTAACTCTTACCTCTTCTGGCGCCTGAATTCCTTCCTATTTTCCTCGGCGCGGTCGCCGCATGTACTTACGCGTTCGATACCGACAAGCCTAGTGAAACAGCCCTGATTATAGTTAAACATAAACATTTACATGCAGGCACATAGATACCTTATTTCGGGCCCAACACTAGGATACACTGTGCCTTGGGAACGAGAAACAGCGGCATCACAAACATGTAAAGATCCAAGACCTGGGGTTTTTTCCCCAGCCGGGGTTCACGTTTGGTTGCCCTTTGCTATCATGTGTCATGAATGATGTACATATTAGCAAAGGGCAAGATAAAAAGTACCCGAAACCGACGTGCGTGCGTGCAACCATTAATGAATGTTGATGAAGCGAAATTGATTTGTCAGGATCGTGGCAGGCGGCAGTCCCTGGTCTCTGCCTACCCCTCTGGGATACAGGCGTGAGCTTATGTATGTAGGTATATGTGGTTTTTAATTTAATTTGTAATTTAAGACTTATATGGTTTCCTCATGGATGCCATTGACAGAACTGGAGCAAAATGATATAGGACCACACAAGAAGCACCAGCTTTCAAATAAAAAATAATCACTAAAATCGGTTCACCCAGTCAAAAGTTCTGAGGTAACAAAAATAAAAAAATGCAGTCGACTCCTTTTTTGAAGTTCGTTAAAAATAACCCATTATATGTGGGCCTGAGTACCTACTTATAACATTAACAAAATTAAAGGAAACTAAACTAATGACGACTGTGAAGAGTGACGATGTGTGTGTGTGTGTGTGTGTGTGTGAGGGTGTGTGTGTGTGTGTGTGTGTGTGAGGGTGTGTGTGTGTGTGTGGTGTGTGTGTATGTGAACATGTAAACAAACATGTAAACATCCCAGAAATAAGAAGAGAACGAGAGTATAGATAATATTGGTTTAATTTTAACTAAAATTATCGTTCTTCCATACTAATTCGATCAAAACATTTATTTCCACTCGCCCATCTATAATTGATAAGTTTGATAACCTTAATTGAATAATCACGGTCAAAAGGACATATTTTTAGTTGAAATGGAAAAAATCGGAGCCAACGCGTACGATTTGTTCACATAAGACTTCTAAATACTTTGACGGAAACTCATAGTTTATGAGTTATGAATAATATTCTGAGACTAAAGGTATGTAAAGCAATCTGGATAGGTCTTTTCTTTTTTTTAAAGTTTTTTAAATAAAATATACACTTTTTAAATAAAAAAAATTTACAAATTAAAAAGTGTTTTTATGAAATTACATTTAATTTCATATTGAATTGGTAATGTGTAAAATTTTGGTTTAATAAGTGTAGGTACATTTCAATAAAAAGGTGTACCTATCAAGACTGTTTAGTTACATTTAGTTACAAGTAGGTAGGGAGGCTACGAAACCATTAAAATGTTGGTTCCTAAAAATGTTGTACGATTCAATTATGTATTCGAGTAATTGAAATCATAACAACACAATCAATCAATTTAACTGTTCGTTATAATTTTTTGTGCCACATTTTGCCTTTTTCCTTCAAATGCCATTATTAACATAAATTCACAACACAAGGCACGCCATCTATTACCACTCCTTTGAACGACTTCCCGCTTAGAAAGTGTAGGGGACTGCGAATTGTGCGTTTTGCTCTTGCAACTTGTGGTAAATTTTTATTACAATGATTGGGTCAAGGTCAACATTATCATCATCATCATCATCATCATCATCATCATCATCAGGCTATATTAGTCCACTGCTGGACATAGCCCTCCCCTAATGAGCGCCATAGCGCCCGGTCTTCAGCTTGCCGCATCCAGCATCTGCCTGCAGGCAGTCCTTCGCAGATCGTCATCCCACCTGGTTAGGTTATGATCCTTCATAATAAAATAATTTAAAACAAGTTTAATAAATAAAACTTGTTTGTTTTTAAATTAAAATCATTTAAATATAACAAGTACATATGGCAGATCTTTCCTTCAACGTCAACACAACATGACGAAACAAAACGCTGTTGCAAAACGAAAAGTTTTCGAATGTGTGAAGAACTTGTGTTTGCAAATACCTATTTAATTTTTAGGAAATAACCCAAATTGTGAATCAAATCTACCTTCGCTTCGCAGAAAACATATCGATAGTTTCACGGCAATTGTTAAAAATGTAATTAGAGGGTAAACTCACAGAATTGCTCTCCGCTTGCGGCTAAAACAGCGACGCACGTGTCCTTCGGCCAAAGTGGCGACAAAATGCAAGACAGCGACGATTACAAGTACAAATTCACCATAGGAAAGCTGGAAAAATGCTCCTATCGGTATTTACAGCAAAAGGCGAAGTCCCTGCGCTTGCCCTCGAACTATAAGGTAAGTTTTCACGACTTGACCATTTTCGATTTTAGAATTGTTGAACTAAATCTGGACTGCACAGAGAGATCCTCTTCTCTGTGTAGTAACTGTAGTATCCTCTAAGTACCTACCTAGTAGTAAGCTGTAAGAAATACAGCTGAAAATGTCGGGTTAAACATCCTACCATAAGAACTACTTTTCTATGAACAAAACTTCAAAACCTCGATATCTCCTATTTTGGACGTATTTGTTTTTGTTATCCTGCATATGAGAGCAACCCCCGGTTTCCCGAACGCTAACAGTCCATTAATCAACTGTTAACAGCTGTCAGTTTTGTTTGTATGCACTTTTGACAACTGACAGCTGTTAGCAATAGATTAACAGACTGTTAGCGCTCGAGAAACCGGGGGTAAGTTTTCAAAATACTACTTATTCTTCACCCATAAGGGGCCATCCATAAATTATGTCACACGAGTTTCATTATTTTTTTACCCCTCCCCCGTCCTTGTCACATCACAGCTGGTCACATTAGTGAGACCCCCCCTCCCTAGTGTGACTTCACATATTTTGCAATTTTACATCTAGAAATTATTTAATCAAATCAGCAGATGTTTTATTTCCGACAGAGCTGCAAATAGAATTAGGAACAGATAGAGTAGCGAGAGTGACTTTGTCGTTGATAGTTCAAAGTTCATGTTTTAGCACATACATTATAATAGATTTTGAAATGTGACGTCACGAAATTTAGGACCCCTCCCCACCCCTTGTCACACAATGTCACACTTCGTCGACCCCCTCCCTCCCCCTTAATGTGTGACGTAATTTATGGATGGCCCCTAATCTTTGTTTCAAACTTATCTATTTGTCAATAAAAATTCTGTATGCAAGAAGGTTTTTTTTTTAAGCAGCAGAGGGATCTTAATGCAAAGGTCCAAGAAACAAAAATTCTTTTTATTGAGGGATCTAGATAACTGACAAGAACTTTATCACACAAGTTTGCCAAAGGCCATGCGAATGGTGGCGCAGTGGCCGGGTCGCCTATCTCCCTCTAATATGGTTGAGACTGGTGATGGCTGACCTCTGCGTTACGCTCGTGAACGGGTGCCGTCCGTGTGTCTGGCCGCAGCATTGGTGATTTATTACCTTTTAAGCATATAAAATGATGTTTGACTTTGCAAGTATTGATTGCACTCATGGAGCTTGAGATTCTTGGTATACAAACACTCATACCTAATTTGTATTAGCTTTAAGTTGATTTGAGAAAAGATGGTCAGAGTGGAGTTTTTTTTCGCTGCCTTTTTCTCCACTACAGACGGCCCCAAGGCAGCGGCTAACATTATACATAACTGTATGTACATTGACATTCAACTAGCAGAATGTAAATTCTTTACGTTGAAATAAAATATTTAGAATTTAGAATTTTGATCAGTGTAACAAAAACATCGACCAGTCATGTTTTACTTAGTGGCCCTTACAAAACAAAGTTTCAAACCCCTTTGAAATTTCTCAATACATACCAGATCGTCATGACTTTTCATGCTCTTTCACTTTTCCCTCTCTCTGAGAGAAACCCTGAGCTCTCCAGTTTTGCATTCTGCTTATCTAGCAGATAAAAATCTCAGGCCACAGTGTTTGTTACAGAACTCCTCCAAAACATGTTTTGTGTATATTTGGTAGGTCCACTCGTAGCCCCGGCCGCCTGAGTGATCTTAAACCATCACAAAGGTTAAGCAACATTTGGCGCGTTCAGTCTATGGATGGGTGACCGTCTATGACTAACGCTAGTGGCATTTTTCCGAGCGGTTCCGTGCTTCACAAGGCACGTTAAGCAGTTGTTGCCGGCTGCCGCCGATAGATGGCAGTCGTTAAGCAAAGTCCGAGGCCTTTATAGGGCGGCTTGAGAACTTCTGACAGTAAGACCAGCCACTAGTGTTACAAGCCTTCACCAACCCGGACTTGGCCCCCCATGGTGGAGCATGGCCTATACGTCTCAGGAAAGAGACCCGTGCCTCTCATGGCTTGATTATGATGATGGTGATCCCCTGGTTTAGTACCACAGTACTAGCCCCATTGTTGGCAATTGAATAATAATAATAATAAATAATAAAAATGTTTATTTATAAAAAATGAATTACAAAAAGTTTTGGTCTATTGCGACTCCCACACTAGGCGCAGCCTGTGTCGTGGGTGACGGGTAGAATACGCACTTAATAGAATAGCACCGGTTGACGAGACAAGCGAGTCACAAGCGTGAGCAAAAACAAATAGTGCTACTATGGACTCTCGAGCTTCCACACTAGGCCGAGCCTGTAATCGAATAATCGAGCCTTGTCTTGTGTGTCCACAGAAGATCTATCTGATTCAGCTAATCCACACCAAGTACTTTGGTTCCCCGGAGCAGGTGAAGAGCATCATTGAGCATGTCCGCCGGGAACGCAAGCAGCTCTCTCAGGTCAGAGTTGTCTGTAGATTTAGTTATTTAATTTTGATTTAAATATTATTTAATTTCTGTATGATTTTACTATAACCCAAACCGGCGTGCAACAAGTAATTGGACGTAGTTTAGCAAAAAGGTTGCAACCCACACAAAGCGAGTTTTGAGATATTCTTAAAATATAGAGCGTAGTGATAATTTTGGTATATTTAATCCAAAAATTACCATATGGGTTTGAACCATTTTGCTAAACTACGTCCAATTAATGTTGATGAAGCGAAAGTGATCCATCAGAATTGTGACAATTGGCAGTCCCTGGTCTCTGCCTACCCCTCTGGGATACAGGCATGAGCTTATGTAACTTATGTAGCTTATGTAACAACTTTGACACTCATAAAGTAAATTTTCTATTTGTACTATGAATAAAATATTTGAGTTTGAGTTTATGTAGGTATGTATGTATGTGTAACCCCATACAGCAGTTGTAGCACATTGGGTAGAAAAGTGGTCTCAGAAGCGAGAGGCCCTGATTCGATTCCTAGTGGACATGTACTAATTTGGCTTTGTTTTCTAAGTTACATACATTTCGTCGCTTATACTTCAACACCGCGAACATGCCTTTAGACAACTTTGCAGGAGACGCATAAACTTAATGATTTCTTTTCTAGAATAAAATAAATGACAGTAAAATAAGTAAGCCGAAAATTTTGAATTTGACTGGCGCAAAACATGCGCGGAACGACTCTCTATCCTCAACTCTATAACTAAGTTTCTACTAATGGTAAAAAGCATATTCGCGCTGTTGAAGTATAAGCGACGATTTGTGAAGTTGTAGTGGCAATACCACTCTAATTGTGAAAGAAAACATTGTAAGGAAATCCTAGTGTCTGAGGTATTTACCTACCTTAGCATTTGCCACATACAATAGCCCAACTATGGTGCAAAAATCTCAGGTCTAACAAGAACTAGATGACCCCGTGAACTTTGTATCACCTACATCAGTCTTTTTTGTTTGTTGTCACCTAAATGGTGCTGTATTATAAACATAAATATTTACATACAGGCACATGCATTGCTTCTGGCCCTACACTAGGATACCCTGTGTCGTGGGAACCAGACTCAGCGACATCACAAACGTGTAAACATCCAAGACCTGGGATTTTTTTGTGCCCAGCCGGTGTTTGAACGCGGCATCTCTCGCATGGTAGGCAGGCAGGTCGTCAAATTATGACCTTGAAAAGATCAATAAAAGCAATTTTGCCACCGTATTGTACAATGTAGCCTACATTCTGTTATTTAGTCGATGGTTTTCCTAAAATCCAATAAATTAATAAATACATTGTTATGGTGCGCCGATTGGTCCTCCAAAAATTCTACAGGTTAAACCTTCCCGATAAAGATTTGTGAAAAGATAATAAATGTTAATAAACAGTTTTCTATAAGACAAATAAAATAAAAAAATAAATAAAAAAACTTACGCCCGTTGTCCCCGAGGGAGTAGGCAGAGTCACCAATCATTAGACCTGGACCCACGTCTAAGACTAATAGTTTTCATAATATCGAAAAAAATATCGACAGTCAATTCTGTCTGCCATCTGTCCGTAAGTCCATCTGTCCGTCTGTCTGTCTGTTCGTGGCTTAGCACAAAGACGACAAGTACTGGACAGCTGAAATTTGGCATAGATATCCGGAGGTGTCCCAAAAATGACACGTCACAGTGACACCGGAGGTAGACCTGCTCAAAAGGCATCGAACCAACCTAACATGACCTCAGTAAAAGTTGCACGGTTTTTGAGATATGGCCAATTTAAACGTGTTCTAAATTTTCACTTTTTTAACAACTTTAGTGCTATGCTAGCACTTACGCTAAGTTAGTAAGTTCGTGACCGAGTAAAAATAAAAAAACGAAACACGAGAGCAACTAACAAGGCAAACTATCATTAGGTACTAACTAGGTTTTACAACTTTACCAGTACTAGGCTACAGTAGGAAAACTTAGAAATTTACTAATTATTGTAAATATTTTATGTTGGTGTATTTCCTCGTGTACAATAAAGAATATTCTTATCTTATCTTATTAAATTGAAAACTATTAGCTAGTATTGTAAAGCACGTAATAAACTCCTTCTACGGAATCCTACATTGCGCGTGACCAGACATCCAATTGACCGGTATTTTAAACTTGTAGAAACAATAAAATTGCTAGAAATCACCATACAGCTGTTATCTCAACCATTGTCTAATTGGTCCCATTCCAGACTCCAGAAATATCATCAACCAGCGAGGACCCTCTCCGTTTATCACCTGAGACACCAAAGCGGACACCCATCATCATCCGCTACAGCCCCAAAGTCCGACGTAAAGTCATTAGACCAGACTACCACGAGCCTCAGCCCTTGGGCAAACCAAGAGCGTTTACTTTGAAAACTGACAGAAACATACCCACCACGTTTGCGAATTCTCCTCAACCAAGCTGCTCAAACATTTCAACTCCATACAGACCGATGCCTGCTTTAGGCTATAAGGCTTATAATCCAAAGTCAAGTAACCCAACAAGTTACAAAATTAACATGATAAAACAGTACAGTCCAAAGCACACACCAATGAAGACTTACTTGGTCGAGAAGAAACAAGAAACCGACAGGGTTCTCAGAAACCGAACATTTCCAATTGCCAATCAACACAAGCCTGATAAATACAAAGACAAACAGGAAGAACCAGGCAGAGCATCTGAGAGATACAAAGATAATATCAGGGTTGTAAACACAGTCGCACACGAATGCAAAGTTACTTCAAGCAACCCGAATACTATGTCCGAACGGTACAAAGATAATGTTCACAACCTGAATAATGTATCAGAAAGATACAAAGATAATACTCGTAACTTCAATACGGCAACAGAAAGATACAGAGATAATGCTTGCAACCTAAATACATTGTCAGAAAGATACAAAAATAATGCCCGCAATCTCAACACTGCGTTGGGGAGATACAAAGACGATTGTAGTATCATGAATAGTACAATGATGAATCTTCTACAGTCTCGGAAACCAAGTCTAGAGCTCCAGCTGAAGTTAGCCCCTGTAAGGAATCCTCACAGTGTAGTCCCTTCTAAAAGTGTAATCAGACATCAGCCATCAATATTGGTCAATGACTCAGCCAAGCTGGTTCAAAGGGGCTTTGAACGAGGAAGAGTGAACAGGAAACTTGATGATAAGTTTGAGAGCTGCCGGGAAGTTGTCAGGCCAGTGGCGCCCCCCAGTGTAGTGAGTTATTCCTTATTTCTATAACGCACCCTTGCAAGAACAACGTGATATTTCGAAGAAGACCATTTTTTATTCATAGAAATTTATTTGTTTTAACGCGATTTTATTTACTCCGAAAAGGCCGGAATAATGAGCGAAACTGCTTCACGTTATAGCGCTATCTCTTTCGGCCATCACTTTGAAACCTTAAAAAAATGCTCTCATGTAACGTAAGGGTTCCGAAATAATACGTTGTTCTTGCTTATGTACTTCAGGAATTAAGTAGTTCATTATTTTTGTTTCTTTTGTCAGGAATTTCTCGTCTTTTTAGACTTGTTTTGTTTCCTGTTTGGCCAGTATGTTAAGCCGCGTATCCACTAGGCAACATTCAGCGCGCTACACGTTGCACAACATGTTGCCCAACATGTTGAAAGTCAGCGCGGAACTTTTGTTGTGTCGCGGAACTAAGCCGGTCGTCATGTTGCGCGCCCGCTGGCAACGTCGCACGCTGTTGGACAACAAAAATACAAAAAATACAAAATACAAAATTTTTTTATTTCAACGTAAAGAATTTACATTCTGCTTGTTGAATGTCAATGTACATACAGTTATGTAAAATGTTAGCCGCTGCCTTAGGGCCGTCTGTAGTGGAGAAAAAGGCAGCGAAAAAAAACTCCACTCTGACCATCTTTTCTCAAATCTTTCTGTTGACGTATGTACAACGTTGCCGAGCATGTTTAGCGGCACGTGTGGCGCGCCAAATGTTGCCCAGTGGATACGAGCCTTTATGGCTCTTAACTATGCTATTATTATAGATAACTGACAAGAACTTTATCACACAAGTTTGCCAAAGGCCATGCGAATGGTGGCGCGGTGGCCGGGTCGCCTATCTCCCTCTAATATGGTTGAGACTGGTGATGGCTGACCTCTGCGTTACGCTCGTGAACGGGTGCCGTCCGTGTGTCTGGCCGCAGCATTAATATTTTATTACCTTTTAAGAATATTAAATGATGTTTGACTTTGCAAGTATTGATTGCACTCATGGATCTTGAGATTCTTGGTATACGAACACTCATACCTAATTTGTATTAGCTTTAAGTTGATTTGAGAAAAGATGGTCAGAGTGGAGTTTTTTTTTCGCTGCCTTTTTCTCCACTACAGACGGCCCTAAGGCAGCGGCTAACATTATACATAACTGTATGTACATTGACATTCAACAAGCAGAATGTAAATTCTTTACGTTGAAATAAAAAAAATCGAATTTGAATTTTGAATTTTTTTGAATTTTGAAGTGCCCTGCCTCTCTAGGACGCCATGGCGACGTCGCCAGCTACGTATCCAAGCAGTTTGTATTGAATGGCGACGTTGCCAAACCGTCGCGAAGTGAGTTAGGCAACATACATTTCAATATTAACTGCTTGGATACGGTCGCTGGCGACGTCGCCATGGGGCGTCCTAGTGAGGTAGGACACTAAGTCTTTTTGTCCCTTACAGTTTTTGGTAGTAGAACTATTCACAAAATTCATATTATGCATTCTATCTGAGAGAATATTTGTTCCCTGTATTGGAATGTATAGGCTGCTTACCCACACTACATTAAACTTAACAATATGTTCACACACTTTCAGCCGCTCCTGCCAGTCCGAACTTTAGGTAAAAGACAGAGGACACTGAGTGGAATCTACCCAATCGAACAAGAAGAACCGAAGCCTAAACAAACCTACCACTACATACAAAGCGGCTTGGGAATCCGCAATGCAGACGGGACCTTCTCGAAGATCAACGCTTTAGTTCGAAAACCGGTTCAGAAATCCATAACAGGACGAGAGCACCAGAAAACCGAAGTGAAAACGTACAAAAGTCCACAACAACCACGAGCAGAGTGCATAGTGATTGACGACGATGAAAGTCCAATGGAGTCACCGGGGTGTAACTATCAAGATGTCTTTGTGAATGCGGTATCAATGGCTCACAACGCACAGAACAATTTTGTCAACACTGTAACGTACACTCAAACCAGCACACCGTTGCAAACATACTCGGTAGCTCAGCCAAACTGCTCGATAGAAACACCCAGTTACAATGAAAGAGAGAGCTTTTTCAACGAAGAAGATTTCACAACGTACTGCCATAAGAAGATTCGCGCTGAGCAAGTGAGGACTCGAAGAGAGTCTGTTATAAGTAGGAAAGACATACAAAGAGACGAGCATTTGCCGAGGATACATGAGGTCTTCACTAGCTTTAACAATGTATCGGACAATGTGGCCAAGCCAATTTTTGTGCAGGTCGGGGACGAGGGTGGCAGATGTAAGTATTTTAGTTGTTCATATAATATTTAAGGTCTGCTTCCCACGGTCCGCGAAATCGCGGACGGACGCGGACCAGCTCGCACGACACACCGTGGGAAGGGTCTCGGTCCGCGGTAGCACAGACGTCTGTGGCGGTGCGCCGTAGCGGTCGTGGGTACGTGGTCGTATCGATATCCGTAGAATCGCGCACCGTGGGAAGAGCCTCGTGCGTGGTGCATGGCTGTCCGTGGTCGTCGGCCGTCGGCAGAATCGCGCACCGTGGGAAGCCAGTGCCACGAATGAAAAAAGTCACGTCATCTATTTTACAGATCGTATTTGCGAAAAGTCTAAAATTTAAGTGCGGAAATCGCAGTTCTAAGTAGCTCAAGAATAATGAAAAAGAAACCATAATAGTAGCTCAAGAATAATAAAAATTTTGTTTTCCGTACCCAAGAAATGCGAAAAATCAAATTATTAATAAAAAAAATCTAACCATAAAAATATGTTTTTTTGGGCCCAAAAAAACGCGAATAATGAAATAACTCTAATAATATTAAAACATCAGTATTATGCTGACTTTTGGTTCGGATGTGGCTCGGAGCGATTTATTTGGATAGAGTTTTTTTTTTTTGTTTTTTAATTATTATTTTATTATTATTGTTATTGGCTTGACATTCTTTTAATTTAATTCTTTTTGATGAAGCTTTATGTGAATTTTGATTATGTTTGTAATGAATTTTTTTTTTATTAGTTAATAAGTTAGAATAAATACATTTAAATGAGTAAAATATTAAAATAATTAATTCTAAAACATCTTAGATTTCGTTCATTTCAATGAACTCTAAAGGCCTGGCCAAACCAACGCGTCCAGCTCGCGTCCGCGGTGGCGTGCGCGGTAGCGATCAGTTGTTGCGTACGAACTTGTAGCGACGTGTTCACATCGAGGCGTTCTCTGCTTGGCCGCGGCGTCCCGTGCAGCGTCTGCACGCAGCGGTGGCGATCAGATCGCGCTTGTTACGTTAAGGCCTGGCCTATTTATTTAGAAGACAAGGACGTATGGCATTAAATAGTAGTTTAATATTAAATTAAATCAGAGGATAAATGTATCTAGTGTTCAACACATCCAAGATATTATTTTGTATGTTTTATTTGTATTAGCTTTAAGGTGATTTGAGAAAAGATGGTCAGAGTGGAGTTTTTTTTTCGCTGTCTTTTTCTCCACTACAGACGGCCCCAAGGCAGCGGCTAACGTTATACATAACTGTATGTATATTGACATTCAACAAGCAGAATGTAAATTCTTTACGTAGAAATAAATTCTTGATTCTTGAAACCAAGGCGTCCAGGTCGCGTCCGCGGTGGCCTGCGCGGTGGCGATAACTGCGCGTGCAAAAGTTGTTCACACTGTCGCGTTTGTTCTTGTTCACCGGGCTGGAGTCACGTCATTGACTACAATGCTCTGTGATACAGATAGTAAAATTGAAGAAGTTTTACTTTTGTCTGCTCTCATTGGAGATGGAGAGGAACCTATTTCGTCCCACACCTATTCCTTTTTTCTAGTATTCCTATAATCAGATCAGACTGAGACGTATCATACAACAATGGGTATTTGTGAACCTCATTTATAATTACTTCCAGTTCCACCATACTTTAAAAATAGAAAAACACAGTTTTTCCCAACAAAAATAGCTGCGTGCAGCGTCCTAACGTAACAAGCGCGATCTGATCGCCACCGCTGCGTGCAGACGCTGCACGGGACGCCGCGGCCAAACAGAGGACGCCTCGATGTGAACACGTCGCTACAAGTTCGTACGCAACAACTGATCGCTACCGCGCACGCCACCGCGAACGCGAGCTGGACGCGTTGGTTTGGCCAGGCCTTTAGGACTCTGCACGCAGCTATTTTTGTTGGGAAAAACTGTGTATTTTAATTTTTAAAGTATGGTGGAACCGGAAGTAATTATAAATGTTGTTCACAAATACCCATTGTTATATGATACGTCTCAGTCTGAGCTGATTATAGGAATACTAGAAAAAAGGAATAGGTGTGGGACGAAATAGGTTCCTCTTCGGTTTACTAATATATTGCCAAAAATCGTTTCCCAAAGTATTACTTCCCAAACTATTTTCCGCAAATTATCACTTGGCAAAAAAACATTTCTCAAAACAACTTAAAGCAAATAAACAGTTAGCAAAAGTTATTATGGCAAGTTATTGTTTACCAAATAAATACTTGGTCAAAATTCATTTTACCAAAGAGGCAACAAGAGGCAAGGTAAGAACGCATCAAAGTCGAGTCTGTTTTCGATCTTACATTGAGACCCTAACGCTCCGACGCGCTCCGCTTCGCTACGCGCGTCGTCGCACCTATATTTCTGTTGTCACGTATTCTTTACATCGCCGACCCCCCGTTCCATTATTTAAAATAACACTTGCCAAAATAAAACGTTAGCATAATAAACGTTTGTCTTAATAAAACTTGACGCAGTAAAATTATGCGAAATAATAATTTGACCAAATGAATAAAATGCGAAATGAAAACTTGCTAAAGTTTCATTTGGGAAATGAAACTGATGCCATAAGTTTATTGGGAAGTAAAATTTGGCGAAAAATACTTTGGCTAAACGGCGGTATCCCTTCCTCTTCATCTCCAATGAGAGCAGACAAAAGTAAAAATTCTTCAATTTTACTATCTGTATCACAGAGCATTGTAGTTAATGACGTGACTCCAGCCCGGTGAACGCAAGAACAAACGCGACAGTGTGAACAACTTTTGCACTCGCAGTTATCGCTACCGCGGACGCGACCCGGACGCCTTGGTTTGGCCAGGCCTTAAGCGTTTTCTAAAAGGGCAAAGATGTATGAAAGCATTTTTTACGAGAGAAATCGAATATTGAGAAACTCTTCGTTGTGACGTCAGAGTATGACATGTCTAGCATAACTTTTTCACTGCTTACATTATCAAAAGTACCGTCTCATAGCCAGCACCACTTTTACAGATGCTGGTACAAATCAATATATATATTTTTTTTTCTTTTTTTTTCACTATCTGCAATCAATTTTGAAAATTAAGCAGATTTTCTCTAAGATTCATTTATTTGTGAGAGATGTGGGCCCTCTGGCCTTAACTCTCTTATTTAGTCACTAATTTATATTTATTTAAATTGTTTTTATCGTCAGGAATGGATGGTTTACTCGTATAAGTGGGTTACGTCTGAGTATGGCATGTCTAGCATAACTTTTTCACTGCTTACATTATCAAAAGTACCGTCTCATAGCCAGCACCACTTTTACAGATGCTGGTACAAATCAATATGGGGACTGTACCGGTCAGTCCAGTACAATGCTGGAAGTGTTATACAATCTACGGGCCGAGTACGTCCCTGGATCACCTCTACCTGGTATCGCCACCACAGAGAACACTGTTTGTGTTTACAGCACACCGGTGCTGGCTACTGCGTGAGTATTTGACCACCTCTGTAGCACTGCGGTTAGGGCATCTGCCTACCCTGCGAGAGATCCTGGGTTCAAATCCCGGCTGGAGACAAAAAAAGCCAGGTCTTGGATGTTTACGTGTTTGTGATGTCGCTGTTTCTGGTTCTCACGACACAAGGTATCCTAGTGTGGGGCCAGTAGCTATGAATGTATGTGTCTGTATGTAAATGTTTGTTTATTAGTGGCTTAGACCAGAGCGGTTTCACCGTTGTGTGCACTATAGTAATGCTCACAACCTTAAAGACTGTCGAACCAAAAATACTAGAACTTGAAATAAAACTTTCGTAAGCACTAGATTGACTTCATTCCGGACCGGATACACTTAGGTACTTGACATAGAAAAGTCATTTGAGGTCAAGGCTTTATATTGAATATCTTAAAAAATATAGACTTATTTTCAAAGCTAATAAGAAATTGTAGTGAAAGCATAATTCCCGAAATGGTTTTGAGATTTCTGTAGAAAAATGTATTGCGCCCGTTACCTACTATGCTTAACATTTTTACTCGCTTTTGGTGTTAACACAACTAATACTCATTTATATTATTTTGCCTTCAAATAATAATTTGCGATGCCTGTGTATCTTCCACACTCATTGTGATAATTAAGTTCAACTTGAGAACGCGTTGCACAGCACTATACCCTGGTCCGGTATTTGCGGTGTTATTTACAAATATACAATTAATCTATAATAAGATAATTTTTGAACTAATACTTTAATTGTAAGCACTACAAATTGAATGCGTTGCCGTCTAAAAAAAAATGTCTATGTGTATTATTTTTTTTACTTTATTTACGCTTTTACAGCTGACTTACACTTTCAATCGAAAAATAAATAATATTTTTTACCATTCCGCTTTTAGATGCGACATAGACGCTTAATCAGCAAAAAAAATGTTCTTCAAAATCAAAATCAAGTATGTTTGTTTACTTTATGAACGTCATAGTTATTGATATTAGCACAATTTATTTTAAAGGCCATTTTACGGGTAACGCATACAATTACATCGCTCGCTCGTAAGACCTATGCATTACTTATGTATTGTTCTTACGAACGTTTTTTTTTTTCAAAAATAGCAATGTATTGTATAAATATAAAGTATGTATGTTAATACATCATGTATTTTCCCTAATAAACCGCGGGTAACACCGCGGGGCACAGCTAGTACAGTTTATATTTAAATATTCAATTCAAATTCAAATGTTTTTATTCAAAATTCAAACAAAATTATTACTTGAACTTTGTTTACGGAATAGTCCCAATAGCCAGTCTCGAGATAAGGACTCCTTAAAATACAGTACATCGCGTGTGTGGCATCATGTGGCATGTCTTTCATTGCTTGCTTGCAGAGTCGCGCAAACCTCTAACTTTGCACCTAACGCTGAGTTCCACCTGTGTAAGTTTGCTTCTTTCTTTTCGTTTTTCATTGCTTGTACATTTTTCTAGCTGGAATATTCTATCATTTTCTAAACTAACACAATGTTTTGACAAAATCTTCTCAATTTACATTACCTCAAAACTCTTGCCCTAATAGCCCTAAGATCTTTTGATGAAACAGACTATCATCCCTTATTATACCCCTAAGTTTGCACTTACGCACTTGCACTTATAATTATGCTCCTCTTCACCTGTGTAAGTTTGCTTTCTTTTTTTCTATTTTCATTTGCAAAATGTATATCTTTTTAGAATTAAAATGGCTTTTCTTGCTAAAATGTTCAAACTTTTTCAAAAATAACAAAATTCTCTGTTTCGATTACTATCTTATTTTATATTTTCATTGTGTAATATATATGTTTTTGGATTAAAACCGCTTTTGTACTTTGCTCAAATACTCTAACATTTAAAAAAAAAAATCTTAGCTGGAAACTTCTCAATTTACAAACAAAAAAACATTGCTTAAAACACCCCTAACTTTGCACCTAATGCTCTGTTTCATCTATGTAACTGCGGCTTAAGGATTTTGCATCTTTCTTGTTCGAATATTCTAACGTTTTCAATAATAACAAAATTATTTAGCTGTAATCTTCTACTTTTCACTAGAGCAGTAATGTGCCCTAACTTAGGGCTGTTATGGTAACAGTTTTGAAGAATTTACGGATTACAAGAATTGGGACTTCTTCACATGAGAAGATTTTCCTATGCATCATAGATCCACCAGCTCCAACTTAGAGAAGGCCTGTGCCTTGCAGTGTGGTATATAGACCTTGGGCCGTACTTTCATCCCTTATTTTACCCCTTAGGGGATACTTGCTGAAACAGCTGAAAAAATGCTGAAACAACTGACTCAAACGGTAGCCTAACACTAATTCTATTGTCGAAAATCGAACTGTCATTCTATATTCAACCCCTTTAGGGGATGAATTTTGGAAATTCTCTTTCAGTTCTCAGCTACGATAAATAAGTAAGATTTCTAATGTATTGACATATTTCTTTCTGGTGTGTACAATAAAGGGTTCTAATCTAATCTACGTTTTATAAGGGACCCGTGTGCAAAAGGAGAATGACCAAAAACAGTCTATGTTGCTTTTGCGTTGCGCTTTAAGCATTTATATCTCAAAATGTTTCTGTTGAAAAATGATTTCATAGTTTTATTTGATAAAATAAAAGAATCAGGGGTTTAAAAGTAATAATTAAAAAATATTTGTATTGATTTATTACTAAAAAACTGCAGTCAATCAATACTTTTTTTTTAAATAGGTTTAACGGCCCTGGATACTAGTACTTTTGAGCCTGTCAGTCAATACAGATTACAAATACAGATTACATTGAATTACTGCGCAAATCGCAAATCGTGTACATACATAAAATGCGAAAGTGCAAATTGCTAATGTCCTCATTGTTTTGACGGGAATTCAAACGAGCGGTTTTATTACGGTTTTATTTTTGCAAATTGATTCCAGTGTATTTTATACTGTTTAATTAGTGTAGTTTATTGTTACAATGACTATGCGTATGAACAATCCAACCGGCCGGCCCTTCTGGAAATCGTTGGGGGCGGCTTATGTCCAGCAGTGGACGTCCAATGGCTGAAATGATGATGATGTATGAACAATATGTGGAATAAAATAACTAAAATAAACAGCCATTGTGGGTGTGAGGGGGATACTTTCCTCCTCAACAGTGAAAAGAATCAGAAGGGTTTAGCAGGATATTAGAGTATTCCGCCGGCCAGCACGCGTGAGGCGCGCGAACGCTCCATGTAGGATGCACTACATGGGCTTAGGATAGTCTTGTATTAATTGTGCGCAGGTCCTAACACTGTTTGTGCTTATTTAAGTCAGAAATTATCTCTTTGTCCCCTATTAGGCTCCTTAAACACTGCGACTTTTTGCAACGATAATTATAGTCGTGATTTAGACGATTTGGTAGTGCATGGATACACTCGCAATCATCATACACTCGCAAAAAGTATGTAAAAAAAGTCGCAGTATGTAAACGCCTAACATGTCACCGGCTAAAAGCATAAATAATCTGTGGCATAAAGCACATCCTTCCAAGGTGCCAATGCCAACCAAGAACTTCATGATGCCAAATAATACCAAACCACCAAAGTTGTCATAACCTCAAAACATGGGCTCAAAATTAAGATTTCTCGAAACTCCCATCTAATATTTTCATAATATTTTCCCTGCATAATCCAGAGCTAATTTCTTATAGTTTACCGCTGGTTTCATCAATGCGCAAAAAGATGCAAAATAGACGAACTGCTATAGTAAATTGATCATTCTCCTTTCACTTAAATCACTTGTGGTCAAGGTTTGTCCTTTACGAACTGTTTGAGCTGCGTTTGCGGACACTTAAGAAATCGTGTTCTTATAAAAGACTCCGTTAGACTTTAATTGGCTTACATTTCAGCGCACGACTACCAAAGCAAAGGGCTGGCTAACGATTACCCGAACAACATTTACAGCTTCTTGAGGCACTCTTCAGGTAATTATATGTGAGTGGTTGACCAAAAACGGACCTGGAGGGATTGGAAACCGTTATTTTTTTATATTAGTTTTTTAATCTGTGGTATTTTAGCTTTGTTTTGGTCTAACCAGAATATTTTTAGGAGCCGTGGTTTTTTTTTTATGATTTTTTTGTGAGCCGAGCACGAGTCGAAACCTATAGAAACACGAAACTTCAAACGCGATTTTCTCGAAATCAATTATTTTCCCTTAAGGTCCCTTTTTGGTCAACCACTCACATATCTATTAAATCCTATTAAAAAATTAAAAATACTCTTATAAAATCGGTGCGCGCAGTCCATACACCAACATTTCTGTATCGCGCAAGCAAAGTGTTTCATATGACATACCTGTGTGGCGCAGCGGTTAGCGCGTCTGCCTACCATGCGAGAGATCCCGGGTTCGAGTCCCGGCTGGGGACAAAAACCCCAGGTCGGATGGATGTTTAGGTTGGATGTTTACATGTTTGTGATGTCGCTGTTTCTGGTTCCCACGACACAGGGTATCCTAGTGTGGGGCCGGAAGCGGTGTACCTATAAGTGAATGCTTATGTTGTATTTTTATGTTTAAGATGATAATCTCTAGATGATAGATGATAGTCTTTGATCTTAACTAGACTTTGTTTGTTTCGAAACCATGTTGACTGTTGAAACTTGAAAGTTATCGAAGCATTTTTACTTTGTTCATTACATACACGTGAATTGTGTCTTTACTTTACTCATGGGTAGCAAAACAATCTACAGATAACCGACCACCACAGAACACAACCTTCAACGAAACAAGCAAGCAACGTGACGGAAACCACAGAGAAGGTAACTGTACCTTGCCATCTCATGTCAGTTTTGACATATTATGTGACGTCAGCACCATCTATCGGTGACTTGCGGTACTGTTTTTTTTTTAATTATGCTTTGAAAAGGCCTACTTAGGAGACACTATACTGTACTAACCAAAATAAGATTTCATTGTACATTTCCACTCTATTTCCAGACAATTCTCACAGCACAACCGGCTCGCTTGAAATGCTGGCATCTCAAGTGGAGGACATAAACAGTAGTCGGACCGTCTCCCTCACAGCCGGAGAAAGTATTCCGGATATGGTGGAGGACGCTCTGGAACTGATCAGCCAGGACGGGGTGAGTTTAGAGAGAAAGAGAGAGAATGACGACCTCTGTGGCGTAACGGTTAGCGCATCTGCTTAGCATGCGAGAGGTCCCGGGTTCGATCCCCGGCTGGGGAGAAAAAAAAAACTCCAGGTCTTGGATGTTTACATGTTTATGACGTCGCTGTTTCTGGTTCCCACGACACAGGGTATCCTAATGTGGGGCCAGAAGCAATGTATGTGCCTGTATGTAAATGTTTATGTTAAATGTTTATAATGACAGTTAGAGGAAGGGAGAGCTGTCTCTCACTAGCTTTAGCATAAACTGCAGCGGATTGACCCTCACAGCCAAAAGACCATCGTGGATTTAGTGGAGAATGCCTTGGTTTATTTAGTTCACAACTTGATTGTGGTAATCTGTGGAAGAACAGTCGACTGCTGTTACAGACAGCTATGTTTTTAACTATCACTGACTAATGCCCGGTCCCAATAACCTATCTACAGTGCCACCTTCTTATCTGTTCAGTTGATAGCGGCGCTAGTGGATAATTTAGTAGTAACATTTAAGAAAACCTAGTAAAATGAGAATATTAACTCGTCTCTCAATTTCAATGAAAATATATTATAAATCTTAGTAAGTGAATAAATAAAACAAGAAATGGGGAACAGGATTTACAATCAATTATTGTGCGGCTGCTGGGAGTTTACGATCCTGACACATGTCTGTTTCATATGACTAGTGATGGGAGAAAAGCAACGTTATCATTCCTTACGTTATTCTTAACTAGCTTTTGCTACTGACTTTGTTTTTTAGACGTCCTTCACTCAGTCATCTCATCTTATCTCATCAAGGGTCATCATCTTTTTTGTGCCGAATGGGGCGGTGAAGTGTTGTGGCGAGCTGTGCGACCTTTTATTTGAGCCCAGATCAGCTCAATCGCTTTGTACGGCAGTGGTACGGAGAGATTCTGAGAACGCGATGATCTTTTTCGAAAGCCTGCTCATCAACTTCGTATCGTTAAAGGGACCGTTATTATTTTCGTTATTTTTGGTACATCACTACAAAAAATACGGTTGACATAACCTTGTGACAGCGTAGTAAGGATTTTACGCACGAACATTAAATATTGATTTCTTCTTATTTAACATTTTAATCACTGTGCAAAATATAACGTTGATTGTAAGTTTACACAATGATATAGTTTCAATGACAATTATTTGCTAGTAGGATAAATAGGACATAAAAATATTTTAATCGAAAATTTAACGCCACTTCAAAGTTACGTCGTCCGTTCTAACGTGACCTGTCAGGATCGTATACTCCCAGCGGCCGGACGGTAGGTAGTTACAATTTTGCCCATCTGAACAGATAATTTGGTGGCGCTGTACAGTTAACTGACAGTTAGCTTTCAACGCGATATTGGAATGTTCATTTTTTCTTTTCTATTGAGTAGCCTATCACTAGTTAACATTTTAACTGGTGGTAGCTGGTTGGTATGTTATTGGGACCGGGCAGTAATCACTCTTTTTAGCAGACTTCGAAATCGGAGGTGGTTCTGAGTTCAAGGGTCCACAGCCCAGGTCTTCGAATAATCGGGGAACGGAAATAAAAATAAAAAAAAAAGATCGTAAAAAAACATCCTGACGTCTTTTTTTATTTTATTTTTTTGCTTCCCGATTACTCGAAGACGCTGGGACCGAGGGTAGACGTCACATGTGCTCCCATAGTCATCAAGTCAAGATCTGATGATGGAATCCTGAAGAAATCGAGGGAATTCTTCAAGTTTTAAATGCACTTGCTTTCAAAACCCAATTTAGCGAAGTTGCAGTGAGTCCTACCTATTCACTAAAAGTCTTATCGTATTTATTTTTAAAAAATGTTTTCATCATTGACAAATTTTGTCAACTGCAAACGATTCTGCACCATATTTGCATGTTTCATCGTGTAGTGGAGGCGAAACTTGTTTGTACCCATAGATAGATGTCTGTGTTTGTACCTAATAAGTACTCGTCACGTAGAGTACGGCGAATACTACTCTGCCGCAACACAGTATTAACTAGCGCGGAGGGTAGCACAAGCATTGAATTTCCATCTAAATTCAATGGTACAAGTCATCTTACTGCTATTACTAAAATTGTTTATTTTACCCAACTACCCACATACATTTCACTGTAATCAGCTTGTATAATTTTTTATGTCAATAAAGGTTATGTTATGTTATAGATCTTACGTCTATATTACGCTTTTATTTGAATTCGTAGGACTACATGGAGCGGATTGAGATGGACGTGACAACGCAGTGCGTGCTGTGTCCCTGGGCCGGACCTAGGGGCCTTTTGGAGAATCACATTCGACAGGTAAGGAAGGGAAACGCAGGAAGGGAAAGAAAGTGCAGTATTTTTAAGGGGTTACCTGGAGCTCACTGGCGCCAACAGATCATAAATATTATCATCCTCAACCCATTGCAACCTCGGTGGGGACACCCACCACACGGGTTGTTGTAGTTGGCAGTCGTTAAGCCCAGCCAGAGGCCTTAGGGCGGCTTGAAAACTTCTGACAGTAAGACAAGCTACTAGTCTTACAAGCCTCCACCAATCCGGACTTGGCCTCCGTGGTGGAGTATGGCCTATACCTTCCTCAGGAAAGACACCCGTGCCCCTCGGTGGGGACATAATGGGTTGATGAGGTCTTCTATTCACGGTAAAAATAAATCTACCGAGTAAACCTTTATATTTAATAGCGGTAACACCGCGTCTTTTTTTCATCGCAAAACGTCCTTAGTACTTACGAAAGTTTTCATTCAAAAAGTTTATAAGTGTAAAATAAGAATAAGATAAGAATATTCTTTATTGTACCAAGAAAAACAAATACAGAACATTAACAATAAGATGCAGTACAAGAGGCGGCCTTATTGCTTAAAGCATCTTACTTATTAATTTAGCTTAAGCTACATAAATTGTGGTTGTATTTATTTATTACTTAGAGCTGCTCACTTCACGGTATTTTATTATGTTACTTTATTAGACATGTTGTGGTTACCTATAAGTAAGAGTACACATGACCTTTTAAATTTTAAGTTTATAGACTAAGCTGTGCCCCGTGGTGTTACCCGCCTTTAAAATATTAGTTTGATGTAATTTTTGTGTAACTCTTGTTGGTGATCCGTAATAAACTTAAAGAACTAAGGAATGGAATTCGCTCCCTTCCTCTGTTTTTCCGGAAAGGTACAATTTGGGTGCCTTTAAGGCTAGAGTGAATAGGCTCTTACTGAACCAACGAGGAACATCGTCGGCTCCATGTTCACTTACCATCAGGTGAGATCGGGGTCAATCGTTGGTCAGTTTTTAATAAAAAAAAACAAAAACTTTTGTCGGCAATAAATGGTTTATTTTTTCTGTAAGGTCCTGCCACTATTAATAATGTGGCAACCTTTGTCTACAGTTTCTTTTTGAAGTATCTTTAATTTCAATTTCTTAATTAGTACAGTGATGTACAGTGATAGGCAATAAAATTCAAAAAAATTCAAAAATTTTTATTTCAACGTAAAGAATTTACATTCCGCTTGTTGAATGTCAATGTACATACAGTTATGTATAATGTTAGCCGCTGCCTTGGGGCCGTCTGTAGTGGAGAAAAAGGCAGCAAAAAAACTCCACTCTGACCATCTTTTGGTTACACCTCCCGTCAAGGAGCACGCGAACGAAATAAGCCAAGTGTGGGGCGGCGCTTGCCGCGTGTCGTTGCCGCTTCCGGCGCTGGCGCGGGGCACCGGCCGCGCGCTGCTTGCCGGCGCCGGCTTGCTCTTACTCCGCGCCGCCTGCCGCGGGGACTGGCTCTGCGCGCGGCTGCAGGTCAGTGCCGGCCAGTGTTGCCAACTCAGTTTTTGAAAAGGGGCAGGCGGACAAGCTAAAAAGGGCTAGATATAGCAAAAGAGGTGCTAAAAAGGGCTAGAAATAAAAACAAATGTAAAAGTGTGTTTTTTTTATATGAAACTTATTAAGTAGATACTTAAAAGTAACTTCAGAAAGTCGAGTTACCTATTTTAAAAATCTATCATAAAACTGATGAGGCTGCGGGGGCCGCGGGGACTGGCTCTGCGCGCGGCTGCAGGTTAGCGTTGCCACCTCAGTTTTTGAAAAGGGACAGTCGGACAAGCTAAAAAGGGCTAGATATAGCAAAAGAGGTGCTAAAAAGGGCTAGAAATAAAAACAAATGTAAAAGTGTGTTTTTTTTATATGAAACTTATTAAGTAGATACTTAAAAGTAACTTCAGAAAGTCGAGTTACCTATTTTAAAAATCTATCATAAAACTGATGAGGCTGCGGGGGCCGCGGGGACTGGCTCTGCGCGCGGCTGCAGGTTAGCGTTGCCACCTCAGTTTTTGAAAAGGGACAGTCGGACAAGCTAAAAAGGGCTAGATATAGCAAAAGAGGTGCTAAAAAGGGCTAGAAATAAAAACAAATGTAAAAGTGTGTTTTTTTTATATGAAACTTATTAAGTAGATACTTAAAAGTAACTTCAGAAAGTCGAGTTACCTATTTTAAAAATCTATCATAAAAATATCCGTCGGAGCCTTCTTCCAAAATCGTAGGTATTATCTGCCGAAGAAGAAGTTGATGGCTGATTGACATCTGCGTTCTTAGCCAAATGGAAAGAATATAATACTGAATTAGTGATTGTTTCATAAGTTGTTTGTGCGAAGTTTTCCTAACGCTAGAAAAGGGCTAGATTGCTCTTTCGGGCTGAAGAATGAAAAAACGAGTTCACCGACAGTAAAGAGTGCTAGATCTAGCCCGAAAAGGGCTAAGGTGGCAACACTGGTGCCGGCTGCGGGGGGCCGCGGGGACTGGCTCTGCAGCAGTGTATGGCGGCTGCGAAGCAGTGTATCCCGGCTGCGGGGCAGTGTGTGCCGGCTGCGGGTCAGTAAATGCCGGCTGCGCAGCAATGAATGGTTGTAAGTCAATGCGTACCGGCTACCGGTCAGTGAGTGCCGGCTGCGGGTAAGTGTGTGCCCTCTGTAAGTCAGTGCGTGCCGGCTGCGGGTCAGTATGTGTCGGCAGTGGGTCAGTGTACTGGGTCTAGCTTCCGCCTGCAGTTCATCTAGAAAGAAAGAAGAGACATTTAATGAACAAAGAGACACAGTTGGATAAAGATAAATAGAGTTTATTTCACAACCAGGGCAAATAATTATTGAAATCATACTAATATATTTTTTATGTCCCGTCTCCTATCGAAGGTTGGCGACCAATTTGGGCATCTTGCTTTCAGGTCGCCTTCTTCCGTTTAGTTACTTCTTTCAGACTATTAATATTTTGGCATATCGTCGGTTAAGTTCTAACAGTGCGTAAGTAAAAAAATGACAACTTTACAGGAGAGCGAAAAAACTGTGTAAAATTTTAATTAGCTACATTATTTGGGAAAAGTATTTAAAATCAACTTATTGAAGATAAAATAAGATTGATTGATAAGATTGGTCGGAAAGAAGCGCGCCACTTTTCTTCATCCAATGGCATCAAAAGGTCGAAACGGCCAAAAATGACTTTCGCACTGTTAGAACTTAACTGACGATATACAGTTTATAGTTTGAAATGAAATGAAATGAAATTTATTTGTCTCCCAAAAAATCTGTTACACATGTTAAACTTAAAATTTGTATAATTGTAACAGTTCAATTGACATAAGACTTACAGTTAAGCAGTGGTACCCACACTAGGCCAAGCCTGTCCTAACTTACTTATTAAAACTTGCTTATTGCTTTCACAGAGTCTAACCCAGGACGAGGATCGGTTCGAAGTGGCGACCCTCACCGTGTACAACAAAGCTACGGGCGAGCCGCACTCCTGGACCGGCCTGATCCCCCCCGTGACCCCCGATGCCCCCCCCCACGGCCTCCGGGTCAAACTGAGCGAGCTTGACCTGGACACTAGCCAACCGATGGATCATGTGTATGTTAGCTTCCATGTTAGATTGTGAATCTGGCAGAATCATTATCTTTATACTTGATTTTTCTTGTGGATCAATTTTGTGGTTTATTCACACTCTCCTCCCTCCACTGACCCACGATGACTAGATACTAATCAGCCGATGAACCATCTTAGATTGTGAATCTGGCAGAATTATTATCTTTATATTTAATTTTTCTTGTGGAATCAATTTTGTGGTTTAATCACACACTACCCCCACCCACTGACCCACGATGACTACTAGTCAGCCGATGGATCATGTTCTGGCACAATTATGTTTGTTTCTCATGTGTAAAAAAATTTAGGTTATTCACACAACAGGCCTGATCCTCCCCCCCCAGGACCTCCGGGTCAAACTTATCAATTTTGACCTGAATATTAAAGAGCCGATAAATCATGTTTACATTAGCTTCCATGTTCAGAGTGTGAATGTGGCAGCATTCATATCTTTAATTTGATTTCGAATATCGTATAATGTTTATAATTTATTCCTTCAATAAACGGATCCGGTACCTCCCCCCCCCCCCCCCCCTCCCCTTCCTTCGATGTCCCCCCTCCCAGAAAAAATAAGTTTCCACAAAAAAACGGGCCTGTGAAACAAGTTCAATTATCATGTTAGGGAGCGGTGTTTTGTAAAAATGAGGCTGTAATTTTAGTCTTCTTCTCGTGAGAAGGTTTCTCGTAAGGTATTTTTTTGCCAACTGGCAGATATTAAAATTATGTTAACAGTTTCTTATCGCGAGAAACAGGGGGTAACTTAATACCAATAATTTCGTGGACACGAAAAACTGATACAAGAAGTTCAAGGGTCGGAAGACTAAAGCACTTAGTCAAATTGTCTTAAAATTCTTGTTCTGTACAACGCATTGAAATAGAAGAACTTCTTCCACGACAGCTTTCCGTTATTGTACTAAAGATAATAGAGTAAAATAGTACATTGTTCACCGAGAGGAGAAAGTGACCGATTACCGTCGAGGGTGTCGTTTGAAGCCCGAGCCGTAGGCGACTTTAAAACACCTGAGATCGGGAATCGCAGTTTCTCTCGAGTGATACATAGTGCTTTATACTACACCTACAAGGAAAATAAAAAACGAAATCTTTACTAATTGAAATTTATATTGAAATTGTTGCTAGTGGCCAGTGTCATTTTGCGAACTTGGAGATAAAAACTCACTGTAAAAACTTTTTGGCTTTTGATATTTAGGTTACCGGCGCATAGTCTTACCCAAAATTAAAAAAGGAAAACCACGTAAGAAATGGATTTTCATACACTTTTCTCTCCCGCTCAGATGCGTTTTCTCCCCGCATATTTGTTCGATGTGCAATGACGTACTTTCTACCGTAAATTTATAAAGTATCAAGGTACTTTCCAAGCAGGTGTAGTATAAAAGTTTTTTACTGCCTCAAAAATTTGTGCCGAGCGGTGACCCAATTTATTGATCACCAAGGTATGTGATTACGCAGTTTGGATCTGATAAAAACATGCCAGTATTGTTAGCTATACCTATTGTAAGACTGAATTAAGCAACTGAAAGTTCCTGCATGAATATCGTTATTTTTTTACGAGTTCTGAACTCTATTTAGCTTACGTTAAAGTTTGTTTTACTTTTGTTGATTGATTTATTTAGGTTGATCGTATGATTTTCGAATACGTATAAAATACGCCTTAATATCTTTTGCTTTTTTTTAATGAAAGATTGAAACAATCTTACAATTATTATTGCAAGGACATTTTTGCGTTTTGAAATGCGAGCGTCATTTTGAAAAGCTTCTATATCTTTTGCTCTTACATAGTTTTATGTAAAACAGATTTAATTCGTATACAGATACTCTTGTTATATAGTTTTGTATGTTTTGTTTTTGATAAGAGTTTTGTGACTAGTGATAAGTTGATTTTGTAATACTATGCCCAATACAAAGTTACTTGAAGGTGTCTGGTACATCTATTTGGTTGGTATCTTTGATCTCATATTGTAGCCTGTAAGGTTTGCAAAAGACAAATTATGATTAAAAGTTGAATCTATTTTAATGTTTTTACTTTTTAAGTTGATCTCAGAATAAAGATTTTTCATTGAAAGTCATGAAACACATACATGTGTGTCATGACTTTCAATATTTATTCGATATTTCAAAATAGTTTATCGAAAATCATATTTTAAGGGGATAAAAGGGGGGTGCAAAGTTAGTATGAAACTTTGCCATTTTTGAAGTTATTCTAATGAAATTCAGTATGAAGGCCCTTCAATGACAGTTATGAAAGACGTGTAAAGTAGTTTTTCGAAAATCATCGCTTAAGGGGGTAAGAGGGGGTTGCGAAGTTAGTATGAAAGCTCTTTCGCATGCGCTAAAAGTATCGCTAACTTATTTGCAAACACTACTCAACTAAAGCCCACGCGGACGTAGTCGCGGGCAACAGCTAGTTCAATCATAAAAAGTGCCACCATCTTAGCTGTTCATTTGATAGCGGCGCTAGTGGAGAATTTAGTAGGAACATTTAAGAAATTTACCTGGAAAAATGAGAATATTTTAACCCCTCTTTTGATTGCAATGAAAATATATGTATAAATCTTAGTAACTGAATAAATAAAACAAAAAATGGAGAACGCGATTTACAATTAGCTAGTTACAATTTTGCCCACCTGAACAGATAAATTGGTGGCGCTGTACTTCTTTGTAAACTTTTGGATAGGTAGTAAATATACTGGCAGTAAAATATTTTAAAAAACTTAATTTTTTTGGCTCAGAATTTCGCCAATGTCAGAGATCGAAAGGGAATGACAGTACAGCTTGTCCAGAAAGAGTAGAAATGAAAGAGTACGGTTTTACTCAGATTTTTTGTCTGTGTTTGTTAATAGCTTGCGCTTACAAGCATTACATAAGTTAAAACTTGAGCTGTTACACAAAATAAGTGCTTCAATAAATATAATAAACATTTAAACATAAACATTTACATACAGGCACATACATTGCTTCTGGCCACACACTAGGATACCCTGTGTCGTGGGAACCAGAAACAGCGACGTCACAAATATGTAAACATCCAAGACCTGGAGTTTTTTTTTCTCTCCAGCCGGGGATCGAACCCGGGACCTCTCGCATAGTAAGCAGAAGCGCTAACCATTACGCCACAGAGGTCGTCATAATGTTTTGACTTGTCAATAAAACAATTAATAAATTTTTACTTACGGTTTCTAGTGTTTTTGGACAAACTGTACAAGCATTACAAGTTATGAAAATTAACATCTTTAGTCGTCAAAGCTGTCGAAAAAGCTCTGTCAATGTCACACATGTCACTTAAATAGCCAACAGTTGTTGTCCATCTGTCAAAGCAATTTCCAACAATTTTGTGACGAAAATTCACCTCTAACTTGACTGATTTCACTTCGCTTCTTCCAACCCTACCCCCCTTGGTCAACGCTGGTCTCCAAACAAAACCACCTTGACGAATACGCGAAATTGTACCTAAATTCTGCGTGTACAAAATTGTGTTTTGAGCAACCATGGCCACTGAGCCTGCAGCCTTAGAAATGGACGCGGGAAACGTCGAACCAGTTGAAAAGAGACGAGAAAAGATACCCAAGGAAGGACCGGGGCCCCACGGCGTACCAGAGACTTATTATGTAAGTGGAGTCATTTTTTAATAAAAAAAAATTGTGCCTGGATAACGGCGACAGGCTTGCCACTTGTCACGTTTGGGACCTAATAAACTCGGCAAAACGTGGGCCAAGTTCTAGCGATTGGTGCCTCTGCCTACCCCCTCAGGGATAATGCCCGTGAGTTTTTTTTTTATATTATTACAAAACCCACAGCACATGTTAAACTTCTAAGGTATGGTTATCTTAAAAATATCCAAACGTAGGCCAATTAAAGGCTTACTTATATTATTATTAACTTAGCTAATAAATTTTATTTTGACAATATTGACCAATTTGACCATTCTAAGAAACTAATCTCGGTATTTTGAGTTTCATTCATTATGTCTATTTTTAATATTATTATATTTCTAAAATTTTGGTGTTTGTGATGTCATCACAGCATGAATAGTAAAGAGATACAAATGTCATACTGTTTCCTGACGTCATAGAAAAGTCATTTAAGTTCAAGGCTTGTTATTAAATTCCTTAAAAAATATAGACATAGTTTATTTACAAATCTGATAAATAGAAATTGTACTGAAAGCGTAATTCTTTGTTTTGGTTTTGGTTTTGGTTGGTTTTGAGATTTCCGTTCGTGTTCAGAAATGAAGCATGACCAATTGCGTGAAAATACTATACTTGAGCCATTACGAACGTGCGAACCGAGTTATAAGAGTGCGAGCGAGAGTTCCGATATGCTTATGCCTCCTATATGTGTGAGGGAGAGGTATGATACAAATGTTTACGACTCAGTTCGCACGTTTGTAATGGCTCAAGTATAGATGCGGTTTGGCCCGTTTAAAACTAGATAAACTGCAACTAAAGACATCGTTATTATATGCTTGCGCTTCCACTTTTGATACCGTCGTAGATTCTTGACTTTCTTGGAATAATCTTAGATGTCCCGCGTACTGAACTCAACTGGCCGCTACGTCCGCTTTGTCAAAAAGCTGCGTGCCTCAGAGGAGACGGAGCGGAAACGGTACCAGGCCAAGAGGCAGATGGATCTGGACAATCTCAGCAACGAGTTTTTTAACCGATGTGACAGGAGGTACGAGAGCATATTTGTAGTTCCACAGACTTCTTTCTTGAATAAGATTTAGCGTGATGTAGGATATAGTCAGCGCCATCTAGCGGACAAGTAGAAAAACATCAGTGAAGCTTCCAATAGGTAAGGGACAAATGGATCTTCCGGATTAGCTGAGCAATGAGTTCTTTATACGACGTGACTGACAAAGATGACGGCATATTCTTAAATGGGTTGGGTCTTTTTTGCTTTCTAGAATACAATCAGCGCACATCTAGTGAAACGTTGGAAACGTTGATATTTTGGTTTCATATGAAAAGTTGTTTTTATGGAAGAGCTCAATAACCTGTTTTGAAGAGATAAGACCGCCAATTGTATACCTACGGAAAAACAATTGGTATGCCTTCTAATGTATTTTGTTTCCTGTGTGTACAATAAAAAGTTCTATTTTAATATAGGTAATATAACCCAATTAGTTTCACAGGAACGTCTGAATCTAACCTTTAGTTTCTCGTCCACTAACAATCTTTCAATCTTCTGTATCTAACCATTTGACAGTAAAGTTGGCCTCTGCACTTTGCATACGCGCAAAGATCAATCACTTGTCATTGATATTTTGGTCCCACCGAATTATTTCTTGAATAAGATCGCTTTGTAGAATGAAAACAGCGCCACGTAGCGAACAAGTAGAATATATCGTTGGAGCTGTAACGCCACCTGGCTAATATGAACTGACCAAAAACCGTGGGTTGCTATCTCTCTATTCTCTAAACTCTATCACATAACAAAAATAAAATTATGTGGGATTCCGTTTTGAGCCATCATGGCGTAAACCTAATTTTTTTGTAACAAATGTTTCCCGAACATCCGTTAGGGCTTAAGTTTCGTACATGGCCCTGTAAAATAAAGATATAATAATATAATAATAAAATTATGTTTTTTCCGTTCCCTTTCAGATCACTCATCAACAAAGTAGAGCGTCGAGTTGAACTGTGTCTGGAGTCATACGAAGACGATCTGAAAGCCAAGAAGGGAAGGTTGGTACAGTCCCATTATCAACGGTGCAATTCCGTAGGCTCTCCACTGTATGGAGTTGTCTGATTTGGCCTACTCCGAACTGTCAAATACATACATATTTTGACACTTTGGAGTTGTCCAAATGCTTAACCCGATAGAGTGGAAAGTTACGCAATACAAGAGAAAGTCTTCTCCCAGACGGAGAGAATTTAGACAGACAGATAGAATATTCTTTATTGTACACAGAAATCACATTTACAGAATTATTAAAAATCCAATTACAATTCATTTTCTTCCTGGCAACCATAGACGGACCGCTTAGCCGTGGTTCGGTTGGTTATAATTAAAAACACATGTCTAACAAGCGGTAAAAATGACCCCACGTTAAATCGTGGGCCAGCGGGCGGTGAGTTGTCAGTTGTGATACTAATCGGAGCGAGTATTACCCACCAAAATATCTATGCACCTGCCACCGTCTCAGTCCGACAACTTGCGACGTAGTATTACATAATCATCAACCCATTATGTCCCCCATCGAGGGGCACGGGTCTCTGCCCTGAGGAAGCTATAGGCCATACTCCACCACGGGGGCCAAGACCGGATTGGTGGAGGCTTGTAAGACTAGTGGCTGGTCTTACTGTCAGAAGTTTTCAAGCCGCCCCCTAAGGCCTCCGACTTTGCTTAACGACTGCCATCTATCGACGGCAGCCGGCACCAACTGCTTAACGTGCCTTGCGAAGCACGGAACCGCTCGAAAAAATGCCACTAGCGTTAAGTCATAGACGGTCACCCATGCATGCACTGAACGTGCCCTATGTTGCTTAACCTTCGTGATCGTTTAAGATCACTCAGGCAGCTGGGGCTACGAGCGATTCGGCACGTCGTTCGTGAATTAACATCAAACTAGTGCGTTTTTATAGACTTTTCTCCTTGAGCAGCGTTTTTAGAGGCTTGAGCTTCCCCTCAAAAAAGCTTATTATAAAATCAACGATTATTTAGAAGACAAGGACGTATGGCATTAAATAGTAGTTTAATATTGAATTAAATCAGAGGATAAATGTGTCTAGTGTTCAACACATCCAATATATTATTTTGTATGTTTTATTTGTATTAGCTTTAAGGTGATTTGAGAAAAGATGGTCAGAGTGGAGTTTTTTTTTCGCTGCCTTTTTCTCCACTACAGACGGCCCCAAGGCAGCGGCTAACGTTATACATAACTGTATGTACATTGACATTCAACAAGCAGAATGTAAATTCTTTACGTTGAAATGAATTCTTGATTCTTGATTCTCCTCGTAGACTGCGAGAAATGCTGATGAAGGAAGAGGAAGAGAACATCCGCAAATTCGTGATGCAAGCGCAGGCGGGCGCCGAGATGATCTGGCAGGACAAGAAGGACCGGCTGGCATATCTTCTGGCCAAACGGCAGAAAGAACACCAGGAGAAGTTCAAAGCCACGCCTCTGTGAGTATTCATATTCGTAAACATATAATATATATTTTTACATAATTATTTATTTGTGTAATATTATTTGTATGTATCTTTTGATATCAGTGCGTCCTACCCTTCATGACATACGGTGCCGAAACGTGGACACTCACGGTGGGGCTGATCCACAAATTTAAAGTCGCTCAGCGTGCTATGGAAAGGGCTATGCTCGGGGTTTCTCTGAAAGATCGAATTCGAAACGAAGTCATCCGACAGAGAACCAAAGTCACCGACATAGCCCACCGAATTAGCATGCTGAAGTGGCAGTGGGCCGGCCATATCACCCGAAGAACTGATAACCGATGGGGTAGAAGAGTTCTTGAGTGGAGACCGCGGATCGGTAAACGTAGTGTAGGACGTCCTCAGACTCGGTGGAGCGATGATCTTCGCAGGGCGGCTGGCAAGAGCTGGATGAGAGTAGCCGAGGACCGTGCTCAGTGGCGTGCAATGGGAGAGGCCTATGTCCAGCAGTGGACAACCATAGGCCGATGATGATGATGATGATGATCTTTTGATAGTTCATATTTATATTATATAGTATTTATATTATATTTATAGAGAGCGGTAGTGGGATTGACCCTTGCTTCTCGATCATGAGGGTCTGGGGACTTTTAGTTACGTACATTTGTTTGTACAGCAACACCATTCGCTGATAAATTGTGCCCGGATAACGGCGACAGGCTTGCCACTTGTCACGTTTGGGACCTAATAAACTCGGCAAAACGTGGGTCCAGTTCTAGAGACTGGTGCCTCTGCCTACCCCTTCGGGGATAACGGGCGTGAGTTTATTATTATTATTATTATTATTTATAACTATAACAGTTTGGTTGCCTAGGCATGTATAATAAAATTGATATAACTCAGTAATTATTATTTTACTTATTTTGTACATCTGCTTCCTTCTCCAATATTTTGCTCCAGTCCATCCAAAGGTTGTCTGGAAGAGATCACTTTTAGTGATAAGGCCGCCGTCTGTACTCTTAGATTAAGAAATACCTGTGTAATTTCCTTTTTTATGTACAATAAAGTGTTCTCTATCTATCTATGAACATTTTACGGCCTTACTAATCTATCTCTTTAAACGAGCAATTCTTGTATATACATTTATATATAATCAGAATCTCGGAAACGGCTCCAAAGATTTTCACGAAATTTTGTGGGCAGATGCTTTCGGGGGCGTTTAATTGATCTAACTTGGTTACATTTTTAGAAAACATTGTCTTATCCGTGTTTTAAGGCCATTAAAATTTGCTATAGGTAAATTTCGCGTCTACTTGCAAGGTCGGGATAGTTCTGACGGGAAAACGGGCGACCCGTTTCGGGCCGATTTCAAGAGACCCGGTTCGAGTCATGATGTTTTTTTTCCAAGTTCTTTTTTTGTTGAAAAAGGATTATTTTAATTTTATATTATGTACTTTTTTTTGTAATATAAAATATGTATTTTATATTACAAAAAAAGTATCGAGCAAAGCTCGGTCACCCAGGTACTAAAGGTTTCGAGCTGTGTATACAGCCGTTATGCGAGGTCTGACAAACTGATTATTTGTACGCTAAATGCGATTAAACCAGTATAAATTGATATACGTCAAATAGTTATTCAGAGTGTATAACTTATTTATTAGTAAAGCCGTTAGAAAATAAATTCAAATATTTTATTCATAGTACAGACAAGGTGTTTACTTAATGAACGTCAAAGTTGTTAGTTTCACAATTAATAGATTACATGGAGAAGGAACTAACAAAGAAACTTCACATGCATTCTTTTCAAAACAGTTTTAGCGTCATTAGCGAACTTTAAAACTTAAATATTATCACCCCTGGATGTGTTGAACACTAAACACAGTTATTCTCTGGTTAAATATAATGTTAAACTACTTTTGAACACCAGACATCCTTGTCTTCCAAGTAATCGTTGATTTATAATAAGCTTTTTCGCACACAGGACTTTGACAATAGAACTTAAAAGTACCGCGAGCGTCGGCAATCAATACGTCGTGACATTTATCTAAACATGGTACAATATTTAAAGCCAGCGCTTCTTCGTGGGAACCAGAAACAGCGACATCACAAACATGTAAACATCCAAGACATGAGGTTTTCTTATTGTCCCACCCGGGATTCGAACACGGGACCTCTCGCATGGTAGTTTATTAAAAGTCTTTTTATTTTCTGGTGGAGTATGGCCTATACCTTCCTCAGGGAAGAGACCCGTGCCCCTCGGTGGGGACATGGTGGGGTGATGAACAACATTTAATTTTCGTAATATTTTAATTATTTTAAAATATTCCAAATAAACAAAACACCTCCTTTGCTCGCACCGAGGCACAATATTTACGTGCATAAACTTACGCCTGTATCCCAAAGAGCTGCGCAGAGGGATTGCTACGTGTCGCGATTCTAGCAAGCCTAAGGGCTTGAAGAGGCGAATTGAAAAGTCTACATAGATATAATTTACACACACTTTACTAATAATTTTTGAGCTCCCAATATGTTGCAAGATTAGTGATGGTCGTAGCCGTAGGCAGATACAGTTCCTGAGCTCATTTGATCTGACCTCGAATGATTCGAAGATGATTTTCCGGTCATACTGACAAATCAAAATGACTCATTTGAGGAGTCCTAAAAAAACGGGCCAAGTTCATATGTACCAAGGGCTTCGCCGTACCATCATCATCATCATCATCGTCATCATCATCATCATCATCGTCGTCATCGTCATCATCATCATCATCGTCATCATCATCATCATCGTCGTCATCATCATCATCATCATCATCATCACCACCACCTAAGTTTTTGAGACTAATACTTAAGGGTTTGAAAAAAAACACTATTTGTACGGGCCCCAAAATGCGTGAGTCACATTTGCACTTCATCATCAACCCATTATGTCCCCACCAAGGGGCACGGGTCTCTTCCCTGAGGTATAGACACACTTAGCGGCATCCCCTGTTACCCAGGGCAAAATGCACAGACGTGATCCCTAAGCTGTACGGGTTACGAGCCAAGGAAGCGCAAGAGATCCAGCTCTACCAAATGCGTGAGAAAAAGGCGCTCCAGGCTTCTGAACGCGAGCTCGATAACATGTGGCACGAAGTTTCTATGAAGGAGTCTGAAGCGCTTGTAAGAAATCCAAATTTATACTTACATATCTTACACTATCACTTGGCACCCTTCTTTGCAACTGTCAGTCAAAGAAGCGTAAGAGATTTAGCTTTATCAGATGCACGAAAAACAGGCGTGTCAGGCCTTCAAACGCAAGCTTGATGACATGTGGCTCTGGCTTTGCATAAAGGAGAGTGAAGCGCTTGTAAATCCAAATTTATACTAACATATTTTACATTCGCACATTGTAGCTTTCTTTTGAGCTTGCAGGCAAAGAAGCGTCAGAGAAATAGCGTTATTAGATGCATTATTAGATGATGCGCGAGACACAGACGATACATCGTTCTTCGAGTTTTCCTTTTCCTTGCACAAGGTTTCTTAAGGTCACTGGGAAACGTTAAAAGATCCAAATTTATAATTACATATATTACATTCGTACGCACCACGTTTAATAATACTGTAATCCGCATTTGGACGCGAGCTCGATAATGTGGAATGAGTCTACGAGATTTCCATGAAGGTGTCTGAAGCGCCTGTAACGAATTCAAATTTACTCTTACATACTTTACACTCACCTGTGGCACGATTGTTCAATAAAGCGTGAAACGCTGGTATGGTAAGCTGTGACAGTTTTTTATATAAAACGTCTATGTACGTAATGAGATGATTTTTACAGCGTCCAATGCCACCTTCACTGTCACTAGATGGATGAAGGGACCACTCCGACGCTGCGCCGTGCCTGGCATAGTTTATATGGCTTGCCCAGCACCTATAAACTTAAATTACATATTAAACTACCGGGTCGAACTCTTCCGACAAAAAGTCAAGTAAGTGTATCCGGAAAACATAACATAACATTTACATACAGGCACATACATTGCTTCTGGCCCCACACTAGGATACCTCGTCGTGATACCCGATAAAGTTAATAATATTAATATTCAACAACAAACATTTTTTCTCGTAAACCATTAATTTTCAACTGTCAATTTTAAATCGCCATACTTGATTGTTCTTTCATTTTTACGCGACTAACTAACGCTAGTGGCATTTTCTCGAGCGGTTCCGTGCTTCGCAAGGCACGTTAAGCAGTTGGTGCCGGCTGCCGTCGATAGATGGCAGTCGTTAAGCCAAGTCAGCGGCCTTAGGGCCGCTTGAAAACTTCCGACAGTAAGACCAGCCACTAGTCTTACAAGCCTCCACCAATCCGGATTTGGCCCCCGTGGTGGATGGAGTATGGCCTATACCTTCCTCAGGGAAGAGACCCGTGCCCCTCGGTGGGGGATAATGGGTTGATGACAACTAACGCATCAAATTTTGTCTCGTAACACAACTTTAACATAACATAACATTTACATACAGGCACTACATACATTGCTTCTGACCCCACACTAGATACCCTGTATCGTTGGAACCAGAAACAGCGACGCCACAAACGTGTAAACATCCAAGACCTGGGTTTCTTTTTTTTCCCCGGGGATTCGAACCCGGGACCTCGCGCATGGCAGGCAGACGCGCTAACCACTGTCGTCCTCTATACCCACTTCCTAACCTTGTTTTAGTTACAACTACATCTTCCCATCTTCCCCCAGGAAGCCCGCCTGGAATTCGATGCCATCGAACGCAAGCGCCGCGACCTGGAGTGCAAAGCCAACGCCGACTCCATGTTGGCGCTGAAGAAGGAGAGCCGGAAAAAGGAGAGGGAGAGGCTGAAGCAGGAAGTGCTCTGGCTGAAGGGCGTATGGGCTGAGGAGAACAGAAAAGATCAGGAAGGTGGGTGCTGTCCGTAGATGGTTCCAAAGGATCAGTAGTTAAAAATCTCAAAATTAGGGGAAGGGTGGACATTTGGACAAGATTTATTGGGCTGGTAAGATGGATGAGGTATAAGTCAAAAACTTAAAGTAGCAAAAAGTCGAACGCATGCTCCTCCCGCGGACCTCCTTTCTCTCTCTATCTCCCGTTTTCTGTCTCTCTCCTTTCTCTCTCCTTCCTTTCTCACTTTCTCCTGTCTCTCTCGTTTCTCCCACCTTTCGCTCTCTGTCTTTCCCCTTTCTCCTCCTCTCCGTATCTCTTGACCTGGAGTTCTAAGCCAACGCCGACTCCATGTTGGCGCTGAAGAGGGAGAGCCGGCAAAAGGAGAGGGAGAGGCTGAAGCAGGAAGTGCTCTGGCTGAAGGGCGTGTGGGCTGAGGAGAACAGAAAAGATCAGGAAGGAAGGTGCTGTCCATAAATTTGTGGTAAGTAATCTCTAAGGTTAATAATATATCAGCCTCCACCGATCTGGACTTGGCCCCCGTGGTGGAGTATGGCTTATATGGCTTCCTCAGGGGAGAGACCCGTGCCCCTCGGTGGGGGACATGGGTTGAATCTATAAGTTAGGGGAAGGGTGGGCAAGATCGATTGGGTCGGTAAGGTCAAAAACTTAAAGTAGCCACAAGTTTCCGAATGCATGCTCATCTCCCCCCGTATCTCTTTATCTCTTTCACTCTCCCTTTTTCTGTCTCTCTCTTTTATCTTTATCTCCTTTCTCTCTCTCTCTCTCTCTCTCTCTCTCTCTCTCTCCTGTCTTTTTTTCTCCCTCCTTTCTCTGTCTCTTTCCTAGATGGTTCCAACGGACTAGTAGTTAGAAATCTATAAATTCAAATCGCTCGTAGCCCGGCTGCCTGAGTGATCTTAAACGATCACGAAGGCTAAGCAACATAAGGCGCGTTCAGTGCATGGATGGGTGACCGTTCTGTGACTAACGCTAGTGGCATTTTTCCGAGTGGACTTTTTGACGAGGCAGATGGGCTTTAAACTGTTGTTTAGCTTTAGGCTTCGCCTTTGTTCTCAGTGGCGAGTGTAGTTTTATCTATGTCTCTTTTCTTATTCTTCCTCTACTTCTCTCTATTCTTTCTTACTCTCCTTCCTCTCCCTCTCTCCTTCCTCTCCCTCTCCCTCTCTCCTTCCTCTCCCTCTCTCCTTCCACTCCCTCTCTTCTTTATCTCACTTTCTCTCCTTTCTTCTTTCTCTACCTCTCTCCTTTCTCTAACCTTCCTCCTCCACTCCGCGTCCTCTTTAGAGAGATAAAGAAGTGCAAGTGACCCAAAATAATAATCATGGATTTTATAATTAACTTATGTCACCCTCGCACCATCCCAGCACAAAAGAAAGTCGCCTCAAATCGGCTCGCAACCGCCGAGGCGTCCCGTCAGATCCTGGCAGAGCGACAAGAGTACCTGGCACGGAAGGCCGAAGACGATAAACTGGTCGGGGATGCCTGGAACAGCCTCTGCCAGGCCGGACTGGCGGCCGAACAGGCCGATATTGAGCTCAGGAAGATAAAGGAGGTAAGAAAGTGCCATCTTGACGACCTCTGCGAGAGATCCCGGCTGGGGACAAAAAGAAACCCAGGTCGTGGATGCTTATATGTTTTTGATGTCGCTGTCTCTGGCTCCCACGACACAGGGTATCCTAGTGTGGGGCCAGAAGCAATGTATGTGCCTGTAAATGTAAATGTTTCATTTTGACGGCCATTTTGGTGATTCTGTGACGTCTCTCGGCGCACTAGAATAGAGAAGAGGAAAAAGAAAAACATATGCACATAAACATAAAATACAAGAAAAATAAATACCTACAGCAAAAGGCGCATATAGGACAAAAGTGAAAGTGTGAAGCTACAGTGACAAAAGAAAAAGCACAAAAATATAGTAAATAAAAAATAAAGTATATGCTGTATGTCGATGCAGTTGAAAGAAGGCTCAGTTTTAGCTGAGGGTTTGCACCCACAGCACTGATTTTGACTGAAAGCCATCTCATATTGTTTTTTGGTGTTCATGGAGTCCTCATAAAGTGGTCATTTTAAATTCTTTCCTGTATTTCTTCTAAAAAGGCAAACGAAAATTTACTTTTAAAATATTCCGCCAAAACGCTATCTTAGGCAATATGGCGTCGCACAGGAATTATGACGTCATAATTATGATCGTCGGCTCCATCTTCACTTACCATCAGGTGAGATCGGGGTCAATCGTTGGTCAGTTTTTAATAAAAAAAAAATTAAAAAAAAAAAAAAAAAAAAAAACCCAGTAAACCTACCAATGAACGTAAGAAAGAATGGATGACAGACGCCATTTTTACTGGCATGTGACGTCATCATAGAATCTGCCAATCCAGGCCGTTTTCGATACAATGGTACACTACCATGACAATAATGTAGTAAAATGATTACCGTTCGGCCGCCTGGGAGAGTACGATCCTGACACCTGTCTGTTTCATATGACTAGTGATGGGAGACAATCAACGTTAAATATAATTCCTTACGTTATTCTTAACTAGCTTTTGCTACCGACTCACGATTAAGTAGTTTTGTTTTTTAGACGATCTTTTCAGTCATCTTACCCAGTCGTCATCTTGTGACATTTTCGCAGGCTTGTTTAGAAAGAGATAGCGCTATAACGTGATGCAGTGTCTCTTTCGCTCATTATTCCGACTTTTCGGACGAATTCTATGAATAAAAAATGGTTTTATTCGAAATATCAATATCAAAATGGTTTTATTCGTTGTTCTTGCAATATATGTAAATTTTACTTTTTTTTATTAATTTCCTCCATTCCCCCGCAGCGAGAGTTGGTCCAATGCAACCGCAAGTTGTCTGAGCTGCGTCGCGAGCTGGCTTCTCTGGATGATGCCAACGAAGACCTGATCACGGAGGTAGTGACGAAGAACCGGCAGGCCGAAGATAGAATCGCCTGCGAGTTCCGGAATAAGGTGGACAGGAATAACCGGGTGAGTGTCTTTTGACATATTTTATTTTATTTTATTTTATTTTATTAGGCACACCAACAGCATACATACAAAACATAGTACAATAGTGTTACAGGAAGATAAAGTTACGTGTATGTACACCACTTATAGGTAAGCACAGCGTTTACATAAATTATTAAGCTTACATCGTAAATTAGTTGATGATTACTGAGTAGACAATAGAGAACTAAACTAGATAATTAATTAACTACACTGCCTTTGTATAAACCAATTTCTTAAAATCACGAAATGTTTGATATTGATATCTTTTGATAAATTGTGCCCGGATAACGGCGACAGGCTTGCCACTTGTCACGTTTGGGACCTAATAAACTCGGCAAAACGTGGGCTCAGTTCTAGTGACTGGTACCTCTGCCCTCGCGGATAACGGGCGTGAGTTTTTTTATTTTTGTCTTTTGTGCAAGAATTCATAATCAACCCATTATGTCCCCACCGAGGGGCACGGGTCTCTTTCCGGGGGAAGGTGTAGGGTATACTCCACCACGGACGCCAAGTCCAGATTGGTGGACGCTTGTAAGACTAGTGGCTGGTCTTACTGTGAGAAGTTTTCAGAACGACTGCCATCTATCGACAGCAGCCGGCACCAACTGCTTAACATGCCTTACAAAGCACAGAACCGGAAAAATGCCACTAACGTTAGACATAGAACGTATGTAGAGTCGCTCGTAGCCCCGGCCGCCTGAGTGACCTTAAGCGATCACGAAGGTTAAGCAACATAGGGCGCGTTCATTGGATGGATGCGTGCCCCTCGGTGGGGACATAATGGGTTAATGATGATCCAAAATGTTTACTTTATGTACGTCAAAGTTGTTAGTCTCACAATTAATATTCTTCAACACATCCAAGAGTAATATTTTTTAAGTTTGAAAGTTTGTTAATTAGGCTAAAACTGTTTTGAAAAGAATAGACGTGGAGTTTCTTTGTTAATTTCTTCTCCATGTAATCTATTAATTGTGAAACTAACAACTTTGACGTTCATAAAGTAAACATACTGTTTGTACTATGAATAAAATATTTTAATTTTAATTTAGACTAGTGGAGAGAAAGCTAACGAAGTTAAATCTATTTAAACAGACATTCTTTTCCCTCAGGAATGCCGCGAGACTATGATCCAGCAGATACAAGAACGCAAGCTTCGCCGTGAGGAATTGAGGAAAATAATGTTGGAGCAGGTCAGTTCATAGACCCGTTTCAGGGTTACATATATTATACAAAAGGTAAAAACGAGATAGTAATACTTAGTACTAAGTCTTAGTACTAAGACTCCAATGTCCGTCCGTCAGTCTGTCGGTTCGTCTCGTCGGGGTTTGTCTGTTTATCTATCACCGGGCTGTATCTCATCAACCGTGACAGCTAGACGGTTGAAATGTTCACAGATGATGTATTTCTGTTGCCGCTATAACAACGAAAACTAAAAAGATAATAAAATATATAATTTAACAGAGGCCCCCATACAACAAAATTGATGTTTTGCCGCTTTGATGGTATGACGCTTGAAATAATCCGATGCTGTAAGGTTAATAGTACGGAACCTTACGTGCTCGAGTCCGACTTGCACTTGGCCTCTCTAAGGTTTGCTGAAACAAATCTCTTACATAAATAATCTCGCCTTTGTACATGCTGTTCCTGAAGTAGTCTCCTACCTAATCAATGCTTTGTGTGCAATAAATTATTATTAATTCAACATACCTAAATACTTCACGATTCGATTTATTCTCTTCAATATTATTTTTATTTTACCTTTTAATATAATATTAATGTCTTCTTTCTTTCTTTTTCTAAAATTACGATAATAATTTACGTAACTTAAACTGAATAAGTAGCAAGCATTACTTGATGTATTCTATGAATTTATTAATTCACGTAATAGTTAGAGCTTTACTGATAGAAGACTTGAAGGTGTTAAGGCTGGAAAAGACGTCAATGTCAGATTCTAAATTCAAATTTCTTTGTTCACGGAAAACAATTAACAGCTGTATAAAATTAAATTAAAAGACAATTCATTTTCTTACATCAATCCTATTTATGACAAGTCGACCTCCGTTAACACAAAACCAAGTCGAAGCCGGCATATCTCAGGAATACTTCATTAGATTTAGAATATTGAGGCCCGGTTTCTCAATTGAGAATTTACACTATGTAAATACTTAAGTAAAGTTCTGTCACGCTCTCTTCTGAGAAATTTGACGAGACAGCTCTACAGTTCAGTAGTTACTTAGCGAAATTTTCAACTCAAAACCGGCCCTTAGAGAGAGCATGGTAATGACGCCAACATCTCGGTATAGCCTATGTTGTACCTACCTTGACGTTCCACCATCATCATCATTATCATCAGCTCGTCACTGCCCACTGTTGGGTACAGGCCTTTTTCCCATCTCGCCACACTTCGCTGTCTCTCGCCATTTCGTCTGACCATCGACCTGTTGGTCTACCGACCGAAAGCCGCCCGACGTTCAATAAACAGGATGTAAATTCTTACGGTTCTGATCCATCTACCAGGAATCAGAAATCAGAAATTTACTTCAACGCAAAGAATTTACATTGTACACACACTTATAATGTTAGCCGCTGCCTTGGGGCCGAATGTAGTGGAGAAAAAGGCAGCGAAAAGAACTCCGCTCTGACCATCTTTTCTCATCATCAACCCATTATTATGTCCCCACCGCGGGGCACGGGTCTCTTCCCTGAGAAAGCTATAGGCCATACTCCACCACGGGGGCCCAGTCCGGATTGGTGGAGGCTTGTAAGACTAGTGGCTGGTCTTACTGTCAGAAGTTTTCAAGCCGCTCGCTCTAAGGCCTCTGACTTGGCTTAACGACTGCCATCTATCGACGGCAGCCGGCACCAACTGCTTAACGTGCCTTGAGAAGCACGGAACCGCTCGGAAAAATGCCACTAGCGTTAGTCATAGATCGGTCACCCAACCATGAACTGAACGCGCCCTATGTTGCTTAACCTTCATGATCGTTTAAGATCACTCAGGCGGCCGGGGCTGCGAGCGATTAATCTTTTCTCAAATCACCTTAAATTTAGATTGAAGGTTGGAAGGAAGGTTAAGTTACATAAGTTGGTGCGAAACTCTATAAATAATAATATCTAAGAAGCTCGTGACCCATGAGTATAATCAACACTTGCTATGTCAAAACAATAATAGCACAGTTTTTGTTATTTGCAGTCACAGCGTCTTTTATGAAACACTTGATTAAGCCCTATAATAACTGAACTTTTTTCGTTCATAACTATGAACTTCCCAGGAACATTAGAAATGTAGACACCTTTTTATTATTTTTCTCTTTATATTTTGCACAAAGACAGTAGAACCACTGGCTTCCATGATACAGGGCAACCTAGTTTGGTAGCCAGGGTAACAACTGAGTGGGCTTGGACGGACTGTTTTGCACCTTGCATTAAACTTTAAATATGTAGTTAGGTATCCCTGAGTTATTGGTTTGGTACTTGCGGTCGGCGGCGGGTCGATCCTTATAGCACGGCCACATGTAACGAAAATTAATTAATAGTGTAAGGTACATAATATTGAGGATCGAGTCGCTGTCGATTGTGTTGTATTGTATAGTATTACCTATAATTTATTTTCTGTCCGTGGCAAATTTAATTTTGGTTACTAAATAAATTCATTTTCATTTTCATTTTCAAGGACTAGCTCGTCGTGGAATTGGTTTACTGGCAAGTTTTTTAAGTTTTTTTGGATAACGGCGACAGGCTTGCCACTTGTCACGTTTGGGACCTAATCAACTCGGCAAAACCTGGTGCCTCTGCCTACCCCTTCGGGGATAACGGGCGTGAGTTTTTTTTTTTTTTGACTTAGCGCCTTTTTAATGAAAATTTAAAAATTTATTTGCTGGCAGAGACAAAATATTTTCCGGAATTTCATTATAACAGGACAGCTACAACCAAGAGCTGCAGCGTCAATTGGACCAGCTGGTCCTCAGCGGACAACGAGCTGACGCTGACAGGAGGAAGCTTCATCAGGACCAGCTCAAACAACAGATTGAATACAACAGGCTTATCAAGGTAATACTGCTCGTAGCGAGAAACACAGTAATAGCCATTACTGCGTTTTACGTTGGGTGCAAAAATAAGCTGCTAGGTGGCATTTTGTTACTTATAGATCTGAAAATGAATGAAATGAATTGTTCACCGAGAGGAGAAAGTGACCGATTACCGTCGAGGGTGTCGTTTGAAGCCCGAGCCGTAGGCGACTTTAAAACACCTGAGATCGGGAATCGCAGTTTCTCTCGAGTGATACATAGTGCTTTATACTACACCTACAAGTAAAATAAAAAACGAAATCTTTACTAATTGAAATTTATATTGAAATTGTTGCTAGTGGTCAGTGTCATTTTGCGAACTTGGAGATAAAAACTCACTGTAAAATTTTTGATATTTTAGGTTACCGGCCCGGCGCATAGTCTTACCCAAAATTAAAAAACAAAAACCACGTAAGATTTTCATACACTTTTCTCTCCCGCTCAGATGCGTTTTCTCCCCGCATATTTGTTCGATATGCAATGACGTACTTTCTACCGTAAATTTGATAAAGTATCAAGGTACTTTCCAAGCAGGTGTAGTATAAAAATATTTATTTTGTACTAAAAGTGTTACAGAATTTGTCCTGGCTCCCAAACTAGGATACCCTGTGCTATGGGTAGCCAGCCACCATATGGGCTAGACCCGCCTAGACGCCATCTTGAGCAATATGGCGTCGCACAGGAATCATGACGTCACTCAGAAAACAAAACCAATGAACGTAAGAATGATGAATGACAGACGCCATATTTAATGACCTGTGGCGTCACCATCATCATCAACCCATCATGTCCCCACCGAGGGGCACGGGTCTCTTCCCTGAGGAAGGTATAGGCCATACTCCACCACGGGGGCCAAGTCCGGATTGGTGGAGGCTTGTAAGACTAGTGGCTGGTCTTACTGTCAGAGTTTTCAAGCCGCTCTAAGGCCTCTGACTTGGCTTAACGACTGCCATCTATCGACGGCAGCCGGCACCAACTGCTTAACGTGCCTTGAGAAGCACGGAACCGCTCGGAAAAATGCCACTAGCGTTAGTCATAGACGGTGACCCATCCATGGACTGAACGCGCCGTATGTTGCTTAACCTTAGTGATCGTTTAAGATCACTCAGGCAGCCCAGGCTTCGAGCGATTCTCGGCGGCGTCATCGTAGAATAAGCCAATCCAGGCTGTTTTCGATAAAATGGCTACAAATACAAAGTTATCTAATTTTATCCTGGTTTTTGTTCTTTCGATCCATTTTTTTCAGTTTTAACGAGGTTTGAAGACTCATAATTAATACATATGATTTTTTTTCACACTGTCAAATAGCTTATTGGGTTAAAGATAAAGATAGATCAGGATAAAAAAGTATTTATTGGCTCATCAAAATAATTATGGTTAGGAGATGGGAATGAAAGCCAGTTCATGCATGCATCATCTAGATTAATATGTTAACTCTGAGACTAACAGATTTATTTATAAACATAAACATTTACATACAGGCACATACATTGCTTCTGACCCCACACTAGGATACTCGTACCCTGCGTCGTGGGAACCAGAAACAGCGACGTCACAAACATGTAAACATCCAAGACCTGGAGTTGTTTTTTTCTCTCCAGCCGGGGATCGAACCGAATAAAAAGAAGCTGAATTAATGTATCTCTTAAGTTAATCGCACATTTGTCAGCACCGCACGCGCCGCACGCGCCGCATTTTAGAATTCGTTGCATGCAATGATATGAAATCTCGCATATTTATCCGCACCGTACGCGCCGCATTTCGTAAAATACGGTAGGCATCCGAACTCCGAAGGAAGCATTCTGATGACGTCATATAATGCGGCGCGTACGGCGCGTGCGGCGCGTGCTGCCACTCAGTGTTGCCTCATTCGGATCCGAATAGCTGAATATGCTCCATATAAGTTCCTTTTTTAATTAATGTTGTGAATCCAGAGTCTATTTTTTCTTGGAGTTTCATTTTTTTTCTTCTTCTGCCAATAAGCAGGCTATTACAACAATTTCTTCCATAGCACAATGTCACCGCACCGTTTCACACCAGAGGCAAGAAAAAACTGCAAAAATTGTTGGCAACACACAAAAATGCGGCGCGTTCGGCGCGTACGTTGCTGACAAACATGCGACCCAATTTTAAAATGCGGCGCGTGCGGCGCGTGCGGTGCTGACAAATGTGCGATCAACTTTAGAGTCTCTTTAAGTAAACCTCTATTTAAACTTGTGGGCCTAAAACGCTTCAGTTTTCTTGATTTATAAAAAGTTCGAGCTAAAAATCTCAAAAAAAGGACAGATATACTGACGGACGGATGACAAAGTGGCTAAGACTTCCGTTTTTTCTTTTTGTGATATGGAACTCTCAAAAGGGCTATTTTGACATCAAGTATTATTTAGAAGACAAATATGTCTGGCACTGAATTGAATCTGGTTAGATAATGGAACTCTTCTAAAATGGTTGAGTGAGACTGGCGGTGGCTGGCCCCCGCGTTATATCGTGAATGAGTCCTATTCGTGTGAAATTGGGCCTTATGCCACTCACGTTACGGTGTGCATTGCAGGAACGCGCTCTGGTAGAAGAAGCCGACCAAGTTCGCAAATATAAACGGGCCACCGAAGACTACCACGCCGAGATTAAGGAGATGCTGAATCGGTAAGAAAGATATTATATGCACCATATACACCATGAATTTAAATTAACTAATGACTCATTGAATACATAATAGGGAATGGATGAAAATATCAGAAGTGCTTGATATTTTTTTTGGTGATAGGAATAACCTTCCTTAACGCGGGAAAAAAGTTTAAATTTTTTTGGCCCCGTAGTTAATTTTTAAATATACTTAATATTTTTCCATTCGTAGTTCTGGGCTTAGTACGGCATATCAGACATATTTCTTAGTCCGCTACGTATAAAAAAAAATCCACCTTGAAAAGCTGTCATTGTCACCAGTTTTTTTTTTTCATACGTAACGGACCAAGGAATATGTCTGATATGCCGTACTGAACCCAGAACTACGAATGGAAAAATATTAAGATTATTTAAAAATTAACTACGAAGCCAAAAAAATTGAAACATTTTTCTCGCGCTAAGGAAGGTTATTCCTATCACCAAAAAAAATATTAAGCACTTCTGATATTTTCATCCATTCCCTATTCAGGTACAGAAGATTCACTCCGCAAAATCAATTAAAGAAAAAGGGACTCTAGCAGCGATACAATTAGATCGCAATTCAGATCGCACGGCGCTAAAAAAGCTACGTTATATTCACCTACATGTTGCCTCTCTTTCTACCGCGTAACTCTTACCTCTTCTGGCGCCTGAATTCCTACCTATTTGCCACTCCGGCGTGGTCGCCGCATGTACTTACGCGTTCGATACCGACACGCGCAGTGAAACAGGCCGGTGTAAGCCGCTACTACGAAGGCAGCAGTTCTTCTCTCAGAGAGAGAGAGAGAGAGAGAGAGAGAGAGAGAGAGAGACAGAGACTATGCGCTTTTAATCACCACGCGTGCATAAATAGGCACGCTGTGTGATGAGGAGGAAAAAATATTTCAAAGACACCGCCTTAAGGCTGTAACAAGGGCGAATGACTTTGAGCATTTGACCTCTGAGTTATAGAATAATAAACTAGTGCAATCTCTTGAATGTTTGTTGTACTTCTTCGGCGAATACTTTTAAGGCTAATCCATAATCCAAAGATTACACAGATAAGAGTTATGGCGGATGTTCGATGGCGATTGTTCCCTGCGCTAATTAAGAAATCGTACAATTTTGTACTAATCACGCTTAATATTGACATTAAAAAATATATGAGCAGTTAGGATTGCAGATATTGATGTGGCCGATATTTGCATGAAAGATTTAAATGAAAAGCTACTATCGTTTATCAGCGAAATTAGATTTTGTGGAAAATAAAGCTTTTGGAAAAAAAAAATTTTTTTGCCATCTAGACAGGTTAAATGCAATTTTTTTTCCGTACGAATTAGTCACTGATATATCTTTTATTACCAAAGATTTTATTCAGAATTTTTTAGTGCGTACTTTTGTCTAACATTTCAGTTAACGCTAGCCAATTTTGCAACATTTACCCTTGTTACACCCTTAAAAGGAGATGGTCGGTAGTTTGGGATTTCCGCGCGCTAAAAAAACCCCCTCTGCTTCCCCCTTGGGGCAGACCCCATAAGGTGATTACTACCCGCTTAAGAATTCAATAAACGCCGCCACCAACGTGTTCTGAACTACTGGAGAGAATCGTTACGACACTGTGTGTGTTTGTGTGTGTGTGCGTGTGTATGTATGTATGTGTGTGTGTGTGTGTGTGTATGTGTGTGTGTGTGTGTGTGTGTGTGTGTGCGTGTGTGTTTGTGTGTGTGTGTGTGTGTGTGTGTGTGTGTGTGTGTGTGTGTGTGTGTGTGTGTAGAGTGTACAAGCTCAAATGTTTCTCCCACAGTCCGTTCTACAGCGACCAAGTGCACCCGTTTATGAAGCAAATGGCGAAGGGACTCAAGATGGCGGACAAATGTCCCTGCTCCAAGCCAGACTACTGCAAGTGAGTTTGTTTAGATTCGTTTCTTCAGGCTAAGGCTCATTTGCCGTATTGCCCATTAAGTACATTCATCATCATCATCAACCTAATTGTGTCACACCGAGGGTCACAGCACGGGTCTCTTCCCTGAGGAAGGTATAGGCCATACTCCACCACGGGAAAAGTACATTGTCTCATTTTAATATTGTTTATTTAATTTAATTATTTGTGTGTGTGTATGTATGTGTGTGATCAAATTACACATACATTTCACAACTCCGTTTTAGAGCCATCGCAAACAGACGATGTCACGACGTTGTCATTTGCTTCTGGCGCCTTGTCGTCGCGACTCCGCGACTCTGACGCCAAGTGTGCTGAGATTCGAACAAAATACATGAAAATTTACAGCCGTAGCCTGTCGTCGCGTCTAGTCGCTGTCGCGTGTCGCCTAGTGTGCGCATAGGCTTAGAGTTCCGTACTTCAAAAGCAAATAACGGAACCCTTCTAGAATGACTTTGTTGTCCGTGCGTCTGTTTATCAAGACCCTTTATTTCGGGATCGCGTGGAAGTGTAGAGTTGAAATTAACACCTCAAGCCCCGAGGACCCGCTGGCGGGTCCGATGTAAACTACGGCGCATTCCGTAAACTCTCGTAAATTCCCGTAACCCTTCCGGTCGCGTCGGTCTTGCAACGGCACTTTGAATCGAATTTTGAAGACGATATAGACCAGTTGTATGAGGATGTTTTATTCTTTGAAAACTGATAAATTTCAAATATGCATCATCATCATCAACCCATTATGTCCCCACCGAGGGGCACGGGTCTCTTCCCTAAGGAAGGTATAGGCCAATAGGCCATACTCCACGGGGGCCAAGTCCGGATTGGTGGAGGCTTGTAAGACTAGTGGCTGGTCTTACTGTCAGTTTTCAAGCCGCCCTAAGGCCCCTGACTTGGCTTAACGACTGCCATCTATCGACGGCAGCCGGCACCAACTGCTTCACGTGCCTTGCGAAGCACGGAACCGCTCGGAAAAATGCCACTAGCGTTAGTCATAGACGGTCACCCATCCATGCACTGAACGCACCCAATGTTGCTTAACACTCGTGATCGTTTAAGATCACTCGTATTTTTTGTTCGAATCTCCGCACACTTGGCGTCAGAGTCGCGGAGTCGCGACGACAAGACGCCAGAAGCAAATGACAACGTCGCGTAAGCTCGCCTATGTACATGATTTTATTGTGCAGTAAAGAATTGTCATATCATATCATGTATTTTGATGCTCAAGGGAATCTATAGGTAGGTACTTTCCGTTGACCTAGAAGAATTTATTATTTATCAAGAAAAATTAGTCATTGAAGTTTGAAAAAAGCTCGATAAAAATGCGACAGTCGATTCCTGAACTACTAATTTAAAAAAAACTCACGCCCATTATCCCCGAGGGGGTAGGCAAAGGCACTAATCACTACAACTAAAAGTAAATATTAACTAACATTTAATATAATAATTATGTACCTAATTACCTACAAATTGTACGGAACCCTCGGTGTGCGAATACATTACTGGTTATTTTTCGTAGTTAATAGTATTATAATATGAATTATAATAAGAAATTTTACCCAACACATGTGCAATAAATAATTTTTCACTTCAGTACCTACCTACATGTTTTGAATCACTTTCAGATGAACTTCGATTCTGGCCGCTTCAAGAATTGGTCACCACCTGTACTGCAACGAGAGAGAGAGAGAGATGAGAACATTTAGAAGTTATTTTATTCGTATTTTGATATTTCGACCGTGCATTATGTATCTATACTTGAGCCATTACAAACCGTGCGAATCGAGTCATGAAGTGCGAGCGAGAGTTCTCCGATATGCGGGATATGCCTCCTATATGTGTGAGAGAGAGGTCTGTTACAAATGTTTATGACTCAGGTCGCACGTTTGTAATGGCTCAAGTATAGTGCAGAATTAAAATTATCTTCGTTCAGGAATCTCTACCTTTCTTTTAAAACGGGACCCTTTAATCCGAAAAGTTCTAAATCGACATAACGGTGTTATTTCTAAAAACACTTCTCCTTTTAAGTGTAAATCATACGACGACCTCTGTGGCGCAGCGGTTAGCGCATTTCCCCATGCGAGAGGGCCCGGGTTCGAACCCCGGCTGCGGACAAAAAACCCCAGGTCTTCGATGTTTACATGTTTGTGATGTCGCTGTTTCTGGTTCACACGACACGGGGTGTCCTAGTGTAGGGATTCCTCTTTTCCTGTTTATAGTAGGTAATAACTCGCTGGCACAGCCACAGGTTCTTTTTAGCAATAAATACTATTTTATTTTATCTTTTTCCAAAATGCCTAGCCTAGCTAGTCCTCGACTCACATCTATATAAATAAAATTCAAAGTCCTGACTGACTGATTCATTCACTCATCAACGCCCAGCCCAAGCCGTTGGACCTAGGAAGCTGAAATTTTGCACAGAGGGTCTATATATAATGTAGGCAAGGAATAAGACGGGATTTTTTGAAATTCAACCCCGAAGGGGGCGAAAACGGTTGCCAAAATTTGTATGGGAGGTATAAAAAATGTAGCCTAATTTTCTTGAAACTTCAAATAAATACTCTTCAACACAGTTGACTGAACACGTGTTTCGCCGTTTTTTCAAAACCCTTAAAGGAGTGAACGGGGTTGCAAAATTTTGAACTAAAGTCCACGCGGACGGAGTCGCGGGCGAAAGCTAGTCTCTAATAAAAACGTAGCGATTCTCTTTCAAATATTTAAATTCCTACTAGACATCGCTACAGTACATTTACATACAGGCGTGTTTGTTATGTTTATCTTAAATAATTTTCCCTAAAAGTCAACCACGTACAAGGAAAACTATTCGAGTTCCTGTAGATGTAGATCCTAGTCTAATTTCATATGCGGAAAGCATTCTGTACTATCAAGATGAACTTGGTAATAAATGTGACGTTCCGGTACAGTCAGTGACGATATGATATACCTCAACATAATTATTTTTACTATCTGTTGGTAAGCTTACAACTTTGGTGGTAAGACTTGTATTAATAAAAAACTGAATCTTACTTCCCAGCAAAATGTATAATGCCGATTGCCTTGTTGGTCTAGCCGTTAAGGCGTTTAGCTACCGAGACAGAGTTCGTGGGTTTTATTTCCACTGGGGGCCGCCGTACGAATGGCTCTGGGTGTTTTTCGATGTTTGTAAGTCCTTGCCTGGTTACCATAGAACAGGGCATCCTAGTTTGGAACCAAGTCAAGTGATCGTGTTGTGTGGAAATTATTGTGGTTATATAAAACGTATTGTACCTTCCTGCTTACTCATTCTGATAATAAGCAAACCGCAGTACCTACATGTGGCAAGACGGTAAATTAATTTGGTGACTGTACACAATTTTCCTGTAGGCAGCTTAACCAATAAAACAATACTTTGACTCACTCGTTAATCTTGATGTTTCATCGCTACGGCCTATATAAAGTACCCCAATTCCTTCAATTACTACAGTTCAAATCCAACAAACATGGAATATACAGTGCTAGTTTTAGCCCTAGTAGCTTTGGCCACAGCCAATGATTTGAAGCTCGGCCATGAAGGAGGCAAAATTATATACAGTCAGCAATTCGACGCAAGCCCAGCTATATGGAGACAGGTGAATACAGTAAAAATCGACGCAAAAGACAACGAAGTCATCAGACAAATCATTATCAAAGATCTCAGAGAAGAAAAGGATGGTGAAGCCAGGATAGTCGACGGGGGTGTAGGAGTGAAAGACGTTACTGTCGAGTTGAAGAGTCCTACTGTTCTAAGAGGATACAGTTTCAAAGTGGAGGTTTATGCTGCGGCCACGGACGGCAATGAACAAGGCACTACGGAAAGCTATAACAAAGATAGCTCGAATATTCCCGGAGTTATAGGTAAAGATGGCAAACAAAACAAAAGAGATATTGCGACGACTCCCAGGATTATCGATGAAGATGGAGAACCAAAAACAGACGCTGCGATGACTCCCGGTATTCTCAGCCAAGATGAAGAAAAAAACCAAACAGATACTGCGATGGCTCCTGGAGTTTTCACTAAAGATGAAGAACAAAAAACAGATGCTGCTATTACTCCCAAAACTCTTGACCGGAATGGAGAAAAAAATCAAGCCAATGCTGCTATGACTCCTGGAATCATCAGTAATGATGTACAACAAAATCCAACAGATGCAGAACAGAACAAAACAGTTGCCGCAGTGACTCCCGGAATTCTTGATAAAGATGAACAAGATCACAAAACAGTCGCTTCTACTCAACTCTCGGATGTCCAAACCAGTGAATACTCGACGACAGAAAGCGGATTAAAAATCACTGAGGGAAACTTAAGATATATCCGTGAATCACAAAATTCTACAGAGGAAAATGACGAAAATGAGACCTCTACTACCATTTTTAAAGAGACAGCTACTGAAGAGGTTTTGATTGCATTAGGTGATCTCGAAGATGGCGACAATAGTACTACTAACATGGACCAAATAAACTCAACATCACCGACCAAACTTGAGAACAGCACAGGTGATCCTTCTGTACATATTGTTGGATTCTCTGGTAGACTTTACACAAATAAACCGAGCGATGATTTGGAATCTAGTACAGAAAATGTGAGACTGTTTACTGATGAAGCCGAGATGGATCAAACGACGATGCATTACGATCTAATACATGATATTTTAATTAGATAACCGGCTTCGGTCCGCGAATTCGTTCACATAGACCGTAGTTTTATATCAGTTTTATATGACATAGAAAATTAAAATAGTTCAAGTCGAAATCTAACTTTTTAAACACTGTAAGGTTCCACGTAAAATTGTTCCAGCAGTTTTTGTATTATGTTAGCAACGGACAAATAAACGGGCGGACTTTCATTTAACAACATTTGTTATTAAATTATAACTTATTGGGTTTTATTAGACTGCTTGTTTTCTTGGCCCCCGTGGTGGAGTATGCCGAATACCTTCCTCAGGGAAGAGACCCGTGCCCCTTGGTGGGGACATAATGAATTGATGATGATGAGAGTTTCGTTGTCTCTTGCCACGATCCTGGACCTAAATTCTGCTAATGCATTGTAGTACAATGACACCTGCATAGCGATTTAGTTTTATTGCCGCTTCAAATCAACGCGGACTCGCGTATTCGTAATAGGGAATGGATGAAAATATCAGAAGTGCTTGATATTTTTTTTGGTGATAGGAATAACCTTCCTTAACGCGGGCAAAAAGTTTCAATTTTTTTGGCCCCGTAGTTAATTTTTTAATATACTTAATATTTTTCCATTCCTGATATTTTCATCCATTCCCTATCCTACGCGTCAATGGAATTAAAAAACTTGTCACGTGCACCGACCATGCAACTGTAATTGAACTATAATGCACTAACAGAATCGAGTCCCTGGCAGAACATTTTCGCTTCATCGACATTCGTGAGTCTTTGCACGCAGGTTGCGGGTAATTTTTATCGTGCCCTAAAAATTAATTTGAATAAGTAGAATGCCCGTTACAATAGTTACTTAATAATACTTACTCGTAGAAGTGATAATATTGTAATGACTCAAGTTAAATACGTGCAAGCCATTTACAATGCCCCTTTGTTTGTGTTTTGTTCTTTATGTACCTACGGATCCATTGTAAAAGAACTGTACCTGTAAATGGTTCGATACCTAGGATACACTACACACTAGGATACCCTGTGTCGTGGGAACCTGAAACAGCGACTTCACAAACATGTAAACATCCACGACCTGGAGTTTTTTTTTTCTCTCCAGCCGGGGATCGAATCGGGGACCTCTGGCATGGTAAGCAGATGCGCTAACCGCTACGCCACAGAGGTCGTCAGTTTTTTTTTTTTACAATATTTTAAAATGTTTGAGGACTCGTAACCTACAAAAAATTGCGGAACATAGATACATGGGACTTGGGACTGATTCGAGTATTTACCCCTAAAAGTGCCCCTAAAGAACGTCGGTCGACAAAATTCTATTCAAAGGATTTTTATTTGTCCAAACTTCGCTCACGCAGCGCAGTAAGTCCCATACGAATTCTCGAAGAACCCAACCTTAACAATTAACAATATTTATGTTATTAATGCACTTACTATCAGTGCACAAGTCCGAAATCAGATTTCCATTAACAGTCAAGAGTTGGCTCATTAAGAGTGGCTGTGGTCAATGACTGCATTGACCACAGCCACTCGCTAACAGTCAAGGAAAATACCATGAGGAAAGCCACAGCTTGCCTCCGCAACAATGCAACCCAGTCATTCCTGCGGATAAGGACTATGTATTAAAACAATTAGGTACTTATTTTATAACAATATTTATAAGAAAATAAATTGTCAAGGATATAAACTGCCAAAAATAATTCACTACGGGCATCTTAAAAAAAAAAAGGTAACTTAAAGAATAAAAAACTAAGAAAGCAAAGCAACATTTTTAGTCACTCCGGACAATATCTGACGCAGAAGTTCCCATAGCGCTGGCTGCATTACCACGTTGAACGGCCAGGGAGATCCGTTGATCATCATCAACCCATTATGTCCCCACCGGGTCTCTTCCCTGAGGAAGGTATAGGCATACTCCACCACGGGGGCCGAGTACGGATTGGCGGAGGCTTGTAAGACTAGTGGCTGGTCTTACTGTCAGAAATTTTCAAGCCGCCCTAACTCCTCTGACTTGGCTTGACGACTGCCATCCATCAACGGCAGCCGGCACCAACTGCGTTAGTCATAGACGGTCACCCATGCATGCACTGAACGCGCCCGATGTTGCTTAACCTTCTTGATCGTTTTAAGATCACTCAGGCAGCCGGGGCTACGAGAGATCCGGTGATGTAGGAGGTATATTCCCAGAGCGACAGAACAAGCTGCGGTCCCTTAAGCGCCGTCCTAATTTCCAAATGAAGGTCTTGACCTGCGCACCCCAAACTCCAGCAATCTCAATAGTCAGTACCATTGAATTTATGCCAGTACTAAACTAAATACCATTTACATCTCTCATATTCGGTAAGTAGGTCCTTATTACCCCCAAATGGGGCTTGTAGGTGACCAATTAGCGCTCTAGGGTAATAATGTAGCTAGAAAAGCCCTAGGGCGGTAAGTAATTTAAAAAAAACTCTTCACTCTTTCAAAAAGTTCGCGTACATCTAACCATCATACTGGCAATTATTAGACATCATGCATTCAGCCCAATGACAAAAGAGGTCGCTTCGCTATTCAGCCTTGTCTTCGTATGAGTATAATAGTCGTCAATTTTAAATATCGAACGGCGAAGCTCAATTTCGTTCTTGAAAAAAATTATTTAAAAAAAAAAAGATGAAAAAAGGCGGGAATAGAAAACATTTACTTTAAATATTGTTTGTTTTTGGGATTTTTTTTATAATTACGTGCTAATTAGGAAAAAACCATGAGTTCTGCAAGTGATGAAGATATAAGCTGCACTCCCGATTCAATGAAAATGGAAATTTTGCCTGAAAGTTCTAAAGAGAGATATTTGAAAACTGACGACAAGTGGCGAAAAGAAAAACGAGTAATTTTTTTCTACTTACCTCACAATCGAGATATAAAGCAGAGTAGTTAGCTCGGGTGTAAGAATCAATTGCACCCTCGAACTATAGGCGCCCTCGCTGCGTTCGTGCGCCTAAATATCTCGGGCTGCAATTGATGCCTTACAGCCCTTGGCTACTAATCTACTATTAGGTACTGGGTGATCACTTTCGCTTCGTCGACTTTCATTAGTCATTCATTAGTTTTCAACAAATCATTAGTAATCAAATGCTATCTAAATCAGTCCAACCCGTGTCACGTATTGTGTGGTCAACCAACAACAACACAAATTAGTTTAGTCAAAGCAAGCTTTCAATTGTTTTCTATAAGTTGGCTGAAAGCAACACAAATGATTGTTGAAGTTGGTTTATTTATAAACGGGCGGCGCAATTCGGCGAAAACCAAACAGTAAACAATGTCGCGAGCCCTGCAGACAATACAAGTCGCACTTCTTTTTAATAACACTAATCTTACCTATTCTCTACTTCAATGTTTTGATACGAGTCGCCTACCAAAACATACTTCCTTTCTTTATAAACCGTCGGTTTACTGTAGCGTAGCTCAGTAACAAACGACATTCCAACGATGCATTATTACTTCTTCATGTTAGTCATTGCTGCTACGACCTCGATGGTATGGACGGATGTTAACCTCGGGACGAAAGGAGGGAAGAAGTTTTACTCAAAGTTACACGCTTCAACTCCGGAAAACGCGAAAAAAGTAAAGATAGTCAAAGTGAAGACTGAGCCCAAGGAAATTATAAGTAGAATCGTCATCAAGGACCTCCTAAGAGGAAAGCCTGGTGGTGAAGCTACTGTCCTAAGCGGAGGTATCGGATCGGACCATGTGACGGTGAAGCTGAAAAATCATTTGCCAAAAAAAGGCTACAAGTTTATGATCGAAATGTATGCTCAACCGATACCTGGTGTAAACCATGAAAGCACCACGGGACGTTACAAAATAAAAGTTCGCGACAGAGTAACGTCAGCACTTCATGCGAGACGCGGGATGAGAAGAAAGAATGTTGACAATAATAAAAAACTCCACAAAAAGGAAAAAACGACACCTAAACCTTTTAAAATAAAGAAATATAAATATAGCACTATAAAACCTTTGACAATAAAAGAAACGACAACAGAACGAAAGATTTCTTCTTTAAGGAGGAAAAAATACAAGAAGAAAATACCTATGCAGACTACAACGGAAGTCGAAGAACCGTATAAACCAAACTCGCCCTTCGTCACCAAGAGAAGGTCTCGTGTGAAATTTAATAATAAGAAAGATATAAGAAAACAAAGGGAACGATTTCATATATTAACCAAGGGACTGAAACGTACAACTACTATAGAAGCCACAACTAACAGTGACGGATACCTCGGTGATTATGTTAGACTCGGCGAAGAATTAAAACACGTGTCTTCCGATAATTACCAGCTTCCAGAAGAATTAACTACAGTCGTTGAGAAACATTTCGATGATGTTAAGGTATACAAATTCCAAAAGCTTACGAACGAAGAGGACAAACTAGATTCGCCAGAATCCCAAAATCCCGTGAAAAACATCTAATTATTTAAGACGTAAGAAAATCACTCAGCCAAGGCGGAACGAAAGATACGATTTCATAACTCATGTTTATAGATCACCAAAAACGTTAAGAGATCTACAGAGAACAACTACAATTAGAAATAAAGCCTATAGGCGATATACTCCGTGTGTAAGGAGATATTTTGAGCCTGATAGCATTTCTAGCCGTGCAGTGGGCAAGACGAAATTTATGACCAAAGATTACCCGCCGATGAAGAAATTCACAGCTATAGAAAGACGGAAAAACGAGATTACGACCAGGCCCTCAAATGAAGAAAAAATAAACTCCAAGTACATAGACAGCCCTGTGATCGTGAATAAGGCCTCTGAGGTATTAAACAATCACTTGGACGCTAACAAATTGGAGGCGAAGAAGAAGACAATTAGGAATCTATCCAAGTTGATATACCTGAGATTACGGCAGAGACTGCTTCAGAATGCCAAAGAAGAAGTGGTGCAAGCCGACTGGAATAACAAACCCGAAGCTGATACCTTGGATTCGGGTGACGAAAGCACAAAACGACGGAAATTCAATATCCCTGCTGCCAATAGACTCACCTACTGGATTAAAGTTGCCTCTAGACGTACCTCGCCTTACTTTTAACGACTTATAATTGAGACTATTTATTGAACTGAAAATTTGGCTGAGCCTTTGGATATTTGGTTCAATGCGCCCATTGAAAGCGACTTAAAAAACATAGTATCTACCTCCTACGATCGATAAACGGCGCTGACGCAAACCCTATCTGAATGAAGGAAGGCCAGCTGGCCAGAAACTAAAGAAACTCGTCTGTAAAGCGGATAGCATGCAGTGAGGTTCCTTTGAATTCTGGTCATGCATAATATTTATTTTATTATAATTTCGCTAAATAATTACTTAACTGCAGTGCTGTCTCGTCTTTCTCAGAAAAGAGGGTGACAGAACGTTACTTAGTATTAACTTAGTAAAATTCTCAATTCTGAAACCCGCTTTAAGGGTCCGTAGACTGTCTCTAGATTAGTCTCCGAAAACTTCGATTTTTTTATGAGTGTTTTCTTTTAGAGTGTTAAGTACAACGTAATTAGCTTAAGCCAATTACAATTTGTTAAAAACAAAGACGATTCACTTGAACTAATTTCGGATGGGTTTGGGCTGTTCCGCTCTGGTCAGCAGAACTTAATTTCAACAGAGAACTTTTTAATTCGAGAGTTGTTGAGAAATTATTTACTCAAACCGAAAAAACAAACCAACCAAACTGAAGTATAGAAAATCGAAGAAGGGAAGACGAAACTTGGTGTCGATATCGTTATTGAGCTTAACGCGGGCGCCAAGTTTAATGAGTTCCCAGTTAAATGTAATAATGACAATATTTGAATCATCGGAATCAATATTTTCAATATTGGGAACGTTGTCGGCAAAATTTGCAACAGTGCCAACTAACCAAGTTAATATCCCCGTGAATTCTGTGAATTGATTCTATGGATTATGTATTATGTTATGAGGATTTACACATAATAATATGTTTTTGGTAAGATTGGCAGAATATTGTTCAGTAAGTAGGTACTTGATTGTCATACACTCAAATTACTATACTTTCAGTGCAATCAGTTAATTACTTATTTACTTTCAGATTTTCTGAATTTTTGATGTTTGGTTTACCTATCATCTATATGATATAAAAAACTAAGCTAAGCCTAAAGTAATATGTTTGCTATCTAGTCCTGTGACAAAATGTAGGTAAGTTCAAATTGTTTATAAGGTACCAAGTTATCTATTCAGGTGGGCAAAATTGTAACTAAATAATTAATTGTCTGAGGGTAGTTGCTTGTCTGAGGGTAGTTGGCGAGGTCAACGACATCTTCACAAAACAAGTGCTTTTAAAAATAAAAATAACTCAAATTAGTGTCTAAAGCAATTGAAAAACAAAACACTTAACCAGTGGCTAGTGAAATACAGTGAAAGTTCCAAAAACTATCAAGTGAAAATAAAACTAAAGCAAAAAAGAATAACGGTAACGAAAGTTTCATTTTAGGTCATAAAGGTTAAGTGATGGATAAAATATACATAAATAGACTATAAACGGTTTTAACAAAATGAAAACAAATTATATCATAAAGTGTAAAGAAAATAAAGACTAATAAATCGCTAATTCCTCAAACATAAAACAGCGCCATCTGTGTTTTCCTCCCAGCAACAACTCAAAAACACAATATAAGGGACAAGATCAGCGCCATCTAGGAGCAAGTACCGGAACAACAGATGGGTGTTGTCTGCTAACCATCGAAAGCATAACAAGAAACACAAGAAAGATCCACTAGAGGGCTGACAACGAAATGGAGCAGATATTGGAAGTTGTAAATCAAATTAAAAACCAATTGAAAGACACTGAAACTAATCTTTCCAACAAAATTGATGGAATAAACGAGACACTGGGACAATATAGAGAAGAAATAAATAATATAAAGAAAACTCAAGATCTCCAAGAAAAACGTCTGGATTACATTGAAAAAGATCTCAGAATGCGCAACTTAATCTTCTTTGACATTCAGGAATGGGAAAGATCATATTATTCAGATCTCGAAAATATTATCCTAAAAATTATAAACGAAGATTTAGGAGTCGAATGCGAAAGAAATGAGATACAACACCTGAGGCGCATGGGTAAAAAATGTGAAAATAAAATAAGACCATTAAACATTGGATTTGTAACGCAAGGAAAAAAAAAATAGTATACTAAAAAATAAACGCAAATTGCTAGAGACAGAAATGTACATAAAGGAAGATTACCCACCAAAAGTGCTGGAAACAAGGAAAAAGCTTCAGGCTGAACTGCATAGAGAAAAAGCTTTAGAAATAGAGCTATTATTAAATACGACAAGTTGATTGTTCTACCGGATAGAAGCGACAAAAACACAAAAAACAGTGAATTAATCCCTAGCAACAGCAAAAAGAGATCTTAGGAAATGTCACCACAATCAAATGAAAATCTATTGAAAGAAAACAATCAAGCAAAGAAGAAAAATAAAATTGCAAAAGAAAACCACTCTATAACACAATATCTTACAGCACGAGTAGACCAAAGATCAAGCACAAACCAGAAAGAGACCGGGAATATATAGCAAATTGCAACGCCTCCCCTTACAAACAACCCTCAAAAAACCACAGAACACACAAAAACCCACACAAACACTCTTCCAAGCCGGCCGGTCACCGTGGAAGATTACGACCAAAACCCCCCCAAAAACAAAAAGGATCTAAAGTCAACGAACAATCTCTACATATCTAGTCTCAACGTTAGAACTCTATCAATAGAAGAGCGTATCACAGAATTAACGCAAGCCGTCGCAAATATCAAATGGGATATGGACTTTGTGAAGTAAGAAGAAACAAAGAAACTATAGAAGAGCATGAAAACTTTATACTCTATCATACAAAAAGCACGAAAGGAAACAAGGGAGTCGGCTTCTTGATTAAAAATCACCTAAGAGATAAAATCACAAGTTTTTCAGAACATTCCGACAGAGTCGCTTCACTAGAGATAGAACTTTCAGATACGGAAACATGGTTAATAGGGAATGGATGAAAATATCAGAAGTGCTTGATATTTTTTTCGGTGATAGGAATAACCTTCCTTAACGCGAGAAAAAAGTTTCAATTTTTTTGGCTTCATACGTAGCGGACTAAGGAATATGTCTGTTAAGCCGTTCTGAGCCCAGAACTACGAATGGAAAAATATTAAGATTATTTAAAAATAATCTACGAAGCCAAAAAAATTGAAACTTTTTTCTCGCGTTAAGGAAGGTTATTTCTATCACCAAAAAAAAAAATCAAGCACTTCTGATATTTTCTTCCATTCCCTATTATTCAGATCTACGCACCTACCGAAAAATATTCTGAAGAAGATATAGAGAACTTTTATCAACAAATTGAAAACAGAATGGCAACAACCGAAGCAAAAAACATAATTATTATGGGAGATTTCAATGCCCAGATAGGTGCTCAGCAAAAAGACGAAACAAAAATATACGGCAACTTTTCACACGGCAAAAGGAGTATCCATGGGCGGAGACTCATACAGTTTGCAATAGAAAATGAACTGAAATTCGTGAACTCTATGTTTAAAAGAAAAAATACACATAAATGGATTTGGATATCGCCTAATGGAAAAGTGAAAAACAAAATTGATTACATCATAACAAATCGACCAGCATACTTCATTAACTTTGATATAATACATAATTTGAACTTTAATACTGACCACAGACTAATTCGAGGCACACTAGAGATAGCCAAAACCAAATCCCGGAAATTCATAAAAGGGACGCCTCGAAAAAATTTGATATGGAATATGGTAACAAGAGAAGATGGAAGGGAGCTGGAAAATAATCTGTGTAAACTTTTGCAAAGTTCAGGAAACGTCCAAGTAAAGTATGATAAATTCATCAACGAAGTCACTTCCATAATTAAAAGATCAACAGAAACGAAAAACACCACAATAAAACAGATCAACGCTCAAACTCTACAAAATCAAAATCAAAATCAATAATTTATTTCAACGTAAAGAATTTACATTCTGCTTGTTGAATGTCAATGTACATACAGTTATGTATAATGTTAGCCGCTGCCTTGGGGCCGTCTGTAGTGGAGAAAAAGGCAGCGAAAAAAAACTCCACTCTGACCATCTTTTCTCAAATCACCTTAAAGCTAATACAAATAAAACATACAAAATAATATCTTGGATGTGTTGAACACTAGACACATTTATCCTCTGATTTAATTTAATATTAAACTACTATTTAATGCCATACGTCCTTGTCTTCTAAATAATTGTTGATTTTATAATAAGCCTTTTTGCAAAGAGTGTGCTTAACACAATTCTTAAATCGCGTTGGGGGTAACTCTAATATATCTTGGGGTATCTTGTTGTACAACCTTATACAGTGCCCCATAAAGGAAGTATTAACTTTTGCAAGTCTAAATCGTGGAAATGACAATTTATGTTTATTCCTAGTATTAACGTTATGATGGCTACCAAGAGTTTCGAAGTCCTTAATATTTTTCCGAACGTACATAATATTTTCATAAATGTATTGGCTTGCAACTGTTAAGATGTTAGTTTCTTTGAAAAAATCTCTTAGCGAGTCCCTACTACCTAGCTTGTAAATAAATCGGATCGCTCTCTTCTGCAAGATGAAGATAGTCTCAATGTCTGCTGCCCGGCCGGCGGCCCCATAGTATTATACCATAGGACATAATACTATGGAAGTAACTAAAATAAACAAGCCTAGCAGTTGCAACGTCAGTAAGTTCTCGAATTCTTTTCAAGGCATATGCTGCGGAGCTTAGTCTATGTGCCAATTTTATAATATGTGGACCCCATTGTAGTTTGGCATCGATTGTGATGCCCAAAAATACAGTATCTTCAACAAATTCTAGTTTATCATTTTTAATTACAATGTTGTTTTCAACTATTTTTACGTTAGGTAGGGTAAATTTCATACATTTTGTCTTTTTTGAATTTAACAATAGATTATTTACTGTAAACCAATCTAGAACGTGCGAGAGAGCATACAATTATTGCACGAAAGAAAACAACTATACAACGAAGTCAGAACAAAAGAAATTAAGTCAAAAATATCACAAATAAGTAAAGAAATAAATAGAAACCTAAAAGAAGAGAAAAAGGAAACCAGGCAAGAAAAATTTGAGAAATTCATTAAAAAATCAGGAGCAATAAAAAAAGCATACAAAGAACTACGAACAAAGAAAGAATGGACAGCAGGCTTAAAGGATAAAAAAGGAAAAACATTGCGTCGAAGACCTGAAATAATAAAAGAAGCTACTCGATTCTACACAGAACTCTACTCATCAAACGAAAGCTCAAATTTTGAAAATATAATAACGGAACAAACCACGTCTGCTTTAGAAATAAAAGAAACAATAACTTCTGAAATTGAAGCGGCAATTAATTCTCAGAAAAACGAAAAAGCTCCAGGAGAAGATAACATACCCAACGAATTTCTTAAGGCTTTTTCAGAGACATTACAACGACCGCTCAAACTACTTTTTAACCAAATCTTCAACACGAAGCAAGCGCCAGATCAATGGACGACCTCGACAACAACATTAATACACAAAAAAGGAGATAGAGAAAATCTAAGTAACTATAGACCCATAAGCTTGATGTCAAATCTTTACAAACTTTTCTCGAAAGTTCTGCTAAACCGAGTTACAGGGTCACTAGACGAACAACAGCCTCGTGAACAAGCGGGATTTAGAAAAACTTTCTCAACAATAGACCACATACAAGTAGTGACGCAACTTATAGAGAAAAGCAAGGAATACGGCAGACCTCTTTACATGTGTTTCATAGACTTCAAGCGTTTGACTCACTTCATCACAACGCTATTTGGGAAGCGCTGTCTCGGCAAGGAATAGAGTCGCACTATCTCGAGGTATTGCACAGCATTTACTCACGAAATAAAGCAAAAATAAGGCTTGAAAATGAAGGACCTGAATTCTCTATAAAAAAAGGTGTCCGCCAAGGAGACCCGATATCGCCAAAGATTTTTACTGCCGTGCTAGAAATGGCGTTTAGAAACCTAGACTGGGAAAACCGAGGCATAAAGATCGATGGAGAAAACCTAAGCCACTTACGCTTTGCTGATGACATTGTGGTATTTGCAGAAACAGCACAAGCTCTTGAAAACATGATACAAGATTTAGCGTTTGAATGTAAAAAAGTAGGACTATCTGAACACTTCAAAAACAAAAATTATCGGAAACAGACAACAAGAAACTTTTACTGTAGATGGAGAGCCTATAGAGTATGTAAGCGAATACATATTATTTGGGACAATTAATAGCTTTTGAAGATACCACAAGTAGAGAAGTGCAAAGAAGAATATCAATAGCATGGAAAAAATACTGGAGCATGAAGGAAATAATGAAAAATAAACACATACATATCAACATAAAAAGCAAGCTTTATGACGTAACAATATTACCGAGTCTTACCTACGGATGTCAAACATGGGCACTGACAAAACAAGACGAAAACCGAATTGCAATATGCCAAAGAAAGATGGAAAGAAGTATGCTGAGCATTAAACTGTCCGATCGCATTACCAATCAATCCTTGAGAAACATAATTAAAATCAGTGATGCTGTAGAACGAATCCGGTCACTTAAATGGAAATGGGCGGGCCACATCTGCAGAATGCAAAGCAATAGATGGACGAAACGACTGATCGAATGGATTCCACGCAGTAATAAAGGGAAAAGGGGGAGAGACCCCTCAAGAGATGGTCTGACGTTTTCTCACAACGATGTGGCTCAGACTGGATGCGAAAGGCAAGAGACCACCAGCAATGGAAAATAAGGGGGGAGGCCTACGCCAAAGAGGCGACTATTACTAACACTAATACAACTAAAAATGCATGAATAATTTGATAATTGATTGAATGTTTTTTTTTATTTATTTTTTCTTATTATTGTGAATTTGATTTGATTTTTATTATTTTAATTATTTTGATTGAATACCTATTTAATTGTGAATGAACTAATAATAATTATATTTTTATATTGAAATCAATGTACTCCAAAATTAATTTTAAATTAAATCCTAAACTTTATTAATAATAAATATATGTGATTAATTAATATAATAATTTAAGATGTCCAATGAGCTTTAGGATCACATTAATTAGATTTAATTAGATTTTGAAAGTTCTTTTATATTTCAATTAATTATAAGACACGTTTGTAATGTATGGTTGAACTGTTACCATATTAGTAACAGAATAAAGGCTATTTTATTTTAATTAATTATAAATACTGTTCTCCATTTTTTTGTTTTATTTATTCACTTACTAAGAATTATAAATAAATTTTCATTAAAATTGAAGGATGGATTAAAATATTCTCATTTTTCTAGGTTTTCTTAAATGTTACAACGAAATTCTGCTATCCGCCGCCTATCAACTATCAACTGAACAGATAAGATGGTGGCACTGTATAGTATAGGTATAACCCCTTATGCACATAAGCAACAAAGAGCACCTACCTACTTATCTATAGTAACTATTAATAATTTCGTACCGGTCTACGGTAGACTCGAGCGAAATGCACATCAAATTGAAGAGCGTATAAAATTAGTCTATACGAGTCGACACCTTATATCGAGTATTTTAATATCAAATATAGATTTTTCTATATTAGTAGCGTTGCGAAGTAAACATGTCAATGTCGCCAATGTTGCGTTGGTGAAGTCTATGCTCTAATTTGGTGAAACGAAAAAGCAAAGCAAGTCAAAATTTTAGCGCTGGGTTTTCATCTAGTATAATTACCTATACCTACTCGCACCACCTCTTAACTCTTAAACATGTCACAAATTAGTAATGGCCCAACTATGACGCTAATGAGCCGTTTTCAGAAAAAAAAAGAAGTTAATAACACAAAAACTCAATAGATGGCGCTCAGTTGGCGAAAATAGTTCTGTCATAAACGTAGCATTTTTTATTTAATCTGTGGTTGTGACCGCTCGCTTCTTGACGCAGCAAAGGTAGTACAGCGCCACCAAGTTATCTGTTCAGGTGGGCAAAATTGTAACTAACATGTAAATTGTAAATCCTGTTCCCCATTTTTTGTTTTATTTATTCAGTCACTAAGATTTATAGATATATTTTCATTAAAATTGAAAGACAGGTTAAAATATTCTCATTTGTCTAGGTAAATTCCTCAAATTTTACTACTAAATTCTCCACTAGCGCCGCTATCAACTAAACAGATAAGATGGTGGCACTGTACGAGGACGCGAGTCGCGCGCGACAACGCCAAAAGTCGCGAGAATTTGACAGTTAATGTACTGGGTGTTGGTTAGGTCGACCGTTCCGAATCTCTCGGTTCGGCAATATCACTCGATGAAGTCGAAGCCATTGCCGTCCAAGGAAAAATGGATGGTACAGCTGTTTTCTTTGGTATTCTTAGTTTGCCACCTAAAAACAGAGAAAAGCAAAATTGAATAATAATATTTTAATTCAACTTCACTAATATTTTATGTTACTGAACTTAAACGAAGAAATTCGTACTTACATGTCATATAATCGTTTGGGGTGAAATGATCCGAACAAATACATGAATGTTTACGCATGTTCCATCCAATTTTTCGATTTACATCGACTCTGGTTGCTTTGATCCATTGTCGCTTCAGGGTTTCATTGGTACTGGGGAATGTATGAATTCCTGTATTTTTGCACGTCACAACGGCACAGGTACGCATTTTTGTATACTCAAAGAAAGTTCCTAATTTACAAGGTATCGAAACCAAAACTAAAAGTAAGTAAAAACTTACATACAGCAGTGTAACAAAATTACAGTATTTCCTACTTAGTCTGTGCAGTCTTCTAGGGGCACGGGAGCGCCCTAGCCAAGACGCGAGAAGATGGATAGTGCACTACCTACCTGGGTGAATCTCCTCGAATTGTCGCTAATTCGTCATTGTTGTCATTAATCTCTCCCAGTTCTCAGCACAACAGAAATATAATAAGTATACAGTTATTGACGTTACAGTATGTAAGATTGTCAGTCAACTCCAACTTATATAGAAATAAAAATATCTTTAACAACCTGTTGCACTGACAAAATATAAGTGTGACACTTCCAAGGACAATGACGCCGTCAATTTGAGTAGATTCACCCACCTACCTCTTCTTGAAGTGTTTCGTAGATTAAGTACCAATCCTACATCATACCATCTAATTTTGCTGTTGATAGGGATAGAAAGTGTATGGGGCCAAATTAGGTCAGATTACTAGAAAAGTCAGAAAGCGACGAAAACTTTTGTATGGAATAAAAACACAGCCCGAATAAATAAACCATCCTACAAAAAAACATTTTATAAAAAGGATGACAAAACAAGCCCTAATTTTACCAATCATACAATCATCATGGTAAAGAATAGGGCTTGCCCGTTTTACAATACCCAATTTCTTTCCTTAGTTAAGAAGTAACGGCCAAGCCTTAAGCTAAGGTAATAAATAAAATGATAATAAAATTATGTAACATAGATAGTCATGCATGAGTTCTGATAACTTTTTAAACTGTACGCATACATATCACATCATGAGCTTGTGTCTTGGCATCCTTTTTACATAAAATGTTTTGTCGGGTGGATTTGACAGATATATTTTTCTGACTTTCACGCCATCTAGTAAGTGTTGTGGAACTAGGTAGTTTTTTTTTTTAAAACGCCTCATTGCGGTCTGTCTAACAGTTAGACTCTAACTGATCTTTTATCTAAATACCGGATCTACCGTTAAGGTAACCTAGACTTCCAACAATGGGATGTATAATCTAACTCATACCACTCCGACACAGCTTTGTGAAATAACAATGAGCGTTATGATAGAAGACAATCATTATAAGAAGTCTTAACGTTCTATTTTTGTGCATTGTCTTCCAAACTTCGCGCAGATCTTATAAAAGAAAGTGACAAGCTACGCGCTAATCAAATACAGATCAACGAACATGGAATACAGAGCAGGAATAATTTTATTCACTACCCTTGCTTGCGTTTTATGTAAACCCATTAAAAATAATAACTCAAGCAAGAGAACTGTAAAAGTAAACAATACATCCGAAATTATCGATCCTGTACTTGATATAGGACATGATGGTGATGATAAAGCACTGAAAATGCAAAGATCTCTATTGGACAGCTTAATTATTGAAGAAAAATCAAATAAAGATGATGCATCGAAATGGCATGAAAATACAACCACCACAGATAAACAATGGCTGAATTTTATTAAAAAGAACATAACGAACCTGCACTTGGAAGTAATGGAAAACGACACAAATGTACTTGACTCAGAAAAGCACTTGGTAAACTGTAGGCAAAGTTTTACCACTAACGAAGATGCTGAAAAACATCAACTATCGGAAATTATTACTGAGCAATTGAACCAATCTCTTGAGCGAACTTTATTGGAGTTTCTTTCTGATAATATAGAAATAAACTCTGCCAACACAGATACGAATCCGAAAACAAAAAGAACTCCTAAAAGTCCAAAAAACTACATGGAAACCGCAACACTTACTGATGAAGACGTAGCTAAAATGATTATGCGTAGGCAAAAGCTATCTTTTGAAAGAAAAAAACATTTAAAGGTGAACGAAAGTGACGCAAGCGTGACTGCATCCAAAAAGCTAGACAAAATACGTGCCGACATAATCAATAAAGCAGTCAAAAGTAAAATCCTCAAGGGCACCATCGAAATGACGCCAGATGGACTGGCAAAAGCAACACTGAACGGAAAAAGTTTGGAGCTATCCGAAATAATGAGGATTTTCGACCAAATATTAAATAAACATAGAAAATCTATATATTTCGAGGTAAAACTGCGGGACAGAATTGAGACTGAACAAGAATTGAAGAAAGGTCTTCCTGATAACCCTAGAAGAGTTATAGAAAAGGGACGATACTCACCCATATCACCAACCAAACTGCCAAAAGTTGTTACACTTAAACAAACTACACTTACCACGTCAGAAAAATCCACTACGAAATCTGCAGTAAAAAATATCAATCACGTTATTCCAGTGTTTCAAACCGATAATGAAAATAGTGAGCAAGATACAGTTTCAGATTTTTTTCTTTGATCATAATTAAATAGGTATATAAATTTAACACTTTCGCGGACAGTGGATGCTATAGCATCCGATAACAATAAAAATAACGGTAAATTTGCCGAATCACGGCTCCACCTCGAAAGTGCTCCAAATTTTTTTTCTATTGTTTTTCACCACTATTACAGAGTATCCCGAGTAATATTGAGGAGGCGCATGGCTTTGGACCCGTAAAAAAAACAAGAGGCAACAAAAGGCAAGGTGCGACGATATTTCTGTTGTCACGTATTCTTTACATCGCCGACCCCCCGTTCCATTATTTGAATCACGGCTCCACCTCGAATCAAATTATTGATGTATGGTGTTTTTATTAATTTATTTTTATTTATTTATTTATTCACTCAACACATTACGAAATTACAACAGCATTAGTTTGCCAAACTGCTAATGCAGTTTATCGGCAAGCTCTTGGTAACAGTTCTTAAATACTTACACAACTAACATTACTTTCTACACAACTAACATTATCGGTAATATTTCATGTTTACAAATTGCTTAAAACAAAGCGCTTAAGCATACTTTTAAATTGTGCTTTTCTAAGGTGCTTGTTACATAATTCCTCTGGGAGGGTTTTGTAAATGGCAGGTACCAAACAATTACTTAGCCTAGATTCATAATAATTAGAGTATTTAGGTATGGGGTTCCATAGCATGCGCCACCATATATTGCATGGTACACCATTGCCGAGTGATAAAGAGCAGTAAAAAAAAATTTGGAGCACTTTCGAGGTGGAGCCGTGATTCGGCAAATTTACCAAAATAACAATAGATCACATAATGACTGTCCGGGAAAACGTTAAATTAAAACAATCTTATATCATTCGTGATTTCGAGAATCATTGTTAGATCTAATGTAAAGATAAGAATGCAAAACAAAAGGGCAGTGTGTGGGGAGTTTCAAGTACCTTCCACGATAGTTATTTTTTTATTATTTGTGTTACTATATAATGTTTAAGAGAAACAGAAATTGTAAAACCAAGAGCATCTTCAACAAACGGTTACCCAGTTTGGCAGAAATACAACCATTGAAATTCAATTTCTGAATAAGTTTTTTAAAACAAATTCTGAAAAAATCCCACGACCTCTGTCTTTGTAATTAAGCGCTTTAACCGCTGGACCAACAAGGCAGTCTAATCCATCCAATGTATCCCAACTGCGTATTTTTAGAAAGAAAGGGAAACATTTATTGCACCAACAGTCACACACAACAGAAATACTAGAAAATACAAACGAGAAGAAAACATCAAAGATAAGGTACAAACATACCTACATGAAGAAATACAGTTTTGTCGCGGTGTGTAACCGCTGCTGCAAAAGGCAGCTCAGCATAATGCTGAGGGTGTAGGCCACGACTCCACGAGTGTCCCAAATGCACGATGCAGTGGGTCGTAATATAAAAGAGTTTACTCTGGATGCAAGCCGCTTCTAACCGGTCTTTTTGGAAATCCATGGAGGAGGCCTATGTCCAGCAGTGGACAAATGGCCCAGCCATTTCCTTAGCGACAAGCTTATCTTTACGTGGATCTCCAGTTTTTGTTTTTGCGCTGTTCTCGATGCGTGAATTTATATTCTTAGCAGTTTTCCGACGTGATCGTTTTCGGCTAACGTCGGCTAAGCTTTGAGTTGGCACTTGACCTTGAGCTGGTACAGTCTGTTAGCTTTTAGAATATACCTACCTCGGCTGAGCAATCAAAAACCGATTATATTGCAATAAGGTAAGGTTTATTTTGTATTGTTATTTATAACTTTACGTAACTTTTCAAAATAGTCAAGAAAAGTTTTATACAGAGCAGGAAGTAGTATTACACTCTTGTGCTTTCGGCGAAAACCGAAGCCTACTCTAGAGCCCGAGGTATATTCTAAAAGCTACCAGACTGTACGTTTGTCCTCTAGCCAGAAAATATTTCAGAGTTCCGACGACGACAGACGAGATTACAACTGTCAGGAAAATTGCTTTAGCGAATGTTTAGAAAATTGTTTTAACAAATGACGGACCAAGCCTGCTTCTACATCGACTGCGAAGTCCGGCACATTACTCGGCCTATTTAAAGCTTGGATTTTATACACGATGAAGTCAGTAAATTCCTTCTTATCCATTGTACCTACTTATAACATTCGCACAGCACAATAACGTCTTGGCCAAACTACGGAAACCAGGCGAGAGACAGCAATAATATGTGGAGTTTATTCAATTTGTTTTACCTCTACTATAACTAGATTTTGAAATGAACATCTATGATTAATTTGTGACAGTTAAAAACAGCCTTGTTTGCAAACAGGCTTGAAAACTTCTGGATAGTAAAACCAGCCACTAGTCTTACAAAAATCCACCAATCCGGATTAGGCCCCCGTGATGGAGTATGGCCTATACCTTCCTCTGGGAAGAGACCCGTGCCCCTCGGTGGGGACATAATGGGTTTATGATGAAAACAGCCTTAAGACAATTTTTTTTATTAGATAGAGGTAGAGAAGAAATTGATCTTGCCGTTAAGGCCCTTAGCTACCAAGAAAGATGCCGTGGGTTCGATTCCCACATTTGTACAAATGGCCTTAGTCTGGGTGTTTTTCTGCCTGGCTACCATAGCACAGGGTATCCTAGTTGGTCAAGTGATTGTGTAGGGCTCGGCAGTAGCATAGGACTCGGATGGATTAACTCGAAGCAACCGAAATACCGTACTCTTTGGTCCATAGGTCCACAGCAGCTCTATGCTCTATTTTTTAGGTACTTCGTTAAAAATAAAAATATAAAACGAGATATACAAAGGAAAAATAGTAAATAAAAACACAACAAGTAGGGGAATAGTCTAGTGAATTTTAGCTAGACATTGTATTTGATAAACACCCGTAATAAAGTCGTCCTGTGAGGGCATAGTTTTTCAAAGAAATTACATCATTGTTTAACGTTATCCGAAGAGATTGGAATTTTATACAAAAATAAAGGAAACGTATTATTAATAAGAAAGTGGTTTAATTTACTTTAGTATATAAACGAAAGAAAGTATCAAGATTCACCATTTTGTATTTTACCTTCAGACATGAATTGCCTTACTGTGATACTATTTATTATGTGCTCAAAGTTTGGGGTAGCCAACGAAGAAGAAAACGATCTGGATGATCCGAGAGTACTGGATTTATCTGACGACAACATAGACAACACAGTCGTAGAAAACATTAGAGAAGCGGAAGACACATTTGGATTTAACGTCATAAGTAGACCAAGTACAAGATTCAGTACAAGATTAGAACCAGAAGAAGTCCGTAATAATGAAGGTCTCGTGGTCAAATATGAGAATGATACAGATTATGATATAGTAAATACACCAATAGTCAATAACACGCATAAAAAAGTAAGCGCTAACACCGCTCTTCAAATTCATGGTACCGAAAATTCGACAGAATTTCACATTACTACCGAAACGATTATTGGATACATTGAATCAATTAAGTCCGAAAATAATAAAACCATGGAGGAAAGCAGCGTTGATGCTACAATCAGGCCTACATCAAAGAACAATCTCCCAGGGAGACATCTGACAGGATTCTTAGAGCCGTTAAGAATTGAAGAAATTGAATACAACCCTACACCGATGAACGAAAATGTAAATAATTTGGTCGCGGCTATTTACGGCTATATTAAAGATAAAAATACACATCACAGAATCCAACCTTATGGACTCAATGAAATTCGTGAAGTCCGTTCGCTGAAAAGGAATAATAAATACAGGTACAAAAGAGAGCCTGATCACAACGAGATACTCTTCAATTGTAATTATTGCATGATTCCTGTTAAAAGTCGCAGGTCGATCCGTAGCATTCAAAAATCAACAACCATTAAGAGAAAAAGAACTTTAAATAAAGTGCCGATAAATAAGATTAAAATCACACTACCGGACATTATCCATGAAGCTAATACTAGCGGTCAACAATCAAAAGTTTTAGATTTATCACAGATGCTTGCATTACGCATAGAAGCAGATTTGAACAAAAAAATATCAGCTGGTGTCCACCAATTATCGACCGTCGTTCCACAATTGGGTCACCAAGCTCGAGGTGAGAATAAACAAAGAACTACATCTAAAAAGTTCGAACCTAACTCGAACAACAAAACAGATGATGACTTTGATTACAGCGAAGATACAACAACCACTCTCAATATTAATAGTGACACAAGTGACGGAATACCGCCATCGACAAATAAAATAATTGAACCAAAACTTGATAAAACAGAAACAACAAAATGTAGCGTTAATAATATAACTAAAACAATACCGTTAAGAAATAATATTACCGAACCAATTAGGACTGCAATAGCGACAAGAACAGAGTTAGCCCCTACAATGGAATGGAACAAAAAAGTTGTAACGCAATCTGATATTGATGATAATGATAAAACAATCTTAGTTACCATTGCAATACCTTCAGAAGATAAGAGTCAGAAAGTCAAAGCAAACAAGACATCCACGATGACAAGCAATACAATAGTTATTACGACTCATTCAGTGCCAACGAAAAGCCAAAACACTATAGGTCAGAAACAGAACAAATTAATCAACAACTTTCAAACATACAATGATAAAAAACTACATCAATCATTCACGTTTGCAGTGAAAAATAATACAGACAAAAAGTCGAGTAAAAATAATAGAGAATATCATGATATAATAAAAGAAACGTATGGACCTCTATTTAATACTGAAACAAAGAAAACTAAAATGATTGAGAATAAAAGAAATACAACGAATCAGAAAAGAAACTCAAAGTTTGTGAAGAAGCAACAAAAAGAATCAAATCACATACAAAGGAAACTGAAAAAAACGAGCGTTACAGTTAAAAATATTACACGGAAACCAAACATGAAAAAGAATACAGTTCCGCAACAAAAGCGGGTGAACAGAGCCACCACAAAAAAGCATACAAATAAGATTATTTTGAGCCAAACCCCAACTGAAAAAATTCCGGTGGTGAGGAACAAAACAGGCAGACGAAAACAGAAAAAACGACGTCCCAAAATCGGCTTGACTACGGGTGGGCATGAATTTGTCAATGACGAAGTGACTACTGAAAGAGAAATATACTATGAATATTATGCGGAAAGAACTCCACACAAAGGAAGATGGATTTAGGGAGTGAGCGTGATATTATTACTCATTTACGAAAAGGGTGGCATTTAAACAATCGGCAAAAAAATACGCGGAAAATTCCAATTTTGTTCCATCACAAGGTTTTTACCTGTTTTCTCGTTTTAATGCCACATAACGATATGTGGCATTAAAACGAAATTGAGGCCTAATTATCAGAATAGGTACGTAACTCCAAACAAGTTTGGCTACAGTAGCAAAGAAAAATTCGTAAGTCCATTTTTTTATTTTTTTTTTATTTTATTTATTTGGAATAACAAACAACTACATGTTAAAATATTACAAAAAATAATAATAATAGAATTTTAGATTAATAAACATGTAGTCCACTACGTTATCCACATTTTACTTATAGGCAAGTTGTGAACTATGTGTGACTCATTAATTATCTGTATAGGTATAATAAAAAAAATTAAATAATTTATAATGAAACTAACATAATTAAGATTATATAAGTTGCAATTAACATAAATATTCTCATAGTATAATAATTTTATTGTTAGCCGATGTGGGTCGATGCCTAGTAGACGCGCCTACTCATGTTGTTACATTTTCTTAATGATCTAGTCTGCAAAACTAAAAACTATTTGAAAAATTAAATTCCTTGATAATTTTTACTACTAGATTCCTAAATGCATTGAAATTATTTCCGTACGTAGTAAAAATAAACCGTTTTTACGAGCTCCTGTCTCATGCCGAGGGAATTACGCATTCTGATAATTGAATCGGTAGTTTCAGAAAGAACATTAGTCCAAATTTTGTGTGATTGACTTATTGTTGTCTATGGTATCCTTGAGGGTAGATCTACAGATCCCTATATACAGAAAACAAGGCCCAATGAATATCAATTGAACTACGTGTACGTACTACGTCTCAGTAGACGCAAAAATAACAGTAGTCCCACTGAGGGGTCAGTTTTTTTATGTCTACTGAAAAGTAAGCAGATTGTGACTAATGTTCTTTCTGAAACTACCGATTCAATTAGGCACGATATATTTGTCCTCTAAATATTATTTAATGTCAAAGTAGCCAATTTAAGGGTGCCGTACCACAAAAAGAAAAAAAGGCAGCCTTATAGGATCACTTTGTTGTCCGTCGCACAGTGTACGGACATGTATGAGAGCGTTGGCCATTATTATTTTGTACGTGAAATCTGTTTATTTAAATTTTTCTCACTTTTTGTTCGTGTTTTATGTTTATGTATTTTATTTCTAATATATAAAATTCTCGCGTCGCAGTGTTAGTGCGCATATTCCTCCGAAATGGCTTGACCGATTTACATGAATTTTTATATGTATATTCGGTAGGTCTGAAAATAGGTTTTTGTCTATTTCTCATAGCCCTATGTTGAAAAAAATATATATCGTCGTCTAAAAGTGTTAAGCTGCTAACTCCAAAAGTAAAAAAAAAATACCCTACCAGTTTTAAACGCTATTTTTACATCAGGCAATGAAATGAAAAACTGAAAATCCGTTTTCGATGAAATTTTCATCGAATTATATCGAAACTGTATTTGCAGTTTTTTATTTCTTTGTCTCATGTAATAATAGGATGGTATTATTAGTCTCCTTAAAATTTGTGCTTTTGGAGTTAGCAGCTTAACACTTTTAGACGACGATATGGCGAAACAACGTATGCCGGTTCAGCTGGTATTTAATAAAATGAAAAAAAAAACATGGACTTTGACCAAGTTATTAATAGATTACGGTAAAAAACATAATTAAATTATTTTATTTACATTTAAGTCAGATGAGTCAGTAGAAAAAGACTGCAAGTGGTAGTCGGTTTGAACTTCACTGTCATCCATGCGACTCCTGATAACAGAAGTGGAAATTTAGGGATCCTCGGGATTTATCATCATATTGACGAAATCATCAGACGATTGAAAACGTCATAAATTGAAGCTACTCGAGAACACATCCTAGAGTAATTTTCTTCATACCGTTTTATGTCTTTATTTCGACATTCTTGGGTTTCTTCAGAGAGAGCACCAATGGGCAAGATTTGATGACCATGAATTAGCAATTTGTGGATTTGATTGATTTGATACAATTTGTTGTGAGAGAGAGATCAATACCTTTAATTTGAGACCTCATTCATCGAAATCGGTCCAGTCGTTTAGGAGGAGTACGGTGACAAACTCTCGTACAAAATATATTATAATATACAGTAGCGCGATGCCGACTATCGCCCTGTGCCGACTTTTATAGATGAATGTACGGAGACTGATAGTTGACGAGTTGTAGATTTGACCAGTTAGGGAAAATTACCAATTAGTGACATTGACGAATTAGGGAAAATGACGAGTGACTTCCTAACCCAGCAGTAGGTATGTAGTACCTTGGACTACCTTACCCTTGGGTACAACTTTACCTAAGTAAACTACTGCGGTTTTTAAACAATAATTCTTAAATACCTCTACATTAATTGGATACGTACATGATATTGTTATTAATATATTATAAAATATTTTTCTTAATTTTCTTACTATAATTTTCTTATGAACCTCTGAATATTTTCATTGAAAACGGGTCCTAAAGTTGCTTAATGGGTGTTTAAGATATCTCAGCTCTTCTTCGGGACAGTGATTTTTTTTAGTTAAATGCTCTATTAAATACTTCAATTTCACATCAAAGGACTTAGCTGGGTGGTTAAAAACATAATCATCATCTTACGCTTCGTTATGGCTACCACACCTAAAAAATTAGAACATAAACATCAACACAAAAGAAGTTCAAAAATATATTGATCAAGTACCTATTAAGTTTGTTTAGACAAGCCAACCACTTCAGTATTGGTAGGTATTGGATTGCTGCAAATAAACGTAACTAAGCACGATAGTATTATTACTGTAAAGTACTAAAATAACAATAAAAAAAATTAACTTCATTTTCTCACGGTACGACTTTAGTCAGTTTTTTGACCTAAGTTGTACTAATGACAACAAAAGTCAGCAGACTTCTTTCTTGATTACTAAAATAGACATATGAGGCTATCATTCCTACAAAGAAACTATACTGTAGAAATTTGTAGAACACTGTCAAAACTCTAAGAGAATATTTTATTGTCACTAAATAACAGGTGTCCTAATAAATGGATTATTAATGAACATAATGGCATCAAAATGAAACTATATTAAACATCATCATGAGTACATACCAGTAGCTGTAATATCCATAGTAAACAACAACAGATATGCGAAGAAAACTTTAAGAACAAAGCGATCAACTCGAAGGTAAATAACGCAGCACAATCTTTGACGCGTCAACATAGTTGAATTGAGCATCATTTGGCAAGTAAATAATTTGACACTTACCATCAAAAGCCTAAAATTAAATGAAGGGACTATTCATCTTTAATTTTCAACTTTGAGATATAGGTAAAAATGAGATTTTCTTTAGTCCTTTTTGGCCAACGCGTTCATACATGCCCGTACATTGTGCGTCGGTCTGTCTGTCCGTCCGTCCGTATCAAGGTATCAAGTTGAATATTAACCAAATCCTAAAGTCTACGGTCCCTTATACCTGTGAAAAAAATCAACCTTCTAAGTCTAAGTAAAAAATTGGCCGTTAATGCTACAAAACACGTATATTTACCTAAACACTGAGGGCATGTGAGAATGCCGTTCTCATAATGATACGTTATGGCAGCATTTGGGCGAGCCTTTAACTGGTCGCGTTTGGTATCCAGGTCAGCTTTACGCTGAACCTCGAACTCGCGTACTTGGCTGTTCACCATCCTGCGCCATTCTGTCCGCTGTGCTGCCAAACGTTCCCAGCGGGAGGGCTCTATGTTGCATCTCTTCATATGTGCCCTCAGTGTCAGAGGCGGCGTAAGGCGTGGGCGACGTGGGCCACCGCCCACGGACTCGCGGTACAAGGGGCCTCGCGCCTCAAAAAAATTTATGCATTGCTTTAAATCGAGAATCAAATAAAAAAAAATATAAATTAATTTTGTTGTGAAATACAGGAATATTTTTTCACCAGTAGGTACAATAAATCAACATATGTAATACTAAGTCCAAAATACAAATACCAACATTTTTTGTTACTACCCCGTTGTACAAAAAACAAAAATACCAATGTCTGAACTTATCCGCAAATCTTAAAGAAATGTGGACTCATTACGCATGAGCACAACTAAACGCACGAACTGGCAATCTGCGCGCGGCTTGCGGGAAGGAAAAGAAGCGGCGGCGGCGGTGCAGCCAGTAGGTATGACTTATGTATGACGTAGGAAAAAAAATCTTACTTGATCCCAATTCTTCCTTCATATTTGCACGGGCTTAGGACCGTCACCAGCGTGGATTGCTTGCACTGGTTGGTAGTGGTATGAATTTCCTCACCACGTACTGGCTAACGCCGAAGTGCGCCGTGCGTGCCGCGTCGTTGGTGCTCCATCTGGGGTCTTCCTGGAAGAACGCGAATATCTGTTCCTCGATCTCCACGGCCAAGGGAGGTCTCCCTCCTCGGCCTTGAGCGTGCGCTGGTGCAGTGAACTGTCCGTAGTCTAGCAAATGCTGCGTCACTCTCATGAATGTCCTGGTGTTGAGTAGGTATTTGAGGTTCAATAAAACCGGCATTTATAAGGTGGGGCAAACTTTCTTCAGCGTATACCCGCCGATCTGCAGCTGTATTTTCTCCACTGAGAAAGTAACTACGAACCATTTCGTAATACTCGCGGTTTGTAAACATCGTGTTGCGCGCGTAATTTTCGACTGCAGGAAGTGCGGAAAAGGCGCGCGTGCACTCACATAAAATCAACGATTATTTAGAAGACAAGGACGTATGGCATTAAATAGTAGTTAATATTAAATTTAATCAGACGTTAAATGTGTCTAGTATTCAACACATCCAAGAGTTTTTTTTTTAAGTTTGTAATTTAGGCTAAAACTGTTTTGAAAAGAATAAATGTGGAGTTTCTTTGTTAGTTTCTTATCCATGTAATCTATTAATTGTGAAACAAACAACATTGACGTTCATAAAGCAAATGTTCTATTTGGATTATGAACAAAAATATTTGAATTGAATTGAATTAATTATCGGAGTTCGACTAACAAAATCAAATTCCAAAGCTACGCCACCAGCCGGTACTCAGCCCACTCACTCACTAGTTCCTTTAGACAAAAAAGTTTATGTAACATAACAATAAGTAAATTTTATAGCTAGAACTTCTTGAAGCTAACGTGCAGTGAACGGCACACTATACCTACTTTGATTACTTACTTGCATAGATGACCATACAAAATAAACTTACTTCAGTTGCAAACACGACTTGTTGTTATATTACTGATTCCCTAAATACCTACTCTTTTATTAGATTAAAACTACAACAATAAATGTAATATTCACATACCAAATTACTTAAAATCACAATGCAAAGTCGCAAACAAAATACAAAGAAAGTACCGATCGATTCACTGCTGGTCACTCTCTCGACTCACTTGCTCGCACGCCTAACGGCCTGGCCACGGGGGAAATCGCCCGCGCGAAAAATCGCGCGGCGCGAACGGCGGGGCGTCAACCACGTGGCTTGCTACGTACATTTATATGAGTTTGTTTCAGTTGCGGCTGCGACTAGCTACTAACTAGAACGGTTGACGCCCCGCCGTTCGCGCCGCGCCGCGCGATTTTTCGCGCGGGCGATTTCCCCGTGGCCAGGCGGTTAGTAACCGGGATGGAAGATTGAGAAATATACGTGAGTGAGTGAATATGCGGTACGAAGTTGACAGATTTTCGCTCCGCTCTGACATCGTATCAGTCAATCAGTCCACAAAATCAAGTAAGGTTCATTTGTCTATACTTGAGTATTGCGGTAAACAAACCTCACTCGAGCACAAATCACAACATTCCGAAGACATCACACATCGTAGATAACCACAATAAGTTTTAAACACTAGTTTAAACACTAACGCATCTAATTAATCAGAAAACTGTTCAAAAATATCTTTAAATATGTCTTTTTTAACCAAAATTGCAATTCAGTAGAAAATCAGTACACAGGTTAGCAAAACACACAGATTAGTTTTAATATTTTGTTGTAGGGATGGGTGCAAGTGAATGAAAGAAAAATTTGAAGTGAATGAAAAAGCGTATGTAAAAGCGTTGATTGCTATCAACGCTTTTTAACGTTTATGGGTTAATAACTCATCATAATAGTTATTACAACTCTTTAAACCCTTTTCAACATTAGAAGGACCACATTTAAAATATTTTTTAGAGAGTTATTAATAAGACCGTTAGTGTTTCTTTATGCGCTCATAAATCATGACTTAAAATTTTAAAAAAACACAAAAAAGAATATACAGGGTGTCCTGTAAATCGACGTCAAGCCGGAATCAGGTGAAAAGGCAAATCATAGTGGTTATCAGAAAAATAAATTAAAAAAAAATGGCACGAAAAAAAAGTTACAGGCATTTAAAAAAAAAAAACAAAACCTGTTGCCACCACTTTTTCCTTTTTCCAAATTTTTTTGTTTTGTAACTTTGAATAATGCTTCTTCAAACTGTTAACAAAATTTCAAAACCTGCTGCTCCAGCTTGGACGAAATGGAGACTTAAAAAAAAAATAACTTAAATGCCCATTTTTAATTTTAGTTTTCATTATGTTTGTGAAATGTCTTGAATAAATAAAAAAAATTTTTTTTTACTTTTTTTATATTTTTCTGATAACCATCTATGACTTGCCTTTTTACCTGGTTCCAACTTGACGTCGATTTACGGGACACCCTGTATTATGCTGCAGCAAAGATATCCGTTAAATAAATGTCTACCATATTTTTTCACAGATAACTTTTTTCTCGCGCCATCTATTTTGTAATATGATATGGCAATACTAACCTGCACACGCACATCTGACACAGACTTTTAGGTCCTATGACCGAAAACCTAGGGCCAAGGACTTGGGACTAGCATTCATGCCAAAAACTCCGGTTTTTAGAGGAATTGCTGTCTTGTTATGACTAGACTCGTGATTTGGCCCCATTTTTTGGCCCTTTTTTTTTTTTAATGGGGTGAAATGCTTTGTGCACCATAACCGCCACCCTTGGGGGAGGGCGACGGCCGTGTGTCGGACTCTCCTCTCCTAATAATAGGAGAGGCATACCTCCTAAAACACCCCGGGGGCCGTCCTGTCGCTCGTGCAATGGGGCGCCGCCGGATCTCGCTAGTGGTAGACCACAGTGCGAATGCAACAGCGGCGCCCCGGCGACGTCGACCCGACTCGCAAGGAGTCGGGCCCACCCTCACTGGAGAAGGGGCATGGGCCCCCCAGCCCCTTCTCCCGTCACCATATCGGACGGCAGGTCCCCCAACCTGCCGTCTGTGACCCTCCCTCAACCAGCGGCGCAAGGTCCGCGCAGCGTCCCCCGCGCCACCGGCTCTCCCGGCGGAGAGGCGCGAGCTCCACAAGCCTCCAACTACCGAGGACCCGTTGTGGCCCTCTGCCCGGATCCTCGGCCCATCGAATGCCCTCCCAAGAAAACACCCCTCGGCCAGAGACCATATGGGGTGCCCAGTCCCTGGTCCCTAGCTTACCACCCGCAATGTCCCTCCCAGGCCCGGCTTGTGGATCTCGCGCCTCTCCCCGCCCCTCCAGCCCTCTTCCATGCCCTCTGCTGGACAGAGGGACATAGAGAGGGCCCCCACCGTGTGTTTTTTATAGAGGTTGTCTCCTCGCGGCCCGAAGGCCCCCGGCCCCGCTCAATGTGGGGTTACGGGTGCGGGGCCCATGGTGGACCCCGCGGGACATCCAGCAGCGCAAGCCACTGAACGTCCCCCTCCCTCTGGTTTTGGTCCGCGCCGGCCGAAGCCGGTACCCTCCATATCTGGAGGGCGTTCCCCTATCCGCCACCCGGGGGACGCGTCCGATGGAAGATCCAGAAACTCCACACGGAAAAAATGTGGAACGCTTCACGATTTTGCGTGTCATCCTTGCGCAGGGGCCATGCTAATCTTCTCTGTATCGTTCCAATTTTAGTATATGTACTGCCGAAGCAAGTACTGGTTAAGAGCCCTAAAAATCACTATCGGGATGATGAAGAGATTAAAAAATCACTTTGTGTAAAAATGTCTAAGAAAAGAAGGAATAATTTTATTTTCACTTACATCGCCACTGAACCTTGTGAACCTCTTTAACTTCGTAACAATGTTAATTAGGACTAGACTAGAAAATTGGCCTCTTGTATTGAGAATCTCCACTGTGTCAAATTGGCGACTGACTGAATCGACTGGCACATAAGGGCACCTCCTAATAGGTTTTTTTTTGTATACTGAGTAGTATCGGGTCTAAAGTCGCTAATTTTATTAATTTCTAAACAAAATTTGAAATAATATTTAATATGTTACTTTTACATTTTTTATTTCACTATGAAATATGGTGGTGTTCAGTACCTTTGAAGTTGTAGTAGGTATTTCAAATTGTGGTTAATTTTTATGTTATTTCTGCTAATAGCAAGCTAAAGATTGATTTTTTTATTATCATAATAATCTATCATGTATCTCCAAGTAACAATCATCACATTCATGAACATTTCTAAAACCCAATTCATTCATTCACCAATAAATATTGCTAATCTCAAATAGCTCATTCACTGTTTCCCAACCCCGCAAGAGTCAAATTTTATTGGTACGCCATTGTTGTTTACCGCAATACTCAAGTATAGACAAATGCACCTTAGGTACGCCAAGTACATGACGAACAAAAAAATTATCATTCTTGCATGCGTTCCGATTCACGATATTTTTTTGTTTGCTGGAAAATCTAAAAAGTAACACAAAAGTAACATATTGAGTCGTGTAACATGGAGGTAACATGAGAGGATCAAAAGTAACGTAAAATGTTACTTTCGTAACATTCTGGCAACGCTGCGGCCGGCCAAATCGTGCGCCGGCCAGCCCGCCCGCCGCTCGCTCACTCACCCCACCCCGCCCCCTCTACCTCACACCGCGATGACGCCTTGTAATTAGTGCGCCCATGAGTTACAAATTGGATGAAGGATAAATTAATGAAAATGAAAAATATATATATGGTAATTTTATTTGATAAACGTTATCTAAAGAAGACCAAGGTAGGCCAAGAAGACGTTGGCGAGACGATCTCGACCGACACATGCCGGAGTGGTCTGAGGTGGCACAAGACAGAGACATCTGGTCTAAGTTGGGGGAGGCCTTTGCCCAGCAGTAGGACACACTCGAGGCTACGTAAAAAAAAAAAACGTTATCTATTATCGATACCAATGATTATGGTAAAATTTATTGTACCGGTGAAAATGTCACCCGGTATGTTTTTTAGTCCGGTAACATTTGCTTACGTTGCGTAACTATCGCGAGTAAATCCTTGCCGCCGTCCACCAGTGCGGGGAATCCCTTGTTTTATTTGTTTACTTTCTTTACTAGGAAGCCAACCAATCAAATCAAGGTAGGTACGCAACGCAGTCGCTAGGCGCATAACAATAGAAACGTAATATGTTAACATGATATTTTACCGATGCATAGATCATCGAACCCTATGGTGGTACCTTATACAGCATGAAGAAAATATTTAACATGTAAAATTATGTCCTGACTGCTGTCCTGATTGCATATCAGTCAGCACTATGGAGCCATAATAAAAAAAATGGATTTGAATTAATTGTTTTTTCGACTGGAAGCATCCTTTGAAAGCCGATATTTAATTTATTCGTATTGTCATCTCCACCTATACAGGGCGTCTCAAAATTATGGGATATGAAGGGAAAGTACCTTAAATATCGTAAATAGGGTATTTTGCTAAAAGAAGACTATGTCATTTTTAAAAGCTATTAATTCTGCATTCAAATATTTTGTAAAAATTATCGAACCCACTTAAATGTTAAAAAAAACACTCCTACTTTTATAATGCCAATCGAAAGAATGGGAAAAAAATAATAACTCTTCTTAAGTAACACAGTATTTTAAAAGAAAGGAACAGCGTGAAATAAATCAATTTTAATAAAATTAAAAACACACATAAAACTTTTTTTTAACACACATACGACAATTTAATGCTATTATGGATTTCCGCAAAGTAACGCCTGATTCTATAGAATATCTAAAATGATTAATTTCACGCTGTTCCTTTCTTGTAAAATACTGTGTTATTTAAGAAGAGTTACTATTTTTTGGCCATTTTTTCGATTGGCATTATAAAAGTAGGGGTGTTTTTTTACATTTAAGTCGGTTTGATTCCCAGACGAGGCAAGTGATTTTTAGAAATCTTTAAATGCAGAATTACTAACTTTTAAAAATAACAAGTCTTCTTTCAGCAAAATATCCTATCTACGATATTTAAGGTATTTTCCCTTCACGTCCCATAATTTTGGGACGCCCTGTATATTTACGATTTGTAATTTTTCATTAATATTAATCTAAGTTGTATTTTTATGCATAAAAATTTGGCAGTGTAAATAGTTTCTTTTTTTTAATCACTATCACTACATAGTATAAAACAAAGTCGCTTTCTCTGTCCCTATATCCCTATGTATGCTTAAATCTTTATAACTATGCAACGGATTTTGATGTGTTTTTTTTAATAATAGAGTGATTGAAGAGAAAAGTTTATAATTTTGTATAATAAATAACATCCATTAAATAGTGGAGAAATACTGTTATTATTTGCACCCGTGTGAAGCCGGGGTTGGTCGCTAGTTATTTTATAAAATGCGTCTTCAGGTCGTCACAGAACAGGGCCTCGCGAAATCTGTCTTGCCCACAACAAATTTAGGTCTTGCCCCGCCATTGCTCAGTGTGCACGGAGTTTCGCCGCGAAGATAGGCTACATAAGCCATCTTCGAGCGCACCAGCGCCACATCTCTGATTAGGGGTCAAAGTGGTCGCCATGACCGAAATCGGTCGGAACAATCATCATCATCATCATCATCATTTACCTAAACACTCAAAGAAATTAAAATTCATAGGGTACTACTTAGGGTAAATTGGCAAGTAATATCGTCTTACACTACCTAGGTATACAAACTTACAGGAAAAGGTCTGAAACTATACATTTGTAATTTAGAGTCCGGGAAGAGTTTGGAAAAAACTGCGAATGCTGAAGCCTCGATGGGCGAGCTCAACTTAATTGCTCTTGTCCGGTTTTTGTTTTTGTATTTGTGGAAGTCTAGAGCAAGTTTAATAAATGAGAAGAAAAATAAAGATATATAGAAGTAGATGGCTTGTTATTTTCAAAGGGCCAGCGAAGCAAAGGTCAGCCCCTAGTCATTAATTCACATTAAAATAAGTAGGTATACCACATTAATAGCTGTCCCGGCAAACTTCGTACCGCCAACGTTTTCGTAACTTTTTTCCATATTTTCTCACCATTTAAACCTTCCCTGGAATTCTAGAAATATAAAAAACCTAAAATCAGCCAAATCGGTCCAGTCGTTCCCGAGTTTTAGTGAGACTAACGAACAGCAATCCTTTTGTATACTACATTACACTAACGTTGTCAAATAAAGTACCTACTTACTTTGTTTCAGTCAACTCGTACATCCGCGATGTGTTTTATAAATAAAAGTTAATTCATTCACATATAATGTAGGTGATTCCTTTGTCTTGTTACGATATAAAGAAACATTAGATCCATCGCACACGGATCAGTCTCTTAGGCTATTTTTAATATGAAGGTCTTTAATCTCGCAGTTCTCCTAACTATACTCAACAGAAGTGATCAAAGCGCACTTTTACAATGGTACCCAAAGGTCTGGAGGCACTCTAACGAAACTAGATACGAGAAAAGCCACGCAGATATAGATTCAATACTGGCTCGACGAACAATCGATAAAATCGGTGATGTTTTGACTGCACGTTCTGAAGAACATGCAGCTGAGGTTGTAACAGACAAAGAGACAATAACACAGGAAGATAGAAAAGTCATACTACGAAACTACTTACGCTTCATTGGATTACTAGATTCATATAACGATGAAAGAATCCTTCCACAATTAACGGGATCTGAAATGGTAGCTGAAAACCCGGAAAAAACACACGTGCAAAGACTAGAGGGAATCGAAGGTGACAGAAATATGTTCATGAACAATAAAAGCAACTCTCAGATTGATGCGATCTTAGACGTTATCAGCAGTCAAGATGACGAAGAAGAAAATTATGAATTTAAAGATAATTTCGCTAAATTGTCTACGAAACCCGACAAAGGATTAGGCAATGCTATTATGAAAACGCTCGAAAATGCTCATAAAAATAGTACAGAACCAACTGCATCAACATCTGACTCCACAGCTGATGAAGACATTACGAATGTGGATGACGACGAAACTTCTAATCCAACATTATCGACTCAATCCTCCAAAACTGAACGACAATTCATTCACTGGTTGAAATAATTTATATTTTAAATCGGTATTTCCTAATGAGTAATTTCATTTAATTTCTCCTATTCCTCTATTCTATTCGTACTGTAGTAAATCGGTACCTACTTTCAACAAACATTTAAGATTAATTTCAAAACATTTGAATTTAAAACAGTGACATTTTTTATTATTATTTTACAAACCTTTGTTGAAATTAACCTTCCTATACCCGCGCGTTGGTCTGTGAGACCGACGAAACACATTTTCGTAATTATTGTTATGCAGGTAAATCCTAAGAAGTTGAGTTCCTTGCTAGCTGCCGGATTTGTGGCTAACTACGAGTATATTTTAGTGCACGCCGCGGGTTCGGGCGAAACACACGTGTTGTAGCATTCGGCGCCAATCGGTCCATGAGACCGACGCGAGTATAGGTGTTACTTTTTGTGTAAGTATTAATATAATTTATTTAGTGCATTTGTACATTTTTTACAGATTTTGAATACTTTATAAAGTATGTGTAGTAAAATAAATGTATGTATGTTGCTCTATATTATATTTTGACCAATTTTATCATTCTTTTTAGGTTATGCTTCATATCAAAATGGACGATGATCGAATCAGATTGTTGCTGGAGGAATCAAATTCTGGTTCTAGGTATGAAGACGAAAATGACAGTGTTGTGGAAGACAATGTGGAGGTACAAGCAGATATATACGACACCGAGCAAGACGATGACAGTGACGAGATATCTGAGGAAGAACACAATGAAGTTGAATGAAGTAACCGTATGCCCTGATTGTTATGGTGAGGCTCAAAACTAAGCCAAACATAGATAAATATGTCCTTTGATATATTTATTATTATTGTTCAGAAGTTTATTTTGTTTTTACGAAGAAGTTCAGATTTTAATTTAAGTTTTCCTAGCACTCAAGAAAAAAATCTCAATTTCGAGGACTGATATGTGATAGACTATAAGTCAGTAAAATAATTAATAAATTAAGTATTGTGTATACTATTTTGTTTCATTACATCCTAAACTTTGAAATAACAGTAATAGTTTTTGGGATTCTTAGAAAAAAATATGTTGTAGGGGTACAAACTATCGGTCTGTGACACCGTGCGCGAGTATAGGTGTTACAAAAATTGGCGCGAGTATAGGAAGGTTAAGTCAAACATCATCCATGTTTACCTTCGATTCATGAAAAACCTACAATGGGCAATCAAAGACGAAACATCTAAAATAGATTCGACCTAGACAATAGCCCATTTATACATCAACTAACAAGTGGATATCCCACGAAACGTATAAAAACCCGCAAGAATTTGAAATTCACATCATTGGCACGTGAACTAGCAAAGGAAACGCCTTACAAAAATATTCTGCTCTACACCACAAAATGGAGCACTACACCACTCTGATTTTCCTAACAATAATAGCTCTTAGCACAGCCGATGATCTAATACTCGGTAGTGAAATAGGCAGACAATTCTACGACAAAATACTATACGCGGAGGCCGTGTTTTGGAAGCAAGTGAGCGACGTAACCATAGAAACTAGTCCGTTCGAGTACATCTCCAGGATAGAGGTTACAGATCTAAGGCCCGATAAGAGAGGAGAGGTGGTGGTGATCGACGGTGGCATAGGAGCCAGGTCTGTGACCCTACAACTAAGAAGTCCAACAAGACTGCGTGGTTTCAACTTCCACGTTCAGGTATTCGCGGTTTCCAGCGATGTGGACTATGATGGCATCGATGATAGGACAGATTTGAAGTTCCTCAGGTTTTTGAAGAAGGCACGGGGCATGCCGAGTCATTACGTAGGTTAGATTGTAGAATTCTTTACCTACTCACCGATAGCTATAAGCTCGACTTTGTACACTTTGTTCAATCAATCAATGAATCAAGTCTTTATATGTCAGCAAACACGGTACATGTAGTTAGGTTTTATATAATACATTGTTACGGACAAGCGTTAAGCACCTTAATACAAATGGCACCTATACAAATAATACAGTAACAAATAAATGATACAGGCATACAAATGTTATAATAATTTAACATTAGGATTACAAAATTATTATACAACAATGTCAAGGACGTAAGATGTCATAGATGGATTTGAAAGTCGTTATGTTTTAAAGTATAATCATTCACACTGTAGGTATACAGTTAGAAAGCGTTTTGTCAAATCTATGTTCCGGAACGGAACTTAGCTATGTCTTGCGGCAGGGAATTAAATATTTTTATTGCCATGTACCTAATAATTATTTCGTCTAAAAAGCTCGAGGTTGAAATAATGTTTAGGATAGGTTAGCGTTTTATGCCTCACTGTTCTTTTATTTTCATTGTTATGCATTTCAAACAACTGTTTTGTTTCTTAGGTAATGTTCTGTTCAATTATTCGAGTGCAATAAAGTATAGCCTTATTATTATAGCTCGACTCTATGTAGCCAAGTTCCATTACATTCCTTGAAATACTATACTGGGACTCGATTCTGTTAGTGCCTTATAATACAATGACAGATACACGGCCGGGTCACGTGACGTGTTTTTTTATACCATTGACGCCTAGAATTATTGATACACGTGCTCGCGTTGACTTGAAGCGGCAAGGAAACTAAACTTCCCCACTCGTTTGTTTATAAAACTTCATATAGAAAAGTACGTTATAATAGCTTAACCAACGAGACAATAGCCGGAGGAATCCCGGTGAAACGTATTCAATCATGGACCACAACAATAATGTAACATGACGAGAACAATATAAAACTATAGCTCTAAAACTCTGAACCACAGTACCACTTGGTTTTTCACTCAAGATGCATTATACAACTGTCGCCATCGTCATAGCTGCGTTGTTAATAAGCATGTCAGTTCAAGATATCGATATAGGAGAGAAAGGTGGACCACGACTTTATGAAGTCGACATCGTGGTGCCTCGATCACTATGGCAACGGGTCAAAAACATCACCATAGCAACGGACGAACCCATCTCGCGGATAGTCATCACCGACTTGAACGCAAATCGCGTCGCAAGCGCAGAAAATGTGAACGGGGGACTGGGTCACAAGAACGTGACCATTCGATTTGAAGCATCGAAAAAATCAACAGCATACAGCTACTTTGTTGAACTATACGGGCTACCAAATTCAACCACCACTATAAGACCACCAGAAAATTTAAAAATCGAGTACTTGAATCGCAAGGAAGGCAAAAGCAGTGCAATGGGAGAAACAGTGAATAATATAGAATCCCAGAATACAAGGAAGTTGAAGAAACCAAACTCTTATAGAAGGGTTACTGTAGAAGGCAGAACAAGTAACTTGAAAGTCAATGACAATAGTAAACCAAACGACGGAGTCGTCTTGCTTGACGAAACGATACACAATAAGGACATAAAACCCTACTACCACATTGGACGTGAAGGAGAGTCCTCACTGGATTTTGGCGGTTTCAATCTACAGAGGGACAGAGCTGCAAAAGTCAAGAAATTAATAAAGAAAGAAAAAGTTACAAAGGGACAGAAAAGCAACGACCGTAAGATGAAACCTAATGCAAAATATGCAAGAGAAGGGTCTCCTAAGAAATCAGGTAAAGATACAAAACTAAGGAAGAGTAATCACGGCGAAAGATAGATTGTATACTTCTGTTTTACTTACATCAATTCAATTCAATCATTCGATCGAATCAATCGAATTCGAATCGCTCGTAGCCTGGGCTGCCTGTGTGATCTTAAACGATCACTAAGGTTAAGCAAGATACGGAGCGTTCAGTCCATGGATGGGTCACTGTCTATGACTAACGCTAGTGGCATTTTTCCGCTAGCGTTAGTTATAGAACGGTCACCCATCCATGCACTAATATAGGTTTTATCTGAATAAAATACATAAGTTATATAATCATTTGTATGTACATTTATTAATTACAAGATAACAATATGAAATATATTAAAACGGCGATTTTCAATCGGTACTTATCGGTTTTGTACAAGAATCTATACTTTGTATATCTACGCATTCTAATAAAAATGTACAAAAAACTTGCAAAAAACCGTGATCACAAATATTTGTACCGCATATCGTACTTAAATTTAATATTGACGTGTCTTTTAATTAGGTTTACATTTTATATTTTTACATTAATACATAGGCTGCTACTTATGTATGCGGAATCTGGGATTCCAATAATTTTAAACGTAATGTCTGACCTCCATGGTCAAATTCGTTCTTTTTTTAAATACTGGCCGCTAATATTTTTCTCTTATATACGTTAGTGTTTTGTTTTTGTTGGGTTTAAAATGTCATATCGCTGAAAAAATGGAACTCACTCGTGAAAATATTCGTGCTATGATTTATTAGGATTTTCGACGTGGTTTAACGCAACAACAGTGCATAGATCAATTAACTTCAACTTTTCGTGGTGAAGCTCCATCAAAAACGACTGTGTATCACTGGTTTAGTGAGTTTAATCGCGGGCGCAGTATGCTCACGGACGAAGTTAAAGAAGGTCGCCCGAAATCGGTGGTTGTGCCACAAAATATTGAAGCTGTGCGAAAACTAATAATGCAAGACCGCCATGTTACGTATCGCGAGATAGAGGCCATTCTGGGCATATGTATGACGAGCATTCATAGGATATTACATGAACATTTGTCTGTAAAAAAAAATTGTTCGCGTTGGATCCCGCACAACTTAACTCAGGATCAAAAAGATGCTCGCGTCGAATGGTGCAAGAAAACCTTAAAAAAATTCAACGGAGGCGACTCAAAATCTGTTTATAATATCTACACAGGTGACGAATCCTGGATCTACGCGTACGATCCCGAAACTAAACAACAATCAACAGTTTGGGTGTTTCAAAATGAGCCGAACCCTACGAAAGTGGCTCGTACAAAAAGCACTGTAAAGCAAATGGTGGCCTGCTTTTTTGGTATTAATGGCCATGTGGCTACAATACCACTGGAGAATCGCAGAACGGTTAATTCGGAGTGGTACGTGACCATTTGTTTGCCGGAAGTATTTGAAGAAATACGCCAAAACAACCAGCGACGCAGAATCATACTTCACCATGACAATGCCAGCTGTCATACATCTCAGGAAACAACTACATTTTTGGACTTTCAAAAAATAGAATTGATGGGTCATCCACCGTACAGCCCTGATTTGGCTCCCAATTATTTCTATTTATTCCCAAATGTAACGAATAAATTACGTGGTCAACGATTTTCGACCCGTGAAGATGCCGTAGATGCGTTCAAACAGCACGTTTTGGAGATACCTCAATCAGAGTGGAAAAAGTGTTTTACAAATTGGTTTCATCGAATGCAAAAGTGCATCGATCATAGTGGAGAATACTTTGAAAAACAATAAAAGCATATTTAGCCATATACATTTGTTTATTTTTTCTATTCCGCATACATAAGTAGCAGCCCTCGTATAATAAATGTGGAGCTTTTTGTTTCTTCTCCACGTAACAACTTTGATGTTTAAAATTGGTTTTTTGCAAAATACACTGTAAATGTAATTTATGAGTACACTAAAGAATATTCTATACAGGGCGTTGATTTGTACAGTTAAACCCGATTACGGCTGGATAGTTTACGTATCGCTTGTAACTAAAAACATATTTGAATTTATCCAAGCATAAATTTGGCTCACAAAAGGTCGTATTCACTTAGTCTTGAAATCATTATAACGTGTGTTCACACGTTGCGCGGTCGGTCCGCCAAGGGCGCGCGCGCCACAATCTACTGCACTGCGGTGGCGGCGACACAGAATAGGATCGCTTGATCGTAAAAACTGAAACGGTAGGCATAGTAAACACTTGTTTGATTCGCCTTTCCCTTCATACTTTTGCGGGCTTAGGACCAACAAAGTTATTGAGGCCGGTCCCTACTGTAGCAATTGTAAGTACTTACAGCACGTTAAAGTCCAAGATGGCTTCCTACACTGGGAGTCCAGTTTGTCCTCTTCCCTGTGCATGACTTGGTGTATTGAAACTCCCCCACTCTCGCAAGTTAAAAACAATTGTTCTTGCGTTGTAACAACTTACGGCCGGCCGATTAGGATATCGGATAACCCGCCATCAGCACGGGTTCGACACAAGCAAGTTACGTACATAAGTCGGGTCGGGTGCGGACACGAGTGACACGCGCGCGCTCTCTATGCCGGTAGCTCGCAGACTGACTAGTGTCGAGCGCCGACGCCACGCCAGCCAGGTGGGGGGCGCGAGCGCACAGCCCCGCTACGGCCCGCAACACCCGACTCGCGTGCAAGCGATAGAGGCCATATAACTTTATGATTTTTAGGTGATTTTCACTAAAAAAAAAAATTTTTTTTCATATTTTTTTTTGCTTCAGTATCATGTATATAACCACCCCTGAGTCGGAGTAAACTGTACAAATCAACACCCTGTATATCTATCTATACACAGCAATTATAACAGTAAACCGTGAATCGTAGTTATTATAAAACCAAGCCCCAGTTCACACGTGGCGTTAAGCACGTAGCGTATGTAAACTCAGTGTGGTTCTAGCATTATTTTGTAATTGCCGGAAATACCGACAGTACAAAAAATACACAGGAGAAAGTAATTAAATATTGTGGTAGGCAGTAAAAACTATAGTCGTATTTTTTATTAAACGGAGTAAACTGACAGTAGGTTGAAAAATAATGTTGCCATGTTCAATGTAATAATGATGCGTTCAGTTTTGTTCAATCACAGGAATGAATGAATACTTCGTTAACATTACCTTATTGAAACAAAAATCACTCGTAGCCCCGGCGCCGCCTAAGTGATCTTAAACGATCACGAAGGTTAAGCAACATAAGGGGCGCATAAGTTTATGGATGGGTGACTGTTCTATGACTAACTCTAGTGGCATTTTTCCTAGCGGTACCGTGTTTCCCAAGGCACGCTAAGCAGTTAGTGGCGGTTGCCGTCGATAGATGACAGTTGTAAAGCCAAGTCAGTGGCCTAAGCTTGAAAACTTCTGACAGTTAGACCAGCCACTAGTCTTACAAGCCTACACCAATCCTGACTTGGCCCCCGTGGTGGGGTATTGCCTTTAATATTAAATTATGGCCTATAATAAAAAAAAATGTGTTAAATTTAACCAGAAACTAACTAACAGATAACTGTGTCTAGTGTTCAATACATCTAGGGGTAATAATTTTTAAGTTTTAAAGTTTGCTAATTACGCTAAAACTGTTTTGAAAAGAATATTCTCACAATTCACAAAGAATTGTGGAGTTTCTTTGTTAGTTTCTACTCCATATAATCTAATAGCTGTTTCCCGCGACTACGTCCGCGTGGGCTTTAGTTGAGTAAAGTGTTTGCAAATAAGATAGGGATACTTTTAGCGCATGCGAAAGAGCTTTCATACTAACTTCGCAACCCCCTCTTGCCCCCTTAAGGGATGATTTTCGAAAAACTACTTTACACGTCTTTCATGACTTTCAATGAAGGACCTTCATATTGAATCTCATTCGAATAACTTCAAAAACCATTTTACCCCTTTAGGGGATGAATTTTCAAAAATCCTTTCTTAGTGCTACCCTACGTTACAACAGGAACCCCTGTGGAAAATTTCAAGTTTCTAACCTTTATAGTTTAGGCCCTGCGTTAAGTCAGTCAGTCAGTCAGTCAGCTTCTCCTTTTATATACAGGGTTACAGGAAAGTCGTACACAATATCAAAGGAGGTCATTATTTAGGTCATTTCTGATGGATTTTATTCTATTATATTGGGTCCGAAAATTAACCGTTATGGAGATATTGACTGTTAAAGATTTTAAAAATATATCAGGCATGTCAATTGATAAAAAAATATCAGCAAAAGCTGCACCTACTACTAACATCTTTAAAAAACTGCTCGGCAACGGTTAAAATTATACATTTTTTCTCTAAATATTGTTCACATTAAAGCTCTTAAAAAAAAATTACATATGGAACTTATTCTGCAAATAATTTTAAAAACTTCTACGACTCTTTAACTATTCAAAAAGATATAACATTTAATAGGTATGTGCATGAAATTTTAAAATAATGTTATTTGAGTAGGCTCTAGTGGTAGTACCGACATAACTGAATTTCGATACAAATAAAATCTTTTTACTTCCTGGCACCTTTAAACTATGTAAAAAGGTCAGATAGGCTTTTTTGTGCTCTGGAGACATGCTGTCTCAGGTGTTCAGGTACCTACCTATTTCAGTATTTCTTTTTTAGAATATTCTATCTACGAGTATCTATTATTTTTGTGTTAGTCTGCTGGTGTGATTCTTCCGTGGTAGATGTTTTAATACGTGCTCTGCAAATGATTTGCGTTTTAGAAACTTCTACGTCTCTTTAGGTATTAAAAAACGTATATCACTTGCTATCACATCGAAAAAATGTTAGCCAAGTGTCACTTAAGATGGCAAACGGTAAATTTTTAGTTGAGGTAAATACGTGCTCTTTGATAATTTCCCGTAAAACGCGACTTAGTTTGGATTTTGGTATTTATTCATCTTCATTGTGTGACTTGGCTTGGATTTTGAACCATATGTAATTTTTTTTTTTAAGAGCTTCAATGTGAAAAATATTTAGACACAAAATATTTAATTCTAACCGTTGCCGAGCAGTTTTTTAAAGATGTTAGTAGTAGGTGCAGCTTTTGCTGATATTTTTTTATCAATTGACATGCCTGATATATTTTTAAAATCTTTAACAGTCAATATCTCCATAACGGTTAATTTTCGGACCCAATATAATAGAATAAAATCCATCAGAAATGACCTAAATAATGACCTCTATTTTTTTATCAATTGACATGCCTTTTGATTAAATACATTAAAAAAAAAACACTTTATTAGCTCTATTCTGAGAAAAAATCAATCAAAAAGCCAAAAAAAATTTGATATTCTTTTAAAATCTTTAACAGTCAATATCTCCATAACGGTTAATTTTCGGACCCTATATAATAGAATGAAATTCATCAGAAATGACCTAAATAATGACCTCCTTCAATATTGTGTACGACTTTCCCTGTAACCCTGTATATAGATTAATTCGAAACTCCACAATTCACAAAGAATTGTGGAGTTTCTTTGTTAGTTTCTAATCCATAATCTATTAATTAGGTACACGTTTAAACATTTTGTGTGTACTATGAATAAAATATTTAAATTTGATTAAAATGATTTTCGTAAATAGTCCTACAAAAAAGCCCATCACAGTGTTTGTCTATTATCTTATGTGTAAGCCATTATAGCCAAAACAGTGAATCATATAACATAGTTTACAGGAGCATACTGCAGTAGCTACCTATAGGTCTATGATTAAGGCTCTGCTTAGTTACCGTATTTCTTATGTTGACAATGTTGTTACCTTACATTACCTTACACTGTAACATCTCAACATTGTCAGCCTGTTATATTTTTCAAATGCGACCCAAAAAATATATATTTGATAATTTTAATGTCATAATGTTTCTTTTCTACGCTACGCTAACGAGCTACTCGAAATACTAATCCTTCGCAGACAAAGTCGCGGGCGCCAGCTAGTAAAAGATTGATGTCATTGTTTCATTCATTCACTTTGTCACAACACTATTTTTATTTCGTCAAATCCTGGCAACCCAGTAAACGTCAGTTTACTCCGTTTAATAAAAAATACGACTTTATGTAACTAAATTATTATATCTAATGTCTTTTTCGTAACACAGACCCGTGGTATGTAAATAAGAGGCTATTTGACCGATTTCTGACCATCTCATATTTTTGTTAGTGTTCATGGAGTCTCCAGAAGGTGCTAATTTTAACTTCTTTGTAAGAAAGACAAACGAAAATTAACTTTCGGGATAAGCCGCCAAAACGCTATCTTGGGAAATATGGCGTCACACAGGAATTGTGACGTCACTTGCCAGTAAACCAACCAATGAACGCGAGAAAGAATGAATGACAGACGCCATTTTTACTGTCATGTGACGTCATCATAGAATCGGCCAACCCATGCCGTTTTCGCTACAATGGCAGCAGATACATTATTATGAAATTTTGTCTTGTGTTTTACAAATAATCATTTTTTTGTTTGTTTTTTTAGTTAAAATGCCTTAAAGCGATTTCAAGACTCATAATCTGATACTATACGAAGTCGAAAGCGCCTGGTGATTATATGTTAGCAATTTTTTTTCTATAGTATCGTTTACGAGAAAGTATTTTCATTAAATTAAAAACAATTTAGAGCGTTGTTCATTGCAGTACTGTTTATACATTACTACAATGAATTGCAGTTAAACTTTTATAAAAAACGATCCGCGGAACATAAGCCAAGTTTCACTTTCTCATAAACAATAGTATAGAAAAAAATTACTAACATATAGGTAATTACTAACATAAAACCAGGCGCTTTTTAAGAAAATTTTGGTAAACGTAAAATAAATACAACCGCTGTCTAATAATGATATTTTTAACACGTACGCAATAAACACTACTCGTACAGTTTTAATCCAAAAACAGGAGCGGCTCGTTTATCTTTCCTGAGTACATATTCTTTGTGGCTCTGCTAGAGAATATGCTCCGCAGCAGAGCCACAATCAACGCCTATTTTATCGTTACCTAAGGCACGTACAGCCGATAACGGCATACGTAAGTTATGTTCGTTTGACGTACATCCTTTTGAGATATAAATGATCTGGGCCCTTAGTGCGAGTTTTTTCATTCACTTTCGATAGCGAGAGCGTTTGCATTTTCTATAGGAGTGACGGAGAGACAACTAGCTGGCGCGCTTTGTCACTCCTATAGAATATAAGTTTACGTTAACGCGATCGAGGAGTTAAAAAAACTCGCACTAAGCACACAGATTATAAGGTGGAGGCTCTGCGGCAGAGCACCACACAAACAAAAACGTAACGATTCCTTTTCAATCATTTGAAATCACCCTAGACGGCTGTGCCGGCCAGTTCCTATAAAGAGGAATAGCTACAGCAGTGCAAGAAAGTACTAATTCAATCATAATTCAATTAATTACAATGAGGGATTTTCCTGACAGCTATTAAAAAAAAGATAGTTCCAAAAGCTACGATGAGATGGCACTTGATCGAGAGGGTTTAGGGTAACTCATCCATTAACTTCCATCCATTAACGACCACCTTCCGGAGACTGTCCACTCAGGACTTTGATTTAATAAGATAAGCTACTGTATCTCACCTTTTTTTCTTATTGCTTGCCACAGATAAAAACTTTATTTGACGACCTCTGTGGCGCAGCGGTTAGCGAATCTGCCTGCCATGCGAGAGGTCCCGGGTTCGAATCCCGGCTGGGGACGAACAAAAAAGAAACCCAGTTCTTGGTTGTTTACATGTTTGTGACGTCGCTGTTTCTGGTTCCCACGCCACAGGGTATCCTAGTGTGGGGCTAGAAGCAATGTATGTGCCTGTATGTAAATGTTATGTTATGTTTATTACTGTTCTGTGATTTCATCAACTAGAAGGAATCTGTGATCATCTGAGCAACGTCATTCGGTTTCTATTGTGGTTACGCGAATGTTCTGTTCTCCTATTCTTCTTCTTCAACGTTTTTTCCACGTTTTAAGCACCAGTAGCAGTTGTCCGAAGTCCACTCACAATCAAATGCAAGAGCCAAAAGAAAAGAGGAAAGACCACAGAATAAACTGGCAAAAACAAAAACCCTCTCTTAACAATGCCATCTATTGACTAATTTGAAACTTCTTTTCTTAGCTGTCAGGAAAATCCCTCATTTCTTGCCTCCCGTTAAGGTTAGGGGTTAACCAACCCCCTTTATAAAGTACCTATCTACAACTTAAACATTATTATTATTGTTAAAACACCATTCCCTAAAACACTCCTTAGAGGTAGTTTATTAAATGCGTGGTCAAGTCCTTCCCTTGTAAAATACATATATACATAAGCTCACGCCCTTATCCCAGAGGGGGCTAGGCATAGACCAGAGTGCGTATACTGAGTTTTGTCATTCACTTTCGATAGCGAGAGCGTTTGCGATTTGCATAGGAGTGACAAAGCGCGCCATCTAGTTGTCTCTTTGTCACTCCTATGCAAAACGCAAACGCTCTCACTATCGAGAGTGAATGAAAAAACTCAGTATACGCACTCTGGACTTCGATTCTGTTAGTGCATTATAGGACGATGACAGGTACACGGTCGGGTCACGTGACGTGTTTTTTCATACCATTGACGCCTAGATTTATCGATACACGTGCTCTGCTCACGTTGACTTTAAGCGGCAACGAAAGTAAATCGCCAAATAAAGCAGTTGTCATTGTACTACAATGCATTAGCAGAATGGACTGTCACTTGCCACGATCCTGACGGACCACTTTCGCTTCAAGCACGCCGGTACTTTTTATCTTCCCCTTCGCTAGTACATCCCCTATTTGGTCGAAGTAAGTCCGCCTGGGGCGTCCCTACCGCACTACAAACTATTTTAATTAACTCATGCTATACTTGCGTTTGTTAGCTTTTACGCCCGAACCTAATAACCAATCCCCAATCCAAGATTGAAATCAATCCCAGATTGTTCCCTATCCAAGGACCGATCTCCTATCTGCGTCCTAATAACAAAAAAAAGAGACCCAATCTTTTTTCGGGCATGGATTGCACGGCAATCTTTTCCCTCCCGTACGTTCCTTTCTACGAAAAACTAATATCAATAGTAAGATTTATTTTAATACTTTTAAGCCAAATATATATGTATATAGTTAAATACGATAATTATGAACTACCCTAAACGGAAGATAATAAGGCTGTTTGGCATTTTGTCAAGTCCATAATAATTTTTATTCAGATTATTTGGAAAGCGCAAATTGTTTGACTGAACGGAATGGAACGGAACGTTACTGACATTACTTGTGACACTAACACAACAATGATGACATTGACATGTTTACTTAGCAACGCCATTATTGAATTTAATAATTTTTATATTGATGCTGCTCGATAATACGAATTTACCGCCCATATGTTGTCGACTCAGATCAACTATTTTTTTACCCTCTTTCATTTGGTGTGCATATCGTTCGAGTCTACCGTAGACACGAACGAAATTAATAATATAGATTACTCGTAATCCCAAAATATTTACTGTGATCCTAGGAAGTCGAGGGATTGGTATTTCGGATTGTTTCGTCGATCGATCGAAACGTCAAAATCGACGGATAGGTTATTGGGACGCACAAAATGCGATTCACGTACAGAGGGCAATCCGTAATCTGTGATCGGCCCTCCGAAAGATAGATTGAATTCTAAGATTGAAATTACTATCCACGGATATGTTATTGGGACGCATAAACTGAAAAATGGATTGATTTCTCAATCTGAGATAGGCAAAAATGGATCGGGATTGGTTATTAGGTTCGGGCGTTAGAATATACCTCGGCTACTACCGGATAGAATCGATTATATTGCAATAAGGTAAGGATTATTTTGTATTGTTATTTATAACTTTACATAACTTTTCAAAATAGTGAAGATGAATAGCGAAAACCGAAGCCTACTCTAGAGCCCGAGGTATATTCTAAAAGCTAACAGACTGTATGACTATGTCTAACTAGTAATGCTACCAAAACTAATCATATTGTATCAAGGAATGTACCGTTACCCCGTCCTGAATGTTTCTTCTCCCGTTCAAGCTCAGTAGCTCGATCACAGTCAGCAATCCAACGACCTGGAAACAAGAAACCGTGTATGATACGTGTATGATACTTAGAATTAGACGGCCCCCAGTTTGATTCGACTTCACGACATCCGGCAAATTAGATTATTGTTTTTATACATGCAAAATCTCTCGTAGCCCCGGCCGCCTGAGTGATAGTAAACGATCACGAAGGTTAAGCAACAGCGGAGCGTTCAGCCCATGGATGGGTGACCGTCTGTGACTAACGCTAGTGGCATTTTTCCGAGCGGTTCCGTGCTTCACAAAGGCAGTCGTTAAGCCAAGTCAGAGGCCTTAGGGCGGCTTGAAAAGTTCTGACAGTAAGACCAGCCACTAGTCTTACAAGCCTCCACCAATCCGGACTTGGCCCCGGTGGTGGAGTATGGCCTATACCTTTCTCAGGGAAGAGACCCGTGCCCCTCGGTAGGGACATAATGAGTTGATGATGATGATGATGATGAACACTAACCTCAGCCCCGCATCCTCGCAACAGCTCCACTGCAGCATTCGCCGACCCTCCAGTGGCGATCAAGTCGTCCAACACCAAACATTTGAGTCCCGGTCGCACTGCATTGCGCTGGATTTCTAGAATGTCCTGGAACATTTATTTATGTTTGACACAGGGTATCTTAGTGAGGGGTCAGAAGCAATGTATGAGCTTGCATGTAAATGTTTATGTTTAATACCACTCTGGGTTTAATTCTCAAATTCACATGGGTGAAGTAGCGCGCAGAAGCTAGTATTTCAAAGTCATATAAAGGACAATGCCCAAATTGGGACCACCCTCCAATAGCAATAAGATATATGTCATTGGATAGGTCTTTTTAATTGGAACAATAATTGTTATGACAGCTTTGTTGTCAAAATTGTCCGTTTTGAGTTATGAGACTTTTTATTACTGAAGAAAAATATTTTTAAAAACAATTTTTCAAGTATAAGTATGTTTAATATTTTTATACACATGTTCTTATATCTCGCTTAGACAATGTACCAACGCGCGTACGCGAACAGGTAGCCACGGAGACCCTCCCCTCTTTTAAAATCGGTGACAGGAACGCGCGCGGCGGCGCGCTGGTGGAGCGCTGGTCTGACCAGCCTGGTTATGATGTATCAGTCGTTCATTGCCAATGTTTGCGAGTTATCGTTCCGTTCTATTCTTTTTCACTCGATTCTACCTTGAGACTTTTTGACCTGGCATTGATATTGGACACATATCTTTGCTCTCTGTTTATAGAATTTCGCTATGACTTAATGCCATTAGCATTAAATCCACCTCTTGTACACTTTTATTGTGCACTTAATAATTAATAATAATACTAATATCATACCGAACTTTTGAATTGCATCTCGATCAGGTAATTGTGATGGAAAATCATCCCAATTGTGTTATGTGTCGGCGAACCTTCTATCGCGGAAGATATCAGCAACATCGGTTAGACGATCTGCGTGACTACAGGATTCTCGAAAATGTATAGCTTTTGCGTAGCCGCATTCAATCACGTCATGTGAGACGAAGGACTTACTATCGTTATTTTTGATAAACCAAGACGAAGGAAACAACATTGTATTATAACAACGTAACATAATATTTACATACAGGCACATACATATTGCTTCTGGCCCCACACTAGGATACCCTGTGCTGTGGAAGCCAGAAAGAGCGAGGTCACAAACATGTAAACATCCAAGACCTGGGTTTCTTTTTTTTTGTCCCCAGCCGGGGTTTGAACCCGGGACCTCCCGCATGGTTGGCAGATGCACTAACCGCTGCGCCACAGAGATAGTCGAACATGATTGTACATGCCTATCAGAACGGCAAACGATGGGCACATGTGTACACATAATTTCCATTATATGGTATTTAGGGTATGCAATTCATGCAGTATTTAATACACCAGCAATACACTTAAATGATGATATTATAGATAACCCCTGATGATAAAATATGATTGAAGAATAAGTAATGAAATATTTTTTTGTGTTTTTATTATTTTCCCTCCATATTTTTATATCTGAACTTAACCTTCTAAGTCCTGACCTTGAAAATAACAATGGTTTTGGTACTTTTTCAAGTACTCTGGGACTTAAGAGGTTAAAAGTAGTATACCTCCAAACGGACAGTACAACAGTATTTGTACATAACAGTCAGTACCAACAAAACTAACATTTTCCCCTCCAAAAATGTCTTTTTTTGTGCTTTTATTTCTGAACTTTGAAGTCTCATTACTCCGAATGGACAATTTTACAACAAAGTTGTGTTAGCAATTGTTGTTCCTATTGAAAAGACCTATCCAACGACATATATCTTATTGCTATTGGAGGGTGGTCCCAGGTTCCATACATTTTTGGGCATTGTCCTTTGTTTCCGATTTATTTTTCTGCTGCGCGATAATGAATAGTTCTGTTTCTTATCTGAAGGGTCAATAATGATGCCCCACGCCTAAAATTGAAACGCTAGCTCAACACATTGACCCATATTAGGTATATATTTACAGATATTTTTTGAGATATGTAATAGAAATCTCTATAAAATTCATGACTATCGTAAATAATGCTACTTTGCACTGTCATTAACTTCGTAATAATTTCGCAAAATCATTTCAGTTGAATAAAAGTGTTACAAAAATATAAGATTTGCAGATGAATTAAATATCTTCATTTGAAGTAAAGTAGTAACTTGGATGATACCCTGGATGACCTCTGTGGCGCTGCGGTTAGCGCATCTGCCTACCATGCGAGAGGTCCCGGGTTTGAACCCCGGCTGGAAACATCTGGGTCTTGGATGTTTACACATTTGCGATGTCGCTGTTTCTGGTTCCCACAACACAGGATATCCTAGTGTGGGGCCAGAAGCGATGTATGTGCCTGTATGTAAATGTTTACGTTATAACATTATTTACCTAGTGGGACACGCCCCACACTAGGCTGAGCGTGTTATAGAAATATAAATGAATCTGATAAGGATACAGAAGTAAATGTACGAAAACAAAACCTACTGTATATATTTTTTTTAATTGTAACTTTTTTGTCTTTTATTTCTTATGTGCAATAAAGAATATTCTTATCTTATCTTATCTTACTCCCTCGCCTACGCCGTGGAGGCGACTTCCATAAATAATGTTAATAAATAATAATTATAATCAAATTAATAATATTTATTGCGATCCTGACACATATGACTGATGGGATGGGAGAAAATCAACGTTATCATTCCTTACGTTATTCTTAACTAGCTTTTGCTACTGACTCACGATTAAGAAGTTTTGTTTTTTAGACGACCTTCACTCAGTCATCTCTTGTGCCATTTTCGCAGGCATTTTAGAAGGGTCATCATCTTTTTTGTGCCGAATGGCGGTAAAGTGTTATGGCGAGCTGTGCGACCTTTTATTTGAGCCCAGATCAGCTCAATCGCTTTGTACGGCAGTGGTACGGAGAGATTCTGAGAACGCGGTGATCATTTTCTAAAGCCTGTTCATCAACTTCGTATCGTTAAAGGGACCGTTACTATTTTCGTTATTTTTGGTACATCACTACAAAAAATACGGTTGACATAACCTTGTGACAGCGTTGTAAGGATTTTACGCACGAACTTTAAATATTGATTTCTTCTTATTTAACATTTAAATCACTGTGCAAAATATAACATTGATTGTAAGTTTACACAATGATATAGTTTCAATGACAATTATTTGCTAGTATATCCTACTAGCAAATAATTAGGACGTAAAAATATTTTAATTGAAAATTTAACGTCACTTCAAGGTTACATCGTCCGTTCTAACATGACCTGTCAGGATCGTATTCTCCCAGCGGCCGGACATTAAATGCATGAAATAATATTGAAATTAATTTTTATTTTTTTTATGTAATTGATTTATTTATGGATGAATTAAAGGCTTTTTTATTTTTATTTTATTTTATCTTATCTTACTCACCGAACCATACTCCAAATCGTATTTATGTGAAACCACCTCGCCTGGCAGTTTACCCTTCTTCCGCACCAACACGCAGCTGATACCCAGCTCAGCAGCTATAGAGAAAGAGAACAGGAAGCCTCTACTCTCAATCCCGACTACTGCCTCTACTTGGGGAAACTTTGTTCGCACTGCCTCAACGAGTATGCTTTGTAGTAGGGCGCCGGTGGGGCCGTCCGCTATGGCTGAGCAGATATCCCTAGAAAGGAAAAAGTAACGCTAGTAGATGTTGTGTTGTAGATTGCATTGAGCACTTCTCAAAGGTAGTTTATTTATTCATTGGCTATTTATATTACCCTTTTCCACAGACTGTTGATTAAGGATGGTTTTAATCTGTAGCGTTATGATCTTGAAAAGAACATTTAAAAACCATTGTTATGTATGGCGAGCTGAAGTTTTTTTTTTATTGTTTTATATGGTTTTATGTCAACCAATAATTCTTCCAATGCCGGTTGCATAAAGTAACAGCTAAGAAAGGATTAAGAATTGTTTTTTTTTAAATAAGAGTGGTAGGCTTTTCTTCACAGCATTGTATTTGCTTTAGTAAACAATAACTTCCACACAACAGTCCTAAAATAGAAAACATTAATTTCTTAAAATAGTACAAGGCAGACAGATACATAACTTACTGAGATTTTCAATTTAGAAACCAGCGTATCAATCTACTTATTTGATAGTAATATTAGGGAGAACTGAGTTAACCCCGATGTTATTCTTCTGTTAACTGCTGTCAGTAGTCAGTAGTTTTCTCCACCTTATGCACTTTGGCCAACTGAAGAGTAACAGATTGTTATTGTATGAGAAACCGGTGGTAAAACTCACCAGAATAGGATGCCTTTTTTCGGAAAATCTGGGTAACTTCGAATTTTGCTCTGCAGTCGTTTTATTTTGTCTTCGTATGAATCGCCCATTATTCGGCTGTATTTTTGCGGAAAAGTAACTCTGCAACGCTCGGATTCGTAGTCAGTAACAAGCAGGTAGACAAATCATTAAATTAATTAAATTAGGACGAATCGGAGAGCCACTGATGATCGGATCGGAGCACAGCGTGTTATCAATGTCATGTCAAGTCAATTCAATTCAATTCAATTTTGAGCGAAATGGCAACCAGCCGCTGTCGACTATTTCTGCCAGAATCACGTGTCTTGATATGACATGGACCAAAAGAGAACACAATTTATGGCGCAATGAGACAAAATTAAAAGTGTTCCTTTTTGTGGGCTTATCATGCAAAGTCGTGCAACAGAAATCATGCAGGCGAATCTGTAACAATAAAAGATTTTTTTTTTTTCCCTGGAAACTATTTACATAAAAGACATTTAACATTTAGGGACGAACAAAAGACGTCACAATTTAATTTCATTTTCCCTAATAAATTTTATAAGTAAAATAAACAGATCAGTAGAAGACGATAGACAGGTTAATAAACATCCAAAGTTTATAGGAAGAGGGATATTAATTGAAGGAAGAGATACGTAAATAGATAAAGAGCGATTATTATTGGGACAGTTAAAAAATATGTGATCAAGATGACCCTCCTCGAGCCCGCATTCACATAGCGACGAATCGCGTACTCTGATTTTATTTAGAAAAACGGGTGTGCAGCAATGACCGATGCGCAGCCGACAGATTATAGAAACTACCCTCTTACTTACCTTCTTGAATCTATAAAACCATGGTTTGGTCTTGATAAACGGTTGGACAGTATAAAATTTGGAGCCCTTACATCGACTACTCTCCCGCCACAAGGTCAACCAGTCATCAAAAAGTTGTTTTTTAGGTAAGGAGAGTAAATCGTAAGCGTGGTGTGCGTGATGTTTTAGATCCACTTCATGTCTACTTGCGTGTTTGGCTATAGAGTCCGCGTTTTCATTCCCTACTATACCCGAGTGTCCAGGGATCCATACTAGAGCCACCTCAAGGTCCCTACAATAGCAGCTATACAGGGTCTTTTTAATATCTAAAATAATTCTACTATTAAGTTTGCTCTTGAGTTGGCTCTGGTCCAGAGCCTGCAGACAGCTAAGCGAGTCCGTGAAAATGACTGCGTTCTTAATATTGTGCGATTCCACGAATAGACAGGCCTCCAGGACACCTATGCACTCACCCGTGAAAACAGAGGATTCCGGTGGGCATTTAAATTCTAACATTAATTTTGAGTTTTCTAAATAGACGGCAACTCCTACTGAGGAAGACTGTGATAATTTAGATGCATCTGTAAAAAACCTTTGGCAATCACTCCAACGTTCACTTATCTTTGAATTAAAAATGGTGTTAGCCGCAGGGTTGTCCTTGAAAATACCGATGTCCATAATTATGTTAGGTTTAAAATGTAGGGTGGTGAAGTTGTATTCGAATAGAGGCATCGTCACCGCCGTAATCAGAGAGTTCTCAAATTGCTTTAGCCGCCGTAAACTATGAAGGATAATCGGAATTTCTCTGTTTTTCCAGAAGGTGCTTGTACGGACCAAAAGATCAAGATCCTGTAATTTCTGAAGCAGAATGTGTGAGGATCTGGAGAAGACCCTGACCATGAAGCGGTCCGCTAGGTACTGACGGCGCAGATGGAGAGGGGGATCAACGGCTTCAACTTGGAGGGCATTAGTGGGAGTCGAACGCATACATCCTAAAATTAGTCGTAGGCATTTATACTGTATCCGATCCAGCTTGACCAATGATGTTTTGTTAATCGGATCCAAGACAAAACAGCCATAGTCCATTACGCTACGAATAAGGGCGTTATACACGAGCTTCATACAGTATGGGTGAGCCCCCCACCAGACACCAGCAAGAACTCTAAGTATAGAATACACTCGCTCACACTTTTTAGCCAGATGTTCTATGTGGTGGGTACCAGAGAGTTTAGGATCTAAGTATACACCCAGAAATTTTACTTTTTCTTTACGAGGAATTGGATCATTGTCAAATTTGACAACAATTTGGGGCACATTGTTGGGCTTTTTCCTAGTGAAGATCATCAGAGAACTTTTTTGAGCCGAGATAGAGAGACCATGGCGACTAAGCCATTTTCCAAGCGAGCTGAGGGATAGATTTAAAGATGATGCTGCATGTTCGATGGCGTTGTCGGAGACATATAGCGTAACATCATCAGCATATTGGAGAATCTGACAATTATAATTGAGGCTAGAGCCGATGTCGTGAGAATAAATGTTAAAAAGAGCAGGGCTCAGTACCGATCCTTGGGGCAGGCCTTTACTCAATACTCTGCAGTCAGTTTCGTAGTCAGGGACGCGGAGTGACACAGTTCGTGACATGAGCAGTGCGCATATGCATCGGACCAACTTGACCGGTACCCTCAGATGTAGCAATTTTTGCCTGAGGACTGGAAGAAGGACGTTGTCATAGGCAGAGGAGATATCCAGAAACACTGCTACTGTCGAATCATTTTTGCTCAACGCTATTCTGACGTCTGCAACCAACACAGCCACACTGTCCATCGTGCACAGACCCTTGCGAAACCCAAATTGCGTTTTTGGTAATATATTTCTACTCTCTATAAGCCACTCGAGACGGTTCTTCAAAAGATGTTCTAGTACCTTAGCCAGAGCTGAAGAGAGAGCAATGGGTCTGAATCCGTTGGGGTCACTAGAGCTTTTACCGGGCTTCAGTATTGGCATAATTAACTGCTTTTTCCATGAATCTGGGACGAAGCCAATATCAAAGCACTTGTTTACAAATTTTAAAAAGTAGTTTAGAGTATGGGGACCAGATTTAACTAAAAATGAGTAAGGTAGCCCATCCTCCCCGGGAGCTGTATCCTTTACTTGTGAGATCGCTGTTCTCAGTTCATCCATAGTGAAAGGACAGTCCAATGGGTCATGAGGCCTAGATAATGTAAGGTCTGGAAACCGTAGTTCATCTTCAGCAGGAACAAAAGGGGGAGCTAATTTAGTAAAAAAAGCTTCTGCGACTTCTTCAGCAATAGAGTTTGAGGACTTAGGCGAAAAACTATTTCTGAATCTATTTATCTGTCTCCAAACTACAGTGGGGGGCGTGGCCGGAGAGAGAGAGGTGCAGAAGGAAACCCAGCCTGCCCTCTTTTTCCTACGTAGCTCTCGCTTTGTTTTGGCTAGAATTCTGCGGTACTCAATTAGATTACTAATAGTGAGGGATTCATTACATTTATTTTCGGCCTCTAAACGCTCTTTTATTAGTAGGGTGCATTCTTCATCCCACCAGGGAGGAGACGGAATCTTCCTAGAGCGGGGTTTTTTGAATGGAAAAGCCTTTTCAGCAGATCTATTAATGGCAACTGTGAGAGCATTATACACATAAGTTAGATTATCTTGGTCGGACGTAACTATATTTTGGACCTCCTTTTCTACATGATCAGAATAAGTTTCCCAACCTTTCTTGATCAAACGATATTTAAGTAAGGGTTTGGCTATTATCTCCGGAAGGGACTTGTGAGGTAAATTTACCACAATTGGGAAATGATCACTAGAGTGAGTAGAATCTAATCGGTCCCAGTTACAACATAACCCTAGGGCCAATGAGCAGATGGTCAGGTCTACACAGCTCTTTCTTTCTCCAACTTGGCCTCTGCGTGTAGGTCTTCCATCATTCAAAACACAAAGGCCAGCATGGTCAATGGCCTCGACCAGTTCCTCCCCAAAAGGATCACAATGATCTGACCCCCAACGGTAGTGGTGGCCATTGAAATCTCCCATTGTTCCCAAGAAGGGCCTTGCAGCTGAGAGAAAAGAGAAATGAGCAAAGGAATTAAAGCAATTTCAGGGTCTGAAATATAAATAGAAACTATATTAATGCCTAAGGCTTTGATAGCTATTATATTAATAATATCCTCGTGGATATCATTTAAAAGGGGAAAATTTAAGAGGGAAAAGGGAATTCTATTCTTAACAAGAATGGCGCAACCGCCATAATTATCAAATCTATCACTACGTACACAACTAAAATTATTTACATTAAAATTGAAACCTGGTCTAAGCCAGGTCTCACTGAGGCAGCAAACTGCTGCATTGAAATTATTTAAGAGATAAATTAACTCATGTTTTTTATTATTTATACTACGCGCGTTCCACTGAAGCAGTGAAAGGGGAGTAGCCATCTTGAAGAATATTGAAGATAAAATTAAGTTTATTGGCAACGTGGTCCGGTAAAGAATTTGAACAGATAAGGGAAGAGAGAAGGGAAATTAATTGATCCATTGGGTCATTATTGGGCGGTGTCGGGTTTTGTGTCTGGCTGAGGGCGCACCCATTCTGGGATGGAGAAAAGGAGTAATCCTGAGTTAAGGCTTGGTGGGCATGTCTATCATAACCAGGGGAAGGGGGGGAGTGGGGCCTGGGTTTTAGAAGGACAGTTTTTCTGAAAGATTGTTGGGGCAAGCGTTGAGCTGTTCTTTGGGAGGGGCCAGACTGAGACTGGGGGCTATTGTAATGGCGCGGAGGGGTGGACTTCACAGCCTGGGCATATTTACGAGAGATAGGCGGGATTTTTTTGCTGGCCTCAAAATAAGACATTGAGTATTCAGCCATCATACTTTTAATAGCTGTTTGTCTGCCATACTCAGGACAATCCTTGCTAGTAGCAGTATGGTTGCCATCACAATTGGAGCAAGTAAAATCACTGATATTAATTGAACAACCGTCACCAGGGTGGTCAAGACTGCATTTGTAGCATCTCGGTTTCGACCGGCATGCAACCCTCGTATGTCCAAAGCGGCAGCAGTTAAAGCATTGAACTGTGGGGTACGTGTACAGCTCAACCTCTAGGGCTGAGTAGCAGCAGAACACTCTCTTCGGCAGTACCTGTCCATCAAAAGTTAGTACAACTGTCTGGCTCGGCTTCCACACTGTTTGCCCGTCCTCGTTAGTGATTTTCCTATTCATACGTCTTACTTTTAATATGTTGCCACATCCAGATGGGACCTTGACCAGGTCCATCACCTCCTCGTCAGTGAAGTCAGCGGGTACACCTCTTACCAAGCCCATGCGAGTTATATTAAATTGGGGAATGACTGCTGTATAATTGTTATTGGCCAAAATAGGGTTTGATAAGAAGGCATTAGCATCTTCTGGCGATTTGAACTCAACAGAGACTCTGTTGCGTCCAATTCGCTTGATGCCATCAGTGAGAATGTTGGAGATATTGTGTTGGATCAGGAATAAGCCAAACTTGACATGATGTAGAGTGGTTCCTGATTTTTCATCGGTGACTGGGCGGGAAACATGGACGATAAAAGGCGCTTTGTCTAGAACAGAGTATTTTTTCCTAGCATCAAGAGGTCTCGTGGTTTTAGACACTTTGACTGGCATTTGTGCGGGCGAGTCAGACACTGCTGGGCGTTTTCTGTTTGCGACGTCAGCGATATCCATCGGCTGGGTCGAGGAGGCATCTTGAGGAAGGGAAATTGTGCATACAGGGCTATAAACGAATGGTTCTATATCGGGAGGTTTAGGGGGAATCCTATTGTCATCCATGTTCGAAGGAATAAATGTTATTACTCACCGAATAACCTTGTTTACTTATATAATAGGTACACAACACAGAACAGGACAAACAATTATAGCCAACAAAAAGACCAAGAAATAGCTAAAAACAGTAAGAATTCCGAAAGCGCATGTGCTAACCAAAGACAGCGACGACAGAATCCGTAAACTCATGTCAAGTCAAGTTATCAGTCTTATCAGGGTCAGTGCTGCCAGCCAGTACTTGGTCATTTTCCGTAAATATATAATGCTATCGAAAATAATTGAAAAATTAAGCGAGCTTACCTGTACATAAGTGAAGCTTGATTGTAATTATAAAGTCGTCTCGTCGAAGGATTAAGAACACGGCTGGCTCTGCAGTGTAGGCCGAATCATCACTATTCAGAGTCAATAAAAAAAATAAAAACTTCGTTTCTAGACTCTGTGGTTGAGGTCCGGGTCGTAATCTGTGGTGTTATCTACGTCCATTCTGTTTAAAGTTTCTCGCCACAGCCTACAACTTTTATTAGTGCAGGGTTGGGAACTTTCAGGGCGGGACTTTAATCCTTCGACGCGACGACTTTATAATTACAATCAAGCTTCACTTACAGGTAAGCTCGCTTAATTTTTCAATTATAAAGTCGTCTCGTCTCTGGATTAAGAACACGGCGATGTTCAGAGTCTTAAAAGTTGTGCACACTTAATCAGTCTATTTTGTTTTACAATCTGTTTAGCCATAGCTTAATAAGCTGGACGTTTTACTTTACAATCAACTGATCACAAATCACAACCATATCAATTAAAAACAAAGAAGGACATAATGTCAGTTCTCGATGTAATTATGTTAAAGAATTATTTTATTAATTAACATTTTAAATCAACTGGTATATTTAATGTGATGAAAAAATTGAAGCACCCATAGTATTAGCGCTCCCATAAGGAAAAATGTATGTTGACCTCAAGATATATTCTCATTTGACAATATAGACAAAGCAAATGAAGCAGGATTATTAACAATATCCTAGCTATGATAAAATTTTGCAAACAAGAGTTTTGGAACCAAACTGCAGTTGAACGAATTATCTCAAAATGTACACCTTTTCTGTATGCTAATGAAGTTGCATCATGTCTAGTGCAGTGACTTTAAAATTGGAAACATCAATTCCTGACCTGTGAAGAATCGACTCAGGGTCTGAGTGGTATATTGATGGTTTTTTGTATGTGATAAAAAGATATTATTTAGATACTCTTAGAGGTTTCGTAGCTGCCAAGTAATCTAGTACTGTTTTTGCTGGGCCAATAGAGCTGATGGGTAGGAAGGGGAATATGAACGTAGGCTGTTTTCTCCTGATGAGAATTCTTGATTCATCTCGAAATTGGATTACTATTCGTGTTGAAGTAACATTGTCATTTTAATCAAAATCAAGGATAAAGTTTGCATCCCATAGGCTTTTGCTAACGCAATCTACATTAGTCTTTACCCCACCTGAGGGTCCAGTAGAAGGGAAATTGCAGAATTATCTCTATTCAATGTATTGTAGAAAGAACAATCTTTGTACCTATGTGTAAGATATTTGAAAACCCAGGATGTGGGAGCGGAGCACTAATAGTTAATAAGAAGTACTACCTCATATTGCTTTATGCTCGAGGCGGAAAGATAAGCTAGCAATATCTCAAGGGTCACGTCTGGGGCACCCCGACGTTGTGAAGTGGATGGGCTCTGTCTCTGAAAGGAGAGAAGCAAATCCTTATACTAGGTGATAGTATTACTGATTCGCAAACTAGACGCGATAAGAAAAAACAGGATACCAAGTTTGAGTGGGTCACTGTGGGACTACTACTATACCCTCAGCTTTATCTGATATTATTTTATCAACGGTTCTCAAAGCCTAAGGCAAATGAATGAATTCGTCCTTTGAATTCCTCCAATCTAAAGTGAATACATCCACTACAATCGCACCTGGACGGTATGCCACGATACCTAGGAGTAGCACTTGGCATTTATTCGTGTCACGAACGGATCTATACTAAGGACTCCTACTATTGTAAACGTTTAGTCCGAATGTGTTGTGCTTACGAAAGTTTTAGTTCGAAAAAAAAACTCCTAGTATGTTCACTAGGGACTCAAAAACAGTGGAATTTAGTTCCCAGTCAGCATCAATGTTATTTTTCCCGGATTCCCTGTCACCGTCAAAATTGTTCTTAGATTTGATATAGCTAACAAACATGTGTAGGTAACCCACGTTGTTCGCGCCAGTCACAAATTTCCCTTGATAATGTGTTTAGTTTGGGAGGGTGAAATCTACCCATTTTGTTAATATAAGCCAGAGCAGTAGAGTTAAGGTCACAGCCTTTTTCGACCCTCAATAATATACTACTACTAGCTGAACCCGCAAACATTGTTTTGCCAGGAAGAGCTATGAAAAATAGATAACCTATTCTGAGATCTACCGATTGTTCATATGAAACTTCATCAAAATCAGTCAACCCATTTCGGAGGAATATGCGCACTAACATTGTGACACAAGAATTTTTATATTAGCTAGGTTTCTCAGACTGCAAAAAAATTTAGGTTGAAGAAAACAGCTTGTAGTTCGAGGAAATTAATATGATATGATTCTTTCCCTCGGGTTCTGTCCGGAATCCATCCCCCCCCCCCCCCAAAAAGAGGGCGTCAGAAAATATCTCTAAGGCATAGTCTTCTCCTGTGTAATGATTCCTTAATCCGTTAAAATATTGTCTTTCCACCAGTTAACGTCTCGGAGAAACTCTTTAGGGATTTGCCTGACTGCATCATACATAACTTCCCTGATTGGCTGACAATGCCATATACTTCTGTCTTTTTAAGAGCTTTGTATGAAGGATATTTGTATGAAGGGGGTACACCCCCGGCAGACGGACACCAATATCCATATCATTTTTGCAAATTGTATAATTGAGCAACTTTCTTTTTAAAAAACGAGTTTAGTTATATCGATGAAGCATAACACGCTTCTCGTCGGTGATAGTCATTAGGTAGGTCTATCGTTTGTTTTATATCAACCATAAAACCTAAGAAAGTGCAGCGGTGTTTGGGTTCTGTACAACTCTGTTCTATTATATTGCGTTTGGATAACTCATAATTCTGAGCAATACACAAAAAATCATCCAAATAGTTAATTGAAAATACCTACGCCCCAATGTCTTAAGATAATTGTAATAGGTATATATTTACTTGTGTGTAATAAAAGTATTAATAGTAATAATTAATAGACAAGAACTGGTCTAAGCAGTTTTGTGAAGATATACGGTTTTGTGTTAAATCCAAATGCCTGGAATTTGTATGTCTTGCTCTGAAAGATAACCTTAAGATATTTCTTATGAGTCATAATAAAAATTATTCACTAGGAAGTATGCATTTTAAGGTAAAATTTTTCCCATGAGATACCTAGTCTCGTTCTATCAGTGTAAGGACTGTTCGAATGTCTTTAAGTTTTAAATGTTCCGAGTAGGTACAGTTGTATATGAACTTATTCAGCGATTTGAGGTTATGAATGAATCTATAGGAACGGTCCCGGTTTTTTCATTATGAAAATAAGAAGCAGGAACTGATCCTTAAGGAGTAGTACTACCTTAATTACAGCCTGTTCCTGTAACTCTATTCAGCATTTTGAAATATTAAATTCTCTCTGGGAGATAAGTTGCTATATGGGGTACCTATATGTCTTTAGTACACTGGCTTAGTAAAGGGTATCTTCTAATAACCCTTCACACAGCTTATATGTAACTATCTGACATTAGACGCTCCCAGTTTTTGTAGAAATAACCAGCATGAGGTAAGTTATAACCTGAAAGGGTAGGTATTAGCGTTTCTATGAAGGGTGTTTTGGGCACTGGAACTTGTTCTTTGCTGGAAGCGGGTGCTTTTATTTCTCTTGCGTATCTCTTGTTAGGAAGATAGATCTGGGACTGGCAAGGGGAGGTGAAGTTTCTTGTATGTGCTTCCGAGTTAGGGAGCTGGTAGGTACTTTGCGATCTTTGATGGCTCTGATAATGTATCTCCAAAAAAAAAAGGACCTATCTTCTGGCAGATTTGTTGATACAAACTTTATAGCTAGAGCAAGGGCAGGAAGCAAAGTATTCTTCCTATATTGTCTGTGACTGCCTATAGAAAGTATATGCCAACAGTTTTGTATTGTATGTAAGGTTCATAAGCCTTCTAATGGCGGTAATTAGCATAACAATAGTTAAACAATGATTAAACAATGGCCGCCTGCCCGCTGCGGGCGTTTGCCAAGCGAAGGGTTAATTGGTCTTTTGCCTCTTGAGCAGAATTAAGACTTGATATTACCGCTAACAGTACTGCTGATACAAGGCCTTGCTGTTGCTGACTATCCCACAGCTGGAGAGTTAGCGTGCTGCAACTTCCTGATTAAGCTCTGGATCATCCAGATTGCAGATCTTTGGGGATGGATAGGCCTTCAGGAGATCACTTACAGTTGCCTTGGTCAATCCAGCCTTGATTATGACTATTAGCCAACTCCTCATGTATTGGGGGACCCGTAATGTTCTCGTCAACCCTATCTAAATAATCCTCTTGATTACCCGTGAACATACGGAGATGATGTGCATCAAGCATGGGTTGACAGGTCATAGGTTATGTTTTCCCCCCTGTTGCCCCTAATCCATGAAAATCAAGATGATCTTCTATTATTTTCGCCCGATGTTGGGTTTTTTAAGGACTAGTAGACCAGCTGTGCTAGGAGAATATATATTATAAGTCCGCCTGCCATATTTTCCTACCGAAGAGGTTATAGGTCTGGCGGCGTCGTGAACGGCCATTGCATATTTTGTCACAGCCATGTGTTACTGTAGGAAAGGCAATCCAGGGTTTTTGGCGTTACCGACTTGATCTCTTTTGGATCGTAGCGGATTTAGGAGTTCAAGTAGCTCCGAGTCAACCTCTGGATAAACCTGGCACGCGGACTGTCATTTTCGAAACAAGTAGCCCGACAGTCGGGCATCTATAGTGCCCAAGAGCTAACCACTGGACCTCTTCTACGATCTCTCGGGTTAATTGAAGGTCGGAAAGACCTGTGCGTGCCAGTCACCTGCATCATCGTCGTCATCGGAGATCTTCGCATATTGCAGTCGCTGCCGCTTCGTAGCGTTGAACTCCTCTTGGAAATCATGAATCTTGCGTAGAATATCTTCTTCTCGTACTCTTTTCATCCTAAAAACAAAAATTGAAAATTTTCTGATGAAAAGCCATGCGATAATTTCGGCACTAACTTGACTTGCAGAATGGACGTAGATAACACCACAGATTACGACCCGGACCTCGACCACAGAGTCTAGAAACGAAGTTTTTATTTTTTTATTGACTCTGAATAGTGATGATTCGGCCTACACTGCAGAGCCAGCCGTGTTCTTAATCCAGAGACGAGACGACTTTATAATTCTTTTAGATTTAATTAATACCTAAGCTAATCTGCAAATATCCACATAGTAGTTAAATTGTGTAACTAATGAAACTTATTAAAAATGCACTTATTCATAGCTACATATTTCATATAGCTATGAATAAGAGGATTTTATAAATTAAAAAATACTTAACATAAAAAACACTCAGCCAAACCAGTAACCGGGAGGAGAAGGCAAAGATCAGGGTTTATCAATTGGCAGAGTTTTTCAAAACAGTTATTTCTTTATACTTTTTCGAGTAAATAGGTAGTTTTGAGAGCCTGAGCTGATTATTTTTATTTTGGCTGCTTTAATAAAATATAAGAGTGAAAAAAAAAGATGTTGTACGTCATCAATGAAATCCTACGAGCTGACAATACTAGTAATGCCGTTGCTAGATACAAGAAATATTTAAATAAACAAAACTAAATACACCTACCTAATTTGTACAAACGTAAACTTTTTTATTTTAATTTTTTAGGTCTGACTTGGATTAACGACTGACATCTATCGACGGCAGCCGGCATCAACTGCTTAACGTGCCTTGCGAAACACGGAAACGCTCGGAAAAATGCCACTAGCGTTAGTCATACTCGTAGAACGGTTATCCATTCATGCACTGGACGCGCCCTATGTTGCTTAACCTTCGAGGCCTTAGGGTGGCTTAAAAACTTCTTACAGTAAGACCAGACCAGCCACTAGTCTTACAAGGCTCCACCAATCTGGACTTGGCCCCCGTGTTGAAGTATGGCCTATAGGTACCTTCCTCAGCGAAGAGACCCGTGCCCCTCGGTGGGGACATAATGGGTTGATGATGATTGTAATTAATTTTTTAGTTCTTGGATCCACGCCCACGATCTTCACGACCAGGTTATCATAGTGTGGGGCCAGAGGCAATGTATGTGCCTGTATTTAAATGTAAAGATGTAAATTATTTGATTTATTACGGAATACCGAGATGACAATATCTTTTTGATTTAAAGAATGCATTTGCTGGATATTAATTAAAGCTTTAATTCATATTGTATGGTCCATCCTTTTTTGTTCCTAAATAAATGAAGATTAAGTCTACAAAATAATGGTATTGTGAACTTTGTAAGTTCATCCAAACATTCCATTATTTGCCGATGGAAAGAAAGGATTGTTCTGAAGTAGGTATTAATATTGTATGAGGGCTCCCCGAGGGAAAACAATAGAATATTAGAAAAAACAAAAAAAAGGAAATTCCCAGGTTGAAGGTAATTTTCACACTCTGTCACAAAAAATATGCGGAAAATTGAAACATTGCTGGGAATTAGGTAGGGTGGGTGCACCAGTCCCAAACCAGTTAAGGAAATTTTTACTTTGAAATGCTCTGGACCGGTATAATGGAGATTTAACTGACAAATGTATATATAAAGTGGTTTATTATTTACTAACACTTCAATATTGATAAACTATTTGAGTCCAACATTTTCAGTTTTTTATAGATTTCATGAATAATACCAAAAACGGGAATGTGCCTTATTTTTGTTAAGTTTAAGTTTGACCAGTGCGCTCCAATAGATGACCAATTTTGCACCAATAGTTGACCACTGAAAAACGAATGAAGACAAGGTAACCTAAAACGCTATTATGTATGAAAAATTGACTTTAATGTATTCTAAAAGATTATCTTGACTTATTATTAAAAAAAATTAAAAAATCACGTGAAAGTAGGTAATACCTACCTAATAAAATACATTTTTCTCCTAGCCCAGTCATCTGGTATATTTCGCGCTATTTTAAGAGGAATCCTTTCGTAAAATATTCCCAAATCAGTGATGCTTTCTTTTTCTTTATCTTTACCCAACACCAAACTTGACGCAGCACAAACATGTAAACTAGATTCATCAGCGCTTATCGGGATCGGTATTTCTTCATCATGTTCAGTTATTAAAAACTCTGATCGGACATCATCATCATCATCATCAGCATCATCAGCCCAAGGCTGCCCACTGCTGGGTATGCCTTTTTTTGGGTTGGACACGTCCAATAAAAAGCCAAGTTGATCCGGACAAAAAAATTCGATTCACTTCTTAGCGTTAGCGTTAATCCACCTATTCAACAGCAACTCTCTTGTGGGGTCAAGATAGTTGGTGGTCCCATTTTACTCTGCACTGCACTCATTTTCAGTGTGTTTATAACAAGGGGGTGAGGTCTGGTGAGGGATCTGGTATTTTATGCTGGCTATATTTCAGTGCCTCTACCTATTTCGTTGAGGCACTTCATCATTTATCTTCCTCTGTATAATTAAAAAAATGACTTTTTGGGGGGGAACCTTTAATTTAAAATTCTAAGTTAGAAATAACTAAGTTAAACAGTAATCTGGTCATCCTTAGGAACACTCTTTTGGTACCAATAACAAACCAGTGGTCAATTACTGGTACTAATGGTGTTTCCCACTTTGGAACACCATTAATATTGTAAAGTGGATACGAGTGATAAAACGATTTTAGAATAAATAAAATTTAACATAAACGCAACAACATGAGAATTTTACAGGGAATGACATAAAACAAAATACTACTTTGTTATATGTCTGACATCACTGACAGAGAGTAAAATGGCATTAAAAAGATATTAAACTCTATCGATATCCTCTATCGACTAGGTAAACACTCCTTGCTCTAACAGGTACACTGCTAAAATAGGTAGTAGGCTTAGCTCTAAATTGTCAAACAAAAGCATCGCTATGAAAAAAAAGCAAAATAAGAGAAAATAACATATACACCAGTTGCAAACCATTTGGTCAACAACAGGTATCTAGTACAAGGTGTGTCCCAGTAGTTAACCACCTCAAAAAAATATTGATAATATCATTTTATATTAAAAATAATAGCTCGTAGCTCCTAAATAAACATTAAATTTTCAATATTATACAACTTTATGACAGTTATATAAAAAAATAAGGGATTAAATAAGATTTTAACTTGCCATGTCAACGTCCACTTCTAACTGTAATGGCGGCTGAAAACCGTCTAAATGAGACACAGTCTGACAAAAAGAGGAAGAAAGCTATATTTTTCATTATCTCTAGCAAAAAAAAATGTTTGGAAGTTTGGTAACAGTCTAGGCAACGTAACAAAACAATTGGATTCCTCAAAAATGCCCATCATTTCTTAATTTATTTAATTGATTACGTGAGTGGTCAACCACTGGTACATGGTTTGGGACTGGTACACCCATCCTACACGAAAAAAATCGTTACCTACCACCAAATTACCCATACAAAGCCTAAATTACCATAAAACTGGTAAAATCATACGACACGGCAATGCTAGTCAGTGCTGCCAGGTTCTGCCAGCCTTGTTATCTGACAATACGAGATTGGTGGTTATCTGAATCAAAGCCATATCAAAGCCAAATCAAAGCCAAATCAAAGCTGCACTTTTAAAAATAATATATTATTGCCGTAGATCAAGTTAATGCTGTGAAATAAAAATGGCGTTTTTCTGTAGTAAAATAAAACTGGCAACTTCATTACTGTCAAAAAAGTAAACTGTCATAATTTTAAATAAGTTTGCGCGAAAAAGTACCGTTTTATTTTCTTTATTCTATTTTCACGTATTTTTAAGTCTCATCCCTGCGATAAACCAGACGAAAGCCGAAAAAACCCAACTTACAAACGAGAAAAACCATAATCGCGCGCCGACTCGCCGATTTTCCCGCTTTAGAAAGTGAAATTATCCATCTGCCAAACAAACGTACAATTATGTTATCAAACGAGGACTTAGAAAGGCTAATTGCCGCGAAAAAGCGTGAGATATTGAAAGAGAAATCCGTATTGGGTCTGTCCCCGCCGCCGCAGCCGCGTGCTAGCGTGAGTATCTACGGTAGTGTAGTAAAGTTGTAGCTGTATATTGTTTTGCCGCGAACCACCTGTTGTGTTTACGTTGATAATCATAGTTGCATCGATTTTTCGCCGCATACGGTTGCCGGTGGCTCGTGTATCGATTCAGCGAGCGCATTAGCGCCAGCTTGTTTGTTTATTCACAATGCGGGTGTAGGCTAAGTTAGTTTTTATTGTGGATTAGAGACTAACTGGTAAGTCTATTGTTCTACTCTTTTGCTCATGCTATATTGTGGCTTACAAGCTAACCTGGCACTCTTTTTTTTGCCATAGCCTACAACCTATTCTCAGACCTACAAAATATACACAAAAAATCATAACAATTGGTCTAGCCGCTTCGGAGGACTTCAATAATAAAAATCACAGTGTTTTTCTTGAACTCTGAAGATTTTTTTCACGAAATCTACCATATGGGTCAATATACGCTATTTGAATTTCTATGGTCCATGGACAAATATTATGTTAAAATTATTATATTATTGCGTCCGTATGCTTAAGCATTAAAGAATATGGTCTTTTATTTGGCCCACATAGTCTATTCACGATAATTGTTTAATTTAAGACATAATCGTTAAAAATAGTTTTAAATGTATACTCCCCTGGCCTCCCCATTTCTAGATTATAATGATTTTATGGCGAGATATTTTTAACTACGTATGCCATTATGTTTTTTTAAATATGATCATACGCTTTTATAAACATCGAAACATATTTCATCAAAATATACAGTAAAAAGTTTTTGTAATATAAAGAAAAATAACTTACTTTCATGTCACGTTACAAAAAGGTCACTTCATCTGGCGAAACTCAAAGAAGTAAAATTTGACTTAAAACCGCAAAGGTATGTTTTTGTCCATGAACTACGCGCATACAATAGTGTTAAGTTAGAAACAAGCTAATGACGTTGAGCAAAATTCCTATAATATAGCGTCAATTTGCGATTCACTGTAGGAAAGCTGTTTCTGCCAGTCGTTGGAGTATTTCCTCTGGCAAGCCTATGTTTTTGTATTTTATAGTTACGAAATTGTGTATTTGCACAATGCAATGTTTATTGTGTGTAGATGTCATGTATTACGTTAAACGGGGATCAGAAAAGCGAGTCATATGTTTTTTGTAGGTTTTGTGCGATTTTGTCACTCCTGTGGCGTCACTCCTGTGGCATATTTCATGTTTTATTTAATATGTGTCCCCTTTCTTAGCTATAATCAATGGCCTGTCACTTCCCTGCTTTCATTTGTGACTACTCTGCCAATAGTGTCAGTCCTCGGGTAACACATTTTCCTCTGGTGCTTATAAAATTCAAAAAAATGGAAAAATCTTCTGGCCCTCATTATTAAACATTTAAAAATTGTGTCAAATAGAGAAATTATCAATATTGAATGGATAAGATTACATTTCCTTCTGGAACGCAAAAAAATCAAATACCGTATATTCACCCATATGGTATATTAGTCTAGCGGTGCCTGCGACTATGTTTGCATCAAATGATCAGCCTATGTCTACCCTGAAGGTGCATTTTAAATGCTGGTGAAAGATTTTTTTAAATTGGATAAGTACTTTCAGAGATTACCGTCGTCTATACACACACTGTCCACCTTATTAGAAACCAGAAATTTATTTCATTGTAAACAAGTTACATTTTTTTTGTTGAATGTCAAATGTAGATAGATAGATAGATAGATAGGTTTACAATGTGTTGTGCTTACGAAAGTTTTAGTTCAAAAAAAGATAGATAGAATATTCTTTATTGTATGTACACCAGGAATTACACATGAAATTTGACAATAGCATAGTACAGTACATTTGGCGGCTTTATTTCTAAGAGTAATACTTATAATTTTATGTATGTACTTATAATTTTATTGTTAGCCGAATGTAGTGGAGAATAAATAATGCAGCGAAAAAAAAATCCTTTCTGACCATTTAAATCACCTTTAATCTCATACAAAGTTGATATGAATGCACAATCTATTATAATTATCAAGTAATAGTTTTTAGCAGTTTTCAGTTCTGTATTTGAGGAGCTTAATTTTTATCCTTTTTTAATTTTTTTCCTGTATTATTAAAAGGCCATCACAGGAGCAGTAATGATTAAAATTTGTCAGGATGTTGATTCAATTAAGTTAATTGAAAAATACATAATCTAGCAAAATATTCTCAGACTAGTGAGTCTGAGAATGTTTTGCTAGATTATGTATTGGTTATATGTTTTGCTAGATTATGTAGACAGTGGTCTATTCCATCTATTCTCACCTATTGTTTTTTTTTTATTTACATCTAATGTAAAAAACGTAAACTCAAACTCATAATATTATTTGCGAATAATTATTATGACATACCTACATAGTTGCACAGATTCTAATGGGCGTTTTTCCTTTCTTTTTTTTCTTAGTTCCTTGAGATACACTAGATGGCGCCATTCGTTTCTTCATACGAATTTGTGATTCGTTGCAATCAATGTCAAAGTCAGTCCACAGATCACTAAACAAGAGAAGGAACCAGGGTTGCTATTCGGACGAGGTTTCTCGTAATAAAAATAAAAATTCAAACCCACAATCCACAGCAAAGACTCCAAAATATCCAAAATCGCACTTATCACCAAACGACAACAGCATTTTTGTTTTCCCTAATCAACCATCACAAATTCCACAGAACCATAGTATTATTTTTTGCTTCGACGTTTATTGTTACGGTACGGCAGCGCCACCTAGGGATTCTTTTGGAACTAAATTTGACATAAGGAAAAACGCTCATTGCAACAAAGTAAATGTATTCTAACACTTAGCAGCAGTTATAAACATTTTTGATAGGTACATTATTATGGCTTACTTAGCATGCAATATTTAACAATCATAATTGGGTATTTGACAAAATGTCAAATGAGTTAGGGACTTCACACACGACGGCTATAATATACATTACATCCCGGGATGTATAGCTTTACATTATATTAAAGTATCACACACGCAACAGGTAACGTAATGTATATTTCGCTTCATTTCGTTGACATACGTCTCGACCGACACACGTTCCGGCTGCTAAGGCGTTATACAGGGTGTTGTTTGGATCTGTTGACTTACTTACTACTAGATTTAATAGATAGCTAGTTCATCAGAAGATGATTGAGATTTTGATGCGCGTATGCGTTGGCACATGTGCCAAAAATAGAACGATGTGCATTGAACATCATATAAAGTAAGGGAAATTCCGAAGAGTTTAAATTATATGCGGAATTATCAGACATCGCCACCTAGTGGACAGGCATGATATTATAAAAAAATTGATGACCACTGTGTTGCTAGACTTTTTTTTCTTTTCTTGAGGTAGATTGATTTTTGTTACTATCCTTCATGTTAAAGGCAACTTTAATGTTATATTCCATCACTATATAATTTGTAACTTCTATGTTATATCTATAAAATCATAGGACATCAATCGACAGAATCGAAGAATTGCTCGCAGCCCTGGCCGCCTGAGTGATCTTAAACGATCACGAAGGTTAAGCAACATAGGGTGCGTTCAGTACGCGGATGGGTGGCCGTTTATGATTAACGCTAATGGCATTTTTCCGAGCGGTTCCATGCTACGCAAGGCATGTTAAGCAGTTGGTGCTGGCTGCCGTCGATAGATGGCAGTCGTTAAGCCAAGTCAGAGGCCATAGAGTAAGACCAGCCACTACTCTTACAAGCCTCCACCAATCCGGACTTGGCCCCCCGTGGCGGAGTATGGCCTATACCTTCCTCAGGCTTACGAAACGTAGCTTACGGCCGATTTCTGAATTGAGAATTTCGCTAAGTAAATACTTAACTCTGGTGTTGTCTCGTCAAATTTCTCAGAAAAGAGCGTGACAGAACGTTATTTAAATATTTACTTAAGTGAAATCCTCAATTCGGAAACCGGCCTTTAGCGAGACTATTTAGTGATTACAGATAGGACTACAAGTGATGTGGAGCAAATAATTTTTTTGAGACAGGACTCTGAATACTTTATATGTCGTTTAGCGACATAAGACTCCTAGTGGAGTTTTTGAATCACCAAGAAACTTTTTGAACACCCTGTTCGAAGAAAGATGTATCGTAATATACGAAAAGGTATTGAGATATATTAATATGTATCGACAGGTAAATATACATATTCGTATCGCTCAGTACCTTTAAGGTACGAAGATGTAAAGATGTATATTATAGCTGCCGTGTGTGGTCTCCTGACGATTTCTATGGAAAGATGTAATGAGATATATCGTGCTATAATATACATCTTTGCCTTATAGCTGTCGCGTGTGGAGTCCCTTACTTTTGTATGAAAATACTTGCTTGTAGTGACATCACATTTCAGAGCACTCTTTTTATGTTTCATCTATTTAAAAATTGTAAATGATTAAAAGAATACATTTTCCGAAATATTTTGTAATTTTTGTTTTAATCGAGCATCTCAAATAATTTATTGTTGATAGTGTCAAATACCGTATTATGTATATATTTAACCTGTAGGTTTTTTGGTGGGCCACCATAAAGCGGCTTTTTAATTGTTCTTTTCAAGGTCACAACGTAACTGAATACGAAGCTGATTTTTTATTCGCTAATTAAACATAAAATAAAACCCATCGACATTCATTAGTCGTTGTATGCACGCACGCCGGTTTCGGTTTCTTTTTATCTTGCCCCTTGCTGATACAACCCCTATTTGGTCGTACATCCGTCTGGGGCATCCCTTACCGGCCCTTCCACTCACTTTCGCCGACCTCTGTGGCGCAGCGGTTAGCGCATCTGCCTATCATGCGACAGGTCCCAAGTTCGAATCCCGGCTATGGACAAAAGAAAAAAAACCCAGGTCTTGGATGTTTACATGTTTGTGACATCGCTGTTTCTGGTTCCAACGACACAGGGTATCCTAGGGTGGGACCAGAAACAATGTATGTGCCTGCATTTAAAATAAAAATATTCACTTCGATTTACTTATAGATGGAGTAGGCCAGCCATGGATATCAGCAAATACCTACTAATTTATGAAACACTGCACCCCTTCGCAGGGAACTACTAGAAGCCCTGCCTTTAAATATTGTACCATGTTTAGGTAAATGTCAAGACGTATTGATTGCCGACGCTCGCTACACTACTTCAATTTTGCTCCAAGTTCTATTTTCTTGGTCTGGCTGTTGGGCTGTGTGCATAATTGAGGTGTAGTTAGGTTGAAGCTTCGTAATATAAGATGTTTGAAATTTAGAACTTTTTTCTTCTTACTTGGTTTTTTCAGCCAGTCTTTTTTATGGCGGATTATAGCTGATCTACCCATAGCAAAAAGTTTGGCTAATTTGGAAGTTGGACTCTTTTACAAAAGTGTATGGAAAAAAAAATCGCAATTCTGAAATTTTTAGTAAGCGCACATAAGCAGTAGTACAAATCGCACGCCTGTATCCCAGAGGGGTAGGCAGAGACCAGAGAATGCCACCTGCCACGATCCCGACGAATCACTTTCACTTCATCGACATTCAAGTAATAAGTACTTAAGATTTATAAAAAGCCGGATATTTTTGGTAACGTTCTAGTTATGTAGTTGACCTGGGATGAACGCACTTACCCTTATACCTGGGTTGTACGTAGCAAGCGGTGAGGTATGTTAACACCACAGACAATAGGGTGTCCTCACGATGATTTCCTTGACTGGTAGCGAGTGGTATTGCTACTACACCTTCACAAATGTACATAATTCAGAAAACAAACATTGGTAAATGCCGGGGTTCGAACCCACGAGCTACCGAAGATGAGGCCAGCGTTTTACCGCTGCGCTACCGTCGCTCCTTATAATAAACAATACTGGGTACCGTACAGACTGCCAGAATGTACGACGAAATTGAAATGACTGAATGAGTCGACTGTACCAATGAAGAGCAATTTTACCAGCAGCGCGTAACGACTTTTTGAATACTTCGCCTGCCCCGCCCTTGATAAACTCTGATTGTATCATTAGCCTTATTAGTTTTGTAAAATTCAAGGGTCTTTACCCTGACTACACTTTGAAAGAAAGAAAGAAGACTTATTAGAATTGTCACAGAAACACAATGTATACAAGTACGTAACAAAATATGTACACAAAAGTAAAAAAAATAAAAACAAAACAATCATAGTAAGAACATCATCATCAACCCATTATGTCCCCACCGAGGGGCACGGGTCTCTTCCCTGAGAAAGGTATAGGCCATACTCCACCACGGGGGCCAAGTTCGGATTGGTGGAGGCTTGTGAGACTAGTGGCTGGTCTTACTGTCAGAAGTTTTCAAGCCGCGCTAAGGCCTCTGACTTGGAGTGGCCTTACTTACGCGTTTGATATCTACACGCGGAGTGCGACAGGCCCGCCCCCGCGACTTAGAATAAAAAAAAATCACGTTATCCGATCATGTAACTGTAATTGAACTATAATGCACTAACAGAATTGGGGCCCTAAAGAAATCGAACCCACAGCCTCGGTGCCCCGAATAATCCCCGGGTCTTGAATGTTTACATGCTTGTGATGTCACTGTTCCTGGTTCCCACGACACAGGGTATCCTAGTGTGGTGCCAAAAGCAATGTATGTATGTGCCTGTATGAAAATGTGTATGTTTAATCTACTTACCGTCAGACTAACGTGCCAGCGTTTCCCACGTTTGTGTTGACCTTGCACGGTTACCATGACACCAGGGTGCTTTATTACTTCATTAGTAATAAGGAATAACTTATTAATAGTTAATTAATAACATATTACTTAGCGGCAGCGCCATTGCTCCATATACAAGACAAAAAAACCAGTGCCGGATTAAGCCTTCGTTCAACCTGCATTCCTAATTGCCAGACTTAAAAATCCAGATCTGTGGTGGCTCCCTATCCACTGGCAAACAAGTATTGAATTAAAAAAGAAAATAAAAACGGTCGCTACGCAGTTCAGCGTAGCGTATCCGTGACTTCCTTATTTCCCCTATCCACTGGCAAAAAAATGTTAAATTCATCATCATCATCATCAAGCCCCCACCTAGGAACAAGGGTCTCTTCCCTGAGGAAGGTATAGGCCATACTCCACCACGGGGGCCACGTCCGCATTGGTGGAGGTTTGTAAGACTAGTGGCTGGTCTTACTGTCAGATGTTTTCAAGCCGCCCCCTAAGGCCTCTGACTTGGCTTAACGACTGAATTTAAAAAAGAAACAAAAAAACACTTTTACATTGCATATCCGTTGCTTCCTACATTTAAAGTTGTAGTATTTTTTTGTACTTCCACTTCCAGTTAGAGAGCGACAAGGAAAACACTCCGCCGCCGTCACCGCCCGCCGTCGATCAGAAACGGGTGAAGTTTGTCGACCAGAGCCCTGCTGAGGATGTCGCCGACAGTCCAAGAGTTGGTGACGGGAGTTCCGAGGCTCGGAGCGAGGACACCATAGCGCCTGACCTCGAGAGGTACATTCGGGTGAGTTTGATTTCGATGTGGTACTCTGCAGCAGAGCCACCACCTTTTTTGTTATTTTAAAACTCCCCGGCGTTTTTAATAATCCGTCTTCCCTCTAACGTAAATAGAGTCTGTGTTTGCAGTTTTTTTAATTAGAATCATATTTTTTTATGAATTTGACACATGATTTGTCAACCTTATTAGTAGCGTATTAAGTAGCGTCATAATTTTAAAATCCAAATGATAATCTGGGACAACACAAAACACTTATCGCGATTAACTTCACAGACGAAATAGTTACACAATTAACACCTTAAAATTAACATTGTAAAAGTTGTAAAAAATCAGGACGACACAAAAAACACTAAATACTACACAAAGACACTAATCACAAAATATAATCACAGGCAGAGTTTATCACACCTTTATTTATCACGTATGTGTTTCTGGAGTTCTGCGGATCCTTCAATTGTCTGAGCCACCACCTTAGAATCTGAGCATTTATATCTTAAAAGGATAAAATAGGCATTGATTGTGGCTCTGCTGCGGAGCATACTCTCTAGCAGAGCCACAAAAAACATGTACTCAGGAAAGATAAACGCTCCCGTTTTTTGATTAAAACTGTTGTACGAGTAGCGTTTGGGTGAATATACGGTATTTGATTTTTTTGTGTCCCAGAAGGAAATGTAATCTGTTCCATTCAATATTGATAATTTCTCTATTTGACACAATTTTTAAATGTTTATTGATGAGGGCCAGAAGATTTTTTCATTTTTTTTAATTTCATAAGCACGAGAGGAAAATGTGTTACCAGAGGACTGACACTATTGGCAGAGTAGTCACAAATTAAAGCAAGGAAGTGAGAGGCCATTGATTATAGCTAAAAAAGGGGACACGTATTAAATACGTATTAAAATAAAACATGAAATATGCCAGAGGAGTGACGCCAGAGGAGTGACAAAATCGCACAAAACGTACAAAAAACATATCACTCGCTTTTCTGATCACCGTTTAACGTAATACATGACATCTACACACAATAAACATTGCATTGCGCAAATATAGAATTTCGTAACTATAAAATACAAAAACATAGACTTGCCAGAGGAAATACTCCAACGACCGGGGAGGCCAGAGGAGTATACATTTACAACCATTTTTAACGATTTATGTCTTAAATTAAACACTTATCGTGAATAGACTATGTGGGCCAAATGAAAGACCATATTCTTTAATGCTTAAGCATACGGACGCAATAATATAATAAGTTTAACATAATATTTCTCCATGGACCATAGAAATTCAAATAGCGTACATTGACCCGTTTATTGCGTACGTATTAAAAAGTATCGTTAACTGACAGCGGATTTATATATTTTACGTTTATCAACATTTTCTTAGAAAGAGCATAAATATATATAACCGTCCCATTGTCCCACTGCTGGGCAAAGGCCTCCCCTCCTGCTTTCCATCTCTCTTTGTCTTCAGCCACCTCGCCTCATCCCGGTAAGAATGCATTTAGGTCGTCGCGCCATCCTCGCCTTGGTCTGCCGCGACGTCGGCGTCCATTTTGCGGAACCCAGTCGGTCGCAATTTTGGCCCACCTATCTGCGCTCTTACGGCAGACATGACTAGCCCAGTCCCACTTTAACCTGGCGGTCGCAACCCCAACATCTATAAATCAATTTTAGTTTTTGAGCGCAGCGTCGTGTTTCTAATACGATCTATTCTTTTCACACGTAAATTACAGCAAACCTTGACTATGGACTTCTATTAATAAAGACATAATATGAATGGAAATATGAAGATGATGGGTAACCTGACTTCTATGACTAACGCTAGTGGCATTTTTCCGAGCGGCTCCATGCTTAGCAGGGCACGTTAAGCGGTTGGTGCCGGCTACCGTCGATAGATGGCAGTCGTTGAGCCAGGTCAGAGGCTTTTGGGCGGCTTGAAACCTTCTGACAGTAAGACCAGCCACTAGTCTTTCGTAATCAGGACTTGGCCCCCGTGGTGGAGTATGGCCTATACCTTCCTCAGGGAAGAGACCCGTGCCCCTCGGGTGGGTTGATAATGAAGAGTGGAAATAAATTACTTCAACAATCAGACTTGATATCGCTGTAGCGAGGAGGCAATAGTTGTTTTTTCATTTCAACATCATGTTGTCGCATTAATGGGTTGAGGAGTGGCTGTCGGAACAATTAAAATAGGGTATCCAGAGGCAGGAAATGTCTATATTTTATTTGTGATGTAAAAGACAGGCACATGGGATCAATGAAATAAGAAGTCTTAACTAATGTCTGAAAAAGAAAATAAAACAATGCAATTTGGAATAAAAAAAGCAGAACAGTTGCATATTATGTGCCTTTTAAATATTTTATATTGTTATAGATATTATGCCCTATAAATCCATAAAATGATCCGGGTCGTGATAAAAAGAAAGCATGAAATGAATAAAAATTAGGTCCACCCAGTTTGGAAGCTGAGGGTTATCCAGCTCCAGCTACGTCCAACCACTGTGGCAAATGTCGAAATATAATTAAAATTGAATTCTTAATGGCCAGAAATAATAGAAAGCAACGAGGCGAATTGCACCTAGTTACAATGTTTCAATAAAATACCTCTAGAGGACACTAATAAGTCAGCAATCGCGCACTATTTCATTTGCTTCTAATATATCTCATGGTCAGCTCGAGCACTTCAACTCAGCTAGATGTCCAAACTAATTGGCTCGATAGCTTTATCTCTGCAAGGTTGGCGTGCGGACCACCGACTATCAACTTCCACTCCTACACAGTTGTGTTCGTGAAAAGATCCAAATCTACTCTGATTGAGTTTATACAGATGATGATGATATTTATACATCGATGTGAACACGGTGCTTCAAGTTCATACACAACTGATCGCCACCGTGGACGCGAGCTGAACGTGTTGGTTAGGCCTAGGCTTTACCCCTACATTATCATCAGCCGTTTGACGCCCACTGCGAGACATCCCTCATAATTTTCCAAGTTTCCCGGTCTTTGGCCGCCCGCATCCAGGGCGTTGATTCTGCTAGTGCATTATAGTACGATGACAGATACACGGTCGGGTCACGTGACGTGTTTTTCCATACCAATGACGCCTTGAACACGCGATACATATTGTGTCCGCGTTGACTTGAAGCGGCAATGAAAGTAAATCGCCATGTTCATGGAGTTGTCATTGTACTACAATGCATTAGCAGGATCTAGGCCCAGAAACTCCATGCCACTCAAAATTCAAATTCAAAATTCAAAAATTTTTATTTCAACGTAAAGAATTTACATTCTGCTTGTTGAATGTCAATGTACATACAGGTGTGTATAATGTTAGCCGCTGCCTTAGGGCCGTCTGTAGTGGAGAAAAAGGCAGCGAAAAAAAACTCCACTCTGACCATCTTTTCTCAAATCAACTTAAAGCTAATACAAATTAGGTATGAGTGTTCGTATACCAAGAATCTCAAGATCCATGAGTGCAATCAATACTTGCAAAGTCAAACATCATTTAATATTGATTTAACATCACTGGAATCGAAACGTAGAAAAAAAATGGTTTTTTATTTTTAAGTTTTATATTGTATAAAAACAATGTCACTCCAATCTAACTCCAACGTGTCCGAGTAACAATTATAGTGCAATTAGAACTTTTTTTATCAACCCTACATAGTACAGAAATCATTGAACATACGTAGATTAGCGCTTTGGTAAATTGTCACTGTTCGCCTTTTGAAGTGTCGAGTGGACTTAACTTACCTCACCCTTATATTCCAAATTGGTACTTTTTCCTTGCGCCGTAAGAGCTCTCGTGGGACAGCTAATGGTATGCTCCATCGTACCAGTGGGAAGGACGAGTAAAAACAATGGGCGAAGTGTTACGTATGAAAGAGACAGAAACACCACTTCAGTACTCCACTGTATGTAACTGTCATGTAATTATTATACAGGGCGTCCCAAAGTTATGGGACATGAAGGGAAAGTACCTTAAATGTCGTAGATAGGGTATTTTGCTGAAAGAAGACTTTATGTTATTTTTAAAAGTTAGTAATTCAGCATTCAAAGATTTTCTAAAAATTACTTGCCTCGTCTGGGAATCGAACCGACTTAAATGTAAAAAAAAACCACCCCAACTTTTATGATGCCAATCGAAAGAATGGCCAAAAAATAATAACTTCTTAAGTAACATTGGATTTGAAAAAAAAAGGAACAGCGTGAAATTAATCATTTTAATGAAATTTAAAACATACATGAAACTGCCGTAGTCAATTAAGTGGGTATTTTTTTGTAAATTAATTAATTAAATGCTCAAAATGTGATCCCTCTTGTCTCACGCAAATCTCCAATCTTTTAATGAGTCCGCTGCCTGTTGATTTTCATTTTCAACTTAATTGACTTCGTCAGATTATGTATATCTGTTTTTAATTTGACTAAAATGATTAATTTCATGCTGTTCCTTTCTTTTAAAATACTATGTTACTTAAGAAGAAATATTATTTTTGGCCATTCTTTCGAATTGGCATCATAAAAGTAGGGGTAGTTTTTTTACATTTAAGTCGGTTCGATGCCCAGACGAGGCAAGTAATTTTTAGAAAATCTTTGATTGCAGAATTACTAACTTTTAAAAATAACATAAAGTCTTTTTTCAGCAAAATACCCTATCTATCTTCTATATATATAAAAGAAGAAACTGACTGACTGACTTAGAATCAACGCAGAGCCCAAACTACTAAACCTAGGGGGTTGAAATTTGGCATGGGAGTTCCTTAGGGAGCCTAGGGGAGCACTAAGAAAGGATTTTTTGAAACTCACCCTCTAAAGGGGTAAACGGCGGTGTTAAAGTTTGTATGGAGGTATAAAAAAATGTTGTCAGATTTTCTTGAAACTTGAAATAAATACTCTTCAACACAATTGATTGAACACGTGTTTCACGGTTTTTCTAAATTTAACCCTTAACGGGAGTGAACGGGGTTGCAACATTTTGAACTAAAGTCCACGCGGACGGAGTCGCGGGCGAAAGCTAGTCTACGATATTTAACCTCGTGAGAACCAATGTAGTAAGAGAAATACAAAAACCATTGTTATTTTCAAGGTCGGTTCTCAGGAGGTTAAGGTACTTTCCCTTCATGTCTCATAACTTTGGGACGCCCTGTATAGAAACATATTTTGACAGTTTGGAGTCATTAAAAAGGTTATTTCGATAGAGGGGAAAGTTACGTGGTAGATGGGCAGTTGTGATGTTTTGTAAAGCCATAAGCGCCCTTCACATTTATTGGGGCCTAGCTCAGAATAAGAACTAATTCTGAGGGACCTAGTCTCTGACTAATTATGTAATACTATGTACAGGTCAGTTAAGTAAAGCTGGCACGTTCAACACATTTACACGTTGCGCTTGTGTAGTGTCTGTGAATAGCGCGCGGCGTGACGTGTACTGCATGCGCATCATGAAAAGTCTGTGAAGGGGACAGTTATAGTTTTACTTTTGCTACTGTTTATAAATACAGCGTGATCTTTTTGGTATACAACCGTATGTGCGTTTCAATGAGGGATTTTTCTGACAACTAAGAAAAGTAGTTCCAAATGAGCCGTTCTCTGAATAACTAAAAAAAAACGAATGGCTGTCAAAGGAATGCAATTTTTGACCTTAGACCAATAGCCATGTGTGATACATCATCAAATAGGTCTCAGCGAGCTGAATAAAAGTTACTATGAAGTCAACAGCCAAATGTTTGTCCTTTCGGAGTTAAATTGTATTGAAAAAAAAAAAACTAACATTTCCAATACAATACAGTGTGAGTCTTCATAAAGTGCACATATCAAAATCAGGGAAACAACACCCCATTTCATCGACGGAAAAAATAAAAAAAAAATAAAAAAAAAATTGTATTTTTTATGATTTTTTAAAAATTATGAGTTGCACCTGTTGACCCTATTTAGATAAATCGTCATAATTTTTAAACTAAGTGTGTTATCGCAGTGAAATAAATTTTGTGATGATGTCTAATAATAAGCCGTACCCATTAAGTAAAAATATCCAAGAAAACTAACCCTATAAATTTATAATCAAGTGAAACTTGAAGAAAATCTGTATTTTTTTTCATCATTTTTGCATTTGTTTTACAATTTCTCCTAAAATCATGCTATCGACCCTACTTTTTTTTCATTCTAGCTTATTCTACATGGCATTAGCTTTCTAAAAGTAAAAATTACACGTCTATATTACTTAAATACAACTTCTTAAATCAGATAAAAAAATGCAGTTAACTGAGTTAGAGCGGTCATATGAGTGAGTTAACGGTCATAAAAACTGTTGTTTTTGAGTAATAAACGTGCAATTTTTACTTTTAGAAAGCTAATGCCATGTAAAATAAGCTAGAATGAAAAAAAAGTAGGGTCAATAGCATGATTTTAGGAGAAATTGTAAAACAAATGCAAAAATGATGAAATAAATACAGATTTTCTTCAAGTTTCACTTAATTATAAATTTATAGGGTTAGTTTTCTTGGATATTTTTACTTAATGGGTACGGCTTATTATTAGACATCATCACAAAATTTATTTCACTGCGATAACACACTTAGTTTAAAAATTATGACGATTTATCTAAATAGGGTCAACAGGTGCAACTCATAATTTTTAATAAATCATAAAAAATACAATTTTTTTTATTTTTATTTTTTTTATTTTTTCCGTCGATGAAATGGGGTGTAGTTTCCCTGATTTTGATATGTGCACTTTATGAAGACTCACACTGTATAACTCCGAAAGGACAAACATTTGGCTGTTGGCGTCATAGTGACTTTTATTCAGCTCGCTGAGACCTATTCGATGATCACACATGGCTATTGGGCTGAGGTCCAAAACTGCATTCCTTTGACAGCCATTCGTTTTTTTTCTTCTGAAAACGACTCATTAGTCATTAAATGACATTTATAAGAGAGTGTTTTTTGTTTTTCTAATGGGAATTGCCAGTTTATTCTGTGGTCTTTCCTCTTTTCTTTTGGCTCTTGCATTTGATTGTGATTGGACATCAGACAACTGCTACTGGTGCTAAAATCATGGGGAAGACGTTGAAAAAGAAGAAGAAGAATAGGAGAACAGAACATTCGCGTAACCACAATAGAAACCGAATGATGTTGCTCAGTTGGTCACAGATTCCTTCCAGTCGATGAAATCACAGAACAGTAATAAAGTTTTTATCTGTGGCAAGCAATAAGAAAAAAAGGTAAGGTAATGAGCAGTTTACAGAAGAACTAAAAAAAAATCTAACGGCTGTCAAAGGAACACAATTTTGGACCTCAGCCCAATAGCCATGTGTGATACATCATAAAATAGGTCTCAGCTAGCTGAACAAAAGTTACTATGCCGCCAACAGCAATGTTAGTTTTTTTTTCAATACAATATAACTCCGAAAGGACAAACATTTGGCTGTTGGCGTCATAGTAACTTTTGTTCAGCTTGCTGAGACCTACTAAATGATGTATCATAGGTACATGGTTATTGGGCTGAGGTCCAAAATTGCATTCCTTTGACAGCCATTAGATTTTTTTTTAGTTCATCTGAAAACGGCTCATTTTCATCCAGTAACTGACCACTGAGCGTCCGTGACCCTTTGTTACATAATTAAATTATAATGAAATTGTTGAGGATTTTTGGGATAATTATTTTCTGTTTTGGTAAAGATTTTCTTAGGTGAAATTATTTTTGTTCATGTGAAATTTTATTGAAAATTAAAACTATTTTGTAACCATTGATTCCACCTTATTTTTAATACTTTTCGCTCAAATTTGTTGAAAATATATAACAAGTAACACATATATTTTTATTTATTTATCTACAACGCTTCTATTATTTATCTACACCCATCTTACTAAAACCTAACTCTAGTCTACACTTAAACGCATTTTGAATCAAAATAATTTATTTTTAAACATACTGTATAGTAAAATTGCATAAGTGTGAGTACCGTGAACGTGCCAGCTTTAGATAACTGACCTGTATCCAGGCCATGAAAAAAACATCTGACCTCCATGGTGCCTCTACTTCCTACCATGAAGGTCTGTGACAGGATGGAATCAAGTCACTGACCTCCATGGTAGCTAGGTCGTAGGCGCCTTGGAGGTACAGCGCCACTAAGTTATCTGTTCAGGTGGGCAAAATTGTAACTAACTAATTAATGGTCAATCCTGTTTCCCATTTTTTGTTTTTTTTATTCACGGACTAAGATTTATAGATATATTTTCATTAAAATTGAAAGACTGGTTTATTTCGACGATAACTAAATTTTAAAACAACAATGATAAACTAAATATTAAAACTAAACTAAATATTAAAAACTTAAAATTACGTTAATATTAATAATTAACTTACTATAAATAAAAATAAATATAACTTAAATATAAAACTATACTAGTACCTAAATATCTTTGATTAAAAATATATGAGCCCAGAATGCTGGCGACGCTAGGTCCTTGAACAGGAGGCGCGCCTCTGGGCCCCATGTGCCCATCGTTTCGACCCCAAACGGCGCAAATATGTAATTGTTGCCAATAGAACTATATTTGCGCCGTTTGAGGCTTTCGGCCGCGCCGGCCGCTGAACCAGCAGCTCTTCCTCTCTGGGAAACATGGCAGGGCGCCAGTGTATCAACGCACGTAGCGTCCCACACTAGCGGCCTCCCATGCTTCCAGGGGATCAGAGTCATACCGTCGGGCCTCTTGCCATCATCCCGGATGATCCCTTGAGGTTCCAGCGTGGCGGGAACCCCGGCTGTGGCGAAGGCCCTCCGGATGATGTCGTTGAGAGCCGCGTGGCGGGGAAGTCGGCCGGTGCTTCGCTGACACGAGAGACCATGGTGGCCCAGGCGATCGACGTCCGTGCCGCAGGGACAACGATGGGGCACGGTGATGGGGCAACCCAGTCGCAGTCCGATGGCGGTGCTGAATGAGCTGTTGTCCAAAAGAGTCCCTATCAAAGTTGATGGATGCGCCTGCAACCAGTAGCCCGACTCTCGTTCGGATACGGCTAGTAGACGAGCGCGATCCGCGTCGCTGGTGCAGGAATTAATTAAACTGCTCTGCACCACCTCGCAGAGGGGCTCGTCCCACTGCTTTTGGATGGTGGGATCCTTTGGTGGATCCTCACCAGGGCAGGCCAATCTCCATGCCTTCTTGGCTTCCTCACAGCATGAGGCCTCAATGTCACCCAGTGAAGAGTTAACAATTTTCTTGTACAAGGCCTCGATGCTGTGTATAGAAGACAAAAAGGCCGGCAATGCGACGCTGCTTACCTTCCTGACTCCTAGGCCTCCGTATCTTATAGGGAGTGATGCCTGGAGCCAGGAACGTTCTGTTATTGGACAATTTAGAATTTGGTTTAGGGCCAAATGTATAATCGAATCAATTGGTCCCAGCAGAGCCACCTGGCTAAATAGTGGGCTACATCTTAAGTAATAGGTAAATTTTGGTACGAAAAGGCAAAAACGTATAATTTGGAAAGCCATGTGTGCGTTAATTTGGGAGAGGAGGGGGATTGTCTCATAAAATTTAGTTTTTTCGTCGTCTAAAAATTGAGAAAAGGCGTCTTCGACGACCGGCGCTCCTAGGAGGCGAAGCGATTCGTTGTTCACCACTTTTAAATTTGGAGCCAAAAAGTTGAATTCCGAAACTATTGAATTTTGTGATTTGACGTGATCGAAAACGTACAGCTCGCATTTGCTATGATTAAGCTCCAGCCCTATTGATTTAAATTTTTCCGAAAGCGTCTTCAGGTCGGTTAAAATAGAAAAATATTCTGGTTGGTTGGTTGGTTGGTTGGTTAAAATATTCTCATTTTCCTGGGTAAATTTCTTAAAAGTTGCTACTAAATTCTCCACTAACGCCGCTATCAACTGAACAGCTAAGTTGGTGGCACTGTATGTTTTTTTTTGAGGAGGATTTGTTCTGTGGATGGAAGTCAGCGATTCGAAGCTTCTGTTTTGTTTTCTTTATCGTCCCTGCGCCGCCGGCCGGCTCGAAACCAGCCAGTCAGAAACTAGAATAAGGTCGGGGCAGTTGCACGTTTAGTTCTAAACATCGCAACTCGCCTGAGGGATATGAAGTCCTGGTACTTTTGGGCTTAAAATGAAAGATATCATCACGCCGTAACCCCTAGGGGGTAGAAAAAGTTGAAAAAAAAACCTCTGCAGAGTTTGTGAGAAAGACGATTGTTTTGATGCCAAAATAAAATAAATGTTTAATTTGATAGCAGAAGAAATATTTGGTGTTTTAACTGTTTTGATATCAGCATAGTGACCGGTCTCAGCAAAACTGGGTTTTCCTTGAAAATCTGGTTTTTGTGTCCGTGATGAGGCTATGACTTCGTTGTTTGGCGCCACAATGTAAGTTTTCCATTTGATATTTTCATATATTCTAAAATTATTCATTCAGTATTTTATTTTAATAATTTAATTTATTCGTATGTAAAACAGGTAACAAACAATGTATAATACAGAGTGAGCTTCGTAGAGTAGACCCAGAATGTCACCCAAAACAAACACACACGTGAGATCTGAAAAATGTAAACAAGCGTACAAAAACAAACAAGCTTACCAAACCAAACGACGACTTAATCTAATCTAATCGAATATTTTAACTTTAAAATCTGAGGCATAAAGACCTGGTATTGACCGAATATTGTCCTTAGATTTAAATTTTCTGCTCCGTGATCTAATTAAAAATCCTCCTAGAATTCTGGCGCTTCCGATAGCAATTAGTATGGAATTGTACATTGGGACGATTAGGATGGTTTAGGATTTAATTGTAATATAGGGTCGTCAACTATTGTAAGATGTTAAATTATTAACTTTATTCCGGATACACTTACTTCACTTTTGGTCGGAAGAGAGCTTAATCATGGTGAGCAGAGACGGAGCTCGCGTCGTCGTCGGTTGGTCGTCTCCTGCCTGGACTATCTCTATCTATCTGCTATCTTTATCATCGTGTCTTATCTCCTATTTTATGTGCAATAAAGTGTTCTCTATCTATCTAACATTTTAAGATGATCCTGAGATGTCTGACGATGTCGTGGAGTCGGCGGAAGGTCCGTGGATGCGAATGGCGAGAGACCGTGTGAAATGGCATTTGGGGAAAAAGGCCTATACCCAGCAGTGGGCAGCGGTGGGCTGATGATGATGATGAGATACTAAACGATTCACAATATTTTTGACAAACTTTTCAAACTTATTCACCAGTCGACAAACCTGCAAGCTCTGTACAAGTCTTTATGGTATCAGAACCCATGATTTATCCATACGCCATAAGGTATGCACCAAAGACGCAGTGTGCATCTGATTAAACTCGCAGCTAATAATAAAATGTGACATCACCGCTTAGAATAATGCCTCACGAGTCCTCCCACACCGGTTTGTCTAAGGATAATTTATTCAGACGCTCGACCCCTTATTTTTTGTGACCGTCAGGTCCGCTGGATAAAATGAGATATAGAAATCAAACCATGCGTATTATTTACTACCCATTTGCTACTATTTACTACCTATCATAAAATATTTGCTACCTTTACGGTATCGAATTTATCAAAAGAATAAAGTGGCCAGCCATTCTGACGTCTGGTTGGCTGGCTACTTGGATTTTCATGTCATGTTAGTTAAGTGTTAACGATGTCATTGATATCAGTATTTACTACCTTTTTGCTACCTAAAGAAAACATTATTTTTACAATGATAAAAAGCTCTCATAAATCTTATTTAGATAACAACATTAAAACGCCTGTACTAATTCTCACACCACCTATGTGCTCCATGAAGGTAATGGCTAAAATATTTTCGCAGGCGCTTAGTAGATTCTAGACCAAGTTTTGTAACTAATTATATACTTCATGCTTATTTATATTTCTAAATTCTTAAGATTACATATCTTCTACATATCTTAAGATTACATAACTTGACATAAAATACTATCCGAATTCTATTAACATTCAAAGTAATTTAATTTATATATATAAAAGGAGTGGCTGACTGACATATCAACGCAGGGCCCAAACTATAAGGGTTAGAAACTTGAAATTTTGCACAGGAGTTCCTTTTATAACGTAGGGTAGCACTAAGAAAGGATTTTTCAAAATTCACCCCCTAAAGGGGTAAAATGGGGGTGCAAAGTTAGTATGAAACTCTGCCGTTTTTGAAGTTACTCAAATGAAACTCAGTATGAAGTTTCTTCGTTTAAAATCATGAAACACGTGTAAAATAGTTTTTCAAAAATCATCCCTTAAGGGGGAAAAAGGGGGGGGTGCAAAGTTAGTATGAAACTTTGCCGTTTTTGAAGTTATTCAAATGATATTTAGTACGAAGGTCCTTCATTTAAAATCATGAAACATGTGTAAATTAGTTTTTCAAAAATCATCCCTTAAGGGGGAAAAAAGAGGGTGCAAAGTTAGTATGAAACTTTGCCGCTATCCAAGTAATTCGAATGAGATTCTATATGAAGGTCCTTCATTAGAAGTCATGAAACATGTGTAAAATAGTTTTTCGAAAATCATCCCTTAAGGGGGAAAAAGGGGGGTGCAAATTTAGTATGAAACTGCCGTTTTTGAAGTTATTCAAATGGAATTCAATATGAAGGTCCTTCATTTAAAATCATGAAATACGTGTAAAATAGTATTTCTAAACTCATTCCTTAATGGGGAAAAACGGGGGGTGCAAAGTTAGTATGAAACTTTGCCGTTTTTGAAGTTATTCAAATGATATTTAGTACGAAGGTCCTTCATTTAAAATCATGAAACATGTGTAAAATAGTTTTTCAAAAATCATCCCTTAAGGGGGAAAAAGAGGGTGCAACGTTAGTATGAAACTTTGCCGTTATCCAAGTTATTCGAATGAGATTCTATATGAAGGTCCTTAATTAAAAGTCATGAAACATGTGTAAAATAGTTTTTCGAAAATCATCCCTTAAGGGGGGAAAAGGGGGGTGCAAATTTAGTATGAAACTTTGCCGTTTTTGAAGTTATTCAAATAGGATTTAATATGAAGGTCCTTCATTTAAAATCATGAAACATGTGTAAAATAGTATTTCAAAAATCATCCCTTAAAGGGGAAAAAAGGGGTGCAAAGTTAGTATGAAACTTTGCCGTTATCCAAGTTATTCGAATGAGATTCTATATGAAGGTCCTTCATTAAAAGTCATGAAACATGTGTAAAATAGTTTTTCGAAAATCATCCCTTATGGGGGATAAAGGGGGGTGCAAATTTAGTATGAAACTTTGCCGTTTTTGAAGTAATTCAAATTAAATTCAATACGAAGATCCTTCGCTAAAAGTCACGAAATACATGTAAAATAGACTTTCAAAAATCATCCCTTAAGTGGGTAAAACGGGGTGCAATGTCTTACAGACCCATCTCACTCCTGAGCCATATCTATAAGCTGTTTTCACGAGTGATCACGAATCGTCTCGCCAGAAGACTCGACGAGTTCCAGCCGCCGGAACAGGCCGGGTTTCGCGGAGGATATGGCACCATAGACCACATTCACACAGTGAGGCAGATTATACAGAAGACCGAGGAGTATAATCCGCCCCTGTGTCTTGCTTTTGTGGACTATGAGAAGGCCTTTGACTCTGTTGAAACCTGGCTGTTCTGGAATCCTTACAGCGATGCCAAGTAGACTATCGTTATATCGAGGTGGTGAGATGTCTGTACGTAGCCGCCACCATGAGGGTCCAAGTACAGGGCCAGCAGTCTAAACCTATCCAACTGTGCAGAGGAGTAAGACAGGGGGATGTTATATCCCCGAAACTGTTTACAAGCGCGTTGGAAAACATGTTTAAGACGCTGGCCTGGAAAGAAAAAGGCATTAACATAAACGGCGCCTACATCTCACACCTGCGATTCGCAGATGACATAGTCTTAATGGCGGAGTCGCTAGAGGAGCTGAACCACATGCTGGCCAGCCTAGCATCAGCCTCGCGACGCATCGGTCTTGGTATGAATTTGGATAAAACCAAAGTCATGATCAATGGTCACATTAATCCAATACCGGTCGTCGTACATGGTCACCTTCTCGAAATCGTTTCCGAATACACTTACCTCGGGCAGATTCTGCAGTTAGGTAAAAACAATTTCGAGAAGTAGGCCAAGAGGAGGATCCAGCTGGGCTGGGCAGCGTTTGGGAAACTACGCCGGGTCTGCTCGTCATCCATACCGCAATGCTTGAAAACGAAAGTTTTCAATCAGTGTGTCCTACCTGTTATGACCTACGGAGCCGAGACATGGACACTCACGAAAGGGTTGGTCCACCAGTTTAATGCTAAAACAATGCTACCAAACTGTACGCCTGTTATGGCAAAACATGCTGAACTAAATGTTGTTAATTACACCTTTCAGGTGACAGTTAACGACCATGCTCTACTAAAAAAAAACATTTTTTTTATATTCCAAAATTCTGATAGTTCCTATTATAGTTTAAAAAATTCATTTCTTTAGTCTTTATTTATTTCTTAAATTGAAAACCCATATCTTATGAAATCTTTTGCTTATGATGCCTTCCTCGTTGGTCTAGTCGTTAAGGCGCTTACCTACCAAGAGGTCTTGGGTTCGATTCCCACTGCAGGCCGACGTACATTTGGACAAAATGGCCTCAGTCTGGGTGTTTTTCCATGTTTGTGATGTCCTTGCCTGGTTACTATAGCACAGGGTATCCTAGTTTGGGACCAGGTCGTGATTGAGTTACTATTATAATAGTGGAATCAACTGTTTTTGTAATAGTTGTTATGTTTTGTTATTCAGTAAGTTAATATTATTAATAGATATATATGTAGATAACACTTTATTGACCAACCAGGATACAGAATGGGCTAGTTGCCCTAAAAAATGTAATAGGCTATTTGACCGATTTCTGAAAGCCATCTCATATTGTTTGTTGGTGTTCAGAAGTCCTCAGAAAGTGGTCATTTTAAATTCTTTCGTGTATTTCTTCTAAAAAAGGCAAACGAAAATTTACTTTTTAAATAAACCGCCAAAACGCTATCTTGGGCAATATGGCGCCACACTGGTATTATGACGTCACTTCCCAATAAACCAACCAATGAACGTAAGTAAGAATGAATGACCGACGCCATTTTTATTGAATTGTGACGTCATCATAGAATCGGCCAATCCAGGCCGTTTTCGATACAATGGCGGCAGATACAAATTATCAAATTTTACTTTGTGTTTTTTTACAAATCATAATAGTTTTTTTTAATTATAATGATTTAAAGTGGTTCTTAGATACATCATTTATACGAATACGTATAAATAATACTGTTTTTTTCACACTGTCAAATAGCCTATTAGTCCGTCGTTTAAATTATTCAAAAATAAGGGACACGTATTGTTTAATTTGTAAATTAGACCAAAAATGACAAAGATATAGCCCATTAAAGTTACGTATGACGTCACTCCGTGCTGCATTTTTTAGCACGGAGTGACGTCACACGTAACTGTAATGGGCTATATCTTTGTTATTTTTTGTTTAATCGAAAAAAGAAAAAAATATGTGTCCAATATTTTTTTATAATCTAAAATATAAATAGAATTTAATTATTTTGACACTGGAAACTACCCTATCTCCGAAACGTCTTGACCGATTTTGACGAAATGTTATATGTATATTGGGTAGGTCTGAAAATAGGTTATCTATTCTACCCTAATAAGTGATAAGGGGCTCGAGCCAATTTAAAAAAATATATAATCCCTACAAATAATTATTTTATCGCGAAACAACTTTTGCCGGGCCAGCTTGTAATAATGTAAATTCAAACACCATGACCCATATAAAAGCGTTGTATCATCGCACCCGTAACGCGCCTATGATAAATAGCCCTTCGTTTGATATGCTGATGTAATTTCCACCCTATTGTTATGGGGCGATAATGCTGAAAGTCGAGGTCACACGTTGGATGTTCCACATGTACTCGTACATTATGGTTTTGGCACGGGATTTTAATTCTCCAAAGTAGATGGCAAAGCAAGATTTCTTGCGTGAGTTTATACAGGGTGATATAAAACTCCCGTTAAATTATAAAAAAAAAATCTAAAAAAAAGTAATAAAAGTAAGTGCAATAAAAGTATTAACAATAATAATGAAAAGGCGAGTCACATCAACTTTTGTACGCGTTCTGTCTACACGGTAACGGGCGACATTTCAACTCCAATTTACCTAACAGATCGACTTTTTCTTCAGCTACTTTTTTCAGTAGAAACTATTAGCTTTTTCTAAGACTTCGAACTCTATACTCGGTATAGCTTTCACCTTTTCCCTTTTAACTAAAAGCCAAGTTTCACGCTGGCACTAAGTACCATTTTACCACCTTTCGGACTAGATTACAATCGGCGGAAATGTGGCACGGCCCTTCCCAGTCTGGGTGGGTTTAGACACGTGAAATTATACAGGGTGTTTTTTGGCCGTTTGACGAGCCTAGGTATAGACCAACATATACAGTGTGGCCCTGGATAAAGTGCAATCCCGAAAGGGGATGAAACTAGACCATGAATCATTGACTAGAAAAATATTTAAAAAAATTATAAAAAAATATTGTAGGATTTATTGGTATTTTAAGATTTTCATGTTTCATTAAGGACTCTATGTACAAAAGTATTGATTTCTTCCAAAATAATGGGTCTATTTCTTTGAAATAAAAAAAAACAGTATGCCTAATACCTGGCGATGACCATGAAATAATAAATAGTCTGCAAAAAAGTAACTATCTTGGGTAAAAAAATGTATTTTTATGAAAAAAATGATTTTTTTAGACGTTTATTTTAAAAAACTTCAAATTACTAAAAAAATGTGCCCTATAACTATGTCATTTTATAGCTTACTTTTATTCTTTACCATTTTAGCTTCCAAATAAAAAAAAAACAATGTTCTAACTAAAAAATGGCTAGGAGTTATTTACATTTTAGTAGGTAATAAAAGTCAGACTTTAATCACAATAACTTTATTAATAAAATTATCCGTAATTTACAATTTTGCATTTTTATTTAATGCATTAAATGTTCAAAATGGCCTCCTCGATTTTGCAAGCACATTACTGCACGAATATTAATTTGCTTAGTGGCTCTGCGAATCATTCCTGGATAATTTTTAATGTCATTTGCGCACTGAATTATTCGGTCGTGCAACTGTGCCTCGGTATTTATTGGCGTGCTGTATACTCTTTGCTTCATGACACCCCATAAAAAATAATCTAGGGGTGTCAGATCAGGTGAACGCGCTGGCCAGCCTACTGGCCCTCCTCGGCCAATCCACCGGTTCGGGTAATTTTCCTTCAAAAATCGCCGCACCTCCCGCCCATAATGTGCAGGACATCCATCCATTTGGAGATACATACGCCCACGCCGTCTCGTAGCCAGGGGAACATCTTCCATCAACATGGGTAAATTTTGTAGTAATTCTAAAAAACGTTCAGTATTTAGGGTTCTGGGTAAAATGACTGGACCAATTAAAATGTCGTCGATTAAGACTGCCCATACGTTTATTGAAAATTTTACTTGAAAAGTAGATGCCCGCTTCAATCGTGGATTTTCGTGAGACCACTGGTGCAAATTTCTGCAGTTTGTAATGCCGTCTCGGGTAAATGTCGCTTCGTCCATCCAAAAAATGCGTTTGGGAAAATTTGGGTCAGCTCTAATTTTTCTTAGAATCCACGTCGACATTACGCATCTTGGACGATTATCTACATTTTCGTGTAAATGTTGTACTCGTTGGTAATGGAAAGGATGCAATCCCTCCTTTTTCAAAATTCGCCAGACAGACGTCTTCGATATGCCATGACGCAACGCTAATCGTCTTATGCTTGTTGTAGGGTCAGCAAACAGATCGTTTAAAATGGCCTCTTCTATCGCATTGTCAATAACGACAGCTGGATGCTCACGGCGATCTCGTGCCAAACCAAGTCCAATGTTGGAGGGCCTCCTATGAATCTCTTGAAAATTTCGAGCTGAGGGTATGAGTCTGCCCGGGAAAGCATTTATGTATGCAGTCCGAGCGACTGTTGTGCGACCATGTGACATGCCATAATAATAATGCATGTCGGCTATTTCTCGAGGTGAGAACTCTGTCAATCGCGGCATTTCGTCAACACTTAACAGCAGAACAGGAACAGTCCAAACGTAACGAACAGTAGAAAACGTAACAGTCAACAATGTAACAAAAACTTAATAACAAATCAACGAGAACACAATGCGAGAACGAGAACAGTAGTAGCAGCGGCGAGAATATCGGAGCGACTGTGTAAGTCCTGTTTCGAACCCCCTGCCTCCCCTCCCCTCGCCTTCCCTCTACCTGAGTGTAGAACAAAAGGACTGCGACTGCCGAAGGGCACAGAGTAGGACGGAAACAATGGAAAAAACGGTCTCTACCTGCACGGTAACACGATTAGGCTCCACTTTAAAAGTTCGTAGATAGCGTGTTTTTTTAGTTAGAACATTGTTTTTTTTTTTATTTGGAAGCTAAAATGGTAAAGAATAAAAGTAAGCTATAAAATGACATAGTTATAGGGCACATTTTTTTAGTAATTTGAAGTTTTTTAAAATAAACGTCTAAAAAAATCATTTTTTTCATAAAAATACATTTTTTTACCCAAGATAGTTACTTTTTTGCAGACTATTTATTATTTCATGGTCGTCGCCAGGTATTAGGCATACTGTTTTTTTTTATTTCAAAGAAATAGACCCATTATGTTGGAAGAAATCAATACTTTTGTACATAGAGTCCTTAATGAAACATGAAAATCTTAAAATACCATTAAATCCTACAATAATTTTTTATAATTTTTTTAAATATTTTTCTAGTCAATGATTCATGGTCTAGTTTCATCCCCTTTCGGGATTGCACTTTATCCAGGGCCACACTGTATAATTAGAGTTGAATCGAATTGAAAAAATCTTTCTTGCAAGAAAATGGAATGTTTGTACAAAGGCAAGCTTAACACTAATACAGTCTGTTAGCTTTTAGAATATACCTCGGGCTCCAGAATATAGGCTTCGGTTTTCGCCGAAAGCACACGAGTGTAATAGTACTTCCTGCTCTGTATAAAACCTTTCTTCACTATTTTGAAAAGTTGTTATTTATGACTTACCTTGTTGCAATATAATCGGTTTATCCGATAGTAGCCGAGTATATTCTAAAAGCTAACAGACTGTAAGTACCTATTAAGTGTTGCCAGCTTTCCTGGTTTTGAAACGGAACCTACAGGTAGTGCTTACAAATAATCTAGCCATTTTCAAGTAGAATACATGAATACATTCGCGCGAAATTTATAACCGCACTTTTTACACTGTCGTTTTACAAGAAAAAAATTAATGCCAGTACTTTTCACAGTAAATAATAGGAAATCACCCAGTGAAGCCTGGTCAGCTAAAGTCTGTCTTATAATTCAATGCAAAAAAAAAATACTGTCACGTTGACATCTCAATGCAATCCAAAGGCTGTTTTATTATTATTAAATCTTTATTTTACAGGGCCTGTACGAAACTTTAGCCCTAACTGATGTTCGGGAAACATTGTTACAAAAAAATCGAACTTTACGCCATAATGGCTGAAAACGGAATCCCTCCAAAGGCTGTCAATGTCTGAGTATTGCTAGTACGTAAAAACCAAATAACCACATTTTACTTTCAAGTTAAAAATATTGTGTGTGATACGTAGGTGTTTCTTTTAGATTTTGCTCTTATGAGTAATTAATTTTTAATGTCTTTGGTGTGATAAAGATTTTGGTCACATGAGTCTTCTATTCACTGTAAAAAAAATCTACCGACTTAACCTATATTTTTGTAGTGGTACACCGCGGCATTTTTTTTTTTTGCATCGAATTAAAAAACTGACTTTAGGGTGGTTAAACCACACCCCACAAACCACAAGGCTTGTGGGAGGCCAAGCATGTCCCGGAGAGGGAAGCCCTAATAAAAAATGCCTAAAATGCTAAATAAATAAATGTTTACAATTTACACGTATTTACACAATTAATTAATTAATTTAAAATAAAAAAAAACAAAATTCAAAAATTAAGTAATCTAACTGTCAATCTATTCAATTTTAATTGTTATTTGATGCATGTAATTAATTATTATGATATAAACCAATTAAGCGGAGTGGAGTTTTTCTTTGCTGCCTTTTTCTCCGCTACATTCGGCCCCAAGGCAGCGGCTAAAATTATGATTTTATGTACATTGACATTCAACAAGCAGAATGTAAATTCTTTACGTTGAAATAAATTTCTGATTTCTGATTATATTTCTACATGTAATAATTATAATCTACGTTCATTAAATTACTACAGTCCGTTGTAATAACTGGGCATGCAACCCCGCCTGGGCGTGTCTCGCCACACCCGGACCAAACTAAAGTCCTAACACACCCATTTTTCGTGCCGCACCATTTAGGTCAGGCAAGCCCCGATAAGGGATAATAAAACAGGTCTATTTCACAGCGATATCGATCAACGTATCACGCTTAGCGTGCTATGGAGCGTGCTATACTCGGATTCTCTTCAATGGATCGTATCAGACGTGACCGCCGCTGGACATAAGGTCCCCCAAGGCACGCTGCTTCTTTCTGTCATATCATCGTCAGATGGGTGTAACTGCCATCAATTTGAAAAAAAAACAATCTTCTATATAAATAAAATTCTAAGTCCTGACTGACTGATTCATTCACGCCCAGCTCAAGCCGTTGGACCTAGGAAGTTGACATTTTGCACAGAGGGTCTATGTATAATGTAGGCAAGGAATAAGACCGGATTTTTTGAAATTCAGCCCTTAAGGGGGCGAAAAGGGTGGCCAAAATTTGTATGGGAGGTATAAAGAATGTTGTCTAATTTTCTTAAAACTTAAAATAAATACTCTTCAACACAATTGATTGACCACGCGTTTCGCCGTTGTTCTAAATTTAACCCTTAAGGGAGTGAACGGGAATGCAAATTTTTTAACTAAACTCCACGCGGACGGAGTCGTGGGCGAAAGCTAGTTCAAAATAAAAACTATATTTTGTTTGTTAACTTTATTCCGGACACACTTGGTTTTTGTGTCAGAGACGAGCAACCGACGACGCGAGCTCCGTCTCGACTCATCATGGTTAAGCTCTGTGAACCAGAGCGAATACTGGTCGGACTCTTCCGACAAAAATCGTTTTAGTTCAACAACATTCTTTTTGTTCAATATCGAAGTTATCCTCTGTCTAGTTAGAGTTGTAGAGAAAAAGACAATGCAATAATCTCAAAAATTCAATAGTTTTTATAACAATAGCTATAAGCCGTAGTAATTTCTCGTGTAAAGTCGTGTATTGATTTTTCATAAGTATTTTAATGTTAACCTATTATGTCCTATTGGATTTATAATTGGATTTTTATTTTGAATGGGCTATGTTTTTGCAACTTTTTCATGCACTGTTTTGTTTCGTACCGTCACTGTTGGTTTCCTAATAATCTAATTTATAAATTTGTCATTAAACACGTAACCAAATAGTACATTCATTGCTCAATACACCCCCTCAACAATACATTTCCAGTCCGTAAAAGCTGGCGATCTGCCATACTTCGAAGTAAGACCGCCCTATAAATTAATTATACAATCTCGTTCCAATGTCTGGGCGAGAATGGCGTGTTTCTCTCCAATTCTTACGAATGCGAAGGGAAAATATTTTGTGGAAAACCGTGACTTCTTTGGCACGTTTCAAGCCTATCTTCTTTACTAATATATAAAGCTACAATCCGGTATACTCACTGACTGACTGATTAATCATCTATATGTTTTCTCAGAAACGGTGGGTTTTAGAGAAAAAAATTGTATGAGAAAAGTGTAGGGAAGGTACGATATACAGCCATCCTATGAAGCCGATTGTTGAATTTCGAACGCCTTCTCTCATACAAATATGCTAACTCTGTTGTTTACTGGCCGATTTTGCTCAAATTTTAATAGAATATTTTTTGTGTGATCCGATTGAGAAAAAAAACTTTGTTGTTCGAAATTCAAAATGGCGGCTGAGCTATACCCTCCCGAAAATAGGCCCTTTTTTAGACCTCTGCGCAAAAAAGTCGGCAGCCAACTGGGCGCATGCTGGAGACACGCTCTCAACGGCATCGGGTTGTCAAAGGACCCAGGTATACCTACCAGAAAAATCGGACATCTTGAGATTTCAAGATGGCGGCTGAGATATCAATGATCAAAGTTGACCAATTTTCTATAGCGATTTTTCACTGAAAATCCACTTTCAGTACTGATTTCAGTACAAAAAATGGGACAAACTTGCGAGGCCGAAGGCCGAGCTCCGCGGAGCGGGCACGAGAGACCTGCCGCGGCGAGGTCGAAGGCCGAGACGTTCCGTGCTCCGGCGGAAAAGTAACAACGCAAAAGCTAGATGGGAGAAACTTGCGAGGCCGAAGGCCTAGACCACACGTGTTCCCACGCGTCAAATCCCAACCAATAGTGTCTAGCGAGGCCCTAGGCCGAGCGCCGCGGAGAGCGAAGCTCGCAGCGGCTGGGGGTTGGCGCGCGCAAGCGCGCAGGGGGCTCGCCCCTTAGTCTAACATATAAAATTCTCGTGTCACAGTGTTGATACTTCTCCGACACCGCTTGACCGATTTTGTTGAAAAATTTAAATGTATATTCGGTAGGTCTGAGAATAGGTTGTTATCTATTCTTCATACTCCTATCTGGCAAAACAACGTTTGTCGGGTCAGCTAGTGTTTATATATTTCTTATACATTCCTTGCTATCACAGACGAGTTAAATTTCCCAAAATTATGGCGCTACGAGCATAGACAATTTCGAACCATAATTTTAGTAAACCAAATTCATCATCATCATCATCAGGCTATATTAGTCCACTGCTGGACATAGCCCTCCCCTAATGAGCGCCATAGCGCCCTGTCTTCAGCTTGCCGCATCCAGCATCTGCCTGCAGTTTTTCGCAGATCGTCATCCCACCTGGTTGGAGGGCGCCCTACACTACGTTTGCCGAGTCGCGGTCTCCACTCAAGAACACGTTTACCCCAGCGGTTGTCGGTTCTTCGAAATATGGCCAGCCCACTGCCACTTCAGCTTGCTAATTCATCATCATCATCTTCGATAGCCCGTCGATATCCTCTGGTGGACAAAGGCCTCTCCATGCAGCCCCAGTCGTTTTTGTTTTGCGCTGTTCTTCTCCAGGTCTTCCCTACTGCCTTGTCGATGTCGTCACGCCACCTGACTGGGGGTCGGCCTACACTTCTACGTCCGGTCGTGGTTGCCACTCCAGTAGTTTGCGACTCCATCTTTCGTCCTCCCTGCGACAAACATGACCTGTCCACCTCCATTTTGGTGTAGCGAACCTTCTTGCAATGTCAGTCACTTTGGTTCGCTTCCTGATCTCGATGTTCCGCATTCGATCTTTGATGGAGATACCGAGCATCGCTCTCTCTGGGCTACCTGAAGTCGATGGGTGGCGTGCTTGGTGAGAGTCCAAATTAGTAATTTGTATTCCACTTCCACTCCTCCCTGTTGTCAAGCATCCTTGGCCATCATGCAAGCCATCTTAGGATAAATTTAGGCCCCAATTGAGGCCATGAGAGCCAGAGTAGCCTATCAGTTTTTCAATACCTATCCGAAAATAAATTAATGACTAAGATGCATAGGGTTAACAAAATCACTTAAAGATCACATTAAAAGTGCGTAAGACAGCAAAAAAATTATGAAATAAATTGAGTCACCAAAGTAACAATTTAAATTAGAGCTTAATTTTTTCTCGTTGACTTTTATAAGCAGTTAGCCCGCTCTGGCTCTCATGGCCTCAATTATAGGGCCAAAAATTATATCTAAGAAAGTGGTGCAAGTCGGCCTAAGTGTATGATATTCGTCGGACATATTTATAGGCTCTATCCCACCACCAAACTACGAGTAAGTCGTAATTACATATCGATATCTTTATGTTGTCTAACCGGGGATGGTGCGCCCCTCCCTTAGTTCGAGTTTCGACAGTGCCGTGATAACCAGCCATTGGCGAACACGTTTAATACTAAACGTCCCTGGCGAAAAACACGCGGATTTTGCTCAAGATTCTACCTTTGATTAAGTGACAGATGAGACGAGTCACTAAAGAACTAAGGTGCTGTATTCACAACTCTCAAAAAATGATCTCTTTAAAGCCCAAATCAAAAACCCCTAAAACCGACGCTATAGGGTATTTCACAGGTTTCTGAAAATCATCTCAAAATTTTTGATTGAGTGCTCAGAATGTGGTTTTTATTTTAAATTCTTTCGTGTATTTCTTCTAAAAAAAGTAAACGAAAATTTAGATTTAAAATAAGCAATATGGCGTCATGATGTTGTCACAGGTCAGTAACACAAAACCAATGAACGTAAGGCTACCAATTCACAGGCGCGCCCATCCGCCGGATTTGTCGCTGGCGACAAGTCCGCAGACAAATCTGCGTGTGAATGTGTTGGTTCTCGGTTCGGTGCGCGGCTCGCGGTGCGGCGCGGCGCTTGGGCCGTCTGGAGATAAAGTAGTAAGCAAGCAGCTCGGCGCTCGTGTAGTGTGTGGGCGATGACGGATTTGTCCACGAATGGGTACGGCTCGGGGTTCGGCTCGCGGTGCGTGTAGTGAATGGTGGGCATAAAAACGACATAAATGACAGACGCCATATTTACTGACCTGTGACGTCATCATAGATTCGGCCAATCCAGGCCGCTTTTAATAAAATGGGGGTAAAAAAATCAAAAGTCGTGTGACGTAATTTCTGGATGGCCCTTATTGATCCGGATGAGCAGTGTGTCGTACTCTACTCGTGTTAATTACGGTTGACGATGCAACAAAAATGTAATAATAGATAGTTAGAGAGCACTTGAAAGTCGGTCAGCTGTCGACTGTACATGTGACTGGGTCTTCGTAAACTTTATTTATTCCGAATTCAGGTCAGAATTCACAGGCGAGCCGGCGTCACGTGATCAGGTTTGCCATGCCGTGTGGCGTTTTAGTGTTCCGCTTAACGATTGGAGAATTACTCGCTCCTTTTCAAAGGAAGCCACGGGCAATTTGCCTCAAACTTAGAAAAACGAAGCAAACTAAAAAAAAGTGCAAGCATTTCTTACACAATCAATTTTCTTTTTTTTTTTCTTTTTCTTCTTTTTTTTCTTATTTCTTTCAATGTGGCCAGGTTGGCGGGGGCCCGTGGATGCGAATGGCGAGCGACCGCGAGGTGTAGCGTGATGGAGAAAAGGCCTGTTCCCGACAGTGGCCAGAGGAGGGCTGATGATGATGAAGCATTTCTTATCGAGGATTATCACTATATGGTTGTGTCCATTATGAAATCATCATCCACCCATTATGTCCCCACCGAGGGGCACGGGTCTCTTCCCTGAGGAAGGTATAGGCCATACTCCACCACGGGGGCCAAGTCCGGATTGGTGGAGGAATTTATGAAATACTTTACTGTAACCAAATCTGTACTAAGTATGCACTTCTGAAGTGCGAATTGTAAATTTCAATAATTTTGTTAACTGGTTAAGATTGCATGCTTTTCTCATTATTATTTTGTCTATTTAAAGGACCTACCAATCCGGACTTGGCCCCCGTGGTGGAGTATGGCCTATACCTTCCTCAGGGAAGAGACCCGTGCCCCTCGGTGGGGACATAATGGGTGGATGATGATGAAAGGACCTCTAGGTCTATTTTTGCATACACATACTTTTATAGTTTTTTTGTATTATGACTGTTTGAGTCCAGAATAAAATATAATAAAAAAATTCCTCCATTTCACTCGCAGATCGAGAGATGCTTAAGATCTTCATCTATGGCTGTAAGCCACCAGTCTTTTGTTGTGGAAACCATTTGGACATTATGTTGCAAGTACCGCGCCGTAAGCAGACTCTATTGTCCTTCAATATTCGCCGGGTGTCGTCGTATTTTGAACAGTCCTGAGTTTCCGGTTGAAAACCTCGACCGGGTTTTTTTACAATGTCGGGTTTTACCCCAACGAACCCTCCTCCTATATCCACGCTTGGGCCCGGCAGTCCTATAGTGGATGTAACACAGGCGGAGTTTTTCGCTGCAATCAGTAAACGAAGACGACTACATAATCTTCACGTTTTGTTTGACACAGTAATTAACCGGCAATGGAGCAAAGGAAAGTCTCAGAACGAATACAGACAGAAGGTCTAGATTTGAAGGAATGTATGTGCCTGTCAGTATGTAAAAAAAAAGTTATCTAATTCCAAATGTTTTAAAAATAAATAAATTAAAAAAGATACATCAGGATGTTTCGGCCAATTTGCACGAATTTCTTGAGGGGCTTCAGAGGGGTAACAATAAGGGGACGACCTCTGTGGCGCACCGGTTAGCGCATCTGCCTACTATGCGAGAGGTCCCGGGTTTTGCCCGGTTCCTATAATATACGCCGACCGGCTACGATCCGTTTGTTCGTAGGAATTGTAACCGATCGTAAGCAAGGTTCGTAGGAATTGTGCAAATACGAAGCGTTGTGTGGATATTAGAACCAGGAATTTTCCTTTACTGAGCGGACCATTCAAATCGTAACAGTTCTGTCGCATATACTTTCTTCGTGCATTTTTTGCCCGCCCGAAGCCAGTCGGCGCGCGTAATCGAGTTATTAACCAAAGCAACGCTCGGATTAATACGCCGTTGTCACGCCACTAAAGGCGCAGTCTGCTTTTGCTTATTGATTTATGTCAGTGTCGTGATTTATGGTACCTACATAATGTTGGTGACATTAATAAACTCATCTTAGTCTTAGAAAAAAAAAATCTTTTGTGTATGTTCAGAGATAGTACAGTAGTATTCGACACTTGAATGAATCGCTCGTAGACCCGGCCGCCTCAATGATCTTAAACGATCACGAAGGTTAAGCAACATAGGTCGCGTTCAGTGCATGGATGGGTGACCGTTCTATGACTAACGCTAGTGGCATTTTTCCGAGCGGTTCCATGCTTCGCAAGGCACGTTAAGCAGTTGGTGCCGGCTGCCGTCGATAGATGGCAGTCGTCGTAGAGTCACGGGAACTGTAACTCTGAAAGTACGTATTTACTGTGTTTCAGAATTTATTGTGAAATAGGCCACTTTATTAGTCGCTGGCTGTCGTCCTCTTGGCATGTTGGTATTTTAATTTAGCGACGCGCCGCCAGTGTAATGAATAATTATGTTCTTCTATTGTGCTGCGTGCCGAATACGCTTGCGCTGAATGTAAACAATTGTTTCAGCAATTAATATGGAGGATAAATGTGGATTTTCTTTGTTAGCTTTTTCTCCGCATAATCTATTAAATGTGAAAGAACAGAATACATAGTACAGGTACAGAAGATTCTTTCCGCAAAATCAATTGAAGAAAAAGGGACTCTAGCAGCTATACAACTAGGTGCAATTCATATCGCACAGCGCTAAAAAAGCTACAGCTATATTCACCTACATGTTGCCTCTCTTTCTACCGCGTAGATCGCGCGCGCGGCACTGCTCGCTCGTGCGTGAGTCCCTACTTATCAGCCACTCTGGAGTGGCCGCTGCATGTACTTACGCGTTCGATATCAACCTACACGCCGAGTGCAACAGACCTGGTGAAACAACTTTGACGTTCACAAAGGGCATTGCCTGAAATAAATAAATACAATGCAATACTTCGATTTATAAAAAATCTGTAAATGTTGTTTATGTGTACAATAAAGAGTTTTCTATCCACCTATCTATTTTTTGCGTGTGTAAACGATTTGTATGAACTCTTCTTTTGTTTGTTTATGTTTTGTTGATATTCGTTTATTTTGTTACGTACTTAGAGTCTGTAAAACATAGCTTGAGCTCCGCGACAGCTGTCATCGAAATTGCGTCCATGAAGTTTTGAAATTTTTCACCGAATATTTGTACTGTGAAAACTCCGTACTTACTGAACACTATTTGATGTCTAAGCAATATCGTAACCTAGCCCTGTCAGTGTGACAGCTGTCGTGGAGCTTAAGCTATGTTTTACAGACGGTAGTACGTTGTGTTTCTCTGACAACGTTAATAATGTCTTCTTTCTTTCTTTGTTTACATCGTGGTAAATGTTTCTGTAACGGAGTATAAATAACTACTTTGTTGCCTTAAAAAGAGATTACCTATTTCCATGTTAAAGAGCGATAACAATATTTAAATCTTTATTACACGTGATGGATTGTCGTTTAGCGGTAATTTGAATTAACCCAATTTTTCACGAGGTACAGCGCACGACAAAAACACGGCTTGAACTGGTATTATCAAAATTTGTATTATGGTCGAAAATAGTTCTTCTGCACCATAGTAAAGTAGAACCAGATTGTTGTTCCGATTTATTAGTTTATATAAGCGCAATACGAGTAAAGAGGTGACAGTACTTCTGACAGTAAGACCAGCCACTAGTCTTACAAGCCTCCACCAATCTGGACTTGGCCCCCGTGGTGCAGTATATCCTATACGTTCCTCAGGGAAGAAACCCGTGCCCCTCGGTGGGGACATAATGGGTTGGTGATGATGATGAGCAAAGAGTAAAGTTAAGAAATTTTGGTACTGTACCAAATGTACACAAAAAAACCGGACATGTCCGAGTCGGACTCGCGGACGAAGGGATCCGTACCATTATAAATTAAGAAAAAAAAAGTTTGTTGTATGGCAGCCCTCCTTAAATCATTATTTTTTTAAGTTAATAATGTATTAGTAACTCAATATTATTAATATCTGAAACGTCTATCTGTTGCCGTATATCAGTAGGTATCGAACAAAAAAAAAACGTTTTACTGCGTGGGAGCCTAAGGGGGCTCCATATTTATTTTATTCTGTTTTTTAATATATGTTGCGTTCGTAGTATTTTTCACAACATCTGTGAAAAATTCAACTGTATAACTATCACGCTTCATGACATACAGCCCGGTGACAGACGGACAGCGGAGTCTCACCCTCAGTTTCTGAAAGAGTGTTCAAATGTAACAAGAAATTAATCTAAGATTAATTCAAAATACCGGCACGTGATTGGCTGAAATTAGCTTGACGTGAGATTAACATGAGATTCATTTGATCGTTAACAATAGAGTCCAGCCGTTTAGACGTGAAGAAGTAACAAACATACACACTACACACTCACAAATTTTCGCATTTATAATATTAGTGTGATAATAAGGTATGTTTTCCAACTTGCAGCGCTACCTGGGGCTGCCTGTGATGCTGAAGGCGGGCGAGTACTCGCCCAACAACCCTCTCCTGAAGGGAGAGACTCCCCGGGACCGGGACGCCTTTATAGGTACGTTCCTACACGGGCCTGCCCTTGTATTACCTGTATTACGTAACTTTCCACTCTATCGGGTAGCATTTAGACGGCTCCAAAGTGTCAAAATATTGTATGTATTTGACAGGTCGTGGTAGGCTAAATCAGACAACTCCATACAGTGGAGGACTTACGAAATAGCACCCCTGGATTAGATCAAAACTATTTATTCCTATTCTGTTTGTGATGTCGCTGTTTCTGGTTCCCACGACACAGGGTATCCTGTTGTGGGGCCAGAAGCAATGTATGTGCCTGTATGTAAATGTTTATGTTTATGTACATACATGCATAAGCTCACGCTTTATCGGCATTAATTAGTCGTTGCATGCACGCGCTTCGAATTCGGGTACTTTTTATCTTGCCCTTTGCTAAAACATCCCGTATTAGGTTGAACCGGCCCTTTCACTCACATTCGCTCGATATGTTTGCTTCGTCAGCTTATGTTCCTCTTTTATTCCCTTTCCACTCTACAACAAGATTACTCAAGATAAGATTTACCTCCGACGCGGCTTAAGAAATGTGTGATGAACACTGTGCAAAAATATTATTGTAAAATCAACGATTATTTAGAAGATAAAGATGTCCGGTATTGAACAGTAATTTAACATTCAGAGTGGAATTGTGTCCAGTGTTCAACACATCCATGAATAATATTTATTGAGATTGGAAGTTTGTTAATTAAGCTGTTGAAATGAAAAAATGAGGGGTTTCTTTGTTAGCTTCTTTATCCACATAATCTATTAATTGTGATACTAACAACTTAGACGTTCATAAAGTAAACATTTTGTTTTTATCATAAATACAAGTAAAAAATATATTTTGTTTTCTCTACCATTAGAATGTTATAATGTAGTTCTAGGAGATAGGAATCCAAAATATGTATGTTTTTCCCATGCTATGGAACTTCTGGCTTCCACTTCTCAAAAACCGACGACACTGTTTTTAAAGTGAACACAACAGAATGAAATATTTGAATCTGAATTTTCCCTTGAATTCCCTCCACAATTCCCTTATTGCAGAACCTCGAATATCACTCGGGCAGTTATTTGTTTGTCCTTCCAAGGTTGACAAGGCCTGACCTTGACTCCATTCCACACGGCCACCTGTTTACATACAGTGTCTTTAATGCTACAATGCCAATATGACGCGGCATTTACGAGTAACATGAAGGTTTTGAAGTGCCCCGCGAATACGCTATTAGACAGGTTACTGACAACCATCATCATCATCAACCCATTATGTCCCCACCGAGGGGCAGGGGTCTCTTCCCTGGTTGGTGTGTTGGTTGGTGGTTCCCAGTCCGGATTGGTGGAGGCCTGTAAGACTAGTGGCTGGTCTTACCGTCAGAAGTTTTCAAGCCGCCCTAACGCCTCTGTCTTGGCTTAACGACTGCCATCTATTGACGGCAGCCGGCACCAACAACCAAAACAACTGACAACCATCTCTTAAAATGGTTAAAGATACAAGATTATCAAATTTTATCCTAGTTTTTTGGACAAATGATTAATTTTTTTTATTTATAATGCTCTAAAGTGGTCTAAATGTTTGTTTGTTTAATAATACCAAGGAGAATTAAAGTCTCCTTGATAATACTTTTTTTTTTCATACCGTCACATAGCCTGTTCCGGACCAGAACGTTATTTAATGGGCCTTTTTTTGAATTGCAGGTCTTGGGGACTATGAGCGCAGAAGTAAGACCCTGCGAAGATTGCGCCAGCAAGAGTATCGGCAATATCTTGATCAGGTAGAAAGCAATGTTATTTTCGGCCTGATTATCGACGGTCTTATAAGGGCTACAGAAAAAGTCGTACTGAATATTAAAGGAGGTTATTATTTAGGTTATTTCTGATGGACTTTATACTATTATATAGGGTCCGAAAGTTAACCGTTATGGAGATATTGAATGTTAGAAATTAAAAAAAAATATCGCTATATTTTTGCTTTTTGACTAAATTTTTTTTAGAATAGAGCTCCTAAAGTGGATTTTTTTATGTATTCAGTTAAAAGGCATGTCAATTGATAAAAAATATCAGCAAAAACTCCACCTACTACTAACAGTTTTAAAAAACTGCTCGGCAACTGTTAGAATTAAATAATTTTCTCTAAATATTTTTCACTTTGAAGCTCATTAAAAAACAATTACGTATGGAACTTATTCTACAAATCACTTTAGAAACTTTAGGTATCTCTTTAGGTATTAAAAAACAGCTTTTGCTGCTATTTTTTTATCAATGAACATCCTTTTTGACTAAATACATAAAAAAAAAACACTTTAGGAGCTCTATTCTGAGAAAAAATCAATTAGAAAGCCAAAACATTTTGTCATTTTTTTTTAATCTTTAACATTCAATATCTCCATAACGGTTACCTTTCGGACCCTATATAATAGAATAATTTCTATCAGAAATGACCCAAATAATAACCTCCTTTAATATTCCGTACGACTTTCCCTGTAGCCCTGTATAACTAAAACTTTCGTAAGCACAACACATTGTAAACTTTTACTCCGGATCAACTTACGGGTGTTGTTTTATCGGACGAGTCCGACCAGGTTTCGCCCAGGTGTGAGACGAGCAACCGGCGACGCGAGCTCCGTCTCTGCTCACCATGATTAAGCTCTGCGAATCGGAGCGAAACCTGGTCGGACTCGTCCGATATAACAACACCCGTAAGTTGATCCGGGCTAAAAATTTACAGCACTAGACATTATTAACTTTATTCCTTTATTCCGGAGGTTTCGCTCAGGTTGTCCCCGTTGTCGGTTGCTCGTCTCAGTCTCTGGTCTTATATCAAATAATTAACATTTACATACAGGCACATACATTGCTTCTGGCCCCACTCTAAGATACCCTGTGTGGTGGGAACCAGAAACAGCGACATAAAAAAAAAACATTTAACTACTGGGGGTTTTTTTTTTGTCCCCAGCCGGGGTTCGAACTCGGGACCTCTCGCATGGTAGGCAGAGGCGCTAACCGTTGCGCCACAGATCTCGTCGTCTTAATCCAACAAAGTATTTCTCCCACAGCAAGCTAAAAAGAAGCAAGAAGAGAAACAGCAAGCCGAACGCGAGGCGAGCGAGCGGGAGAGGAGAGAGAGAGAGCGGGACGAACTGCTGCGGGAGAGAGAGAGACAGCACGAGCAGACTCTACGGCTGCGGGAGAGAGAGAGGGAGTTCGCCCATGAGAGAGACAGGCGGAGTTACTACTCAAGCGAGCTGATACGAGATGGCGGTTGTGAGTATAAATTGGACGTAGTTTAGCAAAAAGGGCCTAACCCACACAAAGTGAGTTTTGAGATATTTGACTTTTTAGGTTAAAGATGATTTACGCTCTCCATACTGTGGGTTGGACTACCATGTGTCATAACTTTGCGCTATGAAAGTCTTTGACCCTTAAAATATAGAGCATAGTGATCATTTTGGTATAATGAGCCGTTTTCAAAAGACCTAAAAAAAAAAAATTTTACGGCTGTCAAAGGAATGCAATTTTGGACCTCAGCCCGATAGCCATGCATGTGTGATACATCATAAAATAGGTCTCAGCGAGCTGACTGAACATAACTTACTATGACGCCAACAGCCAAATGTTTTTCCTTTCGGAGTTATACTGTATTGAAAAAAAAACTAACATTTTCAATAAAATATAACTCCGCAACGACAAACATTTGGCTGTTGGCGTCATAGTAACTTTTGTTCAGCTCGCTGAGAACTATTTTATGATGTATCACACATGGCTATTGGGCTGAGGTCCAAAATTGCATTCCTTTGACAGACGTTTGACAGCCGTAATATTTTTTTTTTTAGTTCTTCTGAAAACGGCTCATTAACTCAGAAATGACCATGTTGTGGGTTTGGAACCTGTTTGCTAACCGGAGTTCAATTCTGTCTTTAAAGTCAGTAGAGAGAGAGATAGCACTGCAGCAGCAGGAGAGAGAGAGAGAGAGAGAGAACTCGAGTGGACTTGTCGCGTCTGCGCACGCACAGTTTTGTCGAGTAATCAGTGTCTTCACGTTTGTAGCGACACTAGTCGCGTACTACCGCTCCGCTAGTAGAGTTATGTCCAAACCCAACTATCTAAAGATAATTTAGTATCTAAATTCTTGTGTGTGTGGACAGTAAAAATTCGGATGTCCGTTGCAGTAAATCGACGTTTAATTCAATCTCCACGTGACCCTCTGAGACTGTATAGTTTGGTGATAGGCAGATAGGCCATACTCCACCACGGGGGCCGAGTCCGGATTGGTGGACGCTTGTGAGACAAGTGGCTGGTCTTACTGTCAGAAGTTTTCAAGCCGCCCCTAAAGGCCTCTGACTTGGCTTCACGACTGCCATCTATCGACGGCAGCCGGCACAATTTTTATAGCAGCAAATTTTATATATTTTTTTAATAATATTACATTATAATGTGTGGAGTCCCCGTGTCCCCAGCGGGGGCCCCTGGCGGGGCCGGCACGGCGGAGGCGGCCGTACAAGTGGGCCGAGCAATGCGCCCGCGCTCCGTGGCGGTGCAAACGGACCCCGACCATTTCTACACCGTGAGTTGGAATCGCACTGTATTTTTTGATAAACAACAACATTGATAGATAGATAGATAGATAAAAAGTTTATTTGCCATACCAATAACACACAACAATATATGAGACAAAGACAACACAACTACAATATGCTAACAATAAGAAGGCAAGACGATGTGTAACAATTAGAACATCTTATCATAATATACTACAACAAGACAAAAAAGGTAAAAAAGTTACAAAACAATATCGTTATAAAAAATAAAAATAAAACATCGTCATTCACAAAGGGCGTAAATCAAAAAGCCGCCATTCTCAAAACACCATACTTACATCTAAGAAATTATATATATATATACTAACAACAACAATGAATGGAGTCACATACAATGCTTCTGAGTGCTTAGTGCGAGTTTTTTCATTTACTTTCGATAGCGAGAGCGTTTGCAATTTGTGTAGGAGTGACAAAGCGCGCCACCTAGTTGTCTCTTTGTCACTCCTAATCAAATTGCAAACGCTCTCGCTATCGAAAGTGAATGAAAAAACTCTCACTAAGCACTCTGGCCCCACACCAGGCCTGTTTCACTACGCGTGTCGGTATCGAATGCGTAAGTGTATGCGGCGACCACTCCGGAGTGGCAAATAGGAAGGAATTCAGGCGCCAGAAGAGGTAAGAGTTACGCGGTAGAAAAAGAGGCAACATGTAGGTGAATAACGTAGCTTTTTTAGCGCCGTGCGATCTGAATTGCACCTAATTGTATCGCTGCTAGAGTCCCTTTTTCTTTAATTGATTTTGCGGAGTGAATCTTCTGTATCTGTACTATTATGTATTGTGTGCCCACACTAGGATACCCTGTGTCTCGGGAACCAGAAACAAATCAAATCGAATCGTTTATTGCCAGGTTAATATTATATTCACACTGTTACGTTGTATTACTTCCATCCTAATTCAAACAGCGATATCACAAACATGTAAACTTCCAACCTTGGCTTTTTCCCCAGCCGGGATTCGAACCCGGGACCTCTCGCGTGGTAGGCAGATGCGTTAACCGCTGCGCCGTAGAGGTCGTCAATATGCAATACATAAATTACACGTCAGTGTCAATGTCCTATATTAGCCGCTGCCTTCGGACCGTATTTGTAATGGAGCAAAAGGCACCGGAAAAAACTCCACTGTAACCATCTTCTTTTTAAATAACATAACAACATAACATAACATTTACATACAAGCACATACATTGGTTCTGGCCCCACACTAGGATACCCTGTGTCGTGGGAACCAGAAACAGCGACGTCACAAACATGTAAACATCCAAGACCTGGGTTTCTTTTTTTTTTTTGTCTCCAGCCGGGATTCGAACCCGGGACCTCTCGCATGATAGGCAGATGCACTAACCGCAATAATTTTAAACTTAATACAATATTATGTGTATATCCGGTAGGTCTTAGCTCAGGGTAATATTTATAATAAGGCCGACTTGCACCACTCGTCCGACTTGTCTGTGGCACAAGTCGGCCTAGATATATTTCTCATACTTGTATAATTATGAGGACCTCTGTGGCGCAGCCGTTAGCGCATCTGCCTACCATGCGAGAGGTCCCGGGTTCGAATCCCGCCTGGGGACAAAAGAAAAACCAGGTCTTGGATGTTTACATATTTGTGACGTCGCTGTTTCTGGTTCCCACGACACAGGGTATCCTAGTGTGGGGCCAGAAGCAATGTATGCCAGAAGGCCAGACGAATGTAAAATATGTAAGACTATCACATACATTTTTTTTGTAATAAATCAATTAATATATTTATATTAGTTTTATTATTTAGGTATTATTTATATGATTTAGTTTATAGTAGATTAGTTTAATAGACTGTTATTTCAGTTTTTAAGTTGTTGTATTTGTTTTGTTTTAACAATTATGTAACTATATCAAAAATAAATTAATATAATATGCATTTGCTATGTTAAAATTGTAACAATATGTAGTTTTAGTTAACTAATTTATAAGTTGTATTTCAAATACAATGTCAATTGTTTCTGAATAAATAAATGAATGAATGAAGGTATGTGCCTGTATGTAAATGTTATGTTATTATAAGGGTGGTCCGCTAGAAATGTTTTATCTGGCAAAACGTTTGCCGGGTGACTTGACTTACTTGACTTAAGGTCCTAAGTCCCCTAGATGGGGCAGAGGGCGTCTACAGCCAATCCGATCGGTCTTGAGCTTCGCGTTTTATTTCGCTCCAGGTCTTGAATATTGCCTTCGCTTCTGCAGTAATAGTCCGCCGCCAGGTTTGTTTCGAATCGCTCGTAGCCTGGGCTGCCTGAGTGATCTTGAACGATCACTAAGGTTAAGCAACATACGGCGCGTTCAGTCCATGGATGGGTCACCGTCTATGACTAACGCTAGTGGCATTTTTTCCGAGAGATTCCGTGCTTCGCAAGGCACGTTAAGCAGTTGGTGCCGGCTGCCGTCGATAGATGGCAGTCGTTAAGCCAAGTCAGAGGCCTTAGGGCGGCTTGAAAACTTCTGACGGTAAGACCAGCCACTAGTCTTACAAGCCTCCACCGATCCGCACTTGGCCCCCGTGGTGGAGTATGGCCTGTACCTTCCTCAGGGAAGAGACCCGTGCCCCTCGGTGGGGACATAATGTGTTGATGATGAGGTTTGTTTTGGGCGACCACGTTTACGCTTTCCTTGGGGCTTCCTTTGCCGGGTGAGCCAGTATGTCGGTCGGGCCAGGTGAGCCGGTCTCGGGTTCGATCCCCGGCTGGGGAGAAAAAAAAGAAACTCCAGGTCTTGGATGTTTACATGTTTGTGACGTCGCTGTTTCTGGTTCCCACGACACAGGGTGTCCTAGTGTGGGGCCAGAAGCAATGTATGTGCCTGTATGTAAATGTTATGTTATGTAAATGTTTATGTGTAACGCCAACCCCCAGCCCCGAAGCCAGCAAGCCGAGCGCGAGCTGTCTCCCCGCAGCGGCGTCGAACCCGCGCCCCGCGCCGCCGCCGGACGACCGGTCAGTATCTTACCTTCTAAATAAAGAATGGATGAAAATATCAGAAGTGCTTGATATTTTTTTTGGTGATAGGAATAACCTTCCTTAACGCGGGAAAAAAGTTTCAATTTTTTTGGCCCTGTAGTTAATTTTTAAATAATCTTAATATTTTTCCATTCGTAGTTCTGGGCTCAGTACGGCATATCAGACATATTCCTTAGTCCGCTAAGTATAAAAAAAAAATTTGGTGACAATGACAGCTTTTCAAGGTGGATTTTTTTTTATACGTAGCGGACTAAGGAATATGTCTGATATGCCGTACTGAGCCCAGAACTACGAATGGAAAAATATTAAGATTATTTAAAAATTAACTACGAAGCCAAAAAAATTGAAACTTTTTTCTCGCCCTAAGGAAGGTTATTCCTATCACCAAAAAAAATATCAAGCACTTCTGATATTTTCATCCATTCCCTATTGTAGCCTATGTGTGATTCTGATGTATAAGCTTGACTGTAAACTTTCATTAAAATCCATTGAGTAGTATTTACGTGAAGGAACGTGGAGGATGGATACGTGGAGGAACGGAACGTTCGTATAGTAACATCCTATGAGACAGGCTCCACATATTTATATTAAAATAAAATAGTTATCGGCGTTGTAAAAACATAAAGTTTCAACAGTTCCCAGTGCACAGTGAAAGACATCGTTTTCACCCTAAGTACATCCGAGAAGTAGCCACAATTGTGAGTAAAACCCATGAATGTTTTGTTGAATCTCCGTAAAGTAAATATAACGGCTTGTTGATGGAACGAGAGAGCGATATACGCATGACGTACATTTGACGTCTTCAAGCAGCTGACAGCCGCTCAGCCAATCACGGCGGAATAAGGGGCAACGCACTGATGTTAATCGAGTCTTACCTAAAAAACAGAACACAGATAACACAAATTGGTAGAATATGTCCCAAAACTAAAACTGAAAAAATATATTCATCAACTCCCCGACAAGTAGAGCATGGAGTACCCCAAGGGAGTGTTATGGGACCGTTACTTTTCCTTGTTTATGTAAATGATCTGCCTAAAATAACGAATCACTCGATGGTTTTATTTGCTGATGACAGCACAGTTATATTTTCCGCGAAAAACGAGATAGACTATGAAATGGATATAAATAATACTCTTAAGAGCATAGTTGACTGGCTAAATGCAAATAACCTGACATTAAATACCGACAAAACAAAACATATGATTTTTTATACTAATAATAATAGTGACGAAGATAATAGTAATCACAATAATAACATTAATAATACTAACAATAAAACATTAAATATAAAGGTATCAGGACATTTAATTGAAAATATAGATAAGACAACATTTTTAGGCTTAACAATAGATGCCAAATACGGTATTTGACACTATCAACAATAAATTATTTGAGATGCTCGATTAAAACAAAAATTACAAAATGATCCGAAAAATGTATTTCTTTTAATCATTTACTAGTTATATCAATTTTTAAACAGATGAAACCTAAAAAGAGTGCTCTGAACTGTGACGTCACAAGCAAGTATTTTCATACAAAATTCCGTTTTAAAAGTAACTCATTTGACATCCTGTCAAATACCCAATTGACATGGAGTAGCCATATTACAGTTATATGTAAAAAATTGAGTCAATATGCGTATGCACTTTTCAGATTGTCGAAAATTGTAAGCAAACAGGCATTAATAACTGCATACCATGGGTACGTTACATCGACATTAAGATACGGAGTTATATTTTGGGGTAACGCCACCGACAGAGAAGCCGTCTTTAAATCACAAAAAAGGTGTTTACGGGCAATATGCAATTTACGCAAAACAGACAGTTGCAAAAACTTTTTTGTAACACTGAATATTCTCACATTCCCATGCCTGTACATTTATGAAGTGGCAGTATTCATCAAGAGTAACCCCGGGCTTTTCGAGCGACAAATATGTAGACGAAACCAAAACAACATAAGAGCCCTACCACATAAAACAGCACTATTTGGTAAAAGTTTCTTCGGGATGGCATCAAAAATCTTTAATAAACTACCAAGAACGCTACGGGACGTCGACGATTTATCCTCTTTCAAACATGAACTCTTTAATTTACTTATATCTAAAAGCTATTATAAAATAAATGATTTTCTGACTGAGCGTGCATTTTAGGTCCGATAGAATTGACAACATTTAATAATACGTAAGTTTATAAAATGCATGAATATCTAGTTTAAATGTTCGATATTGTCACACCATATTGGTAAAATTACATTGAAACTAACATTAAACATGTATAATATTATGAACAACTCTGCACATGTAATTTATGACAATAAATATATGATTGATTGATTGTGAAAGAGTAACAAACATCCGTCCATCTGTTGGCAACACTAACTATAGCAACACTGTTGCTACTTAACTTTTCAATTGTGCGTTCGTATAATAATAATAATAGTAAATCGTTTATTTCAGGCTTTGCCCATATAAAAGTTAGTACATTTACATTTAGAATAACATCACAAGTTAGTAATAGGTACATATATAAAACTAAACTAAAACATAACCAAGCGCTTAAAATTAATATCAGGGGTGTGAGAGACAGCGACGGTTACTTACCTATCTTGTATAGACGGTGACAGACATATTTGCTGTAATTCCTTTTGATGTATTTTGCAATAAACTGAGGCAAATCAGACCCTGTGAGTTTTAAATATTAATCTACAGTCCACTGCTGAAGCTCAGCCCAACACCATCCATATTTACAAACTTGCGCGTTTAAAGTATTAGTAGGATATGAATCCCGACCGTATTCGGCCACAGCGAATGGGATCTGTCTATAGCAGGGCTGCCACAGGAAAAAATGTCGCAATCGTACTACAGCTTAACAAAAATCGTACGCCCGATGGAATTTGAAATAAGAAAAAATCGTCCATTATTTATTTACCCTTTATTTGCTGTTTTTGTACAGATTTGTCGTAAGTATATTAAGTAAGTCGTAAGTAAGTATAAGTGGGCCCAGTTCCAGTGACTGGTGCCTCTGCCTACCCCTTCGGGGATATCGGGCGCGAGTTTATTATTATTATTATTTATTATTTTTATATTAACATATTATCTGTCGGCTTAAAGTCGGTATAGTTTTCGGTGGTTTTAATAAGTTGTTTTGCCAGTAAGGTCCAATGAATATGCCTGCGATATTAAAAAATCGCCAAATATCGTCGTAAGTAGTCGCTAATCGATATTGAAAAAAGCTTAAATGATACCTTACCCTTGGGTTACGGAACCCTAAAACGAGATAAAACAAGACAATTTACTAAGCACAAAATAAAAATAAAACCTTTCCTCAAAATAAAACCTTTGAAACTGTAATCCTCTGTTGTTTATTTCACACATTTATATAGAATATAGACTTGGCCTCTTAGGCTGTAGACGACCTCTGTGGCGCACCAGTTAGCGCATCTGCCTACCATGCGAGAGGTCCCCGGTTCGAATCCCGGCTGGGGACAAAAAAACCAGAGTTCTTGGATGTTTACATGTTTGTGATGTCGCTGTTTCTGGTTCCCACGACACAGGGTATCCTAGTGTGGGGCCAGAAGCAATGTATGTGCTGTATGTAAATGTTTATGTCTTATTAAAGAGATTTGTCTGGTTTTCAGCGCCATTCGTGTACAATAAAGTGCTTAAGTACTGTGACATAAAAACATCCTCATGGCAAAAATGTAAAACTACGGTAACTAAATGGTTGGCCACCCTAAACTATGATGACACTGAGGCACTGCTAACTATAACTAGATAACGTAATAAACAAAATAAATAAATATATATAACCCTTATCTATCTATACATTGCTTTTATCTAACGAAATCTATTATCTGATAAATTGTGCCCGGATAACGGCGACAGGCTTGCAACTTGTCACGTTTGGGACCTAATAAACTCGGCAAAACGTGGGTCCAGTTCTAGAGACTGGTGCCTCTGCCTACCCCTTCGGGGATAACGGGCTTGAGTTTTATATATATTTATTTATCTATTATCTCTATTGAACGCCATGACACCATACCTAATTAATTTAAGTACCTAGACGATAAGTTGTGTATTATTGCCGTAGTTATAATGTGATAAAACTGGTACCCACGATACGGGGTCTCCTAGTGTGGGTGCCGCCGGAAAATGTATTTACTTTTAAGTTATGAGTTACGGCGGTGGTGGCGTAGTGGGGTTGACCCTTGCTTCTCGATCATGAGGGTCTGGGTTCGAACCACGCATGTACCAATGACTTTTAGTTACGTACATTTGTTTGTACAGCAACACCATTCGCTGATAAATTGTGCCCGGATAACGGCGACAGGCTTGCCACTTGTCACGTTTGGGACCTAATAAACTCGGCAAAACGTGGGTCCAGTTCTAGAGACTGCCTCTGCCTACCCCTTCGGGGATAGCGGGCGTGAGTTTATTACTTTTACTTTACTTACTTTTACTTTATTATGGGATGGTACCGTGACAAATAAACCTTCCTACTCTTACAAAAGCACCGTTTTCAGAGTGAAGGCTCGCAGTCCCGTCCGGGCGCCAATTCGTACGACGAGCGCCCCATACAGCCGGCGCCTTGGATCAACGAGTCGCGTCGGAGGAGCTACGGAGACTACGACGGTATTCAGTTGGCCCTACTTAGTTTTGATACATGTTTTTTGCAATTTATTTTGAAAACATTGACCATTTTATGAAACTAATAGGGTAGTTTCCAGGGTCAAAATAATTTAATTCTATTTAGTCCGTATTTTAGATTAGGTATTAAAAAATATTGGATACGTATTTTTTCTTTTTTCGATTAAACAAAAAATAACAAAGATATAGCCCATTGAAGTTACGTGTGACGTCACTCAGTGCTACAAAATGCAGCACGGCGTGACGTCACACGTAACTTTAATGGGCTATATCTTTGTCATTTTTGGTCAAATTTACAAATAAAAAAATACGTGTCCCTTATTTTTGAATAATCTAAAAGACGGACTAATTACATTTTTTTGGGAAACTAGCCTATTCGGTATTTCAGAGTTTTATTCATTATGTCTATTTTTAATATTTTCTTAAAGTTTTGGTGTTTGTGACGTCATCAGAGCATGATTAAGGAGACAGTCTTTGCCTACATGAAAAAAAAACAAATGTCATTAACGTCAGTCGGCATTAGAGCGAAAGATTTAATTACTCATACTGTGACTGTGTTTTCTGACATTATACTTGACATTGACGGACAAATGTAGCATGGCCAATTCACAGTAGAAATAGAAAACGTTTATTTGTTTTCAAACAGGGTACATAACTATAAAATGTACATTTTATGACACATTCCTACACATGGCATTAATATTAGAAATATTTTTGACAAATATGAAGACAAGTTACAAATTAACAACGTACACAAGCAAAGCTGAAGTGGAGATGGGCGGGACTTTTGATAAGGCGGGAAGACGGCCGGTGGACTAAGGCAGCCACTGAGTGGTGGACAAGAACGGGGGGACGGTCATTGGACTCGGTGGGCTGAGTGCGTATACTGAGTTTTTTCATTCACTCTCGATAGTGAGAGCGTTTGCGATTTGCATAGGAGTGACAAAGAGACAACTAGATGGCGCGCTTTGTCACTCCTATGCAAATCGCAAACGCTCTCGCTATCGAAAGTGAATGACAAAACTCAGTATACGCACTCTGACCACCAGCCCGATGGGCCGACGGCATTGTGAAAGCGGCTGGGAGACATTGGACGAGACTAGCGCTGGACCGGATGGGTTGGCGTGAAAGAGAAGAGGCCTATGCCCAACAGTGGGCTCTATTTACGGGCTGATTAGATGAAAACAAAAAGGTCCGTGCCTCGGCTTATAACTAATGTAATTATAACTTATAACTAATCCCAAAATTCATAAATAAACGACTTTTGGAGGTGCATGACAGGGAGAATCGACTATCCTCATCATCAACAGTCAAGCGTAGACGATATAGCACATTTCCTCCAATGACGCATGGGAAAGTATCCATGAAATGCATAAAATGCACGAAATTTGTTTGCAATGACCACTGTAAGGTGTATTGTCAAGCTTTTGATAATAGTGATTCAGATTAGTTCCCAAAAATAAAATTTAATTCAGTTTTTATCTCAAGGTACGCCATAACCTGGTTTTTAAGAGAAGATTTTAAGCTTGTGTTTTTTTTTATTTCCTACTAGTTTATGATTAAATAGTTTCATTGAAGCTTTAATATGAATAAAGAAGAAATATAATTTCTAAGCAGTTATTTTAATCTGTTAATACTGTATTATAAATTCACAAAACCAAATTGGGGTCACTGAAGACCCCATGTGAGCAGTTATGTGATTTTCTTTATGCGCGTAGTTAAGGGTTAATCGTATTTTGCCGACTACAATGCAAGGCACTTCTAAAAAAGGTTAACTTCTCGTGTCACTTTTCCTGTCTGACGGCTGACAGTTGCCACAGAGTAGTAGGCTTACTCTCAGCGGCCGCGTTCCAGAATCAACATACTTTTGTTTGGCCTCACTCCAATAATATATTTTTTTTTTTTTCTTGTTTTTGTTATGTGTAAATCTCAAAATGTATAATTTATCTTTACCTATGTTATTTCTCTGGTGAACCGGCGGTTGATGTTTCGGAGCTTGTTAGTCCTAATATTTATTTTTCAGTATAGTTTATTACGATATAACTTATATATTATTATATTTAGTATATAGGTAATTTGTTTAGCTACTGTATTATTTTATTTATATTTATTATGGATCTATCTGTCGACTCTGAATTGTTCCACTCCTTCACTTCAACCGACTCGTTCGCGGATGCCTTGGATATGTCTGAGGTACCTGTTCCGCTGGGTGATCTGCTTCACGACACTTTCTCTCCACATCTCAGGAATCTGAATGTTTGTCATATTAATGCCCAAAGCATTCCTGCACACTATTCCGACCTTCTCACCACCTTCACCAGCAATCACATCCATGCGTGCCTAGTCTCCGAATCATGGCTTAAACCCACGCTACCCTCATTAAGTTACTGTTTACCCGGCTACGTGTTAGTAAGAAATGACCGCATTGGTAAACGAGGTGGTGGGGTTGCCATCTACATGAAATCTGAAATAAAATTTAAGATAATCGACCAATCATCGTCAGTACACTCTGGGTCATTGGAATACCTGTTCCTGGAATTAAATTTCAACACGGTGAAATTTTTTCTCGGGACAGTGTATGCTCCACCAGGTATCGACTACTTCGGCACGCTGGAGACATTGCTGGTCACACATCTGCCCAATTATGACCATGTTGTCATCATGGGTGACTTTAACACCAATCTATTATGCGAAAATAATCGCTCTCGTCAAATTCAGTCCCTGATTACCTCCGTAAATTTAAATTTTCTCCCTCTTGGGCCTACTTACCACGTTAACGATTCGCATACCCTTCTCGACCTGATTCTTACTTCTAAACCCGACCGCGTTCCTGCCCACGGCCAGATTACTGCGCCAGGCTTTTCCCATCACGACCTTCTGTTTGCTTCTTATAAGCTCAAAATCCCTAAATTCAAACCTAAAATTATCTTGCAGCGTAACTTTGCCCGGATGGACGTGAATAAGCTTAAGGCGGATGCCGAAAGTTTAGACTGGTCACGGTTGGAACGGTTGGGTACGGTGGATGAAAAGATCGACCACTTCAACAGTCTCATCCTTGGTCTGTACGACGTTCATGCACCTGTACACGCGGTAAAAATGAAGCGTCCTCCAGTTCCGTGGTTGACCAAGGAAATTCGAGAATTGATGGCTAGGAGGGACTATCTTCGACGCAAGCATAAGAAGAATCCTACTGAAGAGAACTGGTATCTCTTTAAGACGGCCAGGAATCGGTGCAACCAGGTGATTAGGAACGCCAAACGACGTCACATATACTCGTCTATTGAACGATGCTCTCCCAACAACATCTGGAAATTTTTGCGTTCCTTAGGTTTTGGTAAGTGTCGGCAAGACCTGAACTCGTCTATCGACGTCAATGGTCTAAACCGACACTTTTCATCTCCCCCACACTCCATTGATCCTCTGATGAAGGCTGTAACTATACAGACCATCTCAGCTTCTCCCGTAGCTTCACACCACCCCTTCTGCTTCACCCCAGTTACTGGCTCTGATATTGAGAAGATCATCTTATCTATCCATACAAAGGCGGTAGGTCATGACTCGATTGGGCGTGACCTACTCCTGCCAATCCTCAATTCAATACTCCCTGCCCTTACACACATCGTCAATTCCTCCCTCTCCTCCAGTTCCTTTCCCTCTCAATGGAAGCTGGCGTATATGGTGCCTATTCCTAAAACCTCTATTCCTACTGAATTTAAACACTACCGGCCCATCTCAATCCTTCCTTTCCTATCCAAGGTTTTGGAACGTGTGGTGAATCGCCAGCTAATGGCTTTTCTCCACACCAACCGACTCCTAAACTCCTTCCAGTCCGGCTTTCGTCCGTCCCATAGCACATCTACTGCGCTGATTAAAATCACTGACGACTTCCGCTACGCTAGGGACGAACGTCAGCTCACTTTGCTTACCTTACTTGATTTCAGTAGTGCATTTAATTGCGTTGACTATGAAATCCTCCTTGCCATCCTCCGATCGCTCAACATATCGGAGTCAGCCGCTGTGTGGTTCCACTCATATCTCCACGGTCGCCAGCAGCGCATTCGTGCGGATGACGTTCTCTCCGATTGGTGCGACGTCACTGCTGGTGTTCCGCAGGGAGGAGTGCTCTCCCCCTTACTTTTTTCTGTTTTCATTAACACCCTTGTTAAAGTAGTAAATTTCAGCTCCTATCACCTGTACGCAGACGATCTCCAGCTTTACTTGCCGTTCAAGCAGGATCTCCTCTCTGTTGCTGTCCAAAAAATGAACACTGACCTGATGGCAATAAATGCTTGGACTGAACAATATGGCCTGCTAGTAAATCCGAGTAAGACGCAGGTTATGATTGTTGGGAGTAGGGCTCTTCTGTCTAAGATCGACAGGGATTCCTTGCCCCCAGTATGTTACAATGGAACCCCTTTACCATATTGCAGGGAAGTGAAAAATCTGGGTCTTCTCATTCAAGACAACCTGTCGTGGGAAAAGCATGTCAGTGAAATAAGTAGGAAGATCTTTTCATCCATGCACTTGCTTAAACGTATGCAGAAGTTCCTGCCGTACTCCGCCAAAGTTACGTTAGCCAACTCCTTGCTTCTCCCCGTCATTGACTATGCAGATGTGTGTTACCCCGACCTCACTGAGGAACTACTCGATAAGCTAGATCGCTTACTGAACGTATGTATTCGTTACATCTTCGGCCTCCGTAAATATGATCACGTGTCCCAATTTCGCACTCAGCTTGCTTGGCTAAATATCCGCTCCCGCAGGAATGCCCACATTGTGTCACTTCTCTATGGCATACTACATGACCCCTCCGCCCCTCAGTATCTTCGCGAACGCTTCGCCCATCGTGGCGCGCATGGTCGCCTTCAGCGCCCATGCAAAGACTTGCTTCTTGAATCCCCCTTGCATTGTATGGCAGGCTATTCGGATTCCTTTACTGTGACAGCTGTGCGCCTGTGGAACGCGCTACCGCTGCACATACGCCAGGCCTCGTCGGCCGAAGTGTTTAAGAGTGCGATCCAGGAACATTACTTTGGACTTCAGAGCAATCCGACATAATTTATGTATATGAAAGTATTTATTTATATATCTTTTTATTTATTTATGTATTTATAGTAGGTATGCATAAAATAATGGTACATATTTATGAAGTATTATAATATAGTGTGTAGTATACGTATTAGAAGTTTGCGAATTTGCAAGTGAGTAATTTATCTTTTTTATTGTTTCTTATGACCTCTATAGCACTACCCTTTACTCTTTCCACATCACCCATGGTTAGCTGGTAGAAAATACTTTATAGTATTAAGCTCGCCCTTGTACAGAACACTGTTTATTGTGCAATAAAGAATTTTTCATTCATTCATTCATTCATTCATTCATTCATTCAATGTACACCAGAGTGCAATAAGATTGATTTTATATTGTACTAGCTTTCGCCCGCGACTTCGTCCGCGTGGACTTTAGTTCAAAATTTTGCAACCCCTTTCACTCCCTTAAGGGTTAAATTCAGAAAAACGGCGAAACACGTGTTCAATCAATTGTGTTGAAGAGTATTTATTTTAAGTTTCAAGAAAATTAGACAACATTCTTTATACCTCTCATACAAATTTTGGCAACCCTTTTCGCCCCCTTAGGGGTTGAATTTCAAAAAACCCGTTCCTATTCCTTGCCTACATTATATACAGATCCTCTGTGCAAAATTTCAGCTTCCTAGTTCAAAAGGCTTGGGCTGGGCGTTGATGAGTGAGTCAGTCAGTCAGGACTTTGAATTTTGTATATACAGGGTGTCCCAAAACTCGACGTCAAGCCGAAACCGGGTGAAAAGCCAAGTCATCAGAAATATATAAAAAAATATATTTTTTTCAGTAGTGTCTTTTTTAACTATTTATTCATGAATTTTCCCAAAAATAATAAAAACCATTAGTCTCCTCTTCCTCCAAGCTAGAGAAGCTGGTTTTGAATTAATTATTTATTATTCATAATTACAAAACAAAAAAAAATTGGAAAAAGCAAAGAGATTTGTGGCAGCAGGATTTTTTTTTTTTTAAATGCCTATAATATTGTATGCATGCAATTTTGTTATTTTTTGTATTTTTCTGATAACCAGTATGACTTGCCTTTTCACCCGGTTCCGGCTTGACGTCGAGTTTCGGGACACCCCGTATAGTTTTTTTGTCATATACCGATTTTAGTGGGCAACTCTACCGATTTCGAACTATGATGTTCGAGACCACTGATCTGAAGCCTCTAATTATATTTCAGAGCGCACATGCGCGCTGTCTACAAACTCAAACCGCAATCTGGCGGCGCCGCGGCAAACCTACATGCCGTCTATATTCGACGAGGACGCCATTACGCGGCGGAACGACAAGGTGGAAAAGGTACATACATACATAAGCTCACGCCTGTATCCCAGAGGGGTAGGCAGAGACCTGGGACTGCCGCCTGCCACGATCCTGACAAATCACTAGACAAATTACTAGGAATAAACATAAATTGTCATTTCCACGATTTAGACTTGCAAAAGTTAATACTTCCTTTATGGGGCACTGTATAAGGTTCTACAACAAGATACCCCAAGATATATTAGAGTTACCTCCAACGCGATTTAAGAATTGTGTTAAGCACACTCTTTGCAAAAAAGCTTACTATAAAATCAACGATTATTTAGAAGACAAGGACGTATGGCTTTCAATAGTAGTTTAATATTAAATTTAATCAGAGGATAAATGTGTCTAGTGTTCAACACATCCAAGATATTGTTTTGTAAGTTTTATTTGTATTAGCTTTAAGTTGATTTGAGAAAAGATGGTCAGAGTGGAGTTTTTTTTTTCGCTGCCTTTTCTCCACTACAGACGGCCCCAAGGCAGCGGCTAACATTATACATAACTGTATGTACATTGACATTCAACAAGCAGAATGTAAATTCTTTACGTTGAAATAAATTTCTGATTCTGATTCACTTTCGCTTCATCGACATTCGTTAGTCGTTGCATGCACGCACTTCGGTAACTAAATTAATAAAATAAATAAACATTCAATAAACAAACAACAATTAACATTGTTTGCTGAGTGGCAATGTACAGTCACGAGCAATATTATGTATACACTGTTACATTTTCTAAGAATCTTAACTAAAAACAATCTAGAAAGAAGTGTACGACAATTTGTCCTAAATTATGTAACCAATGGTCAGATAATGTAGAACAAATTTTTAAATTTTGAAAATAAAAAAAAATTAAAAAAATTTAGTGCTAGCTAACTTAGTACTAAATTTACATGTCAAGTATAACATAACATTTACATACAGGCACATACATTGCTTCTGGTCCCACACTAGGATACCCTGTGTCGTGGGAACCAGAAACAGCGACGTCACAAACATGTAAACATCCAAGACATGGGTTTTTTTTTTGTCCCCAGCCGGGATTCGAACCCGGGGCCTCTCGCACGGTAGACAGATGCGCTAACCACTGCGCCACAGAGGTCGTCAAATGAGTATAGATAAATGAATCGTCTTGTTTTTTTTAGAATTTGATTTTCGATTGATTAAAGTCTCATGGGTCTTCTATTCACGGTAAAAAATGTACCGAGTAAAACTATATGTATATTTTATAACGGTACCACCATTTTTTTTAATCGACTTTAGTCATATAAACAATATAATTTGGCAGGAGGCGGTGGAGCGTCGTCTGTTCTACCAGAAGGAGTTGAAAAGCCAAATCGAGGAGCAACAGAGGATCAGGGAGGAGAGGAAGACTCGAGAAAAGTTAGTATGGCACACATAATATCGCACACTTGCAAGAACAACGTGTTATTTCGGAACCCTTATGTTACATGAGAACATTTTTTTAAGGTTTCAAAGTAATGGCCGAAAAAGATAGCGCTATAACGTTATGCAGTGTCTCTTTTGCTCATTATTCCGGTGTTTTCGGAGTAAATAAAGTCGCGAATAAAATCGCAAAAATAAATTTCTATGAATAAATAGTACATTGTTCACCGAGAGGAGAAAGTGACCGATTACCGTCGAGGGTGTCGTTTGAAGCCCGAGCCGTAGGCGACTTTAAAACACCTGAGATCGGGAATCGCAGTTTCTCTCGAGTGATACATAGTGCTTTATACTACACCTACAAGGAAAATAAAAAACGAAATCTTTACTAATTGAAATTTATATTGAAATTGTTGCTAGTGGTCAGTGTCATTTTGCGAACTTGGAGATAAAAACTCACTGTAAAAACTTTTTGGCTTTTGATATTTAGGTTACCGGCGCATAGTCTTACCCAAAATTAAAAAAGGAAAACCACGTAAGAAATGGATTTTCATACACTTTTCTCTCCCGCTCAGATGTGTTTTCTCCCCGCATATTTGTTCGATATGCAATGACGTACTTTCTACCGTAAATTTGATAAAGTATCAAGGTACTTTCCAAGCAGGTGTAGTATAAAAATGGTTTTCTTCGAAATAGCACGTTGTTCTTGCAAGGGTGCGATATGTTGGTGACCTGTTTTTTGTTTTGTAACTACGAGTGGAGTGTCTTTCCTTCTTGTGATGTGTTAATTAATTACGCGGCTGTGCTGTACACACTCGCCGAGATACCCCGAGACGGAGAGAGAGCGAGTATGTAAATGGAGCTCTCCTCTCGCCTCGCTCTCCCTCGCCTCGCCTCGCCTCGCCTCGCCTCGCCTCGCCTCGCCTCGTTCGGTCTCTGTTGCCGGCTTTACACACTCGGCGAGAGACCCCGAGGCATGCCGAGAGCGAGTGCACGGTGCTTGGATGCGAATAAATTGAAATTGAAAATTCTTTATTTTTATCATCGAAATATATCAAAATTAAATAATATAAAGTACAAAATTAAAAATGACAAAAAAAGGAGTATGCTCAGCCTAAATGTTGTGTGATTGATCAACACAACGCTGATTTTCAGCAAACCCCTATTAAATTATACACAAAAATGAAATAATATTATTAAAACAGTTGGACGTGTCTATAGAACTGATATCATAAAGTTATATAAAAAAAATCACTTTCAATTGGAAGTACGGCAACTTTAAAGTTATTACAAAATAAATGATTAATTGTGATGGTATTGTGGCATTTTAGGGCAATTTGTACTTAGTGTGTTAGATACTATCATGTTTACAGTTGTAATTCTTTGGTCTGCTCCTAAGGTCTGTAATATTGATATCCCAGTTGAGGAGATAAAGAAGAAGAAGGATTCATGGCTACCGTGGACATAAAAGAAAGGTTACAGCATCCATACATCTTTTTAGCCATGGGTTAATATATATTTTTTTTATGGTAAACGCGCGAAAAATTATAAAAATCTATGGCACAAAGCCTCGTCTCGCTCGCTCGTAGCCTGGGCTGCCTGAGTGATCTTGAACGATCACTAAGGTTAAGCAACATACGGCGCGTTCATTCTATGGATGGGTCACCGTCTATGACTAACGCTAGTGGCATTTTTTCCGAGCGATTCCGTGCTTCGCAAGATACGTTAAGCAGTTGGTGCCGGTTGCCGTCGATAGATGGCAGTCGTTAAGCCAGTCAGAGGCCTTTAGGGGCGGCTTGAAAACTTCTGACAGTAAGACCAGCCACTAGTCTTACAAGCCTCCACCAATCCGGACTTGGCCCCCGTGGTGGAGTATGGCCTATACCTTCCTCAGGGAAGAGACCCGTGCCCCTCGGTGGGGACATAATGGGTTGATGATGATGGCACAAAGACAAACAGCAACAGCGATTTCCACGTCCATCATTAACGGTGTGTTGAGTACGACCAAGGAGAATGTACAACTGATGTAACGAGTATGCCCTTCTCTCAGTCGTAAGGACGTCGACGCTCTCGCCGAGTGTTTACAGCCGCCATGTCGGTTTCGGGCCGAGACTCTCGCCGAGAGGCTCTCGTCTAGAGGCTCTCGTCGAGTTTGTACAGCCGGCATTAGACCTGGAAACTACGTCTTACTCCAATCTGATGGCGGCTGTACACACTCGCTCTTGGCATGCCTCGGGGTCTCTCGCCGAGTCAGACGCAAGTTCTCCAGAGTGCGTATACTGAGTTTTGTCATTCACTTTCGATAGCGAGAGCGTTTGCAATTTGTATAGGAGTGACAAAGCGCGCCACATAGTTATCTCTTTGTCACTCCTATGCAAATCGCAAACGCTCTCGCTATCGAAAGCGAATGAAAAAACTCAGTATACGCACTCTGATCCTAATTGGGTATTTGACAGGATGTCAAATGAGTTACTTTTAAAACGGAATTTTGTATGGAAATACTGGCTTATGACGTCACATTTCGGGGCACTCTTTTTATGTTTCATCTATTTAAAAATTGTAATAACTAGTAAATGATTAAAAGAAATCGCTCCCTTCCTCTGTTTTTCCGGAAAGGTGCAATTTGGGTGCCTTTAAGGCTAGAGTGAATAGGCTCTTACTGAACCAACGAGGAACATCGTCGTCTCCATCTTCACTTACCATCAGGTGAGATCGGGGTCAATCGTTGGTCAGTTTTTAATAAAAAAAAATAAAAAAAATACATTTTCCGAATCATTTTCTAATTTTTGTTTTAATCGAGAGTCAAATAATTTATTGTTGATAGATAGATAGATAGATAGATAAAACATTTATTTGGGCTTAAAGACACACACACATAAAGCGTTACATAGCATATAAAATATTACAAGTCTTGGCACAGGAACTTACAAACTAACTTATGTGTACAAACATATAGTTAACTGGCACTATTAGGCCACATGTGGGTGTGCCACAAAAGCTCAAAAAGGCCGTATCTCAGATTTATTATTATCCACTTTAAATAAGTAGATACTTAACTGATTTTCAGCTACAGCCATTGTGAGAACGGCCGTGATCAAGATGTACATTGATAGTGTCAAATACCGTATTGTCGTTGTACATTGATAGTGTCAAATACCGTATTGTCGTTGTACATTGATAGTGTCAAATACCGTATTGTCGTTGTACATTGATAGTGTCAAATACCGTATTGTCGTTGTACATTGATAGTGTCAAATACCGTATTGTCGTTGTACATTGATAGTGTCAAATACCGTATTGTCGTTGTACATTGATAGTGTCAAATACCGTATTGTCGTTTCAGAATGCTGGAGTTGGCTGAGATGCGGCGTTTGGAGGAGCAACTTAAGATGCTTCGCGTGGCGCACAGCAACGAAACTGACAGAAACGAACAGATCGCCGGCGCGGTGAGTTTGGTTGCTTATTTGCTTGACATTAGATTAGATTAGATTAGAACTCTTTATTGTACACACCGGAAAGAGATATATATATACATTTGAAACCTTACATCTAAGTCGTATACAATTGGCGGTCTTATCGCTAAAAGCGATCTCTTCCAGACAACCTTGGGATGGATACAAAGAAACTGACAAGAACTTTATCACACAAGTTTGCCAAAGGCCATGCGAATGGTGGCGCGGTGGCCGGGTCGCCTATCTCCCTCTAATATGGTTGAGACTGGTGATGGCTGACCTCTGCGTTACGCTCGTGAACGGGTGCCGTCCGTGTGTCTGGCCGCAGCATTGGTGTTTTATTACCTTTTAAGAATATTAAATTATGTTTGACTTTGCAAGTATTGATTGCACTCATGGATCTTGAGATTCTTGGTATACGAACACTCATACCTAATTTGTATTAGCTTTAAGTTGATTTGAGAAAAGATGGTCAGAGTGGAGTTTTTTTTCGCTGCCTTTTTCTCCACTACAGACGGCCCCAAGGCAGCGGCTAACATTATACATAACTGTATGTACATTGACATTCAACAAGCAGAATGTAAATTCTTTACGTTGAAATAAAAATTTTTGAATTTTGAATTTTTGAATTTTGAAAAAAAATTAGAGAGAAGGTAGGTAAATGTACATGAAATACAGTGATGGGATATGTACATAAACTAACTGACTTACAGACAGCATTTAATCCGATAGAAAACATATTTAATAATCGGGTGGATTTACCCAACAAAAATTTCTCAGAACAAAAAATTCAAAAAAATTAAAACACATTGGAATGCTAGTAAAACCAGATAAAATCATTGTAGGATAACTATAATGTTCTTACATTGTGTTTAGACCAAGATTTTAAACGTCGATCCGAAGATATCAGCATTCAAATAAAAAGAGGTGAGATGGTGATGACGACTGTGGTATGGCGGTGATTTATCTATGGATGGTGATGATTTCGTGTGTATGGTGATGATGCTTTAACAAAGTAGGTATGTCAAATTAAAAACAAAATATATGAAAATCAAATGTTTTTAATGATATAATCAACACAATTCTGATAACAATCGTATACAGTCATTTTCTTCTACCTCTAATGATTTAAGTCAACTCAATTTTACTAACAATCCTAAACCGTCTTTAACTTTTCACTTAATTATTATTATTATATTTTTATGTTAATTGAGATTTGGTCAGTTTTTTTGGTAAGTCATGTAAAAAAACATAAATTATTGTACAAGTAACACGTAATCACCATTATTATTACTAAGTTAATTGAAATTTGGTCAGTTTTTTGGTAATCAACTACTTTTTAGTAGTTGATTACTGTTCCGTGTTATTCTACGATTGATTATATTACCAAGAAACTGACCTAATTTTCTTTTTTCATAATTTAACAAGATTCTCTTACATAATCATCACATGGTTTGTTGTGGTCATCGGTGGTTTTTGGTCCATTTTTTTGTAATCAAAGAGGTAACTATCTACTTATTAATTTTTTTGTCATCATCATCATCATCAGGCTATATTAGTCTACTGTTGGATATAGCCCTCCTCTAATAGCGCCGTAGCGCCCTGTCGTAAGCTTGCCGCATCCAGCATCTGCCTGCAGTCTTTCGCAGATCGTCATCCCATCTGGTAGGAGGGCGTCATACACTACGTTTGCCAAGTCGCGGTCTCCACTCAAGAACACGTTTACCCCAACGGTTGTCGGTTCTGCCACTTCAGCTTGCTAAATTCTCTGATCTATATTACGAATTCTATCCTTCAGAGAAACTCCGAGCATAGCTCTCTCCATGGCTCGCTGAGCGACTTTGAACTGGTGGACCAGCCGTATCGTAAGTGTCCACGTCTCGGCTCCGTAGGTTATTACAGGTAGGACACACTGATTGAAAACTTTCATTCTCAAGCATTGCGGTATGGATGACGAGAAGACTCGGCGTAGTTCCGCATACGCTGCCTAACCAGCTGGATCCTCCTCTTGGCTTCCTTCTCGAAATTGTTTTTACCTAACTGCAGAATCTGCCCGAGATAATATTCGGAAAAGATGTAGTCGCCGTTTATGTTAATGCCCTTTCCTTTCCAGTCCAGCATCTTAAACATGTCTTCCAACGCGCTCGTGAACAGTTTCGGGGATATAATATCCCCCTGTCTTACTCCTCTGGGCAGTTGGATAGGTTTAGACTGCTGGCCCTGTACTTGAACACACATGGTGCCGGCTTCGTATAGACATCTCAACACCTCGATAGAACGATCGCTGTAAGGATTCCAGAGCTGCCCAGGTTTCGACAGAGTCAAAGGCCTTCTCATAGTTCATAAAGTCAGTGATTGGATCCGGCATTGAACCTGTTGATCACTGAGACATCTCTCAACATATGCTTGCTATCCGTCGTGATGAAGTCGATCTCATTTTAAGTCACAGTGTCGGGGCTTTGCCATGTCCACCTCCTTTGAGGCTGTTTCTTGAAGAAACAGTTCATTAAGAATCACTCCTCTTTCTCAAGGAAGTTGACAAGCATTTGCCCCCTGTGATTCCTGACTCCATAACCATGCGGGCTTATTCGGGACTCGTTGCCACTCTGGGTTCCCACCTTGCCGTTAAAGTCCCCCATAACAACGTTGAAGTGAGCCTTCGTGGTGTTATGTAAGGCTTTGGATATGTCTTCATACATATCCTCCACTTCATCATCCGAGTGTGTTGAGGTCGGTGCGTAAACCTGAATGACCTTCATGCTGTAACGCTTGGACAGCCGAAGAATAAGGTACGCTACTCTGGTCGACACACTAGAGATTTCTTCAACGTTGTTAGAGATGCCCTTATTGACGAGGAAACCTACGCCACCCTGGGATGTTTTATCACCCTTGAGAGAGTAGAGAAGATGGCCCGAGTCTAGGGTTACGGTGTCCTCCCCCTCTCTACGGACTTCACATAACCCCAGAATATGCCATTTAATGTTCTCTAACTCCACTTCCAACTGCGCTAGATGATGATCAAGCCTCAGAGTGCGCCCATTAAACGTTGCCAGGGTCAATTGTTTGTGGCAGCCTGAGGTAGCCCGGTGATTCTTAGCAGCCCCCGCTATGCAATAGCGAGGCGGCTGGGAACTGGGGGCCATTTCCTTGGTCGTGCCATCATTGGCGGTAATCCATAATCCCATAATCCCCACGCTGGGCATGCGGGTTGGGGATCGCACATCATTTGTAAACGGTGATGATGGGTATGGTGATGACGAATCGAACATTACGTAAATTTTTCTAGAAAAGTAATATCAATAATAATATACCGCTATTTTCTTTAGCATCTTCACTTACATCAAGATCTTATTGAAATTAATCGTAATGCTATTTTATGTACTTACCTTGAACCACAGTCTGACGGTAATGACGGTAACTTTGTCTAATCAACTTTTTTGGACACTCACAACAAAATCTTTGCACTCGGAGAGCATGTTATGCACGTGCGACTCGCTTCGGAGTTAGCTAATGAACTGAGGAAGCAGATTAGGGTATTGCTGGCCGCGTAAATGCAACGCATACAGAACTACCTTCACTTTGATGTTGCCGTGACGGTGTTGACGAATATCGATGCTAAAATTTTGTTAATTAATTGATTATTAATTTTACGAAGAAATTATTATTTTCTTTTCTATAAAGTTATATACAATATGGGTAAACGTAAATAATGAATTAAAATCTAGTTCACACGTCGGGTATTCGACTTTTTGCCGGCAAACGTCAAGAGTAGCGTTTTTTTTCACAGACGGTGATGATTTTGATAGCAGTATTCATTTTATTACTAAAAATCTATTGAGTTTGAGTATGTTTGTGTTAAAGCGCATTATAAAACAGGTATATTTAAAGCATGTAAATGTAAAAAAGTTACGATTCTCGAGCAATATCTATTTTTTTATCCCCTCAACGTGAATTTTCGACAGGATTGTAAATCCACCCAATCACATAAGTACACATGAATACATACGCATGAATATATGTTTAAAACCACAGTTATAATAGCTAAATATTATATAGTAATATCGTACTAATACAATATATTATATAAAAATAAATATAATATATATGAACACAAAAAATACATTACAGAGAATTATAACAACAGCATTACAGCTGAAAAAAAAATAAACTCACGCCCGTTATCCCCGAAGGGGTAGGCAGAGGCACCAGTCTCTAGAACTGGACCCACGTTTTGCCGAGTTTATTAGGTCCCATACGTGACAAGTGGCAAGCCTGTCGCCGTTATCCGGGCACAATTTATCAGCAAATGGTGTTGCTGTACAAACAAATGTACGTAACTAAAAGTCATTGGTACATGCGTGGTTCGAACCCAGACCCTCATCATCGAGAAGCAAGGGTCAACCCCACTACGCCACCACCGCCGTTTCCAGAGTCTGTTCAATAAGTCAGTTTACATGAGTTAATTACAGGATAATTGAAAAATTGGATATAGATATAATATACATATACTAGCTGACCCCGCGAACTTTGTTCCGCCTTAGACGCCATAAATGAGCAGATTTTTGATTATAAAATAAGATTGACAGAAGAATCCGTTTTAAACGTCTTTTTTTTTTCATCCTCTTTGACTATATTTGAAATGGAATGAAATGAAAAATGAAATGAAAATAGTTTATTTACATAACAGATATTTACATTAGCACAATCGGGCAAGATCTTCCTTTTAAGTATTTAGAATACTTGTAACAGGAAGCTCCGCTCTTCCACATTGGACGTAAGACTAGTTGGTCTTGTTTACACATTACATTAGGTCCTTGAAATTTACATGACACAACATGCTATGTAAAATACTAATTAACGAGTTTTTAAGGTAAAACTATAGTATCATGCGTATGTACCTATAGTGTATGATGATGAGTGTATGTGTGTGTGTGTGTGTGTGTGTGTGTATGTGTGTATGTGTGTGTGTGTGTGCGAGTGTATAGTTAAAATATTTTTCTTAATTATTTTATTATTCTAGTACACCTCGTACTCTCCTCGGAAGAAAATTTACACAAAATTAGACCCTATAAACTTTATTTCGGATACATTTCCTTATTTTGTAATGCATTAGTACACTCACGGCCTTACCAATAAAGGATATTATTATGGCTGTGTATACAGCCGTTATGCGAGGTCTGACAAAGTGATTATTTGTACGCTGAATGCGATTATACCAGTATAAGTTGATATACGTCAAATAGTTATTCAGAGTGTATAACTTATTTATTAGTAAGGCCGTCAATGTGCAGTGCTTAGGGCTAGAAGCCTTAGCTCAACCAATGCGATCCAAAAAGGGCAATGTATAAAAATAAGAAACAACAAACTAATTAGGCGTTGTAAGGTTGAGCTACTCACCCTCTAGATAGCTTATGCTCGACAGTATTCTCACATCAAAATTCAGTTGACATCCATAACAATTGATTGCACTCTTGCCCTGCCCTACGCCACAGCTTGGGATCGGTATTATAAACACACTTAACTATTACATAATTAAAACCACAGGACAAGATGGTACATATTTGCAGCACGCATTCAGTCAATTCTATGTCAAATGTCTTAAGGTTACACTAAAAAAGTTTAATAATTTTATATGGTGGTTAAGTAATTTTAAATTTTCTAATTATCCGCGCAATTTCCTTAATTTTTTCTTTCAAAAGAACCTTCTCCTGATAATAACGAACAGAACAAAAAAAGAATTAGCGAAATCGGTCCAGCCGTTCAGGCGTGATGCCGTGACCAAGGGAAATAGGGATTCATTTTTATATATATAGATTCATTTTTATATAAAATACGAAAATAATCTCGAACTTCACAACTGCCTGACAGATAATAATGGTGTTGCCAAAGTGCGATTTTTTATTTCTACTCAAATTATGCATGTAAACTGAGTTATTGAACAGACTATACAGTGTTCTTCACTAGTTCAGATGTCATCGTTTTTCCTTGAATGTACATAATTTGCGCGACAAGCACCAATACTTACTTTAGCACAAGGAATGTAATTGTTTTTAATAATGGATAAATTTACTGAATTACTGAATTTCGTCTCCCCTGTTGGTCTAGCGGCATCACGTCTGATTACCACGTCTGAGGTCGTGGGTTCGATATCCATTTTTCTGTATTAAATGTTCAATTATGGCCTACACATCTCGTCTCGAGGTAACCAATAGTACGCCAAAAGTCCTGTGTTTAACAAGAATAAAAGTTGTAGAGTTATCATAATTTAGTTTAAATTTTGACGACCTTTATGGCGCAGCGGGTGGCGCATCTGCCTACCATGCAAGAGGTCCCGGGTTCGAATCCAGGCTGGGGACAAAAGAAGCCTAGGTCTTGGATGTTTACTTGTTTGTGATGTCGCTGTTTCTGGTTCCCACGACACGGTATCCTAGTCTGGGGCCAGAAGCAATGTATGTGCCTGTATGTAAATGTTTATGTACGGGAAATGCTCCTTGATAGCAGTTTCTACGCCACTTCGACTAAAACCTTAACTTTTTTTACTTTAAAGTTCACCTTACAGATGAAGGAGAACGCCAAGCAGTACGAATCAAAACGCACAGCGCTACAGAAAGAAATAGAAGCGGAGCAAAAATCCTTCTTCCGAGCCATCACGCAGCCAGCCCACATGATCAAACGGACCATCCACACCTCTAAGAGCGAAAACGCCGTCCCGGTATCCTGCAAACTCTCTGACCTGGACAAGATCGACAGGAAACCCTTCTCCACTAACATTCCGGAGAATTCCATCTTCTGCAAGAGCTATGACGTTGACAACTACTTAAGATTGAACCTTAATCCGAGCAAAGAGAGCCTCTTGTCGAATACCATTGGTTTCAAAAGCTATTCTAGTAGCAATCAAAAGGAAAGCAAATCTGATGACAGTGGTTCTAGAAGGTTCAGTTTTGGCCCCGAATATGTGGACGAAAATGGTGAAGTCAAAAAAACTATAGTGGAAGAAGCTCTTGTCCACGAAGAGCCGAAACTGTCTCGGTTGACAGAGAAATCCGATCAAAACAGTGGAAAATCTCCAAGTGATTCGTCGAAAGCGCAAGAGAAAAGCTTGTACGAACCGTCGTTTCTCAAAAAGGACTCCCAAAAATCAATACAGCCAGCCCCTTCAGATGTTATTCCAGTGCTAAGACATTCTCCTAAAGTCGTTTTAAGTGATGATGATAAAATATACAAAGCGCAGAAAGAGAGTGATGCAATGAAACGTCTAGAAGGCAAGTGGGCTGTGCCGGCCGTACAAAAGAATATACTAAAGTCTCTCCCCAGCGGAGAGGGTAAAAATGTTAGCATACTCACTCAGTTAGGTTCTATTCGGAGGCAACTGCAGATGGAACAGCTGAAATTGGATAAGATGCTAAGCAAAGACAGTGATGTGTGATGTGGCTTATTAGTGTGGGACTTGTATGAAATTATGAATAGGGTGACAATAAAATGAGCAATTCATGAAACAATTTAATTACAGTAACTTTTGCTCTTCCACAGATTTATCTTTTTCGAAATGTCAACCATTTTTTATTTAAGCATTAAACAGTACCAATTCATGGTAGAAAACACACACATCATAAAAATAAAATTAAGTGGATAGTTGAACGAATAAAAAAAAAGTGTTTTTTTTTATTTTATTTAGATGTACAACAAATTATATTCCTTTAGTTACTACCAACTCTAATTGTAAACACGTGCTTCAGAAATGCGCATTTTTTGTCTAACCATGTATAGTAATAAGTTTAAGTGCTATTAGAATGCGTATCTTCCGGAATATAAATAGAAATAATTATAAATAAATTTAGGGGAAAATTGGCAAATCTTTGAGCCTTTCGTTTGTCTAGGGATTCTCCACATTGTGATGATTCTGTCCGTATAATTAAAAACTGATTGTTTTTTGGCCGGATGATTTCGATAATATTAATTTTAACGGTCCAATACAATTGTTTTATCGATGAATACGAGTGATTTTTTAATGATCTGACTTTACTTAGGGTAAAGTTTAAGTATATTTTTTAGTTTGTAAGAACGCCAAAGGTTTCAATGTTGAATATGAATAATTTAATTTGTTTGCATGTTTTTATTTTTAGTTTTTTTACTCTGTCACAGTTTATTCTATGATAGAGTTACAATGTTTTAGACATATTTTATTCGTAAAAACGATCTTATATTGAAAAATTAAAATCAGTTTGCAATTTCGTTTCATAAATTTTAATTTGTGGCATTACAATGCTCTAAGGGCTGAATTTCATTTGAATTCTGAATTGAGAATTTCACTAAGTAATTACTTAAATAACGTTCTGTCACGCTCTTTTCTGAGAAACTTGACGAGACGGCACTACAGTTGAGTAGCTATTTAGCGAAATTCTCAATTCAGAAACCGACCCTAAGTAACATGACATTTTTAATATGTACCAATTATAATTATTTCATTATTGTTATTGAACAATGCATAATTTATGTTTCCGTCCAATATAACTTTCGAATATCGTCCGAGGGATACAGGATGTTAGTCGACAGTTAATACCGTGATAGTTACACAACAATATTATTACTGTAGCGCTAAACGGCGAATGAATTATTCAATAAATAAATAATTCATGAATCAATCTCAGTTCAGACTAAAAGCTAGTTTCTCAATTGAAAATTTCCTTAAGTAATTACTTTTGTGTCGTACTGATTAGTTTGTTTTTTTTTTGAGAAATCTGAAAAGGCAAACTGACAATGAAGTTTCTTAGAAAAAAAATCAGAAACCGGCGGGATTTTTTTTCAATACGACGCATAAACCCAAACAAGGAATGGAGACCACACATCGGCAAGCGCAACGTAGAACGACCAGCCACAAGATGGACAGACGATCTCATCCAAGTGGCAGGGAGACGCTGGATGCAAGCCGCTTCCAACGGCGCACGGCGCTAAAAAAAGCTACGTTATTCACCTACATGTTGCCTCTCTTTCTACCGCGTAACTCTTACCTCTTCAGGCGCCTGCATTCCTACCTATTTGCCACTCCGGAGTGGTCGCCGCATGTACTTACGCGTCCGATACCGACACGCGTAGTGAAAGATGTATGGTGTTGATTGGATCCGTATGTTATTCCGGGTAACATAGGAAATAAATTGGCAATCTTGTTTTTGGTATGTAGTTACTTATTGTTGTGCCAAACGTTTCTTCCGTGTCTCCGTGTGTCTTGTTATGTTATTAAATAAGTAAGGTCTAGCGAGCCTATTTCTATAAACACGATTCTGTTAATCTGTGGCTACATGTTTTACTTTTAAAATTTCGACCACAGACTATTTTAATCGGCATTTTTGGGGTGGTCTAAGGAATCAAGTTTTTTTTTCATTTGAATTCATCAAATGCAGTTTAAATGCGTAGCTGGGCACCGTTAATCAAATAGTTAACTTCGTTAATCGTTTATCCGCTACAAAAAAGTTAGCTTCGTTAAACGTTAAAGCGTTACATTTCGGAAAGATTAACGCAAGTTAACGTTGATCGTTAATCCGTTAAAAATTGCATTTTTGTTGTACAATAATCAACTCGAAAACTATCGAGATATTGAAATGAGATATGATTCGAAAGCCAAACTAGTATTGGTGATATGAAAAAAAAGTTGCATGTTACATTTATGATTTCCTTCCTTAAATTGATTTAACCATTTTAAAAATGTCACTTTAGTTGGAAATCAACGCTACTTTTATTAATGATCAACGTAAATTAAGATTGTAAAATTACTAATTTTAGTAAAAAAAAAGAAAAGACTTGATCAGTCAGATGATACTATACTATTTTCTACTATACTACTTTTTCATTACGTTATGTACCCTTGCAACGCGCTCCGGACCATTAGTTACTAGTTTTTTATAGATCCAACTGTTTTTCGCGCCGCGCCGCGGTGCCATACGGTAAATCGTAGGCATTTGATTAAAGATTACCGATTTCGGCATATTAACGGAAGTTAACGTGTCGGTTAATATTTTTAAAAGTGAACTTAATAGTTAATCCGTTAATCAAAATTTTAACTTCGCTAATTAACGATTAACGGATTAACGAGTTAGTGCCCAGCTATTAATTTAATAATTAAATGGTCTACAGTACAGACAAATAATTACGACCTTATAGTCTCATTTAAAACACGTAGGTATTAAGCACTCCTCAGATGCAGTTTTTCTGCGTAGTCTGTGGTAAAGATACGTTTTTTAGAGGACTCTTTTTTTATAATTGACACCTTTAAGGCCTTATTTCTGAAAGCACGATTCCTCTAAAACCGGTCTAAAACTCCGTTTATTTAATCTGTGGCTACATATTTCCTTTTGAAATCTCCACCACAGACTATTTTAATCGACTTTTTTTGAGTGTTTTACGGAATCGAGGTTTTAAAAGACAGTATGTTTTGCATTGTTTCTAATATGTTATAAATTAATCGTAGATAGGTTTTTGCGACAATTATAGCCTGTATGTGCCTCTAAACGTATAACGTGTAATTGTAAGGATGTCGCCCGATTAAAGACAGGGTGTATAAAACCCTATATCATTTATGATATCGTCGCTGCAGAATGATACCTCGTATGTCATAAATTTTTTTTTATTAATTTTGTAAAATCGAATGAACCACGTAACTTTTTACAGTCGATAGCACGTCAGCCTTCACGTTTCAGTTGCAAAGTCGCCCGTAACGCAACGGAGCAGAGTGCATGGGTGTATAGGATGATGTGCTGTCGACTGTACACATAAACACAGAAAATCTATTATGTCATTTAACTGGTATAATCTAATGAAGTAAGGGATTCTTTAGGTAGGTATCATTAATAAGTACTTGTAACCAACCAAAACTTGAGACAAAAACACAACATAATATTTTAAGCATTGACGTCGTCGAATCGCTTGTAGCCCCGGCCGCCTGAGTGATTTTAAAAACGATCACGAAGGTTAAGCAACATAGGGCGCGTTCAGTGCATGGATGGGTGACCGTCTATTACTAACGCTTGTGGCATTTTTCCGAGCGGTTCCGTGCTTCGCAAGGCACGTTAAGCAGTTGGTGCCGGCTGCCGTCGACATTAAAAGATTTAATTAAAGTTAAGAATACTATAAGAATCTTATATATTTCTTTTTTATATTTATTTTTTATGTGCAGCATTATTATGATTGAGCTTTTCTTAGCTCATAGATAAAATTACTTCATTTATCTTTTTTTGGCAATATTTGTGATGAGAATTATACCAATTATTTAGAAACTGCAGTTATTTTTGGTATCCAATGGTGTTATATATCAGTATCTTGCTTACTAGAAATTCGTATGCTGCTGTACGTACGTGCATATTTATTGATTTCATGGATTACATTATTTCGAAGCGCAGGAAATTTACTAAACTGATTTAAAATAATTATTATTAGTTTAGAAAATTTAATAATTTAATGAATATATCTAATCAGTTCCTAATTTTTCATAAGATACAGATTATTTTAAAAAGAATGAATAATTTTCTAGTCTTTTATTTCTAAAATATTTTCTTTCACCTTCTTTTGTCGAAATACAGAGGGGGGAGAAGGGGCGGCATAATTTGAATAGCCTACTGGCGGCAAATGTGTTAATCCGCCACTGCCCGTGCCCCTCGGTGGGGACATAATGGGTTGATGATGATGTTTTCTGTCAAGTGTGGTTCTCTGGACATAAGTTATCATTCTACAGCGACGATATGGAGATTATGACACAGAGGGGTAAACTGAGCTACGAAGGCATTCGTCCGTTAGTCTTCTTTGTGATAAACGGTAGGCCTTAGCAAAGTAATAGCGCTAAAAGTGAGATTATTAATTAAAAGTATCTAATATTTTGTATCGAAGATTAATATTAACATTGCTATTGTATTATCAGTTGCGTCAGAATTCAACTAAAGTCAGAGGAATAACCAGCGTGTCCCAAAAATTACACGTCACAGTGACACTGGAGGTAGACCTGCTCAAGAGGCGTCGAACCAACCTAACATGACCTCAGTAAAAGTTGCACGGTTTTCGAGATAATGGACAATTTAAACTTATTCTAAATTTTCACTTTTTTTAACAACTTTAGTGCTATGCTAGCACTTACGCTAAGTTGGTAAGTTCGTGATCGAGTACAAATAAAAAAACCAAACACGAGGGCTATCTAATTTAATGCTAGCACTAAACTTGTTAAAAAAAGTGAAAATTTAGGACAAGTTTAAATTGGCCATATCTCAAAAACCGTGCAACTTTTACTGAGGTCATGTTAGGTTGGTCCGATGCCTTTTGGGCAGGTCTACCTCCGGTGTCACTGCAACGTGTCATTTTTGGGACACCCCGTATGTACCCAGTGTACATCGATTTGTCATGGATTGTAGTTCAATGAAAAGTAATGTTCTAGCCTGGTGTGACCAAAAATGTACCTTTAAATGGGGATTGTAATAAAATTATGTTTAAACGGTGATAATTCAGCGTTAATGTTGATCAACTGTCTATAGTAATATGATCATAACGAATTAATTACGATATGTAACTAAGACGAATCGCTCGTAGCCTGGGCTGCCTGAGTGATCTTAAACGATCACTGAGGCTAAGCAACATACGGCGAGTTCAGTCCATGGATGGACCACCATCTATGACTAACGCTAGTGGCATTTTTCCGAGCGATTCCGTGCTTCGCAAGGCACGCTAAGCAGTTGGTGCCGGCTGCCGTCGATAGATGGCAGTCGTTAAGCCAAGTCAGAGGCCTTATGGCGGCTTGAAAACTTCTGACAGTAAGACCAGCCACTAGTCTTACAAGCCTCCACCAATCCGGACTTGGCCCCCGTGGTGGAGTATGGCCTATACCTTCCTCAGGGAAGAGACCCGTGCCCCTCGGTGGGGGACATAATGGGTTGATAATGATGTAACTAAGGCCGATTTGGACGACTTTCTAAATTGTGGCTAAAAGCATTGAACTAATATCCCACATACAAACAATTTAAATGAAGACTTAATAACATATAAGAAGGGTGGTGCAAATCGGTTTATAAGTCAAAACGCCAAACATTAATTTCCTATGCACGTTTAGAATGGGCTAGTTGCCCTAAAAAATGTAATTAGTCCGTCTTTTAGATTATTCAAAAATAAGGGACACGTATTTTTTTATTTGTAAATTAGACCAAAAATGACAAAGATATAGCCCATTAAAGTTGTGTGACGTCACGCCGCGCTGCATTTTTTAGCACGGAGTGACGTCACACGTATCTATAATGAGCTATATCTTTGTTATTTTTTGTTTAATCAAAAAAAGAAAAAATACGTGTCCGATATTTTTTTATAATCTAAAATATGGACTAAATAGAATTTAATTATTTTGACCCCGGAAACTACCGTATTATTGTTTTAAAGCAATAAATTAAAATACCTGCCTAAAGTGTTTTTTTTTTACCTTAACACTCTTATTTAAAACAATTCTTAAAACACTACTCGAATGCAGTTTAAATATCGTCGCCTCAGTGCTGAAGAGAGCACCCTACTCTGCGTTAAATGAAGATTGTATTGGTGAAGAGATCTAAAGCTGGCTTCCCACGGTCCGCGATATCGCGGACGGATGCGGGCCAACTCGCACGACACACCGTGGGAAGGGTCTCGGTCCGCGGTAGCACAGACAGACGACAGGTCAGTTGGAAGAGCCTCTCGTGGTGCGTGGCTGTCCGATAGCTCATAGTAGTTTGTTTTTCATTCAGATGTGAAAGGAGTTAAATGAAAAGAGGAAGAAAAAATCCACTCTGCCCGTCGTGGTACGATTCTGTTGTCCGATCAACCGGACCACGAAAAAAATATATCAGTTTTGCAACGAAAAAATTATAAATCCAATGTGACCATTCTGATAAATTAAACTTTACCTGGTCCGAGGCAACCTTTTTTTTAAAGAATAAACTCAAAGGAGACTCAAAATAACAATCGAAGGTTAAATCAATTATTTTATTATATTATTTTTTTCCCGTGGTCCAGTTGACCGGGCTACAGAAACGTACCATGGCCAAAGAGTAAAAAAATCCAGCGGTGCTTTTAATTTAGCTGACTGATTTAAATTGACATTCAGAGCTCGACTAGGGCGTGATCAAATAAGTATTACATATTGAAACACAAAGTTTTATAAAACGACAGAATATATTTTCATGCCTTTAGGTAAGTATCTAGAGTTCAACAAACTTTTTTTATTACATTATTGCATAGTAACTAATATAATATTAGATAATATTTTTAGTACCGGAAACTTAAAAGCGTTGTGGTAGCCATTTTTTGTGAAATCTTAGTGTTATTTGATAAACATGATTTCTCTAAAGACAACAACATATTCTTTCACTTGCTGTAACTGCATTTTAGGAATGGTTTCATATGTTTTTAAATGACAGTTACTATTAATATTATCAACGTTGTTTTGCAAAGTAACGCAAACTAGAGTAACTTATATAGGGTTAACAAACTACAGTAACTTATACAGGATTTATCAAAATCTCAAGGTTCCATCGATAAATTACGTCACACGAATTCCATTTTTTTTTCACAATGAGTCAGCTGGTCGTTTGTGTGACTTAGCTGTGACGTCACATATAAATTTTATAAAATCAAGTGTTCAAAATATGACGGAAAATCTAATATATAAAATTCTCGTGTCACAGTATTAGTGCGCGCGCATACTCCTCCGAAACGGCTTGACGGATTTTGATGAAATTTTACATGTATATTCAGTAGGTCTGAGCATAGGTTGTTATCTATTTTTTATACCGATATCAGGCAAAACAACGTTTGCCGGGTCAGCCAATATAAATAAAAAAACTATTTGTAAGGCTTATTTATAGCCGCTGATATATTTAAATGCTTTATATTGATACATGTGACGTCACGACACTTACGATTCCCCCTGTCACACTTCGTTGACTCTCCTTTTAACGTGTGACGTAATTTATGGATTGCACCTTTTATTTTCTTGTGAACAACAAACATGTTCTATACATAAAATTATTACGTATATCGGGTTGAAAAATATACTACGTCAATTCTAATAGCGCTATGCGTCAACGTAGTGTTAATATGATTCTAAATATTGTCATTATCAATAGCGAATAAGTATACTAACATTTTATATCTTGTACAGTCACCATCAAAAGTCGATGAACCAATTATTTGGGACTTTGATAAATAATGAATTTTCCACTGATCAATAAGATAAATCGTTATAATTTTATGGATCTTTCCATCAAACTTGCAGTGGAACCAATTCATTGACTTTTGAAAGCGATAGTTCTACTAAACTACATTTTCCTAAAACAGCACTTACATAATTCTTCGATTCGAACATAGAATATAACTTACCCAACATTTCTAGCAATAAAATAAAAGCTAATCAAAATAGTGAAACAAATATCACAGCAAGCAATTTTCAGTTTGTAATTTCAACAAACTATATCGCAAGTTCATCAACTAAGTTTCTGCATACAGACCAATACATGAGGAGATAGAAAGTTTCGATCAAAATTAATTTTTATATTTCATGGGATAAGAGCCATCGGTCTTATTTAATTTAAATTCGGTTGTAAATTTAAACTAAGATTAATCATTATTAACCAACATGCATGTAACATAATTCATTTGGCAATAAACAGTTTTTACTTTTTATTTCATTTATAAAAACAATTTATATTAGCTGTCTATGATAAAAGAAAAGACGAAGAAGCTACAGATTATTTAAACTGCCTCTGACGAGTGTTATAGGCAAATCGTGTTTTGATAAATTGCACCGTAATAGTCTTATTTACAAAAACACAATTTCTTAAAACACTCTATAAACGCAGATCAAAATAGTCTTACAAGATTTTAAAAGGAAAAGACGTAACCACAAAATAAATAAACCGCTTCTGAGGAGTGTTTTAGGGGAAAAGTGTTTTCATAAAGAATAAGTGTCTATCTATCTCCGAATGTACATATAATTTTTTTTTAGGAAATTTTTATTTTTTTCTTAAAACAAAATGCAATATTTCCAAGTCTTATTTGCTAAAATATCACTTACAATTTGCGAAGACATTCGTATATCATAGTTTTAATTGATCGCCGACATTATGCCGACATCGCACCACTTTTTGGCAAAAACTTCATCATGAGACATAAGGCAGGTCCATAATAGCGCCACTGAGGAAAAAAATCAAATATTTGTTACAGATCGAAAAAGTGTCTGTAGAATCTCTCCATCATGTTAATAATAGTGGTTTTTAGGACCAATGGCCGTGAATTGAAGGGAAAAACGATAGTATTAACGCCTAAAAAGGCCGATTCTGGCATAAATACTTTCTAGGTTTAGGTTTTTAAGTATTTATTTCTCGTATCTGTAATTAGCTTATAGTTGTGATTTCGAAGTTATTATGTAGTCTATGTAAGCTGTTGGTTTTCCATGAAATCAGAAATCAAAAAATTATTTCAACGCAAAGAATTTACATTCTGTTTGTTGAATGTCAATGTACATACAGTTATGTATAATGTTAGCCGCTGCCTTGGGGCCGCCTGTAGTGGAGAAAGAGGCAGCGAAAAAAACTCCACTCTAACCATCTTTTCTCAAATCACCTTAAAGCTAATACAAATTAGGTATGAGTGTTCGTATACCAAGAATCTCAAGATCCATGAATGCAATCAATACTTGCAAAGTCAAACATGGCCTTTGGCAAACTTGTGTTATGAAGTTCTTGTCAGTTATCAGTTATCTATAATAATAGCATGTATTAGTAAATAAATAAATAAAAGAGACAAACATGACTAAAATCTAAGTAACATAATATTGAAAATGCAGGTATATCTAGTCTCAGGTTCGCGATCCCAGGTTATCTGTCGTGGGTTCTAAAAATCACTGTTGACATGATTGAGAGATTCTATAAACACTCTTTGACAAATTCGATCTGTGACAGAAGATTTTTTTTCATAGGGGCGCTAGTTAGCTAAAGATTTAATGCATTATTAACAATTAAAAATTTATTTTTTAATTCGACGCAAAAAAAAGTTACGTTGACATATCAACACAGTCTGAGTGTTGCTAGTACGTAAAAACCAAATAACCCCATTTTACTTCCAATTTAAAATAGTGTGTGCTACGTAGGTGTTTTTTTTTATAGCTCTTATGAGTAATTAAATTTAAACGCCTTTGATGTGATAAAGATTTTGGTCACAGTCTTCTATTCAGCGAAAAAAAATCTACCGAATAAATCTATTTATTTTATAGTGGTAACACCGCATCATTGTTTTTTGGCATCGAATTAAAAAACGGACTTTAGTTAGGGAACCATTTGAATATTTTTCCCATGCTTAGAACCAACTGTTCGGCGGCTAAACGAACTGCCCATTTCTAAAGTAACCCTTTATAGCTGACAACAAACGCCGCAGCAGTGTTTGCTTACTTAACAATAGTTGATGGGATCTTATTAGGTAGAGAGCGCCATTCAAAGAGAATAAAACATGTAAAGTACAATAAACATTTACTCTGAGAGTGCCCAGAGACTTTAAGCCTGCAAAACATGTTGGTCGAGCTTAGGCCAACGCGAGCGTAGGCAAACTAATATAAGGCAAGCGCTACTCAACTCAACGAATATGACCAATGTAGACGAGTTTCGAAGAGATGGCCACATTTTGGAAGGAGCGCCTGCGAGCGCCTTTGATTTGTGACTAAAACCCGACACCGCTCCGAAGTGCGGCAAGTGGTCGCGAGCGACTGCAAGCGACGCGAAATGGACGTAGTTTAGCAGAAAGGGTTCAACCCACAACATGGTCATTTTTGAGTAAAATATACCAAAATGGTCACTATGCTCTATATTTTAAGAACCAAAGACTTTCATAGCGGTCCGATGAGTATGTGCAGAGTTATGGCACACGGTAGTCCAACCCTATGTATGGAGAGCGTAAATCAACTTAAACCTAAAAACTCAAATATCTCAAAAGTCAGTTTGTGTGGTGTGGGTTGGAACCGTTTTGCTAAACTACGCCCAAATGATCTCTATACACGTTGGCGTTTGCCTTACTCGGCCAACTAGGCGAGCGTCACCGAGCGATGACAAGATAATACAAACATACTGTCTATTGGTATTGGCCTTCACTTGGAAACGCTCGGCCAGCATGTATTGCAGGTTTTATAGTGTCGATGTGTGAATTGGCCATGCTACATTTTTGAACGGAAATCTCAAAAATATTTTCACTTATCAGATTTGTAAATAAGTCTATATTTTTTAATATATCCAATAAAAAAATTCTATGACTTCAGCAAACACAGTATGAGTATGAATCCTTAGCCTTACTTAAAAAAAAGACATTTGTTTTTTTTTGTATGTAGGCAAATATCTATCTCTTTAGTAATGTTCTGATGACGTCACAAGGCTACCGAAATGACTTTCTTAAAAATGGTCATTATTTTGAAAAGAAATTTTAAAAAACATACATCAAAAATAGGTAAGTAGCATCGCCAATTCTGTAACTTTACATGGATAGTTAGAATAAATTATACTCCGATGTTTTGCCAAACAACGAAGCATTACCCACGCTCTAAGTAGCTCACAGCTGCAGGAGCTCGCTAAAAGACGCTTCTTAATTCTTCCTTCTTGTTAGAAAACCAACTTATCACTTTACAACAATCTCTTGGAACTTTAACTGTTTTTGTAGACCCATAAACATTTAACACAGGCACAACATTGCTTCAGGCCCCCTAGGATACCAGAAACAGCGACGTCACAAACATGCAAACATCCAAGACCTGGGTTTCTTTTACCACAAAACCCAACCCATACAAGGTATCCCGAGACCCTAGACGTCAGAAAATCTAAGTGGCCACGAGTAGACTGCAGTATTCCTTCAAAGTATGGAGTCCCCTGGAGCTAGCAACCCTAAGGTTGTCCCCACACGCGGCGGGGTTAATGTGTGCGTTGTGTAACTCTGCTATTTGTGTGGAGCAAGCCGCGGCGGGGTCGCCCGAGCCGGAAAGGCTGCCCGCCCTGATACGAGAGACGGGTTATCCATTAATTACACTGCTCATCGTATAGGTCTGTTATCTAAAGCTGGCACGTTCACAGTACTCATAATCAACCCATTATGTCCCCACCGAGGTGCACGGGTCTCTTCCCTGAGGAAGGTATAGGCCATACTCCACCACGGGGGCCAAGTCCGGATTGGTGGAGGCTTGTAAGACTAGTGGCTGGTCTTACTGTCAGAAGTTTTCAAGCCGCCCTAGGGCCTCTGACTTGGCTTAACGACTGCCATCTATCGACGGCAGCCGGCACCAACTGCTTAACGTGCCTTGCGAAGCACGGAATCGCTCGGAAAAATGCCACTAGCGTTAGTCATAGACGATGACCCATCCATGGACTGAACGCGCCGTATGTTGCTTAACCTTAGTGATCGTTTAAGATCACTCAGGCAGCCCAGGCTACGAGCGATTCTCACAGTACTCACACTTATGCAATGAGCCGTTTTCAGAAGGACTAGAAAAATAAATATTACGGCTGTCAAAGTAATGCAATTTTGGACCTCAGCCCAATAGCCATGTGTGATACACCATATGATAGGTCTCAGCGAGCTGAACTAAAGTTACTATGACGCCAACAGCCAAATGTTTGTCGTTTCGGAGTTATATTTTATTGAAAATTTTAGTTTTTTTTTTTTCAATACAATATAACTCCGAAAGGACAAACATTTGGCTGTTGGCGTCATAGTCACTTTTGTTCAGCTCGCTGAGACCTATTATATGGTGTATCACACATGGCTATTGGGCTGAGGTCCAAAATTGCATTACTTTGACAGCCGTAATATTTTTTTTTTAGTGCTTCTGAAAACGGCTCATTTCACTATACAGGATGTTTAAAAATATATGATTTTGATTCAAAATGCGACTCTAGTTTAAGTGTAGACTAGAGTTAGGTTTTAGTAAGATAGGTGCGTTGTAGATAAATAAATACAAATATATGGGTTACTTGTTATAACATATTTTTAGCAAATTCGAGCGAAAATTATTAAAAACAAGGTGGATCATTGGTCACAAAATAGTTTTAAATTTCAATAAATTTTCACATGAACAAAAATAATTTCACCTAAGAAAGTCTTTACCAAAACAGAAAATAATTATCCCAGAAATCCTCAACAATTTATTATAATTTAATTATGTAACCAAGGGTAACGGACGCTCAGTGGTCAGTTACTGGATGAATTACCCTTACCTTTTTTTCTAATTGCTTGCCACAGATAAAAACTTTATTACTGTTCTGTAATTTCATCAACTGGAAGGAATCTGTGATCAACTGAGCAACATCATTCGGTTTCTATTGTGGTTACGCGAATGTTCTGTTCTCCTATTCTTCTTCTTTTTCTTCTACGTTTTTTCAATGATTTTAGCACCAGTAGCAGTTGTTCGAAGTCCAATCACAATCAAATGCAAGAACCAAAAGAAAAGAGGAAAGACCACAGAATAAACTGGCAATTCCCATTAGAAAAACAAAAACCCTCTCTTAAAAATGCCATCTACTGATTAGTGAGCCGTTTTCAGAAGAAAAAAAAACCAATGGCTGTCAAAGGAATGCAGTTTTGGACCTCAGCCCAATAGCCATGTGTGATCGTCATAGTAACTTTTATTCAGCTCGCTGAGACCTATTCGATGATGTATCACACATGGCTATTGGACTGAGGTCCAAAATTGCATTCCTTTGACAGCCATTCGTTTTTTTACTTTTTTAAGTTCTTCTGAAAGCGGCTCATTTGGAACTACTGTTCTTAGCTGTCAGAAAAATCCCTCATTGAAACGCACATACGGTTGAATACCAAAAAGATCACGCTGTATTTATAAACAGTAGCAAAAGTAAAACTATAACTGTCCCCTTCACACTCATAAGCTAGACCGCGCGCAAGAGAGACGGGCAGACTTTTCATGATGCGCATGCTTATTCACAGACACTACACAAGCGCAACGTGTCAATGTGTTGAACGTGCCAGCTTTACTTAACTGACCTATACTTGACTCACTATCTCATATTTTATTCATTGAATCATCACCATCAACCCATTATGTCTCCACCGAGCGGCACGGGTGTCGTCCCTGAGGAAGGTATAGGCACACCACCACCACATCTAAACAGACCATACGGTCTAATTTCTTGAAATAAAAAAGCATATGCATATGAAAAATACCAAAAATAAATGCTGAACAAAATATGTGGTTGGTACATCGTTGAATATCATCATGAGACTACATTTTAGCCGAACGAAGCCAAGTTTCCATCTAGTATTAAATAAATTAATCGCTCGTAGCGCCGGCTACCTGAGTGATCTTAAAACGATCACGAAGGTTAAACAACATAAGGTGCATTCAGTGCATGGATGGGTGATCGTTCTATGACTAACGCTAGTGGCATTTTTCCGAGCGGTTCCGTGCTTCGCGAGGCACGTTAAGCTGTTGGTGCCGGCTGCCGTCGATAGATGGCAGTCGTTAAGCCAAGTCAGAGCCTTAGGGGGCGGCCTGAAAACTTCTGAGAGTAAGACCAGCCACTAGTCTCACAAGCGTCCACCAATCCGGACTTGGCCCCCGTGGTAGTATGGCCTATACCTTCCTCAGGGAAGAGACCCGTGCCCCTCGGTGGGGACATAATGGGTTGATGATGCGGGGGCTTAAACTAGAAGATAGATTGAAGACACTCACCAAAACTCGTTCCCGGGATGCGCGTTCCCGTCCCAGGGATAAGTGACCACAAGCAGTTTGCTTTTGTGTTCCGGGGGCAATTCTGCTGACGGTTCGCGGTTGTCGAGCTGAACGCTGATGCCGCCTGGAACAAATAAGAAAGGGATTTGAAAATTTTGGCATACTGGTCAGCCGCCATGTTGATTTTTTTTTCAAAATGGCGGCGCTTTTTAATTCGATGCAAAAAAATGACGCGGTGTTACCACCATAAAAACTATAGGTTAACTCGGTAGATTTTTTTTACCGTGAATAGAAGACTCATGTGACCAAAATCCTTGTCACATCAAAGATATTAAAATTGAATTACTCGTAAGAGCAAAGTCTAAAAAAATCACCTACGTAGCATACACAATTTAACGTGGAAGTAAAATGGGGTCATTTGGTTTTTAGGTACTAGCAACATTCAGCCATTGACAACCTAAGAATTGTATGGAGATGTCAAGGTGACAATATTTTTTTTTGCATTGAATGAAAAAACAGACTGTATGTACATCCTATCCTATCCTATGGTATCCTAGTGTGGGGCCAGAAGCAATGTATGTGCTTGTGTGTAAATGTTTATGTTTATGTTTATCGACTGGGGACACTTCTACAAACCTAAAAATACTAAGGTCAATATGTCCGAAAACGTCGCATTGCAGAGTGGTGCGCCGCCATTTTGAAAAATGTAAAAAAAAAACAAAACAAAATGGCAGCTGCAAAGGTAGTATGAGGACTCGAGTCGCGCGCGACAACGTCAAAAGTCGCGACTTTCCAGTACATTATCTGTCAAATTCTCGCGACTTTTGACGTTTTGACGTGACGTCCTCATACTACCTTTGCTGGCCAGTATGCCAGTCTTCCAACAAAAATCTTCAAACCCCTTTATTTAAAGAATTTACATTCTGTTTGTTGAATGTCAATGTACTTATGTCTGCCTCGTTGGTCTAGCCGTTAAGGCGCTTACCTACCAAGGGGTGGTGGGTTCGATCCCTACTGGGCCGCTGTACATTTGTACAAATAGCCTCAGTCTGGGTGTTTTTAAATGTTTGTAATGTCCTTGCCTGGTTACCATAGCACAGGGTATCCTAGTTTGGAACCAGGTCAAGGAGTTTTTGAGCTAAAACTTTCGTAAGCACTACACATTGTAAATTTTCGAAGCGAATCGAAGCGAAACCTGGTCGGACTCGTCCGATAAAAATAAAAGTAAGTTGATCCGGAAAGGTCAAGGATTGTTTAAAAAAAATTATAAGCCGCTGCCTTAGGGCCGAATGTAATAGAGGAAAAAATTCAACGAAAAAGAACTCCACGCTGACCATCTTTTCTCATGAAGAAATAGCATAATACAATAGACAGTCAACATAAATAAAGCAGCATATACAGTGTGGCCCTGGATAAAGTGCAATCCCGAAAGGGGATGAAACCATGAATCATTGACTAGAAAAATATTTAAAAAAATTATAAAAAAATATTGTAGGATTTATTGGTATTTTAAGATTTTCATGTTTCATTAAGGACTCTATGTACAAAAGTATTGATTTCTTCCAAACTAATGGGTCTATTTCTTTGAAATAAAAAAAAACAGTATGCCTAATACCTGGCGATGACCATGAAATAATAAATAGTCTGCAAAAAAGTAACTATCTTGGGTAAAAAAATGTATTTTTATGAAAAAAATGATTTTTTTAGACGTTTATTTTAAAAAACTTCAAATTACTAAAAAAATGTGCCCTATAACTATGTAATTTTATAGCTTACTTTTATTCTTTACCATTTTAGCTTCCAAATAAAAAAAAAGCAATGTTCTAACTAAAAAAACACGCTATCTACGAACTTTTAAAGTGGAGCCTAATCGTGTTACCGTGCAGGTAGAGACCGTTTTTTCCATTGTTTCCGTCCTACTCTGTGCCCTTCGGCAGTCGCAGTCCTTTTGTTCTACACTCAGGTAGAGGGAAGGGGAGGCAGGGGGTTCGAAACAGGACTTACACAGTCGCTCCGATATTCTCGCCGCTGCTACTACTGTTCTCGTTCTCGCATTGTGTTCTCGTTGATTTGTTATTAAGTTTTTGTTACATTGTTGACTGTTACGTTTTCTACTGTTCGTTACGTTTGGACTGTTCCTGTTCTGCTGTTAAGTGTTGACGAAATGCCGCGATTGACAGAGTTCTCACCTCGAGAAATAGCCGACATGCATTATTATTATGGCATGTCACATGGTCGCACAACAGTCGCTCGGACTGCATACATAAATGCTTTCCCGGGCAGACTCATACCCTCAGCTCGAAATTTTCAAGAGATTCATAGGAGGCTCTCCAACATTGGACTTGGTTTGGCACGAGATCGCCGTGAGCATCCAGCTGTCGTTATTGACAATGCGATAGAAGAGGCCATTTTAAACGATCTGTTTGCTGACCCTACAACAAGCATAAGACGATTAGCGTTGCGTCATGGCATATCGAAGACGTCTGTCTGGCGAATTTTGAAAAAGGAGGGATTGCATCCTTTCCATTACCAAGGAGTACAACATTTACACGAAAATGTAGATAATCGTCCAAGATGCGTAATGTCGACGTGGATTCTAAGAAAAATTAGAGCTGACCCAAATTTTCCCAAACGCATTTTTTGGATGGACGAAGCGACATTTACCCGAGACGGCATTACAAACTGCAGAAATTTGCACCAGTGGTCTCACGAAAATCCACGATTGAAGCGGGCATCTACTTTTCAAGTAAAATTTTCAATAAACGTATGGGCATCGACGACATTTTAATTGGTCCAGTCATTTTACCCAGAACCCTAAATGCTGAACGTTTTTTAGAATTACTACAAAATTTACCCATGTTGATGGAAGATGTTCCCCTGGCTACGAGACGGCGTGGGCGTATGTATCTCCAAATGGATGGATATCCTGCACATTATGGGCGGGAGGTGCGGCGATTTTTGAAGGAAAATTACCCGAACCGGTGGATTGGCCGAGGAGGGCCAGTAGGCTGGCCAGCGCGTTCACCTGATCTGACACCCCTAGATTATTTTTTATGGGGTGTCATGAAGCAAAGAGTATACAGCACGCCAATAAATACCGAGGCACAGTTGCACGACCGAATAATTCAGTGCGCAAATGACATTAAAAATGATCCAGGAATGATTCGCAGAGCCACTAACCAAATTAATATTCGTGCAGTAATGTGCTTGCAAAATCGAGGAGGCCATTTTGAACATTTAATGCATTAAATAAAAATGCAAAATTGTAAATTACGGATAATTTTATTAATAAAGTTATTGTGATTAAAGTCTGACTTTTATTACCTACTAAAATGTAAATAACTCCTAGCCATTTTTTTAGTTAGAACATTGTTTTTTTTTTATTTGGAAGCTAAAATGGTAAAGAATAAAAGTAAGCTATAAAATGACATAGTTATAGGGCACATTTTTTTAGTAATTTGAAGTTTTTTAAAATAAACGTCTAAAAAAATCATTTTTTTCATAAAAATACATTTTTTTACCCAAGATAGTTACTTTTTTGCAGACTATTTATTATTTCATGGTCATCGCCAGGTATTAGGCATACTGTTTTTTTTTATTTCAAAGAAATAGACCCATTATTTTGGAAGAAATCAATACTTTTGTACATAGAGTCCTTAATGAAACATGAAAATCTTAAAATACCAATAAATCCTACAATAATTTTTTATAATTTTTTTTAATATTTTTCTAGTCAATGATTCATGGTCTAGTTTCATCCCCTTTCGGGATTGCACTTTATCCAGGGCCACACTGTATAACCTAAATAAAATGAATGATTCCTAATAAAAAATGCTTCGGTCTCTAATACCGCTACTTTATTTATTCATATCTTTGATTGATTGCTATTATTGTTATAACGCAAGTCAAAAATCAAGTCATCATCAACCCATCATGTCCCCACCGAGGGGCACGGGTCTCTTCCCTGAGGAAGGTATAGGCCATACTCCACCACGGGGGCCAAGTCCGGATTGGTGGAGGCTTGTAAGACTAGTGGCAGAGTGCGTATACTGAGTTTTTTCATTCACTCCCGATAGTGAGAGCGTTTGCGATTTGCATAGGAGTGACAAAGAGACAACTAGATGGCGCGCTTTGTCACTCCTATGCAAATCGCAAACGCTCTCGCTATCGAAAGTGAATGACAAAACTCAGTGTACGCACTCTCGTCTTATTGTCAGAAGTTTTCAAGCCGCCCTAAGGCCTCTGACTTGACTTAACGACTGCCATCTATCGACGGCAGCCGGCACCAACTGCTTAACGTGCCTTGCGAAGCACGGAACCGCTCGGAAAAATGTCACTAGAGTTATTCATAGAACAGTCATCCATCCATGCACTGAACGCTTAACGTGATCGTTTAAGATCACTCAGGCAGCCGGGGCTACGAGCGATTCATGTTTTCAATTCAATTCGATATAAATATGTTATTCATAATCCAAATGGAATATTTACTTTATGAACGTCAATGTTGTTAGTTTCACAATTAATAGATTACATGGAGAAGAAACTCCACATTTATTCTTTTCAAAACAGTTAGCCTAAATTACAAACTTAAAAAAAAACTCTTGGATGTGTTGAACACTAGACACATTTATCGTCTGATTAAATTTAATATTAAACTACTATTTAATGCCAGACATCCTTGTCTTCTAAATAATCGTTGATTTTATAATAAGCTTTTTGCAAAGAGTGTGCTTAACACAATTCTTAAACCGCGATGGGGGTAACTCTAATATATCTTGGGGTATCTTGTTGTAGAACCTTATACAGTGCCCCATAAAGGAAGTATTAACTTTTGCAAGTCTAAATCGTGGAAATGACAATTTATGTTTATTTTAAGGTAATTAAAAGACAAACAATATTAACAGACGTCTCACCATTCGGATGCCTCTTACTCTCGTAGAATATCCGCTTCTCCGAAGGCGTCTGTGCGTCTGCCTGCTTGAACAGAGCCAGTATTGTGTCGCTGGGACGGATGTACCCGAAGTTTACATCGGACACGTGGTTCAGCAAATCCTTTTTCAGGAAGTAGCGGAGTCTCTCCAGGAACGTCAGGACAAACACGTCCGTTTGGTGGGCCGACACCATCCACACGCCGAGGCCTTGGGACCAGAAATCGGAAATTTATTTCAACGTAAAGAGTTTACAGTCTGTTAGCTTTTAGAATACACCTCGGCTGCTATCGATTAAACAGATTATATTGCAAAAGGGTAAGGTTTATTTTGTATTGTTATTTATAACTTTACATTTAGGTTTAGATTTAAAATTTGAGGGTGGATGTTTTGTTGTGAAGTCATAAATTTTTTTTTGTTGTTTTCCTCCTTTTTTTTCCATGGATTTTTATTGAACAATCCTTGGTCTAAGCCTGTGGCGTTTGTTTGATTCTTTAGTGTAATAGAAACATATTGTGAAGTGTGGATAACCGAGCTGGATCTACAATTTTGAAGATGCTGTTAATTTTTAAGTTATGTGTTCAAAATACATTGTACCTCTGTTTGTTGTCCCTAATAAAGAAAATAAAATAAAATACATAACCTTTCAAAATAGTAAAGAAAAGTTTTATACAGAGCAGGAAGTATATTACACTCGTGTGCTTTCGGCGAAAACCGAAGCCTACTCTAGAGCCCGAGGTATATTCTAAAAGCTAGCAGACTGTACATTTTGTTTGTTGAATGTCAATGGACTTATAATGTTAATGTTAGCCGCTGCCTTGGGGCCGAGTGTAGTGGAGAAAAAGGCAGCGAAAAAAAACTCTACTCTGACCATCTTTTCTCAAATCAACTTATAGTACATTACTGCAGCGGCCAGCAAAAGAGGCGTTGATAGACGATGTAGATCAATGTCTTGTTGTGGCCAAGGCTTGTATCAGTGTCCTTTCACTTAGTACAAAATAGTGTTTGTATGTATACATGTATATTTTCATCATTGACATTAATTTTGTATTTATTTAAATTGTTTTTTAATATTAACTTAATCTTTTAATTTTTGACATTCTGTATTTAATTGTATTTTTATAAAATTATTTAAAAAGTTTTACTTGTGACATAAGATTTGTATGCCTATTTAGGTAGAGCACAAAAGAAGCTATATTTTTTCAAACATTACACCTGATGTACTTGTGTCTCACAAATCAATAAATGAATTATGAATTATGAATGAATTATGGGTGAATAGTTTACATCCACTTAGGTGAAGATGGCGCTGTTTTTAATGAAATTATGGCAACACTTCTGGTTTTTTTATATGCTGGCAACCCTCTACTAACCATAATGCGTTTCCGTCTACGCAAAAGAAAATTGTACGATAGTAGACTTTAAATAATTTATTTCCATTTCAAATCAACTAGAAGCAAATTGTAAAATTTTGATGAAGGTCCATATAAAAAACATTTTTTTTCCATAGTGTACCTACCACTTTATTCCCATAATAAGCAATTTATCAAAATGTCTCTCGGTTTCGATTGCGCGTATCGGAACAATGGACGACATGCATGAAAAAAAAACCAACTTTCACTCCGTTTGTTTTCTTTCGTGGTTTCGTGAATGTGCTCTCGTGTGTTTTATTGGATTTTTCGACGACTTTGCCTATCCGCCGGACTCCGAAGATTATTCTATTGCGCTGGACCTTTGCTAATACACACTCTGACCCTGATTTGGCTCACGATTTGGACACTACTAACCTGGAATATGTCTTCATCAGAGAGACGTTATTGTGTACTATTTAGGACCTTTTAAATACACTTAGTAGTAATACACGACTGTTATGTTATTATTTTTCCCTATAGGTGGTGATTCACTATTATGTGAATTCACCCTGGTCAGTGAATTGGCCCTGGCCCTGGACCAATTCAGTCGGCATTGACTATTATGTGTTATAATTAAGGTGTATAGTATTTAAGAAGTTAAAAATAGTTTAATAGTAGGTAAATAGATACCGATTGTATGTTTAAATTGTTAATTAATGTTTGTAAAGATTTTATAATGTTTTTAACTTGTTGCATTAGGTGTAAATCCTGTAATAATAAGTTATAAAGTTAAATAAATAAATAAATAAATAAAAATAAATAACATGCTCATACAACATAACTGTAGTCTATATCGTGTTCAAAATTCGTTTCAAAGTGGCGTTGTAAAACGTAAAACTCATTATTTATGGGATTGTGTCTCACCGATGCCAATGACGTTTAGGAAGGCGGTGGTGCCATCTTGTTTGGCGCGCTCGTTGGCCTCCAGCAAAGCGCACTCGAAGGGTATACTCAGCCTTTTGTAATACACCTGGGTGGGAAGAATAAAACAAATAAAGAAACAACTCCCACCAAAATATCAAATTCAAAGCGCAAGCCAGCCACAAGATGGACAGACGATCTCATCCAAGTGGCAGGGAGACGCTGGATGCAAGCCGCTTCCAACCGGGCTTTTTGGAAATCCATGGAGGAGACTTCTTGTGGCTGAATGATGATGATGATATGTTTTTATTCAAAATACAAACAAAACATATACGACCTCTGTGGCGCAGTGGTTAGCGTATCTGCCTACCATGCGAGAGGTCCCGGGTTCGAATCCCGGCTGGGGCAACAAAATAAAAAGAAACCCAGGTCTTGGATGTTTACATGTTTGTGACGTCGCTGTTTTGGGTCCCACGACACAGGGTATCCTAGTCTGGGAAAGCAATGTATGTGCCTCTATTCAAATCTTATGTTATGTTAAATGTGGCAAAACTTTATGAACGTCAAAGTTTCACAATTCATAGATTACGCGGAGAAGAAACTAACAAAGAAACTCCACATTTATTCTTTTCAAAACAGTCTTAGTTTAATTAACAAACTTTCAAACTTAAAAATATTACTTATGCAGATGTTAAACACTAGATACAAATTTAATAATATTAATTGAAATTAAAAATCTGCGCTGAATACATTCAATATTAATCTACTGTTTAACACCAGACATCCTTGTCTTCTAAGTAATCGTAGATTTTTCGCACAGAGTGTGCTAAAGATCATATCTTGCGATGAGAAATCAGAAATTTATTTCAACATTAAGAATTTACATTCTTTTTGTGGAATGACAATGTACTTATAATGTTAGCCGCTGCCTTGGGGCCGAATGTAGTGGAAGAAAAAGGCAGTGACTGAAATGATGAAAAAAAGTTGATATGAATGTTCATCTACCTAAGAAGCTACCCATGAGTGCAATTAACACTTCATCATCAACCCATTATGTCCCCACCGAGGGGCACGGGTCTCTTCCCTGAGGAAGGTATAGGCCATACTCCACCACGGGGGCCAAGTCCGGATTGGTGGAGGCTTGTAAGACTAGTGGCTGGTCTTACTGTCAGAAGCTTTCAAGCCGCCCTAAGGCCTCTGAGTTGGCTTAACGACTGCCATCTATCGACGGCAGCCGGCACCAACTGCTTAACGTGCCTTGCGAACCACGGAACCGCTCGGAAAAATGCCACTAGTGTTAGTCAAAGAACGGTCACCCATCCATGCACTGAACGCGCCCTATTTTGCTTAACCTTCGTGATTAGGCGGCCGGGGCTACGAGCGATTCTGATCAATACTTGAGGAGCAAGCATTCAAAAGCGGACTTGTCCATGCAAATAGTTTTTTTTTTGCAGATTCGAATTTTTTAAGGTTCGTTCTATGTGTCGAAATATTTTCATTCAAATCCGGTCCTATCCTATAGAAAAGGAGCTCTAAAAACAGCGATTTCGATAAAAGCATTCTCGTTTCGGTCGCCTTCAGTCAGTTTTTCGCCTCTCCTGTAAAAAATTACTAAGTGGACAAGTCCGCTTTTGAATGCTTGCTCCTCACTTGCAATGTCAAAACATTATTTACTATTCCTCTATCCTTCCGCCACATACGAACCTCATTGTCGAATATATCGTCTGTGGATCGAACTCTCACGTAGCGATCTGTGTACTTTTGTTTATCGTCAGACTTTTCCTGGATGGTCACGTAAGAAGTCAGTTCCTCGTAAGTGTAGCTGAGGACCTGAAACGTTAAAGAACAGTTAGCGGACGGTGCGGAAAAACGTCGTCAGATAACCTGAGGACAAATTTGAGAGACACATTTTTAGCTGTCCTTTGATCCCAATTTAATTAAGATTAATTCGATGGTGACTGTCGTGGGCGCTTGTTAAAGGCAATAATACCTATAAAACTGTAAAAGTTGTATGTGCTTTTTATTGGTATACAGACGTCTTAAGATACAATACTAAAATACTAAAACTACAACACTAAATAAATATTAAAACATTTGCATTAAAATGAGAAAATTACTTTGCTAAATTCCGCCAATATCCCACAAGCACCTGCGGTTCGGAATTCAGCAAAGTAATTTTCGCATTTCAATGCTATTATGGATTCCCGCAAAGTAACACCTGATTCTATGCAATATTAACATATGTGAGTGGTTGACCAAAAAAGGACCTGGAGGGATTGAAAACCGTTATTTATTTTATTTAAATTTTTCAATCTGTGGTATTTTAGCTTTGTTTTGGTCTAACCAGAATATTTTTAGGTGCTGTGGTTATTTTTTTATGTTTTTTTTTTGTGAGCCGAGCCGAGTCGAAACCTGTCTATAGACGAAACTTCAAACGCAATTTTCTCGAAAGCAATTATTTTCCCTTGACGTCCCTTTTTGGTCAACCACTCACATATCGTAGTCCTAATTATCAGAATACGTAACTCCAAATTATCAGAATACGTAACTCCACAAAATATCGAATTACCATTTTCTTAATGATCTAGTCTGCAAAACTAAAAACGATTTGAAAAATTAAATTCCTTGATAATTTTTACTACTAGATTCCTAAATGCATTGAAATTATTTCCGTACGTAGTAAAAATAAACCGTTTTTACGAGCTCCTGTAAAGATCATGCCGAGGGAATTACGCATTCTGATAATTAGGCCGACGATATTTATTTATTTCACTAGCTGTGCCCCGCGGTGTTACCCGCGGTTCATCGATTTTCCCGTAGGAATAAGATATTTCCCCGCGGTAAAACGTAGCCTATGTTTTAATCCAGGGTATCGGCTAACTCCATACCAAATTTTATTAAAATCCGTCCAGCCGTTTCAGCGCTAAAGACTGACAAACATATAAACACACACACAAACTTTCACGTTTATAATATTAGTGTGATTATTTCATTACCTACGACACTACATAGTAAATATTTTTATTTATTTATTTATTTATTCACTCAACACATTACGAAATTACAACAGCATTAGTTTGCCAAACTGCTAATGCAGTTTATCGCCAAGCTCTTGGTAACAGTTCTTAAATACTTACACAACTAACATTACTTTCTACACAACTAACATTATCGGTAATATTTCATGTTTACAAATTGCTTAAAACAAAGCGCTTAAGCATACTTTTAAATTGTGCTTTTCTAAGGTGCTTGTTAGATAATTCCTCTGGGAGGGTTTACTGGGAGGGTTTTAGAATCACCTGATAGAACTCCGACCACATTTGCCGCCACATATGTCTGGTAGATTGGTTGTTTCTGACGTACGTCGTTTTGAGCACGTTCAGACATGTCGTGGGCGTCACCTGTGATTTGATAAGCAGTTCTATACTCAATTGTATTTATTATATTACCTTCACTCTTCACAAGCACTGCACAGTAGGTATAATATTTAAGTAATGTATCTTATTGTCATTGTCTTTTTCACACCGTTGGGCAGCTTATTTAACCTTACAAAATACAAAATTTTTTATTTCAACGTAAAGAATTTACATTCTGCTTGTTGAATGTCAATGTACATACAGTTATGTAAAATGTTAGCCGCTGCCTTAGGGCCGTCTGTAGTGGAGAAAAAGGCAGCGAAAAAAAACTCCACTCTGACCATCTTTTCTCAAATCAACTTAAAGCTAATACAAATTAGGTATGAGTGTTCGTATACCAAGAATCTCAAGATCCATGAGTGCAATAAATACTTGCAAAGTCAAACATAATTTAATATTCTTAAAAGGTAATAAAACACCAATGCTGCGGCCAGACACACGGACGGCACCCGTTCACGAGCGTAACGCAGAGGTCAGCCATCACCAGTCTCAACCATATTAGAGGGAGATAGGCGACCCGGCCACCGCGCCACCATTCGCATGGCCTTTGGCAAACTTGTGTGATAAAGTTCTTGTCAGTTATCTATAATAATAGCATAGTTTTGATATGCAATCACAGCGTCTGTACATATACATACTTACTTTTTCACACGTACAATGCTAACCGCAGTTTGGACCCGACTGAAAATCAGCGTTGCAACGGACCACTCTGTTGCAACATTATGCTGAGTCGGGCCCATTTTGGGGGCTCAATACTTAAAAACTATAATGTGTTTTATTATTGTTTTCATGTTTTATCGTTTATTTATTTTTTACCCACTTTTTGTAACCTTTCTGTGTTAATTTGTTAAAAAATGTAGGCATCTTGTATTGATAGTGAGTGATAAATTTTCTTTTTTTTTGTTTTGAGTACATATTGTGTCGTCAAATAAATGAATTTTCTTCTTCTTCTTCTTCTTAAATGCTTTATTGCAACCATAAGTTATCTTACTATAATCGTCAAGTTCTGTGTTTATAATATGCTTTGATCTCATTTCAACTCAACTTAGTTACTTAGTTTTAAGATAAAGTGCTTAAATAAGTTTAAAAAGCGTTGGAAAAAGTTTAATTTAAAATTAAAAAGATTGCTATTTATGTTATTTCAGAAATGATTTACTTTAAGTCAAGAGAGTTGTTGTCACCTGTAATTGGATGTTAGACTAGAACACATCCACACAATGTTATCTTAAGTGATGTATCTAACATCTGTTGGTTGTGTCTAATTAATAAAATAAATAAATAAAAATAAATTCCACGAGTCGAGCTCCTAGGGAACCAAATCCTAGCATCTCATTGGTCGATGCACACGGCTAGAGATAAGCGAAAGTAAGTCAGGACTACTGAAGGTCGCGCGTATTAAACAATAGGGGCACATGGACGGTTTCGACTTGCAAAAGTTAACACTTCTTTTATGGGGCACTGTATAAGGTTCTACAACAAGATTCCCCAAGATATATTACAGTTACCTCCGACGCGGTTTAAGAAATGTCTCGAGCACACTGTGCAAAAAAGCTTATCATAAAATCAACGATTATTTGGAAAACAATGATTTCTGGTGTTGAGCAGTAAATTAATATTAAATGTAGCTAGCTATTCAGAGGTGATTTTTAATTTAATTTCAATTAATATTGATAACTGTGTTTAGTGTTCAACCTGTTCTGTGTGTTCAACACATCCATGAGTAATATTTTTAATTTTGAACGTTTGTTAATTAAGCTAAGAATGTTTTGAAAAGAATAAATATGGAGTTTCTTTGTTAGTTTCTTCATTAATTATGAAACTAACAACTGACGTTCATAAAGTAAACATTTTGTTTGAATTTTGAATAAAAAGATTTGAATTTGTTTCCTTTGGGAGCTCGCTTCGCGGAACGGAGTATAATAGAAGTGCTGTTTGAAATGTCATACCTCTTCTCCATAACCGTTTTCTAATGTGTTTTGCTGCTCAGTTAACAAAAGGTCTTCATACTCCATCCGATGTTTCCGCTCAAGTCGAGGTCCTATTAGACCTGGAAGAGAACGATATCTTTATGGTTTTCGAAGTAAACCCTTCGAAAGAACTATACTCCGATTTTTAATTAAATGTACCAAACTGACATTTGGTGGGTTGCCAGTATTGGATTTTGTTGTACAAAAATGTACTCGAAGACTATCGAGATATTGAAACGAGATATGATTCGAAAGCCAAACTAGTATTCGGTTTGGTGATTTGAAAAAAAAGTTGCATGTTACATTTATGATTTTCTTCCTTAAATTAATTTAACCATTTTGAAAATGTCACTGTAGATAGAAATAAACGCTACTTTTATTTCTGATCAACGTAAATTAAGATTCTAAAATAAATTATTTTAGTAAATTTCAAAAAGAAACGACTTGATCACTCAGCTTATCAGCTGAGTGATCAAGTCGTATCGTATCCGATACTATTTATTTCATTACGATAAGTTTGCAACGCAGTACCTAGTTATCAATAAGCAAATAAAAAGTAAAATTTTAGCTGACAATTTCGAGATCGAGACCGAGACCGAGAACTCGGTCGAGACTCCTTGAGCTAGCAACATTTTAAAAAAGAAAGAGCGCTTGCAGCTGTCAGTTTAGTACACGAAATTAAAAATCAGAGTATACACCCTTTTAATTTCTAACGGTGTGAACCTGTTTAGACTATTTTCGTTATTTATTTCATTTTGTTCCATCATTTTTAGAGAGCGGCGGGTAGGGGGGGAGTGGAGTGGAGGAGAGGAGAGGAGAGCAGAGGAGAGGAGAGGAGAGAGGGGAGAGAAGAGGAGAGGAGAGGAGAAGAGAGGAGAAGAGAGGAGAAGAGAGGAGAGTAGAGGAGAGGAGAAGAGAGGAGAGGAGAGGAGAGGAGAGGAGGGGAGAGAAGAGTAACAAACTCAGGCGAAACCTGGTCGGATTCGTCCGATAAAACAACACCCGTAAGTTGATCAGGTAACTTACCAATAATAACGCCCTCTTTCTCCGCGCCCTCTTCGACCCTCCCAGAGTTGGTCCTAGCACCATCGTTGATGAACGCAGTCCGCCCGCTCACGAAAAGCATGCTGGAGATCTTCATTTCGTCATAGCTGAGCACTTTATCCAGAGTCAGCGGGGACCTTTGCTGCAGGGAGCCCACCGACTCCCAGCCGTCTTCACTGGGGGTTAAGATGCATTGTAGCTGCAACTGTTTATGTGAATTTTGCTGCATAATGATATAATGTTACGGTTAATGTGTCGATTCATTTACTTACCAACATAACCTTAGGTTACCTAATTTGACTGTGTGTGTGTGTGTGTGTGTGTGTGTGTGTGTGTGTATGTTTAAAAATTGATTTAAAGAGAATATTCAAAAAATTGTAAGATCTTTGTAGGTACTAAAAATACACGCGATTTGGGAGGAGGGGGGTTAGTCTTAAGCCTCACCATGTATCACCAAGAGGGACGGGAGGGACCTTGTCAACAATAATGTACTCACTCCTCCTCTCCGCTAACGAGCCTGTAATGATCTTGCTGGCCCATAAAAACGAGAGCGCGTTTCTTCAGCAGGCGGTCAACGAACTGTGACAATGTCATCTCCTTGTAGAGGGCTTTCTCTATACTCGTGCCGAATTCCCTGTCGAAATTGCAAAAATACTAAGCTGACAACACCGTACAACATAACCTCGTGAGGCCCGACCTTGAAAAGAACAATTGATTTTGTGATCACTTGAAGACATTGGGCCTCACGAGGATAAACATATTTCTTTATAACATAACATTTACATACAGGCGCATACATTGCTTCTGGTCCCACGCTAGGATACCCTGTGTCGTGGGGACCAGAGACAGCGACGTCACAAGCATGTAAACATCCAAGACCTGGGATTTTTTTTCCCCCAGCCGGGATTCAAACCCGGGACCTCTCGCATGGTAGTCCGATGCGCTAACCACTGCGCCACAGAGGTCGTCATCGATATCCAAGAAGTGTAAAAATAAAGTCCTTACAAAATTGGCCTGCATGTCTCATGCTTGAGTCATATCTGTATTTCTTGAATGTAGGTACTACAACTCGTTACTAACAAATACAAACTAGAATATACTACAACCGTTAGAGACCACATCTCTTTAAATAAACAAAAAACTCCTAATTTGTGCAAACGTAAAAAACATAATGTGCTTGTTTTTTTTACGGAATACCAAAGTCTTGATTTTTCATAAAAAAATAGTTTAATTTTTTTTTTATAATATAATTTATTAATTGACGTATGACACGAAAGTTAGAAGGTCAAATTATTCTCTACTAAGTGTAGAGAATAATTTCACAAAAACACAAAAATTTTTTAATATTATTACATAATAATTGTAGCTTTATTCTCTGACTACCTTTAAAATGGATTATCATTTGAAACTATTGTCAACAGGACAGTGCCCATTACTAAAATCAGATGAAAATGCGAATGAAATGCAAAAATAAGCCAGAAATTATTAAATAAAATTTTTGGAAAATTACTTTCGGCATTCTTTCAGAACTTCTAAATATATCTGCAATACCTGATATACGTGCTATATCTCTAATGCAATGTCTTCTTTCTATACCGGGATCTATCCCCACCCCAGCCGGCTGAGGACAATAGGCTATTTGACAGATTTCTGAAAACCATCTCATAATTTTTTGTTGATATTTATGGAGTCTTCAGAAAGTGGTCATTTCAAATTCTTTCGCGTATTCTTCTAAAAAAGAAAACGAAAATTTACTTTTGAAATAAGCCGCCAAAACGCTATCTTGGGCAATATGGCGTCGCACAGGAATTATGACGTCACTTCCCAGTAACCCAAACCAATGAACGTAAGGAATGACATGACGTCATTTTTACTGACATGTGACGTCATCATAGAATCGGCCAATCCAGGCCGTTTTCGATATAATGGCCGCAGATACACAGTTAGCAAATTTGTGTTTTTTACAAATAATAATTGTTTTTTTTTAGTTTTTAGTTAAAATGTCATGAAGCAGTTTTAAGACTCATAATTTATATGAATACGTAATAAATAATACTTTTTTTTCACACTTCACGTCACACGGTCTTGGATGTTTCCATTTTTGTAATGTCGCTGTTTCTGGTTCCCACGACACAGGGTATCCTAATGTGAGGCCAGAAGCAATGTATGTGCCTCTATGTAAATGTTTATGTTTATCCTATCCGCAAATTATTTTAATAAGTCAGTTACTTATTAAAATAAATTCGTACATAAGAGCCAGTCGTCTGGTTGTCAGATGGAAGAAAGGGGAATGGCAGATGAAGTTTATTACCAACACACCTTTTGAAAATCAGGAAATGCGTCATCAATAGCAGTACCCTCTCGTGTATGATGGGGTAGGTGGACGCGACATTCCTTTTCAATTTCTCGATCGGCACCGACTTTTTTAGGCTGCGCAGCCTAAAAGAAAAGTGCAGTCTTACATAAAACATATGTTACAAAGTTTATTAATGTTAGTTAGTGTCCCCACAAAGTTAATGTCCCCACCGAGGGGCACGGGTCTCTTCCCTGAGGCAGGTTTAGGCCATACTCCACCACGGGGGCCAAGTCCGGATTGGTGGAGGCTTGTATACTGTCAGAAGTTTTCAAGCCACCCTAAGGCCTCTTGGCTTAACGACTGCCATCTATCGACGGCAGCCGGCACCAACTGCTTAACGTGCCTTGCGAAGCACGGAACCGCTCGGAAAAATGCCACTAGCGTTAGTCATAGACGGTGACCCATCCATGGCCTGAACGCGCCGTATGTTGCTTAACCTAAGTGCTCGTTTAAGATCACTCAGGCAGCCCAGGCTACGAGCGATTCTAGGCGTCAATGGTATGAAAAAACACGTCACGTGACCCAACCGTGTATCTGTCATCGTCCTACCATGCACTAAGAGAGTCGAGGCCCTGAAAATATACCCATAGAAAGCACATACCTGACGGTCTCAATAGGGAACGCCGCCGGAAACTCATGGCTCCTCCTCATGACTTCTTCAACATCATAGGAGACCTGCAGCATGGGGGCTTCTGCGCACTGTCTCAGAAGCTCGTTGGTCTCCTTGCTCATGCTGGGAAAGCACCAGTCCGGTTTGCACCTGAAGAAACGGAAAAATATTATTATGTGGAAAAAAAAAGGTAAAGGTCTCGTCTGACCAAAGTAGCCAGACGGACGCCCTCCGGCTGAGGAGTCCAAGCGGCCGGAGGTCAGGGTGACAGCCATGATAGCCGGAAGTAATAATAATAATAATAATAATAATAATACCCATTATTATTATTAAAATTCTTTATTGCACCAATATTTGTACAAGGGCGTGCTTCCTGCATAAGCATTCTCTTCCAGCTAACCTTTGTTTTGGAGAGACTGGCGACAGGTAGTGCAAGCAAAAATAAATAGATATGAGATATAGTAAACTTACATAAACACACGGAAATACATTAACCTAGATCTATAGGAGGGGCGGGGATTAATAGAAAATATGATAAACCTACATAATTATAATACACAAATAAATAAATAACAATAATAATGTATACTATACAATGTTGTAGACAATTACCGATAACACTTACTTATACTTAACTGGTGATAAGTTACTGCCTATTCTGCAGATCGTGGTAAAAGTAGAAAAAATAGTTGTAAAGGGTCACCGTGAATTGAATGACAACACTTTGAAGTAAAGTGAAGAAACAAAACCAGTAAACCTGACAAAATACAAGACACATAACAAAAATTAAAGGCTGATTTTTCAATAGTCAAATAACTTTTATCTGAGGAATAAAAATGGCAGTTTGACATAACTTTCATACATAAGCTCTGCCCCTCGTAAGGAAGAACGCAGTAATAGCCATTACTGCGTTTTTACTTTGGATGCAAAATTGAGCTCCCTGCCTGGTGGTACATCTATAGGTGAAAAAATAATGGTGGCTGTAGGCCTACTAGAAACCTGAAATTACAGTAAAAAAATATGCAGTTATGTCATGAAATGATATGTTTGTGATATGTTTTTCGCTATTTAGTCAAAACTGCGTTTTTACGATTACTGCGTTCTTCCTTACGAGGGCAGAGCTGTCAAACCGCCATTTTTATTTTATTCCTCAGATAAAAGTTATCTGACTATTGAAAAATCTGCCATAAGTCTAACATAAGTATAAAAATCTCCTGTCACAATGTTTCTTATTGAACTCCTGAATATTGTTAATCATTACTCCATTGTTATGTAACATTTTGAGTTAATTAGTTTAAGTTATTTTATGTTATTTTACACTATCTACACCACATCTACACTATTATTATAAAGAGGAAAGATATGTATGTACGAGTATGTAATGAATAAACTCCAAAAATTCTGGACCGATTTCAAACTGTTAAATAAACAGAAGACAGTGGCAGACTATGCCAAGAGGCACACTGAAGTTAGGGGCATAGTTTAAAATATAATAATAACAACTTCTGTATGCAATTTTTTATTTCAATATATGCAATATAGTCATTTATTCTGTTATTAATTTTCGATAGATAGATAGATAGTTTTTTATTGTCTCTCTTTTCGAATTAATGTTACATGGCCAAAACAATAGCAGTGGATATAAATTGTATATGTCCGCAAGGGATCTTACAATTTTGGTTTGTGTTCCTTAACCTAACTTAGGTCGCTAATTAAACTTAATATTTTATAGCTATTAATTTTCGGAATGTCCTCTAATCTCAGAATGAAGGGCTATTTTATTCTTTATTAATTACATTCATCATCAACCTATTGTCCCCATCGAGGGGCACGGGTCTCTTCCCTGAGGCAGGTATAGGCCATACTCCACCACGGGGGCCTAGTCCGTATTGGTGGAGGCTTGTAAGACTAGTGGCTGGTGTTACTGTCAGAAATTTTCAAGCCGCTGTAGGACCTATGACTTGGCTTAACAACTGCCATCTATCAACGGCAGCTGGCACCAACTGCTTAACTGCTACGAGCGATTCTAATTACTTAAAATGCTAAATTTTCGCTGGGCCGATCAGCTAACAAAAAAAATGGTTTTAAATTGTTCTTTTGAAGGTCATATTGCCTTCGCATATTGGTAGGTAGGTCCACAGGTCATAAAATATCAGTATCAAGCACAGCACAATAATAATAAGTAAAAGATCTTACCAAGCTAGTCCTTGAAATTGACGCAGGATCTCCATAGTTCTATTGCTGGGCTGCAAATAACAGGAAAAATGGTTACCTTTTACTATCAAGAAAATACGGCTGGGAATTCCCCTAGCTAAATTGCTACCAGACAGTTGTAGACTGATGAATCATGGACTTATTATCAAGTATCAATAATGAAGTTATTAAGTTTACTATAGCAATGATTCAAAGCAAATTTTATCAACCTGATAGAAGGCTATTGCGAGTCACGCATTCTGTAGATTGATGAAATTACACATGACATTAACATTTACATACAGGCACATACCTACATTGCTTATGGCCCCACACTAGGATACCCTGTGTCGTGGGAACCAGAAACAGCGACTTCACAAACATGTAAACATCCAAGACCTGGGGTTGTTTTTTTTCCCCAGCCGAGATTCGAACCCGGGACCTCTCGCATGGTAGCAGATGCGCTAACCGCTGCATCACAGAGGTTGTCAATGAATGAATGAATTTAACAATGAATTGACAGAACTTACCCAAAAAAATTTAATTTAAAATTGGTCAGGCTATGTTAAAAGATACATACCAAAGTATTCTCAAATTTTGTCATGACAAGTATTTGATGATAATAATATAATGTGTTGAAACATCATCAAAGTGTCTAACTATGAACTTACACACTTGAAAGTCACAACTTAAAAGTTGAGTGCAACTTATCGGACCCAGTGAAGGTGTAACTTTTCACATAGTAAACTTGACTAGCAAAAAAAAATTCTCTTTATTTAGATGTAGGGGAGATTTACACAAAAAAATTCAAGATTTTATTTTTAAAAAAAACTCACGCCCGTTATTCCCGAGGGGGTAGACAGAGGCACCAATCACTAAGATGCGCGCCCACGTTTTATGATTAATGTTTTAAGATTTTATTCTACTGTTTTAATGGCATCATTTTTATGTATTGTTTATCAATGCAAAATTTCAGCTTTCTAGTACTAATCGTATCTGTGTCAAGCCGCGGACAAACAGATAGACTGAGTTTAAGGGTTACTCATTGACAATGTAACCCTAAAAATAAGGATAATAGGTGGTATGAACTCTGAACTGTACGAATCTTATTTGCTAAAACTGGATAGGTACCTACTGATAAAAACAAACCTACCTGCCTCACCACAAATATTAAAATATAAACTAGAAATCCAGGAAAATACTTACAGATACTGGCTGGTGAGAAAGCAGGGATGTTAAGGAAACAAAGCTTCTTAGATACATGCAATAAATCAGCCCTGTAAAGAATAATCTTGCTTTTCTTTCAAATGAAACAAAAAGTAGCGGTGGGTTTTCTTTCACAACGCAATTTATTTGCTTGGTTTAGTGTTGCCAGCCCGTGTAGACAATTTAAGTAAGACTTAGCAAAAATATGCGACCGTGACGGAACGCATGACGCGTAACAGGCCTTATTTTAGGGAGTAAGTAGCTGTAGCTCAATGTTATGCAATAAATAAATAAATAACGTTCCAGATTTGGTACACATAAAAATTGTGTACCAGGGTACTCTATCTATACCATATTAAAAAAAAACCTTAAGTTTTTAATCATGTTAGATTTTCATTTTTATTTTCTCCAAGTGTTACTTAATAAAATATGTTTGTATTAAAAAAAAAACATTTAGGGCTGATTTTGGAATAGTGAGATAACTTTTATCTGAGGAATAAAAATGGCGGTTTGACAGCTTATGTATGAAAGTTACGTCAAACCGCCATTTTTATTCCTCAGATAAAAGTTATTTGACTTTTGAAAAATCAGCCCTTAAAGAATGCATGCAGTAACTAGTACACTAAAAATAACCTAGTCAGCCAGTGCTTGGCCACCCTCTTATTACACAATATGAATGAATTGCTTAAAAAAACAAATGATTAGTATTCATGTCAATTTATTCAAAAGAATTAATTTAAGTTTCAATTTATACAAATCATATTCCTTTTCGTTAATTTGATGAATAATAATGATTGTTTTTGTTAAAGTATAGAGGTTCAATTGGCAATCGACTCACGCTTGACACAAGATTTAAATATAGAATGTTGATATTTGTGGTATGTCAATTTGAATGTTAGACATATCGCTCTTCTGACTGACTCAATGCAGGAAACTCGTGTTTGTTGATTATTAAATCATAATAAATACTCTAATGGATATCTAGTGCCTTCACTTTATTAAATAAAGCCCCAAATAACAGGTCATGGGCTCGCAATAGCTTTTAAAGGTCAGTATAATCGTTTTTCAGTGTTTCAGAAATATGTCTTTTTTCGTACACATCGAGTTACGAAGATAAGCATAGCAACCAAACAGTTGTTGACAAAATAAGCATAGCAACCAAGGTGACATTTTAAAAAATTTTGAAGAAGAAATAAACTAAGCAAAAGGAATCGGAAACGACAGCGAGGAAAAAGAAAAGATAAACACAGAAATAAGATGTGCAAATGCTGGAAACAATTGTAAAAGCGAGAGATGTTAGAATAAATGAAAATGAGCAAGGTATATATTTAAATGAAGGAAATGGTGATAGAAGTGGAGGTTTTTGGAGGATGGATGAAGAAAATCAAGAGTCAGTTGGTGAAGGCACAACACAAAGAAGAATAGATAATAGTCAGGAAGAAAATCAAGTCGGAAGAGTCAACAACAACGAAGATCGAGAAGGTGATATATTAAGAGAAAGAGGAAGAAGTAGAAGTAATGAGAGTGTTCGAGAAGGTGAAATATTAAGAAGAATAGTAAGTAGTAGAAATATTGAGAATGTTCGAGAAGGCGATTTTCATTTGAGAAGATTATTGAAATACGTAACAAGTTCAGACAGATTTAAAGGGGTGCTTAATAATGACAGATTTAAGGGGGTGCTTAATAATGATTCACTTAAGGGGGTGTATGTAATGTAATATTAATTGAATCATTATTTAACATTTAACTTGTCAAAAGAAGAGTAAAATTTAAAATTTTTATTTCTTTACACATTTTCTGAAGATATCCTTAAGTATTTTTTTCTAGATCTTTAAAATTGAATATATATGAGGTATTGTATTTTTTTTATATGTTTAGTGATGGTGAATCGAGTGGAAGAAAATAAAAGAATATAGTTGAGGTTATTTTTATATGATGGTGATGAGTCGAGTGGGAGAAAAGCAAATAAGATAGTTGAGGTTATTTATATATGATGATGGTGGTCGAGTCGAGTGGGAGAAAATAAAGATGATAGTTATACTTATGTATTTACATATGATAATGATGATGAGTCGAGTGGGAGAAAATAAAATAGATAGTTATACTTATTTATATATGATGATGGTGGTCGAGTCGAGTGGGAGAAAATAAAGATGATAGTTATACTTATGTATTTATATATGATAATGATGATGAGTCGAGTGGGAGAAAATAAAATAGATAGTTATACTTATTTATATGATGATGATATCATAGTGGTGTTGATATGAGTGGGAGAAGATGAAGATAAAACAAGATAGTTGTAGTTATTTATGTCAGTGGTGACGTGATGTGTCGAGTGGTGAAAATAGAGATAGATATGGAATAAATAGTTCATATTGTTTGTGGTGAAAGATATACAGGGTGAAAATGTTTATATAGTAAAGTCAAAATTTGATATACAGGTTGAATATTTTTGATATTGTATTTTAAAATATACAGGTTGAGTTATTATTGGGTAGTGAATTTTCGAAATTAATTTGATGATGTATAAAATATAATTTTGGGAAACATTGTTTAGATGCAGTAGGTAAATTAAATTAATTAAAGAAATTGTTATTAATGTTTTTACAAGCAGAGTCGATTGAGGGGGTGTGTTAAAGTATAGAGGTTCAATTGGCAATCGACTCACGCTTGACACAAGATTTAAATATAGAATGTTGATATTTGTGGTATGTCAATTTGAATGTTAGACATATCGCTCTTCTGACTGACTCAATGCAGGAAACTCGTGTTTGTTGATTATTAAATCATAATAAATACTCTAATGGATATCTAGTGCCTTCACTTTATTAAATAAAGCCCCAAATAACAGTTTTGTTCCCAGGATTCCGTGGCTGTGGAGTGGACGGTATTTGACGATGGTAGAAAGGGTGCGATCGTTTGGACATTCAAAAGTGGGACAAACGATAGGCAGAAAGACTCACCAGATCCGAAGTGCAAGGTGGCCAGAGGTCAGCGTACCTCTAGTGGGAGCCGCTTCCAGATCCTCGGCGATTCACCTTCCACGACCACCCACCGTCGATAGCTAGACCTTGACTTGTTGACCCGAACCTGGTCCGCCTTTCAGCCTCCAGGGACTTTGCTTGTGTTGGCTTAGCACTGGGATTCTAGTTTATTACGAAAGTCGACAGCAACGATAGTGTGTTTATTTTAAAACTCGAAAAATCGACAAAGCGACAGACAACGAACAAACTTCTTTTTTCTAATTTAGTTGTGGGTGTCAAACAAAAAAGTTTTGTAGTGGGTTGAAACAGTTTTTTTTAATAAGAGTGGGGGGAAACAGTTAGCCTGGGTGGTGTGAACAGACGAAAAAATAAAAAAAAGTGTGGCCAGCACTGAATATGACTGCCAAATGTAAACAATGATTTTTTTTAAGGAATATAAGAAAGGCTTATACTTCTCTTATACATTGACTCCTCTTAGCTGATGAGACAATGTAAGTATCAGTTTTGTGTTAATAAAAAAAGTTTTTTTAACGTTATAGCAATATTTGCAGCCAAAAATTTCTTTTTCTTTAGTTTATTTAAATCCAGCCTAAATTTAGCCGGCGATCATCCACATTAATGTGCTACCGTTTGCTCAAATACATATAATTATGTAGGCAAGTGAGGAGAGCAAGTAGTACACTGCTCTACAACACTTACACGTAAATGCTCGTAGGTATTATTAAAGTAAAAACACCAAATGCACACTAAGATTCCTTTTTGTCATCCTTTTCTGTCCATTGTCCAATGACGATTTATGCCGACGACAGTAAAGGGGCCACCGAGACTAATAGGCTAGTGTTTGCCCGGAAATCAACGATTGGGCAACCCATTCTTACTTTTTTACGGTTGACAGCTGTAGATTCACAGATTCTTTCTAGTCGTCTGTCTACGTTTCTAGTCTAGTAAGTAGAAGTTCGGTTCGGAATGTTTCTTGAATTGAACAACCTTCAATGAACTCCTAAAAATATTGTTTTGTAATGTGAAGTGCATTGAATTTTGTGGTGCCATTTTTTTTTTATTTTGTGACCTAAATGTTTGGCTTTTAAAGCTAAACCGAAATTATAGAGTGTTACAAGATTCCATAGCCAGTTTACTTCCGGAATGTTTGTAACATAACATGTCACTGTGACATTTGATTGAAAGCGGGCGGGAAACGGGAAATTGTGATCCGTGATCCGTGTTTTTCTGTCAAACAAAATTCTAATATCACCGAAAAGACCAAATTTAACGTTGAAATCCGTACAAAAACAATCAAATGACTCCAAGCTTAGTGTGATTTATCTTCATCAGCAATGGCAGACCTTCAGCGAGTGAAAAATGAGGTAAGCAACGGCTTCAAACTTACTGGTTTCATCCTACGCCGCGATGCCGTATCCTTTGTCGCCGAACAGATTTCCTCTCGTAATTCTGAGGACAGAATGAAAATAATCGACAAGTTGGCATGTCACATGCTACACCTGTGTCCCACACAGCCTGTTATAGAAAAAGACCAGATAGAATTGGCTTACAAAGAAATATCTACAGAAGGCTTGGAAGAAGGTGAAACTGTGTTCAGTGTCATAGACGCATTCAAGATCCCCAAGCTCGTGTACAACAACGATCGAAAGATGTTCACTGTGCGGAAGCCTCTAGACATAAACCTTTACCCAGAACCTTCGTCCAAATCTGCATTTCTGATTGAAAGATATAATGTAATCTGGCAACGCACTGTCAGAAACAAGCTGTTCGCTAAGGAATTTGATCTAGGTTCTAAGAAAGAAAGCAGCTTCAAGCTGTGCAAAATCGAAGTCCTGCTTAGTACATCCAGTAGAGTTGATAATGTAGTTGCGCTCGGCTTACTGACACAACTTACCGAAGGAAAGTATTACCTGGAGGATCCCACAGGTTCAATCCCTTTAGATTTGTCCGAGGCACGCTACCATTCAGGTTTGTTTACAGAGTGCAGTTACATTTTAGTTGAAGGGTACTATGAGGACAAAATGTTATATGTAATGGGGCTGGTGCTACCTCCGTCTGAAGACCGACAGGCGTCACTGCCATACTTTGGAAATGTAAACACATTTGGTGGGACATCAAAACATTTACTGAAAAAATCAGCAAACCTCCAAAAACTTGAAAACTTGAATACAGATGGAATGTTTATTTTTCTCTCTGATGTCTGGTTTGATGACATAAAAGTCATGGAGAAGCTAAAAGTTTTAATGCAAGGCTATGAAGAATTTCCGCCAATAGGTTTTGTTTTCATGGGCGAGTTCCTATCATGCCCATATGGCTACGAACACAGCACTCAGCTGAAAGTAGCACTGAGCAACCTAGCAGACATTATAGCTCTCTTCCCAAAACTCCGAGAAGTCTGCAAGTTCATTTTCGTCCCTGGCCGTGGAGATCCGAATGCAGCCAATATACTCCCAAGGATGGCTATACCGGAGTCTATAACTATTGACATAAGAAACAAATTGGGCTCTTGTGTGATATTCACATCTAACCCATGTCGCATACAATACTGTACACAAGAATTTGTCCTAATAAGGCAAGATTTAGTCACGAAAATGTGCAGAAACTCCATTCAGTTCCCAGAAAAGGGTGATATACCTGACCATCTAACAAAAACTTTACTGAGCCAATGCACTCTCTCACCTTTGTCTCTGGGCATACAACCACTGTTCTGGAATCATGTTGATGCACTGAGTCTTTACCCAGTGCCGGATTTAATAGTTGTTGCTGATCACTTTCAACCTTACACAAGGACATATCAAGGCTGTCAAGTGATTAATCCAGGTTCTTTCCCAAGGACCGAGTTTTCATTCAAAGTGTACATTCCATCTTCGAGGACAGTTGAAGACTCTCAAATACCTAAAGATTCTGAGATGGTATAAAGTGTAACTGTGAACATAACGTTGAAGAGGTGCTCTAAATAATGTTTATTACAAAAACACATTTATTTGAAAGATGTTTAATAATTTTTTTGAAATTACCATTGTATGTACAGTTTGAATTTGCCTTAAAATATTGCTGAATTGTATTTTCGATTAGCTTAAGACTAACTTAATATATAACAACAATATTTTATTTTTAATTACTATATTGGGACGGAATTGTTTTAAATTCTAGCACCATATAGGAATGTATGAATTGGTTTTTGTCATTAATGTTTTCTACAACCACAACTATTGTATTACAAATTCCACACAACAAAATCACTTGTCTCGGTCCCAAACTAGGATACCCTGTGCTTTAGTTACCACACAAGTACCATGAAGGATGAATCAGAAATTATAATTAAATTGAATAGAAAACAGAACAGTTAGCAGAGATTTTTCATTCATACTTAGTTAAATATTAAAAGTAACACGATAGAGAAGCATGATCTATGTTGGTGGGGTGCATCATTCTGCATGTCCAAAATATCAACATGACGCCTTAACTCTAAGCTTAACACTACCGTAAAAATACTGATGAACGTACAACAATAATTGACTCAGAAACTACTTTGCGCCCATAATAGTGTTATACGTTGTCTGTATAGGCGCCAAGGCGACCAAACATATCATCGCTACAACAAACAGGAGAATAATCGGAGCATAAATACTCAGCAGCAGCCTCCTAAAACTAGAGTAGGGAGCATCGGTACTCCTATCGACTTGCGTCATTTGTCTTGGCTGTCCCATCATGTCTTTCATAGGGAAAGCATTTACCCTTCCATTGCTAATTCTTCCGTCCGACACACAGACTGCTAAAGACAGGACTAGGTGCATTATTACGTGGAATGCGACATACGCTGCTAAAATGTACACACTCCAGCTTGGAAGTTCAGCCTTTTGCAAGTAAACTGCCATGAAGATCGTGACTATTCCTAATATGTGCGCAGCGTTGCCTCCCAGCCAATGCAGCCAGTTGAAGACCGGTCGTTTCTTAGTGCCTGGGTGTGGGCGGAAGTAAGCACCGATTGGCTGAATGAAGCATAGGATGACGGTGACGAGGCCAGTAATAGCGTGAGGGTTGTCTCCCGTGGTTGACCAGCCCCCGACTTCAGTCAGGATGAGGATAAAGCCGACGACGGTGAGCAGCCAAGTCAGCACCATCAGGATTCGGTGGTACTGTGGGAAAAAGACTTTTATTAGCCGGCAGATTTCGTTTCGATCAATGCGTGATTAACACTTCAATAACAAATTACGCTAGGACATTATTTCTCAGGGTTGGCTGACTAGACCAGACCTCGTATCACGTAACTTTCCAGTCTATCGGGTAAGCATTTAGGCTACTCCAAACTGACAAAATATGTATTGTATTTGACAGTCCGGAGTAGGCTAAATCAGACAACTCCATTCAGTGGAAGACTTACGTGGTCGCACCCCTGGCCTAGTATTAGACGGATAGATATTAGAGGCGGCAAACGTGCAAAACCTCACACTAATTCCCGAGGGATACTTCAAATTCCAATTTTAGGCAACCGTTGCAAAAGCCAAGTCTAGAAATGCCAGTAACGTTTTATGGGCCTAAAATGTCAGATTTTGACAATTTATGTACTGAAAAATCGCAATTTTAGAGATAAAAACGCGCGACTTGAGTCAGTCGCTACGGTAGCACACCTTTGCAAAAATGCAATTCATTCTTGAAATGTTTAGCGCAATGATGGAGTTGAGAATCTAACACGATGGAGTTGAGAATCTACTACCTACTTTGTTTTGGTGACCACTGAGTTTCGTAATGAACACAAATTATTATCCAATATCTTTGCGCAGCCAAGACTTAGAATGCCTCTGCTCTATCTGCAAAAAAGTATAAGCATGTACTTACAGCGAACCAAATGTCCTTGCCTCCCAAGCTCTTGCCAACCCAAGTTTGCCGGAAGTATCTGTGAAAAGCAGAAATTATAGTTAGATTATATCTTGGTCCTCTTCACCGCTCGATCTTCTTCTATTCGGCCAAAGACTGGTTGGACGCCCTAAACATCGCTCGTTGGATGAAGTGGTCAAGAACCTGCGTGAGCTCCAAGGGGGCGACTGGCAGGAGACTGCGCAGGACAGAGACAAGTGGGGACTACATGTGTCGGAGGCCAAGACCCACTTCAGGTCGCTGAGCCAGCGCAGTGAGTATAATATCTTGGTTAGACTGGCTTAATATGCCTGTAATCCTTCGATTATACACTGAAATTAATCTGTCTGGCCTATTTATAAAAAACACAATTCCTTGAAACACTCCTCGGAGACAATATGAAATCAAAGGTCTGTGGTAAAAGGAAAACGTAACCACCGATCATTCAAACTGCCTCGGACGATTTTTTTAGAGAAATAATGTATATCTCGTTACTTTTCGCTCACTGGAATTACGATGATTGGAGGGAACTGTGGATGTTAGTCCATGTTACCTGGCTAGCACAATTCCGATAGCAGATGTGCCCAGCCAAGCTGCCAGCATGAAGCTGCCATGCAATTTGAGCAGCAACTTAGATGCACCAGCGGCGGCCCCCACTGTGGATAGAGCGAGCGGATCGCCCGTCGCTTCGTATACTTGAGTGTGGAAACCTACGCGGTCGGCGTCTGTAAGAAAGTGGTAAAAATCATGCCACTGCAACGCAGATGTTTATGTTTTAAATGACAATCCAGTAGGTTTATTACTGAAATTCCTATAGGACTAAGATTTACTTAGATTTTTTAGGGCCTTCCCGCACTCTTGGCCATTGATGATAACAGTTTTGTGAGTGGTGGTTGCAGTCTGAATTAATGCATATTTCGTTGTCTCAGCAAATTCGTTCAGTGAGACCAAAAAGACCTCGACTTAACAGTTCATGATAATCATGTGATGTTAGATCACACTGTTCTAAAATATAGGCAAGGAGCGTAGCATTATTTAAAAAGGATCTAAAATTACCTACTATTGGCTTACCTTTCATGGAATCTCCGGAAACAATCATAAGATTGTACTTGCTATTAGCTAAATCGAAGGTCTGACCCTTGACCGTGGACACGGTATCTCTCCTGAATTTGCAGTACAGCTTCCCATCAATCACTGACGATTCCTGCAACTGCACTATGTCTTGTGGCGATTCTTTTCGGTTCACGTACGGTTCCACCTTCGGGTAGGTCCAAGATGTGAACAGGCTGACTCTTCCGTTGTCGTTCCTGACGCATTCCATGGCTGAGTCATCTCCCATTTTGTTGTCGTTACTCAGAGCAGCGGCGACGTATTTCGGGTTGCCGGTGCCTTGGAGTTCGAAGGTGTAAATGTCGCCAGCGACGAAGATGGCGACTAGTGCCTTGCAGTTTCCGCTCTCGATGCAGTTTTGAGGAGATCCGAAGCAGAGTTTGGTGTCGGCACAGCCTTTGTAGATCGGGTCCAGGGGGGCCGAGGTGGGCTTGGGCTGGAATGTTTAAATTATTGTGTTAGTTATTAAAATATTCTGTTCTTTCAACTACGACAGCGGCTTTGTGGTTAATTCACCCTTATATTCTGGATAAATGGGTAAAATAATTGCAAACTAATGATTCACGCTTGCATGTTAGGTGTGGCGTCACCAATCATCACGCTGGAACACGAGGAATCTATTTGTCTGGTATCGCCCTAGGCGTACACGTGTTATGATGGTAAACCTAAGGATGTGAGTGGCTTCAACTCTTGTTTTAATTTCTTTCCATCATAGAAGAAAGAAGAAGATAGACACCGTCACATCATACTTTTCTGTCGCCATGGAACCTCATAGCAATCTAAATATTCAGGTTTCTGTGTCACGTAATTTCCAGCCACAGATGATCCGAAAGACCGGGGATGATGTATGTTTCTAGCATGTTTCGCTGGCTTCTTTCCTTACCTTCGACTCCATAATGACCGGTGGCTCAGGGCTGGTCCTTTGTGAGGTGGGGGCCGGGGCGGAGGTGGTGATGACCGTCTCCGGGGTGACTACCTCCACGAGTGAAGACTCCACATTCCGCCAGAACATGGCGTAGCTCTGTGCTACTGTCGCCCTGGAAACCAAAAGTATTTCGTTTGAGATTCTTCATTTATTTTAACCTTAGTTTTTATTAACTTTAGGTACATACAGCTTAACATAACATAATGATTTTTAGAAAAAAAGCGAATGATAAGTTTTCATAAAATACGTTTTGAGGCAAAAGCTTTCAGGTCCTTTCCAAGATCTTTTCGCATTTCAATATAAGAAAAACGGAAAATGTCTTCGTGTGAGTTTTCAACTTTGAGATTTTAGAAGAAATAACATTCAAAAATTGATAACAGATAATAGGTTGATGATTGAATGACTAATGAAGCCGCGGATTTCCTCACAATGTTTGAAGGTACAAATACGATAGTTACGACTGTAACATCAGCATAAGTTTCTGCACGTAGCGAATATTTGATAACAAAATATTAAATTCAGTTAACGAAATAGTTTATTATTACAATTCGACGTAGATACATTGCATAGCTGATTAGGGCAATAATTAATCTTCAGCCTTCAGACTTAATAAAGCCGCAGGTTTTCTTACTAAGTTATTTTCTCAGAAAGTACCTATGTTTTTTTCTGCATATAATCAGAGCGTACCTAACGTCATCTGGAATTGGATTAATATTAGAAACCTTGATTCCATAGGAATCTAGCAAACTAACCCGCAGATTCCCTCACTATGAAAAATTCTACAAGCGCAGTGCTAGCACTTTTTTCAAACGTCCTATACAGGGCCAAGGTTGCGGGCGCACTTCGCCGCCTTTTTCTGAAAGTCTACTCGTTAACACAACATTGACTGAACCATGGTGTTAGTTTCATAATATTAATTTCATAATATTAACTCCCTTCATTCTTTTCGGCGTTTTTCCCCACCTGGACTCGACGGTCCCCGAGGAATCGCTCCAGCAGCTCTTAGCTGTCCAGCTGGAAAGCAGCTCCCAGGAAATTTGCATCAAACACGCGTATCTTCAGCCTTCAGACTTAATAAAGCCGCAGGTTTTCTTACTAAGTTATTTTCTCAGAAAGTACCTATGTTTTTTTCTGCATTTAATCAGAGCGTACCTAACGTCATCTGGAATTGGATTAATATTAGAAACCTTGATTCCATAGGAATCTAGCAAACTAACCCGCAGATTCCCTCACTATGAAAAATTCTACAAGCGCAGTGCTAGCACTTTTTTCAAACGTCTTATACAGGGCCAAGGTTGCGGGCGCACTTCGCCGCCTTTTGCTGATACACCTGACTGGGCGCCGCGTGGCGTGACCGAGACATTCGTTAACTTGAGGTCCAAATTCCGTAAATACAATTTCCCACGTCTCTAAATTGCACCTCGTTTGAGCGAGGTTTTGCTCGAATGTCTTGGACTCGGAATGCGTGACTGCGTGTTACGTCAGGCCATAAAGTCTACTCGTTAACACAACATTGACTGAACCATGGTGTTAGTTTCATAATATTAACTCCCTTCATTCTTTTCGGCGTTTTTCCCCACCTGAACTCGACGGTCCCCGAGGAATCGCTCCAGCAGCTCTTAGCTGGAAAGCAGCTCCCAGGAAATTTGCATCAAACACGCGTACGATTTCTAAGTGTATAACGCCCGTGTGTGGGTCTGGATTTGTCGTGGAAGCTATTATGCTGTGACTCACTGTGACGTAGAATAACGTCCGCCTGTGGGAGGCGATTCAATGTCAGAGCGGGCTTTTCCGGTAAAGAGAACCTTTGCTTACCTGAACTCTACACTCCCTAAGAAATCGCTCGGTGCCTTCCATTGGAAGGTCAGTGCGGGCTTCTCCTCGGGTGTAGAATGTGTCACGGTGTCGTTCTCGCCGCGACAGCTGATTATGTGCTCCAGGGCCGTGTCTGGGACGCGCGTGAACTGCCCGATTATCGTGTCAGTTTTCTGAAAAGCAAAGGCAGTGAATGAGTCACTGTGTAATGGCCAATAGTACCGTTTCAACCTTTGATTCAGTTTAATCTAGTCTTGAGAATTAATGAACGGATTGAAAACTCTGTAGAACCTACCACGATCTTAGTTTACAGTCGACTTTGCAACAGCTCTAAGCTTGACTAGCCCGTTAACTCTACATTTTCTCCAATGGGCGACCAAGGATACAGTTTGCTCTATATTTTGCTATAACTATTTTTGATACTATGGTGGCAAGTTAAACAAATACTTACAGGTACCTAGCGACTGAAATGATAAGATAAGATAAGATAAGAATATTCTTTATTGCACATAAGAAACCAGAGACAAATAAAATTTACAATTAAAAACATACAATAGGCGGTCTTATTGCTAACAGCAATTTCTTCCAGACAACCTTGTGACGGAAAGATTGCCGAAGGAAACAGAGAAACGGGTAGTTGGTGCAAATACGAATAATACATACTTATACTTAATAATATACTTACATAAATCTTACTTTAAATATAAATTATTATAAACTACTACATAAATAAGTTATAATACCTATTTGTAAGAGGAGGATAAAATGAATATAATATACCTACATAGAAAGGAAAGTAATTGAGTGATAAATACTTAGTTTAAAGAGATAGATATAGTTCTTTTACCCGATTTTTAAATATAGCTGGTGAAGGGGAGCGCCTTGTTGAGACCGGCAGATCATTCCACAGCCGGGCTGCCCTTACAGTGAATGAAGTGCTGAAGAACCTTGTCGTATGACTCGGTGTCTTCAGCGTCAAACTCTGATCGGACCGTAATGTCAGACTGTGGGAGTCACTTAGGAAAATAAAGCGCTCTTTGAGGTACGGGGGTGTGGCTGGATTAAACAGCACTGAGTAAAGAAGTGAGAGGATGTGAGCATTCCTACGGAGACGGATGGGGAGCCACTTGAGCTTAGCGCGGTATTCGGAGACGTGGTCATATTTACGTAAGCCAAATATAAACCGTATAGCAAAGTTTTGGAGGCGCTCAAGTTTATTAAGTTGCTCTTCAGTTAGATCTAGATAGCTGGCATCGGCATAGTCGAGGATAGGGAGCAACAGAGATTGCGCAAGGGCAATCTTGGTTGCGGTTGGTAGGAAATTTCGTAACCTTCTCAGAGAAGCCGCTGAAGCGAATATTTTCCGGCTCACTTCCGATAGCTGTGGTCCCCAGGATAGATACCTGTCAATAATAATCCCCAAGTTCTTCACCTTCTCACTGTATGGTATACGTACTCCGTCAAAGTCAATTTGTGGAAGCTGTTCCAAATCAACTTTGGACAGCATTCTCGGACTACCAATCACAATAACCTGTGTCTTAGAAGGATTTATATTTAGGCCGTAACATCTGCTCCAGTCTAAAATTCGTTGGAGGTCGACATTAAAATCAGTGATAGCCAAAGGCAGACTCTCTACCGGACACTGCGCGTAAATTTGGAGATCATCTGCGTAAAGGTGGTAGGAAGAAGTAAGAGTTGTAGAAATGCTATTGATAAAGATAGCGAAGAGAAGTGGAGAGAGCACGCCACCTTGCGGGACACCGGCAGTAGTATCACACCATGCAGAAAAGAAATCATCGATACGTATACGTTGCCGGCGCCCAAACAAGTAACTCCGAAACCAGTCAATTACCATCGGAGATATGTTGAGAGAGCATAGTATCCCCAACAGGATGTCGAAGTCTACCGTGTTGAATGCGTTGCTGAAGTCCAGCAACGTGAGGACGGTGACTTGCCCATTTTCCATGCCTAACCTAATGTCGTCAGTTATTTTGACGAGAGCAGTGGTCGTACTATGACCTGGACGAAAACCGGATTGAAGGGGATTAAAGAGATTATTTTTATTAAGAAAGATGCTAAGTTGTTGATGGATGAGGCGTTCAAGGACTTTGGAAAGGAACGGAAGGATAGAAATGGGGCGATAGTCGGAAAAGGACGAAGGATTTGACTTTTTGGGTAATGGAGTAATTTGTGCTTCTTTCCAAATAGTCGGAAAGACACTAGTTTCAACTGACTTGTTCAGGATTTTTGTGATCACTGGTACAACAACATCTACTATGGGCATAATCATCCTGCGACTTATCCCATCCGTACCAACAGCGCTGGATGTTATGGATACTATGCTCTTTTCGACATCACAATAGGAAAATTGACTAAGACAAAATGATGGAAAGTCTGGAGTTGGAAGTGCTGAAAGACAACTCAGTGTATTGGCTTTGATAGCTTCATCAAAATTGGAAGCTGAGGAGAAATGTCGATTGAGAGAGTTGACATCAAGGTCATTCGGAATTTTATCTGGACGTGATTTTCCAACTCCCAGAGATTTCAGAAACTTCCAGACCTTGGCTGGATCACCGTTTTCTACTGATTTGTGGATATGGCGTCTTTGTGCATCCCTACACAACCTGTTGCATTGATTTCGCAAATTTAAAAAGCGCTCCTTATTGTAGTCTGTTGGCTTCATTTTATATTTATACTTGGCTATTGATTTCCGATGCATAGCAGTCTTGAGATCATCTGTTAGCCAAGGTGCCGGCAAATGACGAACCTTTACAGATCTGACGGGCGCATGTACATCGTAGATACCAGTGAGAAGGGTGTTGAAAATTGCGATTTGCTCATCGACTGTATCCGCCCTGGCTACAACAGACCAGTCGGTACGCAGCGCATCTTCTCTGAGTCGGTCCAGATCCATGCCACCAAAATTCCGCTGCATGAGTATCCTCGACTTAGCTTTAGGGGGACGAATTTTATAAGTAAGAAAGATCAAATCATGATGGGAGAACGCATCAGCTGCGAATTGGCCATGCGCAGCAACATGCTGGGAAGAAGATACTATTACAAGATCAAGAAGAGAGGGAGTGCAGTTTGGAAAATGATGAGTCGCATCAAGAGGAGGGATACACAAGTTGCTGGCTTTAAGTAAAGTTAAGAAGGATGAAGAACGGTTGTCGTGTTTTAATAGACATGTATTGAAATCACCCATTATGATTGTGTGATCATAAGAGGGAGTTAGGTTTTCCAAAAGAGTTTCGAAGGAAGAAAAGAAGTTAATACGTAGAGAAGGACAGTAGTAGACACCGAGTAACACTTTAGTATGAGACAATAGTACTTCTATAAAAAGATGTTCTCCCGCATTTGGAGGTGGGGGCTGAGCTGATATACTAACGATAGAAAAAGGAATATGAGCTCGTAGATAGATGGCCACTCCACCTCCACCACCACTAGTGCGGTCGTTTCGTATCAAGTGGAAACCTGGAAGAGAATAAGAAGTAGACGGAAGACTAGGCTTCAGCCAGGACTCAGAAACCAGGATAGCGTGTAAGTTTTTTACATCAAAGGAGGCCAGCATATCTGGGAAATGCGCAGGAATGCTTTGTGCGTTAATATGGACGATGTTTAAGTTTTTGGGAGAGTCAGAAAATTGTGAAGCAAGGCTATCCGAGAGAGAGGGGATACTGTGAAAGCTACAGTCACTACTGTTCAATCCATCCGAAGAGGAAGAAAAAGATAAATAATTGCTGCAGTCATCATCAGACATAGATAAGTACAATGTAGGTAAATGAGAATAATAAATAGCTTATAAACGTATAAAATATTTAAATATTGTTATAAATGACTAGATAAAAATTAAATATAGCACCCAACTTCCCGCCGGCTGTATACATTCGTTGGGTTAAAAAGATAGTTTGAAAATACAAAACTTTTTTACCCACTATGGCAACACTATGCTACGTGAAACAGAACGCAACGCACGTAAAAGTAAAATGTCACTTACTAGTGTCACTGTCTATGTCAAGTCAACAATGAAAAAAGTGGGTACGGGTAGCGAGAGTTATTATTACGGCAAACAAAAATGAGGAATTAAACACATATGCACGGGCACGACAAAAAACTTCTATTTTGTAGCAGTGACTTTCTTCCTGGATCGTGTGACGCCTGTCTTGACATTGTTTTGCTTGGCGGGGGCTGTCGCGGGAGACTTACTGTCCGTCGCTGCGAGCTTTTGTACCTCCGCCAGTGTGTGGACTTTATGTCGTGCTCCGTCAGGCGCCAAGACATGGATGGTTCCCTCTCTAGTCCAGCAATTGGACACACCGAACCGCTGTCTGGCCGCCATGAAAGCCTCGTGCCGCGTCCGTGTGAGGAACTCGGACAAAGTGACCCCAGAGCCTTTTAGTTTCGTCTTAGAGAACCAGACCTCATCCCGTGCTTCCCTAGAACAAAACTTTATCAGGATTGGCCTGGCCTTGTCCATTCCGGTACGCCCCATCCTTTGAGTGCGCCTGATGTCAGCTGCCTTGACGATTATGGAGTGTTTTGCCAGCAAGTCCACCACAGTGACCGATATATCTACCTTTTCTGCCTCTGGGAGTCCGTGGATGAGCAGCATCTTTCTGCGACTTCTCATCTCCATGCTATCCATGTCGCGGGCAAGCATACCAACTTGCCGCTGCAGAGTACTAAGCGCCATGACCACAAATCCACGGAATGTGCTGAACTCCGCTTGGATATTGGAGCTTTGGGATGTGGAAGCAGAACCAGTACCTTTGTCCAGGACATCTTGGAATGATGCCATCTGTGCTCCAAACAAGTTTGACAGCTCTGTGATAGATTGCTTGATGTCTTCCATGGTGTTGAATTAAAAATATTCACAATTGTGTGCTAATATGTGCTGACTTTAATGTGGTACAGCCGGCAGGTATTTATGTCAAGATTTAAGAACAATTCATTTAATTATTTGTTATTATTAACTTGTTATTCATTAATTAAAGCTTAGCTACAAAATAGTTACTCAATTCTTTGACTACCCGCCGCAGAAAAACGTTGGTGTTACAGAAAGAAATGTTGGTGTTACAGAATAATTAATGACGTCTCGGTTACAAGATTTCCTTAGTACTGCGGTGCCTACGATTTTATAGATGGACCTTTTTTAATTATGGATGGAATAGCCGAAGAATCTGACCATAACAATTGTGAAGTTAGGGGGCTATACGAAAATTGCTCCCGTGTTTGATTTATAGATTACATGAGGCGTACGCGTATGTGCGTTTGACCTTACGTGTTTTCCTTGCACGCAACCCCCTATCGATGAGTTTATCTTAATTGCGGGTCGAAGGGCGTTTTGCACCTGCCTGACATTATGTTTAGTGCTTGATCTTGATTGTTAAAGCTTGGTACATCAACACACCAAGGAAAAAAGAATATTTCGTCGTTGTTGGCTAAAAAATCTACGTCTGTATTGGCGATTCTTCTGACCACTCCGACGACGACCTCTAACATATTTTTGGAAGGTGCGGGCATGCGTGGTAATGCCCAGTTATTATATTATTATGTTATTATACGCCCAGTTATTGTACGTCTAGGTACCAGAATTGAAGATCAACTACCTATCAATGCTGGTATTAGGTAATAGTAGATTTAATATCACTTTAAGCATACTTTATATTTACATATAAAAAAAATAATGAGCCAATCTTTTTTTTATATATAAAGTACCTGCACCTTCTGTACAATACACACCAGGAAAAATACATTAGGAACCTTACATATCTACGTTTTGTCGTATACTTACAATTGGCGGTATTAATACGATTGGTGCTATAACTTGCACGTTGATAGTTTAGGCATTATTTTCCACCTTTTCGCTGGGCTTTCGACCAACAAAAAACTACCAAAAAAGTGGAGTTTCTTAGTTAATTTCTTCTCCACGTAGGTAAAACAAATTTGTAGTTAATAATTATGGTGAAAAATTTTTTTTAATGTGAATAAAATTAAGCATAGTGTGAATTCTAATTTACGAACCTGCACTTCCCTCGCCTGCAGTATGAACCCGCCAATCGGCGTCGTCAGTCCTGCAGGACTGGTTATGGTCACGTTGAGGACGTCACCTTGACGGACTTGCGGCGATGACGTCAGGATCACATAAGGGGGGACGGAGGCCTGGGGCTGCAACGTCTCGTGGCGCGGGAGTTGGTCGATGCAGGCCTGGAAGGAGAGTTCGGGTCTTTAGTTGGATCAAGACCTAGAGTTTTTTTTCCAGCCAGGATTGGAACCCAGAACCTCTCGCATGGTAGGCAAATCCACTAACTGCAGTGCCACAGAGGCGGTCATCGTCATCAAACCTATTGTATTCAGCCCATATTCGTCTACTGCTAGACGTACTCGTAGGCCCTAAGGAACGCCATTTCTTTCTATTCTATTCTTTCTGACCTCAGCGATCCTCATCTAACCGAAGCAATTTTCAGCTGGAGGGACCAAGCGAAATTGAGGCATATAGAATCAAAGGCTGCTAAGTGCCATACTTTCCAAATATGAGCCATCTAGTGTATTTCGAGTTTAAACTATGCATTTTTTCAATTTAGTAACAAAATCAGCAAAAGACCACATAAAACCTCATACAAATCTCATATTGGGTTCAAAGGCGGCTAAGTGTTACTACGTTGGAATCAAATACGGCAAAGTGGCAGAGTTTACTTTGTGGTACTTTGCAGCCCTTTGATTCTATATGCCTCAATTATGTTAATGATAACGTCGATGTCGTTAGACGGGCGGTTGGAAACTGGGAAAACCTCTATAGTCCAAAAATATCTTACCCCTGGTGGTGCGCCAGAGCCATGTTGCTCTGTAGTCCTCATGAGGACCAGCAGGGTAGCCGCTGTTATCAACCAAGCTAAGTTTCTTTTCCTCGGCAACATTCTCGATCTTTTAGTTTGATCTGGAAATAAGGGAGAAATTGTTCTCAATATTCTCTTATTTTAACTCTATGACTGCAAGTCGATAGATAGATAGATAGATAGGTGATTCATTTATTTACATAAGACACATAATTACGTATAGAAAACAAAATACTTTCCCGGATAGTGAATGCTATAGCATCCGACAGCCATGAAAGTACTAGATCACGACTATCCGGGCAAGTGTTAACTACAAGTCACAGCACTAAGAAAGCATAGAAGCAAAATTAATTAATATTAATACAGTAACATACATAAGCGGAACACAGAACATTGGTCATATTGTACGGTAATGTACAGTCGACAGCACATCATCCTATATACCCATGCTCTACTTCATTGCCTTACGGGCGATTTTGCAACTAAAATGTGAAGGTTGACGTGCTGACGTGTGGACTACGCCTGAGCTTCAATTCTGCTAGTGCCTTATAGCCCAGAGCCCCGTAAACTCACAGTCCAGCCCTGTGAGAAAGGAATGTTGCGTCGGTGTGGTCATGTGGAGTGAAATGATTGTAGAAATGTATCGAGCTAACATGGGTAGTAAGGCCGGTATAGCCTGCTACACTTACTTAACGATATATCGTAGCGATTAAACTGTTCAAACAAACCGATTTGCTCAGATATATCGATCGTGTATATGACAAATCGTTGCATACACCCGATCGATAAATCTGCAAATCTGCTTGCTTTCACAGTTTAATCGTTTCGATATCGGTTATGTGTAGTAAGCATAAGGGTCGACCAAATGAGGGATGTAGGTATTAGCGAAGGGTAATGATAATAATAGGTACCTACGCATCGGGCAAACAAGTGAAACGCATCGCTGCTGTAGGTACCTATGCGGCAGAGGTGGCGGAGCAACGCACACATTATAGAAAAGGGGCAAGATAAAAGTATCCCAAGCCTGCAATGACTAATGAATATTGACGAAACTAAAGCTTTTTCAGAATCATGACCAGCGGTGAACCGTGGTCTCTGCCTAACCCCTTCAGAGATTCAGATGTGATAAATAGATAATGTAACTTCATTTTGGATGTTTACATGTTTGTGACGTCGCTGTTTCTATTTCCCACGACACAGGGTATCCTAGTGTGGGGCCAGAAGCAATGTATGTGCCTGTATGTAAATGTTATGTTGTAAAGCCCGAATGAGCGACGTGGGCGGGCGGCAAAATTAAAGTGGAGCTGGGCTGGTCATGTCAGTCGAATACACCCGGATATTGTAGATGGGCAAGCAAGACTCGCCACCGAGTGGGTACCAAAAGACGGTGGAGAGACGATACGATCTCACTCAACATCTGCCGGAGTGGTCTGAGGTGGCCCAGGACCCAAAACTCTGGTCTGAACCAAGGGAGGCCTCTGTCCAGCAGTAGGACACAATAATAGAAGATGCGTAAAAAAATTGATAAATAGAAAAACAAACGCTTTGAAGCGGAATTCAGAGTCTCAACCCGGCTCGGGGCTTTAACTCGCCCCGCCAAAACTTTGTTTACTCATCTGACCTCTGTTTTTTGTTCAATGAAGAATAACAACATTAAGCTTCCAAAATTCAAACCAAAACAGCCTAAACCAGTTCGGAGCCAAAAAAACCTAATCGCTTCACTAGCTAGGAGTCCCGTGAGTCATGCTAATCGTAAAGCGTGGAAAAAACACCTTGGCAAAATTGTAGACACAGTTGGCTTGGGACAATCACCAATTTACCTACAGTCATTTTACGGCAGAATAGATAAACTACTCTCTTATTGGATACTAGCACTTATGCCACAACACAGTCACTTGTATTGGTGACAAACCTGGATCATAGCTGATATAGAAAGCAGGCAGGAACGTCACAAACATGGAAATACACTTAGACAGGCCATTGTAAAAATCAACTACGGCGGCCACCATTGGGAATCGTATTACGATATGGTAATTATACCTAGGTAGGTACGTGTTAACCACAAAATTACATTACATTACATTACATTTACATACAGGCACATACATTGCTTCTGGCCCCACACTAGGATACCCTGTGTCGTGGGAACCAGAAACAGCGACGTCACATCTCAATCACAACATACACACATCCAAAACCTGGGTTTTTTTTTTGCCCCCAGCCGGGATTCGAACCCGGGACCTCTCGCATGGTAGTCAGATGCGCTAACCACTGCGCCACAGAGGTAGTCATTCGAATCGTTGTAGTTCGTCAATCGTATGTATGTTTATTTAGTTTCTCTATCCACCAAATCTGACAGGCCTGCGTCCTGCATTCTTAGCCCCCAAGTAAGGGCCCTCGCCCACGGCGGCTTTTTGTAGCGCTACGGCCGCGCGACGCTGGCGCGTTAGCAGCGCTACAGCCGCGCGCTTGCATCGCTACGGTGGCGCGTTAGCAGCGCTACAGCCGCGCTACGGGCGCGCGTTGCAAAAGCGACCTACGCGCGTTAGTAGCGATGCGCTACAAAAAGCCGCCGTGGGCGAGGGCCTTAAGTTGTATTCCACCAACGCCATTGAATCACTCGGTAATTGTTTTACTCAACCTATATATATAGCTATAATTTTTATGTTCGAAAATTCCTCAAAACTCCAACGTGAAACCTTGTTCATTTGCATTGCAATCGGCTCATTATAACTTCGAGCCTTTTTGAATGTCATTGACGTTGATCTACATAAAGGCATTATTTTCAAGCATTCAACCCAAGTTTTTGTCTTCGTTACCTTTCATCATTTTCTGTTCGTTCCCCTTCACTTCAGCTTTGTTCGATTTGAGTATTTACGTATCTATACTTAAGTACATTAATAATGGGGTAATGTTCGTGCCAGTCGGTATAAGTAAAAGTGTCATGAAATAGATTTCGATAGTCAGTCTATTTAAATGAAGGGCGAATAAACCCTCAATATCTAGAGGTAGCTAGTAGCTCCATGGTGGAGTATGGCCTATACCTTCCTCTGGGAAGAGACCCGTGTCCCTCGGTGGGGACATGATGGGTTGATGAACTGAACTATCTAGAGGTAGCTTCCTGAAAACATTGCCGTGGTTGCTAGCCGGAGCCACCATTCAAACATCGAACGATTTTTTATTTGCGGATATGATGTCGGTAAAAACCTTGCAATACGTCAATAATAATCTACCACAGTACAAAAAATTGGTACCTATTGAGTACAAACAAATCCTACAAACACTTACTGCTGATACCGCTATTGTCTGTTAACCAAGACCCAGTTCTCTAAGTGGGACGATCGTTAAATTGTCCAAGACTCACACACAACGTCTTATAACTAATTCTACTTGCCTACATTCAACCTACTTTTTGGGGTAGGTAATGCCCTGCGACACCGACGGTGTCACACCGTAGAGGCTACAAAGAATGTGCTTAAACAACTCAAGATACCTTTGAATAGTTCATTAGGTAGGTCATTGTTTAATTTGCCACAATCAATCAATCGAAATTGTTTCACTTTCTACGGGACGTGGGCCCACCCCAAGACACGCTACATACACCTTTCAATTCTGGGTCATCATGAATAAAGGACATTCTGCTTTAGACCAGATAGGTACCTTCTTCCACAAGTTGAAGCTCGTTGGTGCAGCTAGTGAACCTCGTTAAGAAAAAAAATCAGGGTCAAGAATTAGTTTTGGATGAAGTTAAGAACAAGCCAAGTCTATTAGAAACACATCTGATGTCCAACGTACATCGGAAATTACTTTAGGATTCTATCAACACAGTGTTAAATCGATTCAAGTGTTTCGAAATTAGTTACCTACGATAGAATAAAACAATGGTGTCGTGTAAGTAGTTATAGGTACAAGACAGGACCAACATTAGGTAATGTTAGGATTTCCAACCAGGACAATTAATAATTTCTTTTTGTTTACATAGTCATGTAACACACATGGGCGCTACTACGTACCTACCTTCTTTCTCTACTGTTAGTTCGATTTAACCTGCTCATGCACAGATATTTTGGCATTTCGGAATAGATGACCCAGTGCAGAGGCCATTTACATAATACGAGGACATGTTTTAAGTCTAGAGGGCATCGATGCAGATGCCCATTCGGTTAGTCTACACAAGTGATGCAAGTGTCAATCAGCAAGCGCCTCTAATAAACCGCTTGCGGCGTTGAGGTCAACCTGTTTATCAGCTTGGATCAATGTCACGTCGGAACTGGAGCATGTTACTGCATTGCTACCAATTCCGAGCATCTGATGGAGCTTGATGGACCTTGAAGCTTAGCGTATATATTCTGTCTTAAAGGGCTCGAAGTTAGGATATAAAAGTATTTTGCAATTGAGGATAGAGGTCATCACAAACGTAGTTACAAATCAACACCAGGAGTTCACTGATTGTTGCTCAAGGGGCACCAGATGTCTCAATAATTCCAATCGACACCACATCAACCTTTAGTAGTTGCAAAGATACTGAATAGTATCTTTAATAAGGATATTTAGTTTTGTATTACTACAGCGCTGCGATACCGCATACTTTTTATTTTCAACAAATTTCCTGTCTAATGGCCCATGCTGAAAACCAGCGCCGACCGGTGTTGCATGCATCTCCGGGCGGCATATCGCTGAGCTTGGGTCCATTTGTCAAAACTGTTAATTAATAAAATATAAGTTTGTTAATTATACGTTACTTTTCATACTCTACATTAATGACCTTCCCAAAGTCACAGCCCACCCAATGACTCTGTTTGCGGATGACAGCACTGTAACAATCCAATGTGACCAAGAAACTTCTTACGAATATGACATAAACCAGACTCTACAATCTATCATAAATTGGTTAAATAATAATAACTTAAAGGTAAATTTAACTAAAACTAATTTAATGCAATTTAGTCAAAGGCTACCAACAGTAAATTTAGACATAAATTATGAAGATAGCAAAATTGAACAAGTAGTGACTACAAAATTTTTAGGACTGACGGTGGATCAAAATCTAAATTGGAAAGCGCATATTGCGGGACTGCAAAAAAGTTAGCTCATCGGCCTACCTCCTCTATAAACTTGCTCCTGTTACTAATACTGATGCTCTAATTACTGCATACCATGGTATTGTTGCTTCAGAGCTGAGGTATGGCCTAATATTCTGGGGTAACTCAACTGATAGAGATATAGCGTTTAAGGCGCAAAAAAGGTGTCTAAGAGCAATGTTTAGATTAAAAAAGACTGACAGTTGTAAATCCTATTTTAAAGACAACAATATTCTAACACTTCCCTCAATGTACATTCTAGAGGTGGGACTATTTGTTAAATCCAATCCTGATATTTTCCAACCAGTTTCGCTCGTCAGCACTCGCTTACAACGGGACGAAAGTAGAGTTTATATTCGTAGAGCCAACACTGCACTTATGCAAAAGAGTGTGTTTTGTATGGGGCCTACAATCTACAATAAAATACCAAGATCATTACGAGAATTAAACATAGACCAATTCAAATTTAAATTGAAAAAAATGTTGTTGGAAAAATGTTATTATAATTTAATGGAATTCCTGACTGAATGAATATATAGAATTAATTTAATTATTCACTACAACTCCGACATTATTATTATTTTTTTTTTTATTGACCTTGTGTGTACTAAATCATCTTGACTATAAAATTGTTTTATTTTTATTGATTTTTGTATTTACTAATGAATTAATATTATTATGATTATAATCTAATTTTTTACATAAATTTAATGGAAGGTGCTCTCTCAAGAATTTTGTAAGTCCCGAAGGACAAAACATGCACAGGACATATTTATTATAATGAAACAACATTTTTAACTCATGTTTGACCAATTAATAATCTTTATCTTTATCTTTATCTATATTACACTAACAACTTTGTATGTAATATTAATGATGTTACACTAACAACTCCTTTATGTTATGTTTTTGGAATCTAATATTTTGCAAAAATTGTGTTTAGGTAATCTGTGTTTTGACAATAAATAATGTAGTTCACTTTCACTTTCACTTTACACGCGTGGACATTGTATACTTCTTTTCTCTGCGCCCATCTTACGTTTTTGGCTCATCATAATTCAACCCATTATGTCCCCACCAAGGGGCACGGATCTCTTCTCTGAGAATACGCCATACTCCAGTACGGGGGCCAAGTCCGGATTGGTGGAGGGTGTGGCGGACGTTTTTGGTTACTGCAACTAAATTGATTTGCCAATCTTGGTGCACATTCACGCTTCGTCGCCACATGTGTTTTAAAGATTTTAGTTTTTAGATTTTCCTTGTTTAAACTAACTACTCATCGTCTATCACGACTACTAAAGCAGTTATTTACCTGCCCATTTCAATGTGATCGCACCGACATCCGTCTTGTGTTTGCAGTGTCCCTTCACTCAACCTTGCGACAATGCGACCTTAAGGCAGCCGTGTATGTTTTATGGCACTTTAACGGCCTAGCTGACGAAATAAATATATCGAGCGAATGTGATAGTCTGAAGACCGTAGTAGTCGACGTAGGACGACTGCGTCGATTTCGTTTCATTGCCGCTTAAAATCAACTCTCGCACGGGTATTCGCATACCCAGGAGTCAATGGGATTGAAAAACATAGGTATCACGTGTCCCGACCATGTAACTGTAATTGAACTGTAATGCACTAACAAAATTGAGGTCCAGGTTACGGTAACAAGGAGTCGCTGGATGCGATCGGGAAACTTATAAAACCACCAACCAAACCAGTCAAATGGCTGATGATGATGATGACGATGATGATGATTTTAGTGGCAGAGCCACTGAGGCGCGACCAGGCATAGATCCGTGTACAAATATTTCCACCACTTAAGCTTCTTGGTTGGGTCATTGTACGAAGTAAGCTTCACGATGATTTCTTTCGCAGTTATCGTTTTTTACTGCTACAACAAATGTACGTAACTGAGTAAATAAAGTTATAGGCTTAGATTTGAACTCACGACCGCATCTTCGAGACATTTACACAATGTCATTAAATTTAAAAATTCAATGATAATGCCTCAAAAAAAGAACAGATCCCACTTCGGACTTCGTCGCCTAGTGGCAACACGTTAAAAAGGCGACTGGAGGCTACCCTACCTACGTTTGAGAAGTCCTTGTCTAGTTTCCACATCACAGACATCCTAATTTGGGACCAATACAAGGTGCTTAATTGTAGGTATTATGTTATGACCAAGGAAATTGTATTATGTTGAATCGCTCGTAGCCTGGGCTGCCTGAGTGATCTTGAACGATCACTAAGGTTAAGCAACATACGGCGCGTTCAGTCCACGGATGGGTCACCGTCTATGACTAACGCTAGTGGCATTTTTCCGAGCGATTCCGTGCTTCGCAAGACACGTTAAGCAGTTGGTGCCGGCTGCCGTCGATAGATGGCAGTCGTTAAGCCAAGTCAGAGGCCTTAGGGCGGCTTGAAAACTTCTGACAGTAAGACCAGCCACTAGTCTTACAAGCCTCCACCAATCCGGACTTGGCCCCCGTGGTGGATTATGGCCTATACCTTCCTCAGGGAAGAGATCCGTGCCCTTCGGTGGGGACGTAATGGGTTGATGATGATGATGAAATGACCAAGGAAAAAATATTAATTTTTTTACAGACCAAATTCACAGTGTCTGTCTATCTAGCTACTTATATACAATTTTTCAATCGTGTTAATAGTGCTAGGACCTATTGCCCTGAACATGAGGCAAAAAACTTATGACTAGGAATCACCCATCCCATAGGTCATAAATATCCCAAGAGAACTTCCAACTTAAGTACGTATCTCGATATGATAGATGATGGGATGCTCCCACGCTGTTATTATAGCCCCATTCAATACAATAGTGTTGCGGCAATTACAGCGAGTAGTAGATATGTATGCATGAGTCATAAGAAACGTGGAAGTTTCTTGCAATAATGCGTATGAAGATGTTTTGTTTTTGTAATTTTTTTGTTGTTGTTTTAAGGCGTTTGAAAAAGGACCAAAAAAGAGTTTCCATGCTTTATGATTTCCATTTTCCATTTAATGATTCCTGTTAGAATATACCTCGGGCTCTAGAGTAGGCTTCGGTTTTCGCCGAAAGCACGAGTGTAATACTACTTCCCGCTCTGTATAAAACTTTTCACTATTTTGAAAAGTTATGTAAAGTTACAAATGACAATACAAAATAAACCTTACCTTAATCCTCTTTTTTCTTTACTCTTTTTTCATAATATAATATAATATATTATGAAATTTCCATTTAATGATTCCTGTTAGAATATACCTTGGGCTCTAGAGTAGGCTTCGGTTTTCGCCGAAAGCACACGAGTGTAATACTACTTCCCACTCTGTATAAAACTTTTCACTATTTTGAAAAGTTATGTAAAGTTACAAATGACAATACAAAATAAACCTTACCTTAATCCTCTTTTTTCTTTACTCTTTTTTCAAGTATGTCTTAAATGCTAAATATCTCTTCCATTAGACCAAAAAATATTTTAGTATATTTTTTGAGGACCTAAAAGCAACAAAAACATTATTTTAAAACGTTGCTTTGCTAAACAGCCAAAAACGCGGTCCGCCATTTTTGTCTATGGTTTGAAGTCCTCTACGTTTGTAAACAAAGTTTGACATTCAACATAGGTAGAGTTCGTGCCACGAAAGAAATATGAGTCACAATAGAACCTACGCACGCACGACTGACAGATGTTTGTTTACAACCAAAGGTGCTTTCAAGATGGCGGATAGTGTTGTCACCGTTCCGATTTAAAAGAGAAAAATATTTTTTTTATTTGCAAATTTTGCAGCCATCCTGCATATTTACTTAGCAAAGTCAATATATTTCGGTTTCTTACGTTAGATACTACAGGAAATATCCATTTATTGCGTCAAATTAGATACGGGGCAAGTAGCGTATGGCAATATAAACTCTTTCCACAAGGGGCGTATGGCAGCGCGGACTTTTCCTCTGGCTTTCTTTCAACATTTTTTTAAGATTGTAGAGTATGAGCAATATTTAATTCTGTAGACCTACTTTTGACAATTGTGGTTAAAAATGCTATTTTTCATGTAGTCCAGGAATTTTAGCACCAAAAATCGGTCCGCTCTGCAGAAAATCCTTCTACGTGATTTTTCGATTGGATTATGTCAGAGGGTGCCTCCTGAGTATAAAACCGAGTTTCTGTCGCCCGAAACCGTGAGCGTTAGCCGCCATCTTGGAAACCGTTTTTTTGCATATATCTCGGAAACGGTAAGTTTTACGTTAAAAACCGAAGAGATCTTTTTTGTAGAGAACAAAATTTCCCATCTTTTTTATACCAAACTTTTCCCCCTATTGTTGATATTTTCCGATATATTTAAGTAAAAAAAACCAAATTTTTTTGTTTTTGCAAAGTAACTCAATAATTTTTGGAGATACGAAAAAAATGTTTGAATTAAAGTTGGAGAGCATAAAATTTTCTACAAATTTTGTATAAAACTTTTTCTTGCAAAATGATTAGTTGCTGAGTTCTAGCTGAATAAAAATTGTCACCTGGAATCGAAAATCAGCGACGAGCGGTAATACGTTACTCTGACATGCAAACCAAAAAGTATAATCGAAAAATTTTATCATGGAGACGGTAACTATTATATTTATCGTGAAAAAGAGGGAAATGAAAGATTAAAAAGGAAATTTTGCACAATAAAAATATTTTAACGAATTATTGGAAAAAGGAATGAAAATTTATTCATGTATCCAAATTCATTATCATTTGCGCGATATAAGTCGCTGTTTACAAATCAGGATCGCAGAATATAAATTTAATAAATTGTATTTGATAAATTTTATTCGTCGATGTTAGATTTATAAAATTTTTCGCTGTTTACAACCGGAAGGGCGATTTTGGAAGGTTTGCGAATATATATCGGAAAATATCAACAACTAGCTGACCCCGCGAACTTTGTTCCGCCTTAGACGCCATAAATGAGCAGATTTTTGATTTTATTATATTGTTTATCAATAAAATACGATAGACAGAAGAATCCGTTTTAAACGTCTTTTTTTTTCATCCTCTTTGACTATATTTGCAGCACGCATTCAGTCAATTCTATGTCAAATGTCTTAAAGGTTACATTAAAAAAGTTTAATAATTTTATATGGTGGTTAAGTAATTTTAAATTTTCTAATTTTCCGCGCAATTTCCTTAATTTTTTCTTTCATAAGAACCTTCACCTGATAATAACGAACAGAACAAAAAAAGAATTAGCGAAATCGGTCCAGCCGTTCAGGCGTGATGCCGTGACCAAGGGAAATAGGGGTTCATTTTTATATATATAGATAGGGGGAAAAGTTTGGTATAAAAAAGATGGGAAATTTTGTTCTCTACAAAAAAGATCTTTTCGGTTTTTAACTGAAAACTTACCGTTTCCGAGATATATGCAAAAAAACGTTTTCCAAGATGGCGGCTAACGCTCGCAGTTTTGGGCGACAGAAACTCGGTTTTATACTTGGGGGGCACCCTCCGACATAATCCAATCAAAAAATCACGTAGAAGGATTTTATGCAGAGCGGACATCTAAAAATCTTGGACTAATGTGCCTGAGAATTATCTACTTAACTTTTGATCGAAAAACGGCGCTATACGTATAACTTACGTATCAGGTTATATTTACCTATGTACATTTGAATTTAACTTACTTTTTTTTGTTTTTTTTTTTATTATTATCTTGTATCTACTATCGACTCGGTAATCTTTATCAAATGGGTTCTTGAGGATTTTTTTTGTAAATTGCGTGGCGATCCAGCGGTCACCAACTCCTTAGTTAACTTTTATGATTTTAGTCTCTAAACCTCATCGCCTCTGATCGAGGGAGAGTACCTATGTGCCGGTTTCGTTCTTCCTTTTGAGGTACGGAAGCCTAAAAACTGTTACAGCAATGTTTAGGGAACTGAATAATGGATATTAAAGGATTAGATAAGAAAATCACCGATGTTTTATGTATATATATTTTTGCGTCATATAGCTAACTAGTTACGTAGTTTTTGATTTTTTTCTAATAATAATATCGTAATTTTACTATCTGTCAAAGCCTCGGACTATACTCTCAATCCGACGAAATGTTACATTTAATCGTAACAGCATCCATAATTAAGTGGAAAGATATTTCTAGAAAATACAAAATTCCACTAACGGCTGTTGATTATGTTTGCATAACTGTCCAAATGTTTGTCAAGTTACTCAGCCGCATATTTGGGAATGTTCAAGTTTAAATAAACTGCTGAAACTGTCAATAAATAATAAGTTTTAGTGTTCTTAATGTAGTTTATTAAAATATTCTATAGGTACCTACGACTTCGAAGAATGGTTGACTTATTTCGATGACAGGTGATAAAAAACTGTAGGAAAATGATGAACAGTGGTGTTTCATCAAAGGGTGAAGTAGGATTGAATACCTATCAAATGAAATCTTGAAATGGGTGAAGTATTTTTAAATTTTGAATTCAATATGAATTAAAGAAATGTGAACAAAAATGGTGCAGGTTCAGCGGTGAACACTCTTGCAAAGTTATAGGTAAAATGGTGACGTTCTAAATTTTAAGGGCATAAATTGCAACTGCACGTACTTTTCTTGGTCTTAAGATATACCTACTCTCGATCATTCTCTATTTCCATCGTGTTTTTAAGATTTTTTTACAATTTAACTTTTGTTCGAAAAAACCGCGCAAGTTTTCGTCAATTCTATTTTAGTGATTGAATATTTGTGTTTGAAGATCATCGTTACCTAACATAAGAGATTATATAATTATAAACGCGAGAAACGATTCATAAGTTAATGATATTTTTAGAGTCCTTAATATGGTGTACCATTTACTAACTGATCGGGCAATTATGTTTTTTGTTTTTTTTATTGACAGTTTCTTTAACAATTTAAAAGAAAACTCAGTTCGTACTTAGACAACGAAACTTTGAAAATCCAGAAGATTCACTTGCCTCTTGTAACTAAAGTCCGATTTTTTAATTCGATGCAAATAAAATGACGCGGTGTTATCGCTATATAATATATACGAGTACGTTTAGGTACTCGGTAGATTTTTTTACCGTAAATAGAAGACTCATGTGACCAAAATCCTTATCACATCGAAGACATCAAAATTTAATTACTCCTAACAGCAAACTCTAAAAAAGACCTTATACTTTCAAGAAAAATGGGCTTACATATTTGGTTTTTCAGTCAGCGGCCAGGGCGGCTTGAAAACTTCTGACAGTAAGACCAGCCACTAGTCTTACAAGCCTCCACCAATCCGGACTTGGCCCCCGTGGTGGAGTTTGGCCTATACCATCCTCAGGGAAGAGACCCGTGCCTCTCGGTGGGGGACATAATGGGTGGTTGATGGGATTTGGTTTTTACGTACTAGCAACACTCGGACATCGACAGCCTTTGCCTTACCCCCGGTTTCTGGTACACTAACAAGTTGTTAAGCCCATTACACAATGAAAAAAAATAAGGTAGGTATAAGAAATAAGGAATAGCACAGAAATCAATTGTTTTCCTTATTCTTGAATTGTGTCTTGCTCAACGGTGCTGCCATTGCTGGATTCCGCTATTCCTTATTCCTTGTTCCTTATTTCTTAATCCGTATTCTTATACCTTAATTTTTTTTCATTGTGTAATGGGCTTGAATCACAGACATCTTTACTATTCAGATATCTATGGCTTGAATCTACTGTTAACAGCTGTCATTTGGCCAAAGTGCGTACGAAAAAAAAAGTTTGACAGCTCTTAACAATAGATTACATATTGTTAGTGTACGAGGAACCGGTTCTAGTACTGATATGTCAACGTGACAGTTTTTTTTTTGTATTAAAATATAAACTTTAGTCACAGCTGTGATGTCACTAAGGGCCAGTTTCTGAATGAGCCGTTTTAAGAAGAACTAAAAAAAAATCTAACGGCTGTCAAAGGAATGCAATTTTGGACCTCAGCCCAATAGCCATGTGTGATATATCATAAAATAGGTCTCAGCGAGCTGAACAAAAAACCGAAAAAAGAGAAAAATAATATAATTTTGCAATTAGACCAGACGCAAATTACAGATCCAAAACAGATAGCTAATTTATTCAATACATTTTTCTCTTCAATAGGCACGAAACAAGACCCCAAGAAACCCGTTCCAAAAGGATATCCTGTTATCCAACCTACGGAGAATTCAATGTTTATAAAACCGGTAGAACAAAAAGAAATTTTCAAAATCATCAAGAATCTAAATAATAAAAATAGTCATGGGTTTGATGAGCTTCCCCCATCCTTGATAAAACAATGTGCGAAAGAGCTAACTGAACCAATTACTATGTTAATTAACCAATCATTCAAGGAAAGCACCTTCCCCGATAAACTTAAAGTAGCTGTAATAAAACCGTTACATAAAAAGAACACAAAATCTGACCCTAACAATTACCGACCCATTGCTTTGTTACCCACAGCGTCAAAAATTTTCGAAAGAGTTATGTTTAACCGTATTTACTCGTTCTGTGAAAAGTTCAAGATATTTAATAAGTGTCAACACGGTTTTCGGAAAAAAAGATCTACAATAACAGCAGTGTTTAAATTTATCCAAGAAGCGTTAGAAATTATAAATAATAAAAAATATGCAGTCGGATTACTACTTGACATGTCGAAAGCTTACGACAAAGTTCAAAATAAAATCCTATTGAATAAACTATATGGCATAGGAGTTCGCGGAGCAGCACACGCATGGCTTGTTTCTTACTTAAAAGACCGAGAACAGTCAGTAGAAATAGAGTTTTACAACTACGAGTTAAAACAAATTGAAAATATAAGGTCAGAACCTATAATTGTTAATGCATCTATTCCCCAAGGCAGTGTTATTGGTAGTTTACTATTTTTAATATATATCAACGATTTACCCAAAATTTTGGACGACTCATGTATTTTATTTGCGGACGATATCTCTCTGCTCACATCATGTGAAGATAGCACAATGATAAATTCAAAATTACATAGTATGCTTTTTGACACGAATGATTGGCTAAATATACACAATCTAGAAATTAACTTCGAAAAAACCAAAATTATAACTTTCCACCCATATCAAAAACGCTCATTGGACATAGATGTATCATTTAATGGATTTAAAATAGAGGAAGTGGATAATATATCACTGTTAGGATTAATTATAGATAAGCACATAAATTGGAAAGCACATATACAAAAAAATAAATCAAAATTGTCATCCTTCGCATACGGTCTTCGAGAAGTAAAAAAAACCACTAATGTGCAAACTGCACTCGTAACTTATTACGCATACGCTTACGCCTGGCTGTCGTATGGAATTATAATGTGGGGTAACAGTACAGATGCACCGCAACTCTTCACCCAACAAAAAAAATTAGTTAGAATAATAGCAAATATAGTATCTACAGACAGTTGTAAACCATATTTTATACATTATAATCTACTTACCTTACCATCTATTTACATATTAGAAATCTCAAAATTCGTCAGACAACATAAAGAAATTTTTACAAAAAAAGAAGATGTCCCTATAAGACCCATAAGACACAAAAATAAATTGTTATTACCCACCTCTCGAATGCAATTACACTCTTCCAGTACATTGATAATGGCTATTAAAATTTATAACAAACTCCCAAATTACTTAAAAGAATTAAATAACGACAACAATTTCAATAAAGATCTAAAGAAAATACTAATATCAAAATGTTATTATACCATAGAAGAATATTTTAAAGATAGTATAGATGAAACAAGATAATTAATTGTTTAGATAGATAGATAGAATATTCATTATTGTACTCACAAATAACATTTAAATATAATCTTTTAAATAGAATAACTAAAATTGCATGATTATTAATTCAATATCCCTTCCCCCTCGGACGCGAATAGTTTCGGACGTGTTTCCTGTGGTGTCGATTTATTACAAATTAAATAGAAAATATATCCAAAAATTAAACCTGCAAGTATCAGGCGAGCATCAAGTAGCAGGAGGTGAGAAATCCAATCGCACGTCACTCACGCACACTGAGCCTTACCTGCGTATACCTCGCACACTAAGTAAGCAGACGGAAGGACCAACCAAGTCAACTGCCACCACCACTTGTCACCAGTGCCATTGTTTAATTAGACCAATAGCATAATAGCCAATTCTAGACACGCCCTTCAACGGCCGCACGGGCAGTGGAGGGACCAACAACTAAAAACCTGTCCTATAACTTGTCACCGCATCCGATCGTCACTTTACTTATCGGCCGTGCAAATAGGCCTACGGTGCTACCGACGGTACCTAATATGTATCGCTCACCTAAATCGTCTCAAATAAACACCCCTTCACGATCAGAAACTGACTTGGTAAATTTAGATAACGACCTATCTAGCCAACTACGTTCACATGAGACCCTTATAACGCAAAGAGCCAAGCGTCCCCGGGACTCTTCTGATACCAATCCTCCCGATTTTGCCGAGTTAAAGGATATGATCCTCCGTATGATGTCCAGCCAGTCAGAACGAATGGACAAGTTAGAGCAACATATTTTGGAGATTAAAGGACAAACATCGAATATAGAATCTACCAATTCAGATATCGAAAAGTCTATGACCTACATCTCTGATCAAATGTCCTGTTTGGAAGTTCAAATTACGAAGTTGGAACGAGAACACAAGTCGACGGCCACCGAGATCTCTGCAATGAAAGAAAAAATCTATTCTTTCGAGCGCTACGTCTGCAAAACGTCAATTGAAATACGTAATGTTCCAAAATGTGATGGGGAGACCAAGGATCACTTGTATGAGATGATTTTTCATTTATCGAAATTCCTAAAAGTTGAAATCAACCGCAGTGATGTTCGAGACGTTTCGAGATCCCCCTCACGAAGAGAACAAAAGTCATCAACGCTAGTCGTCGAGTTTTCGAGTACCTTGATTAAATCACGGTTTCTCACTATGGCCAAAGACTTCAACAAAAAGAACGGGAACAACAAACTTAACAATACCCATCTAGGACTACCTGAGCCAAAATCCCCGATTTACATAGCGGAGCTGCTCACACCAGCCGCCAAAAAACTGTATTACCTGGCTAGAACTTTTATTAAACAAAGCCACTATAATTTTTGCTGGACGTCAAACGGAAAAGTGTTTATAAAAGAAAACAATAATACTGCCTACTTTCAAATTAATGACGAGTCGCAGCTTTTGGCTCTAAAGAATTCTAGTTCACAATGACTAGCAAACCTTTATTTTAAGTTGCATTCGCGGTTTTTATTAGTTACTTATTCAAGCCAATGTAAAATTATTTTTAAGTCAACATACATTCTACACACATACTCAACACAAACAATTATACCGTCAAGTTGCCTCACAGTTACATTAAAATCCTATAACCAAATTTTAAATAGAAAAATCCAAAAAACAACAAACAATAAACCATATTTAGTCTATCTATCTATGTACAGGTACTTATTATTACACTTTTTGGCACAGCTTTATGAAGAATTAAAATACGAATACAACCTTTTCAAAACCACCATTACACACCTAACTAGTTACATTTAAAAAAAAAAAAAAAAAAGGTAAAGTAAAAGTAAAAAAAGATGTCTATTAACGAAGAACTTGCCAACAAACTTGACCTTTTCAATCTCTCAACTGTCTCAACTTGCTCCCCAGAACAGTGCCATACTATAATAACCGACGCAAATAGGAAGCTTAAAATACTGACGCTAAATATTCGCTCTATTAATCGCAACTTCTTAAACTTTCAAACGTTACTTACACGTATTAATCTACAGAGTGACATTTTAGTCCTTACGGAATGCTGGCTTCCTTGCCTATCTAACTCTATCCTCCCTACACTGAATCATTACACTCCAATCTCAACTACCATTCACCAAAACCAATGCGACGGCGTAGTCGTCTATGTAAGGTCGGATCTTTCATATTCATCAGAGGAACTTGACCTTCAAGGTACGGCTTCTGGGCTCCTTATAAAATTAGAAAAACACACAGCTATTTTGTGTGTATATCGATCTCCATCCACTATTAATATTGATCCATTCCTACAAGCAATTGACCGTATTATTCCACTCCTTGCTACGTACAAGTCGGTTGTACTAACCGGCGATATAAACATAAACATAGCCCTTTCCTCCATGGAGCCTCGCGCTCATGAGTATCTTAATAGGTTAGCTTTTCACGGTTTGCTTCCCGCTCACGATTTACCCACCCGCGAAAATAGCTGTCTCGATCATATAATTCTCAGAACACGTTCTCCTTCTCATACTATTATCTTGGATACCTATACTACAGATCATTGCCCAGTAATTTTTACACTCGATTTAAAACCTAAACGAAATACAACTTATTCTACAACATCCACCGTAAACTATAAAAACTTAGATAATGACTTTAAAACCCTCGACTTAAACTCAATAAAATCATTTTCTGACCCAGAGGCCGCCGTAAATACATTGATAAAAAATCTGTCTGACATAATTACTAAAAATACAGTTACAAAATCCACTCCAAAAAAATATAAAATCCTAAAACCTTGGATCACACCTGGTATTTTGAGATGTATACGTAATAGAGACCGTCTACATAAGCAGTCAAAAGACAATCCAAACAACAACACCTATAAAACCACTTACACCCGGTATAGAAACTTTTGTACTAAATTACTGAAAAAACTAAAAAGACAATTTGACACCGATGAAATTAAAAAAGCTGGTTCAAATAGTAAACTACTCTGGGAAACTATCAAAAGGATTTCAAACACTTCCAAATCTAAATCAGTCCCTACTCAACTTTTGTCACCCTTAATTTCTCCTAAACTTTGTTGCAATAACGTCAATAATTTTTTCGTTAACATAGGAAAGACCCTCGCCGATAAAATAACAAATCAACCATCGTTGGCCCAAGACCAACCCTACAAAACTGTACCTAATTCAACTTCTTCCTTCGTTCTACTAGACACCGATCCAGACGAGATCTATACATCTATTAACTCTCTTAAACCATTTGCTGCTACGGGTTGGGATCACATTTCGCCTCATATACTTAAAAGATACGCGTCATCTCTAGCTCCTATTCTTAGCCACATCTTTAACTTATGTTTTCGCGATGGTGTTTTCCCTACAGCATTAAAAAGAGCAATAATTCATCCAATTCATAAAAGTGGAGATAGATCATGTCCAACCAACTATCGTCCTATTGCTGTACTCACATCACTTTCTAAAATTTTGGAACGACTCATCAATAATAGACTACTTAACTTCCTTGAAAAGCACGGCTTACTCTCTCCGAACCAATACGGCTTCCGTAGAAAGAAATCCACAGTCGACGCAGTCCTAGGTCTAACAAATAAGATAGTTAACCACTTGAATCGTAATAAAAAAACACTTGCAATATTTTTAGACCTAGCGAAAGCGTTCGACACTGTGCGCATCTCTACCTTGCTCTCAAAATTACAACATATTGGTGTTAGAGGATCCCAACATGATCTTTTCAAATCATATCTCACGGGTCGAACCCAGACAGTCAAAATTGGTCCTCATTTGAGTGATGAACTGGTAATCAATTATGGTGTGCCCCAGGGCAGCATATTAGGGCCCACGCTATTTTTAATCATAATTAATGGATTATGTGACCTATCCTTAGAAAATTGCTCTATCACCACCTACGCTGACGACACCGTTCTTCTCTTCCACGCAGACTCTTGGGCGTCACTTCAAAGTATTGCTCAAAGTGGTTTCAATACAACTTACAACTGGCTTACTATGCACTCCCTTACGCTCAATACCACTAAAACTAAATTCATTCCGTTCTCTGTCACCACAGCAAGCAAACCTAAATCTCCCATAATCATTCAAGCCCATACCTGCGCAAATCTTTCACCATGTAATTGTCTTAAAATAAGTCAGGCTGACACTATTAAATATCTCGGTGTAATCCTCGATAAAAACCTTACTTATAAACCTCATATTGATAACCTAACATCAAGGACTCGTAAACTGATGTACATATTTAAATCCATCCGAAATGTCGCTCCTCCCCACGTCATAAAGACCACTTATCTAGCCCTGGCCCAATCTATAATTTGTTACTGCATTATCTGTTGGGGAGGAGCTGCCAAAACTCATTTAAAGTCACTTGAAATAGCACAACGAGGTCTACTTAAAGTTGCAACTAAAAGGCCTATTTTATTTTCTACCTCTGAGCTGTACCGTCTCTGTGACGTCCTAACGGTGAGGCAACTTTTTGTCCTAAACACTATCATCTCACAGCATACAATTACTCCATACAAACAAATACGTAAAAGGCGTATTGATCTGATTTGCAAAGTGCCTATGCCTAAGCTATCATTCACTAAGCGCCACTACCTTTTTCTCGGTCCTTCCCTGTATAATAAACTAAATAGAAACCATTACGTATATCCCCTGTGCACATCCCAATGCAAAATTATTACAACTAAAATTCTAAAACGTCTTTCCTATGATGAAACCGAAAACCTTTTGACCTCCACTAATCCCTTCCCGTTACAATGAGTCGTATATCATAATAACATTAACTGTTATATATATATATATATATCACGTCAATTTAAATTAAATAATCCAATAATATCCTCTAAATGATGGCAAAGTCTATCCCTCACGCATATACTCACACACGCACTAACTCACTCACCTATTCACACAAACACACACACACACACACACACACACACACACACACACACACACACACACACACAAACACTAACGTCACGCGCGCATGCGATGTTCTGCGTGCGTGCTTATTGCATGTTAGTTTATAATTTATTTTGTTTTATTTCACACCACCTCTGTAAATTTCTTAATAAGACAGACTCGCAATGAGGAACGGGCCTGTGTGTTATAAATACAGGTTAGATGATAACCTAGCTATAGCACCAGATACCAACTAATATCATTTGGGTTCTTCTATTCACACCGAATGGTTGAACTCTATGTTATTTCTATTTTTGTAACCACTACTTTGAAATAAAGAATTTATTTATTTATTATTATTTTATTATATTTTCCAATTGTAAGTTAATGTAATGCATATGTCGCGGAGTACCGCGAGCTCGACCTAAAGAAAACGATAGTAAGTAAAATACAACTATCATATATTATGTCAATGGTTTTTAATACTGGCAACATTTGGTAATGTTTCTGAACTACCTTTCTTTTCTCTTTTTTATATTGCCAGTTAGGCCACATGGCGGGAAAAGTGGATTGTTGAAGATTGGGAGGCGAAGTAAAGGCATAAGTTTTGGATAAGATCTGTCTCCTCGCGCACGAGCCACGACCTTGTCGTGGCTGCGTGGCAGGACTCAACGGTTACCCTGGTGAGTTGATAATTCATAATCTGATTATAACGAAAGTATGAAAGTGGTGGTGACCGGGAGACGAGATGTTCCCATTTGTAGACTGGTTTCAGTGCATCCCAGATGGCCCCTGTGGCTTGTGGATGGGTATCTGGAATTAGTTGGTGGCTTGGGTTGGACTAGAAGGGGAGGTAGGAGGTCCATCCACGGAACATAAAGGTTCCGCTGGCGCTCGATGTTCATTAAGAAGGAAAACTTGCCCCTTCGAACAAGAGCTCTCAGAGAGGTCGTTACGAACGCCGTAAGGCTCTCTGGGTTGTAAATTAAATTAATTCAGTATAGAACTGACAGGGGTGTTTTGGCTCCGGGTCACTACTACCACGTTTTTTCCGGATATGTCGCGTTTAGGTACTAACTCGGCTTTGTACCCTCATATTATATACAGTGTATTCTTATTGAGACTAAAAGGCCGCGACATATTTTGGTGGAGGAGCTGGGATCTCTGTCGTACGTCAATAGCCGTTAAGCAGTGAAGAAATGGTTCATGTATTTGTATTGTGTGGTACCCCCTACTTGCAAGTGGGCTGTTGGCCGGCAGTTTTCAAGGGCCATCTATTGAATTACAGCTAGACGGGGTAGGTGGAACTGACATTATAAAAAAAAAGATCTGCTGGGGGTAGATAGAACTCAGGGATTCTGTGAAGTGTTGGCTGGTGGCGAAATGCTCAAGCAACTCTGTATAATCTATAATCTGCTGAGGGCAGTGGGCACCTCAGGGATTCTGTGAAGTGTTGGCTGGTGGCGAAATGCTCAAGCAACTCTGTATAATCTATAATCTGCTGAGGGCAGTGGGCACCTCAGGGATTCTGTAAAGTGTTGGCTGGTGGCGAAAAGCTCAAGCAACTCTCCGTATAATCTATAATCTGCTGGGGGCAGTGGGACCCCAGGGATTCTGTGAAGTGTCGGCTGGTGGCGAAATGCTCAAGCAACTCTGTATAATCTATAATCTGCTGAGGGCAGTGGGCACCTCAGGGATTCTGTAAAGTGTTGGCTGGTGGCGGAATGCTCAAGCAACTCTGTATAATCTATAATCTGCTGAGGGCAGTGGGCACCTCAGGGATTCTGTAAAGTGTTGGCTGGTGGCGGAATGCTCAAGCAACTCTGTATAATCTATAATCTGCTGAGGGCAGTGGGCACCTCAGGGATTCTGTAAAGTGTTGGCTGGTGGCGAAATGCTCAAGCAACTCTCCGTATAATCCATTATCTGCTGGGGGCAGTGGGACCCCAGGGATTCTGTGAAGTGTTGGCTGGTGGCGAAATGCTCAAGCAACTCTGTATAATCTATAATCTGCTGAGGGCAGTGGGCACCTCAGGGATTCTGTAAAGTGTTGGCTGGTGGCGGAATGCTCAAGCAACTCTGTATAATCTATAATCTGCTGAGGGCAGTGGGCACCTCAGGGATTCTGTAAAGTGTTGGCTGGTGGCGAAATGCTCAAGCAACTCTCCGTATAATCTATAATCTGCTGGGGGCAGTGGGACCCCAGAGATTTTGTAAAGTGTTGGCTGGGGGCGAAATGCTCAAGCAACTCTCTGTACAATCTATAATCTGCTGGGGGCAGTGGGCATCTCAGAGATTTGGATGGATAGTCTGCCGGGGGCAGTGGGCACCCCGGGGATATCATAAACTTTAACAGTTCCCTACCAGTCTTAGCGGAAACGAATATATTTTGTTCTGTACATAAACAAGTTCTTTTCGGGTGTGACTGCGGCAGAGATTACAGAGTACCTATTTAACAAACAATAGCAATTTAATTTTTTAGGCGTGATACATCGACGCCTATTAATACTCTCGATGCTATATCAATTTTTTTTTGTTTAAATAATTGTTTTTTTTTTTTTCTTGTTTGCTTGCGCGCGTGAGTCGACGCATCTGATAGACATTTTGTAGAACCATCGCAACAGTCTGAATTTTGAACGCATCTAATATATATTTTTTTCCTGGCAACACTGATTGTACGCAATAGTGACATTTCCTGTGTTGCTGTGCTGTGTCACATTTGATCGTGAGCGATTAAACGATTCAATCGATTCAGTTATCTTTCGATTTCCTACAGACAGATTTTTTAATTTTAGGTATGTCTTTGTGAATGTGGAGTGAATAAAATAAAGATTCCATATTTCTTGTTTGGTTTTATTACCCTTTAAACCTAAGATTTATAAACTAAGCGTGTGATTTTGAGAAATAAATATTTCTGGTAACGAAATGAGCCATCCCTATGGTATGACTTTGACTTTGACTAAGTATAATTCTTTCTTTCTAATCTGTGCTTTGTTTGACATTAAAGTTTTTTCCCGCGATGTGAGAAAAATTTTTCTTTGCCTAAGATTAGAAGCGTCTAAGTGTAAAGAAAGTAAAAAAGTGCAAAAAGTAACTGTGTGAGTGATAGTGGAAGTGTAAATAAGGTGTGGCTACGTAGTAACACTACTTTATATTGTATATAGTTGGAGTTTACAGGAAAACATCTGCTGAAAGGTTTGTGAACTATGCAACATTTTTTCTCATGACACCAATATAGTGTCGATAATGGTATTGAATGTTTTCCAGTAAAGAAAGGAGCGAGCTCCTATCCTGCCCTATCTATGGAAGAGGCACTGCGTAGTCGGCTGGAGCTGAGGCAAGCCAAACTCTTAGAGTTGTCACAAGAAGCCAAATCCGTCATAGGCCTATGTCATGCAGAGGGCGTGTCAGAAAATACCCTAAAACAGTCAAAGACCCTTCTGCAACAATGCATCGACAGATTCCGAGGTGAGACAATACAGTATATAGAAAAGGGAGACGGTTCTAGCGACCTCATGCAGAGTTGCATGAGAGACCAGATGGCGGCCGAAGACTTAGTAGACCAGATTAGTATTCTCCTCACCTCTGCTACAACCTCTCCAGAGAAAACACAGTCGTGTGGTTCGTCGAAGTTGCCGAAATTAGAATTGCCGAAATACAATGGAGATGTACTGAAGTTTTCAGAGTTTTGGGATACCTTTGAAGCCAATGTAGGTTCGCGAAATATACAAGACGTAGAGAAATTTGCCTATCTACAAGCCTCATTAGAAGGCCCCGCAAAGGAGGTGGTAGTAGGACTTACTACCACTAATTCGAACTATGCTATTGCAGTGGACATTCTCCGTAAGCACTTTGGTGGAATGGAAAAAATGGTAGATGCGCACTACGAAGCACTCAATAGCATGCAGAGAGCGAATAACACCGGTGTGGAGTGTAGACGGACACTGAACAACATAGAAAAACATCTGAGAGTACTAAGCACTTTGAATGAAGATGTCAACAATAGCTATCTAAGAGTGATAATTTCGAGTAAATTTCCGGATTCGGTGATGTACCAAGTTAATCTTCTTACACCTGGAGAAAGAACAGTAAATTCAATCAAAATTGCTCTCGAAAGGGTTGTGACCGCTATGGAAAGTGCGGACACAGAGGATTTCATTAAGGTTTCAAGCCAACGGGCTGTTGATCATCAAGGACCCTCAACTACAGAAGCGCTCCACGTTAGGGTTGAACGGCCCCCCTTGAAAAGACGATATCCAATGTCTAACAACCATCCTTTAAAGAAAAGGCTTACTACAACAATTAGCCAATCTATAAAAAGAAGAAGAGTACAGTGCACATTTTGTGAAGAAAGCCACTACTCTGACCAGTGTCAACAATACAAGTCGCTGAAAGAACGTAAAAGGAAACTAGGTGACAAGTGTTACCTCTGCTTCCGTGCAGGTCACAATGTGAAGCAGTGTAGGTCAAAGACACTATGTGTGCACTGTAAGAAACGACACAATCGTGCACTCTGCTTCAAGTTAACAGTGAAGGATAATCCTACAACAAACAAAAGAGATGGACACACAGAGGATTGTCCAGTTGACAGTGGTAATACTGATGAATTAATGGACACCAGATTAATGACAAATAACCCCAGCAATAATCACAAAATCTATTTACAGACAGCTGTCACAAAAATCGATGACCACATAATGTGCAGACTCCTCATGGACTCCGGGAGCCACAGGAGTTACTTAACTTCCCGCATTGCTAAGAAACTTAAACTGATACCTGATAAAGAAGACCTCCTGATGGTGTATACATTTGGATCACAGAAACCAAAGGAAATCATAAGTCCATCTGCAGAGGTGCGTATAACCACAAAACGAGGAGTAGAAAGAAAAATACGCGTCAACATTGTACCCCACATTACAAACAGCCTACCAGTGCCCAAAGTAGACATTACTGATGAAGTTGATCTACTAGCAGATGACAGCTCAGTGGGAGAGAGTATAGACTTATTAATTGGCAATGACTGCTATTATTCATTCCTGAGACCAGAATCCAAGAAACTGGTGGATAATGTATATGTTGTGAACTCTGATTTTGGCTGGTTGGTAACTGGAGAAGTTCTTGAAACCAACGTTGACCACACTTTGTCTGTAGTGACTTACTGTCAGTGTCATCAATCAGATTGTTTATATTTCACAGAACCTGACTTACCTCTTCGAAATATAGACATGAAATTCTTATGGACGTTGGAGAGTATTGGAATAACGGATTCTCCCAAGACTTCTCGCGAGGAAGAAGCTGTGAAATTCTTCAATGACACAATGCTTTACAAGGAAGGAAGGTACGAAGTTAAATGGCCATGGATACAGTATCCACCTGATCTATCTACCAATTTTGGTATAGCCTTTGGAAGGTTGAAGGGTTTGATCAAACGGTCTGATAAAGACACCTTAAAAGAATATAGTGATATTCTGAATGAGCAACTCAAGATGAACATTATTGAAGTAGTTGAGCCGAAAACGTCACCATACGAACAGTCAACCCCACCTATCACTTATCTTCCACATCATATGGTTAAACAAGGAGGAAAGAAAGGCCGTATCGTATATGACGCATCTGCAAAAGTCAAAGGCGAGAAAAGCCTCAATGAATGTCTCTATAGTGGACCTTCTATGCTTGAAGACCTAATTGGATTAATTATAAAGTTTCGGACAGGTAAAATAGGAATTTCTGCAGATGTTGAGAAAGCCTTCCTGCAAGTGGCTCTACAAGAGCATGATAGAGATGTGACAAGATTCCTATGGCCAAAGGACCTTACAAAGGAGCTGACTGAGGATAACTTAATGCATCTCAGATTTTGCCGGGTGCCCTTTGGCATTATTTCGAGCCCTTTCTTGTTGACTGCAACTATCCGCCATCATATTGCTAGGACAAACAAGACTCTTCTCACTCAAGTAGCAGATAAGTGTTATGTTGATAACCTTGTGCTGTCGGTGCAATCTGAAGATGAAGCCTTACAACTGTACAATGAGACGAGGCAAGCATTTCATGAAATTTCGATGAACATTAGAGACTGGACATCGAATAACGAACAATTCATACAGAATATTCCAGAGGCTCAGAGAGTAAAAGCAACTGATGAGGTAAAAATCCTAGGATTAATATGGCAACTTGAGCAAGATAGTTTGAAACTAAACTTGAGTAAAATGACGGAAGCCAACAAGGACACAATCACGAAGAAAGAGGTTCTAAGCATTCTAGCTCGTTTGTACGATCCTTGTGGGTTTGCTTCTCCCGCTATATTGCCGGCAAAGATAATATTTCAAGAACTTTGCGCGCGTAAACTAAAATGGGATGAACCCATACCTGATGATCTCAAGCAAAAGTGGCTTCAAACACTTCAAGTTCTGAGAACGACTGAAGAGATACAGGTGCCACGGTATCTTGCGAATCTAATGCCTGACGAGGAAATCAACTACGAATTACACTGTTTCTGCGATGCTTCGAAAGACGCTTATGCTACTGTCGTATACTTACGAATGACTTGTCAAGCGATTACGAAGACTGCCTTCCTAATGTCAAAGTCACGGATAACTCCAAAGGAGGACAAAGAAGACTTGAAAATACCAAGACTGGAACTTTTGGCATATTTAATCGGAAGTAGACTGACGAAGTATATCAAGAGCAACTTGGAATTAAAGATTACACGTCAAGTATTGTGGACAGATAGCCTCGTTGTACTCGCTTGGATGAAAACCAGTAAACTCTTACCTCCTTTTGTCCAGCGCCGGGTTAACGAGATCAAGTTAAATAAAGATATAGAACTGCGCTATGTTAACACCAAGGTAAATCCAGCGGATGTGGCTACAAGGCCAGAACTTTGGGAACGTGAACAATCTTTATGGTTCTATGGACCTGATTTTCTTCTTCACGCAGAGGATAATTGGCCACTTGTCAAACAGACTGGTGAAGAAAGCGTCTTTATAGTTGGGGAGGCCCTGGACAATGCTAACAGTCCAGGAGTTATTGAAAGTGAGAAGGACCAAGAACAACCCATGGAAGAAACCCTTGCACCAGTGCCTGAGGCACACTCTGAAAATGAATCTATACTTCGGATAAAAAAACTGCAGTCTAAACACTTTCCAGAAGAAGCCGATGGTAAAGTCACGCACTTAGTAAGAAATCTTGGCCTATTTGTTGACATCGACGGAGTTCTTAGATGTAAAGGCCGTATGGCAAACACAAACTGGCCGTATGACAAGAAATACCCGATTCTATTGCCAAAGATCAGCGAATTTACTACAGAGTTAATAAAAAGCACCCACGCTGATAATTATCATGTGGGAGTAGAGCATACTCTCAGTATCATCAGGCAAAAATACTGGATACCTCAAGGCAGAACAGAAGTCAAGAAAGTATTGAAAAGATGTCCGAAATGTATCAAATATGGTGGAGGGCCTTACAAGCTTCCGCCTGCGCCAGCCTTGCCCATGGAAAGAGTGAATTACAGCACTCCGTTCACCTATGTGGGAATGGATTATCTGGGCCCGCTATATGTTACTATGGGATCTGGCGAAGAAAAAAGATGGATTTGTCTATTTACTTGCCTAGCAGTTCGCGCTGTGCACCTTGAGGTGGTTAATGACCTGACAGCCGAAGAGTGTCTCTTGGCCTTACGTAGGTTCATAGCTGCAAGAGGACTACCGAAAAAGATTATCTCTGATAATGCAATGTATTTCAAACTTGTGTCAGAAGTCCTTTCTCGTCCATACTGTATGGAAAATGGTATAAAGTGGAGATTTATTACACAGTTAGCGCCGTGGCATGGCGGATTTTACGAACGCCTCGTAGCACTGGTAAAAAACTGTTTAAAACGGACACTCGACAAACACCTGCTGAACGACCACCAGCTAATGACGATCGTCAAGGAGATAGAAACTGTCATAAACTCTCGACCGCTTACTTCGGTAGGCAATGAGTACGAACATATATTGAAGCCTTCTGACTTTCTGTCATTAGGAAGTTGTTTAACACCAGCCCCATCCGGACATGTTACTGGAACTGAGACAAACACTAAGGTGGATCTTCTTAGAAGCTGGAAAAGAGGACATGCCGTCATGAATGATTTTAAACACATGTTTATAAATCGGTACCTGTTGAATTTGAGAGAAAGGTACAATAATTCGCATCGTCAACCCCGTGTGAAAGCGCAAAAACAGCCTCGAGTTGGCGATGTAGTTCAGGTGAAGGATGACACCAAAAGTAGAAGCAACTGGAAGGTTGGGAAAATAACATCTCTAATTAAAAGTTCAGATGGTCAGTATCGATCAGCGAAGATAAAAGTTGGAAATTCTGAACTTATTCGCTCTGTCGGTCATTTGTATCCATTAGAGATAGACATAGACGATGCTGAGGTTACTACAACACCAGAATGCACTCCAATGGCCGATGTGACGCCTCATGAAGTATCAGTTACTGAAGATACTATGCCTGTGCAAGGAGAGCTTAATCAAGAACCTCTCAACATAGATGAGACTGTCGAGGAAGCAGTTGAATGTCGAGGAGATACCATTGAAATGGAAGTTGACGATCAACCTGAGCAAGTCTCCCTTGGTGACTCACAGGCGTCCGCCGCTACTGATGAACATGTAGAAGAATCACATGAGGAGGTCACTGAACACCCAATAGAGTTCGAGGAACCTAAGTCTAAAAGGGAGGCAGCCATTCGGGCAAGAGAAAAAATAGCCGAATGGACACGCCAACTTGCCGCCCTGTTATAACTTCCTTTGCCCTCGGGAGTGTCGCGGAGTACCGCGAGCTCGACCTAAAGAAAACGATAGTAAGTAAAATACAACTATCATATATTATGTCAATGGTTTTTAATACTGGCAACATTTGGTAATGTTTCTGAACTACCTTTCTTTTCTCTTTTTTATATTGCCAGTTAGGCCACATGGCGGGAAAAGTGGATTGTTGAAGATTGGGAGGCGAAGTAAAGGCATAAGTTTTGGATAAGATCTGTCTCCTCGCGCACGAGCCACGACCTTGTCGTGGCTGCGTGGCAGGACTCAACGGTTACCCTGGTGAGTTGATAATTCATAATCTGATTATAACGAAAGTATGAAAGTGGTGGTGACCGGGAGACGAGATGTTCCCATTTGTAGACTGGTTTCAGTGCATCCCAGATGGCCCCTGTGGCTTGTGGATGGGTATCTGGAATTAGTTGGTGGCTTGGGTTGGACTAGAAGGGGAGGTAGGAGGTCCATCCACGGAACATAAAGGTTCCGCTGGCGCTCGATGTTCATTAAGAAGGAAAACTTGCCCCTTCGAACAAGAGCTCTCAGAGAGGTCGTTACGAACGCCGTAAGGCTCTCTGGGTTGTAAATTAAATTAATTCAGTATAGAACTGACAGGGGTGTTTTGGCTCCGGGTCACTACTACCACGTTTTTTCCGGATATGTCGCGTTTAGGTACTAACTCGGCTTTGTACCCTCATATTATATACAGTGTATTCTTATTGAGACTAAAAGGCCGCGACAGCATATTTAAAATAGCACTTTAAAATGTTGCGTGCCCTACAGGGTCCACAAAGATCTCATCAAATAACTGTTAAGTTAAATTGTAACAACCCTACAACTTGTGGAATGCAATAAAGTATTGAGTATTGAGTAAGTTACTATGACGCCGGGTAAGGTCCAAAATTGCATTCCTTTGACAGAAGTAAGTTTTTTTTTTTTTAGTCTTTCTGAAAACGGCTCTTTGCGAATTTCGCAAAGTAACTACTCAACTGTAGTTCTGTCTCGTCAAATTTCTCAAAAAAGAGCGTGACTGAACGGTGCTTAAGCATTTACTTAGTGAAATTCTCAACTAAAAAACCGCCCCTAAGAAGTCATTCAAATCAAATTAACAAGTGAATTGCGAGTTGCGGTGCATTATTAGACAAAACAAAACATGAAGCAAAAACAATAATAAAGAGATGGCTACTCACTCAATCATACCATTACACCGAACAACTACTAATTAAATGATCAACATGACACATCCTATATAAAATATTATATATAAATAATTACAAATACCTAATTATTATTATTATTAGTATAATTATTTATCATTTTATTTATAAAAGCGTGTAATACCATTTCAACCATTTCATAGTTTTAAGTTATAATTATTAATGAAAGTGAAAGTGAAAATATTTTATTTACCACACAAAAATGGTTTATTATTTTATTTTCTCTTTCTTCTTCCGATTAACTAAGAAATTGGAATTTAGCTTAGCTTTAATCTAGCTTAGTTTTTATTTGTATTTTTAATATTTACTCAGACACTGTCTACCACAGAGGAACCTTTTAATAATAGTAATCCACAAACGGGAGCCCACGATACAGGATTTGCCTAGTGTGGGGCCCACCAGAAATGACATCTGCCAATGGTTGTTACAAATAAATAAAATTTTTACTTTTTTTTTTATTTTTTTTTTTTACTTTTATTATAATCAAAACGTATAGGTATATTAGTGATCCATGACATTATGACATTGAGCTATGTATGATTCATCTTATGTGACTAGAGTTGTTAATGCTCCTAGTTACTGGAAACCCCGAAGTTATCAAGAAATCAAAAATTTACTTCAACGTAAAGAATTTACATTCTGCATGTTGAATGTCAATGTACCTACAGTTATGTATAATGTTAGCCGCTGCCTTGGGGCCGTCTGTAGTGGAGAAAAAGGCAGCGAAAAAAAAAACTCCACTCTGACCATGACAAGTTTCAATTCATCATCGGTAGATTAGATGGGTAGGTACCGAAAAATGTGGAAAACAATAGGCTATTTGACCGATTTCTGAAATCAATCTCATATTGTTTGTTGGTGTTCGCGGAGACCTCATAAAGTGGTAATTTTTTTAAAATTCTTTCGTGTATTTCTTCTAAAATTTACTTTTGAAATAACCCGCCAAAAAACCCGAATTACACTAACGAAACGAATTTAAAATGACCACTTTCTGAGGACTCCATGAACACCAACAAAAAATATGAGATGGTTTTCAGAAATCTGTCAAATAGCCTATTTTGGGTCATACGAATAAAAATCCCGTCTCTGAGGAGTTAATGACTGCACTGCAGTCTGCAAATAGGGTAGTTTCCAGGGTCAAAATAATTAAATTCTATTTAGTCCGTATTTTAGATTCAACAAAAAATATTGGCACGTATTTTTTCTTTTTTCGATTAAACAAAAAATAACAAAGATATAGCCCTTTAAAGTTACGTGTGATGTCACTCCGTGCTAAAAAATGCAGCACGGCGTGACGTCACACGTAACTTTAATGGGGTATATCTTTGTCATTTTTAGTCTAATTTACAAATAAAAAAATACATGTCCCTTATTTTTTAATAATCTAAAAGACGGGCTAATTATATTTTTTAGGGCAACTAGCCCATTAGAATCTGATACAGTACAGTCAACTTCACAAAATGTTATGTCAAAACTGTTTACTGCAGCTTGTTACATTTTTCACGGATACGATAAGTTTTTAAGATTGGTTTAGGTCCTCCCAATACAGGATATCCTAGTAGGGGGCCGCGCCCCCAACTTCAACTGTTTAAAAGACATGGTCAAAATCCTGTAATCTCTGAACGACTTCCTAAAAAGAAGCTTTTAGATATTAGGTGCATATTAATTACATGTATCTAAAACTAATCTAAATAGAAAAATAAAATAAGTATCTTTTGTTTCTTAAATAAATTTTATTTAGCTTGAATTTGAATACTCAAAAATACTTAAATTTATATTAATGTAAGTTTTTAGCTGTACATGCAACGTAAACAGGATTTTACTTATTTGATTTTTTTTATACTTTAGGTTCGGTTTTCCCTGTTGAAGAAAAGGCATCTGACCTCCTTTTCATAGACTCTTTCAATCACAGAAACTTGTTTTCGAAAGTGGAATACCCTCGATGTATACAGGTTTGCCCGTTTGAGCGCCGCTGTGGAAACCCCCATCAATTAGGGTCGATGCACCCTATAAAGAGTGCCTCGCTCGCATTTACCTTTACACGCCTATCGACCATACTTATTTTCACGTTTGTGGATTTTAAAACATGAATGTTGACTTACTCCTTTAATGGCAATTTTATTCGTATACCGCTTTTTCTTTAAGTTAATATTGTCCGTAATTTATCTATTCACTAGCTCCAGAAACGTTGTTTTTTCCATATTAAATATCCTACGACGAATTCTCAGACATACACAAAATATTTCATTTGCCCTCTGTGAAGCCGCTTCATGGACAGACGATCTTATCCAAGTGGCAGGAAGACGCTTCCAACCGGTCTTTTTAGAAATCCATGGAGGAGGCCCATGCCCAGCAGTGGACTCTTTGTGGCTGAATGATAATGATGATGATGATGATGAAGCCACTTCGGAGGAGTAGATTTTAATTGAATAAAATTTAATATTGATCGACATGATCTATGATTTTTGTTTTTAATATTATAACAAAAACGTCGACATAGATACCACGTTTTACCAGTTATGTAAATGCACCCACACTGTAAACAAATCCATCCAGTTCAACAATTTGTAACGTAGTAGAATATTACGCAAGCGCACTGTATGCCGTCTCAGGTAAGTATTGAGGTTAATTATTCAGCCGTCAACTTGACAGGTCTTAAGATTTAGATCGACCCGTTCGTCAAGTGACACGCAAGGGAAGGTGGTAGGTAGGTACCAAGTTCTTGCTTGGAACAATGGGACTACGCTACGGGTAACTGGTAACTTATGCGTTAGTGGAGGGTAGTTGCTTGACAAATAGAAGCTATGGAAACGCGACAGTGCATCAAGTAGGTCTGTAAGAATGTCAATTTATAAGGTGCAGTTAGAGGAAGACAATGAGAAGAAATGTGGGGAAATGAGGGTCAGGGTGCAACCCGGACGGATATTGCAATACGTTTCCTATTACAATATCTGTCGGAGTTGCGTTTGGTTACATATAATTTAGATACCTGCTGTAAGTAGATACAGTATAAAACAATGTACTCTGTGAAGTAGATGATGCGATAGTACCTAAGTGTAAATAGTATTTCGATGAAATATATTTCGTATAGTGTTTAGGTGAAACGTAGCACTGAACAAATGGTTAAAGGCAAACCAAACATAAGAATAGATAAGATAAGAATATTCTTTATTGCTTTGCATACGAGAAAAAACAAAAAACACAAAATATTTACAAACATACTATGAATTAAACTTAAGGTTTACTGTACTGTAAGGTCGATGATTCGTTATAGTAGAAATGCAACAAGGTTAAGGGTGTTTTGAAAAGTCGTAGTGAAACCAGGTTATCTACTTTAGTAAGTTTTGTCATTATACCCGTAGGGTGGATTTGGGAGTCTTTCAATGGGTACTGGCTGGTTGAGGCTGACAGAGCCCAACTAGCCAGACTGTTATTTACTTTTAAATTAAACTCAAGTACCTACTACAGATTAGTTTTAAGATTTTTGTTATTTTATGGCCACGATGGAACTGTCATCGTTACCCTGTGACCAAAGTTCCTAAAATTATTTAGGATTTAAAAAAACCTACGTAAGTAACTGATCATGATGTAAATGATAATTGATAATATCCGCATAGTTTTTCTAACGAGCTAAGGTAGGTAACTACCGACATAATCATTAATTGTGTAGTGAGGCAGGTTTTTAACGCACAGCTAATCAGCTAACAGGTGCGGTCAACAGATACTCGTAGTGGGTGTGGGTTGATTTAGAACCTCGTCTTTAGTTACTTCAAACTTGGGTTTTCATCTGCGTCAGATTTAAATGCTGCTGAGACGTATGCCATTCCAATTGGCCACGATACTTATTTTTAATGTATGTGCCTGTATGTAATGTTTATGTGTATAATTTTTTTTGAAAATATTGACTATTTTAAGAAACTGATTTCGGTACTTTTGAATTTTTTTCATCATGTCTATTTTTAACATTTTTCTTTTTTTTATGTTGAAATTAATTCTATAAAGTTTTTTAATATAATTTACACAAGTAAATAATTAATTCCTAAACTAAATATAAAATAATAAAGTAAATATTAAATTATAAACTAAATATTAAACTAAAAACTACCTAAATATAAAAAATCGAATCTAAGCCGCTGCCGTTGGGGAGAGTTCCCAAGATACTGGCAGCATTCCCCCTCTGAATGGCCAGGCTGATGCGCTGACCGAGGTAGCTGCTAGCTCTACGATCGCCTGACGAGTCGATGAGGCGCGTTGATATTTCTTTGAAAAGTTTACGCGCCTCAGGACCCATCGTCTCGACCCCAAACGGCGCAAATTAGTAGCTGTCGCCAAGGACAGCGTATTTGCGCCGTTTGAGAATTTCTGCCATTGACGCTGCCGCGCCCGCGGCCCTGCTGGTGTGCGTGACATGGGAAGGCGCCAGTGTGTTAACGCAGGTTGCGTCCCACACTAGCGGCCTCCCGTTCTGCCACGGCACCAGTGACATACCGTCAGGTCTCCTTCCGTCGTCCCGTGCTATACCGTTAGGCTCGAGGATAGCCGGCACGGCGACGCTAGAAAGAGCCCTGCGGATTATGTCATTCAGGGACGCGTGACGCGACAGTCGGCCCACGCTGCGTTGACACGATAGGCCTTGGTGCCCCAACTCGTCGACTTTCTCTCCACAAAGGCAGCGGTGGGGCTGAACAGTTTTGCAGCCCAATCGCAGGCCGATGGCAGCTGAAAAATACATGTTGTCCATCAGCGTGCCTATGTTCGCTGATGGAAGTGCCTGCAGCCACAGCTCCGACTCGTTTTCAGCTGTTGCTAGTAGACGAGCTCGCTCCGCAGGGCTGCTGCTTGTCTCCAGCAGATTTAATTGAACAGCCCTGCAGAGCGGCTCGTCCCACTGTCTCTGCACTGCGGGATTTAGTGGAGGGCGCTCATTCGGGCAGGCCAGTGTCCAGGCCTTCCTAGCCTGCCCACAGCACGACACCTCAATATCACCGATAGAGGCGAGTATATTTTTTTATACACGGAGTTCGTGCTGTGGGCTGAGGATAGGAAGGCGGGAAGGGAGACATCTGATACTTTCCTGATGCCAATCCCATCATACCTTATTGACAAGGTGGCCTGGCACCAGGATTTCTCGTTGAGCGGGCAATTTATAATTTTAGTTATGGTTAAAAATACTAGATTGTCTACCGGTAACAATAAAGATTGATATTTCCAGATAGGCGTGCATCTGAGGACGTATATAAATTTTGGCACAAATAAACAAAACCGTATGATGGAAAATGCCATGTGAGATTTTATTTTAGTCAGATGGAATGAACGTCAGTCCTCGAACTTGGCCACCTGGTCCCTGACGTATGGTTCTATTGCGTCGCTGAGCACTGGGGCCCCTAGGAGGCGGAATGAGCGCTTGTCCAAAATTTTGATATTAGGGGCCAACGTGTTGAATTTGTTTTTTATTTCATTTTTAATTTCGGTGCCTAAAGATTCTTTGATAAAAATTTCACATTTACTAAAGTTTCTAAAATGTTAGTGTTTGTAACGTCATTATAGTAGATAATGATTAAAGAGATAGTCTTTGCCTATATACAAAAAAAATGTCATTAACGTCAATTGATTCGGTTTGGTCTTTTCTTTGTAAGTAAAGCAAAGGATTAATATTCTTACTGTCTTTGCTGACATCATAGAAAAGTAATTTAAAGTTAACGTTTTTTTATTGAATAGGTATCTTAAAAAATATAGACTTATTTTCAAATCAGATAAGGGTGAATATACGGTATTTGATTTTTTTGTGTCCCAGAAGGAAATGTAATCTGTTCCATTCAATATTGATAATTTCTCTATTTTACACAATTTTTAAATGTTTAATGATGAAGGCCAGAAGATTTTTTCATTTTTTTGAATTTCATAAGTACGAGAGGAAAATGTGTTACCAGAGGACTGACACTATTGGCAGAGTAGTCACAAATTAAAGCAGGGAAGTGACAGGCCATTGATTATAGCTAAGAAAGGGGACACGTATTAAATAAAACATGAAATATGCCAGAGGAGTGACGCCAGAGGAGTGACAAAATCGCACAAAACCTACAAAAACATATCACTCGCTTTTCTGATCACCGTTTAACGTAATACATGACATCTACACACAATAAACATTGCATTGTGCATTGCCAGAGGAAATATTCCAACGACTGGCAAAAACACGCTTTCCTACAGTGAATCGCAAATTTACGCTATATTATAGGAATTTTGCTCAACGTCATTAGCTTGTTTCTAACTTAACACTATTGTATGCGCGTAGTTCATGGACAAAAACATACCTTTGCGGTTTTAAGTCAAATTTTACTTCTTTGAGTTTCGCCAGATGAAGTGACATTATTGTAACGTGACATGAAAGTAAGTTATTTTTCTTTATATTAATAAAAGTTTTTACTGTATATTTAACATAACATAACATTCACATACAGGCACATACATTGTTACTAGCCCCACACTAGGATACCCTGTGTCGTGGGAACCAGAAACAGCGACGTCACAAACATGTAAACATCCAAGACCTAGGTAATATGTTTTGATGTTTATAAAAGAATATGATCATATTTAAAAAAACATAATGGCATACGTATTTAAAAATATCTCGCCATAAAATCATTATAATCTAGAAATGGGGAGGCCAGAGGAGTATACATTTACAACTATTTTTAACGATTAATGTCTTAAATTAAACAATTATAGTGAATAGACTATGTGGGCCAAATAAAAGACCATATTCTTTAATGCTTAAGCATACGGACGCAATAATATAATAAGTTTAACATAATATTTGTCCATGGACCATAGAAATTCAAATAGCGTATATTGACCCATAAATAGAAATTGTACTGAGAGCATAATTCTCGAAATGGTTTCGAGATTTTCGGTCATGTTCAAAAAGGTAGCATGGCCAATTGTTTTGACAAGTTTTTAAATATTTCACAGGAGTCAGTGCGAGTAGGTAGTATCGGTTGTGGTTTTACGACACCCACTAAAGTCCACTCATGTCTATTGTGCAAACAAAACCGAGCACGTGCGGAATCCATAAGCGTCACGTACAGTCATCACAGCTTTTGGTAGTCAACCAACTAGGCTTAACTTAACACACTGGCCGAGAGTCGCAGCGCACTAATACCTACATTAGCAAGTTTAAGTGGCAGTGGACTGGTTACATTACATCTATCACAGAAACAAAAATCCGATGCGGCTTAATCAGTTGCGTTCATAATCAACCCATTATATCCCCACCAAGGGGCACGGGTCTCTTCCCTTAGGAAGGTATAGGCCATACTCTACCACGGGCGCCAAGTGCGGATTGGTGGAAGCTTGTAAGACTGGCTGGTCTTACTGAGAAGTTTTTTAAGCTACCCTATGGCCTCTGACTTGGCTTAACGACTGCCATCTATCGACGGCAGCCGGCACCAACTGCTTAACGTGCCTTGCGAAGCACGGAACTGCTCGGAAAAATGCCACTGGCGTTAGTCAGACAGTGACCCATCCATGGACTGAACGCGCCGTATGGTGCTTAACCTTAGTAATCGTTTTAAAATCACTCAGGCAGGCCAGGCTACGAGCTGAATCAGTTGCTGTACGCCCTTGAAAAGAATAATAAAATTAAAAACCATTGTTGTAGTGAGCGATTCCAAAAAATCTACAGGTTAAAGGTCACTTAGATATATTTTACATTAGCATCATAAATTAGCAGACAGCTCGCTGTCAGCTGTCAGCTAATTTATGATGCCAATGTAAAATATATCTAAAGATCAATATTTAAAGCGCATATGTGAATGATATTATTTTTGCCGGGTGGGAGCAGAGTCATGTAAGTGGGCTATGACCTTAAAAGTTTTCGTGTGAAGAACGAACTGCATAACGCTGGACGCCCACCAGCTTAATGGCTCACGATGGGCGAAGACGGCCGCGGCAGAAACGAGTGATTTAACTGGGAGGAGGCCTACGTGCAGCAGTGGAATAATACGGGCTGGTTGCTTGATTTATGCTGATAACTCTCAATGCTTCTTTCTTTTTTCTTTCAATGCCACAGACATTTTTTTAAAATCTTAGTTACTTTAGGGACTTTTGGTACGTATAGTGACGATGGCACTCCCATCGTGCCCGTTTTAATTAAACCACCACCAATATTCTTAAATCTAATTACAATAAAATTATGTACTAGCGTAATACTAAAAGTGTATAAAAGCTTAGCCTCGCTACAGTTTGGCTCAGACAGAATGTTCTGCAAGATTCCAACATCCAAGTTTATTTTATACGTAGCTTGAAGTTCTTTTATTTTGCTACTGTTTCGAGTACATTCCAATAGCAAGTGTTGAACATCCTCAACTACTCCACACTCTGAATAATTAGGAGAATCAACTGTTTTCATAAGATAAGCGAACTTATTCGAATGTCCACTATGCATTCTGGCCACAGACTTGCTTGATCGACTGTACAGATAGAAAGTACCGGTTGCGTACGTACGGCTAGTTGTTGTCACTTAGTGTGTTCCCGTTAACTTTAGTCCGTGCGAGTTGGTTTGTTGTGATCTCGGGATCCGTAACATAAGTGCAGTCTTAGTTTATATTACCCCCTGTTTCTCAAACGCGAACAGTTTGCTAACAGCTGTCAGTTGTTTTTTTGTATGCACTTTTGACAACTGACAGCTGTTGACAATAGAAACAAACGGTAAGCGTTCGAGAAACCGGGAGAAATCAGAAATCAGAAATGTATTTGAACGTAAAGAATTTACATTCTGCTTGTTGAATGTCAATGTACATAAAATGATAATGTTAGCCGCCGCCTTGGGGCCGAATGTAGTGGAGAAAAAGGCAGCAAAAAAAACTCCACTCTGACCACCTTTTCTCAAATCATCTTAGAAAATCTAATACAAAGTTTGGTCCATCTACCTAAGAAAGTCAAAATTCAAGACCCATGAGTGCAATTAATACTTGCAATGTCAAACATTATTTGATATTCTTAAACAAGTATGAAAACACCAATGCTGCGGCCAGACACATGAGTGGCTAACCCTCGGTTTCTAGAACGCTAACAATCTGTTAGTCTACTTTTAACAGCTCTAAGTTGTTTTTTGTATGCACTTTTGACAACTGACAGCCGCTAACAGTACCTACATTAACTTAGCGTTCGAGAAACCGGGGGTCAGTCCTTTAATTATTTTAATTTTAGCAGTTTAGACCCGACTGAAAATAATAATTAGCGTAGCATGGGGTCACTCTGTTGCTTGATCAACATTATGTTGAGTCGGGCCCATTTTTGGACCTCATTAACCTACATACGGTCACTTCTGGCACCCTTTTTTCATTTCTATTTTGTTATTGTTTGTTTTCGTGTGGAAACGTTTGTTTAATTTTATTTTACTCACATTTTTTGCGTTGTCTATTAAATGTGTAGGTATATTGTAGGTAATGGTTTTTTGTTATCTATCTTCTTATATATAAAATTCAAAGTCCTGACTGACTGACTCACTCATCAACGCCCAGCCCAAGCCGTTTGACCTAGGAAGCTGAAATTTTGCACAGAGGATCTATATATAATGTAGGCAAGGAATAAGAACGGATTTTTTGAAATTCAACCCCTAAGGGGGCGAAAAGGGTTGCCAAAATTTGTATGGGAGGTATAAAAAATGTTGTCTGATTTTCTTTAAATTTAAAATAAATACTCTTCAACACAATTGATTGAACACGTGTTTCGCCGTTTTTTCTAAATTTAACCCTTAAGGGAGTGAACGGGGTTGTAAAATTTTGAACTAAAGTCCACGCGGACGGAGTCGCGGGCGAAAGCTAGTATTCTATAGAATCAAACAGACATTGTCAAACAAAAGTATTGTTGTCGGTGGTGGTGTGTTCGTGTCTTGCTTCTGCTTGAAAAAGTGGGAGGGAGGGCGGTGCATTAACTAACCGCATGGTGCTTGTGGGATATTGGCGGAATTTAGCAAAGTAATTTTCTCAATTTAATGCTATGGTTTTTTGTTATGTTCCTACATACCTACGTAACACAAAACCTATACATATACTGTAATTGTTTTGTGTTTTGACAAGCATGAGTTTACAGTCTGTTCTCAATTCTCTAGACCTCACACTAACACCTCGGGCTCTAGCATAGGCTTCGGTTTTCGCCGAAAGCACACGAGTGTAATACTACTTCCTGCTCTGTATAAAACTTTTCTTCACTATTTTGAAAAGTTATGTAAAGTTATAAATAACAATAAAAAATAAACCTTGCCTTATTGCAATTTAATCGAGACTCGCGCCAGCGAGTCCAGCCAAGTTCGGGAAAAAAGGAACTGGCGACGCAGCAGCCGTGTGTAATATTACAGGAATCACTTCGAGCTACTTTTGACCCCTTCACAACTCTACAACTATTTAACCTACGTATATGAAAGGCGATGGCCAAAAAACAAACCCAGTTTCGACAACAACTTCTTATGTACGTTTTGAATAGGCTTTATATGTACATTAAAAAAATGCCTTTATTTTCTCCTTAAATAATGGGGTACTACCATCATACCTTATATCAATCTAGATACGCGGCATCGTGTCAAACTAAGTTCTTTACTACTCATACACATTACGGTGCCGAATCAAGTCCAGACATGTGACTTCTAAAACATATTACTGCTATGTACTATATAATAGCCACGCAATCTCGGAATACTGCTGTAGCTGCATACATGGTCGTCATACATTGGGCAGTTGCGCCCATATTATGTCAATTGTGTATTATCTTGCCTGGGCCAGACACGAAGGTGACTTGATTCAGCCTGCTGTTTTTTTGGATGAAGTGTGTTTAGACTTAGAGAATGATTAATGTTAATAAAAATAGCAATATTCTGTTTTTGTTTTTAGTTTTTATCTTGGTTTGAAATGTTTTATACCTGTATTTATACCTGTATGTCACGTCACGTGAAGCCCATGAAAACGAAGCTTGACTGGCTGCAGCTTAATGAAATTCGATCCTCGGCAACCAAAATAGTAACAACAGATTAATACTTTGTCAGGATCGTGTCAAGTAGCAGCCCAACGTCTCTGCTTACCCCTCTCGGATACAGGCGTGAGATTATGTATGTATGTATGTATGAATAATACTTAAAAAAGCAGGAATAAAATACCAGTATTTTAAGAAAGGTCGCCTAGTTTGTACAAAATGTCATATATTTTTAGTTATTAATTTTTTCAAGACCACAATAGTTTTAAGACTTAGTCAGTACATTTTTGTTATGGCCATAAAAAGCCGCTTTAAACCACATCAAAGAAGTTTTTGTCGACTCTGGGTTTTTTGTGTATTGGCACATTTCTTAAAGTCCATTAGCTTGCCTAGGATCCAAAGTTTCATCAATGCTGCTCAAACAGTTATAGATATATTAACGTTTAAAAACCGGCATTTTTATGACTAACTGACTGACTCACTTATAGATCAAAAACCTAACCCACTTCTAGATGAACTAGAAACTTGATATTTGGCATCAAGGTAGACTATTAGGCATATACAAAGGAAAAAATTTAAAAACTGAAAATTATTGATATTAATATCCTCATAGTTTTAGTTCCAAATTCTGCCAATAGATGGCGCTTTTTAATTCTATATCGCGGTATGGTTTTGTCTCAACCGATTCTATATAATATCTGTAAACGACTATCTTTCCTATGTACGTTACGTTTCTCTTAATTGTAAATGAGTTTCGGAAAAGTCGTATGTTATGTTCGTAGCCGATTTCTAACCCCATCTGTTATCGGTTCCCTAACAATAAATACCGATGTATATTTATTAGTGATCAATACCAATAATCTCTGTGCAAAAAGCAGTGATATCCCATCAAAAACATAAATGTGAATGATATGGGAGCCAAGTTCAATAGGTATTAAGAACAGACGTCGTTATCGACTTCGACTACAAGATCACTAGAGATGTAAATTGTTATTCAAGCTTAAGATTTGACTTGGCTAGTTTTCACGTACAGGCTAAATAATATTTATTTAATGAACTCTACTTCGTTTAGTCATACGGAGGTTAGTGTACTTTCTGTTTGTATTGTACTTATGCTGTTAGGTTGATATCATACCTATGTGACTTTTCTGAAATTTGATTTGTTGGTAAAAAGTAGCAGTCAAATCTTGAGCTTGAATTACAATTTACATCTCTAGTGATCTTGTAACTAAAATTTCATGATTTTCTTCAGAGAACTTGGCAGCACCCATATAGATCTCAATTCTTTTGTCGGCGAAGTCGATAACGACGTCTGTTCTTAATACCTATTGAACTTGGCTCCCATATCATTCACATTTATGTTTTTGATGGGATCGGTTTATCCGATAGTAGCCGAGGTATATTCTAAAAGCTGACAGACTCTATGTAACTACCTAGGTACAATAATGCGGTTTGGAGGCCGATATAGGTAAAATAGTTCTTATTTTTGTCACAGATTAGCGAATTTTCTGACTAACGTTCGCTTTTCGATTATGTCGTAGAAAGCGTATCTTCCGTGGATGGTTCAATAAGTGAATTCCACACAAAGTATCGCGTGTTTGCGAGTAGCATGCTATGCCGGTGCAGGCTGCAATTGTTGCAAGATTAGCACTCCTCTTGTGGAAAGTTAACACACTTCTGTCACTCAATGGTGTTTCCCGGGATAGGCTAACAACAGGGTTCTCAATTGAGAATATCACTAAGTAAATACTTAAGTAACGTTCTGACACGCTCTTTTCCGAGAAATTTGACGAGGCAGCACCACAGTTAAGTCGTTACTTAGTGGAATTCTCAATTCAGAAATCGTTCCTGTTCGTCCCCGTTCCCGAAATTTGTGCAAATTACCTCCTTCGCTCAACTAAGCAACTTACTTTACAACAGAGTTATTAAGAAAAAAAAAGTTCCTAATAAGCTATTTGACCGATTTCTGAAAGCCATCTCATATTGTTTGTTGGTGTTCATGGAGTTCTCAGAAAGTGGTCATTTGAAATCATGAAATTCTTTCGTGTAGGTATTTCTTCTAAAAAAGGCAAACGAAAATTAACTTTTCAAATAAGCCGCCAAAAAAGTCATTGAAGCGACAACAAAATGGCCCATCGTTGTAAACAGATTGCCACGTAACAGACAAGAGAAAAGAGAAAAAAAAAATAAGCCACCAAAACGCTATATTAGGCAATATGGCGTCGCGCTGAATTATGACGTCACTTCCCGGTAAACCAACCAATGAACGTAAGACATAATGAATGACAGACGCCATTTTTACTAGCATGTGACGTCATCATAGAATCGGCAAATCAAGGCAGTTTTCGATACAATTGGCGGCAGAGGCAGATGCCAATTATCAAATTTTATCTTGTGTTTTTTTACAAATTATAATTGTTTTTATAGTTACTATAATACGTATGTATAAATAATAACTACTGATGTTTTATCACAATGTCAAATAGCCTATTCCAAAGCGATGTTTCTGATAAAGATACCGGGAATATGGCGCAGTCGACGGAGGGAGACTGCTTGGATGGAAACTGTCTTTCCTTGATTTTTTTCCAAGCTGAAGATGACCTTAGTCTGTACAAGCAAATATGCCGTGATACGACACAACAGTTTTATAACAAAAGTATTGTCTTCTTAGATCATTTAATTTGACCGTGACTTATATTTTTTTGCATTAAAGAACTGTTGTGATTTTGTGATTAATTTGTTATTCAGAGACCTCCGAGACGCAATAAAGATAGGTATACATAATTGGTTACAGTCTGAAACGGTAAGTGCGTTGCATAATCTACCTCAAATTGCAATACAAAGGTTTTCTGGGGTACAATTACATAAGAATCCACTGCATGGAGTTGTCTGATTTAGCTCTTTGTTCCCAGTATGTCACACTGTTACATTCTCCCGATAGAGTGGAAAGTTACGTTATACAGTGTGGCCCTGGATAAAGTGCAATACCGAAAGGGGATGAAACTAGACCATGAATCATTGACTAGAAAAATATAAAAAAAAATTATAAAAAATTATTGTAGGATTTATTGGTATTTTAAGATTTTCATGTTTCATTAAGGACTCTTATGTACAAAAGTATTGATTCCTTCCAAAATAATGGGTCTATTTCTTTGAAATAAAAAAAAACAGTATGCCTAATACCTGGCGATGACCATGAAATAATAAATAGTCCGCAAAAAAGTAACTATCTTGGGTAAAAAAATGTATTTTTACGAAAAAAATGATTTTTTTAGACGTTTATTTTAAAAAACTTCAAATTACTAAAAAAATGTGCGCTATAACTATGTAATTTTATAGCTTATTTTTATTCTTTACCATTTTAGCTTCCAATTAAAAAAAAAAACAATGTTCTAACTAAAAAAACACGCTATCTACGAACTTTTAAAGTGGAGCCTAATCGTGTTACCGTGCAGGTAGAGACCGTTTTTTCCATTGTTTCCGTCCTACTCTGTGCCCTTCGGCAGTCGCAGTCCTTTTGTTCTACACTCAGGTAGAGGGAAGGCGAGGGGAGGGGAGGCAGGGGGTTCGAAACAGGACTTACACAGTCGCTCCGATATTCTCGCCGCTGCTACTACTGTTCTCGTTCTCGCATTGTGTTCCCGTTGATTTGTTATTAAGTTTTTGTTACATTGTTGACTGTTACGTTTTCTACTGTTCGTTACGTTTGGACTGTTCCTGTTCTGCTGTTAAGTGTTGACGAAATGCCGCGATTGACAGAGTTCTCACCTCGAGAAATAGCCGACATGCATTATTATTATGGCATGTCACATGGTCGCACAACAGTCGCTCGGACTGCATACATAAATGCTTTCCCGGGCAGACTCATACCCTCAGCTCGAAATTTTCAAGAGATTCATAGGAGGCTCTCCAACATTGGACTTGGTTTGGCACGAGATCGCCGTGAGCAACCAGCTGTCGTTATTGACAATGCGATAGAAGAGACCATTTTAAACGATCTGTTTGCTGACCCTACAACAAGCATAAGACGATTAGCGTTGCGTCATGGCATATCGAAGACGTCTGTCTGGCGATTTTTGAAAAAGGAGGGATTGCATCCTTTCCATTACCAACGAGTACAACATTTACACGAAAATGTAGATAATCGTCCAAGATGCGTAATGTCGACGTGGATTCTAAGAAAAATTAGAGCTGACCCAAATTTTCCCAAACGCATTTTTTGGATGGACGAAGCGACATTTACCCGAGACGGCATTACAAACTGCAGTAATTTGCACCAGTGGTCTCACGAAAATCCACGATTGAAGCGGGCATCTACTTTTCAAGTAAAATTTTCAATACACGTATGGGCAGTCTTAATCGACGACATTTTAATTGGTCCAGTCATTTTACCCAGAACCCTCAATGCTGAACGTTTTTTAGAATTACTACAAAATTTACCCATGTTGATGGAAGATGTTCCCCTGGCTACGAGACGGCGTGGGCGTATGTATCTCCAAATGGATGGATGACCTGCACATTATGGGCGGGAGGTGCGGCGATTTTTGAACGAAAATTACCCGAACCGGTGGATTGGCCGAGGAGGGCCAGTAGGCTGGCCAGCGCGTTCACCTGATCTGACACCCCTAGATTATTTTTTATGGGGTGTCATGAAGCAAAGAGTATACAGCACGCCAATAAATACCGAGGCACAGTTGCACGACCGAATAATTCAGTGCGCAAATGACATTAAAAATGATCCAGGAATGATTCGCAGAGCCACTAACCAAATTAATATTCGTGCAGTAATGTGCTTGCAAAATCGAGGAGGCCATTTTGAACATTTAATGCATTAAATAAAAATGCAAAATTGTAAATTACGGATAATTTTATTAATAAAGTTATTGTGATTAAAGTCTGACTTTTATTACCTATAAATAAAATAAAAAAAAAAAAAAACTCACGCCCGTTATCCCCGAAGGGGTAGGCAGAGGCACCAGTCTCTAGAACTGGACCCACGTTTTGCCGAGTTTATTAGGTCCCAAACGTGACAAGTGGCAAGCCTGTCGCCGTTATCCGGGCACAATTTATCAGCGAATGGTGTTGCTGTTACCTACTAAAATGTAAATAACTCCTACCTAGCCAATTTTTTAGTTAGAACATTGTTTTTTTTTTATTTGGAAGCTAAAATGGTAAAAAATAAAAGTAAGCTATAAAATTACATAGTTATAGGGCACATTTTTTTAGTAATTTGAAGTTTTTTAAAATAAACGTCTAAAAAAATCATTTTTTTCATAAAAATACATTTTTTTACCCAAGATAGTTACTTTTTTGCGGACTATTTATTATTTCATGGTCATCGCCAGGTATTAGGCATACTGTATTTTTATTTCTAAGAAATAGACCCATTATTTTGGAAGAAATCAATACTTTTGTACATAGTCCTTAATGAAACATGAAAATCTTAAAATACCAATAAATCCTACAATAATTTTTTATAATTTTTTTTTATATTTTTCTAGTCAATGATTCATGGTCTAGTTTCATCCCCTTTCGGGATTGCACTTTATCCAGGGCCACACTGTATAAGGTCTGATCTCATCATCATCTCTTTTGGAAACAGAAAAACATTCGAGGATTAACTTGGTGATAATAATGTTATCTTACGTAAAAAAATATTTTTAACTAATTGATTGACATCTCCGCAAGACCAAATAACTCAGACTCAGTTCTTAGACTGAATCATCATATAGGTAATATTCTAACAAAATGAAAGAGATATTTATGTAGAAGATACTGAAAACCACTGAAGAGTTAAGAAAAAAATTAACATGAACTGATGTGTTTCTGAGGCTAGGCATGATGCCAATAAATTAAATGTACATATTTCAATTATGTTGTCCAAATAGAATTTGAATATTTCAATGTATGCGGCGCTAATTTAAGCGATAAGATTGTAACCGCTACTCAGTTTTAAGAAACCCTGAATAATTATTTCCCTTGATTGTGCAATAAATATTGTCTATCTATTCATATGCCAGGTATGCTTACAAAGCTTTCATCGCGGAAACGCAATAATCAGACTCCCAATCGAACTGTGCACAGTTCTACATGCAAAACTAGTGGACCTTGAACCGACCGGTTGCATAGTAGCACAGACTTGTATTGTTTCCACCGCCGCCCGCGCCATCTCTCACGCAGAAGACAGCAGGATTCGCTCAGCCGCTCACGGGACTGGCTAATGCTCTGAGTACCAGAAATTAGATAATTTGCCAAAGAAGGTGACTTGAGAAAGTTACAATCATTACCAAGCTGAAGTGACAATGGGCTGGTCACATAATAATATGCATAGCCGATGGGGTGTAAAATGCTCTTGAATAGAGATAACGCTCATCCATAAGAGCAGAGATTCTTCGCTCCTATCTTTCTCGCTACATAATCGACCATGTATCTAAATGTTTATGTTAATAAAATTACTTAATGAAAAACCGGCTTCGCTCGGCTAAAATGTAATGTCATAATGATATTCTACATAGCTACCACGTTCCGACCCGTACATACCGACCACATATTTTTATATCCACTTGCTTTTTCATTTCAACAAATTAGAGTTTACAATGGACACCTGCCTGTGACACATATTATGATGACATAACATAACACAACCACAGATTTTCACTTCTGACGGTTCGTTCGCGGCGGCTTCCAATTCATGCCATCTAGTGGTGATCGACATCTCTTGGGCTATAGATCTTTTCCAGGTTGTCCTCAGCCGTCCCCTTTTTCGGTTGCCCAATGATGTGTGAGATTGTCTCGTCAGGCATGTCTTGTCCCGAGCCCCGGCATCGTGTGTGGTCTATCCAGCGCCTTTTCCTATATAGGATTTCTAGGTAGACAGTATCGCTTAGTAATTCTCCAAACGTTTTCATTCCGAATAATATAACTATGCAGTCTACATACGAGTATAAAAAAACACTGAAAGCAGCAGGTTGTAGCTATTACATTGAAGGTTAAGTTAAATAAATGCCGAGCTAAAATAATATTTGGTAATCGAAATATTTAAATAAATTGTATATAACGCCGGTGCAAGGCTGTTCACACAATTCGGTTAGGTAGGTACAGTCGACAGCACATCATCCTATACACCCATACACTCTACTCCGTAGCATTATGGGCGACTTTGCAACTAAAATTTGAAGGATGACGTGCTGTCGACTGTACATACACTTGGTGTTTTTAAAATGGTCGATTGTAGTTTCATTTCTTTCAAGTAAATGATACTTTCAAGGCGTCAACGAATGTCTAAAGCCGGGTTTTGTGTTCATATTTTTCATGTAAAATTACACAAGCTAATCAGTTTGCTGTGTGTGCGTGTAACATTGTTATTGATTAGCTTCCTTGAGCAACGAAAACCTTTTCCGGAAAGAAATACAACGGTGTAATTAAATTGATTCCAAGGAGCATTTAAGATTTATTTTCATATAGCAAAAATTTGTGATTGTTCTTGATGATTTAACATATTTTGTACGTTGCCCACGACACACTCCTAGCCTAGTGTGGGGACACAATAATACTAACATTATTCTTTCTGTTTAGTACAATAATATCTACAACTTTATGCAACAACTTTATACAACATATTTGTGATAATTTAATATACTATTTATTTTTGATTTAAGATAAATGTTTCATGTCATTATTTTTTATTAAGGTATTGTATTATACCATTTTATGTCTATATTAATAATTTCGTTCGGGTCTACGGTAGACTCGACCGATATGCACACCAAATGAAAGAGCGTAATAAAATAGTTGATCTGAGTCGACAAAATATGGGCGGAAAATTCATATTATCGAGCAGCATCAATATAAAAATTATTAAATTCAACAATGGCGTTGCTAAGTAAACATGTCAATGTCATCATTGTTGTGTTAGTGTCACAAGTTTTCATTGTGAACTGTTATGGCCGGTTTACATTATTTTAGTGTTTAGGAGAGTGCTATAATACAATTAGAGAGGCAAGTGCATTAGTACATTACTAGACGTTCGAGTGACCGTTTATATTTCTTCCAGTAGAGTGTCACTTCGTCGACGTCGCGAAATATGCGCTATCCTACTCAAAATACTATGAGTTTTAATGGAACACATAAGTAGGTAAGTTTGATAATTCGAGTTATTGAAAACAACACGCACCCGTCACGGGTCACTTGCGTACTCTCCTAAAGTTCTCACTAAATTTTTAGTTTATACACAGATAAGTAACGAGGATAGTAACGCGCTCAGGTGTTACTGGATAGAACAATAGAAACCAATTCTATTTTGATTCTAATTGAAAGGCAACTAGAACCGTACTATACCGTAAAACGTACTAAAGCAAGTGGCGCTTACACGTTTCTACAAAAGCACTCTCCTTAAGAAAGAAAGATAGAAATAAAGAAAGAAAGAGAAAAAAAGAAAATTTTTTTATTTGATACTCAAAACAAAACAAAAAAACACATACACACAGAGTGCGTACAATAATAAAAAAAATAACACAGAAAGCATAAAAAGCGCAAAAATAAATAAACTATACAACATGAAAATAATAATAAAATACATTAAAGGTTGAGCCCCCAAAATGGGCCCGATTCATCACAATATTGCAACAGAGTGTAAAGTAAAGCACTCTCCTAAACACTAAGATAATCTAAACCGGCCCTTTGATCTAATTTGTTAACTCCATGGTGTGTGGAATACCGTGGCATCTTGGTTCTAATACCAATTAGAACCAAAAAAATCGAATTGGTTTCTATTGTTCTATCCAGTAACACCTGAGCGCGTTACTATCCTCGTTACTTATCTGTGTATAAACTGAAAATTTAGTGAGAACTTTAGGAGAGTGCGCAAGTGACTCGTGACGGGTGCGTGTTGTTTTCATTAACTCGAATTATCAAACTGACTTATGTGTTCCATTAAAACTCATAGTATTTTGAGTAGGATAGCGCATATTTCGCGACGTCGACGAAGTGACACTCTACTGGAAGAAATATAAACGTTCACTCGAACGTCTAGTAATGTACTAATGCACTTGCCTCTCTAATTGTATTATAGCACTCTCCTAAACACTAAAATAATGTAAACCGGCCATAACAGTTCACAATGAAAACTTGTGACACTAACACAACAATGATGACATTGACATGTTTACTTAGCAACGCCATTGTTGAATTTAATAATTTGATGCTGCTCGATAATACGAATTTTCCGCCCATATGTTGTCGACTCAGATCAACTATTTTTTTACGCTCTTTCATTTGGTGTGCATATCGTTCGAGTCTACCGTAGACCCGAACGAAATTATTAATATAGATTTCGTTCGGGTCTACGGCAGGTGTTACTGGATAGAACAATAGAAACCAATTCTATTTTGATTCTAATTGAAAGGCAACTAGAACCGTACTATACCGTAAAACGTACTAAAGCAAGTGGTGCTTACACGTTTCTACAAAAGCACTCTCGTTAAGAAAGAAAGAAAGAAAGAAAAAAAGAAAATTTATTTATTTGATACTCAAAACAAAACAAAAAAACACACACACACAGAGTGCGTACAATAATAAAAACATAACACAGAAAGCATAAAAAGCGTAAAAATAAATGAACTGTACAACATGAAAATAATAATTAAATACATTAAAGGTTGAGCCCCCAAAATGGGCCCGATTCAGCATAATGTTGCAACAGAGTGTAAAAAGTAAAGCACTCTCCTAAACACTAAGATAATCTAAACCGGCCCTTTGATCTAATTTGTTAACTCCATGGTGTGTGGAATACCGTGGCATTCAAGAAGATTATTATAATCTGTGCCAACTGAGAATGTGTAGTAAGTAATCTGTGGTGTTTTTCATTGGCGGGAAGACAATAATTGACATTGAGTTTTGGAAGGGTCTAAAAAATAATTGAAAAAGGAAATCAAAGTCATAAATTGATCTTTATTGTTTTGCTTAGTTAGGTACCAATAAACTTATTGAAATGAAAAAGCCACTAGATAAGAAAAATACCAAAAATTAAAATGATGAAGAAAAACATGTGGTCAATACAAAACTAAAAGCTGTAAAGCCAAAGAGAGGGAGCTGTTTTTAGTTGATTAGCCAAGTGGATTCTACGTCTCATTGAATACGTCATTAGATTCACTAGCTGTTAAGTTTATGAAGGAAGCTCATTTAGTTAGTAATTTGTGATGAGGTACCCATGACAAAGTTATGATAAGTATCCGATTTTCGCCTTGCATTCCTTCATTAATTTAATTTAATTATAAAATATAAAATGTGATAAATTCCGAAGTCTAATGGAGGTAACTCATTGGTAATTTTGTTTTCATTGTTTAAGACTTCGTTAAACAATTTGAAAATATAATAATAGTAATGTATTGATTTTCGATTCTTTGTGGTGAGTTTGCTGTTTACTTTATTTTATTGCATGCTAAATTTAAGTCCATTGTTAACTGTAATTAACTTAATAAATTAATGCTAATCAATTAGGAAGAGCGGGAGTTTCCTGGCACAGGTATTTCTTACTTAAAAGGAATCTCCCAACAAATTGTAACCTACATTAAGTTTGAAACTGAAAATAAACATATTTTGATTTTGATTTTTGATTTTTGATGAGTAGCCAGAACATGTCCAAAAGAGCAAGATTGGCTATCCGTAATAGTGTGCTGGTTCCAATACTGATGTAAGCATGGTACCGAGATTTGGGTATGGCAGAAGAATCATGAAAGTAGGATTAGTGCAGTACAAATGAGATCCTTAAGAAATATGTGTGGTGTTACTTTGAATGACAGAATACGCAATAGTGTGATCAGAGACCGAGGATGTAGAGAAAGATGATGTAGTGAGTGACTAGAATTGAAAAAAGGAATGTTGCGTTGGTTTGGAGATGTGGAGAGGATGAACGAAGAAAGACTGACAAAGCAATATCATATATTGGGCGAATGTGAGTGGAAGGGCCGGTAAGGGACGCCCCAGTTGGACATACTTCGACCAAATAGGGGATGTATTAGCAAAGGGCAAGATTAAAAGTACCCGAAACCGATGTGGGTACATGCAACGACTAATGGATGTCGATGAAGCGAAAGTGATTTGTCAGGATAGTGGCAGGTGACAGTCCGTGGTTTCTGCCTACCCCTCTGGGATACAGGTGTGAGCTTATGTATCTGAATGTATTAAGAGATTTATGTCTACTGGTGGTTGATAAATACAGAGGCGTCACCATATAAAAAAACATAGTGGAATATTATTTTGCGTCTACATTTTACCCGAGCGAAGCCGGGTTTTCGTCTAGTTATACAATAAACTACGAAGCTCACGCTTGTAAAAACTCACGTTGCAAGCACAAACATTATGTCTCGTCGTGCCTGCATCTGATTGCGTCGTTGGTTTAACCTACTAAAACTGAGGTAGTGGGTTCGATTCCCAGTGGGAGCCGCTAGACAAAAAGTCAAGTAAGTGTAATATGGATAAAGTTTATAACGTTTGATAGAAAATGAGCAAAATTTGCTCATTTTCTATCAACCGGAGCAGTGGAGAAAGGCCCTAAGAGGCTCTGCACTCAATGTTTTGCTCGATTAGGTATTATTACTCGAAAAATAGAGTATTATTGTTATTAATAATATACTTCTCTCACTCTTGGTCTTTGTTACTGAATTAGAACAAAACTTCGAGCCAACCCATTACTTAACGACCAAGCTTTGTGACTATCTACTTGAGGTTTTTTGTTAAGCTCCGCTCTAATTTCCTGGTATGATTAATCTTTACCAGACCGTCATCCTTGAAAGCTTTTGTGATTCATTTTGTAACAATGTCGGAAGGTAAACCTTTCGTTTCGAACCGAAACTTTTATTAGGTTAATTTTCGGGGATGATTTGCTTTTCACGGCAAGCAAAGTTTCTTTTGTTAAAATCGTAGCAATGGATTGTGAACTTTATAATAACTTATATAACTTACAATACCAAGTATAATACGAGTTGAACTTGTAGTAGCGGAGACACATAGCACGCAGAACTGATGGCCGATGGGGCCGAAACGTGCTCGAATGGAGACCACATATCGGCAAACGCAGTGTAGGACGACCAGCCACAAGATGGACAGACGATCTCATCCAAGTGGCAGGAAGACGCTGGATGCAAGCCGCTTCCGACCGGTCTTTTTGAAAATCCATCGAGGAGGCCTACGTCCAGCAGTGGACTACTTGTTGCTGAATATTTAGACACTGCCTGTATACGGGAAATAGACAGTTTTTGTCTACAGGCGCCCGAACTAAATCTCTTTACACACGTGACTGGCCAGCCCAAAACAAAATAAAGATAAATCAAGATATTTTTTATTTAAAAACCACAAATTACAAGACAAATTAATTTGACAATCCTTATAAAATTCGCGTTCATATGATAATATAAATAAATAAACTCACGCCCCTTATGGCAGGCAGAGACACCAATCACTAGAACTGGGCCCAGGTTTTGTCGAGTTTATTAGGTCCCATTGGGACCTAATAAACTCGACAAAACGTGGGCCCGTCCCAAACGTGACAAGTGGCAAGCTTGTCGCCGTTATCCGGGCAAAGTAATAATAATCCTTATAAAATTCACGTTAGTAAAAATATTGTTAAGTATCTATTTTTGAAGTAAAACTTTCGTAAGCACTAGACGTTATTAAATTTATTCCGGATACACTTATCCGGAATTGACTCATGTCGTAGCAGTCCGACCAGGTTTTTCGACGTTACAACGTTGGTTGCTCATCTCTGAAGATGCGAGCTCAGTCTGTGCTCACCATGATTAAGCTCTGTGAGTCAGAGCAAAACCTGGTCGGACTCTTCCGACATAAATTCAAGTAACTGTATCCGGTATAAAGTAAATAATGTTGTGTCTAGTTTCGTCGCTGAATCGTGATTTAGAACACAAAGCGGTCACTCGAATAACACGTTGAATAATCCTGCGTCATAAAGTGCGGTCGTGATTTAAGCCGAACTGAACACATTTATTCAGTTGTTCAAATATCAGTAAAAAATCATAAAGCAAAAAACTGATACAAAGAGATCGATCGTCTTTTGTTACCTGCGTTTTTCTGCACCAGTGACAAGGTGCATCGAAACTGTGTCATTGACACATCCACAATAGCTAGGCTGGCAACACACATTACTATTGTGTATAGTTAAGCGAACGATCGCTGCATGATTTGAACAAATATTCTCGTATCCGAAGTAACAGTCAAAGTCAAATATTTTATTCATAGTACAAACAAAATGTTTACTTTATGAACGTCAAAGTGTTCAAGTTTCAAAATTAATAGAAGAAACTAACAAAAAAACTCCACATTTATTCTTAACATGAATAACAGTTTTAGCCTAGTTAATTAAAAAACTTTCAAATTTAAAAATATCTGTTACTGTTGGATGTGTTGAACACTAGACACAGTTCCTCTGATTAAATTTAATATTAAACTACTGTTTAATGCCAGACATCCTTGTTGATTTTATAATAAGCTTTCTTGCAGAGTATCTTGGTAATTAACAGCCCCAAAACACAAACACATCCAAAAATTATAATATGATTATTAATGCCCGGTTCCTATAATATACGCCTACCGGGTACGATCCGTTCTTTCATAAAAATTGTAACCGATCGTAAGCAAGGTTCTAAGGAATTGTTACCGATCGTAAGCAAAAACGAAGCGTTTGTGGATATTGGAACCGGGCATAAGTCTATTCCGGATACACTTAGGTACTTGACTTGACGTCAGAAGAGTCCGACCAGGTTCGCTCCGATTCGCAAAGCTTAATCATGGTGAGCAGAGACGGAGCTCGCGTCGTCGGTTGCTTGTCTCTGAGCTCTGCGAGTCAAAGCGAAACTGGTCGGTTGGACTCTTCCAGTAAAACTCAAGTAAGTGTAGTAGTTTAGAATTCCAGCGTTCCAAGCAAGCGCTGCGGGACGGATTGAGGACGCCCGGAGAGCGTCAAGCGTGACCGAGCCTTTGGCCTTCGGCCATGAATGGCTTGTTTTCGTTTAGCCGTTTTTATTTTTCGTGAGATTAGTTAAATAATGTCTGCGCGACTGTTTATGCTTTGATTTTGCGTGGGATTAGGTAAATAATGGTCTATGGTATGTTAAATAGGACTATACAATAGTTTTTTTATCGTAGTGCGTCAGACTGAGTGAGCTACATTGGCTATTCGAATGCTCCTCGCTCACTCCTGTGATCGTCGTACGCTCTGAGGAAAGTAAACAATCCTCTGGCTAGTATCCTTCAGAGTAGCTGAATTAGGTCACATTGTTCGAGTGCACTAAGGTCGTCATCATCTTCAACTCATTATGTCCCCACCGAGGGGCACGGGTCTCTTCCCTGAGGAAGGTATAGGCCATACTCTACCACGGGGGCCAAGTCCGGATTGGTGGACGTCGTAAAAAAGTAGAATTATCGAACTTAAACGTTAGCAATATTGAAGAAGAAGGAAGAAGAAAACCATTTAACACTACATAGACATACATGAAAAATAAGGCACATATAGGACAAAAGTGGAAGAAATGTGAAGCTAAAGTAACAAAAACAAAGCCTAAGAGTACAGTAGATGTACGCTGTATGTCGGTGCAGCAGAAAAGTCCTCAAGCTCAGTATTAGCCGAGGGTTTGCACCCACAGCACTGATTTTCAGCTGCGGCCTTCCGGTGACTCACGGAGCATCAAAACGGAACAAATTATGTTCGCCATTTGACACTAATGGCACTGATCTTCTCCTGCGGGTAATCCGCACCGAATCCTGAACGATTTAAATAGTCTGTCGAAATTAGTATGGAATTTGACAGTTAGACAATTGGGTATTTGACAGGATGTCAGATGAGTTACTTTTAAAACGGAATTTTGTATGAAAATCCTTGCTTGTGACGTCACAGTTCAGTGCACTCTTTTTATGTTTCATCTATTTAAAAATTGTAATAACTAGTAAATGATTAAAAGAAATACATTTTCCGAATCACTTTGTAATTTTTGTTTCAATCGAGCATCTCAAATAATTTATTGTTGATAGTGTCAAATACCGTATTGGAATCGCTCGGTTTTGGTCAGGTAAATCCGTAAAACATAATAATTTTCAGTTTAAATAACGTAGTTCTTTTTTTACAGAAATCAGAAATTTATTTCAATGTAAAGAATTTACATTCTGCTTGTTGAATGTCAATGTACGTAAAATGATAATGTTAGCCGCTGCCTTGGGGCAGCAAAAAAACTCCACTCCGACCATCTTACTCCACTCTGACCATCCTACAGAAGTAAGAAGTGCAATTGCATTTTTTTTCCGCCTCATATTCGTTTTTATGTTTGGTCGGTTTGCAACATTTGGACTCTCCAAAGTGATTAACAGTTTCACCTTGACGCACTGTCAACTTTTAGTAGGTACACTCGCGTACAAAAACTTTGCGGTACCGGAAGCCGCAAGGCGACCGATTAATCTGATACCTGTTCCGGATATCCTGTTAGGTTTTATTGGCCATCCCTTTTTTATATCGGTTAGTCTATAGTTTTAAACATATCCGTTATCTAGCGCCAATAAGTAAATCAAGTAATAATTGCATACGTAAGATTTATACAAAAATACGCCGTGCCCGAGTGGTTTGTAAACATCAGGGTTTGCGACTCGCTACAAAAAACTTCCCCTTCTCAATACCAACCTAGTATCACTCAGGCAGGATACACCAAGCTCTTCATGAGAATAAGGTTTATTCTTTATACCATGTGCGTAGGTAGGTGCGCAATCTCCCTGTCGCCTTCACATATCAGAATAAACATAAATTGTCATTTCCACGATTTAGACTTGCATAAATTAATACTTCCTTTGTTTCTACAACAACTGGTTCTACAACAAGATTCCCCAAGAGTTACATCCAACACGGTTTAAGAAATGTGTTAAGCACACTGTGCTTATTATAAAATCAACAATTATTTGGAAAACAAAAATTTCTGGTGTTAAACAGTAGATTGATATTAAATCAGAGGAAAATTGTGTCTAATGTTCAACACATCCAGGAGTAACAATTTTTAAATTTGAATGTATCTTCATTAAGCTACAACTGTTTGGAAAGGATATAATATGGAGTTTCTTTATTAGGTAGTTTGTTCTCCACGTAAACTAACAACTTTGAAACAACTATGAATACAGTAAACAATTTGTTTTTATTGTGAATAAAATATTTGAATTTGAATTTATCATACCTAGTTAGGTGGCAACTGCTAAATTACAAAAAAAAGTAGTTATCAAATGTTTCAATTCTATTAGGGATTTTTTGTTTGTTTCGTTTTTGTAGTGGTTGGAACGAGCAGAACCTTCTCTTTCTGAGAGGGTAGGTACTAGAAGTATTTTGCTACATCTATAAATACTTTCTTACCTAAATGTACAATCTACCTACCTCTCATAACAAAAAGTAGCGGCAATTGTTTTCAAACACAACTTTTACTTTCAAAACTAACGTGGAGCGTACTTACAACAGAACCGGTCTGGCAAGGCAACGCTGGAATGTCCAAATTCCACTACGTTTTTGATACTATTCACAAGTAGCTACCTAACAACACTAAATAACTTCTGTAAGTAAGTAGCGAGCACTTTGTAATTAATTTTACTACTCTCTACAAATAAAAAAATCTGAGTGTTAAAGTTATAAAAACTGCACGCCTTGTTTTTATCCCACCTTTTATCCAAGCAGCTCCCGATCCAATGAGATTCAAACAAGAATTTCTTCAATAGCACTGTGTTCTGTACAACTTCATTAATTCCGATTAAATGTACAAACAAATAAATTCACTTTTAAGTCTTCGAAACACACGGTTTTTAACGCCGGCATAGACACGGAACACGCGACGTGCCCCTTCGGATCACTTCTCACGACTGAGTGAGTGATTTAACGAGGCGTGAGTTGAATGAACGAATGGTGTAAGCCTGGGAATTCCAACTCCCTTTGTTCATTGAATAATGAAACTTAAGTCGTCTACTATAAGAGTCATATTAGTTAATTTTGATCGTAATGCGTCCTAACTGAGATCAATTCGCTACGCAGAAATGGAATGGCGGGTTTTTCCAATTTGAAACTATAAAACTTCGAAATTTCCAAACTTCGGCAGAAAAACAGTTCGAAAATATCGGATTAGTATTTTTATAACAATTTGGTAGATAACTACTCCAATATAAAACTACTTTAAAGAAAAAGTTCATTTATTTACGTAAATAATTGTCAATAATTTTTAGTTCCATTCAACTGAAGGAAAATATATGTATGCAGTATTTTACACTGCATACATATAGATATTATCTGTGTGACTGTGACATTTACAGTCTATTTAATAACTATACAAACTTCAACTATTTATTAGTTAAAGGTTAAAGCAAGCAGGTACGAGAAGGCGGTATTAGGTTACTAATTAATGTAAATATATATTTTTACGTAATTTAAAAAATGAGAGTCTGGTACACATTTTCCATTTTATTTATTGATATAATTTTTGTACAAATAACGGCGGTATAATACATCGGACAGGTCTCACATACAAAACTAACGCTAACGAAGCTATTCGTATGTCACAAGTAGTTGCTACATTTTATTTTTAGTTAGTTTAATTCAAAAGAACAACTCATGGAACATGGCGTTTAAAAATCTATGGGCCGTTTTATGAATTGAGAATTTACACTAAGTAGAAACTTAAGTAACGTTCTGTCACGCTCTTTTCTAAAGAAATTTGACGAGACAGCACTACACTTAAGTAATTACTTAGCAAAATTATCAATTCAGAAATCGGCCCTATATCAAAAACTTGTTTATCTGTGACGCGTGGCAATATAGTGCATGATTGTTTGTTTATTTATACTTATCTATGTTCATTTACGCCACTAAAAGAAACACAATAGGTATCTAATTGATTTTTGATTGCTCATTTCGTAAAAGGATATGTTGTATAAGTATTAGTTATTCACACAAGAAAGAACGGTGACCATTGAGTGTTTTGCCAATTGCATCACAATTAAATTGATTGATATAAATTGTTATCAGCTATTCTTTGTAATTGCTCAGACTTGCACAATATTTTTATTCAATGAACTGAGTCAATTGCTTTGTTTTAGGATCAATAGATTAAACACAAATTAATTGCGTCATAATAAGATATGTTTAGTGAACATATTATTGAATCACACCCTGTGAAATATAATATTACTTTTAATGTTACAAACAGTGATAATTGACTGAAATTATTGGTGAAAATCAAAGGCCCAGGGGTAGGGGCCTTAAGGTAGAAAATATTTACTTCACTTTGTTCATTAAAGCGCATTTAAAATTACACTACATACACGATAAATATAATCTATTACTATGACTAGAGCGGTGCTAAAAATATCTGTTAATTTATTTCTGTAAATGTAACAGTTCATTTATTGAAGCGGATGAGTCAAGCGCGAAAATAAATAAACGTTAGTAAGTAACAATATTATTAACTTTATTCTGAATACAACTTGACCTGGGGTGCAATTACGTAAGTACTCCACTGTATGGAGTCGTCTGATTTAGCCCCTTTGTTCCCGGTATGTCACACCACCTTATGTTACACCCACTGCTACATTCTGGGACTTTTTTTCCCAGTAGGTATGTCGTACTCCTACCTCCGAACTGTCATATACCTACATACATATTTCGCATCTCCAGAACTAAAGATCGATCAAAATTTGGGTAAAATGAGTTAAGTACTCAGAATGACTCAGAAAACTCTTTAATGCCTATTTTAAAAAACCTACTTTATTTGGTCAGAGAGAGATGGTGGAATATTTCGGTCTGATTTTTTTTGAGCAACTCGCTGAGAGCGTCGAATACATTTTCTTCATTTCCCAAAAGTTGCAAATTTTGAGTTCAGTCACTATAGCTGTTCTGGAGGTGCGATTTTGACCCTTTCGAGTTGACTAAATGCTTAACCCGTTAGAGTGGATAGTTATGCAATATAAGGGCAGGTCGGACTCTTCCGACAAAAAGACAAGTGAGTCCGGAATAAAGTTAATAATGTGTGTTTTAGTAACAATATTGGTAATAGAAAAAGCACAATTAATATTTTCGTAACTATGGCATTAAACTACTTACAATTTGTCTAACACCACGCATCATTCATGAAAATGTTGGTATACAAACGCTGGGTTTATTGTTCGCTTATCAATTAAACTATTTTATAAAATTAGATACATTCACGAATTGTAACAAACGTTTTGTGATTAGCTATTTTTATTAGTATCAGAAATAAATGTAAAATATTAATTAAATTGTATGTAAATAAAGTTGCGTGCAAATCACTCGTACGACTAGAATTTTATTTTATTTAACATTACAAATAGTTTTATTCATTTAATAACTACTAGATAGTAAAGCACTTTGAAAAGTTTCCCATTGACATAAAAACAAAGAGAAAATTAATTGGGAATTACATCTACAAAGAAGTATCAGAACCAACTTAAAGAGGAATGAATGAATAATTCTGAATAAAGGTTGAAGACATTTAGTTTTGATTCTTAACCTATACTGACTAGGAGCTGTTCTCACACAGTGCATTTGTAAGAAGTACATACATCGATTGCGGTTGTTACTTATTGACTCCGATATTATTTTACTTTCATGATATGTACGGAGATTTATAAAATAATTGGTCAATGCGTTAACATCAATCAAGTACAGTGTAAACGAAACGTCCAAAGTCCAACCAATCATACGAAGAACATTAAAAAACCAGAACACTTAGGTACCACCGAACGTACTGGGGTTTGTTTCATTGATATACCTTCACGCCAATTAGTCGTCTTCAGAAGAACTAAAAAAAAAAAATTACGGCTGTCAAAGGAATGCAATTTTGGACCTCAGCCCAATAGCCATGTGTGATACATCATAAAATAGGTCTCAGCGAGCTGAACAAAAGTTACTATGACGCCAACAGCCAAATGTTCGTCGTTTCGGAGTTATATTTTATTGAAAATTAGTTTTTTTTTCAATACAATATAACTCCGAAAGGACAAACATTTGGCTATTGGCGTCATAGTAACTTAGCGTAATAGTAAATCGCGTCCCAGGACTCGCTTGTCAGACTCTAGTAACTTTTATTCAGCTCACTGAGACCTATTCGATGATGTATCACACATGGCTATTGGGCTGAGGTCCAAAATTGCATTCTTTAGACTTTACATTTCATTGCATTTTTGGTTCGTCTGAAAACGGCTCATTGGTGAAGAAATACTGCATCACCCTCAATCCGGCTGCGAATGTTAAGAACTTCACGACCCAGTGCGTTAATAACAAACAGACTGTATTCACCTAAATGAACATCGAAAGTGGTTCATATAAATGAATATGCTTCGTTTTATGGCGTGCATCTACCCACATTATTCGTTATCGTATGCGGCAGCTTCGAAAGTGACAGCGGGATGTCGAAGTCGCCGCTCAGCGATATTTGGGAGACACATCCGACGATTCCGCTCTTGTATTTCCCCATAGTATTGGCCTCTATTGATGGCAAGCCACCTGCGAACACACAATCGTTTAAGCTTAAGTAGGTCGTGGTATATAATGTCTAGTCTTGATCTTCACGAGATTTGACTTCGTGAGGAAATTGGTAGCATAAATGTCATAGCCCACTTACACGACTCTGCTCCCAACCGGCAAAAATCATCATCAACCCGTTATGTCCCCACCGAGGGGCACCGGTCACATCCCTGAGGAAGGTATAGGCCATACTCCACCACGGGGGCCAAGTCCGGATTGGTGGAGGCTTGTAACAAAATATACTAATTAATAAATACTTCTGTGACCAATTTTTAACGGCGATGGTAATTGGCCATGCTACATTTTTGTACATGAACAGAAATCTCAAACACATTTCGAGAATGCTTTACCTTAAATGACTCTTCTATGACGTCAGCAAATACAGTATGCTTGCAGTAAAATATGCTTTTTAGCAATAAATACTATTATTTTATATCTTTTTTCAAGAAACGCCTAGCCTAGCTAGCCCTCGACTGACTTCTCAACAGAAACGTAGCGATTCTCTTTCAAAATATTTAAATTCAGACTAGACGGCTGTGCCAGCCAGTTATAATAAAGAGGAATCGCTACATTTCCCCAATGTAGCGCAGTATTTTTATTAAAAGATGCTTTTTAGCAATAAATACTATTATTTTATATATTTTTTCAAAAAACGCCTAGCTAGACGGCTGTGCCAGCCAGTTACTATAAAGAGGAATCGCTACATTTCCCCAATGTAGCGCAGTATTTTTATTAAAAGATGCTTTTCAGCAATAAATACTATTATTTTATATCTTTTTTCAAGAAACGCCTAGCCTAGCTGTCTGCTAATTTATGATTTCAATGTAAAATATATCTAAGGAGCAATATTTAAAGCCCATATTTGAATTAAATTATTTTTGCCGGGTGGGAGCAGAGTCGTGTAAGTGGGCCATGACCTTTATGCTACCAATTTCCTCACGAAGTCAAATCTCGTGAAGATCAAGACTAGATGCGAAAATTTACAGAACAGACCGAAGCAAATTGTGTGCATTAGAAGTAAGCACACCCGGTATCCGATCCCTAACTAACTGTAACTGCATCATCACCAATATATTTTAACCTCTTAAGTTCTGAGATGAAAATAACAATGGTGTTCTATTGTTATTCTCAAGGTCAGGACTTAACAGGTTAAGAGTAGGATTCCTTTCGGTGCTCTTAAGGTGCTCTCGGAAGATGCTCTTCCACTGACTTTCGTCACAGCCCATTCTTTCACAGCCTGGTTCGTCACGACATCCACCTCTCAGAATGAGAGAATCTCTCTCTATTTCATGAAAAATAAGGATCGTAAAAAATATTCATAGCTGACGATCTCTGTAGCGCAGTGGTTAGCGCATCTGCCTACCATGCGAGATGTCCTGGGTTTGAATCCCGGCTGGGGACAAAAAAAAAGAAACCCAGGTCTTGGATGTTTACATGTTTGTGACGTCGCTGTTTCTGGTTCCCACAAGACAGTGTGGGGCCAGAAGCAATGTATGTCCCTGTATGTAAATGTTATGTTATGTTATTGGTGTACCTTACAACAGCGTAGGTTATAACGATCAGCAGGACTTGTCGTTAAACTTACCGATGTAAAGACCATTCTGTGTGTTCAGCTGCTTGAGACTGCCGGGCGAGATTTTCCCGACCGAGCCTAGTCCGTCCACTTCCAAAACACCCGCTTGACGGTTTCTGTAACAATTTCATTGATTGAACCGAATTGAAATAATGTATTCACTTAAAATACAATAGAAGGACAGAATACAAATACAACGTAAACAAATAAAGTACCTAAAGTCTGATTTTTATTCCGTAGAATTCTGACATTTCATAAGTGTTGCTACTGAAAAAGTTCTCCACTGAAAAAGGGACAAATTTGACCCATTTGAGGGCAATAAAAAATAAAATTCTACGTATTTTTTATATTTTACCTACAAAAAAGTTAATCTAAATATTTACTTAATGAAGTGACCTAATACAAAAATAACAAATATTTCAATATTACTAACAATATATCGAAATAACTATAATTACTTTATTTTATTCTTTAGCTGGCATCACTGTCTACTAATTCAAGGTTTCGTAAACCTTTTAAGAAAAGTGAAGTAGGCCGCTGTTAGCTCTCTTAATAATTCATGTCAGCGATGATGATGATGATGATGATGAAGATAGTGATATTAGTATTAATGATGATTATATATTTTATTAAAAATATGTTTTCTTTACTTATACTTTTTTACTGTTTGTGTGATGAAAAGGGACACAATTGTCACTTGCCTTAAATTCTTCTTAAATTGCCTTTAATTTGGAGCTCCACACTTTATAAAATGGATACATTCACTAACAAATTAAATGTGTAGACTCAGATGTTCACACTCGTATTGAAATTGAAAAATGTGCCCGGCCACAAAAAGTTTCTAATCTCTGACATGTCAAAAAATGATAACTGTCAGAATTCTACGGAACTAAAAATCAGACTTTAAAGAGTTAAAAAAATAAACTACTTTTTTTCCGCTGCGGAGAAAAGTCCGTCGTCTGCGCAGGACCTAATTCTCACCTCGTGGCGCGAGCCCTGTGCCAGAGACCATCGTCCACTTTTGTGTGGTTCGCTATGATCACCACCTCGCCGCTGCCGAGATTGTACCTGCGAATGACGAGACACTACATTTACTATCATATTTTTATGTTGGGGTAGCAATAACATCGTTCAAGATACTTGTGCACATAAATCTCGCTGGGTGAGTCCTTTGATCACATGCTAACATATTATAATCAAAAATTAAAAAAAAAAAGTTGTTTATTGTTCAAAAGCATAATGTGGGTTTGTACATCACCTAAACTATTTATCTATTAATTTATGATTGCATGCACCAGTGGCGTAACTATAGGGTGGCAGGGCTGGCAAAATGCCACGGGCCCCCGACCCTAGGGAGGCCGCGAGCTCAGTAATATTTTTTAACATTGTACATTTTATTTTACTTGAAAAGTTTTTTTTTTGTAAGTTCTTCTTAAAATCCGTCCGTGAGACAACTAAATACCATATTTCAAGTTCATCGTTAAGCATTTCAACACATCCTAAACGGTCCTAAAAGGTGAGCATTGACGATCAGGAAATTCCCTCATTTTGTTAACCAAGACAGTACTTTTTTCGTGCTGCCGCTCTGGGATGAACTATAATACTAAGTTACGGCAATCCCGGATTTGCTATTTTTTATGAGGGCTCTACTGACTGCGTATTTTTTGTGTGATTGTTTTTACAATTGGTCATTTGTATCTTTGAGATTTCGTATTAAAATTTGTTGTTTTATTGAAACTGCAAATGGTGGCAAGGTAAAGTTGATTGTCAAAGTTTGATATTAAAATGTCTAATTCCAGAAAATATGGAAGTGGGAGCGAAAAACGAAAAAGAAAGACTGAAACTGAAGAAAAAAAAATATAAAGCTAGGTGCCTAAAATTAGTCAGTACTTACTTGAAGAATGATGATGAGTAATGTTTAAAAATTTGTTTAGAAGAATTGGAAAGGTTGAGGACATGAATTTGTAAATTTAAAAATGGAAGCAAATAGTGTGGCTAAAAAATGGTCCATCACCCCTGAATTTTCTAAAAAAATATTTTTATATTTGAGTTTATATTATTAAAAAAAAACTACTTACAAGATCTCGTTCGAACCAATTTTCGGTGGAAATTTAATGTACACCATATATTCTTTTTAGTTTTATCATTCTCTTATTTTAGAAGTTACCGGGGGGACACACACATTTTACAATTTTGTTGGAATTGTCTCACGCGCAAACTATTCAGCTTAGAAAAAAAATATATTGAAGACCTTACTATCATGTTTGAAGACCTATTTTTCAGTTTGAGTTCTAAGTATGGGGAACCCAGAAAATTTATTGTTTTTTTCTTTTTTGTGTGAAAATATTAATGCGGTTCACAGAATACATCTTCTTTTCAAGTTTCAATAGTATAGTTCTTATAGTTTCGGAAAAAAGTGCCTGAGACATACGGACGAATGAGAGGTAGACAGACATGACTTATCCTAAGGGTTCCGTTTTTTTTTTAAATGTTTAATAATAATAAATAAGAATCATTTCATCCTGCAGCTGTCTTGAAGTATGCACTGCATTAATGTTATCTTTAACAATTTCTGTGACTAGAACTAGTGCTGAACGATCATTTTCAGGGTTAGGAAGTCACTCGTCTTTTTCCCTAATTCGTCAATTTCACTAATTGGTTACTTTCCCGATTCGTCAATTTCTTAAAAATCTTTAACTCGCGTCATTTTCGCTAATTCGTCATTTTCCCTAACTGGTCAAATCTACAACTCGTCAACTGTCAGTCTCCGTACAGTCATCTATAAAAGTCGGCACAGGACGATAGTCGGCATCGCGCTACTGAATCTTAAAATATCTTCTGTACGAGCGTTTGTGAACCTACTCCTCCTAAACGGCTGGACCGATTTCGATGAATGAGGTCTCAAATTAAAGGTATTGATCTCTCTCACAACAAGTTTGTTTGTATAAACAAAACAACGATATTTTTTCGTACATTTTATGGTGCACGTGTTGCATGTTGCGCTTTGCGCGCTGCGCGTTTTGTCTTCGATTGTACAGTACAACATTTTTGACCAGTTAGAGAAAATGACGAATTAGCGAAAATGACTAGTTAGGGATATTGACGAGTTAAAGATTTTTAAGAAATTGACGAATCGGGAAAGTGACCTATTAGTGAAATTGACGAATTAGTGAAAATTACATGGCCCGATCTTTACTGGGGAAATTCAGTCGAAATGAATCGGGCTTTTATAATACAGAAAAAGTGCATACGAGCGCTCTGTGGAGCTGGACAACTAGATTCATGCCGACCATTGTTTAAAAAATTACGGATACTCGCACTACCGGCTATGTATGTCCTCGAAGTCTGTTTGTTTGTTAAGAAAAACATTGGAGATTTCCAGAAAAAACATTGCAACTTTCTAACTAGATACCCAAATCGAATAGCCAATCTCCAACATAAAACAACTTCATTTGCCAGGAATTGTCACTATATGTATATAAAACTGTACAATTTACTGCCGGACCCGATAAAATACCTAAGTTACCATGCTTATAAAAGAAAGTTATTTCAAATTTTATTGGACAATTGTATATATAAAATTGATGAATTTTTAAATTTAAAATTGTAATCTATTGTATATCTGTGTGACATTGACATTTTTAATTTAATTTAAGTGACGCAATAAATATGTAGGCGAGTATATATACATAGTACCATATATAAATATATATATATATATATTTATTTCCTTATATTAATGACATAATGATATTTTGAAATTTTATTTTTATGTTATATACCTTTTATTACTATAATTTTTATTTTTTGACATGACATTCATTGCTTTAAACTTTTTATTTGATTAATTATGTGATTTATTAAAATTGACATTAATTATAACTGTTGATCTGATTTAATATAAATAGGCCATCTACCGACTTTTGTATGCCAGAGACTGGCGCAGACATGTATGAACGATCGAATTGTAAACTTTTAAGAACTTATTGTACCATGTTTGCCTACAAATAAATTATATTTTATTTTATTTAATTTATTTTATTTAAACTTAGATGATGTTATATACAATTTTGCGGAACAAGAAGCTCGAAGAAAAGATTTTTGGTAATACATAAATACCTATTTTATTGAAATGAAATTGTTATTTTTATTTCATTGTAAAATGAAGTTTCCCTCACGATGTTGTTCCTTCAACGAAAAGCTAGCGAATGGAAGATGACTGAATGCGAGTCTCCAATCCGCATTGGGCTAGAGCGTGAGGACTATAGCCCGTTCCCTCTCCCTTAAGAGAGGAGGCATGAATTAAATGAATAAGATGTACGAATGTAAATGTATAAGCCCATGCCTATGAAAATAAAATTGTTCTTAGTGTCCGATAACTACTAAGTGGTTTATATTAAATTAAAATTAAACTAACGTGACGATTTTTACTGATAGGGCCAGGGCCCCATCAAAAAAATTTGCCACGGGCCCCAAATGGTATAGTTACGCCACTGGCATGCACATAATTTTTTAGTGTATAACAATAGGTACATCATTAATATAACTAAACAAGCCTTGATCCGTAATAGAAAGAAATGTACAATGGTGTTTGCTGGCCCTTATACTAAGCTAGAGCCTGTATGATAAGAGCCAGAAAAAGGTGAGAATGTAAGAACCCCACATTATTAAAAAGTCATATCGTTAAATCATCAGAAATATTGACTTGGCTGACACTACCTACTTTAAAAGATAGATTCTTTTGAAAGAAGAAGAGAAGACGATGTATTCGACGAAAACATTGCTGTAAACTAGCTTTAGCTTGGGATAGATATCGTGACTAATGAAACCAGTCGAAACCAACTCAGGTAAATTTTTTGGCGTAGGAAGGAAGCGCCAGTTCAAGCAACTCGCGGCTCTCTATACTAAAGGCCGGTTCCCCGACATAAGAAGCATATACTCAGTAAATAATTTCCCAAATTATTGAAGAAGAAGAAGAAGAAGAAGAAAAATTTATTATAACAACAAAACACACGCCACAAAACAAAATAAATCCAAAAATTAAACCATAAAATTAGTACAAAACAAAGAATCAGAAGAAAACAGGAGGAAAATAAAGATCACGGCGTGTCACTGCCGTTATAAATGGCAACTGACTCAGCATTATGCTGAAGGACAAGCATTTTCAGTCAGTGCCAAATGATACTCCGCGAGCGTCACAGACCGCGGTGTGGTACAGCGATGAGAGAATTTAAAAACTTAATACTTATGTACAGAAAAATAAGGAACATAATACTTATGTACAGAATAGATTGAGTACTTAAAATAGTTTATTACCAAGAAACAGACAAGACTATTATGTATAAATTAATTTGGTTGCTAAAATAATATATTGTTTTAAGTATAAAATAATATATTGCTAGTCAACGTACTTGTAAAAAAGCGGTGGTGGCGTAGTGGGGTTGACCCTTGCTTCTCGATCATGAGGGTCTGGGTTCGAACCACGCATGTACCAATGACTTTTAGTTACGTACATTTGTTTGTACAGCAACACCATTTGCTGATAAATTGTGCCCGGATAACGGCGACAGGCTTGCCACTTGTCACGTTTGGGACCTAATAAACTCGGCAAAACGTGGGTCCAGTTCTAGAGACTGGTGCCTCTGCCTACCCCTTCGGGGATAACGGGCGTGAGTTTATTATTTTATTATATATTATATATTTATCAACGTACTTGAAAACCAGCACGGAGTTCTCAACGGCGAGCGAGAGGAAGTCGTCGGAGGAGCGCGGCGGCACCTGTCCGCTCCACACCAGCAGTCCGGCGGCGCTCAGGCACCGGAACCGGATGTTGATGTCCAGGGTGTAACTCAGTAACCTGGAAGCGGGGATTTATTTATTTATACTACACCTGCTTGGAAAGTACCTTGATACTTTATCAAATTTACGGTAGAAAGTACGTCATTGCATATCGAACAAATATGCGGGGAGAAAACGTATCTGAGCGGGAGAGAAAAGTGTATGAAAATCCATTTCTTACGTGGTTTTTCTTTTTTAATTTTGGGTAAGACTATGCGCCGGTAACCTAAATATCAAAAGCCAAAAAGTTGTTACAGTGAGTTTTTATCTCCAAGTTCGCAAAATGACACTGGCCACTAGCAACAATTTCAATATAAATTTCAATTAGTAAAGATTTCGTTTTTTATTTTCCTTGTAGGTGTAGTATAAAGCACTATGTATCACTCGAGAGAAACTGCGATTCCCGATCTCAGGTGTTTTAAAGCCCTCGCCTACGGCTCGGGCTTCAAACGACACCCTCGGCGATAATCGGTCACTTTCTCCTCTCGGTGAACAATGTAATATTTTTTATTCTTACACATGCCGGAGTGGTCTGAGGTGGCACAAGACAGAGACATCTGGTCTAAGTTGGGGGAGGCCTTTGCCCAGCAGTGGGATACACTCGAAGCTACGTAAAAAAAAAAATTCTTAAACAAAATCTTACAGCATTACAGCTACTAATGCGCTATAAGACTAAACGTATATGATTATACTTTACACAGTTAGTAGGTATACTTATAATAATAGAAACAGGACATAAGCATTATCACGCAACTCCATCCTTTCTTTCGCAAAACCTCAAACACTCACTGCGTACAGCTGGGATGAGCGATAAGACCGATTGTAAATTTATGTCATCATCATCAGGCTATATTAGTCCACTGCTGGACGTAACCCTCCCCTAATGAGCGCTATAGCGCCCTGAAAATTTTACAAATTTTCTGTAACGTTTAGAATAGGCTATGTGACCGTTTTCTAAAAAGCATCTCATATTTTTTGTTGGTATTCATGGAGTCTACAGAAAGTGGACATTTTAAATACTTTCGTGTATTTATTCTAAGAAACGCAAACGAAAATTTACTTTTGAAATAAGCCGCCAAAACGCTATCTTGGGCAATATGGCGTCCCACAGGCGTTGTGACGTCACATCCCAGAAAACCAACCAATGAACGTAAGAAAGACGTCATCGTAGAATCGGCCAATCCAGGCCGTTTTCGATATAATGGCTGCAGATACATAATTATCAAAAATTTTTCTTGTGATTTGTACAAATCATAATTTTTATTTTAGTTAAAATGCTTTAAAGCGGTTTCAATTCATTTCATACGAATACGTATAAATAATTAAAAAAAATCACTCTGTCATATTTATGGTCTATTCATAGTTATCTATAATTTTATTATTGTAGGTACATCCTAGCTAGTGGCATTTTTCCGAGCGGTTCCGTGCTTCGCAAGGCACGTTAAGGAGTTGGTGCCGGCTGCCGTCGATAGATGGCAGTCGTTAAGCCAAGTCAGAGGCCTTAGGGCGACTTGACAACATCTGAAAGTAAGACCAGCCACTAGTCTTACAAGCCTCCACCAATCCGGACTTGGCCCCCGTGGTGGAGTATGGCCTATACCTTCCTCAAGGAGAGACCCATGCCCCTCGGTGGGGACATAATGGGTTGATGATGAGGGGATATTATCAGCTATGTCATGCGGTGGCAAAACGGCCGCAGTAATTACTGAGCCTGCGGCCATACTAAAGTATGGCCTACACCTTCGTCTGGGCAGAGACCCGCGCCCCTCGGTGGGGACATAATGGATTGATGATGATGTACATCCTATATACTTAGACACAAGTTATAATTCTCTAAGTTATAAGTCGCTGTTTCTGGTTCCCACGACACAGGGCATCCTAGTGTGGGGCCAGAAGCAATGTATGTGCATGTATGTAAATGTTTATGCTTATGTTTAATTAGTCCGGTATTATTACGCTGAGTCCGTAAGTATTATCTTTTTTAGTTTCTATTGTGTAATTATTGTTATATTGTACTTTACGTGTGTAATTTGGTTTTAGAAGATTGAATGTGTGTTGTGTTAGCTACATGAATGTTTTTCAATTTCAATTTACACATCTCCACCGAAGATTGGCGATTTCAAGCGCTGAGATGAGAACACCTCGGCACTTAGTTTTCGTCACGATGCTTTTCTTCACCGTTAGCATTGTTACTAGAAATTCAGAAAGTCGTTGGATTATGTATGAGGCAAGCGTTCTAGGTACTGACCGCGCTACCACAGCTTCTACTAAACTTGCCCTCTTAATACTTTTTTAGTAGCATTAATAAGCTTTCTTACCTTTTTGTGGTTTCTTCATCGTCGATATGTATAAAACTGTCTTTCCCCATGAAGCTGGGGTATGAATTCGTGTCACCCCAGTTTATTTCATTTGTGTCTAGATATTTCACTTGCATGTACGTCCGTCCGTCGTACACGGGGCCCTCTTTCAGTATCTCGTTACTTCTCTCCATACTGCTCTGGTAAAACAGGTTCTTCTTCGACGCGAAGTACTTTTTCTTCTTCAGCTTTTCTGTGTGCAGGTGCTGGACGTGCTTTTTGGGCTTGATTTTGTGGTACTTCGTTCCCTTTTTGGGGACTATTGATTGGTGTGATTCGTTTTCTGATATGTTCTGTGGATAGCCCGGCGTCACACCAAGAACTTCGCAGCCTTTGTTACTGAAAAATAAAGACAATAAATTGTTAATTCAGAACGTTGTTTGTAAAGACATATGTAAGTATATAATGGTTTTAAGTACAGTGCTGATAGGTGGGGCAAAATTACGGCCGTGTGGCTAGGCCACCGACGTCGCGGCAGTTAGATAGGTAGGTATGGTTATGTATGTTTATTATATATTTATTTAATATTTATGTACCGTTTATGTATGTGTATTAGGTATAGAAATATATTGTTTAATATTGTCTAGTTGCAACGACTACCCGTAATTTAGCTTCTTTATCTTTTTCCATCAATGGTTGTCTGGAAGAAATTACTCTTAGTAATAAGGCCGCCAATTGTACTGTACTATGCTATTGTCAAATTTCATGTGTAATTCCTGGTGTACATACAATAAAGAATATTCTATCTATCTATCTATCTACATAGATAGAGAACACTTTATTATAGGTACAAAAAAAGGAGATTAGTTACACAGGTATTTTTTAATCTATACTCTGATTTTTAATTAGGTGGACTAAACTGACAGTTGGTGGGTTGCCACGTAAGGAAAAATAAAAAATAGTGTTGTGCTCAGAGTGATCGAATAATAAATATTTTCATTCAATCATTCGTTCATTCAATTGCAGACTGGTGTATGTAATGTAACTCGCTCGCCCGGCCCTGAGTGATTTAAGATTTAGTTTTGGTAATTCTTTAACCATATGTGAGTGGTTGACCAAAAAGGGACCTCGAGGGATTGGAAACCGTAATTTTTTTATTTGAATTTTTTAATCTGTGGTAAAAATATGTTTTAAAATATTCTGGTTAGGCCAAAACAAAGCTAAAATAGCGTTGTTTTGGCCTAACCAGAATATTTTTAGGTGCCGTACCTATATTTTTATGATTTTTTTTGTGAGTCGAGCACGAGTCGAAACGTGTATAAATACAAAACTTCAAACGCTATTTTCTCGAAATCAATTATTTTCCCTTGAGGTCCCTTTTTGGTCAACCACTCACATATTCCTAAACCTTTCAATTTGTTCAAATTTGTTAAAAATGTTTAAACATTTTTTGTTAAATCTGAGGCTAGATAAGTTTAAAACGTCGTCTGGTTATGTAAGCCTGTTTACATTTTCCTGATCTCACGAGTGTGTATGCTTTGGGTGACATTCTAGATCTACTCTATTAAGCTCTCTTAATATTCTTATATCTTATATTATCTCTCTCTATTTGTCATATTGATTGTATGTTACCTGTTTTACACTCCAATAAACAAATTAAATTATGAACTCTACGTACGCACACGAATTACTAAGCTGAAATGGAGACGGGCGGGACATTTGGTTAGGCGGGAAGACGGCCGGCGGACTAAGGTAGCCACTGAGTGGTGGCCAAGAACGGGCCGACGGTCGGTGGGCAGACCACCAGCCCGATGGGCCGACGACATTGTGAAAGCGGCTGGAAGACACTGGACCGGATGAGTTGGCGTGAAAGAGAAGAGTCCTATGCCCAACAGTGGGATCTATTTACGGGCTGATTACATAGAATAAACTGTAAAATTAAATGATACTTAAGTTAGAGGATTTCGTGATAAAATTATACATTTATAACTTAACAACATGACAGACATACCATATTCATTCCTTTCTGTATTGGAATAGGAAAAAATAAACTTGAATTGAAAAAATAGAATTAAAATTTTTAATTACTTTTAAAGTCTTAGGACGAATTGCACCTCTTTTTCAGATGTAGGTATGTTTGTTTAATTGGTACGTATTTAATGATTAGGATTAAGTTTTCCCCAAATAAAGGAAATAAAATTGAAGAGTGAATGATCGAATGAAATCGAACATTCAATCAACACATCAAGTCACATCACTACGATCTTGGTCTGACAACATTTTAAAAATATAAGAGCATTTTCATCTGTCAGTTTAGTCCACCTAATTAAAAATCAAGGTATAAGAGATTTCTTCAACAACTAACAACATTGACTCTCATTGTAAAAATACATTGACGCCTGCAAGATTTTTTTCTTTCTTATATTACTGATTTGTTGTCTGGAAGAAATTTAATTTAGTAATAAGCCCAATCTTTTGTGGAATTCCTGGTGGACATACAATAAAAAATATTCTAACTATCTATGTAATTATATTTAAAGGCTTAGGTAAGATGTAATATTTAATTACACAACCTTATTTTTTATGGTATTCTTCTAATATTCTGAGGATATTTAAGCAAATAAATGAAACATGTTACATTTATTTCCGTAAATATAATTACGTACCTAAGTTTAATTTAATTTCGTAAATTTTATACAAAAAGTTATACCTGCAACTGTCATTGTGTGTGTCGTCGCAGTTGTCAACGTTCACGCCCCCGAGAGCTGATGACACCACCGACAATTCCTGATCGTTTATGCTCAACTGTAAATATAAAAAAACATAGTTATTACACACAGTGATCAGTGATATAACTTATTATTATCCGGCAGGGAATTTGCCATTATAATGCAAAACGCATAAGCGCCTATCACATTTCGCACCCTTGCAAGAACAACGTGATATTTCAAAGAAAACCATTTTTTATTCATAGATATATTTTTTAACGCGATTTTATTTACTCCGAAAACGCCGGAATAATGAGCAAAAGAGACATTGCATCACGTTATAGCGCTATCTCTTTCGGCCATTTCTTTAAAACCTTAAAAAAATGCTCTCATGTAATGTAAGGGTTCCGAAATAACACATTGTTCTTGCAAGTGTGCGATTTCACTACTGAAAAAGAAAAACCCTTTTAACATTTTAAAATTTACATACATCGCTTTTGACCCCACACTAGGATACCCTGTGTCATGGGAACCAGAAACAGAGACATCCAACATACATCCAAATGTAAATAAATAAATCGGATCGGTAATTAACGTTTGCCGGACCGGAGCTGTGGAGAAAGGCCCTACACCTTATTTACTGAAGCGAACGAGTAAGTGTCAACATGTCAAAAATTTGGTTTTTCAATATGCCGCATATAGAACACTGCATAATATTTAGGAAAGTTATACAAAACGATATGGCTAATAAATGCCAATAAGCAATAAACACAAAAACACTGTTATTACCTGATTTGTCATTCACTCGCAGTTTATTTAACTAAATATTTTATTTTATCATGAAAATACGATGTGCTTAAGAGATCTATGCCCCAAAAAATACCTAAAATTTCAGTGGTCCTCAAATAAAATCGATCCTATAGCTGCCAAATATGTTCGCAACTAGCAAAGATGTAGGACTTTTGTTGAAAGGCCAATTATGATCGATTATTTTATGCTAATGTGCTACGCGAAGTGTAGGTAGAAGTATGGAGAGCTGACTACGAACCTTTTTTTTAATTAAAGGCAAAAAAAGTAAGATAGCGACCCCGACGCCATATTTACTTACGAGTGCAACTTCTCTAAACTATTTTATTTTCTTAGTGTTTGTCTTGTCTTGTTTCGTTGTCTGTCTGTTTTCCTTAAACAGTAGGTACCTATCTAAACCTATGTGGGTATACGATGCAAGCAAAGCTGCGTGCATGAGCTATTTTGAGTGACGTGTAAGTTTGAGAGATGCTGTGTCTTTGTTTACCTTTAGTCGTTCGCTTCAGTAAATAGATTGTAATAGATAAATAGATGAATGAATTAATTTAAGAGTTCCTATGTTTACGAGTCTAAAACTCGTGAGTTTAACGAATGATTAACTAATTAGTCTCTATTTGTGAAAACTTGTAATTAGCATTTTGTTGTCTACTAAATTATCGTTTTGTTAATTTTAGCTGTAAGTTTTCCTCAAAAATAAAAATAAAATAAATAAAAAATAAGTGTATAAAAGTGTGGCTCACCCGTCCGACGCAGCCGCTGAAGGAGGCGCTGAGCGCGAGCCGCGGCGGCAGCGGCAGCGGCGCGCCGCCAAGCATCAGCGGCTGCCGCAGCGCCAGCCGCCGCGCCGCGCCGCGCGACCGCACCGCGCGGCTCGGCGCCGCCCGCCTAGGGGACCGCCAGTGCCCATTACAATCATCATCATCAGGCTATATTAGGCCACTGCTGGACATAGCCCTCCCCTAATGAGCGCCATAGCGCCCTGTCTTCAGCTCGCCGCGTCCGCCGCCCGCCTAGGGGACCGCCAGTGCCCATTACAATCATCATCATCAGGCTATATTAGTCCACTGCTGGACATAGCCCTCCCCTAATGAGCGCCATAGCGCCCTGTCTTCAGCTCGCCGCGTCCGCCGCCCGCCTAGGGGACCGCCAGTGCCCATTACAATCATCATCATCAGGCTATATTAGTCCACTGCTGGACATAGCCCTCCCCTAATGAGCGCCATAGCGCCCTGTCTTCAGCTCGCCGCGTCCGCCGCCCGCCTAGGGGACCGCCAGTGCCCATTACAATCATCATCATCAGGCTATATTAGTCCACTGCTGGACATAGCCCTCCCCTAATGAGCGCCATAGCGCCCTGTCTTCAGCTCGCCGCGTCCGCCGCCCGCCTAGGGGACCGCCAGTGCCCATTACAATCATCATCATCAGGCTATATTAGTCCACTGCTGGACATAGCCCTCCCCTAATGAGCGCCATAGCGCCCTGTCTTAAGCTCGCCGCGTCCGCCGCCCGCCTAGGGGACCGCCAGTGCCCATTACAATCATCATCATCAGGCTATATTAGTCCACTGCTGGACATAGCCCTCCCCTAATGAGCGCCATAGCGCCCTGTCTTCAGCTCGCCGCGTCCAGCATCTGCCTGCAGTCCTTCGCAGATCGTCATCCCACCTGGTTGGAGGGCGTCCTACACTACGTTTGCCGAGTCGCGGTCTCCACTCAAGAACACGTTTACCCCAGCGGTTGTCGGTTCTTCGCGAAATATGGCCAGCCCACTGCCATTACAGACGTTACAATGCAGCCAGCGATAATTCGCTCCTACTCCCGGCTGCCTGAGTGATCTTAGAGCCTAAGCACACTACCGCCCGTTTTCACTAACGACAAACAAGGAAGCGCCTCACTAAATAACTCCTAATTTACGGCAATGCTTAGCTTAAAGTTTCGTTTTACCAATCGATTTTTAATATGTTGGTCCTACCCTTATGAGTAGTCTAGTTTTTTGACATTTGACCATGGTTTTATTCGTCAACTCAGAACAATAACTAGTTGTTGTCACTTTAGGGGCACCTAAGCGCTACGCCATCCCAAATCGGTGTCGTAACTTTAGGTGATGCCTAACGTCGTGACATGACTTAAGGGTAAGTGAAACGTGTTTTTGCTTTAGGCAACTCCTGAAAGGCATCTGATTTAGGCGCGTCCTATGGTTAGTGAAAATGGGCACAAGTATTTTAAACGCGAAGACGACGCGCAGATGACTCGCGTATACCCGCTTCAAACGAGATTCTAACGTAACTTTGTAGCACACAGGTAGATCGTGAAACGCGCCTCTACTGTGCGTGTACGCGCAGATAAAGTGATACAAACTCGCTGTGATGCTTGTAACTTTGCGTTTTGATCAGAAACTCCTTTTCAGTTATACAATGGCGTCGGTTGAGGCTACATTGCTTACTGCTTTTAAAAAGAAAAAAACGTAAAAATATGCGAATCTATTGGATAGACCCATTTAGTGCGCCCCTGTTCCCCTTCCTCCACCCCTTTGTACGCACGTTTGTATCGATTCAAACGCGCGTATACGGGTGTTTGCATCGCGTTAAACGTGCGTTTCAATAAATACAAACGCAACAATCTGTATGTGTAAGTATCTACGGCGCCGAAAGCGCGCGTTTCTTATACGCGCGTCGTCTGCGCGTATAGACCGACCTAGTAGGTACCTAGTTATTGGTACGGATCTTGGAGGAATCGAGGGACCTCTTCAAATTTTAAATGTGTTTTTATAGTGACTCTGTGAAAAACACAATTTAGCAGATACGACAAATAATCATGACAATTTTTTTTTATTAAAAGATAAAAACTGACATCAAAACACGCACCAAGAACAGTAAAAATTATTTAGGTACACGAATATGAAATTAAAATCTAATGAAGATAATATATATTCCTGTAACTTGGTGTCGACTTCAATGTATTTTTTCCAAAATCTTCATTGAATTTTAATTGTTTTTATGTAGCAAACGCAAAGTCACAATCAGCTTAGCGACACACTTATTTGGTAGGTAAATGTTTGCGTATAGCCTCTGTCTTAGCACGACCCATAGATTTGTGACTATAATTCGTTCTTTTATTACTGGTTGACCAAATTGAGGTGCCCGTTGGTAGTCGATCCAAAACTAATATGTAGATAGATAGGTACGTAAAATCCGATAAATTAATATTGAAAGCAACACGGAACAGCGCTGCAGAACAGCAACTTCTTGCGCACGATATCATCGCAGGCGCTTGGGCCTGAACTGCCCCGCTTTTGGGAATTTTGTTCGACATATTGTCTTTCTACGGTATGTTTGTGGTTTCTGAAGGTTTCCCCACCTGTCAGGGCTGTCCGTGTGGACTGTGAGAGTGGCGCGGCGACCGGCGCGGTTCACGCTGATCCTATGCCACGTGTTGGGCGACAACGGGTATGCTGATCTGAAATGTACGGTAACACAAGTGATATTAATTCGAAGTACAACTACTTCGTCAAGTTCTCAGACCGACTTGCACCACCGACTAAAATCCATTTATCGTTAAATTAAATAGAATTTACACAGATAAAGTATGACGGAACTTTCAAAATTCTGTTTAACTTAAAGTTAAACAGAATTTTGCATTACATTTACACTAAACAACGGAAACAGCTTATCTAAATATTACTCATAATCCTTATTAATTTTAATTCACTAACAGATATCTACTTTGTTATAACATTTGTCAGAACTTTAGGTAGAATAACTAACTTTTAGTGATAAGGCCGCCGTCTGTACTCTTAGATTAAGAAATACCTGTGTAATTTCCTTTTTTATGTACAATAAAGTGTTCTCTATCTCTATCTATCTATCTAACGTAACATAGGTAGAATAATAGAAATAAATCGTGTATAGGTATGATGTAACCAAAGTGTAACTTTTTAGAAGCGAATTACAAATCCTACGACTGCAGGTACCTACGTCAATGAAAGTGAATGAATTGTAATGTATGATCCATTTGTCTATACTTGACATTTTTCTCAGACTTTAAACCACAATAAATCAAAAACCTGTGGCGTCAGAAAACTCGATACCGTTTGCAAATTTAGTACTAGCTAGCACTAAATTTGCAAACTGTTTCGAGCCCTCTACCGCTAAAGGTTTTTGATCTATTGTCGTTTAAAGTCTGAGAAAAATGTCAAGTATAGACAAATGGATCATACAATTGTACATTCTACGAACATATTTCCTGGATCTTAATATAGGTCAAATATTGGCATGCTTTCTAGCGGTGACACATTACACTCGATTTACTCGTAAACCTGTATCGTACATATTTTTGTATGTTTTGTCCAATAATGTACCTACATTTTCGGTATATTTTTTTAGAATATAAATGAATCATGTATTAAGTTGTGTCACCGCTAGACAACAAGACACAGATCCAGGTCCAGCAGTGGTCTTCTTGTGGCTGAATGATGATGATCTTGTCTCTTACCTAACGAGCGCGATGCCGGAGCCCAAGTCAAAGGCGAACTCGACGAAATAGTCTCTCAGGTGCAGGGAGAAGAAATCGCCGTCGCCGCTCGCGTGGTCCGCGTTGTACAGTACCAGCCCGTTGCCGCTCGTCGGCTTTATCGTAATCTGGAAGAGAAGAGTTGGATTATTTTTTTATTTGCGTTTTGGCAATAAGTCCGGCAATTGTTTTTCCAGGAGTACAATAGAAAAGAAAATTACATACACGCTCGTGCATTGCTTCTGTCCCCACACTAGGATATCCTGTGTTGTGGGAACCAGAAACAGCGACGTCACAAACATGTAAGCATCCAAGACGTGGGGTTTTGTTTTACCCCAGCCGGGGTTAGAACCCGGGACCTCTAGCAGTACAGGCAGATGCGCTAACCGCTGCGCAACAGAGGTAGTCTAAATAAAGAATGTTTTAATCTTGACAGTATGTCTATTATTAGGCTAAGAACAGTTTTGCTACTATAATTTCACAAATGTACGGAACTTGGAAAATAATGCTGAAGGAAAACAGCGAAGATACGTAAACCTGAGCGTCTAAAGTTCACATACTTCAGCGCTTTGAAATTAACCCATTATGTCCCCACCAAGGGGCACGGGTCTCTTCCCTGAGGAAGGTATAGGCCATACTCCACCAAGGGGAGAGAGCAATACCAACCAATAGTTTTTTCTTGTGATACTAAAAAAAAGAGTACTGCTCTACAATCTGGGGCTCTATTTTTGAATCACTCGTCTCGCGTCGAGCGCTCGATTTCTACTGATTTTCGTTCGACATACGAAATTCGGTATTTTTGAATCACTCGACTTCACTCGGCTGCAACGAATGGTCCTTACCACTCGTCTCGTATGTCGATCGGTAGATTAATTGTCAAAATTTGTGTTAATTTGTATTGTGCTGCGCACAGATACCTACCTAGCGATAAAATAAATGTGAATTTGCTCCTGCTAACTGTTGTAGATTGTGAATATTGTGATCTTCATTGTAGAAAATGAATTTTGAAGAATACCTAATCCTTGGTGGATATTTGGATAGCAGTGATGATGAAGAAGAAATTGAGGGAACAAGAGAAAATCGACACAATGCAGGAATCCTCACTAAAACTGTCACATAGATAGGATCGAAAGAGTATAAAAACGTTTCCTCTATTACCTGAGCGGACATCGCGGCAAGCGTCGCTCTCTGGCCGATGGCCCATTACTCTGACCGATTGCGGTATTTTAATATGTTATCATAACATAACTCTATGTACATAGACATTCAACAATCAGAATGTAAATTCTTTACGTTGAAATAAATTTTTGATTTCTGATTTCTGATCCTTGAACGATAGACGTCATAACGCTGACCAAATATTTTTATTTAAAATTTTTAATAATATGATAATGTGTCCTCAACTGCTTTCCAAATTCAATTTTGTGATTCCACGACGCGGTTCACGAGTAGTTACCGTCCATTTTATCTTCGTTTATCAAGAACCAACATTGGTAAATACTCTATAATTAACAGAATTTGTAGACAGCATAATGAACTTTTTGTAAAAGACAATCTTGTTTTCGATTTGTTTTCTGGCTCATTTAGTAATTTTAGATTAAATTTAATTAAATTATTTCCAAATTCCACCACGTAAACACCGAAACTACTTTATTATGAAAGAAGAGAAGAAGACCCAGGGAAGAGACCCGTGCCCCTCGGTGGGGACATAATGGGTTGATGACGATGACGATTTTTCTTTGTACTGGTAATTATGCCAACTTGTAGTATGTAAGTCTTACTTGTTAAAATTGTAAATGCTTTGTTTTCAGTTACTGGATTCACACTGTGGCTCGATTTATTGCATATTGTTCTGTAAATGTAAAGTGTATTTCTGTTGAAGAACCAAATAAATAAATAAATAAAAATGCTAAAACGTCTATAAAAGTTCGAGATTCTAAGTCACATCAAGCACCCTTACCGGTGAGACCAGATATACGTCCTTGGGAAGTAAGAGTCATTTGTTGAGGTTGCTTGTCGGGCATTGCAAGAGCAAGTACCTATAAACGCATCCTCTCAATTTCCTCAACTCCCGGCAAAACTTTGGCTCGAAACTTTCCACGACCGTAAATATCCATTAGTTCCGCGAGCTCTCCCCAACTTTAAATTGAACTTTCGGTTTATTTCGCATAGATCATACTTTACCAGCCGAGCACCTAGTTTGGTAGATAAGGGGAGATTGACGTATGTAATATACAGGGTGGCTCATTTATAACGGAAAAAAAAACGGTGGTGGTCATTTCAAACACTTTACATAGCTTCTTTTGTGTCCCACTGCTGGGCAAAGAGTTTACATAGCCTCTTTTATATCACACTGCTGGGCAGTGGCCTCCTCTCTTGCTTTCCGTCTCTCTCTATCTCCAGCCACCTCGCACCATCCCGGCGAGAATGCATTTAGGTCGTCCCGCCATTTTTGCCTCGAACATGAACACTCTTCGAAAACTCACTAAAATAATTGAGTAAGTGTATGGGATAACCACAACAACAATTTTTTATCGTTTACTTTTTACGAGAAACAATGGCTTATTTACGAAGCGATTTAAAGCAATCCTTATCCATATTCAATCTGTAGATGAAGATGGTATTTTACAGCATGTAGGTAATTTAAATGAAAATTTTCGAAGATATTACAGATTTAAAATGCAGTGACATAGCGGTTGCGGCGGGGGCGGCGCAGGCGCTTCGCCCAATATTTAGCAGCGATTGCACGCGTTTAACTGAGCTCTCAATCGAGGACGTAGTATACAGGGTGTCCCAAAACTCAACGTCAAGCCGGAACCGGGTGAAAAGTTAAGTCATACTGGTTATCAGAAAAATAAAAAAAATATAAAAAAAATTATAGGCATTTAAAAAAAATTGAAAAATCCTGTTGCCACAAATCTTTACTTTTTCCAATTTTTTTTTGTTTTGTATCTCTGAATAATGCTTCTTTAAATTGTCAACAAGATTTCAAAACCAGCTGCTCCGGCTTGGAAGAAAAGAGATAACTTAAAAAATTGCCCATTTTTAATTTTAATTTTCATTATGTTTGTGAAAGGATGATGTGCAAAATGGGCCCACCTCCAATAAAAATGGCTTGTTTATTAAATTAAAGGTCTAGATACATACGTTCATTATCAGGTAAGTACATACCAGAATTCGCTGTGTGGCTGGAGTTTTTCGATTTAGAAAAAGTTGATATTTTTGGTTATAAATAGAACTTTAAAACCATGTTTTTGCTAATATGTAAACCACTTAATGCGACATCATTTACTAGTAAATGATCCCCTCCGGCCGTTTTCGCAAATGACCAACCCATTTCAGCCTATAATTGTCTTAAGAATTGACTTACGGCCATTTAGGCCTTAGCGCAGACTACATTGCATACATGACCTAAGTCACATCTGGTTGCCCTTCTGGGTTGTCTAGCAATTGCGTCATGTAAAAAACAATCATCATATTCTTGCCCTATTCCCATTATTTGGAGTCGGCGCAGTATGTCATTCTCTTCCATGCGTCCCTATCACTCGCCATCTCTGCATTCACATTCTTATTAACATATCATCAGGCACACAGTCCAACCACCTTTTCCTCGGTCTTTCTCTTCCAGCATATCCATTTGACCATGTAAAAATTAGTACCTATTTTCGCCATAAAACATAGTGTAGTTAGCGCACTAGAAAATTGGGATAACACTAGGATGAGGACGTTAAGAAGAATCTGATAATTGCGTTAGGTACTTGCAGATCGGCACCAAACCGATCATTAATTTTAATTCTCGTGAAGCGTGCTAGATGACTGCGCGTGAGGCAATGCTACTGTGGAGACTTCTCCGCCACCCATGCCACGGATACCGATAATTATTGGTCTGTTATAATTATATTATTTTCATTTTATAAACGAAAAACTTTTATTTTCCTGCCCTAAAAATCTCAACTTATTATCTTATACAGGATGTATCATTAGGTGGTTAAATGTAAGCAAAATAATAATAATAATAATAATAATAATAAACTCACGCCCGTTATCCCCGAAGGGGTAGGCAGAGGCACCAGTCTCTAGAACTGGACCCACGTTTTGGCGAGTTTATTAGGTCCCAAACGTGAAAAAAAAAGCAAAAAAAAGGTTTTATAAACCAAAAACTTCTATTTATAACCAAAAACATCAACTTTTTCTAAATAAAAAAAACTCCAGACACACAGCGAATTCTGGCATGCGCCTGCCTGATAATGAACGTATGTATGTAGACCTTTAATTTAATAAACAAGCCATTTTTATTGGAGTTGGGCCCACGCTTCATACATTTTTGCCCATCATCCTTTCTTGAATAAATAATAATTAAAAAAAAAATTTGAAATAATCGATTTTTTATTTATCATTTTAAATATCAAAACAATGCATTTAATTCATTTTAAACTTAAGACCTACACAATCGAATAAAAACGCAACGCGTCGATAATTAAAAGTAACAGACGGACATTTAAATTACTAATTACATATCCGCTGCATTCAAGCCATCCAGATTTCAGCGAGCACACCAACTAGATCACCTTGCTCTCTGTGGATACAACAACAACAACATTTACATACAGGCACATACATTGCTTCTGGCCCCACACTAGGATACCCTGTGTCGTGGGTACCAGAAACAGCGACGTCACAAACATGTATACATCCAAGACCTGGGTTTTTTTTGTTCCTAGCCGGGATTCGAACCCGGGACCTCTCGCATGGTAGTCAGATGCACTAACCACTGCGCCACAGAGGTCGTCAAACCCCATATAACCGTCATACCCCAGAGATATGAGCGCGAGTTAATTTAAGCGAGAAGATACCTATATGTAGGTAGTTTCCTAACTTCTCACTTCCGCAGCGATGCGTTCCACTATACAAGTTAGTCGTTCCACCGAACTATACAAGTTCCCTGACACACTCTGAAGTTACCGCTAATAGGGTTCTGTATCAGTAGTGGTATCGACAACTGTGAGGAAACCTGAAATAACCATAATCTTCAACAAAATTGCACTAATAGAATATGTTGTATATTAAAACCTATCATCATCATCATCATCAACCCATTATGTCCCCACCAAGGGGCACAGGTCTCTTCCCTGAGGAAGGTATAGGCCATACTCCACCACGGGGGCCAAGTCCGGATTGGTGGAGGCTTGTAAGACTAGGGCTGGTCTTACTGTCAGAAGTTTTCAAGCCTATATTTATGTATTAAAATCGAGGAACATACATAGGGGTGATTCGGGTACCCAGACGTACTCTATGCTCCGATGACTTTGCTCTTACGAGTAATTAAATTTTAATGTATTTGATGTGATAAGGATTTTGGTCACATGAGTCTTCTATTCACGCTAAAAAAATCTACCGAGTTAACCTATAGCTTTTATAGCGGTAACACCGCGACATTTTTTTTGCATCGAATTAAAAAACGGACTGTATGTTAATCTAACTAACCACTATTAAATTTCTACTGTAAAATTTTGCCATCCATTTCTTTTTGACTTAAGTGATTATTCCTTCCGGGTCTAGAATTTTTCCTTAATTATCTAACCACTAGCTGTGCCCCGCGGTGTTATCCGCGGTTCATCGATTTTCCCGTAGGAATAAGATATTTCCCCGCGGTAAAACGTAGCCTATGTTTTAATCCAGGGTATCGTCTAACTCCATACCAAATTTTATTAAAATCCGTCCAGCCGTTTCAGCGCTAAAGACTGACAAACATATAAACACACACACAAACTTTCACGTTTATAATATTAGTGTGATTAGTGTGATTGGTTACATAATTCAGAACAGTTTATCGTACACTTTTTTCTAGATTGTTTTAAATTAAGATTTTTAGAAAATGTGACAGTGCATAATATATAAATTATTGCTCGCGACTGTACATATTAGGTTTAGTCGCATGTTCTTAATAAAATGACTTAAGTTTAGTTAGAAGAGCGAGTAGCTTAAAAAACTTAGTTTTAAATTTTTCTCCGAATGTCAAACCTCAAACAAGTCAAAGCACTCGCGAAGACTACAGAATAAATTTCCAGACCCGAGTTTTTAACGAACTTAATTTGTTTAGTAACTTCGCAAGCAAAAGGTGTTTTCTCGTCTCATTAACAGAAAAGAAGTTTTTTTCTGAAAAGCTGCTTTTTATTTCTTTGCGACTTGTTTCTGAGGCAGCTACAAGATCGGAAACCCCCGATGGACTCATGATGCACCGAAGATCTTCTTCACGAATATAAGATAAGTATATTAGTTACTATATTTTTATTATTATTGGGGATATAAAAGATACAAGTCTCATCTGACCAAAATGGCCAGATGGACGCCCTCCGGCTGAGGAGTCCAATCGGCCGGATGTCAGGGCAACAACGACAGAAAACATTATGATTATTATTATTTGCTTATTTCTTATTCATCATCATCATCAACTCTGTTATGTCCCCACCAAGGGGCACGGGTCTCTTCCATGAGGAAGGTGTAGGCCATACTCCACCACGGGGGGCAAGTCCGGATTGGTGGAGGCTTGTATGACTAGTGGCTGGTATTATACTGTCAAAAGTTTTCAAGGCGCCCTAAGGCCTCTGACTTGGCTTAACAACTGCCATCTATCGACGGTAGCCGGCACAAACTGCTTACCGTGCCTTGCGAAGCACGGAACCACCCGGAAAAATGTCTAAATATCGGAAAACAATGTTTAGTGAAAATTATGTAACAACACGCGACCTACTTAAATAAATTGATAAACTTGAATAAGTTGATAAACTTAAACACTTGGTTAAGTTTATCAACAAATGAACCTTCTGCGATGTTTATCTAGAGTCGAAAGCAGGGCTCCAAGTTACTTTCTTGTTTAAATTATTAAGTGGAGTCTTTAGACTCAGAAAGACTTTTTCTTCAGAGGAAACTTTCGCTCGTGAAATCAGCGAGTTCGACCTTTTTCTGCGGACTGTCTCTGTCCTAAGGGAAATTGACGTTTTTTTTCCGGGTCTCCAGCGATTACAGTACCACCATCTTATCTGTTCAGTTAATAGCGGCGCTAGTGGGACAATTTAGTAGCAACATTTAAGAAATTTACTCTAGAAAAATGCGAAGATTTTCAGTCTTTCAATCTTAGTGAAAATATATCTATAAATCATAGTAAGTGAATAAATAAAACAAAAAATGGGGAACAGGATTTACAATTAATTAGTTAGTTACAATTTAGCCCACCTGAACAGATAACTTGGTGGCGCTGTACTGTAGGTAAGTGTCACGCTGTCTTTCGGAACCTACTAGAAAAAGAATATTCTACTAGGTATACTTTTTTGCACACGCAGAATATTTTGTAGACCGAGAAAATTTTGTTGAGAATAGCACTGACTCCCATAATCCAGATTATTCGAGTTCGGAGAACAATTGCGACTTGTGTTCAACACATCCATGAGTAATAATTTTTAAGTTTGAAAGTTTTTTAATTAAGCTAAAACTGTTTTGAAAAGAATAAATGTGGAATGTCTTCGTTACTTTCTTCTCAACGTAATCTATTAATTGTGAAACTAACTACTTTGACGTTCATAAAGTAAACGCTTTGTTTTAATTGTGAATAAAATATTTCAATTCGAATTTAAAAGATATGATCCTATACATACACCCATGCACTCTACTCGTGCATATGATGTGCTGTCGACTGTACCTACTAACATGCCCAATTTGGTCATCCAAATTAATTCTTTAAGATTATCTGTAAGCGGCTATTGTAAAGTCGGCTGCCCACGGTCCGCGATATCGCGGACGGACGCGGACCAGCTCGCACGACACACCGTGGGAAAGGTCTCGGTCCGCGGTAGCACAGACGTCTGTGGCGGTGCGCCGTACCGGCGTGCATGTCGTCGGCCGTCGGCAGAATCGTGCACCGTGGGAAGACAGCTTTAGGTGCCGTTGCCGATCACAGTATCCATAGGAGTTCGATTTTGGAAAAGTGTGAGAAAATCTGACAGCCTTTATGGTATACCTGTATGTCCAACCACGCCTGTGCCGTGTTGCCAAGACCCGGCAGCCGCAGGTACGACGAACCGTTGAATCTGGGCACCTGAAGATAGAAACGAAAACGTTAATAGCTTGGCACCACTAATTCGATAAAAAAAAAATCAACAGAGTGCTCTGCTTGAGACAGATTATAATAACAAACATAACATAACATTTACATACAGGCACTTACATTGCCTCTAGCCCCACACTAGGATACCCTATGTCGTGGGAACCAGAAACAGCGACGCCATAAACATGCAAACATCCAAGACCTGGGTTTCTTGTTTTTCTTATAGGCTATATAATACTTTGTTCCGGTCCGGAATTTCAGGATACACTTACTGACTTTAAGACTTCGAATAACCATATTATAGTTAACTTTAACTTTTACATTCAGGCACATACATTGCTTCTGGCCCCACACTAGGATATCCTGTAACACTTTAACTTTATAACACTTTGGCAAGCACTACACAACTTTGTTCCGGATACACTTACTTGACCTTTTGTCGGAAGAGTCCGACCAGGTTTCGCACTGATTCATAGGCAGACGGGCAACTCTATGATTGCTGCAGACGACCTGCCGTTTGCCCGCTTCGCAGGTGTCCCCATTTCCATTTCAGTCTCAAGACTCTCCCGACAATTTCCTTTTTACTTAGGCCCTTTCTCTACCGCCCCGGTCCGGCGTTGGAACCGGAATCAGTCACGAGAAAAATATCGGATGCACATTCCACTACATCCGACTATAATCGGCAATGGACGTGACGCAGTGCTTTATTAAAATTCCTCGGTTTTTCTATTCGAGGCAGGGGACGTTTTCCACACATTTTATTAATGTAAATAAAATAGTATGGAAACATTTTTTGGTTGTATGCGCGGTGCAAAAACGTGTATTGTTTTTGTATGTACGTCGATCACTTCGAACCGGTAAAATACCTTTCCGATCCAAATTATCGGACCGTTAAAAACCGGATGCCGGAGTAGTGGAGAAGCTTATTAGTATTCTTGTGTGTTTCTAAATCGGACCGGTAATTAACGTTTGCCGGACCGGAGCAGTGGAGAAAGTCCCTTACTCGTACCTTTAGATCGAGCGTGATTTCGCACCGCGAGCCGGCGTACCCGAGCGGGCAGAGGCAGCCGCCACCGACGCAGCCGCCCCCGTGCTGACAGGCGCACGCCTCGTCCTTGCTCTTGACCAGAGATCGTGGCTCGGCTACTGGAACAGATGTGAGTGGTAATTTGAAAAAAAAAAAAAAAACTCACGCCCGTTGTCCCCGAGGGGGAGGGGGGCAGAGGCACCAATCACTAGAACTGGGCCCACGTTATGCCGAGTTTATTATGTCCCAAACGTGACAAGTGGCAAGCCTGTCGCCGTTATCCGGGCACAATTTATCAGCGAATTAAAATAATTAATAATAATTGAATTTACTTAAATTATTGTAATATTTTTATTTATTGCAAGAAAAAAAAACAATTTTGTTGTAATATTATGGTTAACAGTTAGAAAATATTACATTTATACAGGGTGTTCGGCGCATGGACCGTTATACATTTTTGCGATACTGGTGGGGTCTTCTACTATCTTTCCACCCTTGGATCCTGAGTTCTAAGAGTTACGGTTATGTATGGAGATATTTTATGATTTTTTAATAAGATGTAGAGCTTGGCGATGTCGCTCAGTGTCTGTGTCGCAGCCGTGGGGACATCAATTCGTGTAGACAGCCAATACATTTCAACCGGGACATTAGATGTTTACACCAATGTCGACACCAAAAATTACTTACCATGTGGACGCTACCGACACGAGTGTCGACATTAGGTTTTTTAATGCGATACCCAAAAAAAATTACGCGGTGTTACCGCTATAAAATATATAGGTTCGGTAAAATTTTTTTAACGCGAATAAAAGACTCACGTGACCAAAATCCTTGTCACATCAACGACATAAAAATTTCATTCCTCTTAAGAACAAAGTCTAACAAAAACACCTACGTAGCACACACAATTTTAACTTGGAAGTAAAATAGGGTTATTTGGTTTTACGTACTAGCAACACTCAGACATTGACAGCCTTTGTTTTGTATTGATATGTCAACGTGACAGTTTCTTTTTGGACTGAATTAAAAAAACAGACTTTAGTGTCTCAGTCGCCGTGTGCCCCTTAAGAAAAACGTCGGGGCTTTAGATATGAAGGCACACACGCAACGGATTTATGTCCTTACCTTTCACCTCATTCTCCACATCGCTCATGATCTTCACTGTCCCGACATCCTTGCTCTCCTCGCGAAGCTGGTTCAAGTACACCCTCTGCAGCTCCTTGAAGTGCTTGAAGCCGTCGATGGAGTTGTCCAAGTCGTTGTTGTCTTCGTTTTGAGCATCCCTCATGACCAGGTTGTTATCCTCGAAGTGGACGACGTCGTTTATGTCGTAGATGTGGTCGGTGGGGCGGTGGTCGCTTTCGCTGGTCGTGATCTCGTTCGTCAACTTCCAGGGGGCGAGGGTCGGGGCACATTCGCCTGCGAAAGAAACGGGTATGCCGTTTAGATGGACAGATAGATAGAAAATTCTTTATTGTATGTAGGTACAGTAGGAATTCCTTCTCCTCCAAACTTCTTAAAAAAACCACCTTAACTTAGGACTCCCAACTTTATAAAAAAAAGAAAATTAATGGAACAAATTCTAATACAATGATCTATTCAATCGCTCGACTAAAAATGCTGAAATAATTTAAACGTCACGTAAATATATTGTAAGGGACGCCCCGGGCGGAAATTTCGATCAAATAGGGGATGTATTAGCAAAGGGCAAGATAAAAAGTACCCGAAACCGACGTGCGTGCATGCAACGACTAGTGAATGTCGATGACCCGAAGGTGATTTGTCAGGATCGTGGCAGGTGCCAATCCCTCGTCTCTGCCTACCCCTTTGGGATACAGGCGTGAGCTTATGTTTGTATGTATTGTAGAAATGTATTTATGAGTCGGTGCCCAAAATATAATGTACTGTGTCATCCTTTACCAGTAAGTTTAGTCAAAGCTGCAAGCATACTGCTAAATCTTGGTCTCTATGAAACTTTATAATCCCGCATTCTGGTGGTCTCACCGATAATCAACTAAGCATGAAACCAGGGACCTCTCAGACTGCCCCTTTGATGGTTTATGGATTAACAAACTTCCCGGCTTACTGCTCTCAGTAAGAAAATGAAATTACAGAATATCCTCTCAACAGATTAAGGTCAATTTCGATACTAATACACAATAAAAACACTACGAAATACTTGAATGATACTACTTAAAAAATAATAATAAAAAAATTTAATACTTAAATAATGACTTTTTCTTCAATATGTTATTTTTTTCAAAAATTCTTGAAAGTCCTAGGTTGTTCTACAAAATCTGGGATACGTGTTCAAAAATATCTTTCTATCACCATTATTTAGATTAATTACGTTCACTTCTTGCAAAAACATATACTTATGTCTAAATAGACAATTAAACTCAAGCTTCTATCCCACAGGAGTAGGCACACACCAGAGACTGCTAATAACCACGATCCTGAAAGATCACTTTTCCTTCATCGACATCAACTAGTGATTGTATGCACACAAGTCCTTCCGCTTTTGATAATACACCCCTGTTTGGTCAAAGTATGTCCGCCGGAGACGGCCCATACCCGTTCTTCCATCCACAGTAAAGTTGCTCGATAAAAAACTTACTTGAAACGTATTATACAAAATACATAAGCTTACGCCTGTATCCCAGAGGTGTAGGCAGAGACCAGAGACTGCCATCTGCCACGATCCCGTCAAACACTTTCGTTTCATCGACAGTATTAGTCGATGATTACTTTCCAAAAAAATTATGTTTTTTTCTATGTCGTCCCCAAGTGGTCAGAGGAACTTCTGTACTTTCCCTCAAAGCCGAGACACATCCCTGTCATTTGACATCCACTTACTTAAGTGGAACTTGAGGTTGGATTTCAGATTAAGTACACTATGCAGTCCTTCAGTTCAGTTCACTTCGAGGCAACATTGAGAAAAGGCTTCATTATGTCCCCACCAAGGGGCACGGGTCTCTTCCCTAAAGAAAGTACAGGCCATACTCCACCACAGGGGCCAATTCCGGGTTGGTGGAGGCTTGTAAGACTAGTGGCTGGTCTTACTGTCACAAGTTTTCAAGCCGCCCTACGGCCTCTGACTTGGCTTAACGACTATCGTATCGACGGCCAAATATACACAAAACACTTCATAGAAATCTGTGAAACCGTTTCTATAAAGTTCAACAAAGAATACCTTGACCCGAGATTTTTAAACTTTATTCCGCATACACTAACTTGACTTTTTGTTAAAAGAGTCCGACTGTCGCTCCGATTCGCAAAGAAGGAAAGGATTTGATTTGAAAAAAAATGCTTTATTTTCATATCCTTATTTGTCTTACTGTTGTCACCGTCTTAGTCAAAGTAACGACTAATGAATGTTGATGAAGCGAAAGTGATTTGTCAGGATCGTGACAGGTGGCAGTCCCTGGTCTCTGCCTATCCCTTTGGGATACAAGCGCGAGCTTATGTATGTATGTGTATGAAACACTGTCCTTCACAACATATCTTTTTACAAAACGGAAAGAATGCAATATTCGCGGGACACGCCGCGTAATGCGGCCGCGGCTACGACCTTGGCGCTTGCCTTGAATACTAAATGGAGTCTTGAAGGATGCCTCTACTGGCGTGGCATAAAACATAACATAGATTCGTAAGACAGTATCTAGTATGCCTTATAATGCTCGGCTGATGACTTGAACGAATTTCGAACGAAAGTTTATTTGTCGAACATTGTACATTATCATCATCAACCAATTGTGTCCCAACCGATGGGCACGGGTCTCTTCCCTGAGGAAGGTATAGGCCATACTCCACCACGGGGGCCCAAGTCCGGATTGGTAGAGGCTTGTAAGACTTGTGGCTGGTCTTACTGTCAGAAGTTTCAAGCCGCCCGCCCTACGGCTTCTGACTTGCCTAAACGCCTGCCATCTATCGACGGCAGCCGGCACCAACCACTTAACGTGCCTTGCGAAGCACGCACCGCTCGTAAAAATGCCACTAGTGTTAGTCAAAGAACGGTCACCCATCCATGCACTGAACGTGCCCTAAGTTGCTTAACCTTCGTGATCGTTTAAGATCCCTCAGAAGGCTGAGGTTACGAGCGATTCTGAACTGATACATTTAATTTTGTTAAATCCGCTGAAGCGTTATTCATATAATTATCTTCCTTTGGTATTCGATATCATTCTCCGCTAGTTTTTTTTAGCTCTATGTTTGCTTTACCTCCCAAACTCGATTATCGTTATCGACGAGAATACGTTCCGTAAAGTTTGAGTAGAATTTATCTATTGTGTTGTACGTGACTTAGTTAGATCCTTAGGGATATGATAGAATGCCTCGGTGGTCAAGCGGTGTCACGTCTGAATACCCTGCCGGGGTCGTGTGTTAGATTCCCACTGATGACCGCCGCCCTTTGTACAAATAGTATAAAGACTTTTTAAAAAAGGTGGCACCTGTCGTTCAATCGTCCTTCAAGTAATTTAGTTTCGAACCGCTCGAAAGCTCACTTTTAGAATCGCTCGTAGCCCCGGCTGGGTGGAACATAGGGCGAGTTCAGTGCATGGATGGGTAACCGTTCTATGAGTACCGCCGCAGGTAGATGGCAGTCGTCAAGGCAGAGGCCTTAAAGTGTCTTGCAAACTTCTGACAGTAAGACCAGCCACTAGTCTTACAAGCCTCCATCAATCCGGACCTGGCCCCCGTGGTGGAGTATGGCCTATACCTTCCTCAGGGAAGAGACCCGTGTTCTCGGTGGGGGCATAATGGGTTGATGATGATGATGATGAATTTAGTTTAGATCAACGATATCGTTTAAGAATTTAAGTCGTCGTTCCTACTTAGGCCTTGTTGACTTCTAGCAGCCAGATTTTTTTATTTTAAGCCTACAGGGCACATTTTACTCGCTAGACTGTTGACGTCCAATTTTTATTCATTCATAGCCAGTGCAACTTGCATCGTAAACAACTTTTATTTGGCACCTCATCTGTCAAAATAGGTCCAGCCATTTTGGCTCTATACGAAGGTCATAAAGAAGCAGAAGTACATAAATTAAAAAGAACAGGACGAGTCCGAGTCTGATTGACACATCTCATCATTATCATTAACCCACTATGTCTCCACCGAGAGGCACGGGTTTATTCCCTGAGGAAGGTATAGGCCTTACTTCACCACGGGGGCCAAATCCATGAGAAATGCACATAAAATTGGAGAGCGTTACAAAAAATATTCAAACCGAGTCGACAATCTACAGGCGGAAAATTCGGATTAACTAACGAGTATTTCCAATGCAAAAATTATCTTTCTACACAATGGCGTTGCGAAGTAAACATGTCAATGTCACCAATGTTCCGTTGGTGTCACGTCATCCCGTGTCACAGGTGTCCATCATGATCTCCTAAGTCTAATTCGTTGAAAGAAAAAAGCAAATGCATATGAATAATACCAAAAAAAGGTTATTTGATCGATTTCTGAAAGCCATCTCATATTATTTGTACCAGTTCATGGAGTCCTCAGAAAGTGGTCAAGTTAAATTCTTTCGTGTATCTCTCCTAAAAAAGGCAAACGAAAATTTACTTTTCTAATAAGCCGCCAAAACGCTATCTTCGGCAATATGGCGTCGCACAGGAATTTTGACGTCACTTCCCGGTAAACCAACCAATGAACGTAAGAAAGAATGAATGACAGACGTAATTTTTACTGCCATGTGACGTCATCATAGAATGGGCCACTCCAGGTCGTTTTCGATACAATGGCGGCAGATACAAATTATCACATTTTATCTTGGTTTTTTTTGACAAATATTAATTGTTTTTTTAGTTCAAATGCCTTGAAGCGGTTTTAAGACACATAATTTATACGAATACGTATAAATAATACTTTTTTCTTCACACTGTCAAATAGCCTAATATTTAATATGAGGTCGATACAATGTGGCTGAGTGCCAAGCTCCTTCAGGGTATCTTCAGGATATCTTGACTAATAATAAAACACGATGTATTTCCGTAGGTTCTGGTAGGTATATTATATTCTAAGTTGCGCCGACGTGCGTGCGATCGCGTTAAAAATTCTGAGCGAGTGAGTGTCGGCCGCGGAGCCCGTCCAACCGGTCCGAAGCCCCGCTGCTCCCGCGCCGCCGCCGCAGCCCGCGGAGGTCCGTTCGTGACGTCAGGAACACAATGTGTAATATCATTATGAGACTCCACCAATACGGACTTGGCCCCAGTAATGGAGTCTTCGGTATTCGAACTCCCGACCTCCCGACCGGGTTTACCGCGTTCGCAGTCGGATAAAAAAAGGTCGTTATTCCATTTGCAAGTGACACGTGTATTCTTTCATACACACGCTGGCAACAAATAGTATTGGAAATTCAGCACACGTCGCTCTAGTCGGAACGGAACGCGGAAAGAAACTCCCGCGCCTGTTACTACGGGGCAGCATATAAATCTCGTGGGACACACAGACAGGGTGCGGTTACGGTGCCTTATGTGGTCTCTTACAACGAACAAATATTTACGTACACTTCTCTTGAACAATTAATGCACATGTTTAGCTTTACACGAGTGACCCGAAATAATCCTCACCAGTGGCAGGCGAATCGCTCGTAGCCTGGGCTGCCTGACTTATCTTAAACGATCACTAAGGTTAGGGTTAACATACGGCGCGTTCAGTCCATGGATGTCACTGTCTATCACTAACGCTAGTGGCATTTTTCTGAGCGGTTCCGTGCTTCGCAAGGCACGCTAAGCAGTTGGTGCCGGCTGCCGTCGATAGATGGCAGACGTTAAGCCAAGTCAGAGGCCTTAGGGTGGCTTGAAAACATCTGACAGTAAGACCAGCCACTAGTCTTACAAGCCTCCACCAATCCGGATTTGGTCCCCATTATGGAGTATGGCATATACCTACCTTCCTCAGGGAAGAGACCCGTGCCCCTCGGTGAGGACATAATGGGTTGATGGTGGAAAACACGCAATAGGAAAATAATTAAGTTTTATTAATCGAGTTTTATTTCTTATATAACATATTAGATTTGTGAGATGAACGTCACTTTCGCGATTCGTCACATGAGACATAGACCACCTTAGCGAGAAGCCACAAGAGATATAGGTGACTTTCGTTATTCGTCACATTATCACTTAGTCGCATACTGCATTAGTCACAATATGAAATTGAAACATTCGTAATAACCCACATTCTTCTTCTAGGGACGACTGTACAATTATTACTGCCAACATACTAAGATTCCGAGGTAGATACTTGATAAAATTATGTAATGCGGATTGACGAATTCATGGTAAGGGAAGGGTGCTACACTGAACTAAGAATGTGGGTTAATACGAATTTGTCAATTTCATATTGTGACAAATGCAGTATACAACTACGTGATAATGTGACGTAAACGAAAGTCACCTATATCTCTTGTGGCTTCTCGCTAAGGTGGTCTATGTCTCATGTGACTAATCGCGAAAGTGACGTTCATCTCACAAATCACATAATTATCTTATTCAATAGAAGGTCACCCACTATAGTAACGTTATACGAGTAAGTCCGACGTTACGTCATAAGACGACCTCTGTGGCGCAGTGGTTAGCGTATCTGCCTACCGTGCGAGGGGCCAGAAACAATGTATCCTCGTAAGGCCCAATATACTAAAAAAAGTATGAAAACAATTGTTATTTTCAAGGTCGGGCCTTACGAGGGTAAGTGCCTGTATGTAAATGTTATGTTACAAGTGGAAACCCGAGGTTATAAAGATATACACTGTAAGTGAAGTGACAATTTCGCCAAGCACCAAGCCCCAGTTTCTCGATCGAGACCACCCCTTCGTTTCTACCACGATAAATCGAGATAAAACTGGAGCAGCCAGTTCCTACAGCGTGGAAACGGTGTCGGGTGAATTATGGGGCCCGCCTCGTCAGGGTTAGGTTATTAAAATAGTTCGAACGTGGCCTCCTAATGAGGTTTTGTTCAGATATTTCATCAGGGAAGTACCTATTATTAAAATTCTTTATTGCACCAATATTGACGGCCTCTGTGGCGCAATGGTTAGCGCATCTAACTACCATGCGAGAGGTCCCGGGTTCGAATCCCGGCTGGGGACAAAAAAAAAGAAACCCAGGTCTTGGATGTTTACATGTTTGTGACGTCGCTGTCGTCGGTTCCCACGACACAGGGTATCCTAGTGTGGGGACAGAAGCAATGTATGTGCCTGTAGATAAATGTTATGTTAATATACAAGGGCATGCTTGGTACTGACACACGTACTCATTAGTAGCACGAAAGCATGCTTTTATTGTGATTTGTGATTTAAGAAATTTATTTCTCAATAAAAATACATAGATTCGCTTACTTATGAAAGGTAATATGCCGTGGCATTTCGCTAATAATTTTGAAAACTAAGTTGAAAGTGGGTACATAGGATTTTTTTTTGTGTTAGTTTGATAATAACATAGTGCAATAAGAACGAACATAAGGTTGTGTTCACAGAGAGAGTCAAAACCAAGGATGAGCCTAGAAGTTTAAAAAAATCTATGAGTGCATAACTACTACAAACAACTGTAAGTTTTAAGGACTCAAGGCTTCAATAATTAAGTGTCCTTCAAAATGTGGCTTCTCAGGAACCCTTTATAGATAGGCAATGATTTAGCTTCTTTGATATCCTTTGGTAATTTGTTGTACATGCGGGCTCCTTCAGCTACGATACTACTATTCCCATAATTCGTTCTCTGCATGTGGATATTATAGGCTTGTCTTGTTAATCGCGTCTGTAGTTGTATCCTTTTCGTGAAATTAATTTGGCTGTGAATATCTTTGGTCAACATTTTTCGTACTAGTATGCACAGATTATATTTGTACATTTGAGATATACTCAGTAATTTAGTTTCATGGTAGATTTTTGTGGTTCTAGTTAGGTAATTATATCCATATTGGTCTTTGCGGCTGACCCCCACACTTCAATCAAGTATTCTATATGAGGCTTAACAAGTGCATTATAGATAGTATATCGGACTCTTTTTGGGAGACAGTGAGCAATTCCACGTAATGCCCCTGCCAGGGATAATAATTTTGACCTTATTTTTTCTAAATGTGGTCTCCATGTTAGACGACTGTCTAAAATTAGGCCTAAATACTTTTTCTCAGTAGAGTTTTCGATTTTCTTTATTAATAATTAATGGATTATAAGATGCTATAGGTTTATTTTTTGCTGCAAAGATTATATGTTTGGTTTTTGATGTATTAATGGTAAGAAGGTTATCTTGGAGCCATTTATGGAGGATATTTAGGTCCCGTTGAGCTATTTCTATGATGGAATTGATATTTGGTCCGAAGTAAAATAGGCAAGTGTCATCTGCATATAACGTTATGTCGCCAGTCAAGCCAATGTCTTTGATACTGTTTATGTATATTAAGAATAGGAGCGGTCCTAATATCGATGCCTGCGGGACGCCGAAAGTTACGAGTTGCGGATCACTTTGACACTCTTCTAGTTTGACCACTTGATATTGGTTACTGAGATACGACTCAAAAATTTTGAAAGCGCTACCAGCAATTCCTATGTATTTAAGTTTCAACAAAAGCAAATCATGACTAACGGTGTCGAAAGCCTTCTTTAAATCAATGAATATTCCTAGTGCAATGTTTTTAGTTTTATCGTGGTTATCAAATTAATGGAAGCAGAGAGACTATTCGATTTTGGGCGAAATCCATACTGCTTTTTAAATAAAAAATCAATAGAAGAGAGATGCTTTTCTAGGCGATTGTATAGTATGCCTTCAAAAATTTTTGATAGTGTTGGCAATACTGATATAGGTCGGTAGTCTCCAGGATCCATTTTTTTTCCCGATTTGTTAATTGGTCTGACCTTCGCAACTTTTAGCGAGTCGGGGAAGCTGCCCTCGAGGAGACATAAGTTAAAGCTTCTAGTTAATGGCTCAGCGATGAGAGTTTTTATACATTTAATTGCTTTACATCCAATGCCGTCAATGCCAGTGCTAGTATGGGGCTTGAGTTCGTCTATTAGTTTGGCCACTTCACTACTGCTTGTCGGAGTGAACAGGGTGGTTTCGTTTATATATTTCGGCGTAGTCAATTTTGGTGTCGTAGTTATAGGTCTATTAATACTAATGTCGTTTGCCAATGTTGAGCCAATCCTTGCAAAGAACGAATTAAAGTACTCGCATATTTCTTTTACATCCCTTAAGGTTCCAGTTGGGATGTCTAATCTGGTGGGAGCTGTATCGGTTTTATTTTTATTATTTGCTAAGGAGTTTATAAGTTGCCACATTTTGCGAGGACTCTTCACACACTTTTTAAAAGACTCACTATAATATTGATTTTTGGCGACTTGGATCATCCTAAGTACTGAGTGTTTTTCCTTTTTGAAATCTTCTTTAAGCTGTATATCGTCTGGTATTCGTTTAGTCTTCTGCCATAGCATTTTTCTGGTGTCGATTCCTGCAATTATTCTTTGTTTATCCATTCGCTTTTTGGTGGATTCAGTATTTTTGTCTTTGTAACTTTGTTTTTGTTTATTACTTCCTTTATTGTGTTTTCAATAGTCATGTAGTCCGAGTCTTCGAGTCGAGTATTTTGTTCATGTATATTTATGTATAGCCTGTGATAGTCAATTGCTTTGTATTCGACGCGTTTCAGTGGTTCAGGCTTGTATTTGAGAACTTCAAGGTAAATTTGTTTGTGGTCTGATAGAGACGAATCAATCAAGGTTAATTGACACGAATGTTCATGTAAGTTGGTGGAGACGTGGTCGAGGATTGTTTTACTAGTTGCAGTTTCGCGGGTGCAATATTCCTTGCTTATTTTATTGAGTATTTTATATCCATTTTCTTTTAGAGTGTCTTTGTAATCCTTTACAGATTTCTCATTTGTTAGTAGGTCATAATTTAGATCTCCAATAATAATAACTCTTCACCTTCTTGATAGATACTCAGAAAAAGTCTCAAGAAATTTATTACTACTAGTTCTTTCTGGTTTGTAAATTGCTCCGATATTAAGTGAAAATTTATCAATATAAACCCACAGATAGTGATTATCATCTTCGCATTTTTCTTCTATTAATTCATGTTTCATATCATCGTTTACATAGATGGATACTCCACCCACTATGGTATGTTTTCTAAAGTTGTAGTAGTGTGTATAGTTAGGGAGCATCAATCTTCTTGCCTCAGCGTCACTTTTAATCCAAGTTTCAACATTAACTATAACGTGTGTTTTCGGAAGTGAGTCTATTATACATCTCAGTTCATCATCTTTCCAGGCTTTACTAGACTTCTTGCATTTGCGTACAGAATTTTCAAGGATTTCTTATTTGATTCTATGTTTCCGTAAGTGTTGGTGATTTTGTAAGTAACTTCATTGATAGTATCTGTATCCTCATTTACTGTGTCTTGTAGTTTTTTGCCGTCTGTTTTATTATTTTTGGAGCACCTTTGAAGTATTTGATAGTTAAATCGGTTTCTCCATTTTCAGTTCGTGTTTGTAGATCTGCTCGCAGGTTCTTTATAAAGTCTTTCTGGTACTGTGTTTGATCAGAGTATATTTTAATGTTCTCGGCTTGTGTTTTATTTTTTAACATTACTTTTGCTATTTGCGAGTTTTTATTGAGCAAGTGCTTTACTCACAATCTCTTCTGTATTTTTGTATTCGATGTTTTAATCTATCCGTCTTCCTTTTTTTGAGGTTTGATAACCTAAGACTGCATTGTTGGTGTCAGTGTTACTGTCTTAAGAAATCATGCTTTCGTGCTACTAATGAGCAGGTGTGTCAGTACCATTATGCAGGAAGTATGATGATTTGCTTTGATCTGAAAATTCTTTATTGCACAAGAAAGCATTTGCACAAAGAAAAAGTACCTATTTTCTTCCAGCTAACCATGTGTGGGAAAGTAATGTTGGTTGGAAGTATGGTCGCGTTATTCATTGGTTTGGACAAAAAATCAGATATTTCAATGTAAAGAATTTAAAGTGTTTCTTGAATGTCAAGTGGGTGATTCTCAAAACATGGCTCAAATTGCATAATATCTTTGACGCATTTTTTTTTCATAATAACTCAATAAAAAGTAACATCTTATATTGTAGGTGGGGAGACCACAAATTGGCAAGCGCAGCGCGTCGCGACGCTGGATGCAAGCCGCTTCCAACAGGTCTTTTTGGAAATCCATGGAGGATTCAGCCACAAGCCACAAGAAGTCCACTGCTGGACATAGGCCTCCTCCAGGAGGAGACCTATGTTCAGCAGTGGACTTCTTATGGCAGAATGTTGATAATGATGATTGTAGGTTTATTGGCCCCTGAAGATTGTATTATAACATATTTGTGGGTTTTGGTGTCATCTACTACAATTTATGTTACTTTTAATTGAGATTTTCACTTCGATCATCTCTTCTTAAATCACCTTAAATCTTAAACATAATTTGGTATGAATGTCCATCTAAGATCTTCTGATCTTGAGAGAAGCTCAATACCTACGAGCGCAAACAATACTTGCATTTCAAACCTTCCTCAGGGAATGTATGGCCATACTCCACCACGGGGGCCAAGTCCGGATTGATGGAGGCTTGTAAGACTAGTGGCTGGTCTTACTGAGAAGTTTTCAAGCCGCCCTAAGGCCTCTGACTTGGCTTAACGACTACCATCTATCGACGGCAGCCGGCACCAACTGCATAACGTGCCTTGCGAAACACGGAACCGCTCGGAAAAATGCCACTAGCGTTAGTCAGGGATGGGTGATGGGTTAGATGATGAAACATTATTTATTTATTTATTCAGTTCGGAGAATCATCAGCTTATAAAATTAATCTAGTGGAAAAAAATTGGTAACTAGGAGCTAATAACAGATTCTCGCCTATAGACACAACGTAACCAAAAAAGTGGACTTCATTCTTTGTCAAACACATAACTTACACTAACTAACTGTAGACAATCAAATATTAACAATGATTTTACAATTATATTGTTATATTTACACTAATATTTATCCACCCGCAAAGAACGGCGCACTAATTAGGCGTCTTAGAGTGTGGACCCCTGTATTGAACTGTATTTAACTAGGTATCTTACATGTGGAAGATCATGACAGAAGAATGACTGTCCAAACAAATATATGTATATAGAGCGAATGTAGGTGGAAGGGTCGTTAAAGGATGTCCCAGGCGCACGTACTTCGACGGTATAAGGAGTGTATTAGCAAAAGGTAGGATAAAACTATCCGAAACCGATCAATGACTGTCGATGAAGCAAAAGTGCCGCGTGCCACGCCTGTATCTCAGAGGGGTAGGCCGATGCGGAGAGTCTCTGCCTACCCCTCTGGGATACAGGCGTGAGTTTATGTATGTATTTTAGTATAGTTGCCTGGACTAAATGATTATTGCTATAAAGGGTATGAATTTGGAAGTATTGAGATATATAGCGAAATAAACGTGCCTTAAATGTGCATTAAGCCCTTGATTAAGCCAAGTCAAAGGCCTTAGGGCGACTTGAAATCCTCGGATAGTAAGACCAGCCACTAGTCTTACAAGCCTCCACCAATCCTGACTTGGCCAGTATGGCCTTCACCTTCCTCAGGGAAGAGACCCGTGCCCCTCGGTGGGGACATAATGGGTTGACGATGACAAAGTAACCTTTTTGTTTACTTTATGAACAGTAAACAAATTAATTGTAACACTTTTATTTGCAATAACATTTTCTAACACTTTTAAGAACACAAAATATTTAATTTGATTTGATTTGACATCTTCCCGCCTCGTCAGACAAATTTTCCTGTACGACAAACATTTTAAACGGTTTTAGATGTATAGGGGGAAGCGCTGTGTACTTATGACAGGCAATTCAATAACATCTCGTATCCGCGATCGAGTGTCCGTATGTCCGTATCTGCCGCGTTAGGCAAAGTGGCCATCAGGGCGCGTTAGCCTCACATTTGCATTAGGCTCTAGAGTGGAATAACAGAAGGTCAACTTTGGCTTTATCTTAAGACTGCTGTTACGTCTGGCATGTGGCATGTTCACACAATCTAAAATGTTTTATAGATGGATGGATGAATCGCTCGTAGCCCCGGCCACCTGAGTGATCTTAAACGATCACGAAGATTAAGCAATATAGGGCGCGTTCAGTGCATGTATGGGTAACCGCTCTATGGCTAATGCTAGTGGCATTTTCCCGAGTGGTTCCGTGCTTCGCAAGGCACGTTAAGCAGTTGGTGCCAGCTGCCGTCGATGGATGTCAGTCGTTAAGCCAAGTCGAGGCCTTAGGGCGGCTTGAAAACTTTTGACAGTAAGGCTGACATTCAGAGACGAATCCTAAGTTCACGCTTAGATCAGTCTTAGCAAAGTAAACTAAAGTCGTACTTAGTAAAGCGCCGTAATTTTCGTATTCACAGTTAGTTATGAAAGTCATCTATATTGTCTATAATTTTTTAGTGATGTAGTTCTTACCGGTTTTTTAAAATTTGACATTGCTACACGAGAGCAGGACAACATCATACAATTTTATATATGTCAGAGTGAATAAAAAAATCCCACAGATAATGCTCGTAGAATATCAGTGAAATGACGTTTGGAGTAGTCTGTGAACAAAAGGCTTAGAAGTGACAGTTCTAAGTTCACGTAAAGTCACCGATATTGACTACTTACACTTAGCTAAGCACCATTTCATATTAAACTTGCTAAGATTCGATTCTGAATACGAAATGTTTTTAAGTACGTGATTTTGACATTTCTGAGACCAGTCTTTGCTTAGTTTTCGTCTCTGAATGTCAGCCTAAGACCAGCCACTAGTCTTACAAGCAATCCGGACTTGGCCCCCGTGGTGGAGTATGGCCTATACCTTCCTCAGGGAAGAGACCCGTGCCCCTCGGTGGGGACGTAATGGGTTGATGATGAATTTTATTCCGAATCAACGGTATTTCATTACCTTGGTTACTAGTGATTTAAGATATATGATTTAATTACAATGATATACAAGAGATGGCGCTGTCGTTAGACTAACGTGGCAAGTAGCAATCCCTGGTTTGCCTACGGCCCTGGGGTAGATACAGGGTTGAGTTTATGTTGTACGATAATCTGTGGCGCCTCCCCGACCGATCATTTGATTTGCGTTGAATGCGTTACCCGCGCCATTGAGAGCCTTCCCCGAGAAAAATGCCAGTATTTATCGGGTACGTATTTTTATTTTATCGGGGCTTTGTTTTGGAGTTTCGAATAGGATATTATGTATAATACAGTTAACCTAACCGCTAAAGGTCTCACTGAAGGGCACAGGCGTTCTCTCGGATCGAGACTATTTGCTTGACAGTTAAATGTTGTCTATACTCCGTGCCAACATACGCCGTGTACAAGATACGGCGTGTTCAGTCCATGGATGGGTCACCGTCTATGACTAACCTGAAGCAGTTGGTGCCGGATACCGTCGATAGATGGCAGTCGCTAAGACAAGTCAGAGGCCTTAGGGCGGCTTGAAAGCTTCTGACAGTAAGACCAGCCATAGTGTCTTACAAGCCTCCACCAATCCGGACTTGGCCCCCGTGGTGGAGTATGGCCTAGACCTTCCTCAGGGAAGAGAATCGTACCCCTCGGTGGGGATATAAAGGGTTGATGATGATGATGATGATGATAGTCCGTGCCAGGAGGGGAGCGAGGAGCGGTGGTAGCATAGAAGAGCAATGGACTTGGAAAAAATGTAAATGAGCCGTTTTCAGAAGAACTAAGAAAAAAATGTAACGGCTGTCAAAGTAATGCAATTTTGGACCTCAGCCCAATAGCCATGTGTGATACATCATAAAATAGGTCTCAGCGAGCTGAACAAAAGTTACTATGACGCCAACAGCCAAATGTTTGTCGTTTCGGAGTTATATTTTATTGAAAATGTTAGTTTTTTTTTCAATACAATATAACTCCGAAAGGACAAACATTTGGCTGTTGGCGTCATAGTAACTTTTGTTCAGCTCGCTGAGACCTATTTTATGATGTATCACACATGGCTATTGGGCTGAGGTCTAAAATTTCATTCCTTTGACAGCTGTAATATTTTTTTTTATGTTCTTCTGAAAACGGCTCATTGTATGGAAACCGGAGGCAGTGGGAAAACCTAGTTGCTGCGTACCCCTCTGGGGTACAGGCGTGAGTTTACGTAATGTAATATAGAACGGCGTTGTGGCTATGACCTATTTGTTAAATTTTTCAGACAAGCAGCGTAGTACGTAAAACAAATTACATCACTCTATCGAATTCGAGATTGGAATTCGCAGTCGATTTGGCGCCAATCCGCGGATCATACGGGGCGTCAGTCACGTCCATCTATAGGTACTAGTATTATAAAGAGGAAAGATTTGTATTTTTGTATTTTTGTGTGTATGTTTGTAATGAATAGACTCAGAAATAACTGGGCCGATTTTAAAAATTCTTTCACCATTAGAAAGCTACGTTCGTCGTGAGTAACATAGGCTATATTGGATTTTCAAAAAGTTTAGGGTTCCGTACAAAATCTCGAATAATATAACCCAAGGTGTAAAAAAATTATTACCCTGTGAATTTTCCACGGAACTAATAATATTAGCTATATTATAGCTATTTCCACGGAAACGTTTTTGCCACCCGTGCGAAGCCGGGGCGGGTCGCTAGTATATAATACGTGGGGCGCACTAAAAGTTTCCGGAATGAATAAGAAAAAAATACTATTAAAGGCCAAAAATGTTTTTTTTGTTTCTCAAAATATTCTCCCTTTTCGTACATGCACTTTTTCATTCGATTAAACCAATTTTGAAAACTTTTTTGCCACACCTCCGTGGTGACCTCAGAAACATGTTTTTCAATACTCTTCGACAGCCTCTTCTGGGGATGAAAATCGTTGACCGCGTAATTGGTTCTTAATTTTTGGGAACAGAAAATAGTCACAAGGTGCCAGGTCGGGACTGTATGCAAGATGGCTCATAAATTCTACGTTTTTCACCTTCAAAAATTCGTTTGTCTGTCTGGCCGTGTGGGAACTTTTTACGGAGTTCGTCAACAATTCCCGGCAAACAAATGATGAAGTCCTAGTCACTATTCACCGTACGACAATTCTCTAAAGCAACAGTAGCCACGTGTCCAGTTTTATTTAAAAAAATAAGCAATCATTCTTTTAGATTCACTTTTCACGCGCGCCGCTTTGGTTGGTTTCGGCTCATCTTGAAAGACCCATGCGCTCGATTCCGGCTTTGTTTTGGGATCGCACCCATAAATCATGTTTCCTTACTTGTTACTATGTCCTACACCAAATTTGACGCATTTTAGTTGAATCTGGTAAGCATGGCACTGCACCAAGTGATGCGGTCCGTTTTTTGAGCCTCGGTCAAATTGTGTGCGATCCATCGCGAGTACAGCTTTCTCACACCCAAATGTTTGTGTAGGATTGAATGTATTTGACTCATGTCTATGACTAAGGATGCGCGAATCTCATGGTAGGTTACATGCCTGTCTGTTTCAATCATACGGCGCACAGCATCGATGTTTTTGTTGTTCACAGCGGTGGACGGACGACCATCGCAAGATTCGTCACTGAGATTGACACGACCGCGCTTGAGTTCTGCAAACCAGCTATAAATAGTCGTCTTGCATGGTGCTTCATCGCCAAAAGCAGATTGAAGCCAAGCGATGCTCTATTGAGCTGTGAAATTACACTTAAAATCGTAGAAAATCATACTACGAAAATTTTCCCTAGTTAAATCGATTTTTATGTAGACACGCATTTTTTAAAATGGCGCAACGATGTAAAAACAATTGACAGTCAGATGAAACAATCTGTATTCTACAGCCAAAGAGTTCAATTTTCAAATGCTGTAATTACTTTTAAATATTGTTTATGTAAGTGCCCGATTCCGGAAACTTTAAGTGCGACCTATGAATACAGATTTATCTAGCATGACCTCTTTACCCGCTTACCCGCGCGGGAAATAGACAAAGGCTCGCGCCACCCGAAATGTCTGAAATTTGAAATCTGTCGAATTTCTATTGCCTCTGGTGATCTGGGTCAAGTAAAAATGTTTCTGTACTCAACTAGTACATTCAGTATTGTCTTCTTTTATATAAAAATGCGGCCGGATAATGGTCAGACGATGTCGTTGAGTCGGCGGATGGTCCGTGGATGCTAATGGGGAGAGACCGTGTGAAATAGCATTTGGCTTATACCCAGCAGTGGGCAGCTGTGGGCTGATGATGATGATGTAAAAATGGATTGCTGTTCGTTAGTCTCACTAAAACTCAATTTTTTTTTTGAAAATAATTTTTGTTTTTTATGTTTGTGAAATTCCATGGAAGGTTTAAATGGTGAGAAAATATGGAAAATTACGAAGACTTTGGCGGATTGTGCCGGGACAGGTAGTTTTTTTTTAATAACACGATTTTCTTAGATTTAGATTTAGCTTAAATAGTCTGTGGATTGAGTTTAATTAGATTTAGTTTAAATAGTCTGTGGGAGGGAGTACGGTCTTTCTATAAGAACATGATTTTTGAAAACCAGTAACAAACAGCGACATTCACAGTTAGCGAGTGATATTGCTACTGCGAATTCACAAATGCACGTACCTAACTTAGAAAACAAAGTCGAGCCCACGACCTTTCGAATTTGAGGCCACACTCTCACCAATACTGTAATTATTTATTTATTTACTAGTACATAGAAAACCAACAGCTTAGATTACATAATAACGTCAAAATAACAAGTAATTGCTAATTAATGCTGGCACTTTGCATGGCTCTTCGTAGGACTCGCGTATTTAGCAAATATTGACAATCTTTTGCTTGGCTTCCTTCTCTGTCAAATCTGAAACGTATTCTAAAACGTCGGCAAATACTAGAATACGAATAAGAATACCAAGTAAAGTGCCAGCACAAAATCTATTAAAAATATTTGGCAGATCAGATACGCGAACATCAACGAATAGTGAAGACTATGTGAAGAGTGAAATTATTGTGATTTTCAGTCACAAACCTGCAATTTAAATGAAGTGTTTATCTAACCGAAACCGCTCTGCGTGCATGCAACAACTAATGAATGTCAATGAAGCGGAAGTGATTTGTCAGGATCGTGGCAGGTGGCAGTCCCTGGTCTCTGCCTACCCCTCTGCGATACAGGCGTGAACTTATGTACGTATTTAACTACCTAATTATTAAAAAGTAAGGCTTTTTTGTCAATAAAATAAATAAAAGACGAGCATAAATGATTACACCAACCGCTTGTACTAGCAAATGGAATTCTTGCTTCGCTGAATTGAGTTTTGATTCGAGACTGCTTGCTCAACTTCTGGACGCTACGTGGCTCGAATACGGGTTAGGATAGGAGTTGTCATTCAAAAGGATTCAAAGGATAAATTCGTTTTTAATTTCGCCCACATTTTGCCGAGAATTCGACCCATCCAGCGATGTGTACTGTACCGATTCCTCTATAAAGTAGCTGGGCGGCATAGCCGTTTAAGATGATTTTATACTATTACGAGTAGAAGGGAATATCTACGTTTTTGGTTAGGTGTCAGTGGATCCGTAGCTGGGCTAAAGCTTTTTAATTCGATGCAAAATAAAAAAATAACGTGGTCTTACCGCTATAAAATATAATAGTTGTTATTAAAATCAAATGTTGAAATTTACGGTCTCTCGAAGCTGCGGAAAAATGAAACTTTTGGGTTAACGGAGATACGGCCTTTATCGTCTCCACCGAGGGGCACGGGCTCTTCCCTCAGGAAAGTATAGGCCATACTCCACCACGGGGGCCAAGTCTGGATTGGTGGAGGTATTTCATGTTGCAAAAAAACGTATTTATGTAAACGTATATCGACACTCAAGAGAATCAAAATTCATAGGCTAGGTACTTCCCGCCAACTTAGAACTATGTTTGGCCAGTAATATCGTCTTATACTTTTTTTTTATTTAGTGTTCGCCAAACTCTCCACAGCCATAAGTCCGTGCTCTTTTTTCCTTATATATTTCTGTTCTTACGCTTTATTTTCTTTTCCACGGGAAGATCTCTCACTTTAAATTTTTTGGTTTTATTACCTTATACCTAGGTATATTATAATAATATATATATAAATTGTATTCTGTTTTTTTATCTGTCTTTTCGTTTTGTTTTTTTTTATTGATATTTTTTTTTTCCATCTTTTGTTTTCAATCCATTTTTTGCGGTCTGTTTGTATCGTATTATAATACAAACACTGGAAAAAATCTAAAAAATTTACATGTGTAACTAAATCATAAGAAAAATGTCTTAGTACGGGAAAAGCTCGGAAAAAACTACGAGTACGGACCCCTGGCCGGGGAGCCCGACTCACTCTGATCCGGTTTTACTGTTTTCTGTTCGTTCTTCTGTTCTATTCTTTTCTGTTCTGTTTAAGTTCGAAACTACCCAACTGATTGATATTTAGCAGGCAGCAGACTAACGAATCAAACTTACTAGAAACTTAAACACACGTAGTTGTGACTTGACGAGGCTTTTAAAATCCTAACTCAAAAGTTAAACATTAATTAACAAATTTCCAGCATTTTAAGCAGCCTATATACGTGACAGGGCACAGGGCTTCTCTCAGAGAGAGAGAGAGAGAGAGAGACTATGGGCTTTAGGGACGGTTTCTTAATTGAGAATTTCACTAATGCTTAATTAACGTTCTGTCACGCTCTTTTCTGAGAAATTTGACGAGACAGCACTAAAGTTAAGTAGTTACTTAGTGAATTGCTCAATTCAGAAACTAGCCCTTAATCGCCACGGGTCCCCACCGCTGATTGGCGATTTCAAGCGCTGAGGTATCGAATAGCTCAGACACTGAGGTGTCCTCACGATATTTCCCACAGTTAGCTACAGTCCGTTTTTTAATTCGATGCAAAAAATGACGTGGTGTTACCGCTATAAAAGCTAAAGCTTAACTCGGTAGATTTTTTTTACCGTGAATAGAAGACTCATGTGACCAAAATCCCTATCACATCAAAGTCGTTAAAATTGAATTACTCGTAAGAGAAAACTCTAAACAAAAACACCTGCGTAGCATACACAATTTAACTTGGAAGTAAAATGGGGGCGCAGCGGTTAGCGCATCTGACTACCATGCGAGAGGTCCCGGGTTCGAATCCCGGCTGAGGACAAAAAAAAAAGAAACCCAAGTCTTGGATGTTTACATGTTTGTGACGTCGCCGTTTCTGGTTCCCACGACACAGGGTATCCTAGTGTGGGGCCAGAAGCAATGTATGTGCCTGTATGTAAATGTTATGTTATGTTATGTTAAAATGGGGTTATTTGGTTTTTACGTACTAGCAATATTCAGACATTGACAGCCTAAGAATTGTATGGAGATGTCAACGTGACAATATATTTTTCGCATTGAATGAAAAAAACAGACTGTTCAGTTTAGTTTATACTTTATTGCACACGAGACATTAAACATAACATTACATTCAAGTAATATGTACAAAGGCGAGCTTATCTCTGTAAGAGATTTCTTCCAGCAAGCCTTAGTGAGTCAGAGCAGCAGTAAAAAACGGGTCTATATTATACGTGTACAAAATAGACTACATAAACTACAAAATACCTAAACAGTTTCCTACGCCATGCAAAAAATAAATACACTACATAGCCTAAATAAATGTAAAAATAATAGAATACATAATAAAAAATATATAAATAAATATATAGCTCGAAATTATGATAGAGATAGATAATGCTCTTTCAGCTGCTTCTTAAATAGACCAATTGTGGGGCTAGCGCATATTTTCTGTGGCAGTGCATTCCACAGTCTCACTGAATGGACTGTAAATGACTCACCGTAAGATCCAGTGTTATGAGCAGGGATTTTTAGAAGGTGGGAGTTGATATTTCTAATGGGTCTTTCTCCAGAATGCAGGTACTGAAACCTTTCTCTGAGGTATGAAGGAGAGGAGGGATAGTTTAAAATTTTATATAATAAAGAGAGTATATGTGCATTCCGGCGAAGTCGAATTGGGAGCCATTTTAACTCATGCCGAAAACGAGACACATGATCAAATTTGCGTAGTCCGTATATGAACTGACTGTAGTGGTATTGCTATTGTAAACTTCACAAAATGTACATAACTTAGAAAACAAAGTCATATGTACATGCCCGCACTGGGAATCTAACCTGGGTCTACAGCTTCAGAGTCCGCTCTCTTGGCACTGCTCTTGGCTCTCTCAGCGACATTGGTAGAGTCTGACAAAGCTAAAAGTTCGTTCGCTTAGATAGTGTCGGTACACTCGAAGGCAATCTTGGTTTTAGTAAAAAAACATTTATATCTATTGATTACAACTTAGACGACAAAAATACTTTAAATAGAAAAAAAATGGTACTCAGTATACCTAATGAAGCACAAAATATAACACTTCTCTTCATCACTCGAAGTGTCCTCAGAATATTCATCTCCACCTGTATTTAGAATAGGTACCTACTTAACTGATGCAGGATCGTCTCCTTATAATTAAATCCATTCTAAAATACTGATTGATTTACTTATTTATTTGCGTGATCTACTTAATAGTAGAATGAGATGAGCTGCGAGCCAAATTCACTGGCGTGTTTGCGCAGCGTCGGCTTCCTTTAATTTCTTTTTTTTTAAATCCGCCACGAGCCAAGGCGGTAAATAACAAAGTGACACTATGATAGCAAACAGACTTTAACTTTTATCATCATCATCATTCAGCCACAAGTAGTCCACTGCTGGACATAGGCCTCCTCCGTGAATTTCCAAAAAGACCGCTTGGAAGCGGCTTGCATCCAGCGACTTTCCGCCACTTGGATGAGATCGTCTGTCCATGTTGTGGCTGGTCGTCCTACGCTGCGCTAGCCGAAGCCAACTTTGTAATGCCCAAATAATATGGTAGATTAAAGAAAAAGGGTTTGGTATTTTATTTATTTTTATTTTTTAGTTTAATACAAAACCCACAGCACAAGTCAAATTACAAAATATGGTTGTGTGAAAATATCCAAACATAGGCCACTTAAGGGCTTACATTATATTAACTTAGCTTCTAGACAGGAACAAAAAATAGATTTACATAATTTAAGTTGTACAAACAGATTTTACAAATTTTACAGTGGAATAAAAAGAAGAAAACAGGCTATGGCCTTAGATATTTTAAAACTTATTTGTATAAAGGAACAGAGTGCTGTTAAATTATGACTGCATAGTGTGTGCGTGTGAGGGTGTGTTTGAATGTTTAAGGGTGTGTGTGTGTGTGTGTGTGTGTTTGTGTGAATAATTTTGCCGCTGTACGGGATTTGTGAAGTGAGGGAAGAAAGAGTGAGGTAAAAAGCATACCAGAACTCATTTCTTTTCCCCAAGGGAACCTAAAAGTGAACTCTTAAAATCTGACTTGGACAAATGGAAAATATCTAAATTGGAAAAAAGTTTATTATATACATTCGGCAAGCGACAGCTCACAGAGCCTTGCGCATAATTCGTAGTAACCAGTGGGACATCGAATAATTTTGTGTGACGAGTACGAGTGGTTGGTGTGCGCAGAGTCAAAACTTCGTTTGTCAGGTCAGGACAGTCAATGCTCCCACGGCAGATGTCAGAGAGCTGATACATGTCAATTAAAATACGACGTTTTACCTCCCGAGGGGAGGTAAAAGGAAGCTCTAAGTGAAATCGGTAGGAATACCAATGGCTATATTGGTTTCGTGTCGATGGCTCTTTGACACTTCAATTCCTAACAACACCTCCTCGCGGGACCTCCTGGTAACTGTTGCGAGTTTCTAACTTGCTTCAGGCCAACGTGGTAGGAAGACTCACCAAGACGCATTGGCCAGCGTGGTGTTTTACGGCTAAAATCCTTCTCATGAAATACGCTAAAAAACCCCGGCCCTCAGTCCCCGGCAGCCCCGCTATTCCGAGCTCCGGAGCGGTTACGGTTCCAGCGGGGCAGAGGGTGCTAAGAATCTCCGGCAGAGATCCGGCTGCCAAACCAAACTGACCCTGGCTACGTTCAATACGAGGACATTAAGAGAAGATACGCCGTCTTGGGTCTCTCTGAAGTGAGGCGATCGGGCGAAGATCTGGTTAGGCTCTCTTCTGGTGATTTATTTTACTATAAAGGAGAAGATAACTCTACCTACGGAGGAGTTGGATTCCTAATTAAAAGCAGAATAGCTAACGCAGTCCTAAACGTAAAGAGTATGTCTTCACGTGTTTGTTACGTTAATATCAGCCTGAACGAAAGATATGCTCTAAAATTAATTCAAGTTTATGCGCCTACTTCGGGACCAAACCATAGTGACGAGGAAGTTGAAGTGGTCTACGAAGAAATCGAAAAAGCGCGAGAGGATAACCCATGCTATTACACGATCGTAATGGGAGACTTCAATGCGAAAATTGGGCCCTAACTACTCAACGAAGAATCGGTCGGGCAATACGAGTTAGGTAGTCGCAACCCTAGAGGACAAATGCTGGTAAATTTTCTCGAAAAGCACAGGCTCTTTGCCATGAACACCTTCTTCAAAAAGAGACCTTCGAGAAAATGGACTTGGGCAAGTGCCGATGGTAGGACCAAAAATGAAATCGATTACGTAATTAGCTCCGTCAATAACCGAATCAGCGATGTCTCTGTCTTGAGTCATTTTAAGACCAGCAGCGATCACCGCTTAGTGAGAGCCACGTTTAATTATAACCTGCCCAAGGAAAGAATGAAAATACTGCATACACCAAGCCAGAAGTTTGAAAAGGAAGATTTTATGTTCTTGCAAAAAGAGTTTCAATTGGAACTCCAAAACCAATTCGAGGGACTTAAAGACCAAAACTTGGACGTGGACTCACTAAGCGATGCTCTATGCAAAGCCTTGGTAGATACTACCAAAACATATATAGGCGGAAAGAAGCGCTACGAAAGCAAACTAACGCCTGCTACGGCTAGCCTTTTGGAACAAAGGAGATCAATCAACACCAATACGGCAACAGGCTTACGAGAATTACAACGTATAAACAAGACAGTGCACAAGGCAATTAAAAAAGATCTAAGGGCGTTTCATACAAAAGTAATTAAAAACACCATAGCCGAAAACCGAGGGCCAAAAGTCTTCCGAAGAAAAATTAACAAGGATGAATCCCAGATTAATAAACTAACGGACAAATCTGGTACCCTCGTTACAGATCGCGACTAGTTGCTAAAAGTTGTGCAGGAGTTTTACGCGGAACTGTATGCGTCAAAATCTGCTGAACCGGACTCGTTGGATGTTGAGGATCCCAGAGCAGAGCCCGTTGAACACCTCGGGGACGAGCCTTTGCCCCCCATTATAGAGGATGAAGTTGGTTTCGCCCCTACTAAGATGAAGCACGGAAAAGCATGTGGCGAAGATGGAGTATATGTGGAGATGATGCAAAGAGGAAGTGTCGCAGTATTAAGAGCCCTTACAAAGCTCTTCAACAGAGTCTTGAATGAAGGCATAACTCCAAAAGCCTGGAACAACGCTGTTGTGGCTATTTTACATAAAAAAGGAGACAAAGCAAGACTTTCTAATTACCGTCCTATTAGTCTTCTCTCACAGGTGTACAAACTATTTGCTAAGATCCTATGCAACAGGTTGACGAGATCCTTTGACGAATATCACCAGTCGAACAAGCTGGATTCCGGAGTGGATTCTCCACCATGGACCACATCCACGCAGTCAAACAACTGATGGAGAAGTGTAAAGAGTACAACCAGCCCTTGTGTTTCGCATTTGTCGACTACGAAAAGGCTTTTAACAGCGTCGAACACTGGGCTGTGTTCCATTCCCTCCATCGTTGTGGTATAGACAGAAGGTATGTGGACCTGCTCCGGACGCTATATAAAAGTGCTACAATGCAAGTTCGCATGCACAAACTAACAGATCTCGTGCCCATCCAACGGGGAGTGCGGCAGGGCGATATCCTTTCGCCCAAACTCTTTACAAATGTCCTTGAAGATGTACTAAAAACCATTGACTGGAGCGAAACGGGTATCAACCTAAACGGCGCCCACTTGTCACATCTACGCTTTGCCGATGACCTAATTCTAATAGCTGAGGACGTCGGTAATCTCCAAAAAATGCTTACTCAGCTGCATAGAGCTTCCCTGAGAGTTGGCCTAAAAATGAATATGTCCAAGACTAAGATAATGATGAATCGTCAGACCTGCTGTTATGGTAGGCGACTGTAAGTTATATGTAGTCGACGAATATGTCTATCTTGGACATACTCTGTCCTTTGGATGTAACTCTCAGGAGAAGGAGATTGCCAGACGAATTCAGCTAGGATGGGCTGCCTTCAAAAAGCTGGACGATGTCTTTAGAGCCAAAATTCCACAAAGCCTAAAGACACAGGCCTTTAACCAATGTATCCTACCCATTCTTACCTGCGGTGCCGAGACATGGACCCTCAAGAAAGCCAATATGGAAAAAATCCAAGTTGCGCAAAGGGCTATGGAGCGGGCCATGTTAGGCATCACACTCAAGGATCGTGTGCGTAACGTCGATATTCGACGAAAAACTAAGGTCGAAGATGAACGCACACGAATTACAAAGCTGAAATGGAGACGGGCGGGACATTTGGTTAGGCGGGAAGACGGCCGGTGGACTAAGGTAGCCACTGAGTGGTGGCCAAGAACGGGTCGACGGTCGGTGGGCAGACCACCAGCCCGATGGGCCGACGACATTGCGAAAGCGGCTGGGAGACATTGGACGAGACTAGCACTGGACCGGATGGGTTGGCGTGAAAGAGAAGAGGCCTATGCCCAACAGTGGGCTCTATTTACGGGCTGATTAGATAGATAGATAGATATCCCGACGTTTACAACCCCTATTATAGACTTGATACTTGATGGGCGTTAGATAAGAATTTTATTTAAAAAAATCAAAGTATCAATACGGTTTAGGCAAGCTTAACAATGAAAATGACAGAAACGAGTGTTGCTGGTAGTTTTTCTGTGGGGTTGCCACTTAATTCCGTTTGCCAGATTCTAATCTAATTTTTCATCTTCTCGAAATATCATGATTTGACATTTTTCGCGAAACAAAAATATGATCAATCAAAAAGCACTACGTTTGGTTTTGCACAGATAATCTCAGTCTGCTGCTTGCTGATGTTTGAAAGTTAATAGAGTAATTAATAGACTCGGCTAGCTTTTTGCAGTCGGGTTTTTGGTTTTATAATAATGGATGTTTTGCTTAATCCTCTCTCTTTTCTCTTGGCAATGTCGCATCAAGACGTCAAAAGGTCGTTCATCGTTGTCGTACTAAGTGGCACAGTTATTCATAGGTATCTAGCGAGCGGTTAGTTACAATACGTAATGTTAGCTAGTTCGTTAGTTCAATTTTCATCAAATTGAGAAAATTACTTTGCTAAATTCCGCCAATATTCCACAAGCACCATGCGGTTAGTTAATGCACCGCCCTCCCTCCCACTTTATCAAGCAGAAGCAAAGACACGAACACACCACCACCGACAACAATACTTGTGTGAAATAATTTTCATCATCATTATCATCATCATCATCATCAACCCACCATGTCCCCACCGAGGGGCACGGGACTCTTCCCTGAGGAAGCTATAGGCCATATTCCACCACGGGGGCCAAGTCCGGATTGGTGGAGGCTTGTAAGACTAGTGGCTGGTCTTACTGTCAGAAGTTTTCAAGCCGCCCTAAGGCCTCTGACTGAACCGCTAGGAAAAATGCTTGATAAATTATGTGTGCACGTGAAGACTTGAAGTGGCAATGAAACTAAATCGCCATGTTCAAGCAGTTGTCATTGAACTACAATTCATTAATATAATCAAGGTCCTGGACAGCTATTACGTCAAAAGGGCCGTTTTGGGAAATAATGCTATTTAGTCCTAGGCTTTTTGACTGTAACTAAGATCTTGATAATTATGTTCAACTAGCTATTTCCCGCGGCGTTACCCGCGGTTATTAGGAAAAATAAATTGTGTATAAACAGTAAAAATAATAACTATGGACATTTTTAGAAGCGAAATAATTTAAATTTGGGCATCGCAAAAATCAATTTAAAAATTTTTTTTTCATCGATTTTCCCATGGGAATAACATATTTTCCCGTAGTAAAACGTAGCCTATGTGTTAATCCAGGGTAACTCCAACCTAACTCCAAGAGGGTCTGGGTTCGAACCACGCATGTACCAATCAATGACTTTAGTTACGTACATTTGTTTGTTTGTACAGCAACACCATTCGCTGATAAATTGTGCCCGGGTAACGGCGACAGGCTTGCCACTTGTCACGTTTGGGACCTAATAAACTCGGCAAAACGTGGGCCCAGTTCTAGTGATTGGTGCCTCTGCCTACCCTCTCGGGGATAACGGGGGTAAGTTTATTTATTTTTATTTTTATGAATTACCCTTTCCGTGAATTTTACCAATTAGTACGACGTGGAGAATACTAGTCAAAGAGACAGATTAGTGTGATTAGAGCCGAGCTACCGACGGGATTTTACAAAGAGACAGTGATTTTTTACCAACCGTTCCACAAGGTGTTGAGTTACATGAAGCCGATTCGCGATTAATTTTTCATGTATGTTCAGCGATAATTTGCCCAATTTATTTCCTTACGTACACATACACAGACAGGGCGCTATGGGGCGCTCATTAGGGGAGGACTATGTCCAGCAGTGGACTAATATAGCCTGATGATGATGAAAGAAAGAAAGAAAGTATTTATTATATTATCATTGCCACAAAAGCACACTTAAAAAACAGATATAAATATGATGATGACGACATACATAAGCTCACGCTTGTATCCCAGAGGGGTAGGCATAGACCAGGGACTGCCAATAGGGTAGTTTCCAGGGTCACAATAATTAAATTCTATTTAGTCCGTATTTTAGATTAAAAAAAAAACATTGGACACGATTTTTTTCTTTTTTCGATTAAACAAAAAATAACAAAGATATAGCCCATTAAAGTTACGTGTGACGTCACTCCGTGCTAAAAAATGCAGCACGGCGTGACGTCACACGTAACTTTAATGGGCTATAGCTTTGTCAGTTTTGGTCTAATTTACAAATAAAAAAATACGTGTCCCTTATTTTTGAATAATCTAAAAGACGGACTAATTAAATTTTTTAGGGCAACTAGCCTATTGCCACGATCGTGACAAATCACTTATGGGGGGTGAGACATACACGGCTTGCAATACAGCTTCTAAGAATTTTCAAAAGTTGTGAAGGTGATATTTTTATCACCCTGTATTTTGCATTCTCAGACGAGCCTTTGGACGTACTCTGACTCCGTTCATTTTTTAAATCCTCTTTTTCGTAAAAAGGATCCTAGTAATGTAGATTCGCTCTAGTAAGCCTGCTGGTTATTACAAATTTTCTTCTATTTTTAATAGGAATTGTTAGATCAGGAGTTCTTTTCGATGATATTTTCAACAGTATTTCTGCTTTTTTAACAGAAGTCAAAAAAGGAGGAGGGACTTGACTTGATTATGTTGCTGTGTGGAATTCATTGTATTTATCACATTGTATTATACGATTTAATTAATTGTTATTCATTAGAACTTAATGTGGCGGAACCGCTCGGAAAAAATGGTCACCCGTCCGGTCACCCATCCTGCATGGATGGGTGACCGGACTACGGAACGACCGGACCGTCTACGACTAACGCTAGTGGCAATTTTCCGAGCGGTTCCGTGCTTCGCAAGGCACGCTAAGCAGTTGGTGCCGGCTGCCGTCGATAGATATCAGTCGTTAAGCCAAGTCAGAGGCCTTAGGGCTTGAAAACTTCTGACAGTACCTAAGTAAGACCAGCCACTAGTCTTACAATCCTCCATGTGGTGGAGTATGGCCTATACCTTCCTCAGGGAAGAGACCCGTGCCCCTCGGTGGGGATGTAATGGGTTGATGATGATGATGGTGATAAAATTAAGAAAATCCTTCCCCCCGCAGTAAATAATTTACTCACCGATGTCAGCAGTAGCCACTGCGTCCTTTACAAGAGTGTATGTGTCCCCGTTGATCCGGAGGTAGTCGACGCAGCCCAACAGTCCCTCCGACAGGCCCAATTTGGCCTGCAGCCCAGTAGTATTGCCGGCGCCGCCCACCCAGACCGGCTCGCGGAACGTCATGCGGGAGAACAGACCCTGTTAACAAGGAGGTAGGGGTTAAATTCGACTGACTGAAAGTCTGTATCCCAACCTAACTTGACCTGTAGTATTTTTGGTGGGTCAAAAGGTCATAACGCGGCTGTTTACGGCTTTTAAACTTTTACGAAAGTGCAGCGAGTCGGTTTTGGTGATTTAATTTCAAAGTATTACATTATCTATCTATATATATAAAAGGAGAAGCTGACTGACTGACTGACTGACTGACTGACTGACTGACATATCAACGCAGGGCCTAGACTATGAGGGTTAGAAACTTGAAATTTTGCACAGGGGTTCCTTTTGTAACGTAGGGGAGCACTAAGAACGGATTTTTGGAAATTCATCCCCTAAGGGGGTAAAATAGAGGTTCAAAGTTAGTATGAAACTTTGCCGTTTTTGAAGTTATTCGAATCAAATTTTGTGCGAAGGTTCTTCATTTAAAATGATAAAACACATGTAAAATTGTTTCTTTAAAATCATCCCTTAAGGCGGAAAAAGGAAGGTGCAAACTTAATATGAAACTTTGCCGTTTTTGAAGTTATTCGAGTGAGATTTAATATGAAGGTCCTTCATTAAAAGTTATGAAAAACATTTAAAATAGTTTTTCGAAAATCATTCCTTAAGGGGGTAAGAGGGGGGTGCAAAGTTAGTATGAAACTTTGCCGTTTTTGAAGTTACTCAAATGAAATTCAATATGAAGTTCCTATATTAAAAGTCATGAAATAGGTATAATTTTTTTTTCGAAAATCATCCCTTAAGGGGGTAAAAGGGGGGTGCAAAGTTAGTATGAAGCTTTGCCGTTTATGAAGTTATTCGAATGAAATTCAGAATGAAGGTCCTTCACTCATGTAAAATAGTTTTTCGAAAATCATCTCTTAAGGGGATAAAAGAGGGATGCAAAGTTAGTATGAAACTTTGCCATTTTTGAAGTTATTCGAATTAAATATAAATAAGGAGGTCCTTCATTGAAAGTCATCAAAGACGTGTAAAGTAGTCTTTCGAAAATTATCCCTTAAGGGGGTAAGACGGGGCTGCGAAGTTAGTATGAAAGCTCTTTCGCATGCGCTAAAAGTATCCCTATCTTATTTGCAAACACTACTCAATAAAGCCCACGCGGACGTAGTCGCGGGCAACAGCTACAATCTATTTATTGAAGCGAACGACTAAAGGTAAACAAAGACACAGCATCTCTCAAACTTACATGTCACTCAAAATAGCTCATGCACGCAGATTTGCTTGCATCGTATACCCATATAGGTTTAGATAGGTACTGTTTAAGGAAAACAGACAGACAACGAAACAAGACAAGACAAACACTAAGAAAATAAAATACATTAGAGAAGTTGCACTCGCATAAACAACGTCAATCGTGAGTAAATATGGCGCGGGGTGGCTATCTTACTTTTTTGCCTTTAATTAAAAAAGAGGTTCGTAGTCAGCTCTCCATACTTCTTCCTACACTTCGCGTAGCGCATTAGCATAAAATAATCGATCATAATTGGCCTTTAAACAAAAGTCCTACATCTTTGCTAGTTGCGAAAATAATTATTTGGCAGCAGTAGGATCGCTTTTATTTGAGGACCACTGAAATTCTAGGTATTTTTTGGGGCATAGATCTCTTAAGCAAATCGAATTTTTATGATAAAATAAAATATTCAGTTAAATAAACTGCGAGTGAGGGATAAATCAGGTAATAACAGTGTTTTTGTGTTTATTGCTTATTGGCATTTATGAGCCATATCGTTTTGTATAACTTTCCTAAATATTATGCAGTTATAAATGTGGCATATTGAAAAACCAAATTTTTGACATGTTGACACTTAAGCCCATTACACAATGAGAAAAAATAAGGCATAAGAATAAGGAATAAGAAATAGCACAGAAATCAGTTGTCTTCCATATTCTTGATTGTGTCTTGCTCAACGGTGCTGCCATTGCTGGATTCCGCTATTCCATAGTCCTTGTTCCTTATTTCTTATTCTTATACCTTATTTTTTTTCATTGTGTAATGGGCTTTACTCGTTCGCTTCAGTAAATAGGGTGTAGTTACTAATATAGCGAGCTAATTATGAGGATTGCCCGAAATAAATACCTTACTCACATTATGGACTTGATTCCGGATACGCTTAATGTGGATTAGCAAAGGGCATGATAAAAAGTACCCGAAACCGACGCGCGTGCAAGCAACGACTAATAAATGTCGATGAAGCGAAAGTGATTTGTCAGGATCGTGGCAGGTGGCAGTCCCTGACCTCTGCCTACCCCTCTGGGATACAGGCGTGAGCTTATGTACTTGTGTTTGTGTACATTTACTTGCCTTTCTGTCGGAAGAGCCCGACCAGAGGCCTCGATTCTGTTGGTGCATAACAGTACGATGACAGATACACGGTCGGGTCACGTGACGTGTTTTTCCATACCATTAACGCCTAGAAGGTTGGATATATTGTGTGCTCGCGTAGACTTGAAGCGTCGATGAAACTAAATCGCCACGTTCATGGAGTTGTCATTGTACTACAATGTATTAACAGAATGTAGGTCCAGGTTTCGCTCTGATTCGCAGAGCCAAATCATGGTGAGCAGAGACGGAGCTCGCGTCGTCGGTTGCTCGTCTCTGGACTACCAGAGAACTACCAGCGACTACCAGAGGTAATCTTCTTAAGCACTAACTATAATGTCAAAAAAAAAACCTACCTCGGGCTCCAGAATAGGCTTCGGTTTTCGCCGAAAGCACACGAGTGTAGTACTACTTCCTGCTCTGTATAAAACTTTTCTTCACTATTTTGAAAAGTTATGTAAAGTTATAAATAACAATACAAAATAAACCTTACCCTATTGCAATATAATCGGTTTATCTGATAGTAGCCGAGGTATATTCTAAAAGCTAACAGACTGTACCAGGGGGTGATTTTTATTTTTATTATATTAGGGCCAACAAACAGATGTACAATGTACTTTGAATAGACAAATTAAGCGTTAAAAAATAGAAAAGTTAATTGTATCCAAAAGGGGAATGTTGCCAGCATTCTGGGCTCTCTGCCGCGGGACGCCTACCTGGGGCAAATAAAAATTTGTAAATATGTGATTAGAAATTAGTTTAATTTTTTTTTAAGCAATAATTTATATGATTTCGTTTATAGAAAATGAGTGTAATAGTGTTGTTAGTGTTAAGTTATGGGGTAGATCAACTTTGCTAAGGGCTACCCGCCTTGAGTCAGTCGGAAAAGATAGTTTGTACAAAGACGTCGACGTTTTATTTATCTCCGAATAATCCCCGAAATAACAGTGGCGCAGCCCGAACCTTACGCGTGTGGTGTTCAGCATATCTTGCTTAGCAATGGCAACGGTCACAGTTGGAGTTTTAAACGTGTTTAACCACTCAACTCAAGACTGGGTGCTGTTCAAAGGTCAACTGCAACAATGGTTCCTTGCAAACGAAATTACCAATGAATCGGATAAATCAGGAGCAAAACGACGAGCTATCCTACTCAGTAGTCTCGCTGAGACTACTTATCGACTCATAAGAGACTTGGCACTTCCCGAAGACGTCGGCACCCTGCCATTTGAAGAGGTTATACACTTGTTTGATGGCCACTTCCAAACAAAAAAGTGCACTTTTGCTGAGCGGTATAAATTCCATAGCTCCGTTCAAAAGCCAGAGGAATCGTTAGTGGCGTGGTCAGCACGGGTACGAGGCTTAGATATGGAATGTGGATTTCCAGCTGCATCGCTAGAAGATTCGCTGCGTGACCGTTTCGTACTCGGCATGCGTGGTGGTCCAGAGCGCGATCGCTTATTTAACGAGCCTATAAAGCAGCTGACGCTACAGAAGGCGCTTCAGATTGCTGAAGGAGTGCGCTGCGCTAAGGAAGGCCCAAGGCAAGGCGTCGGCGCACACTCGCTGCCAGCTTCCATCCTCGACGTACATAAGATCGCGTCGCGCGGCCGTGCCACGGCCCCTAGTGGCGCTGGCTTTTCAGACGTTTCGTCAGCAGCGGGAGTGATAGCACGGCAGTCTGAGCAGTGTACGGTGTGTGGATATTACGGCCATAATAACAAAAACTGTCGTTTTAGAAATGCTTCGTGTAAGAAGTGCGGTCAGAAGGGACACATGAAACGCGTGTGTGTTAGTAATAAAGTGATCGCTACGAATCAAAATTATTTACAATGTTGTTCAGATGATGGGGATGATGGTAAGCGTTTGCTGTTTAATATCCGTAGCTTTCAAGGCGAACCTATGCGGGAGTCTACTCGTGGATGACGTTCCATTGAGTTTTGAAGTGGATACAGGTTCGGCAGTTACAGCCATTTCAGACGCCGTTTATAAAAAACATTTTGCCAGTTATCCCTTGTGCAAGACCGGAAAGATATTGCAAATCTATAACGGTACTTCTATAGACACGTTAGGTACCATATTTATTACCTTTTATTACCTTTTATTACCTTTCTCTTTCCGTTCTCAAACAGAACTAATCAGGGTCTTTGTTGTTCGAAATGGCGGTCCTCCCTTACTTGGCCGAGATTTTATAGCAAAGTTTAAATTACAGATTTGCTCAGTAAATAACTGTAAGGTGAATGAAAATATTGATGGCTTTTCACAAATGTATCCACGTTTGTTTTCCAATAAGTTGGGCTGCTGTAAGGACATGGAAGTGAAACTTCATCTAAAGCCAGCCAGCTCACCATTTTATTTCAAAGCGCGGCCAGTGCCTTTCGCGTTAAAAAAAGCAAATTGGAGGTAGAAATCGATAGACTGGTTTCGTTAGGTATAATTGAGCAAGTGGGTCAAAATCATGGGCATGTTCAGCAGAAAATTTTTTTCAATGCAGATGTTATACTTTTTACAATAGCAATCCAGCGAAAAAGAAAATAAATCAATTTGTTATTGTGTAAAAAAAATAAAAAATACACCAAAATATCTCTGCTGTGGACTGTTCGCGATCGAGGTTCTTATGTTTAACTACACATAATTTCAATAAAATATCGTGAGAATCTGTTGTATCGAGTTATTTCATACGTAATGCAATGTAAATTTCATACCACCTAAATATAATCAAATGTTTTCATATAAAAACTTCATGAAAAATCTTATGAACGGTCCGTTATTGCATTTAAAGACCTTTCTGTGGACGCAAAATTCGGACTATTTTTTGTGTATTGTGAAACCCAAGTCATTTAATTAATTTATACTGGCAACACCGTGCATCTGTCACTTTTGGCTGCGCGACGACATCTTGTGCGAGCACTAGGATTTAACGCAGAACTTTTAACGATTTAATAGTGAATTCGTCAGAGATCGAGTGCTCTTTACTGTTCCACACTGACAAAAGGTAAGTAACTTTGTTTTTATATTGGTATTTGCTGGCATCATAGCTTCAGGGGAAAATTTTTGGCCACGGGTATTGCATGTTTTATAACCTCAAAATTATCTGTTTTATATTTGATTTTCTACTTGTCGGTCCCTCCTGTGGACATTTTTCGGTGGACATGGAATGTTCATATTAATGTCTACTGAAGAGACTGTAGTCTAAGGAGTAGCAAGTCGGTTATTGTGTTTGTAAACGCCTAATCAAAATCAAGCGTTCTAAACATGTTCTGTAAGGATTTAAACCTACATAATTATTTGTTTACCTACCTGCTTAACTATTTTTCACATGTTTACTATATCAATGTTTACTTTTCAGTACATAAGTACTGACATAATTTTAAAAATTTCTTTGTTTGCTGAGTAGGTAACTTATTATTGAAATACATTACAGTTCCTTTTTAGTAACTTTTTGTAATAGGTTAAGATAAGCTAACGATGGTGCTCATATTACCTAGTATCTAAACTTTTATACCAGTTTGTCTTTTGTCCGGTTTCCTTCTTAATTTGTCGGCGTATTGAATTATTACGTGTACCTAACTAAGTATGTACATTAAAGTTTTCTCTATCTCTATCCCTATTTGGTGGCTTGTTGCATGGAGATTTATTGTTTCAGCTTCATCATGGCCCGTTCAAGTAGATCTAGGCTGCAACTCACTGAAGAAGAGAAAAAAGAACGGCGTCGTGAGCAGAAGAAAATGAGTATGAGACGAGCTAGGGCCAAGATGGATGAGGCTGCCCTTGAGGAAAGACGCAGGAAAGATCGGGAAAAGTACATTAAAAAAAAGGAGGAAGGTTTGATAAAATCCATCAATGACTTATCAGCCCGAGAACAAAGACACATAAGAAAAATATGGCGTCAGAAGTCGAAATTGAGACGTGAAAAAATTAAACTTCAAAAGCAAACTCATCGATTACTACAAGACAATACCCCACCATCAAGTCCAAGCTCATCATTTTCGCGCGTATCATCTGGCAGAGCAGTAAGTGCCCGTAACAGGCGGCAACTCAAGGCAAAGAATGTGTGTTTGTCTAATAAACTTGTAAGTCTGAAAAAAAAACTTGCTAAGTACAGAATGAGAATTAATCGGTTGAAAGCGAAAGTAAAGACGAATGTTGCTGAAAAGATAAATATCAAACACCTGATACACGAGTTTTTACTAGATGACGAGAATAGCCGATTAACTGCCGGAAGGAAGGAGACTATTACGCGGCGCAAAGAGAAAAAGCAAATACGTCTCTTAAATGACTCTTTGTCAAATCTGCATAAGGTTTTTTTGATAAAGTCGAAGTTGAATATATCATATCATACTTTTCGCTGATGCCGTCCTTTCTGGGTACTGTTCCCAAAAGCAGCCTCAAGAAACACGTGCCTTTGCAAAGTTCACAGTAACACTGATTATATTGTCCAAGCATTATATAAAGCAAACGTCATAACTTTGTCGACTGCTACTGCTGTTGCTAAGTCTCTTTGCTGCAACGGTGTTTTGGCTGTGCAATGTTTAGAAAACCAATGTACAGGCTGTGCTAATAAAACTGTAGTTTACAATAATGAAAATAACCAAGATACCGTAGTTTATCAGAGGTGGGTGACAAAGGCTGTAACTGAGACTATAAAAGGTAAAGAGAGGCAATGTAAACCATAAAGGAAACTGTAAAAACAACAAAACTGGCACTGAAAAACCTATTTGAAGAATGCTTTCCTAAGTTCATGCAGCATTTGGCTAACATACACAACCAATTTCGGGCAATACGATTTATTAAAGAAAATCTTTCACCCTCGGAAGGTTTGTTACATATTGATTTTTCCGAAAATTATGGCTGCAAATACAATTCAGAAGTTCAAAGTGCTCATTTTGGTGGTTCCAAAGGACAACTCAGTTTGCACACTTGTGTTTACTACAGCAGTTATGCCGACCCTCCAAATAATTTGCTTAAGACAAATTCTATCTGCACCGTATCCGAAAATACAAGGCATGATCCAGTTTTGATTTGCGCTCACTTGAAACCTGTATTACAAAGAATAAATGTTTTATCACCAGACTTGAAACAGTTGCATATCTTAAGTGACGGACCCTCAACTCAATACCGAAACAAGACAATGTTCAATATGATTGTAAACTTTATTTCCAAAATATGTAACGCAGAAAGTATCGTTTGGCATTTCGGAGAAGCAGGACACAGTAAGGGTGCTCCTGACGGTGTCGGTGGCTGTGTCAAACGTATTTATGACAGAATGGTTGCGTATGGCAAAGATATAATTGATGTTTCCAGTTTTCTGGACTGTGTGAAAGATAATTGCAAGGGTATAGAAATAATCCCCATAACAGACGACGAAATCCCAATGATTCAAGAAGTAGCGGATGCAAGTAAAGTCCGTCCATTTAAAGGAACTTTTCAGATCCATCAACTAAGTTGGAGTTGTCTAAATCCGAAAATTTTACAAGTGAGGAGACTTAGCTGCATCATATGTGCAGCTCAAACTGAATGTTTACATTTTGGAATTGGAAAAATCTTGATTGAACAATACGTCGTTCCCGAGGCACTATCACATCCAACTATTTCACCATCAACTCCGTCCAGTTCTTCATCACCGTCAACCAGAGTTTCTTCGCCGGGTACTTCCATCGCATCTACCGTTACTGGTCCGAGGTCACCTTTCACACCGATTAATGTTACTCCATCTCCTGAAGCTTTGTCTAACATAAATTGTCCTGAGACTCCGTGTAAAAAACGCCCACACGAAGAGTCTTATATTTTGACTCCTCCAGCTAAGAAAATACCTTTCTTTTTTGACAGCTCCGATGAAGAAAATATTTTTTAGATGTGTGTCTAAAAAATATCCACACATCTAAATAATATTATATTCTGTGGTCAAACACATCTCTCCTATGGACCAATTATTTTAGGGTTTTTGTAATAATTTTGAATGTGATTTTCTATTATTTTGATGACATTATATTTATGTTACTGTTATAATTACAACACCTACAAATATTAGGTGTATTATAGTGTTAATGATAACTTTTGATACCTTCTGTGGAATTTTGATATTTCCTGTGGTGCCTTAAAATATAAGATTACGTATACTTTTGAAGTTTTACGTAAACGATCTGTTCTGATCTCATTTTCTGATTGTTTTTATGTCTATCGATGAATAAAAGTGGTTTTAAAATTATTTCTAACACTTTTCAATTTTCGAAAATAAAAAGTCCCTTTTGATTTTGACCCAAGTGCCGTCTTCAGATTACGCAAGCCCAATAGTACCTGTCCTTAGGAAAGACGGACAGATTCGACTGTGTGCTGACTACTCAGTTTCGTTAAATAAAGGTTGGAGGAATTATTTTCAAAATTACACAATGGCGTTCAATTCACGAAGCTTGATTTGTCAGGTGAATACAATCAACTCCTTTTACACAAGGATTCACAAAATCTCACTTGCATAAACACACAGAAAGGGTTATACAAGTTTACAAGACTCGTTTTTGGTCTATCTAGCGCCCCCGCAATTTTTCAGCGAACGCTTGAAAATATTTTGAACGCCTCAGATGAAAATGGTCGCCCCTCCCCCTTACAGGATGGAGTCCTACAATTTCTCGACGATATTCTTGTTACCGGTCGGACTAAAAGTGAACACATGGCTAGGTTACAAGAGGTATTTAAAAGGCTTGAAAACGCAGGCTTGGTTTTGAAAAAAGAAAAATGCCATTTTTTTCAGGACTCGGTTACCTATTTAGGGTTCCTCATTGATAAAAACGGCATTCATAAAAGCTCAGAGAAAGTAGATAGTATTGTGAACGCTAAAAGACCCGAAAATCCCACGGAGCTAAAATAATTTTTGGGGTTAGTTAATTATTATAGGTCATTTATAAACAATGCGTCGTCCATATTAGCTCCACTGCATGAGCTACTGCGAAAAAATTGCAAGTGGCAATGGGACAGTAGGCATGAACTTGCATTCAATGCGATAAAAAGAAACCTCGTTTCAGACACAACATTAGCGCACTTCAACCCGGTTGCACGAATAATATTAACGGTGGATACGTCACCTTTTGGTCTCGGATGTATTTTATCGCAAATCGGTAGCGATGGTGTTGAACGTCCCGTGTCTTACGCCTCTAGGTCGTTGAACTCGGCTGAAAAACAATACAGCCAGATTCAGAAGGAGGCTACAGCGATTGTGTTTGGTGTTCGGAAGTACCATCAATACTTGTATGGTAGGGCGGAGCCATTTATTCTTAGAACCGACCACAAACCTCTCCTGTCAATTTTTCACCCAGAGAAAGGCATTCCGGAGGTTTCAGCAAATAGGCTCCAACGGTACGCGTTATTTTTATCTGCATATAATTACTTAATTGAGTATGTGTGCAGTGCAGATAATAGCGCGGACTATCTTAGCCGCTCCATGGCGTTGGTGCCGGTGACGTCATCGGAGAATGATTGTAAACAAAGCGCGCGGGAACCCGTTGCTTTATCTTGTGACGCAACAGCTGATGAGGCGTGTTACGTTAATTTTATATTGAATGCGGATTCGGCGCCTATTTCATTAATGGAAATGAGTCGAGCCACGGGGTTAGATAAGTTATTATCTCAAGTGCTGAGATTTACATTGAATGGTTGGCCGGAAAAAGTGAACGACGTAACCCTTAGAGCATTTTTCGGTTGTCGTTTTGAGCTGTCTGTTGAGAAAGGGTGTTTGTTACGTGGTACCAAGTTAATTATACCCGAAACTTACCGACAGCCTATTATTAAGGAGTTGCATGTTGGTCACCTAGGTGTTGTAAAAATGAAAAAAAAAAAGTCAAAAGTTGTGATTAATAAGTTGGCAGACTTGGTGGTAAAACTGTAAAAGGTAATCAGTGTTTACAGGCTAAGTACTACAAAGGCAAGCGAAATATAGACTGTAACGAGGACGATTTAGTAATAGTGAAAGCGCACCAAAATCAAAGAACCTTCTGGACAAAAGGTACAATCAGGAAAAAGCTGGGTAAAACAGCCTACTTGGTTTATTTACTTGATTATGATCGCGTCGTGAAAAGACATAAAAACCAAATATATGAACTAAAAGGGGAGAGTGAAGGATCCTCGAACGATTCCGAGATATTACCCAGCCGTGAAGAATCCTCCAACGATGCCGAGGTATTACCCAACCGTGAAGAATCAACGACAAAACTGTTGTCGCCGTTGCTTATACCAGCACCTGCCCCGTTGCTATCAGCTACTGCAGCAAGTATATCAGTAGCAGTAGAACCATCGTCGATGTCACAGCCTTCAGTAACCGTTAGCGATCCGGAGTCGGCGGCAGACGCAACTACCCCCCGCCCCCTCCGGTCCTTCCGCCACGGAGACCGATGAATGGCGTGACTGCCAAGATGCTGAGAGCGCTCAGAACGCGGATGGGTCCGCAGCCACCGTGCCAGCCGCCGCGACCGTTGATGACACGACCGGTCCTACACTGGCGAGCACAGATACTCGACCAGCTGAAATGCGGATGCTTCGGCCCCGAGTTCAATTTAGTTATAAGAAGTTCTTTTAAATTTAATGTTTTAAAAATATTGGTGGAGGGATGTTAGTGTTAAGTTATGGGGTAGATCAACTTTGCTAAGGGCTACCCGCCTTGAGTCAGTCGGAATAGATAGTTTGTACAAAGACGTCGACGTTTTATTTATCTCCGATAATCCCCGAAATAACAAGTGTTAATCAAGTTTTCATCATGCTAAAAACTACATACATATAACATTGTATTCCATTGTATCCTCATTTTACAATAATGTTTTTAATAACCTAAGAAATCCAACCAAAAGCCACAAGTTAAGACCAAGGATTATTCAAAAAATAATCCATGGAAAGAAAAGGAAATCTTTTTTATGACTTCTCAACAACGTTATTAGTGCCAGAAGCATTATATTCCAGTAAACCTTTGGTATTGAAGAGACTGGCGGAGTTTGGAACATGAGTTTTATTGGATAAAATGAAACGTTTTGACTCTTTGACCGCCCCGATGCTCTCCTGAGCAGCATTGTTCGCTAACTGCGTACCAATTCGCTTTGAACACGAAGCATTACGCGGCTGAACGTCTAACAAATATTATGCCAAAGGAGAGTTGGACGAGAAAATGGTGGCTCATTTGCCAACCCTTTGTGTAATGTTAGAGCGGGCTGCGAAAGAAAATGGCCGGCGAAAATCGAAATTTTCGAAGGCCGCTGAACGTAAGATTTTTGTAGTGTGCGTTGTGCGTTACTTGCGTTAGAGTGGATTTTTTCCGCAGCCTTTTTATCCAGTACGAATACGGCCCGACTGCAGCGGTCAACATCATCTTCATCAACCCATTATGTCCCCACCGAGGGGCACGGGTCTCTTCCCTGAGGAAGGTATAGGCCATACTCCACCACAGGGGCCAAGTCTGGATTGGCGGAGGCTTGTAGGACTAGTGGCTGGTCTTACTGTCAGAAGTTTCCAAGTCGCCCTAAGGCCTCCGACTTGGCTTAATGACTGCCATCTATCGACGGCAGCCGGCACCAACTGCTTAACGTACCTTGCGAAGCACGGAACCGCTCGGGAAAATGACACTAGCGTTAGTCATAGACGGTCACCATCCATGTGCTGAACGTGCCCTTTGTTGCTTAGCCTTCGTCCATAGATGGGTCTGTCATGATTTTATTGAAATATATCTAACTTTATACGTAAATACGTATATTTAAGTAAGTTTTATCATAAGAATAGTCCCATCCGTCACCATTTAATTAGACAATCGTGAATCGTGGGGTATGTGAACATTAAATTGACAAGTATCAAATATTTAGATTTGAAGGGTAGTTGTAAAAGGAAACGGAAACTAAAGAGGGGTTTGCAAATGGCTTCACGTCGCACGCTGGCGGCGGGAGGCCATTGCGTTCCGGAATATGGTGCTGATCGGATCTCCCGGCCAAAGTACCTATTAGGTCACTGTCTATGACTAACGCTAGTGGCATTTTTCCGAACGGTTCCGAGCTTCGCAAGAGTTAAGCAGTTGGTGCCGGCTGCCGTCGATAGATGGCAGTCGTTAGGCCAAGTTAGAGGCCTTAGGGCGGCTTGAAAACTTCTGACAGTAAGACAAGCCACTAGTCTTACAAGCCTCCACCAATCCGGACTTCACCCCCGTGGTGGAGTATGGCATATACATTCCTCATGGAAGAGATCCGTGCCCCTCGGTGGGGTCATAATGGGTTGACATTATTGCTCAAACAGGACATAGAATTGTTGAATTTATCTTGTCTTCTAATCTTGCTCTTTGCTAATACAACAAAAACTTTTAAATGTCGAAAACTTTTAAGGCCATAAAAAAACGTTTCATTGTAGAACTCGTAATTTGTAACCCGTTAAAAAGGGCGGGTTTAATGGCCTGTAAAATTCTGTAAATGGCCCGAGCGAAATGGATTTTGATTGATTCGACCAAGTTTGTTTCTGTTTCACATTTATTAGCCGGGAAAGTTTTACCGGCTCTGAATCCGTTTATGGATGGCCAATAAAAATGTAACTGGGAAAATTCAACGAAGGACTTCGGCGATTTAAGGATTCGGTATGCAAAGGGCCCAGGCTACGAGAATCGCTCGTAGCATGGGCTGCCTGAGTGATCTTAAACGATCACTGAGGTTAAGCAACATACGGCGCGTTCAATCCATGGGCCGCCGTCTATGACTAACGCTAGTATGATTCTTCCGAGCGGTTCCGTGCTTCGCAAGGCACGATAAGCAGTTGGTGCCGGCTGCCGTCGATAGATGCCAGTCGTTAACCCAAGTCAGATGCCTTAGGGCGGCTTGAAAACTTCTGACAGTAAGACCAGCCACTAGTCTTACAAACCTCCACCAATCCGGACTTGGCCCCCGTGGTGGAGTATGGCCTATACCTTCCTCAGGGAACAGAGCCGTGCCCCTCGGTGGGGACATAATGGGTTGATGATGATGATGATTCAAAGGGTAAAACGGACCTTATTACTGAGACTCCACTGTCCGTCTGTCACCAGGCTGCATCTCATGAACTGTGATAGTTAGACAGTTGAAATTTTCACAGATGATGTGTTGCTGTTGCCGCTGTAACATTTCGTAAGCGAGTCCGATTCGGGATCGGCCGGTTTTTAGGATAGTCAACATAGAGCCTTAACAGTGTCGCGCTGTCCGTCCGACCGTCTTCTGTCTGTATGACTTTCAATCGGTGCGCCTATTCGTGGCTTAACTGAGATGCTTATTTGATTTGATTTCCAAATTCTTCATTGGACAAGAAATAAATACATAAATAAATACATATAAGCTCACGCCTGTATCCCAGACGGATGGGCAGAGATCAGGGACTGTCACTTGGCACGGTGTCTTAAATATTGAATTCAGGTAATTATTTATGTAGTAATTTTTGTGGGGCCCAATTCTGTCCACAAAATAATTATTGAATATTCTGATGATGATGATGATGATCTGAATAAATGATGAATAATGAATTAATCGATTATTCATTTCTAGTGGCCATATTGATGTTCTATGTATTGTTTATTTTATGTCATTAGTAGGTAATACTCCTTTTTTGTCAGAGAATTTTATGTGAAAGTAATTTTGAGCTCATTTGGTAAGTGCTATATAATATTTTTAAAGTCTATTTGAGTACTGTGAATTTTAATTATATTTATTTGTAAATTTAATGTATTAATCTAATTTGACTTTGACTTGTTATGAATATTATGCATGTCTGTCTATGATACGAGTATAGTGTTATTAAAAATGGTAGGTTTTATTTAATCTATACGCCCAGGGAAACCTTGTTTTCGGTTTGATACAGATTTTCATTTCCTCAATATCCATTTTTTAATTTTTCTGATTTTACATTTTATATTTACGTTTGGAAGGACTGTATAGCAAAATAAATGACGCGATACATTTATTATAGTCGGCGGATAAATTTATTATTTATCAAAAGAGGCGAAACTTCAAGAAAATAAATAGAAACGACCCACTCACTTTCAGAAGGTCTCGGCATAAAAATATAGTGGGTAGTAACAAAAAATTTCGTTCCGTTTACACCCAATTACGGTTCCCTGAGGACTGGAGAGCGATGGAGTTTTACACAACACTGGAATGGACTTACAGGAGATAAAAGTTAGTGTGTTATTTAGATTAAATTTTCCTGAATTGTCGATCAGTGAAAATCGAAATGGCAGAGCCAATTTCATAGAACTGCAATTCCATGTTAGTGACGTCTTTGCCTGGTTACCATAGCACAGGGTATTCTAGTTTAGGACCAGGTCAAGGATTGCGTTGTGTGGTAGTAATTATTATTATTATTAATTCCTGTTCCTAGTTTCTAGTACACTAATGGCTGTTAATCTTGGGTTAACATACACTTACTTGTTACTTCTTTATCGTGTTGTGATCTGTTTTGTACACAACGTCAACGACGAAAACGTCAGTTGATCAAAGTAATTCCGTATATTCACAGATTATTAGCGTACGAGGAACCGGGGGTGAGTTTACTATGACAATTCAGTATACGCGTTTGTCCAAAAACACTAGAAACCGGAAGTGAAAGTTTACTAATTGTTTTATTTTATGTAATAGCTCAAGTTTTTAATCTATATAATGCTTGTAAGCGCAAGCTACGAGGGCTGCTACTTATATATGCGGAATAGAAAAAATAAACAAATGTATATGACTAAATATGCTTTTATTGTTTTTGAAAGTATTCTCCACTATGATCGATGCACTTTTGCATTCGATGAAACCAATTTGTAAAACACTTTTTCCACTATGATTGAGGTATCTCCAAAACGTGCTGTTCGAACGCATCTACGGCATCTTCACGGGTCGAAAATCGTTGACCACGTAATTTATTCTTTACATTTGGGAATAAATAGAAATCATTGGGAGCCAAATCAGGGCTGTACGGTGGATGACCCATCAATTCTATTTTTTGACCATCCAAAAATGTAATTGTTTCCTGAGATGTATGACAGCTGGCATTGTCATGGTGAAGTATGATTCTGCGTCGCTGGTTGTTTTGCCGTATTTCTTCAAATACTTCCGGCAAACAAATGGTCGTGTACCACTCCGAATTAACCGTTCTGCGATTCTCCAGTGGTATTGTAGCCACATGGCCATTAATACCAAAAAAGCAGGCCACCATTTGCTTTACAGTGCTTTTTGCACGAGCCATTTTCGTAGGGTTCGGCTCATTTTGAAACACCCAAACTGTTGATTGTTGTTTAGTTTCGGGATCGTACGCGTAGATCCAGGATTTGTCACCTGTGTAGATATTATAAACAGTTTTTGAGTCGCCTCCATTGAATTTTTTTAAGCTTTTCTTGCACCATTCGACGCGAGCATATTTTTGATCCTGAGTTAAGTTGTGCGGGATCCAACGCGAACAAATTTTTTTTACAGACAAATGTTCATGTAATATCCTATGAATGCTCGTCATACAAATGCCCAGAATGGCCTCTATCTCGCGATACGTAACATGGCGGTCTTGCATTATTAGTTTTCGCACAGCTTCAATATTTTGTGGCACAACCACCGATTTCGGGCGACCTTCTTTAACTTCGTCCGTGAGCTTACTGCGCCCGCGATTAAACTCACTAAACCAGTGATACACAGTCGTTTTTGATGGAGCTTCACCACCAAAAGTCGAAGTTAATTGATCTACGCACTGTTGTTGCGTTAAACCACGTCGAAAATCGTAATAAATCGTAGCACGAATATTTTCACGAGTGAGTTCCATTTTTTCAGCGATATGACATTTTAAACCCAACAAAAACAAAACACTAACGTATATAAGAGAAAAATATTAAAGGCCAGTATTTAAAAAAAGAACGAGTTTGACCATGGAGGTCAGACATTGCGTTTAAAATTATTGGAATCCCAGATTCCGCATACACAAGTAGCAGCAGTGTCACAATGTTAACACAGACAAAAAGTCTGAGCAAAACCGTACTCTTTAATTTCTACTCTTTCTGGACAAGCTGTATATTGCATAGCCCACCCATTAACCCACAAGCAAATACCAAAAAAATCATACATGTAGTTCTATAAAATCTTATGTTTTAATCAGTTGCGATTAAAACCTTGACCTTGAACAGAAGAATAAAAAGCCATTGTCATGGTGACGATCGGTCGATCGGTCCACCAAAAAATCTACAGTAAAATATGAGTTTTCAAGAAGTCTCGTCAACAAAACAAAATAAAAAAACAACAAAGAATTTTACGCAATTGTAAAATATGCTACAATGAAAAAACAATATGGGTTAAAAACAGTTGATATGATTTGATATAAATAGGCCATCTACTGACTTTTGTATGCCAGAGACTGGCGCAGACATGTATGAACGATCGAATTGTAAACTTTTAAGAACTTATTGTACCATGTTTGCCTACAAATAAATTTTATTTAATTTTTTTTTTATGGGTAGTGAGTTTCTCCGAATTCACGAAATGAGCCCAAATACAAGTCACACTGTTCACGCTCAGACTGTAGTTTAGCCGCAGGCGAGGGTCCAAAGTAACGCCCGAGTGACTGTGTGATATGAGTAAACGGTCTGTGGTCGGTGAACTGTTTATTTTTATCAAAATAATTCGTAAATGCTCTTGGAATGCAAGAATGTATGGCTGTACAGAGCCAGAGATACACAGAGAGAGCGAGTAGCACACAATTATTTATTATTCATTATCATTATTGCATTAAGGCGGCTTGAAAACTTCTGACAGTAAAACCAGCCACTAGTCTTACAAGCCTCCACCAATCGGGACTTGGCCCCCGTGGTGAAGTATGGCCTATAGGTACCTTCCTCAGGGAAGAGATCCGTGTCCCTTGGTGGGGACATAATGGGCTGATGATAAGCGAATCAGGTGCAGCAAAAAACCAGCGCGAATCTCAACTGGCTGGCATATTGAATTATTTATTTACTTGCGACATTTGGTTCATTTTACGGTCGTAAATATTAGATTCCAGTTCACAACACAAGCCCTGTAAAGGCATTGCAACATGCGTGGATAAATTATTATTATAATATTATTACTAACGTTTCGCTTTGATTCGCAAAGCTTCTTCATCATTATCTGGTCGGACTTTCCAATAAAAATCAAGTAAGTTTATCGGGACTACATGTTACAATGTGTACTGCTTACGACAGTCTTTGTTCAAAAATTACTAAAATAAGTGATAGAATGAGCTCTCAAAAATACCACAGGGAAGGCCGAAAGGCGAACAAGGGCAAGACGTTTAATCCTGAGTGAGTTCGCTCATTAGAGAGCTACCTTGCTCGGTTAATGGGGCGTTAGCCGTTTTAGGGAACCCTGGAACACCCCAGGGGCGTATAGTAAAGGTACGCAAAGAGAAGCATAGCCCTAAGCCCGGCCTTGTTAAAAAAAAACTGAGCGGAAACATCGTTGGTCTAGAAGTTAAAGGCGGAAACAGACTATTGAAACGCGACGCGATACCACATATCGACAACCGATGGACCATCCGTCGGTTGTCGATATGTGGTGTCGTTAAATCTTCTTTTTTAAATAGTTGTTGCTGAAACGGATAACGGCGACAGGCTTGCCACTTGTCACGTTTGGGACCTAATAAACTCGGCAAAACGTGGGCCCAGTCTAGTGATTGGGGCCTCTGCCTACCCCCTCGTAAGGTCACCAATAACGAAGGTCGCCAACGTCATCCAGGGTCAGGCGGACTACGCCAAACTGCTATCCTCCCCTTGTATAATTCGAGGTCATGTTCTAAATACTAGGTACTAAAATGTACGCGATAACGAACATTTCTAGGGTGGCTGGAAGAAATTTCTTTAGAAATTAGTCCGGCTTTGCACGTTTTTTTTATCACAAACCTATTATTTAAGTTATATTATGCATTTTTTTGTGCAATAAAGTGTAACAACAACAACAACGATGCCTAATAATGATTCTGATCACAGAAAATGCGGAGGTCCCGAGTCCGAATCCCGGCTGGGGACAAAAAAAAGCAACCCAGGTCTTGGATGTTTACATGTTTGTGACGTCGCTGTTTCCGGTTCTCACGACACAGGGTGTCCTAGTGTGGGTACAAAACCAATGTATGTAGCCTGTATGTAAGTGTAAATGTAAAATAGTGGACATGATGTTACTCAACACGCGTCACGTTGCGTCGGCTCGCGTCGCGTTTCAATGTGTTTGCGCCTTTAGAAATGTTTTTGAAGATGCTGAGTGAGTGATCGCAGATTAAGAAATGTTTGATTCATAAATTAGACCTAAGAAATTTTAGTGCCTTTACAGGGTGTCATGTAGAGCATGAATTATTATGAATAAAATGATTACCACCTGTATATTACCATGACATGCAGTAAATAAGTGATTTTGATTGTTTGAACTAAAACTCTCGTAAGAATTGTTAACATTTTGTTAATTTTATTCCGGATAAACTTCCGGATAAACGGTTTTTTTTTGGAAGAGTCCCACCATACCGAGCGAAACCTGGCCCTTGATTCTTAGTACGATGACAGATACACGGGTCACGTGACGTGTTATTCCAAACCATATACTCCTAGATGGCTAAATATGCGTACGCGCGTAGACTTGAAGGTGCAATGAAAATAAATCGCCATGTTCGTGCAGTTGTAATTGTACTACAATGCAGTAGCAGAATCTAAGTCTTGGTCGGACTTGGTCAGTCGGACAAAAAGTCAAGTAAGTGTATCTGGAATAAAGTTGATAATGTTTGATAGAAAATGAGAAAACCATCGCTGTTTAGGAAATGTTTGATTGGAAATGAGAAAATGATCGCGGATTGGGAAAATGTCAATGCGTCGTTGCTAGAGCAAGCCATAGTCGAAGTGTGTTCCGCGGAACGCTAGGGTTCCACGATACCCCCCTATAGGGGTTCCACAAGAATTTGAAAAAAAAAAACACCTCTCTGGTCGAGCATGATACGTTATTTATAAAGAACTAGCTGTGCCCCGCGGTGTTACCCGCGGTTCATCGATTTTCCCGTAGGAATAAGATATTTCCCCGCGGTAAAACGTAGCCTATGTTTTAATCCAGGGTATCGGCTAACTCCATACCAAATTTTATTAAAATCCGTCCAGCCGTTTCAGCGCTAAAGACTGACAAACATATAAACACACACACAAACTTTCACGTTTATAATATTAGTGTGATGTGATATTTTTTTTAAAACAATTATTTTATTGTAGGGTTCCGTCCAGTATTTTGCTTTCCAAAAGGGTTCCGTCACCAAAAAAGTTCGAGAACCGCTGCTCTAGCGGTATCACGTCTGATTACCATGCCGGGTCGTGGGCTCCCAATAGAGGCCGCTGTACATTTGAATGAATGACCTGAGTCTTGGTGGAAATACACCAAATAGATAGATAGAGAACACTTTATTCTTTATTGTACATAAAAAAGGAAATTACACAGGTCTTAATCTAAGTGTACATACGGCGGCCCTATCACTAAAAGTGATCTCGGTGAAAATATACTTGCATTTAATAAGTATGTCACACATGGTTACAATCCTAGTTAGGGAACAGGACTAGCGATTATGTTGTGTGAAAGTTATTACGCACATTTTTATTTGTTGTGTATAATAACATATAACATTTATATAACATTTACATACAGGCTGATACAGGCACATACATTGCTTCTGGCCCCACACTAGGATACCCTGTCTCGTGGGAATCAGAAACAGCGAATGCTATTGTTAGATCGCCAGTTGTGTTCTAACTCAGTTATTGTAGCCACAAACATGATTACGTACCTTCAGCGTATACTGTTTCTATTCGAGAAAGGGCTGGTTTTCGAATAGCACCTTGACACCATATTATAGAAAAAACTCGTCATGCAGGTAGGTTTTATTTCTAAAAAAAAGCCTTAACACGTGAATTTTTATTAAATATTTTGTGTACTTCACAAAGTATAGTGTGCAATAAATATCTAAATAAATATCTAAAGTAATCTAGTGGTTATTGGCATATGGTAGATACGGCAATCTGCTGTTAACAGCTGTGAATTACAAAAAGTGCATCCAAAAAAACAACCGACAATAAATTGTTAACAGTAGTTAACAAATTGTTAGTGTACGAGAAGCTGGAGTTTAATAGAGCAATAATTACTCATTATTAGCAAGAACATAATTATCATAATATTAATTTAATCATGTTAATAAAATAAAACACGATATTATATTATTTTTTTGCTTTGTTTCTCTCTTACTAAATTGTTACATTTTGATAAGTATGTTACTCACCACAAAACATAATACGTAAAATAAATAAGAATAAATGCCGGTTTCTGAATTGAGAATTACACTAAATAAATACTTAAGTAGCGTTCAGTCACGCTCTTTTCTGACAAATTCGGCGAGACATCACTACCGTTACCTACTTAGCAATTCAGAAACTAAGTCACATAAGACTTAAGTATATAAGCGGTGTTATTTCGATTTTTCGACCACCGCTAACAAAAGCCACGAGATCAAACCCAGAAGAAAATTACCGTGATAAGACCCCAAAACGAACTGTCTCTTTGAAAAAGAAGACGCTCGTGTAATTGCTCATTTGTAACTGAATGCTCAAGTCCGTTAGAGCCTCTGTAGGCCCTTAATATCCGACGCTGAAAAGAATAATTGTATTCCGCCTACTAAAGGTAAGGGAAACGCTCGAGAAATATGGCGGAGAAAGATGAGTTTTTTAATAATAATGAGCATTTCAGACTTACGACGCGTAAATAATTGTTGGTTTGCCGGCTCTGCACATTTATTTCTTTACTAGCTTTCGCCCGCGACTCCGTCCGCGTGGACTTTAGTTCAAAATTTTGCAACCCCGTTCACTGCCTTAAGGGTTAAATTTAGACCTCCCATACTAATTTTGGCAACCCTTAGGGGTTGAATGTCAAAAAATCCGGTCTTGTTCCTTGCCTACATTATATATAGATCCTCTGTGCAAAATTTCAGCTTCCTAGGTCCAACGGCTTGGGCTGGGCGTTGATGAGTGAGTGAGTCAAACAGTCAGGACTTTGAATTTTATATATATATATATATTTGGGCAAAAGTTGTCGTAATTTACACTAAGTACATAAAGTTACGGCTGTACCTCGGAGAGTTATGCAGAGAGCAGGTCTCTGGTATAATATTTATAATAATTGTAATAATAATATAATCACAATAATAATGTATTGTGGTGTAAATGGTGTGTCAGAATGTATAATGGTATAAAAAAAGGATGCCTATGTCAAGACGGACACATCAGATGTTACATCAGTAACATCAGTTAAACATAAACATTTACATACAGGCACATACATTACTTTTGGCCCCACACTAGGATACCCTGTGTGGTAGCGACATCACAAACATGTAAACATCCAAGATCTGGGTTTTTTTTGTCCCCAGGGTTAGAACCGAGGACCTATCGAATGGTAGGCAGATGCGCTAACCGCTGCAACACACAGGTCATGGAATCTTCTATCATTCCTTTGAGTAGGTAACCCATAGATTTTTTTAATTTTTTATTTATCATATTGTTCAACCTTACAGTCTTCGACTAATTCGTTGTAGAATAAAATTTTAAACAATTAAGACCGTTAGCCTATATTCCACATTAAATACAGAAACGAAACAAACAAAATATTTAAAACCCCAGTATATTTTTAATTTCTTCTGTGCATTCACCCAAAGAACAGATAAATATCTACATCTTTTCTGTCCATCCCAAGCTTGTCTGGAAGAGATCGCTTTTAGCGATAAGACCGTCAATTGTATACGGCAAAACTTAGATATATAAGTCTTATAATGTATTTGTTTGTTTTTCTGGTGTGTACAATAAAGCGATCTAATCTAATCTAATAAATATATCAATACCCTCTGCTACCTTGTTAGGTATGAGAGATATACCCATGTTTCTAAGTTCTCAGTGAATAGCATCCACGATCCCATAGTTTTAGTTGAGAGGTCGCTCCAATCCCCTCGAAGTCAGTTGGACCCTAGCGCAATCGTCCCAAAATATCTTTTCCAAGATGGCGGATAAAACTTTGGTCCCACCGTCTGTGGGTGCTATTGAGAGGGGTAGACCAGTACAGAAAGCCCATACTCTGAAAAGTATAGATAATACTTTATTGCTATAGATAGATAATAAAAAAAATTTATTACGGACTAATTGAACTCCAAAACATAGATATACGATGAACTTATATTTTTAGTTTGTACCTGTATAATTTTGCATGCAGTGATTACTTATAATTGGCTCGTATACTTATTTTTAAGTTAGTTGTGAGCACTTTGTAAATGTTGTAGTTTACAAGTTGTTAATAATCCTAAATAAATAAAATAACAAATAAAAAATTGCACACCAGACATTAAACATAACATTACATTAAAAACAATAGGTATGTATACTTAAGATGTCTAACTTGCGCTAAAAATTACCGACAATATGAAAAAAACTGTATTATTTATACGTATTCGTATAAATTATTCGTCTTAAAACCGCTTTATGGCATTTTAGCTAAAACACAATTATTATTGTAAAAAAACACAAGATAAAGTTTGATAATTATGTATGCCATTGTATCGAAAACGGCCTGGATTGGCCGATTTTATGATGACGGCACATGTCAGTAAAAATGGCGTCTGCCATTCATTCGTTCTTCTGTTCATTGGTTGGTTTACTGGCAAATGACGTCATAATTCCTGAGCGACGCCATATTGCCCAAGATAGGGTTTTGGCGGCTTATTTCAAAATAAAATTTTCGTTTGCCTTTTCTAGAAGAAATACGCGAAGTAATATAAGATGATCAGGTTCTGAGGACTCCATGAACACCAACAAAAAATATGAGATGATTTTCAGAAATCGGCCTATCGTGTACGCGATACACAATTTCTGAACTATTTGTAATGTTATGTAAGTATCTCAAAATCGTACAGAACTTTCGGTGGGCGAGTCTAACTCGCAATTGTGCGGTTTATTGTTTCGATAGTTAGTAGGTAGAGGTGAAATTAATGCTACGACCGACCTTTTGGGCATAATAATATGGGCATCCCATTTATAGATAACGCGCTCGCTCCCCCGCTTGTTCAATACTCTGCCGGGAACACATTAAAACTTTTTGACAAGTATCCTGGCTGCTTTCGCTCGGCTGGCGCTCCTCCTTGGTTCAAATTAAAAATAAATTGTCATTTCAAAAATCGAATTCCTGTCTTTGGGTCGCGTGAATATTGTTTATTAAAAGTTTTTCGAGTATTCTGGCTGGTTTTTCTTGGAGTCTAGTGTTCCTCTATATATGGGCCGGATTAAGAATAGAGTGTAATTTCAAAAATCGAATTTCTCTCGTAGGGTTGTGATTATTGATTTACTCAAAGCTTTTTGACAAGTATGCTGGCTGGTTTTTGATTGGAGATTGATTCCTCTTTAGATTAAATTAAGAATAAATTGCAATTCCAAAAATCTAATTTTTGTATTTTTGAGGTAACTCCGGCTTCCTTAAAGCTTTTTGACAAGTATTCTGGCTGCTTTCGCTTGTAGAGTTCAAATTAAATCTCTTACGTAGAGCATGCGGTCTTGCTCGCATAATTTATCCTTTTTGATTAACTTTAGTAAAATCAGTATACTTTTGATAAATGTTTTCTGAGAGTTTCATGGATAACTAATTTGTGGATATTCAAGGCATATTTTTTCTTATCCTATTCTATTTAATCGAGAAAATTTGACTCCAATATTTATAAATTTAGAAACAACTGTTCTTTATCAAAAACTACGCAAAGGAAAACAGAAATAGACAGACTTGTACAGACACTTTTTCAAATTCGATGTGTAAAAACAGTTACGATTTTTTAGGGTTCCCAAGCTTAAAAAGAATAAAGGAACCCTTACAAGATCACATTATTGACCGTCGGTCTGTCTTGACAGACAGACCCTTTATCTTGAGAAGACATGAAAGTATCAAGTTAAAATTAAATCCATATAGGTACATAAATCTACGGTCTTTTGAATCTGCAAAAATATCAAACTTGTAATTATGCCTACAGTACCACAACACACACACACACAGACACATACACACACACACACACACACACACACACACACACACACACACACACATTTTTGCTTGCTAGCATAGATATTATGTTTGTTCCCTTAACTTAGTTTAATGTTAAAAAAAATCTAGTTTAAAAGTTTTCTACATTTGATTTAACATTTTAGTAAATTACCTATTTTTTCAGTGTTGTCAAGTAAGTTGATTGAATGTCAACGGTTGAAAAACGTAATTGTAGTAATCGTTTCTCGGCCACCACGTTACAGGCTAGGCCTAGTGTGGGGACCACCGTTACGTCTAAACTTTTCAACAGCCTATAAGTTGCATTCATGTACCTCTTTAATTTAAGCATTTAATTTTTTAAACTTAATGTTACGCATGAAACCTTTTTAAATAAATTATTTTATTTTATTCTATTCTAAGTTAACATAAAAATGATACAGCCATTTAAGCCTTAACAATAATTCCTATGCATGTATATCGACTGGGGACATTTCTACAAACATAAAAATACTAAGGTCAATATGTCCGAAAACGTCACGTTGCAGAGTTGATTGTAGAAAAAGAATAAAAAAGTTGAAAAAGATTTTCTTTTCCTCCTCGTCCTCGATAGCCTCACGAATTCCATCTTTGAGGTCTTGAATGGACGCTTTTTCACGTGGTCCCAAAGGAAGAACTCGCAAGGTCTACGCCAACAGCCCAGCGTCGATTCAAGACCTCAAAGATGGAATTCGTGAGGCTATCGAGGACATATGTAGGGCAGTCACTTTGCGATTTGGTTAAGGAACATTTCATGAAAAGGATATGGTCCTGTAAGCGTGCTCATGGTGGTCATTTGCCTGATGTTGTTTTCCACTATTAACATCATACCTTCCTATTCATAATGAAATAAACATCCGATCATGTACATTAAAAAATGGCATTTTTTTTAATATCGAAATTACACCTCCTATTGGAAAACTCTTTGGTTACTTAGCGAAAATTCTTAATTCAGAAACTGGGTTTTAGGCCATGTGCTACGAATCAAGGAAATATCAACTACGGCAGACCATTTTTATGGGCAAGGTTGAAGAAAAGAGGAGGCCGAGCAGGAGAAGCATGTCTTGGTCGTGTAACACCAAAGAATGGACCGGTGTCAAAACCGAGGAGCTGTTCAGAATAGAATAGAATAGAATATTCTTTATTGCACACTAGGAAAAACACAAAATATTTACAAAGGTTCATGGTACAATTGACGTCCTTATTACTAAAAGCAATTTCTTCCAGACAAACTTACGATGGAAAATTGCCGAGAGAAATTTGAAAGACGGGTAGCCGGTGCAAATTTGAATAATTATATATACTTACTTATTTGTAATTCCTGGTGTACAATTGTACATACAATAAAGAACTGGAAGAAGTGCACTGAATTGTACTGAACAGAGACCGTTGTAAAGAGCTGACTGCCAACCTCCAGTGAAGGAGAGGCACTTTGACGACCTTTCACCTCCTCTGTGGCGCAGCGGTTAGCTAGCACGTGAGAGGTCCCGGATTCGAATCCCGGCCGGGGGCAAAAAAAAACCCAGTTCTTGGATGTTTACATGATTGTGATGTCGCCGTTTCTACGACACAGGGTTCCCAGTGGGGGGCCAGAAGCAACGTATGTGCCTGTATGTAAATGTTTGTTTGTTGTTTGAGAAGAAGAAAGGGTTCAATCTTGAGACTGCAGGAGGCCTAACCCTCGCGGCTCTTTGAGAAAGTTTCTTGCGGTTTGTTGACAACTTTGCTGAAAAGTGAGCACTTATTTGTAATGGAGCGGGCGGTTAATTAACAATTTGAAATTACACCCGCTGCTTTCGTGACTTCAAACGCACGGTTAAGTAATTGGGTACATTCAGTTGAAAACAAGGACGGTCAGCAAGAACAATACGGTGATTTGAGAAAAGATGGACAGAGTGGAGTTTTTTTTTGCTGCCTTTTTCACCACTTCATTCGGCCCCAAGGCAGCGGCTAACATTATAAGTACATTCATTAAACGGAACGTAAATTATTTAGGTTGAAATAAATTTATAATTTCATGCGGCTGTATGTAAGCGGCGGCTGTAACCTTATCTGTAACTTTATTTTGTATATTATGTAAATTTATGTATGTTTATAGTTATTAAACGTATAGTATGTAAAGGTTTATGTATGTATATTATAACTAAGTAAAGTATTTATGTCTTTGTTCTTATTTGCACCGACTACCCGTCTCTCTCTTTTACTTCAGCAACTTTCCATCGTCGGTTGCCTGGAAGAAATTGTTTTAAGCAATAAGGCCGCCAATTGTACTGTATATTTTTATGTTTTGTATGTGTTTTCCTGGTACAATAAAGAATATTCTTATCTTATCTTTGTCGGAAGACACCGGAGATGCAACCGACGACGCGAGCTCCATCTCTGCTCACCATGATTAAGCTCTGCGAATCAGAGCAAAGCCTGGTCGAACTCTTCCGACAAAAAAGTCAAGTAAGTGTATCCGGAATAATGTTAATAATGCTTACGAAAGTCTTAATTCAAGAACATACGGTTTTGTTCACCAGTAAAAGTATTTTGAGCAGCATACAAGAGCATTCAATGAACGATTAATCTTAAATGAGAATGAGAGTCCCGTCCTGAGGTCCTGAGTCCGTTCTGATGTGATAAATAAACTTTTTCAATTTCAGTTTCCTGGGTATTAAAGTCAAAGTCAAAGTCAAATATTTTTATTCATAATACAAATAGAATATTTACTTTATGAACGTCAAAGTTGTTAGTTTCACAATTAATGTTACATGGAGAAGGTTACATGGAGAAGAAACTAACAAAGAAACTCCACATTTATTCTTTACAAAACAGTTTTAGCCTAAATTACAAGCTGTCAAACTTATTTTCAAAATTATCACTGAAACCCCTTGTGGGCGATACCGAACGATTGGCTCCTCCAACACACATTTGCCTGTTGCATTTGTCTGTCCTCGTGCAAAGTGTTCACGTTTCAATCTTCACACAATTGTGCGTAAATAAGACCCCCGTGGTGGAGTATGGCCTATACCTTCCTCAGGGAAGGAACCCGTGCCCCTTGGTGGGGACATAATGGGTTAATGACGATGATGATGATGATGACGATGATGTGCGTAAATTTTTTTTTTTTTTTTTACGTAGCCTCAAGTGTGTCCCACTGCTGGGCAAAGGCCTCCCCCAACTTAGACCAGATGTCTCTGTCTTGTGCCACCTCAGACCACGTAGTCGTCGTCGTCGTGGTCGTCGTAGGAGAGGTAGGCCAAGAAGACGTTGGCGAGACGATCTCGACCGACACATGCCGGAGTGCGTAAATATGTTTAAAAAATGCATCACAAATAGCTACCATCTGAATCCCAAGGGAACAAGCAAAAGTCAATTGGCAATTAATAATTAAAAATCCTTAGAACACAACGTCGTTCGTTGAACCGTACGTCCATCTCTTGTGCGACAGCTCTTTCTACTCAACGTGGTTCTAAAAAAACACTCTATGCTGGAGTACCGACCGGACCTACAAATAGGGCGTAGGCGGTTCGCAGTGTGCATTCAGCTCATACATCCCAAAACATCTTTTGTCAGAAGATTTTACCCTTTTCTAAGCTCATTCATATATAATAAAATAAATAAAGATATTAGAATCTATCAATTGAATAAAAATGAGGTAAAAAAAACGGTATCGCGTTGGCTGCAAAAACTTTCATATGATGAAACTGAAAATGTAATAAATTTTATAACTTAAAAGATATTAAATGGTTTTTAAAGTATTCATTCACTAATATTGATTTCTAAATACACTTAAAATATGTACTTAATAGTTTCTTAGTTTCCATTCCACTAAAAACTCATTACACTACACATTTTACTCACCCTCTCACACACACACACACACACATTCATAAAACACACAGAGAGGACTGCAACATGAAATGTATTTTTTATATTTTTTTCCATCATTAATGTTTATTGTTAATGCGGCACCAAACAAAATTTTTGTGTTGTAGCTTACGCTGGTTGGTTGTTATTAATAAACACCTATGTAACAAGAGAGGCAAGAGGCGCTGAATGCTGAAATACAGGCTATAAACCTAGTTCAGCAGCAGATGCTATAACAATGACAATAAGACTGACTTGTTGTAAGATATTCTGTATAAGTCGAATATTGTATTGTTTTAATTATCTAAGACTTTTATGGTTCAATAAACGTTATCTTATCTTATCTTATCTTATCTTATCTGTTCGACCACCCATCCATCAGCCCGCATGTCCGTTGTCCGATAGTACCTACGTTCGTTTTCGTACATTTTTTGTAAAGCATCTCCGTTCTGAAGATCCTTGTAAAATTATGTATATTGCGACAGTTCCTTCCGTTAATAGCACTGGGAACAGTCTGGATGAATTTATATCCTTTCTGGGCACAGTGGGGGGAATTGTACGTCTGTTTCGTTCCTTGCCACGCTCCAGGGGTGCAATTACGTAAATACTCCACTGTAGAGTTGTCTGATTTAGCCTCAGTTTCTGAAAGAGTGTTCAAATGTAACAAGAGATTAATGTAAGATTTATTCAAAATACCGGCACGTCATCATCAACCAATTATGTCCCCACCAAGGGGCACGGGTCTCTTCCCTGAGGAAGGTATAGGCCATACTCCACCACGGGGGCCAAGTCCGTATTGGTGGAAGCTTGTAAGACTAGTGGCTGGTCTTACTGTCAGAAGTTTTCAAGCCGCCCTAAGGCCTCTGACTTGGCTTAACAACTGCCATCTATCAACGGCAGCCGGCACCAACTGCTTAACGTGCCTTACGAAGCACGGAACCGCTCGGAAAAGTGATTGTGCGATGTGTGAGCGAGTGTGCGATACCGGCACGTGATTGGCTGAAATTAGCTTGACGTGAGATTAACATGACACTAACATTTGATCGCTATTCTAGAAACCGGCGTTAGCCTACTCCGAACTGTGAAATACGAGTTCCTTCCTCGTGGTCTAACTTAGTAGGCGAACTGATTTGACCACGAGGAATTTTAGCATTCTTCGTGGTCAAACTGTATATATAACCTCTTTGAACATACTGTTCACGATGTAGTCTTATTGTAGGTACAGGGAAAAATAAACTAAAATAACTGTACAATTTTATTTCAAGACCATCACACAGGGTGTAATTTTTTAATAAATTTGATAGTTTGACCGCGAAGAATGCGACGACCTCTGTGGCGTAACGGTTAGCGCATCCGCTTACCATGCGAGAGGTCCCGGGTTCGATCCCCGGCTGGGGAGAAAAAAAATATTCCAGATCTTGGATGTTTACATGTTTGTGACGTCGCTGTTTCTGGTTCCCACGACACAGGGTATCCTAGTGTGGGGTCAGAAGCTATGTATGTGCCTGTATGTAAATGTTTATGTTTATGTTAATGTTAAAATTCCTCGTGGTCAAATCAGTTTCACTACTAAGTTTGACGATGAGGAAGGAAGGGAAATACGAACATATTTTGACGCATTAGAGTTCTCTAAAAATCTTAACCCGGTAGAGTGGAGAGTTACGTAATACAAGGGCTGAGCCTCGTTTACTTTTTGTCACTTTGCCGATGATTCGCTTCGCATCGATAAAGACAGAATTCATATTATTTTAAGAAATTTCCTTGACATATTTACCATAGCTGGACACATTACTGACAGTACCTGGATGACCGAGCTTTGCTCGGTATTTTTTTGTTAAATCATGTTTTTTGGAAATTACACTCGGACTAAGGGGCAAGCCCCTGCACGCTTACACGCGCCAACCTTCAGCCGCTCCGAGTTTCACTCTCCGTGGCAGTCGGCCTAGGGCCTTGCTAGACACTTTTGATTGAGATTTATGGATTGAGATTTATGAGAGACATGTATGGTCTTGGCCTTCAGCCTCAGCCTGAACGGAGCTCGGCTTTCAGCCTCAACCTGAACGGAGCCTCAGCGAGGTTCCTCTTGCCCGCTTCGCGGAGCTTGAGGCCTCGCAAATTTGTCCTATCCGGCTTTTCATTGTTAATTTTACGCCGGAACACGGAAAGTCTTGGCTTTCAGCCTTGGCCTGAACTGAGTTCTATCTCCGGCCTCGCCATGGCGGGGTCCACAGTACCACAGTCCACTTTGGCCCCGTAAGTTTGTGCCATCTGGATTTTTGCATTGTTACTTTTACGCTGGAGCTCGCAACGTCTTAGCCTTCGACCTGGTACTGGATGGAGCTCGGCCTCGGTGGAGTTCCTCGTCCTCGTTTTGCCTTGTCAAAGTTTCTTATGGCTTCTACACACTATGCCATCGGCACGGCCGGCGGCTATGACGCCGTCTATGCCATACGAGCTGAGCCGCCGGCTGGCTGGCGGGGTGTGCCGGCGGGTTGCGCGGTGAGCCGGCGGCAAATTATGCTTCCGGGACCGCCCGATTTCTCACTTGAGGCAATACAACCTTGTATAGTATCAGCGGGTTTCAGGGCTCCTTTAATAATTTATTTTATTCGTTATTCCAAAACGGTTTATTTCAAGCTACGTTAGATTCGAATAGGTAAGATAAGCAAGTAGTATATCTATAAAAAACGTAGATTCTCAGCGACATAGGTAGGGCTATTTTTAGTTCATATTTTCGTTAATAGATGACGATACATGTTGCGGTAACGTAATATCCAATAGATGGCGCTAAGTGTCAAGAAGTAGATAGTACAGTGCCACCCTCTTATCTGATCAGTTGATAGCGGCGCTAGTGGAGAACTTAGTAGTAACATTTAAGAAATTTACCTAGAAAAATGAGAATATTTTAACCGTTCTTTCAATTTTAATGAAAATACATCTATAAATCTTAGTAAGTGAATAAATAAAATAAAAATAGGGAACAGGATTTACAATTAATTAGTTAGTTACAATTTTGCCCACCTGAACATATAACTTGGGGGCGCTGTAGTTGCGCTAACAACCTTGTAAATTTCCGCGAAAACCAACCTTCGTATTCTAACAAGGAGAATTCCAATGATCAGTTTTTATTGCCTAAAAGCACTGAGTGCGTATACTGAGTTTTTTCATTCACTCTCGATAGTGAGAGCGTTTGCGTTTTGCATAGGAGTGACAAAGAGACAACTAGATGGCGCGCTTTGTCACTTCTATGCAAATCGCAAACGCTCTCGCTATGGAAAGAGAATGAAAAAACTCAGTATACGCACTCTGATAAAACAACGTCTTCTAAGAATTCTAGTTAGATCGATTAATTGCCCCTGAAACCCCCTGTGTACTAAATTTCATGATAAATCTTTGGAGCTGTTTCCGAGATAAATTCGAGCTTTGCACGCCCTAGCAATGACACAGCTTCAGGAAAATGATTGTTTTGCTTCGAAAAAAGGCCATAATAATTTGGATGTATAATTACCACACGATTAAAACGTATGATTTCTAACATTATCAATCCAACAGCGCCTTAAAAAATAACAAATAAAATAAATATTGTTCTAAATAACAGAGTTTAATCTCTAATGAACATTGCCCCGATTTTTTTTTTATTTCTTTTAGAAAATATATTTGGATACTAATTAGGTGCGTTGATAATAGGGCTCCTAATAATAGTTTTACACATAAAAGAAAAAAAAAGAAAAAAATTATGCTCAAGTCTTGAACCAGGGTCTTCTGTTTACAGTATCGTCGTATTTCCCACCTGAGCTACTACAACCTTACAGATCAATGCGAAATTTACGTTCTTATAGGGTAGCAGTTATTTCTTTGCCTAAAAACACGGTTAAAACGACGTTTTGTAAAAATGAAACCTACCTAAATCGACTAATCACCCCCGAAACCCCTTGCATACTAAATTTCATGAAAATCGTTTGAGCCGTTTCCGAGATTCTGATTATATACAAATATAGATACAAGAATTGCTCGTTTAATATAAAAAATATAGATACAAGAATTGCTCGTTTAAAGATATTAGATAGATTAGATATTCGCAGTAACTTTATCTACTGAAAAACATACTCTTATGCCTGGGCCGCACTCATCGCGATAACATTCGGGCGATAAACTTCGTCTTCGGTCTACGGCGAATCCTCGCGGCCACACAATGCGCGATGTAAAGTTTATCGCGATGTGCAAGCGATGTCAAATGCAAAAAAACAACATGGACGCCGCGGTGGCTCTGTATTATATGGCAGCAAATAATGATTTTTTACATTTATGTCGTAGTTATTATTTATTTATTCGTAGTTTGCAATAAATTTTAAAATTTTATCATTACTCCAATCCATGTTACGCTTCAGCTAATGCACCTATTCTGTGAAATAACACGTCCGCCACGTTTGACAGGTGCACGCTGACTGAAGTGTGGCCGCTCAAGCAAAGTTCATCACGATAAAACTCTTTGATCTGTGAAAGTTTACCGACAGCTACGCGAAGTCCTGACGAAGCTCCGAAGTATACGCGAATACTTGGCTACACACATCACGATAGCCCGAAACTTCGGGTTATCGCGATGAGTGCGGCCCAAGGGTTAGAGGCCTCGGGAGACTGGTGACGCACGTTGTCACCACACTAGACTATAGTCTGTATAGTGGGGGACTGGTCTAGAAGGTTGACGATTTACCATTAGGCGATGGTTAGGCAACAGTCTCAAATTTTTGTACTCGAATACAGTGCAAGTGGTTCCGAAAAAATGCAATTAAAGTTACAATAAAATAAAATTTTAAAGCACTGCTTAGAGAAGATAGTGGGGAATGCAAAATTATTAAATTAAATGAGAGTGTGTGTGTGTCTGTCTCGTATCATCGTCATCATCAACCCATTATGTTCCCACCGAGGGGCACGGGTCTCTTTCCTGAGGAAGAAATATGCCATACTCCACCACGGGGGCCAAGTCCGGATTGGTGGAGGCTTGTAAGACTAGTGGCTGGTGATACTGTCAAAGTTTTCAAGCCGCCCTAAGGCCTCTTAACTTAACGACTGCCATCTATCGACGGCAGCCGACACCACCTGCTTAACGTGCATGCGAAGCACGGAACCGCTCGGAAAAATACCAGTAGCGTAAGTCATAGAAATTTACATGGCTTACTTTACAGTTTTTTATAAAAAAAAGATTAAAATTTACACGGTTAGTGACTTCGCGAATCACTCAGTGAGTCACTCACTCACTCACAGTAAGTTATTAATTGATTCTTTAATTGATTCACTGGTTGACTGAAACCAATAAATCAATCAATGAATCGATGAACAGGTTATTAGAATAGGTCCACGTGGGGTCTATAAAAGGCAACCACAGCTGAGTACCTTCTTGGAATAAACAGTACCACCCCCTCTCCCTTTTCTACAATGTCGCTCGCGAACACAATGTCAATTAAAAGTTAAAGTCGCCGCCGCATCGCCCGAAAACTCCGGTTTGTTGCGAGAGAAAGAGACCTTTTTTTAAACATTTGATATTGGAACTGAGGCGAGTAATTGCGCTTTTGTGTTCGTTAATTTGAAGCTGAATATTCTATGAGTCCGTAGATTGTTCCGCTGTTATTTGCAAATAAATACGGCTTAGTTTATAATTTGTTGATGATGGAGCGGCGTCGCTCCGTCGTTCTACATAAACATAAACATTTATACAGGGCACATATATTGCGTCTGGCCCCACACTAGAATACCCTGTGGTCGTGGGAACTAGAAACAGCGACATGACAAACATGTAAACCTCCAAGACTTTGGTTTTTTTTGTGCACAGCCGGGATTCGAACCCGGGCCCTCTCGCATGGTAGGCAGATGCGCGAACCGCTGCGCTACAGAGGTCGCCAGTCACATTGATTTACTAATGGAGTCACTGAATGCTTTACACTGAGTAACTGATCAAGTGACCCATTAGTTCATTGATTCACTCACCTTGGAGCTCCCCTTACCGTTTTTACGCGCTAATGCTGTGAGTGCTCCAGCCGCAACAAGCTCTGGCCGAGCGGGAGAAGCAGTATAGTTCCAGTATAGTTCACCAACTCACTCATTAACTCATTCATTCATTGGTGTTAGATTCATTGTTTATTGTACACTGTATTGTTTTGTTTTGTATTGTTCGATGATTCATTCAGTGTTTCATTGATTCAATGATACCTTGATTCACTGAAGGATTACCGCAACTTACTAAGTGACACACTGAGTAACTGATAAGTGATTCTGCGCGCGCACTATAAACTCCAGCATTTCTGCATCGCGCAAGCAAAGTATTATTGGTCTATGGTGTTACACATGACTTGCGATAAATTACAACGTCCAACAAACCACAGTTGGACCGGCGTCCCCAGGCATACGATCTGCCTGGCGGGAAATTTCCCTTTATAGTGGAAGAGCCTTACCCGCTCTTCGTTGACATGAGCTCGCCACATACCCAGCCGCATTTAGCTTAACACATCGATGAGTAATCGATTACAAAGTTTCTGCTGAACGCGCCCATCGGCGCGATTTATAGCAATCGGACGCCATTTTTTCCATCGTATTTGAATTCCGATGAGAAGCAGCGATTCGTTCACAGAAAAAAGTTGCTGTCAAACGTAATTGGCGTTTGATGCTGTCAATTTTCGCGGTTACTTGAACTTTACTTCTACTTTCTTAATAGTTTGTTTAAAACGTAAACGATACAACATGGAAATCTTCAACATAGAAGCGCAAAGGAGCGTTCAGCAGAATCCATCGAAAATTGTAATCGGACGCGTAATCGATGACTTAGCGATCACTCATCGATGTGCCATTGATTCACAGACTGACCTTGGAGCGCCCTCGGACCCGCTTCCCGTTGTTGAGCCGCAGCCAGGCGTCCCAGCGGTGGCGATACACAGAGATCGTGTTCCAGTGCCCCAGCCTCACCGGCTCCGGGGAGCGGAGGACGCCCGCGCCGCTGCCGCAGTCAAACCTGAGCGAAAAAACCTGGCTGAATCTATCATCATCAACCCATGTCCCCACCGAAGGGCACGGGTCCCTTCCCTGAGGAAGGTATAGGCCATACTCCACCACGGGGGCCAAGCCCGGATTGGTGGAGGCTTGAAAGAATAGTGGCTGGTCTTACTGTCAGAAGTTTTCAAGCCACCCTAAGACCTCTGACTTGGCTTAACGACTGCCATCTGTCGACGGCAGCCGGCACCAACTGCTTAACGTGCCTTGCAAAGCACGGAACCGCTCGGAAAAATGCCACCAGCGTTTGTCATAGACGGCCACCCACACATGGACTGAACGCGCCCTATGTTGCTTAACCTGTGTGATCGTTTAAGATCACTCAGGCAGCCGGGGCTACGAGCGGTTCATCGGTTACATCAAGATAAACATTCACATACAGGCACATACATACATTTATTATGGGCCTCATAAGAAAGCTCAAGATCTCATCCAAGTGGCAGGAAGACGCTGGATGCAAACCTATGAAAGGAAATCCATGGACGAGGCTTATGTACAGCAGTGGACTTCTTGTGGCTGAATGATGTGCCTGTTCTGGTTCACACGACACAGGTAATCCTAGTGTGGAGCCAGAAGCAATGTATGTAAGAGAGAGTTACTTCAGAGTTACTTTTTGTACTGCTCAATAAAACAATTTTGATTTTTTTTTATGTGTCTGTATGTGAATGTTTATGTTATGTTATGTTATGTTTATGTTTGATGATAATGATGACACCAAAGTCACTTACCTTAGCTCCACCCTGCCCTGCCGCAGCACCAGCGCCAGGTAATCCCCGGATAAATCGTCGTGCTCTCCCGTGAGCAGCAGCACGCCGCGTGCGCGCTCAGGCCGCACGCGCACGCGAAGGCGCACGCGCTTGTACGCGCCGCGGAGCGCGCGCAGCGCCAGCCACGACGCGCCGGAGAAGCGCGGTGTGGTCACCGGCGAGGCTGAGGGGAGGGAAGACTGCATGAGACTTGGTCGTGACGTATCTTTCTTTTTTTTATTTATTAGGAAACCAACAGACACGGTACAAAACAAAGCAGTACATGAAAGTTGCAATATTAGGGTTAACCCAGTAATGGGTTAACATTGTTGATCGAAGCCCCGGCTGCCTGAGTGATCTTAAGCAATAACGAAGCTTAAGCAACATAGGGCGCGTTCAGTGCACGCGAGCGGTTCCGTGCTTCGCAAGGCACGTTAAGCAGTTGGTGCCGGCTGCCGTCGATAGATGGCAGTCGTTAAGCCAAGTCAGAGGCCTTAAGTGCGGCTTGAAAACTTCCGACACTAAGACTACCCACAAGTCTTACAAGCCTCCACCAATCCGGACTAGGCCCCCGTGGTGCAGTATGGCCTATACCTTCCTCAGGGAAGAGACCCGTGCCCCTCAGTGGGGACATAATGGCTACGAGCGAACGACTCACATAAATATTGCAACATAACAGAAATCACACCAAAGCGTTACAATAGTGATTGTGCTGTGTGGAAGTTTTTATTATTTGGTCGAAATATATTCTCCTTATTATTATTTGGTCGGACTGCATCCACCAGGGACGTCCGCATACATTGACACCGATAGATTCACGAATTCCACTACGCATTCCAGGCTCCTGAACAGCGATGCAAGATTTCATCTGCATACAGACGAGTTCCACCCATAGGCTGACTGAACTAGTAACACGAAGTGGCCCAACACGAATCTATCTACAGCTTGAATAAGCAATTTCTACACAGTGGATGAATTTCCGTCAGTCCTCCCAGTTATTCTATAGAATCAGGCGTTACTTTGCGGAAATCCATAATAGCATTAAATTGAGAAAATTACTTTGCTAAATTCCGCCAATATCCCACAAGCACTATGCGGTTAGTTAATGCACCGCCCTCCCTCCCACTTTTTCAAGCAGAAGCAAGACACGAACACACCACCAGCACCGACAACAATACTTGTGTGAGACAATGCGCACCGCATGTTATGCCTTATTAATTTTATTAATTCTCCCAGTTATGCCTTAGTTTAGAACTAAATGTCGGGGAAGCCCTCATTATACAACTTGCACAGCTGCATCCTAACATATCAAGAGGACTTTCATGAGAGCGTCCCCAAAGCATACTCTTCGCCGTTCCATTAAATTCGTGATATTAAATTATCACCCCGGGACTTGAACACGAAGCTATTAAGTGCAGCCTTAAATTATTTAATATCAAATTCGTACATTAGTTAGCTGGGTAGCTACGTTAATAGCCACTCAGCGAACGTAGTTTAGTTTGACTTTCACTTGGTGTGAGAGGTGAGTTAAACTCACAAAGGTACAACAGAAATTAAGAACAGTATTTTAGTCATTATCACAATCTTGTATATGAACAAAAAAAACTGGCCAAGTGCAAGGTAGGCCACGCGTAGTGCAGGGTTCCGTAGAACGAGGGAGTTTTATCAGATTTACAGAACTAACAATTTCTAATGCAATTGTGAGTTTTGTAAAGCTGATAAAAGTAACATTCAATTGATTGACGACCTCTGTGGTGCAGCGGTTATCGCATCTGACTACCATGCGAGAGAGGTCCCGGGTTTGAATCCCGGCTGGGGACAAAAAAAAAGAAACCCAGTTCTTGGATGTTTACATGTTTGTGACGTCGCTGTTTCTGGTTCCCACGACACAGGGTATCCTAGTGTGGGGCCAGAAGCAATGTATGTGCCTGTATGTAAATGTGTGTGTGTGTGTTTTGCTCGAAGTTTTTCTTTTAATTAGTTGATTGCCTATCACTGGGTAACTTGTAAAGCCTGCTTAGAGCCGTGTTAGTTTTCCTCTTAATTTAATTAGATGTGATTTATTTACGTTTCTGCACTTTGAACCGTTTAGCCAGCAACAGAACGCGACGGAACGGTTCCCCAAGAAATTAAGAGGGTCCCTTTTTGACTTCCTTCGAAATATGCAGTAAACAAAAACTACAGTTCGCTCATTTCAGAATCAGAATCAGAAATTTATTTCAACGTAAAGAATTTACATTCTGCTTGTTGAATGTCAATGTACATACAGTTATAATGTTATATGTATAATGTTAGCCGCTGTCTTGGGGCCGTCTGTAGTGGAGAAAAAGGCAGCGAAAAAAAAACTCCACTCTGACCATCTTTTCTCAAATCAACTTAAAGCTAATACAAATAAAACTTACAAAACAATATCTTGGATGTGTTGAACACTAGACACATTTAATATTAAACTACTATTTAAAGCCATACGTCCTTGTCTTCTAAATAATCGTTGATTTTATAATAAGCTTTTTTTTTAAAGAGTGTGCTTAACACAATTCTTAAATCGCGTTGGAGGTAACTCTAATATATCTTGGGGTATCTTGTTGTAGAACCTGATACAGTGCCCCATAAAGGAAGTATTAACTTTTGCTAGTCTAAATCGTGGAAATGACAATTTATGTTTATTCCTAGTATTAACGTTATGATGGCTACCAAGTGTTTCGAAGTGTTTAATATTTTTCCTAACGTACATAATGTTTTCATATTGGCTTGCAACTGTTAGGATGTTGATTTCTTTGAAAACATTTCTTAGTGTGTCCCTACTACCTAGCTTGTAAATAAATCGGATCGCTCTCTTCTGCAATATGAAGATAGTCTCAATGTCTGCTGCCCGGCCCCATAGTAGTATACCATAGGACATAATACTATGGAAGTAACTAAAATAAACAAGCATAGCAGTTGCAACGTCAGTAAGTTCTCGAATTCTTTTCACGGCATATGCTGCGGAGCTAAGTCTATGTGCTAATTTTACAATATGTGGGCCCCATTGTAGTTTGGTGCCCAGAAATCGATTCTGATGCCCAGAAATACAGTATCTTCAACAAATTCTAGTTTTTCATTTCCAATCACAACTAATTTTACATTAGGTAGGTTTCATACATTTTGTCTTTTTTGAATTTAACAACAGATTATTTGCTGTAAACCAATCTAGAACGTGCGAGAGAGCATTATTTGCTTCGTCAAGATTATTTTCCTGTCTCCTTATTTTAAAAATAAGTGACGTGTCATCAGCAAATAGCACTATCTCACACATTTTTTGTACCATAAACGGTAAATCATTTACATAGACCTGGAAAAGGAACGGCCCTAAGATAGATCCCTGGGGGACTCCCATTTTTACAAGTGAACCTGACGATTTAATACGGTTTATGTCTGCTTTTTGAACCCTTCCTTCTAAATATGATTTTAGAAGATCTAAACTTAATTTTTTTATTCCATAGTGTTTTAATTTTGAGAGCAGTGTTTTGCGGTCTACACAATCAAATGCCTTTGACAAATCACAAAATACTCCTATAGCATCATTATGATCCTCCCACGCACTGAAAATATGTTTAACTAACATGACTCCAGCGTCTGTTGTATTCCGCCCTTTAGTGAAACCGAACTGCTGATTATGGAGGAGTTGGTAATTATTGAAATGAATAAGCAATTGATCTAAGATAATTCTTTCAAATATTTTACTTAATACTGGTAGGACTGAAACGGGTCTAAAGTTGGTTGGGTCTTGTTTATCACCACTTTTAAATAAGGGCACTAACCTATTATATTTCATGAGGTCCGGAAATACTCCTTCATCTACGCATTTATTGAAAATCTGTGCTAACGGCAAAGCTAGGATATTTATCACTGAGTTAACTATTTTTACTGACAAACCGCATAAGTCCTCGGTTTTTTTAAGATTCAATAATTTAAAATTCTTAACAATGTCATGGGGCTCAATGTAATTAAATGTAAAATCGTGTTCGCACGCGGGGACATGGTGCCTTAATAATGTCGCCGCACGATCTGGTGACGAGTCTAATGGAGCTGTAGTTACGATTGGGACATTAGTGAAGAACTGTTCGAAAGCTGCAGCGATACCTTCATTTGTTGTTATTATTTTGTCATCGATCTTAAGTGAAATATCTCGGTCTCCTAATCTTGCTTTACCCGTTTCTCTATTTAATATGGTCCAAATTGTTTTTATTTTATTCGAAGATTGTTGGATTTTACCTTTTATATGATCGCATTTAGCTTTATGGCAGACGGCCTTAAATAATTTTTAATATTTTTTTACGTACTGTATGAAGTTGGCATAATGTGTATAAGTCTTTTTGTCATATAATTCATAAAGTGTGTCTCTGCTCTTTCGAATACCTAACGTTGCCCATTCACTAAATCCTATTCTAATTGTCATTGCTTTTTAGATGGCGCAATTTAAAAATCTTTTTAAAACTATCTGACACGATTTCGAATAACTCTTTGTAATGAGTATTAGCATTTTCAAAATTTACTTGAGTCTTTATACCACTTTCGAGGTCTGATTTAAACGAAACTAATTTTTTACTTGTTACGGGCCGGCAGAGGATAACTGGTTCGGCGTTTTTTGTTTATTTCAAAATGCACAAGTTGACCGCTGTGGTCTGACTTTAGACAATTTACTGTGGAATAATCTGAAAAATCGCAATCGCAGTAAACATTATCTAGGCAGGTGGCAGTAGTTTTCCGTGCGGAGTTTCTGGTCTTCCATCGGACGCGTCCCCCGGGTGGCGGATAGGGGAACGCCCTCCAGATATGGAGGGTACCGGCTTCGGCCGGCGTGGACCAAAACCAGAGGGAGGGGGACGTCCAGTGGCTTGCGCTGCTGGATGTCATGTGAGGTCCACCATGGGCCCCGCACCCGTAACCCCACATTGAGCGGGGCCGGGGGCCTTCGGGCCGCGAGGAGACAACCTCTATAAAAAACACACGGTGGGGGCCCTCTCTATGTCCCTCTGTTCAGCAGAGGGCATGGAAGAGGGCTGGAGGGGCGGGGAGGGGCGCGAGATCCACAAGCCAGGCCTGGGAGGGACATTGCGGGAGGTAAGCCAGGGACCAGGGACTGGGCACCCCATATGGTCTCTGGCCGAGGGGTGCTTGTTTGGGAGGGACTATTGATGGGCCGAGGATCCGGGCAGAGGGCCACAACGGGTCCTCGGTAGTTGGAGGCTTGTGGAGCTCGCGCCTCTCCGCCGGGAGAGCCGGTGGCGCGGGGGACGCTGCGCGGACCTTGCGCCGCCGGTTGAGGGAGGGTCACAGACGGCAGGTTAGGGGACCTGCCGTCCGACATCGTGATGGGAGAAGGGGGTGGGGGGCCCATGCCCCTTCTCCAGTGAGGGTGGGCCCGACTCCTTGCGAGTCGGGTCGACGTCGCCGGGGCGCCGCTGTCGCATTCGCGTTGTGGTCTTACACCACTTGCGAGATCCGGCGGCGCCCCATTGCACGAGCGACGGGAAACACGGCCGTCGCCCTCCCCCAAGGGTGGCGGTTATGGTGCACAAAGCATTTCACCCCGTTAACAAAAAAAAAAAAGGTGGCAGTAGTTTCAGTTATCCTAGAAGGCTCCAAAAAAATATTTATTACATTAAACGATTTGAAGAGAATTGTCAATTTAGTATTCAAGGCGGTGTCTGCCATTAAGTCGATGTTGAAGTCACCACAGACTATGACTTTCTTATTGCTGCTAGAAGCTACCTTTAAAACATCCTCTAATATGGTTTCAAATAAACTGTGATCGCTGGTAGGGGGCCTGTACAAGGCTACTACAATGTGTCTAGACAGTTCAACACACGATATTTCAATTACTTTTTCAACAGAAAGTCTGCAAATATCATTCCGTTCTTTAAATTTCAAATAATTTTTTGCTAGTATCAAGGACCCCCCCATGCCTTGCAGACTTTCTATTTAAGCAACTGGGCTATTTGATAATTATTCACAGAAAAATCATTTAAGTCTCTAGTAGCCAGTGCTCTGTGACACAAAGTATATCCACTCTGTGTTGTTCTAAAAACAACTCTAGTTCTAATTTCAACACTAGGTGTCGCTGATGGTTTTTTATCGCGGTATGGTTGTGTACTCGTATACAACGCCATGAAGTCTTTGCAAATTGATAAATTTGACGATGTTCTCTTGATCACCTCTGAAATAAAATAAAATATATATATAAAATTGTTAAATAAAAAAGTTAGTTATTTTGTGAAATAAAAGAGAGTCAATGTAATCAGACGACGTGTTAAGAAAATTAATATTGCTAAACATAAATAAATAGATGAGCTTAGGTGGTCCCTTTTATAGAAGTCAATTTGAAAGTGTACTTGGAATATTTTACCGCGGAGCTACTTATCGGCATACCTTCAAAAACCGTGATTCCTGTTTACTTAAGATATTGTTTAGTGTCCAACAATGAATCCCGCCCACTGCCACTTCAATTGAGCAATTAGCGACTCGGGCTATTCTTAAATACAGTATCTTGTATCTATACTACTGTGTGGAGCCCTGCTGTCGTAGATTTTTAAATACGGATGTTTTGTTTTGTTTTGTTTTTATTTAATTTTTATTTTATTTTTCTTGTTTTGTTGACTTTTGTGTATTTTGTTTATTACGCACTTGTGTCTTCATCGTGTTTCGTAACAGTGGGCTAGTTGCCCTAAAAAATGTAATTAGTCCGTCTTTTAGATTATTTAAAAATAAGGGACACGTATTTTTTTATTTGTAAATTAGACCAAAAATTACGTTACGTGTGACGTCACTCCGTGCTAAAAAATTCAGCACGGCGTGACGTCACACGTAATTTTAATGGGCTATATCTTTGTTATTTTTTGTTTAATCGAAAAAAGAAAAAATATGTGTCCAATATTTTTTTATAATCTAAAATACGGACTAAAAAAAATTCAATTATTTTGACCCTGGAAACTACCCTATTCGAATAAAATCCTTCTTTCTTTCCTTCTTTGTGTAGGTGGCGAAAAGTAACTGTACTTCTGTTTCTTATGTTACTATTACTCTGTTATATCGTGCTCTTCGTTTCCTTCAATATGAAATAAACAAATGTTAACTTTACATTGAATATTGTCAGTTTCCAAGCAAGAAACGAACAAATTGTTTGCTACATTTCTCGTAGCCACTTCAATGTTAACTCCGCTACGGCGTAGCGCGTAGCAGAGTGCTACGAGAACAGCGAGATTCGTTAAGAGTTGGATAGAGGCGGCAAAGGTTTGAAGCGGTGTAAACATTTTTAAACCATTTTGTTTTTAATTTTCTTTAATTATGTCTATTACTTTTAATTTAAAATTGCGTTACCCATTTCAAGACTTAATTTTACTTCCAATTTTCAACTTTTGACGTGATCACGAACTGATAACTTTCTACTTGCTAATTATATTTTATTCTATTTCCTTTTATTTTCATCAACGTTTCTGATCATTGGTGAAATAAAACACATTTGGAGTTGTACAGCACACGATTAGATTATTTAATCTCGCGAGATTACTAAAAGCTTGACTTTTACTGTAAGATAATCTACTAGTATTTTAACATATTTGTTAAAAAGTCTTCAGTAGCTTAATTATGTGTATGGCTAATAAAGGAGATGTGCTATCGATTGGTTAGTCAATCTATTGAACAAACGTTTGTTCAACTATATCCCAACTATATCGCTCTAGCACCACAGCAACATACATCGACCAACCAGGGGATGTATTGCAAAAAGCAAGATAAAAAGTACCCAAGACCGGCGTGTGTGCATGCAACAATTAGTGAATGTTGATGAAGCGAAAGATCATCAACCCATTATGTCCCCACCGAGGGGCACGGATCTCTTCCCTGAGGAAGGTATAGCCATACTCCACCACGGGGGTGAAGTCCGGATTGGGGGAGGCTTGGAAGGCTAGTGGCCGGTCTTACTGTCAGAAGTTTTCAAGCCGCCCTAAGGCCTCTAATTTGGCTTAACGACTGCCATCTATCGACGGCACCAACTGCTTAACGTGCCTTGCGAAGATCGGAACCGTTCGGAAAAATGCCACTATCGTTAGTGATAGACGGTCACCCACCCATACACTGAACGCGCCCTATGTTGTTTAACTTTTGTAATCGTTTAAGATCACTCAGGCAGCCGGACAATAATAATATAATATTAAGACCTTACCATACTAGTGGTTTGCGAGCGACAGCGAGGACGTCGCGGACGCATGACGAATTCGCAACGTTTTCTTCGCGTGTTTGTAGCAAATTAACGACGTACAATACAATACAATATCTCACATTCTTGTATCGTTATGTACTGAAGTGAGGCGGGGCGGACGGGCTGGCGATTGTATGAGACAGAACAAGATGGCTTCCACCCTGCTATTCGCGCCGAATTCGTTGCGCGTCCGCAGCGAATACTCTGCGCATGCGCGGCGTGTTCGTTACGCACCCCTAATTTATACATTGCGCTCCCGCTCCGCTTTGAAGACGCTGGCTAACCGTTAATATGATAAGGCCCTTATTGTTGATATTTTCGCTGGAAATAAACCGTAGCACTTGGAGAAAATTCTGAAAAACGATACTTATAGGACTAATGACCCCAAGGTGATTTTGACAAGAATAATATTTCAGTGAGACCAACCTGAAAAGATGAAAAAAAAAAACATTTTTACCAAGTTAAAAGATTAAAGTTGCATTTAATTAATAACATAACATAACAATGATAGACTAAATATTAAAACTAAACTAAATACTTCATAAAAACTAAATATAAATAAAATCCACAAAAAGATAGTGCACCTTTCATGTCTATCATTTAAAAATAAGTAAGTATGTGATCAAAAAGAAATAAGGTAAAAGCGTACATCAGGGAGTACAGTCTGTTAGCTTTTATAATATACCTCGGCTACTATCGGATAGAATCGAATATATTCATGTAATAGAAATATCGAAACTAATATGAAACTTAATTTCGGAGTCGGAATTAATATGACACTTTATTTTGAAATCACTTGTACACTTATTACACTCGTGTGCTTTCGGCGAAAACCGAAGCCTACTCTAGAGGCCGAGGTATATTCTAAAAGCTAACAGACTATAGGAAGAAAACCAAAATATGCGTAACTGGGAATCCGATATCCATTTCCTGACGCGGGCAAAGTGAAGGGCGCTCGGGTCTTTACGTATCGGCCCTCAATATAACTTAATATAATTCAAGGGCCGCCATTCTGTCGGCGACGTCGATTAGGGATCCGGGAAAAAACTGGCCGGGGAGCGGGAAAATTCTAATGGGAAAATTCCCGCGGAAAACATTTTACGTTGGGAGAGGGAATGTTGTGGAGTGTGTCTCCCTTTTGTCGCGTAAATTCGTTTGCCATTACTCTCCAAGTATTTAAGGATACTTGCTAGGTAGCTGCACTCAAACCTTCTTCGTCCCAACAGTTAGAACGAACATGACTGGGGACAAAAAAAACCAGGTCTTGGATGTTTACATGTTTGTGACGTCACTGTTTCTGGTTCCCACGACACAGGGTATTCCAATGTAGGGCCAGAAGCAATGTATGTGCCTGTATGTAAATGTTATGATATGTTATGGCTGGCAACAACTCAATCCATGGAATATATCTTTATCACTAATTTTTTTAATAATATTTATTTACATTAGAGATTTTTGTACAGGTAGTGACTATGGCAGTACCATCGTGCCTTTTTTAATTACACCACGACCAAATAAAATATTCTTGAAGCTAACTATTATGGGGTAATATTAAAAGTGTACAAAAGCTTGTCTGCGCTGCAGGGACTGATTTTTTTATTTATAAAATAAAATAAAAATAAATAAATAAACTCACACCCGTTATCCCCGAGGGGGTAGGCTGAGACACCAATCACTAGAACTGGGCCCACATTTGCCGAGTTTATTAGGTCCCAAACGTGACAAGTGGCAAGCCTGTCGCCGTTATCTGGGCACAATTTATCAGCGAATGGTGTTGCTGTATAAACAAACAATGTATGTAACTAAAAGTCATTGGTATATGCGTGGTTCGAACTCAGACCTTATTTATTTATTTTATTTAAACATTTACGTACAGGCTCATACACTACATACATACACAATAATTTCGGGCGCTGGTGCATGTTAGCACCTCAAAGAAAATGATATTGTTATAACCTATAACGATAATGTAAACTGTATTGTGTTTCTTAAAAGATACTTAAATTTTAACTGTTTCATAGGTCTAGGGGTTAATGCGCTTGTATAATAAGCTGGAGGTTAAGGTTTTGATTCCCATTCTAATCCGCGCTGTCTTCTTTTAAGAATAGAACCGATGCAACTATTGGAAATAGAAGTGACGTCGAAAACAGAGGCAAGCTAGAGCTACAGTCAAGTACCCTCGATCCTGCGCTAGCTCGAACCGAGCGGTATTCAATTAGTCAATGGGGAACCTGCACAAAAAATGTTTTAATCTCATCGGAGAGACCTGGTTTTTTTTCTATACTAATTTGCATTTATAAGAACTTCACGTGTAATGTAATCTTTCATGAAGTTATTCTAGTCCAGTGGTAAAAAACGCACCATACTTGATTTGATTTAAAAATTCTTTATTGCACAAGATAAAGATCTGTATAAAAGCGAGCTTAGACAAGATAAAAATCTGTATAAAGGCGAGGCTGATGCATGTTAGCACCTCAAAGAAAATGATATTGTTATAACCTATAACGATAATGTACACTGTATTGTGTTTCTTACAAGATACTTAAATTTTAACTGTTTCATAGGTCTAGGGGTAATACGCTTGTTTAATAAGCTGGAGGTTAAGGTTTTGATTCCCATTCTAATCCGCGCTGTCTTCTTTTAAAAATAGAAACGATGCAACTATTGGAAATAGAAGTGACGTCGAAAACAGAGGCAAGCTAGAGCTACAGTCAAGTACCCTCGATTCTGCGCTAGCTCGAACCGAGCGGTATTCAATTAGTCAATGGGGAACCTGCACAAAAAATGTTTTAATCTCATCGGAGAGACCTGGTTTTTTTTCTATACTAATTTGCATTTATAAGAACTTCACGTGTAATGTAATCTTTCATGAAGTTATTCTAGTCCAGTGGTAAAAAATCGCACCATACTTGATTTGATTTAAAAATTCTTTATTGCACAAGATAAAAATCTGTATAAAGGCGATGTGAAAAAAGTAAGGAGTAGTTAGTGAAATTATAAGAAAAAAAAACCTTACTTACAGATTACCAGTACTGTAATATCCATGTAAAAATGATCGGTCACTAGCTTATTTCCACTTAAACTATTAGGCTTATCAGGCTTGCCACTTGTCACGTTTGGGACCTAATAAACTCGGCAAAACTTGGGCCCAGTTCTAGTGATTGGTGCCTCTGCCTACCCCCTCGGAAATAATGGGCGTGAGTTTTTTTTTTACTATTAATTATAAAACTAACAACTTTCACGTTCATTAAGTAAACATTTTTATAAAATAATACTTTCAATTGAATTATGACATCTTACGACGTGAATTGTGACATCAATTCAGTTGAATTTTATGGTTTTGGTTTTATTGTGTATTTTTAAATGTCACTCCTAAGTTTAATGCAAGTTCCCTATCGAACTAGCTTTTAAACGAATTGCAAGGTGTGGTAGGTACAAGTAGAGTAGGTCGAGTTGGCGATTGCAATTAACTGTGGAAATTTTTATTTCCAATTATCCAAATTCTTGTACCTATTTTGGGTTCTATATAGTTACTAGCCTGTATAGTACACTAATAGACGACCTCTATGGCGCAGCGGTTAGCGCATCTACCTATCATGCGAGAGGTCCCGGGCGGTTTACTAATGTATTGCCAAAAATCGTTTCCCAAAGTATTACTTCCCAAACTATTTTCCGTAAATTAACACTTGGCAAAAAAACATTTCTCAAAACAACTTAAAGCAAATAAACAGTTAGCAAAAGTTATTATGGCAAGTTATTGTTTACCAAATAAATACTTGGTCAAAATTCATTTTACCAAAGAGGCAACAAGAGGCAAGGTAAGAACGCATCAAAGTCGAGTCTGTTTTCGATCTTACATAGAGAACCTAACGCTCCGACGCGCTCCGCTTCGCTACGCGCGTCGTCGCACCTATATTTCTGTTGTCACGTATTCTTTACATCGCCGACCCCCCATTCCATTATTTGAAAATAACACTTGCCAAAATAAAACGTTAGCATAATAAACGTTTGTCTTAATAAAACTTGACGCAGTAAAATTATGCGAAATGATAATTTGACCAAATGAATAAAATGCGAAATGAAAACTTGCTAAAGTTTCATTTGGGAAATGAAACTGATGCCATAAGTTTATTGGGAAGTAAAATTTGGCGAAAAATACTTTGGCTAAACGGCGGTATCCCGTCCCGGGCTCGAACCCCGGCTGAGGACAAAAAACCCTAGGTCTTGGTTGTTTACAAACAAACAAACAAACATTTATATGCAGGCACATACATGTTTGTTACGTCGCCGTTTCTGGTTCCCACGAGACAGGGTATCCTATTGTTGGGCCAAAAGCAATGAAATGTTTATGTTTAATTAGTTGTTAGACCTTATATTTCTGCATTTAGCCTATTGGGCCTAAGATTATTAGATTACACCTCAGATAATTAGGATTTCCTCACGATGTTTTCCTTTACAGTAAGCGAGTAACATAACTATCTTAAATTCACAAATGCACTCAACTGCGAAAACAAACTGAATCCGAGCATAGCTCTCTCCATAGCTCGCTGAGCGACTTTAAACTGTCTCCATGAGTGTCCATGTCTCGGCTCCGTAGATCATAACAGGAGGACACACTGATTGAAAACTTTCGTTTTCAAGCATTGCGGTATGGATAACGAGAAGACTCCGTGGCCTCCCTCTCGAAATTGTTTTTACCTAACTGCAGAATCTGCCCGAGGTAAGTGTATTCGGAAACGATTTCGAGAAGGTGACCATGTACGACGACCGGTATTGGATCAATGTGGTAAGATCAATGAGGTTGAGGTAAAAGTAACAAACTACCTTAAATTCACAAATGCACTCAACTGCAAAAACAAACTGGTACAATCCAGGATTCGAACTCACGGCCTGTAAATTGTGAGGTCTACCGAAGCGCTATCTTTCGACAGATAAGGAGTGATCAATATTGATAAAATTAAAGAGGTTTGTAAGCAATCTTTGCAATAGGGTAGTTTCCAGGGTCAAAATAATTAAATTCTATTTAATCTGTATTTTAGATTATAAAAAAATATTGGACACATATTTTTTCTTTTTTCGATTAAACAAAAAATAACAAAGATATGTCCCATTAAAGTTACGTGTGACGTCACTCCGTGCTAAAAAATGCAGCACGGCGCGACGGCTATATCTTTGTCATTTTTGGTATAATTTACAAGTTTTATAAAAAATACGTGTCCCTTATTTTCGAATAATCTAAAAGACGGACTAATTACATTTTTAGGGCAACTAGCCCATTGGCAGACACTTATCTCTGCCTACCCCATCGGAATGCAAGCGTGAGTTTATATATAAGTACCGTTATCATCAGACAATGCCTAATGTGAAGTGATCGCTCAGCCCATACAGAAGTGGTACTCCTAATAACCATACAAAGGCCTATTATCCGAACTAATCCACTTGCAAAATATCTAGCAAGGTATTTGGCCCAATGAATGGGCTGCCCGGTAGCCATAGAGGTAAAGAACCTGTCGAATCGGTGATGGTGGCTTCGATTAAATTTAAATTCAGAAGCTGTTTTGCTTGCTACACGATACATTTTATACAGGGTTACAGGGAAAGTCGTACACAATATTAAAGGAGGTTATTATTAGGTCATTTCTGATGGATTTAATTATTATATTATATAGGGTCCGAAAGTTAACCGTTATGGAGATATTGACTGTTAAATATTTTTAAAAAATATGAAAATGTTCAACACAAAATCCATCAGAAATGACCTAAATAATAACCTCCTTTAATATTGTGTACGACTTTCCCTGTAACCCTGTATACATAATTTACAATAGTTAAAAACATACGTGATGCAATGGCGCATCACTCGGGCAAATATTGCACTTATTTACACCTATTGGTATTTAAGTATCAGTATCAACTTATTATACTTAAGTAAAATTACATTATTGACATCAATTGTAAATTATAAGATACTTAGATTAATATATTATAATAATAATAAATCGTTTATTTCAGGCTTTGCCCATATAAAAGTTAGTACATTTACATTTAGAATAACATCACAAGTTAGTAATAGGTACCTATATAAAACTAAACTAAAACATAACCAAGCACTTAAAATTAATATCAGAGGTGTGAGAGACAGCGACGGTTAGTTACCTATCTTTTGGCGGGGTTGGGGGCCATAACGTGCAACCCCACCCAGTGCCTCAGTATAGGACCGTCTACACGGCCGGCAATGATCTTCAGGGGGACACTGGTGCTGCCCCGCACTCTACGCATTAAGGATGCCACTCTGTTGCGCATTATGGCGTGGAAGCCATCCGTTCGGGCTTCTGCAAACATTCCCGACGCACTACAAAAACGTGGCAGCCCCAGTAGCACCATCAAGCCATTGTTATATTGGACGCGCAGGGCGCTGTAGGCCCTCTGCGTATACTTGACCCACAGGCTGCTGGTGTAAAAAGATTGGCAATATGCCTTAAATAACGTAATTTTTGCTTCTCGGGAGCATCGAGCAAACCTGCGGGCCAGCATATTACAACGAACCGCCAGCGCCCTGCGTTCCCTCTCTATGTCTAAATCATCAGACAGGTCCTCCGTGACCCAGTGACCCAGATATTTAAACTCCGTAACTCTCCTTAGCGGTGCACCACAAAGCAGAACTGGTGGTGTTTTAGGACTTGGCCTTCCCTTTGCTCTGAATACCATCAGCTCGTTTTTTTTGACGTTATATCTGAGCCCATGGGCCACGGCGTAGGACTCACAAATAGCAATAAGCTTTTTCAAGCCACTGACCGACGGGCTCAGCAGAACCATATCGTCAGCATAACTTATATTATTTACAAACTCACCGTCTACTGAGCAGCCGACACCTGCGCTGCTGAGCCCGCCGATCAGTCTGTTAATATACAGATTAAATAGCTTGGGTGATGATATTCCCCCTTGCCTAACCCCACACTCCATACGATACTCGTTAGACAACGAACCGCCCCATCGCACTTGATTAGTTTGGTTTCTATACCAGAAGCCAAACATACTAACCAGTTCCGCGGATCTGTATCGTTCTGTAGTTTATCCCACAATATATTGTAAGAGACCAAGTCGAAGGCCTTCGATAGGTCCAGGAAGCACGCATAAACAGGCGTTATCCTATCCACATAGTACTGAACAGTGTGATTCAGACACAATATTGCTGATTCGGTGGACAGTCCGGGCCTAAAACCGAACTGACCATCGTTCAAATTTAAGTGCTTGGTCAGATGACGGTCAAGCACACAATCCAGCACCTTGGCTATTATTGTAGCCAATGATATCGGCCGGTAATTACTCCTGTCAGAGGCATCTCCTGTCCTATCTTTAATAATTGGTACCACTATAGTTTTCATTAGCTCCTTTGGTAGGTAGGAGTGCCTAATACAAAAAGTGAGTAGCATGGCCAGTACTCTGGGAAGGTGAACCCCTGCATGCTGAAGGTGCTCGATGCTGAGGCCGTCATGTCCCGGCGATTTGCCTCTGGTCTGTGTGTGTTTTATAATATGAGCCACGATTGTCGCCTCTACTCGAACCGGGCCATTACCTGTCCCCGCAGCGGGCACCCCCAGCGGCGCGCCCCCTGGACCCAGCGAAGACTCGACCCTAAAGTGCTCTTGAAAGAGCTTACATATTTCTCCGGGGTCACTAATTCCGTCTACAGTAACCGGGGCACCTACTCTAGGGTTAAGCTTGTTCGTCGCCTTCCAGAACTGACTAAAATTCTTTGCTGCTCGATGAGCCGCAATAATGTCCATTTTAATTTGACTTTCATTATCCTGACACCACTTTAGTTTTGATTTAAATATCTTTCTCGTATCTTTCATTTCCTCGTAATATTTCCCAGAATTAGGTTTTCCATAAAATAACCATGTTCGGAAACTCATACGGGCCTCAGTATGTGCCTCCCGAACATGTTTATTCCATCCTGTGATACACTTGCCCTTTCTAAATGTTCGTACCTTACATGACGAGACTGCCGCTTTGGACAAAATATTAACAACTTTATTGTATAATGCATCTATAATTAATCTATGGTTTCCTTCATTACAAATATCATCACAACACTGTCTTAATTCTACAGGAAAGTCTAGTGTCCGTATCACATGGTCACATGGTCGATTTCAGTAATTTCAAGTATGTCACAGAACTGTGTATTAATAGTGCCTAATAGTGCTACATGGCACAATTAGCTAGGAAAAATATTTCCCGAGATATTAGGGCGACTCACTGAGGCAGCCAACTAGACGTCTAGTTAGCAGACCCATCACGAACGGCTGTATATACAGTTATGATTTGTATGCCAGATAATTGTGCGCTAATAGTGCTCCCTACATGCTAAGTTTCCAGAATAGTGCTTCAATACAAGCTGAGAAAACATACCCTATTGTTGAGGCAGCCAACTAGACGCTTTTTCTTACCATGATTTCTTCGTAACGGCGTAGAGTTTTAAAACAAAAACTATACCAAATAACTGTGCGTTAATAGTGCCTCTTAATGAAACACAAATGCCCCCGAATCACCTATGCGTTTAGCCAAGAAATGAATGCAAACTTTTACATACATTACGGTTCTGGTACATGTAAGGACAAAAGTGAAAAAATAGTATCAATGAGCAAATATGGCAAGGACTAAAGTATCCGGAGTTGGTTCAACGCTTTTAAAAAAGTTAGCAAGAGGGTGGTCTCGGTAATTTGCCTGTTGCGTATTGGGACACTGCACACCCGGTTTTTTGAGATTTCCGTTCATTTTCAAAAATATAGCGTGGCCATCTGCCATCCTGTAAATAATGTGTAAAATGTTGTATGTTACTGAAAATACCTAATCATACTTTATTGTATTCTTCACACATCTTGTGTACGTCTTGCATGCAAAGTCCACAAAAAGGAAGTTTCCTCTTTACTTACTCTCTTTTATTGTTTTATTTTTTTAAAACTCATGTCATATCGAAACGTGACTTTGGCAGGATTAGTTGACAGCGGCATATTGCCAAAATGCCAAAAAATGAATTGAATTGAATTATTTTACACGATTCACATCCTCAGAATATCCTTATTCTGAATTCACATGAGTCTTAATTTTTCCAGTATCTGGCAATATAGTGTTAGGCGCATATATTTTTTCCTCAGAAAAGATTTGTTTTCTTATCACTTAAGAAATTTTGGTTTATTTGCTTTTTTCCTACGTGGCGTTTAGTTAAAGTGCCTATTAGGTACATTTTATTTTAATTATTACTGAGCATCGTGTTGTGACTGAAATGTTACTAGTTTTCTAAACATATTCACATTTTGTATTGATTATAACAATAAATTATTAATATAATATTATTATAATAATGAATAGGACTAAATACTTAAATTTGTGATCTCAATGTTCTTAAAACACATAGTATATAATATACTGTGATATACGAGTAGATTTATAATACCTAACTTATCCTAATACTGAGTACCTGTTGCTTTGTTAAAATTAATAAAACTCAAGACAGTTTAAGTGCATTTTATTTACATTCTTTAATAAAATATTAATCCAATTTTCTATAAAAATTTAATATAGGTCAAAGTTACAGAAAAAAAATTAATTAATATTTAGTTGGTTTTGCCTCAACGTCCACATGTTTTTTATTTTGTTAAGGCAACTTTTATTCTAATATAAATTAAAAAAAAAGATATGTTTTATATTTTTACGATACCTTCCTTAATCAAAGCTTGTCGGTTAGTCAATTTTTCTTATCTCTACTTTAATTTTCTTATCTTTACGGAAAATTTTTAAAACTAAGCATTTAAGAGTGTAGGACGCTGTGGGTAGACTCTTCGAAATTAAAGTTAGAATTACAGAAAAACGAACGAACGAAGCCTTCGACACTAACTAGTACAACATTACGCCGAAGAGCTCGCGCCATCGCACGCCTAGTTAAAAAAGTATTATATCTCAGAAACTACAAGATATACCTAAGAGAACTTAATGTTCAAATAAAAAAAAAAAATTAATTTTTTTAGGTAATCAGCCATAACATAACATACCTATTCTGCGAAAATTTCGACTGGTTACTGCTAAGTTACAGCCCTTCAAAGGTTGGATAGGGAAAGAAGTGAAGGCAGAGTAGGTAAAAGAGTCTCGATAGGCACCCTGGGAACAACACCCTAAAACCAGGAACATCCCAATAAAGTGGGTCTTCTGGACATACGGTACAACATTTGAAATATTATTCTCCTTTTGAGCTTCGCCACCGCAGTCGTACACAATATGTCAGGGAGAACGTAAACGAATACTGTGTCTTGTTCATCATTAGCCCACTGTGCTATTGACCACCAATGCCCAAGACACGCAGTGTACGCAGCGCAGCCTGCTTTGGAGCAACTAGCCACCAAGTGGATGGCAGTGAGTGTAATAATAACTTTTCTGCTTGACGGTATCATATAATTGTTTCAAACAATTTTCATCCTAATTGCGTTTTCATAAGACTTCATTTTAATTGATTCCAAAATTATTGTTTAGTACGTAGCAGTTCGCATTAATTTCTTGGCGAAACGCATAGGTGTTTCGGGGACATTTTTGTTTCACTAAGAGGCACTATTAACGCACAGTTATTTGGTATAGTTTTTGTTTTAAAACACTCTAAAAAAGCGTCTAGTTGGCTGCCTCAACAATAGGGTATGTTTTCTCAGCTTGTATTGAAGCACCATTCTGGAAACTTGGCATGTAGGGAGCACTATTAGCGCACAATTATCTGGCATACAAATCATAACTCTATGTACAGCCGTTCGTGATGTGTCTGCTAACTAGACGTCTAGTTGGCTGCCTCAGTGAGTCGCCTGAATATCTCCGGAAATACTTGTCCTAGCTAATTGTGCCTTGTAGCACTATTAGGCACTATTAATACACAGTTCGGTGGCATACTTGAAATTACTAAATTCGACCACGTGAAAGCCAACTATACGGACACAAAGTCTAGACATCTCAGTTTATTATTACACAATTCTGTATATTTATTTATCATCGCTGGTTCTCTCTCACCCCATATTACACAATTTTTAACTGTACATTTGTTTTAACTGTATTGATGTGTTTTTTAATTCATTCATTCATTCATATCAATAAACATTGAAAATAAAATTGTGTATATCAAAAACGAAACTTAAAAATTTAGTCAAAATAATTTGAAATAAAATTTCAATATCAATTTAAAAAAAATCTTAAATTCTATAAATGGAATTTGCACACAATATTATAAACATTTTTTTTAAATAAAATATAAATATATTGCAGCTTCTTTATGGATTCTTGTAGTTTCTCGGTTGGCATGTATTTTGTTATTGTGGTGTGTGCTGTTTTTATAATGAATGTTTTTCTTCTTTATATATTTTTTTTATCGGTCTTTCTTTCGTCATCATCTCGACCAGTCCAAAACAACGCAACATTCCTTTGTTTAATGATAAATAAAGAAAATCATTTTCGTTTCTTCCTCGTGAGCTGTAGTTTGGCTAATAGCGGTTTTAAAAGGCTATAATGAACTAAATATTGCGGTCGTGGCGAGCCATAAAAGGCTGTCAGCAAAAATGGCTTTTAGCGCTAGAACAATAGCTACATAAAATGGCCAGCCTTATTCCATTATTCACGTGCGAAAAAATAGGTGAATTTAAATTTCTATTCCAGTGCGCGCTGGTCGGACCTAAATAATATTTTTTTAAATGTTAGTTCAATAAAAGTACCAATAAGTAAATAAATAAAAAATAAGGTCCAACTTTCGTGTAGTGTATAATTACATAAAATGCAAGTGTAAACACAGAGAAAAACTTTCATCATCAACCCATTATGTCCCCACCGAGGGGCACGGGTCTCTTCTCTGAGGAAGGTATAGGCCATACTCCACCACGGGTTCTAAGTCCGCATTGGTGGAGACTTGTAAGACTAGTGGTTGGTCTTACTGTTAGCAGTCAAGCCGCCCCAAGGCCTCTGACTTGGCTTAACGACTGCCATCTATCGGCGGCAGCCGCACCAACTGCTTAACGTGCCTTGCGAAGCACGGAGCCGCTCGGAAAAATGCCACTAGCGTTAGTCATAGAACGCTCACCCATCCATGCACTGAACGCGCCCTATGTTGCATCCGGGGCCACGATTGATTCAGACCTCTTCCACCTTTCTTAAAGGAAAACTTTAATAGAAATGAAATAGAGACAAATTCTTATGTACCGGAACCGGAGTATAAAACGGAAGCACCGGAAATGAGCAAACTTATTGCCATAACTAAAATATATTAAAAACTTATCAATGTTACCACCTACAGCGTAAGCGTCAGGAACCTGAACCTGAATCCCTGGACCAAATGCGATATTTGATGTTTGAAAAACATTACATTACAGTACCTTTTGTTCATAGATAAGTAATTTATTACACTTTATGACGGATTTATTTATTTTTGATATAGTTACATAATTGTTAAAACAAAACAAATACAACAACATAAAAACTTAAATAACAATCTATTAAACTAATCTACTATAAACTAAAAAAAAAAAAACGTCAAATCATCCCGTCAAGCCCGTCCCCTTTTAATTTTATTAAAATTATTTAAAACCAGCCAGGGGGCTCGATATACACCCAAGTGTACTCCCAAAGGGCCGAGCTGCTGAGCAAGTGCACGTTTGAGTAGCCGAAGCCGGATTCATGGTCAATGAGCTGTTTTCTCTGAAAAGCGACAGTCCCTCATTCAGCTGACGGCCACTTACAATGACGTTCCGACGCTGGTCCGGTTGCTAAGTAACGGGCAAGCATGACAGCACAGCGGGCCAATAACAGGGTGTGCCTGCCCTGTCTCTATAGCAATAGCAAATCACCATCAGCGATATTGTCAACAATTTTAATATCAAATAACATTATCTAGTGCATTGAGGATATAAAACAGATTTGAATTGAATTGAACAGTTATTTATAAACATGAATGCAGTAAAATAAAACTGAAGGGAATATACAAATATCAATATCAACATATGGACAAAACTTAAATAACATAGGTACTCTATTAAACTAATCTATAAACTAATTAAAATAAGTAATTACTTAATAAAACTAATATAAACTAAATTCCACCATTAATTAAATAAAAAATAATATAGCTTATAATATAAAACTAAAAATATATACATACAAATAAAACACGTGCCCCAGGCCCCAGTCAATACTACCTTTTTGGTACTATTTAGTACCTCAATAAGATATTTATTGATCCAATTTAACAAGATACATGTTACATTAATAGGTCGGTACATAGTTATTATTAGTTCATAGGTAGTTAGTGTAGAATGGTATTCACGGTAGGCAGTAAACCTGTGTTGTGAATACCAGCCTCACTCCCGAGTGTACAACTAATACAGGAAACAAAATGTGAGTAGGTATCTTGACGCGTTACGCGATGAGCGCATTAACAAGATACGTTTAAAACAACCACTAAACTTTCGAACTTCGCCTAAGTGTTCAGTGTTGCATTGCAGTTAAATCACTCAATCAGTATTTACTTAGAAAGTAAGGCTGATTAAGCGATCCAGCCGACGCAACAAGTTGACACCTTAAGGTGTGAACCTATTACAAATTGAGGTTTTAGATTTTTACAATTATGTTGTCTTTAAATTAATTTTCTTGCTTAAGTACTGTCTTATACATGGATGAGTGTCGCTATGTATGTGTGTGTGTATGAGTATGAGTATCTGAATATGCGTGTGTGTGCCTGTCTGTGTGTGTGTGTGTGTGTGTGTGTGTAAAGCAATGCGTAAAGTTGAGATAACTCGAGGTGTGTCAAGCGTGTATGTGAATAAATATGGAGCTTAGCCCTACGATAGGTATCTTGGGATCGGCTTGTGAGGCCACTAAGCTAATAATACCTACACACAAAAGTTAGTAAAGGTTCGTATTTTGATAGTTATTATTGTTGTAATTACTTACCAGTTATGCAACCTGCTTAGCCCTACGATAGTTAGGTGTATCTTGGGATCGGGTTGCGAGGCCACGAAGTAAGTTAAATAGGTAAACGGGTATATCGATGGTACGTTATTATATAGTTCCTATAAATTATGCGTGAACTTAATACGGGTAGATTTAAGTTACTAGTAATTGTACTAAGCTAATACTCTCATAATTGACTCAGTCTCGTGATAGTTTAGCCCAGACAGGTACATTCGCAACGCATTTTTACATTTAAATTTATTCATAGGGTACAGTGTTAGAATGCGGTTAAGTTTGTTGTAGAGGTAAGGACCCAAGAAGTATTGCTGTTTTTGAATAAATGTAGTGCTGCTTCTGGGAATCTTGCATACAATGTCATGCCGACGTTTAGTCAACGATAGGTTAGGATCAAACGTTAGAGATGAGTGGTGACGTAAGACTATGCGGAGAATATAACTTTGTCTGACGGAGAGGAGATTACAAGTACTATATAATATTGTTGTACTGAATCTGTACGGCTTAAAGGTCATAACCTTTAACACTGACCGCAGTGCCCTTTCTAGATGTATAATAAATGTTTTACATGCACCTCCCCATATAGGGATACAATACGTAGTTATTGAATGGCACAAAGCATAGTAGACTTTTTTTAATACTTTTAGGTCGGCTATATGTCGCAATCGCTTAAAAACCCATATAAGTTTTCGGACTCGCATAGTAACTAAGTCAATATGTGGCTTCCAAGTCAATTTGTCGTCAATTAATACCCCTAGATATTTAATTTTGTCTGTTCGTTGAATAGTTGAGCAGTTACAGTGCTTGTAATTTTCATTGCATGTGTGTAGCTTTATTGTAAGGCTACTCGGTGGTTCAGAGGCCTTCCTCAAAGAAAATGCAAGATATTTGGTTTTTTCCAAGTTTAAGGACAGAAGGTTAGAATCAAGCCAATGTGCTACTTTATGGAGACCCTTTTCAGCTATAGTATACGTCTCATTCCAGGTATTCCCACAAAATACAAGAGCAGTATCATCTGCAAAACAGTAGGTTTTTCCATTAGTAAGATCGAGTTGGCAGAGATCGTTAATGTACATAAGGAAAAGGCTCGGACCGAGAATACTGCCCTGTGGTATGCCGAAACTGATAGGAACGTCATTGCTAATCACGTCCCCAATTTTAACACGTTGTTCTCTATCCATAAGATAGTCCCTATATATATTTACTCCACGAAAACCTATCTTTTCCATCTTCTCCACAAGGATGGGGATAGAGACAGTGTCGAAGGCCTTTTTCAAGTCCAAAAATATTGTTAAACATTTAGACTTTTTGTCTATACTCGATGTTACACGTTCCATTAATTGTTTAACTGCATCCTCAGTAGACAAGCCTGATCTGAAGCCAAACTGAGCTGAAGAAATTATGTTGTTTTCTTCCAAAAAATCAACAAGCCTATTGTTTAGAATTTTTTCTAGTATTTTGGAGAGAGCAGGGAGCACTGAGATTGGCCTATAGTTATTCACACTGTCCCTATCGCCATCCTTGTAGATTGGGTGTATGAGAGATCTTTTCAATACTTTGGGAAAAACACCACGTTCAAAGCAAAGATTAAAGATTTTTGTTAATAACGGGACAAGGGTTTTGCTAGCCTGTTTTATAAGTAAAGAAGGGATATTGTCCCAACCATTTGCGCAGTCAGTTTTAAGACTTTTTATGGTCCGTTCTATCTCTGAATCGGTGGCATCAAGCAAAGCAAAAGATTTATCCAAGAATGGTGGTAAGTTGGCAGCTTTAAAAGAGGGTAGGCGATTATTAGTAATAGATTGGGCCAATTGTTCGCCTATTGTTCCAAAAAAATTATTAATATTATTTATGGTTACCTCATTGTCATTGTCACGCAGTAATTCTTCGGAAAAAGTTTTTGCCTTATTCTGGCCAATGAATTCTTTTACAAGTTTCCATGTATTTTTTGAGTTATTCGAAGCTTTCTCTAATTCGTTTCTTTCAAAGGCATTTTTTAGTTTCTTTAGTAATTTATTACAAAAATTTCTATATCTGGAGTAGGTAAGTTTTAGAATATTATTATTTGGAGACTTTTTCAGTTTTTTTTGCATTTCGTCCCGATTACGTATACATTTTAATAAACCTGGTGTTATCCATGGTTTTAATATACGTCTTTTAGACGGGACAGATCGAGTTTGGGTATTTATGTCAATTACGTTTTTTAATATATTAACAAAATTTTCAGTGGCTAGATTGGGGTCTGCGCAATCTATGACTGTCGAGAAGTCAGTGTTTTCTAATTGGAGGACAGCTTGGTCAATGTTAAGTTTTGTATACATTGGTCGAGTTTTATTTGCCTTGAGATTGGTTTCTATTATAAGTACGACGGCCTGGTGATCGGTCAGGGAAGTATTAAGGACAGCCACTTTTCCGTAATTTTTGCAATTTAGAAGAATATGGTCTAGACAGTTGGGGCCTCTAGTAGGGTAAGTATGTCCCGGAAGAAGACCATGTTCACTAATGAAATTTAAGTACGATGGAGTATTGGCATCATGGCTATTGGGTTTGATATCGATGTTTAGGTCACCAGCTATTATAACATTTTGGAAAGTTTTGAGCGAGTTAAGTAGATCCGACAGAGAGTTATAAAAAGTGGAAAGATCTTTAAATGAGGGGGAGCGGTAAATAGCTAAGATGACTGTATCAGATTCGATTTTTATAGACATACAGTTGGCGTCCTTGATTATTGGCTCTTCAATCTTGCAATCTAATCCAGGATTTGTATACACAACCAAACCGTCATTTTGGTTTAAGTAATTTAGAGAGAAAGACTGCTTAAAGTTACCCAATGATGGTGGAGGGTGCTTATTATTATCTAGCCAGCATTCAGTCAATATAATAATATCAGGCATAAAGGACAATCTAGAGAGTAGGATTTCAAAGCTTGGTAGGTTTTTATATATGCTACGAATGTTTTGAGTTATTACTTTGAGGTGGGACTTATTTTCGCTAACGATTGAATGACACTGTTCGGGACTACATGTTATTGCAGAGGCTACAGAAAATGTATCTATTTCAGCTGAGATAGTTTTATCAGACGCCATTTCTAAAGATAATATCGGTGTAGTTAATATAAAGGCGGCCAGGTTGAGTATCGTGAGTGCCACGATGGAATTTAAGAGAGTCCAGAGTGTAGTGAATACGAGATATTAGTAAAATTAGGGATTGAGTGAGGTAAGCACGTATAAGTGTTGTATGTTTGTTCAGTTGATTATGTGTGTCATATAATGAGCTTATCTTTGTTGTGGGTTTGGTGTCAGAATAGGCTGGCAAGGCCATTGAACAGTATTGTAAGTTACATGTAGTGGTTTTAGATAAGAATATTACAGTAAACAGTGTAATCGACTTAGGGTCGACGCATGCAATGTTATAAAGCATAGAAAATAACCTAGGAATTACCATGACGGCAAGAGCAAGCAAATATACACAATTTAGTCATTCGGTGGAAGTCCTCCTAAGGTCCTTGAGCTGGTGTTCTTCAATTATAGTTATCAGTGGAGTACCGTCGTCTTTGCGCAGGAACACTTTGCCGTTAGATGTCCAGGAGTATCTGAAGAGCTTATCCCTAGTTAGTTCTCTTGCGAGGAAGTATAGTCTGCGTGCTTTCAGAGTCAGGTGTTCGGCCACATAAATTGGGACTGACGGGCCCTCAATGTTTATGTGAGATGTACTCAGTTTGGAAGATTTATTTCTGGCGTTGAAATCCTTAGCGGCTCTGATCATTTTATTTTTCTGTAATACAGTTGAGAAACTCACTATGATAGGTTTTTTGTTTTCCGGTTTTCCAGGAAGGCGGCGAATTTCTCGAAGGTCGGTCGGAGCTATTTCGACGCTCAGAGTCTCCGCAGTGTCTAGAACTAGTTTTAGCAGATCTTCTGGACTTTCCTTTCCTTTACACGGTACATTTCGTATTTCAACCATGTTTGTTAGCAATTGGCGCTGCATATCTTCTATCTTATCTTCCAAGGTTTGGATTTTCAGTTTATACTCGCTCGACCCGTCTTCCAAAACGCTCACTCTAGTACTGATGTCTTCATACTGGGAATTAATAAATTGGAGGGAGTTCTCAATTTCTGTGTTTGACTTTTGGAGTTCTTGAGTTTGTAATTTCAGCTCCAGGATCCCGGAATGGAGGCTTGAGAGTTTGTTATTAATATCACTCTTCCAATCGTCGAACATAGAAGTAAGCATTAACTTCATTTCTTCCTTAAAGTGTTGCAAGTGAACAGAACAATCGTCCTCAGGTCTTCGTCGCTTGAAGCGTTTAATATAATCAGTAGGACCAATAGGTGTATTTTGCTCATTCAGTTCATCACTCGTGAGGTTGGGGTTAGAGGAATGCATCGACTTCGTTGGAGTCATGTTAAACGACGAGAATCAGGGAGGCGTCAATCAGAAAAATAGGTCCGCAGTTTACGTGGTCGGAGTTTGCGTTTGTTGTTAGGAGTCCAACGCAAGTTGAGACCGCCACTCGCGTAGAGTAAGGCCGATCGGGGTTCTAGCTCTGCTGGTTGTTTTATCTCACTAGTAGAAAATTCAAACTTGCTCACCGATCACCGACACACGCAGGAGGCGACTTTTTCTTTGCGTCTTATTCTAATTTTGATATGTCCCTTTCTTTCTATGATTTTATGAGTAGTCGATTTTCGTTTAAGTTAAAAAGCAATGGCTCACAGCGGACACGTCCGTACGCTTTCGCGGTCCGGGAGGGAGAGAAAATTTAGTACCTAACTCGATAAACAGCAAAAAAACGTATAAAGAAAGTGTCTGGACCACATTTATTTAACGTAGTTCGAAACAATACAGCTAATTTATCTCTTTAGATATAATTAGTACCTATTTTTAGTACCTCAACATATTTTTATTTTAATTTTTTTGGTGTCCCAAAAATGACACGTCACAGTGACACTGGAGACCAGGTAGACCTGCTCAAGATTCGTCGAACCAACCTAACATGACCTCAGTAAAAGTTGCACGGTTTTAGAGATATGGCCAATTTAAACTTACTCAAAATTTTCATTTTTTTTAATAACTTTAGTGCTATGCTAGCACTTACACCAAGTTAGTAAGTTCGTGAGCGAGTACAAATAAAAAAACCAAACACGAGGGCTATCTAACTTAATGCTAGCACTAAACTTGTTAAAAAAAGTGAAAATTTAGAACAAGTTTAAATTGGCCAAATCTCATAAACCGTGCAACTTTTACTGAGATCATCTTAGGTTGGTTCGACGCCCTTTGAGCAGGTCTACCTCCGGTGTCACTGTGACGTGTCGTTTTTAGGACACCCCTTATTAGAAAAACAAATACTTCACGTTTATTAAACGCAGTTGGGCTGGCTGGCCCAGTAAGTAAACTAAAAAATCGACCAAGTACCTACGAGTAGGATTCGTGCACGGAGGGTTCCGTACCACTATCTATAAAAACGGTAAAAAAATATATGTAAATATTTGTTTTATTTGGACTGGAAAATCCTGATGTCTCCTCCAAGGGGATCCACGAGTATTTGAAATATAATTCTAAGCCTAGTACCGATGTCTCCCCCAGCAATGGGAGACATCAGGACTGGAAAATCCTGGGATCTACCCCAGGGGATCTACCAGGGGAGACACGGGAGACACGACAATTTATTTTTTGAAGAAAATATATAACTATAAATTCTGTAAATATTTATGTTTTTTATCTGATGCCGTTATTAGTATCGAGCAGAAACGAGCAAAAAATCACGTTTGTTGTATAGGAGCCCCTATCAATATTTATTTTATTCTGTTGTCTATTATTTTTTATTATAGAGGCAACAGAAATACATTATCTGTGAAAATTTCAACTGTCTAACTATCACGGTTCAAGAGATACATCCTGGTGACAGACGGACGGTTTTATTTCCACGATTCTTCAAACATTATCTATATATATAAAAGGAGAAGCTGACTGACTGACTGACTGACTGACATATCAACGCAGGGCCTAAACTATAAGGGTTAGAAACTTGAAATTTTGCACAGGGGTTCCTTTTGTAACGTAGGGGAGCACTAAGAAAGGATTTTTGAAAATTCATCCCCTAAGGGGGTAAAATGGGGGTTCAAAGTTAGTGTGAAACTTTGCCGTTTTTGAAGTTATTCGAATGAAATTTGGTACGAAGGTTTTTCATTTAAAATTATGAAACACGTGTAAAACAGTTGTATAAAAATCATCCTTTAAGGGGGAAAAACGGGGATTCAGTTACTATGAAACTTTGCCTTTTTTGAACTTTGAAAAGTTTTTCGAAAATCATTATGAAATTCAGCATGAAGGTCCTTCATTGAAAGTCATGAAGGACGTGTAAAGTAGTTTTTCGAAAATCATTATGAAATTCAGCATGAAGGTCCTTCATTGAAAGTCATGAAGGACGTGTAAAGTAGTTTTTCGAAAATCATGCCTTAAAGGGGTAAGAGAGGGTTGCGAAGTTAGTATGAAAGCTCTTTCGCAAGCGCTAAAAGTATCCCTATATTATTTGCAAACACTTTACTCAACTAAAGCCCACGCGGACGTAGTCGCGGGCAACAGCTAGTATAACATAAAAAAATTATATAAGTAAAATACATTAAAACACGATAACGAAGTCGAGCGTCTTCGATTTATAGAATTTACTATATACTTTATTGCACACGAGACATTGAACAGAACATTACATAGAAACAGCATCTACAAAGGCGAGCTTATCTCTGTAAGAGATTTCTTCCAGCAAACCTTAGAATTTGTTTTTCTGTAAAATAAAAAAAACTCAGTTTCCCGCCAACTTTTCGCTCGCTCAGCGCAATAAGTTCCATACAAATCTGTGCACTCAAAGAACCCGCTTTAAGAACCAAAGGCGCTAGTTCGAGTCCCGTTCCATTCCGGAATTGTTCTTCCTGTATGAAATTTGTGGGTTGCAGGAGTATCTGCGCTTTCAGCATAACCCGGGCCGACCGGAAGTGTGTCGTACGCCATTGCTGACAACCACTTCCGGTAACGTGCATCCGGCCTGGGCGTTGGCGGGATAGGCTACGTACTTCCGGCTTGGCGGGCTTATGTTAACTACCTGCGGTTTTTTGGGGGCAGGGGCCCAAAGGCCATCTACACTGAGGGAGATATCGCTTAAATAGACAGATAGGATGAGCTGATGCGATAGGAAAAACAAAATGTCAAAGTTGTTAGTGTCACAATTAATAGATTACGTGGAGAAGAAACTATACTTGAGCCATCACAAACGTGCGAACCAAGTCATAAAAGTGCGAGCGAGAATTCCGATATGCCTGATATGCCTCCTATATGTGTGAGAGAGAGGTCTGATACAAATGTTTACGACTCAGTTCGCACGTTTGTAATGGCTCAAGTATAGTCCTCGACTGACATCTCAACAAAAATGTAGCGATTCTCTTTCAAAATATTTAAATTCATACTGGATGGCCGTGCCAGCCAGTTGCTATAAAGAGGAATCGCTACAGTACTCGAGGTGATGAAATAGCGGACTCAAGTGTTCGTTGCTGTTCGTCTAAATATTTCAATTCAATCAGCTTAAGCCCTGGGTAATACAAAACAATTTAGCCTAAAAAGTTGATAAGCTGCCGGTTTCCGAATTGTCAATTTCATCAAGTGAACACATAAATATAGTTTTATTTATAAACATAAACATTTACATACAGGCACATACAATTGCCCCACACTAGGGTACCCTGTGTCGTGGGAACCAGAAACAGCGACGTTACAAACATGTAAACATCCAAGAACTGTAGTTCTTTTTTTTTCCAGCCGGGGATCGAAACTGGGTAAGCAGATGCTCTAACCGCTACGCCATAGAGGTCGTCAATATAAAAACAACGCTTCCTTATAACACTACTCAAATGCAGTTTAATTGGGACCCGTGTCTCCCCTGGTAGATCCCCTGGCGGAGACATCAGGACTTTCCAGTCCTGTTTGGTCGTTCCCAAATGAGATGACAGCATTTGCGGAGAGTGAAGGATTCTATTTTTTTCAAAACTATGCTATAGGAAAGGTTTTATATGTAAGTTTGTTTGCATCTGCCTACCATGCGATAGGTCTTGGGTTCGAAACCTGGCTGAGGAAAAATAAAACCCAAGTTTAGGACGTTTACATGTTTGTGATGTCGCTGTTTCTGGTTCCCACGACACAGGGTATCCTAGAGTAGGGCAGCAATGTATGTGGTTATATGTAAATGTTTATGTTTATGTAACAATTGTTGTTCAAAAACTGGCGGTAAAACATCTGATAGCTGATAGAATATTGAACTCAATCCATCTCCGGGGATTTCGCCTGATCCATTTGGGCATAAAAATGGCGCCGCCTAAAGTACCTCGGGCCATTTTTCGCTTTGAGTGTTCCTTCCAATTACTTGAGCCTTAATTGAAGATTTTAGGGTTTCTTTCAGGCACTTTAAACCAGAAAGGGTTGGGAATGCCCCTTTAACCTAACGCCTCAGAACTTGGTTGCCAAAGCATAGTTTGCTGACTATGTCAAGCCGACTGTTTGCTACTGGCCTTTGCGGCACTAATGCCGGCGTGCGCTCACCTTTGCGTCGGCTTGTAGACATATACAACACTTACTTCACCCATGTGGATATTTTTTACGAAGCAAAGTATTCTTTTAAAAAGAAAATTATTCGTACCGACGCTGGTCCGGTTGCTAAGTAACGGGCAAGCATGACAGCACAGCGGGCCAATAACAGGGTGTGCCTGCCCTGTCTCTATAGCAATAGCAAATCACCATCAGCGATATTGTCAACAATTTTAATATCAAATAACATTATCTAGTGCATTGAGGATATAAAACAGATTTGAATTGAATTGAACAGTTATTTATAAACATGAATGCAGTAAAATAAAACTGAAGGGAATATACAAATATCAATATCAACATATGGACAAAACTTAAATAACATAGTTACTCTATTAAACTAATCTATAAACTAATTAAAATAAGTAATTACTTAATAAAACTAATATAAACTAAATTCCACCATTAATTAAATAAAAAATAATATAGCTTATAATATAAAACTAAAAATATATACATACAAATAAAACACGTGCCCCAGGCCCCAGTCAATACTACCTTTTTGGTACTATTTAGTACCTCAATTGAAATATTTAGTACCTAACTCGATAAACAGCAAAAAAACGTATAAAGAAAGTGTCTGGACCACATTTATTTAACGTAGTTCGAAACAATACAGCTAATTTATCTCTTTAGATATAATTAGTACCTATTTTTAGTACCTCAACATATTTTTATTTTAATTTTTTTGGTGTCCCAAAAATGACACGTCACAGTGACACTGGAGACCAGGTAGACCTGCTCAAGATTCGTCGAACCAACCTAACATGACCTCAGTAAAAGTTGCACGGTTTTAGAGATATGGCCAATTTAAACTTACTCAAAATTTTCATTTTTTTTAATAACTTTAGTGCTATGCTAGCACTTACACCAAGTTAGTAAGTTCGTGAGCGAGTACAAATAAAAAAACCAAACACGAGGGCTATCTAACTTAATGCTAGCACTAAACTTGTTAAAAAAAGTGAAAATTTAGAACAAGTTTAAATTGGCCAAATCTCATAAACCGTGCAACTTTTACTGAGATCATCTTAGGTTGGTTCGACGCCCTTTGAGCAGGTCTACCTCCGGTGTCACTGTGACGTGTCGTTTTTAGGACACCCCTTATTAGAAAAACAAATACTTCACGTTTATTAAACGCAGTTGGGCTGGCTGGCCCAGTAAGTAAACTAAAAAATCGACCAAGTACCTACGAGTAGGATTCGTGCACGGAGGGTTCCGTACCACTATCTATAAAAACGGTAAAAAAATATATGTAAATATTTGTTTTATTTGGACTGGAAAATCCTGATGTCTCCTCCAAGGGGATCCACGAGTATTTGAAATATAATTCTAAGCCTAGTACCGATGTCTCCCCCAGCAATGGGAGACATCAGGACTGGAAAATCCTGGGATCTACCCCAGGGGATCTACCAGGGGAGACACGGGAGACACGACAATTTATTTTTTGAAGAAAATATATAACTATAAATTCTGTAAATATTTATGTTTTTTATCTGATGCCGTTATTAGTATCGAGCAGAAACGAGCAAAAAATCACGTTTGTTGTATAGGAGCCCCTATCAATATTTATTTTATTCTGTTGTCTATTATTTTTTATTATAGAGGCAACAGAAATACATTATCTGTGAAAATTTCAACTGTCTAACTATCACGGTTCAAGAGATACATCCTGGTGACAGACGGACGGTTTTATTTCCACGATTCTTCAAACATTATCTATATATATAAAAGGAGAAGCTGACTGACTGACTGACTGACTGACATATCAACGCAGGGCCTAAACTATAAGGGTTAGAAACTTGAAATTTTGCACAGGGGTTCCTTTTGTAACGTAGGGGAGCACTAAGAAAGGATTTTTGAAAATTCATCCCCTAAGGGGGTAAAATGGGGGTTCAAAGTTAGTGTGAAACTTTGCCGTTTTTGAAGTTATTCGAATGAAATTTGGTACGAAGGTTTTTCATTTAAAATTATGAAACACGTGTAAAACAGTTGTATAAAAATCATCCTTTAAGGGGGAAAAACGGGGATTCAGTTACTATGAAACTTTGCCATTTTTGAAGTTATTCGAATGAGATTCAATATGAAGGTCCTTCATTAAAAGTCATGAAACACGTGTAAACTAGTTTTTCGAAAATCATTATGAAATTCAGCATGAAGGTCCTTCATTGAAAGTCATGAAGGACGTGTAAAGTAGTTTTTCGAAAATCATGCCTTAAAGGGGTAAGAGAGGGTTGCGAAGTTAGTATGAAAGCTCTTTCGCAAGCGCTAAAAGTATCCCTATATTATTTGCAAACACTTTACTCAACTAAAGCCCACGCGGACGTAGTCGCGGGCAACAGCTAGTATAACATAAAAAAATTATATAAGTAAAATACATTAAAACACGATAACGAAGTCGAGCGTCTTCGATTTATAGAATTTACTATATACTTTATTGCACACGAGACATTGAACAGAACATTACATAGAAACAGCATCTACAAAGGCGAGCTTATCTCTGTAAGAGATTTCTTCCAGCAAACCTTAGAATTTGTTTTTCTGTAAAATAAAAAAAACTCAGTTTCCCGCCAACTTTTCGCTCGCTCAGCGCAATAAGTTCCATACAAATCTGTGCACTCAAAGAACCCGCTTTAAGAACCAAAGGCGCTAGTTCGAGTCCCGTTCCATTCCGGAATTGTTCTTCCTGTATGAAATTTGTGGGTTGCAGGAGTATCTGCGCTTTCAGCATAACCCGGGCCGACCGGAAGTGTGTCGTACGCCATTGCTGACAACCACTTCCGGTAACGTGCATCCGGCCTGGGCGTTGGCGGGATAGGCTACGTACTTCCGGCTTGGCGGGCTTATGTTAACTACCTGCGGTTTTTTGGGGGCAGGGGCCCAAAGGCCATCTACACTGAGGGAGATATCGCTTAAATAGACAGATAGGATGAGCTGATGCGATAGGAAAAACAAAATGTCAAAGTTGTTAGTGTCACAATTAATAGATTACGTGGAGAAGAAACTATACTTGAGCCATCACAAACGTGCGAACCAAGTCATAAAAGTGCGAGCGAGAGTTCCGATATGCCTGATATGCCTCCTATATGTGTGAGAGAGAGGTCTGATACAAATGTTTACGACTCAGTTCGCACGTTTGTAATGGCTCAAGTATAGTCCTCGACTGACATCTCAACAAAAATGTAGCGATTCTCTTTCAAAATATTTAAATTCATACTGGATGGCCGTGCCAGCCAGTTGCTATAAAGAGGAATCGCTACAGTACTCGAGGTGATGAAATAGCGGACTCAAGTGTTCGTTGCTGTTCGTCTAAATATTTCAATTCAATCAGCTTAAGCCCTGGGTAATACAAAACAATTTAGCCTAAAAAGTTGATAAGCTGCCGGTTTCCGAATTGTCAATTTCATCAAGTGAACACATAAATATAGTTTTATTTATAAACATAAACATTTACATACAGGCACATACAATTGCCCCACACTAGGGTACCCTGTGTCGTGTGAACCAGAAACAGCGACGTTACAAACATGTAAACATCCAAGAACTGTAGTTCTTTTTTTTTCCAGCCGGGGATCGAAACTGGGTAAGCAGATGCTCTAACCGCTACGCCATAGAGGTCGTCAATATAAAAACAACGCTTCCTTATAACACTACTCAAATGCAGTTTAATTGGGACCCGTGTCTCCCCTGGTAGATCCCCTGGGGGAGACATCAGGACTTTCCAGTCCTGTTTGGTCGTTCCCAAATGAGATGACAGCATTTGCGGAGAGTGAAGGATTCTATTTTTTTCAAAACTATGCTATAGGAAAGGTTTTATATGTAAGTTTGTTTGCATCTGCCTACCATGCGATAGGTCTTGGGTTCGAAACCTGGCTGAGGAAAAATAAAACCCAAGTTTAGGACGTTTACATGTTTGTGATGTCGCTGTTTCTGGTTCCCACGACACAGGGTATCCTAGAGTAGGGCAGCAATGTATGTGGTTATATGTAAATGTTTATGTTTATGTAACAATTGTTGTTCAAAAACTGGCGGTAAAACATCTGATAGCTGATAGAATATTGAACTCAATCCATCTCCGGGGATTTCGCCTGATCCATTTGGGCATAAAAATGGCGCCGCCTAAAGTACCTCGGGCCATTTTTCGCTTTGAGTGTTCCTTCCAATTACTTGAGCCTTAATTGAAGATTTTAGGGTTTCTTTCAGGCACTTTAAACCAGAAAGGGTTGGGAATGCCCCTTTAACCTAACGCCTCAGAACTTGGTTGCCAAAGCATAGTTTGCTGACTATGTCAAGCCGACTGTTTGCTACTGGCCTTTGCGGCACTAATGCCGGCGTGCGCTCACCTTTGCGTCGGCTTGTAGACATATACAACACTTACTTCACCCATGTGGATATTTTTTACGAAGCAAAGTATTCTTTTAAAAAGAAAATTATTCGTACCCTGATGAACGCGTAAATTGGTTTGTTATTTGATTTCATACTTTCTTGCATGAGTCTGTGTAAGTACTCAGTTTTAGTTTAGTTTTTTTCTCTTCTTTTATGTAGCACAAGCAGCAACACTGTAAAGGAAGCCGAGGATAATGTCGTGGGTGATATATTTAGTATTACTTTTGACTATTTTGTAATTACTCACAGTATACAGCGCCACCAAGTTATCTGTTCAGGTGGGCAAAATTGTAACTAACTTATAAATTGTAAATCCTATTCCCCATTCTTTGTTTTATTTATTCACTTACTAAGATTTATAGATATATTTTCATTAAAATTGAAAGACGGGTTAAAATATTCTCATTTGTCTAGGTAAATTCCTCAAATGCCACTGCTAAATTCTCCACTAGCGCCGCTATCAACTGAACAGATAAGATGGTGGCACTGTATCACTGTTTGTTATCCCAAATAAAATAAAAAATAAAATAAAATACCTAGTGGGTTTGATTTCCGTTGGGCCCCTCAAACAATAAGATTAACGGCCCCGTGGCCCACATCGCGCGCTTGCCCGCAGTCACAGACGAGGCCTTTGACTTGGCTTAACGACTGCCATCTATCGGCGGCAGCCGGCACCAACTGCTTAGCGTGCCTTGCGAAGCACGGAACCGCTCGTAAAAATGCCACTAGCGTTAGTCATAGACGGTCACCCATCCATGCACTGAACGCGCCCTACGTTGCTTAACCTTCGTGATCGTTTAAGATCACTCAGACGGCCGGGGCTACGAGCGATTCATGGTGGCCAAATAATGAAGTATTATTGTTAAGAAGTTATATTTAAAAAAATCTAGACCACTGTCGTTTGGGAGACTTCTCAAGATGCTGGCAGCATTATTTTTGATATCTAAAACTTCTTTATTTATTGGCCATCCCGAAAATGTCCTTACCCTTTAGAGCAAACGCCCTTTGAGACCCAACTTTGACAATTCTCTTTGGCGTTTTAACCTTTGTAACTTTGAAGACACGCCCGATATTGGACCCGAAGTGTTTTCTTTGCGTGGTTCAGTGAATCTCAAACAAATAACAAGACTAACATAAAATTTCTTAGTAAACATAACTTCCATACAACGACGACCTCTGTGGCGCAGCGGTTAGCGCATCCGCCTACTATGAGAGAGGTCCCGAGTTCGAACCCCGGCTGGGGACAAAAGAAAACCCAGGTCTTGGATGTTTACATGTTTCTAATAGTGTTCGGTGTTATTAAGCTGATATTGTTATTTGTGTTGTTACCTGTAGTGTTAAGAAAACTGCCACATAGTTATATCCACGTTTAGTTGGTAAGTAGTTCTTATTGTAAAACATTATACTATTACGCAGGGCGGCTGGAAGAAGCTGGATGAGAGTAGCCGAGGACCGTGCTCAGTGGCGTGTAATGGGAGAGGCCTATGTCCAGCAGTGGACAACCGTGGGCCGATGATGATGATGATGATGATGATACTATTACGTATTTTGCAAGTAGCCTGGCTACCCATAGCACAGGGAATCCTAGTTTGAAAGCCACTAACCATTTTCGTAACCGTTTTACAATAAAGTTTTTTTCATTTTCATTTTTTCATTTTCTGGTTCCCATGACACAGGATATCCTAGTGTTGGGCCAGAAGCAATGTATTGTATATGCCTGTATGTAAATGTTTATGTTTATACAATACAGTCACTGGTCCTGGGATGCGACTCAGATAAATTTCACTTTCGCTTCATTGACATTTTTTATTCGTTGCATGCACGCATGTTGGTTTTGAGTACATTTTATCTTGCCTTCTAGTAATGCATCCCCTATTTGGTCGAAGTATGGTCATCTGGGGCGTCCCTTACAGGCCCTTCCACTCACACTCGCTCGAGATATTTGCTTCGTCAGTCTTTCTTCCTTCATCCTCTGCACGTTGTTAAAACCAACGCAACATTCCTTTCCCAATTCTAGTCACTACATGCTCTTTCAGCCCACTACGTTTTATAATCACAAGCGTGAGCTTGTGTATGTATGTGTAATGTCAGCGTAATGGAAACTCCCATTTGTGATGACAAAAGACCAGCCCTTATACTTATTACGTAACTTTCCACTCTATCGGGTTAAGCATTTAGACAACTCGAAAGAGTCAAAATAAGAATGTATATGACTGTTCGGAGCAGGAGTATGAGATACCTACTGGGAAAAAAGTCCCAGAATGTAACAGTGTGACATAAGGTGGTGTGACATACCGGGAACAAAAGGGCGAAATCAGACCACTCCATACAGTGGAGTCTTACGTAATAGCACCCTAGATAGCAGATACTACAGAAACCTAAACCTTTTTCCGCCTAGTCCCAACCCAGATAGAAAAAAGGTCTTTATCCGAGTACAATATTAAAGTCCGTTCGCTTAGATAGTGTCGGTACACACGAAGGCAATTTTGCTTTTAGTAAAAAAACATATCTTTCAATAATACAATTTTGACGGCAAAAATACCCAATATAATGAAGCACAAAATGAAACACTACTCTTCATCACTAGAAGTGCCCTCAGATTCATCTCCACCGGTATTTAGAATAGCCGATATAGGATCGTCACGTTATAAATCCATTCGAAAATACTGATTTTCTTCTTTAATTGCGTGATCTACAAATCTTTTCCACATATCCCACATGAAAAAGATTTTTCTAAACGCAGCGATCAACACTCAATACAAAATACTAAGTCGACGAGCTGCGAGCCAAATTCACTGGCGTTTTTCGGCCTCGTCGATTTCCTTTAACCCGTCCGGCGAGGCGCGTCTAGACTGCCTATAGTGAGCCCATATGTACTGCCTGACTGGCCCTAACGCGCTGCCATATTTTTTTACATTTTTTATGGGACGCCGTTCCGCATTTCTCAAATTAGAGAAAGTACTACATAATTATTCAATAAGTGTTATATATATCTAGAATCTGCATAAAATTTCCTATCCAATTATTATATATTTTATTATAATAAAACTTACCTGTTTTCCAAATGGTGAATTTCCACTATCCACACCATCCTTTACCACTTTGAACTTTTTTTCATTTTTTTCACTTGCACTTTTCACTAGCACTGAACTAACACTTATAATATGATTTGCATATTATTTTTAACTATTTTAATCTATTTTTTAATATAAATCACCAAAATAAAGCTATAAATGACGAAGAGATAAATGCCATCACGGGCCGCGCAACCTTTGCAGAAAGTTCGAGGCTTGTTTTCACTTTATTTTCCATGAAATACAACAAAACTATTATTTGAAACAAAATCTACACACTTTTCCCAGTAATTTGATATATAACACAAAACAAATACTATCTGCTTTCCTCTTAAAATAACTTATAAACCTCCAGCGGGCGGAGCCGAAACGCCTGACGCGGCACTAAAAGTTCGAGGCTTTTTTCATTTGATTTTCCATCAAATACACCAAAACTATTATTTGAAACATAATCTACACACTTTTCCCAGTAATTTTATATATAACACATAAACAAATACTATCCGCTTCCTTTCGAAATTATCTAAAAACCTCGAGCGGGCGGAGCAACTCGCGACGAAAACACAAAATGGCGTCTGTCAGACGCGGTTCACTTGTTTTTCGATGAGAACTTTATTTTTTTTGTTGGAATGGCATTTAATTGGTTGACAAAAGTAATCCTTAGTAACCATTGGTCAAGAGAGAACCGGATATTGGCCATAGAGAATAAAAACACCATAGATAATAGAAGTCAAATCCATCGATCGCTTAGCGTGCACCCGTGTGTACGCTAAGCAGTTGGGGCACAAAAAGTTAGCGTACACCCGTGTATACGCTAACTTTTTGTGCCCCAACTCAGGCAGCTACGAGCGACCCAAAATAGTGAAAACTTGAAAATGGTCCACGAGAAAAAAAAGTTTGGGAACCTCTGGTTTCCGGGAGATATTAGGTTTACCTATCCCTTGTCAAATAGGGGCATTCATAAGCCACGTGCCCCATTCAGGTCTCCATGACGGGGGCGGGGAGGGCGGAATTGATGGTAAAGTCTGTTCGCTATAATAGTGTCACTTTGATATTCACCGCCTTGGCACGTGACGGCTTTTCACAAAAGAAATTAAACGATCACTACGGTTAAGCAACATACGGCGCGTTCAGTCCATGGATGGGTCACCGTCTATGACTAACGCTAGAGGCATTTTTCCGAGCGGTTCTGTGCTTCGCAAGGCACGTTAAGCAGTTGGTGTCGGCTGCCGTCGATAGATGGCAGTCGTTAAGCCAAGTCAGAGGCCTTAGGGCGGCTTGAAAAACTTCTGACAGTAAGACCAGCTACTAGTCTTACAAGCGTCCACCAATCCGGACTTGGCCCCGTGGTGGAGTATGGCCTATACCTTCTTTAGGGAAGAGACCCGTGCCCCTCGGTGGGGACATAATGGGTTGATGATGACTATTTTGGGTAGACCCCCTGCTGCTACATTAAGATAAGATAAGAATATTCTTCATTGTACACAAGGAAAAAAAACACATAAAAATACATTTCTACTGTATCCCCAAAAGTCCTAAAAAGCATCACCCTGAATTGGGGTTGTTAAGAAGGAAAAAAATAGCTCATTTTCTTGTGTCCTATTTATTAAAATAATACTTGTGGTTATACAAAATTATTATTGTAAAGAATCAACTTTGACGTTGATAGATAGTACAGTCTGTTAGCTTTTATAAAGGCCGCCATTCACGATCACTCCATTTCCATCACTCGGCGCGGTGTGGATAACGGCCAAAAATAGGTCAACTACACGAACGTTCCATTCGCGTCGCTCCACTCCATTTTTCCAAAATGTCTTCCATTCCATTCTACGCCTAGATTGCCCCCTACAACATGTGCTTAGTGAATGGATGCTGACAAAGATCAATTGTTACTTGCGGCAGCTGCAGCCTGTATCATCATAAAAGAGAAGAAACAATCTAAACGCCAGTGGACCAAAAACTGGCTTCTGAATTTTCAGAAATTCTCTTCTCTTTCGGAAGACATTTTTATTTGACGTTTGACGACCTACTTTTATATGTGGCTCAGCTGTGAACACAGACTACAGAAAATACACACTCTTTTTAACCGCAAAATGAGCGTAAAATGGATTGCAGATTGGCCATAGACGACCGGGTGTGGAGTGGAATAAACGGAGTGATAAAACTCCGCGCGCCAATCCGCGATTGGCCACAGACTGGAGTGTTGAATTTGGAGTTTGGAATGATGGAACGGTGGATTTTTGAATGATTGGATATCAAAAATTTCTTGACACTCCGCTCAATCCACGTGAGATTTCGCACACACGGAAGGTTTTTGTCATATTTTGGAGTGTTGGCGTGGAATGTTGTGGAGTTGAGTGATCGTGAATGGCTGGCTTAATATACCTCGGGCTCTGAAGTAGGCTTCGGTTTTCGCCGAATGTACACGAGTGGTGTGCGCGACGACGAAGGCGAAGGGCGAAGGGGTGACGTCACACGGCAGCGGGCGAGCGTTCAGTGGACTGTATACTATGTTCGATGTGTGCCCGCCGCGCGTGTGGAGAGGGGTTTCACCGTCGCTTGGTGCACAGGTTGCGCCGGTTGGTTCGAGATGCCCTGGTCTATGGGTTCGCCTTCCTCTGCCCTCGGTGACCACGCGGGAAACTATAGCGTGGGCCGCCAGGCGGGAAACTATAGCGTGGCGACTCGAAGGTGGAGCAGTGAAAGGCGCGTTCTATGAAGATCGACCGTGCTGTTTCGATGGGGGTCAGGAGCCTCTCGGTGTTAGACCGGAACGAAGCGAGTGTGCGAACTGGACTGCAGAGAGCTCATGTGGAGTTGAGAGCTTTTCCTTCCTTCTTCTATTAGTTGCTGCGACTGTATTGGTTTTTGATTTCCAATGACTATTCGAACCACAAGGCCGCTCAATATAGCGCGAGGTTGGTTCGCAAGCGCCAGTGATTTGTGCGAGCTTGTGGCGTTTCGACCAATCAGAGTGCGCGAGAGTGGGGAGATATACCCCATCGCCTCTACGCCTATTGGCTAATAATCTGTTCTCTGATTGGTCGCCCTATTTTGACCAATCAGAGTGCGTGAGAGTGGGGAGATATACCCCATCGCCTCTACGCGTATTGGTTAATAATCTATGCTCTGATTAGTCGCCTATATGTTCAAAATGAACATTTCCTATTTTCTATTTTGTCTTAAAGACCTATCTATTTTCCTTTTTCAAAGGACTATACTATCTTTATGCAACTATTTGCCTATTCCTAATTGTTCCCTATATCTATTGGCTCCTGACCCTACCATTAAAAAGACAGCACGGGGTATTCTTTATTCGTATCAACAAAAATATATAAAAAAGTACAAACTTATAAACTGTAAAATAACATGTAAAAACTATAACTAACTATATCTATGTATAGCTAAGCTATCTATGTACTATAATGGGGCGCCACGCCAGATAACCTTCACGTGTACCCCTCCGCTTCCGTTCCCTCTGATTCCTTGTGAACCAGATGGAAGGGCAAGTGGTGGGGTCGGTGCGCCCTGAGCGTTAGTCAGTGACTTCTCCTTGTGGGATCTTGCTGGCTAACGGCGAATGATCTGGCCCGAGGGGTCGCGTGGGTTCCAATTCCTCTGTGAATCGGGACCCAGGCGACCAACCGAAGGAGGTCCGGCTAGGGGGGGGCGCAGTCGCGCCTCAAACTAGTCGGATAAGAGTGGCCGCGGGCGGAGGGTCGGGGGACCCGACGCCCACGATCGCGGCGGGCCGGAAGGCACCCTCGTGTGTTCCGAGGGTGCCTTCTCGCGCAAGGAGAGGGCCCGTGCGCTCGCTCTCCACCTTCTCTGCTTTCAGAGAAGTGCTGGAGAGCGAGCGACGGGCGTCGCAGCGTCGCGCCGTCCTCCTCTTGCCTGTTGTATGGGCGACGGGTCGGGGGAGGGCGGCGCGAGGAAGCGGTTGGGGGCCATTATGGCCCCCCAGAGGAGGGGCGGCGCTTGCGCCGCCGGGGAGCCAATCTGGCTCCCCACCAGTAGAGCCCCCTCGGGGGCGAGCTCTTGCCGGGTCACAGTGACTTAACCTCTGGCCTATCCTGTGGCCCGGTAGAGTAGCGGAGGAACACCGCGGGGTTTTAGGGGGTAGTCCAGCACTGAGCAGGCGGCTCGATAGTGCTGGGAGTCCACCACAAAGTCGCTCTGCTGTCCCCCGGCAGCAGAGTGGCGAAGTGCGCAAATGCATTTCCCCGCGTCAAAAAAAAAAAAAAAAAAAAAAAATCTATGTACTATAATGGGTCAATGTTCCCTATAACTATATATATCTATAACTATAACCTAACCGTCGGGAACAAGTGTAATACTACTTCTTGCTCTGTTTAAAACTTTTCTTCACTATTTTGAAAAGTTATTTATGTAAAGTTATAAATAACAATACAAAATAAACCTCACCTTATCTATATGTATAAAAGGAGAAGCTGACTGACTGACATATCAACGCAGGGCCTAAACTATAAGGGTTAGAAACTTGAAATTTTGCACAGAGGTTCGTTTTACACCGTAGGGGAGCACTAAGGAAGGATTTTTGAAAATCCACCTCCTAAGGGGGCGAAATGGGTGTGCAAAGTTAGTATGAAACTCTGCCGTTTTTGAAGTTATTTGAATGAAATTCTGTATGAAGGTTTTTCGTTAAAAGTCATGAAACACATGTAAAATATTTTTTCGAAAATCATCCCTTAAGGGGGTAAAAGGGGGGTGCAAAGTTAGTATGAAAGTTCTCTGATTTTCAAAGTTATTTCAATAAAAAGTGGTATTTGGGTTATACGTTCTTAATAATGATTATTTCCGATATCCCTTTTTTTAATTCAATCCGTAAGGGGTTAAAAGGGGGTGGAACGTTAATATGAAAGTAATCTGATTTTCAAAATTATGTCAATAAAATCTAAATTATGTAATAAATATGATGTCAATGAACACGCATTTTTTTGTTTTAATTATTTCGCATGCGCAAAAGTATCCGTGACTTAATTAAAAACACTTTTTTCACTGAACTAAAGCCCACGCGGTCGCGGGCAACAGCTAGTTGCAATATAATCGGTTTAATCGATAGTTAAGTAGCCGAGGTATATTCTAAAAGCTAACAGACTATAAATCTAAGCCAACATTTTTGTTCTTTATTATGAAAACCAGAATTTTTTCGTGGACCCCCCACTTACAACTGTGAACCCCTGTTTTCTTTTCACGTCTACGTGGACCCCCGTGTGGTCTCCTGTGGACCCCTGGGGGTTCATCTGGACCACTTTGGGAACCTATGCGGTACATGCTAGGCCTTATATCGGAGAGCTTTATATTCTGTCCGCAGTGACAGTGGTCTTTGAGACAGATAAGCGCGAGTGGGACTCGCGTGTTGAGGAATCCAAATAAAAGAAAAAAAGAAAATAATTCTTGTTATCCCCGAGGGGGTAGGCAGAGCCACCAATCACTAGAACTGGGCCCACGTTTTGCCGAGTTTATTAGGTCCCAAACGTGACAAGTCGCAAGCTTGTCGCCGTTATCCGGGCACAATTTATCAGCGAAAGGTGTTGCTGTACAAACAAACAAATGTACCTACGTAACTAAAAGTCATTGGTACATGCGGGATTCAAACCCAGACCCTCATGATCGAGAAGTAAGGGTCAACTCCACTATACCACCACCGCTTTTAAATAAAAGATCAGCGGCCAATTGAATTGAAGTAATTGAAATTGAAGCTTAAGGACTGTTTTATTTCGATTACATTGATTAAATGGTCATAAGCTTACCAGGCTTACACTTGCTGGCCTGGCAGGAGCAACTGGTGCCGCCACAGGGGCCACAGTTGCAACTTTCCACCGCCGCCGTCCAGGGGGGCGCCACCGTCGCGCCTGGGACCTATGGGGTAGACAATATTTGGGCACTGGTAATTAAACATGTATTCTATATGTTATGTATTCAATACAACAATATCGCACGTTGCTTGAGCTGCCTGAGTGATCTTAAACGATCACCGTCTATGACTAACGCTAGTGGCATTTTTCCGACCGCTTCCGTGCTTCGCAAGGCACGTTAACCCTTTCAACCTGACCTTGAAAATAACAATAGAAAACCATTGTTATTTTCGAGGTCAGGTCTGAAAGGGTTAAGCAGTTGGTGCCGGCTTCCGTCGATAGATGGCAGTCGTTAAGCCAAGTCAGAGGCCTTAGGGCGGCTCGAAAACTTCTGACAGTAAGACCAGCCACTAGTCTTACAAGCCTCCACCAATCTGGACTTGACAATTTATATATTTTTTTTGCTTCAGTATCATGTAAATAACCACCCCTGAGTCGGACGACACCGTACAAATCAACACCCATTATAGTAGGGTTGGCAACCATAATCTCGTCACAAACCCAATCTGTGTGACCTTTTTTTTTTTTTTTTTGTTAACGGGGTGAAATGCTTTGTGCACCATAACCGCCACCCTTGGGGGAGGGCGACGGCCGTGTGTCGGACTCTCCTCTCCTAATAATAGGAGAGGCATACCTCCTAAAACACCCCGGGGGCCGTCCTGTCGCTCGTGCAATGGGGCGCCGCCGGATCTCGCTAGTGGTAGACCACAGTGCGAATGCTACAGCGGCGCCCCGGCGACGTCGACCCGACTCGCAAGGAGTCGGGCCCACCCTCACTGGAGAAGAGGCATGGGCCCCCACCCCCTTCTCCCGTCACCATATCGGACGGCAGGTCCCCCAACCTGCCGTCTGTGACCCTCCCTCAACCGGCGGCGCAAGGTCCGCGCAGCGTCCCCCGCGCCACCGGCTCTCCCGGCGGAGAGGCGCGAGCTCCACAAACCTCCAACTACCGAGGACCCGTTGTGGCCCTCTGCCCGGATCCTCGGCCCATCGAATGCCCTCCCAAGAAAACACCCCTCGGCCAGAGACCATATGGGGTGCCCAGTCCCTGGTCCCTAGCTTACCACCCGCAATGTCCCTCCCAGGCCCGGCTTGTGGATCTCGCGCCTCTCCCCGCCCCTCCAGCCCTCTTCCATGCCCTCTGCTGGACAGAGGGACATAGAGAGGGCCCCTACCGTGTGTTTTTTATAGAGGTTGTCTCCTCGCGGCCCGAAGGCCCCCGGCCCCGCTCAATGTGGGGTTACGGGTGCGGGGCCCATGGTGGACCCCGCGGGACATCCAGCAGCGCAAGCCACTGGACGTCCCCCTCCCTCTGGTTTTGGTCCGCGCCGGCCGAAGCCGGTACCCTCCATATCTGGAGGGCGTTCCCCTATCCGCCACCCGGGGGACGCGTCCGATGGAAGATCCAGAAACTCCACACGGAAATCTGTGTGACCTGCGCCTCATAATCACTTACCTTTTGCTCCAAGCTCGGCCCTTGCGTGGTCACCTTCAAATGATCACTGGCCTCCTTCACCAACTCCCCGTCATCGTCATCAGCAATGATGTTCAAGTCCAGGTTGCTGACGCCATCTTCTATCAAACTCTGGAGTCCGTCCACCTCCTTCGATCGTTCTCCGCTTATCACTATGGACTCTTCCTTTGATATGTGAGGGGTTTCAGCAGTCGTAGGTCTCTTCTCCGAGATATGTTGAGGTTGTTTGGGACTATTCGTTACTTGACTTAGCTTACTGGACGGCGCAACTTCGAGCTCCGCTGAAAAGGACACGTCCTTCTGGTACAAAATATCTTCGTCCGCCTCCAGCGGAGCCTCGGAGGTTCTTGTTGCGTTTAATTCTGTGGAAGAAAGTGTCGATTTAGGAAATATGTTAGGTTCGTTTTGCACACAATAGTGATATCTGTAGAATGTTACACTACTAAACAGCGTGTAAAGCTGGCTTCCCACGGTCCGCGATATGGCGGACGGACGCGGACCAGCTCGGACGACACACTGTGGGAAGGGTATCGGTCCGCGGTAGCACAGACGTCTGTGGCGGTGCGCCGTACCGGTCGAGGGTACGTGGTCGTATCGATATCCGCAGAATCGCGCACCGTGGGAAGAGCCTTGCGTGGTGCATGGCTGTCCGTGGTCGTCGGCCGTCCGCGTCCGTCCGTGATATCGCGGACCGTGGGAAGCCAGCTTATTAGTAACGTAAGTTGGTCAATTTAGTTATTTATTTTTGTCTAAGTATTTTACAATACATACCGTCTGCCACATAAAAGTGAAATTTGGTGAAACATTAATTTTCATCATTATTATCAACCCATTATGTCCCCACCGAGGGGCACAGGTCTCTTCCCTGAGGAAGGTATAGGCCATACTCCACCACGGGGGTCAAGTCCGGATTGGTGGAGGCTTGTAAGACTAGTGGCTGGTCTTACTATCAGAAGTTTTCAAGCCGCCCTAAGGCCTCTGACTTGGCACGGTGACAATACGTATTGTCAAATACTAACATAATTTTGCAAGTGTACGAGCCAAAAACATTACTCTCCCTTGCGGGTTCTCCGCAGATATACGATTCAAACATCATGAAACATAACCCGTCTACGCATACAGAGTCCGAGATAGCGATGCCAGTGAATTCAAAGCTCAGGGTCGTAGCTTGTAAATTGTAAACTTGTAACGTTGCATTCCGAAGGGCCCTCGATGCGGGGATTCTAACAAGGAGTCGTGGGGAATGGGTTAGGGCCGTTTCACACAACAATTCTCAGGTGTACCTACTGTTTTTTTATATGTATATGATATGTATTTTTATATATACGAATACACGATTTCGCCATATTGCAAAGCAGGTTGTTGGCGAAGCGCTCTATCTATATTTATTACTAACTAGCGACTCGCCCCGGCTTCGCACGGGTGGCAAAAAGTTGGAAACTTTGGATGGAATGGAAATAGCTATATTAGTTCCGTGGAAAATTCCCGCGGTAGTATTTTTTTACACCTTGGGTCACATTATTTGAGATTTTACGGAACACTAAACTTTTTGACAGTCCAATATAGCCTATGTTACTTACGAAGAATGTAGCTGTCCAATGGTGAAAGAATTTTTAAAATCGGCCTAGTAGTTTCTGAGTTTATGCATTACAAAACATACACACACACATACAAAAATACAAAATTAAATCCTCTTTATAATATTAGTATAGATTTATATAATACCTACTTTATTTTGTATATGTCGCAGTAAAGTAGTTAAATCAGAGAGTCAACTGAATCTCTAGACAGTCAATCAAAGATCGATATTCAATCAAGTCGCTAAAGTTCCGGCAGACAAGTGAGTGAACGAAACGTTTGACGAGTTTCCTAAGCGTTCCTAGGTATTTCAACTTTGGTAAAATGTTTCTTTGAACGAACGTATCGATGTCTACTAAAGCCATCTTTGCAACAGGAACTCACTACAAAAACAAGACTCTTCTTCTTAATTTTGTTGCGTAACCATATACAATAAAACAAAACACGGAATTTACAAGCTCTCAGTTCATTCACTATGACATTGAAATAACAATTACAAATAAAATAATCGTGGCGGAGTCGACAACATTCTCAAACAAAGACCACAATTTGAAACAAAAAACCACTCACACAACAAACCAAGTTGCACAACGTTTGCCAAAAGAAAGACTCTAAAAGTAATAAGCTGTTGTCGTGACCGCCATATTGTTTTCCCTTATTAATCAACATACTGGCTTTCGGTCAGTCAGATAGTTAAACGTTTCCGACGCTGCTTTATTTAAATCAAAAAGCTAGCGACTTGATTGAATATCGATCTTTGATTGACGGTCTAGAGATTCAATTGACTCTCTGATTTAACTACTTTACTGCGACATATACATAAACAACGTACTTATATTTAAACGGATGACAGAAATCGCGAAAATACCCTCGAAACATCGTCGATTAATTCGCTTAACGCAATGCAGACCAAAACGTAGCTTAGCACGGCCACGAGCTGGATGAACGATCTGGTGGAGAATGCTACCAGCCGCGGTTAGATGAGGTCAGCCGAGGGCAGAAAGGAATAGAGGATGGCCGGAGACGGAGAAGGAGGGCAAGAGCCGCCGTTTCTCGCTCCTTGGTGATGAGCAGCGGGCGACAGGCGCGGGGGCGCCCTCGCCCGCATTGCACCGCTCATCACCCCGTCGAATGAGGATGACCGGGTATTCACGGTTATCCTCAGACCCCTACCCGTGCTCGGGAGGGGCGTAAGGGGCCTGCCGTTTAGGCGGGCATTCGCCGGCAGGGGACTGGAAGTAAAGGCTGTGCCAGTTTCTCAGGCCCTCGCCACCTGTCGATGAGGGAGTGCCGCAGGGTTGTTTAGTGGGTATACCGTGCGCGGAGAGTCCCAGATACTCCTCCCGTCCCCCGACGCTCCGGAGAGGAGATGCCTAATTGCATTTTTCCCAGCGTTAAAAAAAGGACCGAAAGGATCGCAGGATTCACAGGAGGACGGTACGGAGAAGGAGGGCGTACAGTCACGAGCAATAATATGTATACACTATCACATTTTGTACGACGTACAATTGTCGTACACTTCTTTATTAATAGTTTTAAGTTAAGATTTTTAGAAAATGTGACAGTGTATACATATTATTGCTCGTGACTGTACGCCCACCTTCTTCCGCCCCCGTGACGAACTCGGGATTGGGGAAATCCCGCATCAGAAAGCAGAGTATAGTACATATTATTGCTCGTGACTGTACACCCACCTTCTTCCGCCCCCGTGAGGAACTCGGGATTGGGGAAATCCCGCATCAGGAAGCAGAGTATAGTGCTACGTGTTCCTGGCACTCCGCTCATACCTGGAGGATAATGGGCAATGCAAGAGTCCACCAGGACTGACGCTAGCGGGGCTGCGGAAGAATGCGGAAGCGTACCCGTGGGTCCGCCACAAAGCGTGAGAAGGAACACCATGGGGTTTTAGCCGGTAAGAGTCCGGCATAACCCTGTCGCGATCCCCAGCGATAGAGTATCCATGAGGATTTCCCCATGAAAAAAAAAGAAAGGAAAGGATTGGTGCGCTACCCGAAGCATTGTCCAGCTGTGATTGATTTAATCTAATCTCTTTAAACGAGCGATTCTTTATATAGGTCGGGGGTCTGCCCACTCACCGTCGTCCTTTCTCGCCCACCACGGCATAAGCGACCGCAATCTTTTGTTACGTTAATTTAGAAGACTAATTTTCTCGCAGCTGAGTATATGGTATTTATTTCAGCTCGATGCCTCCACCCGTTCCTGAGAACGGACGGAACTCTCCGTTGGCGAACCGACCTTTTTGTCCCAATTTTTTTATTAGTAATTACATGACCACGCGTTGCTCGTATTGCCGGCCGCCTGAGTGATCTTACATGATCACGAAGGTTAAGCAACATAGGACACGTCCTGTGCATGGACATTCTATGACTAACACTAGTGGCATTTTTCAGGTACTTTAGCAGTTGGTGCCGGCTGCCCTCGATAGATGGCAGTTGTTAAGCCAAGTCAGAGGCCTTAGGGCGGCTTGAAAACTTCTGACAGTAAGACCAGCTACTAGTCTTACAAGCCTCCACCAATCCGGACTTGGTCCCCGTGGTGGAGTATGCCCTATGCCTTCCTCAGGGAAGAGACTCGTGCCCCTCGGTGGGCACATAATTGGTTGATGATGGTGACATGACCACGGCTTTCCAACCTTCCAGACCTCTGCGTGTATAAGCCAATGTGCACACGCCCTAACCCCGAGCCCGTGTCGTTTGAAGTCGATCTCTCCACTCGATTCGTCGAGAATGGAGTGGTTTTTATCGAGTGAACGCTGCCTTTGACAATTTTTCACTTTGTACTGATGCAATTTGCGCGGGGTGGAGAAGAAAAGCCGTGTTTAGTCATTGACAAAGCTGAATCGCTCTTAGGTTAGGTTATTATTGGCATTATTTCTTAGACGGTTCATATCAAATATTTACTGCCCTAGGAAGTCGAAATAAGCCACCAGACTAAAGTCTGTTCGCTATGAAAGTGTCACTTTGATATTTACCGCCTTGGCACGTGACGGCCTTCGTGTGTGCCGACACTATCTAAGCGAACGGACTTTACCAGGCGTGGTTTACTGTTAGCGACGCAACGTAGCTAAACTGCTTTGAAAATAACTATTCCAAACTCCTTTGTAATACCTCTTTGAAAATATAAAAATTACATTTATTTGTATTTTGTTAAACAAAGTTATCATCAACCCAATGTCCCCACTGAGGGGCACGGGTCTCTTCCCTCAGAGATCAGAAATCAGAAATTTATTTCAACGTAACGAATTTACATTCTGCTTGTTGAATGTCAATGTACTTATAATGCTAATGTTAGCCGCTGCCTTGGGGCCGAGTGTATTAGTGGAGAAAAAGGCAGCAAAAAAAACTCAACTATGACCATCTTTTCTCAAATCAACTTAGTTAAGTCTAATACAATATTTGGTACAAATGTCCATCTACTTTTAAGAACGTCAAAATTAAAGACCCAATGAGTGCAATCAATACTCGTAATGTCAAACATCGATTGATTTTCTTAAACAAGTACGAAAACACCAATGCTGCGCAGTGGCGGATTTGCAGTCGTGGCCGCTCTAGGCCCCAGGCCATGTGCCGGCCCTTTCCCAGCACAGTACGCAGCACGTATCATATACCTAGACTAGGTACATAATGAATTTAGTGGCGCATACCTATAAAATTGCTATTCGTTGCAGTGCAGTTTAAATATTTAGGTACTTTGCATTTCAGTTATTTCTTGCTGTCATCGGCGATTTTTTGTCACGATTTACCGCCCCTAATATCAGCTAACGCTTTAGGGTAAATCCGCCACTGATGCTGCGGCCAGACACACGGACAGCACCCGTTCACGAGCGTAACGCAGTGGTCAGCCATCGCTGAGGAAGGTATATAGGCCATACTCCACCACGGGGGCCATTAGTCTGTATTGGTGGAGGCTTGTGAGACTATAGTGGCTGGTCTTACTGTCAGAAGTCTTCAAGCCGCAGTAAGGCCTCTTGGCTTAACGACTGCCATCTATCGACGGCAGCCGGCTCCAACTGCTTAACGTGCCTTGCCAAGCACGGAAGCCGGAAAATGCCCCTAGCGTTAGTCATAGACCGTCACCCATCCATGCACTGAACGCACCCTATGTTGCTTAACCTTCGTGATCGTTTAAGATCACTCAGGTGGCCGGGGCTGGATATATAAAGTGTATTTATTTGTGTGTTTGTCATAACACACGGTATCCTGGTTTGATACCAGGATAAGTAATCGGAAATGGAAGTTATAATTAATTATATTAATTGTGTCAAGTTAAAACTTCACACAATTTGATCTCGATTAAATTTACCAGTTGTATTTACATTTAATTAGGACGATTCCGCCAGCCCGCCCATTATTAAGGGGTAATCAAGCGTACACCTCGGATTATACCTAACCGCGTGTTTTGATTAATTATTACTGGACCAGGATTTCGGGGAAAATTGGACGGGGCTCCATTTGAACTTAGCGAAAATTCTACAGCCCATGGGCATATAACATTATTATTTTATACATCGCGGGATCAAAGTCGCCAATATTTGGAATTTCGTAATTATGTTTAATCTTCGAATTCGAACATAAATAAATGTTCGACACTGTTATAGTAGAGGGGTAATCGCTGCCCGGCTGGCCGAGTGATCTTAAGCGATCACAAAGGTTAAGCAACATTGGGCGCCTTCAGTGCATGGATGGGTGACCGTCTATGACTAATGATACTTCCGATACACTTTTCCGAGCGGTTCCGTGCTTCGCAAGGCACGTTACTCAGTCCCCGATTACTCTATGGCGCTTGGACAGATTTGAAAAATATTTTTTTGTTTGAAAGGGTATATATACGATAGGTATACATAAAAAAAGATCCCGACGAATTGAGAACCTGCTCCTTTTCTGAAGTCAGTGAAAAAGAGGTTTTACGCTCAGTGGTGTTGACTTATTTGTACAATATAGGCCGGTTTCTGCTTTGACAATTCTGTCACGCTCTTCTCTGAGAAAGGATAATGCAACTTTTCCTAAGAGAGCTGGGCCCAAAAAAAAATTGCTGCCCTCACTTGGGGGAAATGTAGTTTTATTGATCTTAGTGTATAGAAAAAAGTATTTTATGGCGCCATAGAAATCGGTCCCGAAAAAGAAGAAAAAATAGCATTTAAAGATTTCGAAAAGAGAGAAGCTATAATAATAGTTCCAGGTAAAATCGACCTTAGGTATTAACAAAAAGATCTTTTGTCTCTTTCTTCAATTAATGATTATTGCTGTAATTGCTTTACAGGCAAACAAACGATTGGAGTGTGCCCATGTAATGGCCGTTGTATGATTTTTCGGGTGGGCAAGACACCAAGACACCATACATCGGCCCGCTCTTTATCTAGATACTGTAAACTTCAATAATGATGATGTATAATGTACCTTGTTATTAATATTACTCATATTATGTACATATAATGTTTTTCCGTTTTATTTAGTTTAGTAAACTATATAATAGTTTTTTTCTGAAGACCATATCTTTTTTTCTACAGGATAGATTTTATTGGCTTCATAGTAAAAAAATACTCAAGAAAGGTTGATCTGTATAACGGTGTAAATTTCAACTGAGGGCAATAATACAATTATTTTGGGCCCAAAAAGTTGCATTATCCTTTGGCGAGACAGCACTAGACTTAAGTAGCTACTTAGCTAAATTCTCAATTCAGAAATCGGCACTTAGCATAAAATATCACCTAGACACTCGAAGCTTTCGACGTGTAGAACGTATCCGGCCGGGCACCCGCACTCGAAGGACTTAATGTACGACTGGTATGCTCTCTTGTAGTACATTAACCTATGCACTCAGAGCTAAGTGACATTATAAAAGTAGTATGTATATTGATACTCAAGCCGGTGACGTGTAGGACGTAGTCGCCCGTGCTTCCACACACAACCGTGCCATTGTGCAACTAGTAAGTTCTGTTATAGTATGCTAAACTATACTCTTATAGTGCTAGGTTTCATTCTACAACTAGCATGCTCCCCTTGACACTTGTGATCGTCGACGTGTAGGACCTAGTCACCCGTGGACCCACGCACAACGGTGCCAATGTACAACTAGTATGTCGGTTGTAGTATGCTGAGCTATACACTCATAGCGCTAGGTGTCATTCTACAACTAGTATGCTCACCTAGACACTCGTAGCCGTCGACGTTTAGGACGTAACCGCCCCGTGCACCCGCACACAACGGTGCCATTATTTGTACATCAAATAATAAGTTCTGTTATAGTATACTGAGCTAGCTACACACTCATAGCACAACATGTCATTCTTCAGCAAATCAATCAATCAAATAATATATTCTGTTTAACATAGGTGACATAGGTGTTATAAGCTATACAGGTTTCTCTATGATATACCCATTGGGTGTACAAACTTCTAGTATGCTCACCTAGACACTCGTAGCCGTCGACGTGTAGGACGTAGCCGGCAGTGCACCCGCACTCGAAGGTACCATCGTGTAGCTCCAGGCAGAGCTGCGCGCACGGGCTCGCCGCACCGCAGCGCCCTGGGACAAAGTAAGATTATGAGTATGATTATCTATTGTAGGAGAAAATTCATTTTCGTAAATGGAGATTAGACCTGCACGTGGTTGGACGGTACAAAAGGCAGCGCGCGCCCCTTATTCCGCTCCGAACCGCCGTAAAGATAAGATAAAGATAAAGATTATTTATTTGTCAAACATGAGATATAAGGTTGTTACATTGAATACGTCCTGTACATGTTTCGCCCATCGGGACTTACAAAATATTTAGAGAGAGCACCATCGTTTGTCATTAAAATATATCTCTATCACAAAATACTTTCCATACGAGCTATATTTACGTCAATTATGTTGATATTGGTAAAATAAAATGCAGTCCAAAAAAAAATAATGAAATATCAACTTGTCAAATATTAAAGTACATTTCAAAGTCAAGTTTGTGTGTAGAAGAGTCAGTAAATAGTCATATAATAATAAATCAATCAGTTAGAAATTCTATTAGCTTATAGTAGCATTTTTCTAGTAGCATTTTTATAAAAATTTCAATTTAAATTTGAATTGGAACATGTCAAATTCTCGTATATCTCTTGGTATTTTATTATAAATCATAGGCCCCATACAATATAGACTTTTATGCATAAGTGCGGTATTGGCTCTACGTATACATACTCTATTTTCATCCCGTTGTAAGCGGGTTCTGACTAGCGAGATCGGTCAGAAAATGTCTGGGTTCGATTTTACAAAGAGTGCTACATCTAAAATATACATTGACGGAAGTGTTAGAATATTGTAGTTTTGAAAGTATGGTTTAAAACTATCCGTCTTTTTCAGTCCAAACATTGCCCTTAGACACCTTTTTTGTACTTTGAATGCTATCTCTCTGTCGGTTGAGTTACCCCAAAAGATCAGACCATACCGCAACAATGAAGCTACCGTGCCATGATATGCAGTAATTAGAGCATCAATATTAGTGACAGGGGCAAGTTTATAGAGGAGATAAGCAGACGAGCTAACTTTTTTGCAAAGTTCCGCAATATGCGCTTTCCAGTTTAAATTTCGGTCCACCGTTAGTCCTAAGAATTTTGTGGTCTCTACTTGTTGTATTTTCATATTTTCATAATGAATATCCAAATTTGCTGTTGGTAACCTTTGGCTAAATTGCATAAAATTAGTTTTCCTTAAATTTACCTTCAAGTTATTATTGTTTAACCAAATTATAATAGATGTCGTAGTAGAATAGTCCGTGTAACATCCATCCGATATTATTATTTTGCGTTACTTTGTTTCTGATTAGTTTTTACTAATTATTTGCTAAATTATTAAAGATTTCTGTGCTAATTATTTTCTGTCTTGCTAAAGATTTCCGTACGAAATTATTTTTGTTCATGTGAAAATTTGTTAAGAATTAAAAATATTGTGTGACTATTGATTCCACCTTGTTTTTAATACCTTCCGCTCGAATTTGCTAAAACTATATAAATAAAATTCAAAGTCCTGACTGACTGATTCATTCACTCATCAACGCCCAGTCCAAGCCGTTGGACCTAAGAAGCTGAAATTTTGCACAGAGGGTCTGTATATTATAATGTAGGCAAGGAATAAGACCGGATTTTTTTGAAATTCAACCCCTAAGGGGGCGAAAAGGGTTGCCAAAATTTATATGAGAGGTATAAATAATGTTGTCTAATTTTCTTGAAACTTAAAATAAATACTCTTCAACACAATTGATGGAACACGTGCTTCGCAGTTTTTCTAAATTTAACCCTTAAGGGTGTGAACGGGATTGCAAAATTTTGAACTTCAGTCCACGCGGACGGAGTAGCGGGCGAAAGCTATTAGATAGATAACTGACAAGAACTTTATCACACAAGTTTGCCAAAGGCCTTGCGAATGGTGGCGCGGTGGCCGGGTCGCCTATCTCTATATAATATGGTTGAGGCTGGCGATGGCTGACCCCTGCGTTATGCTCGTGAACGGATGCCGTCCGTGTGTCTGGCCGCAGCATTGGTGTTTTCATACTTGTTTAAGAATATCAATCGATGTTTGACATTTATTTATTTATTTATTTATTTCGAAGACAACCTCTTTGTTGGCAGCGGAGCGCCTCAACGGCTCGACCAACGACGCAGGTATGCTTACTTTAAGAAAGGAGGTACCTATAGATGATAATTTGCTTCTTGCTCAACCTACTACAGACGGCATTATCGTATGAGCGAGAGGCCAAATTAGTTAGGTGCAAAAGTTTGGCCCTAATGATTTTTTTTTCAAGGATTTGTTTCAGCGAAATTATATACAATATCTAGACGAAAAGTCACCCAAACGGAACGCAACAGAATGTGTTAAAAGCGCGATATTTCCCATTGCGCAAATTAGTTCGGCAACAAAACGCTGACACGAGTCCACTAATGGGCATCAACGTCAAAGCTGACGGAGGTCCGGGTTCGGTGCCGGAATTGTACAGCTCTCACTTTGTGAGGCGATGTGGGCGTTTATTTTATTTGTTAGCCGATTGTTTTTCGTAGACGTATAAAAGTATAGAGGAACAATTTGAAGGCCTCTGTGGCGCAGTTGGCGCGTCTGCTTACCATGCGAGAGGTCGCGGGTTCGAACCCCGGCTGGGGACAAAAAGAAACCTAGGCCTTGGATGTTTAACACGTTTGTGCTGTCGCTGTTTGTGGTTATCTCGACACAGGGTATCCTAGGGCCAGAAGAAATGTATGTGATTGTATGGCATCATTCAGCCACAAGAAGTCCACTGCTGGACATAGGCCTCCTCCATGGATTTCCAAAAAGACCGGTCGGTAGCGGCTTGCATCCAGCGTCTTCCCGCCACTTAGATGAGATCGTCTGTCCATCTTGTGGCTGGTCGTCCTACGCTGCGCTTGCCGATATGTGGTCTCCATTCGAGAACTCGAGAAATTGTATGTGAATGTGATGTATGTAAATGTTTTAAAAAAAAACGTGCGAGTAAGCGCTTGCTTGACTACAATACTAGTGCAAAAATAGCGTTTGCAATTTGTATAGGAGTGACAAAGAGACAACTAGGTGGCGCGCTTTGTCACTCCTATAGAATATGAGTTTACCTTAACGCGATCGAGTAGTTAAAAAAACTCGCACTAAGCACTCTGAAGGTTCACATAAGAAATTGTTCAACACATCCAAGAGTAATATCTTTTAAGTTTGAAAGTTTGTTAATAAAGCTAAAACTGGTTTGAAAAGAATAAATGTGGAGTTTCTTTGTTAGTTTCTTCTCCAAACTAACAACTTTGACTTTCATAAAGTAGACACTTTGTTTGGACTACGAATAAAATATTTGAACTGAACTGAACTGAATTAATTAAAAGCGAGCACTTTTGTTATCGATCAATTACGTATAATTTCGTGCGTCTGTGTAAGGGACTCCACACACGACGGCTATAAGGTAAGGATGTATATTATAGCACGATATATCTCATTACATCTTTCCATAGAAATCGTCAGGAGACCACACACGACAGCTATAATATACATCCTTACATCTTCGTACCTTAAAGGTACTGAGCGATACGAAGATGTATATTTACCTTTCGATACCTTTCAATACCTCCCAGTACCTTTCCGTATATTACGATATATCTTCCTTCGTAAAGGGTGTTCAAAAAGTTTCTTGGTGATTCAAAAAACTCCACTAGGAGTCTTATGTCGCTAAACGACATAGGTATTCAGAGTCCTATCTCAAAAAAATCATTTGCTCCACATAAATTTGCTCCATATAAATAGTCTCGCTAAAGGCCGGTTTCCGAATTGAGAATTTCACTTAAATATTTAAATAACGTTCTGTCACGCTCTTTTCTGAGAAACTTGACGAGACAGCACTAGAGTTAAGTAGTTACTTAGCGAAATTCTCAATTCAGAAATCGGCCGTAAGCTACGTTTCGTAAGCCTGAGGAAGGTATAGGCCATACTCCGCCACGGGGGCCCGAGTCCGGATTGATGGAGGCTTGTAAGACTAGTGGCTGGTCTTGCTCTATGGCCTCTGACTTGGCTTAACGACTGCCATCTATCGACGGCAGCCAGCACCAACTGCTTAACATGCCTTGCGAAGCATGGAACCGCTCGGAAAAATGCCAGTAGCGTTAATCATAAACGGTCACCCATCCGCGCACTGAACGCGCCCTATGTTGCTTAACGTTCGTGATCGTTTAAGATCACTCAGGCGGCCAGGGCTGCGAGCAATTCTTAGATTCAGTCGATTGATACACCTCCTGCGGTTGACTGGTAGAAAATGCGTGTAGCATTAAGTCCGCCGCGTTGCCATTGTAATTTTTACTTATGTGCAATAAACGTATTAATAATAATAATAATAATAATTGATGACCTATGATTTTATAGATATAACATAGGAAGTTACAACTTGTATATAGTGATGGAATATAACATTAAAGTTGCCTTTAACATGAACGATAGTAACAAAAATCAATCTAACTCAAGAAAAGAAAAAAAAGTGTAGCAACACAGTGGTCATAAATTTTGTAATAATATCATGCCTGTCCACTAGCTGGCGATGTCTGATAATTCCGCATATAATTTAAACTTGTTCAATGCACATCGTTCTACTTTTGGCACATGTGCCAACGCATACGCGCATCAAAATCTCAATCATCTTCTGATGAACTACCTATCTATTAAATCTAGTAGTAAGTCGACAGATCCATAACACCCTGTATAACGCCTTAGCAGCCGGAACGTGTGTCGGTCGAGACGTATGTCAACGAAATGAAGCGAAATATACATTACGTTACCTGTTCCGTGTGTGATACTTTAATATAATGTAAAGCTATACCTCCCGGGATGTAATGTATATTATAGCAGTCGTGTGTAAAGTCCCTTAGTTAATTTAGATAAAGCGTCACATGCCCCGGGCTTAGCCACTGGCCACTACTGAATGAGCCGTTTTCAGAAGAACTAAAAAAAAAAAAAAATATGGCTGTCAAAGGAATGCAATTTTGGACCTCAGCCCAATAGCCATGTGTGATACGTCATAAAATAGGTCTCAGCGAGCTGAACAAAAGTTACTATGACGCCAACAGCCAAATGTTTGTCCTTTCGGAGTTATATAGTATTGAAAAAAAACTAACATTTTCAACAAAATATAACTCCGAAACGACAAACATTTGGCTGTTGGCGTAGTAGTAACTTTTGTTCAGCTCGCTGAGACCTATTTTATGATGTATCACAAATGGCTATTGGGCTGAGGTCCAAAAATGCATTCCATTGACAGCCGTATTATTTTTTTTTTTAGTTGTTCTGAAAACGGCTCATTAAGGGGATACGGTGGACTAACTAGAGGCACTAATGACAAAAATACATATTTTCTACAGATCGAATTTGGAATAGAGTGTCTGCGTGCTTATACTGAGTTTTTTCATTCACTCTCGATAGTGAAAGCTTTTGCGATTTGCATAGGAGTAACAAAGAGACAAATAGATGGCGCGCTTTGTCACTCCTATGCAAAACGCAAACGCTCTCGCTATCGAAAGTGAACGAAACTCAGTATACGCACTCTGTACCTTTACACCCACGCACTCTACTCAGTTTCATTACGGGCGACTTTGCAACTAAAATGAGAAGGTTAACGTGCTGTCGACTGTATCTAATCTTTCAATCATATAAATACAGTGATTTTTATGGCCCACGACCAAAACCCTAGCACCACGAACGAAGGACTATACTTATGAGCTATTACAAACGTGCGAACCGAGTCATAAAAGTGCGAGCGAGAGTTCCGATATGCCTGATATGCCTCCTATAATTGTGTGTGAGAGAGGTCTGATACAAATGTGTATGAATCAGTTCGCACGTTTGTAATGGCTCAAGTATAGATAGTTAATACTGTCTAGTCGACAGGTATTTTGCCTGAGATTCTCGGCCGTGGGTTCTAAACGATACTATGGATATGGTTGAGAGATTGTACACACTTTTTGCTAATTCCGACCGTAAAAAGTACGATTTTTTTCCACATTGGCGCTGGTGTTACCCCCTGGAGACCCTTAGTAAGTAAGTAAATAATTTTATTTCCTTCTCACAGAGGTATCAACACATTAAATATGTACAGAGAAAAAAAATATCATCAATATTAGTATGGAATTTGACAGTTAGACGATTGAAATGGTTCAGCATTTGATGGCATTCGATGAGCCTAATAATAAAAATAAACATAATTAAACATAGATGTCACAAACATGTAAACGTTCAAGACCTGGGTTTCTTTTTTTTATCCCCAGTCAGGATTCGAACCCGGGACCTGTCGCATGGTAGGCAGATGCACTAACCGCTGCGCCCCCAAGGTCGTCAAAATTAATTTAAATAACACCCTGTATAAGTATCTCTGAGGTTAACCACACAACCCTCACAATCAGTGCCTCGGGTGTTCACACGCCGAGTGGCGACTAGGACCTTTTATAGCCAAAGCGATCTCAAACTACGGAACGGAGGCCTAACGCGTTAACACTGATTAATCAGTGGGCCGGGTTATTTTATTATGACGCCATCCGGCCCGGACTCAGCTACGGCCGATTGCACCCGCTTTGATGCTGCTGGAGAGTTTGATATCGTGGAGCGATGCTGTGAAGTGGACTGTTCACACGGTGGCCCGACCTTTGCAGTGACGGAGTGTGTGTGTGTGTATACGCGCGAAATACAACCCTGTCTGCTACAGTATGTTAGCTTTTAGATTATACCACGGCTACTATCGGATAGAATCAGATATATTCGTGTAATATAAATATCGGAACTAATATGAACCTTAATTTCGGAGTCTGAACTAATATGACACTTAATTTTGAAATCAGAACCAAGGACCTTGTTTACGTCCATGATCAGAACACTTATTACACTCCTGTGCTTTCGGCGAAAACCGAAGCCTAGTCTAGAGCCCGAGGTATATTGACGAACGAGACGACCTCTGTGGCGCAGCGGTTAGCGCATCTGCCTACCATGCGAGAGGTCTCGGGTTCGAATCCCGGCTGGGGACAAAAAAAAAAGAAACCCAGGTCTTGGATGATGTTTACATGTTTGTGACGTGGCTGTTTCTGGTTCCCACGACACAGGTTATCCTAGTGTGGGGCCAGAAGCAATGTATGTGCCTATATGTAAATGTTATGTTATGTTATATTCTAAAGGCTAACAGACTGTAATGACAATACTTTAGAAAAGTATTAATATTTTTTTTTTATTTGAAGGCTTGGGCCCTCTATGGATGCGTTTTAGCTTTATAATTATGTCATCGTGTCAAGAATCAATTTCTACATGAAATAATTTCAAGAGGTCCTAAATAGGTCCTAAACACATTATTTTTTTATTTTACATAGACTGTGAAATAAAAAAATAAAAAACAGTAGTTCTTCAAGTTATTATGATTTTTTTCAAGGCGCTTCGAAAGTAAAGTCGAAATATACACAGTTATGTAATTAGTAATAAAAAATGCTTCATTTCTTCATCATCATCATCCAGCCACAAGAAGTCCATTAGGCCTCCTCCATGGATTTTCAAAAAGACCGGTTGGAAGCGGCTTGCATCCAGCGTCTTCCTGCCACTTGGATGAGATCGTCTGTCCATCTTCTTTTCTAATTCTGCTGTTGTATTCTATCTTCTATATCTCTCTTCTATATATTTTTTTGCTTTTAGGTTTTGAGATCTACCCCGACCTAGTCTACCTACCTAGACCCCGTTCGTGGTCAAAAATGTAGCAAAGCATGGTATATTTTTTGATACTTTTATTGCACTTACATTTAAAGTAAAAATGTCCGCCGTGCGGCGGACTTAATGCCATAAGCATTTTCTTCCAGTCAACCGCAGGAGGTAAAAGGCGGTATAGGGGCCAAGTACTATTATTTGCCATTAGAGCATTAGCAAATAATTATTTTGCGGCTAAATTCATTGATTTCCTAATTAGTCGTGCAGTATAGGCCGGTTTGTGAATTGAGATTTTCTCTAAGTAAATACTTAGCAATGTTCTGGGATGGGTGCAATTTTTTAGCCTCTAAAGGGGTTTTAAAAATATATATATATATAAATATAAGCCATTGTTCAACTATTGTTATGCTAATTACCGCTATTAGAAGACTTATGGTTGCAATACGCTACTTGACTCGTATCAAATTGGACGCGATAAATGGATATTCCCTGTAGTATCTAACGTAAGAAACCGAAATATATTGACTTTGCTAAATAAATATGCAGGATGGCTGCAAAATTTGCAAATAAAAAAAATATTTTTCGCTTTTAAATCGGAACGGTGAAAACACTATCCGCCATCTTGAAAGCACCTTTAGTTGTAAACAAACATCTGTCAGTCGTGCGTGCGTAGGTTCTATTGTGACACATACTTCTTTCGCGGCACGAACTCTATCTATGTTGAATGTCAAACTTTGTTTACAAACGTAGAGGACTTCAAACCATAGACAAAAATGGCGGACCGCGTTTTTGGCTGTTTAGCAAAGCAACGTTTTAAAATAATGTTGTTGTTGCTTTTAGGTCCTCAAAAAATATACTAAAATATTTTTTGGTCTAATGGAAGAGATATTTAGCATTTAAGACATACTTGAAAAAAGAGTCAAGTAGCGGATTTTTCTAACTGAATGGAAATGAACCCTACAATTTGGTACAACTGATTCAATTTATGTATGTCTAGATTATTTGCACACCATTGCATATACTGTTGTTTTGTTATATTATAACTATAGTGTTCTCTTTAGATATCCGCAAGCTTCGTTATGTTTTAATCAGTGAGAACAGGGATGGGCTGAAAATCAGCGCTGTGAAGATGCATGCACTCACAGCACTAAGCTGAGCCCTATCCTTTTTATCACATAATTATAAATCTATAATTTTGGTTATATTTATGTACATATTCTGATGTGATAAATAAACATTTTTCAATTTCAATTTCAATTTTTTGCGACGCTCTTTTCTGAGAAATTATCAGAGAAAGCACTACAGCTGAGTAGTTACTTAGCGAAATTCTCAATTCAGAAACCGGCTCTAAGTAGCATAAATATAAGTCAATACCCTAAGCGCGCGGCGGCACTGTGAAGTTTATTTATAAATAAACTAAATAAATTGATTTCCTAATAGGTAAGGAAATTAATTTTGATCAGCCTTCTGAAGTTGGCACGTTTATGATGGATTACTCTGTGCTACGAGTAACCAAATGCCAAATGAGCGTGGGGAAGAAAAATTGCTTCCCTCCTTGATGGAGACGTATTGTGTTACTTACATTACCGTCTTTACCGTAAGGGCACACGGGGCCCGTGCCTAGGGGCCCCAAGAGGGCCCCTGAAGGAAAAAAAGACAGAAAAGTGAAGCAGTGGCATTATTTCAATTTTTACAAAAAACTTTTTTTTTTGACACAGGGTATCCTAGTATTGGGCCAGAACCAATGTATGTGCCTGTATGTAAATGTTTATGTTTTTTCTCGGCTTCAACCAAACTTTGAATTTTCTTTCGGAAACTACGAGTAGATGGTCTGCACGTGCCAATGTTATTGGAGACCATAATGAATACTCGTAGAGGAACATAATTTTAATATTACATTAATTTACTTTCGAAAAGGGCCCCATTGCTTGCGAAAAGAGCTCCGAATTCTAGTGTGCCCAAGGGCCCAGCATCGGTTAAGACGGCGCTGGATACTTATACCTATTATTACGATGTCATTTACAAAACACTGAAAACATACCTACAGTGTAAGTGGTCTGTAGTCTTTCCCTTTTAGAGCAGAGCCTCTACAATTCGGTATTTGACACTATCAACAATAAATTATTTGATATGCTCGATTAATACAAAAATTACAAAATGTTTCAGAAAATGCATCTCTTGTAATAATTTACTAGTTATTACAATTTTTAAATACATGAAACATAAAAAGAGTGCTCTGAAATGTGACGTCATAGCAAGTATTTTCATACAAAATTCTGTTTGAAAAGTAACTCATTTGACATTGTGTCAAATACCCAATTACTACTGTTTATAGTTCACAGCCCACCAATCCGGACTTGGTCCCCGTGGTGGAGTATGGCCTATACTTTCCTCAGAGAAGAGACCCGTGCCCCTCGGTGGGGACATAGCGGGTTGATGATGATGATAGTTCGCAGAGTCTTTTAAGGAATCATGATTTTGTATGTACCTAACACCGTTATTGTACTACTTTTGTTCTGTTTGCAAATATTAAAGCGTCCTTACATCGTCAATCATGATGATTAAGGTGCTACCCGGAGATAAGTAGGTACGTTTTTCACCAATGAAAACAAACAGTCTCATTAGATCATTGTCGTATTATTCAAAAGTATTATCACGACAGATATCATTGTCAAACATGTAAAAAATCTGTAAAGCTTTTAGCAATTAAAAGCCAAGTTATATTGATGGTATATTGGTTTGTCTTATTACAATTTTAATTGCTAATAAAAAAATATGGAAGAAAAGAAAACAGTTTCAATGTCTAGATATCTCAGGCCTGACCGGTTTGACAAAGAACCAAGCACGGTCAGCGCCGACCTCAAATGGTTGCACTGGATTAATACCTTCGACAACTTCTTAACCGAGGAAATGGCTACCGATCAAAGACTGCTTGAAAATGTTTCCCTTACTCTCGACGAGGCACACAACCAGGCAAGCTCATTAGAAATGTCACAGAAGAATAGCCAAAGTTACGTTACAACGTCAAACGCCCCTACACGGCGGTAGTGGAGCCGATCGTGGTGTACGCAGCGAGTGCCTGGGCTCCGGCGACGAAGAAGTGGTGTGTCAGGAAGCAGCTGAACGCGGTCCAACGAGGATTCGCGCAAAAACTGTGCCGATCCTACCGCACGGTCTCCCTGAACGCAGCTCTGGTGCTCTCGGGACTGTTGCCACTGGATCTTAGGATCCAGGAGGCGGCAGCTCTCTACGAGGCCAAGCGTGGAGTCCCACAACCGGAGCTTGCGGACAGGGAGGTAGAGCAAATGACCGCGTTCGCCGACACTCCTCACCCAGCTCGGCATATGAGCCTGCAATTCGTGTGCCTGGCAGACGACGAAGAAGTGACTGCCTATAACACCCAGGCAGTCAGAATCTTCACCGACGGCAGCAAGATGGACGGGAAAGTGGGGGCCGCGCTGTCCATCTGGCGAGGGGAGGCCGAATCCCGTTCCATCAAACTAAAGCTGCCGTCCTACTCCACCGTCTACCAGGCTGAATTGCTGGCCATATGCAGGGCCACGGAGGAGATCCGCAAGCTGGATGCCACCACTTTTGGCATCTACAGCGACTCACGCTCGTCACTGGAGATGCTAGTGAAAAACGGCTCTCGACATCCCCTCGCCGTCCGTGCGCGCAGCAATCTTAAAGATTGCATCGGCCAAAATAAACAAATTAGTTTGTTTTGGCTGAAAGCGCATGCGGGCATCGAGGGGACTGAAAGAGCCGATCAGCTAGCAAAGGCCTCGCTGCAGCTGAAGACACGGCCGCATTACGACAAGTACCCGGTCTCATTCGTCAAGCGACAGATTCGACAGAACTCGCTTGACGAATGGAACCGCAGGTATAAGTCGGAAGAAAAAGGTGCCACAACAAAAATATTCTTCCCGGACGCCAGAGCCGCGCACCGGATAGTCAGGAGGATGGTGCCCGACAAAGTGGTTGCACAAATCCTGACGGGGTGCGGTGGGTTCGCCGAATATCTGCATCGATTCAAATGTAGGGCGGACCCATCGTGCACCTGTGACCCAGACCAACTGGAAACACTGGAGCATATTCTCTTTGACTGTCCAGTGCACGGCCGGGCACGATGTGATGCAGAAATCTTAATAGGACCATGTTATGTTTGTTTTGTCCCAGTTTTACAAGTTATACAATGTTAATTTTAAATTTAGACGCTACTGTATTGATATTAGTACAGTATAGACATTAAGCATTGACGAATCATGTCACGAATAAAAACTTTTTAAGTTTATGATTTTCAACCCAAAGAATATAACGACTCTATCTTTGATGAGGCCGAAAAAAAAAAACGCCCCTCTCGTCTTAAATACTGTCGATAGCAGAGAGGATCAGAGCGCTGCTGCCGTGGAGAACACAACATGCGCGACCCGACCTTTGCAAAATCAGAAAAGGTGTTTCTTTTGCGGAAGTAATACACTGCACAAACGCTTTACATGTCCAGCGGTTAATGCTACTTGTCAGCTTTGCTCGAGAAAAGGGCACTTCGCGAGTGTATGTAGGAACCCGAGCTCACCTGCCACTAACGATGTAAAAGAGAAAGCGTCAGCCAACACACTCGTGTCAGCAGCTGCTCCTTCTAGTTTAAATAAAGCTACAACCCGCATATTTGTGAATGACTTTCGAGCTGATGCTCTGGTAGATACAGGGAGCTCTGTGAGTTTTATTAATGGCGATTTAGCCCGCACGTTGCGTCTCAAAAGTAAACCGTGCCACCAGACAATTACAATGGCCTCCACAAACTACGTCTCTTCAGTCGACGGTCTCTGCGTTGCCACAATCAAGATCCAGGAACATACATATAGACGCCAGCCGCTGCTTGTCATACAAAATCTTTGTGCGGATGTCATCTTAGGGCATGACATTCTGAAGAATCACTCGTCATTGGAACTGGAACTTGGCGGCAATAAAGGGCCATTAAAAATATGCAATGTCATGGCTGCGTCGGTACCGCCTGCGACTGTATTTTCAAACCTCTCGACTGACATTAAACCAATTGCAATTAAATCTAGAAAATACAGTAACGAAGACCAGCAGTTTATTAAAAAAGAGATCGCCAAGCTACTCGAAGATAAAGTTATCGAACCTTGTGTGTCTCCTTGGCGAGCACAAGTCCTAGTAGCAGGAGGCGGCATTCATAAGAAACGTCTAGTGATCGACTACTCACTAACTATTAACAAATTTACCGAACTTGATGCGTTTCCATTGCCCAGCATCGAGTCAATTGTATCGAAAGTGGCAACATATAACCACTTCAGCCAAATTGATTTAAAAAGCGCCTACCATCAGGTACCGATATTACAAAAGGAGAAGAAATACACCGCCTTCGAAGCTTGTGGAAGTCAGTATCAATTTACGAGAATACCTTTTGGTGTCACAAACGGCGTGGCTGCTTTTCAAAGAACGCTGCATTATTTTATACAGACCGAAGGATTGAAAGCTACGTACGCCTATCTCGACGACGTAACTGTTTGCGGCAAAGACAAAACAGACCATGATAAGAACCTAAAGAACTTCATGGACGCGGTAGAGAAGTACCAACTCACTCTGAATAAAAATAAATGCACTTTTGGCGCTGATCGCATAAGCCTTCTTGGATATACTATCTATAACAACGAGATCAAACCCGATGAGGCTAGGCTGAAGCCTTTGACCGATATGTCTGTCCCGAATGATACCGCGGCGCTACGAAGGGCACCGGGAATGTTTGCACACTATGCTAGATGGATTCCGAACTTTTCTGAGAAAATTAATCCATTATTGAATAAAAAGGATTGTCCTCCTAACGAAGCCGATGTGAAATGTTTCCAAGACTTGAAAACAGATATAGTCACCTCTTGTTTAATGGCTATTGACGAAAAGGAAACATTTACGGTAGAAACCGATGCTTCAGAGCACTCATTGGCAGCTACTCTAACACAAAAGGGTCGACCGGTGGCTTTCTTTTCAAGATCCTTGAATGATTCTGAACGCCACCAAAGCTCCGTTGAGAAAGAAGCAGGCGCAATAGTGGAGTCGATACGAAAATGGAGGCATTATTTGTCCGGAAAGCACTTCATCCGATAACTGATCAGCAATCCGTTGCTTTCATGTTTCATCGGAATCACACAAGCAAGATTAAAAACTAAAAATATTGTCGCAAACGCGCTTTCAAGAGTTTGTGCGAGCATAAACTTAGATAAGTTAGCTGAATCTCACAGGATTCTGTGTCACCCTGGGATTACAAGAATGTTGCACTGGGTGAAATCAAAGAACCTACCCTATTCTCTAGAAGACATTCGGGCTATGACCGCCAGATGTCGCACTTGTGCTGAAATAAAACCAAGATATCTGCGAAAGCAAGGTGAGCTTATAAAAGCAACGTCGCCATTTGAAAGACTGAATATCGATTTCAAGGGGCCATTACCGACGAATAACCAGAATAAATATATTCTAACTATCATTGACGAATATTCAAGATTTCCTTTTTCCTATCCTTGCAAGGACTTATCTGCAACTACTGTCATCTCCTGTCTAAAGGATCTCATCTTCACTTTCGGAACTCCAGCATACATACATTCAGACAGAGGGGCTTCATTCATGTTGTCTGAGCTTAAACAATTCTTATTATCGCTCGGTATTGCCTGCAGCCGCACTACGCCATATAATCCGCAAGGGAACGGTCAGGTAGAGCGGCTGAATGGTACGCTATGGCGAGCTGTGCAGCTTTCACTAAATTCTCAGGGTATAGCAACTGAGCATTGGCAACAAGTTCTTCCGGCAGCTCTCCACGCAATCCGCTCGCTGCTCTGCACGGCTACCAACGCTACGCCACACGAAAGGCTCTTCTGCCACCCACGAAGGTCACCAAACGGAGAGTCCCTTCCAACGTGGCTACTGTCTCCGGGGCCTGTCCTTATGAAGCGGAATGTTCGAAATTTAAAATACGAACCGTTAGTAGAAGAAGTTGAACTTGTAGAGGCCAACCCATCCTACTCCTATGTTCAATTACCGGATGGTCGGGAGGCCACTGTCTCAAACAGACAGTTGGCGCCACTGCCAGATTCAGAACATGACAGCAGAGAAATTGAATTGGAAGAAGACGAAGATGAGGCCGCCCCGCGCTGCTCTGGCAGAGAAAGGCGACCCCCAGCCTACCTCGACGACTATGAGAGGTAGAGTGGCTTCTATAAAGAAAAGGGGGGGGTGAATGTCGTATTATTTAAAAGTATTATCACGACAGATGTCATTGTCAAACATGTAAAAAATCTGTAAAGCTTTTAGCAATTAAAAGCCAAGTTATATTGATGGTATATTGGTTTGTCTTATTACAATCATATTTGTCACACAATTTGTTACCTTGTGCTTACGCTGATTTGCCTTGCTTACTTTTCTTGCTGTTTTTTTGTTCGTCTCATTGGGGTAAAAATTTTTTGCTTTATTTTATTTCCCTTCAGCCACGTTCGTAACCAAATTTTCGTAACCAGTTACGAATGTGGACTTTTTATCGCTGTTTCGTAACCAGCTACAAGCCAGTTACGAATGTGGATTTTTTTTTCATTTTCGTAACTGAAACCTCTTAGCCATGTATGGTCTCCTGGTACTTCAATATCCATCCGGCTCACTGAGGCTCAAATACCGCTTCTTCATTATACCTTAAAGTCTAAATGTCTAACTGAAACCTCTTAGCCATGTATGGTCTCCTGGTACTTTCACATTATATAATGCCGACACTAGTATTACAAAAACAAAAATATGAATAAATGAATAGATTTATTTGTCATTTTGTAAGAAAATTCTCCATCAACTTAAAACATAAATTTATATCTCCATCAACTTAAAACATGAGCGGTGCAATTATTTCTAGACGGTGGCCGACAATTATTTCTTTTGCCTTTAAGTCTCCCTGACAAGACTGAAAAACGGACACGAGACGAGGTTATTTACTATAGTACAGGATCAACTATTAATACAAACTTTTTTCAATGCGACTTCAAAAAAGGACAGATGAACGCTGTAAAGAAACCTTTTCCTGACACTGTTGTATCTGGATGCTATTTAATAGGGCGGTGTGGAAGAAGGCAAAAGAAGTGATGATTATGCGAAAATAAAAAGGGGCGACATTTTGTCCGTTTATGCGCGAGTTTTTCTTTTTCTCTTTCATTTTGTTTACCAAGACATTTAGACTAAGGTATAATGAAGAAACGGTATGATATAAAGCCTCAATGAGCCGGATTGATGTGGAAGTACCAGGAGACCATACATGGCTAAGAGGTTTCAGTTACGAAAATGAAAAAAAAATCCACATTCGTAACTGGCTTGTAGCTGGTTACGAAACAGCGATAAAAAGTCCACATTCGTAACTGGTTACGAAAATTTGGTTACGAACGTGGCTGAAGGGTTTTATTTGAACTATTTCAATTGTTACATATGTGTGTACGCAGATGCAAAAAATGTTTTATCTACCTAAATCTTCGTTTTCAATACATTTTTACAAAAAGTGATAATTATTTAATAAATTTAAGTATTTGGATCAAACTACGGCTAAGATCAACTCTAAGCGCGCCAGCCCTTCCGGAATCGATTCCTTACCTTTGCAAAAAAAGGCAAGGCCTGAAACCGCTTGCCAAACATTCTCTTTGTTTTCCTAAACAAATTGCTTCCCAAAACTATAGCACCCTCATATTTCAGAGCAGACAAGGAGTAATTATCTTACAAATAACCCACAACATACACCTACACACGCACTTTCAGCGAGATGGCTCGTTCAAAATCTATCATCATCATCATCAGCAATTTGAGGCCACTCCAGTGCCTGCATAAGTCTCCTTCATGGTTTTACAAGGTAGGTACAACCCGTCGGAAGTATCTGTGCACCTGGCTTAGTGACGTCATGCGAACTGGAGAGATAACAAAAATTATGAGGTTAAGAAAGCAAGAATAATCTGCGCAAGTAAACACCTGCGTTAGCGCTGGATGGTGTTGGAAACGGTACTAGATTGGTGAGAACGGGGCGAGGTGTTGCGTAGCACGAGGGGAAACGCATTCCAGCCAGGTGCACAGAAAGGAGAATGACCAAAAACAGTCTATGTTGCTTTTGCGTTCCGCTTTAAGCATTTATACCTCAAAATGTTTCTTTTGAAAAATGGTTTCATAGTTATATTTGATAAAATAAAAGAATCAGGGGTTTAAAAGTAAAAATTAAAAAGTATCTGTATTGATTGTATAACTTCAGTGGGAGATGATAATGCACGTACCGCGAATGCACATCCTGAAAACGTACGCCCTGGTAATGTACAGCCATTGAATCCGTGTACATGTACATGGATTCCCGTCCGCGCGTTCTCGGGTCGTTCCTAAACGAATCCCAAAAGAAATACCTCACACACTCCAGTAAAACGCGCAAAACCTATGATGTGAACAACGTAGTTGATTGTATTCTCTGTGATGTGAACGAGGCACCGAATGGTCACCGATTCCAGGGTTGTACGTTCCGCGTTCGTGCATTCCCGGTACGGACCGGGAATGCACGGACGGGAATGTACAGGCAGGAATGCACATCCCGATAATTGGTGTCATTTGGGCACGAATTCCCGGGCTGTACATTCTCATGCCGTACATTCTGGGTCCGTGCAATAGTAACCCACTTCAGTCACTCAATACAGATTACAAACACAGATTAGATTAAATTATTGCAAAAATCGCAAAAGGTACTACATTACTACTGTTTACTACATTGTGAAAGTGCAAACTGCAAACGGGGAGTTTTTGACGGGAATTCAAACGAGCGGTTTTATTACGGTTTTTTTTTGCAAATTGATCCTAGTGGATTTGATATTGTTTAGTTAATGTAGTTTATTGTTAAAATGACCATGTGTAATGTGTATGAACAATCCAACCGGCCCTTTTGGAAATCGTTGGGAGATTCTAATGTCCAGCAGTGGACGTCCAATGGCTGAAATGATGATGATGATGATGTATGAACAATATGTGGAATAAATAACTAAAATAAACCGCCATTGTGGGCTTAGGATAGTCTTGTCTCAATTGTGCGCAGGACCTAAGACTGTTTATGCTTATCAGAAATTATCTCTTTGTCCCCCATTAGGCTCCTTAAGCATTGCAACTTTTTGCAGCGATATAGTCGCGATTTAGACGATTTGCTAGTGCATGGATACACTCGCAAATCGTCCATCGTTACACACACACGCTATCTGCAAAAAGTCGCATTATATAAACGCCTGCATATTTGGCTAAAAGCATAAATAATCTGTGGCATAAAGTACAAACTTCTTCCGTAGGAACGAACCTCAGAATAAGGGAGGAACGAACTGATAATGACCTATGCTTGTAATTAAAACTAAAAGGTGTCAATGCCAATCCAAAATAACACCAAACCACCAAAGTTGTCATAACCTCTAAACATGGGCTCAAAATTAAGATTTCTCGAAAATCCCATCTAATATTTTCATAATATTTTTCCTGCATAATCCAGAGCTAATTTCTTATAGTTTACCGTTGGTTTCATCAATGTGCAAGAAGACGCAAAAATAGACGAACTCCTATAGTAAATTGATCATTCTCCTTTCCGACGGGTTGTAGGTAATACCTGATGTATAACTCGAGGTAGGAAGGTATAACTCCAAGAAATTACTTTGACGTTTTATTTCGGCTTTCACTGGCAGGAGGCGCCAGCAATATTCTGGTAAAGGCATACATTACAATAGACTGAACCAAACGAACGAAAAAATGTAAATCAATGAAGCTTACCCAAATATATCGAATGGCGCGCACAAGACAAATCAGACCCGAAATTCAAAGGAACAAAGCGTATTTTCACGATAACGCAGGTAACATCCGTTTGTGTTAGTGAACTAATAAATATTGGTTAATTCTACCCACCGTCAGGCTGTATAAGGTAAGTTTCAGGTTCCAGTGAGGGTGAGGACACAGAATAAGGCTACTACCGGTTTCGGTTTTCAAGAAAACCCCAAGTGTATTTTGATTTGCATGAAAACCTTTTTATACATACATATAAATATGCAGTGCCATTTTTTTACATTTGTAGTGAGAAATGTTTAATAGAGCAGATAAATTAAAACCCTATATTGTAAACCATGGTATATCCAATATTGAGCCTGTATTTTCTACAAATAAATTAAAACTAAATTTTTATATGTAGGTACTTAGATACCCAATTCTTAGAGTTCCGTAGTCAACATGAACTTGTAGTTTCGCCAACCGTCTAGCCTGTCTGTCTCTTCATGGCTTAGCTCAAATATAACTAAAACTAGAAGGCTCATAATTGACAAAGATAAAGCTGCTTATCAATGATATTAAGGCGTAGGGCAAGCAAGAGGGGGAGTTTCAAGTAACTTCCACGGTAGTTATTTTTAGTATTGTTGCGTAATGTTTAATCAGAAAATAATCTTTAAAACCCATTGTTACGGTGCGCCGACCAAAGAATCGACAGGTTATGAGAAACAGAAATTCCAAAACCAACGGCAAATGCCAAGAAACTGTTATGATACTTGGAACAAACACATAGGTATTATATATTATCTTTCTGAATAATACCTTTAATCGATCGATTGAAAAAGCCGGCAGAATAAAATATTAAAAAATATTGGGTTCTTATGTAGGTAGGTGCACCTCAATACAGTGTGAGTCTTCATAAAGTGCACATATCAAAATCAGGGAAACTACACCCCATTTCATCGACGGAAAAATAAAAAATTCAATAAAAAAAAATATATAGAGTATATGTTGTACTATATATATGTTGTTGTTATAAAATATATATGTTGGAGAGGCGAAAGAACTTAGATTATCGGAGTCGTAATACTTTATGTACCTGACAATGTATGTACCTTACCTACCTATATATTGATTGACGTAGGTACCTACCTATCTTCACATAATGCTCCACAAAATGGTTGATAGGTGTTAGTGGGGTGATATTTCAATTAACGGAGGACGTGTCGAAAAGACGCCAGCTGGTGTCGCTTGACACGTAGGAAAATATTTCCCAGCATTTTCGGTGCAATTTCCCTTGATATCCGCCATTTCTGTAGTTAACTGGCTGGGGATGCGGGAAAACGCCAAAAGATTTTTTTTTCTAATTAGTTCCAAGAAGGTTTTAGTTAACACTTTTACTTGCGACTTATTTTGATAGTCTACAATGAAGTACTAATTAGAGCTTGTAAATGCAAAAGGACCTACAGAAAAAAAAGTCATCCGTCAAAGTGACCTTAGTGTTCTACTTTGCCATATTGAAAAGATTATACAAGCTACCGTCCGGCCGCTGGGAGAATACGATCCTGACAGGTCATGTTAGAACGGACGACGTAACCTTGAAGTGGCGTTAAATTTTCGATTAAAATATTTTTATGTCCTATTTATCCTACTAGCAAATAATTGTCATTGAAACTATATCATTGTGTAAACTTACAATCAATGTTATATTTTGCACAGTGATTTAAATGTTAAATAAGAAGAAATCAATATTTTATGTTCGTGCGTAAAATCCTTACTACGCTGTCATCTACGGTTATGTCAACCGTATATTTTTGTAGTGACGTACCAAAAATAACGAAAATAATAACGGTCCCTTTAACGATACGAAGTTGATGAGCAGGCTTGAGAAAAATATCATCGCGTTCTCAGAATCTCTCCGTACCACTGCCGTACAAAGCGATTGAGCTGATCTGGGCTCAAAAAAAAGGTCGCACAGCTCGCCACAACACTTCACCGCCATTCGGCACAAAAAAGATGATGACCCTTCTAAAATGCCTGCGAAAATGGCACAAGAGATGACTGAGTGAAAGTCGTCTAAAAAACAAAACTACTTAATCGTGAGTCAGTAGCAAAAGCTAAGGAATGATAACGTTGATTTTCTCCCATCACTAGTCATATGAAACAGACAGGTGTCAGGATCGTATACTCCCAGCGGCCGAACAAAAGAGTTTTGTTTTAGTTTTGTATTTCGTGTAGTAGTATTAAGTGGGTACCTTCTTAATAATTGTATTTTTTTCAGTTAATGTACTGTAATGTCGTTTGTATATGTTTCTGAATTGCTGTAGACAGAATCTTCATTTAGTCACAAAGTCTTCACAAAGAAATAAAAATTTAATTACCTAGTTAGCTTAAAAAAAATGCCCATTTCGTGTCAAGACTTGATTTTGGCAGAATTCGTCGACATCGGCTGGTTGCCATCAAAACAAGAAAACGAGATTATACAAGACTTGGCATTTTTGCCTTATTGAAAAGATTATTGAAGACTTGGCTACTTTGCCTTTTTGAGAAATGTTGGAAGGTCTTGGCCATTTGGCCTCGGCTATGAAAATTACTAAACATTAATGACAAGGCTGTATGGTCATAAACCTTTGCCTGCTGTAAAAAGCGAAAAAAAAATACCTTAGTGCGCATGTCAACGGCTCCCAAACTAGCTACAGCGCCACCAAGTTATCTGTTCATGTGGGCAAAATTGTAACTAACGAATTAATTGTAAATCCTGTTTCCCATTTTTTGTATTATTTATCCAATTACTAAGATTTATAGATATATTATATATAAAATTAAAAGACGGGTTTAAATATTCTCATTTTTCTAGGTAAATTTCTTAAATGATACTACTAAATTCTCCACTAGCGCCGCTATCAACTGAACAGATAGGATGGTGGCACTGTATATTCACAGACGATATAGTGATATATTCGCACACAAGTAAAGACCAACCGTTTGTTAAATCCATAAATGTAAAGACTCTATTTTAAAACAAAAGCAAAGAACTGTAGCTTTACTAATTTATTAACCCAGCTGTTTGTAAATATAACCCGTAGCGTGCATGTCAAAGCAACAAAAGTACCAAAAAACTAAAATGTGCGCCGGAATCGCGTGCTTCGCGCAGTTAGCGAGTGGTTTTGTTTTAAGTTCAGCCATTTATTATTTGAACATAGGCCACGCCTGCACTTTGATTATGATTTTAAACGACGAAGCTAAAATTCTGACCACTTTAGTTTCCATCGGTCAAATTAAACCTATGTTCTCTGATGTGTCGAGCTTGAAATGGCAGATAAATAAAAAACAATTTCTGTCAAAACACGGTGGCTTGACTTCGTATTTTACACGTTAACACAGCACACCTCTCGCTTGCACATTCATATTTAATGATATCTATCTATCTAATCTCTTTAAACGAGCAATTCTTGTATATATATTTATATATAATCAGAATCTCGGAAACGGCTCCAACGATTTTCACGAAACTTTGTAGGCAGATGCTTTCGGGGGCGTTTAATTGATCTAACTAGGTTACATTTTAAAGGAACGTTGTTTTATCCGTGTTTTAAGGCAATTGAAATTTAAAGGTAAATTTCGCGTTTATCTGCTAGGTTAGGATAGTTCTGACGGGAAAACGGGCGACCCGTTTCGGGCCGATTTCAAGAGACCCGGTTCGAGTCATGATGTTTTTTTTCCAAGTCCTTTTTTTGTTGAAAAAGGATTATTTTAATTTTATATTACAAAAAAAGTACCGAGCAAAGCTCGGTCACCCAGGTACTCTTAATATAATATGATGACGATATCGGATGATGTGGCTAGATTGGCAGGGGGGCCGCGGCCGTGGATGCAAATGGTGAGAGACCGCGAGGTACAGTTGACAGCACATCATGGTATACACCCATGCACTCTACTCCGTTGCGTTACGGGCAACTTTGCAACTAAAATGTGAAGATTAACGTGCTGTCGACTGTACGGCGTGATGGGGAAAAGGCCTATATAATGGGCATTATTATCAATCTATATTTATAAATAAAATTCAAAGTCCTGACTGACTCACTCATCAACGCCCAGCCCAAGCCGTTGGACCTAGGAAGCTGAAATTTTGCACAGAGGGTCTATATATAATGCAGCCAAGGTATAAAACCGTATTTTTTTCCATTCAACCCCTAAGGGGGCGAAAAGGGTTGCCAAAATTTGTATAGGAGGTATAAAGAATGTTGTCTAATTTTCTAGAAACTTGAAATAAATACTCTTCAACACAATTGATTGAACACGTGCTTTGCCGTTTTTCTAAATTTAACTATTAGACAAGGGAGTGACCCTTGCAAAATTTTGAACTAAAGTCCACGCGGACGGAGTCGCGGGCGAAAGCTAGTTTAATGTGAAACCTTTGATTGACGTGCGTAACAAAACATGTAACAAAATCAAATGAAACCATTCAACTAAAATCAAGAAATAATGAATATTATTCATTATATTATTAATTTACTGAACTTTGTATCTGCAAAAAAACGTCCTCATGAGAACCACGACATTTTTTTACAATAAATTAGGTAATAATCGGTAAACCTACAGCTAAACAGGTAGGAAGACTCACCTTCGCCATGTAGGTACTTCGAATCGTCATAATAAAATATATTATGAATTGTATTTTTATTTTATACAAAACGATCCTACGATATAGTACCTATCTATTTAAGTCTGCAGTATTGCCCAAACATTACATTTTCTAAGGTCTCTATATTATAATACTGCCTGCCTTTTATAATGCTGTTCATGGCCACACTCAAAGCTAGATCTTTATGCTTAGACATCCCTTGAAATCACACAAACGGCCAACTATAAGCGCCACTCCTCATAAATGTTTAGGAACGTCCTTACGTGGCTGTATCTTTGTTTTATTGGCAATCCAGCTGGCATTTACTTTCACTCGATTTCGAGCAAAACGATTTCCTAACTTTGTGGGCGTGCGATAAGAAAATATGGCGGTCGTTTAGAATTTTCTACGGTTTCTTGATTGAGAATTGTGTAAAACTAAAATGCCGTACCTATCATAAAGAGATGATATTGTCTTCAGATTAGAGATATACTCGTATAGGTACATATTATGTAGGTAGGTGTGAAATAAACCTTTAAAATCATATCTTCCTTTCAGGGCACAAAGATTTTTCAGCGCTCAAAAGATAAAAATAGCCCCTCGTTTGCTCCATTTTAATCTCAATTCATTGTAATCCGATTTATTCGGGCAACCAACTAGGAACTGCCGAGTTCGAATAAGGCTGGTAATATACTGTGACTTTCTTAGACCATTTTTTATTCACAAAGCTTCCAAGCATGGGGATGGGGATCATTTCGAGGAATATGCTTTTTGAATCTGTATTCGAATCGGTTTCCGATTGATAACGGTGAGTCTTTCTGAATACTTACTTTAAGTGGTGTAGCCACCGATGGCCGGCGCCAGTCGATTATTTTCTCCTCAAAATGTCTAACGGACCGGGTATTTGACCTTCTAATGAAGAACGTAAGCTGCCTTCGAGAAATGTTCTAATGTAATAAAGGAATCGTGATTCGTAGATGGAGCCGTTGTTTTGTTTTTCGTTTTCTTCTGTTTCTGTCGTTTTTTAAGTTTACTGACACCCAAATGTATAAATGAGTGTGTTGGTGTGTAAATAAAATCATTGTCTGTCTATCTATCTAATAAAATGAAGTATAATTCATTAAGATTTGGTATATCATTTGCATCATTAGGTCTAAACAAGACAGCACGACTAATCCTACCACTAGTTTGAGTTGCGCTCAGTGTGGTGGCCACTTACAACTTTATCCTAGTAGAAATGCTCAGTTTGAACACGGCACCGGGTCTGTGTTTCCGCTCTATTTCACCCTGAAAGCCTTCACTATTCCGAGTTTCCCAGGCTTCCTCTGTTACTTTAACTTATAGGACCGTACTTTTGCTCAGACGGCAACGGTAAACTTCATTTCCTTGCACGTGTTCATTCGATATTTGCTGAGTAAGAAGTGGCTATTTGAACAATTGTTTTCTAGGATTTTTCAAGCTTAAAGACGAGTAAGCCGTCGTTTTTATCAAAACAAACATAATGCTGTTACATACCCCTTTACCTAAATCCAAAAATTGCCAGCGTGCGTTTGAATTGACAGTGGGCGGGGCACATATTATTATTATTATGTACCTATTAGTTGGGGATAAGTAAAAATTACGGTGGCAATGCGGCGGACTTAATGATATAAGCATTTTCTACCAGTCAACCGCAGGAGGTGGATGACAATAACTGGTAGGCATAAGAAAGCGTGTAGAAGCTAAATTAAATAAATAAATATAAACAGCACGCAGAACTGATGGCCGATGGGACCATGGAGAACGGAGACCACACATCGGCAAGCGCAGCGTAAGACGACTAGCCACAAGATGGACAGAAGACCTCATCCAAGTGGCTGGAAGACGCCGGGTGAAAGCCGCTTCCAATCGGTCTTTTTGAAAATCCATGGAGGAGTCCTATCTCCAGCAGTAGATTCTTCTCGCTGAATGATGATGCTCAAGGACCGGAATTCTTCATAGCAAAAATCAAACTGTCATAAGGAATGACCAAATTGTTTTATCGACAATTCTACTTAGCGATGTTATGGAATATTATCGCATATCGACTTATACGATTATTCTGTAGTACTCGGGAAAGTTGACCGAAGTACCTACGTAGTAACACACTCGAGGTTGGACGAAGTAAGACGAAGTGCCTATCCACACTTAACGTATTCGGCTAACCTCGGCCAACTTCGCGATCAGTGTGGAGGGCTCATAACATTTGACCTCTTTGATAAGCAATTTAATACCAATTTTTTTTTTCACATTTGTGCACTTAGTTACACACACAACCTTCTCAAAAGAGTATGTATTGTATATATTATATTTAAAATCTCTTCAATTATTGGTGACTGGAATTAAATGTTCGAGGTCCTCGTCACTGTCTTGAGTTCAGTACGTATCCATGTTATAAAATGAATGGACTATGTTCACTTGCTCCTGGTTTTTCGGAATAAACCGGTTTTTTAATTTATTGAAGATGCATTTATGAGTGGAAAATGATCGCTCTACATCTACCGATGACATGTTAATTACTTATTAGGTGACATTATTACATTATTACCTACATTATTAACTTATTAGGTGGTCATAGATGGTGACCCATCGTTCAGTCTATGGATGGGTCACCATCTATGACTAACGTAAGTGGCATTTTTCCGAGCGGTTCCGTGCTTCGCAAGGCACGTTAAGCAGTTGGTGCCGGCTGCCGTCGATAGATGGCAGTCGTTAAGCCAAGTCAGAGGCCTTAGGGCAGCTAGAAAACTTCTGACAGTAAGACCAGCCACTAGTCTTACAAGCCTCCACCAATCCGGACTTGGCCCCCGTGGTGGAGTATGGCCTATACCTTCCTCAGGGAAGAGACCCGTGCCCCTTGGTGGGGACATAATGGGTTGATGATGATGAGGTGACATTTATTTATCGATTGTCGATAAAACAATTTGGTCATTTCCTATGACAGTTTGATTTTTGTTATGAAGAATTCCGGTCCTTGATGATGATAATGTTTGAATTGAATGAATTTCAAGTCATAGCTGTAATAATACTCTAAAATATAGCTATAATGAAGCGCTTTAACATAAAACCCATCTATGAATGGACGTGCACTGTCCACGAATGAGTTAACATAGGTAATTATATTTACAAAGCAACCTACCGTCAAACCATTATACATGTAAAATCGAATTATACCTCATTCGGCTATATTACCCAGTAGATTTGGTTACAATGTCGCTGTCGGTAATTATTCCGCTTTAATTATTCATGAAATTTCACAACTTAATGGTTTTATTGTCATAGCTCTGCCACATTATTACCTACAGGACCTACAGGCTGAGACACGCCGACGTTGGCATAAATTACCTTGTAAAATGGTCAAAACCACGACAGGTTGAATGAAGTAATTAGCAAAGAATTATGAAGTTTAAAAATACTAGAATTATTAGGATTCATGAAATTTCACAACTTAATGGTTTTATTGTCATAGCTCTGCCACATTATTACCTACAGGACCTACAGGCTGAGACACGCCGACGTTGGCATAAATTACCTTGTAAAATGGTCAAAACCACGACAGGTTGAATGAAGTAATTAGCAAAGAATTATGAAGTTTAAAAATACTAGAATTATTAGGATACCAGGATTGAGAAATATTGCGTTGGTTTGGACATGTGGAGAGGATGAAGGAAGAAAGACTTACAAAGCAATTATATCGAGCGAATGTGAGTGGAAGGGCCGGTAAGGGACGCCCCAGGCGGACATACTTCGACCAAATAGGGGTGTATTAGCAAAGGTCAAGATAAAACGTACCCGAAACCGACGTGCGTGCATGCAACGACTAATGAATGTCGATGAAGCGAAACTGATTTGTCACTATCGTGGCAGGTGGCAGTCCCTGGCCTCTGCCTACCCCTCTGGGATACAGGCATGAGTTTATGTATGTATATTTAAAAATACTTAGTCACTATTAACTTTATGTCGGGTACAGTTACCTACTTCTTTTTTTATTGGATAAGTCCTACCAGAGTGCTTATACTGAGTTTTTTTATTCACTTTCGATAGCGAGAGCGTTTGCAGTTTGTATAAGAGTGACAGAGCGCGCCATCTAGTTGTCTCTTTGTCACTCCTATGCAAATCGCAAACACTTTCGCTATCGAATGTGAATGAAAAAACTCGGTATACGCACTCACGATTCGCTCAGTGTAGTGCTTACGAAAGTTTTAGTTCAAAATTACTTAGTCTGTAATAAAGTTCTCCCCTTTACTACAGACTATTAATTTACATACAGGCACATACATTGCTTCTGGCTCCACACTAGGATACCCGTGTCGTGGGACCCAGAAACAGCGATGCGTCACAAACATGTAAACATCCAACCTGACTCGACCTGCGTTTATTTTTTTTGTCCCCAGCCGGGATTCGAACCCGGGACCTTTCGCATGGCAGCCAGATGCGCTAGCCGCAGCGCCACAGAGGTCGTCTAAACTTAAATTGAGGCCGTGAGAGGCCTCTGTTTACAAAAGTCAACAAGAAAAAATTGTATTAAATTGTAACTTTGGTAAATAAATTTATTTCATAATTTGTTGCTGTCTTACGCACTTTTTATGTGAATTTCAAGTCATTTTGTTAACCCTAGGCATCTTATTCATTAATTTATTTTCGAATAGGTATTGAAAAAATTCTAAGCCACTGTGGCTCTCATGGCCTCAATTTAAACTGCGCTTGAAAAGTGTTCGAAGTAAACAAGGAATTTTATTGTATCTATGCCCAATGATAAACCACTTTAAAACGGAATGGGATGGGACTGAATAATGTATAATAGTCAAGTACTTAAAAGTTGTATTTTCTTGCTTGTTTTTCTTTACCATCGTATGTCGGACTCAATTTCAGTTTCATTGCGGCTATATTTTTTTTATTATTCGCGATAATAATATTTGGTCGACTCCAGTACAATGGGTCCGGCGTGGCAATGAGCCGTTTTCAGAAGAACTAAAAAAAAATATTACGGCTGTCAAACGTCTGTCAAAGGAATGCAATTTTGGACCTCAGCCCAATAGCCATGTGTGATACATCATAAAATAGGTCTCAGCGAGCTAAACAAAAGTTACTATGACGCCAACAGCCAAATGTTAGTCGTTTCGGAGTTATATTTTATTGAAAATGTTAGTTTTTTTTTTTTCAATACAATATAACTCCGAAAGGAAAAACATTTGGCTGTTGGCGTCATAGTAACTTTTGCTCAGCTCGCTGAGACCTATTTTATGACGTATCACACATGGCTATTGGGCTGAGGTCCAAAATTGCATTCCTTTGACAGCCGTAATATTTTTTTTTTTAGGTCTTCTGAAAACGGAAGGCATTGAATACGGTAATAAAATGCGAATTACCAAATTATGCCACGAACTAACTGACCAAAAAATAACAAATTAACACTTGCTTAACGCTATACGATTTATTTTATTTTAATCTTACGGAATGCTTAATATAATGTACATCATAGTGAAAAACCAATACTACGTATAGAACTATTTATGTTATCTGGAAGGTGACAATTAAGGGAAAGAAGCGTACTTATTTTATTTTCATTTATTTTCGTGTATTTATTGTGTAATCAAATGCCCACATACAAATTCGGTAGGTAGGTATATAGTTAATTATAGAGTTAATTACTCAAGTATTCCTAAACATTTTTTGTTCGCAGCGCCATACGTGAAGTATTTTGTCGTTCGTTCGTTCTCGTATTCAGTGATTGTAAAATGCCAATATCATCACGTACAGTACCTAATAAGAACCTCGTAAAAAGTAAATTTTATTTCCGTTGAAAAAAATGGCGGCGCCTTACGCGTTGTTTAACAACTAAAACCAACAACACTTATATATTATTACAAGTACAACACATACTAACAGTTGCACTGTTTTTATTTTATGTCTTCCCTTTACGTTTACGTTTGGCACGCGACAGCACGTCTATACATCTGTGCACCCTACTCCGTCGCGTTACGCGTTTACAAAGTGAAGCTCTAAATGTCGACATGTCAATCAAAGCCAAATCCACTGGACTGGCTTTTGTCTCGTATTGATAAATACTTTTTGACTTATTGTCAATTGCTAAATTGTATTATTTGTCTGAATAATTATTGTATCTTTACATAAGGATATTTAGTTTTGTATTACTACAGCGCTGCGATGCCGCATACTTTTTATTTTCAACAAAATTCCTGTCTAATGCATGCTCCTCCGGGCGGCATATCGCTGAGCTTGGGTTCATTTATCTAAACTGTTAATTAATAGAATATAAGTTTGTTAATGATATTACACTAATAACTTTATAGTTTGCAAAAATTGTGTTTAGTCTGTGTTTTGACAATAAATGTAGTTCACTTTCACTTTCACTTACTAAGTATTTATATGACATCACGAATCCCAGTTTGTACGTACGTCTTTGTTTTATAAGCACTAAAAAGTGAAGTTATGGTAGCAAATACTCGCTAAATGTGACGGAAAATATCGTAAGAAAACCCCAGTGTTTGAGGTGTTGCAAACAAACACCTCAGCGCTTGAAATTGCCAATCTTTGATGGGCATACGTGATAATTAAACCCATAATCTCACTTTGAAAACAGGCCTTTATACTGCAGTAGGACGTATCTAGGCAACATAAAAAAATCTCAACTAATTAGATTGACATAATCTGGCAACCCCTTGTTCATTTATTTTTAATGAGCCGTTTTCAGAAGACCTAAAAAAAAAATATTACGGCTGTCAAAGGAATGCAATTTTGGACCTCAGCAGAATAGCCATGTGTGATACATCATAAAATAGGTCTCAGAGAGCTGAACAAAAGTTCTATGACGCCAACAGCCAAATGTTTTTCCTTTCGGAGTTATATTGTATTGAAAAGAAACTAACATTTTCAATAAAATATAACTCCGAAACGACAAACATTTGGCTGTTGGCGTCATAGTAACTTTTGTTCAGCTCGCTGAGACCTATTTTATGTATCACACATGGTTATTGGGCTGAGGTCCAAAATTGCATTCCTTTGACAGCCGTAATATTTTTTTTTTTAGTTCTTCTGAAAACGGCTCATTAGCTTAATTTAAAATTAAAATCCCACAGACCAAACTAATTATTTACACAGTCTACAGCGTATCTTTGCACTGTGCTCTCAGACTGGAAACAAACAATGGAGTCAAAGCTTCCGTTAAATTCCATTCAAATACAGTCATTAAACCCAACCCGAACAACCCTGCAGAATCACCTGAAACGGTGGAAGTTAGCATAAAGCGATGATTAAAAATGTTGTCTGTTTGCTCGCCAACTTTCTCTTTCCATTGACATGGAGGGGACATAATTAAATGTGGCTCAAAGCTACGAAGGGATGGGAAAAAGAAAAATTCGATACCCAAGCAATTCCCAAAATACTATATAAAAATTTTGGAGCAAAACAATTTTAAAAAATATACGTATTTATATTTGTTAAAAAATATATTGAACATCCCCAATGTAGGTACCTGATAAATTAGACAATGATTAACCACTTAGTTACTGTACTATATATAACTCTAGTTCCAAACTAGGATTAGATTGAGACCAGAATAATCTATTGTGTCATGTGGATGATTCGTTATATTTTTTTTATTGCAATGTCTGTATTAACTATTTATCTGTGAAACAACATTTTTAAATTATTAAATTATTATTCGAGTAAATAAATGTACTTACCTATTTCTTATATTTGCAACGAGATTAAAAACATTGACTTTTATAAAATCATTCGATATTTGATGTAAAAATACAGATGGATCGATATCGAAAATATATATTTTACCCAACCCTAAGCTACGAGACAGCAACGAGCCGTTGGCTGTTGTTGGTGTGAAGGGGTGTAATCAGGATTTAGAATGGGTAAAGTTCTTAAAAGCCGTCTGTTTTTACCTTGAAAACGTGGAAAAGTAAATTAGCTTAGGGATTGCAGAAATAACACTCGATAAATTATTATTATCTAATCTCTTTAAACGAGCAATTCTTGTATATATATTTATATATAATCAGAATCTCGGAATCGGCTCCAACGATTTTCACGAAATTTTGTAGGCAGATGCTTTCGGGGGCGTTTAATTGATCAAACTAGGTTACATTATTAGAAAACGTTGTTTTATCCGTGTTGTAAGCCAATTGGAATGTGCTATGATAACATACAGAGGTATATTTCGCGTCTATCTGCAAGGTTGGGATAGTTCCGACGGGAAAACGGGCGACCCGTTCCGGGCCGATTTCAAGGGACCCGGTTCGAGTCATGATGTTTTTTTTCCAAGTTCTTTTTTTGTTGAAAAAGGATTATTTTAATTTTATATTACTTACTTTATATTACAAAAAAAGTACCGAGCAAAGCTCGGTCACCCAGGTACTGTAATTGATACGCACAATAAGGCCGCCAATTGTACTGTACCTACTATGCTATTGTCAAATTTCATGTGTAATTCCTGGTGTACCTACATACAATAAAGAATATTCTATCTATCTATCTATCTAATGTGATATTTTTTGCTATTGGCAAGCGCTTCTTTGCAATGTAAGAAAAACATAAGTAGGCATCTTATATCCCTCGGTACGTCCCTGACGAGATTATATAACTGTGCTGTCCTGCGGCCAGCTCTTCAACTTGCACCTAATTTTGTACGTATAAATATTTTGCGACTACCTACTCTGCAGGCTATGCCTTTCAAATGGAGTGGTGAAATAGTATTAGTAACTTATTCGGGAATAATAGCTTATTCGGGAAATTCTTCGTCCAGAGGAATTTAGTTCCAAAAACAGAATTTTGTACCTACATTGGTATGTGCGGTCAAATTCAATAAGGCTTACTTGTGATACACAGTATGTCTGACTGCTTACCCCCGGTTTCCCTTACATTTACAAGTTGTTAATTTACTGTTAACCTGTCAGTTGGTCAAAGTGCATACGAAAAAAACATTTGACAGCTGTTAACAGTAGATTAACAGACTGTTAGCGTACGAAAACCGGGGGTAACTCATTTTTAGAAAAAAAGTCAGATTCAAAATTCATATCAAGGTAGTTTTTTTTTTACTTTGATATTAGTTTCAAAACTTCGTGTATTGTAATTAGGTACAGTGAATTGTTCCGTAATTATAAAAAAAAAGTATCTTACCTACTACAAGGTATAATATTATGACCTTTCTGATGTCCTTACTTATCCTTTAAGTAAAAGACAATAGCTAATCAACTTTTGTCCATCGTGCAGCCGAATTTTCTGATGTCGTAAAATTATAATAATAAACAATAAAAAAAATACTTTCAAAAAGTAGACAATAATGTACCTACGTCACTGAAGTGCACAGGCCTTCTCTCCGAGATAAAGTATGTACGTATTACAAAGATTACTTAATTATTTTATTAAAATAGTCTATTAAGTCCCCACTGAGGGACACTGGTCTCTTCCCTGAGGAAGGTTTATGCCATACTCCACCACGGGGGCCAAGTCCGGATTGGTGGAGGCTTGCAAGACTACTCTTACTGTCAGATGTTTTCAAGCCGCCCTAAGGCCTCTGACCTCTGATAGCCAGCAGTCTCATATGAAGCAACTATACCTACTATAGCACATAGAGTTAATCTGCAGTCGGTTAGTGTGGGATAATCCTGTGTTAAATATCGTGCAAGTGGGATTGAAAATAATTAACTTAATCCCTCGGCGTCCTTCAGGTTAAGGTGTTAGATGGTGTTAGCAAGCTTTGTGTTGCTTTGGAGACCCGTGTCAAGGCGCTTCCAATGTGTCGGGACGCGGCTTTTAATTTATTATTAATTATTCAAGACTTGCTATCACACGAAATAATCTTATATATATAAAAGGAGAAGCTGACTGACTGACTGACTGACTGACTGACTGACTGACTGACTGACTGACTGACTGACTGACTGACTGACTGACTGACTGACTGACTGACTGACTGACTGACTGACTGACTGACTGACTGACTGACTGACTGACTGACATATCAACGCAGGGCCTAAACTACAAGGGTTAGAAACTTGAAATTTTGCACAGGGGTACCTTTTGCAACGTAAGGGAGCACTAAGAAAGGATTTTTGAAAATTCGTCCCCTAAGGGGGTAAAATTGGGGCTCAAAGTTAGTATTGAAATTTGGTACGAAGGTTTATCATTTAAAATTATGAAACACGTGTAAAATACTTTTTTTTAAATCATCCCTTAAGGGGGAAAAAGGGGGGTGCAAACTTTGTATGAAACTTTGCCGTTTTTGAAGTTATTCGAATGAGGTTCAATATGAAGGTCCTTCATTGAAAGTCATGAAACACATGTAAAATAGTTTTTCGAAAATCAACTTTTAAGGGGATAAAAGGGGGGTGCAATGTTAGTATGAAACTTAGCCATTTTTGAAGTTATTCGAATGAAATTCAGCATGAAGGTCCTTCATCTATCTATCTTTATAAATTTATATCCATATCTATAAAAGGAGAAGCTGATTGACTGACTGACTGACTGACTGACATATCAACGCAGGGCCTAAACTACAAGGGTTAGAAACTTGAAATTTTGCACAGGGGTACCTTTTGCAACGTAATGGAGCACTAAGAAAGGATTTTTGAAAATTCGTCCCCTAAGGGGGTAAAATGGGGGTTCAAAGTTAGTATGAAACTTTGCGGTTTTTGAAGTTATTCAAATGAAATTTGGTACGAAGGTTTATCATTTAAAATTATGAAACACGTGTAAAATACTTTTTTTTAAATCATCCCTTAAGGGGGAAAAAGGGGGGTGCAAACTTTGTATGAAACTATGCCGTTTTTGAAGTTATTCGAATGAGGTTCAATATGAAGGTCCATCATTGAAAGTCATGAAACACATGTAAAATAGTTTTTCGAAAATCAACTTTTAAGGGGATAAAAGGGGGGTGCAATGTTAGTATGAAACTTAGCCATTTTTGAAGTTATTCGAATGAAATTCAGCATGAAGGTCCTTCATCTATCTATCTTTATATATTTATATCTATATCTATAAAAGGAGAAGCTGACTGACTGACTGACTGACATATCAACGCAGGGCCTAAACTATAAGGGTTATAAACTTGAAATTTTGCACAGGGGTTCCTTTTAGAGCGTAGGAGAGCACTAAGAAAGGATTTTTGAAAATTCATCCCCTAAGGGGGCAAAATGGGGGTTCATAGTTAGTATGAAACTTTGCCGTTTTGAAGTTATTCGAATGAAATTTGGTACAAAGATTCTTTATTTAAAATTATGAAACACGTGTAAAATAGTTTTTCGAAAATCATCCCTTAAGGGGGAAAAAGGGGGGTGCAAACTTAGTATGAAACTTGCCGTTTTTGAAGTTATTCGAATGAAATTCAGAATGAAGGTCTTTCATTGAATGACTTGAAACAAATGTAAAATAGTTTTTCGAAAATCATCTCTTAAGGGAATAAAAGGGGGGTGCAAAGTTAGTGTGAAATTTTGCCATTTTTGAAGTTATTCAAATGAAATTCAGTATGAAGCTCCTGCATTGAAAGTCATGAAAGACGTTTAAAGTAGTCTTTCGAAAATCATGCCTTAAGGGGGTAAGAGGGGGTTGCAAATTTAGTATGAAACTTTGCCGTTTATGAAGTTATTTGAATGAAATTCAGAATAAAGGTCTTTTAATGAATGTTTTGAAACACATGTAAAATAGTTTTTCGAAAATCATCTCTTCAGGGGATAAAAAGGGGGTGCAAAGTTAGTATGAAAGTTTGCCATTTTTGAAGTTATTCGAATGAAATTCAGTATGAAGCTCCTTCATTGAAAGTTATGAACGACGTGTAAAGTAGTCTTTCGAAAATCATCCCCTAAGGGGGTAAGAGGGGGTTGCGAAGTTCGCAGTTTCGCAGGCCCTAAAAGTATCCCTATCTTATTTGCAAACACTTTACTCAACTCAAGCCCACGCGGACGTAGTCGTGGGCAACAGCTAGTAACGGATAAACCTAGAACAAATATGACTTAGCAAGAATTAGTATTTGTCTGTAGGTATAATTAGTGTTTGTCTTTGCCGGAGGCAAATTTGACTGCCTGGTTGGTCGACCTGTTAAGGAGCTTAGCTACCAACAAAGAGGTTGTGGGTTCGATTCGCGTTGGGGGCCGCCGTACATTTGTACATATGGCCTCAGTCTGGGTTTTTTTATGTTTGTAATGTCCTTGCCTGGTTACCATATCACAGGGTATGTTAGTTTGGGTCCAGATCAAGTGAGTTTGTTGTGTATTTTTTTTCATTATGATGAAGTTTTTTTTTAATATAGGTAAATCTCCGCAAAATCTAAGTATCTAATCCAATATCTAACTAAGAAACTCAAGATCCATAAATCTATTTCCATTCATCCACTTGCTATGTCAAAACATTAATAACTAATAGCTTAAAAAGAACATGTTTTGGTGTAGTACCTACCTACTATAATTAATTTCATTTCATTTCAAATTCATTTCATTTCATTTCATAAGAAGTTCAAATAATAACCCCCGGTTTCTCGTAAACTAACAAGCTGTTAATCTACTGTTAACAACTATCAGTTAGGCAAAGTGTATACGAAAAAAACGTTTAACAGCTGTTAACAGTAGATTACATTGTTAGCATACGAGAAACCGGCGCGGTAAGATGGTCAAGACCCATGAATCTATTTCGACTCATCCACTTGTGTAAAAAGACCCCTTGACAATAAAAGAATTTCTCCAGAATCAGATCTTTATTCTTCGACAGCCAGAATGATAATGCGCAACAATTCACAAGACAGCTCCTTTTATACACTGTCACTTACACAAACCACGGGGACAAACCAAACTGTTTAATGTAAATGATAGGAATAAATAAAATTGAAAATATACTACAAAATTTCTAATTTGATTTTAACTTAATAATAATTATGTTATAATTATTAAATAATTTATTTTAAATTATACAATTAGCGGAAAATACTCTTTATTGATACATTTAAAATCGGAAAAAATGCCTTAGCGATAATTTGATAAATAAAATAACTCAAGAATATAATTAATATTTTGTAACAAGTTCCTGGAAATTATAAATTACAACTTGAAACTATTAAAACACTTGCTATGTCAAAACATTAATAATAGCATAGATAGGTAGAATATTTTTTTATTGTACAGGTTTTGGTATACTACTTAGAGAGAGATAGAGATAGCGAACACTGTTGTACATAAAAAAGGAAATTACACAGGTACATGTACCTACATAAATACGCCACATGCATACTTTTTTTTATTTACGCTTATAAGTAGTACTAGTTTAAAATGGATGCACTTTTTCATTACCAATAATTACATAATCGTGGCTTTCAATATTCAGCTCTCAGCATATAGGTATAGCGATGTAATAGTGACTTCAAAGCAATCGATCCATAACACTGACCTTCAGTTCAGTTTATTTATAAGCCGCCCCTTCTACTAACAACCCCTTAGCAGTAGGTATACCTACTTAAACAGTGGAATAGGTGCGGTGCGGGTGCGGTCTACTGCCTTTTAGAAAATCCTCTGGTTAAATCCCTAAGCAACTAAAAGTTTACGTAGTTTCCAATTTAGACTTGGAACAAAGGCTTCCTAGCGCGAGCAAAGAAAACATTGTATTAATAATAATTAGGTATTATGTTCTTCAAATCTGCTTTTGTGAAAAGTCTCACGCCAGTAAGCGTTAAGATACCAACGAAAAGTTGTATACAAACAGTCTGTGGTGGACTGACCTACCTACCTACGTATCAGTTGGGCAGTGAAATCGTGCACGAGTTCCTAATAATGTTTGGTATAACTAGCTACGTTTAAATTCATTAGGCATCCTTACCACACGTTTCCTGTTCACTACCAAGCTAATAGGTAAGCTCGTGCTCTAGAGCCACGCACGACCGTTCTGAACACAGAACAAAAAAAAAAGAGTAGAAATAGTGACATGAACTATCAGTAGGAAAACCAGTGTGACCAAACTCACACACACAAATCAAAAGCACACTGTGAATACCAAGCTGCCATTGGCAAATAAAGGCAATTCTGAAAAGGTCTACATCACAAAAGTTCCAAGTAAAATATGAACCTTTTCAATCATATAAACAATGATCAAAATCAAATGATAATTATGAAATTAAGTTTGACATACGATCTTTGCTTTGTAGTACCGCTACTCTACATTAGATGGAACTACCGCCGCGTGTGATCGTCGAGAAGCTTTAAGTTTTATGCCATAAAGTCGAATATTGAAAGATAACTATCTGCTATGTTGCTACTCAGGCTAAGGATGGGACATATTGCCATATCGACAAATTATAGAACTGTTTCATAAAGCGACAGTTGAAAATGAATTTGTTATGACAATGTTTTTTAATCATTTATTTTTTTTAGTATCTACATTGACAAAGTAACATAATGTATTCCCTTCTGCCAAACTATACCACAGTTCGATGTAAATTACGCAGCCGGCTACCATATTAACTGTCCTTCTGGATGATTGGCTACGCAATGTACCTAAAATGGAATTCTCATAATCTAACCATAGTCGCTTTATGAAACGAAGCCCAGCAAAAATATCGTGTACAATTTATAGAGAATAAGAAAGCCTATTGTATATATTTTTTTTAACTGTAACTTTTATTTGTCTCTTGCTTCTTGTGTGCAATAAGGAATATTCTTTTTTTTTACGTAGCCTCGATTGCCACATAACAGAAAAAAAGAGTAGAAAGAGTGACATGACCTATTAGCAGGAAAACCAGTGTGACCAAACTCACACATAAGCCAAAACCCACACTATGAATGCCAAGCTGCCATTGGTAAATAAAGGCAATGCCGAAAAGGTCTACATCATAAAAGTTCCACGTAACATATGAACCTTTTGGTGATATAAACAACGATCAAAATCAAATGATAATGATGAAATTAAGTTTGACATTAGATCTTTGTTCGTAGTACCGCTACTCTACACTAGCTAGAAATCCCGCCGCGTCTGACCGTCGAGAAGTTTTATGTGATAGACCATAAAGTCGAAAATTAAAAAACAAGTATGTGCAATGGTGCTTCTCAGCTATGGATGGCGTATCGACAAATTATAGAATTGTTTCGTAAAGCGACAGTTGATATTTAATTCAATTACAATTCGATGTAAATTACGCAGCCTGTTAGTATATTAACCTACCTTCTGGATGATCGGCTACGCAACGTATATGGAATTCTCATATGAAACTAACCATAGTCGCTTTTGAAACGAGGCCCAGCAAACTTATCGTATGTATAGTTTGCTTATTTTTTTATTTATTTATTTAAAATGACATTTGCCAACGAAAGTCACGAGACTTCCCCATAGATTTATGGAGTAAGCGTTGATTAAATTATCTAGACCCCCCCAGATGATTTTACTACACGAGCACATAAAATCATCTAACTTTGAAATTATGCATGCTGGTTTAGTTTTGACGACAATACGCCAATCTATACTAATAAAAATGACATGTTTTTTTAACTTAAACTTTGGGCACAACACATTGTAAACATTTAATTAGTCCGGATCTACTTACGGGTGTTGTTTTATCGGACGAGTCCGACTAGGTTTCGCTCCGATACGCAGAGCAGTGAGTGGGTGGTGAGCAGAGAAGGACCTTGCGTCGTTCGGTTGCTCGTCTCAAAATAGGATGGGTAAGTTGATCCGGATTAAAAGTTTACAAAAATGACATGATACTGCAGTCAGGACCACATTCTCGCAAAGGAACTAAACAGCGTCAAGGAACATGATCAATAAATTTTGCGCAGTATCAAAAATAATTGCAACTAAAAATGTGTTAAATAATAATAATAATAATAAAAGATGATAATAAACACTTACATACAGGCACATACATTGCCCCTGGCCCCACCCTGGGATACCCTTTGTCGTGGGCACCAGAAACAACGACGTCACAAACATGTTAACATACAAGACCTGGGATTGTTTTTTGTCCCCAGCCGGGATTCGAACCCGGGATCTCTCGCATGGTAGTCAGATGCACTAACCACTGCGCCACAGCGGTCTTCAATTAAAATAAAATAACGACAATTATTTTCCCAAAGTACCTAATTAGACGCAGGTAATTATTTATTACTGCTAAGTCATAGACAATATAGAGTTAGAGGAAATATAGAGTTTTTAGAATAATTAAAATAATTTGCGTTTAAATATTATCGATAGATTTTTATAATGTTGTGTCCCAGCTGCAATTGCTACTCATTTGAGTAGCATTCAAATGTTGACAGAAATTTCTAGAAAAAGTACACAGACTTCGACGAAAATTGAACATTATATTCCAGTAACTAAAGGTGGTTTTACTTTCTCACTTTCGGATTGCTTTCCTTGTTCATGTCATTACAAATTTAATTTCTATTAAATTAAATACAATGGAAATACTACTTACCGATGGAATGTTACGGCATGATCGGTACATTTTGGTCCCCAACTTTTATTTTTGCACTCTAACACAGCACAATAAGGCATTTTAGTAGGGTTTTCACAATTGTTTGCTTTACTAGAAGCGCACGGCAACTGAGGTAAGAAAAACTGTCATAGACTACGCTTATGCAATACATTGCTAATTTGAGGCACGCGGGCACCGCCCACTTACGATTTCTACTCTTTTTTTTTGTTCTGTGGTTCTGAATACCCAAGCTCTATCTATCTTTCTTTTTTTTTTTAAATCTTTTATTTTATTGAAGGTTTGGTACACAAAGTGACCATTTTCTATCTACAATCTATTTACTGAAGCGAACGACTAAAGGTAAACAAAGATACAGCATCTCTCAAACTTACATGTCACTCAAAATAGCTCATGCACGCAGCTTTGCTTGCATCGTATACCCACATAGGTTTAGGTAGGTACTGTTTAAGGAAAACAGACAGACAACCAAACAAGACAAGACAAACACTAAAGAAAATAAAATAGTTTAGAGAAGTTGCACTCACATCAACAACGTCAATCGTGAGTAAATATGGCGTCGGGGTGGCTATCTTACTTTTTTTTGCCTTTGATTAAAAAAGAGGATAGTAGTCAGCCCTCCATACTTCTTCCCACACTTCGCGTAGCGCATTAGCATAAATTAATCGATCATAATCGGCCTTTAAACAAAAGTCCTACATCTTTGCTAGTTGCGAACATATTTGGCAGCAGTAGGATCGCTTTTAATTGAGGACCACTGAAATTTTAGGTATTTTTTGGGGCATAGATCTCTTAAGCAAATGGTATTTTCATGATAAAATAAAATATTTAGTTAAATAAACTGCGTGTGAGGGATAAATCAGGTAGTGTGTTACAGTGTTAATGTGTTTATTGCTTATTGGCATTTATTAGCCATATAGTTTTGTATTACTTTGCTAAATATTATGCAGTGTTATAAATGTGGCATATTGAAAAACCAAATTTTTGACATGTTTACACTTACTCGTTCGCTTCAGTAAGTAAATATGGTGTAATCTAATCTCTTTAAACGTGCAATTCTTGTACATATATTTATATATAATCAGAATCTCGGAAACGGCTCCAACGATTTTCACGAAATTTTGTAGGCAGATGCTTTCGGGGGCGTTTAATTGATCTAACTAGGTTACATTTTTAGAAAACGTTGTTTTATCCGTGTTTTAAGGCAATTGAAATTTGCTATAATAACATACAGAGGTAAATTTCGCGTCTACCTGCAAGGTTGGGATAGTCCTGACGGGAAAACGGGCGACCCGTTTCGGGCCGATTTCAAGAGACCCGGTTCGAGACTTGATGTTTTTTTTTTCAAGTTCTTTTTTTGTTGGAAAAGGATTACCTATTTTAAATTTATATTACAAAAAAGTACCGAGCAAAGCTCGGTCACCCGGGTACTAGGTATTTTATGGGCTCACCTTGAAAGGCGGCCTCGAAGAGCTGCGGGTCGGGCGTGGCGGGCCCGGCGCGGCAGCACAGCAGCAGCGCAGCTAGCGGCGCGAGCCGGAGCGCGCCCATCGCGCCGCTACGTGCCGCGCGGCCGCCGCATGCGCACCGCTGTTCCTAGCGACAACAAACAAGTTTTATTAGTACTGGCCTTCGCAGGCCTAATTCTGTGGGCCAAATGCTGTGGGAATACTGACAAATTAATGATCCCAATGGGATAATTGCATTGCATTGTAGCAAGTTACGAGTACCTACGCTGCCAAGGGCTGTCTGACGATCCGTGTAGGTACTGTACAGTTGACAGGAGGTGAACCTATACATTTTCGTTGGAAAGCCGTTGACGACGCACGCGAATAAAGATTGATGCTATGTCGAATGTTCACTGTGTAGGTAGGATTCAGAAATGTTATGGGTGATTTTGAAAAAAGAAAACCCTGACCAGTTGTCCAATAAAGGATAAGTGGCTTTAAATAATCCGAAATGCTGTGACCTTCTGTGCGCATTACACGACAATCCTAATCAAACAATGCATGGATGGGTCCAGACTTTTTTTATGGCCCGGTCACTGTTAAGTGACCGTGTTATAAAGATTTGTCCTTCGCCGTGGTATGTATCGGCGTGTATCAGCCAGCGGGTTACCCACGCATACAGTGCCACCATCTTATCTGTTCAGTTGATAGCGGCGTTAGTAGAGAATTTAGTAGTAACTTTTAAGAAATTTACCTAGAAAAATCAGAATATTTTAACCCGTCTTTCAATTTTAATGAAAATATATCGATAAATCATAAGTAAATCATAAGTAAGCAAAATAAATAAAGTAATTGAAAAAATGGGGAACAGGATTTACAATTAATACGTTAGTTACAATTTTGCCCACCTGAACAAATAACTTGGTGGCGCTGTACGTCGTTTCTTCCGCGCCGTTTCCATAGTCAAGGTCGGGCCAGAGGTTTAAATAAAATGCCAAAGACTGATTCCAAATGTTTGGGAACCGGCCGCCGGCATTTTTTTCTTCTCGGTGTAAAGGAACGTTTTGTTTATAATAAATCTGCAAACGTTGGAACGTGAATGTCATTCCTTCGTGCGATACAGGGTTGGATTTCGTACTATAATTATAGTATTTATACTCTAATTCCATGCTTCGTACTATATACTATCCATATCTGGGGAGAGTACAACAAAATACTATAATTTTAGAACAGTCTATAATTAGCCGTTTTCCATCATTTTTCCTTTCTTTTCTTTTTCTTTCACTTTCCTTTTATTTATTATTCTGTTGGTACGATTGTGCATAAAGTAGTCTTGTCGTGAGTGCATTTTTTTGTGTGAGTGCATTCATTTTTTCATGTTCATTCGAATCGAATTTGAAACGAATGGTTGGTGGGCAAAGTTGGGGGCGGGGATGAAAATGATGAAATCCAGAGAAACCGAGAGAATGCACGCCAAGGAAAAAACGTCTGAATAGAGGTGATATGGTCGAAAAACAAAAATACTATAATTTCGTACAAAATACTTGAAAATACTATCTTTTTTGTTTTTTTGTGCTCTCCCTTTCAACGTACCTAAATCCAACCCTGTGTGTGAGTGCATTCATTATTTCATGTTCATTCGAATCGAAATTGAAACGAATGGTTGGTGGGTAAAGTTGGGGGCGGGGATGAAAATGACGAAATACCGAGAGAATCCACGCCTAGAAAAAACGTCTGAATAGAGGCGATATGGTCGAAAAACAAAAATACTATAATTTTGTACAAAATACTTGAAAATATCTTTTTTGTTTTTTTGTGCTCTCCATTTCAACGTACCTAAATCCAACCCTGGTGCGATACGGCCAAATTCGAAAAGCCTTTATTGCCGCACATTTGACTAAGCGAAGGGAACGTTTTATTTTATTCTTGCTTGTTTGTTTGTTGTTTTGACGTTTGTTTGTTCCAAACAAACCATCATGAAAAATGAAAACTGAAGTTTTTCGTGTCGCGCCGCTGATTCGCTGAATTCAATTTCTATTTGCCTCCAACCAACAAGCGATAACTAATCAACGCAATGATTTTATTTCGTGCAGTTTCCATAATGCTTTCACATGTTATCGGCTTTTGTGTGTTCCTATGTTTCGGCGAAGTGGATCTGTTGAATAATGGGCTGGCTCTGCGTCCCCCGATGGGATGGATGTCGTGGGGTCACTATGAATGCGCCGTCGACTGTGAAAATAATCCTAATTTCTGTCTGAAGTAAGTCTGGAACCTTTCCACGCAAAAGGTTACTATAAATGTAACCTTATGCGTGAATTTCAATTAGCCAGTATTCGGGGACTGCTGAAAGTAGGCGCCCCTCAAACTACGCTTCTTTCTGTCCGCGGCCATCCTCAATCGGCCGCTGCGAGCAATTTGCCTCAGATCGGCAGACGTGATTCTCTCAAGCATATTGTTATCATTTTTTCATAGGTAGATTGTCTTGTTTCTTCTCAAAGAAAGGATTAAGGTAATTGACATGTCATATTAGATTAGCAAGTCCCAAATGTTCTGAACTGTTATATGGTCAACAGTTTTTAACTGTACAGTATAATACATTTATGGTCCACCACCAACTTAATGTAAATTATAATATTTTTTTCCCCAGTGAACAGCTGATAATAAACGTAGCTGATGCATTCTATAATGACGGCTACCAGGAGGCCGGGTACGAGTACATCATCATTGATGACTGCTGGTCTGAAAAGGAACGGGACAGTGACGGCAGACTTGTTCACGACCGGAAGAGATTTCCTAATGGAATGCGGTACTTGGCCGACTATGTAAGTTAGAAAGAAAGAAAAGATATGTATTACAACAAAACACATTTCTAGGCTGACTGGAAGAAATTTCTTTAGAAATTGGCACATAATTTTTATCACAAACATGTTATTTAAGTTATATTAGGTATGTAATTTTTTTTATTGCGCAATAAAATGTAACAACAACAACACATCACATCTGTTATAATTGCTTGTTAACTAACTGTCAAAATTCCATGGATACAGACAGATAAAATTGGAGTCATTCAGGATTTGGTGCATATAATATAGGTAGTTCTACAATAATTACATGATCTAGGTTCTTTATTACATTTGATCGGCCCAATAATAATGATACTGACGAAGATTAATTAATTTTCTGACTGAAAATGTTTTTTTTGTGGACCATGTTTTCTATCTATTATATAGCTCATTAATTATGCTTTCTCTTCAAAACAAAATGTGGATGAGGATGGCCGAAGACAAAGAGCAGTGGGGTGTATTAGGGAAGCCCAAGTCCAGCAAACAGACAAATAAGTTACATACATTTGTGAAGTGGTAGTAGTGATACCACTCACTAACTGTGACGGAAAACATGTAATTTTGGTTTTAATTGAGCATGTCAAATAATTTATTGTTGGTCGTGTCAACTACCGATTCTGCAAATCGGATCGAAACCTGGTCCATGAGCATTACTATGGGCTTCAGAGCAATCCGACATAATAGATCAGTACGTAGTACGTATGTATGTGATGAATCAAAGCGAAACCTGGTCGGACGCTTCCTACAAAAAGTCAAATAAGGGCCTTTCTCCACTTCTTCGGTCCGGCAAACGTTAATTACTGGTCCGATTTAGAAACACACAAGAATACTAGTAAGCTTCTCCACTACTCCGGCATCCGGTTTTTAACGGTCCGATAATTTGCTAGATCGATAGGGTGTATTAGGGAAGCCCAAGTCCAGCAAACAGACAAATAAGTTACATACATTTGTGAAGTGGTAGTAGTGATACCACTCACTTACTGTGACGGAAAACATCGTGAAGAAATCCTAGTATCTAAGGTATTTACTTACCGACTTTGCAACTAAAATGTGAAGTTTGATGAGCTGTCGACTGTACTATGAGGCTAAGTGCGGAAATCTTAGGTCTTACTAGATAGCAGACAAATCACGGCTGATTGATTGACCCATCAACAGACTGACTTCATCGGTAAATTGATTGATTGAAGAAGAAAATCGGTACATTGATTGAAGAAGAAAAACATTTATTGTACCACCAAGGCACAACAGAAACAAAATAAACGGTCAAGTAACAACGCAACAGTGAAAAAAAAGAAACAAATAAATTAAAACAAAAGCATATAATAGTCTGTGGTATGTGATTGATCGATGACCCTCTGCCCCTTCCAGATCCACTCAAAAGGCCTGAAGTTTGGCATGTACACCAATGTGGCCGAGGTGACGTGCAAACTCTACCCCGGGTCGCGGCACTATTTAAAGACCGACGCCCAGTCATTCGCCGAATGGGGCGTTGACTATTTGAAGGTAGTTTATTTCGGTATATCTAAATTAGCAATTTCCTACTTGTCTTTGCAACCATTAAGAGGTCTGCTTCACTACGCGTGTCGGTATCGAACGCGTAAGTACATGCGGCGACCACTCCGGAGTGGCAAATAGGTAGGAAATCAGGCGCCAGAAGAGGTAAGAGTTACGCGGTAGAAAGAGAGGCAACATGTAGGTGAATATAACTAATTGTATCGCCGCTAGAGTCCCTTTTTCTTTAATTGATTTTGCGTAGTAAATCTTCTGTACTACCTGTACTATTATGTATTCTGTGCCATTAATAATACCATTTCAAAATCTACGCCCAATCGTTGCGATGCTATAATATCAGGGGTGAAAAATGGTCAGAAAAGTCAGAAAAACTCAGTTTTTTTAGGTAAGATCAGTAAACGTCAGTTTTTGAAAAATGGTCCGTAAATTCAATATTTTGAGGACCATAGGGATTGTATTCCACACAGAAGTCCTCAGGTTTCTGTAGATCGAGGTAAAAAAAAAACAATGTTTTAGAGTGACAGTCTTTCAAAAATCTCTTAACATAATGTTTTTCGGTAGATCCCCATACATTATACGTTTATTTAAGAATTTGTTCTTATTTTTCGTACAATCTCTATATCACTTTAAAACAAGTTATAATCAAATAATGTTTATTTATAGAATAATACACAATGCCAGATAACAATGTTACTTAGATATAAAAAATACAATTTTATCTAAACTACTGTAGATTGTCAACTCGGCAAAACCTGGGCCCAGTTCTAGTGACTGGTGCCTCTGCCTACCCCTTCGGGGATAACGGGCGTGAGTTTATTTATTTTATTATTTTTTGTAACTGTAGATTGTTTACGGCCAAAGAAACCACGCTCATAATTTTACTATTGCAGGTGGATGGCTGCTTCGTTGAAGATAGCTTCCTTGACATAGGTAATTAATTACTGTCTCTATCGTATTTTATTAAGGACATCAATAGGGAAAACAAATAATTTTATCGCAACAATAATAACAAAGGACACAGCCGATAAGAAACATCCACAAATCGAGATTTAATAATTACAAATATACCAACTTCATGTGCGTTCGTGCGTGGGTGCGTGTATGCGTGCTTGCGTGTTTGCGTGCGTGCGTGCTTGAAGTTGGTATATTTGTAATTATGAAATCTCTATAAATATAAATAAAAATTCTTTATTTCAGGCATTATAACCCATATTATGTTAGTGACAATGGTGACTTAAAAACTATATTAGTAATTATAATTTGCCCCAAATAAGTTACTCTTAAAACGGAATTTTCTATGAAAGTACCGAATTAGGACGTCATATTTCAGAGCACTCTTTTTATGTTTAATTGTAATAACTAGTAATTGACTAAAGTCTGATTTTTATTTCAATTAAAAAAAAAACAGTCACGATGACATCTCAATACAATCCAATGTCTGAATGTTGCTAGTACGCAAAAACCAAATCACCCCATTTTACTTCCAAGTAAAAATTGTTTGTGCTACTTGGGTGTTTTTTTTTAGACTTTGCTCTTAGGAGGAATTAAACTTTAATGTATTTTATGTAATAAGGATTTTGCTCACACGAGCCTTCTATTCACTGTAAAAAAATGTACCGAGTAAACCTATATATATTATAACGGTAACACCGCGTCATTTTTTTTTTCATCGAATTAAAAAAGAGACTGTAGAAGATATACTGAGATACATTTTCCGAAATATTTTGTAATTTCGGTTTTAATCGAGCATGTCAAATAATTTATTGTTGGTCGTGTCAACTACCGATTCTGCAAATCGGATCGAAACCTGGTCCATGAGCATTACTATGGGCTTCAGAGCAATCCGACATAATAGATCAGTACGTAGTACGTATGTATGTGATGAATCAAAGCGAAACCTGCTCGGATGCTTCCTACAAAAAGTCAAGTAAGGGCCTTTCTCCACTTCTTCGGTCCGGCAAACGTTAATTACTGGTCCGATTTAGAAACACACAAGAATACTAGTAAGCTTCTCCACTACCGGCATCCGGTTTTTAACGGTCCGATAATTTGCTAGATCGAAACGGTATTTTACCGGGCCGAAGTGATGGAGACGTACACGTTTTTGCACCGCGCATACAACCCGAAAATGTTCCCATACTATTTTATTTACATTAATAGAATGTGTGGAAAAACCCCTGCCTCGAATAGAAAAACCGAGGAATTTTAATAAAGCACTGCGTCACGTCCATTGCCGATTATAATCGGATGAAGTGGAGAAGCATAGTCCGGCATCCGATATTTTTCTCATGTCTGATTCCGGTTCCGACGCCGGACCGGAGCAGTGCAGAAAGGACCTAAGTGTATCCGGAAAAAAGTAAATAATTTATATTTCTTTCCAGCGTATATCGAACTCGGCCGCTACTTGAACCAGACTGGGAGGCCGATGGTCTATTCCTGCAGCTGGCCATATTACAAGCAGTTTATTTATAACATTACAGACGTAAGTACCTCACTGTACTCTGATTTTTCATTTCGTGTACCAATCTGACAGCTGACAGCTGCAAGCGCTCTTTCTTTTTTTAATGTTGCCAGCTCAAGGAGTATCGTTCTCAACATTCTTAGCTAAAATTCTACTTTTTATTTGCTTAATGATAACTAGGTACCTACTGCGTTGCAAGCTTATCGTAATGAAAAAATAGTATAGTATCATCTAAGTGATCAAGTCGCTTTTTTTTTAAATTTAGTAAAATTAGTAATTCTAGAATCTTAATTTACGTTGATCAGTAATAAAAGTAGCGTTGATTTTTAACTACAGTGACATTTTTCCAGTCCGGATTAGTGGAGGCTTGTAAGACTAGCGGCTGGTCTTACTGTCAGAAGTTTTCAAGCCGCCCTAAGGCCTCTGACTTGGCTTAACGACTGCCATCCATCGACGGCAGCCGGCACCAACTGCTTAACGTGCCTTGCGAGGCACGGAACCGCTCGAAAAAAATGCCACTAGCGTTAGTCATAGACGGTCGCCCATCCTGCATAGACTCACAGCATGATATGACAGCAGCAGTGAATATCTCACAGCGTTACATCTAATCCACCCTTATCTCCAGTTGCCCTACAGGCAGATATCGCAACACTGCAATATGTGGCGCGACTACCACGACGTGTTCTGTGTTTGGGGCTCCGTGGTGAATATCATACGGTATTTTGAGCGGCGCTACAACGTCATGGGTCGCCTCCACGGCCCCGAGACCGGATGGTTCGACCCGGATATGGTGAGTGTCGACCAGCCTTTATATTACGTAATTTCCACTCTATCCGGTCAAGCATTTGGACCACTTGAAAAAGTCAAAATAATAATGTTCATGACAGTTCGGAGTAGGAGTATGAGATACGACATCTGCGCATCTGCTTACCATGCGAGAGGTCCCGGGTTCGATCCCTGGCTGGGGAGAAAAAAAAAACTCCAGGTCTTGGATGTTTACATGTTTGTGACGTCGCTGTTTCTGGTTCCCACAACACATGGTATCCTAGGGTGTAAATGTTTATGTTTGAACAAAAAGGCTAAATCAGACAACTCCATACATTGGTGTCTTACGTAATTGCACCCCTGGGCTCCGATCGGATGGAAGATGGTTCTTTTTGTCATTGCGTACTAAGACCCCTGAAGAACCGCCATACTGTTACAAATGACCAAGTAATTTGTGTCACTATCTCCCGGTCTATTGCGTACGTGTTAAAAAATATCATTATCAGACAGCGGATTAATATATTTTACGATTACCAAAACTTTCTGCGAAAGCGCCTGGTTATTATATGTTAGCAATTTTTTTCTTTATCTTTGTAATAAAGACGTATAAATAATACTGTATTTTTCACACTGTCAAAATAATCGCCTATTGTGCGTAACTTAGAAATCAAAGGCATTGTTACATGACCGGATCTGAACTCGCATCCTCCCAATTGAGAAGTCGGCGTTCTACCGCGCCGAGTAAAATTCGAATGATAACGATGACCATAGTTCCTCATCTTCTCAGTGAAAAGTAATAAAGTATTTATTGCCATAAAATGGTTCACTTATTATCTGACCCCCACACTAGGCATGAAAGGGGGATGGGGGATAAAAATAAATCATTCTGTAAATACAAAATTAAAAAAATAAATAAATATGAAACCACATCCTTAGAACATGCAAATCTAAGGCATATGTGCGCGCGCGCGTGTGTGTGTGTGTGTGTGTGCGTGTGTGTGTGGGACCATAATTCCTTTCAGCCTTCTAATCGACGACCTCTGTGGCGTAAAGGTTAGCGCTTCTGCTTACCATGCGAGAGGTCCCGGGTTCGATCCCCGGCTGGGGAGAAAAAAAAAACTCCAGGTCTTGGATGTTTACATGTTTGTGACGTCGCTGTTTCTGGTTCCCACGACACAGGGTATCCTAGTGTGGGGCCAGAAGCAATGTATGTGCCTGTATGTAAATGTTTATGTTTAATCACAGTTCCCCCTTTCCCCCAGTTAGTAGTGGGCAGGGGCTGCCTGACCCCGGGTCAGGGCCGTGCCCAGATGGCAGCCTACGCGATGATGTCCGCCCCTCTCATCATTAGTTGCGACATGGCCAATATCAGTGCTGAGGAGCGGACTACCCTGCAAAACTTGGACCTGATTGCCATAGCGCAGGACGATAGGGGACTGCCGGCTCGGCCTACCTGGGTGAGAATATTCGCTTTGGTAGTGAAGAGAGTAAACCCACATTTTATTCAAAACGAGTTAGTAGCACAATAGGGTAGTTTCCAGGGTCAAAATAATTAAATTCTATTTAGTCCGTATTTGAGATTATAAAACAATATTGGACACGTATTTTTTCTTTTTTCGATTAAACAAAAAATAACAAAGATACAGCCCATTAAAGTTACCTGTGACGTCATTCCGTGCTAAAAAATGCAGCACGGCGTGACGTCACACGTAACTTTAATGGGCTATATCTTTGTCATTTTTGGTCTAATTTACAAATAAAAAAATACGTGTCCCTTATTTTTGAATAATCTAAAAGACGGACTAATTACATTTTTTAGGGCAACTAGCCTATTACAATGAGAATAATAGTACATTACTGCATCGGCCAGCAAAAGAGGCATTGATAGACGGACGTGGAAATGTGGGCCGAGGCGAAGCCGAGCCGAAATGTATAAAGTACCTATGATTGGCAAGCTTAACTTTAAAAAATCGGAATAAGAATCTAAACTAAATTCCATTTTATAACCTAGCATTGAGTAAATAGGGTAGTTTCCAGGGTCAAAATAATTAAATTCTATTTAGTCGGTATTTTAGATAATAAAAAAAAATTGGACGCGTATTTTTTCTTTCTTCGATTAAAGAAAAAATAACAAAGATATAGCCAATTAAAGTTACGTATGACGTCACTCCGTGCTAAAAAATGCAGCACGGCGTGACGTCACACGTAACTTTAATGGGCTATTATCTTTGTCATTGTTGGTCTAATTTACAAATAAAACAATACGTGTCCCTTATTTTTGAATAAGCTAAAAGAGGGACTAATTACATTTTTTTAGGGCAACTGGGCAATAGGCTAGTTGCCCAGTTGCCCTAAAACATTTAATTAGCCCGTCTTTTAGATTTTTCTCGGACATTACGTTTCCCAGAATTCACCCTAGGGTGAATTTTCTAGGGTAACAGATCGGAATAACCGACCTAAGCTCTCGCCTGTCTCCCAGAGGGGTAGGATCCTCAGAGATCACTTTCGCTTCATCGACATTCATTAGTCGTTGCATGCACGCCCGTCGGTTTCGGGTACTTTTATATTGCCCTTTGCTGAATTTTTTCTTAGGTTTTTTATACATGTAAGGTAAAAAATGCTTATGGCATTAAGTCTGCCGCATTCTGTCTACTATATATATTTTAATGTAAATGCAATAAAAGTATCAATAAATAAATAACGCACTTCTTTAATTTTTTCCCATTATAAGTTACTTGTATTCAGATCCATCAGCACAATTTTGTTTACATAATATTTACATACAGTCACTTACATTGCTTCTGGCCCCACACTAGGATACCCTGTGTCGTGGGAACCAGAAACAGCGACGTCGCAAACATGTAAACATCCAAGACCTGTGTTTCTTTTTTTTTGTCCCCAGCCGGGATTCGAACCCGGGACCTCTCGCATGGTAGTCAGATGCGCTCACCGCTGCGCTACAGAGGTCGACTCGTTTAAAAATTGTTTCCATCATATATGAAATAACTAGCTGTGCCCCGCGGTGTTACCCGCGGTTCATCGATTTTCCCGTAGGAATAAGATATTTCCCCGCGGTAAAACGTAGCCTATGTTTTAATCCAGGGTATCGGCTAACTCCGTACCAAATTTTATTAAAATCCGTCCAGCCGTTTCAGCGCTAAAGACTGACAAACATATAAACACACACACAAACTTTCACGTTTATAATATTAGTGTGATGGTCCGAACGATTGCTTTTTTCACAGCTATCACGTTTCACAACGTTGTGGGTCAAAACCCACGCCCCGTACAAAGGCAATCGCTATCCCTCGCACACGTTCGCCTTTGTCAACGTGGGCAGAGCCCACGAAGCAATGGATGTTACACCCAGGGCGTACGGACTCAATTGTACGGACGGGTATACTGTTTTGGTGAGTTTAGTTACCGCACTTATGCATAAAAGTCTATATTGTATGGGGCCTATGATTTATAATAAAATACCAAGAGATATACGAGAATTTGACATGGGCCAATTCAAATTTAAATTGAAAAAAATGCTACTAGAAAAATGCTACTATAAGCTAATAGAATTTCTAACTGATTGATTTATTATTATATGACTATGTACTGACTCTTCTACACACAAACTTGACTTTGAAATGAACTTTAATATTTGACAAGTTGATATTTCATTTTTTTTTTTTTTTTTGTTCGGACTGCATTTGAATTTACCAATATCAACATAATTGACGTAAATATAGCTCGTATGGAAAGTATTTTGTGATAGAGATATATTTTAATGACAAACGATGGTGCTCTCTCTAAATATTTTTTAAGTCCCGATGGGCGAAACATGTACAGGACGTATTTCAATGTAACAACCTTATATCTCATGTTTGACAAATAAATAATCTTTATCTTTATCTTTATCTTTAGTTACTTGGTGGTTGGTTTAGTTAAGCGGTGGTGGCGTAGTGGGGTTGACCCTTGCTTCTCGGTCATGAGGGTCTGGGTTCGAACCACGCATGTACCAATGACGTTTATATACGTACATTTGTTTGTTTGTACAGCAACACTTGTCACGTTTGGGACCTAATAAACTGTGCAAGACGTGGTTCCAGTTCTAGTGATTGGTGCCTCTGCCTACCCCCTCGGGGATAACGGGCGTGAGTTTGTTTTTTTTATTTTAGTTACTTGAAAACCTCTGATTTATAAGCTCATTATTCCAATAAATATAAGATAAGAATATTCTTTATTGTGCACAAGGAAAAACACAAACAAAAAATATTTACATATTTTTTGTTGGTGTTCATGGAGTCCACAGAAAGTGGTCATTTTAAATTCTTTCGTGTATTTCTTCTAAAAAAGGTAAACGAAAATTTACGTTTGAAATAAGCCGCAGTCTATACGTATACAGTTTGTCAAAAAATACTAGAAACCGGAAGTGAAAGTTTACTAATTGTTTTATTGAAAAACCTAAACATTTAATATATTTATTGAAGCACATTACCTTAATTTATGTAAAAGCACACGTTTTTAATTTATTTAATGCTTGTAAGTGCAAGGTATTAACAAATGTAGACAAAAAGTCCGAGCAAAACCGTACTCTTTAATGTCTACATTTTCTTGACAGATTGTACTTTATGAGCGTCAAAGTTGTTAGTTTACATCATCATCAACCCATTATGTCCCCACCAAGGGGCACGGGTCTCTTCTCTGAGGAAGGTACAGGCCATACTCCACCACGGGGGCCAAGTCCGGATTGGTGGAGGCTTGTAAGACTAGTGGCTGGTCTTACTGTCAGAAGTTTTCAAGCCGCCCTAAGGCCTCTGACTTGGCTTAACGACTGCCATCCATCGACGGCAGCCGGCACCAACTGCTTAACGTGCCTTGCGAAGCACGGAATCGCTCGGAAAAAATGCCACTAGCGTTAGTCATAGACGGTGACCCATCCATGGACTGAACGTGCCGTATGTTGCTTAACCTTAGTGATCGTTCAAGATCACTCAGGCAGCCCAGGCTACGAGCGATTCGGTTAGTTTACAATTAATACATTTTGTCGAAGTTGTACTGGACAATCAGTGCACTGAGTTCATAAAACACAATTGACCTCTGTAGCGCAGCGGTAGCGCGTCTGCCTACCATGCAAGAAGCCCGGGTTCGAATCCCGGCCGGGGACAAAAAAAACTCCAGGTCTTGAATGTTTACATGTTTGTGATGTCGCCGTTTTCGACTCCCACGACACAGGGTATCCCAGTGGGGCCAGAAGCAATGTATGTGCGTGTATAGTCTGTTAGCTTTTAGAATATACCTCGGGCTCTAGAGTAGGCTTCGGTTTTCGCCGAAAGCACACGAGTGTAATACTACCTCCTGCTCTGTATATAACTTTTCTTCACTATTTTGAAAAGTTATAAATAATAGTACAAAATAAACCTTACCTTATTGCAATATGTATAGTCGGTTTTTGATTGGTCAGTTGAGGTATATTCTAAAAGCTAACAGACTGTATGTAAATGTTTGTTTATTATTAAGGCCCAACGCGGACTCGTGAAACATGCGGGGGTAATCCTTTTAACCACTAGACCAACAGGGAGTAATTTATTCAATCAGTAAATTTTAGGTAACTGGAATCCCTCCGGACGACTTTGACATTTTCTTAAACTCTACTCTTTCCAAAATCGTCTCTTTTTTAACTTGCCATATCTTTACTTTGTCTCTTTTTTAAAATGGACTCTTTTCTAATTCGTCTGTTTTTTAACTTGCCGTTTTCTTACTTGTCCTCTCTTTTAAACTTGTCTCTTTCCTAACTTGACTCCTTCCTAATTCGTTTCAAGTAAAACTTGGTGTTTTGCTTAGTCGCTGTTAGGTAGCTTGGTATTTGAGATTCGATTAAAACCTACTTGAATGATAACCCTTGTTGATGTACAAATACAAAAGTAAAAGTAATAAGTGTACAAAAAATACAAAAAAACAAGAATGTGTGTGTGTGTGTGTGTGTGAGTATTAAACTGCTGATTGGACGTTTCAATACGGTATTTGACACTATCAACAATAAATTATTTGAGATGCTCAATTAAAACAAAAATTACAAAATGATTCGGAAAATGTATTTCTTTTAATCATATACTAGTTATTACAATTTTTAAATAGATGAAACGTAAAAAGAGTGCTCTGAAATGTGACGTCACAAGCAAGTATTTTCATACAAAATTCCGTTTTAAAAGTAACTCATTTGACATCCTGTCAAATACCCAATTGTGGATTCAGAGAATTTTCTATGGAATTTTCGTTGGGAAAGTGTCACGGTAAAAACACGTCGAAGTCGTCCAGAGTGGACTTGAGTTAGAAAAGAGTCAAAAGAGACAAAGTAAAGAGATGGCAAGTTATAAAAGAGAGTTTGGAAAGATTTAAGAAAATGTCAAAGTCGTCCGGAGGAACTGTAATGAATATCTCGTATTCAGTTGCCATGCTGAATAGGCTATTTGACCGATTTCTGAAAACCATCTTATATTTTTTGTTGGTGTTCATGGAGTCCTCACAAGTGTTAATTTTAAATTCTTTCGAGTATTATGCACAGGAATTGTGTCGTCACTTCCCAGTAAACCTACCAATGAACGTAAGAAAGAATGAATGATAGACGCCATTTTTACTGGCATGTGACGTCATCATAGAATCGGCCAATCCAGGCCGTTTTCGATACAATGGCTGCAGATACATAATTATCAATTTTTATCTTGTTTTTTTTACAAATAGTAATAGTTTTTTTTAGTTAAAATGCCTTAAGGCGGTTTTAATTTCATAATTTCTACGAAGACGAATAAATAATACTGTTTTTTTCACATTGCCAAATAGTCTATTATTGAAATAAGAAATGTATTGTGTAACGGTCGTCTGCACAACAAAACATACAAGTCAACAGTATAATAATAATAACTTCCACGCAACACAACCACTTACCTGGTCCCAAACTAGGATATCCTGTGTGTATATGGAAAAAATTAAAAAAAACGAACAGATTTTCAGATCAGGAGTGTCTATGTAAGGTAATCTTATTTTTAATTATAATTCGTTTGCAGATTAATTGTAGATTCATTAAAGTTAAAAAACTTAAACACAGCAAAAGTGGCAACCTTTATAGGCTAGATACTTACCTTAAAACCCTTTATGTTTTATAATTAAGATGTATTAGTGTACTAGCTACTGGTTGTCATAAGTAAGTAAATAAATGGTATCCAGGCAAGGCAACTTCTGACAGTAAGACCAGCCACTAGTCTTACAAGCCCCCACCAATCCGGACTTGGCCCCCGGAGTATGGTGTATACCTTCCTCAGGGAAGAGACCCGTGCCCCTCGGTGGGATGACATCGAAAACCATACTAGGAAAGCCTGTATCCAGTGTCATGGCTCTCGACGAAACAATAAAATCTATCTTCTATCCCCGACTGAGGAAAATAAAAAACTCCAGGTCTTGGACGTTTACATGTTTGTGACGTCGCTGTTTCTGGTTCCCACGACACAGGGTATCCTAGTGTGGGGCCAGAAACAATGTATGTGCCTGTATGTAAATGTTATGTTATGTTATATAAATAAAATTCAAAGTCCAGACTGACTGATTCATTCACTCATCAACGCCCAGCCCAAGCCGTTGGACCTAGGAAGCTGAAATTTTGCACAGAGGGTCTATGTATAATGTAGGCAAGGAAAGAGAACGGATTTTTTGAAATTCAACCCCTAAGGGGGCGAAAAGGGTTGCCAAAATTTTTATGGGAGCCATAAAGAATGTTGTCCAATTTTCTTGAAACTTAAAATAAATACTCTTCAACACAATTGATTGAACACGTGTTTCGCCGTTTTTCTAAATTTAACCCTTAAGGGAGTGAACGGGATTGCAAAATTTTGAACTAAAGTCCACGCGGACGCAGTCGCGGGCGAAAGCTTGTGTATATATAAATAATGACAGTACAATCGCTTGTGCATTTTAAATGAATTTCCGAACATAACGGAAGTACGTGGCGGAAACGGAAATGCATCGTCGACTGAGTTATCGTTTTTGAATGTGAAACTGCCGGTAGACTTCAATATAAAAAATAGTTACTACAGTCTGTTTTTTCATTCAATGCAAAAAAAAAAATATTGTCACATTGACATCTCCATACAATTCTTAGGCTGTCAATGTCTGAATGTTGCTAGTACGTAAAAACCAAAAAACCCCATTTTACTTCCAAGTTAAATTGTGTATGTTAAGCAGGTGGTTTTTTAGACTTTGCTCTTACGAGCAATTCAATTTTAATGTCTTTGATGTGATAAGGATTTTGGTCACATGAGTCTTCTATTCACGCTAAAAAAAATCTACCGAGTTAACCTATAGCTTTTATAGCGGTAACACCGCGTCATTTTTTTTTTGCATTGAATTAAAAAACGGACTATAGTTATTAAAATTTTTAAATAGATGAAACATAAAAAAGTGCTCTGAAATGTGACGTCATAAACCAGTATTAAGTAACTTATTTGACATTTTGTAAAATACCCAATTGTAAGCATCAGAAAAAAATATGTAAAATGTGAAAGCCAAGTCAGAGGCCTTAGGATTTCTTGAAAACTTCTGACAGTAAGACCAGCCACGAGTCTTACAAGCCTCCACCAATCCGGACTTGGCCCCCGTGGTGGATTATGGCCTATGTCTTCCGCAGGAAAGAGACCCGTGCCCCTCGGTGGGGATATAATGGGTTGATGATGATGCGTTTTGCTTTTCATTTGTTCCAGAACGTATTTACTGGAGTGTACGTGAAAAACATGACGCTGGACGAAGTTCTTGTCGCGCATGTCCCTGGTGAAGGTAAGATAAGAAAAGATAACATATTTTGTTATACGACAAAATTCATTTTCGTAAATGGAGATTAGACCTGCACGTGGTTGGACGGTAAAAACGCAGCGCGCGCTTTTATTCCGCTCCGAACAGCCGTCGGTGTAAGACCCATCCGATATTATTATTTTGCGTTACTTTGTTTCTGATTTGTTCTTGCTTAATTTTCTTAGGTGAAATTATTTTTGTTCGTGTGAAAATTTGTTCAGAATTAAAACTGTTTTCTGACTATTGATTCCACCTTTTTTTTTAATACTTTTCGCTCGAATTTGCTTAAAATATTATATTTACTATATTGTTTTGTTTTTTGTAACATGTAAGTAGGTATTCTATAGACGTCCCCCTGCCATGCTCAGATAGCTATCTGATCATTCCGCTGACCCCGTGGATAGGTGAAAAAAGCAGCCACAATTTTTCTCACTATACTTTAGTTAAGCCAAGCCAAGTTCCTCAGGGAAGAGACTCGTGCCCCTCGGTGGGGACATAATGGGTGGATGATGATAGTGATTCTAGTTAGGGACCGGTACAAGAGTCTTACATTATAATTTGTTTTGTTACAGATGCATTGGTATATACGCTGTATCCACTTTGAAGAAATAGCTGATACTGAAGAGTTGTTTGCTTCCTATGTCGTATTACGCAAGTATCTTACTAAACTCTGTTTTTTAGTTCAATGCAAAAAAGTAAAACAATCACGTTGACATCTCAATATAATATTACCCCATTTTACTTCCAAGTGAAAATAGTTTGCGCTGCGTAGGTGTTTTTTGTTTTAGACTTTGCTCTTATGAGGAATTAAACTTTAATGTCTTTGATGTCATAAGGATTTTGGTCACACGAGTCTTCTATTCACGGTAAAAAAAAATCTACCGAGTAAACCTATATATTTTATAACGGTAACACCGCGTCATTTTTTTTTTGCATCGAATAAAAAAACGGAATTTATATAAGTAATGTTTTTATTAACAGTCTTATCTATGTATGAATATCGTTCCTTTGTTAGGTTAGTTAGGTTTAGAAAAGGCATTGCCTGAAAATCTGTAACTTACTGCACTCTGGTGTACATAAGTTACAAGCCGAGGCACAGACCTTTTGTCTTCGTACTTGTCAAAAATATTTGTAATGATAATGTAGCCATACTAGTTCTGATAAGCGATTAATTATTGTTAATACCTTGTTTGAAGACAAGTAAATATTTTCTATTTGTTTGTGGCACTCTAAAGACCAAAACTAGTATTATATTGATTATAATGATTATTACATCGATCGATTCGCTTTCGTTGTCGGTCGAAAGGTTATTTCGTTTTAAATATTTCGAATATCGGAAAGGTTATTAAGAAAATAATTCTTATTGCAAATAAGAAAAAATAAATAAAGTCAAGGGCTCCTATCCCCGAACACTTGTTAAAATTGTTGCCTTTGGCGGAAAAACCGTGCAAGGACATCTTTGACAAAAACTGTGTTTTGACGAATCGCACTTTCGACAAACGTGATTTGACCAAAGGCACCTTTGACAAAAAGTATATTTTGATGAATCTCACTTTTGACAAACGTAATTTGACCAAAGGGACCTTTGACAAACATGATATTTTGGCGAATCGCACTTTTGACAAACTTAATTTGACCATAAGCACCAATGACAAACAGGGTAGTTTCACGAATCGCACCTTTGGCCATAGGCGGAAAACCTGCTGGTGTGATAATGTATACATAATAAACCTTCATCTTGAGTCACTCTATGAAGATCTAAGCATACATAGGGACAGACAGACAGCGGGAAGCGACTTTGTTTTTATACTAAAGTCTGTTTTTATTAATTCAATGCAAAACAAAATAGACTGTCATGTTGACATATCAATACAAGCCAAGGGCTGTCAATGTCTGAATGTTGCTAGTACGTAAAAACAAAAAAAACTAATTTTGCTTCCAAGTTAAATTGTGTGAAGAAATAGCTGACACTGAAGAGTTATGTGTTTCCTATGTCGTATTACGGAAGTATCCTACTAAAGTCTGTTTTTTAGTTCAATGCAAAAAATAAAACAGTCACGTTGACATCTTAATACAATCCAATGAGAGTATTGCTAGTACGCAAAAACCAAATTACCCCATCTTACTTCCAAGTGAAAATTGTTTGTGCTGCGTAGGTGTTTTATTTATTTTTAGTTATGACTACACACTGAGTATTTATTTTATTTAATAACTATGTACCTAAGCTATTTTAAATGGGCTGTTTTAGTAAAGTTACCAGTTATAGAATACTTGGAATAATTGTATAGACTTTTAAGTGCCAAAGTACTTAAATTAATGCTCAAAAGTCAGGGTGCCTGATTAGGTATTATTAATTATTTCATGTGATATGTAATGATGAATTTAAATACAGGACTTATTTAAATAATTGCCTGTGTTTTATAGAACAGATCGTTAATTTCCTTTCGAGAATCGCTCGTAGCTCCAGCTACCTGAGTGATCTTAAACGATCACAAAGGTTAAGCAACATAGGTCACGTTCTGTACATGGATGGGTGACTGTCTATGACTAACATCCAGACAAGTGACAATAATAAGATATATAGATAGATAGTTATTGAATGCTACGGGTGATTCTCATAAAATGGCTCATATTGTATAAATTCTTTGGCGCATTTTTTTCATATCTTTCTTCTATTATATGAAATTCTCATGTCTCAATGTTAGTGCGCATACTCCTCCGAAACGGCTTGGCCGATTTCGATGAACTTTTATATATCTACTAACTGACCCCGCAAACGTCGTTTTGCCTGATAGGGGTATGAAAAATAGATAACAACCTATTCTCAGACCTACCGATTGTGTATATCAAATGTCATCAAATTCGGCTAAGCCGTTTCGGAGGAGTATTGCGCACTAACATTGTGAAACGAGAATTTTATATATTAGATTGTAGCTTTAAGATTTTTCATACCCCTATCTGGCAAAATAACGTTTGCCGAGGCAGCTAGTCTAATAAAAATTCTCATGTCACAATGTTAGTGCGCATACTACTCCGAAACGCCTTGACCGATTTTGATGAAACTTTACATATATTCAGTAAGTCTGAGAATCGGTTGTTATTTATTTTTTATAGCCCTAAGTGAAAAGAAAATTGTATGGCAAAACGACGTTTGCCGGGTCAGCTAGTTAACTCTATAAAAAGTAGTAATTTATTATAGGTTTATTGGCCCTGTAGATTGTATTGTAACATATTTTTAGGTTTTCGTGGCATCTACTACAATATTATGTTACTTTTTATTGAGTTAATATGGAAAAGAAATGCGCCAAAGAAATTATGCTGTTCTGATAATCACCCCTAAGCTACTAGGACCCCAAAACAAGCGATTGCATTGTGTAGGATATTATTAATCATTCATCATCATCAATCAGTCACAAGAAGTCCACTGCTGGACACAGGCCTCCCCCATGGATTTCCAGAAGACCGGTTGGAAGCGGCTTGTATCCAGCGTCTTCCTGCCACTTGGATGAGATCGTCTGATAAAACATTATTTATAGAAAATAAAATTTTCCAGACGAAAAATCGCCACAATCCAATCCAATTTTACATATCACAAGAATATAAATAATGCGGCCCTTTCCGCATCGACTACACAATACATCGTAAAATGTAAATCATGCCGCGTACAAACTTTATTTTGCGTATTCCCGGAAGGCCGGAAACCAAACACGGCACTGAGAAAATATGATAACTTTATTCTGAAATGATCGGTAGCAGTTTCGCTACAATATCTGGTAAAATAAATATCATTTCCATAAGTTTAGGGCCAGTTTCTGTATATGCTATTTAACAGATTTCGGAAAACCATCTCATATTTTTAGTTGGTGTTCATGGAGTCCTCAGAAAGTGGTCATTCTAAATTCTTTCGTGTATTTTTTCTAAAAAAGGCAAACGAAAATTTACTTTTGAAATAAACTGCCAAAACGCTATCTTGGCCAATATGGCGTCGCACAGGAATTATGACGTCACTGAGCAGTAAACACACCAATGAACGTAAGAACGACACGAGTGACAGACGCCATTTTCACTGAGCTGTGACGTCATCATAGAATCGGCCAATCCAGGCCGTTTTCAATACAATGGCTACAGATACATAATTATCAAATTTTATCTCGTGTTTTTTTTTATAAATAACCATCATTTTAGTTAAAATTCCTGAAAGCGGTTTTAAGACTTTATACGAATACGTATAAATAATACTGATTTTTTTTTTCACTATCTCAAAGAGCCTAGTCAGAGGCCTTAGGGCGGCTTGAAAACTTCTGACAGTAAGACCAGCAACTAGTCTTACAAGCCTCCACCAATCCGGACTTGGCCCCCGTGGTGGAGTATGGCCTATAATACCTTCCTCACGGCCTAGCCACGGGGATCGGCGGTGCGAACGGCGGAGCGGCGGGCGGGGCGACAAACTGAAACAAACTCAGAAATTTACGGAGCAAGCCACGCGGAGCGGCGAACGGCGACGCGACTGGCGAAATGTACCGAGCGGCGACTGGCGGCGCGGCCGGCGAGTGATTCAGACACATGAACAAGTACGGCGCAAGCCACGGCGTCGAGCGGCAGTCGCGGCGACTAGTGCAGAGATCAAACGAGTTTAGTTGTTTTCGCCGCGAATAATAAACACCGAGACTGTTATTGCTGAAATACTAACAAAATGGGGTATATTTGTTACTTTGATAAAGAACATAATTACCTAAAAGTTATTTAATTTCATGAGACATTAATATACAGAGTAACATTTAATTAACTGACCATATTTTAGCAGCGATATTTCTGAAAAAATGTAGTTATGAAAAAAATTCATTGATACCTACTATCATTCTCCAAAATATGGTCAGCTTAATTAAATGGCACCCATGTATTAGATCAATTTTTCAGCGGCACTTAAAACTCTAGCTGCATTGACTTTTTTTCCAATCCTGAAGATATAAATCGACAATAATTCTAGTAGACTCGAAAAATATTTCGGTGGAAAAATGTGGAATTCTCCATAGTATACCTCGATTCCTATTCAAATCTATAGTGTAGATTACGCTCTTCCAAATATTATGTATTGAACAAAAAAAATATTACTTTGAGATAAAGACATTTCGCTCTTGACCGTCCTGCCCTACTAGTCCAAGATATTATTTTGTATGTTTTATTTGTATTGGCTTTAAGGTGATTTGAGAAAAGATGGTCAGAGTGGAGTTTTTTTTTCGCTGCCTTTTTCTCCACTACAGACGGCCCCAAGGCAGCGGCTAACGTTATACATAACAGTATGTACATTGACATTCAACAAGCAGAATGTAAATTCTTTACGTTGAAATAAATTCTTGATTCTGATTCTAATCGCGGCGGCAAACGCGCCTGCCCGTGGCCGGCAAACTGTGCCGCGCGAATGGTCGCCCCGCCCGCCGCACCGCCGATCCCCGTGGCTAGGCCGTCAGGGAAGACACCCGTGCCCCTCGGTGGGGACATAATGGGTTGATGATGATTTAGCTCTACAATTTATGTTATCGAATGCATCTGAATATTAGCCGCTGTCAATGGACAAATATTTATCGCAAAGTGTTTGCTCTCTGCGGTAAAGAGGCGTTCAGTTATGTGTGAAATTAATATGCACAGTTTATTGGAAAAGCTGATACTGTGGCTTTTGTTATTATTATTGTTACAAGCTTGTTAATATTTCTAGTACCGAAACGTTATTCAGATTAATATTCCTGTCACCTATTACGACTCTTCTTATAAGAAAATGAAAAAAATAATCTACGGCAATAATATTTTTTGAGTAACGCCACCTCGACCGAGTTGGTGAATTTATCCTGATTTGGAGAATAATACTGGTTAGATAGATAGATAGATAAATCGTTTATTGATGCCAACAATCTTAAATTTAAAATAAAAACAATACAGGCATGCTTAGTACAAAAAAGAGTTGTTTAGAGTTATTTTAGTGGCATTTTTCGATAGCACTTTATTTTTTGTTTAAAACATTAAATGTTTTGTCACAAGAATAAAACTATTCTACTACACGCCTCACGTAACAAGCTATTTGAGAGTGTGAAAAAAAAGTTTTATTCGTATTTGTTTAAATTATGAGTCTTAAAACCGCTTTAAGACTCATAATTTAACATTTTAACTAGAAAAATGGATGGTAAGTAAATATGGCGTTTCTTGTCTTTCATGTCGTTCTTACATTCATAGGTTTTGTTTAATGACTGGTGACGACTTGATTCCTGTGCGACGCCATATTGCCAAATACAGCGTTTTGGCGGCTTATCTTAAAAGTAGATTTTCGATTGTATTTTTTTTTAGAAGAAACACACGAAAGAATTTAAAATTGCAGGCTTATGAGGACCTAATGAACACCAACGAAAAAAATCTGAGATGGTTTTCAGAAAAATGACAAATAGCCTATTACGATTTCACCAGTGCAGCGGTTAAACTTACACGGATCGGCCATTCCGAAAATTGAAGTTCCAACGGCTCAATTCCAAATTCAATTGGACAATAAGTCGTATGTCCGAAGCGAGTGTGACGTGGCGAGCCGTGATTGGCTTATAGACTCGACGTTGATTGGCCCGGGTCTGTTTGAGTGCTAATGGCATGGAGGTAATTAGTCGGTACCTAGTTCAAGATCCAGAGCGACTAACGGAGAGTTATAAGTATCAGGTGATTTAACAAGGATTCGTAGTCAGGAAAAATCGATGCAACCCCAAATAAAAGTGGTGCTGAGAAAGACGTACCTAGTTGGGTCATTAACAAGCTGCGATTCTAAATAAAGCATCATAATGATTATACCATTCCGAATCCTGATAATATTTCATGCCACACGCGATAGGTATCATGACACCAAAATAAAAACCCGCCGACTCTATTTTTTTTAGGGTAGTTTCCAGGGTCAAAATAATTAAATTCTATTTAGTTCGTATTTTAGATTATAAAAAAATATTGGACGCGTATTTTTTCTTTTTTCGATTAAACAAAAAATAACAAAGATATAGCCCATAAAAGTTACGTGTGACGTCGCTCCGTGCTAAAAAATGTAGCACGGCGTGACGTCACACGTAACTTTAATGGGCTATATCTTTGTTATTTTTGGTCTAATTTACAAATAAAAAAATACGTGTCCCTTATTTTTGAATAATCTAAAAGACGGACTAATTACATTTTTTAAGGCAACTAGTCTATTTGTTCCGTACCTATAATCCAAATTTAGTACAAGCTAGCACTAATCTTTCTTTTGGCTTTCTTTGGCTCTATCATAAAAACAAGAAATAATTACTTAGGTTTATTAAAAGTGTCCTGGTTTTAATATACATATTTTGACACTTTGTAGTTGGCTAAATGCTTAACCCGATAGAGTGGAATGTTACGTAATTCAAGGGCAGGAACCGGCCCAAAGTCTAGGAAGCCGTACAGATAGAAGTTTTACTAACTTTTTTCTTCGGCCAAAGGAACCAACAGCCGGAAGCACGCTAAATCAAGAACGTGGGTAGCCGGTTGCAGTGAAAACGTCGGGCGAATTTATAGTTGGGCTGCAACAGCGGGTACGGTGAAATATTGATGGCGCCCGGGACACCAGGGTTATCTTAGCGGGGGTACAGTACTGCCCTCGTAAGGAAGAACGCAGTAATCGTAAAAACGCAGTTTTGAGTAAATAGCGAAAAACATATCACAAACATATCATTTCATGACTAAACTGCATATCTATTATCTTACTGAAATTTTAGGTTTCTAGTAGACCTACAGCCAACCTTATTTTTTCACCTATAGATGTACCACCAGGGAGCTCAATTTAGCATCCAAAGTAAAAACGCAGTAATGGCTATTACCGCGTTCTTCCTTACGAGGGCAGAGTAGCGGGGGCGGATTTTCCTTGATAACAGAAACACATCATTGAAACAAAAGGTCTTGGATGTTTACATGTTTGTGACGTCGCTGTTTCTGATTCCCACGACACAGGGTATCCTAGTGTGGGGCCAGAAGCAATGTTTGTGCCTGTTTGTAAATGTTTATGTTATGTTATGTTAAAATCCATAAAACAAATCTAATCTACTTTTTTCTATATGATCAGAATCATATTAGGCATCGCGTGTTGATAATGTGCACGATGCACATCGTGTGTCGATATGGTGTCGCGTCGCGTTTCAGTAGTCTGTTTCCGCCTTCACGGCCTGGCCACGGGACATTCGCCCGCGCAAAAATTCCCGCGGTGCGACCGACGAGGCGTCTTACCGCGTGGCTTGCTACGTACATTTCTGTGAGTTTGTTTCAACGGCGAGGCGTCTAGCGACTGAAACAAACTCAATAAATGTACGTAGCAAGCCAAGCGGTAAGACGCCTTGCCGGTCGCACCGCGCGAAATTTCACGTGGGCGAATGTCTCGTGGCCAGGCCGTTAGAGATGTGAAATATTAGAGCCGTAATGACTTTTCAAAAATAAGGAGGTTCTAAATTCGTACGTTCTTCTTTGTTGATAAGTTTATTGATTTTGACTCCCTCGTTGGCCTAGCCATTAAGGGGCTTAATTACCTACCAAAACATAGGTAACTAATTGGGTGGATTCACACTGTTTTTATTGGAATAGGAATTCTTACGCTATTTTGTCAAATATATTCGATAATACAATGTATGTGCGAAAAAACATAACAACATTTAAATTAAACAGGGATATCCTTAACATTAACATTAACACCAAAAACCGAAAAAAACGTTGCCTCATCTAAAGTCAGATTAGTCAAGGTAAATACGTCATTTGTAGGATATACCTACTGTAGGTACGTTTTATAACAAAATTCCAGAAAATATTATATTATCCCTGCTAGTAAATAAATTTAAATTTGCGATTAAAAAGGCGCTATGTAAAAAGACCTACTATAGAATAGACGACTTTAGGTATATAAGTATGCCTAATTTCACAACGAGCTAGTCATTGGTACAATGTAATTTAATACAATCAACGTACTATAATTCGGTATAACTCTCGAAATGCTTGGCAAAAGGTCTCGTACTCCACTTCGAATCACGACACCTCGATGCCCGTTTTGTCGATAGAGCATTAACTCGAAAGGTCTTTTTACCTCGAAGGGCCTTTGCTTCGACGGTACACTTCATCGACAAATGAGACGACAATACTCGTATTTAAATGTGGCAGTATCGAATTCGAAACACAAGCGCGTTAATTGTATTGTATTGTATTTATTTAATTCAGGTTTTGTCGATAGAGCATTAACTCGAAAGGTCTTTTTACCTCGAAGGGTCTTTGCTTCGACGGTACACTTCATCGACAAATGAGACGACAATACTCGTATTTAAATGTGGCAGTATCGAATTCGAAACACAAGCGCGTTAATTGTATTGTATTGTATTTATTTAATTCAGGCAATGCCCATATAGTGTTGGTAACAATGGTGACTTATACTATCTGTTCTACCGAGCAGATAATGACGCTGAGATACGGCCATTTTGTACTGCTGCACCGCACACACGCCATACTTTGGTGTCCTCAACTTTGTTGCGCATGCCGAACTCCTACTCCATGTGTTTTTTCTTGTGTCGTTTTAAGTTTTCGCTCTTGTATTATTGTATTATTTGATTTTATGGGAGAGATGGAAAGCAGAAGGGGAGGGCCTTTGCCCAGCAGTGGGACACACGAGAGGCTACGTAAAAAAAATGTTTCAGAATGTGTGTGTGTGTGTGTGTGTGTGTGTGTATAAGAAGTTCAAATAAATTGTTTATCTATCTATCTACAATTTAGTAATAGCACATTAGTAGGTAGGTATGTACACAACCTAACCTTGTTAACCTTGTCGCGCCTACTCCGATCGATCGAGCGAGCGAAGGTTATTAAGTCCAGCGGACGGCCAAGGATCCAAGATTGGTGTTCATTATACTGTGGTGATATCAAGCAGGGTGTCAACAGACTGTACCCCCTGTGAACACCGCTGTGTACAGCGCTGACAGGTGAGAGATGTGGTCCGAAAATAATTCCACGCGATGCAATTTGTCCGCATTTCCCGCTGAGGGGAGAGGTGTCGCGTTTTTGTATTATCCCTTTGGGGACGTTCAGAAATTACGCAACGCGAAATTATTTGTCTTTTGAAAATCGGAAACTTGCATCGAACGTCGTTCTGAGTGACATTGTTTTTATGCCTTAGATAACGAATAAAAACTAAATAAAACTAAGAAAAGTTTTTTCGAGTTTTTAAAAGTCTCACAAGTGGTACACACTAAGTCACTTGAATAAAAGTAAAAAATTGACGCTTCTTAAATTGGCCCATTTCTGCTTGTCTAAAAAATAACCAAGTAGTTAGGTAGACTTTTGTATTTCCGTGCTAAAATAACCTCTACATTTTTCAAAGGCTTTCATAATACTAGAAGTTGGTCACGTCTGAGGTTCTTTGAACGTTTAAAATCGAAATACCTCCACGTTTACCGGCTGTTGAAGAAATTCCCTAAATATATAAATTATTTTAGATCTATGTAGGTACCTATAACTGAAGAAATTTAATAAAACGATTTATGGGACTACCGGCGTATTAAAACGACAACGCTTTTCACTCGGATTTTGTATTTAGTTCATTTCCTTGTCCACTATATTAGTTTCCTGATTCCTATTGTTATTAAAAAGAAAGATTGAGACAACAATATAAGAACATTTATACAATTACAAACAAAAATGTGTACAAGAAAGTTAGGTAACTAGTAATTATAGCTATAATCGCCAACACCTATTATTATTTATTACAAGGAACAAAGACTCACAGGTAATTTGTACCTACAGAAAGTTAGGTATTGTTTAATAAGATTTTCCCAATCCAATCAGTCGTTGCCTCAATGCTGAGGATCGTGACAGCTATGACGGGGATGGGAGTAGAGTGCTCTCCATCTGGACCTGTCGTTCGCTGAGCGGACCGAACTAAAATTCTGGATTATTAATATTGTTGGATTGGATAGGTACCTATCCCTACTTGTACCTACTTACACAGAATACATAATAGTACAGGTACAGAAGATTCACTCCACTAAATCAATTAAATAAAAGGGACTCTAGCAGCGATACAATTAGGTGCAATTCAGATCGCACGGCGCTAAAAAAGCTACGTTATATTCACCTACATGTTGCCTCTCTTTCTACCGCGTAACTCTTACCTCTTCTGGCTCCTGAATTCCTACCTATTTGCCACTCAGAGTGCGTATACTGAGTTTTTTCATTCACTTTCGATAGCGAGAGCGTTTGCAATTTGTATAGGAGTGACAGAGCGCGCCACCTAGTTGTCTCTTGTCACTCCTATGCAAATCGCAAACGCTCTCGCTATCGAAAGTGAATGAAAAAACTCAGTATACGCACTAGGGAGTGGTCGCCGCATGTACTTACGCGTTCGATACCGACACGCGTACATAGTGAAACAGGATTGCTACTTATTCAGAACCTCTGCGACCGACAGCGTTGTCAAAACGCCCGCCAAAAAGCAAAAACAAAGGCGCGGCAAACCACGGCATTAGCTGATTGGTTGACAGCAGTAATTGCGCGCTTTGACTATTTACTGCCATCCGTGCGTCAAGCTGTGATTGGCTATAAATTGTGACGCCGCACTCTGATTGGATGGTTTCGTTGTGTTAATCGAAATCGCACCGGTTTCGTTAGCCGATGGTAGTGTCAACCATTTCTGATCATAAGGTTTAGAAGACAAAAAGTACTTGGATGATAATTAACTTTAATTTAAAACGCTCGGAGCAACACGTCTGTGATTTAAAAAGACTGTATGTTCCCAGAGCAGAACGTCTCCAATGCTAAATACTGGCAATTTAAAAGGCCCTGAGCGAAAAACGACTAAAGTTGTGCTTGTTATTATTATTATCGCGATATGCACATAATTCGGTTGTATTGAAATCCATCGACCAACAAAACTGGCTTACCGAAGGGTTTGACTGTCGGTAGAAAGTAGCTCCATATTTTCCATTTTAAAGGCGAACTTTTGACGAAAAGTGCACTTTTAAAAAAAGCCACTTTAAAAACACTCCTTAAAAAGATCGATTCAAATGCCTTCAAACAAGTAGTGGTGCAATTCATCCTTACAGTAACTTCCCAAGACCTCAAAATAAATAAAACGTGCCGAAGTCTAATCTGGCTGATCAAAGCAAATAAATCACAATCAACAAAGGATCTCTCGTTCTCATCCAATGACTCTGCAAATAGTATCGATGCTCTTCGGCTTGGTTTCTGCTAATGAATCCAGCGCCTCGTTTGCTTTGTGGCTTCAGTGGTAGGCTTGGCATGTAGCACATTGGTAATTAGATTAGTAGGGAGGTAAATGAAGGCAATAGTCGCTAGAGTTAAGGACTTTACATAACATCGGGCTGATGACAAAGGACAATGCAAATTAAGCTCTTTATTACGTATACTTAGATACAAACTTCTTACATACCTACCGGTTTTGGCCATCTTAATACCGTTTTCGGCCACTAGAAATTTCAGTTAATTGGCAGAAAATTTACCGGTAGAAATAATATTTTCATAGAATTTTTAAACTTTTACATCTAAAATCTGATTTTTAATTCCGTAGAATTCTGACAGTTATAATTTTTTTGACATGTCAGAGATTAGAAGCCTTTTTTGGCCGGGCACATTTTTCAATTTCAAAACGAGTGTGAACATCTGAGTCTACGCATTTAATTTGCTAGTGAATGTATCCATTTTAAAAAGTGTGGAGCTCCAAATTAAAAGAAAATTTAAGGCGAATGACAATTGTGTCCGTTTTCACCACACAAACAGTAAAAAAGTACAAGTAAAGAAAACATATTTTTATTAAAATATCTAATCATCATTAATACTAACATCACTATCTTCATCATCATAAGCATCGCTGACATGAATTATTAAGAGAGCTAGCAGCAGTATACTTTACTTTTCTAAAAAGGTTTACGAAACCTTGAATTCGTAGGCAGATGCCAGCGAAAGAATAAAATAAAGTAATTACAGTTAATTTGATGTATTGTTCGTGATATTAAAATATTTTTTATTAGGTCACTTGAGAAAGTAAATATTTAGATTAACCTTTTTGTAGATAAAACATAAAAAATATGTACCATTTTATTTTTTATTGCCTTCAAATGAGTCAAATTTGTCCCTTTTTCGGTGGAGAACTTTTTCAGTAGCAACACTTATGAAGTGTCAGAATTCTACGGAATAAAAAATCAGAGTATAGTATAGAATTATTTATATTATTAAAGTAATTTAAACATAAAAGTGGCCAAAAAAGGTATACTGGCTACAAACGGTACATTTACCCTACAAAAGAAAAGGAAACAGGTGATTATTGTCATGTCGGAAATGTGTGACTTAGGGCCGATTTCTGAAATGAGAATTTGCACTAAGCAAATACTTAAGTAACGTTCTGTCACGCTCTGTTCTGAGAAATTTGACGAGACAACACTACAGTTCAAGCCCTTAGGGCGCACGCTGGGATAGGATCTTAAAAAAATTGACTTTACGTTCGTTTTTACATTTTTGTACTTTTTTCACTGTAATCGTTTTAGATTTGCTATTACAAACAACTTTTATTCTATACATTTTTGTAAATTAACGAATAGTTTCGATGATATTGTGACATATATAAATAAAAATAATAATAATAAACTCACGCCCGTTATCCCCGAAGGGGTAGGCAGAGGCACCAGTCTCTAGAACTGGACCCACGTTTTGCCGAGTTTATTAGGTCCCAAACGTAACAAGTGGCAAGCCTGTCGCCGTTATCCGGGCACAATTCATCAGCGAATGGTGTTGCTGTACAAACAAATGTACGTAACTAAAAGTCATTGGTACATGCGTGGTTCGAACCCAGACCCTCATGATCGAGAAGCAAGGGTCAACCCCACTACGCCACCACCGCTATTGTGACATATGTGAATTTTTTGTATGGAGCGCGCGGTACTGAAACCTTTATTTCAAAATGGGACCAAAAGGGACGGGTTTTTCTCATAGTAGGAGGTACACTGGACCGTCTATATTACGTTACCATAAATATCCTATCCCAAGGCGTCCCTAATAAAACTTTATACGCCTTTGAATACTTGGCTTTGTGATAGAATATTTTAGGCACCTTTTCAATTACTCCATGACTTTAAACGTTTAAAACAGACTTTAGGTGAGATACCCCATAGCTCGAATAGTTTCGAAGATATTGTGACTGAATTTTTTGTATGGAGCGCGAGGTACTGAAACCTTTATTTCAAAATGGGACCAAAAGAGACGGGTTTTTCTCATAGTAGGTGGTAAACTTGACCATCTAGATTACTTTTCCATAAATATCCTATCCCAAGGCGTCCCTAATAAAACTTTATACGCCTTTGGTGTCTGGGGTACAGGCGTGAGCTTATGTACGTATGTCGCGGAGATTACCCCCTACACGCAAGGTTACACATTTTTCCTCGTTATAATATTAGCAGGGCTGTCACACTCCGCGTGTAGATATCGAATGCGTAAGTACATGAGGCGGCCACTCCAGAGTGGCTGATAAGTAGGGACTCGCGCGCGCGCGAGTTACGCGGTAGAAAGAGAGGCAACATGTAGGTGAATACAAAGCTTTTTTAGCGCCGTGCGATCTGAATTGCACCTAATTGTATCGCTGCTAGAGTCCCTTTTTCTTTAATTGATTTTGCGGAGTGAATCTTCTGTACCTGTACTATTATGTATTCTGTGATATTAGTGAAAATGTTCGGGACTTTTTATTAGGTAACGATTCTGTTAGTCTCTGCTCAGCCAAAGTTATTATGGTAAACCAAACAAATCCGACTTCCTAGCACAATAGGTACAGTAATAACCCTGTTTTCGTCCCAACACTGTATTCCACAGTATCATTCGGCGAGCGAGCACGTTGGCAAAACCTAAAATAGGAGAACTAGATGCCGGGCGCGGCATAATTTGCATGTTAACTAGTGCCCCTCGCCTGTCGCATAGGAAACTGGGGCCACTGCCACCAACGAAGTTTTAGTAGAATACAATACAATACAATTAAACTTTATTTCTCTATCCACAAATTAGGTACATTAGCTGATGTGTTACAATATGGCACAATAGGAATAATTTGTGGAAAGACTGGGTCCTAAACAAGATCAAAGATCTGTATCTTAGGATGCCAGGCCTCCCATACACTAGGGCCACAAAGTATGGAACATACTGTAGACACAAGCCAAGACCAACAGAGAAATTACAGAAACCAAAAATAGTATACAAAGATAAAGACACAAAAACCAAATAAACGGGTACTTACACTCATAAACTCAGCCCTACGACTAAGTCTTGGGATCGGGTTTCAGCCACTGAGTTTATGAGTGTAGGTGTGTGTGTGTGTGTGTGTGCGTGTGTGTGTGTCTGTGTGTGTGTGATAGCCTACTATTAGTAACAGCTGCTGTCAGTAGGCGAAAGTATATACAAAAAAAACGACTGACAGGTACCTGTCAACCCCAGATTAACATACAGTTAGCATACGACAAACCGGCGGTTATTCTGAAGTTGGTGCATTACGGCCGAGTATTATATTTTCAGCGCGAATATTAAGTTTAAACTAGGCGGGAACTGACCGCCATAGTTCTCGGTATAACATGTACTTTCCGTCGACCACGGCAATATCAAAGCCACGGGCTTATTTTAAGGAATACAAATAAGTTCACCGTATTTTTTAACTTTAAAATGCATGGTTTTAATATTTTTAAAGAGAGGATTGGTAATTCAGTTTTTCAAATCAAATACATTTATTTATTCAAGCATAGGTTTTTGGACAACTATTTGTTAACTTTACTATCTGTCTTACAAGCCTCCACCAATCCGGAGGTGGCCCCCGTGGTGGAGTATGGCCTATACCTTCCTCAGGGAAGAGACCCGTGCCGCTCGGTGGGGACATAATGAGTCGATGATGATTGCAATATATTTGTACAGACGTTTATATTGTCTCAATGCCAATGAGTCAATGAAATTGAAAGTACCATTGAACCAAAATTTAACTGTGTGATAAATGGGCTTGGTTGCTTTGATTTGCTTATTATACATAAAGTTGAGGTAAGATTCTAAAGTTTGGGTTAATAAAATTATTTGTTTTTGATATTGTAAACGCACAATCCTGATACATTCTAAACAAATACGAGTATAATGTAGCTCCAAGTGAAAATCGTTTAATAACTTTTTGCGACTTTAATGTACAATGTAGTTTTTTTATTTAGTTTATTTTGTCGATGGTTTTCCTAAAATCCCATAAATAAGTAAAGATTGACGTCTCAATGCAATTGAAGCAATATTGCGCCAAAGTGGAACCGTGTTATAATGTCATTTTGCACGACGTTTTTGGACACATTCGCTGAATAATCCTAAAAAATAAAAAATAAATAAACTCACGCCCGTTATCCCCGAAGGGGTAGGCAGAGGCACCAGTCTCTAGAACTGGACCCACGTTTTGCCGAGTTTATTAGGTGCAATCCTCACCCATGGATAAGGGGAAGTACTGTCAGATAGCATTGTAAGTAACTTGTTAGAAGTAAAACAAAGATAAACAACAATACGTAAAACCCGTGGGGGATGAGTATCGCAAAATCTCAACGTGCAACTTAAGCATTCATCTGTTTCCGGCAAAATGGCCGCCCCGGAACCGGAAGTAGTCGTCCCGTCTGCGGATATGACACCAGCACGTTGACTCGTAATATCCTGATAACATTTCTATGTCACTCTCTCGTCCCAAGCCAATGTAAGCCTTAAAACTGGCTGATGTAGAGCTTTATTTGTAAAACTGTCTCCCCGGGGACATTAGCTAAATGAAAGCTGCTCTTAAAACTGGAGTGATAATGTGTATTTTCCTCTGTGAGTTGGTTTGATTCGTGTAATGCCCTGCATTTGAGTTTTGAAGTGTGTGCGGAGCTCTAGAATTGCTAAGTTTGTAATTTCCTCGTACAGAAAGGTACTATTCGGAGTATTAAAGTCCTTATTGTGATAAACCGAGTTTCGTTTGAAATTGAGGCAAAGTTGCGACAGTGAACATCAAATAGCCAACATAATAATAACATTCAAACAAACGGAATCAAGAATTCAGGAAGCCCTGATATGTACAAAATATGTAGTGTCATCCAGTGGGTACCAAATCCACGAACTCCGCCATGGGAATCGATTGTGATACCATTAGACCAAGAAGGCCTATACCTTCCTCAGGGAAGAGACCCGTGCCCCTCGGTGGGGACATAATGGGTTGATGATGATAGACCAAGAATCAAGAATGTTTATTGTGAGCTTAGACATGGGAGCTTTCTTGTTGTCCATGAGATGTCTTACATAGTAAAAGTATCAATCAAAAACCCTGCTAGGGCGCTGCTGACATAAATTTGTTAATACTTAATTATGTAACTTAAATAACTAGTTTATTTATGGTACTTATATATTACTACGTTTCTTTTATGGGTTAAGAGCCATAAAAGAAAATAATGATTGTTGTGTTTAGTAATAAGTTACTAAACACAACAATCATTATAATATTTAGTAGGTACGTACAACGTACAAGCTACTTTTAATTAATTAAAAAAATATATATATAAAGCAAAAAAGTTTTCGAATGGAGACCACAATATCGGCAAGCGCAGCGTAGGACGACCAGCCACAAGATGGACAGGCGATCTCATCCAAGTGGCGGGAAGACGCTGGATGCAAGCCGCTTCCGACCGGTCTTTTTGGAAATCCATGGAGGAGGCCTATGTCCAGCAGTGGACTTCTTGTGGCTGAATGATGATGATGATGATATAAATCTTTTAGTAACAACTTTAGGTAGTATCATAATCAAAAAATTCCTTAGTTATTGGGTACCTACAAGCGATCTCTCGTAGAAAGGTTCTGCAGTTTCCCTTCAGGACCTTGGGGGCCGTAAATTACCTACCTACTAGGGGCCTGTTGTAAGCCCCTCGCTTAGACAATTTATCGTAGTTATTTTTACCCTACTGCGAAACCAAGGGAGCTTGCGTTTTTATTAATTACTAGCCGTGCCCCGCGGTGTTACCCGCGGTTTATTAGGGAAAATAAATTGTGTATTAACAGTAAAAAATAGTTATTTGTTCAACTAAAATAAAAATATAAAAAATATAAAAAATAAAACTAGAGAGGAATGTTGGTTTTCCAAGTGAGTGCTAATTTTGAACCCCGAGTAAGCGAAGGATTCTAATAATTGAATCACAAGCGTTAGCGAGTGATTCTACATTAGAATCCTGAGCGTCGCGAGGGATTCTAAGGTACGAGATGGAAATAACTTTTCTCTCGCGTGACACATACAACTTTTCACCTTAGCAGCGAGAACATTATTAGAGATAAAAAGATACAATATGAACAAAAATGAAACCACATATATTTGCAAACAATAAGTATCTACTAAAATTTAAAATTGCAGTTATTAAAAGTTACATTTTGAACATTTATAGTTTTATTAGGAAGTGATACCGTGGAGTTTGCGATTTGAGTTTGACTCGAGTTCGTTTCTATTTGTTTATTGGACTGTGACGAGACAATACTATTAGTAAACGTTGGCGACTCGGTGCGGCTTCTTACCGAATTTTCAATGATATTTGTGTCTTTGGAAGTAGAGGGGCGCGGGTGTGCATAAGGATCAGGTTTAAAGTTTATGCTTTGTATTATGCGTTTACAGGTTTTAGACTTATTTTCGATCGAATCTTCAATAAATCCTTCCGCGACCGTATTTGACTTCCAGCCGCCATGACGTTTTAATGTTGTGAGGTTGGCTCCTGAATCAGCCAAAAGCGTGGCCGAAGTTCGCCTAAAGCAATGTCCAGTGTAAAGGTGAGGCTCTTGTAATTTTAAAAAAGTGGCTATTTGTTGTGGTGTCCCGCCTATTTTATTAATTCCCATAGGCTGTCTTGAACACTTGTCATTACGATACTGCAAGAAAAATCGATCTGTTTTCGTATTATCAGGTCGTAATGCCTTATATTTCTCGACAATTTTCACATATTCGTCGCGAATAACAAAGGACCTGTCAATTTTTGTCTTTGTGTTGGGTAGGTTGACTAATAGCAGTTCGTCAGAATGTTTTTCGATGGCATTAACAGTCAGATTTAACAGTTCGTTCGAGCGGCATGCTCCATTTATTCCAATAATGAGGATAACCTGTAATAAAAATATTATATAAGTAAAATGTTAGTAATTAAAATGTATAACAAACAAAACGTAGTATTTACCCACTTTCTTTACATAAGTAACTCGTATTTTAGTAAATATTAGCGAAAATGGTTAGCGTACGTGCACATATATTACTAATTAAGTATAGACATATAGGTAGTAACTTACTTTTGCAGCGAAAAAATTGCAGTCCGGAGCTTCATTAAGAAATTTTTCAATATTAGAGATTGAAAAAATTTTGGACTTTTTAGATTTGTGTCCTACTGACTTTCTTTTCAAAAATGCAATAAGTTTGGGATAAGTTTCAATATGAACATTATGTTTTGTCTTTATTGTAGCTTTCAACATCGAATAAATACTCCACATTGTAGGTGATTGCTTCGTTTGTGATAATTCTATGAAGTGCGACAATAATACATTCTCCGAGAAAGTGTTCGCGCCCTATTCAAGTCTCTATTTATTGAAAACATCATAGGATTTCAGATATCTATCACATGGTTTCTGAGGAAGAAAACTGAATTCAGCATTCAACACTTGTTGTTTTAATTCTTCAGGTGTTAAATTGCTGTTTTCGTCACTAGACTCACTCATATTTTATGAATTTGTGATATGCAACACTAATTGTAAGTAGTTACCTACCAAAAAACAAAAGAAGAAGAAATAATATTGATTTTTGTTTCCCGCTATTTTTAAAGTTACGTTCTGAAACTGCACCCGTAGTATTCTGTTGTACCAATAAAGATTTTTAAAACTATAAATTATTTGTGCATATCTACTTCGTATTTTTTCTAAAACATTTTCTTTATTTTTTTTCTTTATTTCAGTGTATTCATTATATTTTATTATTTAATTAGATATTTAATTACAACGTTACCAAATAATTTTCATTTTAAAGGTTTATTAGTTTCCGAACGTTTTATTGTTTGGGTATTCTGAAATTTGATAAATCGAACTTCGAATGACGTGTTTCGTACATAATGATAATTCGCAGCATTCTAAATTCAAATCACTTTCCCTCACTCTCGCAGGGAAAACGCGTTTCCCTCACTCTTATTAAGCAGTAAACCCAGTATGTTTGAGCTGCTAAGGTGAAAAATAACTTTTTAGGGACTTTCCCATGGGAATAAGATATTTTCCCGCAGTAAAATGTAGCCTATGTGTTAATCCAGGGTGTGACACGACACGGCCTGGATTGGCCGATTCTATGATGACGTCACAGCCCAGTAAATATGGCGTCTGTCATTCATGTCGTTCTTACGTTCATTGGCTTGTTTACTAACCAGTGACGTCATAATTCCTGTGTGACGCCTTATTGCCCAAGATAGCGTTTCGGCGGCTCATTCAGAAGGAAATTTTCGTTTGCCTTTTTTAGAAGAAATAGTACACGAAAGAATTAAAAATGACTACTTCCTGAGGACTCCATGAATACCAACAAAAAATATGAGATGGTTTTCAGAAATCTGTCAAATAGCCTATTACAAGGCTCTATGAAGAAGAAGAAAAACGTGTATTACACCTCACACTTCGCGGTGATGCCACTTCACAGAAATGAAATTGTGGCAACATTGTTGCACAACAGGCAGGTTAGGCTTTTTACAAAAAGTAATTCAACTTGACATTCCTGTCATTCTGGTGAAATCCGTCGGTGCTTACTACGACATTGTTTAATTATAAGATTTTATAATATTGTTAATATGTAAATAGTTTTTCCAAATGTGATGTGACAATACATCTTTATTTGTTTGTTCGACAATCTGCTTTTCATTAAGTCCAAGATCCTGCTCTACACATTTCCTGAACGCGCAACCTGGCCCGTGAGGGGCCAGTCTCCAGGCGGTGCAGTTCCCTTGGCCCACTGCACTGCCAAGCTGGACAAGTCAATTCATCATCGGCCAAACTGGTGACCCCGACGTGATGAGCATATCCCAGACGTTTGGATTGCAAAATTGGATTGCTGAAAAGAAGATTTCATCCATCCGCGGCTACGGAAAATGGCGGATTTTCATCGTTTTTCCAAGATTTTTCTTTGGCATTGACGTTAGTGCCATCCGACGAAGAAACGCGGAACTATCGATGGTGCTGTGAAGTGAACTACGAGTTTACCATAGACTATTCGATCGCGACCGATTGGTACGTTTTGACTTTTCGTTCGTTCATGCAAAACGGTTTTATTTCGGTGCACGTGTATTTGACAACGTCAGTGTGGTCACTCGTCAGTTAACGTCATGACCGTCTAGATTTGTCAGATTGGTGTTTGTAAACAAACTTTTACGTTCTCATTTTAGTTTTTCATGGTGTGATTTCCATAGTTTGAGTTTTTTTGTGGTGTTTTAAGTAAGTTTAAGTTTAGTTTTGTCACGGCTAGCCTGCCTTGGTAAGTCAAACTATTTTATTTCTAAACTTTTTACTGAATTGCATGGGGAACTTTTTATGAGTTATTGTGCATGCATGATTTATTTATTTTGTGTCTTATGCCATATATTTCCATATTTTTGGTGCAATGGTGTTGCTATGCTGCTAACCCCTCCAACGCTCAATTAACTAAATTCATCTCAACTAAATAATTTTTGCATGTCATTTGCTTATTTATTTAAGTGTGTATTAACAAACATGGCTGAGGAACTTAAGGCTTTGATTGAACGTTTACAAGCTGACAATGCTGCGTTTCAGCAACAGCTTCAACAAAACTCTGAAGTTAGTAAAGTTTCAGTCAAATTACCAACATTTTGGCCAGACAAGCCTGCGGTTTGGTTCGCACAGGTAGAGGCGCAGTTCCAGATAGCTGGTATTACTGCAGACAGTACTAAATTTAACTACGTCATCGCCCAGCTCGATCAGAAGTTGGCTGGTGAAGTGGAGGACATCATTACGCGGCCGCCTGAACAAGGTCAGCAATACGCCAAGCTCAAAGCAGAGCTCATTAGACGACTCTCCATGTCGGAGGAGCAGCGGGTACGACAGCTTATTAGTGAAGAGGAGCTCGGGGACAGACGTCCATCTCAGTTCCTTCGTCACCTGCGCTCACTTGCTGGCAGCGCACTCTCTGATGAGAACATTTTGCGCCAACTATGGCTACGTCGACTTCCTCAACAAGTGCAAGCTATTCTTGCGTCACAGGCTGAACTAAGCCTCGATAAGCTATCTGAACTAGGTGATAAAGTCATGGAAATTGCAGGGCCCAGTAAAGTGTTTTCTTGTTCGGCTTCTGCAGGTTCTTCATCGAATGATGACATTTTTTCACAGCGCTTGGAACGCATAGAGCAACAAATTGCTGCTTTATCTGTCAACATCAGGCCTACGCGTACACGTCAGCGTTCTGCGTCATTTCATCGCTCGCGCTCACGCTCTCGCGTTTCCTCATCAAGGAAAGGCCCAAAGGTATGTTGGTACCATAAGAGATTCAATGACAGGGCAACAAGGTGTATAACCCCGTGTAGTTGGACACCTAGCAATCAGGGAAACCCGACAAACAATCAGTAAAGGCGGCTACTGATTGTACTAGTCCCGGCCGCCGCATTTTCGTTACAGATCAGAAGTCTAAACACCAGTACTTAGTCGACACTGGGTCAGATCTCTGTTGTTTCCCTCGCCGTCTCCTTAGAGGTCGCTACCAACTTAGCAACTACAGTTTGAGTGCTGCTAATGGCAGCTCGATTGGGACATACGGCACTGTTTCTTTGCACCTCGATTTAGGTTTACGCCGGTATTTCCATTGGAATTTCGTGATCGCAGACGTAGCGACACCAATCATAGGTGCCGATTTTCTTAGTTATTATAATTTGTTGCCTGATTGTAGATATCAGCGCCTGGTGGATGGTAACACCAAACTTCATGTTCCTGTTTCGTTCTCCGGGACCTCACAGCCAAGCGTCAAAGCCGTTAACATTGGTAGCTCCAGTTTCGCGGATGTACTGGCTGAGTTTCCTGTGATTACACGACCACCAGGACAATCTAGAGTAGTTAAGCACAACACTGTGCATTACATCAAAACCACTGATGGTCCGCCGGTTTCGTGCCGTCCTCGTAGATTAGCTCCACAAAAACTTGTAGCTGCTCAAAAAGAGTTCGAGGACATGGTTCGCTGCGGCACCGCAAGGCCCTCTAAAAGCGCCTGGGCCTCGCCATTACACATGACGTTAAAGAAGGATTCTTCCTGGCGTCCTTGCGGCGATTATCGCGCCCTGAACGCCAGGACCATTCCTGATAAATACCCTCTCCGGCACATTAACGATTTTTCTCACAATCTGCACGGCTCACGAGTATTTAGTACTCTCGATTTGGTGAAAGCCTATCATCAGATCCCTATGTTTGAGGACGATATCCCGAAGACAGCCATCGTTACCCCGTTTGGCCTCTTCGAGTTTCCTTTTATGACGTTCGGCCTCCGCAATGCTGGACAAACGTTCCAGCGATTTATCGATGAGGTCACGCGGGGTCTCGATTACTGTTTTCCCTATATCGACGACATACTCGTTTTTTCGCCTGATGAAGCCTCCCACAAGGAGCATCTCCGTGGATTGTTCTCTCGTTTGCAGGAGTACGGTGTGGTTATTAACCCCTCTAAATGTGTATTAGGTGCGGAACAAGCCAAATTTCTCGGACACATTATCAGTGGAGACGGAATCCAACCGCCGCGCGATCGCATCGCTGCTTTATTGGACTACAAACCTCCTGAAACAGTCAAAGGTATGAGGCGATTTTTAGGCGTTTTATACTACTATCGCCGTTTTATCCCTCAGGCTGCTAAATTTCAAGCCCCTTTGATTGACGCGGTGGTGGCTACAAACAGCAAAGGAAACACTCCATTCCCATGGACTCCCGAGCTGCATAAGGCATTTGAGGTATGCAAGCAAAGCCTCTCTGACGCTACGCTATTACATCATCCTATGAACGACGCCCGTTTAGGTCTTTTCACGGATGCATCTAGCGTGCACGTCGGCGCTTGCTTGCAGCAACAGGTAAATGACCAGTGGTGCCCACTGGCGTTTTTCAGCAAAAAGCTGACTCCACGCCAGTCTGAATGGCCAGCTTATTACCGTGAGCTCCTAGCGGTGTACGAAAGCGTACAACATTTCCGTTATATTCTCGAGGTACAGCATGCCACTATTTTTACTGACCACAAGCCGTTGTTGTACGCTTTCGTACAACGCCGTGAGAAGCTACCGCCACCGCAGCTTAACCAACTTTCTTTTATTAGCCAGTTCACTACTGATATTCAATACATACGAGGAGAGGATAATGTGGTAGCTGACGCTCTGTCGAGAGTCGAGGCCATTTCACTAGAGGCGGATTACGCCGCTCTCGCTTCCTCTCAAGCTACGGACGACGAGCTCAATAGCTTTCGCCGCACTAACAGCTCCTCTTTGAAACTGGAAGATGTCAGTATCCCAGGGACAGATATTACTGTCGTGTGTGATACCTCTACCGGTAAGCCTCGCCCATATGTGACGCCTGCATTTCGCAGAGGCATTTTCGATAAACTGCACGGTTTGAGTCACCCAGGTGCACGCACAACCATCAAACTGGTCAGTGACCGCTATGTTTGGCCTGGCATTAGAAAAGACTGCCAGAATTGGGCAAAACACTGTTTACCATGTCAACGAAGCAAGGTAACAAGGCATGCTTCAACGCCTCTTGGTAAATTTTCCACGCCGTCAGCCAGACTGCGCCATGTTCATTTGGATATAATCGGTCCGCTCCCTCCATGCAACGGTTTCAATTACTGCCTCACCGCCATAGATCGCTGCACACGCTGGCCTGAGGTATGGCCGATGGTCACAATGACAGCGGAGGAAGTTGCGGAAATTTTTACCACTGGCTGGATAGCCCGGTTCGGTGTACCGACAGTCGTCACCACCGACCAAGGCCGACAATTTGAATCCTCGCTTTTCCAGAAGTTACTGCACATGCATGGTGCCACCAGGAACAGAACGACGAGTTATCATCCGCAAGCCAACGGAATGGTGGAAAGACTCCACCGTCAATTGAAAGCTGCTCTGATGTGCCACGGTAGCTCGTGGATCAGAGCACTTCCAATGGTACTCCTCGGCATACGTACTGCCTTGAAGGAGGACATTGGGTCCTGCGCGGCTGAGCTACTGTACGGCGAACCTTTGCGACTTCCTGGTGAACTGCTTGTTACTCCTGTCGCACCAGAGCGTCTCACTGACGTCACCAACTTCGTCGACCAGCTTCGTGCCAAGATGGCTCAGTTTCGACCTGTTCCGGCATCGCGTCATCAACAACAAGCGATTTTCACTTTTAAGGACCTGTCAACAGCAACTCACGCCTTTTTGCGCTACGATGCTGTGCGTCGTCCGTTGTAGGCTCCTTACACAGGCCCTTATCCAATTTTGCGCAAGAGGGACAAGACGATTACCTTACTCATTAAGGGTCGAGAAGCAGAAGTCAGCATTGACCGAGTCAAGCCAGCCCATGTGATGACTGATGATCCCGTTTGTCAACTTGCAAACGGCTCGTCCACCACCGTGCTGCCGTCGTCCGTTTCACCGCCGGTTCCGAAACCCGACCAACTTACTACAGCTGCTCCTTTGGCTCATTTGGTGCCTGGAACTGCTGTATCTCCTGTGCTACCTAAGCCGCCTGCGCCAACGCCTCCTATACCTGATACTTTAAAACAACCTTACGTTACCCGGTCAGGTAGACGGGTTAAGTTCAAGACTTTTGATTAGTTTATTGATTAGGTTTTGTTATTTTGTTTTAACCATTTTTCTTTATGTGAGGTTATGTTTCTTCGTAGGGGGGTGGTGTGGCAACATTGTTGCACAACAGGCAGGTTAGGCTTTTTACAAAAAGTAATTCAACTTGACATTCCTGTCATTCTGGTGAAATCCGTCGGTGCTTACTACGACGTTGTTTAATTATAAGATTTTATAATATTGTTAATATGTAAATAGTTTTTCCAAATGTGATGTGACAATACATCTTTATTTGTTTGTTCGACAATCTGCTTTTCATTAAGTCCAAGATCCTGCTCTACTCATTTCCTGAACGCGCAACCTGGCCCGTGAGAGGCCAGTCTCCAGGCGGTGCAGTTCCCTTGGCCCACTGCACTGCCAAGCTGGACAAGTCAATTCATCATCGGCCAAAAAATAAACAGACAACAGAACATAAACAAAATTAAATATAAAATAAATAAATAAACTCACGCCCGTTATCCCCGAGGGGGTAGGCAGAGGCACCAATCACTAGAACTGGGCCCACGTTTTGCCGAGTTTATTAGGTCCCAACGTGACAAGAGGCAAGCCTGTCGCCGTTAAATATAAAAGGGAAGAAATTGCTATAAGCTAAGGCGCTTAGGTTTACTCAAAACACACAATACACCCCTTCTCCCTTTTGTTTTGGTCACTTTTCCGTCACGAGGTTGTCTGGAAGAAATTGCTGCCTGCAATAAAGCAGCCCATTGTAGTTTGATTTTATTGCAACTTTTATTTATGCCTTTTGTTTCTTATATGAGGATGTAGCGACTACAATTGAGAAAGGAATGTTGCGTTGGTTTGGACATTTGGAGAGGATGAAGGAAGAAAGACTGGCGAAGCAAATATATCGAGTGAGTGGGAGTAGAAGGGCCGGTAACGGACGCCCCAGGTGGGCATACTTCGACTAAATAGTGGATGTAATAGCAAACGGCAAGACAAAAGTACCTGAAACCAACGTGCGTGCATGCAACGACTAATGAATGTCGATGAAGCGAAAGTGGTTTGTCAGGATCGTGGCACGTGGCAGTGCCGGTCTCTGCCCCCCTGGGATACAGGCGTGAGCTTATGTATGTATGTTGTTTATTGTTTACAATTAACCATTTAACCATTTACATACAGGTACATACATTGCTTCTGGCCCCACACTATTATAACCTGTGTCGTGGAAACGCAGAAACAGCGACATCACAAACATGTAAGCATCCAAGACCTTTCTTTAGGTAGATATTCAACTTCTTTCACACGTTTTGTGATGTTCCTGCAAGGCCCCCTCTACAATATATCACAAAGGGCCAACATGTGTCACGTGCCCAGCTTAATAGAATTCGGGGCGATGAGTTTTATGTTCTTATGATGTCTGGCTGAATGAATGGGTATCATTTCGGGGAAGGAGATATTACTTTCGGCGACAATTTAGGCCGGCAGTGTCACGCGATTTGAGGCCGGCCTTATTTGTATTCTGAATAATTCAGAAATTGACGTACTTATTTATTAAAACACTATTCTGAACTGTTTTCCAGATACACTTACTTGACCCTTTGTCGGAAGAATCCGACCAGGGCGTAGATTCTGCTAATGCACAATGCAACGACAACTGCATGAAAATGGTGATTTAGTTTCATTGTCGCTTCAAGTCAATGCGAGCACATCATTAACCCATTCTGTCCCCACCGAGGGGCACGGGTCTCTTCCCTGAGGAAGGTACCTATAGGCCATACTCCACCACGGGGGCCAAGTCCGGATTGGTAGAGGCTTGTAAGACTAGTGGCTGGTCTTACTGTCAAAAGTTATCAAGCCGCCCTAAGGCCTCTGACTTGGCTTAACGACTGCCATCTATCGACGGCAGCCGGCACCAACAGCTTAATGTGCCTTGCAAAGCACGGAACCGCTCGGAAAAATGCCACTGGCGTTAGTCATAGACGGTCACCCATCCATGTACTGAACGCGCCCTATGTCGTACAATAAAGTGTTCTCTATCTATCTATCTATATATCTTTGAAGTTCGAGAAAATTTCTTAAAAAATGCGAGTACGGATGCCTCGATGGGCGAGGCTGGCTCGCACTTGTCCGGTTTTTTCACAAATATTTTTTTTTCCGCTTTCCCCGCATTTTGTAACCAGTTACTTTGATACTTGAAAGGGTCGATATTTAGAAGCGCCGGTAAGGGACCCCCATCAACGCTCAGCCCAAGCGGTTGGACCTAGGAAGCTGAAATTTTGCACAGAGGATCTATATATAATGTAGGCAAGGAATAAGACCGGATTTTTTGAAATTCAACCCCGAAGGTACGAAAGGTTGCCAAAATTTAAATAATAAATTTAAATAAAGAATGTGGTCTAATTTTCTTGAAACTTAAAATAAATACTCTTCAACACAATTGATTGAACACATGTTTCGCCGTTTTTCTAAATTTAACCCTTAAGGGAGTGAACGGGGTTGCAATATTTTGAACTAAAGTCCGCGCGGACGGAGCCGCGGGCGTAAGCTAGTACTGTATATCTACCAAATTCAACTTCTTTAGACCCCATCTTAACACCGCGGAGGGGTAACCAGAGCCGCAAATTCAATCAACGTCAGCCCTAAATTGACATTCAGGTATGTCGGAGGCGAGGTGAGAGTAATAAAGATAGAGGGTCTCAAAAAAGTCCCCTATACTTCACCGGTGGGGTTCTCAAAAGGGTAATGTCCAACCCTTGACACCGAGGAGGGAATTGTCTCCGATTAAGCGTTAAGTGCTTGAAATTTAACACTATTTCTACATAAGAATCGGAGATCATACATTTATTTCAACGTAAAGAATTTAGGTACATTGTTTTCGTTGAATGTCAATGGTACTTAAAATGTTAGTGTTACCACAGAATACATAATAGTACAAATACAGAAGATTCACTCCGCAAAATCAATTAAAGAAAAAGGGACTCTAGCAGCGTTACAAAAATAAAAAAAATAAAGATAAAGTCACGCCCGTTATCCCCAGTTATCATTACCAGTTATCGTTATCAGCGATACAATTAGGTGCAATTCAGATCGCACGCTAAAAAAGCAACGTTATATTATACATACCTACATATTGCCTCTCTTTCTACCGCGTTACTCTTACCTCTTCTAGCGCCTGAATTCCTACCTACGAGTATTTACCACTCCGGAGTGGTCGCCGCATGTACTTACGCGTTCAATACCGACACGCGTAGTGAAACATCCCGGGTTCGAATCCCAGCTAGGGACAAAAAGAAAGACAGGTCTTCGATGTTTACATGTTTGTGACGTCGCTGTTTCTGGTTCCCACGACACAGGGTATCATAGTGGGGCCAGAAGCAATGTATGTGCCTTTATTTAAATGTTATGTTATGTTATTAAGCACCGATACAACGCATCTAATAGCTGGAGTCCATCAAGCGCTGTAGCGCTCGAAGCGAATGCTAAAGGACTCCCCTTTGGCTGTGTAAGGCTTCGGCACACGGTTGTACAAATGTACAGGCTTCATTTGTCAGTCTGTCGCACATTGCACTTTTGTTGTGGAACAGGTAACGCGCACTATATAGGCCCATATGTGCCCATATAGTGCGCGTTTCTATCTCTTCTTTTATTTTCTTTATTGCATGAAAACGCAAGTTTTACACATAGGCAACCTTAATGCTATTTAGAATTTTCTATCAGATATTGTTATCTTATCTTAAGACAATGTAAACGACGCAAAAGGTTTTCTCACAATGTTTTTCTATATACTCGTAGTTAGAGAGTAATGCTGCCATCAACTAACGTAACCGGTACGGCCTTCTTTCAGAAAGAGAGTATAGGATTAATCGGCACACGAGCTCACAACGAATTTGCTAATTTAATTTCAAAGGCATAGATGTTGTAACTTCTTCTTCGGTCCTTTAAGTTCTATACAGGAGTTAACCTAATATTATGGTTGAGACTGGCGATGGCTGACCCCAGCGTTATGCTCGTGAACGGGTGCCGTCCGCGTGTCTGGCCGCAGCATTGGTGTTTTATTACTTTTGTAAGAATATGAAATAAAGTTTGACATTGCAAGTATTGATTGCACTCATGGATCTTGAGCTTCTTAGGTAGATGGACATTCATACCAACCTTGTATTAGATTTAAGGTGATTACAGAAAAGATGGTCAGAGTGGAGTTTCTTTCACTGCCATTTTCTCCACTACACTCGGCCCCAAGGCAGCGGCCAATAGGTATTAACATTACAAGTACATTAACATTCAACAATCAGAATGCAAAGTAATCAGATGTCAGAAATTTATTTCTACATAAAGAATTTACATTCTGCTTATTGAATGTCAATGTACATAAAATTATAATGTTAGCCGCTGCCTTAAGGGCAAATGTAGTGGGGAAAAAGGCAGCAAAAAAAACTCCACTCTGACCATCTTTCCTCAAAAGTATCCGATTCTGTTATTAAATATCCGATTTCTGATATCAACCACAGATTTCCGCTTCTGACGGTATTTCAATTCAGGTCGACCTGTTGTAACGTAGAGTTATGTAGAAGTGGGTTTCCGTTCAACTACGCAACCGAAGTGCGTCAGCATATTGCAGGGAAAAAGTCAATTGTCGACAAAAAATCGTTTCGCGTCGTCTGCGACAGTTCCCCTCGTGATTGAATCAAAAGAGCCGCAAAAGTTGGTACAGTTGACAGCTGATTTTTCTTAAAAGCTTTTCAATTTCGTTGAAAACTAGCTCTTAACGTAACTAAGTAGAGTTGGTCTTTCAGTGCCTCTCCAGTCTTTAAGGTTTTTCATAAACTCTACATTAGCAATTTTGAGCGTTGGATCAATCTCTTAGTACATAAAAATCTCGTGTCACAATAGTTGTTACTACTATATTCTATTTACTGAAGCGAACGACTAAAGGTAAACAAAGACACAGCATCTCTCAAACTTACATCTCACTCAAAATAGCTCGTGCACGCAGCTTTGCTTGCATCGTTATACTATTATGTATTCTGTCTGTGGCATCGTATACATCGGTTTGGCAGAATCAGCGTTGGGTCCGGCTCGCTCGCCCATTGTAATAACAAACACAAACGTATAAAACAACTGGACGATGGACCAAAAAACTTTACCAATACCTTATTTACAATGATGAACAGACTAAAGATAAGTTACCTATTTTATTTTCTTTAGTCGCACTCCCATCAACAACAACGTCAATCTTACTTTTTTTTTGTCTTTAATTAAAAAAGAGGTTCGTAGTCAGCTCTCCATACTTCTTCCTATACTTCGCGTAGCCCATTAGCATAAAATAGTCGATCATAATCGGCCTAGCAAAAGTCCGTCATCTTTCCTAGTTGCGAACATATTTGGCAGCAGTAGGATCGCTTTTATTTGAAGACCACTGAAATTTTAGGTATTTTTTGGGGCATAGATCTCTTAAGCAAATGGTATTTTCATGATAAAATAAAATATTAGTTAAATAAACTGCAAGTGGGGGATAAAATCAGGTAATAACAGTGTTATTGTGTTAATTGCTTAATGGTATTTATTAGGCATATCGTTTTGTATAACTTTGCTAAATATTATGCAGTGTTATAAATGTGGCATATTGAAAAACCAAATTTTTGACATATTGACACTTAGTCGTTGGCTTCAAAAAATAGACTGTAGAAATAAAAATAAATTGTCATTTTCACAATTAGCCTTGCAAACGTTAATACGTCCTTTATGGGGCACTGTATAAGGTTCTACAACAAGATTTTCCAAGATATATTAGTGTTTCCTCTGACGCGGCTTAAGAAATGTGTTAACCTCCCTAAGGAAAATAACTTTGAAAATTACAATTGAAAATCGTTGTTATTTTCAAGGCCATGAAGTGCTGGTCTAACCTCGTTAGTTAAGCACACTGAGCAAAAAAGCTTATTATAAAGTCCACAATTATTTAGACAGAGATGTCTGGTGTTAAACAGTAGAATTATTATTCAACACAATTCTCGTCAGAATACATTTAATAAAAGTATTTTGACGAGAATTGTGTCTAGTGTTCAACATGTCCTTGAGTTATACTTTTTAATAATAATAATAAATCTTTATTGATAGTTAAAATGGTTAATTTACATTCAGTTAAAACTATTTCTAATAAAAAAGAAAACATGAATGAAACAAGTAGGTTTTAAGTTTGCTAATTAAGCTAAAACTGTCTTTTTTTTTTAAATAAATGTGAGTTTCTTTATTACATTCTTCTCCAGGTAATCTATTATTTGTGAAACTAACAACTTTGACGTTCATAAATTAAGCATATTTTTTTTTACTGTGAACAAAAAACTTGAATTTTTTATCGAATTCCTTCTATCCTATCCTCCGAAACGGCTCCTCAGATTTAAATGACGTGAGAATAGATCTTGAGATAATGAATATGGCAAAACAACGCTTGCTGAGTCAGCTAGTCATTATAAAATAAGCGTTATTGTTTGATGCTTTTCAATAACTTAGGTATCCTATCTCATATTATTGTATCTTATCGCCGAACTAACAAAACAGGATTTAAGTGTCAGTACAGCATTAACGATTACCATAAGAAGTACAGACAACGACATTGTGTTGTCGACTGTACCTAGTTTTTTACATGTACTTCTTTCCAACTGTAAGTCGAGTTCGAGACCCGATTGAAAAGGAAAGGTTATAACCTTTGGGGGTGGAATACATCGTTGAATCTCGGCCAGGTGTAACTTTCTCGAATCGATTTGGCGTTAGCTATAGGAGTGCCTTCAGTATTAGTAGCGGAGTGCAGAATCTTGTTGAACTTGGTCATTCAACTACAGTCCGGGGCTTTCTAAAGCTGGCTTCCGACGGTCCGCGATATCGCGGACGGACGCGGACGGCCGACGACCACGGACAGCCACGCACCAAGAGAGGCTCTTCCAACTGACCTGTATCGTCTGTCTGTGCTACCGCGGACCGAGACCCTTCCCACGGTGTGTCGTGCGAGCTGGCCCGCGTCCGTCCGCGATATCGCAGACCGTGGGAAGCTAGCTTTAGCCACACCATTGCTCAGAACGCTTTGTTTTAAATCCATAGTGACGTCCGCCGTGTGCGGTCGTTCCGGATATTCATCATCTCCGCACCCCAGAACATAATGCGGCGGGATATTCTAACTCTTTTACAGTGACTGCCGCTGGACATTTGTCAGGTTTCAGCGCTAGAGATTGCAAAGAAAGTTTTTAACTACTGCTATGATCAGCAGTATATGCAGTAACGTAACTTACGACCAGTTATTTTATTGTTATATTAGACGAAAATCTGGCTTCGCTCGGCTAAAATGTAGTCTCATATTTCACATTGTATCGACCACATATTTTTGTTCGGTATTTAAATGTTGGTAGTTTTTATATCCATTTGCTTTTTGATAATTATAATTAAACTACAAATGAAACCATAGAGTTCACAATGGGCACCGCGTGAGGACGTGACACAAACGCAACATTGGTGACATTGACATGTTTACTTCGCAAAGCCGTTATATAGAAAAATATATTTAACATAATAAATACTCGATAATCCGAATTTCCCACCTATAAGTGGTCGACTCGGATCGACTAATTTGTTACGCTCTTTAATTTGATTGTGTATTTCGTTCGAGTCTACCGTAGACCGGTAAGAAATTATTAATATAAATAAGTAGTTCAATTATTGTTTTTTTTATTTATTTATTATCATATTTATCATTGATATAGATAAATAAAATAAATAAATAATAAACTCACGCCCGTTATCCCCGAAGGGGTAGGCAGAGGCACCAGTCTCTAGAACTGGACCCACGTATTGATATAGGTTTATCATAATTTCTATCTAACCCTCATTCTAGGTGTTTTTTTTTTATATTTGTAATTCTTTGCCTGGTTACCATAGCACCGGGTGTTTTGTAGGGTGTTGTGTAGTTTTGGACCAGTACAAGTGATTGTGTGGTGTGGTTTTTATTATCATTATTATTATTTGCGGAGTTCATTATTACCCACCCCTAGTTTGTCTCAGGTATTTGTAGTGCATAGTAGAGTACTTATATTAAAAGTACAGATTACACTACTTCAGCAAACCGCTCTAAAAGGCTTTCCCTCGGGATATTTTAATGAGGTGGTTTCGCTGTCGCGCAGCTGGCGCAAAGGATCCCCTACGGTGTTCGTTGTGAATAAATGTGCATTTAATTCTATGTCTAAAGCACTGTGCACTAAATCATGTTCCGTAGTTGTAAACAAACAGTAGAAATTGGTATTTAAGAAATACCAATTTCTACGGATCTTCAGCAACTTTGATCTCTGAAAGTTTCTGGGGCTTCGTGACTGACTGACAGGTGCGAAACTTCTCGAGCTCCGCAGTATAATTCAGCTACAGCAGTGGGTGGGGTCATGTCTTTAATAATACTGCAGTCTGTTTATTAGTTCAATGCAAAAAAAATAAAACAGTCAATTATGTTCCGTAGTTGTAAACAAACAGTAGAAATTGGTATTTCTTAAATCAATAAATAGTAATAGCTATAAATACCCCGTGGGTACTTAAATCATCAACTATTGCACTGTAGTAATTCAAGTTCTTTACAAAATTGCATTAAAGTATTTATTTATTTATTTTTTATGTTTTATTTTAAGTTACAATATTTCAATTCTGTGTTTTTTCATCGTGTACAACAAAGAATGTTCTTATCTTGTCTTATGTCTTTCCCACCAAAAAACAACAAGCCCAGATGGCGTCTCTCTTTTTTTTGTAATAACGTCATCACATGAAGGTTTAATACCTTCATGTTTATTTAGATGGCCAAGTAAATTTCAACATTGGTAAGTTTGTCAAATTGTCTATATAAAAATGATCCGAATAGAATAAAAATCTCATCACTATTAACAAGTAGTTTTTTATATCCTAAAATCCTAAGCCGTCGCTGACACGTATTAATAATTTCGTGCCGGTCTACGGTAGACTCGAGCGAAATCCACGTCAAATTGAAGAGCGTAAAAACTTTGTCGATCCGAGTCGACAACTTACAGGCGGAAAATTCGGATTATCGAGTATTTTCAATGTAAAAATTATCTTTCTATATAATGGCGTTGAGAACTTAACATGTCAATATCACCAATGTGTCGTTGGTGTCACGTCATCACGTGTCACGTGTCATTGTGAACTGTATGGTCTAATTTGTTAACTCCGTGGTGTGTGGGACACCGAGGCATCCAAGACGGTTAGAACATAATATGTGCCAACTGAGAAGGTGGATGCAGCAATCAGTGGTGTTTTTGTATTGGAGGGAAGACATTGGTTTTTGGAAAGGTCTGAAAAGGGCATAAAAGTTTTGCTTAGTTAATAAATTAATTGAAATGAAGAAGCAAATGGATATGAAAAATACCAAACATTAAATGCTGAACAAAAATATGTGGTCGATACAGTGTGGAATATTATTATGATACTATTTTAGCTGAGCTAAGCCGGGTTTCTATCTAGTAATATAAATAATATCAAATATACACATTTCAACGTTCACATGACACACAGCATAAACATTCTTACTTGCAGTATTCGCGTTTGTAGTCCATAGCGTATGTAACAAACAGCCAAGCGTAAGATCAAGCCATCTGAAATACATGGATGTATTTGTACTGTGTAATATTTGTAGGGAAAGATAATTAAAGCGTCTAGAGTTTGACGATCTCTGTGGCGCAGCGGTTAGCGCATCTGCCTATCAAGCGAGAGGTCCCGGGTTCGAACCCCGGGATGTTTGCGCATTTGTGATGTCGCTGTTTCTGGATCCCACGACACAGGGTATGCGGGTAGATCTCATTATTCCCATTACCCATTGCAGTGGTAATACTGAGACTGCACTTTTTTTTCAAATCAGTCTCACTATTCCCATTGAATTACGAAACGCCGAATGGTAATAGCGAGACTTATGTTCTCCTACAAAATGTCTCATTATTCCCATTTGGAGCGGATATAAACGCAATGGGGGTAGTGATACACGTAGTATCACTATTACCATCTGTAGAGTACTAGGCTCGTAGTAGGGAGTTATAGTACTGCTACACTTGAGTTGAGTCTAGGTGACGTAGAAGTAGAAGAAACTCGCACCAACAGTAGTAGAATAAATGTATTGGTAAATCTACAGATAGGTAGAATATTGGCGGGTTCCTCTCTCTAGTGCAGTACGATAGACTAACTTAGTGTACCAGATTACCTAATAAAGTAAACTGCTTAATGTGCCTAAAAACCATACTAAGGTAGTTAAAAGTAGGTTAAGCGCGTAAGCAAAATGTGCGACGCTAGATCGTACACCATCAATGGGAAAGCTCGATGGGAATAGTGAGACTGACCCGGGTATGCTAATGTGAGGCCAGAAGCAATGTATGTGCCTCTATATAAGTGTTTATGTTTATGTTTAGTCTGAAGTGTAGATAGCGGAGGGCAAGAGCCTTTTCAGGAGCGTTTCTAACCCAAAACTCAACCCTGGGCCCAGTTCCAGTGACTGGTGCCTCTGCCTACCCCTTCGGGGATATCGGGCGTGAGTTTATTATTATTATTATTATTATTATTTTATTCTAACCCAAATCGAATTCAAAATATTTAAATTTTTGGTCCGGATCAACTTACTTGGCTTTTTATCGGACGAGTCCGACCAGGTTTCGCTCCGATGCCCAGAGCTTAATCACGGTGATGGTGACCTCAATTTGCAGTGCTTACGAAAGTTTTAGTTCAAAATATTTATTTTATTTTTAATATTTTTTGTTGTGCGTGGTATAGGAGCAGATCATATTTAACCTCTTCAGTCCAGAGTGCTTATACTGAGTTTTTTCATTTAATTCCACTTTCGATAGCGAGAGCGTTTGCAATTTGTATAGGACTAACAAAGAGACAACTAGGTGGCGCGCTTTGTCACTCCTATACAAATTGCAAACGCTCTCGCTATCGAAACTGAATGAAAAAACTCAGTATAAGCACTCAGACCTTGAAAATAACAATAGTTTTCTATTGTTATTTTGTCGACACGGGACTGAGGAGGTTAAGTTTAAAAATGTTGTTTTTTATCCTTAGTCTATTTATAATATACATACGTACATAACCAGGCAAAATACCAGGGATCCTCAAAAATTTATTTCGCTTCATTGACATTCATTAGTCGTTGCATACACGCACGCTGGTTTCGGCTACTTTTTATCTTGCCCTTTGCTAATACATCCCCGATTCGGTCGAAGTATGTCCGCCTGGGGCTTACCTTACCGGCCTTAGTTTAACCCTTTATAAGGCAGACATTTTCATTGGTTTTGGACTCTATGACAATGCAATAAAGTTCAAATTATAGTGACATGATGGTACAGAGCCTTATAAAGGGTTAACTACTTTCGTCATAATTTACAAATTCCTAGAGCCGAGGCAAATCTGAGAAGTCAACCGAATCTGCAGCCCCCATCCAGTTTATCTCCGGATCTTCAGCAACTTTGATCTCTAAAAGTTTCTGGGGCTTCGTGACTGACTGACAGGTGCGAAACTTCTCGAGCTCCTGATTAAATTTTGAATTACACCTTGAAGATTACAACTTTGTCGATCCGCAGTATAATTCAGCTACAGCAGTGGGTGGGGTCGTGTCTTTAATAATAACTCTCGCATCGAATCTTTTTACAAACACAGTCTTTTTTAGATAAAATGAACACAAATATACGATTTGGTGTATACTGTTAAGCTACAAGAACTTTGCAACAAATAAATAAATAAACAAAAACCCCAAAGTTAGTGTTTTCAAGCTTGGTCGTTAATTAAACAGAGTTTATATTTTATTCTAAAACCAACCTTCCTTTTCACATGAAGAATCTTTGATGTTATAGTGGTCCTTTTGGCTCAAAGTGTGCTGTCAATAATCCCCACTAAGGACGAATATGGCGTGGTCATTTGGAATGATCCCATTTGATCAACCGACGACGCCATAAATGCTTATGTAATGTGTACTTGACGTAATGTGTATCACTCGTAGCCCCGGCTGCCTGAGTGATCTTAAACGATCACGAAGGTTAAGCAACATAGAGCACGTTCAGTGCATGGATGGGTGACCGTTCTATGACTAACAATAGTAGCATTTTTCCGAGCGGTTATAATATTTTTTAGGAATTATCTATAAGCGATTTCCGTAAATCCCTAACTCTACATTGGGATAGGTATATATACATTCAAAAACGTAGCAAACACAAATACAAATCCAAATTTGCGGTATCCGTACCACCAGATTGTTCTGTGTTTGATTAATGCACTGCAACTTCATGATTTATAGCTCCCACGGTAATACTCAGCCGGCAGAAACAATACTGAATATTGTTTAATGACTCCGAAGGCTTTATTTAGACACACAGCTAATTGCTTCTCCGCGTTTCTAGTATAAAAGCATGAATTTACAATGGTAATGAAAACGTGGTATGTGACAGTCCACGAGAAGGTACCAACTTAATATGTATTAGACTTAAGGCGATTTGAGAAAAGTTGGTCATAGTGGAGTCAGAACTTTTCTAGCCGCCCTAAGGCCTCTGACTTGGCTTAACGACTGCCATCTATGCTTTGCGAAGCACGGATCCGCTCGGAAAAATGCCACTAGTTAGTCGTAGACGGTAACCCATCCATGCACTGAACGCGCCCTATGTTGCTTAACCTTAGTGATCGTTTAAGGTCACTCAGGCAGCTGGGGCTACGAGTCTAAAACATTATGACTTACTAATGATCAGAATACTCAAACTAGCGGCTCTTCCGCTCTGGGAAAACTTGAATTGAATTTGACAGCTAGACGATTGGAATGGTCAGGATTTGGTTCGCGTAATTAAGCCACAGAGCCAGGCACACCTGCGAAGCGAACATACAACATAAAGACTTACATACAGGCACATACATTGCTTCTGGCCCCACACCAGGATACCCTGTGTCGTGAGAACCAGAAACAGCGACATCACTAACATGTAAATATCCAAGACCAGAGGTTTTTTTTGTCCCCAGCCGGGGTTTGAACCCGGGACCTCTTGCATGGCAGGCAGATGCGCTAACCACTGCGCCACAGAGGTCGTCAGAGGTTAATTTAATAACCCATGGTACGAGACAGGCAGCCTGTGCCAAATATTGAAATTAACCGTAAGGAAATTGTAATTAAGGTTTTGCGCCCGCTCGACAGATCCGGCTTGGATACCGTTCCAAGACTTGGGAGCTGACGTCATTTATATTCAAATTGACTTCCGTCTTTACCCAACTTACCTCTTTGTAGGTGGGTGATTCTCGGAATTGGATAATTTCTTTGGCGCATTTTTTTTCATATCAACTCAATAAAAAGTAACATATATTGTAGTAATTGGATCGCTCGTAGCCTGGGCTGCCTGAGTGATCTTAAACGATCACTAAGGTTAAGCAACATACCGCGCGTTCAGTCCATGGATGGGTCACCGTCTATGACTAACGCTAGTGGCATTTTTCCGAGCGGTTCTGTGCTTCGCAAGGCACGTTAAGCAGTTGGTGCCGGCTGCCGTCGATAGATGGTAGTCGTTAAGCCAAGCCTTAGGGCGGCTTGAAAACTCCTGACAGTAAGACCAGCCACTAGTCTTACAAGCCTCCACCAATCCGGACTTGGCCCCCGTGGTGGAGTATGGCCTATACCTTCCTCAGGGAAGAGATCCGTGCCAACATAATGGGTTGATTATGATGATTGTAGTAGATGCCACGAAAACCTACAAATACGTTACAATACAATCTTTACGGGCCAATAAACCTACAATATATGTTACTTTTTATTGAGTTAACATGAAAAAGCATGAGTCAAAGAAATTATGCAATTTGAACCATTTGCTGAGAATCACCCAGGTAGACTTTACCGGACTCTTTCGCTTGCGCGCCGATGCAGGCTACATTATAGTTGCTTTATTTGCTTAAATGCTTTCTTTTTTAACCTTTTTTAAAACCCTTCGTAAACACTACACATTATTAACTTCCTTCCGGACACACTTGACTTTTCGTCGGAAGAGTCTGACTAAAGCTGGCTTCCCACGGTGCGCGATTCTGCCGACACCTAAAACACCTCACCTCAAACACCCTAAACACCTCAGACACGAGGCACATGCCTCAGCGTTTGAAACTGCCAATCCGCGGTAGCCACGCCTGGTAATTAAGCCCATACTCTCTCTCCCTCTCTCTCTGACAGAAGGCTTGCACATAATTTTATTCATTTCATAGCGCTTGTGTAACTGCATGGGGCCCTTAAAGAATCGCCTTTTGTCCCAACGTTTCTTGGTGGTCATACTGGCATGTCATACTAATATGACCAGTGAGAATCGCTTGTATTGGTGTTCATACTTGTATAATGACGAGATTGGCGTCAGATTTTTTTTAGAAAAGCTTCGTTAAATTAAATAAAACCATTGCTTTGAACTTTGTGCGAAATGTACTTTATTAATACGTGTGTAGCAAATATGCTTAAAGGATGTTTATAAAAATAATGTGACCACCAATACAAGCGATTTTCACTGGTCATAATAGTTTATTAGTTGAAAAGACATTTTATTTAGGTAGGGATCACAATTTTTTACGCCTAAAGGCAAGACATAGAGAGACTATAATATTTCTATAACAGCTTGTAATATTTACCTATGTTTACAAATATGTAAATAAATTTATTCATTGATTGATTGATAGTATGACATGTCAGTATGACCACCGAGAAATGGGGTTTTGTCCGAGGGATATTTCCCAAAGGCCCGGCCCATCGCCAACATCGATCGTGTGCTAAGATTCGCAGCACGTCTCACAACTTGTTTCAGGATTACCGGCCTTACGACCGCTCTTTACGTTTGCACACGCTTATGTTCGACGAACGCAAAACGTACTTTTTAGGTGGACTTTTTAGAGGCCTTCCAAAACGTCGGGAGCACGCCTAGAGCTTACTGAACGCTAAGGAACCGGGTCTTCGTACTTGTAAGCCGTGGCACAGAATACATAATAGTACAGGTACAGAAGATTCACTCCGCAAAATTAATTAAAGAAAAAGGGACTCTAGCAGTGATACAATTACGTGCAATTCAGATCGCACGGCGCTAAAAAAGCTGCAGTTTTATTCACCTACATGTTGCCTCTCTTTCTACCACGTAACTAGCGCGCGCGTCATTGCTCGCTCTTGCGTGAGTCCCTACTTATCAGCCACTCTGGAGTGGCCGCTGCATGTACTTACGCGTTCGATATCTTCACGCGGAGTGCGACAGGCCTGGCCGTGGCTACACGCTGTTTTCCGCGCCATTTTTAAGTTTAAAATGGTTACTCTGCCAAGAATCGCTCGTAGCCCCGGCTGCTTGAGTGATCTTAAACGATCACGAAGTTTAAGCAACATAGGGCGCATTCAGTGCATGGATGGGTCACGGTCTATGACTAACGCTAGTGGCATTTTTCCGAACGGTTCCATGCTTCGCAAGGCATGTTAAGCAGTTGTTGCCGCCTGCCGTCGATAGATGGCAGTCGTTAAACCAAGTCAGAGGCCTTAGACGGCTTGAAAACTTCTAACAGTAAGACCAGCCACTAGTGTTACAAGCCTCCACCAATCTGGAATAAGCTCCCGTGGTGAAGTACGGCCTATACCTTTCTCAGGGGAGAGACCCGTGCCCCTCGCTGGGGACATAATGGGTTGGTAATGACTCTGTATCAAACGAGTAGTCTGATAAAAGATAGGGTTTGCGTCACCGCCATCTGTCGATCAAAGGAGGCATACATATTTTTTTAAGTCGCTGAAGAACGGCTCATTCTTTTGTGTTATTAACTTTTATTTAGTTAAACTTAAATGGAAAAATAAAATAAACAATTTTTTTACTTACGTCAATCAATCTATTAGCAAATATTCGTCTATCACAAGTCGACCTTGATGTAACCTACAATTAATAGAGTACCTATCTAAGAATCGATTTTTAGAGTAAGAATACGGGCCATTCACATTTTTGCAAATGGAAGGTCTAGGTATTTTTCCAAGTTTGTAATAATGCATGGTTGCCGTATCACAGGGTATCCTAGTTTGGGACCAGGTCAAGTGATTGTGTTGGTTTTTCATTAAATCATATAAGTATTTTTGTCTAACCTACATAGCAAAATTCATTATCAGCCGTATTTACAATTTGTCAAGAAATTATTGATTAATTGTAACCACATTGCTGTGGATTTTTGCTAAACAAATAAAATAAAAATAAAGAACGGGTGCTGTTCATGGTCTGGCCGCTACATCAATGTTTTCCTTCTTTTGAATGAAAAGGAAGCAATGTAATAAAGAATCTTATTACGTACCACACTAACTCTCCAACTCATATTTTTTATGAAAACACGGTCGGACTCGAGTTTTTATGCTGCTTTTTCCTCATTATAAACCCGACCAAAGAATGTATTGTATTTTACAGAATATATTTCACAAAAAAATTTAAGTGAACAGGCAAAGCTACGTTGAAACATTAGATAACATTCAAATAAGGATACAAGGCGCTGGCGTATCCCCGACGCTGAGTTTTCTTAGCAGTAAGTAAACGTCTATCTGAGATCTATCTATTCACTTCAGGGGCTGAATGTCGAGCTATTTCAGCGTGGGATGCCTCGATTTTTCATCGCAAGTGCCTACTTTCGTACCTACAATGTCACGGTCCCCGCCCGTTACGTTTTCTCTCACCTCTCTATCAGAGGTCCTCAACCTTGACGCAAAACACAAAAAATCAAATTGAGAAAACGGTCACTCGTCTGTTCTTTTGTCTGCCTATCCGTCTATATCTATGTAATCTCCTTTTTATGTACAATAAAGTGTTCTATCTATCTGCCCGTTTACCCGTCTGTCCATCTGTGCGTCTGTCCAGACAGGTCTTACATTCATCATCAACCAGTTTTGTCCCCACCGAGGGGCACGGGGCTCTTCCCTGAGAAAGGTATAGCCCATACTCCATCACAAGGGCCTAGTCCGGATAGGTGGGTCATACATTACCATCTACAAATGTTTAGTGATCGCTTAAAACTATGATAAAAAAGGAAAACAGAAAAACCCACGTAAGCAATAAAATCATTCAATAAAACCGCCCTGGGACGTAGCTCCTGCATAACTACTGCGTTACCGCGCTACAGAGCTAAGAAAATCGGTATAAGCTAAGGCACGATTCCTCTAACAACGCTCTACCTGTGAATGATACAATCTCTAAGCCTTGTTATTGTAGGATCGGCATCAGCTTAAGTGACATGACAGCGTGAGTCGCGCGTTTATGGTCCTAAAATGTTGCAAGTCGCAACTTCCTAAATTTCCGTGGCATGGGTGCCGTCATGCTACCTAAGCGAAGTGACACGAATGAATGAAGAATGGTTTCTCGATACTTCAACCCTACTTTATTTAAAGGTAAAATCGTGGAAAATCATTAACTTCAATGTGTTGTAAATTAGTAGAGCACTTTTCACATTTTTTGTTTCTTTGTCCTAAAATATCGCCACAATGTTGAAAACACCTGGCTTAAGCAATGGGGATTGAGAAAGCCTCTCAAACAAAACAGGGGTCCGGCGTACGGCCTACTTTTACGACTCCTGTATTCTAATCTCTCCTTTAAATCCACGAATTAAAGCTTACATTGAATTGGCTAGCTTTATTCGTTATATCCATATTGCTAGTACTAAGTAAGGCCTTTTGTTTGAAATGTAGGGGTAACAATAGTTAATACCAGGTCAGTACTCCCCTGGACACAAACAAATCGTTTTGGCAAAAATAAACTTTATTATGAAGCCTATAATGCACATTGCAGGGCACAGGGCTTCTTTCAGAGAGAGAATATGGGTTTAATTTCCATGCATGGAATAGTTTAAATAAATGCTTGTTACTATTTATTTCGCTTCAATACATATTGATCCTCGGCTATCATCATCAACCCATTATGTCCCCACCGGGGGGCACGGATCACTTCCCTGAGGAAGGCCTAGGTCATTCTCCACTACGGCGGCCTGGAGGCTTGTAAAACTAGTGGCTGGTCTTACTGTCAGAAGTTTTCAAGCCACCCTAAGGCCTCTGACTTGGCTTAACGACTGCCATCTATCGACGGTAGCCGGCACCAACTGCTTAACGTGCGTTGCAAAGCTCGGAACCGCTCGGAAATCGCTTGTAGCCCCGGCTGCCTGAGTGATCTTAAACGATCACGAAGATTAAGCAACACAGGACGCGTTCAGTGCATGGATGGGTCACCGTCTATGACTAACGCTAGTTCATTGCCTATGCAACTAAAAATTTCAAAAAAATGTTTATATTTATGTAACTCTTGTCTGGTACAGATTATATCTGTCTACAAATAGTACACAATGAACCATAATGTATTTCACCGTCGTCTGTAACTCTTACCGCACGCAGAATAAGTGCGTTTTTAAATCGGAAGGGAGTCGAGGTCCTCTGTTCCTGTTTAATTCGAAAATTTCTATTGATTCCTTTGTCGGATTTTCCTTTTGAGTTGAGACTAAGAGACGGCCTCTTTCGAGGACATTTTTTATATCATTTCACCCTCCATCTATAACCCTTAAAGGTCGAACAAAAACGCCGAGCTCTGGCGTGTCATGTAAGGATCTGAAAAGATAAAAGTGAAACGAAGCACGTACAAGTCATTCCACATTGTACCTACTTAGAGGAAAATTAAAAGTCAACATTTCTTCATTCAACGTATCGTAAAAACTATTATTAACGAAGGTTACGAGTAAGAGTTCCTACAATCTGTATTGCTCAGATGGTTATAAAGAGCTTGATGAGCTGCGATTGAATGTATAAGAAGTACAGTCGATAGCACGTCAATCTTCACATTTTAGTTGCAATGTCGCCCGTAATGCAACGGAGTAGAGTGCAGGGGTGTATAACATGATGTGCTGTCGACTGTACTCGTAATATTCGTCGGAATCGAATGGATACAACTATATGTTTTTGACCTCGAGATATACAGGGTGTTGATTTGTACAGTTACAATTTTTACATGATACTGAAGCAAAAAATATTTTAATAAAATATATTTTTTAGTGAAAATTGTAGTATGGTGACATACGTAAACGATGTCTATGTATTATACGCTCGCAGTAGTGTTTGTGTGACACATATTCGTAGTGTTTAGTTAGCAATAAGTTTTACCTAAAATACATTGTTTCACGACTAAGCACAGCACTTCATATTCGGAGGTGAACCAATAAACATGTGATCGTAAGCCTGCATTTTACCTCAAAGAACCCCGTCAGATCAGCGACTCCAAGTATCATCATATTTCAAAATCACCTAAAACTCATAAAGTTATGTGCGTCAGCGGCGGGCGCGCGGGCGCACTCCCCCGCCCCGCCCCGCGAAACCCCCGCCGGACCCGTCAAGTGCAAGCGATAGAAGCTAAGCCATATAACTTCATGATTTTTAGGTGATTTTCACTAAAAAAAATTGCTTCAGTATCATGTAATTCGGTATTTGACACCATCAACAATACATTATTCAATATGGTCGATTAAAACTAAAATTACAAAATGTTTCTGAAAATGTATCTCTTTTAATAATTTAATAGTTATTACAATAGAGAAAGGCAACTGGCTGATTTACAACATAGCAAAAACATTTAACATTTACATACAGGCACATACATTGCCTCTGGCCCCACACTAGGATACCCTGTGTCGTGGGAACCAGAAACAGCGACGCGCACGGTGATCAATTGAGCACATTTAGGCGGCCAAAAGTCTTCCGCACTGTGATTTGTGATCCATACGTGTTAATTATTTAAAAAAATTAAAACTCAATGTGGACATTATGTAATTAAGTGTTTATCAACATTTATTAGCACAGGGTTAGGTAAAAAATACCCGAAACCGACTTGCGTGCATGCAACGACTGATGAATGTCGATGAAGCGAAGGTGATTTGTCAGGATCGTGGCAGGTAAGTCCCTGCTCTCTGCCTACCCCTCAGGGAGACAGGCGTGAGCTTATGTATATAATGTATCAAAATTTACGAATAAATTAAGTCAAAATTACCTAATATAATTACTGTAAATTTATTAAGACTTCTTCAAATACAACAACGTCTGGTTGCTCTAAAAGATTCAACATTTCAAGTGTCATAGCATTCTTATGCTTCACGGAGGGCTGTGGTCTTATACTTGAAATAATAGGATCTGAAGAGACTAATAAGATTTTCATATCAAGATTCCTAGATATATGTTATGCTCTCTGTAATATCGTATATCTTTGTAATGGTTTTTTTCTCCTAGCATACCATTTGGTTGTAAAATTCGATAGTATCCTTGCCATGTACCAACACTTTATGAACAGTTGGTGTCATTGGATACCAACTGTACAGCTGCATATAAAGTACAGCAGTTTATGTTGCAAATTCTGCAAATGATGTACTGTTAAATTTGTAGAGAGAACTAAGGGTTTCCAAAATTAAAATTATATTGCATCTTTCTAACAAGGCAAACCCTCAAATGCCTATTATTGAAATAGACAGAAGTCTATTTCAGTAATATTTGATGTAATATCAGAATTTGCAAAGAAGCGACTAGTTTTATCATCCGTTTGTGTTGCCGAAATCTGGGTTTGAAATATCAATAGTAAGCCAAGTTGCTCTCTAAACTGAGTTTTACCATTTCTTTTTCTTGACAAGGTATATTTTCGGAGCTTAATCTCACTTCGATGCCATTTTTGCAAACATTTCGCAATTTTAACACAGAAGGAGTTTATAGCATCTTTTACACATTTTTTGGAGACTCTACTTAAGTCTGACACTCCTATAGTCTCTAGTATACATGCATATAATATATTTTTCGTATCCCTGGACAAAGGTTTAATCAGGTGATTTTTTACTAGGACATCAAAAAATTTTACGATTATTATCACAGCGCCATTCCCTAAAATCCAAAAAATTTTGTATGAGTGCCGCAAACAGACGCAAAAAAACTATATTGTTTAGACTACCTAATACTCTAAGCTACTTGGTAGTAGCAAATTCACGGTGTACCAAAGTGTATCTCAAAACTTAGTAGAGCTTAAAGTTGAAAAACTTGGTCTCAATCGATGCATCAGTACTATATTTTTTTAAGACTAAATATACTACTGTATTACGATTGTAAACAAATATTTTGCAATATTAATATCTTCATAAATCAGCACCATTTTTTTCTCATTTTATTTCAGACCATAGGTTTGTTTAAAAAAATGTTGAACTCGAGCGCAAAACACGGAATGTTACAAGTTTTCGCAGTTTTTCAAAACCGATATGCACTTGAGTCTAAATATCTACGGATCTACTTGGTACAAAATGTTTCTATGATTACTATGAAGTAAACGACTTACCTACCTGTAAAAAATAAATAGTAATTTCGACTTCCGACACATCGACAAAAAATACTTTTGCGACCCTAATCTCCTTGCATTGATCACCGTGCGACGTCACAAACATGTAAACATCCAAGACCTGGGTTTCTTTTTTTTTTTGTCCCAGCCGGGATTCGAACCCAGGACCTCTCGCATGGTAGGCAGATGTGCTAACCGCTGCGCCACAGAGGTCGTCGACTGATTGGTTTATGCCCAAAGAAAATATTATAATTTTGGGTAGCTGAAAAAAAAACATTTTAGATGCGTAATTTTATACATTATTTGTACATTTTATGTTTCTGAATTATAGTTACACTATCCTCCTAAAAATTCGATCAACGAATCCAAAGTCACCCTGTAGAGCGTCAATGTCACAATAAGGGATTGAGACTTCCAGCTCCCTCTGCCTACACACGTTTCAACACCCAAATGCCAAGTATAATCTCCATTCATTACTCACCGTGCCACGGAGCTGTGTTAGTTAAATTGTACGTCTTACTGTACAGACTCGTAGTCTGGTTTTGAATTTTGAACTACGTTTGTGTTAGCAACAATCGCAGGGTAATAACAATAGTATTTCCCGCACAATACACCTGGGCCTCAATTCTGCTAGTGCATTACAGTTCAATGACAGATACTCGGGAAAAGCAAAATATCAAGAACGAAAATTCTAGTTCAGCGCACCTGCCAAAACCGTAGTTAGCTACGCGGCGTAGTCTCGCTCGTAGCACCCGCTACGCTGAGTGCTACGGCCTACGAGGCGTAGCATGAAAGCCATTCTCCGCAACTACGGCGTTCGAAATTAGTAATTACCTCCTTGTGATTAAGACGTTATTTTGCCTGAGAGAATTTTAATTGTTCTACCCAAAATATAGTAAGGTTTAAATGGAGGCTCTGAAACATGTCGTAATACAAATTAAGAATTTTGAAACTAAAATGCGACATGTTATCGTTTGAAGCTCGTTTCAAGAATTTAAAGCTCTTTGCATCTATTGAATGATGGCATCGCATTTGGGAGTTCGTGGATTTGAATCTCAGCATGAACCAACGATTTTGTTTTCTAAGTTATCCGGACATGCACAAACACACACACCCACACACTAAGACAAATACACACAACTTCTCTGTGCTTAATTTTATTTTTTGCTATAAATAAAATGTTATTTTTTAATTCAGCTTCTAGAAACTGTTTTTTACTGACTGAGGATGACGGAAGAGCGTAGTGTCGTAAGGGCTTGGCCCCATCACCACGGTGCGGCGCCGCCACCGTTCAACGGCACGGGGACACGTGCCCCTATTCTCAGTCAATATTTCACAATAGTTGGTGTTCTCGGACGTGTCTGAATGAATCACGAAAAAGTTATTATCATGTTGTTACTACGACGACGAAAGAAAAAAAAACAGAAATATAGAAACTGTAGGATAAATCGACTGAGAATTGAACGCACCGTGACACGGCACCGCGCTCCAGCACGGCGTTGAACGGTGGCGGCGCCGCGCCGTGGTGATGGGGACGGGCCCTTACACAGGCGTTTTTTTCTTTTTCTTTCAGGCGTGCGTTCATTCACCGAATAGCGCGGTTATTGGATTTTACATATTTTCTCTATAAAAATTTTGTAACGTATGGTCCGGATCAAAATACTTGATTTTTATCGGAAAAATGGATTGATCTTCTCTGTCAAAGACGAGCAACCGACGACGCGAGCTCCGTCTCTGCTCACCACGATTAGGTAAGCTCTACGAATCGGAGCGAAACCAGAGTGCGTATACTGAGTTTTTTCATTCACTCTCGATAGTGAGAGCGTTTGCGTTTTGCGTAGGAGTGACAAAGAGACAACTAGATGGCGCGCTTTGTCACTCCTATGCAAATGGCAAACGCTCTCGCTATCGAAAGTGAATGACAAAACTCAGTATACGCACTCTGGTCGGACTCTTCTGATAAAAATCAAGTAAGTTGATCCGTACCATATGCTACAATATGTAGTCCTTACAAAATTTTTAGTAAAAAAAATGTTCGTATTATTACAGTGCATAGATGGCACTCGTGAAGCCACGAGGCTTTAGGGCGGTTTGAAAACTTCTGACTATAAGACTAGCCACTAGTCTTACAAGCCTCCACCAATCCGGGCTTGGCCGCCGTGGTGGAGTATGGCCTATACCTTCCTCAGGGAAGAGACCCGTGCCCGTCGGTGGGTGGGTGGCCATAATGCGTCGATGATGATTTACAATGCAATACTTCTAATTTCACTGCCACGATTCTTGACTTAGATGATAGCATTAGCTCGCCTTTGTTCAAACACAGTTATTCTGCTAAACCGATTTTCCAATTGAATCCAACGTCCGACATCCAATAGTATTTGAGTATTTTGTTCTAATTTCACTCCTACAAAGTCCCAGAGACCAAACTCATGAATAAGTTAATGAGTAAAAAACTGAATTATGTTTCAAAGAAACTTCTTCACGAATTTCTTCCTTCCTTCATTCCCAAATTTAGGTTTGTGAATCGCATAACCACTCGACAGTTATGCAATCACTACGCCGCTCGTGCAATTGTGGACATAAACCCCGTAGTTTCTCGTATAGTACGATTCCACCAGATATTTGTGTGCGATACAAATGTTTCTTCTGATCGATTCAATTAAGAAAACGAAAGAGAATGAAGAAGAAAGCATTTTTGGAGCTAGAATAAAATAGAGACGGAAAAATCGTATGCCAATTTTATTTATTGTGTAATATAAATAAATTAAAAAAAACTGTCGCCCGTTATCCCCGAAGGGGTATGCAGAGGCACCAGTCACTAGAACTGGGCCCACGTTTTGCCGAGTTTAGTTTATTGTGCAACATATATTATAAAAGTACGTTTTATTTGGTTTTATCAACCATTAGTGATTTATTATTTGCTTACGTACTTATAAAAGAAATTAGCGTGTCTATTTTATTCTACCTTTACGTAAAGCATGCTTAGAAGCTTGAAAATAAAGTAAATCAGGCTTTAGGAGTAGTATAGAACGCTATCTAACCAGGTGGGATGACCTGCGAAAAACTGCAGGCAGATGCTGGATGGGGCAAGCTGAAGACAGGGCGCTATGGCGCTCATTAGGGGAGGGCTATGTCCAGCAGTGGACTAATATAGCCTGATGATGATGATGATGATGAAGCTTTAGGACGAACATAAACAATCGGCTACTATCGGATAAACCGATTATTTTGTAACAAGGTAAGGTTTATTTTGTACTCGTATTGTTATTTATAACTTTACACAACTTTCCAAAATAGAGAAGAAAAGTTTTATACAGAGCAGGAAGTAGTATTACACTCGTGTGCTTTCGGCGAAAACCTACTTTAGAGCCCGAGGCATATTCTTTTTTTTTTATAAAGGCACATACATTGCTTCTGGGCCCACACTAGGATACCCTGTGTCGTGGGAACCAGAAACAGCGACGTCACAAACATGACATCCAAGACCTGGGTTTCTTTTTTTTTTGTCCCCAGCCGGGATTCGAACCCGGGACCTCTCGCATGATAGTCAGATGCGCTAACCGCTCCGCCACAGAGGTCGTCGAAAGCTGAAAGGAACATTCTGAAAGCTAAGAGACTGTATGTAAGGTTAGATACGCTGTGCAATAAGACGTATACGAACAGCATCATTATACAGGGTCTCCCAAAAAATAATGTCAAGCGGAGGTCCAGAGATAGAGCACCCGGGTACCCGAATCACCTCCATGTATGTTCCGCGATTTTTTGTAGTTTTCGAGTTATCTTTTTTTTTTTTGTATTTTTGTCCCACCTTGACTTACAAGATATTATTGGCCACACAGCCATGAATTATCAAGGTACACACTTTTTGTTTTACAAAATAGTTTAATAGTGTGCTTTGCAGATTCAAACGCAATTGTGGGTCAAAATACAATAGTGCCATAAAAAAATGAAAAATCTCATTTCATTATCAACCCATTATGTCCCCACCAAGGGGCACGGATCTCTTCCCTGAGGAAGGTATAGGCTTTACTCCACCACGGGGGCCAAGTCCGGATTGGTGGAGGCTTGTAAGACTAGTGGCTGGTCTTACTATCAGAAGTTTTCAAGCCGCCCTAAGGCTTGGCTTAACTACTGCCATCTATCGACGGCACCAACTGCTTAACGTGCCTTGCGAAGCACGGAACCGCTCAGAAAAATGCCACTAGCGTTAGTCATAGACGGTGACCCATCCATGGACTGAACGCGCCGTGTGTTGCTTAACCTTAGTGATCGCTTAAGATCACTCAGGCAGCCCAGGCTACGAGCGATTCAATTTATACATTTTTTAAATGTTACAATTTATAATTTTTTTAAATGTTTCAGGACTCGAAAGCTACAAGCAATCGCGGAAAATAAATGGGGGTGATTCGGGTTTCTCTAGAAGTGCTCTCTCTTCTCTCAACTATCTCTGATCTTCCTCGTGACACTATTTTTGAGACACCCTGTATGTTCGTATTTGTATGTCGGTATGTCGTCACAAGCTCGTTTGAGCTAGGGTAGGTACCTTTTTGCTCATTTCCCGAACTGAGGGCCCGCTGGGAATCATTCTCTCATCTTGCATGGATTATTATGATTCAATATTGCATTTGGGGAGGGTAGGGTGTGTGTTTTGTGAAATTTCGTGTTGCCCTAGGTAACTATGTGTTGGCGATGGTAGCGCAGGGGTAGAATGTCGGCCTCACATTCGGAAAGTCGGGAGTCCGAATCCCGACTTTCCGAATATACGATTCTGACAAACCTCTTTCAGTTCACCCACATAAATAATTTTTACATACATACGTAAGCTCACGCCTGTATCCCAGAGGGGTAGGCAGAGACCAGGGACTGGCACCTGCCACGATCCTGACAGATCACTTTCGCTTCATCGACATTCATTAGTCGTTGCATGTACGCACGTCGGTTTCCGATACTTTTTATTTTGTCCGTTGCTAATACGTTCCCTATTTTGTCAAAGTATATCCGTCTGGGGCGTCCCTTACCGGCTCTTCCACTGAAATTCACCTGACATATTTGTACCGTCAGTCCTTTTTCCTTCATCCTCTTCATTTTCCAGACCAACGTAACATTCCTTTCCGGATTTATAGTTGTTAGTTTCACAGTTAATAGATTGTGTTACTAACTCATGTAGAATCAATATATCTTGCCTTTTCAAGACGCCGGTATTAGGAATATAATGACAAAGATTTCTAAGCTCGTAAGTGTATCCGAAATAAAGTTAATAATGTGTAGTGCTTACGAAAGCTTCTGTTCAAAAAAGTTGTAAAAGCATAATTGGCGATAGTTTTAATGTGTCTTTTTCCGCCGCCGACGTTCTAAACAGTACGCTCGGTTTCTTGGAACAAAGTAGATAATCCTTTTTTCATTTAATTGGAATTGCAACTGAGTGTCAACTATTGAACGTAGTAGGTACTTCCAGCGTACCCGAGCGTCAGCAATACAGGGTGTCCTAGTGCAGGGCTTGTTGTTGATAAATAAGATTGTGTTTTTGTAAAAAAAAATGGGACATAAATTCAGTTGAATACGTATAGTTGGCCAAAAAGAGTAAAACCTAAGGAGTACAATTTTGGTAAGACCTATAATTTGTCCATATAGGTTACTTTGTTTTCTTTATAAAAAGTATAAATAAAAACAAAAAGCCTGTAGTGCTGTCTCGTCAAATTTGTGCTGCTGTTGCACACGCACATATGGCCCGGCAGACCCATATTATAGTTTAATTGATTTGATGGAAGTAATTGGAGAATTTTATATCAACTGTTATAATTTTAATTGAATGTCATTCGAAATTTATTATTACTATTTAAATTAATTATTTATCACGATTGAATTTGAATGTAATTTGATCATTCTATTTTTATTTATTATTGTGATTTAATTCAATGCTGTTTGTGTAATCTGATAATTCTATTTTATTTTATTTATTTTACATTCTATATTGTTATGATGATCATTGCGTTATGCTTTATGTGTGTGTGTTTCAAAGCGCAAATAAATGTTTTATCTATCTATCTTATCTATCAAATTTCTCAGAAAAGAGCGTGACAGTACGTTACTTAAGTATTTACTTAGTGAAATTCTTAATTCACGACCCTAAGTTGTTTTTCTGTTAAAAAACGTGTGACAATTAAATAGAGTTTTCATTTTGACGGATTTTTTTTAGAAAATTTTAGTAGTAAATGTTAGCTTCCACTTCTGATTTGTACCTTTCTAACAAGATATTATTATGCTACTATAAGATAGATAAGATAAAAGATAACACTATTTATTTAAATAACCACATATCGAACGCTTTTAATGCAGAGAAAGTAACAATATTTAAAAGTAGTGGTATTACAGAAACAGAGTCGTCAATAAACAAGTGCTTTATTTTTTTTATGAAAACTTCAGTGTCAATATTTACGATGGTAATCACAGTGAAAACTTATTCGAAGTAGAATAAGAAAATACACATTAAAATTGAACGCACAGAAACACGCAGGCACTTAAATAAAGCATTGCTACCAAATTACTTTTTAATCACGAAAATACGCCCGAAACGTGCTAGCCTTCGACCAACACATTAGTTCCTAAATCAATAAAAACGTAGGTAATTCATAATATAGACGATTTTTCTTTCTAAGCCCCACACCGATTTCTTTAATCATATTTACGTCAGTCAGTCCCTTACATCCACATGACAGTAAAATGTGTTCTATTTCAAGAAAACTCTCTTTGGCCTAAAACCGACCGAATTTGGAACGAAATTACGACAAGAAAAATGGGACTTACCGTCAAACCAACCACCTTTACCAAGGAGTGCAATCCTCAATACCACCACCACTTTTCACCCTTCACACCGTCTCTGAGCCAGTTTTTTTCCACTCAAACACTGTGCAACACTGTTCAACTGTTCACGAGTGAATCGCAGGTTTCAGGGAGGTTTTCTCACAATTTAAACGGTCAAATCGTGGACGGTCTTAACGGAGACACGTCGATACGCGTACTAAACCGCCATGACAGTTTTGGCTGGGGTTTGCCGCGCAGGCGCTTTGTTACGGAAAGCTTACAAAGCTCACTTTCGTCCTGGATACCTCTGCCTGCTGACTCTTTCTATAAAAACTACAGGTCACCAAAAACTCTAGGTTTAAGAAAATCACGTGTAAAATGGTGAGACGGAGCCAGAGGGTTAAAACTATGGCATTAGAGGTCACTGATCAGACGTGCATTCTGGTCACAGAATTGTACAACTTCGAGGAAATCTTAGAGCGAAATGGTCGTCCGTATTTTAGAAGAATTATCAAAGGAATATTGGGTCTCCACATCGAAGATAGGATGATGTCGGAAAGCGTTTGGAGAGCTCTAGGTTGGAACAAAATGAAGGAAGGCAAAGGTCACAAAATCTTCTCCATCTTTGTGAAAGAGGCTTTGAGTACGACTGCGCCCACAGATTAAGTATTTTTCTGCACTGATAGAAAGGACTATTGTGCGGCCGCTGGGAGTTTACGATCCTGACACATGTCTGTTTCATATGACTAGTGATGGGAGAAAAGCAACGTTATCATTTCTTACGTTATTCTTAACTAGCTTTTGCTACTGACTCACGATTAAGTAGTTTTGTTTTTTAGACGACCTTCACTCAGTCATCTCTTGTGCCATTTTCGCAGGCATTTTAGAAGGGTCATCATCTTTTTTGTGCCGAATGGCGGTGAAGTGTTGTGGCGAGCTGTGCGACCTTTTATTTGGGCCCAGATCAGCTCAATCGCTTTGTACGGCAGTGGTACGGAGAGATTCTGAGAACGCGATGATCTTTTTCTAAAGCCTGTTCATCAACTTCGTATCGTTGAAGGGACCGTTATTATTTTCGTTATTTTTGGTACGTCACTACAAAAAAATATGGTTGACATAACCTTGTGACAGCGTAGTAAGAATTTTACGTACGAACATTAAATATTGATTTCTTCTTATTTCACATTTAAATCACTGTGTAAAATATAACATTGATTGTATTACACAATGATGTAGTTTCAATGACAATTATTTGCTAGTAGGATGAATAGGACATAAAAATATTTTAATCGAAAATTTAACGCCACTTCAAGGTTACGTCGTCCGTTCTAACATGACCTGTCAGGATCGTAAACTCCCAGCGGCCGGACGGTAAGCAATGGAGCATTGTCCACAGACTCCGGTTTGTTTAAAAGAGACCTAAGGTCTACATTACGACGGGCCAGCGACGTGCGGGCGCGGGCAATAATCCTTAAATCCTCACGATATTAGAGACTATAATCACATGTGCAAGAGAACCCGTTACCATGCCGAGCCCGTCGGCAGCCCGTAGCCGAGCTTCTTTGCACTACAGCGTGATGTTGAAACTGTAAGCAAAATTTTTAGGGCATATTCTTTCTATTATTATAAAGAGTACTATTAATTAACCAACAGTACATGTACGACGTACGTATAAGATGGTCCTTTCTATGACTCGCAATTATTACACGCAGAAAAATTACGTGCCTATGTCAATATGGTGCTGGATTTGAATGTTTGTCATTGTTAATTTAGTCATTGTTAATAACGTCGAACGAATTCGAAGTCACCGTGTACATACTATTGTAGTTTCTAACCCTGAAGCTTAAGGTTGATTTTAGTTTGTATTGTTCATCATCATCAGGCTATATTAGTCCACTGCTGGATTAGCCCTCCCCTAATGAGCGCCATAGCGCCTGCCCATTTCCGGTCCGTTGTTAAGTGCGTAGTCGATTAGTGAGTGAATGAGTAATAGTATAGTAATAGTATTTAGTACGTAATAGCACTTAAATTAGCTGTGCCCAGTTTCATATCACTTAACTCGTACAAAATACATTTTGTACGTGAACATTTTACAGTAATAGTAATTAATGCGTTTCAAAAAGTACTTACAAATACAAAAACCGGCAGTCATATAAAGTAAAAGTAAACATCGCAGAATGTGTTTCATAAAACAGTGGTAGTTACCGGTAGTAAGCTCACAATTTTAATGCAAAATGAGTCTTAAGACCGACGTAAGCCTCACTAAGTGCCGTTTTATTGGAATCTTTTTTTCTAAATAAGACCGTCAGAATTTAATCGAATCAGGATTATGTCAAAGAAGATGTCGCGTCTAGTTCGCTCTAGCTCTGCGTCCACTCCCCATTGTTGGCGTGGGGGTGAAAAATTGATGCCTCTCGGAATTAAGAACGGTGAAGCCTTGCAGGTACGGTCACACACAGATCACTCGACGCGGCGAGATAGGAGACAAAACAATTAGATCCTGTTGCCTGTTAATTCTGCCCTCGTAAGGAAGAACGCAGTAATCGTAAAAACGCAGTTTTGAGTAAATAGCTATTTATTTCTTAGGATTAGAAGGATTTCATACATTACTGCATATTTTCTTACTGAAATTTCAGGTTTCTAGTAGACCTACAGCCACTATTATTTTTTCACCTATAGATATACCACCAGGGACTCCAATTTCGCATCCAAAGTAAAAACGCAGTAATTACTGCGTTCTTCCTTACGAGGGCAGAATTATACTCACCAAATTCTGAGCGATCCCACTCGTCTTTCTATAAATATAAAACACTAGCGACCCGCTCCAGCTTCGCACGGGCGGCAAAAACGTTTCCTTGGAAATAGCTATATTAGTTCCGTGGGAAATTCCGGGATAATAATTTTTTTACACGTTGGCTTACATTAGTCGGGATTTCGCTTTTTGAAAAAGGGAATAAATTTTTACAACTGTTATTTAATCAATACAGAAGTTATCATCATCAGTTGAAAAATTTAATGGGCAGTCATTAAATTTTCTCGCCGGTTAGTAAATTAGTGAGCCAGTAAAACATAAGCAGTAAGTAATAAAAATATTGGTCTGTTATTTCATCATTCAATGTCAGTGCAAAAATTACTCAAGTAGTTTAATAAATGAATGAGCAATAAAACGGTTGGAATGGTTGGTAGCATCCGAACGTCACTTTGAATGAAAAGAAGTTAGGTTATGTTGGACAAAATGTAAAATAGGTTATGTTAGGTTGGAAACAATAACCCTATAGGTTAGGTTAGGTTCGAACTGTGATCAACACACGCACGTGCCGAGCGAGCGAAGCGAGCGTGCCGCGGCAGCGGCCGGCGAGTGCTAGGAAAATTCTATCCATTTCACTAGGAATACATTTTACCGCCTAATAGTTTATAGAACTGCTTAAAATAAAATTTATTACTAACCAATTACGATTTGTTAACTGTACGCGCCTAACCGCCCAGTTCAACTATTCCACTGCTCAGTATTTATTGAACTGCCCGTTTAAATTATTTTCTGACTCATTTATATTTAGTTTACTGCTCAGTTTTTACTACTAAACAAGTTTGCAAACATGCGTTTTTTATTTTTTGACCTACCTACCATAAATCAAATATTGCTGCCGCTTTAATTCTAAGCCTTTGAAAAACTAATATAGACTATGTTAATCACGAAGAATGTAGCTTTTTAATGTTGAAAGAATTTTTAAAATCAGCCCAGTAGTTTTTGAGCCTATTAATTACAAACATACACACAAAAATACAAAACTACAAATCTTTCCTCTTTATAATATTGATATATATAGTATAGATAAACATAATATAAAACATAAACATTTACATACGGGCACATACATTTCTAAAATACATTATGAAATTATTTATTGCACAAAACACAATGTGTGTTTGTGTGTCATGTCCGGTACAAATGCGTACTTTACGCCGAAAGGGCTGGAAAGACGCCCCAGGTGGACATACTTCGACCAAACAGAGGATGTATTAGCAAAGGGCAAGATAAAAAGGACCCGAAACGTTCTAATGAACAACGTCTAATGAATGTCGATGAAGCGAAAGTGATTCGAGTGGCAAGTGGCAGTCCCTGGTCTCCACTTACCCCAAATGATTAATCATCATCATCAACCCATTATGTCCCCACCGAGGGGCACGGGTCTCTGCCCTGAGGACGGTATAGGCCATACTCCACCAGGGGCCAAGTCCGGATTGGTGGAGGCTTGTAATGTTAGTGGCTGGTCTTACTGTTAGAAGTTTTCAAGAGGTCTAAGGCCTCTGACTTGGCTTAACGACTGCCATCTATCGACGGCAGCCGGTACCAATAGCTTAACGTGCGTTGCGAAGCACGGAACCGCTCGGAAAAATGCCACTTATAGCGTTAGTTAGTTTGACGACCTCTGTGGCGTAGCGGTTAGCGCTTCTGCTTACCACGCGAGAGGTCCCGGGTTCGATCCCCGGCTGGGGAGAAAAAAAAACTCCAGCTATTGGATGTTTAGTTACATGTTTGTGACGTCACTGTTTCTGGTTCCCACGACACAGGGTATCCTAGTGTGGGGCCAGAAGCAATGTATGTGCCAGCATGTAAATGTTTATGTTAGTCATAGAACGGTCACACATCCATGGACCCCAAATGATTAAATGTATGTATCTATATATCTGATTTTTATTTTCTGATACAAAGAACAGAGGTCTGTCATGATCGTGGCAAACTGTGGTCTCTGCCTACCTCTCCGGTTCACAGGCGTGAGTTTACGTACAAGTGTGACGGAGTGGACGTGGAATTGTCATCTGTGTCTGAACGCGCCTTATGAGATTCGGCCAAGGTGGTGCTTTGGGGCACGGGAATGGTTTTTCGCTTAGTTAGACTTACTTGTATTTTGTTTCATTCAGCTTTTATCTGTGTGTAAACACTAAATAATTGCAATTACACGAGTACCATAACAGTAAAAAAATATGGAGGAGTTGATATTTCCGTTGATTGATCTATTATGTTTTGTTGTATTTAATTTATAGTTTTAGATTAGACTAGAATTAGGTTGGAACTCTTTATTTACACACCAGAACGAAATAAATACAATAGAAACGGAGTTTTGTCTACATTTTTAAGATTAGGATTATAAATCTCGGGTCATCTCCCTAAATATTTTGTAAAGTCAGCTTTGTTAGCTTTTAGAATATACTTCGGCTACTATCGGATAGAATCGGACATATTCGTGTAAAAATACTTGCTTGTGACGTCAGATTTCAGAGCACTATTTATATCCTCGTGAGGCCCAATGTCTTCAAGTGATCACAAAATCAATTGTTATTTTCAAGGTCGGGCCTTACAAGGTTATGTTTCATCTATTTAAAAATTGTAATAACTAGTAAATGATTAAAAGAAATACATTTTCCGAATCATTTTGTAATTTTTGTTTTAATCGAGCATCTCAAATAATTTATTGTTGATAGTGTCCAATACCGTATTGAAACATCGGAACTAATTTGACACTTAATTTCGAAATCGGAACTAATATGACACTTAATTTCACTTATACAGAGCAGGAAGTAGTATCACACTCGTGTGCTTTCGGCGAAAACCGAAGCCTACTCTAGAGCCCGAGGTATATTCTCAAAGCTACCAGACAGTACGTTTGTCCTCTAGCCAGAAAATATTTCAGAGTTCCGACGACGACAGACGAGATTTCAACTGCCAGGAAAATTGCTTTAGCGAATGTTTAGAAAATTGTTTTAACAAATGACGGACCAAGCCTATCTTCTACATCGACTGTGAAGTCCGGACGACTGTAACCAAGACTGTAACTCCCGATGGTCGAAACATGTACATGATGTATTTCAATGTAACAACCTTATATCTCATGTTTGAGAAATAAACAATCTTTATCTTTATATGATCCGAAATAAACGATTCAATAATAATAATATTGTAAGCAAAATGTTTGACAAACAGTGTTTTCTCAAAGGTCCATTTCATTTTTCCATTTACCCAACAATCTAAGCCGGTGGACAAATCACTGTTTGAATGTTTGCTCCTCCAATACAGAATAGCAAGACAAAAATCTGACATCTAGCGCAAAGTTCAAACAAATAGGCACGTTCAGTAAGAGCAAGAGGTAGTTGAGCGAATTCACAGGCCGATAGAACAAGTCTGAGCGGGTATTAAAGACTAAGCCCCCAAGACAGTGGCTTTCAACATGCGTGTGATAATAGAGTGCATGCCAAAGTGCCAGGCAGAAAGTGTACTCTATATATATATCCTCCTAGCCGTATTCGACTATGGCGACTGGTATCTGGCTCACGGATATGGTTGGGGAGGGTTTCGCTGATGTACCCTCAGGTGACTTCTGTAGCCAATCTTGGCCTTGAAGGTGCGTGCGCACAGAGAGCACGCCAAGACACCATGTGTATTGTATGAGCACCGGTGGTCGGGCATTCAGCTCATCTCGTTTCGCATCTAGATTGAGTAACCTTTTCTTCTCAAACTCGTCTATATTAATCTGTAGTAAGAGCCTCCATTCGGACCAGCTCTGAGCTTAAACTTCTTATTGAGAGGGCTCGATGTTACACCCTCTCATATGTCTCTTCTGACATTTAACAAGTACGCTATATGTAAACTTTACGACCACTGTTACCTAGTTATGCAGCCATATACACTATATACGAGCCGCTGTCAAAAATCGGAATCAGATCCTCAGTCCAGCTCTTGTATCACGTAACTTTCCACTCTATCGGGTTAAGCATTAAGACAACTCTTAGGCCCAGTTTCTCCAAGCTCTGTTAATGGTCTAACAGTCTGTTACATCTTCTGACGGACTGTTAAATGCTGTCGAGTGTCCCACCACGCTCTAATGGACCGTTAACTTCTTTAACAAAGCATCAAATCTAATCCTGGCATTGGAGGTCCGTTAAAACATTAACAGTCGATTTAGTTCCGTCAAAACTGTCAAAATGTACGCTGCCTACAATATAATTTTTGAAAATGAAGATGTTTTAGAAAATTTGGATAATTTGGAGCACGTTATACGCCGTCCTAATAAGATTTTCGAAACACAGCGTGACTACTTTGACGAATACGCTGACTATACGCTTTGACTTCTGCAGCCATCCTTCGTGTTTCATAGAAGTCGTACGTAACGGCGTCTGTTTTTTTTTTTCCACTACATCTTTGTTCTTTGACACTAAATGGGTGAGGATATCCTTTTCGTTAGCAGAAAAATTGGGTTATCGTGTTTTCTTAGACATCCCTTGTAATTTAATTTAGAAAACGCATGAATTTAACAAAATCACAACAAAACAAACCAGAAAAATCTTTTCACAACCTCAAAAGCGTTGAACCACAGACACAAATGTTTAACGTTTGACAGGAATTTGAATGACTGGTTTGCATTTCATTCACGTAATGCTTGATTTACTAATGGTCTGTTAAATTTAGCTCATAGGACATGGACATTTTAACATTGCTTTAACATCCTTGTTAGTTTTGACGGCTGATTTATAAATGCCGCGTTTACCACTAACAAACAGAGTTTGATGAAACCGGGTCTAAAGTGTCAAAATATAATGATTATGTATTTGACAGTTCTGTGCAGGGGAAAATTAGACAACTCCATACAATGGAGGACTTACGTGGTCGTATAATGACGTCAAACCAATGGTCAAATTTTAATCAGAAATTTGAAATTTATTTCAACGTAAAGATTTACATTCTGTTTGTTGAATGTCCATGTATTTATGATATTAGCCGCTGCCTTGGGGGCGAATAAAGTGGAGAAAAAGACAGCGAAAAAAAACTGCACTTTAACCATATTTTTTCAAATCACCTTAAAATAATACATACATAATTTGGAACAAATAGCTATATACCTAAGAAGGTTATGAGTGCAATCAACACTTGTATGTCGAAACATTAATAATAGCACAGTTTTTGGTATGCAATCACAGCGTCTATACATTTATGAAAAACTTATTAAAACTCATATATAATTGTCTATGAAGTACCAATCAGAAGTAGAACTGGTTTTATTATTAAAACATTCGCTACATCCTACAAATGATGTATTTACCTTGGCTAATCTGAATTTAGATGAGGCAACAATTTTTCTGTTTCTGGTGTTAACTTTATGGACATCCTTTTGACATCTGTTTAATTAAGATGATGTTATGTTTTTTCGCGCATATATTATATTATCGAATTGGCACATTGGCACTAGCGTAACAATGCCTAGGTATTTCTTGAAAAACTCGCGTAGCTATTGTCTGGTAGGCAAATTGAAAATAGCTCTAATAGCCCTTTATTATTATTACAATAACTGCCGCTCGCTTCCATAGTAACAATCCATAATTATGGCATAGTACCTAACATAAATTACAAATAGCAATGAATGTTCGTGGCAAAGTGTTGAGAACCACTGCCTACTAAGAACCTAGACGCCGGTACTCAGTAAGCGGCGGAGTGTCGGATAAGGCCGGAGCCAGATTGTACGAGCAATAGCTTTGCAGATCAAGTGTGCTTGCATCCTAACTCTGTTTCAGCTCCCCGTTTGTGCTGTTTGTTTGAGCTGCTTTTACTGCTAGTTTATGTTTACCGGTTTGTTTTGGCTAAAACAACCGTAACATAGAATTAGATTTTTTTAACAAGGTTTCCTTCCAAAGAGAGGCATCACATAACATTTTTTAACATTTAACATTTACATTGCTTCTGGCCCCACACTAGGATACCCTGTGTCGTGGGAACCAGAAACAGCGACGTCACAAACATGTAACCATCCAAGACCTGGGTTTTTTTTGTCCCCTGCCAGATGAGCTAACCCCTGGGCTACAGATGCAATAGTTACGTATTAATGTGTGCGTGCAACGTCAGCAATCCGCTGGCACACATGTTACATTCCTGTGTGTAGTATTTTGTTCATTACACTGTCTTTGCGTGATATGTCAACGTACAGTAGATTTACAGATTGATAATGTACGAGATACCGGGGAAAGAAAATCCGAGAAAAAAAGACGAAAGTAATGTATGGAGTACGTTTATGTGGAAGGGCCGCTAAGAGACGTCTCAGGTGGATATACTCAGACCAAACAGGGGATGTATCAGCAAGGAGTAAGACAAACAGTTACCCGAAACCAACATGCATGCATTCAACTACTAATGGATGATTATGAAGCGAAATAGGCGAAGGCCTTTTTTTCTGCTGCATCGACATACAGCGCAGATCTACTGTAGATGGGTGAATTTCAACATACACATTTTTTTTTCATTTCGGTGAACTTTTTTGTTTACCTTTTTTTTCGTTTTTTTACTTATATTTGCTAATACTATACTTTTGATGTTTTATAACTTTATGAATAATGGTTACAATGTAAAACAAAAAAACAAATGGATGACAGACATTTCAAAGTTAGGTGTCACCGAAATGAAACAGTCAATCACCGAAATGAAAGAAGGATTCACCGAAATGAAAATTCACCGAAATAGTATACAGTATGATGATTACACGACATGTATTTTTTTATTATATCTTATTTCGGCACAAACATTTACTGTTACAATGTTGGTGAAGTTATATAAATAACTAGCTTTTGTCACCGTCTTTGCACGCGTGTAATTTACGATTCCAAAAAAAAATGTCTGAGCGCTCATTACGACATTATATTAGAAACCTCTAAAATTATCATGGTTTCTCATCTTGCGTAGTTTTACAGATTTAAGCATACATAGGGAGAGACAGACAGCGAAAGCGACTTTGTTTTATACTATGTAGTGATTACTAAAAAAAACCTTCAGTGCCGACTATTTTATGTATAAATACATAAATAGGTATGTTTAGGTACTGGATAGGGAAGATGATCTTGAAGAAATCTTAGTTTATAAAAAAACAAGATAGACTGTAAAATTACTTAAATATTTTTACTAACTTTTCGAATAACTTCCATAGTTTTCAGACAATCAAGTATGAAAAGAGGAAGTTGATGAAAAACCCATCCAAATAGATAGGTAGATGGTGAAACATTTTAATTTTCGTATAAATGCAGCGGTGACTTAACATTATAACTTTTAATATAAACAAGATCAAGAATTTATTTACCCTGTATAAAGAAACTGTGAAAATCACCGAATTGAAAGAAGTATTCACCGAAATGAAACAAATTATCACCGTAATTGTTTAAAGTTACCGAAATTAAAAAAAAAACACCGAAATGAAGAAAACTTTCATTTCAGTGATTTTTTTTTAATTTCGGTGATCCATTCAGGTCACCGAATTCACCAAAATTAAATCACTGATATTAAAATACACCTAAAACATTAAATATTTTGACATATACATAAATTAGGCCAAAATCTTTACTACATCCTTGAACATATTACTATAAGTGTTTGTATGAATATAAAATCAACAGTTTTATCTTGTTCATTTATAATATTAATTAATTCACGGAAATGAAAGCAAAATTGTCCCGAGTCACCGATTTGAAATACTTACTTTTTTAGCGGGAACACGCAGCGACGTAGCAAACCACCACTAGCTCCAAATGCTTGTTCGTGACTGGCGCTTGAGTTACAAAAGCGAGACTATGTTCAATAGCTCTCCTGTTTTCGACAATCCATATTTCTTTTTCAATCACCGAAATGAAAAATAAATTAGGGACATTCGTATTTGTCCGACTGTTTACTGAATATAACGATGAAGATTATGAAATATATATTAAATTGTACCTCTATTCTTTAGGAATCGAATAAAATAATCCGTATGTATGGACAGTTCGTATTTTTTCCTTAGCTAAAGAAATTAAAACTAAATAAGGTTTGGGGACAGTCACCGAAGATGAAAAATTTCACATTTAGATTTTTTTATTTATATGTAAGAGTAATCCAAATAAAAACTTATCTGTTGCCTCTTATGGGTAATTACACAAACTAAACAAAAAAATATAATTTTACCATAAAAAAGCTTTTTACACTGCCATTTTCATACCAGCCGCGTAAAAAATGCGTCTGGGAAATTCACCCAAATACTCTTAGGTTTTGTTTTTTCCCACTGTAGCTTTGTATTTCTTCTACTTTTGTCCAATGTGTGCCTTATTTTTCTGTATTTAGTTTTCTTGAATAATACGGTAATTGACGCGACCAACAATAAATTATTTGCTATGCTGGATTAAAACCAAAATTAAAAAATATTTCGGAAAATGTATCTCTTTTAGTCAATTACTAGTTATTACAACTTTTAAATAGATGAAACATAAAAAGAGTCCTCTGAAATATGACGTCATAAACCGGTATTTTCATACAAAATTCCGTTTTAAAAGTAACTTATTTGATATTTTGTCAACTACCCAATTATGTATGTTTAAGTGGCGTAAAATAAAAGCATTAAAATAAGTAACTATACTCGTTTTTTAGCGCTAAAATGACAGAATTTGACAATAAATGGACTGGAAAATTGCGCCGTGACATTAAAAATGCGCAACTAAAAGCGTCATCGTACGACCCCTGTTAATCTTTGCCTACCGCTCAGGGATACAGGCCTGAGTTTACAAAAACTCAAGCTCAATTTCATTTTATACGAAATATATATAAATATATATTTCATATTTTATTCATAGTACAAACAAAGTGTTTACTTTATGAACGTCAAAGTTGTTAGTTTCACAATTAATAGATTACATGGAGAAGAAACCAACAAAGAAACTCTAAATTTATTCTTTTCAAAACAGTTTTAGCTCAATTAACAGACTTTGAAACTTAAAAAATATTACTCTTGGCTTAGATGTGTTGAACATTAGACACAGTTATCCTCTGATTAAATTTAATATTAAACTACTGTTTAATCCTTGTCTTCTAAATAATCGTTGATTTTATAATAAGCATTTTTGCAAAGCGTGTGGTTAACACAATTCTCAAACCGCGTTGGAGGTAACTCTAATATATCTTGGGGTATCTCTGTTTACGTGGCGTTATGTTATGTTAAGTTATGTTCAGTACATTAAATCCAGGTTCTTCGGTGCTTGTCAGGATTTGAACCCGGACCCGGCTGGGCTCTCGTTGTAAGTGGTCATTAGCTGCGTCATTTGAGGGGAGTGTCGCGGGTTTATTGGCAACATTTGTCGCCCACACAGGCTGTTTGCTTCAACACGCAATTTCACTGGACGGGACAGTAGATATAGGGAAAAGAGGGTGATCGTGCTCTTTCACTGTAAGGCCCTTTCTGCACTGCTCCGGTCCGGCGTCGGAACCGGAATCAGTCATGAGAAAGATATCGGATGCCGGATTATGCTTCTCCACTTCATCCGATTGTAGGTAATCGGCAATGGACGTGACGCTTTATTAAAATTCCTGGGTTTTGCTATTCAAGGCAGGAGACGTTTTCCACACATTCTATTAATCTAATTAAATAGTATGGGAACATTTTTGGGTTTTTCTACGCGGTGCAAAAACGTGTATTGTTTTTGTACGTCGATCACTTCGGCCTGGTAAAATACCGTTCCGATCTAGCAAATTATCGGACCGTTACAAACCGGATGCCGGAGTAGTGGAGAAGCTTACTAGTATTCTTGTGTGTTTCTAAATCGGACCGGTAATTAACGTTTGCCGGACCGGAGAAGTGGAGAAAGGCCCTAAAGCGAAATTTCCCGCCAGGCAGAGCATATGCCTGGGGCCGACGGGTCCGACTGTGGGTCTCCTACATAAAACCGAATGACCAATAGCCATCTACCAGATGCCCGAAAACTGATTTGCCTAATTCGTTAAGCCAAGTCAAAAGCCTTAGGGCGACTTGAAAACTTCTGACAGTAAGACCAGCCACTAGTCTTACAACCCTCCACCAATCCGGACTTGGCTCCCGTGGTGGAGTATGGCCTAAACCTCCCTCAGGGAAGAGACCCGTGACCCTCGGTGGGGATGTAATGGGTAGATGATGATGACTTTCCCCTCCGATAACAGGCTTGGCTAGTGAGGGCCTGCGCCCACATTGAAATTGAAACACGCTATTTAATAAAATTTTATTAATTAATTAATTCTAAGAAGATCTCAATTCAAAAAACTGGTGGTTTATATTACTTTCTCTTTTACAAGGTACATTATTTATTACGTAGGAATTCCATGGACAGACACGATTGTGGAAACGCGCAGATTTCTTCGGACCCTGCTAAATCGAGGGCTGAGGGAATAGGGTTGCCAAGCGTCCAGATTTAGCAGGACGTGTTGAGATAAGATTTTTTTATTAGTTATATATTAAACGGGTCTAATTGTGATAGGTAATTAGGTAAAAAATTAATAATCACTATAAAAGTTGTTCAATATACGCACTACAATATTATGTTGATGTTTTTTGTTGTACTGGTGTACAACAAAAAATAATTAAAAAGCAAATATACAATATTCACAAAAATGAAATACAGTGAGCAATGATGAAAAAAAGGAGACGGGTACCTTTTTATCCAGCTTTAGAAGTACCTAAATGAGGGTTATATTTTAAGGCCGACTTGCATCACATCATGTCACTGATCCCGGATTTGTTTTATACTAATAATCTGTTAATTTACTATTACTTATTTCCTTATTTTTTAAATAATTTATTACCACAGCAACGTCCATAACATGAAAAAATAGTTTCTAACACAAAACAAAACTCGCAGTCAGCTAGACCTATTAGAACCAATATACTTAAATAAAACAATGTCTCCAAACGGACCGGTGGCACCATCTCTGGACTCTCCATGCAACCTGATCAAATCTATAATATTCGTAAGTGGGCATTTGCACACAAGTACTCCACGGACTCTAATTTATGACCAGCCTTCCCATCCACGTCCTCAAACTGTATTTGACAGTCAAAAGTAGGTTATATGGGACGACGTCTATACAGTGGAGAAGTTATGCTGTAGCTTCCAAGGACAAGTGATTATGTCTTGTGGAAGTTTTTTTTTATATTACAAATAGTACAGCTTGTACAGAAAGAGTAGAAATGAAAGTACGGTTTTGCTCAGACTTTTTGTCTGTGTTTGTTAATAGCTTGCGCTTACAAGCATTATAAAAAATTAAAAACTTGAGCTATTACATAAAATAAGGTATTGTGCTTCAATAAATATAGTAAATGTTTTGACTTCTCAATAAAACAATTAGTAAACTTATACTTCCGGTTTCTAGTGTTTTTGGACAAACTGTAGATATAGCCTAGATCTAATTCACGTAAAGCCTTAGTACTTTATGTATCATCAACCCATTATGTCCCCACCGAGGGGCACGGGTCTCTTCCCTGAGGAAGGTATAGGCCATACTCCACCACGGGGGCCAAGTCCGGATTGGTGGAGGCTTGTAAGACTAGTGGCTGGTCTTACTGTCAGAAGTTTTCAAGCCGCCCCTAAAGGCCTCTGACTTGGCTTGACGACTGCCATCTATCGACGGCAGCCGGCACCAACTGCTTAACGTACCTTGCGAAGCACGGAATCGCTCGGAAAAAATGCCACTAGCGTTAGTCAGAGACGGTGACCCATCCATGGACTGAACGCGCCGTATGTTGCTTAACCTTAGTGATCGTTCAAGATCACTCAGGCAGCCCAGGCTACGAGCGAGCGAGTACTTTATGGCTTAGGTGAAAATGAAAATGAACTACATTTATTGCCAAAAAATACAACTTATACAAACATTTTGCAAACATTAGGTTCTGCGTCGAGTCCGCATTTCAGACTTAGATCATGGTAACCCTACAAGGGCTAGTAGATTAGTTAAACCTGTCCTGCGAAGGGCAGTTCGCACGTTGGAGCAATTGACGTTTTTGTGAACCGTTGCGAAGATTTGATGCAGAAGAAATAAACGTATTACGTTTAAGGCGGGTAAGGCCTCGAGCACTTGCGTTTGTTTTCCTGATTTAGAAACCGTACAGTAATAAGGGAGGGAAATTTCATGTAAGGGTAATATCCCGCTTGGCAGATTGTATACCTGTGGCCAGCCAATACAACTTTTGCTCGTTATATTGTTATGTCATGTATACCACTGGTTGCACAATAGGGTAGTTTTCAGGGTCATAATAATAAATTCTATTTAGTCCATATTTTAGATTTAAAAAAATATTGGACACGTATTTTTTCTTTTTTCGATTAAACAAGAAATAACAAAGATATAGCCCATTAAAGTTACGTGTGACGTCGCTCCGTGCTAAAAAATGCAGCACGGCGTGACTTCACACGTAACTTTAATGGACTATATCTTTGTCATTTTTGTTCTAAGTTACAAATAAAAAAATATGTGTCCCTTATTTTTGAATAATCTAAAAGACGGACTAATTACATTTTTTAGGGCAACTAGCCTATTGGCTATGGCACTTATTTTTCATTATGTTTTTTATTAATTATTATGAAAGTATTGACCATTTTAAGAAACTAATTTCGGTATTTTTGAGTTTTATTCATTATTTAAATGTTTAATATTTTAGTACCAAGAAAGAGGTCCTGGGTTCGAATCTCACTGGGGGCCGCCGTACATTTGTACAAATAGCCTCAGTGTGAGTGTTTTTCTATGTTTGCGATGTCCGTGCTTGGTTACCACAGCACAGGGTACCCTAGTTTGAGTCCAGGGCCTCTATTCCGTTAGTGCATTATAGTACGATGACAGATACACGGTCGGGTCACGTGACGTATTTTTTATAAAATTGACGCCTAGAATCATTGATACACGTGCTCGTTTTGACTTGAAGCGGCAAACTAATCGCCATATTCATACAGTTATCATTGTATTACAATGCATAGCAGAATCTAGAGCCTCATCATCATCATCATCATCAACCCATCATGTCCCCACCGAGGGGCACGGGTCTCTTCGCTGAGGAAGGTATGCAACCTCCACCACGGGGGCCAAGTCCGGATTGGTGGAGGCTTGTAAGACTAGTGGCTGGTCTTACTGTCAGAAGTTTTCAAGCCGCCCTAAGGCATCTGACTTGGCTTAACGACAGCCATCTATCGACGGTAGCCCGCACCAACTGCTAAACGTGTCTTGCAAAGCACGGAATCGCTCGGAAAAATGCCACTAGCGTTAGTTATAGACTGAACGCGCCGTATGTTGCTTAACCTTGGTGATCGTTTAAGATCACTCAGGCAGCCCAGGTTACGAGCGATTCGAGCAGGCTCTAGATAGCAGAATCTAGAGCCTGGTCAAGTGGTTTTATTGTGTGGGAGTAACTATTATTTATTTCTGGACTCAGCCTTGACAAAAAGTGCCACACCTACCGCGTGTCATGTGTATTGAAGGCTAAACACCCCGCGGCCCGTCTAGACAGTTTAATAACAGCTCGGGTAACGTGATACTTCGTCCGCACGCGAGCTGTTGTTTTCCAGCAACTTTTTTACAGCTAAAAGCACCTAAATTGGGCAAACTATCTCATTTGGGAGCGTGACTCGAGTATTACGCACAGGCCAGTGCGAGTCCGCCGCGCGTGAGAGGTTCCGTACCTTTATCAATATTGAACGTGTACAACATTCATCATCATTATCATTCACCCTCAAGAAGTCCACTGCTAGATATTGGCCTCCTCTATGGATTTCCAAAAAGACCGGTTGGAAGCGGCTTGCATCCAGCGTCTTCCTGCCACTTGGATGAGATCGTCTGTCCATCTTGTAGCTAGTCGTCCTACGCTGCGCTTGCCGATGTGTGGTCTCCATTCAAGAACTTTTCGGCCCCATCGGCCATCAGTTCTTCGTGCTGTGTGCCCCGCCCACTGCCACTTCAACTTTCTCATCCGGTGGGCATTGTCGACGACTTTCGTTTGTCTACGGACCTCATCACTTCTGATTCGATGTACAACGATGATTTTTTGTTTTAGCTGTCTCATTTTACTTTCTCTGTTTCCGTTATTATTGTTTAACATAAAAAGGCAAAAAAATCACGTCTCACAAGAAAGTTCAAAGTCACGCAACGAGCTGTGGAAAGGGCTATGATCGGAATTTCTCTACGAGACCGAATCAGAAATTAAGAGGTTCGTAGACAAACGAAATTCGTCGACATAGCCCAGCAGATTGGTAAGTTGAAGTGGCAGTAGGCGGGGCACATAACACGCAGACCTGATGGCCGATGGGGCCGAAAAGTGCTCGAATTGAGACCACATATTGGCAAGCGCAGCGTAGGACGACCAGCCACAAGATGGGCAGACGATCTCATCCAAGTGGCAGGAAGACGCTGGATGCAAGCCGCTTCCAACCGGTCTTTTTGGAAATCCATGGAGGAGGTCTATGTCCAGCAATGGACTTCTTGTGGCTGAATGATGATGACTTATTTTCTAAGTGACGCGAGCTCCGTCTCTGCTCACCATGATTAATCTCTGCGAATGATAGCGAAACCTAGTCGGACTCTTCCGACAAAAAGTCAAGTAAGTGGATCCGGAATAAAGTTAAATATGTAGTGCTTGTAGTGTAGTGTCGATAGATGGCAGTCGTTAAGCCAACTCAGAGGCCTTAGGGCGGCTTGAAAGCTTCTGACAGTAAAACCAGCCAGTCTTACAGCCTCCACCAATCCGGATTAGGCCCCCGTGGAGGATTATGGCCTGTAGCTTCCTCAGGGAAGAGACCCGTGCCTCTTTGTGGGGGCATAACGGGTTGATGATGATGATGTAGTGCTTACGAAAGTTTTAGCTCAAAAACTAACTCTGTGGCCCAGTGCTAAAAGGGCCAAAGTCATATTTTGCCCAAAATCAGCTTTTGATGCTAAAGTATTGAAAAATGTATAAATAGTTATTTGTGTTAAAACGGCGTAAGTGCAACGAGAATATTTTCAAAGATGAGATGTAAAGAGGCCAATGTATAGGGTGTATGACTTTCTACCGGTATCTAAGTAGAAATTGTTAGTTTTAAAAGGGCTGCAGTGAGGACGGGGATTACTGACATTGGCCCTATTAGCACCAGGCCACAGAAATATTGTGTGAATATTTGAAGCATCTACATACCTCTTGAATGCCGTTATTAATATCGAGCTAAACACGGCAAAAAAATCACGTTTGTTGTATAGAAGACCGTACAAAGTCGCAATTTCTGTGTTGGAACATTTGAAATAAAAACATTTTGACTTCGATTTTAGCGCCTGGAAACGTACAAGACGCAACATACACCTTCGACAGGATAGCCATCGCAGTAATATAATTAGGGCGCTCGATAACATCGGCCGTAAAGTTACGTAAGGCTGGCCTCGCACCGACTCTGGTACACACACAGGGTGTTCTAGTCGGAGTGAGACCGAATCGTTGAATCTACCCTTTATTATGGTACTGATACACGTGCTCATTAAAAAAAATTTTTTTATTTATTTTTTTATATCCTTTAAGGGAGTTTGACTTTGACACTTAAGAGGCTCCAAGCAACAACCTATTCTCAAACCTACTGAACATACATATAAAATTTCATCAAAATCGGTCAAGACATTTCGGAGGAGTATGGGCACTAACACTGTAACACGAGAATTTTATATATTAGAAGAAGATTAAAAATATTCCATCTATCTAAAAATTACAGAAAACGACCTCTATGGCGTAGCGGTAGTGCATCTGCCTACCTTGCGAGAGGTCCCGGGTTCGAATCCCAGCTGGGGACAAAAACAAAACACCAGGTCTTGGATGTTTACATGTATGTGATGCCGTTGTTTCTGGTTCCCACGACACAGGGTATCCTAGTGTGGGGCCAGAAGCAATGTATGTGCGTGTATGTAAATGTTTGTGTTTATTTATTATTATTCAGAAGACAAAGATGTATTTTATTAAACATGTAGTCCATAATGTTACAAAATTACGATAGCAAAAAGTTGAAAACTCTGTCGATTTTCAAAACAAGTGACAACATTGTTTTGCAGAATATAGGTAATTGTCGTGTTTCTTTTTAGCTTCTTCTCCGCCTAATCTATTTATTCTGAAAGTAACAGCTTGGACGTTAATTAAGAATACATTTATGTGAAATGTTTTAGTGATTTCAGTATTTACTTTTTGTTACAGTTTTTGCCTGGCCCTCACAACACAGAAGTTTGATGTCGATGTTTCTGTGTTTTCGACGAATTATTTGGTGGATATTATGCATGTTTTTTAGTACTTTGTTATCAATCCATTGTGTACCCACCGAGGGGCACGGGGCTCTAGCCTATAGGCCATACTCCACCACGGGGGCCAAGTCCGGATTGGTGGAGGCTTGTAAGGCTAGTGGCTGGTCTTACTGTCAGAAGTTTACCAGCCGCTCTAAGGCCTCTGACTTGGCTTAACGACTGCCATCTATCGACGGCAGCCGGCGCCAACTGCTTAACGTGCCTTGCGTAGCACGGGACCGCTCGGAAAAATGCCACTAGTGTTAGTCACAGACGCTCACCCATCCATAAACTGAACGCGCTCCTAAGGTCACTCAGGCAACCAGGGCTACGAGCGATTCATGCAAATTAATGTAATTTTAAATTTTTATAAAGTTTCAAATAAATTCACAACCTATGCAGTATCCTTTGTAACTATTGTCAATATATAGGACGGGGGGCAAAGCTGCTCGCGTCCGCGGGCTTTAACTCTAGATACCCCGCACGTGCCCCCTGGGTAGTGCTAAATGAGCAACAATATCTGGTGGTAGGCTTCGGCCGCGGCTTGTCACCACCCTCCCAACTAAGCCATGTCGCAAAGTGGCGTCAGTCGTGTTCCGGCATGAAGTTGGGAGTAGCCACAAGAGAGAACGGGTCTGAACAGAACTGCCGTGTGTGCAAACCGGTTTGCAGTATCGTGGGTCGTACTGCACTGGGTGCCTGGCCACGGAGGGCAGCGGGATCCGAAGCACGGTTGATCCGCTGGCCGACCGCAGTTAGTAGGGGGCCCAAGTAGTGGTTTAGCCAACCACGAAAGGCTGCCCCGCCAACTAGCGAAAAATCCTGGAATGCGATATCGTGCCGGTTGGCGACCGGATGCGAGGACACGATAGACATCTTTCAGGGGGGTTCGGGCGTCCCCGCGGCCTCCGGATCAGGCTCCCATAAGTGCGGTATACTTCTACGAACTGCTGGGTGAGCTGCATGGCATCTGTTCAACTTCCGTTCACTCCGCCTATTCACTCAAAAAAAAAAATATGAACAAAAAACTGAAAAAGAGTAAGGTTCAACAGCGGATGCACTTCCTCGCACGCAAAGTGCACCTCGCAAACATCCGAGGTCTGCACTCAAATCTCGCTACAGTCCACCACCACCTCGAGACTGAAAAGCCTCACCTACTCTGCCTCACCGAGACACAGATCAGATGTCCGTCAGACACGGCATATTTGCATTACCCAGGGTATTCCCTGGAGCACACGTTTATACCACACGCTGGAGTCTGTGTATATGCTCGTGATGACATCTGTTATCGGCGTCTCCGTAACCTTGAGGCTCCCAGTTTTTCCACCCTTTGGCTTCAAGTGGACACGGGTATTGACCAAATTGTCTACGCCTTAGTCTACCGGTCGCATAGTGGTGATCAGGAGACGACCAGGCTATTTGAACATCTCAGTGATGCGGCGGATATGGCTCAGCAACGGTACCCACGTGCTGAGTTGGTATTTCTGGGGGACTTTAACGCCCACCACGAAGAGTGGCTGTTCCCATACCGGATCACCGACCATGCGGGGAGAGAGGCGCGCAAGTTTGCGTTATCGCTAGATCTCACCCAACTGGTCGACCAACCAACTCGCATTCCGGATGTCGCTGGCCATACACCTAATTGCTTGGACCTTCTGCTGACAACTGATCCGGACAGGTACAATGTGTCGGTATCGTCCCCTTTGGGAACTTCTGACCATTGTCTGGTGAAGTTTGTGTCAACACATTCTCCGCCCGATCTTAGCCCGAGAGGCACCCGGCGAGTTTGGCGATACAAATCAGCAGATTGGGATGAGATGCGGCATTTCTTCGCTTCTTATCCTTGGCAGCAAGTCTGCTTCTCTAGTGATGATCCGTCGAGCACCGCGATAGCCATTGCCGATGTGTTGCGTCAGGGCATGGAATACTTCATCCCATTCTCTGATGTCGCACTTAGTGGTAAAGCTCGCCCATGGTTTAATGCCGAGTGTGCCAGCGCTGAGGCGCTAAAGCATTCGGCTTACCAGTCTTGGGCTGATGCTCGGAATCGCAAAGCTCCGGATGTACACGTTAAGAAGCAGACGTTTAACAAGCTCGCCAAGTCCTGCAAGAAGGTTCTACAGAAAGCTCGCTTCCTCCACGTTGGTCGTATCGGGGCTAGACTTGCTTCGTACCCCTCGGGGAGTAAAGCATTCTGGTCCCTCGCCAAGTCGGTGGAGGCGAATTTCTGTCGCTCATCATTGCCGCCGTTGCTGAAACCTGACGGTTCGCTTGCCCACACTGCGGGAGAGAAGGCGAATTTGTTCGTTTCTCTCTTTGCGGAAAATTCACGTCTTGATGCTGGTAGTGCAGTACCTCCCTCGATAAGTGGATGCGAAACTCGGATGCCTGAAGTCCGTATCCACCAGAGTGAGGTCCTTAAAGCATTGCGCTGTCTTGACGTGAATAAGGCCAGTGGTCCCGACGGTATACCAGCAATAGTGCTAAAGGCCTGTGCACCTGAGTTGTCTCCTGTACTTACACGCCTGTACCGCCTTTCCCTGATGAAAAATCAAGTTCCGGAGTCATGGAAGCTTGCTAACGTGCAGCCTGTGCCCAAAAAAGGTAGTCGTGCCGACCCGTCGAACTATCGACCAATTGCAATCACCTCCATACTGTGTAAGATTATGGAGCGTGTATTGAATACCAAGCTCCTCGCGTACCTAGAAGGTAACGATCTCCTTAGTGACCGACAATATGGTTTTCGCCGAAATCGGTCTACTGGGGACCTTCTGGTGTACGCCACGCATATATGGGGCGAAGCCATGGACAAGCACGGAGAAGCTCTAGCTGTGTCGCTCGATATCTCCAAGGCTTTCGATAGGGTTTGGCATGACAGCCTCATTAGCAAGCTACCTGCGTACGGAATCGCGTCTGGTCTGTGTTCTTGGATCTCCGACTTTCTGAGGAATCGGTCAATTCGTGTCGTTGTGGACGGTTGTTCGTCGGACTCGATGACGATAGATTCGGGTGTTCCTCAGAGGTCAGTACTCTCCGCGACACTTTTTTTGCTGCATATCAACGATCTGCTTAAGCCCGGTACATTTGGGTACGCAGACGACAGCACAGTCACGGAGAGTTACGTATCCAACGCACGGACCAGCAACGCCGAGATTGAGTCTCTCAGGGAAGCCATGGTAGAGCGCACGAACGAAACATTGAGGGCCGTGTCCGTTTGGGGCGATGCCAACTTGGTTAAGTTCAACGCCACCAAAACACAGGCGTGTTTGTTTACCGCAAAGAGGAGTCCATTCACATCGACTCCTACTTTCCAAGGTGTGTCCGTACCGCTAACCAATCACCTTGAGCTGCTGGGTTTGGACCTTTGCTCTAACCTTAACTTCGGCCGTTGTATTGAGTCCAAAGCGAAGACTGCTGCCAAGAAGCTGGGGATCCTGTTTAAAGTGCGGCGGTATTTCACACCGGGACAGCTCTTAAATCTTTACCAAGCACAAGTCCGCTCGTGTATTTCCATACATACTGCAGTATTCCTACTGCTGTCACCTCTGGGACGGCTCGGCCAAATATCAGTTAGCTGCTTTGGACTCCGTAGAGCGTCGAGCGCGCAAGCTAATTGGTGATGCTCCCTTGGTTGAGGCCAAACTGCAAAGCCTCGAACACCGACGGAAGGTGGCCTGTTTGGCGGTATTCTACAGGATACATTTTGGAGAGTGCGCACGGGAATTACACGATCTTATCCCGCCATCTCCTTTCCATCTCCGGACATCCAGGAGAGGGGAGCGACTTCATCCTTATGTTGTGCAGACACCTTTTGTGCGCACGAAGCGTTTCGCCTCGTCGTTTCTAATGCGCACCGCTAAGGAATGGAATTCGCTCCCTTCCTCTGTTTTTCGGAAAGGTACAATTTGGGTGCCTTTAAGGCTAGAGTAAATAGGCTCTTACTGAACCAACGAGGAACATCGTCGGCTCCATCTTCACTTACCATCAGGTGAGATCGGGGTCAATCGTTGGTCAGTTTTTAATATTAAAAAAAAAAAAAAAAAAAAAAAAAAAAGTGTGCAGTAAGTTCTGTGAAAAATTCAAAACTTCATGGACGCAAATGTCCGTGACAGCTGTCGCGGAGCTCAAGCTATATTTTACAGACTATAGTGGAGAGTGGCACGTCCGTAGGAAGAGAATAGTCCCTACACTGTCCCTACGGCTGTAAGTGAGTAGTTATACCTCGGGCCCTACCCCCCTGCGCAATAAATCTGAAGCGTTCGAGTAATGTGATTGGGGTCAACGACCCCCGAGCGCGGGTAGATGCGAAACTTCATTTTGTTGAAGACTTAGAAAGTTGTACCCTGTTCTTTTGATTTATGATTGGGTTATTTGGAGAGGAATGCGCTGTTATTTGGCTTGAAACTTTTTTTAGAATACTTTTAACTCTTTCCCTGGGCATAAACCAATCTTATCTCCTGTCAAAGTTTGTTTACGTCTAAGGAAATGTTAAATAAAATTGAATATGTTTTTAATTATGCATTTAAATATGTATTTCATTATCTATTTCTTTTCGGAATATTCAGGCCAGAACCGGATGAAAAGGCAAGTCATACTGGTTATCAGAAAAATATTTAAAGACATCGAGTTTTTTTTTCAGTACAGTATTTTTTTTTAAATTATTTATTCAAGAAATTTCATAAAAATAATTAAAACTAAAATTAAAATAAAAATGGGCAATATTTTAAGATATTTTTTTAAAGTCTCCTTTTCTTCCAAGCTGGAGCAGCTGGTTTTGAAATTTTGTTAACAGTTTCGAGAACCATTATTCAGAATCACAAAACAAGAAAAAATTGGAAAAAGTAAAGATTTGAGGCAACAGGATTTTAATTTTTTTTAAAACGCCTATAATTTTGTATACAATCATATTTTTTTTGCTGATAACCAATATGACCTTTTCAACCGGTTCCGGCGCCGCCAATGGGCTAGTTGCCTTAAAAAATTTAATTAGTCCGTCTTTTAGATTATTGAAAAATAAGGGACACATATTATTTAATTTTTAAATTAGACCAAAAATTACAAGGATATGGGCCAATAAAGTTACGTGTGACGTCACGCCGTGCTGCATTTTTTAGCACGGAGTGACGTCACACGTAACTTTAATGGGCTATATCTTTGTTATTTTTTGTTTAATCGAAAAAAGAAAAAATACGTGTCCAATGTTTTTTTATAATCTAAAATACGGACTAAATAGAATTTAATTATGTTTACCCTGGAAACTACCCCTAAGAGCCCAGGACGGCCAGGATTTTGTTATTTTCTAAGGAAACTACAATAATTCTGTATCTTGGTTGAGCAACAAAGTGTTATCCACCTATCAAATTATATGATAATGTTTGGAAGTCGTTAACAATAACAGTATTTTATTTACTCGTGTCATGATTTTAATAAATTGGTGGCAAAGGTTCTATTCTTCGTTCTAAATCGCTCGTAGCCTGGGCTGCCTGAGTGATCTTAAACGATCACTAAGGTTAAGCAACATACGGCGCGTTCAGTCCATGGATGGGTCACCGTCTATGACTAACGCTAGTGGCATTTTTTCCGAGCGATTCCGAGAGATGCTTCGCAAGGTACGTTAAGCAGTTGGTGCCGGCTGCCGTCGATAGATGGCAGTCGTTAAGCCAAGCCAGAGGCCTTTAGGGGCGGCTTGAAAACTTCTGACAGTAAGACCAGCCACTAGTCTTACAAGCCTCCACCAATCCGGACTTGGCCCCCGTGGTGGAATATGGCCTATACCTTCCTCAGGGAAGAGACCCGTGCCCCTCGGTGGGGACATAATGGGTTGATGATGAAAGGTTCTATTTAATTTAACATTAAAACATTATTTTAGAACGACCGGTAATTTATAAGAAGTATTTAATATCATTTTTAACAGTTCATTATTTTAAAAGTGGCTATTTTGAATACAATTACATTTTGACGGATTTGTCAGAAAATGGCGCCAAGACCAACCAATACCATGCGCTCGCCTTCAGTCTATAAAAGGGAGGGCTCGACGATAAACCGGCAGTCTTGTTCTGGCGCTGTGATCAGGCGGAAGCTCTGCCCGATTTAAGAATTTATATTTATAATTTATATTAAAAGTTAAATTAAATAGTGAAGGTTGGAAGTCATTATACAGTGATGTGAGATTTGTGAAGTGAATTGAGTGGTTCGTGATAATACAGTGAGATTTGTTAAGTGAATCGTGTTGTTCTTGATACTCGGAATCGGGCTCCGTGGCGTGATTTGGGAGAGGCCTACTTCCAGCGGTTGTCTGACATCGGCGGTACGATGATGATGTTCAGCCAAAAATCCTACGCCAATCCTAGGTACAAGGAGAATTAATGGCACGTAGTAGGTACTATAGCGATTAGGTACCTACTTTGGAAATGGCGCCTCCACCAAATGTAGCACACTACTTTGATTAAAAGATGCTTATTTAGCAAAAATTTTTTTTTTTTTTTTCACAGAACTGCCTATCGGACTACTTTTATTGAAAGATGCTTATTTAGCAAAAATACTAATTTTTTTTCAGAGAACTGCCTATCGGACTACTTTTAGGGCCCTCACCCACTCCGGCTTTTTGTAGCGCTGCAGTAGCGATGCGGTGGCGCGTTAGCAGCGCTACAGCCGCGATGCGGTCGCTAGCTGTGTGCCCTCGCCCACGTAACCACGCTTCTGTCGCGATGCGAACGCGCCACCGTCGCGCGGCCGTAGCGCTGCTAACGCGCGTTAGTAGCGACGCAAGCGCGCGTTAGCATCGCTACAGCCGCGCGCTTGCATCGCTACAGCAAGTTTCGAGTGACATTGGGTTCAATCGATCGGGGGTCAATACCACAGTGCAAAAACTATAAGGATAATAAATTAACATAGTATTTGGTTTTTCTTACCTTACGGTTATTGCTAGTCGTTCTTCAGCTGATATGATTCTCTGAACTAATCTAAACTAAAATCTATGATGACTGAACTAATTTAATAAAGAGAGATTACTTGCTGGAAATTATGTATAGAATACAGTGATCAGACAATCATATCAGCTGAAGAACGACTAACAATAACCATAAGGTAAGAAAAACCAAATACTATGTTAATTTATTATCCTTATAGTTTTTGTACTGTGGTATTGACCCCCGATCGAATGAACCCAATGTCACTCGAAACTTGCTGTAGCGATGCAAGCGCGCGGCTGTAGCGATGCTAACGCGCGCTTGCATCGCTACGGTGGCGCGTTAGCAGCGCTACAGCAGCGCGCTTGCATCGCTACTAACACGCGTTAGCAGCGCTACAGCCGCGCGCTTGCATCGCTACTAACGCGCGTTAGCAGCGCTACAGCCGCGCGCTTGCATCGCTACGGTGGCGCGTTGCAAAAGCGATCTACGCGCGTTAGTAGCGATGCCGTCGCGCGTTTACGAAACGCGCGACGGCAGCGCTACAAAAAGCCGCCATGGGCGAGGGCCCTTATTGAAAGATGCTTATTTAGCAAAAATACTATTTTATTATCTTTTTTTCACATAACGGCCCATGCTAGCTAGTCGTCAACTGACATCTCAACCAAAAACGTAGCGATTCCTCTTTACAGGAACTGGCCAGCACAGCCGTCTAGGATGATTTTAATATTTCACAAGGGAATCGCTACGAACCGTCGTCGGGCTGATAGTTTATTATCGACAGTAACTCGATAAAGCTATACTCTAATGCCTCCTCCAGACTACTCGCGAAGGTCCTCGACAAAATACTCTGGAAAGGTGACCGAAGTACGTACCTACGGTGGAGAGGCACTTCGTCTTACTTCGTTGTTGACTTCGTTGTTGACTTAGACAAAGTTGTAAACTTAGACATTGTCAGAATTTATTAATATTAATTTGAAATTATGCCCTAAAAATATTTGTATGCCCTGTGGGTAAAGCATGGAGATCTAAATGACCCTCAAGACCTGTATTCAATACCTATGCTTATCTATATATATAAAACGAGAAGCTGACTGACTGACTTAGAATCAACGCAGAGCCCAAACTACTGAACCTAGAGGGTTGAAATTTGGCATGGGAGTTCCTTAGGGAGCCTAGGGGAGCATTAAGAAAGGATTTTTGAAAATTCATCCCCTAAAGGGGTAAAATGGGGGTTCAAAGTTAGTATGAAACTTTGCCGTTTTTGAAGTTATTCGAATGAAATTTGGTACGAAGGTTCTTCATTTAAAATTATGAAACACGTGTAAAATAGTTTTTTTAAAATCATCCCTTAAGGGGGAAAAAGGGGGGTGCAAACTTAGTATGAAACTTAGCCATTTTTGAAGTTATTCGAATGAAATTCAGCATGAAGGTCCTTCATTGAAAGTCATGCAACACAGGTAAAATATATTTTCAAAAATCATCCCTTAAGGGTGTAAGAGGGGGTTGCGAAGTTAGTATGAAAGCTCTTTCGCACGCGTTAAAAGTATCCCTATCTTATTTTCAAGCTCTTTACTCAATTAAAGCCCACGCGGACGTAGTCGCGGGCAACAACTAGTGACAAATAAATGTTTTGATTGATTGATTGATTGATTCGTCCAACCTCGGACGAAGTAAGACGAAGTGCCTCTCCACACCTACCGTATTCGCCTAACCTCGGTCAACTTCGCGAGCATTGTGGAGGCCACATTACTTCGTCCAACCTCGAGTGTGTAGCTACGTACTTCGGTCAACTTTCCGGAGTACTTTGTCGAGGACTGTCGCGAGTAAGATATAATATTACCCCATTAGTCTCTAATGGTCTGAAGCAGTGTCTTTAATTAATGATTAATTAATTAATGCTAATAATCATAATTTTTAGCAAGATTTGAGTGTCGTGTTGACGTACTTATCAAGTACCTACATAACGAAGTTGATTTAGTCATGTCGGCCTTTGGTCATGTTTTAGCCAAAAACAAAAGCCTAAGTTTGCGACAGACGAAGGCGGCTTATCCAGATGCTAAACCGATTAGCGCCGCGGCGGATTCATTGGCGAGCAACAGGTCGGGCTGACGATGTCGGGATGTCAGCGTTGTAATAATCTGACAGATTAGGCTTATTTGAGTCCCACAGTCTGATGAGAAACCTTGCAATACTCATTTCTAAAATAATATAAAATGTTTCGAATCGCTCGTAGCCTGGGCTGCCTGAGTGATCTTAAATGATCACTAATATACATCATACGGCGCGTTCAGTCCATGGATGGGTCACCGTCAATGACTAACGCTAGTGGCATTATTTCGAGCGGTTCCGTGCTTCGCAAGGCACGTTAAGCAGTTGGTGCTGCTGCCGTCGATAGATGGCAGTCGTTAAGCCAAGTCAGAGGCCTTAGGGCGGCTTAAAAACTTTTGACAGTAAGACCAGCCAATAGTCTTACAAGCCTCCACCAATCCGGACTAGGCCCCCGTGGTAGAGTATGGCCTATACCTTCCTCAGGGAAGAGACCCGTGCCCCTCGGTGGGGACATAATGGGTTGATGATGACGATGACACGTATTTAAAATAAATAATAAGTGGTATTTATTTTTGAACTAAAACTTCCGTAAGCACAACACATTGTAAACTTTTAGTCCGGATCTACTTACGGGTTTTGTTATAACGGAAGAGTCCGACCAGGTTTCGCTTCGATTGGCAGAGCTTAATCATGGTGAGCAGAGACGGAGCTGGATGCTCACAATGATTAAGCTCTGCGAATCGGGTCGAAACCTGGTCGGACTCTTCCGACATAACAACACCCGTAAGTAGATCCGGACTAAAAGTTTACAATGGTATTTATTTATACACAAATATTTATTAAATATTAATATTGAGAGTGTGCCCGGACAAATAGAGAAAAACAAACGATGGATCGATGTAATTATTTGTTTGCGGAATAGTGACCTACGGATGGATCTACCCTTCGTTCAAAATTGATCCACATGCGTGCGCCGTTATTACGCATTGTAACGAGGTGCAATTCGCCTAGTGGCTTTATATTATTTTTGGCTATTATCATTTCGAAATTTAATCATATTTTGACGTTTGCCACAGTGGTTGGACGTAGCTGGAGCCAGATAACCTCAGTTTTCATCCAAGGTGGACCTAAACGACATTATTTTATCACATATTACTTTATCACGACCCGAATAGCTCGATTTTCCATATTATTATCTATAACACACATAATTATAATACCACCACACTACAACCACTGTGGCAAATGTCGAAATATGATTAAATTTAGAATTGATAATAAAATAATATAAAGCAACGAGGCGAATTGCACCTCGTTACAGCATTACCCAAGACCAAACACAAGACAAGAAACCCTGGTGCGAAAGCCACTTATTCACTCACCACCTCACCACAGAGCTTATTTCGGGAAATGGAATATACCGTTCTACAAATTCACAGAAAGATCCACTCACAGGTAGGTACCTACATCTACGCCTGGGCTCCGTTTCATAAAACTACAAGACATTTCAGAGCTCATTATTCGATGTACATTGCATATTTGATTCCTACTTATTTTTTTGTGGATTAATCGACAAATGCAGCCACGAATGCAGTTCTATGAAATAGGGCCCTGCCATTATATTACGTAACTTTCCACTCTATCGGGTTGAGTTAAAATAAGACTTTTTTATATGACAGTTCGGAGTAGGAGTACGAGATACCTACTGCGAAGAAAGTCCCAGAATGTAACAGTGTGACATAAGGTGGTGTGACATACAGGGAATCAGACATCTCCATACAGTCGAGTATTACGTAATTGCATCCCTGGAATTGAACCAGACAATTTTGAATCTCGAGTTCATCATCAACCCATTATGTCCCCACCGAGGAGCACGGGTCTCTTCCATGAGGAAGGTATAGGCCATACTCCACCACGGGGGCCAAGTCCGGATTGGTGGAGGCTTGTAAGACTAGTGGCTGGTCTTAGTGTCAGAAGTTTTCAAGCCGCCCTAAGGCCTCTGACTTGGCTTAACGACTGCCATCTATCTACGGCAGCCGGCACCAACAGCTTAACGTGCCTTGCGAAGCACGGAATCACTCGGAAAAATGCCACTAGCGTTAGTCATAGACGGTGACCCATCCATGGACTGAACGCGCCGTATGTTGCTTAACCTTAGTGATCGTCTAGGATCACTCAGGCATCCCAGGCTACGAGCGATTCCGAATCTCGAGTTTAACGTTAACAATTACAACCGGTATCAAACACCTGTCTTCTCTAAAATGAGTTACGAACGTCACAACTGCCAGCGTAATATATTTAGCGCCTCTGCAGTAACACAACAAAGAGATCATCCATCCAGCAGCTAAACTGATTACTCTCCGTCACCGATTCGTCACCCAGCGACCAGCAACAAGTTGGATCGATACGGGGCTGTAACTCGACGCTCAAGTGCCGTGGAGACAGATTCCAGTCATAATTTTACGGGTTATTGAGGGAGCTGACGGTGATTAGTGTATTTGTTTGGTAAAGTCTGTCTGACCGCTATCGTCATGGGCCTGGCCAATCTGAAGTCAAGAAGCAATGGAGTGTATTTTGGACATCCCGGATCGTTTTGGAGGGTAAGCTAAAGATTGTGGCTATATTATTTGTATTGTTTACTCTTTAATTCATTGAATATAGTTTAACTGAAGTTCGCCTATATTCTGTATCGCAAACTGTATACAATAAAGAAAATCTGTTGAGTACAGAGAGTTTCAGAACGACGACTTCTGTAGCGCAGCGGTTAGCGCGTCTGACTACCAAGCGTGAGGTCCCGGGTTCGAATCCCGGCTGGGGACAAAAAAAAACCCAGGTCTTGGATGTTTACATGTTTGTGACGTCGCTGTTTCTGGTTCCCACGACACAGGGTATCCTAGTGTGGGGCCAGAAACAATGTATGTGCCTATATGTAAATGTTGAAAAAATGTTATGTTAATGTTATCTGCCTACCATGCGAGAGGTCCCGGGTTCAAATCCCGTACTCAAACCCCAATACTTTTAGCATTAAGTCCGCTGCATTGCCGCGGTAGTGTTTACTTATGTGCAATAAACGTATTAATAACAATAATAACAAACTCCGTTTCCATATTTCATTAACTATTGCAGCAACGACACCGCACAGAAATTGAATCTAAAGTAAACGTGGATGAAATGGATAAACTCTCTGACGTTGTGAACTACGATTCAGTTCATCTGCAGAAGTAAGTGCTTAGATATTGTGCAGAGTGCAATTAACTAGCCTCGGACCTTTTGCTCCTTTTCGGGGAAAAATTGTAGTAAAAAGTTAATCTATATATATATAAATAAAATTCAAAGTCCTGACTGACTGACTGAGTCACTCATCAACGCCCAGCCCAAACCATTGGACCTAGGAAGCTGAAATTTTGTACAGAGGGTCAATATATAATGTAGGTAAGGAATAAGATCGGTTTTTTTTTTTTAATTCAACCCCTAAGGGGGCGAAAAGGGTTGCCAAAATTTGTATGGGAAGTATAAAGAATGTTGTCTAATTTGCTTGAAACTTAAAATAAATACTCGTCAACACAATTGATTGAACACGTGTTTCGCAGTTTTTCTAAATTTAACCCTTAAGGGCGTGAACGGGGTTGCAAAATTTTGAACTAAAGTCTACGCGGACGGAGTCGCGGGCGAAAGCTAGTATAAAGCAAAGTTGAGTTTGCAGGTAGGATACACAAATTATTATCCCCGATTTCGCGAACGCTGACAGTCTTTTAAATATATTGTTAACAGTTGTCAAAAATGCATACAAAAAAAACATCTGACAGCTGTTAGCTGACACTAGATTAACTGTACGGATTGGTAGACCGATTAACTAATTCTATACAGATAAGATAACAATATAGCAGTTAATAAAAAAACAAAACCTTACACAATAAACAATAAAAAATACATATCTTTTGGCCCCACACTAGGATACACGTGAAAGTGGGGTAAGGTTTTTTTTTATTATTTTTTTATCCTAAATAAAAGTAACAGTACGATCCACACAATTCTTCTTTATCTTATCTACATATATACATAAGCTCACGCCTGTATCCCAGAGGGGTAGACAGAGAACAGAGACTGACAAGTCTCTTTCGCTTTATCGACATTCATTAGAAGCGGTGGTGGCGTAGTGGGGTTGACCCTTGCTTCTCGATCATGAGGGTCTGGGTTCGAACCACGCATGTACCAATGACTTTTAGTTACGTACATTTGTTTGTACAGCAACACCATTCGCTGATAAATTGTGCCCGGATAACGGCGACAGGCTTGCCACTTGTCACGTTTGGGACCTAATAAACTCGGCAAAACGTGGGTCCAGTTCTAGAGACTGGTGCCTCTGCCTACCCCTTCGGGGATAACGGGCGTGAGTTTATTATTATTATTATTAGTAGTTGCTCGCACACAGGTTTCGGCTACTTTTTGTCTTGTCCTTTGCTAATACATCAACTATTTTGTCGAAGTATGTGCGCCTGGGGCGACTCTGCTGGTCCTTCCACTCACATTCACTCGATATATTTGTTTCGTCAGTCTTTCTTTCTTCATCTTTCTCTATCTTTCATCTTATGTCCAAACCAACGCACCATTCCTTTCTCAATTCTAGTCACTACGTCCTCTTTCAGTCCACAACGTTCTCTGATCACACTATTGCGTATTCCATATCATTCAAAGTGAAACCACATCTATTTCTCCAGGACCTTATTTCTACTGTATTATTGTCGTATTTCAAGTCAATCAATCCACGAAATTTCCAAAAAAGACCCTGCCACATGGATGAGATCGTCTGTCCATCTTGTGGCTGGTCGTCGTTACGCTACGCTTGCCGATGTGTGGTCTCCATTCAAGAACCTTTCGGCCCTATCGGACATCAGTTCTTCGGTCTTTTTGAAAATCCATGGAGGAGGCCTACGTCCAGCAGTGGACTTCTTGTGGCTGAATGATGATGATGATGATGATGAATCCACGAAATTCCAGAGCAATCATAAACAGAACGAGCGAAAAGGTCACCGAACTCCTGAACCAAGAAGAGTATCATCTCTGACAGCGAAGATGTAAGCTCTCCGATCTCTTACAAGCAGAAGAAGAACAGTACGAATGGGAGATAGAGCGGAGGAGAGAGGTGGCAGAGTCTCTCTCCCGGAAGAAGAGAGAAGACAGAGAGAGCAAGTATGAAGATGACATTCAGAGGGAGAAGATGATGGCGTGCGAGAAGGCTTTGGAGAGGGAGAAAATGTAAGCTTAAATTTACATAAATGCAAATACTTACATCGCTCATAGCCCCGGCTGCCTGAGTGATCTTAAACGATCACGAAGGTTAAGCAACATACGGCGCGTTCAGTGCATGGATGGGTGACCGTCTATGACTAACGCTAGTGGAATTTTTCCGAGCAGTTCCGTGCTTCACAAGGCACGTTGAGCAGATGGTGCCGGCTGCTGCTTAACGTGCCTTGCTAAGCACGGAATCGCTCGGAAAAATGCCACTAGCGTTAGTCATAGAACGGTCACCCATCCATGCACTGAACGCACCCTATGTTGCATAACCTCCGTGTTCGTTTAAGATCAAGATAGACCAAGATAGTGGAGTTTCTTTGTTAGTTTCTTCTCCATGTAATTTATTAATTGTGAAACTAACAACTTTCACGTTCATAAAGTAAACATTTTGTTTGTACTATGGATAAAATATTTGATTTTGATCACTCGGGTGGCCGGGGCCTACGAGCGATTCTATAAATAAGCTAAATAGGATTACAAAAAAAATACAATAAAGTGTTCTCTATCTAACTATCTTTCTTCACAGTGCCAAAGGGATTTGGGGAACTAAAGACGACGAGCTCCAACTGAGAGAGATGCAGAAGATGCAGATGGCAGAGAAAGTTCACATAGAGCGAGAGCAGCAGGCGGTGGAGAGGATGTGGCATGATTTGCTGGTCACCAATGTCAGGAGAAAGGTGAATCTTAGTTCCAGATCATCATCATCAACCCATTATGTCCCCACCGAGGGCATCTATCGACTGCAACCGGCACCAACTGCTTAACGTTCCTTGCGAAGCACGGAACTGCTCGGTAAAATGCCACTAGCGTTAGTCATAGATCGGTCACCTTCCGTCAACCTTCAACCTTCGTGATCGTTTAAGATCACCCAGGTGGTAAAGCCTTAGGTAGACTTGAAAATTTTTGACAGTAAGACCAGCCACTAGACTTCCAAGCCTCCACCAATCCGGTACTAGGCCCCCTGGTGGAGTAAGGCCCATACCTTCCTCAGGGAAGAAACCCTTGCCCCTCGGTGGGGACATAATGGGTTGATGATGATGTACACCAGGAATAACCCATGAAATTTGACAATAACATCATCTCATTGCGATGCAATGAGTGGCGGGAAAACGCTGGATGCAAGAAGCTTCCGACCGGTCTTTTTGGAAATCCATGGAGGAGGCCTATGTCCAGCAGTGTACTTCTTATGGCTGAATGATGAAGATGATGATTGCGATGCAACGGCCAATGATTTTATTACTGACAGGAACACAACGAACGCGTTGAAGCGGAGCGCCGGCAAGCGGAGATGCGCGCGCGCCGATTGGAGTACGACGCGCAGATCGCGAGTGCGACCAGGAGGAAGAGTGAGGCAATGAGGGAAGAGAGGGAGAGGGAGAATAAGAGGCTGGAGGCGATGAGGCGGAGGATGGAAGAGGAACATGATAAAGGTACTTCGGCGACCTCAGTGGCGCAGAATAGAAAAATGCAACTAGCGTTAGTCATAGACGGTCACCCACCCATGCACTGAACGTGCCCTATGCTGCTTAACCTTCGTGATTGTTTAAGATCACTCAGGCAGCCGGGATATCGAGCGAACGATGACGTTTATGAATTAGATTCATATTTATTGAAAAAAAAACGGTCAATTCCATGATTCCATAAGCATTTTCGACCAAGGAGGTGGAAGAAAGAAGAAGAATTTATTGAGGAATAAATTTCTTAAATCACAAATCACAAGAAAGAGAGAAAGAGTTTAATAAATTATTTCTATCCCCCAGAAACAAAAAGAAAGAAGGAACAGCAGCTGAGAAACGCGCAGAACTTCATAGAAGGTCACGAGCAGCGGCTGAGAAGGATCCAGCAGGAGAAGAGAAGGAGTAGGGAGCTCGACAATGAGACTATACGGGAGGCTTTAGAGGAGTTGAGGAAGGAGAGACTCAGGCAGCGGCTGGAAATGGTAAACTATACTGCCAAAGATTGTTAGATTGAGCAAGATTGGCTAGCTACACCTAGATTCTGCTAATGCATTGTAGTAATAGTGTACAACTTCATGATCATGACGTTTCAAGTCTATGCGCGCACGCATAATTATTCGTAATCCTAACGTTAGGCGTCAATGGAATTAAAAAACATGTCACGTGACCCGACCATGTAACTGTAATGGAACTATAATGCACTAATAGAATCGAGACCTTGTTCTTCCAGCAAAGACTGCAGCAAGAGAAGCAGATATTCGTGGAGAACTACAGACGGGAACGCCGTACGGCCACCGCCATGGACCGCGAGAGCGAGAGGGCTGCTGAGGAGAGCTGCAAGTTGGAGCAGGACAGAGCCGACGAGTACTTGAGGAGTCTGGATCGGCAGAGGATCTTGAGCAGAGAGGTATTTGCGGCACCATATTGCGGGAAGTTAAGCGAAGTGATGGATAAAAGAAGGGATGGCTATATAGACGAGAATGGCGAGGTGACTTTAGTACCTATTTCTTTAGTATAGGATCTTTCGACAGCAACAACATAAAATGGTTGTCATACTTAATGTGATTTGGTTACAATAAAATCTGGAAACGCTGATGTCTGTAACAGAGGTATTACCTAGCGCAGGCATCAGAGCCAAACAAATAAAAAAACCCGGTCAAGTGGAAATCGCTCCTGAATCGGGGGATCGATTCCCACTTGACCGGTTAACCATACCATTATAAAATAAGCCTAAAATAAGAGGAAGTAATATACTTACTTAGTTACGTACCTACAATTTATTTCCACATAAATTACATAATATATAACTATACTACGTATACAGTAGACATTTATGATAGATAAACCAGAACACATACATATGTAATTACCTACGAGAAGTTGCCGTTCTGCGAATTTAAAAAAATAATTCAAATCTTTTACAAAACTTTATAAATCGTTTTCATTTTCTACAAGATGGATCTTGGAGAGGCTACATGACGTCATACCCAACCCAGTGAAGAAAACGCCAAGACACCTCAAAGCTCATTTGTATTTTGTTTCCAAATTTAATTTTGTTTCCAAATTTAATTTTGTTTACAACACAAATTCATTTTCAATATCTTCCTCCAGCAAGCATCAGCAGAGTACAAAAAGCACTTGGAGGAGCACAGAAGCGCGCTGGAAAGAGAGCGTCGCGAGCGGACGGAGCGAATGGCGCGAGTGAGGGAGACGACGACAGCCGAGCTCGCCCGAAAGATGGCGGAGGCGCACGAGGAGCTCCGAAGGCAGACCGAATACAGGAGTAGCTTGGATTCGCAACGGGAGCACAATTTGCTGATGATGGTGAGTTTTCAATACGTAGAGTCGGATCCACCTTTACATTTTTGTGGTAAAGACGAGGTTAGCGTAACGAAACTATATTTTGTCCAGAAAAAGTAGAAATTAAAGAGGAGTACGGTTTTGCTCACACTTTTTGTCTGGGTTGTTAGTAGCTTTCACTTACAAGCATTATATGAATTAAAAACTCGAGCTAATACATAATTAAGGCATTGTGCTTCAATAAATTTTAATATAACTACTTAGTTTAGAGTTTTCGTTAAAACAACTAGACTTTCAATTCCAGTTTCTTGTACCTATTTTTGGACAAATACGCGTATTTTAAAGTTGACGTGGAATGTTACCTACTAGTCGATATAATGACAAAAAAAACTCCTTCAAAAGGCACTGAATAGAAACTGCCTACTGTGAATTTTTGTTCCCTTGAGTGTCGAAATAAGGATACGTTTTTTGGCGACAGAAACAGCCGTAGGTATCCTTTTTTACGCTAACCTAGAAGTTAATGAATGTCGAGGAAGCGAAAGTGATTTATCAGGATCGTGGCAAGTAGCAGTCCTGGTCGCTGCCTACCCCTCTGGGATTCGGGCTTGAGTTTATGTATGTATGTATAGGGCTGCACATCATCATCAAAATCAGCCGGTGTCAGTCCACCGCTGTATATAGGCCTCTGGGATAGGCTATATAGTCTTGAGCTTATGTATGTACCTAGGAGTTTAATGTTTTACATCTCTCATATTCGGTAAGTAGGTCCTTATTACCCCCAAATGGGGCTTGTAGGTGAGCAATTAGCGCTCTAGGGTAATAATGTAGCTAGAAAAGCCCTAGGGCGGTAAGTAATTTAAAAAAAACTCTTCACTCTTTCAAAAAGTTCGCGTACATCTAACCATCATACTGGCAATAGACATCAAGCCTGTGCTACACGGTTTTAATTAAACGACAGTTTGATACAGAAAAAAACCGAGCTGCTCTTTGCTGGCTACACGGCTTAAAACCTGCAGTATTTAGAAGAACGTTGCGCGAACAGGACGTTACCCGCTGATGGGATTTGAGCCTTGACCTATTATGTATGTTGTAGTATGAATAGGTGAAAAAACCGGAAAATAGAAAAGTAGGTAACTAGATAGGTACACTACGTAATTTTTATGTAAACCTAACTGGTGATAGGCAACTTTATTATGAACAATGAATAATGTAAGTAAGTACATACGACCCTTCTCAAATTAAAATCGTCAATCTTTTTTTTTGGGTTGGGTAAATTTCTTTTAATTTTGTGACAAAGATATCCCACGCCTTTTTTTATTGCATGATTCACATGTTAAGTCCCAAAGGCAGGGCAAGTCTGTACAACTCGAGAAATTCCGTGATAACTCCACGTTCTCCGATAACTTCTGAAAATTTCTGCGCACAAAACAACGGTTGTCGTCGTGCCTATACGTCTGCGCTCGCCGCTACAGCGTGACTGAATGGCGTTCGCATGGTTTAAGCAAGCGGCTACACGGTTTCAAACAAGTTTTAAACCAACTCTTCTGCCAGTGGTTTGCAACGCAAGCCTCGCTGCCAAGGGTATACCAAGGTCAAACGAAATTTGTCATAAAACAATCGACTACACTGTTTTAAACCTCTGTTTCAAACTGCCGTTTAATACCGTGTAGCAATCGCTTCATGCATTCAGCCCAATGACAAAGAGTTCGCTTCGCTATTCAGCCTTGTCTTCGTATGAGTATGAATAGTCATCAATTTTAAATATCGAACAGCGAAGCTCAATTTCGTTCTTGAAAAAATAATTTAAATAAAAGATGAAAAAAGGCGGGAATAGAAAACTTTTACTTTAAATATTGTTTGTTTTAGGGATTTTTTTTTTGTAATTACGTGCTAATTAGAAAAAAACATGAGTTCTGCAAGTGATGAAGATTTATGCTGCACTCCCGATTCAATGAAAATGGAAGCTGAAGCAGCAATTAACAATATTTTGCCTGAAAGTTCTAAAGAGAGATATTTGAAAACTTACGACGAGTTCATGAAGTAATTTTTTTCTACTTACCTCACAATCGAGATGTAAAGCAGAGTAGTTAGCTCGGGTGTAAGCATCAATTGCACCCTCGAACTATAGGCGCCCTCGCTGCGCTCGTGCGCCTAAATATCTCGGGCTGCAATTGATGCCTTACAGCCCTTGGCTACTAATCTACTATTACAGTTTTGAGGGACCATAGGGGTGGTCGTTGGGGTTTGTTTACCTACTGCGTAATGCAAAGTTTGACCAAAGACGCCATGTTTGGTTTGGCCACGCCAAATTTGGTGCCAAAAATTATGTAGGTACCTACTATTTTTTTTTTTAAATAGCGTCTTTTGTATCCCACTGCTGGGCAAAGGCCTCCCCTTCCGCTTTTCATCTCTCTGTCTCCAGCCAATTCGCGCCATCTCGGTAAAGAAAGCATTTTAGATCGTCCCGCCATTCATGACAATTTTCTATATTTTTTTTTATTCGTAGCTAGGTAGCAATTGGTAGTAGCAACTAGCAAGGAGTTTTAATATCTACTCCTTGGTAGTAGTTACCATTACCGCTTCGTCCGATTTTGACGATACAGACCAAATAGAAGCATAATAGAAGAAGCACGTTTACATTCCAGGAATCACTAAACACCTGCGTGGAACAGAAGGAGAGACCGTTCACAAAGAAGCCACAGATGTTCAAAGACGTCATGGGGACAAGAGTGGACAAGTCTCCGGGCAGAATAAGGTGGGTTTTGATACAGAGAGAGCAAATGCTTTACAATTACAGTCTTGATCATAGAAATACCTACACTAAGATAGAAACAAGAATCCTTCAAACACTTATTAAACGAAAAAAAATTAAGCAATAATAATTAAAAAATAATTACCTACATAATAATTCATTATTATTATTTTTTTATTTTCTTTTTAATTTTTTTTCTATCATTGAATGTAAGTGGCCAGTACTATCAATTAGTCGAGTGTAACCCGGTATGGGTATGCTCAGTGGTGACATCAGTGTGACCACCGGTCATGGGTATGCTCAGTAGTTACACTAGTGTGACAAAGCAGTGTAACCTTGGTTCTGAAGGCCATGTATCTTTTATTTAAGTTTTTGTTTTTTTTTCTGTGCAATAAAGCGTAACAAACAAACATTTAACACTCACCCGTATATTATTTTGTTTCAGCACGAATCCAGTTCATCCCTTCAAGAGGCTTCTTGAATCCAAAAAGACATCTCCTAATCTCTAATCTGTAGTCATACTGCACTGTCATCATAAATTAAAAAATAATAATACTAAAAATAAAATAGAGTTTATTTGCCAATTACATTTACAATACAAAACAAAACATTTTCCAGAAACATATTCATTCACTGCACACTACACAATTTTGTATTTCGTAAGATAGCTGGGGATCTCCACACTAGGCATAGCCTGTAATCTTTGCAATGGGCTTTGAAGTTTGAACGTACGATGGGTATTTTTCATAAATATTGTGGAGTTTTAGTAGCATTACACTCGCTTAGTGTAAAGAAAAACATCGTGACGAATCTGAGTGTCTGAGATGTTCACATGATATGCGAGAGGCCCCGGGTTCGAACCCCGGTCTTGGATGTTTAAATGTTTGTGATGTCGCTCTCTGGTTCCCATGACAAAGGGTACCCTATGCAGTGTGGGGCCAGAAGCAATGTATGTGCCTGTATGTAAACGTTTGTGTATTTTTAATATCAGCAGCCCGGGTATTTTTTATTTAGAATTTGCATATTTATTATATTTTACAAAGTTCTTGTAGCTTAACAGTCTACACAAAGTCGTTACAGAACTAAAGAAAGCCTCTAATAACAATCGCTTAGTATTTGGTTTACACAGGGTGTCTGGAAGCTGGGAGGGGTATTAGTACATACTATCTAGACCATTTTAAGGCAATTTTTTCCTAACCAGTCTGTTTGTTTTTTTTTTAGGGAATTTTAACAATGGTAAGACCAAAGTCCCAAAATATTCCAATTAAATGCTAATAACGCAAAATTGAAGTGGAAATATATTTTTTATTGTGTTTTATTAGCCTGATTTGTGTTGAACGATATTAAATAATTTTAAAGCACTGTTCTTGCTGATAAAATATTTTGGACCTAAATTTAAAGTTCCCTAAAAAAACCATCAGACTTTAGTGGACAGTATAGACTCTATACTAACACCCCCTTAGGGCTTTGCACCCAGCTTCCAAACACCCTGTATATACCCCACTGCAGTGCACAGGCCTTCTCAGTGTGAAGGTGCGTATGCACAGCGCGTACATCGTTACGCGTAGTCGACTACGCGTGTCCAGAGTGCGTATACTGAGTTTTGTCATTCACTTTCGATAGCGAGAGCGTTTGCGATTTGCATAGGAGTGACAAAGCGCGCCATCTAGTTGTCTCTTTGTCACTCCTATGCAAAACGCAAACGCTCTCACTATCGAGAGTGAGTGAAAAAACTCAGTATACGCACTCTGGAACGCCATGTCCGTCTCTCCAACATTACACGCGTAGCGACTCTGGACGCGTGTCAAAGAGGACGCACTCGTTTGGTTACGCGATATTTGGACGGCAACATGGATAAACTCGCGTTCACGCCGCTTTTCGATAGTGAAAACATGATTTTAAATTGACTGATATATGACATAAATTTAATCACCTGTGATTCGATCTACTCTATTTAATAATATGCCACACGCAACTATTTGCACACCGGGAATGTCGGTAAAACATGTTGGCCCAACCTTTGTTAACACCCATAAATGCATGATAATTATGTACCTATTATGACTGACACATCGCACCTCCAGAACTAAAGTGACCTAACTCAAAATTTGGGTAAAATAAGCTAAGTACTCAGAATGACTCAAAAAGGTATACACTTTCATGGCTTTATTAAAAAACCGACTTTATTTGGTCAGAGAGAGATGGAGGAATATTTCGGTCTGTTTTTTCTTGAGCAACTCGCTCAGAGCGCCGAAGACATTTTGTTCATTTCCGAAAAGTTGTATATTTTGAGTTAGGTCACTTTAGTTCTGGAGGTGCGACATGTTTGAGCAAATAAATGATTGATTGATTGATTGATTGATTCGCGCAGTGCGTACAGGAGTTGTACCCGTATCCAATGTACGCGTAAACACACGCGTAGCCGGCTACGCGCTGTGTATACGCAGCTTGAGAGTAAGGGCTTAATGACCTCGCGTGCCCACCGCGAATAGGCTAGTTTCCCAAAAAAATGTAATTAGTCCGTCTTTTAGATTATTCAAAAATAAGGGACACGTATTTTTTTATTTGTAAATTAGACCAAAAATGACAAAGATATAGCCCATTAAAGTTACGTGTGACGTCACGCCGTGCTGCATTTTGTAGCACTGAGTGACGTCACACGTAACTTCAATGGGCTATATCTTTGTTATTTTTTGTTGAATCGAAAAAAGAAAAAATACGTATCCAATATTTTTTTATAATCTAAAATACGGACTAAATAGAATTAAATTATTTTGACCCTGGAAACTACCCTATTGGCAATTTAAGTCGCTGAAGAAACAGGGTTAACACTAAAACTAAAAAATAAAACGAGACATTGTACGCACAAGTATAGAACATTTTATGACATTTTTTGACACGTATTTTACTTAAATTTTCATTGGTATAAAATCTTAATCTAGAAACAAATGCCGCGAAAAATGCGGTAATCCAAATATACGTAGAAGTACTGTACATACACTTAATTATAAAACAATTATTATCAGTATTATTTATAAACGCAGACTCCTTAAAAAACTCCTCCAGTGCAGTTTAAGTAGTCTGTGTTTAAGGGGAAGACTAACACAGATTATTTGAACGGTATTTGACGCGTGTTTTAGATAAAAAAGTTTTCATAAATAAGACCGTGTACATTTAGAATTAATCAACAATTTCAGTTCGTAGAAGGCACGACCCACGTAAGAATTTTCGTAGAAAATTATAAAAGTGAGATCATTTCTACAAACTTTTTAGGCATAATTAAAATCTGTTGGAATAAAATTAAACAAGACACAATTTTAAAAATAAATTATATCTATTGACCACAATTTTTGCAAAAGTAAGAAATGAAATTGGAATCGATTGGACGATGACAATTTTGTAAGCAAACAGGTACACCATTCACAGACGCTTACAGTACTTATTTAACTTGCAACTCCTACAAAAATTGGTAACCAAATTAGGCTATAAGTAATTCTATTCATAAAAATAAAAACAAAAAATACGGCTCCATAGCTTTTTTTGGACGAATTTAAACCTGTTTTCCTATGATTTTCGCAAGTACATATTTTGTTACTGTATCTTAACGGTTTTAAGTCCGATCTATCTATGAAACTGGACAAACCACAAACATTTCTTGGTTTATATTTACTTGTATTTAATCATTATTATGCGCTGGCAGTTTTTAGACGAAGCTAATGTCTATCGGGTAACTTTTTAAGTGAGATAAGCTTCTTCTTTTTCAACGATTATATTTTTGTAGCTTCCTCAGGGAAGAGACCGGTGCCCCTCCGTGGGGACATAATGGGTTGATGATATTTTTGTGAATATTTTGTGTTTTCCGTGTTGTCCGGTGTGAAATAAAGAATATTCTTATCTTATGTTATACTCGTATTGTCTTGGTATGGATATATCCTCGTAAGGCCCAATGTCTTCAAGTGATCACAAAAACAATTGTTATTTTCAAGGTCGGGCCTTACGAAGATATTCTGCCCCGTTTTCTCGTGGTCCTACTAATTTGTCCTACTAGTAGAACCACGAGGGAGACCTATTTCTGTCTGTCCTACTATGTGCCTTAGTTATGTGTATTGTATATGTGCGTTTCGGGTGTTAGTAGGAAGATAGGTTACTGGTTCAATTTTAAACTGTTGCTCGAGTATATCACTTGTTTTCTCCGGTTTTCTCGACAGTATATTTTGGACAGTATACGGACGAAACTTTTGTTGATGTAGTGACTTCATGTACTATGTAAAAATTCTGAATTTGTTTTGCATTTAATATTGTAAGTTGTATTTCGGCATTATCAGTTGACTTTTAAGAAACGTGCGTGTAAAATTATTAAATAAGTAGTCACAGCTGTATGCATGGCGGCATTATTTGAAAACGATTAGAAGAATTTAACTGTAGCATTATTTGTATTTGTTAATTGTGAGCGTTTTTTTTTATTGGCTGGCAAGTATAGTTTGACCAGAAAGAGTAGAAATTAAAGAGTGCGATTTTGCTAATACTCTTATTTTCCATACCCAAACTTTTAGTACTAAGACATAGTCTCAGCAAGGAGAATTAACCTTGGTCTCAGTTACAATAATTTTGCTTATATTAGAATAGCAGATGGTCTGAAAAGTTCGTACAGTATTTAGTTACACTTCACTTCCGTTTTCTAGACTTTATGGTCAACCTATAGTTCTGTTTCATACTGAACTTGCTTTAGTAAGTGACCGATAGTATGTGATACTAAACTCGCTTTAGCTATCTCACGATACTAAACTCAGTTTAGTGTCGTAATGATTCTAAAGTCTGTTTTAATAACCACGTTACAGCAAACTTAGTTTAGTGACCGACCGTGTGTTATACTAAACTCTCTTTAGCTATCTCACGATACTAAACTCAGTTTAGTGTTGTAATGATACTAAAGTATGTTTTAATAACCACGTTATAGTACTGGACTTAGTTTAGTGACCCATAAACTAAAAAAAAACACTATAAAACAATATCGAACTTCTGCCACCAGCCACCATACAATAGCAAGCTAAATTTCCAAGCTACACAACATACCAAACCAAGATAATGAAAAATAAAATATTTTTTAATAAAATGGTTAACATTAACGGCGAATCAGACTTTTTATCACGTTAACGTTAAAACAAACGGCGAGAAAGGACTTCGACCACGTTAACAGGAAATTGGACTTGAGATCAGAGTGCGTATACTGAGTTTTGTCATTCACTCTCGATAGTGAGAGCGTTTGCGATTTGCATAGGAGTGACAAAGAGACAACTATATGGCGCGCTCTGTCACTCCTATACAAACTGCAAACGCTCTCGCTATCGAAAGTGAAGGACAAAACTCAGTATAAGCACTCAGTGTGCTTAGTGCGAGTTTTTTTAACTACTCGATCGCGTTAACGTAAACTCATATTCTATAGGAGTGACAAAGCGCGCCACCTAGTTGTCTCTCTGTCACTCCTATACAAATTGCAAACGCTCTCGCTATCGAAAGTGAATGAAAATACTCGCACTAATGGCCCTGGTTAAAGACACCGAAGACTTAGCTCGCCCGACCCAAACTCACAGGCGTATGCCGCAAAAACTCCTCCAGAGTAGGACCGTGCCGTCCCAGTGGGTCCTTCGGGAACATGATCATATCGCCAACCCACGTGAACGGGAGCAGCCTGGTCTCGATGATCCGCCGCCATCTTGGATTCTCGTTGAGAAGATCCCGGTAATTGTCGCCGGAGACTATTACGCCGTCGAATTCCGCCGCGCATTGCACTATGTACCTGGGAAGCGATAAATACTTTGACATTAAGATACGATACGTGTTCAGTTTTCCCATTAATTAACATTAATTAATTAACCATTAAAAAACTAACAGAATATTTGATTGACAAATGTATTTATAAGCTCAATTAATTTTTGTAATTGACTTTTAATTTAATTTTCTGATAAGTACCTACCTATATTATAGTTAAGCTAATAAATTTTATAGCACACGACATGATAATTTTAAACAAATATTCTGAGATTGACATATAAATGAGATGAGATTGACATTATACTATAGAATTTGACATTGCATGATGATAACTGAACATTTACTTGTATTTTTTATAATTTGTACAAGGCAAAATATGGAGCACAATTTTCTGCTGTACACAACATCTGTTTACTTACCTGTATTTAACAAATAAATGATTTTGATTTAAATGCTAAGCGTTGGTTCACTGGCAACACGTTAAACTGTTTTTTTTTTAGATGGCTTTTCGAGTATAAAAATAAAAAAAAAGTCTATATTGCAAACCGGCAGGGAGACCCTGGATGCAAGCCACTTCCAACCGGTCTTTTTGGAAATCCATGGGGGAGGCCTATGACCAGCATTGACTTCTTGTGGCTGAATGATGATGATTTGAACGTGTCCTATCCTATTTTATTACATTTTTCTAGTGCAAGTTCTCCATTGTAGAAAAGCAACGCTGCTTACCTATCGTCGTATGGTGTGATGGTCTTCCCCTGGACCTCGCGCGAGGGTGTGTAGACCACCAGCCCGCGCCTCTCCAGCTCGTCCAGAAGTCTGGGCTCCGAGCTCTTGCCGAATTTACACCTGGAAGGATTGGAAGGCTGAAAATTGTACATCTTTGTGCCCGGATAACGGCGACAGGCTTGCCACTTGTCACGTTTGGGACCTAATAAACTCGGCAAAACGTGGGCCCAGTTCTAGTGATTGGTGCCTCTGCCTACCCCCCCCCCCCCTCGGGGATAACGGTCGTGAGTTTTGTTTTTTTGTCTTTTTATGTATAAAAGGCAAAAGCTGCCAGAAGAACGTAGATAAAATGTTGATAAACGTACATACAATGCTCTAAGATATAAGCTCACGTTAGTATCCTAGAGGGGTAGGCAGAGACCAGGGCCTGCCACTTGCCACGATCCTGACGCATCACTTTCGCTTCATAGTCGTTCAATAATTTTATTGCTTTTCTGCATGATATTTCGGCACCAACTTTTCGTACACACTCTGAACTTTTTTCTACGCATAAATATCCGAATTTATGAGCGTCGACTCGTCAAAGTCATCTCAAGTGGTTTCTAAGAATATCTTACAAGAAATATCGAAAAAAATGGGACTGACAAGCGCGAGTAAGACTCGTGCCCTCGGGGTCCCTAACAAACGATTATGAAATGGAATCTTTAATGAGTTTGACTTTGGGTTTAGCGACGTTTGACTTTCGGTTTAGTACAGTAACCGCTGCTTGTTAAAAGAACGCCAGAGTCTACCTTTTCACCTGTAAACACATACCTACTTAACTAAGAAGACAGCAGCAGCTACCTTTTTGTGCCACTCGCTTTGGAAACTACTGGAGTTTGGGGTGGCAGGGGAAAGTATTTATTAAAGAGATAGGGGACGTCTCAACAATCGTGGCTTTGACGGCTTCAGACCCGTGTCTCCCCTAGTAGAGCCCCTGGGGGAGACGTCAGGATTTTCCAGTCCTGATACTAGGTTTATAATTATATTCCAAATACTCGTGGATCCCCTTGTCAACCCCTTGGAGGAGACATCAGGATTTTCCAGCCCTGATGTCTCCCTTTGCTGGGGGAGACCTAGGTTTAGAATTATATATCAAATACTCGTGGATCCCCTGGGGAAGACCTCAGGGGATCTACCAGGGGAGACACGGGTCCGAAGTCTGGGGATGGGGTTTCTGATGCAAAGGATATCCCTCGCTGCAGCGCGGTAATGCTGCCAGCGTCATGGGTACCTTTGGGTCGGATGTGCCTCGGGGTGGTTTATTCGATTGACTGGCATTGTGACATTGTTTTTATTTTCCTTTTTATTAAGCAACGTCCCAGACGGACACACAACAATGCAGACACATGTCATACCTAACAATGCGTCGGCTCAAGTCGCAAACCTCTTAACTCCTTTTTTTTTTCAAAATATGTTTTTTTTTATCCTTAGAAAGTAAATTTCTGGGCGCATCTTATAGCAAATCTCTGAAATTTTGGAAAAAAAAAATGGAGTGAGAGGTTTGCGGATTTAGCCTATGTAGTACTTACTATTTTTGTAGTACTCAGGGACTTAGGGTGCGGTTCCACTGAGGCGGAGCGGAGACGAGCAGTGCCGTGATCACCAATCGCGTGGCTTGAAATCCGCAAAGTGGAGAAGAGACGTGGATTTCAAGCCATGTGATTGGTGAATCACGGCACAGCTCGTCTCCACTCTACTCCGCTCCGCCTCAGTGGAACCGCAGCCTTAAGAAGTTCGACTATTATTCTTGAGCCATTACAAACGTGCGAACCGAGTCCTAAAAGTGCGGGCGAGAGTTCCGACATGCCTGATATGCCTCCTATATGGGTGAGAGAGAGGTCTGATACAAATGTTTAAGACTCAGGTCGCACGTTTGTAATGGCTCAAGTATAAATAGGGGATGTATTACCAAAAGGCAACGACTAATGAATGTTGATGAAGAGATCTGTCGGGATCGTGTCAAGTGGTAGTGCCTGGCGCCTGGCAACATCGTCTGAGTGCTTATACTGAGTTTGTTCATTCACTTTCGATAGTGAGAGCGTTTGCGATTTGCATAGGAGTGACAAAGAGACGACTAGATGGCGCGCTTTGTCACTCCTATGCAAATCGCAAACGCTCTCGCTATCGAAAGTGAATGACAAAACTCAGTATACGCACTCTGACTATCGGGCCGTTGGTCTACCGACTGACCGCCTTGCTCTATAACTTAAAATACTTACGTTATTTTTTTTATTTCCCAAAAAACTTAGAGCTAACCTTACAGGAAATGCCTATTGCGTTAACCAGTTTCATAAATTCATATAAAACTTATGCTAACTTTAGTGACATTTCCGTACGAAATGTATCATCATCATCATCGGAATATGGTTGTCCACTGCTGGACATAGGCCTCTCCCATTGCTCGCCACTGAGCACGGTCCTCGGCTATCCTCATCCAGCTCTTGTCAGCCGCCCTGCGAAGATCATCGCTCCACCGAGTCTGAGAACGTCCCATAGCGTTTACCGATCCGCGGTCTGCACTCAAGAACTCGTCTACCCCATCGGTTATCAGTTATTCGTGTGATATGGCCGGCCCACTGCCACTTCAGCATGGTAATTCGGTGGGCTATGTCGATGACTTTGGTTCTCTGTCGGATCACCTCATTGCGAAATGTATGTATGAACAAAAACGAACGGTCACTGCACTGAAGGGCATAAGATGAACGTTTTATACGTGCATATGTTAAAATATTATAAAGAATATTTTACTAACCTGAACCGCGGAACGAAGGCCTTGACAATGTGCCCTCTCTTTACGAAGTAATCCAGGCATATCTTCAGACCTTTTACTGAGAACACCCTGTGCTGGCCGTGCCTGAAATTTTATCAGAGTCTTGTTTGCTTGGTTTTACGACTAATAAGCTATTTGTCAGTGTGAAAAAAAGTATTATTTATATGAAATGAAATGAAATGAAATGAAATGAAATGAAATGAAATGAAATGAAATTGTTTATTTGCACGAAAAGTGGTACATTAGGCTGGTACTAATAAATAAGTTTCTTCACAATTCACCTTCTTAGGCATGCAAAAATTGAATTAAATTAAATATGTTAGTGTCAAAGTTTGTAAGGTTTTTCAGGAGATAATCATAGTGTACATAATTATATTGACTATGTCCTACATAATAATTATTAATTTTTATACATATTTATTTTATGTCAATATATTTAATGTCAAGGTATTCTACAGCTGAATAAAAGCATTTTTCTACTAGCCATTTGTGCAATTTCCTTTTAAATTGGACTAAAGGTAGCTCTTTTAGTAATTTTGGTAGGCGGTTGTATATTTTTATCAGCATTCGATAGCAGCTTCTTTGGCAAAATTCTGTTTTACAAGGGGGGCCCACGATTTTATTTGGGTATCTTGTGTTAAAGCTGTAAACTTCGCAGTACGTTTTAAATATGTTTCTATGACTGTGAGCAAAGCAAGCCATTTCATAGATGTAGAGACTAGGCAAAGAAAGAATATTTAGTTTCTGAAACAGAGGTTTGCACGAGTCTATATCTTTTCTATTATATAAAATTCTCGTGTCGCAGTTTTACTGCGCATACTACTCCGAAACGGCTTGACCGATTTTATGAATTTTTATATGTATATTCAGCACACATCATCAACCCATTATGTCCCCACCGAGGGGCACGGGTCTCTTCCCTGAGGAAGGTATAGGCCATACTCCACCACGGGGGCCAAGTCCGGATCGGTGGATATTCAGCACTACAATAGGTTATTTGACAGTGGGATAAAAACAGTATTATTTATACGTATTCGTATAAATTATGTGTCTTAGAACCTCTTTAAGGCATTTTAACTAAGAAACAATTATGATTTGTAAAAAAACACAACATAAAATTTGATAATTATGTATCTGCAGCCATTGTATTGAAAACGGCCTGGATTGGCCGATTCTATGATGACGTCACATGCCAGTAAAAATGGCGTCTAGCATTCATTCTTTTTTAGTTACGTTCATTGGTTGGTTTATTGGGAAGTAACGTCATAATTCTTGTGCGACGCCATATTGCCCAAGATAGCGTTTTGGCGGCTTATTACAAAAGTAAATTTACGTCGTCGTAAATTTCGCTGATAAATTGTGCCCGGATAACGGCGACAGGCTTGCCACTTGTCACGTTTGGGACCTAATAAACTCGGCAAAACGTGGGTCCAGTTCTAGAGACTGGTGCCTCTGCCTACCCCTTCGGGGATAACGGGCGTGAGTTTATTTATTTTATTTTTATTTAAATTTACGTTTGCCTTTTTTAGAAGAAATAAACGAAAGAGTTTAAAATGACCATTTTCTGGGGACTCCATGAACACCAACAAAAATATGAGATGGTTTTCTTTTCAGAAATCTGTCAAATAGCCTACTAAGTAGTTACTTAGTGAAATTCTCAATTCAGAAACTGGCCCTTAAACTTATCAATATTTTATTGTCTCCCCTAAAGTTCTAAAACTTATCAATATTTTATTGTCTCCCCTAAAGTTCTCAATCTTATCAATATTTTATTGTCTCCCCTAAAGTTCTAAAACTTATCAATATTTTATTGTCTCCCCTAAAGTTCTAAAACTTATCAATATTTTATTGTCTCCCCTAAAGTTCTAAAAAAAGAGGAACCGAGGCAATAAGCCGGTTTCTAAATGGAGAATTTCACTAAGTAGAAAGTAATGTTTTGTCCCGCTCCTTTCTGAGAAATTTCACGACCAGCACTAAAGTTAGGTAGTTACTTAAATGCGAAATGCGAAATTCTTAATTTAGAAATCGGCGCTTTTTTCTTTGTATTTTCGTTTGCTTACCTCATAAATCTGACATGGGAATCATGCTACGGTTTAATAACATGAACAGAACAGGCTTTGTGTATGCTTGTTATTTTTAGACTCGTCAAGATGTCGAGTCGCTATGAGACGTTATTAAAACTACACAATCAGATCAAGAGTGGTTTATTGTATAGCTGTAATAATATACCCCCTACATGGATAATACAGGCATTACTATATTCAACAGTAAGCAGAGCTATCCAGACGTAAGCCGGCATTGTTTATGTCTCTTTTAATAACAACAAATTCCACTATACTTCATGTAAGTACCTACCTTTTGTTAAAAATTCTTTGTAATTGGGTTGAAGCATGGAATTGCGTAGCTATAGAGGAGTAAAGAAATGTACGTTAATTATCACTGAAAACATTCCATTAAACACTATACTAATATTATAAAGAAGAAGATTAGTAAGTTTATAATGAATAGGCTCAGAAACTACTGGGCCGATTTTGAAAATTCTTTCACCATTAGAAAGCTACATTCTTCGTGAGTCAGGTTATATTGGTTTTTCAAAAAGTTTAGGGTTCCGTACGAAATCTTGAATAATGTAACGCAAGGTGTAAAAAAATACTACCCCGGGGATTTTAAACCTATTAAAGCTATTAGGTCCCAACACGTTGGCCCAGTTCTAGTGATTGGTGCCTCTGCCTACCCCCTCGGGGATAACGGGTGTGAGTTTTTTATTATTATTAAAACTATTTCCACGGAAACATTTTGCCGCCCCTCCGAAGCCGGGGCGGGTCGCTAGTTACACATAAGATTGATGTCTTTCATTTGTCTCGATATCGTTGAGAATAAGCTCAAAATCAATGAAAAACAAGATAACCTCGCCGTGTACAGTCGACAGCACGTCAACCTTCACATTTTAGTTGAAAAGTCGCCCGTAATGCAACGGAGTAGAGTTCATGGGTGCTGTCCACTGTACACACTACTGCCTGGTCTTACTGTCAGAAGTTTTCAAGCCGCCCTAAGGCCTCTGACTTGGCTTAACGATTGCCATCTATCGACGGCAGCCGGCACCAACTGCTTAACGTGCCTTACGAAGCACGAAACCGCTCGGAAAAATGCCACTAGCGTTAGAAATAGAACGGTCACCCATCCATGCACTGAACGCGCCCTATGTTGCTTAACCTTCGTGATCATTTGAAGCTGGCTTCCCACGGTCCGCGATATCGCGGACGGACGCGGACGGCCGACGACCACGGACAGCCACGCACCACGAGAGGCTCTTCCAACTGACCTGTCGTCTGTCTGTGCAACCGCGGACCGAGACCCTTCCCGCGGTGTGTCGTGCGAGCTGGTCCGCGTCCATCCGCGATATCGCGGACCGTGGTGAGCCAGCTTAAGATCACTCAGGCGGACGGGCGGTTTCACATTTAAGGTGATACTTACGACATAGCAACGTTGCTCCCGTCAATGACGACCATTCGTAGGCCCGACTTCTCCTTGATCGCTCGTTCGGGGTTGTAAATGTTGCTGCCGACGCTGTTTCTGGACGTGGACCGGCCCAGGATCACTTCCCTGATGAAGGTGTCTTCGCTCGTTTCCACCGCGTCGCTTATGTTATTGGTCTGGCGAGTGTTACGCGATAAGAAATCTTAATATTCCTTATTGCACTCCAGACTAAATCAGACAACTAAGTATATTGCAGGAGTACGTAAGTCTTCCACTGTATGGAGTTGTATGATTTGGCCTACTCGGAACTGTCAAATTCATACATATTTTGACAATTTGAAGCTGTCAAAAGTCGGAATCCGATGTGGATTGTGTGTTGTCGATCATCATCAACACCTCTGTGTAGTAGTGGTTAGCACACTGCTTACCATGCGAGAGGTCCCGGGTTCGATCCCCGGCTGGAGAGACAAAAAAAACTCCAGGTCTTGGATGTTTACATGTTTGTGACGTCGCTGTTTCTGGTTCTCGCGACACAGGGTAACCTAGTGTGTGGCCAGATGTATGTGCCTGTATGTAAATGTTATGTTATGTCCCCACCGAGGGACACAGGTCTCTTCCCTGAGGAAGGTATGCCATACTCCACCACGGTGGCCAAGTCCGGATTGGTGGAGATGCCACTATCGGTAGTCATGGACGGTCACCCATCCATGCACTGAACGCGCCCTATGTCGCTTATCCTTCGTGATCGTTTAAGATCACTCAGGCAGCCGAGGCTACGATCGAATCGGGCGAACGAGCGATACGACAATCCACATAGACATACATAATTATACAGGAAAAGTAAGTACAGAAAAATAAGGCACAATAGGACAAAAGTATAAGATATGCGAAGCTACAAGGAGAAAAGCGTTAGATGTACAGTCACGAGCAAAAATATAATATCGTCGGTCGGAATCATTAATGGCACGTTTCAAAATATTCTATTGATATTTAAAGATTTCAAAAATTGTCATATGTTATAGTAAAATCATTGTTTCTCTACTGGAATTAGTATTTTTGTGACGGATAAAAAAATCGTTTGATTTGTACCGTTAGTGATTCGGAAATATTTAGTCCTAGCCGCTGATTGTCTGAAACGGTTAGGCTTCGTACTTCGCAACGCTAAAGAGTTTAACAACCCAAAAGCTACACAGCTTCTGTATACAGCTCTGGCAAGAAGCAAGATTGAGGCCGGTGCCATAGTCTGGAATCCCCACGAAGCGAAGTATATTCTTATGTTGGAAAAGATACAAAAAGCTTTTCTTCGGTTCTTATATAAGAAAAAATATGGGTACTACCCTTTCCTGTACCCTACTCAATTCCTTTGCGGAATGCTTGGGTTTAACACCCTCAAAGTCCGCCGCAATTGTGAGCAGCTGGTGACAGTCTGCCGTATGATCCGAGGAGAGGGTGACTGCTCGGAGCTTACTCAACGGGTGTGCAGATTGTCCCTACCAGACAACTACTTGCGCGCTCGTAGCCACGCATTACTCTCAGTGCCCGCGGCGCGCACAGTCTCCCGCAGCCACTCTCCACTTGTGCGCGCGCTCTCATCTCTCAACGCTCTCCTGAGGTCAGCACCGGTGTGTGATTTATTTGCTGACCGGCTTACAGGTGTAGCGGAAGAATGCTTGAAGTACTGCGAGCGTGATGAATGAAAGGGTGTCCTATTTGTGATCATTTGTTTTTAATTCTATTAGTGAGTGTAATCTAACTTCAAATTTATTTATATGTTTGATTATGTTTACTAATGAATGAATTGTCTAACGCAATGGTTTTACTGTAATGTTATGCAATTTAAATAAATAAATAATAATAATAATATCTTCAAAATTTCCACCATTCTGCATACTTAACTCAAAAACCGTATTTTTGTAAATGTTCCGGTAATGATTCCGACCGACGATATACACTGTCACATTTTGTACGACGTACACATTTCATTTTGTACTGCACATGTGAACGACAATTGGTCCTTAATTATCTAACCATTGATTATATAATTTAGGACAAATTGTCGTACACTTCTTTCTAGATAGTTTTAAGTTAACATTTTTAGAAAATTTGACAGTGTTTGTTTATCTATTATTGCTTGTGACTGTACGCTGTATGTCGATCCAGCGGGACAAACAAAGGGTTGAAGCTCAGTATTAGCTGAATCGCTCGTAGCCTGGGCTGCCTGAGTGATCTTAAACGATCACTAAGGTTAAGCAACATACGGCGCGTTCAGTCCATGGGTGGGTCAACGTCTATGACTAACGCTAGTGGCATTTTTCCGAGCGATTCCGTGCTTCGCAAGGCACGTTAAGCAGTTGGTGCCGGCTGCCGTCGATAGATGGCAGTCGTTAAGCCAAGTCAGAGGCCTTAGGGTGGCTTGAAAACTTCTGACAGTAAGACCAGCCACTAGTCTTACAAGCCTCCACCAATCCGGACTTGGCCCCCGTGGTGGAGTATGGCCTATACCTTCCTCAGGGAAGAGACCCGTGCCCCTTGGTGGGGACATGATGGGTTGATGATGATGATGATGATTAGCTGAGGGTTTGCACCCAAAGCACAGATTTTCAGCTGCGGCCTTCCGGTGACTCACGGAGCATTAAAATGGAACAAACACGCACTCGTGCTTATATAGATACTAGCTGACCGGCAAACCTTGTGTCGCCATATTTTTTTTTCACTTACGGCTATGAAAAATAGATAGCAACCTATTCTCAAACCTACTGAACATTATAAAATGTCATCAAAACCGGTCAAACCGTTTTGGAGGAGTACTAACACTTTGACACACTTTATATAAATTTAGACTATTAGACATTATTGACTTTTACATATTAGAAAGATACACACACACACATACACTTATACAACATGTTCTTAGGCTGGCTTCCCACGGTCCGCGATATCGCGGACGGACGCGGACGGCCGACGACCACGGACAGCCACGCACCGCGAGAGCCTCTTCCAACTGACCTGTCTGTCTGTGCTACCGCGGACCGAGACCCTTCGCACGGTGTGTCGTCCAAGCTGGTCCGCGTCCGTCCGCGATATCGCGGACCGTGGGAAACCAGCTTTATGTTTGCAAAAAATGTCTTTGCCTGGTTACTGTAGCACAGGGTATCGTAGTTTGAGACGAACTCAAGTGATTGTGTTGAATGGAAGTAATCATTATTAGTTATGTTAGGGAATTATTAAGTCACACTCACCCTCACTACACTCTTAACACCACCAAGCCCACTTGTCACGTTACAACCACTAAAGATCTTCTCCGTAATCATTTCCAAAAGCTGCCCCTTCTCAGTGGCGTTCATTCTAGAAATGCCATCTGCAAACTCTCTCATTCTGGTCTCCCGAGCAAGTTTTTTCCTTAAGGCTTTACTTGGTTTCTGTATTACAGTGACGTCTGAAGAAAATGATGTGTTACTACTGTTCTCATCTGGTAATACATTAATGCTGCCTTCTGCGTTTTCAGTTGTTACAACGGTACAATCTTCGTGGTTTTCTACCGTATTGACAAGGTCTATCACCGTTGGCTCAGTGCAGGTGGAGTACGGTGTACTTAAAGATTCACTCGTCAAATCGATTGTGAGGTAAGAAGATTTATTTATCTCTTTAGTTAAGTCCGCTATTTGAGCAGTTAAGTTTTTGGTCAGATCATTGACTTTTGGTGAATCATTTGCAGTGACATTTGAGATGTTCAATTGGGAAACGTTTCTTTGGTGATTGTTATTTGGGGTGGAAGTTACGAGAGGTGCTGTGCGCTTTATTGGTGTTTGAGTGTCACTATCGGCTATTATAATCACACTTTCTTCTGTGACTGTTCTCTTTGCATTAGGACCGTCGTTTGTTTTATCATGTTTGCGTTTCCGGGGACTCCTAGGCGGGGAATCTCCATTTTTGTCTTCAATAATAAGGGAGCCAGAGGCTCTAAGTTTACTGTACAGTCGTTCTATGGAACTTCTCTGCCTTCTGTTCATTTTTCTTGCTTTATGTTTTCTTTTGTTCATCGTTACGGCACTGTTGAGGCTAGATGAGTTTGAATGCGCACTCTGAAACACATTTGTTATGTTAGGACATTAAAAGTATTTTAAAGATTTTTTTTCCTACCAATTAGCTCAACGAGGACAAAGTTTAAATTAAAATTGCATGATTAGTTAGGTAAAACGTTAATTAAATGTATAGTTTTTATTATACAAAATAGCTGCTAATGTTACATAGAAGAGATTAACAAGAAATTTATGAGTACAATAAAGAATATTCTATCTATCTATCTATCTATTAACCAATTGTGATATACAATTACTGTGAACTTCTGTCAACTGTCAACTGATCACACTAACCAATGATTTAGCCTAGTCCGAACTGAAAAATACATACTATATTTTACTATATTTTGACACTTCGGAGTTGTCTAAACGCTCAACCCAATAGAGTGGAATGTTACATACTATGAGGGCAGGACTGAGAAGGTTAAGGCAACTCCTGCTAAAAAACAATGCATAAAATAATCAGTTTACATTTATACATCACAATGTTGTGCACTCAAAATTGGTTCATAAGTATTATAAGTATTATCATATTAAGCAGAAGACAAAATACAGGATACTTCTCAGACAGCTTAACTAGAAAGTTTAAACTAAGTTTTGACAAGGAGAATTAATTCTCCTTGGTTTTGAGAAAAAACTCATGTTGGGGAAACCTTAATTCTCTTGGCTCAAATAAGGTATACAATAATCTAGGCTCATACATCCGTACCAAGCTAATGCTACATAATGTTGGCTTATAGTGAATAACTAGTAACTGTAAAATTTGTAACTGTTCAGGAGGCACAAAAAACTGCATACTGGAAACAATTGTTGCCACATAAAACCAAAGTAGACTTTTAATTTTATGTAGTTTCAATGTTTTTACATGGTTTGTTCAAATACGGAATCACCTGAAACTGCACATCCGAGGTATTCACTCTAAGCCATTGATAATGGGTTTTGTTAGTTAACTCATTACATAATTAGAGATTAGTGTCATTACAAAAATATTAATTAGAAGAGTAGAATTAAACCTAAGTCCCATATAAAGCTGAGTCACCTGTATTTTTTCTTTATTTAATTAGAATAGAACACTTTAATTATTGTTAACCTCGTAAGGCCCGACCTTGAAAATAACATTTGTTTTTGTGATCACTTGAGGACATTGGGTCTTAGAATGTTATTTGCATCCTCTTGCATTAGGTATGTTTTGTGAATGAAAAATAGATTTTAGGAGGAGCGTCTTAAGGTAAATATTTCATCTCACCAGTGTCAGTGCATTGTTAATTTATTCCATATACCCACAAAACACAAAGCAAAACTCATGCAAAACACACCAAATGGAACACACTCTTTGAAGCAACACACACAGAGATATCCATTGCAACTGAAAAACTTAACAAAACGAAAATCAAATTAATGAAAACTTTTCAGCTACACTAGTGCTCTCACCGCCCTGCAATAGTGTACTGTTGTTTGGCTCGTGAGTTTTTGTCATTCCAACCTTCGTTACGCACTAAAATTCCAAGAATCTTTACCAAAAACCACTTAACCTTAAGACATCTGGTACAACTTTTTTGTAGGTATCTATTAAAAAGGGTGGAAACAAAACCTCAAGGCCATTCAAAAAACGTTGTTAGATTCTATTGACTAATAGAAACGAGAAAAGAAATGCAGCACTTTATTTTGTTAGTAGCAGAACTCAGCAGTTGCGTACGGTAACATTGCTCCAACGTAAATTTCTTACTTGTCGACGTTGCGGAAAAATAAAGTGGTACATCTTTGAGGCAGGAATATTATGTTCAACTAACAGACTGACGCGTCTTCGGCTTGCCCATTTCACAATAATTTGCGCAGTATTGGACGAGGTAAATGTGAGATATCTACAAAAACCAAAACAAACAATAAAATCTTCGTTTTCTTGACAGACAGTGTCAAAAAAAAAAAGGCGAAAGATTTATACATATTGAAGGGAAACCAGAGTTACAGTGTCAAACAAAATGGCACAAAAAAAAAATGGTGTCCACTGTCCAGTGTTGCCAAGTGCCAACCGGTAAGTTCTACAAAATATGCTATAGTGGTGAATAAAAAATGCCAAAAAAAAGCCATTTTGCAAAATTATTTAACGTTTACTTAATTAAAATAGAAAATAAAGGATTAAAGATTTGAATGTTTTACTTATTAACTACTTTACTGACTGTTTTACATAATAAAACATTATTACTTACTATAGATGCCCCGTCAAACGTTGTTTCGCCATATTTTTTTTTTTTTCACTTAAGGCTATGAAAAATATATAATAACCTATTCTCAAACCTACCGAATCATTCTCCCTTTTTCCTTCTCTTCCTTTCTTCCTTCCTGCTTCTTCCATTCTACCTTTCTTCCATGTGCCCTACACGCCTACGAAGAAAGTTCACTGAAAATATTTTGTCTAAATAGTTCAGTCAGTCAAGACAATTAATTCATAATAATTCCAAAAGTTTTCAAATTTTGATGTAAGGTCGGGAATGGTATTAAAACAAACTATAAAATTTTGCAACCTGTTCTGCGGTCCGGAACATTGTTAAAAATGCAATAAATGATCATTTGCTCAGTTCTTGAGACCAAAATTCCAAAAGTTCTGCAAAGTTGGAGTGGTGTTAAATATATTATTTTACATCACGTGTCAAATTTGCAACCAATTTAAGTGTACGGAACATTTTTTGTTATTAACAATTAATGTTTTTCTTTATTAAACTGAAGGAAAACGTTCCAAAAGTTCTGCAAACTTGACACATATATCGGAAAAATATACCGAACGGTTGTATAAATTTGCAACCTTTTTCGTTGACCGGAACATGTTTATTTATAATTATTTTTAATTCGTGGTCATTTTTTCGAGTAAGGTGGTCTCGGAATAATTACAAAAGTTTTGAAACTTGGTTGCAAACTTCGAAAACATCTATTCTGATGCATTTACAAATTTGCAACCTCATACGCGATCCGGAACTTTATGCAATTTGCAAAAATGTAATTTTTTTATTTTTTCACCTTCAAGAAAATTTCAAAAGTTCTGCAAATCGAGGGGACTGTTTAATTTTGGGATTAATGTCAGTATTTGAATTTGCAACCATATCCGGAATACGGAAATATTTTTTAATCACTTTCACGCAAAATATTATTTCCGTACACATCGCTGTTATATATTCAGGGCCTAAACTTTGTGCTATACGAAGCCGCCGCGACGTCGTATACCTGCGTTGCTATGGTAACGCGACCAATGGTCGCGTCAACCGCTGGATACGTTCCTTGATTATGAAAGCAGTGACGTAAGATCAGATGCAGAAGATGGTGCACCGGATAATACAATTGTGGAATGTGAAATGTCATCGAAATGTACCACGGAACTGGAAGAACATTATGGTGATCCAGGAATGGTGTGGGAGGGCCCACACAAAAAAATTCAAATGCTCATAATTATTTCTTTTCAGATATGTATTTCTACGAAATTCAAATAAATCAGATTTTCAATATCTTCAATTACAGATTGTTACATTCAACATGCATTCAAAGTTTTATCGCTAACTTGTAAGGTTTTAACACTTATTAACTGACCTCATAATATATTGAAAAAAGATATTATTTACGGACAATCTATTCGAAATGTTTTTCCTTGAATGCTTGAATGTAACAATCGTCAGTGTCGACATTTACGAGAAATTATAAACGTAATACAGAAATTATTTCAGGTAGTTTCTTTAGTATTTTTCAGCATGTCTCATCAACAAATTTTTCTACTATTCAATTTTTCATTACCTTTTAAAGGTATTATGGATCCTCCTAGTTCATCTTTCTATTGATGTAGATTCGTCTTTCAAATAAATCAATAATATACCATTCACATGCTAATGATTGAAATTGTTTGTAACACAATTTGTTTCTAACAGATGTTGGTATAGTACTATTTTTACATGACAGGTGATTATGCCAAAAATAAATTCCGTTGGGCTTATTTAAACCGGACGTAGGATTTTGCCGGTACGTATTTTTTTATTAATAAAACGAATCTGGGGATTAAATACACTGTTACTCACCTACGCTTTGTCGTCCATTAATGTTTACTTACCTTTTTTACGAATATTTGATATCTTTTTACGTCTATTTATTTTTTCGACGGTAATATTGTCGCAAGGTTCCGGGTCTCGTGCGAAGTTGCAAATTTGAATAGTGGTATCGATTCCAAAATAAGACCATCCGCTCGATTTGCAAAACTTTTGAAACTCTTTCAAGGATAACAAAATGCGAAAAATCGATTTTTGCAAAGAACACAAAGTTGCGGATCTCATGCGGGGTTGCAAATTTTAATACTGACATGCACCTCAAAGAAACAATCATTGGCTCGATTTGCAAATATTTGCAATTTTTTCGAAAATGAAAAATGCCATAAATTTAAATTTCCGACATCACACAAGATTCCGGATTGCGTGATGAGAGGTTGCAAATTTTAATACTAACATTAATCCCAAAATTAAACAGTCCCCTCGATTTGCAGAACTTTTGAAATTTTTTCGGAAATTAAAAATGCCATGAAGTTAAATTTCCGACATCACACAAGATTCCGGATTGCGTGAGAGGTTGCAAATTCAAATACTGACATTAATCCCAAAATTAAACAATCCCCTCGATTTGCAGAACTTTTGAAATTTTCTTGAAGGTGAAAAAATAAAAAAATTACATTTTTGCAAATTGCATAAAGTTCCGGATCGCGTATGAGGTTGCAAATTTGTAAATGCATCAGAATAGATGTTTTCGAAGTTTGCAACCAAGTTTCAAAACTTTTGTAATTATTCCGAGACCACCTTACTCGAAAAAATGACCACGAATTAAAAATAATTATAAATAAACATGTTCCGGTCAACGAAAAAGGTTGCAAATTTATACAACCGTTCGGTATATTTTTCCGATATATGTGTCAAGTTTGCAGAACTTTTGGAACGTTTTCATTCAGTTTAATAAAAAAAAACATTAATTTTCAATAACAAAAAATGTTCCGTACACTTAGATTGGTTGCAAATTTAATACGTGATATGAAATATTATATCGAAAACTTCCCCAAGTTTGCAGAACTTTTGGAATTTTTTTCACGACCATACAGCAAAAATTAATTTAATTGCAATTTCAACAATGTTCCGGACAGCGGACAAGGTTGCAAAATGAGATTTATTGTCGTCCCAATGTACCATTCACTTGACCGAAGTTTGAAAACTTTTGGAATTATTATTAAATTTTCGATTTCGAATGTCAATAATGACTGGACTAAAAATGAATGCCACCATCATAACTGTTCAGTTGATAGCGGCGCTAGTGGAGAATTTAGTACCTATACTCTGATTTTTTATTCCGTAGAATTCTGATTATTTATATTATATATTTATTTTTACAGGGCCTGTACGAAACTTTAGCTCTAACGGATGTTCGGAAAACATTTGTTACAAAAAATTGAACTTTACGCCATGATGGCTGAAAACGGAATCCCTTAGAATTCTGACATTTCATAAGTGTTGCTACTGAAAAAGTTCTCCACCGAAAAAGGGACAAATTTGACCCTTTTAATGGCAATAAAAAATAAAATGCTACTTATTTTTTATGTTTTACCTACAAAAAGGTTAATCTAAATATTTACTTACTCAAGTGACCTAATACAAAAATAACAAATATTTCAATATCACGAACAATATATCGAATTAACTTTAATTACTTTATTTTATTCTTTAGCTGGCATCACTGCCTACTAATTCAAGGTTTCGTAAACCTGTTTAGAAAAGTGAAGTATGCCGCTGTTAGCTCTCTTAATAATTCATGTCAGCGATGATGATGATGATGAAGATAGTGATATTAGTATTAATGATGATTAGATATTTTAATAAAAATATGTTTTCCTTACTTGTACTTTATTACTGTTTGTGAGGTGAAAAGGGACACAATTGTCACTCGCCTTATATTTTCTCTTAATTTGGAGCTCCACACTTTATAAAATGGATACATTCACTAACAAATTAAATGTGTAGTGTTCACACTCGTATTGAAATTGAAAAATGTGCCCGGCCAAAAAAGGTTGTTAATCTCCGACATATCAAAAAATGATAACTGTCAGAATTCTACGGAATTAAAAATCAGACTTTAGTAGCTTTTAAGAAATTTACCTAGAAAAATGAGAGTGTACTAACCCATCTTTCAATTTTAATGAAAGTAACTAGGTATAAGTATCTGTAAAGTTGGTCGCACATTTATCCGCACCGTACGCGCCACACGCGCTGAATGCGCCGCATTTTAGAATTCGTTGTATGCAATGATATGAAATCTCGCATATTTATCCGCACCGTACGCGCCGCATTTCGTAAAATACGGTAGGCATCCGAACTCCGAAGGAAGAATTCTGATGACGTCATATAATGCGGCGCGTACGGGCGCGTGCTACCACTCAGTGTTGCCTCATTCGGATCCGAAGAGCTGAATATGCTCCATATAAGTTCCTTTTTGAATTTATGTTGTGGTTGGTGGGTAAAGTTGGGGGCGGGGAGTAGGCGTTGGGGTGTATTCATGGGGGCACTATAGGAACCCAATTGGACGCAAAAACGAAAAAAAAATCCTTATAAAAAAATTTTTTTGGACTTTTTTTTTTTCTTGCATTGTGTAGGGACAATCTGTGGGAGCAAAAAAGGTCCCATAACTTGGTACCGTAAAACGCACCGTTTTCGAGTTATGATTGAAAAACGAAAATCCACGTCTCGAAAATTTTACAGTAGGGTCGGAAAGCAGTAGCTGTATAGCCTTGAGGCGATTTTTTTTTTCTTTTTTTTTGGTTGGGCATGGATAAGGGAGGTCTTGAGGAGCAAAAAAGGTCCCGTAACTTGGTACCGTAAAACGCACCGTTTTCGAGTTATGATTGAACAACGAAAATCCTTTTCTTTTTGGTTTGGCATGGGTAAGAAGGGTCTTGGGGAGCAAAAAAGGTCCCGTAACTTGGTACCGTAAAATGCACCGTTTTCGACGACATTGCCGACGCAGTAAACTGTTATCTGTGTACCCAATGGTAGTAAATGGTACATAGCTACTGCTTTCCGACACTTAAAATTTTCGAGACGTGGATTTTCGTTTTTCAATCATAACTTGAAAACGGTGCATTTTACGGTACCAAGTTACGGGACCTTTTTTACTCCCCAAGACCCCCTTTACCCATGCCCAATCAAAAAGTAAAGAAAAAAAAAGGGTTTTCGTTTTTCAATCATAACTCGAAAACGGTGCATTTTACGGTACCAAGTTACGGGACCTTATTTGCTCCTCAAGACCTCGCTTATCCATGCCCAGCCAAAAAAAGAAAAAAAAATCGCCCCCAAGGCTATACAGCTACTGCTTTCCGACACTTGTAAAATTTTCGAAACGTGGATTTTCAATCATAACTCGAAAACGGTGCGTTTTACGGTACCAAGTTGTGGGACCTTTTTTGCTCCCATGGATCGTCCCTACACAATGCAAGAATTAAAAAAAAATTTTGCAAAAATTTGGAATTCATATAACTCGACAACAATCTTACTAAAAAAAGTCAATGAACAAAAACGTATTATTTTAGCGATTTAAACCGATTGCAAAAAGGAAAAAAAAAAGAAAGAAGTCCTCGGCCCATAGCGGCGCGCCCCCAAGGCTACACCCCAACCGAAAAAACTGCAAAAATTGTTGGCAACACACAGAAATGCGGCGCGTGCGTTGCTGATAAATGTGCGACCCAATTTTAAAATGCGGCGCGTGCGGCGCGTGCGGTGCTGACAAATGTGCGATCAACTTAAATCTTAGTAAGTGAATAAATAAAACAAACGATGGGGAACAGGATTTACAGTTACCTAGAGTCTGACTGACAAGCGAGTCCTGGGACGCGATTTATTTCGAATTCTTCATATGACCACACTCTGACTGTCAAACTTAGGTATTTCAGCTGCAAGTAGTACAGCCCAAACATTTTGATACTCGTCCTAGATTTAAACAAGAAAGAAACTTTTGTTTCTATTCAACATAATTTTACCTATGTTTTAGTATGTACATACGAGTAATAATGTTTTAAAGCAAACATGAATTATTTCTTGTTGTAAGGTCTGTCGGATGACGAAAATGTTAAACGTCAGATCGAAGACTTAGTCAAAGAACGCAAAGATGTTGAGAAAAAAGATATGAATCAGATTTTGTTTATGATTCAGCATTAACAAATGTTTATAAGTTTATGTGGTGCATCATTATTATCCCTGTTTTTGATGGAGTGGAAATGTTGGTTTTGATGTAGTGTTTTCGTTTAGTGTATATTTATTTATGTTTGGACAAAATTCATTGGAGACTCCAAACTAATTAAACAAATAATCAAGTTAAGCAAAAGTATCAAGATGGTTTATTCAGACGATATGCAGGGTTATCAACTAAAAGATTTTTAAATTTCCCGCCAAAGGCTTGAGCCACGACTCACTTGTCGCACTCTAGTTAGGTACTTAGTTACAATTTTGCGTGGCACTGTAGCTTTTATTCTCCCAAAACAAAGTCTGTGAGACTAACAGATCACATACAATCTCAAAAAAACGTAGTAATGAAGGTGTGTGTGAGTACCTGCTCAAATTAAAATGTAAAGTTAAAAACTGCCGAAAAAATTTTTTTTATAAACATAAAAATTTTTTTCATTAAAAATAGTATGTGAAAAAAATCAATAGTAAACAAATTGTTTGTTAAATAAACAATTAGACACTTGGAAAAAACTAATTTTTTTTCAAAATTTTTAAAAACCATAATTGTATAATTTGTGATTATTAGAGAAAAAACGGTTCCTTAGTATTTATACTTAGTGGTAAAAAACAATTGTTAATTAATAAAGGCATTTTTAGCAATAAATAGTTTTTTTCATGAATAATTTTTATCTTAAAAATCATGAATTATACACCAATAAGTAGATGAGGAAAAAAAAAATTCGATTATCTTATAAACAATGCATTTGTATATAACAATAATTTAAACAATGGCGGTAAAAAGGACATCATTTCTTTTGGGCCTTTTCTGAAAGTGCCGACCAATTTGGAACCATAGTTATTATGGCTCAAACGTTGTGGGATTGCTCTGAGCCAAGTTATTCTACTTTGATGATTTGTGATTTCTATGCATTTATTGATTTTTGTAAGTGTTGGGAATCATGAAATAATTGTTTATATTGTTAGTGCTAAGTTTCTGGAGCATTGTTAGTAGAGTTTAGACTGCTGGCCCTGTACTTGGACATTCATGGTTGCGACTTCGTACAGACATCTCAACACCTCGATATAACTTATCTAAGTTTTTATAACTTATTTAAGTAATTTTAAGTTTTAGAAAAGTAATGCATGTGGTGTTTACCTATAATTATTTTTTGTATCAAGATTTAGCCTAGATATAAGTTACTGTTAAGAATGCGCAGATACAAAAAGTGTTGGTAGACCTAATAAAATAAATAAATAAATAAATAATAAATAACGATAGTCTACTTGGCATCTCTGTAAGGATTCCAGAACTGCCCAGGTTTCGACAGAGTCAAAGGCCTTCTCATAGTCCACAAAGGCCAGACACAGGGGTTGATTATACTCTTCGGACTTCTGTATAATCTGCCTCACTGTGTGAATGTGGCCTATGGTGCCATATCCTCCGCGAAACGCGGCCTGTTTCGGTGGCTGGAACTCGTCGAGTCTCCTGGCGAGACGATTTGTGATCACTCGTGAAAACAGCTTATAGACATGGCTCAGGAGCGAGATGGGTCTGTAATTTTTAAGAAGGGTCTTGTCACTCTTCTTAAAAAAGAGCACCACCAAACTCCCGCTCCATGCCTTTGGAGTTATCCCACTGTGAAGGACGGTGTTAAAAAGCTTTTGTAATTCCTGTATAATAGGGGCTCCTCCAGCTTTCAAAAGCTCTGATGTTATTCCGTCCTCAAGGGGGGCTTTTTCATTTTTAAGCTGCCTCAGAGCTAACAGAATCTCGTCTTGACTGATGTCAGGCAGTTCGTCGGTGTAGTGGCGCGTGGCTCTGGAATCTTGGTCGTTTAGTCGGGAATGAGGGGCATATGCAGCGTATAATCGGCCATAGAAATCCTCTATCTCGGCGGAGATCTCCGGCTTCGACAATACGGTCCTCCCGTCGTGCGTTTTGAGCTTCGTCAGGTGGCGCCTGCCAAGCTGCTGAGTGAATACTTTGGACCCTCGGTTTTGCTCTATAGCCTCTTCAATGAGGCGTGTGTTGGAGCTCCGAAGGTCGCGCCGTACCATCTTCGCAATTCGCTTGTTCAGGTCTGACCTCTCAGACGAAGTCGCTTGGGTGGTTTCCCGTCTTTTCGTCAGCAACCGGAGAGTCTCAGCAGAGAGTTTAGATTTCCTGCCAGTCCGCTGCGTTTTGCAGAACTTGATGCCCTCGTCCCTCAGAGTTTCGACCAGATTGACCAGACCAGATTTCGTTTTTTTTTTAAATATTTTTACCTAAATGAAACATTTCAAACGGTATCCATAATTATTTTACGTTTCCCAGGACTTTCAAAAATCAACATTGTATGGAAATCACAAATAATCGAAGTAGAATAACTTGGCTCAGAGCAATCCCACAACGTTTGAGCCATAATAACTATGGTTCCAAATGGCTAGTTCTATCAAATGGTACCACTTTTTTTTGTTGGCCGGCACTTTCAGAAAAGGCCCAAAATTGTATGGATCCAGAATGATCTCCTTTAGAAAAAATACTTTTATTTAACTTTTAACCGTTACAAATCATAAAATTTAAGATATTTAATGACAAAAATTGTTTTAATTATTTTTATGCAGTTTTTAATTTCTTCTTGTTTTCGATTTTTAATAACAAAGTGGAAAATTAACATCCTTAATTTTTTCTAACATCTTTATTTTTTTTCCATTTTTATGCCTTTTAAGAATAACTTCACGAAGTGAAAAAATCTTAGAGCTTTAGTTTAATAATAATCGGCTTTTTTATGTTAACATTCTATTCAGAAAAAATTGTTAATTAACTATTGCATAACTAATGGAAATATGGGGATTTTTTTTTGCCTGCGGATAGGTAATTGTTTATTTATGTATCCCAAAAGTACTAGAATTTTATTACCTACTCCTTAATATTCATATTTAATATGATAAAATGATATTTACTGTTATCGAGTTACGAGTCACGCGCGGAAGCCAAACTACCCACTTTTAGCGCTATTTTCAGGGCTCTTTAAAAATTATAAATACTTACCTATCAAGGAGAATTCAATTTTTAATTCTTTAATTCTCCTTGGTATGTACCTATTATAGATAGGTACGGTTCCGAGAGGTAAGACTTTTTTTTGACCGGCCTTTTCAGGTCTCTTTTTAAATTTTGAACATCTTTGATAGTTTTTGAGTTATTAAAATAACCAAACCCCTAATTTTTTTTTAATAAATTGTTTATATCTTTTGCAAATTATTATTGTTGTCGGTCCCTTTCGAGACTTTTCCTTAAACTTTCTAAATAATATTCCGAATCGAATGACACCTTGATCGTAATTTTCGGAGACTATACAAAAATTTCGTCCGAAAAGGTAACTACAAACAGGAAGAACACAAAAAAAAATTGCGTTCTTATGCTTTTCTCAATCGAAGATTAGGTGCAGGAAAAAAATCTTGATTAATTATCTATCGCATTGCTCGTAGCCCCGGCTGCCTGAGTGATCTTAAACGATCACGAGGGTTAAGCAACATCGGACGTGTTCAATACATGGATGGGTGACCGTCTATGACTAACGCTAGTGGATTTTTTCCGAGCGGTTCCATGCTTCGCAAGGCACGTTAAGCAGTTGGTGTCGGCTGCCGTCGATAGATGGCAGTCGTTTAGCCAAGTCAGAGGCCTTAGGGTGGCTTGAAAACTTCTGTAAGCCCAGCCACTAGTCTTACAAGCCTCCACCAATCCGGACTTGGCCCTCGTAGTAGAGTAGAACCTCTCGGTGGGGACATAATGGGTTGACGATTGATTAATCGTCTATTAAACCCTCAGATCACATTAATTTATTAAAAATATACTAATTTATTTACAATCACTAAAACATTCGATAAATCTCTAAAACTTTAATCAACTGTCTCGTTCACAGTCCATCTATTTTATGAAAAGGTAAAAAAAGAAATAATACAAATATCGTCAGTTAAGTATATTTATTTGCATCATTATCACATTTGTGTAGCCAAGCTAACAGGTATCATAAAGTCTATAATATATTTCTACGTAGAAAATTTAAGAACTTATTCTATTGAATGAAGGGTTTATTACCATCCAACTCACTCAACTATAATCAGACATTCATAAAGGGTGCCCCTTGCTGAATTGTCTTACTAACACGAGTTAAGGTACATATTTTATTGCTAAGCTTTTGTTAAAAGATATAAGGACAAATAATGCTTAAAGCTCTTCAATGATGTGAATCTATCTGACTAGAATAATCATAACTCGTTATATTTACTTACTGAAAGTAAGTAGACAAATCTAAACATAATTGGTATGAATAACACGCTACATAGGTACTATGTTACTTATAAAAATGCAAAATTTCAATGTTCATTGAACATTAAAACACTTATATGCAAACTACGTACACTATAGTTATTACCTATTCTATTTTCGCATTGCACGTAAATTAATTCAGATATTTTGTAACAATAAAACACTTTTGTTTTTAAACTGTAGTCAACAAGTTCAGTGCATAAACATTTTCTGGTTTACATACTAAAAGAAATATTCAGTTTCATTCAGCTTTGGTCTACAAGTAAACAAACCGTTTATAGAAATCGTTGAATACCGGAAGCAATAATTGGGTACTTGACAGGATGTCAAATGAGTTACTTTAAAACGAAATTTAGTATGAAAATACTTGCTTGTGACGTCACATTTCAGAGCACTCTTTATATGTTTCAGCTATTTGAAAATTGTAATAAATAGTAAATGATTAACAGAAATACATTTTCTGAAACATTTTGTAATTCTTATTTTAATCGAGCATCTCAAATAATTTATTGTTGATAGTGTCAAATACCGTATTATCAACCTCTATTGTTTTTTTTTTACCTACTTTTCGTTTCGTGGTTAAAACTTTACTAGTAAATTTTAACCGCGGACCACGCTAGTTAATTCACTTTTTCTCCTTATCAATAGCTAATTCTAATTAGTAAAAAATCTCAGGTCATCGTCTGAATATCTACAGTTTTATTGATTAGCGTGAACAAAAAAAGACATCAATATATCGCACCCTTGCAAGAACTTTTTATTCATAGAAATGTATTTTATTTAAAGCGATTTTATTTACTCCGAAAACGCCGGAATAATGAGCAAAAGAGACACTGCATCACGTTATAGCGCTATCTCTTTCGGCCATTACTTTGAAACCTTAAAAAAAATGCTCTCATGTAACGTAAGGGTTCCGAAATAACACGTTGTTCTTGCAAGTGTGCGAGATTACGTTCACTGTACTATGGCATACGTTTAGTACACACTTCACACGTGCAGTGTGGTAAAAACATTGGCACTGCATCTACGTAATGAGATGATTTTATACAGCGACCGGTGGCTCCTTCACTACGTAATTGAAGGGAAAACTCGGACGCTACAGTGCCTACAGTCCGTTTTTTAATTCGATGCAAAAAAAATGACGCGGTGTTACCGCTATAAAAGCTATGGGTTAACTCGGCAGATTTTTTTTACCGTGAATAGAAGACTCACGTGACCAAAATCCTTATCACACCAAAGACATTAAAATTGAATTACTCGTAAGAGCAAAGTCTAAAAAAAAACACCTGCGTAGCATACACAATTTAACTTGGAAGTAAAATGGGGTTATTTGGTTTTTACGTACTAGCAACATTCAGACATTGACAGCCTAAGAATTGTATGGAGATGTCAACGTGACAATATTTTTTTTTGCATTGAATGAAAAAACAGACTGTAGGACATTGTTTCGTGTGGTAAAGACTACGGCCAATTTCTACATTTGAGATTTTCGCCACGTAACTACGTAACTGTAGTACTGTCTCGTCAAATTTCGTACCAACTTACGTATTGGATTTAAGGTGATTTGAGAAAAGATGGTGAGAGTAGAGTTTTTTTCGCTGACTTTTTCTCCACTACATTCGGCCCAAGGCAACGCCTAACATTACAAGTGTCGGAACATTGACATTCAACAAAGAGGATGTAAAATCTTTATGTTGAAATAAATTTCTGATTTCTCAGAAAACCGCGTGACAAAACGTTACTTAAGTATTTACTTAGTGAAATACTCAATTCAATAAAGCAAGTGTTGCCAACTTTTTCATAAAATATTGTACAACGAATATTTTCCGAAAAATACCAAATCACCATGAAAATTGGTATTTGCAGAAAAAATAACGTTAGTATAATGCCTACTAGTGAAAAAGCTATCAGGCTATACAGTGAGACTTAGATAGAACTAAGGAATGGCAGTTCAGTGACACCTAATAGAACAGCAAATAGTGTTCATTCACCCTTAATCAAGTTATGGTGAATCCATGCCTGGTTGAGGATTAATGTCTGACGAGGAGCAACAATCTCTGGTGTACAACAACTATGTACTATACTTGAGCCATTACAAACGTGTTAACCGAGTCCTAAAAGTGCGAGCGAAAGTTCCGATATGCCTGATATGCCTCCAATATGTGTGAGAGAGAGGTCTGATAATAATAATAATTTAATAGTAACATTATAATTAACAACTAGTCTAGTGAGGCAAAAGGGAATGACTCAGCTGAGGCTATCACGCCTCTTAAGGTGCGTTTAGCGCTGATTTTCAGTCGTTCCCTACTCCTCGAGCTGTTGTGTGGGAGTATACAAATGTTTAATGTTCAAATGTTAATGTTCAAACACATCCAAGATATTGTTTTGTAAGTTTTATTTGTATTAGCTTTAAGTTGATTTGAGAAAAGATGGTCAGAGTGGAGTTTTTTTTTTTTCGCTGCCTTTTTCTCCACTACAGACGGCCCCAAGGCAGCGGCTAACATTATACATAACTGTTTGTACATTGACATTCAACAAGCAGAATGTAAATTCTTTACGTTGAAATAAATTTCTGATTCTGATTCTTTATGACTCACTTCGCATGTTTGTAATGGCTCAAGTATAGGGCTACTTTTGGACTAAAAAATTCGTAAGCACTACACGTTTTAAATTGATTTCCGGATACATTTACTTGACTTGAAATCTGGACCCAGATTCTATTAAAGCATTGTATTACAATCACAACTGCATGAACATGGCGATTTAGTTTCACTGCCGCTTCAAGTCTACGCGCGCACACATCACACTAATATTATAAACGTGAAAGTTTGTGTGTGTGTTTATATGTTTGTCAGTCTTTAGCGCTGAAACGGCTGGACGGATTTTAATAAAATTTGGTATGGAGTTAGCCGATACCCTGGATTAAAACATAGGCTACGTTTTGCCGCGGGGAAATATCTTATTCCTACGGGAAAATCGATGAACCGCGAGTAACACCGCGGGGCACAGCTAGTATCAAATAATCTTGGGGTCAATGGTATGAAAACACGTCACGTGACCCGACCGTGTATCTGTCATTGTACTATAATGCACTAACGGAATCAAGGCCCTGGTCGGAATCTTCCGATAAAGAGTCAAGTAAGTGTATCCCGAAATCAGTTTATACTAGGGCTAATACTAAAGTTTACATTTACATACAGGCACATACATTGCTTCTGTCCCCACACTAGGATACCCTGTATCGTGGGGACCAGAAACAACGACGTCACAAACATGTAAACATCCAAGACATGAGTTTCTTTTTTTTTGTCCCCAGCCGGGATTCGAACCAGTCAATTTCATTAACGTTCCGTTGCAAAGTTACTCAGCGCGTCTCAGCCTCATCCTGAGAAGCGTTTCGTCAGTTGGTCTGCACAACGCCCATAATCTTGCTCTGTAATAAAAAAAATACAGGAAATATTAGTGACATAATAGGTGCCCTATTATGTCACTAATATCACGTATCCTAGTCACGTATCCTAGATTAAAAAGTAATTGTCCTATCACAAACATGGAAATACACAGAGTATAGTACATTGTTCACCGAGAGGAGAAAGTGACCGATTACCGTCGAGGGTGTCGTTTGAAGCCCGAGCCGTAGGCGAGGGCTTTAAAACACCTGAGATCGGGAATCGCAGTTTCTCTCGAGTGATACATAGTGCTTTATACTACACCTACAAGGAAAATAAAAAACGAAATCTTTACTAATTGAAATTTATATTGAAATTGTTGCTAGTGGCCAGTGTCATTTTGCGAACTTGGAGATAAAAACTCACTGTAAAAACTTTTTGGCTTTTGATATTTAGGTTACCGGCGCATAGTCTTACCCAAAATTAAAAAAGAAAAACCACGTAAGAAATGGATTTTCATACACTTTTCTCTCCCGCTCAGATGCGTTTTCGCATATTTGTTCGATATGCAATGACGTACTTTCTACCGTAAATTTGATAAAGTATCAAGGTACTTTCCAAGCAGGTGTAGTATAAAAGCAATTTATACAATCTAATATAGAAAAATCTCTTGTCTCAAGGCTTTGCCGTCCAACTCCTCCGCGTACGAACGCGGCTTCACCGATTTTTATGTTTTTTCGAGCACCGTGCCTCAAAAGGAAAAAACGGAACTCCTATAGAATTGGGTATTTGACAGGATGTCAAATGAGTTACTTTTAAAACGGAATTTTGTATGAAAATACTTGCTTGTGACGTCACAGTTCAGAGCACTCTTTTTATGTTTCATCTATTTAAAAATTGTAATAACTAGTAAATGATTAAAAGAAATAAATTTTCCGAATCATTTTGTAATTTTTGTTTTAATCGAGCATCTCAAATTATTTATTGTTGATAGTGTCAAATACCGTATCACTCTTTGATTTCTATTTTCTCTGGACAAAACGTACCTGCAAACTCGCGTAGTCCACGATCCGTTGCGCCACACTCCGCTTTCTGACCAACATAGTCGCGGCCTGCTCAAATTTGTGCTGGTTCCGCCGGATATAGGCTTGCGTATCCACGACTAGGTTGTTAAGCTTCGCAGGATCGATCTCGTCCATTGCGCACTCTTCCATCAAGGGAGGGTTGAAGCGATAATAATTGCCAGCAGGTAACAGGTCGTTCAGGATCAGGTGGATCCCTGGAAGAGATAATAATAAAATAAATCATCATCGTCAACCCTGTTTTTTTTTTTTTTTTTTTTTTTTTTTTTCATTGATTTTATGCCAGCTACTGCCACTATTTATTGTGTGGCAACTTTTTTATTCCTTTATTTATTTATTTTTCAATGCTCGTATTTATATTATTATTATATATATATATATGAGTTTATTATGTATATAACACATAATTTAGAATCTTGTATAACTTGTTTTATAATTTTTGTCAATTTTATATATATCTATATTTCCTAACTAAAGTATCAGTTTTAATAAAACTTATTTGTATATTATTGCATAAATTATCATCTTAAATAAATTTATATTTGCGTCTATTTACAGTCAAGGAAATTCGATAAAGCTGGGAAATCACAAAAACTTTTATTGCAAGGGACTTCACATTGACACATTAAAATTAACATTGTAAAAGTTGTAGATCAGTTGTAAATATAGACAAACACAAAGACACTATCTAATACAAGCGTCAACCCTGTTATGTCCCCACCGAGAGGCACGGATCTCTTCCATGAGGAAGGTATATGCCATACTCCACCACGGGGGCCCAGTCCGGATTGGTGGAGGCTTGTAAGACTAGTGGCTGGTCTTACTGTCAGAAGTTTTCAAGCCGCCCTAAGGCCTCTGACTTGGCTTAACGACTGCCATCTATCGACGGCAGCCGGCACCAACTGTTTACCGTGAATTGCGAAGCACGGAACCGCTCGGAAAAACGCCACTAGCGTTAGTCATAGACGGTGACCCATCCATGGACTGAACGCGCCGTATGTTGCTATCGTTTAAGATCACTCAGGCAGCCCGGGCTACGAGCGATTCGTAAAATAAATACATAATTGTGTGTATTAATAATGAATTTAGGTTATTTAAAATTTCCCTATGCCTATCAGTTATTTTCATACACCTCCTGCGGTCGACTAGTAGAAAATTCTTATATTATTATTATTATTATTTGTAGACAGGCAGGCAGTTGGAACAACTGATAATTGCCCGCATCCAGTTTCACTTGGTTATTTTTTTCTTTTGGTCAGTGATGTGTTTGTCCAGTAAGTTCTTGAATTTGTTGACGTTTGGTGCTGAAACCACTTCTATAGCATTAAGTCCGCCGCACTGCCATTATAAATTTTACTTATGTTCAATAAACGTAACATAACATTTACATATAGGCACATACATATACATTGCTTCTGGGCCCACGCTAGGATACCCTGTGTCGTGGTATAACCAGAAACAGCGACGTTACAAACATGTAAACATCCAAGACTTGGGTGTTTAACTTATTAATAATAACCTGGTGCCAAACTTGGATAGCAGGTAAGGACATCACAAACATATAAGTACACCCAGACTGAGACCTTTTTGTACAAATGTAGGACGGTCCTCAGTAGGTATGAAAAGATAAGGTAGTTATAATTTTTTGGGGATATTGCCCATTAGTACACGGATAGGAACCCACTTAGTTAGTTAGACCTAAGATTTCCGCACTTAGCCTCGTAGTATATTTTGATGACAAACGATGGTGCTCTCTCTAAATATTTTGTAAGTCCCGATGGGCGAAACATGTACAGGACGTATTTCAATGTAACAACCTTATATCTCATGTTTGACAAATAAATCATCTTTTATCTTTGGCTGTGAGCTTACTCCAGCCAGCCTATCTCTTTCCAGAAGGCCAGCAATGCTCTGATACCACTGCAGGGGGATACCGCCGTTTAGCCAAAGTATTTTTCGCCAAATTTTACTACCCAATAAACTTATGGCATCAGTTTCATTTCCCAAATGAAACTTTAGCAAGTTTTCATTTCGCATTTTATTCATTTGGTCAAATTATCATTTCGCATAATTTTACTGCGTTAAGTTTTATTAAGACAAACGTTTATTATGCTAACGTTTTATTTTGGCAAGTCAACAGAAATATAGGTGCGACGACGCGCGTAGCGAAGCGGAGCGCGTCGGAGCGTTAGGTTCTCTATATAAGATCGAAAACAGAAACGATACTTTTGACTGAATAATGCTTGGTAAAATGAATTTTGACCAAGTATTTATTTGGTAAACAATAACTTGCCATAATAACTTTTGCTAACTGTTTCTTTGCTTTAAGTTGTTTTGAGAAATGTTTTTTTGCCAAGTGATAATTTGCGGAAAATAGTTTGGGAAGTAATACTTTGGGAAACGATTTTTGGCAATACATTAGTTAACCCACTGCAGGCCTCCTGAAGGGATCCCAGCTTCCCAACGATGGCGGTCCGTTGTTTTTCCACGCCTTCACAGTAGATGGTCACGTGGGGGGGTATTTCCTCTTCTTTCAGGCACCCTGGCAAAGCGGGCTGTCGGTAGGAACCCACTTCTTAACCGAAAGTACAGAAAAGTACAGACGGCCTCATCTACGTATTTTATGTCCAATAAAGTGTTCTCTAACTATCTATCTACTGCATATAGGAAACAACAATCCTCACTTAACATATACTTTAAACAATGTTGAGCTTCACGCAGCTAATGAACAAAGGGACCTGGGAGTAGTTATCTCTAAAACTTAAAATGGGAGCAACACATAACAACTATAATAAAAAAAGCAAAGAGTTTTATCTATTTAATCAGAAAAGCTTTTGGAGTACTAACCCCAGAAATGATGTTAACCATTTATAAAACTTACATACGACCCCTACTTGAGTATGCCTTCCAAGTCTGGAGCCCATATTTCATTAAAGACATTGACATTCTGGAAAAAGTCCAGCGCAGCTTTACTAAAATTCCAAGACAGCTAAAAAACCGATCATACGAAGAAAGGCTGGAAGCGCTGAGGCTTACTTCTTTAAGGGAGCGTAGAGAGCGTGGTGATTTAATCGAAACCTACAAAATTCTAAATGGACACTACGACCTACAGGATTTTGATAAACAAATTCTTCGAAGAGACAACAACACCCGCTTGAGAGGACACCACCTTAAACTACAAACTTGTTTCTCCAACAACAATCCTCACAGACACTTTTTCTCTAACAGAGTAGTGAATGGATGGAACAAATTACCACAAGAAGTGGTTTCAGCACCAAACGTCAACAAATTCAAGAACTTACTGGACAAACACATCAGTGACCAAAAGAAAAAAATAACCAAGTGAAACTGGATGCGGGCAATTATCAGTTGTTCCAACTGCCTGCCCGTCTAATAATAATAATAATAACAATAATAATCTCCCTACCTTCAGTATCCGTAGCGGAATCCAGGATCTTGTTGAACTTGTCCTTCCAGCTGGTCCCGGGGGCTTCTTTCTTCATCCTGTTGCTCATGAGCTGATAGTCCAGGTGTTTGTGGAGAGCCTTCCCGGTCCCCACTGAGATGATGCACCCCCTTTGGGCCGCCCCGGGACCATACAGGAGTTTGGCCTCGTGGACACCGACTCCGGTTGGGTTGTTCACCATTATGCCCCCGTCCTGAGGAGACAGAAGGCTTTTAGGGAATAGGCTAGCTACAGTGTGCAAATAAAGGTATTATGTAATATATAAAAATCTCGTGTCACCGTGTTAGTGCGCTCTCATCATCAACCCATTATGTCCCCACCGAGGGGCAAGGGGAAGGTATAGGCCATATTCCACCACGGGGGCCAAGTCCGGATTAGTGGTTGTAGGACTAGTGGCTGGTCTTACTGTCAGAAATTTTCAAGCCGCCCTAAGGCCTCTGACTTGGCTTAACGACTGCCATCTATCGACGGCAGCCGGCACCAACTGCTTAACGTACCTAGAGGCACTTGAAATTATTAAAATGTAGCTGGTATTATCACCCTACCCCCAAGTAGAACATTACCTACTTATTTCCTTGTTACCATTTTATCATACTTATTGACATTCTGCGAAATCCTTTTTATAGTCAATTATTGATCTCAAAGGTCACTTGTAAAGTGCAATTGCTTGTTTTGCCTTCGCAAGTATCAAATCTACGTCTCGGAAAAATAGCGTTAGTCATAGAATGGCCACCAATCCATGCACTGCAAGCGCCCTATGATCGTTTAAGATCACTCAGGCGATCACTACGAGCGATTCATAGTGCGCTCTATGTGCACTCAATGATTTTGTTTCTATAATTTTAAATGTATATTCCTTAGGTTTGAGTATAGGTTGGTTCCATTTTTCGTAGCCCTAAGGACTGATTTTTCAACAGTCAGATAACTTTTATCTGAGGAATAAAAATGGTGGTTTGACAGCTTATGTATGAAAGTTATTTCAAACCGCCACTTTTATTCCTCATATAAAAGTTATTTGACTATTGAAACATCAGCCCTAAGTCATCATCATCATCATCAACCCATTATGTCCCCACCGAGGGGCACGGGTCTCTTCCCTGAGGAAGGTATAGGCCATACTCCACCACGGGGGCCAAGTCCGGATTGGTGGAGGTTTGTAAGACTAGTGGCTGGTCTTACTGTCAGAAGTTTTCAAGCCGCCCTAAGGCCTCTGACTAAGTGAAAAATATATATTACTATTAGGTACTTATGACACTCTATGACGTAGTTAATATGAGAAACTGGGGGTAAGTCACCTACCTGGTGCAGTAATCCGTCGAGCCGGAACTCGTTGAAGTAAGTCGGTGCGGCGGCCGATGCGCGAACTGCTTGCCATACCTTCAACATTATATTAACATCAATCAATCAATACGCTATTATTTGAGTCCTATAGAATCAAAAGCGGCAATCTGCACTTTGACTGTTTAGTACCAAAGTGCCAAAAACGATTGCCATGTTTATTTTGAACTATATTACAGGTAGCCGTGTTCGAAACTAATCTGTCACTTTGAAGTCGATTTACTATGAAAGGTAGCTATTTGATACTGATACTATAATACGTCAAAAAGAGTTTAAAATTCCGAGTGTTGCCCTATTTACAAGTCAATTTCCCAAAAAAGTGCAGATTGCCACTTTTGATTCTATAGGACTCATTTGACAGATTTCTGAATACCATCTCATATTTTTATTGGTGTTCATGGAGTCCTCAGAAAGTGGTAATTTTAAATTATTTCGTGTAGGTATTTCTTCGAAAAAAGGCAAAAGAAAATTTACTTTTCAAATAAGGCGTCTTAAGCCCGGTTCCTATAATATACGCCTACCGGCTACGATCCGTTTTCCATACAATTTATTGACGGTTCGTAGGAATTTCGTAGGAATTGTGACCGATCGTAAGCAAAAACGAAGCGTTTTGTGGATATTGGAACCGGGCATCAGGCAATATGGCGTCGCACAGGAATTATGACGTCACTGGTCAGTAAACCAACCAATGAACGTAAGAAAGTATGAATGACAGACGCCATTTTTACTAATATGTGATTGACATCACAGAAGATAATAGAAACGGCCAATCCAAGCCGTTTTCGATACAATGGCGGGAGAAACAAATTATCAAATTTTATCTTGTGTTTTTTACAAATCATAAATTTTGTTTTTTTGGTTAAAATGCCTTAAAGCGGTTTTTAGACACATAATTTATACGAATACGTATAAATAATACTGTTTTTTTCACACTGTCATGCAGGCAAAGACTATTTCTTTATCATGCTCTGATGACGTCACATACACTAACATTTTAGAAAAATATTTAAAATAGAATCATGAATAAAACTCGAAAATACCGAAATCGGTGCCGAAACTCCTCCGAAGCGGCTACACATATTTTTAAGTTTTTTTAATGTATATAGTAAGGTATTTTGGGATTTAAAACTTAAACATTTACATAAACAATACATAAAACAATGTTTTGGTTCTTTTTGAAAAAAAAAAACCTTCACGTTGACATATCAATACAAGCCAAAAGATATCAATGTCTGAGTGTTGCTAGTACGTAAAAACTAAATAACCCCATTTTACTTCCAAGTAAAAATTGTGTGTGCTACGTAGTTAGGTGATTTTTTTAGACTTGGCTCTTATGAGTAATAACATTTTAATGTATATGATGTGATAAGGATTTTGGTCAAACGAGTCTTATATCCATGGTAAAAAAAACTACCGAGTAAACCTTTATATTTTATAGTGGTAACACAGAGTCATTTTCTTTTGCATCGAATTAAATCTATTTCCTCGGAAATAAAGATTTAAAATATCTTCTATTAACGGTAAAAAAAATCTACCGAGTAAACCTATATATTTTATACTGGTAACACCGCGTCATTTTCTTTTGCATCGAAGTAAATAACGGACTTTAGCTACCTTGGCTCGTACGCTCCCGGGGAATACCCCTCGCACGCGAAAGGGCGCCGAGTATGTGCGGAAAACGTACGGGGACAGACGGGACCCGGAGTTTACTACGCACGACACTAGCGCCATCTGGAAGTTCATGGCTTATGTTAGTTCTAATGTACGTAACACAATTTATTTATGTACGTATAATAAATAAAATAAATAAATAATAATAAACTCACGCCCGTTATCCCCGAAGGGGTAGGCAGAGGCACCAGTCTCTAGAACTGGACCCACGTTTTGCCGAGTTTATTAGGTCCCAAACGTGACAAGTGGCAAGCCTGTCGCCGTTATCCGGGCACAATTTATCAGCGAATGGTGTTGCTGTACAAACAAATGTACATAACTAAAAGTCATTGGTACGTGCGTGGTTCGAACCCAGACCCTCATGATCGAGAAGCAAGGGTCAACCCCACTACGCCACCACCGCTTATTACTTATTTACTTATTTACTTATTGATACTTTTATTGCACTTACATTAAATAAGGTAACCACTGTATCATCATCAACCCATTATGTCCCCACCGAGGGGCACGGGACTCTTCCCTGAGGAAGGTATAGGCCATACTTCACCACGGTGGCCAAGTCGGGATTGGTGGAGGCTTGTAAGACTAGTGGGAAGTCTTACTGTCAGAAGATTTCAAGTCGCCCTTAGACCTCTGACTTGGCTTCACGACTGCCATCTATCGACAGCAGCCGGCACCAACTGCTTAGCGTGCCTTGTGAAGCACGGAACCGCTCGGAAAAATGCCATTAACGTTAGTCATAGAACCCATCGCTCGTAGCCCCGGCCGTCTGAGTGATCTTAAAACAATCACGAAGGCTAAGCACCATAGGGCGCGTTCAGTTCATGGGTGGTTAACCACGGTAACTGTGAAGGAAAATCATCGTAAGGAAACCCTAGTGGAGGAGGTATTTACATGCTTTAGCGCTTGCCACATACTATGGCCCAACGGTGAGGTTCAAAGCGGACTCAGGTCTAACTAGAACTAGAAGCTTCAAAATATCAGAAGTGCTTGATATTTTTTTTGGTGATAGGAATAACCTTCCTTAACGCGGGAAAAAAGTTTAAATTTTTTTTGGCCCCGTAGTTAATTTTTAAATATACTTAATATTTTTCCATTCGTAGTTCTGGGCTTAGTACGGCATATTAGACATATTCCTTAGTCCGCTACGTATAAAAAAAAATCTACCTTGAAAAGCTGTCATTGTCACCAGATTTTTTTTTTTCATACGTAGCGGACCAAGGAATATGTCTGATATGCCGTACTGAGCCCAGAACTAGGAATGGAAAAATATTAAGATTATTTAAAAATTAACTACGAAGCCAAAAAAATTGAAACTTTTTTCTCGCGCTAAGGAAGGTTATTCCTATCACCAAAAAAAATATCAAGCACTTCTGATATTTTCATCCATTCCCTATTCTCACGTGCATGCGTTTTAAAGCTAATGGAAGTATGAACTTACTTTAGAAGTATCACGCCTGTTGCACTCACTCAGCGTGAGATCTCCCAAGTTTTCTTTGAGCAGCTCCTCCCAAGCGTTGGTGTCGTAGTAGGCATGCGACCAAACTAGGCGTGACGTGCCTGTGAATAAATAATTATTTATTAATTTTATGATGATGATGATGATGATGATGATTTCCTCTTATCCCTTATCAGGGACATAGGGCTCGTAGAAGGGATCTCTGTTGGCAACACCAACAAGAGATTTTTTGTTTCCGTATAAAAAAGTAATATGTCAATTTTGTCACTCTTCTAATTTAGGTTGTGCAATCAATACAGTGTACCTTTCTGCCATTTCAATAAAGCCAATTAAGCCACCGCCAGAGCTTCTATTTTTGTGCCCAATAAGCTATCACCCAAGATACAGTCCACAAGCTGCGCACAATCTCCATTTATTAATTTTATAATTCAAATCAAATGAAAGTAATTTATCTGATGAGCAAGTTGAAGTGGCAGTGGGCGGGGCACATAGCACGCAGAACTGATGGCCGATGGGGCCGAAAGGTTCTGGAATGGAGACCACACATCGGCAAGCGCAGCATGGGACGACCAGCCACAAGATGGACAGACGATCTCATCCAAGTGGCAGGAAGACGCTGGATGCAAGCCGCTTCCAACCGGTCTTTTTGGAAATCCATGGAGGAGGCCTATGTCCAGCAGTGGACTTCTTGTGGCTGACTGATGATGATGGATACATGCCTACTGTCAGGGAGAAGGTGGGCTTAATCACCACGCGGGCCCACCGGGGATCGGCGATTTTAAGATTGTATCTCAGTAGACATACCACTCACTACAGGTGATATTACACTTATCAAATACAAGAAAATAAGATAAGAAAATTCTTTATTGCACAATAAAATAATGTACATAGGCGAGCTTAGTACTAAAAAGAAATTTCTTCCAGCTAGACTTTACGCCTTTATATCTTTATCCAATTTTGCTGTCAAATATTTTATAAAATTTCTTCGAGGTAAGCCCATTCCACTTGACCAATAACTGTGTCCAATATTTTTTGCGTAGTCTCAAAATTGAGTCTTTAAGTGGTGCTATTATTATCATTATGTTATTAATGAAAAAGCAAAAGTCAAAACCGGAAAGGCTTTGGGTGAGACCATGGATCCAAAGGCGAAGAGAAATTCATAGATTGTGACATTCGAAAAATTCGCCAACTGTTTTTCATTGTATTCCCAGAGTTGCCACTAGACGCGGCATAAATCATGGTTGTAAAAAGTCTTAAGTATTTTTGAACTAAAACTTTTACTGAAGCACTAAACAAAAAAAAAATTACATCGTCTTGTAACTTACCACCGATGAGTGAGGTATTCCCGAACATCTTCTTCGACAGAGTGTGGTACATCGTCTTGTAACTTACCACCGATGAGTGAGGTATTCCCGAACATCTTCTTCGACAGAGTGTGGTACATCGTCTTGTAACTTACCACCGATGAGTGAGGTATTCCCGAACATCTTCTTCGACAGAGTGTGGTACATATTGCTGGCCGTTTCAAGGTTGCCTACTCCGCTGCCTGAAATTAAATAATCTATATATATAAAAGGAGAAGCTGACTGACTGACTTAGAATCAACGCAGGGCCCAAACTACTGAACCTAGGGGGTTGAAATTTGGCATGGGAGTTCTTTAGGGAGCCTAGGGGAGCACTAAGAAAGGATTTTTTGAAACTCACCCTCTAAAGGGGTAAACGGCGGTGTTAAAGTTTGTATGGAGGTATAAAAAATGTTGTCAGATTTTCTTGAAACTTGAAATAAATACTCTTCAACACAATTGATTGAACACGTGTTTCACGGTTTTTCTAAATTTAACCCTTAACGGGAGTGAACGGGGTTGCAACATTTTGAACTAAAGTCCACGCGGACGGAGTCGCGGGCGAAAGCTAGTTTGTTAATAACAATAGAGCCAGAATCATTCGTAGCCTCGGCCAGATCACTTAGGAGTGATCTTAACGATCACGAAGGTTAAGCAACATAGGACGCGTTCAGCGCATGCAAGGGTGACCGTCTATGACTAACGCTAGTGGCATTTTTCCGAGCGGTTCCGTGCTTCGCAAGGCACGTTAAGCAGTTGGTGCCGGCTGCCGTCGATAGATGGCAGTCGTTAAGCCAAGTCACTAGTCTTAGAAGCCTCCACCAATCCGGACTTGGCCCCCGTGGTGGAGTATGGCTTATATCTTCCTCAGGGAAGCGACCCGTGCCATTCGGTGCGGACATAGTGGGTTGATGATGATGAATAGAGCCAGAATAATATTGGCATGGGACAGAAGGTTAGTGTGACTATTATATCGGGTGTCCCAAAACTCAACGTCAAGCCGGAATCGGGTGAAAAGGCAAGTCATATTGGTTATCAGAAAAATGAAAAATTAAAAATTGCGCGTATTCAAAATTATAGGCATTTAAAACAAAAATTGAAAAATTCTGTTGCCACAAATCTTTACTTTTTCCAATTTTTTTTTTTTGTTACTATGAATAATGCTTCTTTAAACTGTTAACAAAATTTCAAAACCAGCTGCTCCACCTTGGAAGAAAAGTAGACTGTTTAAAAAAAAATTACTTAACAAATTGCCCATTTTTAAGTTTAATTTTAGTTTTCATTATGTTTCTGAAATTTCTTGAAGAAATAATAAAAAAAATATTTATTGTACTTAAAATATAAAAGTCTATTTTTTCTATATTTTTCTGATAACCAGTATGACCATCGAATTTATCTAAATTCAATGGTATGACTTACCTTTTCACCCAGTCCCGGCTTGACGTTAAGTTTTGGGACACCCCGTATATTTTCATATCCCCGTTTCCTAGTGGTCATACTAATTTGTCATATCAGTATGACTACGAGGATAGAGTGTAAATAATTGTATAAGCTTACCAAGTACAGCGGCGATGATCGCGCCAGTGCTGACCCCAATAATATAGTCGAACATCTCCTCGACCTTTCTTCCAGTGAGCCGTTCGAGGTGGCGCAGGATCTCTATGGCGATGATGCCGCGGATTCCGCCCCCATCGATGGACAGGATGTTGGGGCCAGGTCCCCTTGTGGGGCCCGTGTAGCCTAAAAGTGCCAGTGCCTGCAGGGGGAAGAGGTTTTTAGACAAGAGGTGAAGATAATGATAAATCGACTAAACTACGAAACTTAATAAACTACAATGTATGGAGCGCTCGTAGCCCCGGCTGCCTGAGTGATCTTAAACAATCACGAAGGTTAAGCAAAATAGGGCGCGATGAGCGCATGGATGGGTGACCGCTCCATGACTAACGTTAGTGGCATTTTTCCGATCGATTCCGTGCTTCGCAAGGCACGTTAAGCAGTTGGTGTGCTGGCTGCCGTTAATAGATGCCAGTCGTTAAACCAAGTCTGAGGCCTTAGGCGAGCGGCTTGAAAACTCCTGACAGTAAGACCAGCCACTAGTGTTACAAGCCTCCACCAATCCGGACTTGGTTTCCGAGCGTCCAAGGTTTACGACGACGACGACGCTCAGTGGGCAAGCCCGCAGCCCGATGGTCGTACGAAATCGTTGAGTCGGCTTAAGACCCGTAGATGCGAATGTCGAGAGATCGTGTGAGATTGCATTTGGGGGAAAAGGCCTGTACCCAACCGTGGGCAACAGTGCGCTCATGATGATGATGATGATGATGATGATGATGAGATTTAAGGGGACACCAAAGACAAGGACTCACTAAAACTTTCGTAAGCACTACACATTGTCATTTGTCATTTGATTGTGATTTCTCAGGGACGAGCAACCGACGACGCGAGCTCCGCCACTGCTCACCGTGATTAAGCTCTGCGAATCGGAGCGAAACCTGGTCGGACTCTTCCGACAAAAAGTCAAGCAAGTGAATCAGTAAAACAATCTACAAGGGCTCACCTCATTAACAATCCCCCGCACGTCCGTACTGAGCTGGTCGTCCTCAGAACTGGCCTGATTCTGCACCCTGAGTAATGCCCGGACCCCTCCCTCTTTGATCGCGTAATCCCTAGACTCAGGGTACTGCTTTAGGTGCTCAATGAAGTGCTCGGTCCTCTTCAGCAGGCAGGCTGGAGTCTCTGCTGTCACTATGGCCGAGATCACGTAGGCGGTCCGGGAGTGGATTGAGGTCTGAAAGCAATAATTGCAAGATATTGTAATAATACCAGCCACGGCATACGTACGTGATGTTCGTCTGACGTACATCCTTTTAAGATATAAATGATGATACACAAGATGGACAGATGATCTCATCCAAGTGGCAGGAAGACGCGGGATGCAAACCGCTTCCAACCGGTCTTTTTGGAAATCCATGGAGGAGGGCTATGTCCAGCAGTGGACTTCTTGTGGCTGAATGATGATGTAGTGATAATAAACATAAACATTTACAAACAGGTACATTCATTGCCTCTGGCCTCACGCTATAGGATACCCTGTGTCGTGGGAACCAGAAACAGCGACATCAATAACATGTAAACATCCAATACCTGGGGTTTTTTTCATTCTATGAAAATTGAAATAGTGTGTCTGCATACTGTAATCTAAGTCAGTCAGACAAACAACATAGACTTCGTAAGTACCTAAACACCTTTCGGGCGCTACGGTAAACCAAAAACAGTCATCTTAATTTTATTTAAAAGAGCGACTTGCAGGAAATATTTGCATACTTATCAGACCAACAAGTGCTTCACAGTTCTTTATCGAAACAGAAGATAAGATATTATAATTCATAAACTATTTCTTTTCCCGAAGATTTGTTTGAAGAATAACAAAGATACTGAACTTGTTGTGATACTGTACTTGTTTTGGAGTCATAACAGGGTCAATAATGCTTAAAATAAATTGGTGAATGATAATGTCGCTCTTATTTTCTGACCGCATTTGACTTCTTGCTCACCATGATTAAGCTCTGCCAATCGGAGCGAAACCCGGTCGGACTATTCCGACAAAAAGTCAAATAAGTGAAGTAAAGTCAATAATGACTGAGAAAACTTCTGTCAATAGGGGTCAATGAGTAAACTGCCCAGTTGTGGGTTCTTTCAGAGTCATGAACTACGACTTTTCTTATGAGGTCAATCGAGAGAACGCAGTCGTTTGTGTTTTAATAACAATTTTTTCATGTCGTCGGTTGCTCATCTCTGTGTGAGACGAACGAAACCTGACAAAGAGTCAAGTAAAGTGTATCCGCAATATCATCATCAACCTATTATATCCCCACGAGGTCTCTTCCCTGAGGAAGGTATAGGCCGTACTCCACCACAGGAGCCAAGTCCGGATTGGCGGAGGCTTGTAAGACTAAAGAATTTATTCTTAATAATGTTAGTAATGTTTAATACTTACGAAAGTTTTAGTTCCCAGTTATCTCCGTCATCTGACTAAGATAACTGGGCGCCAGTATGAAGCGCGTGTATCTAGGCTTTCGCTTTATGACGCTCAAGCAAGATAAATACGCCAAACAAATAAGTAAACATTACTTATGTAGATTAAGAACTACAATATCAACCTGTAGAATACTTCTTGGGCTCACCAAAAGTCGTTTTTAATTGTTGCGACTAATTAACATGTCATGTTCCTTGTTTCCTAACAATTATCTTTACAGATGACTGTACTAAATCAGATATGTGATTTGCTGATTTAGTACAGTGATCTGTAACGCCACTATGCTAAGTCTGGTGGCTTATGAGTGAAACCACTAATATGGCTTTGTAGGTCACCATGTTTGGCAACAAAATAATAATAGTTGGCACGTTATCTCGACTCAAGCAGGTCGAAAGTTTTTTGACATGTTATTTTGTCTACTTGAAGATTACACATTGTCATGCTCTCTGCACATGTAATGACAGGCTGAGAGTCACATAACTATTAGATACTGTCTCATTGAAATGATGCAAAGCTTATATTACGCCTACCATGCGAGAGGTCCCGTGTTCGAGTCCCGGCTGGGAAAGAAAAAAACCCCAGATCTTGGATGTTTACATGTTTGTGACGTCATTGTTTCTGGTTTACACGACACAGGGTATCCTAGTGTTGGGCCAGAAACAATGTATGTGTTGTATGTACTCAATTTCTTGACATAGAATTATAGAATTCACAAATTCTTACTTGGATAATTTTTTAGTATGAGTGAATACGGAATTACCAGCAGCCCTTCTCTCAGAGAGATTATGTAACTAATTACACACTCATAACAATAAATAATATAGCTTATCCAAAAAAGAATCGCTAGTAGCCTGGGCTGCCTGACTGATCTTAAACGATCACTACGGTTAAGCAACATACAGCGCGTTCAGTCCATGGATGGGTCACCGTCTATGACTAACGCTAGTGGCAGTTTTCCGAGCGGTTCCGTGCTTCGTAAGGCACGTTAAGCAGTTGGTGCCGGCCTCCGTTGATAGATGGCAGTCGTTAAGCTAAGTCAGAGGCCTTAGGGCGGCTTGAAAACTTCTGACAGTAAGACCAGCCACTAGTCTTACAAGCCTCCACCAATCCGGACTTGGCCCCCGTGGTGGAGTATGGCCTATACTGCCCAACTAAGCGCAAAAGCGGTATCTCAATGAACGCGAGTTTCGAGATAATTGAAGTTTAGTAAAAATCGTTTTTTTTTACTTTATGTATTGATTTTTTTCTTTGTTAAATAATATTTATATATTATATTGGGTTTATTTGTTATCTCAATAATTAAAATATCAAAAATGTATGTGGATATACCTTATCCATGAGATACTGCTACATCGCCTAGTAATTATAGAGTTAAAATTTGAGTTACCGCTTTTTTGTTAGCTCTTCTCCTACATGTCTGTACAGAAAAAAATATAAATCTTTCGTGGATAAAAATATGTATTATTTTAAAGAAAAAACTCAATCAAGGTATATTAATAAAATCTTTTATTATTGAAATTTAAAATGGCATAAAAATTATTTAGAAAAAATAACGGATTCTATGAAATCTAGTCAAAAGTTAATGGGAGATCTCTCCAAAAGAACATTCTATTTTGAGGTATAATATATTTAAAAAAAAAAATCCTTTTAGAAATGCCTTCCGGTGCAGTTTTATTTTTCGGTGGTGGCATAACTTGAGCTTTCAAAATTATATTTCCAATTACGCTCACATCAGCATTTTCGTATTTCTTTCTGGCATAGTTTATCTGAAACAATATTTATTTATTTTTATTAGATTACTTTATTAATCAAAAGTTTAAAATAGGTAAATGCTAAACGCTGCCTAAATCTAAATACAAAATATTTGGGACCACTAATAAAATTATCATCATCAGCACGACAGCAACAATTTGGTGGGAAGTTGTTGAGTTGACTGAGTCACGTATGTTGTGTCCTAGCAAATAAAGTTCATATTTTGGTACGCTATTTCGCTAATACGAAGTTTTGAAGAAATTAAGTTAAATTTCTTTTTTGAGTACGATTATAATATACGTACTAAAATTATATTTAATAGGACTTACCTGACTGTCAAAATACAAAATTACACCACTGGACACATTCATTCACCGTTTTTCAATAATTTAACACAGTAATTGTAAAAGATAATGATTTATGACCTCTTTGCAACGAAAACAAACAAGTTATGAAAATAATTTGTCAACAGAATCATCATAGGCCTTCGCGTCCGTTACGGACGATTCAAGCAGTATCCTGTGGGACTTCGACACTTTTTTGAGTGACTGAAAAGTCCAATTCGAGAGCGGCAGCCCCTACCGCATGTGGGACATATAAAGAGAAGGTCCGGCGTCGGGTCTATACGGAGATGGTGCCTCCTGGCTCTTTTGTCCGCCAGTGCCGAGCACCATACTTCGTCGCAGGTCTTACGGCCCTCCCGAACCTTCGCTCTCCAGGCTTCTCTGTCCACAACGAGTTCCTCCCAGCTGTCGTGTACGATCCCAAATGCCGCCATGTCACGCCTAACGCAGTCCTTAAAGCGCAGTAGCGGTCTGCCGACACGCCTTTTGGCGTGCGCTACCTCACCAAGCATGACAGCTCTCGGCAGACGAGTAGAGTCCATGCGCTGCACATGCCCCAGCCAGCGCAAACGGCGCTCCTTGAGTAAGGTTGTGAGACTGGGCAGCTGTGCTAGTACGAGGACTCTCTCGTTTGTGACTGTATCCTCCCATGTAATGCCTAATACGTTGCGAAGACAGCGCATGTGGAAGGTGTTCAGCCGACGTTCCTGTTTTGCATACGATGTCCAGGTTTCGGCTCCGTACAAGATTATGCTCAAGATGCATGCCTGGTACACGATGATCTTGGTATTGGTGGTAAGATGTTTATTATCCCATACTCTTGTCTGGAGCTTACCGAACATTGTGGCCGCCCTGCCGATGCGGGTGTCGATCTCCACATCTAGTGAGAGATTGCTCGATACATGCGAACCCAAGTAGCAAAACTTATCGACTACCTCCAATGCCGATCCGTCCAGCAAAATTGAAGGCTTTTCCGACGAGCCTTGTGCCAAAATTACAGTCTTTTTCGCGTTAATAGACATGGAAAACAAGGTGCACGCCCGGGAGAACTTGTCCATCATAGACTGGAGCTCTTGCGGGGAGTTTGCCACAAAGGCTGCGTCGTCAGCAAACATCAGACTATCGACATACAGATCGTTGCGTTTCCGCCTGGATTTGAGGAGAGAAAGGTTGTAAAGTTTCCCGTCGGTCCTTGTATGTAAATGGATGCCCTGCTGGTTGTCGCCAAAAGCTGTTTTCACGAGCAGCGAGAAAAATATTCCAAACAGGGTGGGAGCCAAGACACACCCCTGTCGCACACCTCTGCGCATGTTAAAATATGGGGATGTGTTGCCATCAAACACAACAGCGCCTTTCATGTCCTCGTGAAAGGATTTGGTCAGACTGAGTAACTTTGGAGGACAGCCAATTTTTTCAAGCACCTTGTAGAGGCCCTCACGGCTCACTGCGTCGAAGGCCTTGTTTAGATCCACGAACGCTATGAACAGGGGCGTATTCTGCTCTCGACACTTCTCCTGAATTTGACGGAGTGTGAAAATCATATCCACTGTGGACCGCTGGGCTCGGAAACCGCACTGTGCCTCGGGATATATATATGCGAGCTAGACGAACTACCATCTGTACAGGAGCTGAGGACAGCTGCATTACAGCTCAAGCGAGGCAAGAGCCCGGGGAATGATGGCATCCACGCAGAGCTTATAAAACTCAAGTGCTTAACACCTGTGCTGCACAATCTGCTGGGCAAATGCTGGGACGCTGGACGCGTGCCCCAGGATATGCGAGATGCCAACATTGTAACTTTGTATAAGGGAAAGGGTGACCGTGGCGACTGTAACTCATATCGCGGTATATCCCTTCTTAGCATCGTTGGCAAATTATTTGGCCGGGTAGTCCTGGCAAAGCTACAAAAGCTTGCGGAACGTGTCAACAGAATAAATCACTATAAAATGTATTAGAAATCCGATCATATCATTCAAACCATAAGGACCAACTTGAATTGCCGCTGCAGCCGTATCTCATGTAGGCAAAATGATTCGCGGATCAAGTAACCATCAAAATACTAAGCCTTATAGCGGCAAGTCAAGTAATACATATTTTTGCCGCTTATTGGCTTAGAAAAGTTGTTGTTCTTTATGAAGAAATTTGGCGGTATTCAAATATACGGCTAGTTGCCTTCGTAATATTGATATACCTCTAATACCCTTAGTGATTTAGGGTAAAACTGAGATAGGGGAATGTTTCTTAAGACTTTTTTCATATGTTTTGAACAAGATAGCGCTAAAAGGCTTAGTACATTAGATCCGTATTTTTTAAAGCTATCCGATGGCATAAAAATCAAATTTTCGAATTTTTTTGAGATACCGCTTTTGCGCTTAGTAGGGCAGTATACCTTCCTCAAGGAAGAGACCCGTGCCCCTCGGTGGGGACATAATGGGTTGATGATGATGATCCAAAAACATCCGCCTGTTTGAATGAAAATATTATGTATATTCAGTGTCTGGATAGCTTACCTTACTAACAACTGGCTTCTGTGACTTCCAGCTGGGTTCAGATATCTTCCCAAAATGCAGATCCTTCTTCAACTTCAAACCCATCCAGAATCCTTCTATCGTGATATCTTTGGCCTCTGCTCCAATATTCAAGTTTTCTTGACTTATTTTGCTTTCGGGTTTGTCAGATTTCTCCATCTCTTTGGTGTTATTTTCAGCATTAACTGCCTGTTGTGATGCTGTAGATTTGACTTTACCATCTAATGATTTGTTTTCTGTTGTTTTGGTTGGTATTTCCACTTCAGCTGCAGAGAAGCGTGCGGTAACCGCTTTCTCAAACTTCTTTATTAATCCTGCAATGTATCAAAGCCTATTTATTTGTATGAGAAGAGACTGATAAGTTCATTTTAGTCTATTGACTGTTTTTGCACAATTTCGCAATAGGTATATGGTTTGTGTCGTTTTTTTTTGCTAAAATGCAGTTTCTGTGATAATATACTTTACTGTACTTTGTCAGTCTTTTATTTCCTTTTTTTGGTATAATAAAGTGTTCCCTACGTATTTCTTAATAGGTATGACTTACCGTCCCATTGATCTGGCGTGACTGGCTTAATTTTCTGGACCAATTTTTCGACTTCAGCGTTCAAATTGGTCATAGAAAGATAATGCCTTATAACCCGCCACTGACCCCCGAAGGAAGACATTGTTATGCGGCTCCTCTGCACTTATCACTTAGTTAACTTTTTTTAATAGTCCAATAGAATTATCTCGAACAGCAGTGATAAAACTTGGACGAAGAAAATTCACAAAAGAAACATCGAATCATTTATTAGTTCTTGTCAAAACACCGTTTTCCAGTTCGTTAAGCATCAACACGTTCTTGGTTCACGCGACACACACCACCACTGTACCACTGTTCACTTCGAAGTGTATTTTATTTAATTATTGCGCGAAACCTTGGCAAAAATCGTACGATCGCTGAACCAAAATATAAATAAATCGATGATGACAGCTGACGCGCGCGTGACGTCAAATCGCGCGATCAGTCCGATTCATTCAGGCTCGCCAATATAAGAAAAAAAACCACTTTCTAATGTAGGGCAAAAGTTCGTTCACTTTTACAAAATATAGTCCACCACTTTTTGCCGCATATTGTGTATGGTCCGCTCATGAGGAGTTAACTATTGCATATGGCTGGTACATTATCGCGCTGATTATTTTTATAATAGCCAGTCTCATAACATGTTTTGTTCGGTTTTGAATCAGCTTCAGCTTCGCACAATGTATCGCATATAACCAGTGTTGCTAGAAGTGGTGATTTACCACCATTTGGGAACTCTTGGTTAATTTCAGCAACTTGGGTTTTTGGGATACTACGACTAAACTCTGGTATTTATATGACCCACTAGGAAGACCAATTTTATCTAATGTTGTTCGCAAGTATGTTAAAATAGTTTTGGTATTTCTTAATAAGTATTATGTATTCTTCCTTTGAATTTAAGGATAGAGGGTCTCAAAATGTTTTTGAGGCTACTTCTTTACATGCATTTTTGACTAAAATACTTAGCTGCATTCGTAGTTGGTTCATTCTAGAATTTAAGTCATAATATCAGTAACCCGCGTAACTATCGGGTGGCAAGGCTTGCAAAATGCCCCCGACACGTCACGGCGACAGGGCCCTCAGTCTGTCCAAGATGCCGCGAACTTAAAAAATAATGATATATTTTTGAATGAATGAATGAAAATTCTTTATTGCACTATAAAAAATATGTACATAGGCGAGCTTAATACTAAAAAGTATTTTCTTGCAGCTAACCTTTGTTGATGAGGATAATGGATGGGGTATTTATTTAATTTCATAAAAACTAGCTTCTACTCGTGGCTTCGCTGCTGCTGGGAAATATTTTTCGTACAACAGAAAGAAAGGTTTTTATAAAATTTTACTCTTAAAACGATTTTACTCGATTTTTTTAAAACTATTGATACTTTAACAAAATTGATGAAATATTTAATACTAGCTGTGCCCCGCGGTGTTACCCGCGGTTCATCGATTTTCCCGTAGGAATAAGATATTTCCCCGCGGTAAAACGTAGCCTATGTTTTAATCCAGGGTATCGGCTAACTCCATACCAAATTTTATTAAAATCCGTCCAGCCGTTTCAGCGCTAAAGACTGACAAACATATAAACACACACACAAACTTTAACGTTTATAATATTAGTGTGATATACAATTTTGTTGAAGTATCAATAGTAAAAAAATCGAAACTAAATAACTTTACAGGGCGGAAGGGAGTGACAAATTCAACTACTGATAGACGTATACGTATAGATACGTGTCAGTATCTAATTCATCAATTTTGTTGAAGTACTTATAGTTTGATAATACAAAAAACTTTACTCTCCATCGAAACTTTGGCACAAACTTCATACTTTGAATTTAAATACAAAGTGACGTGAATTGAAACATGAAATACCTGTTTCAATACAAGTGATCAAAATATGGTATGGGTACTTAACTAAGTTTCAAGAAAATCCAACTACAAATATTTTATCCCCTTGCAAACTTTGGCACATTTTGTCCCCTTAAACATAAAAAGCCAAAAACCCTATTACCAAATATCTAGTTCCAAGTTAGTGGTCCTAAATTCTTTGTCATGGGTCGATAAAATCACTATTAACCTTTCTGAAAGATTGTAAGACACTTTTTGCAAATACGATTTACTATGAACACCTAGTTGCAGTAGGGTAGTTTCCAGGGTCAAAATAATTAAATTCTATTTGTTCCGTATTTCAGATTATAAAAAATATTAGACATGTATTTTTTCTTTTTTCGATTAAATCAAAAATAACAAAGATATAGCCCATTAAAGTTACGTGTGACGTCACTCCATGCTAAAAAATGCAGCACGGCGTGACGTCACACGTAACTTTAATGGGCTATATCTTTGTAATTTTTGGTCTAATGTACAAATAAAAAAATACGTGTCCCTTATTTTTGAATAATCTAAAAGACGGACTTATTACATTTTTTATTGCAACTAGCCTATTATAGATTGTAGATGCCAATTTTAATCTCTCCTAAACCACCAAAATGTAACAGTAGGTAGTTACGTTATGTACTACCTATGTTAGTATATGGGTAAGGCCACACAAAATTGTACATTTTCTACTTTTTACATGTCCCATAAAAGTATATGTTAATAACTTAATAAATAGTTTACTGAAATAGGTTAGCGTAGTAATATTCTGTTAAGAGAAGTACAATTTAATATTAAACCTATTGAAATTTGAAAAATTGTATCGTATTTATTGAGTAACATATTTTGTAAAATAGTCATTTTTTTCTGTGCATAGTGAAAGTATGTGTCCAAAATTTACCTCAAGACTTTTAAGTGCAAGATTACATTAAAAAATAAATTTTATTCCGAATGGAATGATTTTACATTGCTTCCTTATATAATTTTATTAGTAACGACGGCTTATATTAACATTAATTACAATTTTTTACATATTTTTACGACATGAAACACATTTCCAGAAATATTTTGTCCCGAGAGTTACATTGCAAGCGTTACCAAATATTTGCTTTAATATCAATGTATCCAAAGTCTTAAAACCTTTGTTAATATGGCAACACTAATTCTAGTCCTGTCAATAATAAAAAAATAAAAAAGTCAAACCATCTTGCGCCAAAACTCGACCTAACGTGCTGACGATCAAGTTGTCCTCGTAAGGTTATTGAATTTATATACTAATTTTTAGGTTTGAACGTGCTTATTTTGTGTTATTTATCAGCGTTACTCATTCGTATTGTTGTGTATTAACCATGGATTGTGGCGCTGCAGTGGATTTCTTTAGAGACATCACCATTTTAGGTTAGAGCCGTAGGATTTTTCTGTCGCGAGAGTTACCGAGTGTTACTACGAGAGTTTCCGAGCGTTGCTGTGAGAGTTACCAAGTGTTACCTTAAGCTGGTTTCACAAAGGTAAAATATATCTAACTGTTTATGGCTAGGAATTTATTTTATGAATATGTTATTTTATAGGTTTGGTCTACACTAATATAATAAAGCTGGAGGTCTTGTTTTATTTTTGTTTGAACACGCTTATATTATTATCTGGAAATATGTCAATTTGAAAAATAGTTTTGCATAATTGATTCGTGAGAAAGGTTCTGGGCTATAAATTAAATGGCAGGTGAAACCACAGCTTATTTTTGATAAATAAGTATATAATAATAATGTTAATAAAAAGTTGTGTTTTTTATTGTTGTTTTTTGGGGCCGGTTTTTCAATAGTCAGATAAAACTTAACTGGAGAATAAAACTGATGTTGTCACCGTCTTGTCGTTTGATTTAGACTGTGACAGCATTCAATTTATTCTCCAGTTAAGTTTTATCTGACTATTGAAAAATTGGCCCTTAATTGACAAATAATAATTGAACAATAGTATATTGAATAATAATGGGTAAAATTATTTGTTTTCGATACAGCCCTCCAAAAAAATACTTTGCGTCCCCAATTGTAAACACAGCTTTATCATGTCCCGAGCGTTACTACTTGTCACGTACGTTACTGTCTCGAGAGTTACTTTGTACAATTTTGTGTGGCCTTACCCTTATATCATAGTCGGTTTATTTCACATTAAAAAAAACACATTACAAAAACAATAAAAATTCACTCGCTTCGTCCTATGTTAGTGACTTCGTTTCAACGGAGTCAGTTCCTCAAGATTAGTTCTTTGGCTTAGGCGTGCAGATAATAGCAGCAGAGTTACTTTCCTATTTTTAATATTTGTGTGGATATGTACAGCTTGTCTATTACAGCTTGTCTATTAAGTCATGAAATTAAATGCTTGGTAATAAATATTTATGCCTATGTCTCTGGCAACACTAATATGACCAAAAAAAAAAACCCCTTATAACAATCTGTCACCGAGATCGAGTTGTGGACTCTATTATTTTGAAATTGTTTTTTGTTTCGGTTTGAATTCATCTGAATTTGTGGTTAAATAAAGTAAATATAATCTACAATGAAAAAAACAATTCGAAGTGGAGCTCGGGAAGTGATTTTCAAAGTTTTTCAGCGATGTTTATTGGAACACGAAGCTGGATACATTTTATCGGATTTGGACGATGTATATGCTAGAACAGCAGCTATGACGGGTACGTAAGAGTGCTCCCTTTATTTGAAGTCTTATCGTAAGTTAAAATTTGACTTAATATTTTATGCTGCGTCAAAAATAGCATTGTTTACATTGCATGTTTATAGGTTATATTGGAGACCTTCCTGACTTCGTTATAGTCTGACCAAACCATCTTAATACTTTAGCATCATTGTTCTGGACAATAGAACTTCTAAATCAAAATCAATTGTTTCTTAACTGAAAAAATAGGCGAACATTTTTTTGTGATAGATTCGATTGTTAGTTTTTTTCTGTTTTAGGTAAATCTGAAAGTTCGGTTAGGCGCATTGTGGATGAAGGGTACACAAATAACGGAATATTTGAAACTCCTGGTAAACACAGACCCGGCCGTCCTAAAAAAGAAATGGATGATTTCACTTTATGTGCACTTAGGCAAAAAGTTCACTTTTTTTATACGGTGCGGAAAGAAGTACCTACCTTGAGAAAATTGCAAGTGATTGCAAAAACAGATCTAGATTTTGATTGCAGTCTAGAAGTTCTGCGTAAAATTTTAAGAGCGATTGGATTCTCTTATAAGAGATATTCAACAGACAGAAAGGCTCTTATAGAACAACCGCACATAGCAGCTAAAAGAGAAGAGTATTTAGGAATCCTAAGAAGAAACAGAAATTTGCCAGAAGAGTTACGAAAAGATGTAATTTACCTAGATGAGAGCTACATTCACTCCTCATATAAGGTAACATCTTCGTTATTATTTATTTTACATTTTAATGGTTATGTTAGGACGCTTTAAATAATTATAAAAACAGTTTTTATTATTTTTTCAGGTCAAAAAATGTTGGCAGTCTATAAATGTCGATGGCGTTACACAAAATATATCTAAAGGCAAGCGGTACATAATCGTCCATGCCGGCAGTGAAAAAGGCTTTGTCCCAAACTGTTTGCTTATATTTACTGGCAAAAATAAACTGGAAGATTACCATTCTGAGATGAATGCGCACAATTTCACAAAGTGGATCTCAGAAAAGCTTATACCGAACCTACACGAGCCTTCAATAATTGTCATGGATAATGCTCCATACCATAACGTGACCACAAATAAGGCTCCTACCTCACAATCCCGGGTAGATGAAATCAAACTTTGGCTTATGGAAAATAACATTCAGTTTGATCCCACACTAAGAAAGCCGAATTTGCTAAATTTGGTGAAAAAAAATAAGCCTCGCCCAATCTATGCAATCGATGAGCTTTTGGGAGAAAACGGGCATACCGTGGTGCGGCTTCCACCGTACCACTGCGATTTGAACCCTATTGAGCTCATCTGGGCTCAAGTCAAACAAAATGTTGCTGCACACAATGTTGGTTCCCGGGATGTGAAGCAGCTAACTGAAGAGGCCTTTAACAACATCACTGCTGAGACATGGAAAAACTGCTGCCGTCACGTCGTAGATCTGGAAAACGAATATTACGAGCGAGGAAGGACCCTTTATCAAGACGTAGATGATTTAATAATCCGCATAACCGAAGATACTAGCGATGACAGCAGTGTTGCTGACGATTCTAGTGATGAAAATATCTCTTTGGATGTAGAATATTTGGAATTTGAAGATAGTGATTAAATCATTATCTTCAAATTTATGTTGAAATTAATGTTGAAATAATTTTTTTTTATCTACAATAATAAAATAAGAGTTTTTTTTGCTTTGAATAGTTGTTGTTTGTCCTGCAAAGATCAAAATTTTCTGTCACTGTATACAGTGTGGCCACTACGTAATAGGAGTTGCCAGTTGTTAGACAGGGTTGCCCTTATTTAATTTCATGACTTAATAGACAAGCTGTAAGTCATGAAATTAAATAAGGGCAACCCTGTCTAACAACTGGCAACTCCTATTACGTAGTGGCCACACTGTATACAGTGACAGAAAATTTTGATCTTTGCAGGACAAACAACAACTATTCAAAGCAAAAAAAACTCTTATTTTATTATTGTAGATAAAAAAAAATTATTTCAACATTAATTTCAACATAAATTTGAAGATAATGATTTAATCACTATCTTCAAATTCCAAATATTCTACATCCAAAGAGATATTTTCATCACTAGAATCGTCAGCAACACTGCTGTCATCGCTAGTATCTTCGGTTATGCGGATTATTAAATCATCTACGTCTTGATAAAGGGTCCTTCCTCGCTCGTAATATTCGTTTTCCAGATCTACGACGTGACGGCAGCAGTTTTTCCATGTCTCAGCAGTGATGTTGTTAAAGGCCTCTTCAGTTAGCTGCTTCACATCCCGGGAACCAACATTGTGTGCAGCAACATTTTGTTTGACTTGAGCCCAGATGAGCTCAATAGGGTTCAAATCGCAGTGGTACGGTGGAAGCCGCACCACGGTATGCCCGTTTTCTCCCAAAAGCTCATCGATTGCATAGATTGGGCGAGGCTTATTTTTTTTCACCAAATTTAGCAAATTCGGCTTTCTTAGTGTGGGATCAAACTGAATGTTATTTTCCATAAGCCAAAGTTTGATTTCATCTACCCGGGATTGTGAGGTAGGAGCCTTATTTGTGGTCACGTTATGGTATGGAGCATTATCCATGACAATTATTGAAGGCTCGTGTAGGTTCGGTATAAGCTTTTCTGAGATCCACTTTGTGAAATTGTGCGCATTCATCTCAGAATGGTAATCTTCCAGTTTATTTTTGCCAGTAAATATAAGCAAACAGTTTGGGACAAAGCCTTTTTCACTGCCGGCATGGACGATTATGTACCGCTTGCCTTTAGATATATTTTGTGTAACGCCATCGACATTTATAGACTGCCAACATTTTTTGACCTGAAAAAATAATAAAAACTGTTTTTATAATTATTTAAAGCGTCCTAACATAACCATTAAAATGTAAAATAAATAATAACGAAGATGTTACCTTATATGAGGAGTGAATGTAGCTCTCATCTAGGTAAATTACATCTTTTCGTAACTCTTCTGGCAAATTTCTGTTTCTTCTTAGGATTCCTAAATACTCTTCTCTTTTAGCTGCTATGTGCGGTTGTTCTATAAGAGCCTTTCTGTCTGTTGAATATCTCTTATAAGAGAATCCAATCGCTCTTAAAATTTTACGCAGAACTTCTAGACTGCAATCAAAATCTAGATCTGTTTTTGCAATCACTTGCAATTTTCTCAAGGTAGGTACTTCTTTCCGCACCGTATAAAAAAAGTGAACTTTTTGCCTAAGTGCACATAAAGTGAAATCATCCATTTCTTTTTTAGGACGGCCGGGTCTGTGTTTACCAGGAGTTTCAAATATTCCGTTATTTGTGTACCCTTCATCCACAATGCGCCTAACCGAACTTTCAGATTTACCTAAAACAGAAAAAAACTAACAATCGAATCTATCACAAAAAAATGTTCGCCTATTTTTTCAGTTAAGAAACAATTGATTTTGATTTAGAAGTTCTATTGTCCAGAACAATGATGCTAAAGTATTAAGATGGTTTGGTCAGACTATAACGAAGTCAGGAAGGTCTCCAATATAACCTATAAACATGCAATGTAAACAATGCTATTTTTGACGCAGCATAAAATATTAAGTCAAATTTTAACTTACGATAAGACTTCAAATAAAGGGAGCACTCTTACGTACCCGTCATAGCTGCTGTTCTAGCATATACATCGTCCAAATCCGATAAAATGTATCCAGCTTCGTGTTCCAATAAACATCGCTGAAAAACTTTGAAAATCACTTCCCGAGCTCCACTTCGAATTGTTTTTTTCATTGTAGATTATATTTACTTTATTTAACCACAAATTCAGATGAATTCAAACCGAAACAAAAAACAATTTCAAAATAATAGAGTCCACAACTCGATCTCGGTGACAGATTGTTATAAGGGGTTTTTTTTTTTGGTCATATTAGTGTTGCCAGAGACATAGGCATAAATATTTATTACCAAGCATTTAATTTCATGACTTAATAGACAAGCTGTAGAGGCCATTTGAGCTTTTCCTTCAATCTGAAGGAATTCGGGCTACCGGAATCTGGTAACACTAGGCACTACGTCGCGTCCTTGAGAATTGTTTTTGAAGTTGCGAGCATCATCGGTCGGACACACCTCCGTAGAAAGTATCACGTTTTGTAAATAAACATCGTATGATCGTGTTTTTGAATAAGCTCCAATACGCGAGTCACTGGGTGCCTCGTTTCCGCATACGTAATTACCTGAGCTAATTGGAAGTTGAGTTTGATTAGGTGCACTACCAGGTAGATAAGGTAGATTTGCTCGTAAAATACTTTTATATTACATATTACTTGTCTATACAAGTACCTATGTAATATATTACACATTTATAGATTCTATAGATGTGTAATATATTATGTTTAATAATTCGATACAAAAGAATGAGACAGTGTTACTATAACACATCTGGGGTGCAATTACGTAAGACTCCACTGAATGGAGTTGTCTGATTTATCCTTTTTGTTCCCGGTAGGATGTCACACCACCATAAGTCACACTGTTATATTCTGGGACATTTTTTCCCAGTAGGTATCTCATACTCCTACTCCCAACTGTCATAATAATATAGGTATTATTATATTCTCATCTTGACTCTTTAGAGTTTTCTAAATGCTTAACCCGATCCGTGCCTGACCCTTCCATCTCTGGCGTTCGATGTTACATAGGTACAGTCGTCAGCACATCATCCTCTGAACCCATGCAGTCTACTCCGTTGCATTACGGACGACTTTGCAACTAAAATGTGAAGGTTGACGTGCTCTCGACTGTACCTACGTCGACAGCGCCATCTAGCGCCCATTTCTTGAGACCATAAAGAGAATTGTATTCAGTATTTTGTAATACATTATTTCATTGATAGAATTTCACAATCATTCATTTTATAAATTGGCATTGTTTAAATCTTTTCAACTTTCACAAAAAAAAAAGAAGAAATATCATCTAAAGAGCGTTCATACCCTTCAGAAGGGAGAATCAGATAGAGAATCTCTATCTGTGTAAAAAAAAGTTCAATAAAACCCCATAGAACTGTTACTAATTCGGTATATTAATTCAACAATAAATTATTTGATATGATCGATTAAAACAAATATTACAAAATGTTTCGGAAAATGTATATCTTTAATCATTTACTAGTTAGCTATTACAATTTTTAAATACATGAAACATAAAAAGAGTGCTGTGAAATATGACGTCATAAGCAAGTATTTTCATACAAAATTCCGTTTTAAAAGTAACTAATTTGACATTTTCTCAAATACCCAATTACCTACCAAACCACTAAATTAATTATTTAATAACTGTTTGCCTCTGTATCATATTATATGGACAACTTTATTGTAGACGCGAATCAAATTGGACGTAGGTAACACTATTTACCTCTCTAGTAAAAATATCACATGATGCACTAAATGCGATGTAAACAAACGCTACGATGAAAACACTGCAGTAAACAAACAACACGAAAACAACTCCATGTGCTTATACTATTTAAAATCTGAAATATACACTATATTATTAATTTTGAATGTCCTATCTATTGTATACTATATTGTACACAGAAATTACATTTACATAATTTGTAATATGGTTAATAATAAGGTTTAGATGATACCTATGGTTTCATTTGGGCTGTACTGGGTACAGGAAAAAATGTACCAAAATGACTATCACTGAATGTCGATCGTCAGAAGTCTATTAATAATATTTGCATATATTTGTAATGCTGTAATTTCAAAAAAAGAATCATTAAAATCGGTACACCCAGTCAAAAGTTCTGAGGTAACAAACATAAAAAATACAGTAGTGGAATTGGACACATCCTCCTTTTTATTTGAAGTCTGTTAAAACTTTTCTCCCAAATATTTTCTCGCGCAGAGCAGTTACCCCCAGTTTCTCGAACGGTCGTCATTTTCGTTGCGGTAGTCGCCCGTATAAGGTACCTAATTTAATAGAGTACCTACAGTCGACAGCACATCATCCTATACACCCACCCATGCACTTTACTCCGTTGCATTACGGGCGACTTTGCAACTAAAATGTGATGTTTGACGTGCTGTCTACTGTACACGCGTGTAAAGATTGATGTGCTGTCGGCTGTACCTGCCTGCTGCATTCCAGTCTCTGCCATGCATCAAGGTTACTTGGTATATTGTTGTAAACAAAAACTGCGATGTTTTCTTCGGCCTGAAATAGCTGACATAGTAATCAGTCAGTAATGTAGCGGGTTTTTTAGGGTTCCGTATTCGACAAGGAACCCTTCCAGTTTTCTAGTGTCAGTCCATCGATCCGTCTGTGCGTTTGTCTGTCTGTCCGCGGCTTAGTACAAAGACAAGTACGCTGAATTTGATCATAGATAGCATAAGTGCCGACAAAACAATTCAATTTAATTTATTTGTACAAATATTAAATACATACATGCAGATGGTACAATAAAATAAGGATCTTCGTGTTTTGCCATTTCGGCAAACAAATGTTGAGCTTAACTTAATTCAACTAATAACATGGGCTGACTCGTACTTGGCCGGTTTTTATCCGGCACCCCTACTTACAAATATCAGTGTTTAAACATAAATGATCAATGTCACCCTCCGTATAGTGTTTAATCTGGACATAATATAATACAGTTAAGTAGGTACCTACATTGAATCCACCTCCAGTGGATTAAGCGAGTAGCGAGTAAGAAAGAGACAACACAATACTTCTCTGAACGGAGAAGTGAGGTAACCGATGATTACGGTACCGGTGGACTTTCACTTCTTAGAGCGAACTGCGCGATAGCGGTCGAGATAGTTGGAATGACTCATTTTGAACATTCTTTTCGGCTTGTGCAGCATAATCTTAGAATTGGCGAAAACACAATTTTTTTGGGGTCGTCTCTAGACTTTTATAAAATTACTCTATAACATTAAAATTATTATAATATTTTAGTTAATGACATTTTATAAAAGATTGAAATTGTGATGTTTTATAATAATTTATTCTATTTGGATTATGAATAAATTTGAATTGAATTAAACTCGGCAAAACGTGGGTCCAGTTCTAGAGACTGGTGCCTCTGCCTACCCCTTCGGGGATAACGGGCGTGAGTTTTTTTTTTTTATTTGAATTGAATTTAAGAATTTCTATGAGACAGGTATGTAAGCGATTGGAATCGTTCAGGATAGGCTCTATTCTTATATTACAATTTCTTAATAATAATAACAACACGAAATATTGGACAGAACATTACATACGAAAGAACATTGTACCTATGATCCGTTTGTCTATACTTGGCATTTTTCTCAGACTTTAAACGACACTAAATCAAAAACCTTTAGCGTCAGAAAACTAGATACCGTTTGCAAATTTAGTACTAGCTGGCACTAAATGTGCAAACTGTTTCGAGCCCTCTACCGCTGAAGGTTTTTGATTTATTGACGTTTAAAGTCTGAGAAAAATACCAAGTATAGACAAGCGGATCATACAAAGGCGAGCTAAATTGAATTTCTTAATGTGTCACTTACAAAAACTCTCGGAATAGACATGCTTTTGTTTGATTTTACATGTTTTATTACCGGGGCTGCGATTTTGAGTTTGTACTTAACTTCTGAATTCCTCAAAATTGTATTTAATAAACCAAACCAACAAATCCGTCTTATTTATCTAGGGCATTCAATTTTAATTAAATGCCGAGGTTCAGTTACTAATAAAAGTTAGGATTTTCTTTTCGAAAGACAACAAAATATGGCGTGATGGGGAAAAGGCGTTACCAGGGGTGCAATTACGTAAGACCTCCACTGTATGGAGTTGTCTAATTTAGCCTATTCCAAACTATGACACTTTGGAGTTGCCTGAATCCTTAACCCGATGTGTCCTGCCTGGGTCTGTGTTACTAATGCAGGCTGTCTTCCAATTACTAATACTATCGAAAATAAATATACTAGTTAACAATGTGTTCGCACTTATTAATATTGTTTATAAATTATAAAAATAGATTGAATAAGAAAACAAATGTGTAGTCTACTTTGCTGCATGGTTGGCTTGCGTATACCTAACTGTTCTATTTCAAGAATCAAAACTGGTCGGCGTATTACACTCTAAGCGAAGGAAAGGAGAGAAATAAGTATCTATCTGCGTGTTTATTTTACTGAAACACTAGAAATATAAAAACCAAGTAACTAAAACATGCTAAAACCTCATGAAGTAAAGTAAAACCGTACCTAATCAAATGTCCCTAAAAATATCCATTGTTTGCTATTATTATTACAAAACTGTGACTGGTTTACTAATAAGTGGGTAACGGGGATCATTAGTATTCGATAGTGGGATTGCCTCCACCAACTGGTCGACGTTACTCACTAGTTTTGTTCCAGCCGGACTGCGATTCGAACGTATCACGACGAAAAACTTTCAAGTTTCCTTTCCGAACGTACCTTTAAAAAAATATTTTGGCGCGAAGTTTTTTTTTTAACTTAACCATGGAAAAGTGCATCAAGTATTTGGTTTTGCTGGTTAGTGGTTTATTTCAAGATACCTGACAGAAGTAATATTGCATAATTTGTGATGTTGCGTCATATTTGTGTTTACCGTGGTATTGTGAAAGTTCTACGGCCTTTTGGCGTCAAGGCCTTGTGCAACGTGCATGTCATTGGATCATGCAATTTATGCATAATATGAAGTGAATCTGTATAGTTTGACCAGAATAGAAATTAAAGAGTGCGATTTTGCTAATACTCTTATTTTCCATATCCAAACTTTACTAAAAGACCTAGTCTCAACCAGGAGAATTAACCTTGGTCTCAGTTACAATAATAAAATTGTGCTTATATTAGAATAGAAGACAGCCTGAAAAGTTCGTACAAACTTTTTCTAGACTTTTAAGGACAGTCTGTATTTTAAGGGTTCCATAGACAAACAGAACCGATGCCGTGGAGGGAGTTCAACGACCGATGCGGTCCTATAATTATAGTACTTATACTCTAATTTCATGCTTCGCACTATATACTATCCATAACTGGGGAGAGTACAACAAAATACTATAATTTTAGAACAGTCTATAATTAGCCGTTTTCCATCATTTTTCGTACAAAACGCCTCTTGTTTTTTTATCTTTCGATAGCTTCCTTTTATTTATTATTCTGTTGGTACGATTGTGCATAAAGTGCCTCGTCGTGAGTGCATTTTTTTGTCTAAGTGCATTCATTTTTTCATGTTCATTCGAATCGAAATTGAAACGAATGGTTGGTGGGTAAAATTGGGGGCGGGGATGAAAATGACGAAATAGGCCTAGGAAAATCCACGCCTACGAAAAAACGTCTGAATAGAGGCGATATGGTCGAAAAACAAAAATACTATAATTTTGTACAGAATACTTGAAAATACTATATTTTTTGTTTTTTGTGCTCTCCCTTTCAACGTACCTAAATCCAACCCTGATAATACCTATATTATATCTCCATCCTCCAGTATGTAAGCTTGACAATTTTTTCTGTTTTTTTATGTGTTTTTCTCGTAGATGGAGTTTTTTTGTTTCTGTGTTCTGTGCTTTTCATTAGAAACGCATAGAGAGAACAAGCTGAAATTGAAAATAACATCACATCCTTCTATGTAGTTCATAGAACGGAAATGCCGTTCATTATAGGTTTTTATTATGAGTTTGCTACACACTTGTTTGCTATTATTTCCTCCGTATTTTCTAGTATCATCTGTCGGCGGGTTAAAGCACATAAAGTCTAAGGATCATATTATTTTTCTTTACATCATACTAATTAAAATATAACTAGCTAGCTAGTAACTACATTGCAAAATTTTTGTTTAAAAAAAAACAAACGTTAGTTACTGTAAACCGCGTTCTATGAAACAGGCCCCGCCTCTTATGGGATTTCCGTTGACCTAGAATCATAATCATGATAGTTGGCAAGACGCAATCTACATAGATACAAATTAACTTTTATAGCTCGAACTTAATTTTTACCTTAGTTGTACAGACAGACAGTAGAACTTTTGTCCTATCCCCTACTTTTCACGCTAATTTGAAATACGTACATAACTTTAGTGTCCGATGCGATTTTAAAATTTCAGTAAATATTTATAAAACTTTTAATAAAATACAGGATAATAAATCTTAAATTAATAACATGTTTCAACGTAGGTAATGTATTTTGTTGGTTTTTCTGGTGTGTACAATAAACAGTTCTAATCTAATCTAAATAATATTATAGTCTATCGAATGTCTTATCCAGATTTTGTTTTATAATTGGAAAAACATTTTTGTTTAGAAAATTATTGCAAAAAATATACAGCAACTCCATTTAGGCTAAAATTTGTAGCATTTAGTAATGCTACTCGTCAACAGATGGCGCTAAAATAGATATACTTTTTTTGTCTATTACGTTGACCCACATTGACCGGTTTTTTATTCGTAGCACTTACATATTCTTCTTCTCCTCAGCTGGTAGTACTGTCCGTGGTAATCAGAGCTACAGAATCTACAGTTCAACCCAGAGCCCCGAACTTCCAATACTTTGAAAGGTTAGTGCAAGCAAGGAGTATTAAAGACTCCTTGGTGCAAGGCTCGCTCTAACAGTCTTTGATTTCCGAATAACAATGAGGTCGAAAGCCCAATGCAGTTTGAATAGTCTGTTGTATATTTCCCTTCACAGCAGCCTACTTAAACTGCATTTGAGGAGTGTTTTAAGGAATCGTGTGTTTTATAAGTAAAACTCAAGCGTTCGCTCGTTTAACGGCCGATTTCTGAATTGAGAATTTCGCTATGTGACTACTTACCTAACTCTAGTGCTATCTCGTCAAATCTCCTAGAAAAGAGCGTGACAGAACGTTACTTAAGTATTTACATAGTGAAAATTCTGGACTGGTAGATAATGCTTGTAGCATTAAGTCCGCCGCATTGCCATTGTAATCCTTACTTATGTGAAATAAAAGTATTAATAATAATAATAATAATAACTCAGAAACCGCCCCAAAACTTCTAATTCAACGACTGCCAGAGAGCATCATTGCATGAAAATGCTACCGAAGCAGAGGCCGTGGGTTCGAATCCCACTGGGTGCCGTCGTAGGTACATTTGTGCAAAAGGCCTGTCTGGGCGTTTTTCTATGTTTGTGATGTGATGTCCTTGCCTGGTTACCAGGACCTATATTCTGTTCATGTATGTATGAACATGGCGATTTAGTTTCATTGCCGCTCCAAGTCTACCCGCGCACTCATATCAAGTAATATAGGCGTCAATGGTGTGAAAATACATATCACGTGACCCGACCGTGTATCTGACATCGAACTATAATGCACTAACAGAATCGAGGCGCAGGTATGTTAATGCATTGTAATACAATGACAAAAGAGGGTTAGGCAGAGACCAGGGACTGCCACCTGCCACGATCCCGACAAATCACTTTCGCGTCAACGTCATATTTATTTCATCATCATCATCAACCCATTATGTCCCCACCGAGGGGCACGGTTCTCTTCCCTGAGGAAGGTATAGGCCATACTCCACCACGGGGGCCAAGTCCGGATTGGGGGAGGCTTGTAAGACTAGTGGCTGGTCTTACTGTCATTTATTTCATATAATACTTTTTTGTTTCCAGACCCAAGTACCGCTATCCGTACTACGACGAGAACGGACGCGGCAAGCTCCTGTATGGGTACGGGGGCCCGGAACTCTATCAGTACAAATCCTACTCACCTTTGGAGGGAATTCATTAGGGCCTCAATATGCGTATGAAATCATATCCAAATCCTGACGTTTATTTATAGGCTCCTCTAGACGTCAACAGGTGCATCTGCAGACGTCATCTGCGGATGCATTCGCCTACGTGTTGAGGAGGTGATTTGTGCGTCTGTGGCAGGTATTTACTTTGAATCTGAATGTTGTCGTTTTTTGTGGCACGCAGCAAAAGGTTTTGGCGCGAACGTTCGGCGTCGTCGACACGTCTGCCGATGTTATAGTCAGCATCCACCTTCTTCTTGTCTATTTCTTTTTAATAACTATACTACGAACGCGATGCGCACTCAAGTAGTCATTAAAAGTACTAAATAAATAAATAGCGGCAGCTCGGTCTCAATATCCATTTTATGAACGTGCGCGTGCGAACGTCAGCATCCACCTTTTTCTTCTCTATTTCTTTTTAATAACTCTACTGGGATGCGTACTCAAGTAATTATTAAAAGTACTAAATAAATAAATAAATAAATAAATAGCGGCAGCCTCGGTCTCAATATCCATTTTATGAACGTGCGCGAATACGGGTTGCGTCTGTCCAGAGTGAACCCCTGATGGGCCTACAGACGTGGACAGCTCGTTGAAATTCATCTGCGGATGCACCTGAAAGAGTCCGCGGAAGCATCTGTTGACTTGTAGAGGAGCCTCATAATAGCAATTACCTAGCTTGAAATTTGACATGATGGATGATGGGAATCGTTCAGGATTTGGTGCGCACGATAGATGCGCATTAAATCCTGCCGGGACACCGAGGTTTGTGGTACCAACTGGTACGGAATTTGACAGACGATTGAAATCCTTCAGGATTTGGTGCGAGTAATTAGGTGCGCGCCAAGTCCTGTCGGAACGTTGAGGTTTGTGATAGCAATTAGTATGGAATTTGACTAGGTATTTAGACTTCAGGCTATTGGAATCGTTCAGAATTTGGTGCACGTAATAGATGCGCATTTGGTGCGCATCTATCACGCGCACCAAATTCTGAGTAAAAAGTATTTTGCAGTAACTACCTATGTTCAGCAACTAAGTATTTACCTATACAAGTTGTAAGTTTTTACCAAAATAAACTAGTCTAGCAAGTAGCAACATCTCTGTTTTCTTATTTATTAGCATCGTAAGCAGCCTACGTATGTTTCAATGTAGGGTGTCCCCTTGGCTGCCTTCTCTCAGAGAGACAATGTATGGGCGTAATCACCTCGTGTGCCCACCGCGGAGTGGTGATCGCAAGCGCCGAGGTTTGTGAAATATAGTTAGGTATTATACTGTGGTCAGGGAAGAGACCCGTGCCCCTCGGTGGGGACATGATGGGTTGATGATTATAATGTGGTATTAATTAGCATATTTTATGCGTTAAATTAACTAAGCTGTGCATCGAGTTTTGAAGCACTGCTTCAATAATAAGCAAAAAAAAACCCTTTAGCATAATGCATAAGAGTCTGGAACCTTGAGAGTGTTTGCAAAGTACCAATAACGTTGTGTACACAGAGTAGCTCATCCACATCCACATTTAAGCCGCATCTCAGCATAACATGCTCCTGACAAGTTGTCATTGCAAACTGAACTCTAGACCATTGACTTAGGATCAATTAGCACTATTTACGGAATGGTATTAAAAACTATTTGACGACTATAGGATGTGACCGTTTAGTTGGTGGCGCTACTGTAGCTTCTTGATTTGATAAGCGATTCTCGCGTTTGTTTCTGTGTAGTCAATGATAAAAAAAGGGTGGTGCTTTACTGGCGCTTGTTAATAATTAAGTTACTAGTTAGTCATAGTTCTAAAAGAAGCCGCAGAAAAATATTTATCGTCAAACAATATCTAACGCAAACTGTACAGCTATAACAAAGATTTATGTACGTTTCCTGACTATACAATCATTTATAATTTAGTCCTGGCACTAAACAGTACTAAACGTTGAAAATAAAAAGAAAGAAATGGTTTCAAAAGTTATGTTTGTAACGTTAGCAGCACTGTTTACTTTCTCCAATGGCGCGTACTTTTACTCGAGTTTTTGGGCGCCACTTTTCAATCCGAAAATTCTGAACTATCGTGTGGACGCGAAGTTTGATGAAAATAGCGGGAAGTACGCTAGAAACGAGTTCGAGTCGAAATATGGATACAGGGGCGAACGGCTGATCGCCGATTTGGGAAATGGGAAGCCGCCAGCTGATAATGTTTACAAGGTAAGTTATTTTGATATTAATTCTTCTAGGAAATAATTAAAAAAGAACATAGACAGCAAAAAAAATTTTTTTAAAGAATTTTTTCTTTTCATTTTTGCGTTCAATAGGGCTTCTTTAATAGTGTCCCCATGCATAAATAAAATACAACCCAACGCCTACTAGCCGCCCCCAACAGTAATGTACCTATGTATAATAATTACTAAAATAGGTACCTAGTGTTGTGCTCAGACCTAGGTAGTAAATGCACTGATTTATCTGTAAAATAGATAGATAACAAAAATTAAGACTTTAATACTCCTTGATTACCACTCAGTTTCTGTACATTAACAATTTATTACCATCTCTATCTACTGTCATCAGTTGAAAGAAGGGGGTTGATTTTACTTCTTACTTTGCTCGTTTTGCCACCAGTCAGATTCACCAAATTAGCAAACTATAATGTAGTTACGAAGGTTTTTTAGGGAATAGTGGCAATTAGTAGTCTCTGGTCTCCGCTCCGCCTACTGATGTTTTTTTAAATATTGTAATACAATATTTAAAAAAACATCAGTTGGCAACCAATGTGTTAACATAACTGTACATAGTATGTTCAGTTTTGTTAACACATTGGTTGCCAACAATGAATCCATTCCCGGTTCCAACAATAAGAAGTCAATATGAGTATACTCGTAGTTGGCACTCAATGTGTTAAAACGTGTGAACATCAGAAATGAAACCCTCTATTTCTGCAACGTGCTGCATTACAACAAGGTTACTACTTTAATAAGAAGTTATGTTTCACTAAATAACTGTGTATTCTTGTTTACAGAATAATAATGGTGATGTCAAGTTTTACTACACATACAATGGAGCTAATGGCCTGCTGTTGTGAGCTGTACATTGTAGCGTATGATTGATATTAGAGACGAATATATTTTATGGGCATAGAAGAATATATCACCTTCAAATACAGCTTTATGCACGGGATTTGTTCTGTTTAAAAATAATTATGGTCTAACATATTAATAAGACAATTTTTTGCTGTAAAACTACCCTACCCTCAGTCTACTTAAACATTTACATTTGAGGTGTCTTTTAAAGGAATAGTATTTTTTTTAAATATTGTTCTTATAAGTCTTGGATATTTAGATGTTTTCTAAAACATGTTGAGATGATGGCCTTTAGTAATAAAATAGATAAAACACACTTTCAGGAGGTTTTATTTCTTACAAACAAATTGCAACATACTTAACTCTAAATTCTTCTTTTTTGTGTGCTTATGTACAGTACATTGTTTCCTCTGATAAATGCATCACCATATTTGTTCTTCAGTTGTCCATTCACATACTCCTCAGTCTGTTCTAGGGCTATATTCATGTAACCGTCGAGACAGGCAAGCACACCTGTAATGTGAAACAAACAAAAAAATGGGTAAATAATGTAATATAATTATGGCAAAATTGTGTACTTAAAAAACAAAGAATGCCTGTGGGATATCTTATTGTATTGTATTGTACATTCATTTAAAAAGCAATAAAATTATTAATAAATAAATGTTACATGGTATTATATGCCTTGCATATCACACTACTTTATCTTTGAGTTCAGTCACCCTTAATCTAAACATTTCAATTATAAAAATCTAATAAAACATATTCATTAAAGCAAAAGTAAAACTAGAAATGTGTTGTTTGTATGGGTAGGTATAGTTCTGTACCAAGGCAATGTGATAAAAAATAACACAGAAATTATGTTTAAGACATCATCAGCATACTTTCAATAACTCGGGTACTACTCAGAGGCAATTGTATGAATCTGTAGTTACCTGAGCTTTTTGTTTTACCACATATCTTGTTTCTTTAAAAATAAAACCGATAATAATTATTTTATATGGCTACTAACATAACCTCGAAACAAAGTAGTTCTTGAAAGTTTCAAGGCAAAACGAGCGTGGTCAGTCCGTAATAAGGGGCTACTAACCTCGATAATCGACTCCACTGTTTAGTTTGACCACTACTGGTCTTCCATGGATTTGTTGGATGAAAGAAGACAGGGCTTCTTTGCGACTCATTTTGTAGAGAACTATGCAGAATAACTGCAGCGAGGATATAAGTTTATAAGGTTTGGCACTGTTTAGGTTGGAACTATGGGAAAACGTACACGATATAAAAAAATCGAATTGAATAGAAAACCGCAGCAAAATCAAATCACCGGCAAGAAACAGAAGAAATAAATGTCACTTTGACATTTTTAAAACTAGTGCTGCCAGATGTAGTTCGACCAACTTCCCCAAAACTTGAAAAGATAGTCTTCAAAAATCGCCTTAATATACAGGGTTACAGGAAAAGTCGTACACAATATTAAAGGAGGTCATTATTTAGGTCATTTCTGATGGATTTTATTCTATTATATACGGTCCGAAAATTAACCGTTATGGAGATATTGACTGTTAAAGATTTAAAAAAAATATTTTTTCTCAGAATAGAGCTCATAAAGTGTTTTTTTTAATGTATTTAGTTAAAAGGCATGTCAATTGATAAAAAAATATCAGCAAAAGCTGCACCTACTACTAACAGCTTTAAAAAACTGCTCGGCAACGGTTAGAATTAAATATTTTTTCTCTAAATATTTTTCACATTGAATCTCTTAAAAAAAAAATTACGTATGGAACTTATTCTGCAAAAAAATTTAAAAACTTCTACGACTCTTTAACTATTCAAAAAGGTATAACATTTAATAGGTATCTGCATGAAATTTTAAAATAATGTTATTTCAGTAGGCTCTAGTGGTAGTACCGACATAACTGAACTTCGATACAAAAAAAATCTTTTTACTTCCTGGCACCTTTAAACTATGTAAAAAGGTCAGATAGGCTTTTTTGTGCTCTGGAGACATGCTGTCTCAGGTGTTCAGGTACCTTCCTATTTCAGTATTTCTTTTTTAGAATATTCAATGTATCTTTTATTTTTGTGTTGGTCTGCTCGTGTGATTCTTCCGTGGTAGATGTGTTAATACGTGATCTGCAAATGATTTGCGTTTTAGAAACTTCTACGTCTCTTTAGGTATTAAAAAACGTATATCACTTGCTATTACATCGAAAAAACGTTAGCCAAGTGTCACTTAAGATGGCAAACGGTAAATTTTTAGTTGAGGTAAATACGTGCTCTTTGATAATTTCCCGTAAAACGCGACTTAGTTTGGATTTTGGTTTTATTCATCTTCATTGTGTGACTTGGCTTGGATTTTGACCTGATTCATCTTCGTTTTTAACATGGTTGCCTCTATTTCTTTTTTTTTATTACTCTTCACTACAGAAGTTCTCAGTGTGCTTATACTGAGTTTTTTCATTCACTCTCGATAGTGAGAGCGTTTGCGTTTTGCATAGGAGTGACAAAGAGACAACTAGATGGCGCGCTTTGTCACTCCTATGCAAATCGCAAACTCTCTCGCTATCGAAAGTGAAAGACAAAACTCAGTATACGCACTCAGGTTTCTCCTTATTTTCACAGCCGTTTCCGCAAATATTCTCTGTCTCAAAATTTCGACATTTTCAATTGGCGTAATTTTGTTTTAAATTATGCTTTTAATATGATCTCATACATAAAAATCCATTGGCGTTAGATCAGGGCTCCTAGCCAGCCATGCAATGGGACCGTCTTTTCTAATCCATTTGTTTGGGAAGTTCTCGTCCAACCATGCTTCCGTGGTGCGCTGGGCAGCCGTCATGTAGAAAGAACATTGTCTCGTCTCAATGCAATAGAAATGTCGTCCATCAACAAGGGTAACTCCTCCCTCAAAAAGTTTTCATATGTGTCTCGCCATTCAAGTCACAGAATGAAAATGAATCAGTCCAAAATCCAAGCCAAGTCTCAGTATGAAGATGAATCAGTTTAAAATCCAAGCCAAGTCACAGAATGAAGATGAATTAATACAAAAATCCAAACTAAATCGCGTTTTACGGGAAATTATAAAAGAGCACGTATTTACCTCAACTAAAAATTTACCGTTTGCCATCTTAAGTGACACTTGGCTAACGTTTTTTCGATGTAATAGCAAGTGATATACGTTTTTTAATACCTAAAGAGACGTAGAAGTTTCTAAAACGCAAATCATTTGCAGATCACGTATTAACACATCTACCACGGAAGAATCACACGAGCAGACCAACACAAAAATAAAAGATACATTGAATATTCTAAAAAAGAAATACTGAAATAGGAAGGTACCTGAACACCTGAGACAGCATGTCTCCAGAGCACAAAAAAGCCTATCTGACCTTTTTACATAGTTTAAAGGTGCCAGGAAGTAAAAAGATTTTTTTTGTATCGAAGTTCAGTTATGTCGGTACTACCACTAGAGCCTACTGAAATAACATTATTTTAAAATTTCATGCAGATACCTATTAAATGTTATACCTTTTTGAATAGTTAAAGAGTCGTAGAAGTTTTTAAATTTTTTTGCAGAATAAGTTCCATACGTAATTTTTTTTTTAAGAGTTTCAATGTGAAAAATATTTAGAGAAAAAATATTTAATTCTAACCGTTGCCGAGCAGTTTTTTAAAGCTGTTAGTAGTAGGTGCAGCTTTTGCTGATATTTTTTTATCAATTGACATGCCTTTTAACTAAATACATTAAAAAAAACACTTTATGAGCTCTATTCTGAGAAAAAATATTTTTTTTAAATCTTTAACAGTCAATATCTCCATAACGATTAATTTTCGGACCGTATATAATAGAATAAAATCCATCAGAAATGACCTAAATAATGACCTCCTTTAATATTGTGTACGACTTTCCCTGTAACCCTGTATATTTTTTAAAATACGAAAATACCTTTAGCAGTGCAGAGAGCTGCTGGGCGTCCTACTCTGCATTTGCCAGAACATTGCATAATGTTGTTCTTATTAGCCAAGTAGCCCAAAATTTATTGAAAAAAAGTGTGCCTAATGGGCATTATCTATTTAGTTACCTACGTTACTTATAACTTATACGCATTTTTTTGTTTTAATTGGTAAAACATAATCTGAGTTACTATTTACTGCAATAATATACATTCTATGAACTAAAGTAATTTTAGTTTCATACTCTTTGTGGAGAGGATATGAAAATTTAATTTTTACTCAACAAAACAGATTTGGATGCAATGACATAGTGCCCATCGTCCAATCAGTATTGGTCGCCATTTCACATACCAAAATTGCCCAAATTACAACAATTGGCTTTAACTGGCAGCACTGGGTGAAAGCGTTTTGTTATTGCTTCTGGTCCAAAGATGGAAGGAAACTTTCTGTAGGTATTTTGGAGAGTTTGTAGGCTTAAAATATTGTAATATCCAAACGTAGATGACTTCTTTTCTTTTAATACGAGGCTTCGAATCTGTGATTACTTTCCATTGAGCCTTAAATAAAAAAATGAAACACCAAATTAAAAATCACTTACGATATATAACTTTAATACTAATATTTTATAGACGCCAAACCTACAAAATCCTCACTCTACGTCCTATCCTTTGGTTCAAGAGAGGTCCAAATGTACCCACTGTAGCCTTTGAGTTCCTGTTCTACCAGTGGATAGGGACTGTTGCTAGCTTTGTAATAGTCCGAGGGCGCATGCATGACAAAGTCCATGAACTCTAGCTTTCTTGGCAATTCTTCCTCTGGACCTGAAACATATATTTAAAAGGTTCAATTTAACATAACAGATGATCATGATCACTTCATTGGGGGTATCTTCATCTAATATGTTTATATCACGCAAAACATATGAGCTAGGACGAAAGGTTGTTTCATTTTTTGTGATGCTTCTATTCAACTTCTTGTTACTTTAGGTACCTAATGCATGTAATTTTGTTGATTTTTGCACAGAAATAGTAAAAACATGAGGTTCAAAACAGTAACTATGATTCTATTGTATGATAAAAAATCTATGAGAAATTTTTTACTAATAGGTACCTACAAATATTTTTATTTTCACTCACAATTAGATTTATTTAAATATTTCATACCACCAGATGATCTGATGATCTGCTTAAAAAAAAATCATAATGGTTTTGCAGGTCATAATGGTTTTGCTCATCATACGAAGATAGATACAATAATATTGTACCAACTGTTTTATTATTATTATTATTATTAAATCTTTATTTTACAGGGCCTGTACGAAACTTTAGCCCTAACTGATGTTCGGGAAACATTTGTTACAAAAAAATCGAACTTTACGCCATGATGGCTGAAAACGGAATCCCACCTTGTACCAACTGTTAAGTGGCCTGTGTTGCTAGCGTTATCCTCTACTAATATAACTCCGTGAACAAGCAAACGGGATGAGGTGAAGGTAACAATCAATGACCAGAAAGATTGAGAGGTGAGCGATTTAATTTTTCCAAAGAAAAAAAGTTCATGTTTACAGCAAAGGTAGTACGAGGACGCGAGTCGCGCGCGACAACGTCAAAAGTCGTCAGAATTTGACAGTTAATGTACTGGAAAGTCGCGACTTTTGACGTTGTCGCGCGCGACTCGCGTCTTCATACTACCTTTGCTGGTAGGGTCGCAGGAAGTCATTAAATATTTAATTTTATTTAATAATTTATTGACCAAGTTAATTACAGTTCAGGAAGCACTTACAAAATTACAGTTTATCTTACATAGCTAGTTAAGTCCCTGACTCCTAAACTAGGGGACCCTGTATCTTAGGAGTCAGTTTCTTCCTTCAGTACATGTGGGGTTTTACCGTACAATAACTGATACTTACATTATTCTGTCTCTAGTCAATAAATATGGGTGGCTCACGACTGAAAATGTTGTGAATCATTGAGGGAGGCCTACATCCTGTGAGCATTCAGTGACTGATGATGATGATGATGAAATATTTTTATTGTAATCCAAATGTTTTATTTCTATCCTCTCTCTTTACAAAGTAATAAAGTCTTTATGAAGTGTCAAACTACTTTTAAGTACCAAGATTTTTTAAGAAGAAGAAGAAGTTTTTTTTTTTACTAACCTAGAATATATGTTGCTGGGTCAAACTTCTCCTCGGGTGGTGGACTGGCCTTCGTTGGGAGCAGCCAGGTAACAACAGCACTTTTCTCACAGTACTGGTCAGTCATGAAGCCCCTAAGCTGAGCATAATATGTCCCACCGTCCATGTCCAACATAGAGACAATGTCTCCAACTTGCATGTAGTTACCCTGGAATTTTCAATTTAAATTAATTTAAAATTGTATCCAATTGTCAAGATACAGAATACAATGTGTTACAGAAAAGTATTAATTAGAACCAATTCAGAAATCAGAAAACATCAACAAGGTTACCTAATTAAATGTGTAATTAAATGTGTATTTTGTTTCTTGTGTGAATATTGTTATCTTACACACTAGGTAGGTACAGGATTGAAAGTTGAGAACGGAAATTGTATTCCTACACTGGAATTTCAATCAGTTCTAAACTTCTACTTAAGTTTGCAACAAACCTTATAAAAGACAGAATCGCTGGTCACAACTGTCGGCGTCGCAGTGGGGGCCTTCAGCGGAGGCCTTTTGAAGATGCTCCGGCGTCCCCTGCCTCGAGAAGCAGGGGCTTTTGGCGCGGTGCTAGCTGGAGTCTTAGGTTTATACCTCGTAGAACGCGTACTTTTTCTTGTACCCTTGCCTGTGGCCTTAGCTGGCGTAGTCTCACCCTCTGCCTTGGTTTCTGTCTCATCTTTATCTTCTTTTTTGTCTTCGTTCTCTGTTTTAACGGCGGAAGACGCAGCCTTTGCTTCCTTCTGAGCGCTGTTGGAGAGGTAGCAATCGTTGCAGATTTGACCGCCTTCGGCACTTCGCCAGAGGAAGGAATCAGTTGTCTCGCACTCTACGCACGCTGGTTTTGGCATTTTTAGGCAGTTTTTACTGGATAGTCAAGGGTTTACGGTAGTTCTTCACATTTAAAAACAATAAAGAATTTTGCGAAACGACGCGATGTTGATCTACTTGCGTTTCATTATATTCAGACGAGACGGGCGTTAACTTTTGTAGTATATGAAACATGGTTTTTATTACAATTCTATGACTACACAAACAAAGGGATTGGTTTATGTATACTGTACTATGGTCCATATTATATTATACATCATCGAAACATGCTTCAAAAGTTATTATTTTGTAGTATATCGATATCAAACTAGATGTAACGAAACGTTCCATTCTTATGTCACTTTTTTTTCTCAGTATGCTTAGAATATTTTGTAAACAGCCTAACAAGACATGCAATGCAACATAAAATATCAAATATTTACATTAAATACATAATATTTATAAATATTATATTTTATGTAGTAGGTATTTTTAGCTTTCTTCATCAGCCTTATCAAGTTTCTTGTCGATACTGCTCGCAGTTTTATTTTATTGATTACTAGAGGCACTGCATCAAACCCAGAAATCCTGCACCATAAACTCGAGGGCCGCACACACCATAACTTCCCAATAAGTTATTGAAGTCGACAAGTATTTCATTTGCCGATAGACCACAGAAGTGGCGAACAAAATTAGCAAACCAAAACTGCCACAGAACCAGTAGCAATAATTTAAACGCCTGCGGATTTGCATTTGAGACACGTTATCGTGAGTTATGGCGCGTATCAGATAACGTCAGGCGTGTTTGCCCCGCTAGTTTATGGGCGCGGCATCACGATTTAATGCCAATCTAGTGTGGTTTAGCTTGTGTTGATACTGTGTAATTGATAGTGGGATAGTTCGGCGGTCTTATTTATAAAGAAAAACCGGATAAGAACGAGTTAGACACGCCCACCGAGAGGGATCCGTACTCGTCGCTTTTTCCGAATTTCAAAGACAATTTGTTATTGATTTAATTACAATAGTACAGTTCACACATTATAAACTATTACCGGATACATTTACTTGAAACCGCGAAACCCGCTCGGACACTTACGACAAAGAGTCAAGTAACTAAGTGTATATCCGGAAAATCCGTTATTTTGTTCGTAACCACAAGACATTATAAACTACGTCTTATAATATAATCTTATAAAATATAAATGAAAAACGTATACTAAACTTTTCGTTTTAATTATAAATATTCTCCAAAAGATAGTAGCAGCGTGTAATATAGTATACGCTGACTTTAATTAATTGTGTAACGGAAACAAACTACTTGTTTCCAATTTTTTTTTACCTGAAACTAATTTTGAGACCCAGTCCTATAAGAAAAAAAATACTGGTGTGTAATATGTGGCAAAATTTTGATGTTTCACTTATTCGAACGCAACGATGCCGAGGTATCTCAAGCACTTCAAGGTAAGACATATTTTATTCGTGAATCAAGTTGTATTCTTAACCAAAAGTCATGTGTTTTGTAATCTTAGATATATTCTTGCCATGTTTATGCCAAAATATATAACAAATATGTACATTTTCTGGTCCTTCACGGCCTTGAACTTTGGTGTATAACATAGTATACACTGCGCCAGATCCAAACAAGTAACCTCTTTTGGCTATGTATATCATTTTATACACTGCGCTACTTACTAACAAATAACTACGTGTATTATTCTATACACTGCTACTGCCGTCGTAAAAAACATTTGGGTTTTCTCGTATGGTATTTTATGCACAGTTCCCTAGTTTCATAGCTATTTGTTATTTGCTTGCTTGATTTTTCTCTAAACTTTATTTTCTGCTTGCACACGGTTGTTGGGTTTGCTTATGTGCATGCTTTTTATCAATCTTTTACAGCCTCAACAACGCAAGCGGTATAGGCGCATATTGGAGCTTGAGCCTGACAAACAAGCTATATCTGACGCTGGCGATAGCACAAATGATGAAGAGAATATTTGCAGCCGTTCCTCTTCCCCTACTTCATCGATTGACTCATCACTTGAAAGGCTCGAGCCCAATTCTATCCAGTTCTTCAGAATAGGAAATTTATGTAAATTCTCTATCTATCCTTTACTTCGTTGAACGTGAAACGTCATCCCTATTGATCCCAATCCCGACTACTACTCAACGCGATATCAATGTGATTTGTCCACCCATTCACCAAACTTTAGAAGACGAGACTCCATTGAAATCTATACTAGCAGATGCCTTTCCGACCAGCACGCAATGCAATTATAATACGATACCATCCATATCATTGCTACCTTCTCTACCTTTTGTCCAACCATCAACCAACGACCAACAACAGACTCAAGAAAACGTAGAGTACCAAATGTCACATAACGAAACCATAACGAAACGGCAAAATATTGAAACACTGAAACTTAACTTCGAAAGGAAAAAAGCAAAAGGTAAGAATATTTGGGAGTAGTGGTCATGCCATCGTTCAAAGATTATTGGAAAGAAGATATGGGTAGGTACGAAAAGATTCCTGATATAATGTCAGTTAAAAGAATAATTTTGTTGATAGCACACAACTTGACACAAGCTGATGAGACTGACCGGTACTGCAAACTAAGACCACTTATTGACCAAGTCAGGACAAAAAATCTGGTACGAACGAGAGTGCCTGGAATGATTTACGACTTCAGGCTGTACGAACTTGAAGATACTTTCAAAGGAATAAACTTTTCACCTGAAGATTCACCTGAATTTCACAAAGATTCCAAAGAGCGTATCGATGTAGCATTCCCCCAAATTGTATAACATTGTAATCGACACATAGGTCTAGTTGGTTTGGCTGATATGTGGATGGCCTTATAACAAATCAACATGAAACATACAGGGATATAAAATGCAAATTTTGCAAGGAAGGGCAAGCAAGTGCGCATTGCAAGACATGTGAAATTAATAAGTACCTACATAAATGTTATGTTTCTAAAAGACACCATTTTGTTGAACTTCATAAAAAATAATGTGTTTCCAAAAGTTCTTACATTTTTTAATATTCTTCCTTATAACAACTAGGTTCATAAGGAATATTTCGTTTTATGTGCCTTTTATAAATAAAAAAAATATAATTCTTTAATATTAGAGTATTTATTTCTGCAACAAATTAAAACATTTTCTGTTGTATTTTCATACTACTTATGCACCTCAAAAATTATTTTCGACATTATCATCTCCTAAGTATAGCTACAAATACTACTACTTTAGCAACTTTGTATAAAATACTATACACGTTAATCACGCGACATTTTTCAGCAAAGGGCTCAGTGTATGATATAATATACATACGGTTTCTCGAAATCTAACAGTCAGGTATTTTTTTCTTCATTTTTTTTAGCTTCAAAATAGGTTAAATAATCCGGAAAATTGAAAAAAACACCACTTTTAAACATTTTATCATCCTGCGACTTTAAGGGTTAATAAAAATTCAATCAAGGGAATCATTTTTGGTAAGGAGTGATTTTTTTCATATTTCCTTATTAACTAGTTAATAGTTTTTAGAGTAGGCAAGCTTAACTGTCTGACAAAAGAAAACAAAGATCTATTCTACGAACATTTTATTTAAGTCTCGAACAGACTTAGTGAACTGAACCCCTTTGATCCATCCACGGCACCGTAGAGTCCCGCGGACCATCTTTGAGGAATCATATCAAAGGGAACGTACCTATCCTGGTCCTGGGCCGAGTTTCAGACAACTGCAATTCGTAGTTCATGACAATTCGATGTTTATAGTCCATTTTTTAATTCCAGTCAGTAAAATGACATTTGCGATGTGACCAGGTTTTGGAAGAAAAATAATAGAGACATACACAATCGACATAAAATAAAGACTAAGGTTGTATCACTTCTTTCTTTCGTAGAATTCGCTCCCAAAGTCGTGTTAGATAAATAAAAATTATCAATGAGCCGTTTTCAGAAGAACTAAAAGAAATAAAATATTACGGCTGTCAGAGGAATGCAATTTTGGACCTCAGCCCAATAGCCATGTGTGATACATCATAAAATAGGTCTCAGCGAGCTGAACAAAAGTTACTATGACGCCAACAGCCAAATGTTTGTCCTTTCGGAGTTATATTGTATTGAAAAAAAAAAACAACATTTTCAATAAAATATAACTAACTCTCAAAATAATGTCTATTAAAAAGAAAAAAATCAACCACGAAGTTTTTATGATTCATGCAAATATTTTTACAAAGAACCTACTATAATTTATTTCAATAACAGATTTAATGATTTGATTCAATTGAGTTAGGTTTGGTTCTATTTCATTTCATCTTATTAAATTTCATTTTCATTTCATATCAATAAAAAAAATTACTGAAGACTTGGCTGTATGGGCTAGTTCCCTTTGCCTACCCAGAATTGGTGAAGAAAAAAAATCTCTTTTACAGTTGGCTCCAAAAATTTTCTTTATTAAATTGCTTCATTTTTTCGCAACTGTATTAAAAATAGTTGTTCAGTACACGTGCGGAACCGTCATTGCAACCTGTTCCGACTGTCAACTCTCGCCTTCGGCTGCGCCTTGGCTCGGGTAGACATTTGTCGGAACTCGTTGCAAAGACATACAGTTATGGTGCTTTTGAGTCGGGAACACAAAGTACTATATTAGTTCAGTCATTATAGATTTTGACCCGTGAATAATCAGTTCTTGGATTTTTTTCGTACGTCCCTCGGGGGGGTCACTGGGAGTGTAAATTCAAAAAGTAAACTTAATCAGGCTTCTGCGTATATTCGAAAAATTTTTTTTTTTCAAAAATAAAAACGGTTTTTTTGAAACAAATCGGCCATATTTGATTTTACAGTAAAACCGTGAGAACTAAAATTGTAGGAAATTTGATTGTCTACCAGTTTGGCTCTTACAATTTTTCTTCTAGGATCGATATTTTGGAAATTAAACTTTAAAAACCCGGCAAATTCAAAATATTATCATTATTTCCTATATTCCACGTTTTACGGCATGAATGAAGAGAAACAAAGTTGTAGAGAATCAAATTCTGAACAATTTTGGTTCCCACCTTTTTATCCCCAAAAATTGATATTTTATTCAGGTTTAATTTTCAAAATATCGATCCTAGAAGAAAAATTGTAAGGACTAAACTTGTAGGAAATCAAATTTCCTACAATTTTTGTCCTTACCGTTTTGCTGTGAAATCAATAATGGCCTAGATATGTAAGAAAAACCGTTTTTTGAATATACACAGGAGCCTGATTCAGTCTATTTTTTGAATTTATACTCCCAGTGAGTCCCCCGTGGGACCTACGAAAAAAAAATCCAAGGACTGATTATTCACGGGTAGGGTCGGTGTTTTGGATATAATGACTGGACTATATAATACAATCCCGGAAAGTTGGGAAGCGCTCACGTCACGCACGCGGCCTTGTTCTCTGGTATGTCCACATCTACAGCGTATAACAAGACCACTGATGTAGCCATAAGGCACGAATAAGAATTAGCAAAAAACGCAAAAATCTCTGCGAGAATCCAAATCTGAAAAAATATGCAATTTTTTTCAACTCCAAACCGATTCTGTTCTGTTCGGAAATATCCTGAAATATCTGTGCTTAGCTTAACTAATTGTGAACGCTCATATTTCGGAACTAAGCCCGAGTAGTTCCGCTTTCTTGAAAGTGCCTTTTAAACAGCGTTTACTAAAATTCTTCATACAAAAGTTGATACAAATGGCGGCTTAAGGGATGTTTATGTTGTGGTGCAATTTGACCCAAGTACCTACATACTGATGTCTCATATTGAGAACTGGTATACCTACTATAAATTTATAAAACCAAGTATGGACCACTTGAAGCAAGAAAAGATTGAAGTTGGAACTTAAATCTGTGTTTGACGAACTCTGTGGCGCAGCGGTTACTGCATCTGCCTACCATGCGAGAGGTCCCGGGCTCGAATCCCGGCTGGGAAAAAAAAAACCAGGTCTTGGATGTTTACATGTTTGTGACGTCGCTGTTTCTTGTTCCTACGACACAGGGTATCTAGGATACCAAAAGCAATGTATGCGCCTGTATGTAATGTTTATGTTTAAATGTAAATGTTTCCCTGATGCTCCCTAGTGCTGTGTGGTGTCGGCCTAGAGAATAGCACCAACCCAACTCTTCCCGTGGGTGTCGTAAAAGGCGACTAAGGGACACAAAACCGGGGGGTGGGCAGCAGCGCCTCCTGCAGTACAACTCTACCGCACTGCGATCCCCAACCCGCATGCCCAGCGTGGGGATTATGGGCATTACCCCATGATGGCACAACACAGGAAACGGCCCCCAGTTCCCGGCCGCCTCGCTATTCCTGGCCATCGTGGCAGCGGCCATGGTAACGGCGGGGTAGGGGGTGCTAAGAATCACCGGGCTACCTCAGGCTGCCACAAACATCTGACCCTGGCAACGTTCAACGGACGCACTCTGAGGCTTGACCATCATCTAGCGCAGTTGTAAGTGGAGTTAGAGAACATTGAATGGCATGTTCTGGGGCTATGTGAAGTCCGTAGAGAGGGGGAGGACACCGTAACCCTAGACTCGGGCCATCTTCTCTACTTTCGCGAGGGTGATAAAACATCCCAGGGTGGCGTAGGTTTCCTCGTCAATAAGGCCCTCTCTAACAACGTTGAAGAAATCTCTAGTGTGTCGACCAGGGTAGCGTACCTGATCCTTCGGCTGTCCAAGCGTTACAGCATGAAGGTCATTCAGGTTTACGCACCGACCTCGGCACACTCGGATGATGAAGTTGAGGATATGTACGAAGACATATCCAAAGCCTTACATAACACCACGAAGGCTCACTTCAACGTTGTTATGGGGGACTTTAACGGCAAGGTGGGAACCCAGAGTGGCAACGAGTCCCGAATAGGCAAGGTTATGGAGTCAGGAATCACAGGGGGCAAATGCTTGTCAACTTCCTTGAGAAAGAGGAACTATTCTTGATGAACTCTTTCTTCAAGAAACAGCCTCAAAGGAAGTGGACATGGCAAAACCCCGACACTGTGACCAAAAATGAGATCGACTTCATCATGACGGATAGCAAGCATACAGGTTGGCCGGGGGAATGACGTCAAAAAAAAAATTAGGTCCCTCGTGTCATGGGGTATCCGAATTACCCCCATGTATGTTCCGCGATTTTTCATAGTTTCGGAGTTATGATTTTTTTTCTGAATTTTTATGAATTTTCGTCTTATCAATTTCGAAAATTTCTAAAATAAAAACTAGAAACTTTTTTCAATTACTTTTTTTTGTAACTGAATCTTCACAAGTTGTTCTTCTATGCATAAAATAATCAGCTTCGTAACTTTGATAAAAGTTATTAAAGTGTTGGTCTAAAGTCAAAAATTTACGTTCGGTAAATTATGACTTGAATTTTCAAAAATAAATTAAAAATCCAAACAGATAATTTAATGGTTTCTTAGTTAGCCTCAGAAATGCGCAAGACTCTCAGATTTCATAATCATTAAAAAAAAGTACTGCTTAACGAGCTACTTTGTGTACATTCGGCCTTCGAAGACAGCGAGGTGAAGAATTATTAAAATTAACATATATTTTTTTCTGCCATTTCGTCTTTTCTTAGGTTATTAATGAACGAGTCGTCATCATCATGATGAATAAAATTGGTTTTGTCAATAAAACACAGATTAAAAAATTTGGAGGCATTTTCCGTTTTACAGTAATTAATTTTGCGCGGTCCGTTCTCGTGGGTCATGGGTTGTAAATGCAGACGCAACTTTTTACCTGTAATAACAATAGTCTTGCTATTGCTATTGCTATCTCTCTCACTCTCAGCGGTAAGAGTGAGAGGGGCAGCGCAGCAGAAGCGAACACAAAACAAGTTTGTACCTCAGTCGTTCTCACTTTGTGTTTACTGCTACACGTGTCTTCATTTTGTTTTACCTCACTGTCTCGCTTTGTCCGCGGATTCCGCTGCCTACTTATTTGACTACTTTGCTCGTTAATTGGACTGTGTCTTGCATACTGATTTGGACTTTGTTTACTTGGAAGTGTAAAAGATGAGTTACACGTTAAGTGAATACGCAGAAATGCACTATTTTTATGGAGTTGCACAAGGAAACGGCCTTGAAGCAGCGCGATTGTATCGCGAACAACTTCAACGTCGTGGTGGGCCGCAACCTGAGCATTATCCCGACCATCGCGTTTTTATTAACACGCACAATACCTTAATGGTAGGCCGCATTCCTGGCCAACGAGGCGATAGGGAAGGAATCCCTAGAGTTGACCCGGATCGCAGAGAAGTTGTGCTCGAAGAAGTTCAACGAAATCCTTCCACGAGTACCAGAGCTATGGCTCGTACTCTGAACATCCCAAGAACTTCTATCCAAGACATACTTCACGATGAAGGATATCATGCGTTCCATATCCGACGAGTCCAAGCTTTACTGCCTACAGACTACCAATTGCGCATTGATTTCTGCCAAACAATGCTACAAAAAGAACAAGATCCTGGATTTTTCAATAAAGTTTTATGGTCAGATGAGTCACGTTTTGAGCGCACTGGAATTTTCAATATTCATAATTACCACACGTGGGCGGTTGAAAATCCACACGAAATGAGAGCGTCGACGTTTCAACATCGTTTCAGCGTTAACTTGTGGTCTGGTATTCTCAATGGCGAACTGATTGGTCCATTTGAATTGCCGTCCAGATTAAATGGAGAAAGATACCGACACTTTCTGGAACATGAACTTCCATTGTTGCTAGAAGACGTGAATATTGAACTAAGACGAACCATGGTTCTTCAAAATGACGGCGCTCCATGTCACTACGCAACGCAAGTCCGAAATTATTTAAATGAGGCGTACCCTAATAGATGGATCGGACGCGGCGGACCAATATCGTGGCCTCCACGCTCACCTGACCTCAACCCCATGGATTTTTTTATTTGGGGCTATTTTAAGGAAATAGCATACGCCAGAGAAAGTGGGAGTGAACAAGAGCTGAGGCAGAAATTAACAGAAGCCGAACGTGTTGCAAAGGAAAACAGAGCAGCTTTTAGACGATTAAAAGATAATTTCCTACGTAGGTGTAGAATGTGTATTGCTGCTGGAGGTGGCAACTTTGAAAACCTATTATAATAAAAAATTTTTTTACATTTTAATCTGTGTTTTATTGACAAAACCACTTTTATTCATCATGATGATGACGACTCGTTCATTAATAAACTAAGAAAAGACGAAATGGCAGAAAAAAAAATTGTTAATTTTAATAATTCTTCACCTCGCTGTCTTCGAAGGCCGAATGTACACAAAGTAGCTCGTTAAGCAGTACTTTTTTTTAATGATTATGAAATCTGAGAGTTTTGCGCATTTCTAAGGCTAACTAAGAAACCATTAAATTATCTGTTTGGATTTTTAATTTATTTTTGAAAATTCAAGTCATAATTTACCGAACGTAAATTTTTGACTTTAGACCAACACTTTAATAACTTTTATCAAAGTTACGAAGCTGATTATTTTATGCATAGAAGAACAACTTGTGAAGATTCAGTTACAAAAAAAAGTAATTGAAAAAAGTTTCTAGTTTAAAAAAAAAAAAAAAAAAAATTAATAAACTCACGCCCGTTATCCCCGAAGGGGTAGGCAGAGGCACCAGTCTCTAGAACTGGACCCTCGTTTTGCCGAGTTTATTAGGTCCCAAACGTGACAAGTGGTTACAAGTGGTAGTGGTTTCTAGTTTTTATTTTAGAAATTTTCGAAATTGATAAGACGAAAATTCATAAAAATTCAGAAAAAAAATCATAACTCCGAAACTATGAAAAATCGCGGAACATACATGGGGGTAATTCGGATACCCCATGACACGAGGGACCTAATTTTTTTTTTTGACGTCATTCCCCCGGCCAACCTGTATGCTTGCTATCCGTCATGATGAAGTCGATCTCATTTTTGGTCACAGTGTCGGGGTTTTGCCATGTCCACTTCCTTTGAGGCTGTTTCTTGAAGAAAGAGTTCATCAAGAATAGTTCCTCTTTCTCAAGGAAGTTGACAAGCATTTGCCCCCTGTGATTCCTGACTCCATAACCATGCGGGCCTATTCGGACTTTATCAATTTTTCAAAATTGATAAAGCGAAAATTCATGAAAATTCAGAAAAAAAATCATAACTCCGAAACTATGAAAAATCGCGGAACATACATGGGGGTGATTCGGATACCCCATGACAAGAGGGACCCAATTTTTTTTTTTGACGTCAATCCCCCGGCCACCCTGTATATTCAGAGATGTCTCAGTGATCAACAGGTTTAATACCGGATCTGATCACCGACTTCTCCGAGGCTCTCTGAATATCAACTTGAAGCTTGAGAGAAACCGTCTGATGAAGTCCACGCTCCGACCAAACCCAATCCAAATCATGGCGGGCACCGAGAAGTTCCAGCAGCTTCTCGGGAATAGATTTGTTGCCTTGGAGCCCACCGACGACGCTGACGATACCCTACACAATCTGGTAGTAACTCTTAGGGACGAGGGCACCAAGTTCTGCAAAACGCAGCGGACAGGCAAGAAATCCAAACTCTCGGCTGAGACTCTCCGGTTGCTGACAAAAAGACGGGAAACCAATCAAGCGACTTCGTCAGAGAGGTCAAACCTGAACAAGCAAATTGCGAAGATGGTACGGCGCGACCTTCGGAGCTCCAACACACGCCTCATTGAAGAGGCAATAGAGCAAAACCGAGGGTCCAAAGTATTCACTCAGCAGCTTGGCAGGAGCCACCTGACGAAGCTTACAATGCACGACGGGAGGACCGTATTGTCGAAGCCGGAGATCTCCGCCGAGATAGAGGATTTCTATGGCCGATTATACGCTGCACATGCCCCTTATTCCCAACGAGACGACCAAGATTCCAGAGCCACCCTGACGCGCCACTACACCGACGAACTGCCTGACATCAGTCAAGACGAGATCGTGCTAGCTCTGAGGCAGCTTAAAAATGGAGAAGCCCCCGGTGAGGACGGAATAACATCAGAGCTCTTGAAAGCTGGAGGAGCCCCTGTTATACAGGAATTACAAAAGCTATTCAACGCCGTCCTTCACAGTGGGAGAACCCCAAAGGCATGGAGCGGGAGTTTGGTGGTGCTCTTTTTTAAGAAGGGTGACAAGACTCTTCTTAAAAATTACAGACCCATCTCGCTCCTGAGCCATGTCTATAAGCTGTTTTCGCGAGTGATCACGAATCGTCTCGCCAGAAGACTCGACGAGTTCCAGCCGCCGGAACAGGCCGGGTTTCGCGGAGGATATGGCACCATAGACCACATTCACACAGTGAGGCAGATTATACAGAAGACCGAGGAGTATAATCAGCCCCTGTGTCTTGCTTTTGTGGACTATGACTGTCGAAACCTGGGCTGTTCTGGAATCCTTACAGCGATGCCAAGTAGACTATCGTTATATCGAGGTGTTGAGATGTCTGTACGAAGCCGCCACCATGAGTGTCCAAGTACAGGGCCAGCAGTCTAAACCTATCCAACTGTGCAGAGGAGTAAGACAGGGGGATGTTATATCCCCGAAACTGTTTACAAGCGCGTTGGAAGACATGTTTAAGACGCTGGACTGGAAAGAAAAGGGCATTAACATAAACGGCGACTACATCTCACACCTGCGATTCGCAGATGACATAGTCTTAATGGCGGAGTCGCTAGAGGAGCTGAACCACATGCTGGCCAGCCTAGCATCAGCCTCGCGACGCATCGGTCTTGGTATGAATTTGGATAAAACCAAAGTCATGATCAATGGTCACATTGATCCAATACCGGTTGTCGTACATGGTCACCTACTCGAAATCGTTTCCGAATACACTTACCTCGGGCAGATTCTGCAGTTAGGTAAAAACAATTTCGGGAAGGAGGCCAAGAGGAGGATCCAGCTGGGCTGGGCAGCGTTTGGGAAACTACGCCGGGTCTTCTCGTCATCCATACCGCAATGCTTGAAAACGAAAGTTTTCAATCAGTGTGTCCTACCTGTTATGACCTACGGAGCCGAGACATGGACACTCACGAAAGGGTTGGTCCACCAGTTTAAAGTCGCTCAGCGAGCTATGGAGAGAGCTATGCTCGGAGTTTCTCTGAAGGATAGGATTCGTAACGAATACATCCGACAGAGAACCAAAGTTATCGACATAGCTCAGAGAATTAGCAAGCTGAAGTGGCAGTGGGCTGGCCATATTTCGCGAAGAACCGACAACCGCTGGGGTAAACGTGTTCTTGAGTGGAGACCGCGACTCGGCAAACGTAGTGTAGGACACCCTCTAACCAGGTGGGATGACGATCTGCGAAGGACTGCAGGCAGATGCTGGATGAGGCAAGCTGAGGACAGGGCGCTATTGCGCTCATTAGGGGAGGGCTATGTCCAGCAGTGGACTAATATAGCCTGATGATGTTTCCCTAATACCCGGTCCTAATAACCTATCTACAGATAGCTGTCAACGCGATATTGAAATGTTCCGTTTTTCTTTTCTTTTGAGTGGCCTATCATACCCGTTGACAGCTAACTGTCAGTTATCTGTAGATAGGTTATTGGGACCGGACCGGGCATAAAACACAATAAAATGTAGTTTAGTAAATTAGTGAGAATAGAATAGAATAGAATATTCTTTATTGCACACTAGAAAAAAATACAAAAAGAACACAAAGTATTTACAATGGGTTAATCAATCGATTTTGCAATGTATTTTGAAATTATAAGAAACTAGAGGAGATAAAATAAAAAATAATATAAAATACGTTTGACCACTTGACAGACGTCATAGTATTAGGGTCCAATTTATTACGTCCATGGGTCCAATCGACCCAGCTCGGGTACGGAAAAAAAATAAAAAAGTTAACTATGAGTTTACCAAACGAATCCTCAATGAACAGTGAACAGTCAATTAAAAGTTCCTAAGTCCACGGCCGTATGGTTTGTATGCCCGCTTGCCTCTGTTAACTTTTAACAAGCTAAATCCGTGGGTAACTTTTCACTGATAGGGATTTTGTATAATGATGTTGAGTTTCAACTTTATTTTGCTTTCATCGTCGAAGTTCGGTAATTTGTCTATGTAGGTAGTTAATTTTATGCATAAATTAGGTATTGGGATTTCTGTAGTTTGTGTATCTAGTATTATATTATAATAAAACATAAAAATACGGTTACTTGCACCCTTGCAAGAACAATGTAATCCATTTTTTATTCATCATAGATCGGCAAAGGTAGTATGAGGACACGAGTCGCGCGCGACACCGTCAAAAGTCGTGAGAATTTGACAGTTAATGTACTTGAAAGTCGCGATTTTTGACGTTGTCGCGCGCGACTCGCGTCCTCATACTACCTTTGCAGATGATTTTATTTACTCCGAAAACGCCGGAATAATGAGCCATTAAAAGATACACTGCATCACGTTATAGCGCTATCTCTTTCGGCCATTACTTTGAAACCTTAAAAAATGCTCTCATGTAACGTAAGGGTTCCGAAACAACACGTTGTTCTTGCAACTGTGCGTATATAAAGGTTACAGCATTGTGCTTGCAGTGTTATGAAACGCGGTCGGTTCGCGAACAAGGCTAGGGTCAAAGTTGAATAAATAAATGAAACACAGTGTTTGGAAGATTGTTTTTAAAAACACGTGTTAATGTCACAGCAATAAGTTAAAAACTTACAAGCTACTGGAATGTCTAGATTTCACAATGAGTAATTAAAAAATAACAGTTTAATTAGGTACAACAGGGGGGTGGGTCCCGACATTTAATTACGAGACATTTATTGAAATTGTCACAGAAACAAAATGTAGACAAGTAATTAGGTATGTAACAAACAAAATACACGAAAGTCAACAAAACAAAAAAATAAAAACAATCGTGGAAAGAATATGTGAGACATATAAAATCGATGGGTTCCGTACAGTATTGTATGGTGCCCAGCCACCCTCGACTCCAACGCCTCAGGAGCTTCCGTGACAACAAAAAGGGGCTACTGGTGTGTTTTGTGGTTAGTATAATACCAGCAACATTTTTGAACTAAACCTTTCGTAAGCACAACACATTGTAAACTTTTAGTCCGGATCAACTTAAGGGTGTTTTCTTTTATCGGACGAGTCCGACCAGGTTTCGCTCCGATTGAGCAGAGACGGAGCTCGCGTCGTCGGTTGCTCGTCTCAAACTCTTTGTTTGTGTTTGTTTGAGTTTGAGACGAGCAACCGACGCGAGCTCCGTCTCTGCTCACCATGATTAGGCTCTGCGAATCGGAGCGAAACCTGGTCGGACTCGTCCGATAAAAAAAAACACCTGTAAGTTGATCCGGACTAAAAGTTTACAACCAGCAAAATTGATTTTCAGTTGGCGCCATACATTTTAATATTAGTTCTAACTGCTTGGATAAGTAGCTGGCGACGTCGCCATGGAGTCCCGATGAGGCGTAGCTCTAAGAGTTTACAAGAAGAACAATAGTTTCAGTGATTTAGGGCTCTGCCTTACTAGGATACGCCATGGCGACGTCAATATTGAGTTTTATCGTGTAACGTGCCTACGAGTAACTCACTTGGCGACGGTCTGGCAGCGTCGCCATTCAATACAAAATGCTTGGATACGTAGCTGGCGACGTCGCCATGGCGTCCTAGTGAGGCAGGGCAGGGAACTTAGTAGAAAATGCACCTCTACTCTTGATGCGCAAGGATTCACGTGTAAGGGTTTTTTAGAATATTCCTTGAAGTACGAGGATGGTTCTTAACGAGAGAAAAAATAAAAATAAAAAGGGAGAATGTGAGGTGAGAAAGTATGAAAAAAAAACGAAAACTTGGGCGGTACGAAGTTTGCCGGGACAGCTAGTATTTCATTATATTTTATTCTTGCATTTTAAGAGTAGAGGCTTGCAAATGTTGGAGGTAGGTTAGAAGGAAGTATGTACAGAATTTTGCTCCGCTTTCACGTAGATAATAGAGAGATTAGATTAGGAATATCGTAAAATACTTAAGTGATACATTTTTAAAGCCGTTGGGTCCTATATTAAATGCATACAGTTATTAAGTTTTAAGTACGTCACAAAGTTATTGTATTAATAATTATTATAATAGAATGTATGTATAGCTATAGTTAAAAGCTGTACAAAAAAATTACCAAGGTACTAAGATGTACCTACAGTACAAAAAAAAATATGGTCGCATTTATAGGAAACATAGTTCCACTAAAACTCTCATCAGAGGCTCTTTAAATAACTTGCTACGTCTGTCTTGTTATTTGTTACTTATTATAGGTTATTTAAACTGACTCTGTGGAATGTTTATGGAATCGTGTTTTATAAGTAAAGCTGTTACATTGTAACAGTGAGACCTACCCCCGGTTTCTCCAACGCTAACAGTCGGTTAATCTATTGTTAACAGCTGCCAGTTGTCAAAAGTGCATCGCCACGTCTAGTCGCGGCGTCAAGACGCCATATGCAAACGAAAACACCGCGTCTGACGCGGCGACTAGTCGCCCTGTTTGCGATGGCTCTATCAGTATCGACGTCCTGCAAACGTAGTACGAGGACGCGAGTCACGCGTTCTGTGGCGCTTAAACGTCAGAATTTGACAGTTAATGTACAGAGTGCTTATACTGAGTTTTTTCATTCACTTTCGATAGCGAGAGCGTTTGCAATTTGTATAGGAGTGACAAAGAGACAACTAGGTGGCGCGCTTTGTCACTCCTATGCAAATCGCAAACGCTCTCACTATCGAAAGTGAATGACAAAACTCAGTATACGCACTCTGGAAAGTCGCGACTTTTGACGTTGTCGCGCGCGACTCGCGTTCTCGTACTACCTTTGCTGGGTCAAATAAGAAGACAAGGCTCTCCGTACTCCTTATCGAGGCTGGTTACAACAGTGTGCTTAGTGCGAGTTTTTTTAACTACTCGATCGCGTTAACGTAAACTCATATTCTATAGGAGTGACAAAGCGCGCCACCTATTTGTCTCTCTGTCACTCCTATACAAATTGCAAACGCTTTCGCTATCGAAAGTGAATGAAAAAACTCGCACTAAGGGCCCTTGTCGATCACTAAGCTAGTTACAGATGTGCGTGTCGACAGGGCGCGTGCACATCTTGCAGGAGACGTGGCAGCACCAGTTGAACTTGCAATGGCACTGCTCAGTAAGCACCGTCCGAACGGTGTTATAGCCGCGTCCACAGCACAGCATCTCGCATCCGTCCTCGCCTGGGGGTGTATAAGATATGTTAGCGGTTGACCAAAAATACCTCAAGAGAAAATAATTGATTTCGAGAAAATCGCGTTTGAAGTTTCGTGTTTCTATAGGTTTCGACTCGTGCTCGGCTCACGAAAATTATAATAAAAAAATAACTACGGCACCTAAAAATATTCTGGCTAGAACAAAACCAACCTAAAATACCACAGAATAAAAAAATTAAATAAAAAAATAACGGTTTCCAATCCCTCCAGGTCCCTTTTTGGTCAACCACTCACATATCATTATCAACAAGTCCTATTATCATCATCATCAACCCATTATGTCCCCACCGAGGGGCACGGGTCTCTTCCCTGAGGAAGGTACAGGCCTTACTCCACCACGGGAGCCAAGTCCGGATCGGTGGAGGCTTGTAAGACTCGTGGCTGGTCTTACTGTCTGAAGTTTTCAAGCCGCCCTAAGGCTTGGCTTGGCTTAATCGTGTCACCGTGTTAGTGCGTATACTCCTCCGAAACGGCTTGGACAATTTTGATTACATAGTATTCGGTAAGTCTGAAAATACGTTGTTATAAAATTTTCATACTCCTATCTAGCAAAACAACGTTTGCTGGGTCAGTAAGCTAATTTAATTAATATTATAAATATTTTTTCTGTACTTCTAACAAGTTTGGTACTCGGCACTAGATGGCGCTAAATGCCTATCTGTGATCTATGAAAGGAGTGCGCACTGCGCAAACTCAAGTAACTAAGTATGTTCAATTCATTGTTTCATGACCTCTCCGTTAATGTCATAAAGACATTAATGGACGTGCCAAAACATCCGTACCGTAGGCTTTTTTTAAGTTGTATACCTGTAAAACTAAAAACTAAGAACGACCGCCGTTAACAGATAAACCGAACAAGTTTCCGAGAGGGGCTATATGATAAGAAAACATATGAAATACAGTCTGTTAGCTTTTAGAATATATCTCGGCTACTACCGGATATATTCGTTTATATAAGGTTTATTCTGTATTGTTATGTAGAACTTGACATAACTTTTCAAAATTGTGAAGAAAAGTTTTATATAGAGCAGGAAGTAGTATTACACTCGTGTGCTTTCGGCGAAAACCGAAGCCTACTTTAGAGCCCGAGGTATATTCTAAAAGCTAACAGACTGTACCTAACTTATTTAAAAAAGAGTGACTTTTGACGTTAATACCCGGCACTACCCGTGCTTGTATTGTTAGGCATTTACCTACTAAATCCACCTAAAACCCTCAGCCAAGTCCCCGTCATCCCAATCTTTCCTCACCTCTAGAGGTCCTGTTGCAGTGTCTCCCGTGGGTCCCAAGCACCCCCGCTTCAGGGTCGGGCTCGCAGTACGGCGGCGAGGGTTGGAGGAAGACCAGCTCCGATTTCCGCGGCTGCCGTCCTACGCCTCCGTGTGGCTTAGACCTGAGGGTGGTGGGTTGCATAACATCAACATTTAAATTTCATTCAGATAACCGAGGATGAAGAGCATCATCATCATCAACATAATCATCATCATTCAGCCACAAGAAGTCCACTGCTGGACATAGGCCTCCTCCATGGATTTCCAAAAAGACCGGTCGGAAGCGGCTTGCATCCAGCGTCTTCCCGCCACTTGGATGAGATCGTCTGTCCATCTTGTGGCTGGCTTGCGCTTGCCGATATGTGGTCTCCATTCGAGAACTTTTCGGCCCCATCGGCCATCAGTTCAGCGTGCTATGTGCCCCGCCCACTGCCACGTGTTAAAGAGCATAATATCGACAAAATAGGTGAGACCGCCAATAGTACCTGTAAGCCAAAAGTTTCAGTAGGAGTTTGGCAAACTCCCTTCGGCCGTCTAATGTTGTAGTGATTTTGCATTATTTTTAGTGAAAACATAAATAAATAATAATAATAATCTTCTGTTCGCTGGTTCTTAAACCAGCGTGATTCTACGATTGTTGTCGTCCACTGTAAACTCACGCGCCGGTTGTGGGTGCTAGGACGGCATACCAACCTTTTTATCACCAAATGTGTGTTTGGCGCGTGGGGCGGATGCTGTGCCACCATTTTGGCAGCCATATAGCGATTTTTCAACTCCGTGGCCACGGCCTTGAAAGAGGGCAGCACTCGCCAGCAGGTTTTCATAGCGCAGGAGCCCGAAACCCCATGGCATTTGCACGCGGGCCTCACCAGGTCCTTGACGATCTGGGGCGGGATTTCAATGTTCATTGAGGGTGAAAAAGCGGCTAAGTGTAGTAGGTCGGATTTAATCTAACTTGTAACCTGTTGTTTTTTCGTATTTGTGTTTTGTGATTGTGTTTGTAATTGTAATTGTACTTGTACTTGTACCTACTTGTATTTGTATTTGTGTTTACGTACTGAGGTCTCCGTACATTATACGGGGTGTCCTAGTACTAGCATTAAGTTAGATAACCCTCGTGTTTGGTTTTTTTATTTGTACTCTGTTACTTAGCGTAAGTGCTAGCATAGCACTAAAATTGTTAAAAAAAGTGAAAATGAAAATTTTGATTAAGTTTAAATTGACCATATCTCGAAAACCGTGCAACTTTTACTGAGGTCATGTTAGGTTGGTTCGACGCCTCTGGAGCAGGTCTACCTCCAGGGTCCAATGACCCATCATTGCAAAGAACTTTTAGAATGAGACCAACTCCGAAATACCGTAAAAACTCAGCAGTTTCCTACAAACAAATTCTAGTAGCTTCTCTAATAAATATAATATAGCGTTTGCAAAATACAGCTTCATCAAATAATATGCTGAAGGAATCCTAAAAGAGGAGCTCATAACAATAAGACCTACTTGAACTCAATCATACAACAAAATATTAATGTGGCAGTCGTAAGTAATGAGATGTTAAGGCGAGTTCCCACAGACATGGCGCGTTAATATCTCACTTAAGTAGTACTTAAGCGGCTTTCAATGGGGGGGTAATGGTGGGCTCGGTGCAATGGTGCCTTTAGGGCTTGGCTGCGCAAGACCTGTGTATATTTGGCTCTCAGATCTGCCCTCGTAAGGAAGAATGCAGTAATAGCCGTTACTGCGTTTTTACTTTGGATGCAAAATTGGGCTCCCTGGTGGTATATCTATAGGTGAAAAAATAATGGTGGCTGTAGGTCTACTAGAAACCTGAAATTTCAGCAATAAAATATGCAGTAATGTATGAAATCCTTCTAATTCTAAGAAATGAATAGCTCTTTACTCAAAACTGCGTTTTTACGATTACTGCGTTCCTTCTTCCGAGGGCAGATATTTAGTCTATATATTTTACATACATTGTTCGACGACCTCTGTGGCGCAGCGGTTAGCGCATCTGCCTACCATGCGAGAGGTCCCGGGTTCGAAGCCCGGCTGGGGACAAAGAACCCCAGGTCATGAACAAGGCGATTTAGTTTCACTGCCGCTTCACGTCAAGCAGCACGCGTATCAATAATTTTAGACGGCAGCGGAATTTAATAAACTTGTCACGTGATCCGACCATCTAACTGTAATTGAAATGTAACGCACTAATAGACTCGGAGCCCTGCATATTCCGTAACTGTATCGGGCTTACAGATCCGATAGAGAGAATCTGAATAAATCTAACGAGGTTTTTGACGAAGCTGTTGACACTAGCTGGGATTTGGGAATGCGTCAATACATAGTTTTATGAAACTCTGTCCAGGCCGTCACGTTACATTGGCTGTTAGAACGTGTACAATTTTACAGCTAACTCAATGGGAAAGTTCACAGCATACTGCTACATCCTTTTGTCCAGCTGAGGAATTACGAAAGAGAATGCCTTTGTGAAACCAACTGCGGACGGATGAATGTTAAGGGGCAAGCCGGAGCCAACTAGCGCCACTAATTATAAAAAAAAGTATGACTAACGCTAGTGGCATTTTTCCGAGCGGTTCCGTGCTTCACAAGGCACGTTAAGCAGTATTGGTGCCGGCTGACACGATAGATGGCAGTCGCTATGCCAAGTCAGAGTCCTTAGGGCCGGGCGGCTTGAAAACTTCTGACAGTAAGCCACTAGTCTTACAAGCTTCCACCAATCCACTAGGCCCCCGTGGTGGAGTTTGGCCTATACCCTCCTCAGGGAAGAGACCCGTGCCCCTCGGTAGGGGTTGATGATGAAATTAATATGACTATTGTCAGTATCTGTCTGTCACCAGGCTGTATATCAAGATCCGTGATAGCTAGACAGTTGAAATTTTCACAAATGATGTATTTCTGTTGAATTGTATTTATAAATTTTTCGTAAAAATTGACCCCGTCAACTGTCCCGTCTGTGTGAAAATAAAAATAAATGATGTTATTGTATTTTTGCTATTTTTGCTTGTATTCATTTAGTGACCGATACTGGAAAACGGTTTTCAGGCTATGTCAATAAAATGTTATAAGCAAATACTGACTTTTGCTTAAAATTTATTTATTCCACTGACAGAGGCGTCGAGGTTGTGAAATTGAATCCAGAGCAAACTGAGGCGATTCTTGCATTAACTAAGAATCGCTGAAGGAGCGAGGGATTCAACACTACCGAGACCAAAAATGATTTACGCCTGCTTTTTACTACCATCTGAGAGGAATGAAAATGCGTACTTGCGTTCCAATTTTAAATATTTGACAATTAGGTAGGTGCTTAAAAGTTTTGCAGCAAAGAGTTTGGAAGTTCAATAAGTAGTTCCAAACTCGGTTTTGAAACTTATTGCTTGGGTTGGAACGAAATAGATATAGGACGAATCCTCAAGAGTGAGAGAGAAGTCCAACTTCTTAATAAATGAATGCATTTGTATATAAATTCAAAATTGGATTTTGAGTCTATTTACTTAACATAACATAACCTAACATTTACAGACAGCCACATACATTGCTTCTGGCCCCACACTAGGACACCCTGTGTCGTGGGAACCAGAAATAGCGACGTCACAAACATGTAAACATCCAAGTCCCGGGATTCTTTTTTTTTGTTCCCAGCCGGGACTCGAACCCGGACCTCTCACATGGTAGGCAGATGCGCAAACCGCTGCGCCACAGAGGTCGTCAAAGGTACTTAAAGGTACCTAAAGTTAAATAGATTCAAAACCCAATTTTGAGTCTATTTAGGGTAAACCACAGTATTGCTGGCACCCAGCTAGTCATTGGCACAGTGAGTTTTAAACACAAATATTAAGAATTAAAATTTCTTAAAGGGCATTTTGGTAGTTTTTATAATTAGCATTGTTAAGTACAAAACATACATACAAATTATAAATGCCAATGACTGATATTATTAGTGACAATGTTTATACCTGTATTGCCAATGACTGTAGTTTTGGAGATATTTTCAAATTATTATTATTTTTCTTAAATAAAAGTATGACAACAAGCAAGAATTATTTTTTATTTCCAACCTATACTCATATTCTAACAAATAAAAATGGTTAATAGTGATTGAATATGAAATTGAATGCTTAGGAAGCAAATTAAGTCAAGGTTTTGCTTAAGGTGCCAATCAATGTATAGTTTACCCTACTTTGATGCATCTTAGCTTGAACAAAACAATGGCGTGTTTCGGTCCTAAATTTGGGCATCAAAATGCATCATTTCGAGCAGATGGAGTGAAAAGTCCTTTGCTATAAACACTAAAGGTGTTAAAAGCGACAGCTACTTTGAACAAATTAATATTTGCCGATGCTGACAATTTTTTTACTCAAAAAGCAAAAATGCTCCAGGTCAGATCCATCTTTTTTTACGTTTATTTTAATTTCGTAATTACGATAATTTATTTCTTTCCCACAAAAAAACCTTCTTTCTCTTCTGATCCATCTCTCCTCGTATCGGAGTTCGTCACCTATAATTTCCCAGACACTATCCAATATTATCCATAGCGTGCGAGGAGTCACTAAAAAGGAGCTCTCACGAATGCCAAAATATAAAGTTTTAGGCCAGAAGGTTCAATAAAGTCAAATATAAAAAAAATTTGAAAATGTACCTACACTCTCTTTTCATGGACAATAAACAAATTTATAAATGTCTGTTCCGGCAAGCTTTGTTTCGCCAAAGTTTTCGTAATTTTTTCATATTTTTCCACCATTTAAACATTCCCACAAATATAAAAAAAAAACTAAATCATCGGTCCAGCCGTTATCGAATTTTAGTGAGACTAACGAACAGCATTAAATTTTTATATATAAACTAGCGACCCGCCCCGGCTTCGCACGGGTGGCAAAACGTTTCCGTGGAAATAGCTACTTACATTACTTCCGTGGAAAATTCCCGGGGTAGTAATTTTTTTACACTTTGGGTTACATGATTCAAGATTTCGTACGGAAACCTAAACTTTTTGAAAATCCAATATAACATACGCATGTTACTTACGAAGAATGTAACCAAAATTGTAAAATCGTACCATGTGTTGTCTTTCATTTTGTCTTTAGAATAAAGCTTTTCTATTCTATTCTATTCAAATAAACAATTTTTTTATCGCTCTTAAGTTGACCTTCTGTGATACTCCACTCCACGTTCCTATCTCAAGCTACTGCCAACGCCAGGGGGGTAATTGCGGCTTCCGATGGTGCAGGCCGATCGTTTCGAGCGCAAAGCTAATAGGCCCCTTGGGGTTAGATGGATCTAGAATTGTTAGTGCTGAGACGTGTTGTAAGCATGGCCGGGTTTCACTGTTGGGGTTAGCTAGGGCTTAAACACACAGCAGTCAAAAAGTGGAGTAATGCCTCTCTTACAAGGATAAGATAATCATATTTTACCAGGAACAACACTAACAAAACATTTACAGTCGATTAACAGATTGTTAGGGTGATTTTCAGAAAATGGCTCAAACTGCATAATTATTTATCCTTGGCGTATTTTGTTTCATATTAATTCAATAAAAAGTAACATAATTTTTGTAGGTTTATTGGCCCTGAAGATTGTACTGTAACATATTTGTCGGTTTTGGTGGCATCTACTACAATATATTATGTTACTTTTTATTGAATTAATATGGAAAAAAAACGCTAAAGAAATTATGCAGTTCAGTTAGCGTACCAAAAACCAGGGGTTAACTCTTTAATTTTAATAAAGTGTAATTGTTTTAAAAGATGCCGTTGGCTTACCTACTAAATAAAAATAAAAATAGATAAAAAAAAACAACGTTTGCCAGGTCAGCTAGTAAAAAAAATTATGTAACGAGCACCTCAGAAAAGCACAATTCAAAAGTATGCTTAAGCGCTTTGTTTTAAGCAATTTGTAAACATAAAATATTACCGATAATGTAAGTTGTGTAGAAAGTAATGTTAGTTGAGTAAGTACATAAGAACTGTTACCAAGAGCTTGCCGATAAACTGCATTAGCAGTTTGGCAAACTAATGCTGTTGTAATTTCGCACTGTTTTGTGAAAAAATAAATAAATAATAATAATAACCTTTCTGCCGACGCGGTTGTTGTGAAGGTTGCAAGCGCTGCGCGCGTCCGTCTCCAACTCCCGCGCATCCAGGAAGCGCCGAGCGAACCGCACCCCGTACGCCACCGCCCCGCACCCCCCGCCCTGGAACTGCTCGTTCGCTGATTGTAGCCTTCTCCTGCTGAGGTAGAGAGAGAGGGAGAGATTAAAATTTGTCATAATTTACTAGGTAAAGTACTTCGTACTAACGTAATACCAGCGTAATTCTACATCCCATCAAAAACATAAAGTGTATGAGAGCCAAGTTCAATATTAAGAACAGACGTCGTTATCGACTTCGCCGACAAAAGAATTGAGATCTATATGGATGCTGCCAAGTTCTCTGTAGAAAATCATGAAATTTTAGTTACAAGATCACTAGAGATGTAAATTGTAATTCAAGCTCAAGCAGCGGCTGCAGCTGCACGTTTTGAGGGCACCTCTTGCGCAGGCCGCACTCAGCGAATGCGCAACGCCTGTTGACATGATTGCAAGTGTGTGTGTGTGTGTGTGAAAGTGTGAGTGATTTAATGAATGAGTGAATGAGCGGAGGATTGTATGATTGATTAATTGATTGCCACAATCATGCTCACATTACAATAATAGTATGTTGGCATGCCGGCTACATCTGCAAATCTCAAGCTCGCCTCTTGCGCATGCCGCGCTTAGCGCATGCGCCACGCCATTGACGTGATGGCGAGTCAGTGTGTGAAAGTGTGAATAAAGGTCACAGCACACATATCAACTCGGAAAGGGATCATCACCGTATCGCCTCGAGCCGTTCAGCATTGTTTAAAGGAAACTTCCTACTGCAACGCAATCGGAATCGTAACGTAATCGCCTCGCCTCGGAACAAGCTCCGAACCGCGATGCGGTGCGTGGGCAACTTGCAGTTCCCGCGCTTACGTCTCTCCATAACCGAGCTTAAGTCTCTTCGGCCACCCTAAGTATTACTTTAGAGCAATCTGGTAAGTACCAGTGGTCGGCGAGCCGTAAGCACGATGTCGCCTAGCCGTAGCCGAGTTGACGAACAGGAGCTGCTGATACGCGTTGGTTACGATGCATACGTCAGGTTGACGGCGAGGCGAAAGGCGATACGGTGACGATCCCTTTCCGAGTTGATATGTGTTCTGTGACCTTAAGTGAGTGAGTCAGTGAGTGAGTGAGCGGAAGAATTAACGATTGATTGCAACAAAAATGCTCACTTATCAATAATAGTAATACCTGTTGGCATGCCCGGCTACATCTGCACATCTCAAACTTGTCTCTTACGCAGACCGCGTTCAGCGCCGACATGGTGGCGATTGAGTGTGTGAGTTAATGATTTATTGCCAAAAATGCTTAAATAAAAATGAAGATATACCTGTTGGCGTGTCGGCGGCAGCTGCACATCTCGAGATCCCCTCTGGCGCAGGCGGCGCTCAGCGCATGCGCGACGCCCGCCGATGTGATGGCGTAGGTGAACGCGGCCTCCCGGGTCGCTGTTGGCAGACACAGGGAGAAATCAGCCCTCAACGACCATCAATCATCAGCATCTCGACGCCTAATTCAACTTGCCTTGCCTTGGCCATACTATATTTTTGAACATGAACGGAAATCCCAAAACCATTTCGAGAATTATGCCTTCTCAGTTCAATTTATATTAATCAGATTTGAAATCTTCTAATATCCAGGGTGTCCCAAAACTCAACGTCAAGCCGGAACCGGGTGAAAAGGCAAGTCATACGGTTATCACAAAAAAAAAAAAAAAATAGATTTTTCTATTTATTCAATAATTTCACAAACAATTAAAACTAAAATTAAAATTAAATATGGGCATATGGGCAATATTTCAAGTTATTTTTTTGTGATGGTATTGAGACTACACCTTTACAAACATTCATACATACGTACATAACTTCAAAAACCACGATTCACCGCGAATCTCGAAAATCCAATCGATTTTTCGTATTAGCCCTGAACTAGACCCAAGAAAGATAACAACTCCATTACGGACTATAGTAAATCGCAAAATGCCTTAAATAAATACTTAGTCAGTTTTAGTCGATAAATAATGCAACGTGACTGCCAACTCCTACTTAGCAATCGTGATTGGATGCGGATTGAAAATTAAAATAACTATATTATAGACTATTTATTGCACGCGGCTTGGCTACCTGGGATTCAAATAAATATGAATATTTTCATATGAAAATATGAAAATATGGCGACAGGCTTGCCACTTGTCACGTATGGGACCTAATAAACTCGGCAAAACGTATGGGTCCAGTTCTAGAGACTGGTGCCTCTGCCTACCCCTTCGGGGATAACGGGCGTGAGTTTATTTATTTATTTTATTTTTATTTTATGAAAAAGAATCGCACGGGGTATTTCACAGGGATATCCTTGGAAAATTAAAGCGTGATGTTAAGTAAGGCCTGTATTACACCGGGGCAACACTATGCGGCATTGAGGCATGCCACAAGGCCGCATTCTACAAAGGTGCGGCAGAAGAAGAAGAAGAAGCTGCGACAGTTTGCCACATGACGCAAGGTGTTGCCATGCCACACGGTTCTTGCCACAATGTGCGACGTTTTGTAGCATGCGGCCTTGTGGCATACAACACACAGGGTATCCTAGTGTGGGGCCAGAAGCAATGTATGTGTCTGTGTGTAAATGTTATGTTATGTTATGTTAATACATAGGGCCAGTTTCTGAATTGAGAATTTTGCTAAGTAATTACTTACTGCAATCCTGTCTTCACACATTTCTCAGGAAAGAGCGTGACAGAACGTTACTCAAGTATAGATTCTAGACCCGGCGGCCATTTGATCTTATGCCATACACCGGCTGGAATAAGCACTTGTACTCTGATTTTTTATTCCGTAGAATTCTGATTTTTTTTATTATACATTTATTTTTTACAGGGCCTGTACGAAACTTTAGCCGTAACGGATGTTCGGAAAACATTTGTTACAAAAAATTGAACTTTACGCCATGATGGCTGAATACGGAATCCGTAGAATTCTGACATTTCATAAGTGTTGCTACAGAAAAAGTTCTCCGCCGAAAAAGGGACAAATTTGACCCATTTGATGGCAATAAAAAATAAAATGCTACGTATTTTTTATGTTTTACCTACAAAAAGGTTAATCTAAATATTTACTTACTCAAGTGACCTAATAAAAACATAACAAATATTTCAATATCACGAACAATATATCGAATTAACTTTAATTACTTTATTTTATTCTTTAGCTGGCATCACTGCCTACTAATTCAAGGTTTCGTAAATTATTTAGAAAAGTGAAGTATGCAGCTGTTAGCTCTCTTAATAATTTATGTCAGCGATGATGATGATGATGAAGATAGTGGTATTAGTATTAATGATGATTAGATATTTTAATAAAAATATGTTTTCTTTACGCGTACTTTTTACTGTTTGTGTGGTGAAAAGGGATACAAATTGTCACTCGCCTTAAATTCTCTTTTAATTTGGAGCTCCACACTTTAAAAAATGGATACATTCACTAACAAATTAAATGTGTAGACTCAGATGTTCACACTCGTATTGGAATTGAAAAATGTGCCCGGCCAAAAAATGTTTCTAATCTCTGACATGTCAAAAAATGATAACTGTCAGAATTCTACGGAATTAAAAATCAGACTTTAAGTCCTCTGACGTTCATGGACCTGTTGACGTCATGTCGGTCATTCCAACTTAAAACTTTATTGCAATTTCAGCAGCGCTAACAAGCCTTATGTTAAACTACCTAACCACTTATAACCTTCTACTGTAAAATTTTCCGTCCAATAAAACCATCTATTTCTTTTTGACTTAAGTGCTTATTCCTTCCCGGTCTAGAATTTACTTAGCGAAATTGTCAATTCAGAAACTGGTACATAGAGAAACTACCTATTCTGTTTTACTAAACTCAATGCGGTTCTTGAGATTCTGTTTAAACAAACACATTGTTCCTATCTTTTAATATTATAGTGATGAATAACCCTACGGTTCTACCTGCTATTGATTTTAGATTCTGAGGTCTAGGTTAATATTGGCCTGAGGCGGGCTGCGATCGTGGTCAGTGGCAATTAAGTCTGCATACCCCCTTAGGGCAAAGGCGTGTGTTTACACGTTTAGATTGAATGCCTACAAAGTTTGTTCAATGGAAAATTCAAGATTGTTGTACAAGATTGATTTTATTAACTTTTGGTATTCCTGATCGCTCGTAGCCGCCTGAGTGATCTTAAAAACGATCACTAAGGTTAAGCAACATACGGCGCGTTCAGTCCATGGATGGGTCGCCGTCTATGACTAATGCTAGTGGCATTTTTCCAAGCGGTTCCGTGCTTCGCAAGGCACGTTAGGCAGTTGGTGCCGGCTGCCGTCGATAGATGGCAGTCGTTAAGCCAAGTCAGAGGCCTTACTATGGCGGCTTGAGAACTTCTGACTGTAGGACCAGCCACTAGTCTTACAAGCCTCCACCAATCCAGACTTGGTGCCCGTGGAGTATGGCCTATACCTTCCCCAGGGAAGAGACCTGTGCCCCTCGATGGGGACATAATGGGTTGATGATGATGATGAAGGTGTTCCGGATACACTACTTGACTTTTTATCGAAAGAGTCAAGAGTAAATATTATATCTGGAATAAAGTTAAAACGTTTAGTGGTTACGTGAAAGTTTTAGTTGACAAAAGATTGATGAAAAGTGGAGAAAATTAAAGGAGAATGCCAAGATTTCTATGACGCTATACGCGACGCTCAGTTGATAGGTTATAATTTGTATTCTTGAAATTACAGAACATGAACTGTGCTAAAGCTCAGACTCCTAAGTTATAAGGGTACAATCATACCATAACAAAAGCTTTCTATTTTAAAATAACCCTATTTTATCATAAGGTTTTTGTATGGAAAGCATTTTTTTATGCCACAGAGTGTGTCTGAAGATATAATAGATACCATGGGTACCCTTAAAAAAACTAATACAAATTTTTTAACAGATTCGTAGGTTATAAAGTCGATATTTTGAATTAAAAAAAAAAACATTTGCTGCTTTTACAGGTCTTATTTATATATAGTATATTTTTATTAATTTTTAATAAAATCATTTATGCATACTTTAAGTCTGTAACTTAAAGTATTTTTGGGTAAGTCGTCTTGGGGCACGAATGGCATTGTCTTTTGGGTTTTGGTCACCATTAGCGTTGCACGGGACAGTGGAACAAATGTTTTTGATAGGTTACGATTCTGTTCTGGTAGTCAAGCATGTTGTCTACCAAGTAAGTGGTTGTGGGTTGCATTCCCGCTGGAAGCCGCCCCAGCCCGGTAACCATAGCACAGGGTAACCTTGTTTTGGAAAACAAACATTTAAACACAAACATTCAGATAGATAAATCATTTATTTGTATTTACACACACATGCAATAAAAACTATATAAAGCAGACTATACAGTAGTAGGAAGAGCAAACAACACAGACAAAACACAATGAAACTATATAACGAAACAAAAACATTAAAAATGAGACATAGCGATGCTTTATCCAATGTAAGTACTGTGGGTGTGGCAAATGCAAAAGGGCTCTGACTCAGTATAAGCTGGAGATCTGGTAGGCACTCTAGCGCTGGTCTTCCATCAGTGCCCGTAAGCCAAGCATACAGGCACATACTTCTTCATACACTAGGATACCCTGTGTCGTCGGAACCAAAACAGCGACATCACAAACCTGTAAACATCCAAGACCTGGACATTTGTTTTGTTTTTCCCTAGCCGGAGTTCGAACCCGAGACCTCTCGCATGATAGGCAGATGGGCAGCGCGCTAACGCTGCGCTGGAAAAACACCTAGACGGAGTCCATCTGTACAAATGTATGGCGTCCCCCAGTGGGAATTGAACCCACGACCTCTGGCTTGGTGGGCAAAACCTTAACAGCCTTAACAGCTAGACCAACGTGTCAGTCAAAGATGAGTTATGAGTACATAAAACATAAGCAATAAATCTAGAGATTACCATAACGCATAACTAACCTAGGTCGGTACAGTAATCTACAACGTTTTAAGTATACACTCAACAGAAACTCGACCTTTACGTTTTTATTGTAAAGTCACCCCTAATACGACTGGATAGAGTCCATTGCACATTATGTATAAGTAGATGTGGTGTCAAATGTACTGGAAAAGCACAGCTGCACCATTATCGACTGATGACTGATTGAAATGTTGTTCCTAGGAGTAGCCAGATGCATTTCTATATACAGGGTGTATAATTTCTTTACCAAAATGCGACTACAATGTAAACAGTAGTAGTATTTTATGTTGCAATCATATTAAAGGCCCGTTTTTACTGTTTCTAAAAATTGACAAGTTCAAATTTTTTTTCACAATAAAATCAAAATGTGTACTTTATGATCGTCAAAGTTGTTAGTTTCACAATTAAAAGATTATATGGAAAAGAAACTAACAAAGAAAATCCACATTTATTCTTTTCAAAACAGATTTAACCTAATTAACCAACCGCGACTCGCCAAGGTTTGCCGGAAGAAAAAGCTCGCAGAGATAATCTCGCCTTTGTACATACAGGGTTACAGGGTAAGTCGTACGGAATATTAAAAGAGGTTATTATTTAGGTCATTTCTGATGGATTTTGTTCATTATATAGGGTCCGAAAGTTAACGGTTACGGAGATATTGAATGTTAAAGATAAAAAAAAATATAATTATTTTTTTTTGCTTTTTCGTTGATTTTTTTTTCAGAATAGAGCTCCTAAAGTGAGATTTTTAAATGAATTTAGTTAAAAGGCATATCAATTGATAAAAAAATATCCCCATGGCCCCAGAGTCTCTACCCCAAAAGGCACAATATAGCCCTGACCTAGAGCTGCATATTAGCACCTCTTCTTCGACCCTGCGATGGTTGCCGCCGCGCCCGCATGGCAGGCGCAATTTATTTAGCTGTGAAAGAAAACGCCTGTGGGGTTAAGAAACATCCTGTAGACGAATTCAACTCCGGCGCCCTCACTTGTATCTGCCGACAGTCCGCAATAAGTCAATTAGTAGCGAGTCAGTCAATCAGTACGACTGGCTAATGATCCGTCATTATTTACACGTTATTGCTGTAGGTTGATCGGAATTTGCATCTTGAAATTCCCAAGCAAGTAGCCAATTATTCCGTGTCGGTTAAACGATAAAAATCGTAATATCTAATGTTTCCGGTAACATTACATACCTATCTTCTTCTTCTTATATATAAAAATGGATTGCTGTTCGTTAGTCTCACTAAAACTCGAGAACGGCTGGACCGATTTGGCTGATTTATAGTTTTTTATATTCCTAGAATTCCAGGGTGAATTGTGAGAAAATATGAAAATATTACGAAAAATTTGGCGGTTCGAAGTTTGCCGGGACAGCTAGTAAAGAATAATTATACACTTAATTATTAATATGTCTAGTTTAGTAGTAAAGAAAGTATGATTGTATTTTTTTTCATGTTAAGACTACGACGACAATGTTTACCGACGACCCACGACACACGGGCCCTGCACTAAAATACAGGAAAATAGCAAATTTTTGGAGGCAAATTATTTACATCATTGAAACTTTGTTTATAACTTCATCTTAATAGTAGAAATAAGAATCTGCAGAGTCCTAACAACATTTAGGGGTCCTACCCCCTCCCAGGGGGTATGGTCAGGGGGGAGTTTAAAAAAAATGCACATTTAACAAACTAGACGAGTGAATTGTCATTATCTGTGTATTTTTTTGCGGTGAATCAAATGAGACCTTATCTAAGCTTATATGAGTAATATTTTAGGAGATGAGAAGGGTTTTTGTTGAAAATAATCAAAAGAAAAGACATTTTAAGTCAAAAGTAGTTTTTATTACTTTTTCACCACGTAGAGTATGTATTAACTATGAACATGTTTAATTTTATTAATGTTAAATTGATTCTTCATCTTCTCCGAAATCACTGAGATCATCGTCATCGATGTCAAAAAGGGCCATGCCTTTGTCCAAGTCCGAGTTAGAGCAAGAATGCCCCTCGCATGTTTTGCATACAGGCGAGCAGGGTATCCGACTTTTTACGCATGAGGAACATCCACTTTTGCACGAGCACAATATAAGGGCCATTATTTCATCCGGAACTGGTGGTAAGGTGGTGCGAACAGGGCATAGATCACCATTTTGACGACACCAACCCCACTCTTCAGGATTCAGTTTATTTCCCAGCCACATATGTATATTCATATACCTGGGTCCTTCGAAAACCCGATGCCTTTGAGAGCATGTCTCTAGCATGCGCCCAGTTGGCTGCCGACTTTTTTGCGCAGAAGTTTAAAAATGGCCTATTTTTGGGTGGCTATAGCGGCGCTGCCATTTTGAATTTGGAACATACAAAATTTTTAATCTCAATTGGATCACCCAAAGAACATTCTATCAAAATTTGATCCAAATCGATTAACAAATAAACAACAGAGTTAGCATATCTGTATGAAAGAACGCGTTCGAAATTAAAAAATCGGCTTCATGGGATGGCTGTTCATCGTACCTTCCCCACAACTTTCTCATAGATCGCTTCTGGCTCCACACTAGGATACGTACCCTGTGTCGTGGGAGCCTGAAACATCGACGTCAAACATGCAAACATCCAATACCTGGGGTTTTGTTATTGCTCCCAGCCGGGATTCGAACCCGGAGCCTCTTGCAAAGGCAAATGCGCTAACCGCTGTGCCACAGAGGTCGACGGTCAAGTTGTCCAAAAACAGTTTCAATAAAGATAGGGTTAAACGTTACAAAAGGCTTCGAACCTCTGTGGTATACCTAAAGCGTTTTGGTGTACAGCAACAACAACATTTTACATACAGGCAGGCATATACAATAAATTGCTTCTAGCCCCACACAGAATTGGCATTTATGTTTTACAGGTACTTACCTATAAAACATATTACTATGCCAACCGATAGACAAAATTATTACAAACAACTTAATATTCTTTGACGAAATGTCGTAAGTGATATACTTTCTGAATTATTGTTAAAATGTTCGATCTTCTTTAGACATAATCATACATCTATGTAGTCTTAGAACAAATCAATAAACCTAAGCTAGCTTCTCCTAAGGTCACGATCAGCCACAGCCGCGGACAAACGAAGCAATCCCAGGCGTCGAGACACCCACTCCGGCGCATCTCGCGTGATTTATAGCGCGGGGCTAATTGACACACTGTTTGTTTATAGCCCCACCGGGCCTCAGCTGGGGTCCGTGGGGAGTGTTCCAAAATGGTCCGTTATTTTATTTCCTACTATTCATATAAAGTGTTATTTATTTATTAAAAGGGTAAGACCAGGAACTGCCACTAGTTAGGATCCTGACTGATTTACACACTTTCGCTATTATCACTTAAATTTTAATTTTGGTAGAAAAAAAATCGATTTTTGATTTTCATTCCAATTTTAAAGCTTGACTCTGTTAATTTGTATGAATAGAATCTGAAGCAATCTAAGTATTTAATAGCGATGTAGGTAACAATACTCATTAAGCGTAAAATCTCTGTTAAGAATCGGTAGTCCGGTTTTGTTTTATTTTAAAAGTCTTATGAAAGTGACCTAGCCGAGAATATATTTTTTGGAATGACAAAAATGAAAAAATAAAAAGTACCCAGTGCCGGCAGACGTGTTGAATGTCATATTTCGACATGATGAACACGACATGACAATTTTTATGAACAAAAAATTGGTAAGTCATAAAAATGTGGCAAAGAAAAACAAAACAAATAGATTCTTATTTTTGTTTTAGGAATCTAGCACCTTAGAAATGATCTAGTTTATCAAATATTTAGGACTCGGGGCCGGTTTCCGAATTGAGAATTTCACTAAGTAAACACTTAAGTAGCTTTCTGTCAAAATCTTTTCTGAGCAATTTGACGAGACAGCACAACATTTAAGTAGTTAGGTACTTAGCCAGATTCTTCAATAATTTTTAAATTGCATGACACTATGCACCTAACATTTTCCCTATTAAGTCGCGCTGTTGACCTGCGGCATACGGGAAAAAACCCTTACCCGAACAATATTCCCAAAAGTTTGTTTTCCCATCTAATAAACCTCTTATACAGCGTGTTAATTGAGCAGACAACTTCAAGTAGCTCCGGGAAGCACTTTTATTGAGCCAACTTGTTGCTTGTTTGTATAAAATTTTATGTCTCGACAGATTAGCCGTTTTCACATCGGACTGTAACTGCACGACAACGGTGGACTTTATTCGTTATTCATTTCAGGGTATCCTAGTGTGGGGCCACAAGTAATGTATGTGCCTGTGTGTAAATGTTTATGTTTTATGTTTATGTACCCCCAACCCCCAACGCGATTTAAGAATTGTGTTAAGCACACTCTTTGCAAAAAAGCTTATTATAAAATCAACGAATATTTAGAAGACAAGGACGTACGGCATTAAATAGTAGTTTAATATTAAATTAAATCAGAGGATAAATGTGTCTAGTGTTCAACACATCCAATATATTATTTTGTATGTTTTATTTGTATTAGCTTTAAGGTGATTTGAGAAAAGATGGTCAGAGTGGAGTTTTTTTTTCGCTGCCTTTTTCTCCACTACAGACGGCCCCAAGGCAGCGGCTAACATGATACATAACTGTATGTACATTGACATTCAACAAGCAGAATGTAAATTCTTTACGTTGAAATAAATTCTTGATTTTGATTTTTATTACGTATTTATTTGATTTAGCTTATTTACACTTTTTTTTGTCTACCAGTTATAGTCATCCACTTCCTGCGGTTGGCTGGTAGAAGATGGTTGTAGCATTAAGTCCGCCGCATTGCCACTGTAATTTATTACTTATGCGCAATAAATGTATTAATAATATTATGACGATGTTTGAACACAACGATTTTCGAACGGCCTTGGTTTAGGGGTCAAATTGAAGGCATTTAAAAATAATGGAGAAAATTGTGACCTATATTAATACAGCTAGAAGAAACTACTCATTAGTATTAAGCTCACCTTGTGCAATATATTTTTTCTTATCTTATCTTATAATAAACATAAACATAAGATAAACATTTGCATACAAGCACATATATTGCTTCTGGGCCCACACTAATAACAATAATAATAATAGTCACTATTTTAAAAATGTCAGAATTTATAATCCCGACGATATAGTGTTCACGGGTCGTCCAATGTAAAACGTATCCTTTTGGGTTACGGGAATTTGTTAAGCTACCGGGTGACACACGAGCTTTATCTATCGGAAATAGTTATCGGTCTGTATTCTACTCAATCGCTAGTTGTGAAGGAAAACGTTGTGAAGAAACCCCACTGTCAGAGGTATTCACCTCAGCGCCTATTTCGCTATTTGCGATGGGCAGGGTGGTAATTTCGCCTATACACTTTAGATAAGATAAGATAAGAATATTCTCCTGGCACATAGCACGAAGAACTGATGGCCGATGGGGCCGAAAGGTCTTGAATGGAGACCACACATCGGCAAGCGCAGCGTAGGACGACCAGCCACAAGATGGACAGACGATCTCATCCAAGTGGCAGGGAGACGCTGGATGCAAGCCGCTTCCAACCGGTCTTTTTGGAGATCCATGGAGGAGGCCTATGTCCAGCAGTGGACTTCTTGTGGCTGAATGATGATGATGATGATTCCCCTATTCTTCTTCTCCTTCTTCTTCCTCCTATTCTCCTTACGCCTTCTTCTTATATTCTTCTTCTTTTATAATCGTTTTTCTTTGTTTTTAGGCTGCGTCGCCAATAAGCAAACTGTTCGCCGCCGACTGAGTAAGCGGCGTATCAGTTTAGTATGCCCTTCCATACCTTTAAATGGAGTATTCACAGTTTGCTAGTTTTGAGCTCAATCTATGCAATTTGCAGCGTTACCCGCGCCGACTATCTCAGTGAGCGGCTGGCTCATAGAAAAGCCTGTTCCACTGGGCGGCGAAATAGTTTTAGTTTGCTTTGAGTATGCCGCTAAGTCGAATTTCAGTTGGCTACTTTGCGGCTCACTCAGTTGGCGGCGAACAGTTTGCCTACTGGGGACGCAGCCTTACTGTGATCTGCAGTAGTTTATTCTGCATAATCCTTCGGTCTCTTTTGAAACAGAATAACAGAATGTTGTGTTATTTTCTCGTGAAAAGAAACCTTGCCCTGCAGTGAAAACTTTTGGAAGTTAAAAGGTATTTAACTTACCCAAAGGCATGATGTGGCCAAATATGTTTCCTTCCCCGACTCCCGAGCAGTTCCACCTGGCGCCGGCCAGCTGAGCTCTGCATTCCGCGTACGCCATTCTGTGAAACACACAATTTGTCAACAATTTTCATGTTTGTGATGTGGCTGTTTCTGGTTCCCACGACACAGGGTATCCTACTGTGGGGCCAGAAGCAATGTATGTGCTTGTACAAAAATGTTTAAGTATGCTTATGTTGAACAATCAAACTTCAAAATCAAATATTTCATCCACAATAAAAACTGACCTAACCTTCAAAACAAAATTGGGATGTCCCAGAAACATTGGCATTTTTCTGAGCGGTTCCGTGCTTCGCAAGGCACGTTAAGCAGTTGGTGCCGGCTGCCGTCGATAGATGGCAGTCGTTAAGCCAAGTCAAAGGCCTTAGGGCGGCTTGAAAACTTCTGACAGTAAGACCAGTCGTGCAAGCCTCCACCAATCCGGACTTGGCCCCTGTGGTGGAGTATGGCCTATACCTTCCTCAGGGAAGAGACCCGTGCCCCTCGGTGGGGACATAATGGGTTGATGACGAGGCCATCTTAGAGCCCACGCCAGGAAGCAGCGACACTATCGTCGGGCACGACGGGGAGGCCATTTTATCATCATGAGTAAGAAGCAGATAGTGCTGGTAGTACCAACCTCAGAGCCCAACTGACCTGAGGCCGTCTCCAACGGCGGCGATGGCGGCTGGCGAGGCACGACACATGGCGCGCTGTTTGTCTGTCAGCCCTGGTGTGCCGGCGCAGACGAGACTGGCGCCCAGCGAAAGGCCTTGCGTTCTGGCTAGTCTGTGGACGAAGAAGGTTTCGTTAGCTATAGTGATAGTTGAAAACATAGATAGAAAACCTATCTAGCGCAAAAAATGACCCAACTTCAATAGCGGGATGGCGGGCGGGGGTTAGTCGGTTGTGTTACCAAACGCAGCGAGTTCTGTATTATGGGGCAAAATATCTATGCACCTGCCACCTACCACTAGACCTCAATTTTGCGAGATGGCTAAATATTTCGATGGGCTGTACATATTATATCACTGAAGTCATTCGTTTGACTTTTTTGTATAAAATCTTCCGTTACGCTGTCACTTGTTTACTATCGCTTAGTCCTTATCGCACAGAATGGACCAATCACAGAGTGACTTACTATGCAGCACATATTGCACTCATTTCATTGGTAAACACTAAATAAGAGTCAATATCGTAGAACTAGGAAGCTAGGTTCGTGTCACGGTTCCAATTTGAGTCCCTCCTAAGGCCTGCCGTACTGTGTATCGGTATTTTACCGGTTTTTAGGCTTCCGTACTTAATAAGGAAAAACGAAAACGAAATTCGTCGGCACGAGTGGTGATTAAGCCCTCTCTTTCTGAGACAAGGCCTGTGCCCTGCTTTGGGACGCAGATGATCTACATAAAATATCAGTAACCTGTTCAAATTGACACGACTTTTCATTGAAATTCGTCATCTTCATCATTATCATCAGGCTATATCAGTCCACTGCTGGACATAGCCCTCCCCTAATGAGCGCCATAGCGCCCTGTCTTCAGCTTGCCGCATCCAGCATCTGCCTGCAGTTTTTCGCAGATCGTCATCCCATGTGGAGGGCGTCCTACGTCATTGAAATTGGAGCTCGTCAAATTTAGAATTTTCGTACGATCATCTCTCGCTGCATCCCATTATTATACAGTAATGGCCATCAAACCAATAGCCGTGACCAGCGCATGACTGCCCAATTGTTGTCACACAATATCGTCGCGCCATGAAACTGTCATCGCGGTATCTGAGCGGAGTTCCGGTGATCAAACTGTTACCGTTATTGTTCAGTGGCAGCTCAAAATAAATTGTTTGACTCACATGATTCTGATGACTTTATTGGCTGCAGACGCGATAGTGCATACCCACTTTTAGATGCATTTTGGTTTAGATGTCAGAATTACATGCTTAGTTTTTGGTGATATAATATTATTATTATTATTATTATTTGATACACTAGCAGCTTAGAGCTGATGCGTGTATGTCTTGCCACTGCACTTGATTGTTTTTGGTTTTTACATAATTATCCAGTCTATTTTAAAAAAAGTTCAATAATAAGTTTTAAATTTACTAAAGTCTTTTTTAATAGCTTGAAGATAAGAAGGCAAAAAAATATTGCAAATAAAAATACAAAATCCTTTTTTTTGTGGATATATATAAGTTGGTAAATATAATATAATCATAAAAAACATACAGATATTGCTAAATCATTATTTATTTCCTTTTAAAAAACGTAACATAGCACAACAGTATGATTTCAAAATAAAATAACCAGATTCAAAGATTGGCAGTCCCTGGTCTCTGGACATTTAAAAAAAAACAACGGCCGTTTAGCTGTACCTTTATTAATCAAGAAAATTTAAAACGCCCTTTAAGGTTCAAAAGAGTTTTATTTAAATAGACTCTAAAAGAAGAAATAATTTCCGTAAGCACTATACGTTGTAAATGTTTGGTCCGGATCAACTTACTTGGCTTTTTATCGCACGAGTCCGAACAGGTTTCGCTCCGATTCGCAGAGCTTAATCATGGTGAGCAGAGGCGGAGCTCGCGTCGTCGATCAGGAGCGAAACCTGGTCGGGCTCGTCCGATAAAAAGCCAAGTAAGTTGATCCGGACCAAAAATTTATTTGCTTATGCTAACTATGAAAAACAATTTACTCAGAAGATCCAGAAATAAGGAGTTTATAGCATGACTTCTATGTTAAGTTACAGGTACACTGTGTGAAAAGCTCAACGATCAGATGAATGATAATAATCATTGCAACCGGTAACCATGACAACCAGACTTTCATGAGTACGGCAAATCCAAAGTCAAGTAGTGGACCGAACCACTTTGCAAAATCAATAACAGCTTCCTCAATAAATCAACAATTAATTGCCTTACAACTATTTTCTGTCAGCGGGTCTCAACTTGTGACTGCCACCTACAACTTTTCTGCTTTTATGCCACGCTTACATTATGCCCACTGCAGTTGAAGTGGCAGGGGAAGTAAACCTCCGTGTGGAGTTTCTGGTCTTCCATCGGACGCGTCCCCCGGGTGGCGGATAGGGGAACGCCCTCCAGATATGGAGGGTACCGGCTTCGGCCGGCGCGGACCAAAACCAGAGGGAGGGGGACGTCCAGTGGCTTGCGCTGCTGGATGTCCCGCGGGGTCCACTATGGGCCCCGCACCCGTAACCCCACACTGAGTGGGGCCGGGGGCCTTCGGGCCGCGAGGAGACAACCTCTATAAAAAACACACGGTGGGGGCCCTCGTCTATGTCCCTCTGTTCAGCAGAGGGCATAGAGGAGGTTGAGGGAGGGTCATAGACGGCAGGTTGGGGGACCTGCCGTCCGACATCGTGACGGGAGAAGGGGGTGGGGGGCCCATGCCCCTTCTCCAGTGAGGGTGGGCCCGGCTCCTTTGCGAGTCGGGTCGACGTCGCCGGGGCACCGCCTTAGCATTCGCACTGTGGTCTACCACTTGCGAGATCCGGCGGTGCCCCATTGCACGAGCGACAGGACGGCCCCCGGGGTGTCTGAGGAGGTATGCCTCTCCTATTATTAGGAGAGGAGAGTCCGACACACGGCCGTCGCCCTCCCCCAAGGGTGGCGGTTATGGTGCACGAAGCATTTCACCCCGTTAACAAAAAAGAACAAAAGGGGAAGTAAACCTGTACGTCAGCAAAAATACCAGTAGCTTGGAAAAAATAGGTGGCCAACACAATATTAAACTTAAATTCTTACATTTATATTCATTATATTATTAATTCTTAAATAGTTATTCTGCAGGATAAGCAACACTGATACCAATACTCGGCCAGCCTGAAGCAATATTACCTGAGTTGGTCAGCTTCAAACTATCCTGCGCTGATATAAATCATCTAATAACACCCCGCTACAGACATTCACCATTACATTTTATTTTCTTTAGGATCGCCAACAGGCTACATATAAATTTATATAGTAACAAAGTCTGCGTCTAAATTTCTGATATGCGGGGTGCACGTACAGGCATCATCATCATCAACCCATTACGTCCGCACCGAGTGGCACGGGTCTCTTCCCTGAGGAAGGCACATGCCATACTCCACCACGGAGGCCAAGTCCGGATTGGTGGAGGCTTGTAAGACTAGTGGCTGGTCTTACTGTCACAAGTTTTCAAGCCGCCCGCCCTAAGGCATTTGACTTTGCTTAACGACTTCCATCTATCGACAGCAGCCGGCGCCTACTGCTTAACGTGTCTTACGAAGCACGGAAGCACTCGGAAAAATGCCACTAGCGTTAGTCATAGACGGTTAACCCATCCATGCACTGAACGTGCCCTATATTATGATCGACGACCTCTGGGGCGCAGCGGTTAGCGCATCTGCCTACCATGCGAGAGGTCCTGGGTTCGAATCCCGACTGGGGACAAAAAAAAAGAAACTCAGGCCTTGGATGTTTACATGTTTGTGACGTCCCTGTTTCTGGTTTCCACGACACAGGGTATCCTAGTGTATGGGACAGAAGCAATGTATGTGCCTGTATGTAAATGTAAATGTTTAAGATCATCAGGCAGCCGGGGCTACAAGTTACAGGCTTACGTTAATTAAAATTTATGTACAGGTTGTTTCATCCTTGTTTCCGATAATATACTAATATTTTTGGCTTTACTTTGGACATTTTCAATGAGTTCTACAAATAAATAAATCTTATCTTATTTCGTAATAATATTACGTAGTCAAGTCACCGGCGCTAGTCGAAGATAAATGAAAGATTTGCTTAAACGATTACGATGAAAATTATGTGCAGAAAATGAAGTGAAACTTGTTTGTTTTGTAATAATTGATAGATAAGCGCCTACGGTCGTAAATTTAAAGATATATCCCTACAACTGGGGCTTAGTCAATAAAGCATACAGAACTACATCGTTATAATAATGCAGCCTATAATATATACCTCTTCTAAAATATTAACAGGATCCACTTACTTAATTTTTATCGGAAGAGTCCGCCCAAGTAGAGTCTCTTTGTTAGTGTCTTCTCCATGTAATCTATTAATTGTGAAAGTAACAACTTTGACGTTCATAAAGTAAATATTCTATTTGTATTATAAATATAATATTTAACTTTGACTTTGACTTAGGTTCGGCTCTGATTTGCGGAGCTCTTCCGAAAGGAATTAAGTAAGTTGATCCGGTTCATCATCAACCCATTATGCTCCGAATTGCTCGCAGGCCTGGCCACCTGAGTGATCTTAATCGATCACAAAGATTAAGCAATATAGGTCGCGTTCAGTCCATGGATGGGTGACAATCTATGATTAACGCTAGTGGCATTTTTCCGAGCGGCTCCGTGCTTCGCAAGGCACGTAAAGCAATTGGTGCCGGCTGCCGTCGATAGATGGCAGTCGTTAAGCCAAGTCAGAGGACTTAGGGCGGCTTTAAAACTTTTGACAGTAAGACCAGCCACTAGTCTTACAAGCCTCCACCAATCCGGACTAGGCCCTCGTGGTGTAGTATGGTAAATGTTATTTACGAGTACAATAAAGAATATTCTATCTATCTATCTATGGCCTATATCTTCCTCAGGGACGAGACCCGTGCCTGGGCTTATGATGAACCCATTATGTCCCCACCGAGGGGTACGGGCCTCTTGGAGGCCAGGTTTTGAGGTAGGTAGAGGCCATACTCCACCACGAGGGCTAAGTCCGGATTGGTGGAGGCTTGTAAGACTAGTCATAGAGTCATAGAGTCACCTAACTATGCTTTGAACGCGACCTAAGTTGCTTAACCTTCATGATCGTTTAACACCTTTGCAGTCCCCATATGAAAGTCTGAAAGTCACTGGTAAGTCCAAAAAAGTTGAATTCGACGTTTGCATACCACCGTGAGCCCAATGTGGTACCACGGACTTGACAGTAACGTCAGACGAGATGCCACATTCGACCCACTGGACTATGAACGTGTTAATAATAATAATAATAATAAATGCTTTTATTTCAGAATACACAGTTCCAGCTTACAAAATACATAGATCATAATAATACTATACAGAAATAAAATAAAATAAACTAAAATAGAAGAAATAGGTATAGGTAATTACAAATCATTTTCGATTTTTGTCGCGCTGAACGGAATGCCAATGTTGGTACAGTGAACTGCCCACATCCTCACACAGACACGACAGAATCTCATTCTTGGAGTCCCGCAGTCGGCTCCAAAACGAGGCAACTCTGTTACGGATAATGGCAAAGAAATCCGGAACCCTGGCCGACGCGAACATCTGTGATGCACTACAAAATCTAGGCAAACGCATTAGTATACGGAAGGCGTCATTATATTGCACTCTCAATGTACTGTACGCGCTTCTCGTGTAATTAAACCTCAGCTGGCAAGTATAAAAACTTTGACAGTACGCTTTGAATAGTGTTATTTTGACGTCCTCCGTACACTTTGCGAACCTTCGAGCGATCATGTTACAGCGCACGGCCAGGGCCCGGCGCTCCCGCTCTATGTCGTCATTATCCGTCAGTTTCTCTGTGAGGACGTGGCCTAAATACCTGAACTCACTTACAACCCGCACCGGCGACCCATCCAAATATGTTAAGTTCACTCAGGCAGCCGGGGCCACAAGCGATTCCGATGCCGACGTACATTTGTACAAATGGAGGCCATTTGCACAAGTCTGGGTGTTTTGTCATGTTTGTCATTACTTCCTTTCCTTGCAATGAAGGCATGCCTGGTTACCGTAGCTTATACATACATTATTTATAATATTATTTTAGTATAACTATCGAATAAGTCGTAGCCTGGGCTGCATGAGTGATCTTAAGCAATCATTAATGTTAAGCAACATACGGCGCGTTCAGTCCATGGATGGGTCACCGTCTATGGCTGACGCTAGTGGCATTTTTCCGAGCGGTTCCGTGCTTTGCAAGGCACTTTAAGAAGTTTGTGCCGGCTGCCGTCGTCGATAGATGGCAGTCGTTAAGCCAAGTCAGAGGCCTTAGTGTGGCTTGAAAACTTCCGACAGAAAGACCAGCCACTAGTCTTACAAGCCTCCACGAATCCGGACTTGGCCCCCATGTGGAGTATGGCCTATACCTTACTCAGGGAAGAGACACCCGTGCCCCTCGGTGGGGACATAATGGGTTGATGATGATAGATACCTATTATTTTATACAAATACGAGAGTTGTTACATTTATAGGATCTAGACTCGCGCCACCGAGTCCAGCCAAGTTCCGGAAAAAAGGAACTGGCGACGCAGCAGCCGTGTGTAATATTGCCTAGAATCCAAAGTTTCATCAATGTTGCTCAAACAGTTATAGATATATTAACGTTTAAAAACCGGCATTTTTATGACTGTCTGACTGACTCACTTATAGATCAAAAACCTATCCCACTTCTAGATGACCTAGAAACTTGATATTTGGCATCAAGGTAGACCATTGGGAATATACAAAGGAAAAAATGTAAAAACTGAAAATTATTGATATTAATATCCACATAGTATTTAGTTCCAAATTCTGCCAATAGATGGCGCCTTTTAATTCTATATCGCGGTATGGTTTGGTCTCAACCGATACTATATAATATCTGTAAACAACTTTTTGTGCACGTTTCATTGAAATGTAAATGAGTTTCTGAAAAGTCGTATGTTCGTAGCCGATTTCTAATTCATCGGTTATCGGTTCCTTGGCATTAGACTTGCGCAAAGTGTGTCCTTAGAGGGAGTTGTTATATCTCATATCTTTGATCACCGGGACACATTATATCCCAATCATATCTTACTCACCGTTGTATCTTAGCTCATACGACGTACAACAGAGTGTGAGTGGAGATAAGAGCCGTGCGACACAAGTGATGAGTCTAGTCTACCTATTTCCTACTATATCCTGCTCACAATTTCTTTCATAATCACAACAGATTGTACCTACTATTATTTTCAAATTTTCTTCATACTTTACAGACTTAGGACTGACAACCTGAACAGAGTTAATATAAATGTATCACTTCAGTAGCAAATATACGAACAAATTAGACTGTGAAACAGGTTGAGGTGGGCATATTTAAAAGTTGAAAATATACAATGATTAAAAATATTTAAAATCACGTCAAATCAGATCGCTTGATGACCTTCAATCGCAAACTAACTCAAAACAAGTATTTACGTAAACAATGCATTCGCATTTGTGCCTAATTTTAATTGCTTTTTTAACTTTACCGTCTGTGACCTACATAAAGACTAGTTTTGACTTTCCCGTGCTATGCACCAAAGTAAGATATCGAAAAGATCACCAAAACGATATATTTAGTATGAATCTGGTGACCTCCGTTTCACAAATCGGTAATTAAAGCGTGACAAACATATATGATTATCTTCTTAACCGTTCATCTCATTAATACGAGTATTGCGCCCGAATGCACGATGTTAGCCGAACAAGCCAGGCGTACCAATAGCGATCAAAAAGGTCACCAAGTCAATACATTCTTAAGAATTTGGTGATCTTTCTCTCGTCGCTCGTTTGTTACTACGACGAGAAATGCGGCCGAATGTATCCGATGACAGCCGATCTCGATCTCGCTCTCGCGCACTGTGTATGAGCTGGATAAAGTAGCAGGAGCTTAGTAGGAGAGGGAGCCAGATATAATTGAAATCTCCGAGATATAACAGGGACACACTTGACGACTGGGGAGATATGTGTCCTATCATATCTGGCTCCTGAGTTACCCAAGGCTACTTGGCATGGCAATAAATACAGCGCCACCAAGTTATCTGTCTGTTCAGGTGGCCAAAATTGTAACTAAACTAACTAACTAATAGTAAATCCTGTTCCCATTTTTTTTTTTCATTTATTCACTTACTGAGATTTATAGATACATTTTCGTTAAAATTTTAAGACGAGTTAAAATAATCTCATTTTTCTGAGTAAATTTCATAAATGTTATTACTAAATTCTCCACTAGCGCCGCTATCAACTGAACAGATAAGGTGGTGGCACTGTAACGATGTATTTATTAGTGATCAATACCAATAATCTCTGTACAAAAAGCAGTGATATCCCATCAAAAACATAAATGTGAATGATAGAAGAGCCAAGTTCGATAGGTATTAAGAACAGACGTCGTTATCGACTTCGCCAACAAAAGAATTGAGATCTATATGGGTGCTGCCAAGTTCTCTGAAGAAAATCATGAAATTTTAGTTACAAGATCACTAGAGATGTAAATTGTTATTCAAGTTTAAGATTTGACTTGGCTAGTTTTCACACGTACAGGCTAAATAATATTTATTTAATGAACTCTACTTCGTTTAGTCATACGGGGGTTAGTGTACTTTCTGTCTGTATTGTACTTATGCTGTTAGGTTGATATAATACCTATGTGACTTTTCTGAAATTTGGTTTGTGGGTAAAAACTAGCAGTCAAATCTTGAGCTTGAATTGCAATTTACATCTCAGTGATCTTGTAACTAAAATTTCATGATTTTCTTCAGAGAACTTGGCAGCACCCATATAGATCTCAATTCTTTTGTTGGCGAAGTCGATAACGACGTCTGTTCTTAATACCTATCGAACTTGGCTCTTCTATCATTCACACTTATGTTTTTGATGGTAATTAATTAGTTAATAGCCTATTTACATAAACATAAGTATAAGCTCGTTTTGGATAATATAACCCCCATAAAACTACAAATATATCTAGCGTGGTTTGTTCTCCACTAAAGCTCAAATTCTAAAACTCATTTCAACAAATTATCCAAGCATTATTTATGAGCGATTTGTCGGCCGCCGCCCACCTGCTCCCTTATTGATATTAAACGCTCATTAACTCGAGTCGGTACGCGTTTTAATTACTGGACGTTAATCGATAACTTTCTAATCGATTTCAAGCGTTTGTTTGTTTTGGTACTGTTTGAGATATTGTTTTGGGGTTCCGTACCTGGAAAGAAAAAAATACGGAAGCCTTACGCCCTTTCTGCCCTGTTCCGGTCCGGCGTCGGAACCGGAATCAGTCATGAGAAAAATATCGGATGCCGGATTATGCTTCTCCACTTCATTCGACTATAATCGGCAATGGACGTGACGCAGTGCTTCATTAAAATTCCTCCGTTTTTCTATTCGAGGCAGGGAATGTTTTCCACACATTCTATTAATCTAAGTAAATAGTGTGGAAACGTTTTCGGGTTGTATCATCATCATCATCATCATCAACCCATCATGTCCCCACCGAGGGGCACGGGTCTCTTCCCTGAGGAAGGTATAGGCCATACTCCACCACGGGGGCCAAGTCCGGATTGGTTTCGGGTTGTATGCGCGGTGCAAAAACGTGTATTGTTTTTTACGTCGATCACTTCGGCCCGGTAAAATACCGTTCCAATCTAGCAAATTATCGGACCCTTAAAAACAGGATGCCGGAGTAGTGGAGAAGCTATTTATTTTATTTCTTCACAATGTATATGTTTTAGAAAACAGTAAGTGCCTGAACTCTTCACGAGGCAAGTCCGTGCTGAAGTGATCAGATTCCATTATCGATTGCTGTGTAGGTGAGAAAAGGCAGTGTCACAAAGTCATTTAAAACACGTTAACAGACGTCACATCTCAGTAGATTAGATTAGATTACTAGAATTCTTGTGTATTTCTAAATCGGAACGGTAATTAACGTTTGCCGGACCGGAGAAGTGGAGAAAAGGCCTTATGGGATCATTTTGTAGTCCATCCGTCCGTCCGTCAGTCAGCTGTAAAGACTCTACCTTGAGAACTCGTTGAGGTATAAAGTTGAAATTAAAACCATATAGGTACTCAAATCTACGGTCCCTTGAAGCTATGAAATATCAATTACCAAGAAATAGATATTTACATACAAACATATACGACTAACGCTAATGGCATTTTTCCGAGCGGTTCCGTGCTTCGCAAGGCACGTTAAGCAGTTGGTGCCGGCTGCCGTCGTCGATAGATGGCAGTCGTTAAGCCAAGTCCGAGGCCCTAGGGCGGCTTGAAAACTTCCGGCAGTAAGACCAGCCACTAGTCTTACATGCGTCCATCAATCCGGACTTGGCCGCCATAGTGAAGTAAGGCCTATACCTTCCTCAGGGAAGAGACCCGTGCTCCTCGGTAGGGGCATAATGGGTTAGTGATGATTATTGCTATTAGATAACCAGACCATGATTTTGTTTTTTTTGTCTGTTTATTTTGTTTCTGTGATGTGTCTCGCTGGTATAATAATTTTTTTTTCTTCTTCTTCTTCAAACAGATAAAAATAACACCCATTTTACTTAATGTACTTATATCGTTCAATTGTAAAACTATATGTTTATTAGAAGGAAAACCTACAGTAATGTTTACTTCTCAAGAAAGTAACTTTGAATACAAACAAATTTGTGTATACAGCAGATAGTCAATAATATGACAAAGTAGTACATCCATCTAATTAACGTTGTCCAACAAGATGTGCATACAATTTCCTTACAGACGGCCTAAGTCACTTGGGAACAGGGCATCGATTCTGGTAACTTCGCCGAACTTTACTTTCCTAATAATACAGTATGTTAGGTTTCAGAATATGCCTCGGGCTCTAGAGTAGGCTTCGGTTTTCTCCGAGTATAATACCGCACCCTAGAACAACGTGATATTTCGAAGAAAACCATTTTTTATTCATAGAAATTTATTGTTTTTAACGCGTTTTATTTACTCCGAAAACGCCGGAATAAGGAGCAAAAGAGACACTGCATCACGTTGTAGCACTATCGCTTTCGGCCATTACTCGAAACCTTAAAAAAATGCTCTCATGTAACGTAAGGGTTCGGAAATATCACGTTGTTCTTGCAAGTGTGCGATACTACTTCCCGCTGTGTATAGAACTTTTCTTCACTATTCTGAAAAGTTATGTAAAGTTTTATATAACAATACAAAATAAACCTAAAGTTATTAGTTAATAGTTATTGCAATATAATCGGTTTAATCGATAGTAGCCGAGGTATATTAATAAACCTAAAGTTATTAGTTAATAGTTATTGCAATATAATCGGTTTAATCGATAGTAGCCGAGGTATATTAATAAACCTAAAGTTATTAGTTAATAGTTATTGCAATATAATCGGTTTAATCCATAGTAGCCGAGGTATATTCTAAAGGCTAACAGACTGTAACGTCCACTCAACACAATCACTCGTCCTTGTTGTTGGCGACAAACGTTTTTTATTGTTTAGTTTTATTTTCTATATTTGACCTTGAAAATAACAAAAGAAAACCATTATTATTTTCAAGATCAGGACTCAAGAAGACAAAAACATTTATTATAGCAACAAGACCCATCATCAACCCATTATGTCCCCAGCGACGGGTACGGGTCTTTTCCCTGAGGAAGGTATAGGCTATACTCCACCACGGGGCCAAGCCCGGATTGGTGGAAATTTGTAAGACTAGTGGCTGGTCTTACTGTCAGAAGTTTTCAAGCCGCCCCCTAAGGCTTCTGACTTGGCTTAACGACTGCCATCTAGCGACGGCAGCCGGCACCAATCCGTGCCTTGCGAAGCACAGAACCACTCGGAAAAATGCCACTGGCTTTAGTCATAGAACGGTCACCAATCAATGCACTGAACGTGTCATAGCTTTCATGATCATTTAAGATCAGTCAGGCGGCCGGGGCTACGAGCGAATCCTATGATAAAAACAGCAGTTTTCCTGAAAAAAAAAAACAAAGTCGTTGCACTAAAGTAAAAAATAATAATTATAGAGTAAAGGGGTTTGGGTAACTTTGTATGGACGGTTGGCGTCAATTTTTTTTGAGCGGCCACCTTTTTTTTCGGTGCAAATTTTTTGTACAAATACTAATTTAACTTAATATATATATAAAATAAGGTTAGCTGTAAGTAATATCGGGAAAAAGTAATGGCTCTTCAAAAGCATAAAAAAAAATGTTTTATTCTGAGAAATTATGGGACGTTGCTTTCTTGTGTCGTTATGGAATCGCGTGAAACCAATTTTAGTATAGGGCCCTCGCCCACGGCGACTTTTTGCAGCGATGCTGTCGCGCGTTCGTCGTGATTCAGTCGCGATGCAAACGCTATACTGTCTCGCTTCTGTCACAATGCAAACGCGATTCAGTAACCCTTCCTCCATTCTTTCCTCGAGGTCGTCCGACACGGTCGCGCGCTCGCATCCATACCTACAGCCGCGATGCTGTAGTGCGTTAGTAGCGCGTTGGCATCGCTTCTGCAGCGCGTTGCAAATGTGACCTGCGCGCGTTAATAGCGATGCTGTCGAGCGCTTACTAAACGCGCGACAACATCGCTACAGGAATTCGCCGTGGGCGAGGGCCCTCCTAAGGACACAAAAATGCCTACGATCGCCACAGTTTTAGGCCCTTCTCCCACGGTGACTTTTGTCAGCGATGCAGTAGCAATGCTGTCGTGGGTTCGCCGCAATACAGTTGCGATGCGGTCGCTAGCTGTATGACCTCGCCCACATAAGCACGATTCAGTGGCGATGCAAACGCGATTCAGTGACCGAGGGGCCACTCTTTCTCCATTTTTTCCCCGATGTCGTCCGTCACGCCGCGCGTTTGGATCAATACAGTCGCTATGCTGTATCGCGTAGGCATCGCTTCTGTAGTGCGTTGCAAATGCGACTAACGCCCGTTCGAAGCGATGCCACAGAATACAGGTACAGGTACAGAAGATTCACTCCGCAAAATCAATTAAAGAAAAAGGGACTCTAGTAGCGATACATTTAGGTGCAATTCAGATCGCACGGCGCTAAAAAAGCTATAGTTATATTCACCTACATGTTGCCTCTATTTCTACCGCGTAACTCGCGCGTGCGTCACCGTGCGCGGGAGTTCCCACTTATCAGCCACTCTGGAGTGATCACCGCATGTACTTACGCGTTCGATATCTACACGCGGAGTGTGACAGGCGCGTGTTAACAAAACGCGCGACGGCATCGCTACAAAAAGTCGCCGTGGGCGAGGTCCCTAAGTTACTGAATCGCGTTTGCATCGCAACAAACGCGTGACGGTATCGCGTTTGCATCGTGGTTACGTGGGCGAGGGCATATAGGTAGCGAGCGCATTGCGACTATATCGATGCGAACGTGCGATGGCATCGCAGTAGCATCGCTGCAAAAAGGTGGCCGTGGGCGAGGCCCCTTAATCACAACAGGGGCCCACCCTCCCTCCATTCTTTTCCCGATGTCGTCCAACACGGTCGCTCGTTTGTATCGATATAGTCGCGATCGGGGAAAGAATGGAGGAAGGGCCCCTATGTAACCGAATCGCGTTTGCATCGCGATAGAAGCGCGACGGTATCGCGTTTGCATCGTGACTGAAGCGCGGGTACGTGGGCGAGGCCACACAGCTAGCCACCGCATCGCAACTGTATCGCGGCGAATGCACGACAGTATTGCTACTGCATCGCTGCAAAAAGTCGCCGTGGGCGAGGGCCCTATACTTAAGGTTGGTGACCCATGGCATACATGAATAATACCGCATGGTTTCTCGATTATTTCGACTAGAAATAACTTAAAAATTCGTAGTTTTTACTTACTACAACAAAAATGATTAGGTTTTACGATTAAACTATGAACTGTTATATCTCGGCTCCGATATGGTTTAGCTATATGTATATACTCCATAATAAAAATTGTTTACTTTATACTGCTCTTTCGTAAAATACAACTTTTATGAATGGCCGCCAAAATTTAAAACGACGCCAACTTTACCCAATCCCCTTTATAATAAGTATCTTAACGAGGATATTCTGGCAGAACCGAATAAGTTCAAAATTTCAAAAAAAAACTTTCTAATGCAGTTTTGACTGAGTATTTAAAATGAGTATATCTGCATTGGAAACTATTTTTTTTAAATTTTGCACCTATTCGGTTCTGCCAGAATACCCTCGCTATGATCTTAGCAGAACTCGGCCCCAGGCTGCGTGGGCGCAGTGTGAATTGGCAGCGCGTCTGTCGCGGCCGCCCGTTAATTGCGCCTCTCATTACCGACTCGGTATTAATGACACGACTATGTTAGGGACCAAACTCTGATTTACGGTGAAATGAATGACAGTACCGTCTGGAGAAGGAATTTCGTAACGGCGAAAGTTTTGAAATCTGGTCCCCTATTCTAATATTTTATGTAAGCAGCCTATGTAAGTCCCACTGCAGGGCACAGCCCTTCTCTCAATATTTCAGGTTTCCTCACGGCGTTTTCCTTCACAGTTATAACTTGTTAAAAAAAAAAGTCATTGTCAGGTACATTGTACGTACTGGGTATCGAACCTGGGTCTCTTGCATCCTAGTCCACTGTACTACCCATTGGGTTACCACCACAATAATAAAATAAAATAAAAATGGTTTTATTCAAAGTAACCTAGAAACTGAGACAAGTTAAAGACAAGTTAGAGCACAAGTTAAACTGGGTGTTCTTTTCAAAAACTTTTTGGAGAAACATAACATAAATGGCACATACATGAATAATGGACATTTTCAAAATTTCGAATCACTCGTAGCCCCGGCGCGGCTGCCTGAGTGATGTTAAACGATCACGAATGTTAAGCAACATAGGCCGCGTTCAGTGGATGGATGGGTGAGCGTTTATGACTAACGTCAGTGGTGTTTTTCCGAGCGGTTCCGTGCTTTGCAAGGCACGTTAAGCAAGTTGGTGCCGGCCCCTGTCGATTCATGGCAGTCGTTAAGCCAAGTCAGAGGCCTTAGGGGCCGTTTGAAAACTTCTGACAGTAAGACCAGTCACTAGTCTTACAAGCCTCCACCAATCCAGACTTGGCCCCCGTGGTAGAGTATGGCCTATACCTTCCTCAGGGAAGAGACCCGTGCCTCTCGGCGGGACATATTGATGATGATGATGACTTGCGAAGCACGGAAACGCTCAGAAAAGTGCCACGTTCATTAGTCATAGGACGGTCACCCATCCATGCACTGAACGCGCCCTACGTTACTTAACTTTCGTGATCGTTTAACATCACTCAGGCGGATATTTAATAAGTACTTTTAGCGACACTGCGTAATATAGCAGCCATCTGAAGGCTACGTCACTTCCGTTAATAGAATGTTTATTATGCATTTATTCAGCAATATCTCTTCAATAATGTGTAGGCTATGGCCGCATCTTCTTTAAGATACCGGAGCGACCGTTAAAATAAACATGTGTTCGTTATTTAGAGCCTTCAAGAGATAAGCTCGGTGGGACATGTGGGAAGAAGGGTTCTAATAGCTAATTTCACGACTCTGTGGCGCAGCGGTTAGCGCATCTGCCTACTACGCGAGAGGTCCCTGGATCGAATCCCGGCTGGGGACAAAAAAATGCTAGGTTGATGATGATGATGAAATGGGCTTACATTTTTTTTAGTATCACTGAGGTTGAATTTTTTTAGTAATTATAACGATCTCACCTCTAACGTCGCCAATTTCGCCCTTGAGTTACAATTTCAAGATGCCAAAAAATTTCAAGATTCGACCTCTGGACCTAGTCCAGAGCCTCGATTTTGTTAGTGCATTATAGTACGATGACAGATAAACGGTCGGGGTACGTGACGCGTTTCTTCGTATCATTGACGCCTAGATTGTTTGATATGTGTGCGCGCGTAGACTTGTTCATCGCAATGTTCATGCAACTGTCACTGTAATACTATGCATTAACAGAATCTATGTCCTGGACGTTTACATAATAATAATAATAAATAAATTCTTTATTTCAAAGTAGTGGTTACAAAAATAGAAATAACATAGAGTTCAACCATTCGGTGTGAATAGAAGAACCCAAATGATATTAGTTGGTATCTGGTGCTATAGCTAGGTTATCATCTAACCTGTATTTATAACACACAGGCCCGTTCCTCATTGCGAGTCTGTCTTATTAAGAAATTTAGAGAGGTGGTGTGAAATAAAACAAAATAAATTATAAACTAACATGCAATAAGCACGCACGCAGAACATCGCATGCGCGCGTGACGTGAGTGTTTGTTTGTGTGTGTGTGTGTGTGTGTGTGTGTGTGTATATGTGCGCGCGTGTGTATATGTGCGCGCGTGTGTGCGTGTATATGTGCGCGCGTGTGTGTGTGTGTGTGTGTGTGTGAGTGTGTTTGTGTGAATAGGTGAGTGAGTTAGTGCGTGTGTGAGTATATGCGTGAGGGATAGACTTTGCCATCATTTAGAGGATATTATTGGGTTATTTAATTTAAATTGACGTGATATATATATATATATATATATATATATATATATATATATATATATATATGTATATATATATATATCAGTTAATGTTATTATGATATACGAGTCATTGTAACGGGAAGGGATTAGTGGAGGTCAAAAGGTTTTCGGTTTCATCATAGGAAAGATTTAGATCGTTTTAGAATTTTAGTTGTAATAATTTTGCATTGGGATGTGCACAGGGGATATACGTAATGGTTTGTGATGTCGCTGTTTTGGTTCCCACGACACAGGGTACCCTAGTGTGGGGCCAGAACCAATGTATGTGCCTGTATCATCTTATCATCAACCCATTATGTCGCCACCGAGGGGCACGGGTCTCTTCACTATGTAAATAAATAAAAAAAACACAACCGCAATATAAACTCACGCCCGTATTTCGGAGGGCTAGACAGAGACAAGAGTCTGTCACTTGCCACGATCCTGACTTTCGGGTGCAACTTTCATTAGTCGTTGCATGCACGCACGGCGGTTTCGCATACTATTTTATGGTGTCGTCAATGATAGGGCGAATCGCTCGTAGCCCCGGCTGCCTGAGTGATCTTATGCGATCACGAAGGTTAAGCAACATAGGGCGCGTTCAATGCATGGGTGGGTGATCGTTTATGACTAACGCTAATGGCATTTTTCGCAAGGCACGTCAAGCAGTTGGTGCCGGCTGCCGTAGATAGATGCAGTCGTTAAGCCAAGTCAGAGGCCTTAGGGCGGCTTGAAAACTTCTGACAGTAAGACCAGCCACTCGTCTAACAAGCCTCCACCAATACTGACTAGGCCCCCGTGGTGGAGTGTGGGCAATACCTTCCTCAGGAAAGAGACCCGTGCCCCTCGGTTGGGACATAATGGGTTGATGATGATGATGAAATGGGCTTGCATTTTTTTTAGTATCACTGAGGTTGAATTTTTTTAGTAACTATAACGATCTCACCTCAAACATCACTAATTTCGCCCTTGAGTTACAATTTCAAGATGTCAAAAAAGGAATTGGCATCTTCATTCTATTCTATTCTACCTGTAAACGATTCTTAAAAAGCATGAACATAAAGCGAATTTAAATGAGGCTTAATACCTTTACAATCAATTTTCTCAAGATTTTTTGTATCAACAATTCCGTATAGTGTAACGAAACTTTAAAGACTAAGCAGCCGTCTCGCTTAAAACGATCGTAAAATCGCTTTTACAACATATTAAATGCCACTTTTAACTTCAATTCACGCTGAGCTTACTAGTCCGACAGCGATACGAGCATGGTTTAACTTGTTTTGGATATCAAACCTTTTTTTAGGTAGCCGATGTTGCTTTGAGTATTTAAAGCAGCGTTCTACAGGTTATAATTTAAAATCTGAAAAATATCATCATCATCAACCCATTATGTCTCCACCGAGGGGCACGGGTCTCTTCCCTGAGGAAGGTGTAGGCCATACTCCACCACGGGGGCCAAGTCCTGATCGGTGGAGGTTTGTCATAGACGGTCATCCATGGACTGAACGCGCCCAATGTTGCTTAATCTTCGTGATCGTTTAAGATCACTCAGGCACCCGGGGCTACGAGCGATTCTAAAAATATCTAATATGTAAAATTGTCGTGTCATAGTGCGCATATAGTTTGACGTTTGAATCGGTTTGACAGATTTTGATTTAACTTTACATGTATGTCGGGTAGGTTTGAGAATAGGTTGTTATCTGGGTGAATATACGTTATTTGATTTTTTTTGTGTCCCAGAAGGAAATGTAATCTGTTCCATTCAATATTGATAATTTCTCTATTTTACACAATTTTTAAATGTTTAATGATGAGGGCCAGAAGATTTTTCCATTTTTTTGAATTTCATAAGCAGCAGAGGAAAATGTGTTACCAGAGGACTGACACTATTGGCAGAGTAGTCACAAATTAAACCAGGGAAGTGACAGGCCATTGATTATAGCTAAGAAAGGGGACACGTATTAAATAAAACATGAAATATGCCAGAGGAGTGACGCCAGAGGAGTGATAAAATCGCACAAAACCTACAAAAACATATCACTCGCTTTCCTGATCACCGTTTAACGTAATACATGACATCTACACACGATAAACATTGCATTGTGCAAATATACAATTTCGTAACTATAAAATACAAAAACATAGACATGCCAGAGGAAATACTCTGAATATTCCTACAGTGAATCGCAAATTTACGCTATATTATAGGAATTTTGCTCAACGTCATTAGCTTGTTTCTAACTTAACACTATTGTATGCGCGTAGTTCATGGACAAAAGCATACCTTTGCGGTTTTAAGTCAAATTTTACTTCTTTGAGTTTCGCCAGATGAAGTGACATTATTGTAACGCGACATGAAAGTAAGTTATTTTTCTTTATATTAATAAAAAAAATTACTGTATATTTTGATGAAATATGTTTCGATGTTTATAAAAGCATATGATCATATTTGAAAAAAACATAATGGCATACGTATTTAAAAATATCTCGCCAGAAAATCATTATAATCTAGAAATGGGGAGGCCAGAGGAGTATATATATATTTTTTTTTCAAATTCAAATCAGTTTATTGCTTCATGTGGTACAACAGTTCTTAATAACAATTAACAATTACAACTAAATTAAACAATTATCGTGAATAGACTATGTGGGCCAAATAAAAGACCATATTCTTTAATGCTTAAGCATACGGACGCAATAATATAATAAGTTTAACATAATATTTGTCCATGGACCGTAGAAATTCAAATAGCGTATATTGACCCATCTATGTTTCATAGCCCCAAGTGAAAAGGCTGGTCAACACAAAGTTTTTAAAAATTATAATCCCTTTCAAACAATTTATTTGGCGAAACAACGTTTGCCGCGTCAGGTCGGCCGATTTCAAGCATTTAAAAACCTTAGGCACTCAGGTTTCCTTACGCTTACTTTCTTCTGGAACTGCTCCTACAAATTCTATTTAATTTTGAGAACCAATAAAAATAGAGGCCCAGAATTAAATTACCTGACAGATTATGTTAATACGCACCATATTAAGATATACTTAACTCGAGTAAGTGTCTATAATTTACTCGGAGTTATCCATACAGTTACGGGGAAAGTGGAATTGACGAAGTTATCTCATCATTACCATTTTAAAGAATTTGTATTTGAGCGCTGGGACTAGGTATTTGATTTTTTTTCTGTAGCTTTAGGGTAATGTGTTCTACTGTGTAGTAGTTATAGCTGGACCTTGATTCTGTTGGTGGACTATTTTTCAATTGCAGTTACCTGGTCGGTCCACGATATGTTTTTAAATTCCATGGACGCCTAGAATTTTAGAAACGCGTGCGCGCATTGTTCGCTCTTAGCAATCGCTCAATCGCTAGTAGGCCCGAACGCCTGAGTAATCTTATACGACCACGAAGGTTACGCAACATAGGGCGCGTTCAGTGCATGGATGGGTGAGCGTTCTATGACTAACGCTAGTGGCATTTTCCGAGCGGTTCCGTGCTTCGCAAGGCACATTAAGCAGTTGGTGGCGGCTGCCGTCGATAGTTGGCAGTCGTTAAGCCCAGTCAGAGGCCTTAGGGCGGCTTGAAAACTTCCGACAGTAAGACCAGCCACTATAGTCATCATCATTATCATCAACCCATTATGTCCCCACCGACGGGCACGGGTCTCTTCCCTGAGGAAGGTATAGACTATAGTCTACCATGGGGGCCAAGTCCGAATTGGTGGAGGCTTGTAAGACTAGTGGCTGGTGTCTTACTGTCAGAAGTTTTCAAGCCGCCCTAAAACCTAAGAAAATCGATATTAAAAACAAATTTGAATCATGAGTTAAGGCAAATAAAATTAAGTAGGTAAGTATATTACAAATAGCAGCTTTATAAAAAAGCCATGGAAATAAGGCCTTCCTATCAGTATCAAGAGATGCTTCTAGTGGTTCTTGTTCACAGAATGAGAACTCCAGCCACGCGTCATGTAAATCATTTGATGTAATGTTAATGAGATAGGAATATAGGATTATTTGGAAATAAATCGTTCGAATAATAATTTATTGAGAGCTTAGCATTCTGGATTCCTTCGCGGGGACAAATTCCATGAAATTACTCTGTTCGTCTACTCAAGTATTAAGTTATTGAGCGAGCCAACAGATGGCCTTAGTGTTGCGATTTATTGCGTCTACGCTGCGCATTGTTATTTTTTTATCGAAAGGGTCCGATCAGGTTTCGCCTTGACGACCCGAGCTCCGTCTCTGCTCACCATGATTAAGCTCTGCGAATTTACTACCAAAATTGCTAGAACAAATACGGCAGACTTAACAAAAACATTTTTAAATTACTAAATTAATTACAGTTGGGACAAAACAAGTGTGAGACATGACATGCCTTTCGATAGCGCTGTTTTTCAGCACTCACCTGCTTATACATACATACATACATAAGTTCACGCCTGTATCCCAGAGGGGTAGGCAGAGACCAGGGACTGCCACCTGCTTTAACATCTAACTGTAAATTAGTTCCTTATCCTAACTTATAAGTTTAACATAAATGAGTTGCCCAGTGTTTAAACATAAACAGAAACATTTACATACAGGCACTTAATATATAGCTTCTAGCCCCACACTAGGATACCGTATCGTGGGAACCAAAAATAGCGCCACAATGACATGTAAACATCCAAGACCTGGGATTTTTTTTCTCGGCCAGGGACAAAATAAAATATTACACCGCATTTTCAGCAGTCATCTGAATTTTTATATTATTGAAGACGATCTAATAAATTGAAGATAATTTAAAACATTGGACAGATGTCTACGGAATAGGTCCACAGATAGCCGTTAGTGGAATCGCGATCACGTCCTTAGTCAGTTTCGTAAAACTGTCTGTCTCGTATGTTTCTAGACATTCTCTCAGCTAGGTATTTCCTAATTGGCCGCCCAGAGATTTTTCTCTGCGAAAACGAAGGTTATTACCGCGTATGTATGTTTGTGAATGAAAAAAAATTAAATGAAATCGATGATAATTATATTTAAGTTAGGTTTATTTTTATTTATTAATTAATATTATATTATTGTGTGTTTTGGTAATAAACTTTCTTTAATAAAGGTGAAAAAGAAAACCAAAAATGAAAACGAAAAACTATTTAGTTGTTCCAAAACCAATCATAATAGAAAAGGATGAAGCCCAAGTTTCCACACTGGATTCCCTGTGTTGTGAAAACTAGTCCCTAAGCTTAATGGATGACAAAAATAAACTAGGAAATTATAGTACAAGTTAATTCATTATCAGTGGTATAAGAGTATCTGGTGCGGCTGAATGATGATGAATCCGTTTAATTTTAACCTCGATTGGTCAAATTACTAAGGTTTACAAGAACTATATCGAATTCGTTCTCTTTTTGTGTCGAAAGTTTAACCGACTCATAAAGGTTTTGCTTAAGGTTATTTTTTTTAAATGTATTGATTATTTATTCGTACAATATAGGTAGGGTATTTACAAAACTAAAACTAAGTAATAATATTTTATTTTTTTTCAATATTATTACATATTAGTTTTAGTTTTGTAAATAACCTACCTTATAATTGAAGACATGAGTGGATGAAGGTGATATGTCGTATTTTTGGCTGTTGGTGTTTTTTGTGTGGAAAAAATTGTAGAAAATTGTAGTAATACTTTAACTTCAATTTACTCAAAATCTGAAAAAAAATGCACTTATCACCTTCATCCACTCACGTCTTCAATTGTATAAATAAATTCTTAAGATTTTTAATACCTAGTTGGGAATTTGGTTTTTGTGGTGCTCAGCAGAGGACCACATTTTTGCGTGCGATTCGCAAAAACCAAAGAATTTATTACGAAACCTAAAAATTTAAAGCATGTCGCAAGGTACAACATTCGATCCGGGCACACCAACCCATACTTCCCCTGATTTCTAACTAGACTCGACAGTATAAGTCATGCATGTAGTTAGATATTTTATTTATTTTGATTTAATTTTGGCAATGGAGACCACACATCGGCAAGCGCAGCGTAGGACGACCAGCCACAAGATGGACAGACGATCTCATCCAAGTGGCAGGGAGAGGCTGGATGCAAGCCGCTTCCACCCGGTCTTTTTGGAAAACCACGGAGGAGGCCTATGTCCAGCAGTGGACTTATTGTGGCTGAATGATGATGATGAATTTTGGCAACAAATAGTCGTTACAGGAAAAGTTAAATAACAATTACAAAAGTAGAGATACATAAACTTATACTGCCGAAAATATACAAAAATTATATGAGGAGTGTCTGTTCAAAAGGGGCTGAAGTCAACATAAGCAATTTTTGGGAAAACAGCAAAAACTTGTAATTTGGTCTGTGTTTATTTTTTACTCATTAAAAAAGATTAGTCATAAAGAATATATTACAAATAATATTTAACAGTAGTTTTCAATAATAAATGTTTTTTTTAAATCTGTAATAGTCCCCTTTGTTTAGGCACTGAATAAATAGTCCCTTTTGAACAGACACTCCTCATATGCTCTGGGGTACAAAAAAAACATGCAGAAATGTGTAACTAACTAATTGTAACTAACAAAATGTGTAACAACTAAGTTTTAGATAGGGTTATATTTAAGAGTACTTCAAATTAGAGGCCTCCAACTATAAATCAGAAATTTTAAAATAAATTGCTTGCTCTATAATTTTACTGAATCTTTTACAATTTCATTGCGAAGTCAACGTAACACAACTGAGTAAAGTAGGTACATAAGAAGGTACATGTAAAAGTTGATGTGCTGTCAACATTACAATAAATTATGACCTATCTTTAGAACATTGGGTCAACATTCAAGCCGCTTTCACCTAGAGCAGTGGTGCCCAAAGTGATTTGTGTGTGTCTGACCGCAAATTTGTAAGAATAGTAAATCGTGTTGCACTTGAAATACCGACTAACTATTCAGGAGAAAGAAAAAACATAATTTCGTAATGGACAACACGACAAAAAATATGTTGCTGAAATGAAAAATACCGTTTCTAGATTAACCTCCATAGAGTACAGGAAAAATACTTTGTAAATTTTTACTTCAATAATTATATAATTATGGAGAAAATAAATTAAATTCGAAAACCTATGTGTGACGTCACAGCTCGACCACGATAAGCAAGTTTCCTTATCTCACCGCGTCGTCGTCGCCGCCAAAAAAAAAGTCAGTGTCTGTTTGACAGATCTTTAATCAGTCAGTCGTAGTTTTTTTTTTAACTTGGCAAAGTGAGGCATTGCCATAATATTCATACAGGTCTCAGAGCTACGTCATTTCCGATTAAATAATTTATCTTTTCTAAAATCTTTATCTCATTAAATATGTGTCCAGGAAGAAATCGAAAAGATACGGGTCTTTTCTTTTTTCCCCCTCTACTCAAAAATAATTTTAAAAAGGCAAGCATTTTTTTTCGCATTGTCCATTACGACACCTTTTTTTATTCAGTAAATACATAGCTGAAAATGTTTTCAAGAAACAAAATACAAAAAAAAAAATTGCTGAACAAATGTTTGTCGGATTGGTCATTCATTGGTCATTTGAGAAAACATGGTTAGAGTTGAGTTTTTTTCCACTGCCTTTTTCACCATTATATTCGGCTCCAAGATAGCGGCTAACACTATAGCTACATTGACATTCAACAAACAGAATGTAAAATTCTTTACGATGAAATAAATTTCTGTTTCTGATCTGGATCAGAAATCAGAAATTCAGATCCGTGCTCAGTGGCGTTCAATGAGAGACGCCTATGTCCAGCAGTGGACAACCGTAGGCCGATGATGATGATGATCTGGATCAACGATCAGTGTTCGGCATGTAACGTTTATGGAAATAGCGCATCGAGGGGCACGGGTCATACATACATACATACATACATAGCACTCTCTGCCTGCAGAGACCTGGGACAGCCACTTGCCACGATCCTGACAGATCACTTTCGCTTCATCGACATAACTTTCACGCAACACAATCACTTGAGGGTCCCAAACTATGATACCCTGTGCTATGGTAACAAGGCAAGGACATTACAAACATTATTTATTTATTTATTTTATTGCATCTTATATGTAAGACCCCGCCCTTACAGGCTTTCCACCCAATACAGCAGGTAAAATAAAATTAACATCACATAAAAAAAAGTTAAAAAAACCGATGACATTAAATATACAATTACATTAACATGCATTTCATTATATAAATTCAAGTATGTAACAGTTTAAAAATAATCATAAACTTTCATCAAATATAAAAAAATAAACAATTTATAAAATTTCCTTGGTTATCCAATTATTATTGGCTATCATTAGCATAAACAGTTAATTATTATCTTTCAATTTTATCAAACTATAAAAAAACAATTAATACATATTAAAGACATTCGTTCAAAAATATAGAGCTACATCCAGACTGAGGCCATTTATCCAGATGTACCTACGGCGGCCCCCAGTGGGATTCGAACCTCTGTTTCGGTAGTTAAGCGCGTTAACGGCTAGACCAAAGCGACATCTATTAGGGCCTGTCCACATCTCCACGTCACGACGTCGTCAACGTGGAATGGTGCGGTGTCGTGGCAAGTTGCGGTGAAATATCGTGCTAATGTACGGTACGGCAACGTTGCCGTAGAACGGCGGTTCTGACGTCATCGTAAGCCGACGTGTGGCTGATGATACGTAGTATTTGTGTTACGTAAAATACGTAAAATTTGTGTTCACATGTTTTCAACGCCTCGTATTTTCTAGTGAAATTATTCCCATCACTATTCATAATTGAAAGATGTGGGTGCACCCAGTATTGTCTTTTCACATCTTTTTTCTCCAACCTCTTTCTCCGTCTTTTTAACAATAGCAGTAGCAGAGTACGTGTGCGGTACATAATATCTAGAATACGTAGGTACGTTTATCTTTTTGTGGAAATAAATACCTTTTTATTTTATTTTTTATTAGTCAAAACCATAAGAAGTTTGGGAATGACTGACCTGGAGCTAAAATAAAAGGATCTCAACATTAAAAGGGGCAAAGTTCGAGCCAAATTAATGGTGCCCCAGTGATCTCCCGTGGTTAGCTAATGCTATGGCGATAGAGCCTTTTTGGAATGTATTCGTCTGTCTAATGAGAATAAGTTATGGCTAACAAGAAGAAAAACCTCGTGAAGAAACCCGCAGCGTAGTCGTCTCCGCACGTCATTGTCTTTCCTAAGGACTAAGATTGGGCTCAGAATATTGGTAGTCTAGTGGGTAGAATGGTAGAACAATGGACTCGGAAGCGGGAGACCCAGGTTCGATTCCCTGTGCGGGCATGTCAAGTCCGTTCACTTAGATAGTGTCGGTACACACGAAGACAATTCTGGTTTTAGTAAAAAAACATTTATTTCAACAATACAACTTAGACGGCCAAAACACTTTAAATAGAAAAAAAACATGGTACGAAATATACCTAGTGAAACACAAAATAAAACACTACTCTTCATCACTCGAAGTGTCCTCAGAATATATATCTCCACCGGAATTTAGAATAGGTACCTACCTCAATGATGCAGAATAGTTTCGTTATAAATCCATTCTAAAATACTGATTGATTTAATTCTTTAATTGCGTGATCTACATAATAGTAGAATGAGACGAGCTGCGAGCCAAATTCACTGGCGTGTTTGCGCCGCGTCGGTTTTTTTTGTCAAAAGCCGCGAAATATTAAAGTGACACTATGATAGCGAACAGACTTTATCTATGAGTTTATTTTCTAAGCACATTTGGGAAGTTATAGTTGCAACGTTAAAGTGGGCTACCAAGAATCGCTCGTAGCCCCGGCTGCCTAAGTGATCTTTAACGATCACGAAGGTTAAGCAACATACGGCGCGTTCAGTGCATGGATAGGTGATCATTCTATGACTAACGCTAGTGGCATTTTTCCGAGCGGTTTCGTGCTTCGCAAGGCACGTTAGGCAGTTGGTGCCGGCTGCCGTCGATAGATGGCAGTCGCTAAGCCAAGTCAGAGGCCTTAGGGCGCCTTGAAAACTTCTGACAGCCACTAGTCTTGCAAGCATCCACCAATCTGGACTTGGCCCCCGTGGTGGACTATGGCCTATACCTTTCTTAGGGAAGACATCCGTGCCCCTCGGTAGGGACATAATGGGTTGATGATGATTTGTCTAAAATTCAGAATCGTCTCGATTACTTGTTAATTAATTCGCTAATTAATTACACTCATCTTAGGTCTTTCTTCACAAGATTTCTCATCACAATTTATTGACTCAAACTGGTGACTGAAGGGGGAACAAGTCAACACTTAAAGTACAGTTCGACTTAGCGTCCACTGCACAGGGATTTGTAAAAGCTTTGCAGAATCTCTGACGACCTCTGTGTCGCAACGGTTAGCGGTTAGGCAGATGCCTACCATGCGAGAGGTCCCGGGTTCGAATCCCGGCTAGGGACGAAAAACAACCCAGGTCTTCGATGTATAAGATGTCGCTGTTTCTGGTTCCCATGACAATGAGTATTCTAGTATGGGACCAGGACCAATGTATGTGCCTGTATTTAAATGTTTATTTATTTAATCTTTAGACGTAAAAAGATATGAATGTGTTTGAAGTCGGTCAAAGTCATATAAGACTGATGAGATAAAAATATTCTTTTCACCTGACTCGCTCGGAAAACCTCATTTTATAGCGCGAAATCTGCGTGTAAAAGCCTATTTTATCCGTTAGCATGGAAAACTCATTTTTTTAAATATAAAACTCCTTCAACGCGTGACTGATTTCCTAATGCAATCAGTAACATGTTTTTTTGTTGCAGATTTAAAACTTTTTTTTTATCTACACTTTATTTTATGTCGAATATGTTTAATTATAAAGACCAATAGTATTTCAGTTTAAGTAACATATTTTGATTAATTAATCGATTAAATAAAACACAATTTTTATGTTTATTTGATATAGAAACTGAAACATAAGAGTGTAATTTCTGAACGCAACCGGAAAAAAAAGAAAAATTTAAAAAGTTGAAAGTTCGCTTTGCTCATGGTTCAATCTTAGATTGCTCAGCTTTCAATTTCAACACTCGCGCCAAATAACCACTTTGCAGCCTTGCATTGCATAACAAATAACTATTATTGTACCAGGAAAAACAAATACAAAACATTTAAAAAGATACAGTACAATTATATTGGCGACATATTCTGGTCAGCAACTGGCTACCGAACATATTGGGAAAAAAACAGCCAAATACACATGTCGACGAGTTCCATCAAATGACCAGACCAAAACTGCTACATAGCGTGTATCCTTGTTTACTTGGTAAGTAGTTTTATTGTAAACTACTATACTATTATGTATTTTGGAAGTAGCCTGGCTACCAATAGCATAGAGAATCCTAGTTTGGGAGCCAGTAACCATTTTTTGTGACCGTTTTTATAATAATAATAAATCGTTTATTTCAGGCTTTGCCCATTTATAAAAGTTAATACATTTAGAATAATAATATTACAAGTTAGTATTATTTAGGTACTATATAAGTAAAACTAAATTAAAACATAATTAAGCACTTAAAATTATTATGAGAGGTGCGAGAGACAGCGACGGTTACCTATCTTATGGCGGGGCTGGGAGCGGGGCTGGTTTTTACAATAAAGTTTTTTTCATTTTCATTTCATTTCATCTCCAATGATCCTATCACGATTCATGAGATACAGCCTGGTGACAGACAAACAGACGGGAAGTGGAGTCTTACCCTTAATTCCTTAAAGCTTAAGGAACCCTAAAAATTAAGCGCTTGAGACGGACAGACGGACGAACGGATGAACAAAAATAATACGCCTCCTAGTAATCCCATTATACCCCGGTCCCAGGTACTCAACTTTCGAAGCTAACAACCTAACGACTAATACGACTATAGGTACGTATAAAATGAACCTTATGGGAAAGGAAAAAACTCATTTTTCTCAAATACTCAGTCTAAAACCTATTTACCGTGTACTCTGAGTCAAACTACAGTAAGACAAAGTTTACGCTCTAAGTAGTTAGCTCGACAAACATTGACCCGCCTCTACCAATATTGGCCCGACCATTATAGCGTAATTGGGCCTTTACTAAGTAAGTGTTTGTCCGTGTTTTTAGTTCAATTCCTTGACTTGACTTGACTTGACATAAAGCCTGACAGTTAACTATTAAATTGTTGCATATATCATTGAATTTGGAAGTTAAATTCAATGCATATAATATATGTAAAAATTATTTTAGCGGTAAACTACAAACAAAAAATAAATTAATTGTCATGTCACATTATATTAAATAAACTAATAACTAATAAAAAATACACACACACACACAAAAAATAAATAAAATAGTATCAGTCAATCAAACCACCCCGAGACATATCTGACCCAAAGGTTCCCATAACACTGACAGCATTACCGCGCTGCACTGCCAGGGAGATCCGTTGCATCAAATATGCCCCAGAGCGGTAGTCCAAGCCACGGTTCCTCAGACGAATCCCTATCTCTTTAATAAAGGCTTTATATATGTATGTATTTAATTATGTATATCATCAACCCATTATGTCCCTACCGAGGGGCACGGGTCTCTTCCCTGAGGAAGGTATAGGCCATACTCCACCACGGGGGCCAGGTCCAGATTGGTGGATGGATATACTTTGTAGGTATGTATTTTATTAAGTAAATAACACGTCATAGGTATATTACGTAACGTACGTCCTCCCGGAGGAACGTATAGGCCATACTTCACCACGGGGGCTAAGTCCGGATTGGTGGAGGCTTGTAAGACTAGTGGCCGGTCTTACTGTCAGAAGTTTTCAAGCCGCCCTAAGGCCTCTAACTTGGCTTAACGACGGCAGCCGGCACCAACTGCTTAACGTGCCTTACGAAGCACTTAGATTTACTTAGATAATAAATGAAAACTTCAATAATTCTGTGTAAAAGGATTTTTTTTTATTTTCGCGGTGGTCGGAAGAATTCTGATGAAGCAGACATCAATAAACACTACTCGTACAGCAGTTTTAATCCAAAAACAGGAGCGTTTATCTTTCGTGAGTATATAATATTCTTTGTGGCTCTGCCACAGACTATGCTCCGCAGCAGAGCCACAATCAATGTCTATTTTATCATTACCTAAGGCACGTATAGCTGATAACGGCATACGTACGTTATGTTCGTTTGTTGTACATTCTTTTAAGATATAAATGATCAGATTCTAAGGTGCCCGGATAACGGCGACAGGCTTGCCACTTGTCACGTTTGGGACCTAATAAACTCGGCAAAACGTGGGCCCAGTTCTAGTGATCGGTGCCTCTGCCTACCCCCTCGAGGATAACGGGCGTGAGTTTATTTATTTTTATTACTTTATTCTAAGGTGGTGGCTATAGCACCACACAAAACTAACTGGACGTAGTTCCACGAAAACGACTCAATCCACAAAAAGTAACTTCGGAGATGAAGGTTTTAAGTTCCGATTGGTATTGTCCAGTGGTCTTACGCTTAAGTATATTTTTATCTATGGTAAAGTAAGGGTAGAATTATTTTGTTTTTTTAGGTATACATTTAATGTTTGTATAGTACAGTCGACAGCACATCATGGTATACACCCATGCACTCTACTCCGTTCCATTACGGGCGACTTTGCAACTAAAATGTGAAGATTGACGTGCTGTCGACTGTACGTGGAGGGTTCTACTCAATCAACGGTATAGTAAAATGGTTCTCGAGTTAAAATTGAATCGTTTCGGATAAACTTCGAAATGTGTCCGCCATACACGTGGGTTGGTCCCATGATGTTAAAAAAGTCATTTCGGCTTCTTTTTGTGCCAGTGTTTTTTTTCTATATGAAAGAACCGACCTTAAAGGCCAGTTTGGCATACGTAACTCATTTTCGACCATGTTGTGGATTGAGTCGTTTTCGTGAAACTACGTACAACTGTGGTTCTCTTTCCATTTAGCACCGGAACCCAGGGGCCCGAACAAAAGGCCCAACTACTAATAAAGACACAACAGCGAGCCCCCAGACCGTGTCGCATTGTCTGCCCGTCTGTCTGTCCATCCGGTAACGTTATGGAGGTAATCATACACTAGTTGACAGTATCGAGTGTCGACCAACGGAATAGAGCAGTAGTCGTCAAACTAAGGCCCGCTCGGTTACATAGCAGAATGCTTTTGTCATTCAAAATCTATGAAATCCCAGAAAATATTCTATCCCTGCCAGCAATTCAAGTTAAAACTTTCATTAAAAAGGCGCTACCTATGTAAAAAGGCCTATTATAGAATTGACAACATCATAAATGATAAAAGCCCTTGGCAGAAAGTAGCATAGGGTAGGGCCATATATATTGAAGGTCACGCGCATTATACAGGGCGTCCCAAAAAATAATGTCAAGCGGAAGTCCAGAGATAGAGCACCCCTAGGGGTACCCGAATCACCCCCATGTATGTTCCGCGAATTTTTGTTGTTTTCGAGTTATAATTTTTTTTTCGTATTTTTTGTCCCACCTTGACGTACAAGACATTATTGGCCACAGAGCCATGAATTATTTAGATACATGCTTTGTTTTTTTTTTAAATAGGTGAATAGTGTGCCTTGAAGACACAAACTCAATTTTGGGTCAATCTGATACACTAGCGCCATAAAAAAATAAGAATCGCAAAGTCAGCTAAAATTTATAAAATGTTTGATGAAAACTACAAAAAATTGCGCAACATATGTGAGGGTTATTCGGGTATCCCTAGGGGTGCTCTATATCTGGACTTCCGCTTGACACTATTTTTTGGGACATCCTGTATAATATAAGTTTCGCACAACAGAATCACTTGACCTGGTCCCAAACTAGGTTACCTTGTGTTTTTTTAACCAGGCAAGGACATTACAAACATCGAAAAACACCCAGACTGAGGGCACTTGTACAAATGTACGGCGGCGCTCAGTGGGAATCGAACCCACGACCTCTTTCTAGGTAGCTAAGCACCTTAACGGATAGACCAACGAGCAGTCACACTTCCATAGCGAGCCATTTAAAGTACAGTGATGCACATAATCGAATGCAAACGAGCTAAATAACGAGCCGCTAATGCATTTACGACATTACAGTACGCGAGGTAGATCGTTTGTATGCAAAATTAATACGTTTTATCGGTTAAAAGATAAAATATCGACTTTGAGAAGATTCGAAGTGATTGTGAACGCTGTTCAAAATTAATACGAGTATTTTTCTGACGACGATGACGACGCGAGATCAGTCTCTGCTCAACATGATTAAGCTCTGCGAATCAGAGCGAAACTTAGTCGGACTCTTGCGACAAATGTCAAGTAAGTGTATGCGGAATAAAGTTAATAAGGTCTATAGTCTGTTTTTTCATTCAATGCAAAAAAAAAAATATTCTCACGTTGACATCTTCATACAATTCTTAGGCTGTCAATGTCTGAATGTTGCTAGTACGTAAAAACCAAATAACCCCATTTTACTTCCAAGTTAAATTGTGTATGCTACGCAGGTGTTTTTTTTAGACTTTGCTCTTACGAGTAATTCAATTTTAATGTCTTTGATGTGACAAGGATTTTGGTGACAGTCATGAGTCTTCTATTCACGGTAAAAAAAATCTACCGAGTTAACCTATAGCTTTTATAGCGGTAACACCGCGTCATTTTTTTTTGCATCGAATTAAAAAACGGACTGTAGTGCTTACGAAAGTAATCATCAACCCATTACGTCCTCACCGAGGGGCACGGGTCACTTCCCTGAGGAAGGTATAGGCCACACTCCACCACGGGGGCCAAGTCCGGATTGGTGGAGGCTTGTTAGACTAGTAGCTGGTCTTACTGTCAGAAGTTTTCAAGCCGCCCTAAGGCCTCTGACTTGGCTTAACGACTGCCATCTATCGGCGGCAGCCGCACCAATTGCTTAGCGTGCCTTGCGAAGCACGGAACCGCTCGGAAAAATGCCACTAGCATTAGACATAGACGGTCACCCATCCATGCACTGAACGCACCCTATGTTGCTTAACCTTCGTGATCGCTTAAGATCACTCAGGCGGCCAGAGCTACGAGCGATTCGACTTTCGAAAGTCTTAGCTCAAAAATAATTATTTCTGCTTAGTATAACAATAGTAATAAACGGTTTTTGATTCTATTTGCATTACTCTGTTAAGGCAGGGATTTGCGTCAATCTTGAAAACTAAACGTTTCATTTAGAAGTTGAATAATAATATAATAATCGAGCGAATATTATGAGTGGAAGGGTTGATAAGCCCGTCGGCGGGTCCTCGGGGCTTGAGGGATCTCTATTTGAGAGTAGGTCCGTATAATAACAATCTTCTTCTTCCGCTGCCATCTCCTGTCGGAGGTCGGCTATCATTTTGGCTATACTGTCACGCGATGCAGCTGCTCGCAGAAGTTCTACACTTCTGGTGTTGAACCACTCTGATAAATTTTGGATGATGTTTTTCTTCGGCCAGGTCTTCGCCTTCCTTCAATTATCCCTTCCAGAATATTTCGCAGCAGATTATATTAATTTGTCAGCTCGCATGATATGACCAAGGTATTGTAGCTTGTAACAATAACAGCAACATCCACACAACACAATCGCTTGACCTAGTCGCAAATTAGGATACCCTCTGCTATGGTAACCAGGCAAGGACACCACAGACATCGAAAAACACACACACTGAGTAGGCACAAAAGTTCGGCGCCCCCCAGCGGGAATTGAACCCTCGATCTTTTCTTGTTAGCTCCTAAGCGTCTTAACGCCTCGACCACCAAGACAGTCATCTTACAGTGATTTGGAACACAATAGTCCCTATAAATAATAAACAAAGTAAAAGGCTTGTGGCTTTTTCCCGTGCGGTTCCGTGCTTCGCAAGGCACGTAAAGCAGTTGATGCCGGCTGCCGTCGATACAGGCAGTCGTTAAACCAAGTCAGAGGCCTTAGGGCGGCTTGAAAACTTCTGACAGTAAGACCAGAGAGTATAGTGTTGCAAACCTCCACCAATCCGGACTTGGCCCCCGTAGTGGAGTGTAATCAATATCTTAATTCCTATAAGTAGTACTTAATTCCTAAACACATACATCCATAGATACATAAACTCACACCTGTATCATACAGAGCTAGACATAGAAATGTGACGGCCAATTACAAAGATCCCGACAGATCATTTTCACTTCATCATCGTCAGGCTAATATTAGTCCATTGCTGGACACAGCCCTCCCCTAATGAGCGCCAAAGCGCCTTTCATTTCATCGATATTCAATATTCGTTCATTGCCCTTTACATCAAATCACCAGCAAATACAAAAAGTACATAATACAAGCAAGGCGGAGTAATATTATCAACAAAAACATACGAATTCATAAAAACAAATTCGACAACGCTAATGTTACGCTGGCATAACAGAAATGTTAACAGGGCCCAATTATTTCCTAAAAAAAAAACACGTCCGTAATTGGCCCAGTGGGTCGTACGTGAAGCTTTTATGGACAAAATTGGCTTGAAGCTTTTTGCGACCGTTTTGTTGGTATCATGATCTCATACGTGTAAGTATGTTAGACTGGCTGTTTGTCTGTACTTTCGGTGCATGTAGATCGGTGGAAATGTGAACTACTAAATGTTTTAGGAATGTCTTCATTTACTTTTCTTCCTGTGGGCGTATTGCTGTGTTTGTGATGTCGTTGTATGGTTACCATTGCTATCCTAGTTTGGGACCAGGAAATTGTATTTGTAGAAGTATTTTTTTAATGTATAATTCTGGAATGAGTCTGGGAGAGACCAAAATTTACAACAAGCCGCGATCCTGACTCTTTTCTTTTTGTTTTAATTTTGAATATCACTTAATAACAAGACAAGCATTGCATAGTTTTAATATAAGTCATATGTTATTTGATTTACTTTTTGACATAAATAGGTACTTATCTGCCTTGGCTCTTACCTGAAACTGCAAAGAGCTAGGCAGTGCTGAAAATTGTTAAAAAAAGCATTGAGAGTTAGAAAAGGTCTAAAAATAGTTTATTCAGGCGTTATTGTATGTATGTATTGTTTTGAGGTTCTGTAGTAAGTACTATAAAACTGTGAGGCAAATGTAAGGTCTAATAATAATTAATCAGGACACTATGTAGTTTTAGAAAAACTACTCTGTGCTTACATAAAATTTTGCTAGCAAGCAAAACCAGGCCAGAACTTAGTCCAGCACCAGCACTAAGTTAACAAGACGATTTCTATTCATACCTCGTACAGCAGTAATAAGTTTGGATGTTCACAAAAATGTTCTCCGCATTAAAATTCTTTTTTCATATTTGAATAGAAATAATTTTCAACAAAATATAAAAAAGGCTCTCATTGAATCTGCTTCACATTGGCGTCTTTATATCACGTAATTATACGGTGGCGTGTTGATAAAAAAGGTTTTGAGTTCTTATGCATTTGATGACCTATTCGCTAAATGTAGAGATAATCGGTTGTATTTATAAAAGATTGTTTCTTTAACGTGTGCTCACGACTTTTTATTGCAAAACCCACACCATAGACTATTTTAATCGGAGCTTGTTGAGTAATTTAAGAGATTGTGTTTTATCAATGACATAGTAAGTAATTGGGGTAATGATGTTAATGGCTACGTTCGAATTTTTTCAATTGTACAATGTGACACAGCTTACCACAAAAAGGGAAAGGAGAAAATTTGTTTTTGCTCACGCTTGTGACTCGCTTGTCTCGTCAACCGGTGCTATTCTATTAAGTGCGTATTCTACCCGTCACCCACGACACAGGCTGCGCCTAGTGTGGGAGTCGCAATAGACCAAAACTTTTTGTAATTCATTTTTTATAAATAAACATTTTTTTTTTTTTAAATTCACTTTAGAGACTGAAATTTATATATTGAACGAATATGTAAGGGACATTATGTATGCCAAATAAAGGATGTGTTAGGAAATGTCAAGATAAACATACCTGAAGTTGTGTTTGCAGCGACTAATTAGTGTTGGTGAAGCTATAGAGATGCCAAAGATACTAAGTGGCAAATTCAGGTCTTATGGGATATTCCAATGGGATACTGGGATCCCTCCGGGATACAGGCGCAAGTTAGCATGTAGTATGTGTTATTTTAAGACCATTTAAGACTTTCGTACTTTTACAAAGACAGGTAGAAACGTAATAATAAAAATAAATTGTATAAAAACGGGATTCATTCCATAACTTATTTATTTGAGAAGTTCTTGATACCAGCCTGGTGGTTCCCGAAAATACTCGCGTCGACAGTGCCGGCAGCGGTGCCGAAATATCGGGAACACAAACAATCAATAATCATTAGATTCCTGTTTCTTTTACAATTCTTTACAACGTTTCTAGAGCCCTAAGTACTTGTTTTTCATGATGATTAATTTGCCTCGTTGGCATAGGAAGCATTTAGTCATTTGGCAACTAGTACTTATAATAAAAGTCTTGAGTTAAATTCACGCAAGCCTTAGTCTAGGTGTTATGTTTAGAATGTTGTTGTATTACCCCTAATTTTTTTGGCGTAGTGTAATGATTTTGTCAATTAGCATGTGGATCTCTATAAGTATTTTCCAATGTACTGGAACCGTAATTGATTTGCTAGGTGTACTGGGCACTATATAAATATAATTGGTAATAAACTTACACTTGTCTTGTCAGTTGTTGAGGTTCAACCCGCGAAAGTTGAATAAAAATAATAGTTGTAACTTCATAACTTCTTTCAAACTTACAAGTATAATTTATATCTAACTTTATGACAACATTTACGAAACCATGATCCCTGTCTACCCCTTCGGGATTCAGGTGTGAGCTTATGTGTTATTTACTTTATAAAGCAGACCCAGGCCTCTGGGAATACGCTATGGAAGGCTCCTGTAGTGATGATGTCGTATACCTTTTGCAGCTTATATTGCTAAGAGTTCGCTTCTGCTTGTTTTCCAGAAACGAATTCCTGGATACACGAACACAGCTTTCCGAAACCTAAATAACATAACGACCCCAAACTATCAACGATTTACCTCATTCTGTACAAACCCTATCATTACTGTCGATCCTTTCAACAACGAGATATAGTGTGAAATCAGCTAACATACACGAACGATAACTACCTCTATTTTATTCAAATTAAAGTTTATTTTCGTTCAACAAAATAATTCATTGACAAGTGATCATACCGCAATAGAACTTTGAATGAATTGCTGCCTTATTACAAATGGTTGTAAAGCTCATTTTTCCTTGAAAATTATCTTCTTTGACAGCCCATCATTTTGTATTTTACCATCACGCCCCCTTATTCCGGGTTTTAGTCAAGCTATGGTCAACCTGGCTTTGACTGGTTGGCGCGCGCCTCAGTATAAAAGGTGAATATGTGGAGGTCACCGAATTTGTAAGGGAATGAGGTTCCGAGGGAGTTTCCGTGCATTATGTTAATTTTAATATGGAGTAAACGATCTGTGTGTTTAAAAGGAAAAGACGTATAGTCGATGAAATAAGTGCTTGAGAGAATCGGGGTTGACGAATGTTAGGAGTTAAGAATGTAAGGTTTAAATACTGGTTCCCACGACTCAGGTTTTCCTAGTGTGGGGCCAGAAGCAATATAATTTTGTTTAATGTAACATAATATTAAATTGTTGTGCAATTTCTTATGTAGTGTTTTACTTTACTTTGTTTCAAACTTTATGCTATGAAATATGTTAAGATAAATTATTTGAAATTACCCATGATATAATAAAATACAAATTAACTAGTTTTTCTAGGTAGGTGTTAGTGTATAATTATGTGTATGTATAGTATATGTGAGTGAGGTACGTGTGAGTGCATATTTTATTTTTTTATAAAAATTATACAATAATTAGTATGTAGGTATATTTTTTTTTTTCAGATTCACTTGCATTTTTTTTCGACAAGGTTTCGCTCTGATTTGAAAATATACAAAACCGTTAAAAAGCGAGTAAGTGAATCCAGAATGAAGTTAATAACAACAAAATTTTGTTAAATTTTCTTTCTTGTATTTTCTAATGACTCGTGATAATTAATTCTAATTTTAATTCTTAGAGCTTCATGTTAGTAACTTGAGTTATACTGCAGATGTCCTCATTCCTCTTTCGATCGATGAGCCCTAGTTGCTGTGTCTAGGAGTTGCTAGATCCGAGCGGGACAAGACCGGGAAACTTCGAAAACCACTGCCTCCTGGCTTTCGAAGTTGCCTATGTCCTACAGTGGGCATTAAATTGCTGATTATGATGATGATGCTCGGACATAGTTAAAGGGGATAATTTATTATGTAATATCACATTACCTTGTGTTTCCGACATTTGTTTGTCATATTGCTGTTTCTGGTTCCCATGATACAGGGTATGGGTATCCTAGTGTGGGTCCAAAAGCAATGTTTGTGCTTATATGTGAATGTTTGTTTTTTGTTTTTTATTACGGCTAACTGACTAAAATTTTCTCGCTTCCAATATGTAAAATAATTAAAGCGCAGTGCAGTAAATTAAGGAATAATATCTTTTTGGTAGAACCTTTAGAAATTTTCACTTCCGATTTTGAACTTTTTTACCATGCCTAAAATATACTCAATTTAGCCCCGAAATAGTTACATTGACTTATATGTTTGAAAGTACTCGATGATTAGGGCTGTCAGTCACTTTCAGTCGATTTGAAAGATTGCGTGTGAACGATCGTTTTGTTGTCTAGTCACGAAGCTATTTGTTGCACCCCTAACGTAACAATCTCTTTGGTGCTTATTATTCATTCAATAAAAGTCATATTCGCTCGTCTTGCAGTGATTGTAATGTTGTGTATGTGGTTATGCAACATTATTTGTTGATCTTATTAGTTTTCGTTACATTTGATGTGTTGTTGGTACGCCCCTAAGTAATTTGTAGAGTAAAAGGCGGGTGTAACAAAATTTTGACCTATTTTTGGAGAAATTGCGTTGATATGGTTCATCCACAGGAATGGGTATGTTAATACGTCAAGAGTGAATCAAGCTGTACCACAGGGCAATTTCTATTACAGTTTGCGAGTGCTTTTTTAGTAAAATCAAGAAATGTACATAATTTTGAAAATATGTGTTGCGTGTTTAATCCCATAATATCATGAATGTGGGGTGAGAAGTCTACTGATTCTATAGCACCGCTCAACAATCTATGAAAATACGTAGCTATCAATTCACGCAAACACAGCTAAGCCAATAGAAGAATTGGTATGGGTTTTATGAAACATTACAAAATAAGGCGCGCTGATCGGGCGAATGCAGTTTTGAAAGATATTCAGGTAGAATAACAAACTAAAGCCATAACCAAAACAAGCCATATTATTCTTGGTTATGAAAAAGAGAAAATACGAGAGATACAAGAAGAAAGACCACATACAAGGTACAATATTTTGAAGGCTCCCAATGATAACGGTGCAGTCGATTTTTTAAGCACGGATTAATACCCGTTCTTAATGCTAATGCATTCAACTTTATCAGCCTGCCCTACACGTCACATAAGTGTAAATATCCAATGACACAAACTGCCTCAACTCTAGTTGAATCATACTCGATCTTATCTTTTTGTTTCATATTTTTTAAATTAAAATCCCGTCTGTTACCTATGCAATTGTCGACTGACCACTAAGACATTAAGTATTTAATTCCGTTCAAAATCAAACTAGACTGCTGCACTGGACAGTTACTGCATTCGCAAAATGATACCTTCGATGCACATCCCTCTCGTTATCATTCAGTATTAATTACAATAAAAACAATCATTACCTTCCTATTCGCTTCCCCCGCAACCGGGTGAAAAAACTGTTTGAACACTTCTCGACGTATGTTTGATTCCAACGAAAATGTTTTTTTTTTTGCATTAAGCTCGGGTCATCGAGCTCTTTTTAACAATCTGAGGAACATATTTATATCGTATTCGGTTGATGGGATAACTTAGTTGCATAATGTCGTTTATAGGCTTATAGTAACTCGTAGGATCGGTCTCCTGTACAGTATAAAATTGACACATCCGACTAAAATTAAATGCTTTTGACACCGACATTTGTTCGTCGAAAGAATGTAAACTTACCTCGCGAAGAACACGACTGTAGCGACGAACAGCAAAAAGTTCCAGGGCTTGCTGTTTCTTATTTTTATCCACCCTGTACAGTCTCTTGAGGCGCGCACAACTCTTTCCGCGCGTGGCACGCATTCAAACATTGTTTCACATTTTCTCGCAATATTTTTCACACACTTATTTTGTAAACGTCACTTTAGACTTTTTGGTCCCTCCTTGTGGTTGGGACGAATCACTGTGCACTTTCTTGACATCTTTCACTGGATCCTCGCGATTTTTTTTCACTTAATTACATGCCAATTGTTTGTTTTAAAGCTGTTTCTCTGTGACGACAAAGATTTGGTAAGTATGGTAAGTATTTTAGTTTTGGGTACAGATTGGATACTCCTGTGTTTGGTTTCGACAACAGTTATTTTTGATATTAGTTTCTTCCAGTATGTTAGTTTTTAGGGGTTTCACTGGGTCAAATTGTATTAAAAATTTTTTTTTAATTTTTCTATAATTTGAAAACGGTTTTGAACAAATTTATCTATTCTATTGATCCTCGTAGAAAAAATACGACGAATTTTCAACAGAATCATTGGTTTTATAATCTAACTTCCTTGCGCTAATATAGTTTTGCCAGAATAAAAACAAAAGACGACTCACGGAAAAGGTTTTAAGTTATATTTTTTTAGTTGTAACTAGCAATGAGGTTGCATACTTTTTGGAAGGCGCAAAAAGTTTTCTATAACCTCCGTGCTTCCTAGGAATTCTTTCCTGACAGGTTTTTTTCCATCTTCATTGCGATACGTAGGTACTGAAGTTCACTTGTCAGCAAAAGACCATTACTTAGCAAAATCGAAACCAGCACAGCATCTAGAAAGGTTAACATGATTTTTGCATCTATCACAACGACTTACGGCCGACATATCGCACTGAGTTAAATCTCGAGATATTTTCCCTGCATTTTTATCTCACTAGTGGTCTACACATAATTTGCTTAAAAGCTTATCGAGGTCAGTTTATAAGGTCCTTAGGCTATTTATCGTTCGATGGTACGATTGCCGTGAATTCTTTAGGTAGAACGCAGAACTGTTTTAAGGAATATCTCTCTCAGTACGCAGTTGCCGTATATTTTTAAGCCTATTTTGATGTTTTCGTCTTGGATATTTACATGTTTGTGATGTCGCTGTTTCTGGTTCCCACGACACAAGGTATTTATGTTTTTATGTTTTATGAAGAAGCTCTTGTACCTATAGATATCAGTGCACTGTTGGACAAGAGGGGCTGAAAATAACTATGATGATGATGATAAATATTATGTGATCTTTCTCAGGTCATTTGAATTTAAAATCGGTGCCGAAAAATGCTTCTGTGGTAAAACTCTTGGAAAATAATAGATCAGTGTAGAAAAGACTTGCGCATGCATAAAAGCTTTGTCCAGCACTGGATATCAACGAGATTTAAAGGTAAATACCTATAATGATGATGTTGACAATGAATAATGTAATATTTGTCAGGAAGAATAGAGCAGTGTAGAAACGACTGGTCCATGTATAAAGAAGCCTAGTCCAGCAGTGGAAATCAACGGGATCTATTATGATGATGATGATGACGATGGATATTATGTAATATTTGTCAGCTGATTTGAATTTAGAATCGCCGGCGAGAAATTCTATGGTGGTAAAGTTCTAGTCACACTTCAAGCTACGTAACGTACGTCGTAACACCTTGCTAACTACGGTTAATAAAATGTTTAAATATAACGCGTTGGTTTGTGCAAATCTTCTCTACAAATATTTTCACAACGGCTGAAGAGCGAACATTGAATTCGAGTTGCGTAGATTACAGTTAAAATGTTACAAATGTACACTCGTAACGTAGCATACAGGCCAGCCATAGTAATACGCTGCCGATGCACACATACAGGGTGTCTCAAAAGGCGATAAAGTGAAGAAAATCGACCGATTTGGCTTGCAGTGGAACGACTTACGGATGGCGGTGGAGGAGGAGGTGGGGGGAGGTCTTCTAAATCAAACCCTCCTTCCTGTAATAAGTCCCTCTGCAGGGCACATATTGCATTCTGTTAGTGACCGAGTATGGGCGTGCCCACCGCGGATTAGAAATGTCAAGCGCTGAGGTATGTAAGCACGTCAGGTAGGTGATTCTCAGAAGTAAATGATTTCTTTGGCGCATTTTTTTTCATATTAACTCAATAAAAAGTAATATATATTGTAGTAGTAAAAAAACGTAGAGACGATAATATAATTTTTACCAATAACTTCTTCAGAACTTATTTTGCTCAAAACCTCTTCTGTTTTTCCTTGGGTAAATATCTGTACAACAAAATAAATAATAAAATTGAAATCGATTCATTAAATAACTATCATTGTAAGCTCCGCGTCACTGATTGGCTTCTCTCCTTAACGTATGCTAAAACCGAAGGTTTACTGGCCATTACACACACATACACACACACACACACACACACACACACACACACACACTCACACACACACACACTTGTGTGTGTGTGAGTGTGTGATATTGACTACGTCAGCTTATGTATGTTTTTAATTTCATTATAATGATTAATTTCACGCTGTTCCTTTCTTTTAAAATACTATATTACTTGAGAAGAGTTATTATTTTTTGGCCATTCTTTCGATTGGCATCATAAAAGTAGGAGTGTTTTTTTTTACATTTGAGTCGGTTCGATTCCCAGACGAGGCAAGTCATTTTTAGAAAATCTTTGAATGCAGAATTACTAACTTTTAAAAATAACATAAAGTCTTCTTTCAGCAAAATACCCCATCTACGATATTTAAGGTACTTTCCCTTCATGTCCCGTAACTTTGGGACGCCCTGTATATTAAACGATCTCACCAATTTTCAGCATGTTGTAATGTAACTTCATAGTTAGAAATTGACCGGACTACTCTGTTAAAAACGACGGATGCCGCATCCAACTACGATGCGCTCTTGCACCTTGCAAGTCCAGTAGACATTGAATCAGTCAAGTGTTGGGCGAGCGACGATTAAGATCCCATTTTGGTCCTTTGCCTCGGTGCCCCGATTCAGTGCAATGCTCTGGCTAGTTTAGACCTCAGAAAAAAACTTTCCCGCAGTAAGCCTATAAAATTCAAAGTCCTGACTGACTGATTCATTCACTCATCAACGCCCAGCCCAAGCCGTTGGACCTAGGAAGCTGAAATTTTGCAGAGAGGGTCTGCATATAATGTAGGCAAGGAATAAGACCGGATTTTTCGAAATTCAACCCCTAAGTGGGCGAAAAGGGTTGCCAAAATTTGTATGGGAGGTACACAGAATGTTGTCTAATTTTCTTGAAACTTAAAATAAATACTCTTCAACACAATTGATTGAACACGTGTTTCCCCAATTTTCTAAATTTAACCCTTAAGGGGAGTGAACGGGGTTGCAAAATTTTGAACTAAAGTCCACGCGGACGGAGTCGCGGGCAAAAGCTAGTTATTTATATAATGTTAATTATTAATTATTCAGTTAATTATTTTTGCTTATACCTAGTAATAAGCCAATTGTACTTAGATTTATAAAAAATCTCTAAATGTAATTTATAAGTATAATAAAGAATATTCTATTTATCTATCTAAATTTGAGCACCGCCTGTCCTAACCATAAAAACTTTTCTTTGCAATATTAGCTTAATTTTGCAATAGCCGTAGATCTTCTCATATGGCGTTGGTTTTTCATAATTTTCAGGATTTGTATCATATTGAAATCGACACTTTGTTTTGGACTAAAATTATGGTTATTGTATGAAACTATGTAATAAATAAATAAAATAAATAATAAACTCGCGCCCGTTATCCCCGAGGGAATAGACTATACCGGGTGTTAAAGAACCGCAGCCGGATCGGGAAACCACGCATTCTCTAAATCATACCGAACATTTTTTCTTAAAACACCATAGCTGGGAAATCGACGGTTTACGAGATATTGAGGTGTAAAGTCGGGCCTATTTTTTACATTTTTTTGCAGAAATAGAACTAGAATCGTATAAACAATAATTCTCCCATAGAAAGTCCATGTGAATTATCAATATTTCAAAACAAAAACCGATTTTGAAAATTCACCGCGCAATCTATTCGCAACCCTTCAAAGGTCGTCGTATCCATCCATCACATAAACATAGCTACGCAACTATCGCGCGCGGCGCGGCACTCGACCGCGCGCCCCGCGCCTCACCCGCTATCAGGTGTTTCGCGTGGGTTCCTTGACCCGGGCCGACCGGACGCTCGCACACGTAAGTAGGTTATTTCGTTCGACTGTCGCACGTATCCCGTGCGTAGTAAGAGCTACCATTTATTTACAATGACAGTGGTGTAAGTCCGCAAATTTTACAAACCTAATGTTTCTGTATGAACCCGATTCTCCTGACATCACAAACTCGTCAAATCTGGAATAATAATAAGTTTGTGATGTCAGGAGAATCGAGTTTCTAAAGAAACATTAGTCTAGTAAAATTTCCGAAGTTACACCATCGTATTCGTCCAGAATCGCTCGTAGCCGGGTCTGCCTGAGTGATCTTAAACGATCACTAATGTCAAGCAACATACGGCGCGTTCAGTCCATGGATGGGTCACCGTCTATGACTAACGCTAGTGGCATTTTTCTGAGCCGTTCCATGTTTCGCAAGACACGTTAAGCAGTTGGTGCCGGCTGCCGTCGATAGATGGCAGTCGTTAAGCCAAGTCAGAGGCCTTAGGGCGGCTTGAAAACTTCTAGCAGTAAGACCAGCCACTAGTCTTACAAGGCTCCACCAATCCGAACTTGGCCCCTTGGCCCTTATACCTTCCTCATGGAAGGGACCCGTGCCCTTCGTTTGGGACATAATGGGTTGATGATGATTTGTCAATTTAACGGGAGGACATACCTACCTACTTACCTATTACGAAAACCTAACACAAAAAATAACGTCAATCAAGAATATTCGGACCGAAGTAGGTATCAAACCGAACATGGTTCCGTTGAATGGCAGCTTGTGTTTGATAAACAATCCACACGCTCCCGCGGTTTGGCGCCGGCGCCGGCGGCGCACAAAGTACCGACCAACAACACGCAGCGCGGCGCTGCAGACGGCGCGCGCTGCACACCGCGGTGTAGCGGCGGTAGCAACAAGAAACAGCCGCTGCCGCCGAGTAGCAATATTCATTTTACCTAATATCATTGATAGTATACCTAACTAGATTTTTGTTATAAAAAAGAAAACGGCTTAGTGCTAGTTGGACTCGTGCAGAGGGTTCCGTACTACCACAAAATATCTAACCTGTCCTACACTCATATTCGAATCGCTCGTAGCCCCGGCTGCCTTAAGCGATCACGAAGGTTAAGCAACATAGGGTGCGTTCAGCGCATGGATGGGTGACCATTCTATGACTAACGCTAGTGGCATTTTTCCGGGCGGTTCCGTGCTTCGCAAGGCACGTTAAGCAGTTGGTGCCGGCTGTCGTCGATAAATGGCAGTCGTTAAGCCAAGTCAGAGGCCTTAGGGCGACTTCAAAACTTCTGACAGTGAGACCAGTCTTACAAGCTTCTGCCAATACGAACTTGGCCCCCGTGGTGGAGTATGGCCTACACTACACCTTCCTCAGGGAAGAGACCCGTGCCCTTCGGTGGGGACATAATGCGTTGATGATGAATGCAAATATTAAAAAACCGCCCAAGTGCGAGTCGCAATCGCGCACTGAGGGCTCCGTACTGTCACACAATACGTAATCTGTGGTATGCTATTAAAAATCTGGTTTTACGGGACCCAAGTGCTCTGTCTGTCTGTTGGAATTGGTCGTTTTTTTACTACATGTTGTTATACGAAAAATAAGTCCTATGATGAGGATGGCATAACGGGGACGCGAGACACAACGGGGCCACCCACACATACAAGTAATAAGGCATTTCGCAGTAATAGGGCATTTCGCATCGCCCTGAAGTGCAGCGTGACTGGTGATCGGAGCGCACGCGTTTATTTTTTATTATTTGATTTCTTACTTCACCATATTCGGTGCCAAATGACAAGTTGTCAGTAGGTTTCATTTAAAATATAATTTATGTTTATTTTTTTATATTTATTTCCCTTAACGTCCCAGTTATGCCCCCCCCCCCCCTCCTCCCCCTAACAAGATTTACGAAAGAAGGTATAACCGTTCTTACGAGAATGATAAAAATAATAAATTAAAAATAAATAAAAATCTTCATTATTTGTTAGGTAATCTGCTATAATAAATAACACATAGCCTGTGAAAAGTTCAACCGGCTAACTATTACGATTCCAAAAATGAGGTAGGACAGACAGACAGAAAAGCAAACGATCAAAGCGTACGCAGAATGACAGGGTCCCGGTTATAAGATATTCCGGTTAGGAACCCTAAAATCAAAAGCGCGGGCGCCGGGCGCGGCGACTCAAATGAAAACATGCCGAAAGGCCGCCGACCATCCGTTCAAGGCCGCGATGCCGCGTGGCATAGTTCGGGGTAGAATAAAGGTTGTTTACACACTCGTTATGTACAAGCTAAAAGTGGTGGATTAACTTTCTTGATAAAAAAAAGATTCAAATGAATGAATAATGTGTACCTAGTAACGTAAGCTAAAATCCCGGAATTACATCGTTTCTTAATTTTAACGACTTCTTTAAAGCAGTTACATTACAGTTATAATTTACTATGCTCGTAATTAATCTCATCTAGCGCAATCAATAACAAAATAACAACTTCTTGTACACGTAATAAAAGTTCTTAATAAAAAAATGTGGTCAGTACCAAGAATTATTCTCCTTGTCAGTAGTACTGATTTTTAGAACCTAGGTTCCTGCCAAGAACTTGTGTGCAGGATTATTTTGAATACCTAGACCTACGTTTTTGAGCTCGGGAGCCATCCTTTAAAAGTAAAATTTTTGAAAAAATTTCAAGGTCTAGTAAAATTTTTCTTCGACAATTGCGTGTGCCTTATTTCCTATAAGCTCTAGGGCCATTAATGTACAGAATCAAAATTACTAGTAGATTCATTTGTATTACCTACGCTTGATCGTAAGAGATTCACTTTTTTTTTCAAATCGTATTACAAAAAAAGATTACAATGATAGCGCGCCGCTAGTGGCTTAGCCAAACTAAGAAATAAAAGAACTCGCGGGTTCAAGTGGTTAAAATAAACTTGTAATTACTTAATTAAATACCTACTTTAGTAAAAGTGAGTGCCTAATAGTTAGGGAATCTTGCTGAAATTGAGGATCAGATTCACAAACTAAAATAAAAAAACCAAACTTTTCTACCAACTTCCACATACATACATTTTTTTTATTTTACATTTTACGTTAGCTTATGTACCTTACATACATAAGCTCCCACCTATATCCCAGAGGAGTAGGCAGAGACCAGGGACTGCCACCTGCCACGAAGGAGTCTGTCACAGAGTGATGAGACCTTTATAAGGAACGAAAGTTTGACTCGCTCACTCACTCACTCAATGACGTTCAATTCAATCGATGCAATTTGTTTCCTTTAGTTCCGTTTCTCGCGTCAACGTAGGACACGCACGCACATTATACCTACGCGTCGCGGTTTTTTTAGTTGTGTACTGCGGTCTTTGTGCTACTAAACTACAATGCCTTATCAATACAGTGCTAGGGAGTATTTGGATATGATATTCTGCTACGGCATAGCAGAGGGAAATGCAGCTGAGGCCCTGCGTTTGTACGGCATCAGATACCCCAACGCTCATCAGCCAACGGAATCCAGTGTGATTCTACGAGCCGTTTATCGGGTCTTGGAAAATCAGCCGGTCGTGCCCGTTCCAGAAGGCGGTGGTCCTCAAATACGTCCTACAACTAAACAGGCAATCCTCTCTGTGATGGAGGAGAACCCGCGCTTGGGTGTTCGGACGGCGGCGCGCGTGCTGCGCCGGCGGCACGGTCATCGTGCGCGGCATCGGGTGTCTTACGTCACAGTGTGGAAGGTTCTGAAGAAGGATAGACAGCGGCCCTATAAAATCCACAAGGTGCAAGCGCTCGTGCCAGGCGATGCAGGACGCCGTATGGCGTATTGCAGGTGGTTACTGCAGCACAATGAAAATGACCCGGATTTTGTTCAAAATGTTATTTTCACTGATGAAAGCACCTTCACCAACAACGGTATGTGGAACCGGAGAAACGCCCATTGGTGGGGTTCCGAGAACCCATTCCAGATACAGGAGACGGGGTTCCAGACAAGGTGGAAGTGGAATGTGTGGGCCGGTATCGTTGGTGAAAAAATTCTGGGCCCTGTTTTTTTGCCGTCCAGAATGAATGGTGCTGCCTACTTGGAGCTGCTCAACGGTTACGTAGCAGATTGCCTTGACGAAATGCCCCTGGCTCGGTTGCAGCAAACGTGGTTCCAGCACGACGGCGCGCCACCACACTGCACGCTGCTGGTGCGGCAGCGGCTAAATGAGCTGTTTGACCGTCGCTGGATCGGTCGCCATGGTCCTCGCGCTTGGCCAGCACGTTCACCCGACTTAACCCCACTGGACTTCTTTTTATGGGGTTATGTTAAAGAGCGAGTGTTTGACCGCCCATGTGAGACCGCTGAGGACATGCGAGAAAAGATCATCCCGGTTTTCGACGACCTGAAGCGAGTATCAGCACGGGAAGGGCTGTTACAACTGGTTCACCGCCAAACGTTGCACCGGGCGCGCGTTTGTCTTCAAGTAGACGGTCGCCAGTTCGAGCCGTATCTTGTCTGCGCTGAGCGGCCTCTTCGTGACGAAGACAACGAGTAGGTAAGTTATTAAGTTAATAAAACCTGGATATAAATTATACCTACTCAACAGAGCTTCAAAAAATAGGGTACCCCATAGTAGCTCTTATCGCACAGGCATAAGTGCGTCAATCAAACGATAGACGAGTGAGTGACTTGAGACCGAATCGTTCGCGGTCGCCGCGCGCCGTCACCCATCGGCGCCCCGCCCCACCGCCACCGCCCGCCGCCGCCCGCCGTCCGGCGCCCCGGCGCTTTGTGCCTTGTACATGCATGCGTTTCATTGCGCGCTAGTAGAAAGTATTTATTTTGGTACCTAAAAAATAAAAATAATTTCCCAGCGGTATTTTTTGGTTAAAGTATCTTAATTTGTTGTCAGATATGCATACGTTTCGGCTCTGGCTGCAGTTCTTTAACACCCTGTATAATAAAATTGAGAAAGTGGATCTATTACTATCTATGATCGATATTTATCTGTTTCCACGTTTTGCGCTATTCGAATATGCCTTGTCGAATATGACACTGGATCGGGCAGTAGAAACGAGTTAGCGCGAAGCTAGATTTAGAATAAATGCACGACTAATCCAATATGTATTATGAATGGCTCAGATAAAGTACATTTTGTACCTCTCACGCAGATGGAGTATAGAAGACTTCAAATCAAGTTTTCAGATAAGTATTAACTGTTTTTAGATATATATTGACATGCGGAGTTAAAGATTCATCCACTCATTTATTCCCGTTTGTATCTCAGAGGGTTAGGCAGGACCAGAGCCTCGCTTCTCATCATCAACCCATTATGTCCCCACCGAGGGACACGGGTCTCTTCCCTGAGGAAGGTATAGGCTACACTCCACCACGGGGGCCAAGTCCGGATTGGTGGAGGCTTGTAAGACTAGTAGCTGCTCTTACTGTCAGAAGTTTTCAAGCCGCCCTAAGGCCTCTGACTTGGCTTAACGACTGCCATCTATCGACGGCAGCCGGCGCCAACTGCTTAACGTGCCTTGCGAAGCAGGGAACCGCTCAGCAAAATGTCGTTAGTCATAGAACGTTCACCCATCCATGCACTGAACGCGCCCTATGTTGCTTAACCTTCGTGATCGTTTAAGGTCACTCAGGCAGCCGGGGCTACGAGCGATTCATGCGTAGTAAAGTATTAACATAACATTTACATACATTGCTTCTGGCCCACACTAGGATACCCTGTGTCGTGGGACACAGAAACAGCGACGTCACAAACATGTAAACATCCAATACCTGGGTTTCTTTTTTTTGTCCCCAGCCGGGATTCGAACCCGGGACCTCTCGCATGGCAGGCAGATGCGCTAACCAGTGCGCCACAGAGGTCGTCAAATATTACACAATATTAATAACATAATATTAATAATGTACCGGAAGCAGGACGCACTACCTTCCCCTCACCTTCCCCTCAGGGGTAGGCAGCTCGTCCCCTTCCCCCTCATTTAATATTTATTATTTAACTAGCTGTGCCCCGCGGTGTTACCCGCGGTTCATCGATTTTCCCGTAGGAATAAGATATTTCCCCGCGGTAAAACGTAGCCTATGTTTTAATCCAGGGTATCGGCTAACTCCATACCAAATTTTATTAAAATCCGTCCAGCCGTTTCAGCGCTAAAGACTGACAAACATATAAACACACACACAAACTTTCACGTTTATAATATTAGTGTGATGTGATGTGATGTGATATTTTCTTATGCAACGGCTTGATTTCATGGATATTTTTTCAAGTTTTTCTGCTATCGTTATTGGGAGTTTGTTAAGGATGTATGCACAGTCGACAGCACGTCAACCTTCACATTTTAGTTGCAAAGTCGCCCGTAATGCAACGGAGTAGAGTGCATGGGTGTATAGCATGACTGTATGTTGTATGTTTCGGGAACTAAAGAAAATGACTTTACCGACTATGTGGACATATCTTAATACGAGCAATAAAATATAAGTTTATGCAATGGTTAGACTTTAATACACCTTATCGTATCAAGAACATGCATTCGAACTCCGCCTTTTTACTTAAACAGTAAATTATAAAACCAAAACAGTAATCAAACGCATAGGTTAATGTTTTTCCTAGCAATAAATTGGATATAATCGATAGTTGTAATCAATGGTCTGTAAATATTTGTTTGATATTTAAATCGAAATGAGAATTAAAAAGACGTTATTTTTATAGTTTTAAGGCGATGACAACAAGATGACAAAACTACAAATAGCAGAGCTTCAACTTCTTTCATCATCAACACATTATGTCCCCACCGAGGGGCACGGGTCTCTTCCCTGAGGAAGGTATAGGCCATACTCCACCATGGAGGCCAAGTTCGGATTGGTGGAGGCTTGTAAAACTAGTGGCTGGTCTTACTGTCAGAAGTTATCAACCGCCCTAAGGCCTCTGACTTGGCTAAAACGTGTAGAACATTTTGTTCTTGCAAATTTTGTTTGATAGGTATATTTTTTTGCCTTCTAATCATTGTAACTGATTAACCATTTTGACCACTTCTAAAAGTCAAAAAGTGCCCTAAAAGTGCCGGTTGCCGTCGATAGATGGCAGTCGTTAAGCCAAGTCAGAGGCCTTAGGGCGGCTTGAAAACTTCTGACAGTAAAAGACCAGCCACTAGTCTTACAAGCCTCCACCAATCCGGACTTGGCCCCCGTGGTGGAGTATGGCCTATACCTTCCTCAGGGAAGAGACCCGTGCCCCTCGGTGGGGATATAATGGGTTGGTGATGATGATGAAAAGTCAAAAATGGTTTGTTTTTGACAGTTCGCAGTACCTTATCTAAATCAGACTACTCCAAAGTGGAGGACACATATCGCCTCTGGAGAAGTGATTTGGTTGTGAAGAAGTTTTAAATTTATTTTTTCACGATTAGGTGACTATGTGCCAGTTTCTGAATTAAGAATTTCGCTAAGTAACTACTGAATTCGGGTTGCTGTCTCGTCAAAAAACGTTACTTAAATATTTACTTAGTGAAATTCTCAAATCAAAAACCGGCCCTTTGTCCAAATAATGACATCAACAACGCATCATCATATCGATTTTGACGTTAATTAGGAACACAATAAGACATTATTGTATCTTTTTTGGGGCTGACCCAAACAACACAGATAACAGTATCCGGTAACAATAAAGAAAAGCTATAAAAAATAAACCTTTTGCCTAGGCACACAATAGCGACACGCGACAGGCGACAGCTCGGCGACTAGACGCGACGACAGGCTACGGCCGTCAATTTTCATATATTTTGTTCGAATCTCCGCACACCGAACTGTCGTTGTCGCGTGTCGCCTAGTGCGCCCATAGGCTTATAGGCTGTGGGCCGGCCGATTAAAATGAGGCCGTTTAACCCTAGAAGCCTAATCTATCTAAAACATACATTAATATACAAGCCTTAATATACGCCTCATGGCGTGCATATATAAATAACCATTTCAAGGATAAAATACAATTATTGTTCAATGCATTTTTTTTATTTTTAAATTTGGGTTTCAATAGGTAATAAATAATAAATTAATCAATTAAATCTTTAATCAAACATATTTTTTTGAAGCAGAATAAAAAACCCTCCTGTATTGGAACAAAAACGTAAGTTATTTTTAATTAACCGTAATATTTATTATTCCTTATTTTTTATTTATTTTTTTACTATTAATGAATTATTGTAGAATCAATTATTAATTTTTATCATACTTTTAGTGACTAGCTTATAGCTTTGAGCAGTCTACACATACATCAACTTTGTGTTCGCAACATACTGACTTTTTGCACCTATGACACACTAATTTAGACGTTCTCTTCTTTTTCTAAGAACAAAAGGAGCAACCATTTCGATTTTTAGGTTCTGCTTCTTCTGCCAGAACTTTTCTACTAGAATCAGTAGTTTTCATGAGAATTTGGGTATATTTTCGCGTAAAGATGTCTTCAACGTCGCAGTTCAAGTCTTTTCTCCATCCAAGCCTTTACAAATCTGTACTGAGCTGCCAACACGTTGCTACTGTTTATCCCTTTAAACCGTGATATATTATATCTGAAACATCGCCAATAAACACATAAAAACTAAAAAAAAAAAACAATATAAGAATGTCACACTCTTGGTTAAAAGTTACGCAAAGCCTAAACATACGCCTCACAGGCGTACTAAACGTCTATAAATCAAAAATCGCGGAACTTACCTTAGCGATATGGACACCATTCGCAAGGTCCCGGCGGCCACTGAGTTGGCAAAAGTGCACGAACCCGTAACTTCACCCGTTAAAAAGACATACACAATTTTAGAATGCGTTTACGCCTCTGAGGCGTAGATTAGGCTTCTAGGGTTAAAGGCCTGGGTGTATTTTTACGTGTTTTCCTGGTTACATATCTGGCGCAGCGGTTAGCGCATCTGCCTGACATTGCGAGAGGTCCCGGGTTCGAACCTCGGCTGAGAACATAATAACACCCCTGGTCTTCGATGTTAACAAGTTTGTGACGACGATGTTTCTGGTTCCCACGGCACAGGGTATCCTAGTGTGGGGCCAGAAGAGATGCCTGTGCTTGTGTGTAATTGTTTATGTTTATTGCAGGGTATTCTAGTTTGCAAGAAAATACACTTATTATAACAACAATAGCAAACAAGAAAAAATATATTGAGCCGGTTTAAACACACATAGGTACATAAGCTAACGCCTGTATCCCAGAGGGGTAGGCAGAGACCTGGGACTGCGACTTGCCACGATCCTGACTTTTGGTTCATCGACATTCATTAGTCGTTGTATTTAGCCAGTAGCTAATTGTAAGTACCACATGCACGTTTGGATATGGATATAGGACGAGTGATTGTATAACCGACAAAAGTACACGCCTGATATAATTTATCCTTATACATTGGACAACACATTTTGTGCACTCTATTAAGTTACGTCACGGGTGAATTTACAACAAAAAACATTGGGCTTTTGAATTCTTTTAAATTAAATACATACACTTCGCCTTAACTCCGAATACCATATTAATATTAAGAAGGCTATCCCATAAAACATTAATTAAATTAAATTTAATAAACGCACTGCATCGGTAGTTAAGACGACATAGTGGAATCTTTCTACGATGATAATTAAGTGCTCATTAAAATAAACATCACACAAGTACGTAAATAATATTCAAGTTACGCGTAACGTTGATGATTTTTGAAATCAAATCAAATGAAAATAACTTATTTCAACGCTTTACTTTGTCGACGTATCTGGTTACTAGTCTTACAAGCATCCACCAATCCGGACTTGGCCCCAGTGGTGGAGTGTGGTCTATACCTTCCTTAGGAAAGAGACCCGTGTCCCTCGGTGGGGAAATAATGGGTTGATGATGACTACGTAAGAGCAAGCTCTCTGGCAGCACTATAATCTCACATGGAAGATATAGCTTTATGATTGCCATCAATAACTTTAAAGTAAAAACATAAGTTAATTTTCTTACAAAAGTAAGGAAAAGATTAATGCTGCGGCCAGACACACGAACAGCACCCGTTCACGAGCATAACGCAGGGGTCAGTAATCAACGTCACAACCATTAGGGAAATAGGTCACCCAGCCACCACGCCACCATAGTACTTTCAAATTCTGATGACGATGATTGAATCAATCAACCGCTACTTAGGGTCTGTTTCACAATTTCCGGATAAGCTATCCGCAACCAGGGCTGCCGTTTGTTCTAAATTTGAAGCCATAAACAAACACGCATTTTTTTAAATTAAGAACAAACGGCAGCCCTGGTTGCGGATACCCTCAAACTTTATTTGAATATTGTGAAACAGGGGCTAAGGCTCTAATTATATGCGTCCGCGCGACCGAGCGGTTTGGACGCAGATTCCAGCGACCGCGGCCAAGTCGCTTTTTGATTTATATGAAGCGGCCCGAGCGTCTCCGCTCTCCACACATTCTCACAAACAACAAAAGAGCGTCCCGTCCGCTTCAAATGCACCGATACAAGTGAACACGTTGAAACTCGTACGAGCGGCCTGCCGGGCCGCGCGACCACGCCGCTCAAAGGCGCGAGCGCGCCGCTATTTAAATAAATCGTTACACGCAATTGCTTGTAATTTCGTGGTGTAGCGAGCGACCGGGCCGCTCGGTCGCGCGGACGCATATAATTAGAGCCTAAAAGTATGTAGAATGCTATTGATAAGAATCTGTTTAAAATGTTATTCTCAAAATGTAATAAGTATAAAAACTGGCCAAATGCTAAACAGGCTAGCGCAAGAAGGATTCCGTACTTCCGCGGTGGGCTCATAATTCACAACTTTATTGCGACCATGTGTTAGTGGTATTACATTTAGGGTTTGTCTCATACATGGTACCCCCTTATGGCACAGCAATTTACAAGCAGCATGAAACGTTGACAATAATCCAGCAACAGAATTAATAAAATTTTATGCATAAACTTTTGATTGACATGAAATTTGATTTAGGTAGTTATAGAATAATAGTATAGAAGAATTATTTTACAATGTCAATAAGTTATTCATAATAATAAAAAAATACTAATTACGGATTTACAAAATTTTATTAAAATAAAATAAATTAAATTAAACCCTATATAGAAACAAAATACAATTTTGGGGCTCAGGTTATGATAAAGCCGAACCTCTTTTTGCAAGTCGGCTTCTTTAAACGTGTTACCGCTGGACAACAAGGCAGTCAGAGTATCTTTGCGAATCACTTAACAGTGAGGTAAGACATAACTTAAACAAAAAAAAACCAAAAAGCCTGACTGCGAAACATTAACTTTCAAAGAGGTGGAAATAACCCAGGTACTTTACATTGAGAAATAACCTAGGTTCTATACAGCTTATTATAAAATCAACGATTATTTGGAAGACAAAGATGTCTGGTGTTAAACAATAGATTATTATTAAATGTATTGAGAGGTGATTTTTAAATAATAAAAATAATATTGATAATTGTGTCTAGTATTCAACACATCCATGAAAAGTATTTTTAAGTTTGAAAGTTTGTTAATTAAACTAAGACTGTATTGAAAAGAATAAATGTGGAGTTTCTTTGTTAGTTTCTTCCCCACGTACTCTGTTTATTGTGAAACTAACAACTTTGACGTTCATAAAGTAAACATTATGTTTGAACCTTGAATAAAAAAAAATTGAGTTATTGAACTCAATTTGGGTCTCGCTGCTCATTAGGTCAGGTTTTTTTCATTGTGCTGAATCTAAAAGTTATGATAATAACAAACATATTATTTTAGTTACATAATGTTATTGTTTTAATTGTGCATTAAGTTGCAAATATAAACTGTAACAACAACAACAACTAAAATCACGGAATCTTATCATATACTTAGACTCTGGTGTAATAAGTTTAATATAATCTTAGATCTTAATCGTTAAGCCAAGTCGTGCGGCTTGAAAACTTCTGACAGTAAGACCAGACACTAGTCTTACAAGCCTCCACCAATCCGGTCTTGGCCCCCGTGGTGGAGTATGGCCTATAGCTCCCTCAGGGAAGAGACCCTTGCCCCTCGGTGGGGACATAATGGGTTGATGATGATGATGGTGATTATCTTAGAAAAGATGGTCAGGGTCGAGTTTTTTTCAGCTGCCTTTTTCTCCACTACAAATACGCCCCGAAGGCAGCGGCTAACATAGTACACTGATATTCAGAAAATAGAATAATAATTCATAACTCTTTATTGCGACCATGTAGTTGTTTAAATATTAAATTTAGGGTTTGTGTCATACACGGTACCAACTTAGGGCACAGCATGCAGTATTACAAACAAAAACTTTGACAATAATCCAACAACAGAATTAATATCATACATAGCTGTAAATTCAAAATGTAAATCGTAAGGTATTGTAAATTCTTTACGTTAAAATACATTATTTTCATACGATTTTAGGCGACCGAAGTTGCATGTAAGAAGACAGTTAAACTAACATACAAACGCGCCATAAACACTACCCTTCTACCTCCGCTGCCGTCAGGTGAAAAACACGCAGGCAAATCACTGGCGCGTCGTAAACGCTCGTCTTCTGCCAACGCCGATGTGGATGTATTTACGACTGGGCTGATTTACCGAGTCCCAGTGATTTAGTGGGCCGACAGGCTGTATATACTAGACTGATGGAGGGCAGAGTTGAGAAATGCGGTGCTTAGAGAAGGCTTTCGTAGGCGCTACGCCTTATGGTTCCTAAGTACGGTCAATTTAGTGTCGTGTTATTTGTTAGCACACCACGTAACAATAAATAATGACTTGCAAATAACACAACCACTTGACCAGGGTCTCGATTCTGTTAGTATAACTGGAAGTGTAAATTCAAAAAGTAGACTGAATCAGGCTCCTGTCTATATTCGAAACATGTTTTTCTTGAATAACTCGGCCATTTTTGGTTTTACAGTAAAACCATGAGGACCAAAATTGTAGCAAATTTGATTATTTACAAGTTTGGTCTTTACAATTTTTCTTCTAGGGTCGATATTTTGGAAATTAAACCGGAAAAACCCGACAAATTCAAAATATTATCACTAACTCCTATGTTCCATATTTTACAGCATGATTCATGCCGTTTACTTGATAAAATCCAACCAGTTTAGATCGCAGTGGGGCCCCATATTTTATTTGACCCAGGGTCCTTGGTTAACTAGCTACGCCACTGGGGATGAATGAAGAGATCTGATCTATAATGACTGAACTAATAACGAAAGTGATCCGTCGGGATCGTGGCAAGTGGCAGACCTCTTTGCCTACCCCTTCAGGGTACGGGCGTGAGGTTATCTTATGTTGTATGTAAGTGAGAACAGCACTACAGTAACTCTGAGCCTATGAGTCATCAGCAATAGAGCATTTGGCTCTGCAACGCAAAATCCGTTAAGTGAAGCCACATATTTGTTTTATTACTATTTACGATCTGAAAGTGGATTGTTTTACGAGCACACAGGGTTACTTAGAAGGTCAGCTGAAAATTGAGGGGTTATTCTAGAAAATTGCTGCCTCGTGAATTGCTCGTAGCCCCGGCTGCCCGACTGATCTTAAGCGATCACGGAGGTTAAGCAACATAGGGTGCGTTCAGTACATGGATAGGTGTTTAGTAATTAAGCGCCTTAAATAGACCAACAATGCAGTCATCATCATCAACCCATTATATCCCCACCGAGGGGCACGGGTCTCTTCTCTGAGGAAGGTATAGGCCATACTCCACCACGGGGGCCTAGCACGGATTGGAAACTTCTGACAGTAAGTCTTACAAGCCTCCAGCAAGTGACAATAATTTTATTATGAGGAAATCACTGGAATATAAAAAAAAACTACGATGCCGTACAGTTGGTAGAGCAAATAGATACGCAAAATTAGACAAAGGATTTTTTGCTCCAATTATTTTTAATAGTTCCAGGAATTTTGAGTGAGTCTCTTCCATATTTAGAATATTCAGATGGTCCCGTCACGTATAGCTGCAATCTTATTTTTTAAGACCTTAAAAGCGAAATATAATGACACGATCTTGTTACAATTTTGGTGGCGACCGTATCTTTGTGATATGCGCCTTATAATATCTAGATCTGGTTAGAATATGAAACCACGCTCATGTGTTATGTCCACCGTTTTTGTGCACTCATTAAACTAAATAGAGCCATTCAAGAACCGTTTAAAATTAAATTGCCGATAAAATTTAACTCTTTTTAAGTTTTCAGCCAAAATTGTGTCTTCTAAATAAGGTATAAAGTTATACTTTCGGTGCCCGAGTAGTTTTTTTGTAAGTTCGTGAGTTTGGTAACTTTTTTTGGCTCTATAGTTGGGCTGGGCCAACGATAGTCTATAACGGAGTAAAATGAAAGAGTTTTTACGTTGTACTCATTCATCATCATCAACCCATTATGTCAACCCCATCACCTAGGGGCACGGGTCTCTTCCCTGAGGAAGGTATAGGCCATACTCCACCACGGGGGCCAAGTCCGGATTGGTGGAGGCTTGTAAGACTAGTGGCTGGTCTTACTGTCAGAAGTTTTCAAGCCGCCCCTAAAGGCCTCTGACTTGGCTTAACGACTGCCATCTATCGACGGCAGCCGGCACCAACTGCTTAACGTACCTTGCGAAGCACGGAATCGCTCGGAAAAAATGCCACTAGTGTTAGTCATAGACGGTGACCCATCCATGGACTGAACGCGCCGTATGTTGCTTAACCTTAGTAATCGTTCAAGATCACTCAGGCAGCCCCGGCTACGAGCGATTCATCATCAACCCATTATGTCCTCATCTAGGGGCACGGGTCTCTTCCCTGAGGAAGGTATAGGCCATACTCCACCACGGGGGACAAGTCTGGATTGGTGGACAATGTGTCCACTGTCCACATCCCTTAATTTACTAGTCATTTAACAATAAATACACGAAATCACATACACAATTAACATAACATTTACATACAGGCACATACATTGCTTCTGGCCCCACACTAGGATACCGTGTCGTGGGACCCAGAAACACCATGCTTTTTTGTTTACCCATTTTTTTCAAATGCGCTAAAACTGTTTTGTGGTCAATTCCCAGTTCTTCAGCTACGTCATAACTACTGATATGCTCCACTTTTTCAAAAATAGCATCCATTTTCTCCGCTTCTATAAAATAGCATCAAAATAGCATCCAACAGGGCGACCAGAGCGACGTGCATCTTTGAAATCAAAATTTAAGGATTGAAAACGCTTACACCAAACTTGTGCAACTCATTGGGCCAACGTGTGCCATCTCATATTGTTTGTTTCGTGGAGTCCTCAGAAAGTGATTATATTAAATTCTTCTTCTAAAAAAGGCAAACGAAAATTTACTTTTTAAAAAGCCGCCAAAACGCTATCTTAGGCAATATGGCGTCGCACAGGAATTATGAAGTCACTTGCCACTATACCAACCAATGAACGTAAGAAAGAATGAATTACAGACGCCATTTTACTATGACGTCTTCATAGAATCGGCCAATGCAGGCCGTTTTCGATACAATGACTGCAGATACATATAAATTTGATCCATTATAAAATTTAATCTTGTGATTTGTTACAAATCATAGTTTTATGGTTTTTTTAGTTAAAATGCCTTAAAGCGGTTTTAAGATTCTTCTATTCGCACTTTGAACTGTATCTCAGAAAGTACTGACCTGTTTTGTTGCTCTCTGAATGAATTTACAAAAAATGCGCTTTTTCAAGAATCAAGAATCAAGAATTTATTTCAACGTAAAGAATTTACATTCTGCTTGTTGAATGTCAATGTACATACAGTTATGTATAACGTTAGCCGCTGCCTTGGGGCCGTCTGTAGTGGAGAAAAAGGCAGCGAAAAAAAAAACTCCACTCTGACCATCTTTTCTCAAATCACCTTAAAGCTTAAGAATTTAAATACAAATAAAACATTCAAAATAATATCTTGGATGTGTTGAACACTAGACACATTTATCCTCTGATTTAATTTAATATTAAACTACTATTTAATGCCATACGTCCTTGTCTTCTAAATAATCGTTGATTTTATAATAAGCTTTTTTGCAAAGAGTGTGCTTAACACAATTCTTAAATCGCGTTGGGGGTAACTCTAATATATCTTGGGGTATCTTGTTGTAGAACCTTATACAGTGCCCCATAAAGGAAGTATTAACTTTTGCAAGTCTAAATCGTGGAAATGACAATTTATGTTTATTCCTAGTATTAACGTTATGATGGCTACCAAGAGTTTCGAAGTCCTTAATATTTTTCCGAACGTACATAATATTTTCATAAATGTATTGGCTTGCAACTGTTAAGATGTTAGTTTCTTTGAAAAAATCTCTTAGCGAGTCCCTACTACCTAGCTTGTAAATAAATCGGATCGCTCTCTTCTGCAAGATGAAGATAGTCTCAATGTCTGCTGCCCGGCCCCATAGTATTATACCATAGGACATAATACTATGGAAGTAACTAAAATAAACAAGCCTAGCAGTTGCAACGTCAGTAAGTTCTCGAATTCTTTTTACGGCATATGCTGCGGAGCTTAGTCTATGTGCCAATTTTATAATATGTGGACCCCAAAATTTTATGCTATAACTTAAATTTGCGTAAATCAAATTTTTATGAGTGATTCCATCCATTTTTTCCAGTTTTAAGCTTTTATTGACATACATTTATATTGTTTTTAATTAGTAATTGTATTCAATGTTTTATATTAATTTTTATTGACATTATGATTTAATTTAAATTTTATTGAATTGAATTTATTTTTATCTATTTTTTAATTTTGCTTCTCATGTTTGATGTATTTGATTTGATTTAATTTCATTTTCTATTGGTAATCAATGTGGCTGCGAGCTATTATTTATATTAATTAGTTATCTTACTTAGTGATTACATCTTTTTTATCCATTGTTAAGTGTTTTTATTGACATCCCTTTATATCGTTTTAATTATGGTACCTATCGAATGTTCTATTTTAATTTTTATTGACATTTTACTGATCATGATTTAATTTAATTTTTATTGGAATTTAATGTATTCTTATCTATTTTTAATTTTGCTTCACATGTTTAATTTATTTGATTATGATTCAATTTAATTTTCTATTGGAAATCAATGTGTCTACGAACTATTATATAAATTACTCAGCTACCGCAATAGGATCTCCTGTAATGATAGCTGTAAGTTATGGTAATATATAAATAAATATATATAAATAAATAAGACACATAATTTACACGAATACGTATAAATAATACTTTTTTTTTCACACTGTCAAATAGATGGCTATTTACTATACTATACTTACTGTACTTTATAGACATTTCAGAGACTCAAAAGGGTAGTTTCCAGGGTCAAAATAAGTAAATTCTATTTAGTCCGTATTTTTTATTAAAAAAAAATATTGGACACGTATTTTTTCTTTTTTCGATTAAACAAAAAATAACAAAGATATAGCCCATGAAAGTTACGCGTGACGTCACTTCGTGCTAAATAATGCAGCACGGCGTGACGTCACACGTAACTTTAATGGGCTATATCTTTGTCATATTTGGTCTAATTTACAAATAAAAAAGTACGTGTCCCTTATTTTTGAATAATATAAAAGACTGACTAATTACATTTTTTAGGGCAACTAGCCCATTGGACGTAGTTTAGCAAAAAGGTTCCAACCCAGACAAAGTGAGTTTTGAGATAGGTATTTGAGGTTTTAGGTTTGAGCTGATTCACGCTCTTCATTCATGTGGATTGACTACCATGTGCCATAACTTTGCACATACTCATCGGATCGCTATGAAAGTCTTTGATTCTTAAAGTATAGCGCATAGTGATCATTTTAGTATATTTAACTCAAAAATGACCATGCTGTTGGTTGGAACCTTTCTGCTAAACTACGTCCAATTAGTCCATCATCATCATCATTTGCATACATATGCCCACTGTTGGCTATAGGTCTTTTTCGTATCACACCTCGCGGTCTTTCGCCATTTTCGGCTCCACGGGCCTCCTGCCAACCTGGCCACTTCGTCAATCATCATCATCATTGTTTAATTTAATAAAATTGCACTTTGATTTATCGTTGACATTTCACTTTGTGGCTTCAATTTCCATCGTGCACAATCCACTGGTACATTTTTAGGTAGAGAGTAGATCTACACATAAAGTTTCTACGTTACGTAAGGAAAAACTACGTTAAGTTTTGGTAAGTAAGATATAATTTGGTAATGGAAAGATAATTATATTTTTTTAATTCATCATCATCAACCCATTATGTCCGCACAGAGGGGCACGGGTCTCTTCTCTGAGGAAGGAACAGGCCATACTCCACCACGGGGGCCAAGTCCGAATTGGTGGGGGCTTGTAAGACTAGTGGCTGGTCTTACTGTCAGAAGTTTTCAAGCCGCCCTAAGGCCTCTGACTTGGCTTAACGACTGCCATCTATCGACGGCAGCCGGAACCAACTGCTAAACGTGCCTTGCGAAGCACGGAAAAGCTCGGAAAAATGCCACTAGCGTCAGTCATAGACAGTGACCCATCCATGGACTGAACGCGCCGTATGTTACTTGACCTTAGAGATCGTTTAAGATCATTCAGGCAGCCCAGGCTGCGAGCGATTCAATCAATCCGTCACAGTAGGTATATCATAAAATTTTTACATACCCCGTGTCGTGGGAACCAGAAACAGCTACGTCACAAACATGTAAACATCCAAGACCTGGGCTTCTTTTTTTATTTGTCCCCAGCCGGGATTCGGACCCGGGACCTCTCGCATGGTAGGCAGTTGCGCTAACCGCTGCGCCACAGAGGCCGTCTAAAATCAGCCCGGATTCGTCTACCACAGCTCGAAAGCCTTCTCAAGGTACGCCACTTCTTTTTGTCCTCAATCATCCTTGACGACGCGATTGTGATTTGTCAGAATCGTGGCAAGCCCCTAGTCTCTGCCTACCCCCCGGGATACAGGGCGTCAGCTTATATCGCACTCTTGCAAGAACAACGTGATATTAAAAAAAAAAACGCAGTTTTTCATAGTTTTTTTTTAACGCGATTTTATTTACTCCGATAACGCCGGAATAATGAGCAAAAGAGACACTGCATCACGTTATAGCGCTATCTCTTTCGGCCATTACTTTGAAACCTTAAAAAAAGCTCTCATATAACGTAAGGGTTTCCGAAATAACACGTTGTTCTTGCAAGTGTGCGATATATGCACGTATTGGGTTAAGTATAATTTTTAACAAAATAAATACAAAATATAAGTTACAATTTCACCAAAGTAATATACAGTGGATTATTTACGAAGTTTTCTTTTTGTTGGTTGGGTAAGTTGGTTACCTATTACCTAGTTAACTTGTAAAATCTACTATGCCGTGATAGTTTTCCTTCAAACTTAATTGTATACATTAAATGCAGTTAGGGGGATTCCCTACTCCACTCTAACAAAAATATCTTAGAAGTGTAATATTGAATTGTAGTTTAATTAAATTAATTAGTTTAATTGTGCCCGGATAACGGCGACAGGCTTGCCATTTGTCACGTTTGGGACCTAATAAACTCGGCAAAACCTGGGCCCAGTTCTAGTGATTGGTGCCTCTGCCTACCCCCTCGGGGATAACGGGCGTGGGTTTATTTATTTTTAATATTTAGCAAACTGATGCCTAAGTAGAAAAAATATTTTAGCACACCCATAGTGTTTTTCAAAGATTTTTTTGACGTTTAGTCGGGGTGATTAATATGAATATTTATATACAATTAAGAAAATGCTAACTATCTATTTTTGTATTCATACTACTTTTTAGTGTTACTCGATCAGTAAAGTAGATAATAATATGTTATACGAATGAGTTACTTACGTTCGTTACTATAACTACTATTGTCTTAATTGTTATGACGATTCCGTCATCAGCACATTTTTATTAATTGCAAATGTCATTAAAATATTACTATTTATGAAGATAAAGATAAGATGTTAACTTTACTAAAGTGTTATGTGTAAGCACTAATATTAGTAATTGCAATGTTTACAAGATTGCCTGTAAATTTGCTCGGTATAGAGCCTTGTTCAATTTTCCTTCTAATAGTGTAATTTTAGTCTATTATCATATTTACTGGTCTAGATTTTCTTGAGATTTACCAGAAACTGCAACACAGTTATAAATAAATCTATCTGCTTTGGTATATTGGTAGTGTGTCAGTGTCTTGTTTTATTTACTAGTTTTTTGTTTGACTATTCAAGTAGCATTTAGTAGCTTTAATTAATTCAAATTAGGAGACGCGGAATATATTAGTATTTTTTTGTGTTTTTGGAATATAATTGGCAATAAAATTTGTCTAGAGATAATATTTGACCATCTGTTTTAGACTACATACACATGCCATTATTTAAACCTTTTTTTTACCAAAAGTTTGCAACAAAAATCCTTTTTAGAGCGTCAACTGCGAAACACTGGCACGAAACTTTTCACTCCTAGAAAAGAAAAACTTCTTTCCGAATTCGAATTTCGAACACTGGTTTTCGCGGGAAAACTCAGGCAGCCTGTGTTTGGAGGCGTGCGTTCAGAACCACGGCGCAGCATCCACTGCGCGTCCAGAAATGCACCGGACCCATGAGAAGCGTAGAACAATACGCAACAGAAGACAAGCCTTGAAATATTTCGTTTCATTCATTCACATTTTCCTTGGCTTTGGTTTGGTTTTAAACAAAAAAAAAAGTATCAATACCATAAAATAGATATTTACATACAAACATATTTAATATGACTAACGCTTCGTAACATTTTTCCGAGCGGTTCCGTGCTTCGCAAGGCACGTTACGCATTTGGTGCTGGCTGCCGTCGATAGATGGCAGTCGTTAAGGCAATTCAGAGACCTTAGGGCGGCTTGAAAACTTCTGACAGTAAGACCAGACACTAGTCTTATAAGCCTCCACCAATCCGGACTTGGCCCAAGTGGAGGAGTATGGCCTATACCTTCCTCAGGGACCAGACCCGTGCCCCTAGGTGGGGACATAATGGGGACATATTTTTTCTTATAAAGTTTTATTTTTATCGTAGGGTTGAATACTAAAGCCGTTCTTTCATATCTTAGTACGTCACAAACAGTGTTCTGACATACCGCGCCGGTGTTTCCGAGACTAATAAAATCAGTGGTCGGTCTGTCGTATTGCCTGTAATGTGCTTCTTTGTTAATTGGATAATTTATAGTCTCTTTTAGGATTTTAGAAATGCTAAGACTTGTTTACCGTTGAATAACAATAATAACTTAAACAGAACTTAATCACTTACCTGTTGTGCAATTACGTAAGACTACACTGTATGGAGTTGTCTGATTTAGCCCTTTTGTTCCCGGTATGTCACACCACCTTATGTCACATTGTTATATTCCGGGACTTTTTTCCTAGTAGGTGCCTATCCCATACTCCTACTCCGAACTGTCATATACATTTTTTTGTATAAAATTTACATACAGACACATGCATTGCTTCTGGCCCCACACTAGGATACCCTGTGTCGTGGGAACTAGAAACATTCTTAAGACTCTTTCGAGTTGCCTAAATGCTTAACCCGATAGAGTTGAAATATAAGGGCTGGTCCTAAACAAGGATACCTTGTGCTATGGTAACCAAGCAAGGACATTCATCATCATCATCATTCAGCCACAAGAAGTCCACTGCTGAATTTCCTCCTCCATGGATTTCCAAAAAGACGGTCGGAAGCGGCCTGCGTAGGACGACCAGCCACAAGATGGACAGACGATCTCATCCAAGTGGCGGGAAGACGCAAGAACATTACAAAGATGGAAAAATTTAACACTAAGACTGAGGCCGATTGCATAAGTGTATGGTGGCCCTCAGTTAGAATCGAACTCAAGACCTCTGTTTTTGGTAGGTAGGCGCCTTAGCGGCTAGACATAGGCAGGCGAATTTTTTATTTTTATTTTATTTCATTTATTAGGCACACAAAACAGATATTAGCCAGTACATTATCAAAATAACATGAATCAATATTTAAGATCTAGACTAATCTCCAAAACATTGTGTACACAGCATGATCACAATTTACGAAATTAGACTTAGACGAGTTACTTATATATTTTTACATTCAATCAAGGTTTGATCAAGTTTAATCAACCCAGGAAGCAAACAAACATCATTAAAAAAAATATATGAAGATAAGAAGAAGGAGGCGGCAGCTATTTTTTCGGGCTAGTTAAACTTTTCCGAAACTCCGACTTCAACATTCCTATCCGCGGATTAAATATGTCTATATTATTATTGTTGTTTGTTATTTCGTTATATGAGCGACACATTCTTGTTATGGGATTGAAGTAAGAGGTATTGTTTTTATAAGTTTGTAATGTAAAAGTATTTCGAGAGCGAACCGAACGTTTAACTAATCTTGTATTGAGATTGATTGCTGCAAGCAGTGATGGTGAGTTAATAGTTGAGTGCAGGAGTTTGTGCAAGTAGATTAGCTCAGTCTGTTTACGTCTTGTTTCAAGAGATTGCAAGCGAAACTTTTTGAGTCTCTCCGTGTATTCTGGCATTCTCCTGCGACTAACATTGAATTTATGGTAGACTATCATCGATTTTCCCGTAGGAATAAGATATTTCCCCGCGGTAAAACGTAGCCTATGTTTTAATCCAGGGTATCGACTAACTCCATACCAAATTTTATTAAAATCCGTTCAGCCGTTTCAGCGCTAAAGACTGACAAACATATAAACACACACACAAACTTTCACGTTTATAATATTAGTTTGATTATCCGGAGGCATTTAGCTTGTACACTTTCAAGTCTTTTTACATGTATATCATAATAAGGGGACCATATCACTGATCCGTATTCCAGGGTGCTTCTGACAAGACTGAGGTATAAGTGCAACAAGCTGTATGGCCGCTTGAAATGCTTCGTTATTCTTACAATGAATCCAAGTAGTTTATTGGCTTTTTTAAGAATATGGTCATAATGGTCCCTGAATGTCAGTTTGTCATCAAACAAAACTCCAAGGTCTCTAGCAGTAGTTTTTCTTTCTAGTGTTTGATATCCTATTTTGTAGTCAAAGTATATTTTATTTCTTTTTGAGGTAAAGGATATAACGAAACATTTGCTTACGTTAAGGAACATCAAATTACGATTACACAATCTGCATAATGTGTCGAGATCTTCTTGCAGAGCTTTACAATCACAGGGATTAGTAACGGTTCTATAGGTCGTCGGCGTAGAGTAGGCAAGGGCTCGAAATATGTTGCACAAGGTCGTTGATGAAGATAATGAAGAATAAAGGTCCCAAATGTGATCCTTGTGGTATTCCCGAAAATATTATATTATTTTATTTTTTATTTTTATTTTAAGATTGAAGCCAGCGGAGTAGACTGCCGTGAATTCCATAGTACGCCAGTTTTATGCCTAGTAACCTGTGATTAACCTTATCGAAGGCCTTGCTGAAATCGGTGTATACCGAATCTACCTGTTGTACCCGGGCGAAGGCCGAACAAAGATAAGTCTTGTACTCTAACAAGTTTGTGACGGTAGATTTTTTCCTCACAAATCCATGTTGTTGAGGTGACAGGATTGGTTTAACATGGTTGTAAATGTCATCATAAACCAGAGACTCAAATAGTTTAGCTACGCATGACAAGATACTTATGGGTCTATAGTTACTACAGTCAGATTTGTTTCCAGATTTATATATAGGGATAATTAGGGCAGTCTTCGAGTAAGAAGGGAAAATAAAATCGAATTGAATAAATTTTAGTACTATGAATTATTCAATCACTTGCTCTAATTATAATTTTATAAATAAATCTACGTGGGTAATGAACATATTTATTTTAGAGGCCGTAGAACGGCTTGAAAACTTCTGACAGTAAGACCAGTCACTAGCCTTACAAGTCTCCACCAATCAGGACTTGGCCCCCGTGGTGGAGTATGACCTATACCTTCCTCAGGAAAAAGAACCGTGCCCCTCGGTGGGGACATAATGGGTTGATGATGATGATGAAATACATGTGTTTTACATTAGGATACCCTGTGTTGTGGGAACCAGAAACAGCGACATTACATACATGTAAACATCCAAGACGTAGAGTTTTTTTTGTCCCCAGCCGGGGTTCAAACCGTGAACTCTCAAATGGTAGGCAGATGCGCTAACCGTTGTGCCACAGAGGTCGTCAATTTATTGTTTTACGTATTATAGAAGATTTGAGAAAAGACGGTCAGAGTGGATCTTATTTTAGTCTTTTTCCGCTACAAATGTGATACAAAATCAACTATACCTCGGCGCTACAAATCGCAATTAAATCCACGGCGGACATTATCATCAACCCATTATATTCCCACCGACGGGCACGGGTCTCTTCCCTAAGGAAGGTATAGGCTATACTCCACCACGGGGGCCAAGTCCGGATTGGTGGAGGCTTGAAAGACTGGTTTTCTAAGGCCTCTGACTTGGGGCTTAACGACTGCCATGTATCGACGGCAGCCGGCACCAGCTGCTTAACGTGCCTTGCGAAGCACGGAACCGCTCGGAAAAATACCACTAGCGTTAGTCATAGACGGTCACCTACATATTATGTTACATTCTTGCACTTCCGCGGTTTAGTTGACTCCAATGATCTTCGAAAGGTCATTGGTTGGCTCTAAGCTTTCTGTGAACTAGGCGAATAAGTTGTCAGGATCGTATAGGTGTTGGGCGAGCCTACTCCATCTAAACAATGACCCAGGCACTGCAGCGTCCGAGTCGTCCCTCCACCCATCTAGTGTGAGTGAAGGTGGCACTGGACGCTGCATCATCATCATCAACCCATTTTGTCCCCACCGAGGGGCACGGGTCTCTTCCCTGAGGAAGGTATAGTCCATACTCCACCACGAGGGCCAAGTCCGGATTGGTGGAGGCTTGTCTAGTGACTGGTCTTACTGTCAGAAGTTTTCAAGCCGCCTTAAGGCCTCTGACATAAATACTTTCATTACCTACGAACGTACGAGTATTTATGTCGTTTATTGGAATTGTACGATATTCAACTACTTACGTAGAAAAATGGTTTCGGATACGGCAGACTCAGGTTCGATTCCCAGTGCGGTCATTACTTTGTTTTCTGTGAAGTTATAGTAGCAATACCACTCACTAACAGTAAATGAAAACATCGTGAGGAAATCTGTATTTACCAGGTATTTACATACCTCAGCGCTTAAAACCGCGGTGGGCACGCGTGATTAAGCCCATAGTCTCTCTCTGAGAGAAGGCCTGTGCCCTAAAGTGGGATATATATAGAAAGAAAAAGAAAGAAAAAAAAGGAAGAAAAAATATATAATATAGGTATTTGAAGACCCCCTATAAAGTAACTGAACAGAACAGAGGGTTAGCATGCAAAATTTTACATGATGCCGACTATGCCTGAAATTCATTAGTAAACTCGGCAACACGTGGGCCCAATTTTAGTGGTTGGTGCCTCTGCTTACCCCCTTGGGGATAACGGGCGTGAGCTTTTTTTTAAATTCATTAAACTCTACTCAGTAAAGAAGAATATTCTATATATCTATTAGTTGCAATACAGGCGACTGAGTAGAGTTGCTATGAAAAAGGAAATGTTCAGCAGCTGTCAACAGTATCTTCGTTAAGCAGAAAGCTAAGTAAATAAACACAAAACTTGTACAATAATTAAAATCCTACTCACTCTGCGTGAGCTATGTCTTGGTAAACTCGTATATCGGCAGCCGGGGACAAGGATACCTGCTCCTATCTTCTGACGTCGAATAACCACGTACATAAATTATAAATATGTAAAACTTGTATACACATATAAACTAACTCGCACAAGTAAAACGGCCTAATATGCGAAGTAAAGTTGGTAAGAGAAATACAACCTATAATAATTGCTAGAAATGAATCGCTCGTAGCCCCAGCTGCCTGAGTGATCTTAAACTATCACAAATGTTAAGCAACATAGGGCGCGTTCAGTGCATGGATAGGTTATATGCTGTAGGTATATGACTAATGCTAGTGGCATTTTTCCGAGCGATACCGTGGTTCGCAAGGCTTGAGCAGTTGATGCCGGCTACCGTCGATAGATGGCTGTCGGTAGGCTTGAAAGCTTCTGACAGTAAAACCAGCCACTAGACTTACAAGCCTCCACCAATCCGGAATAGCGCTCAGTGGTGGAGTACAGTACAGGTGGTAATAATATTATTCAGTCAATCAAATCAATCACATTATTTCAACGAAAAGAATCTACATTCTGTTTGCTGAATGCCAATGTACTATGTTAGCCGCTGCCTCCGGGCCGTACTTGTAGCGAAGAAAAAGGCAGGCAGAAAAACTTCACTAAATAAAACCAAACTTTATGCATCAGAGCCTAAGTGTATGATAAGAATCCATGATTGCCACGATAACTATAGAAGTCAAAATAGTGATTTTTCTTCCAAAATTAGGCAAAAACATTGAAATTGCTGTCTTAAAAAATAAAAATGCTCTACACAAAACGTAAACATAATTAACGTTTACACACTGGCACATACATTTCAATGTGACACTTGATATAGGTGTAATTAAAACTTGTTAGTAAGCATTGTTTAAAGAGATCTGCCTGTCTGTCGGCACCATCTCCCGCGGCTTGCGCGGGCGCCGGCCGTTGCGACATATCTGACAGTTTTTCTCGGGACAAGTGCAACTTTCAACTTACGCAGAAATGATCTCGTTGTTTGTTTGTTACCGTTTTTATATGTCGCTACTCGGGATGCAAGCACTCTACACGGCCAGGGACAATTGTCTGTCGTTTTTAAGGCTCCATAACTGTAAGGAGCTAATCATTGACTATTAACCACGTAGAAAAATGATGATAGACTATATGCAACTAACAAATTAACGTCTTTGTTTATATGTTTATCTTTATTATAATAAAGTTTGGTAAACATTAGTTTACTAGATAACTCAAATATCGATAAACGCTTCATACATTATAAGGCGTTACGGGAGGGAGTGAGGTCGTAGTCTACCTTTATTTTGTACCACGTGACTATATTGACTTTTTGACTAGTTATATTAGGATATATATTAGTCGCTCCTAGCCCCGGCTGCCTGAGTGATCTTAAGCGATCACGAAAGTTAAGCAACATAGAGCGCGTTCAGTGCATGGACGGGTCACCGTCTATGACTAACGCTAGTAGAATTTTTCCGAGCGGTTCCGTGCTTCGCAAGACACGTTAAGCAGTTGGTGCCAGCTGCCGTCGATAGATGGCAGTCGTTAAGCCAAGTCAGAGGGTGGCTTGACAACTTCTGACAGTAAGACCAGCCACTAGTCTTACAAGCCTCCACCAATCCGGAATTGGCCCCCGTGGTGGAGTATGGCCTATACCTTCCTCAGGGAAGAGACCCGTGCCCCTCGGTGGGGACATAATGGGTTGATAATGAATATTAACAAAGAAAAACAACGTAATCCCTACGAATAGGATTCTACAATCCTAAACCCGATAAAGCCACCAGAACAATGGTTCTTAATTGTATTTTTCAAGGTCACAATTTAACTACGGATAAATAAAATTGTGTATTTGCGAAGGGAAAGTAAATAATAAAAAAATAAAATAAAAATAATTTATTTCTGGTATCGATGACCCATATTAATAATATACAATTAACAAATTTAGAATTTAAAAATTAAATTAATATTAAATTAAATACAACAAAATCCGAACTAAATTAAAATTCACTAACATTAAAGTTACCATAGAATGGTAGCGATTGGCTTGTGCATATCACCGCAGTGCCGTAGATATGCACAATCCACCCTACCTCCTAACATTTGCAGGATATTGTGTAATGTAAAAGTAAAAATGCGTTTATTGCGGCCAACATTACGGTAAATTTGACAAAAACTTTTAAATCACTAAATTAATTGCATTGGCAACAAAAGGTGTGTACTCAGCATGTGCCGCCAGAGCCATGACATGCCCTTCGACGGCGCTGTTTTTCAGCAATCACCTGCTTAAACAACTAACTATAGACTAGTTTCTTATCCTAACTAATAAGTGTGACATAGTTGAGTTGCCCAGTGATTTAAAATATTACACTGTCAGCAACTCTGCAGTCATGTGAAAGATTTTAATCTATTTTTTAAGTAAAGCTCACCCGTCAACGGCGAGGGTGTATGCAGCAAATAAAATATGTTAAAAAGGTTAATGTGTCGAAATGGCAAGTATTGATTGCACTCATGGGTCTTAGATTTGAGACAAGGTGATTAGAGTAGAGTCTTTTTTTCGCTGCCTTTTTTCTACTACATTCAGCCCCAAGGCAGCGCCTAGCATTGTAAGTAATCGTACATTGACATTCAACAAAGATAATGTAAATTTTTTACGTTGAAATAAATTTCTGATTTGTGATTGAGGTATGTGAAACCAGTGCCAAGCAGCAAACCTCACTCTCAGTCTACCCCTCCAAAATAAAGGCGTGAGTATAACACGTATGTATACCAAACAGCGGAACATTCAATCACTGGAAGTGATAGCACTAAAAGGTCGGGAACACAACTCAATCAGTAAATTTTAATGCAGAAATTGATGTTTTAATTATAAACAGAGCTCGAGGCGCGATTGGCTCGTTTATTTATCGAGTGTGCGTCACCTTGGATGCCTCTTTGGAGAGTTTCTCTCAAGTGATTCATATTTCGTACAAAAATGAACGAAAAATCATTTGTTAATATTTCATATAAATCAAATATTTTTTATTCACAACAAGAATAAAAGGATTATTTACTTAATGAAGGTCAAATAGTACAAGTTGACCAGTAGAATACTTCATTTTCATTAATACACCCGGATATGCACGAATACACTCACACACACTCATGCAATTAAAAACACACGCACACACACACACACACACACACACACACACACTAGCACGCACGGTTACACACACTAGCACGCACGGTTACACACTATAAATAAAATGTTACACAGGCATTTTTTTTTTGCTTAAATGGAGGCGTCAAATACTGTTAAAACCAAATGTATCTTAAGTTGATAAAATAAACTTTTATTATTATTTATATTATTATTATTTTGTGACACCTGTTTCAAAAAGCTAGGATATTTTAAAATTCTTATTGTCTTTTTTTAATAATAGATTTATTGTAATGAACGGCAATAAAAGAGAAGGCCCTTTTATTGCTGTACGTATACTTCAAATTAAACATAAATTTTAATAAAAAAAATCTATTATATTATAATACGGAACATTTCAATATCGCATTGACAGCTAACTGTCAGTTATCTGCAGATAGGTTGTTGGGACCGGGCATAAGTATGGTATACAATTGACGGTCTTATCGCTTAGGACGATCTCTTCTAGACAACCTTTGGATGGAGAGAATTGGAGGAAGAACATAGTCGGTAGGTATGGATATTTGGATGTACATAAATAAGAAAATAGAAAATATACTGAAAGCAGCAAGGTATTTAAAGAACATATCAGTATGTACTTAAAAATCTATTACATAATATATTATTAAACTATTACAAAAACAATGGGTTCGAACCACGCATGTACCAATGACTTTTAGTTACGTACATTTGTTTGTACAGCAACACCATTCGCTGATAAATTGTGCCCGGATAACGGCGACAGGCTTGCCACTTGTCACGTTTGGGACCTAATAAACTCGGCAAAACGTGGGTCCAGTTCTAGAGACTGGTGCCTCTGCCTACCCCTTCGGGGATAACCGGCGTGAGTTTATTATTTATTATTTTTATTTATTTACAAAAACAATATAACATATTTATGTGTACAATAAAGAATCTCTATCTTTCTGTGACTATTTATGTAATGGTCGTCAAAGTTGTTAGTTTCAGAATTAATAGAATAATCATCATCATCAACCCAATATGTCCCCACCAAGGGGACATATTGGGTTGGGGACCCAATATGTCCCCAGCGAAAGAGACCCGTGGGACAAGGGGACCACGGGTCTCTTTTTCGCTGAGGATGGTATAGGCCATACTCTACCACGGAGGCCAAGTCCAGATTGGTGGAGGCTTGTAAGACTAGTTGCTGGTCATACTGTAAGAAGTTTTCAAGCCGCGCTAAGGCCCATGACTTGGCTTAACGACTGCCATCTATGGACGGCAGCCGGCACCAACTACTTAACGTGCCTTGCGAAGCACGGAACCGCTCAAAAAAATGCCACTAGCGTTAGTCATAGAACGGTCACCCATCCATGCACTTAACGCGCCCTATGTTGCTTAATCTTCGTGATCGTTTTAGGTCACTCAGGCGGCCGGGGCTACGAGCGATTCTACTTATTCATCGTACATTTCAATCAATAAATCCTTAAGTAATTCTGTCACGTTCTTTTCTGAGAGATTTGACAGCACTACCTTTTAGTAGTTAGTTAGCAAATTCTCAGTTCAGAAACTGGCCTGTCTTCCTGAGCAATTGGACGAGACACCACTACAGTTAAGCAGTTACTTAGCGAAATCCTCAGAAAGTGGGTCTTAGAAATTTAGAACTTTCTTTCTTAAACTTACGACACACGTTGATGTCTTTTATATGAAGGTTAATAAGAAGGGCGGCCAAATGAACTTCTTCGTGGGTCTAATTGCAACACGCTTCATTATTGAAACGGAGGTAGCGGGTTTGATTTCCACAAGAGGCGGCATATTGTAATTCTTACAGAACTTGTATTGGTATTGCGATTTATTACTAATGTTATTCTTTCGCCCCTTCCACTCACATACGCTCTATATATTTGCTTCGTCAGTCTTTCTTCGTTCATCCTCTCCACATGTCCAAACCAACGCAATATTCCTTTCTCAATTCTAGTCACTACATCTTCTTTCAGTCCACAACGATCTCTGATCAGACTATTGCGTATTCTGTAATTCAACGTAACACCACACATATTTCTCAAGGACCTAATGATGGATTTCTACTGCATTAATCCTGCTTTCATGATTATTCTGCCATACCCAAGTCCCGCTACCATACATCAGTGTTGGGACCAGCACACCATTATGGATAGCCAACCTTGCTCTTTTGGAGGTGAGAGAGACCACACAAAGTTACAAATATAATATAATTATTATAATAATATGTAGGGATGGTTTCTGCGCAATTAAAAAACGGCTAGTGAATTTCTTATTAAATAAGATAATTATATTAATATAGTATTATTATAACTTTGTGTGGTCACTCTCACGTCCAAAACAGAATAATTTTTTTATACTTTGCTTCTTCATTCCCCCAACCAGTACAGTATCCCAATCAATTTTCTAATCTTGCATCCCGCTCTCACTCCTCTCTCTCACTCACACGTTGCGTTCCATTTTAGTCAGTCCGTCAACGTTCCATTCCCACATTTATGCTTTATCATTTATTTTCTCTTTCTCTGCCTGTGCCGTACATAATGGGACGTATGTAGGCTCCTTACTTATTTATAAACATTTAACGAATGACAACGATCCGATTCTTAATTAAATAGTTGTTGTTACTATTTCTCTTAATTTGACTCATGCATATATTCAATAACATTCCACCAAGCTGGTACACTTTAACCAGTGTAACTGCCAACTTCACACAAAAATCTACTTTAACCCCTCAGTTGTAAAGCTCAAGTTTACTATCTATTCTTTGACTCAATGTACAAGTTTTGTACAGGATTTTGAGTGTTATTGCGCTGGACTTAAAGGTTATGTTACCTTGTAAGGACAGAAGTACAGTTAGCATTTGAATAGTAGCCAACTAGTGTAGTATTTCAGCCGCAGACCGCGATAGCTTTCCCTAATATCGGTCGAGGTAGCATCAGCAGAAAAACTTCACTTTACCTTTTGAATAATTTCGTATTCTTATAGCAAGATAAAAAGTACCCGAAACCGACGTACTCACGTGCACGATAAGATAAGATAAGAATATAATTCTTTATTGTACATACTAGGAAAAACAAATACAAAACATTTACAAAGATACAGTATAATTGGCGGCCTTATTGCTTAAAGACATTTCTTCCAGACGACCGCCAATGGAGAGTTGCTGAAGGAAAAAAGAGTCGATGTAAATAAGAACATTGATTTAAATACTTATACTTAAAAATAATATTATGTGCATGCAACGACTAATGAATGTCGATGAAGAGAAAGTGGTTTATCGGGATCGTGGCAGGTGGCAGTCCCTGGTCTATGCCTACCACTCTGAGATATAGGCGTGAGCTTATGTATTCTTATAAGGAAAGAAATATGCAATAAGATTTCTTTGTATAATTCTTGATTGCACACCACGGCTGAGTTTCACAAAATTACAATTCATAATTTACAAGCCAATGCGATGTGCATTGCGTAGCAATTTTTCGCCTTTTTTGGGTTCATCATTCACAACACAGGTTTACTGCCTACCGTGAATACCATTCTACACTAACTACCTATGAACTAATAATAGCTATGTACCGACCTATTAATGTAACATGTATCTTGTTAAATTGGATCAATAAATATCTTATCTTATCTTATCATCAACCCTTTATGTCCGGATTTGTGGAGGCTTGTAAGACTGGTGGCTGGTCTTACTGTCAGAAGTTTTCTAGCCACCCTAAGACCTCTGACTTTGTTTAAAGACTGCCATCTATCTATCTGTCTGAGGTTTGAAATGAATGTCAAGATTAGGGTTGATGAGGATTCCTCTTCCTCAAAATGAGGAACTTCCTGATATTTCGAGGTTCCTCATCCTCTTCCTGTTCCTCAAAGTTGATTTAAAAAAAATCCTCTTCCTCTTCCTGATATTTTAAGAGGAATTTAAGAGGAAGGAGAGTTATAATTTTTGTTGAAACGAAATGTGTTTGAGAGAGAGAGAGAAAGAAGTCACGCCATATTGAAAAGTTAAAGGAAGACAGAGATGGAAACATGTAGTTAAGGAAGTTCAATACTAGCGTAATCTACGTAGGTAATGTTATTTGTTCTTCTCTTCCTCTTCAGCATCCTCTTCCTAATCCTCATCCTCTTCTTCTTGGTCTGCCAGATTCCTCATCCTCACCCTTTTCCTCAAAATTGACTTTTAAAAATTCCTCTTCCTCATCCTCTTCCTCATAATAAGTTCTTCAACGACCCTAGTCAAGATCCCTTATCTCGGGAATGCGTGGAGGTATCGAGATGAAATTAAAACCGTTTATACTTATATACTTAGGTCTACTAGTGAATCGCTCGTAACCACTGCCGCCTGAGCGATCTTAAACGACCACGATATTAGAAAGAAAGATAAACGTTTATTGCAACAACAGACAACTTTGTCGTGGTGTGTCTCTGCTGCTGCAAATGGCAGCTGACTCAGCATAGTGCTGAGGCCGGAAACCCTCAGCGCTGATTTTCAGTCAGTGCCAATAGCCCTAAATGCTCCAGAGTGCAGTGTGGCCTGTTGCAAACTAATAAATAAGTAAAAACGTAATCAAACGAAAATATCTATAATCAATTTAAACAACATAGGTATATTCATATTCATGATAAACAACGTAGGTATATTCATATCCATGTCAAGCAACATAGGGCGCGTATGGGTGACCGTCTATGACTAACGCTAGTGGCGCTTTCGTGCTTGGTGCCGGCTGCCGTCGCCGTCGATAGATGGCCGTCGTTAAACCAAGTCAGAGTTCTCAGGGCGGCTTGAAAACTTCTGACAGTAAAACCAGACACTAGTGTTGCAAGCCTCCACCAATCCGGACTCGGCCTCTGTGGTGAAGTATGGCCTATACCTTCCTCAGGGAAGATACCCGTGCCTCTCGGTGGGGACATAATGGGTCGATGATGATGATGATGATGACTCAGGTCTACTCGAATCGCTCGTAGCCCCGGCCGCCTGAGTGTTCTTAAACGATCACGAAGGTTAAACAACATAGGGCGCGTTCAGTGCATGGATGGTAACCGTTTTTTATCTAACGCTAGTGGCATATTTTGTACATTTGTGTAAATGGCTAGCCTGGGTGTTTTAGACGTTTGTAAGGTCCTTGCCTGGTTACCAAAACACAGCATATCCTAGTTTGAGACCAAGTCAAGCGATGGTGTTGTATGGAAGTTATAATTTTGTTGCGAACGGTACCCAGAGCATAGTTAAGACTGCTGCAACCTGACACCACCGCTCACTTTGTCTCGAATTAACTAAAGCCTATCGACATGTGAAGCAGTTACGAAATACTTAGCGAGCTGTTTTGTGTTCTGGGTCTTTTGAAATGAAGCACCAAACTACACTTTGAGAGTTATTTTGTTTAGAAAACACGAAAATACACGTAACACGAAATAAACAGAAAATTTAAGACCTAAAAGTTCTGTCAGAATATAAATCAATAAAATAAAATTAATATAAATTAATACTAAATACTACATACTACTTACTTGATGTAACGCAAGTTTAGTTTATTTTTCTTTTGTTTGATGTAAATATGGAAGAGCGGGGCCTCCTGACACAGGTATTGCTATACTTACTAGGAGGTCCCAGTGATGTATCCGTCTATGTAATATTGCAAAAGAAATAAATGAAATGAAATGAAATGAAATGTCAGAGTTCGGCCGGGGCTGCCTATGCGCGTCCGCGGAAATAGGTTTTATGTAAAATGGTACATTGTAAAACAGCTCTTATTTTTTACAAGTGATGTAATACCTTTCTTAGAATCTCTTTAAAGGCCTGCGCAGACGAGATAATGTCCCCCGGGTCCATTATTGTACATCGACATAGATTCGGATTCGATATAAACTCTTACAATATGATACGGGAAGAAGAAGAAAGAAAGAAAAGAATTTCCGAGCAACAAATGACCGCACACCGTATGCGTTGAGTCCGTGACAAGTACTCGTGGACATTTTTGAAATGATTCAGGGATTTTTATGGTGAGAAATCATCGTCTGCGAAAGCCTTAAGTAAAACATTATTTAACCGAACTTCATATAAAGAACAAATCAAATTTTAAGTTTTCGTGATAAAGAAGTTCGTTCTTTTGCTCTGTCAGAATCGATTTTTGTAAATTCTTGAAATAAAATTGACGAAAATCACAGTTGAAGTTAAATTGAAAAACCCACGAATAATCGAAAATCTTAAGACGAAGAAAATAACGTGCATTTTCGCAATTTTTGCCGTCATTACCGCAACACCGACAGACAAGTGGGAAAAGTGCACAGCACAGCAGTCCCTGGTCTTTGCTTACTCCTCTAGAATACAGGCACGAGTTTATAATGTGTGTATGTGTGTATGTATGTATGTATGTATGTATGTATGTATGTATGTATGTATGTATGTATGTATGTACGTACGTACGTATGTAATAGATGTGTAAATTGCATATTGTGGCATAACTTCGAACGCTACTTCCAGAGTAGGTAGTTAATCCATCCATTTTTACCTCTGTTGATACAATATCATTTGTTCTCGTAAGCCCTCCACATATCTGCCATTCTATGACAGCCTTTATGTCGTACAGGCTAAGAGTGGAAATTGAACCGAAGGGTGAACCGGCGACTGCCCCGCGGGCGCGCTCATTACTGTCCCATTACCGTGTCATTGCTGGGAGTATTCGATGTGTTTGTACTTATGGGATCTCTGGATGCCCTAACTGCTGGACAAGGAGTTTTATTAATTTTTCTTTAAATTTAAGTATGACTAGGTAAGTCGGAAAAAGGTCTGAAGTTGACTGAGGAGCGGGCCGAAGTAATAGTTTTCAGTTTCAGTTTAGTTTCTCCAGGGAAGAATCTTTGTCAACTTTTTAACATAAGAAAATTCATAAAAAAAAGTAGTTAAATTTTCTCATTTCTGTTGAACCATTGTCAAAATTTATATGCAGCCACTGAAATAAAGCGCGATTGGAATTTAAATAACAAAAAGTTAAACAAAAAAATAATGAATTTATTAGAATTGTCTGGAACAATTTGCTTTTAGTAATATGGCCACCAATTGTAAAATGAGTATTTTGTGTTTTTTTTTTGTTTTTTTCCGGTATACAGTAAAGAATATTCTTATCTTATCTTATCGAAGGTAAAATAAAACAAAATAGTTTATTGCCATATAAAATTGTTACAAGATATAGTGTATAGACCCACACTAATTAATAATAATTATAATTTACTTTCAACTAGTTCTTAATCATTACATACATTGTCTCACTCGCACAATATAATATTCATCGTTTTTATTGTTATAATCAAGGTCAAGACTGAGGAGATTAAGGCTTCTCCACGCAAGAGCAGCCTTAAGTAGCAGGTTCTATTTTACTTCGAAAAAAAAAACATTTAAATTTCGTCGGGTACAGCGCAAACGTTTGTTTTAGTTTCATACGTAAGTTCCGTAAACAATTTTTAAAGAAGGTAAAAAAACACATAAAAAACAATATTTGTGTTCTTTGTTCCTTTTTTGAATGCGTTTTATTATTTCTTATAAAAACAATATTTGTGTTTTTTGTTTTTTTTTTTAGTGAGTTTTATTACTTCATATAATATTACTTTCTAATCCAACTACAACTTAGATAATAATCTATCAAATAGCTTCATCAAATATGAAAATAAAACAAAAATTAAAATGCAACATCGCTAAAGAAAACACAAAGTAATAACTAAAAGAACAAGCCACGCCAGAGCACATCCAACCCAAAGTTTGTAATTTTGATGTCTTATCCAGCAATCCTACCGTCCGCGTCCATGCACAGAAAATAATGGCGCGTATTAACAACAGTGCTACAGATAACGTCCGTCCGGCCTGCATTCCTCTATTTTGTTCCGTAAATAATAACCCCGCCTGGGATGACACGGTCATTAAAGCAGTAATTAACGAAACACGTTTGCGAGGATGTTTCACGATGTCTGCGAAATATGAGAAAAAGTAAATAAACATAAAACACATAAACATTTCTTTTGGCTACCCTGTGTCGTGGGAACCAGAAACCGCCACATCACAGAATCAGAATCAGAATCAGAATCAAGAATTTATTTCAACGTAAAGAATTTACATTCTGCTTGTTGAATGTCAATGTACATACAGTTATGTATAACGTTAGCCGCTGCCTTGGGGCCGTCTGTAGTGGAGAAAAAGGCAGCGAAAAAAAAACTCCACTCTGACCATCTTTTCTCAAATCACCTTAAAGCTAATACAAATAAAACATACAAAATAATATCTTGGATGTGTTGAACACTAGACACATTTATCCTCTGATTTAATTTAATATTAAACTACTATTTAATGCCATATGTCCTTGTCTTCTAAATAATCGTTGATTTTATAATAAGCTTTTTTGCAAAGAGTGTGCTTAACACAATTCTTAAATCGCGTTGGGGGTAACTCTAATATATCTTGGGGTATCTTGTTGTAGAACCTTATACAGTGCCCCATAAAGGAAGTATTAACTTTTGCAAGTCTAAATCGTGGAAATGACAATTTATGTTTATTCCTAGTATTAACGTTATGATGGCTACCAAGAGTTTCGAAGTCCTTAATATTTTTCCGAACGTACATAATATTTTCATAAATGTATTGGCTTGCAACTGTTAAGATGTTAGTTTCTTTGAAAAAATCTCTTAGCGAGTCCCTACTACCTAGCTTGTAAATAAATCGGATCGCTCTCTTCTGCAAGATGAAGATAGTCTCAATGTCTGCTGCCCGGCCCCATAGTATTATACCATAGGACATAATACTATGGAAGTAACTAAAATAAACAAGCCTAGCAGTTGCAACGTCAGTAAGTTCTCGGATTCTTTTCACGGCATATGCTGCGGAGCTTAGTCTATGTGCCAATTTTATAATATGTGGACCCCATTGTAGTTTGGCATCGATTGTGATGCCCAAAAATACAGTATCTTCAACAAATTCTAGTTTATTATTTTAAATTACAATGTTCTTTTCAACTAATTTTACGTTAGGTAGGGTAAATTTCATACATTTTGTCTTTTTTGAATTTAACAATAGATTATTTACTGTAAACCAATCTAGAACGTGCGAGAGAGCATTATTTGCTTCGGCAAGATTATTTTCCTGTCTCTTTATTTTAAAAACAAGTGACGTGTCATCAGCATATAGCACTATCTCACACATTTTTTGTACCAAAAACGGTAAATCATTTACATAGACTAGGAAAAGGAACGGCCCTAAGATAGATCCCTGCGGGACTCCCATTTTTACAAGTGAGCCTGACGATTTAATACGATTTATTTCTGCTTTTTGAACCCTTCCTTCTAAATATGATTTTAAAAGATCTAGACTTAATTTTTTTATTCCATAGTGTTTTAACTTTGAGAGTAATGTTTTGTGGTCTACACAATCGAATGCCTTTGACAGATCACAAAATACTCCTATCGCATCATTATGATCCTCCCACGCACTGAAAATATGTTTAACTAACATGACTCCAGCGTCTGTTGTATTCCGCCCTTTAATGAAACCGAACTGCTGACTATGGAGGAGTTCGTAATTATTGAAATGAGTAAGTAATTGATCCAAGATAATTCTTTCAAATATTTTACTTAATACTGGTAGGACTGAAACGGGTCTAAAATTTGTTGGATCTTGTTTATCACCGCTTTTAAATAAGGGTACTAACCTACTATATTTCATGAGGTCTGGAAATACTCCTTCATCTACGCATTTATTGAAAATCTGTGCTAACGGCAAAGCTAGGATATTTATCACTGAACTAACTATTGTTACTGACATACCCCATAAGTCCTCGGTTTTTTTAAGATTTAATAATTTAAAATTCTTAACAATGTCATGGGGCTCTATGTAATTAAACGTAAAATCGTGTTCGCATGCGGGGACATTGTCCCTTAATAATGTCGCCGCACGATCAGGTGACGAGTCTAACGGAGCTGTAGTTATGATTGGGACATTAGTGAAGAACTGTTCGAAAGCTGCAGCGATACCTTCATTTGATGTTATTATTTTGTCATCAATCTTAAGTGAAATATCTCGGTCTCCTAACTTTGCTTTACCCGTTTCTCTATTTATTATGGTCCAAATTGTTTTTACTTTATTCGGTGATTGTAGGATTTTACCTTTTATATGATCGCATTTAGCTTTATGGCAGACGGCCTTAAATAATTTTGAATATTTTTTTACGTACTGTATGAAGTTGGCGTCATATGTATAAGTCTTTTTGTCATATAATTCATAAAGTGTGTCTCTGCTCTTTCGAATACCTGACGTAGCCCATTCACTGAATCCTACTCTATTGTCCTTGCTTTTTAGATGGCGCAATTTAAAAATCTTTTTAAAACTACCCGACACCACTTCGAATAACTCTTTGTAATGATCATTAGCATTTTCATAATTTTCTTGAGTCCTTATACTACTTTCTAGGTCTGATTTAAATGAAACTAATTTTTTACTTGTTACGGGCCGGCAGAGGATAACAGGTTCGGCCTTTTTTGTATCTATTTCAAAATGCACAACTTGACCGCTGTGGTCTGACTTTAGACAATTTACTGTAGAATAATCGGAAAAATCGCAATCGCAGTAAACATTATCTAGGCAGGTGGCAGTAGTTTCAGTTATCCTGGAAGGCTCCAAAAAAATATTTGCTATATTAAACGACTTGAAAATAATTGTCAATTTTGTATTTAAAGTGGTGTCTGCCATCAAGTCAATGTTGAAGTCACCACAGACTATGACTTTCTTATTGCTGCTAGAAGCTACCTTTAAAACATCCTCTAATATGGTTTCAAATAAACTGTAATCACTGGTAGGGGGCCTGTACAAGGCTACTACAATGTGTCCAGACAGTTCAACACACGATATTTCAATTACTTTTTCAACAGAAAGTCTGCAAATATCATTCCGTTCTTTAAATTTCAAATTATTTTTTGCTAGTATCACGGACCCCCCACGCCTTGCAGACTTTCTATTGAAGCAGCTGGCTATTTGATAATTATTCACAGAAAAATTCATTTGAGTCTCTAGTAGCCAGTGCTCAGTGACACAAAGTATATCCACTCTGTGTTGTTCTAAAAACAACTCTAGTTCTAATAATTTTCCAGAAAAGCCACCCTGTATATTCTGATTAGCTAAAATAAGTTTTTTTAAGGAGGGCTTTTCCTTTGTCTGCGCTGGCAGTTTAAATCAGCGGTCAAATTTAACCTACTACTAGTTCTTTTCACAACCTCTGAGTACAGAGGTTGGCAAGTGTCACTTGTCTTACAATTTGTATGACCTGGAGGTCCCTGTGCTATTGTGTTAACAATAATAGGGTCATAAACATTGAATGCCAACATTTTGGCAATTAGTCGCTTAGAAGAGAGGGGCACACTCATTGTGTCCCGGGTTAAAATAAAGTCTTGAATAAATTTATTCGTATCAAAGAAATGGAATTGGTCTCTATGACCAAAGGTCAAATTATGTAATAGCCGGTTTAATTTGTATATCCGGTAATTTTGCACTTCTGAAAGAGTTTTTGAATAGGGAAAAGCACAGATGATAATTTTCCTTATGTGCAGAGCTACTATGGACTCATAATAATTTATTAAGTCCCTTTCTTTTATTCCTGTGCTGTACAAACCTGTAAATATCCAAAACCTGGGGTAATTTTTGTCCCCAGTCGAGATTAGAACCCGGGACCTCTCGCATGGTAGGCATCTGCCTACCGGTTAGTCCATCTGGGCTAACCGCTGCGCCACAGAGATTATTATTATTATTAAATTCTTCTTCTTGCAATAAAACACAACTTTTGCACATAGGCGAGCTTAATGATATTTAGCATACTCTTCCTACTAACCTAGAAAATGGTGAAACATTTACAGGTAGTGCAACTTAAAATATTTTATTATACTATTTACTTACTTAGTCCTAGGTACATAATATGTATATTATATATTATATAAATAAATAAATATCAATACAAAGTGGAAATATAATACATATTATACATACATACATACTAAATAAATAAATAAACAGATATAACCTACAACTTTTCTGATCTAAGAGATCGTCTGTAATAAATAAATACATAAATTCTTTACATCACAATCACTCTCTACATCACACAGAGTATCCTAGTTTGGGATCAGCTAGATCCCAAACTAGGATACTCTGTGCCATGGTAACCAGGCAAGGACATTACAAACATAGAAAAAAACCCAGACTGAGGCTATTTGTACAAATATAGATAGATAGATAGAATCCGCTACTTGACTCTTTTTTCAAGTATGTCTTAAATGCAAAATGTCTCTTCCATTAGACCAAAAAATTTTATTTTTATTTAAATTAGCAACAAAAACATTATTTTAAAACGTTGCTTTGCTAAACAGCCAAAAACGCGGTCCGCCATTTTTGTCTATGGTTTGAAGTCCTCTACGTTTGTAAACTAAGTTTGACTTTCAACATAGGTAGAGTTCGTGCCACGAAAGAAGTATGAGTCACAATAGAACCTACGCACGCACGGGTTTACTAATGTATTGCCAAAAATCGTTTCCCAAAGTATTACTTCCCAAACTATTTTCCGCAAATTATCACTTGGCAAAAAAACATTTCTCAAAACAACTTAAAGCAAATAAACAGTTAAGCAAAAGTTATTATGGCAAGTTATTGTTTACCAAATAAATACTTGGTCAAAATTCATTTTACCAAAGAGGCAACAAGAGGCAAGGTAAGAACGCATCAAAGTCGAGTCTGTTTTCGATCTTACATAGAGAACCTAACGCTCCGACGCGCTCCGCTTCGCTAGGCGCGTCGTCGCACCTATATTTCTGTTGTCACGTATTCTTTACATCGCCGACCCCCCGTTCCATTATTTGAAAATAACACTTGCCAAAATAAAACGTTAGCATAATAAACGTTTGTCTTAATAAAACTTGACGCAGTAAAATTATGCGAAATGATAATTTGACCAAATGAATAAAATGCGAAATGAAAACTTGCTAAAGTTTCATTTGGGAAATGAAACTGATGCCATAAGTTTATTGGGAAGTAAAATTTGGCGAAAAATACTTTGGCTAAACGGCGGTATCCCGCACGCACGACTGACAGATGTTTGTTTACAACCAAAGGTGCTTTCAAGATGGCGGATAGTGTTTTCACCGTTCCGATTTAAAAGCGAAAAATATTTTAATTATTTGCAAATTTTGCAGCCATCCTGCATATTTACTTAGCAAAGTCAATATATTTCGGTTTCTTACGTAAGATACTACAGGAAATATCCATTTATCGCGTCCAATTTGATACGAGTCAAGTAGCGTATTATGTATGTATCATCATCAACCCATTATGTCCCCACCGAGGGGCACGGGCCTCTTCCCTGAGGAAGGTATAGGCCATACTCCACCACGGGGGCCAAGTCCGGATTGGTGAAGGCTTTTAAGACTAGTGGCTGGTCTTACTGTCAGAACTTTTTAAGCCGCCCTAGGGCCTCTGACCTGGTTTAACGAATGCCAACTATCGACGGCAGCCGGCAGAGCTACGGAACCGCTCGGAAAAAATGCCGCTAGCGTTAGTCATAGACGGTCACTCATCCATGCACTGAACGCACCCAATGTTGCTTAACCTTCGTGATCGCTTAAGATCACTCAGGCAGCCGGGGCTACGAGTGAATTCAGACTGTCGATCTTCAATTCAACAGCTGTCATTCTGTAGAAATAACTCAATCGGCGTTAATTTAAATTGGCAGATCGTTTTCGTCGTTTTATGGTTCGGCGTAAACATCGACAGTTCCAAGTAACGGAACCAATTATTGGGGAAAGGTTCGCGTCTCTTGTTGGCTGTCATTCCAATAATAAACCTAGATTGTTAGTCTACCATACCACACCCTGATCAATTACACCTTACGCCTACCACGACAGGAGTTTCATCAACACTTTTATTGTTTCATCTACAGCAGTGGTTCTTAAACTATTTGCAGTCACGGACCACTTTAAGAATTCCTAAAATGCCACGGACCCCCTGTCAATATATGTGAGTGGTTGACCAAAAAGGAACCTGGAGGGATTGGACACCGTTATTTTTTTTATTTGATTTTTTTAATCTCTTGTATTTTAGCTTTGTTTTGGTCTAACCAAAATATTTTTAGGTGCAGTAGTTATTTTTTTATGATTTTTTTTGTTAGCCGAGCAGAGTCGAAACCTGTCTATACACGAAACTTCAAACGCGATTTTCTAGAGGTCCCTTTTTGGTCAACCACTCACATATGAATATTTACCTCTTGTGGAAAAAAAAACAAGATTAAAGAATCACTTTTATTACTCTCGCCTCTCGCCTTATTAGGATTTCGTTAACTTTCATTTTTTTTCATTAATCTTAAGAGTTAATTGAGCTGCTGCGGACCCTAACCGCGCATATTACGGACCCTTTAGGGGTCCGTGGACCCCACTTTAAGAAACCCTGATCTACTGAAATTATTAAAATCGATTCGGATTCGGGTGTCTCCGCTCCCTGGGAACTGTCGATTTATTTATCTAACTGCCCATTCCATCATTTTCCCGGCCATTTATTTGTTAGTCTGCTTACGTATTTTTAGTACTGACATTGTAAGACGAAATTACCGGCCAATATTTTTTTATAACTGTCTATATTTTAATGTCGTACTAAATTTCTAACCAGCGATAAAAAAATAATAACTGCCCATATTTTTTTCAAGTGATATTAATAACTTCTCGAATATTTAAATAACAGTTCAAAAAATTAGTTCCCTTTTATAAATGATCTAAACTCTTGGCATCAATAATAACTTTCACGGAATACAATCACTTGACCTGAGGTGCAATTACATAAGGATCCACTGTATGGAGTTGTCTGATTGAGCCCTTTTGTTCCCGGTATGTCACACCTTATGTCACGCTGTTACATTCTGGGTTTTTTTTCAGCAGGTATTTCATACTCCTACTCTGAACAGTCATATACATTCTTATTTTGACTCTTTCGAGTTGTCTAAATGCTTAACCCGATTAAGTGGAAAGTTACGTAATATAAGGGCTGGTCCCAAATTAGGATACGTCGTCGCTCCACCTGGTCACAGGGCGTCCTACGCTACGTTTGCCGATCCGCGGTTTCCACTCTAGAAACAGTTTACAACGGTTATCGGTTCTGATGATGATGATGTCCTCCACAACGATTCCGTTGACGGCGACACCTTGGCAATTATAAATTTAGACCCGAGCATGCGCACGGATGTGAGATGCAAATCCGAATTTGTTTTTATTTGTTATCGGTTCTACGGCAGATATGACCAGCTATCACTTCAGAGTTGAGGTTTTATCATAGGCTGTTGTTGTGTGATTAACGATGTTAATACGTCCTTTATGGGGCACTGTATAAGATTCCAAATCAAGATTCCCCTAGATACATTAGAGTTACATCGGACGCGGTTTAAGAAATGTGTTAAGCATGTTTACAAAAGCTTATAATAAAATCTATACCTAGAAGACAATTTTGATTTGATTTTTGACTCATCGACTCGTCAGGCGACCCCAGAGCTGGTAGTTACGTCGGGCAGCGCATCAGCCTAGCCATTTAGAGGGGGAATGCTGCCGTATCTCGGGAACTCTCCCCAACGGCAGCGGTCTAGAGACAATTTCTTATATTTAGGTAGAATTTAGTTTTAATATTTAGTTTATTGTTGTTATTTTATGATGACTGACTGCATTGATTGCCTCGGTGGTCGAGCCGTTACGCCTCTTGACTACCAAAAACGAGGTCGTGGGTTCCATTCCCACTGGAGGCCGCCGTACATTTGTACAAATGGGCTGAGTTTGGGTGTTTCCATGTTTGTACTCGTAATGCCTGGTTAATATACCACAGGGTATCCTGGCTTGATGATGAGGGACATAATGGGTTGATGATGATGATGATTATTGTTATAAACTTCATCTAGAAAAAAAAATCTGATGCGAAGCGGGATTCGAAGCCGCACCTACCTATATTAAACCGTGCCAGCGTGCCTTGTCACCATTATACTATTCGACCTTTTTGTTAACAAACCATCACTTATTTTAATTGGCCGTCAATGACACTCTCTTACATTGTGATTGGTTACAGAGCTATTTGACATGTCTTTTCAGCCAATTGAGTTGCGTGGGTTTCGACGGAATGTGATGCCATTTCCACCCACCTTTGGATTCTAGGTTATTGGCAAACGCGGATTCAATGTTGTCGGGCACGATGGGAATGCCCGCAAATGCTAATAGACTTTTAATTTTAAATCACTCGTAGCTCGGCTACCTGAGTGATCTTAAACGATCATAAAGGTTAAGCAACATAGGGTGCGTTCAGTGCCTGACGGGTGACCGTTCTATGACTAAAGCTAGTGGCATTTTTCGGAGCGGTTCCGTGCTTCACAGGGCACGTGAAACAGATGGTGCGGGCTGCCGTCGACAGATGGCAGTCGTTAAGCCAAGTCATATCAGTCACTTGCATTTGGCCGATTATGGTCGGATGTTGCCCAAGTACCCACAATCTTTTTTGCATGACCCTAGACTCTGTCAAAGCTATTCGCCTACTGGAACCATCACAGACCTAATAAATATATGGACCGGTTGTACCTACAGAAAACGGGTGCCAAAAAGTTGTCGCAATAAATGGCCGCCTTCTAGTGCCTCATCAGAGCTATCGAAAATATCGATATCGATATTAGCGGCTGCATCATCAGCAGTGTTCAAGCAGCACTGTCACGAGTAGGAAATTAATGTTTACCGATTATTAGCCACGAAATATACCATTGTGGTGTTGATGTTATATACAAGACCGCGGCTTTGAAGTAAATTCGGGTTGTAAGAATTACTATTTTGTGGTTTTGTCACAGGTGATAATTCGTAAAGTAGATCGTCGCAGTCGAACAAACACCGTTGAAACAGACAGATACTTCTATATTTAAAAAAAAGTACGTCCATGGATTGAATAAATAATTTAAAATAAGAAAGGTGCTTTACACTTTGTAAATTAACTTTTACATTTACATACCGGCACACACATTATAAGAGAATATTCTTTATTGTACCAGGAAAAACACATACAAATCATTTGCATTTAATTATTCTGAATATTTATTTTTATCATTGGAAAGTAAAGATTTCGATTGCCGGAAGGACTTATTAATTATATGCAGGTACTCCACACAAAACACTACAAAATCACTTCAAGAGTCAAAGTCAAATAAAAAAACGGTGCCAGAACAGATTTTATTTCCTTTCTTTTAATCTTCATTATCATGTAAAAGTGCAAACTTCCTATTTCTTTTGCACACTTTATCATTGAAACGTTTGAATTTGTTGCGCTGCTTCTTGCACGTTGAGTTAGTCGCTTATTTTTTTCTTCATTACGACGCATCTGGAATGTAAGAAATTAAGGTGAATATTGATCTAAATCAAATAAAGATAGCACGGACAATAAAACAAAAATAAGTCCTTATAAAATACGTCAAAAATACCTCTTCACTGGGGTTGTCAGGGTTCAAATCGATTGACTGTGATAGGGAACGGCAGAGCTAAGTGATTCCTGCAAATTTCCTTGTGGAATTAAAATTGCCCCTGCAATTGTCACTGCAGAGCTGAGTGGCTATTGTACATTGTCTCGATCAAATAAAACGGCCCTTTTCTTCTGTAGTCCTCTGCGAAAAATTGGTACAATGCCGTTATTATTTCAGTTTTAAAATTTAAGTTTTAGGCAATAAGTACATATAATATAATATTAAACAGAAACACTTATTTGTAACATTATGTTTTTTATGCTCTCACTATGTGAAGCAGATCACGTAACGAGACTCACCACAAGAAAATGGAGGGAACAGCATTATCACGCAATCTCACCACATCAAGTGTTCTGTTGAAGCTGTCCGCGTTAAAGTGCAGCGAGATATTATTGCTTGTGTCGTGAATTTAAGGATCTTAAGGCTTCACTACTGGGAAACCTAGAGAATGGTAATAATATGGTTATTTAGTAACTGAATTATTTTAGCTCTACTGTTATAACTATTATCGACGTTTTATGTTCCATCCAATGACTTTGCCCCGCACTACGGTTTGATAACAAATCATAACAAATTAAATATTGCTTTACCCACGAAAATATCGGGTTAATGAGCAGTAAGAAACTAAAATTTGTCTTAGAGGTTTAAGTGGAGACTTGAGGGCCCTAAAACGACCAGATGGTACGACATTTCTGTAAAAACCAGGTACTAACCTATGAAGAGTCAACTCCGGTCGATTTTTGTTCTTTCGCGAATTACGCTGCACAATAGAACATACAGGCATATTATTTATTAATGCCGCAACAATCCCACATCCGTGCTTCGCAAGGCACGTTAAGCAGTTGGTGCCGGCTACCGTCGATAGATGGCAGTCGTTAAGCCACGTCAAAGGCCTTACGGCGGCTTGAAAACTCTGACAGTAAGACCAGCCACTAGTCTTACAAGCCTCCACCAATCCGGACCTGGGCCCCCGTGGTGGAGTATGGCCTATACCTTCCTCAGGGAAGAGACCCGTGCCCCTCGGTGGGGACATGATGGGTTGATGATGAATCCCACATCATAAATAACTGCCAATTAGTAGTATTGACTTCACAAATTGCAAATAACTCTCGACAACAAAGCAATTTGACAGCTAACATACCAGGAAACTCACAGATTACTAGAGAAAACTTGTCGCAAAACATGGCGATTATGGCACCCGGCAATGGTATGCATAGAGACGAATAGGGAATCTCCATAGGTTTCCTTCCTCATTGGGAACCATCAAGATACCAGACACTTATTTGACAGATTTCTCTGACAGTTTGTGAAGTGAGTCAATCCATCGCTCGGTACATTACTTGCACAATGCACAAATTGACAACACGAGAAACTGGACGATAAATCAAAAATACTGCGCACGCAAGTAGTTTACTCTCTTTCGTAAGGCGGTTAATGATCTAAGAAGATAAATTAAAGAATACATAGATAGAAGTTTTAGGCTCGCTGGGAGAAATTTGTTTAGCATTAAGTTCGTTTTTGCACGTTATTTTTGTCATATAAAATAAAATAATGTAACTTAAATAACATTATTTACGTTATATTATTTTGTTATTTGTTTAATTGTGCAATAAAGTGTGAAGAAAAAGCTGCCAGGTCTTGGATGTTTGCATGTTTGTGATGTCGCTGTTTCTGGTTCCCACGACACAGGGTATCCTAGTGTGGGGCCAGAAGCAATCTATCAGGCACATAAAAGTAAAAGTTTGTGTTTATGTAACACAACAACAACAATGTATGTATGTGTACACTTCAGACACTCAGTTTTTCTCACAATATTTTCCTTCACCGTTAGTGAGTGGTTTTTCCGATACAATTTGACAAATGTAGTAACTAAAGAAAAAAAGTCGTAAAGTAACTACTTAAAAAATAAAATTTCTTTCTCGCGGATATCTTGAACAGATTGACCAATTTTATTTGGGACGATACTGCAGGTAATTTCTTACAAAAAATATATTAATTATAGAATTACATCAACAAACAGACAACAGAAACAAGAACTTAGAGTTACCCCCATCGCGGCTTAAGAATTGTATTAAGCACACTCTTTGCAAAAAAGCTTATTATAAAATCAACGATTATTTAGAAGACAAGGATGTCTGGCATTAAATAGTATTTTAATATTAAATTTAATCGGAGGATAAAATGTCATTAGTATTCAGCACATCCATCCAGAGTATATTTTTTTTAAGTTTGTAATTTAGGCTAAAACTGTTTTGAAAAGAATAAATGTGGAGTTTCTTTGTTAGTTTCTTCTTCATGTAATCTATTAATTGTGAAACTAATAACTTTGACGTTCATAAAGCGAATATTCTATTTGTACTACGGATAAAATATTTGAGTTTGAGTTTTAGAAAGTTAATATTTGAAAAAAAAAAAATTTTTAACTGGACTTCGGATTTACTTATTTGCTAGGTTTTGCTCCGATTCGTATTTCAAAACTTGGTCCAAGCTATTTAAAAATACATTAGAGTCGTTTAATCCATGAAAAACACTGACAAGTTCTGCGAAGAAGTGTATGAACTCAAAGCGGTTGCTAAACTCTAAGTGAAGTTGTAATGACCAATAGCGCTCAATGTAAGCTGATGAAATATGCAATGTTTACTCGGCACTACAATAATGTCCGTGTTTAATAGTAATCGTAGATTAAAATAAACATAAAACACATCGGGCCTTAATAAAACGGTATTTATTGCAAAATTCCGCGGTGACACTAGCGATTGGGCTTTATCACGTACGCAAATTTTAAGACGCTGTTTTGATTTTCTCTGAAATGAGAAAGTACTTAAAAATATACAAAAATGCACACACACACACATTTTCACTTCATCTTCATTTATTAAATCAGTCTTCCTTCCTTCAATTCTAGAATTCCCAATTCTAGTCGCTACATTCTCTATCAGTCCACAACGTTCTCTAATCAAATCATTCAATCATTCAAATATTCGTCCATTCAAAGTGACGCCACACATGTTACTTAATGACCTCATTTCGACTGTATTATAGTAGCAAGTGGCCTTTGCCTACTTTGCCTGCCTGGGATACAGGCGTGAACTTATGTATGTATTGTATGTATGAAAAGATAGATAAATGTCAGAGACAAAAACCACGGCACAAGAAAGGGACACTTGGAAATTCATAATCCAGGCTTGCAGTAGGCGTTGATGATGATGATGATGATGTCCTCCACAACGACTCCGTTGACGGCGACACCTTAGCAATTTAAACCCGCCTTTATTACAATTAAAACCTTAGCAATAAATAAATTAATTTAAACCCGCGCTTGCGCACGGACGTGAGAAGCAAATCCGAATTTGTTTTTAAATATACGGTCGCAGCTGACGCAATAAAGTTGACCGTTTGAGTTAAATGTATAATCCTTCCGGTACCTCGGGAGCTTATTAAGTGGTGACAACCGTCTGGGATCCGAAATCTCTACACAAATAGTAGGCGTTGAATGTGATGATGATGATGATTAAAAAAGTGCATTTCCTTTCGGTCGGTGCAGTCGATTCGAATTTGAATTCGATGCGGATAGGTGCTTAGCAAAGATGGATAGCAAATCTTGCTGTATCTACTTGCCTACCTTTTCTGTATGGGAAATGTCCCGGTTCTCAGGATTTTATGAACTTGTCAATGCGCTCAATAGATTTTATTGACTTGACAGCCGGCGCGAATAGGTATTATACTACATCAATCAGCTCAACGATTTGAGCTCTAGCCTTTTTGTTGGGTATTCACTGCGAACTTCTGGCGAATATATTTAGTGATTTTGCGAGTGAGATTATTATTCTGATTTATTTTGTTTTCTGTTGAATTCCGAGAGTTCTAATGTTATCTAATTTTCTCCTTGTTAATATTATTATGTTAATGTACAGCATCTGTCAGTTAGCTAAAGTGCATAATATTAAAAAAAAATACGCCTTGACAGGTGGTGCAGGGGAAATTGAGGTACTATTATTATTATTTTAATTCTGAAGTAAATTTATAACGGCGTTCTTAATGCAGGAAGTATTCTCTTCCAGCAAACCTTTGTTGTTGAGGAGACTGGCGACAGGTGGTGGAAGGAAAAGGTGAGACAATAAAATTACATAAGCATAGGGAAGACCTAAACTAGACCTATTAGGAGGGGTCGGAAAGCGGTTAATAGAAAATATAGCTACATAAATGACAAGACACAAATAATAATTAACAAAGTAAGTCTTATTCAACGTGTTTTTGTAAAATACTGTCCAAAATCCTGAAAAGTGTTGTCTATCAGTATCAATAAATTAAGCAACATGAAATTATACATTCTATAAACATAGTATTACATAGCTAAGATAATATTGTACGATTAGGTTGCCAACTGCCAACAAAGCCATTAAATAAAGAATAAAAAAATAAGCAATGTATTTTAATAATTTTATTTTGGAAAAGTTTTCTTAACTGACTTTAAAAAAGGAGGAGAGATTTGAAAAAGTGAACATAGATACATGTAGGCATTGTAGAAATATGTTTTGCGGTCGGTGTCCAAAATAAATTTGCTGGTCATGCAACTTGACACCGGCTTCAAATTACACTTCTACAATATTTTAACACCTATGTTACCTAAATTAAGAGGTGATTATCATCATCATCATCATCATTATCAACCCATATATGTCCCCACCGAAGGGCACGAATCTCTTCCCTGAGGAAGGTATAGGCCATACTCTACCACGGGGGCCAAGTTCGGATTGTTGGAGGCTTTGAAGACTAGCGGCTGGTCTTACCGTCAGAAGTTTTCAAGCCGCCCTAAGGCCTCTGACTTGGCTTAACGACTGCCATCTATCGACGGCAGCCGGTAAAATTACCTTGGGAAGCACGGAACCGCTCGGAAAAATTTAGCGGTCATGTCTGTATTTTCAGTACTTTTTGTAGTGTTTTATCTGCACTACAGTGTTCGAGTGGTCGTTTCACCCATCAATGACCCAGTATGAGTGCATGTGCCACAAGATGTACAAATCATCTCATTACGTAGATGTATTTTTATTTTTTTACAATAATGGTGATCGCGGCGAATATGAGCTTTATCTCGAATATAAAATACGCGCTTAAAGGTATAATAAACTATCATTGCTCCTGCCACAACTACGCCCACATTCAAATCAAGCTAAACTGTAGTATTTACTAACAAATACTTAGAAATGAGTTGTTGCAATTACGTTAACTGTGTCTAAGAATTTCTTGACTGCCTCGTTGGTCGAGTCGTTAAGGCGCTTAGTTACCAAGAAAGGTGGGTTCGATTCCCACTGGGGACTGCCGTACATTTGAACAAATTGCCTCAGTCTGGGTGTTTTTTAATGTATGTAATGTCCTTGCCTGGTTACCATAGCACAGGGTATCCTAGTTTGGGACCAGGTCCAGTTATTGTTTTGTGTGGAAGTTATTTTTAATTGTCAAGAATATCTTGGGGTAAAACAGCCTCAGTCTGGATGTTTATACATAATGTTGATTTGTACAGTTTAGTTTAGCAAAAAAAATATATATATATATATAAACTTTTTAAAAATATATATGTATAAAATAAATATATTTTTTTGCTTCACTAGGTATCATGTAAATAACCACCCCTGAGTTGGACTAAACTGTACAAATCAACAACTTGTATATTTGATGATCTTATACTCCGTTCCACGAAAAAAGGTCACGAAGAAAATCCGTGCTTGTGCGCCCATTGGTTAATGCGCGTAACCGTAACCAATAGGCGTATGGACTTTACGAGTGAGTGAGAGTGAGATTCTAGACACCAATGAGAGGTTGAAGTATTGGTTACCTGTGTGTTCGACTCATGGAACGGAGTATAGTTTAGAAGTGATTTTAATGTGTAATTACAAGTTTTGTCTTTCCACATTTCTGTAGTTCTTCTATTATTTTGTCTCTTGTTTCTTGTGTGCAACAAAGAATATTCTTATCTTATCTTATCTTCTCTACATTTCCATGTCTATAAGATTTTTTTCATAGTTTTGTATTCATACTCTACTGTATTCAAGGCTGGTCCCAAATTAGGACACCCTCTCAGCTTGTCAAAGATATTTTTTTAGCTGAAACTTTTGTCAGCACTACACACTAATACTTGATTCCGGTTTACTAATGTATTGCCAAAAATCGTTTCCCAAAGTATTACTTCCCAAACTATTTTCCGCAAATTATCACTTGGCAAAAAAACATTTCTCAAAACAACTTAAAGCAAATAAACAGTTAGCAAAAGTTATTATGGCAAGTTATTGTTTACCAAATAAATACTTGGTCAAAATTCATTTTACCAAAGAGGCAACAAGAGGCAAGGTAAGAACGCATCAAAGTCTAGTCTGTTTTCGATCTTACATAGAGAACCTAACGCTCCGACGCGCTCCGCTTCGCTACGCGCGTCGTCGCACCTATATTTTTGTTGTCACGTATTCTTTACATCGCCGACCCCCCGTTCCATTATTTGAAAATAACACTTGCCAAAATAAAACGTTAGCATAATAAACGTTTGTCTTAATAAAACTTGACGCAGTACAATTATGCGAAATGATAATTTGACCAAATGAATAAAATGCGAAATGAAAACTTGCTAAAGTTTCATTTGGGAAATGAAACTGATGCCATAAGTTTATTGGGAAGTAAAATTTGGCGAAAAATACTTTGGCTAAACGGCGGTATCCCCTTGATTCCGGATACAAGATTTTTTGTCGGAAGTGTTCGACCAGTCACAATTGTTAAGCAGAGTAGAATACCCTTGGTCCACTGACATTCGTTAGCATTATTGTAGTCATGCCACTGCTCGGTGATTTTTCGTAAATTAGGGTATTGACGCCCAGCCCTTGTAATACTTAATACCTCATTATACAGTGTGAGTCTTCATAAAGTGCACATATCAAAATCAGGGAAACTACACCCCATTTCATCGACGGAAAAAATAAAATAAAAAATAAAAAAAAATATTTGTAAAAAAGGTGATAAACAATGGTGTGTAGCAAAACGATGCGCATGGGCTTTTTTCAAACGGTCATAAAAACTGTTGTTTTTGAGTAATAAACGTGCAGTTTTTACTTTTAGAAAGCTAATGCCATGTAAAATAAGCTAGAATGAAAAAAAAGTAGGGTCAATAGCATGATTTTAGGAGAAATTGTAAAACAAATGCAAAAATGATGAAAAAAAATACAGATTTTCTTCAAGTTTCACTTAATTGTAAATTTATTGGGTTAGTTTTCTTGGATATTTTTACTTAATGGGTACGGCTTATTATTAGACATCATCACAAAATTTATTTCAGTTTAAAAATTATGACGATTTATCTAAATGGGTCAACAGGTGCAACTCATAATTTAAAAAAAATCATAATAAATACAAATATTTTTTTTATTGAATTTTTTATTTTTTCCGTCGATGAAATGGGGTGTAGTTTCCCTGATTTTTATATGTGCACTTTATGAAGACTCACATTGTATGTTTCTGAAACATGTACTTTTGTAAAAAATAATATTAACCTTTCCCACAATATACACGCCCTAAAAACCTAAGACCCCATAAAAGATTAGAAACGCCCACATCAAAATTACAGTTAGTAAAATCTGGCCCCCATTCAATGGCTGCAAAAATATACAACCATATACCTGATTCAATTAAATCAATTGAAAGAACTATGTAACGTATTTAAGAACGCACTAAACAAATACTTATTGCAAAAGAGCTACTACTCACTGAAGGAATTTTTTGATAATACATAGGCTGCTACTTATGTATGCGGAATCTGGGATTCCAATAATTTTAAACGCAATGTCTGACCCCCATGGTCAAATTCGTTCTTTTTTTAAATACTGGCCGCTAATATTTTTCTCTTATATACGTTAGTGTTTTGTTTTTGTTGGGTTTAAAATGTCATATCGCTGAAAAAATGGAACTCACTCGTGAAAATATTCGTGCTATGATTTATTACGATTTTCGACGTGGTTTAACGCAACAACAGTGCGTAGATTCTTCGACTTTTGGTGGTAAAGCTCCATCAAAAACGACTGTGTATCACTGGTTTAGTGAGTTAAATCGCGGGCGCAGTAAGCTCACGGACGAAGCTAAAGAAGGTCGCCCGAAATCGGTGGTTGTGCCACAAAATATTGAAGCTGTGCGAAAACTAATAATGCAAGACCGCCATGTTACGTATCGCGAGATAGAGGCTATTCTGGGCATATGTATGTATGACGAGCATTCATAGGATATTACATGAACATTTGTCTGTAAAAAAAATTTGTTCGCGTTGGATCCCGCACAACTTAACTCAGGATCAAAAAGATGCTCGCGTCGAATGGTGCAAGAAAACCTTAAAAAAATTCAACGGAGGCGACTCAAAATCTGTTTATAGTATCTACACAGGTGACGAATCCTGTATCTACGCGTACGATCCCGAAACTAAACAACAATCAACAGTATGGGTGTTTCAAAATGACCCGAACCGTACGAAAGTGGCTCGTGCAAAAAGCACTGTAAAGCAAATGGTGGCCTGCTTTTTTGGTATTAATGGCCATGTGGCTACAATACCACTGGAAAATCGCAGAACGGTTAATTCGGAGTGGTACACGACCATTTGTTTGCCGGAAGTATTTGAAGAAATACGCCAAAACAACCAGCGACGCAGAATCATACTTCACCATGACTATGCCAGCTGTCATACATCGCAGGAAACAACTACATTTTTGGATGGTCAAAAAATAGAATTGATGGGTCATCCACCGTACAGCCCTGATTTGGCTCCCAATAATTTCTATTTATTCCCAAATGTAAAGAATAAATTACGTGGTCAACGATTTTCGACCCGTGAAGATGCCGTAGATGCGTTCAAACAGCACGTTTTGGAGATACCTCAATCAGAGTGGAAAAAGTGTTTTAAAAATTGGTTTCATCGAATGCAAAAGTGCATATCATAGTGGAGAATACTTTGAAAAACAATAAAAGCGTATTTAGCCATTTATTTTTTCTATTCCGCATACATAAGTAGCAGCCCTCGTAATACTACTTAAAATTGTTACTAAAAGATTTGTATATTTTTTTTTTGTTTTTAATGAAATGAAATAATAGTTGTACGTACCTACTAAATATTATAATGATTGTTGTGTTTTATAATAAGATTCTATAAAAGAAATTGTAATTATTACTATGAACTAGTTATTTAAGCTACATAATTTTATTTTAACAAACTAGGGGGCGAGCCCCCTGCGCGCTTACGCGCGCCAGCCCCCAGCCGCTGCGAGCTTCGCTCTCCGCGGCGCTCGGCCTAGGGCCTCGCTAGACACTATTGGTTGGGATTTGACGCGTGGGAACACGTGTGGTCTCGGCCTTCGGCCTCGGCCTGAACGGAGCTCGGCCTTCGGCCTCGCCGCGGCGGGGTTCCTCGTGCCCGCTTCGCGGAGCTTGGCCTCCGGCCCCGCAAGTTTGTCCCGTCTGGCTTTTGCGTTGTCACTTGACGCCGGAACACGCAATGTCACGGCCTTCGGCCTCGGCCTGGACGGAGCTCAGCCTTCGGCCTCACCGCGGCGGGGTCTCTCGTGCTCGCTTCGTGGAGCTCGGTCTTCGGCCTCGCAAGCTTGTCCCATTTTTTGTACTGAAAGTGGATTTTCAGTGAAAAATCTCCATAGAAAATTTGTCAACTTTGATCATTAATATCTCAGCCGCCATTTTGAAATCTCAAGATGTCGGATTTTTCTGGTATACCTGGATCTTTCGACAACCCGATGCCGTTAAGAGCATGTCTCCAGCATGCGCCCAGTTGGCTGCCGACTTTTTTGCGCAGAGGTCAAAAAATGGCCTTTTTTCGGGAGGCTATAGCTCGGCCGCCATTTTGAATTTCGAACAACAATTTTTTTTTCTGAATTGAATCATTAAGACAACATTCTATTAAAATTTGGTCCAAATCGAGCAATAAACAACAGAGAAGGCGTTCGAAATTCAAAAATCGGCTTCATAGGATGGCTGTATATCGCACCTTTCCTACACTTTTTTCATACAAAATTTTTCTCTAAAACCCACCGTTTCCGAGAAAACGTATGGATGAATCAATCAGTCAGTGAGTATACCGCATTGTAGCTTTATATATATATATAATTTATATGGCAGCGCCCTAGCAGGGTTCTTGTTTGATACTTTTACTATATATAAGACATCTCATGTACAACAAGAAAGCTCAATAAATATCTTATCTTATCTTATCTTACGTAACTTTCTACTCTATCGGGTTAAGCATTTAGACAACTCTAAGAAGTCTAAATAAGAATGTATAATTACCTATGACAGTTCGGAGTAGGAGTATGACATACCTACTGGGAAAAAAGTCCCAGAATGTGTCATAAGGTGGAGTGACATACCGGGAACAAAAGGGCAAAATCAGACAACTCCATACAGTGGAGTCTTACGTAATTGCACCCCAGGTTTCGCTCTGATTCGCAGAGCTTAATCATGGTGAGCAGAGACGGAGCTCGCGTCGTCGGTTGCTCGTCTCTCTGAGACTGTTGGTTGCTCAGTCATTTTTTACTTTATACAGGGTGTTGATTTGTACAGTTTACTCCGACTCAGGGTTGGTTATTTACATGATACTGAAGCAAAAAAAATTATATAAAAAAAATTTTTTTTTTGGTGAAAATCACCTAAAATCCCCGGTTTTACGGGGCCGGAGGCGAGCGCGCGGGCGCACTCTCCCGCCCCGCCCCGCGAAACCCCCGCCGGACCCGTCAAGTGCAAACGATAGAAGCTAAGCCATATAAATTTATGATTTTTAGGTGATTTTCACTAAAAAAAAAAAAAAAATTTTTTTGCTTCAGTATCATGTAAATAACCATCCCTGAGTCGGAGTCAACTGTACAAATCAACACCCTGTATATGGGCCGGTTTCTGAATTGATAATTTCATTAAGTAAATACTCAACTGTAGTGCTGTCTCGTCAAATTTCTCAGAAAAGAGCGTGACAGAACATTATTAAGTATTTACGCAGTGAAAATTCTCAACTCAGAACCAGCACTTTGACTTTGAATTTGAATTGAGAATTTGAGAATATGAGAATTCCAGTATGTAAATACTTAACTGTAGTGCTGTCTCGTCAAATTTCTTAGAAAAGAGCGTGACAGAACGTTACTTATGTATTTAGTGAAATTCTCAATTCAGAAACCAGCCCTTTATCTCCTTTTTATGCACAATAAAGTGTTTTCTATCGGTCTATCGATATAAGGACATTCAAAAAGGCCTACTATGATGATGACATGGCACAAAATGAGCCTTGTGGCTCGCTCTAGGATCTTTGCGACGACCTAGAAAATTGATTTCTCTCAGGTTTGCTATATTCAAAACAGCCGATAACCGGTGACGAATGATGACTTTAATTGTGTTTAATGCTCGCTGACTCTAAAACCACTAGGCTAGACCGCAGGTGACTATCCTGGTCACTTATCTCTGTAACAAAACGTATGACGTTGCAGCTCACCGAAATTTCTGACAAAAAACTTCTGTTTATCCCACAGAGTGGTTATTCTGTATTCTGGGCTGTATTCCAAAGACAGTAAGGCTGATAAAGGTAGTAGTGGTAGTAGTGATTGAATTGTGGCCCAGTAGGAGTTTAAATTATGGAGTGGAATTCTATGAAGTGGTCGCGAAACGAGGCTCTATTTGTTACCAATTGCTGCTTGGATTTGACGTCTGCAAGCGATATGTAAAAAGGAACACGCTGAGAAGGTTTCTCAAAAACAAAAAAAAACACGAAGCATTTCGTCAAGCAATTTCAAGCATTTCGACCACGCAAGCTCCGTCTCAGCTCACCATGATTAAGCTCTGCGCATCAGAGCGAAACCTGGTCGGACTCTTCCGACAAAAAGTCAAGTAAGTGTATCGAGAATAAAGTTAGATTAGATTAGAACTCTTTATTGTATACACTAGAAAAACGAACAAATACATTATGAGACTTATCTAAGTTTTGCCGTATACAATTGGCGGTCTTGTCGCTAAAAGCGATCGAAACAGAAAGAAAGAAGAAAGAAAAGTTATTTATTATACCAACAAGACATATCACAGAAACAAAACAAACAAACAAGTAACATAATAAATAAGTAAGGAAACAGACAAAAACACAAATAAATTGAATCAAAAACCTTAGTCTGTGGTGTGTCTAAGTTGAAACAAAAGGCAACCGACTCAGCGTTGTGCTGAGGGCACACACTGTTCACAAACAGTCTGCGCTGATTTTCAGTCAGTGCCTACGGCAACTCACAAAATGTACTCCAAAGTGCATTGCGTGGTGCATTTGCGAATAATTTAAAATAAATACAATAATATACCTACATTCAATAAAGGAAAAAAAATGAACATATTTGTATTAAAAACATATATTTATTTGAGTTAAAAATATTATGTGACGTTAAAATATGTTGATGCGATTACATAGTCGGTCATTTTGCTAAAAGTAAGTCTCTTCCAGAGAACCTTGGGTTGGATAGAAAAATGTAGAGAAAAGGTAGGTAAGTGTACAAAAAGAATAATGAGGGGATATCTACATAAATTAACTGACTTTAGATCCATTAAAGTAAGAAAACATTATTACTTTTTACCCGAATAACACGCGAGTGAAATCGCAGACACGCTAGCACCAGTTGTAGAAGGACTAAGGACGATTGAAAACCAAAACTCACTTCCAATCAAAAAGGGGCCCAATTCTCCCATTAATAAAGATAAAGCTTTGCCTTTTAAAAACGCGTTAATGTCACGACCGTGTGCCGGGCTATAAACCTGTCACGTTGTCACGCGCAGTATCTTTGGCAATAAAGAGCGTGACGCATTGCTACCGACGCGTTGCGGACTATGCGTCAAAGTGACGATGACGGTCTTTTTAGGAGAATTGCTCTTCAGTTTAGGGGTCCGCAGTAGGGGATTGCAAATCCCCGCTGTCACGTACACTCATAATAGTAATAATGAAATGATAGTTATATAGATAGAACATATTCTTTATTGAGTATGCACCAGGAATTACACATAAATATTATTACATACTATAATTAAATACCGTGAAGCTAAATCTTTTTTGTAAATTGAAATATGTAAATAGGAAAAAAGACTGATAATAAAAAAAAAATAGTTGTAATAAGTAAATAATAAAAATAGTAAAATATTACATAAGATACTAACTAATCACATCTGTTGCTAAACTAAGCGTGAACCTGTTTTCAACAAACAGCTCCCCCATCCGGAAAAAGTATACATATTAGAACTAGCTACAAAGTAGTTTAGATTAAAACAGTTTTAATTTTTCCAATAAATATATACAATACTAGCGACCCGCCCCGGCTTCGCACGGGTGACAAAAAAGTTTGCGTGGAAATAGCTATATTAGTTCCGTGGAAAATTCCAGGGGTAGGTAGTATTTTTTTACACCTTGGGTTACATTATTTGAGATTTCGTATGGAACCCTAAACTTTTTGACAATCCAATATAGCTTAAGTTACTCACGAAGAATGTAGCTTTCTAATGGTGAATGATTTTTTAAAATCGGCCCAGTAGTTTCTGAGCCTATTCATTACAAAATATACACAAACATAAAAATATTTTTTTTTCCTCTTTGTAATATTAGTTTAAGTAATTATCGAAAAGATCATCGCTCCTCCGAGCGATGCAAGGCGGCTGGCAAGAGCTGAATGAGAATAGCCGAGGAACGTGCTCAGTGGCGCGCAATGGGACAGGCCAGCAGTGGACAAGCATCGATGATGATATCCAATATGTATGTAATGATCCACTATCGTACGGAACCCTCCATTCATTTTAAAGGAACACGTTGACCGGTCCAGTTTTTGTCACCACATTTCATCCCCGTGTTTCGAAAGGGCGCTATTTGTTTTACCAATTAATTGGACAGCGCTATTAGGGTTGACACAGTGTCGACACCTTTTTGTTTGGATTTTTTTGCCAATGCAACTGACAAAGCGTTGAGACCGGGATACTAGGAAAAATGTTGGTTCTGAGGATTGATTTGGTTTAATTGTGAGCAGTGTATAAAATCAAAATCAAACAAGGAATACGTTGTAGTACAGAAGCTGTGGCTTAATTGTTACAAATTGTCTCAAGCAATATTTGGATTGTTTTGGAGAAGAAATAGACAAAAAAACACACATATCGCACCCCTAGATGAAAACCTCACTAAGTCGAAATAATATGTGACAATTTAGTTAGCTACTTTTTCGATTTTTTGACCTTATACCAGACCGGATAGTATAACTCCCATCTCGATACCTTCGACTTGAACGAGACGTTATGGGAGTTATATTCTCCGGTCCGGTATAAGGTCAGGAAGTCGAAAACGTAACTAACTAAATTTTCACATATTATTTCGACTTAGTGGGGTTTTCATCTAGGGGTGCGATATGTGCTTATTATTGTAATAAAAAATTAGATAAACATAAACATTTACATACAGGCACATACATTGGGTCTAGCCCCACACTAACATACCATGTACCGTGGGAACCAGAAACAGCGTCATCACAAACATGTAAATATGTAAAAATATTCTTATCTTATCTTATTGTTTCAGCATTTGTATGAAACAAATTCTCATATAATCTAGCGACAAAGGGCAGAATAAATCTCGGACGAACATAGTTTTTGAACTAACTTATCAATTCCATAAAAGACACACGACAGTGCGACATACAATTGACTATTTTAACTTCACATCTAGGTGGTTAGAAAACCTTCTTTAACACATTGAAATAAGAGCCTTTGCCTGTGTCAAAATATGCTTGCAGAGGTGGTTTTAAAAGCACAATCGATGCCGATGACATATTTATTGCTGCAGGAGGCCTTAAACGTTTCTAGTTATAAAAAGAAGGAAAAAAAAAATCAAAAGTCCAAGAATGCCTTCCCTACATCCGTGATTATATGTTTGAGGTATGTATGGTAGCACAAATATGCCGTTATTTATGAGGACTACTTGACTCCAATTATAATAATACTAGCTGTGAACACGACTTTGGTTGAGTAGCATTCGAAGCATTGGTATTCGGCAGTTAGCATTCTGACAGTAAGACCAGCCACTAGTCTTACAAGCCTCCACCAATCCGGACTTGGCCCCCGTGGTGGAGTAAGGCCTACACTTTCTTCAGGAAGTGCCCCTCGGTGGGGCACATTTACCTTATAGGTTGATGATGATTCGAACAAAAATTTATAAATCAATCAATACTAGTCATTTGCGTGAAGAAAGACTTCATAGAGTGCGATGCTTCTGAAGAAGATACCTGGTACAGGGCAAAGTGGAGGGAGAACATAAGGAAAGCTGACCTCACTATCATGTGGACCAGAAAGGGCAAATGAGAAACTTGAGAGAAAAAGCACCCACACGTTAAAAGATAGTTTTGTAACGGAACGATCAAGCGCCACAAGTAAATATGGATTTATGTAAGTATAACTTTGTATTATTCGTATTTGCACCAACTACCCGTTCCTCTGTTTCCTTCGGCAATCTTTCCGTCACAAGGTTGTCTGGAAGAAATTGCTGCAATAAGACCGCCTATTGTATGTTTTTCATTGTAACTTATATTTGCTCTGGTTTCTTGTACGCAATAAAGAAAATTATTATCTTATCTTATCTTTTGGCATTTCCAGAATTCCTGAAAGAGTAACTCAAAATACAGAAGACGACGTCATTATAAGAATAACACTCAACAACAGAACTGGGGTCAGAAGCAATGTAGGTGCCTGTATGTAAATATTCGTGTCTTACAGTTATGTTTGGCCCAAAACATGCATTACATGATGAATTAAGAAATCAGAAATTTATATCAACGAAAAAGATAACATTTTGTTTGTTTGTAAGGTAACCAGTCAATGGCATCAAAAACACGGAAATACACCTAAACTGAGCCCATTTGTACAAATGTATGGCAATTCTAAGAGGAATCAAACCTGCAACCTCTGGATTGGTGGTTAAGCGCTTTAACGGCTAGACCAGCGAGTCAGTTATTATTATAATCAACATTAAGCTATATGGGAGTGAGAAAAAAACTGTATTATTTATACGTATTCTTATAAATTATGAGTCTTGAAGTCAATGAAAGGCATTTTAACTAAAAAAAAAAGATTATCAAAAAGAAAGATGTTAAAATTTGATAATTACACATCTGCAGACATTTAGTCAAAAACGGCCTGGGTTGGCCGAATTTACGATGACGTGAAGTTCAGTAAAAATGGCGTCAGTCATTCATGTCGTTCTCGTGTTGGTTTTGTTTGCTGCCATGTGACGTCATGACACCGTATTGTCCAAGATAGCGTTTTGGCGGCTTATTTTAAAAGTAAGTTTTTGTTTGCTTTTTTTAGAAGTAATACACTAACAATTTTAAAATTCCTACTATCTGAGGACTTAATGAGCACAAACAAAAAATATGAGATGATTTTCACGAGCCTGTCAAATAGCCTATAATGCAGTGTAAGGCCTGGTTGTAGCACGCTTTTCCTATGAAAATGAGCTCTATAGCTAGAATAGAATAGAGACGCCAATTCCTTTTATGAGTACCTACATAAACAAATAATAAATCACTAATCGTTGGTTGTATACTATGTATTTAGGTTTTTTTCAAAGTACTTTTGCAAAATATGGTGCGTACTAAGCTATGAATTGGCATATGTTTTTGCCGTCTCTATTTTATTCAACCTCTATGGAAAGCATGCTAAAAAAGCACAAAAATAAAGCAAATGTAAACCAGGCCTGAGCCTAATTTTTCGACTGATATTTGAACTCAGAAGTGCAACCTTTGGCTGCCGTGTGTGGTCATAATTAAAACAAACACATTATCCTGAGCCGATCGGCCGCAGCCACGGACTTTGTAAAGGTTTCCATTTCTATAAGCCATTGTGTGGGCAGTGATCTGTTTCCATATCACCAGTCACTGCGTCAGTTGCCTTTTGTGGCAACGTACTTACACCACAGACATACATCTATGATTTTGTTTAAATGTACATTTACGTACAATCACATACATTGCTTCTGGCCCACTCTAGGATACCCTGTGTCGTGGGAACCAGAAACAGCGACGTCACAAATGTAAACATCCAAGACCTGGGTTTACATTTGTGTTTACAAAAAATTTTTTTGTCCCCAACCGGGATTCGAACCCGAGACCTCTCGCATGGTAGGCAGATGCGCTAACCACTGCGCCACACAGGTCGTCTTTGTTTGTCTTTTTTGTGTTAGATAAATTTTGTTACCTGTCTGTTTATTTTGTTTGTATGATGTGTCTTGTTGGTATAATAAATAAATAGATGTTTGTAAAAACCTACCATTTGCTGTTTACAAAACTTGTGGAAAATGCAAAATAAACTGTCTGTATAAAAATAATTTTCATTTTTACACCCAACCATTTTAGGCAGCTGTCTTAATAACAGGAAGGAGGGTGGGTTGATAGTGGTGTGTTTTACAACCAAATTCGTAAATTTCGGTTTCGCGAACGAAACTGTGTACTTAAGTTTATGTCGAAAAAAAATGTCGAATGGTTGGGTTTACAATCATCGATTCCAGTGGTTTTCTTTTTCTTTTTTTCTTCAGTTGTGTTGAAACGGTGTAAAGTTTTGACACCATTTACGGTATTCATTTTAGTTAGCTTGTGTAGTTAAATATTTTGTGCCACTGGCTATTGAGACTACCTGAGTTTAGGGTGAGCAGGGCAAGGCCTTTATTTGATCAAAATTTCAAAATTTTGCAACCTATTTCATTCCCATAAGGGTTAAATTTAGAAAAACGGCGAAACACGTGTTCAATCAATTTTGTTGAAGAGTATTTATTTTAAGTTTCAAGAAAATTAAACAACATTCTTTATACCTCCCATACTTGGCAACCCTTTTCGCCCCTTTAGGGGTTGAATTTCAAAAATTCCGATCTTATTCTTACCTAAGACCATCTGTGCAAAATTTCAGCTTCCTAGGTCCAACGGCTTGGGCTGGGCGTTGATGAGTGAGTCAGTCAGGCAGGACTTTGAATTTTTTTTATATAGATTTAATATCCTATCATTTTTTAGCTGAAAATTTTGGAGATTTTGTTAAAGTGTTTTCCTTCCCAGTTAAAATAATTATTACAATAACATCCTGAAGTAGCCTGTTCACTTTGCCGTAATTGTTATCCCACCAAAAACATAAATGTGAATGATATGAGAGCCAAGTTCAATAGGTATTTAAGAACAGACGTCGTTATCGACTTCGCCGACAAAAGAATTGAGATCTATTTGGGTGCTGCCAAGTTCTCTGAAGAAAATCATGAAATTTTAGTTACAAGATCACTGAGATGTAAATTGTAATTCAAGCTCAAGATTTGACTGCTAGTTTTTAACAAACAAACCAAATTTCAGAAAAGTCACATATGTATAATATCAACCTAACAGCATAAGTACAATACAAACAGAAAGTACACTAACCTCCGTATGACTAAACGAAGTAGAGTTCATTAAATAAATATTATTTAGCCTGTAAGTGAAAACTAGCCAAGTCAAATCTTAAGCTTGAATAACAATTTACATCTCTAGTGATCTTGTAACTAAAATTTCATGATTTTCTTCAGAGAACTTAGCAGCACCCATATAGATCTCAATTCTATTGTCGGCGAAGTCGATAACGACGTCTGTTCTTAAATACCTATTGAACTTGGCTCTTACATCATTCACATTTATGTTTTTGATGGGATAACAATTACGGCAAAGTGAACAGGCTACTTCATGATGTTATTGTAATAATTATTATTAACTGGGAAGGAAAACACTTTAACAAAATCTACAAAATTTTCAGCTAAAAAATGATAGGATATTAAATCTATATAAATAAAATTCAAAGTCCTGCCTGACTGACTCACTCATCAACGCCCAGCCCAAGCCGTTGGACCTAGGAAGCTGAAATTTTGCACAGATGGTCTTAGGTAAGAATAAGATCGGAATTTTTGAAATTCAACCCCTAAAGGGGCGAAAAGGGTTGCCAAGCATGGGAGGAGGTCCCATGCATTGTGCATGTTTGTAAAAACATAGGACAGGAACCACAGATAAGGTACAGTGATGTCATGGCGTCAGCATCATCTAGCGGTAATTTGCGGTACAATTTTTTTTATGACGCTTTGAAAAGCGCTTATTAAATTAGACACGATTCCGTACGACAGTGGACACACACCCCGAGCCTTTTTTCTAACACAATCGTAAGTAATACGTTTTGACACTTAATACTTCCTCCGATGGATGGGATTTTGAATAATACGATAATAATAAGGTGAACGATTTGGTTATTATAGTCAAATGGGGCCCTTTGTTGTTATTACCAATTATTTGGGTCGTTCTTTTGAGTTATTGAGGAATTTGTACAGCCGTTTCTTATGAAATTATTGAGTTACGGCGTTACCTTTTGAAATTCTTGATTTAAGATGTCATAATTAACCAAATTACCATACAGGGGTAGTTTTTGTGTATAATTTTCATTGTAATACATACACTTCTAATACATATAACAATACATCTACTATATATACACTACACACTATATTGAGTGAGTCAGTCAGGCAGGACTTTGAATTTTATTTATATAGATTTAATATCCTATCATTTTTTAGCTGAAAATTTTGTAGATTTTGTTAAAGTGTTTTCCTTCCCAGTTAATAATAATTATTACAATAACATCATGAAGTAGCCTGTTCACTTTGCCGTAATTGTTATCCCATCAAAAACATAAATGTGAATGATGTAAGAGCCAAGTTCAATAGGTATTTAAGAACAGACGTCGTTATCGACTTCGCCGACAATAGAATTGAGATCTATATGGGTGCTGCTAAGTTCTCTGAAGAAAATCATGAAATTTTAGTTACAAGATCACTAGAGATGTAAATTGTTATTCAAGCTTAAGATTTGACTTGGCTAGTTTTCACTTACAGGCTAAATAATATTTATTTAATGAACTCTACTTCGTTTAGTCATACGGAGGTTAGTGTACTTTCTGTTTGTATTGTACTTATGCTGTTAGGTTGATATTATACATATGTGACTTTTCTGAAATTTGGTTTGTTTGTTAAAAACTAGCAGTCAAATCTTGAGCTTGAATTACAATTTACATCTCAGTGATCTTGTAACTAAAATTTCATGATTTTCTTCAGAGAACTTGGCAGCACCCAAATAGATCTCAATTCTTTTGTCGGCGAAGTCGATAACGACGTCTGTTCTTAAATACCTATTGAACTTGGCTCTCATATCATTCACATTTATGTTTTTGGTGGGATAACAATTACGGCAAAGTGAACAGGCTACTTCAGGATGTTATTGTAATAATTATTTTAACTGGGAAGGAAAACACTTTAACAAAATCTCCAAAATTTTCAGCTAAAAAATGATAGGATATTAAATCTATATAAAAAAAATTCAAAGTCCTGCCTGACTGACTCACTCATCAACGCCCAGCCCAAGCCGTTGGACCTAGGAAGCTGAAATTTTGCACAGATGGTCTTAGGTAAGAATAAGATCGGAATTTTTGAAATTCAACCCCTAAAGGGGCGAAAAGGGTTGCCAAGCATGGGAGGAGGTCCCATGCATTGTGCATGTTTGTAAAAACATAGGACAGGAACCACAGATAAGGTACAGTGATGTCATGGCGTCAGCATCATCTAGCGGTAATTTGCGGTACAATTTTTTTTATGACGCTTTGAAAAGCGCTTATTAAATTAGACACGATTCCGTACGACAGTGGACACACACCCCGAGCCTTTTTTCTAACACAATCGTAAGTAATACGTTTTGACACTTAATACTTCCTCCGATGGATGGGATTTTGAATAATACGATAATAATAAGGTGAACGATTTGGTTATTATAGTCAAATGGGGCCCTTTGTTGTTATTACCAATTATTTGGGTCGTTCTTTTGAGTTATTGAGGAATTTGTACAGCCGTTTCTTATGAAATTATTGAGTTACGGCGTTACCTTTTGAAATTCTTGATTTAAGATGTCATAATTAACCAAATTACCATACAGGGGTAGTTTTTGTGTATAATTTTCATTGTAATACATACACTTCTAATACGTATAACAATACATCTACTATATATACACTACACACTATATTACGATATTCCATAAATTAGGTGCCACTATATAAAATAAAATAAATAAATACTTTCATACACATCCATGATGGTGGACCATGGACATATGTACATCCGAGATACAATGATCGTGGGATCGTGGGATAAGGATCGTGGCAGATGGCAGTCCCTGGTCTTTGCCTACCCCTCTGGGATACAGCCGTGAAGTTAAATAGATAGATAGATAACACTTTATTGTACATAAAAAAGGAAATTACACAGGTGGCGACGTCGCCAGCGACTGTGTCCAAGCAGTTAATATTGAAAAGCTCTAAAAATGGTGCCCAACTCACTTGGCGACGGTCTGGCAACGTCGCCATTCAATACAATCTGCTTGGATACGTAGCTGGCGACGTCGCCATGGAGTCCTAGTGAGGCAGGGCACTAAGAGTACAAACGGCGGTGTAAAAGTGATCTCTTCCAGACAACCTTTGGATGGACTGGAGTAAAATATTGGAGTAGGAAGCAGATGTACATATGGGACGCCGACAGCGACCAGTTCGGTCACGTCACGCACCTGCTAGACCGGCTCTCCTCACAAGTAAATACATTTTGAATTAATTCGGTAAAGTCTGCCTTTTAATTCAATGCAAATTCAAAGAACAATAATTTAGGTATTTATATATAACTGTACCATTATATTATCTATGTCAGATCTCTCATCACCCCACCTCTCATCTCGAATCTGATTCCGAGAATGTGTCCAAATGGCTCTGAGTGGCAGAATGGCGAATAGTGACTTACGCTCCTATGCCGGCCGTTTGTCGATAGAATCTGTCGATATTTATGGGCGCAGACCGCAATATCGATACATTACGCGTGATATAAGACAACCATTAGGCCCGGCTTACGTGCCTCTAAGGTTGTGTTAACAACGCTGGTACGATTGTAAGCTGGGTGCTTGTAAAAGGTGGGATTTCTTAAGAAGACCCGCCACGAAGGGATTCAGGATTCACTGTCACGACTAAGTGCCAGTTTCTGAATTGAGAATTTCGGTAACTACTTAACTTTACTATTTATAGTGTAATCAATGTAATGTTATAATCAGCATAATCGTCATCATCATCATCAACCTATTATGTCCCCACCGAGGGGCATGGGTCTCTACCCTGAGGAAAGTATAGGCCACACTCCACCTCGGAGGCCAAGTCCGGATTGGTGGAGGCTTGTAAGGCTAGTGGCTGGTCTTACTGTCAGAAGTTTTCAAGCCGCCCTAAGGCCTCTTACTTAGCTTGACTTGGAACACTAATAAGTTTTTTCTTCCAGCTAACCCACGGAAAGATTATCCTATATTCGGATACATGTGGGGATTACGCCATAACACGAAGACGATAAAAAGCTTTTCAATCCAATACATTTCTTGAAGCCAACTTGTACCCAACCATCTTGTAGATCAACTTTGACTCACTCAAGCATGATTTGCTGAGTTGATAGGCCGAGTGTTCCAATCGAATGCGATTCAGCTTTATGCTACACCTTAACCAATGGTTTATGATTGTAAGATGACGATTTAGTGATAAGTACGGGCCTAAGATTACAGTCTAACGAGGTAAGTTAACTACGGGTTTGTTGACCTTTTATTATTATTATTATTGTTATTAATAATTTTATTGCACATAAGTAAGGATTACAATGGCAATGCGGCGGACTTAATGCTACAAGCATTTTCCACCAGTCAACCGCAGGAGGTGAATGAAAATTACTGGTAGACAATCTGCAATTTTAAATTAGTATATAATATAATTATAATATAGTACGATAATCTCCTGTAGATATAAAAAACAGTGCCTAGATTTTTTTAATGCATTGTAGTACAATAACAACTTCATGAACGTGGTGGTTTAGTTTTATTGCCACACGATACAGGGTTTAATAGTATGGGGCCAGAAGCAATGTATGTGCCTGTATGTAAATGTTTATGTTTTATGTTTATGTTTACGCGCGCACATACATCAAACCTTCTAGGCGTCAATGGTATGAAAAAACACGTCACGTGACCTTATCGTCTAACTGTCATCGTACTATAATGCTCTAACAGAATCGAAGTCCAGGGTCTCGATTCTGTTAGTGCATTATAGTTCGATGACAGATACACGGTCGGGTCACGAGATGTGTTTTTTCATATCATTGACGCCTAGAAGTATGAAGGGGCAATGAAACTAAATCGCCATGTTCACGCAGTTGTCATTGTACTACAATGCAGTAGCAGAATCTAGGCCCAGGACGACGGTCAGTAGGCAGACCTGCGGCCGATGGTTGGACGATGTCGCTGATTCGGTGGAGCATCCGTGGATGCGAGTCGCGAGAGAACGTGTGAGATGGCGTTTGGGGGAAAAGGCCCATACCATAGAATACATAATAGTTGCCCATACCCAGCAGTCTTCTTCCTAGATCCTAATTCGTTTCAGGAATCCGATGCAAAAAAAATTGAAGAAATTCAATGGTGTCTCCAATGAATTTCCTCATATTTTTTTTTCCAACCAACTTTGGTTTTAGGTGTACCTACACATACTCTTGGCCATAACAAAAGATATTGTATAGAATCAGGCGTTACTTTCCGGAAATCCATAATAGCGTTAAAATGAGAAAATTACTTTGCTAAATTCCGCCAATATCCCACAAGCACCACGCGGTTAGTTAATGCACCGCCCTCCCTCCCACTTTTTCCAGTAGAAGCAAGACACGAACACACCACCACCGACACCAATACTTGTGTAAGACAATGCGCGACGCGAGGCATCCTCAGGCTCACAAGAACAAGAATAAGAAATTAACTGACCGCATGGTGCTTGTGGGATATTGGCGGAATTTAGCAAAGCAATTTTCTCATTTTAACGTCATAACAAAAGAGATGATCTTCAATTGTTTCCAATTTTTGTAAAGGATGCCACTGTCTTATCTGATGGCCAGTTGTAATTACAAACCGATGCAAAAGGATTAGCAAAATGATAATAAAAAGTACCTGAAACCAACGTGCGTGCATGCAACGACTAATGAATGTCGATAAAGCGAAAATGATTGATGAAATGAAAATATGGCATATACTGCCTTCGCTGTCCCCGCAACAGTACGGTTTTACGCCTCAAAGAGGTACGGAGGACTCCCTCTATGATTTAGTGAGTCATGTGAGAACTGAAATTAATCACAAAAAGATTGTAGTCATGATCTCACTAGACATAGAGGGAACCTTCGACAACGCTTGGTGGCCGACGTTAAAGACGGAACTCCTCGCGCACAAATGCCCTGCAAACATTTACGGATTGGTGGCCTCCTATTTGCGCGATCGGACGATCAGGGTCCACTACGCGAGGGAAAGTTGGGAAAAGGGAACCAATAAGGGGTGTGCCCAGGGATCGATAGCTGGGCCCCTCTTTTGGAACCTGATTCTTAACACCTTGCTGGTGGAGCTTGAGCAGGATGGGGTGCACTGCCAGGCGTATGTGGACGATGTTGTCCTGGTGTTCTCCGGACTCACCACGCCTCCCCTGTAGGTGAGAGTGAATGCCGCCCTCCACAAAGTGCTGGGCTGGGGTCTCAAAAATAAGCTGAAATTCGCACCGCATAAAACTTTTGCGATGGTACTTACGCGGAAGCTGAAATTTGAGACTCCAGTCATCAGCATGGACGGGGTGACGTTGCCGCTAGTGCAGCAAATCCGCCTGCTGGGTGTTGTCATTGACAACAAACTCACCTTTAACGCGCACGTGTCGGCTGTCTGTGCAAAAGTCACTGACATCTATAGGCAGCTGGCGAGGGCGGCCAGGGTGAGCTGGGGTCTGACTCCGGAGGTCATCAGGACGATATATGTGTCGGTGATTGAGCCCATCGTGCTGTATGCGGCCAGTGTGTGGGCCCCGGCTGTGAAGAAATTGATGATCATAAATCAACTAGAGTCCTTGCAGCGGGGGTTCGCACAAAAGCTGTGCAAGGCATACCGCACGGTGTCTCTATCATCGGCGCTCGTCCTGGCAGATGTGCTCCCTCTCGACCTCAGAGTCCAGGAGGCAGCCACCCTATACAGAGCCAAGCGAGGAGAAGAATTCGCACACATCCCAGCGGACCGACCCGTCGAGCGAAGAGTGCCTTTCAGGGACTCTCCGCACCCGGCGGACCGGCAGGCTTTGGACTTCGAGTGCTTGGAAGATCTAGAACCCGACACCGTGAGTGCTCACCGTATCATCGGCCCTTGTATCTATACTGACGGAAGCAAGATACTGGGAAGGGTGGGTGCAGCGCTTACATGGTGGACGGAGGGCAGTGAAATCAAGCACTCGAAGTTCCGCCTGGAGTCTTACTGCACGGTCTTCCAGTCGGAGATGTACGCACTGAGCAGGGCCGTAGAGCAGGTTCGGAAGAGTAGGGGGCCGCTCGTCAACATTTTAAGCGACTCCAGATCGTCGCTGGACCTGCTCCGAAGCCAGTGTGGGCAGCAACATCCCCTGGCACACGATATTGCCCAGTGCGTGTATCAAATCCGGCAGCAGGGCCGTGACGTGAGACTCTTCTGGCTCAGAGCACACGCCGGCACACCCGGCAACGAACGGGCTGACGTACTGGCAAAGGACGCCGCTCTCCGCAAAAAATCGTCGGCAGACTATGATGCCATACCGATCTCCTATATAAAGAGGGCGATACGCGAGGGGACTGTCCGTACCTGGGTTTGGTCGGTGGAGGGTGGACCTGGAAGTTGAAATGGAAACCAAATTTGTGAAAGAAAACTTACCAAACATCATGGCGGACCAACAGGACAGGAATACCTTGTTTACATTTCTTACAAAAATCATGGGATGTGTGGTGAAGCGAAACAAATAATAGATAAGTAAAAGTGCAGACCATTTAAAAGTTATAAATAGAAATAATAATGTCAATAGAAAATTAATGTATGTGGTTGGATAATGTATAATGGATAATTTAGATAATGGATAAATAATGTAAGTATGTAATGTAGCGTAGGAAAATATTGCATTGTATAAGGTAAAAAGAGCACGGACTCACGTCTGTGGAGAGACTGGCGAACACTCTATTAAAAATAAAAAAAAGCGAAAATGATTTGTCAGGATCGTGGCAGGTAGCAATCTCTGGTCTCTCCCTACCCCTCTGGGATACAGGCGTGAGCTTTTGTAAGTGAGTGGATTACCACGCGTAGGAGTAGGATAATAATGATGTGTTATGTGGGCATAATTGGCAGCAATATAGGCAACCGATTCGCACGTTCCCGCGCCAATCATCGTTAGGTTCATAAACTCGCATTAAATTGTCAACGAGCCTCATTTTCCTGTGTTTTATTGTGCGAACTCTACCCACTGAGGTCAGACTGCAGCCGTGCCTAGGGCCCGTTTCATAAAACTACAATACATTGTTCGTTTTACCTAACAAGTTCCACGGTAAGATCCTTAACACTATCACAATAAAAGCCAAAATTCTTTAACTCATAGGACTTCTTTCGTGAAACGAACTCTACTATGAATCGCTCGTATCCCCGGCCGCCTTATAGGGCGCGTTCCGTGCATGGATGGGTGACCGTTCTATGACTAACGCTAGTGGCACTTTTCCGAGCGGTTACGTGCTTAGCAAGGCACGCTAAGCAGTTGGTGCCGGCTGCCGTCGATAGATGGCAGTCTTTAAGCCAAGTCAGAGGCCTTAGGGTGGTTTGAAACTTCTGACAGTAAGACCTGCGACTAGTCTTACAAGCCTCCACCAATCCGGACTTGGCCCCCGTGGTGGAGTATCATCATCATCATCAGGCTATATTAATCCACTGCTTCACATAGCCCTCCCCTAATGAGCGCCAAAGCGCCCTGTCTTCGGCTTGCCGCAGCATCTGCCTGCAGTTTTTTGCAGATCGTCATCCACCTGGTCGGAGTGCGTCCTACACTACGTTTGCCAAGTCGTGGTCTCCACTCAAGAACACGTTTACCCCAGTGGTTGTCGGTTCTTCGCGAGATATGGCCGGCCCACTGCCACTTCAGCTTGCTAATTCTCTCAGCTATATCGATGACTTTGGTTCTCTGTCGGATGTATTCGTAACGTGGTGGAGTATGGCCTATACCTTCCTCAGGGAAGAGACCCGTGCACCTCGGTGGGGACATAATAGATTGGTGATGATTGTTTATTATGGCATTTTGATGTGGATTGGAAAGTCGATTAAGGCTACGTCGATTCCGACCTTGACATTCAACGGAATATAATGCCTCACATGTTCTTTACACGATTGTGTCGTTTTTATTTTTTTTGTTTTGTTGACTTCCGTGTATATTTTGTTCCTTAAGTACTTTACATTGTGTTTCTGTGACAATTTTAATAAAAGTCTTCAGTATTTCTTGTTTCTTTCTATTTTTTTACATTGATATTAATTTCTGATCACTGATTTCTTGGCGATATGTTAGCCGCTAAATCGCACTTTTGTGCGTCTTCCTCTGTCAATCTAGTTTTCCAGGCAATCTGAATTAACCGTTTACACACTTTGAATGTCTTAACTTGTACACACTAAACTAATCGCGGTTTCAATTTTCCTACAGTTATATTGCCCAGAAGTAAGTCTGCACTATCTATGTTATGTTACGAACTAAAATGTGTTCCCGATATTGCCCAGAAGTAAGTTTGCACTATCTATGTTATATTACGAACTAAAATTGTTCCCCGAAACAAATTAAACGTCAAAAATATTAATCAGTCATAAAATATTAAAATATCTAATCAGTTGATAAGCTGAGCCCACTGTTGGGCATAGCCTTCCTTTGCCAGTGTCATCTAATGTTTTCCAGCCATTTGTATAATGTCGCCGGCCCACCAGGCTGGTGGTCTGCCTACTAAGCGATCCATTCTTGGCGCCCACAGTCGTGCGTGGCACGTGGTTGCTATGCTACCTTAGTCCACCGGCCGTCTTCCCGGCCGAACAAATAGCCCCAGGCGCCTAATATTTCAATGTTGTTCTATTACGTGTAAAATTTCAGTCGTTCAATACAGAACGACGCCAATATAAGACGCTCGACCCATAAATTTTATTCGATTTTCATCACATTTCATCTTGTTTTTTTTTTAACATAAACCACTTACATAACCAAACACATTGCTTCTGGCCCCACACTAGGATACCCTGTGTCGTGGGAACCAGAAACAGCGACGTCACAAACATGTAAACATTCAAGACCTGTGTTTCTTTTTTTTTTGTCCCCAGCCGGGATTCGAACCCGGGACCTCTCGCACGGTAGGCAGATGTGCTAACCACTGCGCCATAGAGGTCGTCATATTTATTTCGTATTCTTAATTTTTGACAACAAGAAAATTATGAGTCATTTTATCAAAACTAGCACCGCATACTACAAATTATTGTTAGAATTCCCTGTTAAAAAAAACATAAGATAAATGCTATGCCACCCTGTAGTACAGATTTAAAAAGAAGTCTTTCACCTACGTCAAGCTTACAAACGCAAACCTGACATACCGACAAAAGACCTATACTCTACCACGCTGTAAAACAAATTGCCCTGCGCTTAGACATTCGACAGCGCCTTATCTAGACTAGTTATCGTCCATTAGATCGATATACTATCGGCGGATTGCATTAGATGGCTGATAGAATCACTGACAGTGAATTTACTTTGCTTCTACAGCGTGTCCCAAAAATGACACGTCACAGTGACACTGGAGGTAGACCTGCTCAAGAGGCGTCGAACCAACCTAACATGACCTTAGTAAAAGTTGCATGGTTTTCGAGATATGGCCATTTTAAACATATTCTAAATTTTCACTTTTTTAAAAAAATTTAGTGCTATCTAGCACTTACGCTAAGTTAGTAAGTTTTAGACCGAGTACAAATAAAAAAAACCAAACACGAGGGCTATTTAACTTAATGCTAGCACTTAATGCTAGTTTAAATTGGCCATATCTCAAAAACCGTGCAACTTTTACTGAGGTCATGTTAGGTTGGTTCGATGCCTTTTGAGCAGGTCTACCTCCGGTGTCACTGTGACGTGTCATTTTTGGGACACCACGTATATCCAGCTTAGCAGTTTATGCCTTTTTTTTGTTAAGGGACTCAAGAGGGTAACGCTAGCGTCAGCTAAGGTAATGCCTCCTGCAGACCATTCGCGAAGTTCCTGTGTGCTTAGTGCGAGTTTTTTTAACTACTCGATCGCGTTAACGTAAACTCATATTCTATAGGAGTGACAAAGCACGCCACCTAGTTGCCTCTCTGTCACTCCTATACAAATTGCAAACGCTCTCGCTATCGAAAGTAAATGAAAAAACTCGCACTAAGGGCTCTGGACAAAATACTCGGGAAAGTTGACCGAATCACGTAGCAATACACTCGATTCTGTGGGTTGATCGAAGTAAGACGAAGTTCTTTCCACACCTACCGTATTCGCCTGAGGTAGTCCAGTTTGCGCACCCGCCTAAATAGCACCTGCACAAATAGCACCTGGCCTAGTCCAGATTGGGCACCTATTGATATTTTTGGCAGCCTGTTAGTGAATTCAAATGTACTCATTCGCCTAACTTCGCGAGCAGTAAGTATGGAGGCCACATATAAGATCATCATCATCCATTCGGCGAGGTAGTCCAGTTTGCGCACCCGCCTAAATAGCACCTGCACAAATAGCAACTGGCCTAGTCCAGATTGGGCCCCTATTTTCGGCAGAATAAATACATTTGAATTCACTAACAGCACCTGCCAAATATATTAATAGGTGCCCAATCTGGACTAGGCCAGGTGCTATTTGTGCAGGTGCTATTTAGGCGGGTGCGCAAACTGGACTACCTCCATTTGACGACCACGGTAGGTCATAGGCCTCTCTCGTGTTTGTCCAAGTTGCCTGGTTTTCTGCCGCCCGCATCCAGTGATTCACCAGAGTTAGATTCGTCGATTTTTAGGGTTCAGTACCTCAAAAGGAAAAAAACGGAACCCTTATGAGATCACTTTATTGTCTGTCTGTCCGTCTGTCTGTCAAGACTCGATATCTCGGTAACTTAAGAAGGTATCGATTTGAAATTAAAATAAAATACCTACATACTCACGTCCACAGGGCCGATTTCTAAATTAAGAATTTCACTAAGCAAATACTTAAGTTCGGAGAAATTTGACGAGACAGCACTACAGTTAAGTAGTTAGGTACTTAGCGAAATACGCAATACAGAAACCGGCCCACAGTCTCTTGAAGCTGTGAAAAAATCAAATCTCTAAGTAAACGTAAAAAAAAAGACACAGCCGTTTAACCCGCAAAAAACGTTTATTTACGACACTCAAGGGAATCAAAATTAATAGGGTACTGCACGTTGACCTAGAACTATTAAATTTTACAAGTAATCTTCATAAACTCGTACCACAAATATAGGAAACAATCTGAAAACTCTTCATTTGTAATTAAAAAAATATTATCTTTCCTTTAATAACTTAACCACAAATATATTACTTACTAAAACCTAACGTAAACGTTCTTTAGAAATAAGTCCCCTTTGCACGTATTTTTTTATCACAAACCTGTTATTTAAGTTATATTTTTTTTTGGCAATAAGTGTAACAACAACAAATAACGTAGTATTTACAAAACAAAAACAAAAAATAGTAAACTAAAACTTATTTTGTAATTTAAATAAAATATTGATCCAGATCGCTGTCGGCTGGTAGAGTTCCGAGAAGGCTGGCGGCATTGCCTCGCTGTATGGCAAAAAAATATGTCTTTGAAATTCAGTAAAAACAAACTCAGAAAAACTGCGAGCGCGGAACCCTCAATTTTTTTTCTTTACGTAGGCTCTATTATTGCGTCCCACTGCTGGGCAAAGGCCTCCCCCAGTTCAGTCCAGAGTTTTCAATCCTGGGCCGCATCGGACCGCAATAAATAATAAGCTCTAAAAATCTCTTACAAAAAACAGTTTCTTCTGTTCATAGGCGAGGCTTAGAGATTTTATTGTGTTTTTATTTTAAATCAATGATCGATTTCTATGGTCCGGTTTCTGAATTAAGTACTTCACTAAGCAAATACTTAGGTAACGTTCTGGCACGCTATTTTCTGAGTTATTCGTCGAGACAGCACTATAGTTTCTTTATTATTATTACTTTATTTAAATATATACATATATCCTCGTTAGGCCCGACCTTGAAAAGAACAATTGATTTTGTGATCACTTGAAGACATTGGGCCTCACGAGGTTAAATATATATATATATAAACCTGTGTTTTTGTGCAATAAAGATTTTAATAATAACCTCGTGAGGCCCAATGTCCTCAGGTGATCATAAAATCAATTGTTCTTTTCAAGGTCGGGCCTCACGAGGATAATAAAAAAATCCTTATAAATTCCTTCCCTATTATTAAGCCTTGAGGCTTAGGCATTAAGTAGTTACTTGATAAAATTCTCAATTCAGAAAGGGAGCAGGGAGCCATCCAATGAAAAGTTATGATGTAGATCTACTCTCTACTTAAAAATGAACCAGTGGATTGTGCACGATGGAAATCGAAGACATAAAGTCAAATCTCAACGATAAATCAAAGTGTAATTTCCAATTTGTCCCACTCAATATTAAGAATGCACGGTTGTTAATAACGGTAAGAAGGTTATTTGTGATTGTGTTCACATCCTTTTTACCGCAAAGATTCGGTCTTTCTCATTATTTCTTATAGGAATAAAAACTCACGCTCTCATCTCGGAGGGGTAAACAGAGACCAGGGACTACCGCTTTGTCAATTCGATGTACATAACAAAGTTTATTAACCCACAGATTAACAAGTAGACTCGTCTACGTTGTGTATGTTTTAATGACCTCTGTGGCGCAGCGGTTAATAGCGCATTTGCCTATGCGAAAGGTCCCGGGTTCGAATCCCGGCTACGGTTAAACAGAAACCCAGGTCTTGGATGTTTACATGCTTGTGACGTCGCTGTTTATAGTTCCCACGACACAGGGTATCCTGGTGTGGGGCCAGAGGCAATGTAGGTATATGTGTCTGAATGTAAATGTTTATGTGTATCGAATTGTCATAAATCATAATAAACTGCGATGCGAATAGAAGTCTTATGAAACTCTGCAAAGGCTTATAGATTTTTTTAAGTTTTTCGATCTTTGCATTTTAGTCACCTATTCTCTGAAGTAAGCATTGAACATTTCCGGTTGCCATAGTAACTGGCGCATTATTTCCCATCCTAATTGTATGCTGTTGTAATTCGATGAAAGCTTAAGATTAAGTTTTATATTAACTCTGAAAGTGGTTAACGCAGTGGGGATCCCCTGTAAAGTTATCTTTTAGCTTGTTTTTTGGCAATTAAAATAAAAATAAAAAACAATTCGTGTAACAATCATACAATTATAAGGTACCTATGATGGACAAGCTTCTAGGGTGAAAAATAGGAATGAGAATCTAAAATAAATTCCATTTTTTAACCGAGCATAGAGTAAATTCTCGGACATACGTTTCGCAGCATCCACCCTAGGGTAAATTTTCTAGGGTAACAGATTGGAATAACCGGCGACATCACAAACGTGCAAACATCCAAAACCGAAGAGAATTGAATGTGTTAGTTGTTTGTAAGAGACGAAGATGAAGGAAAATAATTTATAAACGAATTGTAAAAGAAAAGAGAAAATACCCCTCCACGTCACTAAAATGTCATTATGTGTGGGATCAAGTTTATTTCAATGAAAAATTGGTCTGGTTTTCGCCAGCGAAAGAAACCTTTCTCAACAAAAACGAGCAATTTTTAGCATTCCGCAGGCAATTTTTTGTGAAGCATGAGACGCCCGACCGCTTGCAGAACCGACGAGCCTTCTACTCACTACGCTAATTTAGGCAACTTGCGTTACATTACGACTGAGTACACTTATGTAATAGTTTAGCCGAAATATACGTTCAGAAATCCGGACTTGGGCCCGATGGTGGAGTATACCTTCCTCAGGAAAGAGACCCGTGGCCTCGGTGGGGACATGAATGGGTCGATGATGATGATCATACATTTAGATTCGACCAGATTTACGTTTAATGCTATTTCTGATAACTCTAACGATGGTTTAGGAATTGTATTTAATCGTGCGAGATTAAATTATAATTATAATTCATGTTGTCATTAAAAGGTGAAGTCGGAATGAATTTCAAATGAAATCCTTTTTCATGCCCTTTTATCCCAGCTGGGGACGAAAAAAAAAACCTAGGTCTTGGAAGTTTACATGTTTGTGACGTCGCTGTTTCTGGTTCCCACGACACAGGGTATCCTAGTGTAGGGCCAGAAGTAATGTATGTGCCTCTATGTAAATGTTAAATGCTATGTCAATGTTAAAAATGCCCTTTATTACATTTACTGGACTGTTTGTTAGATTTTAGTATTTCTTGCATCTCGCTATACTCAAGCGGTCTCTGGATTCACTGGACATTGATACTAGTTTGGGATCAGGCGAGCGATTACGTTGTGTGAGAGTTATTATTTATCTGTTCTGACATAACTAAGAAAACTGTACCTACGGAACCCCACAGTATATTTACCAGACTTGCGATTGGCAGATTTTTTTCTCTCACCGTCAGTCGCGTCGCCCCATACTCAGTGCAGGGCGAATCCGGTTCCTTAATTGCCTCCGCCTAATAATGACATGCGCGTACACCTACATTGTTTTTGACACCCTGTATGTTCGGACTTATGCGTAGTACAGTTAGCAGAACAATAATTAACAATGGAGAACTTGTCCAAAATAAATGTTTTATTTTAAAACTTAAATATATGTACAATAGAATATTGTTAAAACTGTGCTTATGTTTTACTCTACGACTTATATTGTTCATTAATAGACTTACCTTAAGTCACGTGGTACGACAACGCGCCATACAAATTGAGCTTTAACTATGACGTCACAACTTGAAGATCCCCAGAAGATCCCCCACCTTTTACTGGGTAAAAATCTGTGCTGACTGAATGACTTATAATTTAAAAATTAATTCGAAAAACGTTATTGCTTAACATCGTTGATGGTAGATGGTGTTATGGTTTATAAATTAAAAAAATCTTAATGTAACTCTCAATACGGTAAAAATCTCTGCTGACTCTACAACGCGAAAAAATGATCAGCGCAAGCCACGCACTCATGTAAATTAATGTTTTCCTGATTTACCGGCGATTGTCTTAGCTCCCGACCCGTTTATTTACTTTTGTTTGATTTCCACTCTTTCCTACGCTCTCCGACTTAATTGCTTCGGAAATAACGCAATGAACTTTGCCCGAAGATCATACTTTTATTTCATCATCATCATCATTCAGCCACAAGAAGTCCACTGCTGGACTTAGGCCTCCTTCATGGATTTCCAAAAAGACCGCTTAGAAGTGGCTTGCATAGAGCGTCTTCCTGCCACTTGGATGAGAACTGTCTCAGAAAAGTCTTTTCCTCCAATATACCTAAATCACTGAAAACTAAATTATACAACCAGGGTGTGTTACCAGTGATGATTTATGGCACTGAAACGTGGTCTTTCACTATGGGCCTCATAAGAAAGCTCAAGGTCATGCAACGAGCTATGGAAAGGGCTATGCTTGGAATTTCTCTACGAGACCGAATCCGAAATGATGAGGTCCGTAGACAAACGAAAGTCGTCGACTTTTATTTCATACTGGAGATTAATTATGGGATTCCATAGAGTAGGTAACTCTGGTGCGACCGAAGACAAAATCATATCGTTTTATAGATCGAATTTCCAAAAGGTGTCCGTACAATCTCTCAATCAGAAATCAGAAAAGTATTTCAACGTAAAGAATTTACATTCTGTTTGTTGAATGTCAATGTACTTATAATGATAATGTTAGTTTAGCCGATGCCTTGGGCCATGGCAGCGGAAAAAAACTCCACTCTGACCATCTTTTCTCTGACCACCTTAAATCTAATAAATAAGACGGTACGAATATCTAACTACCTAAGAAGCTCAAGACCCAGGAATGCAATCAACACCTGCAATTTCAAAACATTATTTACTATTCTTACAAAAGTAAGAAAACACCAATGCTGCGGCCAGACACACGGACGGCACCCGTTCACAAGCATAACGCAGGGGTCAATCATCGCCAGTCTCAACCATATTAGAGGGAGATAGGCAATATATTACCACAGGCATTTCGTTACTAAGAATTTAAAAAAAATCCATACAAAACAATCACTCTGGTTCCAAACTATACCCTGAAATACCCTGTACTATAGAAACAAAGCCAAAACATCGTAAACATGGGAATACATACAGGGTAAAGCTTAAGAGGTAACAAAAGTATATCCGGCTAATGCCTCAAGAATTAAACTGATGGGAAGCCTTGACATAATAATATAAACAATAATATACCAACATTATTATACATATAACAATAATAAATAAATAATCAAAAATAGTTAATATGTAATACATAATATGTAATAATAATGATGTGTAATAACAATAATTATGATGATAATAATGAAATGTGTACTATTGATAATGCATGCACTATTTGTGTAGTTATCCTAAAATTTGCAATGCCTGTAAAGGGCAACTAAGTTCTAAGGGCTAAATTGTATTGAACACCAAACTGTTACACTTGGTTGGCAAATAAATATTGAATTGAATTGAATTGAATTAAATAAAGCCTCAAGAATGAAGCCTCAAGGCGCCAATAGCGGTAAGCAACCCGCACATATTTGTAAACCAATTGATTGTAAATTGGACCCCAGGCCGATCTCGAAGATATTGACAAGAAAATCAACTTCTTTTACCATAACTTAAGATGTCTACTCCCATATGTAGATTGGCTACTGCATCTCAGATTCATTGAAATATCAATGACCAAAGAGGTGGTTCTAAAAGATGCGTTCATCATCATCAACCCATTATGTCCCCACCGTGGGGCACGGGTCTCTTCCCTGAGGAAGCTATACCCCATACTCCACCACGGGGGCCAAGTCCGGTTTGGTGGAGGCTTGTAAGACTAGTAGCTGGTCTTGCTGTCAGAAGTTTTCAAGCCGCCCTATTAAGGCCTCTGACTTGGCTTAACGACTACCATCTATCGACGGCCCCAACTGCTTAACGTGCCTTGCGAAGCACGGAACCGCTTCGAAAAATGCCACTAACGTTAGTCATAGACGGTCACTGATCCATGCACAGAACGCGCCCAATGTTGGTTAACCTTCGTGATCATTTAAGATCACTCAGGCAGCCGGTGCTACTTTGATTCAAAGATGCGTTACTAAAAACTATCGAGATGAAATTGTGTGGTTACACGACCACGGTCTGGCGGCCTGTTACGGTGGCAAAGAGTCGCTGGATGCGGGCGCCACGAGACCAGGAAACCTGGAAAACCATGTGCGAGGCCAATGTCCTGCAGTGGACGTTAAATATCTGATGATTAATCCTCATCACAACATCATGATCGTGATAAACATTTACATACAGGCACATACATTGCTTCTGGCCCCACACTAGGATACCCTGTGTCATGGGTACCAGAAATAGCAACATCACAAACATGTAAACATCCAAGACCTGGGGTTTTATATTTTGTCCCCAGCTGGGGTTCGAAGCCAGGACCACTCGCATGGAAAGCAGATGCAGTAACTGCTGCGCCATATAGGTCGTCGAAGAGAATTGATAAAGTGCCTCTAATCGCACATAACGTATCTGCTACCAACCACTGCAATTACATCTCAGACATATGCAAAGTGACCACTTTTCACTAGTTCTCAACAATATTTATTGCACATAGCCTATCTCAGAATCCATCTTAATATAATTAACACCTATGAAGACAAAATATGCGTACAGTAAAACTATTTACATCGTTCGAGAAATACTTCAAGGCAATTCAAATATTGGCCATCTGAATTAGGTTCTTAACACTTTGCTCTGAGGTTTAGTTTGGCATGTAAAGGGACATTGGCACTTGATAAGTAGTCGCACTGTACGAGATGTGTGCTTTGTAAAAAAAGGACGATGATTTATGTTGTGGCGACAACATTTTGCATATTGAAGAGATAATTACATGGGAAAATAAAATAACTTGCGAGCGGAGGTGGCACCACAGGTTTGTTAATATTTGGCGGAGAGGTGAATATGTTTACGTCTAACCCACGGTTAAAAATAGATTAAGAGCTTGTTAGCGTACGATAAACCGGGGGCAAGTCTTTTTGAATTAAAACTTTTGTAAGGACTAGACAGTTTCGCTCTGATGTCAGTCAGAGACGAGCAACCGGCGAGGCGAGCTCCGTCTGATTCTGCTAGTGCATTGTAGTAAAATGACAGTTGTATGAACGCGACGATTTCATTTAATTGCCGTTTCAAGTCAACGCGAGCACGCGTATCAATAATTCTAGGCGTCAATGGAATAAAAAAACATTTCACGTGACCATGGGTATATAAATAATTGAACTATAATGTACTAACAGAATCAAGGCCTATTCCGACAAAAAGTCAAGTAAGTGTATCCGGAATTTAGTTAATAAAGTATAAGGGCCGGTTTCTGAATTGAGAATGTCACTAAGTTACGGTCTGTCACGCTCTTTTCTGAGAAATTTGACAGGACAGCACTACAGTTTTAAGTATTTACTTCGTGAAATTCAAGTATTTTTATATAAGTTATCTCAATCATGGAATCTTATCATATACTTATCTGATGTATTATATCATAACATTTATTATAACATTTACATACAGGCACATACATTGCTTCTGGCCCCACACTAGGATACCCTGTGTCGTGGGAACCAGAAACAGCTAGTAGAATTAATTAATTAATGAAAATTCTTTATTGCACCAATTTTTGTACAAGGGCGTGCTTAATGCAAGAAGCATTCTCTTCCAGCAAACCTCTTTTTTTGTATTAAGTTTAAAATGGAGTTTAAGTAGGGTGGAGTTTTTTCCCGCTGCATTTTTCTCCACTACAAATACGGCCCGAAGGCAGCGGCTAACATAATAATATTACATTGATATTCAGCAAAAGAAACGTAAATTCTTTACGTTGAAATAAATTACAGTCTGTTAGCTTTTAGAATATACCTCGGCTACGCAATCAAAAACCAATTATTTTGCAATAAGGTAAGGTTTATTTTGTATTGTTATTTATAACTTTACATAACATTTCAAAATAGGGAAGAAAAGTTTTATACAGAGCAGGAAGTAGTATTACACTTGTGTGCTTTCGGCGACAACCGAAGCCTACTCTAGAGCCCGAGGTATATTCTAAAAGCTGAAGCTAAAAGCTGGTATATTCAGCAAAATGTAAATTCTTTAAATAAATTATGTCGCTTTGATTTTAAGCAGGTTTTAACAACCTATGAAGTTGTCATCTCTCTCTCTCTCTCTCTATCTCTATCTCTATCTAGTATATTACTCAGACGATGGACTTTGCATCGTGCACTGCATGCCCTGCACTCAGGAGGAACAACTGGGCTTAGATTCTGCTATTACATTGTACCACAATGACAGTTGCATGACTGCGTGATTACATTTTTGCCGTTTCATATCAACGCGCGCACGCCTATTCGAATTCTAGGCGTCAATGGAATTAAATAAACATGTCACATGACCAGACCATGGAACTGTGATTGAACTATAATGCTGTAACAGAATCGAGAAACTGAAATTGGTATTGCCGTTGACACGCTAAAAATAATCTATGTAAGTTGATAGATACAAATCATAAATATCTATGATCAAGTTAATAAAGGATTCGATATATTAATGCAAGGCCGCCTGAGTGATCTTAAACGATCACGAGGGTTGGGCAACAATGGGCGCGTTCAGTCCATGGATGGGTGACAGTCTATGACTGACGGTAGTGGCAGAGAGCGGTTCCATGTTTCGCAAGGCACGTTAAGCAGTTGGTGCCGGCTGCCGTCAATAGATGGCAGTCGTTAAGCCAAGTCAGAGGCCTTAATAGGGCGGCTTGAAAACTTTTGACAGTAAGACCAGCCACTAGTCTTACAAGCCTCTGCCAATCCGGACTTGGCCCCCGTGGTGGAGTATGGCCTATACTTTCCTCCTGGGAAGAGACCCGTGCCTCTCGGTGGGGACATAATGGGTTGCTGATGATGAATGCAAGTAGTGCTATCTTGCTCTACGTAACAAAGTGCGAGCGGGATAGCATAGCGTATCGCTCGATCTCAATACAAAGTTAATGCGTCAGCTGTAATCTTTTGTCTAGATTATCGTCCACCATCAATGTCATACTTATCTCCTGAGATATCATTTGCAAAATGTCGCCTAGGCTCATTCAATTAAGGTTCATTTCCTCTTGTTTTAGTCTTGAGATAAAATAAGAAGCGATCTCAATATTGGGTAAACAGTTTACCTTTTCTCTCAAAGCTGCTGCAGTATTAAAAAAGATTATAACGAAAACTACCACGTTCTTTTTGTAATACGTTTCATCATAATAAACAAACCTATGCAATTTAGTCGGGTAATACTTAAAGGAAAAAAACTAAAATAACAAGTGAAAAGTGAACAAAAAATGTTTTTAAACACAAAAGAGATCTGTTTCCTGATTTTCTTCGTTGTTATGTTGACACTCATGTTAATTTACTTGCAAATATGTGACCTCATGATTGGGAGGTACATCTTCAGTGTTTTCTGTGAGTATACATTGTATTTATTTTATTCATAACTAGCGACCCGCCCCGGCTTCGCACGGGTGGCAAAAAAGTTTCCGTGGAAATAGCTACGAGTATATTAGTTCCGTGGAAAATTTCCGAGGTATTAATTGTTTTACACCTTGGGTTAATAGCCTATGTTACTCGCGAAGAATGTAGCTTTCATGGTGAAAGAATTTTGAAAATTGGCCCAGTTTTTATAGGGCCTATATCAAATACATACACACAAAAATACAAATCTTTCCTCTTTATAATATTAGTATACAAGTATAGATTCCAAGGAAAAAACAGATTTTCGATCTCATGATTGTTTTATAGTGGCATAGTTAAGTAATTTGTTTGGTGCAGGTCTTCATTTTAATTTAAATAAAAATAAGATCATAAGACCAGCCACTAGTCTTACAAGCGTCTACCAATCCGGACTTGGCCCCCGTGGTGGAGTATGGCCTATACCTTCCTCAGGGAAGAGACCCGTGCCCCTCGGTGGGGACATGATGGGTTGATGATGATGATGAAAAATAAGATAAAAAATTTTGGAACAGGGACTTTTTAGCGAGGGAACATTGTGAGGAAGGGACATTTTGGAAAAGGAACATTAATTTTAGGAAACGGACATTGTCATTCTGGAACAATGAGACATTTTGGGAAAGGGACATTGTGGGGAAGCGACATTTTGGGAAAGGGACACTTTGGGAAAGGAACATTTTAGGAAAGGGACATTCTGGAACCAGGCGATAATTTGGAAAAGAGACATTGTGAGTAAGGGACATTTTGGGAAAGGAACATTTTAGGAAAGGAACATTCTAGAACCAGGAGACATTTTGGGAAAGGGACATTGTGAGGAAGGGACATTTTGGGAAAGTAACATTTTAGGTAAGGGACCTTCTGGAATCAGGGGATATTTTGGAAAAGAAATGAAAGATACAGATATTGAAGATCGAGGAAAGAAAAGCATCTTTACGATCGACTAGCATGATATGTATGAACGTTAAGAGACGTTCTCTTTGTTTTCCTATCAATGTTTTAAGACAGTTTATCAATCAATCACCCATTTAGTCCACTGTAGGCCGTAAGCCTCTCCTAAGCGCTCTACTGTATTAAAGATAAGATAAAGACAATTAAATATTTGTTGTCCATATAAAAATACAATTTACTTAATATAATAATTATTCGTGGCAGGTGGCATTTAGATTGGCATTCGATTCTGTCAGTGCATTAAAGGTCAAAGGGAAGACGCTGGATGCAAGCCGCTTCCGACCGGTCTTTTTGGAAATCCATGGAGGAGGTCTATGTCCAGTAGTGGACTTCTTGTGGCTGAATGATGATGATGATGATGATGATTAAAGCTCAATTACAGTAAAGTTACATTTTCGGGTCACGTGACATGGTTTTTAATTCCATTGACGCGTAGAATTACGAATACGCGTGCACGCGTTGATTTGAAGCGGCAATGAAATTACATTTACGCAGTCATGGAACTGCCATTGCAGTGCAATGCGTTAGCAGAATCTAGTTTCAGGCCTCTGCCTACTCCCCTGGGATACAGGCGTGAGCTTATGTATGTATGTATAGTAATTTTAGAACTGAAACTTTCGTAAGCACTACATATTATAAATTTATATTCCCAAGCTTCCGCAAGTGTTGGCTTTGCTAAAAAAAGAATTGTGTTTACGTTGTCTACGTCATTTCTATATCACAATAGCTCAGATATCGTAAAAATTAATTCCAGAATGTTATAGTCTAGGATCCTTTATCGTTGAGTCGGGGGCGCGAACTTAACTAGTTGAACACAAACCCTGAAAGGTACAGCATATTGATATTACTGTTTGACGTATAGGTACAATTAGCAAATGGACAGAAGGACAGAAGGTTGTGGGGGAGTGAACTGTATTTTAAAGGAAAGCGGTGAAATTGGTTAAATAAAATATAATAGCAGAAAAAGAGAACAAAATGGGTGAAGATGAGGTGACAAACAGAATATTACAATGATGAGTGACATGCGGTAAAAGTCATAAAAGCAAAACTATAAAACACAAAAATATGGTTCCAAAGAGTCTTCAGGTAGAAAATAATAAAGATACCAATTCCTTTCATAAGTACTTAAGCAAATAATAAATCAGTAACGGTTGGTTGTATACTATGTTTTTAGGATTTCATAAAAGTACTTTTATGTAATAAGGTGTACAATGAAAACTTTGAATCGGCATACGTTTTTGCCGTCTCTACTTTATTCAACTTCAATGGGAAGCGCGCTGAAAAAGCGTGAAAATAAAGCAATTTTAAATCAGGCTTTTGGATCGTATTTGTAGTGGAGAAAAAAACAGCGGAAAAAACTTACAAAGCTTACATATACTTAACATACGTACAAAAACTTGCGCCTATATCCTTAGAGAGGTAGGCAGAGACGAAATGAATCTCGATCAATCGAAAGTGATTTGTCAGGATATACTAAAATTACGAGTATTATTTGAAAAATAGTTCCAAGAGACATATTATTATTTTTAAAACCGCGATTCCTCAATACTTAAACTAGTTACATAGTTTTGCACTATTTTGAATTGTTTTAGAAGTTATAATATGGTCTGCAATACCCCCCATCGAGTTACCGCACATCCACTGCCTTTTACTGCGCAGTATCTTAGTCTACAAATAGAGCCCAATCACCTCATATCAATCATGTGGGGAGATTATTCAACATTTAACAAGATAAGTTTCCTGAAAACTTATGAAGCTAACTTAGTATCGTTATAGTGATTGGCAAAAATGGATTTCGTTATGTTTTTCTCGCCCTTTGTCGTAATAGTTCTGTTGTACATATTAACGTGTGTATGCCTACATTTGTGTGGATTTCTCAGTAAGTATTTTTTTATTTATCTATTAGATGTTATAGCATCTAGTTCGATCAGTATGATTATAGTGCTCTCACCCATCAGGGACGCATTTACAAAATTGCAAATACAAAGGTAGATACATAAAATATTCTTTATTGTATGTATGTCGTAGGACGATTTGATAAATCAAATTTTCGCAAAAATTCTAGGGCTATCGCGAAAACACGGAGGATTAGATAAGGGCTTGGACATTACTCAATGTTACTGAAAAAAGACAGGGCTTTTGCAAAAAAGCGGGTTCCTTTAGAAAGATTGCGAAAAGGGTCGTTGGCTATTATGATCTAAGCACACTGATTGGTCGATCGCATCGCTCAAAACAACATATTCTCTGATTGGTTGACAACTTGACGCTTCACCTGTTATTCTATTCTGGCACGGGATTTACTTGCGATGTTTTATGTTTTTGCATTCGCTGTTTTTTGATAACTAAATAATGTGTCAAGTAATATAAGGTGAGTCTGTGAGTGCAAAATGACAGGCTCAAGTGAAATAATTAATAGGTAACCAATTTTGAATTTATGTCTGATAAGGAAAGATTCAACATAGAATGAAGAAAGTTTTACGCTAATAGACAGCTCGGATTTACAAAAACCAGAATGGACTAAAGATAGGATAAATTGCTTGAATAGAAGGATTTAACTCTGGAACTGTACTTAAGCAATCGAAAACGCAACAAAAGTACAGACATGAAAAAAAATACGATTTTTTATTACGATACGATACGATTTTTATTACGATACGACAAAAATTTTTGGAAGTTTACCCCCTAAGGGGGTAAAATGGAGGTGCAAAGTTAGTATGAAACTTTGCCGTTTTTGAAGTTATTCGAATAAAATTCAGTATGAAGGTTCAGAAAATTCATTAAAAGTGATGAAACTCGTTTAAAATATTTTTTCGAAAATCATCCCTTCTGTGGTTAAGGGCCTATGCTCCCCTAGGAGTTATAGGATTGAAGAAGAAGGAGATTCCTTAAGGGGGTAAAAGAGGGGTGCGAAGTTAGTACTAAAGTTCTTTGATTTTAAAAGTTATTTCAATGAAATGTTGTATTTGGGTTATAAGTTCCTGATAATGATTTATTGCTGAAATCCTTTATTGCCTACATTATTTCAATGAAATGTTGTGTTTAGGTTATCAGTTGTTAATTATTATTATTGGCAATATCCTACTCTGTTTAAAGTATCGGATTCAAAAATGTAGAAAATCTTCTATGTAGCGGGCCGCGCGTGCGAGGTAGCCCCTTACCTCGCACACGCGGCCCGGTAGATAGAAGATTTTCTACATTTCTTGCAGGACGTACAGTACAGTCGATATCACATCATTCTATACATACACCCATGCACACTACTACGTTGCATTATGGGTGACTTTGTAATTAAAATGTGGAGGTTGACATTCTGTCGACTGTACGTAGTCGACAAGTGGGCAACCCAAACGCGAGTAGACGTCATTAAAAGTCGCTTCGATTATTAATTCAATTATTATTCGACGAACGCTAGGCAAAATAAAGATGTATGTAAATGAACACACATATTTTATTTGCAAACACTTTTCTTAACTAAACCCCACGCGGACGGAGTTCCCGGCAACAGCTACTTTTCAATAAGAAGTAAAGATACTAAAGTTTTTGCAAAAGCCCTATTATTTTTCAGTAAGGTTGAGAAATGTCAAAGCCATTATCCAATAATCCGTGTTTTCGCGACACACCTAGGATTTTTGCGAACACCCAATTTATCAAATCGTCCTACGACATGTACACCAGGAATTGCAAAATATGAGGTTTGACAATAACATAGTACTGTACAACTGACGGCCTTATTATTAAAAGTAATTTCTTCCAAACAAACAGTAATGGAAAAAAATGATTTAATAAGCTAAATGCAATTGGTGCAACTGGACAATAATAAACGAGATTATTTCTATAACTAATACACAAACATAAACCGTGCATAAAAATGAAATAAACATACATAAAGAAAAGAAAGTCATGTGAAAGGAGATGAACTAAAAAAAGGAAAAACGTACATAAATATTAAAGAAACCTAATGTTTTTGAAATCCGTAAAAATATTGGAAGGGACGGAGAAAATCTTACGGCCATTGACAGTTTATTACAGCTATAGTATGATGACAAATCCTGTCGGAATTCGGTATTTGACACTATCAACAATAAATTATTTAATATGCTCTATTAAAACAAAAATGTATCTCTTTTAATCATTTACTAGTTATTACAATTTTTAAATAGACGAAACATAAAAAGAGTGCTCTTAAATGTGACGTCATAAGCCAGTATTTTCATACAACATTCCGTTTTAAAAGTAACTCGTTTGACATTTTGTCAAATACCCAATTCTGACGTTTTGCGACAACAATTCGAATAGGATTTGACAATTATTATTAGAGGATTATGGAATCGTTCAAAATTTAGTGTGCTTTACTAGAGGGCGCTGTCAATCTGCTGTTTTGTTTTTTTTTTATGGTTCAGAACCTGAAGGAAACCACACCGGACCGTAAATATATGCCTATGATGTCAGTCTAACTGATTTCTAATAGGATTGATGTAAGTAACAGCTGTTCTATGTATTTAAATATTTATTATTGGTAATGTTCAATAATGCAGTCTACATTTTATAGGTACTTACGTCACATTGTAGAGTATGGATTTGGGTTGGCAATTTGTACATACTAAAACTTGTGAATGTGAGGCAAGCGATCTAGCGACCGTGGTACCATAGCTACTAAATTGTTATTATATTACTAATAAAAAAATTAAAAATTGTATGACGTACCTCATTAATTTTGTTTTTAAACAACGCCATCTGTTGCCGTGATTGAGAACTTCGGAAGAATGCTGAAGAGTTATCGGACTATGTAGATTGTCAGGTGCACTATCATTGGTATCAATGTGTTTTATCATCGTAATACCTTTAGTGGTGTGGTTGGTAATCGCTAGATGGTGCTTACGGAGCTTAGTCTTCACTAACATCATATACCAATAAGTAATTGGTCTATGCTAACATCGAAGTCAAAAGGTTTTTTTGCTAGCACTAGCTAGGTAGCAAGCACTAAATTTGTAAACTGTTTCGAGCGCTAAAGGTTTTTGATTTCGTGTCGTTTAAAGTCTGAAAAAAATGCCAAGTATACCTACGGATTAGAGTGCTTGGAGGATTCCTGCAGAATATTATTGATACAAATTGTACGATGTGATGACTATAGAATATGTGGGCTGCCTTATTTTCATAAATACACTCGGAGGCTCTGAGGTCTGATATCTGAATTGAGAATTTGCACTAAGTAAATATTTATGTATCGTTCTGTCACGCTCTTTTTTGAGAACTTTGACGAGACAGCACTATAGTTAAATTATTATTAAAATTCTTTATTGCATTTAAACACACGTTTTGCACATAGGCGAGCTTAATGCTAAGTAGCATTTTCTTCCAACTAACCTAGTTATTTATGAAAACAATTAAATAGTTACTTAGCGTAAATTCTCAATTCAGAAATCGGCCCTGACCCTCTGGAAGAAAACATGTACGTAAATATAGCCATATTATTAACTAGCTTTTGCCCGCGACTCCGTCCGCGTGGACTTATGAAATTTTGCAACCCCGTTCACTCCCTTGAGGGTTAAATAGAAAAACGGCGAAACAAATGATTTTTTTCCGTGTTTTTTATAGTATAAAAGCAAAATCACTTTAATTTAAATTTGATGCAAGTTTCCCATTGCTTTTTATTTATCTCAGGACAAGAATACATTTATCTGTTTACCTACCTTATCTAGTGACTTGGAGCAAGCCGATCTTTGATGATTCCGATGTATCAAAATATGTATGTTTGTGTTTGAGTCGCAATCGATTTAACCTACTCGGAAAACAGAAGAAATTTGATAAGAAGGTTTTTTAAATATATTGGAGAAGACACTCAGGGCCTGTTTCTGAATAAAAATTTAACTAAGTAAGTAAATACTTAAATAAAGTTCTGTTACGGTCTTTTCTGACAAATTTGATGAGACAGCACTACAGCTAAATATGTAGTTACTTGGTACGATACGATGTCGTGTCGTACCACGATGCGGTGTCGTTTTTGTGTACAGTCGACAGCACGTCAACCTGCATATTTTAGTTGCAAAATCGCCCGTATTGCAACAGGGTAGAGTGCATGGGTGTATAGGATGAGGTGCTGTCGACTGTACGTTTCCATGACGTGACATCGCATCGTGAAACGACGTCGCATCGTGGTACGACACGACGTCGTATCGTGTTTATGTTAAAAAGCGAAATTCTCAATTCAGAAATCGGCCGTTACTTGCGCCGTTCTTTATTATGACTGTTCGATGTACGCTGTGTGGCAGTGTTCCAAGTCTGTTGCTTAATCGACTTCATAGATAAGAGTGTCTTATGGTCAGCAGCGACCATTCAAATATACTGGACGACGAACTTAAACATTTTCATAGTAGAAAACATTTTTGTACGTTATGGATATTTCTAACCTCGGAATGAGAGATAACAATATGATTTCTTGTCTTACATCCATTTTGAGATGCTCCTAAATATTTTTTTCAAGTTTGTTATTACAGGGTGTAAGGTAAAAATAGAATATACTACTACTACTATTAGAGATGCTTCGTCTACTTAAATAACGAGGGTACAGTCACCAGCATAAATATATGACGGTGGGCAGTAGTGCAAAAATATCTGATTCACCATTGAGATCATAAGAATATGATGACACTTTGCCGGTAAAAATATGTGATGCTTTGTGGGCGGTGTAAATATCGTATCTCACTAATTGCATAAATATCGGACCATGTCGCTTAAAAACATTTGATCACAGCTAAAATCAAAATTATGTGACTGCTCTTGCTGAAATATTTATCTAGTCACTATGAAGGAATAAATATCGAATAATGGAAGGCGTCATAAATATGTGTAACTTAAACGCAAGCAAAAATATGTTTCATATTAGTGCGTGTAGTTTAGTGTCCGTGTAGCGTGTAGGTACCGATATCTTTTTTATTTTAATCGGGGTAAATTACTGAAATGATATTTATGTTAACCTCCTTGCAGGCAAAACTTTACTGACGTCTTAAAAAACCTTTTATCCGTCAAGTCTGTCACAATAAAACAAACACTTATTTTATACCTACTCCATTTCATAATTCGAGTCAGTAAAATGCATAGACATAGTAAAAGAATATACTACTCCCTACGGGAGATTAGAACTGTCATGTTAGTGAAAAAGGGGTGCCAGCTAAAATAGTGATGGCTAGAGTCGATCGATTTAACGTTATTATCATTTTAATTTTAACCTGAATTAAGAAATTAATAATTAGTATTTTTCCGAGTACAATCGACAACATATCAAACTTTACTTTCATGCGCTTTACTTAGTTGCGTTTACGTGAATTTTCAACAAAAACATCGAAGTTTATAAGCAGTCTACATTACTATTGGTGGTTTGTCGTCTTAAAATACCGACCAAGTGCGAGTCAGACTCGCGCACGGAGGGTTCCGTACCATTATACAATAGGAAAAAAATCACGTTTGTTGTATGGTAGCCCCCACTCAATATTTTGTATTTTGTTTTGTAATATTTTATAAAAAACATAATTACTATAAACATAAGTATCCTAGCGTGGGGCCAGAAGCGATGTATGTGCCTGTATGTAAATGTTTATGTTTTATTACTCAGTATCTGCAGAGTTTAATTACAATACAATAAATATATTGCAGCATGTAGGACCACTCTGTACAGGAGAGAAACTGGCCAACTTTTTGGTTAGTCATATTTTCTTATCTTTCTTAAATGAGTGAATTTCAACATACCCATTTTTTTTTTTCATTTCTGTGAACTTTTTTGTTTACCTTTTTTTTCGTTTTTTTTTACTTAAATTTGCTAATACTTTTAATGTTTTATAACTTTATAAATAATGGTTACAATGGAAAACAAAAAAACAAATGGATGAAAGACATTACAAAGTTAGGTGTCACCGAAATGAAACAGTCAATCACCGAAATGAAAGAAGGATTCACCGAAATTAAAATTCACCGAAATAGTATACAGTATGATGATTACACGACATTTATTTTTTTATTATATTTTATTTTGGCACAAACAGTTACTGTTACAATGTTGGTGAAGTTATATAAATAACTAGATTTTGTCAGCATCTCCGTCAGCGTGGAATTTAGGATTACAAAAAAAATGTCTGAGGGCTCATTACGATATTGTATTAGAACCTCTAAAATTATCATCGTTTCTCATCAAAATCCGTTGCGTAGTTTTACAGATTTAAGCATACATAGGGACAGACAGACAGCAAAAGCGACTTTGTTTTATACTATGTAGTGATTACTAAAAAAAGCCTTCAGTGCCGACTATTTTATGTACATTATTTAGGTATGTTTAGGTACGGGATAGGGAAGATAATTTTGAAGAAATCATAGTTTTGTGAAAAAACAAGATAGACTGTAAAATTACCTAATTATTTTTACTAACTTTTCAAATAACTTCCATAGTTTTCAGACAATCCAGTATGAAAAGAGGAAGTTGATAAAAAACCCATCCAGATAGATAGGTAGATGAGGAGCCATGAATTTTCGTATAAATGCAGCGGTGTAAGTCACATTATCACTTTTAATATAAACAAGATCGAGAATTTCGCTACGATTTTTGATTATGTTATTCAGCCTGTATAAAGAAACTGTGAAAATCACAGAAATGAAAGAAGTATTCACCGAAATGAAACAATTAATTGTTTAAAGTCACCGAAATATGAGATGTGATTTAGGATGACCAAGAATTCTGATAGGTATATTTTCCAAGACAAGACAGAAACCAGCCGGGTAAAGCTCGTGTTTATGAGAAAATCACATATTTTTGCTTGTGTAAACACAAGCAAAACTTATGTCTTGTTTGCTTGTGTCACACAAGCAAACAAGTTTCTTATGATGCCTGCCATCATTCGATATATTTTATTCCTTCATAGTGAATAGATAAATATTCCAGCAAGAGCAGTCACATAATTTTGATTTTAGCTGTGATGAAATATTTTTAAGCGACATGGTCCGATATTTATGCAATTAGTGAGATACGATATTTATACCGCCCACAAAGCATCACATATTTTTACCGGCAAAGTGTCATTATATTCTTATGATCTCAATGGTGTATCAGATATTTTTGCACTACTGCCCACCGTCATATATCAACTTAAACAAGAAAGTGCAAATTGACGATAGACTATTGCATCACATTTCTTAAGCAATCTGCAATTAAGTATCTCTATTTCGTAAATACCCAACGCAATTTACAGCGTATTAGGCACAAAATAAAATTGAACAAACTTGACATGACATGTCACGAAATTGATAACGTGTTTTATCAATACAAATCTGTAAAGTTCATGATAAAATATACCTGCACTGCAACGACTCAACTGCAGCACAGCTCCGCCCTTGAATTTAGGATAACGCTAGTCGTCAGCACGCTTACGTGCGTGGTCAAACTGTAACTAATATAGGTATTCCATTTTTCATTGCATTGTCATGTGTTATTACATTACAGTTCTTTTTTTTGTAATTTCGAGAGTCGGTCCATGATACCCTGTAAGGGCATTACAACATTTAATATTATTTAATAATAATAGAACACTGACAGTAAAACATTGATTAATCTAATCTCTTTAAACGAGCAATTCTTGTATCTATATTTGTATATAATCAGAATCTCGGAAACGGCTGCAACGATTTTCATGAAATTTAGTATGCAAGGGGTTTCGGGGGTGATTAGTCGATTTAGGTAGGTTTAATTTTTACAAAACGTCGTTTTAACCGTGTTTTAGGCAAAGAAATAACTGCTACACTATAAGAAGGTAATTTTCGCAACAATATGTCAGATTACAGTAGCTCAAGTGGGAAGTAAGACGATACCGTAATCAGAAGACCCTGGTTCGAGACTAGACAAATAAATTTTTCTTTTTTTTTCAAGTTCCTTTTTTTTGTGTGAAAAACTATTATCAGGAGCCCTTCATCAACGCACCTAATTCGTATCCAAGTACCTTTTGTTTCTAAAAGAAATACGAAAAAAAAATCAGGACAGTGCTCATCAGAGATTAAACTTTGTTGAAATGAAATGAAATTTATTTGTCCCCAAAATCTGTTACAAACGTTGTCCTTAAAATTAGTATACAGTTCAGTTTAACATAAGACTTATAGTTAAGCAGTGGTCCCCACACTAGGCCGTGCCTGTCTTGTGGGGGCCGCGATTATACATATAATAAAAATCCACAATAAATATTTACTTACAAACACCATTTAGCGCTTTTTAATAAAAAGCTTTGTGTTGTGTGCTACTATTTGGTATACGGAGTGTATGGAGTGTTTGGAGTGTTTGTGTGAATGTCCGCTTTCGCAAAACAGTTACTTTTGGATCAGGAGCAGGGATTCGGTGGCGTTGTAGTCCAATGTTAGTAGGTATTGTGTTATGATGTATTTGGCTTTGGTGGTAGTGGTATTGGCTATTTGACTGTTAGCATTTTATTGTACATAAATAGGAATTTGAAGAGGCTGAATCTCTGAGCAAAAGCTGATTTTAAGAAGGGTACCGGGACTCTGATAGTGCGTTGTTTGAGGATGTCTTCGTAGTTTTTGAGGTTACAAAAAGATCGGTGCGCTGAAAGAGCTGCTTTCAATATGTAAAGTTGCCTAACAGTGAGCACCTCACACTCTTTATAAAGGTCGTGCGTTGGGAATCTGAACTTCTTTTTCATCATTACCTTTAATACTGAGCGTTGAGCTCTTTCAACTGTTATTAGATGAGTTTTTGCGGCGCTTCCCCAGACCGAGATACAGTATGTTAAGAGAGATTGACAAAGAGCCACTTCTATTCCATCAAAAACCATTCTAATAATTCTTTTCGTTGTAGAGTGCCGGAGAAACTTCATAACGTATATCATTTTTCGGGTGCGACTAGCCAAACATTTAATATGGTTTCTGAATGTAAGATTCTCATGCAGGTTAAGACCGAGGTATTTAATAGTAGTTGTCCGTTCTATTGTGGGGCAGTCACACTTAGTAGGCCGATCTTGTTCTTGACAATTTTTATGAATTTTTATGACTGGAGTAATCAATGGAACGGACGCTGCTGTTATGTGGAATGATAGGTATTTAGTTTTAGTAGTGTTTAAGGTCAGAAGGTTTTTATCGAGCCACTCTCCCACTCTGCTCAATCCGTCTTCAGCTTGCTTTGCAACTTTATCCCAAGATTTGTCGTGAAACAGGATTGCTGTGTCATCAGCATAGCAGATTATTTCAGAGTTTGAGGTGGACAAATGAATAGGGTTGGGCCTAGGGTGCTGCCCTGCGGGACACCAAAATGAACGCCGCTGGGACCGCTGAGGTGTGGTTTGATCTTAAGACACTGTCTCCGTTCGTTAAGGTAGCTTGCAAACCAGTCGTAGGCAAGACCTCTTATTCCTAAGAACTCCAGTTTGCGTAGCTGTATTGGAACAGAGACAGTGTCGAAGGCCTTTGCCAGATTCAGGAACACACCTAAGCACTTTTCCTTTGAGTCCAAATATGATGACACGAGGTTACATAAAAGAGTTGTGGCATCCTCCGTAGACCTTGCCCGCCGAAAACCGAATTGCCTTTGTGAGAGAAGGTCGTGTTTCTCTAGGTAGTCCACTAGCCGTTTGTTCACAATTTTTTTAAATAGCTTTGACATTGTGCAGAGCAGTGATATTGGGCGGTAATTGCCGGGATTGTCCTTTTGCCCTCCTTTGTGGATAGGGGTGACTGTGGCCATCTTCCAGGAGTCCGGGAAAACTCCAGTTGACAAGCTAAGATTAAATAAATACGTGAGGGGCGCAAGAATTTCCGGTTTTATACGTTTCAAGAGAGTATTCCTTATACCATCAGGTCCAGGGGAACTGTCATTCTTTAGCTCTTGTATGTACTTAGCAATCTCCGTGGGGTCAGTCGGTTGAAAGTACAGGGAGTCTCTCATGATTTGAGTGTCGCCCAGTTCAGACACGAATTTATTTTCTGAGGTTTTTAGTCTTCCAAGATTACTATCAGCTAGTTTCTGACCAACAGTCGCAAAGAAGTTGTTACAGTTGTTAAGCGAGTTCATGACTTGAGTGTCTGTTGGCAAAAGTTCTTGAGCATGGTTTGGCTAATTTGCGGTTCTAATTTGCGGTTAACTAACATATTTGTTTGATGCGTTGCCATAGTTTTTTTGGGTTATGTTTTAGGTCTTCTATTTGCTGATTTTCATAACTTGTTTTTAATCGATGGAGCAGATCATTACAGAAGTTTTTGTACCTTATGTAAGTCAGTTTTTTAACGTCATCTTTAGGGCTTTCTTTAACGCTGACCGTATCTTTAGGGTCATCTCCGGGACTGCTTATGTAGGTTATCGCGGTGCCGGATACATCTTAGCAGACCCGGGGTTATCCATGGCTTGAAATTATACTTTGATCTACTGATTAGAACTTCTTTAGAGTGCCTACTTATTATATCATCTAATATTTTAGTAAAGGTAACTACTGCTTCTGAGACGTTCCGTTGTGTAGTTACTTTGTTCCATTCCGTGGTTTCCAACTCTTCTGTCACTGCATCGTAGTCTATTTTTATTACGATACGATTTCTTTCCCTAGTAGTTTTTGTGTTGCTTTGTATACCTATCATGACTAGGTCGTGATCCATAATATCTGTGGAGCACACGACGGTATCTGCTTGAGCTGTTTTTTTTCTATAGAATATATGATCTAGGCATGTCTCTGAGCGTGTAGGCTTGGAAATAGCAGGAACTAGACCAAATTCTGCAGTCAGACAAAGGTACTCATCTTTGTGTGTATCGTCATTGTCCGACCAACATTCGTCTAAGTGCTACGCGGAAGCGTTATTTAGAACCATTGAATTTAGAAGGAAATTCAATGTTTAGAACAATTTTTATTTTGTTTGTTATTTTTTAAGGCGCTGTTTGATGGACAATGCTTGAAATCTTACTTTTTAATCGTGTCACAACCCAAATTGTGGCATTTATTCGAAGCAAAACAAACATTTTCCTAAAGCTGTGGCATTGGTGCAAAGCTCGAATTTATCTCGGAACCAGCTCCAACGATTTTCATGAAATTTAGGATGCAGGGAGTTTTAAATTTTCCATGTAGGTTTAATTTTTAGAAAATGTTATTTTATCAGTGTTTTGGGCAATAAATAACTGTTTATAAGAATGCGAAGGTAAATTTCTCTGAGCTACAACTTGACACCTAGCGCCATCTGTTGGAGATTTATATCAACCCAACAGGACATGTATCGCCATCTATTATCAAAAATAGGAACTAAAAATACCCTACCTATGTCGCTGAGAATCTACGTTTTTTATAGATACACTACTTGCTTGTCTGTTATGCTACGTTCACACGCGCGCGTTCAACTCGACATTCAACGTGCACATTCACATTCCCGAGCGTGTAAACGGTACGCCCGAGCCCGTAAACGCGCTTGTGAACGTGAATGCCGCGAACCGGGCGAGTGTCGGTTTTTTGGCAAAGTTCAAAGGATGAATGTGCGGGCGCCCGGTGACTGTTTTCACGCTCGCGGGCAGTCAGTCCAGCTTTGCCAGAATGTTACAAAAGTAACATTTTACGTTACTTTTGACCTTCTTATGTTACCTCCATGTTACACGACTCAATATGTTACATTTGTGTTACTTTTTAGATTTTCTAGCAAACAAAAAAATACCGTGAATCAAAACGCATCCAAAAATAATATTTTTTTGTTCATCATGTTGGCGTATTTGATTTTGTGGACTTTTACCAATAAAAATAAGTTAAGCCAAAGGATATGGCAGCAACAACACCGAGATCCTTGCTGCTCGCCATGCTGGCACTGACTGACACGACGGCGTGCGTGTGAACAGCTTTATTTTCGCCGGCCTGGGACGGGCTGCATGCTGCGCAGCCCTCCAGGCACCCCATTACCTGTTCGAAGCTACGTTAGTAGCTTGAAATAAACCGTTTTGCATTTATAACGAATAAAATAAAATTATTGAAGGAGCCCTGAAAACCCCCTGATACTACACAAGGTTGTATTGGCTCAGGTGAGAAATCGGGCGGTCCCGGAAGCATAAGAAACTTTGATTAGGCAAAACCAGGACGAGGAACTCCACCGAGACGAGACCAACGGCCGATCTCCATCCAGTACCAGGTCGAAGGCTAAGACATTGCGAGTTCCAACGTAAAAGAAACAATGCAAAATCCAGATGAGACAAACTTGCGAGGCCGAAGGCCGTGACTCGCGAAGCGAGCACAAGAAATTTGCCAAGGCAAAACGAGGACGTGGAACTCCACCAAGGCGAGGCCGAAGTCCGAGCTCCATCCAGTACCAGGTCGAAGGCTAAGACGTTGCGAGGTCCAGCGTAAAATAAACAATGCCAAATCCAGATAAGACAAACTTGCGAGGCCAAAGGCCGAGCCTCGCGAAGCGAGCACAAGAAACTTTAACAAGGCAGAACGAGGACGTGGAACTCCACCGAGGTGAGGCCAAAGGCCGAGCTCCATCCAGTACCAGGTCGAAGGCTAAGACGTTGCGAGGTCCAGCGTAAAAGAAACAATGCCAAATCCAGATAAGACAAACTTGCGAGGCCAAAGGCCGAGCCTCGCGAAGCGAGCACAAGAAACTTTAACAAGGCAGAACGAGGACGTGGAACTCCACCGAGGTGAGGCCAAAGGCCGAGCTCCATCCAGTACCAGGTCGAAGGCTAAGACGTTGTGAGTTCCAGCGTAAAAGAAACAATGCAATATTCAGATGGGACAAACTTGCGAGGCCGAAGGCCGAGCCCCGCGAAACGAGCACAAGAAACTTTGACAAGGCAAAACAAGGACGTGGTAACTCCACCGAGGCGAGGCCGAAGGCCGAGCTTTATTCAGTACCAGGTCGAAGGCTGAGACCAAAAAACAATGCAAAATCCAGATGGGACAAACTTTCGAGGCCGAAGGCCGAGCCTGCGAAGCGAGCACGAAAAACTTTGATAAGGCAAAACGAGGATGAGGAACTCCACCGAGGCGAGGCCAAAGGCCAAGCTTCATCCAGTACCAGGTCAAAGGCTAAAACGTTGCGAGTTCCAGCGTAAAAGAAACAATGCAAAATCCAGATGGGACAAACTTGCAAGGCCAAAGGCCGAGCCTCACGAAGCGAGCACAAGAAACTTTGACAAGGCAGAACGAGGACGTGGAACTCCACCGAGGTGAGGCCAAAGGCCGAGCTCCATCCAGTACCAGGTCGAAGGCTAAGACGTTGTGAGTTCCAGCGTAAAAGAAACAATGCAATATTCAGATGGGACAAACTTGCGAGGCCGAAGGCCGAGCCTCGCGAAGTGAGCACAAAAAACTTTGTCAAATCAGAACGATGACGTGGAACTCCACTGAGGCGAGGCCGAAGGTCGAGCTCCATCCAGTACCAGGTCGAAGGCTAAGACGTTGTGAGTTCCAGCGTTAAAGAAACAATGCAAATTTCAGATGGGACAAACTTGCGAGGCCGAAGGCCGAGTCCCGCGAAACGAGCACAAGAAACTTTGACAAGGCAAAACGAGGAAGTGGTAACTCCACCGAGGCAAGGCCGAAGGCCGAGCTCCATTCAGTACCAGGTCGAAGGCTAAGACAAAGAAACAATGCATAGTCCAGATGGGACAAACTTGTGAGGCCGAAGGCCGAGCCTGCGAAGCGAGCACGAAAAACTTTGATAAGGCAAAACGAGGACGAGGAACTCCACCGAGGCCAAAGCTCCATCCAGTACCAGGTCAGGTTCTGGTGTAAAAGAAACAATGCAAAATCCAGATGGCACAAGTTTGCGGGGCAAAAGGCCGAGCGATAGAACTCAGTTCAGGCCAAGGCTGAAAGCCAAGACGTCCCGTGTTCCGGCGTAAAATTAACAATGAAAAGCCGGATGGGACAAATACTTAGTCTGAGTGTAATTTCCAAAAAACACGATTTATCAAAAAAATACCGAGCAAAGCTCGGTCATCCAGGTACTGTATAATACATGGCAATATAGTTTAATGTAGGTTACTTTTTAAATAAATTACGTTAAACAAAACTTTTCGCTGTAATTGTTTGACCACGAGGAAGGAAGGGTGAGGTGCAGGATCGTCGTAAACGCACCGGCTTCAGATCAGTGTTGCCAGATGCTGGCCAGCCAATGTTGTCAAAATTTGAAAAAAAAAATCGCCCAAAAAACGCTTTAGTTTTTGAAGCTGAAATCACCTAAATATAGTCTAAAAGTAGTATTGTAGCCCAAAAACGCCGTAATAAGATGTCTTTGCTTACTGCCACGATACCAGTTTTGTGCTCAGCACTTTTCTAAAATTCTCTCAATTAGTCTTAAAAATGTTACCTTAAAAACCTTGTTTATGTACCTATGATTACAGGTCTATTTCCGCTTTATAAGAAACTTCCAAAAAAGGAAGAGGTTCTCAGTTCGTCAGAAACTTTTTTCATGTACGTGTTCCACGATTACTCGAAGACGCGTAGACCGATTTGAAAAAATATTTCATTATGAAAAATTATAAAAATTTACTTTTTTTCAAATTCAGTCTTTAACCCTTACAACGCTAAATAAAAAAAGGAAAAATCATCATAGACACAACTGCGCAAAAGAAAGAAAGAAAGATAGACACAGAGAGGGAAGAGAATAACTTATCACTATGCACAGCAACAGAAAGACTACAAAAAAAAGAAACAGGTGTTTGTTTATTTTTTTACGAAACATATGAGGCCTGTGGTGTTCAGGTTAATATACTTGTAATAAAATAGATACACAGATAGATAACACTTTATAGTAAGTAAAAAGGAAAATCCACAGGTAACTATCTCATTCTAAACATAAACATTTACATACAGACACATACATTGCTTCTGGCCCCACACTAGGATACCCTGTGTCGTGGGAACCAGAAACAGCGACGTCAAAAACATGTAAACATCCAAGACCTGGAGTTTTTTTTTCTCCCAGCCGCCGGGGATCGAACCCGGGACCTCTCGCATGGTAAGCAGGTGCGCAAACCGCCACGCCACAGAGGTCGTCAAAATAAAAATAAAAATAAAAATATCTCTAAAAGTCTACCAAATCAAGTGTGTAGTCTGACCTGCCGATGTCTGAACAGTAATTTCCTTTTATCTTTCCCGAAAAATAAGTATGCCATCAGTGGCTCCTTGAGATAGGCCTTATCAGTATCGTCAAATTTACGCGACGCTGATGTATAAATAATAACATGGCTTTCTGTCCTCTCATTTCCAAACTGATGCCGCATTGAAGTAGGTAGCTGAAAGGATTTTTTAACTAAAAAACGTGATGTACCTATGTTGTTCGAAAATAAAAAAAAACTTCTTCCATTTAAAAAAGAGATAGATAAAGACGAAAATTAAAAAGTTTTGAAGTGAACGAAAAAATAAAGAATTGATGTGTGGATGACATTAAATAATATTTAGGAACAAAAAGACATTTTGAAAACAATAGGAGCGAAGTTTTTATTCTCGCCTAAAATTAAAAAAAAAAACATTGACAGATAAAAATAAATCAAAAGTAAAATAAACTATTAAAAAAATACCGTAGTAATAAATCCACTCTGTGACTGAGATAAAACAATTCAATATTTACCGAATTCGAAAATATTTTATAACGAAGAATTATTGGTTGCCATTAAAAAAAAAGTTTAGAGCTATAACCGTTCCTACTTAAACCATTTTGGAATTAAAATGGACGGCTACCTGCCACCAACAAGTGAGAGTTCCCATGGCAACCGGGAGCTACTTGGACTAATACCGATCCTGCTTCTAATGGTCGCTGTGTTCGTGAGAATATCTTTCATGTTTTGTAGGATTGGTGAGTTTGATTTATATTTCTCACTTATTTCAATCAATCAATACTTAAGTCTTTCTGGTGCACTTTAGCAGTGGACGAGATGTGCATCTTTATCCTCGAATTTCTGGCGTCGTCGAACTTTTTTTATTTTGTTGTCGACAAATACTTAAGTGGGCTATGCCTGCCAGTATTTTCTTTTTCTCTATCCAAGGAGTTTATAACTTTATACCTCATTCTCAGTAGTTATTGAACACCCCTCGTATATAAGAAAAAAAACAATTATAGTGTCAAAATTGATGACAGCCTTTTGTTCACTCTTTTTTGCAATCAAGAATTAATAACAATAATAACATCGCTCGAAGCCCGGACTACCTGAGTGATCTTAAACGATCACTAAGGTTAAGCAACATACGGCGCGTTCAGTGCGTGGATGGGTCACCGTATATGAGTAACGCTAGTGGCATTTTTACGAGAGGTGCCGTGCTTCGTAAGGCACTTAAGCAGTTGGTGCAAGCTGCCGTCGACAGATGGCAGTCGTTAAGCCAAGTCAGTGGCCTTGGGGCGGCTTGAAAACTTCGGACAGTAAGACCACCCACTAGTATTATTATTATTACGTGGAAAAAAAGGCAAAGATCTCGTCGTTGTTATTATTATTATTATTATTAAAACTCTTTTTTGCGCCAATTTTTGTACAAGGGCGTGCTTAATGCTTTACAAGCTTTTATTTTAATTTATTTATCTATTTTTAAACCGAACATACATATAACTATTCTGTGAATATAATCATAACCTTATCAATATCCAGCAAAAACGAGAAAAAAAATAGTTGGTTGTATGAGTAACCTCTTAAGTCATTTTATTTTACTCTATTCTCTAGTATTTGGGTTTTTACCAGCAACAGGAATACATCATTGTAAAAATTTCAACTGTCTAACTATCACGGTTCACGAGATACAGCCTGGTGACAGACGGACGGACGGACGGACAGCGGAGTCCAGTAATACGGCCCGTTTTACCCTTTGGACATGGAACCTTTAAAAGACGAAAAGACCGAAAATAAATAGCAAAAACTTTAAAAAAAAGAAAAAAAACGGTCCCATCTAAAAAAAAAAGAAAAAAACGGTCCCATCTGCAAAAAAACATTCCTCTAGTACATTCCTCGAAGGCAAATTGTAGAGTGTAAATGCAAATAAACGATTTATCTATCGAGTCTATCTACCACAGACAATTTTTCACATTCCAGGCCATATTTTAAAAATTTTCAGCCACTATTCCCCGGTTTCTCGATCGCTTACCTACAGTCTGTCAATCTATTGTTTATACGGGGTGTCCCAAAAATGACACGTCACAATGACACCGGAGGTAGACCTGCTCAAAAGGCATCGAACCAATTCTAAATTTTCACTTTTTTTAACAAGTTTAGTGCTAGCATTAAGTTAGATAGACCTCGTGTTTGGTTTTTTTATTTGTACTCGGTCACGAACTTGCTAACATAGCATAAGTGAACATTTAGAGTTAGTTTAAATTGGCCATATCTCGAAAACCGTGCAACTTTTACTGAGGTCATGTTAGGTTGTTTCGACGCCTCTTGAGCAGGTCTACCTCCAGTGTCACTGTGACGTGTAATTTTTGGGACACGCTGTATATTGTTAAGTTTTGTACTGCTCAATAAAACAATTTTGATTGTTAACAGCTTTCAGTTTGCAAAAGTGCAATAAAAAAGAAACAACTGACACCTGGTAGATTAAAAGCCTGTTAGCTTTCGAGAAACCGGGGGTTGCATACTGATGTATTCGTTTCAAAAATTTTGCAGTTTATCATTCTGTCTGTACGATAATAATTAATCAATATTTAGGAGGTCGTTGTCACGATTTCAGCACTCTGACACCAATACATAGATAAGTTTCCATGACTTGTAATTGCAATCAAAGACCATTGTTTGATAATTTTCTGAAAACAACCTAATAACAAGGTGATTTTGAATTGGTTCACCTCTTTTTGAGGGGAAATTTTAAAGCCTCATTTACATTCACTTTATTTCATGCGTTTTAAGCATGCTTTACATAGAGGTAGACCGTAGAATAGAGTAGAAAAGCGCTAAAAGCCGTAAAGAACAGTTTTCAAAGTTAATAACGTAGTTTACGGAGTGGAGTTGGTAATTTGTATGGTCAATAATTTAAAATAGTAAATCAGTAATGGTTGGTTGTATACTATCGGCCTTATTAATAATCAATCAATCAATCATTTTATTGCAGACTGCAGAGTGTAAATAGCTTAGGACTTAGTCACCCTTTACGGGTATTGCACAATGGGTAAGACTTATATCTAGCGTCGTATCATTTTACATCATTATATTATACATCAAAATACAATTTTTAGAATTTAGTAATTCATCCAGTGAATAAAAGCATTTCTGTATTAAATATGATTTAAGCCTCGTTATAAATTTATTATATTTTTCTTCATTTTTTATTATTACAGGGAGTTTATTGAAAATTTTTACTGACATGTAATATGGGCTGCAGTTTAACATTTTGAGTCTCGAAGGGGGAGGTAGAGTCTATTTTTATGTCGTGTAATAATATTGTGTATATCTTTGACTTGTTTAAATATTTGGGGATTTTGAATACAAAAGTACATATATCGAGTATATAAATTGACGGGAGTGTTAAAATATTATATTTCATAAAGTATGGTTTGCAGCTTTGTTTATTATTTATTTGGGCTATAATTCCAATACATTTCTTTTGTAGAATAAACACCTCATTTGCGTTTGTGCTATTTCCCCATAACATTATTCCATATTTAAGCCAGGAGTAAGCGTAGTACGCTACTAAGGCTGTTTCTATATTGGTACTATATTTTAATTCGAAAAGGGCATAGGTAAATTTGGATAATTTTCTTTTTATATGTTCAATGTGCATTTTGCAATTAAGATTTATATCAATGGCTAGGCCTAGTAAATAAAATGTCTCTACCTGTTCTATTTCAACATTATTAAAGGATAAGTTAATGTCCAAAGGCGGTTTGTTGTAGGGACGAAATTGTAGAGTTTTAGTTTTTTTTATAATTAATTTCTAAATTATGATTTTGTAGCCAATTTATTATTGTTTCTAAGGTACTATTTATAATTGTTTTAGCATCCAACGCATTTTCACATTTCATTAAAATCGATATATCGTCTGCGAATAATATTGGCGTTACGTTATCTTTGTTAAGGATTTTTGGCAGATCATTTATGTATAGCAAAAATAATATACAGCCGGTTACACTTCCTTGAGGAATAGAGCTGTTAGCATTTAATTCTTGAGATCTTATATGTTGTATTTCATTAGAGTTGGTATTGTGATTGATTTAGATTATTGTGAATGATAAAGGTTATGGAGCTGTGTATACAGCCGCTATGCGAGGTCTGACAAACTGGTTATTTGTACGCTAAATGCGATTAAACCAGTAACATTGATATACTTCAAATAGTTATGCAGAGTGTATAACTTATTAGTAAGGCCGTATGTGATTAAGCACTTTTATAATATATGGTACACAATACAAACTATGAATCGGCGTACGCTTTTGCCCTCTCTATTTTATTCTACCTCTATGTAAAGCATGCTTAAAAAGTATTAAAATAAAGCAAATGTAAATCAGGCGTTGGAATAATTTAGAAATATAAATAAAAAAATACTGCGCTAATATCGAAAAAAATAAGGTTAAAGATACCCTTCGAGGTTCATAATATTTTTAATGCAGCCTATAAGTATACATCCATTTGTAGGGCATAGGTTTTCTCTCAGAAAGAGAGTATGGGCATAACAAGAGAATTAACAAATACAATCAGGACAAATGGTAACATACGTATAGAAAAACAAACTGTTTTGAGCGTATTATGGTCGGCGCTGACCGACTCAGCTGTTACAATACTCGTAATTACTTTGTAACTTTGGGTTATTTCACGCGTGTTAAACGTAAAAAAAACTTGTTTTAACTCTATAGAACTTGAAACCCCTGAAAAATTGGTAGGTAAGTATTCGAAGTTTCGAACGTTACCTATTAACAAATCACGAATATTCACAAATGCTAAAGTAATAGTGTCCGCAGTTGGAATCTAATCTGTAACTATCATCATCATCATCATCAACCCATTATATCACCACCGATCTAGGGTATAGTTACCGATCTGTAACTATAGGTACCCTACTTAAATTCTGGACAAGCCTCGTCATCATCAACCCATAATGGGTCCCCACCGAGGGGTACGGCTCTCTTCCCTGAAGAAGGTATAGGCCATACTCCACCACGGGGGCCAAGTCCGGACCAGCCACTAGGCTTGTAAGACTAGTGGCTGGTCCACTTTCAGAAGTCTTCAAGCCGCCCTAAGGCCTCTGACTTGGCTTAACGACTGCCATCTATCGACGACAGCCGGCACCAACTGCTTAGCGTGCTTTGCGAAGCACGGAACCGCTCGGAAAAATCCACCCATCCAAGCACTGAACGCGCCCTATGTTGCTTAATCTTCGTGATCGTTTAAGATCACTCAGGTGTCTGGGGCTACGAGCGATTCGACAAGCCTACTCCATCTAAATAACTTTGTCTTAAGTTGAATTTTGTTAAGATATTAGTTTGGTTTTTTGATTGACAAATAAATATATTTTTATCTAAAACGATTTGAGATGACAAGGTTTATCCTCATCTTAAGTGGTGAGCTTTAAATACTTTATCTATTTATTTATCACGTGGTATTTCTTTGGATTTAGAAATGATTTTAGTTACAGATTAGATATCTCGATCATATGACTGGATTATCTTGAGGGATTTCAGAATCTCTTTCTATTTCTGATGGTATCTTTCGATTGTGGGTTCAGGATTTGATTGTTTCATCACTGCAAGTATTTTTCTACGATTTCCGTGGTTATGTTAAGAGGCGCATCAAACTGTGTCGTATTTAAACTAACACCTTTTGAAATAACAGACTTTGTACGTATATCATCAACCCATTATGTCCGCACCGAGGGGCACGGGTCTCTTCCCTGAGGAAGGTATAGGCCATAATCCACTACGGGGGCCAAGTTCGGATTGGTGGTGGCTTGTAAGACTAGTGGCTGGTCTTACTGTCAGAAGTTTCCAAGCCGCCTTAAGGCCTCTGACTTGGCTTAACGACTGCCTTTATATCGACGGCAGCCGACACCAACTGCTGAACGAGTCTTGTGAAGAACAGAACCGCTCAGAAAAATGCCACTAGCGTTAGTCATAGACGGCCACCCATCCATGCACTGAACGCGACCTATGTTGCCTAACTTTCGTAATCGTTTAAAATCACTCAGCGGCCGGGCCTACGAGCGATTCGCTGCCTGAGCCGATTGGCTCGACATAATAATAGTTATTATCAAGGTCAAAACGCAACATTAATGGGCATGATAGACGGATCTGAGGTGTGCCAGGATATTTTAATGTGATGCAGAAAGTCAAAGAAAGAAAAGAAAAAAATATAAGATGCGATGAGAATACTAGCTGTTCTCGCAAACGTTGTTTTGCCAGATAAGGGGTATGAAAAAGAAATAATATGTGAGTGGTTGACCAAAAAGGGTCTTGGAGGGATTGGAAACCGTTATTTTTTTATTAAATTTTTTAATCTCTGGTATTTTATCTTTGTTTTGGTCTAACCAGAATATTTTTAGGTGCCGTAGTTTTTTTTTTATGATTTTTTTGTGAGCCGAGCCGAGTCGAAACCTGTCTATACACGAATCTTCAAACGCGATTTTCTAGAAATCAATTATTTTCCCTTGAGGTCCCTCTTTGGTCAACCACTCACATATACTATTCTCAGACCTCCCGAATATAGGTACATATAAAATTTCATCAAAATCGGTCAAGCCGTTTTGGAGGAGTATGCGCACTAACACGGTGACACGAGAATTTTATATATTACAGGTTAGATTAGATATTAGATTAGACAATTCTTTATTGTACCAGGAAAAACACATACAAAAAATATTTAGAGAAGTATTTTTTTTTGTTTTTTTTTTTTCTTTATTTTATTTAGGGGTTTAGGCACCTTAAGGACGCATGTCAGCCCCATTGTAACTTATTCTAAAATTAACAAACTACTTATAAAATAAATCAACGCTTAACTAAACTATCTCTAACATACATAATATAAATTAACAATGCCTCTCTAGAAAAAGGTTCAGAAAGAAAGGTTTGGAATATACCTACATCTAAAACATTAATTTTGAGTGAAGTCATTACCGCGTCTCTTTCATTCTGGTTACCAATACACTCCAGCAATAGGTGCTGAATGTCTATTCTGTTTGTTGAACGACAATGTAAAATGTTACTCGCTATCTTCGTTTCGAGTGGTAGTGAAGAAAAAACAGGAAAACAAACTATAAATTCTAGATAAAAGTATCTTTTAGAAAATTGAGATTAATTTCCAATCGACAAAACAAGATTAGGTTATTAGCTCTTATACTATCTGCAATCATAATCATCATCATCAGACCCCGCTGCGTACTGCTGGGTACAGGCCTTTCCCCCCAAATGCCATTTCACACGGTCTCCCGCCACCCGCATCCACGGACCTTCCGCCGACTCAACGACATCGTCCGACCATCGGGCCACAGGTCTGCCCACTAACCGTCGTCCTGTTCTCGGCCACCACTCTGTGATTGCCTTGGTCGGGACGGCGACAGGTGGACCAAGTTGGTCCACCAGTCATGTAATATATGAAGAAGTACTTGAGGGTGGTGGACGGGCAGAGCCCCGGGGATGTAATGATACCACAAGTTAGCCGATCATGGTGCACGTAATACAGAGATCTTTATTGGGGCAACACGTTATTTTATACTTTCATTAGTGGGTAGCCAAGTCAGCATACGTACTTAATAGAATAAAAAGTCACGCTTTACAACAGTCAAATATTACAAACACAAAAATTAAAACTATGAATACACCCAGAACCAAAAAAACTAATCAAAATAAATTAATTAACATGTCACATTATATTATAACTAAGTACCTGGGTGACCTCGGTACTTTTTTTGTAATATAAAATATGTAATATAAAATTAAAATAATCCTTTTTCAACAAAAAAAGAACTTGGAAAAAAAACATCATGACTCGAACCGGGTCTCTTGAAAGCGTCGCCCGTTTTCCCGTCAGAACTATCCCAACCTTGCAGATAGACGCGAAATTTACCTCTATATGTTATCATAGCAAATTTCAATAGGCTTAAAACACGGATAAAACAACGTTTTCTAAAAATGTAACCTAGGTAGATCAAATAAACGCCCCGAAAGCATCTGCCTACAAAATTTCGTGAAAATCGTTGGAGCCGTTTTCGAGATTCTGATTATATATAAATATATATACAAGAATTGCTCGTTTAAAGAGATTAGATAAGTAATAATTACACACACACACACACAAAACAAATAAAATAAAATCAGTCAATCAAACCACCCCGTGACATATCCGACCCAAAGGTTCCCATAACGCTGACAGCATTACCGCGCTGCACTGCCAGGGAGTTAATTTAGTACTTACGTTGCAGTAATGAGTAATGTTGCAGTAAAGTAATACAATTAGTTATTTGCTTCAGTTACCATACTACAGTCGTCTTCCCGCCTTGCCAGGTGTCCCGCCCATTGCCACTTCAGTCTTGAGACCATTTGCAATATCACAGCTTAATAATGCGCAAAATTTGTGTTTCACGATACATTATATTATACATAATAATGTAGGATGTTATCTTTGCTTTTAAAAAAACATGGTTCGCCAATTAGATACTGAACTTAAATGGCATAGTCTGGCTACATAAATCGTACGACGCTCATCCGCTTTTGTTCTAGCTAGTCCTATTAAAAAAAAAACTTTAAAATAACTTTCACACATAATACAATCACAATGTCCTTGCATTAAAAAACACCCAAACTGAGACCATTTGTATAAATGTTTTTTTTTGTACATTTTTTCCTTTCTTAACCTAGTTAAATAATACAGGCACATAGATTGCTTCTGGCCCCACACTGGGATACTCTGTGTCCTGGGAACCAGAAACAGTGACATCACAAACATGTAAACATCCAAGACCTGAGGGTTTGTTGTCCCCTGCCGGAATTCGAACCCGATACCTCTCGCTTGGTAAACAGAATGCGCTACCGCTGCGCCACAGAGTTCGTCAAATTTACTTACCTATGACGGCCCTCAGTGGGTATCGAACCGTTAATAAATTAACGAGTAGTCTATGGTAGGACACTCATTAGGCTAGATCAATGATCTGAGGTAGATTGTTGGTATTGGCGGGATATGGATGACCAAGGACAGAATAGAATAGAATAGAATGGAAAAATTTCTATTCACAAATTAAATTTACACTGTACAATGATACTTAAAACAAAAAAAACAGAAAGATCAAATACACTGGCCTGCAAAACTAAGTATCACACTCTTAAAATTGCAATAACTTTTTAAGTACACAAGATATACTTTCGAAATAAAAAGGACTCGAAAAAGAGTTTAATACTGCATATAAAAACTTCATAGTCGGTAAACTTTTTTTAAGATATTATGCCCGAAAAAAACTTTAAAAACAAAAATAATCCTTATTTGTTTTACCATATTTTTTTTTGTTTCTGTTTTTGATTTCAAATTTTCCTTGATCGATAGTCTTGTTAGAAATAACAGGCTAGAAATAATAGAGCGCTTTGAACATGAACGAATTCACTTTGATTTGATTCACTGATTGATAAGTATTTGTTGAACAACAGGGAATTCACCCTGAATATATAATTTATTGAGAATCTAAGCAACATCGTTCACAGAACAAATTGCATTGGTTCGACTCTGCTTTAAAATTGACCCTTCGGCCACTTTGGAAACCTTCTATTAAAGAGAGATAATACTGTTATTTTATTTTTAAGGAAAACTTACAGCTAAATTAACAAAGCGAAGAATTTAGCTTGAATGAGTTTCAAAAGAAGATTTTTATTCTGTATTGGAAACCAGCTTCGAAAACAGAATTATTTTTCTTTATTCGAAACCAGGTTTCCTAATAAGAAAAATTATTCTCTTTTCGAAGCTGGTTTCGAACCTTTCGTTTCCAAAGTAGCCGAAGGGAAAATTGAAATCACTTTTGGTCAGCCTATAATGACATACAGTCGACAGCAGGTCGCAATTGCCCTTAACATAACTGATAAGGGTTCACGTATGTTGAGGTTTTCATTCTGTTGACTGTGAATACTTAGGCTAGCGAACTAACTAGCTTTTAGTGCGACTTCGTTCGCCTGGGATTCGATTAAAGTCTTCGTAAGACACGCACACAAAACTGGCGAGTGTGCACGCAACGACTAATGAATGTCGATGAAGCAGAAAAGGGTTGTCTGGATCATGGCAAGTGGAAAACTCTAGTCTCTGTCTATTTCTACGAGAATCGGGAGTGGGTTTAAGTAATTTTGTATTTGCTGAACATTGTAGTTCGTTGGCGTAGATATTGAAAAAGAGGGGGGCGAGAAAGCTGCCCTGAGGAACTCCGTTCTTTGAAGAGCGGCATACAATGTACCCTTTTCAGAAAGCAGGTGAATCTGAAAATGTCTGTTGCATAAAAGCTCCCCCAAAACCGTGACAAACTGGGTATCCGCCGATAGTCAAAGACGCAGGATTTTGGTCTAATAAAACATTATTGATACTGTTTGCTGACGCGCGTGTTAACGTTTTTAATGCCATCGTTAGACTCCGAGTTGCTTCATTTATGGACAGGGTTGCCACGTGTGGAAACTAAATAATAAGAGAGCTGTCTGACAGGCTCTTTTTGACTGATACAAGTGTTGGATAAATGTATCTTGTAATCATAGTACTACTGTATCCTCTGACCCTATTTGGTAATACAAGTAGTTCTAAAAATGTTTTTTAAGTTTTTGTATCGCCTGCTTTTATGGACATTTAGTCTGAAATAAAGTTCTATCTATTATTTATTTATTTATACACGGACACGGACACGGTAAGAAGAAATTGTTTTATCACATGAGTGTGTTTTTCTGTGGATGCCATTTTTTTCTATCTTCGTACATACTTGTACAAACTAGTGTATAGTATGAAAGAAGTTGAAAAAAGACGATCGGAGTAAAGTATTTTTTGCTGTCTTTTTCTCCACTACAACTTAACTCGAAAACATGCAGTTTTCAATCAACATTCAACTAATAGATTGAAAGTTATTTACGACGAAATCATTTTCTGATTTTTGATTTATCTAAGTCCGTTGACTGGTTTACCAGAATGTATTGCCAAAAATCGTTTCCCGAAGTATTACTTCCCAAACTATTTTCCGCAAATTATCACTTGGCAAAAAAACATTTCTCAAAACAACTTAAAGCAAATAAACAGTTAGCAAAAGTTATTATGGCAAGTTATTGTTTACCAAATAAATACTTTGTCAAAATTCATTTTACCAAAGAGGCAACAAGAGGCAAGGTAAGAACGCATCAAAGTCGAGTCTGTTTTCGATCTTACATAGAGAACCTAACGCTCCGACGCGCTCCGCTTCGCTACGCGCGTCGTCGCACCTATATTTCTGTTGTCACGTATTCTTTACATCGCCGACCCCCCGTTCCATTATTTGAAAATAACACTTGCCAAAATAAAACGTTAGCATAATAAACGTTTGTCTTAATAAAACTTGACGCAGTAAAATTATGCGAAATGATAATTTGACCAAATGAATAAAATGCGAAATGAAAACTTGCTAAAGTTTCATCTGGGAAATGAAACTGATGCCATAAGTTTATTGGGAAGTAAAATTTGGCGAAAAATACTTTGGCTAAACGGCGGTATCCCCCGTTGACTATTTATGTGCAGCAGATGTACATACAAAATTCTACAATATTATTAGTGTATGGGATATCATATTACCTATCTAAAGATAAAAATTGTTGGATCGCTGCACAGTTCGACAAAATAACATTCGAAGAGACAGTGTAAAATGCTTTTGATTACAATGAAACAAAATAATCAATGAAAAGCAGTATATTTCATTGAAAATGAGGGCTTAGAACAAAAAGGGAATGGATGTGCAAAGCGTTATACAAAATACGTGGTTCCACGTACTGATACCGATCGGAATTTTCGTACTGTTATTTCTATTGTGGTTAATTTGGAGCTGCTACAGAACTAACGCTGAGATGTAAGTAGCTTTGTTATTTATTTATTGATACTATTTGGTGATACTTTTATTGCACTTGCACTTAAAATAAATTATATATCACAAAGCGGCGGACTTAATGTCATAAGCATTTCTACCAGTCAACCGCAGGAGGTAAAGGAAATAGTTAGTAGGCGAGCAAAAGAAAAGTAATTTTAATTAAAAAATAATATAATTTTAAAATATACACATAATAACGTGTAATAAATAAACATACACATTAACCCTGCAGTAGTCGCGCTGTATTTAGAAGCGTTTGTGGTCGCGTGGATTACATATGTAGGCCAATTTATAAGTAACAAAAAACAAGTAGTATCCTTTTTATTATTTATTTTTCAGACTTATGTGTTTAAATTGATGCTTTTTAAAAAAAAATTGGAAAAAAACAAAATAAATACCTCCTCTGGTTTACAAAAAAAAATTATAACATAATTTTCCCCTTATTTGGCTCACACTGTCTGACTTACTTATAGTTAACACAATATTATACCGTCTAGTCCGGCCTGTGATGAAAGGAGGCAATTTCTCCCAAGGAATGCTGTCAACGCCAGTGCAATATTTTGTGGGCCTATTCCTCTGAGCTCGAGGTGGTCCGTCATCAGAGTTTGAACTATGTTCCGAATCCTCACCCGGAGTATCGCCCTTCTTCTCTGACTCAGATTGGTGGTTTTTCTCTTGAACATGATCTCCTTCATCATCGGAGCTCAAATTATCCTCACAGATATTATCCTGGGTATCCTCCTCATCCACACATGCTTCAATTTGTGATAACAGTCTATTGTCCGTGTTTACCTGAAATATAACACCGTCTCATATTTTTTTGAGCGTTTTTATAAAAAGGAAGTATTTCTGAATCATTTATAATATTGTATTACGCTACACACAAGAAAAAATAATTCTAATAAAACAGATAGGTTAGCCAAAAGAACTCACGTATTTGGTCGCGCGGATTACATATGTAGACCACCAACAAGATGGCAGCTCTCCTGTGACTCACCATAGGCGACCGACGTCCGCACAACACTGAATGCATGCGCAATATATCTGTCTTCAACTACACTGAACGTCGAAAGTATAACTTTAAAAGATTTAATTTGTTTTGAGGTCTTGTACGCGTGGATTACATATGTAATCCACGCGACCACTCTAGGGTTAAGTCTTTATTTATGCAATCACAATGAACAATAAATTGTATTTGGTTAATTAGTTAAGTAATTGTAACAATAAATGAAAACACTAGAAATAAAAATTAATATCATCATCAACCCATAATGTCCCCACCGAGGGGCGCGGGTTTCTTCCATGCGGATGGTACAGGTCATACTTCACTAAGGGGGCCAAGTCCGGATTGGTGGAGGCTTATTGTAAGACTAGTGACTGGCTTTACTGTCAGAAGTTTTCAACTTACTGATTTGGCGTAACGAGCTCCAACTATCGACGACAGCCGGCACCAACTGCTTAGCGTGCCTTGCGAATCACGGAAAAATGCCACTCGGAAAAATGCCACTAGCGTTAGTCATAGACGGTCACCCATCCATGGACTGAACGCGCCGTATGTTGCTTAACATTCGTGATCGTTTAAGATCACTTAGGCAGCCGGGGCTACGAGCGATTAAAAATATAGCGTAAGGTAACAAATTCGACCAAATGCGTCTGACGTTGAGAATGACATAAGCTGACAGCTGCGTCTCGGAGATGTAGAAAGAGACCAGGGTGGCAATTACGTAAGACTCCACTGTATGGAGTTGTCTGATTTAGCGCTTTTGTTCTCGGTATGTCACACTTTTTTCCCAACAGGTAGGTATCTCGTACTCCTACTCCGAATACAATAGGGTAGTTTCCAGGGTCAAAATAATTAAATTCTATTTAGTCCGTATTTCAGATTATAAAAAAATATTGGACACGTATTTTTTCTTTTTTCGATTAAACAAAAAATAACAAAGATATAGCCCATTAAAGTAACGTGTGACGTCACTCCGTGCTAAAAAATGCAGCACGGCGTGACGTGACACGTAACTTTAATGGGCTATATCTTTGTCATTATTGGTCTAATTTACAAATAAAAAAATATGTGTCCCGTATTTTTAAATAATCTAAAAGACGGACTAATTACATTTTTTTTTGGCAACTAGCCTTATTTTGGCTCTTTCGAGTTGTCTAAATGCTTAAACCGATAGAGTTGAAAGTTACGTAATAAGGTATAAGGGCAGGTCTGCTACTTGTCATGATCCTGACAGACCTTTTACGCTTCATCAATAGTACGCGTGGCGAAATCCTCGCTATTTCCTTACAGTCCGTTTTTATATTCGATGCAAAAAAAAAATGACGCGGTGTAACCGCTATAAAAGCTATACGTTAACTCGGTGGATTTTTTTTACCGTGAATAGAAGACTCATGTGACCAAAATCCTTATCACATCAAAGACATTAAAATTGAATTACTCGTAAGAGCAAAGTCTAAAAAAAAACACCTGCGTAGCACATACAATTTAACTAAGAAGTAAAAGAAGAAGAAGTAAGAAGTTATTTGGTTTTTACGTACTAGCAACATTCAGACATTGACAGCCTAACAATATTTTTTTTTGCATTGAATGAAAAAACAGACTGTAGGTTTATTTTTTATAATAATATCGTTATAAAAGTCTGTTCTTTTACACGTCACATTTTGGTTCTGTTTTGAAATATTGTTTGTTGTCAATTACTTATGCCCGGTTCCTATAATATACGCCTACCGGCTACGATCCGTTTTCCATACAATTTATTGACGGTTCGTAGGAATTTCGTAGGAATTGTAACCGATCGTAAGCAAAAACGAAGCGTTTTGTGGATATTGGAAACGGGCATTAGTGTATTTTCTGTCCATGTTTTCAGTGTATTAAAATCATAATATTGCGGTTATTTCTACGCTTTTATTATCTTTCATACAGTCCATTATCTTCCACCAGGCTTTCATCCTTTTCAGTACGAATAGGGTACAATGTATAAAAAGGTGTTTTCGTTCTTGCCTCTGTAATGTTTGGCAAGCCACGTAATATCAACAGCGTTATCTTTGTTCCTAATTGCATAAGACAGATAGTAAACCTAGTTTTAAAAGTACTTTGATTCTAACACAGACTAAGCTAATCGGTGTACTAAGATCACTGGGTATTATAAACCTACTTTTTGTCCTTTGCCCCACAGGGCAGACACACATAAAGATACAATTTTATTAGTGCATAACGTGGGTCCAGTTCTAGAGACTGGTGCCTCTGCCTACCCCTTCGGGGATAACGGGCGTGAGTTTATTTGTTTTTTTGTTTTTTTGCATAATGAACGCTCCACTCATACAAAAAAATGCTTTTATTTTGCTTAAATCTTAACATTTTTCATCGCTTTTATAAAAAACGGCTAAGTACCTACATGTTGGATCACGCTTTACACACTACTTTAGACAACTAACAACTTCAGCAAAATAATTGTCAATGGTATTTGTACTAAGTTTTTCTTTTATAATATACGATATTAGATAGTTAACTATTACTTGTTAACTTGCTTCGCCTTCTTAGTAATTATAGTTTTCCTTTAATTTTTTTTCTTGTAGGCAGTTTTAATTCGAATAACAATAACAACTGTTAAAAAGTAACGAGGAATTGCTGTAGAGAAAAAAATAATCACAACATAACATACATAACATTTACACACAGGCACATACATTGCCTCTGGCCCCACACTAGGATACCCTGTGTCGTGGGAACCAGAATCAACGACGTCACGACGTCACAAACATGTAAACATCCAAGACCTGAGTTACGTTTTTTTTTTTGTCCCCAGCCAGGATTCGAACCCGGGACCTCTCGTATAGTAGGCAGATGCGCTAAACACTGCGCCACAGAGGTCGTCGATTCGATTCACGTGACGTTCCCCTCTATGTGGCATAGCCGTAGGATGCCGTGTATTGTATATTATGTTTCTAAATCTTGGTTGGGCAAGTGGTGAACGAATTCACAACAAAAGTCGCGTTGTCGCCCGGCTGGGGAGAAAAAAAACTCCAGGTCTTGGATGCTTACATGTTTATGACGTCGCTGTTTCTGGTTCCCACGACACAGGGTATCCTAGTGTGAGGCCAGAAGCAATGTATGTGCCTGTATGTAAATGTTTATGTTATGTTTATGTATACAGCCAGCCTTGTTGACTACGTATACACTAAAAAAGGCAATATGGTGGTGAGTTTGGCCCTCTCAATAAATAGAAAATCTAGTTATTTGCTCATACTATTACAGCACCATTTACAGTGGGTATTCTGTAAAACAGTCTTTAGTCTAATCTTAATTGGGGGAAACCTGGATGTTTCAGATATTTATATGAAGCTTCTATAAGGCGTCTATTCGTATATTGTTCTATGTTATTTATTACGTGTGAAGTATTGTAATGTATTTTAACTGACTTCAATAAAAGAGAAGGTTTCCATTTCCCCAACATAATTATGTCTTTATGTATGCTTAGTGAAGATTCCTTGACACGTTGCCCCATTTCTTTCTGCGAGTTTTTTTTTTAATCTTTATTAACGTACATATTAGAATTATACAAAGCTGAAACATGTTCAATGAACTATTTCCGTTCATTATTTTATGCATTTATATGTCCATGTGATAAATACCTAATTATGCCTAAAATAAGTATAAATAACTTCCACACAATACAATCATTGACCTGATCCCAAACTAGGGTGCCCTGTGCTTATAGTAATAAGGAAAAACACCCAGACCATAAATGTACCATAAATAAAAAAAGTAGCCTAGCGTAAATCTAGATTATTAATTGAGGGGATCTATTGATCTAACTAGCGCCACCAATAAAAAACACATATCTTCATTTACAGATCGCATTCGCAATTTTACATAGATACATCAGATCTAGCCTATGACCCTAAACTTGTGAACCTAGCATACATTTGGACTAGGTACTTGTAATTCGGATTAATCCTAACTAAATTAATCATGTTAACAGTGATTTTTACTATCCACAACAAAGAAAGGTAACGGTCAAAAGATCACAAGCCTAGGAATGGATGCAGGAATTTATGCCAAACATAGCCGTTTTGCTGTTAATGCTATCTAGTTAGTATCTTCGTTTGTCGATCATAGTGATTAGTGCGAGTTTTTTTAACTACTCGATCGCGTTAACGTAAACTCATAATTCTATAGGAGTGACAAAGCGCGCCACCTAGTTGTCTCTTTGTCACTCCTATACAAATTGCAAACGCTCTCGCTATCGAAAGTAAATGAAAAAACTCGCACTAAGCACTCTGAGTGCTTATACTGAGTTTTTTCCTTCACTTTCGATAGCGAGAGCTTTTGCAATTTGTATAGGAGTGACAAAGCGCGCCACATAGTTGTCTCTTTGTCACTCCTATGCAAATCGCAAACGCTATCGAAAGTGAATGAAAAAACTCAGTATACGCACTCGGTACACCTGCGTAAGACCCCCAGTAGCTGAAATGTTTACTTGCAAGAATGATAACAGAATAACCACCCGCTATAAAAGTGAGATAAGTTATTATGCACCTACCTACCTCACAAGTTTATTATGTTGTGAGACTCCCGTCAGTGCCAAAAGATTCTTCTTGCCGTGGCATCTAAGTGAGAATTCGTTAACTAAATAATCAATTTAATGTACATTTATGTCAAATCCTCGGCGGGTACGGGTCGTAATTAAAAGCCTATACTCTCTCTCTCTCTTCCTCTCTCTGAGAAAAGGCCTAAAGAAAAGGACGTATATATTATTATAGGTCACATGAAAACAAAAATAAATATGTGATCGTACTATGACTTAGCTACATAGTTCGTGAAATGGTATCAAATGTGATTTAGTTTTAACAAAGTGTGTATTTGTATTTTGGAATATAGTGCGTGGTTTATGGTACCAAAATGTCAATACTAATTGAAATACTTTGCGTGCTTTTCGCTCCAATTTTAATGTTTTTTATTTATGTAGTGACGTTGTCTATACTTTTGGCGTGGCAACGTTATATTGCTGGTGAGTGTAATTTTTTTATGATTTACTCCGATTTTTTTATGGAAAAGTGACCTGTGAAAATCACTACTCCCGGTTTCCCGTACGCTAACAAGCTGTTAATCTACTGGTAACAACTGTCAGTAAAGGTTTCCAAAGTGCATACTGTTAACGTACGAGAAACCGAGGGTATGAAGGTATAAAATGCTTCATTTTGAATTTGATAGCAATATTCTGAGGGAACTTTCTTTTCGTTATTCTTTAAAAAAAATACTCATGTCTTGGATGTTTTCATGTTTGTGATGTCGCTGTTTCTGGCTCCCACGACACAGGGTATCCTAGTGTGTGGCCAGAAGCAATGTATGTGCTATTATGTAAATGTTATGTTATGTTTCCTTTAGGGTACGCTAATGAAAAACAGAGTGATCGTCCGGGATTCAAACCCCTGATCTCTTGAGCATTAATTACAAAACTTTATCAAGCCTTGTACCTATCTACTTATTATAAAAATACTTTTATAATAATTATAATACTGTATTTATTACTTTATAAATGCAATAATGGGAGGTGGGGGTACGGTAGCCGTGCGGTCGACAGCTGACCAACCCTTCTCATAATTCATCAAATAATCTACCTATTTACATGAACTCCTGTAGTAGAGGTTTGATGTGCTGAAGACCGTACCTACGGATTAGTATGATCGCTGTTATGGGCGTACTTTTTAACAAAGCGAATCAAATAGTCCGTAACTAGGCCTTTTTTGTGTTTTACCAAGGAGTACCTATTTAAGTAATTTAATACTCCTTAGTTGTATTTATAAAACTAAAAGAAAGAAAGAAAAAAGGATTTTATTAGAAAAACAGTGAAGACACAAACACAAACAAAGTACACAAAAGTCAACAAAACAAGAAAAATAAAATAAAAATTAAATAAAAACAAAATAAAACAAAAAATCCGTTTTTAAAATCTTCGGCAGCAGGGCTCCACACAGTAGTGCACCCTCGACTCGAACCTAAACGAACGGCCCGCTATCAGATAGATCAAATTTAATAGGTCTCCAAAAGCGGTTATATCTAATATATATATGATAAGAAACATGTACCTAAACTAATTATTTTGAAAGTGAATTAGGTAAAAAAACCTACAATGAAAGAAAAACTTCGTTTGTCGTATTTTTGTTGTTTAGACGGATAGTAGGTAGGTACCTACCTTCCAAGTTAATTAAGGGCATCGGCAAATTATATTATCTAATCGTTCTCCACTCCGATAATAGAATTATATTTGCGTCACAGTTTTCAGTAGCAATTGAGCCGTCATAAAAATAGTGTTGATTTTTATTGTGATATAAAATAGTAAAAATTAACCTAGAAAGAGTTCTTCAGCAATTTCATTTTAATATGTATATAATTCAGGTGTTTATAATATTCGTCCTGTTGGTGGGTTTCATCGTTTATCTGATCGAGTACTTTTACAATCAAAGTAAGTTTTTAGGAAAAAAAATCAGTTCTAGCTGCGATTTGTTTACCGGCGGGCGCGGCCGCGGAAGTGTGTTCAACGGCTGGTTGCTTGAAAGCGCCATCTAGCTGACAGTAGCATAACTAAAACAACAAACTTTTTGACGTGGCGACCAGTAGTATAATAAGTTGGCAACAGATAGCGTTACTTGTTTTAAATAAATATTTTGATGATAAGCATTTTGTTAGTACTACAGCTATTTAGTTAACAGCAATTACTTTTAAGTTGTAGTAATTTATATAAATATTATTCACTCATATATAAATTTATGCCGAGCTAGGTAGTTTCAACATACCTACCTAATATTGATGTCGGAGCAGATTATATTTTTAGTTTATCGCCTAATGGGTCACATTTTATGTTACCATAGAAAGCTTTGATAGCTTATCGTCACCACTCGTCAAAGCTATCTATTCCAGTGGAGCTTTTAGAGAGATACAACTAGTAACTTCGACTGATTTAAAAAAAAGTATTAATAAAAAAAACACCGGATTGAAAAGCGATTTTCGCGTTCCATTTTTAAGTATTTCTTTTTTCTCAAAAAGTGATAAAAAAATCAAAATAATCAATTGTCGTTAACTGTCGCATTCCAAATGTATTATCAGTTGAGGCTCTTAACCGTTCCAATAGTCGTGTTTGGTGTAACAATATTGACGTGCGTTTGTTTACGACTCTGTTTCTTTTGGCAACATTGCATTCGTAAGTATAATAATTCCGCTTACCTAAATCATCATCATTATCATCATCATCATCATCATCATCATCATCATCGCCATTAGCCATTAGCCTCCCTCGTGGTTATCCTTTTCCTCATCCAGCAACTCCCCGCCCCAGGTCGCCAGAGGATCTGGTGGGGGGCCTGCCCTCGCTGCGTCGACCGGTCCGCGGTCGCCAGGGGTGCAATAGCCTATTTGACAGTTTGAAAAAAACAGTATTATTTAAGTACACGTATTCGTGACAAATATGAGTCTTAAAACCGCTTCTAGGCATTTCAACTAAAAAAAAACAAATTATTATTTGTAAAAAAACACAAGATAAAATTTGATAATTATGTATCTGCAGCCATTGTATCGAAAACGGTCTGGATTGGCCGATTCTATGATGACGTCACATGCCAGTAAAAATGGCGTCTGTCACTCATTCTTTCTTACGTTCATCGGTTGGTTTACTGGGAAGTGACGTCATAATTTTGTGCGACGCCATAATTATTGCCCAAGATAGCGTTTTGGCGGCTTATTCCAAAAGTAAATTTTCGTTTCCCTTTTTTAGAAGAAATACACGAAATAATTTAAAATGACCACTTTCTGAGGACTCCATGAACACCAACCAAACATAATTATGAGATGGTTTTCAGAAATCGGTCAAATAGCCTATTAGGTAAATAGGGCTTATGGCCATGTGGTGCCCACCGCGGATCAAGCGCTGAGTTGTGAACATCCCAAACGCTCAGTTTTCCTCTGGATGAAGTAAAACGCAGTCAAGATGGTGAAAACACAAAATAAAATAGAAAGTACCTAATTAGACAGCTGAAATAAACAAAACTAACCTGTGAGGTTCTTGTGTAATTTAAGAGAAGGTGCACTCTACTATAGAATAAGCAACACACCAACCAAAATAAACTAAACCTGTGAGGTGAATGCGCAATTTGGGACACTACACTCTACCGGTCTTATTTATAAAAACTAAATTCCTTAGAACACTAAAAAAGCGGCAATTAAATTGGGTTTAGATTTTAAGAGCTGGATATTTTATGTGTATATTCAGTAGAGCTGAGAATAGGTTGTTATCTATTTTTTATACCCCTATCTCGCAAAACAACGTTTGCGGGGTCAGCTAGTAAATATATAATAATAACCATATTAGGCCTCCTCCATTGATTTCCAAAAAGACCGGTTGGAAGCGGCTTGCATCCAGCGCCTTCCTGCCACTTGGATGGGATCGTCTGTCCATCTTGTGGCTGGTCGTCCATAGAGGAGGCCTATGTCCAGCAGTGAACAGCCATGGGCCGATGGTGATGATGATGATGATAGATTTTAAGTGGTGGAGATTTTACGAGGATAGATTTCATTTGATTTTCAAGCTTAATCCTTGTAGGTCTACTCACCATGATTAAGCTCAGCGAATCAGAGCGAATACTGGTCGGACTCTTCCGAAAAAAAAAATCAAGTAAGTGCATCTTATTGAACTCTCCCACTTTCAGACGAATTTCCTATTTGTGAATTTCTCTGAAAAAGAATTTCTAAATACTTAAGTCAAAGTCTTTGCAAAGTCTAGTTTACTTTAGTAAAATTTTTATTCATAGTACAAACAAAACGTTTACTTTATGAACGTCAAAGTTATTAGTTTCACAATTAATAGATTACATAAAGAATAAACTAATAAAGAAACTGCACACTTCGTTTCAAAACAGTTAGCCTAATTAACAAACTTTCAAACTTAAAAATATTACTCTCGTAACGTGCAAGTAACGTTATATCACGCTCTTTTCTGAGAAATTTAACGAGACAGAACTACAGTTAAGTAGTTACTTAGCTAACGAAATTCTCAATTCAGAAACTTGCTTATAGACGAGGATTTCGTCACACCTTTAAATTGCAACATCGGTCGTGATGCCACAGGATACAAATTACCCAATTGACATTTGACCGAGTCACTCAATTGCTTTTGAGCGTAAAATACAACGGTATTGTCAACAAACTATTCATTATATATATGTCTATTTTGCTATGGTTATTTTTGAGCGTATTGTGTCGAGCCTCTCCCTTTCTCCTTCTCTCTCCCTCTTAGATAAAAGTTGTGTCCTATTTTTTTTTGTTATAGTTGATTTATTCACGTTTACAAAACAATATTTTTTCATTTAGGTACAATAGTGCAGGCTCAGACCAAAATTTCGATGGAAGCTGATCTATATTACAGACCCAGTCTAGCTTAGATAACAGCTGAAACCCTGCTACTGAAAACTAAACTACATGATGTATCTTATCTTTTATAGATTAAAATATCTATAAGGTATTAAAAATATGTCACAGGTTTCTCTTTGCCAAATAAATTTAATTCAATTTCATTTCATTTCATTATGAAGAGCTCAGATGCAAAAGTCCCTAAGTCCATTCAGGGACTTTTAGACCTGACATTACCTGTGTGTAGAGCGAGTGGAAATTGAATCGTTAGTTGGCTAATTGGCTATGCAATGTCATCATGACTATCGTAAGGCCTGGTTTACATTTGCTTTATTTTCGTGCTTTTTAGCATGCCTTCCATAGAGGGAGAAAAAATAGAGTTGGCAAAAACACATGCCGCTTCATAACTCTTAATACGCACCATATTTTGTAGAAGTACTAAAAAAAAATCCTAAGTACATAGTATACTACCAACCATTAGTGATTTATTATTTGCTTAATGTTCTTAAGGAATTGGCGTCTCTATTCTATTCTAGCTCTATGAAAAGCGTGCTAAAAAGCACAAAAATAAAGCAAATGTAAATCAGGCCTAAGCCTTTTGATGACCTGTGGAGGACATAGGTCTTCTTCGTGGTTTTTCAACTTTCCTGGACCCGTGCCGCCCCCATCCAATGACTAATGAACGATATGAGATGAAGAAAACACATATTTATATAACAACAACAGTTTTTTTTTTACGTAGCCTCGATTGTGTCCCACTGCTGGGCAAAGGCCTCCCTCAACTCAGACCACATGTTTCTGTCTTGTGCCACCTCAGACCACTCCGGCATGTGTCGGTCGAGATCGTCTCGCCAACGTCTTTTTGGCCTACTTCTCTTGTGACGACCGCCTTGTGGCACCCACTCGGTTAGGTACATAAAAAATTAGACATATTGACCATTTAATACACTGAGATTAGGTGGCTCCTAAATCTTAAGTGTTGTTGGTGAAAACGGACATAAGACCCTTCGTCGTCAAGTACGCGGTCGCCAGTACAGAACTTTTCCGCCACAACGATCATCACATCACTCACCCTGAGCTCTGTCCCCGCACTTTAGCATTTTGAAATGAATCAATGCTTAGGTGACTGACCAATTCCTCGAGTTCCATTAGTAAATCAGGTTCTTCGGCGTATCTCCTCATTCCTAGTTCGATCGTGAAACTCCTAACATAGCTGCTGCAGCTGTGCAGCAGCTCGGCTGTGCAATTTCAAAATCTAGTAAGGCACACGAGACAAATTTTACAGGAAAGCCAAAAAACGGGTTCGTCACTTTAAGAGCTTGCCGCGCCGAGACTATGAGAGCTACGGTTATGACAGTTAGATCAAAAGATGCGTTATATCCTTGGCTTTGCATAAAATTCAACGATTCCTACAAAAAATATATAGATCACGTTTTATAGCTTACTAATGAAAAAATTGTTTTTTTCTGTCAGACTTTGCTTGATTAACAATTTTAAAACCTAGCAAGTGCGCTTACTAGGTTTTTAATTTTGTTACATATTTTCATCCTGTAATGTACATCGAATTCTCGTAGTTTTCTCGACTATTTCGACGTCGTTCTCCTTAGTAGTTCCACTTGAAACCTTTGCACAGTCGACGGCGAATCCTCCTTTACATACTTACTTGCGCACTAATCAAATACGTTAATGGCGATTTTGCAACAAAAATGTGAAAAGGCCCTGGACCGACTGTACCTACCATGTTTAGCGTGTATCGGCTTAATTGTTGTGTATGCGTTTCATATTTGTTGATTCATGATTTGGACAAATGTGCTTGAGTCGAATATTCTGTGTAATGGGTATTTAATTGATAGACACAAGCAACAAAGCTAAGGTATTTATCGTCTCTTCGGGTAGGTGTCCATGCTCCAAACTTTATGTCGATTTCCGACATAACGTTTTTCTTAATGTATTTTAGTAGCCTGGCTACCCATAGCACAGGGAATCCTAATTTAAATCCTAATACACTAATTTGAGAGCCAGTAACACTTTTTTGTAACTGTTTCACAATAAAGATTTTCATTTCTTTTCATTTTATTGGAAAGAAATGGAATATTTGAAGAAGGATTAGATTTCCTCCATTTGCTATTGTTTTAATGCTTAAGCAATCGGTTATGAAATATTTAGATTTGATTTAGAGATGTGTTAGAGATTTAACACGGGTCTAATCCCTGAGGAAGGTATAGGCCATATTCCAGCACGGGGTCAAGTCGGGATTGGTGGAGGCTTGAAAGACTAGTGGCTGGCCGTACTGACAGAAGTTTTCAAGCCGTCCTAAGGCCTCTAGCTTGGCTTCACGACTGCCATCTATCGACGGCAGCCGACACCAACTGCTTAACGTGCCTTAGTCATAGAACGTTCACCCTTGCATGCACTGAACGCGCCCTATGTTGCTTTTACCATCGTGATCGTTAAAGATCACTCAGGATGCCGGGGCTACGAGCGATACCTAAAAAAACTAATGTTAATAAAAAGGCAAATGTGAAAGTGGCTTATAATCTTAAATGAATTCATATTTGGAACTAAAACTTTCGTAAGCAACATCCGGAAGTAAGTTAATACTGAATTTATTTTTAACTAGCTTTCGCCCGCGACTCCGTCCACGTGGACTTTAGTTCAAAATTTTGCAACCCCGTTCACATCCTTAAGGGTTAAGAAAAACGGCGAAACACGTATTAAATCAAATGTGTTAAAGAGTATTTAAGTTTCAAGAAAATTAGACAACATTCTTTATACCTTCCATACAAATTTTGGCAACCCTTTTCGCCCCCTTAGGGGTTGAATTAAAAAAAATCCGGTCTTATTCCTTGCCTACATTGTATATACACCCTCTGTGCAAAATTTCAGCTTCCTAGGTCCAACGGCGTGGGCTGGGCGTTGATGAGCGAATGAATCAGTCAGTCAGGACTTTGAATTTTATTTATATAGATAGATAGATAGATTTTCTTCATAAAAAAGTGCGAGTATTGACCTTTTGTCCTACCTCTAGCCCTCATGGTATTTGCATCGTGGTAACTTTTATCTATCAGTAATCGCACTTATCGTCCGATTGGATCCTGTTTATCGCCATTCACACCTGATAAATGTTATCCTTTTTGCATAGCGCCGAAATAATTTTTAAAAAGCGCTCTGCGTGTTCCAATTAGTCTCTCTTGTAATATTGTGAAATATATCGATTTCACCGGAAAACGGAACATTTGTACCGCAAAACGAAGTCTTAAGGGACGATATGAGACAAAATCTTTATCTAATTTTAGTGACCACTGCGCCAATCATCATGTTGTTCTTTATGATTGTGATGACAATTTTATGCTTTTCGGTGGTCTACAAATTCTGTAAGTACCAACATATTTTTAGTAAATCCTCAGCCAATATTTCCGTTCATATCGATAAATGACGTTTCGTATTATGTCGTATCTAGAAGATAACAGTATAATAATAATTATAATCTATAATTCGTATTCATTTCAAGTTCATTTTTTTATAGTTCAGTCCTCTTCCTGTGGTGTTTTGGGTAAAACCTTTGCGTTAAAGTGATGACCGGGTTCTTCTTTATTTTCTTTTTTTTTCTCTTACTCCTGACTTTGACCGCAAAAATCATCAGATGTAAGTACTGCTTGATTTTTAATTATAAAAATTAAAAACTCAAGATGATTCTCAGGTTAGATTTTTTTTGACGTGGGGAATTTATTTACGGAATTTACTGCCCTGCTGTCGGGGGACAACAGAACGGCTTCGTGTGGGAGTCCCAGCCCTATCGAGCCTCTTGCTCAGGGCCGGACTACCCACTAAACCCCGCGGTGGTCCTCCCGCTACTCTACCAGGCCTTTCAATGAGCGTTTTTCCTTATGTCAAATTTAGTTCTAAAAGAATCCCTAGGTGGCGCTGCCGTACTGTAATAATAAACGTCAAAGCAAAAAATAATACTACGGTTCTGTGGAATTTGTGATGGTTGATTACGGAAAAACAAAAATGCTGTTGTCGTTTGGTGATAAGTGCGATTTTGGATATTTTGGAGTCTTTGCTGTGGCGTGTGGGTTTGAATTTTTATTTTTATTACGAGAAACCTCGTCCGAATAGCAACCCTGGTTCCTTCTCTTGTTTAGTAATCTGTGGACTAACTTTGACATTGATTGCTACGAATCACAATTTTGTACGTAGAAACGAATAACGCCATCTAGATTATCTCAATGAACTAAGAAAAAAAAAGAAAGGAAAAATGCTCATTTCCGCACATCTCGAATTTAACGTAGAAATGTGCGTGGTGGGCCACGCGCAGGGTTGGGTTCCGTAGAAAGAGACTGTTTTATCTGCTACACAACCAGCAACTTCATGAAATTAATTTTGGGGGACATAGTGAGACTATAAGGATTCCACGTCACTTACGGAACTATAAAAATGACAATATTTGTTAGATTAGAACTTTCCCCATAATATTTTCTGTTTCTCTTCTTGCAACACAGTAGATATGTTCAAAATATATTGTAGAACACCCTTGTAGATTAATGGACGGTTTAATGTATGGAGCTGATGATAAATAAAAACCGATGATAACTATTTTTAGACTATATTGGTTATAAAAGGACAAATAAACCGCGTGCGGGAGCGGCGAGGCACGAATTCAATTTACAATATTGACAATATTGAAACGCAAACCAATGTTGACACAATAAAAGCAAAATAAAACAATCTATGTCGATAACAAACATTGAAACAGTATATTTCACAAAGCGTTGCCATTTAGTTTCATTCCTAAAATACTTTATATCGTTTTTTTTTAAGATAGTATCTACCACTAGCAATAAAGTGTTATCTAGTGAAATAATATTTACAAATTAGCCACCTACTAATAATCTGAATAAAAAGAAAATAAGTAGTACAGGAAATACGTACAATGGCCCAACCACGAGGCTAAATGCGGAAATCTTTGATCTAACTAGTTAGTTAACTAGTAGTATAGGAACAATAGTTTGAACAAAGTTACATCGTAAAAAAATGTTCAAAAAACAGCCAAAATTAATCTTTGTTATCTTTAATACCATTTTACACGAAGAGTATTATATATTTTTTTATTGTGCAATAAAGTATAACAACAACCTCGTTTTTAACAAGTATTATTATGTGTGTACGCTTATTTCCTTACAACTTTTATAAGGTAGTGCATATGCACTAAGAAAAATGTTTTCTAAAAAAAAACAGTACCTTTGTACACTCGACAGGCTGACCTTTAGATCTTAGTTGCAAATTCGCCCGTAACTCAACTGAACAAAGTGCATGCACGTAGCAAATGACTATTTTGATAATTTTGTTTATCGTACGATTCACTGTTATCGAATTACACAATTTATCTATATAAAATAAAAATTCTTCTCCTATATTTGTCAATTAGCATATTGTTATTCACATGGCACTTTATATTTTGGCACTTTATATTTTGGCACTTTCATTTTTACCATTGGTACTATATTTTTTTCATTTCGTGATAAAGGTTGTGTTCCTTTGGGTGGAAAAGAGTAAGTATATTTTAATTAAGTATCCAGTAATTTCATAAATTTTCCATTTTTGAGCTGAATTGACCCACAAACAATAAAAACTCGGGGGCTACCATACCATTCTGGTATGGCATTCTGGATGGTACCATACCACCATCATACCATTCTTAACATTAACCTTATAAATCGCTCGTAGCCTGGGCTGCCTGAGTGATCTTAAACGATCACTAAGGTTAAGCAACATACGGCACGACACATGACTAACGCTAGTGGCATTTTTTCCGAGCGATTCCGTGCTTCGCAAGGTACGTTAAGCAGTTGGTGCCGGCTGCCGTCGATAGATGGCAGTCGTTAACCCAAGTCAGAGGCCTTAGGGCGGCTTGAAAACTTGTGACAGTAAGACCAGCCACTAGTCTTACAAGCCTCCACCAATCCGGACTTGGCCCCCGTGGTGGAGTATGGCCTATACCTTCCTCAGGGAAGAGACCCGTGCCCCTCGGTGGGGACATAATGGGTTGATGACGATGTACATAAACTTTTTGGAAATAAATGATTAGATTTGATTTGATGTCCAAAAATGTAGCATGGCTAATCGTCTATAATAACAATATTAGTAATAATACTAGCCGAAAATAGGCCCTTGGTCCGAGCTTACTAAGATCGCCGAAACCCAGCTTCAGTAACGTCGACAATTATTTGCCGTGAGCAGTGGAAAACTCGCCGCTCCCACATAAGATCCACCCAGCGTAATTCAATTTAGTCGGAAATAGTTGCACCCGTCAGTCGTTCGAGGCGGATATAGGCACACAAATATAACATAAAAGTACCTATTTAAATATGATAGAACGTTGACACGATATCAGTCGCCAGCGCCGTCGTCACGGATTTTGATCGATAAGACATTTGTGGACATTTGAAACAATAAGTCGTTTGTGTAGTGTTGTTCACTGTGGCGTGAAAATGCACTACATTTTTATTCCAGTTTTGGTGTGTATGTTGGCTTATTTGTGCTACTGGTGGTTTTGTCTCAATCAAGCGAAGAAACGACGTAAGTGTTGCTTTTTAAAATTTGTCTCAGTGATTAGTTATGATACGACTTTGACGACCTCTGTGGCGAAGTGGTTAGTGCATCTGACTACCATGCTAGAGGTCCCGGGTTCGAATCCCGGCTGGGGACAAAAAAAAATCCCAGGTCTTGGATGTTTACATGTTTGTGACGTCGCTGTTTCTGGTGCCCACGACACAGGGGATCCTAGTGTGGGGCCAGAGGCAATGTCACATACATTTAAAAACCCTGTTTAAAAAAAAAATACAAAAACAGACTATCAATTTAAGTTAAGGCGCGTACTTAAGGGGTCGTGTGTTTGATTCCCACTTAGGGCCGCCGTATATTTGTACAAATGGCCTTTGTAATGACAAAGATCGAAAACAACCAGACCGAGGCCATGGTACGGTATGGTAACGAGGCCATTTGCCTTGTTACCATAGCGCAGGGTATCCTGGTTTGGGAAATTATTTATTTATTAATTTAATATTATCGTAACTGATCTCCGTTATCATTGCGTATCATATCTTGCTTTACCTGCAAAGATTTGACAAACATTTTTGTATATTCTTGCCTTATTTGGTTGCCACAACACAGAGTATCAGGGTATCCTTGATTGGGACCAGGATATGTTACTGTGTTGTACGGAAGTTATTATTATTATCATTTGTAAAAAACAAAAACATAAACATTTACATACAGGCACATACATTGCTTCTGGCCCCACACTAGGATACCCTGTGTCGTGGGAACCAGAAACAGCAACGTCATAAGCATGTAAACATCCAAGACCAGGGGTTTTTTTTGGTCCCCAGCCGGGATTCGAACCCGTTGTGAACGGATCTATGTGGGTAATCATCGTTTTACGTGATTGAGTTTCAAAGTCACGGCTTTTTATCGCACTTTTACAGTTATAACTATATTATATATATTATTTATAACTATATATATATAGTTATAAATATCTGAATGTTATGGAGTTATGACCTTAAAAAGAAGAATTGAAAACGTTGGGTTCATCATCATCACCATCATCGAGCTTCGCTTGTTCACTGGTGAACTGGTGCCTCTCATGTTGCACGCCACTGAGCACGGTCCTCGGCTAATCTCATCCAGCTCTTGCCAGCCGCTCTGCGAAGATCATTACTCCACCGAGTCTGAGGACGTCCTACACTACGTTTACCGATCCGCGGTCTCCACTCAAAAACTGGCTGGTTTACACGTATTAAGTTGTCAAGTAATTAACTTAATTTTAACTTAAATTTTAGCGCCTTAATTTTAAGTAGGCCTTTACACGTTCGCATCAGTTAGGTACTTTAGCTAGCTTGAGATGGACGATCAACAGCGCATTTAAGTCATTAATTTAGTAATTAAATTCGTATTAAGTGAGGTTTTAGATGAATTGAAAGATGAAATAGTCACTCTTCTTAAACACAACTAATTATGAACGTGACCGCTCCAACAAACTTGTACACTACACGTAACCACAGAATATATAATAGTACAAGTACAGAAGATTCACTCCGCAAAATCAATTAAAGAAAAAGAGACTGTAGCAGCAATACAATTAGGTGCAATTCAGATTGCACAGCGCTAAAAAACCTACAGCTGTATTCACCTAGATGTTGCCTCTCTTTCTATCGCGTAACTCTTACTGGTCTGACACATTAGGGTTGTCTTCATTCAAAGAATAATTACATCTGAATCTTTTATTACCAGTTAACTTTTGTGAACAAATGACGTTTCAAATAAACATAGGCTAGGTCTGGTATGTAGTGGTAGATCAGAAAACTATTTATTTTACTTTTACAATATTTGTAGTAAGATAAGATAAGATAAGAATATTCTTTATTGCACATAAGAAACCAGAGACAAATAAAATACTTCAACCTAAGAAGATAGCCATACGGAATACGTTAGTGTGTACCTTGTTTATGAAACTAAATATCTTATTCAGGTGTTATGTATGTAGGTACATGCGTATCAAATCGCACTTGTAGGCAAAATTATAATAACAATACATATGAAACATTTCAACTTTGTATGCACTTTGGCCGCCAGTAGATTGTCAGCTTCTTGGTGTACGAAAAACCGGGGGTCATTCTCGTCACGGGAGAACGTTCTCCTCCTCTCATCACTAGCTTTATTGTGACCCACAGACCTACTTCATTGTTGTGACCACGTTAGTGTGCAAGAGGTTTTAAAACTTTGTTTACAGCTGCAAGCGCTCTTTCATTTTTTAATGTTGCCAGCTCAAGGAGTCTCGAGTTCTCGGTCTCGGTCTCGTTCTCAAGATTCTCGGCTAAAATTCTACTTTTTATTTGCTTAATGATAGCTAGAGTGCGACAAGTGAGTCGTTGCACAAGCCTCTGGCGGGAAATTTAAAATCTTTTAGTTGTTAACCCTACATATAGTCTGAATAAACCATCTTGATACTTTTGCTTAACTTGATTATTTGTTTAATTAGTTTGGAGTCTCCAATGAATTTTGTCCAAACATAAATATAACCAAAACGAAAACATTAACTACATTAAAACCAACATTTCCACTCCATCAAAAACAGGGATAATAAAGATGCACCACATCTACTTATAAACATTTATTAATTCTGAACCATAATCAAAATCTAATTCAAGAAATTCAATGCCTTGTTTCTTAACGCAGTAATATTCATTAAAAATGAAACATTGGGCTGGCGAAGGCATTTTTTTCCTGACGAGTCCCACCTTGCTTTAAGGAACTTTCCTTTTTTTATCCTCCTCATTGTATTAATACCAACTTCTGTAATAACAATAAATATTATTGTGTTAGTTCGCAGATTATTATCACCTAATAACTGGATTAAGACGTAATCATATCTTTTTTCTCAACATCTTTGAGTTCTTTGACTAAGTCTTCGATCTGACGTTTAAAATTTTCGTCATCCAACAGACCTTACAACAAGCAATAATTCATGTTGGTTTTTAAACATTATTACTCGTATGTAGTTACACACTAAAACAAAATTATGTTGAAGAGAAACAAAAGTATTTTTTGTTTAAATCTAGGACGAATATCAAACTGCTTGGGCTGTACTACTTGCAGCTGAAATACCTAAGTTTGACAGTCAGCAGTGTGGCCATATGAAGAATTCGAAATAAATCGCGTCCCACGACTCGCTTGTCAGACTCTGGGTACTGCGTTGAAAACTTGTCGTAATTAAAAAATAGTATCGTATTATCTGAGTGATCAAATCGTTGCCTTTTTAAATTTACTAAAGTTTGTAATTTTAGAATTTTAAATTACTAATTTACTAAACTTAAGCAAACCGAATACTAGTTGGGATTTCAAATCATATTATGATCTCATTTCATAATCTCGATAGTCTTCCGAGTATATTGTATTATTATACTCGAAAATCCAAAACTGGCGACCCACCAAATGTCAATTTGGTACACGAAATGAAAAATCACAGTACCTACCTACCTTTAAGTAGTTTATTTTACCAAACGTAGTTTCAAATTCTCGTGTTGCGGACGCATTTTTAAAAACATCATGATTATTGTTCTTATCTATTTTGATTTATCACTCTTTATGATTCACAGCTTTACATTATCGGACTAAACACAATTATTTACTTAAAATAGCTATCTCAACGCAACGTTATTCATTACCAAATAGATGTTTTGACATGGAACTGTATTATATATTTATTGTATTTTTGCTGCTAGCACTGTCTTCGCTCCGAATTCTGTTCATTTGTTTGTCAATGAGTAAGTGTATTTACTGTATTCTTATTATTTCATGCTGATTTTTGTAACTTGATATCCTCTGTGTAATCTGGGGGATGCTACTAGCGTTCCAAGAGTCAATAGAAAGGCCTAGCTTAAAATCAGTGTCGTGGGTGCAAGTCCTCAACAAACAATGCTAGCATTCCGTGAGTCACCAGAAGGCCCTAGCTGAAAATTAATGTTGTGGGGAAGTACCTATGTCCCACCCTATATATTTGCTTGGTCAGTTTTTCTTCCTTCGTCCTCTCCACGTGTCCAAACCAACGGAACAAACCGTTAAATTAACTGACATTTTGACGCCACATACACTACGCACCTCTTACAAATCTGTGTAGGTAGGTATATATTATTTGTGCAATGATGTGTTTCCAATCTAGATATCTACCTATATTATCGAATTACTTAAAATAATCTAGATAAAACTGTCGCTCGTACATCATTCTTGTTCATTACCAAATTGTTTTTTGTCATGGAGGTGCTTATTTTTCTTACATTTTTGTTTTTTACACTGTCGTTGTTCAGGCTTTTGTACGTTTGTACGGGATATCGTAAGTGTTTTTTCCTATATGATAATAATTAAATTCAGAATAGAATAAGAAATCAGAAAACAGATATTTACGGCAGCTTGAAAACTTCTGACAGTAAGACCAGCCACAAATCTTACAAGCCTCCACCAATCCGGACTTGGCCCCCATGGTAGAGTATGGCCTATACCTTCCTCAGGGAAGAGACCCGTGCCCCTCGGTGGGGACATAATAGGTTGATTACGATTTATGCTACGCAAATAATTTACATTCTGTTTGTTGAATGTCACTGTACTTATAATGTTAATGTTATCTGCTGCCTTGGGGCCGAATGTAATGGAGAAAAAGGCAGCGAAAAAAAAGCTCCACTCTGACCATCTTTTCTCTAATCACCTTAAATCTAATACAAAGTTGGTATGAATGTCCATCTACCTAAGAAGCTCAAGACCCACGACTGCAATCAATACTTGCAATGACAAACATTATTTCATATTCTAACAAAAGTAAGATAACACCAATGCTGCGGCCAGACACACGGACGGCACCCGTTCACATGCATAACGCAGGGGTCAGCCATCGCCAGTCTTAACCATATTATAGTAATATGTAATAGAAAACATCAATTGACATAATTATTAAGACAAAGGGTCAAGGTTCAGTATTATGAAACCAACCAACCAACCATCCAACCAACCGACCAACTATTTCGCACAACACAATCACTTCCCATGGTCTCAAACTAGGATGCCCTTTGATAACAACATGGGAGTGCACCCATACTGAGGTCATGCGTACAAATCAAGTTGGGCCGCCTTCTGTCAAGGCCATCTTTGGTATTAATGTAATGGTTAACCAAAAAAATAGTTAAGGATATTTTGCAATGTGGGCCATCTAACTGTGTAGAGCCCATACTACAAAAGTACAAAAAAATATGTGTGCCGCTTTATACCCTCACTTTAACGGCTACGGTATTGTGTACATAGCCATATTATTGTAAAGAATACCTGTATATAATGTACAAACATTATATACAGGTATTGTAATTGTATATGTCTACAAAGATATTGCCGGTAGCATATACATACATATATATTACCTATAGTGTTTTATTTCTCGTTGTGCAAGCTTTGTCCTATCTGTCTATCAACTTTATCTAATTATTCCTGATTATCTACACAAAACTGTAGCTCATAAATTTTTTATTCATTACTAAATTGTTTGTTTAAGATGGCGCTACTTATTTTTGTTGCACTTTTGTTGTTAACTTTGTCGTTGTTGAAGTTTGTGTACTTTTGGATGGCGATGAGTAAGTTTTTTTTCTTTACGATAACAATATAAGTCGCACAACACACTCTTGGACTCAAGTTACTTGTGAAGTTACTCATCTTCATCAATATCATCATCAACCCTTTATGTCCCCACCGAGGGTCACGGGTCTCTTCCCTGAGGAAGGTATAGGCCAAACTCCACCCCGGGGGCCCAGTCCGGATTGGTGGAGGCTTGTAAGACTAGTGGCTAGTCTTATAAACCTTACAACACTCATCAGAGGCAGCTTAAATACTAACACCACAGATTACACAGAACACCGTAAGCCGCAACTGAGAAAGTCTGTTAAACATTTTTTTTATCTTGATTAGAACATCGATTAAGGAACTTTGACTGAGTTCAATGATTACCTATCTCTGAATTACTTTTTTATCAAATAACAACAACAATAATGTCGCCTTAAGGATATTTTAACATCAGCATGGATGCGATAGCATTATATCTTATCTTGAAATTAATTCGTAACGATTCTTTCACTGTAACTTTACTTCAGAAGCCATTTGCCGTGAAATGAATGCTTTGTTTTCGATAGTTATTGTATTGGTAATTGTTGGAAATATTCTCATTTACTGGATGTTTTACGTGATAATATGTGGTGAGTTTATTTGGTTATAAGTATTTCGGAAAATGTGTCTTATTGGACTCATGGAAAAGAAGTGTTATACTTAATTATTAATACTTAGCAATAATAACTTCCACACATCACAAATACTAACCCTGATCCCAAACTAGGATAGCCAGTGCTGTGATAACCAGGCAAGGCATTACAAACGTGGACTGAGGCCTTCATCGCCTTCATCATCATTTAAATTACTACAGCTATCAATCAGTTAGCCCGCATTTATTTGCAATTAAACTAGTCGTCCTAAAATACTATCCGGATCCACTTACTTGATTTTCATCGGAAGAGTCCGACCAGTCGTATTTCGTAAACTATACTCCGATATTTCATTTCGTGTACCAAACTGACATTTGGTGGGTTGCCAGATTTGGATTTTGTTGTACAATAATGTACTCGAAGACTATCGAGATATTGAAACGAGATATGATTCGAAAGCCAAACTAGTATTCGGTTTGGTGATTTGAAAAAAAAGTTGCATGTTATTTTTTATGACTTTTTCCCTTAAATTAATTTAACCATTTTTAAAATGTCACTGCAGATAGAAATCAACGCTAATTTTATTACTGATTAACGTAAATTAAGATACTAAAATTACTAATATTAGTAAATAAAAAAAAAACGACTTGATCACTCAGATGATACGACACTATTTTTTTCATTACGATAAGTTTGCAACGCAGTACCTACTTATCAATAAGCAAATAAAAAGTAGAATTTTAGCTGACAATGTCGAGATCGAGATCAAGACCGAGAACTCGGTCGAGACTCCTTGAGCTGGCAATATTAAAAAAAGAAAGAGCGCTTGCAGATGTCAGTTTGGTACACGAAATTAAAAATCAGCAAAGGTAGTAGGTACAGTCGACAGCACGTCAATCTTCATTCATAGTCGACAGCACGTCAATCGCCAATCTTCAGCACGTCATCTGTGTCGACTGTACTACCTTTGCTGAGCGTAGTTGTATTCTCCACTGCATGTTCTCGGATGGCTGAGAATGATCTCGATATGGACATAGCTACACCGTATTTACTGAAGCGAACGACTAAATGTCAACATGTCAAAAAATTGGTTTTTCAATATGCCACATCTATAACACCGCATAATATTTAGCAAAGTTATATAAAACGATATGCCTAATAAATACCATTAAGCAATAAACACAATAACACTGTTATTACCTTATTTATCCCTCACTAGCAGTTTATTTAACTAAATATTTTATTTTATTATGAAAATACCATTTGCTTAAGATCTATGCCCCAAAAAATACCTAAAATTTCAGTGGTCCTCAAATAAAAGCGATCCTACTGCTGCCAAATATGTTCGCAACTAGCAAAGATGATGGACTTTTGTTTAAAGGCCAATTATGATCGATTATTTTATGCTAATGCGCTACGCGAAGTGTAGGAAGAAGTATGGAAAGCTGACTACGAACCTCTTTTTTAATTAAAGGCAAAAAAAAGTAAGATAGCCACCCTGACGCCATATTTACTCACGATTGACGTTGTTGATGCGAGTGCAACTTCTCTAGGCTATTTTATTTTCTTTAGTCTGTTCATCATTGTAAATAAGGTATTGGTAAGTTTTTTGGTCCATCGTCCAGAAAAGTTGTTGTACTTTTTTTGTGTTTGTTATTACGAAACGGAAAATGTGTGCGAGCCGGGACCCAACGCTGATTCTGCCAAACCTATGTACATATACGATGCAAGCAAAGCTGCGTGCATGAGCTATTTTGAGTGAGATGTAAGTTTGAGAGACGCTGTGTCTTTGTTTACCTTTAGTCGTTCGCTTGAGTAAATAGAATATAGTTACCTACATTTATTTTTAGAATTAGAATGCAATGCATACTTTACTTTAGAGATCATTTTAGTCTTTTGTTTACAAACGTATTGCGTATGCAAGTGTTTCAAAACTCCCAGACATACCGGCAATTAGTGACCTTAATTTGGAACTTGAGAAATGATTCTTACATAATACACATACATAAGCTCACGCCTGTATCCCAGAGGGGTAGGCAGAGACCTGGGACTGCCACCTGCCACGATCCTGACAAATCACTTTCACTGACTGACGAAGCAAATATATCGAGCGAATGTGAGTGGAAGTTCCGGTAAGGGACGCCCCAGGCGGACATACTTTGACCAAACAGGGGATGTATTAGCAAAGGGCAAGATAAAAAGTACCCAAAACCGACGTGCAAGCAACGACTAATGAAATGATTCTTGTAAACTTTTAGTCCAGATCTACTTACGGGTGTTTTTATTAGATTCAATTAAATTCATTTATTTGCTAGAATGTGGTAAGGGTGAATATACGGTATTTGATTTTTTTATGTCCCAGAAGGAAATGTAATCTGTTCCATTCAATATTGATAATTTCTCTATTTGACACAATTTTTTAATGTTTATTGATGAGGGCCAGAATATTTTTCCATTTTTTTGAATTTCATAAGCACGAGAGGAAAATGTGTTACCAGAGGACTGACACTATTGGCAGAGTAGTCACAAATTAAAGCAGCGAAGTGACAGGCCATTGATTATAGCTAAGAAAGGGGACACGTATTAAATAAAACATGAAATATGCCAGAGGAGTGACGCCAGAGGAGTGACAAAATCGCACAAAACCTACAAAAACATATCACTCGCTTTTCTGATCACCGTTTAACGTAATACATGACATCTACACACAATAAACATTGCATTGTGCAAATATACAATTTCGTAACAATAAAATACAAAAACATAGACTTGCCAGAGGAAATACTCCAACGACTGGCAGAAACACGCTTTCCTACAGTGAATCGCAAGTTGACGCTATATTATAGGAATTTTGCTCAACGTCATTAGCTTGTTTCTAACTTAACACTATTGTATGCGCGTAGTTCATGGACAAAAACATACCTTTGCCGTTTTAAGTCAAATTTTACTTCTTTGAGTTTCGACAGATGAAGTAAAAATTATTGTAAGGTGACATGAAAGTAAGTTATTTTTCTGTATATTAATAACATTCTTTACTGTATATTTTGATGAAATATGTTTCGCATAATTATGATCATATTTAAAAAAACATAATGGCATACGTATTTAAAAATATCTCGCCATAAAATCATTATAATCTAGAAATGGGGAGGCCAGAGGAGTATACATTTACCACTATTTTAACGATTAATGTCTTAAATTAAACAATTATCGTGAATAGACTATGTGGGCCAAATAAACGACCATTATTCTTTAATGCTTAAGCATACGGACGCAATAATGTAATAAGTTTAACATAATATTTGTCCATGGACCATAGAAATTCAAATAGCGTATATTGACCCGCAGTACATACATAATAATAAGCATTTTTCTAAAAGCCACTCTGTTAATTTTTTCTTAAATACGGTTGGTATGTAGGCTATCCCTTATTTCGTTTGGCAATGTGTTGTATATCCTCGTGAGGCCCAATGTCTTCAAGTGATCACAAAATCAATTGTTATTTTCAAGGTCGGGCCTTACGAGGATATTCGTATTGCCATACAGTAAGCATACCTAGACGAGGCCGACCAGCAAAGGTAGTACGAGGACGCGAGTCGCGCGCGACTCACGTCCTCGTACTACCTTTGCTGAGCAGAGACGAAGCTCGCGTCGTCGCTTGCTCGTCTCATGTGTAGTGCTTACGAAAGTTTTAATTCAGAAATTAGTCTTACAACCGGTTTCTTAATTGAGAATTTCACTAAGTAAATACTTAAATAACGTTCATACTCTTTTCTGAGAAAATTGACGAGTCAGACAGTTATGTAGTTAACTAGGTACTTAGCGAAATTATCAATTCAGAAATTGGCCCTTATTCTATTTAAAGAGAATTCCTATTTCAAACAAATGACAAATCATTCAAATATTATCCATTCATTTCATGACAAATGTCTTCAAACACCTAAATTGTTTCTTTAAAACTTTTCGTTAATTTTATACCACACTGCTCAACTAGAAATATCAAACCTCAAGATCAATCACTCTTGTACCTACAATGTGCGATACGAGCTCGCCAAATAATGTCAATAAACAAATATAGATGGCGCAATATTACCTTTGTGTTTTGAGCGCCATCTATCAGTGAGTAGCAAAACTGATTAGTGATTTGACGCGTACCTAGATCAGATAGGTACATTAAAATCAGTTAACACTTCGGCTTTTCTCGGATATCATCACCTAAATCCGGAGACGGTAATGACACGAAATACATTACCGCGTTTTCTTTTAGGTAGCATTCAATTTGAAGTATCATAAACGCAATGTGTAGCACCTGCCAAGATGACATTACTAACCGGTAGACCTAAGAAAATTATTATGCAGAAGCGACATGAATTTGAACATTCATTATTTGTTGAAGATATTTACTTTCTTCTAAATTAAATAAATTAGCTTCTTTTCTAAAATAGTTATAAACATTATTTACAATTTCACGAGATTGAGCAACAATTTATTACCACGCTTTAAATTTGTTGAAGCCATGATACATATCTAACTATTGTAAGTTAATTGTGATAAAATTTGATAGAATCGAATATTTTCGCTCATATCGTTCTTGTATTGTATTCAATAAGACAACGAGTTATATAATTAAAGGTCATGTCTGTGAATTGATAACTCTATGTGAAAGACGAGGGATTCACGACAATTACCGAGGTTGGCCGAAATGTTAACTGATTTTAATCGTATTGTATCTACCTATTTAAAGTAAAATACTATCTATGATGAAGTTCCACGAGTCAGTACTTCTTTTCGAAACAAGTCGTTGATAAATAATTACCCTAATGTTAATAAATTATAATAATTAAGTATTTTATGTTTAATCAAATTATGGCAGCCCGCCAATCTGTCTTCTGTTTTCAATCTCTTCAATTTTGCTCAAAAACATCTCACGTCTGTATGTTTAGTAGTGACTCTCCGATACCAAAACCCTCGGTTTGGTCTTATCCAGTCAAATCCAGTTAGACCAGCCACTGGTACCAGCCTCCGTGAATCCGGAATGGACCCCCGTGGTGGAGTATGGCAATACCTTCCTCAGGGAAGAGACCCGTGCCCATATGTGGGGACATAATGGGTTGATGACGATGATGATGATAAAATAACTGATAACACATACTTAGGTATGTGGCCAATTGGACAGTTGTGGATAGTAGTGATCAACGGGTTGAATTTTATACTCAGTAACGCTACATATTGATGGAAAACTGCTAAAGTGGTGCCTATATTCAAGGATGGAGAATCGAACTCAGTTAAAAATTACCGACCAATCTCACTCTTATGCATCTTCGGCAAAATAATGGAGGCTTTGATCTGTCCATATATCCAAAATCATTGTAAACAAATAATAACAGTTCATCAACATGGCTTCTTAAAAGCCAGATCAACTTGTACCAATGTAGTTTCTTTTGCCGAAATTCTGGCTGAATCGATTGATAATAAACAGCAGGTGGATGTCATTTACACTGATTTCTGTAAAGCCTTTGATAAAGTATCGCATGAAAAATTAGTGCAAAAACTCCGAATATTTGGCTTTAGCGGGTCAATGCTGTCATGGCTGAAGTCTTATCTCACAAATCGCTCATTTTTTGTAGTAGCTAACGGTTTTAGATCAAAAGACAAACACATTAAATCTGGGGTCCCTCAAGATCACACCTGGGTCTGATCCTCTTCAATCTCTTTGTAAATGACGTAACACTATGTTTTCAAAATTCAACTCCTTTTCTATACGCCGATGACCTAGAAATCGCCCGAGAAGTCCACTGCACAGAAGATTCAGTACATTTACAGAATGACCTTAATAGACTCACTGCCTGGTGTCACACTAACGGAATGCAACTCAATGCAAAGAAATGTTATCAAATGCAAAAAATTCACACGCAAACACCAAATAATACCCATGAATTACAAAATAGATAACTCAGAATTAAAAGACCTAGAAACTGTAAGAGATTTAGGAGTAATTTTTGATAGGAAATTAACGTTTATTCCTCAAATAGACAACGTTGTAAAAAAAGCTAATAGAATGTTAGGTTTCGTGATTAGAAATGTAAAAATGTTTAAAAAACCAAAAACAAAAATTATGCTCTATAACTGTCTGGTACGCAGTGTTCTAGAATATGGAAGTGTGGTATGGCGACCACATTATGCGAATCACATGATGCGAATAGAAAGAATTCAGAAAAGATTTCTTTGGCATCTCTCATACTCATTAGGAATTGCAAAGAAAATAAAATCTTACAATAATAGACTCAATCACTTCAAAATAATAATAATAAAATAAATAAATAATAAACTCACGCCCGTTATCCCCGAAGGGGTAGGCAGAGGCACCAGTCTCTAGAACTGGACCCACGTTTTGCCGAGTTTATTAGGTCCCAAACTAATGACTCAAAATAATGACTCTGCAAAATCGATACAATATGTTAGATGTCACATTCGCACATAGAATACTAAATAATAAAATTGACTGCCCCCCACTTCTAACAAAATTTAAATTTAGAGTTCCTGAAAACTATCCCCGCAAACGTCTCACACTTTTCACTCCTCCTTTACGTAAGACAGTACTTGGCGCTAATTCAACTATTCCTAGAATATGTAAGCTTTTAAACCACTACAGTGATATCATTGATATTTTTTCGGACAATATAAATAAAATAAAAAAGTTATTACGGACTAATTGAACACCAAAACATAGTTAGACGATGTTATATTTTTAGTTTGTACCTGTATAATTTTGCATGCAGTGATTACTTATAATTGGCTTGTATACTTATCTTTAAGTTAGTGGTAAGCACTTTGTAAATGTTGTAGTATACAAGTTGTTAGTAATCCTAAATAAATAAAATAAAAATATATAAAAAAAAACTGCTTAACGTGCCTTGCAAAGCACGGAACAGCTCGGAAAAATGCCACTAGCGTTAATCATAGACGGTCACTCGTCCATACATGCCACACAATATGAGAATTACTGCAGAGCTGGATGTTAAGATATGTAAGTAATGTTAAGAATGTGGATGAGCATTTTTTTCTTATGAAATCTGAATAATTGTATCACACGCGTATTTGAATAGCCTATCTACAGGGTATCCCGTTGTGAGTGGTCCAAACGGTAATAGGTGATGGGTTGGACCATCCTCTATCAGAAAAACAAAAAATAGGTTTAGAAAAAGTGTCATAGTTTTCGAGATATTTGAAATAAAAGTTTTTTTTCTATTTTATTTATGATAATTTTGAAAAATTATGATTTATGGGACAAATCGAGGCTACGTAAAAAAAAGATTTACGTCTATTAGCACGTAAAGTCAGAAATATTTACAAAAAAATAAAATTATAGAAATCTTTCATTTCAAAATTTTACATGAAAAAGTAAATGCAAAGAAACATCTTTGATAACGAATATCTCGAAAACCATGACACTTTTATAACCTTTTTAAACCTATTTTTTGTTTTTATGACAGAATATAGGCCAACCCTTCACCAATTACCGTTTGGACCACTCATAACGGGACACCCTGTATATATTGATTTCTAATAGAGTATAGCATACAACAACATAGTTTAAGACAGGAAATAAGAGGGAATTAACTACCGTTGGCTTGACTGAAAATGCTTTAGGGGTTTTAAACTTTAGCTAAGGAGGCCACAAACTATTCTGCCGTCATAAGAAGAAAGGCCATGACTTCAATTTTTACTAGTGAGAAAGAGTTCACCGTATTTAAATAAATAACACTTAAATTTAAGAAAATAGCTTATGAAATATGTACGTTTTTCATGTGTTTTTCAAATAGGAATCACCGACAACATTACAAGTTAGCAGACATGCTTGAAATTTAGTTTTTCACTAAACTTCAATTTGCTCGAAATCAAGTTCATGGTAGTTATGGCCTTTTTTATTATGACGGCAGCATTGAAAACAACAAAAATAGTATTATTAACAAAACAGAAAACAATTATACCTACTTACGGTTGCATTATCATACAAAGTCGAGCCTGAAACGTGGTAGTCAGCGAGACAGTCGTTAAATTGATTTGCATTGTACTAAGATCATAGGAGCAGGCATAAATTGAAAAGTTATTTGACTAACGATTTTGCCGAAAATTAACGAGGATTAGTAACTAAACAAGCGATTTTTTCTGATGGAACCCGCTCCAAGATTTCTTTCAATCACCTACTTACTAACATACTAATCGAATCGTTAGTCACATATCATAACTGTTTTATTGCTACAGAAACAAATACGAAGATAGGAAAAGATTACTGGCTTAGGTTAATCTTCCTATGGAAATTTTGGCATATTAATAGTACTATTATCTATGCTTTTCGGACTATTAGCACCGTGATAATGTAAAAGTATACATTTTACACCTTCACTCACTTAGTAGAAGTGAGAAGGTTGAATACAAAAATTGTAGTTTATGTAGTTCAATTTGACGTCGGTTTTTTTGTGTTTTGTTCAAGTAAAATGTTCTCTGAATCTCGTTTAGTATCTTCCGCTTTAATTTTATCTTATGTTTTAATTGGAGTGGTGCTTTATTATTTATTGTTGCGTAAGTACGTTCGATAAACTATTTGTTTATTGACTATTTGCAGTAGCTACTTGCCAGTCTACAAGGCGGGTAAATTGAAATAATTATCTTCTTTGTTTTCACATGCGATTTTCGCAAATTGTTTATATCTTCTTCTATTATATTAAATTCTCGTGTCTCAATGTTAGTGCGCATACTCCTCCGAAACGGCTTTGCCGAAATGAAATATATTTTTCCCTGTAAAAAATATTTCTCATTTTTATTATCTCAAATGTCGGATAAAGCCGTGATGAGAGATAAATAGGTACTGTACCAATGTCATCTCTACTTATCTATAGTAAAAGTACTTGAACAGGAAAGTCTCTCAAATTCTTGAGCAATACATCGCCAAGTTGAAAACAGTAACAAATACAAATATTAATATCTTACGTATTAAAATACAAACTAAGACATTTTTAATTTCGGTATGATTTCTTTTGGAAATCAGTGTAAGTGAAGTTTGTAAAAGGAAACAAAAGAAGTAATTTTTAATTTTGAGCTGATTTCTTTCCGAAATCAGTTTTTAAAAAAAAATTCAAAAGAGGACATATTGAATTCCGAACTGATTTCTTTTTAATCGGTTTCAGTTTTTCAAGTGTTTGAGAGTTGTTTTCTTTGTTCTTGTGAGTTAAGTGAAAAATGGCTGTTTTATCAGAAATGACGGAAAATGTGCCAAGCCAAGGAGGCTTGTCAGCTACAGGCATAGCTTACGTCATCGTGATGTGCACGCTACTGGGCATGGGGCTCATCGTTATGTTTATGAAACTTCTGTCCATGGGTAATAATTCACAGTAAATTTTAGCAGTGATAGCGAATGCTGGCTCCACGTTCCAGAGGTTCTGGAATAAGTATCAGCTAAACCAATGACTTTTACAGTCTCTTAGCTTTTAGAATATACCTCGGGCTCTAGAGTACGCTCTGTATAAATGAAATTAGGTGTCATATTAGTTCCGATTTCGAATGAATATTACCTTGTTCCGATATTTCTATTATACGAAATATATCCGATTCTATCCGATAGTAGCCGAGGTAGGTATATTCTAAAAGCTAACAGACTGTAAGTTGCGTAATTATTAGTTGTGAAGGAAAGCATCACGAGGAAATATAAGTTTTTAGCGTAAATACATATCTAGCGCTTAATGCCGCTAATCTGCTGTGAGTAGGTACAGACTGTATATTATATTTCTCCAGTTCGTGAATAGAGCCCACTGTTGGGAATAGACCTTTTCCTTCCACGCTTGGTAATAGAGACCCTCTCTCTGTCTCTCTCTCTTCTCATTTAAAAATGTTTAACATCTTTTTAAACATTTACATACAGGCACGTACATTGCTATTGGCCCCACACTAGGATACCCTGTGTCGTGGGAACCAGAAACAGCGACGTCACAAACATATAACATCCAAGACTTGATGGTTTTTTTTTTGTCCCCAGCCGGGATTCGAACCTGGGACCTCTCGCATAGGCAGATGCGATAATAACTTGTATAACACTGCCATATGTCCCAAAGTAGGCTACCCTCCACTATGGTCACCAGGCAAAGATATCGCACACAAGAAATATTTTACTGTTAACTTATTAAATCTTTAATATGGTTCATCATTATCATTCAGCCACAAGAAGTCCACTGCTGAACATAGGCCTCCTCCATGGACGACCAGCCACAAGATGGACAGACGATCTCGTCCAAGTGGCAGGAAGGCGCTGGATGCAAGCCGCTTCCAACCGGTCTTTTTGGAAATCCATGGAGGAGGCCTAATATGGTTATTATTATATGTATTTACTAGCTGACCCCGCAAACGTTGTTTTGCGAGATAGGGGTATAAAAAATAGATAACAACCTATTCTCAGCCCTACTGAATATACACATAAAATTTAATCAAAATCGGTCAAGCCGTTTCGGAGGAGTTTACGCACTAACATTGTGACATGATAATTTTATATATTAGAAGAGATTGATACAATAAGCCGCGCTCTATAATGCTCACAGAACAAACAGGCAATGTCTGAAAATCAGCGCTACGGGCTAATACCCTCAGCGAAGGCTGAGCCAGCTGCATTGTGCAGCAACGAGACACACCGGGTCTAATGTTTGTTAAACAGTGTTCTAGGTTTACTAATGTATTATGATTATTATTGTTTATTCGCAAGGCACGGAAGTTTGTGCCAGCTGCCGTCGATATATGGCAGTCGTTAAGCCAAGTCACGTGCCTTAGGGCGGCTTGAAAACTTCTGGCAGTAAGACCAGCCACTAGTCTTACAAGCCACCACCAATTCTGATTTGGCTCCCGTGGTGAAGTATGGCCTATACCTTCCTCAGGGAAGAGACCCGTGCCCCTCGGTGGGGACATAATGGGTTGATGATGATGATGATTGTGTGTCTTACTGTTGATGTAACAAATGTATTTTTTCTTCTTCAAATAAACCATAACAATAGTGTATGGTGTGCAAATATATAAGGTGACGTATAAAGTGCCTATGCCTTTCATACATCAGAGTGCTTATACTGAGTTTTTTCATTTCACTTTCGATAGCAAGAGCGTTTGCAATTTTTATAGGAGTGACAAAGCGCCACCTAGTTGTGTCTTTGTCACTCCTATACAAATTGCAAACGCTCTCGCTACATATCGAAAGTGAAATGAAAAAACTCAGTATAAGCACGGTCTCATGTCAGCACGGTAAACTCAGTCGGATGTAATTACATGAAATATCTACATAGGTATTACACCACCATACATGGCAGGCCATGTATGGTGGTCACCATAGGATGACAGGCGTGACATTGATAAATAGGCACCATAAATGTAGGTACCGAGCGAGATAGATACACTATTTTCGAAGATCGGTAAACAGGACGATCGATAAGTTCTCAGTTTTCCGCATTGATGACGTCAAGACGACCGCAAACACGTAATACACAAAAAGTATTAAGATGCAAATCACCTACCATGTTGAATTTTAAATGTCGTCGCCCACGATACAGGCCCAGCCTAGTGTGGGGACACGGTCACCACTACATGATGTTATGTAATATTAATTTAAATTCTGTTGTAAATTTAAAATAAGATTAATAATTATTAATCCACATGCATGTAACATAATTCATTCGGCAATAAACAATTTTTACTTTACTTAAAAAGATAATTGTTGGAAATAATCTCAATGCTACATTTCAAATCTCTATAAGTTGTCAAATCGTCTGATAAAGTCAGTTTGTTATCGAAAACGTATCGTTCCAACTCAGCCATTTGGCTCAGCCCAACTATAAAATATTGACATGTGTTGCATTCTTGAGAATTCAAGAAAAAAATCAAGAATTTGGGCAAAAAATGTGAACAATTTTGTCTACGTACAAAGTGATTTGTTTTCAAATTGGCCGTGAAGACTTACCTAATCGAGCTAAAGAAAAAGTGGAACCGATGGTGAAACTGGAGTAATTTGAAGAAATCAAATAACTACTGAGTTGAATGTTGAAATCGATCAAATTCCCTTATTTGTTTCCGTCCAAATAAAAGGAGTTGACCTTTCAAAGGAGGAAAGGAAATTTCAAAATGGCGCCGATGTTTGGCCAACCGAATTTCGGTTTCATAGAGAACAGCGATGAAGCTTCAGAGGAAGTTGAGCATTCGGACGGTGGGAATAGTGGCGAAGTTACCTTGACTGAAATGGCCTTTTATTACACTGTGTTTTTGGTCGGGATCCTCTTGATTTGGTTGCTGCTTTTCTTTGTTTTTCGACTGTTGGGATTACGTACGTAAATTCTTATCACTTTAATCTTGCTTTGCCTTTTGAAATAGATAGCATTGCTGAAATGCGAATCGATCAGCGTCAACAAATATTTCTGGATACTTCCACCACAAATTTTGGCTACCTCGTTGGCTTAGCGATAACACGTTCCACAAAGGAAATATTATTTGTTTGATTATCAGTTCTATTCCCGCTAGAGGCCCCCGTATTTATGTATTTGGCCGTGTGTTTCCATGTTTGTATATCTTTGATACCATTGTTTGGTTACGATAGCACAGAGCATCCTAGTTTAGGACCAAAGTGAAGTAATTATGTTATATTTAATAAGCTGATGACGATGATGATTAAAAGAACGGTTGAGACATTTATCAGTTCAGTTTGTCATCAGTTTACCCTGTATGTCGGTGCTGTATTCTTAGTTTATATTACGAGTATAACCTATATTTTTTTCATTCAAATCAAAGACGCTATCATTGTAAAAAATACAATAATTTGAATTGAGCATTACCGTTCTTTTAAATATGGTAGTTTTTATTAATAATTTCGTTCGGGTCTACGGTAGACTCGAACGATATGCACACCAAATGAAAGAGCGTAAAAAAATAGTTGATCTGAGTCGACAACATAATTGGGCAGAAAACTCGTATTATCGAGCAGCATCGATATAAAAAATATTAAATTCAACAATGGCGTTGCTAAGTAAACATGTCTATGTCATCATTGTTGTGTTAGTGTCACAAGTTTTCATTGTGAACTGTTATGGCCGGTTTACATTATTTTAGTGTTTAGGAGAGTGCTATAATACAATTAGAGAGGCAAGTGCATTAGTACATTACTAGACGTTCGAGTGAACGTTTATATTTCTTCCAGTAGAGTGTCACTTCGTCGACGTCGCGAAATATGCGCTATCCTACTCAAAATACTATGAGTTTTAATGGAACACATAAGTAGGTAAGTTTGATAATTCGAGTTATTGAAAACAACACGCACCCGTCACGGGTCACTTGCGCACTCTCCTAAAGTTCTCACTAAATTTTTAGTTTATACACAGATAAGTAACGAGGATAGTAACGCGCTCAGGTGTTACTGGATAGAACAATAGAAACCAATTCTATTTTGATTCTAATTGAAAGGCAACAAGAACCGTACTATACCGTAAAACGTACTAAAGCAAGTGGCGCTTACACGTTTCTACATAAGCACTCTCCTTAAGAAAGAAAGAAAGAAAGAAAGAAAGACAGAAAGAAAGAAAGAAAGAAAATTTATTTATTTGATACTCAAAACAAAACAAAAAAACACACACACACAGAATGCGTACAATAATAAAAAAATAACACAGAAAGCATAAAAAGCGTAAAAATAAATAAACTGTACAACATGAAAATAATAATTTACATTTACATATTTAAATTTACATACAGGCACATACATTGCTTCTGGCCCCACACTAGGATACCCTGTGTCGTGGGAACCAGAAACAGCGACGTCACAAACATGTAAACATCCAAGACCTGGGATTTTTTTTTTGTCCCCAGCCGGGATTCGAACCCGGGACCTCTCGCGTGGTATTCAGATGCGCTAACCACTACGCCACAGAGGTCGTTAAAGATTGAGCCCCCAAAATAGGCCCGATTCAGCATAATGTTGCAACAGAGTATAAAGCACTCTCCTAAACACTAAGATAATCTAAACCGGCCCTTTGATCTAATTTGTTAACTCCATGGTGTGTGGAATACCATGGCATCCAAAAAGGTTATTATAATCTGTGCCAACTGAGAAGGTCTAGTAAGTAGTCTGTGGTGTTTTTCATTGGCGGAAGCTCAGAAGAAGGTCCTTCTTCTGAGGGCGGGAGGGAAGACAATAATTGACATTGAGTTTTGGAAGGGTCTGAAAAATAACTGAAAAAGGAAATCAAAGTCATAAATTGATCTTTATTGTTTTGCTTAGTTAGGTACCAATAAACTTATTGAAATGAAAAAGCCACTAGATAAGAAAAATACCAAAAATTAAAATGATGAAGAAAAACATGTGGTCAATACAAAACTAAAAGCTGTAAAGCCAAAGAGAGGGAGCTGTTTTTAGTTGATTAGCCAAGTGGATTCTACGTCTCATACGTTATTAGATTCACTAGCTGTTAAGTTTATGAAGGAAGCTCATTTAGTCATTTGTGATGAGGTACCCATGACAAAGTTATGATAAGTATCCGATTTTCGCCTTGCATTCCTTCGTGAGTAGCCAGAACATGTCCAAAAGAGCAAGATTGGCTATCCGTAATAGTGTGCTGGTTCCAATACTGATGTAAGCATGGTAGCGAGATTTGGGTATGGCAAAAGAATCATGAAAGTAGGATTAGTGCAGTACAAATGAGATCCTTAAGAAATATGTGTGGTGTTACTTTGAAAGACAGAATACGTAATAGTGTGATCAGAGACCGAGGATGTAGAGAAAGAGAATGTAGTGAGTGACTAGAATTGAAAAAAGGAATGTTGCGTTGGTTTGGAGATGTGGAGAGGATGAACGAAGAAAGACTGACAAAGCAAATATATCGGGCGAATGTGAGTGGAAGGGCCGGGACGCCCCAGTTGGACATACTTCGACCAAATAGGGGATGTATTAGCAAAGGGCAAGATTAAAAGTACCCGAAACCGATGTGGGTACATGCAACGACTATTGGATGTCGATGAAGCGAAAGTGATTTGTCAGGATAGTGGCAGGTGACAGTCCGTGGTCTCTGCCTACTCCTCTGGGATACAGGTGTGAGCTATCATATGTATCTGAATGTATTAAGAGATTTATATCTACTGGTGGTTGATAAATACAGAGGCGTCACCATATAAAAAAACATAGTGGAATATTATTTTGCGTCTACATTTTACCCGAGCGAAGCCGGGTTTTCGTCTAGTAACTACATAATTTATAAACTTTTTTTAATATAAGGGCTAAGGATACCCAAACATACAGGGGTTTTTTTAAGGGCATCAAAACGAGCTATCTTTTTCAATTCAAAATTCAAATATTACATTCGGAATACAAACAAAATGTTTACTTTATCAACGTCAAAGTGGTTAATTTCACAATTAATAGATTACGCGGAGACGAAACTAATGGAGAAACTCCACATTTATGCTTTTCAAAACAGTCTTAATATAATTAATAGAATAAATTAATAGAATTAATAGAATATGCTAACATTATAATTTTATGTACATTGACGAATGTCAATTCAACAAGCAGAATGTAAATTCTTTACGTTGAAATAAATTTCTGATTTCTAACAAACTTTCAAACTTAAAATATTACACATGGATGCGTTGAACACTAGACACATTAAATTTCTTCTCTGAATATAAGGCCTTAGATATTTTTACATTATTTATTATCGATGATGGATAAGGATCAGAATTTCATATCTTTTGATACCTTCTAGATAATCATTTGGGTTTTTTATGATCTCCTAATATAATAAAATAATGGTACTATAAGCTCATAACTATTATTTACATTAATCGCGTCAGTCGTTACCTTATTTCTTCCATTCACCCATTTTGATTCTGGGCCAATTTTTATCTGTAGACCACTTATGTTACGATAATGTTATCAACCAACTACGCTAGGTTCCACGAGTCTAGCTTCTAGGGAAACAACTACTCCCATCTCATTGGGCAAGCGCGGGGATAGAATTAAGCCAAACAAAGCGAAGACGGTTTGCTTCATAGGGTGGGGTAGTAGCTATTGTAGGCAATGCGTACATGGCCGATTAACTTTGAGAAGACTCGAGAGAAGGAGAGTTCGAGGAATGGAGTATACTTATTCGACGAAGGTACAGTTACGCAAATAGCTGCACAAAATCTGCTCCATTCAGTCGACACCATATAAACATAAACATATACAATACAAACAGGCACATACATTGCTTCTTGGCCCACACTAGGATACCCTGTGTCGTGTGAAAAAGAAACAGCGACATCACATCACGACTTCACACATCATTTGAAAAGACTCTATTCCAGTTAGTTTTATGGGTGACTGCAATAATATTGTAGAGTTCGATAACTATTGACGGTATAATTGACTGCAGACAAAATTTAACATTTCAGGTGCAATCAGTTGTAACGTCATCGAATAGAGTGCTCGGTTGTGAAGGTTGTTATATGGTTGAGAGCATCTAATGTAAAACTCTTAATCAACACTAGGAGGTCATATCAACGCCAGAAATTCCAAATCTTCGGTGGTGCTAAAGACGCCTGGCAACAAAGAAGTGCTTTAGAGTGTTTTAAAAAAGTATTTTTGCCTGTAGAATTTTTGGTCGGCTCACCATAACAATGGTTTTTAATTTTATTGTTCTTTTCAATATCATTAAGCAGGTATTTTCAACGGTTTCAGAATGTATTCAAAACTTAGTCATAATGTTGTAATTGTAAACAGTGTTTTTCTTGAAAAACAGAATCTGGTTTGAACAGAGGATTCTTTACACTTATGCCTTACCCAAACTGACCCTTATCCCCCAAAGAGAAACGTTTTTTGGGTATCATGTGATCAACAAACTCTCCAACGACTGTCAGCAGATGAGCGTGGGTGGTCAGTGACTTGCAGAGTACGATCAGTCAGCGAAAAATCCTCTTCAGCATTAACGGCTAGCTACTCAAGTCTTTTGAATTAACTTATTAACTGCGCTGCGAAGTTTACTTACTTAGCGCTGGCTCAGCGACGCGATATGAGTCTTGGCCTCCTACACACAAAATCGCAACTTTCCTGCTGCGACACCATGGCACTGTTCTTCGCGGTCTATTGCCATTCACTCATCTGGAGCTCCCGCAGATCCTTGGCCACTTCATCCTTTCAGAGATGTCTGGGGTGGCCAACCGGACACTGCACTATTTGCTCGTTTTCTGTTGCTTAACCTCTGCACTGTTTTCCTTTTTCAGGGCAAAAAACGCGCAATCCGCAGCCGAGGCGAGTGTATGTGGGGACCCGCGCAAGGCCGTCCATCAGTCAGCAGTCGCCGACGATCTACGTCAGCCCTGCCAACTACCCGCCACCGCCCAAATATGGTAAGCGTCACATACCGCCACCACCCAAAAATTATTATGATGTATGTTTGCAGTACTGCAACTTACCGTCAGTCATCATCATCAACCCATTATGTCCCCACCGAGAGGCACGGGTTTCTTCCCTGAGGAAGGTATAGGTCATACTCCACCACGTGGGCCAAGTCCGGATTGGTGGAGATTTTCTGGAGGCTTGTGAGACTAGCGACTGGTCTTACTGTCAGAAGTTTACAAGCCGCCCTAAGGCAGCTCTGACTTGGCTTAACGTCTGCCAGCTATGGACGGCAGGCGGCATCAACTGCTTAGCGTGCCTTGCGAAGCACGGAACCGCTCCGAAAATGTCACTAGCGTTAGTGATAGAACAGTCACCATCCATAAACTAATAGGGAAGAGCATGTGATCGTGCTCTTCACTATAAAGGAAAATTTGCCGCCAGGCAGACCAGGAGACGGCCGGTCCGATATGGGGATTTGTAACGTCCTGTAAATCATGGAAGTAATGTGAAAGCCCAAGCAAATGATAAAAATTGTTCTCATTACAGAAGCGATGGCGCCCCCGAGCTACGAAGAAGTGGTGGGAGTCCACTACCCTCAGTACCAACCACCAATCAACTCATCGATACAGCCAATCACGCAGCCGATAGCCACAGCAGTTGCGACGCACAATGCTCAAACGTCCATCACAATTCCGGACGTTAGCAACTCCACGAATCCGGGAAGTGCGACCACACGCGTCACTGTCACTTCTGACGACAGAAGAACTTCTGTCACGGTGGCCAGCAGCGGATAGTTCGTGGCAATTTAGTTATTGAGTTTTGTTGTGATAAATTTATTTTTGAACTGTTGTATCTGTTTAACAGTTTTTTTAAAGCTCTATTGTTTCTGAAGAAAACTAAGGATAGGTGAGTAGTGTTCAAATTTATTTTTAGATTTAAACACGTATACATCTGTAACTAGATCTTCATCATCATCTAATTGCATTGTGCGTTTTCAATAGATCAAAGTAACTTTAAGTTACATCAAGTTCGGTCAGAATGTCCATAATATATATTTCTTTTGATATTTTAAGATTTATTCTGGTGTAGCTTTCTCATTGATTTTATTGTACTGAAGTACGAGCTTATAATTGAAACTATTCGAACAACAAAACTGATTACAGTAAAGTTATCTTGGTAGGTTTAAAGTAATTTCCAGAAAAAGCAAACTTGCAAATTTGTTCCCGATTTGGCATCGTAAAAAAACTGTCAAAGCAAGAACTATTTGTAGTTAACACATGTCAAATAACACCAATGCTTTAAGATGTGCCTGCTCTCTTTTGAATTCATCTAGGGCACTAAAATGATGATGAATCTGTAAGCACAATTATTTATTAAATAATTATGTGTTAACGTGCTGCAGTTACGTTGGTTCATCTGCCTATTGGTTGTCAGCATCAACCTTTACGTTTTTGTTGCAAATTTACTCCTAACGTAAATGACCAGAGTCCAAATATTATGTAAGGGGTGTGTTGATGTCATCTGTACTTGTGTACCTGTGAATGTAAATTTTAAAACAAACTCGTATTTTTTATGAATAGAAAAGTTGCTAAAAAATACACGGTATATATTAAAATGTATTTTCGGCAACTTTTCTATGAAAGAAAATAAATTTTAATTAAGATGATTGATTTAACAGAAACTTATGAGACTAGCCAGACGAAAGCTGCTTGGAGAAGTCCAGGGTGTATAATTCCTTAATGTTACCGAGGAGGTCTATTCAGCAATTAGTACAACTTCTAAAGAGCGAAAATATCATCAGCTGTTTTATACCTCAGTTACAGAACGGCAAAATGTATGAAAGAGCAGATAATATTTTTACCGGGACTTTGTATTGACGCTTTTTTCGGGAAGAATGTCATATGGTGTATTGGTAGAGCATTATATTGATTTAATTTGTTTTTTTAAATTTAAATCATTTTATGTATATTAGTGGCTGGACCATTATGCTAGTGTTAACGTATTTGTAATTCTGTAAAGTTCGTTTATTGATGGCCCACTATCAACCAGGTCTTTATTTGGTACATATTTTTATTGTTTACTTATAAATGTAACAAGTATAAATGTTAAACTAATAAAACATCTGTCATATGCAGACTTAGAAAGTGATGTGGTAGTTACACATCGCACTTTGCTGAACCGGATGAGTCGAACGAACTGAAGAAAAATAATTTTAGTGTTTTCTGCATGAAAGCCTATGACATGTCTCTGACCAGTCTGCGCCGCGTCGCGCGAATTTTGAATTCGAATTAAAAACGAATTGAGATTTTCCAATGACAGGAATTCGGTGTTCAAAAAGTTGTGAATTTTCCATAGATAGGAAAACTAAATTCGGAGTTCAAAAATTTGGAAATTTTGCAATGAGAGGAATTCGGAATTTGAAAATTAATAAGATTTTCAGCCTGCATAATTCGGCGCGTTGTCTGTTTTACCCTTTATTAGGCTCTGTATGTAGCCACCATAATTTGAACTTTCTTGCATTGAGATAGAGTCCAAAACCAATGAAAATTTAAGACTAGCTCTGCCTAATAAACGGTTAAGTCACATTTAGATTTTAATATTTTTACATTTGAGTGAATCGATTGAAAAATCGTATCAATCGTCTCCTCAGCATTGCAAATACGTTTACAAATACCTATCTATATTTTTTCACAAGTTGATCTTTCTCGAGGACGTAAAGACTATTGTTGAAAAATAGGAAGAAAAATGTACTAATTAATTACACAATTTGTTGTTCACATCCCCTTAGATTAAAAGGAGACAATGACTATTTTATATGTAATTTTTAATTGTGTTGTGAAAGACAAGGAGACAATTATATAACAAAATAACCAAATGCAATTATAGGACTTTTAATTTCAATTTACACCAAGATCCTGTATTTACCTATACAAGTAGCAGAACCTACTTATGCAAATAAAATAATTTAGGTTGTAATTTAAATAAAGATTAAAGCAGTAGTTCGGTTGTTAGTTCGGTTGACCGAACTAATGCAACATTTCAGTACCTAGCAGTAGTTCGGTTGATGTAAAGCACCGAACTGTTGATACCCTTTAGGGGCCGTCATTTTTCAACCTCCCCCTCCCCCTTGGTGATACATGGTGAAGTTTAAGACTACCCCCCACCCCCACCCAACACCACGTATATTTTTCGTATCTATAAAAACTCTCAAATTTTTTAGAACTAGAATTGTCTTGCGCGTGCAAGCGCGCGTGTTGAACGCGTGCGCGTTTGAAAAAATAATAAAAAAATAAATACACGTGATACCTTACTACACCCCGCCTCCCCCCTTGTGACATGTCGTGATTTTTATCAAACCCCTCCCCCCCCCCTTTCAAGCCTCACGTGATTAATGGACGGCCCCTTAGTAGCAATATTTCGGTTAGTGGTGTTAAGAAAATGAAAAGCGGGTATTGTACATACGTATGGAGTCGTTTAGTATTTATTTTAACGTTTTTGCCGTCTCTATTTTATTCTACCTCTATGGAAAGCATGCTAAAAAGCACGAACATAAAGCAAATGTAAACCAGGCCGTAAGCTCCGGGTCACCACTTCCTTCACTAATCTCACTTCGAATAACATCATCCTCCGCTTCCCTCCAAATCTCGTATGCTCCTGCAATGACTCTTGTATAACAATCGGATCACTGAGTGCGTATACTGAGTTTTTTCATTCAATTTCGATAGCGAGAGCGTTTGCGATTTGCATAGGAGTGACAAAGAGACAACTATGTGGCGCGCTTTGTCACCCCTATGCAAATCGCAAACGCTCTCGCTATCGAAAGTGAATGACAAAACTCAGTATACGCACTCTGGTATTTGTTTGAACGTGCGGTGGCCAGGGCGAGTCACCAAGAGATTCGGTTGGTGGCGGAGCTTGTGGCACCAACGACTACGTCGGCTGCACTCCTAAAGTCCGTTTTTAATTCGATGCAAAAAAAAAATGACGCGGTGTTACCGCTATAAAATATATAGGTTTACTCAGTAGATTTTTTTACCGTGAATAGAAGACTCGTGTGACCAAAATCCTTATCACATCAAAGACATTAAAATTTAATTCCTCTTAAGAGCAAAGTCTAATTAAAACACCTACGTAGCACAAACAATTTTTACTTGGAAGTAAAATGGGGTTACCTATTTGGTTTTTGCGTACTAGCCAGACATTGACAGCCTTTGGATTGTATTGAGATGAGACGTGACAGTTAAATTTTTTTGCATTGATTTAAAAAACAGACTTTTCGTCGATGACGCTCCTTGCTCCTTGCCATTCACTGGACTTCTCCAGTGTTGTCTATTAAGGTGAGTAATTTAAATTCTCTAAATACTAAGGTCGCTCTATTCTGAAACGATTTGTAGGAAATACTAAACCACCAATACTCTTTTATAAAATTATTTCTTGTCCCATAGCTGTGTGCAGTCATTCACTGACAGAAAAGACATATAGAGCAATCAATTACATACAATCCATACTAGGTAGTCAGCTGCACCATTGCAAAGAGCGGGTACGTGCAAAAGAATCTTTACTAACACCGGCAAAATAGCCAGGTATAAATTATAATCCATTTATCTATGCTTGGCATTTTGTTCAGACTTTAAACGACTCTAAATCAAAAACCTTTAGCGGTAGAAAACTCGAAAAGATTTGCAGTACTATAGTCTGTAAAATATAGCTTGAGCTCCGCAACAGCTGTCATGGACATTTGCGTCCATGTAGTTTTGAATTTTTTCCCAGAATATTAATTGCACTGTGACGCAAATGTCCATGACAGCTGTCGTGGAACTCAAGCTATATTTTACAGACTATAGCTAGCACTAATGAATCGAACACTCTACTTCCGGCATAGTAATCAGATCTGACACGTGACCAACAAGGCAGTCAAAGGCCCGGTCTCTGAAATGAGAATTTTACTAAGTAATACTCAATATTACTTAAGTAACGATCTGTCACGCTCTTTTCTGAGAAATTTGGCGAGACAGCACTACATTTAAGCAGCTACTTAGCGAAATTCTCAATTCAGAAATTGGTCCAAAGAGTCCTAACTTCTGTTCTATTTTACGACCACATCGTATATCTAAATAACTTGCAGCATTGATACATATTTCGCAGTGGCAAAATATGGTCATAATTGCATTTTTAACTGGCGTTTTTATCACTAGTGCTGAGTAACTTGTTAAGGTGTTTATTCACCTAATTTAGACCTTTTAAAGTGCTATGAATAAACGATGCCCTAACATAGAATGTCGCATCGATACTAGTTGACAAAAATATACCTAAATATGAGAAAGAGTAATCTGCCTTTTTATTAAGTAACTTTCCACTCTATCGGCTTAAGTTAGGCAACTCCATATTATGTATGTATTTTACAGTTCAGAGTAGCCTTAATTAGACAACTCTATACAGAGGAGAATTTACGTAATTGCACTCTTGGTTGTCAGTGTGTTCCACTTTTGAAACTTTAAAATAGAAAAAAAACTGTGACATGTTTTATAAAACTACAATGCCTGGTTCTTAACTAATGAGTTAGTTATTACTAATGACAATTCGGTGTAATAGTACTTACGTTGCGTAGCGTCTTCCTACTTGCTGAACTGTGGGCTAATCGACTTTGCAATGTACCTGTTACACAGAAACATTCCAATAAACAACGCGTAATTTTCGGCAAAAACGCATTTTTATAACATAAGTACGTTCCACGTTTTTTTACAAACAAGTGAACGGACGGTTACGGTTAATAACCGAAACAAATCTGTGATTAACCCTTTCTTATAAGTGTTAACCCATATAGGTACCTACTATGTTATCGAATTATTTCGGTTTACAGAAACGTCTCTGTTTGAAATGGTCTTATTTTATTTTATTTTATTTATTAGGAAAACCTAACAGTACAACAATTTATAATAATTAAATAACTTCACACTTAAAAAACGAATTACAGGTTTTCACGACTTAAGTAACTATTTAATCAAGAGAGCAGTCTGTGTAAAAGTTAGCGAAATTAAAATTAAAATTACATTTTTTTTAATTATATGCCCCAAATAAATAGATAAGACAATATAAATATAATTATAAAATAGATATAAAATATATTATATAGTTATATGATAATATAATTATACAAATATTTGATAAATAAGTAAGGTCTGTTAACATAATCATTTCTGTTACGGTTAGGCATAGAAAGAGGCAATTATTCACTTCGGTGAGGTTCATTATCACCATCATCATCAACCTATTATGTCCCCACCGAGGGGCACGGGTCTCTTCCCTGAGGAAGGTATAGGCCATACTCCACCACGGGGGCCAAGTCCGGATTGGTGGAGGTTTGTAAGACTAGTGGCTGGTCTTACTGTCAGAAGTTTTCAAGCCGCCCTCAGGCCTCTGACTTGGCTTAACGACTGCCATCTATCGACGGCAGCCGGCACCAACTACTTAACGTGCCTTGCGGAGCACGGAACCGCTCGGAAAAATGCCACTAGCGTTAGTCATAGACGGTGACCCATCCATGGACTGAACGCGCCGTATGTTACTTAACCGTAGTGATCGTTTAAGATCACTCAGGCAGCCCAGGCTACGAGCGATTCACTTCGGTGAGGTTAACCGAAACCATTTGAAATTTTGAATTTGAAATCTGTTAACCTTAGAGATGGTTTAACCGAGGTTCGGTTTCATACTGTTAACAAGTCAAAATGTTAACCGTTTGAAAGGGTTAATAATTATGTATGGGTAATCCGTTCTTTGGTACAAACGTTTCATATGGTAATCGCTATAACATCAAGCTCGTCTGAACAAACTACGGCAAAGGAGAATGCTGTACATAGAAAAGCGTTTTTTTTTTGTCTACGTGTCTGTCTCTCTGTCTAAGTGAAATCGATTCAGCTGTTCTCGAGATTTGCGCTTAGCAAAATATTCAGCGATTCATTTTTATATTATACTAGCTGCCCTGGCAAACGTTGTTTTGCCAGATAGGGCTATGAAAAATACATAAAAACCTATTCTCAGACCTACCGAATACACATGTAAAGTTTCATCAAATTCGGTCAAGCAGTCTTAATTAATAAATTAATGAAAATTATATTTATTTACAATTTAATAAATCTCATACCTAGAAACCCACGTTCAAAGGCCGGGCTACAAAGTTAATCAGTCTCAGCCAGTAATAAATTTATACTACACCAATAAAACACTTCATGTCCACACCACGCGCCCCAGGCGAGAGCATATCAAGCAAAATAATTACAAAGTTAACCTCACAGGGTAATTCAATAAAATTGGTCCCGCAATTACAGGGTGTCCCAAAACTCGATGTCAAGCCGAAATCGGGTGAAAAAGCAAATCATATTGGTTATTACTCTTTCCAATTTTTTTTTGTTTTGTAACTCTGCATAATGCTTCTTTAAACTGTAAACAAAATTTCAAAACCAGCTGGCCCAGCTTGGAAGAAAGGGTGACTTTTAAAATAAAACTTATTTAAAAACAGATTGTCCTCAAAATAAAAAAAATTACGTTTTAATTTTGCTTATAACCAGTATGAATTGCATACTCACCCGATTCCGGCTTGACGTCGAGTTTTGGGACACCCTGTATAATAAGTCGGACTATAAACTCTGTAAGTTACATCGACATGTATGTCTCCAATAATAATTGGCTCAAGATAAACTTAGAACGTGTCGTGGTAAAAACTAGGTACTACAGAACGTCTACTCCTGAGCCACATAAAAATAGACATAGGGCCGATTTTTGCATTGAGAATTTTGCTAAGTAACTACTTAACTGTAGTGCTGTCTCGTTAAATTTCTTCGGAAAAGAGCGTGACAGTGACTATTCTTCTTGGAGATAGGTTTAACTTGGTCTTATGGCAGTGGTCAATTATTATCTTTTGTTGTTGTTACACTTTATTGCATAATAACTATAAACCAATCAAAAACCATCCAAGGGCGCGTTCTTGGTGCTGTAGTGTAGTATAAACTTACTTTCAACTTATTATATTTGCACTTTTTGTTACATTGTTACCATATGCGGAAACTTATTTTTAGCTTTTATTAAAATTAAATAATGTGCTATATTGTAATGTAAGCTGCATGTTTCCTTAATAAACTAAAATAAAATAATAAAATAAAATAGAACGTTTCTTTAGTATATACTTAGTTTACGTTCTCAATTCAGAAATCGGTCCATAATATAGCATGTACAGTCGGGGTCTGAAAATGTTTACCACCTTAAGGTTCATAATTGTACAGACAATTATTACGACACAGGGTCGATATTTGTATTGATTTGATTAGATAAAGCATAAAGCTCAGAATAAAGAGTTGAGTATCAACCTGTCAAAGCTTAGAGCAAACCTTCTTCGCTCCCTCAAGAAGGTTTTATTTTATTTATTTTGTAAAAATAGTATTCAATATATTTTCAAACTTTCTATTTTGACAGAGTTTTGATCTGTGTCATTTTAACAAATGCAATAATTTTAAAATAAGAAATGAATTTAGATACTTGTTAGAATCGGGTTATTTCAGGCTTCGGAACCTTGAAAGGTAATAAGTACATTGTTAAAGCATTATACACTATAATGCACATCTTGCGATAAAAAATCAAGTTTGAAAACTGGTAAACATTTTTAGACCCTGCGACAAAGAATCAAGTTTGAAAACTGGTAAACATTTTTAGACCCTGCGACAAAGAATCAAGTTTGAAAACTGGTAAACATTTTTAGACCCTGCGACAAAGAAACAAGTTTGAAAACTGGTAAACATTTTTAGACCCTGCGACAAAGAATCAAGTTTGAAAACTGGTAAACATTTTTAGACCCTGCGACAAAGAATCAAGTTTGAAAACTGGTAAACATTTTTAGACCCTGCGACAAAGAATCAAGTTTGAAAACTGGTAAACATTTTTAGACCCTGCGACAAAGAATCAAGTTTGAAAACTGGTAAACATTTTTAGACCCTGCGACAAAGAATCAAGTTTGAAAACTGGTAAACATTTTTAGACCCCGACCGTACATTGTACATCAGGCCCCACACTATTTTACCCTATGTCGTGGGAACCATTAACAGTGACATCACAAGCATGTAAATATCTAAGTAAATAAGTAAGGAAATAAAAATATTCGAACCCGGGACCTCTCGAATGGTAGGCATGGATGCACTAACTTGTGAGCCACAGAGGCTCTTTAATTCTGTGGCTTGGTACTAATAGCACAGAATACATTCATAATAGTACTGTGATAGGCAAATAACATCATCACGCCACATGCCTTCACGTATCTGAAATATAGACAACTCCTCCCAAAGCACGTAGGATTATTATATATAAGCTAGTGTAAGACTAGAATAAGGGAGTTAAGAGACTGGAGTCTTAACGATGTATTAATTAAAATGTGATCAACCGTTCCTGTTGTTTCTCTGCGCCGCCGTCCTGCAACCACTCCCCCCACCACTGGGCATACTTCAGTACAAGCTAATAGGGCCAATGTCAGTAATCCCCATCCTCACTGCAGCCGTTGATAACTATATATAAAACTATAAATATATACATTTTTCAATACTTTGGCATCAAAAGCAGATTTTGGGCAAAATCTGACTTTGGCCCTTTTAGCACCAGGCCACAGAATTACATCTTTGTAATTTTATTTCTAAAAGAAAGAGAAAGACTGACGAAACAATTATATCGACCGAATGTGTGTGGAAGGGCCAGTAAGGGACTCCCCAGGCGGACATACTTTGACCAAATAGGGGATGTATTAGCGAAGGGCAAGATAAAAGTACCCGAAGCCGGTGTGCGTGCATGCAACGACTAGTGAACTAGTTTGTCAGGATCGTGGCACGTGGTCCTTGGTATCTGCTTACCCCTCTGGTATGCAGGTGTGAGATAAGATAAGATAAGATAAGAATATTCTTGTGAGGCTATGTATATATGTATTTTTAATTCTTTGGACAATAAAAACAAAAAAGTTTTGTTTTTTGTTGGATTTATGCTTCTTTCCAAACAGCACAAACATACACGACGAATCGATGGAGAACTTATTTGTCAAAATCTGGGCATAGGTTTAGGAGTTACGACGGAATATGGAATTGGACACACCTATGTACAGTCGACAGCACATCAACCATCACATTTTAGTAGCAAAGTCGCCCGTAATGCAACGGAGTAGAGTGTACCTACTGTTGTCTGTACCTATTATTATTGTGATTAAAATTCTTTATTGCACAGTTTTATAAAAATAAAAGTACAAAGGTTACCTTAATACTAAGTAAGTAAGTACCTACGTACTTAAATACATACATATGAGCCAAACACATTACCCTCTTTTTGTCCGCGTTTAGTTTTACCTGCATCGGTCGGGTAAAAATGAGTCCTTATTTAGTTACATACGCACAAGCTCACGGTCTATAAGTTGCACAAGGTCAATATTAAACTATAACGCGATATCCGTTTTGTGATCTAATAAGGTCTCAAGTTAATGTGGAATCTACCACAACAGAACATCTCACTTATAAGTGTATGTTTCTGTACGTACCTACGTTTAATACTCAATACTCAATACTTTCTTTTAATTGTGCCTGTAAAATTTATGGAAGTTATTTTTACAACCCGTATTCTGTCTAATCTGAACAGTGAACATATTAATGTTTTGATGACCCTTTTGTTTTATGGATTAAATGCACTGATTGTCCAGTACAAGTTCGCCGATGTCCCGCGTAAAGAATGTAAGAAATTCAAAACATGACATGTACAAAACTCAATTTTAATCTGAACGTTCTAAATACAACGAAAAGTGTTTTCCACAGTGACAATAGTACACGACGTAGGTAGCACCATAGAGGTATTACGGCATTTCAAAAGTGTATCCACAGATATCTCAAATGCTTTGAGATATTTTCAGTTAATATAATATTTGTGTAAATTAAAGTACCTATCTAGCATACGCGATATTTTAATGGGTTATTCACCAACTGGACACACATGACTGGACACACCTGTGTCGAGTTGGTTAAACTCAAATTAGTATCATTTATTCTTTCGTCATCTGGACACACAAAGATTTTTATGTGTGTCCAGATGGTGAAAGGTAAAATAATAATTTTTATGTTTTCCCCAACTGGACACACTCTGTTTTTTTGCAGAAAAGGGTACAGTCACGTTAACAATCGTCTCGCTCATAGAATTATTGACCATTAACAATGGTCGCGATCATAGTGTTCATGTTGATAGTTTAAATTTTTTTCTTGCTATAGGACCTTCATCATAAGTTTTATTCCCTGAATCTCGATTCCCATAATGTCGCTTTGCGAGTTACTTTAATTCCCAGTACTTTGCTCCTTGCTTCACAGTGGTTTCCAGTACGCCCCGTCGCACTAATGGTATAGTCCAGAGCGGTTAAAAGTACTAGGGTAACAAAAGTTAGTAGGTAGTAGTAGTAAGCAACCCTGTTTAATACTGCGCAGTATTAAGCAACACCATGAACTAAGCCACTTGTTTTTCATGAGATTTTATTTTAGTCGCAATCTCTTCATACATACTTCTGCTACCCTAGTACTTTTGTACTATTTACTGTAAAATTATTGTAAAAGTATTGTAAAATTACCCGTTTCCAGCGGTGGAACGTTTGATGGAGGATGATGGTTGTGACAAAACATTCTGCGCATGACTGTACTTCGTCATAAATTCGGGTAAAATTAGAATGTGTGTCCAGTTGACGAAAACATTAAAACGATTTAAATACGTTTCACCATCTGGACACACATAAAAATCTTTGTGTGTCCAGAGATGACGAAATAATAAATGATATTTATTTGAGTTTAACCAACTCGACACAGGTGTGTCCAGTCATGTGTGTCCAGTTGGTGAATAACCCGTTTTAATATTAGTTTCACACGATGAAAGAAGGTTTAATATTTTTGCACAAAAAAGGCTTAAATTATTCGGTAACAAAAAAACAAAACATCATAAGGGTGATTCTCAGAAATGCATAATTTATTTGGCGCATTTTTTTCATATTAACTGTATTTTTTTCATATTTGTAGATTTTGGTAGATGCCACCAAAATCTACAAATATGTTACAATACAATCTTCAGGGGCCAATAAACCTACAATATATGTTACTTTTTATTTAGTTAAAACAAAAAAAAAAATGCGCCAATTACTTACGCAACTTGAGCCAGTTTTTGAGAATCACAGATTAAGTTTTTTTTTTATTTCGGTTATTTTGATGACGTGCGTAAATTATTCAAGAATCAAGAATGTTTATTGTGAGCTTAGACATGGGTTATACAATTAGCAGCAGTTGCTATAAGAAAATAGTATCACCAAACCTTACCTTAACATTACAGGTGTACTCACATTCATCCATCCTTCACATAATATTATTTATATTATGTATATGATGTATGATGGAGACAGCAACAAATCTTTTGATTTTAGTGACAAATAAAATTTTAAAATAAAATCTTTAACTGTATGAGATCTTGTAAACTTTTAGTCCGGATTTACTTATGGGTGTTGTTATATCGGAAGAGTCCGACCAGGTTTCGCTCAGATTCGCAGAGCTTAATCATGGTGAGCAGAGACGGAGCTCGCGTCGTCGGTTGCTCGTCTCGTAAATCCGGACTAAAAGTTTACAATGTGTTGTGCTTACGAAAGTATGAGATCTTTATTGGCAGATAACTTCCACGTTAAGATTATTCCCATTATTGCCTTCAGGTAGACTGTAATCTCAATTTACATAGGGTATCCTAGTGTGGGGTCAGAAGCAATGTATGTGCCTGTATCATCATCATCATCAACCCATTATGTTCCCACCGAGGGGCACGGGTCTCTTCCCTGAGGAAGGTATAGGCCATACTCCACCACGGGGGCCAAGTCCGGATTGTGCCTGTATGTAAAAGTTCAAATTGAAATTCAAATTGTTTATTTTAAAAACCAAAAAATACATGTAAAAATGACGACAATCGTTTAGTGCTAAATACTGTACACTAGACAGTACAATATTATTGTCGTTACATCCTGTCTCCTAAACTAGGCGAAAAAACCTGTATCTTAGGAGAAGGTCCATGTTGATTATGTTTTAAGCTGGCTTCCCACGGTCCGCGATATCGCGGACAGACGCGGACCAGCTCGAACGACTCACCGTGGGAAGGGTCTCCGTCCGCGGTAGCACGGACAGACGATAGGTCAGTTGGAAGAGCCTCTCGTGGTGCGTGGCTGTCCGTGGTCTGCGATATCGCGGACCGTGGGAAGCCAGCTTTAGTCTACCAAAATTAACAAAAATAAAAATCAATTTGCTTATAAGACAATAACTCTAATAAACTGTTTTGTGCAGATTGATAAATAAGCTAAACCAACGATGCATTCAAATCTTTCACCTTGAAGGCCTCGTTCCATTCATTGAATAATCATAATGGTCCGCGAACGGAAGTATCGCAAGAGTCATGATGACAAATTATGGTAAAGAAAAAACAGTCCAAAAAGTGACAAGTCATTTTTTGCTTTAATTATCTATCCGAATCTAGTGATCTAGCAGAATTTCGTCGTGGGAGCTCTTAAGCTTAAAAGATACCTTACGCAGTTGCTGTCGAGGTCGCGGTGGCAGGCCTTAACAAACACTACTGGCATAAACGACATATCCATGAACTAACACTGTCGTAAGCATTACCAATTTTAACTTTATCTATCTATACATATAAATAAAATTCAAAGTCCTGCCTGACTGACTGACTGACTCACTCATCAACGCCCAGCCCAAGCCGTTGGACCAAGGAAGCTGATATTTTGCACAGAGGGTCTATATACATATAATCTAGGCAAGGAATAAGAGCGGATTTTTTGGAATTCAACCCCTAAGGGGGCGAAAAGGGTTGCCAAAAGTTGTATGGGAGGTATAAAGAATGTTGTCTAATTTTCTTGAAACTTAAAGTAAATACTCTTCAACAAAATTGATTGAACACGTGTTTAGCCGTTTTTTCTAAATTTAACTCATAAGGGAGTGAACGGGGTTGTAAAATTTTGAACTAAAGTCCACGCGGACGGAGTCGCGGGAGAAAGCTAGTTCCGGATAAATTTAATAACCTCTGCGAGATAAACTCTACGAGTCAAAGCAGAACCCTCACTTCATTAGCAAATAAGACGTATACGACTCTAAGGCGTATGACTTGAATTCTACATAAAAAAGTCGAACGACACCCAAATTCTGTATTCTAAACACCATGCGACATTGAAATCGAATGAAAAAAGAAATGTCTATCGACTAAAACAGTAATCTGTGAATCCTACGTTCCATTTTCTCGATTGTAAATTGAAAGTTAGCCGAATCTTAAAACATTTACAATTTCACTTTTAAATTGATACATTTTGCGGCAAATTATTACTTTGAGTGTTATTTTATAAACTCAGAAACTGTTTAGGTACAAAATATACGTTATTTAAAAGTTTTATACACTTAACTCTTAAAATTTTCAACTGAAATTTTACTTATAACGAAACGTCAACGTAGGGAACGTAGGGCGAGTCCATTAATAATGGACTTGCCCTACGTTCCGTAATGCGATGAAATCAATTAACCAATCGAATCCGACCAAATTTAGTAGTCCCAAAGTATCTCGCACGGAGTAGGGTTTTTGTGCCTACTGCACCTAAGTGGATTCGCGCTGTAATCGATTTTATCGCATTTCGGAATACACCCACCCTCAACTATCAATGAATGCGTTCAAATTTCATACGCCTTTTGCGAGTCGCATGGTAATTACCATGCGACAAGATGACACCTCAAAGCGAACGAAAATTGTTAGCTAATTTGCGTATACGACTTTGTAAGAATACATGAAACTGATTTTTATGCGACAAATGTCTAATCCTTCGAATGTTTGGCGTCTACGCTTTCAATTCGCATGGGCGAGAATCGGCCTCCTGGTCGGACTCTTACCTCGAGTGTGTAGCGACGTACTTCAGTCAACTTTCCCAGGTACCTACTTTATCGAGGAACTTCGCGAGCAGTCTGGAGGAGGCATTACTTCGTCCAACCTCGAGTGTGTAGCTACGTACTTTGGTTAACTTTCTCGAGTACCACTGTCGAGGAATTTTGCGAGTAGTCTCTAGGAGGCATTACTTCGTCCAACCTAAAGTGTGTAGCTACGTACTTTGGTCAACTTTCCCGAGTACCTTGCCGAGGAATTTTGCGAGTAGTCTGGAGGAGGCGCATACAGTTTGTCAGCACACGGGAATCAAGGGTGAGTGAAATTTTCTTTTTGTGTCTTGTTGGTTGGTATAATGTTTTTTTTTCTTATTCTTCGTTTACAACCCTTCTTTTACGTTTCGAAAACTTGCTCTTAAAGCAACGACGAGGTTGAAGCAAAAGATATCACAACCGTGGCAAGTGGCATACGTAGAGACGTATGCTACTTGCGGTTGTAATTTTAGACAGAGGCCTACCGTCCGTATTGTTTGTTTTAATACGACGTCAAAATGATTTTTTTTGTGAAAAAAAAAACCTTGAGATACACAGTAAAATCGCCCGGCAAAAGACCTATAGCTGATCGATAAACAAATGAGATGCATTACGTGGATGTCATTGTTAACAGTTTGACGCATTTCTTGCTCTAAATTAATGACCGTTATTAATTTCTACATTTACAGCATGACACCAGGATGTTTTTTTCCAAGTAACAGTAAGTTATTAGGTACCCATTTGGAGTGAGTGAATGAAATATTATATTTTTATATTATTGGAATGAGTTAGTGAAATATTATAACACCAATCCGGATTTGGCTCCCATGGTGGAGTAAGGCCTGTAGCTTCCTCAGGGAAGAGACCCGTGCCCCTCGGTGCCGACATAATGGGTTGATGATGGATGAGTGAAATATTTATTTATTTACTAAAGCATTTTTTCGCTCGTAGCCTGGGCTGTCTGAGTGATCTTAAACGATCACTAAGGTTAAGCAACACTTGAAAACTTCTGACAGTAAGACCAGCCACTAGTCTTACAAGCCTCCACCAATCCGGACTTGGTCCCCGTGGTGGAGTATGGCCTATACCTTCCTCAGGGAAGAGACCCGTTGCCCCTCGGTGCAGACATAATGGGTTGATGAGAATGATGATTCATTATACATGCCCACCTAACCAGAGAAACAACAATAGAAGTGTTGTTTAATTTTGTAACCATTTTTAATATTTAGGACAATGTCAATGACTACCAATATTAAAACCTACTACTCGAACTTACTACGCATTCCGATGAGCAATCGGATACCGTGCTGCGAATGGCAATCGGTTTTCGGTCACATAACTGTTACCATTTTAAAGTTAACAATACCGTACAGTGGATTTTCAAGCCACTAAACTTTCAGCTTACATAGGAAATAAATTAGATTTTGAAGTGCAGCCCAGAATTACTATACGCTCATCATCTTAAATAAAGGTTGTCTGGAAGATATGACTTTTACTGAGAAGGCCGTCGTCTGTACTTTTAGGTTAAGAAATGCTTTTCTTTTTATGTACAACTAGCTGTGCCCCGCGGTGTTATCACGCGATCGCGCGGTTCATCGATTTTCCCATGGGATTAAGATATTTTCCCGCAGTAAAACGTAGCCTATGTGTAAAACCAGGGTGTCAGCTAACTCCATACCAAATTGTATTAAAATCGCTCCTGCCGTTAAGACGTGAAGAATTGACAAACATACACACTCACAAACTTTCTCCTTTATAATATTAGTGAGATAAAATGCGCTTAGGTTAGGTTGTCTGGAAAAGATAATAAAGTTCTAAGTAATAAAACCGCCAATTGTAGACCAATACTATACGGAAACTACAATAATTATGTATCCTGGTTGAGGAATAAGCTGTTACAAATCTAGATATCTATCTATCCTAAGAACTGCTAAAAAGTCAATAACTTCTCGCCAAAAAACCCAGATATTATTTAAATCTGTGGTGTTTGCTGGATACAGTCGACGGCACGTCAACCTCCACATTTTAGTTGCAAAGTCGCCCGTAATGCAACGGAGTAGAGAGCATGGGTGTATAGGATGATGTACTGTCGACTGTACCTATTTATGAACACTTTTTTTTATAAAAGCTTTAATGTCCGTGCCTGGCCTTATAATACGTAATTTTCTTCTCTATCGGGTTAAACATTTAGACAAGTGTTAAAATATGTGTGTATTTGACAGTTCATAATCGTCATCATCATCGGCCTATGGTTGTCTAGGTTGTATAGGCCTCTTCCAATGCACGCCACTGAGCACGGTCCTCGGCTACTCTCATCCAGCTCTTGCCAGCCGCTCTGCGAAGATCATTACTGCACCGAGTCTGAGGACGTCCTACACTACGTTTACCGATCCGCGGTCTCCACTCAAGAACTCGTCTACCCCATAACTGTGTTGTTCAAACAGTCGCCGTATCATATGACCGGCGCGTGCGCCCCGTCATCACAATCAAACACAATCATGCGCAGACGCAACTATTATTGAAACCGGTCGTGAACTCGTGAATCGTGATGCACTTACCACGATATGATAGCTATTATTATCTGTCCATGTAAGTTGACATGACACTTGCTATGTCATGCCTACTACAGGACATATTGTACATTCACACTTTATAGTCTTATGACTTGATTTCCTATGGCGGTTTTCCATGTTTGTGTTAATGAAATACCCACAACACAATGAAAAATTAAAATGTGTAAGTACTAAGCGATTTTTTGTAGATCTTGTAAGTGTTTAGTTTTTGACGACCTCTATGGCGCATATATTACTTTAGTATGCGAGGTTAAAAAAAACCTTTTCCAACGGAGCCCTACACTGCGCGTGGCTTGACACACACATGACCGATTTTTCTCTTATAACATATATTTTTTTACATACCTACAGGCACATACATTGCTTCTGGCCCCACACTAGGATACCCTGTGTCGTGGGAACCAGAAACAGCGACGTCACAAACATGTAAACATCCAAGGCCTGGGTTTCTTTTTTTTTGTCCCCAGCCGGGATTCGAACCTGGGACCTCTCGCATGGTAGGCAGATGCACTAACCACTGCGCAACAGAGGTCGTCATCTTATGAGATGCGTAATCCTACAAATAATTTGTTTACATTTGTTTGTTTTGTTTGTTTACATCGCTTTGGTGATATTATTATTTACTGTTCTTCTCTATGTTTAGATTGCATGCTTTTTTGTTTATTTCTTATTTTTTTAAAGTGCTTACTATGCTTGTTATGGCTTAAAAATCTGTACGAAGTATTTAGACACCATGTAAGGGAAACTGAATGCTGAAACACAGACTATTCGTCTAGTTCAGCAGCAGTCGCTCATTAATTGGACAAACAACCTACTCTTCTACCACTTAGCGTAAGCCAATTTACATGTAATTTATTATTTTTTCTGAATAAAGTATTATTATTATTATTATTATTTATGGTACATTCGACAGCCTATAATCCTATACACCCATGCACTCTACTCCGTTGCATTACGGGCGACTTTGCAACTAAAATGTGAAGGTTGACGTGCTGTCGAGTGTACATTTATATGGTACTGGGAACCAATAACGTTACGAATTTACGATAGACTCTATAGAAAGTATGCAGTGACTAATCGGTGTATTGACCTTCGATGGGCTCCGATGATGAGAGTGATTTTGTCCAATAGGCTACATGACCGTTTTCTAAAAACCATCTCATATTTTTTGTTGGTGTTCATGGAGTCCACAGAAAGTGGTCATTATAAATTCTTTCGTGTATTTCTTCTGAAAAAGGCAAATGAAAATTTACTTTTGAAATAAGCCGCCAAAACGTTATCTTGGGCAATATGGCGTCGCACAGGCATTGTGACGTCACATCCCAGAAAACCGACCAATGAACGTAAGAAAGAATTAATGATAGACGTCGTTTTTACTGACATGTGACGTCATTATAGCATCGGCCAATCCAGGCCGTTTTCGGCAATGGCTGTAAATACATAATTATCAAATTTTATGTTGTGTTAATTACAAATCAAAATGGTTTTTTTAGTTAAAATGCCTAAAAGCGGTTTTAAGACCTATAATTCATACGAATACCTATAAATAATACTGTTTTTTTCACACTGTCAAATAGCCTATTAGCAGATAGGCACAGTTGACCTTGGATATCACATTTTAGTTGAAAAGTTAACCTTTACGTAAAAATAGAAAAATATAATTTGCTTGCACAATTACAAAACCTAGGAATTAATTTAGTGATTTAAAGAATTATTTTAAAAAAATGACCTAAGCTTTTGGCTAAGATAGACATACATTCAGTTCAGTTCAGCTCATTTTGTGTTGTAAGAGCTAGGGGTGGGTGGGTTGTCCCATCCTTTTCTTTGATTAGCAGGTTTCTATAATAATTTTCCTATTTTAATTTTCTTGTAAATGTATTAAGATTCGAACTTCACGTCATATTTAAGGTAACCAAGAAAATCTGTAACTCGAGAAGTCAAATCTATTTATAAAGAAACATAATACCTATTCAGTTATTTATTTCTTATTCTTTAGTAACTCCGTGGAAATCTATACCTAATTGGCCTTACTAAAGATATTTTGTAAGTAATATACTTTCGCTGTTGATTTTCCTATTAAAAAATAAATAAGATCGGAAAGGACGCATCCGGACTTGGCCCCCGTGGTGGAGTATGGCCTATACCTTCCTCAGGGAAGAGACCCGTGCCCCTCGGTGGGGACATATTGGGTTGATGATGACGAAAGGACGCGTAGGTACTTCGTTTTTTTAAAGTCCCTAGCCCGGCGCATGTAAATATGGGCTTAGAAATGACAAACAAAACAATGCTTGTTTGCCACTTAATTCCATTGTAAAGTTAGCTTTGCCAGCAAAGGTAGTATGTGGAGGCGAGTCGCGCGCGACAACATCAAAAGTCGCGAGAATTTGACAGTTAATGTATTGGAAAGTCGCGACTTTTGACGTTGTCGCGCGCGACTCGCGTCCTCATACTACCTTTGCAGACTCTAGTACTTATCGTCTCTGTTCTATGCCGCGGTTAGACAGACGAACATAGCCAAACTATAAGGGTTTCATGTTGGCTACGGAAATCTAAAAACAATGTCACTCATTTGTTTGCTTAAGGTAAGTTCCCCATTAGAGCGTATCTTTACAACATTAGACCACCAGTTGTTAATGATGCGATTCGGGAGTGGGTCATTAGAAAAACTATGAATAAAATAATTAAACATACAGGCACATACATCGCTTCTGGCCCCACACTAGGACACCCTGTGTCGTGGGAACCAGAAGCAGCGAAATCACAAACGTGTAAAAATCCAAGACCTGGGGTTCTTTTTTCGTCAGACAGGGTTCGAATCCGGGACCTCTCGCATGTTAGGCAAATGCACTAACCGCTGCGCCACAGATGTTTACTGTAAATTATTTTAAAATCGAAGTCGTGGTCGTTACTTTTAGGTATGCGATAACTGTTTATCCATTGACAGTTTAGTAGGCAAGACATTTTTTATCTAATTGACACACTTATTGAAGTTGAATCCTCCCTGGCAGACGAAAATGAACGCTCTCGTGAACTTTTGACGTTTAAGGACGGGTTTATCAATGCATCTATAGGAGGTAGATAGGGAAACAAATACGTTGTCTTCATTGCAAAATATTCTTAACGATAAAGATTCTTCGCGGGTGACTCAAGACCTATCTGACTTGGAAACCATGAAGGACCCCTATTTGCTGCAGTGGGCGTGAAATGGCTGATGATTATAGATTCTTTGAACAGTAGCGTAGGAATTATTTTGGCTTAGCACTGGTTGAGGACGGGTTTCTAAATTGAGAACTTCACTAAACAAGTAATACTTAAGTACGTTCTGCTCTTTTCTGAGAAATCGGACGGGTTAAGTAGTTACCTACTTATCGAAATGCTCAATTCAGAAACTGGCCCTTATTGTTAAGAGGCTCCGGAGGGCAACACTAGCGCAACCGAGGAAAAAATAATAATTTAAAATTGAATTTGCAAAAACTGTCCGTATTAATAATCATCTCAACCCATTACGTCCCCACCGAGGGGCACCCGGATCTCTTCCCTGATGAAGGTATAGGCCATCCACAACGGAGGCCAAGTTCGGATTGGTGGAGGATTGTAAGACTTGTGGCTGGTCTTACTGTCAGAAGTTTTCAAGCCGCTCTAAGGCCTCTGGCTTGGCTTAACGACTTCTATCGACGGCAGCGGCACCAACTGCTTGCTAATCATGTTAGTAGTGATTTTAATCTTTTAGCCGACCAATGGCCGTGAACCAAAGGCAAAAAACGTAGACCTAGGTAGCATTAACTCCAAACAAGGGTGTGAAATATATTCCCTTGAAGAGCTTAGGGAAAGATGTTGCGTGTTTGATAGATTATGATAAGGAATATATTAAAGAATGATAAGACGAAGTCCGTAAACAATGTGTCTTGCGCATAATCTTATCTTTTAGAATTAAACCACATAGTACAGGTGCTAATCCAGTTTACAGAAAAGTAACGTTTTATTGAATTTTTTTTTTCAATATTATTTTCTTGTTTTTACGGCTTTCTGATTAGAAGTAGCGCTGTTTTGATAGTGATGCTTAAAACCACATGTAAGTATGAAATGGACAATCGTCTACGTAGGACAATACTATAAAATGTAGTAAAAGATGTTTGGTGTTAAAAAATAGATACATATTTAATGGTATTCAGAGGACAATTTGTGCCTAGTGTCCAACACATTCATGAGTAATATTTTTTAAATTTAAAAATTCAGTAATTCAGCTAAAACTGTTCTGAAAAGAATAAACGTGGAGTTTATTACCTATGTTACCTATATTACCTATTACCTTATTTACCTATGTTAAAAATTCAATTGTTATGTTCACTATATACCTATGATTTTATGAATAAATATTATCTTATCTTTATCTTTATTAGCTAGCTTCTTCACCATATTAATCTATTAATTGTGAAACTAATAACTTTGATGTTCTTTATGAACGTAAGTAAACATTTTGTTTTTAATATGATTAAAAATGTTTTTATTTCATTTATACAAATGACCTCAGCCAGTGTGTTCTTCGATGTTTGTAATGTCTTGACTGGTTATCATAACATTGGGTATCCTAGTTTGGGACCAGGTCTAATGATTGTGTTGTATAGCAGTTATGTCTTAACTTGTATCTTTTCATCAAATAGCAGGACCTAGAGTATGTTAATACATTATAGTACAAAGACAACTGGATGAACATGAAGATTTAGTTTCATTGCCGATTCAAGTCTACGCGCGCACACATATCAAAGCTTCTCGGAATCAGTGGTATAACAAAACACGTCACTTGACTCGATCGTGTATTCGACCTGTCATCGTTTATAGTGGACTAACAGAATCGATGCCCTGCCCCTCTCTCTATTCTGTTAGTGCATTATAGTACGATGACAGATACAACGGTCGGGTCACGTGACGTGTTTTTTCACACCATTGACGCCTGTTCCTGTTCGCTTTGACTTGAAGCGGCAATGAAACTAATACGCCATGCTCTACCAGTTGTCATTGTACTACGATGCATAAGAAGAATCGATGCCCTGCGCTTCTGTGATCTATTACGCTACAAGTGTAGCAGTACCATAACCAAGCTGATGCGCGTGAGTGCCCGTTCCGTCGAGTCACACCACGACCACGTAGTGGCAGTTAGTTTCACTTTACTGGCGGCCGTAATCAGACGGCTGGCTGACGAGGAATTCTAACCAGCCAGTTCGGTGTAAAAAGTTTTGTTGTGTAGTTTCTGAGCGAGTTTTTTTTTAAACTCAGTGCTGTGAGAGTGTTATTTTTTTTGAAATTTTGGATTGCCTGTCGGTGCTTGTTCTTTTTTAAAGGTAAGTGTTCGAGTCTTGTCAAAGATATTGTTTTAGTTCAGTTTGTTAGACGTTTGATTCTCTATAATGTTGCATGAGATACAGTACTGAAATTCTTAACGTTCTATTACCTGTCTGTTGTTATTTTTTAAAAGTCTGAGTTTCAGTAGAAATTAAATGGAAAGCAGTGGAAGCCTAGTCTGTGGGGTGACAATGGATTGTTCTAAGTATTCTGTGTACCTTTTCTTTTGCAGGTAGGTACAGTCGACAGCACATCAATCTTCACATTTTAGTTGCAAAGTCGCCCGTAATGCAACGGAGTAGAGTGCAGGGGTGTATACCATGATGTGCTGTCGACTGTACATAGTGTGTGCGCGTCTTCATTCTTGTTTATGCGGATTGGAACAATATATAAATATATATATCTAATAAAAAAAATAAAAAAAAAATATCGGGAATCATGTGGATAGAAAGTATTGCAAATTATGCAGCTTAATCCGTTTAGCATTCTAGGCGTTAAAGGGTTAGCTATAGAACATAATATATAAATCTCCATATACTTATACGATAAAGGATGATTGCAGTCATCAATATGAACGAATTTAACATTGCAGAAAAATTAAATTTAAAAAATGACAGCTGTTTTTTAATAATTATAATTATATAATAAAGCCGCAGGGCAGGTGTTGTCCTTAGTAAAGCGTCTTCAGGATCTTAGGCTGACATTCAGAGACGAAAACTAAGCAAAGACTAGTCTCAGAAATGTCAAAATCACGTACTTAAAAATATTTCGTTTTCAGAATCGAATCTTAGCAAGTTTAGTATGAAATGGTGCTTATCTAAGTGGTAACTAGTCAATATCGGTGACTTTACGTGAACTTAGAACTGTCACTTCTAAGCCACAATAAGTTCACAGACTACTCCAATCGTCATTTCACTGACGTTCTACGAGCATTATCTGTGGGATTTTTTTATTCACTCTGACATATATAAAATTGTATGATGTTGTCCTACTCTCGTGTAGCAATGTAAAACTTAAAAAACCGGTAATAACTACATCACTAAAAAATAATAGACAGTATAGATGACTTTCTTAGGTACTGTGAATACGAAAATTACGGCGCTTTACTAAGTACGACTTTAGTTTACTTTGCTAAGACTGATCTAAGCGTGAACTTGATTCGTCTCTGAATGTCAGCCTTAGAACACTTCATCAAGTCTGGATCATCTGGGTCTGGGTCATCAAGATGGATCAAGTGACCTATTTTTCTTATCTTAGCTACACGCTGATGAAAACGACCCACTATTGTACTAATTTCGGGTGCGTGCGACACACACAATGTAGGCAGCATCTTACTAGCTAGCTAATAGATCACTTGGTTTGAGTGTAGGTACAAGATCGTGAACTAGTGCCATCGAGAGAAAAAAAAGTTGGATAGATTGTTTTTTATTGCACAGTCGACAGCACATTATCATACACCCATGCACTCTAGTCCGTTGCATTACGGGCGACTTTGCAACTAAAATGTGAAGGTTGACGTACTGTCGAATATAACAAAAATAGATAACAACCTATAGTCAAACCGAATTCCGGTCACTATGGACGTCCCCTCATGATTCATTTACTTATTTAAGGGCTGATTTTTCAATAGTCAAATAACTTTTATCTGAGGAATAAAAATGGCGGTTTGACATAACTTTCATACATAAGCTGTCAAACCGCCATTTTTATTCCTCAGATAAAAGTTATCTGACGTTTGAAAAATCAGCCCTTATTCGGATATAGGTAATACAGGCATGCCACTTAATTTAAACTTACATTATAAAATTTTGTACTAGGTATGCATCCAAAAACAATTATCTCACTAAGTACTATATTGTAAGTAAGTTAGAGATGACCGAAATTCTCAATTCATAAATCGGCCGATAGACACATAAATACAAATCTTTCCTCTTTATAACATTAGTGTAGATGTAGATTAGTGGTAACGTATCTCATCCACTTCTATTATTTTGAGAAGTACATTCGATGCAGGTGCCACACCTTAACATACAGATTCTCGCAGATTTAAACACTGATTTGATTCCCTGAAATAATTCCTCATTTTCCAATAAAATTCCTGACATTTTAAGTAGACGAAAGAGTGAAATCGTCTAAGGGCCTGCGCAGACGACGGACTTTTCTCCGCGGACTTTTTTATCCGCTAAAATAGATTGCTTACAACTGTATCGAGTAGGTAACGCAAACGAGGGATAAAGGTCATAGCCCACTTACACGACTCTGCTCCCACCCGGCAAAAATAATATCATTCAAATATGGGCTTTAAATATTGCTCTTTAGATATATTTTACAAAAAGAAAAGAAAGAAATAAACTCACGCCCGTTATCTCCGAAGGGGTAGGCAGAGGCACCAGTCTCTAGAACTGGACCCACGTTTTGCCGAGTTTATTAGGTCCCAAACGTGACAAGTGGCAAACCTGTCGCCGTTATCCGGGCACAATTTATCTAAATATATTTTACATTGGCATCATAACAGCTCGACAGCTCGCTGTCAGCTGTCAGCTAATTTATGATGCCATTTATGAGCAATATTTAAAGCTCATATTTGAATGATGTTATTTTTGCCGGGTGGGAGCAGAGTCGTGTAAGTGGGCTATGACCTGTAATTTTATTTTTTATTTTATTTGTTTACAAATCCAACAGCACTAGTTAAATAATATTAACAGTTATAAATATAATTATATTTAAAATTACTACGAACAAATAGTCCGCGGATCCGCAGTCCGCGGAGAAAAGTCCGTCGTCTGCGCAGGCCATAATGGTAGCATCTGTTAAAGCTCTTCTTTTAGTATATTTTGATTTCAAAACCACTACATGTGAAGAATTTCATAAAATTATAATAAATGATCAACAGTTAGGTATTAAAAGCAGAATCAAGTAACTACAAATAAATCTTCATGACATGAAGAGTTACATGTCATGTAGTGTTTAAGCCAAGTCAGAGGCCTTAGAGCGGCTTGAAAACTTCTGACAGTAAGACCAGCCACTAGTCTTAGAAGCCACCACCAATCCGGACTTGGCACCCGTGGTGGAGTATGGCCTACACCTTCCTCAGGGAAGAGAGCTGTGCCCCTCGGTGGGGACATAATGGGTTGATGATGATGATGTAGTGGTTTATTAAAGGTTGATTTTTACCTTTGTAATTTTTCGAATAAATATGTTTTAGTACTTGTACTTGTGTATTTTTGTCTTTCCTTTGTATTGACATTGTATAACTTTCCCTGTTTCCATGACAATTGGCTGAAATTTGAGATATGTCAGGAAAATTCCTGTCATCTGGTAACCCTAAACACAAAGTCCAATCATGTGTACAATCTATAGTGAAGTTGATAACCTAATAATGAAGATGTAAAGTATTGAAATTACTAATTCATTAGCAAAAGAGGGAAATCCGCTACTATAAACACGTTACCTGGTAGTATTTCCTTGTGTAGTCATCAACACACATGGTCATTGGTCAGTGTCAGTCACTCCATATTACGTCTTAAACAACGCATCGTAAGAGCGATAATCCAAAAAAAAAAACAAACATGTCAGGAATATAACGGCTAACAAAAAGTTTTTTTTTTAAATAACTTCTGGCGTGAGAATAGACAATTTTTTTTTGGCTCGATAGGCTCGATTTTGTTGCACGCAGTAGGGTGTTTAACTAATTTTTTTCTTATTGCATATCTCGAAAATTTACTTTATTAAATTTAACTCGTGTTTTAATGAATTTCGTCAAAGTTTTGTTAACTTTATGTCCGACGCTAAATGAAATGAATCATAAAATTATAATGCAGACATATGGGGTATTAATAGAGAATCTGTGCAATTTTTTTATATACGTATAGAATATTTCAGCTTACCATAACAATTATTAGGTATTATTATTTACATTTTTTTTTACACACAGGCACATACATTACTTCTGGCCCCACACTAGGATACCGTGTCGTGGGAACCAGAAACAGCGACGTCACAAACATTTAAACATCCAAGACCTGGAGTTTTTTTTTTTTATCTCTCCAGCCGGTGATCGCACCCGGGACCTCTCGCATGGTAAGCAAATGCGCTAACCGCTACGCCACAAAGGCCGTCATTATCTATTATTGTCTATTTTGGAATATATCCATATAAAAATTATTAGTATTACATACCTATATTAGTAACTATCTCTAGGTAAGTTAATGGTATTTAATTGTGTTTTGAAGGTCATGACAAAACTGATTACTTTAATCGAAGGGGCCATGTTAAAAGATAACACATAGCCGTGGTAGTTTTTTTTCACTACTACTACTACTACACCTTGCATTGTGATCAGTTGAAAACTCATTCCAGTCATGTGACAAACAAATCGGGCTCAAACTATGAAGTCACAACCAGCTTATAATGTTTGTGTCATTTATTGTTATAAATCATTATTCGAAATTATCTCGTAAAATGTTTTTGTGCATCTCTTTAAGAAACAGTTTTAAATTCAGTACTTTATTTCTTGCATTTTGAGGCAAGATCATCATCGCTTTATATAGTAAAATGGGGAACTTGCATTTTGAGGCTCTAGAAACACCGAAGAAAATATTCTTATGATTTTATTTGTTTTATTGTCTTGAGTTGAGTTGTCATGGAAATGTCTTCGTTCGTATTAAAGCGTATCACTTCACTCTAAATTTGACGCTAGTTCCCCATTATATTATATTATAGACTGCTCATGAATAAATCACCAGTATTGCATCGTCGCGGGTAATTCTTGATGTGAGCTGTTCTTCCAGTCTGAATCATAATTTCATTTATTATTACGACAGTGTATATCGGGTATTTCCAACTTCCTCGGCCGGTTTCACATTGAAAGATAATTAATCGTCACGGCATGGCATGACTCATCGTTGGAGAGTTCATACAACTTTCACAGAACTGTCTTAGTAAATGTATGAAATTATATTATATTATTATGTGTACTTTTCATGTATTTATCCTATCTAAAATTACACTATGCCTATAAGTTATTTTCATACACCTCCTGCGGTTTACTGGTAGGAAATGCGTGTAGGATTGAGTCCGCCGCGTTGCCATTGTAATTTTTACTTATGTGCAATAAACGTATCAATAATAATAATAAATTACTTGCTCCTCTACTCTCAAAGTTATTGTGTCCAAATTGTGTTACAATTAAAGCGTGTGTCACTGTTGGAGTTAGCGACTTAGAAAGGGCTTTATTTGTAAGAAATACCATTAAATATAGGGGATGTAAATAGTTAGGCGTCGACCTCTGTGGCGCAGTGGTAAGTGCATCTGCCTACTATGCAAGCGGTCCCGGGTTCAACTCCCGGCTGGGGACAAAAAAGTCCCCAGGTTTGGGTGTTTACATGTTTGTGATATTTGACATGGTAAATATAAATAGGGAACACTTTATTGTAAGTACATAAAATTGACTATACACAGATATCCATTCGTTAATCTAATCGCAATGTAGTGTAAATACATCGAATTGTCAAGTAAATCATAATTACTTTTATGAAATAGGATCCAGGCAACATCTACTTGTTAAGGTTATAGTGCAATGTAAAACCAGCCAGTCACGTACGCCTTATACTTTGTGTGAAGTTTCCGCAAATGTACACAAAGCATCGCTGTTAAGCGTTTTAAATAGTTATTATGTCAAACTCATGGACTTGTAGTACATAAGATACAGGTTTTTATACCTAGTTTAGGGGTCATAAGTTCAAGTTAATCTTGTCACTATGTCCACCAAGTGACACCTTGCCACTATCTTCACCAATCCGGACACTCCCCCAATCCGGACTCGGCCTCTGTGGTGGAGTATGGCCTATACCTTCCTCCGGGAAAAGACCCAGGCCCTTCGGTGGGGACATAATGGGTTGATAATGATGATGATTTAAAATATTACATTTCCAAAGGGAATTTCTATGAAAACATAAAATAAAGACTTGATAATAAATTCACTATGGTTTTCAAATTAGCATGTTGGTTAGTATGATTGCTTTAACGAAACGACATTGAATCAACTCGCTCAATTTTATGTAAATGTGTACCAATATTTTGTTAGCCACTTAAACTGAGGCTATTGTAGGTGGTCATGTGATGCTGTTATGAATACATAAAAAGGTTATTTACATTATGTTTACTTCTCTGTTAACAGTATGAAGACCACTGTTGAAAGGCAGCCTGTGCAAAGTGGTCGACAAATAACTTTGACAAAGGAAATTACTTTGACTTCGGAGGGACTAAGTTCAGCGGTCTAAAGGACAAAGTCAAATTGTCATTTAATTTTGTACAAAAATACCATGGGAAATGTAATATTTTATATCATTATCATCATCATTATCACCCCATTATGTCCCCACCGAGGGGCACGGGTCTTTTCCCTGAGGAAGGTATAGGCCATACTCCACCACGGGGGCCAAGTCCGGATTGGTGGAGGCTTGTAAGACTAGTAGCTGGTCTTACTGTCAGAAGTTTTCAAGCCGCCCTAGGCCTCTGACTAAAACTCTTATAATAAAACTAGCTGCCCCGGCAAACGTCGTTTCGTCATATTTTTTTTTTTCAAGTTAGGGCTACGAAAAATAGATAACTACCTATTCTCAAAACTACCGAATATATTATGTAAAGTTTCATGAAAATCGGTGAAGCCGTTTTAGAGGAGTATGCGCACTAACATTGAGACATGAGAATTTTAATCAATCAATCAAAATGTTATTTCAACGTAAAGAATTTACATTCTGCTTGTTGAATGTCAATGTACATACAGTTATGTATAATGTTAGCCGCTGCCTTGGGGCCGTCTGTAGTGGAGAAAAAGGCAGCGAAAAAAAAACTCCACTCTGACCATCTTTTCTCAAATCACCTTAAAGCTAATACAAATCAAACTTAGAAAATAATATCTTGGATGTGTTGAACACTAGACACATTTATCCTCTGATTAAATTTAATATTAGACTACTATTTAATGCCATACGTCCTTGTCTTCTAAATAATCGTTGATTTTATAATAAGTAATTAGAAGATTAGTAGAAAGATATTCTGTAAGCACGTATTGGAGTCTTTCAAGTAAGTGATCCGATACGTCCCACTTCAGGGCATAGACCTTCAGACACTCAGGTTTTCTCACGATATCTTCATTCGCCGGTAGCTAGTGGTATAGCTATAACTTCACAATTTTTTTATTACCTAGGGGCCGATTTTTGGATTGACAATTTCACGTAAGTAAATACTTAAGTAACGTTCTGTCACGCTCTTCTCTGAGAAATTTGGCGAGACAGCACTATGATCCATTTGTATATACTTGACATTTTTCTCAGACTTTAAACGATAAACCAAAAACCCTTAGCGTCAGAAAACTCGATACCGTTTGCAAATTTAGCACTAGCTAGCACTAAATTTGCAAACTCTTTCGTTTCGAGCCCTCTACCGCTAAAGGTTTTTGATTTATTGTCGTTTAAAGTCTGGGAAAAATGTCAAGTATAGACAAATGGATCATAGAGTTAAGTAGTTACTTAGCGAAATTCTCAGTTCAGAAATCGGCCGTTAGTAACGTAAATTACTTTTCTCGTTTTGTCATTTCTTCTGAAAACCTGACCTAACCATTCACATGTTAGCTTATCAAGAAATTTTATTGTCTTCTCCACAGTCGAACCGTCCATGGCACATATTTTTTTCTTACCTAGATAATTAGAAGATCGTGACAATGCTATTTATGTCATGTCTACGAAGCAGTAGATTGATCTATTAGTTCCGTGACGTCAAACAGTAAGGCTAAGGAAAATATAACCAGTGCATTAAGTATACAGGTAATCGAACCGAATTTCGCAAATATACATTTTAAACGTGTTTGACATGTTATGACAACACTTATGTTTTTATGTAAATGAAATTAAAATTATTTATTATTTATAATGGTTGTGGAGCAATGATATTGTAATAAGAGTGATAGGTATTTTAAATGAAAGACATCTTAATTTATAACTTATGTTTGTAGATACAAACATTTCACATTAAACATTTCATTTAGATAAATTAAATTAGAAATATTTGTTAGTTTTATATAAAATAATAAACATAAAAAATTACGTAGAGGCACATAGGTACAATCTGTAATGGTTATACAAAGCAATGATTTTTAAATATGGGATGATAGTTATTTTAATCGAATGACATATTAATTATATTAATTAGTTTATAGATTAGTTAAATAGAATGTTAATTATTTTTTTATCATAATATTGTACCCATAGATTAAGACGTAAACGTTACTTCGCAATCTACCTCGAATTGTCATAGTAGTCTACTAATTATCTTCATCATCAACCCATTTTGTCCCCACCGAGGGGCACGGGTCTCTTCCCTGAGGAAGGTATAGGTCATACTAATAATTAATAATAATAATAATAATAATAATAATAATAATAATAATAATAATAATAATAATAATAATAATAATAATATAAGTAAAATAATAATTGTAACTGTTCACTTTACTGTAATTTGTCTAATAATCTGCTTTGTCAATTGTTTACAATAAGTTATAATTCAAAAATGTATTGAATGCTGTTGCACGCCTGTTATTGGGTATTAGGCTAGACAAGAACCACATTAGTATAAGAACTCTGTATTTTTGTGCTTAATACCTGTTGGCTATGTCAATAAAATATATATATATAAATATAAATATACTCCACCACGGGGGCCAAGGCCGGATTGGTGGAGGCTTGAAGACTAGTGGCTGGTCTTACTGTCAGAAGTTTTCAAGCCGCCCTAAGGCCTCTGACTTGGCTTAACGACTGCTATCTATCGACGGCAGCCGGCACCAACTGCTTGCGAAGCACGGAACCAGTCGGAAAAATGCCTCTAGCGTTAGTCATAAATGGTGACCCATTCATGCACTGAATGCGCCCTATGTTGCTTAACCTTCGTGATCGTTTAAGATAACTCAGGCAGCCGGGGAAAAGCATTGACAGTACCTATTTAATGATTGTGTAATGTTTTAGTTTACGTTCTAAACTCCTATGCCGTAGAGCGACATAAAATACATTGTACTATAGTAGCCAAATGTAACACCTTACGAAACTATAATAATCGACTTCAAAAGTGTCAGGTCGATCAAGTAACGTCTAAGCGACACTGGCCCCATCTAGCGGCATGAGCCAAGAGGATAAAAAATAATAGGCTATTAGACCGATTACTGAAAACCAACTCATATTTTTTGTTGGTGTTCATGGAGTCCTTGCCTAAGCAAGACACATATGCTTGAAGTATCTCGGATAAAACTCATCAGTTCCTATACCGCGCACGCAAAATCCTTAAAGACTCCCATCGTCTGTCAAATTTCATGTCAATAGGCTATTTGACCGATTTCTGAAAACTAACTCATATTTTTTGTTGGTGTTCAAGGAGTCTTCCTCAGAAAGTGGCTATTTCAAATTTTTTCGTGTATTTCTTCTAAAAAAGGCAAACGAAAATTTACTTTTAAAATAAGCCGCCAAAACGCTATCTTGGGCAATATGGCATCGCACAGGAATTACGACGTCACTTGCCAGTAACCAACCAATGCACGTAAGAAAGAAAGAATTACAGACGCCATTACATAATAGAATCGGCTAATCCAGGGCGTTTTCGATACAATAATTATCAAATTTTGTCTTGTGTTTTTTACAGATACATAACTGTTTTTTTTAGTGAAAATGCCTTAAAGCGGTTTTAAAAGTCATACTTTATCCTACGTATTTATATCCTTTTTTTTAACGGGGTGAAATGCTGTTGGGCACCATAACCGCCACCCCTGAGGGAGGGTGACGGCCGTGTGTCAGACTCTCCTACATAGAGTAGGCATACTGACTAAAACACCCCGGGATCTCGCAAGTGGTGTGAAACCACAACGCGAATGCTACAGCGGCGCACGTATTTATAATTATCCTACGTATTTGAAAAAATAGTATTATTTATAATACTATTTCTTTCACACTGTCAAATAGCCTATAATATCTGCTGATTTAAACGATATTCACTCATAAAATGACTGACTTTTATACCGAACAAAGCTGGAACCTTTCGGTGGGATGTAGGAATCGTCGACTGATGAAATAATTAGCCAACAAAAAACTATCGGTACGACCTTCGCAGTTATTTGTTTGCGTCCACGGATGAGAGACGCAATCGCTTTGAAAAAACTGTTGACGTTTTTATAACCCGAATTCAGCAATTAATAGACTTATAGAGCGGTCGGCAGCGAATCATCCTTTTGTAGCGTGAGATAGTTTGAAAAGGCCTTAAAATAAAAGGGTTTTCTAGTGGTAGCAATGGAATACTAAACAGAAAGACGAAAAACTTGCTGGTGCCTGTGACTTCATCTGCACTGAATTACTGAGATATCAAGTATCTTATCATTTTGATCCGAAGTACAAAATAAAGAAGGGATGCTTTAGCATACGTACATACGTACATACAGTCTGTTAGCTTTTAGAATATTATACCTCGGGCTCTAGAGTAGGCTTCGGTTTTCGCCGAGAGCACACGAGTGTAATATTACTTCCTACTCCGTATAAAACTTTTCTTCACTATTTTGAAAAGTTGTGTAAAGTTATAAATCATAATACAAAATAAACTTTACTTTATTGCAATATAATCGGTTTTTGATTGCTCAGCCGAGGTATATTCTAAAAGCTAACAGACACATAAACTCACGCCTGTATCCCAGAGGAGTAAGCATCATACAAGGGACTACCACCTGCCACGATCTTGACAAATCACTTTCGCTTCATCGACATTCATTAGTCGCTGCATGCACGCACGTTGGTAGCTTAAGCATGGTATAAACACCGTTCTGAGAACCATTACTTAATGAACGTAGTATACTACGCGTTGGCTAATCAGAGAGTAATTTGATACGGTTACCATACCATCAATGACAGTAAAAAAGTCGAAGGTTTCGAATTATGTTGCTGGGTTGCTGACTCGCGCGATTGTCTACCGGCGGAAACCGGTGATGTATTCCGTACAACGTTTTCATAAATGTTGGCTAGGAAGAGGCACCAATTATAATAAACACCTAGATTCTGATAAAACATTGTAGTACGATGACAACTGCATGAACATGACGATTTAGTTTCTTTCCTGCTTCAAGTTTACGCACGCAAACATATCAAACAATCAAGCCGTCAATGGTATCAAAAATCACGTCACGTGACCCGACCATATAACTGACATTGAACTATGATGCACTAACAGAATCGAGACCTAGTAGGTAATGTTGGTCGTCCGCTGGATTTAATTACCTACGCTCGCTCCATCGGAGTAGGCGCGACAGGGTTGACGCGTGTGTTTCGGATTAGATACTGCCACATTTAAATATTGTCGTCTCATTACCAGGTATTTAAGTTATGTTCTTTCTTATGCAGTATGAAGCCCCTGTTTCACAATGTTCAAATAAAGTTGCGCTTATCTGCAACTTTATCCGCAACCAGGACTGCCGTTTGTACTCAATTTTAATAAATTTTCCTATATTGCGTGTGTTCGTTTATGGCTTCAAATTTAGAACAAACGGCAGCCCTGGTTGCGGATAGCTTATCCGGAACTTTATCTACAGATTGCAAAATAGACCCCATGAAATAGTGTCTACTTTCTTCTCAAAATGTAACAGAAAGACGTGTAAAGCCGCGCCATGTTACGCGTGTTACAAAAAATGTAACACGTTATAATGGGGCGTGGTATAACACGTAGAGCCGGGTCCGCTGCGCCATGTTACGCGTGTTACAAAAAATGTAACACGTTATTAAAACAAAAATGGGGAGTGGTATTAACACTTTACGTGTTAAGTAATACGTAACGTAACGTTATGTAACACGTATCGTGTTATACCATGTCCCATTTTTATTATAATTACGTGTTACGTTTTTTGTAACACGCGTAACATGGCGCAGCGGACCTGGCTTAATACCTACATTCTCATTTTCGTATAGCTAGCCGAAAATGAGCCCGCCTGCTTTCACGGGCGGTGTGCACCGCTCTGCGTGTGACCCGAAGCTCACCGAGATCTCGCGTTTCGTAATTATGTAAATGGTATAGACGCTTACGGACGTTAGTAGGGAGATTGGCAACTTATTCTTATTTAAATTCTACGCCCTTTTGCGCCATCTCACAATACAGTCTTTCCGCCAACTCCAAGATATATATTTTTGTTACGCATTTACATACAGGCACATACATTGCTTCCGGCCCCACACTAGGATACCCTGTGTCTTGGAACCAGAAACAGCGACATCACATGTAATCATCCAAGATCGGGTTGTTTTGTCCCCAGCCGGGATTCAAACCCGGGACATCTTGCATGGTTGGCAGTTGCGCTAACCGCCACGCTGCCTACGGGGTTTTCGGTTGCCTTTCCGTGATTGCCTTGGTAAATAATTATGTTAGTAGAGCTATAACGAGAAATTACAGGAAATAAGCCCCAACATAAAGTTCAGTGCTTCACAAATAAGGTAGTCTTATTTAAATTACTTCCGAATCATTCCGATGAGGTCAAGGGAGAGGTTAAATGGCACTTTTGCACGCCGGGTACATTCGGCAACTAAAGTGGTTGACTACTCGGGATGAATTAATATTACTTATGCCCGGTTCCTATAATATACGCCTACCGGCTACGATCCGTTTGTTCATAGGAATTGTAACCGATCGTAAGCAAGGTTCTTAGGAATGAGCCGTTTTCAGAACAACTAAAAAAAAAATATTACGGCTGTCAAAGGAATGCAATTTTGGACCTCAGCCCAATAGCCATGTGTGATACATCATAAAATAGGTCTCATGCAGCGAGTGAACAAAAGTTACTATGACGGAGTTATATTGTAAAACTAACATTTTCAATAAAATAGTATAACTCCGAAACGACAAACATTTGGCTGTTGGCATCGTAGTAACTTTTGTTCAGCTCGCTGAGACCTATTTTTTGATGTATCACACATGGCTATTGGGCTGAGGTCCAAAATTGCATTCTTTTGACAGCCGTAATATTTTCTTTTTTTAGTTCTTCTGAAAACGGCTTATTGTAACCGATCAATCGTAAGCAAAAACGAAGCGTTTTGTGGATATTGGAACCGGGCATTAGTGAATTCAATGTATTATTACGCCCGCGTGTCTGACCGCAACATTGGTGTTTTATTACCTTTTAAGAATATTAAATAATGTTTGACTTTGCAAGTATTGGTTGCACTCATGGGTCTTGAGGTTATTGGTAGATGGACATTCATACAAAATTTGTATTAGATTTAAGGTGATTTAAGAAAAGATGGTTAGAGTGGAGTTTTCTTTCGCTGCCTTTTTCTCCACTACACACGGCCACAAGGCAGCGGCTAACATTATCCAGCAACGGATATCCCCTAGGATCCTACATAGGGACTGGAGTAATATGGGCCTAACCCCCGGTTTCTACTGTTAACATTACAGCTGTCAGTTGTTTTTTTTTTTTGTATGCACTTTTGACAACTAACAGCTGTTAACAATAGATTAAAAGACTTAGCGTTCGAGAAACTGAGGGTAAGCAGGTAAGGAGGTCAAGTAGATCTTCTCAACAACTGGCCTAAATTTCCCCACTTCATTAATATAAAAAACCGTATTTCCTCACGTCATTTTTTTGTCCCAATTCGTCACACGAACATTTCTATTCACATTTTGAACCTTATGCTCAATAAAATACGGCACCAAAGATACGATCATCATGAAAACAAATGAAGGTGTCAAGTATTGTATGCTAATCTGAGACGACCTCAAAATGGAGTTATAGATTTCTTTTATGGCTCGAGTTTTGATCCCAATTTAAGAGTTTAGCGTTGAAAACACAATTAGTGTTTCTTCATAGTTTAAGCTTTAAGAAATTACCTCACGTAATTGGAAGTCTAAACTGTTGAAATTAAGTAATAATAGGTTAGTAAAATAAAATTATATTACAGGACGTATATTTGAATGCAACTGAATTATGATATCTGCGATTTTGCAAAAAAATAGGTTAAGTATCAGTTGTCGTTCTTTTAGCGCGTTTCAATGTTTCATTTCATTTATCGCTTTTATTTTCATGTACAAAAGATCAAATTCGCAAAAAGCCCATCACAGTAAATGGACGTATTCACTGTGGGGCACTGATGGGCATTTTGGAAACTTGATCAAAACTTTTAGTTAGCAAAACGTTCAATTCTTAAAAATGAAAACGAAAACCTTCGCGTAATATTGAGCTAATTTTGAAATTATTCCATTGTTAGATGCCTTGTAAATTGCAGGCTGAAACAATCGAGATTGCTGGTCAGCAGAAAGAAGTGGTGCCGTTGGGGAATACAAAGCAGTCCAGAAATACAGACTTGGTTGAACCAAAATAAAAAAAAAACCTATCAAAATTTTACACATAATCGTTTTAATTATTTATCTGATCTAGCTATCGAGTCAGAAATTTTTACTGTAATGGGAATAAAACTTGGGTCCAAACTGGAACACCCTTAAGGCAGTATTGTATTTGCCTACATTCGGTGTGGACGTTTCTTTACAACAAAGGGCATTTAAAGGGCAAGGTGGAACTGTTTTGATGAAACCTTCGAAGGTTGCATGAAGTAATAGACTAGCCCATGCAATCATCCAATTATCAGCAGTAGGTACTGGGTCTAGATTTTGCTAACGCATTGTAGTACAATGAGAGTTGCATGGACTCGTTGACTTCATTTCATTGCCGCTTCAAGTCAACGCGCGTATCAATAATTCTAGACTTCAATAAAATTGCAAAGTAGTCACGTGCCGCGACCATGTAACTGCAATTGAACTTCAATTCACTTACAGAATCGAGATCTATTTCAGATGACTTAAACACTGTAACCATAGTAGTAGTAGAATATTGTACAACCAAGAGCATCTGCCAACAAATATTATGCAGTTTGGTAGAAATATTTACACACATGCATAAACTCCCGCTCCCGAATCGCTCGTAGCCTGGGCTGCCTGAGTGATCTTAAACGATCACTAAGGTTAAGCAAAATACGGCGCGTTCAGTCCATGGATGGGTCACCGTTTATGACTAACGCTAGTGGCATTTTTCCGAGCGGTTCCGTGCTTCGCAAGGCACGTTAAGCAGTTGGTGCTGGCTGCCGTCGACAGATGGCAGTCGTTAAGCCAAGTCAGAGGCCTTAGGGCGGCTTGAAAACTTCTGACAGTAAGACCAGCCACTAGTCTTACATGCCTCCACCAATCCGGACTTGGCCGCCGTGGTGGAGTATGGCCTATACCTTCCTCAGAGAAGAGACGCGAGCCCCTCGGTGGGGACATAATGGGTTGATGATGATACATAAACTCACGCCTGTATTCTGGAGGGGTAGGCATAGAAGCAAAGGACAACGTCGCGTCTGGCGTGGCGACTTGACGCGGCGACAAGTCGCCCTGAGTGCTGTGTGCTTAGTGCGAGTTTTTTTAACTACTCGATCGCGTTAACTTAAACTCATATTCTATAGGAGTGACAAAGCGCGCCATATAGTTGTCTCTCTGTCACTCCTATACAAATTGCAAACGCTCTCGCTATCGAAAGTGAATGAAAAAACCCGCACTAAGGGCCCTTATACTGAGTTTTGTCATTCACTCTCGATAGCGAGAGCGTTTGCAATTTGCATAGGAGTGACAAAGCGCGCCATCTAGTTGTCTCTTTGTCACTCCTATGCAAATCGCAAACGCTCTCACTATCGAGAGTGAATGAAAAAACTCAGTATAAGCACTCTGTTTAATGTTCGCCTTTGTCAGTTCAGTGTTGGTTGTTTTTGTTTTGTCAATAAATGAACTGTCAACAGTATGTGAACAGAATGTTAACGTGCAAGAAACCGGAGGTTGAACTGCTATTGTCTTGTATCGAGGTGAAATTGTTATTCACCTCGACAGTGCTTATAAGACAATAGCTTTGTTATTGGTATTATATTAAGTCAAGGATTGTATTGGCCTGCGTAGGAAAGATTGTGAGGTTTGCCAAGACCGTTACCATAGATCTATTTAATTGTGAGATTGTGTTAGATAAATGATGACAAACATACAGGCACATTCATTGCTTATGGCTTCACACTACGATACCCTGTGTCGTGGGAACCAGAAACATTTAAACATCCAAGACCTGGGGATGTTTTTTTCCTCTTTTCCCCAGCCGGGGTTCGAACCCGGGGCCTGTCGCATGGTAGGCAGATGCGCTAACCACTGCGCCACAGAGGCTCTCTAATGAAAACCCTAATCTACTCATTAATTAAAACCCTCACTCTCTGTCTGAGAGAAGGCCAGTGTCCTATAATGGGGCGTATTTATTAAACTACAAAAAATGTTAACTTAAACACTAGCAAAGGTGCACGCTGTGGCAACCTTAATAGGCTAGGCACTTGCCTTAAAACACTTTATGTTCTATAATTAAGATGTATTAGTGTACTAGCTATTGGTTGTCCTAAGTAAATAAAATAAAAAATAAAATAAATATACTGGGTGTTGATTTGTACAGTTTTTTCCGACTCAGGGGTGCTTATTTACATGATACTGAAACAAAAAAAAAAATATTTTTTTTATTAGTGAAAATCACCTAAAAATCATAAAGTTCTATTGCTTAGCTTCTATCGTTTGCACTTGAGACGGGTCCGGCGGGGGTTTTGCGGGGCGGGGCGGGAGAGTGCGACCGCGCGCTCGTCGTCGGTGGGCGCCGCAAAATTGGGGATTTTAGGTGATTTTCACAAAAATATTTTTTTTTTTATATATTTTTTTTGCTTCAGTATCATGTAAATAATCACCCCAGGTTTGGACGAAACTGTACAAATCAACACCCTGTACCTATAGGCTGCTGCAAAAATATTACTGTACCTGTAATAGGTAGGTAACTACTTCAATGAATAACAGTATAAATAATAGTTTTGTAGATAAAAGTTTTCAATAGCAGTATTTTGTCAATAGTAAAGTAAGTAAAGTAAAAATTGTTTATTTGCCAGAGCATGGGTACATTAAGTTCTTAAAATATAGTTAAGATATTTCATGATCTACCGATTGGGTGCAAATATATTAATTACATTTAATTTAGAAATACAATTCACTATTTAATGTCAACATAATAAAATTTAATGACACAATAATTATAATAAATTAAAAGGTAATAAAAGGTAAATTAACCATGAAAATTGAAAAGAAATCTGGAGTGGTTGACGGTATTTAAAATTTTTATTGAACAATTAAAGGACAGTATGAAAGAAATAATGAAGGATAAGTTATCTATCCTTCCTATACCTACCTATTATTATTTATTCTTCTTGTTATACCTATCATAGGTATAACAATAGGAAAAAAAAAATTATAATAACAATAATAATAGGAATGCTTCCTGCATTAAGCACTCCCTTATGTACTTTTAAGGGTGCAATAAAAAAAAATCAAAACATAGTAAAACTGGTTCCTTGACGTTTGTCTTTACTTGATTAGTCTATGGCCGCTGCATACTTCACGCCGTTTCGTTCTAAATTCGCATTTATATCGCAACTAATAAAGGCTCTCATAGGGATAGTCGTGAAAGATTGCACTGTACTTTATTGTTACAATTGTTATCCACTATCTTATCGGAAGTACCTATCTAATAGCACTTGTGAAAGGTTACTAATTGCATTGTTAAAGCGCAGGTAATTATTTAGATATTATGCCTGGCAGATAACTTGAACAATAGTCGAGATGTCGTGAAGATCACAAGCAAAACAATCCGTAAGAATATTTTTTCATAATACCCACTTTAATATATTAGGTACATAATTTTTTTTATTATTTTGATATAATATACTATTTTTTTAATTGTTAATATGCAATTATTAAATTAATTAAGCTTTCAAGTATAATTTTAATAGTTTAGTGTAAGTAATATGTTTTTCCAATTGAAGGCCCGAACAACACCATCGTGTTCGGAACACGATTCCGAATACGATGGCGGTGTCAGTTCAAAATATGAAAAAATGGATTTGAGGACTTTTAGAATTCGGCCCTTCAATAGGGAATGGATGAAAATATCAGAAGTGCTTGATATTTTTTTTGGTGATAGGAATAACCTTAACGCGGGAAAAAAGTTTCAATTTTTTTGGCCCCGTAGTTAATTTTTAAATATACTTAATATTTTTCCATTCGTAGTTCTGGGCTTAGTACGGCATATCAGACATATTCCTTAGTCCGCTACGTATAAAAAAAAATCCACCTTGAAAAGCTGTCATTGTCACCAGTTTTTTTTTTTCATAGGAATATGTCTGATATGCCGTACTGAGCCCAGAGTGCGTATACTGAGTTTTGTCATTCACTTTCGATAGCGAGAGCGTTTGCGATTTGCATAGGAGTGACAAAGCGCGCCATCTAGTTGTCTCTTTGTCACTCCTATGCAAATCGCAAACGCTCTCACTATCGAGAGTGAATGAAAAAACTCAGTATACGCACTCTGAACTACGAATGGAAAAATATTAAGATTATTTAAAAATTTACTACGAAGCCAAAAAAATTGAAACTTTTTTCTCGCGCTAAGGAAGGTTATTCCTATCACCAAAAAAAATATCAAGCACTTCTGATATTTTCATCCATTCCCTATTATTATGTTTGTTAAATAAAAAAATATTGAATATTGAACGAGTTTGCATTAGACGCGTCAAAGCATTTTTAGGGTTGACCAAAGGGTAAAACATTTACCACAGCACAGGGTATCCTAGCTTGAAACCAGGACCTGGATTCTGTTAACGCATTGTAGTACAGTGACAACTGCTCGTACATGGCGATTTAGTTTCATTGCCGCTTCAAGTATACAGTCTACCCGCGCACACAATATCGAACATTAAAGGCGTTCAATGGTATGAGAAAACATGTCACGTGACCCGACCGTGTATCTGTCATCTAACTATAATGCAATAACAGAATCGAGACCCATATCAAGTGATGGAAGTTCTTTATTTATTTATTTTATATTTAAGAAAAAGAAACGTACGATGTTTTGTGTTTTTGTTAACTAATTCGGGCTTACGCAATTGGCAGGTTTATTTAATAAGTTTTACAACAAAACAAACAACTACAAAACAAACTGAAGCTAAGCCATCACACAGATCAGATGATATTATTAAGTCAAGACAATTGTTGACACTGCGTTATCTCAAGAGCACTCGTTAAATAAATACGCTTCGAGTGATAAAACCAATTGTTCTCCACCATAGCCTTTGAGTATTTGATTTCTTTAATCAGCAGCTTTGATAGCTCACATCAAAAACTCTTATTAAGCCTGATTTCGAATCGCTCATAGCCCCGGCTGCCTGAGTTAAGCAACATAGGGCGAGTTCAGTGCATGGATGGGTGACCGTCTATGACTAATGCTGGTGGATTTTCCCGAGCGGTTCCGTGCTTCGCCCTTGCGAGTTAAGCAGTTGGTGCCGTCGATAGATGGCAGTCGGTAAGCCAGGTCAGAGGTCTTAGGGGGCGGCTTGAAAACTTCTAACAGTAAGACCAGCCACTAGTCTTACAAACCTCCACCAATCCGGACTTGGCCCCCGTGGTGGAGTATGGCCTATAACTTCCTCAGGGAAGAGACCCGTGCCCCTCCGTGGGGACATAATGGGTTCGTGATGAGTGCCGATCGATTGACCTCTTGGGTCTTTTCCACATGGTCCTTGGCCGTCCCCTCCGTCGGTTCGAACCCGGGACCTCTCGCATGATAGGCTGATGTGCTAATCTCTGCGCCACATAGTCTACAAAATGTACGGAACTCGAAGTACGCGACTCGTAATATAACGCGATTTAATAATAGATGTAATTGTTAACTTACTCAATTTTACTGTAATCGGCACGAAATGTTTGTATTAATTTGTTTATTCTTTGACAAGACATGACAGGTGTAGATTTGTGACTTATTTACTTAGCGAATGTCAGAATGTTATTTATTTAATGTGCTTATGAGTATGTAAAACAAAAGACACCGATTCTACACAAATAAATTCTTGGTATCTTGAAATTTATTGTCATCATTTTCATCATCATCATTAGCCTATGTTTGTCCACTGCTGGACATAGGCCTCTCCCATTGCACGCCACTGAGCACGGTCCTCGGCTATACTCATCCAACTCTTGCCAGCCGCCTTGCGAAGATCATCGCTCCACCGAGTCTGAGAGCGTCCTACACTACGTTTACCGATCCGCGGTCTCCACTCAAGAACTCGTCTACCCTATCGGATATCAGTTCTTCAGGTGATATGGCCGGCCCACTGCCACTTCAGCATGCTTATTCGGTGGGCTTTGTCGGTTGTCGGTGACTTTGGTTCTCTGTCGGATCACCTCGATTCGAATTCGACCTTTCAGAGAAACCCCGAGCATAGCCTTTGCCATAGCGCGCTGTAGAATGTAGAATATACAAAAAAGTTATAATTATCTACAGATTTCATATAATTATGTAAAGATATACTCGTATTTATGTACGGCGACAGGGTTGCCACCTGTCATAAGCTCGGCAAAACGTGGGCCCAGTTCTAGTGATTGGTGCCTCTGCCTACCCCCTCGGGGATAACGGGCGTGAGTTTATATATTTTTTTTTTATGTAAAGATAAAATATAAAATGTACCCAAGCTACAGAGAGTCTTTGACTGAAAATTATTTATTGTATTTTTATTGACTTGCGATGTCCACTCGTAATTATATAATATATTAAACGGGTCATGAATTTTGTCTTTTACCAAGACTTTTTTGTTACAGTTCACCCGCTTCTCTATGTTGGGAAGCACGGCCAACTCACAAGAAGCTACTTTCGACGCAATGTGATACGACATAGAGTCCAAAATGCTGCTTACGCTCTGCAAGTCTTGCCAGTAGTAAGTATCCGGGCCTTTTTCTGGGTCTCGATTCTGTTAGTGCATAACAGTACGATGACAGATCCACCGTCAGATCAAGTCACGTGTCTTTATACTATTGACACCTAGAAGGTTTTATACGTAGAATGGCACAAGCAAAGAAACTAAATCGCCACGTTCATTGTACTACGATTCATTAACAGAATCTACGTCCTGATGTTTAATTCTTTGAGGAATGGGAAAACGACTATTCAATACACCTTTACCAATTTTTCCTTTTACCTCCTGCGGTTGACTGGTAGAAAATGCTTATTATATTAAGTCCGCCCTACTACCTAGAAGAGGTACCTAGTCCAGTTTGCGCACCCGCCTAAATAGCACCTGCACAAATAGCACCTGTCGATATTTTTGGCAGGTGATGTTAGTGAATTCAAATGTATCCATTCTGCCAAAAATATCAATAGGTGCCCAATCTGGACTAAGCCAGGTGCTATTGGTTCAGGTGCTATTTAGGCGGGTGCGCAAACCTACCTAGGTTTGATACTTGTGTGCGCGTAGAAAGGCAGCGGCAATGAACATAAATCGCTACGTTCATACAGGTGTCATTGTGCTACACTGCATTAACAGAATGTAGGTCCTGATGTTTAATTCTTTGGAGAATGGGAAAACGACTATTCAATATTCAATACACCTTAAACAAGAATGTTTTAAAATTTACTTTATTACTTTTGCACGCCTACCAACTCTTTCTTTTAACTCCTGCGGTTGACTGGTAGAAAGTGCTTAGGAAATTAAGTCCGCCGTACTACCTATAATTTTGTTTTAAACGCAAGTGCAATAAAAGCCTCCACCAATCTGGACTTGGCCCTCGTGGTGGAGTATGGCCTATACCTTCCTCTGGGAAGAGACTCGTGCTCCTCGGTGGGGACATAATGGGTTGATAGTGATGATACAATAAAAGTATCAGAAAATAGATAAATTAAAGAAAAGACAAGAAGGCATTCTGTTAAAACTGTCATAGAAACACAATGTAGAAAATTACGTAACGTATTATAATATTATGAATTTTACTCTGACATTGTGAACCAAACTTCTTACGAATTTGCTGTATGTAATTTATGTACACAATAAAAAATATTAAATGTGTAGATCAGCACGTAACAACAAAATACAAGAATGTCAACAAAACAAACAAAATAAATACAAAACAATCGTTGAAAGAACCTGTGAGGCATATAAAGCTGGCTTCCCACGGTCCGAGATATCGCGGACGGACGCGGACCAGCTCGGACGACACACCGTGGCAAGGGTCTCGGTCCGCGGTAGCACAGACGTCTGTGGCAGTGCGCCGTACCGGTCGTGGGTACGTGGTCGTATCGATATTCGCAGAATCGCGCACCGTGGGAAGAGCCTCGTGCGTGGTGCATGGCTGTCTGTGGTCGTCGGCCGACCGCGTCCGTCCGCGATATCGCGGACCGTGGGAATCTAGCTTGAAATCGAAGGCAGCCGCGTTCCATACCGTCGTTGTAGCGTTATTTTATTATCTAAGCAATAAATAAAATAACTAACTAAAATAATAAAGCTAAAAATGAGAATTTATTAAAATAAACATTAGGATTTAAACTTAAAACTAATATCTACAATTAATTAAACCTATACTTAGAACCTAGTACATTGTAAACCGATTGAAATATAAGGTATCGATGATTCGTTATCGACTTATCGATAACTAATGTCCAACTATCGATACACTACATTTATCGACTGGCGCTCTGATATGACCCTTTGACCGCTTTTACTTCGCTTACCCACCTTCTCCCATCCCCACAAGTCCGTCCCATCGCCCGTCCTGGCCATCCTCGCCTGCACAATATCCTGCGACACAGTTTTCAAATCATACGCCCACCCAATATACGCGAAGAAGTCAATAAACATAGTGGTAGGGTTTAGGAACCTATTACCCAGCTCTGAGGCTTTGTAGTCCCAGGGGTACGCGTGGTGGTAGTTGTGCCAAGCCTCACCAAGGGAGACGAGACTGGATGGCAAGTTTTGAGCCGCAGGCAGGCGGGTGTCGTAGGGCCGCCCTCCCCAAAGGTGTGCCGCGCTGTTTACTAGGAATATGGCGTGAAGGTTGCACACGTAGCGGAGCATCACCATGTGCCAGGCTGTAAGAGGTGCTTCGTCCCAGGCCCAGACTGGCAGTAGCGTCGGCAGCACGAAGCATACAGCGCCGATCCACGGCACGGCGTATCTGGAACAGTAAGATAAGAAAAGAATATTGTTTGTTGCACACAAGATACGATACACATGTATAAATAAATGTTACCTACAACAAAAAAATTAATTTTCAAAGGGTTGGTTTCTGGGTTGAGAATTTTCACTATGTAAATACTTACATAAGTAACTTTCTGTCATGGTCTTTTCTGAGAAAGACGAGACAGTAGCGAAAATTCTCAATTCAGAAATTGGCCCATAGTAAGCTACACGGAACGAGCTTTCAGCCAATGAAGTTTGAAGTAGTCTCTTATTACTTCCAAAAGGGCAGCATCGGATCAAGGTGAATCCCATGCATGCCTGGCGATGCTACTCCGTCTTTGGAAGATGACTTATGTTATAACACATTTATGAACTTAGGACCATATGAAACAACTGCCAATGAAGCTGGAAGTTATAACTCACTTCTTCTGGAAGCGCAGCACCGGGTCAGCGTAGATGTCCGACATGTCTATGGTGGCACCCCGGCGGCGCACCTCCAGGTGTTTGCGCACGAACAGCCAGCCTATGTGTGAGTAGAAGAAGCCGCGCGTGGCGTTGTGTGGATCTGCGTCCGTGTCGCTGTGTTTATGGTGCAGTCTGGAATAAATATACGTGACGTAAGCAACTGCATACGAATCACTCGTAGCCCCAGCTGCCTGAGTGATCTTAAACGATCACAAAGGGGCGTTCAGTACATAGGGCGCGTTCAGTACATGGATTGGTGACCGTCTATGACTAACGCTAGTGGCATTTTTCCGAGTGGTTCCGTGCTTCAAAATGCACGCTAAGCAGTTGGTGCCGTTTGCCGTCGATTGATGGCAGTCGTTGAGCCAAGTCAGAGGGCTTAGGGCGGCTTGAAAACTTCTGACAGTAAGACCAGCCACTAGTCTTACAAGCCTCCACCAATCCAGTCTTGGCCCCCGTGGTGGAGTATGGCCTATACCTTCCTCAGGGACTCTTTCCTTTCTCAGGGAAGAGTCTCTGAGGAAAGTATAGGCCATAGGCCAGGGACTCTTCCCTGAGGAAGGTATAGGCCATACTGCCATACTGCACCAAAAATATGAGTTAGCTTACCAGACTTGGTTAGGTCGAACCTAGGTCCCTCGCTTCCGAGAATCGATGGATGCCCTTACAAAAACCGACGCATTGCCCTCAGTAAGTGTCAAAGGAGTATACAGAGTGTCCCTGGAGTCGACGTCAAGCCGCAATCGGGTAGCAGAATTTAGTCATAATAGTTGTCAGAAAAATATAATAAAATATTTAGGTCTTATTATATTTTAATTACTACTTCACATTTATAACATTAATGAAATAATAGTAATAATAAACTAACAAAAGATACATAAATATTTAAAAAAATTATAGACGTAAAAAAAAGTAGTAGATTAATGCTGCTAAATTCCTAAATAAAAAAAAACATGTCTGTATCAGCAGGAATGAAGAAACCGTCACAGGGTGTGGGCATTTCTCCACGGGGTCCGAATTTTACGGCCCGGCGCATAACATGTACAGATTATCAAAATATACCCCTGTAAAAAATACTACAGCGTCCTCTAGGTTCTTGCCTACCTGGAGAACATGCAAACTTTGCTGAAAACCGTTTGCAACTCACAGAAAAAAAATCTGAAATTGCTGAAAATGACCTTCGGTGGCTTGTCCCCAACCCAAAACTTGACAATTTATAATTATTTCTATAAAACTCAGACTGTTTTCCGGGAATCTATTTATGTTCACATATTGTCAGATAGTTAAAGTACCTCTTATTTAAATATCATAAGAATCTAATCATTAGTTCGCCTACAATAGCAAGATGTTTGAGTGTCCCTTGCTTCTGCCTGAATTCGGTGGCACTTATGAACCAAGCGTTTCTTCGGTCGTAGATTACTCTAGGAATTCAGGGTGTGGACGAGCCATTATGTCATTCACCCCGCAGCGCCCGAGGTCAACGGACGGGTGATTGAATGAAAGTCTTGGGAAATATCAGGGTAAGTAATTCATTCTTCAGATTTGGTCTAGGGCACACTTTGACTTCGGTGGAGGTGTTACTAGGAAGAATACTTATTGAGTGTAAAATCTAGTGCCTACTGCATAATTTATCTCAGTGACTACTTTCTAGTGCCTTGAGCTGGGGTTGATACGTGGTGTTGTATAACAGTGAACTTGAAAAAACGATACTTTCTGATTTCGCTGTGCTTGATTTCGGAGGCTTTTTGAGCACCAAAGTCAGAAAAACTTCCACCGACGTCAAATTTGCCTAATTTCAGTGTATTTCGTTCGACTTTAGAGAACCGAGGTCATCTTCCTTACTTGAAAGTTTCAAGTAGGATATGCGCATTTGTTTTTTTAGAAAAGTAATCGCTAACTGTTTTACACGTGTACATATTTTATTTACTGTTAATAATAACGACAAAAATATGTTGTTTCTGTCATAATTGATTTCAGTCAGATTAAAAACTGCTGCAGCAGCAACTACAAAAATAATATGTTGTTTCTGGCATAATTGATCTCAGTCAGATTAAAAACTGCTGCAGCAGCAACTACGTGCCTACGTTAACTTGAAAATGTGAAACATGTGTACCTATTCGTGTGTACATTTTTTCTTGTGTGTTTATTATGTTTGTCTTTGTGAATTATGTGAATGTGTCAACAATGGCAAGTTTAAAGTACCTACAAGAAAGAAAGTGCGTTTACATTTCTTTAACATAGTTTTCTTATAGTTTGTGGTCAGTCGGTGTGTACTTTTATGTAGGTATGTACAGTAGGCTCTACATCAACCTACTCTACCTACCATTCTATTCTCTTTGACAAGAGGTTGTGTAACGGACCAGGTTCCATGTGCTCACGATCGATAATATAATCTGAATTGTTTTTTTGTCGAGAGGTTTTCGAATGGAAGTTAGGACGAACCGAGACATAGCTTAGTTTATTTACTTTTCAAATAAAATACAGCCAGTTATATTTTGTTTCTGATTTCGGTGTAGTCTGATTTCGGTGATTTAAATATTTCGTTATATAACCGAGAATCTGGGTACCCAAAATATACCACGTTTTACAGTTTTTAGCCCTTTATCCAAAACAATCGATAAAAGTTCCGAAAGATGAAAAAAAAACGACCACCGAAGTCAGCCATTTTTGCCTCTTCTGGAGAAATGCCCGCGTAGATTTTCTCTACTGTTTTGAACGTCTAATAGTAGTCGAAAATGTATCTACTAGAACTAAATATCATCATCATCATCATCATCAGGCTATATTAGTCCACTGCTGGACATAGCCCTGGGGAACTAAATATACCTACTAGAAAATATAATAGAACGTCTAAAATATACTAGCTATATTTTATATGTTTCTGACAACTATTATTACATAGCCTGTTACTCAATTCCGGCTTGCCGTCGACTTCCGGGACACCCTGTATAATACCTGTGGTTGCGCACCCAATCAGTGGCGGTGTTCTGGAAGGCGATGGAGTTGAACAGCATCAGCAGAAGTTGCAGCGGCAGCGTGGCGCGGTATGAGCGGTGGGCCCACAGCCGGTGGGCACCCGCCGTTATGCCCAACACGCCCATTATATACATCGCCCACGCTGTTGGGCCACGGACATGGAATACACAATACTCAATATTTTATTAGCATGTTGATTGACACTAAGCAGCGGCTAACATAGGGGGGCGTCCATTAATTACGTACCTCACGTAATGGGCTAGTTGCCCTAAAAATGTAATTAGTCCGTCTTTTAGATTATTCAAAAATAAGGGACACGTATTTTTTTAATTTATAAATTAGACCAAAAATGACAAAGATATAGCCCATTAAAGTTACGTGTGACGTCACGCCGTACTGCATTTTTTAGCACGGAGTGACATCACACGTAACTTTAATGGGCTTTATCTTTGTTATTTTTTGTTAAATCGAAAAAAGAAAAAATACGTGTCCAATATTTTTTATAATCTAAAATTCGGACTAAATAGAATTTAATTATTTTGACCATGGAAACTACCCTATTAATGGACGCCCCTCTATTTTAACGGGCGGGAGGGGGTCGAGGCGAATCTTACTAAATCTAACTTGAGGAAGAGAGGGGGTCTTGGCAAATATTACGTAATTTTTTTTAGCAAAAAATTGTGTTAAAATTGCTTGAAAATTAAGTTAAATTAAAGTTGAATGAAAATAAAAAACGTATCTTGAAAACGAGGCTAAGTCAGAGCGAAGTTGAAGGAGCAGACGATTTCATTGAAACGATTGGGTCGAGAAAAATCTTACGACATCTCACCAAGGGAGGGGGGGGGGTCAAAAATCCATAAAAATGCCTCACGTAATTAATGGACGCCCCTTAGTATCAGAATGTAAATTATTCGCGTTGAAATAAATTATTTTGATTTAATTTGATTGCGCTAGTATTTTAATATGTAATACCTAAATAGAGTCTGGCAAAGCTAACATTGCACCGCCCTAAATATTAATATTAAAAAAAAGGGTATGGTATCCCTATGTTTAAGCCCCAATTATAGTCTTAACACTAGATCGGGCTTCGACAAGAATTTAATGCTTATAAACTAAAGTGCCACAAATCTTTTTTTTTATTTGTGGCACTTTAGTTTATAAGCAGCATTATATTCAACATTCAAAGTATCAAAACTGTTTAAGCAAGCTTAACAATGAAAGTGTCAGAAACGAGTGTTGCTACAGTAGTCTTTCTGTGGGGTTGCCACTTAATTCCATTGCAAAGTTAGCTTTGCCAGACTCTAGTAAGCCTCACAGAAGAGTATGGTCTGCCAATTGACGGCACCGCAGCAGCACAGGAACAGTGCGTGCAGTGCAGCAGCGTGCCAGTAGGAGAATATTAGCACGTTGAACCACAGGATCTGGGGAAATTCACAATGACTCAGTTATTATAATCATCAACCCATTATGTCCCCACCGAAGGGCACGGGTCTCTTCCCTGAAGAAGGCCATACTCCACCACGAGGATCTAGTCCGGCTTAGTGGAGATTGTAAGGGCTGGTCTTACTGTCAGAAGTCTTCAAGCCGCCCTAAGGCCTCTGACTTGGCTTCACGACTGCCATCTATTGACGGCCACCTGCACCAACTGCTTAGCGTGCCTTGCGAAGTACGGAACCGCTCGGAAAAATACCACTAGCGTTAGTCATAGTCCCAGCAGTGGGACACAATCGGGGCTACGTAAAAAAAAAAGTTAGTCATAGACGGTCACCCATTCATGCTCTGAATGCGTCCAATGTTGCTTATCCTTCGTGATCGTTTAAGATCACTCAGCCGGCTAGGCTACGAGTGATTCATTACTTTATTTTGAGCTGTGTCTGAGCTGGAGCTGGAGCATTTCTTTTTTGGCAAATTTTCCTAACTATTGAAAAATACTTTTTGTAAAGTAAAGCGAGCCGCTATCACATGGTCTTATTATTCTGAAGTGTTTTCGGTCGATGGCTCCAAAACAATTGGGAAAATTTGACAAAAAATACCCTTGCGAGGGCGCCGCGGTAACGCGACATCGACGTTGCGTCGACGCTGTGTGGACGCTGGCACGACGACACGCTCGAAAGACGCTAGTGTTGGGGGTCTCTTAAACAAAAAAAAAAATGGAAAGGCGATGCGTCTTCACCACGCCTCACTTTGCTTTTGTATGGGCGATTGTGCACTACAAGGAATTTTACTGTCCGGCAGTCCGATTTTTTACGGTCCGATATGGCACGCCATATAATGTGTATACTAGTTTGTGCACTATACGTAATTTTGCCGTCCGACATTTTACTTTTCCCCATTCCGGAACGGTTTTTTCCGCAATAAAGCAAGCAACTGCGACGTTCCAAGAAACTCATCCTTCAGAGTAATTTCGCGTGCGTCGCGTGTAGTTTCATAGACAGAGCTACCCTAAACTGAGGCGTATCATCCGAGTAAAGACGGACAAGTGCACAAGCCAATCATCCGTTTTTTTCATGCCACTTCGGACCGTAAAAAATCGGATGTTCGGACAGTAAAATTCCTTGTAGTGCACAATCGCCCTTAGGCCTCGAATTTACCTGATATACGCGCGGCGACGCTTGCGGCGCCCGCAGCTTTGGCAGTTCTTCTGTGGCAGCGGAATCAGCCACCAACACCTCGTTCGGACTCATAATGAATTAAAAAGCACTGTGACCGTAATTAACTCTAGATTTAGATGAAGAGTCGCCTTTTCAATGGGCACAGTTCGCAACATTCGCAACAGTTCGAACGACGATCGCCAGACAGTCCACCAGCTTATTCAAAAGTTCAATGTTAAATGAAGTTCGGAAAGAGATTTTTATATTTTTCATGGCTTCGGCAAATAGAGGATCACTGACGTGTAATCAATAAAAAAATACAATTAATTTCTTACTTTGTAGTGGTCCATCTATAGCTACTGAGAAAATGTTTGTCTGTTTGGTCAGCAACTAAAGATCGACGAATACTATGATTTCACTTTGGATTAGCCTTTTGCTCTATTGTCCACTTCAACTTGCTAATATTATGCTTTTGGTAAAGCTTATTTATCGTCTATTTATTATTATGAGGATTAAGTGCAGACGCCAAAATAAAAAAATGAAGCTATTGGAGTCGCCTATCCTAATTATGAGCAAAGTCGTGAGCAACGTCTGGCGAGCTCATTAAATACATTGTAGGAACCTAATAAATATCTCTATCATATTTACATACCTACGTAGAGACATAATGTAGATGTAGTTAAAAAAGAATTAGCCGGGGGTCACAAATAGATGATTATCTATTCTCTACAGAGGGTTACAAACAACTTTGATGTTCAGAAAGTAAATATTTTGTTTGGATTTAAAAAAATTAAAATGTATTACATACATATTAAAACTGATGCATGAACCTTAAATATGTATATTTGAATTATAGGCCCTGGGCTATCCGCTTCTTATGATACTGAAAAATATCTACCGCTTCAACTTTCATTAGTGTCCGCAAACACAACTACAGCTACTTTATATATTACCCTAGTCAATAAATTCCCTATTTATCCGACATACTTCCGAACGAACTTCCAACATACTTCCGTAGACAAACGAAAGTCGTCGACATAGCTCATAGACCGAGAGATAGTGACACAAATTACTTGGTCATTAGTAACAGTATGGCGGTTCTTCAGGGGTCTTAGTACGCAATGACAAAAAGAAAAATGATGGTCATAGCGCTGGTACCGGCGGCCCAATCGCGTGGGCGTTAGTCGATCTCGTCGGATAAATTACAAGTGTGAAACGATTTGTACCACAAAAAATAACCCATACTAAAAATGTCCATAAATAACAAAGTAGGCGGTAGTGTCATGCCATACTTCTCCGGTGTGACTTACATCCCGCCATACCGACGCGAATGCGTTAATTAAAAAAATAAAAATTCAACCATTTGTACCAGGCTAATTTTGGCACAGTTAATAATAGTCGTGCAGCCATTTACGAAAATCACCATGCCATACTTTTCGGACGGTTCCAAATGGTCGCCATACCGCCGAAAATCTGCAATTTTTTTTTCGCCAAACGATTTGTAACAGTATTGCATTTGGATTTTTGGAAAGTATTTGATAAAATGTGACCGTTATTATATTTACTTCTAGTAGGGGGAAAAAGTGCTGCCATACTGGAAAACTTATTTATTCGACACTTTTCAAAAATACAACTGTACAATACGTAGAATATTTTTGTTAAGCATGGAATCATTATATTCTGTTTGTTTGGATGCAATTCTACCTACAAAAAAATATCCCGGATTGTAACCATACTCGTAGGGCGGACGACTGTGAGACTTAAGCCAAGATGTAAACAAAAATTTAAAAAAATTGACCATTTGTACCAGTATGGCATTTGAATTTTTGGAAATTAAATGATGCAATGTGACCATTATTATATTTGCCATACTTCTAATAGAGGCAAAAAGGGGCAACATACTTGAAAAACTTGATTTTGCAACTGGTTTTCAAGGTGGAAGACATAAAATCATTTGTTACAGTATGGCATCATTGTATTCGTTTCGTTTGGGTGAAATTCAACCTAAAAATAATTATCCCATACTGTAACCATGGGGCGGAAGATTTTCACACTCGAGCAAGATATAAATTAATAAAAAAAAATGGACCAAATTGTTACAGTATGGCATTTCAAAGGAGAATGATCAATTTACTATAGGAGATAGTCTAGTTTTGCATCTTCTTGCGCATTGATGAAACCATCGGTAAACTATAAGAAACTACCTCTGGATTATGCAGGGAAAATATAAAACATCTGGTTATAAGTGAAGATTGCCGCCACCTAGGTCTTTGAAATTTTGTATTTATATTCGTTGACCCTCAAACTTACAGGAAAAATTAGTGCCATACTGTTACAAATCGTTCAAAATACGAATAAAATCTTACAATTAAAAATAAATATTATACACATTCGCCACCTCCCACAGGTATGGCATTATCACACTTCTATTTCTAATCATTTAGGAGCTGTTGAAAAAAAAATTTAGGGTGGTACAAATCGTCTGGCGAAAAAAAAAAATTTGCAGATTTTCGGCGGTATGGCGACCATTTGGAACCGTCCGAAAAGTATGGCATGGTGATTTTCGTAAATGGCTGCACGACGATAATTAACTGTGCAAAAATTAGCCTGGTACAAATGGTTGTTTTTTTTTTTAAATTAACGCATTCGCGTCGGTATGTCGGGCTGTAAGTCACACCGGAGAAGTATGGCATGACACTACCGCCTACTTTGTTTTTATATGGACTATCGGAAAATACTAAATTTTTTGTGGTACAAATCGTTTGACACTCGTAATTTATCCGACGAGTTCGACTAACGCGCACGCGATTGGGCCGCCGGTACCAGCGCTATGACCATCATTTTTCTTTTTGTCATTGCGTACTAAGACCCCTGAAGAACCGCCATACTGTTACTAATGACCAAGTAATTTGTGTCACTATCTCTCGGTCTCAACTTATTAGTAAGTTGAAATGGCTGTGGACGGGGCACATACCACACAGGACTGATGGCCGATGGGGCCGAAAAGTGCTCAAATGGAGACCACAAATATCGGCAAGCGCAGCGTAGGACGACGTTAAATGATGATGGTGATGACTTTCGACTTTTGATCTTTCGCTTCTTAGTACACCCCTGTTTAGTCGACATACTTCCGACCTTTGATTTTGCACTTCTTAGTACATACTCTGTTTAGTCGGCATAATATTGCATTTGTCCATACATTCCCTGTTTAGTGGACATATTTCCGACTTTTCATCTTGCGCTCCTTAGTACACACCCTGTTTATTCGACATATCTAATTCCGAGTTTTAATATTGCCCTTGTCAATACATCCCATATTTATGCCCGGTTCCAATATCCACAAAACGCTTCGTTTTTGCTTACGATCGGTTACAATTCCTACGAAATTCCTACGAACCGTCAATAAATTGTATGGAAAACGGATCGTAGCCGGTAGGCGTATATTATAGGAACCGGGCATTAGTCAACATACTTCGGACTTTTGATCTTGCGCTTCTTAGTACACCCCCTGCTTAGTTGACATACTTCAGAATTTAAGGCTGTAACAAGGGCGAATGACTTTGAGCATTTGACCTCTGAGTTATAGAATAATAAACTAGTGCAATCTCTTGAATGTTTGTTGTACTTCTTCTACGAATACTTTAAAGGCTAATCCATAATCCAAAGATTACACAGATAAGAGATGTGGCGGATGTTCGATGGCGATTGTTCCCTGCGCTAATTAAGAAATCGTACAATTTTATACTAATCACGCTTAATATTGACATTAAAAAATATATGAGCAGTTAGGATTGCAGATATTGATGTGGCCGATATTTGCATGAAACATTTAAATGAAAAGCTACTATCGTTTACCAGCGAAATTAGATTTTGTGGAAAATAAAGCTTTTGGAAAAAAAAAAATTTTTTTCCATCTAGACAGGTTAAATGCAATTTTTTTTGCCGTAAGAATTAGTTACTGATATATCCTTTACTACCAAAGATTTTATTCAGAATTTTTTAGTGCGTACTTTTGCCTAACATTTCAGTTAAAGCTAGCCAATTTCGCAACATTTACCCTTGTTACACCCTTTGTAAATGCAATATTTAGACGACATACTCCCGACTTTTGATCTTGCACTTCTTAGTACATCCCCTGTTTAGTCGGCATACGACGCCCGACTTTTAATATTATTTTAATATTGCATTTGACAATATATTCTCTATTAAGTCGACATAATTCCGACTTTTGATCTTACCCTTGTTAATACATCCCCACTGTCGCCGGTGGGAAATGATACGGGTACAATGTATGCTATTTACAACAGTTTATTTACAAACATATATACAGTAGGCTCGGTAAAAGGAATGGGTCGGTAAAAAAGATTGGGTTCGTGCCCTACACCATGTAAGGTTGGTTCAGTCCGGGATTGCTGCCAAGAGGTACTCCCCTAGATTGGACAGGATGGCACGCCGTGTCGTCTCGGTTAGGACGCTGCAGGCTGGCGACGATCCTTCCAGAAAGCCCGGGGATAGTGGATGATAGATAGATAGATAGATAGATAATTCATTTATTTACACACGCGTATACAAAGCAAAGCAAAACACGTCTAACTACAAGTCACAGCACTAAAAAAAGCAAAGAAACAAAATTAATAATAGTACATTAACACACATAACAAGCAGAGACACGTAGAAAAAAGGCCATACACGATACATTAATTTACCTGGCCAACGTACTGAGTAAGTGACCAACGCGGGTGTGGCAAATGTAAATGGGCTCCGACTCAGCATGTGCTGAAAGTTCCGGAAGAACTTCAGCGCTGATATTCTGCCGGTACCCTTGATCGGCGTGCAGCGCCAAGAGAGCTGAGGTGTGGCGCACAGACGGTTATCGGAGTGTATTAAATAATGCTATGAATAATAATGTCACGCTGCTAAACAATTAAAAATAAGTAAATATTTTATAATTAATAGATTGATAAATATATATACTTATAGATTGACCACGGGCTTAAATAGTAAAAAATAAATAAAATTCGAATCATCTGTGAGAACTTTGTGTAATCAAAGTCTTAGATTCTATATTCCATAATTTTATAAAATACCAAAATATCGAACAAATTGCACATAATAATGTCAACATAATCATCATTTCAATAACTTGTACACTGGCAACGGAGTTCAGAAGTATAGGAGCAAAACAATAAATGTCAGAGTATTAGAATTAAAATTGTATTGTGGTATTAAATTTAAAATAGAATGATTAAAATTGATGATAATATTATATACGTATGTCCAAAGGAAAAAATTATAATTAAAAAACTGTGTTATAATATACTCAATTGTTGAAATGTTCGGCGGAAAATACGTAACCAATAATAGGTATGTACTAATAGCACTTTATTCCATTAATTTACCGGGATAACAATGAATGACGTGGGAAAATGTAGAGCCGGTCTAATCCGGACTAGAAATGTCTAGTCTGGATCTTGAAATGTCCAATCTGGACCTTGAAGTCTTCAGATCTGGATCTAGAAGCCTGGAAACCGTGTCCAGCATTAAAATGCGGCCAAAACACGCCTGCCGTGCATCGCCACTCAAGCCGGAAAGCACCAGAAGGGAGTTTGAATGTGGCGGTACACTAAAATAGGCAGAACGGTGGTAAATAACTAAAATTGAAAGATAGCAAACATGCAGAGCCCATTCACCAATAGATATTTACACAGATAATTACAAGAAATAAAAGATGTAGTAAACAGTACAATTGGCAGTATTAGAAACGAAATATTTGTTCACACTCACCCAAAAGCAGGGGCATAGATCGAAGATTATAAATTTGTAGTGTTTTATAGTAAAACTGCATGAAAAATGGCCGCTAGAGCGGTTAGAGAGAATCGGCGTAGTAGAGCGCACACCCAACTCCTTCCGTGGTCAAATTTTCAATGATCTGCGAGAGCCGATGAGTGAATGAAAGAAAAATATTGAGTGAACGTATTGAATGAGTGATTACTCATTCGCAGAGCGTCAAAATAGTGGCCAAGTATGAGTAGAACTTGAGATTTAAATAAATAACGTTACACCACCGGGCGGGGACTGCAACCATATTGGTTTTTCGGTTCTCTGATATTTTTCGCTTTTATTTGATATTCGCGACACTTCCATTCCTACATAGTTACATACATAAGCTCACGCTTGTATCCCTGAGGGGTAGGCAGAGACCAGGCACTGTCCTGATCCTGACAAGATCCAAATCCTCTAATTTTATTTTCTTCGTTACCGCCCTTCATCTACTATAGTTAGTACCTACTTGAAGATCCTTATAGCTCTTTAACATAGTAACGTAAATACGCTTAGATGGGTATTAAAACTAACGAGCCATGAAATAACACTATTGTTCTGACATTTGCATACATAAATACGAATACAAATATGTTTACATACATTACAGACATCACGCTGACCGGTAGCTTAGACAATGAATTTCAGAGCGTTTTTGTTTTAGTCTGTAATTAAAAAATAAAATATAAGTAGGTAACATTAAATTTATTTTATTAAGCCTGCCATACGTGTTGGTCGAGCTTAGGCCAACGCGAGCGTAGGCAAACTAATACAAGGCAAGCGCTCCTGCCTAGACGTTCGGAAAGTTTATCGAAAACCAATGCAAATGGCCAATAGATAAGACTTTTGAAGAGATGCCCACGCTTTGGGAGCTGCCAGTTTCGAACAAAATGCGCGAGCACCTTCGATTTGTGCCGAAAAACCGACACCGCTCCAAAGTGCGGTAAGTGGTCGCGAGCAACTGCGACCACTTGCCGCACGTTGTGACAAGCGAAGCCAACATTAAATTATCTCTATACACGATAGCGCTTAGATTTACTCGGCCAATTAGGCAAGGAGGACCGAGCGACGGCAAGACAATGCAAACATACTGTCTATGCGTTGGTATTGGCCTTTAGTTGGCAACGCTCGGCCAACATGTAGTGCAGGCTTTAGATGAACTCGACCAACATCAGCCGGAGTGGTCTTTGGTGGCCCAGGACCGAAAAGTCTGGACTGAACTGAGGGACGCCTTTGCCCAGCAGTGGGACACAATAATAGGGGCAACGTAAAAAACATTATAGTGTCAAATTAGTGCGTTGGTGCCTGATAGATGGCAGTCGTTAAGCCTTAGGGCAGCTTGAAAACTTCTGACAGTAAGAGCAGCCACTAGTCTTACAAGCCTCCACCAATCCGGACTTGGCCCCCGTGGTGGAGTATGGCCTATACCTTCCTCAGGGAAGAGACCCGTGCCCCTCAGAGGGGACATAATGGGTTTATGATGATTAGTGAGTTGACCTTTACCAACCAAGACTTTGTTTTCTGAGTTGCGTACGTTTGTGAAGTCGCAATAGGAATACCAGTAGCTAGAAGAGATAAAAAACATTGTGAAGAAACCTGAGTGAGGTTTTCTGATATCTTAGTGCTTGAAGTTTTAAATAACATAACATTTACATACAGGCATATACAAACTAGGGTTGTTGAGGAACTTGTTATGAGGAAGAGGATGAGGAAGAGGAATTTTTTAAAGTCGATTTTGAGGAAGAGGATGAGGACGAGGAATCTGGCAGACTAAGAGGAAGAGGATGAGGAAGAGGATGCTAAAGACGAAGAACAAAATAACATTACGTAGATTACGCTAGTATTGAACTTCTTTACCTACATGTTTCTATCTCTGTCTTCCTTTAACTTTTTAATATGGCGAGGCTTCTCTCTCTCTTAAACACGTTTCGTTTCAACAAAACTTATAACTCTCCTTCCTCTTAAATTCCTCATGAGGAAGCGAAAGAGGATTTTTTTAAAATCGATTTTGAGGAAGAGGAAGAGGATGAGGAACTTCAAAAATATGAGGAAATTCCTCATTTTGAGGAAGAGGAAGAGGAATCCTCATCAACCCTATACAAACATTGCTTCTGGCCCACACTAGGATACCCTGTGTCGTGGGAACCAGAAACAGCTAAATCACAAACATGTAAACATTCGAGACCTGCGTTTCTTCTTTTCTTTTTTTTTGTCCCCAGCCGGGATTCGAACCCAAGACCTCTCGCATGGTAGTCAGATCCGCTAGCCGCTGCGCCACAGAGGTCGTCCGCGATGGGCACGCGTCATAATTCAGCCCATACTCTCTTTCTGAATGAAGGAAAGATTACGTTTTCAACACAATTTTTTTTATCTTCTTCTAGGACAGGAGTCACCAATTAGTTTCATTGTGGGTCCGTTTGTAACCCTTGGGCCGCACTCATCGCGATAACCCGAAGATTCGGGCTATCGTGATGTGTGTAGCCAAGTATTCGCGTATACTTCGGAGCTTCGTCAGGACTTCGCGTTGCTGTCGGTAAACTTTCACAGATCAAAGAGTTTTATCGCGATGAACTTCGCTTGAGCGGCCACACTTCAGTCAGCGTGCACCTGTCAAACGTGGCGGACGTGTTATTTCACAGAGTAGGTGCATAAGCTGAAGCGTAACATGGATTGGAGTAATGATAAAATTTTAGAATTTATTGCAAACTACGAATAAAAAAATAATAAATAATAAATAAATAATAAACTCACGCCCGTTATCCCCGAAGGGGTAGGCAGAGGCATCAGTCTCTAGAACTGGACCCACGTTTTGCCGAGTTTATTAGGTCCCAAACGTGACAAGTGGCAAGCCTGTCGCCGTTATCCGGGCACAATTTATGAGCGAATGGTGTAAAAATGAAAATTAATAACTACGACATAAATGTAAAAAATCATTATTTGCTGCCATAAAATACGGAGCAACCGCGCAAACCATTTTGTTTTTTTGCATTTGACATCGCTTGCACATCGCGATAAACTTTACATCGCGCATTGTGTGGCCGCGAGGATTCGCCGTAGACCGAAGACGAAGTTTATCGCCCGAATGTTATCGCGATGAGTGCGGCCCAGGCATAACAAATACATATAACTCTATCGCGGTCCGTTTGGTTTATGATAATAACTAGCAACCAAGACTTAAAATGTCAATTGTCAATCCTACCTACTGCTAAACCTACTAAATATCCTAAATGGGAAAGTATGTCAGTTCGTTTGTTTGTTACTCTTTCACACAAAAAATACTGTACCAATTTGAATGAAATTTGGCATAAACTACTTTTCATCCCGATATCCCCACGGGGACGGGAACCACACGGGTGAAACCGCGGGCAGCCGCTAGTGAATAAATAAAAGCAAAATAAATCAGAATCTTACTTTCGAATTTCAAGATTCTTCTGGGTCCGCACAAAATAGATTGGCGGTCCGGATCCGGACCGCGGTCCGCCATTTGGTGACCGCTGTTCTAGGAGATAACGTCTTACCGTGTCCTACCGGATATTTGGCAACCACTTCTGTTATCTTGCTTCTCGGGGCAGCCTGCCTGCCTTGTACTAGTCAAAACTAAGCTCACGCCCGTTATCCCCGAGGGGGTAGGCGTTATCCACGTTTTGCCGAGTTTATTAGGTCCCAAACGGGACAAGTGGCAAGCCTGTCGCCGTTATCCGGGCACAATTTATCAGCGAATGGTGTTGCTGTATAAACAAACAAATATACGTAACTAAAAGTCATTGGCACAGTCGACAGCGCGTCAATCTTCACATTTTAGTTGCAAAGTCGCCTTTAACGCAACGGAGTAGAGTGCATGGGTGTAAACCATGATGTGCTGCCGACTGTACATGCGTGGTTCGAACTCAGACCCTCATGATCGAGAAGCAAGGGTCAAACTCACTGCGCCACCACCGCTTGTAGAACTAAGAACTTTTAATATGAAAAAACTATTACAGCCGCAAACAACCTATCAGATGTTTCATTCCGCTCCATTTGTACAATTTGCCTCAATCTGGGTTTAAATACAGTTTTGTAATGTTCTTACCTTGACGACTTCAGTGGCGCAGCGGTTAGGGCATCTGCCATGCGAGAGGTCCCTGGTTCGAACGCCGGCTGGGGACCAAAAATACACCAGGTCTTGGATGTGGGTGTTTCTGGTTCCCACGACACAGGGTATCCTAATAATTTGGGGCCAGATGCAATGTATGAGCCCCTGTATGTAAATATTATGTTTATGCTACCTGGTTGCCATAGCATCTATACTCTATTCCACAAAACAAGCTCTCAGAGAATATTTAAGGTTACATAGCTATAGTCTTTTTTCTTGTTTTGCATGTAATTTTTTGCAATAAACATTCTTGTTATGTCTGTTTTTGAACGAAAATTTCGTAAGCACAACACATCATCTGTTCCCTATCGTAAACACTTTGGACTTGACTTCATCATCGACTGATTATATGTATGTATGATTATAGCCAATATTGTCAAGGTATGGCATCATTGGAGATTTACTCTCTTATCATATGCGATTACGGTGTTCAAAATATGTTAAAAACTTTGTTAGCGTTTAGGATGAAACCAAATTATTTAGGATCAAATTGCAAATTCCAAGCAATGTTTCAAATGACTTCAAAAAGTGGCCTGTTTGAAAAAATACATAACATACCTAACATAACATAACATACATTGCATCTGGCCCCTCACTTAGGTCGCCCACTCTGTGACGTGGGAACCAGAAGCCACAAACATGTAAACATCCAAGACCTGAAGACCATAAATAGGATATTCTTCTCGTCAATATGGACGTCCAATACTAGTAATTCTCTATGTAGTCTTTAAATAAGACTTTTTCCCTCCACTTTTTCTGCAAAAGTATCTAGATTTCGCAATGGACACTTCAATTAACTTTTAACATGTTCTGTGTTATATTAAATAAACATACCTTGATACAATTTGATTGACCGTCATACCATTTAATTATTTATTTATAGTTTTATTGCACTTAAACAACGGTTCGGAATTAATACCATAAGCATATTTTTACCACTCAACCGAGGTAAAGGAAAGCGTTCGTAGGCGTGCAAAAGTAACTAAAGAAATTTAAAACTGGTATGTAGGGTACGTATAGATTTTACAACAACCAAATTCCGGTGACCAATTTATCTCCATTCGAGAAATTCCGGACAGTCTTTGCTGATCTCGATAAGACGCACAGTCACTCAAGATGTCAAGATAAAAACATGATGGGTGGAAAATAGAGGAAACTGTTAGCGCACAATACAGCAACGAACCTTCGCGCGGGAAAACCTCGTTGGAGCGACTGCGCGAAAAAGAATAAGAATATAAAAGAAAAAAAAAAATGTTTTTACCTAAAAAAGAAAAAAACAAAAGAGTGCGACATCAAAAATAAAACAATTGTGGCCAGTGTTAAATAAAGAGTAATTAATATAGAAGAAGGTGCGTGTAATTGCGGAATAGTTTTAAAAAAGAAAATTCAGTTACATCTGTGTTGATTCATTACAAAATGGGTCAAGCAGAAAAGTCTGAGAAATCGGAGAAAGCTCCTGAAAATCGCGGGTTACTGGGGTAAGTGATACGTCTCTCATCATCAACCCATTATGTCCCCACCAAGGGGCACGGGTCTCTTCCCTGAGGAAGGTATAGGCCATACTCCACCACGGGGGCCAAGTCCGGATTGGTGGAGGTTTGTAAGACTAGTGGCTGGTCTTGCTGTCAGAAGTTTTCAAGCCACCCTGAGGCCTCTGACTTGGCTTAACGACTGCCATCTATCGACAGCAGCTGGCACCAACTGCTTAACGTGCCTTGCGAAGTACGGAACCGCTCGGAAAAATGCCACTAGCGTTAGTCATAGACGGTGACCCATCCATGGACTGATCGCGCCGTATGTTGCTTAACCTTAGTGATCGTTTAAGATCACTCAGGCAGCCCAGGCTACGAGCGATTGAACGTCTCTAGCACAGTTAAATTTTATTTAAGACCTTCAGTCTATTGTCTAGTAGAAGCAAAATTTTAAAACTAAATTTAAGAGTGTTTAGAAGCTCACTTCCGTAACTTAAAAGAAAAAAATAGAACCCTATATGAATCACTTTAAAATCCGCCCAGACGTCAGACTGGACTGGACGTGTCTGTCCGTGACGTGGACTGTCGCCGTCGTCTCGGGAGCAAAATGGAGCTATAATGTTGAAACGTCAAGTGCGAGTTGGACTCGCGCCCGAAAGGTTCCATAAAATTATCTATAAAAACGCCAAAAAAATCTTTTATCAATCTGTTGTATGGGAGCCCCCTTAAATATTTATTTTATTTTGTTTTGTTTTCTAGCAGGTATTTGTTGTTATAGCCGCAACAGAAATACATCATCTGGGAAAATTCAAAAATTTCAATAGTCTAACTATTACGGTTTATGAGATACAGCCTGGTAACAGACGGACGGACAGACAGTGGAGTCTCAGTAACAGGGTCCGTTTTACCCTTTGGTTACGGAGCCCTAAAAACGGTTTTCCCCGCCCATGCCTTAACATTAACTTTATCCTCTATCTGTTAGTTTCACTTTTGACGGATTACTAGGTCTTTACTGTTTATTATCTAAAATAGATTGCAACTGTGACGCCAAAAATGTGATTTTGTATCTTTTCGCATAGCTACTAGATCATAATGATAAATGATCAAATTGATAAATGATAATACGGCTACCTCGTCAGGTGTCATTGAATCCTATCTGAGATACCTAATAATTTAAAAAAAAGATCTCTACTATGGTATGAATAAAAACTTTTTATACCCATTGTTTTATCAGAAATGATGAAGTCCGTTGACAAACGAAAGTCGTCGATATAGCCCACCGGATGAGTAAGTTGAAGTGGCAGTGGGCGGGGCACATAGCACGAAGAACTGATGGCCGATGGGGCCGAAAGGTTCTTGAATGGAGACCACACATCGGCAAGCGCAGCGTAGGACGACCAGCCACAAGATGGACAGACGATCTCATCTAAGTGGCAGGGAGACGCTGGATGCAAGCCGCTTCCAACCGGTCTTTTTGGAAATCCATGGAGGAGGCCTATGTCCAGCAGTGGACTTCTTGTGGCTGAATGATGATGATGATGATACCCACTGTAGTTCTAGTTCCAGTAAGTTCCCTGCCTCATTGTGATGCCATGGCGACGTCGCCAGCTACCTATCAAGCAGTTTATATTGAAAAGCGACGTTGCCAAACAGTTGCCAAGTGAGTTAGGCACCATTCATTTCAATATTATCTGCTTGGATACGCAGCTGGCGACGTCGCAATGGCGTCCCAATGGGTCAGAACTCTAAGTGCCGTGCCTCACTAGGATACTATGGCGACGTCGCCAGCGACCGTATCCAAACAGTTAATATTGAAATGTATGGTGCCTAACTCACTTGGCGACTGCGGCGGCGGTGCCCTTTCTCATTTGAACGCCCATGGCGACGTCACCAGCTACTAAACCTCGCAAGGTTACGACAGTTTTCTTAATGTTTTTGTTAATATTTTTTTTCTAAAGTTATACTTTTCGTCTGTTTCAGTTGCCTGGAGACGATGTACTGGAATTGCTGTGAGGAAAAGTTCTGCTTTGACAAGAAAATTGCTGTATACAAGTAAGTGAAACTATATAGGTACTTTCACTCTCATTGACCTGATAGAGGCTAGCTGAAGAAGGTCCCTCACTATTCTTCTTTAACATTTAGTTAGTCCGCTGTTGGACGTGGTTCGCTGCGTAGTTTTGATAGCCGTTGTTGCGAGAAACGTTGTTGCAATTTTTTTTTCTACTGCCTCATAGATTGTTTCGGAAAAATTTTTCACTAACGCTCGAATGCTTGTATTTCGGTTCATTTGGATGTGTTGAACACTGACACAGTTATCGTCTGATTAATTTTAGTATTAAAATACTGTAAAAGTAAAAATGCGTTTATTGCGACCAACCAATCCAAAGTTCACAAAAATAAACATTAATTTACAAAAAAATAACTCTTTAGGTCCTCGTATCTATAATAAGATAAGTAAAGTATTGAATATTTACCCTCTAAATAAAGCAACCTGCAAAAAAGTCATTTATAATCATCTTCTACAACTCTCTTACGATCACACTGAGGATGCTTTAAATATACAAGTTTAATGGTATAACTTATTCTTGCATGAGGCCGTTCTCAAACTTACACTATCTCACTCACCCTCTCACACACATACATTCACATACACAATCGACACACCGAGAGGACCACACCAGCACTCACATACAAATTTTATTTTACTTTGATTAATCTTCCGTCATTGTTACAAATTGTTCTTTGTGGGGAAGGCGCTGCTTGCTGAAATACAGGTTTTAACCTAGTTCGGCAACGGAGGCCAACTCTGTTTTTTTGTAATTTTAGCCTAGTGTAACTGTACTTGTGACTCTGTGTAACTGTTTGAAATAAAATTTATTCTTATTCTTATTCTAAATACTAAGTTACATTGGCAACAAAAGGTGTGTGCTCAGCATGTGCCGCCAGAGACATGGCATGTCTTTCGGCGGCGCTGTTTCTCAGCACTCACCTGCTTATGCTCTAACTTTAAACTTTTAACAGACATCCTTGTCTTCCAAATAATCGTTGACTTATAATCAACTATTTTGAACAGAGTGTGCTTAACACAACATTAAGAATTGATACAATTCCTAAACTGCGTTGGAGGTAACTCTAGTATATCTTGGGGTATCCTTATTGTAGTGTAAAACCTTATACAGTGCCCCATATAGGAACTATTAACTTTTGCATGTTTTAATCATGCACATGACAATTTATGTTCATTCCTAGTATTTTAACGTTATGATAGCTACCAATAGTTTCGAAGATTTTAATTATTATTTCGAATGTACAGAATATTTTCATGAATGTATTGGATAAAATAACCTGAGCTTGGAATTACACATTTTTGAGACAGGCTATTCTGAACAATGCTACTTACATTAACATCCGGACCTGCTAGATTGCTTATGTCAACTTTGATGTTTATTTTCTGCGATGCAGGATGTTTAAGTTTATGTCATGACGCGTGTTCAATGAATAAGCTTAATTGTTTCCACTGTCTTTATGTCACTAAGTAAAGTGTCGTGTTACTGCTTTGTTTTAAATGTTATCACTTGTCTTTGGCTGACGTACTTTACTCTTCTTGTTTCATTTTACTTGGGTAGTTACTTTGAAAAAGTAATGTTTTTGTAGCAACGAGTTGCTTTATTTTCACAATTTGATTGATTTGAACATTTTTGTCACAATTTGACATTATAGGCATTTATAAGTTTTGTTGAAAGACTGTTTATCGAACACCAGTCTGTTTTTATTTCGTCCATGGTTATTCTATTGTTGACAGCAGTCAGTTGTAAAAAGTGCTTATACTACGATTTTTTATTCCGTAGAATTCTGACATTTCTTAAGTGTTGCTACTGAAAAAGTTCTCTACCGAAAAAGGGGCAAATTTGACCCATTTGAGGGCAATAAAAAATAAAATGCTACGTATTTTTTATGCTTTACCAACAAAAAGGTTAAACTAAATATTTACTTACTCAAGTGACGTAATACAAAAATATCAAATATTTCAATATCACCAACAATATATCGAATTAACTTTAATTACTTTATTTTATTCTTTAGCTGGCATCACTGCCTACGTATTCAAGGTTTCGTAAACCTTTTTAGAAAAGTGAAGTAAGCCGCTGTTAGCTCTCTTAATAATTCATGTCAGCGATAAAGATGATGATGAAGATACTTATATTAGTATTAATGATGATTAGATATTTTAATAAAATATGTTTTCTTTACTTGTACTTTTTTACTGTTTGTGTGGTGAAAAGGGACACAATTGTCACTCGTCTTAAATTCTCTTTTAATTTGGACCTCCACACTTTATAAAATGGATACATTCACTAACAAATTAAATGTGTAGACTCAGATATTCACAATCGTATTGAAATAGAAAAATGTGCCCGGCCAAAAAAGGGTTTCTAATCTCTGACATGTCGAAAAATGATAACTGTCAGAATTCTACGGAATTAAAAATCAGACTTTAAAAAAATTAAGAATTCTTAATCACATTTCGACATTTTGTCCAGCTAGTTTACAAGCTTATCTGGATCTCTAGCTACGTCCGACCACTGTGGCAAATGTCTAGATTAAATTTAGAATTGTTAATGGCCAGAAATAATAATAATAAAGCAACGAGGTGAATTACACCTCGTTACAGGCGTGCGAGGATATTAATAAAAGCTATGACTGCGGCGACTGCGGTGGATGCGGTGCTTCCACTCCTGTAAAAGCTGTGGGAGAGTTTATCTTTCCTCAGAACAGAGTGAATATTCTTTATTGTACTCCAAAAGGAAATCACATATACTGCAGTTACAGGCTACAGTACATCTAGCTATCCTAGGTATCCTAGTTTGGAACTAGGACAAGCGATTGACTTAAGTGGAAGATATTTATGATGTTTTTCTACTGCTTTTCAGGTTAGAAGATGACAGCGCCTACGCGAATGGTTACGCCAACATGGGCGCCAGTCTTGACAGCGTGGTGACGTCACAACCGTCCAACAACAATCACCTGCCACCTCACGCCATCACTGGAAGAGTACTCAACGAGATGCCCATTCACGCCGACAAACTTTACGAGGTTAGTCAACAAGTTATATTAACATAACATAACATAACATAACATTACATTTACACACAGGCACATAGATTGCTTCTGGCCCCACACTAGGATACCCTGTGTCGTGGGAACCAGAAACAGCGACGTCACAAACATGTAAACATCCATAAACATCCACAACATATTAAAACAACAACAACAACAAGAGGTATTAGCAAAGGGCAAGATAAAAGTACCCGAAACCGGGGTGCGTGCATGCTTTTATATTGCACTTTGCTATTACATCTTCTGTTTGGTCAAAGTATGTCCTCGGAATGCGGACGGCGTAACCATGACGTAGTCATAATATGCTTGAAGGAGCTCTCGCATCAATCTCATCAGTTCAATTCAGACTCCAACTGTCTGCCGAATTCCATTTTAATAATAATTGTTATTGCCAATGTCAGGATTCCGGCAGGAATTATTTTATGAGTGAAAACGTGACAGTTCGCTAGTTTTTAACGTACGTGTCACACATCAATATAAGAACCTTTAAATTTTTTAATAAAACACGCCAAGATATTGACATCTCGGTTTTCCGCAAAAAAAATCAACATCATTAACCCATTATGTCCCCACCAAGGGGCACGGGTCTCTTCCCTGAGGAAGGTATAGGCCATACTCCACCACGGGTGCCAATTCCGGATTGGTGGAGGCTTGTAAGATTAGTGGCTGGTCTTGCAAAAAATATCAATATAATTTCATCTTTTTCGTTTGCACAAATTAGAAGTCTTTTTATTAGTATTCTTTACGTAAAGAGACCCTCCGGCCGTTTTCGCAACTGCGTTTCGTAACTGGTTGCGAAACAAGAATGTTTATTCCTTTATCGCAACCAGTTGCGAATCAAGAAAACTTTTTCCTTAGCCGCAACTTGGTTGCGAACGAAAAATACGAGCTTCCCAAACTTACGGAGTTGCGATGGGAGAAATTCATTTCCTTATTCGCAACCAAAGGCTAACATAATAATTCAAAAAGATAGGAAATTAAAGGACAATGACCATTTTATAGGGTGTTTTGGCTATTCGTGAACAGGCAATTTGATCACTAATAAGTAGGTTTAGTAGGTTATGTGTGTCATAAACAAAATGTCAAATCCAAAATGGATCGAGCAGAATCAATGTAGGTATTTGGAGAAACATGTCGATTTGTGTCTACGTCAGGGAAGGTTCGGGTTCCGTTAAAGCGCCAGGGTCGTCATAGGAATGATGTCCAGAGACCGTAGAAAAGCCAGGGTTACAAGTTAAAACGGTATCGAGATCCATTATCACAAGCCAGTTAGTAAAATACTTAAAATATATCAAAATAATGTTCACGGTGTACCAATAAAGTGGTCGAGTTTATTTCTGACAGTATTTTTTTCTAATTTTTTTAATACCGTAATGCAACAAAGTAGTATTATTTAGTTCTAATAAAATAAACTAAAATAAATTTGGAAGGCCTTCTCCACCCTGACGTGCTCCCAAATGACTTTGGGAGTATTGACTTTGGGAGCACGTCAATGGTGCATCAACGAGAGTATATTGTCAAGCAAGACTAGATATTTTTAATATCTATTGATATTATTGTAGAGGTTAGTGTCTTTTTGAAAAGTTTGTAATACTAATCAACAAAATAAAGTGTCATGGAACAGACAAAAATGGTTGCGAATAAGGAAAAAATAATCTTTTACCGCAATTGGTTGCGAAACATAACCATTGGGATGCCTAGTTGCGGCTAAGGAAAAAGTTTTCTTGAATCGCAACTGGTTGCGAACAAGGAATAAACATTCTTGTTTCGCAACCAGTTACGAAACGCAGTTGTGAAAACGGCCGGAGGGTAAAGAGAAACGTTCGGCCCCATCGGCCATCCACCCACTGCCACTTCAACTTACTCATCCGGTGGGCTATGTCGACGACTTTCGTTTGTCTACGAACCCTGATCATGATTCGGTCTCGCAGAGAAATTCCGCATAGCCCTTTCCATAGCTTGTTGCGTGACCTTGAGCTTTCTTATGAGGCCCATAGTGAAAGACCACGTTTCAGTGCCATAAGTCATCACTGGTAACACACTTGAATGGAGACCACACATCGGCAAGCGCAGCGTAGAACGACCAGTCACAAGATGGACAGACGATCTCATCCAAGTGCCAGGGAGACGCTGGATACAAGCCGCTTCCAACGGGTCTTTTTGGAAATCCATGGAGGAGGCCTATGTCCAGCTGTGGACTTCTTGTGGCTGAATGATGATGATGATGATGATGTAAAGAGATCTTGTATCGAGCCATGGCATCAATAGAAAATAACAGCTGGTAGAATCTCAGTTGATGACGTTTTTCCGTGCATGACGTACTTCCGGTTTCGTTGCTTCTGGTTTTTTACTTTCGCTTTAAAAATCCATTAAAGCAGCTCAAAATATTCAGCTCAGGCTCTTAAAATTAGTTATTTTTTTAAAAAATATGAAAACAGTACCTACTATTTTTTTAGGAAATTACCTATTCGTAGTTCATATGACAATTCAAGAGTATGCAGCAAGCTCTAGTACCTAAATCACGAAATGTAGTTACTTGTATAAAACAGGCCCCAGATTATTGCAATTTCTAATGTTTCCCCTCAAGTAGAAGAGTTATTTGTTGGTGTTGACAAATAAAACCTATCGTTTTTTATAAAGGTTGATAAAGGGCTAAGTAGGCTACGAAACCAAATTTCCTAATTAATATAAGTTTTGTACGTCTGAGAATACGTCATGGGGTAATTTATACGGCCAAACAACGTTTCCATGGTCAGCTAGCTGGCTATAGTCAGTATACCTACGTACCTACTATTGTAATATTAGCCGCGTCACCGTAGATTACCCGATGTTGTTTACCAAGTACAGTCGACAGCACGTCAATCTTCACATTTTAGTTGCAAAGTCGCCCGTAAGCCAACGGAGTAGAGTGCATGGGTGTATACTTAATAAACAACATCGTACACGAGGAAAACCACAAAACTTAACGATAAACCCATTAAGTGTAATTAAGGTTACCAAACAAGTACCTACTAAAAATGTTTTTGTTTCAATTTCAGGTGTTCTCCAAATCGATGATATTCCGCGACGATGAGGAGTTAAAATCCAAAGGCAGCAAGGATTCCTTGGATGAACTTGAAACCAAGTCAGAACCAGATTATTTATCAGAAAAACCGAACAGAACAAAGGTGTACTTCGAAGATGAAGTTAATTCACCAGTGACCGACTTTGAAATTATGTTCAAAGATGAACTATTCAAACATGACATGTTCAACATTGAGGAAGAAGATGACACAAGTCCAGAAGAGGGATTAGTCATGAATGTAGCAGTTAAGAAGCAAAACGTCAAAAAGATAAGCACCGTAACAATGAAAGACGAAACTAAAATTACAACAAAGCACCCAGTTTACGAATACGATCCTACCATGACTGTTGTGACCTTACCATCGACCTTAGCCATACCGCGAGTAGAATCAGTAAAAGGGATACTACGGCAAAAATCTGCTGAATTACCGAGAAGTTTCAGCGTAAAAACTTTGGAAAGAATGGACAGTACAGGCAGACTAAATAAACCTAGTTTAAATAGAGTTGAAAGTCTCAAGAACATGCAAGTGGAGAACCTCAGCAAAGTACTCTCACGAGTGCCACTTAGAAGCGCGTCGTTCCTAAACATACCACAACATCTCATCCCTGAAAAGCCACAATTAGTAAAAAGCAAATCTACCATAGGCGTAACATCCTTGGAAGATGATCAGAAGTTAAGTAGATTACCCGACACCCCAATCATCAAAAGTAACAACCTTCCAAGATTCTTCGCTGAAAGTCCCACAATCCCCGAGTATAGAGGAGATACTAGCCTCCAAAGTATACAACAAAAGAATCAAGCATTGATGTTCCAAGAAAACGACTTAAGTATGCCAAGATACTACGGTACTCTGGCGTCCAAAGTACTGGAACAAGAACAGATGCATGAAAGTAAGTCGATGCCTGATTTGAGAAATCCCACGTCGACTGGAAAAGTAAGCAAACGTTTGATTAAAATCAGAAGTAAGTTGAAGCCGTTAGTCATAAAGAAGGGAACAGATGAGACTCTTTGAAAAGTTAGGATAACTCCGAAACAATAATTTATGAAGTGATGACTCAATGAATAACACCCGTTTCCTAAAAACCTGAACATTAAGATGTGCAAGACTTGAAGAATTTTGTTTCCGAATGTTCACTTAGTACCTAATAGTTTAAGATTTCATTATCTGTAGGAGTAATAAGTGACATACCAGTATTTTTAGCTAAATTTAAGATTGTGTACTTATGACATTATGAGTAGATAGGATATACTTAAAATATCATTGGTTTACTGTGATTATAATAACGTATGAAACAATGAAGATGTCGAGTATGGGAATAGGCTAGTTAGTTGTTTTCTTTTCCATATAATGTACTTAGCCTTTTTCCTCTTCATCTTCGTTTACATTAAGTAGTATTAGTTGTTAAAGTAAACAACTTAGCAATAAATCGATAAAAAATATCATAAAGTTGTTACAATGTCTAGTCAATTTCGATATCTTATTTTAATATTAAGAAATTACTTTAAATCGTGTTATTGCCTTAATAACTTCTAGCTTTTTGGACATGATCATTTTTAGTTTACTATTTAATACGCAGCTACTTATTTAACTGAATTACCCACAGATGAATTACTTACGGGAACAATGCAATTATTTTGAATCTGTAACAAATGCGTAACGATTTTGAAAGTGTTAGATAAATTGAAAAAATAAAAAGACTAATGAAAAAAGCGCACATTTTATTTCCTTTTTTCACATCATCACCACTATGTTTCATATAATTCTTGACAAAGTTACATATAATAATTGGTACAATAATTTTATAAGATTCAACATAAGTATCATAATCATTTTTAAATAAAATAATGCTCACTAGAATTTGGTTTAATTATCTAAAAATTACAAGTTTAGACATAAATTGTTCTAAATATTCTCTAAAGAGTCTTTAAAGTCACGTGTGACTTAATAAGTTTTAAATAATATAATGGCATTTTTAAAATGCTCTTGAAACGCCCTTGTTTGGTTGTTGAAGATAAAGAATTCATTATTGATCAATAAATTAAATTCATGTTTGGCAGAAGCCAAGAAAATCCAAGATCGCATTTATGTCGCTCCTCTACACTTTTTAATTATTGATTTTTTAAGCTAACTAAACTAATTATTTCTAATTTTACAAGGCTTTCAATTCATTCTTAGTTAGAACATGGATGAAACTGTATTTTCGAAACTAAGTAAAATTTACTAAATACCTACTATAAAACGACTTTATCAAGACCAAAATGTCCTAAAAATAATTACACTTTCTACGCAAAAGATGGTTTCGTAAATATGTACAAAATGCTTAAAAAATAATACTTAAATATTGATCTCTTTACATGACTGGTTAAAGACGAAGGAAATAACAAGGATAATTTTATCACAATGTTTTTGATTTCACAACAATTTAGCATCGGAGAAATAAAAAATTGGAAGGCGCATATATTTTATAGAAAATTATTGAAAATTGTATGGTTATTCAAAGACATAATTTGGCCAAATCCTATGCAGAACTTAATGAACAGTTCAAACTGTCCAATGGCGTTTTCAATTAACTTACTTATTCTAATTCGAATTAAAACAATTTTTACACTTTACATTTGATTTAGAATTATGCTACGCAATTTTTTTAGTTCAATTTTAAATGGATTAATTGCGACTTTTTATTACGATTTCTATAAATTACTCTCTATAAACGAAGTCACGCACAACATGCGTTAAGGTATCAAAAGGTAACGAAAATGGATACACTCATCACTCGTTGGCACGTAAAGTAAATCTTATACCTAACACGGTCGCATTATCTGTGCACTTTGTTCAATTTGTTCGATCCGATTTTCAGGATGCGTATATCTGTGGTGCTGACCGTCTTTAATCTTAATAAACTTTAACGTTCATCAAGTAATATTTTTGTTTTTCATCATCAACCCATTATGCCCCCACCGAGGGGCACGGGCCTTTTCACTGAGGTAGGTTTAACCCATACTCTACCACGGGGGCCAAGTCCGGATTGGTGGAGACTTGTAAGTCTAGTGGCTGGCTTACTGTCAGAAGTTTTCAAGACGCCCTAAGGTCACCGACTTGGCTTAACGACTGCCATCTATCGACGGCAGCCGGCACCAACTGCTCAACGTGCCTTGCGAAGCACGGAACCGCTCGGAAAAATGCCACTAGCGTTAGTCATAGACGGTCACCCCTTCATGCACCGAACGCGCCCTATGTTGCTTAACCTTCGTGATCGTTCAAGATCACTCAGGCGGCCGAGGCTACGAGCGATTCTGTTTTTGCAGGTATTTGAGTTTGTCTGACCGATTTTGTTTTTATTGTGAATAAAATATTTGAATTCCAATTTGTATTTAATAGTAAAGTACTCTGAGCCGTAGTGGTGCGAGCGACTGGGTTAGCAAGACATTGCTGAATAGGGAAGCAAGAGAAGCGTCGCTTTCCAGCAAGATGTACAGATATTGTGACCGTATGGTGACTGTGGTGTATACTTTTTTGATATTAAAAAAAATACATTTCATTGGGGCACTTCTGTCACTCTTTTGCCGAATAAATATATTGCAATCACACTAATAAGGCGAAAGTTTGTGAGTGTGTCAGTGTGTATGTTTATTACTTCTTCACGTCTAAACAGCTCGAGCGATTTTAATAAAATTTGTTATGGAGTTAGCTTACACCCTGGATTAACACATAGCATACGTTTTACTGGGGGAAAATGTCTTATTCCCCTGGGAAAACCGATGAATTCGCGGATAATGTATGGGGAAAGTGATTATTTTTACTGTTAATATACAATAAAATTTATTTTCCCTAACGGGTAACACCGCGGAGCCCAGCTAGTTAGAGATAATTGTAAAAGAAACGTGAATCGTTACACCACGATTAGGAATCATTGTGTCTATGTATAATTGACAGCACATCAACCTTTACATTACACCCGTGATGTTAATAAGTATATTGCACGTTTACATGGTAAGAGTTGATGTTCTGCAGACTGTAAAACCACGAAAATTCAAAATAGTGTATAGTCTCGAAGATTAGCCGTCACTAAGATTTCAGAGTCCTTACACGGCCATCTTCAGTTTACGTGTGTCAGGTATCTTAAAGGGACTCTATTGGAAAGAAAACGTGTAAAGGTTTAATAAGAACATGAAGGGAAGGAAGGGTTATTTACAGTACGCGATACTTTTGATTCTAAAACAAATTTCGCTGGACCACACAGTAGTACCACAGAATACATACTAGTACAGGTACAGAAAATCCACTCCGCAAAATCAATTAAAGAAAAAGGGACTCTAGCAGCGATACAATTAGGTGCAATTCAGATCGTTATATTCACCTACATATTGCCTCTCTTTCTACCGCGTAACTCTTAACTCTTCTGGCGCCTGAATACTACCTATTTGCCACTCCGGAATGGTCACCGCATGTACTTACGCGTTCGATACCGACACGCGTAGTGAAACAGGCCTGGTAGTACAGTCGACAGCAGGTAAACCTTTACATTTGTGTTGCAAAGTCGCCCTTGAGGCAACTGCTTAAGAGTCTAGAGTGTAAAGATTGATGCTCTGACGACAGTGGAAGTATGCCACTTAAAAAAACGTCTGTGAACGTTGAAAACGTTATTTGTTACTTTCTACGTTACTTTTTTAACAGCCCTAAGTATAAGCAAAGTAGCGTAGGCTATCCTTATATTTAATTATTTGTTCTTTCAATCTAGCTCTCTAGCCGTATTTTTCTGGAAACATGCAACCTACCTAGGAATCCACTTTACAATTGCTAAGAAAGGCAATGCTTCGAAAATACACATAAACCTACGACACGTCTAATGAGCCGTTTTCAGAAGACCTAAAAAAAAAAAAAAATGGCTGTCAAAGGAATGCAATTTTGGACCTCAGCCCAATAGCCATTTGTGATACATCATAAAATAGGTCTCAGCGAGCTGAACAAAAGTTACTACTACGCCAACAGCCAAATGTTTGTCGTTTCGGAGTTATATTTTGTTGAAAATGTTAGTTTTTTTTCAATACTATATAACTCCGAAAGGACCAACATTTGGCTGTTGGCGTCATAGTAACTTTTGTTCAGCTCGCTGAGATTTATTTTATGACGTATCACACATGGCTATTGGGCTGAGGTCCAAAATTGCATTCCTTTGACAGCCATATTATTTTTTTTTTTTTTAGTTCTTCTGAAAACGGCTCATTGCTTCATAAGGTTCACTAGAGTTACCAATGGAAAAAATCCCATTCCCATTCTTTTGCATTATTTGGCATGGCACATTTTGATACCTTAATACGCAAACCAGCCAACTTCATTTTTGTGAAAAAAAATATTTTTCCTACTATGAAGGTAGGAAAAAAACAGTACATACAAACATTAACCGGCTTTTTGACAGTGTGAAAAAAACAGTATTATTTATACGTATTCGTATAAATTATTATGAGTCTTAAAATCGCTTTAAGGCATTTCAACTAAAAAAACATTAATTATTTGTAAAAATACAGTCTAAAAATTCGATAATTATGTATCTGCAGCCATAACATTGTATCGAAAACGGCCTGGATTGGCCGATTCTATGATGACGTCACATGTCAGAAAAATGGCGTCTGTCATGATAATATTTTTTTTTTCACAAAAATGGAGTTGGCTGGTTTGCGTATTGATTTGCAAATTTTTCAGGAATACACGGAGGCGAGAGTCCCAGGTCATTACCCATGACTTTGTTTTCCAAGGTATGTACATTTGTGATGTTACAGTAACCACCACTCGCTGACTGTGACGATAAACATCGTGAGGAAAGCTGAGTGTGTTGATATTTTATTATAACAATAATTAGCAAGAAAGAAAGAAAGCATTTATTTACATAGCCACAAAAGTACATATTCGATGTACATCACGTAGCCGAGTCGTTCTATTTGTTAATCTGGTAGGGTAGGTTTGCAATGTACATCGAATTCTCATGTCAATTGAATTGCAGTTCTACCAAACACGCCCGTGGTGGTTGGTCTATATTGTACACAGTCGTTTTAAATTACAGTTGTAGTACCTGTCTAATAATTTCTACAATTATGTCGGATAATTTACGAGAACAAAATACTTAGAAGCAATTCAATTCCGTCTTAGGTATCTAAAATAAATAACGCGATTCGGTATTTTTTTTAACTTTCATACGATACGAAAAAAACTACGTAACTTGTTATCACTGATCACCAAAGTACTTCTAATAATTACTACCACGAAAAGAAAAACTTCCACTTAAATTAGAAATACTGAGGAGAAATCTAACTATTATAATTTACCTATTAACTCGAAAATATTATACAAACTTAAGGGTCATTTCGGCCTAACGGTAAACATGTAAACCCTAACATTAATAAATTTTAAAAGCAATATTCATCAGTTGGTAGGATAATGTGTTTGTAAAGTTGGCAATACTGAGATTTTCTAAGTACACACAACGATAACTAAAATTCGATGCTTTTTTATGGACTTCCGCTACGACCTACCTTTTTTTTATTCGTCACTGGATCTAAGTAGGTATCATAATATTATGACATCTGCCATCAACTGATGTCGTTTAGGTGTCGTATTGTATATAAAACAATTGAAGATGTTCACTTACAAAATCCGTTTTTGTTGCTCTAACTTAGCCATAAGTTAACTAACTCTACATAGATACACAGCTTCTAGTCATTGGTCATTGCAATTAAAATCTCAGCTATTTCTGCTAACAGGTTTCTAATCACTTAAACTAAACAATAAATAAATTCATTCATACGTTAACGATTCCATGACACCATTTACTGTCCTCAATCCGCACAGAACAACATAAACAACATAATGCAGCATTTGATGAAGACTTTGGATTGAAACCACACAACATTTTTCTTTCATCATCGACCACCCTATATCTTAATACACTTGCAGGCATCCCACGTATCGTGGTCTTCACAACAAGAGTTTCCACTTCATCAGTAAGGAGTTTTAAGGTAGATGTCACCTATCCATGTCCCTCAGATTTATAGTCTCAGAGTTTTTCTCAAAACGCATCTAAATTCTGCACCAGTCCACTGCGGTCACCCAGACTCAGTATTCAGATTGCAGGTCCGTAAGTCATGTATTATACAGTTTATAAGTAGAGCCTACTTCTGGGCATAACATTCTAAGATTCTTCCCTGTTACCCCAATTCCTTTGGTCCCCAACCCAATGAGTCACTAAATCCTTCCCAAAGCAGTGTACAAGAAGAGCTGCAAGTCAGTTAAAGCCAAACAAATTCTGTTCTGTGGACCGACCGTAAGTCATGGCTGCTAGAATTTTGTCTTGAAGGACAGAGAAGACTATTCCCGAAGCATCTCCGTGGGAAACTCTTAATAAAGACTTTGTATGAATTTTATAGGTATAACAACATCTTAAAGATCTTCAAATTACCGGACGATCTTGAACCTCTTGACTTTGACGACGGATCGAGCACCAACGGCCTTGGCAGTTGCTGCAGTGGTCTCGTGGTCTGATTCAGAGAGATCTTTGCCGTCAATGGAGTGGAGGATGTCTCCACGCTGAAGACGATTGTCTAGGTCTGCAGGTCCACCTGGGATCTGAAGAAGAAGGAGCCAGTCTGAAGTTGCACATTGGAAAAATTTTTGCTTTGCTTAGCTTAACAAAATTAAAATTTGGCTTTAGATTTGGTAGTCAGAGTTTGACTGCAAGACGTTGGCAGGGTAACTGAATCAAAATAGCAATTATTTACCACACTGATCATCAGTGACCTTGTTAAAGCTTGTTAACTTTAGATCATGTTCACACTCAGACTCGGAAACACAATATTTTTGCAATGAGTAAGTTATGCATCTCATCAGAACTTTGGGAGTAAATCTGAAGATCAGGGTCTCGATTCTGTTAGTGCAATAGGTTTTGTTTAATTACAGTTACATGGTCAGGTTACGCGACATGTTTTTTACCACTTGCAGATGGTAAAGAAAAACATCGTGAGGAAATATAAGCGTCTATAATTTGATTTTTTATTCCGTAGAATTCTGACATTTCATAAGTGTTGCTACTGAAAAAGTTCTCCACCGAAAAAGGGACAAATTTGACCCATTTGATGGCAATAAAAAATAAAATGCTACGTATTTTTTATGTTTTACCTAAAAAAAGGTTAATCTAAATATTTACTTACTCAAGTGACCTAATAAAAACATAACAAATATTTCAATATCACGAACAATATATCGAATTAACTTTAATTACTTTATTTTATTCTTTAGCTGGCATCACTGCCTACGAATTCAAGGTTTCGTAAACCTTTTTAGAAAAGTGAAGTATGCCGCTGTTAGCTCTCTTAATAATTCATGTCAGCGATGATGATGATGATGATGAAGATAGTGATTAGATATTTTAATAAAAATATGTTTTCTTTACTCGTACTTTTTTACTGTTTGTGTGGTGGAAAGGGACACAATTGTCACTCGCCTTAAATTCTCTTTTAATTTGGAGCTCCACACTTTATAAAATGGATACATTCACTAACAAATTAAATGTGTAGACTCAGATGTTCACACTCGTATTGGAATTGAAAAATGTGCTCGGCCAAAAAAGGTTTCTAATCTCTGACATGTCAAAAAATAATAACTGTCAGAATTCTACGGAATTAAAATTAAATAAAATAATAATAAATAAAAATCGTTTATTGAACAGAAGACAGTTACATAAATGTATACAGTGGTACCCACACTAGGCATAACCTGTGTCGTGGGTAGATACTAATACTCTTAATGTAGTTGTACATAGGTGTCTTAGCTTTTAGTTACTAGAATAAAGAATAAAATAAACTTAGTTAAATAGTCCATAGTTCAACGGTGCTAGGTGTGTCTCAGTTTGTATGTATGTGTGTGTGATAGTGAGTGTGTTTGTGTGTGTGTGTGTGTGTGTGTGTGTGTGTGTGTATGTGTGTGTGTGTGTGTGTGTTTGTATAAGAGTGATTATATTATTACTTCCGTTTTCAACACAGTTCTACTTGGTAATGATCAGTAAACCTTCGGTTTCAGCGTACGTTAAGGAGAGAAGCCAATTAGTGACGATAACTTTACAATGATAGTTATTCACTGAAGCAATTTTAATTTTCTTGTTTATTTTATTGTACAGATATTTACCAAGGAAACAAAAGAAGTTTTGAGCAAAAGAAGTTTTGAATGGGTAATTGGTAAATATTATAGCGTTTTTTACAAATTGTAGACAAAGTGTCATTAGTTATCATGCGGTGTTGGATCAATATAATTCTCTGGATGAAGATTTGTCGTACAGTCATCATTTCTGTTTCTGCGTACAACTAGACTTTAAGCTATTCACAAACCTCAGCGTTCGAAATCGCCAATTCACGGTAGGCATGCGTGGTAATTAAACCCATTCTCTTTCTTTGCGAGAAGCCCTGTGCCCTATAGCGGGACGTATATATTTATAGGTTGCTGACAAAACTTACCAGATCCGAGATGTAGACTCCGGGCGCTGGTGTACGAGCCATGAACCCAAGTCCCAACCCCTTGCCAGGCTTCCTCGCCAGCTCCACTTCCACATCCGTATACTGGATGGGCTCCGGACGGAATACTGTCATCTTTATCTGCAATCAAAGTCAGGGCGTCAAATATGTACAGTCATCATCATCAGAAATCAGAAATAAAAAAATTTTTTCAACGTAAAGAATTTATATTCTGTTTGTTGAATGTCAATGTACATACACTTATGTATAATGCTAGCCGCTGCCTTGGGGCCGTCTGTAGTGGAGAAAAAGGCAGCGAAAAAAAACTCCACTCTGACCATAGTGACCATCTTTTCGCAAATCACCTTAAAGCTAATACAAATTAGTTATGAGTGTTCGTATACCAAGAATCTCAAGATCCATGAGTGAAATCAATACTTGCAAAGTCAAACATAATTTAATATTCTTAAAAGGTAATATAACACCAATGCTGCATCAACCCATTATTTCCCCACCGAGAGGCTGTAGTAGCTGTAAAGGATCCGTATGTATGGCATGGGTCTAAATTGGCATAGCCCGGATTTGTGGAGGCTTGTAAGACTAGTGGCTGGTCTTACTGTCAGAAATTTGCCATATGTACAGTACTACCACTTTTTAAGACACCTCGGCATTGCCTGACGGCGAAGGATAGCGCAACCCAACGACTCTAACCGAATAGAAACTGAAGGTAAAGGAATTCATCAAGATCAGCGTAAAGGGCTAACCCTGGTCTCTGTGTACCCCTCTGGGAAAAGTTAGGTTACTGCCTGGGAGACATTTCTAAATCTAATCATCGAATTCCTCCGAAACGGTTTCACCGATTTTTATATTTTAGGTGTTTATTTAGTAGTTCTGAAAAAGGTCGCAGGGTACCTAATTCATGTCAAAACAACATAACACGCTTGTATCCCAGAAGGGTGAGCAAAGATGAGAAACTACCACTTGCCACGATCCTGGCAGATCACTTTCGCTTCATCGACATTCATAATACTTACTTACTTCTAATAATATAAAATTATCATGTCTCAATTTAAGTGCGCAAACTCCTCCGAAACGGGTTCACCGATTTTCATGAAACTTTACATGTATATTCGGTAGGTTTGAGAATAGGTTGTTATCTATTTTTCATACCCCTACCTGGCAAAACAACGTTTGTCGGGTCAGCTAGTATACTATAATTACGTATATTATGTGGAAGAAATTCTTGAGAGAGCCACCGTGTTCGCAAATATTTCCAACAGTGATACCAAAATGTTGGCTCTCATATTTTAGATGACCAGACCACTGCATATACCAGATTAGTCTGACATTAAGAACACATTTTCTAAGAACATACAGATATCTGATTCAATTAGTGAGCCACAAAGACAAATAAAGACGCACGACACCTTCTCTGCCTGGTCTTGGTATGTTAATAACTAAGTCAGCAAGGAACTTCGTGATATTTTGTTATTATAATCACTATTGTTCACAAAAGAATACATGAGATGTCTAGCAGGCACGACTTATTTTCCTTGGTTTCCATGACTCATCCTTTTAAGGTTGTAACCCTGAACCTCTTTAACAATTTCAGCCATCGATATTCATCATTAACCCATTATGTCCCCACCGAAGGCCACGGGTTTCTTCCCTGAGGAAGGTACAGGCCATACTCCACCACGGGGGCTAAGTCCGGATTGGTGGAGGCTTGTAAGACTAGTGGCTGGTCTTACTGTCAGAAGTTTTCAAGCCGCCCTAAGGCCTATGACTTGGCTTATATCTATTCAGCCATCCATATTACATGACCTATATTTTCAGGGATCTCATTATAGAATCGTACAGGTACATACAATGGCCCATAAAGAATGTATTAATGAATGTACCTTTGGCAGCCTAAATCTTGGCAACGACGACAACGAAAGTTTATGTTCATCTCTAGTTCAAATGCACATAGATTTAAATTTTTGGGTGTAAGTAAATACATACATATGTTAGGTCTTTACCTATGAAATTGCCGTTTTGTATGAAAAAAATTAAACGAATTTTTTTCATGTATTTTTTATTGTATTAATCGAAGTAATCACCCATGCAATCAATGCATCTTTGCCAACGCAGTGGCAGTTTATTGATGCCCTTCTTAAAGAAATCAGCTGGACGGGAGGCAACAAATTCTTCAAAGGCATTTTGTACTCTCCTCCTTCTGTACTCTACTCCTCTCGGGTAATGAATGTTTTTTCCGCCAAGAAGATGTCGAAATTCTGAAAAAAGTAGTAGTCTGTAGGCGCAAGGTCTGGTGAGTAGGGTGGATGAAGGAGAGATTCCAACCCCAGTTCTTGCAACTTGGAGACCGTCTGCTGTGCAGTATGAGGTCGCGCGTTGTCGTGCAGGAGCAGCGGAGACGAGCGATTGACCAATGCTGGTTGGAGATGTGCCAGCTTCTCCATCATTGTGTTCAGTTTTTCACAGCACACATCTGCAGTAATGCTCACCCCGTTTGGTAAGAAGCTGTGATGAATCACACCGGCGCTAGACCACCAAACAGTGACCATAAATTTTCTAGGGGTGAGTTTTCGTTTCGGGCATTGTTTAGGTGTTGAACCAGGATCCAACCAACTTGCTTAGCACTTGCAGTTATCAAACAGAATCAATTTTTCATCGCAGGTAACAATGCGATTCAAAATTCCTTCATTTGTGTATCTGTTGAGTAGTGCAAGGCATGTCTCGATGCGCGTACTTCGCGCTGGCGATCATTGAGTTTGTGGGGCACCCATTTGTGAAGCTTTTTTACCTTGCCAATTTGACACAAATGGACCAATATTGTTTTGTAGCTAACGTCGAAAGCTGCTGCTAATTCAGCCGTAGATTGTGTATCATCAGCTTCCACAAGCGCCTTTAATTCGTCATTGTCGACCAAAGTCTTCGGACGACGTCGAGGTTCATTTTTCAGGTCGAAATTTCCAGAACGGAAGCGAGCAAACCAATAACAGGTGGTGTGTTGGTTGTAGTGTTAGCTCCGTAAACGTCGTTGATGTTGCGTGCCGCTTGTGCCGCGTTGCTGCTACAACGGTACTCATATTCCATAATAAATTAGTCGAATTTTTTACGTATCCATGATGACGAAAAAGATTGAAATGCGATGAAAATGTAACACTAATCAATAAACAAAAGACTACTTTTGGAAAAAGAATTCCATGTTCTTAAAATAAAATTAATTTGAAATTAGAATTCTTAGCCAATCAAAAATTATTTTGATTTGAAATAGCCAGTACTGCAGAACGGCAATTTCATAGGTAAATACCTATTATTATAAGCTCACGCCTGTATTCCAGAGGGATAGGTTAGAGACCAGGGACTGCGACTCGATATTATCCTTTCAAATCGGATTACTAATGGTTGACCAAAAAATTATTGACAAATGGTCATTCGACAAACAACGTTTAACCAAATGTTCATTTGGCAAACGAGACATTTGACAAAAGTATCATCTTACAAAAACTCACTTAGCAAATGATCCATTAGCAAACACTACATTTGTTAAATGTTTTGAATATTAAAATGTCAATTGACCTTTTTTAATTTCACCAAATAATATGTTTCGCAAATGAAGCATTTGTCCAAATGTCATTTAACAAAATGTTGAACGCATCAAAGTCGAGTCTGTTTTCGATCTTACATAGAGAACCTAACGCTCCGATCCGTCGCACCTATATTTCTGTTGTCACGTATTCTTTACATCGCCGACCCCCCGTTCGTAAGATTGATTAATAAACGAAACATTTGTCAAATAATACATTTTATCAAACGTTTTTAGACCAATAGTAGTTTTGTCTGATAACTCAGTTGTTAAATGTTCATTAAGTAAAATAATTATTTGTAAAATGTAAATTTAAGTGTTGATCATTTGGATAAGTGAGTCATTTGTAAAATGATTAGTAGTAAAATGATCAATTGGCGAAAGCATTTTTTGTCAAACATTGTTTGTCAAGCGTAATTTTGTCAAATGACTTTTGGTCAAACAGCAGGACCCCTTTCAAATCACTGTCACATTCTCGACATTCATGCACGCTCGTTCATGCACGCATACCGCCGACACGGTATGCGTGCATGAACGAGCATTTCGGGTACTTTGCTCCTTGCTAATAGACCCCATATTTGGTCCACAATATCCACCTGGGGCGTCTCTTACCGGAGCTTCCACTCACATTAGCTCGATAAATTTATTTCTTCAGTCCGTTTTCCTTCATCCTCTCCACATGTCCAAACATTATTGTATTTAGAACGGTAATCGAGATAAATACTCACCTTCGGGGCAGTTTGTTTGATTGTTAAGCAAATCCTCTCATGCGTCATGTCCTTGGTAATAGGCACGCCACTGCACTCGACGATTTGGTCGCCGGCTCTCAAGCGGCCATCTTTGCCTGCCGCTCCGCCTGTATACACTTCTAGGATCACAGCCGCTGGACCCTGAAAGAGTATTAATCATTATCATCAACCCATTATGTCCCCACCGTGGAGCACGGGTCTCTTCCTCGAAGAAGGCATAGGCCTCCACCACGGGGGCCAATTCCCGACTGGTGGAGGCCTGTAGGACTAGTGGCTGGTCTTACTGTCAGAAGTTTTCAAGCCGCCCTTAAGCCTCTGACTTGGCTTAAAGACTGCCATCTTTCGACGTCAGGCGGCACCAACTGCTTAACGTGCCTTGCGAAGCACGGAACCGCTCGGAAAAATGCCACTAGCGTTTGTTATAGACGGTCATCCATCCATGCACTGAACGCGCCTTAGGTTAGGCATTGATGGAGGAATGCGTAAATGTCGAGGCGAAGCCAAGACACATATACGTAAGTCCATCAATGCTTAGTTGTGGCCAAAGGTTGTATGGTACTTTTCGCAAACAATGAAAAAGAATTCCAAGCAGAACTTTTTTTTAAAACTCAATTCAGGTAGATTATTTTCAAAATCAATGACGTGACAATACAAGGACGAACAACAATATTTTTTTCCTGCGTTAAAGAGTTATTTTTTTTATTTCAATAAACCGCTTTCTATTTGAAAATGATAAGTTACCTCCTTGGTTGCCATATTTCGAAGTAAAAGATCGTTCCATTGTTAAATTGCGTTACAGATATGGGCTGACACTTTTTACAAAAATATTTTGTGTGAATTTTGATTAAATTATTAAAACTACCCAATACTCCATTTCTTGAAACGAGCTTCTAAGGAAAAGCGTCCATGTTCACCCATTGGTTAATATGCATGGCCTTCTGCCACCACTGCCCTACCCTATGAAGCGGAACGTGTTCGCTATATTGTTTCGCTTTTCTCTAGCCGCGCGTATTGACCAATGAGAGGCAAGCACGAGTTCCCTAGGAGTTCGTTTTATGGAACGGAGTACGAGTATAGTAAGCTCTTTCCAAAGTTCCACTTACGTTTATCAGCGTATCACTGCCACCCAATATCAATAGGCCTAGAGGTTGGTTCTGCGAGTTGATCTCTATCACAGTATCCTTGTTGCTTGCGATAGGCACCGTGGCTGGATCTGGGGGCGGTTCGACTGGAAAATTGAAAACCCTTCATTGAAAAGAAAGTAAATTACGACCACGTGGGCGGGCACATAGCACGCAGAATGCAGAACTTATGATTTAAACGATTATTCTGGAAGACAAGGATGTCTGGCATTAAACAGTACTTTAATATTAAATTTAATCAGAGAACATCTGTGTAAGAAGTTTTCAAGCCGCCCTAAGACCTCTGACTTAACGACTGCCATCTTTCCACTGCGGCCGACATCAACATCAGAAAGTGCCTTGCGAATCACGGAACCGCTCGGAAAAATGCCACTAGCGTTAGTCATAGAACGGAATAACACACAATAATTTAATTTAATTTTTATTAATTTATTTGGTGAAAATACAGGTACAGATAATAAATATTCCATGCTTTACAATATAAGTTATAGACATATCTGCCCTATGGAACATGTCACTGAACATGAACTGTTTTGAATAAAAAAACGTGGAGTTTCATTGTTAGTTTATTCTCCGCGTATGTACGAGGGCTGCTACTTATGTATGCGGAATAGAAAAAATAAACAAATGTATATGGCTAAATATGCTTTTCTTGTTTTTCAAAGTATTCTCCACTATGATCGATGCACTTTTGCATTCGATGAAACCAATTTGTAAAACACTTTGTCCATTCTGATTGGGTATCTCCAAAACGTGCTGTTTGAACGCATCTACGGCATCTTCACGGGTCGAAAATGGTTGACTACGTAATTTATTCTTTACATTTGGGAATAAATAGAAATCATTGGGAGCCAAATCAGGGCTGTACGGTGGATGACCCATCAATTATATTTTTTGACCATCCAAAAATGTAGTTGTTTCCTGAGATGTATAACAGCTGGCATTGTCATGGTGAAGTATAATTCTGCGTCGCTGGTTGTTTTGGCGTATTTCTTCAAATACTTCCGGCAAACAAATAGTCGTGTACCACTCCGAATTAACCGTTCTGCGATTCTCCAGTGGTATTTTAGCCACATGGCCATTAATACCAACAAAGCAGGCCACCATTTGCTTTACAGTGCTTTTTACACGAGCCACTTTCGTAGGGTTCGGCTCATTTTGAAACACCCAAACTGTTGATTGTTGTTTAGTTTCGGGATCGTACGCGTAGATCCAAGATTCGTCACCTGTGTAGATATTATAAACAGATTTTGAGTCGCCTCCGTTGAATTTTTTTAAGGTTTTCTTGCACCATTCGACGCGAGCATCTTTTTGATCCTGAGTCAAGTTGTGCGGGATCCAACGCGAACAAATCTTTTTTAGAGACAAATGTTCATGTAATATCCTATGAATGCTCGTCATACATATGCCCAGAATAGCCTCTATCTCGCGATACGTAACATGGCGATCTTGCATTATTAGTTTATGACAGCTTCAATATTTTGTGGCACAACCACCGATTTCGGGCGACCTTCTTTAACTTCGTCCGTGAGCTTACTGTGCCCGCGATTAAACTCACTAAACCAGTGATACACAGTCGATGGAGCTTCGCCACCAAGTCGAAGTTAATTGATCTACGCACTGTTGTTGCGTTAAACCACGTCGAAAATCGTAATAAATCATAGCACGAATATTTTCACGAGTGAGTTCCATTTTTTCAGCGATATGACATTTTAAGCCCAACAAAAACAAAACACTAACGTATTAACAGAAAAATATTAGCGGCCAGTATTTAAAAAAAAGAACGAATTTGACCATGGAGGTCAGACCTTGCGTTTAAAATTATTGGAATCCCATATTCCGCATACATAAGTAGCAGCCTATGTAATCCATTAATTTAAAAACTGAAATATTTGACGTTCATTAAGTAAACATTTTGTTTTTACTGTGGATAAAAATATTTGAATTTGAATTTTTTTAATGTGATCTAGCAAAAATGTGAAGACTATTCTTTTTCCATTTTTTATTGTTTTTAGTGTCACGTGGCAACAATCGCAACTACTTACCCTTCACAGGAGAAGGTGCAGGTTTTGGCGTAGTAGGCCGTGAGGCTCCGGGCGTCTTCAGGATGCCTGGGTCCGGGGTTTGATTCCGGCTAGTCGGTCGCGAAGGGCCTTTGGAGTCTGAAATCCATAGATTGGATGTTTCTTTATTTTCATTTATTAATTTATTTTAGTTTATTAGGGAAACTTGCAGCTTACATTAAAAAATTGCACATATGTGATTTTACTAAAAGCTAAAAATAAGTTTGCGCATATGGTAACAATATAACAAAAAAGTGCAAATATAATAAGTTGAAAGTAAGCACCAAGAACACGTTTTTTGTCTTAGTCACAGAATACATAATAGTATAGGTACATACAGAAGATTCACACCGCAAAATCAATTAAAAAAGGGACTCTAGCAGCGATACAATTAGATAGATAGATAGATAGATAGATAAAACATTTATTTAACGGCACAATACTAAAAAACACATTATACAAAATAAAGAACATAAAACATAACATATTCATAAATATATAGGTGCTCAAATATTGAATTACACATAAAAACATAAGAAAAAAAAAAAAAAGTTACACATTTATAATATCATGATTTTATCAAGTTACAAAACAGGGTTTTAAGTATTGAGCCCCTAAAATGGCCCCGACTCAGCATGTGTTGCAGGAGCACCGAGATACTACCTGCAACGCTGATATTCTGTCGCGGCCATGTTGCGGTTAGTCGTGTTTGTGAAAATAATAAAAGTAATGAAATATATTTATAAAATGGGTGCCCAATATTACCAGTGTGAGGTCTATATGCCTAAGTTTAGTGTAGTGTGTTGTGTTTTTGTCTGTGGTATGTGTATAAAAAAGTAAATGGAGAAAACAGTGTGAAAATAATACTAAATATTAAAGTGAGGTGACTCATGAACGCTGTTTTGCCGGTGATATCTGCTATCTATTAGGTCCAATTCAGATCGCACGGCGCTAAAAAAGCTACGTTATATTCACCTACATGTTGCCTCTCTTTCTACCGCGTAACTCTTACCTCTTGTAGCGCCTGAATTCCTACCTATTTGCCACTCCGGATTTGTCGCCGCATGTACTTACGCGTTCGATACCGACACGCGTAGTGAAACAGGCCTGTCTTAGTGTTGTCAACACGTACACTTTTAGCACGCAATTAACTTTACTAATGAAGCTGGCGGAACAAGGAAGTAAACAATTTATTACTAAAATACCTAAACTTACTATCGTGTCTATAGTCACTGCAATTCTGCAACACTGAGCTTAATCATGGGGCCGTTTGTTTTCCTTAAATTCTATAATATTTATCACTATACAGGGTGTCCCAAAACTCAACGTCAAGCCGGAACCTGATATCTGATAACCAGTATGACTTGCCTTTTCACCCGGATCCGGCTTGACATTGAGTTTTGGGACACCCTATACTCAGTACCCGGTACTCATGGAGCTCAATATTTCTGTTCATCATCATCAACCCATTACGTCCCCACCGTGGGGCACGGGTCTCTTCCCTGAGGAAGGTATAGACCATACTCCAACACGGGGGCCAAGTCCGGGTTGGTGGAGGCTTGTAAGACTAGTGACTGGCCTTACTGTCAGAAGTTCTTCAAGCCGCCTCTAAAGGCTCTGACTTGGCTTAACGACTGCCATCTATCGACGGCAGCCGGCACCAACAGTTGGTGCAGTTACTGCTTGACGTGCCTTACGAAGCACGGAACCGCTCGGAAAAATGCCGCTAGCGTTAGTCATAGACGGTCACCTATCCATGTGCTGAACACGCCTGTTGCTTAACATTCGTGATCGTTTTTTTAAGATCACTCAAGGCAACCAGGCTACGAGCGCTATTTCTGTTACCACGTCTCAACATATCTAAAACTAAAATAATGACCTCTACCGAATTACCAGTCGAAGTCGATGGAGAACCAGTTGATTATGTTACAGAGTACGTCTACCTTGGCCAACTGATTTCCTTTCAAAATAGCTCTATAAATGTTCACGCGCTTACCAGCTCCGCCAGCAGCAGACTCGTCTGTAGGCGAGTCATCCTTCTTGTTAGGGTTGCACACCGTGAGCACGACCACACCCTCTGTGCGCTTGAGCATCGCCGCCGCCTAAAAAAAACACACAGACATACTTAGGACGACTAATGTTTTGACATTGCAAAGTGTTGATTCCACTCATATCTCTTGAACTTCTTAGGTAGATGGATATTCATACCAACTTTTTATATATTACATATAAGGTGATTTGAGAAAACAAAACAGACTTTAAATTCAATGCCTGTATGTAAATGTTATGTCATGTTTAACATAACATAACAATGTTATGCTATGTTATTCTTTACGTTGAAATTAATTTCTGATTTCGACTGCTCAAACAAATTTGTTAGAGTTCGTTTCACGAAAAAAGTCCCATGAGTTAGTGAATTTTGGCTTTTATTGTTATATTATTAAGGATCTTACCGTGGGACTTGTTTAGTGAAACGATCTTTACAATAACTTTGTACAGAGAAGGAGTATCTTTAGGATACCAAGCAGATACGAGAATAAGCCCCTGTTTCACAATGTTCAAATAAAGTTCCAAGTAAGCTATCCGCAACCAGGGCTTCCGTTTGTTGTAAATTTAAATAAATTTTCCTATATTGCGTGTGTTCGTTTATGGTTTCAAATTTAGAACAAACGGCAGCCCTGGTTGCGGATAGCTTATCCAGAACTTTATCTGCAGATTGTGAAACAGACCAGTATAATAAATCTAATGCTCTACTTTATTGTGGCCAATAAAGAAATCTCTTAATATGTTTGTACAGGAACGTATTTCTAAAGTTTGTTTTATTTTCTTTGTATGTTTATGTGTTTGTTTTTTCGAGTTTATCCAGTTTATACCAAAATACTTACTGCGTCATAACTGCAATCGGTTAAGCTATCTTGATTAACGCCAAGTATCATGTCGCCTATTTGAAGACCCGCCTGGAAAAAACATGACATTTTTTTTTCTTACATTACTGTCTTCTTCAAACGGCAAACCGGAGAATATACAGAAGGCACGACAGTTAAAAATTCAGTTAGATTTGCGAAATAATGTATTGAAAAAAGTTATTCGTAGCCGCGTTTTCCCTTGAAAAAATACGCATATAAAAATATTTACCTCATTCGAAGCTTAATTTCAATTATAAGCTTGAAATAACGGTAAAGTATTTTATTAGGCTTTGTACAAATGGACGGCGGCGGCACCGGAATTGAACCCACGACTTCTGTTTTAGTAGTTAAATACCTTAACGGCTCGACCATAGAATACATAATAGTACAAGTACAAGTCACTCCGCAAAAACAATTAAGGAAAAAGGGACTCTAGCAGCAAAATTTCTCTTTCTACCGCGTAACTCTTACCTCTTCTGGCGCCTGAATTCCTAACTATTTGCCACTCCGTAGTGGTCGCCGCATGTACTTACACGTACGATACCCACGTTACATGACAACCTCTGTGGCGTAGCGGTTAGCGCATCTGCGTACCATGCGAAAGGTCCCGGGTTCGATCCCCGGCTGGGGAGAAAAAAAAAATATCTCCAGGTCTTGGATGTTTACATGTTTGTGACGTCGCTGTTTCTGGTTCCCACGACACAGGGTATCCTAGTGTGGGGCCGGATGCGGTGTGTGTGCCTGTGTGTAAATGTTTATGTTTATACTGACACGCGTAGTAGAACAGGCCTGGCTAGACCAACAAGGAATTAATATTATGTATCTAATATTTAAAAAATCTCGCGCCACAGTGTTTATTATCAAACTCCTTCGAAACGCCTTGAATGATTCGTATGATTTTTTAATGCAATCTCGCAAGATTGGGGCTCAGACGAGATCTCGCGTGTTTATGAATAACAATACCGCGAGATCTCTTCAATTTTGAGATCTCGCGAGATTGGCAGTTTTGTATGTTTATTCTTGCAAATTATCACAATATTTGAATAAATTAGGAAAATAGTAATAAGTGTGAAATAAAAAACTATCTTATAATGCTTATTACTATACTTTTTATCGAATTTTTTCAATATACTTTTATGTTTTGATGTACCTATCTAATAAAATAAGAAATGAAATAAACAACCAATCTTCTCTTCTTACATCAACCAAAAGTATGCTCATCATCATCATCATCGGCCTACGGTTGTCCACTGCTGGACATAGGCCTCTCCTATTGCATGAAGTATGTTCACGCGCTTCAAATAAGACGTTTTCATGCTCGAATGCCTTCTCTTTGAACTCGAAAGATCTCGCCCATTTTTCGGCCGAGATCAATCTCGCTAAAAAATGCCGAGATATCGCGAGAACGAGATTGCATTCTCTAAAATATCTTCCTCAGGGAAGAGACCCGTGCCCCTCGGTGGTGACAAAATGGGTTGATGATGAAGAATAAGTCGTATTCTGATTGAGTAGCAAACAAACTTTCGCCGGGTCAGCTGTAAGCTATACGTCTACAATATAACAGGGCAATCTTTTTGGGTAAAGACATACAGGAAACCTTTCAGAGACAATGCGTTGACACGGTATTGATCGATCACTGATCGTGTTAAGGGCTACAGAAATTGTAGAGATACTCGATAGGTTTATTGTAGATGGCAAGCCTTAGCTATTATCCGTAACTTGCTTGCAAGTTATACCACTACATATACGTTGGTCTAGCCGTAAGGGCGTTTACCTACTAAAGCGGCGGTCCCGAATTCGATTCCCACTGGGTGTGCCGTATATTTGTACAAATGGCCTCATTCTAGATGTTTGTAATGTGCTTGCCTTGGTGCCGCTAGTCAGCCGGCCCTCTATGTAACGAGCTTCACAGATATCGTTCACAATTCCTATGTGGCCTGGAATCCCTCGGGAGATCCTTGAGCGGCTGAACTCCGCCAATTCGGAGCTCTCCACACCTTGACTTGACACGCCAAGATGCCACATAGTCCCGGGGGTCGATACCCCCGGAGAAGCCCCCCGGGACAAGATGCACGGCCTCACACGCCGTACCTGCCGCTGCGAGCTCCGCTCGGCTTGGCGACCCCTGCCGTGGTTTTTTTTTTACATTTACATACAGGCACATACATTACTCCTGGCCCCACACTAGGATACCCTGTGTCGTGGGAACCAGAAGCAGCGACATTATACATCTTGTATACATCCAAGACCTGGGGTGTTTTTGGTCCCCAGCCGTGATTCGAATCCGGGACCTCTTGCATGGTAGAGGCCGTTTCTTACCTGTTCTGCAGCACTCCCTTCCTGGATGTCGGAGATGAAGATCCCCTGTCCCACTTCAGCGTGTCTGCCTTCTATGATCATGATGCCGAGGCTCGAAGAACCCTGAAATAAAAAAAAAACATTTATATAGACACTAGTTGACCAGGCAAACGTTGTTTTGCCAGATAGGGGTATGAAAAATAGATAACAACCTATTCTCAGACCTACCCAATATAGAAATAAAATTTCGTCAAATCGCCTAACATTTTATGTACATAGACTTTTAACAAACAGAATGTAAATTCTTTACGTTGATATAAATTTCCGATTTCTAATATAACAGAATAATGTATTTAATGCAATGTACAAAATATTAAAAAGGCACCGACTAGAGCTGGTGGTCATTGTGCGTAGCCAATGAAAAAAAAGTTTATATAAATAAAGAAAACAATATCAATTTAGCTACCACCAATATTACAGTCTGTTAGCTTCATGGACGTAATTTAAGCGTCCTTGGTTAGCTTTTAGAATATAACTCAGCTACTATCGGATAGAATCGGATATATTCATGTTGTCGAAATATCGGAACTAATGTGACACTTAATTTCGAAAACAGAACTCAATCATCAGTACGTGCTCGTGTGCTTTCGGCGAAAACCGAAGCCTACTCTAGAGCCCGAGGTATATTCTAAAAGCTAACAGACTGTACAGACTGGTATTATTATCTAATACAAAATTTATTTACGCTTATCCGTAATTCAGTCAATGTTCTGAAAGCAAAATAAACTTTCGTACCTTTTTGATGGAGACATTCCGAAGACCTTTGTTGCTGTAAGCCGCAAAGCGATCCTTCGACTGAAACAAACAAAATGTAATACTTTTAAATCACAATTAAAGCTCCAAATTTATACTCCATTCCATGAAAGGAGCTGCTAAAAAAAATCGTCCATTTGCTCCCATTGGGTAATGCCCGTGACCTTCAATAACCACTACCAGACCATATGAAGCGGATCGTCTTTGCTTATTGTTTCGCTTTTCTTTGACCAATGAGATGCTATTTAGAACTATTTGATTCGTAGGTAAAAGTGCATCAAGCCACTCATATACATTACACTTATCCGAGTTGCAACTGCAGACACCCTGTCTACGATATTTTGTGCTGAGAGGTCCTACTTGACCTTATGTGGTTTGATGTGTTTCAGTTCTTGTCCATATTCTAGCACGCTGTCATAGCATCGCCAAAGAATGAAACGTGATTAGAGACTACCAACTAACTCAAATGATCGCACAGATCCTCACCAATCGTATGTTTTACGTCCAATAACATAAGAGCAGATAGCGCCAGCATTCTGAGATGAGGTTACTCAAGGCAATGTCGTGCAATTTAACGGCTACATGAATACAGTCTATCTTAGAAGGACTAAACAGTGAATTTGAGGACCCATTACCGAAAACCAAAAATCAACAACCTAAGATCAAATAGTATTAATTCTTAAAGCGGTGTGTTTTGGCATATGTGCTATGATTTTAGAAGGCAAAGTAATAGATGTCTATGTTTAAATTGAAATTCAAATATTATATGACGAGATTGATAATTGAAGCGGTGGTGGCGTAGTGGGGTTGACCCTTGCTTCTCGATCATGAGGGTCTGGGTTCGAACCACGCATGTACCAATGACTTTTAGTTACGTACATTTGTTTGTACAGCAACACCATTCGCTAATAAATTGTGCCCGGATAACGGCGACAGGCTTGCCACTTGTCACGTTTGGGACCTAATAAACTCGGCAAAACGTGGGTCCAGTTCTAGAGACTGGTGCCTCTGCCTACCCCTTCGGGGATAACGGGCGTTTTTTTTTTTTTTTTGATAATTAAGGAAGACTTAGTCAACTTCACAATTTAACCAACTTGCTGAAATATGTGCTACCAAATTATACTAATTAGTTTTCAAAGCGAACATGGGAGTATAATTCTACCTCAGATACCTAATTATTTATCATCAGAAACGTTAGAAATTATACAGAGGTAGCCTCGACAATGTAAAAAAGATTGATGATGAAAAATGAAATTGAGGATGAAAAATGACTCATCTAATTTTGTATATGGTTGAAAATAATATTGGTATAATATAAGTTAGTGATATATAGACATAGAGCGCTTTGCCGACAATCTGCTTATTAGTTTGGCGAAATTGTGCTGTAAATTATGTTAAGGTTTTTTTATTTAACAAAAATATGTTTTGTGGTTTTCGCTTGCTGGTAGAATAATTTCTTCAAGTTTACATTGCACCTTTATGAAAAAAAAAATAGTTCCAGATCTTTTATTCTACCTTCTCGTCGGAGATATAGTTTGTAGTTCAAATTAGTACCTTAGAATTTGAGTCATACTTCCTAAAAGTGACGTCTACACTCTAGTATTACGCATTCAGTAAGTCAACAGATTGTGTGGTAAATGCATATTAGACAATTTTGTTTAAAGTTAAATAAGGTTTATTATATGCAGTCTCTAGCTCTTATAGTGCATGACATAAGATCGAGATCGGAGCAAAAAAGAGTGACCAATTTCCTTATGGTGATGGCCTTTTTCACGTCATTCGTATATTGTAGGGCCTCGATGCTACTTACTTGATTGTAAACGCATGATTGTTTTGTTGGTCTAGCTGTTAACACGCTCCCAAGCCAATTCTGAGGTCATGGGTGCGATTTCCACTGAAGGCCGCTGTTTTTGTATAAAGTTGTTGATATTGTTTGAGCAAAAATATTGAATCTGGGTGTTCCGTATCACTAGGTATTCAATCAATCGATCGATTGATATAATAATTTATTTTGTTTAACATATGTAGGTGACATTCGTTTAGGTGTTATAAGCTATTTCTCTATGATATACCCATTGGGTGTATAAAAATATCACCTATGTTCGCATCCACGGACCTTCTGCTGACTCAACGACATCGTTCGACCATCGGACCGCAGGGCTGCCCAATAACCGTCGTCCTGTCAAGCTTGTGAACAGATAATCCAACAAGCGCTTCTTTGGCAGTGAAATAGAAACCTTAATATACGCAGCAAGCAAGCAAGAATCGCTGGTAGCCCCGGCTGCCTGAGTGATCTTAATCTCCTCAGTCCTGACCTTGAAAAGTAACAATTGAAAACCATTGTTATGGTGTGTACCCCGGGTCTTAAGAGGTTATGGAGTATGGCCTCTACCTTCCTCAGGGAAGAGAACTGTGCCACTAGGTGGAGACATAATGGATTAATGATGATAATCAAGCAAGATAAATGGAATAGTAAACATTCAATTTACAATGGCCGGCAACTGGTAATTGAAGTGAAAAGTTCACTGGTACGATCTAAGATTTGTATTGCTATATTATTGCAAGAATCGTGACAGTAGGGTCTTTTAAAGCGAGCGTTATTTGAACTGACACAAATGTGTTGTTCAAGAACGCTGAAAATACAATGAATCCTTGAAATGTTTCCGTGCTGTGTTCACACGACAGCCTCTATATCACGCGCAGTAAATCATCAACGATTCCAATTATTATTGTCTAACTCTCGAAGTCAGAAGCGTTTGGTCTTATGTGCGATTCTGACGAAAATGACGCTCTACAAATTATGGATTGTTTTGAAATGTGACTTGTGAGGCTGAGGATGCCTCGTGATAGAGGTAGGTTACACCACAGAACAAAAAGTTCTGTGGGTTACACGCTCAGTTTAACGTCAGACTGGTCCATCAGACTGGTCAGAATGATCGGAAAATTATCGTGTAACCCACGGACTAACGGAATGATGATCCGGCCTGATGAAAATAAAAAAAAAATCCGAATGTGTTGATGAAATACTGATGGGAAACTGATCGCGTAACTCTCTCGTATCATCAGTGTTACCAACTTAGTGGATTTTCCACTAAATCTGGTAATTGTTTTTGTTGTAGTTAGGTCAAACAGATACGTATACACATATTTGTTGCCTGCTTGTCGGATATTAAATCCCAAACCCAGGTCTTGGATTTTTACATGTTTGTGACGTCGCTGTTTGTGGTTTCCACGACACAGGGTATCCTAGTGTGGGGCCAGAAGCTATGTATGTGCCTGTATGTAAATGTTATGTTACGTTAAATGAAAGTTTAATTGAAGGTTCAATCAATCCGTTGCAAATGTTCTTAATTTACATTAAACACAATTATTTCTGTTTCACTTTTTATTTATCTTATTATACGAAGTTATTATACAAGCTACGAGCCATCTAATATAATATGTACTATTATATTATAACACCTTGTAGAACACATTTCCCGCCAATACATGTCACTCCCGCATCATATTATATTTCAGAGGCATTTAGTAGTAAAGTGCTGCTAAGGCGGTAACTGGATATTCATGGGACCTCCCTCGAGAGGGTCGGGATGATGTTTTTGATTGAATACGCTATAGCTTCTAATAATGACGCCGTAAGTACGAAATTGCTGCGACAAAACCTTTTTCTAGAGAAAAAATAGTTTACTGAATCAGTACAGTCGCCAGCACATCATCCTATAACATAAAAAAATATTTATTTATTTATTTATTCTCATGAAAAAACCAAGATTCTATAGCGCGTCGAGCATGTTTACAGAGGCAAGAGTTCCTGATTTCTTTGCTATCTTGCGATCACTAATCGCCTCTTTCTGGTCCAGGCGACGTGAGACCACGAATGCAATGAGGGCTTTTCAGAGCGTCATTAAAAAAAATATACAGTATGAGTCTTCATAAAGTGCACATATCGAAATCAGGGAAACTACACCCCATTTCATCGACAGAAAAAAAAATGTATTTTTTATGATTTTTTAAAAATTATGAGTTGCACCTGTTGACCCTATTTAGATAAATCGTCATAATTTTTAAACTAAGTGTGTTATCGCAGTGAAATAAATTTTGTGATGATGTCTAATAATAAGCCGTACCCATTAAGTAAAAATATCCAAGAAAACTAACCCTGTAAATTTATAATTAAGTGAAACTTGAAGAAAATCTGTATTTTTTTCATCATTTTTGCATTTGTTTTACAATTTCTCCTAAAATCATGCTATTAACCCTACTTTTTTCTCATTCTAGCTTATTCTACATGGCATTAGCTTTCTAAAAGTAAAAATTGCACGTCTATTACTTAAATACAACTTCTTAAATCAGTTTAAAAAATGCAGTTAACTGAGTTAGAGCTGGAGGATGATTAAAACAAAAGTATTTTTCAGCATAAATCATTTATTTTCTTTGACAAATTAAAATCAAATCAAATTAGTGATTATCCTAATGCATTAAATGTTCAAAATGACCACCCTGTTGTTGCATACAAATTGTAGCGCGAAGCAAAATTTGCTGCGTTGCCCTTTGAATCATATCGAGATCATTTCTAATATCATTGGCCACTAGCAAAACCCTTTCTTCAAGTTCCGCTTCTGTATTAATGAGGCTGCTGTACACCCTTTGTTTCATGGTCCCCCATAAAAAATAGTCCATGGGTGTGAGATCGGGGGAACGCGCCGGCCACCCAACTGGTCCTTGTCGACCAATCCAGCGACGTGGATAATTTTCATTTAAAAATGACCTGACGATCAGCGCATAATGGGCGGGACATCCATCCATTTGGAGCATCATTCTGCGACGGGTTAGTAGTGGCACATCCTCCAACAGCAACGGCAGTTCGTCTCTCATAAGTACGAGAAATCTCTCTCCAGTTAAAGTTCTTGGGAGTATTATAGGACCAATGAGAAAATGGTCGATCATTGCGGCCCATACATTCAAGGAAAATTTAACTTGGAACGTAGAAGCCCTTTTCAACCTAGGGTTTTCACCTTTCGGGCACCACCGATGTAAATTTCGGCAATTGACGATGCCATCTCTTGTAAATTGGGCTTCGTCTGTCCAAAGAATCGTTTTAGGGAACTGTGGATTATCTCTTATTTTTCTTAAAATCCATGCAGACATAACGCGCCTTGGACGCGAATCCACATCTTGGTGTAAATGCTGCACCCTTTGATAGTGGTATGGATGCAACGCTGCTTTTCTTAAGATGCGCCAAACTGATTTCTGGTAGTCGGGTCACAAAACAAATCATCCAAAATTGCTTCTTCGATAGCATCGATAATAACATCTGGTTCGCGGCGATTCGGAGGTACAAAAAGTCCAGCGCTAGCCAGTCTTCTATGGACTTCTTGGAAATTACGGGCTGATGGCACGGGGCGTCGATTTGGAAATGCAGCTAGATAAGCTGCGCAAGCAGCTCTAGCACTCCCTCGGTGCATTCCATAGTAATAATGGATATCGGCAATGTGTGCCGGAGGGAAATCACTTATACGCGGCATGGTGACCACAAAGCAAACGCGTGATACGTAGGACAACGGAAACTGATAACGTTGGTAGGAGAAATACAAATAGCAGCGGCGAAAGGTTCGGAGCGACTGGCTAGGCTACAAAGCATAACATTCAAATTGTTCTTCAACAGGCCCCTCTTCCCCTTTCGTATTTCAGCCCGCGTGCCTCTACAATGACTCACCAAAAAAAAGGTCTCTACCTGTGATAAACAATGGTGTGTAGCAAAACGATGCGCATGGGCTTTTTTCAAACGGTCATAAAAACTGTTGTTTTTGAGTAATAAACGTGCAATTTTTACTTTTAGAAAGCTAATGCCATGTAAAATAAGCTAGAATGAAAAAAAAGTAGGGTCAATAGCATGATTTTAGGAGAAATTGTAAAACAAATGCAAAAATGATGAAAAAAAATACAGATTTTCTTCAAGTTTCACTTAATTATAAATTTATACGGTTAGTTTTCTTGGATATTTTTACTTTATGGGTACGGCTTATTATTAGACATCATCACAAAATGTATTTCACTGCGATAACACACTTACCCCCTTATTCATAAAAAGTTTTAAGCATTGGATAAGTAAACAACTGTTTAAATGTCATGTTGTCTTTTATATTTCAATGACATCTGTCAAGGACAGCATGACATTTAATCAGTTGTTTACTTAACCAATGCTTAAATTTTTTTATGAATAAGAGGGTTAGTTTAAAAATTATGACGATTTATCTAAATAGGGTCAACAGGTGCAACTCATAATTTTTAAAAAATCATAAAAAATACTAATATTTTTTCATATTTATTTTTTATTTTTTCCGATGATGAAATGGGGTGTAGTTTCCCTGATTTTGATATGTGCACTTTATGAAGACTCACACTGTATAGTACCGCAAATTACCGACAGATAGTGGTGACGTCATGACATCACTGTACCTTATCTGTGTGCCTAGTCCGAATTGGTGTATACCTTGATTTTTAATTAGGTGGACTAAACTGACAGTTCAAAAAGCTTTTATTTTCTTTAAATGTTGCCAGAGCAAGATCGTAGTGATGTGACTGGATGTGTTAATTGAATGTTCGATTTCATTCAATCATTCACTCTTCAATTTTATTTCCTTTATTCGGGGAAAATAATTTAACTTAATCTTAATCATTAAATACCTACCAATTCAACAAACATACCTACATCTGAAATACCCACAAACTTTAGGAAATATTTCGTTTATGTAACGAGATGACAACCCGACTAGACATATAATGTTCACTTTTTTTTCATAAGGTTTAGATGATAACTCTGTAGTTAACCGTTTTCAACAAATAATATTTTGGCTAGTGATAGATTCGTATACCATATTGTGTCGTGTCTACTATGTACAGTATCTTCTTTATATAGTAGGTATGTATTGGTCACATTGTAACACCTCAGCCTTTAACGCTTGAATAATAAAGTTTTGCCTTCAAAACGTACTTTATTTTTCATTATATCTTGAAGGATCAATACAATAGTATCATGGCTGGGTTCCTCATCACAAATTAAAAACAATAAATAAATTTATAAACCTAATAGCCAGTGAATCTAACGACATAATATGCGACTTAGACAATAATCTACATGTGCCATCTAGGAAAAAGGAGAAAGCTGTTTTCTCAATGTAGAATTACAGCTTTCATTATTGTATCGACCACATGTTTTTGTTCAGTATTTAATTTTTTGTTTTTTTTTCGTATTATCTATTTGATTTTCCATTTCTATAAATTTTTTAGCTAAGCAAAACGAAGCTTGCACCAAAATCTTTAAACGTGTTTAGTTGCTAATTTTATTTTAATGTGAAGTCTTTGTATAGTTTTACAATACAAAGCGCTAACCCATTTTAAAATCGAGGTGCAATTCGTCCTAAGACTTTAAAAGTGATTAAAATTTTAAATCTAGATTTTATTTTATTTTTTCCTATTCTAAAACAGAAAGGAATGAATATGGTATGTCTATCATGTTGTTAAGTTATAAATGTATAATTTTATCACGAAATCCTCTAACTTAAATATCATTTAATTTTACAGTTTATTCTATCTAATCAGCCCGTAAATAGAGCCCACTGTTGGGCATAGGACTCTTCTCTTTCACGCCAACCCATCCGGTCCAGTGTCTCCCAGCCGCTTTCACAATGTCGTCGGCCCATCGGGCTGGTGGTCTGCCCACCGACCGTCGACCCGTTCTTGGCCACCACTCAGTGGCTTCCTTAGTCCACCGGCCGTCTTCCCGCCTGAACAAATGTCCCGCCCGTCTCCATTTCAGCTTAGTAATTCGTGTGCGTACGTAGAGTTTATAATGTAATTTAATTTGTTTATTGGAGTGTAAAACAGGTAACAAACAATCAATATGACATACAGAGAGGGATAAGATAAGATATAAGAATATTAAGAGAGCTTAATAGAGTAGATCTAGAATGTCACCCAAAGCGTACACACACGTGAGATCAGGAAAATGTAAACAGGCTTACATAACCAGACGACGTTTTAAACTTATCTAGCCTCAGATTTAACAATTTTTTTTAAACATTTTTAACAAATTTGAACAAATTTAAAGGTTTAGGAATATGGTAAAAGAATTACCAAAACTAAATCTTAAATCACTCAGGGCCGGGCGAGCGAGTTACATTACATACACCAGTCTGCAATTGAATAAACGAATGATTGAATGAAAATATTTATTATTCTATCACTCTGAGCACAACACTATTTTTTATTTTCCCTTACGTGGCAACCCACGAACTGTCAGTTTAGTCCACCTAATTAAAAATCAGAGTATAGACTTGTAACACATTAGTAGCTGGTCTTACTGTCAGAAGTTTTCAAGCCGCTCTAAGGCCTTTGACTTGGCTTAACGACTGCCATCTATCGACGGTAGCCGGCACCAACTGCCTAACGTGCCTTGCGAATCACTACGTTAGTATTAGAATGGTCACCCATCCGTGCACTAAGCGCGCCCTGTGTTGCTTATCCTTTGTGATCGTTAAAGATCACTCAGGCGGCCAGTGCTACCAGCGAATTAACTTTAATTAAATGCTTTATTACAAATACCGAACCGTTCGATCGACCAATTACAACTCACAAAGAGGCAAAAACTGACGGTTGGATCCTCCATTGTTCTTAAAATAGATTAAAACTGCGGAGTACCACGGTCAAACAAAACTATGTAAATATTCTCACAGCTATTCGATTAAGCTCCCATGTGCCTCGGATTTAGGGTCTAGAATAGGATGAACGGCTGCTGAAATTATTGAGTTTTTATTGTTTACTTTCAGCGAATGTTGGTTTTGGTGTGGGCGCGTTTTTTGGCCGTTTAGCTTTTGTAATAAAATACCATAAGGTTTGCAAAGAAAAGAATGAATGATAGAAAGAAACATATTTATTTTGTAGCAAGAGACCAGGGCCTCAATTCTGTTAGTGCATTACAGTACGATAACAGAAACGCGTTCGGGCCGTATGGACGTATTTTTTCATACCATTGACGCCTAAAGTCCGTTTTTTAATACGATGCAAAAAAATGATGCGGTGTTACCACTCTAAAATATAAAGGTTTAATAGGTAGATTTATTTTTACCACGAATAGAAAGCTCATGTGACAAAAATCCTTATCACATCAAAGACATTAAAAAAATACTCATAAGAGGAAAGTCTAAAAAAAAACCTACGTAGCACAAACACTTTTAACTTGGAAGTAAAATGGGGTTATTTGGTTTTTACGTACTAGCAACTTTCAGACATTGACAGCCCTTGGCTTGTATTGCTATGTCAACACGACGGCTTATTTTTTTGCATTGAACTAAAAAACAGACTATTGAAGGTTTGATTTGCAGGCGCGCGTAGACTTGAAGCGGCATTGAAACTAAAGGTCATAGCCCACTTACACGACTCTGCTGCCACCCGGCAAAAATATTATAATTCAAATATGGGCTTTAAATATTGCTCTTTAGATATATTTTTCATTGGCATCATAAAGTAGATGACAGCTGACAGCGAGCTGTCTCCTAATTTAGCCGTATTTTCAATAGCCAAATTGAAAAGAATAGAATAGAATATAAAAGCTTTATTTCAAAGACAAAACACACAATGATAAAACAACAGCACGATTTTACAATTTGCACGCTTACATGGAACATTTCAACCAAACATTTCGTGGATTGACTAACTAATGGTTCAAGTCGAGAACGGCTTGAACCAATTTAACCAGTTTTTGTATTTTTTTTATGTGTGTGGAATTCTAGGGAGGGTTCAAATGGTGAGAAAATATGGAAATACGTATAACGAAAAATTTGGCGATACGAAGTTTGCCGGGACAGCTTGTCTTGAATAGTTTTTTCTGAATATTGAATTGTTGATGTCTGGCATTAAACAGTACAGTCTGTTAGCTTTTAAAATATACCTCGGGCTCTAGAGTAGGCTTCGGTTTTCGCCGAAAGCACACGAGTATACTACTACTTCCTGCTCTGTATAAGCGAAATTAAGTGTCATATTAGTTCCGATTTCAAAATTAAGTGTCATATCAGTACCGATATTTCTATGACACGAATATATCCGAGTCTATCCGATAGTAGCCGAGGTATATTCTAAAAGCTAACAGACTGTAGCTTAATATCAAATAATGTAAAATATATCTAAAGAGCAATATTTAAAGCCCATATTTGAATTATATTATTTTTGCCAGGTGGGAGCAGAGTCGTGTAAATGGACTATGACCTTAAATCGTCACGTTCATACAGTTGTCATTGTACTACAATGCATTAACAGAACGTAGGTCCTGCATGACGCGGTCAATAGGTTCATTGTTACGACTTGTTACCATGTTATTGAAATGAACTCCGAAGGTACAGATACCTACTGACATGAGCTCAAATATCCTTGCATAAGGTTTCGTTTAACTTTGAAGTGCGTATTTAAGATAACATAACATAACATTCACATACAGGCACATACATTGCTTCTGGCCCCACACTAGGCGGCCACACCAAATAACGGTGTTTTATTGCAATTTGTTTAAATAAAAAATTAAAAGTGAATTCAAACCGAAATTCAAAGGAATATGACCTCCAAAATTAAAATACTTAAAAAAAGATTTTTATTTGTCAAACATGCGTATTAAAAGACGGTACATTTTAAGTTGTGTCCTACATGCTTTGCCATGCAAAATCATATCAAAGTAAAGTAATTTAATTAATATTAAGTATGCTAAACTTATCTGTATTAATAGTAGATTGTTAACCAAGGGCTGTATGACATCAATATTGCATAGGCATATAGCTAATTAGCCCGAGTATGCAATTGATGCTTACACCCAAGGTAAACACTCTGCTTTACATATCGATTGTGAGGTAAGTAAAAAAACAAGAAAGCAGGTTTAATAGTTTAAACCAGGTTTTAAAACACGAAAAAAAATTACTTTCGCGCCTAGCTAGTCGACTGACTTTTTTACTCTTCACGATTTTATGGCACGCAAGCGCGTCAAATCGTGCTGGCCAGTTTGATTTTTAAATCGATTTCAATTAACATACGATGTGACTGCGAAACAAATAGTTCGATATTTAAAATAAAATCTTCATAAATTCTAATACAAATTGTCTCGATTCCGATTCGAGTAAATAATCGATACCGAGAAAAAAAATATTAACTTTTAAAATATTCTTCTTGCAGTATGATTATGACAGTTCTTTTTTCAAATTCCAAAACACATGCTGTAATGTTAACATTACATGGTATGTTTTGAAACCTATGCTGTAATGATATCCATACACCCCGGCATTCAGGGAAAAAGTAAGTGACTACTTACAGAGCAAGAGATATGTAAAGTCAAGTTAAATCATGACTCAATGTCAACGCACATGTATCTCAAAAACAGCTGAACCGATTTCGCTAATTCTTTTATTAGAATATTCCTTGAAGTACGAGGATGGTTCTTACTGAGAGGAAATTAAAAAAAAAAAAAAGATATCTGAAATTGTAATTTTCATTGTCATTTTATAATGACTATTAAAATAATGTTAATAATAATAATATTAAATATTTGTAATATTTTTGTTCTTTTAGACGTAATGTAATTGTTGACTTATTAACTTTCTTTTTTCTTTTTTTACCTTATTATCTGAACCGGTGTCCTGAATAGCAGAATAAGTATTAAAAATCATTGCAATATCATTGCGAGTCTTAAAACCGCTTTGAGGCGTTTTATCTAAAAAAAATCGATTGTTCATAAAAAATACAGGATAATTGACGAATGACACCTTTGGCCATAAGCGGAAAACCCATAAAATTTGATAATACGGTAGTCGATACGACCAACAATGAATTATTTGATATGCTTGATTAAAACAAAAATTACAAAATATTTCGGAAAATGTATATATTTTAGTTAATTACTAGTTATTACAATTTTTAAATAGATGAAACATAAAAAGAGTGCTCTGAAATAAGACGCCTTAAACCGGTATTTTCATACAAAATTCCATTTTAAAAGTGACTTGACATTTTGTCAACTACCCAATTATGTATGTGGTGGCACAGCACTGCAGCCCAGCCGCCAGAGACGTCTGAGGCGGGCCGCGCGGGGGGCGCGGCGTGAACCAGCCCTCTTGCGCGGGTACGTCCACTTGGATCACACAAACGGATCACAGTCGCAACGGATCACATCAAAACAAAAAAAATATTCGGTCGTGTCCTGTTCCAGGTTTAATGAAATTGAAGGTAAATGTAATATTCTCTTTGGCGCGCGGTGAACGACTTATATGTGATCCGAATGGAAAAAATATGGTGAAAAATGTATAGGTAGTCCATTCGGATCATGTGATCCGTTGCGACTGTGATCCGTTTGTGTGATCCGAGTGGACGCACCCTCTTGCGCGCCCAACCACAGAGAGAAGACACCTGTCACCTGGCCAACACATTACAACGTCGATTCTGTTCCGCGAACCTATAATGAAACTATAATATATTTCCACTTCCAATTAATTTCAAATGTTTATTAACATATTTATCATCATCCATGGACCTCCTTGTATTATTTATCAAGTTCATTAGGGAAAATGATATTGAGTTATAACTAGAGTTTGGTTTTAGTTTTGTTTTAAGTGAGTAATTTCTTAATTCGATTTTTTTCCAGTTAATGTTCTGTAACGTTGTTTACATATTGTTTCAGAATTGCTGTAGACAGAACCATCATTTAGTTTACAAAGTATTCTCAAAGAAATCAAAATTTAAGTAGCTAGAAAAAAAAAAACAAATTGCCCATTTCATGTCAAGACTTGCTTATGGCAGAATATGTCGACATCGGCTGTTTGCCATCAAAACAAGAAATAATAATAATAAACTATAATATATGCTATGTGGTGATAACGCGTTGTTTTACTGAAGATAGAACTCCGTATCACCTCATGTATCTGCAGCCATTATATCGAAAACAGCCTGGACCGGCTGAATATCATAAGTCAATCATAAAATCATAGAATCGATGACGTAAAAATGGCGTCTGTCATTCATGTTTTTAAGTTCATTGGTTTGTTTACTGACCAGTGACGACATAGCTATTCTTGTGCGACGCCATATTGGCAAAGATAGCGTTATTTCAAAAGGAAATTTTCGTTTGCCTTGTTTAGAAGAAATACACCAACGAATTTAAAATGACCACTTTCTGAGGACTCCATGAACACCGTTAAAAAATATGAGATAGTTTTCAGAAATCTGTCAAATAGCCTGTTCTTAAATTACCAGCTAGACTTAACAAGCGGTGATGGAAATTTTCGAAACATGAATTATTCACGAGAGGAGCCAAAAACAGCACATTCACCCTACAGCCGCAAAGTTACTGGCGGACCATGGCAACTGTACAAACTTTGGCACGAGGATAGCCGAGTGGGTGTCTGTTTTCAGACACCTTGTACTGCGTACAGACTAACCGAATGGACACGATTGAAAGCATTGGATGAAGATGAAGAAAAACATTTTTTACACCAGCAAGATACATCACAGAAACAAACAGACGAGTAACATAATATAAACATAAATTGTCATTTCCACGATTTAGACTTGCAAAAGTTAATACTTCCTTTATGGGGCTCTGTATAAGGTTCTACAACAAGATACCACAAGATATATTAGAGTTACCTCCAACACGATTTAAGAATTGTGTTATGCACACTCTTTGCAAAAAAGCTTATTATAAAATCAACGATTATTTAGAAGACAAGGACGTCTGGCATTAAACAGTAGTTTAATATTAAATTTAATCAGAGGATAACAGCTGTGTCTAGTGTTCAACACATCCAAGAGTAATATCTTTTTATTTTGAAAGTTTGTTAATTAAGCTAAAACTGTTTTGAAAAGAATAAATGTGGAGTTTCTTTGTTAGTTTCTTCTCCATGTAATCTATTAATTGTGAAACTAAAAACTTTGACTTTCATAAAGTAAACACTTTGTTTGGACTATGAATAAAATATTTGACTTTGACTTTGACTTATGTAACGCAACAGAAATAATTTTTTTTTACAGAAATACATGTCTAATTTCTTTCAACTGCCATTTCTTGTCTGTTCGCGAAAAGAAGACTTTTGACGCTTTGATATTTTTAATGAAGCATTTAAATAAACGTTGAATTTCACGTCATTTTAAAACATTAAAAGTCAAGCCTGTATTCCGGATCCGGAGATCAGAGTTTGCCACTCAAAACGTGACAAAAAAGGTTTGGATGGTCTGTAGAAAGATAAATAATTATTCAATGTAGCTAAAGCCTTTTCACTTCAACTTTTAGGTAATGTTTTGAAGAGTTGTAGGTATTTTGTGAAAGATGCCGATTTCATTATTTTTTGAAAAGGGCACTTTTTTACTTTCCTTGTCTTGTAGCATAGAAAGACAATATGTTATAATTGTTGCAAGTTGTCTTGTTTTCTTGTTATTAAAATAATTATGGTTGTGTCGTCTTTGTATCATATTATTGTGTGTGTTTTCGTTTGAGCAAACAAACTTTATAATCATCAATCTATCCAAGAACACCCTTCACTTCATCAACATTCATTAGTTCATAGGTTGTTCGGAAGGTGTGCACCCGGCTTGAGGCTCGCTCTTAATTGTTTGCCTTGTTTTGTTGGCGATTGTGAGAAACGAGCGTTTCGTGTGGTTTTTAACTTTCGGATTATCATGGAGTTATATTAATATAGAACGCAACAGGACGCCCACGAGATTGCTGACTGCGTCGGGGTAAGAATGGCCGAGAACAGAAAGAAGAGGCGTGTCTTGAGAAGGTCTGAGTCCAGCAGTTGATGAATACAGGCTGAGCGATTGCAATATTTTTGCTGACACAACATTTTTATGAAAGGAACGGTAGACCACCAACTAAAACATTATTTGTGGATCACCTGAGTGAAATGACGAAGTACGACGTACACGTGTACCACGACAATCACGGGTCTTTGGGATACAATCTTGAGACAATACGCTACTTGACTCGTATCAAATTTGATGCGATAAATGGTTTTTTTTCTGTAGTATTTAACGTAAGAAACCGAAATATATTGACTTTGCTAAGTAAATATGCAGGATGGCTGCAAAATTTGCAAATTAAAAAAATATTTTTCGCTTTTAAATCGGAACGGTGAAAATACTATCCGCCATCTTGAAAGCACCTTTGGTTGTAAACAAACATCTGTCAGTCAGGGTTCTATTGTGATTTGGATTGGATTTAGTGTTTTTGCAAAAACTCTTCTTGTGCAGTTAGTGTCTTATCATTTTATTATAAGCGCAATCATAGACGCTGGATTCGTGGAAGCTGATAGTAGCAATTTGCCAAAACCAAACCAAATCAAACCAAGCATTATTACAGCTAAAAACAGTGTCTGTGTACATTGATATTACAGGACTTACATTAAAGTGATCTTCACATAAATACACCCAAGTTGTAAACTCGATCACTACCATATTTTAGAACTAGGTAAAGATTGTTTCACCAAACAAGTCTCACGGTAAAATCCTTAAGGCCATAACAATAAAAGCCAAAATTGATTAACTCATACTTCTTTCGTGGCACGAACTCTACCTAAGTTGAATGTCAAACTTTGTTAACAAAAATAAAGGACTTCAAACCATAGACAAAAATGGCGGGCCGCGTTTTTGGCTGTTTAGCAAAGCAACGTTTTAAAATAATGTTTTTGTTGCTTTTAGGTCCTTAAAAAATATACTTAAATATTTTTTGGTCTAATGGAAGAGATATTTAGCATTTAAGACATATTTGAAAAAAGAGTCAAGTAGCGGATTATCTATCTCTTTAAACGAGCAATTCATGTATATATATTTATATATAATCAGAATCTCGAAAACGGCTCCAACGATTTTCACGAAAATTTGTAGGCAGATGCTTTCAGGGGCGTTTAATTGATATAACTAGGTTACATTTTTAGAAAACGTTGTTTTATCCGTGTTTTAAGTCAATTGAAATTTGCTATAATAACAAACAGAGGTAAATTTCGCGTCTATCTGCAAGGTTAGATAGTCTTGACGGGAAAACGGGCGACTCGTTTCGGGCCGATTTCAAGAGACCCGGTTCGAGTCATGATGTTTTTTTTCCAAGTTCTTTTTTTGTTGGAAAAGGATTATTTTAATTTTATATTACATATTTTATATTACAAAAAAACTATAGAGCAAAGCTCGGTTACCCAGGTACTTATTATTGATTCGCGACACGAAATTGCTTGGTCGTTGATTAATTTGTGGTATCCAGTAACACCTTTTGGGTAAAAGTTTAAAGCATACGAGTACTTAGTGTCATCGGAAAATATTACCCATTTTGTAACATAAAATTTCTTACAAAAAAAGCTTTTACCGACATTTTTATTGACATGACCAGTCACTGGTTCTTGTTACTTTCTGTCACCATCTGTCTAAGTCATCAAATAGATCCATCAAGTAAGTTTGGCTTTCGCCAACACTATCTACAACATTGTCTGTTTGTCCATGGATCCAAGCTCCAGCAATGAATAGTTCCAAAAACTGTATTGCACTATCACATTTGCAGACCTATCCGGAGATAAATTCTGCCGTCATAAGAAAAAAGACGCAAGTTCTAACATTTCTGCTGAAATTGAGTTATATGGGTGAATATACGGTATTTGATTTTTTTGTGTCCCAGAAGGAAATGTAATCTATTCCATTCAATATTGATAATTTCTCTATTTGACACAATTTTCAAATGTTTAATGATGAGGGCCAGAAGGTTTTTCCATTTTTTTGAATTTCATAAGTACGAGAGGAAAATGTGTCACCAGAGGACTGACACTATTGGCAGAGTAGTCACAAACTAAAGCAGGGAAGTGACAGGCCATTGATTATAGCTAAGAAAGGGGACACGTATTAAATTAAACATGAAATATGCCAGAGGAGTGACGTCAGAGGAGTGACAAAATCGCACAAAACCTACAAAAACATATCACTCGCTTTTCTGATCACCGTTTAACGTAATACATGACATCTACACACAACAAACATTGCATTGTGCAAATATACAATTTTGTAACTATGAAATACAAAAACATAGACTTGCCAGAGGAAATACACTGGGAATGGGGAGGCCAGAGGAGTATACATTTACAACTATTTTTAACGATTAAAGTCTTAAATTAAACAATTATCGTGAATAGACTATGTGGGCCAAATAAAAGACCATATTCTTTAATGCTTAAGCATACGGACGCAATAATATAATAAGTTTAACATGATGTTTGTCCATGGACCATAGAAATTCAAATAGCGTATATTGACCCATATACATACTCGGAACAAGGAAAAAAAGACGCATCTTTCTGTTTTTATTTTGATAGGAGCATTTGCTGCGAAGTTAGTGTTAATAAAAAGACGCAATTGACCACGTATTTTATTGTAATTTCAATAATTTTACAGTTTTTGGCTCTCAATAAAAATACCTATGTTCCACAAGTAAATGCATTATGATTATTGGTTTTTTAAGTTAAAAAGACTTTAACTTAGATGTAATAGATTCACATAAACTATCCATTAATAGCTGAATAACTACATTAACACAATTCAAATTTGCAGTTGAAGACAGCAAGCGATTATAAAAATCAAAACTTAAATATTAAATTTCTCGGTTTCGAGCTGATGTCAGATGTGTCTTTTTACCCTAAGACGGCAGAATTGTATAACTGATAACGCAGTCAATCAGGTGTTGAATAAAAATAACTTCCACGGAGCACAATCATGATTGTATTAGACCAGGGTTTCTCAAACTTATGGCACCACATACCCCTGTTTAAGTTCCCAAATGACTGCGAACCCCTAACACCGCTCCCGTCCAATTGAAAATAAGAAAATCTACCTAACACAGTTTTTTATTTTAATAGATTTTAATAAAAGGCAATACAGTGACAAAAATAAATTGTTATTGATATGATGGATGGGCTTGTTTTTTGTCAAATGGAGTTGATTTTAGGAGCAATTTTGGACAATTTTAATCTTAATTTTGGTTCAATGAAACATTAAGTTGATTTCTGTAATTGGTTTTATCATAACTAATGTGAAAACACGCGTGAGAGCGCGCTATCATGCGTATGCTAGCCAGCCATCCAGCCGCCATTACGTAAATCTTTTCGCGTTCCCCCAACCATCAAATGGCGAACCCTTAGGCTCAATTCACACTGGCGCAGAGTCGAGCAGAGTTTTTAACTGTTCTAAATTAATCTCTATTTCTCTATCAATACGGTACGAATTCGTGATGCCAAAATTTGAAAACCCTCAGCGACGCGCGTCTGCGCGCGAATTCGCGCGTCTTCACCTGCAAATTTTCAAATTTTCGCAACACAACGTACCGTATTGATAGAGAAATAGAGATTAATTTAGAACACTTAAAAACGTGACGCTTCGCTTCGACTCTGCGTCAGTGTGAATTGAGCCTTAGGGGTTCGCGTACCACACCTTGAGTATGACTGTAGGTATTAGACGATACTTACAAGTGTTTTTTTCCTCTTGAACGACTGGCGCTTCCATAGGGTCCTGATGACCCTGAGAGGGAAGAAACGATCAGACTCCGCGCCCTCCCGGCGCAGGTCCATCGTAACAGTCATTGTGGGCCATCAATTGACACCGTTGACTACTGTTACACTTTGTGCATTTAGTCTGACACTACGTGCACTTTCATTGAAACTTTGTATTTCTTCGTTTGACACGTTTTCCACTTAACTTGGCACTCTCCACCGCGTGTACGAATTTTTTCACTTTTCCCATAAAGTTTGACACATTGAGATTTCGCGCTTAGTTTGAGGCTTTGTTTAATGTGTTCACTAAACTCAAATTTATACGGCGAGCAAACTGCGAATCCTCCTACATACTTATCTGATGACACTTTATCTTGTTAACAATTCTATCGTGTGGCTTATGCGACAAATACATACATAATCTCAGGCCTGTATTCCAGTGGAATAGACGACCAGGGACGCCTTCCGCCACGATCCTGACAAATCACTTTCGCTTCATCGACATTCGTTAGTCGGGTTTTTAAACCGATCCATTAACATATTATTTTTGGCTCAAACCTAAAATTTAAAATCCAACAAGTGTTATGTTCCACCGGTCATTTGTGTAACAGGCAGTTTAGGTATATCCGTTATCAGCAGCATTAGTTATGTCAAGAGGATTGTTCCAACAAAGTGCTCGGCACATATTTATTTCAATGCCCTATCCTATAAATAGATCCTATATATTTAATGCAACTATTGAATTTTCCACCCCACCGTCAATGTAAGCTGATAATTTTCCACTTTGTATATACAAGGTGTAAAAAATTACGAGCCAAATTCTAGGGGGTTCCACCGGTCATTTGTGTAACAGGCAGTTTAGGTATATCCGTTATCAGCAGCATTAGTTATGTCAAGAGGATTGTTCCAACAAAGTGCTCGGCACATATTTATTTCAATGCCCTATCCTATAAATAGATCCTATATATTTAATGCAACCATTGAATTTTCCACCCCACCGTCAATGTAAGCTGATAATTTTCCACTTTGTATATACAAGGTGTAAAAAATTACGAGCCGAATTCTAGGGGGTGGTTGTCAATCGCGTTTCATCATCATTAACCCATAATGTCCCCACCGAGGGGCACGGGTCTCTTCCCTGAGGAAGATTACTCCACCACGGGGGCCAAGTCCGGATTGGTCTCCACCAACCAGGCCTCCGCCTGTAAGACTAGTGGCTGGTCTTACTGCCAGAAGTTTTCAAGCCGCCCTAAGGCTCTGACTTGGCTTAACGACTGCCATCTATCTACGGCAGCCGTATTTTTTTGCTTTGAACTCAAAAACAGACTGTAGAGTATGTAATGGGTTGGTGCGCTGTGGATTGTACTAAGCTAGATCATCGGATTTAGATGTTAATGTCGACTGAAATTGGAAACCGGATTTCACAGTCTCATTAAAAACCAATTAGGTTAAAGTGGATTTACGGACCAGTAGGGTACTTGCATCAAAACTATATTGGAGTGACATGGTATTTATAGCTACCATATGCCAATCAGTTTTCGGATGATATGGTATCGGATCGCGGATCGGTAAACGTAGTGTAGAACGTCTTCTGACTCGGTCGAGCGAAGATCTTCGCAAGGCGGCTGGCAAGAACTGGATGAGAATTTATAGCCGAAGACCGTGCTCAGTGGCGTGCAATGGGAGAGGCCTATGTCCAGCAGTGGGCAAGCATAGGCCGATGATGACATACCAATAAGTACAATGCTAGATGGCATAGAGGACGTAGAACCACACGAAAAACTAAAACCGAAAAATATTTACATGTTGTTTTGCACGTCTTAAAAAAGTGTAAAAAGTCATTTTACTCTTGTAATAAAATAATACTCATATTATTAGACTTTATTTTAGGTTCGGATTCTAAACGTTTCCTACTAAGGATTGAGACACACAAATACATAATTTTACGAGATAACTCAAATATTCTTAAATGCATCATATTCCAAGGCGTCATACCGTCACACCGAACTGTCATAGCGTGCGCCTTGGATTTTTTTTGTACCACGTGACTTAAAACGTTCCGACAAGCAGCAAAACATGCATTAGCGCACAGGTATTTTTGTATGGGAAAAAGTAAGACTGATGTATCAGTTGTGCGTCATTACAATATTCTGTAGCCTGTAAAAATGATAGATTGTTAGAATATATACGTCGGACGGATACTTAAGTTATGTTAGTCGCAGAGACAAACAATTTTCACCAGTTTTTTGCATATAACTTATTGCGTCGTAGTGCAGGGCACTGGCTTTCTCTGAAGTAAATTAAGTAAGCTTAAAGGCAACGCGTGCCCATCGTGGACTGGAAATCTTAAACGGATTTTCACCATTATGTATTTTTAATATAAGATTTTATTCCGCGCCAAAAAAACAAAAATCACAAAATATTTAAATATTCATAGTACAATTAGCGGCCTTATTGCTAAAAGCAATTACTACCAGACATTTTTTTTTATTTCGTCGACATTTTATTTTAATATAATCTGCAATGACACTATCTATGGGTGACCGAATTTCGTATTGTGTAATTTTCCTTTTTATAGTTTTTATTGCTCTCTTAGTTTGTGTGTTTCAGTTTAGTTCATTAAATAGTTATGATAAATAAAATGTTTTATTTATTTTTCGAAAAGAAAAGTTACGGCATCTAGACGTTGCTTAAAAGACACCATAATATTTTTTCTATGCGAGTTCCCCATTGTAAGTTTAAGTCAAAAGCTGGTGGTTCATATGATAGTGCGACGCTAGTCGGTCGACGGCATATAATGCAACACTCTTGTCAGATGCGTTACGAGTGACTGCAAAAAAAAGAGTTTATTTCTATACCTACTGCCAACTGTACAAGAGAAAATTGACTTCTATTCTAATATAGCAAAGTTAATAAACGACATCTATTTTTGGTCGAACGTGGAAAAAACAGCCAATTTATAAGTGATTAATTATGGAATATCTTTTTGCTTGTCTGGTTGTAGCGTCAAGGACCAACAATATAAAAAACGGCCAAGAGCGGGTAGGTTACTAGTCTTACAAGCCTCCACCAATCCGGACTTGGCCCCCGTGGTGGAGTATGGCCTGTACTGTACCTTCCTCAGGGAAGAGACCCGTGCCCCTCGGTGGGGACATAATGGGTTGATGATGAAGAGCGGGTAGGACTTGCGCACCTAAGGTTCCGCTTAAGTCGTATTCAGTATTGTTCGATTTCAGAATACAGAATAAGTACCTATGTTATTATTTTGTACGTATATACAGCGTGTCCCAAAAATGACACATCACAGTGACACCGGAGATAGCCCTGCTCAAGAGGCATCGAACCAACTTAACATGACCTCAGTAAAAGTTGCACGTTTCTCGAGATATTGCCAATTTAAACTTTTTCTAAATTTTCACGTTTTTTAAAAAGTTTAGTGCTTGCATTAAATTAGATAACCCTCGTGTTTGGTATTTTTTTAGTTGTACTAGGTCACGAATAGTTAACTAAGATGACGAAAGTGTTATTTTGTCGGTAACTAATGTAAAATGTGCAAAATTACTGGACTCAACTTGGAATAAATTTACAGCGAAATATTATTTTCTACTTTGACCACCTGCCGTGAAGAAAATTTACTAAAAACTAAATGAGCAAACAATTCCAGAAACATGTGTTATGCCAATTCTAAAATGGTATAATACATGCATTTTAATTCAGTAATGTAAGAATTTTCTTTGCCAGATTAAACCTAGGAACTCAACAAAAATATTCGAAAATAAATGATTACGTTTTCTAAGTTTTTAGAGTTTTTAGAACATTGATTGTTACACCAATGGTTTTTATTTTTTCTTTTCAAGATCACACATAATGTAAATGATTAAAAATTATATTTGGGAAGTTATAGTATCAAAACCACTCGTTTACCTAGGCCCCGATTCTATTAGTGCATTATAGTACGATGACATTACATGGTCGGGTAACGTGACGTGTTTTTTCATACCATTGACGCCTAGAATTATTGATATACGTGGGCGCGTTGGCTTGACGCGGCAATGAAACTAAATCGCCATGTTCATGCAGTTTTCACTGTACTACAATGCGTCAGCAGAATCTAGGCCCTGAACGAAAACATTGCGAGGAAAATGACGTTTGCCGTTTTCATATACCCCAGTGGGTATATCGTATAACCCGTAAACGCGTGGCAATGAGCGTTTTTCCTTTCTTTTTTTTTCTTAGTTCCTTGAGATAATCTAGATGGCGTTATTCGTTTCTACGTACAAAATTGTGATTCGTAGCAATCAATGTCAAAGTTAGTCCACAGATTACTAAACAAGAGAAGGAAACAGGGTTGCTATTCGGACGAGGTTTCTCGTAATAAAAATAAAAATTCAAACCCACAATCCACAGCAAACACTCCAAAATATCCAAAATCGCACTTATCACCAAACTACAATAGCATTTTTGTTTTTCCGTAATCAACCATCACAAATTCCGAAGAACCATAGTATTATTTTTTGCTTTGACGTTTATTATTACGGTACGGCAGCGCCACCTAGGAATTCTTTTAGAACTAAATTTGACAGAAGGAAAAATGCTCATTAAGAATGTACCGAGAGAAGGCTTTTGCCATGACTTTAACCTATTCAGTCCTGGCCTTGAAAATGACTATGGCTTTTAATTGTCATTTTCAAGGTCAAGACTGAGGAGCTCAATATGCAGTTTATAAAGAAAAAATAAAGATTTAAAAAAAAACTAAAGATAAAACATAAATAAATAAAGATTTTTTCATTTTCATATTTTTAATCAAATACCTACTATGTCTGTGCTTCACAAGGCACGTTTAGCAGTTGGTGCCGACTGCCGTCGATAGATGGCAGTCGTTAAGCCCAGTCAGAGGCCTTAGGGCGGCTTGCAAACTTCTGACAGTAAGACCAGCCACTAGTCTTACAAGCCTCCACCAATCCGGACTTGGGCCCCCGTGGTGGAGTATTGCCTATACCTTCCTCAAGGAAGCGACCGGTGCCCCTCGGTGGAGACATAATAGGTTGATGATGATGACCTACTGTGATGCAAAATCCTTGCTATGGTACATATTCAACCCGTTATTTTAACCTTGAATCACAATTATAATTATCACGTACAATTTTAGTTATACCTAGGAGTGCATATTTCATTATTGTTTTTCCTTTTACAGTCAATAACCACGTTATATGCAGCTATGGATATAGAATGACATCACTGTTATATCTAACAATAGGAGACATAATAATCTTCACACCTACTTGCCAAACACAAACTACAGTGCCACCATCTTATCTGTTCAGTTGATAGCGGCGCTAGTGCAGAATTTCGTTGTAACATTTAAGAAATTTACCTAGAAAAATGAGAATATTTTAATCCGTCTTTCAATTTTAATGAAAAAATATTTATGATTCTTAGTAAGTGAATAAATAAAACAAAAATATGGGGAACAGGATTTACAATTAATTTGTTAGTTTATAATTTTGCCCACCTGAACAGATAACTTGGTGGCGCTGTACAGTCGAAATCTAATAGGTCCGTTTTGACAGCTGTCACTATTGCAAACACGCTCCATGAAGTTATTGACAGACAAAAGTGCATTAATTAACGTCCGGCCGCTGGGAGTATACGATCTTGACAGGTCATGTTAGAACGGACGACGTAATTGAAGTTGCGTTAAATTTTCGATTAAAATATTTTTATGTCCTATTTATCCTACTAGCAAATAATTGTCATTGAAACTATATCATTGTGTAAACTTACAATCAATGTTATATTTTGCACAGTGATTTAAATGTTATATAAGAAGAAATCAATATTTAATGTTCGTGCGTAAAATCCTTACTACGCTGTCACAAGGTTATGTCAACCGTATTTTTTTTAGTGACGTACCAAAAATAACGAAAATAATAACGGTCCCTTTAACGATACGAATTTGATGAACAGGCTTTAGAAAAAGATCATCGCTTTCTCAGAATCTCTCCGTACCACTGCCGTACAAAGCGATTGAGCTGATCTGGGCTCGAATAAAAGGTCGCACAGCTCGCCACAACACTTCACCGCCATTCGGCACAAAAAAGATGATGACCCTTCTAAAATGCCTGCGAAAATGGCACAAGAGATGACTGAGTGAAGGTCGTCTAAAAAACAAAACGACTTAATCGTGAGTCAGTAGCAAAAGCTAGTTAAGAATGACGTAAGGAATGATAACGTTGATTTTCTCCCATCACTAGTCATATGAAACAGACATGTGTCAGGATCGTATACTCCCAGCGGCCGCACAATACTGTCATAAACATTACTAGAAACTGTATCAGAAATGCCATAATGTTGCGTATTCAAGAAAAGCTGAAATTCCTATTAGTTGTACCGATTTAAAATAGTGAAACTACCTAAAGTGAAGTTGTCGCAGGATAGATAGGTGAAAGGTGCGATCCGTAGTAGTAAAAGAGGGGTATCTAGAGTCAAACGAAGTATTTATATTGTTTATAAGGTAAAGTAAAGGCACATAATAATGTGCCTTTTGAATATTTGAATGTGATAGATTTATAATAATAGGTATGTAAATGTTATTTATGAGTACAATAAAGAATATTCTATCTATGTATGGAGATTAGAGCAATCGGGTAACGTACTGATAGACGTGTTGTAATAAAAATAGAAAGACGTTCACGTCCACTTAGTTCGGAAGCTCAGGGTTATCTGAACCAGATACGTCCAACCACTGCAGCAAAAGTCAAAAACTAATTAAATTTAGAATAGTTAAAGGCAAAAAACGATTAAAAAGCAACGAGGGGAATTGCACGTCGCACAGTGGGGCAGGTGACCCTCAAACCTACCATCAAATAAACTGAAACTATTAGACCGTCTAAACCGGATTGAATGTTTTCGTAGACAACTTAACTTTATAAAAAAACCAGTCAAGTGCGTGTCGGACTCGCACACGAAGGTTTCCATACAATTATATATAGAAAAGGTAAAAATAATCACGTTTTTTGTGTGGGGGTCCCCTTTAATATTCATTTTATTCTGTTATAGTGTGTTTTTCTTATAGTGGCAACAGAAATACATTATAAAAAACAGAATAATCTTATCTTACAATAATATGTAAAAATTTTAACCGTCTAAATTGTCACAGTTTATAAGATATAAGCCTGGTGACAACAGACTGATAACCGGATGGACTGAGGAATGTTAGTAGGAGGGACCCTGATGTACGTTTTAGGTATGGAGCCCAAAAAAATATCTTTAACTAAGTTTTTTTTTGTTAAGAAACATACTTTCCTTTATTACCATTAAAAGAAAAATACATAGTAAGTTAAAGAATTTTTTAAGTTAAAAAAAAATCTCCAAAATTACTTCAATTAAATGGTACTTAATTATTATAGACAAGTTAAAGCATCGTCATCATCAACTGCTTCTTGATCATTTTCTACATCATCAGATTTATTGAGAGGAAGGTATAGGCCATACACCAGAACAGGGGCCTAGTCCAGATTAGTGGAGTCTTGTAAGACTAGTGACTGGTCTTACTATCAGAAGTTTTCAAGCCGCCCTGATACCTGTGACTTGGCTTAACGACTGCCATCTATCGACGGCAGCCGGCACCAACTGCTTAACGTGCCTTGCGAAGCACGGGTCCGCTCGGAAATGCCACTAATGTTAGTCATAGACGGTCACCCATCCACGCACTGTACACGCCTTATGTTGCTTAACCTTCATGATCGTTTAAGATCACTCAGGCAGCCGATACTACGAGCGATTGAAGCAACGAGCTGGTGATTACCGGATCAGAACTCAGTAAAAAGCAGTTACCATTATCTTACGTTACAATTAACTTTACTACATTATCTCGAAGTGTGCTCTCTATAGCGTTTAACCTTTTCAGGAATGAGGAGGTTAGTCTTTGTTTCTTGCTTTCTGTGATTCTTCTGTTAATTTTCCGATAGGGAGAGTAGCATATTATATTGATGATTTTTTCATCATCAACTCATTATGCCCCCACCACGGGGGCCAAGCCCGGATTGGAGGACTTGTGTTGTCATAAATATTGTGTGCTCAGACTTTCCAATAACAAAATAACAATTTAAAAAAAATACAAGAAATTCGCATTTAATATTTATTTCCAGGTCACGTACTGAAAAATGCTCTAATTTCAAAAGTTGCAAGAAGTTAAAATTGATTATAATAGCTAATACAATAAAGATTGTTTGCACATAACAACCATAGCTTAACTCGGCTGAACTCATAAACATAACATCGATTGTTTGTCGCTTTTCCTATTATTTCACTACGTACCGCAATGTGTCTTACATACCGAAAACTATTTGTATAAAAAAGGAAAATATAGCACTAAAACATCGTTACATACCTGAGGCTTAGGGTTCCATATCGAAGTATCGCGAAAATCAGTTAATTTCCCGACGTATAATAGACTAACTCTAACAGCGGTGTTTTTATGATCCCATGGGATATTTGACGACACTGATATGATACCTTAGCTAGTGTACTTACTAAGTAATATAACGAGGATGTCCTGAAATAATTTTCATTTTCGGAATTATCGGTACCTTTTGAGGGTTCCTGCACCAACGTGCGTCGTTACAAAGTTAAGCAACATAGGGCGCATTCAGTGCATGGATGGGTGACCGTTCTATCACTACCGCTAGTGTCATTTTCCCGAGCGGTTCCGTACCTCGCAAGGCACGCTAAGCAGTTGGTGCCGGCTGCCCTCGACAGATGGCAGTCGTTAAGCCAAGTCAGAGGCCTTAGGGCGACTTGAAAACTTCTGACAGTAAAACCAGCTTCTAGTACAAGCCTCCACCAATCCGGACTTGGCCCCCGTGGTGGAGTATGGCCTTTGCCTCCTCAGGGAAGAGATCAGTGCCCTTCGGTGGGTCTAATATTATAAAGAGGAAAGATTTGTATTTTTGTGTGTATGTTTGTAATGAATAGGCTCAGAAACTTCTGGGGCGATTTAAAAAATTATTTCATCATTAGAAAGCTACATTCTTCGTGAGTAACAAAGGCTATATTAGATTTTCAATAAGTTTAGGGTTCCGTACGAAATCTCGAATAATGTAACCCAAGGTGTAAAAAAAATACTACCCCAGGAATTTTACACGGATTTCATACTGGGTGTTGATTTGTACAGTTTAATCCGACTCAGGGGTGGTTTATTTACATGATACTGAACCAAAAAAAAATATAAAAAGATATATAGATTTTTAATTCAAATCACCTAAAGTCCCCGGTTTTGCGGCGCCGGCGCCGGCGGCGGCGAGCGCGCGGGCGCACTCCCCCGCCCCGCCCCGCGAAACCCCCGCCGGACCCGTCAAGTGCAAACGATAGAAGCTAAGCCATATAACTTTGTGATTTTTAGGTGATTTTCACTAAAAAAATATAATTTTTTTTTTGCTTCAGTATCATGTAAATAACCACCCCGAGTCGGATTAAACTGTACAAATCAACACCCTGTATAGCTGTTTCCACGAAAATGTTTTTGCCCACCATGCGATGCCGGGGCGGGTCGCTTGTTGAATAATATACCTAATAGGAATGTTGCGTTGGTTTGGACATTACGTGGAGAGGATGAAGGAAGAAAAACTGACGAAGCAAATATATCGAGCGAATGTGAGCGGAAGGCCCTGTAAGGGACGCCCCAGGCGGACGTAGTTCGATGGAATAGGAGATGTATTAGCAAAGGGCATGATAAAAAGTACCAGAAACCGACGTGCGTGCATGCAACGACTAATTAATGTCGATGAAGCGAAAGTGATTTGTCAGGATCGTGGCAGGTGCCAGTGCCTGGTCTCTGCCTACCCCTCTGGGATACAGGCGTGAGCTTATGTTTGTACATATTGTGTATTCCATAAAGGTATCGCAATTAAAACTTCCCAAATGTACGTAAAATAACATAAAATATCATTTACATACAGGCACATGCATTGCTTCTGGCCTCGCACTAGGATACCCTGTGTCGTGGGAACCAGAAACAGCGACGTCACAAACATGTAAACATCCAACACCTGGGTTTCTTTTTTTTTTGTCCGCAGCCGGGTTTCGAATCCGGGACCTCTCGCATGGTAGGTAGATGCGCTTGCGCAGACGTAGCGTCGAAAATAAAGTCATTGATGCCTGCTGGGATGCAAACCTTTAAGGATTACTTTGGTAAGCATTTTTTTAGCAACGTCAGTTTCCAAGAACGTCCGTGTTACCTACAAAGTCACGGGGTCAAAAGTGAATGACCTTTATTGAGGCTTTCATTTTCTTAAAACTCCAAACAAGCCTTCAGCTAATATTCACAGCCATGGAAACAGCACTAACTGTTAACTAACTAACACACAATTAACACACTCTTCGACCAAAATATCACACATCACTCACGAACTAACACAAGCGCAAAAACGCGCGTTCCTGCTAAAACGCTTTTAAAGGACTGTTTTACATTTTTCTAACTTAAACAACAAAAACCGCGTACACAGTCGTCCTTTACCGTTTCCGAACTAAAAGAGTGTGTTTGTTGTATGACATTGCTAAACGCAAGATAACATATACGTTTTAAAATTAATCTAGTATCATATATTATTTTCTCTAACCAATGAATTTTCCGCTTTAGCTAACCTAGATATAAAGTAGCTTTTCGCGTGCAAAAGCCGGTCGCTTAAGTCTGTGAGGAGCTGAGCGAAAAGATAAACACTGAAAATAGTTCCTGTGTAGCATAATCGCTGGTACGGTCAAGGTAAAAAAGGTCGTTTTCGCTCAAACGAAATTATGCAGAGGAAAAACGTATGGCAACCATTCGCTCGAAGGTGCGAGAGAGAGGTAAGACGCAAAAGTCGGCGAGGTCAGTAATGCTCACAAATTACTGTATTTCTCAAAACATACGCATATTTTACTTACTTAAGGCGTCCCTCAAGAAGCATTGTCCTATGAACAAATGATACTTCATTGTAAAGGTAAGAAGCAATGTATGTGCCTGTATGTAAATGTTATGTTATGTTCATTTCAAATTTTAAAGACGACTTCTATGGCGCAGTGGTTAGCGCATCTGTCTACCATGCGAGAGGTCCGGAGTTCGAACCCCGACTGGGGTCAAAAAAAAGAAACCCAGGTCTTGGAAGTTTACATGTTTGTGACGTCGCTGTTTCTGGTTCCCACGACACAGTTGGCCCTAGTGTGGGGCCAGAAGCAATGTATGTGCCTGTATGTAAATGTTTATGTTTGTTTATTATTGAGTAAATTTTAAATACAAGAACAGACTTGGTTTTTAATTCCGGCGCAACGAGTTTTAGTTCATAAATATAATAAAACCGGTCAAGAGCGAGTCGGCATCGCCCACCGAGGGTTCCGCATTAGCAGTTTTTTTCCGAACTTTTCCCGAACTCCAATGACAATATTTAGATGATTCAATTGAAAATTTCTTTTGAAAATCTTTCACTATGGGCCTCATAAGAAAGCTCAAGGTCACGCAACGAGCTATGGAAAGTGCTATGCTCGGAATTTCTCTACGAGACCAAATCGGAAATGATGAGGTCCGTAGACAAGCGAAATTCGTCGACATAGCCCACTGGATGAGTAAGTTGAAGTGGCAGTTGGGCGGGGCACATAGCACGCAGAACTGATGGCCGATGGGGCCGAAAGGTTCTTGAATGGAGACCACACATCGGCAAGCGCAGGTCAGACATTCTCATCCAAGTGGCAGGAAGACGCTGTATGCAAGCCGCTTCCAACCGGTCTTTTTTGGAAATCCATGGAGGAAGCCTATGTCCAGCAGTGGACTTGTTGTGGCTGAATGATGATGATGAATTGAAAATATGTCAAATGTGTTTTTTAGATGAGAAATTTGTAAGACGGTATTACTAGCCAAATATCGTAGTTCTAGCTCAACCGGGAGAGTTGTGGATTTTAAAAAACCTCGCGATACTTCGGCAATTCTCAATTAGGAATTTAAAACTACAAGTAGCGATTTGTAGTTTTAAAGTCGCGTTAAGAATTAAGGTAATTAAGAAGCGTCTTAAACAACCACAGACTACGTAAGCACGAATGAAATGTTTAATATGACATTTAAAAAAAACAGCGTTGTAGCTCGATTTTTTCATGAATCAAGAAAAATTTAAAACGCTCACTAAGATTAAATAGAATTTTACTTAAAGGGACTCTAAGAGGGGTATTAGTTCTCTTTGAAATAAATAACACCTTCAGTTTGGCGTTTTTTCTCAAAATTGGTCTAGATTTTAAAACGGGCACCTACTTTCATTTGCAATATTTAATGAGGCACAGTTTCCGTGTTAATTTGAATAAAAAAAAACAGCCTAAAAGTGAGTCGGACTCGTACAATAATCTATAAAAACGCCAAAAAAATCATGTCTGTTGTATGGGAGCCTCCCTTAAGAATCAGAATCAGAAATTTATTTCAACGTAAAGAATTTACATTCTGCTTGATGAATGTCTATGTACATACAGTTATGTATAATGTTAGCCGCATTTATAGCCGCAAATATTTATTTCATTCAGTTTTTTAGTATTTGTTGTTATCACGGTTCATGAGATACATCCTGGTGACGGACTGACGGACGGATGGACAGCGCAGTCTCAGTAATAGGATCCGTTTTACCCTTTGGGTACGGAACCCCTAAAATGAATGTTAAAATTGTGAAAAAAAAAAACTAACATACGCTTAAAGTGACAAGGAAAACCAGTTCTATGCATGAGTTCCAAAGTTGTGAACGATCTAGATTTAAAAATTGACTCAAGGGTGTCTTAAAACGCTCGCAGTTTCTTTGCTACGAGTACTTTGAGTAAAAACATTATGGTTTGACATAATATATGATTTGCTTTGATGCATGCACATTAGCTTAAGCAATATAAGAAACTGGTCTCGCACCACAGAACCTTAATGGATTTCCGGGCTATGAATAGGTTCTATTGGCTAATTATAAAGTTGCTTTAGCACAGCTGGTTGTCTTTACCAATATTCAACTTGTATTTCCTGTTGATTCAGACGAGTAAGCTGAGACAGAGTCATTTATAATTTTTGAAATAAAACTTTTGTAAGCACTACACAATAATAGAAGAAAGAAAGAAAGAAAGAAAAAAAACGTTTATTATACCAACCAAAAACATCACGGGAACAAATTAATCAGACAAGTAACATAATACATATCGACGCTGGAAAGGAAAAATTATCCAAGCGACATCAGACTAACATTACAGTAGAGCTGTGTAAAGATTGAATTTTCGGAAAAAAAATCGTGTAAATTCTTGTAATGGTCCAAAAAGCCTAATTCTTATAAATTTGTTTATAATTTTTTTCATATACGTTATAGTATACGTAACTATTAAAAATAATGCTTAGTTTTAAAGTTAGTGTCGCTTAGTAAAATTTTCCCTAAAAGTAGAGATGGAAAAATTGACTAACCGACAAGCTTTGATTAAGGAAGGTACGGTAAAAATGTAATACATTATCTTTTTTTAGAATTTATATCAGCGTAAAAGTTGCCTTAATAAAAATTAAGTTTAATAAAATTAAAGTTGCCTTAATAAAAATTAAGGCAACTTTTACTCTGATATAAATTCTAAAAAAAGATAATGTATTACATTTTTACCGTACCTTCCTTAATCAAAGCTTGTCGGTTAGGTTAGGTTAGTCGTATACGCAAATTTGTAAAATTATTAGCAAATTTGCGTATACGACTTTGTGAGAATACACATGAAACTGATTTTTATGCGACAAATGTCTAATCGGCTCCCTGGAGGCCGATTCTCGCCCATGCGAATTGAAAGCGTAGACGCCAAACATTCGAAGGATTAGACATTGTCGCATAAAAATCAGTTTCATGTATTCTCACAGAGTCGTATACGCAAAATTGCTAATAATTTTCGTTCGCTTTGAGGTGTCATCTTTGTCGACTCGCAAAAGGCGTATGAAAGGATGATGGGCAAAAATGTATGAAGCGTGGGCCCACCTCCAATAAAAATGGCTTGTTTATTAAATTAAAGGTCTACATACATACGTTCGTTATCGGGCAGGCGGATGCCAGAATTAGCTGTGTGTCTGGAGTTTTTTTATTTAGAAAAACGTTGATGTTTTTGGTTATAAATAGAAGTTTTATGGTTTATAAAACCATTTTTTTGCTTATATGTAAGCCACCTAATGCTACATCCTGTATAAGATAATAAGTTGAGATTTTTAGGGTAGAAAAATAAAAGTTTTTGGTTTATAGAATGAAAATAATATATTTATAACAGACCAATAATTATCGGTATCCGTGGCATGGGTGGCGGAGAGGTCTCTACAGTAGCATCGCCTCACGCACACTCATCTAGCACGCTTCACGAGATTTAAAATTAATGATCGGTTTGGAGCCGATCTGCAAGTACCTAACACAATTATCAGATTTTTCTTAACGTCATCATCATCATCATCAACCCATTATGTACCCACCGAGGGGCACGGGTCTCTTCCCTGAGGAAGGTATAGGCCATACTCCACGGGGGCCAAGTCCGGATTGGTGGAGGCTTGTAAGACTAGTGGCTGGTCTTACTGTCAGAAGTTCTCAAGCCGCCCTAAGGCCTCTGACTTGGGTTAACGACTGCCATCTATCGACGGCAGCCGGCACCAACTGCTTAACGTGCCTTGCGAAGCACGGAACCGCTCGGAAAAATGCCACTAGCGTTATTCATAGACGGTGACCCATCCATGGACTGAACGCGCCGTATGTTGCTTAACCGTAGTGATCGATTAAGATCACTCAGGCAGCGAGCGATAATAACGTCATCATCCTAGCATTATCCCAATTTCCTAGTGCGCTAACTACACTAAGTTTTATGGCGAAAATACTAATATTTACATGGTCAAATGGATATTATTATGCTGGAAAAGGAAGACCGAGGAAAAAGTGGTTGGATTGTGTGCGTGATGATATGGTGATAAGAATGTGAATGCAGAGATGGCGAGTGATAGGGACACATGGAAGAGAATGACATACTGCGCTGACCCCAAATAATGGGAACAGGGCAAGAATGTTTTTTACATGAAGCGATTGCTAGACAACCCAGAAGGGCAACCAGATGTGTCTAGGTCATGTATGCAATGTAGTCTGTGCTAAGGTCTAAATGGCCGTAAGTCACCCCTTACGATATCCATAAGCTGAAATGGGTTGGTCATTTACTATTACAGTAAATGAAAACTTCTATTCATAACCAAAAATATCAACTTTTTCTAATTCGAAAAACTCCAGCCACACAGCGAATTCTAGTATGCACCTACCTGATAATGAACGTATGTATATAGACCTTTACTTTAATAAACAAGCCATTTTTATTGGAAGTGGGAACATTTTGCCCATCATCCTTTGAACGCATTCATTGATAGACAACATTGATTCTCTGACTGTTGTGCAAAGTCGCTGTAAATGGGTTAAAAGAAGTGTCTTGTCCACCCTCTGAAACTTAAGACTTCTTTTTTTTTCCATATTATATAATCTTTAATTACTTTAATTAAGAAATTGTAAAACGTAATTGTAAGTCCTCGAGCAACTTAATACTATCGGTGCATGTTGTGGCTGCCTGTAAGTGAGGTAACACTTACCTTATTTTTAGTCTATAGTCTATTGTGAATGTATTGGTATATATCTTGTTGGTGGTCCTAATAAATAAAATAAAATAAATAGTTGAGGGTGGGTGTATTCTGAAATGCGATAAAATCAATTACAGCGCGAATCCACTTAAGCGCAGAAGGCACAAAAACCCTACTCCGTGCGAGATACTTTGGGACTACTAAATTTGGTCGGATTCGCGCTGTAATTGATTTTATCGCATTACGGAACGTAGGGCAAGTCGACTGATAGTCGACTTGCCCTACGTTCCCTACGTTGACGTTTCGTTATAAGTAAAATTTCAGTTGAAAATTTTAAGAGTTAAGTGTATTAAACTTTTAAATAACGTATATTTTGTACCTAAACAGTTTCTTATTTTATAAAATAACACTCAAAGTAATAATTTGCCGCAAAATGTATCAATTTAAAAGTGAAATTGTAAATGTTTTAAGATTCGACTAACTTTCAATTTACAATCGAGAAAATGGAACGTAGGATTCACAGATTACTGTTTTAGTCGTTAGACATTTCTTTTTCATTCGAATTCAATTTCATTTATTTATGTTATATAATAATTAATAGTTATGAATAAACTAGCAGCTTGTCACTGACACATTAAATTTAATCATGGAAACAGAGAGCCAAGAAAAAGTTTTCACAAATTTTTACAGTCATGTTTGAGCAAATACCTAGTTCAGGGGGAAAAAAATTACACTAAAAACTGACCACAGTCAGTTCAAAAATAAACGAAGAAAGTTGGCACACCATGATAATAAGTTGCATTGGTAATAGAGCCTACACCGAGTCACAAAACTGGGAAGTTGTTGCTTTGAGAATAATGGAAATGTTGTCGGTGAACACATCAATGTTTACGTCTTCGATACAAAAGTTGTTAAAAGATCGTATAGCTCTAATGAAGTAAGAGTTTTGAGCTATAACGCAGCGTCTAAATGTTTACTTTACCTATTTATGGAAGAAAGAAAAAGAATAAATATTATTTAAAAAAATATTTATAATAAAAACTTTTACCTTATTATATTTATGTGTTTAAATAAAATATAACTTTAAATCAGAACTCAGATTAGACTGTCGAACAAAAACCTCGTAGTAATTTCACAGGGACTTTGCGATTTTCTCATCTTGTTTCCGGCAATAATCGGTTGATAAAAACGAACCAAATTTAAAGAAATAATATTGCATCTAATAAAAACACGAACAAGCTTTTAAAAAATCAAACTTCCAAGTAACCGTAACAATAAGATATGACCGTTTATGCCGCAAAAAAAAAATCAACATTCATAGGGTACTATGAAATTTGGCAAGTATTATCGTGTTGCCCTACAAACATAAAATACCTGCATAGGGAAAAAAAATCCAAATAAAAAACGTGTGTATAAATCTGAAAACTATAAATATTGTAAAGAGGAAAGATTTGTATTTTGTGTGTGTGTATGTTTGTAATGTAAAGGCTCAGAAACTAATGGGCCGATTTTAAAAATTCTTTCAACTCTAGAAAGCTACATTTTTTTAAGTAACCTAAGCTATATTGGATTTTCAAAAAGCTAAGCTAAACTAAATAGCTAATTTCACGTAAACGTTTTTGCCACCCGTGCGAAGCGGGGGCGGGTCGCTAGTTTGTAATAAAATCATAAAAAAATGTCTGGAGTTCGGGAAAAACTCGTAAAACCTGCGAGTGCGGAAGCGTCAGTGGACGAGAGCGACTTGCTCTGGTCCGGTTTTTTTATAAAGAAGACCTCTTAAGACTTCGCATTTTTACCAAAAAGGCCGTGTTCGGAGGAAATCGATTGTACTTACCTCTTCCTCTAACGCAACCGGAAACTGCGTCAAAGGTTTCACAGCCACGTCTTCGAGGGCCTGCTTCCGTCTGGAACAAAATTTTTATTTATTTATTTATTGGATTTTAGGAAAACCATCGACTAATAAAGCAAAATGGAGGGTACATTGTACAATATAGCAGCAAAAAGTCATTGTAATATTGCAAGTCATTGTAATCACACTAATCACACTAATATTATAAACGTGAAAGTTTGTGTGTGTGTTTATATGTTTGTCAGTCTTTAGCGCTGAAACGGCTGGACGGATTTTAATAAAATTTGGTATGGAGTTAGCCGATACCCTGGATTAAAACATAGGCTACGTTTTACCGCGGGGAAATATCTTATTCCTACGGGAAAATCGATGAACCGCGGGTAACACCGCGGGGCACAGCTAGTTGTACAATATAGCAGCAAAAAGTCATTGTAATATTGCAAGTCTTTGTAATATTGCATATTATTGTAATGTTGCAACCGAGAGATAAGGCCTAGATTATGTTCATGCATTGTAGTAAAGTGACAACTGCATGAACGTATATATTGGTACATGGTCGGAGCCTTAGGGCAGCTTCAAAACTTCCGACAGTAAGACCAACCCCTAGTCTTACAAGCCTCCACCAATCCGGACTTGGCCCCCGTGGTAGAGTATGGCCTACACCTTCCTCAGGGAAGCGACCCGGGCCCCTCGGTGGATACATAATGGGTTGATGATGATGATGATGATGGTAGATAAAGTGCTTGTGGGTAGTGAAAGTAATAAATACGTATTGACAATGATAGATAATAAGTGGTATTCAAACACTGATACGATAGAATATTACTAAAAGTGTGCACGGACAAACGTAGAAAAACCAACGATGGATCGATGTAATGATGTATTATTATTTTGTATGTCTGTGATGTCGCTGTTTCAGGTTCCCGCGACAAAAGGTATCCTAGAGGCCAGAAGTAATGTATGTGCCCGTATGTAAATCTTTATGTTTAATTATGTGCGCGGAATCGTGACTAAAGGCCCTCGCCCACGGCGGCTTTTTGTAGCGCTGCCTCGCTACAAACGCGCGTAGGTCGCTTTTGCAACGCGCGACCGTAGCGCGGCTGTAGCGCTGCTAACGCGCCACCGTCGCGCGGCCGTAGCGCTACAAAAAGCCGCCGTGGGCGAGGGCCCTTAGGATTACTAAGGCAGCCGGGGCTACGTGACGTCGCTGTCGTTTGCATCGCGACAGAAGCGCTACGGCCGCGCGACGGTGGCGCGTTCGCATCGCGACAGAAGCGTGGTTACGTGGGCGAGGGCACGTGGGTAGCGCTGCTAACGCGCCACCGTAGCGATGCAAGCGCGCGGCAGTAGCGCGGCGAACGCGCCACCGTCGCGCGGCCGTAGCGCTACAAAAAGCCGCCATGGGCGAGGGCCCTAACTATTTATCATCAACCTATTGTCCCCACCGAGGGGCACGGGTCTCTTCCCTGAGGAAGGCATAGGCCATACTCCACTACGGGGGCCAAATCCGGATTGGTGGAGTCTTGTAAGCCTAGAGGCTGGTCTTACTGACAGAAGTTTTCAAGCCGCCCTAAGGCCTCTGACTTGACTTAACGACTGCCATCTATCGACGGCAGCCGGCACCAACTGGTTTACGTGCCTTGCAAAGCACGGAACCGCTCGGAAAAATGCCACTAGCGTTAGTCATAGACAGTGACCCATCCGTAGACTGAACGCCGTATGTTGCTTAACCTTAGTGATCGTTTAAGATCACTACGAGCGATTCGAGCGACCAACTATTAGAGTAATAGGTTTTTAAGTAATAGATTAATATGTTTTTCTGGCAATCTCTTATTACATAGGTAGTCACATCTTGTTTTGTTGTCAAAGAATAGGGTAGTTTCCAGGGTCAAAATAATTAAATTATATTTAGTCCATATTTTAGATTATAAAAAAATATTGGACACGTATTTTTTCTTTTTTCGATTAAACAAAAAAAAAACAAAGATATAGCCCATTAAAGTTACGTGTGACGTCAGTCCGTGCTAAAAAATGCAGCACGGCGTGACGTCACACGTAACTTTAATGGGCTATATCTTTGTCATTTTTGGTCTAATTTACAATTAAAAAATACGTGTCCCTTATTTTTGAATAATCTAAAAGACGGACTAATTACATTTTTTAGGGCAACTACCTAGCCCATTATTTAGGCTTTGGTGGGTAAAAAATAGGAGCTGATCTTTTTCGGGATCGCTAAGGTATAACTTTTAATGATTTGAAGGCGACCGGGCGGTTGGTTACGGGACGGTCTTCCTATCTAGCCTCACTAAATTGTGAACCCTATCATGTTTCTTTCTAATTTCACACTTTTAATTGCATGTCCTTAACCTACCCTTTGTTCCTTCCAGTATAATTAAAAACGGGTGTCATTACGTTGTTATTCTTCTTCTTTTTGTGACCAAAAAATGTACAATTTAGTAAGCGCACGCGGTGCGGTATAGTTATGCGATAGGTAAAAACCACTCACGTCACAGCACGGAGAGGTGCAGTAGTGTATCAAGGATAAACAGTTAGAATTTTATTAAAAAACACGATATTTTTATTTAAAAAAATCAATTAACCGGGGTGCCTGCATGCAACGACTAGTGAATGTCAATGAAGCAAAACTGATCTACCAGGATCGTGGCAAGTGGCAGTCCCTGGTCTCTGCCTGCCCCTCTGGGATACAGGCGTGAACTGATGTATGTATGTCAAGACAATATGTGAGTATGTAACAAGAGATCTTACCTACAGTGTGAGCAAATCATGTTACTTTAATATTTAAAAAAAAAATTGAAATAATTTCGACTTTCCATTAATGATGGATGATGATGATTCATTATGGCCTGATGGCATTTTCTTTAGGCGATATATTATCTTTAAACAAGAACGAGTAATGGAGACACGGCGCATCAAACCTACACCCCAACATGAGTAGTAAACAAGAAAAAAGATGTAAGCTTGTAAGCTATAACTTGCAAGTCTGTTAAAAGAGCAGTCGACAGCGTGAGAGAATTATGTAGAACAGCTGACATTGTAGCACTTCAAGAAACCTGGCTGCTACCACACGATATATCCTATCTTGGGGGTATTCATCCAGAGTTTGCGGCTACCGGCAAATCGGCGGTCGACACAAGCGGCGGAGTATTGCGTGGACGGCCTTACGGAGGTGTCGCACTTTTATGGCGAAAAACCGCGTTTGACTCTGTATCGACAATAAAATGTAAAAGTGTAAGACTGTGTGCAATAAAGTGTTTAGTGCTGCATAGATCATTCATGTTCTTTTCGGTGTATATGCCTACAGATGTACTGGAAAATCTCACGGAATTCACTGATTGCTTATCAGAAATCAATGCTATTGTGTTAGAAAATAACGTCGAAAATGTGTTTATTCTTGGAGACTTCAACGCTCATCCAGGTGAGTTATTTTGTAATGAGATGTTAAAGTTCTGTTTGGAACAACAATGGTTCTGTGCGGACCTTGACTTGTTGGACAGTGCGCCGGATATACTCGTATATACGTTTATTAGCGACGCTCATGGCTGTACACGGTGGCTCGACCATTGCTTGGTGACGGCAGCCGCAAAATGTACAGTTGAAAAAGTGAATATACTGCGCGATGTGTCTTGGTCTGACCATTTGCCCTTAGAAGAGTATTGTAATTTTAAAGTGCTCCCGCAAACATTTGGCACATAAAATATTTTACTAACTCCCGTCATATGGGGAACCAGAGACGCTGAACAAATAAATAAATATGCGGAACTATGCCACAGGGGGTTGCGTGATATTGATTTTCCCGATGAGCTTAGATTGTGTTGCGATACAATTTGTGATAGGCATGAACATAAAATTATTATAAACACATTATATAATACTATTATTTCAATATTACAAGAGGCTGCTATGTCTAGTCACAGTATTAATAAGGTAGAAAATTAAAAAAATAGGAAAAAGCGGTACGTAATGGGCTGGAATAAATATGTCAAGGGGGCCCACGGGGAGGCTCGACTTAGTATTCTACTATGGACTAATCACGGAAAGCCCACAAATGGTCCTCTATATGTCAAAATGTGTGAGACAAGGAAGATCTTTAAAAGTAAGCTAAAATGGTGCCAAAATAATGAGGAACAGATAAAAATGGATATATTAGCTACTAATCATAATGCTAAAGACTTTTGTAATTTTTGGAAACAGACTACGAAGATAAATCCTTAGGCAAATCTCCCCGTGGAAGTGGCAGTTGTAAAAGGGAACGAAAATATTGCCAATATGTGCAAGGGCCTTTTTAAAATAGAACCTGTAAGCATTAATAATAAGGTGAAAGACACTCAACATCGTGAGCCACGATGCGGTGATCCCTTTATGCGCTTTCAGGCCATTGACATTAAGCGGGCAATAAATAGTATGAAGCATGGTAAATCACCTGGTCACGATGGATTGAGCGTTGAACACTTCAAGTATGCAGATGTGCACCTACCCAGGGTACTTTTAATGCTGTTTAATCTTTGTGTGGGCCACTCCTCCTTGCCAGAATCTCTCATCAAAACTGTTGTTATACCAGTAATTAAAAACAAAACTGGAGATGTAGCGGACGGAACTCATTACAGGCCAATATCCTTAGCCACAATAACTGCGAAGGTGCTTGACAGTCTGCTGGAAACACAAATGGATAGTCATCTTGATTTACATGACACGCAGTTTGGGCTTAGAGCTGGATTGTCCACAGAAAATGCTATAATGTGCCTCAAGCAAACTGTTAGGTATTATACTGATAGGAAGACACCTGTATATGCGTGTTTTTTAGATCTTTCGAAAGCTTTTGATTTGGTATCATACGACATATTGTGGGAAAAGCTGTCTAAGGAAACAAGTCTACAATGCGAGTATATTGGTCTACTTAATTATTGGTATAGGAATCAAATAAATGTAGTACGATGGTATGATTCATACAGTGGACAATATAAATTGAAATGTGGTGTTAGACAGGGAGGATTAACATCACCAAAGTTGTTTAATCTTTTTATTAACCAACTGATCGGGGGGCTTAGCGCTACCAAAGTCGGTTGCTCCGTAGACGGAGTGGCAATGAACAACATCAGCTATGCGGACGACATGGTGTTGCTGAGCCCGTCGGTCAGTGGTCTACGGAAACTAATCTGTGAGTGTGAAAGGTACTCTGAAAGCCATGGACTTAGGTATAATTCTAAGAAAAGTGAAATTATGATCTTTAAGGCAAAGAATAAATTACCTACTACGGTGCCGCATATCAAACTCAACGGAACACCTTTGCGCAGAGTTAATGAATTTAAATACCTAGGTCACGTGGTAACATAGTGTCTTAATGACGACGAAGATATGGAGAGAGAACGCAGGGCGCTGGCGGTCCGCTGCAACACGCTGGCGCGCAGGTTTGCACGATGTACTACGCAGGTAAAGCTTACCTTATTCAAAGCATACTGCCAATCTTTCTACACGTGCAGCCTATGGGTGGGCTACACGCGGAGGGCCTACAGCGCTCTGCGTGTGCAGTACAACAATGCACTGAGGGCTCTGTTGAGGAAGCCTAGGCATTGCAGCGCGTCGTTAATGTTTGCCGAAGCTCACGTTGACGATTTCTATGCGATCTTGCGTAAGTGTATCGCATCAACCAGAACGCGACTACAGAGCACTACCAACGCGCTGCTCCGGGTATTTGCAGATAAGCCGGATGGCCCTTTTATGCAACACTGGGTGGGTGTGCACATGGAACGAAATAAATAAATGTAAATGTCAGTGTAAATAATAAGGGTTAGCGTAAGCGTTAGTATAGTATATAGCTAAGTTACTAACATGGTCTTAAGTTCTTCCTTTTACTAATATAACATTATAAATATGGATACATTGTGTCTGAAATAATAAATAAATTATTATTATTAAATATTCATTCGTCTTCTTCTTAGTATTCCTTTCCTTCTACTTCTTGTTTTTGGGCAAAACATATTTTATTAATAGTCTTGGTCTTGACTTACTCTTAATCAAAAGACTTAAGTCCAAAATATTTCGACTCGTCTCCAGAGACGAGCAACCGACGACGCGAGCTCCGTTTCTGCTCATCATAATCAAGCTTTGCAAATCAGGGCGAAACTGGTCAAACTATTCGTACAAATTTTGGAATCAGGTTTGCTCCAATAAAAACTTATTAAAGGATAAGAAAAATATGCGTTAAGTATCACTTTTTGGCAATTTAATTATGCATCAAACTCTCAAAACACATTAATCATGTAAAAAACATTCATTGGAATTGCACAATGCCGGAATCGAATCCCGGACTACATGCAAGCAGTCTACCACCGCTGCCACAGAATGGTAATAGGGTAATTACCCAAGAACGATGACTCTTTCCTTAGGCTTCGTCATTGGAAATTCATAAAGGGAATGCTAGTTCAGACAAAGACCTAGCATCCGTCTAGTTCCCACAAAGGAATTATTGAACGGGTTGATTTAAAACTACTGTAGGAAAGGGCTTTGACATTATGATTAGGGCTTGGCCCTCGAATATTAGTTTATTCGAATGTTCCCCCATTTATGTATTCGAATATTTTGCACTTTAGTATTAGGAATAACTCGATTATTTAAAAAAATCTGCTTTCAAGAATCAAGAATTTATTTCAACGTACAGAATTTACATTCTGCTTGTTGAATGTCAATGTACATACAGTTATGTACAACGTTAGCCGCTGCCTTGGGGCCGTCTGTAGTGGAGAAGAAGGCAGCGAAAAAAAAACTCCACTCTGACCATCTTTTCTCAAATCACCTTAAAGCTTTAAGAATTTAAATACAAATAAAACATACAAAATAATATCTTGGATGTGTTGAACACTAGACACATTTATCCTCTGATTTAATTTAATATTAAACTACTATTTAATGCCATACGTCCTTGTCTTCTAAATAATCGTTGATTTTATAATAAGCTTTTTTGCAAAGAGTGTGCTTAACACAATTCTTAAATCGCGTTGGGGGTAACTCTAATATATCTTGGGGTATCTTGTTGTAGAACCCTATACAGTGCCCCATAAAGGAAGTATTAACTTTTGCAAGTCTAAATCGTGGAAATGACAATTTATGTTTATTCCTAGTATTAACGTTATGATGGCTACCAAGAGTTTCGAAGTCCTCAATATTTTTCCGAACGTCCTTATATTTTCATAAATGTATTGGCTTGCAACTGTTAAGATGTTAGTTTCTTTGAAAAAATCTCTTAGCGAGTCCCTACTACCTAGCTTGTAAATAAATCGGATCGCTCTCTTCTGCAAGATGAAGATAGTCTCAATGTCTGCTGCCCGGCCCCATAGTATTATACCATAGGACATAATACTATGGAAGTAACTAAAATAAACAAGCCTAGCAGTTGCAACGTCAGTAAGTTCTCGAATTCTTTTCACGGCATATGCTGCGGAGCTTAGTCTATGTGCCAATTTTATAATATGTGGACCTCATTGTAGTTTGGCATCGATTGTGATGCCCAAAAATACAGTATCTTCAACAAATTCTAGTTTATTATTTTCAATTACAATGTTGTTTTCAACTAATTTTACGTTACATTAGCTGAGCTTTCCGTTGAGTTAAATATGGTTTGCACTTCAATGTTTGTTTTACTTTTCATTAATACACAACCTGAGACTACTGTCAAAAGATTCGTCAACAGAATCGCCGGCAATACAATAAATTAATCCATCCTTGGTGTCAATTTTGTAACAACTAGTGCCATCTTTTGACGATACATTAAAGTAAAGCATGGATCAGAGAGCAAAAAAAAAGCGAACAAAACTTCAAACGTTCGGATCGCGGATCGCGGACATTTTTATTATTGCTTTAATATAACCTACGTTTAAAGTACATATTAACTAACAAAGTGTTTTAGGTAGGTAGCTACCAAATTAAATTAAGAGGTACAAATCGTTGGCTTATAGTGAATACCTCGTAACTGTTAAATACGTAACTATTCCGGAGGCACAAAAACTGCACGCTGACAAAATTATATTATTGTTCCTACAGAAAACCAGTATACACCTTTCATCATCAACCCATACTGTCCCCACCGAGGGCACGGGTCTCTTCCCTGAGGAAGTTTAAGTCATACTCCACCACGGGGGTTAAGTCCGGATTGGTGGATGACTTGGCTTCATCATCAACCCATTATGTCCCCACCGAGGGGCACGGGTCTCTTCCCTGAGGAAGGTATAGGCCATACTCCACCACGGGGGCCAAGTCCGGATTGGTGGGTGGTGACTTGGCTTAAAGATCTTCAATATAATGAAATGTCAATGATTTTACACGGTTTGTTCAAATATTGAAAGAGATCGACACAACGGCGTTTAATGTTACAAAACCATCTAAAAACCGAAATGGTAGGTACCTATAGGTATTACGTACCTACCTGCTAAATGAATTCTGGAAAACAGTGCGTTTTTTGTTGAGTGAAAAATACACTGAGTCGAGCGTTACTTCAAAAATCAATACCTTGTATATTATATTGTTTACCTTAGAAGGATGATCTTGAACATTGGACCCGGGAGACCTTTGATGATGGCCGAGGCGTTGAGGTGGCATCTTCCGTGCAGGACTATTCCGTTGACCTGCAGACAAGAGGAAACCTTCATTTAAAAGACCGGTAGATACTTTGACAATATATTACCGTGAAGTTTTGTTTGAATCGCTCGTAGCCTGGGCTGCCTGAGTGATCTTAAACGATCACTAAGGTTAAGCAACATACGGCGCGTTCAGTCCCATGGATGGGTCACCATCTATGATTAATGCTAGTGGCATTTTTCCGAGCGATTCCGTGCTTCGCAAGGCACGTTAAGCAGTTGGTGCCGGCTGCCGTCAATAGATGGCAGTCGTTAAGCCAAATCAGAGGCCTTAGGGCGGCTTGAAAACTTCTGACAGTAAGACCAGCCACTAGTCTTACAAGCCTCCACCAATCCGGACTTGGCCCCCGTGGTGGAGTATGGCCTATACCTTCCTCAGGGAAGAGACCCGTGCTCCTCGGTGGAGACATAATGGGTTGATGATGATGACTAAGTTTATTTCTTGTAATGTGTTAATTTTCATCCAAAATATATTTTTTCTTTTATTTCTTTAATTCATTCATGAAGGATTCTTTCATCAGCCTTATAAACTCTAACGTTCAAAGTATAAATCTGGGACGAACGAATGTCTACTAACATATTTAGTGCCCCAGTTTGCACAGCAGAACCGTGTCAAAATTAGCCAGCCTGCAGAATTATGCACATGCCTAATTGTACAGGACTCAACAGTCAGACATATTTTGTGATACTAACGGCCGATTTCTGAATCGAGAATTTTCACTACACTCCATTTATCTATACTTGACTTTTTTTTTCAACTTTAAACGACACTAAATCAAAAACCTTTAGCGGTAGAAAACTCGAAACAGTCTACAAATTTAGTGCTAGCTAGTACTGTCGTTTAAAGTTAGAAAAAAAAGTCAAGTTGTAGATAAATGGATTGTAAGTAAATAGTTAACTGTGGTGCTGTCGCGACAAATTTCTCAGAAGAGAGCGTGACAGAACATTACTTAAGTATTTACTTAGTGTGAATTCTCAATTCAGGCCATTATTCAGGGTTTTCCAGTACGAGGTGTTATTTTGATATTCAAATTTTCGCTTTATTCGCATAGGGCAGGAGTCACTTTGCGATTTGGTTATGTCAAATTTATGGTCCTTTATCCGTGGTCATGTTGGTCATTTGCCTGATGTTATTTTCCACCGTTAACGGCATACCTTCCTCTTCATAATGATGTAAACATCCGATCATTTATATTAGTAAATGGCATTTTTCTTTGAATATCAAAATAACACCTCGTACTGGAAAACCGTTTAGATTTAAGAGGCTCCATGCAGTAGGTACCATAAGCTACTATTAATATCTAGTACCACTATTTCTCGACTTTTTACAACCGAAGGTATTTTATTGCATTGGTGGTATCGAGAAAAAATCCGAATATTCACTCGAAATAAATTTATAAAAAATTCATAATATGTGACAATGTTAATCGACACCATTTATCGTAGGTACTTCCCGTTGACATAGAACAGTATTTGTATTTTTAATAATACTGTGCAATAAAGAATTATAATAATATTAATAATTATTATTTCAATATACACCATCTGGACACGCGTAAAAATCTTGGTGTGCCAATGATGAGTATGATGATGACGAAAGAATAAATTATACTTATTTGAGTTTAACCAATTGGACACAGGTGTCATAAATAACCCATTCTGCGTAGACCCATCTACAGGCACTATTTACCACCGGATGCACCGCACTAAAATACACCGGCTTCTTCCAGAAACATTACTGATCTCAACTTTGTTACTTATGCCGTGAGATTTACGATTGATTTCTGCTTGTTCGAGGGGATTAGGTTTAGTTCGTAATGTTTCAATCAAGACGTACCGTATGTAATGTTTTGCTAGTACGGTCTATTCCTAAGCGGTCCATTTTATGTGGGCACCAGCGAGCCGAGTCTATTAAATGCATAGAGGTTCAGTCGTACGTTAATCGTATTAGTACGGTAAGGCCCTTTCTGCACTGCTCCGGTCCGGCGTCGGAACCGGAATCAGTCATGAGAAAAATATCGGATGCCGGATCATGCTTCTCCACTTCATCCGATTATAATCGGCAATGGAGGTGACGCAGTGCTTAATTAAAATTCCTCGGTTTTTCTATTCGAGGCAGGGGACGTTTTCAACACTTTCTATTAATGTAAATAAAATAGTATGGGAACATTTTCGGGTTGTATGCGCTTTGCCAAAACGTGTATTGTTTTTGTACGTCGATCACTTCGGCCCGGTAAAATACTGTTCCGATGTAGCAAATTATCGGACCTTTAAAAACCGGATGCCGGAGTAGTGGAAAAGCTTACTAGTATTCTTGTGTGTTTCTAAATTGGACCGGTAATTAACGTTTGCCGGACCGGGGAAGTGGAGAAAGGCCCTAATGGTTCTTTCGTTGACACTTTAGCTCTTATATTACGTAACGTTCCACTCTATCGAGTTAGGCATTTAAAAACTCGAAAGAGTCAAAATAGGAATGGTTAAGACAGTTCGGATTAGGAGTATGAGTCCCAGAATGTAACAGTGTGACATACTGGGAACAAAAAGGCTAAATCAGACAACTCCATACAGTGGAGTCTTACGTAATTGTACCTGGTAATCTAGAATCAAATCGCATCAAAATTAAATTTCATCAAAATCGGTCAAGCAGTTCCGGAGGAGTATGCGCACTAACACGGAGACACGAGAATTTTATTATAATAGAATATTACAATTGCTTAGAACCTCGAATCTCTCTTATTCAATTTCTCAATTCCTAAAACATTACGTACTAATACTTGAAATGACTATCGCGAAAAGTACATGAAACTATTAAGTGTTTCGTCAAAAGGTATGAAAATCCAAAAGAAATGTCGAGTGGGTAACGTAATTTTCTTTTTTATTTTGATATTACCTACCTAAATACGAACAAAGACTTAGCGAATGTGACCCAGCGCTATTAATATCCTACAAATGCCATATTTCTTCTCAAATAGTAAAAAAGCCTATCCAAATAAGCAATTAGACAGATGGATAAAAGGTCTTTTTCCGTGAGACACACACACATATACAAAGGATTACATATTGAATCCTAATGCAAACATTACAGCACATAGTAAACGTAGATAAAACAGAAAAAAAAACAAATAATATAAACGTAGCATGACATTTTATGTGGTACGGTAAGTACAGTCGACAGCACGTCAACCTTCACATTTTAGTTGCAAAGTCGCCCGGAATGCAACGGGATAGGGTGCATGGGTGTATAGGATGATGCGCTGTCGACTGTAACTATTTGTAGGGTATAAAAATAAAATAAAATAATAAGAAAAACGTGGCAACGTGTGTGCGGCAAATGCAAATGGGTTTATACTCTGCATGTGCTGAGAGTTTTAAAAAAAAGCTCCAGCGCTGGTATTCTGCCGATATTAATGTAATTAATGCTAACAGGTAGCAGGTTAATCCCCTAGAGGCGGGGAGGTTAATCCTTTGGAATGAACCTTTTATTGTCAGATTTAGCAACGATAAACGTGCTTTTAATTATTTTAGCCGATTCTATTTAACCTCGTTTGAATATTAATCAAGAACTGGGTCAATTAGTGAAATGAAAATTGTATCTCATAAAAGTAATTGCGAAATATTTTTTCTAAAATATACGTATATTTTACTGTCTCTGTAATAAGAGTTCAAATTTATGAACTAAAATAATGAAAAATCTAGTAAGTGTATCCGGATAATAGTATCTGGATAATAAATAATTTATCACGCTTACCCCCGGCTTCTTACGTCCATTTTGGTAGCCAATTTCACCCCCGGTTACTCGTACGCTAACAATCTGTTAATCTACTGTTAACAGCTGTTAAACGTACGTTGTATTCACTTTTCAGGTTTTTCAGGAGAAACTAAATAGTAAAAAACTATTGTTAATGACATGCAAACACTTAACGGTAACCGTTAACCGTGGGCACTGACTGAAAATTAGCGCTGAGGGTTCACACCCTCAGCACAAAGCAACGCTGAGTCAGCTGCCTTTTGTGGCAACCTAGACACCACAGACTACATCGTTTTTTGAACTAAAACTCTCGTAAGCACAACACATTGTAAACTTTTAGTCCGGATCCGGATCTACTTACGGGTGTTGTTATATCGGAAGAGTCCGACCAGGTTTCGCTCCGATTCGCAGAGCTTAATCATGGTGAGCAGAGACGGAGCTTGGGTCGTCGGTTGCTCGTCTCACACCGTCGGACTCTTCCAATATAACAACACCCGTAAGTAGATCTGGACTAAAAGTTTACAACATCGTTCTTGTTTTTTTTTATTTATTTATTTGATTTGTCTATTGTTGCATATATTTGTTACTTGTCTATTTATTTGATTTCTGTGATGTGTCTTGCTGATACAATCAATGTTTTTATTCCTCTTCTTCTTAATTAGCTAATTATAATGTCAACATTTCTCCTGCTTATCACCGCCTAGATTTACGTCTAGTCTGGTGCCCAGCGCAAATTATGCTTGTATTTTTATGTAGTTTATATGCGTCCCGCTGGAAGGCACAAGCCTTCTCTCACATAGGGAGTATCATGGGCTTATTCACCACGCGTGCCCAACACGGATTTGCGATTTCAAACGCTTAGGTATGTAATCACCTCTGACTCTCAGGTTTCCTCACGATCCGTGTGGAGTTTCTGGTCTTCCGTCGGACGCGTCCCCCGGGTGGCGGATAAGGGGACGTCCAGTGGCTTGCGCCGCTGGATGTCCCGCGGGGTCCACCATGGGCCCCGCACCCGTAACCCCACATAGAGTGAGGCCGGGGGCCTTCGGGCCGCGAGGAGACAACCTCTATAAAAAACACACGGTGGGGGCTCTCCTCTATGTCCCTCTGTTCAGCAGAGGGCATAGAGGAGGTTGAGGGAGGGTCACAGACGGCAGGTTGGGGGACCTGCCGTCCGACATCGTGACGGAAGAAGGGGGTGGGGGGCCCATGCCCCTTCTCCAGTGAGGGTGGGCCCGACTCCTTGAGAGTCGGGTCGACGTCGCCGGGGCGCCGCTGTAGCATTCGCACTGTGGTTTACCACAAGCGAGATCCGGCGGCGCCCCATTGCACGAGCGACAGGACAGCTCCCGGGGTGTTTTAATCGGTATGCCTCTCCTATTATTAGGAGAGGAGAGTCCGGTACACGGCCGTCGCCCTCCCCCAAGGTTGGCGGTGTCATGGTGCGCAACAGCATTTCACCCCGTTAACAAAAAAAAAAAGGTTTCCTTACGATGTTTTCCTTCCACGTTTACGTGAGTTTGCTTTTAACGCTTTTGCTTTAGAATACAAACAATTTTTAACTGTATTTAAATCGATCTTGTACAACAGATATCGCGAAAGATAGGTAGTTTTTTGTTCCATTTACTGATAACACCGAGTTTAGGCACACGCTCTAATACTACAATCCGCTACTTGAATCTTTTTTCAAGTAAGTCTTAAATGCTAAATATCTCTTCCATTAGACCAAAATATATTATAGTATATTTTTGAGGACCTAAAAGCAACAAAAACATTATTTTAAAACGTTGCTTTGCTAAACAGCCAAAAACGCGGTCAGCCATTTTTGTCTATGGTTTGAAGTCCTAAAGGTTTGTACACAAAGTTTGATATTCAACATAGGTAGAGTTCATGCCACGAAAGAAGTATGAGTTAATGAATTTTGGCTTTTATTGTCATGGCCTTAAGGATTTTACCGTGGGACTTGTTTGGTGAAACGATCTTTACCTAGTCCTAAAATCTGCTAGTGATCTGTGAGCATAGTGAAATAACAACAACGCAACCATGATTTCATCGAGTTTACATGGCAACTATATCAATTATCATTATTGCATTATTCGAGAATGCAAAAACACGTCCATAAAGACCGCCGGGAAGTCGCGGATTCGTGTACCTAGTGAAATAAACATACGAAAAAGTTGGCTCAAACTTGTCAAGAGAGACCCCGATTCTTTATCGACTGAAAAATTGGGTGTATTTATGTGAAGATCATTTTGATGTAAGTCCTGTAATATCAATGTACACAGAAACTGTTTATAGCTGTAATAATGCTTGGTTTGATTTGGTTTGGTTTTGGCAAATTGGTTCTATCTACTTCCACGAATCCAGCGTCCATGATTGCGCTTATCAATAAAATGATAAGACACTAACTGCACAAGAAGAGTTTTTGCAAAAACACTAAATCCAATCCAAATCACAATAGAACCTACGCACGCACGACTGACAGATGTTTGTTTACAAACCAAAGGTACTTTCAAGATGCGGATAGTGTTTTCACCGTTCCGAATTAAAAGCGAAAAATATTTTTTTAATTTGCAAATTTTGCAGCCATCCTGCATAATTACTTAGCAAAGTCAATATATTTCTTTCAAGATGCGGATAGTGTTTTCACCGTTCCGAATTAAAAGCGAAAAATATTTTTTTTATTTGCAAATTTTGCAGCCATCCTGCATAATTACTTAGCAAAGTCAATATATTTCGGTTTCTTACGTTAAATCCATTTGTCGCGTGAAATTTGATACGAGTCAAGTAGCGTATTAGTAGTTCATAATGACAACTCGATGCAGATTGCTTAGCAGTCTGTCTACGAGTTAATTTATGGGTTAAACGAGTTCAATCTACATCGGATTGTTACCGAAAACCATGAATTGTAACCATAGATATCTGAAAGTTGTCTGTGACAGTAACTATCCAGCTTTATACAGTAAACATTTGGTTTTTATTATGAGCCATTATTTTATTTCTGTTTTTAAATGTCTTTTAAAAAGGTTTCATTGTAACCAAATGAGTTTTTACTACGATTACTAAGTAATAAATATTTATCTTTTAGCATGACGTCTACAATGAAAACGTATACGAAAGAAATTTCTCGTAAGTTCTCCTATTCTATTCACTAGTACGATCAATGGTATCATCTCATGTTATCCTATATTTAATTTAATTGAATCCTATTTTTTTTTATTGTTTTGGTGTCAAGAATGATTTTATCGGACTGGAGAAAGTCGTTAAATCGAGAATAGCTCTGGAACTAACCGCTGCATAATCTGGGGGCATACTACAAGTTAGTCGGTAAAATAACATATACTCCATTCCACGAAACGAACTCGCAAAGAAAATCACTCATATGCATAAGGCGATTAACACACTGCGTGAGTGCGTGTTCTTACGTTGTTTGAAAGTATCTCCGTTTGTATAGAAAACACGCACAGTCCAACACACAGAAAATGCATCCACGCGCGTTCGCTTCTGCCTACAAGCGCAGAAACAGGCACCCCGCGCGTGGGTGCGGGTCGAGACGCAAGGTATGGCACACAGAGCCACGCAGTGTCGTGCGTGAATTTGGAAGGGCATGACGTGTGCTTTGAATGAGTCAAAGTCGCGTGAATCCTTAGAACGCAACTACACGCGTATGAGTGCGTGAAAAACCCGCACGATGCAGATATGGGAGCCAATTCTCACTTCATTAGCAAATAATACGTATACGACTCTAAGGCGTACGACTTGAATTCTACATAAAAAAGTCGAACGACACCCAAATTCTGTATTCTGAACACCATGCGACATTGAATTCGAATGAAAAAAGAAATGTCTAACGACTAAAACAGTAATCTGTGAATCCTACGTTCCATTTTCTCGATTGTAAATTAAAATTTAGTCGAATCTTAAAACATTTACAATTTCACTTTTAAATTGATACATTTTGCGGCAAATTATTACTTTGAGTATTATTTTATAAACTAAGAAACTGTTTAGGTACAAAATATACGTTGCGAGTCGCATGGTAATTACCATGCGACAAGATGACACCTCAAAGCGAACAAAAATTATAAGCAAATTTGCGTATACGACTTTGTGAGAATACATGAAACTGATTTTTATGCGACAAATGTCTAATCCTACGAATGTTTGGGGTCTACGCTTTCAATTCGCATGGGCGAGAATCGGCCTCCTGGGAGCCGGTATGGTAATTACCATGCGACTCGCAAAAGGCGTATGAAATTTGAACGCATTCATTGATAGTTCACGTTTCTTGATTGGAAATTCCAAGAATACTTTCCGTACGACGTTGCCTGGCGCGAATCCACAATCCACAAACCCACGAGTAGGGTTTTTTTGCCTACTGCACCACACTGTGCAGTAGGCACAAAAACCCTACTCCGTGCGAGATACTTTGGGACTACTAAATTTGGTCGGATTCGCGCTGTAATTGATTTTATCGCATTACGGAACGTAGGGCAAGTCCATTATAATGGACTCGCCCTACGTTCCCTACGTTGACGTTTCGTTATAAGTAAAATTTCAGTTGAAAATTTTAAGAGTTAAGTGTATTAAACTTTTAAACAACGTATATTTTGTACCTAAACAGTTTCTTAGTTTATAAAATAACACTCAAAGTAATAATTTGCCGCAAAATGTATCAATTTAAAAGTGAAATTGTAAATGTTTTAAGATTCGACTAACTTTCAATTTACAATCGAGAAAATGGAACGTAGGATTCACAGATTACTGTTTTAGTCGTTAGACATTTCTTTTTTCATTCGATTTCAATGTCGCATGGTGTTCAGAATACAGAATTTGGGTGTCGTTCGACTTTTTTATGTAGAATTCAAGTCATACGCCTTAGAGTCGTATACGTCTTATTTGCTAATGAAGTGAGAATTGGCCCCCTGCACTCCCGCACGTACGCGCATAGGTGCGGCGACACGCAACATGCAGCGTGGTGCGGGGCAGTGTGCGAATCGCCTTAATGCGCGTGACCTTCCATAGCCATTGTCTGTCTTCACTTGTCGCTAACCGCGCGCCTTGACCGCGAGTATATATTTTTTCTTGTACAGTCGACAGCACATCATGGTATACACCCATGCGTTGCGTTACGGGTGACTTTGCAACTAAAATGTGAAGATTGACGTGCTGTCGACTGTACCTAATCGGACTTGTGGAACGGAGTATAATATTGAATTTAATTAATAATTCTTTATTGCACAAGAAACAATGTCTGTACAAAGGCGAGCTTAATACTATAAGTATTTTCTTCCAGCAAACCATGGGTGATGTGGAAAGAGTAAGGGGTAGTGCTAGAGAAGTCTTAAGAAAAATAAAAAATTACATACTTACAAATTCTTAAACTACTAGTACTATATACCACACACTATTTATCATAATACTACATAAATTATGTGTCATTATTATATAGAATAAATAAATAAATAGATATATAAATAAATACTTTCTTGTACCTACATAATAATGTCGGATTGCTCTGAAGTCCAAAGTAATGTTCATGGATCGCCTTATATTAGGTATTGGGATCAAGATCGATTGAATAAAACTGTTTGATGCAGTCTGTTAGCTTTTAGAATATACCTCGGCTACTATCGGATAGAATCAGATATATTCGTGTATCTAATAGAAATATCGTAACTAATATGACACTTAATTTCGAAATCAGAACTAAAAGGATGGAAATAAACTAATACAGAGCAGGAAATAGTATTACACTCGTGTGCTTTCGGCGAAAACTGAAGCCGATTCTAGAGCCCGAGGTATATTCTAAAAGCTAACAGACTGTAAAGTACAATGTGTTGTTGGTCTAGCAGTGTGTTAAACTGACTTTGAAAATGCAGTTAAGCCAAGTCAGAGTCCTTAGGACGGCTTGAAAACTGCTGACAATAAGACCAGCCACTATAGCCTTACAAGCCTCCGCCATTCCGAACCTATCCCCCGTGGTGGAGTATGGCCTACACCTTCCTAAGAGAAGAGACCCGTGCCCCTCGGTGGGGACATAATGGGTTGATGATGATGAGTGTTTACAATAATATTAGTCCATACAATTACTGAGATTTTTCGGTTCATTAGTTATTTGCTTGGAACATCAATTACGCCGTAACATATAGGTATAGACTAGAAGACATTTTGGCAAATATCCAGTTGGACTTTAAAGCGGCATGCAGAGTAGAACTATGTACGTAATCAGAATTACTGCCAATAAAACAGTAATGCAGAATTAAGTGTTACGGGTGGTGTCCGTTATTCACCAACTAGACCCACATGACTGGACACACCTGTGTCGAGTTGGTTAAACTCAAATTAGTATCATTTATTCTTTCGTCATCTGGACACACCAAGATTTTAACGCGTTGTTCAGATGGTGAAACGCATTTAAATAATTTTAATGTTTTCGTCAACTGGACACACATTCGAATTTTACCCTAGTTTATGACGAAGTACAAGTCATGCGCAGAATGTTTTCTGTCACAACCATCATCAGCCATCAAACGTTCTCCACTGCTGGGAATGGGTAATTTTACAATAGTTTTACAATAATTTTACAGTAAATAGTACAAAAGTACTAGGGTAGCAGAAGTATGTAAGAGATTGGGACTAAAATAAAATCTCATGAAAAACACGCGGCTTAGTTCATGGTTTTGCTTAATACTGCGTATTAAACAGGGTTGTTTACTACTACCACCTACTAACTTTTGTTACCCTAGTACTTTTAACCGCTCTGGACTATAATGGTATAAGTGCGGCGGGGGGTACTGGAAACCACTGTGAAGCAAGGAGCGAAGTTCTGGGAATTGAAGTAAAATTCATCGGAATCGAGATTCAGGGAATAAAACTTATGATGAAGGTCCTGCAAGAAAAAAAATTGAAACCATCAGCATGAACACTATGATCGCGACCACTGTTAGAGGTCAATAATTCAATGAGCGAGACGATTGTTAACCTGATTGTACTCTTTTTGCGTTGTACCCAGTTGGCGAAAACATAAAAATTATTATTTCAGCTTTTACCATCTGGACACACGTAAAAATCTTGGTGTGTCCAGATGACGAAAGAATAAATTATACTAGTTTGAGTTTAACCAACTCGACACAGGTGTGTCGCAATTTCCTCATCTTCTTTCGGTGTCGTCTTCTATCGGATGTCATCGTGGTTAGGTAACCCTTTATAAGGCTCTGTACCATATATGGCAACCATAATTTGAATTTTATTGCATTATCATAGAGTCCAAAACCAATGAAAATTTAAGACTAGCTCTGCCTTATAAAGGTTCAAGGCACCAACTGCTTAATGTGCCTTGCAAAGCACGGAACCGGAATGATGCCACTAGCGTTAGTCAAAGACGGTCACCCATCCATGCACTGAACGCGCCCTATGTTGCTTAAACTTCGTGATCGTTTAAGATCACTCAGGCAGCCGGGGCTACGTGCGATTCACATTGTGAACTTAATTTCAGATTATATAGGGCCGTTCTTACGAGTAGCATGCCGTCTCGCTTACACAATTTAACATTTTTAATAGGTACCTAAATAAGCTCACGCCTGTATCACAGAAGGGTAGGCAGAGACCAGGGACTGCCACTTGCCATGATCCTGACAAAATGGTGTACTTTATATTAAGGTTTTTATTTTTCAAAATAAAACCTAAATTAAAATGCAAATGGATTTTCTAGTCTTGAAAGCCAGCTCAGTGATTTTGGCAGTGACTTTGTCTGCATCCACATAATAAATCACAGAGAGTAGAACGCGTTTTCGTGGCTCGTTTTATGTCGGAATTACAGTTAGATCGTAAAGTTGCTCAACTTTTCCAAATACGGTATTTGACTCAAAATTAGACGATGAAATTGTATTTAAGTAATAGTAAAAGAATCATCATGTTACAAATAACACAGATATTCTTTAAGCATATTTAATTATGAAATAAAGATTTGTAACAATGACACTACGTGGAAACAAAAATAGACAAGTAATATAATATGAACAATAGGAGAAAGAAATCTAAATAGGTATGGTATGCAACAGACAAAACAAATATAATAAAAAACTAACAAAAGCATAGGTCTGGATAGTGATGATGTGTCTAAGTTCCAATGAAAGGCATTTTATTTTACTTTTATTTATTTATTTTACATTTTACTTTTTCGGCATTTGATCCCATTATGAGACCACATTTAAACGGAGGTATTTTCTCGTGGTCCCGTTATGCGGCATCAATGGGTCCATGAGGGATAAATTATTTCTCGTAGTCCCGTTAGTAAAAATATACCTCCTACCACTCCTCCACTATCTTCATAATTGTATTTTTTTCAAACATTTCCTTAATTCCTTATTGTGAACCGAGTAAAAATTTATTGGTATTCAGTACAGAAAAAGTGTTGTTTACTGCAAGTTTTGCGATTTCATGGATGCCTAACACTTTTTCTCAAACATTCAAATATTCTTCAAGAAGGAACCGCCAGGAATGCCGTCCTCTTTTGAGCTTAAAAGCAAAGCTCTTCCTTTATATGAGCGCCTAATACTTTGCGCAAACAACAATTTATATCATACAACAAAATTAAATAAAGTTTGTCTTACTTTGTGTCTTTAATGCGGTAGTTACCGACTTCCAATAAAAGAGATAAGTTTTCGTCTTTATACTAATATAAAGCTACAACACGGTATACTCACTCACTGACTGACTGATTAATCATCTATATGTTTCTCGGAAACGGTGGGTTCTAGAGAAAAAAATTGTATGAGAAAAGTGTAGAGAAGGTACGAATTACAGCCATCCTATGAAGCCGATTTTTGAATTTCGAACGCGTTCTCTAATACAAATATGCTATCTCTGTTGTTTACCGACCGATTTGGATCAAATTTTGATAGAATTTTTTTTTGTTGATTCGATTAAGAAATAAAATTTAGTATGTTCGAAATTCAAAATGGCGGCTGAGCTATAGCCTCCCGACATTTCGAGATTTCAAGATGGCGGCCGAGATATCGATGACTGAATTTGACCAATTTTCTATGGAGATTTTTCACTGAAAATCAACTTTCAGTACTAATTTCAGTACAAAAAATGGGACAAACTTGCGAGGCCGCAGGCCTAGCTCCGCGAAGCGGGCACGAGAGACCCTGCCGTGGCGAGGCCGAAGGCCGAGCTCCGTCCAGGCCGAGGCCGAAGGCCGAGACGTTGCGTGTTCCAGCGTAAAAGTGACAACCCAAAAGCCAAAGTGGACAAACTTGCAAGGCCGAAGGCCGAGCTCCGCGAAGCGGGCACAAGGGACCCCACCGCGGCGAGGCCGAAGGCCGAGCTCCGTTCAGGCCGAGGCCGAAGGCCGAGACCACACGTGTTCCCACGCGTCAAATCCCAATCAACAGTGTCTAGCAAGGCCCTAGGCCGAGCGCCGCGGAGAGCGAAGCTCGCAGCGGCTGGGGGTTGGCGCGCGTTATCGCGCAGGGGGCTCGCCCCCTAGTATACTAATATAAAGCTACAACACGGTATACTCACTCACTGACTGACTGACTGACTGATTAATCATCTATATGTTTTCTCGGAAACGGTGGGTTCTAGAGAAAAAATTGTATGAGAAAAGTGTAGAGAAGGTACAAATTACAGCCATCTCATGAAGCCGATTTTTGAATTTCGAACACGTTTTTTCTCATACAAATATGCTATCTCTGTTGTTTACTGACCGATTTGGATCAAATTTTGAAAAAATTTTTTTTGGTTGACTGGTTTAAAAGAAAAAAAATTTTGCATGTTCGAAATTCATAATGGCGGCTGAGCTATAGCCTCCCGAAAATCGGCAATTTTTCGACCTCTGCGCAAAAAAGTTGGCAGCCAACTGGGCGCATGCTAGAGACACGTTCTCAACGGCATCGCGTTGTCGAAGGACCAAGGAATATCAGAAAAATCCGACATTTCGATATTTCAAGATGGCGGCTGAGATATCAATGATCAAAGTGCACAAATTTTCTATGGAGATTTTTCACTGAAAATCCACTTTCAGTACTAATTTCAGTACAAAAAATGGGACAAACTTGCGAGGCCGAAGGCCGAGCTCCGCGAAACGGGCGTGAGAGACCCCGCCGCGGCGAGGCCGAAGGCCGAGCTCCGTCCAGGCCGAGGCCGAAGGCCGAGACGTTGCGTGTTCCGGCATCAAAGTGACAACGCAAAAGCTAGATGGGAGAAACTTGCGAGGCTGAAGGCCGAGCTCCGCGAAGCGGGCACGAGGGACCCCGCCGCGGCGAGGCCGAAGGCCTAGCTCCGTTCAGGCCGAGGCCGAAGGCCGAGACCACACGTGTTCCCACGCGTCAAATCCCAACCAATAGTGTCTAGCGAGGCCCTAGGCCGAGCGCCGCGGAGAGTGAAGCTCGCAGCGGCTGGGGGTTGGCGTGCGTAAACGCGCAGGGGGCTCGCCCCCTATTTATATATATATATATATATATATATATATATATATATATTTAAAGCTACAATTCGGTATACTCACTGATTGATTCATCCATACGTTTTCTCGGAAACGGTGCGTTTTCGAGAAAAACTTTGTATGAGAAAAGTGTACGGAAGGTGCATATTACAGCCATCCTATGAAGCCGATTTTTGAATTTCGAACGCGTTCTTTCATACAAATATGTTATCTCTGTTGTTTATTGCTCGATTTGGACCAAATTTTAATAGAATGTTATTTTAATGATCCAATAAAAAAAAAATTGTTGTTCTAAATTCAAAATGGCGGCCGAGCTATAGCCTCCCGAAAAAAGGCAATTTTTTTACCTCTGCGCAAAAAAGTCGGCAGCCAACTGGGCGCATGCTGGAGACATGTTCTCAACGGCATCGGGTTGTCAAAAGACTCAGGTATACCAGAAAAATCCGACATTTCGTGATTTCAAGATGGCGGCTGAGATATCAATGATCAAAGTGCACAAATTTTCTATGGAGATTTTTCACTGAAAATCCACTTTCAGTACTAAATTCAGTAAAAAAATGGGACAAAATTGCGAGGCCGAAGGCCGAGACGTTGCGTGTTCCGGCGTCAAGTGACAACGCAAAAGCCAGATGGGAGAAACTTGGGAGGCCGAAGGCCGAGCTCCGCAAAGCGGGCACGAGAGACCCCCCGCGGCGAGACCGAAGGCCGAGCTCCGTCCAGGCCGAGGCCGAAGGCCGAGACGTTCCGTGCTCCGGCGGAAATATAACAACGCAAAAGCCAAAGTGGACAAACTAGCGAGGCCGGAGGCCGAGCTCCGCGAAGCGGGCACGAGGAACCCCGCCGCGGCGAGGCCGAAGGCCGAGCTCCGTTCAGGCCGAGGCCGAAGGCCGAGACCACACGTGTTCCCACGCGTCAAATCACAACCAATAGTGTCTAGCGAGGCCCTAGGCCGAGCGCTGCGGAGAGCGAAGCTCGCAGCGGCTGGGGGCTGGCGCGCGAAGCGCGCAGGGGGCTCGCCCCCTAGTCTCATATATAAAATTCCGGACTAGGCCCCCGGACTATGGCCTATACCTTCCTCAGGGAAGACACCCGTGCCCCTTGGTGGGCACTTAATGGGTAAATGATGATAATAAAATTCTCGTGTCACAGTGTTAGTGAGCATACTCTTCGAAACGGCTTGACCGATTTTAATTAAATATTATTTGTATATTCGCTAGGTTTGAAAATATGTTGTTACCTATTTTTCACAGCCGTAAGTAAAAAAATATGGCGAAAAAACAACTAGTGATGTTCTGAATATTTCTTCGAGAAACGTTCTTAAATAGAGACCACATCGGCAAGCGCAGCGTAGGACGACCAGCCACAAAATGGACAGACGATCTCATTCAAGTGGCAGGGAGACGCTGGATGCAAGACGCTTCCAACCGGTCTTTTTAGAAATCCATGGAGGAGGTCTATGTCCAGCAGTAGACTTCTTGTGGCTGAATGATGATGATGATTTAATATTTACATGTTTGTGACGTCGCTGTTTCTGGTTCCCACGACAAAGCGTATACCCTAGTGTGGGGCCAGAAGCAATGTATGCGTCTGTATGTAAATGTTTATGTTTGTTCATTATACAGGAGACATCTTCTTTAATGGGCCTGCGAGAAATAGTTTGTCCCTCGTGGACCCGTTCATCACCATCAACCTATCATGTCCCCACCGAGGGGCACGGGTCTCTTCCCTGAGGAAGGTATAGGCCACCACGGGGGCCAAGTCCGGATTGGTGGAGGCTTGTAAGACTAGTGGCTGGTCTTACTGTCAAAAGTTTTCAAGCCGCCCTAAGGCCTCTGACTTGGCTTAACGACTGCCATCTATCGCAGCTGGCACCATCTGCTTAACGTGCCTTGCGAAGCACGGAATCGCTCGGAAAAATGCCACTAGCGTTAGTCATAGACGGTGACCCATCCATGGACTGAACGCGCCGTATGTTGCTTAACCTTGGTGATCGTTTAAGATCACTTAGGCAGCCCAGGCAGCTTAGTGGGACTTGTTAACGGGACAAAATAATGGGACCACGAGAAAACACTCCCTTTTTCTCGTGGTCCTACTGATTTCTCCTACTTTACTGGTAGGACCACGAGGGAAACCTATTTCTGTCTGTCCTACTACGTGCCTTAGAAACTGTTGTCAATTATTTAAACCACCTGTATATTCAATGGTTCCGATTCGCAATGGTTTTTACACTAAAACTATACATAAGAGGGATAAAAAAAACAAGAGGTACCTAATTTTGAATATACAGGTGGTTTAAATAATTGCCAACAGCGACTAAGGCATATAGTAGGACATACAGAAATAGGTCTCCTTCGTGGTCCTACTAGTACGACAAATCTGTAGGACCACGAGAAAACGGGGGAAAACACCCTTAAAAGGCATTTCCTTTTCGAATTTTATTTGAGATGATATCAAGTAGGTTAGGTGATGCCAAGAGAAAAAGTTCGAGATAGTAGCAAACGCGCCAAAGAAAGGAAAAGCTTGCATATTCTCCAATCGGTCTTCACACTCGAGCGGGTCCGCGGATGCGGCGTTAGTCGTTTCATTTTTACACATTATTATAAATTATTATTATTACACATCAATTACACATAATATACACACATATACATGAATCGCTCGTAGCCCCAGCTGTCTGGGTGATCTTAAGCGATCACGAAGGTTAAGCAACATAAGGCGCGTTCAGTGCCTGGATGGGTGACCGTCTATGAGCGGTTCCGTACTTCTGCCGGCTGCCGTCGATAGATGGCAGTCGTTAAGCCAAGTCAGGCCCTAGGGCGGGTTGAAAAGTTCCGACAGTAAGACCAGCCACTAGTCTTACACGCCTCCACCAATCCGGACATGGCCCTGTGGTGGATTATGGCCTATACCTTCCTCAGGGAAGAGACTCGTGCCCCTCGGTGGGGACATAATGGGTTGATGATGATAATGTATTGTTTTGAGTTGTTAATCCTCAGACTCTCAGGTTCCCTCAAGAAGTTTTCCTTATCGCGAGCTTAACTGTAACGCTTTTGCTTTATAATACAAATATTTTGCAACTGTATTGAAATTGATTTTGAAATGTGACGTCATGAAATATAAGACCCCTCCCACCCCCTTGTCACACAAGGCCCCCTATTAACTTTATTCCGGATACACTTACTTGACTTTTTATCGGAAGAGTCCGACCAGGTCGCTCGTTCAATGCAAAAGGACCACAAGTCAAAAATGTAAAAAAAAAGTTTTTTGACGAAAATGAGACCTACATCAATATTAAAATGTGATAAATTGAAGACACCCGTAAATTTAGCTTTGTTTGACATCAATCTATGCAACCGACCGTTTTGCATTGGAGGAGATTGGTCGCGAACTTCAGAGCAAAACTGCCATATTGTCAGTTGCGACCGACATGTCCGCGCGCACGTGAGTAATTTTGATGTATTTGTAGTGCAAAAGGGTCACATTTTGGAATATGTTTGCTTTGAATTCAAAAACAAGGTAGGTTTTGGTTTTATTTTATGCAAAAGTGCCCCATTTAGAAATGTGTCTATTTTGTACTGACATATTATTGATTATCGTCATAATTTTGTATTTTAATTGAGTCACATACAGGAAAGCGTCCCTTTTGCAATTAAACTGATGAAGTTGACTCAAAATTATTCTCTGCAAAAAAATTTTTTTTTAAAAATAATCTACTACTTTGGAAGTAAAAACAATTTAGTTTGTATATTAGGTATGTTAGTAGGTACATTAGGCAGGTGGGTACCTAAAGGTAGTATTTTATCTTCTTAAAAATGGATTTTGGTGTTCTAATTTTAATTTAGTTTCTTTTTAGTTTTGGCATAATGTATGTTAATGTATGTTTGTAGCTATGATTTTTCGTTTTTATTTATTTAACTAATTACAGGAATTGTTTATATTTGTAATTTATTTACAGGATGTCTCACTGAGCAAAAAATATTTTGAACATGGTTGTCGCAACTACCAACAAGGTGCCAAAAAGTGTTAAAGCTTAAGCTACAGATAATATTACTGGAAAACCATAATAGACTCTTCAAGACATCCCATCACTCATTCAACCAAACATTACATTCAACGAAGACGACGATACAAACTCCATTCCTGACAGTCAATTAGATCAGTCAGTCTCATTCTTTCAATACTAGGTAGTTGATGAAGATGCACAATCTGTAGTATTTCAAGATATTAATTTGCCCCCATGAGAATTTTTTAGATGTCAATGAATTGGCTGTTGGTAATTACACACCAACTGAATGAGGACAAAAATTACTTTTATATCAGTCAAATGGACTGACATAAAAATCCTTAAAGTTCATGGAGAATATGGTAACAAATTTTTGTTGAAGACCAATCCGAAAAGTTCATGGCAGTATTGATAGTGACCAGTTAAATAATGTTCGACATTGCAAGTATTGATAGCACTCATGAGTCTTGAGCTTCTTAGGTAGATGGACATTTATACTAAATTTGTATTAGATTTAAGATGATTTGAGATAAGATGTCCTTTATTGTATGTATGTACACTAGGAAAGATGGCCAGAGTGGATTTTTGTTCCCTGACTTTTCTCTACTTAGTACATCAAGGTAGCAGCTAATATTGACGTTATATTACATCAACTACCATCAACTAACACTGACATTCAACAAACAGAATTTATAAATAAATTCTGATTTTATTATGAAATAATTTCTGATTTCCGTCTAAATAGTATGCAAATTTTTATGAAAATTGTAGAATATTACTTTACCTGCAACCTATTTTATCATTTAAAATCCGAAACAGACGAGCGTGCATGCAACGACTAATGAATGTCGATGAAACGAGTGATTTGTTAGGATCGTGGCAGGTGGCAGTCCCTGGTCTCTGCCTACCCCTATGGGATATAGGCGAGAGCTTATTTATGTATGTATGTTTATAATTTAATTAAGGGAGAACTGAATTAAAGTAGTCTCTCATGAATAGTACTACTGTAATGAGCAAAGTGTTATGATTTTAGCGATTCCTACGTTCAGCAAGAGGAGAAAGCCCTATATTTTTATGTTGTTATGGTTGAAATTACCTAATTTGTGTTCATGTCTTACTTTTATTATAATTAAGTGCTTTTATGCGAAGAAGACTTAATAAAAATGCGTCAATTTAATTATTCATTATTATTTTTTTGAGATAATTCTAAGTATTAAGGTCGATATTTTGAATACAAAAGGGACGTTTGGGTTTTTTGCATACTTAGGCAAACAACATACGAAAACACAATTAACTACAAGATAGTGCATGAAAATACGAATCGAATTATATATTTTTTTTTGCCATTTGAGTCATCAATAATGGTGATAAAGATTGAAAACCAATTTCAAAATAATGCTTTGGCCTTCCTGTAAAAAAGGTCTTTTTTAGAATATGGCCCTTTTGCATTCAATGAGCGAGGTGTCGCTCTGATTCACAGAACTTAGTCTTGGTGAGCAGAGACGGATCTCGCGTCGTCGGTTGCTCGTCTCAAAAGTCAATTAAGTGAATCCGGAGTAAAGTAACTACCTAAGTCTGAAGTCCGTTTTTTACCGTTACCGGTGTTTACCGTTATAAAATATATAGGTTTACACGGTAGATTTTTTTTACCGTGAATAGAAGACTCGTGTGTCCAAAATCTTTATCACATCAAAGACATTAAAGGTTAATTCCTCATAAGAGCAAAGTCTAAAAAAAACAACTACGTAGCACAAACAATTTTTACTTGGAAATAAAATGGGGTTATTTTTGGTTTTTGCGTACTAGCAACATTCAGACATTGGATTGTATTGAGATGTCAACGTGACCGATTTATTTTTTTGCATTGAACTCAAAAAATCAGTCGAAAGTTTTAGTGTGGTTCTATTTTCAAAATCGCGTATAATGTGACGTCACAAGCCACGTACGTTACGAATGCGACGGTGACTATCTTGTCTGATGTACCTACTTTTCTTTGATCTTATTTTACGGCGGATTTTGTTTAGAAAACAGCCATGAATCTGTTTATCAGCCTTGATGTCAGTTTGTCATCAAGCTGCAATAGCTGTAAACGTTTAATGGTACAATAATAGTTTACCATCGATCATTGGACTATGGACAGTGGTATGTATTGTATGTATCTATAGCGGTTCCGTGCTTCGCAAGGCACGTTAAGCAGTTGCTGCCGGCAGCCGTCGATAGATGGCAGTCGTTAAGCCAAGTCAGAGGCCTTAGGCTCAATTCACACTGGCGCAGAGTCGAAGCGAAGCGGAGCGACGCGACGCGAAATAATTCCAAAGCAACCCTTGCAGGCGAAGACGCTATTTTAAATTTTTCGCAACACAAATTCGTACCGTATTGATAGAGAAATAGAGATGAATTTAGAACAGTTGAAAAACGTGATGCTTCGCTTCGCGACGCGACGCTTCGTCTCCGTGCCAGTTTGAATTGAGCCTAGGGCGCGGGCGGGCGGTTCGAAAACAATTACAAGCCTCCACCAATCCGGACTTGGACTCCCTGGTGGAGTATTTATGGCCCTTACCTTCCTCAGAGAAGATACCCGTGCGTGCCCCAAGGTGGGGACATAATGGTTTGATGATGATGATAGACATAATAATATAGTGCTTAAGAAAGTTTTTGTTAAAAAAACTTTTAAAACTTAATAGCAACAAGCACAAAAGCCCAAACAATCAATGTACATAAGCTCACGCCTGTATCCCAGAGGGGTAGGCAGAAACCAGAGACTGCCACCTGTAGTAGTTGTATAATTTTAGCCCGTGAATTGCTTAGTTTGTTTTTATATGAATCTCTATCAATCATCTCACCTCAAGAACGTTTACGAACAATTTCACTAAAGAAGTTTATTGTATTCTTTGGAGCCCTTTGGCAGGGCTAGCACGTGTAAAATAACTCAAAGCTTACAAGCGATGTCGAAGTATATATTTCTAACCTCAAAACGATTTAAGGCATATCTTAGTCTGTATCATTGCGCTAACAAGCCGGCTCGTTGTAATAGAATAAAAGCCGTAACTGACTAAACTAACCATACTTATCTCACATACAAACCATAAAAACCATGTATGCGCAATAAGGCCGATATAAATCGTATGCTCGGAAAATCCGGCAAAGTAATATAATAGATGGAGCGCTTCGCCAACAAACTGCTTTGCAGTTTGGCGTAATTGTGTAATTGAATAAGGTTTTTGTTTTGTAAAATACCTAAATGGTGCAGCGGTTAGCGCATCTGACTACCATGCGAGAGCGCTACCACTCGCTGTTTCTGGTTCCCACGACACAGGGTATCCTAGTGTGAGGCCAGAAGCAATGTATGTGCCTGTACGTAAATGTTATAATAAATAAAATAAAAAACTTTTTCTTTTCTTTTTTTGTCGTCAGTTGCGTACAAATCTGCTAAAGCAACTTTTAGAAATTTGGACAAACGAGCCATTTCTACAACACGATACTGTCCGTGCACTATTCCAGTATACGTGATTTCACGCCAGAGTGCTTAGTGTGAGTTTTTTCATTCACTTTCGATAGCGAGAGCGTTTGCAATTTGTATAGGAGTGACAAAGAGACAACTAGGTGGCGCGCTTTGTCACTCCTATACAAATTGCAAACGCTCTCGCTATCGAAAGTGAATGAAAGAACTCTCACTAAGCACTCAGAAGACGACTCGCGACTGATGTTGGTGCGTGGATTACACCCGTGTGCCCTAAATACAATCCGCGGATGGAAATCAAGTTTCCATCCAGGTCACCTTGGATAGGTCGCAGGATTACCTGCGTCTAGCACATGTTTACAGCAAAGGTAAATCAGACCTAATGAGCTAGTACATCGGTATGCTAACCCTGCAGAATTTTGGGAGTGGGTGGTAGAGATGCCAAAACTCCGACAGCAGTTGGTTGCTTTTAAAGTTGCGGGAAATTTTTACAAACGAAAACGCTCATTGTTTTCGTTGTTCGTAAATAATTTGGAACGGCCATTTTGAAGCTTATAAGGCTTCGAGACGAGGAAAACGTTTAAATTATTACTTCTTTAAGCGATTGCAATTTTTTATGGCTTTTGACAATTTCATCAGCAAATTAATACACATGTACGGTAAAAAGTTACATACTACATCCATGGTTTTCATGAAGTTATCTGATTTTCAAAATTATTTTAATAAAATGTCAATTATGTAATAAATATGAATGTTAATGAACACACAATTTTTTGTTTTAATTATTTCACATGCGCTAAAAGTATTCGTGACTTAGGTATTTGCAAACACTTTCTTCAACTAAAGCCCACGCGGACGAAGTCGCGGGCTACAGCTAGTGTTATTTATTATATGATGACTATCTATGTAGACTAGAGTATGAAATATTCCTAAGCCCAATTCATCAAACGCGGGCTCCCAAGGCGCAGATCTTTCATTCAACTCTTACATAAAATATTCGGAATAATTTTTCATTTGAAGTCAACGAACGATGAGATAAAAGAACTGACAATTTCCTTCATCGCTTTGCCAAATCAATCTTGTCCTCTATTACTATTTCAATCAACGAAAAGAATTTCAAGCTTTTCTACGCCGCAGTACCGTGCTATAAACCGTCCTCAAACCTAGCTCTCACTTGCTGAGAGAAAAATAGAAAGACATCGTATTTGATTATCACCAGCCCTTGTATTACGTAACTTTCCACTCTATCGGGTTAAGCATTTAGACAACTCGAAAGAGTCAAAATAAGAATGGGAATAAATTACAACTGTTATTTAAACAATACAGAAGTTATCATGATCAGTTTAAAAATTGAATGGGCAGTCATTTAATTTTTCGGTGGTTAGTAAATTAGTGAGCCAGTAAAACATAAGCAGTAAGTAATAAAAATATTGATCTGTTATTTCATCATTCAATGTCAGTGCAAAAATTACTCAAGTAGTTTAATAAATGAATGAGCAGTAAAACGATTGGAATGGGCAGTTCACAGTGGGCGGTAGCATCCAAACGTCACTTTGAATGAAAAGAAGTTAGGTTATGTTGGAAAAAATTTAAAATAAGTTAGGTTAGGTTGGAAACAATAACCCTATAGGTTAGGTTAGGTTAGATCTGTGCCGCGGCAGCGGCCGGCGAGTGCTAGGAAAATTCTATCCATTTCAATAGCAATACATTTTACCGCCTAATAGTTTATAGAATTTCTTAAAATAAAATTTATTACTATCCAATTACGATTTTTTAACTGTACGCGCCTAACCGCCCAGTTCAACTATTCCACTGCTCAGTATTTATTGAACTGCCCGTTTAAATTATTTTATGACTCATTTATATTTAGTTAACTGCTCAGTTTTTACTGCTTAACTAGTTTGGAAACATGCGTTTTTTATTTTTTTACCTACCATAAATCAAATATTGAACTGCTGCTTTAATTCTATGCCAATAAGAATGTATATGACAGTTTGGAGTTGGAGTGAGATACTTACTAGGAAAAAAAGTCCCAGAATGTAACAGTGTGACAAGGCCGCCAATCGTACTTTGATTTATAAAAATCTGTAAATGTATGTATGTGTACAATAAAGAATATTCGTCCTATCTATCTATCTATAGGCGTCAGTCACCTTAGTTCGGTGGCGGATTGTGTTTTTTCTGATGTGAACTCACATAATACCCGGCCTGAAAGTATTTCTGGAGCGGATCCAAAATATTTTAAGGTCAACATAGCTACAATAGGCGCAGAGTCGGCTCCACTCAGACTACGTTGGATCGCGGCACGTTCTTTATCCGACTGCGAAAGCAAATTAGGGTTGTTTTCTGCATTTTTGTATGTATGTATGTATGTGTGCTGCGACAAATAATGGTGCTCGGCAGTGGCGAAAAAGAAAAGAGTCAGCAGGCGTCAAATCTGTGTCTTTGTATCCTAAGTATAATATAATATATAGTGTAAGCGCGCATACTCCTCAGAAACGGCTTGGCCGAATTTGATGTTTTATATGTACATATATTCGGTAAGTCTAAGAATAGGTTGTTATCTATTTTCCATAGCCATAATATTTCAAGTGATAAGGGTAGACCAGCAAAATTTTTTTTTAATAATAATCTTTACGAATAATTTATATGGCGAAGCAACGTTAGCGAGGTCAGCTAGTAATGAATAAAATCTTTTGTTTATATAAAAGGCAACTTTTGCTGACTTATCTATTAACGCACAGCACACCAAACGGGTCCCACTAAACGGTTTGCGTTGAAATTTGGCGCGTATATAGTTCTTTCATGGACGTTATTGGCAGTCTAGTAACCAATCGTATTTCAATGACAATGTGCATCTTAACTCGATGCCTCACCGTTCAGTCTTTTTGGCGAGATATATTAGTTTAATTTACGTAAGTTCAAGTGGAAAATAACACCCAAACAGCAGAGCTATAATAGCAAAAAATATTGTGATATTATCACTGTATGAACAAATATGTGTTTGTTAGACTCTAGTCCCTACTGTGAGCGAGTCTCAGTTTACGTTAAGGACGATTTGGGACAAAAATGTCGATACTATCATTGTAATATCATTGAAAATGTACATACAAGAAATCGAGTGAGAGGCTCGTGTCTGATGAGGTAGAAATTACAATACCCATCCAGGTACTTTAAAGACTTTTTTGCTGCCGGGTTTTTAGTTTTTTAATTTCACTTTTTTTTTTGCCGTGAAATAAAAAGCCGTGAATTTACCTACTGATTTATTACACTGGCTTCTGAAGCTGCATATATTTTCAAGATTGTTGTAGTAATACTTTTTTTCCTCCATGGTAATACCAATCGTCCGTCCCCTCCAAGGGGCACAGGTCCCTACCCTAAGGAAGGTATTGGCCATACTCCACCAAGCGGGTCAAGTCCGGATTGGTGGAGCATATTCTATCCATGTATCATTGTTCTTTCTTCACAGAAATATTCAAATACAAGACGAATGCGTTCTAAATTCAAAAGTGCCGTTAAAGGCAGCCGGAAGTTTCAGCCAGAAACTTAAACTAAGATGGCGTCATCAAGATCCTACCTCCAGTATCTCGTCTCCCAATTTGACGGCCGGACGCGCGCTAGCGGCGGCACCGGCCGGGTGCAGACCGCAGATGAACACCGCCATGCGACTGCGGTCCCGGTGCCCCGCCAGATCAAGCCCCAGCCCCACTAAGAGGCAATCCAGGGCGATTTACGAATTAGTCCGTTGCTAATAAGCAATATCCAATAGGATATTTCCTTTCTAGCCTTGAAGCTGTCTTCATTTTTCTATCAAAAGTACCACACAACTGCAAGCTCTACTTACTCATCTCTATATTCTCCTATTGGTCTTCATGCTGTCTTAAAAAGAATAAACAATACTCTAACCATCCGATCATTGTTCTTTCTCCGCAGAAATATTCAAATACAAGAAAAATGCGTTATAAATTCAAAAATGCCGCTAAAGTGGCAGCCGGAAGCAGTCAGCCAGAAACTTAAATCAAGATGGCGTCCTCAGAATCCTACCTCCAGTATCTCGTCTCCCAATTTGACGGCCGGACGCGCGCTGGCGGCGGCACCGGCCGGATGCAGACCGCAGATGAACACCGCCATGCGACTGCGGTCCCGGTGCCCCGCCAGGCTGAGCCCCAGCCCCACTTTGGGGCTCCGCTCCAGTCGCACCGACACCACGGAGTCTCCGAGACTCGCGTACTTCTTGCGGATCTTGTCTGTGGGTGAAGAAAGGAGGAAAATGTTGTTGTTTTTGTTGTTGTTGTTACACTTTATTGCACGAAAAAAAAAACATAATATAACTTAAATAACAGGTTTGTGATAAAAAATACGTGCAAAGGCGGACTTATTTCTAAAGATTTTTTTTCCAGCCAGCCTAGAAATTTTGGAATGTTAAAAAAGAGAGTGGGGTAGGGCAGATAAAGTGGAAAACACCTTATTCTATCTAAATATAAGTAAGTATAATAATAATAATAATGTTATTGGTTTGTAAGAGTTTTCTAAGTAGGTACCGTAAAGAAGGAAATATCACTAATATTCTTAATTTTTGGCACTAATTTTGTGTAGAACTTAGATCAGGACCTAGATTCTGTTAATGCATTGTAGTACAATGACAACTGTATGAACATGGCAACTTAGTTTCATTGCCGCTTCGAGTCCACGCGCACTAGCATATCAAACAATCATGGTATGAAATAAGATGTCACGTGACCTGACCACGTATCTGTCATCGTACTATATTATTATTATACTTTTAGTAAGTACTATATTATTATTAACCTAATAAACTCGGCAAAACGTGGGTCCAGTTCTAGAGACTGGTGCCTCTGCCTACCCCTTCGGGGATAACGGGCGTGAGTTTATTATTATTATTTTTATATTTTTTTATATTTAGATAGAATAAGGTGTTTTCCACTTTATCTGCCCACCCCACTCTCTTTTTTAACATTCCAAAATTTCTAGGCTGGCTGGAAAAAAAATCTTTAGAAATAAGTCCGTTAAATAAATGTTTTATCTATCTATCTATCTATCTATAATACACTAATAGAATTGAGGCCCAGATGAAATCTCTAGGTGAATTTTAAATCATTAGAAATATTTTAACGTGTCTTCTTTCGACGACGACGAACTTCTTATATTTCTTCTTTTGACGACGAACACCAGTAACCAATCATGATTAGTAAGTGACAATATTTTTCCTAACTACCCGCATTATCTTAGGTCCTTCTATGTCAGTACATAAGTTTTTTTGAAACTAAATTATTTGATTGGGTTTCATCTCATTCTTGGTATTTTACAAATTGCTGCCCCAATAGACCCAAGCAACACTGTCGGGTCACTCGAAAAAAATAAACGACCTCAGGACTTCAACGGCGTGAATAAATGGGTCAGAAGGCCCTCGATCGTTATTGAATAAGAGGCGAATGGTCCGAGAGAATTGGGATTAAACGGAACGACGCCCGCGTGGATTTCCGTTGACATTTATTTTTATGACCCGCCTTTAGCGTTGACCTTATTGGTAATTACTTTCCTCGGTCAAATAGGCCGAAACTAGGTAATAGTTTCAGTAGTCAAGGATCGGGCGGCGGTCAGGGGGCAGACCGTCTCAGCCTGATAGTCGGACGATGTGAGTAAAGCCGGGTTTTCACGGTCTTATTGCGCTCGGACCGAGTGCACCACCCGAGTAAACTAATGCTGCTGATTGGACGGTTTTTCGTCATGACACTAAAATGGCCAATCAGAAGCATGAGTTTACTCGGATGGCGCACTCGGTCCGGGCGCACTAAGACCGTGAAAACGCGGCTCTCGTATCGTGTCATCATCATCATCAACCCATCATGTCACCACCGAGGGGCACGGGTCTCTTCCCTGAGGAAGGTATAGGCCATACTCCACCACGGGGGCCAAGTCCGGATTGGTGGAGGCTTGTAAGACTAGTGGCTGGTCTTACTGTCAGAAGTTTTCAAGCCGCCCTAAGGCCTCTGACTTGGCTTAACGACTGCCATCTATCGACGGCAGCCGGCACCAACTGCTTAACGTGCCTTGCGAAACACGGAATCGCTCAGAAAAATGCCACTAGCGTTAGTCATAGACGGTCACCTATCCATGAACTGAACGCGCCGTATGTTGCTTAACCTTAGTGATCGTTTAAGATCCCTCAGGCAGCCCAGGCTACGAGCGATTCATCGTGTACACTGGCCATTTTAGTGCACTCGTATCAAAACGCCAACTCGGACCACGCTCTACTCATCATAGCTGAATTTGATGCAATAACAAAAACAATATGGCGTCTTCGCAAGAAATTCCTGTGCCGCGTAGAAGAAAGTGGTCAGAAAGAGATAATTTGCAGTTTGTGGAGCTTTACGAAAGTGAAGAAGTATTGTGGAATGTGCGTTTGGCATCATATAAAAATAAAGACGCCAGACAAGCCGCGCTGGAGAGGATACGGAGAAAATTGAATGTGGAAAGCAGTAAATCGTTCATTTCAAAGGCACTTCAAAGCTGGTTCAAAGTCTTTCAAGTTTTCACAAAGTTTTGCTTGACAGTAGCCGCTGACCACAGACAACAAAGCACGTTAAAAATGAATAAAAATCCATATCCACTAAAATGTGTGTAAACTACCATCCAAGTGGCTTAAAGTTTTAGTTGACTAAGAAGACGCTATCGGTCCGAGTCCACTAAGACCGTGAAAACGCGGCTTAAAGCTAAGCGTCCACCGCATCGGAACCGCTCCGTACGGAGCGGACGGATTTGTTGCTTTGTATTGATTTCTATGGTACTGCGTGCACTGGATCGGCATTTCTGCTTCGGAGTGCGATATTACTGCCGATGACGTCATCCGCAGCCGACGCGCCATTCGGATTCCGAACGCTTCGAGTTCTGAGTTTACGACGTTTGTGCATTAATGACTATACTGGGCCCAAATTCGATAAACAATAAATGTAAACAAAGCAATTTAGGGTCAGCACAACGCGAGCTAAAAAATAAAGTACACTTTTGGTATTATTGATTTGACTAGGTACAGCATTTTACACAGTAATATTGATTGGTTTACTGGATTAGAAGGGCATTATTCATTATGAGCTGTTACCAGGAAACGTAGTGTGCCTGTATGGAAATGAAATATAGCATTTGTCTTACAATTTTTTTCTCTTATTATTATAGATTACAAAAACTTACCTTAAACAAAATAAAAGTATTTCCTTTGTTCCAATTGCCTTTCTAAAATTCGTGTCTTGCCTAATTAGGTGCGGTTCGAGAATATAGCAAAGTTCAAAGAATTTGGTTCGAGACATAATTATGAATGTACACAAAATATATATTTTCATCTTCTAATAAATCATAATATAATGTATGAAATTCTCCAAACATAAGTCTTTTTGAGATTATTTTATGAAGCCACATCTTGCGTTTCCTTTTGTTTTTCACCTCCTCAGCTGATAACAAACAACTAATGACAACAATATCCTCGTCACTATCCTCCATTGCGAACAAACGTGCACAAGCGAACTCAATTGCTTTGAAAATACCGATACTGCCGACGGCAAATCCGAATGCAGTAGACGCACCCTTTCGGCATTTTGTAAATGCTGACGGCGCGTACGGTGCGGACGCTCCGATTCCAATGCGGTGGACGCTTAGCTTAAGTCGTCAAAAGGCCCGTGGAACGAATGGAGAAAGCTTGCGAATGATGGCGCAATGAATGGGGAATGATGGAGTAAGATTGGCATCTTATTCTGACATTCCAGCTATTTTAATTTATAATTTAATTGGACGTAGTTAAGCAAGAAAGTTCCAACCCACATTTTTTTTTCTTAAATATACCAAAATGATCACTATGCTCTATATTTTTAGAATGTAAGGCTGACATTCAGAGACGAAAACTAAGCAAAGACTGGTCTCAGAAATGTCAAAATCACGTGCTTAAAACCATTTCGTATTCAGAATCGAATCTTAGCAAGTTTATTATGAAATGGTGCTTAGCTAAGTGTAAGTAGTCAATATCGGTGACTTTACGTGAACTTAGAACTGTCACTTCTAAGCCTTTCGTTCACAGACTACTCCAAACGTCATTTCACTGATATTCTACGAGCATTATCTGTGGGATTTTTTTATTCACTCTGACATATTTAGCATTGTATGATGTTGTCCTGCTCTCGTGTAGCAATGTCAAATTAAAAAAACTGGTAAGAACTACATCACTAAAAAATGATAGACAATCTAGATGACTTTCTTAAGTACTGTGAATACGAAAATTACGGCGCTTTACTAAGTAAGACTTTAGTTTACTTTGCTAAGACTGATCTAAGCGTGAACTTAGGATTCGTCTCTGAATGTCAGCCTAAGACATTTACAGCGATTCGATGAGTATGTGCAAAGTTAAGCACAGGTAGTCCAACCCACATGTATGGAAGCGTAAATTAGCTTAAATCTAAAAACTCAAATATCTCAAAACTCACTTTGTGTGGGCTGTAACCGTTTTGCGTAACTGCGTCCAAGTTTTATTATAATTTTACTTAGCTATATCAATGCAACTGACTTTTTAATTATTTTATTTGGACATTGTATTATAATATGAATATTATAGATTTAGTGTACCTAACAGTAGAATTGACATTTGTATTGACAGGGGTATTTTGATATTTTAATTATTAAATCCAAACTACATATTTGCGTGTTAGAACATAGCTAACAGAATGTGAAATCATATTTACCTTATAACACGTCATCAAAATGTACCACATTCTAGGCCAATGGGCAATGTACCACATGATGAGCCAAGGGTCTGAGGAAAGTCGTTTTTGCTTACGCTTGTGACTGGCGTGTCTCTTATCAGGGAATGGCTATCCTTAGGATACAGGCCTATGACGTGCGGACTCCACTCTACAAACTTTACAGACTTCTTCATCATCATCAACCCATCATGTCCCCACCGAGGGGCACGGGTCTCTTCCCTGAGGAAGGTATAGGCCATACTCCACCACGGGGGCCAAGTCCGGATTGGTGGAGCCTTGTAAGACTAGTGGCTGGTCTTACTGTCAGAAGTTTTCAAGCCGCCCTAAGGCCTCTGGCTTGGCTTAACGACTGTCATCTATCGACGGCAGCCGGCACAACTGCTTTACGTGCCTTGCGAAGCACGGAACCGCTCGGAAAAATGATACTAGCGTTAGTCATAGAACGGTCACCCATGCTTCTTAGGTAAGTGAAAACAATATGTTCTTCTTTAGAATATGCCGTCGCCTATCAGAGGTTGGCGATGAATGTTGATGAAGCAAAAAAGGTTTGTCATTATCGCGGCAAGTGTCAAATGCTGGCCTCTGCTTACCCTTACGGGGTACAGAATGTAGGTGGTGGCTTTTTTTTATCACTTAGGGCCCTGCCTCACCGGGACGCCATGGCCACGTCGCCAGCGACCATACCAAGCAGTTAGTGTTGTAATGTATGGTGCCTACCTCACTTGGCGACTGTTGGCGACGTCGCCATTCAATACAAACTGCCTGGATACGTGGCTGGCGACGTCGCCATGGCGTCCCAGTGATGCAGGGCACTTACTCCCTTTACATTCCCCTGATTTATTTATACAGAGACCTTGAATTAAGTCACAACATTGTAAAACTCAAACAATAAATTAAGTATTTAGACCAATTTTAAACGATAATTAAAAATTAAATTATTTTAAAACAATAATGAAAATTAACTAAGCAACTATTAAATTAAAATTCAGTAAATCCCTTAATTATATATTCTACGAATAATTATAAACATTACAAATAAAAAAAAACATATGGCTTACATTGTACAGTCGACAGCATATGATACACCCATGCATTCTACTCCGTTGCATTACGGGCGACTTTGCAACTAAAATGTGAAGGTTGACGTGCTGTCGACTGTGTGAAGCAAATCAACGCTAAATTTGAAATAAATTCCTGAATTCTGATCTTTTATTCCTGTAAATGAAGTGGTATAACGACATTTTTAAGAAAATTTCTTGACTAAAAAAATCTTGAATACCTAAGAAGGTGATTTATAATATTCGTATGGTGTAAACATGCATTCTACTCCGTTGCATTACGGGCGACTTTGCACCTAAAATTTGAAGGTTGACGTGCTGTCGACTGTGTTAAGCAAATCAACGCTAAATTTGAAATAAATTCCTGAATTCTATCTTTTATTCCTGTAAATGAAGTGGTATAACGCCATTTTTAAAAAAAAATCTTGACTGAAAAAATCATGAATACCTATGAAGGTGATTTATAATATTCGTATGGTGTAAACCGTTATCGACGCCTGCAAAGTTGCCTTCAAATGCTAATTCCAGTAACAAGGTAGACGAAGGTGGTACATTGATTTCTTTCATCTTGTCTGGAAAAACTTATATAACAAGCGCCTACACTCTTGCAGGGGAAGACGTAAATATAGTGACTAGGTCAAGTTCCTTCTGGCACTGACATAAGGCCTTTTGTCTAGATGATTCACACGGCGTCAGGCCTGTTTCACTACGCGTGTCGGTATTGAACGCGTAAGTACATCCGGCGATCACTCCGGAGTGGCAAATAGGTAGGAATTCCGGCGCCAGAAGAGGTAAGAGTCACGCGGTAGAAAGAGAGGCAACATGTAGGTGAATATAACGTAGCTTTTTTAGCGCCGTGCGATCTGAATTGCACCTAATTGTATCGCTGCTAGAGTCCCTTTTTCTTTATTTGATTTTGCGGAGTGAATCTTCTGTACCTGTACTATTGTGAATTCTGTGACGGCGTTCAGAAGGCGACGTAGAAGTGCCAAAACATCAAGCGGGCATTCTTACTACGACACTGCACACGTAAGTCAAAGTCAAAGTCAAATATTTTCATTCAAAATACAAATAGAATATTTACTTTATGAATGTCAAAGTTGTTAGTTTCACAATTAACAGATTACATGGAGAAGATATTAACAAAGAAACTCCACATTTATTCTTTTCAAAACAGTTTTAGCCTAAATTACAAACTTTCAAACTTAAAAATTATATCTTGGATCTGTTTAACACTTGACACATTTATCCTCTGATTAAATTTAATAATAAACTGCTATTAAATGCCAGACGTCCTTGTCTTCTAAATAATCGTTGAGATGGACATCTAGTTTTACTTAGTTCCGTAAGTAAAAATAAACTTTTATTTTAATTTATTGATGCGTAAAACAGGTAAGAAACAATCTATAATATACAGAGAGCTTAATAGAGTAGATCTAGAATGTCACCCAAAGCATACACACTCGTTGGATCAGGAAATGTCAACAAGCTTACAAAACCAAACAACGACTTAAAGTAATCTAATCTAAGATTTTAAAAAGTTCAAAGAAATTTTATTAAATTCACAGGAGCCTAATTCAATCTACTTTTTGAATTTATACTCCCAGTGACCTCCGAAGGACCTACGAAAAATCCAAGAACTGATTATTCACGGGTCAAAATATATAATGACTGAACTAAGACGTGCTGAATTAAGTTTAAGAAAAAACCAAGGTGTCTCTAACAAAAAGGATAGTAAGACCTCAATGCCACTTTTCCGTCATCGCTAAAAAATACCCACATATGGGTCAAGAATCCTTCAGCTTCAAGTATTGGAGGAACAAACACTAAGCTTAGTTTGATCGTGCAGATACAACACATCATTTTGCCGAGCTTAATTACCGACGGGGCTTAGCCTCTGAGAGGGCAGATGATTGGAATTGTTGGGAGAGACAAAATTACACAACAGCTACGTCCGGATTTAGCCCCCGTGGTGGAGTATGGCCTATACCTTCCTCAGGGAAGAGACCCGTGCCCCTCGGTGGGGACATAATGGGTTGATTATGATGATGTGTCATCTGCTCCAAAACTATTCTCACACCTTTTAACCAAAAAAATATGATTGTGTTTTGTGGAAATAATTTATGTTTGTAAGAAAAGCTCTTATTGCATTGCGTTTTTTGATTGGGTACCGTAAATGAACTTGAGCTACAAAGTTAACATATTTTGATAGTTCCATCGAGTAAGAATAACCATTTACCAAATTTTAAAAGATAATGACTTAAGAAAAGCAATAGTTTCTTTTGGTAAATGTTTTGTCTGCGAGGGTTTTGTCACGACGGTTTTCTTCAATTAATCTCAAGTAGATAACTACAAGCTCTCCTAAATAGTCTTAAATACCATCGTAGGCCTCGGACATAACAGGCCTGTGTCACATAATATCTACGTACAGAACAATAACTTTCTAAAGCAGATAGTGAATTTTGGTAATACCTTAACATTCGTTCCAAATATTTTATTTTACTGGTCTGTCTTGGCTGCGTTTCATGAAACTACAATTCATACTTAATTAAGTTTAGTTATTAATTCAACATCATCATCAAACCATAATGTCCCCACCGAGGGGCACGGGTCTCTTCCCTGAGGAAGTTATAGGCATTACACCACCACGGGGGCCAAGGCCGGATTGGTGGAGGCTTGTGAGACTAGTGGCTGGTCTTACTGTCAGAAGTTTTCAAGCCGCCCAAAGGCCTGTGACTTGGCTTAACGACTGCCATCTATCGACGGCAGCCGGCACCAACTGCTGACGTGCCTTGCAAAGCACGGAACCACTCAGAAAAATGCCACTAGCGTTAGTCATAGAACGGTCACCCATCCATGCACTGAATGCACTCTAAGGATGCTTAACCTTCATGATTGCTTAAGATCATTCAGGCAGGCTTAATTCATAGTATTGTTAATTGTTTTGAAGTTTATTGTGTGGCGTCGAATTGTCATTTTGAATAATTCATTGAATTTCTATGAAATAGGGCCCAGGGTTTGTCACTTAGAAAGATTCCGAAAATCTTCATTTTTTTTACCAACGTACAAAACACTTATTAACCTTAAACAAACATAAACATAAACATTTACATACATGCACATACATTGCTTCTGGCCCCACACTAGGATACCCTATGTCGTCGGAACCAGAAACAGCGATGTCACAAACATGTAAACATCCAAGACCTGGAGTTTCAAAACATTCAATCATCAGGAATCAGGAATTTATAAAAAGTACCTAATTTGTTTTTTTTTTTAACTTTACAAGTAAAACTAGGTGATCGTTAGAAAGTCAAGATCATTTTGGAGAAAAAACGGACAAAAACTCAAACTAAAATGTTAGTCTTTTCAAATATAATATGTTACTATTGTTACTGAACTAATACAGTTAACATATTTTTATTCTTTGAAAAGTAATGCATTACACTGACTTTAATACCAGACATCTGTGTCATCTAAATAATCCTTAATGCTTTAGTAACCGTTTAACGTAACATAACATAACATAACATTTACACGCATATTTACATTTATTTAACCGCGCTTCTGTTAAGCTTATATCTTCGGGGATCTTGAACTGTTGGGAACTTTCTGTTCTTTCCATTGAGTTGACCTTCTAATCGTGAATATATCCATGAAATGTCCTTCATAAGACTGATAAACGCTTTACTGCTGGCGAAATTGCCATTATAAATGCTTATAAATCTTTATCTCTTGACCTTTTATGGCTACACTGACTTTGCCTGCGATTTTTTCTGCTTTACATATTACGGAAAACCAACTCTAGGCCGTTGTAATAAGAGTGGAGCTTCATCAACTGTCGTAACTTTATAAATACCTCAGACACTAAGGTTCCCTCAAGATGTTGGGTTCGAATCCCGGCTGGGGACAAAAACAAAAGAAACCCAGGTCTTGGATGTTTACAAGTTTGTGACGTCGCTGTTTCTTGTTCCCACGACACAGCGTATCCTACCAGAAGCAATGTATGTGCTTGTATGTAAATGTTATGTTATGTTTTCCTTAGCCATTAGCGAGTAGTATTGCGGCTGAAAATTCACAAATGTACCGGACTCGAACTTACGACCTGCCGGCGTCCTACTGCTTCGCTACCATCGCAATTGTGTGCCCGTGGGCCTATTTAACTGATTTACCAAAGAAAGTTTAACTTCATTATGAAAGAGGCCAAAATCCCGGACAGAGTTTGGTTCGCTTTGAAACGGGTTCAACCTATTTCTACGTGAAAAAATTGATTACTACCAGAAGTCAAACGTGAGAAGGAAGTCTTTACATGTGTAAGCATTATTATTATATTAAGCATAGCAACATTTAACTAATATTTTACTGTAGTATTATCTAACTAGTACTTCCATGACGATTAAGTAGAATTTATTATACTGTAATAGGCTATTTGACCGATTTGTGAAAGCCATCTCATATTGTTTGTTGGTGTTCGTGGAGTCCTCAAACAATAACGAAGGTTAAGGAACATATGGCGCGTTCAGTGCATGGATGGATGACCGTTCTATGACTAACGCTCTAGTGACATTTTTCCGAGCGGTTCCCTACTTCGCAAGGCACGTTAAGCGCGTATTTCGTTGTTTTAGTGGTATCACGTCTGATTACCACACTGGAAATAGATGGTATTACCAATATTTAGATCAGCATTCTTTACCATAACAGGTGTACAAATTGTTGCCATTATCATAAAAATGCTATTGTGATAATACTATTTATTATAGCATTATGTTATCGTCAAAATGTGTCGCAAAATACAAAACAAAAACAAAACCATTTATGTAATAATAAATTAAAATGTCGATGGAGAGGTCACGAGGATTTTCTTATATAGAACTAGCTTTCGCCCGCGACTCCGTCCGCGTGGACTTTAGTTCAAAATGTTGCAACCCCGTTCACTCCCGTTAAGGGTTAAATTTAGAAAAACCGTGAAACACGTGTTCAATCAATTGTGTTGAAGAGTATTTATTTCAAGTTTCAAGAAAATCTGACAACATTTTTTTATACCTCCATACAAACTTTAACACCGCCGTTTACCCCTTTAGAGGGTGAGTTTCAAAAAATCCTTTCTTAGTGCTCCCCTAGGCTCCCTAAGGAACTCCCATGCCAAATTTCAACCCCCTAGGTTCAGTAGTTTGGGCTCTGCGTTGATTCTAAGTCAGTCAGTCAGTTTCTCCTTTTATATATATATAGATTTCATTGACAGGTATATACTTAGTCAATATTACTATCGATCAGAAATTCAATAATTCGTCGCTTAACCTACAATCTTACGTTTTGAGGTAATGTAATGAGCAATTATAATCAATTTATCTATACTTGGCATTTTTTTGGGCTTTAAACGACACTGTTTTAAAAACCTTTAGCGGTAAAACATTCGATACCATTTGCAAATTTAGTACAAGCTAGCACTAAATTTGTAAACTGTTTCGAGTTTTCTACCACTAAAGGTTTTTGATTTAGTGTCGTTTAAAGTCTGAAAAAAATGCCAAGTATAGATAAATGGATTATAATACGTTACTCGTGTCAGCTGAAAAAAGCTCATCTGATCATATTTTGCCAGTTCATTTCTATGTTGCCGCTGTTAACTTAACCACTGTTATTATTATTGATTAAAATACTTTGGTGGGTTGGCTCTCTTCACCGCAGCAGTAACAATATTTTATTCTGATTCTAATTCTGCTATTAACTCATTTTGAATAAAATGTGGATTGACTCTCTTCACTACCAAAGCGACGAATTGTATAACAGAATTTTTAACATTTATCAATAAAACAACGTATGTTCTAAAGTCTGTTTTTTTTCATTCAATGCAAAAAAAATAAACTGTCATGTTGACATATCAATACAAGCCAAGGCCTGTCAATGTCTGAATGTTGCTAGTACGTGGAAACCAAGTAACCCCATTTTACTTCCAAGTTAAAATTGTGTGTGCTACGTAGGTGTTTTATTTGGACTTTCCTCTTACAAGTAATTAAATTTTAATGTCTTTGATGTGATAAGTATTTTTGTTATATGAGCCTTCTAATCACGGTAAAAATAAATCTATCGATTACACCTTTAGATTTTATAGCGGTAACACCCCGTCATTTTTTTTGCATCGAATTAAAAAACGGACTTTAGGTAATAAATTGGTCGAACGCGGCTTAACCCGAGTTAGGTAAGTTCTAGAGATCATCGTGACGGTATCCCAGTTAATGAAAGGAGCGAAATAAGAAATTCTAGACTCATCTAAAAAGGTCCCGAGGACAAAGTTCGCTTGTTTGTCTTTGGGAATTAATTATGAATCAGTTCAATTTGCTCCGAAATAACAAGTTATTATTGTACAGGTGGATGTTTACTGAGGGTTTCCTTTGTGCAAAGAAAGCTTCGCGAAATGAATGAAAATAACATAGTAATTGTAATAACATAATAACATAGAAATAATTGATTTAGAAAATCCCCTATTCTTCTTCTTCTCCTTCTTCTTTTTTTTTCTTTATCTTATATTTAAAAAAGGATTGCTGTTCGTTAGTCTCACTAAAACTCGAGAACGGCTGGACCGATTTGGCTGATTTTTAGTTTTTTATAATTCTAGAATTCCAGCGAAGGTTTGAATGGTGAGAAAATATGGAAAAATTACGAAAACTTTCGCGGTACGAAGTTTGCCGGGACAGCTAGTCTCTTCTCTTCTTCTTCTAAATGAAAAAGGATTGCTGTTCGTTAGTCTCACTAAAACTCGAGAATGGCTGGACCGATTTGGCTGATTTTTAGTTTTTTATAATTCTAGAATTCCAGGAAAGTTTTAAATGGTGAGAAAATATGAAAAAAATACGAAAACTTTGTCGGTACGAAGTTTGCCGGAACAGCTAATAAGTATATACAAATAGATCAATATGGAGAAAATACAAGGTTGCGGAGTGTGTCTTGCTAGGAATTCGTCTTAGATTATTATTTTTATTGACATGTTTTGAATTTAAGGGATTTTTGAATGATTTAATTTCATATCATATTGAAATTGAATGCAGCTAATATTTAGTAAGTTTTAATTTAATATTCTACTTCGCTATCGCAATAGGGTCTCGTGTATATCCATACACCTGATGTTAGTTAAGGAAACAAATAAATTAAATTAAATTAATAAAAATAATAATAATAAAATCACGCCCGTTATCCCACAGGCAGAGCACCAATTACTAGAACCGGGTCCACGTTTTGCCGAGTTTATTAGTCCCAACGTGATAAGTGGCAAGCCTGTCGCCGTTATTTTACAATTTATCACCGAATGGTGTTGCTGTACAAACAAACAAATGTACGTAACAAAAGTCATTGGTACATGCGGGACTCGAACCCAGACCCTCATGATCGAAAAGCAAAGGTCAACCCCACTATGCCACTACCACTTTTTAAAAATAAAATAAAAATGTATGTACCTATATTGCGTTTCTTTATATTGCATACCTTAACTTCTAAATATTTTAATCGATTAAACATGTACGGTATCGTAAAAATTATGTAATTGTTAATAACATAGGCTACACACATTAGCAGGCGTGTATTATGTAGTAATCAATTTCTCATTCTCTCTCTCTATTAGGAAAAAGTCTAGCCCTAGAGCGGTTAAGACCTTTCCGTTAGGCGTAAGGCACGTAGGACGGACGCGGACGTGAGACGAGGGCACGAAAAGACGCGAGTTATATAGAGTTCGCGGTCGTTTCTTCGTCTTATCTATGAGGGCAGTGTATGGGACATATATTTTATATGAAGTGTAACATTAACAGTGTTACTTACATACAAAACTGTTGAATTTCAGCAGTCGGGTATTTTTTTTAGACTATTTTTTTCGTTTTTCCGACGTGCGTCATGCTGCAATGACTAAAGAATGTCGATGAAGCGAATGTGATTTGTCAGGATCGTGGCAGGTGGCAGTCCCTGGTCTCTGCCTACCCCTCTGGGATACAGAAGTGAGTTTATGTATGTATGTAAATTTTTCGTAAGGGGCCGTCCATAAATTACGTCATCGATTTTTTCAGATTTTAGACCCCCCCCCCCTATAATCATCCTATCGTCATTTCTTAATGACCCCCCCCCCCCTTCTCCCAAAATTGACGTCATTACTAGTTTGACAAAATAAAACATTGCAGATTTGAGAAAAATAGGGTATTATATGATTAAAACACTTGGTTATAGAATCACCTTTTATTATTTTTACTTTGGCAATTATCATTGATATAATATAACAAGATGAACGGTTAAGAAGATAATCATATATGTTTGTCACGCTTTAATTACCGATTTGTGAAACGGAGGTCACCAGATTCATACTAAATATATCGTTTTGGTGATCTTTTCGATATCTTACTTTGGTGCATAGCACGGGAAAGTCAAAACTAGTCTTTATGTAGGTCACAGACGGTAAAGTTAAAAAAGCAATTAAAATTAGGCACAAATGCGAATGCATTGTTTACGTAAATACTTGTTTTGAGTTAGTTTGCGATTGAAGGTCATCAAGCGATCTGATTTGTAGTGATTTTAAATATTTTTAATCATTGTATATTTTCAACTTTTAAATATGCCCACCTCTACATGTTTCACAGTCTAATTTGTTCGTATATTTGCTACTAAAGTGATACATTTATATTAACTCTGTTCAGGTTGACAGTCCTAAGTCTGTAAATTATGAAGAAAATTTGAAAATAATAGTAGATACAATCTGTTGTGATTATGAAAGAAATTGTGAGCTGGATATAGTAGGAAATAGGTAGACTAGACTCATCACTTGTGTCGCACGGCTCTTATCTCCACTCATACTCTGTTGTACGTCGTATGAGCTGGGATACAACGGTGAGTAAGATATGATTGGGATATAATGTGTCCCGGTGATCAAAGATATGAGATATAACAACTCCCTCTAAGGACACACTTTGCGCAAGTCTAGAGCGCAGGCCGCAGGTCCGCAGCGGTGGCGGTGCGCGCCAAAGACAAAGGAAGCCGACTTTGTTTAAACAGCGCCGATTTCTTTTATTCTCCGAGTCGCCGCCAATCTTCGTTTAATAAACACAGTGTCGCATACAAACTATTTTCATAGGTACGATGTTATTTATAGTTTAAAAAAATAATGTAGACATGCCTTGACCTTGTAATAAATAAATAAATAATGAGTTCAATAATTAATACCATTAAATACTTGTAAAATATCACAAGAACATTATCTTTCCTTAGTATGAGACATGTATTTAAGTATAAGTATAGTATTAATATGTACTTTTATTAATTATGTAATGTTGTAGTTATTATTTAAGTATTGTGTTTATTATCAATACATAGTATAAAACAAAGTCGCTTTCGCTGTCTGTCCTCATGTATGCTTAGATCTTTAAAACTACGCAACGGATTTTGATGCGGTTTTTTTAAATAGATAGACTGATTCTTAAAGAAGGTTTATATGTATAATACATGTAAGTACCACGGGCGAAGCCGGGGCGGGCAGCTAGTATTTTACTAGGCGTGCTGGAAGAAATTTCTTTTTAGAAATAATCTTTTTGTACGTGAAAAATAAACTATAAATAAATAAATAAGAATGACGTCAATTTCGAAACACCCCCCCCCCCCCCCATCTATCATTTACCGTCATCCGCAGACCAACCCCCCCCCCCCCTAATTTAGAATGACGTAATATATGGACGGCCCCTAAGAGTATTTTCATTACTAACGTATTCCTAGCTCACTTACTTGCTTTTTGTACTGGTCGGACTCTTCCGACAAAATAACATATAAGAGAAAGAATCCGGAAGAAACCCGCTTACGAAAATTTGTTGCAAATCGCATGTGAGATCATTATATCCATATTTTTGTATACTGGTTTACTCTGTTTTGCTAGGAAGAAGTCGCTAATAGGGAAGCCATTAAAACTTTTAATGAATTAAACTCGCCTTATAACTTGACGTTTAAACTGTACCAAACGAGCAAGCACTTTTCAATCAATCAGTACTCAGCTTATAAATGCATCAGCACTACAAATGGCAGACGCATTCCGAAATTGAGCTCGGCCACTTAAAGAATCACTGCAAATTGTCCTGCCAACGTCCTTAAGATTTGGACTCAAAGTCCATTTTCGTTCGAATCGAGTTCCAAATCAAACTGGTCTATTTCAAGAGGTTGAACGGCCGTTGATAAGCTTAGGGATTTTCTCTGGCGATTTTCTTCTTTGTTCCTAAGTTGGAGTAGAAAAAACTGATTTTCAAGGTCGTCGCTCTTAAAAATTACTTAAGTAAGTAAGTATAGCTTCAAAGGATATAAATAAATGTCGATCACTAAGCTTAAGCAACATACGCCATTAGTAATAATGTACGGCTGCCCCCAGTGGAAATGAAACCCACGACCTCTGTTTTGGTTGCTAAACGCCTTAACTTCTAGACCAATAGGGCAGTGAAATGTTGTGACAGTATGCAGAGATTATTGATAGACACAGGGCTATACAAAGTATCCAAGGCCTAGCAAAATTATAGATCTCAGCCAGACGCCAATTTAGTAGGGTCCTTGTTTTGTTAAAAAAGATTACAAGCCTCCACCAATCTGGACTTCGCCCCCGTGGTGGAATATGGCCTATAGGTACCTTCCTCAGGGAAGAGACCCGTGCCCCTCGGTGGGGACATAATGGGTCGATTATGATGATGTTAAAAAAAATTAAGACAATTTTCAAATGATGGTGATTGAGCCAACTTTTTGCCTGGATTGTTGACGACCTTTGAGGCGTAGTGGTTAGCGCATCTGCTTCTCATGCGAGAGGTCCCGGGTTTGAACCGCGGCTGGGGAGAAAAAAAACCCGGTCTTGGATGTTTACATGTTTGTGATGTCGCTGTTTCTGGTTCCCACGACACAGGGTATCCTAGTGTGGGGCCAAAGCAATGCATGTAGGTACCTGCATGTAAATGTTTACGTTTATTGTTATCAAAATTCCCTTGACTACGACCGCGAATTTCATCACCAATTTCTTACCGAGTTCCAGCTCAGCCTCGGCATCCTCCGAGATGGTCTTCATGACGTCAGCGCCAGGCTCGTAGGCCGGTGACGTCATATCCGCATCCGTCACATCGTCGAAGAACGAGACGCGCGCGCGGCTTGCACGCCGCGCGCACTCGCTGCACGACCGTTGCAATGTTGCGGGGTGTACACTTACACTAGGTGTTACACTTAAGTGACGATAGCGCGTATAGGAAAAGTGAGCATCTTTATGCGGAATTTTTGTAATGACCGCGATCACTCAATACGCACTGGAAGGACGACAGTTTTAATTTGAGGCGTTTACATACTATACACTCAAGTTACACTGAAGTGACGACCGTACGGAAAGAAAAAGTGAGCATCTTTATGCGGAATCTTTGTAATGACCGTGATCACGCAATATGCACTGGCAGGACGACTGTTTCACTGTTGAGGTGCTTTCATTTACACTCAATGTTACACTGAAGTGACGACCGTAAGATATATTGACGATAGAACAAAAAATGTTCTTCAGTATAATAACCTTCTTTTACAGCTCAAAAAACTGCTCTTACTACGGGAAATTCCCTTGGGAAAAATAAATGAATTTTAGTATGGAAATATAAAATACTCTTCAGAAAGCTACTTTCTACCACAGGAATTTTCCACGGAACTAATGTAGCTGTTTCCACGGAAACGTTTTTGCCACCCGTGGGAAGCCGGAGCGGATCGCTAGTAAAAAATAATTAGCAAGTCAAAGGGCGAAGTCGTAAAGAATGTCAAATGGAATCAAGTAATGGAAAATGGAATGGTTATGTAATGGATTGGTGACGTAGTTTTCAATTTTGATTTAAATGTGATAGACATTTTAAGAAGTTATACTACTGAAAGTTATACTAAAACGACGATCGTGCGTATAAGGCAAATGAGCATCTTTACGCGGAATCGCCGTAATGCTACAAAAATCTGCACTAAAAGTTTACAATGTGTTGTGCTTACTAAAGTTTTAGTCCAAATTGTCAGTACTTTTTGCATGATAAATGATAAATGTATTTATATCCACCTACATTCCACACATTCCTTGAATCGCTCGTAGCCTACACTGCCTGAGTGATCTTAAACGATCACTAAGGCTAAGCAACATACGGCGCGTTCAGTCTATGGATGGGTTACCGTCTATGACTAACGCTAGTGGCATTTTTCCGAGCGGTCCTGTGCTTCGCAAGGCACATTAAGCAGTTGGTGCTGGCTGCCGTCGATAGATGGCAGTCGTTAAGCCAAGTCAGAGGCCTTGGCGGCTTGAAAACTTCTGACTGTAAGACCAACCACTAGTCTTACAAGCCTCCACCAATCCGGACTTGGCCCCCGTGGTGGAGTATGGCCTATACCTACCTTCCTCAGGTAAGAGACCCGTGCCCCTCGGTAGGGACATAATGGTTGATGATGACTTTGAATTACAGAATACGCAAACATTTACGCGGTGTTGATTGGAGAACGCTGTGAACTGAAAGAGGATGTAGAATTTAGACAGGAATGCTGCATGGGTTTGGGCGTGTGGAGAGGATGAAGGAACCAATGGCCGCATTTAGCTTAACACATCGATGAGTAATCGATTACAAAGTTTCTGCTGAACGCACACGAAAATCCGATGACTGACAGCGATTTATAGCAATCGGACGTAATTTTTGCCATCGGATTTGAATTCCGATGAGAAGCAGCGATTCGTTCACAGAAAAAAGTTGCTGTCAAACGTAATTTGTGTTTGATGCTGTAAATTTTCGCGGTTACATGAATTACTTCTACTCGTACTTTCATAATAGTTTGTTTACAACCTAAACGATACTAACATGGAAATCTTCAACATGGAAGCGCAAAACCGTGTTCAGCAGAATCCATCGAAAATTGTAATCGGACGCGTAATCGATGACTTAGCAATTACTCATCGATGTGTTAAGCTAATGTGGCCAATATCGACGAAACAAATAGGTATATCGACTGAATGTGACTGGAATGGTGGTAAGGGACGCCCCAGGCGGACACATATCGACCAATTAAGGTATAAATTAGCAAAGGCCCCGAAACGGCGTGCGTGCATGCAACGACTGATTAATGTCGTTGAAGCGAAAGTTTTTTGATTTGTCAGGATCGTGGTAAGTGGCAGTCCCTGGTCTCTGTCTACCCCTCTGGGACGCAGGCGTCAGTTTATGTATGTATGTATTTAATTTTCTTCACCTTGACGGCGCACTCGAGAAGTCTAGCGTAGATCGATATGAGCCATAAGAGCTTTTTACACGTAGGTACTAATACGCGGGCGTTGAGTTCTAGCGTTTTAAAAATTAAACGCTCTACTATTTGCTGGATACCAAGCTAAAACTGTGACGACCTCTGTGGCGTAACGGTTAGCGAATTTGCTTACCATGCGAGAGGTCCCGGGTTTGATCCCTGGCTGGGGAGAAGAAAAAAAACCCAGGTCTTGGATGTTTACATGTTTGTGACGTCGCTGTTTCTGGTTCCCTTGACACAGGGTATCAGGGTATTTGAAGCCAGAAGCAATGTATGAGCCTGTATGTAAATGTTTATGTGTTGCATGAATTTTGTTCCCATATATCTTTATAGGGAGCCCATTATGCGTCCCATTATAGGGCACAGGGCTTCTCTCAAAGAGAGGGTATGGTATTGAACGTGCCCACCGAACTGGCGATTTTAAGCGCTGAGGCATTGCAGAGCTCAGATCTCATCGCTTAGGTTTCTTCTTAGGTTTAGGTTTTTCAGAAATGAAAATATTATCATCATCAACCCATTATGTCCCACCGAGGGGCACAGGTCTCTTCCCTGAGGAAGGTATAGGCCATACTCCACCACGAGGGCCAAGTCCGGATTGGTGGAGGCGTGTAAGACTAGTGGCTGGTCTTACTGTCAAAAGTTTTCAAGCCGCCCTAAGGCCTGACTTGGCTTAACGACTGCCATCTATCAACGACAGCCGGCACCAACTGCTTAACGTGCCTTGTGAAACACGGAACCGCTCGGAAAAATGCCACTAGCGTTAGTCATAGACGGAAACCCATCCATGGACTGAACGCGCCGTATTTTGCTTAACCTTAGTGATCGTTTAAGATCACTCAGGCAGCCCAGGCTACGAGCGATTACTACCGCTCCTGTTTATCTGTCAAATCAATGTTAAAGGTAGGTTCGCAGTTAGACGTAGGTCGAAGGAGCCAGTCCCCAGCTGCCAATCATGGGCGTCATTTTTCCTTTCCCTTTCAACGCTATGTTTGTTACATTGTTAGCAAGGACTCGTTATCTTCGCACTTCTAGAGTACCGAAACATAGAAAGTCAACTTCAACCGCATCTTATACAGACACTGAAGTTTTCCTAAGCTCTAAAACTACGAGTAATTTTTTTTTTCGTTTTCTCATCTTTACCTGACGACGACAAAGCTAAAAGGGAGCTCGGTAATTACTTTAGTAGTCTTTACAATTATGTGTTAATATGTATGTATATGTTTATATGTATGCGGCAAGCTGAAGACAGGGCGCTATGGCGCTCATTAGGGGAGGGCTATGTCCAGCAGTGGACTAATATAGCCTGATGATGATGATGATGATGATGTATGTATGTAAAAAAAGTGTGTTTATATTTACGGATGTTAACCGTTGCGTATAAACTACTGATTAGATTTTGATTCTGGATGCTGACAATAGATTCGTTACAATAGTAAAATTCGATTAAAATTCATGACTTGTGTTACGTAAAAGAAGTAGGCGGATTCTGATTTATTTATATCGTTTCATCTATTTCAAATGAAATATTTTATGAAATGCAAGGTTTCAAGATTGTTTTTAGTTTAGAATTATAAATTATTAATGTAGTATGATAATACCTTTTCCAATGATCAGTCGTTTGAAAATCTCATAAATACACTTGAGAGCAAAAGAATCGAGCCACCACTGATCCTGACCTTTTTCTATAAATATTTAGGTTTTTATACACGGAATAGTAACAAAACGCATATCGTATAAAAGGTTAATAAATACCCTTTTAAATGAGAGTAGTTTTCTGTAAATTTTCGATTCACAGAAAAAGATAAAGAGCGTTGAATAAAAATATCGACATTCGGTCGCTTTCAATACTACTGGTGCATTACATAAAAAGTCTGAAATTTCGTTTTATTCAATAATAAACATTTACGAGACATTCGGTTAACTCAGTCCAGTTAATAAACATCACATTAAAACCCTGTTAAGTGTTTTCAAATGGATACAACACCTGCAGAAGCCGATCAAGCTGTAGCTTTACTGGAAACTGGCTACAGTCAACGTGATGTGGCTCGCAGACTTTATTTAAGCCAAGCAGCAGTACAGAGAGTCTATCGTAGATATCTAGAGACCGGGGCCTTTGTACGACGACCTGCTACCGGCCGGCCCAGAGCAACTACAGCACGTGATGATCGCTTTATCACAACATCTTGGCTACGTGACCGCGATTTTAATCCTGTTCAGCTGCATTATCAGCTACCAGAAGTACGAGGGGTAGCTATCAGTACATGGACAATTAGCAGGAGACTAAATGAGCCCAACCTGATATCCCACAGACCTGCAACTGGTCCAAAATTAACAGTAGCTCATCGCCGAACTCGTCTGGAATTTTCTCGAGCGCACGTGAATTGGACGTTAGAAGATTGGAGCCCTGTTTTGTTTTCTGATGAGACAAGAATTTGTCTTTTTGCTTATGATGGCAGAAACCGAGTTATGAGACATCCCGGTGAATAATTTGCGCAATGTTGCATCCGGGAAACTGTGAGTTTTGGAGGTGGATCAATTATGGTGTGGGGAGGATATTGCTAAACGGGAAAACGAACTCGCTGTCTTGGATCCAGCCAATCAAGGGACCGGGGGACGTGGTTTAACTGCTCACCGTTACATTTCCGAAGTTCTCAAAGAACATGTTGTGCCCTATGCTGGCTATGTTGGCGAAAACTTTTTGTTTATGCAGGACAACGCTAGGCTCCATACTGCAAGAGTGGTGACAGATTATCTGGCAACTGTCGGTATTCGGAAGATGTCCTGGCCTGCTCGAAGCCCAGACCTGAACCCAATAGAGCATCTTTGGGACGAGCTAAAACGGTGACATCGAGCTAGGGTTCCTGCCCCATCGTCAATTCCAGCACTCAAAGCCGCGGTTCTTGAAGAATGGGAGAACATACCTCAAGAACCAATCATAACTTTGATAAGATCGATGAGTACTGGACTACAAGAGTGTATTAGGGCACGAAGGGGCAACACAAGCTACTAAAATTTTATTCACGACTTTATTTACTTTTTTTTAATTGTAATTCTGGTGATTTTCAAACTTGTCTGTTCTGCCTAAAAGGAATGTTTTTGTAAAAAATTCAATTTCAGTTAGCTATTGATAAGTAAAATCGAAAAAAACCTGATTTCCTAACAGCTAAAACAGTATTTTTTCATTAAACGTAAATCTTACTTACATACTATCGTTAATAACAAAGATATTAGGTTATTAGTAACGAAACTGGGGCTGGCTCGATTCTTTTGCTCTCAAGTGTAGATAGATAGAGAACCCTTTATTGTACATAAAAAAAGAAATTACCCAGGTATTTACTCTGTTTTGCTCAGCTTATTTACTTTGTGACCTAATAGAATAGATTAAGAGAAAAGTTTATTTTGGCTCTGCCACTGCTATGTCTTAAATATACCCTATCTAACTTTCCTGAGTTAACCTTCTGTACTTACAGCCCTCTTTCCTTCTTCAACCGACAGCTCGTTTGTGTCACACTAATGGTTATTCCCGTTCCTTACTGGTGATCTGTACAGACACACTCTCAGTTCCTCGAGTCGGGTCGCCACTGGATTCATTATTGGCATCCTGGGATATAATGGTCGACAGTACTGTGTAAATCCTATCGAAATGGCCTCTTTAAACAACTCAAGCTCAGAGGCAGTCTGAACTGAGAATCAATAAAAACGCATGTTATGCCAAGAGCGTTTGATTATGTTTTTAGAACTAACTGGGGCCCGAATTTGTCTCCGCAGGATTAGCTTGATATTAAGAATCCTATTTCTAAATTCAGATCATTCAGTAAATAATCTATCAGTAAATGCATTCTGCGGGAAGACGCTGGATGCAAGCCGCTTCCGACCGGTGTTTTTGGAAATCCATGGAGGAGGCCTATGTCCAGCAGTGGACTTCTTGTGGTTGAATGATGATGATGAAATGCATTCTCATCTAGAACCCGAAACCGACGTGCGTGGATGCAACGACTAATGAATGTCGATGAAGCGACTGTGATTTGTCAGAATCGTAGCAGGTTGCCACCTGAACCGACTGCCGTCTATGGTGTCTGCCTCAAACTCAAACTCTCATACATACTCTTACGCTTTCTTCAATATATACTCACGCCCTCTCTTTTTCATACATACTTTCACGCTTTCTTTTCCTCTCACACATTCTTTAATGTTCTCCCTCACACACATAATCTCAAGCTCTCCCTTCCACACAAATTATCACACATTCTCTCTCACACATACTCTTACGCTTACTTCAATATAAGTACAATAACTCGCTCTTTTTCTCACACGTACTCTCACGCTCTCTTTTCCACTCATACATACTTTAACGCTCTCTCACAGATACTCTCACGCTCGCTCCTCAAACATACAGTGTTACGATCTCTCTCAAACATACCCTCACACATTTGCACTCGCCTCTTCTCTTTAATTTTTCTGTTACACACAAAGAATTCCCTCACTCGCACTAGCCCTTTTATTTCCCCTCTCTCTCTCTCTTTTATCTTTCTCACACTCTCCCTAAGACTCCCTCACAATATCTCACTCGAACTATTCTCTCACTTATCCGTTTCTTTCCTTATTTCTATTCAAGAGAGGCCAACACGCCGTCAATAAATCCGGCCCATATTCCAAGATCATCTTCGGTAATCCAGCCAACAAAGGACACCACTTGTCGCCAATTGACAGACGTGAATTGGCCCGTATTCATTTAACTTGCCTCACGTCAAAAAGGTCCTATGTTCCATGTGATTCCTGCTTGTTTAAATTACTGTTATCTGAGTTGCGTGCGTTCGTGAATTTGTAGTAGAAATACAGGAGTATGGCGTAAGTTTTTATCAAATGCTGCGGAAGAGAAATGAAACAGAGCACGCTCCAATGCAATAGACGGTCTTTATTAATATTACTTATGACCTCTGTAGCGCAGTGGTTAGCGCATCTGCCTACCATGCGAGAGATCCCGGGTTCGAATACTGGCTGGGGCCAAAAAAAAGAATCCCACGTCTTGGATGTTTACATGTCTGTGACGTCGCTGTTGCTGGTTCCCACGATACAGGGTATCCTAGTGTGGGGACAGAAGCAATATATGTGCCTGTATGTAAATGTTATGTTATTATTAATTCTACAGGTATTTAGTACAAAGGCGTACTTAATGCTAAATAGCATTGTCTTTCATTATCCACCGGTGACGATTGGTGGAAAATAACAAAAAAAAAATCTTACACCCAGCATAAATTCTGTTAACGAGATCACGCGCTCTTAGATGATTAGCGAGGTTATTTTTTCATTGCGATAAAAAAAATCAAGTTCCTAAATTCCAAACAAGGTCGACATTTTAACACTGTAAAACTTTTTTGTAACAGGTATCTACGATGGTTTTAATTAAAAAAACGTGTTCTCCCGGCTTAGCTTATTCAATGCCAACGATTTTGACACACGATTTTTTATAACGCAAACGATACCAAACGTCTGACCTGCCCTTACGGCCTGGTTCGTTTTTTAAGCATGTTTTCCATAGAGGTAGAATAGAATAGAATAGAGACGGCAAAAACGTATGCCGATTCATAGTTTTTATTACGCACCATAATATTATGAATCGCTCGTAGCCTGGGCTGCCTGAGTAATCTTAAACGATCACTAAGGTTAAGCAACATACGGCGCGTTCAGTCCATGGATGGGTGACCGTCTACGACTAACGCTAGTGGCATTTTTCCGAGCGATTCCGTGCTTCGCAAGGTACGTTAAGCAGTTGGTGCCAAGTGGTGATGGATGGCAGTCGTTAAGCCAAGTCAGAGGCCAAGTTAGGGCGGCTTGAAAACTTCTGACAGTAAGACCAGCCACTAGTCTTACAAGAGTCCACCAATCCGAACCTGGCCCCCGTAGTAGGAGGGAGTTGGCCTCTACCTTCCTCAGGGAAGAGACCCGTGCCCCTCGGTGGGGACATAATGGGTTGATGATGATTACGCACCATATATTATAGAAGTACTTTAAAAAATCTTGAATAAATAGTATAAAACCTTGTAAACTTTTAGTCCGGATCAACTTACGGGTGTTTTTATCGGAAGAGTCCGACCAGATTTCGCTCCGATTCGCAAATCATGGTGAGCAGAGACGGAGCTTGCGTCGTCAGTTGCTCGTTTCTGACTCCGGGATAAAGGTGATAATGTGTAGTGTTTATGAAAGCTTTGAGATTTTTTCTGTGTCCCATTTGACGACCTCTGTGGCGCAGCGGTTAGCGCATCTGACTACCATGCGAGAGGTCCCGGGTTCGAATCCAGGCTGGGGACAAAAAAAACCCAGGTCTTGGATGTTTACATGTTTGTGACGTCGCTGTTTCTGGTTCCCACGACACAGGGTATCCTAGTGTGGGGCCAGAAGCAATGACTCAATTCCTCAATGAGGAATTGAGTCCTACCTCATGCGTCGGCAGCTGCGATGGTGCGGTCACGTGTCACGAATGGCAGAAGAGCGAGTAGCAAAGTGCATCTTTTACTCAGAACTTGAGGAGGGCAAGCGTAAGCAGGGCGGTCAACTCCTTAGGTACAAAGATGTGCTGAAGCGCCATATGAAGAGATGCAGTATAGAGCCCTTGCTATGGGAGCAACAGGCGACAAATCGCCAGGAATGGAGGGCTCTTATCAACACCAAAGTCTTTGAGTTTGAAACTCTTAGGCGATCGGAGCTGGACGCGAAGAGAGATGCCTGCAGAGCCCGTCCACCTGCTGCGATCAATTATAATTATGTTAACTGTGTGCTCACATGTCTGTAATGTGGCAGAGCCTTTATAAAAAAGGTTGGCTATGCGAGCCATATGCGAGCGCACCAACGCCAACAACACAGGAGCTGAAGTAGTCGCCGTAACCGAAATCGGTCGGGACCATCATCAACATCATGTGCCTGTATGTAAATGTCATGTCATGTCATGTCATTTCTACACCCATAGGTATCTCGTATTTAAATATCTAACTCTCTTAGTATTAGATCATCATCATCATTAACCACGTGTCTGATTATTAATTTTATTCCAACGTGCACAGTTTTTTAAGACCCGTTTGAAAAGGCCCGTATTTTATTAAACCACACACAATAATTCGTTTATAGGTAAGTTAAAAACCAATTTACTTGTTCCTCAAGAGAATTTCGCAGTTCGTGAGAAAACGAATCCTTACTCCAGAGAGTTAGTCTGAGAACAATTCCTCAGCGCCGAGGGAGTTTTGAAGTGACGTTTTTTACTTTTTTTGGTGATAGAGTGATACCGAGTTGTTTTAGGTAACAACCCAGTCAGAATTTGTATTTTAAAACAACTCTTGAGTTTTTTTTTAGAATGTCTTTTTTTTGTTTGTAATATTTGAATCGAATATTGCAGCCTTTTGGAAATTTAATTCGTTTCGTCCGCGGTGGGCACGCGAGGTTATTAAAGCGCATACTCTCCCTCTCTCTGAGAGAAGACCTGTGTCCTACAGTAGGACGTATAGAGGCTGCTTACATTGCATTTAAATCGTGTTGCAATTTGGACAAATACTTAGCGTCTAGATGAAGGCCTGGTTTACATTTGCTTTACTTTCATTCTTTTTAAACACGCTTTTCATTGAGGTAGAATGTAATAGAGACGCCAATTCCTTTTAAAAGTATGTACAATTAGCAAATAATAAATAAGTAATGGTGGGTTGTATGCTAAAACTTTCGTAAGCACTACACAATACACATTGTAAACTTTTAGTTTCGAGACGAGCAACAGACGACGCGAGCTCTGTCTCTGCTCACCATGATTAAGCTCTGCGAATCGGAGCGAAACCTGGTCGGACTCAGCCGATAAAAACACCCGTAAGTTGATCCGGACTAAAAGCTTACAAGGTTGTACCTATACTATGTATTGAAGATTTTTTTAAAGTACTTCTATAATATTACGGTGCGTAATAAAGACTATGAATCGGCATACGTTTTTGCTGTCTCCATAATTAAGCTCTGCGAATCAGAGCGAAATCTGGTCGGACTCTTCCGACAAAAGTCGAGTAAGTGTATCCGGAACAAAGTTTATAATAATATTTATAATAATACAAAGTTTATAATAGTTTATAAAATATAGTGCTTACGAAAGGTTTAGTTAAAAAAATAGTAATATATCTTTGACAAAATGCGCTTATTTTTGTTTGAAACAGAATTTACAAACGTTTTCTAATGCAATATTAATGTTTGTTTCAAGAATGTACTAAAATACAGTATAATTTTATGTGCATTAATTTACTTATTCCTTTTTTTCTCGCTGAGCAATTCAAATATTGTTTTCGTTTGTTTTAATTGTTATATGTAACTGTAAACATAAACAAACATAAACATTTACATACAGGCACATACATTGCTTCTGGCCCCACACTAGGATGCCCTGTGTCGTGGGAACCAGAAACAGCGACGTCCCAAACATGTAAACATCCAAGACCTGGAGTTTTATTTATTTCTTTCTCCCCAGCCGGGGTTCGAACCCGGGACCCCTCGCATGGTAAGCAGAATCGCTAACCGCTACGCTATAGACGTCGTCGTGTGTATAATATATTCAATATACCTTAAATCTTACAGCGCATTAACTTAGACTGTAATGCTGAAAGATTTTGTACGACATACCTTTAAAAATAAACAAAAAATTTATTTATTGCGTTTTAAGATCGGTTGAAAACTTGTGGAGTGGTCACGAAAATTTGCACATATGGGCAAACTCGCGACCTGCTTGGTCTAGCCTTGATTCCATACATTTAAGGTTTCTTTTTATTTTTTATATTACTAAAGCATTGTTACATAGCCGATTGTATACTGTTTTGCTTATTTTTATTTGTAATGTTTTTTTTTATTATTATACCTGAATAAATTATTATTTTATATTAGCTTATTTTCTTAAGTCGTCACACATTAATAATAATAGCTTCCACGTACCACAATCACTTGCCCTGTGGGGTCATTATGTAATTTTCGCAACGGATATTCATACGTCTTAAAAATTCATGTATACCACTACTGTATAGCACTATCTTCTTTTAAGACCCTATGTTAGAGCGAGACAGTACTCCGTACGACGTCGGTTTTTGTCGTGTTGACGTGACTTTTTAAGACGTATGAATATCCGTTGCGAAAATTACATAATGAGCCCACTGGTCCCAAACTAGGATACCCTGTGATACGGTAACTTGGCGAGGACATCACAAACATCGAAAAACACCCAATGCTTTTATTTTTACGGTTGTAATAAAAATATATAGGTAGTTACAACGTAACGACGCTAAGATACTTTTGCGCATAATTTCCGACTCTATTTAGATACTTTTTACGGATCTAATTAACGTTTTACTGACATCGCGTTTACGACGTATTCGAACCTTATAATAATTCTCAGAGTACCTAGCACAAGGGTAGAGTAGGGAGGGTTTTATCTAAAACGCGTTCTATAATTTAGGGTAGACTGATAGAAAATTCATGTGATTGATTGGTTGATTGAAAAGGATAATAAAATTAAGCGAAAGTTCTTTGACTGTCTTGCACTGACTCTTAAACATCACTTCAGGGGTGCAATTACGTAAGTCATCCACTGTAGGGAGTTGTCTGAGTTAGCCTACTCTGAACTGTCAAATACATACATAATTTGACACATTGGAGTTGCCTGAATGCTTAACCCGATAGAGTGGAAAGTTACGTAATGCAAGTGCTGGATCCATTGCAGTTTGAAAAAAAAACAGTTTAGATTCGGTTTTCGTGGAGAGGTTTCGAGGGTTCATAAAACAACGATACATTTTGTAATTTTTGTTTTAACGATATCAAATGATTTATTGTTGACGTGTCAAATATAGAATTCCGTAAAAAAAAAATTTCACGTTTGCCTTTTTAATTTTAATTGGTATCACTGGAAACTGACCACTTGTATGATCTCATTTGATGACGTTTTTCCGTGCATGACGTACTCGTAAATTACGGCCCCTTTTTTCTTTTAAAATTAATGAAAGCCCGCTAAGCTTAACTATATTATCGAAAAAACATTTTTTTTAAGACTATGCCAATTGTCGGTAAATTCAATGTCAAATTTTTAATGTCGGCCACACAACCATAATTCAACGGTTGGATAAATCCCTGACGATTATTTCTCTTTTGTTATTATTGTAGCTTCACGCCATTATCATGAACCTATCTTAGCTAAATCCCCCGGGATTACGCGTAAGTTTATATATTTATGATTTTGCCAGTACGAGTAAAATACTATTTGAGTTACATACATTTAAAAGGTATTATCGATAAAATATTCTTCAGGTGCTACCTGAGAAAACGTCTTTAATTAAAATGACAAGTCTCTAAAAAGTTTCAATCACATCTTCGTCATGGTCACCTACGTTAAATTACAGCCAACAAAGTAGCAAATACCAACTAACAAATAAATCAATCAATCAAACAAATATTTCTCACTAAATTGAATAAGTACCTAACCTAAATACTTTTTGGTCAATATTTTTTTTATGCCTTTCATTAAGATAGGGCAACAAAACATTCTAAAGCGCCGTAACTTCTATGAAAAACTTTTTATTCCACCTAGCACTCCTCAGCACAAACTTTTTGTTTACTCAAAGAAAACACCAAACAGTTTTTTAAACAAGGCACAAAATGTAACTCGCTGGCAATCCAGCATTTCACAAAAGAAAAATAACTGTTAATTTTTTCTCGCGTATTCGAAATTCAAATTCGATCGCTCCGACGAACTCGAAAGCGCGCGAATCCGAAAGGACGTTAGCTACCGGCGCGTTCCATTTCCAAACTGAAGAAGAAAATACCGCACGTGGTGGAAAATATTTCCGCCGCCGAATCACGAAAGGATTGAACCACCAAAGCTTACCGATGAAATATAAACTCTAACGACAAAACGTAGAAGATAATTTTCAATGGCAAAAAAGTTAGAGCTTCCTGCCAAATTCATTAATTCATGAAACGGCTTGATATCGAAAACTAACGCTAAATACTATAGAGATAAGTCTAGTGTGTGTTAGAACTACGATTTTTTTTAATAATGGAAAACTTAATGGCATGTGCTTCGGCAAAGTTCGGATAAAATCGGGGTTTTTCCGGCACCTCATTAGGCATAAGCTTTAGTATGCAAACAATGGACTACATTCCACGGTAGTTATACAGGGTGGCCAACTCTGTATAATGTATAAAACTTTTTCGCTGCCATTTAGTTTTGGCGGGAAATAGACAGTTGTTGCATGAAACTTTGTCTACTTTGTGTAGATACGGTAAAGTTACGGAGCGTTTACGACTCAAAATCGTGTTTTAATTGCTAAAACGTTCTGGTTAGCCCAGTCATGTAATAGTAGTTTACTAAAGTTTTTATCAATTGTAGACAATTTAGGGTCTCTCAATATGCCAATTCTTTAACTCGTGTACCTACAGGATCTCAGTATCTAGTTAGAAGGCGTTCAATTATACCTACTCTGTGAATTTAGCACCACTTTTATCGGCATTAAAGTACTCCTAATGGCTAGTTAGGTAAATAAGTTATCTGTTTACACTTACGCACACACAAACACACAAAAAACTTTCGCTCTTTCTCTATCTCTCTCTCTCTCTCTCTCTATCTATCTATCTCTCTCTCTCTCACACACACACGCACACACACACACACACACTCACACACACACACACACACACACACACACACACAACTTATAGCTGCAAACGATGGCAATATTGATAACTAATAGCTATGCTAATAGCTTGGGTGTTAGAGCGATATCTTTTAGTTATATTTAACTTATTTGACTGAAATTGACTGCATAATTCCACATTTCAACTTTATATTTTACTCCACTTCGGTAGTTTCCGATAAGTCCAAGGGCACGGAAGTCACCCAATCTGGATGAACATGAGTTTTTAATTCAGCAGACTGGAGAAAACGATTTGTTTTGACTGCGATTTGCTTGAAAGCGTTCTTTCTTTATTTTAGCGAGCATTCTGCCTTCAAATGAGCTTTTTATCAGTGCGGGAGACGAGGCTTGGCATTCTTTCCCAATTACAATCTTTATACAGGGTGTAGTTGAAATAACGCATGACATACATTTATTTTTTTATTTTTTAAGCGGAAGTTTGGAATTACTTTTTTTTACTGAAAACAAATACTATTGACTAAGAATTGCAGTTGATTATGTGAAATGTGATTAGTTGACATATCGATAAATCATTAAAAAAAATGTATGTGGTGTAAAATGTAATGGAATCAATAGAAACTGACCACTCGTAACTTCGGATTCCAGTTGATGACGTTTCGCCTGACGTACTTCCGGTAACGTAAACTACGATCGACTATGACGAAACTACGATAGTTACATACATTGCTTCTGGCCCCACACTAGGATAGGAATTAATGAAAGCACAATAATATTGTAGTTAATCCTATCATTCATTATTCTTAATATTAAAATCTATTTTTAGACAAAAGCAATGCTAAATTTGTGTTTATATTTGATATGTTATATATAATTATATATATATATTTTAATTTATTATTTATTCTATATACCTGGATGCAATGGATAAATACTTAATCGTAAGTGCATAGTTTACAGAAGGTATATATAAGTGCATAGTTTACAGAAGGTATATATATATATATATATACCTTTTGTAAACTATGCACTTACGATTAAGTATTTATCCATTGCATCCTATATATATATATATATTCTACACACATATTTATCTATAAGTATGTAACTATTCTAGCTGCTGTCTGTGCGGTAATATTCCTGTTTTTATTTTATGTTTTTTTTCACGTAAGTTTTAATTTATATTCTTTTTCATCATAACGAAAATTGCTCGTGGCCTGGGCTGCCTGAGTGATCTTAAACGATCACTAAGGTTAAGCAACATACCTCGCGTTCAGTCCATGGATGGGTCACCGTCTATGACTAACGCTAGTGGCATTTTTCCGAGCGATTCCGTGCTTCGCAAGGCACGTTAAGCAGTTGGTGCCGGCTGCCGTCGATAGATGGCAGTCGTTAAGCCAAGTCAGAGGCCTTAGGGCGGCTTGAAAACTTCTGACAGTAAGACCAGCCACTAGTCTTACAAGCCTCCACCAATCCGGACTTGGCCCCCGTGGTGGAGTATGGCCTATACCTTCCTCAGGGAAGAGACCCGTGCCCCTCGGTGGGGACATAATGGGTTGATTATGATAACGAAAATTGCATGTTTGTCTCTAAATTTTGTCATGTTTGCTCGTATAACCTCATATATGTTAAAACTGTTTTTGGGCGTCCGCGATACAGGTTTTACCTAGTGCGGGGTTTTACCTACCGCTGTGTATCGCTCATGTAAAATTCTTTTACGGCAATAAATATTTTTGTATTTTGTATTTGCACCAAGCTTAACGATTTTATCGAAAAAAGATATTTTTTTTTTAGTAAGATGTACATTTGAATATTTGATATTTTTGGCTGGTGCTGTTAGGACTACCTCCTTCTCTCAGAGGGACAGATAATATGGGCTTTATTAATAACGCTAGTGGCATTTTTCCGAGCGGTTCCGTGCTTCGCGAGGCACGTTAAGCGGTTGGTGCGTTAATCATAGAACGGACACCCACCCATGTACTGAACGCGCCTTATGTTGCTTAACCTTCGTGATCGCTTAAGATCACTCTGGCGGCCGAGGCTAAGAGAGATTCTGTTAAAATCAATCAATATAGTTCGCATATTTTGAATCACGTGTGAGTGCAGCTGGTAGTAACGAAATAGATCATGAAATACCTCTTCCTCAAAATGCAAAGTGAAGTTGGATAGGCTAGTTAAATATAAGCATTCAGTCTATAAATAAGACTGGAAGAAATGTTTTCATTAAGGCCGCCTCCGGGACGGCTTTACGATATCGTAAAATATATCTCAGTGAAGCTAATAACTGGGAGAAGATAGTAATGTAGAAGTACGACTTTGGAAAACCCTCACGCTTGTAGACTAGAGTGGGGTAGGCAGGGATTATGTTATTAAGTTGGTAATCACGAACTCTAACCGATGTTAGAGTTCGTGATTTGATTACCAAGTGATATTTTTTTGTTATAGTTATTTTTGATAAAATTGTCGTTACTTACTGTATTTATGCTTTACTATGCATGCAGTCCATGGATGTGTCACCGTCTATGATTAACGCTAGTGGCATTTTTCCGAGCGGTTCCGTGCTTCGCAAGGCACGTTAAGCAGTTGGTGCCGGCTGCCGTCGATAGATGGCAGTCGTTAAGCCAAGTCAAGTCAGAGGCCTTAAGACGGCCTGAAAACTTCTGATAGTAAGACCTGCCACTAGTCTTACAAGTCTCCACCAATCCGGACTTGGCCCCCGTGGTGGAGTATGGCCTATACCTTCCTCAGGGAAGAAACCCATGCCCCTCGATGGGGACATAATGGGTTGATGATGATGATACACCAGACATCTTTGTTTTCTAAATAATCGTTGATTTTATAACAAGTTTCTTAGGCCACGTCGGAGGTAACTATCATGGGGAATCTTGTTGTAGTAACTTATACAGTGCCCCCATTAAAGAAGTATTCACTTTTTCAAGTCTAAGTCTTCCCAAGCATAAGCTCAAATTGAGGTGTGTCAGGAAACATGCATTTAAGAAATTGCCTTCTAATGTCCTTTTTTTAAATCTATGTACTTACGGACGCATGACGGCAGATCAATAATGTGCATTAGTACTAATAGCTGACATGAACTCAATCACTCTAGATTGCCGAAGGCCATGCGAATGGTAGCGTACTGGGCCTGGGTCTCGGTTCTGTTAGTAAATTACAGTTCAATGACAGATACACGGTCGGGTCAGGTGAGGTGTTTTTTCATACTATTGACGTTTGAAGGTTTGGCGCGCGTCGACTTGAAGCGGCAATGAAATTAAATCGCCACGTTCATTCAGTTGTCATTGTATTACAATGCATTAACAGAATCTAGGTACGGGTCGCCTATCTCCCTCTAATATGAAAGAGATTGGCGGTGGCTGACCTCAACCATTTTAGACCTCAACCATTTTTTTTATCTTATCTTATCTAGATACTAAGCTACCCGTATGTCTGGACATAGCATAAAGTGTTTTGCCACTTTTGTAAGAATAATAACAATTATTGGGCTATTTCTGTATTATATTTTTTAGAATAGATAGAAGAAGAATTTTACAACTAACCGACTTAAAAAAACGAAGAGTCCTAGGATCCTGGAGAGAAATCAGTGGAACTCTTAAAATTTTGAACGCTCGCTGGGTATTTTTTTCCAGGAGGTAAATCGTCAAGTTGCTTTCCGAGCACACAATATGACTAAGTCATATTCACGAAAAATCGTTACGTTGAAGTCACCTTGGTACAATACAATAAAATACAATACAATACAATACAATACAATACAATACAATACAATACAATACAATACAATACAATACAATACAATACAATACAATACAATACAATACAATACAATACAATACAAATAAACTTTATTTCTCTATCCACAAATTAGGCACAATAAATGTGATAGAATAATTGGCACAATAAAGAAGATTCATATTTTGTCCTATCTTATCCTCTTTTAATTACGATTTCTGGGTCGGATCCTTATCTCTCTCGGGCCTTAAGAAAGAAACCATGTGCCTTCTGTACAAATACATATTTCCCATGCATCATCATGGGACGATAACTCATGACTCTGAGCTGTTGACTCCCGATCTGATGTTTTTGTGGGATTCCTCACAATGTTTTCCTTTGCTGTTGGGATGGCATTGCTCGCATTCCGTCCGCTTAGATGTTTATCTATTCGACATTAGCCCGAAGAACATAGTATTGATGAATCAAAGCTACCTACTGGGTAAGCATCTGAACCTGCTGGTTATTTCTTGTGTACATACACAAGAATATTCTATCTATCTATCAGAAATCAAAAATTTATTTCAAAGTTCAGAATTACATTCTGCTTGTTGAATGTCAATGTACTTATAATGATAATGTTAGACGCTCCCTTCGGGCCGGGTGTAGGGGAGAAAAAGGCAGCAAAAAAAAAAAAACTCCACTCTGACCATCTTATCTCAAATCATATTAGGTAATACAAAGTTTGGTACGAATGTAGTGCAGAAAAAGGCAGCCAAAAACAAACTCCACTCTATCTTTTTTCAAATCATATTGTCCCCACCAAGGGGCATCGGTCTCTTTCCTGAGGAATGTATAGGCCATACTCCACTACGGAGGATAAGTCTGGATTAGTAAGGCTTGTTGACTAGTGGTTGGTCTTATTGTCAAAGTTTTCAAGCCGCCCTAAGGCCTCTTACTTGGCTTAATGACTGCCATTTATCGACGGCAACCGGTACAACTGAAGTTTTCTTGAGTAAAAATATATTCATTATTATTATTATTGACCGAATGAATCTAAATGAATCTTTTCATTTCTTTCTCACGATGAATACGATGAATAGACCGATTTGCTGGTAGGTACTTTCACTTTTTTGCGGCACTCCCTTAAGCACCTTACTTTTTATCTTGTCCTGAGCTAATACACACCTTAAATTGGTCTGGTATACACACCTGATAAGCCACATACCAGCCCTTCCACTCGCATTCTAATACTCCTTATCCCAATTTAGTTTCACTGAACACCTCAGTCGTTCAGGTCTCCTCACGACAACATTCATCGCCCGCTAATAATTCAATCGCAACGGGCAACACCTGCCCGCCGCATTGTTTATTAAGCGCGACCTTCGCGCCGAAATAGAACCGAACCCGTCTGTTTACGATCGAACTGATTCATCCGTACTACTGTACTTCATACCGATAACGGCGGGGTTATTTACAGAATTCCTGAATATTATTTATTTATTTTTATTTATACGAAAACCAACAGTCTTACAAAAAACATGGACAATAGTCTTATAAAGAAATAGACCTACAGTTTTCCGAATTTACAATTTTTGTATTCCAAATTCCAGAGGATTCCGGATGATTCCGGATTGAAAGACGGACGGACGCACAGTGGTAATATGGTCTCTTGCCCTTTGGGTAAGGAACCCTTAAAAAGTTAAGCTATGAACATAAAACATAAAGATTTACATATATAATCCATTTATCTGCACTTAGCAGTTTTTTTCAGACTTTAAACGACACTAAATCAAAAACTTTTAGCGGTAGAAAACTCGAAACAATTTACAAATTTAGTGATAGCTAGTACTAAATTTGCAAACGGTATCGAATTTTCTACCGCTGAAGGTTTTTAATTCAGTGTCGGTTAAAGTCCAAAAAGAATGCCAAGTATAGATAAATGGATTATAGACACATACATTGCTTCGGGCCCCACACTAGGATAACCTGTGTTGTAAGAGATAGAAACCGCAACATAACAAACATGTAAACATCCAACTCCACCAATCCGGACTTGACCCCCGTGGTGGAGTATGGCCTATACCATCCTCAGGGAAGAGACCCGTGCCCCTCAGTGGGGACACAATGAGTTGATGATGAAACATCCAAGACCTGGGATTTTTGTTTTGTTTTTTTTTTTGTCGCCAGCCGGGGTTTGAACTCGTGACGTCTCACATGGTATGCAGGCAGATGCGCTAAACGCTGCGCCAAAGAGGCCGTCTTATGCGGGATCATTCGCGCCGGCTGACTCGAAATACATAGTCATAACTCGGAATATGGAGCACTTGTAAAGCGCTCGTCGATCCATTAGAATTCCAAACTAGTAAGAGAAGCTTTTCATAAAACTTGAAAAGCTTTCAAACCATTGCATTGAATTATTATTGAAAACCCTCCATTGCATTTCTATGAGAAGTACTTAATCTTACTTTCCAACTTTCAATTTATGACGATTGTCATCATCAACCCATTACAGTCTGTTAGCTTTTAGAATAAGTATACCTCGGCTAATATCGGATGGGATGCAATTATTGCAATAAGGTTAGGTTTATTTTGTATTGTTATTTATAACTTAACGTAACTTTCCAAAATAGTGAAGAAAAGATTTATACAGAGCAGGAAGTAGTATTACACTCATGTGCTTTCGGCGATAACCGAAGCCTACTCTAGAGCCCGAGGTATATTCTGAAAGCTAATAGACTGTAATGTCCCCACCGAGGGGCACGGGCCTCTTACCTGAGGAAGGTATAGGCCATACTCCACCACGGGGGCCAAGTCCGGATTGGTGTAGGCCTGTAAGACGAATGGCTGGTCATACTGTCAGAAGTTTTCAAGCCGCCAAGGCCTCTGACTTGGCTTAATGACTGCCATCTATTAACGGCAGCCGGCAGCAACTGCTTAACGTGCCTTGCGAAGCACGGAACCGATCGAAAAATGCCACTAACGTTAGTCATAGACGGTGACCAATCCATGGACTGAACGCGCCGTATGTTGCTTAACCTTAGTGATCGTTTAAGATCACTCAGGCAGCCCAGGCTACGAGCGATTCTAAATAATACAATATTGTCTTAATAATAAATTTTAGTCTGCGACTGCGCCTGTGATCTAGTTTTTCATTTTGTTGGGTTAGGTCGAAGTTCTATACGTCCTACTACAAGGATCTCTTTGAGGCGGAGAGACAGAAGAAAAACATATTTGCAACTTTTTTGCGTGTTATTTTAATTTTGTACATGTTTATTTACGAATTAATCTAACACATTATTCCTAAACTTACTCACAGAACTAAAGACAAAGTAACATAAAAACTCGATTTGAATAAAATATTCTTATGACGTTGAAAAAAACAATTAAACTTTATTTTTATGGCGAGCCTTTACAATTTTTAGTGAGCGGATCACCAAAAATTCTGCAGGTAAACAAGACACTCGTAAAATTGATCTATAACTTCTTTAACGTTAAGCTTTAACTTCGTCTGAAGTGTATTTTAGTAGAATCCAGTTTTTTGAAATAAAACTGTATTTTTTTTACAAAGAGATTTCATTGCAGAGGCCATGTTCAATGTTTGTTTTTATCAACGGCTAAAAAACATGTCTTATTATTGTATCAATTTGCAATCCGCCATAGAATACAAATCAAGCACAAACGACGAAACATGCGAAAATAGTACAGTCGACAGCACATCATGGTACACACCTATGCACTCTACTCCGTTGCATTACGGGCGACTTTGCAACTAAAATGTGAAGATTGACGTGCTGTCGACTGTACGTGTGAAGCAGAGATATTTTCAGACACAAATTTTGTAGAAAAAATATATTTACACTGATCATTAGGTATTATTATTAGAAAAAGCTTCAAACCTCACTCAATTGATTTCGAGATTTTTTCGCGACCCCGCAAAAAATACTTTTACTTATAAAAAGTACTAAGTTTTTCTCGGTCTATCGTCTTCTTATATATATAAAAGGATTGCTGTGCGTTAGTCTCACTAAAACTCGAGAACGGCTGGACCGATTTGTCTGGTTTTTTTTTTATATTTCTAGAATTCCAGGGAAGGTTCAAACGGTTAGAAAATACGGAAAAATTACGAAAACTTTGGTGGTACGAAATTTGCCGGGACAGCTAGTTATTGTATAAAAACGCCGCGTCTCCAATCTAAGTTTGAGGTCAGTTCCACAGTTATACAAAGTCAAGCGGGAACTTCGAGCGTAACTCTACTGGAAACTCGTAGGTCAAGTGACCGCTCAGACGTTGAAGTGTCTAGAGAGCGGTTTTAGAAACCTAAAGACAAAAGAAAGTCAAATAAAACAACAAGTGAAATGAAAAGATACATTATCAAACGTCAAAGAAATAGAAAATACTGATTCATACACTGTAGTGTACAAAAGCGGAGCCTCCTAGTAAGTGCAGCTAAATATTTACTTAAAAAGAAGCTTTTATATTACGTAGGTTTTGTATGCAATTTTGGTTTATTAAGACATTTTAATGAAAAAAAAAAGATTTAAAAATAATTTTGTGCCAACTGAGTAGATCTGCACGTGTAATACATCACACATACATAAACACACCCTCACACACACACACACACACACACACACACACACAAATTTAGTTTAAAAAAAAGGTTTTCATATTACGAGTATAAAAAACAACCACACACCCGACGCGTCAAGGTTTGAAGTTTTGAGCAAACTGAGTGGACCTGAACATTGATAATCGATCCCAGCAGGATTTATCAAGACCTAACCTACACTTCTCAAAAACCCGAACAATAAACGAAGTAACTTCACACGTTGAACTGAAGACAAACATACAAGCCAACAACAAGAAGAAATAATCAAAGCAGAACTTAACGGCGGCAAACAGAAAACTGGCGAAAGTTGGAAACAACACAGCAACTTGTACTGTCGGAGACGATTGGGCAGGATATATTTGCAGAATAAACATAAACATTTGCATACAGGCACATACATTGCTTCTGGCCCCACACTGGGATACCCTGTCTCATGGGAACGAGAAACAGCGACATCACCATCATGTATACAAGTACATCCTAGAACTGGTTTTTTTTTTATCCCCAGCCGAGGTTCAAACCTGAGACCTCTCCGCATGCTAGATGCGCTAACAGCTCCGCCATAGATATCGTCAATATTCATCATCATATTTGCCATTGCGCCACAGAATACATAATAGTTTGCGCTTGAAATTGTAAAATTTGGGAAACAACCAAAATCGCGGAACATTAAGTACTTTACACAAAACGAATTCTCCACTTTATTGCACACGAAACATTACATTGAACATTACATACATAAACATACATAGGGGTGATTGGGGTACCCGGGTGCTCTATATCTGGACCTCCGCTTGACACTATTTTTTGGGGCACCCTGTAGGTATAGGCTGCATTATTATTATTATTATTTTCGTCAATATCGAACACCATAATAAAATTAAATTGTAGGAGACCTCGTAGATTTTTACTGTACTAGATTGCCTTTGATTGTTGTTATATATAAATATGTGAGTGGTTGACCAAAAATGGACCTGGAGGGATTGGTAACCGTTATTTTTTTTATTTGAATTTTTTTATCTGTGGTATTTTAGCTTTGTTTTGGTCTAACCAGAATATTTTTAGGTGCCGTAGTTATTTTTTTATGATTTTTTTTTGTGAGCCGAGCACGAGTCGAAACCTTTTGAAACACGAAACTTCAAACGCGATTTTCTCGAAATCAATTATTTTCCCTTGAGGTCTCTTTTTGGTCAACCACTCATATATTTACATTTGTGATGTCGCTGTTTCTGGTTCCCACGACACAGGGTTGAGGGTATCCTAGTCTGGGGCCAGAAGCATGTATGTGCTTCACTAACTTACTTGTTGGGTTTCTACAATTCATGTTGTGACATTGCTGGACTGAATAAAAATTTTTGTATTTTTGAATTGTATTTTATATGTGCTTGTAAGCAATTTTTTATGTTATTTGTTTATTTAAATTTTTTATGTATATTTATTTAAAAGAAAAACTGTTTGCTGACACAATCTGAATGAAATTATTCTCCCAGTTGGATCAAGGGGTGCATTACAACAAAAATGTGAATGTCTCTCAGCTATCAACTGTACCTAAAGCGGCAAAAGATTGTTCGGCAATGGCGCGCACCGTCATGTGTTGGGCGAGGAGAATTCGTTTTGTGTTGATTCATATTGAAAGAAATACGTACAGAGGCGTAAACAAATGGTTTTCTGGTGCAAACAGTCCTCAACGATTTTTTTAAAATAATAATTAAATCTACTTGTACTTGGTGGTAGAAAATAGGGGATACCGCCGTTTAGCCAAAGTATTTTTCGCCAAATTTTACTTCCCAATAAACTTATGGCATCAGTTTCATTTCCCAAATGAAACTTTAGCAAGTTTTCATTTCGCATTTTATTCATTTGGTCAAATTATCATTTCGCATAATTTTACTGCGTCAAGTTTTATTAAGACAAACGTTTATTATGCTAACGTTTACGTGTAAATAATACGTGACAACAGAAATATAGGTGCGACGACGCGCGTAGCGAAGCGGAGCGCGTCGGAGCGTTAGGTTCTCTATGTAAGATCGAAAACAGACTCGACTTTGATGCGTTCTTACCTTGCCTCTTGTTGCCTCTTTGGTAAAATGAATTTTGACCAAGTATTTATTTGGTAAACAATAACTTGCCATAATAACTTTTGCTAACTGTTTATTTGCTTTAAGTTGTTTTGAGAAATGTTTTTTTGCCAAGTGATAATTTGCGGAAAATAGTTTGGGAAGTAATACTTTGGGAAACGATTTTTGGCAATACATTAGTAAACCCTGTCGCCGTTATCCGGGCACAATTTAGCGAATGGTGTTGCTGTACAAACAAACAAATGCACGTAACTTAAAGTCATTGGTACATGCGTGGTTCGAACCCAGACCCTCATGATCGAGAAGCAAGGGTCAACCCCACTACGCCACCACCGCTTTTACTTTTTACGTATTTTTACTTTTTAAAATATCAACTCCCACGTCCTAAATGGTGATTATCGGAAAAGGGCTGAAAATGCAAAACTTCTTTGGCGCATTTTTTTCATATTGCTCAATAAAAAGTAACATAATTATATCGGAGGTTTAATGGCCGTGAAGATTGTATTGTAACATATTTGTAAGTTTTGACGGCATCTACTACAATATTTATGTTACTCTTTATTGAGTTAATATGAAAAAAAAAATCGCCAAAGAAAATATGCAATTCTGATAGTCACCCTTAAATTGGGTATAAATTTGACAAAATGTCAAATGAGTTACTTTTAAAACGGAATTTTGTATGAAAATACTTGCTGGTGACGTCACATTTCAGTGCACTCTTTTTTATGTTTCATCTATTTAAAAATTGTAATAACTAGTAAATTATTAAAAGAAATACATTTTCCGAAACATTTTGTCATTTTTGTTTTAATCGAGCATCATCAAAATCATCAAATAATTTATTGTTGATAGTATCAAATACCGAATTCACAGTTCACAACACTGGAGCTTACAGTGTCTCATTCACAGTCCATTCAATTAGGCTGCGAAAATGACAATCTTCTGTCACAGAAAATATATTATGCGCTAGCCCACAATTGGTACATTTAAGAAGCAGCTGAAAGAGCATTATCTATCTCTGTCATAATTTCGAGGTATATATTTATTTATGTATAGCTTCATCATCATCAACCATTACGTTTCACCGAGGGGCACGGGTCTCTTCCCTGAAGAAGATATATGCCATACTCCACCACGGGCCAAGTCCGTGGATTGGTGGAGGCTATTGGTGGTATGTAGGTATAGCTTACTATGTATTTATTCTAGGTATTATTTCAGTAAAATCTGATCAGTTAGGGTGATTAGACCACATCCCATAAGCCAAATGGCTTGTGGGACACCAAGCATGTCATGGAGAGGGACACCCTAATAAAAAACGCATGAAATGCTAAAAAAGAAGATTCATAATTTATGCGAATATATAAATAATACTTTTTTATTCACACTGTCAAACAGCCTTTTGTTTTAACTTGCCTCATAAAAAAAACGTCACGAAAAAAACCCAATTACCTAATGATCGATCCACTAAATATTACAGAGAAAAGGGTTTGTTTATTTAGGTACCTGAGTAGACATCCGTGCAAATATATTATTCATTGTTGTTATATAACCTGCGTACCTACGTATCGAGGGCAATCTGGAATCTACGACGCTAAATCCGTCGATTGAACGCGCGCAGTAAACCGTTTCGTCTCTCTACGTATTTACTCGATACAGTTCAGTTCAGACACAATATACAGGGTGTCCCAAAATATAGTTTCAAGCGGAAGTCCAGACACAGAGCACCCCTAGGGGTACCCGAATCAACCGCATGTACGAAAAGAATCGCTCGTAGCCTGGCTGCCTGAGTGGTCTTAAACGATCACTAAGGTTAAGCAACATACGGCGCGAGTCCATGGATGGGTCACCGTTTATGACTAACGCTAGTGGCATTTTTCCGAACAAGCCTTCACCAATCCGGACTGGACCTTCGTGGTGGCGTATGGCCTTACCTTCCTTAGGGAAGAGACCCGTGCCCCTTTGGTTGATGATGATGATGATGATGAGAATAAATGTGGAGTTTCTTTAGTTTCTTCTCCATGTAACCTATTAATTGTGAAACTAACAACGTTGACGTTCATAAAGTAACATTTTGTTTGTACTGTGAATAAAATATTTGACTTTGACTTTATGTTCCGCGATTCTTTGTAATGTAAAGCCAATTTAATAGGCCACATTTGACATGTGTCAGTACTCAGTCTTAGCTTCATAGTGAGGTGACCTGCTAAGAAACATCGATTAAATCGAATGATATATCGATCGATCGATACGGACTTCAAACATTTGTGAATCGAATGCAGTTATTGTGAAAAAGAACATATAGGTACTGTAATTTTAATTGAGTTCCATTGAAAATAAAATCAAATAAACAATTATTAATCAAAACCCTGTCCCATTATTGTCTAACCCACATTTTTAAAACAAAATAAGACACGTATATAATTTAATAAAAAAAAATGCATTTATTCACTAGAACTAATAGTATTATAACGAGTGGTTATCATCGTCATCACTGCTGTCCGCTCTCGGGAATACAATTAATTCTTCTTCGATAATGTGGTCTGTTCTCACATCTCGTTTAAAATCATCGAAAATTATTTTCTTTGTCTTCTCGACGACTTTGCCAAGAATATCCTACGAGTTTTTTTTTGCCTAAAAGTGTAATATTTAATATAATGAAACGGATTTGGTTTCTATTCAATTATTTTTTGTATTTTTTAAATTATTAAAAGAATAATATACTAATGTTTTTCACTTCTCATGCTATAAAAGTTCGTCTTTATGTGATGCAATCTACTAATAAAATAATCACAATGTGGAATCAAATATGGCTATACATTCCTTTACAGGTAATCATTGCATTCAATTCAACTTTTTGACTCATGATTCCTTTGATGTTTGCGGTAACATCCCTAGTTTTTAAAAACAAAAAGGGTTGACCGACATAACCTTGTGATGAAGTTCAGTTTTTTATGACAAACATTGTTTATTAATTTTAGAATGGTTAATTAGTCAAAGTAAATTATAACAATACCTTCTTTTGACATTATTACAATAAATATGTATTATTAACTGAAAAAACTGAAGCAATTGTGCAGTTCTAACTTTGAAAGAATAAATAATATTGTGTGCCCTGCGTTACAAGGTTACGTTGATGAATTTTAATGAAGTGTCAAATGTGACCTATTAAATTGGCTTTACTTTAGTTTTAGAATCCTCAAACATCTGACTTTGTGACTCTTGATTTTTTTTATGGCGCTATTGTATCAGATTGACCCACGATTGAGTTTGTGTCTGCAAAGCACGCTATTCACATTAAAATAAAACATGCGTCTAATAGTTCATGGCTGTATGGCCTATAATGTCTTGTAGGTCAAGGTGGGATGAAAAATACGAAAAAAAATATAACTCGAAAACTGCAAAAAATCGGGGAAAATACATGGGGGTGATTCGGGTACCCCTAGAGGTGCTCTATCTCTGGACTTCCGCTTGACACCATTTGTTGAGACACCCTGTATTCAAAATTCTATTGGACTTGTTAAAGTATTAGTCTGAGCTAGATATTTACGTCCATGTAAGCCTATAAAACTATTTTTAATGAAGGATGAGAAATCTTAAGCCGCTTTACTAAAAGGCACATCATAATTTATTATAACATAATCGATTATTTAGAAGATAGAGATGTCTGGTGTTGAACAGTAGATTTATGTTTATGTTAACCTGTAGAATTTCCTCGAAAACCCCACCGCCACCACCTGAAGAATATTCTTATCTTCTTATCCTAATTTTTGGTGGGGCGATCGAATCACGATAACAGTGCTTTTTAATTGTTCTTTTTAGGTCATAACGCAACTGACCAAGCAAATAATAATATTATTATGTATTCATGAAAGGAAACAGATTTGTATGAATCGTAGTAAGTGCTGGTAGAACCGGTTCGTGGTCGTGTGTAAACAGAGAGCCTGATGGTCGGACAATCGTCGTTGAGTCGTCAAAGGGCCCAAATGGCCAGAGGCTCTGAGTGCTTAGTGCGAGTTTTTTCATTCACTTTCGATAGCGAGAGCGTTTGTAATTTGTAAAGGAGTGACAAAGAGACAACTAGGTGGCGCGCTTTGTCACTCCTATACAAATTGCAAACGCTCTCGCTATCGAAAGTGAATGAAAAAACTCGCACTAAGCACTCCGAGGCCAGTCTGTGATGAGCGAATAGACGAAGCACAGTGCACAAATACCCCTTAAAATCTATTTTATATTTGCGATGTATATTTATTTGTAAACAGTCGTGGAAATGTACATACTTAAGGCCATCCTCATCAGTCCTTCAAAAAAATTTATTTCAAACTGTGGCCTCACTATTTGTTGAACCTCTTCACCCCTTGTCGAAGTGATGAGAAAAGTGATTCAGTAATGCACAACGGCCTCTCTCTGTGTACACGGGACGATAATCATTTCTGGTTCGAGGAACTGCCCGTGCATGTTTGGTACTGGCAATCCATGTACCACATGATAGTTTTTCGGTGAATTGTTTCATTTTTGATGTGATTTAACACATACTCCGACCATAGCTGAGCGAATTTCAATCAGTAAACTAGTGCTACCTAGCGTCAGTGTCCACTTTTGGCTCTCAGATCATAACTAATAGTACACGGATAATATTGTTTTCTTTGGCTGCGAAGTATATAGCCGTAGACTACTACACATCAACGCAAACCACTTTTACTTTAGGGTCGACCGAAAAGCAGCTTTTTATACTAAAATTCGATAGTGACAGCACTAGAAGGTGTATGAAACAGCAGACTTTTTTGTATTTTAAATTGGTCCTATAGTAAAAGTTTTTCGTAAAGTAAGACACCTGAGACGAGCGTCATTTTATTCAACACCCTAGCTTTGTGCATCCTCCTAAAATTCAAATATAAAAATATGTAACGCCCTACTCCGGACACTTTGTACTTATCAAAACGAGCAACTTTTATTATGGCACCAACTCAAAAATATAGAAACCAAAATTAATATATTTCGTTCAGTAGGTTTCGAATTTTATTACAGCACAGCTGTTTTTGATGTCCACCAAATAGTAAAAGTTATTCGTGTTGATGAGAAGTATTTTATATGTTGTAAATTTTTGGTCCGAATCAAATCCGAATTATATATATGTCGTAGCCATATCATAGAATTGGCCATATTATTATGTGGTTAGCCATATCACGAAATGCGTCCTTTTCATGAAAAGGCCAAGTCAAACTGGCCGTATTATGAAATGGACTCATTATAGAATTCGCTTTACTTATCCGGACCGGATCAAATCCAGACCGGATTATTGATTTCGCTTTACTTAAATTTTTATTTTGATCGCGTGTGAATGAAACCATGCCTTGTTTTATCAAGTATTTCTAACCTCAAAATCCTACGCCCTCACCCACTATGCTCCACGAGGCACGCGTAGAAGTATACGTGCAAGAGATATATCGCGAAATTGAAAAGGAAGAATAATGTATCTTTCCACTCACTTGTCGTGTAGCCAAATTCATCCTCTTCTTCCGGGTCGGCCTCCTTCTCTTCTCTGGTTCGCTTGATGGCTCCAGCTGACGCCCGGTCGATCTGGAAGAAGATTTCTGATAGAAGAACATTCGCCATGACGATATCAGCTAGAATTGGAAATTTCTACATTAATTCCACCGCTGGATTGAGGGTCGATAAAATTCGGTTTGGGTCTGATGGTCGATCTATGTTCCTAATCTCATTGCGGTTGCAAATGCATTTCATAGGCCTGATTTAGTAGTTGATTTTAGTAACTGAAGATTTATTTATTAAGTATTTTCTTCCAACTTGATTCAACTCTCTGAGAGAGAATATGGCCTTAATCCCCACGCGTGCCCAGCGCTAATTGGTGATTTGAAGCACAGCGGTCAGACGCTCAGGTTTCCTCACGATGTTTTCCGTCACAATTAGTGAGTGGTTTGCAACTATATCTTCACAAATATACATAACTTAGAAATCTACTTCAGAGGTACATGTCCGCACTTGGAATCGAGACCGGGTCTTTTCAAGCGCTGAGGTATGATGTAAGTGTCGTCCGTAGGTTTACCCATGTCACCCAAAGGTGCCAAACGTTTTTTTGGATAAATGACGATTAATCATGTTGACATCAATATGAATGTACCGTTTTGCTGACAAATAAATGAAATCTGAATCTGACACAGGATTTCTTGAGGAAACAGTTATTTGAGGGAATATGCTAACTATCTGAAAGAATGAGACTACTATGGATTCGATTGAATGGATTTGTAGGTTTACCTCCATTCCTTTATCCGAATAGGTCCGACCACCGAGGTCCCTCTCATCTTCTTCATCACTGCTCTCTGAGTCGGAGTAAACCGGCTTAGGAGCTTCAGCTTCTGATGTAGACTCTTTCTCTGTGGACTCCTTTTCTATTTCTGTGTCTGCATCCGGTTCTGACGTTACTGTTATCTAAAATAGATTGTGGTAGTTAGATACTAATAAATAACTCTCTGAATTGAAATTACAATCATGGTGACTGGTCACAGCGGGTTTAGAGAAAGCGAATACTCTTATAGTCATTAATTGCGATGTTTCAACATAGATGTAGTGAAAATGCTCATGTCAAAAAAAAGAGGTATTATTTTAGTCAAATTAAGTACATGGCAGTTATTTTTTCTGGGTTACATAGTGTGTAACAAAATCCCCAATTTGCTGTTTTGATTTCTCATGTGAGAAGTTGTTTCTGAAGAAGAGCAGAAAGTTTTCCCTTCTTTTCAGGTTATGGAGGTTTTCTTACATCTAGTATACTAAGCCTTTTGTAAAATTTACTAGATTATTATTCAAATTTTGGTATGAAAATTAAGATTTAATCAAAATAATTAAATAAGCACCGTTTTTCTACACCCCGTCAGTTCAAAACGACAATCATATTATTCACAGATCTAAAGAATCTTTATGTAACATTTTAGTATTTTCTACAAATAGGTAATCGAAGCCACGATCTATTGACCAACCTTGATCTCATGCTGCGGTGAACTATGGACGACTGGGGGAGCAGGAGCAGGTCCTTTTCTCAGAGAGGGAGTGGGTGACGTTGATGAGGCATCAACGTCTGATGAGTCTGTATTCTGTGACAGAAGAATTGGTTTTGATAGCAAGAAGTAAAATGATGACCAACAAAAATGAGACGAAGAATGTATGAAAATTAGTTGTTGTTGAAGTTGCAGAGAGCTGGTCACATTTGCCGAAGAACCGCTGACCAATGAGGTTAACATATTCTAAATTAGAGACTACAAAATGACAATCGCAGCGTAGGTTCCCCACCGGTTTGCTGGACTGCCAGATTGCTGGTAGTGGCTGGATAAGGATGTTAACATCCTTGATAGACAGAAATGGCGTACCTTAGCAATTCGTCCAGTAATTTATGAATATGGGGTGATGGATCGGAAAAATACTCAATACTCAAATATGCAAAGATACTTTATAAGAAAATAAAATTAAGAAAGAGCTAACCAACGAACTAAAACAGTAAAAAATTAAGAAAACTAGGCTGATTTTAATCAAAGTCTTGATAAGTGAATCTTATATAGAAATTTAAACGAAAGGGAAGCTCACGCATACACTTATCAAAAGACAAATTTTAAAATAATTCTGTTGATAATGAAGTTAATTATGATTTCGGCTTACCCAAGCAACTAAACTCTGAATAGTCAGCGTGACCTTGTCTCCGGCAGCCTTGATCAGCTGCACGGCTCTCTCGTGAGACGCTGACCGCACGCAGACACCATCCACTTCCAGGATTCGGTCACCAGTCTAAAGGGAATACACATAGAAATAATAGGTTTAGTCCAAGAATAAGACAGCCTTGACTTCGTTCTGTTGGTATGTCGGTGAGGTCAACTAGCCACAAATAAGAATGTAGAAATGTAAGTAGACAAATTTTATATTGATATCTCACAGCTTTAAATTGTTTTCGTGAATAAACAATTTTAATTTTAATAAACATTTGAATTTGAATTATCCCAAGTTCAACAAAGCTCAAAATTTATTTACTGGGTTAACGAATGACCAATGATTCTGGTTCTAATTAGGTACCTGGAGTTCGCCACTGCTACCAGCTGGGCTGCCCGGCACCACATTCTTGATGAAGATGCCGAAGATAGACTTCTCATCACTGTCCTCGCTGTCTTGGCTGGAGATAATGTCCACCTGGTGGTGGGAAACAGAGGGTTGCTAAGTTAATTTCAGATGTACTGCGGAATGTCAAGCAAGTCTTGAATTTCACTGGGCATTCTCGAAAGTCTGGATCTATTTAATAACAATGACTTCCACCAAGAAGAATCTTAACCGGAGGAAAACATTGCAAACATGCAAAAACACCCAGACTGAGGGCATTTGTACAAAGCAACGGCGGCCTTCAACGGTGATAGAACCCACAAAGTCCAATGAGTCCGTCAAAAGCATTAAAACAATTCTCAATATAACATGATCAGAAAGAATGCACGCTGGACTGCGAACTTTTTCAGTTCAGGTCGATACGTAGATGGTAAAATTTTGGGCGGTCTTATTGGCGCCGCCATTTAGAATTTTAAGCAACCGATAAGATATTTTAATTTCACGACCCCAAAAACCCCGCTATATCAAATTTTAGCAAAATCAGAAACCACAAATTTATTTCAACGTAAAGAATTTACATTCTGTGTGTTCAATGTCAATGTACTCATAATGTTGTGAATGTAGTGGAGAAAAAGGCAGCGAATAAAAACCCCGCCCTGACCATATTTGCTCAAATCACCTTGAACCTAATTCATCAGCGGGTAAATACATAATGAAATTTGATAAAAACTCAAAAGAATCTAATTATTATAATATGCTTTGTGTTATTATCAATATATTCAAAAGCATATTAAAATTTGTGAACTTTTTAACAGACGCCGACCGTTATTTTCAAACACAAAATCTCACATGAATGCATGCTTTCTTGGAATGTTATTTATTCAATGAGCTTCTCTGCGCTCCAAGAAGGCGCCAGTATATGAAATACCCCTTACCTTACCACCGACGATGCTGACCCCCAGGGGAGCCCCAGGGCTGCGGGTCAGGGTGACCCTCCTGGGCTGACCCCAGCGTTGGGCTATTACGCTGTCGCCACGCCGGTCCGGTGAGACTGTCACCGTCATCTTCGGTTGTGGTATGCAACTACGGAAGAAAAAACCGCTCTAAAAGTTTTTTTTTCGTGTAATCATAATTAATCTAATAGTATTTTTTATGTAGCCTGTTTGTACGTCCTACCGCAGACCTTTATACAGTCATCCTAGTAATGTGAACGGATTACAATTTTCAGCACCGGTATTTTTCAATTACTTTAAAAAAAAGAAAAAAAAATCATCAAAAAAACTCAGCTGGGCAGCATTCGGAAAACTTAGAAAAGTGTTTTCCTCCAATATACCTCAATCACTCAAAACAAAATTATACAACCAGAGTGTGTTACCAGTGACGACTTGGGCACGGAAACGTGGTCTTTCACTATGGGCCTCATAAGAAAGCTCAAGGTCGCGCAGCGAGCTATGGAAAGGGCTATGCTTGGAATTTCTCTACGAGACCGAATCACAAATGACGAGGTCCGTAGACAAACGAAAGTCGTCGACATAGCCCACCGAATGAGTACGTTGAAGTGGCAGTGGGCGGGGCACATAGCACGCAGAACTGATGGCCGATGGGGCCAAAAAGTTCTTGAGTGGCGACCACACATCGGCAAGTGCAGCGTGGGACGACCAGCCACAAGATGGACAGACGATCTCATCCAAGTGGCAGGAAGACGCTGGATGCAAGCCGCTTCCAACCGGTCTTTTTGGAAATCCATGGAGGAGGCCTATGTCCAGCAGTGGACTTCTTGTGGCTGAATGATGACGATGATATAAAAATCTCTTGAAACACTGAGCTAAGTTGTACATACATACATAAACTCACGCCTGTATCCCAGAGGAGTAGGCAGATACCAGGGACTGCCACCTGCCACGATCCTGACAAATCACTTTAGCTTCAGCGACATTCATTAGTCGTTGCATGCACGCACGCCGGCTTCGGATACTTTTCCGGAAACTCCCCTATCAGGTCAAAGTATATCCGCCTGGGGCGTCCCTTACCGGCCCTTCCACTCACATTAGCTTCTTATATTTGTTTCGTCAGTCTTTCTTCCTTTATCGTCTCCACAATGTCCAAACCAACGCAACATTCCTTTCTCAATTCTAGTCACTACATCCTCTTTCAGTCCACAACGTTCTCTAATCACACTATTGCGTATTCTGTCATTGCAAGTAACTAGTTATAGCATTATTTTAACTACTTTATGCGATTAAAATGCACTGGACATTGTATCGTGAGTCCCCATATTCCGTCAAAAATAATAAAATTAAACAAAACCGCTCTCCAGATAGCCAATTCCCATTTCAGAATCAATAATCGACTTGTCATACACAATATCAGAATGAAACCAATAAGATACATGCGTACAAAAGTGCTTGTGTGTAGTTCCTTTGTGAATCCGTGGACTCTATCGGTCTTCGTTAATAAAAAGATGGACTTACAACACCACCATATGCAGAGTCGCTCGAATGGGTCGGCCCAGCTACCTAAGTGATCTTAAACGATCACGAAAATTAAGCAACATAGGGCGCGTTCAGTGCATAGAGGGGTGACCGTCTATGACTTACGCTAGTAGCATTTTTCCGAGCGATTCCGTGCTTTGCAAGGCACGTTAAGCAGTTGGTGCCGGCTGACGTCGATAGATGGCAGTCGTTAAGCCAAGTCTGAGGCCTTAGGGCGGCTTGAAAACTTCTGACATTAAGACCAGCCACTAATCTTACAAGCCTCCGTCAATCCGGACTAGGCCCCCGTGGCGGAGTATGGCCTATACCTTATTCAAGGAAGAGACCCGTGCCTCTCGATGGGGACATAATGGGTTGATGAATGTGGAGAGCACCTCAAGGAATAAGTAGAGGAAGACCCTTTTCCTGGACGACGAGATCAAAAAAATCGCTGGTTCAAACTGGTGGCGAATAGCACAGGATAGGGAGCAATGGTCATTTCTGGAGAACGCCTTTACCCGACCTGGGGACCTCGATGAATGCATATTCATGATATAAATCTCGACCTCTGTGGCGTAACGGTTAGTGCATCAGCTTACCATGTGAGAGGTCCCGGGTTCGATCCCCGGCTGGGGAGAAAAAAAAACTACACGTCTTTGATGTTTACATGTTTGTGACGTCGCTGTTTCTGGTTCCCACGACTCAGGGTATCCTATGGTGGGGCCAGAAGCAATGTATGTGCCTGTATGGAAATGTTTGTTTGTTTGTTGTTTGTTTAATAAATAAGAATCCCAGAGGGGTAGGCAGAGACCAGGGACTGCCACGTGCCAAGATCCTGACAAATCACTTTCGATTCACCGATATTCATTTGTTGTTGCGTGCATGCACGCCGGTTGCGAGTACGTTTTAACGCAAGAGTACTTAAAGAATTATTAAGTGAAAAAATGCTATCCCGTCGACAAAAGAGCTATACAGAAGTGATAGTGTAAATGGAGGTGTGCCCGGTCATCCATGTCCCGTGTTAAGTGATTGAACTGTATGCATCCTGTACAGTCCAGCTCACAAGTGACTATCTTTGATCTTTGTTGTTTAGTATTTCAGGCGCGTCTAGAGAAGCAATATTTAAAGCCCATATTAGAATGATATTATTTTTGCCGGGTAGGTGCAGAGACGTGTAAGTGGGCTATGACCTTTAGCACATTGATGCCGCTGTGTGTGAGACCAGGAGGCCGATTCTCGCCCATGCGAATTGAAAGTGTAGACGCCAAACATTCGAAGGATTAGACGTTTGTCGCATAAAAATCAGTTTCATGTATTCTCACAAAGTCGTATACGCAAATTTGCTAATAATTTTCGTTCGCTGAGGTGTCATCTCGTCGCATGATAATTACCATGCGACTCGCAAAAGGCGTATGAAATTTGAACGCATTCATTGATAGTTGAGGGTGGGTGTATTCCGAAATGCGATAAAATCGATTACAACGCGAATCCACTTAAGTGCAGTAGGCACAAAAACCCTACTCCGTGCGAGATACTTTGGGACTACTAAATTTGGTCGGATTCGCGCTGTAATTGATTTTATTGCATTACGGAACGTAGGGCAAGTCGACTGATGCCCGGTTCCAATATCCACAAAACGCTTCGTTTTTGCTTACGATCGGTTACAATTCCTACGAACCGTCAATAAATTGTATGGAAAACGGATCGTAGCAGGTAGGCGTATATTATAGGAACCGGGCATGATAGTTGACTTGCCCTACGTTCCCTACTTGACGTTTCGTTATAAGTAAAAGAGTTAAGAGTTAAGTGTATTAAACTTTTAAATAACGTATATTTTGTAGCTAAACAGTTTCTTAGTTTATAAAATAACACTCAAAGTAATAATTTGCCGCAAAATGTATCAATTTAAAAGTGAATGTTTTAAGATTCGACTAACTTACAATTTACAATCGATAAAATGGAACGTAGGATTCACAGATTACTCTTTTAGTCGTTAGACATTTAATTTTCTGTTTTCATTCGAATTCAATGTCGCATGGCGTTCGGAATACAGAATTTGGGTGTCGTTCGATTTTTTTATATAGAATTCAAGTCATACGCCTTAGAGTCGTATACGTATTATTTGCTAATGAAGTGAGAATCGGCTCCCTGGCATGTTTCAGTACGCGTGTCGGTATCGAACACGTAAGTATATGCGGCGACCACTCCGGAGTGGCAAATAGGTAGGAATTCAGGCGCCAGAAGAGGTAAGAGTTACGCGGTAGAAAGTGGGGCAACATGTAGGTGAATATAACGTAACTTTTAAGCGCCGTGCGATCTGAATTGCACCTAATTGTATCGCTGGTAAAGACCCTTTTTCTTTAATTAATTTTGCGAAGTGAATCTTCTGTACCTGTACTTTTATGTATTTTGTGGTGACACTAACATTTCGCTATATCGCGATGTTAGTAAACTTTAGGTAAGCGCCATAAACCAAGTATTATGCAATAATCCTGCCATTGTAGCACCTTCACGAATGCTAGCAGTTTTAGGATGTCACCGCAGTCCTCCCTTATTGTCGTGGTGTTTCCGAGAAAAGTCGTTTGTTGTCTGAATTTTGCATAGTTACCCGGCACACTTCAAGGAAATATTAGTTTTACTACCGCAGTTATCGGTGTCAGTATGAGGAAGACATGATTGATGTAAACGCGGCGGTAGCTAGCATATGATTGTTTTTCTTTACCTAATGACTACCTCTGGTGTGCAGCTATAGCGCATCTACCTACCATTCGCGAGGTCTCAGGTTTGAATCCCGGCTTGGGGACAAAAAAAAACTTCGGATCTTGGATGTTTGCATAGTTTTTGATGTCGCTGTTTCTGATTCCCACGACACAGGGTATCGTAGTGTGGGGCCAGAAGCAATGTGTGTGCCTGTATGTAATATTTACGTTTATTGCTAGTAGCTATAACAGTGACCACAACCCAAATGCAAACATTTTAAGAGGCAATTACACAAGCCTCAACTATCAAGGTATGCTTCGTCTTTAATAACACGAAAATAGCTCAAGGTAACCCGGAAAAAAATCCAAAAAGTAATAGGCTTTCCTTTGTACAAATATGTTTAATCAAACTGTAGCACGTTTCAGATCAGCTGTCAAATCAGTCCGCGAAGTCTCAAGCCTGCGGGACGATGTCAGTTCAACTAGAAACCTTTTTATTATTTCTTGAGCCTACTTTGTGTATTACGCTGACGACACCAAAGTCAAAGAAATTGCCCCACGTATAATATGCATGACTTGGAACAGAAATTGAGTAAATAATAGACTTTCGACGTCGCATCATCATCATCACAATCATCATTCCACAAGAAGTCCACTGCTGGACATAGGCTCCTCCATGGATTTCCAAAAAGACCAGTTGGAAGCGGCTTGCATCCAGCGTCTTCCTGCCTCTTCGATAAGATCTGCGCTTGCCGATACGTTGCATACTTCGTCCTAAATAATACGCTATAATATAGTTGCTACTAACTCCACTAATAAAGCTTTTCTCACCGACTGTACAAGACTGCGGGGACCACGTCGGTTCGTCTGGGAACCTTTTATTACGAGTATGTACCCGATCTTCATATTTTGTTTATTCGAACTGACGTCACAAACATCAAATAAATTAATTTCCCCACGTATAATATACATGACTGTGGGGACTATGTATTTAAATATATCACTTTACGTGGGAAATATAATTGAGAAAGTCCAGAAGGTTGCGGTTTAATAGGTGAAAAGTCTTTATTCAGAACGGTACACGGTTACACGATTTATACAGGAGGTTACATACACATTTAGAATTTACGTCAAACCACTACTTTACTCAGAGAGGTTCGGGGGACGACTGCGACTGGCTGGACACAGTCGTCCGCGCTTGTTCGTTGCGCTATGTTACTTTGTTGCAAATCTGTTTACTCAGCGTTCTAAGTCCCTACATGACCTTGCACCGAAATTGACTAAATAATAGACTTTCAGATTTCATGTAATTTCAATAGGACGTTTATGCTTCGCCGAATAACGTTGAAGTTTGCTTTCAACTCCGCACAAAGCTTTTCTCACCGACTGTACAAGACTGCGGGGCTACGTCAGTTCGACTGGGAACCTTTTTGTTATTTCCCGAGCTTCATTTGTTTATTTGATGACGTCACCGAAGTTGAATAAATTGTCTCCGAATAAAATACATGACGCGGCACTGAAATTAGGTACCACATTGTTGCGTTATTTCATTAGCACACGCCTTATGCTTCGTCTTCGATATTAAGTTACATATAAAATTATAGATCAGGCCTAGAGTTTAATAGTGATATAGTTTTTTTAATAGAACAACACTTTATTACATACGAAACATTGAACAGAACATTACAATCAAGGTTGAGGCTATCTCTGTAAAAGATTTCTTCCAGTACAGTTTGTCTATAAAGTCATGAAATTAAATGATGGCGCTGTTCACATGCATATAGCAACTCTATATAGTGTAACCAAAATGATTTTGATACTTGCAATTCTTTCAAGTAAAATAAGTAGGTGAATAAGACACATTATACAGTAAAATTATTATATTTAAAAAATTAATATTAATCCCTCTCACTCATCATCGGATTCTTAATATTGAAGGTCAAGAAACGTTTCGTTGTCACATTCATCAGCAGCGCTGTCGTCACTACAGTCGCTGTCACCACTGCTGCTATCATCGCCTAAGCGAACAATCAAATCGTCTATGTCTTGATAGAGGTGACGTCCTCGCTCGCAGTATTCTTTTTCTAGCGTTTCAACGTGATGGCAGCAGTTTTTCCATATTTCAGGTGTAATGCTGCTGAAGGCCTCTTCAGCAAGTTGCTTCACATCGCGTGACCCAACATTTTGTGCTGCTACTTTTTGTTTTAGGTTAGCCCAAATGAGCTCAATGGGATTTAAATCACAGTGATACGGGGGAAGCCGTACCACTGTGTGACCATATTCTCCTAAAAGTTCATCAACAGCGTAGATGGGGCGAGGTTTGTTTTTTTTTTCACTAAACTCAGTAAATTTGGCTTCCTGAGTGTAGGATCAAAATCAATGTTATTCTCTAATAGCCAGAGTTTTATCTCGTCTACTCGGGAATTAGAGGTGGGCGCCTTATTTGTCACGACGGAGTGGTAGGGCGCATTGTCCATAACTATGATTGAAGGTTCGTGAAGATTTGGTACAAGCTTTTCTTTAATCCACTTGGTAAAGTTAGGCGCATTCATCTCTGAGTGGTAGTCTTCCAGTTTATTTGTCCCTGTGAATATAAGAAGGCAGTTTGGCACAAACCCCTTTTCGCTTCCAGCATGGACTATGATATAACGCTTTCCTTTGGATATGTCCTTTGTAACACCTTCTATGTTTAGAGATTGCCAACATTTTGTGACCTGGTGGGAAAATAAATATTCTTATTCATTGTGAACTAGCGTTCGCCCACGGCTTCGCCAATTATTTCATGTTCTCGTTACCATGAAAAATAACTCAAAAATATGTGACCGATTTCTTTCAAAAAGAAACCTAGGTCTGATAGACCTAGGCTTTTTAGTTAAAATCCCCGTGAGTCTTACTCCCGGTTTTCCTCAACCCACAAGACAAAGTTTTAAATAATCGGTCCCATATTTTTTTAATTAGTTTGTTCCGAATGAACAGTCAAACAATAACAATACAGCAATACCTAAGTAATGAAAACAAAGTTTTTACCTTATACGAAGAGTGAATGTAGCTCTCATCAAGATAAATTATATCTTTTTTTAATTCGTCGGGCAAATCTCGATTTTTTTTTATGATCGCCAAATATTCTTCTCGTTTTGCAGCAATATGCGATTGATCGATTAGAGCCTTTCTATTACTTTGGCATTTCTTGTAGGTAAACCCTATTGCTTTTAGAATTTTACGGAGAACTTCAAAACTACAATGAAACTCCAGATCAGTTCTCGCAATCACTTGCAATTTTCTGAGAGTTGGTACCTGAAATAAAAAAAATCCATTGATTGTATATCTGACTGTACCATAATTTGTTACTCTAAATGTATGTTGTAGTTTTAGGCATACAAGCTAAAACAAAAAATGCTACCTCTTTTCGCACTGTGTAAAAGAATGGGATTTTTTGTCGCAGTGCACAAATATCGAAGTCATCCATTTCTTTTTTTGGTCGGGCCTTCCTGTGTTTCCCAGGAGTTTCAAACTTTCCATCATTCTGAAATCCTTCGTTGACTATCCGCCTAACTGTACTCTCAGATTTTCCTGAAAAAAATTAAAAACCATCTTATGGAATGGAAACTATATGTTCTTGACAAAGAAAATAAATCAAATTCAAAATTTGTAGAAAATTTGAATAAATTAAGTTGTACAGTCGACAGCACGTCAATCTTCCCATTTTAATTGCAAAGTCACCCGTTATGCAACGGAACAGAGTGCATGGGTGTAGTGTATACCATTATGTACTGTACCACCCTAAAGTATCAAAAACTTTGGTCACACTATATTACTACCTAATAGAATGTCAATCTAACCTAAAAATGTGCAATGTAAACAATGCCTTTTTTGTCTCGAAATCGTAAATTCAGTAAATTTGTAACTTCAGGGAGATTAAAAACAAACATTAACACGATTACATACCCGTCATAGACGCTGTTCGCCCATAAACATCATCCAAATCCCATAAAATTCGTCCAGCTTGGAACTCCGCGAAACATCGCTGGAAAACTTTAAAAATCACTTCCCGAGTACCACTCCTATTTACTTTACTCATTTTTGATGCCGTTTTGCGTAGTTATTTCTTAATTTATCGCAGTACAATCAAAACAACAAAAAATACGAAAGAAAAACGATTTCACAACTGAACTCGATGACAGCTGATCTACTGACGTTAGGTGTTGCCAGACACATGATTAATTTTAGTTAATCAAACATTCATTTCACGACTTTATAGACAATCTGTAGACCTTGGCCTATGCGCCTATGTGCACACTAGCGACACGCAACAGCGACAGTTCGGCGACTAGACGCGACCACACTCTACGGCCGTCAATTTTCATATATTTTGTTCGAATCTTAGATAGATAGATAAAACATTTATTTGCATTTACACACACATTCAATAAAAACAATATAAAGCAGACTATGCAGTGGTATAAAAACAAATAACACACACAAAACACAATAAAGCAATATAACAAAACAAAAAACATTTAAATTGAGACAAACAGCGATGCTTTAAGTACTTTAGGTGTGGCAAATGCAAAAGGGCTCTGACTCAGCATAAGCTGGAGATATAGTACTCCAGCGCTGATCTTCCGTCAGTACCCGTACGGCAGTACGAATTACGACCAGCTCAAAATAAAATTAAATAAATAAAATATGATATAAAAATCAATTACGATAACATGTATTAGTAATAAATTATAGCACGATTCAAACTTCAGGTTAACGAAGTAGACGGCTGAATTGTTATTAGTGGTATGTCAGTAAAAGTAATTGCATAAATTGTAAAAAGATTATTTAAAATATCATATTAATAAGGTAATGTCAGTTAATTACATAGATTGTGAAAATATTGATAAAATGTAAAATTATAAAATTATTTATTGATGTCAACTAATTAAATCTAAATGAATTTATGTAATTATATAATTATAAGAACACATGTACATAATATTTTAAATATGACTTGATTTGGTTAGGTTTGGTTTTATCCAATAACAATAACAATAACATGAATCTTCGCACACTTGGCGTCAGAGTCGCGGAGTCGCGACGACAAGACGTCGAAGCAAATGACAACGGCACGTCTGACGCGGCGACTAGACGCGGCGACAAGTCGCCCTGTTTGCGATGGCACTTAGTCGGAGCAGCGGCAAAAAATAGTAGAATGATAGCTTAAAAAAAGTTGTGACTTGCTTCTATTTGGTAGTATACAAAGCTACAGCAGGTATTCATCATCATCATAATCGGCCTATGCTTGTCAACTGCTGGCCATAGGCATCTCGCATTGCACCCCACTGAGCACAGTCCTCGGTTATTTTCATCCAGTTCTTGCCAGCCGCCCTGCGAAGATCATCGCTCCACCGAATCTGAGGACATCCTACACTACGTTGACCGATCCGCGGTCTCCACTCGAGAACTCGTCTACTCCATCGGTTATCAGATCTTCGGGTGATATGGCAGCAAGTATTATGTCATTCCAGTTGTATAATCCGCGCAAATAAAATATTATACGTCTCCTGCTAAGAAGACCGAAGTGCGCTAGGCTCCGAGTTGATTTGGACAGGTTACACCATTGAAATGCGATTGATAATAATTATTAGAATACCAATTGTGTCAATGGAACTACCATTGCCATACTATTACGACTCTACTAAGGAACTATACAATTTATAGACTCGACCCCGGCCCTCAAAGATTCGAAGGCTTGATTCCATTCATCAATCATCATCATTCAATATATCATTTGCAAAACTAACAACTTTGCCGTTCATAAAGTAAACATTTTGTTTTTATTATAAACTAGCTGTTGCCCGCGACTACGTTCGCGTGGGCTTTAGTTGAGTAAAGTGTTTGCAAATAAGATAGGGATACTTTTACCGAATGCGAAAGAGCTTTCATAACCCCCTCTTACCCCCTTAGGGGATGATTTTCGAAAAACTACTTTACATGTCTTTCATGTCTTTGCATGAAGAACCTTCATGCTGAATTTCATTCGAATAACTTCAAAAACGGCAATGTTTTATACTAACTTTACACCCCCCTTTTTACCCCCTTAAGGAATGATTTTCGAAAAACTATTTTACATGTTTTTCATAACTTTCGATGAAGGACCTTCATATTGAATCTCATTCGAATAACTTCAAAAACGGCAAAGTTTCATACTAAGTTTGCATCCCCTTTTTTCCCTCTTAAGGGATGATTTTTAAAAAACTATTTTACACGTATTTCATAATTTTAAATGAAGAACCTTTGTACCAATTTCATTCGAATAACTTTAAAAACGGCAAAGTTTCATACTAACTTTGAACACCCTTTTTACCCTCTTAGGGGATGAATTTTCAAAAATACATTCTTATTGCTCTCCTACGTTACAAAAGGAACCCCTGTGCAAAATTTCAAGTTTCTAACCCTTATAGTTTAGGCCCTGCGTTGATATGTCAGTCAGTCAGTCAGTCAGTCAGTCAGTCAGTCATTCAGTCAGTCAGCTTCTCCTTTTATATACATAAAAGCGTTTGAATTTCAATTTCAACTGACGACCTCTGTGGCGCAGCGGTTAGCGCATACCATGCGAGAAGTCCCGGGTTCGAATCTGGCTGGGGATAAAATAAACCTAGGTCTTGGATGTTTACATGTTTGTGATGTCGCCGTTTCTGGTCCCCACGACACAGGGTATCCTAGTGTGGGGCCGGAAGCAATGTATGTACCTTTAATTAAATATTTGTTTAGCCCTCCTTTATCAAACCTGTAAAATCTGCATGGTCATTCTGAACAGCATGAAAGATCTGATGAGCTTGATCGCTGAACCGTGAGGGAACAGTCAGCCATCTGTACGTAATGTTGCCCACCTGGTGTTATACAGGGTGAAATTTTGGCTACTCGGACACTTAATTTTACTCGACCTCTCAAGCCCCGAGGACCCGCCAGTGGGTCCGACGTAAACTACGGCGCATTTCCGGTCTCGCATCGGCACTTTGAATTTTGAATCGAATTTTGAAGATGATACAGACTATATGTGTATGAGCATGTTTTATGATAGATCGTAGCATAACATTCGTCTTACTATTTTATTCGGGTGTTGATTATATGGAAAAGAAGAAACGGCCGTTAGAGATGACATTTGGGGGAAAATGGCTATACCCAGTAGTGGGCCGCGCTGGGTTGATGATAACCATAATTTAATGATGATGAAAAGAAGAAATAACAACCACCATCATCAACCCAGTATGTCCCCAACGAGGGGCACGGGTCTCTGAGGAAGGTATAGGCCCTACTCCACCACGGGGGCCAAGTCCGGATTGGTGGAGGATTGTAAGACTAATGGCTGGTCTTACGTCAGAAGTTTTCAAGCCGCCCTAAGGCCTCTGACTTGGCTTAACGACTGCCATAATCGACGGCAGCCAGCACCAACTGCTTAACGTGCCTTGCGAAGCATAGACGAATAGAATACATAGACGGTCACCCATCCATGCACTGAACGCGGCCTATGTTGCTTAACCTGCGTGAACGTTTAAGATCACTCAGGTGGCCGGGGTTATGAGCGATTCGATAAGATAACATTGAATTGAATTTGCACTTATAGTCCAGTCATTTCATCCGAAAAAAAGGCAAATAAAAGAAAATGAATTTGCGGATCTCATTTTTTGATATGTTGTAGGCGATACCTAGAAAAGCTTAACTTGAGTTTTTCGACCAAGCTTTCTTATGAGCTTTCGCCGCCATCTTGAAAAAAGGGGTAAAATTTGTTTTTCGGCAATAACTCGGCAATAAATCGTTATCGAGATATCGATCGATAAAGTCAAAAATGTAGGACATAATAAATATAAAAAATTGTAGAATTCAAACTTGTAGAGCATATTCAGACCTACAATTTCCTTCTTGGAGTTTTTTATGTTGGACAAAAAATACGATCTCCAGCGCGCCGCAGAGTCGGTGAATCGATAACGATTCATGATACGCTAAAAATGGTCAGGACTTTATTGTAGAGCACAAAAAAAGCTACAAAAAGTGTCTTACAAAAATTTTCGAATCTCATCGGATAGCAGAGTTATTGCTGAAAAACAAATTTTACCCTTTTTTCAAGATGGCGGCGAAAGCTCATAGGAAAGCTTGGTCGAAAAACTCAAGTTAAGCTTTTCTAGGTATCGCCTACAATATATAAAAAAAATTTGATCCGCAAATTCATTTTCTTTTTTGAATGTACGTAATGACTGGACTATTAGTAATTCTTGAGCGAGATTCTGTGTTAGTCAAATGTACTTATCCACTATACAGGATGGCTGGCGCATAAAATCGGTGCAGTGAAACGATGAAATCCCGCGCTTGATCGAGCGGAATAACAAGTTGCACTTGGATGAATAAATTAATGTTATTTTAATGACGCTAGGACAGAGCCAGGGTTTTCCCGTTTCATACAAAATCTAACATTTTGATGAACTCCCTCTCTTAAAACTGTGCTACGAGTATTATGTAGAATAGATCTCTACTTATCACAATTAACTTATTTGAAATTATCGACGTTGCAACTGCTAGGCTTGTTTATTTTAGTTACTTCCATAGTATAACTTCCTACGGTATACTACTACACTCAGAGGCACAATTAACCGCCCACTTTAATTTTCCGACGTAACTTGAAATATTAATCAGAGAATGATTTCCACTCGCATTTTAAGATTGTCCCAAATGTATTTGATAGGGCATACCCACGGCATCAAGGTACTTCGTAAGTGGTCATGGCGAGTGCGAATCATTCCCTTATGAATATTTCAAGTTACGTCGGAAACTTAAAGTGGGCGGTTAATTGTGCCTCTGAGTATATTTACAAGCTAGGTATACCTACATACATATACCTACACCTAGGTATAGTAGGGACTCACTAGGAGATTTCTTCAAAGAAATCAACAACTTAACAGTTGCAAGCCAATACATTATGAAAATAGTATGTGCGTTTGAAAAGATATTAAATAATTCGGAAATATTGGTAGCCATCATAATGCTAATAGAATAAATTAACATACATTATCATTTCCACGATTTAGCCTTCAAAAGTTAATACTTCCTTTATGGGGCACTGTATAAGGTTCTGCAACAAGATTCCCCAAGATATATTAAAGTTAACTCCGACGCGGTTAAAGAAATGTGTGAAGTACACTGAAAATATTGGAATTTGAATTTAAATTGAAAAGTAAACTAACTGTGCACAGACTCTGACAAACAACTATAAATGATTAGATTAGATTAGAACTCTTTAATATATACACCAGAAAGAAAAAAACTTCTTTGAACTAATCCTGTTCAAATCGTCTTTACTGTACTTTCTTTACTGTAGATAGACTTTCGAATGATATTTCAATGTTTTCATCAAAGTAACCGATGAAAATCACTTCAGTAAAAGAATCGACCTAACGACCCCTATGGCGTAGCGGTTAGCGCACGTACATAAGGCCTGCGAGAGGTCCCGGGTTTGAACCCCGGCTGGGGATAAACAAAGCCCCCCAGGTCTTGGATGTTTACATGTTTGTGACGTCGCGGTTTCTGGTTCCCACGACACAGGTATCCTAGTGTGGGGCCAGAAGCAATGTATGTGCTTGTATGTAAAATGTTTAATCTGTAACAAGAGTATTCTCAGGACTTTCACAGTCTTTTTATATTGTCCGATTCTGACCCCCAGCTTCTGAAACTCTGACAGACTGTTAATCTACTGTTTCTATCTAATTCCTGGTTTACATACAATAAAGAATATTCTATCTATCTATCTATATATTTTTAACAGCTGTCAGTTGAAAAAAGCGCATACAAAAAAACAACTGACAGCAGGCTGTTAGCAGTAGATTAAAAGAATGTTAGCATTCGGGAAACTGGGGGTAAGCCAATGGGTCAAAGCACTTTGTTTTCAGCCAGTGGCGTATCCCCACTGCTACTAAAATTACGTAAAATTACTAAAAGGTAATTGCTAAGTAATCGGTAAAAGGTAATTGGTAATTTATTGGTAAGCTAATCATTGGAAATATTGCTCTGTGCCATCAATTTCAATTACCCTATTTATTAATTTCATGTCAAAAATAAGTTACCAGTAAAGACCTTGTCTAGACAAAGCAAATAATATCGAGGGAATGGGAGTGGAAGGGCCAGTGAGGGCCATTCCAGGAGTACATAATTCGACCTAAACAACATAACATAACATTTTACATACAGTCACATACATTGCTTCTGGCCCCACACTAGGATGCCCTCTTTCGTGGGAACCAGAAACAGCGACGTCATGTAAACAAACATCCAAGACCTGGGGGGCTTTTTTTATCCCCAGACGGGGTTCGAACCCGAGACCTCTCGCAGGCCTCGAGCGGTTAGCGCAAGTACGTGCGCTTACCACAGAGGTCGTTAAGTCGATTCTTTTACTAAAGTGATTTTCATCGGTTATGCCCGAGATACACGAGGCTAGTTTTTCAAGCTAGGATCTGGCTTGCTGACCTGACTTGAAACATGCTAGTTCTGTTGTTGAAATTAGTAAGTAAAAGTGAAAGTAAAAAGTATTTATTGCCATTTTAAAGGTAACATTTAAACATTTGCTGACCCCCACACTAGGCAGAGCCTGTCCCGTGGGGGAAGGATTAGATGTGGCTGATTACCTTACAGTTACGGCGGTACATGCAAAATCTTAAGGAGGTTTTGTAATCTTAATGAGTAAATACCTAGAGCATGCAAATCTAGGTAAGTACATAAAAATATTGTGGAAAATGTAGCAAGTATACTAGAACCTATTTGCTATATTTTTGATAGCCAACTTATTTTAGACTATTTACATCTTGTATGCTATGTGAATTGAAACTTTATGTGTGAGTGTATGTGAGTGAAGCTAATTTTGTCTACACGAGGCCAGAAGTACTAGCTTACTGACACTAGCTTGCTATCCTAGCTTGAAAAACTAGCCTCGTGTGACTCGGGCGTTACTTTGATGAAAACATTGAAATATCATTCGAAAGTCTATCTGCAGTAAAGAAAATACAGTAAAGACGATTTGAACAGGATTAGTCCAAAATAAGTTTATTTATTACTGGTGTATACATTAAAGAGTTTTAATGTAATCTAATCATTTATAGTTGTTTGTCAGAGTCTGTGCACAGTTAGTTTACTTTTCAATTTAAATTCAAATTCCAATATTTTCAGTGTACTTCACACATTTCTTTAACCGCGTCGGAGTTAACTTTCAACATCCAAGACCTGCAGTTTTTTTTCTCCCCAGCCGGAGATCGAACCCGGGACCTCTCGCATGGTAAGCAGATGCGCTAACCACTACGCCACAGAGGTCGTCAATAGGTGATGTATTAGCAAAGGGAAAATAAAAAGCACTCGAAACAGACATGCGTGCATGCAACGATTAATGAATGTCGATGAAGCGAAAGGGATTTGTCATGATCGTGGCAGGGGGCATTCCGTGGTCTCTGCCTACCCCTCTGGGATACAGGCGTGTGTACGTATGTATGTCAATGTCGAATCAGAAGTTTGAACGCACAGAGTTCAAAGATTCCATAGAAGTACAAAGGATTGAAGAACCATAATTTAATAACGGGCGGCTTCAAATCAAGAAGCCCTCCTTTGATTCCAGCTATAAAGCTAGGAATTGGTAATAAAATACACCAAAGACTTCGTAAAGGGTTACGACCCCTAATGGCCAGCGCAGACGACGGACTTTTCGCCGCGGCGGAGAAAAAAGTACGCTCCGCGAATAAAAGTTCTCCGCGGATTAATAGCGCACACGGGGGTGTGCGAAAGACTCGGTCCATCCCCTTTTCAACGCGGACTAAAGTCCGCCGTGTGCGTTGCTTCGCCTAGTCACACGAGTTTTATTTTTTTCAGGGACTTCCGCGTACTTTAATCCGGTCCGCTCCCTGCATGCCCTCGGTTATTCGGCGGATTTTTAGTAGGTATGTACGCAGTAGTTTCAATCCATCGTTTGCGTTACTTGATACAGTTGTAAGCGATCTATTTTAGTGGATAAAAAAGTCCGCGGAGAAAAGTCCGTCGTCTGCGCAGGCCATAAGGGTGACTAATACTCAGATGATGCTCTGAACTGAATAAATAAATAAATTCATCTATACGTCAGTCTGCCTCCACAAATCCGGACTTGGCTCCCGTGGCAGATGGTCTATGCCTTCCTCAGGGAAGAGACCCGTGCCCCTCGGTGGTGGGGACAAAATGGGTTGATGATGATATGTCAGTCTGTCCGTCCGTCTTTTCGTCTATTTGTATGCATGTCTGTTAGTATATATTTTTGATTGTCGACCGCACTGTCTTTCTATTCGACAATCTGATTTTTTTGGAATCTCAAAAATGTACATTATTAGAAAGTGTTTTTTTCCCTAAACTTCAGAGTGGTTTTTGTAACTTAAGTTATTTCAATTTACAAGTGGAATAAAGTACACTAACGGGCCGGCGAAGCGTGAGTGCAAACTAAAGTAAGCCTTAAACTCTTTTAATATTAGAGCTCACAAACTGGCGCAAAAAATCCTGGTCACGTGCGTCCAATTATGTACCACAAGCAGTGACTCTGTATTTAATTATCGTTTTAAATACATAAAAGAAAAAATACTTCATAACCCCTACTGCTACAGGTCATAGCCCACTTACACGACTCTGCTCCCACCCGGCAAAAATAATATAATTCAAACATGGGCTTTAAATATTGCTCTTTAGATATATTTTATATTGGCATCATAAATTAGCTGACAGCTGACAGCGAGCTGTCTGCTTGTATATGATGCCAATGTAAAATATATCTAAAGAGCAATATGCGAGCTGTCAGCTAATTTATGATGACAATATAAAATATATCTAAAGAGCAATATTTAAAGCCCATATTTGAATTGTAATATTATTTTTGCCGGTTGGGAGCAGAGTCGTGTAAGTGGGCTATGACCACCACCGCTCAGTAGCGGTGATATCCCAATAGGTAGAACCGTAGACTCGGAAGCGAGAGATCCAGTTTCGATTCCTAGTGCGGGCATGTACTTATTGACTTTGTTTTGTAATTATGTACATTTGCAAAATTATAGTAGCAATAAAACTCGCTAACGGTCAAGGAAAACATCGTGAGGAAGCCTGCGTATCTGAGGTATTCACATACAATCCGCGGCGGGCACCCGTGATGATAAACCCCATACTCTCTCTCTGAGAGAAGACCTATGCCTTGCAGCGGGACATATATACGATTCTTACCTACTTACTTACTAACAAACTACAGATACTACTTGATCATCAACCCATTATATCCTCACCGAGGGGCACGAGTCTCTTCCCTGAGGAAGCTATAAGCCATACTCCACCACGGGGGCCAAGTCCGGATTGGTAGAGGCTTGTAAGACTAGTGGCTGGTTTTACTGTCAGAAGTTTTCAAGCCGCCCTAAGGCCTCTGACTTGGCTTAATGACTACCATCTATCGACGGCAACCGGCACAAACTGCTTAACGTGTCTTGCGAAGCACAGAATCACTCTGAAAAATGCGACTAGCGTTAGTCATAGAGTCACCCATACATGGACTGAACGCGCCGTATGTTGCTTAATCTTAGTGATCGTTTAGCCCAGGCTACGAGCGATACTCGATACTACACGAAGTCGTTTAAAAAAACAAAATCTCACCAAAAGTCTTCGACAACGACAGCGTCTTACAACCTCTACATTCCCGAAAACGGCCGGCGCCAAAATGATATCCTCAACTTGGCTTCTCGAATTGTAAATCGAAAAAAGAACGTCAAAAACGTGGTTATAGTTCCAACGGTAGCACCACAGTGAAACATTGAGGTCGCCCGACCATAATTCAATTACCGTGTATTAGCAATTTTCACTAGTGACGGCCTACGGCCTATGAAAAGATTTATGTATCGATAAACATAAACATCGCTAGAATCGCTCTTAGCCTCGGAAGCTTGAATGATCACTGAGGTTAAGCAACAAACGGCGCGTTCAGTGCATGGATGGGTCACCGTCTATGACTAACGCTATTGGCATTTTTTCGAGTGGTTCCGTGCTTCGCAAGGCATGTTAAGCAATTGGTGCCGGCTACCGTCGATAGATGGCAGCCTTTAAACCAAGTCAGAGACCTTAGGGCGGCTTGAAAACTTCTGAAAGTAAGACTAGAATTACAAGCCTCCACCGATCCGGACTAGGCCCACGTGGCCTATACCTTCCTCAGGGAAGAGACTCGTTCCCCTCGGTGGGGACATAATGGGTTGATGATGATGAACATAAACATTTACATACAGGCACATACATTGCTTCTGGCCCCACACTAAAACCCAAGCCAGAGAAGCGACATCACATACATGTAAACATCCAAGACCTGCGAAGATTTTTTTGTCCCCAGGCGGTATTCGAACCCAAGACCTCTCGCATGGAAGGCACTGGCGCTACTGCTAGATAGTTTACAAAAAACCGGGCAAGTTTGACTCGCGAACGTAAGGTCTCGTACCACCACTTCATATAATATTTCCTTTAACAAAAATGTGTTTCTTTCGCTTAGTTCGATACTCTCAATGGGAGGAAGGATCGTGAGGAAAACTGAGTACATAAGGCATTCGTAAGTACTCTCTGAGAGAACGCTTGTACCATAGAGCGGGACGTATATAGGCCACTTTATATCGATATTTACTTGTCTCACTACTATGTTTTGGTCGCATACTAATCTTCAATGTCTAAAACATTTTCTTTCTGGGTTTCGTTGACCAATGTATTGTTGTTTTTCGTATGTTCTATTTGATAACAACTATTTGACAAATTAATTGGATAGATACTTAATGATGATGACATCATGTTATCTGAAGAGAGTGAAATAAATAAAAAAAACTATTAAATACTACGCTACAGAAGAATTCAGCTGGGCTAGCCAGCACTAAGGAAACTCCGTCAAGTCTTCCTGTCGCCTATACCGGCCTAACCACCATTTTTTTTTTAAGATTTTTATTTCATCAAAATCCACAGCTATGGAACAATAACATAATTATTTAGAGTACATTTTCGACAATAGGATACAAGGCTTACACATAAATAATACATTCCTGATGTCTAAGCTAGGCTGAGCCTGTTGTATAGAGCACCAGCACATTATTACTATTCATTAATTATTACGATCAATTTGACCTATGATGTGACGTAGATAAAACTGTATATTAAATATTTTATATAATAACATTTTAATCATTCCGCAATTAATTGTTGAAAATAGATTTTTTTAAACGACATAAAATCAAAATGAAAATCAAAAATTTATTTCAACGTAAAGAATTTACATTCTGCTTGTTGAATGTCAATGTACATATAGTTATGTATAATGTTAGCCGCTGCCTTGGGGCCATCTGCAGTGGAAAAAAAGGCAGCGAAAAAAACTCAACTCTGACCATCTTTTCTCAAATCACCTTAAAGCTAATACAAATCAAACTTACAAAATAATATCTTGGATGTGTTGAACACTAGACACATTTATCCTCTGATTAAATTTAATATTAAACTACTATTTAATGCCATACGTCCTTGTCTTCTAAATAATCGTTGATTTTATAATAAGCTTTTTTGCAAAGAGTGTGCTTAACACAATTCTTAAATCGCGTAGGAGGTAACTCTAATATATCTTCGGGTATCTTGTTGTAGAACCTTATACAGTGCCCCATAAAGGAAGTATTAACTTTTGCAAGTCTAAATCGTGGAAATGACAATTTATGTTTATTCCTAGTATTAACGTTATGATGGCTACCAAGTGTTTCGAAGTCTGTAATATTTTTCCTAACGTACATAACATTTTCATATATATATTGGCTTGCAACTGTTAGGATGTTAGTTTCTTTGAAAAAGTCTCTTAGCGAGTCCCTACCTACCTAGCTTGTAAATAAATCGGATCACTCTCTTCTGCAAGATAAAGATAGTCTCAATGTCTGCTGCCCGGCCCCACAGTAGTATACCATAGGACATAATACTATGGAAGTAACTAAAATAAACAAGCCTAGCAGTTGCAACGTCAGTAAGTTCTCGAATTCTTTTCACAGCATATGTTGCGGAGGTAAGTCTATATGCTAATTTTACAATATGTGGACCCCATTGTAGTTTGGCATCGATTGTGATGCCCAAAAATACAATAACTTCAACAAATTCTAGTTTTTCATTTCCAATCACAATGTTATTTTCAACTAATTTTACGTTAGGTAGAGTAAACTTCATACATATTCTGTTTTTTTTTAATTTAACAATAGATTATTTGCAGTAAACCAGTCTAGAACGTGCGAGAGAGCATTATTTGCTTCGTCAAGATTATTTTCCTGTCTCTTTATTTTAAAAATAAGTGACGTGTCATCAGCAAATAGCACTATCTCGCACATTTTTTGTACCATAAACGGTAAATCATTTACATAGACCAGGAAAAGGATTGGCCCTAGGATAGATCCCTGTGGGACTCCCATTTTTACAAGTGAACCCGACGATTTAATACGATTTATCTCTGATTTTTGAACCCTTCCTTCTAAATACGATTTTAAAAGATCTAATCCTGCATTTTTTATTCCGTAATGTTTTAACTTTGTTTTGTGGTCTACACAATCGAATGCCTTTGACCAATCACAAAATATTCCTACAGCATCCCTATGATCCTCCCACGCACTGAAAATATGTTTAAGTAACATGATTCCAGCGTCTGTTGTATTCCGCCCTTTAGTAAAACCGAACTGCTGACTATGAAGGAGTTTGTAATTATTGAAATGCAAAAGTAATTTATCCAAGATAATTCTCTCAAATATTGTGACATATGGTGTCATTACATACAGAGCTAAGATATGGAAACTCACGTTTCGCATAGTGCACTAATTTAAAGTCACTCAGCAAGCTATGAAGACAGCTACGCTCAGTGTTTCTCTGCGGGATTGATCCGAAACGAAGTAATTCACCAGAGAACTAGAGTGATCGACACAGATCAACGGATGAGCAAACTGGAGTGGCAGTGGGCGTGACTTTACATTAAATTCTTACTACAACAACCACCAACCTGGACTAAATAGCCGCTGACAGATCGCGATACACGGCTCGTCAAGAGGCATACGGTCCAAGAGTGGACTAACAAATACTGAAGACGAAAATCTCTTACAGGTTTCTGATTTCCAATACCCTTGATAGGCATACAGAATTACTTGTTTATTAGACTTCATCAACTTTGGCTCGATATCGATGAAATTAAGATCCTGACAACACTTGGATCAATTAGATCCAAGATAATTCTCTCAAATATTGTGACATATGTTGTCATTACGTACAGAGCTAAGATATGGAAATTCACGTTTCGCATAGTGCACTAATTTAAAGTCACTCAGCAAGCTATGAAGACAGCTACGCTCAGTGTTTCTCTGCGGGATTGATCCGAAACGAAGTAATTCACCAGAGAACTAGAGTGATCGACACAGATCAACGGATGAGCAAACTGGAGTGGCAGTGGGCGTGACTTTACATTATATTCTTACTACAACAACCACCAACCTGGACTAAATAGCCGCTGACAGATCGCTATACACGGTTCGTCAAGAGGCATACGGTCCAAGAGTGGACTAACAAATACTGAAGACGAAAATCTCTTACAGGTTTCTGATTTCCAATACCCTTGATATGCATACAGAATTACTTGTTTATTAGACTTCATCAACTTTGGCTCGATATCGATGAAATTAAGATCCTGACAACACTATGCTACCCATGGCTGGTTGTCTGTTGTCTTTAATCCCCAACAACACAAGTATTGTACGCGAGGGGTACAGGTCAGTGGTTTTTTTTAATTAAAATGGAATACAACCACAGAAGCTCTAATAAGGTTGCAGATCTAGTTTTAGAATATGTATGCAAATGTAATTGTGTAAAGCTTTTTATTTTTTTTTTATATTTTTCTTTTTGTATACCATTTGCAAATCATTAATAAAAACCTACTTTAGATCCCTACACCACCGAAAACGTAGAATTAATTAAATACGTACTACATATGTACAAAACACAAGTAAGTATTGCAGAAGTATATTTTGGACTCGATATGGAAAATATATTTCAGCAATGCCTGCGTCGAATAGAAAGATTATATTTGCAAAATTATTTCTCTGCATCAGTGACTCCGCCAAATTGTGTTTTCCGAAAGTAATACAACGAGTCACTATCACACTCAAATGGCTAAAACTGTGAGGCAAAGGCAAATCAAAGACGTTGACGTCTCGAAAGACGTTGCATTAAATCATCTGCAACAGTTATTATGATTACTATGAGTTGGTGGATACATTGTATATCAGTTTAAGTTTGTCATTGCCAACAACTTATGTTCTATATGTTATCATCATCATCATAAACCCATTATGTCCCCCTTGAGGGGCACGGCTCTCTTACCTGAGGAAGGTGTAAGCCATACTCCACCACGGGGGCCAAGTCCGGATTGGTGGAGGCTTGTACGACTAGTGGCTGGTCTTACTGTCAGAAGTTTTCAAGCCGCCCTATGGCGTCTGACTTGACTTAACGACTGCCATCTATCGACGGTAGCCGACACCAACTGCTTAACATGCCTTGCGAAGCACGGAACCGATCGAAAAAAAATCCCCTAGCACTAACTAATCATAGAACGGTTACCCATCCATGCACTGAACGCACCTTATGTTGCTTAACCTTCGTGATCGTTTAACATCACTCAGGCGGCCGGGGCTACGAGCGATTCTATATCCAGCTATAGGTAAAAAAACCTATGAATATAGTTTAACTAGCTTTCGCCCGCGACTCCATCCGCGTGGACTTTAGTTCTTAATTTTGCAACCACGTTCACTCCCGTAACTCCCGTTAAGGGTTAAATTTAGAAAAACGATGAAACACGTGTTCAATCAATTGTGTTGAAGAGTATTTATTTTAAGTTTCAAGAAAATCAGACAACATTTTTTATACCTCCCATACAAATTTTGGCAACCCTTTTCGCCCCCTTAGGGGTTGAATTTCAAAAAATCCGTTCTTATTCCTTGCCTACATTATATATAGATCTTCTGTGCAAAATTACAGCTTCGTAGGTCAAACGGCTTGCGCTGGGCGTTGATGAGTGAATGAATCAGTCAGTCAGGACTTTCAATTTTATATATATAGATAAGATAGATAGGTAGATAGAAGATGTGACTGTTATCGGCTTCCCCGATGTATCTATATGTTTTTTTAAGCATGTTATTATTATATTTGCTAGGTCTGCGAAGAAGTCGTAAGCTAATGCATATGGCAAAACAACATGCAAATAGGAAAATAATGTGGTTTTGGTGAATTTCCCCATAACTTCGAAACTGCAAACTAGTAGTCTGAGTGCGTATACTGAGTTTTGTCGTTCACTTTCGATAGCGAGAGCGTTTGCGTTTTGCATAGGAGTGACAAAGCGCGCCATCTATTTGTCTCTTTGTTACTCCTATGCAAATCGCAAACGCTCTCGCTATCGAAAGTGAATGACAAAACTCAGTATACGCACTCTGTTAGCTTTTCGAATATACCTCGGGCTCTAGAGTAGGCTTCGGTTTTCGCCGAAAGCACACGAGTATCCCCTGCTACTTTTCTTTACTATTTTGAAAAGTTATGTAAAGTTTTAAATAACAATACAAAATAAACCTTACCTTAATTCAATATAATCGGTTTTTGATTGCTCAGCCGAGGTATATTCTAAAAGCTAACAGACTGTACCTATATTGACGTTTACGTATTGACGTTTTCGGAGCTTAACCGCGACGCGATACAGAACTAATTCCGCGCCAGCTGTTAAATTAATTTAGTAAAGTGCACTCTGACCGTACCTTTTGGGAAATTGGCTCCACTATAGCTTGTTATCGGATCCCGCGGGAATTACCTGGATGGGACAGTAACTTGGAACACGAAATAAGTAAGTACCTGGAGTAATCTACGTATTACATGATGTAATTACATTGATCACTGGGTTAAATAAAGTGGTTAAGCATTTATAACATGATTAATTTAATTTTTTTAAATACAATTTAGTTACTACATTCTAATAATATTGTGAGGGTTGAGTAAACCCATATTGGAAACAAGACACTGCGCTCAAAGACTAAAGTTTCAGATGTTGCGGTGGCGGTCGCCAAGGTTAAAATTATTCGGATCCTCATTATCATTATCATCAACCCATGATATGTCCCCACCGAGGGGCACGGGTCTCTTCCCTGAGGAAGGTATAGGCCATACTCCAACACGGGGGCCCAGGCCGGATTTGTGGAGGCTTGTAAGACTAGTGGCTGGTCTTGCTGTCAGAAGTTTTGAAGCCGCCTTAAGGCATCTGACTTGGCTTAACGACTGCCATCCATCGACGGCAGCCGGCACCAACTGCTTAAAGTGCCTTGCGAAGCACGGAAACGCTCGCAGCGTTAGACATAGAACGATCACCCATCCATGCACTGAACGCAACCTATGTTGCTTAACCTTCGTGATCGTTTCAAGACACTCAGGCAGGCACCACTAGACTATATAAATCATCTAGCATTGGTCTAAAAGCCAATGTTAACTCAAATCAAAATGCAAATCTTCGTCTCAAACATTGACCAAACATTTCAGCAATGAACTTCTTTCGCACACTTGAACTTGAATAATAAAACGTTTTGTCATCACATTTACTTTATACACTTCCAAAGCCCACTTTTGCAGACCAAAACCCATCTTATCACGAACCCAACAAAGCCCATAGTCCTATAAAAACTCTCCTTTTATATCATCCCGTTTGCGCCTGAGGATTATAGGCCGTGTAATAAAGCAGCTGAAGTGTATTTTCGCGTGAAGAGTGTAGGCAATGAAAAGTATAATAGGAACGGCCTCTGTCATACGGATTCATCGCATTATCGCGATCACGTGGAGAAAATCTTCAGCGTACTTCGTACAGTTGGCTTCAAAGATCTTTTGTAGTACAATTGTTCAATACCTAAAGATAGAGGCATTTGTAATTTTATTAGTATTTATACATTTATAATCAGGAAATGAACAGGGCATAATGACAAGACAGAATAAAGAAAAAGTGACCCTTTTATTGCCAGAGACACAATGTCGCATTTGTATGTTTGTCCTATTGTTATTTTTCCTTGTATTAAAGTCTTTTCTAAGTGCTTTTGTGGCAATTGAAATAAATGCTTACTTTTCTTTCATTCTTTCTTAATGACGTAGGTATAAAAATCCCGCTTGCTGGGATTTAATGCAAACTGGAACGTATTTTTTGTCTGGACTAATATTTCAATCAGCTTCTTGGGTCTTTCTAAAGGCCTCGCCAAACAGAAAGCGCAATTAGCGCACGTAATGGCGCTAAAGCGTCCTGCGTTATAGCGTCGCGTTGTGTTGTACTGAACAGATTATAACCTGTCAAACAGCGCTAGCGCGCTACCAGTACGCGACGCTCTAGCGCCGTGTCATGACGTCTCGCTGTATTTTATTACAGAATATTACCTAGTCTTGCCATAAATACTGTAACAAAGAAAAACATTTTTTTCTATTGCCTATAACATTTATTACTTTAACAGTGTGTTAGTTCAATGCATAAATATAAAACAATTTAAAATATAAAAAGCTCATTTGAAGTGGTCTCCATTGGCTGCAATATAGCCCTTTGAACGTTGAGACCACATATCAATAAAAACACGCACTCTTTCCATGGGAAAATTCTTCACTGCCAATCGTATGGATTGTTTTAGGGAATCCAAATTATCATGGCGCTTAGAGCAAGTCGTACTCTCTAAAACTGACCATAAATCATAATCCAGCGGATTAAAATCGGGACTAGACGACGGCCAGACTTCAGCTCGGATAAAGTCCGAAACATTCGTTTCTATCCAAGACAGTGTAGACCGACCTTTATGACCTGGCGCCGAGTCTTGCTGGAAGGACCATTCTTGGTTATTGAACATGGTGTTGTTAAGGGGCTTCACTACCTTCTCAAGAATGGTATCTTGATACACTTGTGCTGATTTTTTTATACCTTTTTCACAAAAGTATGGCTCGGTCACTCCTTCATAGCTAATACCCCACCAAACCATCACTGAAGTCGGATAATGCCCATGTTGCACTCTGTCGACTAATTGGGAAGCTTCTTTAGAGCTGTGAGTATAAAAACGGTCATTTAGTTTGTTAACATATTGCCTAGTAGTAAAAAAAATCGCATCCGTAAACTAAATTTTTCTGTAACCTCCCCTTGCGTACCGCTTCAGTAGTTGTTTCGACTTTACCACCCTATTCTTTTTTACATTATCAGTTAAGAAATAACCAGTACGTTTTTTATAGGCTGCAAGTCCTAAATCATCTTTTAAATTACGTGACATGGTTCTAGGTGCTATCTTCATCTCTCGAGATAAAATCTTTTGCTTTCGGACAGGATTTCTTCGAATTCTTTCCCTTACTGCTTTGACCACCTTTTTCGTACGAACCCTACATGGACGGCCAAATCTTTTTCTGTCACAAACAGAGGAGGTCACATTGCACCTATTAAAACCCCGGTACACAAACATTTTACTAATACCAAGAGTATGGAGAGTTTTAAAAATTGCATTTGGCTCCATACCTACTTTGTGTAATGCAATCACAGCGATTCGGTTCTCTTTATCACCCCACTGCATTTTAATATCGCAAAATATTGTACAATGTATTGGCGCCAAAATGAGAATACACAACGAACAATCATATAAAAATAACAGATTCCAAATTCAAATGTAATATTTTGTTTATTTTTAATTGTAACAGTATTTATGGCCAGACTAAGTAGTTAGCGCCTACTGAATAGCGTCGAAGCTGTCACAAACAAAGTGTGTGACGTTAGGGCGCTTTAGCGTTAGCGCCCTGACGCGCGCTAATTACGATTTCTGTTTGGCGAGGCCAAACAGTGGAGATTATTAACTTAGTCAAACGAATATGTAGGACAGTAAAGTTAACCTATATTGTGACAGTCAGGACCGTTTGTTTTAGTTACTTCCATAGTATTATATCCTACGGCATGCTACTGTGAAATCGGGTAGTAGACATGGAATGAAGATTAGAAATTAATTTGATAGACGATTGATATCCCTCAGGATTCGGTGCGCATAACTAGGTCCGCCGTTTTTTTGTACCTAATATATTCGCTTGAATCGCTTCCATTTATTTACTAATTAAAATCAAGTCAAAAAACCAAACAAAGTATTTTTACTATACTTTGACCGTACTGACATAAGGAAACAATTGAATTATTACAAGGAAACAGTTGATATATACTTATGTGGTCAATGATAATAAATGAGGTTGAAATAATACTTATCCTTGCCGTCAAAATATGATGATGTGACTGTGAGAACACAAAATTCTTCTTTGTCACAGTGGTGTGTCTGTGAGGAAAAAAATCTTCTGTGTCACACTGGTGTGACAAAATAGTGTGACAGCGAGTCCGCACCCCTCCTATGCCAGCGAAGAACTTTACAAACATCGAGAAACCTCCAGACTGAGACCAATTTGAGTCCAAACAAAAAGCTATAAAAAAGGGAACAAAAACCACTCACCTAAGTCTTCTAGAAGGCAAAATAAACTTCAGCGGGCCAGCGCTTTTTCGCCTGTCCTTTCTGGCTGGCACCAACAGTAGATTCTCGTCATCCGTCTCCGAGGCCGGACTATCGAGCGCCACCAGCGCTGGCGCAGACATGCGCCGCTCTGGAAGCTCCTTTGGACTTTCCAGTTCCAGCATATCTCGTATCACTTCGCAATATTTGCAGGCGCTCGCCTCGGCGATGTATGCCTTCGTGATTTCGTAAGCGTAGGTCTCAAGAAAGCATTTGTGGCATCCCGGCACGTAACCGACGTCACCGTCTGTGGATTCTTCGCTTGGTTCCTTCTTTTTCAGCTGGAGTTTCTTCTCCATTACTTGAAGGTTGGACTGCAGGACTTTGACTTGCTCCTGCTTGGTATTTCTCTCGTCTTCCTCAAGCTTTTTCTGTCGGTTGTACTCCTCGAGGCACTCCGCCTGGTCGTTGTAGTACTCCACGCACTTACGTTCGTCTTTAGAGGACTTAGTTGGGCTGCGTTTCTTTTTTTTGTTCCCAATGTTAACGTTTAGCGGTTCGATGCGTAGCGATTGCATTTGCTTTATTATGTGCTCCTGGATGTACGGACGACCGTAAAGCGTCTCGTACTCGTCAGGTTTGTGCGTGTTCTGTTCTTTTTTGTTGCGTTTGGCACTTGTTTCGTTGTCTTTCTTAAAGCTGTTGTGAATCTTGTCGTGTTTGTTTACCTTGATGTGATCGGCGCCGCCGTTAATTTTATGGGCGTCTGTTTTTTCTATCTTCGTCGAGTAGGAGTCGTCGTCTAGGCACGTCTCGTAGCCGTCGATATCGTGGTCTATATAAAGTAACGTATTTTCCTGGATGGATATTTTGGCCTCTAAGCTTGGCGTGTCGTCGTTTGGCGAATTCAAACATTCTTTCCAACTTTCGTCATTTTTCACGTTGTCTATACTCCCTCCTTTTGTGTCGACTTCTCTCCAATATTTTTCGAAACTTATTCTCTCTAAGCCCGTTGGAGTGACTGCGAATACCATTTCGTCGCTCGTGGAGATATCTTTGCTTTGCTGCTTGGATAACGATCTGTCGTTTCTGTTCAATATTTTTATTTGTCTCGTATCTGAGAGATCTCTAGGAGTCAACATATCATCTTCAGTTATTGTCATGTCATCGTCCGGCTCATCTAGCGACTCATCAGACTTTGAAGACTTGATTCCATTGAGCTCTTTTTCTTGTTTCACTTCTCCGTCTACTATTTCTATGAGCCTTTTGTTCATACTTTCTTCTAAGCTAAGGTCTCCGAAGGCTGATATTTCTTCATCTTTTATCGAAGCTTCTTCGGGCTCTAGGCATATTTGAACCACTTCCAGACCTTCTCCGTACTCTTGCAGACACTCGTGGAAGGAATCCATACCGGTGTTATCGTCTGACGCGAGGGAATTAATGCATTCCTGAGGAGAAAGGTTTGAATGTATTCCGAGTAGGCATTTCTGTCAACTCTTATGAATCTAAGTACGTAGGTACTATACGATACTATACTACTTCGTTCATCCAAAGTGTCCATTATAATAATTTAATAAAAAAAAATAGATTTCCCGACTAGATTTGGAGATCACTCCCTACAATCAAATTAACAAATCGTTATAGTGTAGATAATTTGTTAAAAAGTTGTAAAGCATTAATAGACGGAATGAACACCAAAAAGGACTACACAGACAGCGTCTGTGTGGGTTTTAGATGAAGACAAAAACAACTTTATTTTACTCATTATATTTATTTATTCCGCAATACAATAAATAAAGCATATCCCAACAACATGTAACACGTAGTAGTTTACCTCTAAATATCTTTTAAAGCATGAGCGACGGGTGTCAGTCAACACCACTTCTAAGTTGACACCGGACTTCACACGTTAGCTTAGCATGATCTATGTATTTTTAGCTATGTATCGTAGATCTTAGCATGAAAGTAGCTGGGTGTAGAAGTAGAATATACAGCGTTTATTTAAATATAAAACCTCTACTACGACCCAATAGCTAGGTCGTAGGGCTGAGTAGAGGTCATAGGGTTTAGTTACTTAAGTTAATGTAGTCTATTGCACGCTTTAATACTTTAAAAATAGTGCCCTCGAGTTTTGAGAAGTGGAAACCAGGAGATCCATAGCACGGGAAGACTTATTTTGAACTCCTTCCTACTACATAATGTAACATGCCAATGCTAAAAGGTATTACAAGTTTTAAGTGCATTGTGTAATAGAGAAAATAAATATGTTTGTATTTGTACTTATATTTAGACCAATGTTCCAATGACTTTGTTTTTAAGACGTTGGTAGATTTAGGTATGAAGTTATAGTAGCATTACCACTCGCTAACGCTAAGAAAACCTCCTGAGGAAAGCTGAGTGTCTTAGGCGTGTACAATAATCGTACACACTATATTATCATTACAAAAGATAAGTTTTACTTTACTGCAGCAAAAGTGAAATTTTGTATTGCTTGAAATTTTCCGAATTTTTAAACGTATATCAAAGTGACATGATATTTTATGGTAAATAACCATTGTCGTAAACATTGTTCAGTGATATTTTTTCGTGATTTCTGATTGACGCTCGCCTCGTATTAAAAGGTACATATTTAAACTGGAATGTCAGTATTCACGAGGTAAAGATGAAATTTTGAAAATAATACAAAGAAGTGGTTTATTTATTTGTAAAACATATGTACTCGTATACATAAGTAAATGGTGTTAAAGAATGTTATTGTTCCAGCGTGTCTTGACCTGTCAGTCGGCCTATGCCAGCAGTGAACAAGCATAGGCCGATGATGATGATGATGATATAGAAGAAGAACAAGAAGAAAATATTTATTAATTACCACAAAGACATAATATGACATATGAATATGATTTAAAACAAAGAAAACATTAATTTCAAACCAATAAGGGACGCCGGGTATGTCTACGCAGCGATAAAATGGCCTCAAGTTTAGTATGATACGCCGTGGTTTGGTTTTATTTTGTATAGTAAGTTTATACAAAAATGATGCTAAGCCAACTGATGGTATTGACAGTCATTACTTACTAGTATAACTACAAAGTCACAACAATCTTTTAAATTTACAAGAAAGGGCCAGTTTCTGAATTCATAATTTCGCTAAGTAACCACTTAACTGTAACGCTGTCTCGTCAAATTCTCAGAAAAGAGCGTGACAGAACGAAACTCAAGTAAATACTTAGTGGAATTGTCAATTCAGAAACAGAAACCTCACAGTATCATATCATAGAGTTATGTAAATACATATTCTGATTTTAACATAATAATCTTATCACATCGTAAAGTTAGCCGAATCAGCGAAAGATCCGTGATAATTACATATGTATATATATCTGTAAACATGGGGTACCGAGGGTCCGTGAAAGATGGAATTTGAGAGAAAATGCTTACACCTAGCAGTAGCCGATGTCGGCGACTAGTTCTTGATTCTTAAATTTCCAAGTATGAATTTCTGCGGATTATTGTCTGGACGAATTTTTCTTTAAGTGAATTCTTAATTTTACCAATTCTTAATTTTCCGAAAGCTTCGTTTTCCTAACTCTAAATAGTGCGAATTCAGATTTTTTCACAAAAGAAAGTAGGTATTTACAGGAAGATACATTTATGGTTTATGTGGTGTTAACCTCATAGTATTTTCTCTGAGTATATCTACTCGCCTATTTACTAAGAATCTTCATAGATTGTAGCAATGAGCTACAATCTATGAAGAAAATAAATAATATTTGTTGGTCTCTTTAATGCCACTTAAGAAAAAACATACAATAGAATACTATACATAAATGAATCCAACAACTTTTGTAATAAAAACCGGATTCGCACTATGTAGGTACCTAGAGCTAGGAAAATGGAGCATTCGGAAAATTAAGAATTGGCAAAATTAAGAATTTCCATAAAGTATTTGAAGAATTATTCGCAATAATAATCCGCAGAAATACATACTTACAAAATTCATCGCTAATCGCCGATACCCAGTGGGCAACGGTGTTCTGCCCAATCCTCGAGCTTATTTTTGGGACGATACTATTAGCTAATACAGAAACTTTACTACTTAGGTATATAATTTTCTTATGTCTATGATATGTTTACAGTTGCCTGTAATGAATTTAAATTCCCTTTTTAACTTATTATTGGCTTTTCTCTTCTTTCTAACCATCTAGCGTTATTTATTATTGACTTTATCAACATTGTGTAATTAAAGCATTTTTTATTAAGCACTAACCTTTTCTATAAGAGTCATCTGTGACTGACTTATTTGACACAGAGTGGCTTATTCCCTGAGACGTATATGTTTTTAATTTATACTCAAAGTAGGGATTTTTTCCCGTCATACTTCGCTTCAAGCCGAAGCATTCTCAAAAATACTTATGTTAATATTTATTTTGTATCACATTTTCTAAATTGACTACACAATTCAACAACAATGGTAAATTTCATACAACCTTATCATAAACATACATACAGGCACATACATTGCTTCTGGCCCCACACTAGGAAACCCTGTGTCGTGGGAACCAGAAACAGCGACGTCACAAGCATGTAAACATCCATCACCTACTTATCACGAAAAAGCAACCACGCAAATAAAAAAAAAACAGAAAACATTAATTTGCTGTCGACTGCACAAGTAGTATTTTTTATAATCGCAATTAGACCCGTTTAATAAGTAACTACTCTATTCCATAACGTCACTATTGATTTAGCAACTAAAATGTAAAGATCGCAAAAGTTACCTTGCTTCGGATGTACACTCGACAGCACATCATGGTACACACCCAGGCACTCTACGCCGTTGCATTACGGGCGACTTTTCAACTAAAATGTGTAGATTGACGTGCTATCGACTGTACGTCCGTACGTCACTGCGGATGGCACAATACCGGGAATCTTGAAAAACCCACTTACACGACTCTGCTCCCACCAGGCAAAAATAATATCATTCAAATATGGGCTTTAAATATTGCTCTTTAGATATATTTTACATTGGCACCAATGACAGCAGACAGCTCACTTTCAGCTGTCTGCTAATTTATGATGCCAATGTAAAATATATCTAAACAGCAATAGCAGCAAAGCCCATATTTGAATGATATTATTTTTGCCGCGTGGTAGCAGAGTCGTGTAAGTGGGCTATGACCTTAAGTCCTAGGCTGATGCTGATGATGGTACTTTTAACGGGCTTAATCACGATTGTTAATTAGGTAGAGACCATTACCTCAATTTGCGACGCTTCGACAGCTTTTCCAGTTGCCGTGGCTACGCCAAAATGTCGTGAATTAGATCATTTAATTTTAAAATAAATTCAATGATTAGGTTAATTAACTTTATTTATGAAACAATACTGATCAGACCCATTGAATGTATAATTATGTGTGAACATCACGAGCAATTAACCCGACGGCTCGGCGGCTACCAAATTTGGTAGCGGATACTCGGTAGCGAAATTAAACCTTATTTTCATTAACAGTCGTTCTAAAGTCCCTTGTGTAAAGGCAACTTATCATATGCAGAGTTGAGGCAAAGGGTTAAAAAAAGAAATTAGATTTATGTATTTAGTAAATTGTCAGTACTTTTTTCATTTTCAAATTTCAAACAAAAAGTGTTTTAATAAAAATCTTTCACACAGCACAGACACTCTTTCACCATTTTTCATAAGTTAGTACTTTAGGTTATATTTCTTACACAGATTTCTTAATAGACATCAATTCATTTATTTTAATCACATATTTTATACTACTCCTACTGAAGTGGCAAAGATTATTTTTTGAGAGGATTATTTTTTGAACTATCGAAATATAATTCTATCAGTATTCTTTTTCTTGGAAGTTGCAACTAAACTAATAGCAAATATCTTCTTAAAAATAGAACTATTTTGAGCCGTGGGCCGGAATATTTTTGTTGTCACATCAATTCTTATTTGTACATAGACGGTTATTTTATATTCATAAGCAATATCTAAGCAATAAAAAAAATGTTTAAATAAAACATGAAACGGACTTCAATGAAATCTTCGCTTTACGAGGATTATGAGAGCCTCCGACTTTGTTTTATTTAAGCACTTTTATTTTACAATATTTCTATATATTTTTCTAATTAAATTGCACAAGAACCTTCTCTAGAATCTATTAAAAACTTTTCTGAAAACCGCATTAAAATCGCTTCAGCTGAACGCGAGGTACAAACATATTCCATTTTTTAAAGGTCTATTAAAAATCTTTCGCATAGAATCATTCTAAGACTAGGTATTTAGAAAAAGTAAGGAAAATTTACCAAGGTGAGTGACGACAGGACATAAATCATCAGGCTTCTCACTTATTGACGAATCTGTTTCACTACGATAACCAACCTAGCTCGTCATCGTCACGCTATGAAGGTTGGATAAGCTACTCAACTAGTTTATTGTTGGAGTGTTTTCTAACGTTTTATTTTTCTAGAAGCAAAAGAAATCCTTGAACTAAGATTTTCGTAAGCACTAGAGTATTAACTCACGATTAAGCTCTGCGAATCAGAGCGAAACCTGGTCGGACTCTTCCGACAAAAAGTCAAGCAAGTGTATCCGGAATAAAGTTTATAACAAAAGAGATCTGTCTGAATCGTCGTAAATACTTACTGTAATGTTATTTACTTGCATTTAAGATAATACAGGGGGTAAAAGTAGCGCCGCGTAGGAAAAAATCATATCTTTTTTGTACAGACTTAGCAGACTTGCAATCTGTCTTTCGAATTACTCAATAATGTAAAGAGTAATAATGACAATTGTATTTTTTTATGTGCTTCGTGTTTCGCAAGGCACGTTAAGCAGTTGGTGCCTTAATCATCTATCCATCTGCCATCTATCGACAGCAGCCGTTAAGCCAAGTCAGAGGCCTCAGAGAGCGGCTCGAAAATTTCTGACAGTAAGGCCAGCCACTAGTCTTACAAGCCTCCACCAATCCGGACTTGGGCCCCGTGATGGAGATGGCCTGTACCTTCCTCAGGGAAGAGACCCGTGCCTCTCGGTGGGGACATAATGGGTTGATGATGATGATGCATTTTTTATGACCCACGGCAAAGAACCCGGGATCACGAACTCAGGAAGGTATAGGCCATGCTCCACCACGGGGGCTAAGACCGGATTGGTGGAGGCTTTTAAGACTAGTGGCTGGTCTTACTGTCAGAAGTTTTCAAGCGGCCCCTGACTTGGATTAACGACTGCCATCTATCGACGGCAGCCGGCACCTACTGCTTAACGTGCTTTGGAACCCACGGAACCGTTCGGAAAAATGTCACTAGCGTTAGTCATAGAACGGTCACCCACTCATGCACTGAACGCGCCATATGTCGCTTAACCTTCGTGTCCGTTTAAGATCACTCAGGAAGTCGGGGCTACGAGCCACCATCGGTTCTAGAAATTACTATCAACATGATTGAGAAACTGTACTGACACCTTTTGCATAATGGATCTTTAGAAAATTATATGATTATTCTTTCTTTGTGGCGCTAGTTTCACTCAGTGGACCCCCTTGAGGGTCTGAACTCGTGCTGCACCACAGAATACATAATAGTACAGGTACAGAAGATTCACTCCGCAAAATCAATCAAAGAAAAAGGGACTCTAGAAGCGATACAATTAGGTGCAATTCAGATCGCATGGCGCTAAAGAAGCTAAGTTACATTCACCTACATGTTGCCTCTCTTTCTACAGCGTAACTCTTACCTCTTCTGGCGCCTGAATTCCTACCTATTTGCCACTCCGGAGTGGTCGCCGCATGTACTTACGCGTTCGATACCGACACGCGCAGTGAAACAGGCCTGGCTGTACTAAGATTCACTTCCTAGGCCCCAGACAACTAAACTTCAAAGTGCCTTCATCTTGACATCCACCATTCTCCGGAGTACCAACAAACACGATATAGTTCAACTCGTCATCGTGTCATTTCATAGTGATCTCGGCGGTTATCTGAGGCGGGATCCGGAATGGATTGGTCTTGGGTTCGACTCTGGAGCTGTATTCGACCTGTAGCTGTAGTATGTCTTGGTGGAGAGACATGATCAGACGCAGGATCTTGGTGAAATACTCCAGTTTCTGTAAAGGGAAGAATTTGAGGTTATTTTTCAAATAATTATTTCAATAGAAAATAATTAATAAGCAAATATAAATTAATAATTATTATTTCACTAATTTTCGAGACGATTTGAGGAGTGATAAGTAAAACAATAATGATATTTTCAATATTGTACACTAAAGGGAAATATTTTATTATGTTAATAATTTAAAATACTAATTAAATTTTAAAGAAAACTTAGAGCGGTAATAAAATAATTTCCCTTTTTCGTACAATTTATTGCATGCTTCGTTTAAAATATTAAAAAATATATACTGCTCTAAGCACAGAATTTATTTTATCTCAAAAGAAAATAAGTAAGGGAAATATTCACTTACTTTTCCAAGTCATTTCCCTCAGTGTACAATACCAAATACGTTTATTTATGCTTTTAAAACACTCAATGTTGATGATTGAATAACAGTAGGTATAAAAGTTGACAAATTCATAATACGAAGAATGACAAAATGAACGCGGACCTAAAACCGTTAAATTTAAAAGTTTCAGCCAAGAAAATCAGCGGTGGGATACGTCTGAGGATAAACAAATATGTTATCGAATTAAAACTTTCGTAACCACTAGACATTATTAACTTTATTCCAGATACACTTACTTGATTTTTCGGCGGAAGAGTCCGACCTGCCCTTATATTACGTAACTTTCCCCTCTATCGGGTCAAGCATTTAGTCAACTCGAAAGAGTCAAAATAAGAATCTATACGACAGTTCCGAGTACGAGATACTTACAGAGACAAAAAGTCCCAGAATGTAACAGTGTGACGAACCGGGAACGAAAGGGCTTAGTCAGACAACTCTATACAGTGGATTCTTACGTAATTGCACCCCTGTGGGCTCATTATGTAATTTTCGCAACGGATATTCATACGTCTCAAAAAGTCATGTATACCACTACTGTATAGTACTATCTTCTTTTAAGACCCTATGTTAGAGCGAGACAGTACTCCGTACGACGTCGGTTTTTGTGTTGACGTGACTTTTTAAGACGTATTCAATATCCGTTGCGAATATTACATGACCCCACTGGGACCCGATTCTTCAAATGCGTTATAGTACGATGACAGATGCATAGTCGGGTCAAATGACGTGTTGTTTCATACCATTGACGCCTAGAAGGTTTGATATGACTTGTAGCGGCAATTAAACTAAATCTCCACGTTTAGTTCATTCAGTTGTCATTGTGCTACAATGCATTGACTGACTCTAGGGTCTAGTTTCGCTCTGATTTGAGTGAGAGACGAGCGACCGACGTTTCGAGCTCCGTCTCTGCTCACAATGATTAAGCTCTGCAAATCAGAGCGAAACCTGGTCCTCGATTCTGCTAATGCACTGTAGTTCAATGACAGTTGCATGACTGCTCCGATTTCATTGCATTGCTGCTCTAAATCAAAGCGCGCACGTGAATTCTTAATTCCACGCGCCAATGGAATTAAAAACCATGTCACGTGACCCGACCATTCTGTTTGTCATTGAACTGTAATGCACTAACAGAATCGAGGCTCTGGTCGGACTTTCCCGACAAAAAATCAAGTAAGTATTACCGGAATTAAATTAATAATGTGTAGGTATAGTGCTTACGAGAGTGTTAGTTAGAAACACTATTGACATTATTAAGATATTAATATGACACTTTATACAAAAACAATCTGCAAAAGATACTTGATCTTTTTTTCATCAGTGACACTAGTGAACCTCAAGGATCCTCTTAAGCGAGTGCAAAAGCGTCGATATTTAGTTCTCCATAAAGTCCACTATGATCACGAAACAATAGGGTAGTTTCCAGGGTCAAAATAATTAAATTCTATTAAAATACGGACTAAATTTTAGTCCGTATTTTAGATTATAAAAAAATATTGGACACGTATTTTTTTCCTTTTTTCGCTTAAACAAAAAATTGCAAAGATATAGCCCATTAAAATTACGTGTGACGTCACTCCGTGCTAAAAAATGCAGCACGGCGTGACGTCACACGTAACTTTAATGGGCTGGCTATATCTTTTGGTCTAATTTACAAATAAAAAAATACGTGTCCCTTATTCTTGAATAATCTAAAAGACGGACTAATTACATTTTTTAGGGCAACTAGCCCATTATGGGAATCCATCCTATACTACTCTACAGTTTGGAGTGAAGTGGTGCTTACCTGACTGCTCAAACTATGACCATTGGCTTTCTGTCCGCCAACCACTGTGCTACAGGGAAGAGGTTTCGCGATGCCGATCGTAACGGTTCCTGTAAGCAAAGGAAACATAATGAAGTTAAAATCAGAGTGATCTAGAGCACAACAGTGTTCGAAGGATGACCAGGTCTTGGATGTTCACATGTTTGTGATGTCGCTGTTTCTGGTTCCCACGACACAGGGTATCCAAGTGTAGGGCCAGAAGCAATGTATGTGCCTGTATGTAAAAGTTTATCTTCGCAGAAGAAGAATCGCATTACCTACCGGTTTTATTGGTGCGTTTGACCGTATATCGGTCTGGCAAACCGCACCAATTCTATAGCGAGCTGTTGTGATACTTCAATGGGGTTAACGCTGAGGAGAAGTTAGACTAGTGTGGCTTGAAAGATTTATGATTTTTCTGTGCCATTGTGTATTCATCATCAACCCATTATGTCCCTGTCCCCATTTTGTCAATCCGCCGAGCCCCTACTCGCATGCATAAATCACACCAAACAGACTTTGCATCCCTTTATCGCGATAAAGGGATTCAACGACTGTTTGTGGTCTACACAATTAGTCAGCATTATCGTACATACTTCGAAGTCGGACATCAGAGTGCGTATACTGAGTTTTGTCATTCACTTTCGATAGTGAGAGCGTTTGCGATTTGCATAGGAGTGACAAAGAGACAACTAGATCTCGCGCTTTGTCACTCCTATGCAAATCGCAAACGCTCTCGCTATCGAAAGTGAATGACAAAACTCAGTATACGCACTCAGAGTGCTTAGTGCGAGTTTTTTCATTCACTTTCGATAGCGAGAGCGTTTGCAATTTGTATAGGAGTGACAAAGAGACAACTAGGTGGCGCGCTTTGTCACTCCTATAGAATATGAGTTTACGTTAACGCGATCGAGTAGTTAAAAAAACTCGCACTAAGCACTCTTGACGGGCAAAGGGACGATAATACGTTCCCGGAACCGCCGAGCGTGCAGACTAAAGAGTATTGATGAAGCGAAACATCTGTCAGGATTTGCCTACCGTTCCGAGAGCAGGCGTGAGCTTATATCAATAACCTCATCGTATGAGCGAAAAGCAAATATTGTCCAGTCACTTTCTCTCACACAAGTCGACTAAATATATAGGTACCCATCCACCAAAACAAAACGTTCAACAGATTTTTTATCAGGATAGTACCTAAGAGCCGGTTTCTGAATTGAAAATTTCATCAAGTAAATACCCAGCCCCAGTTCTAGTGAGTGGTGCCTCTGCCTACCCCCTCGGGGATAACGGGCGTGAGTTTTTTTTTTTTAAATACTTATGTAACGTTCTGTGACACTCTGTTCTGAGAAATTTTACGAGACAGTACTATACTACAGTTAAGTAGTAGTTAGGTACTTGACTAAATTCTCAGGCCCAAAGCCTGAGTCAGACCAATTTAGGCAAATTAATATAGTTTTCATGAATACTCAGCAACAAACCACACTGCGCTCTGGAGCACTTAGGGGTAACGACACTGACTGTAAATCAGCGCTCAGCACTATGCTGAGTCAGCTGCCATTTGCAGCACCAGACACACCGCGACAAAGTTTGTAAAATTGAATTTTTTACTGTCCATATTGTTTTTGTTTTAATATTTGTGTGTGCGTGATATGATATGATAACACACTAATGTGTGTTGCTAATCAGCTGTTGAAATTAATGTTTATTTTTCTTTGTTTCTTTAATAATATTAACTTCAACACGACACAACACAACACAACCACTTCATACGGAATTGATCCGGTGCTACTTGGGTGCGGAACCCAGTGAAACCTTTTCTACATACCGTATATAACAAAAGAGTAACAAAAAGTGAGCGAGGTAATCCCAAAAATGATTTCAAAAAGATAAAATCACAGCGAACACAACCTTCAGCGCACTGTCACTTCACAACTGAATGACTGGCTTTGACAATTATACTAACTGCAGCGGCCTGTTATAAATCAAACGATACGTATTATTGTTACGCTTAATCCGCTATAAAAAATTAAATAAAAAATAAATAAAAAAAGTTTGTTATATTACCAATCCTAATTAACAAAGTGATGGTAATATTTAGACATTTTATTATATTTAAATTTATTTAAATATAATATAATAACATAAAATATTTTTTGTTAATACTGACACGAAAATGTACTGGATATAAATGTATTGTTATGTGAGTACTAATGTACTACCATTGTACTATATTATTTTAAAGTTTAAGTGCAATAAAATTATCAGTAAATAAACTCTCAGATCCTACTTTGTTATAAAAGTATTTCTAATGATATTATTATTAAGTAATTTTTAATGTTTTTATCGCCTTCTGATACGGAAATAAAGTCTGAAGTAAAGTTTACTATCACGTCGTGATAATTGTTATTTAGTTGAGAACCATTAAGAGACTTTTTTAAACTATTCGAACTCAAATTGAATTATTGAACTAAGCAAAAAAGTCTTTAAGTCATTTTTTTGAAGGAGAGAGACTTAAAACGGGTTTTCTGTAACCAGTAGAATTTTTGGTGGGTCCGATTCCGTCGCCAAAACAATGGTCTGTCTTTGGCGTAACTTTGTCTTTTAGGTGTAGGACATAGACCCTTGGCCACCATAATTACTAACAAAAAAGCTGTTGTTCAAAATTTAGCTCAAATTAAAATTTAGTGGATAGTTATAATTAAAAAACTAAGCAAACAGTTATTTCCAAAATACTTTTGAGCAGTATATTCGACTACACTTAGATACTCTACTTCCTAAAACAAACTGAGATTTAGGAACAATTTTACTACAGAATTAAACATACATATTTACATAAGCTCACCCCTGCACCCCAGACGGGTAGGCAGAGACCACGGACTGTAACTTGCCGCGATCGTTTTCAGACAGATAATTTTCGCTTCAAAGATATCAATCTACTATTTTAAGTTTTACATCTGTTGTTATAGTTTTTTTTTTATAATGTTTATTTGAAAAGGTTTTGTACAAGAATTGACTGTTTCACTATTATCATTAAGGACAAAAAAAATTATAGTTAAAAACAAAGCTGCCAGCCTTCTCGGAACTCTACCGGCGGACAGCGATCTGGCTCAAATATTTTATTTAAATTAGAATATAGGTTTTAGTTTAGTTTTTTATTATTATTTGTTTTATTTGTAAATACTCCCCCAGTTACAATAAAACATATAAATATATATACAAAACACAAAAAAAAAAGTTAAAAACATAAATTACAGTTGCAAAATACTTTGGAGTATTTATCGTGTCGGTTGTCTGGTGACAGGCCTACAGATAACGTTTGTTAGCCTTTCCTCTTACAAACATTACCTACTTAGTATTTGCACGCAACAGATAAAAATAAAGTAATGAAACTATTTAGATTGCCTTTTGTTATCTAACTATTATATTTAGTTTCCTTATAAGCATGTTATTACGGTTCAATTCAATTGTTGCTTAATAGTGGATACAGTGGGCTTGACTGATGTATTATTCTCTGTTTTGACCGGGCTGCTAGCTATCTTGCTATTGCATTATTGAACAAACGAGATTAAAATCAGAGTTGCGTATGACTGTTTTGACATTAGTTTGCATTGTTACAAGTTACCAAGTTACCAATTATTTTATAAATAGTTTTCCGGATCCACTTACTTTATGTTTTGTCGGAAGAGTCCGACCAGGGCCTCGATTCTTTTAGTGCATTATAGTACGATGACAGTTACACGGTCGGGTCACGTGACGTGTTTTTTCATCACATTGACGCCTGGAAGGATTTATTGTGCGCGCGTAGACGTGAAGCGGTGATGATACTTGATCGTCTCTTCCATGCAGCTGTCATTGTAATACAATGCGTTAACAGAATCTAGGTCCTGGTTTTGCGCTGATTCGCAGACACAAGTCGGTTGCTCAACTGACGACGCGAACTCCGTCTCTGTTCACCATGATTGAGCTCTATGGATCAGAGCGAAACCTGGTCGGACTCTTACGACAAAACGTCTAGCCTGTGGATCCGGAAATCAATTTATATTGTGTAGTGTGTAAAAAAATTAAGTAACAATAAACAATAATAAGGATTTTATGGGCTAGATGTCTGTGTATAAAAAAAAGTAAGTAATTTATTTAATTTATGCAGGGCTAACCTGAGCTCTCTTTTTTTTTCAATTTCAATCAAGTGCTCAGATTGCTTTATTTTAAGTTATTAAATTTAATTTCGTGTGTTCGTGTTTTTAATAAACAGTGCTTATCAATCATTTTCCCGTTCAATATACAATGTGACGATATTAAAACAAAACGTATTCTATAAAATAGTGCGATGATACGTTCAAAATAACAAGTCTCGTTTTTGCTATTCAAAAATAGCCGATCGTTAGGTTGGCACTACCGATCTGGACCAAAAATTTACAATGTGCTTACGAAAGTTTTAGTTCATGCGTTGTATGTTTATTTTTTATCCCCAGCCGGGTTTCGAACCCGGGACCTCTCGCATGGTAGGCAGATGCACTAACCGCTGCGCCACAGAGGTCAGCTCTTTGCGTTTTAGTGAGCGTGTGGTGTGATGCATCCCGATTCGTGCCAACTCCGCTCCAGACCAGTAAGAGGTCAGTCGCAGTGGCAGTTTTTTTATGTTTCAAAATTACATCAGTGGGGTCTATCAGTCATAGAGTCGCAGCCCATTCCCGCGTCGATAGGCACACAAAATTTAACATTGATTTCCAATATTGAATTCCATAGAAAGTCCTCTAAGTGAAATTTTGTTTTTCCATAGCTTCGGTCTACGGTAGGACTCCTACCTATCCGATCTCGATAGGGATCGCACAGGTGACAACCAGGAGTGTTTCCGCGTCGATAGACACCACTCTCGGAGGGCTCCGTCAATTTTTATTTTCCGCTTCCATAAGAATCCATCCATCCATCTAACTTTGCTCATTTGATGAGCGTTTTTCCTTTCTTTTTTTTTCTTAGTTCCTTGAGATAATCTAGATGGCGTCATTCGTTTCTACATACAAATTTGTGATTCGTAGCAATCAATGTCAAAGTTAGTCCACAGATTACTAAACAAGAGAAGGAACCAGGGTTGCTTTACGGACGAGGTTTCTCGAAAAAAAAATTAAAATTCAAACCCACAATCCACAGCAAAGACTCCAAAATATCCAAAAGCGCACTTATCACCAAACGACAACAGCATTTTTTCTTCATCACAAATTCCACAGAACCATAGTATTCTTTTTTGCTTTGACGTCCATTACTAAGGTACGGCAGCGCCACCTAGGGAATCTTTTAAAACTAAATTTGACATAAGGAAAAACGGTCATTTCTGCACACTTCACACTTTCCATATAGAGTCTAAGCTCACCTTTAGGCGCGCTCTTGATGGCCCTGACCGCGGTGGCCAGCGAGCTCCGAGCCACGTCCTGCCCGTTGACGGACACCAGCCGGTCGCCCGGCGCCAGCCGCCCGTCCGCCGCCGCCGCGCCGCCCGCCACCACGGACCGGACCACTATCACCGAGCTGCCCGCCTCGGATGGGTCCTGAAACGAAATAAAAATGTGATTGGTTGACCAAAAAGGGACCTCAAAGGAAAATAATTGATTTCGAGAAAATCACCACAGATTAAAAAATTCAATTAAAAAAAATAACGGTGTTCAATCCCTCCAGGTCCCTTTTTGGTCAACCACTCACAAATAAATTTAACTCTTTAGTAGATGCAGTCACGAGCAATGATAATTATACAGGGCGTCCCAAAGTTATGGGACATGAAGGGAAAGTACTTTAAATATCGTAGATAGGGTATTTTGCTGAAAGAAGACTTTATGTTATTTTTAAAAGTTAGTAATTCTGCATTCCAAGATTTTCTAAAAATTACTTGCCTCGTCTGGGAATCGAACCGACTTAGATGTAAAGAAAAAACACCAACACTTTTATTATGCCAATCGAAAGAATGGTCATAAATAATAACAGCGTGAAATTAATCATTTTAATCAAATCGAAAACATACATGAAACTGCCGTAATCAATTAAGTGGCTATTTTTTTGTATTGGTATTAATTGTGTCCAATTCAAAATGTATCTTTTTCTTTGCTTTTGTTTCATCATCATCATCAACCCATTATGTCCCCACCATGGGGCACGGGTCTCTTCCCTGAGGAAGGTATAGGCATCTCCACCACGGGGGCCAAGCCCGGATTGGTGGAGGCTTGTAAGACTAGCGGCTGGTCTTACTGTCAGAAGATTTCAAGCCGCCCTAAGGCCTGCCTTGGCTTAATGAAACGTCTTATAAAACTTACCAAATAGTCTAATATCGAGAACCCCAGTCCCCGATCCTCTTTCTGCAGTTGGATGTACTCGATCTGGTCGCTCCACATCGCGAGGCCACTCAACGGCTCCAAAGACCTGGACTTGTTCCTTTCCAGAGATTCTATGCAGAACTCTGTGAAACATAAATATAAACATTTACATACAGGCACATAAGTACATTGCCTAGGATACCCTGTGTCGTGGGAACCATAAAAAGCGACACCACAAACATGTAAGCATCCAAGACCGGGGGCTTCGTTTTTTTTTCTTTGCCGCCATTCAAACACAGGCTCTACCGCATGGTAGACAGATGCGCTAACTGTTGCGCCTCAGAGGAAGAAAAAGTAAGAAGTTGAAAGAATAGTATATTCTATGTTATTGGAGGTATTTCCTGAAGGTATTCTGGAACCTTCTATAGTTTTATAGTATCCTGGACGTTTGCTAGGTATTTCGCAAGTTTTCTAGGTATTTTTGTTAGATTTATCACTTGGAGTCCTATACGTATTATTACGGACTTAATTATTCAGGAACATTCTTGAAACCTTCGAGAAGTGTGGAAATTTAAAGAACCCTCTCGAACTGTGCTCTACTCTATCCAGAGTTACCTAGTTACTTGCAAACAAAACGAAAAACGGATTCAACTTGGATGATTGGAAAGGAAGAATGTCTTAGCCTCATTAGAGTGACAATACTAAAAAAAACGCAGTGATTGAGCTACGCAAAATTGTAGCTCGGCTGACACGCCAGTAGCCGATTACTATTTTTCATAGTGTAGAAACCTGTCAAAAATAATTTTAGCAAAGTGCACAAAAACGCGCCATACAAATCGGGCTCAAAGCAAGCTGTCACCAAATTATTCTTTATTTTTTTTACTAATTTGGTGCATTTTTAGACCTGCAAAAACTCAAACATTTTTTTTCTATGTCTTCTATGGAACTAAAACATTGTTGTTTACGCTCCATCTAAGTCTAACCCCCGGTTTCTCATACACTAACAGACTGTCAATCTACTGTTAACAGCTGTTAGTTCATAACAGTGCATACGAAAAAACATCTGACAGCTGTTAATAGTAGATTAACAGATTGGCAGCGTGCGAGAAACCGAGGGGAAAATGTGATAGATAAAGGACCACTTTATGAATTGAGAATTTCGCTAAGTAACTACTTGTAGCGTCATATGTAGTGCTATCTCGTCAAACTCAGAAAAGAACGGGACAGAAGTATTTAATTAGTGGCATTCTTAATACCGAAAACGGCCCAAATCCTTACCATCATGATCATGCCCGGCTGACAAGACCGTATTCGCGCTGCATAACGACGCAACTGAACTTTCAGACTTCGCCTTGATGAGACGCTGTGGAGGCGATAGCAAGTCCTGGAGACTTCCGCCCAGCATATTCTGAACAGAAAAAAAAACTCAAATCAGAAATCAGATATTTATTTCAACGTAAAGAATTTACATTCTGTTTGTTGAATGTCAATGTAAATGTCGCAGTAAAGTAGTTAAATCAGAGAGTCAATTGAATCTCTAGACCGTCAATCAAAGATCGATATTCAATCAAGTCGCTAGCATTTTGATTTAAATAAAGCAGCGTCGAAAACGTTTAACTATCTGACTGACCGAAAGCCAGTATGTTGATTAATAATGTAAAACAAGATGGCGGTCACGACAACAGCTGATTACTTTTAGAGTCTTTCTTTTGGCAAACGTTGTGCAACTTGGTTTGTTGTGTGAGTGGTTTTTTGTTTCAAATTGTGGTCTTTTTTTGAGAAGTCGTCGACTCCGCGACGATTATTTCATTTGTTATTGTTATTTCGGTGTCATAGTGAAGAACTGAGAGCTTGGAAATTCCGTGTTTTGTTGGTTGGTTATTGGAATATCGATCTTTGATTGACTGTCTAGAGATTCAGTTGACTCTCTGATTTAACTACTTTACTGCGACATACATACACTTATGTATAATGTTAGCCGCTGCCTTGGGTCCGTGTGTAGTGGAGAAAAGGGCAGCGAAAAAAACTCCACTCTGACCATCTTTTCTCAAATTTTGTTCAAATTTCAAACTCGTTTAGCTAATTGGTACTACAGTTGGTGTTTTGTTTTAACTTTGGATTTTTTGGTTTGACGAAGGATTTGTGAATGATAATATTTTTTTCAGTTCATTGATAAAGTGTGCTCTTTCTATATTATAGAATATCATAAAAAAATAGCTGACCCGGCAAACGTTGTTTCACAATATAAATTATTTGTAGCGATTTTAATTTTAAAATAATTGGGGTGGATCACCCTTATCACTTAGGGCTATAAAAAATAGATAACAATCTATTCTCAAACCTACCAATTACGTCGAGCCGTTTCGAAAGAGTTTGCGTACTAACACTGTGGCGCGAGAATTGTTTATATTAGAATATAGTACCTGGATGACCGAGCTTTGCTCGGTATCTTTTTGTTAAATCATGTTTTTTGGAAATTACACTCGGACTAAGGGGCAAGCCCCTGCACGCTTACACGCGCCAACCTTCAGCCGCTCCGAGTTTCACTCTCCGTGGTAGTCGGCCTAGGGCCTTGCTAGACACTTTTCATTGAGATTTGATGCATGGTCTTGTATGGTCTTGGCCTTCAGCCTCAGCCTGAACGGAGCTCGGCTTTCAGCCTCAACCTAAACGGAGCCTCAGCGAGGTTCCTCTTGCCCGCTTCGCGGAGCTTGAGGCCTCGCTTTGTCCTATCCGGCTTTTCATTGTTAATTTTACGCCGGAACACGGAACGTCTTGGCTTTCAGCCTTGGCCTGAACTGAGTTATATCTCCGGCCTCGCCATGGCGGGGTCCACAGTGCCCACTTTGCGGAGTTCGGCCTTTGGCCCCGTAAGTTTGTGCCATCTGGATTTTGCATTGTTTCTTTTACGCTGGAACTCGCAACATCTTAGCCTTCGACCTGGTACTGGATAGAGCTCGGCCTTTGGCCTCGCCTCGCTGACGTTCTTCGTCCTCGTTTTGCCTTGTCAAAGTTTTTCATGCTCGCTTCGCGAGGCTCGGCCTTCAGCCTCGCAAGTTTGTCCCATCTGGTTTTTGCATTGTTTCTTTTACGCTGGAACTCGCAACTTTTTAGCCTTCGACCTGGTACTGGATGGGGCTTGGCCTTTAGCTTCGCCTCGGTGGAGTTTTTCATCCTCGTTTTGCCTTGTTAAAGTTTCTCGTGCTCGCTTCGCGAGGCTCGGCCTTCGGCCTCGCAAGTTTGTCCCATCTGGATTTTGCATTGTTTCTTTTACGCTGGAGCTCGCAACTTCTTAGCCTTTGATCTGGTACTGGATGGAGCTCGGCCTTTGGCCTCGCCTCGGTGGAGTTCTTCGTCCTCGTTTTGCGTTGTCAAAGTTTTTCATGCTCGCTTCGCAAGGCTTGGCCTTCAGCCTCACAAGTTTCTCCCATCTGGATTTTGCATTGTTTATTTTACGCTGGAACTCGGAACGTCTTAGCTTTTGACCTGATACTGGATGGAGCTCGGCCTTCGGCCTCGCCTCGTTTTGCCTTGTCAAAGTTTTTCATGCTCGCTTCGCAAGGCTCGGCCTTTGGCCTCGCAAGTTTGTCCTATCTGGATTTTGCATTGTTTCTTTTACGCTGGAGCTCGCAACGTCTTAGCCTTCGACCTGGTACTGGATGGAGCTCGGCCTTCGGCCTCGCCTCGGTGGAGTACCTCGTCCTCGTTTTGCCTTGTCAAAGTTTCTTATGGCTTCTACACACTATACCATCGGCACGGCCGGCGGCTATGACACCGGTTATGGCGGATGGCGGGTGATTAAGCCGCCGGCAATGCCACACGAGCTGAGCCGCCGGCTGGCTGGCAGGGTGTGCTGGCGGGTTGCGCGGTGAGCCGGCGGCAAATTATGCTTCCGGGACCGCCCGATTGAGGCAATAGAACCTTGTATAGTATCAGGGGGTTTCAGGGCTCCTTCAATAATTTATTTTATTCGTTATTCCAAAACGGTTTATTTCAAGCTACGTTAGATTTGAATAGGTAAGATAAGTAAGTAGTGTATCTATAAAAAACGTAGATTCTCAGCGACATAGGTAGGGCTATTTTTAGTTCATATTGTTTGTTTATTATATAATTATTATTTTTTTTAGTTTATTAGTTTGTTAGTTAATTTTAGTTTAGAATATTTTCGTTAATAGATGGCGATACATGTTGCACTAATGTAAATATCCAATAGATGGCGCTTGGTGTCAAGACGTACATAGTACGGTGCCACCGTCTTATCTGTTCAGTTGATAGCGGCGCTAGTGGAGAACTTAGTAGTGACATTTAAGAAATTTACCTAGAAAAATGAGAATATTTTAACCGGTCTTTAAATTTTAATGAAAATATATCTATAAATCTTAGTAAGTGAATAAATAAAATAAAAATGGGGAACAGGATTTACAATTAATTAGTTAGTTACAATTTTGCCCACCTGAACATATAACTTGGGGGCGCTGTAGTTGCGCTGACAACCTTGTAAATTTCCGCGAAAACCAACCTTCGTATTCTAACAAGGAGAATTCCAATGATCAGTTTTTATTGCCTAAAAGCACTGATAAAACAACGTCTTCTAAGAATTCTAGTTAGATCGATTAATTGCCCCTGAAACCCCCTGTGTACTAAATTTCATGAAAATCGTTGGAGCTGTTTCCGAGATAAATTCGACATTTGGACTCGCTAGCAATGACACAGCTTCAGGAAAATGATTGTTTTGCTTCGAAAAAAGGCCATAATAATTTGGATGTATGATTATCACACGATTAAAACGTATAATTTCTAACATTATCCATCCAACAGCGCCTTAAAAAATAACAAATAAAATAAATATTGTTCTAAATAACAGAGTTTAATCTCTAATGAGCACTGCCCCGATTTTTTTTGTATTTCTTTTAGAAAATATATTTGGATACTAATTAGGTGCGTTGATAATAGGGCTCCTAATAATAGTTTTTCACATAAAAGAAAAAATTGAAAAAAAAAAGAGAAACTTTATGCTCAAGTCTCGAACCAGGGTCTTCTGTTTACAGTATCGTCTTATTTCCCACCTGGGCTACTACTACCTTACAGATTCATGCGAAATTTACGTTTTTATAGGGTAGCAGTTATTTCTTTGCCTAAAAACACGGTTAAAACGACGTTTTGTAAAAATGAAACCTACCTAAATCGACTAATCACCCCCGAAATCACTTGCATACTAAATTTCATGAAAATCGTTTGAGCCGTTTCCGAGATTCTGATTATATAGGTACAAATATAGATACAAGTTTTGCTCGTTTAAAGATATTAGATTAGATTACTATTATAAAAAGCAATGTATCTTCTACTCACCCTAGCATAGATCCTATGGCTGTCGTCTCTCTTCGCTCGAGCACAGACCAGTCGGACAGGTGAAACGACGCCACGTAACCTCGATACCAACTCTACGTGATGTGCTCCTAGTACGCGCCACCCGTTCACCTGCAAAGTAAAGTGTAACTTCACACCTATGTTCGGAAGGTGTATCGTGTCAGCCATCAAGGCGTCAGTCTTCAAGGTCAGTCCGATAGGACTGGCCTTGATGATTCCAAAGGATGGCTTTATTTTTTAGAGGAAATATTCTTAGTGACGTAGAGACTTCGAGGATCTTTGCTTTTTTAAAAGATAAATGTTCCCTTCATCTTCAAAACAACTGACAGCTGTTACTAGTAGATTAACAGACCGTCAGCGTAGGAGAAAACGGCTGTTAGACGGAAGATTCTCACCTCAAGCAGCTCGTCCCCAACCCGATGCACGCCAAGCTTCGCGACGGGCCCGTCGGGCGCGATGGCTCGGATGTAGTGCCTCGCTTGCACCTCCCGACCGCCGACGACACGCACCGTGCCTTCGAGGGAGATGCCGAGACCAGTGTTGCGCTCTTTCATTATTGTGCCCACCTGGAAGGAAATATAGGTACTGAAACGACAATATTCAAACATTTCAGGAACATAATATCTTAATATGGTTAAATTCCCTTCAGATACACTAGGTTAAATATTCGTAAGAAATTTTATTCCACTTTCATATTCTAGATATTTTGCAACAGTGCTTAATCCACTCTTTGTCCTCTCAAACATAGGTATTTGATCAATTATGAAGAAATCAGAAAGCTCAGCGTTAGTTGCATAACTAACGCCGCGTGATGTGAACCTCACTTTTAACTAGGAATATGTTTCAAATGACAATATTATTATAATTATTTATTTTTAGACAACAAAGATCAATTTTCTTAACAAACGCTAATGAAATTAAATTAACCTTACAAATAATATGTTTGATATAATGAATGAAGAGGAGGGGGCCTAAAGTGTTTCCTGTGGGACGCCAAACGAGGCTATCTGAAGTTAACATACATTTTACCTTTATGTGAACTAAGTGATTTAATTCCGTGGGATAAGAAGGGAGGCTATGCCCAGCATTGGATGAATACAGGCAGATTTATTGATTAATAATGTGAACGGGAAACATTACCTTCAGTATCAATATTTTTTTGTAAATAAAACCGCTACAATTAAAACAGACCAATAATTGGCTTACTATACATATATCAATGGCGCACTCGTGGCCAGACTTTGTTATTTTGTAAATAAAATCAGCCCACTTCTGCCCACTGCTGAGTATATTTGTTTAAATTGCAAAACATTTCAGTGAAGACTATTGGGTTAAGCAATTCAAACACATAAAGTTTATACAAGTATTTTGCAACAAAGTGCCGTCGATAGATGGCAGTCGTTAAGCCAAGTCAGAGGCCGTAGGGCGGCTTGAAACCTTCTGACATTAAGACCAGCTTCTAGTCATACAAGCCTCCACCAATCCGGACTTGGCCCCCGTGGTAGAGTATGGCCTATACCTTCCTTAGAGAAGAGACCCGTGCCCCTCGGTGGAATCTTCCACAATAGGTTGAGGATGTGTGAATGGACTTACAATAATATCGATGTCGCACTCGTGGCCCGGCCAGTCGGTCTCGCTGGCCAGTATATCCCGCCATTTGTCCTGGATCCGCCTGACTTCCGCCCGTTCCTGCCCCCCGTCGTCGGCGCCTATGACGTACTCGGCCTCCTCGGCGGGGGAGGTGGGGGAGGGGAGGTGCGGGGCGATCTCCGACTCCGGCTCGGTTTCGATCACGGTTGACTCCTCGTACTGAAAAGAGAGATAGAGTAAATAAGTGAGTGAGTGAATGACGAAGTGAGTGAGTTAATAAATGACTAAATTAATGAAAAGATGGATGGATGAATTGGACGTAGTTTAGCAAAAAGGTTCCAATCCACACAAAGTGAGTTTCGAGATATTTGAGTTTTTAGATACCCTCACTCCACCCTCCATACATGTGGGTTGGACTACCATGTGCCATAACTTTGCACTTACTCATCGGATTGCTATGAAAGTCTTTGATTCTTATTGAGTAGTTATCATTTTGGTTTATATAACTCAAAAACCGGGAGGATTTGAGGTGATTTAAAAAAAAAAAAATTTATATTTTTTTTGCTTCAGTATCATTTAAATAATCACCCCTGAGTCGGATTAAACTGTACAAATCAACACCCAGTATAGCCTCTCTTGTGTCCCCCTGCTGAGCAAAGGCCTCCTCTGCTTTCTTCCAACTCTCTATCTGTCTCCAGCCACCTTCCACCATCCCGGCAAGAATGCATTTAGGTCGTCCTTCCTTCCTTATCTTCGCCTCGGTCTACCGCGACGTCGGTGTCCATTTTGCGGAACCCAGTCGGTAGCAATTTTGGCCCATCTATCTACGCTCATACGGCAGACATGGCCATGTCTGCCATGGCCAGCCCAGTCCCAATATTAAATATTAAAAAAAAACAAAAAAGCCAGGCACTTCATAAAAAGACTGGGCTTTGCAACGAGACCCTTCTGTAATGATTGATTAGTTCCTTGTGTTTTTTGATTCTCCGATGGTCTACGACGTCACTAAAGGGGCCCCTCCCCGATGATGGTTATTTTGTTCTCTGGCTTTTTGACTGTCTGTCTCCTTCCTACGTGGTTTCTTCAGAACAAATCTTTGCAAACCAACTTACCACACTAAAACTGTATTTAGCCAGCGACGTCACCGAGGGACTGGGCGGTGCGACGGGGGCCCTCCCATCCTGAGCCGCCAGAGCTTTCTGCAGTCGCTCGAAGCCAGCGCCCCGCAAGTAGCGCAGTGCCCTGATACGGACTTGGGGCCCCTGGGCGTCTTTCAGGAGAGCCACGGCGCGGTGGTTCGAGACTCCGTGCAGTGGGATGCCATCCACCTTAAAAAAGGATGTCAAAGTCAAAGTACAGTAGTCCTGTCTCGTCAAATTACTTTAGAAAAGAGCGTCACAGCACGTTACTTAAGTATTTACTTAGTGTAAATTCTCAATTCAGAAATTCAACCAGAGACGAGCAACCGACGTCGCGAGCTCCTCTCTAGTCATAAGATAAGATAAGATAAGAATATTCTTTATTGCACATAAGAAACCAGAGACAAATACAATTTACAATTAAAAACATACAATAGGCTGTCTTATTGCTAACAGCAATTTCTTCCAGACAACCTTGTGACGGAAAGATTGCCGAAGGAAACAGAGAAACGGGTAGTTGGTGCAAATAGGAATAATACATACTTATACTTAATAATATACTTACATAAATCTTACTTATATAAATTGTTATAAACTACTACATAAATAAGTTATAATACCTATTTTTAAGAGGAGGATAAAATGAATATAATATACCTACATAAAAAGGAAAGTAATTGAGTTATAAATACTTAGTTTATAGAGATAGATACAGTTCTTTTACCCGATTTTTAAATTCATAATTAGTAAGCTCTGCGAATTAGAGTGAAACCCGGGTGGAATAATTCATTAATACACTTCAAATATCATATAAGAAAAGAAAATTATACACATGTATTTCAAGAATTCGTTAGTTGACACGACCAACAATAAATTATTATTTGATATGGTCGATTAATACAAAAATTACAAAATATTTCCGAAAATGGATCTCTTTTAGTCAATTACTAGTTATTACAATTTTTAAATAGATGAAACATAAAAATAGTGCTCTGAATAATGACGTCATAATTCGGTATTTTCATACAAAATTCCGTTTTAAAAGTAACTCATTTGACATTTTGTCAACTACCCAATTGCGCGCTTGAGAGTATACTTAATAGCTACAGTATAACTAAGATTCCTTTCAGATCACTCTCTTTGTTGCTATTTCTTCGACGAAGGTTTCATTTCCGTTTTCCCCTTCCGTTCTTGTTCTAATTTACTAAGAGAACAACGCTAATGAGATGCAACAGCGAGGAGCTGGCAATAGCAAAACAATACGCTACTTTCTGTTGCAACAACAAAAGAGTATTTACACAGTGCTATTTTTGACTTGGCGTGGACTTCAGCTGAGTACTGGGCGCCAGAGTAGCGTATATTTCCGGACAGAATGTTGACTAAGTACTACACATGCATAAGATATTTACGATAATTACATCACACAATATGAACACAAGCCTGTATTCCAGAGGGTAATAATTATTTCTAATTTTCATTTATTTGCGGAAGAGGATTTGTCAAACAAACAGAAAATTTTCTTGCGTGGAGGCCACAGACTGGCAAACTCGTAGGGTATGTACCCACTTGCTGGACTGAAGATCTGACGAAAATAGGGCGCTGGATGAGAACGGCCAAGGACGTAATAGTAGAGTTTTGTTAACAATTACAATCTCTACGATATTATTGAACTTCAAACGACATATTTCAGGTTATGCGGCTCAGAACATTTAAAACCATTTTTTTATTATCAAATTCGAGCAACTGGAACATGCGAAGAGTAGGGATCTGTAGAAAGACGGGGTTTGATCGGGACGGGATCTAGCTTGCAGAACTTACAACTCCATTAAAATAATTTTGAAAGTTTTCCTTTTATTGCTAATTGGTTGCCTACTACTTAATAACTTGAAAATACTTATAAAAATTTTTTTTAACAGTCCAATCCAAAAATAGGCCACACCATGAAGTAACTGAAAAAAAAAAACCCTAATTTAGCTGCAGGAGAGGTACTCTTAAAAAAATATTTTTTTCTTATTCTATTGTCGACGAGATCAATTATACCTATGGTAAATTTCAGACCTCTAGTTAAGTAGGTATTAATCGTCTCTGAGCTAAACCGCGGACAAAGATACAGACAGACGGACGGACATGGCAAAAATAATAAAGCTACAATTTATATTTTGAATATGATGATTGAGATTACTAAGATCATATATATTTTCTGAATGGTTTTGTTTATTAGACTTAAATTTTATGTGAATATAACTTTGAATAATAATTACTTATCTATCTTTACCTACGTAGAAACCTCCTCTAGCACTACCCGTGAATCTTCCCATTGGATAACTCAGTCACTTGTAAAATTGCGAATCTTAAATCGTTTTGCTTACGTGTCGCCAATATACTCGCTCTTTTCTCCCAAATAAAGCCACTGCACTTACGGCTACATACGCTTGAGTTTATTTTCTGATGTGAACATAATCGCAACAAGGCCGTTCGTGAGAGGCTGCCCGACGTTCATGCAAATTGAGAGGTACCGACAGTAAAACTAGTCGTAGCAATACCATCCGCCTAATTTTCACCGTAATAGGTAGAGAGAGGAGAGAGAAAGAGATATACCTATAGGGAGTTTCACTACGTGATCGAATCAGGAATGAGAAGATCCGCAGAAGAATCCGAGCAACTAATATAGTTCAAACAAGTGCTCAATTCAAATGGCAGTGGGTGCATCGGTCGAAGCACTGATGGCCGTTGGGACGAAAATAATAAACATAAACATTTACATACAGACACATTCATTGCTACTAGCCCCGCACTATGATACCCTGTGTTGTGGGAACCAGAAACAGCGATGTCACAAACATGTAAACACCCACGACCTGGGGTTTTTTTCTCTCCATGTTTTTTGACATGTTTGACATGTTTGTGATGTCGCAGTTTCTGGTTCCCACGACCCAGTGTATCCTAGTGTGGGGCCAGAAGCAATGTATGTGCCTGAATTTAAATGTTTATGTTATGTTATATTTATATAAATATCCAAGATCTGGGTTTTTTGTCACCAGCTGGGATTCGAACCTGACCTGACCAACGACGCAGCGTGGCCAGGCCCCTCACCAGGCGGATTGCTGGATGTGGGCAACATAAGACCGGGAAGCTTGGACAGCCATGTGTTAGGAATCTGTCCTGCAGTGGATACCAAACGGCTGATGATTTATAAATATGTAGCTTTGATTTATTCACAGAATATGTGTCATTATTCTGTCAATAAATCACGGAGTCATCATCAACCCATTATGTTCCCACCGAGGGGCACGGGTCTCTTTCCTGAGGAAGGTATAGGACATACTCTACCACAGAGCCCTAAACTGGATAGGTGGAGGCTTGTGAGACTAGTGGCTGGTCTTACTGTCAGAAGTCTTCAAGCCGCCCTAAGGCCTCTGACTTGGCTTAACGACTGGCATCTAACCACGGCAGACGGCACCAACTGCTTGATGGGATAATGATACTTAAATGATGAACGGTGGCATTTAATTAATTCATTCATTAATTCATACTACTACAACTACTTTATTTATTTTCTTGCCTCTTAGGTTACATGGTAAGCCTAAAAATAACAAATGTTACATACGAAAACGATGTTCTTCGATTTTTTTAAATTAGTTACTAACCGAGCTTAACCTGTATATAACTGACCTGCACTGAATATTAAAAACACTTTGATTCAAAACACGTAATATTAAATTTATGATGGTACAGAACTCTCATTGCGTGAGCTCGACTTACACTGCCTGATTCTTTTCATCTCTGTTATGACCTTCAACTAACCGCACGAACATCCCCATGGGCCCTTTTTCTGCTGACGGTACACCGAAGCCTTCTTGAAGCGGACGGGCAGTGGGTCGGATTGTCTTAATTATGCATTCGCCCCTCGACCCACACTGAGAGGTGGAAGGCAAGAAAGCGCGATTGGCCATTGGATGAACAAGGAAACAATTAATTTTTGGACCAATACTTTTGTAAGTACTACAGTCCGTTTTATACTACGATGCAAAAAAAAAATGTTTTTATATACAAAAGGACATACATTGCTTCTGACCCCACACTAGGATACCCTGTGTCGTGGGAACCAGAAACAGCGACGTTACAAACATGTAAACATCAAGACCTAGGTTTCTTTTTTTTCTGTCCCCAGCCGGGATTCGAACCTGGAACCTCACGCATGATAGGCAGATGCGCTAAACGCTGCGCCACAGAGGTCGTCAAATGTGTTACCTTATAAAATGTACAGGATCACTTGGTAGATTTTTTTACCGTGAATACAAGACTTATTGTGGCCAAAACCCTTATCACATCAAAGACATTAAAATTTTATTAGGTACTCATAAGAGCAAAGTCGAAAAAAGAAACAGCTACGTAGCACATACAATTTTTACTTGGAAGTAAAATGGGGTTATTTGGTTTTGACTTACTAGCAACACTCAAACATTGACAGCCTTGGCTTGTATTATGTCAATGTGACAGTTTTTTTTCATTGAATTAAAAATTAAAAAATGACTTTGGACATTAATCACATTATTCCAGATACACTTACCTGACTTCGATGCGAATCAGAGCGAAACGTGGTCGGACTCTTCCGACAACAAGTCAAGTAAATGTATCCGGAATAAAGTTAATAATGAAATAATCATTGGCTTAATTCCAGATTCGCTCATACGTACTTGATCTTTGTCGAAAGAGTCCGACCACGTTTCGCTCTTATTCGCAGAGCTTAATCATGGTGAGTAGACACTTAGACGAACAACTGTATCTACCAAAGTAGAGACGCAGTTCGAGTCTTTGGTTGGGAGTAAATGAATCCGGAATTGGGTCTATATTTTTAATATAGGAATATTTTTTCAATTGAAACAACTTTTATTCTTTAATTGGTGCATGCAACGACTAATGAATGTCGATGAAGCGAAAGTGATTTGTCGGGATCGTGGCAGGTGGCAGTCCCTGGTCTCTGCCTACCCCTCTGGGATTCAGGCGTGAGCTTATGAATGTATGTATGTAATACAACCCCGAACCCAGACGATCTCTGTGGCACCGCGGTTGACGCATCTGCCTACCATGCGAGAGGTCCCGGGTTCGAATCCCGGCTGGGGACAAAAAAAACCCTGGCCTTGGGTGTTTACATGTTTGTGACGTCGCTGTTTCTGTTTCCCACGACACAGGGTATCCGAATTTGTGCCAGAAGCAATGTATGTGAATGTATGTAAATGCTTTATGTTTAATTATAATCACATGAAACATCTACCAGTCCAACCTTCTGCCACTTCCTATTACACTGCTCAAGAATATATACCAAGCCTATTACACCTACTTGAAAAGCAATTCTGTGCCCTATTACTCAGTGAAGACAGGGTTTAAATTGCCTTGTCTATTCCGACACGAGGGCGATTGAGTGACGCGAATCATAATAAGAGACTTTTATGCCTTATCGGCGTTTGACGCCAACGAGATGCCTTGACGACGCCGTGGAGGCATTTATGACATCGGAGAAAAGATAGGAACACAGGAATACGCATGTTTTTAATCGACTTCAAAGATTATTTAATTTCATAGCTACACATGGTAGCCGATGCATATCAATGGACTCTGAAGCGGGGGACGCAGGTTCGATTCCGATTAAAATAGACAGGTAAAAGAAGTTTGAGTGTTAGGCTGCGTTTCCACCAGAGATGTGCGAGGATGCGTAGCGAGGGATGTGTTTGTAAAGAACCAATAGAATCGCTTCATTTACCTCGCCTCGGTCAGCATGGCTCTGGTGGGAACGGCTCAGCGGAGCTAGATTTTTGCGCATACAAAACAAGCGAGGGATGTGTACGAGGGATGTGTGCGAGGGATGTGTGCGAGGGATCTCTGCGAGGGATGTGTTGCGAGGAATGTATGTTGAGAAGGATGTGTTGCGAAGTTTGCGCATACTACTACGGTGCTACCCTCGTCGACACATTTCACAGCTTCGCAACGCATCCTCGCACCACACATTAATGCGCATTTTCACAGCTCCGCTACACATCTTCGTAGGCACATTTTCATCGCACAGCTTTGGTGGAAACCCCCACACATTTTCACAGCACAGCTAGACATCCTCGCACGACACATTTCCATCGCACATCTCTGGTGGAAACGCAGCCTTAATCTGGGTGCCGGCATAGTACCAGCGTTGGAGTTTCTGAAAAACCTCCAGCTCGCGCCAAGCCGGAGTCCATTTGCATTTCATCATCAACCCATTATGTCCCCACCGAGGGGCACGGGTCTCTTCCCTGAGGAAGGTATAGGCCATACTCCACCACGGGGGCCAAGTCCGGATTGGTGGAGGCTTGCAAGACTAGTGGCTGGTCTTACTGTCAGAAGTTTTCAAGCCGCCCTAAGGCCTCTGACTTGGCTTAACGACTGCCATCTGTCGACGGCAGCCGGCACCATCTGCTTAACGTGCCTTGTTTTAAACAAAGAAACTCAGATTTAGAAACACACAAGAATTTTAATAAGCTTCTCCACTACTCCGGCATCCGGTTTTTAACGGTCCGATAATTTTCTAGATCGGAACGGTATTTTACCGGTCCGAAGTGATCGACGTAAGAAAACAATACACGTTTTTGCACCGCGCATACAACCCAAAAATGTTCTCATACTATTTTATTTACATTAATAGAATGTGGACAACATCCCTTGCCTCGAATAGAAAAACCGAGAAATTTTAATAAAGCACTGCGTCACGTCCATTGCCGATTATAATCGGCTGAAGTGGAGAAGCATAATCCGGCATCCGATATTTTTCTCATGACCGATTCCGGTTCCGACGCCGTACCGGAGCAGTGGAGAAAGGGCCTAACAGTCAACCCGCTTTCTAAAGGGTAAATGATATTCTTAGAAACCACTCAGCATTTTTATTTTCGGAATGTTGCGGTGAAGAGGTCTGTCTGGTTCAAACGAAACGGGACGTAACAAAAGATTCTGAGGAAAATGTCTTCAGTAAGAGGAGTATTTTTGGTAGCGGGTTGTCGTTGTAGCTATGGGCTTGCCTGCTTTGATTTGCTTATTATACAGGGTGTCCCAAAACTCAACGTCAAGCCGGAACCGGGTGAAAAGGCAAGTCCTACTGGTTATCAGAAAAATAAACCAGAAAATAAAACCTTTCTCTTTCAGATAAGCTTGGAATGGATAGAAAAAATGTAGAGAGAAGGTAGGCAAGTGTACAATGAGATTATGTACATGAACTAACTGACTTAGAGATAATATTTAATCCAATAGGTATTTAATAAATATATAATAACACATGACTATAATTATATTATAATGATATTATTATGTGTGTATTAATACATCACATGACCATCCAAAGGGTATTATCTCGAAAAAAAAAACTTTTTTTTACATCCTATACGAATTCGCGTAAATTTTCTCCACAATCTGGCAAGCAAGACAGTTATAGCGCCATCTCTTGGCCTTAAACTGTCCTAGAGATATGGCTGTCTTGCCAGATTGTGGAGAAAATTTACGCGAATTCGTATAGGATGTAAAAAAAAGTTTTTGTACGAGATAATACCCTTTGGATTGTCATGTACATAATGTCATATTATTATATATGATATTATGTACTATACTTATTTGACAGTTAGACGATTTGCGCATATAATATACGGGCAGGCCCGTTTACACACAAAGATTTGCACACACATAATCGTTCCCCAGAATGTATTATCCATACGTTTATTCTTACCTCGACGATCCTATCGTTGACCTGTATCTTGCCACTGAGGTGGGCCGAACTGCCCTCGCTGACACTCTTCACGAAAATACCGCTCAGCTCCTCTGTGAACAAGGTCACTAAATTAACAATACCACTCAGCTGCATCGTGAACAAGGTCACTAGTACGCGATACTCCGATATAATCGCAGGTATGTGTACGGTCGTTTGCGTCCTGATACAAAACATTCTAGAACTTAATATCGCAGGACGGTGAAACGCAACGTTTTACATTGCGGCGTTATTATCGCAGCAGTGTGTAACTCCATGGCCGTCCTAATACAAAATTTACTGAAAACAGATATCGCAGTAATGCGATATTATCGACCGGTAAAAACGCACCTGTGTGTGAGAGGCTTTAACAATACAACTTAGCTCCATCGTGAACAAGGTCACTCAATTAGAAATACCGCTCAGATCCTCTGTGAGTAAGGTCACTAGATTAAGAATACTTCTCAGCTACACCGTGAACGATATCACTATATTAACAATACTGTTCAGCTACACCATGAACAGGGTCACTATATCAACAATACTGCTCAGCTACACCGTGAACAAGGTCACTATATTAACAATACTGCTCAGTTACACCGTGAACAACGTCACTATATTAACAAATACTGCTCAGCTACACCGTGAACGAGATCACTATATTAACAATACTACTACTGCTCAGCTACACAGTGAACAGGGTCACTATATTAACAATACTGCTCAAATCCTCTGTGAACAAACGAAATTAGCAATACCGCTCAGCTAATCTGTAAACAAGGTCACTAAAGTAACATTTTACCTACACTAACATTTTACTGTCAAGACAAATGTACAGATGCGCTTGACTATCGAGACAAAGGTCGACCGTCGAAAAGTCGACCTCTGTGGCATAACGGTTAGTGCATCTGCTTACCATGCAAGAGGTCCCGGGTTCGATCCCCGGCTGGGGAAAAAAAAAACTCCAGGTCTTGGATGTTTACATGTTTGTGACGTCGCTGTTTCTGGTTCCCACGCGACAGGCTATCCTAGTGTGGGGCCAGAAGCAATGTATGTGCCGGTATGTAAATGTTTATGTTTATGTTTTTTAAAGTTCTTGGGAAAAGTAAAAATGTTGGGATTTGTATACATTTTTTTTACTTATTGAAAATGCTCAAATGCTTACAATTTCAACCACAGAGATGGAAAGACCTAAAGCAACAATTTACAAAAAATATATGCTCTGGCGTACAATAAAAAAAAAATTATAGTTACAATAAACAAATACAATAAAAACTCGCATTTTTAGCCGCTGTTTTTAAAGTTTCTTTTTATTCTCATGTTGAAAACATGGTTTTCACATATTGCATTACTTCGATAAGACGTCATAGATACTACAATACTGATACTACCTACAGCAAACATCACAACCATGCGTCACTACAAACTACTTCAAAGCAACTTTTTCAATCTTGTCTGGACGGGACCCACTGAAGGGAGCCCACTCTCAAAGTGAGGTATAAGCTTAATTAATTTCCACGCATTCCCACGATTTCCTTCGCCGTTAGCGAGTGGTTTTTGTACTAATACTTCACAAACGGTCATAGCGTACAAAATGAAATCATTGATACATGATCATGGATACGAACCCATGATTTACCAAACGTGAGGCCGGCATTCTAATGTTGCACTATCAACGCTCAAAAAATAAATATAAACATAAAACAGAATAATATTGATTGAATAATAGATTGAATTGAATTGAACAATGCTTGGGGGATTGTCAGATATATTTTTCCCCAGCCGGGGTTTGAACTCGGGACCTATCGCATGGTAGGCAGATGCGCTAACCGCTGCGCCACAGAGTTCGTCAAATGACATAAATAAACAAAATTATGAACTAAATAAATAAAAAACTACGCAAAGGCTACCAATTGGTAAGTTGGCAATGTGTATCGTAAAGCCTCCACTACATTATCGCCGATTACAGACGATTACGCCGATTATGGGCGAGAACGATAATGGAATGGGCACACTCGGCTTTACTCGCCGATCATCGCACATGATTGACAATGATCGCCTGCGACCCGTTTGCTGTCGTTTTTTCGAACAAACGTCAAAACGAACGTCCGCTCATCGAAGTGCCCACATTTATCGTCGATCAGTCATTCGCTCTCGGAAAGTGACCAAGAAATAAAGTGAAGTGTACATGTGCATTTGAAAATAACTATACAGAAATGACGCTGTGTAAAAATTTTGGTTACGGTTCAAGAGATAGAGCTTGTGACAGACCGACGGACATACAGACAGATACTAAAATAACTATACAGAAAAAACGCTCTGTGAAAATTTTGGTTATGGGTCAAGAGATAGAGATGGTCAAAGACCACCATCTTCCTTTCATCTATTTTTTTCTTTCAAGACTTTTCATTGAACCACACTGACAAAATTGTTATACAGGTTGTCCCAAAACTCGACGTCAAGCCGGAATCGGGTGAAAAGGCATGTCATATTGGTTATCAGAAGAATAAAAAATAAATCAAAATTGCATGTTTACAAAATTTTAGGTATTTAAAAAAAAAAACCGTCGCCACAAATCTGGTTTTGTAACTATGAATAATGCTTCTCTAAGCTGTTACCAAAATTTCAAAACCAGTTGCTCCAGCTTGGAAGAGAAGGAGACTTAAAAAATAAATTAACTTAAAAAAAAATTTTAGCCCAGTTTTAATTTTAATTTTATTGTAAAATTTCTTGAATAAGAAAAAAATTATAATTTCAGTTTATTTTTATGGTAACCAGTATGACTTGCTTTTTCACCCGGTTCCGGCTTAACGCCGAGTTTTGAGACACCCTGTATACTACCATTAAACAAATGGCAACAGCGCAGTCCACAACGATGTCCATCTTGTACGGCGGACGATCAACAAAATTATTACCTTACGATTGCCTTACGATTAACTGCCAATACTGTGGATGCCTGCACAATGATCGTGGCGATTATAGACGATCACACGATCAGCGATAATGTAGCGGAGGCATAAGACACATCGAATATTGGCAAAGTTTCGCACGTGCCGTCCCCCGCAGCACAGAGATTGCCTTCCAAACTTATTGTTTACGACACGAAGTTGTGAAATATTTAATGAAGACGTTTAACTCAAAAAAGAAAGAACGGCGGAAAACATTGAATTAGAAATTTCCAATCCGCGGCGGGTACGTGTAGTGAATCGCTCGTAGCTCCGGCCGCCTGAGTGATCTTGGAACGATCACGAAGGTTAAGGAACATTGGACGCGTTCAGTGCATGGATGGGTGACCGTCTATGACTAACGCTAGTGGTATATTTCCGAGCGGTGCCGTGCTTCGCAAGGCACGTTAAGCAGTTGGTGCCGCCTGCCGTCGATAGATGGCAGTCGTTAAACCAAGTCAGAGGACGAAGGGCGGCTTGAAAACTTATGACAGTAAGACCAGCCAATAGTCTTACAAGCCGCCACCAATCCCGACTAGGCCCCCGTGGTGGAGTATGGCCTATACCTTCATCAGGTAAGAGACCCGTGCCCCTCGGTGGGGACACATGCATTGGGTTAATGATGAAGTATTTTGAGTTTAAGGTGGATTTTGTCTTTTTTGGATCGTTTATCGTAACATTGGCTCCAGGGGCAGGTGACTTTATATTTTTCGCAACGAATCGACACATAACACCCACTACTTCCCCAGCTAAGTCCGGTAACAAAGCGCAACATTTCTTTGTGGTCACTGAAATGAAACCATCCTCTTTGTGAAGATTGCGTACGGAGTTAACCTTTTGCGATGAATATTTAGCGCCGATATGGCAGGGCTATTGCCGTGTGACAAACTGCGGTGCCGACTTTATTGGCAAAAACAAGTCGGCGACCTACTTCTAGGTAGGATACCTACAAGTAATGGTATTTACTAGAAGATTTATAGATGTATGCTCTTAGACTGCCTCGTTGAACTAGCCATTCAAGCGCTTAACTACCAAGACAGAGCTCGTGGGTTCGATACCCTCTTGGGTCATCATACATTAAATCTACAAATTTAGTATAAATTGCCTCAGTCTGGGTGTATTTCGAGGTTCTGGGTGTATTTAGAATGATGAAGAAGCGGAAAAGGTTTGTCAGGATCTAAGCAACCTTCGTCTCATAATGCTCCATTGCTCATCCCTCGGGATACACGCGACATTTTGTTATGTTATGTCTTAATTTTTAGTTAGAAACAGTCTCCACAAAAACAATCTCGAATTCTTTATTTAACTCAAAACTTGCTTCTTGTAAAACCGTAAGTCCTTGCCGCTTTTCTCTTGGCCGCCAGCCATAGTGTCACGTATCCAGGCTAGATATGGGCTAACCGGCGTGTATGCGACCTCAATTTCAGGGCCACCACTAGCGACGCCCACGATTTTGCCCCCACTCACGAGCGGACCTCCCGAGTCTCCTTTGTATATTGTCTGACGTTTCCCACATTTTTTCGCGTAACACATGCTTGGAAATACTTGTGGATCAAACTTGCACTTCACAATAACAGCTTCACCAACCTGCAGTGGTTTATCTATTGCACTATGGGACACAACGGCGCTCACCATTCCAAACCCGGCGTATTTAGCACTGAGACCAATAAGAGACCTGTGATCTACTGCAGATATTTTGGCGAATGTTTTAATTGATACTTTTTCAACTGACAATAAACCGATATCGCCTACAGCTAGACATCCTCTCATGGGTTGTTTATAGTTTGAAATTCGCATTATACGTGGGCGCGGTATTGAATCAATGATCTGGTCAAAATGGTTTGTATGATGAGGTCTCCACTGCAGTACCTTACTGAAAGTCGCAGTATCTTCCTTAGGAACATTTACGTTTCCATAGCGTATGCCGTATGGTAACTTTACCAAAGGTAGTATACAATGTGCCGCCGTCAACACCCAACTATCTGTTATTAGCGAGCCAGAGCATATACGGTTCATATTCCACTAAAAAATGGTAACAAACCGTTAGATACCTTGCTAGCATTTGGAATAATTTGGATTTGAAACGGAACTTAAAAAAATTATAAGAACTTTATTTCAGATACACTTACTTGACTATTTGTCAGAAGAGTGAGACCAGATTTCGCTCTGATTTGCAGAGTTTAATCATGGTGAGCAAAGACGAAGTTAACGCCATCGGTTGCCCGTCTGCGACAAAATGTCAAGTAAGTGTATCCAGAATAAAGTTGATAACGTCAAGTCACTAGACGTTATCAACACTCCAGTGTTTCATCATCATCAACTCATTATGTCCCCACCGAGGGGCAGGTCCCCCTTGAGAAAAGTATAGGCCATACTCCACCACTGGGACCTAGTTCAGGTTGGTGGAGTGTTTCCGAGGGTATTGATGAAAAAAAATGGCTTATTTACATCTAACAGCATCACAGCAAAAGGGAACTCGTTCGCCGTATCGGGCTCTCCATTGATAACCCTCAGGGATCGGATTGACTTCGGCGTGGTGTGCGCAGATCGGATCGTGAGAGTCAAGAACATCGTGGGGACAATCAAAAGTATTCGATAGGCAGCCATTATTGCGACCGTGTTGCGTGATACACAAAACAACGTTGATCCGAATATTTACCTAAAGTTTATATGCGTGATTTTTGCATTGCGTTGCAAAGTACGTATTTTATTGACTTTTTATTGTTTTCGATTTTCATAGTTTTATTTTAAAAGTTAAGTCCGCTATTAAATTCGCTTAGCACTATGTAGCTAATATTTTCTGCTAGCTCCATCCACTGTTGTTTGGGATGTCAAAAAAGACCATAAACGCTTAACGCAATCCTTAAAGTTGAAGTGGGATCTTTCAACACACCTTTCCGTAGTCAACAAGGAACTCATCCGTTTGCCTGTCTGACTGACTATGCGCAGCTTAGATCAAAGACAATTAGTGCTAGGAAGCTGATACATGGCATAGATATACCTACACCTAAATCACGCCGATAAAACGGTATAATAAATTTGAAAACATTTAAGCGAGCATTCAAAGCCTCGTACACCTGGCCCAGTTTCATCATCATCAACCCATTATGTCCCCACCGAGGGGCACGCGTCTCTTCCCTGTGGAAAGTATAGCCCATACTCCACCACGGGGGCCAAGTCTGGATTGGTGGAGGCTTGTAAGACTAGTGGCTGGTCTTACTGTCAGAAGTTTTCAAGCCGCCCTAGGGGCTCTGACTAGGCTTAACGACTAACATCATCTGCCATCTATCGACGGCAACCGGCACCAACTGCTTAACGTGCCTTGCGAAGCACGGAACCGCTCGGAAAAATGCCACTAGCGTTAGTCATAGACGATGACCCATCCATGGACGTAACGCGCCGTATGTTGCTTAACCGTAGTGATCGTTTAAGATCACTCAGGCAGCCCAGGCTACGAGCGATTCCGGGAGAGCGGCCTGGTTTACATTTGCTTTATTTTCATTCTTTTTTAGCATGCTTTCCATAGACCCAGAATAGAATAGAATACCTTTCTTAAGAACATAAGCAAATAATAAATCAGTAATGGTTGGTGTTATAGAATGTATTTAGGATTCTTTGAAAGTATTTTTATAATGTATGGTGCGTAATAAAAGCTATGAATCGCCATACGTTTTTGCCGTCTCTGTTTTTTCTTTCTCTATGGAAAGCATGCTAAAATAGCATGAAAATAAAGCAATTGTATATCTTTGTGTGTTGTGGGAATTTAATAAATGATTATCTATCTATCTATCTATCTATCAAATGTAAACCAGGCCTAAGTTAGGTGCACATTTTTTCTTGCCTATACCAATAGTATTGGGTACCGATAAAATTAATCATTCAAAAATGTTGTTGTTGTTACACTTTGTAACATAATAACATGTTTGATGTAAAAATAAAGCGCAAAGGCTCATTTATTTCTAAAGAAATTGAAGATATTATATTGATATTGTGGGTGTAGGAAAACAATTATTTTAATTAAGGTTCAAGTTAGCTTCAAATCTTTGTTTTTTGTTCGAATAATGTTGTCATTTTTACACAATAACTGGTAGCAGTCTTCTTTAGTTTAATAGGTTCGAGACGTCAATTTGGGAATTCACTTGGTTACATTGTAAGATCCAGTACACAAAACCGGCACAAATTCTGTCTCATGTGTAGAGTATGCACCACGTTGCAAATAATGTGGTGCAGAGAAGTGGAACATGTCAGAAATCAGAAACTTATTTCAACATAAAGAATATACATTCTGTTTGTTGAATTTACTTATAATGTTTACCACTGACTTAGGGCCGAACGTAGGGGAGAAAAAAGCAGCGAGAAAGAAACTCCATTCTGACCATCTTTTCTCAAATCACCTTAAATCTATTTAATACATTATGGTGGTATGAATGTCCATCTACCTAAGAAATTCAAGACCCATGTGTGCAATCAACACTTGCAATCTCAAAACATTGTTACTATTCTTACGAAATAATAAAATTAATAATTCAATAGGTCCATATAAGAAACGGAATTAAAAAGTTTTTTAATTACATCTATAGATGTGACTTCGTCGTTGTCTGAGCAGATCGAATTTGTACAAAGAATATCAAGGGGACAGTTACAAGTATACGATATGCAACCATTATTGCGAACATGTTGCACGATATACGTAACAATGTTTCCGAATATCCTACTGTTTATATTACATGCGTTCAGACCGAATGATTATTGCATCTTGGAAAAAAAGTTGCATTTTATTGACTTTTTATTGTTGTCGATTTCAATCGTTTTTATTTTCATTTGACGAACTCCCTTGGCGTTTACAGGACATTTATTGATGACATTGTAGGTATTTTGATTCAGCTGTACAGCACCGATATGACACTATGACACCACCACCAGTTAATTTTCAGGACTTTTAGATGTAATATTCTAGATGACTTATCGTATGAAGTTAAATCAGCTACGATCGGTAATTTTACCACTTGCAAAAATGAATTTATTAATTATTGATTAAATGAAACCAGCGTGGATGCGTGCTAATGAATGTCGATAAAGCGAAAGTGATTTGTCATGATCGTGGCAAGTGGCAGTCCCTGTCTACCTCTCTAGGAAACAGGCATGAGCTTATGTATTTATTAAAATAATCCATGCAGACTCCTAATTATTACTCTTCAGACATTTTCTAGATTATGCCTTATTCGAATAAGGCATGAATAAGGCGTGAGAGCCAACTTCTGTTGAATAGCTCAACAAAAACTGAGGACTTCTCGGAATCATGTTGAAAAATGCTTCTCAAGATGAGGACGGGGTGGGAAACTTTGCATTTTTAATAGATGAGTAATAATCAGGTATAATCTAATCTATGAACTATGCTGTATCAACTGTGACAGCTGGCTTCTGCATAGACGACGATTCTCGTCACAGACGAGCAACCGACGATGCGATCATCGTCTCTGCTCACCACAATAATTAAGCTCTGCGAATCAGAGCGAAACCTTGTTGGACCCTTCCGACAAAAAGTCAAGTAAATATATCCGGAATTATCATCATCCCATTAAAAAGTAATTTTCACAACTTCTATTGTCATTCCTAGAGGTCGTACCCTTTTGTAACTCAGACATTGGCGGAATCCGTAGGGAAGCCACAAAAAAGACGTCACTTTGCGGTCGCTCTAAATGTCAGTGCAGATGACAGTCGCCTAATGGAAAACATCTTGTAGTACTTTAGGATAAGTGTCTCTATTGTTTACCATAATTCTTTTATCAAATAGATTATTTGTATTGTGTTAAGGCCCAGTTTCTCCAAGCTCTGTTAATGGTCTAACAGTCTGTTACATCTTCTGACGGGCTGTTAAATGCTGTCGAGTGTCCCACCACGCTCTGATGGACCGTTAACTTCTTTAACAAAGCATCAAATCTAATCCTGGCATTGGAAGTCCGTTAAAACATTAACAGTCGATTTAGTTCCGTCAAAACTGTCAAAATGGACGCTGCCTACAATATTATTTTTGAAAATGAAGATGTTTTAGAAAATTCGGATAATTTGGAGCACGTTATACGCCGTCCTAAGATTTTCAAAACACAGCGTGACTACTTTGACGAATACGCTGACCTGGGCCTTAATTCTGTTGGTGCATTATAGTTCGATGACAGATCCACGGTCAGGTCACGCGACGTCTTTTTCCATACGATTGACGCCTACATTGCTTGATTTGAGTTTGCGCGTAGACTTGAAGCGGCAATGAGACTAAATCGCCACGTTCATCCAGTTGTCATTGTACTACAATGCATTAACAGAATCTAGGCCCTGGACTTCTGCAGCCATCCTTCGTGTTTCATAGAAGTCGTAACGGCGTCTGTTTTTTTTTATTTTCCACTACATCTTTGTTCTTTGACACTAAATGGGTGAGGATATCCTTTTCGTTAGCAGAAAAATTGGGTTATCGTGTTTTCTTAGACATCCCTTGTAATTTAAGTTAGAAAACGCACGAATTTAACAAAATCACAACAAAACAAACCAGAAAAATCTTTTCACAACCTCAAAAGCGTTGAACCACAGACGCAAATGTTTAACGTTTGACAGGAATTTGAATGACTGGTTTGCGTTTCATTCACGTAATGCTTGATTTACTAATGGTCTGTTAAATTTAGCTCATAGGACATGGACATTTTAACATTGCTTTAACATCCTTGTTAGTTTTGACGGCTGATTTATAAATGCCGCGTTTACCACTAACAAACAGAGTTTGATGAAACCGGGTCTAAGGCTTGTTCGCTTTAAATAGCAAACGCCGTGTTATGAATGACTCATATATTATTTTATTTACTTTATAAATATTTATATCTGACATACTTCGACCAAATATCGAGTAGAACTAATATCGGGCATACTTCGACCAAATAGGGGATGTATTAGCAAAGGCAAGATAAAAAGTACCCGAAATCGGCGTGCCTGCATGCAACCACATTATGGCACTCGAATGTCATCAAACCAAGAGAGGTAATCGTCCTGTGGTACTTAAAAGATGATGATGATGATGATCTCCTCGTCGTAGTCCGACGACAGCGACCTCAAGTATTGGTATAACTTCTGCGGAGGTGGGCTCGGAAGTGACTTGCGAAGCCCAGCTTAGTTTTGAGAGCTCGGTTACATTGGCCGCAGTGAAGTTCTCCGCGGTCATTGGTGAGAGATTTCGAAGATGCGCGGCTCGAGACTTTACTCTAACCAACAGCATCGAAAAAACCATCCGAAACCCACTTACAGTCTGTTAGCTTTTAGAAAATACCTCAACTGAGCAATCAAAAACCGATTATATTGCAATAAGGTAAGGTTTATATTGTATTGTTATTTATAACTTTACATAAGTTTTAAAAATAGTGAAGAAATGTTTTATACAGAGCAGGAAGTAGTATTACATTCGTGTGCTTTCGGCGAAAACCGAAGCCTACTCTAAAGCCCGAGGTATATTTAATTCTAAAAGCTAACAGACTGTACTCTTATGTGAGTACTTAAATGATGTCATTATGAAAAGAGTGAGAGAAGACGGTTCTGCACTGACCTTGCTCGCAGACGTAGCCAGCGACCGTGATGCCGAGCCCCGCCTGGTCTTTGTTCAGCTGCACCTCGTAGCTGATGGTCTCCGGCTCCCCGGTCCCCCGCACCGCCATGTCCAACGGTAACCTGGCAAGGGCAGACGTTTTAGTATAATGGGCTAGTTGCCCTAAAAAATGTAATTAGTCCATCTTTTAGATTATTCAAAAATAAGGGACACGTATTTTTTTATTTGTAAATTAGACCAAAAATGACAAAGATATTAGCCCATTAAAGTTACGTGTGACGTCACGCCGTGCTGCATTTTTTAGCACGGCGTGACGTCACACGTAACTTTAATGGGCTATATCTTTGTTATTTTTTGTTTAATCGAAAAAAGAAAAAATACATGTACAATATTTTTTTATAATCTAAAATACGGACTAAATGGAATTTAATTATTTTGACCCTGGAAACTACCATATTTCGGCTAAAGTCGCAAACCTCTTAACTCAATTTTTTTTCAAATTTAAGAGTTTTGAGCATCTTAATGCGCCTAGAAATTTACTTTCAGGATGCAAAAAAATAAATTGGAAAAAAAATGGAGTTAAGAGGTTTGCGACTTTAGCCAACGATAAACTTCTCACGATTATATTTGGATGTAGTTAGTTTAGCAAAAAGGTTCCAACCCACACCATGGTCACTTTTGAGTTAAATATACCAAAATGATCACTATACTCTATAGTTTAAGAACCTCAGAAGAAGGAGTACCATAGAAGGAGGAATAAAATAAAAAGTAACAGTTGTATAGCTGTCCATGTTACTCTTACGATAAATCTCTGCGCCAGAAAGAGACAGCTGTAGTGTACTCATGCACTAAAAATGTTACAATCGTACACGGTTGCCACAGATTACTGAACAAAGCCAAAATCGATAGGGCTGGGACAAACACCATAAAGATGTCGATATTATTTATTCCGATCTACATAATCTGTGTATTTTTTAAAATTAATGTTGGTAATTAAGTATTAATATTAAATGATAAAAAAATCATAGCTCTTTTACACAATTTGCAAAAAGTATCTTTTCAATCCCATCACCATGTTTAATAGTGATTTTTCGGACCCATGGCTGTGTACCAAAAAACCTACGACTAAATTCCATTATTCCAATTCCAATTAATTTAAATTACAGTCATGGGCCTATGATAATCACTATTATCACCATTATCTATCTATCTAATTATCAATGTATTTATCTCTAAAAAAATATCATTTTTCCCTTGGTGGTGCTAGTGAACCAGCTGGAACCCCTTACGGTTATGTTATTATGTGCTAAGTGTGATACATACCATATAAGTTACAATAAATATTCATAAGTAACAGTAAGTAATTCTACATCAGGTTTTCAATAATATAAATGGGACTAATAGGGCTACAACGAATCGAAGAAAGATTTTACCGAGTTATGTGGTAACATGGCAAAATGTATATGTACGGCGAATATAGAACCTTTTTTTTAAATATATTTGCAAATCATCAATAATCACCATATACAGCGCCACCAAGTTATCTGTTCAGGTGGGTAAATTGTAACTAAGTAATTAATTGTAAATCCTGTTCCCCATTTTTTGTTTTATTTATTCATTTACTAAGATTTATAGATATATGTTCATTAAAATTGAAAGATGGGTTAAAATATTCTAATTTTTCTAGGTAAATTTCTCAAATGTTACTACTAAATTCTCCACTAGCGCCGCTATCAACTGAACAGATGAGATGGTGGCACTGTAAGAAAGTATAATGAATAAAACAAGACCAAAATAGGAAAAACTATTTAATAACATAACATAACATTTACACACAGGCACATAGATTGCTTCTGGCCCCACACTAGGATACCCTGTGTCGTGTTAATAGATTACGTATTTGTTTCCAATAAATACCTACCACCTAGCATAGTTACTCAAGGCACCCGTTGTAATAACATCATCAGTCCAGGTTCGATGGAATAAAATAAAAATTAAAAACCAAACGATTTATTGGTACAAGATTATTTGGCATCAAATAAAGTACGTAGTTTCAAGCTTTTCACATAAAAAGTGGCAGGCTGCAGCTCAATAGAGAAGAAACCAACACGTATTACTATAATGTATATGTTTTTTATCCCTGACTTCTGTTTTACAAGTACCTATTAACGTTTTTTTTTTCACAAAAATGTGTCAGCCATAATGTAAAAGATAATATAATATTTTATGAAATTCAAATGAAATCAGCTTGGTTGCAGCTCACGAACGTTGTCCATTTCCGCGGAGGGCGCAACCTGAAAATTGTTTTTATTTAAGTACTTCACGTTGATAACTTCCACATAAAAAATAATAAAAATCACTTGCACCAGAATCAGACTATGATAGTATTAAACTAGTTATGACCTTTAACCGCTAAACGTTGTCCAGGATAGAAAAAAACATCCAGTCAGGCAATAATCAGGGAAAAATTCTACAAGTGATATACGGCGCCTTGCAGGTTGGAACCGACAACCTGTTTTATTATCCAAGTGGAGTAACCACTAGACCAACGAGACAGTCGGGTCTCATGTGAAATTCCTGATGTACATACATACAGCAAAACGTGCATCTCAGTCGACATAATTGTGCAGTATGTAGACTTTATTTTGTTTTAAGTATCATTATAATGTATAATTATAACCTTACCAATGATCTGCGGGCTAAAGAAAAGCGTAAAGTAGGTACGGCACTTGTTTCCAACCTACGCCACTTGCTATTGTTTATGAAACAGTCGCTTGCTGCAAATGCGGTGTAAATTTTTCCAAGACTACTTTGTACGTAATGCGTCATCGACATTTGTTATTTTGTGCTGTCTTCGGGTAACCTGCAATAGATAATTAACAATTAAAACAACTATACGAACGCAAGAAATAACTAAATATGCTCTACGAACTATCGATACTTTTTTTCACTGAGAAAGTTAGAAAGTCCCATCCCTATTCCCCTACAACAAACAACAAACTTGTATTATGATTTATATCGAAAATATCACAATAATCATGATGAAAACACCATTCTCTAATATCTAATTTGCAATTCTAGTAGCCCATAGTTGAAATCTTCGAGAAAATACCCTTTTAGGTACACAAAATTGAGACTTACCGGTGGAAGCTGATGAATGTTGTTTCATTATCTTCTCGGGAAGAATGAGATATACATTCTAACACAACACACGCCATGCCGATGGTTACTTATACTATATACCATGAGAATCCACTATAATTCACTTCAAATGGTGCTTTAGTAAATATAAAATACACAAGCTTCTTGAAAACGGCGCACTCCCAAACCTCTTGTCAAACACACTGCCAAACACAGAACACCCTCTGCCAAATCAATGTCATTGGGCGGCACATTGCATGCCGTCATTTTCTGAGCCGTTCTAATTTGGTCGCGTAATGGTAACCAAAGGTAACCAACTGACGTTTAAGGGTTGTACGCTCGAAAAAAGCAACAAAGACACGACTATATTTTTCTCTTTCTAACACGTAGCTTGCGACTATTTAGATTGACGAAACAGACTATGTGGCACGTTTTCATTTTTTAACGCTCCTTCTATGGTACTCCTTCTTCTGAGTTAAGAACCAAAAACTTTCATAGTGATCCGATGAGTTTAAGCAAAGTTATGGCACTTTTAGGGCCGTTTCTCTTCCTAGTCTATGTAAATTATGAATGAATGCCATTTATGATACAAAAAATGTCTGAGATTGTGTTATTATGCTGATGACACGTCACTTATTTTCAAAATAAGGAGACAGGAAAATAATCTTGATGAAGCCAATAATGCTCTCACGGACGCGACGTTCTAGATTGGTTCACAGCCAATGATCTGTTGTTATATTCCAAAAGTATAATGTTTAAATTCACTCCGTAGAAAAATTACCTCATAGGTGTAGGTTGCTGGTCGACGGGGGTGGGCAGGGCGGCTGGGGGGCGCGGGGGGGAGGAGAGCGCCCCTCGCGGCACCACGGCCACTATCGACGCCACTGCCTGTTGACCAAAACATTGTGTTACGTCGTGTTCCTAGATTCTAAATGGCATAGAATGACAAATGCATGACTGCGTCGATTTCATTTTATTGCCGCTTCAAATCACCGCGCACGCGTTTTCGCAGTTCAAGGCATTTATAGCATTAAAAACATGTCACGCGACCCGACAGTGTAACTGTAATTGAACTACTATGTACTAACAGAATCGACGCCCTGGCCACACAGAGTACGTAGGGCGAGGGCCTGTACAGAATTATTTTAGTTTCCTTATATTTAAGTAAAGGTATACAATCGACGAGTGGCGAGAGATCGTGTGAAATGGCATTTGGGGGAAAAGCCTATACTCAGCTGTGGGCAGCGGTAGGCTGATGATGATGATGCTGATGCAATCAGATGATGATCTCTTCCAGACAAATTCTAATGGACAGAATTGCAGGAGGAACATATTCGGTAGGTGTGGAAATTTAAGATAGATAAGATAAGATAAGATAAGAATATTCTTTATTGTACACGAGGAGAAACACAAACATAAAATATTCGCGCCCACGTCTCTTGTATTGAGATCTTGTATCAAAAAACAACCTAAAAGCTGATTTTGAAATCTTTAGCGATATTTTGAGGGACTATGATGTTTATCATAGTAATCAACAGTATTATTAGTGTGTTAACTGTAATGGTGTCATGATATATTTACTTATTATTATTTCTAATTTTTATTTATTCAAAGCTGTTTCCAGGTGTGTGTGTGTATTGTTAAATTAACGGCTCATACATGAAGCATGCTGACTTTTTTGAGCAAGTTATTATTGTTTTTATTTCTTGTGCCATACTGTCTTAGAAGGTCGTAATTAACACAAAATAATATTTTTTAATAGGTGATGAATAGACGATCTTATCCAAGTGGCAGGGAGACGCTGGATGCAAGCCGCTTCCAACCGGTCTTTTTGGAAATCCATGGAGGAGGCCTATGTCCAGCAGTGGACTTCTTGTGGCTGAATGACGATGATGATGAATAATTTATAAGAGTATTCTTTACGGCGCACTTGAAACAAAAGATAGAAACAAATTCTAGAAATAAAAGCTACAATTATTATAAAGTACACAATGGGAGGCCCTATTTATAAATTTATATTTAAAAATGGACTAAATCTCTGCTATAATTGAATAAAAATATCCGTCGTTAAAACACAAAAGCTGTTAAAACCTTCAATGTCCTAAAATGTCTCTTTGGCTAGTCCTTCATTCAGACCTTTCTTCAAAACTATTACAGACGCACTAAAAACAAAGATTCACTGAAACGCTTTATAACCCTAATAGAATCCATTAAGCCGAAGTTGATAACTCTATTATTAACTGCTAACTTCTTGTTCGAAACAAACTATTTGTACGATAACGCCCATAAACCAATATAACTAATGTTGCCGCTGTTTAACCATTGTGGTTAGAAATTTGGGCTCAGACGAGATCTCGCGATTTTATGAATAACAATGCCGCGTGATCTCCCCAATTTCGAGATTTCGCGAGATTGGCAGTAGGTATAATTGTGTGTTTATTCTTGGAAATAATAATTAAATTTATTAAAAATAAAAATTTCAAAAATAATAATAAAAAATTTAAAACAAATAATTAAAAATTAAAAAGTAATTAATTAGAGGAAACAACAGCCGACGTGGACGTGGAAAAACCAACGGAACCACATTATGACGAAGCTGAGATACTCTTAGGCCTCCGGAGACATCCACACAACACAACCTACTACGGTAATACGGTCCGTTTTACTCTTTGGGTACGTAACGCAAAAAATTACAAATCTGCCCAAATGCTTCTGACGATGACATATCCTCCCCACCTCCATAAGATGCCGCACCTCGATCATGGTGGGGTCATCGCTCATTACGCCGAACCCGTCGTGTCTCGCCTCCGGCAGCCGCCGGCGTTGCTTCAACTCCGCCGGCTCTGTCAGCAGTCAGCAGCAGGACGGGAACACCACATAACCCGGCTTTCCCCCAAAAAAGTCGGATATCTTTTTGTCGGCTGAAAGGTTATTTGTATTAATCGACATTTTGGACTAAATTATTTTTCTACGTCTTTTGAGCTAGGTTTTTCAAAAAAATAAAAAATAACCTTTCACCCGTCGTTTTGAACATTTCCCCCTCGACTAAAAACAATATACGCCCAAATGGTTTTGATGTCCAGACTCCCTCTCTCATCCGCATAAGATGCCGCTCCTCGATCATGATTGGGTGATGCGTATCGTCGCTCAATACGCCAAAACCATCGTGACCCGCCTCCGAAAGCCGCCGCTCCAATTCCTCCGGGTCGGTCAGCAGTCGGAACGGGACCACCACATAACCCGGATTTCCCCCACAAAAGTCGGGTATCTTTTGAAGATTTCCCCTTCGACTAAAAAAATATCCGCTCAAATGCTTCTGGACTGTCTTTCTCACCCGCATAAGATGCCGCTCTTCGATGATGGTGGGGTGAGGCGGCGGGTCGTCGCTCAGTACGCCGAAACCGTCGTGACCCGCCTCGGACAGCCGCCGCTCCAGCTCTGCCGGGTCAGCCAGCAGTCTAGACGGCACCACCACATAACCTAGCTTTCCCCCCAGAAAGTCGGGTATCCAATCCATTGAAGATTTCCCCCTCGACTAAAAAAATATCCGCTCAAATGCTTCTGACGTTGAGACTGTCTTTCTCACCCGCATAAGATGCCGCTCCTCGATGATGGTGGGGTGAGGCGGCGGGTCGTCGCTCAGTATGCCGAAACCGTCGTGACCCGCCTCGGACAGCCGCCGCTCCAGCTCTGCCGGCTCTGTCAGCAGTCGGGACGGCACCACGGGCGCTTGCGACGCGCCAAGGGACTGCTGAACAGAGAAAAGGAAACATAATTACCTCAACGACGCATCTGCCTACCATGCGAGAGCTCCGGGTACGAATCCCGGCTGGGGACAAAAAAAAAGACACCGAGGTCTTGGATGTTTACATCTTTGTGACGTCGCTGTTTCTGGTTCCCACGACACAGGGTATTCTAGTATGGGGCCAGAAGCAATATAATTATGTCCCTGTATGTAAATGTTATAAAAAATGTTATTTAATTGCCGACGTTGACTAAAAATGGATTTATAAGGTTCATAAGCCCGAAAACCAAAAGGCCGACGCACTAACGCCCAAACACAACCTATCAAAAACCGAAAAAAATCGTGTAGGAACACAACGTCTATTTTCCACATTTTCAAGTATTTTTTACCACATTGATCACTTATTTACAGTCTACTGGGACTTGCGAAATTTTCATGAGTGTTAATGGGAAATTCATTATGTTTTGTAAATGACCACTGAGAGCGGCAAAATTCCAAAAATATGGTTTTTATACCTCCTTGTCGACTATAAATAAGTGGTCAATGTGGTAAGAAATACATTATGGAAAATAGACTTTGTGTTCCTACACGATTTCTTTCGGTTAATAGTGTTCGGGCGTTAGTGCGTCGGCCTTTTGGTTTTCGGGCTTATGAACGATAGGGATTTGAAGTTATAGGGCTATTGGTGCGTCGGTAAATTAACAAATCGGGCATGTGTTTTCGGGCGTCCGATATTCGGATGTTGGTCATTCAATGTCACGTAGGGAAGCCGTGCTCAGCATGTGCGGCCAAAGACATGACATGACTTTTGACGGCGCTGTTAATGTGTTAAGCTCGCTGTGCTGTCCCCTCTTCCAATTATAACAACACCACGCCAGTGACATCAGCAAAGCGTTCATAAAAGATTTCCTTGGCCGCGTGACAGTCAATTGTCATGTTTTGCTCCCCTAAAACGAATGGGGTTGGTACACAGTACTACCTTCGTCGCCTGGAGCAGTGTTAAATCAATAGCGGAAAGGTTTGTTACTTTTTAGGGAGGAGCGGGACTCGCCTGCCTGAGTGATCTTCAACGACCACGAAGGTTAAATAACATAGGGTGCCTTCAATGCATGGATGGGTCGCCGTCTATGACTAACGTTAGTGGCGTTTTTCCGAGCGGTTCCGTGCTTCGCAAGGCACGTTAACCGTCGCGACGCGTCGGTAGATGGTAGTCGTTAGGTTTTGGTTTTTTACAAAATTATTCATTATGTTAAGTTTAGCTGTAAGTATTCTTTAAGGTTAATATAAAAATGAGATTCCACGATTCCCATCAATACCGATCAACGACGCGAGCTCCGTATCTGATCACCATGATTAAACTTTGCGGACCAGAGCGAAACTTGGTCTGACTCTTCTGACAAAAAGTTATGTAAGTATATCCGGAATAAAGTTAATAACGTCCAGTGCTTACGAAAGTTTAAGTTTAAAAATACCGATCACCCATCATCAACCCATTATGTCCCCACCGAGGGACACGAGTCTCTTCCCTGAGGAACAGGGGCCAAGTCCGAATTGGTGGATGTAAGACTAGTAGCTGGTCTTACTGTCAGAAGTTTTCAAGCCGCCCTAAGGCTTCTGACTTGGCTTAACGACTGCCATCTACCGATGGCAGCCGGCACCAACTGGTTAACGTGCCTTGCGAATAAACTTGTCTTATGTTGCTTAACCTTCGTGATCATTTAAGGTCACTCCGGCAGCTGGGGCTACGAGCGATTCTAAATGAAAATAAAATAGAAAAATAAATTTATTAATTTATTTATTATCTATGGAAACGAACAGCTGATAAACATTGTAATACTCGACTTTAGTGGGAATATTACGCACACTGAGAACGAAAGTGCCACAATTCAAAATTTTCGAAAATTGAGTTACGATCATGAAACGCCTCATAACAACATTCTCTATCACCTAGAAATAAAAAAATGAACATATAAAGGCTGGAACAGGCCAAACCCATACATCGGTCTCTTTTTAACGGACGGGATTTTTAACAACGAGATTGCGCGACAACGCCATTTTTAGTTTTGTGTTAGCTTTGCTGAGAGAAAGACCGCGTGCGATCAGACAAAAAGTGCCGGAAAGCAAATTCAGATCGTTTTATTCTGATAGAAAGGTCGTTTATATTACGTTTATTCTATTATACGTTTGCCTTCGATTTGGTAAGTTATTTAGATCCTCACTTCACTTTGTGCTTGTTTATTTCTGACTTTACTTGCAAACCTAGTGACTCAATCAGTTTTGTGATTGTTTCATTCTAAATGACCCCATCAATTAGATTTTTTTCTAATATGAAACAGCCACAATAATGACTGCGTCAAAATGACATTACTCAAAAATATTGAAGAGCCTCAATCACTAAACAGCTTAATATCTGAAAATATATTTGACAGAAAAGAGAAACTTTAATTTAAATAATTATTATAAAATTACTATGCTTAATTACTCCAATATTTTTTAATCCTTTGCATATATGGATAATTCATTAATATCTTAAAATACATACTTAGGCACAAACGTCAACAGATTTGTTCCAATTAACGAATTTTTACAGCAGGGTCTCAATACGAAAGTTTATTTTGTCTATTCCCAACATTTTGAAATTTTGAGTTGTGGCACTTTCGTTCTCAGGATGCGTTTAAAACAACATAGATAAATTATTAAAATATGAGCTAACTAATTCAACCCAAACTTTTCAACCGCCGATCCGACTAAGCTCTCACTTCAACTGAATTTCATTCATTCTCCCAGAGAATATATTCTGGACTTCTGAAGTAATCTGCTTTAACACCGCCCCGCTTAAATCGACCGTTGCCATCACCCCTATGTCCTGAAGGATAGGGGCTATTTTTCTACTACTAAGGGGTAAATTCAGTCCGGTCTAAGGGTAACAAGACAACGTCTGCGGCAGTCGTTCCTTCACCAAGAGTCATTACCAGTCTTAAGGATTGTGCACACAGAGAAATTTTGTCGCGTGTTTATCGCGCCAATGTGGTCCGAAGTTATTGTTTCACCAACACGGGCATGTTTTATATAACTACAAATCATGTCAATCATTTCCTATGACAATTCGATGTATTTTATTTTATTTATTAACAACACTTACAAGCCTCCACCAATCCGGACTTGGCTCCCGTGGTGGAGTATGGCCTATATCTTCCTCAGGGAAGAGACCCGTGCCTCTCGGTGGGGACATAATGGGCTTATGTTGATTATGTTCAGGTTTTCATTACCCCAAAAGTTTAAGAACCGCTACTTTACATAAATTTGCGATTTCTTGAATTTTTGTGATAGAAAATTTTGCCGTGTGCAAAGGCCCTTACAGTGATGGCGCTGCCCAACGAACATCGGGTCGTATTTCAAAGGCGTAGGGTAGAGAACCGAATGGCAAATTGGCTGAGAATATCACTAGACCATTTCGCCTCCAGGCGCACTTTATGAGCATATATTAAGTTACTTTTTCGCCTTGAATGTTGAACTGCGATACTGGAGATTCGGTTTTTCATTAGAAGAGGAGTATACCCAAGATCATGAAGAAATATACAGGGTGGTTTTCAGAATAGGTGTTCCTATAAACATGGCAGTTTGAGTTTGTCATATAGGTACAAAAAAAATTTGTTCTAAAACTATATCGGCCTTACTAATAAAGGTAAAAATATGAGCTGTGTATACAGCCGTTATGCGAGGTCTGACAAACTGGTTATTTGTACGCTAAATGCGATTAAACCAGTATAAATTGTTATACGTCAAATAGTTATTCAGAGTGTACAACTTATTTATTAGTAAGGCCGTATAACTTTTAAACGCAGAGGGCGTAAAACGCAGATTTAACAACAATAAAATTTAATAAACACTATCAGAATAAACCACGATTCCTCTAAAACCATCTCATCTAATAGATAAGATAAGATAAGAATATTCTTTATTGTACACGAGGAGAAACACAAACATAAAATATGTACAAGATAACAGTACAATTGGCGGCCTTATTGCTAAAAGCAATTTCTTCCAGACAACCCTATGATGGAAAAAATTCTGAAGGAAAAAGGAGACGGGTAGTCGGTGCAAACATGAATATTAATATACATACTTACATAAATAGCAATACACCTACATAAACCATTACATACATATATAGTTATGATAAACATACATAAATATATAATAATAAATAACCTACAGGAGGAGGAAATAATAAATTATAATATAACTACTTACATGGGGGAGAAAAAAATAAATACACGACATAGAATAATGCACAAATATCATAGAGAGAGATAAAACTCTTTTACCTTGGTTTTAAACACAGCGGGGGGGGGGGGGGGGTCTGTTTTTTAATCTGTGGCTACAGAAAGAAAAGTCCTTGTAAAATGTCCACCACAGACTATTTCAATCGGCGTTTTTGAAGTAAAAAAGAAAACAACAAAACACTTTTTAGTAACATGGGACTAGTCATAGAAAGCGCCCGGGGCGCGCGCCCAGGACGCTGCGTTTTGGGCGCGCGTCGAGCCAGCGTTGGACGCCTATCGTACGCTCGTCAATTATGCTAGCATGAGCACACTTTTCTAATCCGCGAACGAGGGGCGCGCGTCGTACGCGCGTATGAAGAGCGCACCACGGACGCGGACGCTTGATGTAATCCGTTGCATAGAACTTCATACAATTTTAAAGAGCGTCCGATACGCAGCGTATCGTACGCGCGCCTCGGGCGCTTTCTATGACTAGTCCCTAAGTTGCAGTAAGTCGTTTCACATTTGCACCCACATCAATTTCCCCAAATACGTAGGTAATTAAGCCAAGCGACGTTTTCCCGCCATTCTCGGGGTCACGTGACGAAGCGCCGTTTCCGGCGGAAGCGCCCGACAAGCGGAAGTCAGCGGCCGGCTTCCGGTCTCGAGTTAATTACGTCACGGGTGGTAATGAGCTATGAGATCTGTCACTCAGACTGCCTTTTCTGGCGGTCTGCAATATGTATGTAGTCTTCCTTTCACATCAAAACCTTACTTATTAATTATAATAACATTAATGACACATATTTTATGGTGTGGATTATAAAGTAAAATACAGGCTGTTAGCTTTTAGAATATACCTCGGCTACTATCAGATAAACCGATTATATTGCAATAAGGTAAGGTTTATTTTGTATTGTTATTAACATAACTTTACATAACTTTTCAAATTAGTGAAGAAAAAATTTATACAGAGCAGGAAGTAGTATTAGACTCGTGTGCTTTCGGCGAAAACCGAAGCCTTTTCTGGAGCCCAAGGTATATTCTAGGAGCTAACAGACTGTAAAGTAAGTAAAATAAGATTAATTAAAATAATCAGTTACAGCAGCAGTTGTTACACTATGTAAAAAGAATGAGATATAAAAAAAAATTGTGTAACGAACGTCTGTACAAAAAACAATACATGCCATAAATATATTGAACTTAACAAGAAGGGGTAAATTGTAGTATTAAAAACATCATAATATCGAATAGGCCAATACTAGGTAGGCCTATTTCATGGCGTTCGACGCCTCTCATCGAGTCTCACATACATTTCAATGTTGCGGGTATGTTGAAAAACTAAATTTTGATTCAAGCATGAAAAAAGCATTTTAAAAAAAGCCCAATTGGCCATGCGACATATTTTAGAAAAATATTAAAAATAGACAATGACTTAATGACAAAAACTCAAAACTACCGAAATTAAAGGACCCGCCGGCGGGGGTCCGATTGTAAGGTACGGTACATTTGAATCGAATTTGAAGATGATATAGACCAGCCACTAGCCTTACAAGCCTCCACCAATCCGGACTTGGCCCCCGTGGTGGAGTATGGCCTATACCTTCCTCAGGGAAGCGACCCGTGCCCCTCGGTGGGGACATAATGGGTTGATGATAGATAGACCACAGTTGTATGAACATGTTTTATTCTTTGACTAGCGATCTGACCCGGCTTCGCATGGGTGGCAAAAATGTTTCCGTGGAAATAGCTATATTAGTTGCGTGGAAAATTATCGGGGTAGTAATTTTTTCACACCTCGGGTTACATTATTCGAGTTTTCGTACGGAACCCCAAACTTTTTGAAAATCCAATATAGCCTATGTTACTCACGAAGAATGTAGCTTTCTAACGATGAAATAATTTTTAAAATCGGCCCAGTAGCTTCTGAGCCTATTCACTACAAACATACACACAAAATGCAAATCTTTCCTCTTTATAATATTATGAGTATTAGTGTTAGTGTTACTGTTAGTATTAGTATTAGTATAGAGTATAGCGTCATGATTTTTGATTTTGCGGCAAAGGTTCTATTTCATTTAACATTCAAACATTATTTTAGGACGACCGGTAATTTATAAGATATATTTAATATCATTTTAACAGTTCATTATTTTAAAAAGTGGCCATTTGACTAGAATTACATTTTTAACGGACTTGTCAAAAAATGCCGCCAAGACCAACCAATACCATGCGCTCGCCTTTAGTCTATAAAAGGGAGGGCTCGACGATAAACCGGCAGTCTTATTCTGGCGCTGTGATCAGGCGGAAGCTCTGCCCGATTTAAGAATTTTTATTTATAATTTATATTAAAAGTTAATTAAATTGTGAATGTTGGAAGTGATTATACAGTGATGTAAAATATAAAGTGAGATTCGTAGTGAGGTAAAAGTGAGATTTGTGAAGTGAATTGTGTTGTTCTTGATAATAGATAGGTAACTGTGATAAATTTCAAATATTATCTTAGCCGTGACAGAAAAAAGTGTTATAAGCCTTAGGGATTAAAACTAATTCTATCTTGTGTATCTTTCTTCTCACCTGCGCCTGGGGCTCGGCCGGCCTAGCCACCAGAAGCCGCACTCTGGCGCCGCACTGCCGCAGCACCGCCGCCGCCTGCCGCGCGCACATCCCCACCACTGACACTGCGCCGATCCGGAGCAGCGTGTCGCCGCTGCGCAGGCGCCCATCCTGAGAGACAAACACACTCATTATAACATAACATAACAACATAACATATCATTTACATACAGGCACATACATTGCTTCTGGCCCCACACTATGTTGCAAAGGTATCATCATCAACCCATTATGCCCCCACCGAGGGGCACGGGTCTCTTCCCTGAGGAAGGTATAGGCCATACTCCACCACGGGAGCCAAGTCCGGATTGGTGGAGGCTTGTAAGACTAGTGGCTGGTCTTACTGTCAGACGATTTCAAGCCACCCTAAGGCCTCTGACTTGGCGAAACGACTGCCGTCGATAGATGGCAACCGGTAAGCTAACAAATTGTACATAAACGTAACCCGAGGGCATTAGTACGCGAAACCGGTGCGCGGCGTGCGTTGCAACGACTAATGAACGACGATGAAGCGAGAGTGATTTGTCAGTATCGTGGTAGGTGGCAGTCCCTGGTCTCTGCCTACCTGTCTGGAATACAGGCGTGAGGTTATGTGTGTATATGTATGTATTACTAATTATTTATTGCATGAAACAAAGTGTACAAATTATGGAATCAGAAAAATCTGTACTCCCTAATGCAAACAAAAAATAAATTCCACACAAAACAATCACTTGTTCTTATTCCAAACTAAGCTACACAGAGCTACGGTGTCCAAGGACACCACAAACATGGAAATAACCGGGACCATTAGTACAAATCAAGTACGGTTGCTCCGCCGGCTATCGAACCTATTTGGTATCAAGCATGTCATCTAGACCAACGAGGCAGTCAATTTTATTTTTTACATTTCATACATTGTTTTTGGCCCCACACTAGGATACCCTGTGTCGTGGGACCCAGAAACAGCGACGTCACAAAAATCCAAACATCCAGGACCTGAGTGCTTATAGTGAGTTTTTTCATTCACTTTCGATAGCGAGAGCGTTTGCAATTTGCATAGTGAGTGACAAAGAGACAACTATATGGCGCGCTTTGTCACTCCTATGCAAATCGCAAACGCTCTCGCTATCCAAAGTGAATGACAAAACTCAGTATACGCACTCTGGGTTTTTTTGTCCCCAGTCGGGATTCGAACTCGGGACCTCTCGCAGGGTAGGCAGATGCGCTAACAACTGCGCCACAGAGGTCGTCGAATAGGTAGCCAGAGACGTCCTCGCCACCGAGAGCCATCAGACGATGAAATCGTCAAATCGCACGGCAATAAACCATAGGCTGGGGCCGTTACATCGCCCATTAACTTAGTAGGTCAACGCATTATCCGAAACGGCTGAGCCTCCCGCCATTAAGTCGGGGAATCCCAAATAGGGGATCTATCCGCTACGGGCATTACCCAGGACCCTGTTACGTAGAACTACACTTCATGGATTTCTATGAACAGCTCAGATACTCAGATTACTCAGGTTTCCTCAAGATAATCTATATGTGTGTGTATAAATAAAATTCAAAGTCCTGACTCACTCATCAACGCCCAGCCCAAGCCGTTGGACCTAGGAAGCTGAAATTTTGCACAGAGGGTCTGTATATAATGTAGGCAAGGAATAAGACCGGATTTTTTTTAATTCAACCCCTTAGGGGGCGAAAAGGGTTGCCAAAATTTGTATGGGAGGTATAAAGAATGTTGTCTAATTTTCTTGAAACTTAAAATAAATACTCTTCAACACAATTGATTGAACACGTATTTTGCCGTTTTTCTAAATTTAACCCTTAGGTAAGGGATTGAACGGGGTTGCAACATTTTGAACTAAAATCCACGCGGACGGAGTCGCGGGCAAAAGGTAGTTTCTGATAAAACTGCTCAGTACGTTGTGTCTTTCTGAGGTAAAATATAATTCAATATTAAGCTAGTCTATTCTAAGAATAAAGTAAAATTTACGGAACGGAGCCGAGATAATGCTGGTCCACCAGTTCAAAGTCGCTCAGCGAGCTATGGAGAGAGCTATGCACAGAGGATCTGTGAAGGATAGAATTCGTAACGAATACATCCGACAGAGAACCAAAGTAATCGATATAGCTCATAGAATTAGCAAGCTGTAGTGGCAATGGGCTGGCCATATCTCGGGAAGAACCGACAACCACTCTGGGGCAAATGTGTTCTTGAGTGGAGACGGCGACTCGGCAAACGTAGTGCCTAGGACGCCCACCGAGCAGATGGGATGACGATCGGCGAAAAACTGCAGGCAGATGCTGGATGCGGCCAGCTGAAGACAGGGCGCTAAGGCGCTCATTAGGGAAGGGGTACGCCCAGCAGTGGACTAATATAGCCTGATGATGATGAAGTAAAATTGTAAAGCTGGTTAGTTTCCCGAATAAACAAAGTTAAAATTAAATATTTTCCTTCACCGCTCACTACACAATTTAGGTGTAGGTTGTTAGGTTCAAATGAAATGTGAAAATTGACTTACTACATTCCGCCAAAATCCCACAAGCATCATGCGGTTTGTTAAGTAAGCCTGAGGATGCCTCGTGTTAGAGGCGGAACGCGTCGCATTTTCTCACACAATTATTGGTGTCGATGGTGGTGCGTTCGTGTCTTGCTTTTGCTTGAAAAAGTGGGAAGGAGGGCGGAGCATTAACTAACCGTATGGTGTTTTGCCTGTGTCAGGCCTATGTCCAGCAGTGGACAAGCGTAGACCGATGTGATAATGATTGGTACTCGTACAGGGCGCATTCGTTGAGAATCCAGTATAATAACGCTTTCAAGATGCTACTGGGGCTGCCGCGGGCTTGCAGCGCATCTGCATTGTTTGCGGATTCACCAGTGGGTGATTTTTATGCTGAAGCATAATGATGTTTCCGTGTTTGTCTGACAGGGTCGCCATGAAGGTTGGCGTGGAGCGAGACGCAGTATAAGTTTACATGTTTCTTCTTGAGTACCTAGTCGGGTAGAGAGTGCCTTCCGTTTACATGGAACAACTTATTTTGAATGCAACTTATTCCAAACTTAACAATATTCGTCGCTGTGACGCGGTACCTACGTTAATAATTTACATTGCTGCGTACAGTCGACAGCACGTCATCCTTCACATTTTAGTTGCAAAGTCGCCCGTAATGCAATGGAGTAGAGTGCATGGGTGTATAGGATGATGTCCTGCCGACTGTACCACATCTCAATGCTGTGCTCCGCAACCGATCTGCCGCAGCGCTCTGCAGGCTCCGCGCCAGCTAATAGCATCCAGATTATGATAGCGGAAAGGGCAGATAGTCGATAACACTGAAATGTGGGCCGAGAGACACAGAAGTCTCTGTAAAATTAGGTACAAGCACAAAATACATAATAGTACAGGTAGGTACAGAAGATTCACTCCGCAAAATCAATTAAAGAAAAAGGGACTCTAGCAACGATACAATTAGGTGCAATTCAGATGGCACAGCGCTAAAAAAGCTACGTTATATTCACCTACATGTTGCCTCTCTTCTGGCGCCTGAATTCCTACCTATTTGCCACGCCGGAGTGGTCACCGCATGTACTTACGCGTTCGATACCGACACGCGTAGTGAAACAGGCCTGGTACAAGTAACAACTCAGCATGGAGTATAATACGAGTATATTATTATTGTTACTTAGATAAGATCATATAAGATAAGATAAGAATATTCTTTATTGGACACTGGAAAAAACAAAAAATACAAAATGTTTACAAAGGTTTATGGTACAATTGGCGGTATTATTGCAATTTCTTCTAAACCACCTTACGATGGAAAATTGCTGAGAGAAATTTGAAAGACGGGTAGCCGGTGCAAATTTGAATATTTATATTATATACTTATACTTAATGACTATACACTTACACACCTTTACTTATACAAACTTTTTGATAACAATTTTTTTAAGCACAAGAGTTTTAATTTTAATTATTATTTATTTATTGATATATAGATAAATAATAATATTGTACGCACGCACGCTGGTTTTGGGTAGCTACCGTTCTCAGGCGGATCTGCCTCTCTCTACAATTTAAAATAAACAAAGAGTGAAATACGAGGCGACCTTTGTCTTTAGTGGCCCTAAACTAACTTTTAAAACAAGGGTGCATACCATTACAGAACAACCCTTCCAATCCTGATTTAGGACAGAATAAATCTAGGAAATAAACATAAACATGCACATACATTGCTTCTGGCCCCACACTAAGATACCCTGTGTCGTGGGAACCAGAAACAGCGACATCACAAAACATCCAAGACTGGGGTTTTTTTTTGCACCCAGCCATTATCCACATATCCGGTGGGCCGGTCACATAGCGAGACTTTCAGACAAAAGATGGACGTACGGTCGGGGTCTAAAAATGTTTATAAGTTTTCAAACTTGATTCTTTGTCGCAATATGTGCATTATAGTCTATAATGCTTTAACTTATTATCTTTCAAAGTTCCGAAGCCTGGATTCTAACAAAATTAATTTCTTATTTTAAAATTAATGCCTTTATTAAAATGACACAGATCAAAACTTTGTCAAAATAGAAAGTTTGAAAATATATATATTTAATACTAATAAAAATAATAAAGAAAATAAAACCTCCTTGAGGGAGCGAAGAAGGTTTGCTTTAAACTTTGACAGGTTGGTACTCTACTCTTTATTCTGAGCTTTATGCTTTAACTTCTTCTTCTTCCGTCTAGACCTCGTCCCGTTACTTGGGGTCGGCCTTCCTTGTCCTCATTCTCCATGTAGCACGGTCTTGTGCTTCGTCTGAATCTATATGAGCATTTTTCAGGTCCTTTTGGACCGTTGTCAGCCATGTGGCGGGTGGTCTTCCACGCGTGCGTTTCGTCGTAGGCAAATCTAGGGCAAGCTTTACCATATGGTCGTCTGGGCGTCTTTGTATATGGCCATACCACCGCAAACGCTTTTCTTTTATTTTTTCGGTTATGGGGGCAACTTTAAAACTTCCTCGTATGTATTCATTTCGGATTGTATCCAGTAGTGTGACACCCGCTGACCAGCGTAACATGCGCATTTCTGCAGTGTGTAGTTTCTTCAAATGTTGCTTGTTTGTTGCCCAATATTCAAAACCATATAGGACAGCAGGTCTAATGGCTGTTTTGTACAGATGTCCTTTTACTTTGAGGGGCATTTTTCTATCACACATTACACCTGTGAGTTGTCTCCACTTCATCCATCCAGCGTTGTTCTATGAGTGACATCTTTCTCGATCTTACCGTCATTGCTGATGATTGATCCAAGGTATTTAAACTGTGTGACCGTAGGCAAGAAAGTACTTCCTATCGACATTATCGAAAACGCAGGACATATGTTCCGTTTTATTGCGACTAATTTTGAGGCCGTTTGTCTCTAATGCCTCCGTCCAACAGTTCAAATCACGCTGGACTTCCTCTTCGCTGTCAGAAATCAGAACGACGTCATCTGCATACAGGATATTCCAAGGCAGGGGCTTTTGGCTCCGTGCGGAGTTTCTGGTCTTCCATCGGACGCGTCCCCCGGGTGGCGGATAGGGGAACGCCCTCCAGATATGGGGGGTACCGGCTTCGGCCGGCGCGGACCAAAACCAGAGGGAGGGGGACGTCCAGTGGCTTGCGCTGCTGGATGTCCCGCGGGGTCCACCATGGGCCTCGCACCCGTAACCCCACATTGAGCGGGGCCGGGGGCCTTCGGGCCGCGAGGAGATAACCTCTATAAAAAACACACGGTGGGGGCCCTCTCTATGTCCCTCTGTCCAGCAGAGGGCATGGAAGAGGGCTGGAGGGGCGGGGAGGGGCGCGGGCTCCGCAAGCCGGGCTTGGGAGGGAGGGATTTTGAGGGAGGTAAGCCAGGGACCAGGGACTGGGCACCCCATATGGTCTCTGGCCGAGGGGTGTTTTTATGGGAGGGAATTTAGATGGGCCGAGGATCCGGGCAGAGGGCCACAACGGGTCCTCGGTAGCTGGAGGCTTGGGGAGCTCGCGCCTCTCCGCCGGGAGAGCCGGTGGCGCGGGGGACGCCGCGTGGACCTTGCGCCGCCGGTTGAGTGAGGGTCACAGACGGCAGGTTGGGTGACCTGCCGTCCGACATCGTGACGGGAGAAGGGGGTGGGGGGCCCATGCCCCTTCTCCAGGGAGGGTGGGCCCGACTCCATGCGAGTCGGGTCGACGTCGCCGGGGCGCCGCTGTCGCATTCGCGTTGTGGTTACACCACTTACGAGATCCGGCGGCGCCCCATTGCACGAGCGACAGGACGGCCTCCGGGGTGTTTTAGGAGGTATGCCTCTCCTATTATTAGGAGAGGAGAGTCCGGCACACGGCCGTCGCCCACCCCCAAGAATGCACAAAGCATTTCACCCCGTTAACAAAAAAAAAGGGGCTTTTGGCTGAGTTTCGTTAAACTATCCATTGTAGTGTTGAAAAGTAGCGGACTTAATGTAGACTGCCTTTGCCAGCAGGGCTTACGACCTGTGTGGTAACGGCTTTGTACCTACATGTCCTGTATGATTATGCTTTAACTAATCAAATCAATACAAATATCAAATGTCGTATAATTGTCTGTACAATTATGAAACTTAAGGTGGTAAACATTTTCAGACCCCGACTGTACAATACTGCCCTCGTAAGGAAGAACGCAGTAATAGCCATTACTGCGTTTTTACTTTGGATGCAAAATTGGGCTACCTGGTGGTATATCTATAAGTGAAAAAATAATGGTGGCTGTAGGTCTACTAGAAACCTGAGTAATAAAATATGCATCCTTCAAATCCTTCTAATTCTAAGAAATAAATAGCTAACGACCTGTGTGGTAACGGCTTTGTACCTACATGTCCTGTATGATTATGCTTTAACTAATCAAATCAATACAAATATCAAATGTCGTATAATTGTCTGTACAATTATGAAACTTAAGGTGGTAAACATTTTCAGACCCCGACTGTACAATACTGCCCTCGTAAGGAAGAACGCAGTAATAGCCATTACTGCGTTTTTACTTTGGATGCAAAATTGGGCTACCTGGTGGTATATCTATAAGTGAAAAAATAATGGTGGCTGTAGGTCTACTAGAAACCTGAGTAATAAAATATGCATCCTTCAAATCCTTCTAATTCTAAGAAATAAATAGCTATTTACTCAAACTACACCAAATGGAGAGGACCTCAAGGAAAAAGAAGAAGAAGAAGGAAAAAGAACTGGTGGCAAACAGCACAGGATAGAGAGTAATGGGCATCTCTGGAGGAGGCCTTTACCCAATCTGGGGACCTAGCCTAATGCATTATTATTAAGAATCTAGAAATAAGTAATTGTATAGAGTTACTACTTACTTACTTACTACTTAATCATTACAAAGTACTAACAGGATTGTATTAGGTAGATAGTAAGTCATTAAAAAGTAGTAATAGGAAGGGCAAGATATTTTTTTGTGTGTATACCTAGCAATTACATAACAACTATATAAGGAGCAACTATGTACTGTGCAACCATCTTATCTGTTCAGTTGATAGCGGCGCTAGTGGAGAATTTAGTAGTAAAATTTGAGGAATTTACCTAGACAAATGAGAATATTTTAACCCGTCTTTCAATTTTAATGAAAATATATCTATAAATCTTAGTAAGTGAATAAATAAAACAAAAAATGGGGAACAGGATTTACAATTTATATGTTAGTTACAATTTTTCCCACCTGAACAGATAACTTGGTGGCGCTGTACATAAGGTTAAAATTTTAGCATTGTCAAATAAATACTTTTTTATTTTAAACGTGGGCCCAGTTATAGTGATTGGTGCCTCTGCCTACCCCCTCGGAGATAACGAGCGTGAGTTATTATTATCCATAAACCAAAGGTTGACTGGTAGAAAATGCCATTTCGCACACTTACAAGAACAGCGGTTATTTCGGAAACCCTTACTTTACGGGAGAGCAGGTTTCAGGTTTCGTTTTCAGAGTAAATAAAATCGCGTTTTTACTGAAAAAAAGAGCTCGTTGTGGCGGTCCTAAATATGGTTTGGAAAAAATGGTTTTCTTCGAAATATCACGTTGTTCTTGCAAGGGTGCGATTTAGCATTCAAGTACGCCTTTGTACGAGACATGTGTTTTGCGCAATAAAGAATTTCATAACCTCGCATAATAGCTGTATTGTATACACAGCTATTATTTTTCCTCGTGTATCATAAAGAATATTCTTATCTTATTAAATTTATTCCAGATACATTCTTACTCTATTGAATAAATTTAATGCTTACTCGACTTTTTGTCGGAAAAGTCCAACCAGGTTTCGCTCTGATTCGCAGAGCTTAATCATGGTGAGCAGAGACGGAGCTCGCGGCGTCGGTTGCTCGTCAAAGTTTTCATCATCAATCCATCATGTCCCTACCGAGGGGCTCGGATCTGTTCCCTGAGGAAGTTATAGGCTTGGCTATTGGTGGAGGCTTCTAAGACTAGTGGCTGGTCTTACTGTGAGAACTGTTTAAGCCGCTCCAAGGCCTCTAACTTGGCTTAACGACTGCCATCTATCGACGGCAGCCGGCACCAACTGCTTAACGTGCCTTGCGAAGCACGGAACCGCTTGGTAAAATCCCACTAGCGTTGGTCATAAGCGGTCACCCATCTATGCACTGAACGCGCCCAATGTTGCTTAAGCTTCGTGATCGTTTAAGATCACTCAACAGGCAGCTAGGGCTGGGATAGATTAAAGGTTTAGTTCAAAAATATTCTTGTCTTATCTTATTTAAAAATGACGCAGACTCTATATCTATATGATCCCTCATCATCCCGTGCAACACCACAAATATTAATCCGGTTACTGTGACGTGGGTCGTGATATTCGATTACCGATTCGATTAATCGACTGAGGCAACTCGATGCGCAGTCGATATCGGGTCCTCGAGGTCGGCTGGGCCTAAATAGACGAATGGAGGCCCTCTCATGAACCAAATATGTATTCACAAAAAAACATACATTCGAAATCACACAATGAATTTAATAGGTACACAATAAATAATCACACTCATTACAAAGCCTCCACCAATCCGGACTAGGCCTCCGTGGTGGAGTATGACCTATAATACCTTCTTCAGGGAAGAGACCCGTGCCCCTCGGTGGGGACATAACAGTTTGATGATGAATCACACTAATTTATCCGTAAACTTTGAGACGGACAATATTTTGAATTATCAATATTTGTAACAGATCTGTACATTAAGTACGTAATATCCAAATTCAAATATTTTTTCACAGTAAAAGCAAAGTGTTTACTTTTTGTGCGTCAAAGTCATCAGTTTCCCAATTAATAGAAAACGTGGCTAATAAAGAAACTCCACATTTATTCATTTCCAAACTGTTTTAGCTTAATTAACAAACTTTCAGCCTTAAAAAATATTACTGATGGATGTGTTGAACACTAGACACAGTTCTTGTCTGAATACATTTAATATTAATCTACTACATATTTTAGTTTTATTTTATTATAATTAATTTTATTAATGTACTATTTTACTATTTTAATCTTCTAAATAATCGTTGCTCGTGCAGCTACGGGTAAAAAGCTGGTAATTAAATTAGACTCCGTGCAACAGCTGCTATTTATCGGTGTTAGATAATACTATCACTGAGCAGAGTTCAAAAACACTTTCTTTCCTTACCTTAAGTATGTTTTTCCTTTTCTCTCTAGTATTATGTAGGTATAATATGTTTTCGTTCATTTCCTTCAATATGATATATTTTTATTTATGTATGTATATTTTATTTTATATATTTAAGTATTTCATATTTATGTACGGTTTATGTATGTGTATTAGACATAAGGATATCTTATTTCATATTGTCTAATTGCACCGACTACCCGTCATTCAGCTTCTTTATTTTTTTCCGTCAATGGTTGTCTGGAAGAAATTACTTTTAGTAACAAGGCCGCCAATTGTATTGTTCTATGTTATTGTCAAATCTCATGTGTAATTCCTGGTGTACATACAATAAAGAATATTCTATTCTATTCTATTCTATCACTATACACGTCAGTTTAATCTAAGCGTCCATAGTGCCCGTCCTCGTCTTTCATTATAAAACTATTCAACTTCTAAAAACTGTTCAACTTTTAAAAACATAATGTTTTTGGCAACAAATGGTTATACATACATTCATTCAGTGTAATTTCTTGGAAAATGATCCAGCTTTTTTTTCCTTATATTTTTGTGGAATTTATAGCTAAATGGGTTGGTTCGTGACAGGCCGCCTGACGTCACAGGATGAGTTATGAGAGGGGAATGACGCGCTAGATTCCGCGCCTTATATTTTATGAAGTGTTTTGTCTTGTCCAGAGATTAAGTGGGCGTGGTTATTTTAATTTGGGGTAATAAAGACAGACGTCAATTTCGAATGATATATTTTCATGGTTTAAATGGTGAAATTAGGCTGGAGAGATAACTCGATGGTTAAGAAACTAATTTTGTTCTGGAATTTTTTATCACTTTTTTTTTCTTTGTTTTTACCGGTGGCGTGCGTGCATGGAACAACTTATGTAGGAATGCCGATGAAGCGAAAATTATTTGTCAAGATCGTGGCAGGTGGCAGTTCCTGGTCTCTGCCTACCCCTCTGGAATACAGGCGTGAGCTTATTTATCATCATCATCAACCCATTATGTCCCCACTGAGGGGCACGGGTCTCTTCCCTGAGGAAGGTATAGGCCCTTCGTGACTGTACCCAACGCTTTAGGCTTAACAGAACAGACGCGAATACTTAGCCAAGTCAATTTGTTAAGCCGCAAAACTTGGTCGTCCGTTAGCCGATAGTTATATTATATCTAACAAGAAACTCAACATCGGAGGCCTATTGGGACGGCCAGTGGTATTGTCTGGAATCTGTCGTGTCATTAGTCTTTACTAAACTCTACCAAATCCTAACTTTCTCATCATCAACCCATTATGTCCATACCGAGGAGCACGGGTCTTTCCCTGAGGAAGGTACCTATAGGCGATACTTCACCACGGGGGCCAAGTCCGGATTGGTGGAGGTTTGTAAGACTAGTGGCTGGTCTTACTGTCAGAAGTTTTCAAGCCGCCCTAAGGCCTCTGATAACGACTGCCATCTATCCACGGCAGCCGGCACCAACTGCTTAACGTGCCTTGCGACGGAACGGAACAGAGCGGAAAAATGCCACTAGCGTTAGTGATAGACGGTGACCCATCCATGGACTGAACGCGCCGTATGTTGCTTAACCTTAGTGACCGTTTAAGATCACCCAGGCTACGAGCGATATGTTTATAAGTAAGCGTTAATTTTTGGTACCGTCTAGCGATACGAGTCAAAAGATTGTGAGTCAAGGCTCCTTTGTTCTACTGGACGATATACAGGATGTCACGAAACTCAACATTAAGCCGTACCGGGTGAAAAAGCAAGTCATACTGGTTATCAGAAAAATATATAAAAAATCGAATATTTTTTTTATTACAATATTTTTTTTTTAAATTAGTTTTTCAAGAAATTTCACAACCATTAAAACTAAAATTAAAATTAAAAATGGGCAATTTTTTAAGTATTTTTTGTCTGGTAACCAATATGACTTGCCTTTTCACCCAGTACCCCCTTAACGTTGAGTTTCGGGACACCCTGTATTGCATACATAGTTGCAGAGTTTCGCCAAGGCGATATGGTTTCGTTGCTTGCTGTCTGCTGTTATGACCCCCTGATAGCCAACTGAAAGGCGTTTCACGCAGCCCAAATGGAATGGACAATAATTCGGGATTTTTTTTCCTTTGATGTATATGAAAAGGAAGCTAAACTGGATAGCCCTACGTTCTTAGTTTTTACCTCAGATAAGATTTTAATTCATGATTTTGGTTTTGAAAACCTTCTCATTCTAAAAGGGCGTATAAGCAAAACGGAACGGAATAATAGTATCCACGCCATCCAACGTTGATGCATTTAAAAAAAACTGTCACTGCTCTGTCAGTGATTTCGTTTCAGTGCCACCATCTTATCTGTTCAGTTGATAGCGGCGCTAGTGGAGAATTTAGTGGTAATATTTAAGAAATTTACCTAGGAAAATGAGAATATTTTAATCCGTCTTTAAATTTTAGTGAACATATATCTATAAATCTTAGTAAGTGAATAAATGAAACAAGAAATGGGGTACAGAATTTACAATTAATTAGTTAGTTACAATTTTGCCCACTTGAACATATAATTTGGTGGCGCTGTACCTATTTCAGTATTTATTTTTTAAAGGCAACAGACTAATTACTTTTGACAGATTCGAATGAATGATACTTTCTGACTTTTTATTAATCTGTGATGGCGTAATGATCTGTATCACTGAGCGAAATTAAATAAAGAAATTATTTTCTCGAAAACTACAGCACCTAAAAATAAACAAAAAATACATTCTTATTTAGTTACCGCTCATATCTATATCCTAGAAGAAACTTTCTTGATTCGTGACCATAGAAATATTGTCCATTATAATGTTCTATACACAGACATCTGATCAGATATCTATGGTTCTATATCATATTCATTTGGGTCTTAGACAATATGTAAACAACATTTCAGTACTTTTTTACTATTTCCATTGTCAAAAAATGTTATTTCGGTTTCTACACTAATTTTTAAAGTAAATTAGATGTTATTTAATCTATTTTACTTACTTCTTAGTGTAAAAACCGAAATAAAATTTTTTGACAATGAAAATAGTCTAAAGAGTACTGAAATGTTGTTTACATTTTGTCTTAGACCCAAATGAATATGGTATAGTACATTATACTCGTAATTCCATTTGGGCTGTGTGAAACGCCTTTCAGTTGGCTATAACAACAGACAGCGAGCAACGAAAACATGTCGCCTTGGCAAAACTCTGCAACTGAATGAATATGGTAGAAAAAAGAAAAACTTGTAAGGACGATGCCCATCGAAAAAAATATGCATAATTAAAAAAAAAATGCCGAAACAGCGATTTTGTCAGGATTGTGGCTGGTGGCAGTCCCTGGTCTCTGCCTACCCCTCTGGGATACAGGCGTGAGCTTATGTATCATCATCATCAACCTATTAATTCCCCACCGAGGGCAGGGGTCTCTTGCCTGAGGAAGGTATAGGCTATACTCTACAGCCAGCTCCTACAGCTTATGTATATACGTATGTATACAGTGCCTAGACACTGTCAATGAATTGTAATACAATGAGAGATGCATGAACATGGCGATTTAGTTTCATTGTGCTTCAAGTCTTCGCGCGCACTCAAATCAAGCAATCTAGGCGTCAATGGTTTGTAAATGACCCCACAAGTACCCCTGTAGAAGTCCCTGGTCTCTGCCTATACCTCTGGGATACAGACGCGAGCTTATGTATGTAAAAAAATACTATCCAAGCACGCGAAAAAAGTCACAGGCAGAGCTAGTGAAGTTATATAAAATTTATTGATATATTGTATCGGAGTATTGAATCCCAAACGCTATCCATCTTAGTCTCGCAAGTTATTTTAGTAATCCACTTCAAAGAAGGTTTCATTCAGCGAAATATTTCTCAATTTTCCCTTGTATGTACAGTCGGCAGCACATAGACTTTCACACAAGCGCCTTGTAATCCATTACGTTAAGGGTAAAGGCCGATCAGCTATCGACTGTACAAAAAAAAATTAAACGTGAGAAATAATAAGAACAGAAGTTTGCTAATCCAAGAATGAAGAGGATAGTCTCCGCGCAAAATAATCTTCTAACTACTTATGAATTTGAATCTGATATATAAAATTCTCGTGTCAGTGCGTATACTCCTCCGAAGCGGCTTGGCAGAATTCGATGATATTTTTATGTATAATCGATAAGTCTGAGAATACATTGTTATCTATTTTTCATACTCCTATTTGGCAAAGCAACGTTTGCCGGGTCAGCTAGTTTAATATAATAAATTGATTTTCAATTTAGTATATTAAAGTCAAAATTCAAATATTTTATTGAAAGTAAAACCAATTTTTTTACTTTATCAACGTCAATGTTGTTTTTACAATTAACCCCTTAACTGGTAGTATAAATTTTTCATGGGTTTGGAACTCTATCTTAAAGTGATAAGGTTCAATTTAAGGTGGCAAGTATTACGCCATTCCCAGGCAAAGGGTCAGATCATGTGGAGAAGAAGCTAATAAAGAAATCACGCACAAAACAAAAACACTACGAAAAAAAAAGTTCCGGGACACATCCGACGGAAAGGTTCCAACTACTGGTAGCGTTACCTCGAGGGCGCAAAGCGGCAGTCATAGCTTCATGCAACGACCTATCTCCCTAAGAAACTCCTTCTACTGTAATCCCCAAGTCCCAGTGGTTTCGATCGCGGGAGAAACAAAAACGTACAGTCTGTTAGCTTTTGGAATATACCTCGGGCTCTAGAGTAGGCTTCGGTTTTCGCCGAAAGCACACGAGTGTGTGCCTTCCTGCTCTGTATAAAACTTTTTTCACTATTTTGAAAAGTTATGTAAAGTTATAAATAACAATACAAGATAAACCTTGCCCTATTGCAATATAATCGGTTCTATCCGATAGTAGCCAAGGTATATTCTAAAAGCTAACAGACTGTACTGTCCCTAAAGCCCCAAGTACGTTTTGTTCGAAACCTTAGCCACCCACGTCCTCCGAAGCCGAATACCGAGTTTGAAGTGGAACAAAAGTTCAAGCGTGCTGAGGACCCCTTCACCTTTATTACATTATAGTAAATTTAGCGAGGCGTAGGCGTAAGGCCTCTGAAAGCCAAAAGATCTGCATAAGCCACGCGTAAAGAACAAAACCCTAAGCTTCAAATATTATCCAGACATTCAAATACCTCGTTGCTTGAAATTGCCAAACCGCAGTAGTCACGCGTGTCAATAAATTAAGCCCACACTATCTTTCTCTGACAAAAGCCCAGTGCCCTACAGTGGGACAAATATATGTTGCATTAAAAGTAAAAGTGTGGTAATGGTATTTATGGACAAAAATCGTCACCTACTAGATCTGACAGATCGAAGCGGAGCTAGAACAACTTTATCAACTATTTATCTGGGTGGATGTGAACTCTAAAGGGGAAACTTTTGTCCAGCCACTGGACAAAAAAATATATTTAAACTGAAATTAGAATAGAAATGAATTGAATGAAGACAATTTAAACTGAATTAATATATTTGAAACTAAGTCGATCGAAGACGCAACCCGTCTGACCAAGAAAATAGAAGAAACATGTCTATTACCTTCTGCACAGAATAAGGACACAATCAAAAATTGTTTTTAAAATAAAATCAGGAATAACTACTACTAACTGAAAGTCACTGGATCGATAGTTGCGATAGCTGTTAGTGAGCCCAAAAACGAAATGCGCTTGTTTCGATCGGCCACAGCAACAAATCAAGAATGCTGAAAATAGAGCCACATCCTGCACCAAATCTCAAAATAATATTAAAGTAAATCAAAGTTTAAAGGACGCTGAAGAGTCCAAGCACTGCTTTCGAGTAACATGTTCCTTGTATAGTAACAATTAATATCATCATCCTTGTTCTCAATGAATTTAACTAATTTTTTAGTAATAATACTACTTGCTTATGGCAAGGGGAAACATCATAGGAATCCCGAGTGAATGAGAAAAAGAAGAAGAAAGACTTTCATTATCCCAACAATACCTACACACCACAGAAACAAAATAAACTGGCAAGTAAAATAATATGTGTAGCGCAACAGATAAAACAAAACAAAACCGTAGATGTAGTAGGTATGTGGTGTGTCTAGGTTGCCACAAAAGGCAACTGACTCAATGCAGATTTTCAGTCAGTGCCCACGGTAGCCTTCCGCGGTCCCGTCAGAAGTGAAAATCTGTGGTTAAGGCCCTATGCTCCCCTAGAAGTTAAAGGCCCGAAGAAGAAGAAGAAGATAGATAGATAAATAGAAAGAATATTCTTTACCGCGGGCTTCTTCCTGCTGTACTACAATACGCCAGGAAGAAGCCCGCGGTAGCTGACAATAATTGTACTCCGGAGTGTTAAATAAGCGCTAATCTACTTGAAACTCACTCTATCGGCGACGCCGCCAGGCAGCACGCTCTTGATGACTACGCCGGAGGAGCGTCCGCCAACGATGCCAAAGGCCAAACCCGAGCCGTCGTTCACCAGCTCCACCACCTCCACCTGGGCGTACTCCCCGAACACCTGCTGCAAGCGGTTTCTGTTAGTGGTTGTTCAAAGAGTCATCTAAAAATACTTGTGGTCTTTTGAGAAATGGTTCAATTGAACACGGCCGTTCACTTAAAATGCATTTTAAACTTAAGTATCTGGTTATTGTTTTATCGCACTCATAAACAAAAATACGCGGTGGTGGCGTAGTGGGGTTGACCCTTGCTTCTCGATCATGAGGGTCTGGGTTCGAACCACGCATGTACCAATGACTTTTAGTTACGTACATTTGTTTGTACAGCAACACCATTCGCTGATAAATTGTGCCCGGATAACGGCGACAGGCTTGCCACTTGTCACGTTTGGGACCTAATAAACTCGGGAAAACGTGGGTCCAGTTCTAGAGACTGGTGCCTCTGCCTACGACGTGACGGGCGTGAGTTTATTATTTATTTATTTATTTATTTATAATAATTTTAGATAGTTCTTTTTGTAACAATGAAAAAAATTGGCAGTAGACCAAAGGGGTTGAGATGAAAGACCTATGTCCAATAATAGGTTCTCTATTTGTTCACTGGATCTAATGGTTTTTTATCATGTAGTAATTATGATAGATCTACTATTTGTAAAAACGTTATAAAGAAGCGGCCCTAAGACAGATCCTTATAGAAATCCCTTTAGGATTTATTTTCCTGAATCCAACGATTTAGTTCAATACATGTCCTCGTTTAACCTTCCAGCACACATTCGATCTCAGCAGGTAAATTGAATTACGCATTTGGTCGACATTCGTGTACGATCTATTAACCAGGATAGAATGTTTCCTCACCATGATACGCTTGATTCGCCGCTCACTGTGAGGCCTGCGCGCGCGCCGCCGCTCTGATCAGCTGACCTTCTCCGCCATTTTATTTCCTCACTGACAGCTCTCACGGGAACACCCGAGCGGAGCCGATCGCCGTTCGGGGAAGGTCGGCGTGGAGCCTTGATCGCACATTTCTCTCGAATTTTTGAGACACTTCACTATGTTACTTTTTGAGGTAGTTTTTATGAACACTACTTTCTTTTATGGTGTTTTCGTTACTTTATTTTAGTTGCATATAAGTTAATCCTGTAAAGAAAGAAAGTATGAATTAATGCTTAGTATTAATACTATCCTACTCATCACCTAACTCGTCTGAATCACCAAAAAGATTGTCAATTTGTTGGAAAAAATGTCGTTATTTTTTACATCTGTATATAGTGTTAGCCCATACACCCACCATCTAATGTATTATTAACAGCCGTTTTTTTTAAGTGCAATTTGACCAACTGACAGCTGTAGAGAGTTATTGTTATTGTCCGAAAAACAGAAATATAGAGTCGTTACACCTCGCTCCCTTCTATAATATTGCCCAAGAGTGAGATCTATCCATCTATCTATAATCCATTTATCTATACTTGGCATGTTTTTCAAACTTTAAACGACACTAAATCCAAAACCTTTGGCGGTAGAAAACTCGAAACAGTTTACAAATTTAGTGCTAGCTAGTACCAACTAGTACTAAATTTTTAAACTGTTTCGAACAAATTTAGTGCTAGCTAGTACTGAATTTTTAAACTGTTTCGAGTTTTCTACCGCTAAAAGTTTTTGATTTAGTGTCGTTTAAAGTCTGAAAAAAATGGCAAGTATAGATAAATGGATAGTATACAGCCCATTGAAGACGCCCACTGTTGGGCATAGGCGATGTGAGACGTGTGAGAGTGAGATGATTGAGTGAGATGTCAACACAAATTACAGGATGGCACTAACATGGACTGAGTTCAATACAAACATTGTACAGTCAACAGCACATCATGGTATACACCCATGCACTCTACTCCGTTGCATTACGGGTGACTTTGCAACTAAAATGTGAAGATTGACGTGCTGTCGACTGTACTATGATAATTTGATAGGCTCTATTGAGATTCTGCAAGTTCCAGCCATAAGCAATAAAGGCATGGTACAATTAATCTGGTTTTGTACAATTTTATCGATAGAGATAGATAGCATTTGTAACACGATATGATAAACGGTCGCTCTCGAGCGATGTTTATTTACTAACTAATCATATCGCTGAACGCTTCACCAAACGACGCCATCGGTAAATCGCAATGTTGCGGAAGCAAGATAGCTTCCCTTGCAGCTTGCTTTTGTGGCAATCTTTCTGACGACCTCTGTGGCGTAGTGGTTACATGTGGTTAGCGCATCTGTGTACCATGCGAGAGGCCCTGGGATCGAATCCCGGCTGGGCTCAAAAAAAGAAAAAAAAAGACACCCAGGTCTTGGATGTTTGTGACGTCGCTGTTTCTGGTTCCCACGACACAGGGTATCTTAGGTATCCTAGTGTGGGCCCAGAAGCAATGTATTAGCCTGTATGTTTATGTTCTTTTAATCCAAAACTTTTAAATTGATAGATAAATTACGTTATCGCATTTCATGTGTCAAATTTGATGTGATTGTAGATCAGTTATAGACCTGTATTAAAACAAATGACTGACTTGGCTTAACGACTGCCATCTATGGACGGCAGCCGGAACCAACTCAACTGCTTAACGTGCCTTGCGGAGCACGGAACTGATCGGAAAAATGCCACTAGAGCGTTAGTCATAGCACGGTCCCCCGTGACCGCGTGGTCCGACTGCTTCGTTCGACTGATCGGACGACCCGAACTTTTTTTTCCTGTTGGTTCGATTCATTGGACAACACGGACTTTTTATACCTGTTGGTTCGATTCATCGGACAGCGTGGACTTTTTTTCCGGTTGGTTCGACTAGAACGAATGGTCACCCATCTATGCACAGACCGCGCCTTTTTTATGTATGGCCGGCTTTAATTTCTTGAAACCACTAAACGCGACATCGACAAGTGCAGCGGGCATCACTATCGCAATAAAAACGCGACGGGGCACGTGCTCAACGGGTTGTTAATCGTAGACAGATCATAACCAGTCTCCCGCAGCCCTGACACCGCGGCGGGTGACGGAGATGACGTTATTGGAACACAATTACTTGGCTAATTGGGACTGGATCTACTAAGTGCAGAGAGACAGTTTTCGTGAATTTTTCTATAATTTTTCTCATCATGGAAGGGAGAAGGGAAGGTTTACCCTGGAATTCCACAAATATAAAAAAACCAAAAATTTGCCAAATCGTGGTTCCTTCTCTTGTTTAGTAATCTGTGGACTAACTTTGACATTTTTTCATCAACCCGTTTTGTCCCCACCGAGGGGCACGGGTCTCTTCCCTGAGGAAGGTATAGGCCATACTCCACCACGGGGGCCAAGTCCGGATTGGTGGAGGCTTTAAGACTAGTGGCAGGTCTTACTGTCATTGCCGTCTTACTTTGACATTGATTGCTACGAATGACAAATTTGTATGTAGAAACGAATGACGCCATCTAGATTATCTCAAGGAACTAAGAAAAAAAACAAAGGAAAAACGCTCATTCTACTAGCTGACCCGCCAAACATTGTTTTGCCATATATTTTTTCACTTAGGGCTATGAAAAAGAGATAACAACCTATTCTCAGACCCACCAATTATATAACATCAATTTCATCAAAATCGGCCAAGCTGTTTCGGAAGAGTATGCGCACTAACACTGTGTTACGAGAATTTTATATGAGACTAGCTGACCCCGCAAACGTTGTTTTGCCCCATAGGTATGAAAAATAGATAACAACCTATTCTCAGACCTACCGATGATACATATAAAAAATTAGTTTCATCAAAATCGGCCGTGCCGTTTTCGAGGAGTATGCGAACTAACACGGTGGCACGAGAATTTTATACAGGGTGTCCCGTAAATCGATGTCAAGCCGGGACCAGGTGAAAAGGCAAGTCATAGTGGTTATCAGAAAAATACAAAAAAAAAATTTTTCATGAAAAAAAAGTTGTAGGCATTTCAAAAAAAAAAACTTCAAAATCCTGTTGCCACAAATCTTTACTTTTTAAATTTATTTTTTTGTTTTGTAACTCTGAATAATGCTTCTTCAAACTTTTAACAAAATTTCAAAACCAGCTGCCCCAGCTTGGAAGAAAAGTAGATAGATATTATTTAAAAAAAATAAGTTAAGAAATTGCTCATTTTTAATTTTAATTTTAGTTTTCATGATGTTTATGGAATGTCTTGAATAAATAATTAAAAAAAATTTTTTTCACTTAAAATAAAACAATCGATTTTTTTTTTAAATATCTTTCTGATAACCAGTTTGACTTGCCTTTTCATTTGGTTCCGGCTTGACATCGATTTACGGGACACGTATAATAGAGATTTTCATGGTTATATTTCCTGAGTCCCCGCACAGACTGTCACATCCACTAATGTATTCACAGTACCATTAAAGTCAGTTTCAGGAGCTCGTTAGTGAAGGTAAGTATGTAACCGAGTAGGTACTCAGGAGTCGCGAGCTCTTTCGCTGCACTTTGACGCAATTTCTTTGATTATTACATTAAATGCAAGCATTAAAATCGCTCGTAGCGCCGGCTGCCTGAGTGATCTTAAACGATCACGAAGGTTAAGCAACATAGCATTTAGAGACAGGCACATACATTGCATATGGCCCCACACTAGGATACCCTGTGTCGTGGGACCCAGAAACAGCGACGTTATAAACATGTGAACATCCAAGACGGCAGACGCGCTAACAACTGCGCCACAGAGGTCGACATACGTTCAGTGCATGGATGGGTGACCTTCTATGACTAACGCTAGTGGTATGGTATTTTTTCCGAGCGGTTTCGTGCTTCGCAAGCCACGTTGGTGCCGGCTGCCGTCGATAGATGGCAGTCGTTAGGGCGGCTTGAAAACTTCTGACAGTAAGACCAGCCATGACTAGTCTTACAAGCCTCCACCAATCCGGACTTGGCCCCCGTGGTGGAGTAAGGCCTATACCTTCCTCAGGGAAGAGACCCGTGCCCCTCGATGGGTTGATGATGATGATATTTTATTTTATAAACAATTATCAGTATAACTAACGAATTATCAGTATAACTACCTAAATATACTGATAATTCGTAGGTATACCGATAATACTGATATCGTGTACCGATAATAATCCTGCGTAGTGTACCTACACTACGCAGGATTTTTTCGTCTGGAAAGATACACATCCTACCAGCTCCGATTTTCCAAACTAGAAAATATCCCCGCCCGAGAAACAACCTAGAGAAGTTTAATTTCGACCTTATCATCAGTGAATAAAGGCCATTCCCCCTGTCCGAAAGCTAATTGCGATCAAACGGAGTGGTAAACAATTCGTTAGAGTACTGTTTACGTTGTCATCGTCAGAGGAAGACAGGTATGAAATATCGAATCTATTAGAGAGGCGCCATTTAATTATATTACATAAATTCACGCCTGTATCCCTGACGGGTAGACAGAGGCTGGTTTGCCACTAGCTAACTCGACAAATAAGCCTCGTATCCACTATACAGGGCTACACGGAAAGGAAATATTAAAGAAGGTTATTATTTAGGTTATTTCTGATGGATTTTATCCTATTACTAGCTGTTGCCCGCGACTACGTCCGCGTGGGCTTTAGCTGAGTAAAGTGTTTGCAAATAAGATAGGGATACTTTTAGCACATGCGAAAGAGCTTTCATACTAACTTCGCAACCCCCTCTTACCCCCTAAAGGGATGATTTTCGAAACTACTTAACACGTCTTTCAAGATTTTTAAAGAAAGATCTTCATGCTGAATTTAGTTTGAATAACTTCATAAACGGCCAAGTTTCATACTAACTATACACCCCCCTTTTACCCCCTTAAGGGATGATTTTCGAAAAACTATTTTACATATTATATTTCATGTCTTTTAATGAAGGAACTTCATATTGAATTCATTCGAATAACTTCAAAAACGGCAAATTGTCATGCTAACATTGCACCCCCCTTTTACCCCCTTAAGGGATGATTTTTGAAAAACTATTTTACACGTATTTCATCATTTTCAATGAAGAACCTTCGTACTAAATTTCATTTGAATAACTTCAAAAACGGCAAAGTTTCATACAAAATTTGAACCCCCATTTTACCCCCTTAGGGGATGAATTTTCAAAAATCCATTCTTAGTGCTCCCCTACGTTACAAAAGGAACCCCTGTGCAAAATTTCAAGTTTCTAACCCTTATAGTTTAGGCCCTGCGTTGATATGTCAGTCAGTCAGTCAGTCAGTCAGTCAGTCAGTCAGTCAGTCAGTCAGTCAGTCAGTCAGTCAGTCAGTCAGCTTCTCCTTTTATATATATAGGTATAGGGTCCGAAAGTTAACCGTTATGGAGATATTGAATGTTAAAGATTTTAAAAAAATATTAAAAATGTTTGGCTTTTTATTGATTTTTTTTCAGAATAGAGGTCCTAAAGTGGTTTTTTTGATGTATTTAGTTAAAAGGTATGTCAATTGATAAACAGATATCAGTAAAGCTGCACCTACTATATTAGAAAACTGCTCGGCAACGGTTAGAATTTAAAAAAAATCTCTGAATATTTTTCACTTTGAAGCTCTTAAAAAAATAACATAAGGAACTTATTCTGCAAATAATTTTAAAAACTTCTACAACTCTTTAGCTATTCAAAAAGGTATAACATTTAATAGATGTGTGTATAAAATTATAAACTAGTGTTATTTGAGTAGGCTGTAGTGGTAGTAGTAATAACTGAACATCGATGTAAACATATTTTTTTTTCACTTTCTGGCACCTTTAAACTATGTGAAAAGGTTAGATAGGCTTCTTTGTCCTCTGGAGACAATATGCTGTCTCAGGTATTATTCAATAAAGCTATTGTTCAGGTATTTACGTTTTTTTTAGAATATTCTATCTTTCTATCTATTATTTTTGTGTTAGTCTGCTCGTGTGATTTTCCCGTGGTAGATGTGTTATACGTGCTCTTTGATCATTTCCCATAAAACGCGACTTGGCGATTTTTGTATTCTACCAGAAAAGAGTTTATTAAATAGTATAGGTATAGAAGATTCACTCCGCAAAACCAATTAAAGAAAACGGGACTCTAGCAGGGATACAATTAGGTGCATTTCAGATCGCACGGCGCTAAAAAAGCTACAGTTGTATTCACCTACATGTTGCCTCTCTTTCTACCGCGTAACTCGCGCGCGCGTCACTGCTCGCTCTTGCGTGAGTCCCTACTTATCAGCCACTCTGGAGTGGCCGCCGGTGCCGCATGTACTTACGCGTTCGATATCTACACGCGGAGTGCGACAGGCCTGATTGTACCTAGTAAATGACAACTGCTTGAACATGGCAACTTAGTTTCATTGCCGCTTCGAGTCTACGCGCGCACACATATCAAACAATCTAGGCGTCAATGATAGTTAAAAAAAGACGTCACGTGTCCCGATCATGTACCTGCCATCGTACTTTAATGCACTAACAGAATCGAGGCCCAGGATCTAGATTCTACTAATGCATTGTAGTACAATGACAGTTGGATTAACGAGTCGATTTCTTTTAATCGTATCTACATAATATGTAGATACGGTGCTTGAAGCATTATATTATAACTAGCTGTGCCCCGCGGTGTTACCCGCGGTTCATCGATTTTCCCGTAGGAATAAGATATTTCCCCGCGGTAAAACGTAGCCTATGTTTTAATCCAGGGTATCGGCTAACTCCATACCAAATTTTATTAAAATCCGTGAAGCCGTTTCAGCGCTAAAGACTGACAAACATATAAACACACACACAAACTTTCACGTTTATAATATTAGTGTGATTGTAGACATCAATCGAATTAAAAAAACATGTCACGTTACCCGGCTATTTAACTGCAATTGAACTATAATGCACTAACATAATGGAGGCCCTGGGCCTAGCTAATGCATTGTAGCACAACAATGACAATTCCATGATGGTTTCATTTCATTGCCGCTTTTAATCTACGCGCTCACACGTACCATTTCTTCTAGTCAACAATGGTATAAAAAAATCATGTCACGTGATCCGACCGAGTATCGGTCATTGAACTGTAATGCACTAGCAGAATTGAGGTTTTGATGTGCGTTCCCGCTTTCGCGACACCTGCAAAATTCCATACCAAATACCGCACGGGATATCGCCTGGGTATTACCGCTAGCCACCGGCGGCTGCGGATAACTCTGCGGTTTGAACGCGTGCCCACCACTGATTGGTAATTTCAAGCGCGAGGTTGTGAACGACTATCGTCGCCGCACACGAGCCACTCGCCACAGCCACAAACGCCGCCACAAGAAGCTAGAAGCGGCTATAGAGTTGCTGAAGCGCGCGACAGCCACTTGTGGCCGGTGGCCCACACTTGCGGTTGGTGGCCGCATTGAATCTCTGATGTAAATAATTCTATATCCATATTTATTTAAATGAACAACAGACAACATGGCGTTGCCGTTGACTCGAACAGGTTAACTCAGGTAAGGGAGAGAGGTGTGCGGAATCGCGCGAGTCGGCGTTAGTGGCCGGTGCGGGCCACAACGATTGTAGCGTGTGGCGGCCACCGGCGTCAACCGTGTGCGGCGAGTCCATATAAAATGTATGAAAACTACTGGAAATATGCCAGTGGCGGCGTTTTGTGGCCTAAGGCCAGAGTGCGTATACTGAGTTTTGTCGTTCACTTTCGATAGCGAGAGCGTTTGCGTTTTGCATAGGAGTGACAAAGCGCGCCAGCTATTTGTCTCTTTGTTACTCCTATGCAAATCGCAAACGCTCTCACTATCGAGAGTGAATGAAAAAACTCAGTATAAGCACTCAGTTTCTGAATTGAGAATTTCACTACAATCTATTTACTGAAGCGAACGACTAAAGGTTAAAAAAAACACAGCATCTCTCAAACTTACATGTCACTCAAAATAGCTCATGCACGCAGCTTTGCTTGCATTGTATACCCACATAGGTTTAGGTAGGTATTGGTTAAGGAAAACAGACAGACAACCAAACAAGACAACACAAATACTAAAGAAAATAAAATAGTTTGGAGAAGTTGCACTCCCATCAACAACGTCAATCGTGAGTAAATATGGCGTCGGGGTGGCTATCTTCCTTTTTTTTGTCTTTAATTAAAAAAGAGGTTCGTAGTCAGCTCTCCATACTTCTTCCTACATTTCGCGTAGCGCATTAGCATAAAATAATCGATCATAATCTGCCTTTAAACAAAATTCCTACATCTTTGCTGGTTGCGAACATTTGGCAGCAGTAGGATCGCTTTTATTTGAGGACCACTGAAATGTTAGGTATTTTTGGGGCATAGATCTCTTAAGCAAATTGTATAATTCATGATAAAATAAAATATTTAGTTAAATAAACTGCGAGTGAGGGATAAATCAATTAATAACAGTGTTATTGTGTTTATTGCTTATTGGCATTTATTAGCCATATCGTTTTGTATAACTTTGCTAAATAATATGCAGTGTTATAAATGTGGCATATTGAAAAACCAAATTTTTGACATGTTGACACTTACTCGTTCGCTTGAGTAAATAGGGTGTAAGTACCTACTTGCCTGCCCTTTGCTAATACTATTTGGTCGATGTGTGTCCGCCTGGGGCGGCCCTTACCGGCCCTTCCACTCACATTCTCACGCTGTATTAACCTCGTTAGTCTTTCCTCCATCATCCTCCATCGTCATTCTTCCTTCATTCCTTTTTAATAAATGACGGTAAAATTGGTCCCAAAACAGGAACGTTATAGGTACTTTGTTAAATATTTTGGGACTTGAGCAATTCCAACCGTCTATTTCGGTCCCCAGCTGGTGTCGACTTCAGACCAATTTTCCGAAGAGTATGAGGTCACGGGTTATTGATATTATATTTTCGTACTGTCGTCAAAAGCAACTTTTCAGCTGCAGTACCTATGTATTCAGTCTATAAATAGAGCCTGAGCTCGGAATTAATTTCTGATATTTTATGTCTAAGCTTGTCACGTTTGGGACCTAATAAACTCGGCAAAACGTGGGCCCAGTTCTAGTGATTGGTGCCTCTGCCTACCCCCTCGGGGATAACGGGCGTGAATTTATTTATTTTATTTTATTTATGTCTAAGCTCACCATAAACATTCTCGATTCTTGATTCGTGATAGTAGCAATGGTTAGTCCATGACAAAATATGGCACAAATATGCCATGTGCCACCATGTCATCACTATTTTCTCTTTCCTAAACTTAAATTACCGCTTAGCGGAACGCATTTCGAGCCCATAGAGGCAGTGAAAGGAAATATGACGAAGGCCATGAAACCCATCCCGATTTCGGCCTTCGAAAAGTGTTTAAGAACTAGTTGATGCGCTGGCATACGTGTATTGCCTCCAATGGAAGTTACTTTGATGAAGACAAAATAAATTTTGATGATCTAGACACGGGACAGCGAGTCCAGCCAAGTTCGAGAAAAAGGAACTGGCGACGCAGCAGCCATGTGTAATATTACAGGAACCTCTATTTAACCTGATTGCCTGAAATGTGCCAAATGAAATTTGGCACATTTATTAAAGTCCCTTAGCATTTACATCTCTAGTGATCTTGTAACTAAAATTTCATGATTTTCTACAGAGAAGGTGGCAGCACCCACATAGATATCAATTCTTTTTCGGCGAAGTCGATAACGACGTCTGTTCTAAATATTGAACTTGGCTCTCATTCACATTTATGTTTCTGATGGGATTAAAATTACCTCGTGTGTTAGGCTATTTGACAGTGTGAAAAAAAACAGTATTATTTATACGTATTCATATAAATCATGAGTCTTAAAACCGCTTTAAGGCATTGTAAGTTGTAACTAATAATTATGTATCTGCAGCCATTGTATCGAAAACGACCTGACCGTTGGCCGATTCTATGATGAAGTCACATGGCAGTAAAAAGGCGTCTGTCATTCATTTTTTTCTTACGATCATTGGTTGGTTTACTGGCAAATGACGTCATAATTCCTCCTCCTCCTCCTAAGATAGCGTTTTGGCGGCTTATTTCAAAACATGAAAATAAAACAAATGTAAACCAGGCCTAATTCTAAAGTACTTTACCCATTAGACGTTTGAAATGACACGCGGCGGGCCTTATACGGGCTCTTAGGGCGACCTCTACCCTAGAGATGGCGACAAAGGTCCCCAAGACGTTCACAATCAGAATTCCAATTAAAGACTTCAATAACAAAGCGTTTTCGCCAGATTCGCAACCCTTTGTTGGCATAGTACAGAGTTTCTCAAATTTATTGCCCCACGTAGCCCTGTGAAACTAACAACTTTGATGTTCATAAAGTAAACACTTTGTTTTTATTGTGAATAAAATATTTAAACATAAAGTTTCTAGAGCAAGTAAAAACAATTTAAATACTTATCGAACCTTGTTGCCAATTATTTTTGTACAAATGGGTTGAAATTCGATTTAAAAAAGGGAAAACAGTATGTTATATGTTATATACCTATGTTATAAATAAATATAGTTCAGAAGATTTTGAAGACTTTGTTATTGTTAACGTTAAATAATATATTTTTTTAAGAACGGTGCCTCGGATTTTGAGTAGTCGAAGCCATATCACGGGGAAAACCTACTTTGCATTCCTGTCTCCTACAATAAACTTGTAAATCAGTAAATTGATAAGATAATATAAGAGTTTTTTCATGTTTAGGTGCATTTTGTACTGGAAAAACAAAAATATTGTATTGTATCCCGAAAATGCCGCATGAAAATATATGGCATTATGTAGGTAAATCGAATGGGTGTTCGATATGGATTGGATACGTCTCTTTGAAATGTGGACTGTTTAGTGGGATGGATGATTGGGTTGAAAATGATGTGCAGATTATCTTAAAACACTGTTTTAATGTAAACGCGACATGCTTTGCGTGAGATCTTTGAATGCTTAATGGATGGCGGCGACGATGGCCCTGCGGCCCCTCCCGGCACCCGCGCTCGCTTCCCCGATCACGTATGAAGAAAACATTTGAGCTTGTCTGTTTGTCTAATGCGCGACAAATGGCGTGCCCCACTTTGAGAAACCCTGGCCTAGCAGATCTATTTTACCTTCCACTGTCTTTGACTGGCCCTAATCTTCTTTTTATCTATTACTGACTTTCTCTTGTCCGCGTTTCCACTCGGGTGGAAATTATAACGTGTATTTTTGCGAGATAAAAAATATTATTTTACAATATTTTTTATAACTACGTATATTCAGACGTGAGTTTATGTGGGTATGTATGTCTTTAGATACATTATTTTAATAATATTGTTATACTAGCTGGCGCCCGCGACTTTGCCTGTGCAGGATTAGCGGGGTATCAAGCAGCCTGTGTCTCAATTAGGTCTATTGTCTACCTATACGCCAAGGTTCATGTAAATCCGTTCAGCCGTTGCATGAACAAACCTTCAAACATCTTCACAACGCTGAGTCAGTTGCCTTTTGCGCCAACCCCGACATACCACAGACTATAAATATGTAATAGTCATGTCTTAATTTACAGTACTGTGCGAATTAATGTGAACACAAGTGATAAATTAGGAAAAATAAGAAATATTCTTTATTAACGAAAAAAATACACAGAAACAATTACAATTAAGTTTTTTTAGTATGAGATGTGTGCTTCCTTAACTTTTATTACTTTTTGTACACGATTTGGCATAGAATCAACAAGTTTTTTACAATTTCCTGATATTTTCGTGTCTCTAAACCATATCTGAATTATTGCCTCAATCAGCTTTGGTATTGTTGTGCAATCAATTTTTCTAAGTCTTGCTTTAACTATACTTTCGATTGGATTGAGATCCGGAGAGTTACCTGGCCATTCAAGGCATGTAATTTTTTTTTTCTTTGAAAAATTTCATCATAACTTTGGAGACATGACATGGAGCTGAATCTTGTTGGAAAACTGCTTGACCGTTGGCTTCAACTTTTCTTAGCTCGGCTTCCAATCTTTGTGAATGGCCAGGTAACTCTCCGGATCTCAATCCAATCGAAAGTATAGTTAAAGCAAGACTTAGAAAAATTGATTGCACAATAACACCAAAGCTGATTGAGGCAATAATTCAGATATGGTTTAGAGACACGAAAATATCAGGAAATTGTAAAAAACTTGTTGATTCTATGCCAAATCGTGTACAAAAAGTTATGAAAGTTAAGGGAGCACACATCTCATACTAAAAAAACTTAATTGTAATTGTTTCTGTGTATTTTTTTCCTCAATAAAGAATATTTCTTATTTTTTCTAATTTATCACTTGTGTTCACATTAATTCGCACAGTACTGTATTTGTTTTATCTGTGTTTGTTGTGTGATGTGTCTTGTTGCTATGTTAAATGTTTCTTTTAAACGTCATGCTACTTGTTAATTATTTTTTCTATTACCTATTTTAGGACTAAGGCCTGGTTTATATTTGCCTTATTTTCATGCTTTCCATAGAGCTAGAATTGAATAGAAACGATAGCTCCTTTTATAAGTCACAAGCAAATAATATACCAGTAATGGTTGCTTGTAAACTATCTATTTAGGATTTTTAGCGTAGTGGGGTTGACCCTTGCTTCTCGATCATGATGGTCTGGGTTCGAATCCTGTATGTACCAATGACTTTTAGTTACGTACATTTGTTTGTTTGTACAGCAACACCATTTATTAGTCCAGGACGTCGCTGAAAATCAGCGCTGTAGGATGCCCAGCATCTATCAGCACAGGCTGAGCGACAGTCCTATTGCCAAGCTGTTCCATTTTAGATCTTCGTTAAAATTGTATATCATTAATTTAGTCTTTAATAAGTATGAAACACTGTTCTTGGCAATAAATGGTTCATTCATTCATTCATTCATTCGCTGATAAATTAGTGCCCGGATAACGGCGACAGGCTTGCCACTTGTCACGTTGGGACCTAATAAACTCGGCAAAATGTGTACCCAGTTCTAGTGATTGGTGCTTCTGCATACTCCCTCGGGGATAACGGGCGTGAGTTTATTTTATTTTAGAAAGTAGGTGCTGAACAGATAACTTGGTGGCGCTGTACCTCTGGATAAGCAGATAGAGCTGTAAGATAGCGTTGGCGGAAGTAGCTTGCACGTGGCGTGCTATGTAATGTAGCGATTCCTCTTTATAGCAACTGGCTGGCACAGCCGTCTAGTATGAATTTAAATATTTTAAAAGAGAATCTCTACGTTTTTGTTGAGATGTCAGTCGAGGACTAGCTAGGCTAGGCGGCTCTCGATAAAAAGATAAAATAAAAGTTATTATTTGCCTAAAAGCAATCTTTCAATCAAATAGGTGCGCAACATTTCTTTCAATCAAATAGCTGGGCTAAGATTAGGCTAGGAGTTCCTCGAAAAAAGATAATAAAAACGGTATTTTTTACTAATAAGCTTCTTTTAATGAAAGTAGAGCGCTACATTAGCGATTCCTCTTTATAGTAACTGGCTGGCACAGACTTCTAGTATGAATTTAAATATTTTGAAAGAGAATCGCTACGTTTCTGTTGAGATGTCAGTCGAAGACTAGGCTAGGCGGCTCTCGATAAAAAGATAAAATAAAAGTTATTATTTGCCTAAAAGCAATCTTTCAATCAAATAGGTGCGCTACATTTCTTTCAATCAAATTGCTGCCACAGTACCTACCTACTGTAGATAAATATCAGACAGCATACACTTTCCTCCTCCACGCCTTGTCTGTACTACGTCTATAAGTGCTCGTTAACGATTTCTAGGGTAAGGTGAACATCATCGTTGAGGTGATGGAGGACAGACAAGGTACAGTACCAGCATCTTATCTGTTCAGTTGATAGCGGCGCTAGTGGAGAATTTAGTAGTAACTTTTAATAAATTTAATTTAATTCAATTTTAATGAAAATATATCTATAAATCTTAGTAAGTGAATAAATAAAGCCAAAAAATGGGGAACAGGATTTACAATTAATTAGTTCGTTACAATTTCGCCCACCTGAACAGATAACTTGGTGGCGCTGTAGCTCTTATTACTAAACATATGACAGACGAGTAATTATAAAACAAAGTCATGGAATAGGCTATTTGACAGTGTGAAAAAAACAGTCTTATTTATTACGTATTCGTGTATTCGTTTTAAAACCGCTTTAAGGCATTTTAACTAAAAAAAAAAACAATTGTGGTTTGTAAAAAAACACAAGATAAAATTTGATAATTTAATTTTGTATCTGCCGCCATGGTATCGAAAACGGCCTGGATTCTATGATGACGTCACATGGCAGTAAAAATGGTGTCTGTGATTCGAAAGAATTTAAAAAGACCACTTTCTGAGGACTCCATGAACACCAACAAACAATATGAGATGGCTTTCAGAAATCGGTCAAATAGCCTATTAAACTGTAATGTTGGACTATCTGATAAATAAATTTTAAAAAACACGTCTTTTGCTCGATATTAATTAATAACTGCAATGAAATAAAAATGAAAAAACTTTATTGTAAAACGGTTACAAAAAATGGTTACTGGCTCCCAAAAAATGGTTAATGGATAGGTAAGCGCTTAAGATATTGAAATTAAAAGGTGGAGATCCGGAATACGGAATCCATTGTGCGCGAGTCTGACTCGCACCTGGCCGTTTTATTTTTTATTGAAAAAAAAATTAAAAAAACGTTGATCAGTTGACGACTACATTCAGACATTTCAACATGATTTGGTAAACGGCGCCGATGAAAGACTATGCAGCGTATCAGCTATAAATACCAACGTTTGCTGTAACAAGGATTGCCACATACACGTTATAGGGCAGCCGTAGTACTTGCCTAATTTCCATACTGCTTTATTATGCACAGCTGGCGCTGTATACGTACTAGCTAAATGCATAAAATTACACCCGGTTCTCGGATGCAGGGCCGGATTGCACATAGGGGTCAGCGCGTTATTATAACGTTATAGGCGCTTTCTATTTTGGTGGTGTTCATGGAGTCCTCAGAAAGTAGTATTTTTAAATTCTTTCGTGTATTTCTTCTACAAAAGGCAAACGAACATTCACTTTTAAAATAAGCCGCTAAAACGCTATCTTGGGCAATATGGCGTCGCACAGGCATTGTGACGTCATATCCCAGAAAACCAACCAATGAACGTAAGAAAGAATGAATGACAGACGCCATTTTTACTGACATGCGACGTCATCATATAACTTGTCATTGGCGGAATCCAAGGGTAGCCATAAAAAAGAAAAAATGAATTGACGTCATCATAGAAGTTTATTTGGTTTACATGGCTTAAAGCGGTTTTAAGACTTAACATTTATACGAATAGGTACGTATAAATTACACAAGAAAAAAAAAACAGTCAACCTCTCCATCTATGATGTAGGGTTGACGCCAAAAATTCTTAGCGATAATATGTCTATGTCCTTTAGATCGTGATCGTGTAGAGATCGTGTAGAATCGAGTAGATATAATTTATAGGGATACGTATAAATTATACTGTTTATTTCACACTGTGAAATAGCCATAATATTGTGAATTTGATTTTTTTTATTTTTCAGTCCTGGCCATCCTAATGTTATCTGGATGAGATCGTTTTTAGCGATCATTACTTAGTTGTGTACAATAGAGTTATCTATCTTACAATGGATTAAAATAATCTAGGTCCAGTTCGTTAAAAAATCCAAGGTTCGGGCTACAATCGCTAAAATTTGCCTCAAGCCAGCCCTGCCCTGAGCCCGAGGTAAGCCTTAGATTTCCGTGGCCGGCCAAGTCGGACTCTCAGGAGCCACTGAATGTAAGAAAATACAATTTTGGTAAGGTACCTACGTAGTTAATTAAAGAAAGGGACTGGATAACTATTAAGGTCATAGCCCACGTACACGACTCTGTTACCGCCCGGCAATAATAATATCATTCAAATATGGGCTTTAAATATTGCTGACAGCGAGCTGTCTGCTGGCATTGATGCCAATGTAAAATATATCTAAAGAGCAATATTTAAAGCCCATATTTGAATTATATTATTTTTGCCGGGTGGGAGCAGAGTCGTGTAAGTGGGCTATGACCTTTAGCATCATTAGGAACATCTGCCTACTATGCGAGAGGTCCTGGGTTCGAACCTCGGCTGGGGACCAAAAAACCCCAGGTCTTGGATTTTTACATGTTTGTGATGTCGCTGTTTCAGGTTCCCACGACAGGGTATCCTAGTGTGAGGCCAGAAGCAATGTATGTGCCTGTAGGTACGTAAATGTTTATTTGCCATCCGCTAGTACAATATTGCCGTAAATATTGTGTGAGCGAGAAGCCAATAGTTAGTCAGTCCTTTTATTAAAATACGATTGCCACGATCCACAAACCAAAGGTTGACTGGTAGAAAATGCTATTTAGCATTAAGTACGCCTTTGTACCAAACATTTGTTTTGTGCCAATAAAGAATTTATTAATAATAATAATTGCTATACTATACTACAGTCTGTTAGTTTTTAGAATATACCTCGGCTACTATCGGATAGAATCGATTATCTTGCAATAAGGTAAGGTTTATTTTGTATTGTTATTTATAACTTTACATAACGTTTCAAAATAGTGAAGAAAAGTTTTATACAGAGCAGGAAGTAGTATTAAGGTCATAGCCCACTTACACGACTCTGCTCCCACCCGGCAAAAATAATATCATTCAAATATGGGCTTTAAATATTGCTCTTTAGATATATTTTACACAGCAATATTTAAAGCCCATATTTGAATGATATTATTTTTGCTGGGTGGTAGCAGAGTCGTGTAAGTGGACTATGACCTTTACACTCGTGTGCTTTCGGCGAAAACCGAAGCCTACTCTAGAGCCCGAGGTATATTCTAAAAGCTAACAGACTGTACCTAATTAATACTTATGTATTTGTAGTGGTACCGAACCCTAGAGTTTGACTCGCACTTGCCGATTTTTTTAATAAAATTTTATTAATTTAGTTTGGGATCCACTTTCTTGTTTTTTTGTCGCACTCATCCGACTACAAAGGAAGTAAGTGAATCCGGAATCAATTTAATAATGTGTAACGCTTACGAAAGTTTCAGTTCGATAATCAAATATTCCTTATACGTTTTCTGAACTAAAGTCATGGATAATTAAGATAAGATTAATTAAGAATTTCAGGTGTTGCGTTGAAATAACACGTTGTCTGTAGTTTCCAATACTCTTTGAACACAGGAATGACACTGTACGAGTTTTCCTGTGGTGAGTGTCATAAAACTGAAATTCGTCGTTTATAATACTTCAATTGATGTTCATTGCGTTGCAGGGTCCTCCTACTTGATTCTGTGGCTAAATCGACTTTGCAATGCACATGGAATTATCATAGTCAACCATACATTCAAGTACAGTCGAAAGCACGTCAAACTTCACATTTTAGTTGCAAAGTCGCCCGTAATGCAACGGGGTAGAGTGCATGGGTGTATAGAAGGATGTGCTGTAGACTGTACTATGAAATATGCCCTTAACATTTATTAACCTCAGTACATGTACCTAAACTAGAAAAGTTATCTTAGTTAATGGTTTCAAACACAACTTCCCAAATTTACCTACTTTTATTTTTCATAATAACAGTAACATTTTCCATCACCCGTACACAGCTTCCCCAGAGATCTAAACAAACTCATTCGTCTCTCATAGGCGTTATCTAAGTAGGTACACGAAATGTATTTTTTCTTTTACCTAGCATTCTTAGCTATTCCATTAAGTAGGTACCACCACTGATAAAAAGTATAGGTAGTAAATATAAAAAAAAAAAAAAACTTGGTCTCTTTTTACCGAGAGAAAAAAAATGGCAAATATTAGAAAAAACAATGTGTTCTAAAATCGAAACCTTTCGATACCAGATAAGTGCATACAATATGGTTGCAGATAACGTACCAAAAAACAACCGTAGTACTGGCGTAAAAACGACACACGAGCACAAAAAAAAGAAAAAATACAATTCAAAAAAAGAATCCTCGAAAATATCACATAAAACGTCAACTCACAAGCCTTTTGCACACAAAAAAAAAGAATTTAACACTAATTGAACGTCGATCGTTCGTGTTAACTTAGAACTACACTAGGCTTAATTTTGGCAGTTTAGTGGAATTTCTTTGCGCGGGAAATGGGGCGTGGGGGCACGATGGCCGCTCGCGGACTTCTGGGCTAAAGTGGCGGGAAACAGACATGCGCTTTGGGAAATCGATGCCCAAATTGCTCGGTAGCGAGGAAAAACGCGCTCACTTTCAAAGTTCATAAAATATAACTAGGGAACTAAGACCCTTCCTGTAATAGGCGAGTTTCTTTTTGGCGATGGGTGCAACAAAGTGATATTTTATTAGATGGGTAACCTATAGAATTTTACCAAGTGTTACAGAAATAACGGAAATTAAATATTGAAGACTTCTGTATACCTACTTACAAGAAAAGTAATCAAACTCCAAATCGAAGATTAAAATTATCATTTATTTTTATTTTTTAGTGTGAAAAACTAACAAATCTAAATAGAAATTTTAAACTTTTCGTACCTATCTGTTTCGACAATTCTGCCCTCGTTTAAGGAAGAACGCAGTAATAGCCATTACTGCGTTTTTACTTTGGATGCAAAATTGGGCTCCCTGGTGGTATATCTATAGGTGAAAAAATAATGGTGGCTGTAGGTCTACTAGAAACCTGAAATTTCAGTAAGAAAATATGCAGTAATGTATGAAATCCTTTTAATCCTAAGAAATAAATAGCGATTTACTCAAAACTGCGTTTTTACGATTACTGCGTTCTTCCTTACGAGGGCAGAATTTAAGAAAGGAAATTCACCCATACAAAGTTATTTAATTATAAAATATGCCAGCTTAAAAAATCAAGAATTCGTTAATTGTTTAAATTAATTGTTAAGAAGTATGTGGCGAACTCCTCGCTGTCTCCTTAGCTTTTTTATATCGTTTTTGAAGACTGATCTTTTTTACGTCACCTTTTGGTTCTGTTTAAAAATATTTTTGTTGTTGTCTTTCACTTATGTGTTTCTGTCCATGTTTACTTACTATTTCATTAAAATCATAATATTGCGGGGATTTCCATACGGTTTTATTATCATTCATACAGTCCACCGGTTTCCATCGTTTTCATTTGGTCCAGGATGTGGCGAACTCCTCGCTGTCTCCTTAGCTTTTTTATATCGTTTTTGAAGACTGATCTTTTTTACGAACCTTTTGGTTCTGTTTGGAAATATTTTTGTTGTTGTCTTTCACTTATGTGGTTCTGTCCATGTTTACTTACTATTTCATTAAAATCATAACATTGCGGGGATTTCGATACGCTTTTATTATCATTCATATAGTCCACCGGTTTCCATCGTTTTCAAAGTAAATACATTTAATTAATAATTCATTAATTACGTCGTGACAGCTCCACTGGTTTTTTTTCTACAAAAAACCATTTGAAATAACGAATGAGAACATAACAGGCAACTTCAATTTCACTTGGAAATAGGTTAACACGGCTTCGTCCTTTGTAAGATCACAGTCATTTCCCTATTTTCCCTAGACATCCCCTTTGCGTCTAGGAAATCCTTTGTCGCGATGCGCATTCCTTACAGCATACATTGTACCTATATTTTCCGCAAAGGTTACCTACTTTACCAGAAATTCTTCGGATATTCCCTGAATTTATTATGTCAAAAAATCTGGAAAAATTAAGAATTACCTAGTTACTTCGGAATGTTTCAAAGACAAATATTAAACGATTATTCTTTAGGAGAACATATCCGGGCATGATGTTTCTTCGAAAGCAGCGAACGTTTAGTTTAATAAAATGTTTGTCGGAAATACGGACCCAGAACTAGGAATTTTTCCGATCTGGGCCTCAATTCTGCTAGTGCATTATAGTTCAATTACTGTTAAATGGTCGGGTCACGTGACATGTTTTTAACTTCCATTACCGCCTAGAGTTACGAATACGCGTGTGCGCGTCGACATGAAGCGATAATGAAAGTAAATCGCCTTGATCATGCAGTCGTTGTTGTGCTGCAATGCTTTAGCGGACTCTACCTCAAGTACCTTTACCGTAAGTGTTCTCTATCTACCTTTCCCTACCCAATTTACCGTTTTTTAAGTTATTGGAATGAAACTCAGTATGAAAGTTCTTCATTAAAAGTCATGAAATATGTGTCAAATATTTTTCCGAAAATCATCCCTTAAGGGGGTAACACGGGGGTGCAAAGTTATTATGAAAGTTCTCTGATTTTCAAAGTTATCTCAATAAAAAGTGATATTTGGGTTATAAATGTCTAATAATGATTATTTTCGATTCAAAAAGGGTTGTATGAATTTTTATGAATTTACTCACTAAGGGGATAAAAAAGGGGTGCAAAGTTAGTATTATGAAACTTTGCCGTTTTTGAAGTTATTGGAATGAAACTCAGTATGAAGGTTTTTCATTGAAAGTCATCAAACACGTGTAAAATATTTTTCCGAAAATCATCCCTTAAGGGGGTAAAACGGGGGTGCAAAGTTAGTTTGAAAATTCTCTGATTTTCAAAGTAATTTTAATAAAAATGTTGTATTTGGGTTATAACTTTCTGATAATGATTATTTCCGATGTCCTATGTTAAAAGGGGGTGCAAAGTTAGATTATTCCGACATCCCGTGTTTTAATTCAATCCCTAAGGGGATAGAGAGGGGTGCAAATTTAGTAGGGAGAAGCTGACTGAGTTAATTACCGACATATCAGCGCAGGGTCTAAACTATATGGGTTAGAAACTTGAAATTTTGCACAGGGGTTCCCCTTTTATAAGTAGAGGGGCACTAAGAAAGGATTTTTGCAAATTCACCCCCTAAGAGGGTAGGACGGGGGTGCAAAGTCAGTATGAACGTTTGGTGTTATTGAAGTTATTCGAATGAAATTCAGTATGTAGGTTCTTCATTGAAAGTCATGAAACTCGAGTTAAATATATTTCAAACTCGAAAACTCAAACAATTTATTTATTGTACCTACAAAGTCTTTACTTTATGATTTTTTTTTATCATTCTTTGAAAGTTCTCTGATTTTCAAAGTTACTTCAATAAAATGTAAATTGGCTTTCGGATAAAAAATAGACAGTGTCACCAACCGCCAGTGAATATTGACCAGTGTCAATATTCAAAGCATACAATAGGTACTTACCCTAATACTTTAGATGTATTTACACTCACCCCTCCGTCATTTAGGGCGCTGACTGTCAATACAGGCTCGTTTAAAACTTTTGTGAAGTTATTAGATTTCTTCTTTTTTTTTCAAGCGATTCTTTATTGGACAAGTTCCAAGTTGCTTGGACGAACCGTGGGTGGACTTATTTAATTTTTTAGTTTAATAAAACATTATTATTAACTATGTAGAGGAACGAAAGTCGTCGACACAAGTCGTCATAAGATGGGCAGACGATCTCACCCAAGTGGCAGGAAGACGATGCTTCCAACCGGTCTTTTTGGAAATCCATGGAGGCCTATGTCCAGCAGTGGACTTCTTGTGTGAATGAGGATTATGGTTAACTATATTCTGGATTTACTTATCTACTTGTTATATTAGAAGTAAAACTAGGTGTGTCTATAGGGTACTGGCTAGAACACTTCCAGTGCTCCCCTGCACCGTAGGTTCACCCTGCTCTGGGCTGGCTGGGCCATCCCAAGTGCCGTCGCTACGGCTACGAGGAGCCACTCTAGGTTGCCGTCTTCCCGGAGTCGCTTAACGAAAAAAAAGGTGCGTCTATAATAATCGAAAGTGAACTAACAAACCATAAAAGCTAACTACAAAATAAAACAGTCACGTTGACATCTCAATACAATCCAATGTCTGAATGTTGCTAGTACGCAAAAACCAAATCACCCCATTTTACTTCGAAGTAAAAATTGTTTTTGCTACGTAGGTGTTTTTTGTAGACTTTGCTCTTATGAGGAATTAAACTTTAATGTCTGATGTCATTAGGATTTTGGTCACACGAGTCTTCTATTCACGGTAAAAAAAATCAGAATCAGAATCAGAAATTTATTTCAACGTAAAGAATTTACATTCTGCTTGTTGAATGTCAATGTACATACAGTTATGTATAATGTTAGCCGCTGCCTTGGGGCCGTCTGTAGTGGAGAAAAGGCAGCGAAAAAAAAAAAACTCCACTCTGACCATCTTTTCTCAAATCAACTTAAAAGCTAATACAAATAAAACTTACAAAACAATATCTTGGATGTGTTGAACACTAGACACATTTATCCTCTGATTAAATTTAATATTAAACTACTATTTAAAGCCATACGTCCTTGTCTTCTAAATAATCGCTGATTTTATAATAAGCTTTTTTGCAAAGAGTGTGCTTAACACAATTCTTAAATCGCGTTGGAGGTAACTCTAATATATCTTGGGGTATCTTGTTGTAGAACCTTATACAGTGCCCCATAAAGGAAGTATTAACTTTTGCAAGTCTAAATCGTGGAAATGACAATTTATGTTTATTCCTAGTATTAACGTTATGATGGCTACCAAGTGTTTCGAAGTCTTTAATATTTTTCCTAACGTACATAATATTTTCATAAATGTATTGGCTTGCAACTGTTAGGATGTTCGTTAATCTACCGAATAAACCTATATATTTTATAACGGTAACACCGCGTCATTTTTTTTTTTGCATTAAATTAAAAACTGGACTGTAGTCATAGGTTACGCGGCTGAGAGAAAAAGATAAATGTACTTAGAGTCAGAGGTGATTATGTAAAGAAAAGGTATTGTTAAATCCATATTAATTTATTAATTTTTAAATATGCATGGTAGCTCACAGCAACTACAACTCTAATGGAAGATTTACATACATAATTCGCATCGTCCGCGTTGCGTTCGCAGTAAGACAACAAGATACAATACTTATACGAAGACATACAAATACTTACAATCAACATAATGCTAACTACATAGACATACAAGTCTACGTATTACACTAAAATACATTATAAAAGAACACTGCAGTAAAACTTTGGTATGATCATTAATAATTACCTTAATTATTTAAACAGTAATTAATACATCATTAATAATTCAAAACGCAACGCTGACAAGCATCAGTATTTGGATTACATTTAAATTACAATGCGATTACAATACAACAATTCGACTTTTAGTAGGTATAGGATAGGACATTTTAGAAAAAGAAGACTCTTGCTTTCATACTATATTGAGTTTTAAAATACTTACAAATATTTTGCAAATCTTAGGAAAGCATTAGTAAACATGAAACCCTAGAACCATAAAAATGTCTAGTAACAAAGTATTGGCACTGAGGCGGTGGCATGTATCGGTGGGCGGTATTTCAGGTCATGGTAAGGGCCATGTTATACAGGGTGTGGAAATAAAGGTTCACCAGAAATCGCTTCTTTAGTATCCACATTAATGATGTAAAATATTAAAGTTTCAAGATAATATGAAATATAAAAACTAGGTGCTTATTATGTGTTTATTTCGTTAATTAATTTAATATTAATTATAAACGTTAAATCTACGAAATATTGTAAAGAGGAAAAGTGTAGATAACCATAAATAAATAAAATAAAAAGATACGATTTCAGGTTATACATTCATTCCGCCACGCCCTGTATTTTATAACATTTTAAGAAAATTGTATTATTCGCGTTTGTTTCAGTGCTGGGCAAGAATTTGGGATACAGTGGTGATTTATTTTATTCTATTTCTTTAATTTACTATTTCATATTGTAATCACACTTAATAATATCTTTTACAAATTAACCCGAAAGTAACACTTATCATCACTACAACTATATTTATATATTCAATAGCAACAGATCATTTCGGTTTTACTACTTTTATACTATCTAATAATTTAATATAATTATATTTCTTGTTCGCAATAAACAGATTTACAGTACGACACAAATAAATAGTAGGTTTACTATAAAACATTTACTAAAATAGGGGCTAATAATATTAAATAACTACCAATTATAATTCTTTATGCAAAGTTGCTTTTCATTTTATACAGTGTAGAGATATTGCAACTTGGGAGAGTTGCAATCAGTGACTACATAGTCCATTTTTTTAACACTATAGCAACTATTAACTACCAAATAATGCATAGTATGTTATATTTTTGCAGTTTACAAATGCATTGTCATAAAAATGCTATATTTTTCATTTATTTATATTTTAAATGTCATACGTACTCGTACATAGAGCTGCATCTACGAAAATGTATCTTGTCTCGTAGCTGACAAGAGTAAAAATCCATTTAACAACGTCGCCCCTCCGTAATTCGCACAACAGTTAAATAAAATTACCCTGTTTTAGAGACATTTTTTTATTCTTTTGTATATTTCATAAAAATTGTGTCCTCAGCCTTTTCCAATGATATTATGTTTCATATTTGTAACAACTTTTGACAGATAAGCCTTCTACCCTCAACACAAAATTAAACCACGTATGCAGTAAATAAAAAAAAATTAAAAAATTATAAAATATAGTTACCAGCCTTCGAAAAAATACTGATTCTTTACATAAATAAAAAATACCTACAATACACAAATTATCTGTCAAAAGTGTATTCTAACTTGCTAAGGGTACTATTTTTTATACAGGGTTGTTTATGGAGATACGAGACTTAAAACCAAATAAATATTAACTAAAGTTGTGTTCATGAAACACTCATTTCGTGTGGGACCTAGACGGATATTTTGTGATGTACATTTATTTATTTAGCTCTTACTAACTAGTTTTATTTGGTTCTAATTCTGGTGATAACATATTTTTTTGACGTGATGTGTATTTTCTTTATTTATTTTATTTTAGTTATGGCAGTACAGATTTTTCTCTCCAATCTGTGTGTGTTTTTTTTTGTTAACAATTTCTTTGGTAGATATAACCAGCCCACCAGAACGGATAAGATAGGTATTTTAATTTTTTTTTATATTAAAGCCATTGTCACTACCAGAATTAGACACCATGTATAATACAACATTTCCGTTTTACCTTTTAAAAAAATCAGATTTCCTAATATATTAGTAGGGATAATATTTATATTTTGAATACATCCTACATAGTAGGAAGATTTTAAACTAATTCTAAAATGAATAATGTACGAACTATTCGAGGAGAAGTGGAGTAAGAAAGATGATGAAATTCGAAGAGTCAGAAGAAATAAAACGCCTAATACTAAGTTCCAATTTCACCAATTGATTTGAACGCTGTTAATTAACTCGGTTCAAAGCTTCATTTGAGGAACCGGTTTATGTTTTCTCTAAATCTCAGGTATTGCGGTAAGTGACAAGGCACGAAAGGGCGTGACCACCGATTGAATTATGGAAATAATTTTCGCTTTTTTTCTTCGTATTTCGGCCAGAGAAAACAGAGTTACTCTGTATTCGCGTAAGTAGCTGAAACACCATCTGGTAGTCACTAAAGTAAACCAGAACGCGCTTATAGTCTGTAAAATAGCTTGAGCTCCGCGACAGCTGTCATCGAAATTGCGTCCATGCTCTCCGACCAGCGAAGATTGGCAGTCAGCTCCACATATTTGCCTCTCGCAATGGCGGTTAGGTTAAATGGTGAAATTGGCGCTAAGTCCTGATCATACTGCAGCATTACTGCATATCGCGTCATAGCTTCGTGAATCTAGGCGCTCTCTAGGCGTAAGTGCGATCAACGTCTTCATGTAACAATGTCACACGGCTCAATGAGTGAATTGTAGCTAAGGGCAATGCTCAATTAAGAGTAAATAGTTTTGGTACAATAATTGTAACCTACATAGGTACTTACTTAGAACTAGAATAATATTTTTTCAGCATCAAAATGCACATCAAAATTTTATTCGTTTTGACGCACGTTTTCAATACATATTAATAATTCACGTTTTTATTTACTGTGACAGTCGGAGAATTGGCCGTTTTCTTACCAGCCTTTTTTAACATCTTTTGAACAAATATCTCTAATTGCATTAGACATTTTGAACAAATCGAAAATTAAAAATAATTCGTCGTGTGAAAAAAAAATACAAATCACATTCACAATAAAGGGGTTTTTACACAAGGAGAGTTTCTCGAACGCGACTGGCGATTTCTTATAGGCAATAAAGAACACCTAAAGTAAACAAACGGCCCAAGCTTCGCCCAAGCCCAATACGATTATTGATACTTGAACTCTTCTAGGCCGAAGGGCCTGTGTAAACTATACGAGTTTCTCTTACGAGAAAATTTAGGTCAAGAATGGCGAGTCTCGTCTCAAAATCAGTACAGAGTGATTAACGCGAGTCTCGCATTCTCACCCCAGATTGTTTATACAAGTGAAGACACGTATGCGTCTATAGATCTACAATTATTCGCCTGTATTGTAAACATTCCATTCGAGAGAATTCAAGAAACACTTAATTAGTTTTTGTCAAAATGTAAACAACCCCAGGCGAGAATCGAATGGCGAGTCTTAACATGGGATAATCGCTTACGATTATTCGCCACTCGCGTTTAAGAAACTCTCATTGTGTAACATTCGCTTAGTGTTGCAATTTCCAATAGTAGTTTAAGTTTTACATAGATTTAAAATTGGAGCCAAATAGAATTAGCCCAGATTTTTTATTAATATCAATTTTAATCATTTAAATTTATAGATTACTTTTCTAATATACAGGTAAATACACTACGAATGGCACAGCCTGTTTCATTTTCAATTGCAGGCGAAGATACGAAACCGATTTTTTCTTAAATTACTGAATTAAATTTTGACTAAAATTTTTTTTATCCTGAAATCGGTATTTCTAACCGTGCAGTCCGGAAATCAATAACTTTATTTATTTCAATTGCATTTTGCCATAATGACAAATTAATCAACTTTTAAGAGCTTGCCACAAAAAACGTTTATTTCGTGTATCCAGAACATTTGATAAACATAAAAAAACCATTTATAAAAAACGCATCTGTAGGTTTGATTTTATTTTTTACGAAAATAACAGCAATAGCTCCTTTAAACCGTCGAAATCTGAATTGAGAATTTACTACACGATAAATCGCGGGCGTGGTAGCGCCCCAAAAAAATTACTACAGTCGTAAACAACTCATGTATGAACCTTTTGACGTATGTATGGACCGTATTTGTATTTTAGGGATTATCCACATTACAAATGACTGGCCTCCCCGGCCCGGCCGACGTGAGAGCGCAACGATACAAGGTAAAATAAACCTTAACTACTTTCAAAATAAAAACATAAATGTTTTCGACTAAGAGCCATCGCAAACAGGGCGACTTGCCGCCGCGTCAGACGCGACGTTGTCATTTGCTTCTGGCGTCTTGTCGTCGCGACTCCGCGACTCTGACGCCAAGTGTGCGGAGATTCGAGCAAAATATATGGAAATTGACGGCCGTAGCCTGTCGTCGCGTCTAGTCGCCGAGCTGTCGCCTGTCGCGCGTCGCTAGTGTGCGTCTAGGCTTAGTCAAGACGGCCATTGTACTATGTAAGTGAGGAATGCGGCAGAATAGACGAAACGAACCCGTTAGCAACTTCGGTACCTGCAGTACCTTCCTACCTACATTTTACCGCATCACAACAACCAATAAAGTACTCGTACAGCGGAGTACATTCTTTCAAAATTTTAAACGAATCATCCTACTGAACTTGTTGAAAACATCTTGTGCGAACCAAGTAAGTGCCGAAATGCCCTAAAAACACTTCTTGAGTTACTTGTTACAAAAGAGTAACTCACCTCACATATAAACCTATAAAGATTCCAGTGATTTTTGTATATAGTATTTTTGTGATGGTGGAGGCTTGCAAGACTAGTGCCTGGTCTTACTGTCAGAAGTTTTAAAGCCGCCTTAGAGCCATCGCAAACAGGGCGACTTGCCGCCGCGTCAGACGCGACGTTGTCATTTGCTTTTGGCGTCTTGTGGTCGCGACTCCGCGACTCTGAGGCCAAGTGTGCGGAGTTTCGAACAAAATATATGAATATTTACGGCCGTAGCCTGTCGTCGCGTCTAGTCGCCGAGCTGTCGCCTGTCGCGTGTCGCCAGTGTGCGCATAGGCTTAGGGCCTCTAACGTGCCGCCCGCGCGTCCCTGGCCTATTGTAAGGTGGATTGACCCTAAAAATTTCACCTTCACGTGAAATTGTAAAAAACACTGTGCAAAGGGGCTACCAATGACATTAAAAATTATTTAGACACAGATTATATTATAGTCAAGTGAATGGGCAAGTTCCAGGCTTCAGAATAATTTTTTTTTTTTTCTTTACCTATATAGGCATATACACTGCTTCTGGCCTAGGATACCCCGTGTCGTGGGAACCAGAAACAGCGACGTCACAAACCTGTAAACATCCAAGACCTGGGGTTTTTTTGTCCCCAGCCGAGATTCGAACTCGAGACCTCTCGCATGGTAGTCAGATGCGCTAACCGCTGCGCCACAGAGGTCGTCTTTTTTTTTCCAAAACAACTTGTTTTTTTAAATCGCTAAATTGCACAGCGATTTGTTGGCGGTCAGTTGCTCTCTTATTAAAAATGTACTTGTTTCCTTTAAATATGTTTTCTTCACAAGTATGACTTGCCTATCTAAAGGTTTCTTAAAAAAGGAACGAGACAGATCGATGGTCATAAGTAAGTGAGTATTACCTAGGCACACCACAGACTACATCTATGGTTTTGTTTTTTTTCTGCGTGTCCTTATGTTTCTTAACTGTTTATTCTGTTTCTGTGATGACTCTTTTTGGTATAATAAACGTTTTTCATCTTTTTCTATTTATTGAAATTCTTAATTCAGAAATCGGCGGTAAGGAGATTTCGTAACGCTCGAAATAATCACTTATAAATTCTGGCTACGGGTAATCCATCACAAAAACCCCCTCTACTTCGAGTCTCTGATGGGGATTTTCATTGAGGATTTTAAATAAATTAGGGAGGAATATGCAATGCGTACTAATAGTTCCGTTTGGTAACAATTTAACCCTTAATAAGCCATAGGGATAATTTTTCCCACTTTAAATTGAACCTTATCGCTCTGAGATAAAGTCCAAAACCAATGAAAAATTTATCCTATCCATGGCTGTTTAAGGGTTAAGAAAAGATGCTCTAGAAATAACAAATATAGTTCAAATGCATTTTTTTTACAAAATCAGTAATTTTTGAGAGGGTTAAGAGGTTCAAACACTCATTAGAGAAAACATCGTATACTCCATTCCACGGAACGAGCTCCCAAAGAAAATCGTTCATGTGAGACGTGACCTTCAATAGCCGCTGCCCTACCCTATGAAGAGGATCGTCTTCGCTTAGTGTTTCGCTTATCTCTAGCCGCGCGCATTGATCGATGTGATGCCCAGGAGCTCGACTCATGGGACGAAGTATAGTCAACGTAGAATAGAAGTTTTGATAAAATAGAAAAAACAGTCAACACAAAGTTAAACTTAAAACTACGGTGGGTTAACATAATATCATAAAATTACTAATTACAAAACCAAGGTGTACTTTACTAACAAATCCTTCTATAAATGGTTATTCTGTACATGGTGGCTCGAAGTTTTGGATAGAAAAAACTTCTCGAAAATTGTTTTTTAAATGCTTGGTATGAACTTGATCGCGTGAGACAGAGGATTAGCCCGGCCTCACTTTCTCTAACTACGAAAGAGTGAGATGGGGCGTATTCCCAATTCGCGTATACAGGGTTACTTTCAAATTGGTAAAACCCGAAACGACAGTATCTATCGTTCTACCAACCATTTCACCGTGCATGTTCTTTACATTCTTTTATTTATGTACTTATTTCAAATGCGTCTAAACTGAAAAACAAAAAATAAATTATCAGCCGAGTAGTACTGCACAAAATCCAATCAATATGGGCTACGCTATATTTTCACTAGGTGGCGCTGGATGGAAACTGTTACAAGTTACGGTCAAGAATACTCCCCGAAACAAAATATCAATCTCAAATGTCACTCAATTCGACGTAAGTTTGACATTTAAAAACTTTATACAAAAATATTAACAAAAAAAACATCGACAGACCTTTTCAACAGAAATGAGAAATTTATTTCAACAAAGAATTTACACTCTGTTGAAAGTCAATGTACAGTCTTAGCTGTTAGAATTTACCTCGGGCCTAGAGTAGGTTACGGTTTTCGCCGAAAGCACACGAGTTTAATACTACTTCCTGCTCTGTATAAACTTTTCTTCACTATTTTGAAAAGTTATGTAAATTAAGTGTCATATTAGTTCCGATATTTCTATTACACGAAGTAGCCGAGGTATATTCTAACAGCTAAGAGACTATACTTATAGTGTTAGCCGCTGCCTTGGGGCCGAATTTTCAACATTAAATCCTTCTTCAAACCTACAACAAGAAAGTGGGAGAAAGAAGGTTTTCAACTCATCCGTCTATTTTTTTACGTATGTTCTGTTCAGCGAAAATTCGAAAATTAGTTTGCGATCAGGTCAAGGTGATTGTTTGTGTCATCGTCAACCCATTATGTCCCCACCGAGGGGCATGGGTCTCTTCCCTGAGGAAGGTATAGGCCATACTCCACCACGGGGGCCAATTCCGGATTGGTGGAGGCTTGTAAGACTAGTGACTGGTCTTAGTGTCAGAAGTTTGTTTGTGTGCCAGTTATTTATTTAAACCTTCAAATGATTCTCTGCTAGTATTTAAAATTCTGGTTACCCATAGCACAGGGTAGTTCGGCAGCTAGTAACTATGTTTAGTAATCATTTTACAATAAAGTTTTTTCATTTTCAATATAACTTATTTTGTTTTGTTACAACCCAGTAGGTAAATAAAATAAATCAATAAAGTCTTCTATTATGACGGCTTGAACCACTTCCTAATTGTCATTTAAGCAATTAACATCGACTTTTGTGTGAAGAATTTCAGTTAAATGCTGTTAAATCCACATTTAAGAAAGTGGAAGGCGGCCTTAGTGCGAGTTTTTCTTGAAAAAACAAATCTGAAAAATTATTTTCCGCACCCAAGCGCCACCTAGCGCCCAAAACGCCCCGAAACCCCCTCAAACAACAAACCAAAAAGACAAACCTAAAACAGCTCCTGCACTTTGCGAAATACCGAGAGCACTCTTCATTTCTTCTTTACCGTCACATACATCGGCTCGCTGTCCGATTGCTCGCCCCCCTTCGGCTTGGGCCCCTTGTTGAGTAAAAGGGGGAGGTTTCGCTTGTCCTTGTTGACGGAGGCGTAGATAGGGGGCGGCAGGGGGTCGGGCGGGGGGAGGGGCCGCGCGGGCGACGCCCCGTCTCATGTCTGCAGCGCCGTATTGATCTCGCGGTGGATCGTCGTCTGTAACACCAAGCAGTTCGTACAGTCGCCGGTAGATGGCGGGGCTCGTCGCTTTTTGTTGGGGAAATCGGTTTATTAAAATGTTAAGAAACGCAGCACGGTGTTGATTTCGCGGTGGATCGTCGTCTGTAACAGCAGGCAGTTCGTACAGTCGCCGGTAGATGGCGGGGGTCGTTGCTTTTTGTTGGGGAAATTCATTATTGACAGAGAATGGGAGATACATGCGGTTTATTAAAATGTTAAGAAACGCAGCGCGGTGTTGATTTCGCGGTGGATCGTCGTCTGTAACAGCAGGCAGTTCGTACAGTCGCCGGTAGATGGCGGGGCTCGTCGCTTTTTGTTGGGGAAATTCATTATTGACAGAGAATGGGAGATACATCGCGGTTTATTAAAATGTTAAGAAAAGCAGCACGGTGTTGATCTCGCGGTGGATCGTCGTCTGTAACAGCAGGCAGTTCGTACAGTCGCCGGTAGATGGCGGGGCTCGTCGCTTTTTGTTGGGGAAATTCATTATTGACAGAGAATGGGAGATACATGCGGTTTATTAAAATGTTAAGAAACGCAGCACGGTGTTGATCTCGCGGTGGATCGTCGTCTGTAACAGCAGGCAGTTCGTACAGTCGCCGGTAGATGGCGGGGCTCGTCGCTTTTTGTTGGGGAAATTCATTATTGACAGAGAATGGGAGATACATGCGGTTTATTAAAATGTTAAGAAACGCAGCACGGTGTTGATTTCGCGGTGGATCGTCGTCTGTAACAGCAGGCAGTTCGTACAGTCGCCGGTAGATGGCGGGGCTCGTTGCTTTTTGGTGGGGAAATTCCTTGTTGACAGCGAAGTAAATGGTACACGCTTGAGTTAAAGATGGGTGATTATGAATGACATCCCTTTTCGAATTATTTGAATTTACTACGATTAACTTTTATTTTCGAACACGAAATTAGTAAATGACTAACATACATTTTCGAATAAGTTTGACTAATTTCACTAACTTACTAACCTCTGCGAATGCAATGCGCGAATAAAAGCGCACCATTCTCGAATATTTCGACACGAATGCATACAATATTCGAAAACACGATTCGTGGCGGAAAGACACGAGTCAATTTCGAAAACGTTTGAGCTGTGTAGCAAGGTTTCCGAAAACACGATTTGTGGCGGAATGACACGAGTTAACACGAGTCGCGTTCGCGTCACGCGCGTGTTGTTGTTTTACTTTGCTAGTGAACGTTTACCAACTAATCTGCTCTGTGAGGTTTACCATCTTTACAATATTGAAAGTGTATTAATATAGTAACTTTTTTCGAATAACAACGAAGATTTTTGAAAAGTTTGAATAAGTGTCATTTCCGAGAATTTTGTTAGTATTATTCGAAAACGCCCATCTTGCCACCATGGTAGTATGGAGCAAGAACACCATAGGGGAAACGCTCATATCTTCAACACTGTCTGATCTCGCGATGGATTGTTGGCTGTAAGAGGAGGCAGTTCGTCCAGTTGCCGGCAGATGGCGGTGCTAAAGGTTTTAGCCAACTGAACAAGGTGGTACGCACCAGCTCCTCCAGTTGCAGTTCGTCTAGTTGCCGGCAGATGGCGGTGCTAAAGGTTTTAGCCAACTGAACAAAGTGGTACGCACCAGCTCCTCCAGTTGCAGTTCGTCCAGTTGCCGGCAGATGGCGGTGCTAAAGGTTTTAGCCAACTGAACAAAGTGGTACGCACCAGCTCCTCCAGTTGCCGCGCGAACTGGTCGTTCAGCGCCTGGATGACCTGCCGTTGGCCGTCGTGCGCCGCCAGTGCCAACTCTAACTGACTTTGCGCCAACTTTGCCTCGGCGTCCTGGAAAATTCGAAAGAAAGTTCGAAGTAAAGTAAAGGAGGGCGTATAAGCAAAACAGAACGGAATCTTAGTCGTATATCCACGCCATCCAACATTGAAGCATGTAAAAAAAAATCTGTCACTGCTCTGTCAGTGATTTCTGCTTTAATGTGTTTATGTAGCTACGTATAGTGCCACCATCTTATCTGTTCAGTTGATAGCGGCGCTAGTGGATAACTTAGTAGTAACATTTAAGAAATTTACCTACAAAAATGAGAAAATTTTAACACGTCTTTCAATTTTAATGAACATTATATCTATAAGTCTTAGTAAGTGAATATTTATTTAAAAATTAAATATTTATTTAAAACAAGAACTGGGGAACAGGATTTACAATTAATTACTTAGTTACAATTTTGCCCACCTAAACATATAACTCGGTGGCGCTGTACCTACTTCAAGTATTTATTTTTTAAAGGCAACAGACTAATTACTTTTGAGGGATTCGAATGAATGATACTTTCTGACTCTGTATTAATCTGTGATGGCCTAATGATCTGTACCGCTGACCGAAATTAAATAAATAAATTGTTTCCTCGAAAACTACAGCACCTAAAAATAAACAAAAAGTATATTCTTATTTAGTGATTGCTTATATCTATATCCTAGAAGAAACTTTCTTGATTCGTGACTCTAGAAATAATGTCCATTCGGCGACAATTAGATTTAAGACTCGTGAATGATGTAGAGAGATGGGGCTTTAACGTGCCCACCGCCAATTGGCGTTATCAAGACCTGACACTCAGGTATTGCTACTATAACCACAGAATACATAATAGTAGAGGTGCAGAAAATTCACTCCGCAAAATCAATTAAAGAAAAAGGGACTCTAGCAGCGATACAATTAGGTGCATTTCAGATCGCACGGCGCTAAAAAAGCTACAGTTATATTCACCTACATGTTGCCTCTCTTTCTACCGCGTCACTGCTCGCTCGTGCGTGAGTCCCTACTTATCAGCCACTCTGGAGTGGCCACCGCATGTACTTACGCGTTCGATATCTACACGCGGAATGCGACAGGCCTGCTATAACTGCACAAATGTAAGAAACAGTCATGTTGTTAAAATTGCTCTTATTGCATTAAAGAAATAAAGCTACAGATGTCTGACATTACAACCAGTCTAACGCTTGATTCCCACCGACCACAATAAGTAAAAGTAAAATAAAATAAGATTTATAAAGCTCAAAAAAAATGTATAAGACGGATGTTTATGTTGGCAAATGACATTAGCTGTAAACCTTACTTTAAAAGGTATAAAATGTTGACGTTTCCCTCGATGTACATTTTAGAGTTAGCCCTTTTTGTAAAAAACAATCCTAAATTGTTTGAAAGACCGGAGTTAAGAAATAGACGAGATAATGATAAAGTAAAAGTACCACGATCGAATACAGCACTCATGCACAAAAGTGTCCTGTGCATGGCACCTTTAGTGTATAATAAATTACCAAAGACATTAAGAAAATAGGATAGCTGTTTACTTAAAAAAAAATTAACAGAATATTTGATTGACAAATGTATTTATAAGCTCAATGAATTTTTGTAATTGACTTTTAATTTAATTTTATGATAAGTACCTACCTATATTATAGTTAAGCTAATAAATTTTATAGCACATGACATGATAATTTTAAACAAATATTCTGAGATTGACATATAAATGAGATGAGATTGACATTATACTATAGAATTTGACATTGCATGATGATAACTGAACATTTACTTGTATTTTTTATAATTTGTACGCTGCAAGGCAAAATATGGAGCACAATTTTCTGCTGTACACAACATCTGTTTACTTACCTGTATTTAACAAATAAATGATTTTGATTTTGATTTTTTGATTTTGAAATAACTCAGTTATAGCATATTTTTTGTTACATAAAATTTTGTTCAACAACGAGGTGGGTAGGTGCACAATACACAGTTTAACGGCAGTCCCCAAACTTTATTAGGGTTCACAGAATACACTTTTCACGGCAAACTATTTACGCAACACGGTTACCTTACAAAATAAACGTTTTTTTTTTGTGAGTATCTAATCTAATGAATTACCAATTTAACATTTAACATTTACATACAGGCACATACATTGCTTCTGGCCCTAGGATACCCTGTGTCGTGGGAGCCAGAAACAGCGACGTCACAAACACGTAAACATCCAAGACCTGGGTTTCCTTTTTTTTTGTCCCCAGCCGGGATTCGAACACGGGACTTCTCGCTTGGTAGTCAGATGCGCTAACCGCTGCGCCACAGAGGTCGACAATGACAATTCCCAATGACCAACCTGTTCGCTCTTTCTGGATTTGGTGATCTGCACGAGCTCCTCGTTCTTTTGCGCGAGCTCTGCTTCCAACTGGGCCACCCGCTGCCGGAGTTGCTCCACTTCGTTAGCCTCGCCACCTGGCGACGGAAAATTTATGAACAGTTCAGGCTAAGAAAGTTTGATCTACTGTAAGGTAGAGTTCTGGCAGTGTAACTTTGATCAGACTGCCTGAGTGATCTTAAGCGATCAAGGTTAAGCGACATAGGGCGTGTTCAGTGCATGGATAGGTGACCGTCTATGTCTGACGCTAGCGGCATTTTTCCGAGCGGTTCCATGCTTCGCAAGGCACGTTAAGATAGGCCAAGTCGGAGGCCTTAGGGCGGGTGGCTTGAAAACTTCTGACAGTAAGACTATCCACTGGTATTACAAGCCTCCACCAATCCGGACTTGGCCCCCGTGGTGGAGTATGGCCTATAACTTCCACAGGGGAGAGACCCGTGCCCCTCGGTGGGGACATAATGGGTTGATGACGAATTTTGATCTACTGTAAAACACTGTTTTGTTACTGTACATCCAAAGGTTGTCTGGAAGAGATCACTTTTAGTGATAAGGCCGCCGTCTGAGTGCTTATACTGAGTTTTTTCATTCACTCTCGATAGTGAGAGCGTTTGCGATTTGCATAGGAGTGACAAAGAGACAAATAAATGGCGCGCTTTGTCACTCCTATGCAAAACGCAAACGCTCTCGCTATCGAAAGTGAACGACAAAACTCAGTATACGCACTCTGTACTCTTAGATTAAGAAATACCTGTGTAATTTCCTTTTTTATGTACAATAAAGTGTTCTCTATCTATCTATCTATCTATCTGTTCGAAGTGTAAGCGCAGGGACTGAACAATTTTGACTGAAGTGATGATGATTACTCGTCCAAATTGACAGCTCTACATCCAGAGTGGGACTGCAATAGTTAGATGGAGACAGTCGTACCTTTCCCCTGTAGATGGCGCGCACGAGCGACCTCCTCTCGGTATTGGTGGAGCTGTCTCTTCCATTCGTCAACGTTGGCCGTGCTCTCCTGTAGAGCGGCAGTCAGTCGCAGGTTGTTGCTCTTCAGTGTTGCCAGCTCCACCTCCCACTTCTTCGCGTTCGCCGAACTGGTGACAAGAGGGAATTCAGATTTTGTAGTGCATCACAGATGTTCGCGTCGGCCCGGGTTCCGGATTTCTTTGCCATTATCCGTAACAGAGTTGCCTCGTTTTGGAGCCGGCTGCGGACCTCCAAGAATGAGATTCTGTCGTGTCTGTGTGAGGATGTGGGCAGTTCACTGTACCAAAAATCGACAAAAATCGAAAATTGTATGTAATTACCTATACCTATTTCTTCTATTTTATTTTATTTTATTTCTGTATAGTATTATTATGATCTATGTGTTTTGTAAGCTGGAACCGTGTATTCTGAAGTAAAAGCATTTATGATTATTATTATTGTAAGTTGAGAGAAAGAATTGTTGGTGCTCGGTGTTACCAAACCCACCAACCACTTGCGACCTCTGACCACTTACGTAACGGCCTCTGTGGTGTAGTGGTTAGCGCATCTGGCTACCACGCGAGAGGTCCCAAGTTCGAATCCCGGCTGGAGACAAAAAACACCCAGGTCTTGGATGTTTACATGTTTGTGACGTCGCTGTTCCATGACACAGGGTATCCTAATGTGGGGCCAGAAGCAATGTATGTGCCTGTATGTAAATGTTATGCTACTTAGCGTTCATTAAACTGGCGACAAGGGGGGATTTATTAGAAGTTGAGTGTAAGAGTTGTTCAGTGTTGCCAGCTCTACCTACCACTTCTTCGGGTTCGCCGAACCGGCAAAAGTAGAGAAATTATTTTAAGTCGATTGTGAGACTTGTTGTTTTTCAGTGTTGCCAGCTCCCTAGCGTTCGCCGAGCTGGGCGATAAGTGGATTTATTTATGCGTAACTGGCAAACTATCTAGTACTTTAATTGGATGTCAATCAATGCCCGGCTTTAACAGGCTTTATTCTTGGTTTGACTAGATAGAAAGGCGGATATTATTAGGTATACTTTTCGAACTAAAACTTTCGTAAGCACTTAACATTATAGATCGACAAAATCTGACAAATGAGTCATATAGATGCAAAGTCAGCAACATCCACTTTTTTCACATCCAAAAGTATTAGCTATTTTACGGAATAATCAGACTTCTTTCAGGACTTTTTTATACAGGTATTTTTAGTACATTACTTTTACATTACATACTGTATAAAACTCATATTAACTAGAAGCTACTACATTATAATACGCTACTTGCCTCGTATCAAATTTGACGCGATAAATGGATATTTCCTGTAGTATTTAACGTAAGAAACCGAAATATATTGACTTTGCTAAGTAAATATGCAGGATGGCTGCAAAATTTGCAAATTAAAAAAATATTTTTCGATTTTAAATCGGAACGGTGAAAACACTATCCGCCATCTTGAAAGCACCTTTGGTTGTAAACAAACATCTGTCAGTCGTGCGTGCGTAGGTTCTATTGTGACTCATACTTCTTTCGTGGCACGAACTCTACCTATGTTGAATGTCAAACTTTGTTTACAAACGTAGAGGACTTCAAACCATAGACAAAAATGGCGGACCGCGTTTTTGGCTGTTTAGCAAAGCAACGTTTTAAAATAATGTTTTTGTTGCTTTTAGGTCCTCAAAAAATATACTAAAATATTTTTTGGTCTAATGGAAGAGATATTTAGCGTTTAAGACATCCTTGAAAAAAGAGTCAAGTAGCGGATTGTAAGTAAAAAAATCTTATGTACGCTTTTAGTTAAAGTGGATGTTGCTGACTATGCTTCTATATGACTCAAATATTAAGCAAGTGAATCCGTACAATGTGGATGTTGTTATTAGTATCAAAATGTGTAGGAAACTTCGCATCGCATGTTACACTACTCGTGGCGTCGCACGTAAACTGTACGTGGCTCTGCACCTCAGAGTGCGTATACTGAGTTTTTTCATTCACTCTCGATAGTGAGAGCGTTTGCGATTTGCATAGGAGTGACAAAGATACAACTAGATGGCGCGCTTTGTCACTCCTATGCAAATCGCAAACGCTCTCGCTATCGAAAGTGAAGGACAAAACTCAGTATAAGCACTCTGAGCCCGTTTCTAGCCACAAAGATCTATGATTGTAAACTTTCTTATTACGAGAGAGCAGATGTAACCGCGCGTCCATATTTTATCCGCACTAAGCTTTATAGACGGACACCCAAACTCGTAAACTTGAATATGAATATATTATGCGAAGTTAATGTCACGGTTACACTTAACTGGGAGGGCAGTGGATTACACATACCAGCCATACTCTAAGTGGGGTATCGCGGAACCCTAGGGTTCCGCGATACCCCTGTAGGGGTTCCGCAAGAATTTAGAAAAAGAATCAAAACGTTTTGACGCGGTTTATCACGAGGCGCAGCCGAACGTAGTCGCCACCCACAACAGAACAATTATTAGTAGTTAACTTTACATCGTACTTTTATTATGCTTATAAATAATACATTTTTAAAAACAGTTGTTTTATTATAGGTTTCCGTCAAGTATTTCGCTTTCCAAAAGGGTTCCGTCACCAAAAAAGTTTGAGAACCGCTGACATATACTATGCTAACATAACATAACAACAACAACAAGTGCATTTTAGTACGATGACAGATACACGGTCGGGTGACGTGGTTTTTCATACAATTAACGTCTAGAATTAAGGGGCTAGTTGCCCTAAAAAATTTAATTAGTCCGTCTTTTAGATTATTCAAAAATAAAGGACACGTATTTTTTTATTTGTAAATTAGACCAAAAATGACAAAGATATAGCCCATTAAAGTTACGTGTGACGTCACGCCGTGCTGCATTTTTTAGCACGGAGTGACGTCACACGTAACTTTAATGGGCTATATCTTTGTTATTTTTTGTTTAATCGAAAAAAGAAAAAATACGTGTCCAATATTTTTGAATAATCTTAAATACAGACTAAATAGAATTTAATTATTTTGACCCTGGAAACTACCCTATTATCGATACACGTGCTCGCATTGACGTTAAGCGGCAATGATAGTGGATCGCCATGTGCAAGCAGTTGTCATTGTACTACAATCCGTTAGTCGGACCGGCCCTAGGGACGGCCGGTCGGACTGTTGTTCGTTGGACGTTGTTTTTATGGTATGTCATGGGTAACACTTTGATTGCGCGATGCAGGAATGGCGGAGTTTATAGCGCGCGCGCAGAGATGCATGTGCTGCCACAGAATAAAGGTAAATTCTTGTAGAAAATGCTTGTTACATTAAGTCCGCCGCATTGCCATTCTAAATTTACTTAATAATAATAAATAGCACTTTTGAAGTGAAGAATTGAATTGCACCTTTATGTCGCGAATAGTAAGCGCTGCGAAGTAAGTTTTTTTTTTATCATAAATGAAATATTTTATTTTAATTTATTTATCATGGCCGGGAATGCCATATTGCCAAAATGCCCTCGCACAAATGTGACTCCAAAGCTCGTTGGGTGAGGACGCCCGAGGATGAGGCCTACGATCAATTGACTGCATGGTGTATAATCCCCTTATCTTTGCAATGATCCTACAACCTGTGCTTCTGTATCAGAAGCAGTTCTATAGTGGAACACTTTCCATACCTCACAACTAGACGTATTGAGCAACGATTCGATCCCATCGATTACGAGTGCGTGTTAGAATCGCGATCATCTCGAGTGCTGTTGCGATTTATTTTCGCACCAATTCGCTTTCATTGTGCGCGAGCACGTGAGTTGTGCCAGTCTAAATGTGTTTATCAGTGTAACGCATGCGTTATTGACTAAACGTGGCTTATGCTCGATTTCACCAACAACACTTAGGCCCTTTCTGCACTGCTCCGGTCCGGCGTCGGAACCGGAATCAGTCATGAGAAATCGGCAATGGACGTGACGCAGTGCTTTATTAAAATACGGTATTTGACACTATCAACAATAAATTATTTGAGATGCTCGATTAAAACAAAAATTACAAAATGATTCGGAAAATGTATTTCTTTTAATCATTTACTAGTTATTACAATTTTGATGAAACATAAAAAGAGTGCTCTGAAATGTGTCGTCACAAGCAAGTATTTTCATACAAAAATCCGTTTTAAAAGTAACTCATTTGACATCCTGTCAAATACCCAATTCCTCGGTTTTTCTAGATTCGAGGCAGGGGATGTTTTCCACACATTCTATTAATGTAATAAAATAGTATGGGAATATTTTCGGGTTGTATGCGCGGTGCAAAAACGTGTATTGTTTTTGTACGTCGATCACTTCGGCCCGGTAAAATGCCGTTACGATCTAGGAAATTATCGGACCGTTAAGAACCGGATGCCGGAGTAGTGGAGAAGCTTACTAGTATTCTTGTGTGTTTCTAAATCGGACCGATAATTAACGTTTGCCGGACCGGAGAAGTGGAGAAAGGCCCTAAATGTGTTTATCAGTGTAACGCATGCGTTATTGACTAAACGTGGCTTATGCCCGTTTTCACCAATAACACTTGAGATTTAGGGGCCACCTAATCATTTTTAGGGGCTACGTAACGGTTGATTCGTTTTCACTAACATCTGTCCGTCACTAGGTTGGTAAACTGAATGTTAGAGAGTACTTTAGGGGGTCAACTAAGAAAAGGGTTACCTAGTTAAGAGGAGCTTGTGGTTTGGTTGGTGAAAACGGGCATTGGACCAATAACTTGCGCACAACAAAATCAATTGTCCAGCCCTTCTATTACGTAACTTTCCACTCTATCGGATTAAGCATTAAGACAACTCTAAAGTGTCTAAGCCTGTAGATATATGCATCTGACAGTTTGGAGTAGTCTAAATCAGACAACTCCATACAGTGGAGGGCTTACCTAATCGCACCCCTGGTCAAGTGATTGAGTTAAGTATAAGTTATTTAATATTATTCATCATCATCATCATCAACCCATTATTGTCCCCACCGAGGGGCATGGATCTCTTCCCTGAGGTAAGTATGTACCAAGTCCGGATTGGTGGAGGCTTGTAAGACTAGTAGCTGGTCTTAATGTGAAGTTTTCAAGCCGCCCTAAGGCTTCTGACTTGGCTTAACGACTGCCATCTATCGACGGCAGCCGGCACCACCTGCTGAACATGCCTTGCGAAGCACGGAACCGCTCGGAAAAATGCCACCACCGTTAGTCATAGAACGGTCACCCATCCATGCACTGAACGCGCCCTATGTTGCTTAACCTTCGCGATCGTTTGAGATCATTCACGCAGCCGGAGCTACGAGCGATTCGAGGAGTAGAAGTTATTATTATGGCATGTATTCATTTATATGCAGATGCCAAGTTTTGTACACTTTAGGATTTATTTACTTGGTAGTATTTCCCTTGGTTGGTGCCGGCTGCCGTCGATAGATGGCAGTCGTTAAGCCAAGTCATAGGCTTCAGGGTGGCTTGAAAACTTCTGACAGTAAAACCAGCCACTAGTCTTACAAGCCTCCACCAATCCGGACTTGGCCCCGTGGTGGAGTATGGCCTATACCTTCCTCAGGGAAGAGACCCGTGCCCCTCGGTGGGGACATGATGGGTTGATGATGATGATGATGAGTATTTCCCTTTAGCAAAGACTCTTTTTGTAAACAAGACTGTTCTTTCCATTTTCCATTCCGACCGTTCTGTCCAGCACCCAATCTCCACAATATGCAACGCTGCAGCGATGGAATTAATTGCGTTGCACAAGAGGCAAGCCTAAATATCTGTGAGCCGGCGCATTACTATCTGTATCGCATTTGTGCTCAATTGCATCCTAGTTCATTAATGGTAGTGAAGACAGAGTGTTCTCTTCACGTGATGCAACTTTTTTTTAAATAGTAACTTGCCTTGCCTGGCCATAGCACATGGTATTCTGGTTTGGGACCAAGGGAGCAATTGGATATTTGACGAAATGTCAAATGAGTTACATTTAAAACGCAATTTTGTATGAAAATACTTGCTTGTGACGTCACACTTAAGAGCACTCTTTACATATTTCATCTATTTAAAAATTGTAATAACTAGTTAATGATTAAAAGAATATATTTTTAGAAACATTTTGTAATTTTTGTTTTAATCGAGCATCTCAAATAATTTATTGTTGATAGTGTCAAATACCGTATTACGTAAGACTCCACTGTATGGAGTTGTCTGATTTAGCCCTTTTGTTATATCACATCACCTTTTGTCACACTGTTACATTCTGGGACTTTTTTCTCAGTGGGTATCTTTCTCTACTATACTTTCGGGTCGAATTTGCAAAAAAAAAAGCATATTTTCTCAAATAATCTGTACTATGTCGACTGTACTACGATGTTTACTTTCGAAGAATTTTGATAATGACTCAGATTCCTAGCGCAAACCGACTCTTTTGTCCAAAGCACTATCTACTATATTGCCTAACAATACTGTGTTTCCTCAGTGTCGTCAGCCGGAAGAGGACACAGTGTTTTTGTCGACCAGGTTTATTAATTTTGTGCAACGCATACATGTTATTATTCTGTTATGTTGTATATCAGTTATAATTGATGTACACTTTTTGTAGGAAATGTTAATATAGCTCGGACTGCTTTGGAATTATTGCAGTAAAAACTCTCACTATAGTAAATCGGTCTACACTGATGTAGATCAATCTAAAAGACGTGTGTTAGATTTATACAGCGTCCAGTCCGCCTTCGTCCACAATAGATGAGGTGAAGGGATCGCACGGATCCTAAAAATGACTATAACATGATTGAGAGATTGTACATATTGTCACTGCGATTGGAAAAACCGACAAAAACATTTTTTTTTTTAGAATCTTGTGTCCCACTGGTGGGCAAAGGCGGGGAGGCTTTTTCCTTTCTTCCAACTCTCTGTCTCCAGCCACCTCGCACCATCCCGGCAAGAATGCATTAATTTAGGTCGCCCCCCGCCATCTTCGCCTTGATCTGCCGCGTGACGTCGGTGTCCATTTTGCGAAACGCGTTTTTTTTTTATTTATGCAAATTTTTTATTTTTTTTGTTAGTCTTTTCTTAGCGCGACGCGCTTTAGTACCCATTTTGTGTTAGCTAGCTTGAAACTTAGACTGAAAAATATAGGCTATGTACCTATTTGCTGAATAAAAAAGGCATCGTAATTACGAAATTATTAACATATTTAACGATAATACTTTTTGAAAATTCTATCTGAAAAAAAAAATTTTTCTGTGGAAAGACATTTTTCCCACCGAGAAAAAAACATTTTTTTTACGCTAGTGTTATACCCTGGATCTGCTTATGAAACAGTTGAAAAAGTATCTATTTTGTCATAATTTGACCATTATATTTATGTAATGCTCACTATTTACTTTTATTTCATAAATATTTTTCATTTCATTTTCATTTCATTTATTTTTGCTGATATTACTTTATGCAGTTAATTAATATTTTTAATATTTTTGTGGTTTATATAGTTTATTTTGTACCTGTGAATAGACCGGTTTTCACTGCTTCTCTGGAAGGAATCTCTTATCATAAGCTCGCTTGTGTAATTTCTTACATAATGTCCTATGAAATGTTCCGCAACTTTTACTACTCTTAACTTATAGTTTACCGAAACGACTAGACCCATTTTGATATAATTTTATGTGTATGTTTGGTAGGTCTGAGAATAGGTTGTTATATAGTTTTCATACCCCTAAAAGATAAGGGTGGTGAACTAAAAATATTTAACTGGCAAAACAACGTTTGCCGGGTCAGCTAGTCTTTCTTCTAACAAGGAGAATTAAATGCTCCTTGCTTCTAATATACAAAAATTTTCGTGTCAGTGTTAGTGCGCATACTCCTCCGAAACGGCTTGACCGATTTTGACGAAATTTTAAATGTATATTCGGTAGGTTTAAGAAAAGGCTGTTATCTATTTTTCATAGCCCTAAGTGGTAAGGGTGGTCCACTTCAATTTTTTTTTAAATATGTTTTTTTTTACGTAGCCTCCATTTTTATGTCCCACTGCTGGGCAAAGGCCTCCCCCAGTTCAGTCCAAAGTTTTCGGTCCTGGGCCACCTCAGACCACTCCGGCAGGTGTTGGTCGAGATCATCTCGTCAATAATCTCTACAAATAATTTATATGGCGAAACAACGTTTGCTGGGCCAGGTAGTTAAGTATAAAGAAGGCCAATTGGGTTGAAACAACTTCGCAAAATATGTACCGACAAAAAAGTTTGCTATACCTATACCAACTTTCCTGTCCAAATGTCACTCACACGCAATACTACGATCAGAATTATATCACCCAAGTATCACTCGTCCAACTTTGTCATTTTATTTAATAAACCAATGACTTTATTTAATAAATCAATGACAAGTTGAGTAATAGAGAAGCTCAGGCAGACACCAAAAACACCCAGTCATCATTCACCGTGTCGAATACTCCGTTTCTTTCACAAGTTTCACTTCCTTACACGTAGGTATCGTTTCATCCGAGCCTCCTTTACTCTGATGTTAATAATGAGACATAATAAACATAAAACCTTTACATACAGGCACATACATTGCTTCTGGCCCAACAATAGGATACCCTGTGTCGCGGGAACCAGAAACAGCGACGTCACAAGCATGTATACATCCATGGTCCCCAGCCGGGATTCGAACACGTGACCTCTCGCATGGTAGGCAGATGCGCTAACCGCTGCGCCACAGATGTGGTCACATACATAAGCTCACGCCTGTAACCAAGAGGACCAGGGACTGCCACTTGACCGTGGCAAAATGTTATAGTGAATAAAGTTAAGAATGAAAAAATCGGCCAAGCGTGAGTCGGACTCGCTCACGAAGAGTTCCGTACCATTATAAAATTGGAAAAAATCACGTTTGTTGTATGTGAGACCCCCTTAAATATTTATTACAAGTTAATTTAACTATTTATTTTTAAGTGAATAATATAATTTAATATTCTGTATTGTTGTATGGGAGCCCCTTTAGTATTTATTTTATTGTTTTTAGTCTTTGTTATTGTAGCGGCAACAGAAATACATCATCTGTGAAAATTTTAGCTGTCTAACTATCACGGTTCATGAGACACAGCCTGGTGACAGACGGACGGACGGACGCACAGCGGAGTCTCAGTAGGTAATAGGGTCCATTTCAAACTTTGGGTACAGAACCCTAAACAGGTAAAGCTTATGAATGGACTAGCTTTCGCCCGCGACTCCGTCCGCGTGGACTTTAGTTTAAAATTTTGCAACCCCGTTCACTCTCTTAAGGGTTAAATATAGAAAAACGGCGAAACACGTGTTCAATCAATTGTGTTGAAGAGTATTTATTTCAAGTTTCAAGAAAATCAGAAAACATTTTTTATACCTCCCATACAAATTTTGGCAACCCTTTTCGCCCCCTTAGGGGTTGAATTTCAAAAAATCCGTTCTTATTCCTTGCCTACATTATATATAGACCCTCTGTGCAAAATTTCAACTTCCTAGGTCAAAAGGCTTGGGCTGGGCGTTGATGAGTGAGTCAGTCAGGATTTTGAATTTTATATGTATAGATAGATGAATGAATAAACTTACGCCCGTTACCAATCACTAGAACTGGGTAAAGCTTAATAAGAGGAAACAACAGACGAACGTGGCCATTCGCTGCAAGGACGTGGAAAAACAACTGAACCTCATCATGATGAAATTGAGATACTTTTAGGCCTCCGAATTAGGCATCAAATACGAGGCTGAATGCGAAAATCACTGGTCTAACTAACCGTTGATTGTACTCCATTTCTCTTTCAAGCCAACCACCGCGATCGAACCCGGTACCTTCAGATAAAGAAGCCACCAGCCACGACCAACTAATCAGATCCGAATTCAAAAGTTCTACCTAAGTAGGACACGGCTGGAGTAATTCCATATTATTTATTATGCTAATCATCTCGGCGTAAGCTGTAACGTGTGGCAAGTTATGCAAATGCATACGGTATAATACTGAACAGTATTGATTTACTACTGATATGAAATTTGGTAGGAAGTATCAGACATGTCGATGCAATAATTAAATGCAACTGGAGTGCCGACAGACGCGAATAATTGTTAGCAGCGGCTTAGTCTGACAACATGTATGTAATATGATTCATTTGGTAATAAACGTATTTTTTAACAATTTATGAGAGATCTATGGAACTGGGGATCTTTGGTCCTTAGACGTTTGATCGTATTGGTCAGTGGAAACATTTTTTTATTTATTTATCTATTTGGTAGTACATGGAAAACCAACAGCTTAAAGACTACATAATAACTTCGAAATAACAACTATAAGCAAATGGTTTTCTCTTATAAACTACAGATTAATATTTTTTTATGTTACGTTAGAATTTACTATGTTATAGTCTGTTAGCTTTTAGAATATACCGCGGTTACTATCGGATAGAATCGGATATATTCGTGTAATAGAAACTGATATTAACTTAATTTCGAAATCGGAACTAATATGACACTTAATTTCACTTACATATACAGGGTGGCCGGGGGATTGACGTCAAAAAAAATATATTAGATCCCTCTTGTCATGGGGTATCCGAATCACCCCCATGTATGTTCCGCGATTTTTCATAGTTTCGGAGTTATGATTTTTTTTCTGAATTTTCATGAATTTTCGCCTTATCAATTTTGAAAATTTCTAAAAAAAAAACTAGAAACTTTTTTCAATTACTTTTTTTTGTAACTGAATCTTCACAAGTTGTTCTTCTATGCATAAAATAATCAGCTTCGTAACTTTGATAAAAGTTACTAAAGTGTTGGTTTAAAGTCAAAAATTTACGTATGACTTGAATTTTCAAAAATAAATTAAAAATCCAAACAGATGTTTTAATGGTTTCTTAGTTAGCCTCAGAAATGCGCAAGACTCTCAGATTTCATAATCATTAAAAAAAAGTACTGCTTAACGAGCTACTTTGTGTACATTCGGCCTTCGAAGACAGCGAGGTGAAGGATTATTAAAATTAACAATTTTTTTTTCTGCCATTTCGTCTTTTCTTAGTTTATTAATGAACGAGTCGTCATCATCATGATGAAGAAAAGTGGTTTTGTCAATAAAACACAGATTAAAATGTAAAAAAAATGTTTATTATAATAGGTTTTCAAAGTTGCCACCTCCAGCAGCAAGCAATACACATTCTACACCTACGTAAGAAATTATCTTTTAATCGTCTAAAAGCTGCTCTGTTTTCCTTTACAACACGTTCGGCTTCTGTTAATTTCTGCCTCAGCTCTTGTTCACTCCCACTTTCTCTGGCGTATGCTATGTCCTTAAAATAGCCCCAAATAAAAAAATCCATGGGGTTGAGGTCAGGTGAGCGTGGAGGCCACGATATTGGTCCGCCGCGTCCGATCCATCTATTGGGGTACGCCTCATTTAAATAATTTCGGACTTGCGTTGCGTAGTGACATGGAGCGCCGTCATTTTGAAGAACCATGGTTCGTCTTAGTTCAATATTCACGTCTTCTAGCAACAATGGAAGTTCATGTTCCAGAAAGTGTCGGTATCTTTCTCCATTTAATCTGGACGGCAATTCAAATGGACCAATCAGTTCGCCATTGAGAATACCAGACCACAAGTTAACGCTGAAACGATGTTGAAACGTCGAAGCTCTCATTTCGTGTGGATTTTCAACCGCCCACGTGTGGTAATTATGAATATTGAAAATTCCAGTGCGCTCAAAACGTGACTCATCTGACCATAAAACTTTATTGAAAAATCTAGGATCTTGTTGTTCTTTTTGTAGCATTGTTTGGCAGAAATCAATGCGCAATTGGTAGTCTGTAGGCAGTAAAGCTTGGACTCTTCGGATATGGAACGCATGATATCCTTCATCGTGAAGTATGTCTTGGATAGAAGTTCTTGGGATGTTCAGAGTACGAGCCATAGCTCTGGTACTCGTGGAAGGATTTCGTTGAACTTCTTCGAGCACAACTTCTCTGCGATCCGGGTCAACTCTAGGGATTCCTTCCCTATCGCCTCGTTAGCCAGGAATGCGGCCTGCCATTAAGGTATTGTGCGTGTTAATAAAAACGCGATGGTCGGGATAATGCTCAGGTTGCGGCCCACCACGACGTTGAAGTTGTTCGCGATACAGTCGCGCTGCTTCAAGGCCGTTTCCTTGTGCAACTCCATAAAAATAGTGCATTTCTGCGTATTCACTTAACGTGTAACTCATCTTTTACACTTCCAAGTAAACAAAGTCCAAATCAGTATGCAAGACACAGTCCAATTAACGAGCAAAGTAGTCAAATAAGTAGGCAGCGGAATCCGCGGACAAAGCGAGACAGTGAGGTAAAACAAAATGAAGACACGTGTAGCAGTAAACACAAAGTGAGAACGACTGAGGTACAAACTTGTTTTGTGTTCGCTTCTGCTGCGCTGCCCCTCTCACTCTTACCGCTGAGAGTGAGAGAGATAGCAATAGTTCGGCGGCCTCCTATCCTCAAAGACTATTGTTATTACAGGTAAAAAGTTGCGTCTGCCTTTACAACCCATGACCCACGAGAACGGACCGCGCAAAATTAATTACTGTAAAACGGAAAATGCCTCCAAATTTTTTAATCTGTGTTTTATTGACAAAACCACTTTTATTCATCATGATGATGACGACTCGTTCATTAATAACCTAAGAAAAGACGAAATGGCAGAAAAAAAAATGTTAATTTTAATAATTCTTCACCTCGCTGTCTTCGAAGGCCGAAAGTACACAAAGTAGCTCGTTAAGCAGTACTTTTTTTTAATGATTATGAAATCTGAGAGTCTTGCGCATTTCTGAGGCTAACTAAGAAACCATTAAAACATCTGTTTGGATTTTTAATTTATTTTTGAAAATTCAAGTCATAATTTACCGAACGTAAATTTTTGACTTTAGACCAACACTTTAATAACTTTTATCAAAGTTACGAAGCTGATTATTTTATGCATAGAAGAACAACTTGTGAAGATTCAGTTACAAAAAAAAGTAATTGAAAAAAGTTTCTAGTTTTTTTTTTAGAAATTTTCAAAACTGCTAAGGCGAAAATTCATAAAAAAAATCGTAACTCCGAAACTATGAAAAATCGCGGAACATACATGGGGGTGATTCGGATACCCCATGACACGAGGGACCTAATTTTTTTTTTTTTGACGTCGTTCCCTCGGCCACCCTGTATAGACAGCCTGTACAGAGCAAGAAATAGTATTACAATCGTGTGCTTTCGGCGAAAACCGAAGCCTACTCTAGAGCCCGAGGTACCTATATTCTAAAAGCTAACAGACTATACCCGCCACTGAAGATGTAATAGACTTAATCAAATTAAACAACATTTTAAGAAGACCGCGAGAAATCAAGATCCCTTATACGAGCCCTATGTCCCTGATAAGGAATAAAAGGAAATTATTATCATCATCAAACAACATTTTAAGTTTTAAGTGTGTCCTCTGCAACCTGAGACGTGAGAAGTGCTTAAATAAAGCTTTAGTAAGATCACGCCCGTATCCCAGAGGGGTAGGTAGAGACCAGGGACTGCCAATTGCCACGATCCTACACAGATCCTACAGATAAACAAGATGGACCAGGAAAATGAAGTCCATTAATAAACCAAGACCAAGTTTACCGCTGAAAGGAGTTAGGATTACTTTAAATTAAAAAAAAATAAGATAAATAACATAACATTTACATACAGGCACATACATTGCTTCTGGCCCCACACTAGGATACCCTGTGTCGTGGGAACCAGAAACAGCGACGTCACAAACATGTAAACATCAAAGACCTGGGTTTTTTTTTGTCTCCAGCCGGGATTCGAACCCGGGACTTCTCGCATGGTAGTCAGATGCGCTAACCGCTGCGCCACAGAGGTCGTCATTCGTTGTCTTTACTGCCTTGCATTTCTCAGTGTATTCAGAGACTCCTTTTAATAGGTACATATACCTTGTAATATGAGTCATATAGATGCATAGTCAGCAACATCCACTTTTTTCACATCCAAAAGTATTAGCTATTCTACGGAATAATCAGACTTCTTTCAGGACTTTTTTATAGAGGTATTTTTAGTACATTACTTTTACATTACCGTATATAACTCATATTAACTAGAAGCTACTACATTATAATTGTAAGTAAAAATATCTTATGTACGCTTTTCAGTTAAGATAAGATAAGATAAGATAAGAATATTCTTTATTGTACACGAGGAGAAACACAAACATAAAATATTTACAAGATAAAAGTACAATTGGCGGCCTTATTGCTAAAAGCAATTTCTTCCAGACAACCCTATGATGGAAAAATTTCTGAAGGAAAAAGGAGACGGGTAGTCGGTGCAAACATGAATATTAATATACATACTTACATAAATAGCAATACACCTACATAAACCATTATGTAGGTGTATTGCTAAAGGTCTATTGCTAAACCGTTAAAGTGGATGTTGCTGACTATGCTTCTATATGACTCATATGGTAACCAGGCAAGGACGACAAAAACATGGCGATGCACCCACACTATGTAACCTCCCCCCACTTCAGACACTCAGGTTTCCCCACATTTTTTTCCTTCCCCTTTAGTGAGTGATATTGCTACTACCACTTCTATACAGATTTAAAAAAAAAAATTCATTATTATTTTTTTTGCTATCTGGTTAACATTATAAACGTCGAGACTAGTTTTAAAAATTTTCTCTACAAAGAAGTCCGCCTTAGCTTATTTGTAAGCAGCTTACATACGTCCCTTTTTAGGGCACAGGGCTTCTCTCAGAGAGTATGGGCTTAAACCCACGCGTGCCCACCGGATTGGCGATTTCAAGTGCTGAGGTATGTGAATGCCTCAGACATTAAGGTTTCCTCACGATATTTTCCTTCACGACTAGCATGTGTGTGATCCTATACTTATTATGTACGGGCTAAGCACCGTGCATCGCTGCGTGTGCTGATTTGGCATTGTCCAGCACACCGCTACCGCCCGCCAGTCGGCTCGAGCCACTCGTCAAATATACACATATCGTTAACTACTAAAACAATGTAATTCTGTGCCCTAAATAAAACTACCATGAAGATATAAACTACGACTTCTTCTTCTTCCACCACCGTCCCACAAACAACATCTGCTGTGCGACAGAGCGAGGGCTGCACACGCGCTCCTCTGCTCAAGTCTGCTCCTAAATAATATTACGTTGTTTTAAACTTATCATAAAAGAAGATTATTTATCTATTGCTGGCTCTAGATAGCACGGCAGGAACACAACGAAAATGTAATATTCTAAACACCCACACCATGCTTCCATACACACGGAAGTGGCTCTGACCAATTTCTATCTATCCATCCATCCATCTTAGATCGAGGAGGGGCTAAAGCGTGTTCCGATTCGGCGTTAACAGAAAATAAACAAGCACATAAACAAAATATGTCAAAGAAAACAAAAAAGAAAACTAAACATACAAAATAAAAATAAAGTTATTTAAGCACGCCCTTGTACATTTACTACGTAGTAGGTACAATAAGAAATTAAAATAAAAAATAAATGTTTTTAAAAATATTATCTACGTGAAATTAGTTTATCAAGCGTTGTACTCTGAATATTAGTAAAAATATAAAAAGCTATGGAGGACGGCAAAACTATCCAGGAAGTAACAGTAGCGAAAAGAGGAAAAAAAAATCATCAACCACCATTACGGATCGAATTTGCAAAGTGTCTGTACAATCACTAAAACGTGTTAATAGTGATTTTTGGGAACCATGGCCATTTACCAAAGGCAAAAAACCTAGGAGTCGATAGCATTCACGTCGTAAGTTCTTAGTCGTGGATCCTAATAATCACTGTTAACATTATTGAGACATTGTGGACACTTTGCAAATATGTACGATCCCTGAAAGAAGATACTATTTTTTATTTCTATGGTGGCGTTAGTTAGCTTAGTGACTGGAATCAATTACTTGATTTTTGTGGTAAGAGTCCGACCAGGTTTCGCGCTTATTCGCAGAGTTCAATCACGGTGAATAGAGACGGAGCTCGCGTCGTCTACTGCTCGTCTCGTCGTGAATCCGAAATTAAGCAAATAACGTGTCATCATCAACCCATTATGTCGGCACCGAGGGGCACGGGTCTCTTCCCTGAGGAAGGTACAGGCCATAACATGTATATCTGTAACGTGTGTAATATCAATGTGTAATATCAATAACGTGTGATGCTTACGAGTGTTTTACACAGGTTTGAGTGAAGGCTTTTTGTATTATAATATGTATGTTTGTGAAATTTCTAGAATAAATAATTTAAAAAAAAAAACATTATTTACCTCCGCCGAACACTGCATCGGTACAGACTATAGCCGCCGGCTTGGGGGGGCCTGCATAATAGAATCACTAACTATTTCTCGGGTATAAAGTAAGTGAAGAGTGGACAAGGAGTGCATTCGATCTTTGCGTGTTGTTACAAAAATCCGTGTGTGCGTGCTTTGGATTTTCTGTTCTTTGTATCTCGGTGGACAATCACAGTATGGCGTTTTTTACTATTGTGAGTACAAAGAGCTTGTTTTGGTGGAAGTGTGTTTTTTTCTGTTTGAATCGTGAAATTATAAGGTAGTTTTGCAAGAACTAAAAGTTATATTTTTAGTCACATTTACAAAAAGAGTCACATGACAGATAATTTCTTTGGATTTCGGTTTAATATTGAAAGAACTTCGATTTCAAAGAAATTCAAAGTATTTAAAATAAGATAGAGTTTACAAAAACTAAATTTTTATCTCGAAAACAGTAATTTTGTCTTTTTTTAAAACATAAAATATTAAGGTGTATAAGCTTATCATTAATCCTTCCATTTAACATAAATTATCATAACAGGGGGGTGTAAATAAAAATTAATCAGATGTTAACATAAACATAGCTATTAAAAGCACATTTCGAGTAATTAATAAAGTAAACAGACAGACATAAAACATGTTTATGTATGTAAATTTAATTTTTTAATTATCGTACAGTGGACAGAAGAAGTTATCTAGTTCATGACATTTATATAAAGAATGAACAAACATTAATTTAATTAAATTTCTTAACTTTAATTTAAAAATACTTAATGTTCCCCAGCCCCAGTCCCAGCAGTGGGACACAGAAAGGGCTAATTAAAAAAAATTGTTTAGTTAAAAATTAATAATTTTATTTTATCTGATCACTTGTTCCCTGTTTGAACAAACTTTCAAAAGCTTTCTTTCAGTAGCTTTTTTGGTATTTTGAAGGTTTAATCGTAAGCGAAACTCTCTCCCCTGTAGTGGGACGTACGTATAATTATAGGCAGCTTACTTATAGGCAGCTTAGAGATAATAAAGAAAACGCCCAAGTGTGAGTCAGACTCGCGCACGAATGGTTCCGTACCATTATCTATAAAAACGGCAAAAAAGTCACGTTTGTTGTACGGGAGCCCCCCTTAAATATTTACTTTAGTTTAATTTAATGCTTTATTTTTAATTTGAATAATATAAGTAAAAATTCTGTGAATATTTCAAGCTTCTACCTGTTGCCGTTATCAATCACGAGCAATAATCACATTTGTTGTATGAGAACTAGTTAAATATTTATTTTATTCTGTTTTTTACTATTTGTGGTAATAGCGGCAACAGAAATAAATCATCTGTGAAAATTACTATCAAAGTTCATGAGATATAGCATGGTGACAGACGGAAACGGACGGACGCGACGGACGGACATCGGACAGCGCCGGAGTCTCAGTAATAGGGTCCGTTTTACCCTTTGGGAACGGAACCCTAAAAAACATACTATAGGAAAGATAAAATTAAATTAAGAAACAAAAATAAGCAGATATCAAAACGCCCCGATACAGTCGATCTAAATGTCCTCATAATAATATATAAGATGGGCAGCTTTACCGCGCTGAGACCTAATTAGCTGCATCAAATCGGAAGAAATTAAAGCCCTGAATCTAAATATGTTTAAAAATAAGTTAAGAAAACTATTAATTGAAAAATGATATTACAAGATCTGTGATTTTTTAAGCGATAGACTATGATTGTTATTATAATTATTTTTATGACTTCATTCTTATTAATAATTATACTTTTTTTGACATACATAATTACTTGACATACTAATTTCATGACATACAATATGAACAAATAATGATTTGTAAATAATCTCTGTTTATGGACATACTATTTTAAAAACTTAATGCATGTTTTAATTATTCATAATATTATTAATGTTCTGGAACCTTGTACGCCCAAAGGCATAGCATAATCTACCGAAGAACTGTACATACCTACACTATGTTATACACTAAATAATTTGAAATTGAAATTGAAATCCTGTCGGAATACTGATGTTTGCGATAGCAATTAATCTTTGCCAGTTAGGCGATAGGAATCTCTGCTACGAGTTTCTCATTTGTTTGTTACGTATAATAATTATAATCTCCGTTGCGTTTCATTTCCAAGATTCTAATGGGGAACTTGCGTCTCACTTAGATTGAAGCGACATTGCTTTTATACCATAGAAGAAATATAAAACATAAGTAAAATTAAAAAATAAAACCATGAAAATTTTTTTTTTGGGTTTTCGAGTGTGTGAAAAAAAAAAGTGAATAAAGTTACTATTATAATAAAAAACTTATTAGGTTTTGTTTTTTCATTGAATTGTACCTAATCGCTTTCTTATAATAGTGCATTGCATATACATAAAAACATAATTTTACGAGATAACTGAAATATTGATAAACGCTTCATCATCATAAGGCGTTACGTGAGGCGGTGACGTCATATACTTTTTGTACCACGCGGCTTTATCGACTGTTCGACTGCTTATATTATGAAAACTATTAGTCTTAGAGAAAAAAAATACCACGGTTGTAACATATTTTCCGGATCTACTTACTTGATATTTTTTTAATGTGTAGTGCTTACGAAAGTTTTAGTTTCTAAATACCACGTTTATTTATCTTTTAACGTATCCTCTTGTTCTATCAACACATTTTTAGCGCAAGTTCCCCATTGTCGTCTAGTTTATTTTTCTTTGTTTCATAGTTTCTTATAAGCTCAAGTCGAAATCAATGTGAATAATGAAATTTTCAATTCAGAGGTCGGCCCTATAAACAAACATAAACATTTACATACAGGCACATACATTGCTTCTGGCCCCACAGCAGGATACCCTGTGTCGTGGGAACCAGAAACAGCCACATCATATGACATAACATTTACATACAGGCACATACATTGCTTCTGGCCCCACACTCGGATACCCTGTGTGGTGGGAACCAGAAACAGCCACATCAAATAACATAACATTTACATACAGGCACATACATTGCTTCTGGCCCCACACTAGGATACCCTGTGTCGTGGGAACCAGAAACAGCCACATCAAATAACATAACATTTACATACAGACACATACATTGCTTCTGGCCCCACACTAGGATACCCTGTGTCGTGGGAACCAGAAACAGCGTCATCACAAACATGTAAGCATCTAAGACCTGGGATTTTTTTTCCCCAGCCGGGTTTCGGACCCGGGACCTCTCGCATGGTAGGTAGATTCGCTAACCGCTGCGCCAGAGGTCGTCATGTATATCCATTGTTTTTAGGAATCCATACCCCAAAGGGTACAAAACGGGACGCTATTCCTATGACTCCACAGTCCGTCTATCTCAGTGGTTCTTAAACTATTTGCAGTCACGGACCACTTTAAGAATTCCTAAAATGCCACGGACCCCCTGACCCCGAAAAAAAAAACAAGATTAAAGAATCACTTTTATTGCTCTCGCCTCTCGCCTCGCGCCGCTTGACAATAACCAGCGAGAGTGGTCAAGCAAATTAGGATTTAGTTAACTTTCATTTTTTTTTTCAGTAATCTTAAGAGTTACTTGAGCTGCTGCGGACCCTTAGCGCGCATATTACGGACCCCACTTTATGAAACCCTGCCCCAAAGAGTAGAAAACGGGACCCTATTCCTACGACTCCTCTGTCCGTGTGTCTGATATTTGTCGTCATTAAGTTATTATCATCGCCATTGTACCCGGCACCAATTCGCGTGCCGACTGGTCACGGCAACACACACGGCGTTTGTTTTCACCGACTTTTTACGACTGTCCTTTTACTTTCGTTCGCTTTTCGCTATTAGCATAAGACAGTACCAAAACTGTACGCGATGCGACACTGCTATAGTCAAAGCCGAACCTTGTGCTAAAACTGCGTGGATTACTACGGCGATTCTATGTACAATCATCATCAACCCATTATGTCCCCACCGAGGGGCAGGTAGGCAGGTTTCCTGAGGAAGGTATAAGCCTTACGCCACCACGGGGGCCAAGTCCGAATTGGTGGAGGCTTGTAAGACTAGTGCCTGGTCTTGCTGTCTGAAGTTTTCAAGACGCCCTAAGGCCTCTGAGAGCCGGCACCAATTGCTCAACGTGCCTTGCGATGCACGAAACCGCTCGGAAAAATGTCACGGAACGATCACCCATCTATGCACCGAACGCGCCTTATGTTGCTTAAATTACGTGATCGTTTAAGATCACTCAGACGGCCGGGGGTAAGAGCGATTCTATGTATATTGCACATTACTAGTTGGTACATTTATTTGCTCGGTTTTGCACATTTAATTTCTAATTCTAACACAGCTATTTAGAACGGACGCGCGGACTGTCGCGGGCAGTGCTATTGTTTAATAAACATAAACATAGACATTTACAACAAGCACATACATTGCTTCCGACCCTACTCTAGGATACCCGTGTCGTGGAAACCAGAAACAGCGACCTCACAAACTTGTAAACGTCCAAGACCAGGCGATTTTTTTACATACATAAACTGTTGTCGTCGACTGTACTGTTAAAATTGTGACAAAACAAGCGAGGCTTGGTAATTACTGGATTAAAATTTCCTTTTCTGTTAAACACCCATTCGGACAGACGGACAGCGGCTTATGGAATTAAGCAATATAATCGTAACATTTACTGAAATTCACGTTAGCATTTTAAGCGGAAGTTAGTGTGGGGCCAGAAGCAATGTATGTGCTTGTATGTAAATGTTTAATGTTTAATATTAGTGCTTTTGAATGTCGATGCAGCGAAAGTGACCTGCAATCTGTTACGTGGCAATGAACGAAAAGTCCATGGTCTCAGCCTACTCATCTGGAATACAGGGTTCATCTTCATCATCAACCCATTATGTCCCCACCCAGGGTTTCTTCCATAAGGAAGGTATAGGCCATATACCATTACAGATATTATACGGGTTGAGATGTATTTAAATAGTGTTTTTGAATGTCGATGCGGCGAGTGATCTGTGATCTGTCAGGATCATGGGAAGTAGCAGATGCTGGTCTCTGTTTACTCCTCTGGGATACAGGCGTGAACTTATGTATGTATGTATGTATGTTAAAAAAAGTTCAAAAAAGTAAAAAGTGTAAAAATAAGCTCTTCAGACGCAGCCCTAAATGTTTTAACAATTTCTTGCAAGATATTGACATATTTAAAGTTACATTAAACGAATTTAAAAAAGAGGCGGGTAGCCTACTGCTTGAATACAATTAAGTTAAAATGTCTCATTAACCGTATTGTTGAACTGCTTAAGATTGCATGGTTACTTATCTTTTTTTTTTGTCTACTAAAGGGACCTCCAGGTCTATTTCTGTATAACACACTTTTACTGTTTTTCTATGTGACTGTTTGTATCCTGAATAAAATAAAATAAAACAATAAAAATAAAAGTTCTATTTACAGGAAATAACGTCCAAACGGACTGCGTGAAATGCGTAACATTTCTGACGCAATCAGTTAAAAAGCAATCCGATTTATTTAATCGCCACTGTACGGTTATCTGGCAACACCCGATGGCGGTTGCACAGTCATTACACTTGATTGCCGCCACTCACACCAATCTGAGGCGGTGCGAGATTATGTGTGTAACTGTGTAAGTTGATGTAATAACTATCTACGTCGACTCACATTTTAGCGGCCTGTGAGCCGATTTCACGGTTAAAACAACCAAACTTATTTAAACCTACTTAACTTACAAAACTTACTTAAAGATATATAAGTGTATATCTAGTTATTAACTATAAGTATACTTGTATGTTAATATTCAAATATGCACCGGCTACCCGTCTTTAAAATTTCTCTCAGCAATTTTCCATCGTAAGGTTGTCTGGAAGAAATTGCTTTTAGTAATAATGCCGCTAATTGTACCATGAAACTTTGTTAATATTTTTTGTTCTTTCTAGTGTGCAACCATACATAAATATAAGAATAAATAGAAATACATAGTAATAATAAAATTAAACAGAAACTTCTGGCCCCACACTAGGATACCTTGTGTCGTGGGAACCAGAAACAGCGACGTCACAAAAATGTAAACATCCAAGACCTAGGTTTATGTCCTCCAGCCAGGGTTGGAACCAGGAACCTCTCGCAAGGTAGACTGACGCTAAATAGGAAAAGGAAATAAAACAAGGAAACCTCACATAAATAAATAGTCCCCACCGAGGTGCACGGGTCTCTTCCCTGAGGAAAGTATAAGCCATACTCCACCACGGGGGCCAAGTCCGGATTGGTGGAGGCTTGTAAGACTAGTGGCTGGTCTTACTGTCAGAAGTTTTCAAGCCGCCCTAAGGCCTCTGACTTGGCTTAACGACTGCCATCTATCGACGGCAGCCGGCACCAACTGCTTAACGTGCCTTGCGAAGCACGGAACCGCCACTAGCATTAGTCATAGACGGTAACCCATCCATGCACTGAACGCACCTTAAGTTGCTTAACCTTCGTGGTCATTTAAGATCACTCAGGCAGCCGGGCTGCAAGTGATGATGATTACTCGTCCAAATTGACAGCTCTACATAAAGAGTGGGACTGCAATATCTAGAGCGGGACAGCAGAACCTTTCCCTTGTAGAGGGTTATTCTTTCACCATCCTTTTTTTTCTATTCACAGTTGTGAGCGAATCAGTTTAAATGGCTTAGCTCAAAATTAAAGATTACATAAGAGCCGTTTTCTAGTGCGATTAACGCGAGTTTCGATTTCAATTACTGTGAAACTTTTTCAATTTGGGCAAGTCATTGGATTTGTATTTACACTATGAGTAAGCTCTTCTAAGCTATGTAGCGTGACTATCTCAGTGGCTTAGAGTTTCATTTCGACTGGCGATGATATAGGTATACACTGTCAATTTCGTTCGCGTGATTTCCAAAGGGATTTGAAGATTTTTGTTGGAAGACTAGATCAGCCGCCATTTTGTTTTTTTTTTCAAAATGTAAATAGATCAAAGTGTACATCGACTGGAGACCAACCCATAAGGCCTGGTTTACATTTGCTTTATTTTCATGCTTTTTAGCATGATTTCCATAGATAAAGAATCAAATAGAGACGGCAAAAACGTTTCATAGCTTTTATTACGCACCATAATATATAATATACTATAAAAGTACTTTCAAAAAATCATAAATACATAGTATACAACCAACAATTACTGATTTATTATTTGCTTATGTACTTATAAAAGTAATTGGCGTCTCTATTCTATTCTAGCTCTATGGAAAGCATGCTAAAAAGCATGAAAATAAAGCAAATGTACACCAGGCCTAACGTATGAAATATCTGTAAACTTTCTCGCACATCATCATCATCATCAGGCTATATTAGTCCTCCGTGTGGAGTTTCTGGTCTTCCATCGGACGCGTCCCCCGGGTGGCGGATAGGGGAACGCCCTCCAGATATGGGGGGTACCGGCTTCGGCCGGCGCGGACCAAAACCAGAGGGAGGGGGACGTCCAGTGGCTTGCGCTGCTGGATGTCCCGCGGGGTCCACTATGGGCCCCGCACCCGTAACCCCACACTGAGTGGGGCCGGGGGCCTTCGGGCCGCGAGGAGACAACCTCTATAAAAAACACACGGTGGAGGCCCTCCTCTATGTCCCTCTGCTCAGCAGATGGCATAGAGGAGGTTGAGGGAGGGTCACAGACGGCAGGTTGGGGGACCTGCCGTCCGACATCGTGACGGGAGAAGGGGGTGGGGGGCCCATGCCCCTTCTCCAGTGAGGGTGGGCCCGACTCCTTGCGAGTCGGGTCGACGTCGCCGGGGCGCCGCTGTAGCATTCGCACTGTGGTTTACCACAAGCGAGATCCGGCGGCGCCCCATTGCACGAGCGACAGGACGGCCCCCGGGGTGTTTTAGGAGGTATGCCTCTCCTATTATTAGGAGAGGAGAGTCCGACACACGGCCGTCGCCCTCCCCCAAGGGTGGCGGTTATGGTGCACAAAGCATTTCACCCCGTTAACAAAAAAAAAAAAAAAAGGCTATATTAGTCCACTGCACATGGGATCCAATAATATATTTAAAGATCCTCAGTTCCAATTCACGCTTCGATTGCAATAAATTTGTGTGACATTTGGGTGTCAAATACATAATTTACCGTCAAACCAATTTACATATTGTAATCCTAACATATTCATTGATCTGTGAAATATGATTACGACTACATTTGCCTACGTAATGATTCTAAGTACCCATTTATCATCGCAACAAGTTTCTTCCGCGATTTTTATTGCATTTTCTACTTAAGCGGCCACCATCCGATTCACTGGCGCCATTTTTGCCTTAGATTCAGGGCGAATTGTCCTAAAAATCCACTGAGAAATTGTACAGATATTTTTTGCAAATTCAATCTGTACAAAAAGATGCTTTTGTTTTACCAAAACTTCACTGACAGTAGACCAGCCACTAGTCTTACGAGCCCCCACCAATCCGGATTTGGACCCGTGGTGCAGTATGGCCTATACTCTCCTCAGGAACTCTTTCCCGAGGAGAGTATCTACGGGTCTCTACCCGTGCCCCTCGGTGGGGACATAATAGGTTGATGATGATGATGAAAACTAGACGTCAGAGTCGGGCAACCAACGACGCCAGCTCCGTCTCAGCTCACCATGATTAACCTCTGCGAATCAGAGCGAAACCTGGTCGGACTTTTCCGACAAAAAGTAATTGCCTTCCTCCACTACTCCGGTCCGGTGTCGGAACCGGAATCAGTCATGAGAAAAAATATCAGAAGGCCAGATTATGCTTCTCCACTTCATCCGAATATAATCGACAATAGACGTGACGTGCTTTATTAAAATTCCTCGGTTTTTCTATTCGAGGCAGGGGACGTTTTCGACACATTCTATTAATGTAAATAAATAGTATGGGAACATTTTTGGGTTGTATGCGCAGTGCAAAAACGTGTATTGTTTTTGTACGTCGATCACTGCGGACCGGTAAAATACCGTTCCGATCTAGCAAATGATCGGGTCGTTAAAAAACAGCTGCCAGAGTAGTGGAGAAGCTTATTAGTATTCTTGTGTGTTTCTAAATCGGATCGGTAATTAACGTTTGCCGGACCGGAGCAGTGGAGAAAAGCCTTTAGTGTATCCGGATTTCCGGAATAAAGTTACTAATGTCTAGTGCTTACAAGATTTAGTTCAAAAAAAGAATCGCTACGTTCTTCTGTAGTGTTAGTCGAGCCCTAACAAGTGATTATTTTCTTTATGCTAGCTAGGCGATGCACGACAAAAAGATTAAAGTATTATTTTCTAATAAACATCTTTTTTTTTTAAGTAGAGCGCTACAGTACCTTATCAAACAAAATCAAACTACCTACATCAACAATTCCCTACCACCCTATCTTGGGTGGAGATCTTTTGTGTTACCATGTGTGAAATGGGAAAACTTATGTAATGTAGCTATTTCCGTGGCGCGTGACCGTTTTCGCTGGTGAAAAAACGCGGAAAATTATGAATGGCTACGAAATTACAAAGGAAAGGGTCTCGATATCATGGCAGTTATTAGGTAGTAATTTATGAGCACTTTTTTTTGTTCTTTCACTAAATGTCGTGTAAATGAGCACGCACGCATGAGCATTAAAACCTTAGTAACAGAAGGCAAAAAAGGGTAACTTTTCCGTGTTAAGGTAACTTTTTTTGGTTACTTTCACTTCAACGACTAATTAATGTAGATGCAGCGAAAATAATTTAATTTTCTCAGGATCGTGGCAGGTGGCAGTCCCTGCCTACCCTCTGGGATACAGGTGTGAGCTTATGTAGTATGTACGTAGAAACTGGCTTTAATTGTAGTCATATTTGTTATCTAAATATACAAAGGCACAAAGTGCGCTTCACGCGCTATTAATAGGCTATTTGACCGATTTCTGAAAACCATCTCATATTTTTTGTAGGTGTTCATGGAGTCCTCAGAAAGTGGTCAAAAAGACAAACGAAAATGTACTTTTTAAATAAGCCGCTAACGCTATCTTGGGCAATATGGCGTCGCACAGGAATTATGACGTCACTTCCCAGTAAACCAACGAATGAACGTAAGAACGAATGAATAACAGACACCACTTTTACTGACATGTGACGTCATCATAGAATCGAGCAGGCCGTTTTCGATACAATGGCTACAGATACATAATTATCAAATTTTATCTCGGTTTTTTTTTTTACAAATAATAATTATTTTTTTTTGTTAAAATGCCTAGAAGTGGTTTTAAGACTCATAATTTATACGAAGACGTATAAATAATAATTTTTATTTTTCACACTGTCTAATAGCCTTTACCGCAGGATAATCTCGAAACACAGTTTCTTTATGCAACTGTTCTACTGTTAACAAGGAAACGTTGGCTGAATCACGACTAAAAAGGGAAAACGTCACGTCAGTCGGTAAAATTTACGACCATTAAATGGGCCATTACAAGTATTCTGCCATTCGCCGCGCGACCAATAAAACTTGCGTTTTCTACACAGTGACGTCACTCTCGGACAGATCAGTAAACTACAGTAAATAACTATACTAGAACCAATTCACTGTTCTGCACAGGTAAATAAGACGATACGATGGGGTCGAAACCCGGCTGGAAAAGCAAAAACAGCCTTTGGATGTTTGCATGTTCGTGATGTCGCTGTTTCTGGTTCCCACGACACAGGGTATCCTAGTGTGGGGCCAGAAGCAATGTATGAGCCTGTATGTAAAGTTTATCTTTATATCTTTGGCAGTACCTATGGTATCAGTCTGGGGGTTTTTCTGTGTTTGTCGGGTTACCTATACTTGAGCCATTACAAACGTGCGAACTAAGTCATAGACATTTGTATCAGACCTCTCTTTCACACATATAGGAGGCATATCAGGCATATCGGAACTCTGCCCCCCCCTTTTATGACTCGGTTCGCACGTTTGTAATGGCCCAAGTATAGCACCTAGTTTGGGATCAGGTCAATTGACGTGTTCTGTGGAAGATATTATTATTATTTTCTGGGATATTGGCGTTTCGGCGCAGTAGGCATAATTGTAGTTTAGCGAAAAGGTTCCAACAATGTGAGTTTTGAGATATTTTACTTTAAAGGTTTAATCTCATTTACGCTCTCCATACATGTGGGCTGGACTACCATGTGCCATAACTTTGCACATACTCATCGGATCGCTATGCAAGTCTTTGATTCTTAAAATATAGAGCATAGTGATCATGTTGGTATATTTGACTAAAAAATTACCATGTTGTGGGTTGGAACCTCTTTGCTAAACTACGGCCAATTAGTAGCTCCAAAAATATGCAAATTAATCGAGGCTTTTTTAGGGATTTTTTATAGTAAAAAGCTCGCCGTAGTGCAAATTTATTTCTTTTAGGTCAGCGTGGAGTTTTATTCGCTGTAATTTTCGCCCCTACAACTCGATACCATGGATAATATTGAACATTGAAAATCTTTTTGGATATTACTTTTTTTTCTGATTTCCCTTTACCATAAAAATTGTATTCGAGGACTGTTTTACTCAAACGAAATGAAAAACTTTATCGTAAAACGGTTACAAAAAGTGGTTGCTGGCTCTTAAACTAGAATTCACTATGCTATGGTTAGCATAGTATATGTTTTACAATAAGAACGATTAATTACACGTGGGTATACCAGTTTTTCATCTTAAGAATACAGGAAACCACACAAATAGCATTTTAAAACTAAATCACATTTTATTTATAAGGCTTCTATTGTACACAAATTCATAAAACGAGCACCCAATTGGTTTGCTTACCTCCGCGGGCCATCGAATTGAATCAGAGTATAGTCATTAACATGAGTACATCGGTTTCACTGTCAACGGTAAATATCTAAAACAGCGCGCGGACAGGAGTTTAGTTTCGTTTAGTTTTAGATTTAAGTTCGTAAGAAGAAGAACATTTAGTTCGTTTTACGTGTGTTTACAAGTGGTTTTAAAGTTTTGAGATACAAACTATGACGTCACAAGCAGTAGCATTGGCAACAAAATCTTTTTTACTTTTACTTTTTACTTTACTTTACTTTAGTAAAAGTGATAAATAGTAATTTATCAATGTTTGAATTATCTTGAAATTAATGTTGTTAATAATGAAAAAAAAAAAAGATAAATAGATAAGACGATCAGACTGGTGTGTTTTTTCCGCTGGCTTTTTCTCCACTAAAAATACGGGCCGAACGCAGCGACTAATATTAGTACATTGACATTAGGCGAACAGAATGTAACTTGATTAAGTTATCGATCGATCAAATCAAAATAAGTTATCGAATCAAAATAAATTATTTTGATTCGTACGATTTTGAAAACCAGTTTAATGGAAAAATCTAAATCTGCGTACAATTTTTGTTTTTGTAGGAAAACTCATTTTTTCTCAATTTCAAGACCTGTGAGCTGTGACAGTAAAAAATACATGTTCTTTGTTATTTATTTTATAGTATAAAATATATGGGTCAATCTAATTTAAGGCCCTCTTCCACATTAGCCAAAGAAAAAACTCTTCAAACTCAACTAGAATTTATTGTGAACATAAAAAAATCCTAAATCTCCTTTTTTTTCAACAGAAATCCCTATCCTTGCTGTTGGTGATCGGCGCTGCGCTCGCGCAGTACGAGGGCTACGAATATGGCCACGGCGGATACGAACACGGATACAAGGAGCCCATAGTCCACCATCAGACCCTGGACGACCATCACGAGCACCATCACGGGGAGGACTTCGATTTGGATTACCATGTGAGTTTCAATCTCTCTTTTTCTGTAAAAGGGCGATACGAACACGGATACATGAAGCCCATAGTCCACCATCAGATCCTGGACGACCATCACGGGGAGGACTTCGATTTGAATTACCATGAGAGTTCCAATCTCTCTCTTTCTGTAAAAGTGCGTATACGAACACGAATACAAGAAGCCCATAGTCCACCATCAGATCCTGGACGACCATCACGGGGAGGACTTCGATTTGGATTACAATGTGAGTTACAATCTCTCTCTTTCTGGAAAAGGGCCAATATGAACACGAATACAAGAAGCCCATAGTCCACCATTAGACCCTGGACGACCATCAAGAACACCATCACGGGGATGACTTCGATTTGGATTACCATGTGAGTTACAATTACCCTTTCTGTAAAAGGGCGATACGAACACGAATACAAGAAGCCCATAGTCCACCATCAGACCCTGGACGACCATTACGAGCACCATCACAAGAAGAACTCGGATTTGGATTGCCATATGAGTTTTTCTCTCTATCTAGGAGTTACCTCACAAATTTCTCCCCCTTCTTGGGAAAATATCGGATAAGAACACGCATAAAAAGAGCTACTAGTCCACCATCATATCTTCGACGACCATCACGATCACCATCACGGGGAGTACATAGATTTGGATTACCCTGTGAATTTCTCTCCATCTATGTGTTTCAGTTGCATTTACAAAAACCCCTTTCCTCTGAAACATTCCCAAAGTGCAATCAGCTTATCATTAGATGGAGAAAAAGGCCAATTAAACAGCATTCGAAGCATACTTTTAGAAACCGTAATTTCAAGTATGGCTTTAACCGCTGAAACTAAGCTACCTTCCAACAAAACATTGCAACAAGCGACTAGTCTTTAATTTTTTTTTCAGTTTCTCTATTCTGGGCCTATTTTATTAAATGAAAATTACAACGTTTGTCCGTTCCAGGCGCACCCGAAATACGCTTTCGACTACTCGGTGAAGGATCCCCACACTGGCGACGACAAGGAGCACTGGGAAACCCGGGACGGAGACAAAGTCAAGGGTACGTCTGTCGTCGAATCCTGCATCGCGCAAGCAAAATGTTTTTCGGAGTTTACATATAGGAAGTGGAAAACATAGGACGACAGAAATTAGAGTTATATACGCGCTATCCGGTCCAATCCGGACTTGACCCCCGTGGTTGAGTATGGCCTAGGCGTGTGTCGTTACAAGTTTTTCACGAAACGTAACGTAACGAGCTACAATGAGCGCGTCACCAGTTTTCGTAACGCGTGATTTTAGTAACTAGTTTTTTTTTTTGAGACTGCGTTGCAGTCACGCCTGTTGTGAAACGCTATACGAAACTTGTTGGAGGTTTAGTTTCACAGTCACAACCGGGTGAAAAGGCAAGTCATACCTACTGGTTATCAGAAAAATAAAAAAAATTGCGTGAAAAAATTTACAGGCATTTAAAAAAAAATTTAAAAATCCTGTTGCCACAAATCTTTACTTTTTCCAATTTTTTTTTTGTTTTGTATCTCTGAATAATGCTTCTTTAAACTGTTAACAAAATTTCAAAACCAGCTGTTCCAGCTTGAAAAAAAGGAAACTTTTGAAAAAAAAAAATTAAAAAATGATTTTTTTAATATATATATCTTTTCTGATAACCAGTATGACTTGCCTTTTCACCCGGAACCGGCTTGACGTTGAGTTTTGGGACACCCTGTATAATACGCTAAAATACACTGACTAACTAACTTTCAACAACAGAGCAAAACTTATATTTATGCACTAATTTGTTCGCAATCTCAATGAAACATCAACCAAAACAAACACGCCTATTGTTCAAGAATTTAAACGGACTTAACTACTATAAACAAAGACCAGTTTATAGTCAATAAAAACAAAGCCATAAGTAAGAAAATTCAAAAACTATTCACATTGTGTTCGGATTTCCATCGAGTCACTTACTCGCGGTCATTCGGAAAATTTCGGGTCGCCTCGATCGGGCGATAGCTCGCAGTCGCTAGGCAGAGTAGGCAAGGCACCGATGGCACAGTTTAAAAATGAGACGAATATACTGTGACGCGGGCAACCCGTGCGATTTAAATAGCTAGATGCAAGAACGGGGCTGCGTACAAAAGAGTTGTCTACTTGAATGCACGGGTTGCTAAATACGTGAATATATGAAACCGTACATATGTGTAGCGGAAATAGCTTTATCTGTATAGCATAAACTTGCACGCTCACAAAAATCACTGGTTGCAAAAATCACTTGTTAGTCGTTTCACTTGTAACTAGTGACACGTTACGGGCCTCGTAGCTAGTTATTGTAAAAGGTGACGTGAAATAACGCTCACGCCTAGTATGGCCTATACCTTCCCCAGGGAAGAGACCCGTGCCCCTCGGTGGGGACATGATGGGTTGATGATGATGACGCGCTGTCAAGGGTAAGTCTGTCATCGAATCCTGCATAGCTGCAAAATATTTTTCGGAATTTACTTATGCGGCATGTGGAAAATGTAGGAAATTTTAAGATAAGAATATTATTTATCTATTGCATAATAATATATGCGCTCAGCCGGAAGAAAGCTGTAGTCAATGTCAATCCCCAAACATAATTAATATAGTAAATAAATATTTTTCCTACTTACTTTATTCTTGTTATTCTGATAGATGAGCTATATTATTGTAAACTTTCATTCAAATCGATTCAGTAGTTTTTACGTGAAAGCGTAACAAACATCCATCCATCCATACTTACAAACTTTCGCGTTTACAATATTAGTAGGATAGGATTTTTATTCACATCGCCTCTACATCCATAAGGTCGATCAGTCCCTCATCAAACCTAATCTTCCCCAGGACAATACACGCTGATCGAGACAGACGGCACCAAGCGTGTGGTGGAGTACGAAGCCGATGACAAGAACGGATTCAACGCTGTCGTACATAAGATCGGTATACCTTCATTACCTATTTAATCAACCAATCAATGATCAATTGGAACATGTTGAACAACACACGGACCGAGATACCGCGGACCGAGACCCTTCCCACGGTGTGTCGTGCGAGGTGGTCCGCGTCCGTCCGCGATATCGCGGACCGTGGGAAGCCGACTTCACGCAAATACATTCCAACCAACAGTTCGTAACTTGTATGCCAATGTTTTTGTTCAGACTTAATTAATTTTACATAGATACATAAGCTCACGCCTGTATGCCAGAGGGGTAGGCAGAGACCAGGGATTTTTATATATAAAATTCTCGTGGACCCACGTTTTGCCGAGTTTATTAGGTCCCAAACGTGACAAGTGGCGAGCCTGTCGCCACGTGGGTCCAGTTCTAGAGACTGGTGCCTCTGCCTACCCCTTCGGGGAAAACGGGCGTGAGTTTATTTATTTTTTATTTTTATTTTTTTTTAATTCTCGTGTCACCGTGTTAGTGCGCATACTCCTCCGAAGCAGCTTGGCCGATTTTGTTGAAATTGTATATATACAATCGGTTGTTCTGAGAATAGGTTGTTATCTATTTTTCATACCCCTATCTGGCAAAACAACGTTTGCGAGTTCAGCTAGTATTTTTATACTTTCTTGCAGGCACGCCCAAGGAGCATCACCACGAGCAACGCCATCACGAGCAGCGTCATCACGAGGAGGCCAAGCCTGTCTTCGAGGTGAACCACGGCTACGAGCCGCTGAGTTTCCACAACGAGCCAGTGCAGCATGGCTACGACGATGGCTTCGTGCCCATCACTGGGTACCCGCATTAACCCAGTAACCTTCAGTGCAGGGCGGTTTACGTTTCGGCTTAAGACTATTAAACTAATCGGCGCTAGTATCAACACTGGCGCCCAGTCGTTATCAGTGCCCAACCGTCGCCAAGCTGGCCTATCTGATGGGCTCAAGCGTATGCACCTTACTTTATAAGTTCTGAGTATCAGCACTAGAGCTCAATAATCATCAGCCCACTGATGAATGGTTAGTCATTGTCCGTCTTGAGTACTGACTATTGCCCAGTTACTATCAGACTGTGCTTAATACTGAATATCGGCAAGCGCCCAGTCTATTTCAGGTAAAGCCGCTCGACCCATTAGAAGCTGTTCTGTTATTATTTGACAACTTATCATTTTCTGACCTCCGCTCCCCCTGTGTAAGAAAGATTAAGTGATATTTGGACCCCCTCAACCTACCACAAATGGTTTACCTAATAATCAATCGGCTCCTTAGAGCTGTGAAGGAATAACTCAATTAAAATGCACTAAAACAGAACTGTACTTTTAGGTTAGATTTAGTGTATTGGTTACTGTGTACCTATGTTATTTGTTACTGGGACAGAAATTATTTTTCTTTCTTGTTATAAGCACTAGTTTCATAGTAGACTCATACAGCTTAGTATTTGGGTGACCCTTGCAAAAATATTGTTTTTATTACACCACAGACTAAAGACCGTTTTTTAATTTAATGCAAAAAAAATATGACGCGGTGTTACCGCTATAAATTATACCCATAGGTTTACTCGATAGATTTTTTTTTACCGTGAATAGAAGACTCATGTGACCAAGATCACATCAAAGACATTAAAATTTAATTACTCATAAGAGCAAAGTCTAAAAAAAATACCTAAGTAGCACACACAATTTTTACTTGGAAGTAAAATGGGGTTATTTGGTTTTTACGCACTAGCAACATTCAGTCAATGACAGCCTTTGGCTTGATATTGATATGTCAACGTGACAGTTTTTTTTGCATTGAATTAAAAGCGTACTTTAGTTAGTCTAAAAGCCTGTTTCTGAATAGATACTTTCGCTAAGTAAATACTTAAGTAACCGTCTGTCACGCTCATTTCTAAGAAATTTGACGAGACAGCACAAGTTTTTACTTATGAAATTCTTAATTCAGAAATTGGCAGTGAGGTTTATAAATGTGTTTGGAGTGTGAGTAATGCTAGGGAAAGTTGTTGTTAATTAATTTATTAAATCTTGTTTTTTTTTGTGTCGCTTGTAATAAGACTGCAATGTTGTATCATGTTTTTTATTAGCTTTTTAAGTATTTTTGTACAAAACCCTCTTGCGACGGAATAAACGTTTGTTGTTGACTGCGTGACTTTTCATTTTGATAAATAGATGGAAGTTTGAGCTGAAGCTTTCTAGTAATAAAGCGTTTGACATCCTTGACTGCGGATATACTCACGAACTGTAACTGTACTGTCTATTTTATTTGTTGTCGTATTTTTCCCTAATCCAAAATTCACCGCACCAAATCCGTACCGATCCGACTCCGGACCTCTTCGTTATATCGCACACTTGCAAGAACAACGTGTTATTTCGAAACCCTTACGTTACTTGGGAGCATTTTTTTTAAGGTTTCAGAGTAATGGCCGAAAGAGATAGCACTATAACATGATGCAGTGTCTCTTTTGCTCATTATTCCGGCGCTGCCGGAGTAAATAAAATCGCGTTAAATAGATAATTATGAATAAAAAATGGTTTTCTTCGAAATATCACGTTGTTCTTGCAAGGGTGCGATATGTCGTACACGCGTTAGGGGCCGCCGCTCTCGATTCGGACTTTTTAGTCACTCGAAAAAGTGTCAAAGCCTTAGGCACTGCTTGATTCGTCCGTAACGGCCGCGAAGGCCTATGATGATTTTTCTCTAAAAGGGGTGGTAGCAGAGACTGTGGTTTTTGTTTTAATCGTGTACTACATAAATCTAAAACATGTATGTTAGTAGTATTATTAGCATGTTCTCGTAGAGGATGAAAGCATTGGTACGAACCTCTGCGCCAGCGCCAGCTTCAGGCGATCATTCTCGTAGCGCAATTGCTGCTCCACTGAATCCGCGATGGGTTCGGGCGGCGCCCCCGCGGACGCCAGAGGAGCCCTGGGACTCCGCCCCACAGTCGCGTAGCCGCCCTGTGGGCAAGGAACAAGGGTTATTGATTGAACATAGGATTTTTGTTAAATAAAAAAAACCTGGTGAGATCCGTGGATATTTGGTTGTGGTTTTTTTTTCACTAAGCTTTTAACTAATGCGAAATCGTATTTTTGACGCTTCTGAGTACGTGGATAAGCGAAAATCCACCCCGTTGGTAATTACATAATGAACCCACAGGTCTTGGATGTTGATAGGATTGTGATGTCGCTGTTTCTGTTTCCCACGACATGGAGTATACTGGTGTGGAGTCAGAAGGAATGTATGTGCCTGTATGTAAATGTTTATGCTATATTCTTATCCGCAAGAAAGTAAGGTAATTATATTCAATGTCCACACATCGGCAAGCGCAGCGTAGGACGACCAGTCACAAGATGGACAGAAGATCTCATCTAAGTGGCAGGAAGACGCTGAATGCAAGCCGCTTCCAACCGGTCTTTTTGGAAAGCCATGGAGGAGGCCTATTTCCAGCAGTGGACTTCTTGTGGCTGAATGATGATGATGATATTCAATGTATAATAATCTCGAGTCAGTGTCTTCTGTCCAACCACTTCAGAATGGCTTTACCGACTTTTACGATTTTTTCCGTAGGTCTGAACCAGTGGCGGTACCTCCATACAAACCCAAAAGCCCGGCATGCCCAAGACGCTCTATGACAAATCTATACACGTATTTACCTAGATGCATCGAACAAAAAAGTAGTACACCGCCTTTTGCTATGCTACAAATTCACAAGGTCAAACAATACTTAGTAATAATAAGTAAACAATACGCTCTGTTTATTCGTCTGAAAAGATATGATCTGCGCAGAGCTGTGGCAATACTAACAGGCCACTGCTCACTGAACAGACACTTCCATAACATGGGACTAACCGACAGCCCGCTCTGCCGGGGATGCCTGAAAGAAGAGGAAACACCCGCCCACGTGACCATCTACTGCGAAGGCGTGGAGAAACAACGGACCGCCACCATTGGGAAGCTGGGAACCCTTCAGGAGGCCTGCAGTGACATCAGAGCACTGCTGGCCTTCTGGAAAGAGATAGGCTGGCTGGAGTAAGCTCACAGCCCTGCTACATACAATGGCCCAACTATGAGGCCAAGTGCGGAAACCCTAAGCCAAACTAACTAACTACGCTCTCGCGCCACGTCCGCCGCACGCATCACGTCGCTTCGGGTCAATTTGCCTCGAACTCGATCGAAAGTCGATCGATCGATCCATCTCGCTCTCACTACAGGGCTTTTAAGGGGCTTTCCAATCCCTGCTTTTTCTCCCTCTAACATAGGCAAATCGACACTGAGATTTTAGAATCTGACGTACTAAACAGTATGGAACTTTAAGCCTGGCTTTGTGCGCCTGAAGTTGGCGATGAATCGATGCGGAGGGAGCGGGTTTCAAGGACTCAACCAACTTCTCTCCATTGCATTTGTGCGATGTGCGGTTTGTTTGTTTATTGTTTGCTTGAGTTCCTTGAAAGTTTTGTTTTCATACTATTATTTGAGTGTTTAATTGATTGATTAGTGGTTTCGGTGTCTCGAACAATGGAGAAAATTGTGCCTTGTGTGGTTATAAAGTGTGTGAAAGCATTGATCGGCGAGGAAAAGGTAAACTTTGCTCAAAAACAAACATTTAATATTTTCGCCAAATTTGGCGCCTGATAGTGTATTTCTCAGACACTAAATCACACAAAAGACAATTTAACCGATTTTTCTGTCTATAAGACTGTTCTTTGTGGTTGTGGGCTGTTCTTATACCCCTACCAAGTTATATTGTTGGTGCTGTATATTTTTTTAGAACGTGAAATCAACGTTACGACGATAAAGAACGTAGGTAAGAATTCGTAAACACACATTAGTCCTGTGATTTCCAATAGTAATTTTGGTAAACAAACTGACACAGGCAGCGTTATCACAAAGCGACAAACCGGGGCCGAGTTATTTATTTATCTAACAAAATTGCATTGCAATGGAATGTTTACTATTATACCTACTTGTAACCATTTTTTTTATTTAGTTCCGTTTCTAGCAATGATGGTCTACTTCGTAACTCACTTTAATGCAATCAAAGAAAACCAAACAGCTTTTTCAAAGCCACCGAAGGTATGCAATTACTGATATGTGTGTAAAATTCTATTAGTAATAGCATGCTCTCAGTGTGCTTTGGATAGCTCAACCTATGCAAGTAAGTCCACATGATACTGAAGACCGAAGAGAAAGCAATTTTATTTATTATGGTCTTTTACTAATTAATAAACTCGGCAAAACGTGGGCCCAGTTCTAGAGGCTGGTGCCTCTGCCTACCCCTTCGGGGATAACGAGCGTGAGTTTTTTATTTCATCAATTAGGTACCAAAATATAAGTTGGGCTTGCCCTAATTGGAGACCCTAGGCACGCCACTGGTCTGAACTCTGAGCTCAAGTAGCTCAAATTCATTTTATCATCATAAAGTTATCATAAAATATTATCGATAATGTCAGTTGTGTAGATTGCGTAAGTGAATAAGAATTGTTTCCAGAGCTTGCCGATAAACTGAATTAGGTTGCGTCCCCAGTAGGCAAACTGTTCGCCGCCGACTGAGTGAGCCGCAAAGTAGCCAACTGAAATTCGACTTAGCGGCATACTCAAAGCGAACTAAAACTATTTCGCCGCCGAGTGGAACAGGCTTTACTGTGAGTCAGCCGCCCACGCGCGTGTAACGCTGCAAATTGCGTAGATAGAGCACAAAACTAGCAAACTGTGAACACTCCATTTAAAGTATATGGTAGGGCATATTAAACCGATACGCCGCTCAGTCGGCGGCAAACTGTTTGCCAACTGGGGACGCAGCCTTAGCAGTTTGGCAAACTGATGTTATTGTGATTTTGCATTATTTTCAGTGAATAAATAAATAATAATAATAATATTGTAGTTAGAGATAAAAGTTACATAAACACTCACTATAACATGCTATAAATAAAAGATAACACAAGCTAACAATACTTACTTGTATAGAAGAAGATACGGAATGGGCTCTCTGATGGGCCATCATCTCATCGGGCTCTGTTTTTATCTAGAACAAAATTAATTCATTAATACCTTAGTCGCATGTTACGTGCCATCAATGCATCAGGTAAAATGCCTAAAATTAAATCGGAGAGACATAATACATATTTCAGTTATAAAGGATACACAATGTGTAACTCTGTTATAATTACAAGTTCCTCTTGTTCATTAAAAACCCTGCAAATTACGCGATAACCTTTTATATTTTTCTTTTTTCTACGAGTATATTGATATATTGAGTAGTTAATATTAAATTTAATCAAAGGATAACTGTGTCAAGTGTTCAACACATACAGGGGTAGTTTGTTAATTAGGCTAAAACTGTTTGAAAAGAATACATGTGGAGTTTCTTTGTTAATTTCTTCTCCATGCAATCTAATCCATCCTCATCAACCCATCATGTCCCCACCGAGGGGCACGGGTCTCTTCCCTGAGGAAGGTATAGGCCATACTCCACCACGGGGGTCAAGTCCGGATTGGTGGAGGCTTGTAAGACTAGTGGCTGGTCTTGCTGGTCTTATCTTACTGGCTTAACGACTGCCATCTATTGACGGCAGCCGGCACCAACTGCTTAACGTGCCTTGCGAAGCACGGAATCGCTCGGAAAAATGCCACTAGCGTTAGTCATAGACGGTGACCCATCCATGGACTGAACGCGCCGTATGTTGCTTAACCTTAGTGATCGTTTAAGATCACTCAGGCAGCCCAGTCTTCGAGCGATCCTAATCCATGCAATTGTGAAACTAGCTTGAAACTAGCTTTGACGTTCATCAAGTAAACATTTTGTTTTTTATTATGAACTAGCTGAAGTAAACATTTTGTTTTTTATTATGAAACATTGTTTGGCTAGATAGGGGTATGAATAATAGATAACAATCTATTCTCAATTTACCGGAACCTCACCACTAATACTTAAACTTTATGGTATTGTATTAAAGTTCAAATTGACTTTTAAGTATTATAGGAATCTTTTGTATGGGAGTAGAGAAACGTGTGTTTTTTTTAGACATTTTTGAAGCAATATTTTAAACTTTTCTCTTTGTGAGGACCATCCCCGTATTTTAAGGAATATTCCAAAAAAAGAATTAGCAAAATCGGTTCTGCTGCTCTCGAAATTTGCGCTTAGCAACACATTCAGCGATTCATTTTTATAAAATAAATTATAAATAAATAAATAAACTCACGCCCGTTGTCCCCGAGGGGGTAGGCAGAGGCACAAATCACGAGAACCGGGCCCACGTTTTGCCGAGTTTATAAGGTCAAAAGGTCATTTTTATATCATAGATAAAAACGTTTCAATTAGAATTTGAGCGATCTGTGGTCCCCACCAACCTGCGCAGGCATCCATAAACTTGAAACTAGCTTTGACGTTCATAAAGGAAAAATTTTGTTTTTTTTAAAAAAAAAAGACTCACGCCCGTTAACCCCGAAGGAGTAGGCAGAGGCACCAGTCTCTAGAACTGGACCCACATTTTGCCGAGTTTATTAGGTCCCAAACGTGACAAGTGGCAAGCCTGTCGCCGTTATCCGGGCACAATTTATCAGTTCGATCCCCGGCTGGTGAGAAAAAAAAAACTCCAGGTCTAGGATGTTTACATGTTTGTGACGTCGCTGTTTCTGGTTCCCACGACACAGGGTATCCTAGTGTGGGGCCAGAGGCAATGTATGTGCTTGTATGTAAATGTTTATGTTTATGTTTGAATTTGAATCTGAGATATCTGCGGTCCCAACCAACCTGAGCAGGCGACACGGCGGCGATCGTCGGCTGGTCATCGGCCGCGGCGGCCCGTGCCGCTAGCAGCGGGCTGGCGGTCGCGCTGGCCAGCGGCGTGGCAGCCCCCGAACTGCCGTTGGCCGCCGCCTTCCCACCACCGCCCTGGGCTGCACCCATCGCCTCCTTCACCTCTTGGAACTTCTCGATGAACTGCACGAGAGACGATCAGTTAGACAAGATGATAAAGATAATTTATTTAAAAAACATTAATAATAGCAAGCTTTAGGTATGCACTCGAGACGTCACGTAACATATCGCCGACATTTGTCTTAAAAAAACCGGCCCAGTGCGCGCAGTAAAGGGTTCCGTAGAAAGAGGGAGTTTTATTTGCTTTACTGAACTAACAATTTTACTACAGTAATTTTCTATGGATTTTGTGAACCGTTTAGACAGGAGAGGTCCGTGGGTTCTTGGTATCATCATTATCCATCATGGCCCCACCGAGGGGCATGGGTCTCTTCCCTGAGGAAGGTATAGGGCATACTCCACCACGGGGGCCAAGTCCGGATCGGTGGAGGCTTGTAAGACTAGTGGCTGGTCTTACTGTCGGAAGTATTCAAGCCGCCCCAAGGCATCTGACTTGGCTTAACGACTGCCATCTATCGACAGCAGCCGGCAACAACTTCTTAACGTGCCATATAGCTGCTATAGGCCGCTGGTGCCGCAGAGCATCATTGGCAACATTTTCTAGCACAACACTGTCAATCGAATGCCGGGAGCGAACTGCCGCCGGCTTGCCGCGTAACCCGCCGGCACGACCCGCCGGCCTGTTGGCGGCTCGGCTTGTGCCATTGCCAGCGGCTTTCTACCCTCCAGCGGCACTACCGCCGGCCATGCCATCGGCATGGCACCTCCATTATGGGGCACTGTATAAGGTTCTACAACAAGATACCCCAAGATATATTAGAGTTACCCCCAACGCGATTTAAGAATCGTGTTAAGCACACTCTTTGCAAAAAAGCTTATTATAAAATCAACGATTATTTAGAAGACAAGGACGTATGGCATTAAATAGTAGTTTAATATTAAATTTAATCAGAGGATAAATGTGTCTAGTGTTCAACACATCCAAGATATTATTTTGTATGTTTTATTTGTATTAGCTTTAAGGTGATTTGAGAAAAGATGGTCAGAGTGGAGTTTTTTTTTCGCTGCCTTTTTCTCCACTACAGACGGCCCCAAGGCAGCGGCTAACGTTATACATAACTGTATGTACATTGATATTCAACAAGCAGAATGTAAATTCTTTACGTTGAAATAAATTCTTGATTCTTGCATAGTGTGTAGGAGCCATTACGAAGCACGGAAACACGGAAAAAACACATGTACATAGCCTTATAACTAAGGTAAGTGGTACCCTGCTCCCTAAAAACGGTAAGAAGGTTTTTCTGTGTCGCTATTTTAAATTTGCAAAAAAACAACACTTCCACAATCAAAATTAATCCAATCTCATCCAATAACTGGATTTTAAGAAGAGGGATTGGTTTTTCGGACGCTAAATGAAGAGATATCAGAAGTGGGATCGATTTGTCAGCATTACTATTTTTAATTCAATGTTAACGCAACTTATCCATGAACTACCGAGGAAAAAAAACGAATGAGATGTGAAAGCACTGCGAAACAGTGGCCAATCAGAGGAAATGTGAAATTATCATAAGATTTCTCTATACATGAGCCTGCGACCAGAACCCAGATCCCGTTCAAACACGGCGGAAAGTATAGAAAGCCTCCAAAATTTTAATTCCGCAGAGACATGAGGGAAGAAAAGATGCTCTATATTCTACAACTCTGCCCTCGTAAGGAAGAACGCAGTAATCGTAAAAACGCAGTTTTGAGTAAATTGCTATTTATTTCTTAGGATTAGAAGGATTACATACATTACTGCATATTTTCTTAATTATATTTCAGGTTTCTAGTAGACCTACAGCCACCATTATTTTTTCACCTATATATACCACCAGGGAGCCCAATTTTGCATCCAAAGTAAAACCGCAGTAATGGCTATTACTGCGTTCTTCCTTACGAGGTCAGAACTGATAGTACTAACTGCCAACGTGACAGTTCCCTACAATGAAATTTTACCGTAATCAATCTTCCAGGGTACAATTGACATTGTCTTTCAGGTAATGGAAATAAGAGTAAGGCCCTTTCTCCACTGCTCCGGTCCAGCGTCGGAACCGGAATCAGTCATGAGAAAAATATCGGATGCCGGATTATGCTTCTCCACTTCATCCGACTATAATCGGCAATGGATGTGACGCAGTGCTTTATTAAAATTCCTCGGCTATTCTATTCGAGGCGGGGACGTTTTCCACACATTCTATTAATGTAAATAAAATAGTATGGGTACATTTTTGGGTTGTATGCGCGGTGCAAAAATGTGTATTGTTTTTGTACGTCAATCACTTCGGACCGGTAAAATACCGTTCCGATCTAGCAAATGATCGGACCGTTAAAAACCGGATGCCGGAGTAGTGGAGAAGCTTATTAGTATACTTGTGTGTTTCTAAATCGGATCGGTAATTAACGTTTGCCGGACCGGAGTAGTGGAGAAAGGCCCTTAAAGTTTCTCTATTGATCTGATCAGATCCGGCAAAGAAAGTGTAACATCACTACCTCGTTGAAGCTCCTACTTTATACCTTACACTAAAGAAGTACTTGGAGAAAATAAACATAAACATAAACACATAAACACTTACATACAAGCACATACATTGCCTCTGGCCCCACACTAGGATACCCTGTGTCGTGGGAACCAGAAACAGCGACGTCACAAACATGTAAACATCCAAGACCTGGAGTTTTTTTTTTTTTTCTCACCAGCCGGGGATCGAACCCGGGACCTCTCGCATGGTAAGCAGATGCGCTAACCACTACGCCACAGAGGTCGTCAAAAATCAGTCATCTCTCTTTTCCAAACCATTCTGTCTAACCTCCATATCTTTCTCTCCCTCACTCTCTATACTAACCTTGCCCAACTCCGCCTCAGAGCCGAATCCGAGCCCGTAGACAGTGTTGGCCCTAACATCGCTCCACTGTCCGAACTTCTGCGATGTCTTCGTGAAGGTCATGTTGGCAGTTATCGTGCTGTTAATCACCGCCTGGAAGAAAGAAAAACATAGTATTAACAAAGAGTACATACATTCCTACTTTTCTCGAGAAACAGCGTGGTGTACCTTAAAAACGTAACTTTCTCCGGCTTTGGGGGCGTCCGCATACATTGACGCGGTTACTTGACTTCAGCCTAGGTAGTACGACGACGCGAGTCGCGCTACATAACGTCAAAAGCCGCGACTTTCCAGTACATTAACTGTCAAATTCTCAGTTTAGCGCCACAAAACGTGTGACTCGCGTCATCGTACTAACTATGGAGGAGACTTTTGGGGTTTGCTTCTAGGATCAATCTCCGCTTAAGCTTTCGGTTTTAGAAGTAAATATAGTTTTTAGAACAATTGAGAAAACAATAGATCGGTCAGCTACGCTCGAACAAATTAAGGCTGCTTTTACATCCCTCTAGCCTCGTAAGTCCGGACCTTGAAAATAACAATGGTTTTCTATGGTATATATTTTCAAGGTCAGGAAGTCCTCCTAAGTAGGAGGCCAGTACCTTTACTGTACTTCAGTCCCCTCGACACTGATGATGTGGAAGAGGCTACGTAAACAGTCGTGGGAGGGACGGAGTCTGCAGGCCGACATCCAGGAAAACTTCGTCCTTAGTGACTTCCTAGCGCCACAGGCAGACTCATGCTCTCCCCAGTGACATTCCAGTCGCAGAAGTAGACTCATTGTCTCTGTGATCTACCTTTACAATCCAGACGCTGATTATGAAGTAGACAGTACGCGAAAAGCCCTTCGGCCGTTTAGGAAACCGGAGTTTGGAAACCAGTATCCTAAAAGGATTTTTTTATCCTGCTACGTAACTGGTTTCCTATAAAGATTTGTTTATCTTTCTACGTAACTGGTTTCCGTGGTAACGTAGTACTATGTTTATGTTATTTCAGCCACCTACGAAACTGATAACCGGATTGCAGATGAAATGTTTATTGGAATTGAGTATTGTATTTAATTAATGGTTTTTGTAAAACTTAATAATAACTTAACATGTTATAACATTTTACATTTATTTATTCACGAATGTAAAATAACAAATCAGATAGAAAATTTACATTCACAACACTCAAAATGAAATAACATAAAATGAATTCATTAACAAATATAAAAACAACTCTACTTAAGATTAAATGAAAACAATATCCTTAGTTTTGAAATAAAAATAAAAATGCGTATGGTGAAATAATTTCAACACAGTCATCACAGTTATCAGTCATCACATTTCCCAAGTTTTTTATTGCATTAACAATTTCGGTGTCCATTTCTTAATAGCTTTTACTTTTTTTGCAGTTAGTTTTAAGAATATTAGTAACTTTAGTCTTCTTAACGAAAATTTCTATTGAAATGGCTACTGTTACTTTTTTCTTGCCAATGTACTTAACTTATTATGTTACATAAAAATATAAAAAATCTTTATAGTAAACCAGTTACGCAAGAGGATAAAAAAATATTTATAGGAAACCAGTTACGTAAAAGGATAAAAAAATCTTTATAGGAAACCAGTTACGGAAAAGGATATAAAAATCTTTATAGGAAACCAGTTACGTACCAGGATAAAAAAATCCTTTTAGGAAACTGGTTTCCAAACTCCGGTTTCCTAAACGGCCGAAGCGGCGAAAAGTTGCAAAAGAAGACCTGTTACCTCTGGGGGCATTCCAGCACTGCAGGCAGACTTTCTTGCTGCCTCTTGTCGCCTTTACTTTGGTCCCCTAGACTTTTCTTGCGCTGCAGCATGTCTTTCTTACCTTGGTCCCCTCGACGCTGATGATCCGGTAGAGACTGCGCGAGGAGTCGTAAAAGAAGGAGACGGAGACGGCCGCGGTGCTGGCCGACATCCAGGAGCGCTTCGTTTTCGGGTCTATGTGGAAAACGTGCGCCTTGCACGTGAAGATCGGCTGCTCACTGCGGAAGAAAGATATAACGTTTGTTCGCCGCCGTAAACCATAGTGTAGGGTATTTTTCGATTGGTCGTTTAGAAATAAGGAATTTTATTCCAAGAACCCGCTCGTAATCTGAAATCCGAATCGCTCGTAGCCTGGGGAATCGCTCGTAGCCTGGGCTGCCTGAGTGATCTTGAACGATCACTAAGGTTAAGCAACATACGGCGCGTTCAGTCCATGGACGGGTCACCGTCTATGACTAACGCTAGTGGCATTTTTTCCGAGCGATTCCGTGCTTCGCAAGGCACGTTAAGCAGTTGGTGCCGGCTGCCGTCGATAGATGGCAGTCGTTAAGCCAAGTCAGAGGCCTTAGGGCGGCTTGAAAACTTCTGACAGTAAGACCAGCCACTAGTCTTACAAGCCTCCACCAATCCGGACTTGGCCCCCGTGGTGGAGTATGGCCTGTACCTTCCTCAGGGAAGAGACCCGTGCCCCTCGGTGGGGACATAATGGGTTGATGATGATTCCAAGAACCCACGGACCTCTCCTGTCTAAACGGTTCACAAAATCCATACAAAATTACTGTAGTAAAATTGTTAGTTCAGTAAAGCAAATAAAACTCCCTCTTTCTACGGAACCCTTTACTGCGCGCACTGGGCCGGTTTTTTTAAGACAAATTTCGGCGATATGTTACGTGACGTCTCGAGTGCATACCTAAAGCTTGCTATTATTAATGTTTTGACATACGAAGCGTTTATTGCACTCGTGGGTCTTGAGCTTCTTAGGTGGATGGATATTCGTACCAACTAATGTATTAGATTTAAGGTGATTTGAGAAAAGATGGTCAGAGCGAAGTAATTTTTTTCGCTGCCTATTTCTTCACTACATTCGGTCCCAAGGCAGCGGCTAACATTATAAGTACATTGACACTCAACAAACAGAATCTAAAATCTTTACGTCGAAATAAATTTCTGATTTCTGGGTGAGGTTTTAACCTAAAGCTGGCGGTCACTGGTTGCCCAATTTCTAGCAGTGAATTACAACAGCAAGTAATTGCCACTGTGGCCGCTGGACTTGGATTTATACAAACAACCTCAGACTGGTGGTTTTTCTGGTTATCTTTGTCTGGTGATGTCTTTGTCATCATCATCGGATTTTCAGGGGTAAGGGACCGTATTACTAAGACTCTAATCATCATCATCCCATTATGTCCCCACCAAGGGGCACGAGTCTCTTCCCTGAGGAAGGTATAGGCCATACTCCACCACGGGGGCCAAGTCCGGATTGGTGGAGGTTTGTACTTAAGACTAGTGGCTGGTCTTACTGTCAGAAGTTTTCAAGCCGCTCTGAAGCCTCTGACTTGGCTTAACGACTGCCATCTATCGACGGCAGCCGGCACCAACTGCTTAACGAGCCTTGCGAAGCACGGAACCGCTCGGAAAAAATGCCACTAGCGTTAGTCACAGACGGTGACCCATCCATGGACTGACCGCGCCGTATGTTGCTTAACCTTAGTGATCGTTTAAGATCACTCATGCCCGGTTCCTATAATACATATACGCCTACCGGCTACGATCCGTTTTCCATACTATTTATTGACGGTTCGTAGGAATTTCGTAGGAATTGTAACCGATCGTAAGCAAAAACGAAGCGTTTTGTGGATGTTGGAACCGGGCATCAGGCAGCCCAGGCTACGAGCAATTCTCTAATGTCCGTCTCTAATGAGATGTTAATTAGATGTACATTACGTAGCAGAGTCTACCTACTTGTTAGTGGTGGCTTAGTCTACTTGGAATATAGGACGAAGTACCGTAGTAAACCACATTCTATAAAACAGGCCTTTATTTACCCCGCCAGGACATAGGCGTGATTATGTGTGTACACATACATACATAAATACATAAGCTCACGCCTGTATCCCAGAGGGGTAGGCAGAGGCCAGGGACTGCCACCTGCCACGATCCTGACAAATCGCTTTTGATTCATCGACATTCATTAGTCGTCGCATGTACGCACGCCGGTTTCGGATACTTTTTATCTTGCCCTTTGAACACATTCCCTCTTGGTTTAGTTAGTGCGAGTATATGCAGAGAGAATTATTGTTTATCTAAATCTAAAGTTTCGCAAATCGTGATGGACTGTAGGTATTCATAACTGCAAGAGCATACTAAAGCGTGCTTTCATCTTTGAGTTATTGAATAGCGTCGATACATTTTGCAATAACTTGACTGATAAGACTCCTGACCTATTTCGCTCTCAGATAGTTTATCTTGACAAGCAGACACTCAGTCGGCGTTCTTTGTTACTTAACTTTGAACTGGTGCGAGAAAACAAGCCTTAATTTTAATCTGATACACCTTATCACTTATGAGGTATTCATTTTTATACTGCTAAAACACATGTAATCCTGTTCCTTAGTGGCTAGGTATGTCTTTTTATAATTGCCATCTTCAATAATGAATGACTAATTGCAAAATACAACATGAGTCAGTCGTTTGCTAAGGTAGCCAATCCTTGTCAGAGGCCAATCTTGTTGAGATACATCTCTAGATACAACTTGTCTAGATGTTAGCAAAGACTGGCTACAAGGTTGAATTCTTATAGCGACAGCTTCGTAGCTCAGTCTGCAGCTTCATACTGTTCTATTCTCACGAATACCAACAGGATGTTTTTGTTTCTTGTGTGGCCGATAGTTGTACCCTGTATATAGGAATTACAGAAGAAGGCCACACACAATATACACACACACAATTATAAGAGGTTGTGTCTACTCATAAAGGCATAGAAATAAATTCAGAGTGCCCATGTTACCCTGACATGTCTGATGTTATCTCTACTGTTCAACTGTGTTATCTAGGTGCTGCCAGTTCCTATACTATGCTATCTCAATTCTATTCATTAGATCACAACCTATTGTCCACAGACTACAGTAACACAAAGTATATGAATTAGGATTACCAGCTTAGATACTGTACCCAATGCATGAGCCATATTTTTAGTTAGCTTAGGCCTTGCCACTTGGCGAGCACATGTCAACTCTGGACTCCCAACGTTTCTGCATCCCGCAAGCAAAGTATAACACATGACTTCGATATATACAACATCCAACAAACAACAGTTGGACCGGCCGTCCCCAGGCATTCAATCTGCCCTTCCAATTATTGCACCTGTACTGCGTTTCATGATTTGAACTCTTAGGGAACCAATAAATCTCATCTCATTGATCACTGAAGACAAGCGGAACAATAAGCAAAGATAGTCCACTTTGTAGAGTTTACCTCAGTGAAGTAGCTATTAAACATCATGGGCATAAAATTTTCGTCGATTCTTTTTGGAAGCTTGTTCCGTGGAATTTATGGCAAGTTTTTTTTTCTACAGTTTCCTTGTACAATGCAGTAGTTGAGGAACTTATAACAAATAAAATTAAGGGTTTTCAAATTTGTTTTTAGTGGCAACACATTCGTTGTCTATGGTAGCATTGTTTACAATCTCAGAATACTGAAATACAGCAGGGAATGTCGCAAAAAAGTACGTGTTTTGATTGGTCAGAATGGATTTCTCAGTACAAAATGTCCGTACTTTCAAACTTGGTTTCTAAAGTTTTTCTCGCAATTAACTCAGATGGACATTCCGTGTTCTTTCCCTGCACCCTTCAAATTGTAAATAAATGAGAAATAAATAAAACAAAACAGTACATAAAATATTCTAAAATTTTAAGAGTGGAGCTTAGATAGATGACTAAGAAGGCCTACATTTGAGATCTATCCACTCGTTCTTGGCTCTGCAGAATAAATATGTACTGCAACTAAGTTATCAAAGGAGGTTGGAGTTTGATCAATCACACTTTGCAAACTGAATTTAATGCAAAGGCAGTTCTAAGAAAACATTGTTACTTATTGTAATCATATCTACAGTTTCTTATAAAGCCAGACTATAGACAGAGCTGGGGAATAAGAGATGCAATAAACGCCGATGCTTCAAGCAGTTTTTTTATCATATCGATAGTTTTTTACTTATCACCACTTCAAGGAAGCAGGTGATTAAAATTGCCGACTTCACATTTTACACAATCATTTAGAAGTTTGTGAAACCGGTGTACATGCATGCGATGACTTATGAATATCGAAGAAGCAAAAGAGAATTGCGCCAAGTGGTTAACCCTAACCTAACCAGGGAATGAAAAAACTGCCCAAATTCAAAGCTGGGTTTTTTTTTCGGTTTTCTTATTTAAAAAACCCGGTTTTCGGTGAAACCGGTTTGAAAATATGTTTGCTGTGCATTCATCTTTTTTTCATTATAAAATAGGAATTAATAGGTAGGAGAGACTTTCAAATACCATACAGTAAGGTATAACTGAAAATAACGGAATAAAACAATACTTTATTAAATGATAAATCAAAAACAGGTTAATACAGTTAGAGACCTGAGAGACCTAGACCTAGACAAAACAATTTTTTTGCTTAAATTAAATATCTCCAACTGTAAATCAAAATCGTTATTACACTTTGCATTAATTACTTTAAATTATCTTTATATAAACATTAGTAAAATTACTTCTAAGTTTTAATAAAATAACTCAGACTTTTTTAGCCAGATAATGAGATCTTAAGAATAGTAATGCATCCAAAGTAGAATCAGTGTGTCGAGATCTCAATTTGCTACAAAAATTACCTGCGGCCGAAATGCCTGTGTGCTATTTGAATAACATAAAAAACCCGAAAAATTCAACAAAAACCGAGAATGTTATCCGGTTTTTTTTTAACTCTAAAATACTCGAAAAAACGCTTTTTTCGAATATCGAATAACCCAGGTTTCATTCCCTACTGCTTACCCCTTAGGGATACAGGCTCATATATGAAAAAAATTAAAAATCTTTTGAAAATATTAAACTTGTTTCTATTTGAAAAAGTCGAATTATTGCTATTGAAGGCACTGTTTTTAGTTTTTCTATATTTCAATGACATGTATAAAATATGAAGAACCCATTCCGCACAGAATGTACTACCATTATTTAGATAATCAAGCTACAATGGGTATTTCAATAAGGATACAAATAATTATTATATCCTCATTGGAATATAGACCAGCCAAATTACCTTCCGCAGTCAAAAAACAACATATTTCAGCCGCAGACTCCAACACAAGCTAGAACACAGTCAGCAGACCTCCAAATTGCCAATTAGAAGCGAGAAACAAAACAATAACTCCACTTCACACGTTAATTTACAAGTTATAACGTCGAAACAACGCGTTTACCATCACAATGGATGTTTCCCCACAGTGGCATTGGAAATACATTTATAGACAATTGCAAAAATAGCAGCGCAACCCCAGGGCAGAGGTAAAGGCGGTGGAACGTGTTCAATCACTGATCAATTGCTCAGTTAGGCGTGAACTGCATTAGTCGCATGGTTCGGCATATTGGTGATAAAATACGTCAACGCATGAATACTGCAATTTATCCACTTAAAATGTAGATAAATATTAACGCTTCAGGGAGATAAATTCAAGGCTCTTCATTTAGAAGACGAAAATATCACTTTGCAGTGGTAAAATGCATCCCCTCCCAGTTAGGGATGCGAGCGAGGGATACATTTTCTCGGTTCCCATCCAAGTTTCGAGGAACAATCTTGTAAATATTTATAATTGGGATTGCTTTATAGACAACTCACCCCATGGTTTCTTTTCCTGCAGTCATTTAACTCAATAATTCGTAAAATAATTCACTTCATAATTTCTCAATCTTCAATCACGAACTGTCACAAGCGGTGATCAACCATAGACTAAAAAATCTTTCGTCTGCGCAGTACTACCAACATGAGCTGAGCAACGTAATATTGACTATGGTCATAGAGTACTCTGTGGCTCTAACATATTCACAGAATAAGTTGTTATTCTGAGAACCTATGAAATATTTTTGTACAAAATGTGTACAAAATCATTTTAATTATAACTTTGAACCCCATACCATCACAAAATAATCAAACCATGATAAAAATTTAACAGTAACTAATTACGATACTACTACCATCTACTGACATTTTTTCGCACTATTAATTTGGTCTTTTTAACACTAGGTAGCACTATCATGTTATGTCCTCGCAGTCATTTAAGTTACGCTATTCGCCGCTAGATGGCCACACTGAAACAGTTCTTGACCCGCTTTCTATGCTCTATTGGTAAAATTAGTGAAATAATATTCACAAAATTACTAAAATACTGGCATGACAATTTCATTACATTTTTTTACTTTTAGTCATCATCAACCTATTATGTCCCCACCGAGGGGCACGGGTCTCTTCCCTGGGGAAGGTATAGGCCATACTCCACCACGGGGGCCAAGTCCGGATTGGTGGAGGCTTGTAAGACTAATGGCTGGTCTTACTGTCAGAAGTTTTCAAGCCGCCCTAAGGCCTCTGACTTGGCTTAACGACTGCCATCTATCGATAGATCGTCGACGGCAGCCGGCACCAACTGCGAAGAACGGAACCGCTTAAAGAAAGGAAATTACACCGGTATTTCTTAATCTAAGAGTACAGACAGCGGCCTTATCACTAAAAGTGATCTCTTCCAGACAACCAAATATAATATAAATACTATATAATATAAATATGAACTATCAATAGATACATACAAATAATATACACAAATAAATAATAATGTAAAAATACATATTTTTATAAATACATAGGTACATAAATTTATAAACCGTACACATAGGACATAAATAAAATACCAACAACAGCAACAGTCTTACAGTAAACCAGCGAGATAGTGGCCCTTCGCCATAGTTTTAAAAATTGGGAGCGACTTGGCTTTCCGCACCTCTACCGGTAGGTCCTTCCAGAGGCGGACTGCTTGCACTGTGAAGTGGTGCGATGGGATGGGATTTTTAGGAGAAGGTTTTGGGAGGAGCGAAGACTAAGGACATAAGAAGAGTGAAGGAATTCAAAGCGCTCTTTTAGATAGAAAGGAGTTCTTGGGTTAAACAGTAGATTTGCAATAGAGAAGAGAGAGTATGTGCGTATTCCGGCCGAGGCGGATTGGGAGCCACTTGAGCTGTGAACGAGGAGACGTGATCATATTTGCGCAGACCAAATATAAACCAGATGCAGAAGTTTAGTGTCGTTAAACTTAGGCTGACATTCAGAGACGAAAACTAAGCAAAGACTGGTGTCAGAAATGTCAAAATCACGTACTTAGAGACATTTCGTATTCAGAATCGAATCTTAGCAAGTTTAGTATGAAATGGTGCTTAGCTAAGTGTAAGTAGTCAATATCGGTGACTTTACGAACTTAGAACTGTCACTTCTAAGCCTTTTGTTCACAGACTACTCCAAACGTCATTTCACTGATGTTCTACGAGCATTGTCTGTGGGATTTTTTTATTCACTCTGACATATATATAAAATTGTATGATGTTGTCCTGCTCTCGTGTAGCAATGTCAAATTTAAAAAACCGGTAAGAACTACATCACTAAGAAATGATAGACAATATAGATGACTTTCTTAAGTACTGTGAATCATCTGTGAATACGAAAATTACGGCACTTTAATAAGTACGACTTTAGTTTACTTTGCTAAGACTGATCTAAGCGTGAACTTAGGATTCGTCTCTGAATGTCAGCCTTAGTGTCGTTAAAGATCACTCAGGCAGCCAAGGCTACGAGCGATTTTATTTTTAGTAACGATTGTTTATTAATAGTGTAGTAATTGAACGAAGTTGTAGTTCTCATGTGCTGTTGTAGTTGGTACCAGCGGCTCTACATTGCAACGCGAGCCATTCATCCGCTACCCACTCTACGAAATTGCGAGTAGATACAGCTGACAGTTTATGTCAGGTGCAGACTAAACTTGAGTTTTTAACAGGTACTTCTTATCCTAGCCTAGACCTCTAAAAAGTAGTTCTTTGACCCCTCTAGTTTATGTGTAAGTGCCGTTTACTACGTAAATGCAAAGACTTTCTTATAAGTTATAGGTAATTATAACTAAAACGCTTACTAAATCGTTAGATAGGTACCGAGAGATAAAATTCTTTATTGTACATATAAATTTCCTTTTCAATATTTTTCGTCGTTATTTCTGACTAATCATCATCATCATCAGCCCACCTGCCGTTATTTCTGACTCTTTACTTGCATTTATGGCCTGCTTCGACGACGGACTTTTCTCCGCGGACTTTTTTAACCGCTAAAATAGATCGCTTACAACTGTATCGAGTAACGCAAACGAGGGATTAAAAGTTGGTGCCTACCTACCGCGTACTAAAAATCCGCCGAATAACCGAGTAGGTATTTCGCACGCCCCATGTGCGTTGCGTACTTTTTTCTCCGCGGAGAAAAGTCCGTCGTCTGCGCAGGAATGGCCGGTCAAGTGTCGTATTTTACTTTGAAATATGTTCCAAGAATTGCTTATATTTGCTTACCGCCATGAGATATTTGCTTACTACCTACATATTTTAGAAGAATTCAGTCATTTATGGATGATGAAAGTCCGTAGCATAGTAACTGCGCAGGCCATTAGGTGATTGGCAGCGGAGCGGAGCAACGGAGCTCGCTACCTAAACGTTAGCTATCATGGTTATGGGAGGGATCCCCTCCCAAAAAGAATGCGATGACTTACCGATAGAAGCAATTTATAGTTTTAATAACCAAACGTAGGTATTGTTTGCTCAAATATTTTCACAACAATAAAAAACTAAAGAAGAATGACCGAAAAAGAAGGTACAGTTACCATTTCAATTTTCATTGTCCTATGAGCGAATAAGTCATACCATGGCTCGAAACAAAAATACGACTCCTAATTAGTGCAAACGTAAAAGATAATTTATACTTATTTTTTTATAGAATACCGAGTCGTCAACGTCTTTGATCAACAACAGCTTTAATCTTTGGAAAATATTAATTACCATTGAATTTTAAGTAGGTATTCACGTTTCACGAGTTTAAGTATGTACCTACCTACATTCATTCACGAATTTCATTCACGTGTGAAGCAACGTGGTCTAATTAGTCACACACTTATTAAAAAATACAAGAAATCAGTACGATCTTAATCAATACTCAGTTAGTATTCCTTGGTATTATTAATTATTTTATAAAAGTGTGGACAAGATGAACAGAAGTCCTCATCAAAGTGGCAGGGAGACGCTGGATGCAAGCCGCTTCCAACCGGTCTTTTTGGAAATCCATGGAGGAGGCCTATGTCCAGCAGTGGAGTTCTTGTGGCTGAATTATGATGATGATGAATATTCATTTATAAAATTGTAACCACCTATATTCACTGACCTTTAAAATTAAATGTAATTTGTAACATTACTGTCAATATTTAGGACACTTTCCATTTCCCTTTTCGATCGGTTTCCAGAATTCCTCGTGAATTCTTCAGCTTATATACATACCTTATACATATATAAATAGATAGAATATTATTTATTGTATGTACTACACCAGGAGTAAGTAATAATAAATAAGTACTGCCTACGCGTGTCTCCCTTTCGTTTTCAATTCATTCACGAGAGCGGTCGCTGGTCCCAATCTAAACACCAAGATGCAAGCAATTTACAGGGAAAAAACAGCTGTTTCTTTACAATACTGGCACTTATTTCCAACGCCATAGAGGCTAACGCGCCTGCAGCCGGCTCGAACTGTACTTGCGGTGGAGACGACGAATAGTGAAAGTGTTCGAGTTATGTAAAAAAATCGAATCTTTCCAATATATGCAGTTAAGGGGAAGCTTGCTGTTTTGTATTACAGTTCTTAAATGAATCTGCGGGAAGAATTTTGTTGTTTTTAAACCTACTTTATCGGAAAAAACACAATATAGAAAATATGGCGTAAGAAATGCACAAAGGCGAGCTTATTTCTGTGAGAGATTTCTTCTAGCAAACTATAGGGAGTCAAAGTGACGTTAGGGCCGGGACACATAAACACGATACGACGTCATGTCGTACCACGATGCGGCGTCGTTTCCCGATGCGACGTCGCGTCGTGGAAGTGTACAGTCGACAGCACGTCAACCTGCACATTTTAGTTGCAAAATCGCCCGTAATGCAACAGGGTAGAGTGCATGGGTGTATAGGATGCTGTGCTGTCGATTGTACGTTTCCACGACGCGACATCGCATCGTAAAACGACGTCGCATCGTGGTACGACACGACGTCGTATCATGTTTATGTGTCCCGGCCCTGAGACGAGTCTATCTACACGTGCAAAACATACACTATAGGTTCACTTAATGATGTTTTATATAGATTGATAGAATATTCTTTATTGTACTCATAAATTACTGTGAATTATTTACTGACAAATGTAGTAAGTATTGTTACTTTTGTAAGAATATTAAATAATGTTTTGACATTGCAAGTTTTGTCTTGAGCTTCTTAGGTCGATGGATATTCGTGCCAACTTATGTGTTAGATTTAAGGGAATTTGAGAAAAGATGCCTTTCTCTCTCCTACATTTGGCCGTGGCAGTGGCTAACATTATAAGTACATTGATAATACATTGACATTCAACTTACAGAATGTACGTTGAATTGAAATAAATTTCTGATTTCTGATATGCACGGACTTTTCTCACGAAAATCAAGGCCGCCAAAATCAAAATATAATATAATATAATATAATATAATATAATATAATATAATATAATATAATATAATATAATATAATATAATATAATATAATATAATATAATATAATATAATATAATATAATATAATATAATATAATATAATATAATATAATATAATATAATATAATATAATATAATATAATATAATATAATATAATATAATATAATATAATATAATATAATATAATATAATATAATATAATATAATATAAAATAATTAATATATAAATCAGTACGTAGGTAAGACAGTAAGTCAGTCAGGGATTAAGTTGATAATAATTATCGGCAACAAGAGATATAGGCCTTAACCCGCCAATACAAGATCGTAAAGAGTCCACCAAATCCACCGAAGGAGAATTCGCGTCCAGTTCCGTTTAACAACAAAACAGAGGCAACGAACTGTTACGTAACGGAATTTGTTTAATAACAAATAAGAGGCAATAAATTCTTACATAATGTCGAGCTTACAAAAATGCTCTACATGTGCCCAATACTTTGTTTATGGGGCTCTTGGTAAAGCGGAGGTGGCTCAGTGGGTGGAACAGTGGACTCGGAGAGGGCCCGGTTCGAATGCCAGTGCGGGCATGTACCAATGACTTTGTTTGAGATAAAGATAAACAGATTTACATATATGTCAAACAGTAAAGAAGGTTGGAGTTGACAATATTTAGTGCAGCATGTTTTGCCATAACAGGCGTACAAATTATTGTCAAAAATAAAATAAAATAAATAAACTCACGCCCGTTGTCCCCGAGGGGGTTGGCAGAGGCACCAATCACTAAATTATTGTCATTATCATAATAATATCATTATATAATATTAACTTCAGAATATGTCACAAATTCTATATAAATTAAATAAAATTCAAAGTCCTGACTGACTGATTCATTCACTCATCAACGCCCAGCCCAAGCCGTTGGACCTAGGAAGCCGAAATTTTGCACAGTGTCTACAATATAATTTTTTACAATTTTTGCCCTTTCGCTACTCTGGTTCGTAACCCACGATATATAACGTAGGCAAGGAATAAGACCGGATTTTATGAAATTCAACCCCTAAGGGGGCGAAAAGGGTTGCCAAAATTTGTATGGGAGGTATAAAAACGTAGTCTAATTTTCTTGAAACTTAAAATAAATACTCTTCAACACAGTTGATTGAACACGTGTTTCGCCGTTTTTCCTAAATTTAACCCTTAAGGGAGTGAACGGGGTTGCAAAATTTTGAACTAAAGTCCACGCGGACGGAGTCGCGGGCGAAAGCTAGTACAAAATAAAAACAAAACCATCCCATGCGATAATAAATTAAAATGTCAAAGTAGAGAGGTCACGAGGATTTTTTTAATCATAATTTCATTGTTAGGCACATAGTCAATAATTATTATCGGTCAGAATAGCATTTTTCAGTCAGTATTTTCTTTAATTTTGGCTTGAACAAGCTCAAGTTCAGTTCTCGTAATGCACTAGGTAGCTCATTGTAAATTACATGGCCCATACAAAATACACTCTTTTGCAGTAGTGCTGTATTCTTAGTTTTCTGAAGATAAAAAAGATAATTAATTTTGTCAAACACGAGATATGAGGTTGTCACATTGATTACGTTCTGTACATGCTTCGCCCATCGGGACTTACAAAATATCTAAGCTGCATACATTTGTAATGGCGACACCACACTTAGCCACTCGTATTTGCGTATTTGGCAAACATTAACCATACATTGCCGGGTATCCTTATGAATTCCAAGCGCTGATTTTTGTAAACCTGCAATGTATTATAAATCGTCGGCAAATACGCGAATATGAATAGCCAACTGTGGCGCCACTATGAAGTTGTAGTAGCAATAGCACTCGCTAATTGTGAAGGAAAACATTGTGAGAAAACCCTAGGGTCTAAGGTATCATACCTTAGCGCTTCCGCTTCCGGCAGACCTGCGGCCCGCGGTTGGATGACGTCGTTGAGTCGATGGGAGGTGGATGGTGGATGTGAATGGCGAGAGATCGCGTGAGATGGCATTTGGGGGAAAAGGCCTATACCCAGCAGTGGGCAGCGGTGGGCTGAACATGATGATGATGATAATGAAAACATATCCCTGGTGGTATATCTACCGGTTATACAAAATAAATTGAAATTCAAATATTTAAATATGTTATTCATGATTAACAAACATGTTTACTTCAAGAACTTCAAAGTTATTATTTTCACAATTAAATCGTTTTACTCACGATTTTACAACGTTTCGAGAATACGGTATTTGACAGTATCAACAAAAAAATATTTGAGATGCTCAACTCAAAATGCTCAATTACAAAATGATTAGGAAAATGTATTTATTTTAATCATTTACTAGTTATTACAATTTTTAAATAGATGAAACATAAAAAGAGTGCTCTGAAATGTGACTTCACAAGCAAGTATTTTCATACAAAATTCCGTTTTAAAAGTAACTCATTTGACATCCTGTCAAATACCCAATTATGGTTTCAGTACAATTTCTGTCTATAACATTTGTAAGTAAGTCTTTATTTTTTAAGATATTCAGTAAAAGCCTTGACCTTAAATGACTTTTCTATGACGTCAGGAAACACAGTTGAGTATGAATCCTTTGCCTTACTTAAAAAAAAAATACTAATGACATTTGGTTTTTTTATGCAGTTTTTTAACATGCTCTGATGATGTCACAAACACCAATATTTTAGAAAAATATTTGAAATAGATATTATTAACAAAACTCAAAAATAACGAAATTAGTTTCTTTAAATTGGCAATCATTTCAAAATAAATTCTAAAAACATAAATACCTATATACAGGGTTACAGGGAAAGTCGCACACAATATTAAAGGAGGTTATTATTTAGGTCATTTCTGATGGATTTTATTCTATTATATAGGGTCCGAAAATTAACCGTTATAGAGATATTGACTGTTAAAGATTTAAAAAAAATATCAAATTTTTTTGGCTTTTTGATTGATTTTATCTAAGGCTCATAAAGTGGTTTTTTTAATTTATTTAGTTAAAAGGCATGTCAATTGATAAAAAATATCAGCAAAAGCTGCATCTATTACTGACAGCTTTAAAAAACTGCTCGGCAACGGTTAGAATTAAATAATTTTTCTCTAAACATTTTTCACATTGAAGCTCTTAAAAAAAAATTAAGTATGGAACTTATTCTGCAAATAATTTTAAAACTTCTACGACTCTTTAACTATTCAAAAAGGTATAACATTTAATAGGTACGTGCATGAAATTTTAAAATAATGTTATCTGAGTAGGCTCTAGTGGTAGTTACCTACATTAATTAAAAACTAAACTAAAACTAAAAATTCACCGTTTGCCATCTTAAGTGACACTTGGCTAACGTTTTTCCGATGTAATAGCAAGTGATATACGTTTTTTAAAACCTAAAGAGACGTAGAAGTTTCTAAAACGCAAATCATTTGCAGAGCACGTATTAACACATCTACCACGGAAGAATCACACGAGCAGACTAACACAAAAATAATAGATAGATAGAATATTCTAAAAAAGAAATACTGAAATAGGTAGGTACCTGAACACCTGAGACAGCATGTCTCCAGAGCACAAAAAAGCCTATCTGACCTTTTTACATAGTTTAAAGGTGCCAGGATGTAAAAAGTTTTTTTTTTGTCTCGAAGTTCAGTTATGTAGATAACTACCTCTAGAGCCTACTCAAATAATATTATTTTAAAATTTCATGCACGTACCTATTAAATGTTATACCTTTTTGAATAGTTAAAGAGTCGTAGAAGTTTTTAAAATTATTTGCAGAATAAGTTCCATACGTAATTTTTTTTTAAGAGCTTCAATGTGAAAAATGTTTAGAGAAAAATTATTTAATTCTAACCGTTGCCGAGCAGTTTTTTAAAGCTGTTAGTAGTAGGTGCAGCTTTTGCTGATATTTTTTTATCAATTGACATGTCTTTTAACTAAATACATTAAAAAAACCACTTTATGAGCTCTATTCTGAGAAAAAATCAATCAAAAAGCCAAAAAAATTTGACAATTTTTTAAAATCTTTAACAGTCAATATCTCTATAACGGTTAATTTTCGGACCCTATATAATAGAATAAAATCCATCAGAAATGACCTAAATAATAACCACCTTTAATATTGTGTACGACTTTCCCTGTAACCCTGTATAAAATAGCAGCATGGGCAATTGTCAGACTAAAATATCAACTATAGTTGTATGAGAAATACGATCATTCTCACTATGTGAATGGTACAAAGGCCTTACTATTTACTGAATACACAACATCGATACATGCAGCACTTCCCTGAGACATCATCGCTTCTGTAACCTCGCAGCGACCATGACTCTCTAACCATGACTTTAGTGCGAGCGCATTCGAACAAACCAATCGCTTCTTTACCGATTGGGGCAATAGCGCTAAGGCGACGACAGTCACTTTAGTAGAGTCTGGCAAAGCCCAACGTCAGAGTGCGTATACTGAGTTTTTTCATTCACTTTCGATAGTGAGAGCGTTTGCGATTTGCATAGGAGTGACAAAGAGACAACTAGGTGGCGCGCTCTGTCACTCCTATACAAACTGCAAACGCTCTCGCTATCGAAATTGAATGACAAAACTCAGTATAAGCACTCAGAAGCATGTGGCCGTATGTTCAATTACGACGAAAATGATATTTATACCTTCAATCTCCGCTTGTCGAGGTCTTTCTAACCATCAGAGAAACATATTTCTATCTTACTCTATTAAAATAATAAAGAAATTTACAGAAAGCATTACATTTTTTTTAGAAATCGAGCCGATTTATTCACGAGTTTTTTTGCTACTCACCTGTAAAGTATAATAATGGCAAATCCGACCAAATGCTTCTAAGGTCGAGAACTTTGCAATGGAATGAAGTGGTAACCCCACAGATAGACTACTGCAGCAACACTCGCTTCTGTCACTTTCATTGTTAAACTTCTTCATCTTTACGAGCGATTTTAATATTGATCTGTTAGTTGAGAGCCCACTACACACCAAAATTATTAGCTTATTTAGATCATTTAACTTACAAAACCAGTTTAAAGAACCCACTAGAACAACGGCAACTAGTGCTACATGTATAGATAATGTGTTTTGCAACTGTGAGCATCTTGAAAAGAAAATTATAAATAACCTACAGTCAGATCATAGTGGTTTATTCATTGTTTTGCCTACAACAGTAGAAAAAGAATGCCAAGAAATAATTTGTAGGCCCATAACAGAGAGAAAAATTGAATTATTTAAAAGGAAATTAAGTACCCACATAGGCTTACTAAAATTTGATAGCAATGATCCCAACACATTATATAAAGAATTGTTTACCACAATAGCAAACGAATTCGAACAGGTTTTTAAAATTAGCGAAATTAAAGGTGTTAAAGGTGGTTTTTCAGAATGGGCCACTCCTGGTATACATAGAAGTAGAAAGAAATTGTATGAATTGTATGAAGAAAAACAATCAAATCAGGATCCGAGTTTTAAAGAATATGTAAAAAAATATTCTAAAACCTTTAAAAAAACCTGCTCTATAGCTAAAGCTCTCAGTATAAGTAAAAAAGTAGAAGCGTCATCGAATAAAATAAAAACGGTTTGGCAAATAATTAACAAGGAGACAGGCAAAACTAAACCTAGGGATCAAAATTTTGTACTAAGGGTAGATGGGAAAGTAGTTGACACAAGTGAGGATATCGCAAAAATATTCGAAAATTTCTTTACAAACATCCCCCTCAATATAACAGCGTGTTTAAATTCTTCCCCAGAGTCAGCAGAATCCTTGATGTTAGAAAATATAAAACCGTGCACAATAGCATTTCAATTCTCCCACGTTAGCCCCCAAACCATTTTGAAAGCATTTAAACAAATAAATATAAAGAAAACCGAAGATCTCTGGGGACTATCAGTTAAATTGATATCCACGGTAATTCATATCATGGCACCACACCTTGCTATAATTCTTAATAAATGTATTGATCAGGGGACGTTCCCTGATCTATTAAAGTTTAGTAAAATTGTTCCTTTATTTAAGTCAGGTGACAGTGATGATCCGAACAATTTTAGACCCGTAGCAATACTTCCAGTATTTAGTAAAGTATTTGAAAAAATCATTTTACACCAATTGCTGACACACTTCACATTAAATAAACTCTTTCATAAAAAACAATTCGGTTTCACTAAGGGTCGTTCAACGACAGACGCAGGTGTGGCGTTGATGAATCACATCTTTGATGCGTGGGAGGAGGCGCAGGATGCCATCGGGGTTTTCTGTGACCTATCCAAAGCTTTTGATTGCGTAGACCACAAAACCCTCCTTCGTAAGATGATCAGATACGGTCTCAGTAATAAATCTTTAGAACTTCTTAGATCGTATTTAGCTAATAGAGTGCAGAAAGTTGATATTAATGGAGTTAAGTCACCCGGATCCGATGTTAAAATAGGAGTTCCTCAGGGTTCAATTTTAGGGCCGTTCCTTTTCTTAGTGTATGTTAATGATCTGCCGTACCTAGTTGAGAAATTGTCACAAATAGTATTGTTTGCGGATGACACTTCTCTAATTTTAAAAATCAAGAGAGCTCAATCTAATTTAGACGATGTAAACAATGCTCTTTCTAAAATTCTGAACTGGTTTAACGTAAACAATCTTATGTTAAATGCCAAAAAAACAAAATGTATTAAGTTTTCATTGCCCAATGTCAAAAAAGTGGACACAAGTTTAACAATAGCTGGTGACAGACTAGACTTAGTTGAGACAACGGTGTTTTTAGGCATTACAATAGACTCAAAACTACAATGGGATCAACACATAGAAAAGTTAGCGGGTAGGTTGAGTTCAGCTGCATTTGCAGTTAGAAAAATTAGACAATTAACAGATGTAGAAACTGCGAGGCTAGTTTATTTCAGTTATTTCCACAGCATTATGTCATATGGTCTGCTACTATGGGGGCGGGCGGCAAATATAGAAACAATTTTTATTCTCCAAAAAAGGGCTATTAGAGGTATTTACAATTTACCTGCCAGACACTCACTACGTGAGTTTTTTAAGGAAATAGGAATTCTTACGCTAGCTTCCCAATATATATTCGATAACATAATGTATGTACGTAAAAACATAACTACATTTAAGCTAAACAGGGATATACATAACGTTAACACCAGAAATCGAAACAAAATTGCCTCATCTAGATTCAGATTAGCCAAGGTAAATACATCATTTGTAGGATATAGTGTACGTTTTTATAACAAAATTCCTGAAAGTATTCTATCCCTGCCAGGAAATAAATTTAAATTTGTTATTAAAACTGCGCTGTGTAAAAAGGCATACTACAGAATAGATGACTTTATAGATGATAAAAACCCTTGGCAGTAAACCAATTCCACAACGAGCTAGTTATTGGTATTCTAATAATATATAGGGTTTAATAAATTTCATACATATGTACAGACGCTGTGATTGCATATCAAAACTATGCTATTATTATAGATAACTGACAAGAACTTTATCACACAAGTTTGCCAAAGGCCATGCGAATGGTGGCGCGGTGGCCGGGTCGCCTATCTCCCTCTAATATGGTTGAGACTGGTGATGGCTGACCTCTGCGTTACGCTCGTGAACGGGTGCCGTCCGTGTGTCTGGCTGCAGCATTGGTGTTTTATTACCTTTTAAGAATATTAAATGATGTTTGACTTTGCAAGTATTTATTGCACTCATGGATCTTGAGATTCTTGGTATACGAACACTCATACCTAATTTGTATTAGCTTTAAGTTGATTTGAGAAAAGATGGTCAGAGTGGAGTTTTTTTTCGCTGCCTTTTTCTCCACTACAGACGGCCCTAAGGCAGCGGCTAACATTATACATAACTGTATGTACATTGACATTCAACAAGCAGAATGTAAATTCTTTACGTTGAAATAAAAAATTTTGAATTTTGAATTTGAATTTTAATGTTAATATAAATTCTTATCTAAGCCCGATTTAGTATCAAGACTATAATTGGGGTTATAAAAATAGAGATACCATAGCTTTTTTTAATATACAATATTTAAGCGATTGCAATGTTAGCTTTGTCAGACTTAAAACTAACGGCCTTAAATCACTTTATTCCCGATGCTTAGATATCTGGACGGACTCTTCCGCCAAAAATTTAAGGAAGTGTATCTATCTTCTATATAAATAAAATTCAAAGTCCTGACTGACTGATTCATTCACTCATCAACGCCCAGCCCAAGCCGTTGGACCTAGGAACCTGAAATTTTGCACAGAGGGTCTATATAATGTTGGCAAGGAATAAGACCGGATTTTATGAAATTCAACCCCTAAGGGGGCGAAAAGGGTTGCCAAAATTTGTATGGGAGGTATAAAGAATGTTGTCTAATTTTATTGAAACTTAAAATAAATACTCTTCAACACAATTGATTGAACATGTGTTTCGCCGTTTTTCTAAATTTAACCCTTAAGGGGAGTGAACGGGGTTGCAAAATTTTGAACTAAAGTCCACGCGAATGGAGTCGCGGGCGAAGGCTAGTACGAAATAAAGTTTATAATGTCTATTGTCTAGTGGTTACGTAAGTTTTAGTTCAAAAACGGCCTTATTTATAAAAAAATGTGATTCCACTAAAACAGCGCTTAGTGAGGCTTAGGTCGGTCATAAGACAGATCTTAATTAAGCTATGATTTATAAGTGGTTGTTGTTGTGTGTGCATGCTTTAGACCACAACTCAGTTTTTGTACCATATAACTTATATACATATTATTTAAGGTTGTGATCTGTTTTGTACACCTTATAAAATAAAATAAAATAAGTCTTATAATGTATTTTTTGTTTTTCTAGTGTGTACAATAAAGAGTTCTAATCTAACCTAATTTAATCAAGTCTCAACCTTAGAGCGCTTCGCTACTAAAGTCTCGTTAAATGTCCCTTAAACTTACTTTTTTTACCAGTACCTAAATATTTACAGACGGTTACATACTTTGCTTCTGGTCCCACACTAGGATATCCTGTGTCGTGGAAACCAGAAACAGCGACGTCACAAACATGTAAACATCCAAGACCTGGGTTATTTTTTTGTCCCCAGCCGGGATTTGAACCCGGGACCTCTCGCATGGTAGTCAGATGCACTAACCGCTGCGCCACAGTGCCTTTAATCTGTGGCGTGCACTGTACGAGTACACGTGAGTCAATGAATGTCAAACACAAAAGCTGTGTTTATCAGTGTTGCCAAATGAGGCGATAACAGCGGAGAAAAACTTAAATTACACATAGTTTTCTTCGTCTTAGGAGGTACATTTTCGATGTTCCATTGTGTTTTTAAGCATTTTCAGTTTAACATCGAGATTCGGTGCCCGAATCCAAGGTCACCCTGCATTATATAAGTACCTAAGGGCCCTGCCTCACCGGGATGCCATGGTCACGCCAGCGACCGTATCCAAGCAGCTAGTATTGAAATTATGTATGGTGCCTACCTCACTTGGCAACTGTTGGCGACGTCGCCATTCAATACAAACTGCCTGGATACGTGGTTACGTCGTCATGGCGTCCCAGTGAGGCAGGGCACTCATCTTCACGATGCCCACGGCGAAGCTAATAACGTCGCATTACGCTTGTGCTCACTCCTTGGCTAACAATTCGCTAATTATCTGTTAATGTCTATTTAAAGTATCTATAAAACGGATAACTCGTACAGGTGTTTGTAAATTTATGCTTAGGGTCACTCACACGAGGAGAGAATCTCATGTCAACATCTGATCAACCGTTATTTACTATTTCGTTAAGGCCGCCGTAATGCAACTCATTACGGGGTAGCCCGGAAGAGACTACCACAAATTAAAAAGAAACGTATTCTTCCCTTGCAAACCCCTTAAAACATGTTCTAGAAATAACTTCTAGGTTCAACGTCGCAAAAGTTGCTATACTTACTATTTTCTCATATAAACTTACCTACATTTTTTCAAAAACATGAACGATTTGGTTTCGGTCGTCGATCCCTCCTTAAGAGGTTTGAATAATCTTCGTGTACATATAAGAAAAAGAGAGGTTTTACTTGTCAAAAGAACAACTGACAATGAGGAACACTTCAGAATCTGGAATTAAAATATCGCTATTCCCTGTATACTTACGAAACCTTCGATTTTTTTCTGTAGTAAAACTAGTTCACATTGAGGGGTAGAACCCCAAGTTTTCTGACATGACAATGTGACACCAAAAAACGTAGACCTTCAAAGATTTTAATTTAGACAAAAAAAATGTCATAAATTAGGGCTCAATAAATTTATTTATATGTATGTTATAATAAGTAAAATAAATAAACTAACGCCCTCTATCCCCGAGGGGGTAGGCATTTATATATGTATATATAATTATATAAAAGGTATTTCAATGTTACCTACATTAAATTACGTTTTATTTCCAACTTTTCGGTATCATTGCAGATGGCGCGGGTAGACAGCAAATGTACCAATGACTTATTGAGAATCGAACCCTTGACTTGCGTGCTAGTCCATCAATTCTGTCACTTCACTCGCGGACGAGTTTTTCGCGTGCGACAAAATTTCCTCGTGCAGCGAGCCTTTGCCTAATTGATAGCGGAAAATGACGAAGGTTATTGGTGTAATACATCTAGGTATATCCTGCCCAGGCAGAAGGAGCCTATACAAGGTGTAACAAAATAACCATTACTATTTGAAAAGGTGGAAATTTACATCAAGGTACGAATTGGCCATGCAACTTATTTTTTATATTATGTTTTTTTGTAATTTATTTTGAAAATATAGACCATTTTAAGAAACTAATTTGGGTATTTTTGTGTTTTCTTCATTATGTCCATTTTTAATATTTTCCTAAATTTCGGTGTTTGTGACGTCATCAGAGCATGATTGTGGAGACAGTCCTTGCCTCCTTAGAAAAAAGAAAAACAATTGTCTTTAACGTCAGTTGATTTGGTTTGGTTTTTTTTTTTCGTAAGTAAGGCAAAGGATAAATACTAATACTGTCTTTGCTGACGTCATAGATACGTCATTTAGCAGCCCCCAGTGGGAATCGAACCCATAACCTCTGTATTGTATAGTCAACCCCCTTAACGGCTAGACCAACGAGGCAGATTCTAACCAGAAGACTTAAAGACTTCACCTTTCACTTCCACTCAAATTAATCAGACTATTATGTATAATAATAAAGCACACAAATTATTCACTACAAACTGCAACACAGGTCAATAGTCCCTGTGACTGAATCGATTAATAATCGTTCGGTTCATTCAACCGTGTCATCAAACCGACACGTTATTCATTCTTATGTCTAGCTTCATCGCCGTAATTGCGAAAATAACAATAATTATTGTTAGCACCCAATCATTACATACTGAGCAATTAAGTTATGATTTGCAATTACGTGACTTGATCTAGATACAGTGCAACCAGAGATATGATTAAAAATCTAATCCAAGTTATTTCTTGTCCAGTGGTCTGGGTGTCCAGGATAATTCCACTCTTCACTCCTGTATTCTCATCTGCTACGAGTAAGATAAGATAAGAGTAAGTAGCTTTGAGATAAACCAGCAATCGTTTAAAGCAGTAAACTAATTAAATATGTATTTAACGTAAACATTTACATACAGGCACATACATTGCTTCTGGTCCCAAACTAGGGTACTATGATTTTTTTAACTTTTTTTTAAATATTAAAAAATGTAGCACAATTTGGAACATAATAACGTCGAGAATAGGGATACTGAACTCTACAAGAAAAAAAAATATGGCAAGGATATAAACTAACACAACTAAAAATAATAATAATTCAATATTATTAATGTAATAATAAAAATAATATTAATTATATTTTGGATTCACACAGCTTATAATTGTTTTCAGTGAATAATATAAACAAATTTGATTTGATTTGATTTGAATATGGGCTACGGTAAGATTTATTAAAACTAATTAAATAGTTCACATTAAAAAAGTCCAACGTAAATAACTTAAACTTACTTAATTAACTTACTTAACTTAATCTCCAAGTAGATATACAATAACTCCGGTGCATAGGGATATTATTAACTTCATTCGGGATACAATTACTTGATTTTTTTCGTAGGAATACTTACAAAATCAAATTATAGGTACATAAGGGTAAAATACAAAGGTTATTTATATAAGTAGTAATATTTTCTTCTTCGGCCGAAAAGTGCTCGAATGGAGACCACATATCGGCAAGGGCAGCGTGGGACGACCGGCCACAAGATGGACAGACGATCTCATCCAAGTGGCAGGAAGACGCTGGAAGCAAGCCGCTTCCAAGCGGTCTTTTTGGAAATCCATGGAGGAGGCCTATGTCCAGCAGTGGACTTCTTGTGGCTGAATGATGATGATGAATATTTTCTTCTTAGGTTTGTGTTTTCTTATTGTGGCGTGTGTACTGCTTTCTTGCCTGTTTTCATATAAAGGTTTTTACCTAACACTCACAACCTTTTAACTGGATAGTCCAAATGCATACGTGTAGCACTACTTGCATCATCATCAACCCACCATGTCCCCACCGAGGGGCACGGGTCTCTTCCCTGAGGAAGGTATAGGCCATACTCGACCACGGGGCCAAGTCCGGATTGGTGGAGGCTTGTAAGACTAGTGGCTGGTCTTACTGTCAGAAGTTTTCAAGCCGCCCAAAGGCCTCTGACTTGGCTTAACGACTGCCATCTATCGACGGCAGCCGGCACCAACTGCTTAACGTGCCTTGCAAAGCTCGGAACCGCTCGGAAGAATGCCACTAGCGTTAGTCTTAGACAGTCACCCATCCATGCACCGAACGCGCCCTATATTGCTTAACCTTCGTGATCGTTTAAGATCACTCAGGCAGCCGGGGCTACGAACGACTACTTGCATCAATGTTGCCATATTCAGTCGTTACACATCTGTGCGACGAGTGAAGCTTCGAAATATAAAAAATACAGACACTTACTAACATAGCAATAAGAATCATTGTTAGTAGCCTTTCTTGCAACAAATGTGCCGTTTAAATAAATAAATTAAACACAAAAACACAAGCGGCTGGACTGAAGAAACTGTTTATCTTGGACTGCATATAGACGACCTAGAAAGGGCTAGGAAATGTTCTTGACCCAAAATACTGCAGCAAGCAGAGTCAATGGCAAATTTTATTTATATAAGAAGCTATTTAATTTTATCGTAGCGAGAATTCGAATGGGATTATCCTTCTTAGAATGTGACCATAGGGAGATACATGTCGTGCGCTCGTCATTTTATATGATTGTAATATAGAGCAGTCTCTGTGACCTCAACAACCCGAATTCGGAGATGACCTTGAGAGAGCATGTATTTATTTGTAATTAAATAAATATGTTTAAAGAATAATTGATCACAATGATTCATAATCGATTCAGCAAACATGTTAAATGTCACGGTTTCGTAGTTATCAGTAAGCAACTACTGTTCGGAAATATTAATGTATTTATAACAGAATGTAAGCATAATGATTAGCTAATTTCCGAATGAAAAAACTTGTCTAATTTGCATAAAAACAGCCGGCTGTTAGGCAATCGATTATTCGAGCTCGAATCGTGAGAATTGATTCGTCAAGGCGATCCGGGGTCAGGATAGGACCTACTTTCTACAAGACAAGGTTAAACTGTCATTAAAATCAAACATGTACGGTTACTGCAAAATGCTTTTTAATTGTAATTATCATCGCTTTTAAATAGGTAGCTGAGAAGAATCAATAAACCGGTACAAAAGAGCACCATTTAGAGAAAAAAACATATCTCTTGCGCTTTGTAAATAAAAAATAAACTTAAGAGACGTTATTGTACACACCTAAAATTAAATTTAAGACATTTCTTAAGAGCTCCAAATAGCAATAAATACACTTGAATATAAAATCTGCGCAGTCACGTTGAGAAAGTGACATTATGCAACCGTAATACGGTACACTTAGTAGGTAGGTAATAAAATTAAAAAATAAAATCACAACGTACTCTTACAATATTAAAGTACAAACCTAAAAGAAAAAGAAAATTACATTGACATGGCGTGGCTGACTTAAATTACACTTAACAATAGATTTAATTGCTAAAAAAGTTTTTAGTTTAGATCCTCCTTCACGCGCCGTCGATTTTCATGCTGGCCGTTTTGAACGACTACTTGCTTGCGCCTCTTACTTTTACTCTAAAAAAGATTGTTATGTCACAATGACATAAACCTTTTTGGTCACCTCGCATGCTCTACATAATCGAAGTCGTTCCTTTCTCGAGCAATCTTTACAGTTCTTACACTCTGTGAGTCTACAATCTTCGTCGAATGTCGATTTTGTCTTAATTCCTTTTTGTGCTCACAACTCTGACATAACATTTAGATGAAAACTCAAATCCGCGGCGCGAGCTCGGATCCACGCAATAAGTTACGCGACGTAAAATTTTAAATAAATAAAAACTAATAAATTAACTACGTTACTTAACAAACTTTCGACTTACATTACTAACCACAGCTATGTGTGTATTAAAGACTAATTTATAATTAGCTTTCCAAGCAATCACATTACAGACGCCATTTAAAAAAACGGTAACTTTCAAACGCACAGCACCAAAATAGTACTCCTACAACAAGCTTAAACCTCTTTTCATTCGGCTTACAAAATAACATTAAAGAACAGTGTAATCGCACTCGGCTTCCTCATATCTCGGCGTAAACAGATCGTGAAAGGCGTTATCCAATCCAGTGTTAGAAAGGAGTCATGCATTGCTGCGCGCTTTCTAACGAGAATACAACGCTAAGTCTGATATTCTACGTTGGCGGGCGGCCGCGTGGAAGCCCCTCGTACCATCAGGAACCAGCGGAGCCCTCGGCTCGAATCTCGGAGTGAAACTCAACCGCCTACCACCACATTCCGTACCGGAAAGGGAGCATCCAGAAAGCCTGCGGGCCAGCCATCCTTCTCCCGAACTAGCGCTGCCAGTACTAGCCTGACTAGCCCGTCTCGACCCACAGAAAAATGCGACGCCAGAGTCACCGGAGCTGTGGCTGCAATTGGAGATCCTTCGAGGCAGCCAGGTCTGTATCTCCGGAGACCTTGGCGCGAAGAAGCCGCTGGAGTTTCTCCTGTAGAAGGGGGTTCCGTATCTGTAGTCGTATTCTGGCTCCGAGCCACTGCAACACGAGGAGTATTCGCACTCGTGGCGGCGCGGTTGGGGCCGGCGGGTCGTGGTCGTCTTCCTTTTAGGCTCCCTGGGGACTCCGTTTAGCTCGTACACCTTCATGCCCTCGTCGTCCTGGTTCTGCAGACGTAGAGCCCCCCGCGCCGCCTCGGACTCCGTGAATTCGACTAACGCACACACACAATTTACTAAACTAGGGTTCTTGTTCAGGAACTGGCGCACATCGGCCGGGACTGGGTTCCCAGGTCTCAGGACGCGTACCAGGGCTATCTCGCCGCAGCTGGCGAATAATCTTGAGACGTTTTCGACAGTCGGACGGTCTATGGGCATCCTCACTGCCACGACGGTTCTCGACGGGGTTGTCTCATCGTACGCCGGTAGCGGGTCTATCCTTCGTAATTTAGTTCCCGGCTCGTTGATCTCCAACTTGGTTGACCTCTTCAACGCTTCCGCGACCACTCTCCAGTCCTTAGTCAGATGCTTAACACGTTTGAAACTAGAAATCAGCTTAAGGGACACGTATCCCTCCTTGTTCCTCCTCACATGCTTCAACAGGAAAGCGTCCTTAGTGATGTTTGCGTCTGAGAAGTAGAATTCAACTTGGGATACGATCCTGTTGGCCAGTTCTTCGTCGGGAGGGTTGTACGGGGGTTCCTGGACGTCGGGAGCGACCTCGCAGCCGGAGTCTTTCCCGTTTCCCGATCCAGTGTCGCTGGCTGAGTCCGAGAGGTCGGCGTGGTCATCGGTAGAGGGTCGTCGGTCAGTGGCGATTCCCTCGTCCGGGTCGGACAACTGGCTGGGGATAGTCCCCTCCATTTTTTCCGCGATTGTGTTTGCTAGCACCGAGTGGCCGTGTGATAGGCGTCACGGTTGGCTTGGGACTGAATGCGCGCGGCTTGGCACTGCGTCTTTTATAATTTTCTCCTGCGGTAGCGGTGTTAAGCCCTCGCGATGCGGTGGTCTGTGTTTGTGTGTTATTCGTGAGTCACCGCAGCGGCCAAAAGCTTGGCTTTTTGCGAGTGGCATCGGTAGAAAGGTGGTCGGAAGTTGAAGCTTGACATTGGACTCGCGCATGCGTTTTGTAAACAACGCTGCGGTAACTATTGTAGTATAGTGTGATGTCATGGTGTGCGGGAGGCATTTCTTTCGCACGTTTTGAATATTTGCTCTCCATTTGGTTTGTTACTCCAGCTACGTCGGTTTTTGTATCATTGTTTGCTTTGTTAACAATTTTATCGCGATCTTGCACTTGACTTTTAAACAAGTTATTTTCTCACAGGTTTTGGTGCGCTATATTTAATTTTAAGGTCATTGTATGCTTACCTCATCATCAGCATCGGCCTACGCTTGTCCACTGCTGGTCATAGCCCTCTCCCATTGCACGCCACTGAGCACGGTCCTCGGCTACTCTCAGCCAGCTCTTGCCAGCCGCCGTTGCTTACCTAACTGGCCTTTTTCACTATGAACTCTCTCTAGAAGGGAAATACCAATATAGGTACAATGTGTGTGGAAAACTTCACCCACCTCTCATAATTTCCTAGATAGGCACCAACAATAGCCGTCTACTTCGATAGACGAAGCTTCGGTTAAGCTACCTGTAAATAAATAAGTTATACTCAGCTTGTAAACCAGGTCGCGCAAACTGTCGATCTGTTTTCGTGTACTCTGAGCGAATTCACAAGGGTTACAATAGCTATCCTTTGTGACCTTAATACAACTATGGTCCCTGCCTCCTCCCAGGGTACAGGCGTAGTTATTAATGTATGATAAGATAAGAGAAGATAATTATTTTTTAATGTATGGTTTAAGATGCTACTCTGTCATATTAGGCGCAGCCTGTAAAGATAGTTGTAAGTGGATAAATAAATAATAAAGGAAATTATTATAATATGCATGTATATGTTCCATTGAAGGGCACAGGGCTTTTCTCAGAGGGAGAGATAGAGAGAGAGAGAGAGAGAGACAGGGAGAGTGAGCTTAATCAGCTCCCGTGCCCAATGCCAAATTGTAAGCTCTTGGGTTCACCTCAGTAAATAAGAGTCAGCTTTCGTCACGATGTTTTTCTTTACAGTTAGCGTGTGGTACTAAAAAAAAAATATTTTCAGTTTCAAACTTAATGTAGGTCACATTTTTAAGAATTACTTGTGCCGGGAAACTCCCGCTATTCCTAATTACTAATTGGTAAATGGTTTAGCCATACATAATTAAGTTGATTACAGTTGACAACTAATTGAAATTTAGCATGCAATAAAAATTAAGTACAATAAACTAATCTCAGAGAATCGAAAAACAATATATTACTATTATTATACTATTTTCAATTTGTATAAAGAAGTCTTAAACAATGGTATTGCTACCACGAATTCCTGAATTCAATGAAGTCAGCGTTCTGCCGTTGGGCTTCCACTGCTGCTTTAGCAATTTTTTTTTTTTAATTCATCAGTAAGACTTTCAACGCTAGTGGCATTTTTCCGAGCGGTTCCGTGCTTCGCATGGCATGTTACCCAGTTGGTGCCGGCTGCTGTCGATAGATGGCAGTCGTTAAGCCAAGTCAGAGGCCTTAGGGCGGCTCGAAAACTTCTGTCGGTAAGACCAGCCACTAGTCTTACAAGCCTCCACCAATCCGGACTTGGCCCCCGTGGTGGAGTATGGCCTATACCTTCCTCAGGGAAGAGACCCTTGCCCCTCGGTGGGGACATGGTGGGTGGATGATGATGATGTTGATGATGAAGACTTTCAAAGTGCGCAGTGCACTAAGCAGATATTGTAGTCTTCATCCTATTTTTAACTGACCGCGTTAGTTTTCATCCTTCATACTTTTTTTGTTAAAGGAAAGGGTAAAAAAAAATTTGTTGGTATGAAGTCATCGAACTCCTTAAAAATAGTTTTAGAAAATCCTACACGTAGGTACAATAAGTAACATTGCTTAAAAAGTAGTTGATTTTATATGTAGTTCGGCGAAGAACTAGCAAAGAGCCAGCCCAGTTAGTGACCGATAGCGAGAAGTAAGCGCGGTTTCTGAATTGAGAATTTCCTTAAGTAGGTAAACCTAAGTAACGTTCTGTCACGCTCTTTCCTGAGAAATATGACGAGACAGCACCACAGTTCGTGCTGTCTCGTAATTTTTCTCAGAAAAGTAGTTACTTAGCGAAATTCTCAGTTCAGAAACTGGCCCTGAGGACAAAACATACTTCGACCAAATAGGGGATGTATTAGCAAAGGGCAAGATAAAAAGTACCCGAAACCGACGTACGTGCGTGCAACGACTAATGAATGTCGATAATGCGAAAGTGATCTGTCAGGATCGTGGCAGCTGGCAGTCCCTGGTCTCTGCCTACCCGTCTGGGATACAGGCGTGAGCTTATGTACGTATGTATGTCCTGAGGACAAACCACCCTTGTTTAATCACCAATTCCCTGAAACAACGTAATATTTGAGTCCCACACAGTGTTACCAACCTAACAAGATTGGGCCGTCTAGTCAACTTAGTTGTGTAAACTGGAACTAATGAGATTTCAGCGCTATTACGTATGATTCAAGCATTCTCTGTGACTAATTTGGAGATTAATATTACATACGATGGTTGTTTCTCTTTTGTTTTTCGTGAGGGCTTCTTTTGTAAGTAAAGTATTAACCTGCAGTGAATGTAACATTACATTAACATTACATTAACATTACATTAACATTCCATAAAGTTACGCCTGCATCTTTGAGGGGTAAGCAGAGACCAGGGTGGCCACAAGAAAATATTTATTTATTTTATTATGTTGGTACTTAGTTTATTTTGTAGACGTATAACGTATATAGTTAGACCGGTTTTTTACTGCCCCGCCGACTCTCCAAGGTTTTCTGGAAGAAATATGTCATAGAGATAAGCTCGCCTTTGTAAATGTTATTTTTTATGAAAAGTTCTGTTCAATATCGTGTGCAATAAAGTCCAAATATGAATTGTAATAAATAATTTTATTTTATATTTAGTTTAGTTTTATTTAGATATCATTAATATAGGTATCTGTGCCACAGCAGTTAGCGCATCTACCTACCATGCCATGTCCAGGGATCGAACCCCGACTGGGAACAAAAAAAAAAACTCCAAATCTGGGATATTTACATGTTTGTGATGTCGCTGTTTCTGGTTCCCACAACACAGGGCATCCTAGAGCCAGAGCAATGTCTTTGCTTGTATGTATAAACTAGGGGGCGAGCCCCCTGCGCGCTTACGCGCGCCAACCCCCAGCCGCTGCGAGCTTCGCTCTCCGCGGCGCTTGGCCTAGGGCCTCGCTAGACACTATTGGTTGGGATTTGACGCGTGGGAACACGTGTGGAACAAGTAATGTATGAAACAATCAAACTTGAATGGCCAGGTGACCAACCCGAATGCATTAGTATTTAGGCAGCATCACGACGGACCTACCTAAGCAGTAGTTGCGGCTTCTGGCCGCCATCGGTAGTACTAAACAGGGGCGGTTTTCTTCAGAAAATTTGTTTTTTGGCATAAAATTCTCAAGTAATGTATGAAATAATCAAACTTGAATGGCCGGTCGGCCGGCCGTTGAGAGCATGTCTTCAGCATTCGCCGAGTTGGCTGCCGACTTTCTTGCGCAGAGGTCGAATAATGGCCGATTTTCGGGAGGCTATAGCTCAGCCGCCATTTTGAATTTTGAACAGACAACATTTTTTTTCTCAATCGGATGGCCCAAAAAATATTGTTTCAAAATTTGATCCAAATCGGTCGGTAAATATCAAAGTTAGCATATATGTCTAAGAGAATGCGTTCGAAATTCAAAAATCGGCTTCATAGGATGGCTGTATATCGCACCTTCCCTACAACTTTCTCATACATTTTTTTACGTTGCACCTACCGTTTCCGAGAAAACATATAGATGATTAATCAGTCAGTCAGTGAGTATACCGTGTTGCAGCTTTATATATTAGTAATGTTTATTTTGATTGAGAATACATACATAATATCTACCATTAATAATGATTACAATAAAATTATATGTGTGTAAAAGTGAGAGAAAAAATTCTAATTGTTGCATAATGTCTTGCTTTCAAATATTGTTAGCATATTGTAGTATTGTAATTTTTGTCTCATATTTTGTTGTGTGTTATTGGTATGGCAAATAAATTTTTCTCTATCTATCTAAAAATGTCGGTAAAACGTTCTTTAAAATTCGTTTTGAAATCTTTGAAATACCACATTTTAGTTAAAGTAGGCTATTTGACAGATTTCTGAACACCATCTCATATTTTTTTTGGTGTTCACGGAGTCCTCAGAAAGTGGTCATTTTAAATTCTTTCGTGTATTTCTTATAAAAAGGCAAAAGAAAATTTACTTTTTAAATAAGCCGCCAAAACGCTATCTTGGGCAATATGGCGTCGCACAGGAATTATGACGTCACTGGTGAGTAACCAAACCAGTGAACGTAAGAACGACATCAATGACGGACCCCATTTTTACTGAACTGTTACGTCATAATAGAATCGACCAATCCAGGCCGTTCTCGATACAATTATGAAATTTTATCCAGTGTTTTTTTATAATTCATCATTTTTTTAGTTAAAATGCTTTATAGCGGTTTTAAGACTCATAATTTATACGAATACTTTAAATTATATTGTTTTTCAACACTGTCAAATAGCCTATTCCACAATTTGTGTATTTATAACAAATGAAGAGCTATGCGGATGTTTGTAATTTAGCTAACTTAGTTTAGCGGATGTCGTTTGGTAACAAAAAATAGTTGGATGAAATGGAACATTCTCAACGTGACATTCAGGGCTTTAGACGACCTCTCTGGCGCAGCGGTTAGGGCATCAGCCTACCATGCGAGAGGTCTCGGGTTCGAATTCCGGCTGGGGATTAAAAACCACAGGTCTTGCATGTTTACATGTTTGTGATGTCACTGTTTCTGGTTCCCACGACACAGGGTATCCTAGTGTGGGGCCAGAAGAATGAAGAAGAAGAACCTATGTGCCTTTGCACCTAATTTTTAACACAAACACGTTATTTAAGTTACATTCTGTTATACACTAGACTTCAAGTCTGTATTGCAGAGACGGTGAGACTTACAGAAATCATTTTCGAAAGGTTCGGTAACGCTATAAGTAAAAGCTAAAGCTACAAAAAAGGAAACACGAAACAGATTAAACAATCAATATCTAGTAGAAAACATATAAAACAAATCTAACCTAAAATGTTACTCTAATACGTAATGGTTTCCAAAAGGTTTTATATCATTAAAAAAAGGCTACATATGTTTTGTTCTATATACAGCTATACGGATGTAATTTCTTTATAAAGAGTATAAATAATATGATCTTTAAACCAGATAAAGACGAAAAAGCGTGAACTTTTTTGGCTACATATTAAATATTTATTGGAAAATAGTGTATTTTTAGACAGCAGCATTTAATGTTTACTGAAAAGGTAATTAATTCAATTTTTATAACCCTTTAGATATATCGCGTGACTATCGCATTGCAATGTTATTAGTGCAAAAAATATCGCACGGACGCTATTCTGCAGTTTCTTTTTCAATTACGTTTATTTACATTTTATCCTTACCTTAATACTACAGATATATTTTCACTTACCCCTGCGTCATTTAGGGCAGAGGCTCTTAAAATTATTATGGATGTTTCATCTAAAAATTGAGGGTGAGTGTTTGGTTGTGAAGTCATAAATAATGTTGAACAATCCTTGGTCTAAGCCTGTGGCGTTTGTTTGATTTCTTAGTTTAATAGAGAAACATTATTGTAAAATGTGGATAAGGGAACGGAAAAGTTTTCAAATGGAAACCTTATAGCGGCAAGCGGAGCGTAGGACGACCAGCCACAAGGTGGACAGAGGATCTCATCCAGGTGGCAGGGAGACGTTGGATGCAAGCCGCTTCCTACCGGTCTTTTTGGAAATCCGTGGAGGAGGCCTATGTCCAGCAGTGGACTTCTTGTGGCTGAACGACGACGACGACGACGACGTGGATAGCGGAGCTGAATGTACAATTTACTATTCTGTTCAAAATACATTGTACTTCTGTTTGTTGCCCTTAATAAAGAAAATGAAAATAACCGCACTTTCTAAGCAGCCTATCCTATATACGTCCAACTAGTGAACATAGGCCTTCTCTTGGCAATTGCGATTGCTATCCATTCAATTAGCGATTGCATGCGCTGAGGTATGTGAATAGGTCAGACACTCAGGTTTCCGCACGACGATTTCCTTCACGGTTACTAATTCGCACCCCCGGTGCTAGACTGTCACTTTTGCTAAAATTGCAAAAATGAGTTAGCTAAATATGTAATAACTATTCTAAGGCACCCCTTTACTTGGTGCGATAAACGAAAGAAAGTTAAAAGTTGATGTTGTTGTAAAAGCTATTCATGTTGTTTAAATCTTGAAATATCATTAATATGTGAGCTATCAAATCTTTCAAACCTTCTCCTGAATAATTGCATTTTTGCAAAAGTGACAGTCTAGCACCGGGGGTGCGAATTGTACGCGAATTTTTCAAAACAAGATTTTTCAACTCAAAACGAGATTTCTTAACTAATTTTAATTCTGTTCTTAAACGTAAGAAATATAAACATTTACATACAGGCATTGCTTATGGCCCCAAACTAGGATAACCTGTGTCGTGGGAACCAGAAACAGCGACATCACTAACATGTAAACATCCAAGACCTGGGGTTTTTTGTCCATTACCGCGGCTCTCAAACCACCCAAATTTCAGCGTGTATCGCGTGACCATCTCTTCTACCAATAAAACGCTTTCGCAAAATACTTCACCGCAGAGTTCGCAGAATGGCCACTCGAGTCGGTTGCTTATGAACAATTAATACGAAGTCTATTATTATCACATCGTTGCATAACACGAGATGTCTCGCCTCTTCCTACATTCTGATGATTTGGATCGCGATTTAGCAATGCACCCGCTAAGTGCGGGCGAATGCCGCCGTGTGGAAACCCGCTGCCAAGTGTAACAAGATAGCATCGTGAGGAATTCGTCAACATTAGAACTATGCAAAGTTATGTTACAGGTTACCTACTTTGCAAAGATATTATGGGATAGCATTGGCTGGCCTAAATAGAAGGGGTGGTCCGTTCTTCCGTCCTTGTCATAATAATTGTTCTCCGTACCGAAAGAGCTACGAAATTACATTTAATATCGTCACTATTACCTGCGTACTAGGTCAACGGTCTCTTTGCCCTATTGTGAACAGGTCAACGAGTAAAATAAAAATATGGCGGCTTAGAATTAAATTTTGTTTTTTGTTTTAAGTGCAAATTAACAGTTCTTAGATTCTTTTCAGAAATGTTTAATTTGTAGTTCATTACGGGACATTTATATTGACTGCAAAGTTAAGTTAAAAGCGAAGTCCTATTTCGTACTTGTTTCGACCTTAAAGTTAGTCTTACCAAATTTCTTTCTTTACGTATATTACGTATCTATATTATTATGCTTCATAATCTGCCTGAGAAACTCTACTTACTCATCATCATCAGCCTACGCTTGTCCACTGCTGTATATGCCTCTCCCATTTCACGCCACTGTGCACGGTCCTCGGCTACTCTCATCTAGATCTTGCCAGCCGCCCTGCGAAGATCATCGCTCCACCGAGTCTGAGGACGTCCTACACTACGTTTACCGATCCGCGGTGTCCACTCAAGAACTGTATGTAGGCATAACAGCCTGCATACATCAGACTTGTAGGCCGTCTCTCAGAGAGGAAGAGAGAATTTGAGCTTAATAAGCAATTCACCACGCGTTCCCATCGCCGATTCGAAATTTCAAGAGTTACTACTTCACTGTAGTGGTGTCTCGTTAAATTTCTGAGAAAAGAGCGTGACAGTACTTTACATAAGTATTTCTTCATCATGATCATCAACCCATTTTGTCCCCGCCGAGGGGCACGGGTCTCTTCCCTGAGGAAGGTATAGGGCATACTCCACCACGGGGGCCAAGTCCGGATTGGTGGAGGCTTGTAAGACTAGTATTTACTTAGTAAAAAACTCACTTCAGAAACCGGTCCTGAAGGTCTTGGACACACCTCAGGTTTTCTGACGATGTTTTCCATTATAGTTAGCGAGTGGCGTAAGAAGTGCCTGGCACATATTTGGACACAGAACGCTGTTGCAGACCTGTAGATAGTTAACATCGATATAATATTTTAAAACACACTTAATTGAGGTTCAGAAATTAGCAGCGATTTCCAGAGCGGAAAACCATAATCTAGAAATACGGCACTTGCTCGTGAAGAAATATCTCTGTTACTTTGAAAGAGTAATTTTTTCGTAACTAAGCAGCCTACCTAAGAAAAGCCACACCTCCACACAAAATTAATCGTAATCTTTCCAATACTAGTGGCCAAACCAAATTGAACATTCCGTTTAATTATTTTAACAGCCTTTTTCCGACAATGGGTTGGCATTTTCAGCCTGTAACCTTATCTGACATAGGTAATTCGGCTTTAGTAGGTTGCATCACACCATTTTCTTTAGGTTTCACTAATCAATACTGTCCTAGTGAGAGGCGCCATTCGAAATGATAGATGGAGAGCTTTGGCCAATTTTTATTTCTAATTGAAGAGATGATTTTGTACATTTAATTGACTACTTTTGTGTTATCATTCAGGATAATTTTAATGGTGCCTATTTTATATTTTTAACAATGTATTAAAAGGGATGGGCTAAAAACTAGCGCCGCGACTAGGCATGCAGTCAAGCAATAAAGCTGAGCCCGCTCCTTTTTACCACAAACGCGTGAATGAAAAGAAACATCATCATCCACGGATTATGTCACCACCGAGGGGCATGGGTCTCTTCCCTGAGGAAGGTATAGGGCATACTCCACCACGGGGGCCAAGTCCGCATTGGTGGAGACTTGTAAGACTAGTGGCTGGTCTTACTGTCAGAAGTTTTCAAACCGCCCTAAGGCCTCTGACTTGGCTTAACGACTGTCATTTATCGACGACAGCCAGCACCAACTGGTTAACGTGCCTTGCGAAGCACAGAACCGCTCGGAAAAATGCCACAAGCGTTAGTCATAGACGGTGCCCCAAGCATATTATTTATTATTGTAAAATTTAGCTAATTAAATTATTTTCACTTTCAAATGACTATTGAAGGATTTAGGATGTTTCAAAATACCCCCATGGCTTTCAGATTGCTCTTGAGCGACCATTTCTAAATGCCGTTCTACATACAGGCACATACATTGCTTCTGGCACCGCACTAGGTGTCGAGTCGTGCGAACCAGAAACAGCGATATCACACACGTGTAAACATCCGAGACCTGGGGTTTTTTTTACTCAGCCGAGGTTCGAAACCGGGACCTATCGCATGTTAGGCAGATGCTCTAACCGTTGCACCACAGAGGTCGTCGTGTGCGATAAAGAGCTATTTTATGCGATGATCAAATTACTGAGTCACTTGGCGCCGATTTCTAAAAATGAGAATTTACACTAATTAAATACTTAAATAACGTTCTGTCTCGCTCTTCTCTAAAGAAATTTGACGAGACAGCACTACAAATTAAGTAAGAAAGGCCCAGATGCAGAAGTCCCTAAGTCCAATCACTTGACTAGGGACTTAGGGACTTCTGCATCTGGCCCATAAGCCCGTAAGTCCCTACTCGAGTTATGGGACTTAGGGGCTTCTGGGCCAGATCAAGAAGAGTTATGGGACTTAGGGGCTTCTGGATCTGGCCCAGAAGCCCCTAAGTCCCATAACTCGAGTAGGGACTTAGGGACTTCTGGATCTAGCCCAGAAGCCCCTAAGTCCCATAACTCGAGTAGGGACTTAGGGACTTCTGTATCTGGCCCAGAAGCCCCTAAGTCCCATAACTCGAGTAGGGACTTAGGGACTTCTGGATCTAGCCCAGAAGCCCCTAAGTCCCATAACTCGAGTAGGGACTTAGGGACTTCTGTATCTGGCCCAGAAGCCCTTAAGTCCAATCACTTGACTAGGGACTTAGGGACTTCTGCATCTGGCCCATAAGCCCCTAAGTCCCTACTCGAGTTATGGGACTTAGGGGCTTCTGGGCGAGATCAAGAAGAGTTATGGGACTTAGGGGCTTCTGGATCTGGCCCAGAAGCCCCTAAGTCCCATAACTCGAGTGGGGACTTAGGGACTTCTGGATCTGGCCCAGAAGCCCCTAAGTCCCATAACTCGAGTAGGGACTTTTGCATCTGGTCCTTTCAATTACTTAGCCAATTTCCCAACTGTGAAACCGGCTCTTGGTCTACTTTTGAGTGCTAAATCGCTTTTTTTATTCCTGTTAGCTAAGTGAACTTTTCGTGTCTCACTATTTTGTTTCAGTCAATACCTGTCATACGATTTTCGCCAAGTTGCGAGGTGTCAGGTCATGGAACTCCCGGATTGGGGGCATGGCAACTTAGCGAAGAAGTGCGGGAACATTCTGATTGGATATACTTACCTATTGGGGGCAAAAGGGGCCGGTAGTTTACCTCGTGATCAGTTTCTATTTGCCGCCTAAAAGACGCTTAAGAACTTTTGAAACAATTCGTTTAGAGTTTTTTTAGAGGCAATAAGCTTAAGAAACTAATAACAGGGGATGACACTTAATTCTTGAATTATGTATTTATGAGATGAAGGATTAATTGTTATAATAACGTCGAGAATATTTTATTTTATTTTTATTTATATTTAATAGGTAAGCCAACGGCCCTCTTATAAAACATTTACACTTAATTAAAATTAAACAGTTTTAGCCTCATAAGATTGCCAATTAACACACAGCATTCTTACTTAATTCTAGTTAGTAGGTACTAAAAGTAATTAAACATTGTGTTAAACATAACAAAAGTCTACGTTCTAGACATATAAAACTTAAAATTTTTATAAAATTTTACACAAGAAACTTGAGAATCTTGAGAATAAAAATTTCACTTAAGAAACAATTTAAATACATACTTCAGGAACAGGAACAGGACAGTAATAATTTGCTCACTTTAAACTTAAAACTAGAAAAACTATCGCAGTGGATGTCCACATCATCCTCTATGTTTGTATATGTTTAATAGAGTTAATAGAGATACTGAACTCTCCAAGAAAAAATAGCTAGCACGGATATGAACTGATAAAATTAAAAACATTGATAATTCATGGACATATGGAAAGTATAAAGAAAGAAAGCTTCCAAAACAGACATATCGGGCGAATGTGAGTGGAAGGGCCGGCCAGAGGGCAGGGACGCCCCAGGCGGACTTACTTCGACCAAACAGACGATGTATTAGCAAAGGGCAAGATAAAAAGTACCCGAAACCGGCGTGCGTGTATCAAGAACTAAGGAATGTCGATGAAGCTAAAGTTATTTATCAGGATCGCGGCAGGTGGAATCCCTGGTATACAGGTGCCTACCCCTCTGGTATACAGGCGTAAGCTTATTTCATACGTAAGTAATGACGTAGGAGGCCAAACAACTTCATAGCTTCAAGTAGGTATTTTTATTATTATTATTATTCTTAAACAAAATCTTACAGCATTACATTACAGCTTAAACTAATGCGCTATAAGACTTAATGTACATGATTATACTTTACACAGTTAGCACAATATGACACTAAATAGAAACAGTCCTATACTTAGAAACAAGACAGAAACATTATCGTATAACTCCATCCTATCTTTCGCAAAACCTCAAACACTCACTGCGTACAGCTGGCCATTCATCGTCAAACACATCACAGTCAGGTGCTGATGCGAGGAGCTCATTGAGATACAGCAAAGCGCGGATAAACGGCGAGTTCCTATGCGATACAGTGCGAGCCAGCGGTACCGCTAACAGATCATTATGACGCGGTCGGAAATTGTATCTAGGCAGGGGAGGCACGTATAGCCTCACCGTGTTTCAATAAACACCAACACCATGGAATGAAACCTATGCTAGTAGGTACGTTCCTTCCTACATGTGCAAAAATAATATAATAAAAAACGCGTTTTTTTTTTCAACAGGCTCATCACGTCGAGACCTTGGCCTTGTCTCCGATAACAATAAAAAACAAAATTCAAGATGGCGGTTCAACGCGTTAATGTCACTTGAATTATACGGTTATTTCAATAGCCACGTCAGTAGCCTCGGTGGCGCAGTAGGCAGCGCGTAAGTCTCATAATCTTAAGGTCGTGAGTTCGATCCTCACCCGGGGCAGCCCATTTTTGAGATTTTGTTTTTATTATTTTAGCTTTTTGTTTAATTAATTACTGTCTACGCCTGTTCGTTTCTCACAACTTTGGTTTGGTCTGTAAAAAAATAGGAGAACCGTCCATTCTAATATAACTCGCGATCATAGCAGTAATTAATACGCACGTGTAACAAAACATATCCAAAAACGGATGCAACCAATTTTATTATGACGAAAGTTTAGAAAATTCGAAATAAATATCCATTGTGTATTTCGCAACTTTAATATAGAGCAGCTATACGATCCCCAATACGAAATTAGTTACTATTGACCACAGAACAGAACTCCCTCTTTCTGTTGGAGATATATATTATACCCTGTATTGTCAAACTCACTACACTCTCAAAATTAAGAAGAAGAAAAACGTTTATACTACACCTGCCTGGAAAGTACCTTGATACTTTATCAAATTTACGGTAGAAAGTACGTCATTGCATATCGAACAAATATGCGGGGAGAAAACGCATCTGAGCGGGAGAGAAAAGTGTATGAAAATCCATTTCTTACGTGGTTTTTCTTTTTTAATTTTGGGTAAGACTATGCGCCGGTAACCTAAATATCAAAATCCAAAAAGTTTTTACAGTGAGTTTTTATCTCCAAGTTCGCAAAATGACACTGGCCACTAGCAACAATTTCAATATAAATTTCAATTAGTAAAGATTTCGTTTTTTATTTTCCTTGTAGGTGTAGTATAAAGCACTATGTATCACTCGAGAGAAACTGCGATTCCCGATCTCAGGTGTTTTAAAGCCCTCGCCTACGGCTCGGGCTTCAAACGACACCCTCGACGGTAATCGGTCACTTTCTCCTCTCGGTGAACAATGTACTATTATTACATCGACAAGACACATCACAGAAACAAAATAAATAAGCCAAATTCAAGGAGGGGATGGTCAATCGCGTTTAGAATACAGGAAAAATATAAAGAACTAATTTTTAATAAAATTATAAAAAAAGTATTGCCAATAAATTTTAATGAGTCTATTATTTACTACACGAATTGATTGATTGATTGATGATTTTGATGAGGTTTCGCTTTAATTATTTTTAAACTAATTACTATGGATGGACGGACAGTTAACTTTTCTGTATAACAGATAACAGTTATAAACACAAATAAAAATTGCAACAAAAAAAAAAGTTTATTTTTATATTTTTTCCGTATTCTAGACACGACTCTTAACCACCCCCTTGAATTTGGCTCGTACCTTTTTACACCTGTATAACGCGGCAAAAAAAAATTATAACAAAACCATACATTAGTCTGGGGTGTATCTAGGTGGCCACAAAAGTGCCTCAGCTTACCCCCTCAAGGATATGCGCGGGCGCATCTAAGACGACAATTTAACACGTAACTTTTACTTCCTTCCACACTTCCCGCGCGCAGCGTGTGAACGGCGTTACAATTTTGGCACAGAGAGACTAGCATTGACCTCAGCGCGGCATTGATTGCCGCACGATCCGCGAATGCTAAACAGAAGCAGGTTCGATTCCTTGTTTACGACGCTCAGACATGACTCACGCTCATCTGCGGATAGACAGATCGGTGAATATCATTTGGGTAATTTAGGTGCGAGATTCCACTTATTTTATGGCACGGTTATTTGATTATTGTGGGTAATGTATCGCGGAGGATTCTTAATAAGGAAGTTTTCTTAGAGATTAGGTGAACTGTATAGTCTAAGGTCTTGCAGAGGCGTGATTACATTCGGATGGGATAACCCAATCAGACATGGCAGATGCTCTAAAACTATCTGTATAAAACACGCGATCATGTGGCGATCACTGAGATTGCACGCCTGTTGCGAAGACTAACTAAAGACAAAACAGTTTCTTTACAAGACCGTGTAATCTATTTAATTCCTTAAGTGATAGTTTAGATATAGGTCTTTTTATCTGGATCTGGATGCAAGCCGCTTCCAACCGGTCTTTTTGGAAATCCATGGAGGAGGCCTATGTCCCGCAGTGGACTTCTTGTGGCTGAATGATGATGATGAGATCTTTTTAATTCAAACATAACCACACTGAGGCAAAAAATCACCAAACATAATTTCTGTTCCCTTTCTGACACGTGAACAAGAAATATTCTTCTTGGAGATACGAGATCTAGTTGTTTAATTTGGTGTTATGGTAGTGGTGAATTTTCTTTTCCCAATTAAAAACCATTCAAGGGCGTGTTCTTGGTGCTGTAGTGTAGTTTAAACTTTTAGTTCCACCTTATTAATACTTTCACTTATTGTCACATTGTTACCTATGCGGAAACTCATTTTCATCTTTTAGTTAGATCAAGTATCTGATTATTTGTAATGTAAGCTGCAAGTATCCCAAGAAAAATTTAAAAAAAAGTAAGTTGTAGATCCCTCCACCGCACCAGGCAGAGGCCTAATTCCTTTCCAACCAATCTCGGTACAAATGCCAAAAACTCATAAGATATAGTAATTTGATAACGGCCTAATCCGAATTGCATCAGCTCTTAAAATTCACTTAAGTGGCCACTTAAATTTATTTTTGTATAAAAAAGTGTATAACTTAAACTAGAATTGAGAACACTTTCTTAACAGTTCTAGTTTCTCGACTTAAGGCTGACTTGCACAAGAGTTAACTCAAAACAGCTGTGAGAAATTAATATAAACATTATTTACTTACATCAGTCTTATTTATGATAAGTTGACTCCCGAAACACTCACAAAACGAACTGAAAGTAGGCCTTAAGTCTGGAAAGTCTGGAAAGTCAAATTTAACTTGTTAGTTCGTCGTCGTCAACCCATTATGTCCCCACCGAGAGGCACGGGTCTCTTCCCTGAGGAAGGTATAGGCCATACTCTACCACAGGGGCCAAGTCCGGATTGGTGGAGGCTTGTAAGACTAGTGGCTGGTCTTACTGTCAGAGTTTTCAAGCCGCCCTAATAATCATGCCCTTTGCTAATACATCCCCTATTTGGTTCCTCGTTAGGCCTCTGACTTGGCTTAACGACTGTCATCTATCGACGGCAGCTGGCACCAACTGCTTAACGTGAATTGCGAAGCGAATCGCTCGGAAAAATGCCACTAGCATTAACTCTTGTTAGTTAAGTTTTTGTTTATTCCGGACGCCAACCAGCTATTTACTATTCAAAGTAAGCAAACCTCCGAAGATACGGATGTTTACTGATTATTTGATAAATAATATTCATGATACTTTCTGACTATTTATGTAAGAAAACCCACGAATCCTGATTGACCAGAAATAAATAACGCAGAACTGCTTACTTGTTTACTTCATGTTAACGTTACTAATAACATCGTTCGCAAATACTTAAAAGTAAGTAAACAGCCTGTATACGTCCCACAGTAGGCAAAAAAGAAGATAAAAAAGGAAAAAGAGAAAAGAAGACTAGGGCCTTCTCTGGAAGAGAGAGTATAATAAATGCCTAGTAAGCAAGTGTTTTGGCATTTTTTCGAGCTGTTCCGTGCTTCGCAAGGCACGTTAAGCAGTTGGTGCCGGCTGCCGTCGATAGATGGTACACGTCAGGCCAAGTCAAAGAAAGGCCTTAGGGCGGCTTGAAAACTTCTGACACTAAGACCAGCCACTAGTCTTACAAGCCTCCCTCCACCAATCCGGACTTGGCCCCCGTGGTGGAATATGGCCTATACCTTCCTCAGGGAAGAGACCCGTGCCCCTCGGTGGGGACATAATGGGTTGATGATGAATGATCATGAATGAAACGGAGACACGGTGATGATGATGATGTCCTCCACAACGAATCCGTCGAGGTGATTTAGACCCGAGCATGCGCACGGATGTGAGATGCAAATCCGAATTTGTTTTTAAATATACGGTCATAGCTGAATGCTGAGCCGTTTATGAAAAAACACACGTCACGTGAACCAACCGAGTGATCAGTCTGTCATTTCAAACTGCCAAACTTCGGACACTAACACCAGCCACTAGTCTTACAAGCCTCCCTCCACCAATCCGGACTTGGCCCCCATGGTGGAGTATGGCCTATACCTTCCTCAGGGAAGAGACCCGTCCCCCTCGGTGGGGACATAATGGGTTGCTGATGAAGCATGTTTTAATAAAATTACAGCGCTACAGTGTACAGTCCAAACGGTAATTGGTGGAGGGCTGGCCTATCCTCTATCATAAAAATAAAAATATTTTTAGTAAAAGTCTTATAATTTTGCGAGATATCAAAGATTTTTTTTTATAATATTACTTTTTCGTGTGGGGTCATTCTACTTTTTAGTGCAGGTTTTTGTGTCCCCCAGACAAAAAAATCTAGATTTGCCATTTTCTTCATAAAATTTAAAAATATTGCGCAATACACGAAACTTCCGTAATATTTCCTTTACTTCTTTTAACATTTATATTTAAATATTTTGCCTATTTTAAGATAATTAAGGGTAACAAAGTGGAGTTTTATGGTAACATAGTTGTTTTCCATAGTATTGCAAAGTGTCCCCGACCTAATACGCGGACTAACTTAACCAAAAAAAGTGTTCTTATTGCAGTGTAGTCCTATGTTTCAAAAATTTATTAAGTTTATTTGATATGTTTGCGTTTTTTATGTAGGCCTCATATATTTTTAAACGATTTATTTCTTTTTCAAAATAATTACTTTAGTTTTGTCCCTAAGGAAGAAGCTCAATACGGTACTACTATGTTACTGGTATTTCTTAAAAAAATCGTTAGATGTCGCTGTACCGCCACTGGTCGGGTCGATTGGGTAGGTTGCGCATTACAAGAGCGGGGTGGAGGGGAATGGCAGTAAGCCACGTGTCGCCACTCAGTCGCCGCCATGTTGTGAATCAAGACGCGTGTGTTTATTTGGTGTGCACTTTGTTACCCGGCGAAAAGGTAAGTTTCTAAACTTTTACTTTATGTTTTAACTGTTGAGACGTGGCATTTATGTCACTTAATTGTATTCTATTGTTGGATTTGCAAATTATATGGTCATTTCGTAAATATCAGGTAGCATCATGTTATTTTACAACTGTGTTACCGGCCCACTTTGTTACTCTGCTGTGGTAACGCAGTTGTAAAGATGGTAACGCAGTTGTAAATATACTCTGTCACTGATTCTTTCTAATTTTATTTAACTTGATTAGTTCGTATCGACCCACAGGTTAATATTTTAACAATTTTACAATTGTTTGCTGACTTACTTTAATTGTTGACGGTAAAATTAGTACTACAATGCCATGTTTTTATCTTTTACAGAAGATCATGCCGCTAACTCCAGCCGAAAAACAACGTCGGTACCGAAACAAGCGAAAATTAGACCCTGTTAAAGATGAGGACGCAAGAAAAAAGGCTCTAGAAAGGTACCACAAAACAAAACGCCTTGTCAAAGACTTAACATCACGTGAACATCGCCAATGCAAGAGAAAATGGCGGGTCGCTAACAGCAAAAGAAGAGCCCGCATTCATGCCCTGCAATCTATTACAAGAAACACTCCGGAATTGACCCCTCAACCTGATGTACCTCATGTGAACACTCCACCAACAGGACAAAATGCACCAAATATTCCTGAAAATCGTCCGATACCCGATTCTCGCAGATTGCGCACACCTTCTTTGTCTCCATCTCCATTGTCTTCGCGCCAGAAAGCCACTCGAAAAAATTCTCATGAACGGATGCCTAGACAATCACTATTTCTATCTCGTTCGGCTAAGGAACAATCAACATCAACGGTGACTTCACCTGCATCAGCTTCTGTTTCTGCGCAGAATCGTGGACGTAAACAAGTAAGAAGGGACAGAACTAAACTCTATAGAGAAAACGTAAATCTGAAAGAAAAGCTAGAGGCAGCTGAGCGAAAATATCAAAAGTATAAGAAGAAATGCCATAGATTAAACCGAAGTAAAGCGAATAAAGCAACGGAAACTGACAAAACAGCTGAAAAGTACAAAATTTTGACGAGTGCGATAAAAGAACGGTACAAGAAAATAAAGAGTCGAAAAGAAAGAAGAATTTTCACGAAAATATTTGAAGAACAGACGATTGCGGCATCGAGAAAGAAACTTGATATACTTCGGGAAACCCTTGACCTGCAACAGGGATATTTTAGAAAAAACACACTGACTTCAAAAACGATGATATTACGAGCAAAAGTAATTGAATTCTTCAAACGGGATGACATCTCTAGAGCCACTGCAGGTAAAAAGGAAACAATTACATTTAAACAAGAAAAAGTACAAAGAAGATACTTACTAGACACGATGAAGAACCTCTATAAGTCGTTTAAAAAAGAAAATCCGAATTTGAAATGTTCCTACAGTTACTTTTCCAGTCTCAGACCATTCTTTGTTCTTACGCCATCAATTAGCGCCAGAGAAACATGTCTGTGTAAAATGCATACCAACATTCAACACATGGCCAATTGTCTGCACAAACACAAATGCATTGTAAGTTCTGATCTTAACCAAATTTTATCAGATCGGGTTTGTTCGGCGGATTCTTTGCCTTGCATGACAAGCAAATGTGATGATTGTTCTGAAAAAAAGACTAATTATAATAATGCTGTTGAAACTGATTTAAAAGTAAAATGGCCACAATGGGTAAGAAAGACTGAAATGATAGAAAAGGACGGAAAGAAAATAAAAATATCTAAAAATGTTCCTGAATTTATCGAAGGCACAGTAAAAGATCTAATTGATTCGTTTGAAGCGTGTGTCAAAGACTTTGCACGCCATGTATATTTCATCAAAACACAGCACAGAAATTACAGAAAGTGCATCGATGGACTTGGTGAAGATGAACTAGTTATGCACATAGATTTTAGTGAGAACTACAATTGTAAAATGCATCAAGAAATTCAAGGCCACCACTTTGGTAGTTCACGGAATCAGGTGTCTTTGCATACTGGAGTGTACTACATCAAGGGGCATAATTCTAATATTGATGTGCATTCCTTCTGTACTATATCTGAAAACAGATCGCATAATCCGGCTGCCATTTGGGCACATCTACATCCAGTGCTCCACATGATTAATGCAGAGTATCCTGGGGTAAAATTTATTCATTTCTTTTCTGATGGCCCAGCTACACAGTATAGACAAAAACAAAACTTTTAATTTATGTGTACAAGACTTTTCGACAACTATGGCTGTAAAAAATTCACTTGGAACTATTTTGAAGCAGGCCATGGAAAAGGCGCTGCTGATGGTGTTGGTGGGTTTTTGAAACGCACGGCTGATCAATTAGTCGCTACTGGACAAGACATACTTAATGCCGAACAATTCTTTCTTAATTTGCGTGATAAAAGCAAGATACTAATATTCCTGATAACTAATGAAGAAGTTGCTCTTATGGAAAAGCAAATACCCGATTTTGTGCCACCTTTAGTTGGGACCATGAAAGTTCACCAAACTTTCTCTGAAAATCCTCGCAAACTTATGTACCGTGATTTGAGCTGTTACTGTAGTCGTGGAATATGTTCTTGCCTGAAACCAAAAGAATATGTTCCAGTCAATGATTTGGTGATTCAGGATGAACAACCAACTGCAATCGAATCTCCACTTGATGAGCTGACTGTTGATAACATAAATAAACCACGCCAATCGCTGTTTCATCAAATTTACTCCTCGGACTCCGACAGCAGTGACGACATACCTCTTTCTGCGCTTAGAGACATTTCCAACAATAATGACCACAATTTTCCCAGTACTTCAAAACAAAGTGACGAACTACTTCAGAAAGAAAATTTGCATCCCAGTAAAATCGTTCCCGGCACTTATGTGTTATTGAAAATACAAGGTAGAAAACAAATTTATACATACTTGGCTTCAGCATTGAGTGAGGTTGACGAAGATGGCGACGTAAAATTTATGTTTTACAGAGGTGTAAATGAGACTGGCAAACTTTTTAAAGCGGTCGAAACAGACACTAGTTGTGAACCTTATGATAACATTGTTGAAGTGGTTTCTGCACCGAAAAAGATTTTTAGAGGGAAACGCGAATACTACGAATTCCCTAATCCTCTGGAAGTGTTCGAACAATGACTGCAATTATTAATTAATTTTTAAGTAATCCGACCTGCATAAGTGCTGTGATTTTGGTAAAACGGATATATTTGCATTATTAACATTATTATCTTTAACCTTTGTGGTAAATAAGAGACTGATTAGCTATTTTTGTAGAAGAGAATTCTCTATTGAAACTACTTTGTTACTGTTGAACAACTGTGTTACCATTATGTCCCTATTTCTAAGTAAAGGTTTTTCAATTTGAGTTGTACAATTGGCATAATAAGCTACATTACAGATATATCAGATGCAAGATAATATTTTTTAATATCAATGTTAAATACGTTGTTAAGATATTTTTACATATATACATTTTATGTCAAATCTTTGTAAACAAAAGTGCACAACAGTAACATAGTTGTCATTTAAATGTAATTTATAAGACTTAATAAATGATAATTTCTAATTTTAGTTATGAAAGAGAAAGATTTATGTTCCTAAAATACGTTTTGTTAATTATTTGTTTGTAATGAGTGACTAAAGCTGCTCAATAAAAATATTTAGATTGGTAACAAAGTGGTATGATTTTTCTACCTTGGTCGCCAAAATCTTTATTTTCAGAAAGAAATATGTAAAAAATTCGCTGCTGGCAGTTAATTTCAATGGTGTGGGTATAATTACGCATAAATACAGTTACATTACTTCATTTATCTCTAATGATAAAAATTTTAAAGCCCACTTTTAGCAATGCAAAAACCTGCACTAAAAAGTAGAATGACCCGAAATCTAAAAGTGAAAGATTTCTTAAATTTTTTTTTGTGAATATATTTCTGACCTTACGTGCAACAAGACGTAAATCATATATTTTCGGACTTTTCATAAATAAAATTAAAAGAAAAATCTTTGTTTTTTTTTCAATCAAATAACTTTATTTTCGTAAACACGAGTATTTACAACATGCAGATGTTACATAATAATGAGTTCCATCGTGTTTTGCCATTTCGGCGTACAAATTTAAAATATGCTTAATAAATACTAGATAGTGGATCGGTCACAATTTTCACGCATCATAAAAAAAAAAATCTATTTTAAGTATTTTCATCACATTCTGAGTATCAAGATTCCAAAATTTATACTAGTCTTAAATTAATCTTACATTTAATTTCTGTAATGTCCAAATATATAATGTCAAATGTATAATGTCAATATTATTAATGTAATGTCAAGTAATAAAGATTATACAATAAAGATTAAAGTTTGTCACCCAAAAAATCGTTCACTGTGTAGTAACATTTCTCTATCAGCAGATCCTTAAGTTTCTTCTTAAAGATTGTAAAATCAAGATTTTTAATTGACGGTGGAGTTTATTAAATATTTTCGGCGCCATGCAAAAGACACTTTTACTTAAAAGTGCTGTGTGTCTGGAACTTAGACATAGCCGGGTCTTATCACGCTGATTTCGACCATTTGCATCGCGTGCTCGCACAAACTGACATGGATTTGTTTTCACAAAGACTGCTATCTCGTAGATATATAGTGATGCTAATGTCATTATTTTAAGTTTTTTAAATTTTGGTTTACAGCTGTCTGTTGTCCTAAGACCGCACATTGCCCTTATGCACCGCTTCTGTGCTTTAAATATAATGTCTCTATCTGTTGAGTTCCCCCAGAACATTATTCCATATCTAAGTGTCGAGTCCACTAAGAAATAATAAGCTAGAAGTACTGCTTCTGCGCTAACGCTGTGAAAAAGTTTGTATAGAGCAAATGCAGAACTACTTAAACGTTTTGCTAGTTCTTCAATGTGTGGCTTCCACGTAAGTTGCCTGTCAATTAATAGCCCTAAAAACTTTGTTACGTCTGAATCTTTAATGCGTTCATTTTGGTACTTCACGGTTAGGTTTTCTATTGGCTTTATTCTTTGACTGAATTGTATTAAGACTGTTTTACTTAGATTTATTTTTAGATTGTTATTTTGTAGCCAAGTAATGACATTATCCAGGGCAGTATTTAAATCATTTTCATACAATTCTGCATCCCGGTCCTCAACAATTATAGTACTGTCGTCAGCAAAAAGGCTCATGGGATAATTTACAGATTTAGGTAAGTAATTAATATAAATAATAAAAAGTAACGGTCCTAATACGCTTCCTTGTGGGACTCCGTGCACAATAATGCGTTCACTAGACTGGTACGTTACTTCTGTTTTTGTCATTTTATTTATGTTTGTTATTTCAGTCAATTGTATTCTATTTTCTAGATAAGATTTTATTAATTGTAGAATGTTACCACGAATACCGTATTTATCTAATTTATTGAGTAGAATGTCATGTCTTACATAGTCAAAGGCCTGAGTTAAATCCATAAAAATTGCTGATGTCCTTATTTTATTATCAACATTTTTCATAATTATATTCAAAAAGTCATAAATTGCCATATTAATTGTCATATGCTTACGAAATCCCTTCTGTTCTGGAACCAGTAGATCGTGTTTTTCAAGATACTCATAAAGCTTATTATAGAAATATTTTTCAAACACTTTAGAGAATATAGGGATTAAGGCTATAGGTCTGTAGCAATTCATATCCTCCCTATCGTTTTTCTTAAAGAGCGGTTTAACTATAACTGTTTTCAAAGCATCAGGAAAACTACCTCCACTTATGCACAGATTTATAATGTAGCTTATAAGCCCTGAAATATATTTTGCGACAAATTTTATTACTTGTGTAGATATCCCGTCATACCCAACGCTCTTCTTATTTTTTAGTATAATTATTAATAATATATCGGCCGGCGTACTAGGCACCATAAACATGGATCCACTTTTAGAATTTATTTTAATACTGTTTGGTTTATTTTTTAATGGCTTCACTTTGTCTATAAAAAAATTATTAAATGCCTTTGTTATTTCATTGGGGTCAGTTATGGTTTTGTGGTTTTGACAGATTTTGTTTATGGGGTCTCTGGGTACACTTGGTTTTGCCATATTTATAATTGATTTGATCTCAAATACCTCGAAAACCATGACAAACAATTTTTTTGTTTTTCCGATAGATGATAAGATAAGAATATTCTTTATTGCATACAATAAACAAGATACAAAATAAAAGTTACAATTAAAAAAGATATACCTACAATAGGCGGTCTTATTGCTGAGATAAACTAAGGATAGTCCAACCCTTCACCAATTACTGTTTGGACCACTCATAACGGGACATCCTGTATACAATTGTCGTAATAAACTACGATTGCAGTTTTATAAGACGCAGCCCCGGTATCACACGCTTCCTTCCTCGTGAATTGTAGTATGTTATACATGTGCATTTATAGTCACCATTTCATGCCACATTCGACCTTATTTCCTCTTGTGGCCGACATTGAGGTTCTTTAAATGGCAACTGGCCGTAGTTGTACCTACCTACTTTCCGTAATTGGTTCCGATTCGAGACGGATCGAAGGAGACTATTTAGATGATACAGATGGCCTAGGTGCTGATAAATAAGTTGTTTTGGTGTTGCTACTGATTGAGTGACGTCCGATTTCTCGGAATTTTTGGGCCAAACTAAAAAAAAACAAATGACTTAAGCAGACTGTTTGCGTTCGAGAAACCAGCAAAAAATCAAATTTAAGGGGTAATATTCTTATTTTATCTTATCTTACCTATTACATTCAACATTTAAGGCAAAGCTGCATATAAATAATTCTCTTCTGTGCCTGAACTAGGTTCTAGACCTGTATTTCAGGCAACAGTGCTCTTCAACGTTCAATACAGTGTTTATGTAGCTTAGATCTAGAATCGGACATCATATATAATCGGACATTACTGTATTTTAACATATTCTATGAAATAAATTAAGGTAGGTATTCGCAGTTTTGTTACGGTCTTATTTATAATAATAATAACTTCTACACAACATAATCACTTAACCTGCTCCCAAACTAGGATACCCTATGTTGTGACAACTAGGCTAGAGCAAGAAAAGAAACACGAGTAAAAAACCAACAAAAACAAGAGTCCTGAAATGCAGTTTTAATACTCCGGTCCGGGGTAAAGGGAAAGACGTAATTATCTGAGAAGTATTTTAGAGAGAGGTAGAGAGAGAGTAGAGTAACAACAGTATAACAACAACAACAACTGTTAATGTCCAGAATAATCGTGAGGAAGCGCTTCAATTTGCCAATTCACGAGACGCGCGTGGTTATTAAGCCCATACGTCTCTCTCACTCTCTCTCTCTGAGAGAAAGCTTACGCCTTGTAGTGGAACGAATATAAGCTAACTTAAAAAAAACTCTATCAATAGATTAGACACCTGGTTTAAATTACACAAAATTACAGTTTCTACTCATTAAAAAAAAAAGATAAAATGTCGTAACCAGAATCAAATTTTCGTAACCAGTTACGAATGTGGACTTTTTATCGCTGTTTCGTAACCAGCTACAAGACAGTTACGAATGTGGTTTTTTTTTTTTCATTTTCGTAACTGAAACCTCTTAGCCATGTATGGTCTCCTGGTACTTCCACATCCATCCGGCTCATTGAGGCTTTATATCAAATACCGCTTCTTCATAAATTTGGTTACGAACGTGGTTGAAGGGAAAAATGTAACGTGAAATATGAAGCGTGATAAATTCAAGCAGCATTTTTTGCAATATTTTGAAAATGCGCATTGAATTACTTTTTAAGTGTGAAAAACTGAATGCCTGTCCCATGCCCGTCAGTAGAGCAAGCTAAAGAAATTGAGTGTAAGTAAATAAATCGCATGTGGATTGAATTGGGTATTTGACAAAATGTCAAATGACTTAACTCGTACTTTTAAAACGGAATTTCGTATGAAAATACTTGCTTATGACGTCACATGTCAGAGCACTCGTTTTATGTTTCATCTATTTAAAAATTGTAATAACTAGTAAATTATTAAAAGAGATACATTTTCCGAAACATTTTATATTTTTTGTTTTAATCGAGCAGGTATATCAAATAATTTATTTTTGATAGTGTCAAATACTGAATTCAGCTATGATTTCACCTCTTGTTAATGCTGGACACAACCTCTAGTTGAGTTACCCGTTAGAGCGCCGGATTTCAGCTGCGGATTGCCGACTCTACTTTTTTTTTTGTTTTTGTAGTTACAATTGCTTGTTATCTAAGATCCACAGGTTTCTCCGCGACATTTTCCTTCACAGTTGCCACAATAAAGGATTCTTCTGCAACCTTGACAAGCCCGTGACCAAAATGGCCCTTTACAAAGCAAGTATAACAAAACTTAAGTAGGTAGGTAGGTACCTAATCGTTTTCCTTATCGCAACAACATGCGCACATAACGAATCGTACGAAATGTCCTTTACACACAAGATACATTATACAAAGTTCGCCATTTCATACATGACTTGACCTAGACATACTAAAGTACAGTGCGCCGAAGGGAATGCTGTATGTTCTGCAGTACTAAGGGCACGGGTTAGGGCGCCAATATTAGAGAGGGGACATCGTGAAAAAAACATTAGCTCGAGAATTTTCTTTCTAATTTTTTTTAATATTTTTTTTAAGTAAAGTAAAAATTGTTTATTTGCTAGAACATGGGTACATTAAGTTCTTAAAATATAGTTAAGCTCCTTCACGGTCTACCACTCTTCTTGCACTATCTGCATTCTGCATTCTCTCTGAATTCTCTCTGCATTCTCTCTGTATTCTCTCTGCATTCTCTCTTCATTATTCTATCCATCTCAAGGTTGGACCCAACAAGAAACCGCAGACAACCACCATACACGCGGGAATGGAACCTATGATCACTCACTCTCTGTATACTCCATTCCACCAAACGAGCTCCCAAATTAAATCGTCCAAGTGCGCCCATTGGCGCCCAATCGGCATTACCTTCAATAACTACTGCCCTACCCTGTGAAGCGCACCATCGCTTCACCACCTTCGCTTATCTCTAGCCGCACGCAAATGCGATTATTTAGTTCCCTAGAGATCGATTCGTGGAACAGAGAATACGGTCGGTAGAATACGACCAGTGGTCTGTAGCTAGACCACCACTGTTCGTGCACTACTGATAGTCACGGATGGCGCCGTTGAGGCAACCTAAAAATAATAATAAAATTATACTAAAAATACTATACTACTTTTCATTTTATTTACGCATTACATGTTTATAACATTGCTGACGTGGACAGCCAAAACAAAACGCTGGAATTAGAAAGACAAAAAATATTCAAATGGCTTGTTTATTGTTGTTCACTTTGTTGCACAAAAAATCATTAACATACCTACCATAAAAACTTAAATAACAAGCGTATGATAAATACTGCGTGCTAAAGGGGGTAGGGGAGGTTTTTTTTAACAGCAATTTGTTCGCGCCAGACTTTTTATTCTAGGCATCCTCATCACTAGGAGGTTCTTAGTAGTCTACGAACGAACTACTGAGCTAACAAGGCTGGGTAGCAAGACAATACTTGTCGCGCGTTTTAAAAGTAAAAAATTGCGACTACATTGAGTTTTATTAATTTAAAAAAATTAAATGTAAGTATATAAAATTTTATGAACGTCAAAGTAGTTAGTTTCAAAATTAACAGATTATATCGGATAAGAGGCCAACAAAGAAACTTAACTTAAACTTAAAAAATATTAATAATTGTGTTCAGTGTTCAACACGAACACTAAACATAATTGTCCTCTGAAAACCTTCAATATTAATCTACTGTTTAACACCCGACATCTTTCTCTTCTAAATAAACGTTGATTTTAAAATAAGCTTTGCGTTTCTTAAACATTAAATTTCTTAGATCGCGTCGGATAGTAGATTCATTAAACTTTACTCCGGTTTAACTTACTTGTTTTTTTGTCGGAAAAGTCCGACCAGATGTACTGATATAAGCTCTGCGAATCAGAGCGAAACCTGCTCTTGTATTACATACCTTTCCACTCTATCGGATTAAGCATTTAGAAAACTCGAAAGAGTCAAAATAAGAATATACGGAGTATTGGAGTAGGAGTATGAGATACCTACTGCGAAAAAAATTTAACAGTGTGACATAAGGTGGTGTGACGTACCGGTAACAAAGGGGCTAAATCAGACAACTCCATACAGCGGAGTCTCACGTAATTGCACCCCTTAGGACTCTTCCGACAAAAAAGCAAGTAAGTGAATTTGGAACAAAGTGTCATTTTAGCGCCATGAACCTTGTGACTCGTGCCATCCTAGGTACTACCCATGCGGACAGATTTTCATAATACATACATAGATTATTCATAGATTATTATGACAATTCGAGGTATATGCGTAGTAAGGTATGACTTGATAAATCTGTGGGTTAATCGAATCTACAATACATCGTATTGTAGAACGAAAGTCGTCGACATAGCCCGGCGGATTAGTAAGTTGAAGTGGCAGTGTGCGGAACACATAGCACGCAGAACTGATGGCCGATGGGGCCGAAAAGTGCTCGAATGGAGACCACATATCGGCAAGGGCAGCGTGGGACGACCGGCCAAGATGGACAGACGATCTCGTCCAAGTGTCAGAAAGACGCTGGATGCAATGCCGCTTCCAACCGGTCTTTTTGGAAATCCATGGAGGAGGCATGTCCAGCAGTGGACTTCTGGCTGAATGATGATGATGATGATGATCGTGTTGTCATAGTAGACCGTGAATTGCAGATTTATAAACGGTGCCCTCATCTATGACGCAACTGTACACTCTATCGGGTCAATTAACCATTTTGACGAATCCAAAGTTTCAAAATTTGTGCTTACGAGAATAAATTAGTTTTTGCATAAAAACATGTCTAAAAGCGAAGATAGTGGTAATTGTACACCACCAGACATTCTGGAAGCTGCCTCAAACGTGACTATGAACCTGTTACCGGCGAAATCTAGGAGCAACTATAGTTGGAACACCAAACACCAACCTCCATACAGTGGCGGACTTACGCAGAGCGCCCCTGGCCAACAGGCTGACAATATTGTGCACTTCGAGCTCTGTCTGCAATTACTTCGGGCGGAAGGAACCTCGTTGTATCCTTGTCCTAAGGGTGCATTTCATTTGTGTTTACGGAAGCAATTGCTGCTAAGCGGTTTTCTGTAAACACGAGACATTGTTTACAAGAACTACCTATTCATTGCAAAGCTCGCACTAGAAATTATTTATATAGATAGGTGTAATACTTTTTATTGTATGTACAGCAGGATTTATTGTCTCCGCAACATTGTTGAATCGCTCGTAGCGCCTGAGTGATCTTAAACGATCACGAAGGTGTTGCTTAACCTTCGTATAAGGCGCGTTCAGTGCATGGATGGGTGACCGTTCCATGAGTAACGCTAGTGGCATTTTTCCGAGCGGTTCCGTGCTTCGCAAGGCACGTTAAGCAGTTGGGGCCGGCTGCCGTCGATAGGTGGCAGTCGTTAAGCCAAGTCAGAGGCCTTAGGGCGGCTTAAAAAATTTCTGACAGTAAGACCAGCCACAAGTCTTACAAGCCTCCACCAATCCGGACTTGGCCCCCGTGGTGGATATGGCCTATACCTTCCTCAGGGGTGGTGGTTTCATGTCAGCCACTTTGGCGATGCTGTGCCTGGATACGTCCTAATGATTCTTCCGATCAGCCACTGGTTGGGAGGCAGTGAAGAGTCCTTAAGGATGACGAGAGCTCGTACGTGTAACTCTCCTTTGGACCTCGGCAATTTTGTTTCCCGTTGCTTTGCTTTGGACCGCCATGTGGTACCTACCTATGCGACTAGGGTTGCCCACCATAGTATGGTTGGCCACCCTACTCGCATAGGTATATCATACATTTTAAATTATACACCATTATATATTAAAGAAGAAAAAACTAAACAATCACACCATCATTCTATAAATACATGTGCCTATTATTCTCTATTTGTAGTATCTGTTAGAGATAATAGTGATAATGAGTCTGTACATTTCTTCACGATAAATCCCTTTTAAGTCCGAAATCTACAACTTTAATTGCTGAGAGTCAACAGTGTCTTATTGAATAAAACAATAAATAAAACACTCATTGATTGACCGCGGCATGATTTTGACATTGAGATGACGAATTACTGATGTAACCCGCGCGTTTACACGCCACCACTCGCACTGCAACCACTAACTTCTCTTCCCTGATAATGTAACTGAACGTAAGTTAATATATGCTGGCGATAGCGCAGTGTCAGATTTCTTAAAACAAAATAATATTACACTAGTCTTTTGCCCTCTAGTAAAATGACACTTCAGTCAAGTGATTGTCTTATTTGAAAGTTATAATTATTACTACTTATTCTCCAATTCAACACGTCGTAATAGTGAAATCAAAAACCATGATAGTTAAAAAGAAAGAAGGTTTGCTGGAAAACATCTCTTACAGAGATAAGCTTGCCTTTGTACATGCTATTTCTTATGTATTATCCTGTTAAATGTTTCGTTTGCAGTAAAGTAAAATAATACTAAAGAATACTTTACCTTGGGCCGGTAAAGTATTCTTTTGGCAGACGTTTCTCTCTTGATTTTTTTATTATGAGAAACTTATAGTGACAAAACATTGTCTCGATACATTGTTCCTCGAGATACTTACTTCAGACTTACTTTAACTATACTTGAGCCATTACAAACGTGCGAACCGAGTCATAAAAGTGCGAGCGAGAGTTCCGATATGCCTGATATGCCTCCTATATGTGTGAGAGAGAGGTCTGATACAAATGTTTATGACTCAGTTCGCACGTTCAAGTATAATGTAAAATTGTTGTTCGGCTCAATACACATATTTTTTTTTTATTCGAAGGATTTAGCTTCTGGCAACCTTCTAAATTCGATAATAAAACAGTGATGCTCTGCTCATACTCCGCTGCAGTGGGCGTGAAGCGAACGCGGCATAACCTTACGTGATGTAGTGGATATGAAATGCCCTAAGGATATTCTGCATACACCAACAATAATGGTGAATAAGTCAATGTGAATAATGCGAGATTACTAAATGTGAAGGAAAACTGGATAAAGGCTTATCGTTTGTATAGCTAAATACTTAATTTAAGAAAACAATTCCGAATTCCCCTACTTTATTTTTTTCGAACGTGTAGCTCAGAGACGTTACATGCAACAGCAGTACGATCGTAAGTAAGTGCCTCTTCGCAGGTCTACCTCCAGTGTCACTGTGGCGTGTCATTTTTGGGACATGCTGTATATCGAATCTTGTTCTATGAAACAGACCCCAGCAAAGGTAGTACGAGGACGCGAGTCGCGCGCGACAACGTCAAAAGTCGCGACTTTCCAGTACATTAACTGTCAAATTCTGACGACTTTTGACGTTGCCGCGCGCGACTCGCGTCCTCGTACTACCTTTGCAGGAAACCGTTTTGTTTTTGTTGCTTGAGTTCAAGGCGCTAAAATCTCGGCAAGAGGTCACTCTACCCATCTAGTGTGGAGTGAAGCTGCGTCTGGTGACTACTAAGAAAAACCCAGAAGGCTACATTCTCCAGCGCAATGTATGTAGGTCAATCGTTTTCGAGAATTTCTGATTAATAAGAAGATAACTGTGTGAGGAATGGGTATTACCCAAAATTATTTTAAAACGAAAAATATTTTAAGAAACTCGAAGAGAAAGTGAAACGGTAGGAGGGAGAAGATAATAATATTTATATTTTTCACTGGAAATTATAAACGCATTTACAAAGATAAATAATTCATAGGAGAGATAGTTGAACATCGAAATTGACCTAACCTGCTACGCAATGATCATAGAGTTGTCATAATAAGCAGGGAGAATTAATTCTGATTGTAATAAGCAATGAATGCGTCTCACTGATAAATGAGACACAAGTTCCCCATTCATTCAGATTGGAGTGAGTGAGTGAGTATAATCGCTGTTTCTGCTGCCCACGACACAAGCTATCCTAGTGTGTGGCCAGAAGCAATGTATGTGCCTCTTTGTAAATGTTTATGTTATGTTTATGTTAATATTTTATGTTTGTGTTTTTTCACTCTTACACAGTAAAAAATATTATTATTATTGTTATATAAATAATAGTCTAACTAAAGACTAAATAGAGAACTCATTATTACTATAAAGTAGCAATTATATCACTCGCATACGAGAAAAAAACCAATAATCTTTCCCGACAGAATGCTTGTTCCATAGTGCTTAGGTACATTAAAAAATAGTCTGTGGTGCAGATTTTACAAAGAAAATACATAGCCACAGAATAAATAGATTGCCTCTAACGAGTCCTTTAGAGGAATCGCGTAAAAACGCGTTAAAAACGCAAAGATATGTATTTTTTGTTTATAAGAATAAACAAGTCCGTCATTTGTTATTTTCGACTTCTTGCAATTAAATCCGACGACATTCGAACAAAAAGTAAAGTAAAAAAAAATTAAAAATTTTTTTATTTGATTAAAAACCATACACTCTTAAGTCTTATAAAATTAAATGTAATCTAATCTAGTAGCAAATTATACACATGTTACGTTGTTAACGTAGAGAGTAGAGGAGCTGGTAATAGTTACAAAATATGTTGCAGTTTATCCCAAAATAGCAGAAGATTTCCTCACGCGCCATTTTTTCCTCAACACCGGTCCATTGTGTGACACTAACGACCATGTTTCGAGTTCATCAGAACTGTAATTATCAGGAAAAGACATCAGGAAATGCAGCGTACGGCCGACGCAATCGATTCGTATTCCTGTCGTAACACCTATGGACACCGCGTGAAGGTGCAAGGTCTTCCCGATTAGTTAGCATAGCATTAGAAGCCTGCTGCTGAATCGCTCGTAGCCTGGGCTGCCTGAGTGATCTTAAACGATCACTAAGGTTAAGCAACATACGGCGCGTTTAGTCCATGGATGGGTCACCGTCTATGACTAACGCTAGTGGCATTTTTCAGAGCGATTCCGTGCTTCGTTGGACACGTTAAGCAGTTGGTGCCGGCTGCCGTCGATAGATGGCAGTCGTTAAGCCAAGTCAGAGGCCCTAGGGCGGCTTGAAAACTTCTGACAGTAAGACCAGCCACTAGTCATACAAACCTCCACCAATCCGGACTTGGCCCCCGTGGTGGAGTATGGCCTATACCTTCCTCAGGGAAGAGACCCATGCCCGTCGGTGGGGGCATAGTGGGTTGATGATGATAGAAGCCTGCTTACGTCCTGGCAAGGCCCAGATCATCTTTCACAGGCAGAGAGAGAGATGGGGATGAAATCAGAAATCAGGAATTTATTTCAAAGTAAAGTTAGTTGAATGTCAATGTACTTATAATGTTAATGCTAGCCGCTGCTTTGGGGCCGAATGTAGTGGAGAAAAAGGCAGCGAAAAAAAACTCCGCTCTGACCATCATTTCTCAAATCACCTAAATTCTAACACGGTATGAATATCCATCTATCGAGAACCTCAAGGCCCATGAGTGCAGTGCAATCAATACTTGCAAAATCAAACATTATTTAATAATCTTATATTATAGAGGTAATAAAACAGCAATGCTGCAGCAGCATTGCTGCTGCCAGACACACGGACGGCACCCGTTCACAAGCATGACGCAGGGGTCAGCCATCGCCAGTCTCAACCATATTAGAGGGAGGCGAAAATTTGTCTAAATTCGCGACTTCGAGTCACTTTTCGCGACAAGCGACACGCCAAACACTTCAGTCACGAGATTTTTTTGTCGGTGTTTCTTTATCGACTAAAAAAATCCGGCCAAGTGCGAGTCGGAGCCGCACCCAAAGGGTTTCGTACCATTATAAAATTGGAAAAAATCATATTTGTTGTGTGGGAGTCCCTCTTAAGTATATTTATTTTTTAATCACTCTAATATTATAAAGGCGAAAGTTTGTGAGTGTGTATGTTTGTTACTTCTTCACGTCTAAACGGCTGCAGCGATTTTAATACAATTTGGTATGGAGTTAGCTGACTCCCTGGATTAACACATAGGCCACGTTTTACTGCGGGAAAATATCTTATTCCCATGGGAAAATAGATGAACCGCGGGTAGCACCGCGGGACACAGCTAGTTGAATAATGTATGTAACTCAATATACTGTGAATATTTCAAGCGTCTACCTGTAGCCGTTATCAATATCAATATCGATCAAAAATGAAACAAAAAACCTCACGTTTGCTATATCGGAACCCCCTTAAATACTTATTTAATTCTGGATTTTGTTTTTTGTTATATTGTAGTAGCAACAGAAATACATCTGTGAAAATTTCAACTGCCTAATTAGCACGGTTCACGAGATACAGCCTGGTGACAGACGGACGGACGGACAGCGGGGTCTCAGTAATTGAGACCGTTTTACACTTTGTTTTTTTACACACGTTTTAAAAATAAAAAAATACTTCGTGTCATGTCTCCTACAGCCATTAGCGTCTAGTGCAATCGTCTGTGCATCCAAGAATAGGAAATTGTTAGCGGAAGCGCCCTGCGTAAAACCTAGAGTACGTAAATAGAAACAAGGTCCCGCTATATGCGAGTTAGTAATGAATGTTAAAGTAATTGTGATGTTAAAGGGAAAAATATCTACTACACTACACTTCCTTTTGGTGGTCCCTTTATGCATAATAAAGAGGTTGAGGGTTGGTGACCAGAAGAGGGAGTTTAAGTACGAACATAGGAAGTGATGCATTATTCATTTTGCTTAATGGTTTACCATCATCATTTGCTAATTTGATTTAATGATCAGTAAATAAATAGAAAACTTCCACACGACATTGTGGCGAATTGTCATAGCGCTGATTTGTCAATTTGACTATTTCGTCGGTCGGAATGATTACCGGAACATTTCCAAAGGCTCAATTTTTGAGTTAAGTATTTCCGAATCACTAACGGTACAATGATTTTTTTATTTTAATGATTATTCTATAAATCAAATGATTTTTTTATCCGTCAAAAAAGACTAATTCCAGTAGAGTAACAATGATTTTACTGTAACTCATGAAAATTTTTGTTATCTTCAGCCCCTTTTTCACAATGTTCAAACAAAGTTCCAGATAAGCTATCCGAAACCAGAGTGCGTATACTGAGTTTTTTCACTCACTTTCGATATTGCATAGGAGTGACAAAGCGCGCCACATAGTTGTCTCTTTGTCACTCCTATGCAAATCACAAACGCTCTCGCTATCGAAAGTGAATGAAAAAACTCAGTATACGCACTCAGGGCTACCCTTTTATTCTAAACTAGCTGTTGCCCGCGACTACGTCCGCGTGGGCTTTAGTTGAGTAAAGTGTTTGCAAATAAGATAGGGATACTTTTAGCGCATGCGAAAGAGCTTTCATACTATTTTCGCTATCCCCCCCTTCCCCTTAAGGGATTCCCCCCCCCCATTTTACCCCCTTAAGGGAGATTTTCGAAAAACTATTTTACATGTTTTTCATGACTATTAATTAAGGACCTTCATATTGAATCTCATTCGAATAACTTCAAAAACGGCAAAGTATCATACTAAGTTTGCCCCCTCTTTTTTCCCCCTTAAGGGATGGTTTTTAAAAAACTATTTTACGTGTATTTCATAATTTTAAATGAAGAACTTTGGTACTAAATTTTATTCGCATAACTTCAAAAACGGCAAAGTTCCATATTAACTTTGAACCCCCATTTTACCCCCTTAGGGGATGAATTTTCAAAAATCCATTGTAAGCGCTCCCCTACGTCACAAAAGGAACCCCTGTGCAAAATTTCAAGTTTCTAACCCTTATAGTTTAGGCCCTGCGTTGCATGTCAGTCAGTCATTCAGTCAGCTTGTCCTTTTATATAGACCTAGATTGCGTGTGTTCGTTTATGGCTTCAAATTTAGAACAAATGGCAGCCCTGGTTGCGGATAGCTTATCCGGAACTTTATCTGCAGATTGTGAAACAGACCCTAGTCTCCTACCATGAGAGAGGTCCCGGGTTACAATCCCGGCTGGGGACTGGCCAACTGCCACTTCAACAGAACAATTCTTCCACCTATATTAGTATCTCGAATTTTCGTGAGAGTTTTTATAGAGGTATTTTAAACCTAGATATAACGTCGACAAAGGGACAGTGATCTGTTTCTACAACGACATTCATTAGTCGTTGAAAGAAAGAATAGAAAGAAAGAAAGAAGGATTTTATTAGAATTGTCACAGAAACACAATGAAGACACAAGTACGTAATAAACAAAATACACAAAAGGCAACAAAACAAGAAAAATTAAATAAAAATTAAATAAAATCAAATGAAAACAAAACATCCGTTTTTAAAAATCTACAGCAGCAGCTCTACACAGTAGTGTATGCTGCCCAGCCACCCCCGACTCCAAATGCCTCAGGTGCTCCTGTGACAGCAAGAAAGGGGCTCCAACTCAGCATACTTCACTGTTGCATGCACGCATACCAGTTTCGGGTAGTTTTTATCTTGCTCTTTGCTAATTCTTTGCTATTTGTTCAAAGAACGTCTGCGTGGGACGTCCCTCACATTAGCTCTGTGTAAAAACCAGCAATAGTATAAAAAATAACTTAATTAAATCGGATCGAAGATATTTCAGTAACAGTTACTCTCCTCCATGGACTCCGCGTACCCCTCTGGGATACAGGCGTGAGCTTATGTATTGTAACTGTCCTCTACTTTAATGAAAATAAAACCTAATAAATATCATGTGACATTGTATATTGCTACTGTCACTTCAAATTGTCTTGAACAGAAACAAAGCGACCGATAAAAAGATTGCAGATCATAGATATTGTAAGTTATTATTTGGGCTCCGTTAGGATTTTATCTGTTTAGTACAATCACTATAAAAACAAAATGTTTACTTTATTATTGTCAAAGTTGTTAGTAGTCCAATTGAACGTAGTTTTGCAAAAAGGTTCCAACCCACACAAAGTTAGTTTTGAGATATTTGTGTTTTTAGGTTTAAGCTGATCTACGCTCTCCATATTATTATTATGTGGGTTGGGCTACCATGTGCCATAACTTTGCACATACTCATCGAATCGCTATATGAAAGTCTTTGATTCTTAAAATATAGAGCATAGTGATCATTTTAGTATATTTAACTTTAAAATCCTTAGGATCTGGTTGGATCCTTTTTGTTAAACTATGTTCAATTAATAGATTACCTACGTAAAGAAAAAGCTAACAAAGAAACTCCGCATTTATTCTTTCCAAAACAGTTTTGGCTTAATGACAAATTATTACACATGGATGGGTTAAATTAAAGACACAATGATCCTCTGAATAATTTTAACATTAATCTACTGTTTGACACCAGACATCTTTGTCTTTTAAATAATCGGTTCGGCAGCGGTCTAGATAATTTTTTTTATCATTGACTAGGTAGGTACGATCACGAATGTTAAGCAACATAGGGCGCGATCAGTGCATGGGTGGGTGACCGTTGACCGACCGGATGACTAACTCTATGACTAACGAGATGTCGGTCGTTAAGCCAAGTCAGAGGCCTTAGGGCGACTTGAAAACTCCTAACAGTAAGACCAGCCACTGGTCTTACAAGCCTCCACCAATCCGGACTAGGCCCCCGTGGTGGAGCATGGCCTATACTATACCTTGCTCAGGTACCCTCAGGGCACCCATGCCCCTCGGTGGGGACATAATGAATGATGATTAGAAACTACAGCGGGAAAGTCACAAATGCCGAAAAACTAAAAGAAGGAAAAACATCAGTGCAACTTGCTAATCTTCTTAGCAATTTCCGCCACATTAGATCTTCGGCGAATTTTCGTTTTCATTTCCGGTCCGAAACTATCCAAAATCCAAAGTAAGTGTCGACTTAACTGCTGTACCTTTCGCCAATCGAATCGCTATCGCCTTGTCATTGACATAGTAACGCTATCGGTCCATATGTAGCGATATAAGCGCGACAGTTCCGTGGCTGACCTTCCGAGCGGTGCCGGAAACTACCGGCGCGGCAGATAAGCTGGAGCGATAGCAAAAAAATAACGGGAGTTTTGTCAAGCCGTACAATAATATAGCATATCGTTTGTGATGTGGCAGCATGTCCTATCGCTAATTTGACAATTTTACAGTAGGTACGGACATGACGACCTCTGTGGCGCAGTGGTTAGCGCATCTGCCTACCGTACGAGAGGTCCCGGGTTGGAATCCCGGCTGAGGACAAAAAAAAACCCAGGTCTTGGATGTTTACATGTTTGTGACGTCGCTGTTTCTAGTTCGCACGACACAGGGTATCCTAGTGTGGGGCCGGAAGCAATGTATGTGCCTGTATGTAAATGTAAAACCTGCTGTTACTTCCACATACAAAAATGATAGGAGGAATTTATTGAGGTCATATTACGCGCGAATTTTCAAATATACATTATGCCAAAATGTAACAATGTAGCTCCCCGTTACCGCGTGGCCTGAATGCTTCGTCCGACTGATCGGACGACACGGATTTTTTTTCCTGTTGGTTCGATTCATCGGAAGACACGGACTTTTTTTCCTGTTGGTTCGATTCATCGGACGATCTCACGATGGCTATTGCTACTATAACTTCACATCACAAATGTACATAACTTTATAACAAAGTCAGAGGTATATGCCCGCACTGACAATTGAACCTGGGTCGCCACTAGGCTACTACCACTATTTTAGATTAAATTATAAATTTTTTTAAGGATTAAATAAACAAGAGAATGAAGAATGGTAAAGAAAATTACAGTTTATTTTGCTAACCCTACCCACCCGCAGAAGCGTAGCCTTGTCCAAGCCACTGTGACACTGCAACGAACGCATTTTCTCACTCCAAACTTACATTTGCAGTTGTATTGATTTTTAAGCAAACCTACACTTAGGTATACAGTGAATAACGAAATAAGAAAATCAGTAATTTATTAAACGTAAAAAAACTACATTTTGTTTGCTGAATGTCAATCACACTAATATTATAAACGTGAAAGTTTGTGTGTGTGTTTATATGTTTGTCAGTCTTTAGCACTGAAACGGCTGGACGGATTTTAATAAAATTTGGTATGGAGTTAGCCGATACCCTGGATTAAAACATAGGCTACGTTTTACCGCGGGGAAATATCTTATTCCTACGGGAAAATCGATGAACCGCGGGTAACACCGCGGGGCACAGCTAGTGTCCTTATAATGTTAATGTTACCCGCTGTGTCGGGGCCGAATTTAGTGACCGAATTTCTGGATCAATACTAGATTCTACTAATGCATTGTAGTACAATGACAACTGTATGAACATGGCGATTTAGTTTCGTTGTCGCTTGAAGTCAACGAGAGCAATAATATATTATATCAATAATTCTAGGCATCAATGGTATGAAAAAACACGTCACGTGACCCGACCGAGTATCTGTCATCGAACTATAATGCACTAACAGAATTGGGGCCCGGGTCGGGCTCTTCCGACAAAAGGTCAACTAAATGTGTCCGGAATAAAGTTAATACTCCTTAAATATTACACTTAATTCAAATACACTATACGTTGAACCGTACTTGTTTATTGACCTTAAATGCAGTTATCAATTACATTATCTTAAAGTTCATTGCGAGCACGATTTTTGTGTTACATAACAAAGCGTATTTTTCACTCGGTCGGGCGTCAAGCTTGTCACTTGTCAAGGTTAGGCAGGCGTACGATTGTTTTTTGGTAATTAACTGTCTAAATGGTAAGAGTCTAAAGTGTTCACGGACCGTTTGAAATCGCCAATCCACGGTGGGCACGCACGATAATTAATCGCAAACAGACGTATAGTCTAAACGGTGACTATGTCGCTCTCAAAACTATACAGGTTTATCTAAAAAATGCGAGTGCCAAGTGTGAGTCGGAGTCGCGCACAACATGTTCCGTACCATTAGGTATCTAAAAAAATGGCAAAAACAAAATCACGTTTGTTGTATGGGAGCCCCCCTTAAATATTTGATTCGTTTTAGTTTAATTATTTATTTTAAAGTGAATATATAAGTAAGTATTCTGTGAATATTTCAAGCGTCGATCTGTTGCCGTTATCAATACTGAGCAAAAACGAGCAAAAAAAATCACGTCGTTGTATGGGAGCCCCCTTAAATATTTATTTTTGTTATAGTAGCAATAAAAATACATAAAAATAAAATAAATAAATAAATAAACTCTCGCCTGTTACCCCCGAGGGGGTAGGCAGAGGCACCAATCACTAGAACTAGACAGTTTTGCCGAGTTTATTAATACATCACTGTGAGTGGTTGACCAAAAAGGGACCTGGAGGGATTGGAAACCGTTATTTTTTTATTTGTTTTTTTTTTTATCTATGGTACTTTAGCTTTGTTTTGGTCTAACCAGAATATTTTTAGGTGCCGTGGTTATTTTTTTATGATTTGTTTTGTGAGCCGAGCACGCGTCGAAACCTAACTTTTCGTCGAAACACGAAACTTCTAACGGGATTTTCTCGAAATCAATTATTTTTCCTTGAGGTCCTTTTTTGGTCAACCACTCACATCTGTGAAATTTTCAACTATTATTACTATCATGGCTCATGAGATATAGCTTGGTGACTGACGGACGCACAGCGGAATCTCGGTAATTGGTTCCGTTTTACCCTTTGGGTACAGAACCCTAAAAAGCGATAGAGAATATTTATTTTTCTTCAAACAGTTACGAAGTTTGTCGGGGTAGCTAGTAAAGAATATATTTATCTGATCTTATCTTAAAGTCTACAGCACACCAACCTTTACATCTCAACGGTCAGCACCGCGAATATGCATTGAAACAACTTTTCAGGAGACGAAAAAACTCTGATTTCTTTCTAGAATGAAGCAAATGATAAACCGTTAGGCTAAATAAATAATTCGCTTGAAATCGTTGAAGCTGACTGGCGGAAAAAATGGACAGTACGATTCTCTATGAAATAAGTTCAATGAAAAAGTTTATGAAGCAAAAAACGCATTTTCGCGGTGTTGAAGTATAAGCGGCGATATGCGACTCTACTAGTATACTACGTTAAGGGTGAATTTTCAACAACAATGTAAAGGTTGTCCTGCTGTCGACAGTACAGTCAGCACACAAGGCGAGTGGGTATTTTGCCAAAGTGACGTCATCTTCCGTTGCTTTCGTCCTCGGCTCACGGCTTTCCAGTTGTAAACAAGTATCTGTATTGAGCACTAACCTAAGAGGCTTATACTCACACACGGCACATATGCCGAAGGTTAGCTGGAAGAAATTACCTTAAATTAGTATTAAGCTCGCCTTTGAACAAATATTATTACTGAGAGACAAAGAACTGTTCTTTCTTTCATACGTTTTTACATACATAAGGACTGCCGCCTCCCACGATCATGACAAATCACTTTCGCTTCATCGACATTCATTAGTCGTTGCAGGAACGCACGTCGACTTTGAGTACTTTTTATCATCATCATCATCATCAACCCATTGTGTCCCCACCGAGGGGCACGGGTCTCCTCCCTGAGTAAGGTATAGGCCATACTCCGCCACGGGGGCCAAATCCGGATTGGTGGAGGCTTGTAAGACTAGTGGCTGGTCTTACTGTCAGAGTTTTCAAGCCGCCCTAATAATCATGCCCTTTGCTAATACATCCCCTATTTGGTTGAAATATGTCCGCTTGGGGCGTCCCTTACCGGCCCTTCCACTCACATTCGCTCGTTTTTTGCTTCGTCAGTCCTTCTTCCTTCATCCTCTCCACATGTCTAAATCATTACGCTATATACTTGACTCGTATCAAATTTGACGCGATAATGGATATTTCCTGTAGTATCTAACGTAAGAAACCGAAATATATTGACTTTGCTAAGTAAATATGCAGGATGGCTGCAAAATTTACAAATAAAAAAAATATTTTTCGCTTTTAAATCGGAACGGTGAAAACACTATCCGCCATCTTGAAAGCACCTTTGGTTGTAAATAAACATCTGTCAGTCGTGCGTGCGTAGGTTCTATTGTGATTTGGATTGGATTTAGTGTTTTTGCAAAAACTCTTCTTGTGCAGTTAGTGTCTTATCATTTTATTGATAAGCGCAATCATGGACGCTGGATTCGTGGAAGCTGATAGTACCAATTTGCCAAAACCAAACCAAATCAAACCAAGCATTATTACAGCTAAAAACAGTTTCTGTGTACATTGATATTACAGGACTTACATTAAAGTGATCTTCACATAAATACACCCAAGTTTCAGTCGATAAAGAATCGGGGTCTCTCTTGGCAAGTTTGAGCCAAGTTTTTCGTATGTTTATTTCACTGGGCACACGAATCCGCGACTTCCCGGCGGTCTTTATTGACGTGTTTTTGCAGTCTCGAATAATGCAATAATGATAATTGATATATATTGCATGTAAACTAGATGAAATCATGAATGCGTTGTTGTTATTTCACTATGCTCACAGATCACTAACAGATTTTAGGACTAGGTAAAGATCGTTTCACCAAACAATTCCCACGGTAAAATCCTTAATGGTCATAACAATAAAAGCCAAAATTAATTAACTCATACTTCTTTCGTGGCGCGAACTCTACCTATGTTGAATGTCAAACTTTGTTTACAAATATTTAGGACTTCAAACCATAGACAAAAATGGCGGACCGCGTTTTTGGCTGTTTAGCAAAGCAACGTTTTAATATAATTTTTTTGTTGCTTTTAGGTCCTCAAAAAATATACTAAAATATTTTTTGGTCTAATGGAAGATATATTTAGCATTTAAGACATACTTGAAAAAAGAGTCAAGTAGCGGCTACCTCCTCTTTCAGTAGTTATAAATACTTAACTGAAGTGCTGTCTCATCAAATTACTCAGAGAAGAGCGTGACAGAACGTTACTTGAGTATTTAAGGCCGCCGTCTGTACTCTTACGGCCGATTTCTGAATTGAGAATTTTCGCTAAGTAACCACTTAACTGTAGAGCTGTCTCGTCAAGTTTCTCAGAAAAGAGCGTGACAGCACGTTAGTTAAGTACTTACTTAGGGTAAATTCTCAATTTAGAAATCGACCCATAGATTAAGAAATACATGTTTAATTTCCTTTTTTATGTACAATAAAGTGTTCCCTATCTCTATCTATCTATAAACATTTACATGCCTGTATGTAGCACTATGGGTATCCTAGTGTGGGGCCAGAAGCAATATGTACATACATATTGCTTCTGGCCCCACACTAGGATACCCTGTGTCGTGGGAACCAGAAACAGCGACGTCACCAACATGTAAACATCCAAGACCTGGAGTTTTTTTTTCTCCCCAGCCGGGGATCGAACCCGGGACCTCTCGCATGGTAAGCAGAAGCGCTAACCGTTAAGCCACAGAAGTCGTGTCTATCTATTTACTTAGTGTAAATTCTCAACTCAGAAACCGCACCTCACACGTTCTATGTCTAGTAGTGGATACCGGCTGGTTGATTGATCGTAGTCTAACCGAACAACCTGTTCAAAGACCAATTCAAAGAACTCCATTACGCCATAGCACGTAGAGGTTAGGCGTTAACAAACATATCTACCTACATCAACACACACGCATTTAGATTGAGCTCGCTTGACAAATGCACGCCTCGTCTCATTTAAATTGTGACAGATATTGGTGGAAGTACTAAGAACGTTGAGAAAGACTCGGCGCCGGTTTCTGAATAGGCTATTTGAGTGTGAAAAAAACAGTATTATTTATACGTATTTGTATAAATTAGACGTAGTTTAGCAAAAATATTTCAACCCACAACATGGTAAATTTTTAGTTCCAAAATGATCACTTTGCTCTAACTATATTTTAAGAATCAAAGACTTTCTTAGCGATCCGATGATTATGTGCATGGTGGTCCAAACCCACAGTATGGAGAGCATATTATATGGATTACTAATGGTTGACCAAAAAATTATTGACAAATGGTCATTCGACAAACAACGTTTAACCAAATGTTCATTTGGCAAACGAGACATTTGACAAAAGTATCATCTTACAAAAACTCACTTAGCAAATGATCCATTAGCAAACACTACATTTGTTAAATGTTTTGAATATTAAAATGTCAATTGACCTTTTTTAATTTCACCAAATAATATGTTTCGCAAATGAAGCATTTGTCCAAATGTCATTTAACAAAATGTTGAACGCATCAAAGTCGAGTCTGTTTTCGATCTTACATAGAGAACCTAACGCTCCGACGCGCTCCGCTTCGCTACGCGCGTCGTCGCACCTATATTTCTGTTGTCACGTATTCTTTACATCGCCGACCCCCCGTTCGTAAGATTGATTAATTAAACGAAACATTTGTCAAATAATACATTTTATCAAACGTTTTTAGACCAATAGTAGTTTTGTCTGATAACTCAGTTGTTAAATGTTCATTAAGTAAAATAATTATTTGTAAAATGTAAATTTAAGTGTTGATCATTTGGATAAGTGAGTCATTTGTAAAATGATTAGTAGTAAAATGATCAATTGGCGAAAGCATTTTTTGTCAAACATTGTTTGTCAAGTGTAATTTTGCCAAATGACTTTTGGTCAAACAGCAGAACCCCATATTATATATCAGCTTAAACCTCAAATATCTCAAAACTCACTTTGTGTGGGTTGGAATCTTTTTGCTAAACTACGTCCAATTATAAGTCTTAAAACCGCTTTAAGGCATTTTAACGAAAAAAACTATTATTATTTGTAAAAAAACACAAGATGAAATTTGATAATTTTGTATCTGCAGCCATTGTATGGAAACGGCCTGGATTGGCTGATTCTATGATGACGTCACATGTCAGTAAAAATGGCGTCCGTCATTCATTCTTTCTTACGTTCATTGGTTGGTTTACTGGAAAGTGACGTCATAATTCCTGGGCGACGCTATATTGTCCAAGACAGGGTTTTAGCGGTTTATTCCAAAAGTAATATTTCGTTTCCCTTTTTTTTTAAGAAGAAATACACGAAAGAATTTAAAATGACCACTTTCTGAGGACTCCATGACCACCAACAAAAATATGAGATGATTTTCAGAAATCGGTCAAATAGCCTATTGAGAATTTCCATAAGTAAGTACTGAACTTTAGTGCTGTCTCGTGTTTCAGAAACCGGCACTAAGCCTAGTGAGGGGGTCAACGACCAAACTAACGTGTAAATTTCCTTGCAATTAATAAACAATGATGATTAATGCAAACACTCATAGCCATAGGCTGCCTGATTGATCTTAAACGGTCACGAATGTTAAGCAGCATAGGGCGCGTTCAGTGCATGGGTGGGTGACCGTTCTATGACTAACGGTAGTGGCATTTTTCCGAGCGGTTCCATGCTTCGCAAGGCACCGGCAGTCGTTTAGCCAAGTCAGAGGCCGGCGCGACTTGAAAACTCCTGAAACCTTCTTTGAGGAAGAGACCAGTGCCCCTCGGTATGCCTAAAGTTTCCTTTTATTCTGCAATCTATCTACATCATCAACCCATTATGTAGATATATATATATATGTATATGCACAAAAACTGGAAAATTATTGTAAAAAACAAATACGTATCAATTGGACAAATGAAGCGCAAAGTATGTACCTACTACCAAGGATGTTTTAGCCGAGAATATTGTTGAGTAAACGTTCTAGCCTACTACATTTATAACGAGTGCGTAGAGTTTGACTACGGTGTTCTTCACCCCTCAGAATGACCTCAAGCATTGTATGGTAATGTACCACGGCTCTCTCAAACTATAGTGCATGCACCAGATACTTAGATTAAAACAAACACGCATAATAGTATACATATTTATAGACTCTATGTGACAACTCGTCATTAATAGGGAATGGATGAAAATATCAGAAGTGCTTGATATTTTCTTCGGTGATAGGAATAACCTTCCTCAACGCGAGAAAAAAATTTAAACTTTTTTCCCGCGTTAAGGAAGGTTATTCCTATCACCAAAAAAAATATCAAGCACTTCTGATATTTTCATCCATTCCCTATTGTTGTCACTCTTTGTTTTATCTTCTTAAACAGGGTGGCTCATTTAGATCGATCAGTATGGGAAAGTCTGAAACTATAAGACATACGAAGATCTGGGCATCGATTCTGTTAGTGCATTACAATATGATGACAGATCCACGGTCGGGTCACGTGACGAATTTTTTCATACTATCGATGCCTAGATGGTTTGATATGTGTGCGCGGGTAGACTCGAAGCGGCAATGAAACTAAATCGCCATGTTCAAGCAGTTGTCATTGTGCTATAATGCATTAATTGAATCTGCGTCTTGTTCTTAGGAACCATGACATGATTCCTAGGAACAGATCTTCACAAGTGTTACAGTTTCAGACTTTCCCATACTGACCGGCCTAAACGAGCCACCCTGTATATGTACCACTTTAGGGCACAGGCCTTCTCTAAACGAGAGAGAGAGAAAGGGAGAGAGAATTTTGGATTGAAAGCACTGGGGTGTGTGAACACCTGAGACACTCAGATGAAGAATTACCTGCAGTTTTTTTTAATGTAAATACAATTTTATTATAAAAGAAGTTCCGGTTTCCGATACAACCTTCATATCATGTCCTGTCAGAGGTCAAGACAAGTCTTAATGAAAAAAAAACCGCAACGCTACAATTTATTAAACCAACATGTATTGATTTATATTCCATGTAAGATAATCTCTTACAACTCTTGCAAAATAAACTCAGCTGCCTACCTCCAAAGAAATCATTTTGCAAACACCCTACAGGTACTGCGAAAAGGTTCCACTCCAAGACATGCAGTTACACTTGCAACTAATTTAATCGTACGCTTTTGCCAGACGAATTTCGCCTCTTTCTCTCTAGGGATAAAGGTGGACCGGTGCACGGAACGAGTTGAAAAGTAGACTTGCAGGTCTGCTAGCGTTTTTAAAAAACAGTGGAAGCCCTTGGCACAGATTCGGGTCTCCCCACACATGCGCGCATGTGTGAGACTGACATATGTACTTGCCTTATGGCGTACACTGCGTGACACGGATATTTGTATACTACTGATCGATGCATGTAGCGGTCGTCGACCAAATCCATTTATCCTTAAAATGTATACATAATTAGTAAAACAAATATTTGTAACAAACAGTTAACAAATTAATGGTGTATGGTGACTATCACACTAGGTGCAGTCTATGTCGTTTTCAGTAAACGTTTTCAACTGACCAAATCAGGTGTTTGGATAACCTTTACATTTACACAATGTAGCAGTGGTATAAGTACCTACATACGTTTTAGCAGTGACATTTATAAAATAATCACTACTTTGTTTTATGGCTACCAATTTGAGACATTTAAATCGTTGTTTATTTGCGACTCAAATATAATATTTATCAAATGATGTCTAATTAATGTTATGCCCTGACTTTAATGAATTTTGTAGTCGCATTTGAGTCAAGTTTTGACTTTAAAACAACTTGCTTGCTACGGAATGTTAAATAAAATGTATATCTCGTTTTTAATAAATACATACGAGAAATCGGACCTGTCGGATGCTTGTTGGACAACGCGCATCGTAGGAATCTGTAAGTAGGTCGCTGACTTATAAAGTTATTTGTTTTGGAATTTATTCATGTGAATTTTAATGTATTTTTTATTTTTTATTATGTCACAAGTTTTCGTCGCCTCGGTAATGTAGTTTTTTGCCTAAATAAAATTTTACTTGTTGACTTATTAATAAAAAGTTAGTAAATTTTTTATTCTTTTATGAACCCTAGCAGTTAGCTACAATGGCGTATTGCATGTTCTTCAAATAACCTTAAAACGACTTTATGTCATTACAACGTCGTAAAGTAATAAATATGCGACAAAATCAACATTGTCTGACATTTCAGAACTTAGGTTTACCGTGATTGATATTCTCATCATGTTTTGTGATTTTCTATTAACCCGCTGTAAATAAATTAAATAGCTTTCCTAAATGTTAGATGTCAAAGAATGACAGTCTTATTAAAAAAAAATCCCTGAAATACTCTTCAAAAGCAGTAGATATAATATGTTGTTACGAACTTACGACTTTACCACACTCTATTTAGACTGCTTCTGAGACCAACAAACAAACATTTACATACAGGCACATACATAGTTTTTTAAGAATCGTGTATCCATAAATAGTATTGGATATTTTTGTACAACACTTTTGTTTTATTTTTGTAAAACGTCTCTTGTTACTAGCATTCGTGCTCGCCACTGCATCTTATTGACATGACAAGTTTAAAGCATTGACTTTTAAAGCTGCTATTAAGTTACTTGGCAAGTGCATTCAGTTTGCTTAGCATAACATAATATTTTTGTTTACAGTCCTCTCAGCAAATTAATACTTTACTCATGAAAAGCATTCAAGTAAACAGACAACGGGACGACGACGCGACGGTCAGTGGGCAGACCTGCGGCCCAATGGTCGGACGATGTCGTTAGGTCGGCAGAAGGTCCGTGGATGCGAATGGCGAGAGACCGTTTGAGATGGCATTTGGGGGCCTAGGACCCCTTCCACTGGGAAGGGTCCTAAGCCTTTTCCCCCAAGTGGCGTAGCTACCTAGGGGCTAGGCGGGGCAGTGCCCCAGTGCCCACAAGCTCAGGGGGCCCTCACCAGCAAAACTCGATCGAACTGAACTTTTGAAAATTTACCTTACTAAGTATTAATTAAGTATTAAGTGTAATTTAAGTTGTTACTGTTTAATATTTTTATTATCAACTGCAGTGCACAAAAAAGAACTGATGATAAAGTAGCTTATCATTTTTAAAGTATTTGTATATTTAATATTTTTACTTGATAAAACCTAACCAGCAGTTTGGCCCCATTTTTTTATTTGCCCCAGGGCGCTTGGTTACCTACATAGATATCTGATCAGATGTCTGTGGTTATATAGTTACCCCACTGCTCCCAGCCCCTTGTCACACGATATAACACTTCGTCGACCCCCTCTCCGCCCCTTAACGTGTGACGTACCTAATTTATGGATGGGCCCCTAACATCATCATCATCAACCCATTATGTCCCCACCGAGGGGCACGGGTCTCATCCCAGAGGAAGGTATACGCCATACGCCACCACGGGCGTCAAGTCCGGATTGGTGGAGGCTTGCAAGACTAGTGGCTGGTCTTACTGTCAGAAGTTTCAAAGTTTTCTTTATTTATTATTATTATTTATTTATTTATTTATTTAAATAGCATAACATTACAGTGAAAACCAATTCGCCTATATTTCATTCCACACCATATAAGACTATTAATTTATTTAAGACACTATAATTCGACGCCTGTTAACTCAATAACCCTGCTGCAGTCTGACTAGCTTTGGTACCTGCAGTTAACCCTCTAAACGAGGACAAGACATGCGGAAATGCATGAGTACAGCAGCTTTAGAATGGGTCAAATCCGACCACATATGGCTTCGTCGTACCGCATGCAGTGACACGTTACCTTACGCCGCCGTTACGCCACTTCTTTGCAGTTTAGACGGGATATTAATTCGATTGCGGAGCGATATTTCTCTCACTAAGGAAAGCTTCATAGGAAAACCCCGAAGAATTGATTATTGCATATAATGAGTTGTGAGAATTTGGTCAGTTTTAATATTGGACGAAAACATCTACGACTCTGCAATCCTGTCCACTACAGGGGAAAGCAGACCGCAATAATGGGATGCTACAATCCCATCCACTGCAAAGGACAAGCCTGCAGACCGCAATAATGGGATGCTACAATCCCATCCACTGCAGAGAACTGGCCTGCAATAATGTGACGCTACTATCTCCCCGGACAGGAGAAAGCCTGAAGGCGACTTAGCTTCGTACCACTAGATGGTTAACCTAGCATGATGTACCATCCCTAAGTTAGAACCTGGGGGTGCAATTCCGTAAGACTCCACTGTACGGAGTGGTCTGAATTAGCCCTTTTGTTCCCGGTATGTCACACCACCTTATGTTATACTGTTACGTTCTGGGACCTATTTTCCCAGTAGGTATCTCTCCTGCTCCGAACTGTCATATACATTCTTACTTTGACTCTTTCGAGTTATCTAAATGCTTAACCCGATAGAGTGGAAAGTTACGCAATAGGGCTGGATCTCCGGGTAGTCCAAGACAGCAGCGCGTCAGGTTTAGTCAAATGTAAACTATGTCTTGCCCGAGAATCCCGAGACATGGATGTCATATCCAAAGCGACAAGGAAAAAAACGGACGTTTCCGTGGCTGATGTGTAACAAAGGGACAAATGTAAAAAATATGTAAATATAGCATTAAAAAAATAATAATAATAAAAAAAATAAAAAAAAACAACAAAAAAAAAAAACATCTCTATTTAGATTTTAAAACACCCTAGGTTAAGTTTGGAATAGGACTTATAGTAAGGCGTGTGAAAGTACAAATCCACCTGTACAAAAAAAAAAAAAAAAACTATGTAGCTAAGCTTAAGTGGTAGTACTAAAGAGAAGAAGTAATAAAGGGAAAACTAAAGAAACGAAACAACAAAAAAAAAGGGCACGGACCTAGAGTCTGTGGAAACAGAAGTATGAAAAAAAAAAAAAACTATGTCTTGCAATAATGCCGTTATTGACACCACGTACAGTCAAGTAAATTAAATGGCAATTAACTTCCGAATTTGATACATTTTATGGAGCACTGGTTTTGGAGCGATAGCACAGACGGCTAGGAATATTTTCTGAAATGGGCTATGTGTGGTTAACAGTGACTAATTTATGTATGTAAGGTGCGTCACAAAATGTTAAGTGCCTCTGAGGTCACACTAGGAGTCACTCACAACTGATTTAAGAACATTCTCAGCTGAGTTGTTGAAAATGCAATACTCTTTATTTGTACTGTCAACAAGATATCAAATGTAAAGGACACGTATAAACTTCTACCCAGTTACGTTACGGGCGAATTTGCAACGGAAATTTAAAGGTTCGCTGCTGTTGACTATACTCGCTAGTAAATGCACATTCATTAAGTAGGTAGGTACAATTAGACTTTTATATTTTGGTTGAAGGTAAGCCTATTGAAGTATTTTTTGGATCGGATATAGTGAGAATATATTATAATTTTTCAAAATTTTTCTGCCGACCGTACCGAGCTGCACCTCACATGTGGCGAGACGAGAGTGTGTGCAAGGCAATCGACCGCACCCAACCGCCCGAGTGCCGACTAGCGGCTAGCTGCTTAACCCTAGTGTTGTGAATATCGAGTCGATAGCTGGACTGTAGGACTTTACAATCCGCTGAGACGCCTCATTATGTGTACCCTCGCGATGTCCCACATTAATCACTGAGTCTGAGGCCGTTTTACCGGCCGCACGGACTAGCTGTTGTGCCCTACTTGTTTGTTCTGTTGTGGCGTTAAATAAATGTATTTCTTCTTGCTTTATATTTTACATTTTGTCTATGTATGAGCATGGTACACTACTACTATACCTATGTATTTTAAAGGAAAGAGGTATTTTATCGATATATGCAATGGTCCCAACCTTCGACGTGACAAACCCTAGCCAGAGGCGTTTGGGCACAGTATGCCCACCTCGTATGTCGCAAAGCTACGCTAGACATAATAATATGCTATGTTAGAAGGACTGAATCGACCAAGTCCCGAATTTCTATAGCACGATCGATTTAAGAAAGGGATTGAATAAGTATTTCTTTCTCGCTTAAACAATTGAGATAAGCCGCAACAACAATAAAGATAGGGAATAAAAATAATTTCGCGAAAAACGCGCACGTTACAGTTTTTAACTACCCGATTGCGGTGAAGCGCAAAAGGAGAGTAATGTGACTGGTATTTTATGTATGTATGTATGTATGTATGCATGCAAGTAAGTCCGATCCTAGGTTCCCTCGTAATTCCTTAACCAATAGACAGATATTGGCAAATAATATCTCAATCGATTTGTCATATTTGCGCGAGTTCCATAGGCTGTATGAATTCAGCGTAAAGCGAACAAGAATAATTTAAAAAATACATAAATAAAATAATTGAATATTAAAAATAACCAATTACCCGACCAAGCAGAAAGGTTCCGGTTTGGTCATTTTTTCTGAAATTCCTAACGCGTGCCTACCTATAACAAGATCCCAGATTGCGTTGCAAGTTATCGATTGCAAGATTAGTGGAATCAACCACTTGCAATCCTAAAACTATACGAGTAGTTCCTATCTTCATAATTCATTTATTTGTGGATCGTAGGTAATTACTTTACATAATTGGTGGTCAGTCTTAAATTACAGATCACTATGGTCCTACCTACATATAAATAGGCGTACAAATATAGTTAATATAATTAGTTATTTTAAGGCAAAACCAGTTACAATTTGTCATTAAGAAAATCGTCGATATTATAATAACATTTGTCAATAAGTAGATTTTTTAATGTCTTTCGAAATAAGTCAAGATTTAATTCTTTGTACAGTTTTGGTATCTTATTAAAGATTCTTATCTCTTTTATCTCTTCCTCTTCTTCCGGTGGCATCTCCCATCGGAGGTCAACTATCATTTATACATTCGGAGCAGTTCTATACATCCGGTGTTGAACCACTCTGATAGGTTGAAATCCCGGCTGGGGACAAAAAAATATCTTGGATGTTTACATGTTTGTGACGTCGCTGTTTCAGGTTCCCACGACACAGGGCATCCTAGTGTGGGGCCAGAAGCAATGTATGTGCCTGTATGTAAATGTTATGTTATGTTTTAGAGCCATGATGTTTCTCTTCGGCCAGGTCTTCGCCCTCCTTCAATTACTACTATTAGCTACAATGCTCACACAAATATTACCAAAGAATTCTTCTGTACTGTTTCAGTTGCGGTGGTGTGTCACATTGCGTAACACAGCTTTGACATATGAACGAGCGGTAGGCCGGCAGCCGGGCGCGGTAGGCATAGCAGAGCTGTGATATGGACAATTGCTTCAATATAACTCCGGTATCTACACCACTGAATCACTCGCTGCCCGGGCCGCCTGAGTGATCTTAAAAGATCACGACGGTTAAGCAACATAGGGCGCGTTCAGTGCAGGGATGGGTGACCGTCTATGACTAACGCTAGTGGCATTTTTCCGAGCGGTTCCATGCTTCGCAAGGTACGTTAAGCAGTTGGTGCCGGCTGCCGTCGATAGATGGCCGTCGTTAAGCCAAGTCAGAGGCCTTAGGGCGGCTTGAAAACTTCTGAGAGTGAGACCAGCCACTAGTCTTACAAGCCTCCACCAATCCGCTCTTGGCCCCCGTGGTGGAGTATGGCGTATACCTTCCTCAGGGAAGAGACCCGTGCCCCTATAATCGTTGATGATGATTTACACCACTGACACAAAGGTGTCTGAATGAATAATTCGTGAGGAAACCCGGGTTTGTTTGTATGTTTTCCCTTGGTTGGCCCCACGCGGATTAACATTTTATATCGAAGTCGAATAATTATAGGATCCCTGTAGATACAATCTTACAAAAACATAAATGTAAAAACCCTGGCCATCTTCTCGGCCCGAAAAACATTTAACATAAACATCTCATACCTACATATAGGCACAACATTGCTTCTGGCCCCACATTAGGATACCCTGCGTCGTGTAAAATTACACGATTTTCTTTGTCTTCAGGGAATCGAGACGAGTGAGTGCGAAGAGTCAGCAGTGTACCTATTCATAAAACAAAAAATAATAATTCGTACTTTTGCATTTACAGATATAAGTCAAGAACTATTCATTTAAAAATCTGAAGACAAGGAACTTGGCAAGTTCTCACGTAATCATCATCATCAACCCCTCATGTCCCAACCGAGGGGCACGGGTCTCTTCCCTGAGGAAGGTATAGGCTATACTCCACCACGGGGGCCAAGTCCGGATTGGTACTCAAGTAATATAATCAATTAATCAGCAGGTAACCATCCTCTGTTGGACTTTTGTTCAAAGGCACGCAACATCTCTCTGTCCTCAGCCATCCTTATCCATCCACCGAGAGCAATCAGCCTCAGCTGGTCAGTCCAGCGAGCTGGGCCTCGATTTTGTTAGTTCATGACAGGACGATGACAGATACACAGTCGGGTAGTGTGACGTGTTTTTTCATAACACTGACGCCTAAAATTATTGAAGCAGCAATGAAACTGAATCGCCACAGATGACTTTTGTGGTGCAGCGGCTAGCGCATCTGTCCACTATGCGAGAGGTCCCGGGTTCGAATTCCGGCTGAGAACCAAAAAAAAAACCCAGGTCTTCAATGTTTACCATGTTTGTAATAGGCACCATAGGGTATCCTAGTGGAGACGCAGAAGCAATGTAGGTATGTGTAAGTGTTGATTGTACATCAAATACACCTAAAGGACAAATGATACTTAAAGACATCGTGTCTCTACCTACCCCACTCCGATGAGTATAAAGTGTTGCACTTATGACGACACAAGTCGTGAGTGAAGCAATGTCAATGATCAAGCTCTTCTTTATCATAAGAATATGGTCATGTAACACACAGGTATATTGATATGATATGTACGGGTGAGTAGGTCAGCCTCAGCCATCTTGTATTGGCCGATTGTAGATTGGACGATACGACTTGGCTTGGTAGAGAACGTTTGGACTGAAAGGCGATAATGTAGCGAATTATAGAATTGAGAAAGGAATGCTCGATGGTTTGAGCGTATAGAGAGGGCGAATGAAGAAAGATTGACAAAGGAAATATATTATGACAAGCGAATATGGGTGGAAGAGTCGGTAAGGGACGCTCCAGGTGGACATACTTCGACCGAATAGAGTACATAATGACGACCTCTGTAACGCAGCGGCTAGCGCATCTGACTACCATGCGAGGTTCAAATCCCGCGCTGGAAATAAAACCCAGGTCTTGGATATGCTTACATGTTTGTGACGTCGCTGTTTCTGGTTCCCACGACACAGGATATCTTAGTGTGGGACCAGAAGCATGTGTGTGCCAGTATGTGAATGTTATGTTATAATGTTAGCAACGCAAGATAAAAAATACCTGAAACCGTGCATGCAACGACTGGTGAATATTAATTAAGCAAAAGTGATTTGTACCAAGTGGCAGACCCTGGTCTCTGCCTAGCCCTCCGGGTTACAGGCGTGAGCGTATGTATGTGGATTTGCTGATTTCTCTGACTCTATAAGCAGAAGAAGAAAGCTATTCATTACAACAACAGAAACGCAACATGCATACACGACGTTACAATATAAAATATGAAAACACGATACAAAAAGTAAAAAGAAAACAATAAAACACTTTTTACTAACATAAGTTGCGGTGTGCCTTTGTTGTTGGAAAAGGCAGGTATTCGCCCAAAGCGCTGATTTTCAGCCAGTGCCTGTTTTCCCACGAATATTGTACGGTGCGTAGCATTGCATACATGCGTAAGCCGCCTATATACAGGGTGTTGATTTGTACAGTTGACTCCGACTCAGGGATGGTTATTTACATGATACTGAAGCAAAAAAAATATTAAAAAAAAATTGTTTTTTGTGAAAATCACCAAAAAATCACAAATTTATATGGCTTAGCTTCTATCGTTTGCACTTGACGGGTCCGGCGGGGGTTTCGCGGGGCAGGGTTGGTGAGTGCGCCCGCGCGCTCGCCTCCGGCCCCGCAAAACCGGGAATTTTAGGTGATTTGCACAAAAAAAAAATTTTAATAAATTTTTTTGCTTCAGTATCATGTAAATAACCAACCCTGAGTTGGAGTGAACTGTACAAATCAACACCCTGTATACCTACGTTCCACTATAGGTCAATATAGCTTCTCTCGAAGAGAGTGAGTACCTATGGGCTTAAGTACCACGTGTGCCTAGCGCGGATTGGCGATTTGAAACACTGAGGTAATGATATTATTATCTCAGATACTCAGGTTTTCTCACGAAGTTTCTCCTTCACGGTTACCGAGTAGTGTTGCTACTATAGCTTCACAAATACAGGGTGTTGATTTGTACAGTTAAATCCGACTCAGGGGTGGTAGGCTCTCTTCACGGCAAAAACCTGCACAGCACAGACGCTGTTATTCACACACGTCTGAGAAAATCACTGGCAATGACATAGTTTTAGCAAGACGAAAGCTTTACTGTAGCGCACCAATGTTAAGGTCACACGATATATTTGTCTTGAGTAGGAATCTCCCACGCGCTTATGAAATTGTACTGGAATTAATTTAATTGTAACGATCACACCCACTAAAAGACTGTATGAGATGTACAAACAGCTCCATTACTACAGCTCAGGAACCAGCCGACTACTCGGGTAAACATGAAGTCAGAGTGTAGACGTATTTGGACGGCTCCAAAACCGAAGTGAAAATGACCTAAACATAAAAATATCTACAACCCTTGGCACCCTGAATACAATTATTCGGGCAGAATGCATCGGTATAGCAAGAGCAGTCGCGCTGTTTAATACAAGTAATGTACAAAACTATGAGATACGCATAGTCTCGGACAGCGCCTCAGTCCTACAAGAACTTAATAGCAATGTCACAAACAACAGCCTGATACTAGAGTGTTACCACGAGTTGGATAAACTGTCGACAAACAACCGAGTCACATTACAATGGATAAAATGTGATAGTGGCTCCTTGGGCAATGATACTGCGGATGAACTCGCCAGAAGAGCCTCTGAAACTACAGTGGAAGGGCCCGAACCCCTGCTCCCACTCCCTTGCTTGGAAATTGTTGAGGACACGAATAGAAAATCAGCATGCTGAATACTGGTGAACAGAAACTTCATGCAGACAAGCCAAGGAGGCTCTACTAACAATCTCGAAACGTCTTTCACGTAGCCTGCTCCGTCTGAGAAGAGATGACTTGCGCAGAGCTGTGGCAATACGACGACCTCTGTGGCGCAACAGTTAGCGCATCTGCCTACCATACAAAAGGTCCTGGGTTCGAATCCCCGCTGGGGACAAAAAAAAACCCCTGGTCTTGGATGTTTACACGTTTGTGACGTCGCTGATTCTGGTTCCCACGACATAGGGCATCCTAGTGTGGCGCCAGAAGCAATGTATGTGCCTGTATATAAATGTAAATGTTTATTTTATAAGTGTATTTATTTATAAGTGTAAGTGTAATGCTGACAGGCTACTGCTCACTGAATAGACATTTCCACAGCATGGACTAACCGACAGCCCGCTTTGCTGGGGATGCCTGAAAGAAGAGGAAACACCCGCCCAAGAGACCATCCTCTGTGAAGGCGTGGAAAAACAACGGACCGCGATCTTTGGGAAGCTGGGAGCCCTTCAGGAGGCCTGCAGTGATATCAGAGCATCGCTGGCCTTCTGGAAAGAGATAGGCTGGCTGGAGTAAGCTCACAGCCTTGCTACGTACAATGGCCCAACTACGAGGCTAAGGGCGGAAATCTTAGGTTTAACTAACTACTACAGCTCAACGTTTCTGTGTAGATACATAACATAACATAACATTTACATACATGCACATACATTGCTTCTGGCCCCACACTAGGATACCCTGTGTCGTGGGAACCAGAAACAGCGACGTCACAAACATGTAAACATCCAAGACCTGGGTTTTTTTTTTTGTGCCCAGCCGGGATTCGAACCCGAGACCTCTCGCATGGCAGATGCGCTAACCACTACGCCACAGAGGTCGTCTGTAATGCAGCCTATACCTACCTTCTCCCAGAGAGAGACAAAGGGTTTGGTTACCACACCTGCCCAACGTGTATTAAGTTTGTGAATACCTATGACGTGAGTAACCTTTTGACTAAAATTAACTTAAGAAGTATTACTTTGGCAATATGGCTCTTATCAAATTCAGTGGACTTCCACTGGATACAGAATAAACTCGCTGGTCGACAGTCTGCGACACGGATCTGCGCTTGCGCCGCGCCCGCGACATCGATTCGTATGTGTCGTGCGTGTAGCGTCAGCAGAGTGAGTGGTTAAAGCAATTGATTCCAGGATCGACTAACATAGATCTGGGCTAGATTCTGCTAATACATTGTAGTCAGCTAATGCGTCGATTTCATTTCATAGCATTTGGGTATTTGTCAGAATGTCAAATGACTTACTTTTAAAACGGAATTTTGTATGAAAATACTTGGTTCTGACGTCACATTTCAGAGCACTCTTTTTATGTTTCATCTATTTAAAAATTGTAATAACTAGTAAATGATTAAGAGAAATACATTTTCCGAATCATTTTGTAATTATTGTTTTAATCGAGCATCTCAAATAATTTATTGTTGATAGTGTCAAATACCGTATTCTAGGATTCAACGTGACGAGGCGGAAAATTCGGATTATTGAGTATTTTCAATATAAAAATAAATAAATAAATTGCTATACACCTAATAATGTTGCTAAGTAAGCATATCAATGTCACGTTGGTGGCACGTCATTACGCGTCACAGGTTTCTATTCTGTTATTCATTGTGACTAGGGTTGTTGAGGAACTTGGAGGAGGAGGAAAAGGATTTTTTTTAAATGTTTTTCAGGAAGAGGATGAGGATGAGGAATCTGGCAGACTAGGAGGAAGAGGATGCTGAAGAAGAAGAAAAGAACAAATAACAAATTGGTTTCCAAATCAACTTCTCTGTCACACATTTCGTTTCAACAAAACTTATAACGTAGAATCTGTGATGCCTACAATATTTCTCTTTAGTAAGTTGTCTTTTTTTTCTTTTGTTATGATATTATTTTTTGTGCACGTTAGACGATAGCAAGTGCCTCGCACCTCTACACTATTTGCCCTAAATATAAGTGAGAAATGTTTAATAGGGCAGATAAGTTAATACCCTATATTGTACACCATGGAATATCCATTATCTGATAAATAAATTAAAATTGAATAAAAATTATAACTATCCTTCCTCTTAAAGGAAGAGTAATTTTTTAAAATCAATTTTGAGGAAGAGGAATCCTCAGCAACCCTAATTGTGACCTCTGAGGTCTGAGTTCTTTGATTTTAAGACAAAGACATCACGTCTTACTTGGGTAAATAAGATTTAAGAGAAATATCTGCTGGTGAAATATCGATACATAGGAAATGACGACCCGAGCGAAGCTGGATTTTCATCTAGTGTGTGAATTAAAGTTAGGCACAAATTAATTGGGACATCACCTAACGATTTTGAGCATTTCTGTGAGGCTGTCATTTGTTTTGTTTTGCTAATGGTACGCTGTGACATGAATTACAAAGTAGAGTCGACAGACTGATATTACTGATAAAATGATTGGCTAAAATGTGAACGTATGAGCGGTGCAGTGGTAGCCTGGTGGGTAGAACAATGGACTTTGAAACGGGAGACCCAGGTTCGATTTTTTTCCAGGTTGATATTTTTATTATTATTAATAAAAATATATTTGAATCCACTAATAACACCTGCCAAAAATATCAATAGGTGCTGAATGTGGACTAGGCCAGGTGCTATTCGTGCAGGTGCTAATTAGGCCGGTGCTCAAACTGGACTAACTCGTAACACAGGGGCTAGGCATAGCACACTGCTCTGACGTAATCAGTGTAGGTAGGTATTTGATATGGATTGTTTAGTGAATAAACGGTTATTATAATGTCGATGATGCGAAAGTGATCTGTCAATCCATCAGGATCGTGGCAAGTGGTAATCCCTGGTCTCTGACAGCCCCTCTGGGATATAGGATTGAGTTTATGATGTATGAATTTGTTTTTAATTGGTAGTACTTTACTAAATTACGATACCGGCGACATTGCAACAAAATTGTAACTTAAAGATAGATGACCTCTGTGGCGCAGCGGTAAGCACATCTGCCTACCATGCGAGAGATCCCGGGTTCGAATCCCTGCTGGGGACAAAAAAAAAGAAACACAGGTTATTCTAGTGTGGGGCCAGAAGCAATGTATGTTAATGTTATCAATAATATTTATTCTAGTCGTTACACTAGGTACAGCTGCCTCGTTGGTCTAGCGGTTAATACGCCCGACTACCAGGTAGTGGGTTTGATTCCAACTAGAGACCACCGTACTTGATTTGTACAAATAGCCTCAGCCAGGATGTTTTTTTTATGTTTGTGGTGTCTGACTGCTACCATTGCACAGGGTATCCTAGTATGGGACCAGGGCAAACGCTTTACTGTGAAGACGACATTATTATTCTTGTAGTAACTACCACTAATCGTTACATCAGAAACGTTTTGGCGGTCAACAACCGACCAGTTGCGGTCGCCCCCCGGTACCTGTTCTACCCACAGAACACACTACACTTGTACTTTCACAGTTTGAATTAATTTTACTACTAGCGCTACCTAGTGCTGAGTAGACAGAACTAAAATTTTTACGTTCAGCCCCTCTATAGAATTGACGCTATTTATCTTAAACTAGCAATGCCCGCATAGCCATAGCCTATGTCCCCACTCACCTGGAACATAAGACCGTTGGTCAATAAAATTGTATTAAAATGTGAAAATTACTTTGCTAAATTCCGCCAAAATCAAATAGTTTTGGGCGTGGAAAAGGGACTGCACTAGAATGTGTTCACATTATAACGCCATCTTTGGGCCAGTAGTGAAACTCTGGCGTCAAAGAGTAAACCATCTGCCCATTTGCAATATAATTCCTCAATTCACTTGTATAAATGGTGGGCGTCTTGGATAAATCGGTCAGCAAACCCAGGTCTGATGGACTTTTGTTTAGTGTGTGGGCAGCTAACTGAAAAGTCCTCAGTTGCGCTGGGCACATATCTCAACAGTCAGCTGCTGGGCGTATCTGATCGGGAGCCAATACGCCCGCTGTTTTGATGTTTGAAAGCAAATTTTGTAACATCTTCGATACGAACCAATCAACGACGTAATGATGCTGCGGATCGAAGCGCCAGTTTCGGTGTTTTTTTTTTAACTGAGTTTTTTTTTGTTTTTTTTGTATACCTACCTCTACGTTTGAGATCGCCAATCCGCGGTGGACACGCTACTCTCTAGTGCTTTTTCATCATCATCATCAGGCTATATTAGTCCACTGCTGGACATAGCCCTCCCCTAATGAGCGCCATAGCGCCCTGTCTTCAGCTTGCCGCATCCAGCATCTACCTGCAGTCCTTCGCAGATCGTCATCCCACCTGGTTAGAGGGCGTCCTGCACTACGTTTGCCGAGTCGCGGTCTCCACTCAAGAACACGTTTACCCCAGCGGTTGTCGGTTCTTCGCGAAATATGGCCAGCCCACTGCCACTTCAGCTTGCTAATTCTCTGAGCTATGTCGATAACTTTGGTTCTCTGTCGGATGTATTCGTTACGAATCCTATCCTTCAGAGAAACTCCGAGCATAGCTCTCTCCATAGCTCGCTGAGCGACTTTAAACTGGTGGACCAGCCCTTTCGTGAGTGTCCATGTCTCGGCTTTGTAGGTCATAACAGGTAGGACACACTGATTGAAAACTTTCGTTTTCAAGCATTGCGGTATGGATGACGAGAAGACCCGGCGTAGTTTCCCAAACGCTGCCCAGCCCAGCTGGATCCTCCTCTTGGCCTCCTTCTCGAAATTGTTTTTACCTAACAGCAGAATCTGCCCGTGGTAAGTGTATTCGGAAACGATTTCGAGAAGGTGACCATGTACGACGACCGGTATTGGATCAATGTGACCATTGATCATGACTTTGGTTTTATCCAAATTCATACCAAGACCGATGCGTCGCGAGGCTGATGCTAGGCCGGCCAGCATGTGGTTCAGCTCCTCTAGCGACTCCGCCATTAAGACTATGTCATCTGCGAATCGCAGGTGTGAGATGTAGTCGCCGTTTATGTTAATGCCCTTTTCTTTCCAGTCCAAAATCCAATCGTCTTAAACATGTCTTCCAACGCGCTTGTAAACAGTTTCGGGGATATAACATCCCCCTGTCTTACTCCTCTGCACAGTTGGACAGGGTTAGACTGCTGGCCCTGTACTTGGACACTCATGGTGGCGGCTTCGTACAGACATCTAAACACCTCGATATAACGATAGTCTACTTGGCATCGCTGTAAGGATTTCAGAACAGCCCAGGTTTCGACAGAGTCAAAGGCCTTCTCATAGTCCACAAAAACAAGACACAGGGGCTGATTATACTCCTCGGTCTTCTGTATAATCTGCCTCACTGTGTGAATGTGGTCTATGGTGCCATATCCTCCGCTTTTTTTCCGCTTCCTAGTGCTTTTTAGTGGGACATATTATAAGCAGCTTACATTACATATTTCATTTCACATCTATAGGTACTAACCGTAAAGGAAAACATCGTGCAGGTAATCATTATTCAATTAGGAAACGTGAGTGTCTGAGCTATTCACATACCTCAGCGCTATTATATAGGCTGGTCACTTACCTACATACCTACTTACTTTTAACAAGGAGAATTTAATTCTCCTTGCTTTTATTTGACAGGCGAACATCTTACCGCGTCTGATTCAATAAAATATGTATTTTTTTAACTAATTAATTCGTTAATGTTTCCCTCGTTTCAATAATTTTCTGTTTTACGGGATTGAGACAAATCCAAAAAATCGAAGATCATAAAAATCGGTCCAGCCGGCCCGCTCCACTGAGTAACACTAGCGCCACCAAGAACACAACAAAAATCTCAGATATCAGAATGATCTGAGACAAAAACCTTTTTTGCATTGTATTGTGTTGACTTTATAATTATTTTTATACTTGAATAAGTTGTAGTGTACTGTAATGCTGGAAAAATAAAACGTAAATTTTGTCAATAATGTTCTCTAAAATTTTAGAAAATGCATTAAATAGAACGTATATTATAAATTCAGCACAAAATGTCAAGTCAGGATGGCCGAGCGGTCTAAGGCGCTGCGTTCAGGTCGCAGTCCACTTCTGTGGGCGTGGGTTCGAATCCCACTTCTGACAGTTTTTATGTTTTCTTCTACTTTTTTTGCACTAAGTACATTGTTATGATTTCTACAATTTTTTTATGTAAGGCTCACAATATGCATGTCAATAGTATTTTCAGAGTCATTGATTACAAAATTTAGAATATTTAACCGACTTACGAGAAAAAAAAGGAGGAGGCTCTCAATTCGTCGGAATGTTTTTAAGACGCCCTGGACCGATTTGAAAAATTATTTTTTTGTTTGAAAATGATGACCACCAAGGGCCATTTTCCCCTGGGCCTGTGGTCAAAAAGCCAAGATCTGATGGTGGGATCCCGAAGAAAAGAAATGAACTCGTCGCCCTCGAAGCGATTTGGATGTTTTTACAGTGATTTTAGTACATTTGCTCTCTGAAAATACAATTTGGTGATATTTACAAAAAAAATTAAAAAAAATTCAAAAAAAGATAAAAGCCAAGTTTAAATCGCACAGTAAACGAAATCGTTACGTAACAGTCGACAGCACATCGTCTTTTACACCCATGCACTCTACTCCGTTGCATTACGAGTGACTGCAACTAAAATGTGAAGGTTGACGTGCTGTCGACTGTGCAATAGATAGACAATTCTTTTATTTAAATAAGACACACACACACAGGTTTACAAAACAAAGCAGTACATGTTATACGTGTTATTACTGGTTATAGAACCAAATAATAGCTCTACAAATTATAGGTATCTTTATATTCGTACTGACTCGACTTTGAATTTAGAGGTCATATTCGTTAACATTATTTAGTTCTGTTATATTTTGAAGCCGGTTTTTATTTTTTTATTATTACAAGATTCGGAGTTGGAGTTGCCAGATATTTCCGTTTCGGGCAAGCCCATCTTATTTGACTCACTGTGGAGGCCAATACCAATACCAGCTTATACAATGCCAAGGCCAATAATACCATTTCAAGTCGCTGAGCGAGCGGAGCAAGTAAGCTTCAAAAGAGAGCTGGCTTCAAAGTCAATCGCGCTTTGTTAAAATCACAGTTGCCTTAAAACTGTAATTTCTAATTCTACTGTTCTACAGACATAGTTGCCACTTGTTTTTGACCTGCGTGGTCTGTTGCTAATCACATAAAGCTCACGCAAGTCCTTGTCCACTTCACCCGTCCAGCGATATCTGGGGCAGCCACCCGAACTTTGACCGCTTGGCAGTTCCAGCATGGGGCACGCACGCGTTACGGGTGTGGCGATATAATTTCAGAATTCGACAAGAGTTTTCATAGTTTTAGCAGTAGCCAATGTACCTACTATGCACCTTTGTAAATATTTTGTGTTTTCTTCTGTGTACAATAAAGAATACTAGCTGGTGCCTGCGACTTCGTCTGCGTAGGATTACCGGTACGGTACCTTTGTCTGAAGTTACACGTCAATCCGTTCAGTCGTTGTTGCCTGATTGACTAACAAACATCCAAATATCTTCACAAATTTTTACATTCATAATATTAAGTGGCAATAGGATTTCCTAAGTTTGAATAGATACCTGTCCTGTCCTTCATTGGGAACACGCCCTGGCAACACTTTTCTAAATGTCAAGTTTTTCTGATAATGATAACGAACGGAGCGAGTAGGTAGTATTTTCATTAGTGCTAACTCTTGTTCTTTTCTGCTCTATTGTATTACTAGACTAGAATCATGACGGTCATCAAGGTAGACAATGAAAAGGAAGTCATCAGTAAACTATCTTCGTACATAGAAATGATATCCAGCGATGCGATCAAACAGCGCGGTAAATTCTTCGTTGGATTATCCGGTAAGCAAAACTTCGATAACTTTCTGTAAGTACTAACTTGACTTTACATGACCTTCCTAATTTAAATAATTATATTCAGTCGACAACCTTTACTTGGAAAGGTTCCCGTAACATCGTCTATAGAAGAATGTAAACTGAAATAGAAGAATGTTGCCGGATCTATTGAAATCTGATTTATTATCTTTAAATCCTTAACAGTGATGTAAAAAGTGAACAAGTGAATTTTAGAATGCATGTGATGTCAAAAAATAATCTTATATATAAAATTGAATAGCTGTTCGTTAGTCTCACTAAAACTCGAGAACGCCTGGACCGATTTGGCTGATTGTTGGTTTTTTATATTTCTGGAGTTCCAGGAAAGGTTTAAACAGTGAGAAAAACTTTGGCGGTACGAAGTTTGCCGGGACAGCTAGTAAATACATAATTAACACTAACTGAGGTCTAAATGTCTTGTGTCTGTCTGCCCGTGTGGTGCTGTATTTAGAATAGGGCCACTTCATCCATTTTATTCAGTGGGTGTCGTTGAAGGTGACTAAGGAAATAAATTACCAGGAGATGGGCATCAGTGTCTTCCCGATTTGTTGGTTACCAAGAATGATTAAACAAGTTTCTAACCCTTTAGTTGGAAACTTGGAAAACCTTTAGTTGTCTGGCAGTGACTGTCAAATGGCTGATAATGAGGTCCAATTCCCAAAGGCAGCCTCCTTACATTATACATAATGTCTCAGTCTGGGTGTATTGCCATAATTGTCTCATTACCGTAGCATATCTAATTTGGAACCAGGACGGGCGATAGTGTAGTGTGAAATTGATTGTTACTATATTACTTTCATCAATCAAAATAAAGGTCTTATCTCACTCACCAACTTGTTTCTCTACGAAGGTGGGTCCCTAGTGAAATACCTGTGTGAAGGACTGCCACAATTAAATACGGACTGGTCCAAGTGGGTCCTGGCATTTTGTGATGAGCGGGTGGTACCTGAAGACAGTGATGACTCCACGTTCGGGACGTACAAGAGGCAGCTGCTGCCAAAGACTGGATTGGATGAGAAACAGTTTGTCACAATAAAACAGGGTGTTTCAGGTAAGTGAAGATTTGGTTGGTGGGTAAAGTTGGGGGCGGTTTTTAAAATTATGTTTTTTGTAATTGGCCATGAGAATTTTTTTTTCGATCAAAGTGTATTTATTCTATCCATCATATAATCCAAAGCCTTGAGCCTAGTATCGGGGAAATAGCTCCAGTTAGCAGGTATTCCAAAAACTGACATTTTTAGCTTGGGTTTTTTGCCATGATGTCATATTGTTGATTTGTAGTCCATGTTTTGAAGGGAATTTTAATTTTTGGGCTAATCAATAGTAGAATCTGTTCATATGTCGATTATCATTCTAATTAAATCATTTCTTATCATTCCAGCCCAGGCAGCAGCAACAGACTACTCAGAGAAACTGAAATTGGCCTTCGGAAGCGAAGAGTTCACCTTTGACCTACTTCTTTTGGGGATGGGTCCAGACGGGCACACCTGCTCTCTGTTCCCTGGGCACGGCTTGCTGAGCGAAGCGACGTTACGCGTGGCTGCTATAGTCGACTCGCCCAAGCCCCCGCCAGAAAGAGTTACGCTGACTTACCCTGTCATAAACAGAGCTAGGAATTGTATATTTGCTATCAGCGGCGCGGGGAAAGCTGAAATGGTTAAGGTAACATGGTGAATATCAATCAGTAGGTAGTATTAGGGACTTCACCCTTGTTTAGAAAAATCGAATAATGTTTGACAATGCAAGTATTGATTGCACTCATGGGTCTTGAATTTTGACTTTCTTCGTTAAACGGACATTCGTACCAAACTGTGTATTAGATTTAAGGTGACTTGAGAGAAGATGGTCAGAGTGGAGTTTTTTTTGCTGCCTTTTTCCCCACTACATTCGGCCCCAAGGCACCGGCTAACATTATCATAAGTACATTGACATTCAACAAGGAGAATGTAAATTCTTTACGTTGAAATAAATCTCTGATTTCTGACTTCACACGTACCACAACCACACCACGTCGCACCGACAAAACACACACTTTACGTGATGAAGGGAAGAGAGTACAAGGTGTTTGAAATCGAAGATCGAATTTTTGAATTTTGAATTTGAATTTGAAGTAGTAATTTCTGTGACTTTCTAGCCCTGTAACCTTGTACCTCTTGTGTGCTTCGTCTTGTAGCCGTATCATCAAGCGCACGTTGCTAGTGAGCCACGGCTTGGGAATGAATGAATGAATGAATGAATGAAAATTCTTTATTGAACAAGAAAAGATCTGCACAAAGGCGAGCTTAATACTAACAAGTATTTTCTTCCAGCTAACCATGGGTGATGTGTAAAGAATAAGGGGTAGTGCTAGAGAAGTCCAAGTAAAATAGAAAAGATATATTACTTACTTACAGATTACCATTGGTGTATAATACATAAACTTCATATAACAATACATCTACTATACATATAATACACACTATATTACGATATTCCATAAATTATGTGCCATTATATAAAATAGGGAGCCTCCCTCACAACAAAAAGGTCTATTATAAGTCTAGAAAATACTTGCACCATATCGTCAACATTGTCGAGTAGCAGTACGCTGTCCCAGTCTAGCGAGCCCAAGTAATTGTAGTCGAATTTATTGCGGTCTATATCTATGAGAGGTCGATAAGCCATCACGATCATCACCAATGACCATCATCATTGACGACCTCTGTGGCGCAGCGGTTAGCGCATCTGACTACCATGCGAGAGGTCCTGGGTTCGAATCCCGGCTGGGGACAAAAAAAAGAAACCCAGGTCTTGGATGTTTACATGTTTGTGACGTTGCTGTTTCTGGTTCCCACGACACGGTATCCTAGTGTAGGGCCAGAAGCAATGTATGTGCCTGTATGTAAATGTTATGTTATGTTAAATCTAGGCTGCGGATGCGGTTGCGATGTGGTCGCGATGTGGCCGATATGACACACAGTGTCGATAACTACTGCAAAATGTGGTTCGTGTGAATAGTCCTATTCATTTTCCATACAAAATATACGCACGGCCACGTGGTGTGGTTGTGGTACGTGTGAAAAGGCCCTTAAAAAACTGACGGTCCGCATTTTATGGAACTACAATGCGTATTTTATTATAACAATTCGATACGCATTGTTAATCAGAGTGCTTAGTGAGAGTTTTTTCATTCACTTTCGATAGCGAGAGCGTTTGCAATTTGTATAGGAGTGACAAAGAGACAACTATATCCTCGGAAGGCCCGACCTTGAAAAGAACAATAAAATTTATTTTGTGATCACTTGAAGACATTGGGCCTCACGAGGATATAGGTGGCGCGCTTTGTCACTCCTATAGAATATGAGTTTACGTTAACGCGATCGAGTAGTTAAAAAAACTCGCACTAAGCACTCAGGGTGAGAGTTACTTGTTAATCGGCGATGCAATGTGCATCGAATTATGATAGCAAACCATGCGATTCTGTAAAACAATTCCCGGTATCATTCTTTTTTGCAGAAAGTGCCTCAGAGGTTCCCCTTTATGCTTTATTTTGGTCCAGATGGGTTTACGCTATCTATAAGAAATAATTAAATTCTGGTACACCTAAGCGGGGATCCGCGCGCTGTACTAAAGTTTAATACTAAAGGCTTCCCACGGTCGATATCGCGGACCAGCTCGCACGACACACCGTGAGAAGGGTCTCGGTTCGCGGTAGACGACCCGCGATATCGCGGACCGTGAGAGAGTATAAGAGAGTAAGGCTCAATTCACACTGGTGCAGAATAGAAGCGAAGCGAAGCGACGCGATATAATTCACGCTAATGCGCGCGTCTGCGCGAGCAAATTCGTACCGTATTGATAGAGAAAGAGATGAATTTAAAAAAGTTGAAAAACGTGACGCTTCGCTTCGCGACGCGACGCTTCGACTCTGTGCCAGTTTGAAATGAGCCTAAGACATAATAAAATACTTATATTATTTAACTAAAGTCTAAAGGCTTAAAAACTTCTGACAGTAAGATCAGCCGCTAGTCTTACAAGCCTCCACCAAACTGGATGTGGCCCCCGTGGTGGAGTATAGCCTATACCTTCCTCAGGCAAGAGACCCGTGCTCCTCGGTGGGGACATAATGTGTCGATGATGATAGCTACGTGTGTAACGGGCTTAACTGCGGCATGGCAAGAAAATTGCAAAAGCTCTTCACTGCATTAAATGCAGGATAAAAAATACTATCAGCGCCACCTAGTGTTAAAATTTGCAAACTATAGTTTCTGTTTAGTGCGAATTAAGTACGTATTAAGTAGTATTTTCGTCTTTATCGACTTTTATTGTTTCAGCGCATCTTAAAGGACCAAGAGGACCTGCCAGCGGGCCGCGTGAAGCCACAGGGTTCCCTCTACTGGATCGTGGACAGCGCCGCAGCCGCACTCTTGTGACAGAAGCAACGAGTTAATGACTCACTAGCGCCAAAATCATTGTCATATTGTACAAAAGTTTGTGTCCGTATAGTTGGCTTTCACGTGGTCGATTTCAGTAATTTCAACTATGCCACCGAACTGTGTATTAATAGTGCCTAATAGTGCTACAAGGCACAATTAGCTAGGACAAGTATTTCCGGAGATATTAAGGCAACTCACTGAGGCAGCCAACTAGACGTCTACTTAGCAGACACATCACGAACGGCTGTATATAGAGTTATGATTTGTATGCCAGATAATTGTGCGCTAATAGTGCTCCCTTCATGCCAAGTTTCCAGAATAGTGCTTCAATACAAGCTGAGAAAACATACCCTATTCTTGAGGCAGCCAACTAGACGCTTTTTCTTACCATGATTTCTTCGTAACAGCGTAGAGTTTTAAAACAAAACCTATACCAAAAAACTGTGCGTTAATAGTGCCCCCGAATCACCTATGCGTTTAGCTAAGAAATGTATGCAAACTTCTACGTACTAAACAATAATTTTGCAATAAATTAAAATGAACTCTTATGAAAACGCAATTAGGGTGAAAATTGTTTGCAACAATTATTTGATACCGACAAGCAGAGAAGTGATTATAACACTCGGTGAGTGTCACTCACGGCCATCTAATGGCTAGTTGGTTTAGTACACTGTGCGTCTTGGGCATTGTTGGTCAATAGTGGGCTGGTGATGTTGAGTACGAATGCGGGATTACATTCGGGAGTACGAAAAAAAGGATTAAATTTCAAATGTTGTAAGTACCGTATGTCCCGATGCCCCGCTTTAGTGGGATGTTCCCGTTTTAGGGTATCGCACCCAGGGTGCCAAACGAGACTCTTTTACCTACTCTGCTTTCACTATGTGTCCTTCCCTGTTCAACCTTCTAAGGGCTGTGTCTTAGCAGTAACCAGTCGAAATTTTCACAGAATATGCTATGCTAAGGCAGATTACCTAAAAAAATTAAAACAGAGATTTTTGATTTGAAAATGAAATTTTTTTTATATCGTATAGTTTCTGAGATATATTTTTTTTTCATATTTTTTGGAAAGATAATTTTGATGTATATTACTGCACACAGTACATACTTACTCATAATAAATCGACGCAGGACGAAAACCCTTGCCGATGTGTTGCGCTGGAAGAGTCAAATCAGTTAGCCATGTTGTCACATGACCAAAAAAAAACTGATCCCTGGTTAGCGCTTACTAAATTCATGTTCATATAAAAAAATATTGTACTAGTTTTAATGTCGAAGGCTTCGTTTGTCATTTCTCTAATTATCTCACCGCTTTCTGAGAGAAGAGTCTACCCACAGCGTCTTACTATCTTAAATTATAAAAAATAGTACAGTATTAATTTCACCAATAGATGAGTAATAGCAAGTAATAGTGATTAATTCCATATTTTCGGAAGTGGGAAAGATAAAAAAAAAGAAACAGTACAGAGTATTAATAGTGATTCGGTAACTAGTATTCGGAAAGGTTTAATATAGTAGTTTACTTTAGTAGTTAAATTAATATACCGACTCTGGATACTTTAGTCCGTGCCATATTTGCTGATTGATATTATTTTTTCACTTTTGTTCTTACATGTACCAAAACCTCAATGTATGTAAAAGTTCAAATTAATTTCTTGGCTAAACGCATAGGTGATTCGGGGGCATTTGTGTTTCATTAAGAGGCACTATTAACGCACAGTTTTTTGGTATAGGTTTTGTTTTAAAACTCTACGCTGTTACGAAGAAATCATGGTAAGAAAAAGCGTCTAGTTGGCTGCCTCAAGAATAGGGTATGTTTTCTCAGCTTGTATTGAAGCACTATTCTGGAAACTTGGCATGTAGGGAGCACTATTAGCGCACAATTATCTGGCATACAAATCATAACTCTATATACAGCCGTTCGTGATGTGTCTGCTAAGTAGACGTCTAGTTGGCTGCCTCAGTGAGTTGCCTTAATATCTCCTGAAATATTTTTCCTAGCTAATAGTGCCTTATAGCACTATTAGGCACTATTAATACACAGTTATGTGGTATATTCGAAATTACTGAAATCGACCATGTGAAAGCCAACGAACTATACGGACACAAAAGTTTTCTTGCAACAACCGTCTTTCTAAGTATGGAAGACAGACGTGCGTGAGCGCTACGACTTGCGAATGTTGGATAAGCGAAATAGTTGTCACAATCGTGACAAGTGGCAAACCCAGAGCCGCAAACCCGTGGTGGGAAAAATAGTTCTCACGTCCTCAAGAGATAAGTTAATTTTTGATAAGAAAAATATTGAAAGACGGGATATATTTAGTGTCTTATATAATAATATATATTTTTTACAATTGATTTGGCGTCTTAAAAACCCTGGTTCTGGTCTCTGCCTACCCTAATAGCTTGCGCAGACGAGGGATTTTTATCCGCTAAAATAGATCGCTTAAAACTGTATAGAGTAACGCAAACGAGGGATTAAAATTACCGCGTACAAAAAGTCCGCCGAATAACCGCGGACATGGCAGAGAGCGGCCCGGACAAAAGTACGCGGGAGTCCCCGAAAAAAATAGAGCTCGTGTGATTAGGTTAAGCAACGCACACGGCGGACTTTAGTCCGCGTTGAAATATGAACCCAGTATTTCGCACACCGTGTGCATTTTATAACTTTGATTTCGTAGTGTTAGGCTGGCTTCCCACGGTCCGCTATATCGCGGATGGACGCGGACGGCCGATGACCACGGACAGCCACGCACCACGAGAGGTTCTTCCAACTGACCTGTCGTCTGTCTGTGCTACCGCGGACCGAGACCCTTCCCACCGTGTGTCGTGCGAGCTGGTCGTCCGTCCGCGATATCGCGGACCGTGGGAAGCCAGCTTAGGGCTCCCACACACAAACACGACGCGACATCGCATCGTGGTACGACGCGACGTCGTATCGTGTTTATGTGTGGGAGCCCTTAGGTACCTACCATTAAATGCTTTTTTATGCATGTTGGCCAACTGACACCTGTAAACAGTAGATCAACAGATTGTTACTTAAAGTCCGTTCCCTTAAGTTGGTCGCACATTTATCCGCACCGTACGCGCCGAACGCGCCGCATTTTAGAATTCGTTGTATGCAATGATATGAAATCTCGCATATTTATCCGCACTCTGCTGAAGCATTCTGATGACGTCATATAATGCGGCGCGTACGGCGCGTGCTGCCACTCAGTGTCGCCTCATTCGGATCCGAAGAGCTGAATATGCTCCATATAAGTTCCTTTTTGAATTAATGTTGTGAATCCAGTTTTTTCTTGGAATTTCATTTTTTTCTTCTTCTGCCAATAAGCAGGCTATTACAACAATTTCTTCCATAGCACAATGTCACCGCACCGTTTCACACCAGAGGCAAGAAAAAACTGCAAAAATTGTTGGCAACACACAGAAAAGCGGCGAGTTCGGCGCGTACGTTGCTGACAAATATGCGACCCAATTTTAAAATACGGCGCGTGCGGCGCGTACGGTACTGACAAATGTGCGATAACCTTTAGATAGTGTCGGTACACACGAAGGCAATTTTGGTTTTTGTAAAAAAACATTTATTTCAATAATACAACTTAGACGGCTAAAATACTTTAAATAGAAAAAAAAACATGGTAAACAATATACCTAATGAAGCACAAAATAAAACACTACTCTTCATCACTCGAAGTGTCCTCAGAATATTCATCTCCACTGGTATTTAGAATAGGTACCTAGTGATGCAGAATCGTCTCGTTATAAATCCATTTTAAAATACTGATTGATTTACTTCTTTAATTGCGTGATCTACATAATAGTAAAATAAGACGAGCTGCGAGCCAAATTCACCGGCGTGTTTGCGCCGCGTCGGCTTCCTATAATTTCTTTCGTGAAAAGCCGCCACGGGCCGAGGCGGTAAATATCAGTGACACTATGATAGCAAACAGACTTTACCGAGAAAATGGAGGTTAGGATGTCGCACGGGGGTTAAGAAGGGTGCGATCCGTAGTAATGAAAGAGGGTATCCAGGGGCACGGCAAAATTAAGTTTTATTTATAATGTAAAGGAAAGGCACATTATGTGCCTTAAAAATATTTTATGATTGTTTGATCATAGTAATACGGAGAATAGGATAATCCGGGTCGTGATAAAAACAGAAAATAATGATGTTTTAGTCCACCTTGGATGGAAGCTGAGGATAATATGGATCAGATACGTCCGAACAGTGTGGCGAATGTCAAAAACTAATTAAATTTGGAATAGTAGATGGCCGAAAATGATAAAAAAAAGGCAACGAGGCAAATGCACCTCGTTACAAGGAGATCTAAACACGATCCTTCGAGCCATATCGCAGTTGCACAAATAAAACCAAGTAAAAAGTTCCAATAAGTGTAATTCCCTCATACTTTCCAAATGCCTGCCGAGATCGATCATTCATCCATTCACATAAAAAAGACCTGGCTATTTTTTAATTACATTTAACTGTTTACAATAACCATTATTATCGACCTAGTACATATTTTTTATTTTTACTTCAATAGTTTTTTTTATAATATAGTAATAATTACAAAAAGTCTGTCAACTAAATACAAGGTTCGGGGCGCATAGCGCCCAGCGACTTACATACATATACATATTTTTAGAAAAAAAAAGGTATACCACTAATTTTTTTTTCAACCTTCTTTTAAAATAAATCTATTGTAAGGACTTAGCGATATAGAAACAGAGTCTTTTTGTGTGAGCGCCCGAATCGTACCGCGTGCGATAAAATGAGAAAAGTGAAACTAATTAAAAAATATATTGCATCACTATACTACTTAATCTCTCGACTAACACTATGATTCTTTTTAATAAAAAAAAAACACGATACGATTCGAGATCGCCCGATTTTTAAGCTAGAAATTTATTTACTGGTTTCAAGCAAAAAGAAAAAAATACTAAGTGTTTTTTGAGGAAACTTGTTTTTGAAGTGTTTTTTTCTTTTTCCGAATTCAAAACTCACAAATTACACAACATAAGGAGGTACCTTTCCGGCGTCGCAAAGACGACACCGAATCTATTTCAAAAATGTTACATATTTAGTTCGTTTACACAAATCACATTTTTTATTTCTATTTCCCGTTTATAAGATTACAGACATTGGTATTAAATTAAGGGCGTATACTCATTAGTTGTCAAACTCTAATACCGTTTAAGACAAAACGTGTCTTCTGACACATTTCAATCAAAGACGGTACTATGAAATACTGAAAACTAAAGTCCCACTAATGAATATCTCAACATCGAATGACAAACCTTTACGGTGATAAGGTCTTAATAGCCTCGACTGCAGAGCGCAAATTCGACCGGCAAACCAAGAATTTTATACAACATCAGACCTAAAGCACAGTTTTAACGCTCGAATTCGCTCTTCAACGCAATCGCAGCCACTTCAAGACCTACGTCAGAATCAGTGCAATCTATAGCGCACAGTACAAACAGGATCTAGATTCTGTTAACGCATTGTAGTATAATAACAACTGCATGAACGTGTTTCATTGCCATTTCAAGTGTACGCGCGCGCACATATCAAACCTTAGAAGGCGTCAATTATATAAAAAAACTCGTCACATCATACTATGATGCAGTAGCAGAAAAAAGGTCCTGGCACAGTGTCGCCTTTAAAACGACTTTATCATTCGAAGTGACGTCACCCTGGAATAGTGAAAACATGGGGGGTGTATTCCCGACCCGCTGCATTTGTGCGTCTGGACGCGAATACCGCGGGCGTGTGAACCCGACACTCGGGAGCTGCGAGAATCGCCCCCCTGGAGACAATTGACTGGTGACTGAGGGTTTGGGACGGGCGAGGCCCGAGTCTATGTACATGTGTTTGTCTTTAGCGACATTGTGTGGAGTGCCTGCAAGTGAGAGAGGGGTCCAGTTAGACAGATTATAAAATAAAAAAACAAACACTTACATACGTTGCTTCTGGCCCTGAAGTTGTTGTACAACCTGTGTTATAGGAGCCAGAAACAGCGCCATCACAAACATGTCAACATCCAAGACTTGCGGATACTTGGTAACACGGTAAGTTCGGTTTCAACTGATTGATGAGGTGTTGTGTGTTATAATTACGCCTAAGGGCCGTTTCACACGTACCACAAGCACAACCAAACCACGTGGGTGGGCGTATCAACATTTTTCGGTACCACATAAAATAGTGAATTCATTCACCAGCTCGCATGGTTTAGTATGTAATTGAATTAATCTAGTTGAACGTACCTATAGTGCCCAGAAAATAGTTGAATTCACATTCATTCATTCATTCGGATGGTCTAGTATGTAGTTGAATTAATCTATACTCCGATTTTTCATTTCGTGTACTAAACTGACATTTGGTGGGTTGCCAGTTTTGGATTTTGTTGTACAATAATGTACTCGAAGACTATCGAGATATGATTCGAAAGCCAAACTAGTATTCGGTTTGGTGATTTGAAAAAAAGTTGCATTTAACATTTATGATTTTCTTCCTTAAATTAATTTAACCATTTGCATAATGTCACTGTAGATAGAAATCAACGCTACTTTTATTACTGATCAACGTAAATTAAGATTCTAAAATTACTTATTTTAGTAAATTTAAAAAAGAAACGACTTGATCACTCAGATGATACGATACAATTTTTTTCATTACGATAATTTTGCAACGCAGTACCTAGTTATCAATAGCAAATAAAAAGTAGAATTTTAGCTGACAATGTCGAGATCGAGACCGAGAACTCGGTCAAGCCTCCTTGAGCTAGCAACATTATAAAAAAGAAAGAGCGCTTGCAGCTGTCAGGTTGGTACACGAAATTAAAAATCAGAGTATAGTTGAATGTACCTGAGGCGCTTAGTTGGGCGGCCAGTAGGACTGCGAGTATGGTTTGGTTGCCGCAGGCTTCCCCGCCCCGCGGCCCCCGCCCGCCGCGCCGCCCGCTCCGCCTGTCGCGCTCTCCTGTGAGAAGGGACACACGCGTTTTTATCGTGGAACTGTACACACTGAAATAGACCAAGTTATGCGAATAGTCTAGCCACTGCAACGGATGGGCTGGGCCGCGTTTAAAACTACTATAAATCCATAATTTATTATTACAAGTCGATTCGTACAGTTAAGTCGAATAGCACCACTTCTTAAGTTAAGTGTCATTTAAATTGACTTTTATGTACAGAATTTTAGTTAAATACTGTTTCTTCTTCTTAAAGTGCCTCTCCGTCACTGGAGGTTGGCAGTCAGCTCTTTACAACGGTCTCTGTTCAGTGCAATTCTGCTCCTCCACTACTGTTAAAGCCACCATTAACAGTGGTGCGAATCAGCAGAGACTTTTTTCTCGCTGATCTGTCGATTAATTGGCAATCAAGTCTGGACAATAAATAATAAACAGGTCATATCTGCTCAAAAAACGATGGGGCAAAAATGCTCTCGAACGGAGACCACAAACTGGCTTAGGATTCCCACCAGCTCGCTGAACCTGATCTGATGTGATGCAGATTGCTGGCAGACTTCTTTAAGACACGCCACTATCTGTCTGACCATTCTCGTCCATCTTCCCATCTTTGGTCCAGCGAGCTGGTGTGTCCGTAGTCTCCACTCGAGACCCTATCAACTATCAGTTCTTCGGGAGATGCGACCAGCCCACCGCCGCGTCAACTAGCTAATCAAAGCTACGTCAACCACCTTAGTTCCTTGGCGATTGTTTCATTTCTGATGTACTGATCTGACTAGTGGAATATGGGATATTATACCACTGAAAATCCCATATGATCAACCGGAGTGGCAGACATTAGTATATCACAAAAGCAGTTTATAAGGCGAGGTTTGTGATACAGCATTAAAAGGCGCTATACAAGGCGTCCCAAAATTATGGGACATGAAGGGAAATTACCTTAAATATCGTAGATACGGTATTTTGCTGAAAGAAGACTTTGTTTTTTTTAAACGATATTTAAGGGTACTTTCCCTTCATGTCCCATAATTTTGGGACGCCCTGTATACTATTTATTTATAAAAAAAATGTTAGCTTTCAATTGGACCAAACGAGAACTGTGCCGGCCCCTACCCACTCCCAAATTGTCCAAATTTGGTCTCTTCTCACTCAACTCAATTTGGTCCAAATCCCAAATTGAGTTCACAGCTGACTGAACATTGGAAAGACATGTAGAAAAGCTTTAGAGACATACCCCCGGTTTCTCGAAAGCTAACAGTCTGTTAATCTAATGTTAACAGCTGCCAGTTGGCAAAGATGCATTAAAAAAACACTAACAGCTGTTAACAATAGATTAATACTGTTAGCGTTCGAGAAACCGGGAGTAAGTGAACAATACAGCGATTTAGTTATAAATCTTCGTGACTTGTTATAAAATTAGAATAGAAGAAAAAAAAGCACGGATAACATAAATTTGACAAAGCATAAATAACATTTTGACGGGTTAGAGTGATATATACACAAATAAGGTAAATAAAGCATGCGAGTTAATAACAAATAAACAATAAATCATTCTATAGACTCACCCGTCTATTTTGACTACTGTTCACCCGTGCATCCATCTACAAACGAAAGCAAACTCTAATTCGTATAGAAAAATAAACGCTAAAATAAACAGTAATAAAAATAAAACCATGCATACATTTATTACGACCAAGGAGTATTAAAAGACTTTTAATACTCCTTGATGACAAGTCTTTCGAATATGACTCTGTTGATATGGAAGTGTAAAGACTCTTTGCATCTACCTAATGAGATGATTAAGAGGTCTGCCTCATTGGGCCATGGCGACGTTGCCAGCTTCGTATGCAACCAGGTTGTATTGAAATGTATGATACCTAACTCACTTGGCGACGGTTTGGCAACGTCGCATTTCAATATAAACTGCTTGGATACGCAGCTGGCGACGTTGCCACGCCGTCCCCAATGAGGGAGAGCACTTGCACAGCGTCTATTGGCACCTTCACTCACACTTAGGATTGCCAACCCTACTATATTAGGGGCTCAAATACAACATATCCTCGTAAGGCCCGACCTTGAAAAGAACAATTGATTTTGTGATCACTTGAAGACATTGGGCCTCACGAGGTTAAAGTAGGCGAAACTACTATATTTCGCGTAAAGCTCGCTGTTCTAGTCAAATAAAGTCAAACAAGAAAATACTATTTTTCTATTATTTCGCCGTGTACTACATTTTTAGAGGTAATAGCTTCGAAAATACTATATTTGTTTGGCGCGAGTTTATTTGTTTTTGTTTGTTTTTTTAGAAAAAAAAGTTGGCAACCCTACTCACACTAGATGGGTGAACCGAACGCTGCACTGCAAACGGGCACTGACCTGGTGGTGCTGGCGGGGGCGGGGGCGGGGGCGGGGGCGGGGGCGGGGGCGGGGGCGGGGGCGGGGGCGGGGGGCACTGACCTGGTGGTGCTGGCGGGGGCGGGGGCGGGGGCGGGGGCGGGGGCGGGGGGCACTGACCTGGTGGTGCTGGCGGGGGCGGGGGCGGGGGCGGGGGGCACTGACCTGGTGGTGCTGGCGGGGGCGGGGGCGGGGGCGGGGGCGGGGGCGGGGGGCACTGACCTGGTGGTGCTGGCGGGGGCGGGGGCGGGGGCGGGGGCGGGGGGCACTGACCTGGTGGTGCTGGCGGGGGCGGGGGCGGGGGCGGGGGCGGGGGCGGGGGGCACTGACCTGGTGGTGCTGGCGGGGGCGGGGGCGGGGGCGGGGGCGGGGGCGGGGGGCACTGACCTGGTGGTGCTGGCGGGGGCGGGGGCGGGGGCGGGGGCGGGGGCGGGGGGCACTGACCTGGTGGTGCTGGCGGGGGCGGGGGCGGGGGCGGGGGGCACTGACCTGGTGGTGCTGGCGGGGGCGGGGGCGGGGGGCGGGGGCGGGGGCGGGGGGCACTGACCTGGTGGTGCTGGCGGGGGCGGGGGCGGGGGCGGGGGCGGGGGCGGGGGGCACTGACCTGGTGGTGCTGGCGGGGGCGGGGGCGGGGGGCGGGGGGCGGGGGCGGGGGGCACTGACCTGGTGGTGCTGCAGCGGATGGTGCATGTGGTGCGGGGGCCCGGGGATGTACAGGTGGTGCGACGCCGCGCCGAACGGCGGCGGGGTGCCCGAGTGGAACGTCGCCTTCTCGTAGCTCTGCGGGGGGGACGAAGGGGGGTGTTATGGCACCTTCGTACGGTCCAGTGTTTCCACTTTTAGTTCGAACCACGCATGTACCAATGACTTTTAGTTACGTACATTTGTTTGTACAGCAACACCATTCGCTGATAAATTGTGCCCGGATAACGGCGACAGGCTTGCCACTTGTCACGTTTGGGACCTAATAAACTCGGCAAAACGTGGGTCCAGTTCTAGAGACTGGTGCCTCTGCCTACCCCTTCGGGGATAACGGGCGTGAGTTTATTATTATTATATTATTTTTATTATTATTAAAAAAAAAACACCGGATATGCTGGGCGTTGATTTGTACAGTTTCGTTCGACTCGGGGGCGGTTATTTATATGACACTGAAGCAAAAAAATACTAAAAAAAATTATTTGTTTTAATATTATTTTTTGCTAATAATGTCGCGGTCCTATCCCGAACCGTCTAGACTAGAGCCTTCTAGAAGCCTATCGAATAGTCGCCGCATGCTGCGTTTTAGTAAACAATAAACGCTGCAAGCAATAATGACTCGTATGTCCACTAGCGCAAGGTTCAAAACTCTTTGAATGTGTTACTGTTCGAGCGACGTTGCCTCGAGTAGGCACGTAGGTACGAGAATGTTCTAGAGCCCTTGCCGCCGGATATAAATAGCGGCCGCCGCGGCGCGCAGTCAGTTCCGTTTGGAATAGCGAAGAGTGAACTTCGAGCGAACATACCTGCGATACGAGCGATAACCTATGACCTCAGCGATACTATTGGACTTCGATTGGACCTGCGATTGGATTCTACGTGTGGACTTCGTGTCGTGAAGACCTGCAGACCAGACCCTGCGTGAATAAATCCTAAGAAGTTGTCATTGGCGTTTTACATCCAAATCCAGAACCCTAGCCCGTAACAATAATTTTATGATTTTTAGGTGATTTTCACTATAAAAAAAATTATTCAATATTTTTTATATATTTTTTTGCTTCAGTATCATGTAAATAACCACCCCTGAGTCGGACGAAACTGTACAAATCAGCACCCTGTATGTTGAAAATTATGAGTCACCAGCCCTTTTATGGACGTCACAGTTCAGTAAATATGGCGTCTGTCGTTAATGTCGTTTAATATTCATTAGTTCATTGACCAATGACGTTCCTGTGCGACGCCATAAAGCCCAAGATATCATTTCGGGACCTTATTTTTAAAGTGTTTTAAAAAGTGGGCCCAGTGCTAGTGATTGGTGCCTCAGTTTACCCACTCGGGGATGACGGGCGTGAGTTTATTTTAAAAGTGAATGTTGCTTTTTTTTAGAAGAAATACACCAAATAATTTTAAATGCCCACTTTCTGAGGACTCAATGGACACAAGAACGTTTTACCCAATGGACGCGACATAGTTGAAGTTTTCGCCTATCCCCCGCGTGCCACTACCGTGGTTAAATGACCTCGGTTCTGAATTTTTACTGTCAGTGTGACATCAGACTTTCGAGGAAAAACGTCGAGAAAAAAGTGCAAAAATATGACGAAATGCGCAGTGTTGTTCTGTAAAAATTACAGCAATAAAACAGCTAATGTTTCTTATCACCCGTAAGTATGATTTTGTACTTTTATATGCGGTATTTCTTTAGAAAATTAATAAAAAGTGCAACATAAACAACATATAATACGCCGAATTTAAATTTTTTCGTGTATATGACAATATAATGGCACTTTGACATTCTGTAATATATGGTACAATATCATTCATTCAGACCTCATTCCGTTCTTTATGAGTATTTTTTTCTTGCAATAGGGTTTGAAACAGTCGATAAAATATTTCGATATTTCAATCGACGTCACACCAAGGACGTAGAACATTTTTTTTTCTATCGCTCGGTGTCGTTGATCTAGCGGTGTCACGTGATCACGTCTGATTTCCAAGCCGGAGGTCGTGGGTTCGATTTCCACTGTGGGCTGCCGTACATTTTGTACACATGTCGTTAATGTGGGTGTATTTTCATGTTTGTGATGTCCTTGCCTGGCTACCATAGTACCTAGTTTGGGACCGGAACAAGTGATTGTGTTGCGTGGAAGTTATTTAATATTTATTTATTGATACTTTTATTGCACTTATAAGTGCAATAAAAGTATCAATAAGGAAAATTAAGGAAAATCGTATCGTTTTTTTCTTACTTATTTAGTTTTATTATATAGATATGTTAAACATTTTAAAAAATCGGTTATTGCTTGAGCCGCAGATATTTATTTCATTGTTAAAATTGTCTGTAAATAAGTACGTAATTTTTGAATGTATGTTACAGCACGAGCAGCAAATATTTTTATAGTTATTGATCTATTTGTAAATAGGTAAGTAATTTTCTATTTTCTGTTATAAATGTTTGGTAATCTGAGCAGATACAATTTTTGTTGCTATAATTTGCATAGCTGACTATAACTTATGCTATTTGCATATAACTTATGTCACTAAGAGTCTTCGCAATAAGTCAAGTCCTTTTGTCATTTGTAAAAATAAAAAACTAGAGAAAGTAGCTCTTTATTGCTTTTACCTTCACAAACTGCATTTAAAAATTAGTTGTACGAAATGGAAATAAGACTGTTCTTACAGAAATAAATAAGCTCAATCTACTTGCTAGTAGATTGAGCTTATTTAAAGTTCGTAGTAATAAAAAACTTCTTTATTACTACGAACTACCTACAACTACATAAAGTTCACCTCATTCCTCATCCATTCATTTCGTTCACTCATCATTTATCGATAATATTTTTATCGACATTTGCAAGCACTAAACTGATATTTTGACAATAACAGCTTCCTCCCGCCCCCCAAAAGTTGGTCGCATGTGTTTTCCTACAAAATGTCAGTCATGTCATATCCCGTGGCTAAAATATCCTTGAATGGACACCAACAAACAATCTGAGATGGTTTTCAGAGACGAGGGAAATTCAGGGGACCCAGGGACCCTAATAATGCATTGCAATCAATTTTATTACAAGAAGATCCAATGAAGCCTAATGAGGATCCAAAGGTATTTAATGGAAGTATTGCCGGGAACGATAATGCAGTTGCTATTTTCGAGCCCAAGCGAGCTTGGTGCGCTTTGACGTATATAGCGGCGCTACCCGACGGCTCAGTTATCATCATCATCAACCCATTATGTCCCCACCGAGGGGCACGGGTCTCTTCCCTGAGGAAGGTATAAGCCATACTCCACCACGGGGGTCTAGTCCAGATTGGCTCAGGCTCATTAAGCGTGCCACTACTCTTTTTATTTCCTTGCAGAAATGTACCAGCCTGTTGCTATAGGAGAAAACCTGTAATTGGCTCACTAACTAGTTTTATAAGTTTCATGTTTTAATAGCTGTTGGTTTTCCATAGATAAGGGGCCATCCATAAATTACGTCACACGAATTTCATGATTTTTTTATCCTTCCCCCCTCCTTGTCACACTTGTGAGACTCCCCCCCTCCCTAGTGTGACGTTACATATTTTTAAATTTTACATGTAGATTTCTATTGGCTTAAAACAGCAGTTCCAAAGTTAGTTTTATTTCCGATAGAGTTAGGAATGGATAGAGTAGCAAAAGTTTTTGTATTTTTCGTTGATAGTTCTAAGTTCGTGTTTTAACACTTAGATTAAAATAGATTTATAAATGTGACGTCACAAAATGTAAGACCCCCTCCCACCCCCTTGTCACACAATGTCACACTTCGTCGACCCCCTCCCTCCCCCTTAGCGTGTGACGTAATTTATGGATGGCCCCTAAGTAATAAAATAAAATAAATTCTGTCGAAGCGCTGATATTTGATCTTGAAGCTGGAAAACGGTGTCAGCAGCAGCGCAGTACTCACATTGACCTTGTTGAGAGCTTGGGGTACATTTCGGCGCTACCCGACGGCTCATCATCATCAACCCATTATGTCCCCACCGAGGGGCATGGGTCTCTTCCCTGAGAAAGGTACGGCCTATAATAGGCCATACTCCACCCCAGTCCGAATTGGCTGAGGCTCATTAAGCGTGCTAAATTCTGTCGAAGCCCTGATATTTGATCTCGAAGCTGAAAATTTGTGCTACACGTGAGACTAACCCATGGCTTTTTTGTGCCACTATTTTACTTGGTTTACATAATTACTATAAGCTGCACGATCTCCGAAACGTAAAAATAAAAAATAAATAACTAAAATAGAGAGATAATAGTAGAGAGCGTGGTGATTTAATCGAAACCTACAAAATTCTAAATGGACACTACGACCTACAGGATTTTGATAAACAAATTCTTCGAAGAGACAACAACACCCGCTTGAGAGGACACCACCTTGAACTACAAACTTGTTTCTCCAACAACAATCCTCACAGACACTTTTTCTCTAACAGAGTAGTGAATGGATGGAACAAATTACCACAAGAAGTGGTTTCAGCACCAAACGTCAACAAATTCAAGAACTTACTGGACAAACACATCACTGACCAAAAGAAAAAAATAACCAAGTGAAACTGGATGCGGGCAATTATCAGTTGTTCCAACTGCCTGCCTGTCTACAAATAATAATAATAATCACACTAATATTATAAACGTGAAAGTTTGTGTGTGTGTTTATATGTTTGTCAGTCTTTAGCGCTGAAACGGCTGGACGGATTTTAATAAAATTTGGTATGGAGTTAGCCGATACCCTGGATTAAAACATAGGCTACGTTTTACCGCGGGGAAATATCTTATTCCTACGGGAAAATCGATGAACCGCGGGTAACACCGCGGGGCACAGCTAGTAAATAAATAAAATAAAAACGGCGCCGGCAGCGACGCAGTACTCACATTGACCTTGTTGAGAGCTTGGTGCGCCTTGGCGTACATTGCGGCGCTGGTGAGGTCGGCCGCCGCCGCGCCGCCCGCCGCGGCCTTGCTGGCCGACGTCGTGTACGGGCCGCCTGCGGGGAACACGAGGTCACTTGCACCACATTACACGGTACGAGCTCACGAAGAAAAGGTAATCGTCCATGTCATCATCATCATCATCACCAACCCATTATATCCCCACCGAGGGGCACGGGTCTCTTCCCTGAGGAAGGTATAGGCCATACTCCACCACGGGGGCCAAGTCCGGATTGGTGGAGGCTTGTGAGACTAGTGGCTGGTCTTACTGTCAGAAGTTTTCAAGCCGCCCCTAAAGGCCTCTGACTTGGCTTAACGACTGCCATCTATCGACGGCAGCCGGCACCAACTACTTAACGTACCTAGCGAAGCACGGAATCGCTCGGAAAAAATGCCACTAGCGTTAGTCATAGACGGTGACCCATCCATGGACTGAACGCGCCGTATGTTGCTTAACCTTAGTGATCGTTCAAGATCACTCAGGCAGCCCCGGCTACGAGCGAATCGTCCATGTGCGGTCAAGAATATTTTGACCCCTAACCAGGCAAGGAGAGACAAGATTTTTTCATTGGTTTTGGACTTGACTTCAAAGTGATAAGGTTCAATTTAAAGTGGTACCATCGCTTGGTTAAGGGTTTCGTCATAGGGGTTACGTTTTTTTTTTTGAGGTGAGCGGCGCTTGGACTGAAGCAATCTCATTTAACAATCATTTATTGTTACTGTCATGTTTGATGCGTTTGTGTAATTTTGTTTGTAAGTATCTGAATGTTGGTTATCTTCTGTGAACTGTCTGCGTTTTTTATAATTTACGACCAAATTGTGAAGACTTCTAATTGGCTCAGTGTGTCCTAATTTTTCTGTATATTATAACCTGTTATAGCAGTTAGTCTTCCTAGAAAATAAAATAAAATAAAAATAAGTTCCTAACCACAATGATTATGTAATTAAGTTTCACTATAACTAAGAATAGCCACAGGTGTAATCTAAATTGTTATGCATGTTAATTTGTTAAGCATGTGTATACACCTGAATAAGTAAAACATGGAGATCCAGATTTAAGCAACTACAACCGCTAAATTAATGTAACCTATGTTTTTGACACGATACATTTATTCATTCATTGGTTAACCCTTTACCGGGCAGTGGTAAAATAGTTCCTACGATAAATTTAACCTCATCATCATCAACCCATAATGTCCCCACTGAGGGGCACGGGTCTCTTCCCTGAGGAAAGTATAGGCTATACTTCACCACGGGGGCCAAGTCCGGATTGGCGGAGGCTTGTAAAACCAGCTGGTCTTACTGTCAGAAGTTTTCAAGCCGCCTTAAGGCCTCCGACTCGGCTTAACGACCGCCATCTATCGACGGCAGCCGGCACCTACTGCTTAACGTGCCTTGCGAAGCACGGAACCGCTCGGAAAAATGCCACTAGCGTTAGTCATATAGGGTCACCCATCCATGCACTGAAAGCGCCTTATGTTGCTTTGTGATCATTTAAGATCACTCAGGCGGCCGGGGCTACGAGCGATTTTTAATATTTATAGTTTTAAAGTTTGTAAATGACGCTTAGCAATAAGGCCGCCAATTGTACTGTTATCTTGTAAATCACTAGGATACCCTGTGTCGTGGGAACCAGAAACAGCGACGTCACAAACATGTAAACATCTATCATAATTTGAATTTTATTGCATTGACATAGAGTCCAAAGCCAATGATAATTTAAACTAGCTCTGCCTTATAAAAATGCCCATATTACGAGTGCAAGCAGTGAGTCTGCTTTTAAAATTAAATTTAAAAAATGGCTTATTGAGAGGTGTTTCTATATCTACGGCGAATTCCTCAATTAATAATGTCATTGCGCAGCCGTGTTAGTTTAATTAATTAATAAATTTTATATTTTTGACATTTAGTTTGTTTGACCTAATATGAATCTGATTTTATCTTTGTTTGTAAAATTTTAATAAATAATGTAAATGTAATTTGAATTTTAAATGTGATTTTAATTTTAATGTAAATGAAATTTTAATGTGATTTTAATTTTAATGTAAATGTAATTTTAATGAAAATGAAATTTAATGTGACTTGTAATGAATATTACGAATAAAGTATGTCTATGTCTATGTCTAAAGGGTTAAACAGAAGATGGATAAACGCACCTGCTTTGTAAGTGTCAGGCTCGTATGGCGGCTGCTGCTGCGTGTATGTTGAGACTTTGCCCGCGCCCGACACCGAGCCCACGCCGCCCACGCCGCCCACGCCGCCCACTCCGCCCACGTTGGAGCCGCCGCCGTACTGGAAAAATTGCGTACAAATAAAACCGGGCTCGGTCGGCCTAGGAGACAACATAACATTTACACCCAGGCACCGTACACCTCATTTTTCATCATTTTTTTTGGTGATAGGAATAACCTTCCTTAACGCGGGAAAAAAGTTACGAAGCCAAAAGAATTGAAACTTTTTTCTCGCGCTAAGGAAGGTTATTCCTATCACCAAAAAAAATATCAAGCACTTCTGATATTTTCATCCATTCCCTATTGGCTTTTGCCTCTCAATAACATCATACGTCTTGAAACATGTAATTGTGCACAATAAACAAATAAACATCATGAAGACCTAACATCTACAATCAATCATCTGCAATCTACAGAGTTGAGTTGCATACGCTCTCCTCTGTTCGTACAATATACCTAGGCTCACAAGTTGTAAGTGGGGGAAAATTTTCGCGAAAAATTTTTCTTCTCCATAATAAAGAACCAAAACTTTGGCTTGGATTTACCTATCGACGTCAATTGTTGATTATTTGTGATAATAAATGTTGTACAACCACAAGTATTATTTTAATAAATAGGACACAAGAAAATATCCAACTTTTTTTCTTCTTAACAACCCCCCAATTTAGGGTGATATTTTTTAGGAGTTTTGGATATACAGTAGAAATGTACCAGCAGGGGGTCTAGCGAAAATAGTAACACTTTGAAAGTGGTCTACGAGAAAAAAAAGTTTGGGCACCTCTGATTTAGAAACATGTTCTGAGCACTCAATGAACACCAACAAAAAAAATCTAAGATGATTTTCAGAAACCTGTCAAGTAGCCTATTCAGAAGCTGGCCCTAATAGACTCAAGGACCTGAGGGGTGATGGTTAGATAGTTAGAAATCAGAAAATTTCAACATAAAGAATTTACATTCCGTTTGTTGACTGTAGAATAGAAAAAAATATTGTAAGAGCTCCTACAAGTCACGTTATGGGTTCCTACAAGTACGACCGCACGCGTTGCTCTTAGACCGTCGTACTAAGAGCTCCTACAAGTCACGGCATAAGCAAATATTTAAATAAGGTTGCATGCATGACATAACATCAAGTTTACAAATGCTTAAATTTAAGAGGCAACATAAAGGCTGTTAAAAAGATTTGAAGTAACAGTGGTCCCCACACTAGGCCTAGGCTGTATCGTGGGGGCCGAGAAACGATTACTACAATTACGATTTTCAACCGTTGACATTCGATCAACTTACTTGACAACACTGAAACGATGATGTCAATGTACTTATAATGTTAATGTTAGTGAAACATTTATTCGCTTACCGGATATACGCCGTATTGGTATGTGGTAGGCGGTGGTTGGTAGAAGTACGCGTAGCCTGGAGGTAACGCGGCTGGGACCTGAAAACAGTGTATTTTTTTGTTATTCTAAATTTTGGTAAACATTAAATAACATAACATTTACATACAGGCACATACACTGCTTCTGGCCCTACACTAGGATACCATGTGTCGTGGCAACCAGAAACAGCGACTTCACAAACAAATTCATTTATTTGTTTTTTGTCTGTTGCGTTACGCAATTATGGTATGTTATTTGTCTGTGTATTTTGTTTCTATTATGTATCTTGTTGGTATAATAAAGCGCACACTTGCAAGAACAAGGTGTTCGATTAGGGGATGTAATAGCAAAGGGCAATATAAAAAGTACATAAAACAGGCTTGTATTCACGCAAAGACAAATTGTTGACGAAGCGGAAAAGGTTTGTCGCTGCTTACTTTCGTACAAGTGTAATTTATGTAAATGTAATTTTCAGCGCAAATTTATTGTAAGGGGCCTCTAAACGAGCTACACTTTTAATTAAATATGTGACTACATCATTGCCGACTATATCCCGAAAATACAAAAAACATTGTAATGCAGCACATAGCTGAACAATCTCGGAAATATTTCTACAACAGCATGTGGCTCATTATTTTGTCTTTACACGGTCTACATACGTGGCTTGGCTAGCTGCAATGGCGGACGAACTCAACTTATCTTGGCAAACATCAAGTAGTATGAAAAAGGGACTCATTTAGGCCGTAAAGCGAGACAGAAATAACATAGCTGAAAAATATTGCAGCATTTTCGATTGCAGAGCGATCGTTTCGGCTATACGGTTAAAACTCTAACCATTCATCGGATATACAAAAAATATTTAGCACCATATCCCAGCCAGCTGTCAGCTGGCTGAGCTACCAGCTACACCCTTGCAGCTATACATTTTCGTGAAAAGATGGCCTGTCTAAGAGCCCCATTACGTACATATAATGTAGAGTGTAGATGTATTTATATCATTGTAATTTTTACTTATGTGCAATAAACGTACTAATTAATGTACTTATAATTTTCAGTGCAGATGTATTTTATGTATACATACGTTTCAGTGCAAATGTATCTTTTTACAAATCGAAATGTTATTAAAATTTGTGGGATGTGTTTTTGTGCAAAATCGCGCCGTGATCCGCGGACTAAGTGTAGAGCGGGCTTTAGAGGTGCGCAATGTGTGTGAGGCTGTGAGCGAAGCCGTAGCGTGTAGTGTAGTGTGAGGTTACCTGCTGGGGCGAGGCGGCGTCGGCGCGGCCGAAGCGCTCGCCGGCGCCGAGGCCGAAGCTTGCTTACCTGCTGGGGCGAGGCGGCGTCGGCGCGGCCGAAGCGCTCGCCGGCGCCGAGGCCGAAGCTTGCTTACCTGCTGGGGCGAGGCGGCGTCGGCGCGGCCGAAGCGCTCGCCGGCGCCGAGGCCGAAGCTTGCTTACCTGCTGGGGCGAGGCGGCGTCGGCGCGGCCGAAGCGCTCGCCGGCGCCGAGGCCGAAGCTTGCTTACCTGCTGGGGCGAGGCGGCGTCGGCGCGGCCGAAGCGCTCGCCGGCGCCGAGGCCGAAGCTTGCTTACCTGCTGGGGCGAGGCGGCGTCGGCGCGGCCGAAGCGCTCGCCGGCGCCGAGGCCGAAGCTTGCTTACCTGCTGGGGCGAGGCGGCGTCGGCGCGGCCGAAGCGCTCGCCGGCGCCGAGGCCGAAGCTTGCTTACCTGCTGGGGCGAGGCGGCGTCGGCGCGGCCGAAGCGCTCGCCGGCGCCGAGGCCGAAGCTTGCTTACCTGCTGGGGCGAGGCGGCGTCGGCGCGGCCGAAGCGCTCGCCGGCGCCGAGGCCGAAGCTTGCTTACCTGCTGGGGCGAGGCGGCGTCGGCGCGGCCGAAGCGCTCGCCGGCGCCGAGGCCGAAGCTTGCTTACCTGCTGGGGCGAGGCGGCGTCGGCGCGGCCGAAGCGCTCGCCGGCGCCGAGGCCGAAGCTTGCTTACCTGCTGGGGCGAGGCGGCGTCGGCGCGGCCGAAGCGCTCGCCGGCGCCGAGGCCGAAGCTTGCTTACCTGCTGGGGCGAGGCGGCGTCGGCGCGGCCGAAGCGCTCGCCGGCGCCGAGGCCGAAGCTTGCTTACCTGCTGGGGCGAGGCGGCGTCGGCGCGGCCGAAGCGCTCGCCGGCGCCGAGGCCGAAGCTTGCTTACCTGCTGGGGCGAGGCGGCGTCGGCGCGGCCGAAGCGCTCGCCGGCGCCGAGGCCGAAGCTTGCTTACCTGCTGGGGCGAGGCGGCGTCGGCGCGGCCGAAGCGCTCGCCGGCGCCGAGGCCGAAGCTTGCTTACCTGCTGGGGCGAGGCGGCGTCGGCGCGGCCGAAGCGCTCGCCGGCGCCGAGGCCGAAGCTGCCCTCGCGCGCGCCGCCCACGCCGTAGCCAACCTCGTAGTAGCCGCTCTGCAAGCGGGGATCGCAGCCGTTACACATTTGTTTTACTTTGATACCAAAACTTACAGTTACTGTTACAACTACAACGGCATATTACATGGAGGCGATAAATCCGCGGTACTCTTATTTGAGATCACCGCTGTGGGTTTTGTGAAAGGCGTTAATTAACGAACACCTCTTAGGCTGTTCTTACGTGGAGCATGTAGATTCGCCCGCACCATGTAACATTTTAAATTATTGTACAGTATAGTATTTATTTATCCTGTACCGAACTAGATTTAAACATTTACATACAGACAGATATCTGAATTGAAAATTTTCGCTAAGAACGACTTAACAATGTGCTATCGTCAAATCTGTCAGAAAAGAGCGTGACAGCACGTTAATTGAGTATTTACTTAGTGAAATTCTCAATTCAGACACCAGCCCTCAGTCAATTGGCTGATAAGCAACCGTTAGCTAAGAAACTCAACTGGCGGCTAACGCCCGAAACTAATAACCAATCCCGATACATTTTTAGCTATCTCAGATTGAGAATTCAATCCATTTTTGTAACTATGTGTGCCAATAACCTATCCATGGATTGAAAATACTATCTGTGAAAGTAATCTATCAATGGGAGGTCGGATCACAGATTTCGGATTGACCTCTGTTTGTGAATGACAGATTTCGTGTATCAATAACCTATCTGTGGATTTTGACGTTTGCTCGATCAGCGTAAACAATCCCTAATCGCTATCCCTCGTTTTTCTCGGATTTCGCAGTTATTTTAAAGATTTGTCGTGCATTACTTTACTATCTAAAGTGAAGAAATGGCACTATCGGCATTTTAAAGCGATAGCGATAGTGATCTGGACAATTTGGACCAATTATTGGATTGGAGTGACGAAGAATAATATGTAGCTCAACGATATTTCACCTCACGACCTTCACTTCACGGAGAATGAGAAGAGTAAATTACATGCAGTCTCTCTACGACGCTAATTAACTGGTTAATTTCAACAATAAAATTCTGCCCTCTTATTTCCCGCCTTATTTCACAGATTTTTCTTTTTCACATAAGTAGGTACAGTCGACAGCACGTCAATTTTAATTCAAAAGTCGCCCGTAACGCAACGGAGTAGAGGGCATGGGTGTATACGATGATGTGCTGTCGACTGTACGCCTGCCTGTTGCTATTTGATGGCTGTCATTGACGTTCCATTCCAGGCAAAAAAAAACAATAATAACCAAGATCGCAACGTTGGATACGTTGCGATCTTGGTTATTATTGTTTTTTTGGTTATTATCTCTTAAAATAAAGGAAATAATATAATATTTTTGTTCGAGTTGTAAAATATCGACATTACAAGCTTAAAAACTACTTTGATTTCGTATAAAAATATCAACAACCACTGTGCTAACAAATTACTAACTTGCATAAAACGGAACGGATTTTGTTTTTGCCGAGAGGGACGGATTGCTGGCTATCCGAATAAAAAAGGGATTGCGATTGACGCGTTTTATTATTAAGACGCAGACTGAAGATCGATCTGTAGATATCGCACTATCTAAGATTGCTCGCTACCTTGGATTGGGGATTGGTTATTAGGTTCGGGCGTTAGTAAATCAACTGGCAACTAAGTAAATCAACCGGCAGCTAAGTAAATCAACCGGCAGCTAAGTAAATGGCCCGGCAGCTAAGTAAATCAACCGCCAGCTACATAAGTAAATGGCCCGGCAGCCAAGTAAATGGACCAACAGCTAAGTAAATGGGCCGGCAGCTAAGTAAATGAACCGGCAGCTAAGTAACTCAACTGGCAGCTATATAAACGAACCGGCAGCTTAGTAAATGAACCGGCAGTTAAGCAAATGAACCGGCAGCTAAGTAACTCAACTGGCAGCTATATAAATGAACCGGCAGCTAAGTAAATGGACCGGCAGCTAAGCAAATGAACCGGCAGCTAAGTAAATGGTCCGGCAGCTAAATACATAAACCGGTAGCCAAGCAAATGAACCGGCAGCTAAGTGAATCAACTGGCAGCTATACAAACGAACCGGCAGCCTAGTAAATGAACCGGCAGCTATATAACGCACCTCCAGAACTAAAGTGACCTAACTCAAAATTTGCAACTTTTGGGAAATGAAGAAAATGTATTCAGCGCTCGTGCGAGTTGCTCAAGAAAAAACAGACCGAAATATTCCTCCGTCTCTCTCTGATCAAATAAAGACGGTTTTTTAATATAGGCATGAAAGAGTATACCTTTTTGAGTCATTCTGAGTATTTAACTTATTTCACCCAAACTTTGAGTTAGGTCACTTTAGTTCTGGAGGTGCGATAAATGGGCCGGCAGCTAAGCAAATGAACCGGCAGCTAAGTAAACGGTCCGGCAGCTAAATACATAAACCGGTAGCCAAGCAAATGAACCGGCAGCTAAGCAAATCAACCGGCAGCTAAGTAAATGAACCGGCAGCTAAGTGAATCAATTGGCAGCTATACAAACGAACCGGCAGCTATATAAATGGGCCGGCAGCTAAAGCCGGGTTTTCACGGTCTTATTGCGCTCGGACCGAGTGCGCCATCCGAGTAAACTAATGCTTCTGATTGGACGGTTTTTCGTCACGACACTAAAATGGCCAATCAGAAGCATGAGTTTACTCGGATGGCGCACTCGGTCCGAGCGCACTAAGACCGTGAAAACGCGGCTTAACCTTTGGAATGCCAGAGCCACCGAAAATTTTGCACCCCCGTATGCCGGGTGTAACTGGGTATTTGACAAAAAGTCAAATGTGTTACTTTTAAAACGAAATTTGTATGAAAATACTTGCTTGTGACGTCACATTTCAGAGCACTCTTTTTTTGTTTCATCTATTTAAAAATTGTAATAACTAGTGAATGACTCAAAGAGATACATTTTCCGAAATATTTTGTAATTTTTGTTTTAATCGAGCATATCAAATAATTTATGGTCGATAGTGTCAAAAACCGTAATAGCGCGTTGCAAAATGTCATGGAAATTTATTAAAAAATATGGCGCCTATGAAACTTGCGACTGTTATAGAAAGTCCGATAATGAACAAGTAGTACGAACACAATTTTAAACTCCATTCCTTTGTGTTACATATTAAAACAGCGCAAAACCTACACCATATCGGATGCGCGGGGATCCGCGCTTCGGCATTCCAAAGGTTAAGCGCGGCGACTCACAATGTGGGGCGGCAGCGCTGGCCGCAGGCACTGGTCGTCGTACCCGTAGCCAGGCGTCTGCTGCCCGTACAGCGCGGGGCTCGCCGCCAAAGCGTAAGCCGCTACGCTGCCCGCCGAGGACGCTACCGACAGGGCAAAAGTCGGTATAAAAATTCAAAAACATGTTAAGATTGCTCGGGAGGAGACGCGCGGGCGGCGGATACGCCACGACGTGACGTCACGGACACGAGCGGCGCGACGATGCGAGCACTCCGTCTCGACACACCACCGGCAACAGACGCTACCGAATTCAATTAACATCTGTTTGACGGGATTTCTGTAATTTTGACGGCTAATACACCAGCCCTATCCCTTTATACAGTCCACGTTTTATTTCACGCCCCATAGGACCCTTGACAAACTTATTCCGACGTAAAGAATTTACATTCTGCTTGTTGAATGTCAATGTACATACAGTTATGTATAACTAGCTGCGCCCCGCGGTGTTACCCGCGGTTCATCGATTTTCCCGTAGGAATAAGATATTTCCCCGCGGTAAAACGTAGCCTATGTTTTAATCCAGGGTATCGGCTAACTCCATACCAAATTTTATTAAAATCCGTCCAGCCGTTTCAGCACTAAAGACTGACAAACATATAAACACACACACAAACTTTCACGTTTATAATATTAGTGTGATGTTAGCGGCTGCCTTGGGGCCGTCTGTAGTGGAGAAAAGGCAGCGAAAAAAAACTCCACTCTGACCATCTTTTCTCAAATCACCTTAAAGCTAATACAAATCAAACCTACAAAATAATATCTTGGGTGTGTTGAACACTAGACACATTTATCCTCTGATTTAATTTAATATTAAACTACTATTTAATGCCATATGTCCTTGTCTTCTAAATAATCGTTGATTTTATAATAAGCTTTTTTGCAAAGAGTGTGCTTAACACAATTCTTAAATCGCGTTGGGGGTAACTCTAATATATCTTGGGGTATCTTGTTGTAGAACCTTATACAGTGCCCCATAAAGGAAGTATTAACTTTTGCAAGTCTAAATCGTGGAAATGACAATTTATGTTTATTCCTAGTATTAACGTTATGATGGCTACCAAGTGTTTCGAAGTCTGTAATATTTTTCCTAACGTACATTACATTTTCATATATATATTGGCTTGCAACTGTTAGGATGTTAGTTTCTTTGAAAAAGTCTCTTAGCGAGTCCCTACTACCCAGCTTGTAAATAAATCGGATCGCTCTCTTCTGCAAGATGAAGATAGTCTCAATGTCTGCTGCCCGGCCCCACAGTAGTATACCATAGGACATAATACTATGGAAGTAACTAAAATAAACAAGCCTAGCAGTTGCAACGTCAGTAAGTTCTCGGATTCTTTTTACAGCATATGTTGCGGAGCTAAGACTATGTGCTAATTTTACAATATGTGGACCCCATTGTAGTTTGGCATCGATTGTGATGCCCAAAAGTATAAACACCATCAGTCAACCCATTATGTGCCCACCGAGGGGCACAGGTCTCTCCCGGAAGGTATAAGCCATGCTCCACCACACGGGCCAAGTCCGGATTGGTGGAAGCTTGTAAGACTAGTAAAATAAAATATAAAATAATAAACTTGAAATCGCTTCATTAAATAACTATCATTGCAAGCTCCGCGTCACTAATTGGCTTCTCTCCTTAACGTATGCTGAAACCGAAGGTTTACTGGCCATTACAAAGTAGAACTGTGTTATTATCAGATGTACTATAAGCACTCTTATACAAATAGGCACATACACACACACACACACCCTCACATACATACACACAGCACTATTAAACTATAGTCTTTCAGTTATTTTAGTTTTTATTATTGTTACAGAAAGCTAAGACACCTATGTAAAACTATATTTAGAGTAGTAGTACCCACGACACAGGTTATGCCTAGTGTGGGTGCTAGTTTATACTTTTTATGTACCTATCTTTTTTCTGTGCAATAAACCAATTTTTGATTTTGATTTGATTTGATAGTGGCTGGTAAACATAGACTTTTTTTATTTTTATATCTGCCATCGACTCTTAGCCTCAGTTTCTTAAAGTGTTCAAATGTAACAAGAGATTAATCTATGATTAATTCAAAATACCGGCACGTGATTGGCTGAAATTAGCTTGACGTGAGATTAACATGAGATTAACATTTGATCGCTCTTCTACAAACCGAGCGATAGTCTGACAAAACTAACTTTGTAATGGGCTAAATAAGTTAGTTTAAAAAAAAAGGGTATGGCGTCCCTAGGTTTGTTTATAGCTCCAATTATAGTCATGATACTTCATCGGGCTTATATGAGAATTTATATTCAACATTCAAAGTATTAAAACTGTTCAACAAAGATTAACAATTAAAATGACAGAAACGAGTATTTGCTACAGCAGTCTTCCTGTGGGGTTGCCACTTGATTCCTTTGTAAAGCTATCTTTGCCAGACTCAAGTCTTTATCAGATGGGTTCTTTGAGTTTTTTTTTGTAATTTGAATTTTGGTTTTTTATTATTTTGTCTCCAAACCTTATCGCCTCTCATCGAGCCGAACTTTAATAAGTCTCTTGCCAGTTTATTGAATTTTCAGAATGTCCTTGTAATATTTACTCAATGAGTTTATTTCCTCCTTTACTGTAGCATAATATAAACATAAAACAAAAATTTACATACAGGCGCATACATTGCTTCTGGCCCCACACTAGGATACCCTGTGTCGTGGGAGCCAGCATCACAAACAAACTCAAATCAACTTAGTTAATCAACTAGCGTATTATTACAATTAGCTCAGTACTCACCTGTGGTCGTTGTGACTTTAGCGGATGAGGTTTGTGTCGTGGACGTGTTCGTTAAGCTATTGCTGGACGCCACTGAACTGTCGTACTGGAAAAATATAAACAACAATATTAACATTAGCACATGCTTCTGAGACAACCAAAACTTATTTCAATGCAAAGAATTTACATTCCACACACATTGCAAGCTATTACAGTACTACACATCATAAAAGTCCCTTCGGGAATCTACGTTCGCGCAGACTAGGAAGAAGTGTAACGAAAGTACCCGAAGCGATAAGTACATTCAACATGATCTTTAACCGATACGGTTAAGGTGCAGAATTGATTCGCTCACGCTAATGTTGCCAATACTATGTCACCTGCATCGATGACGCTAAATCAATCAATAGCAACAAAGGCGCGCGGCCTGCCATAAAATGACACTATCTGATTGGTCGATCAACTTGCCCCACCCAAAATTTGCTCATCAGCGCAGGTATATCGCACCTCCAGAATTAAAGTGACCAAACTCAAAATTAGGGTAAAATGAGTTAAGTACTCAGAACGACTCAAAAAGGTATACTCTTTTATGCCTATATTAAAAAACTGACTTTGTTTGGTCAGAGAGAGATGGAGGAATATTTCGGTCTATTTTTTCTTGAGCAACTTACTCAGAGCGCCGAATAAATTTTCTTCATTTCCCAAAAGTTGCAAATTTTGAGTTAGATCACTCCAGTTCTGGAGGTGCGATATCCGCGTGTATTTTTGTTACCTGTGCGTCTTTGGCGGGAAGCTTAGTGTGAGGCTGGTACGTATAGGGCGCGTGTGTGTACAGCGCCGCTCCGGAGTACACACCCGCCGACGACGACGTCTGCTGCTGCTGCAATGGACGTTGAACTGGCGTTAGCGGCGGCGTTAGGGCTCCCACACGCGTCCACGACACGACATCGCATCGTCGCATCGTGGTACGACGCGACGTCGTATCGTGTTTATGTGTGGGAGCCCTTGGGCATAAACATTACACACAGGCACATACATTGCTTCTAGCTCCACGCTGGGATACCCTGTGTCGTGGGAACGAGAAACAGCGACATCACAAACAGGTGAAAATCCAAGACAAGTGGATGGGTGTGCGATAGACCACAGTTAAGTACTAAACAGTGCCATCTTTTGGATGTTAAAATAAGGCAAAAACACTCCGTAAGGCACGTTAAGCAGGCAGTCGTTAAGCCAAGTCAGAGGCCTTAGGGCGGCTCGAAAACTTCTGACAGATAGAACAGCCACTAGTCTTACAAGCCTCCACCAAACCGGACTTGCCTCCGTGGTGGAGTATGGCCTATACCTTCCTCAGGGAAGAGACCCGTGCCCCTCGGTGGGGACATAATGGGTTGATGATGATTAACTATTGATGAGATCTGGTTAAAAAAAAACTGTACGGAACTCAAATGACCTATCTACTAATGGGTCAATGTTCCATTAGAAAGAAAGAAAGAAATATTTATTTGACGACACAATCCTCAAAAACACAAAATCACGCAACATAACGCACCTCCAGAACTAAAGGGACCTAACTCAAAATTTGCAACTTCTGGGAAATGAAAAAAATGTATTCGGCGCTCTGAGCGAGTTGCTCAAGAAAAAATAGACCGCAATATTCCTCCATCTCTCTCTGACCAAATAAGGTCGGCTTTTTCATATAGGCATGAAAGAGTATACCTTTTTGAGTCATTCTGAGTACTTAACTCATTTTACCCAAATTTTGAGTTAGGTCACTTTAGTTCTGGAGGTGCGATAATACCACATTCAACAGAATATACAAATGGGTGACGGTAGGAATACAAGTAACATAAAGACAAGTCTACAAAAAATATCTAACAAAATATCGGTATACGGGCTAGCACCGTACATCTTTCTAGGTCGCCGTATTGCTGACTGGGCACCGCGCACAGTCGAGCTCACGGGCTTGCTGCCCGCGCCAGACTGCTTTAAGAAGCTTTTAGGATGTACCCTAATCTGCCGAAAGGGAGTATTTAAAAGCCGCCGTCTTAAAGGAGATGGGATGAGGAATTTAAATTAGCTGCTGATTTTGGTGTTTCGAGGGAACACTTCGGCGACTGAAATTTAATTTTATAGTAACTCTGTACATTTTCGCCGTACCAAAAGTTATCCTCTTGTCTTGAATAATCACGGACAATAAGTGCTTGAAATTGATTAAATATTCTACCGCTATCCCACAGTTGGCTTTTGCCTCTCAATAACATGTTACGTCTTCAACAATGTAATAGTTGGCTTTTGCCTCCCATTAACATCGAACATGTAACTGTGCACAGTGAGAACTAAAACATGAAAACATAACAACAATAATCTACTTTCTTCAACCACCACCGCCCTGCAACATACAACATCTGCTGTGCGACAGAGTTGGAGTTGCACACGCTCTCCTCTGCTCGTACAATCGGGAAGTTTTAAGTATTGAGTCCCCAAAATGGGCCCGACTAAGCATAATGTTGCAACCGAGAGATCAGTTGCAACGTTGATTTTCATTAAGGTTTACTAATGTATTGCCAAAAATCGTTTCCCAAAGTATTACTTCCCAAACTATTTTCCGCAAATGATCACTTGGCAAAAAAACTTTTCTCAAAACAACTTAAAGCAAATAAACAGTTAGCAAAAGTTATTATGGCAAGTTATTGTTTACCAAATAAATACTTGGTCAAAATTCATTTTACCAAAGAGGCAACAAGAGGCAAGGTAAGAACGCATCAAAGTCGAGTCTGTTTTCGATCTTACATAGAGAACCTAACGCTCCGACGCGCTCCGCTTCGCTACGCGCGTCGTCGCACCTATATTTCTGTTGTCACGTATTCTTTACATCGCCGACCCCCCGTTCCATTATTTGAAAATAACACTTGCCAAAATAAAACGTTAGCATAATAAACGTTTGTCTTAATAAAACTTGACGCAGTAAAATTATGCGAAATGATAATTTGACCAAATGAATAAAATGCGAAATGAAAACTTGCTAAAGTTTCATTTGGGAAATGAAACTGATGCCATAAGTTTATTGGGAAGTAAAATTTGGCGAAAAATACTTTTGCTAAACGGCGGTATCCCTTTCATTAAGCATGGTATTCTTCCATCATCATCATCCTCACCTGGTAGGAGTTCATCATGGGTTGGTACTGCGAGAGGGTGACGCTGGATGGGTAGCCGGCCGCCGTCATAGCGGGCTGCGCGGACAGCGACGCCGCGTTGGTAGAGTTCACCTGCAACCACACGGGTCACCGGTTCATTGCCGGCGGTGGACGTCGTCTTATACAGTCCGTTTTTAATTCAGTTGTTGACACGAGCAACAATAAATTATTTGATATGCTTGATTAAAACAAAAACCACAAAATATTTCGGAAAATGTACCCCTTTTAGTCAATTACTAGGTATTAAAATTTTTAAATAGATGAAACATAAAAAAAGTGCTCTGAAATATGACGTCATAAACCGTTATTTCCATACAAAATTCCGTTTTAAAAGTAACTTATTTGACATTTTGTCAACTACCGTATTCAATGCAAAAAAAATGACGCGGTGTTACCGTTATAAAACATACAGGTTTACTCGGTAGATTTTTTTTACCGTGAATAGAAGACTCATGTGACCAAAATCCTTATCACATCAAAGACATTAAAATTGAATTACTCGTAAGAGCAAAGTCTAAAAAAAAAAACACCTGCGTAGCATACACAATTTAACTTTGTAGTAAAATGGGGTTATTTGGTTTTTACGTACTAGCAACATTCAGACATTGACAGCCTAAGATAATTGTATGGAGATGTCAACGTGACAAAATTTTTTTTTGCATTTAATGTAAAAACAGACTACGAAAGAAGAAAAAAACATCTTCACGTGATACCAGTTACGTAGGAATACGTGTTTTTCTTTATACGACACTTGGTTTCGAAGTTACGAACAAAACATAGTTCGTCTTGGTACGATACCGTAGGAATACGTTACCGATTACGTAGGAATACGTTACTTTTCCTTACACGGGAGGAGTCACTATCTGAAGTGATTTGTAGCGCTCTACTCTTACTCACTCTTCTATTCCGAGAATTTTTTAGGCTTCTCTCTCTTTATCCCATTATCTCCCTCTTTCTCCCTCCCCCCCTCTCTCTCCCTACCTGTTCATAAATTCGCGGTGCGGAAACATTGGTACCGAAGACGGTGGTGCGCGTATACATTCTGATTGCGCGACACTGCAACTATGACATCGACTGTAACTACGACAGTGACACCGGCCGCGACACTCACTGCGACTGCGACAACGGACTGCCCTTAAAGCTTGGTTTTCACAGGCCCAGGTACTGACTACTCAGTAGTAAAAAAATATCAGCAAAAGCTGCACCTACTACTAACACCTTTAAAAAACTGCTCGGCAACGGTTAGAATAAAATATTTTTTCTCTAAATATTTTCACATTGAAGCTCTTAAAAAAAAATTTACGTATGGAACTTATTCTGCAAATAATTTTAAAAACTTCTACTACTCTTTAACTATACAAAAAGGTATAACATTTAATAGGTATCTGCATGAAATTTTAAAATAATGTTATGTGACTAGGCTCTAGTGGTAGTACCGACATAACTGAACTTCGATACAAAAAAAACCTTTTTTTTTCCTGGCACCTTTAAACTATGTAAAAAGGTCAGATAGGCTTTTTTGGGCTCTGGAGACGTGCTGTCTCAGGTGTTCAGGTACCTACCTATTTCAGTATTTTTTTTAGAATATTCTATCTATCTATTATTTTTGTGTTAGTCTGCTCGTGTGATTCTTCCGTGGTAGATGTGTTAACACGTGCTCTGCAAATGATTTGCGTTTTAGAAACTTCTACGTCTCTTTAGGTATTAAAAAACGTATACCACTTGCTATTACATCGAATAAACGTTAGCCAAGTGTCACTTAAGATGGCAAACGGTAAATTTTTAGTTGAGGTAAATACGTGCTCTTTGATGATTTCCCGTAAAACGCGATTTAGTTTGGATTTTTGTATTAATTCATCTTCATTCTGTGACTTGGCTTGGATTTTGAACTAATTCATCTTCATACTGAGACTCATTCTATGACTTGAATGGCGAGACACATATGAAAACTTTTTGAGGGAGGAGTTACCCTTGTTGATGGACAGACAATGAAGAGACAATGTTATTTCTACATGACGGCTGCCCAGCGCACCACGGAAGCATGGCTGGACGAGAACTTCCCAAACAAATGGATTAGAAAAGACGGTCCCATTGCATGGCCGGCTAGGAGCCCTGATCTAACGCCAATGGATTTTTATGTATGAGATCATATTAAAAGCATAATTTAAAATGACGCTAATTCAAAATGTCGAAATTTTGAGACAGAGAATATTTGCGGAAACGGCTGTGAAAATAAGGAGAAACCTGCGAACTTCTGTAGTGAAGAGTAATAAAAAAAAAAGAAAGATAATTTGTATTAGAAATAGTGGCAACCATGTTAAAAACGAAGATGAATCAGTTCAAAATCCAAGCCAAGTCACACAATGAAGATGAATAAATACCAAAATCCAAACGAAATCGCGTTTTACGGGAAATTATCAAAGAGCACGTATTTACCTCAACTAAAAATTTACCGTTTGCCATCTTAAGTGACACTTGGCTAACGTTTTTTCGATGTAATAGCAAGTGAGATACGTTTTTTAATACCTCAAGAGACAAGTTTCTGAAACGCAAATCATTTGCAGAGCACGTATTAACACATCTACCACGGAAGAATCACACGAGCAGACCAACACAAAAATAATAGATAGATAGAATATTCTAAAATAAAAATACTGAAATAGGTAGGTACCTGAACACCTGAGACAGCATGTCTCCAGAGCACAAAAAAGCCTATCTGACCTTTTTACATAGTTTAAAGGTGCCAGGAAGTAAAACGATTTTTTTTGTATCGAAGTTCAGTTATGTCAGTACTACCACTAGAGCCTAGTGGTAGTACCGACATAACTTGGACATAACTTTTTGTATGGAGGAAAATCTTTTTTTGTGAATAACTTCGTAGTTTTTAAAGATGTTAAAATAATATTTAGTAGGTGTGATGGAGAGTATTATTCTTGACATTTCATACCAAGACACCTACTTCATATCTGTGCGGCTTACGGAACGGTCACTGTTTGAAATTTCGTTTATTTTACCAGTACATTAGGATTTGTTGAAACCAAAAATGTCACTATTTCTTGAACTTTAAGAGTTTCTCGGGAAAAAATATTGACTCCCAATCCAAAGATCCGCAAGAAGACCAAATTGCGTCACGTTCTAGCCAGTCCATATTATTCTTGAAGAAGGTTTTTTGGTTTCTACTGGCTTTTAAACATCTTTTGTAGACATTGCTTACATAGTTTCGGGAAAACATCAGAGGAACCTCGAGATATTTCAATGAAACATCCACTGTAACGCAATCCACTAGTGCACGTCACAAAAACTCTCAATTCTTAATATTGCCACTGCCTTCAAGAGCCATAAACATATCTGAATTGTTACCGAATAAAAAGTATGAAAGATAGTAAGTAGAGCGACAGGAAGGCTCCAAGAGGTTATGGGCCCAGAAAAATATGGAGGGAACCTGAGGAAAATGAAGTTTTTGAAGACAATATTGAGGATCCGTTACTAATCTTTCATTAGTGTCAAAACTATCTTCTCTGTTACAGTGTCTTCTATAGTTTTTATTCCTCTTTCCCTTACTCTCTTCAAAAACATCATTTTCTTTAGTTTCACCTCTATCTTCAATACTGTCTTCAAAAACTTGATTATCCTTTGTTTCACCTCCATCTTCAATAAGATCTTCAAAAACTTCATTTTCCTCAGTTTCCCCTCCATCTTCTTCTGGGCCCATAACCTCTTGGAGCCTTCCTATCGCTCTACTATCTTTCATACTTTTTATTCGGTAACAATTCAGATATGTTTATGGCTCTTGAAGGCAGTGGCAATATTAAAAATTGAGAGTTTTTGTGACGTGCACTATTGGATTGCGTTACAGTGGATGTTTCATTGAAATATCTCGAGGTTCCTCTGATGTTTTCCCGAAACTGTGTAAGCAATGTCTACAAAAGATGTTTAAAAGCTAGTAGAAACCAAAAAACCTTCTTCAAGAATAATATGGACTGGCTAGAACGTGACGTAATTTGGTCTTCTTACGGATCTTTGGATTGGGAGTCAATATTTTTTCCCGAGAAACTCTTAAAGTTCAAGAAATAGTGACATTTTTGGTTTCAACAAATCCTAATGTACTGATAAAATAAACGAAATTTCAAACAGCGACCGTTCCGTAAGCCGCACAGATATGAAGTAGGTGTCTGGGTATGAAATGTCAAGAATAATACTCTCCATCACACCTACTAAATATTATTTTAACATCTTTAAAAACTACGAAGTTATTCACAAAGATTTTCCTCCATACAAAAAAATACTAAAATATTTTTTTTCTCGTAAATGGGTCATTTTATGACAAAATAGCAATCAGTAAATGTCTATTGAATTGACGTAAGGAGTCAGTAGAAAAATAATGGGGTCGAAAAACCCTAAGTCCACTTTTTTCCAATTTGATCCCAGTGTGCGTCGCAAGCAAGTATTTTCGTACAAAATACCGTTTTAAAAGTATCTCATTTGACATCCTGTCAAATACCCAATTCTCCTTACATCTGTCTGTGTCTCTCACACTCTTTCTCCCTCTTTCACTTACTTCTTTCTCTCCCCCACTCTCTTTTCACTCAGTCTAACTCTCCTTCCCTCTTCCTCCTACTCTCTCTTCTGCCCTTAATAGCTATTACTGCGTTTTTAGTTTGGATGCAAAAACAAGCTATTCGGAGGCATTAGTTGTAGTAAAAACTAATGCTCGCTGTACATTTACAGCTACACTTACTTTTGTACTTAAAGTTATACAGTGAGTAGCTCATTTTTGCATCCAGCCAGACCACACGGTAATGGTTATTACTGTGTTTCTTGTTATGAGGGCAGTCTTTCTCCCTCCCCCTCCCCCTTTCCTCCTCCCATCCCCCCTCCCCCGGCACGCACCTGCGGCGCGTAGACATTGGTCCCGTAGACGGGCGCGGGCGGGTGGTGCGCGTACACATTCTGCTGCTGCTGCGCCTGCGCCGCCGCCGTAGCCGAGGCCTGCGCCTGCGCCTGCGCAGCCGGCGCCGGCGCCGCCATCGGCGCAGGCGCCACCGACACCGACTGCCCCACAGTCTGCGGGGGGGCGCTCTGTTACTCACTTACTTCAGAGAAGGATAAGATAAAAAAAATATTCATAAAATCCTGTGGCCTGGTGCTAAAAGGGCCAAAAGCAGATTTTGCCCAAAATCAGCTTTCGACGTACGCGCCACCGACACCGACTGTCCCACGGTCTGCGGGGAGGCGCTCTGTTACTCACTTCAGAGAAGGAAGGATAAGATAAAAAAAAAATCATAAAATCCTGTGGCCTGATGCTAAAAGGGCCAAAAGCAGATTTTGCCCAAAATCGACACCGACTGCCCCACAGTCTGCGGGCGCGAGGGGGCGCTTTGTTACACACTCACTTCAGAAAAGGAAAGTAAAGATAAAAAAAAAATTATTCATAAAATGTGAATGGTTGACGATAATGGGACCTCAAGGGAATATAATTGATTTCGAGAAAATCGCGTTTGAAGTTTCGTGTTTCGACTCGGCTCGGCTCACCAAAAATCATAAAAAAATAACTACTCGTACGACACCTAAAAATATTCTGGTTAGACCAAAACAAAGCTAAAATACCAGAGACTAAAAAAAAAATCAAATAAAAAAAATAACGGTTTCCAAACCCTCCAGGTCCCTTTTTGCTCAACCACTCACAAATTATAATAACTCTGTGGATACAGAGCTGTGGTTGAGCAATAAAGTGTTATCTATCTATCTGTGGCCAGGTGCTAAAAGGGCCAAAGACAGATTTTGCCCAAAATCGGCTTTTGACGTACGCGCCACCGACGCGGACTACCTCACAGTCTGCAGAGGGGCGCTTTGTTACTCACTCACTAACTTCAGAAAAGGAAAAGGTTCTCAAGTAGTATGTGTCACAGGTACATTTAATTTAAGACGCTCCCACACCAGGAGCATTCACGTGTAATGTAACGTTACAGATTCGAGCATTCCATCAGTTAGGGAGAAAAACCGATCATTACGACGCGCACCTTCTAATGATACAAAACAAGTTTAGAGCAAGTGTAAAGTGAACGCTCGTCAGTCAGGGAGGTAAAATTGAAATGTAATGCTCAAAGTCGAATCTATAATGTTACATTACACGTGAATGCCACAGCGCCTTTAGACTGACTAAAGCGTAGCTATCTGAATAAAGTGTAAAAAGTGAACTCAGTAAATTGTACAGTGGTGAGCATGGACTAAGTAAAGTGTAGTGGTGTGAGCCAAATGTAGAATGGACTGAGTAAAGTGTAGAACGCACTGAGTACAGTGTAGAACTGCAAAGAAAAGAAAAGCGTTGTGTTAAGTTTAGTTTTAAAAATGTTTTTTTTTTAATAAAAATATGTATATAGTAAAACTGAAGGCACTGGGCGTGCTGTCTCTTCTAAGACTTGAAATCGAAAATGACCCAGGCGATGCCATGACAATTAAAGTGACCTACGAACAAAAGACAAATAATTTGAATTTGATAAATGAAAACGGAATCGAAAGATTTAAAAGTAAATAGCCTAAATATAAAACTAATAAACAGGTTCGTAGACGAGGTATCACAACCTCGTTACAGAACCAACTGAGTAAAGTGTAGAGCGGTCCAGAGTGCGTATACTGAGTTTTGTCGTTCTCTTTCGATAGCGAGAGCGTTTGCGTTTTGCATAGGAGTGACAAAGCGCGCCATCTATTTGTCTCTTTGTTACTCCTATGCAAATCGCAAACGCTCTCACTATCGAGAGTGAATGAAAAAACTCAGTATAAGCACTCTGGCCTGTGTAGTGTGTACTCACCACCTTGGGGCGCGGCGAGTAGGCGTGTAAAACGTGTAAAACTTCATTTTCCTCAGTTTCCCTCCATATTTTTCTGGGCCCATAACCTCTTGGAGCCTTCCTGTCGCTCTACTTACTATCTTTCATACTTTTTATTCGGTAACAATTCAGATATGTTTATGGCTCTTGAAGGCAGTGGCAATATTAAAAATTGAGAGTTTTTGTGACGTGCACTATTGGATTGCGTTACAGTGGATGTTTCATTGAAATATCTCGAGGTTCCTCTGATGTTTTCCCGAAACTATGTAAGCAATGTCTACAGAAGATGTTTAAAAGCCAGTAGAAACCAAAAAACCTTCTTCAAGAATAATATGGACTGGCTAGAACGTGACGTAATTTGGTCTTCTTGCGGATCTTTGGATTGAGAGTCAATATTTTTTCCCGAGAAACTCTTAAAGTTCAAGAAATAGTGTCATTTTTTGTTTCAACAAATCCTAATGTACTGGTAAAATAAACGAAATTTCAAACAGTTCGATAGCGAGAGCGTTTGCGTTTTGCATAGGAGTGACAAAGCGCGCCATCTATTCGTCTCTATGTTGCTCCTATGCAAATCGCCAACGCTCTCACTATCGAGAGTGAATGAAAAAACTCAGTATAAGCACTCTGAGTGCGTATACTGAGTTTTGTCATTCACTTTCGATAGCGAGAGCGTTTGCGTTTTGCATAGGAGTGACAAAGCGCGCCATCTATTCGTCTCTATGTTACTCCTATGCAAATCGCCAACGCTCTCACTATCGAGAGTGAATGAAAAAACTCAGTATAAGCACTCTGGCCTGTGTAGAGTGTAATCACCACCTTGGGGCGCGGCGAGTAGGCGTGTAAAACGTGTAAAACTTCATTTTCCTCAGTTTCCCTCCATATTTTTCTGGGCCCATAACCTCTTGGAGCCTTCCTGTCGCTCTACTTTACTATCTTTCATACTTTTAATTCGGTAACAATTCAGATATGTTTATGGCTCTTGAAGGCAGTGGATTGCGTTACAGTGGATGTTTCATTGAAATATCTTGAGGTTCCTCTGATGTTTTCCCGAAACTATGTAAGCAATGTCTACAGAAGATGTTTAAAAGCCAGTAGAAACCAAAAAACCTTCTTCAAGAATAATAAGTGAATGAAAAAACTCAGTATAAGCACTCTGGCCTGTGTAGAGTGTACTCACCACCTTGGGGCGCGGAGTGTAGGCGTGAGGCGCGGGCGAGGCGGCGGACACGGCCAACTGCTTCATACTTGACGACAACTTTTCGAGCGCTGCAATACAACTTACACATTAAGAATAAGAATAGAATAGAATAAGAATAAGAATAATTTATTTTCCAGAAACCTTACAGTGTTGATACAATCTAAAATTACAACTAGTATATGAATCAACATTATTATATATTAGCTTCCGTTGCTGTGCTAGACTTGACGCCTGTATTACAGCAAGCAGTGCCAATTCCCCAGTGCGATGGGTCAGTTTCTAGTTACAGAAGTAATCATAGCTGTACTTTAACTTAGAGAATAGGTTTACCAATAGAAAAAAAAACAAAATCAAAACAAGACTTAGAAGTAAAATTATTTGTTACCAATCGGCATTGTTCCAGAATCCGCCACACTCCACCACGGGGGCCAATCCGGACTATGGACGGACGTATGGTCTATACCATTCTCAGGGAAGAGACCCGAGCCCCTCGGTGGGGACATAATGGGTTGATGATGATGATTTTTCTAAGGAGTTGTCTTTTATTAATTTTTTCGGGTAATATCTTGGCCAGACTCACTTTGTCCAGAAAAAGTAGAAAGTGAAGAGTACGGTTTTGCTAAGACTGTTTGTCTGTGCTTGCACTTACAAGCATTACATTAATTGAAAAACTTGAGCTATTTCATAAAAAAGGTATTGTGCTCCCATATGTAGTAGGGTGGTTACATTTTTCGATAAAACAAGTATTAATTTTCACTTTCGGTTTCTTGCAATTTTGGACAAACTACACACATATTTGTGTTATTTGCAGGGGCTAAAGCGCAAATAAACCAGAGACTACGAAACCGGAAGTACGTTAAGCACGGAAAACATCATTAATTGAGATGCTACGAGCTGCCAGATTCTCTAGTTAGATAAGATAAATAGATAAAAAAGTATTTATTGCCTCATCAAAATAACATTTTAACAAATTAAGTAGGTACTAAACTAGGTTTACAATAAGGCAAAAGGTGTTACCATAAATTAAAAGATAAATTACACACTAATAATAACCACTGATTTCCTTTATTTTTGTGTAGATGTGTGACTAATTTGACCTTCTAACGGTTGTAAGCTAATTAATATGGCCATAGTTCGCCGGGACAGCTAGCTTTTTAATAATAAAAAACGCCAAGCTATTGGCATCTTGGTGTTCCGAACAATACTATATCTTTTGCGATTGCGCAGATAAGGAGTCACATCAGTTTTAGTTTATTGAATCGAATCATGGTATCACTACAAACGGATAGCTCATAATATGATCTCAGTTGATGAAGCCTATACTTAAATATTCTGCCCAGACTAAAAATTACTTACTTTCTTGAAAAATATAGACATAAACACCACTAATATTTTTAGGACAATCGTAATGTTATTGTAGTGGTTGACGAGCAGAGGAGAGCGTGTATATTTCAACTCTGTCGCACAGATGTTGTAGGTCGGTGGTGGATGAAGTTTATTTGTTACGTATTTATTTCTAGGACGTGTATAGGCTGCCTTACGAGTACTTGCTTCCTAATATGAAACCAGGGATAGTCCAATCAATTAGTTAAGGAAGCCATACTTACAGGAGTTGCTATTTGTGACAGTGTTCTCGACGGCGGGCTGCGGTTGGCTGTTTGGCGTGGGGTCTACTACTGAGAGGCTTTCATTCAACTGAAACAAACAAACAATATTATAAAACTGTCAGAAGTATTATGTACCTAAGTATATTATCGAAAAAACATGTCACATGCTAAGCTTCTGATAGATGTAATTAACCTTTTATGTACAATGGAAAATATGCACAAATAAAATCGGAGAGGCCATGTTAAAAAGTAATTAAACGTGGTATTGTTTTTTTCTGTACCATTAATACTTTTCTATCTCAATATAAAACTATGCAAAGTAAGATGCATGGCCAATTAAGTATGTTATTATTACATGTTCTGATGTGATAAATAAACATTTTTCAATTTCAATTATAATTGTTTTGGACGTAATCATTGTTAAGTAAAGTGAAACATCACGCTCCCAACCTTTAGTATGGTTTTTGGCACTTCTTGAGAGAGAGCGTGGGAAGAAACGAGGGGGGGGGCCTTTGCCCGGCAGTGGAACACAAAAGAGGCTACGTAAAAAAAATGTAACGAATTTATTTCATCAAAGTAGTAGCGTCACTAGTTAGCCGCGGCAGCGCCAGCGGTATCCTACTGGTATTGGCTGATAGGCCAGATTGCCCTATGTTGCATCAGTTTGAGATGATGCGTATTAGTTGGTTGATTTATTAACTAACTATATTCAGTTGATCAGTCGACTAGCCAACAAATCAATTATGTTTTAAATTATGTCTCATTGATATTTTTAAGGTTAGGTTAAGCACACACCACGAACGAAAGTGCCACAATTCTAAATTTTCGAAAATTGAGTTATGATAATGAAACGCCTCATGACTACATTCTCTATTAAAAAAGGAGCATACAAAGGCTGGAGCAGGCCAAACCCATACATCGCTTAATATCTGAAAATATATTCGATAGATAAGAGACAGGTTATTTTAAATAATTATTATAAAATTACTATGTTTAATTACTCCAATATTTTTTAATCTTATGCATAGATGGAAACATCATTAATATCTTAAAATTCATACTTAGGCACAAACGTCAACAGATTTGTTCCAATTAACGAATTCTTGCAGCAGTGTCTCAATTCGAAAGTTTATTTAGTCTATTCCCAACATTTCGAAATGTTGAGTTGTGGAACATTCGTTCTCAGGGTGCGTTATTTTAGGGTCCGAAATAAACTATTTCAATTTTCTCAGGATCCAAGACAGGTATATAGTTCGGCGTCCACTCACCAAGGTGGCGGCGTTGGCGTAGCTATTGCCGGCCGCCTCGGCCGCCGGCACCTGCGCCCGCGCAACGACAACATGAACATTAACCCCCTTATTCATAAAAAAAATTAAGCATTGGTTAAGTAAACAACTGATTAAATGTCATGCTGTCCTTGACAGATGTCATTGAAATATAAAAGGCAACATGACATTTAAGCAGTTGTTTACTTATCCAATGCTTAAAACTTTTTATGAATAAGGGGGTAAACATACAGGGGTGATTAACACGAAATGCCTCAAATTGCATCATTTCTTTGGCGCATTTTTGTTTTCATATAAAGATAAACATTTACATACAGACACATACATTGCGTCTAGCCCCACACTAGGATACCCTGTGTCGTGGGAACCAGAAACAGCGACGTCACAAACATGTAAATATCCAAGACTAACTAATTTGTAACTACTCTGTAAATAACTTTAGTCTGTTTTTTAGTTCAATGCAAAAAAATAAAACAGTCACTTTGTCATCTCAATACAATCCAATGTCTGAATGTTGCTAGTACGCAAAAACCAAATTACCCCATTTTACTTCCAAGTAAAAATCGTTTGTACTACGAAGGTTTTTTTTTAGACTTTGCTCATAAGAGAAATTAAACATTAATGTCTTAGATGTGATAAGGTTTTTGGTGACACGAGTCTTCTATTCACGGTAAAAAAAAAAACTACCGAGTAAATCTATATAAATTATAACGGTAACACCGCGTCATTTTTTTTTTTTGCATCGTATTAAAAATTGCATTGCACCTGGATTGAAAATTGGAAAAATTGCACCTCGTTACAACGGACTTTACAGACTGCAAAATAAGCGAGTTCGACACCGAAAGATGTACCTTTTGTAATCTACTAATACCACACGCCACACTAATGAATGAATGAATGAATGAATGAATGAAAATTCTTTATTAAACTATAAAAATTATGTACATAGGCGAGCTTAATACTAAGAAGTATTTTCTTCCAGCCGCTAATTAAATCAAAGCCGCGGGGCAGAAACGCGCCGCTGCCGCGCTACTGACGCCCCTAATGTGAAAGCGGCCTTAGCCCGTAAGTCGCTCCGAAAGTTTACAAGGCGCGTACAATACGATTAAAATCAGTTAGCACTTCGGCTTTTCTCGGATATCATCGCCTAAATCCGGAGACGGAAATGACACGAAATACATTACCGCGATTTCTTTTCGGTAGCATTCAATTTGAAGTATCATAAACGCAATGTATAGCACCTGCTAAGATGACATTACTAACCGGTAGACTTAGGAAATTTATTATGCAGAAGCGACATGAATTTGACTGATCTGAGAGCTTGTCGTTTTCATTCAAAATTTTTAACACGCTGCTTTTCGAAACTCCGGTTGCTTCAGAAATCCTGTCCAAATTTTTTTTATGATATTTACTTTCCTCTTTTTTAAATAAATTAACTTCTTTTCTAAAAGAGTTATATACATTCTTTACAATTTCACGAGATTGAGCAACAATTTTTTTGCCACGCTTTTGTTGAAGCCATGATACATAACTATTGTAAGTTAATTGTTATAAAATTTGATAGAATCGAATATTTTCACGAATGAAATTAGCGTTCATAAACATAAATGTATCACATACGTCAAACTGTTTTTATTGACACTAAGAAGGCAGACTGTCAAAATAGTCAATTATTTTTCTAATTTCAATAAAAAGGTTGGTGTTAGTTTTGAGCTCCATAGGTTTTGTTGCTCACATCGTTCTTGTATTGTATTCAATGAGACAACGAGTTATATAAGTAAAGGTCATGTCTGTGAATTGATAACTCTATGTGAAAGACGACGGATTCACGACAATTATAGGTCAGTTAAGTAAAGCTGGCACATTCAACACATTGACACGTTGCGCTTGTGTAGTGTCTGTGAATAGCGCGCGGCGTGACGTGTACTGCATGCGCATCATGAAAAGTCTGCCCGTCTCTCTTGCGCGCGGTCTAGCTTATGAGTGTGAAGGGGACAGTTATAGTTTTACTTTTGCTACTGTTTATATATACAGCGTGATCTTTTTGGTATTCAACCGTATGTGCGTTTCAATGAGGGATTTTTATGACAGCTAAGAAAAGTAGTTCCAAATGAGCCGCTTTCAGAAGAACTAAAAAAAACAAAAACGAATTGCTGTCAAGGGAATGCAATTTTGGACCTCAGTCCAATAGCCATGTGTGATACATCATCGAATAGGTCTCAGCGAGCTGAATAAAAGTTACTATGACGTCAACAGCCAAATGTTTGTCCTTTCGGAGTTATATTGTATTGAAAAAAAACTAACATTTTCAATTTCAAAAAAATAACATGTATCACACATGGCTATTGGGCTGAGGTCCAAAACTGCATTCCTTTGACAGCCATTCGTTTTTTTTCTTCTGAAAACGGCGCATTAGTCAGTAGATGGCATTTTTAAGAGAGGGTTTTTGTTTTTCTAATGGGAATAGCCAGTTTATTCTGTGGTCTTTCCTCTTTTTTTTTGCTCTTGCATTTGATTGTGATTGGACTTCGAACAACTGCTACTGGTGCTAAAATCATGGAAAAACGTTGAAGAAAAAGAAGAAGAATAGGAGACCAGAACATTCGCGTAACCACAATAGAAACCGAATGATGTTGCTCAGTTGATCACAGATTCCTTCCAGTTGATGGAATTACAGAACAGTAATAAAGTTTTTATCTGTGGCAAGCAATTAGAAAAAAAGGTAGGGTAATTCATCCAGTAACTGACCACTGAGCGTCCGTTACCGTTTGTTACATAATGAAATTATAATTAAATTGTTGAGGATTTCTGGGATAATTATTTTCTGTTTTGGTAAAGATTTTCTTAGGTGAAATTATTTTTGTTCATGTGAAAGTTTATTGAAATTTAAAACTATTTTGTAACCATTGATTCCACCTTGTTTTTAATACCTTTCGCTCGAATTTGCTCAAAATATATTATAACAAGTAACCCATATATTTGTATTTATTTATCTACAACGCATCTTACTAAAACCTAACTCTAGTCTACACTTAAACTAGAGTCGCATTTTGAATCAAAATCATATATTTTTAAACATCCTGTATAGTGAAATTGCATAAGTGTGAGTACTGTGAACGTGCCAGCTTTAGATAACAGACCTATACCGAGGTTGGCCGAATAGGCTATTTGACCGATTTCTGAAGGCCATCTCATATTGTGTGTTTGTGTTCATGGAGTTCTCAAAAAGTGGTAATTTTAAATTCTTTCGTGTATTTCTTATAAAAAAGGCATACGAAAATTGACTTTTTAATTAAACCGCCAAAACGCTATCTTGGGCAATATGGCGTCGCACTGGTATTATGACGTCACTTCCCAGTCAACCAACCAATGAACGTAAGAAATAATGAATGACCGACGCCATTTTTATTGACTTGTGACGTCATCTTAGAATCGGCCAATCCAGATCGTTTTCGATGCAATGGCGGCAAATACAAATTATCAAATTTTATGTTGCGTTTTTTTACAAATCACAATTCTGTTTTTAGTTAAAATGCCTTTAAGCGGTTCTTAGACACATAATTTATTCGAATACGTGTAAATAATACTGTTTTTTTCACACTGTCAAATAGCCTATTGTTAACTGATTTTAATCGTATTGTACCTGCTTTGGCGGCGGCGTGTCCCTCAACGCTCCGGGCTCGAGCGCTCCGAACTGCACGTCCAGGAAGCTCGCGCCCTCTGCGCCCGCGCCGCCGGGCATCTCCACCGCAGACACCGGGATCTGCCGACAAGATACACACAAACATCAGCCAACCCATTACGTCCCCACCGAGGGGCACGGGTCTCTTCCCTGAGGAAGGTGTAGGCCGTACTCCGCCACGGGGGCCAAGGCCGGATCGGTGGAGGCTTGTGAGACTAGTGGCTGGTCTCTGTCCATCGATCAATGCCCACACTGAAATAAACCTATGTCGATAAGAACCCACTTCTTATTCTCCCTGCATAGTACTAGCACACCATCGGGAAAATGACATCGTAGCAAAATGCCTACTTTTACAAAAGTCGTTAAATGAAACGAAGAAATTTACAAAAAAAAAATATATATTGAACTTAAATTGTAACATTCTACTTAATCCACATCAGAAATAAAACAATAAAGGAAACTTAAATGAATAAATCCAAATTCAATGCAACCACTTTTGATAAAGGATTTGTTTTCTGATCTTTACTATATTCTTTAAAAACTGTATGGCTGTAAGGTTTCCTTCCGGAAGTGATGAAACTTATTTTTTTACATCTTGTCAAACTGTACTTGTCTCCGTAGTCTACGTGTCTGGCTATTTTTTTGTATTTTTTGGGTTACTGTATCTATTTTGTAAAAGTAAGCATTTTGCTACTATATCTTTTTCCCGATGATGTCCTAGTACTATGTAGGGAGAATATGAAGTGGGTTTTTATCGACATAGGATTATTTCAGTGTAATTATTGATCGATGGACGGCTAGAGAAGTCTTCAGAAAAATAAAAAAAGATAAATCACCTACTAACAAATTACTAGTTATGTAATATTGTTACGGGCTAGGGTTCTGGATTTGTATGTAAAACGCCAATGACAACTTCTTAGGATTTATTCACGCAGGGTCTGGTCTGCAGGTCTTCACGACACGAAGTCCACACGTAGAATCCAATCGCAGGTCCAATCGAAGTCCAATAGTATCGCTGAGGTCGTAGGTTATCGCTCGTATCGCAGGTATGTTCGCTCGAAGCTCACTCTTCGCTATTCCAAACGGAACTGACTGCGCGCCGCGGCGGCTGCTATTTATATCCGGCGGCAAGGGCTCTAGAACATTCCCGTACCTACGTGCCTACTCGAGGCAACGTCGCTCGAACAGTAACCCATTCAAAGAGTTTTTAACCTTACGCTAGTGGACATACGAGTCATTATTGCTTGCAGCGTTTATTGTTTACTAAAACGCAGCATGCGGCGACTATTCGATAGGCTTCTAGAAGGCTCTATTCTAGATGGTTCGGGATAGGACCGCGACACTATCAATGTCATAAGTGAACTGTTTTACCTTGGAAGGCGGCGGCACTCTCGCCCGCTGAGGCTTGCGCGTCATGTCGCTGGCTCCGTATACTCCGTAGTTGCTGCTATAAACACCTGCGGTGACAAACGGCAAAATCAAAAGTACATTGTTCACCGAGAGGAGAAAGTGACCGATTACCGTCGAGGGTGTCGTTTGAAACACCTGAGATCGGGAATCGCAGTTTCTCTCGAGTGATACAGTGCTTTATACTACACCTACAAGGAAAATAAAAAACGAAATCTTTACTAATTGAAATTTATATTGAAATTGTTGCTAGTGGCCAGTGTCATTTTGTTAACTTGGAGATAAAAACTCACTGTAAAAACTTTTCGGCTTTTGATATTTAGGTTACCGGCGCATAGTCTTACCCAAAATTAAAAAAGAAAAACCACGTAAGAAATGGATTTTCATACACTTTTCTCTCCCGCTCAGATGCGTTTTCTCCCCGCATATTTGTTCGATATGCAATGACGTACTTTCAACCGTAAATTTGATAAAGTATCAAGGTACTTTCCAAGCAGGTGTAGTATAAAGTATATTCTATTCAAAATAACACGAAAACTGTGACTTAACGAGCATTGAAAGTTAAACTGGGTGTCCATTTAAAAATCTAGAACACTTTGAAACAAAAACACTCCGTAACTAGACTGGACTATTGGTTGGCAAGTTTACATATTACTAGAACTCATGCAAAGGGCTAGATTTAATACGGTATTTGACACTATCAACAATAAACTATTTGAGATGCTCGATTAAAACAAAAACTACAAAATTATTCGCAAAATGTATTACTTTTAATCATTTACTAGTTATTACAATTTTAAAATAGATGAAACATAAAAAGAGTGCTCTGAAATGTGACGTCACAAGCAAGTATTTTAATACAAAATTTCGTTTTAAAAGTAACTCATTTGACATCCTGTCAAATACCCAATTCCAGACATTTAAAGTCTGTTTTTAATTCGATGCAAAAAAAAATGAGCCGAAAAGAGAACCTATAATATATCGCACCTCCAGAACTAAAGTGACCTAACTCAAAATCTCAAAACTTTTCGGAAATGAAGAAAATGTATTCGGCGCTCTGAGCGAGTTGCTCAAGAAAAAACAGACCGAACCGAAATATTCCTCCATCTCTCTCTGACCAAATAAAGTCGGTTTTTTTAATATAGGCATGAAAGAGTACACCTTTTTGAGTCATTCTGAGTACTTATCTCAATTTACTCAAATTTTGAGTTCGGTCACTTTAGTTCTAGAGGTGCGATATGCTCGTATTTTAAAGCGGTGTAACCGCTAGTTTACTCGGTAGTTTCTTTTTACTGTGAATATGAAGGTCATACTACCACTTACACGACTCTGCTCCTACTGCACATACTCGTAATTCAAATATGGGCTTTAAATATTCCTCTTAAGATATATTTTACATTGGCATCATAAATTAGCAGACAGCTCGCTGTCAGCTGTCAGCTAATCTCGCGAGGACCCGCTACCAAATTTGGTAGCTGCGGAGCCGTCGGGTTAAAAGCACCCTTTAGTTTCAATGACGTTGGCGGCGTATCTGCGACTCCAGCCAGGGCCCTTAGTGCGAGTTTTTTCATTCACTTTCGATAGCGAGAGCGTTTGCAATTTGTATAGGAGTGACAGAGAGACAACTAGGTGGCGCGCTTTGTCACTCCTATAGAATATGAGTTTACGTTAACGCGATCGAGTAGTTAAAAAAACTCGCACTAAGCACACAGGGCCTCACGGCAGTACTGCGCGGGGGCTACTCACTATTGTCGAGTCGCTGCGACTGCTGTGTGAGCTGCGACAGGTACTGCGACTGCGCCGCACTCAGAGTTCCCGACATGCCCATCGGCTGCGAACACACACAAATTCTTTTTAGAGTTCCGTACCCAAAGGGTAAAACGAGGGGTCCGGAACTCATGGATCTTGAGATTCTTGGTATACGAACACTCATACCTAATTTGTATTAGCTTTAAGTTGTTTTGAGAAAAGATGGTCAGAGTGGAGTTTTTTTTCGCTGCCTTTTTCTCCACTACAGACGGCCCTAAGGCAGCGGCTAACATTATACATAACTGTATGTACATTGACATTCAACAAGCAGAATGTAAATTCTTTACGTTGAAATAAAAATTTTTGAATTTGAATTCGAATTTGAGGTGTTATTGGGTACGGGTGTGCGGGCGGAACAAGGAAAGACCAGGGTATCCCATAGAACAGAACAAAAGAGTAGAAATCGTAAGTGGGCGGTTCCCGCGTGCCTCACATTAGCAATGCTTTGCCTATGCGTAGTCTATGACAGTTTTTGTTACCACAGTTGCCGTGCGCTTCTAGTAAAGAAAACAATTGTGAAAACTGTACTAAAATGCCTTATTGTGCTGTGTTAGAGTGCAAAAATAAAAGTTGGGGACCAAAATGTACCGATCATGCCGTAACATTCCATCGGTAAGTAGTATTTCCATTGTATTTAATTTAATAGAAATTAAATTTGTAATGACATGAACAAGGAAAGCCATCCGAAAGTGAGAAAGTAAAACCACCTTTATTTACTGGAATATAATGTTCAATTTTCGTCGAAGTCTGTGTACTTTTTCTACAAATTTCCGTCAACATTTGAATGCTACTCAAATGAGTAGCAATTGCAGCTGGGACACAATATTATAAAAATCTATCGATAATATTTTGTCTATGACTTAGCAGTAATAAATAATTATCGGTACTTTAGGTAGAGTACCTGCGTCTAAATAGGTACTTTGGGAAAATAATTGTCGTTATTTTATTTTAATTGAAGACCTCTGTGGCGCAGTGGTTAGTACATCTGACTACCATGCGAGAGATCCCGGGTTCGAATCCCGGCTGGGGACAAAAAAAAAATTCCAGGTCTTGTATGTTTACATGTTTGTGACGTCGTTGTTTCTGGTGCCCACGACACAGGGTATCCCAGGGTGGGGCCAGAGGCAATGTATGTGCCTGTATGTAAGTGTTTATTATTATCTTTTATTATTACTATTATTATTATTTAACACATTTTTAGTTGCAATTATTTTTGATACTGCGCTAAATTTATTGATCATGTTCCTTGACGCTGTTTAGTTCCTTTGCGAGAATGTGGTCCTGACTGCAGTATCATGTCATTTTTGTAAACTTTTAATCCGGATCAACTTACCCATCCCATTTTGAGACGAGCAACCGAACGACGCAAGGTCCGTCTCTGCTCACCACCCACTCACTGCTCTGCGTATCGGAGCGAAACCTAGTCGGACTCGTCCGATAAAACAACACCCGTAAGTAGATCCGGACTAAATGTTTACAACGTGTTGTGCCGAAAGTTTTAGTTCAAAAAACATGTCATTTTTATTAGTATAGATTGGCGTATTGTCATCAAAACTAAACCAGCATGCATAATTTCAAAGTTAGATGATTTTATGTGCTCGTGTAGTAAAATCATCTGGGGGGGTCTAGATAATTTAATCAACGCTTACTCCTTATATGTATGGGGAAGTCTCGTGACTTTCGTTGGCAAATGTCATCTCCATAATATAAGTGAAGCACAAGCGTTGATGGATAACGACATTTTAAATAAATAAATAAAAAATTATACAAACTATACATACGATAAGTTTGCTGGGCCTCGTTTCAAAAGCGACTATGGTTAGTTTCATATGAGAATTCCATATACGTTGCGTAGCCGATCATCCAGAAGGTAGGTTAATATCCTAACCGGCTGCGTAATTTACATCGAATTGTAATTGAATTAAATATCAACTGTCGCTTTACGAAACAATTCTAAAATTTGTCGATAGGCCATCCATAGCTGAGAAGCACCATTGCACATACTTGTTTTTTAATTTTCGACTTTATGGTCTATCACATAAAACTTCTCGACGGTCAGACGCGGCGGGATTTCCATCTAGTGTAGAGTAGCGGTACTACGAACAAAGATCTAATATCAAACTTAATTTCAAAATTATCATTTGATTTTGATCGTTGTTTATATCACCAAAAGGTTCATATGTTACGTGGAACTTTTATGATGTAGACCTTTTCGGCATTGCCTTTATTTACCAATGGCTGCTTGGCATTCATAGTGTGGGCTTTGGCTTATGTGTGAGTTTGGTCACACTGGTTTTCCTGCTAATAGGTCATGTCACTCCTCTTACTCTTTTTTTCTGTTCTGTGGACACAATCGAGGCTACGTAAAAAAAAAAGAATATTCCTTATTGCACACAAGCAAGAAACAAATAAAAGTTACAGTTAAAAAATATATAAACAATAGGCTTTCTTATTCTCTATAAATTGTACACGATAAGTTTGCTGGGCTTTGTTTCATAAAGCAACTATGGTTAGATTATGAGAATTCCATTATAGGTACATTGCGTAGCCAATCATCCAGAAGGACAGTTAATATGGTACCTAATATATAAAACACTTCTTTCATCTTTCATTTAAATTAATAAAAACATTATCTCGGGTCAAGATAGATAGATATTCCTACACTCTGAATAACTATTTGACATATATCAATTTATACTGGTTTAATCGCATTTAGCGTACAAATAACCAGTTTGTCAGAGATCGCATAACGGCTGTATACACAGCTCATAACCTTTATTACAGGTCAGTTAACTAAAGCTGGCACGTTCACAGTACTCAACTTATGCAATTTCACTATACAGTATGTTTAAAAATAAATGATTTTGATTCAAAATGCGGCTCTAGTTTAAGTGTAGACTAGAGTTAGGTTTTAGTAAGATGGGTGCGTTGTAGATAAATAAAAACAAATATATGTGAGTGGCTGACCAAAAAGGGACCTCAAGGGAAAATAATTGATTTCGAGAAAATCGCTCTTCAAGTTTCGTGTATAGACAGGTTTCGACTCGGCTCGGCTCACAAAAAAAATCATAAAAAGATTACTACGGCACCTAAAAATATTCTGATTGGAACAAAACAAAGCTAAAATACCACAGATTAAAAAATTCAAATAAAAAATAACGGTTTTTAATACCTAGACCTATTCGATGATGTATCACACATGGCTATTGGGCTGAGGTCCAAAATTGCATTCCTTTGACAGCCATTCGTTTTTTTTTTAGTTCTTCTGAAAACGGCTCATTTGGAACTACTTTTCTTAGTTGTCAGAAAAATCCCTCATTGAAACGAACATACGGTTGAATACCAAAAAGATCACGCTGTATTTATAAACAGTAGCAAAAGTAAAACTATAACTGTCCCCTTCACACTCATAAGCTAGACCGCGCGCAAGAGAGACGGGCAGACTTTTCATGATGCGCATGCAGTACACGTCACGCCGCGCGCTATTCACAGACACTACACAAGCGCAACGTGTCAATGTGTTGAACGTGCCAGCTTTACTTAACTGACCTGTAGTAATGCCGATTATTTATTTATTTATTTTATTGCTTAAAAGACCCCGCCCTTACAGGTTTTCCACCCAATACAGCAGGTTAAATAAAATTAACATCACAAAAAACTGATGACATTAAATATACAATATAATTACATTAACATACATTATGTTTGACCAGAAGCAGACGATATAATGCCTTTCAAATATTTTATGATGATTGTTATAGAGATAGAGTATAGAGCAATCAGGGTCGTGATATAAAGTACGAATGACGTTTAGGTCCACCTTGTTTGGAAGCTGAGGGTCATTTGGACCCCCAACTACGTCCGACCACTGCTGCAAGTGTCGAATTGCGAATACAAATGTTAAATTTCGAATTGTTAGTGGCCAAAAATAATACAAAGCAACGTAAATTCACCATAAAGGTGGTGGTAGTATTAGGCCTCATAAACAATGCGACTTTTAGCATCGACGCTATCGCGACACCAGCAGTGGCGCAAGTGTGAACGTGGACCATTTGCGACTGCATCGATGCTGCATCGCGACTGCATCGATGCTAAAAGTCGCAGTATGTAAAGGGCCTCACTCGGAGAAGCCCCTTAGGGCCTTTCTCCACTGCTCCGGTCCGGCAAACGTTAATTCGGTATGTAAAGTATTTTTCAGGTATTATTTTTATATTTTTATTTCATAAAACATTTAATTTTAAGCCACTAATTTGAAGCTTTTTATTTTCCAAGTAACGGTTTTTTTTTAATTATTTTTTAAAGTATTATTCGTGATGACGTCATTTCGTAGCCTGAATAGCTTTAAGTCTTTGCCACGTTTTCAGTACATACAAAAACACTAATAGATAACTTCAAACTTGACATTGACAACAAACAGTTGACACTTGACTTGTATGTACTGAAAACGTGGCAAAGACTTAAAGCTATTCAGGCTACGAAATGACGTCATCACGAATAATACTTTAAAAAATAATTAAAAAAAAACCGTTACTTGGAAAATAAAAAGCTTCAAATTAGTGGCTTAAAATTAAATGTTTTATGAAATAAAAATATAAAAATAATACCTGAAAAATACTTTACATACCGAATTGCCGATCCGATTTAGAAACACACAAGAATACTAATAAGCTTCTCCACTACTCCGGCATCCGGTTTTTAACGGCCCGATAATTTGCTAGATCGCAACGGTATTTTACTGGTCCGAAGTGATCGACGTACAAAAACAATACACGTCTTTGCACCGCGCATACAACCCAAAAACGTTCCCATACTATTTTATTTACATTATGTACACATAACAACGCTTTCAGTAAGCGTCATCTACACATATGGGTTTTTTGACACATAGACTACATATTGAAAAACGATGACATCAAGTAAAGAAACATTCTCAAAAAATGCACATAACAGATTTGGTCGGCGCACCGACGCGGCATATCCGGTATTTTTCTCATGACTGGGCCCTTAGTGCGAGTTTTTTCATTCACTTTCGATAGCGAGAGCGTTTGCAATTTGTATAGGAGTGACAGAGAGACAAATAGGTGGCGCGCTTTGTCACTCCTATAGAATATGAGTTTACGTTAACGCGATCGAGTAGTTAAAAAAACTCGCACTAAGCACACAGATTCCGGTTCCGACGCCGGACCCGAGCAGTGGAGAAAGGGCCTTAGGACGGGGGGTGGGACTCACGTTGAGCTGGTGCTGAGGCGGAGAAGGGTACCCGTCCAGCGGCGCCTCGGCCGCGCCCGCCGGCGCCGTCTGCGGGCACAGAATACACAATAGTACAGGTACAGAACATTCACTCCGCGAAATCAATTAAAGAAAAATGGTCAGAGTGGAGTTTTTTTTTCGCTGCCTTTTTCTCCACTACGGACGGCCCCAAGGCAGCGGCTAACGTTATACATAACTGTATGTACATTGACATTCAACAAGCAGAATGTAAATTCTTTACGTTGAAATAAATTCTTGATTCTGATTCTGAAAAAGGGACTCTAGCAGCGATACAGTCGACGACCTCTGTGGCGCAGTGGTTAGCGCATCTGACTACCATGCGAGAGGTCCCGGGTTCGAGTCCCGGCTGGGGGCGAAAAAAGAACCCGGGTCTTGGATGTTTACATGTTTGTGACGTCGCTGTTTCTGGTTCCCACGACACAGGGTATCCTAGTGTGGGGCCAGAAGCAATGTATGTGCATATATGTAAATGTTATGTTATGTTAATGGCCGCATTTAGCTTAACACATTGATGAGTAATCGCTATGTCATCGATTACGCGTCCGATTACAATTTTCGATGGATTCTGCTGAACGCGCTTTTGCGCTTCCATGTACCAGAAAATAATTAAAAAATATGTCAGAAATCCTGTATAAAAGTGTGAACACATTTTTTCTACGTGCTACGTCCTAGCTGTGATTGTGATATTAATTTGAATTTTTTTATTCAGTGTCTTCGTCTTGTACAGAATACCCTTTAAGTGCGACAAAAATATGAAATGGTTCAAAAGTTTTAATATTTTTATTATTTAATAAAATGTGAAATTTTGCCGCCCCCTAAAAGTACCGCCCGGGGCGGACCTCCCCCTCCGCCCGAACCACGCTACGCCACTGTGTTGAAGATTTCCATGTTGTATGGTTTACGTTTTAAACAAACTATTATGAAAGTAGAAGTAAAGTTCAAGTAACCGCGAAAATTGACAGCATCAAACACAAATTGCGTTTGACAGCAACTTTTTTCTGTGAACGAATCGCTGCTTCTCATCGGAATTCAAATTCGATGGAATAAAATGGCGTCCGATTGCTATAAATCGCTGTCAGTCATCGGATTTTTGTGAGCGTTCAGCAGAAACTTTGTAATCGATTACTCATGGATGTGTTGTGCTAAATGCTTTGATCTCATTTTCAACTCAACTTAGTTACTTAGTTTTAATATAAAGTGTTTAAATAAGTTTAAAAAGCGTTTGAAAAAGTTTAATTTAAAAAAAAAAGATTGTTATTTATGTTATTTCAGAAATGATTTACTTTAAGTCAAGAGAGTTGTTGTCACCTGTAATTCGGTATGTAAAGTATTTTTCAGGTATTATTTTTATATTTTTATTTCATAAAACATTTAATTTTAAGCCACTAATTTGAAGCTTTTTATTTTCCAAGTAACGGTTTTTTTTTAATTATTTTTTAAAGTATTATTCATGATGACGTCATTTCGTAGCCTGAATAGCTTTAAGTCTTTGCCACGTTTTCAGTACATACAAAAACACTAATAGATAACTTCAAACTTGACATTGACAACAAACAGTTGACACTTGACTTGTATGTACTGAAAACGTGGCAAAGACTTAAAGCTATTCAGGCTACGAAATGACGTCATCACGAATAATACTTTAAAAAATAATAAAAAAAAAACCGTTACTTGGAAAATAAAAAGCTTCAAATTAGTGGCTTAAAATTAAATGTTTTATGAAATAAAAATATAAAAATAATACCTGAAAAATACTTTACATACCGAATTGGATGTTAGACTAGAACATATCTACACAATGTTATCTTAAGTGATGTATCTAACATCTGTTGGTTGTGTCTAATTAATAAATAAATAAATAAATGCGGCCAATTAGGTGAATTCAGATCGCACGGCGCTAAACAAGCTACGTTATATTCACCTTGTTGCCTCTTTTTCTACCGCGTAACTCTTAGCTCTTCTGGCGCCTGAATTCCTACCTATTTTGTCGCCGCATGTACTTACGCGTTCGATACCGACACGCGTAGTGAAACGGGCCTGGCACGGTTCACACGGCCACAGCGCTACACACTAGCCAGCGCTGGCTTTGCTCAGGGGCTTATTTAATAAACGCGACAATGACAAGTGGCAGGCGACAGGTGACAATCCGACAATTTGACAAAATATTGTTTATTAAAAATTATCATTGGCAAATAGGTATGTCACGGTGGAAAACCTACAATAGGGAATGGATGAAAATATCAGAAGTGCTTGATATTTTTTTTGGTGATAGGAATAACCTTCCTTAACGCGAGAAAAAAGTTTCAATTTTTTTGGCCTCGTAGTTAATTTTTAAATATACTTAATATTTTTCCATTCGTCGTGCTGGGCTCAGTACGGCATATCAGACATATTCCTTGGTCCGCTACGTATGAAAAAAAAAAAACCACCTTGAAAAGCTGTCAATGTCATTGTCACCAGTTTTTTTTTTCTTTCAAAAATTTAAACTTTTTTCTCGCGTTAAGGAAGGTTATTCCTATCACCAAAAAAAAAAAAAAAATCAAGCACTTCTGATATTTTCATCCATTCCCAATTATGTCGACCTGTCGTAACAATTTGACATATTTCTGTTTAATAAATAATAGGCGATAAGTGACAATTTGTCCGGAAAAACTTTTTGGCGTCCATTTCAAATAGCGAACAAAATAAGTTCAAGTGAAAAACAAAAATAAATTGTTGTAGGTCCTTTTATTGATATTACGCTCATTTGTCTCATATGCATGCCTCGATTTTGTGTTGTAACAAATATGTCGGAATTACAGCCTGTCCATAAAGTCTAGAAAACGGAAGTGAAGTGTAACTAAATATTGTACGAACTTTTCAGGCCATCTTCTATTCTAATATACATAAAGCACAATTATTGTAACTGAGACCAAGGTTAATTTTCCTTGCTGAAACTATGTCTTTTAGTACTAAAAGTTTGGGTATGGCAAATAAGAGTTTAGCAAAATCGCACTCTTTATTTTCTAGACTTATGGAGAGTCTGTACTGACAAACTTGTAAAAAAAAACAAATAGATCAAAACAAAACCATAGCTAGTCTGTGGTGTGTCTAAGCTACCACAATAGGCAACTTAGCATTTAATTAACTTTTTTTTATTTTAATAGTTTTTTCACTCCATCTGCTCGAAATGATGCATTTTGATGCCCAAATTTAGGACCCAAAACACGCTATTGTTGTTCAAGCTAAGATGCATCAAAGTAAATAGACTCAAAATCCAATTTAGAATTTATATACTAATGCAGTCATTTATTAAGAAGTCGGAATTCTCTTTCACTCTTGAGGATTCGTCCTATATCTATTTCGCTCCAACCCAAACGATAAGTTTTAAAACCTAAACTCTGATTTTTATTCCATAGAATTCTGACATTTCATAGGTGTTGCTACTGGAAAAGTTCTCCACCGAAAAAGGGACAAATTTGACCAATTTGAGGGCAATAAAAAATTAAATGCTACGTATTTTTTATGTTTTACCTACAAAAAGGTTAATCTAACTATTTACTTACTCAAGTGACCTAATACAAAAATAACAAATATTTCAATATCACGAACAATATATCGAATTAACTTTAATTACTTTATTTTATTCTTTAGCTGGCATCACTGCCTACGAATTCCAGGTTTCGTAAACCTTTTTAGAAAAGTGAAGTATGCCGCTGTTAGCTCTCTTAATAATTCATATCAGCGATGATGATGATGATGAAGATAGTGATATTAGTATTAGTGATGATTAAATATTTTAATAAAAATATGCTTTCTTTACTTGTACTTTTTTACTGTTTGTGTGATGAAAAGGGGCACAATTGTCACGGGCCTTCAATTGTCTTTTAATTTGGAGCTCCATACTTTATAAAATGGATACATTCACTAACAAATTAAATGTGTAGACTCAGATGTTTACACTCTTATTGAAATTAAAAAATGTGCCCGGCCAAAAAACGTTTCTAATCTCTGGCATGTCAAAAAATGATAACTGTCAGAATTCTACGGAATTAAAAATCAGACTTTAGTTTGGAACTGAGTTACTGAACTTCTAAACTCTTTGCTGCAAAACTTTTAAGTACTTACCTACCTATTGTCAAATATTTGAAATTGGAACGCAAGTTTTTTTTCGATGCAAAAAATCAATAACATTGGCGCGCTTTTTTGTCTATTTTCACTTATTTTCTTGGAAAAATGTCATCAAGCGATAATGATAGTGTCTTCTTAAATCCAGAATATATAAAACGACAGTTACATTTGAGTGGTATCATGTATACCTTGATTTTTAATTAGGTGGACTAAACTTACAGTTCAAAAATCTCTTATTTTTTTTAAATGTTGCCAGAGCAAGATCGTAGTGATGTAACTTGATGTGTTCATTGAATGTTCGATTTCATTCAATCATTCACTCTTCAATTTTATTTCCTTTATTTGGGGAAAATAATTTAACTTAATCCTAATCATTAAATACCTACCAATTAAACAAACATACCTACATCTGAAAAACCCACAAACTTTAGGAAATATTTCGTTTAAGTAACGAGATGACAACCCGACTAGACATAATAATCTCCACTTTTTTTTCATAAGGTTTAGATGATAACTCGGCTACTCTGTAGTTAACCGTTTTCAACAAATAATATTTTGGCTAGTGATAGATTCGTATACCATATTGTGTCGTGTCTACTATGTACAGTATCTTCTATTAAAAGTAGGTATTTATTGGTCACATTGTAACACCTCAGCCTTTAACGCTTGAATAATAAAGTTTTGCCTTCAAAACATACTTTATTTTTCATTACGAGTATATCTTGAAGGATCAATACAATAGTATCATGGCTGGGTTCCTCATCACAAATTAAAAACAATAAATAAATTTATAAACCTAATAGCCAGTGAATCTAACGACATAATATGCGACTTAGACAATAATCCACATGTGCCATCTAGGAAAAAGGAGAAAGCTGTTTTCTCAATGTAGAATTACAGCTTTCATTATTGTATCGACCACATGTTTTTGTTCAGTATTTATTTTATTGTTTTAATTTTCATATTATCTATTTGATTTTGCATTTCAATAAATTTATTACCTAAGCAAAACGAAGCTTGCACCAAAATCTTTAAACGTGTTTAGTTGCTAATTTTATTTTAATGTGAAGTCTTTGCATAGTTTGACAATACAAAGCGCTAACGCATTTTAAAATCTAGGTGTAATTCGTCCTAAGACTTTAAAACTGATTAAAATTTTAAATCTAGTTTTTGTTTTATTTTTTCCTATTCCAAAACAGAAAGGAATGAATATGGTATGTCTGTCATGTTGTTAAGTTATAAATGTATAATTTTATCACGAAATCCTCTAACTTAAGTATCATTTAATTTTACAGTTTATTCTATCTAATCAGCCCGTAAATAGAGCCCACTGTTGGGCATAGGACTCTTCTCTTTCACGCCAACCCATCCGGTCCAGTGTCTCCCAGCCGCTTTCACAATGTCGTCGGCCCATCGGGCTGGTGGTCTGCCCACCGACCGTCGACCCGTTCTTGGCCACCACTCAGTGGCTTCCTTAGTCCACCGGCCGTCTTCCCGCCTAACCAAATGTCCCGCCCGTCTCCATTTCAGCTTAGTAATTCGTGTGCGTACGTAGAGTTTATAATGTAATTTTATTTGTTTATTGGAGTGTAAAACAGGTAACAAACAATCAATATGACACACAGAGAGAGATAAGATAAGATATAAGAATATTAAGAGAGCTTAATAGAGTAGATCTAGAATGTCACCCAAAGCATACACACACGTGAGATCAGGAAAATGTAAACAGGCTTACATAACCTTATAACGTTTTAAACTTATCTAGCCTCAGATTTAACAATTTTTTTTAACATTTTTAACAAATTTGAACAAATTGAAAGGTTTTGGAGTTAAATAATTACCAAAACTAAATCTTAAATCACTCAGGGCCGGGCGAGCGAGTTACATTACATACACCAGTCTGCAATTGAATGAACGAATGATTGAATGAAAATATTTATTATTCGATCACTCTGAGCACAACGCTATTTTTTATTTTCCCTTAGGTGGCAACCCCCCAACTGTCAGTTTAGTCCACCTAATTAAAAATCAGAGTATAGGTAAGTGTTATCTTTTATTTAATTCCTCTCAGATGGTAGTGTAAAGCAGAGTGTTCTACACGGGCGCAAATCATTTTTGGTCTCGGTAGTGTTGGATCCCTCGCTCCTTCAGCGATTCTTAGCTAAAGCCCTCGCTTCGCTCGGGGTTCATTTCACAACCTCGGCGCAAACATTTGGTTTATACTACACCTGCTTGGAAAGTACCTTGATACCTTATCAAATTTACGGTAGAAAGTACGTCATTGCATATCGAACAAATATGCGGGGAGAAAACGCATCTGAGCGGGAGAGAAAAGTGTATGAAAATCCATTTCTTACGTGGTTTTTCTTTTTTAATTTTGGGTAAGACTATGCGCCGGTAACCTAAATATCAAAAGCCAAAAAGTTTTTACAGTGAGTTTTTATCTCCAAGTTCGCGAAATGACACTGGCCACTAGCAACAATTTCAATATAAATTTCAATTAGTAAAGATTTCGTTTTTTATTTTCCTTGTAGGTGTAGTATAAAGCACTATGTATCACTCGAGAGAAACTGCGATTCCCGATCTCGGGTGTTTTAAAGCCCTCGCCTACGGCTCGGGCTTCAAACGACACCCTCGACGGTAATCGGTCACTTTCTCCTCTCGGTGAACAATGTACTATTGCGCCCTTGGTGAAGAATCTACTATTTACTCACGCTAGGCGCGGGCGCGGGCGCGGGCGCGGGCGCGGGCGCGGGCGCGGGCGCGGGCGCGGGCGCGGGCGCGGGCGCGGGCTGCGGCGGGCGAGTGGCGCTATGGTACGTGTAAGTGGGGATGTGCGCATCGCTCACTCCGTTGTTCGCCGGCGAGTCCCAGTCCTCCTGCAAGGGACACGTTACATTTTATGAAATTGAAATTGAAAAATGTTTATTTATCACACCAGAATATGTACGTAATCTAAGAAAAATAGAGACAGATAACATAATTATGTGATAAAAAGGATAGGGCTCAGCTTAGTGCTGTGAGTGCATGCATCTTCACAGCGCTGATTTTCAGCCCATCCCTGTTCTCACTGAGTAAAACATAACAAGGCTTGCGGAGTCCTAGAGATAACACTATAGTTATATATAACACTTATAAACAAAACATGGTGTATATGCAATAGTGAGCAAATAATGTAGATAATAATGTAGTGTTAATAAGTGTGGAGTCCCTTAAACAATCAATTTCAAGTGACTCCACACACAGCGGCTATAAGGTAAAGATGTATATTCTAGCATGATATATCTCATTACATCTTTCCATTGAAATCGTCGGAAGACCACACACGACAGCTATAATATACATCTTTACATCTTCGTATCTTAAAGATACTGAGCGGTGTCTAAGCTATACATCCTGGGATGTAATGTATATTACGAGTATAGCCGCCGTGTGTGAAGTCCCTTAGACTGGACATCTCTACGGAGCGTTTGAGTATTACGTAACGCAGTTTTTGCAGATTTTGATCGAAACGAGTGAAAAAGTCAACCGAGGTGAAAACTAAGAACTTAAAGTCCGCTTTTTAATTCGATGGAAAAAAAATGACGCGGTGTTACCACTATAAAATATAAAGGTTGAATCGGTAGATTTATTTTTACCGTGAATAGAAGGCTCATGTGACAAAAATCCTTATCACATCGGACATTAAAATTTAATTCAAATTCCGGCTGGGGACAAAAAAAAATCCCAGGTCTTGGATGTTTACATGTTTATGACGTCGCTGTTTCTGGTACCCACGACACAGGGTATCCTAGTGTGGGGCCAGAAGCAATGTCTGTGCCTGTATGTAAATGTCTATGTCTAATTACTCATAAGAGAAGAGTCTAAAAAAAACACCTACGTAACACACATAATTTTAACTTGGAAGTAAAATGCGATTATTTGGTTTTCACGTACTAGCAACATTCAGACATTGATAGCCCTTGGCTGGTATTGATATGTCAACATAACAGTTAATTTTTTTTGCATTGAATTAAAAAACAGACTTTAGTGCTATCCAGTTTAGCTTCTTTTTCATATACAACAAAGGGAAAAAAACTGTACGGACTTCCATTACAAGTTGACGATTGGATTAGATAGCTAAATAAACAGTATATATTGTACATAAAAAAGAAACTACACGGGCATTTCTTACAGGAATCCAGTTACGTAGGTCGTTGTAGCAACTTACGTATTAGATAGTGGTTTGACAAAAGATTGCAGGAGTGGAAATTTTTTTTCACTGTCTTTTTTTCCACTACCTCCGACCCGAAGATAGCAGATAGCATTGTACATTAACTGGTTATGTACTAGCAATAATACTAACATAAACTAGATGCATTAAATGGTAACCAGGCAAGGACATTACAAACATAAATACACCCAGACTGAGGCCATTCGTACAAACATACGGCGGCCTCCAGTGGGAATCGGACCTACAACCTCTGCCTTGGTAGATAGCCCCTTAAAGGCTAGACCAACGAGGAAGAAAGAAAGAAAGACTTTTATTCGAATAGGCTATTTGACAGATTTCTGCAAACCATCTCATATATTTGGTTGGTGTTCATAGAGTCCTCAGAAAGTGGTCATATTAAATTCTTTCGTGTATTTCTTGGAAAAAAAGGCAAACGAAAATTTACTTTTGAAATAAGCCGCCAAAACGCATATTGGGCATTATGGCGTTGCACAGGAATTATGACGTCACTAGTGAATAAACCCCACTAATGAGCGTAAGAACGAATGAATGACAGACGCCATTTTTACTGACATGTGACGTCATCATAGAATCATCCAATACAGGCCGTTTTCGATACCATGGCGGCAGATACTAAATTATGAAATTTTATCTTGTGTTTTTTTACAAATAATAATTGTTTTTTTAGTTAAAATGCCTTAACCCTGAATAAGGCTCTGTACCATATATGGCCACCATAATTTGAACTTGCAATAGCATTGACATAGAGTCCAAAACCAATGAAAATTTAAGACTAGCTCTGCCTTATAAAGGGTTAAAGCGGTTTTAAGACCCATAATTTATAGGAGTACGTATAAATAATACTGTTTTTGTCACACTGTCAAATAGCCTATTGTCACAGAAACAGAATGTAGACACAACTACGTATGAGGCAGTCATAAGTGAGATTACAAAAAAAAAACTGTATGTACCACTGAGTTGTTGACCTGCAAAGAGTCCTCCACACCTGGAACCGCAGCAGTACTGGGCGTGAACACCTGGAAGGAAGAAATAGCATGTCAGCACGTGAAACGGTGGGTTACAATCGTGAGGCCCCAAAGATAATATAAGATAAGAATAATAAAACGAAATATTTACAGTCCGTTTTTTAATTCAATGCAAAAAAAAAATACGCGGTGTTACGGGTCTAAAATATTTACTCGGTATTCTTTTTTTACCGTGAATAGAAGACTCGTATGACCAAAATCGTTATCACATCAAAGACATTAAAGTTTAATTCCTCTTAAGAGTAAAGTCAAAAAAAAATTAACCACCTAAAGTCGTAAAAATGTAATAGGCCCGTTTTGACATTGTCATTGCGACGTAACTATTGATGTAACTATGCGACGTTGTACTCGATACACACGAAATCAATTCAAGTTGTATTAGTATTTGATTGATTCGATTCTGTTTAGCAAAGTGCATCGGATTAAAGTACTGATTAGAAAATTTAACTGAAACTTTAATGTTGTAGATATTTTAAAATAATACAATGCTGTAAAGGTAAATTTGTCTTTAATTTAATAACATTCATTTTATAGTAACACACTCAATCATCTTCATCGGATGATGTGCCAATATCGTCGGTTGAGCTATCGTCACCTCTAAATACAATTACTTCATTGTCAATGATACTATAAATATTGACATCTCTGTCGTAATCCTCCTTTATAATTTTTCGAGTTTTTTCTACCACTTTTGCCCAGTCTTCTTGAGTAATTTTTGCACAAGCTTCTTGTAGTAATGTCATCATTTTTTTTGTGGAGAAAGGCGGCTTTGTATTGTGGCGTGCTGCGTATCCTTTGACTTGAGCCCAGATCAACTGAATAGCATTATATTGACAATGATACGGCGGCGTTCTTATTACTTTGTGCCCACGCTGAAGTGCCAATCCATCAATTTTATATTTTAGTTTCGCAGGTTTATTTTCCTTAACCATTTCCAACAATTCTGCTTTCAACAATTTCCTGTCAGCACCCTTTCAACACATTGTCTTTGTAGCCATGCCACTAAATCAGCCTTTTTCTTTGTTTGAGTAGGTGCTTTCACAATTTCACAAGATGGCGAAAGAAAAGACTGCGCAGTGCGTGCGAAGTCGCATGCCGCTCGGTCAGAGACAAGCCATTTTATAGAAATCAGTTTCACCAATTCAAAAATGTTCTTCCGGCTACACTTACTGACTTTTTGTCGGAAGAGTCCACCCAGGTTTCGCTCTGATTCAACCATGATTAATGTCTAGTGCTCTTACGAAAGTTTTAATTCAAAATGTTGTTTGAATTTGAGCTCCAACCTCTTTTTTTCCGTAAACATCACTACCTACACAATATTTCATTACTATTAAAATCGAATGAAGTTGGTGTAATTCAGTAACTTTTTTTTTTACATCACTAGTATTTCAAACAATAAAGACTGAGGACGTAAATGTTTTGAGACGTTTCGTAATTATTAGAATTGCATGCTACCATTAAGAAAGAGCGAAAACGATAATCGTAATATATTCTATCATATCTAATGCGCCAAGAATAATGTATGCATTAGTAAAACACTGTATCTAATTTATTATGATTTTATTGTTTCTTTCAGTTTCGTTCCATGTTACATTCTAGGGCCATTCTCAAATGTCAAATATAATAATATTTTTACAACTTTAGGTACGTAGCACAAACAATTTTTACTTGGAAGTAAAATTTTGTAATTTGGTTTTTGCGTACTAGCAACATTCAGACATTGGATTTTATTGAGATGTCAAGGTGACTGTTTTATTTTTTTGCATTGAACTAAAAAACAGACTTTAGAAAGATGAACAAAAATAAACATTTGCGTTGTGAACAACAATGCCTACGAATTTAACATACCATTTTTTACATCGGGAAAAATTATTGCCTAATATAAGGTACACGGCCACAACAGACGATATTTACAGGCTTCGTGTTATTATACAACTTCAACAACAAACTTTGAGTCAGAACAAAAAATGTCGCAAAAGCAAATCTCAATGAAGTTGCTCAACATTTGCAGAAAGTTATTTCGCAAGCCGTAACAACTGTTTTGTTAAAGCAAAACTTTCGCAAGCCGTAAGAACTCTTTTGTTAAAAAAAACCAAGTTAATTTGATGTTAGTCTTTGAAAGCAAACTTGGACCTGGCTGAGGCAGACAAAGCTAGCACAAAGTTACTACAATACGAGGCTACGACTAAATTGAAGGAAATACAAGAAAATTAACAAATTGAGATACACACGATTCTATCGTCACCAAAACCTAATTAGACAGAAAATGTAATACGGAGCATTGGACGCTCGCCCTCCAGCTCGACCGACGCGTTCAGGTCCATAATGACCCTTTCCCAAAATGTCCCGTGCTTCCAAAATGTCCCTTCCCCAAAATGTCCCCTGTTTCAAAAATGTCAAGAGATTGTATTTCTTAATTTTGATACATATATTATACAGATATAGATAGAAAAATATGTAACCAATTCCATAGACAAAGATGTTGGGAGGAGTTGAATGAATGAAATTAATTTATGCGCCAATTTTCAAAATGTCAAAATGTACTTCATTTTGTAATAAGTCCCAAGTTTTTATTTATTTATTTTCATTAATCATAATAAAATCAATAATCGCATTGTGACGCATTTTGCTCCAATATATAATAAAGAATAATTTGGTCATTAAGAAAAAACTAAGCTAATTTTAGGGAAGTAGCATTTTGGGGAAGCAATATTTTAGGAAAGGAAATTTTTGGGAAAGGGACATTATGGACGTGAATGGACCGACGATGGGAATTCATAGCAAGTTCCGAAAGGGGTTTATGGCAGAGTTATAGTATTGGGCGGGTTAAGATGGCCGAGGACTTAAAAAATATGCCTACATGAATAAGGGCTGCTGAATTGGATCATTGTCATCAGCCCCCGAGAACACCTTTTCCCCAAAATGCCAAAAATAAAAAAAATCAGGAGAAACAACTTGGCCACTCGTGATGTATGCTTCCATGAAGAATCCCTAGATGGCGCTACGCGTTTTCAAATTGGGTTTAGCAGTCAGGTGGGTTTGATTTTGATATTTTATTGGACCATATTGTATCATGACAAAGAAAAAGATTCCATTGGTAGAGAAATAAACTTGGCAATGTTCCTTTAAAATAAAAATGTACAAGACATGTTATTGCAGTATTACCTACAGCCATAATAATCCGATCATTTCAATTACGAGGATTCACAGTATCTTCGAATTTGGTTTGTTGTTTGTTTGAAATGGAGTGGGCATTCTTTCATTTCGTTGCATGCAGTACCTCGACTGCCCTTAACAAATAGTTTTAATATGTGACTGATGAAAAAATATGGCTATCTACAAACCGTAACAGCAGAATCGTCCTTACAGCGTGGCCTTCTACTCTGGACGCGTATTTTAACTACGTGCTAGAATACGGATGTCAAATATGGTCCCCATTTTATGCTGTTCACATCAATAGTATTGACAATATTCAAAACAAAATGCTAAAAGTACTATCCTATCGGCGCGGGATGGGACGAACGCTTTCAAATTACGAACAACGCCTGCGAAAATTTAACCTTGTTTCCCTAGAAAATCGCAGAAAGATTCTTGATCTCAAACTACTCCATGAAATTCTCCTTAACATTAATTGCTATTTTAGAACCCGGAAATACAGACCATTCCACCTGCGTGTGTATAGGAACAACACGTCGTATTACAACCCTATTTCTAGAATGTGTCGTTTTTATAACAACCTGTTCGCCGAATCTTCAAGCATTGACATATTTCAATCAAATCCTTCTAAATTCTTTAAAATGATTAGTCCTATAATTTATAACTCGTCTTCGTCCAATAATTCACCCAATAATTGAATAATTAATGACACTTATTTGCGATATCTAATTTACCCTAAATGTTTTAATGTTTTATAAGTTTTAACTGCATATCCCGCTTCCAATCTCGCAAATTTCTATGTTTACATACTTTGGACTGCAGTCCAGAACACAAACAGTTTATTTTTAAGTTGAAAATGTATTGACTGTATTCTGTTTTGTAAACTTAATAAAATAAAATAAATCAAAGATGTTATTGCTTTGGTCGCGTTGCAAATCTACTGGACGGTCTACCCGTTTTTAACTTACTTGCATCTTACTATTTAGGACAATACCCAATACCCCTGGGGGGGTACTTCATACGTTAAGAAATTCAAGTATTAGCCTCTGAACACATCGCTGTACGTTTGCAATATACTATTTAGGACAAGACCCATTCTGACGGGGGGGTTGTATATCCCACCCGAATCCCCCCCCATATTAAGCCCCAATGTGTATAATATGTTCGACAAATAAAGCACTTCCAGTGGCGTAGTGTGGACTAATACAGACGTGGGCAAAGTCGCATCAGCGAGGCCCCTTTGCTTTCGTTCCCAAGATCTACCCAATAAACTTATCTTACCAAGCATGCTTCGACACGACTTACTCTTATGATAGCTATAACCTACTATTGATAATTTTTTTTGCACTAAGTTTAAATAAGTGAAACGCTACCGTGTATTTTTAAAGAGTAAAACTAGGAGCTAAGTTTTGTTGTTATTTCATGTTCAGAAAAGTGACGAGTGTGGCCAATAATTTTTCAGCTTTATTAAATCTTATAATACACGGGGATTTTAAGTTCTCGCAGGGCCTCTTTGTGCGAGGCCGTGGGCTAGGGCCCACTTAGCGCCCACGCCTGGCTACGCCACTGAGCACTTATAGCAAACCTAAAATGTTCGACATAATATAAAGCATGGGGCGGGGAGCGGGGCAGAAAATGCTCACACATTTCAGGCGCGTCGGGTTGCAACTTACTCGTACCTTGGTGTCGGTGAGCGATCCGGACCACTCCTCGTTGTCCCAGTCCTCTGCCTGCGGGAACGAGTCGCCAATATTGCCGCCTGAGGGCGGAGGGAATCTTTAGTTACCACATAGTTGAAAAGAAACATTTACGGTGGTGGCGTAGTGGGGTTGACCCTTGCTTCTCGATCATGAGGGTCTGGGTTCGAACCACGCATGTACCAATGACTTTTAGTTACGTACATTTGTTTGTACAGCAACACCATTCGCTGATAAATTGTGCCCGGATAACGGCGACAGGCTTGCCACTTGTCACGTTTGGGACCTAATAAACTCGGCAAAACGTGGGTCCAGTTCTAGAGACTGGTGCCTCTGCCTACCCCTTCGGGGATAACGGGCGTGAGTTTATTATTATTTATTTATTTATAAACATTTGAAAAAAACTCACTCAGCATAGGTCGTATGATGACGCGAGTCACGCGTTTTGTGGCGCTAAAACGTCAGAATTTGACACTTAATGTACTGGAACTGGAAGGTCGCGACTTTTGACGTTATGGGGCGCGACTCGCGTCTCTTTATATAGGTTGTCCCAAAATTAACGCAAGATTTGAATCACATAGAAAACTCAATTTTTAGTCTTGATTGTAATTTTTTTTATTGAATCATAAAGTACATACGATAGATTCCCTATGTATCCTATGAACTTTAGGATTCAATAACTAAAAACTGAGTTTTCTAATTGCGTTAATTTTGGGACACCTTATGAGTATACAGCGTGTCCCAAAAATGACACGTCATAGTGACACTGGAGGTAGACCTGTTCAAGGGGCGTCAAACAAACCTAACATGACCTCAGTAAAAGTTGCACGGTTTTCGAGAACTTTAGTGCTATGCTAGCACTTACGCTAAGTTAGTAAGTTCGTGACCGAGTACAAATAAAAAAAAAACCAAACACGAGGGCTATCTAACTTAAAGCTAGCACTAAACTTGTTAAAAAAAAGTGAAAATTTAGAACGAGTTTAAATTGGCCATACGAGGCATGCCTTTTAAGTTTTGTCGTTTGAAGAAAAAAAACACAACTCCAACCTTATAGTACTTTTTATTGTTTTTCAAAGTATCCACCACGTAGCTTAATACACTTTTCCATTCGCTCTAACTAGTTATTGTAACATTTATTCCACTCTAAAGTGGGGGTGTTCAATATGGCTGACTTGAAAGCGTCGACTGCTTCTTCACCGGACTGGAACCTTTGACCACGGAGACTTTTCTTAATTTTAGGAAATGAAAAGAAATTGTTAGCGCTTAGGTCAGGACTGTATGGAAGAAGGTCAAGAATTTCTACTTTTTCCTGCTTCCAATACTCAATCGTTTAACGAGCGCTGTGTGAGCTTGCGTTGTCGTAGTGCAGGATGATGTGTCGCTTTGAGTTAGATTTTCGAAGTTCGGCTATGACTTGTGGTAAACAAACTGTGGTATACCACTCTGCGTTAACCGTTCGACGATCTTCAAGTGCAATAGTCGCAACATGACCGGTTTGTCCAACGAAAATGGCAACCATCTTCTTAGAAGTGCTTCGAGAACGAACAACTTTAGTCGGCTTTGGCTCGTCTTGAAAGACCCAGATTGTAGATTGTTGTTTGGAATCAGGGTCGTCGGCATAGATTCAAGATTCGTCACTACTGATGATGCCTCCCCTCGGTTGTCTTTGCAGAGTTTTCTTACACCATCTGAAGCAGGCCGCCGTGTGAGTCTCGGCAAGCAAATGCGGTATCCAACGGCAAACTAGCTTTCTCACACCAAGCGCTTCATGCAAGATCTTCTAAATGGTTGGTTGTCCCTGAGATGCCTAATAGAGCCTCTATCTCTCGATATGTCACATGATAATCTTCGAGAATTAGTTGTCTCACAGCAATGATGTTATCTTCAGTGAAGGCGGATTTTGGACGTCTTTCGCGAGATTTGTCACTAACACTAGTATGTCCACGCTCGAATTCTAAATACCAGGGTTCGACAGTCCGCAGACATGGGGCTTCATCACTGAATACAGATGTTAGCTCTTCAAAACACTGAAGCCGTGTCAGGCCTCTTCTAAAGTTGTAGAAAATTATTGCACGAACATTTTCCTTAGAAGGATTCAATTTCATACGTGACTCGACAGATTTCAATCGACGCTGTGTCTAAACAAAAGCATTAATCCTAACACTTTCAACTGTTTTGAGATTCAAAATTTAAACACATTCGAATATAGAACAGTTCCAAATTCAAAATCGCCTGGAAATATGGAAACGACAGAACTGAAAAGGCATGCCTCGTAACTCAAAAACCGTGCAACTTTTACTGAGGTCATGTTAGGTTGGTTTAACGCCTCTTGAGCAGGTCTACCTTCAGCGTCACTGCGACGTGTCATTTTTTGGACACCCCGTATGTGTGTGTGTGTGCGTGCGTGTGAGGGTGTGTTTGTGTATGCGTGTGCGCACAAACCGACCGTGGTCCGCGTCGGGCTGCCAGGCGGCGGCGGCGGCGGCCCCGTCGGCGAGGCGGGGCGGGGGCAGGCGGCGGCCGCCCCGTCCCGCGCGCGCCCCGCGCCCGCCCCGCCCGCGCCCCAAGCCGCGCCCCCGCGCCGCGCCCTCGCCCTCGCCGCGCCCTGCCGACACCACCGTGCATTTTTTTTTAAATTACGCCTTTATTCATCACACTAATATTATAAACGTGAAAGTTTGTGTGTGTGTTTATATGTTTGTCGGTCTTTAGCGCTGAAACGGCTGGACGGATTTTAATAAAATTTGGTATGGAGTTAGCCGATACCCTGGATTAAAACATAGGCTACGTTTTACCGCGGGGAAATATCTTATTCCTACGGGAAAATCGATGAACCGCGGGTAACACCGCGGGGCACAGCTAGTAAGACATAAGTATCACAAATCGTCGTTGCGCTTGGTAAAACAGACAACCGTAAAAAGATACCTGGAGGCGATCCGTAAATTACGTCACACGAATTTCATGATTTTGTTTTACCCCTCCCCCCCCCCCCCCCGTCCTTGTCACAGCTGGTCACATTTCTGAGACTCCCCCTCCCTAGTGCGACGTCACATATTTTGCAATTTGACACTTAGAAATGATTAAATTAAAACATCAAACCGAGTTGCAAATGTCTTTGAGTTTTTCGTTAATAGTTAAAAGTTCGTGTGTTAACAATTAGGTTATAGTAAAATTTAGAACCCCTCCCACCCCCTTGTCACACTTCGTCGACCCCCTCCCTCCCCCTTAACGTGTGACGTAATATATGAATGGCCCCCTATTCAGGACAAAGAAAAAACTTAATAATTTCGTAATTTCGCATGTAAGGTATGCAAGCTAAGGCCGCCCCGCCGTATTGAATGGTGGCAGCGAGACAGCTCGCTTCACAGTAGGGCGGTCTTAAGGAGTCATGTTAACCAAGATTTAGAAACGCCTTGGACAAATTTTATAGATTTTGTTTTTTTTTATATACTCAAAATGACTATACTTAAGCAGACAAACATGACAGGACGAAAGTTATAAAAGTCAATGGTTCCAGCGTCCTAAATTCAATTTATCAACTCAATTTATTTTTGTAAATATTTACTCATACCAGAAGACAAATAATAATACATTTAACGCATTAGAAAAAAATTACATGTAACGCATTAGAAAAAAAATTTAAACATCGTGGTACTTCTGAGTACCATGCACAAACATATAATTACTTATTTTGTAAAAAAAATTGAGAGGAAAACAGACAAAAACAGATAAAACAATAATGTTGACCAGACTGCTTATCTGTCAGCACAGACAGTCTAGCGGAATCCCGCAAAATTCGGGATTTCAGGATCTTGCTAACCTGGGATTTCAGAATCTCTCGCAGACGCGAGATCTCGGAATCTCGCACTAACCCGCGATTTTTGATAACCGCGCTAACCCGAGATCTGGCGCCTAGCTGGGATTTCGGGATGTCGTTAACCCGGGTTTTCGGAATCTCGCCAATCCAGGATTGCGGGATCTCCCTTACCCAGAATTTCGGTATCTCAGTGTACCGGGATTTCGATACATTTTAGTGATACACATCCCTTTAAGCAGTAAACGGCGTGTACTCACGCGGGCGCGGTCCGGAACGCGATCTCGGGTCACGGGGCGGAGGCTCCACCTCGCCATTGCCGACAGCCGGCGCCGGTTTCTTCTTTTTTTTCTCTCTGGTCTGCCATTCGCCCTTTTGGAGACAAGAAAGGAGTCCGTGAAACTAAGGCCGACTCCTTCGGGCGCCCTCAAGGCCTCAAGGCAACCCCTCAGGCCTAGCACACTTTTTCTTTCACGGCTAAGTTGATAAACGACGTTGTATTTTTTATTAACTTAGATTGACTTTACTCGCCACTTCAGTCCACTTGTGACCACGGCAGCTCTAGAGGATCACTTGGCCTGGTCCCAAACTGGGACAAGCATCGAAAAACACGACCTCTTTCTTGGTAGCTAAGCGCCTATAAATGCTTGTATTATACAAGGTAATTTAATTTCACTTAAGGCCCCCCGCGCACTTAGCAGCCGGCAGCCAATAAAACATATTACAATTACTCGACGCAAAATTTATTAAATGTCATATTTTTTCCAAAAGGTTATCAAACGTTTGCACTGACATCTTCATGTAGTTAAAAAACCGGTCTGGGAATGCGCGAACATCTTTGAAATAGGTTAATTATCGGTATAAGGCCGTCTGTCGTGCAAACAGGCGCTTTGTATTGGCGGCCGCAGCCAGGAATTCGTGGCTGCCTAGTGAGCGGGCTCCCATACAATGTAATATGTTTTACTGGCTGCCAAGTGCGCGGGGGGACTTAGTGTACAATAACTTCCTTAAATGTAGCTTTTAACTAAAATTTAACTAAAATTCCGTGCGTCTGTCGGTCTAACAAACTGAACGTTATGTATGACAACGCCGATCAAGTGGGAAAACTATCCTTATGACGAAGGCAATACGGACCTGTATCCGCGGCGTGTCTTCGAGGAGCAGGTTGCAGGCGGCCTGCATGTCGTTATCGGCGTCGTGGAGCGCTGAGCAGACCTCCTCTTCCGTGCGACAGGTCATCTCCATCAGCTCCAGAACCTGGGGAAACGAGACACTTGAAACTTCTCTGAATGACAATGGATGGGTGACCGTCTATGTCTACGCTAGTGGCATTTCGCCTAGCGGTTCCATGCTTCGCAAGGCACGTTAAGCAGTTAGTGCCGGCTGCCGTCGATAGATGGCAGTCGGCCAAGTCAGAGGCCTTAGTGCGGCTTGAAAACTTCTGACAGTAAAACCAGCCACTAGTATTACAAGCCTCCACCAATCCGGACTTGGCCCCCGTGGTGGAGTATGGCCTATACCTTCCTCAGGGAAGAGACCCGTGCCCCGCGGTGGGAATATAATGGGTTGATGATTAATACTACAATTATACTTAATTACTTAGCGAAATTCTGAATTTAGAAGCTGGCCCTGAGTATCGCTAGGAGATACTGCATAAACTTTGAAAAACAAATAAACAACAGTAGTCCTCACCATTCTCCGGACATCGGACATATCATCGTTCTTACGATCGATCATGTGAGCCATCCGGAGCTGTTCTGTGGTTGCCTGCAAACACACAAACTTTATTAGCGACTGCGGATCTTGCAAAATTATTACCCAAACCATAACGAGCTCAGCTCAATTCAGTGACCACCCGAATAACTTTACCAACAATTTACAACTTGCCAAAAAACAATCTCGCTGAAGAATCATAATAAATCTATTTCTCTACTTTCTTAACTTAATCAATATTAGGTTACATTGTTGTATTATAAGTTTCAATTTAAGTTTAAGAAATGTGCATGCAAAAAAGCATGGTCTGTGAAAAATAGCCTATCATTATATGAACCTAAGGATTATTTTGGAAGACCGATGTCTTAATAATGTTGACGGAAACGAAAATTTTAAATATGGAATTTCTTCGTTAACTTTTTCTGCAAGTAACAGCTTTGGCGTTCATTACGTAAACAGTTTTGTACCAAACTACTTTGTAACAAAAATGATGACCTACTAATTAATACATAATTGATTAACCGGGCAATCAGCGTAATTCAGTGGGCAAACGCAACATTACATCTTCGTGTCTGCCCTGGAGCTCCACAGTGCTGCTTGCACGATCTCGGTTCTTGGCAATCGTAGTGGAGCGGTATTGAGAACGACAAAATGTCAGAAGTCGATGCTTTCGATATAAAGGAAAATGAGTGGACCAATATTCTGATCCACAATCATCTCGTTTCTAGCGCGAGCTCCGTCTCTGCTCACCATGATTTAAGCTCTTCGAATCGGAGCGAAACCTGGTCGGACTCGTCCGATAAAACAACACCCGTAAGTAGATCAGGACTAAAAGTTTACAATGTCGTTTCTATGTATTTCCACCCCTTGTCTTGAGTGGGAGTCTCACCGCCGTCATAGCTAAACTAGATTGCCAGACTCTTACCAGTTATTGGATTGCCCAGGTTGAACTGCTCACCTGTGGCTTGACTTTCTCCTTTTGCTGTGGCTTGTCGGGGTCCTGGCTCCCCTTGTCTTGAGCGTGAGTCTTGCCGCCTTCCTTGCTAAACTAAGATTGTACGAAACTTACTAGCTATTGGATTGACCGGGTTGTACTGAACTGCTCACCTGTGGCTTGACTTTCTCCTTTTGCTGTGGCTTGTCCGGGCCCTTGCGCCTCTTGTCTTGAGTATGAGTCTCACCGCCGTCAATGCTAAACTAAGATTGCCAGACTCTTACCAGTTATTGGATTGCCCAGGTTGAACTGCTCACCTGTGGCTTGACTTTCTCCTTTTGCTGTGGCTTGTCGGGGCCCTTGCTCCCCTTGTCCTGAGTGTGAGTCTTGGCTCTATCCTAAGTTTGCCGGACTCATACTAGCTATTGGATTGCCCAGGTTGAACTGCTCACCTGTGGCTTGACTTTCTCCTTTTGCTGTGGCTTGTCAAGGCCCTTGCTCCCCTTGTCCTGAGTGTGAGTCTTGCCTCTATCCTAAGATTGCCCGACTCTTACTATTGGATTGCCCAGGTTGAACTGCTCACCTGTGGCTTGACTTTCTCCTTTTGCTGTGGCTTGTTGGGGCCCTTGCTCCCCTTGTCTTGAGTGTGAGTCTTGCCTCTATCCTAAGATTGCCCGACTCATACTAGCTATTGTTTTGCGCAGGTTGAACTGCTCACCTGTGGCTTGACTTTCTCCTTTTGCTGTGGCTTGTCGGGGCCCTTGCTACCCTTGTCTTGAGTGTGAGTCTTGCCGCCGTCTTTGCTGACCCGAGCACCACCCTTGGTGGCGCGCGCACCCAAACTCATATTTATGTGCTATATTTACAGCCTTTATTTACAAGCAGCTGCAACAGAAGGAAGTTGATGTTATTAACTTTATACCGGATACGATTGCTTCATGATTCGTCGAAAGAGTAATATTAATAATATGTAGACCTTACGAAAATTTTATTCAGAAGTCGAAGTTCTCGTTTGGGACCAACCCTTATATTAGGTAACTTTTCACTCTATCGGGTTAAGCATTTAAACAACTAACTCGAAAGAGTCAAAATAAGAATGTCTATGACAGTTCGGAGTAGGAGTATGAGATACCTACTGAGAAAAAAAGTCCCAAAATGTACCTATCAGTGTGACATAATGTGGCGTGACATACCGGGAACAAAAGGGCTAAATCAGACAACTCCACACAGTGGAGTCTTACGTAATTGCATCCCAGTTTAAGTGATTGTATTGTGTGGAAGTTATTATTATTATTTCTGTTCTTTAGGCTTTTCGGCTTAGATGCTGACTAAGCCGAAAACTACTCATCGATTACTGCGTTCACACGCGTTGAGCTTTCCAGGAAAATTAATGGGGACATAGTTTCCTTAATTGGCATTGAAAATGGCAAGAACATTTCAATAAAAAAAATAAAAACAACTTTGTGTAAAGCTGCGGACTATGATATCACAGTTGTACGTTTCACGAGATTAAACGCGAATAAACGTGTATTGAACGTAAGATACGTATAAGCATCGAGTGTCATTAAAAATCAAGCTGCTATTTCAGTGAATAGTCACGCTTACTAAACACACAGCACATCTCAGCCTTTGAAGTTATGGTTTTAAAACAAAAACGTAAAGGTTGATAAGCCGCTGACTAGCGAATTCGCTTTTAGCAGTAGCCACCAGACATACACCTAATCGGCAGCTTCCTACACTACACTCCAAACGTATTCTGCCCACGCGGCTTAAGGTTACAATATGCGTATCGAAGGTCAACGATCTCGCGGTAAAATGGCGCGAAGAATGGTCGATTTTACATTGGACGATAATCTGCACGACATTAACACGGGTACAGTGCTTCCAGATTAATTGCAATTAGGGTAGATAAACTGCACTTTTTAAACGACATTTCAACTGTATGTTGTAATGATAATTATGTGAAGGGCCGGCAAGGGAAGCCCCAGACGGACATACTTCGACCAAACAGAATATGTATTGGCAAAACGCAAGTACCCGAAACCGACTAATGAATGTCGATGAAGCGAAAGTGTTTTGTCAGGATCGTGGAAAACATTAACTGGTCTCTGCCAACTCCTCTGGAATACAGGCGTGAACTTATGTATGTATGCATAAAATACAGTGTATGAGTATTTTATGAAGTATAAAATTTTCATCACTTTTACGTATAAATAATGTAAAAACTAAGCTGACGAACCGTCTGACCACAAGATACAATTAAAATAAATATGTTAGCTCGGCAAGGCATTTGTCTAAATTGCGGAAAGTGCGTCAATACAACTAAAGATATGATTTCCATGACAACAACAAAAAATTATTTAATAAGCATCATGAGGTTACTTTTCTGGAATAACTTTCAATAATTTATTTAAGTCACTAAAGAATGAATAAATTCTTTTCGTCATCTAACAATCTGTTAACCAACTGTCAACAATTGTCAGTTGACCAACCTGCTAAGTTTCAAGCTTCTTCGCAACTGCGAATATTGAGTAAATAATTGACGACCTCTGTGGCGTAGCGGTTAGCGCATCTGACTACCATGCGAGAGGTCCCGGGTTCGAATCCCGTCTGGGGACATAAAAAAACCCAGGTCTTGGATGTTTACATGTTTGTGACGTCGCTGTTTCTGGTTCCCACGACACAGGGTATCCTAGTGTGGGGCCAGAAGCAATGTATGTGCCTGTATGTAAATGTTATGTTACATTATGTTATGTTATAAATAGTAGACCAATGATAGTTATATAAATAGAATCTTTTATTGCATCTACACCAAGACTTGCCATTTGAGACTTGAACAATAATACAGCCAATGCAAGAGCCGGCCTTATTACTAAAATTTCAAACAAAATGAAGGTGAAAATGAAGGTAGTTGAAAGTCAACAATGTGCATTGACAGTAACGGCCCAATGTAAAACCGACCAATAGGCAGTGAAGTATTTATTGGTGCTGTGCTAAGTTCCCATCATAAAGAAGACTGCCGATTGTAAAGGCCCATTATCGGCAACACGAGTCCCTGACTTGAGAGCACATGATACAAACCAAAACAAACCCTATTGACAACAACAATAAGAGTGCGAAAAACTATTGTTGTTCAGCAGAATAAAGTTTAGTACAATTATTTTGTTCAACTTTCATTCAAGCAGTTTTCAGTTTTTTGCTGATTAGGTGTCTTATGTTTTAATCCAGGCCACAATATATCCATAAGGCAAATTTCGTTCAAATTCGTTCAGCCATTGGTGTGTTACTGGGTGCAAACATAGGAGCTCATATCACTGTATTATGTACATTAAGTGTGTTGGGTTGAAGCCCATCCTCCAATGTAAGGAAAGAGATTTTGTTATATTATCCATCATCCAATATTGTGTTTTCAAATTCTACTACAAGTCATTGCTAAGCCATTCAGCTCCAGATGATCTTTGTAGATAAAGGGGTAGTTTAGCACACTACAATCTGCAACAATGTTGAGAGTCAAGACACAGATTGAAAAATTGCTTTGCATTTACTGCGAAGTCAGTCTAAAGTACGAGATATGTTGATATCTTCATTTTTTTTACACACTCTTCAAGTCAATTGGATATTTATTCATCGACATGGATCTGTCATTTCGATTGCTGAGGTGGTCGTTTCAAATTCCCCTTCCGCTCCACTCCAGCTATAAAAAACCAGCATAGATTAAGAGAATATTATTAAAAGGAAAAATGGCCCAGAAACATCCAGAAATGGATAGATAAATACCGTTGAAAACTTGTTTCACTTGGAAATAACATGAAAAGGAATATGAAGACAAAGTTTTTTTAATTTCTATCTACCTGCACAACATTACGCAGAAAATACGAGCAAGCACCAAAAACATGTACTGAATAAAGTAGTAACGAAGCGGGATAAACTGGATTACGAGTATAAATGAAACTTCAAGACTGAAGAAAATTGTGCATATGAGAAGACATGTAAGGGTGGCTTCACACGGTGCGCGATTCTAGGCACGTCAGCGAACACGTCCGACAAGCACGGACCGGCACGCGACACTGACGCTTTGCCCACGGTGCGTGTCGATCAGCGATCCCAATCCGGAGATTTCCGCCCTTAGCCTCATAATTGGGCCATCGTACATAGCAAGTGCTAAGGCTGGATTTAGAGTCACGCTGACCATGCGCTGATAGACAAAATATATGGCTGGTCAGCGCTGAACGGTCGGCGTTTTTCTAAAACGCTCCTTAGAACGTAGTACATAATCGGCCTGTCAGCGCAGAGTGTCAGCGTGACTCTAAAACTGGCCTAAGTTATGTAATCATTGGTACATGCCGGGATTTTTACCCACGACCTCCGGAATAGAAGCCGGCGTTCTATGGCTCCGCTACCATAGCTTTATTGTTATTGATCGATTCGAAGTCTAGAAGGAGCGTAAAGAAGAATATTTGACGTTACAAAATGCGAATTGAACAAAATAAAAGACGAAAAAGAGTGCAAGACACACCGCGACGAACGTGTTAGGGTTACCATGAACGACACCGGTGCGTCGGTGTGCATGTGCGTGGTGATCCGCAATAACACACACTGTGGATATCCAGCACTAAGTTTTGTCATTTGTTTCAACTTGTAGATTCCTACAAGTAGTTGTTATTAGCTTTGTACTTATTTTCTTCCTATGCTAAACTCACTTTAACCTGCAGGCAATCTTTATTTGTATGCCCACAGTATCCATGCGTATTAAATGCAATGGGAGACAGGCCAACAACAATGTACAGTTGTAAGTTGCAATTATAGAATAGCTACAGCTATCTGATAAGAAAGTTCACATTGATGCCAAGTGCAAGGTTTTATCTGATAAATCAATTTGCCTACTGCGTTTGTAATGCCAGGTTAAAAGGGTGGTTGCAAACAAGCAAAAAATGGTCGGTTAGATTACAATGAAGTGGCGAAACCCAAGATTGGGCATTGGCTGTACTAACAGGCTATTAACTGTAGCTAACAGTTCATTCATACTGTTACGGGCTAGGGTTCTAGATTTGGATGTAAAACGCCAATGACAACTTCTTAGGATTTATTTACGCAGGGTCTGGTCTGCAGGTCTTCACGACACGAAGTCCACACGTAGAATCCAATGGCAGGTCCAATCGAAGTCCAATAGTATCGCTGAGGTCGTAGGTTATCGCTCGTATCGCAGGTATGTTCGCTCGAAGTTCACTCTTCGCTATTCCAAACGGAACTGACTGCGCGCCGCGGCGGCCGCTATTTATATCAGGCGGCAAGGGCTCTAGAACATTCCCGTACCTACGTGCCTACTCGAGGCAACGTCGCTCGAACAGTAACCCATTCAAAGAGTTTTGAACCTTGCGCTAGTGGACATACGAGTCATTATTGCTTGCAGCGTTTATTGTTTACTAAAACGCAGCATGCGGCGACTATTCGATAGGCTTCTAGAAGGCTCTATTCTAGATGGTTCGGGATAGGACCGCGACACTGCTCCCCTCTTAGAGATGCTCGTCCCGAGCATCTTCATTACTGCCGTGATAAGAAGCTAAGCGGTCGATGTGAACCACTTTTTGTGCACCTCTTGGCTGCCGTTGAATTCGGTACGTCACGTCATTTAACCGAGTTACCACTTTGTACGGTCCCTCCCATCTTGTCTGCAATTTCGGAGATTTTCCTTTTCGTCGAGTTACATTGTGAAGCCAGACTAGTGCTCCTTCTTCGAAGCCGCTTGTATTTGCTCGGCGGTCATACCTAGTCTTTATCTTTTCACTCGACTCCAATCCGTTTTCCCGTACTATGGCATGAATCTCTCGCATTTTCTCACGTAACTCGTAAATGTAGTCGTGTAGAGAACGTGAGTCGTCAGGAGGGCCTCCAGTCAGCAGATCTACTGGTATTCTCAGTTCTCGGCCAAAATTTACACGCGCCGGGGTTACCTTCTGCCGTTCTGTAGGCCAAAAGAAATGGCGGTATGTATTTGTCCCAGTCTCTCTGGTGCCTGTCAGCGACTTTTGCTAAATGTCTCGCAAGTGTTTGGTTAAATCTTTCTACCATGCCGTCAGATTGAGGATGATATGGAGTGGTCCTAGTCTTATGCATTCCCAATATTTTGCAGAGTTCTTGAAATACTTGAGACTCAAAGTTCCTGCCTTGGTCGGAGTGTATTTCCAAGGGCACACCAAACCGGCAAACTACTTCCTCAAACAACTTGGAGGCAACAGTCGTGGCTTCTTGATTGGGTGTGGCGAATACCTCTGGCCATTTAGTGAAGTAATTCATAACTACCATGAAATACTTATTTCCCGATTCCGTTACTGGGAACGGTCCAGCCACGTCAACTGCAATGCGTTCCCATGGCGCACCAACGTTATAAAGTTGCAGATTTCCACGGCTTCTAGTTGATGGGCCCTTCACCGCGGCGCAAGTAGCACACTTGCGGCACCAATCTTGCACATCTTCTCGACAATGGAGCCAGTAAAACCTTTCTCGAATCTTTTTTAAAGTCCTCTTTACGCCCAAATGTCCACCTGACACGCCGTCATGTACTTCACGAAGGACATCTTGTACCTTATCTCTTGGGACTACTATCTGTAGATGGAACTCTCTGCCGTTAGGTTTCTCCCATTTACGGTAAAGTATTCCGTTCTGAAGAATAAAACTGTCCCATTGAGCCCAGTATGCCTTGGTAACAACACTAGTAGGAGCGACTTCGCACCATCTTGGCTTATCCTCGCCTCGTTTCTTCCATGCAACAATGAGCCGTACATCTTCGTCATCTTCCTGTGCTTCTTTCATCGCCTCATCTTCCCAAGATCTCGATGGACTCATTCTTGTCAATCTCAATTGTCTCTTGTTTGGCACAGTGCTTGCAGTCTTCCGGACACGTGAACTGCAGATGCCCTCTTTCCCCACACTTGTAACACATGGGCACGGAGTTCTTCTTGGGCGGTGTCTTGATCTCTTTAACCTCTTCCGTAACTTCTCGAAGTTTATAACCTTGCCGGATATCTTGACGCACAGCTTCTACTTCCAGGGCGTGTGCCAGAGCTTCTTTTAATGAAGAATGGTGGCGAAGCTTTACTGCAGCCCTAATTTCAAGATTCTTGATTCCGTCGACGAAGGCTTGCAAAATATTCGTGTCCACCATCTTACTATCAGTAGAAGGGTACGCCTTTCGAACCAGCTTCTCAATTTCCAACGCCCATTGTTGAAGTCCTTCATCCAGGCGCTGAGTTCGGTCGCGTAGCTGAGCACGAAAAACGTGTTCCAGGTGTCGTTCCCCGAATCTGGCCTCAAGTGCCTCCAGCAGATCTTTGAACTCGCTGCCTGAGGTGGGCAATGCCTCCAGGACAGATAAGGCCGAACCTCTGAGCGGTGAGGGCTGTCAAGCTCTGTTCGTCCGTCCGATCCGTTTGAAGCAGCGACAGTCTGGAACTGCTGTCGGTAGGCGACCCAAGACGTAGTACCGTCGTACGGAGGCACTTTCACTTTAGGCCCCTGGTTTATGCCGACAATTCCACTCGACGTGACTCCAGCAGGTTTTATACGCCGAAATTCCTGCTCTAGTCCAGTGAGGCCGGTTTTCACATTTTTTAGGTCCTTCTCTAATTCGGTTACCCGTTCGTTCACTACTTCTACTTCTTCATGTAGCTTAGCGACCGTATCACTGAACTTTGTAACGGCAGAAAGGATCGTCTGTTGGTATGCCTTCTGTTCTTCTTGCAGGCACTGCATCTGCTTGCTCTGTTCTTCTCGCAGGCCTCTTTGTTCTTCTCGTATGCCCTTCAACATTGCCATCAGGCATGACATATCCAAAACCTCCATTGGACGTGACGGAGGTTTAATGTCTTCGGTGGGCGTGACCAGGTGGGCGTGGCTAGGAGGCGGAGCCTGTTGGTCAGTTGGTGGAACCTGGTGGTCAAGGCCGGTGGGCGGAGCCTGGTGCAGGGGGGCGGTATGCGTGGCCTGGTGGGCGTGGCCAGTGGGCGGAGCCGTTGGACAGGTACGCTGTGTCTCCTCGATGGGCGTGGCCTGGTGGGCGGGGCCAGGGGGCGTGGTTGGTCGGTGGGCGGGGGCAGTGGGCGTGTCCCTAAGGCCGATGGGCGTGGCCTGAGGGGCAGTGGGCGTGGCCTCCGCAGCACCTCTGGACCTGGTCCTCGCTCCAGAAGTATCCTCTCTCGGAGTCAGTGGCATCTCCAAATCCCACTTCTGACACCAAATGTTACGGGCTAGGGTTCTGGATTTGGATGTAAAACGCCAATGACAACTTCTTAGGATTTATTCACGCAGGGTCTGGTCTGCAGGTCTTCACGACACGAAGTCCACACGTAGAATCCAATGGCAGGTCCAATCGAAGTCCAATAGTATCGCTGAGGTCGTAGGTTATCGCTCGTATCGCAGGTATGTTCGCTCGAAGTTCACTCTTCGCTATTCCAAACGGAACTGACTGCGCGCCGCGGCGGCCGCTATTTATATCAGGCGGCAAGGGCTCTAGAACATTCCCGTACCTACGTGCCTACTCGAGGCAACGTCGCTCGAACAGTAACCCATTCAAAGAGTTTTGAACCTTACGCTCTAGTGGACATACGAGTCATTATTGCTTGCAGCGTTTATTGTTTACTAAAACGCAGCATGCGGCGACTATTCGATAGGCTTCTAGAAGGCTCTATTCTAGATGGTTCGGGATAGGACCGCGACAATACTTTGCTTGCTAGAGATTGGACCTTGAATGATTGCATTGAATGACTGTAAAATCTATAGACTAACTACCCTAACCTACCCAGGACACATTGTTTTGCCAGATAAAATATTTTTCGTGGACCACCCTTATATTCGGTAGGTAAAATTAAATTTCTATAAAATCGGTGATGCCATTTTGGAGGAGTATGCGCACTAAAACTGTGACACAAGAATTTTATATCAGAGAGAAGATACTAGAGCCAAAAAATTACTATTAAATTGAAAAAAAAAAGGTGTGATGGAGAGGTCTTACTGATTGAGGTGCGAGCAACTTTGGTCACAGAAGCTAACCAGCTGAGATTTTCAATAATGGACATGCATAAAAACGTGTTTATAATCTCAAGATTTTTTTACACTATGTGGAGAGGCTTTATTACAAAAGCTAATAATTTTATTTACCTAATGGTGATATGGAACTGTTCACTGTGATGATGTAAATCATAGGTTCCCAAAGTGGTCCTTGTGGACCCCCAGGGGTCCATAAGAGAGCACACCATAAGGGATCTACGTAGACATGAAAAGAAAACAGGGCTTCACAAAAAATTTTCTGGTTTTGCAACAATAAATGTTTATAACATTGTATAACTATAAGTATTATTTTAAGAAAGAGGATGCAAGCAAATGTGCTACTTTTTTTTCTTTTTAATACCCCCAATTTAGGGTGATATTTTTAGGAGCTTTGGGAATACAGTAGAAATGTAGCAGCAAGGGGTCTACCGAAAACAGTAAAACTTTGAAAGTGGTCCATGAGAAAAAAAACTCATGTTTACATGTTAAATTTGATTGCTTCATCTAAAATCAAAGGCAGAAGTGAACCGTGTTATATCCATTATGTTACTCGTAATGACAAATTCTATCATTTGTCAATTTGTATTGTCTCAAAATATTAACCTATATTTTAGTTTCTTATGAGCACACCTTATTAGAAAATGTTTAGTTCTAGTAAGTTTTATTTTATTATAATTATGTAATTGATACTTCCCATTTTTTTAGACTTAAATCCCAAACCCAAATTTTTTATTAGTTTTAATATTTTCTCCGCTTTTATGTCTTCTACTTGTGTTTATAATAAATTTGATGCAAGGATCTATGAAAATGTATAATTATGGTACAACCTGAAGTAGGCTTAAGACAATTCAGTCCTGGCCTAGATTCATAGACCAGGAATGAATTGGCACCCCTCTATATTCCAAGAGATATCTGATATAACCAATGAGTATAGTAGCACTCAGAGATCACGCCAATGTTACGTGATCACACTCAAAAAGTGTTATTACGACTCAAGACTCTTCCTTTGCAGTTAGAATGAAACTTTGAGAAATATAAACAGATAATGAAACATACCATGATATTTTTTATCACACAACAACTCAGATATTGGGCTAGAGAAAAAGCACTTTTTGTATTCACAGTAAATCCCAAGAAAGGTACATGTTCAGACACTTATAAGTTGTTGATACTTGTAGGAAAGAAAACAAAATTAGTACCTACCTAATCTACTTAGATACCTACAACTTTTATTTCCTAACCTTTTCTGCTTTGGGTAAAAGCTGTGTAGAGTACCTGCCAGGAAAGACTCTGAGATCAAGTTCAAGAGAAAGATATGCAAAAAAAAAACAACAAAGGTGAGAATATTTACATTCGACGCGTGAAAACAATACAACGTAATAAAGATAATTCACTTGGCGACGTTGGACGGGCGTTATAGAGCGGTACATTGATAAACAAAGAGATCCGTACGGCATTTCATGCGATACCGAAGCATTTCGCCAATGCAACCCGTAAAAAATCCTACAAAACCACTTCTAGTCTCTAATTGATGTAGAAAATTAGCGAAACAAACTTGTTTTTACTTTACTTTTCGCAGAAATCGGGACAATGAATCATTGTAGGTGGACCGCAAGGGTGATGCAAAAATTACGCAAAACATTGCGATTTTTAACCGACGCAACAAGGGGAACACGATAGGAGCACTTATCGTCGCCCCCTACGAGCTCACGTCATCAAGGCATGAGTATCCGAGATGAAACCGAATAGCAGGCGGCACCACATGTCGAACGGAGACGCCATTCCTGAGCAGCTTTCTTGGAGTCCGATTGACAGGCACATTTCTTTGATGAAATAACCGTGCACAGCACCAATTTTCACCCCATTTTTCGGCACTCGAACACACTTTATATTCCTAAACGTGATTTGTTACCTTGATAGCGTAGTTTTAGTGGAAAATTAACCCGATATCTAATAAAATTAACTTTCATACCTGCTAAATGCGCTCTCAAAACTGTGCTCAAAACGCAAGCTGATCACGTGACTTCTAGTGATGGGCAATATTCGTTCATTCCAAATTCATTCATATTTTGCTTGCTTGCTAGTGCTGAGGCTTGAATGTTCCTTGTTTCCTCGTTAGAGCTAAAACAAACACTTATATTACTGCGTTGAAAACTAACGACTAAAGTTCAATAAACTTGCTTGAATAACCTCCTAACGTCCAAAGACTTAAAAAAATTCCTTCTACAAGTTAGTGGTTGCCGCCCAGCGTTTAGTTCGAGACGCCCAAGGGACTTTTAAAAAGCCTTCATTTTCAATAGCTCATTAACTACACAATTTTAGTTGCAGTGACAAATATTGACTTCGGAACGTTTCTGTTAGTGTCTGTATTGTCTGTGCACCATCAGTGGTGCCAACAGTATATTATTTTATCTGTCATTTTCGGCGGATAGTGAGACAAGCTGGAGGGACGTCGCCGGCATGGTAAATAAATCCGAGTTTTTCTTTGTTATCTTTGCTTTATTGATTGATTTTATTTATTAAATCTGATGTTGAAAAGCTATATTTTTGCGTGGTATGAATAGTTTTGGCCAAATCGCAAAAGTTTTTCTTATATTACCTCCTAAATTCAGAAGACCTTTTAGAAGGTATGTGGGATTCAACATTATCCTGGATTTTAAAAGCCTTACGGATCCCTACATTTGCTAAGATTTTAAAATCCTTTAGGGTCTTTATGCTTATTTAATTTCCATTTTCTTTATCGATTATATTACATATTTTACTAGTTTTCTTAAGTGTGTCCTCTGAGCCAAAGCATTGAGATTGCAGTATTAACAAGTTTTATTATTATTTTTACTTACAGTAAACCCCTTACGAGATGTGGACATTGCAACATTTTTAAATGGATCAGACTGACATCGATCCGTTTGAAGATGACGACGACATCGCGGATGATGATTTGTACTTGTCACAAGAAGAGTATTTTCATGTTTATTATTTGGAATGGTTATCATAAACCTATTATTATTTTTGTCTAGCGGATGAGAAGAAAAAGGTGTTTTGTTCTAGAATAAATTTATGTTTCGAGTTGATTAATGTTAAGTTCTATAATAATAATAATTCGAACGGCTAAGTATCTTTTTATGTTTTCTTTTGCAAGGAAACTTATTGTTTTTTACTTTCGATTTGAAATAAAATTAAGTTTTTATTAGAAGATTGATATTTTTTAATAAAATTACCTAAATCATACTGATATTATTGAAAAATCATGGAGAGGTTTTTAAAAGGCTTACGGGCTTCTATCACTATAACAGCTGCTTGAACACTTCTCAAAAAATATTTGGAAATATTCCAATAATAGCATTGTTTATTCAAGTTTTAATCACTTTCACCTTCTTGGTTAACTATTCTGCTTTCCATTAAGTAGCATAGAATGCCACTTTTATTTGAAAATTAGACTAATTTATACCTTTCTGTGGTTGACGGTCAGATTTGAAAAAAAGATTACGATGAAAAAAATACAAATTGAATTTTTTGCTATACTTCATACTTTTGTAAAAATGAACCATTCTGCGATAGACACAATCAAATATCTTCAAAATTGAAAAAGATACACCACTGATGTTCACTAGTGATTGCGACCCAGATGCCTTTTAAAAGGTTCTTTAACTTTGGCTTTCGTCCTAGCTAAAAACCATATTTACAAATGGTTTATCCACCAAAAAAAATCCCACGTTTGTATGATCAGTTTTAAGTACATTTTCGAACATCGAAATCTCTGGGCGTCTACCCTGCAAACCTTTTAAAAGGACTTTAGGCGTCTAGCACTACTTGGGCAAAAAAAAGCTGGGCGTTAGGAGGATAATATAATTGACCAAAATCGAATGGAAATCGTTCAGTTTATCTATTCTGTGATGGACATAATAATTTTGAAATAAAAAAAAAAGTGAGCTTAAGCTCAGCGAGAGCTCAGCCTTTTCCAAAGGAAAAAAATATTACAAAAAAAAAGTATTTCCCGCCTTTCAAAAAAAGTCCGATTTGTTTGTCCGATATTTCTGATGCAATCCATAGAATATTCGAAAACAAGACTGATTCTAAAGCATTCTAAAGTTTGTCACAAAACAAAACTGATTATTCGTGCAAAAACTCAAATTGCAAATAAGTATGTCGCTTCTTGAAGATATTTTTCTTGAGGACGAGGCTGGCGAAGCCCAAGATCTCGAACGAGTTATCGAAGGTGATGAGTTTGAAGAACGCCGCCGATCCGATGATGATGATGATGATAATGAGGGTAACAACAGGGATGACGAAGCAGGTAAATTAATCTGATGTTTTGATGACCAAACAATTTGCATTCAACCAGTGAAATAACCTCTAAATTCTAATATGTTTTGGTAACACAATACAGACAGTGATATTGGCAATTTGACGACCTCTGTGGCGTAGTGGTTAGTGCATCTGCTTACCGTTCGATCCCCGGCTGGGGAGAAAAAAAAAACTCCAGGTCTTGGATGTTTGCATGTTTGTGACGTCGTTGTTTCTGGTTCCCACGACACAGGGTATCCTAGTGTGGGGCCAGAAGCAATGTATGTGCCTGTATGTAAATGTTATGTTAATTTGGCAGAGACAGCAACAGTCTGCAACAATTTAAAAAGCCTCTCGCTTACATAATTCTGTCATCTGTGTTGGCCAAAATTGTGTTTTATCAATAAAATTGTTTTTGCCTTCCTGGCCTTACCAAGACTTCGGGTACCTATTCAGACAATTCCTCATTGCATGTTCCTATAGTTTTTTGACCAAACCGAAACAATGCCTTTAGTGTCAATCTAACTGTCTCAAAGTTCCTGTATTTAATTGATTACAGAGGAAGACAAAAGGCGTGTGGACCCCACAGCACCTAAATCTGTTAGGGTGGTGAAGAATCCTCGATTTGTGCTGAACCCGGCTCGTCTTACGGGTCCTAGAGGCATCCATGTTATCCCAGAGCACTTTAAGGATTTCAAATTTAAAGGTTATCAATATATACCATTCCAGAGGTGAATGCTTGGTTGATAAGGACCAACTCTATGAGTGTGCCATTTTTGGTTAAACATATGAGGGGTATAAAAGCAAACTCAACTCTGTCCACTTTTTGAATATTTTAACCTGTGAATGTAGTTTAGTTTGTACCTGCGTACATTCAAATGTTTTGAATATCTTAGACTTTATTTTAATTCCTTAAATAAACAAACTTTTTCTATGACCGCTGTTGACTAAAAGAACCGAATTTCGCTTATTAATAACTCAGTTTGGCACTTCATGGACAGAGTCGGCTTTGCTTGTACACCCCTCATATATATTAGATAAAAGTAGAATCGCTCGTAGCCATGCTTCGCAAGGCACTTTAAGCAGTTGGTGCCGGTTGCCTTCAGTAAATGGCAGTCGTTAAGCCAAGTCAGAAGCCTTAAGGCGGCTTGAAAACTTCTTATAGTAAGGCTAGTGGCTGGTGATGATAATGATTCCTTATTTATATCCAAATCAATGCTATATTCCTATCTCAGACAGACAGAAAAAAGTGTTAAAAATTGAGGAATCCAGACTAATAAAGCCTTTAAGGCTGCTCATCTTGTCAATAAAATTTTCAGGAAAAGGCCACGAAAAGGAAGATCTTGATCTGATGCTGAAGAAACTTGAACACTGGACCTATAGGCTGTATCCAAAATTCAAGTTTGCAGACTGCTTGAAGAAAATTGAAGCTCTCGGGAAGAAAAGACCTGTCATGGTAAGCCTTGGGATAGTAGTAGATTATGATTAGCTGAATAAGCGAAAAAAAAAGTTTTTAAAAAGCATGCCATCTCCACAAATCTGACATTTGTACATTCCCGGGGTGCCATAAAAAGAATTTAATTGAATAAAATGTCTGGCTTCTGTCTGGTACCTACACACTTTAGTTACGGCTGAGATTTCTGCACTTATTCTGATGATTGAGCCATTCAGCTTGTGCAATGAGATACAGCAAGACAGACAGCATAATATTAGGCTTTGTTATAAGGTGACGAGAGTTCTATCTGACCTGATTCAGTTGTGGTGTCTGTTGTGACTGGTGAATTCATTGGGTATCTAGCGTATGATGGTTCTATAGTTCAAATTCAAATTTAAAGGTCATATTAATATTATTTTTGTGTTTTTAATGATGGCAGGTTTTTGAAATCAGGCTGTAAATAAACGTATGCATGTGACTACAACATTCCGAATAGGCTATTTGACAGTGTGAAAAAAACTGTAGTATTTATACTTTTTCTTATAAATTATGAGTATTAAAACCGGTTTAAGGCATTTTAAATAAAAAAAAACAATTTCATATAAATAATGAGTATTAAAACCACTTTAAGGCATCTATATATATAAAAGGAGAAGCTGACTGACTGACTGACATATCAACGCAGGGCCTAAACTATAAGGGTTAGAAACTTGAAATTTTGCACAGGGGTTCCTTTTGTAACCGAGGGGAGCACTAAGAAAGCATTTTTGAAAATTCATCCCCTAAGAGGGTAAAATGTGGGTTCAAAGTTAGTATGAAACTTTGCCATTTTTGAAGTTTTTCGAATGAAATTTGGTACGAAGGTTGTTCATTTAAAATTATGAAACACATGTAAAATAGTTTTTAAAAATCATCCCTTAAGGGGGAAAAAGGGGGGTGCAAACTTAGTATGAAACTTTGCCGTTTTTGAAGTTATTCGAATGAGATTCAACATGAAGGTCCTTCATTAAAGTTATGAAAAACGTGTAAATAGTTTTTAAAATATCATCCCTTAAGGGGGTAACAGGGGGTTGTGAAGTTAGTATGAAAGCTCTTTCGCATGCGCTAAAAGTAGGTATCCCTAACTTATTTGCAAACAATTTACTCAACTAAAACCCACGCGGACGTAGTCGCGGGGAACAGCTAGTTTTAAATAAAAAAAAACAATTATTATTTGTAAAAAAAACACAAGATAATGATAATTATGTATCTGCAGCCATTGTATCGAAAACGGCCTGGATTGGCCGATTCTATGATGACGTCACATGCCAGTAAAAATGGCGTCCGTCATTCATTCTTTCTTACGGTCGTTGGTTGGTTTACTGGCAAGTGTCGTCATAATTCCTGTACGACGCCATGTTGCGCAAGATAGCGTTTTGGCGCCTTATTTGAAAAGTAAATTTTCGTTTGCCTTCTCTAGAAGAAATACACGAAAGAATTTAAAACGACCACTTTCTCAGAACTCCATGAACACCAACAAAAATATGAGATGGCTTTCAGAAATCGGTCAAATAGCCTGTTGCGTTTGTATGTGGCCGCCCTTACACAGTTTCCTGTCCCAAGGTGCACCTCCACAAGATCCGCTCCGATCAGTTCCAATCCGAGGAGACTGTGGTGCAGCAGGACTCCAGCGATGACGAGACGCCTACAGCGGCCCCGCCCGTGGAAGACGAGTTCGACAAGTTGTTACAGCAGCAGATAGACATATCTAGGACCATGACGCCGGCTCCAGGATCGGTCAGGAAGGGCTTCAACACGCCTGGTGACATTAGGTGAGTTCTTAGATACAACAAACCTATGAATAAAAAAAGCGTATCAGTATAAAGTATTTTCTCCTACAAAGGGACCTCCAACAAAGACGACCTCTGTGGCGCCGCGGTTAGCGCATCTGCCTACCATGCGAGAGGTCCGCGGTTCGAATCCCGGCTGGGGACAAAAAAAAACAGGTCTTGGATGTTTCATGTTTTTGATGTCGCTGTTTCTGGTTCCCACGACACGGTAGCGTTGTGTGGGGCCAAGAGCAATGAACGTGCCGGTATTGAAAAAAAAAATTGACACTCAAAAATGGCCCGTCTCTCGATTGGTCTTTGCGAATGAAATGTTTTGTGCGCCATGCGTCACGACGTGGACGTTGATTGGGAGATAGTAAGTGATAGCGCAACCGATGATTGGTTGTATACAATCCGTCGTATTATCTACGTACGTCGAAGGGTGGCGGTCAGAGACGGTGGCAGGTGCACATATATTTTGCTGGGGAATACAATGAACTGGACACGCTCCGATTGGTAATACGATTGAGAAGTCCCGTTCGCCGTCCCACAATGAACGTGGGGCCATTTATAAACTGTTTTCAGGATACACTTGACCTTTTGTCGGTCAGAGACGGTCTCTGTCGCCGGCTGGAGAAAAAAAACACTAGGTCTTGGATGTTTACATGTTTGTGACGTCGCTGTTTCTGGTTCCCATGACACTCCTATCCTAACAAGCCTACTATTAGAATTAGGTGATCGGTTATTGCCCCTCCCTATTTTACAGTATAAACATTTCGACAAATTGAGATGCTCTCATTTTTTAGATTGTCTGTCTAAAGGCCCGTTTCTGAACTGATAATTTAAGTCACGCTCTTTTCTGCGAAATTTGACGAGACAGCACTACAGTTAAGTAGTTAACGAAATTCTCAATTCAAAAACTGGCCTTAAGAAGTACCTACAATAGTCTCATAATCTTGATGAAACATAAATCCAGGCAAAAGAAAAATGCCTATACATACCTATAGACCCGACAGTGAGCTGATGATGATGATTAATGATAATGGATAGATAGAAATCGTGAACATTTTTGAAGGAAACCCTTTGGCATTTTTCGGGTATGGACTCAGTAAAAATACCCATTGTATCGCATGTATGACATAGTTATATTGTTATTTTTTTTTCTGGTGTACAATAAAATCCATATCAATGCTATCTTTTTCAGTACACCATTCGCGATGCCGAAAGCCACGTCTTCGCCTTCCATAAGTGACGAGCAAAAGGAAAGAATGATTCGGAATCGTCGACTGGCTGAAGAGAGAAGACTAGCGAGGCTCAAGCAGAATTCTAGTGAGAATCTTAATGCTACTAATGGGGGTACTCAAATTACTAATGTTGATTTAGCTAATTCCAACGAGGTCAATAAGGAGAATGTGACACCAACTAAAAGAAAACATTCTAATGATAATGTGATTAATAATAGTATTGATTTAACTGAGATAGATAAGGAAAATGATGTTACTACATCTAAAAGGTTGATAATGGATGTTGATGTGACAGCCACAACAAATACCAAGAATGATATTAATGACGTCAGTCCATCAAGAACCCTAATTTCTAAAGAGAGCAATGTACTTGTCTCGGAAATAGTCGATTTAACAGACGTTAATGCTTCAGAACGACAAGGGAATGTTGACAGTAATTTGAATATTTCAAGTAAAAAAACAAGTCACAGAGTTAACATTATCGATAGTTCGGATGAAGACAGTGAGGTGGTTGCAGTAAACACGTCTAACAAAGTTGGTGATCACAGGAAAAATCGTGCAAATGATAACGAGGTACTTGAAAGAACAGAGGTTATGGACTCCTCTGATGATGAACAGGATTCGAGAATAGTGAACCAGAGTGTTATTGTTGATATACATAATACTGATAATGGTAATAATAATACGTCAAAGGCTGATAGTAAATCTGATAATGATGTTGATAAAAACACGAATCTAAATACCGTAAATAATTACGATGACGTAACAGAAATTCAGAGTGTACCTGCTAAAGAATCAAATGATGTTGAAAGTGAAGTAGATATTGGTATGAAAACAGATGCAATTGATAATGAGATCATGGATGTTGATTTTGGTGATTTTTAGTGTGATTGTTTTGTTTGTATGTTTATTTGTAAACATAGAGAAGAAATACTAGAAGAGATATTTAATTGTGTTAATTAAACTAAGGATGATAAGGACAGTTTGTTTAGAATAAAATTTACATTATGTTCAGTGTTTTATTACATTTTATTTATTTCTTATCACAGTACATAAATAATTTTGTTAAAACTAATTAATGAAACATTAAATCCATACCATACCTAGATGATTTCTTTTTTAAATAACAAATGCAGAATATCTTTAGTGTTTATGATTTTACACGAGTTTACTTGACGAGTGTTTTCAATATCAACAAAATGGAACATTCCAGTAGCTGTGGAATTAGGCAAACATGACTATGAGCATAAATTCAATGCTATGAGGGATGATAATACTACAAAATGAAAATGAAAATCCAATATCTAAGGAAGCGAGCGAATGCCACTTGAAGGGACAAAAGAGTGAGTGTTTGTACAAAAACTAAGTTATTTATTACACCGCTATAGAAAGTCTGTTTAATTCAATGCAAAAAAAAAACTTATCCAAAACAAAGGCTGTCAATGTCTGAGTGTTGCTAGTACATACGTAAAAACCAAAGAACCCCATTTTACCTCCAAGTTAAAATTGTGCGTGGTACGTGTTTTTTGCACTTTGCTCTTACGAGTCTTTAATTTTAATGTCTGGTGTGATAAGGATTTTCTTCTGTCTTCTATTCCCGGTAAACAAAAATCTACTGAGTAAAATTATATATTTTGTAGCGATAACGACGACCACCGTGTATTTTTTTTTTGCATCGAATTATAAAACTGATTTTCGGAGTTTTTAAAACGGTTGGCAAGACGATAAAAATACAATGCCGGAGATACCGAAAAATACAGCCGGAACGTAACATTCGTTTGTAAAAACTGCTTCTATAAGCAACGAACGGTCACGCATCTTGTACAAACTACAGTACTATTTTTTATCACCCTCGATGCAAACACACAGTTATTCTAATCGCAAAAAACGATTTAATTCAGGTAATTAAGTTTACCTAAATAAACAATCCGTAATTGTCACTTTATGATGTGTTACATTGGCAAACTTGATTCGCAACTTTCATCATAGTCTCAAACGTTTGCACTTACAATCATGAGGTGTTGGCGGAGCGGTTAGAATTTGGAACAAACTATAATACATGCCGCCTTATTTGTTTTTTAAACCGCTCTGGGATCCAGGCGTGAGTTTATGTATGTGAACGTAAAATTCATTTATCTACCTCCATTGTTGCACCCGTACCTGATTTTTTTAACTCAAGATGTTTCGACCAGACTACAAAGCAAAGTGTGATGATACTGATGATCAACCACCTTGAGTAAAAGCGTACAATGAATAAATTACACCTAAATTCCTAAAACTAGACGAAATATATACATTTTAGTTTTTGGTTTGACGTCAGTTCACCGAAATATCATTAGAAATAGGAGTCTATGCGGGTGCCTCAGTATACTCTTTAGGAGTAAAGGCGTCCCAAGAACGATAATCAAAAGAGTCAATTTAATGCGACAGCAAAATCATGATTTCTTCGCTTACTTCGAATATAACCTGAAGTTGCAAATCCTGACGTTTTGTCGTAGGCGTAAATCGTACAAACAATACAAAACGGAATTTTTTCACTGTATTGTTTGCTAACTCCATAAATATACTTGCTTCTGGAAGCAAATTGCTGACACAATTTCACTGAGAGGAAGAAAGACTGGTAGGTTCAATATTTTACATTTCCAACAATACTTTACAAAAAGAACCTAAGCTCGCAACCTTTTCACTGGTTGATTTCCGGGATGAGGGACGCGAAGAATGAAGAGAATATCATCCAGGTGACCGATAGTAAGGATTGTTGATGGTCGTCGTTGGGCGGTGTTGGCGCCAACGTTGGCGCGGCATTATCAACGTTGGCGGGGTTGGCGTTGGCATTGGCACCCGGGTTGGCGTTGGCGTCGGCATTGGGCGCCGGGTTGGCGTTCGCGTTGGCCTGGGGCGCGTCTCGTTGGGGGACATCTTCCGCGGGTATGTTGCCGGCACCGAGCTCGCGGAAAAATCCAATTTGGTGTCTGGAAGACAATAGTTTTGTTATACTTTGAGTGAGACTTCAGAACAGAGTTGCGATTACGCAAGTCCTCTACTGTATGGAGTTGTCTGATTTTGCCTACTCTGATCTGTCAAATATGTAATACGTATTTTTGGAGTCGTCTAACTGCTTAACCCAATAGACCCGCTTACCAAAAATTCTTTCTGACCAGTAGGGCCTACGCCTGGGATTCGGTTAATAAATATAGGCAAAGAACTTAGAAATGCAGCCCAGTCAATCATCATCAACCCATTATGTCCCCACCGAAGGGCACGGGTCTCTTCATTGAGGAAGTTAGTAAAAAAGAGTAGGTTGCTTATAATAGAGAAGGCTACATAATTGAATCGGTAGTTTCAGAAAGAACATTAGTCACAACCTGCTTACTTTTCAGTAGACATAAAAAACTGACCCCTCAGTGGGACTACTGTTGTTTTTGCGTCTACTGAGACGTAGTACGTACACGTAGTTCAATTGATATTCATTGGGCTAATGTTCTTTATATAGGGATCTGTAGATCTACCCTCAAGGATACCATAGACAACAATAAGTCAATCACACAAAATTTGGACTAATGTTCTTTCTGAAACTACCGATTCAATTATGGGACGGAGTACAAGGCCATGCTACCGATGCTAAGATGCTAAGGAGAGTACTCACAGGTATGCGGCAACGCACAGCACCAGCACCAAAAGGAAGCGGTAGAGACTCGAGTAGAGGTGGACTAGAGACACCAGAACGATGAGTCGCGATGCCGCGTACACGTGGTCCAACCAGTCGCGACGAGCTTCCTCTGGTTCCTCCGCTGGCGCGGCAGCCTCCGGTGGGGGCTGGGGGATAGGAGTTGGAAGACAGCATTTAGATATCATCATCATCAACCCATTATGTCCCCACCGAGGGGCACGGGTCTCTTCCCTGAGGAAGGTATAGTATAGGCCGTACTCCACCACGGGGCCAAGTCCGGATTGGTGGAGGCTTGTAAGACTAGTGGCTGGTCTTACTGTCAGAAGTTTTCAAGCCGCCCTAAGGCCTCTGACTTGGCTTAACGACTGCCATCTATCGACGGCAGCCGACTGCTTAACGTGCCTTGCGAAGCACGGAACCGCTCGGAAAAATGCCACTAGCGTTAGTCATAGACAGTGACCCATCCATGGACTGAACCCGCCGTATGTTGCTTAACCTAAGTAATCGTTTAAGATCACTCAGGCAGCCCAGGCTACGAGCGATTCATTTAGATATATAAAAAATTAATGAAAAAAAATGATTAGGTATTTTTTTATTAATATCTTTTGTCTGCAACATCGGCCTATGGTTGTCCACTGCTGGAAATAGGCCTCTGCCTGCACGCCATAAGCACGGTCCTCGGCTACTCTCAGCCAGCTCTTGTCAGCCGCCCTGTGAAGATCATCGCTCCACCGAGTCTGAGGGCGGTCTCCACTCTAGAACTCGTCTACCTCATCGGTTATCAGTTCTTCAGGTGATATAGCCGGCCCACTGCCAATTCAGCATGCTAATTCGGTGGACTATGTTCTATGGACTATTGGTTCTCTGTCGGATCACCTGGTTTCGGATTCGATCTTTCAGAGAAACCCTGCATACTATGGTCTCATACTAACAATCTATTTAATGAAAGACTCATTAAAAAATTAATACATAATGCAAAAATTTGTAAAATGCCATTGTGCAAAAAATATATTTATATATCTTTTTGTTTTTAGATTTTATACTTATTCGGGAAAATAGTTTTGAGAGCATGGGCGGAATATTTCGATTTGGGCTGCTTTAAATTGAATTGTTGAGTTGGGTCTCATAACAATCTACACATTTAATGAAAGACTACATAATGCAAAAACATGTAACATGGCATTGTGCAAAAATATATATTATATATTTTTTTGTTTTTAGATTTTATGTTCGGGAAAATAGTTTTGAGAGCATGGGCGGAATATTTCGATTTGGGCTGCTTTAAATTAAATTGTTGAGTTGAAAATAAGTTCTTATTCAGGGTCTACGAAACCGGCAGTGCGTCATGCACCATGCACGGAAAAACTTAAACAGACATGTCACAATTTACATTCTATTGAATGTATTTATGTTAGTGTTACCCGCCGCCTTAGGGACGAATGTAGTGAAAAAAAAGGCAGCGAAATAACTCCACTCTGACCATCTTTTCTCAAATCACCTAAAATCTAATACATAAGTTGGTATGAATGTCCATTAACCTAAGAAGCTCAAGACCCATAGGTGGAATCAACACTTGCAATCACAAACATTATTTAAAAATCTTACAAAGTAAGAAAACAGCAATGCAGCGGCCTGACAAACGGACGGCGCCCGTTCAAGAGCATCACACAGGGGCATAATGGAATTGTTAGCAATACTTCGTAATCACCTGTGGTTGTGGAACTTCATTGACGACATTCATTGGTTGACCTCCAGGTTGACCTGCTTGCCACCTGTAACAACAAAAATTGCTGAATCAAGGTCATATTAACGTACCAGGAAATGTCTGTATGAATATATGTAGGAAGAACGTGTCTATCTTGCTAGCCAACTCATTACATTTTATCATACTGTCATCAAGTATTTGAACAAATTACTAGTATTTCAATTGCTACTATCAGAATACATGCTTATATCAGCGCATTTACATTGTTAGCGATTTACTAGCTAACACTGGCTGAATCATAGCATGCTGGGTGTCACTATTCAACCAAGTGTTAGCATTTTAGTTGACACTGACAGAATATGCTCACCATATTGGATTTATCTATTCAAATGTTAGCCTAATGGATTTCACTATCCAAACCATATCATACTGGATAGTACTGCCTGGTGTCAGTATGCCAGTGAACGCACTACCTAGCCAGCATACTTACATTTGGGCATACTGCTGCATGTACTGGAGATAGGCACGCTGCATCATTAGCACGTGATGGTGCATGGATGCAGCGTCGGGCGTCGCCAGGTGGCCCGATTGCAGGTACTGCTGGATCGTCTCCGCCGTGTGATTCTGGTCGTTCTGACGCATCTCTGGTCGCGGGGTCGTCTCTGCAGGGAAAGAAAAAGGTAAATGAGTGGAAAAAGGTGTGTATTTGTATCAAAGTCAGTGGCTTTATAGATCAGGGACCGAGGGGGTACGAGTCTTTAGATGCACAACTGACCAATACTTATGTAACTCCGGAAATGATACAGGCTTCTTTGACGATTTAGGCCTAAGAAGCAATCGCATTAAAATGGTATATTCGGTTATAATTATAATCTATTTATTGACACATGCAACTTTACTGAGTGCCTTGCGATATTCAATTTTCTTCGCGACAAATGTCTATTTAATTTCCGCGGGTTATACCATTGGAATGACACTGCACTGCTATAGCTTAATATACTACGAAATAAAGGCAAATAATAGCTTTGTCATTCTATTGAACAACCATTTACCTACTTATTATTTTATTTGGTACTCTTAAGTCCCAATATTATGTGCTATAATAGTTGTAATGAAGAAGCCTATATGGTGAGTATTTACCAATATTAGCAGGAGGAACTTCAACATTGCGGTGCCTGAGCCCGTCCGTGTCTGGCCCTGCCGGGGTACTCAGGTCTGGGGCTCGTCGCTTTGGCGTGCACACCAGATGCATGGTGTGGGTGAACTGAGTCAGCTGTGTCTCGTAAGTGCGCAGGACGTCCTTGAGGATCGCGTTATCGTCTAAGAGCTGCCCTGAGTATATGATTTTCTGTTCGTCTGCCGTCTGTGGAAGGACGCTTGCGTTTAGGGTTTTTTTTACGTAGCCTCTAAATTGTGTCCCACTGCTGGGCAAAGGCCTCCCCCAGTTCAGTTCAGGGTTTTCCGTCCTGGGCCACCTCAGACCGCTCCGGCAAATGTCGGTCGAGATCGTCTCTCCACCGTCGGTCTGGACGCCAACGTCAATTATTCGCGTTTTGGTGCGTAGTATGGTATTTCGGACACGATCTACCCTCCTGACGCTTACGAGATTAATGAATAAAAATAAAATAAGATTTTAAAACAACCTAGATGGGGTTGCATGGGACAGGGAGGAAACCACAACAGTTGCGGAGTCTCCACTCTTAGTTAGAGTGGACACTGGAGTCCTTTGTGTGTTCCTTATGCCCGTCCACTTGCATTCGAGAGAACTTGTCTCCAGAGAGACTCCAGCGTCTGTAGCCTCCAGTAACGCTTCTAAAGTCTGATTTTTAATTCCGTAGAATTCTGACAGTTATCATTTTTGACATGTCAGAGATTAGAAACATTTTTTGGCCGGGCACATTTTTCAATTTCAATACGAGTGTGAACATCTGAGTCTACACATTTAATTTGTTAGTGAATCTATCCATTTTATAAAGTGTGGAGTTCCAATTTAAAAGAGAATTTAAGGCGAGTGACAATTGTGTCCCTTTTCACCACACAAACAGTAAAAAAGTACAAGTAATTTTTATTAAAATATCTAATCAACATTAATACTTATATCGCTATCTTCATCATCATCATCATCGCAGACATGAATTATTAAGAGAGTTAACAGCGGCATACTTCACTTTTCCAAAAAGGTTTACGAAACCTTGAATTAGTAGGCAGTGATGCCAGCATAAGAATAAAATAAAGTAATTAAAGTTAATTCGACATATTGTTCGTGATATTGAAATATTTGTTATTTTTGTATTAGGTCACTTGAGTAAGTAAATATTTAGATTACCCTTTTTGTAGGTAAAACATAAAAAATACGTAGCATTTCATCTTTTATTGCTCTCAAATGGGTCAAACTTGACCCTTTTTCGGTGGAGAACTTTTTCAGTAGCAACACTTAAGAAATGTCAGAATTCTACGGAATAAAAAATCAGAGTATAGTTAATAATAATGTTGTTGGCGATTAAAGCTATATTTACCTCTTTTGTAAATACTTTTTATTTGTTATTACATTTTGATTAAAAATATTGACAGTTGTCTCAAAACCGTCTTTTTAAAACAACTTTCTTTCTTTCTAGTTCTGGGTCAAACAAAGGCTGCTGTACACGGGTAGAGTAAATGGTAGAGTAGAGCGGTCGAGTAGAGTGGTAGAGTACTAACTATCCTACTAATCCTATATACCAATGCTGTTTACATTGGTAGAGTTAGTACTCTACCGCTCTACTCTACCGTTTACTCTACCCGTGTACAGCAGCCTATAGGTTTTGCCACCAACATAACAAGAAGAATGATAAACTAAAACAATGTAAATGTAGGTAGATAGATAGAAAAACTATAGGTACTATACTGTACATAACAAAGGAAATACAGGTACTTCTTAACCTGCGGCTTTATCACTAAAATATAATATTATGTAGGTATTATTACATTCAACTTCCGATTATAAGCCTAACAGTCGTATAAACGGTTCTTTAAAATACTGCTCAAATGCAGTTTTAATAGTTTGCGAGAAAGGGAAAGAATATCGAAGGCCATTGAAAATGTATTTGAGAAGTAAAAAAAATAAACTCACGCCCGTTATCCCCGAGGGGGTAGGCAGAGGCACCAATCACTAGAACTGGGCCCATGTTTTGCCGAGTTTATTAGGTCCCAAACGAAGTTTCGATTTGAGAAGTGTTTTCGAAGAAGCGTGTTTTATACCACTAAATACATAACATAACACCTTTCGTGTTATTTATAAACAGTAGATTTAATAGAGATAGCTACATATAGCTAAATACAATATTATTATCTAAAGGTTTGGCGTAAGTTATTGTTGATTGAATAAAAGACTTGTGATTTTTATTGTTATCACAAACCTATTATTTGAGTTTTTTGTTTGTTATAATTTTATTGAGCAATAAAGTGCAATATCATGTAACAGACATTTTGAACAATTAAAGTGACAGAATGTGATGATAAAAAATGTTTTCTTATCTAAAAGTAAACAGGTAGGTATCTTAAAGGTAAAACCTTTTCGGCAATATTAAATTTATAAAAAAACACAGGATAAAATTTGATAATTACGTGCAGATACATTACTAGCTGTTGCCCGCGACTATATACGTCCACGTGGGCTTTAGCTGAGTAAAGTGTTTGCAATAAGATAGGGATACTTTTAGCGTATGCGAAAGAACTTTCATACTAACTTCGCAATACCCTCTTACCCCCTTAAGGGATGATTTGCGAAAAACTACTTTACACGATTTTACTACCTTTCAATGAAGAACCTTCATGCTGAATTTAATTCAAATAACTTCATAAACGGCAAAGTTTCATACTAACTTTGCACCCCCTTTTTACCCCCTTAAAGGATGATTTTCCAGAAACTATTTTACATGTATTTGATGACTTTTAATGAAGAACCTTCGTACACAATTTCATTCGAATAACTTCAAGAACGGCAAAGTTTCATACTAACTTTGCACCCCCTTTTACCCCCTTAAGGGATGATTTTCGAAAAACTATTTTATGTGTATTCCATGACTTTTAGTGAAGAATTTTTATTCTAAATTTCATTCGAATAACTTCAAAAACGGCAAAGTTTCATACTAAGTTTGCACCCCCCTTTTTCCTCCTTAAGGAATGATTTTAAAAAAACTATTTTACATGTGTTTCACAATTTTAAATGAAAAACCTTCGTACTAAATTTCATTCGAGTAACTTCAAAAACGGCAAAGTTTCATACTAACTTTGAACCCCCATTTTACCCCCTTAGAGGATGAATTTTCAAAAATCCTTTCTTAGTGCTCCCCTACGTTATAAAAGGAACCCCTGTGCAAAATTTCAAGTTTCTAACCCTTTTAGTTTAGGCCCTGCGTTGATATGTCAGTCAGTCAGTCAGTCAGTCAGTCAGTCAGTCAGTCAGCTTCTCCTTTTATATACAGGGTGTCCCAAAACTCGACGTCAACCCGGAGCCGGGTGAAAAGGCAAGTCAAGCTGGTTGTCAGAAAAATAAAAAAAAAAATCTAAGTTGTATGATTTCAAAATTATAGGCATTTTTTAAAAAATCGCAAAATTACACACCCTGTGACAGTCTTTTTACTCTTGTTGCCACAAATCTTTACTTTTTCCAATTATTTTTTTTGCTGTGTAACCCTGAATAATGCTTCTCTAAACTGTAATCAAAATTTTGAAACCAGCTGCTCTAGCTTGCATAAAAAATAGGACTTATTTCCTAGAAAAACTTTAAAAATAAAAAATTGCCTAGTTTTAACTGACTGTATTGAAAAAAAAATGTACTACGTGAGTTTGGCAAGTTATGTCAAAAGTTGGCGCATTTAGTAAAGATTCCAAAATGGTATAATACTTGGTAAATTGTAGCTGATAACATGGATAAAAAAAAAATCCTGTAAAACCCAGTTTTTAACAAATTTTTCTTACTTGGTGAAAATGGCAAAACTTATTGCTTTTTACATTGGAGCCGATTCCAATGCACACACTGATTAAATTGAACTTAATTGTACCTGTGCTTGTCTATCATAAACCGATTGAAAAAACAGATTGTCCACTAAATTTAGTTTAGTTCTCTTTGTGTGTGGTATGAAATAGGCACAATTTTTTTGTAAAAGTTTAAATTTTAATTGACACAAAATTTTTAATACTAATACTAAGGTTTATTTATTAAATTTACAATAATTATTAAAATTTTTCATGAATGTACCAATACAACTATTTTTACTACAACAAATGTTCAAAATGTCTTCCTTCGGCGGCAATACAAGCCCGACATCTCTTTAAAAATGATCGAGCTATCTTTCGAGCGAATCGTCCATTATTTACGAATTAAGCTTGTTCACGCGCCTGTTGAAAGTTATTAGCAACGGTTATGGTCATATCTGTGACTGTTGGCTTTGTCGTTGTAGTAGGCGTTTTTCCTATTGTCGGTACATTGCCTTTATTTAAAAAAAAAATCATTCACTTTTCTCGATCTGACGAGACACAAGGCATCCTTGTAAAACCGTATTTTTGAGTTTTTATTACAACTAAATAGTAAATCCAACCTGAGTTTTATTGAAGAAACTCCGTTCTTGAGCTAAAACCAGAAATTGGGCGCCCGAACACGGACGAAATACAAGAAAAATCCACAAAAATCATCGTCGGCCACGTTGTACCTACGTGTTAGTCGAAGACAAAGAAGCCAAACGAAGAAGAGCCTGGATCTGGTGCAGCTGAAGAGAACCTGCAGACCAGTAATACCTGGACAACGACTACTCTAAAGTATCGGCCGGTGCGCAGCGCAGGAACAACTTCGCCACTCAGATAAGTGCCCTTCCTTTGTTCTCAAAACCCACTTAAATCCGTTCTATCCTTTCTATAAACATTTAAATTTATCTAAAACCATACCTCGAGTCAAAAAATATTACCTGTGAGCTTCACTTGTGCATTTATTCCTTATTTAGTCGGTTTTACAAGGTACCTACATAAAAAAATACATTAAATTCTATTATACATTTCAGTTCTAAATTGTAAAACTAATTTCCTAAACCTACCTAAATAGTACCTAAATAATAAAATAAGAAAATAATTTAGTATTTGTAAAAAAGTGAACAATTTAAAACTATAAAATTTAACAGTTATAGTTTGACCAGAAAGAGTAGAGTAGTTTTCCATACCCAAACTCATAACAAATTGTGCTTATAATATTAGAATAGAAGGTGGCCTGAAAAGTTCGTACAATATTTAGTTACACTTCATTTCCATTTTCTAGACTTTACGGTCAACCTATACATATCCGTTCTGCCAGCATAGCCTCTGCTTAGGTTTCAATTGAAATCCGTTAAACCGCTAAATTCTTATTCCGGTTTGCCGAACATTCCAGGCTTGGTGTCTCTGCCCTACCCTACACGGTCAGCCTGTTGCACTCGAGTTTGTCAACTATTCGAGTTCAGTGACCCAGCTACCTACAGCGGAGCCCACCGAAGCGAGGAGCGTCAGATAAGCAATTTTATTTCTTCTTATTTAATTCTACTGTTGCATCTTGTTGACTTCCATTGCTAATTTACGAAACTACCTTCAATCAAACTAAACGAAATTACTTTTCTCAAAAATTTTAAGCATCGACTCAACTATGCCGGCCAATGTAGTGCCTGCTGCATCCGCAGCTCCTTCCTTGAAGGAACTACTTTTCAAACGTATTTCCATCAAAGGACAAATAACAAGATTTAAAAATTATTTTGAAAAACTAAATAAATCAACACAAATTATTAGCATAGACATTGCCGAGTTGAAATTGAGAGTTGCAAAATTGGAAGGTTTATCAGCAAAATTCGACAGTTTGCAGTCTGAGATTGAGGTTATGAATGCTCAAAGTATTGATACGGAGATTGACGAGCGGGAGCGCATTGAAAGTGAGATTATTCAAAATTTAGCAGCAGCCCAAACATTTTTGAATAAATACAGTCACATAGATAATGAAAACGAAAATCGACGGGAATCCATTTTCATTGCCTCTTCCGATCGCCAAGAAATTGGTTTTAAATTACCGCAAATACAAGTTTCGAAATTTGACGGATCATATTTTCGCTGGCTCGATTTTCGAGATACATTTTTGAATCTCGTGCATAATAATGAGAGAATTGCCGAAATACATAAATTCCATTATTTAATTTCTTATCTCGAAGGTGACGCGGCGCGCATTGTTTCCAATCTTGAAGTATCGTCGTCCAACTATAAAGAAGCTTGGAAACTGATCTTAGAACGTTACGATAACAAGAGAATTCTCATTAATCATCACTTAGATGCGTTATTTAACATTCAAGCACAACGTGAATCTGAAAGGTCATTACGTTTCTTAGTGGACCATGTCACTAAAAACCTACGCGCGTTGGCCAGTCTAGGTCAGAAAACTGACCACTGGGATGTGCTAATAATATACATGCTAACTTCTAAATTAGATAGTCGTACGTTGACAAAATGGGAAGAATACCGAAACACGTTGGAGGATGTGCCGAGCTTGGAGCAATTTAAAAGATTTTTAATAGATCGTGCTGATGTGTTGGAGAGTCTAAATCGCAACCTACTACAAGCACTAATAATTTTGTACCTAAACCTCAAATCGCTCCGCGCCCTCTCAATCACAATAATAATAACCACAATAATTTTAACAAACCTGTCCGTTCTCAGGCACAATACACAAAATCTTTCGCGATGACTCAGAGTCAGTCAGCTGTTTATCTCTGCATTATTTGCAACGGCAATCATAAAATATATGATTGTCCTACTTTCCAATCAAAAAATATCAAAGAAAGGCTTGAATACGTGTCAAAATATAAATTATGCCAAAATTGCCTGCGTCAAGTACACCCTTTAAGTGAATGTCGCATGGGCCCTTGTCGTCAATGTAATCAAAAACATAATAGTTTATTGCACAACCCTAACCGCACTGTGGCAGTCAACGCTAGTGTTGATGTCCAAGACAATCAATCTGTCGTAACATTTGCAAAACAAAACACAAATCAGGTGCTTTTATCCACCGCCATGATACAAGTTTGTAATCCTCAAAATAATAGGGTAGAAACTGTGCGTGCGCTTTTGGATTGTGGCAGCCAATCGTCATTTTTAACAAAACCACTGCAACAAAAACTTCAACTAAAATCGAACCCAATAGATTCGGTTAATGTCATAGGAATAGGTAATAACTGTTCTAACAAAGCTGTAGAAACTAGTGTTGCCCAACTAAAATCCATGACAAGTAACTACCAAGTTACACTTTCTTGCTACGTCCTCGATGACTTAACTGGAGATTTACCAAAGGCTCCCATCAATCTGCAAAATTTATCTATACCTAAATCTTTCACACTGGCCGACCCTAAATTCGACCAACCTGCTCCTATTGAAATTCTCATTGGGGCAGATCTGTTCTGGGATATTCTAGAATGCGAACAACGCTCCCTAGGTTCCAACAATCCTAAATTGCAAAATTCCAAGTTTGGTTGGATAGTGGCTGGCCCTATTCAATCCCAAAATGTAAACAAAAATATTCAGTGCAATCATGCAATATTAACAAAATCCACTGTTGACCAGATGCTTCCAAAGTTCTGGGAACTAGAAGAATTGCCTCCAAAGCAAATTCTTACTAAAGAAGAAATGCAATGCGAAAATCATTTCCTAAATAACACCACGCGTTTACCTAATGGCAGATTTTGTGTGAAGTTACCACTAAAGGACTCTCCAGACTGTCTAGGTAATTCGTTCAACCAAGCGAAAAGACGTTTATTAAACTTAGAAAAAAGGTTTCGAAAAAATCCGAATCTAAAATCACAATACACAGATTTTATAAGAGAATACTCAGCATTAGGTCACCTAACGAAATCACAAAATGAAATTCCAAACCCATGTTACTTTCTCTGTCATCATGCAGTATTTAAGGAGGATAGCGAATCCACTAAGATCCGAGTAGTGTTCGACGGTTCAGCTCCCACTACCTCTGGCTACTCAGTCAATGACATTTTAATGGTAGGTCCAAACATGCAAAACACTCTCTTCTCCATACTAATCAGAGCACGACAGCACAAATTCATTCTGGCCGGTGATATTGCAAAAATGTACCGCCAAGTGGAGGTCGCTGACGAAGATTGTGACCTCCAATTGATACTGTGGAGAGAAGAAGAGACGCAGCCTATAGAAACATTGCGACTGAGTACTGTCACTTACGGCACAGCAAGTGCCAGTTACTTGAGCACTCGCTGTCTTTGGCAGGTGGGAGAGGAGTGCGAGGATGAACTTATTAAAACTATAATTCAAGGCGACTTTTACGTCGATGACCTAATAACCGGGTCTGACGACGAATCAGAATTAAAATATATACAAAATTCAGTTTCAAATGCCCTAAGCGCAGCTGGCTTCCCCCTACGAAAATACAAAACAAACCTACCTACACTATTTCAAAATTCAGAACTAAATATCCAAGATAAATTAACTCTCAGCGAGTCGTCGAGCACTCTTGGCATCGGGTGGGATCCAGCTACAGACACACTAAATTTTCCAACGAATTTTCCAACACAAAATGGCGAAATTACGAAAAGATTTATTTTATCATGTTCTTTTCGAATCTTTGACCCACTAGGCATTTTAAGCCCATGTATTATTAAACCAAAGATTTTAATTCAAAGGCTCTGGCAAAAGGGCGTGGAATGGGATCAACCCGTTCCACAAGAAATAAAGGCAGAGTGGTTGGACATAGCAAACTGTTTACATGAACTGTCAGATCTAAATATTCCACGGCATGTTATTTGTAACTTCCCTAAAACAATCGAGTTGCATACCTACAGCGACGCTTCGCAACATGCCTACGGCGCCTGTGTTTATGTAAAATCTATAAGCGCAAATGATGACGTCACTATCAGATTGCTATGTGCCAAGTCCAAAGTTGCTCCGTTAAAACCTACAACCATCCCGCGACTCGAGCTCTGCGCTGCCTTGCTGGCTGCTAACCTATGCAAAAATGTCCTAGATTCGATTAGATATACTCCCTCACGTATAATACATTGATGTGATTCAAGTATTGTGCTGTGTTGGATAAGCAAAAATCCAAAAAATCTAAAAACATTCGTTGCAAATAGAATAGGCGATATTTTAGAACTGACCAACCCACTGTCGTGGCGTTATGTACCTACAGATGTAAACCCGGCAGATTTGATTTCACGAGGCGTCAGCGCCAGTCAATTATGTCACAATGCGTTATGGTGGTCAGGTCCTTCTTATCTATATAAAAACGAATCCGAATGGCCGAAATTGAACTCTAAAGAACCGATTAATTTGCCTGAACTAAATGTAAACATTGCGACTACACAGGATGGTTCCGATTTTATTGACTTTTCTAAATACTCCAACTTCAATAAATTGCAACGAACATTTGCATATATCTATCGTTTCATAATGAATCTTAAACCGAGTAATCGTAATAATAAATGCAAGGGATCATTAACGGTTGATGAATTAAATAATTCATTTAACATTTTATGTCATTTGTCTCAAAAACAATCTTTCGCATCTGACTACAAAAAATTATCAAAAAACAAGGATTTAGAACATAAATCAAAAATTTTGTCCCTTTCACCCTTTTTTGAAAAACACACTAACTTAATTAGAGTTGGCGGGCGACTTAATTCCTCCAACTATCGGCACGAGAAGAAACACCCTATATTGCTCGATGCGTCACATCACCTGACTAAATTATTATTCGAGCGCGAGCATCTTCGTAGTTTGCATGCCGGCCCGCAGCTGTTACTATCAACACTAAGACAGACGGTGTGGCCGATTAACGGGAGAAAACTTGCTAGACGAGTTTCTAATCAGTGTGTTTTGTGCACTCGCATTCGCGGTCAAACACTTTATCCTAAAATGGGCAATTTACCTACTTATAGATCCTCAGTAGATTTTCCTTTTAAATCGGTAGGAGTAGACTATGCCGGTCCCTTTATGATCCTAAATCGAAAGGGACGCGGAGCAAAATTAATGAAATGTTATTTGTGTTTATTTGTTTGTTTGCGTTTCAAGTGTGTACATTTAGAACCTGTTAGTGACTTGACAAAAGAGTCATTCATAATGACGCTTCGCAGATTCATTGCACGCCGCGGCAAACCAACGGAGGTATTTTCCGACAACGGGCGTAATTTTGTTGCAGCGGCAAAAGATTTAAATACTTTTTTAAAATGCAATCATAATTCTTTTTCGGATTTTGCGACACAAGAAGGAATAAAATTCAATTTTATCCCTGCGTACGCTCCTCACTTCGGGGGCATATGGGAAGCCGGGGTGAAATCGGCAAAATTTCATATAAAACGAGTCATGGGCAACACTCATCTAACGTTTGAGGAGATTTGCACTTTATTTGCACAAGTGGAGGCCATACTTAACAGCCGCCCCTTGTGTCCTCTTTCCTCATCCCCTGACGACTTCCTTTCCTTAACCCCAGGGCACTTTATACTTGGTAGGCCACTAAACGGCGTACCTGCACCGACCCTGGAGAATTACAAAGAACATGCACTAAAGAGACATGCAAGACTTGAACAAATACGACAACATTTTTGGAAGAGATGGCAACGAGAATATGTCTCTGAATTACAGCAGCGTACAAAGTGGAAGACTGACAAGACCAAGCTAAACGTTGGCGATTTAGTATTGCTGCAAGAGGACAATGTTCCACCACTATGTTGGCGTCTCGGGAGAGTTTTGCGGTTGTATCCAGGCCAAGATGGGATATCCAGAGTTGCTGACATAAAGACCACTAGAAATATTATCCGTCGGCCATTGGTTCGAGTATGTCCCCTGCCTGCGTCTGAAGATCTTCAAGTTTGAAAGTCTTCGCCTTTCAACGGGGGGAAGATATGTTCACGCGCCTGTTGAAAGTTATTAGCAACGGTTATGGTCATATCTGTGACTGTTGGCTTTGTCGTTGTAGTAGGCGTTTTTCCTATTGTCGGTACATTGCCTTTATTTAAAAAAAAAAATCATTCACTTTTCTCGATCTGACGAGACACAAGGCATCCTTGTAAAACCGTATTTTTGAGCTTTTATTACAACTAAATAGTAAATCCAACCTGAGTTTTATTGAAGAAACTCCGTTCTTGAGCTAAAACACAGCTGCTTCTGCTATTCTTTGCCGTAGTTCAAATTCACTTTCAATTGGCTTTGAATACACTTTTTCTTTGACTGCTCCCCAGTAAAAAAAGTCTAATGGATTCAAGTCCGGTGAACGGGCCGGCCACGAGATTGGGCCAGACCGTCCGATCCATCTCCCGGGAAACTCTTCATCGAGATATTGGCATCGAACGGAGCGAGCATAGTGTGCTGGGCACCCATCTTGCTGGAACCACATTTCTCTGTAAATGTTTAACGGCACGTCTTCTAGTAAACTTGGTAGATGGTTCTGTAGAAAGTCCAAGTAGACCTCGCCATTCAACGCATCAGGCAACTCAAAAGGACCAATTATTTGACCATTTAAAATTCCGGTCCACATGTTTACTTTGAATCGGTACTGGGACCGATCCTGCCTCGTTAGATGAGGGTTTTCTACATGCCATTCATGCAAGTTATGCATGTTCATGTAGCCGTCCTTTTTGAATGTCGATTCATCAGACCATAAAATTTTCGTTAAGAAAAGCGGGTCATCCCTGTACCTCTCCAATATTGTCCGGGAAAAATTTACTCGATTTTGGTAGTCCCCGGGTAGTAACGTCTGTACAAGCTGTACGTGGTATGGGTGTAATTCATGTCTTTTTAAAATACGATGGGCTGTACTTTTGGGCACTCCGGTGGTTATTTCAATAGCCCTAACTGAAGTGCTTGGGTCTTCTTCGACAGCTTCTAGCACCTCGTCTTCCATCGGGTTGGCGGGTCTTCCTCCACCATGCTCTTGATTTGGGAGGTGGCCCTCTGAGAAGAGTAAACGATGCACATTCGTAAACACTCGATGATCAGGGTAACGAGCAGCGTTTGGGTACCTTTCACGGTAAAGTTTGGCGGCAGCACTGGCATTACACCTGCATTCACCATAAATAAGGTGCATATTAGCGTATTCGCGAGTGGTATACGCAGACATCTTGGCACTAGTCACACGATAGTCCAGGAGAAAGCAAAGGTCGTCGTTGAGGGAAAATAAACAGTTCGGATCCAAATCACAAGTCCATAAACGAAGCCAAAAGTAGTTAGTACGAAATCAACACAAACGAATACGAAAACAAGTGCAGTAAACGAAGGAGCGTAACGTACTGATTTGTGATTGTGATGTGTGAGTACAAAAGCGAATACCTGGCGTCACTCTCTGTCTCGCTCGCACTTAGTAAGATGACTCTCTCCGTTTCAGTCACTTTAGCGTCCATACCTATCTCGCTCGCACTTGATAAGGTGACTCTTTCCGTCTTAGTCACTTAAGCGTCAATACCTATCTCGCTCGACTTCTTAGAATGCCTGATTCATCTCAAGCTACAATAGGGAATGGATGAAAATATCAGAAGTGCTTGATATGTGCTTAAAAAAAAGAAAAAAAAAAAAGAAGTGCTTAAAAAAAAAATCTGTGGTGACATTGACAGCTTTTCAAGGTGGATTTTTTTTCATACGTAGCGGACTAAGGAAAGATGTCTGTTAAGCCGTTCTGAGCCCAGAACTACGAAAGGAAAAATATTAAGATTATTTAAAAATTAACTACGGAGACAAAAAAATTGAAACTTTTTTCTCGCGTTAAGGAAGGTTATTCCTATCACCGAAAAAAATATCAAGCACTTCTGATATTTTCATCCATTCCCTATTTACGACTCTTTGGAAAATCTTGCGCTCATTAGAATAATTTTTAACCAAGTAAGAAAAATTTGTTAAAAACTGGGTTTTACAGGATTTTTTTTTATCCATGTTATCAGCTACAATTTACCAAGTATTATACCATTTTGGAATCTTTACTAAATGCGCCAACTTTTGACATAACTTGCCAAACTCGCGTAGTACATTTTTTTTCAATACAGTCAGTTAAAACTAGGCAATTTTTTATTTTGAAAGTTTTTCTAGGAAATAAGTCCTATTTTTTATGCAAGCTAGAGCAGCTGGTTTCAAAATTTTGATTACAGTTTAGAGAAGCATTATTCAGGGTTACACAACAAAAAAAAATAGTTGGAAAAAGTAAAGATTTGTGGCAACAGGAGTAAAAAGACTGTCACAGGGTGTGTAATTTTGCGATTTTTTAAAAAATGCCTATAATTTTGAAATCATACAACTTAGATTTTTTTTTATATTTTTCTGACAACCAGCTTGACTTGCCTTTTCACCCGGCTTCGGGTTGACGTCGAGTTTTGGGACACCCTGTATATAGATAGATTGATTATGTGCAGATAATTATGTGCAGCCATTGTATCGAAAACGGCCTAGATTAGTCATTCTATGATGACGTCACAGTTGCACGGCGTCTGTGCAAAAATGGCGTCAGTCATTCATGTCGTTCTTACGTTCATTGGTTTGTTTACTGATATGTGACGTCATAATTTCTGTGCGACGTCATATTGCCCAAGATAGCGTTTTGGCGGGTTATTTCAAAAGTTTTTTTTTTTTTATTAAAAACTGACCAACGATTGACCCCGATCTCACCTGATGGTAAATTTTCGTTTGCCTTTTTTAGAAGTAATATACGAAAGAATTTAAAATGACCACTTTCGGAGGACTCGATGAACACCAACAAAAATACGAGATGGTTTTAAGAAGTCTGTCAAACAAATAGCCTATTATTATTAGAAACTGGGCACTGAGCATACTTCTCACACAAAAGGTACTCAATATGTAAACATTTCACAATAGTTGGTTTGTTGTTGCAGTTCTATTTATAATAGGAAAGGTTTGAAAACCTTTTTTTATCATGCTGTTATCTAAGCCATTATTTCTTGAAAGCAATTAATTAACAAATTCATTCTGCACCACGATAAGGTTTTATATTATGTAACACTTTGAGAATCTGACAGAAATAAATACAAGATATGCCATCTCATGGAAGAAATACTGGTCTTAAAAAGAAATCAAGAAAAATAATAAGGTACATATAAAGGTCAAACATTGTGTGAAATACAAAGAAAGACTTAAAAAGCACACAAACCAACTGGCTACGGACCTGGTTAACACTAATAGTGACATCATGAGGCTGAAACTATAGCAAATACTGCAACTGGACCAGAGGCACCAATAAAAGGGACTCTCTGAACGAAGGGTGAGGAGAGTATCTGCTGAGATACCCCTCTAACCACAAAAAAGAAGACAGAAAATCTGATTATGGCTGAATAGCTGATGGCAGATAAAAATTGTGTCAAAAAATATATATAAAAAGGTCAAAAGGAAACTGTATGATGTGGCAATCCTCCCCTGCCTGTCTTATGGAGCCCAAATATGGGCTCTAAGAAAAGATGTTGAGACGAGACTTGCCATACACCAGAGAAAAATGGAGAGAAGTATGCTTAACATTAAACTATCTGACAAAAATACCAAAAGAACCAAAATAACAGACATTGTAACAACAATTGGAGAACTAAAATGGAAATGGGCAGGACATGTGTGTAGAATGGATAACAACATATGGGCGATAAAGGTGATTAACTGGGATACCAGATGGGAAGAGGAAAGTGGGAATACCAAGGCTAAGATGGGAAGGTAATTTCAAGCAGAGATGTAGTCCAAACTGGAGAAAGCAAGCCAGAGACAGAGAAGAGTAGAGGAAACAGGGGGAGGCCTACGTTGAGGAGGCGACTTCCATAAATAATACTAAAATGCATAAATCAATAATAATATTGAAATTAATTTAAAATTTAATGTAATTGATTTATTTATGAATGAATAAAGGATATTTTATTTTATATTTATATGTAACACTTAAGTTCTCTGGGTACCGGCATTTGCATTTGCCACACACATAATTACTTCATAGTATCTCTGGCACTATTGTACGTTCTTGATTTTCTGAGTCTTGTCTGTTTTACTTCTTTTGTCCTTTACTTTATCTTTTGTGTACTGCGTGTTATGTGTGTGTGGAAATGTAAATAAACGTTTTATCTATCCAAGTCAGTATGGTTGGAATGAATAGAGAATGAATTTGGAATTTTAATTAACTAGCTAACTAGATAGATAGAGGACACTTTATTGTACATAAAACTAGGTTAATAATACAACTTTATCGGTATCACATTCTAAAAACTTAGGTATAAACATATTCAATAATGGAATATTTATTGACAGGTGCGAAAATAATCTCATTAATTGAGATTAACTAGTGATAATACATCTTGTCGGAAACAAAACAAAACATAAATTTTAATCCTGGCATATGTTATTCTTACTGAGAGCTAGGAATCCATAGGACTGAAGACTGAACTTTCAAACAAAGATTTTATTTCATTTATGGCAACAGTGAACCTGTTCATACAAATTCAGAAATTCCGTGAATTATGTTTAAATGTTTGTTCAGATGGCTTACTGGAAAAATGTTTAAGTGAATACCCAAAGAAGTATAATAAACGTGAGATTTGATAGTTCAGATAGTACTATGAATAGAACTGAAAGCCGAGTCTTGGATCTCTGGGTCTTAAGGGTAAAACTTAGGCAATCTAATATTTTTAGCAAAGTGAATCTGTAAAAAAGATATGATTTTTTTTCCTCTGTGGTACTAGTGTTACCCGCTTGGCCCCTTAAATGTTTGTTTTGTTATCTCAAAAAGCTTTTTCTGAGAGAGAGATGACTTCAGCAGCAAGTAGATGTAAGGTTAAAGGTTAGGAATAAAATTACAATGACACACAGCATTGGTCAGTGGGGGGCTGATAAGATAAGTTAATAAAATTGTAGAAAAATACTTTAGAATTGATTATCAGATTTATCAGTTCATGTTGTTTAGTTTTGTACGCACATTGGCCACCTGACAATGAAAATAAATACACAGTTTAGACAGTTGATTTAATTTGTGGAGCTGTTAATAGATTGTTATCAAACAGGCAATCGGGGATAAGTCTGGGTTTGGTCTTTCTATGAGTGTAAAAAAGAACTCGAAAACTATCAGGTGTAATCTACCATCTTTATATAAAAGAGCATAGTCAATAATTTCTTGAACTATTGGATAGAGTAGTAAGAATACCATTCTACTAACTTTATTCCGAATACACTTACCTACTTGACTTTTTATTGGAAGAGTCCAACCAGATTTAATTCTGATTCAGATAGATAGATATACATATAAATCATTTATCAGGGCCGATTCACAGGGCTTATTGGTGAGTAGAGACGGAGCTCGCGTCGTCGGTTGCTACATCCGATAAGAAGTCAAGTAAGTTTATCCGGAATAAAGTTTTAGTTAAAAAAAATACCATTCTATTTACAATAAATGTTTTTTGATGATGGTGACACTGAAGTGTTTTATTGCATCTGATGCATCGTTAAACAACTTTATCTTGCAGACTTTTCGAGTGACTACAATTGACATCATAATAAAGTGATGTAATCCCCGAAAATACCGCAAAAATACATAATACATTGAAAAATTTACTTACAGGTTTACTTGGATAAACTTCGGATAAGTGCCCCTTCAGCTGTTTCACAGTCCATGACGACTGGCATTCTACGTTCTGATCCTCGATTTGCTGGTTGGGAGCCTTCACGATCAATGACACGTTATCTGGTATCATTTTTCATCCAATTTGTTCACAACAATGGTTCCTAATATCGAAGTTGATAAGTAAAACGAACTGTACAGCTTGGAAACGATTTGAAGTAACTCTAAAAACGAGGATTATTCAAATACTGTATAGCGGATTCGTGGCGTTAGCACTGTTGGTAAATGAATAGTTCTAATAAATAATAATAATTATTACGCCATAAAAACTGCCATAGCACTTGTCAATTTGCTAAATATCTGTCGGACGCTGATTGGTCCACAAGGTGCTGTGACGTTTCTTTTATATAAAATTGTTTTCGTTGACTCGACTTTCCGCGTCGTGGATTGGCTAGAAATTCTAGCACCGGTTTATTATTGGTCTTCGTCTTCTTTTCCCAGACTTGGAAGAAAGATTCCGGGTTTCGGTTAAACTAGTTGAGGTTCCGTTAGTTTTTAGTAAGTAGTAAAAAAATTGGTAACAAATTTCATATAATTATGTATTTCGTTACTTCTGATTAATAAAACCTCGACCCTATTACAGTTACTGATCTCATGAAAAGTAATAGTTAGACAGGTGAAATTCACAGACTGATGAATTTCTGTCGCCGCTATAACATCACTAAAAAACAGAATAAAATATCTATGGGGGCTCGGCTCTCAAACAACAAATGTGTTTTTTGCTCGTTTTTGCTCGATATTGATAACAGCAACTGTTATACGATTGAAATATTCACAGAATATTGAGAATATTAAATCATTAAAAGTGAATAATAAAATTAAAATAAATATTTCCGACCGGTCTTTTTGGAAATCCACGGAGGAGGCCTATGTCCAGCAGTGGACTTCTTGTGGCTGAATGATGATGATGATGAAATATTTAAGGGGATCTCCTACAACAAACGTGTTTTTTTTCAATTTTAGTAGTCTTACTTGCACTTGGCCGGTTCGATTGTTATTTTCAAGGTTATAACGCAACTGTTTACCATAACCCTTCGTGAAATACACTCATCTATTTAACTTTTAAACCGTTTAAAACAAAAAAATATATAATGATGAAACATGGCTAAACTGAAAGCCTTCTTGTTTGGCAAAATGCTAAATTAAAATTATTTATACGATTTTTCTAAAGTGCTCCGTATACTTTGTCCAGGAAAAGTAGAAAGAGCACGGTTTTGCTCTGACTGTTTGTGTTCGTTAAGTTCTTGCACTTACAAACATTATATTAATTAGAAAACTTGATCTATTACATAAAAAATGTATTCTGCTTCAATATGTAGTAAATGTGGTTAGATTTTTCGATAAAACACGTATTTTTTTTCACCAATTGTAATTTTTGACCAACTATATTATTATGTAGTTTAGCTATGTAGTCTCTTGTTAGAACTTTTTCTAGTTCGAATTTGCTAGTTAGAATCGTCTCTTTATAAATAGGATGTCCGAAACTAAAAACGGCCACAAAGTACCTACAGTTTCCTGTGGAATTCATAAATTTTTTAGACCTCCTGAAGTCCTTTCTATTCTAATCTTGAAGTTTATGGTTCGCCAAAGCGATTGTTGAGGAGAAAGAACCCTAAAAAATAAAAATCGGTTACGAAATGAAAACAAAATTTTCACCGTTTCGTACGACACAGTGGGCTGCAAAATTACACTTCAACCTGATGAAAAATTGAAAGCTGAACGGAACGCAACTGTCATTTGAACATATTACTTTATAATCTGTGGTAGCATTGCCAGACACAATGCTGTTCCGCTTTTTACCCCACTTTTTGAACCATGTATCCTTTATCAGTTTGCGGTGCCGCCGGCCGCTTTTTTTAAATCTGCTCGAAACTCGGGTTCAAAAAATTCAAATAATTTTTTGTCTCAAAAATATCCTGTTGGGTGGGTAGGCCATTGTGATTATTATTATGACAATTGTACGAACTTAGATAAGTTCCAAACTTCCAATCCAACAAACTTATGACGTATCTACATACGTTGTTGTAGGATCGTTGTTGGATTGGATCGTATCTAAATACGTTTGTTTGATTCATGGATTACTAAGACTATGAATATGACTACGATGACCACTGTGGTGCAGTCACCGCAGCAGTGGTATTGTAGCGCATCCTTCCATCCGAGAGGTCCCGCGTTTGTCAAGTCCCGGCCTGAGAAAAAAAAAACTCCAGGTCTTGGATGTTTACATGTTTGTGATGTTACTGTTTCTGGTTCCCACGACCCAGGGTATCCTAGTGTGGGGCTAGAAGAAATATTTATGTGCCTGTATGTAAATGCTTATGTTTATCTTGTGGTTGCTAACCGCAACTTAAAAACTTCCTTGCATTATTTTAGAGGCGTAAAATTTACATAAAATAATATGGTGGTAATTAATTATAAAACAAAATAAAATAAATAGACTTACGCCCGCTATCCCGTTATTGTAATTAATTAAACTATGGAATATCGCTTTTTTAGTTAGAAAATCCGCGTTTTTAAGCACTGCTACTGTATTTTCAATCTCTCCATCTGGCAGCACTATACAGCAACATATAATATAGTCTGTGAATTCTGTTGTTGCGTTTGTCGAATGTTGATTGTTGCGGTCACTTTTTTTTTCAGATTTTTACACAAGTCTCCCATTTCATTGCTTACAGTTGTCTGTTCAATAACTCATAGAGACACATTGTGAGAGATCGATTCAAATCCATGCCGAGCCAGGAGCCAGTTCAGCGAATACTAGAAAAACTAAGACTTAACCTATACGTGTGCAAAAAGTATAAAAAATGGGAGTAACTGTGTAAGTACATAATATTTTGATAGCCAGCGAATGAATTATGACTAATGAATATTGATGAAACGAAAGAGATCTGTCAGGATCGTGGCAAATGGTAGATCCTGGTCTCTGTCAACCCCTATTGGATACAGGCGTGAGTTTACGTTATGTTGTGTGTCTGGTATCATTGAATGATCGTTAGATATGTAAGTCTGCAGTCTGCTATGATTTTATACTGTCTGACTTGCACAGGCAACAATGGTCTTTCCCTTTATGAAAAGCTGTTGTGATTCTTCTTCGTTTGTGTCGAAAGCGTAGATACTACAACAAATAGTAGTTTAGGAGAGTTGTTACCTTATTAAGTAACAATTTAGGTAACAGTCTTATTTGTTATAAATCTATTACACTGAAACTCTTATCTCAGTAAAGTAAAATTGTATTTCGCATTTCTTGTGCTCCCAAGAAGCTGGAAAAAAGTATTTTTGTGTTTTTTTTTTAATCTACATTTTTTCTGTGGTTAAATAGCAATGTCATTTCAATCTAAGTTTGATGCAGGCTCCCCAATGAAATAAAATAAACTCAAATTTATCTATGCCCAAAAATTTACTGTTATTAGGCAAACCCTCTCATCTATCCATACATACTTCACTTTCATCCGCTCTGTAATATTAAAAAAAAAAAAGAAAGAAGGTTAAGGTGACAATTTAATATTTTTTAATGTCAACCAACTAAATTCAGGCTAATAGCCAATGTAGCGAAATTGTAACGCTACAACTCTGGGCCTTTGTCCACATTTATTGTAGCCCCCTTCTAGGCCTTTCAACTTGGTGGCATTCTATGTTCATGTTTCGTAATTCAGTTTAATGAACGATACAAATCAAACATAGGTCACCATTTCCAGAAAGATCTCTAGATTATTATATCGAAGAAGTGGCCAAAATACTCAATACCATGGTTGTTTGTCAACCTATGACCGACAACCTCTGTGGAGCAGTGGTTAGTGCATCTGACTACCATGCGAGAGGGCCCGGGTTTGAATCCCGGCTGGGGACAAAAAGAAAACCCAGGTCTTGGATGTTTACATGATTGTGACGTCGCTGTTTCTGGTTCCCATGACACAGGGTATCCCAGTGTGGGGCCAGAAGCAATGTATGTGCCTGTAGGTAAATGTTTTCTTTCTGATTGAGATAGTCTGTGCCTTGCAGTGGAACTTACATTATGCGACTAAGATATCTACAATCTTACCAGGCTTCAGCAGTTTCCGGTGCCGGATAACAAGACGGGCACCTACGTCATAGAGCTTCTGACCAAACGTATCCTGGCTTTGGGGGCCTCACAGCAGGGACAGTTTCTGGTTGACTGTGAGAGCTACTTGTCGCATCCGCAGATGGGTAAGTGTTCTGTGAGAGTTTTAAACATTTGTTGGTGTAAAACATGTGGTTATTACAGCACGGGATATTAATTAAGTCATAAAATTGGTGGTGACATCAGTTAGACAGTCAGTTAGTTATCAGACAGGACACTTTCTTCAAGCTTGGCACCATACTGGACCAGAGTAGCTGAGGATTGAGCTCAGTGAAGAGAGCTGGAGAAGGCTTATGCCAAAAGGCATGCCAATTTGCGAGGCATACTATAAATAACTTGAAATATGTATTACCTTGAAATATGAAACTTATAGCAAATTCGGAATAAAAGGGCCTATTATACTATTAAAAACAAAGCTCATATATGTATTTATTTCCCGATTGTAGGTACAACGAAAACAGTACACATACTGCACAATTCGGAGCAACCGGCTTCGGTGTTCTCAATACTCGAGAGTGGCAACAAGAACATTCATGTGATAGCCGACGGACTGTTCGACTTGCTGATGATGAAGGTAAATTAACCGGCCAAGTGCGAGCCGGACTCGCGCACGAAGGGTCCCGTACCATTATCTGTACAAAATTTTGATATTAAAAAAAAATAAACTAACGCCCGTTATCCCCGAGGGGGTAGGCAGAGGCACCAATCACTAGAACTGGGCCCACGTGTTGCCGAGTTTATTAGGTCCCAAACGAGACAAGTGGCAAGCCTGACGCCGTTGTCCGGGCACAATTTATCAGCGAACAGTGTTGCTGTACAAACAAACTAATTTAAAAGTCATTGGTACATGCGCGGTTCGAACGCTAGCAAGGGTCAACCCCACAAATATTAATATCGAATAAAAAACTGCAAAAAAAGCACTCGCATTTTTGTCAGTAGTAACATAATATGTATTTAGTAAGATTGTTATCCCAACGAGCAATGAAGAGAGCTGATCGATCAGATCAGGAATAAAGAGATCCGCAGACGAACCCGAGTAACTAATATAACTCAATTCAGTTGAAGTGGCTGAGGCGTTAGGAGTCAATGGTGGCTCGGCACCGTACACTACTGTTTGGAGCCCCTTATGTGGGGTTTACACGGGTGACTAATACCGCACGATTTTTGCCACACGGCTGAAATCGACCGTATAAATAGCAATTCGGCTAGGCTGCAAGTGACTAAAATCGCAGGCCCCAAAGTTGGGTGCTTGCCGACTTTGCCGCGCGGCAAAAAGTCGCATACGGCGGGTGACTAAAATCGACCGTGTAATCGATCAGTTGCAGGCAATCGCCCGCCGCATGAGGGTGTTATTCGCGCACGTTGTTCAACTACCGCGATTCTACGTACAGATCGTTCGGTTAAACAACCATGAATAAAAATAATACCGTACAGTTTTTGGAATACTATGAAATGCTTATACTCAGTACTCAATACTTTATTGCTTTCCACAAGTTTTTTAGTTGTTACATTATAACTTAACAGTTATTTAATAAGTTCTTTGTGGACCCTGTAGGGCACGCAACATTTTCAAGTGCTATATAAAAGTATGCATTACATTAACTTAAAATTAATAATTGAATTAATTATCATGCAATTTTAGTTAATTATATTTACCGAGATTCATTTATACAATTATTTATCTCATTTCATCTATATTATCTTTTAAATATTCTTCTATTGTATAATAACATTTAGAAATTAATATTTTCTTTAAATCTTTATTGTAATTGTAGTCATTATTCAATTCTTTGAGGTGATTTGGGAGTTTATTATAAATTTTTATAGCCATTACCAATGTACTGGAAGAGTGTAATTGCATTCGAGAGGTGGGTAATAACAATTTATTTTTGTGTCTTATGGGTCTTATAGTGACATCTTCTTTTTTTGTGAAAAGTTCTTTATGTTGTCTGACGAATTTTGAAATTTCTAATATGTAAATAGATGGTAAGGTAAGTAGATTATAATTTATAAAATATGGTTTACAACTGTCTGTAGTTACTATATTTGCTATTATTCTAACCAATTTTTTTTGCTGGGTGAAGAGTTGCGGTGCGTCTGTACTGTTACCCCACATTATAATTCCATACGACAGCCAGGCGTATGCGTATGCGTAATAAGTTACGAGTGCTGTTTGCACATTAGTTGTTTTTTTTTACTTCTCGAAGGCCGTATGCGAAGGATGACAATTATGATTTATTTTTTTGTATATGTGCTTTCCAATTTATGTGTTTATCTATAATTAATCCTAACAGTAAACGATACATCTATGTCTAGTGAGCGTTTGAAAGTTAGTGAGGGTGGAAAGTTACAATTTTTGTTTTTTGGAAGTTAATTTCTAAATTGTGTTTATTTAGCCATTCATTCGTATGAAAAAGCATAGTATGTAATTTTGAATTTATGATTGTGTCATCTTGGCATGATGTGAGCAGAGAGATATCGTCCGCGAATAAAATACATGAGTCGTCCAAAATTTTGGGTAAATCATTAATATATATTAAAAATAATAAACTACCAATAACACTGCCTTGTGGAATAGAAGCATTAGGTAACAATTATAGGTTCTGACCTTATATTTTATTCACCCATTCTGCTCAACATTTTGGAAGAAAATGACCGAGCCACAGGCTATTTTAGTCACCTGTGTAAATAAGGCAAGTGATGCGTGCGACTGAATGGGCGATTTGTGAAGCCCCACGGCTAAAATCGACCCGTGTCGACCCCTTTAGATTTAAAAAACGGATGTTTTGTTTTTATTTTATTTTTCTTGTTTTGTTGACTTTTGTGTAGTTTGTTTATTACGTATTGTGTCTAGATTGTGTTTCTGTGACAACACTAAGAAGTCTTCTTTCTTTCTTCTTCCTAAACGTCAGCAGCAGTCTTGACTTTACGCTGCGTATGTTTTCCCTTCCACCAGCTATCACACCAGTACACGAGCAAAAAGCAGACGAAGATTGAGAGCCGTGGTCCAAGGTTCGAGCTCGGTGACTTCTGTGTCAAGCTCGGCTCCGTCACCATGAACCAGAATTTCAAGGGGGTGCTCGTTGAGGTAAGACATCGAAAATCGATTACAAATTATACATTTAATTGTTTTCATAATTAATTTTTAAAGCGAATCGCTCGTAGCCCCGGTTGCCTGAGTGACGAAGTTCTATTTTTTTTTTCTTGCACTACCTGTCGCCAGTCTCTTCAAAAACAGAAGTTTCATCATCAACCCATATGTCCCCACCGAGGGGCACGGGTCTCTTCCCTGAAGAAGGTATAGGCCATACTCCACCACGGGGGCCGAGTCCGGATTGGTGGAGGCTTGTAAGACTAGTGGCTGGTCTTACTGTCAGAAGTTTTCAAGCCTCCCTAAGGCCTCTGACTTGGCTTAACGACTGCCTTCTATCGACGGCAGCCGGTACCAACTGCATCTATGGACTGAACGCGCCGTATGTTGCTGTGATCGTTTAAGATCACGCAGGCAGCCTAGGCTACGAGCGATACCCTTTTCAGTAAAAATAAATAAACAAGTTGCCTCACTCTTCTTAGGTGGAGTACCGGCCTTGCGTGATGGCGAACGCTGTGTGGGGCCTACTCCGCGAGTTCCTACAAGGTTTACTCGGGGCCTCGGCGCCCGTTCAGCCGGCGCAACACTTTCTCAGCCGCTTGAACGAGATCTACACCCCAGTTGATACACTCTATCAGTACCTAGAGCACTTTGCAGCCTACAGGAAAACCACAGGCCTCACCCGCGCGTAAAATACCCCAGTCAAATGACTCGGTTCTCGGCCTGCAGCAGCGGAGTTTGGCCTTCGGCCTCAGTGATACGAGCTCGGCCTTCGGTTTTGCTATCAAGATAGATGAATGGGACGAAACAATCAATGTGTCAGTGAGTTAGTGCGTGAAGTAATCAGTGCATCAATGAAGTAATGTATCAAATGAATCTATATGTCTAATCATTTTCTAAGCCGCATGAAGTAGGTCTTCACCAACATGATCCATCCATTTAATCTCCAAATTAAATGGTGTTGCACTCTCTCTATATTCCACTCTATATACGAGCTCGGCCTTCAGTAGAACAGAGTCCCACTAGGACGAAACAATAAAAGTGTCAGTTCAAGGAAACAGCGAACAAATATACATACAACCCAGTTGGTATACTTTACCAGAAACTTAAGCACTTTACTATGTGCATCACCTGCGCATTTAATAGCCCAGTTCAATGATGTTGGACTCGGTTTCGGCGTTCGGCCTCAGTAATACGACCTCGGGTTTCGGCTTTCTACTTATATAGATCCATTCATGGGACAAACAATCAATGTGTCAGTGAGTTAATGCGTTAATGATTCAGTGGATCAATTACATAATATATCAATCGCAATTTGCTAGTTTTATTTCAGTAGATGTGAGGTATTGCAGAGTTAAATAAATTGTATTTTAATGTGTAGGTAGGTACTCAAAGAGGCCTAGCATGGGAATTCATAACCTAAGACAAACGGACAAAGGGTCATGCATGGCGTGGATAGGTAAATAAATGCAAAGTAATATTAATGTAAAAAAAAATTGTGTTATTTAAGTCCAACCCTAAGATAAGTTTAGAATACCTATACAATGTGGGTCTGTAATATTGTTTTACTGATGATAATAAAATAAGAAAATTGACTATTTTTTACACTGGGTCTCGTTTTCGTCTCAATTGACTCAACCAGCTTTGTTCCTTATCGGAGTTTAGTACTTAGGCACCATTTGGTTTCGCTCCAAATTCTATGCAACTTAAACGCAGCTTAGTGACAACTGAAGTTTAGTTCGGTGTGTGGAATGTTCATAATATTCAAAATCTTACAATAATTTAGTCGCAGATATAATATCAGACCGTTCGCACAAAAATGACCACTATTACGAAGTATTTCCTGTTAGCTGTTGTTTGTTGACAATTTTATTTGTTATGTTGATAAATAGCCAGCTAGGTATGCACTGAATTGAATCACGTAGTAAATGAGAGGTTCTTAGTATCATCAAGTTACCCAAGTGTTACAGTTTCCATCGAAGTGTTCATTGCAGTGTTTTATTTATTTTTCTATTTTTGAGTCTCGCTGTTGGAAACGTCCTCCCCACTTCAGTCCGTAGTATTCATTCCTGGGCCACACGAGAATAAAAAAAATATTTAAAAATAAGTAAAATGATGGTTAACATTTTATCGAACAACTCCTATATTTAAATTTTTTATCGACAAAATGGTAACAACAGTGAAATGGTAAAACAGGAAATACATATGGTTTATGTGCAAGAAATATTTAACATTCAAATGCAGATGAAATTGTTACTAATAAAGTGACAATCCAAAAGATTAGTAGTAAGCAAAGTAGGATTCGTACTTATTTAGTTTTTCAGACGAAATGCTCGTAAGATTAGGAAGGCTGATAATTTTAACAGGTAAGTTTGGTTTTTGTTAAAAATTTTAAAACGCATCAGTAAGAAAGCAGGCATAAAAAAAAGTTTTAAAAAGCTCTAAAAAAATGTTTGTCTATTTTTTATTTATTTATTTTTTATTTTATTATATTATTTTTTATTTATTTTTATTCGCCTCATATTTTTGGTAATGTACACGTATGTACCTATAATACAGGGTGTTGATTTGTACAGTTTAGTCCGACTCAGGGGTGGTTATTTACATGATACTGAAGCAAAAACATATTATTTGAATTTTAGTGAAATGACGCTACAATTTAAGATTGAGAGAGAGTGAGGAATACAACCTAGGACTGTGCCCTGTGCTAGGGTTGCCATTAGTTACGGAATATGAGTGCTGGTTGCCTATATTCTATACGTGTTCCAGTGACACTAGCACCATTCGCTAACGCGGTGGATATAGATGTCTTACAATGCGGCGTGGATATGCGTCAGAAGGTGGATACGGGCAGAGTGGCGCTCAGCGACTATCCTTGGTTGGGCGTCTTGTACTATGAATACAGTGAGTATCGTAATTATAAACATTTAAACCGGATCAACTTAAGAGTGTTGTTTTATCGGACGAGTCCGACCAGGTTTCGCTCCGATTCGCAGAGCTTAATCATGGTGAGTAGAGACGAAGCTCACAGTGAGTATCCTCTGTGCCTCGACTCTGATAGGGTGTAACCAAAATTCCCATAAACATCCAAAAATGTGGGCACCTTTTTGTAATTAATAGTAATTTTGCACAACTTTTTTTTCAAAATAAAAAACTATACAATTACACAACGTGAGTTTGAGTTTTACTATATGGGGAATTTAGAATAGAAGTCGTGAAAAGTATTTGTGATAGCTGTTCCATGTATTTTAATGGCGTGGTAACTTTAGTGAAGAATAATATTCCTTGATGAGGGCAGGTCAGAGACCTCAGAGAGATATACTTTGGACAAACGGGATATGCTAGCTAAGGACAAGATAACATAACATAACATTTTACATACAGGCACATACATTGCTTCTGACCCCACACTAGGATACCCTGTGTCGTGGGAACCAGAAACAGCGACGTCACAAACATGTAAACATCCAAGACCTGGGTTTCTTTTTTTTTGTTTCCAGCCGGGATTCGAACCCGGGACCTCTCGCATGGTTAAAAGTAAGTATGTACTTAGGTACTCGCTCGTAAGCAACATACGGCACGTTCAGTCCATGGATGGGTCACCGTCTGTGACTAACGCTGGTGGCATTTTTTCCGAGCGATTCCGAGAGATGCTTCGCAAGGCACGTTAAGCAGTTGGTGCCGGCTGCCGTCGATAGATGGCAGTCGTTAAGCCAAGTTGGATGCCTTAGGGCGGCTTGAAAACTTCAGTTAGACCAGCCACTAGTCTTACAAGCCTCCACCAATCCGGACTTGGCCACCGTGGTGGAGTATGGCCTATACCTTCGTCATGGAAATGACACGTGCCCCTCGGTGGGGACATAATAGGTTGATGATGATGATGAATGATGAAATGATAATTATTACATTTTTGTATTAGAAGAAAATTAATTTCAAGTCATTTTGATTTAGGTACTAATTACTACCATTGAGTCCGACATGGACTTAACTATACAAAAAAAAATTCATAAAAGTTTCCGGCACCAATGTCAATAGCAATGAAGTAAATCTTTCATCTTTGTACATTTTGTGATCCGCCTTCTAGGGTTTACAGTGAATCGGGGCCATGTTTACCTTACAGCTAATAAAGTCACATGAAGACGGGCGCAGACAGATTTTATAAGTCATATAAATAGTGACATAAGTCACTAGCCATTTTTACCGGATTTGCCCTTGCTCTTTCAGAAACGGTTTCTTTCGTTCATTTTATCCAGCGTCCAAAAATGTCCACCGAGTAGGTACTTGTCACGGACTCGACGCATACGTGTGTGGTCATTTGTTGCCCGGAAATTTAGTCTTCTTTCTTTTTTCTTCTTCCCGTATCATATAATGGACTCCCCGTACTTTTGTCCAGTCTAGTCTTTCCGTGTCCTCGGTAATTTGGGGGACTTTTTGTACCGGGTACTTTTAGTCCTTTGTGTGCGTTATTCGATACAATTTAGAACAGATCTATATCGATGAATAAACGATGTTTTCCATCAATATGGACAAAAAAGTACCCAGTAAGTACGGGGACAATAAGTACGTCGTCTGCGCAGGCCTTAACTGTGATTGAACTACAATGCACTAAAAGAATCGAGGCCCCAGCCAACCCCTTCGGTATACAGGCGTGAGTTTAAGATAAGATAAGAATATTCTTTATTGTACCAGGAAAACACATACAAACCATAAGCAAAGATACAGTGCAATTGGCGGCCTAAGGGCGTTTCTCCATTTCTCCGGTCCGGCAAACGTTAACACACAAGAATACTAGTTAGCTTCTCCACTACTCCGGCATCCGGTTTGTAACGGTCCGATAATTTGCTAGATCGGAACGGTATTTTACCGGTCAAAAGTAATCGACGTACAAAAACAATACACGTTTTTGCACCGCGCATACAACCCAAAATTGTTCCCGTAGGTACTATTTTATTTACATTAATAGAATGTGTGAAAAACGTCCCCTGCCTCGAATAGAAAAACCGAGGAATTTTAATAAAGCACTGCGTCACGTCCATTGCCGATTATAATCGGATGAAGTGGAGAAGCATGATCCGGCATCCGTTTCTCATGACTGATTCCGGTTCCGATGCCGCACCGGAGCTGTGCAGAAAGGGCCTTAGGAGTTTACATCCGTATGTGTCTCCAGTGGCGGACCGAGGAGTCAACCGGGCTGTGACGACTGTGGTTCTGATCCAGGCCGAGTTCGTGCTGGCCCCCGCCGCCGACGTTGGCCCCATGCCAAAGGAAGACTTCACGTGAGTTACAAACAGATAACCACTGTTAGACCGGGAAACTCGGATAATCATGAGGGGGCCTACATCCTGCAGTGGGTGTCAAATGGGTGATGATGATATGATGACGAACAACTGCTTTAAATTATAGGATGAGGACGACCTCTGTGGCGTAACGGTTAGCGCATCTGCTTACCATGCGAGAGGTCCCGGGTTCGATCCCCGGCTGGGGAGAAAAAAAAAACTCCAGGTCTTGGATGTTTACATGTTTGTGACGTCGCTGTTTCTGGTTCCCACGACACAGGGTATCCTAGTGTGGGGCCAGAAGCAATGTATGTGCCTGTATGTAAATGTTTATGTTTTATGTTTAGTAAAACTTTCTTAAATGCGGAATAAACAACAAAAACTGGAAAAGCGGTACCAGGGCAAATGGAGCCCAAATATGTTAGCAGATTACTGCTGGACAATTAAAAGGGACCAACCAGAAGCTAAATATTCAAGAAAACCTTAGATTTATTAGGTCATTTATAAAAAAAAACACTTTTGATTTATGTACGAGATGTGTTTTTTCTTAATATTTTAAATTACTCACAAGAATTCTCCTTGATTAGTCAACAGAATAAAATCCTCGTCTAGCAAATTTTTTTGAACTGTTTATTTTTTCTTACAATGGCCAATTAAAGTAATAAATAACAAAAAAAACCGTGTGGCACGACAAAGTTAAAATTTTGTTGACCAGTGATCGTTGATGATTTTTGACAAATGCATCATCGATTCAAGTAGTTATACGGTCCCCAGAGCAAACGTTCGCATCCTTCTGGGCCACGGCTGGGAACGCGAGGGGGTGCGCGCGCGCAGCTTTGTGCTGCACCCCGAGTACGAGCAATCTCGCCATACTGTGGCATTAGTGCAGCTTGTCCGCGCTATACGGACGCGTATGTATTTAATTTTCAATCGGCTTAAAAAAATGGAGGAGGTTCTGGATTCGTCGGGGTTTTTTTTAAATACTTATTTTTGAACTACTATTTTTTTCAACTCGCTCTTCATCGATGCGGTCCTGGTCTACGATTGTTGCTAATTTATTTTTTATTTTGCAGCCAAACTGAGACCTGCCTGCCCTCCACCAACGAAACTGAGGGATCCTGAGTTTTACATTATGAGATTCGATGATGGTAGGTACGGAAAATATTTATTTTTATTTTATAATATAGAGATGTATTACAAAGGGCACGATAAAGAGTACCCGAAACCGACGTGCGTGCATGCAACGACTAATTAATGTTGATAAAGCGAAAGTGATTTGTCAGGATCGTGGCAACAGTCCATGGTTTCTGCCTACCCCTCTGGGATACAGGGCTGAGCTTATGTAAGTGTGTTTGTAAGCGGATAGGGGATGTCGGTACACTCTGTGTAGTTTCGGGGGTCTGACACATTCGTCCTGAACGTTAAACGAGCTTCGATGAAGTGTAATTTCATTGTTCAGTTTGCAGACTTTGAAGTGTAATTTCATTGTTCTGAGTGTAGACTACGAAGTGTAATTCCATTGTTCAGTTTGCAGACTTCGAAATGTAATTTAATTGTTGTGATTGTAGACTTCGAAGTGTAATTCCATTGTTCAGTTTGCAGACTTCGAAGTGAAATTTCATTGTTCTTTTTGCAGACTACGAAGTATGATTCCATTGTTCAGTTTGCAGACTTCGAAGTGTTACTTCATTGTTCTGTGTGCAGACTACGAAGTATAATTCCATTGTTCAGTTTGCAGACTTCGAAGTGTAATAAAATGTCATGGTTCTGTGTGCGGACTATACTTGAGCCATTACAAACGTGCGAACTGAGTCATAAACATTTGTATCAGACCTCTCTCTCACACATATCTCTCGTTCTCGGAACTCTCGTTCGCACTTTTATGACTTGGTTCGCACGTCATTGTAATGGCTCAAGTATAAGAAGTGTAATTTCATTGTTTTGTTTGCAGACTACGAATCTCTACGAAAAGAAGTAATGCTAGCAGATTACGTGCCCAGTCGGCTGTGCCAAAGTTTCTACGAAGAAACCAAGGTAGTTAAGTTTTCATGAAACTAGATACTGTTCGAAGTTTATTTTGACAGTTAACATTGTATTAAAACAAACTTATTAATATTATGTACTCGTAGGCAACGATTTTAATCTTAACTAAGAAAGATATTATTACAGCCACACCCTGTATATCATCAACCCATTGGTCCCAAGTCCCACCAAGGGGCACGGGTCTCTTGCCTGCGGAAGGTATAGGCTATACTCCACCACGGGGACCAAATCCGGATTGGTGGAGGCTTGTAAGACTAGTGGCTGGTCTTACCGTCAGAAGTTTTCAAGTCGCCCTAAGGCCTCTACTTGGCTTCACGACTGCCATCTACCGACGGTGCCTTGCGAAGCACGGAACCGCTCGGAAAAATGCCACTAGCGTTAGTCATAGACGGTCACCCATCCATGGACTAAACGCGCCGTATGTTGCTTAACCTTAGTGATCGTTTAAGATCACTCAGGCAGCCCAGGCTACGAGCGATTCGTAGTTACTTAGCAAAAACTCTCAATTCAGAAATTGCCCCTAAGGCTCAATTCCCACTGGCGCAGAGTCGAAGCGTCGCGTCGCGAAGCGAAGCGTCACGTTTTTCAACTGTTCTAAAGTCATCTCTATATCTCTATCAATACGGTACGAATTTGTGTTGCGAAAATTTGAAAACACTTAGCCACCCTCGCAGGCGAAGACGCGCGCATTCGCGCGCATACGCGCGTCGCTGAGCGTTTGCAAATTTTGGCAACAGAAATTCGTACCGTATTGATAGAGATATAGAGATGGGATTGAACTGGGATATTCGACTCTGCGCCAGCGGGATTGAGCCTAAGTGACCTAAAGCTAAACATTTCCGCAGCTGTACGCGCGATCCATGCGTCCCCCCCACGTGGCCTGCGCCATTTCCCTGCAGCACAAAAACTACTGCCTTTGGGAGACCAGCGGCGCGCTCGTCACTAGGGACGTATGGGGACGTTGGCAGTTGGTGAGACCGGTTTACTAATGTATTGCCAAAAATCGTTTCCCAAAGTATTACTTCCCAAACTATTTTCCGCAAATTATCACTTGGCAAAAAAACATTTCTCAAAACAACTTAAAGCAAATAAACAGTTAGCAAAAGTTATTATGGCAAGTTATTGTTTACCAAATAAATACTTGGTCAAAATTCATTTTACCAAGCATTATTCAGTCAAAAGTATCGTTTCTGTTTTCGATCTTATATAGAGAACCTAACGCTCCGACGCGCTCCGCTTCGCTACGCGCGTCGTCGCACCTATATTTCTGTTGACTTGCCAAAATAAAACGTTAGCATAATAAACGTTTGTCTTAATAAAACTTGACGCAGTAAAATTATGCGAAATGATAATTTGACCAAATGAATAAAATGCGAAATGAAAACTTGCTAAAGTTTCATTTGGGAAATGAAACTGATGCCATAAGTTTATTGGGAAGTAAAATTTGGCGAAAAATACTTTGGCTAAACGGCGGTATCCCGGTGAGACCATTTTGATGGCCTCTGTGCCAGTGTTCGCGCATCTACCTACCGTGCGGGAGGTCTCGAGTTCGAATTCTGGCTGGGGACAAAAAAAAACATTTTTGAGGCAACATGTAACATAACATAACATTTACATACAGGCACATACATTGCTTCTGGCCCCACTGTAGGATACCGTGTGTCGTGGGAAACAGAAACAGCGACATCACAAACATGTAAACATCCAAGATCTGAGTTTTTTTTGTCCCCAGCCGGGATTCGAACCCGGAACCTCTCGCATGGTAGGCAGATGCGCTAACCGCTGCGCCACAGAGGTCGTCAAGGTGTAGGTGATAACGTAGCTTTTTTAGCGCCGTGCGATCTCAATTGCACCAAATTGTATCGCTCCTAGAGTCCCTTTTTCTTTAATTGATTTTGCGGAGTGAATATTCTGTACCTGTACTATTATGTATTCTGTGCTACAGATTGTACGGAACCGTTAGTAGGCGACTCTGACTCACACTCGTAGGTACTGTCTTTTTCAATGATATATACAGTCGACAGCACGTCAACCTTCACATTTTAGTTGAAAAATCACTCGTAATGCAACGGAGTAGAGTGCGTGGGTTTATAGGATGATGTGCTGTCGACTACCTACTAACAACGGTTCATGTTAACATGGGACTCGTGTCCCCAGTTGGGGCTCGGCGTAAGGGGCCCCGGGTGCTCCGCCCCGTCCCGCTACATGGACATCGCTAGCTACATGCCCTGGATAGAACAAAGCTTCGCACTCTACGACCGCGTCACTATTTCGCGGGTCACACCGCACAAGTACGTGCTGCGGTCAGGTGAGTTGAGATGAGTATACATACATACATACATAAGCTCACGCCTGTATCCCAGAGGGGTAGGCAGAGACCAGGGACTGCCACCTGCCACGATCCTGACTGTTAAGAAAAGTTATTAATTAGATACAGCGACATCCTATTTTATTATATGTAGATCTAAATTTGTAGTGCCCTCCTTCATCCCTTAAGGACCTAAAGAAACTTCCCTTGTTTAGCCCCCTTCCATTACACCCTGACTGACAGACATGGCTTGGTACGAAAGCGCCGCCTCGCGACTAGAAGCGGAACTGTTGCCCTTGGATCGCCGCGACGCGCGCACGTTCCTGTGTTTTATGTGCTTTTTGCGGAAATAGTGCTTTCCCCTGGACTTTCTCTCAACTTTCAACGCTTCCACTGCTTGTGCTGTGCCTACTGAACTTGGTGCCATCCTGGATTCACGCTGAGCTGATACGCTGAGCTGAAGCGCGCTGCTGAATAAATGTAAGTACCTAGCCAGACTGACCAAACCTATCTTTGCGCACCTTTATTAGGTTCCTCTTCTGTGAATCATCCCCCAACCCTTAAGGTTAGTAGTATATTACTTTGCGACCCCCCTAACACCTTTCGTGTACACTGACAAACCACTTTCGCTTCATCGACATTCATTAGTCGTTGCATGCATGCACGCCGGTTTCGGGTACTTTTTATCTTGCCCTTTGCTAATACATCCCCTATTTGGTCGAAGTATGTTCGCCTGGGGCGTCCCTTACCGGCCCTTCCACTCACATTCGCTCGATATATTTGCTTCGTCAGTCTTTCTTCCTTCATCCTCTCCACATGTCCGAACCAACGCAACATTCCTTTCTCAATTCTAGTCACTACATCCTCTTTCAGTCCACAACGTTCTCTGATCACACTATTGCGTATTCTGTCATTCAAAGTAACACCACACATATTTCTCAAGGCCCTCATTTCTACTGCATTAATCCTACTTTCATGATTCTTCTGCCACACCCAAGTCTCGCTACCATACATCAGTGTTGGGACCAGCACACCGTTATGGATAGCCAATCTTGCCCTTTTGGAGATATTCTGGCTACTCACGAATACAATATAATCTTACTAATATTATAAACGTGAAAGTTTGTAAGTATGGATGGATGGATGTTTGTTACCAGTGGCGTAGCGTGCCTTGTCGGGGCCCCGTATAAAAAAATTGTTTGGAGGCCCTTATATAGGGGTAAAGATTTTTCACAAAAGAAAAAAAATATTGTGAAAAGAAATATTTATTTATCATAACATAATTTAACCATTTTACAAATAGAAATCAATTTTTTTATTTTTTAATCAAATTAGAAAGTTTTTATTTTTTTTCCTTACACACTTTGGGGGCCCCCGTGGCCCGGGGGCCCCGTATAATTGATACGGCAGATACGGCGGTAGCTACGCCCCTGTTTGTTACTCTTTCACGTAAAGACTACTGAATGGATTTTAATGAAACTTTTTAATGAAGCTTACACATCAGAATAACGCATAGGCTACAATTTATAAAGGTATTGTGTGAATTGTCTAAAATATGACGATAAGTGTCAAGTAAGTAGGAAAAAATGTATACCATCTGCGAGCTATTCTGGCGTGCGCTGCTAATCGCTCTGAAGTCGCCGGCCACCAGCTAGTACAATATAATATCATCACCATCAACCCATTATGTCCCCACCGAGGGGAACGAGTCAAGGAAGAGTCCCTGAGGAAGGCATAGGCCGTACTCCACCACGGGGGCCAAGTCCGGATTGGTGGAGGCTTGTAAGACTAGTGGCTGGTCTTACTGTCAGAAGTTTTCAAGCCGCCCTAAGGCCTCTGACTTAGCTTAACGCCCCGTGGTGGAGTATGGCCTATAACTTCCTTAGGGAAGCGACCCGTGCCCCTCGGTGGGGACATAATGGGGAGATGGTGATGATGATGATTATAATTCCGGTTACCTATTTTGTAATTCAGATCACCACTACATGCAGCGATTCGGCGATTGTGTCCCGGAAGAAATGAAAAGGATCCTCTACCGGGACAGACTTATATTGAAGAAGTACACGCGCTCCACGCTTTTCGAGGCTATTCAGTACAATGTGAGTTGACTTCGCATTTTACATGCATAACACAGAAATATGTACATCTGGGAGTGGTAACTAATATGGTCAACAAGATAGAAATCGGAAATTTATTTCAATGTAAAGAATTTTCCATTCTGTTATGTAGTGTTAGGTACCTGTTTATTTTATCATCAACCCATTATATCCCCACCGAGCGGCACGGGTCTCTTCCCTGAGGAAGGTATAGGCCATACTCCACCACGGGGGCCAAGTCCGGATTGGCGGAGGCTTGTAAGACTAGTGGCTGGTCTTAACGACTGCCATCTAAAGACGGCAGCCGGCACCCACTGCTTAACGTGCCTTGCGAAGCACGGAACCGCTCGGAAAAATGCCACTAGCGTTGGTCATAGACGGTGACCCATCCATGGACTGAACGCGCCGTATGTTGCTTAACCTTAGTGATCACTCAGGCAGCCCAGGCTACGAGCGATTCTGTTTATTTATTTCACATTAATAAAAATACATTAACATAACATAACATTTACATAAAGGCACATACATTGCTTCTGGCCTCACACTAGAATACTCTGTGTCGTGGGAACCAGAAACAGCGACGTCACAAACATGTAAACATCCAAGACCTGTACACAATCAAAATTCACATAAAGCTTCGTCAAAAATAACACGAAGAATTATTTTAGCGGGAAACTAAGTAACAAGTCAATCAAAAATACAACCCACATTCTGTTGTAGTACTTCTAATGTTAGCCAATGCCTTCGGACTGAATGTAGCGGAGAAAAAGGCAGCGAAAAAAACTCTATTCCGACCATTTTTTCTCAAATCACCTTAAATCTAATAGATAAGTTGGTATGAACGTCCATCTACCTAAGAAGCTTAAGACCCATGACAGGCCTGTCGCACTCCGCGTGTAGATATCGAACGCGTGAGTACATGCGGCGGCCACTCCAGAGTGGCTGATAAGTAGGGACTCACGAGCGAGCAGTGACGCGCGCGCGAGTTACGCGGTAGAAAGAGAGGCAACATGTAGGGGAATATAACTATAGCTTTTTTAGCGCCGTGCGATCTGAATTGCACCTAATAGGCTAGTTTCCTAAAAAAATGTAATTACTCCGTCTTTTAGATTATAAAAAAATATTGGATACGTATTTTTTCTTTTTTCGATTAAACAAAAAATAACAAAGATATAGCTGCATTTTGTAGCACTGAGTGACGTCACACGTAACTTCAATGGGCTATATCTTTGTTATTTTTTGTTTTTGTTATTTTTTGCATTTTGTAGCACTGAGTGACGTCACACGTAACTTCAATGGGCTATATCTTTGTTATTTTTTGTTTAATCGAAAAAAGAAAAAATACGTATCCAATATTTTTTTATAATCTAAAATACGGACTAAATAGAATTAAATTATTTTGACCCTGGAAACTACCCTATTGTATCGCTGCTCCCTTTTTCTTTAATTGATTTTGCGCGGTGAATCTTCTATACATGTACTATTATGTATTCTGTGCCCATGAGTGCAACCAACACTTGCAATGTCAAACATTATTTAATATTCTTACAAAAGTATTAAAACAACGACGCTGCGGCCAGACCCGCAACCTGCACCCGTTCACGAGCATAACGCAGGGGTCAGCCATCGCCAGTCTCAACCATAATATAGAGGGCGATAGGCGACCCGGCCACCGCACCGCCATTCGCTTTGGCAAACTGTACCTAATGTGAATCGGTAGTTTCAGAAAGAAAATTAGTCCAAATTTTGTGTGATAAAGATAAAGATAAAGATAAAGATTATTTATTTGTCAAACATGAGATATAAGGTTGTTACATTGAAATACGTCCTGTACATGTTTCGCCCATCGGGACTTACAAAATATTTAGAGAGAGCACCATCGTTTGTCATTAAAATATATCTCTATCACAAAATACTTTCCATACGAGCTATATTTACGTCAATTATGTTAAAAAAAAATGAAATATCAACTTGTCAAATATTAAAGTACATTTCAAAGTCAAGTTTGTGTGTAGAAGAGTCAGTACATAGTCATATAATAATAAATCAATCAGTTAGAAATTCTGTTAGCTTATAGTAGCATTTTTCTAGTAGCATTTTTTTCAATTTAAATTTGAATTGGCCCATGTCAAATTCTCGTATATCTCTTGGTATTTTATTGTAAATCATAGGCCCCATACAATATAGACTTTTATGCATAAGTGCGGTATTGGCTCTACGTATACATACTCTATTTTCATCCCGTTGTAAGCGGGTTCTGACTAGCGAGATCGGTCGGAAAATGCCTGGGTTCGATTTTACAAAGAGTGCTACATCTAAAATATACATTGACGGAAGTGTTAGAATATTGTAGTTTTGAAAGTATGGTTTACAACTATCCGTCTTTTTCAGTCCAAACATTGCCCTTAGACACCTTTTTTGTACTTTGAATGCTATCTCTCTGTCCGTTGAGTTACCCCAAAAGATCAGACCATACCGCAACAATGAAGCTACCGTGCCATGATATGCAGTAATTAGAGCATCAATATTAGTGACAGGGGCAAGTTTATAGAGGAGATAAGCAGACGAACTTTTTTGCAAAGTTCCGCAATATGCGCTTTCCAGTTTAAATTTCGGTCCACCGTTAGTCCTAAGAATTTTGTGGTCTCTACTTGTTGTATTTTAATATTTTCATAATGAATATCCAAATTTGCTGTTGGTAACCTTTGGCTAAATTGCATAAAATTAGTTTTACTTAAATTTACCTTCAAGTTATTATTGTTTAACCAAATTATAATAGATTGTAGAGTCCGATTTATATCACATTCGTAAAAAGTTTCTTGGTCACATTGGATTGTGACAGTGCTATCATCTGCAAATAGGGTCATCGGGTGTGGAGTGGCTCTGGGAAGATCATTAATGTACAGTAAGAATAGTAACGGTCCCATTACACTGCCCTGTGGGACGCCATGGCGAACTTCACGCTCACGTGACCTATAAATATCTTCATGTTTAGTTTTAGGATTGATTTTTGAGATTTCTGTACATTGTGTCCTGTTTTTAAGATATGACTCTATTAATTTCCACACATTTCCCCTTATTCCGTATGCCTCAAGCTTTCGCAGTAAGATAGTATGTTCTACGTAATCGAAAGCCTGTGTCATATCCATGTATAACGCAGAGACTGGAACTCTTGCATCTACACATGTCATAACTGTGTTTAAGAAATCGTAAACAGCCAGATTAATCGTCTTATTTTGCCTGAATCCCTTTTGTTCCTTAGTTAATATGTTATTATGTTCCAGATAGGCGTACATTTTCGCATAAATATATTTCTCAAAAATTTTTGCTATTATCGGAATAAGGGCAATTGGTCTATAAAATTCCATTAGGTGTCGGTTTTCTTTTTTAAAGACCGGTTTTATTATCGCTTGTTTCAAATTATTAGGATATATACCCGCTGCTATGCTTAGATTAATAATATGACTTAGATGATGGCAAATTTCTAGGGCTACGTATTTTATTATCTTTGTAGAGACGCCATCGTATCCCACACTGTTTGTATTTTTTAATGATTTAATTATTCTAAAAATATCGTATGGAATACTAGCCTCCATGAACATCGAATTACTACACGGTGTAATATAGGATCCTAATAAACGTGTGTGTGTGCCAGCATTGTCAATGGGCTTAATTTTGTCAATGAAAAAGTCATTAAATGCATTTGATATGGCTTGTGGATCTGTAATCGTCTTTTTGTCAATTTCTATTTTAGAGATAGAGTCTTTAGGTATGGTTTGCTTCGAACTATTTATTATTTGCCATGTGGCCTTAGACTTATTGTCCGACATTTTTATTTTATAATTATTTTGGGCGCGTTTTGTTAAACGTACGATTTTTTTGTAAATTTGTGTATAATTTTTAAAATTTGTTTTATTTAGTGTATTAGGTTCAAGTCTGTACAACCATAGTAACTTTCTCTTTTTTCGGCTGCAAGCTTTTATACCACGCGAAACCCAGCTAGGGCGTTTAACTGTTTTTATTGTGACTACTTTATAGGGAAAGCAAAGGTCGTAGAACAATCGAAATTCTTCTATGAATTCATTATACGCGGTGTTTGGGTCACTGGTTTCATATATTTTGGAAAAAGAAAGAGTTTTAATAATTTCCTTAAATTTCTCCATATTTTCTTTATTGTAGTCTCTCCGTTTGGTACGCCAAAAAGGTAGGAGGCAGACTTTTTTTGCTGGACATTTTAGCAGCTGAGCAGTATGGTCAGATAATGATAATTCTATCACTTCCGCTTTACAATTTTTTCTGAAGTCATGTGCAAAATTATCTATACAGCTTCCACTTACAAGTCTCGTTGGCTGTCTTAATTCTAGTTTTAGGTTAAAGTTCAAAAGTAAACACTCAAACTCTAGTTTAACAGCACTTTCTTTTAGTAAATCTATATTAAAGTCGCCAGCAACTATTAAATGCTTACGTTTCCTCGATAGTTCCAATAGCAGTCCGTCCAGGCGCTCGAAGAAGAGATTAAGATTGGCTGGTTTGGGCACTCTATATACACTTACAATTATAATTCCATGGGCGGTGAGTTCCACAGCACAACATTCAATTACACCACTTACTGACCGCTTGGCCACATCTGGAAGATCGGTGAAATCGTGTCCGTTTTTCACCAAGATGCAGGATCCTCCTCTCTTACTTTTTTTTCTGCTATAGAAAGCGGCTAAGTTAAAGTTCGGAACTGTTAAAAACTTTTCAGAGCCTAACTCCATGAAATGTTCCGTTAGGCATATTACATCCACGCATTTACCGTTATCAGACAGCCCTTCAAGGCAGACCGTGAGTTCATCCGATTTATTTAATAGACCTGCAATATTCTGATGCATAATATTAATCCACTTATTCACGAAAAAACGTACTATTTTCCTGTATGTCTTCTTCGTTCGGAGTATTTAATTGTGATTGGGATTTGTTGTTGAAGGTATCAATATCCTTTATTAGATTTTTTAAATCTCTAAATACGGTACACATTCCGGCATTATTTATTATTCCAGTATGCCTGGAAAACATCGTGTAGTCATATTTGAGGTTCTTGTTACAGTCTAAGAACCACGCATGTTCATGTGTTATTAAATCTAGGTAAATGAGGTTGTTGAAGTTTTCAACTCTCCAGTTGTACATGGTGGCAAATTGTGAATGTTTAATCGTCGGTAGACATATTATTATATTGGTATGTATCAATTCTTCCAGTGCCTTTCTAATGTAAAAGATGAGATCAAAGTAGTCCTTTGTTGTCTCAAAATCTTCTCGTCCAATTAATATTATGCAGTAATCGTCAAGCGTGAAATTTTTCACTTTATCTTTCAGGCCGACTAATTGATGTTTTGTTCCGCTGTGTGGCGTCAGAAAATGACATTTTTCAAATTCCGAACTTAATGTTGACTCAGCAATTGATGTGATACTATTAATATTATCACAACTAAGTATATGGATCTTCTTTTTTTTTATTTGATGGTCTGTTTGTACAGTCAGGTGGGATCTAGTGGTAGAACATTCTTGTTTTTTCGGATGTTTTGTTTTGACCTTATTTCGCTTACTTTTTTCCCTTGACGCCTCTCCGGTCGTTGGTATATTTTTCTGACTCTCCTGTTTCGTTGGTGTTTGCTTAAAATCTGTTTGTGTTTCTTGCGTGTTTGTTACAATATTTGATACTCCTTTTTTTGGCGTAAGGGTTTTTGTTTTAGTCTTTAACTTTTTGACCGGGCTGGCTGTTACTTGTTTGTAGAGATCATTTTTTTTTATCAGGTCTTCATTGATCTTTCTTAAATTACTATTTTCGATCGTGAGGGATTCGATTTCCCCGTGGGCACTACTAAGATCGAGAACAAGTTTCTCTATCTGTTCTCGTAATTTTATAAGTGATTGACTTATTGTTGTCTATGGTATCCTTGAGGGTAGATCTAAAGATCCCTATAGAAAGAACATTAGTCCAATGAATATCAATTGAACCACGTGTACGTACTACGTGTCAGTAGACGCAGAAACAACATTGGTCCCACGTCGGGTCAGTGTTTTATGTCTACTGCAAAGTAAGCAGATTGCGACTAATGTTCTTTCTGAAACTACCGATTCATGTGGCCTCCACACTGCTCGCGAAGTTGACCGAGGTTAGGCGAATAAAGGTGGTGTGGAGAGGCACTTCGTCTTACTTCGTCCAACCTCGAGTGTGTAGTTCCAGATTACTTTGTCGAGGAACTTCCCGAGTAGTCTGGAGGAGGCATAATAATAGATTGGTTTTTGGTATGCAGTCACAGCCAATAATAACAGGACAGTGCACATTCCACAGATGACTCTGCGCCAGGCCGTCCGCTTCACGTGCTTGACCATGGAGCTGATAAACGCTTCCAGCAGATCAGAAATCATCGTACGGCACACCTGCCCGAAGGCTAAGTCTGGGGGATGCTATGAGTTTAAAGGTATTTCGAAAGATATACAGGTCCTCAGGTCCCATAATTTCTATGACTAACGCTAGTGGCATTTTTTCGAGCGGTTCCGTGCTTCGCAAGGCACATTCATCAGTTGGTGCCGGCTGCCGTCGATAGATGGCAGTCGTTAAGCCAAGTCAGAAGCCTTAGGGCGGCTTGAAAACAACTGATCTGACAGTAAGACCAGCCACTAGTCTTACAAGCCTCCACAAATCCGGACTTGGCCCTCGTGGTGGAGTATGGCCTATACCTTCCTCAGGGAAGAGACCCGTGCCCCTTGGTGGGGACATAATGATTATGATGTAGTTTTTACGACCTCTGTGGTGCAGCGGTTAACGCATCTGCCTTGCGAGATGTCCCGGGTTCGAACCCCGGCTGGGGAAAAAAATCCCGGTCTTGGATGTTTAAATGTTTGTGATGTCAATATTTCTGGCTCCCATGACACACAGGGTATCCTAGTGTGGGGCCAGAAGCAATGTATGCGCCTGTATGTAAATTTTTATGTTTGTTTCCTAATTGGTGATGTCCGTGCCCGGTTTGCATAGCATAGGATATGTCCTAGTTAAGGACAACACATATCCTATGCTATGCAAATGGATCCTGCAGTTGCAGATCCTGGTGGTTGAAAAAACCGCACAAATTTCCCTTTCAGATAGCGTCTTCGACCTGGCAGTGTTCCTTATATATGGAAAATCCTGCGTATTCGAGATGGTGGCATACGGCCATCCGATCTCGATGACGCTGATCGATAAGCAAGTCTGGAAGTGGGAGGAGGGCTCGCACTACCCAGACTTCAGTTTGACTCGCACTGAGTACAGGTCAGTAGTACTTAAAGTCTGTTTTTTCATGCAATGCAAAAAAATATAACTGTTACGTTGACATCTCAATACAATCCAAAGGCTGTCAATGTCTGAATGTTGCTAGTACGCAAAAACCAAATGACCCCAGTTTACTTAGATAGATAGATAGATAGATAAAAGATTTATTTCCATAGGACACACACACGTACATATATCAACAAATGAAATCACAAAGTAACAGCAAATTATTAACACTGACAAAACAGAAACAGAAACATACATAAGCAATACAAGCATTTATGTGATAGGAGAACCATTTTCACTTCCAAGTGAAAATGGTTTGTGCTCCGTAGGTGTTTTTTTTTAGACTTTGCTCTTATGAGGAATTAAATTTTAATGTCTTTTATGTGATAAGGATTTTGGTCACACGAGTCTTCTATTCACGGTAAAAGAAAATCTACCGAGTAAACCTATATATTTTATAACGGTAACACCGCGTCATTTTTTTTGCATTGAATTAAAAAACGGACTTTAGAATAGTAAAGTAAGTAAAGTAAGTAAAGTAAAAAGTGTTTATTTGACCAAAAACTTACACATATTAATGCGATTTCCGACTCCTAAACTAGGATTTACCTGTATCTTAGGAGTTGGACCTCTTTCGACAAACGGCTTAAATAATTAACAAACTAGTTATCTAGACTTAAAATGAGAAAGGTAGATTCAGCAAGACAATTAGAATTCATGAATTAACACTTCTAAACGGGTTAGTATTGAAATAGATAGATAGATAGATAGAATATTCTTTATTGTACTCATAAATAACATTTACAAATTATGTAGTTAAGTAGTTATGTAAAGTAAGGATTCTTCATACAAAACTCCAATCACTTGGAGTTTTGTATGAAGAAACCGAAATAGTTACCCATGACTTAACATAAAGTGGTGCATACAAAAATTATTTGAAGTAGCATTAACAGGAAACTGCTTGACTCCACCTAACCCTACGACTATGTCTTGGGATCAGTAAATACATTTAATCATTAGGTGAGTCCCAAAAAAAAAAAACAAAAGAAAAAATTTACAATTAAAACAAATTGAAAGCTCAAGAAATTTAGATATTGTGTGGTACGGAGTATTTTTACATTGTGTTCAACATAACCATAGCGGCGTAAATCAACTAATTATAGAGAGTAAGTTCTCTGTATCAGAGTATGACAAAGATAGGAGCCATGCTTTTGTTTTTTGTTTGACCTCATAAGTTCGAAGAGGGCGAATGAGTAATTTTTTATTGACTATATTGTATATCCGAGGGCTAAGGAAAAAGTAGTGTTTGGCGGCTGAGCTAGTATGATGTGGGAAGGTCTGACAAACACGATATTTTTTTCGTTTGTCTGCTTTTTGGAGTTCAAATGATGCTGAGGTGTGCTTACGTACGATGCAATTTAGTACAAAGAGCTGTCTCACAGTGAGTACCTGCGTATCTGTATACAGAAGGGAAGTTGAATATCTAAAGGGTTTTCTGGTCATCACTTTGAGGACAGCCCTCTGTGCTCTTTCTAAGGGAAGCAGTAGGGTCTTTGATGCCCCACCCCAAGCAGTAATGCAATAACTTAAAATAGACTGGGCTAACGCATAGTAAATAGTAATAATGGTTTCGAAATTAACAGAATTTCTGAGTCTTTTAAATACAAATATAAGTTTGCGACACCGTCCTGTCAGATTTTTTATCTGTTTTCTCCAAGAGAGTTCTGAATCAAGAGTTACTCCGAGATATTTTATATTATCAGTTACTTCTAAACTTAGGCAATCACAAGCAGTTTGGAACTGGCCGCACGAGTGTGCTCTTATGGTAAGATCCAAGGATCTTAAAGAGCAAGCACGAAAACATAAAGGTAAGCATTTGGTCTTTTCAACATTGAGAGTTAGCAGGTTTTGTGAAAGCCAATCCATCACAATTGCAAGTGCTGATTCGGCATTTCGGCAAGTTTCAGTCCAGTTTGAACCCTGTATCAAGAGAACCGTGTCGTCTGCATAAGTTATGATTTTGCAGTCAGGTATGAGTAAATTACAAAGTTGATTTAAATATACTGTGAAAAGGGTTGGTCCTAGTATAGACCCCTGGGGAACACCGTACGCTAAGGAGCACTCGTCACTGAGTAATTCATCAACTTTAACTACTTGTGTCCTGTTCAAGAGATAGTCACGAAAGATATCCAACGCTACTCCTCTTATTCCTATAGCCTCCAGTTTGTTTAGAAGGAGAGGGACAGAGACAGTGTCAAATGCCTTAGAAAGGTCAAGGAAAACGCCCAAACACTTTATTTTGCAGTCCAAAGCCTTTGAAATATTTGTAGTTAGTTCAATTACTGCATCTTCAGTGGATCTGCCCCTTCTAAAGCCATACTGGTTTCCTGATATTATACAGTTATTTTCAAGGTAACAAGTTAGTCTGTTATTAAGTGCTTTTTCCAAAATCTTAGATAACGTGCTCAGGACAGATATTGGCCTATAGTTATTGACACTGTCTCTGTCCCCACTTTTGTAGATAGGATGGACAACTGCTTTTTTAAAAGTAGTAGGAAATATTCCCGAGCTAAAGGAAAGGTTACATATATGTGCGATAATTGGAACTATTTTATGGCGAACTGATTTGAGCACCAAAGCGGATAAACCATCATGTCCGACAGAACAATCAGACCGAAGTCCTTTAATTATACTATCAAACTCAGAATGGTCCACCTCTGTCAGTGCAAACGAGTTCATTTGAGAAGGCTGAGAGAATTGGTGAGCCTGCTTAGATGGGTTTATTTTAGTGGCCAGATTTTTACCAATATTTGCGAAAAAATTGTTTACTACATTTAGTGAAGTATGTGGTTCAGGACTCAGATTAAATAGTTCAAGGGGGGGTGAAGACCTAGAACTAATATGACTAATGTTTTTTATTATTTCCCAAGTAGCTTTAGGATTCCGTTTAACTTTTTCTAGTTCAGCCTGTTCATAGATCTGTTTGACGCGTCTAAAGAGATTAGTGCAAAAGTTGCGGTATCGAGTATAAGTAGTTTTAAGGACAAGATTCTCGGGATCCCTTTTATGCTTGCGGTGTAAACGATCACGGTTTCTCGAACATCTTAAAAGACCAGGAGTAATCCACGGTTTGATTATAGCTTTCCTACGCGGTACCTTCAATATAGAAGAATGGACCCTTATAGACTTAGATAGACTGGTCACTAACAGATCAGCAGCCTCGTTGGCGTCTTGTGTGGTCAAGATATTTGAAAAATCAGTGTTGTTTATTTCGTGAGTTAAGGCAGTGTAATCGACTTTAGAACGAGTTCTAAGTGGTTTAGGCCTCTGCGTCTTAGTGCCCAAAGCGAATAGAACTGGGCTATGGTCAGTGACACAGTTATCCAGTATTAAAGTGGTAGATTGATGGACAGATTTAAGTATCACATGGTCCAGGCAGGCCGTTTGTCGGGTAGGGAGATTGTGTGTAGGTAACAGGCCATGCGAGGCAATTAAGTTTAAATATTCATCCTGCTGGCTAGTCGAGGAATGAGGACTAATGTTTATGTTTAAATCTCCTATTAAAACAATATTAGTGTAGCTAGAAATAGACGCTAATGTATTATTTAAACTAGTAAGAAAATTATTAATAACTTGATTGGAAGGTGATCTGTAAATAGCAACAATAGCGAGGTCCGAGTCGATTGTGCATAACATACAGTTTCCATCCGAAAACGCGGGGTATTCTATTTTATGTGAAATATTATTAAGTACATAAATTATTAAGCCATCATTTTGATTTGAGTTTGAGAGGGAGGCGTAAGAGACATAATCGTCTATCTGGGGTATATTATTTACCTTCGAGAGCCAGCATTCCGATAAAACAATCACTTCGGGTTTGAATTGCAACCTAAACAAAAGAACTAAAAAACTATCAAAGTTCTTATTTATACTGCGTATATTCATGTGCAGGATCCTAGTCCTTGCATTCGAACAACCTATGATATTTTTACAATCGTCAGGGGAACACGATAGCGATAATACTTTTCCTATTGAATCAATTTCATTTAGAGTATTCTTTAGATTAGCCATCGTAAGATATTTATGTTCTTGGAGGGTAACTCACCTATGAGATCTGTAATAAAAATTAGGCTGGTGGCACACAAAGCAAAAAGAGAACTTACATAGTAGCCGCTGTGTATGATAAGCACTGAGAAATAAGCCGGAAACACAACATAATAACAATAAGTCAGATGTTTACATGCGGAGTTGGTATAAAAATGCACTAGTCACTTGGTTTGGTCTCCCTTTAAGGGTTCAAGGTCAGCTTCGTCATCAATGCGAAACTGGGGTGTTCCATCCTTTTCTCGTAGATATATCTTTCCATAAGATGACCAGCAGTATTTATATCCAAAGTTCCTTGCGAAGTCACTAGCGAGATAACGCAGGCGTCTCGCTTTTTTAGTGAGCGTTTCTGAGATGTAGATAGGTTGGCAAGGGCCTTGCAACTTCAGATGAGAGGAGTTAAGTTTTCCACCCTTATCGCCTTTATTCAGCCGTCTCACGGCTTTAATCACCTTTTCTTTCAGAAGAATAGTAGAAAGCTCCACTATGACTGTCTTGGCTGCAGTTTTGGAGTTGATACGATAGGCGTCACGTATGTCAAGATTATTTAACGGAACGTTGAGTGCGATTCCAGCCAATTTGACGAGCTCACAAACATCCTCTTTGGTCTCATTTTGTTTTATTGGGACATTGCGGATTTCAATCTTAGCCGCGCATGACGCTCGCTCGATATTTTCTATTTTGTCTTCTAAGACTTTTATATGTTGCAGATTTTGCTTGCGTTCTTCGACCAAAAAGCTCATTTTTCGCTCCATATCATCGTATTTTGTCGATATGAAATCCATCGAAGTCTTTAAATCGAGAATGGACGTTTGTAGGAGGTTGAGTTTAGTGTCTTGTTGGGTTCCGAAAGTAGTAAACATGGCTCTAATTTCGTTCATGAAGTCTTGCGTATCATTATCGCGTCTTCGCTTCAGTAGGCGTTGAGGTACGTTCTTCTGGCTTAATTCAGTGTTGAGGTCGGGCAAGCTACCTCCAATATCCTCAGGACCCGTAGTTGCGGAAGACTTTGGGGGAGTCCTTTTCATAGACATCATTAGTGAAGTAACTCGAAGTACTTTGAAATCACACCGTCGATGTAGTGTACACGAATTTCTCGGCGCGGTGTGCCTCTTGCTTTATCGTAACCTTCCAGTTGCTTCTTGTTAGGGTGCGAGTGGGATAGACACGGAACTGCACAGTTGAGTGAGGGAGCCCGCGAGAGTCTGCATACGTCGCGGCGGTGGCGAGATAAAAATTCACTGTACTTGCTATCTAGTATAATGATTCTTAATTATAGTGCAATAAAAACTATTTTTGCTAGAATCAAGTAGCCAAGAAAATTAACAATTTCTGCGACACGTCTAGCTCACGCAGTAGTTCAGACGAAAGAGAAAAAAGAAAAAAAGAATCATCATCATCATCGGCCATTTGCCGCCCACTGCAGGATTAGGCCTCCTTCATGGTTGTCCAAGTATCGCGGTGTAGTGCCGCCCGCACCAGAATTGGTGTAAACAAAATAAAACATTTTTCTATAGAATATGCCACGCCAACTAATGGCGTTGTAAAAAAGACAAATTAGTTTATTAGAGGCAACTCATTTTCCTGTCGCTTAGTTGTAAAATTAGAAGATTAGAAGTGGCCAATAAATAAATCTGTGGCTGCTTGACTTATAATTTCCCGAAAAAATAGTATGGATTTCCGATTCCGATTGCATCCGAGACGAGCAACCGACGACGCGAGCTCCGTCTCTGCTCACCATTATTAAGCATCATAAACATTTACATACAGGCACATACATTGCTTCCTGCGCCACACTAGGATACCTTTTGTCGTGAGAACCAGAAACAGCGACGTCACAAACACGTAAACATCCAAGACCTGGAGTTTTTTTTTCTCCCCAGCCGGGGATCGAACCCGTTATATTACGTAACTTTCCACTCTATCGGATTAAGCATTTAGACAAACTGAAAGAGTCAAAATACGAATGTATATGACCGTTCGGAGTAGTCTGAGATAGAACCTACCTATTGGGAAAAACATAAGGTGGTGGTGGGTGACATAAGGTGGCGTGACAAACCGGGAATAAAAGGGCTAAATCAGACAACTCCATACAGTGGAGTCTTACGTAATTGCACCCCTGGTCGGACTCTTCCCATAAAAAATCAAGTAATCTATCTATCTAATCTCTTTAAACGAGCAATTCTTGTATATATATTTATTATATAATCAGAATCTCGGAAACGGCTCAAATGATTTTCACGAAATTTTGTAGGCAGATGCTTTCGGGGGCGTTTAATTGATCTAACTACACCCTATTTACTGAAGCGAACGAGTAAGTGTCAACATGTCTAATATTTAGCAAAGTTATACAAAACGATATGGTTAATAAATGCCAATAAGCAATAAACACATTAACACTGTTACTACCTGATTTGTCCCTCACTCGCAGTTAGTTAACTAAATATTTTATTTTATCATGAAAATACCATTTGCTTAAGAGATCTTTGCCCCAAAAAATACCTAAAATTTCAGTGGTCCTCAAATAAAAGCGATCATACTGCTGCTAAATATGTTCGCAACTAGCAAAGATGTAGGACTTTTGTTTAAAGGCCGATTATGATCGATTATTTTATGCTAATGCGCTACGCGAAGAAGATGATGCGCTAGTGTCGGAAGAAGTATGGAGAGCTGACTACTAACCTCTTTTTTAATTAAAGGCAAAAAAGTAAGATAGCCACCCCGACTCCATATTTACTTTCGATTGACGTTGTTGATGCGACGAGTGCAACTTCTCTAAACTATATTATTTGGTTGTCTGTCTGTTTTCCTTAAACAGTACCTACGATGCAAGCAAAGCTACGTGCATGAGCTATTTTGAGTGACATGTAAGTTTGAGAGATGCTGTGTCTTTGTTTACCTATAGTCGTTCGCTTCAGTAAATATATTGTACAGTGCCACCATCTTATCTGTTCAGTTGATAGCGGCGCTAGTAGAGAATTTAGTATTAACATTTTAATAAATTTACCTTGAAAAATGAGAATATTTTTACCCGTCTTTCAATTTTAATAAAAATATATCTATAAATCTTAGTAAGTGAATAAATAAAACAAAAAATGCGGAACAGGATTTACAATTAATTAATTAGTTACAATTTCGCCCACCTGAACAGATAACTTGGTGGCGCTGCAGGTTACGTTTTTAAAAAACGTTGTTTTATCCGTGTCTTAAGGCAATTGAGATTTGCTATAATAACATACATAAGTAAATTTCGCATCTAATTGCATGGTCGGGATAGTTCTGACGGGAAAACGGGCGACCCGTTTCGGGCCGATTTCAAGAGACCCGGTTTGAGTCATGATGTTTTTTTTCCAAGTTCTTTTTTTGTTGAAAAAGGATTATTTTAATTTTATATTGCATATTTTATATTACAAAAAAAGTGCCGAGCAAAGCTCGGTCACCCAGGCACTAGTTTATGATATTAGAATATTGTTTACAGAACACCATCAACAACACCATTCGCTGATAAATTGTGCCCGGATAACGGCGACAGGCTTGCCACTTGTCACGTTGGGACCTAATAAACTCGGCAAAACGTGGGCCCAGTTCTAGTGATTGGTGCCTCTGCCTACCCCTCGGGGATAACGGGCGTGAGTTTATCATTATTTTATTATTATTGTTTGCAGAGGGACGGCGCAGGAGACCGGCTTTGGGTACGACCCTCTGGACGAGTCGATGTGGGTGCCTGATTATGACATTTGGTCTACCACGCCTAAATCCAATGTGACTGTCACACAATCCACGTCTCCGCCCGTCAAATACCCCAACATGCTAGACGAATGTAAGTAAATTTACGTTTTTTTTACTTTACTTCATCATCAACAACCCATTATGTCCTCACCGAGGGGCACGGGTCTCTTCCCTGAGGGAGGTATAGGCCATACTCCACCACGGGGGCCAAGTCCGGATTGGTGGAGGCTTGTAAGCAGTGGCGGATTTACCCTAAGGGCCAGTAGGCCCGAGCCTAGGGCGGCGGATATTAGGGGCGGCAAATCGTGACAAAAAAATCACTGATGGCAAGAAATAACTCCAATGCAAAGTACCTAAATATTTAAAAGGCTGTGCATAATAGGCTAGTTTCCCAAAAAAATGTAATTAGTCCGTCTTTTAGATTATTCAAAAATAAGGGACACGTATTTTTTTATTTGTAAATTAGACCAAAAATGACAAAGATATAGCCGATAAAGATATATATAAAGTTACGTGTGACGTCACGCCGTGCTGCATTTTGTAGCACTGAGTGACGTCACACGTAACTTCAATGGGCTTTATCTTTGTTATTTTTTGTTTAATCGAAAAAAGAAAAAATACGTATGCAATATTTTTTTATAATCTAAAATACGGACTAAATAGAATTAAATTATTTTGACCCTGGAAACTACCCTATTATGGCGGGCCGCACTGCACTGTAACGAATAGCAATTTTTATAGGTATGCGCCACTAAATTAATTATGTAGGTACCTAGTCTATATGATAGATGCTGCGTGCTGTGCTGAGAAGACTAGTGGCTGGTCTTACTGTCAGAAGTTTTCAAGCCGCCCTAAGAACTCTGACTTGGCTTAACGACTGCCATCTATCGACCGCAGCCGGCACCAACCGCTTAGCGTGAAAATGCCAAGTGCTCTCGGAAAATGCCATTAGCGTTAGTCATAGAATGGTCATCCATCCATGCACAGAACGGGCCCTATGTTGCTACCTTCGTGATGCTTTAAGATCATTCAGGCAGCCGAGGCTTCGTGCGATTCTTGAGCCCGAGATACGAGAGCCTGTATGTAAATGTTTGTTACTTATACTGTTGCAATTTCGTGAAATTTGTTTTTAACAGATAATAAAGGCGTGTATTACAACAAATGGCTGTGGAATAAAATGGTGGCCCATCTTAACAAATTCGAGGAAACAGATTTTCCTATCATACCGCGCCCCGCGCCACCGACGAGGCCAATGCCGACCACATCCACTACCACCACGACTACCACGAAGGTTAGATTAGATTACTTTATTCGTAACTACAGGGTGACTTTAAATTCGGTTGCCCTAAGTAATTCGAAAGTACCTAATGATTTAAAAATATATGGTGTGCTACTTTTGAAACAAAATTTGCGCAATTAAATATACCTAAAACTACTTCACTTAAGCACAAAGTTCATTAAATTGTTAACGCATAATATTAGCATTTTAATGTATTAGAAAACATCGTTCATCGTTACGGTTCCTACCACAACGAATTTGGATTCATAATTTGGAACAAAAGGTCAAAAATCACGAATAGTAATGAGGAATAATATAGAATCAAAGGCTGCTGTGCCATACTTTCCAAATATGAGTCATCTAGTGTATTTCGAGTTTAAACTATGCATTTTTTTCAATTTATTAACAAAATCAGCAAAAGACCACCTAGAGCCTCATACAAATCTCATATTGGGTTCAAAGGCTGCTAAGGGTTACCGCGTTTTGGAATCAAATACGGCAAAGTGACAGAGTTAACTTTGTGGTACTTTGCACCCTTAGATTCTATATGCCTCAGTTACAATTAACATTGTGTTACCATTACTAATAAATGTAATGGTAAGACATATTTGGCATGACCTCGTGAACTTGAGAAGAAGAAAATGATTGTCATCTATGTAGATAGGTTCCCACGACACAGGGTGTCCTACTTGGGCCAGAAGCAATGTACGTGCCTGTACGTAAATGTGTATGGTTATATAACTTCAGGCCACGCCCTCAACGAGCACGACCACGACAAAACCCCGGCGCACGACCACCACCAAACCCACGAAGAAAACGACCACAAGCAAAAAGCAAACCACGAGCCGCACCACCGGCACGAAGAGAACAAGGAGGACCAAGACACGGACCACTTCCACGCCCACGACCACCACGCGGAAGACCACCACCACCACGCCTCCCACCACCACCTTGGGGAGGTGGTACGGATAGGCGTTATTTGTTATTTACATTATATTATATTACTAGCTTTTGCCCGCGACTCCGTCCGCGTGGGCTTTCGTTGAGCAACCCAGTTCACTCCCCTAAGGATTAAATTTAGAAAAACTGCGAAACACGTGTCCAATCAATTGTGTTGGAGAGTATTTATTTTAAGTTTCAAGAAAATTAGACAACATTCTTTATACCTCCCATACAAATTTTGGCAACCCTTTTCACCCGCTTAGGGGTTGAGTATTGAAAAACTCCGGTCTTATTCCTTGTCTACATTATACACAGACCCTCTGTGCAAAATTTCAGCTTCCTAGGTCCAACGGCTTGGGCTGGGCGTTGATAAGTGAATGAATCAGTCAGTCAGGACTTTAAATTTTATTTATATACATTAAAGTGGTGTTACAAGCAAAAGGTCTGTTTTTATAATTTTCTTATTGGAGAACATAACTAGGTCTTTGGGGGTCTTGAAAATAAAAGTTGCTGTTTATAACTAATGTTTCTTTTAAGAGCATAGGTAATTTTCCCGTTTTCTCGTGGTCCTACTGATTTGTCCTACTAGTAGGACCACGAGGGAGATCTATTTCTGTCTGTCCTACTATGTGCCTTAGTAGCTGTTGTCAATTAATTAAACCACCTGTATATTAAATGGTTCCGATTCGCAATGGTTTTTCACTCGAACTAAACATAAGAAGGATACAAAAAAAAACAAGCGGTACCTAATTTTGAATATATCTATTTAAAAACAGTCAGTGTCGACCTTATTAGGACAGACAGAAATAGGTCTCCCTCGTGGTCCTACTAGTAGGACAAATCTGTAGGACCACGAGAAAACGGGGGGTAATTATTGCAGGCTGATTTCGTAAATTTTTAGGTTAAATTTAAAGGTTTTCTACATAATTACTTAAAATAGGATCGCCTGTGCTATGGTAACTAGGCAAGGACATTCATTGCAAACATCGAAAAATAAACCAAAGAAAAGAGGCCGATTTAGTTTTTTTTTAAAGTGAAAACGAAGAATCTGCAGCACACCTTAAAAATAAAAGGTGCTGTTTTTATAAATAGATTTCAACGGCATTTTTATACAAGGAGTGTTTTAAGCAAACTTTATCAAGACTTTATTTAGAGACTATTGTTAGGTAGATGATGAAAATAATAATAAAACTCAATTAGCCTAATAGTCTTATTTTTATTAAAAAACGATTCTAAAAACATTCCTCAAGTACCTCTATTTAAATAGTCTGTGGTGAGAAGAAAGCCTTCGCCACATATTATTTAAACAGCTGGGCATTTGAGGAGTGTTTTACGGGAATCGTGCTTTTGAAAATGAGACCGATAAGATAATATCTTTTATATTATAAAAGGTTGACATGAAAAAAGTGTGCTCTGTCTGTAGGTATGAAGCGCCAAGATACAAGACACGGGGTTTGACGGCGGTTTTTAACACCTACTTAAATGCAAACTAATACCTTCCTTAAAGTCTGTTTTTTAATTCGATGAAAAAACAAAAACTGTCACTTTGACACGTGCCGGGGTCGTAAACCATCACAACCCATGTCATTTGTTGACGTACTCATGTGGACATCATCATCATCAACCCATTATGTGACCACCAAGGGGCAAGGGAAGCTTGAGGAAGGTATGTGGACATCAATACAAGTATATTATTATTTTATTATATTTTTGAAGGTACAGACGACAGCTATAAAATGTTAATCATATCACGCGGTGTCTTGTTCTAATCTAAATTAGAACGTAGTCGTGTGTGGATGCGGGTTGCATGTTTGATATTGTGGGGAAAACAGGGAAAAAGATGAATTTGTCATGCAACAAAGAGTTTGAGATATCGCATTTTAAAGTTTTACCCTACCTATAAGTTATACCTATAAGTTTATATTTAAACTTCAAGAACTCTATGACTAATCATGTTTTTACCCTGTTCGATTTATCATCGTAGTTATAGCACCGGATAAACCCTACAAAATTACATTCACCAATTAGTTTCCAAAAAAAAGTGACAAGTTCGTCTTTTTCCCTGGAGTCTTCATAAGTGTAACGCGGTCGTCTGTGACGCTCATAAATTATAATTCCAACGAAATCTATGCCAATAGAATGTCTTTTATCAATACAAAACGATTAATCTTTATTTATGCGTAGAAATCACTTTCACATGTAGCATTACTCATGTAGTCTCGAAAAAGTATCCAAAATTGTAGAAATCCCAGGAAAACACGGGAATCATTCGCGGAACCAAGAAAAATCGGAATGCTCGAAAATAAAATTAAGTCTTCATGAATGTGTCAAACCTCGCACCCAAGGTTATCTACATCGAAGTGTTGCCAATATGAAAAAAACTAACGGTATGATTTAAGCGATCATCAATTTATTATGTTTTGAATGTTTTAAATAGTAAGGTTTGTCCGCAAAATAATAGATCTGTCATCAAAGTGTAGTCGCCAAACAATATAAAAACTATTTCATAATAAATCACATATAATCATCGGGATATATTATCAAGTATCAAATAAATAGGTTTGTACTTATTTTAATAGATTTGTCCTGATAACTGTATAATCAAATTAAGGAAAAACGGTCATTAAGAAAATGAAATAGTTAGGTATGTAACTTAAAAAAATCATAAAGGTCCAGAAAAATAATGTTTTTGTACCTGTGAATTTAACTACTATCTTACATTAGGTACTTGTGTACTGGTTGTACCTATTGTTGTTTCTACATCTGCCGTAGTTTTATTTACACCCTGTAAATATTTATGAATTTTGAATTATTATTTAGATTAACCTCGTGAGAACCAATGTAGTAAGAGACATACAAAAACCATTGTTATTTTCAAGGTCGGTTCTCAGGAGGATAAGTAAGTAGTATGAATGTATTAGAATAACAAATGAAACACAGAATTATTAAAAATCACAACAATTATTATTACTTAATACCAATCATAAAACCTAAATTGTACCTACCTAATTGTAGGTTTATTTAGTAGGCCAATTTGGCTCCGCCCCTTTGAACATTTTTTCATATAATTAATTAACGGAACTATTAAATTGGTAACGAATAGTATTATTTGGAGAATTGATCGAAATAATTCGTAACTACTGTAAATAATAAAATAATAATAATAAACTCACGCCCGTTATCCCCGAAGGGGTAGGCAGAGGCACCAGTCTCTAGAACTGGACCCACGTTTTGCCGAGTTTATTAGTTTATCAGTTTTAACTACTGTACTGATGACAAAATAACAAATAAAAACAAATCTCACTCTGCGGACGATAATCGATTTACTTGATGACAGATCTACTATTCTGAGTACGGAGCTGTTATTTTTGGAATAAACTTATTATTTTGAGAACAAATTTTTTATTCAATGGATGAACTACGATTATACAGTGTGTCCCTGGATAAAGTGCAATCCCGAAAGGGGATGAAACTAGACCATGAATCATTGACTAGAAAAATATAAAAAAAAATTATAAAAAATTATTATAGGATTTATTGGTAATTTAAGATTTTCATGTTTCATTAAAAACTCTATGTACAAAAGTATTGATTTCTTCCAAAATAATGGGTCTATTTCTTTGAAATAAAAAAAAACAGTATGCCTAATACCTGGCGATGACCATGAAATAATAAATAGTCCGCAAAAAAGTAACTATCTTGGGTAAAAAAATGTATTTTTATGAAAAAAATGATTTTTTTAGACGTTTATTTTAAAAAACTTCAAATTACTAAAAAAATGTGCCCTATAACTATGTAATTTTATAGCTTACTTTTATTCTTTACCATTTTAGCTTCCAAATAAAAAAAAACAATGTTCTAACTAAAAAATTGGCTAGGTAGGAGTTATTTACATTTTAGTAGGTAATAAAAGTCAGACTTTAATCACAATAACTTTATTAATAAAATTATCCGTAATTTACAATTTTGCATTTTTATTTAATGCATTAAATGTTCAAAATGGCCTCCTCGATTTTGCAAGCACATTACTGCACGAATATTAATTTGGTTAGTGGCTCTGCGAATCATTCCTGGATCATTTTTAATGTCATTTGCGCACTGAATTATTCGGTCGTGCAACTGTGCCTCGGTATTTATTGGCGTGCTGTATACTCTTTGCTTCATGACACCCCATAAAAAATAATCTAGGGGTGTCAGATCAGGTGGACGCGCTGGCCAGCCTACTGGCCCTCCTCGGCCAATCCACCGGTTCGGGTAATTTTCGTTCAAAAATCGCCGCACCGCCCATAATGTGCAGGACATCCATCCATTTGGAGATACATACACCCACGCCGTCTCGTAGCCAGGGGAACATCTTCCATCAACATGGGTAAATTTTGTAGTAATTCTAAAAAACGTTCAGCATTTAGGGTTCTGGGTAAAATGACTGGACCAATTAAAATGTCGTCGATTAAGACTGCCCATACGTTTATTGAAAATTTTACTTGAAAAGTAGATGCCCGCTTCAATCGTGGATTTTCGTGAGACCACTGGTGCAAATTTCTGCAGTTTGTAATGCCGTCTCGGGTAAATGTCGCTTCGTCCATCCAAAAAATGCGTTTGGGAAAATTTGGGTCAGCTCTAATTTTTCTTAGAATCCACGTCGACATTACGCATCTTGGACGATTATCTACATTTTCGTGTAAATGTTGTACTCGTTGGTAATGGAAAGGATGCAATCCCTCCTTTTTCAAAATTCGCCAGACAGACGTCTTCGATATGCCATGACGCAACGCTAATCGTCTTATGCTTGTTGTAGGGTCAGCAAACAGATCGTTTAAAATGGCCTCTTCTATCGCATTGTCAATAACGACAGCTGGTTGCTCACGGCGATCTCGTGCCAAACCAAGTCCAATGTTGGAGAGCCTCCTATGAATCTCTTGAAAATTTCGAGCTGAGGGTATGAGTCTGCTCGGGAAAGCATTTATGTATGCAGTCCGAGCGACTGTTGTGCGACCATGTGACATGCCATAATAATGCATGTCGGCTATTTCTCGAGGTGAGAACTCTGTCAATCGCGGCATTTCGTCAACACTTAACAGCAGAACAGGAACAGTCCAAACGTAACGAACAGTAGAAAACGTAACAGTCAACAATGTAACAAAAACTTAATAACAAATCAACGAGAACACAATGCGAGAACGAGAACAGTAGTAGCAGCGGCGAGAATATCGGAGCGACTGTGTAAGTCCTGTTTCGAACCCCCTGCCTCCCCTCCCCTCGCCTTCCCTCTACCTGAGTGTAGAACAAAAGGACTGCGACTGCCGAAGGGCAAAGAGTAGGACGGAAACAATGGAAAAAACGGTCTCTACCTGCACGGTAACACGATTAGGCTCCACTTTAAAAGTTCGTAGATAGCGTGTTTTTTTAGTTAGAACATTGTTTTTTTTTTATTTGGAAGCTAAAATGGTAAAGAATAAAAGTAAGCTATAAAATTACATAGTTATAGGGCACATTTTTTTAGTAATTTGAAGTTTTTTAAAATAAACGTCTAAAAAAAATCATTTTTTTCATAAAAATACATTTTTTTACCCAAGATAGTTACTTTTTTGCGGACTATTTATTATTTCATGGTCATCGCCAGGTATTAGGCATACTGTTTTTTTTTATTTCAAAGAAATAGACCCATTATTTTGGACGAAATCAATACTTTTGTACATAGAGTCCTTAATGAAACATGAAAATCTTAAAATACCAATAAATCCTACAATAATTTTTTTTTATATTTTTCTAGTCAATGATTCATGGTCTAGTTTCATCCCCTTTCGGGATTGCACTTTATCCAGGGACACACTGTATACAATACAATACAATACAATACAATACAAATAAACTTTATTTCTCTATCCACAAATTAGGTATAATAGCTGATGTGATACAATATGGCACAATAAGAATAATTTGTGGAAAGACTGGGTCCTAAACTAGATCAAAGATCTGTATCTTAGGATGCCAGGCCTCCCAAACACTAGAGCAACAAAGTATGGAACATACTGTAGACACAATAAGTCAAGACCAACAGAGAAATTACAGAAAACAAGGATAGTATACAAAAATAGACACAAAAACCAAATAAACGGGTACTTACACTCATACACTCAGCTCTACGACTAAGTCTTGGGATCGGGTTTCAGCCACTGAGTGTATGAGTGTAGGTGTGTGTGTGTGTGTGTGGCTAATCCATCTCTTTTTCTACGTACATATTGACATTAATTTGATAATTTGTACCTGGCTACACTTTTTATTTTTCTGAGAATGAAAATAATTCGTGGTGATAGATCTATTAATTAGATGATACAAGTTGATGACAAATGTAAACTTTGATGACACAAAATATAGTTCCCAAAAACTAATAAGTAATCCCATTTAACTATGTTACCTTTACCTGTGTTATTTTAAATACTTTGTACGACTTTAGACGATTAACTAAATACTTAAAAATTTGTAAATATTATGTGTTTTCCGGTGTGCCTAAAGAATATTCTTATCTTATGTTATTTTAAGTCTTTGATGCAATTAGATTTTTGGTCACACGAGTCTACTTTTTTACAGTAAAACAAAAAAAAACCGAATACCTACAGCAATTTATTTTATAATTGTACCTACCTAAGATAATACTGCCTCATTATTTTTTTGCCTCAAATTTTAAAACAGTCTATAGTTATAAGTATATTAAACGGGTCTAATCGCAATAATTAAAAAAAAATAGGTTAGGTAAAGTTTATTTCGGTAGTTGACACGACCAACAATAAATTATTTGATATGCTCGGTTAAAACAAAAATTACAAAATATTTCGGAAAATGTATCTCTTTTGGTCAATACTAGTTATTACAAATTTTAAATTAATGAAACATAAAAAGAGTGCCCTGAAATATGACGTCACAATCCGGTATTTTCATAGAGAATACCGTTTTAAAAGTAACTTATTTGACATTTTGTCAACTGCCCAATTCCCTTGATTTCACGACCTTTCGGCAAAGTTGCGTAATAAAATACCTAATAAATAAGTAATTGCGATTAGGTCCGTTTAAAATGTATCTATCATCGTTGCGCTAGGAAAAACCGACTGTAGTAAAATGCTAACTAAGTAATCACGAGAAAGAAAAAACTTAATAATTTCGTAATTACCTACGACCGGGTCTTTGTATTCAGTAAAAACATAGCTTGTATTTACATTTAAAGTTTCAAGCTAGCTAGCACAAAATGGGTTTTACGTGCGTCAAGCTAAGAAAATATTAACAAAATACAAAAAAAAAACTAGTTTTGCTAAAAAAGTGTTTGTCGGATTTTCCAGACGTAGGGCGACGCTTTGTGTGAATATTGCGAGTCATTAAAAATACTAATACTTTCCTAACTCTAAATAAAAACCAGTCATAATCATAATACATAATCGAATTAATTAAACATTAACGTTGTTATTAAAAAAAGAATACTTCAAAATATTTCTCAGAGGCAGTTTAACATAAAGAAATATAATAATCATTTACAAACAGGCACATTCATAAAATTAAAGTTTAAATAATTTGTCTGTCCCTTCACCACTTACTAAATATTTTAACCTACTTCTGAGGAATATTTTAAGGAATCGTTTTTTTTATAAATAAGACAAAAGGTATAATAACTCCTTGTTTAAAGTATAATAATGCAATAAATCGGAAGCCCTCTATATGTAACCGTTGTCGACGCAATGCTTCACGTTGTTGGCCTCCCTCAGTCTCCCTTCTTTAGTCTTGAAGTTGCCGATTTGCCGCCACACGTCATTAATGTCCATCTTCTGGTCACCCTGTAGAGAAAACGTACTTTTTTAGGTTAGGGTAGGTACCCTTCGGGTATAGACCCTAAGAGTGTTATATTAAGGCGGAAAACACATTGAAACGCAGCGCTACGCGTGTTGAGTTAAATACATTACATTTCTTTTACATATAGGCACATACAGTGCTTCTGGCCCCACACTAGGATACCCTGTGTCGTGGGACTCGGAAACAATGACACAAATATGTAAACATCCAAGACCTGGGTTTCTTTTAGTTTGTCCCCAGCCGGGATTCGAACCCGGGACCTCTCACATGTAAATTCAAATTAAAAAAAAAAAAATTATTTCAACGTAAAGAATTTACATTCTGCTTGTTGAATGTCAATGTACATAGGTATAGTTATGTATAATGTTAGCCGCTGCCTTGGGGCCGTCTGTAGTGGAGAAAAAGGCAGCGACAAAAAACTCCACTCTGACCATCTTTTCTCAAATCACCTTAAAGCTAATACAAATCAAACCTACAAAATAATATCTTGGATGTGTTGAACACTAGACACATTTATCCTGTGATTAAATTTGATATTAAACTACTATTTAATGCCATACGTCCTTGTCTTCTAAATAATCGTTGATTTTATAATAAGCTTTTTTGCAAAGAGTGTGCTTAATACAATTCTTAAATCGCGTTGGAGGTAACTCTAATATATCTTGGGGTATCTTGTTGTAGAACCTTATACAGTGCCCCATAAAGGAAGTATTAACTTTTGCAAGTCTAAATCATGGAAATGACAATTTGTGTTTATTCCTAGTATTAACGTTATGATGGCTGCCAAGTGTTTCGAAGTCTGTAATATTTTTCCTAACGTACATAATATTTTCATATATATATTGGCTTGCAACTGTTAGGATGTTAGTTTCTTTGAAAAAGTCTCTTAGCGAGTCCCTACTACCTAGCTTGTAAATAAATCGGATCGCTCTCTTCTGCAAGATGAAGATAGTCTCAATGTCTGCTGCCCGGCCTCACAGTAGTATACCATAGGACATAATACTATGAAAGTAACTAAAATAAACAAGCCCAGCAGTTGCAACGTCAGTAAGTTCTCGAATTCTTTTTACAGCATATGTTGCGGAGCTAAGTCTATGTGCTAATTTTACAATATGTGAACCCCATTGTAGTTTGGCAACGATTGTGATGCCCAAAAATACAGTATCTTCAACAAGTTCTAGTTTTTCATTTCCAATCGCAATGTTATTTTCAACTAATTTTACGTTAGGTAGGGTAAACTTCATACATTTTGTCTTTTTTGAATTTGACAATAGATTATTTGCAGTAAACCAATCTAGAACGTGCGAGAGAGCATTATTTGCTTCGTCAAGATTATTTTTCTGTCTCCTTATTTTAAAAATAAGTGACGTGTCATCAGCAAATAGCACTATCTCGCACATTTTTTGTACCATAAACGGTAAATCATTTACATAGACCAGGAAAAGGAACGGCCCTAGGATAGATCGCTGTGGGACTCCCATTTTTACAAGCGAACCCGATGCGCTAAGCACTGCGCCACGTAGGTCGTCAAATCAAATCCACTATTTCCTATGATCAGAATCACATTACGCATCGCGTATTGGTAACGTGCACGAGGCACATCGGGTGCCGATACGTGGTCTCGTGTCGGTTTCAATAGGAAAATAACAACAGGGGAAAATAATAATTAAAAACCATGTTTTTTCAACTAGTTGAACAGATAGTTGAACATAATTGGAATAGAGGTTGTAATGGCGGTCCAATTGGGCCTTTTGATGTTAACGAATAAGGGTCTATAGTTAGACAGGGTTTACATACATACATACGTTCATGCCTGTTTCTTATAGGGGTAAGCAGAAACGAGGGACTGCCACGATACTGACAAATCACTTTCGCCGGACAGAAGGGTTTTTCTAGTAAAACGGATACTTCATCAAAACGGCGAATCCCTACCTCCATAGTCATATCCACGGCATCCTCCGGCTCCAGTACAATGAACGGCGTAGACTCGAAACTGAAAGCCAGCCCGAAGAAAGAATACTTCTTGACTTCATCCAGAAAGGTGCTTCGGCTGTAGACGGCAGGGTCTGATCCCAGCGCTGAGATCTGGGCCGATAGTGTGGTGTGGTACAAGTCTAGAAGGTCTTCGTAGTACGCCTCACGAAGTTCCTAAAAGATAATGTTTAATAACATAACATTTACATACAGGCACATACATTGCTTCTGGCCCCACACTAGGATACCCTGTGTCGTGGGAACCAGAAACAGCGACGTCACACACATGTAAACATCCAAGACCTGGGTTTTTTTTGTACCCAGCCGGGATTCGAACCCGGCACCTCTCGCATGGTAGTCAGATGCGCTAACCACTGCGCCACAGAGGTCGTCAATAGTTGGTAGATGTACCGTTTGTGGCCAGTGTACCTTTTTTGGCCACTTTTATGTTCAAAATAGCTTTCGCCCGCGACTCCGTCCACGTGGACTTTAGTTCATAATTTTGCACTCCCGTTCACTCCCATAAGGGTTAAATTTAGAATAACGGCGAAGCACGTGTTCAATCAATTGTGTTGAAGAGTATTTATTTTAAGTTTCAAGAAAATTACACAACATTCTTTATACCTCCCATACAAATTTTGGCAACCCTTTTCGCCCCCTTCGGGGTTGAATTAAAAAAATCCGGTCTTATTCCTTGCCTACATTATACATAGACCCTCTGTGCAAAATTTCAGCTTCCTAGGTCCAACGGCTTGGGCTGGGCGTTGATGAGTGAGTCAGTCAGTCAGTCAGGACTTTGAATTTTATTTATATAGATTTCTATAGTATAAATAATTCTATAAATGTAAAACTTAATAAATTTGGTTCGTATAAATGTAAAAGTTTAAAAATTCAATGTAAATATTACGTTGTTAAATTTCTAGTGGCCAAAACCGGTACTTATACCTATATTAAGGTTAGAAAGAAGAAAAAGAAAATATATTTATTTGACTATAAAATGCAAGATGTCTGGTGTTAAACAGTAGTTTAATATTATATTTATTCAGAGGAGAATTGTATCTAGTGTTGAACACATCCAGGAGTAAAATATTTTTTAAGTTTGAACGTTTTTTTGTTAGTTTCTTCTCATCGTGACCAAAATCCTTATCACATCAAAGACATTAACTTTTAATTCCTCACATAAGAGCAAAGTCTAAAAAAACACCTATTACGGTAGCACAAACAATTTTTACTTAGAAGTAAAATGGGGTTATTTGGTATTTACGCACTAGCAACACTCAGACATTGACAGCCTTCGGCTTAGTATTGATATGTCGACGTGACAGTTTTTTTTTTGCATTGGATTCAAAAACTGACTGTAATGCTGCAATGTTCTGAGGTCGTTTTTATTTTTTTGTTTCAAACTTTTAACTATCACTAAAGTACCTACATTTTTTAATTCGATGCAAAAAAAATTACGCTGTGTTACCGTTATAAAATATATAGGTTTACTCGGTAGATTTTTTTACCATGAATAGAACACTCGTGTGACCAAAATCCTTATGACATCGAAGACTTTAAAGTTTAATTCCTCATAAGAGCAAAGTCTAAAAAAAAACACCTACGTCGCACCAACAATTTTTACTTGGAAGTAAAATGGGGTAATTTGGTTTTTGCATACTAGCAACATTCAGACATTAGATCAAAGAGCGTTTTTCCTTATGTCAAATTTAGTTCTAAAAGAATCCCTAGGTGGCGCTGCCGTACCGTAACAATAAACGTCGAAGCAAAAAATTATACTATGGTTCTGTGGAATTTGTGATGGTTGATTAAGGAAAAACAAAAATGCTGTTGTCGTTTGGTGATAAGTGCGATTTTGGATATTTTGGAGTCTTTGCTGTGGATTGTGGGTTTGCATTTTTATTTTTATCACGAGAAACCTCGTCCGAATAGCAACCCAGGTTCCTTCTCTTGTTTAGTAATCTGTGGACTAACTTTGACATTGATTGCTACGAATCACAATTTTGTACGTAGAAACGAACAACGCCATCTAGATTATCTCAAGGAACTAAGAAAAAAAAAAGAAAGGAAAAACGCTCATTAGATTTGTATTGAAATGTAAACGTGATTGTTTTATTTTTTTGCATTGAACCAAAAAATAGACGTTACAGCGCCACCAAGTTATCTATTTAGGTAGGCAAAATTGTAACAAAGTAATCAATGGGCGTTTTTCCTATCTTTTTTTTTTCTTAGTTCCTTGAGATACACTAGATGGCGTCATTCGTTTCTTCATACGAATTTGTGATTCGTAGCAATAAATGTCAAAGTCAGTCCACAGATTACTAAACAAGAGAAGGAACCAGGGTTGCTATTCGGACGAGGTTTCTCGTAATAAAATAAAAATTCAAACACACAATCCATAGCAAAGACTCCAAAGTAGGTATCCAAAAGCGCACTTATCACCAAACGACAACAATATATTTTTTTTTCGGTAATCAACCATCACAAATTCCACAGAACCATAGTATTATTTTTTGCTTTGACGTTTATTATTACGGTACGGCAGCGCCACCTAGGGATCCTTTTAGAACTAAATTTGACATAAGTAAAAACGCTCATTGTAAATCCTGTTCCCCATTTTTTGTTTTATTTATTCACTTACTAAGATTTGTAGTAGCAGTTTGCACAAAGACCCAAGAGCCAAACTGACCCGACATTATACCGAAGATATCCCGGACATCAGCCTGTACGAGATTAGGATGGCCCTGAAACAGCTTAAGAATAACAAGGCACCAGGAGAGGACGGAATTACTTCAGAGCTTCTGAAAGCGGGTGGAACACCGATACTTAAAGTCCTTCAGAGGCTCTTCAATTCCGTCGTGCTCGAAGGAACAACGCCAGAAGCCTGGAACAGAAGCGTGGTGACGCTGTTCTTCAAGAAAGGGGATAACACTCTATTGAAGAACTACCGACCCATCTCACTTCTGAGCCATATTTATAAGCTTTTCTCGAGGGTCCTGACGAATCGTCTCGAACGCAGGTTTGATGACTTCCAGCCTCCCGAACAAGCCGGTTTCCGAAAGGGCTATAGTACCATAGACCACATCCACACGCTGCGGCAAATTATACAGAAGACTGAGGAGTATAATTTGCCATTATGCTTAGCGTTTGTGGACTATGAGAAAGCCTTCGATTCGATCGAGACATGGGCGGTGCTCGAGTCTCTCCAGCGTTGCCATATTGACTATCGGTACATCGAGGTGCTGAAGTGCTTGTACCACAACGCCACCATGTCGGTCCGAGTACAGGAGCAGAATTCGGAGGCAATTCCACTGAAAAGAGGCGTGAGACAGGGAGATGTCATATCTCCGAAACTGTTCACGAACGGACTGGAAGATGCCTTCAAGCTTCTGGAATGGCAGGAACGCGGCATCAATATCAATGGCGAGTACATCAGTCACCTTCGATTTGCCGACGATATTGTAGTCATGGCAGAGATGCTGGAGGACCTCGGCATAATGCTCGAAGACCTCAGTCGAGTCTCCCAACGGGTGGGCCTTAAAATGAACATGGACAAAACAAAGGTCATGTCGAACGCCCGTGTTGTGCCCACCCCAATAACAGTGGGGAACTCGACTCTCGAAGTTGTAGACGAATACGTCTACTTAGGACATACAGTCCAATTAGGCCGGTCCAACTTCGTGAAAGAGGTCAATCGTCGAATCCAACTCGGCTGGGCAGCGTTCGGGAAACTCAGAAAAGTCTTTTCCTCCGATATACCTCAATTCCTCAAAACAAAACTGTACAACCAGTGTGTGTTACCAGTGATGACTTATGGCACTGAAACGTGGTCTCTTACCATGGGCCTCATAAGAAAGCTCAAGGTCACGCAACGAGCTATGGAGAGGGCTAGGATTTCTCTACGGGACCGAGTCAGAAATGATGAGGTCCGTAGACGAACGAAAGTCGTCGACATAGCCCGGCGGATTAGTAAGTTGAAGTGGCAGTGGGCGGGGCACATAGCACGCAGAACTGATGACCGATGGGGCCGAAAAGTTCTCGAATGGAGACCACATATCGGCAAGCGCAGCGTAGGACGACCAGCCACAAGATGGACAGACGATCTCATCCAAGTGGCGGGAAGACGCTGGATGCAAGCCGCTCCGACCGGTCTTTTTGGAAATCCATGGAGGAGGCCTATGTCCAGCAGTGGACTTCTTGTGGCTGAATGATGAATGATGAAGATTTGTAGACATATTTTCATTAAAATTGAAAGACGCTTTAAAATATTCGCATTCTTCTACGTAAATTGTATTAAATGTTACAGTAGTAAAATTTAGAGTAAAGTTATTATTATAATTTGTAGTAAATTATTATTAGGATTATTGAGTTATTTGTAGTAAAGTAGAATTTAGTAAAATTCTCCACTGGCGCCTCTATTAACTTAACAGATAAGATGGCACTGTACCAACCTGCGTAGTGCACGCGTAGATGAGGAAAGAGTGGTCGAGCACGGGCGAGGCGCACCGCGCGAGCTGGAAGTCGATCATGGTGGCGCCCGTCGCGGCGCCCGCGGTGTACCGGTACAGGAAGTTGTTCGTCCACGAGTGGCCGTGGCTGCGGGCGACAACAGGTCATAGCCCACTTACACGACTCTGCTACCACCCGTATTTGAATGATATTATTTTTGCTGGGTGGTAGCAGAGTCGCTCGAGAGACAGCTCGCTGTCAGCTGTCAACTAATTTATGATGCCAATGCAAAATATATCTAAACAGCAATATTTAATGCCCATATTTGATGATATTATTTTTGCCGGGTGGTAGCAGAGTCGCTCGAGAGACAGCTCGCTGTCAGCTGTCAACTGATTTATGATGCCAATGTAAAATATATCTAAACAGCAATATTTAATGCCCATATTTGAATGATATTATTTTTGCCGGGTGGGAGCAGGGTCGTGTAAGTGGGCTATGACCTAAAGTCTTCCTTATCTTCAGCGTTTATTTATTTTATACGACGACCTCTGTGGCGCAGCGGTTAGCGCATCTGACTACCATGCGAGTGGTCCCGGGTTCGAATCCCGGCTGGGGACGAAAAAAAAACCCAGGTCTTGGATGTTTACATGTTTGTGACGTCGCTGTTTCTGGTTTCCCACGACACAGGGTATCCTAGTGTGGGACTAGAAACAATGTATGTGCCTCTATGTAAATGTTATGTTATGTTATTTAGTAGCCCAACGGGCTCTTTTAATGCGTATATCGGGTGTCCCAAAACTCAACGTTGAGCCGGAATCTGGTAAAAAGGCAAGTCATATTGGTTATCGGAAAAATACAAAAAAAAAATGCATGTATACAAAATTACAGGCCCATAAAAAAATCCTGTTGCCACAAATCTTTACTTTTTCCATATTTTTTTGTTTTGTAGCTCTGAATAATGCTTCTTTAAACTGTTAACAAAATTTCAAAAGCAGCGGCTCCAGCTTGGAAGAAAAGGAGACTTTATAAAAAAAGTAACTTAAAAAAGTGCCCAATTTCAATTTAAGTTTTCATTATGTTTGTGAAATTTCTTTAATAAATAATTAAAAAAATATATTATTAAAATAAAAAAAACTATTTTTTTAATATTTTTCTGATAACCAGTATGATTTGCCTTTTCACCCGGTTCCGGCTTGACGTTGAGTTTTGGGACACCCTGTGAAATAGTCTCGTGTGTCACAGTCTGTGTTATCGAACTCCGAAATGACTTCACTGATTCATTGATAAAATTCATGGTTTTTCTTTTATTTCTGACACTGTTATTTAGCAAAAAATAATTCTTATAATGAAGTCTTAGGATCGATATGATAAAGCTACAGGGTAATTCTACGTGATAACAAACACTATGATCTCCTGTACCACTCAACTCAACCTGATAACAAACACTATGTCTCCTGTACCAGTCAACTCTACCTGATAACAAACACTATGCTCTCCTGTATCACTCAACCACTACCTGATAACAAACGCTATGCTCTCCTGTACCACTCGACTCCACCTGATAACAAACACTATACTCTCATGTACCACTCAACTCTACCTGATAACAAACGCTATGCTCTCCTGTATCACTCAACTCTACCTAATAACAAACACTATGGTCGCATGTACCGTACCACCCAACAAACACTATACTTTCATGTACCACTCAACTCTACCTGATGACAAACGCTATGCTCTCCTGTACCACCCAACAAACACTATGCTCTCATGTACCACTCAACTCTACCTGATGACAAACGCTATGCTCTCCTGTACCACTCAACTCTACCTGATAACAAACGCTATGCTCTCCTGTATCACTCAACTCTAGCTGATAACAAACACTATGGTCGCATGTATCACCCAACAAACACTATGCTCTCATGTACCACTCAACTCTACCTGATGACAAACGCTATGCTCTCCTGTACCACTCAACTCTACCTGATAACAAACGCTATGCTCTACTGTATCACTCAACTCTACCTGATAACAAACATGGTCGCATGTACCACTCGAATCCTCCTGATAACAAACACTATTCTCTGCTGTACTTGGCTGTACCACTCAACTCCACCCGATAATAAACACTATGGTCGCATGTACCACTCAACCCTACCTGATAACAAACACTTTGCTCTCATGTACCACTCAACTATATCTGATAACAAACACTATGCTCTCATGTACCACTCAACTCTACCTAATAACGCCATGGGTCCTGTCACTGGCCGCCTCCGCCAACTTTTGGTATCGCTCGGGCACGGCAAACTCCTTCACTTTCTGCTCGTATATTGTGCCGGGGAATTCTGTGAAGATTACCAGGCCCCGTTTCAGTTATTTTAAGTAAGTAAGTAAAAATGCGTTTATTGCGACCAACAAATACAGATGCCACAAAAATTACATTGGCATTGGCTAAGCATGACGTGACATATTATCTTTCGACGCCGGCAACTTTACTGCTGCGGTGGACTCCCGCGCACGCCCGCCGGTGAGCTTGCTGTTTTCTCGTTGTCAATGTCACTAGAAATGTCAAAAGCAAAGTCTCTTCCGACAAAAAGTCAAGTAAGGGCCTTTTCATACGTACCACAACCGCACCACAACTACAACCACACGTCAACCACACCACGTGGCCGGGCGTATATTCTGTATGGAAAATGAATGGGACTATCACACGAACCACATTTTGCAGTCGTTATCGACCGTTTGTGTCATACCAGCTACACCGCGACCACATCGCAACCACATCGCAACCACAACGCAACCTATGAATGCCGGAGTCGTACTGTGTCTGCACACGATGTAACCGCATCGCAACTACTGGCGACAAAGCAACCACATCAGCATTTTGTCGGTACCACAATGCAACTACTTGCGACAACGCAACCACATCGACATTTAGTCGGTTCCACAACGCAACTACAAAAACTGCTGCGACACTATTCACATGTAACCATTAGCTGCTTGACTGCATTTTGTCGTTGCGACGTGGTGTGGTTGTGGTACGTGTGAAGAAGCCCTAAGTGTATCTGCAGTGAAGTTTACAATGTCTAGTGCTTACGAAAGTTTTACTTCAAAAAAGGATAAACTAGAGTTTATAATCCTCACCTTTGGACACGGCGTCAATAGCCACGCCGCACACGGTGGCCCAGAAGCGCTGGTACCATCCCCAAAGCCGCGGCGAGTAGTACGTCTCGAAGATGCAGGAACTGAAATGAGAGAGCGATCATTTTAAATTTTCACACACGTGCAAAACGTGTGTGAAAATTGTGTTTTATCTACAGTAAAAAGAGGAAATGTTTTTATGTAAGTTTGTGTGTCAGTGGCGAACGACAGCGCATGAAACTTGGTCACGGTCTGCACAGTGATGTAAAATTAATTGAGACCAACTAACAACCTACCTGATTCTGTGGAACTGTGCGTTCACTGCGCCCTCACGGCGAACGACAGCGCGTGGAGCTTGGCCACGGTCTGCACAGTGATGTAAACTTAATTGAGACCAACTAACAACCTACCTGATTCTGTGGAACTGTGCGTTCCCTGCGCCCTCACGGCGAACGACAGCGCGTGGAACTTGGCCATGGTCCGTACAGTGATGTAAACTTAATTGAGACCAACTAACAACCTACCTGATTCTGTGGAACGGTGCTTTCACTGCGCCCTCACGGCGAACGACAGCGCGTGGAACTTGGCCACGGTCTGCACAGTGATGTAAAATTAATTGGGACCAACTAACAACCTACCTGATTCTGTGGAACTGTGCGTTCACTGCGCCCTCACGGCGAACGACAGCGCGTGGAACTTGGCCATGGTCCGTACAGTGATGTAAACTTAATTGAGACCAACTAACAACCTACCTGATTCTGTGGAACTGTGCGTTCACTGCGCCCTCACGGCGAACGACAGCGCGTGAAACTTGGCCATGGTCCGTAAAGTGATGTAAACTTAATTGAGACCAACTAACAACCTACCTGATTCTGTGGAACTCCTGCGGTCACTGCGCCCTCACGGCGACCGACAGCACGTGAAACTTGGCCACGGTCTGCACAGTGATGTAAAACTAATTGAGACCAACTAAGAACCTTCCTGATTTTGTGGAACTCCTGCGGTTACTGCGCCCTCACGGCGAACGACAGCGCGTGAAACTTGGCCATGGTCCGTACAGTGATTTAAAATGACCTAATTGAGAACTATTTTAGAATATTTTAGTACTTGAGATAGAAATTTAGAACTTTATTATACGTAGTATTCACATGTATCGTACCTCCCATTATCTTATCAAAGTTTTAGGTTCTATATATTTATATATTATGTCGTATTTGTATAATATTTCCCCTGTATATTATTATTATTTTTGTTTACATACCTAGGTCTAAGTAATTAAATAGTGTATTTTATATTTAAGTTGCACTACCTGTAAATGATTCCCCACAACTTAGGTTAGTTGGAAGAAAATGCTAACAAGCATTAAACTCGCCTATGAGTAAAACTTGTGTTTTCATGCAATAAAGAATTTTAATAATAATAACATAGGTACCTGATTCAGAGTCAGAGTCAGAAGTCAGAGGCCTTAGGGCGGCTTGAAAACTTCTGACAGTAAGACCAGCCACTAGTCTTACAAGCCTCCACCAATCCGGACTTGGCCCCCGTGGTGGAGTAGGGCCTATAACTTCCTTAGGGAAGAGGCCCATGCCCCTCGGTGGGGACATAATGGGCTGATGATGAGGTACCTGATTCTGTGGAACTCCTGTGGTCGCTGCGCCCTCAATGCGAAAGAGAGCGCATGAAACTTGGCCATAGTTCGCACGGTGACGCGGCAGTGGTCGAGGTCAATGCCCTGCTGCCGCACGGCGCAAGCGCGGAAGCCGTGCACGGACATGTCTTCTAGAAGGACGCAGTCGTGCACGCCATCGCTGTAGCACAAGAAAACCTGAAACGGAACGTGAAAGGAAGGCACTTGATAGTTTTAGGGATTAAGGTTAGCCTCGTGGAACCATAAGTGTAATGATAGGTAGATAATAATCTATAGCAAATTGCTTAATTTTTGTAATGCCAAATCTACAAATAATATAGGTATCTTATTTATTAACTTTAATCCGAAAACACTTAGTTACTTGATTTTTTGTCGGGACAAAGTTCATAACGTCTAGTGCTTACGAAAGTTTTAATTGAAAAACACCTCTAATATAGATTTTTATGGACCACCTAGTCCCCATAAGTTGAGCAACGAAAGTGTAAGACCTCCTACGGACTGTTCATTCAATAATCGACGAAAAGATAATATTTTTAAAATTAAAAGATAATAAAAAAATTAAATTAAAGTAGTTCGCTACAGTACTCACCTTGGCATATTCCGTGAACGGATCCTGCAGATTCTTAGAGGCCTGGAAATCCAGTAGGGCCTTCAGCACATGCTCGTAGAACATGATCTCGTTTTTGAAGAACTCATCGCTTCGGAAGGTCAACCTTCGCGACTTGCTGTTTGGGATGTTCTTGAGGATGATCTGGACCTGCCTGTTGGCCCCTCCGGATGTCGAACCGTGGACCACGATGCGGATGACCTCACTAAGGTAACTATCCCCTTTACCAGTTTCGCCGACGTACTGGAAGTAAGTCATGGGGGAACTTGCAGTGATTGTTAAGAACATGTCTAACTAGTGCTAAAAATTTTCAAGCCACCTTAAGGCCTCTGACTTGGCTTAACGACTGCCATCTATCGACGGCAGCCGGCACCAACTGCTTAACGTGCCTTGCAAAGCACGGAACCGCTCGGAAAAATGCCACTAGCGTTAGTCATAGAACGGTCGGTCCTATGTTGCTTAACCTTCGTGATCATTTAAGGTCACTCAGGCGGCCGGGGGTACAGGCGATTCAGTATTACCCTGCGAAATATCTATGCACCTGCCACCGTCAGACTGTCGCCTTGCGAGGTACCTAGATATTTCGACGGGTCAATAAAGTCATTGGTTTGCGGTTTTTGTATACAACCAATCATGTTACGCTGACACTTACTATCTATGATTGGGCAATCACCGTTCACATCACGCATGGCGCACAGAATGAACCAGTCACTGAATAGTTTACTCTCAACGTAAAGCCTAATCGTTAGGACGACCTCTGTGGCGCAGCGGTTAGCGACTGACTACCATGCGAGAGGTCTCGGGTTCGAATCCCGGCTGGGGACAAATAAACACCCAGGTCTTGGTTACATGTTGTGACATCGCTGTTTCTGGTTCCCACGACACAGGGTATCCTAGTGTGGGGCCAGAAGCAACGTATGTGCCTGTGTGTAAATGTTATATTATGTTACTGGGGACCACCTTGATGCCTCCCACTATAGGGCACCCTTCTCTCTTAGGCCCTAGTCATAGAAAGTGCCCGAGGCACGCACACGATACGCTGCGTTTCGGACGCTCTTTAAAATTATATGAAGTTCTTTGCAACGGACGCGGACGCTTGATGTAGGTAAACCGTACCACGCGTACCCACCACGGATTGGCGATTTCCAGCGCTGAGGTAATGAATAAGTAGTTCAGACAGTCGGGTCTCCTCACGGCGTTTTCCTTCACAGTCAGAGAGTGGTACTCTACAATAAGTTCACAAATGTACAAAAAAAACGCTACATTTATTTATATTTTAACACGGCCCCTCCAATGAGATTAAAACATTATTGTGAGGGTAGCGGTCATTTTTGACACTTCTAAATGCTATGTATGTACGGGCTAGCACCTTACACCTTACTAGGTCGCCGTATTGGTGACTGTGCATCACGCATAGTGGAGCTGATGGACCTTGCTGCCTGCGCCAGATAGTTGGCTTTTGTCTCTCATTAACATCGCAAGTCTTCAACAATGTAACGGTGCACAGTAAGAAATAATCATCATGAAGACCTAACATCAATATTCTACTTTCTTCATCCAACACCGCCCTGCATTGTAGGTTGCACTAATAATGGGATTAGTATGTGTGTAATGTCAAGTGTCTTCTATTCCTCTGATTATTCGCTTGCGCAGCGCAAGAATTCCCCTACAAATCCGGGCGCTCGGAGAACCCGGCCTTAAGCAATTAATCAACATTGTTGCTATTGATCATTCATATCAATGAGATTGATACTATGCGATTATATCATTATGACAAGGCCGCCGCTTATCTTTGTTACAAGCATATGGCCAATGTAACAACTGGAGCACCAAAGGGAGACACTCGAAACCATTTCGGGGCGTTTCCGTACGCCCATATATATTACATATATATATGAGACATCATCATGAGACAGGGATTTGCAAACAGTTTGATTGAGTTCGCTACGCCGGCCGCGCGATCTATGGACAATGTTCAAAGTATTTCCCGAACTGTTTTTAGCAACGCTCACACTCATACATGTGGACTGTGAAGTTTACCAGAACAGGCCCAAGATCTCATCTTCAAATGGCGATCTCATTCTGGAATCGGCTTACGGCAAAAATATTTATCTTCGACCTAATGGACCCCAATCGGTTGTATTCATAGGGGACATAAACATTCTTATGATAAACACTAGCCAGTCTAGCTCGGGCTATGTACCTTCTAGTGGCGATTCTAATAATCTGGATAGTAGCAGTGAACATTTTAGCGAAATCGTACAAAGGGTATCGAATCTGGAACATAATAATATCAGCAGTACCCTTCAAGTAGAAGTCATCAGTCAAAACCTGACTTTTATGCAGATGAAAATTGATCACATGACGTCGACGTTTAACGACCTACGGAGGCGCATAGGGGACGGTGAAAAGGATAAATGTATTGCGAGACCCTGCGAGCATGGAGGGACTTGTCTCAGCCTGGTCAGCGATTACTACTGCCTCTGCCTGCCCAGCTGGGAAGGAAAGAATTGCGATATCGACGTTAACGAATGCCGTAACTTTGCCGGGACTGACCTAGGCTGTCAGAATGGAGGCATTTGCTTGAACAAGCCGGGCTCTTACGAGTGCCTTTGCAACGCAGGCTGGTTCGGTATACACTGTACGAGGAAAGCGAAAGACTGTTCCGGGGGCGACTATGAAATGTGTGGACATGGCGTTTGTATACCGGTAACCACGGGAGAAGGCATCAAGTGCCTCTGCGAGCCAGGCTGGACGAACAACGGCACCAGCGTCGCTTGCACAACAGACATCAATGAGTGCGAGTCCAGCTACGGACCACACTGCTCGGCAAACCCTAAAGTATCATGTATCAACTTGCCAGGATCATTTCACTGCGGCCCCTGCCCCGCTGGCTACGAAGGGGATGGCTACACGTGCTCAGATATAGACGAGTGTCAAACGACGATCAACGGAGGATGCAGCACCAGCCCGATGGTCACGTGTCACAACACCGTCGGCTCCCGTGTCTGCGGTCCCTGCCCGCCCGGTTACGTAGGTGACGGAATCACATGCACGTTCCGAGGTTCTTGTAACATCAACGGTGGTGGATGCCATCCTTCTGCACAGTGCGTCGACAACCCTGGACTTGGTGGACAAATCGCTCAGTGCATTTGCCCAGAAGGAATGCATGGAGATGGTTTCGGCTTAAACGGGTGCTACGTTACTACAGACAACTCTACTGAAAGCTGTCTCAATAACCCTTGCGGTATCCACGGCCGATGTCATCTGCTAGCGCGCGGTTATACTTGCATTTGTGCGAAGGGTCATGCAGGAATCCACTGCGACGTAGAGGTCAACTCTTGCTCCAGCAATCCGTGTCATAACGGCGGTCTGTGCAGACAAGATGACACCAAATATCAAGGATACAGATGTGAATGCACTGCACAATTCACGGGAGAGCTGTGTCAAGCACCAGCGAAAACTTGCGGGGGCATCTTAGAAGAACAGGAAGGTAGTATCGTGTATCCTATTACTAACTCCTCTTATAACCATAACGTAAGATGTGCTTGGGTTATCATGACCACGCCAGATAAAGTCATCAATGTAACGTTTAGTAAGTTCGACATAGAATTCAACCCAGAATGCCAGTTTGATTTCTTACAAATCCACGACGGTCGCAACTCAGCAAGTCAAATTATTGGTAGATTCTGCGGGGCGACACTTCCTAAAGGCGGTAATATAATATCCAGTCAACATTTCATGTATTTCTGGTTCCGCTCAGACCACAGTGTAGCAAAAAGCGGCTTCGTATTGCATTGGACTACAGTTGACCCTTTCTGCGGTGGCGAATTAGTCGGTTTGGATTTCGGTCGCATTAGCTCACCCGGTTCCCCCGGCAATTACCCGCCGAACCGAGATTGTTACTGGACAATAATTGCATCGTTCGGCAAACGAGTGCAACTCTTTTTCTACGAGCTTGACATAGAAGCCCATAGTAATTGCAGCTTCGACTATTTAGCTGTATACGACGGCTTTAGTTCCTCCGATCCACTCATTAACAAGTACTGCAATTCTACCCATCCTGCCCCCATACAATCGTCTGGTTCAATTGTTTTGGTCCATTTTCATTCCGATGCACTTAGCTCTGGGAAAGGTTTCCAAATAGCATATGTTACAATTCCCGGAGTACCTGGGTGCGGCGGTTTCTTCACCGAAGAGAAGGGAGAATTCTCGTCACCGAACTACGATGGACTATATTTAAACAACATGATGTGCGAGTACCAAATCAAAACGGCCCGCGACACTAGAATTCGTATTGATATGAAATCGTTCAAACTGCAATTATCTTTTATGTGCAAATCCGACTATCTCAAAATATACGATGGGCCGTCACCTGATTCAAACCTGGTTGGCACTTTCTGTGGAACTACATATGCAAAAACGTATGTGTCATCCTCAAATTCATTGTTCTTCAAATTCAAAAGTGACCCCAGTGTATCCTCTGATGGCTTTAGAATTTCTTATAAATCTATTTGTCAGCAAATGATAGAAGGGGTTAGTGGGATTATCAATTCACCAGGATATCCTCTCATCTATACAGCGAGCAGACCTTGTGAATACGTAATTAAAACATCGCCTGGTAAAGCAATCCAGTTAACATTCCAAGACTTTGATATAGAAGACATACATCAACCTGATTGCCAATATTCTAAGTTAGAAATTCGAGATGGGTTCGACCAAACGGCCCCGAAGATAGGAACTTATTGTGGGATAGACACACCCCCTATACAAACGTCGACTCACAACTATATGTACCTAAAACTCACTACATACCTGTCTGTATCAGGGATCAGGTTTTACGCCAACTACACCTCCATCGACACGAAGTGTGGAGGTGTATATAAAGATACCACCGGGCTCATCAATATGCTCTCAGGACCTGCCACTAATTACGAAGATAATCAAAACTGCACATGGCTCCTAGTTGCTCCTGCAGGTCAACATATCAGAATTACATGGAACAGATTCGATTTGGAAGGCCCTCCATGTATTGATTACTTGGAACTTAGTGAAATTGATGATGCTAATAAGGAGGAAACATTACCAAAGTTCTGTGGTCGTATCGCACCACCTACTTTAACTACTCCGACCAACAGGCTCAAAATCAGATTTATATCCGATCAAAGCTTAAAACATACTATTACTGGGTTTTCCATGTCATATACATTCCTAGACGATAATACACACTGCGGAGGAAATTACTACAGAGCTCGTGGATTCATAAATTCTCCTGGTTGGCCCAATCGTTATCCACCTCATCGTGACTGCTCGTGGGTAATTACGGCGCCTGACGGTCAGCAAGTTAGACTCAACATATCCCAATTTGATCTAGGAAGGCATCTATATGTACCTGAATGTAATCGAGATTATTTAGAAATACGAAATGGTGCTCATGAGGACGGACCTTTGATAGGCTCCTACTGTGGCTCTACAATTCCAAGGTACATAACGTCGATGGGACCGTCATTGTTTATACGTTTTCATTCAAGTTTCTACTTGGGTGGGCTCGGATTCCAACTTCAATGGGATGGAACCATCACCGGGTGTGGTGGAACATTGTCAGCTTCTACAGGGACAATATCCTCTCCTAACTACCCACTTAATTATCACGAAAATGCCGAATGTTTTTATAAAATTGTGACTAGCCACGGATCTAGGTTAAAAATATACTTCAACGATTTAGATCTAGAGAGAACAATAGCTTGCATGGACGACTACGTAGAAATTTATGATGGCCGCGATGACAATGCACCGAGTTTGGGCAGATTCTGTTCCATGACTATCCAAACTTATAACATAGAAACCACTACCAACTACGCTTTCATAAAATTCCGTTCAGATTTTGCTGTAAGTGGTAAAGGATTTAAGCTTATGTACCAAACGTTGTGTGAGACCAACGTTACGGGTATGCATGGCGTTATTGAGAGTCCAGATTTCCCGAACAACTATGCCCAAAGGTTGCATTGTAATTGGATTATTAAAGTTCCCATTGGAAATACTATCAATGTCACATTTACTCACATGGACATAGCTATCAGCATGTACTTTCAATCATATTTGCTGCCAGGAGTCACGTATAATGAATCATATGTTGATCTAATACCCCTTATTAGATTAATGCGCCGTCGTTGCAATTTAGCTTATTTGGTACTCAAGGAACCGTCTGACAATAGTACTGATACTGAACATTGTGGATCCGTACTGCCACCAAAGTTTGTCAGCAAGAGTAATTCTGTCGAAATAAAGTTTGTGACTAACTCTTACACTTCAAAAACCGGCTTCCGCTTGGAGTGGGTGCGCCAAGGCTGTGGAGGGCACCTACAGAAACCTCATGGTACTATCTCATTGAGTAAATTGATCTCGACGTCTCCAATACAGTGTGAATGGTTTATTGAAACAAAACCAGGATCAGCTGTCGCAATCACATTTAATAACGTCTACATGATGGACTCTCCTAACTGTACCATTGACGGTATCGAAATTTATGGGGGCCAAGATGACAGAGCGCCATTAGTCACTAAAATTTGCCACAGGGATATGTCCACTATAGCGTCAAGCACAAACTTAATGTTTTTAAGATTCACGAAATATTCCAACTTACTAGACGTTAATTTCGACGCGACCTATGAATCGTCTGAAACCGGCTGCGGTGGTATAATAAAAACTCGCTCAGGCATCGTCACCTCCCATCATTACCCACAAAATTACGATAACAACTTAAATTGCGTGTGGTATGTTACTGTTCCGAAACACAACAGAATTAAGGTTAATATTCTTGACTTTGACTTGTATGGGTCTGACGAACAATCCTGTGGGGATGTGATTACGATATACGATGGTAAAAGTATAACTAATAACCATAACCAAACTATATGTCCTGCTTCCAATACTACCGAATTCATAAGCAAATCAAATTCTATGACGATACAATTTGTAACAGATAGCTCTGGAACAGCTAAGGGATTTAAAGTTAACTTTACCGCCATTTGTGGCGGAATATTAGAAGCCCGCAGTGATGACAGTCCGAATATACTATCAAGCGATGGCATACAATCCAGTATTAACTGTACCTGGACCATAGTTGCTCCGAAGCTTAGTCAAAAAGTATCACTGACACTCACACACTTGTTTTTGCCGAAAAATTATGATATTGTGACGAATAGAGCCTGTCCTTCTTCTTTTTTGCGGGTTTTAGATGGAAATGATGCGAGTGCGCCCTTGATTGACGAATATTGTGGACGCAAGGTACCACCGATGATTGTAAGTCATGGAAATGTCATCACTATTCAGTTTGGCTCCTACAGTGGCCCTATTGTCGGACAGTTTCAGGCTACGTACACGAATGTAGATTCGGCTTGTGGTGGTACGCTGACTTCTGAAGAAGGAACCATCGCCTCGCCGAACTATCCGTCATCGTACCCTGTATATTCAAACTGTGAATGGACTTTACGCACTGCCCCTGGCAATAAAGTGTACATAATATTCGAGAAGTTGGACTTGGGATATTCTCTTAATTGCAATAAAGACTATTTAGAAGTTCGGGAAAATGATGGGACCGGTCATATATTAGGCATCTATTGCGGTAGCAAAATACCAACAAATATGACTGTGGCTTCCAAAATTTTTATCAAGTTTCACAGTGATAATGAGCAAGTTGGATCTGGCTTCATCTTGCACTATGGTTTCTTACATGGCAATGATATTACGGGAATATCTAGCGGACAAATAGCTTCGCCTTTATATCCTCACCGATATCAAGGTGCTGGTGAGTATACTTGGAGGATATCAAGTGATGAGCCAATTGTTATATATGTAGAACGCCTAGAGATTCCTGTAGCGGGTTCAGTTTGCTACAATCACTTGGCAATATATGATGGTTACAATGACGAAACACCGTCATTGAAACAGCTTTGTGGTGTTTTGCGTTCTGGAGATGTACAAAGTTATCGCAGCTCAACAAATGTAGTGTTTTTAAAACTGAGGCTACTTGAAACTAATCCTGGATCTTTGTTTTCTTTGCGATGGTCAACAATCGATGCAATTCAAACCATTGATTCAAATGACGACAAAAATAATTGCGGTGCCAATAACACGGTGACTGTGGAAGTCGGCCAAACAGTCACAGTCAATTCTCCCAACTATCCACAGCCGTACAACTCCGACATGCACTGTGAATGGCTATTCAAAGCCACCTATGGAAGTCATTTAACTTTCATATTGGATGACATTGCACTAGAAGAGCGGAGTAACTGTTTGGCTGATTACATAAATATTTACTCGTCCGATACTGGTGTAAAAGACTGGAAAAAGATCGAAGGACCGATTTGTACATCTAAATCTCTGAAGTCGATCGAGGTTTCGAGAAGTTATTTGAAAGTTGAGTTTATATCTGATCATTCTGTAGAAAAGAAAGGTTTCTTGGCTCATATTGAATCAAAATGTGGCGGTCAGGTGTTTGGCACATCTGGCGTTGTATCACCTTCTTGGTTTGACGTAAATGGCTCTGCGCATGGGATATTTTATACAATGAAATGCCAATGGTCCGTGAAAGTACGTCCTGGACGCACAATGGATCTTGAATTCGAGCATTTTAATATTACCAACATAGATGATGCCTGCGCTACTTCAGTCATACTTCGTAATGGTGAATCTGTCGAATCGCCTTTATTGGAAAGCGGGAAATACTGTGGTTACAGTAGTGAAAACCGTACTGAAATTAAAACCTCTAGTAACGCTTTATTCGTTACATATACGATACATAGTTATAAATTCCAAAGCTTTATGTTACGATACGAAGAGAAAAACGTAGAATGTGGGGCAACGTCATTATTAACAGTCGACCACAGTTGGGAAGTAATCAGTTCACCTAATTATCCGTCTATTCCAACACCCTATACAGAGTGTTTATGGGCATTTACAGCACCGCCAGGTGAAATTATCAGAATCGATTTCATAGACAGATTTGATTTAGATGGATCCTTGGACTGCGTACAAGAGTCTGTAGATATTCGTGATGGCTTATCGGAATTTTCAGCGCTTAAAGGTCGATACTGTGGATCCAAGCCTGGAAGTATCAAGACCAGTAGTAACACGCTCTACATAAAATACATGACTCAGCTAGCGGAACCTCGCAACGGGTTTAAGGCAAATATATCAATCGACACTTGTGGAGGCACCATAATAGCTAACCACGGAGAAATCCAATCTCCTGGCTATCCCCAAATGCCGGTATTACCCGTCGGCTCTGTCTGTGAATGGAAAATTATGGGATCAACTAATTTAATATACAACATTATGACACAGGACATAAGCTTACCGCCATCAGTAGACGATTGTGGCTATAAAATCACAATCGAAGAAACATTAAAAGTAAATCAAACCCAAGTGATTCTTAAGACTTTCTGCGATTATGAGGACCAAAAAGAAGTCGAAAAAGTGATTCAGACTAACACAAATGAATTTACTATAAAATTGCAAACAGGAAAAATAAGTGAATGGTCGTTGCGTGGTCCGTACAAGGGCTTTCGGTTTACTTTTAATACGTCAAGGATAATGTGTGGTGGAAGTATTAAAGAGTCTGAAGGGTTCATAACGACCCCTCCTTATTATTTCTATACGTCTATTTGTCAATGGACCATCTCTGCTCCAAATAAATCTAGAAGAATTCGTTTGGAAATCCTTGAGTTTGGCGTTGATCGGAAAGCGGTAGGAGTTTTCCACGATGATACGTTTAGAACGGAAATAAATACTACCTCGGGTAATATATTTGAATCGTCTGGTCCTTCTATGAGCATCTATATATGGATACAATCATTGACACCAGATAGACCGTTCAAGGCAAAATTCACGACAAACGAACCGGCCCTGTGTGGTGGTACTTTTACGGGAATTACTGGGAAAGTGTCCTCGCCTAATCTAGACCATTCATCCATCTATTGTAAGTGGACAATCGAAAGCAGCAGCTTAGAAAACCAAAAAGATCGCAACACAATCTTCATTACAGCATCAATCCATTCGCAGGCTAATAAAACCCGATGCCACTATGGCGACTCAGACCTATTTTTAACAGTATCCGATGGATTAGTATTATTCCACAGATTTTGCAATACAACTAATATGACTTTGAGAATTCCAACATCCAATTTTATGATCAGATATATGCAAAATGCCGTGCACTTTATGGATTTTATATTGCAGTGGAGATCTCAACCATGTGGTGGAACGATTAGAGTGGGAGAGTCGTCTATAAATATTTTAGATATTCCTGGTAATTTCACGGGAGCCATGGACTGCGCTTGGAACTTAATTGTTCCCAATCAAGAGAGAGTACGATTTCAATTAATTGGCGACTTTAAATTACAATGCGAGCAAGAATTTTTACAGGTCCATCGAGACTACTTTTTAGGCAAGTCTCCGCCACTTATAGATTATTGTAAAGAAAAAAAATTTTCACGCAACGTCACAATGGGTTATAATAATATGTATATTCAATTCCACACAGAATATAATAACAGTACTTTAAAACTCATCGTAAACAGTGTGAACACAGAATGTGGCGGGCTCTTGACCAACTATGAAAACATTTTTATGTCACCCAATTTTCCGAAACACTATTATGAAAATGAAGAATGCGTTTGGGAAATACAGGCCTATGTGGGTAACCGAGTGTCCGTATCATTTATTGACCGCTTTGTCATCGAACAAAGACCAAATTGCACTAAAGATGTTGTCATAATTTACGATTGGAAAGAGGACGACTATGTTGAAATGGCGAGACTGTGTGGTCGGGAAATACCACCGGTGTATAACTCTACAAACAATCAAATGAAAATCATTTTACGAACCGATGGCGATACTAATTTAGATGGTTTCAAAGCCAAATGGACTACAATATGCGGAAGCGAACTAATTGCGACTAATGAAGAAAAGTTTCTGCTGAGTAGTGGATATCCATATGATTATTTACCGAACTCGCGATGTGATTATGAGATTATAGCGCCTGGCAAAATGATCATTATTAAATTTTTGGATTTCGAGATAGAAGGACCTTATCCAGACTGCAATAATGATAATTTGACCATAGGTGGCCAGCATCGACCTGGTTATGCCTCAATAAAAATTATATGTGGTGCAGAAAAACCGACTGAGCCAGAATTCTACCAGGATAAAGTCACAATATCCTTCCGAACAGACTCATATTTGCAGAATAAAGGATATAAAATATCGTATCAAGTGCATAACTGTGGCAGTCAAATAAGACAGCCTAGAATCCTATTAGTAGGTGATATGGATGAAGATTACGGTTACCAAAGTAATAAAAATTGCACGTGGTTTATTGAAGCGCCTCAAAACAAAAACGTAGTCGCACAGTTCTTTTACATAGACTTGGAAGACAATTACGGCACTGATTTTGTGTCAGTCTTCAACGGACTTAAAATCGACGAAGAAAAACGTATCGCGTTATTGTATGGTCACATTACAACTAGTACGACGGTACGAAGCACCGGAAACAAAATGCTAATACAATTTGTTAGCGATGCTATTCAGAATTACAGGGGTTTTAAAGTGAAAATATTATTCACTAACGATGAATCCGTTGGATGTGGTGGGACGATTGACCTGACGTCAATAGACATTCATACAATAAAATCCCCACTGATCGGTCATAAAATTACTTATGAGAGATACTTAGACTGTCAATGGAATATCATAACTGCTGCGGGTAAGATTATAGAATTAGAGTTCAAATTTTTCCACGTATCTCCTTGCAGCGATGTTAATCAGACTAGTTTGGGCTATAACAAGTGTAACTGCGACTTTTTAGAGGTCCGAGACGGCCTGAACCCGAATAGTCTTGTTATGGGGACCTACTGTGGACATACTAAGCCGTCGAAACTTGTATCTTCTTTAAATCTCTTGAGTCTAAGATTATCTACGGACGGTGAAAAAGAAAGTACAGGTTTTGAAGCTGTACTGACAGTACGTGAGTCCATGTGTGGTCGGCAAAGTTTTACCTTGCGCCCCTATGCACAACATGTAATGTCACCAGGATACGCCACAGGAGTTGTAGCTCCGGGTTTGAACTGTGTCTACACGTTCACTGCACTCGCTGGTTACTCCTCAACACATGTCAGAATTAACAGTCTTGACTTGGAAGAAGCTAGTGAGCGCAATTTATGCGAGAAAAGTAGAGTCATCATATCTAGGTATTCTGAAAACTCTAATAATAATGTTACGGCAGTACCATCATTTGTTCTACACACTCCTGATGATATATTAAAAGTAGATTATGATATTTGGTCAACGATTACTTCAGAAAATGGGATCCCGCAGCAGTACGTTTTCTGTGGCAATAAGAAAGCCATTGATATATACATGATAGGAGATATTCAGATAAATTTACAGACATCACCAGAATTAAGCAAACATAAAGGCGTTGATATCGAAGTCAGCTACACGAATTTCTGTCCAAACAATTTCACAGAGACCCAAGGTAGAGTTCAAGTAACTTCGCTTTTTGACGGAGTCAGTAAATCTAGAGAATGCTTCACTCTCATAACAGCACCTGAGAACCACACTATTTCCGTCTATTTTATAGAAATAAAAGGAAAATATACTACTGAGGCCAACCACTTAGACATATTTGATGGCAACACTACAGCAGCTGACAAGCTTCTCAGAGTTTCTTCGTTGCCCGAGAACGATGTTGCGTTGTTCTCGACTGGAAGGTACATGCTGTTTCACAATTTGGGCGAGGAAAATAATCAGGTGACTTTCGACTTGACCTTCGTCACCACCGATAAAGGACGGGGCTGTGGCGGCAAGCTGCATAACGTGTTTGGAAAAATGACCAGTCCTATGTACCCAGAAACGTATCGGAAAATATCAACATGTGAATGGGAGGTGGAGACTCCACCGGGTACGGGTCTGAGGCTTAAGTTCCTGGTATTCGATCTGGGAGCCCAGTGCGATTTCAACTACGTAGAGCTAGTTGACAGGGAGGGCGAAGTCTTAAACACTTTTTGTGATGAGATACCTGCTGACTTGGTGTTCGACACCAACTACATTAAGATCCTGTACAAAACCAGAGAGAGTAATTCCGGCACCGGATGGGTAGCACTGTTCATAGCTACTGCTAAGCCATCGTAGTCGTAGGTTTGGTTAAATGGGGTGAATTCTTGATCGTGAAATAATTCAAAATTTGTGCTTTGTGTCAGGTACACCAAATAAAGTTATAATAAATAATCAATAAGTTAAAATTAAGGTTTATTTCATTAGGGGAGGGCTATGTCCAGCAGTGGACTAATATAGCCTGATGATGATGAAGTTAAAATATAATAAAAGCCCCTCGGGGATGGCGGGCGTGAGTTTATTTATTATTATTTTATTATTAAACAAAGCTTTTTCAAAGCAAAACATTTCTCATAATACCTACCTGTTACTGAGGTGAAGGAATATGCTCTATTATAAAACTTTTATTACTTAGATCATTCAGAAATTAATTCAACGGAATAATATTGAATTGTGTTATTTACTAAGCATTCGTGGTATTGAAAAGAAAAATAAGACTTTAAATGTTATTTAGAAATTAAGTTTTTTATGCTTCAAAAATGTGGACATGACTATTGTTTGTTATTTTTTCATCGAAATACAAGCTTTTATGGAACATTCATTAATTTTAATTAATAAAAAAAAGACAAACTACCTTCACATAAAAAAAAACTGGCGCCTACGCGCATCGTAGGGTTCTGGGCAAGGAGTTCACAAAAAAAACATGTCAAGAATTGTGCACATATTTTTTGAATTTACGGTTTTCTATATTATACCTACATATCTCTCGCATGATTATCTACATCATCATCAATCCATTATGTCCCCACCGAGGGGAACGGGTCTCTTCCCGCAGGAAGGTATAGGCCATACTTTACCACGGGGGCCAAGTCCGGATTGGTGGAGGCTTGCAAGACTAGTGGCTGGTCCTACTGTCAGAAGTTTTTTAAGACGCCCAAAGGCCTCTGTTTTGGCTTAACGACTGCCATCTATCAACTGCTTAACGTGCCTTGCGAAGCACGGAACCGCTCCGAAAATGCCACTAGCGTTAGTCATCGACGGTCACCCATCCATGCACTGAACGCCCAATGTTCGGCCCCCAGCCGGGGCTACGACCGATTCTACGAGTACATAAGTAGGTAATAGAAAATGCATATTCCAGTATGTAATGCGATGTTACATATATTTGCCATTGAAACCTTTTCTGTATAATTTTTAAACAATCTAATTCCACCGAAGGGTGCTTATATTATTATTAAATACGCAAATAAAAAGAACGAAATATATATAGTTCATTCCAGATAAACTTGCACAAAAGTCCATTGACCTTTCGGTGTCTTGGCCTAATATTATAAAGGCGAAAGTTTGTGAGTGTGTGAGTGTGTATGTTTGTTACTTCTTCACGTCTAAACTTCTGGTAAAAATCTGGTATGGAGTTAGCAGACACTCTGGATTAACACATAGGCCACGTTTTACTGCGAAAAAATATCTTGTTCTCATAGGAAAATCCCTAAAAATGTGAATAGATGTTATTTTACAATTTATTTTCCCTCATACACCGCGGGTGACACCGCGAGGCACAGCTAGTATAAAGTATACTCTCAATATAAAAATACTCATCGAGATCTATGCTTTGGAAAATTTGACATAGTTGACTATGTTTTAAAGAATAAAGCCCCTTATTGGATAAAAGTATTAATGAGTTACACGGGTGTAACAAAATCTCCGACGTCTCCGAAAACCACATCCTCCTCATCATTTCTGAGATATTGAGGTGAAGTTAGATATTATTTTTGGAGATTTTTGCGTTTTTTGCTAATTCTTATTCGTGCCTTATGGCTAAATCAGTGGTCTTGTTATACGCTGTAGATGTGGACATACCACAGAACAAGGCCGCGTGCGTGACGTGAGCGCTTCTCAACTTCCCGGTATTGTATTATACAGGGTGGCATTTTCACCGGTACAATAAATTAACATACGTAATACTAAGTCCAAAATACAAATACCCACATTTTTTGTTACTACCCGTTGGTACAAAAAAACAAAAATACCAATGTCTGAACTTATCCGCAAATCTTAAAGAAATATGGACTCATTACGCATGAGTACAACTAAACGCACGAACTGGCAACTGCGCGCGGCTTGCGGGAAGGAAAAGAAACGGCGGCGGCGGCGCAGCCAGTAGGTATGACGTAGCAAAAAAAATCTTACTTGATTTCAATTCTTCCTTCATACTTGCACGGGCTTAGGACCGTCACCGGCGTGGAATGCTTGCACTGGTTGGTAGTGGTATGAATTTCCACACCACGTACTGGCTAACGCCGTGCGCCGTGCGTGCCGCGTCGTTGGTGCTCTTTCTGGGGTCTTCCTCGAAGAACGCGAATATCTGTTCCTCGATCTCCACGGCCAAGGGAGGTCTCCCTCCTCGGCCTTGAGCGTGCGCTCGTGCAGTGAACTGTCCGTAGTCTAAAAAATGCTGCGTCACTCTCATGAATGTCCTGGTGTTGAGTATTTGAGGTTCAATAAAACCGGCATTTATCAGGCGGGGCAAACTTTCTTCAGCGTATACCCGCCGAGCTGCACTGTATTTTCCCCACTGAGAAAGTAACTACGAACCATTTCGTAATACTCGCGGTTTGTAAACATCGTGTTGCGCGCGTAATTTTCGACTGCAGGAAGTGCGGAAACGGCGCACGTGCACTCACCTGTGTCAATGCGCGCGGACTGACCGGCCAAATCGTGCGCCGGCCAGCCCGCCGCCCGCTCACTCACCCCACCCCGCCGCCCTCTGCCTCGCACCTGCCTGACACCTTGTACAGGGTGCCCATGAGTTACAAATTGGATGAAGGATAAATTAAAGAAAATGAAAAAATATACAAGCTGTTAATTTACAAGCGTGCCATATTTTAGGACGTGATTATACTGCTGATTATAAACAAAAATCAATCATAAAAGAAGAGTCGATTTTTTTTCTTTTGTTCTCTGACGTCACATTTTTTATCGATAAAGAGAACGCCCAGCTCTAATATCGAATTATCTCGCACATCCCTAAACTTTCATGTACTCGCAGAAGAATAAAAGGACGGCGGTTTGGCAACCACGCGCATCCACACAAACCGACGGAGACAACTTTGTCTTCATTGAAATAAGAACGAAAATGTCTTAACTCATCGGCATTCAGTGGTGGCGCGGACTTTAGAACAAACACGCCGCGCGAGCGCACCCCCACCCCCAATTAGCCTAGCCACTCAGTGACCGGACATCCTTTGTGACGTGCGCACGTGCCGATATCGCACGCTCTTTCATTAGTACCTAATGTGCGCGTGCCGCCACCGCCGTGCGCCGTTTCGTAAAGACAATGACGGATAACTACACAAATATTGAGTTAGTGGAAATGGTGCGACTGTACGCCGTGAGTGGCGATAGTTTGCGGCAAGCTGTCGAAATGTTCGCGGAAATGTTCCCGAATCGGCCGAGACCATCTCGCCAAGTAATGCTAGCCGCTACTCAACGGCTCCGAGATTACCGCCAGTTCGACGTGCCCAACCATGCCCAAGGTCGAGGCGGAGGAGGACTCAGAGTGGAGCTGCAAGAACAAATTCTTGCCTACTTTGAAAACGAACCCCGTGCCAGCACTCGGGAGGCAGGGCGTCACTTCGGCATCAGCCACGTAACGGTGTGGAATGTGCTAAAGCAGGAGGAACTGCACCCGTTCCACTTCCGAAGAGTACAAGATCTTGTGCCCACGGATGCAGCCCCACGTGTTGCGTTCTGCCGATGGTTGCTTGAAAACCAAAACATTAACATTTTATGGTCTGATGAAAGTTTGTTTACGCGAATCGGCGTGTTCAATGTCCACAATGAACATTGGTGGACCCACCGAGAATACAACCCCAATAAAACCAAACGAGACTCATTCCAACATAGGTTTAGTGTTAACGTGTGGGCCGGCAAACAATGCGGCTGTGTTGCGTGAAAGGATTATTTCTGCCTTCCAAACTGTTAGGCAAAATGTGTTTGTGTTGCAAAATTTAAAAAGTAATTTGTGTCGTCGTGCGAGACTTTGCATAGCGCAGAACGGTGGCCACTTCGAACAATTGCTCCGTACAACTTAATCATTGTAAGTACCCTGTAAATAACGTCTCAATTAGTGTAAATAATGGTGATTTCAGACTTTTAACTACGCCGGATCAACGATTTATTTGAAGGTAGGTTAGTACTTGAATAAGTTATCTACTTCGTACTTTTTTTATACTAACTTGTAAATAAACTAATTTGCGCAATATTTTAATACCTACTAACCTCCTAGCAAAGAAATTGGTTGTTTTGTCGGTCCTAAGCCCGTGAGAGTAGGAAGGGAAATCTGAAATCATATGTTTCTTGTTGTTATTGCTGTTTCTTTCACTCGGTGCCAACTTGGCAACGGGGCGGGGTCTCGGTCTTTTCCCATTACGTGCATGTCGCAGCACCTTCCATCTTAGGTTATTCCTATTCAAACCCTAAAAATAAGTATTATTTTTATCGACGGCTTCCTTGAATATGGGAGACTGTTAGTAGACTGCATTAACTGGTAACATTAATTACTATTTTTTCTTTAAATATGGCACGCTTGCAAATTAACACCCTGTATATGGTAATTTTATTCGATAAATGTAATCTATTATCGATACCAATGATATGGTAAAATTTATTGTACCGGTGAAAATGTCACCCAGTATAGTCCAGTCATTATATCCAAAACACCGACCCTACCCGTGAATAATCAGTCCTTGGATTTTTTTTTCGTAGGTCCCACGGGGGACTCGCTGGGAGTATAAATTCAAAAAGTAGACTGAATCAGGCTCCTGTGTATATTCGAAAAACGGTTTTCCTTAAATATCTAGGCCATTATTGATTTCACAGCAAAACGGTAAGGACAAAAATTGTAGGAAATTTGATTTTCTACAAGTTTAGTCCTTACAATTTTTCTTCTAGGATCGATATTTTGAAAATTAAACCTGAATAAAATATCAATTTTGGGGGAAAAAAGGTGGGAACCCAAATTGTTCAGAATTTGATTCTCTACAACTTTGTTTGTCTTCATTCATGCCGTAAAACGTGGAATATAGGAAATAATGATAATATTTAAAATTTGTCGGGTTTTTCAAGTTTAATTTCCAAAATATCGATCCTAGAAGAAAAATTGTAAGAGCCAAACTTGTAGACAATCAAATTTCCTACAATTTTTGTTCTCACGGTTTTACTGTAAAATCAAATATGATCGAGTAGATTAAGAAAAACCGTTTTTTTTTAAAAAAAAAACATTTTTCGAATATACGCAGTAGCCTGATTAAGTCTACTTTTTGAATTTACACTCCCAGTGACCCCCCCGAGGGACCTACGAAAAAAATCCAAGAACTGATTATTCACGGGTCAAAATCTATAATGACTGAACTAATATAGTACTTTGTGTTCCCGACTCGAAAGCACAGAATCGCGGAGTCACGCCGCGGGAGCTGGATAGTCTTTACGAGTTTGGGCATAGATAAGTATATTTACTAGCGTAAGTTTGGGGCCGTTGGCCGTTCAAGCAGTGTTGCCAGTGGCAGATGGTCAAATATAACACGAGGCAGATCAAAAAGTAACATTTTCTCGAGAAATGTAACATAACCTTTTTTTTGTGGAAACCGGCACAATACTTTATTATGGCAGTTTACACAAAAAGTAAAATAAGTTTCTTGTCCCTGTCCCATTCGAAAAAATCTTAATAAACATGACATTAACGTCAGTTGATTTGGTTTGGTATTTTTTTTAGGTAAGGCAAAGGAATAATACTTATACTGACTGTGCTGACATAATAGAAAGTCATTTAGGGTCAAGGCTTTTTATTTAATATCTTAAAAAAATATAGACTTATTTACAAATCTGATAAATAGAAATTGTTCTGAAAGCATGATTCTCGAAATTGTTTATTTTTAAATTTAGAATAGCCAATTTGCGTTGAGCACGCGTGGCGTTCAAGCTCATACGTCTCTCCAAAAAAAGGAAGGTGTCCTACAATGGGACCTAAATAGGCGACAATATCATTGGAAGTCGATGACTTCATATCTAGCGTTATTATCTAGTTGAACAAGTAACTAAGTACTCATAATAATTACTATCTTTGTAGTGTGCAAATATCTACTTAAAATAAACAACGTTACTCCATCGAAGCCTTTAGTTTATAGTGCTCAGATAAAGCTACTTGCTTGCCACTTGTCACGATTGTACTGATTGCAATGAATTCCTAATGTTAAAACGTGTATCATCATCAACCCATTATGTCCCCACCGAGGGGCACGGGTCTCTTCTCTGCCATACTCCACCACGGGGGCCAAGTCCGGATTGGTGGAGGCTTGTAAGACTAGTAGCTGGTCTTACTGTCAGAAGTTTTTAAGCCGCCCTAAGGCCTCTGACTTGGCTTAACAACTTCCATCTATCGACGGCAGCCGGCACCGACTGATTAACGTGCCTTATGATTATGAAGCACGGAACCGCTCGGAAAAATGCCACAAGCGTTAGTCATAGAACGGTTAGGTACCCATACGCATACTGAACGCGCTCTATCTAGCTTAACCTTAGCGATCGTTTTTAAGATCAAGAATTCTTGAACTTTAATAGGCTACTTGACCGTTTTCTAAAAACCATCTCATGTTTTTTGTTGGTGTTCATGGAGTCCACAGAGTAGTTTTAAATTCTTTCGTGTATTTTTTCTAAAAAAGGCAAAGGAAAATTTACTTTTAAAATAAGCCACCAAATCGCTATTTTGGGCAATATGGCATCGCACAGGCATTGTGACGTTACATCCCAGAAAACCAACCAATTAACGTAAGAAAGAATGAATGACGTCTATCCATTTTTACTGACATGTGACGTCATCATAGAATCGGCCAATCCAGGCCGTTTTCGATACAATGGCTGCAGGTCCATAATTATCAAATTATATCTTGTGTTTTTTTCAAATCATAATTGTTTTTTTAGTTAAAATGCCTTAACGTGGTTTTAAGACTTATAATTCATACGAATACGTCTAAATAATACTGTTTTTTTCACACTGTCAAACAGCCTATTATACGTAGGTATAAGAATTGCGGAAATGGAGCCTTGATGGAGATGGAGTCTATTTTGTTAACCGACTTCAAAAAAGTACGACGTTCCCAATTCACTGTACATTTTTGACCGGGTGAACCGATTTTGATGATTCTTTTTTTATTTGAGAGCTGGTGCTTCTCGTGTGGTCCCATTTGAATTTTCTGTACAGTCTATTGGAGCCTTGGAGCATTTCGATGAAAATTTGTACATAATTGTGTAAGCGGATTGGACCCGGTACGTGGATCTAGCCAGGCTTCTTTTTAAGTAAACCTCGTTTGCCTCGTGTTTTAGGGACCTTTAGTCAACAAAGAACCCTTATAACATTTTACGAGTATTGTTTAGATTATCTACAGGTATAGATATTTGTTTAACTATGTATAGTTATCTTATTCATTTTTGCACCGACTACCCGTCTCACTTTTCCTACAAAATTTTCATTTTCATCGTAGGGTTGTCTGGAAGAAATTGCTACCTATTAGCACTAAGGCCGCCAATTGTACTGTTACGTTGTAAATATTTTATGTTTGTGTTGTCCTCGTGTACGATAAAGAATATTGTTATCTTATCTGTGGTAAATTTCAGGTTTCTAGTACTTGTCTCTGTGCTAAGCCATGGAAAAACAAACGGACGGACATGGCGAAACATTAACAATTCCTTATTTCATTGTCTTGATCCTTATTGTGTTAGAAACTTATAAACCAGCAATGTACATTACCTGTGATCAACATTCTATCATAATGTAATGGACATAAAACTGTTAGAAATAAATTTTCAATCATCTGCTACCGGAGGGGGGTGGTAGAATTAATTAAAATAACTTTGAATTGTTATAACTCGAGAAAGAACTACTAATAATAATAGAAATGTCTACTAACCTCCCACCGAGTAAACTTGACATCTTCGTGGAACCACTCGCTTAGAGCCCTGTCAAGCCGCTCCTGGGTCAAGCCAGGAGACACATGTGCCAGGCTCGTAAAATCTTCCATACTATTATTTGGTAATAAGATTTTTTAAAATGTAGCCTGAATAACTATGCTCCGTACGCAAAATAACTGAAAAAAAAACTGCAATTTATTAATGTACTAAAAATAACGCGCCGCACAAGCTGATATAAAAATGTTATGTTGACATAAAAAGTAGTTTTGCATTGATTTAAGTTACCTGGACAATCTCTAAGATTGTAAAAATCAAATCTTGAAATGAAAATGCAAAATGCAACCGTAGTTTTCCGCGGGAAAATTAGCGGAAATTCTATGAATAATAAAAATACTTTTTTCAATCAACACCAATTAATTTTCAACGTACTTCAGTATAGTTTGCGTAAATTCTTCACGTAATAAACTAAACACTACTGAACAACACCACACGGCGTTGCCGCATAAAACTTATTAAGCACTTTATGTGTTACGCTATAATCTTGACTTCACCGGAAATGCATATTTACCAATAACAATCTCAAGCCATTGTAACTCAACTAAATTTAAAAACGTCCCAGAATGCTGTAAATAGAGCGCGCGTAGACTTACATTATATTCGGTTGCATTATATCAAAACGTCAAACGTTGTGACGTGGGCGTGACGTTGCGAAGGGTGACGTGGCAGGGTTGCCAGGTCAAAACCAAAAATAAATCTTGAAAATAAGTAATATTTTGTGTTTGGGTAAAGGCTAAAGTTCCTTTTTAGCATCGTAGCTTATCACACGAACAATGAACACCATCAATAAGTACTGATAATTATTTAAAAAAACTAAACTAGTTCTTGTGTAAAAATATTTTAGTATTATCTATTTAAAAATTGTTTAGTACTATTTTTTACTTGTTATAATAATAAAGCCGTCCATTTTGTGTGATATATCAGCATTTAGTTTATTTAATAATAGCAGTATTCATTTAAATTAATAATAATACTTTAAACTGAATAGTAATAGTCTATAGTAATTTACGTAATAACTAATTACCGTCAGAGCCGTTAATTATACCTAAATAGTTCTCCAGTCCCTTTCTTAAACTAACAGTGCTATACAGTTTGACCGAACGATAACGTTAAGTGATGACCCCAAGTGATGAACTCCGACTAGTTTCGGGCTTTATGGAGGCTTGGCCAAAGTGGTACAGTCGACAGCACATCATCCTATACATCCATGCACTCTACCACGTTGCATTACGGGCGACTTTGCAACTAAAATGTGAAGGTTAACATGCTGTCATCCTACGAGTATTACTAAGACTCCAGTATCCGTCTGTCTGTGACCATACTGTATTTCATGCTGCTATAACAATAAATATAGAATCGCTCGTAGCCTAGGCTCCCTGAGTGATCTTAAACGATCACTAAGGTTAAGCAACATACGGCGCGTTCAGTCCATGGATGGGTCACCGTCTATGACTAACGCTAGTGGCATTTTTCGGAGCGGTTCCGTGCTTCGCAAGGCACGTTAAGCAGTTGGTGCCGGCTGCCGTCGATAGAGGGCAGTCGTTAAGCCAAGTCAGAGGCCTTAGGGCGGCTAGAAAACTTCTGACATTAAGACCAGCCACTAGTCTTACAAGCCTCCACCAACCCGGACTTGGCCCCCGTGGTGGAGTATGGCCTATACCTTCCTCAGGGAAGAGACCCGTGCCCCTCGGTGGGGACATAATGGGTTGATGATGATAACAATAAATACTAATAATATAATGAAATAAATATTTAAGTGGGGCTCCGAAACAACAACCGTGATATTTTTTCCGTTTATTGCTCAATTTCTTAATGTGTTATTGTATTTATTAAAAAAGAACAAGTTATATTTGCAATATTAATAACAGTAACAGGTAGACGCTTACAAAAGGTTATAATAATATTATACTGTCTAATATTATGTTGATACGAAATGGTACAAACCCCTTCGTGCGCGAGCCCAACTCGCACTTGGCTGATTTTTGTATGTCCCATATAGTATCACTCCAATAAAGTTAGAGGCATTTTCTTTGTTAGTTTTCATTAAACCTGACAAGCAGTCTATTAAAATTCGTCGCTGTCATTTCAAAAAGTTGTACGTGAAACAGACTGTTTTCAGAAAACACAAAAAACTAATTTTTCCTGTGACTTTTGAACCTAGGAAAACATTTTTTATGGGATTAGCTTTGTAACGTGGCGCTTGCAGCGCCAGCTACTTCACTACCCCTAAGGCCCTATTCCTAATGGGGGTGCGTGTTTAGGTTCCCTGAGGGGGTGGGAAATTAAACTCCGGGATTGGTTGCAACAGACTAGACCTCCGTTTATTATAGGGACCAGAGATATTCCACACTTATACTACTTAAACTAACCTATTCGTGCACTTACACATAACGGCTTTATGCTAAAGAACTGGGGCCTCGCGGGCCACTATCCATTGCACGCTTGCAAAACCCTGGGTGGCGGCGCTGATGCCGCGCCCGTCTCTGGGCGAGCTGCCCCGGTGGTGGTGGTCGTGCGCGGGACCTCGGGTCGATACTTAGAGACAGCACCAACCACGAGTGGCCCGGAACATCTGTGTGCACGCGCTGGCTGCGTGCGCTCTGCTAGGCGTGGTGACGTCGTGGAAGATTCCGCTCCGGACGGTTGTATCGCAACGCCGCGTTGCCGCGTTACAGCTTTCTTTTTCCTGTATCTATTTATGTATGACTAGCTGTTGCCCGCGACTACGTCCGCGTGGGCTTTAGTTGAGTAAAGTGTTTGCAAATAAGATGGGTATACTTTGAGCGCATGCGAAAGAGCTTTCTTACTAACTTCGCAACTCCCTCTTACGCCCTTAAGGGATGATTTTCGAAAGACTACTTTACACGTCTTTCATGACTTTCAATGAAGGAGCCTCATACTGAATTTCATTTGAATAACTACAAAAATGGCAAAGTTTCATACAAACTTTGCACCCCCCTTTAACTCCCTTAAGGGATGATTTTCGAAAAACTATTTTACATGTTTTTCATAACTTTTAATGAAGGACCTTCATATTGAATCTCATTCGAATAACTTCAAAAACGGCAAAGTTTCATACTAAGTTTGCACCCCTCTTTTTCCCCCTTAAGGGATGATTTTTAAAAAACTATTTTTCACTTGTTTCATAATTTTAAATGAAAAATCTTCGTACCAAATTTCATTTGAATATCTTCAAAAACGGCAAAGTTTCATACTAACGTTGAACCCCCATTTTACCCCCTTAGGGGATGAATTTTCAAAAATCATTACTTAGTGCTCCCCTACGTTACAAAAAAAAACCCCTGTGCAAAATTTCAAGTTTCTTACCCTTATAGTTTAGGCCCTGCGTTGATATGTCAGTCAGTCAGTCAGTCAGCTTCTCCTTTTATAGACGTTATTGTAACTAAATTCAAGCTGCGTCATAGGTTTTTGTAACAATGCGACACAAAAAAATATATATATATATATATATAAAAGGAGAAACTGACTGACTGACTTAGAATCAACGCAGAGCCCAAACTACTGAACCTAGGGGGTTGAAATTTGGCATGGGAGTTCCTTAGGGAGCCTAGGGGAGCACTAAGAAAGGATTTTTTGAAACTCACCCTCTAAAGGGGTAAACGGCGGTGTTAAAGTTTGTATGGAGGTATAAAAAAATGTTGTCAGATTTTCTTGAAACTTGAAATAAATACTCTTCAACACAATTGATTGAATACGTGTTTCACGGTTTTTCTAAATTTAACCCTTAACGGGAGTGAACGGGGTTGCAACATTTTGAACTAAAGTCCACGCGGACGGAGTCGCGGGCGAAAGCTAGTCAAACATAAGACTTTTTGAAATGACAGCGACGAATTGGTCTTGATTCTGAAGCTCTTATCTGGCAACATTGGAATAAAAACGTTTCGTTACAAATAACAAAATGTTTCGTCTTAGGTCAACGGATAATATTGCAAAATAAAAACAAAGGTACGTAGGTAATGATTAAAACAGTAAAGTCTGTTAATTTAATGCAAAAAAAACTGTCACGTTGCCTTAAATATCGATATCAAGCCAAAGGCTGTAAATGTCTGAGTGTTGCTAGTGCATAAAAACCAAAAACCCATTTAACTTCGAAGTAAAAATTGTGTGTGCTACGTAGGTGTTTTTTCTAGACTTAACTCTCATGAGTTAATAAATTTTAATGTCTTTGATGTGATAAGATTTTGGTCAATGAGTCTTCTATTCACGGTAAAAAAAAAACTACCGAGTAAACCTAGATGATTAACGATGTTAATCGTTAATCGTTTTAAGAATGAGATTAATTTTTTGCTAGTTCCTATTATTGGGCTCTGCATGTTTATGTAATTTTTGTAGTTTTTTTTTGCAAATGGATTATTTATTTTGCGTAGTATAATTTTAACATATAACAGTGCCGCTTTTGCCAGCGCGCATGGTAAAGATCGTTTCACCAAACAAGTCCCATGGTAAGATCCTTAAGACTATGACAATAAAAGCCAAAATTCATTGACCCATGGGACTTCTTTCGTAAAACGAACTCTAAGAGTCGCGCGGGCTAATGAATGCCTATTTGCTGTCTATTGCCTGCTGCGTTTTATTCATTCTGCTGTCCAAAATGGCGTGAAAAGTGGGTGATGGAAATTAAAAATGTCTTAATAGGGTTTAATTAAAGTAAAAACATAGATAGATAGATAGATAGATAGAGAACACTTTATTGTACATAAAAAAGGAAATTACACAGGTAATTATACATACATTTCAGAGATTTATTGGCACATAGTATTGTACTTATTGTACTTTTAAATCTAAAATAAATACAGTACCTAGACTTACTAAAAACTAAGAAATTGTTCGATTTAAAAGTTCAATATAGGCAAGAAAACCATTACAAAGCGTAACCAAGTGTGCGACTAGTTTAATACAGTCTAAAGAAATCCAAACCTAACCCTACTAGGGTTGCCAGGTCCAGGATCGACATTAAGTACTGAAAGCCGCGGGAAAACGTGGATTCGACTGAAAACTGAACGTAAGTCCGGCTTTTAATTGAAAGGTTGAAAGCTGGACTTACATTCATATTGATGAGACACGACTCGACTGTAAGAAGCTGAATTGGATATATATCCGCCTTCACCTGGCAACCCTAAGCTCAACGCAAACGCGTCACTGTCTCTCCATATCTCTCATGATGGCGATGAACCTGTCGTAGACCAGAGTCTTGGCGCCCGCGCCGTACAGGTAATCAATGTGGTTGAACGTGTCGTGGTCCACGCGAATTAGGCCCCTAACATTGGGCAACTGGGCAGCCAGAAGGTTGAGGTCTTCTAAGACCACGGCGTGGTCTCCGTCGGCGTAGTAGATGAAGACTGGGACAGTGACGGAGGGAAGGTTGTACGTGGGGGGCGTGCGGCGACCGTAGGTTATAAGGTTCTGGATTGCACCGAGGTCGTAGCGTTTGAACTCGCCCTGTGGATGAGATATTACGTTAACCCCACAGGCCTAGGACATTTTCACAGAGCAATATTTGAACTTCATCAGTTTTCAAAGAATAAAACATCCTCCTACATCTGTGGTTTGTATCATCTTCAAAATACGATTTGAAGTGTCGTTGCAAGACCGACTCATTACAAACACAGCCGCGTGAGTTAGGTGGCGCACCTCGTTTCAACGATGGATTCCAACGTGGAAACATCATTGTTGGTCCTGCTTTTGTTGGTTCTCCTCGGCGCCATCGACGCCAGGTTGATAGTAAAAAAATACAGTTCAGGATTGATCCTTTGTTTCGAAATCGGCATGTGAATTTATTGTTCTGTGTCAAATTCGCTCATTGTGCAATAAATGAGCCGTTTTCAGAAGAACTAAAAAAAAAATATTACGGCTGTCAAACGTCTGTCAAAGGAAGGCAATTTTGGACCTCAGCCCAATAGCCATGTGTGATACATCATAAAATAGGTCTTAGCGAGCTGAACAAAAGTTACTATAACGCCAACAGCCAAATGTTTGTCGTTTCGGAGTTATACTTTATTGAAAATGTTAGTTTTTTTTCAATACGATATAACTCCGAAAGGAAAACCATTTGGCTGTTGGCGTCATAGTAACTTTTGTTCAGCTCGCTGAGACCTATTTTATGATGTATCACACATGGGGCTGAGGTCCAAAATTGCATTCCTTTGACAGCCGTAATATTTTTTTTTTAGGTCTTCTGAAAACGGCTCATTGTTCAAACATGCGCTTGCAACACTGGCTCAAAGATTGATCGCACGCGGCTGCTGCGCTGCCGTCCACTATGAAAAGTACGTATCATCGCGCAGCTGTCACATAAGCCCGCTTGCACCACCGACTAATATCCATTCAACCCCGAGTGAAACAGAATTTTGACAGTTCCGCCATAATTTATCTGTCAAAATTCTGTATAACTTGGGGTTAAATGGATAAATAGTTGGTGGTACAAGCAGGCTTTTAGCGTGCAAGTCTGCCGCCTGTGCGGCCTGCGCGACTGTCGTGTCGCGCTGCTGCCGCGCGGCTTGCGACCTAGTGTGATGAAACCCTAAGTCCTGATCTTGAATATAACAGTAGCAGAACTCTACGAGCAGAACACTGCTCTTTTCAAGTCAGGGCTTAAAATGTTAATCACATAGGTCATTAGTAGTTATATACTTACAGTGGCGATAACTTGTCCGAAGTGGGCAATCTGACGGAAAGACGCGCCAGCTGGGGTGTGTCCTAATATCACAGGGATGTATGACTGGAACAAAAATAAATTAAGCTAAGCTACATCCACACAATGCAATACAAGATACCTACTCGCACAAAAGGTACGTTCTAGCTACTGGCATGTGTATCGAGATACTGCCCGTAGCTAGACCAAAACATGGCAAGTGATCGCAACGCAAGCGTTTTTTAACCCTCATGGGGCTCGCATGCTAACGACAAGCACGAAAAATGTATACTAGTAGAGAAAGAGAGAGAGAGAGAGAGAATAAATTAATTTGACAACACAATACCTACTCAAAACATAAAATCAGTCAACAATAGGCTTTTTGACAGTGTGAAAAAAACAGTAATAATTATACGTATTCGTATAAATTATGTGTCTTCAAACCGCGATAAGGCATTTAACTAAAAAAATCAATTATGATTTGTAAAAAAACACACGATAAAAATTTGATAATTATGTATCTGCAGCCATTGTATCGAAAACGGCCTGGATTGGCCGATTCTACGATGACGTCACATGCCAGTAAAAATGGCGTCTGTCATTCATTCTTTTTACGTTCATTGGTTGGTTTACTGGGAAGTGACGTCATAATTCTTGTGCGACGCCATATTGCCTAAGATAGCGTTTTGGCGGCTTATTTCAAAATTAAATTTTCGTTTGCCTTTTATAGAAGAAATACACGAAAGAATTTAAAATGACCACTTTCTGAGGACTCCATGAACACTAACAAATAATATGAGATGGCTTTCAGAAATCTTATGTTATAGTAGAAAATTACGCGATAAAAGGCCTGGGCCTCGATTCTATTAGTGCATTACAGTTCAATGACAGTAACATTGTGGGATCACATGATATTGTTTTTAATTAAAAAAAAAATTAAAATAATTACGAATTTGCGTGCGAGCTTTGATTTAAAGCTGCAATCAAATGAAGTCGACGCGTCATGCAACTTTAATTGTACTACAATGCATTAGCAGAATCGAGGCCCAGGAAAAGTGATGGTGTTATGTGGAGGTTATTTTGTTATCGTCCTACTTACAGCTAAATGCATTTCGGGGCTGTAACCTCCGAAGGCGTGGAAGGCTTGGGAGCAAAGCGCTTGCGTGAGGTCTCCGTCCTTGCAGAACCTTAGGCCGATGTCTCTGATGAACTCACTCTTGGGGAACATCTCGGCGATGCCGTTGCTTGCGAGGAACAGCTGGGAAGGAGGCATGGAATTACGTAATGGGAGCCTCTAAAGCCCGCCCCACACGCGGGAAAACAGCGATAAGCGACCACCTATTCTGAGTGCTTATACTGAGTTTTTTCATTCACTTTCGATAGCGAGAGCGTTTGGAATTTGTATAGGAGTGATAAAGCGCGCCACCTAGTTGTCTCTTTGTCACTTCTATACAAATTGCAAACGCTCTCGCTATCGAAAGTGAAATGAAAAAACTCAGAATAAGCACTCTGGCTCCACATTCTCGTTTACCGCTGTTTTCTCGTGTTCCCGCGAGATTCTCGCGCGAGTGTAGAGCGGACTTCTAGGGCCGATTTCTGAATTGAGAATTTCGCTAAGTAACTACTTAACTGTAGTGTTGTCTCGTCAATTTTCGAACGTTACTTAAGTATTTACTTAGTGTAAATTCTCAATTCATAAATTGGGCCTAAGGGCCAGTTTCAGAATTGAGAATACAAAATTCGAAAACAAAGTATACATTTGGCATACATACATACACCCCGTAAATAAAAAAAATAAGATTTTTTTATCTCTTTTGTCCCAAATGCGGCTTCATCATCAACCCATTATGCCCGCACCGAGGGGCACGGGTCTCTTCCCTGAGGAAGATATATAGGCTCTACCACGGGGGCCATGTCCAGATTGGTATACAAATGTGGCTTACTGAACACAATGAAATCAAGATGACCTCTTGATTGCGACGCAACGCAGCGCAATGCAGTAGTGGAGCCTCGCCCTTGAAGGTGACAGGCTTCGGCACATACATAACCTCGCTAATGTATTTACATAGAGATCTGTAACGTCAGCTTACCTCGGCGTATCTCAAGTAGGGTGCGATCTGCTCCAGAGCTGGTCGGTCACTGTTGGAGTTGAATACAGCCGGTGCCATGGCCTGGAAGCTCAGGATCCTCGAGTTGTACTCCGGACGAAGAGATGTCAGGACGAAGAAGTTGGTTCCACCTGTCACGATCATGAAGGTTGTTAAACGTCTTGTTTTATATGATGACCTCTATGGAACAGCGGGTAGCGCATCTTCCTCAAGGATGTTTTACATCCATGATCTGCCTACCGTGCGAGAGAGGGACCTAAAACCCAGGTCTTGGATGTTTACATGTTTGTGATGTCGCTGTTTGTGGTTCCGACAACACAGGGTATCCTAGTGTGAGGCCAGAAGCAATGTACGTGCCTGTATGTAAATGTTATGTATTATATTGCGGTTTTGGGGGAGTTTGGTAACAAATGCTGTGACACGAGATTTTTATATTTGAGATGCAACAAAAACTGGCATCATTCATCTATCCATTTACCATACTTTTGAACTTGATTATATGAGTATAATTCAGATTGATGTATTTGTAGATGCGGGAATGAGTTCGAATTCTGGGAGCCGCCGTACATTTGTTTGTACAAATTGCCTCAGTCTGGGTGTATTTCAAAGTACAATTGGAGGCCTCGTTTTTTAAAGCAACTTCTTTTAGGCCACCGACAGAAAGTAGCTGACATGTTGCTGAAGGGTATGTAAAAGTCGGGTAGCCGGTGCAAATGTATGACGCAAGCCAAATCAGATTATTATTATTCTTTATTTGTAAATGCATCAGCATGAAATAAAAAAAATATCTGCAATCAATTAATCGTAACAATAAAGCCAAAAATAGATTTAATTTACGATTATCTAGAATAGAACCTGTATAAGATGTTTCAGTTCTATTTCAGAGAAACGTGAATACGGTATTTGACACTAGCAACAATATATTATTTGAGATGCTCGATTAAAACAAAAATTACAAAATGATTCGGAAAATGTATTTCATTCAATCATATACTAGTTATTACAATTTTTAAATAGATAAAACATAAAAAGAGTGCTCTGAAATGTGACATCACAAGCAAGTATTTTCATACAAAATTCCGTTTTAAAAGTAACTCAATTGACATCCTGTCAAATACCCAATTGTAACTATTTAAAAGTCTGGAAGTTACACATAATTACCACATGCTGTCCGTAGTTTGTAGCAGATGATGATGACATTATAACGAACCAACCTTGCGAGTGCGAAACATAGTGCAGGCGCGCACGTCCAGTGTTGGCGGTGATGTAATCAATGAAGGCGGCCAGGTCAATGTGACCTATCTCGTCCCAGGAGAACTGCCAGAAGGTGAGGTCATCGTCAGCGTTCAAGGTGACGTGGCGACGCGAGTAGTAAGTGCCGCGGGCGTTGCCCAGCCACACGTCGAAACCGGCATCAGCGAGAGCGTAGGCTGGAATAGAAGGGTGATGTCAGTGCTCAAAGTCAATTATATCATCATCAACCTATTATGTCCCCACCGAGCGACACGGGTCTCTTCCCTGAGAAAAGTATAAGCCATACTCCACCACGGGGACCTAATTCGGATCGGTGGAGGCTTGCAAGACAGTGGCTGGTCTTACTGTCACAAGTTTTCAAGCCGCCCTATTAAGGCTGGCTTAATGACTTCCATCTATCGACGGCAGCCGGCACCAACTGCTTAACGTGCCTTGCGAAGCACGGAACCGCTCGGAAAAATGCCACTAGCGTTAGTCATAGACGGTCACCCATCCATGGACTGAGCGCGCCCAATGTTGCTTAACATTCGTGTCGTTTAAGATCACTCAGGCAACCGGCGCTACGAGCGATATGATAATCGATACCCACTGGAGGCTGCCCTACATTTGTACAAACGGCTCAGTCTGGTTGTACTTCCATGTTTGTGATGGCTCCGGGAAGCTGTCTTCACGACTACGCAACTCCAATGGGAATTTAACTCACGGTATAATGGATAACATTCATAATGACCATGAATAAAGGTCAGCAGGCTAATCAGAGTTTACACAAAACTACCACCATCCGTACAACCGTAAAGATTCGTAACCTTGGAAAACCTGGGGCCAGAGACTCTAAGACATCAAAAGACCTCAAAGACGCAAACCCTACGGCTCGAAAGACCTTTGGACGCAGACAACCTGGAACCAGGAAGTCTGTGCCGACTCTAGAGACACGAGAGACCGCGGAATGCTGAGACCTTAGTGATTCCTCTTATCTTCTCGCTTCTTCTCGGCCATTTCCATTTCAGAGGATAGATGCAATATTGTTGAGTCGGCAGAAGGTGGCAAGGGATCCTAAAGGATTCTTAACCCCTCAACCCCCGAGGACCCAGGCGGGTCCGATGACTACGGTGCATTCCGTCAGGCCCCGTAGACCGGCCGGCGGGTCGGTCTTGCAACTGCACTTTGGATTGAATTTTGAAGATGATATAGACCACAGTTGTATCAGCACGTTTTATTCCTTGAAAACTTTGAGAAATTTCTAATAATATTCATCATAGGCCTTCGCGTCTGTACGGATGATTCAAGCAGTGCCTACATAGGGACACAGGACTTTTTTTTGAGTGACTGAAAACTCCAATTCGAGAGCGGCAACCCCTATCATGTATGTAGGGCATATAAAGAGATCTCTTCTATTCTTCAGATTCAGATTCTAATATTACTCTGTGAATAACTAACTTAGCTGTGAAAGAAAAAGTGTTCTAGACCAGAAGGGTTAAGGAAAAATGCCTATAACCATCAGTGAGCAGAGGCGATGATTCATAATAAGCCTCCTATCCAAGAGCATGACTCACCAAGAGCACGACCAGGGCCTGTGACGATCCAGTCAGCTGATGACCCGAACATGCCATGCATCACCAGGACGGGCGTCCGACCCACGCTCGGCGCATCTTCTCCACTGCAAACAAAAGATTATAATTAGGCCGCCAATTGCACAGTCGACAGCACGTCAACCTTCACATTTTTGTTGCAAAGTCGCCCGTAGTGCGACGGGGTAGAGTGCATGGGTAGGATGATGTGCTATTTTATTGTCAAATCTCATGTGTAATAAACTATTTGACAGTGTGAAAAAAAAACAGTATTATTTATACCTGCGTATTCGTATAAATTATGAGTCTTAAAACCTCTCTAAGGCATTTTAACTAAAAAAACAATTATGATTAATTTGTAAAAAAACATAAGATATGATAATTATGTATCTGCAGCCATTGTATCGAAAACGGTCTGGATTGGCCGATTCTATGATGACGTCACATGCCTGTAAAAATGGCGTCTGTCATTCATTCTTTCTTACGTTCATTGGTTGATTTACTGTCGAGTGACGTCATAATTCCTCTGCGACGCCATATTGCCTAAGATAGTGTTTTGGCGGCTTATTTCAAAAGAAGATTTTCGTTTGCATTTTTTAGAAGAAATACACGAAAGAATTTAAAATGACCACTTTCTGAGGACTCCATGAACGCCAACAAACAATATGAGATGGCTTTCAGAAATCGGTCAAATAGCCTATTCCTGGTGTACATATAATAAAAATATTTTATTTATCTGTCTATTTGAACTAAAGGTGGATGGGTGGATCTCCTGCTAAATTACAAAAAACATTTGGGGCCATCTATAAATCACGTCACACGTTAAGGGGAAGGGAGGGGGCCCACGAAGTGTGGTGCTGTGTGACAGGGGGGTGGGAGCTCCTACATTTCGTGACGTCACATTTCAACATCTATTATAATGTAAATAAGTGTTAAAACACAAACTTTGAACTATTAACGAATATTCAAAAACATTTGCATATGATAAGATAAGAATATTCACACAAGAAACAAGAGACAAATAAAAGTTAAAATAAAATAAAAAATATATATATACAAAAGGCGGTCTTATTGCTAACAGCAATTTCTTCCAGACAACCTTGTGACGGTTGCCGAGGGAATAAGTGCTATGCTACTCTATCGGAAATAAAACTAATTTCTAAACTGCTAATTTAATTCTACATAAAACATATTGTACATGTAAAATTTCAAAATATGTGACGTCACACTAGGGAGATGTGACCAGCTGTGACATGGAGGAGGGGAGGGCTTAAAATCATAAAAATCGTGTGACGTAATTTATGGATCGCCTTAACAAGTTCAATATAGTAAAACATTTTCGTTAAAATGGGAAGCAGGAATAAAAATAATGATTTGCCGTACTGTAATCAATACATACGAAATGATAAAATATTGGGAGCGGATGTTTGTGTTGACGAGATTAAAAAGCAAATCATGTTCGGTAGGTAGATATTAGAGAGATAGATAGATAACAATTTATCGCAGGGCACAGAATTATTGTAGTTTCCTTAGAATCTAAGTAATGGTATAATATTGGCGGTTTTATAGTTAAATGATCAGCAAAAATTACGATTCTGGTCAGCAATAACCGCCGATTTGGAGCAGCAACTTGTAGTCGGTTGTGAATAAAAAATTAAGCAGCAATTTGATCGGTATTCAGGAGGGCTGGTACCTATTCACAACACAGAGTTATCTACCTACATACCGTGACTACCCTTCTACTCGTACATCTACTATGAGACAATAATTACTATGCACCCATAAAAGTAACTCGTATCTGATCTGTTAAAGATCAGCACCAAACGATTCTAGTCTATTTCACGTGAAACTTTTTGGCTTCTAAATAATAAATAAAAAATATTGTTTAAATTGGATGAATAAATTTTATCTTTATTCAAATAATAAATGCAAAAAATTAAAATGAAATGAGAATCGCTCGTAGCCCCGGCTGCCTGAGGGATCTTAAACGATCACGCGTTCAGTGCATGGATGGGTGACCATTCTATGACTAACGCTAGTGGCATATTTCCGAGCGGATCCGTGCTTTGCAAGGCACGTTGAGCAGTTGGTGCCGCCCGCCGTCGATAGATGGCAGTCGTTAAGCCAAGTCAGAGGCCTTAGGGCGGCTTGAAAACTTCTGACAGTAAGACCAGCCACTTGTCTTACAAGCCTCCACCAATCCGGACTTGACCCCCGTGGTGGAGTATGGCCTATACCTTCCTCAGGGAAGAGACGGTGGGAATACAGGGTGTTGATTTGTACAGTTTACTCCGACTCAGGGTTGGTTATTTACATCTCGCCGGAGGCGAGCGCGCGGGCGCACTCTCGCGAAACCCCCGCCGGACCCGTCAAGTGCAAACAATAGAAGCTAAGCCATATAAATTTGTGATTTTTAGGTGATTTTCACTAATTATCATGTATCAAGTATCATGTAAATAACCATCCGAACCGAAGAATTATTAATAATAATAATGATTTAAAGATTGGATTGTAGGCCTCCGGTCCGTAAACAATGTTACAATATGTAGTGCTTACGAAAGTTTTAGTTCAAGAATATGTAAGTAGTATAATCATTTCTATTAGACTCATTCGTACATTTGACTAGATTAATAAACATGTGGATAAGTGTGTGTGATAATTACCTGGCGTACGGGATCCGGTGCAGCTCAAGGATGTAGCCATCTGAAGTGACCACATTGTGGACTTCGACGGGATAGCCGTACTTCCGGATGATGTCTGGCTGTGAAATAACAATTGTATTATAAGTAATAATAAGTGGTGGTGGTGGTGGAACAGGACGGCGGTCGAGGGCAGGAGGTAATCCACAATGAGCACCAGCCTAAATAGCACCTGGCCTAGTCCAGATATTAATCCTATTGATATTTTTCGCAGAATAAATCTAATCTCTTTAAAACGAGCAATTCTTGTAAATATATTTATATATAATCAGAATCTCGGAAACGGCTCCAACGATTTTCACGAAATTTTGTAGGCAGATGCTTTCGGGGGCGTTATTAATTGATCTAACTAGGTTACATTTTTAGAAAACGTTGTTTTATCCGTGTTTTAAGGCAACTGAAATTTGCTATAGTAACATACAGAGGTAAATTTCGGGTCTATCTGCAAGGTTGGGATAGTTCTGACGGGAAAACGGGCGACCCGTTTCGGGCCGATTTCAAGGGACCTGGTTCGAGTCATGATGTTTTTTTTCCAAGTTATTTTTTGTTGAAAAAGGATTATTTTAATTTTATATTACATATTTTATATTACAAAAAAAGTACCAAGCAAAGCTCGGTCACCCAGGTACTAAATTTGAATTCACTAACAGCACAATGCCAAAAATATCAGTAGGTGCTGAATCTGGACTAGGCCAGGTGCTATTCTTGCAGGTGCTATTTAGACGGGTGCTCAATGTGGATTACCTCGTGGACAGACCTGCGGCTCGTTGGTCGAACGATGGTCGTTGAGTCGGCGGCAGGTCCGTGGATGCGAATGGCGAGGGGCCGTGTGAAATGGCATTTGGGGGAAAAGGCCTATACCCAGCAGTGGGCAGCGGTGGGCTGATAATGATGAAGATGATGAAGTGGTGGTAGCGCATTGGTAGAACGCTGGCCTCATATTCGGGAGGTCGTGGATTTGAATCCCAGTGCATGATATTATTTATTAAGTTACGTTACGTTTGCCGACCTCTGAGGCTCAATGGTTTGCGCATCCGCCTATCAAGCGAGAGGTCCCGGGTTCGAACCCCGGCTGGGGACAAAAAACTCCCCCAGGTCTTGGATGTTTAAGTACATGTTTGTGATGTCGTTGTTTCTGGTTCCCACGACTCAGGGTATCTTAGTGTGGGGCCAGAAGCAATGTATGTGCCTTTATGTAAATGTTTATGTTTGTTTATGTTTAATAATTATTGTATACTCCGTTCCACGAGAAAACTCAATTTCCATTAAATTATTTTGTGAACCAAATACTCACGCCTAATTGGTCAATGCGCGCGGCTAGACATAAACGAAACAAAGCGAAGACTGTCCGCTTCGGGCAGTGGCTATCGAATGTAGCGCGGATTAACCAATGGGTGCACATGGAAGATTTTGGATTATATAGTCTTAAAGGGGGGTCGACGTAAACGATCAACGCGAGTAAGACCGCGGTTTAAATACCGACGAACTTGGCTTGTTAGCGCTCTGATCGACTAGCGAGCAAAACAGTCGCAAACATGTCTTGTTCAGAGACTGAAGCCGGTTTTGTATGGCGAGCCGAGTAAAAAGTAGCATGACGACGAGCCGCGAGTAGCAATGTGCCGTTCCCGGCAACGATCCCAGAAGTGGGAATTATCGTGGGATCGTTGCCGGCAACGATCCCAAGAGGTGGGAATTATTGGGAACAATGCATTAGTTCAAGTGTTAACTAAGATAGAGTTCTTGGGAATAGTTAATTAGTGATTCATATGAAGCATGATATTCAATATGAAACAAAATCCCCTTGGGATGTCCTAAATTCCGAATGTTGGAGGGAAATTTCTCTGTTAGAGGTTACTGACTTTTGAAAAATACCAAAAAATTCTAAAAGTCAAATTTATTTTTTTACTGTTCATAAAAATTTGCCGTAGCAAATTTCGAGTTTGTGTGAAAAGTGAAAAATAAAAACAATTTACAAACTTGAATTCATTAATATTTTGTAAGGGAGTAACAATAATAGGCATGATGACAGATTTTGAATTTTCCTTCTATTATGTCTAGTAGGTAGATGGCTAAGATTTTCGAAAAAAAAATCAACAAAAAAACTTAGTTTTCGTACAAATTTATGATATTTTTTGCTATTCAATTTGAAATACGCGCGGAAACGCTCCAAAATATCATGGCGTCGCTTGTGACGTAATGACTTTGTAGATACGGTATTATATCTATGCTGAATTAAGAAAGTGAACAAAACGTCTCTCTGTGCAAAAACACATCAACAGCAGCACCGAACAAACTGTTTGTTTATGTTCGAAACAAGAAAATATAATCTATATATATAAAAGGAGAAGCTGACTGACTGACTGACTGACTGACTGACTGACATATCAACGCAGGGCCTAAACTATAAGGGTTAGAAAATTGAAATTTTGCACAAGGGTTTCGTTTGTAACGAAGGGGAGCACTAAGAAAGGATTTTTGAAAATTCATCCCCTAAGGGGGTAAAATGGGGGTTCAAAGTTAGTATGAAACTTTGCCGTTTTTGAAGTTATTCGAATGAAATTTGGTACTAAAGTTCTTCATTTAAAATTATGAAACAAGTGTGAAATAGTTTTGTAAAAATTATCCCTTAAGGGGGAAAATGGGGGGTGCAAACTTAGTATGAAACATAGCCGTTTTTTAATTTATTCGAATGAGATTCAATATGAAGATCCTTCATTAAATGTTATGAAAAACATGTAAAATAGTTTTTCGAAAATGATCCCTTATGGGTGGGGGGGGGGGGGGTAAAAAGGGGGGGGGGGTGCAAAGTTAGTATGAAACTTTGCCGTTTTTGAAGTTATTTGAACGAAATTCAGAATAAAGATTCTTCATTAAACGTCATAAAAATCCCTTAAGGGGGTAAGAGGGGGGTGCAAAGTTAGTATGAAACTTTGCCGTTTTTGAAGTTATTTGAATGAAATTCAATATGAAGTTCCTTCGTTAAAATTCGTGAAAAACATGTAAAAAAGTTTTTCGAAAATCATTTGCCATTTTTTAAGTTATTCGAATGAAATTCAGCACGAAGGTCCTTCATTGAAAGTCATGAAAGACGTGTAAGTAGTCTTTCGAAAATCATCCCTTAAGGAGGTAAGAGGGGGTTGCGAAGTTAGTATGAAAGCTCTTTCGCATGCGCTAAAAGTATGCCTATCTTATTGGCAAACACTTTACTCAACTAAAGCCCACGCGGACGTAGTCGTGGGCAACAGCTAATGAGAGATAAAGTTATTATAGATAGAGATAAACTGTGACTTTATAAAGCATTTGCTGGCTTTACGAAATATGGGAGTGCTATTAGTACGGCCTCCAAGTGTAACAACTAGAGGTAAACTATCTAAAACTGAACTATTGACGGCGTTTATATGTCGCAGTTGCGTTTTGCCAGTGACATCATCATCTTGGCAGGAAATGCCACGGATCTTCAGTGTATGCTCGCAAACTTGCTGTAACGGTTACGTTAAAAACTATACTTATAATAACAAAAATATACCTAAAATAAAGAATAATGAAAAACTACACCTAAAATTACAACCTAATCTATTACTAAAGACATTAAAAACTAATAAACAAAACAAAAACAACATTAAACAAACCTACGTATGGACAAACTGTACATACAGATATTTTATAATACTAGTGAATGGATTGAATCGGAACTACTTGGAAACGTTCGGTCACGGCACGCGCAAGCAAGCTGCGTAGCAAGCGAGCCATGCTAGGTCTTAGACTCGTAGATCGAGTACCCAATGTCGTCATCCGTCGCCGGGCAAGGTTTGATGACATTGGCGAAAGAGTCTCAAGACTGAAGTGGAAATGGGCGGGACACCTGGTGGGGCGGGAAGACCGCAGGTGGACCAAGGCAATCACAGAGTGGTGGCCGAGAACAGGACGACGGTCAGTAGACAGACCTGCGGCCCGATGGTCGGACGATGTCGTTGAGTCGGCGGAAGGTCCGTGGATTCGGGTGGCGAGAGACCGTGTGAAATGGCATTTGGGGGAAAAGGCCTATATCCAACAGTGGGCAGCGGTAGGCTAACGATGATGATGAAATAACTTTTCACATTTTGGTATTCAGATGACGAAAATGTTTATTTGATGCGAGAAACTCGCTCAATATCAACAAGTCAACTCTGGGTAAATTAAGGCTGTTTGCCGCAGTAAAATATTGTTCCATTGTTGATTATGAACCACGATATTGAGCCACGAATAAACAATAACATCCACTAATTAAATTATGCGAAAATTAATCGGAACGCGTAGTCACAACAAAAAGTCAAACAACACGGCCGTTGTAGCTAGTCGTGACGTCATTCACTTTGATCGCTGTTTCACTTAATATGGCCGATTCCGGTATTTTGTACTTTTGTTTTGTTTTCTTAAAAATCTTATCAATCTCAATGTTTATTTTATAACGGAGTCATTTTAAGGAATTATTTTGACATTTATTTTTTTCTAAAACCATTTATTCTTTCATTTTTTAATACTGTTATTGTTGTATTTAAAGAAAACTTTCGAAATATTTACAAATTTTCTAATTTTGACTCATGTTTCTTGGGAAATCATCATTCATTTATTTAGCATATGTTTTGCCAGAAGTTACTTTAGTTATTTCCTTATGCGTACTTTTTTTAACCACAAGTTTAATTTCTAATTACAGCTATATTTTACCACATTATTTGCCATTAAAATTTCCTTCTACGGTATGTTTGGTAAATAAAACAATTTCTGAAAACAGTCTCTCCCTTAGTGAGTATTAAACACGCAAAAATTTTGATTTTTTTATTTTTCCACATTTTGTTCTGCTGAAGCTCCACTGCTTGCAGCGTTAGTGTCTGTTTTTTCAAATTATTTTTATCACTAACGAGGCTTTCTTGCATTTTACAAGATGGCGCGCGAATTTTGTTGCATTTTTTACTCCATACTGCGTCACAGTATTTACATAAAGTCTTTTCCTTATGACCTTCCTTGACTATTCTAAAATGTTCATGAACACAGCCTCTTGCTGGCACAATTTTTTTATTAAAAGTTGAAAATTGACGAAGGAACAACAAAAAATCGCTATCACAGCGCCAACCGTGGAATAATACTGACTTCCTCCGCACGCTATCCCTTCTCCGCATTTAGCTCCTCGATAATGTATAGGTGTCTCTTTCTTTCTTTAATGCATAGCGCAAAATGATTTGATCTTTTAATTTTTTTACTTACGATTTTTAGGATCTGTCGATAATAACATTACAATTAATATTTACAGTAACACCCCCGCAAGTTGGCAAAGAAATAAGAAAAAAATTTCTTAACCATATCATTGGGATCGTTCCTATTGGCAATAATGGGAACGATCCCATTATTGCCGGGAGTGGGAAGCTTGCCATTATTGCCGGGAATGGGAAGCTTCCCATCTGGCACATCTCTAGCCGCGAGCCAGGCTTGGCGGTATTTAACACCGGGGTTTTGCAATGATACACCGGCGAGCTTTACCGACGAGCCGTAAAACCGCGGTCTTACTCGCCCGTCGATCACCCACTTTAGATTTGTTATGGGTACATTAACGTCCCTTGAGTGCGTTGATATTATTATGATAAAAAAAGACGCTCTCCAAGATGAAAACATTAAATTAATACTGAGCTCATACGGAGCTCCACAGAACAGTTCTGTGCGGAGCTCATATATACTTCTATATCTATATCTATACTATCTACGAGTATATCTATATACTATACTAATATTATAAAGAGGAAAGACTTGTATTTTTGTGTGTATGTTTGTAATGAATGGGCTCAGAAACTACTGAGCCGATTTAAAATTTCTTTCACCATTAGAAAGCTACAATCTTCGTGAGTAACATAGGCTATATTGGATTTTCAAAAAGTTTAGGGTTCCGTACGAAATATCGAATAATGTAACCCAAGGTGTAAAAAAATTACAACACCGGGAATTTTCCACGGAACTAAATATAGCTATTTCCAGGGAAACGTTATTGCCACCCGTACGAAGCCGGGGCGGGTCGCTAGTCTTAAATAAAACTGAAGTAAAAATCTTACCACATCGAGCACAGCATCTTCCAACAAACTGTCTGAGTACAGGGCCTTCTCAGATTCAGGTAAGTTCCTTACGTACTCCGCATTGGGTGATTCCCTGGCTAAAGCCAGCGGTGCCAACAAACACAACCCAAGAACTAACTTGAACATTGCGGAATATTTGTGCTATGTACCCCAACATTTCGGGCCGGGTATTTATAAAGATTTCTCGTCAAACAATACGCTGATAATGATTTGATTAATCACTTAATGTCTATTGACGGCGGTCTACCAATCTGATAGAGCGAGTGTATTGATTGAGTATTATCGTAGTCCGTTAGTACTGAAATAATCTTAATCGTCAGTATCAGTAATGCAGTCATCAACGATTGAAATTGTTATTAAATAACTTTACTCTACAATAGATAGGGTATAGCCACCTAAAGTTGATCGCACATTTGTCAGCACCGTACGCGCCGCACGCGCCGCACGTGCCGCTTTTTAGAATTCGTTGTATGCAATGATATGTAAGCTCGCATACAAAATACAAAAAATACAATACAAAATTTTTTATTTCAACGTAAAGAATTTACATTCTGCTTGTTGAATGTCAATGTACATACAGTTATGTAAAATGTTAGCCGCTGCCTTAGGGCCGTCTGTAGTGGAGAAAAAGGCAGCGAAAAAAAACTCCACTCTGACCATCTTTTCTCAAATCAACTTAAAGCTAATACAAATTAGGTATGAGTGTTCGTATACCAAGAATCTCAAGATCCATGAGTGCAATAAATACTTGCAAAGTCAAACATCATTTAATATTCTTAAAAGGTAATAAAACACCAATGCTGCGGCCAGACACACGGACGGCACCCGTTCACGAGCGTAACGCAGAGGTCAGCCATCACCAGTCTCAACCATATTAGAGGGAGATAGGCGACCCGGCCACCGCGCCACCATTCGCATGGCCTTTGGCAAACTTGTGTGATAAAGTTCTTGTCAGTTATCTATAATAATAGCATAGTTTTGATATGCAATCACAGCGTCTGTACATATGTATGAAATTTATTAAACCCTATATATTATTAGAATACCAATAACTAGCTCGTTGTGGAATTGGTTTACTGCCAAGGGTTTTTATCATCTATAAAGTCATCTATTCTGTAGTATGCCTTTTTACACAGCGCAGTTTTAATAACAAATTTAAATTTATTTCCTGGCAGGGATAGAATACTTTCAGGAATTTTGTTATAAAAACGTACACTATATCCTACAAATGATGTATTTACCTTGGCTAATCTGAATCTAGATGAGGCAATTTTGTTTCGATTTCTGGTGTTAACGTTATGTATGTCCCTGTTTAGCTTAAATGTAGTTATGTTTTTACGTACATACATTATGTTATCGAATATATATTGGCAAGCTAGCGTAAGAATTCCTATTTCTGTCTGGCAGGTAAATTGTAAATACCTCTAATAGCCCTTTTTTGGAGAATAAAAATTGTTTCTATATTTGCCGCCCGCCCCCATAGTAGCAGACCATATGACATAATGCTGTGGAAATAACTGAAATAAACTAGCCTCGCAGTTTCTACATCTGTTAGTTGTCTAATTTTTCTAACTGCAAATGCAGCTGAACTTAACCTACCCGCTAACTTTTCTATGTGTTGATCCCATTGTAGTTTTGAGTCTATTGTAATGCCTAAAAACACCGTTGTCTCAACTAAGTCTAGTCTGTCACCAGCTATTGTTAAACTTGTGTCCACTTTTTTGACATTGGGCAATGAAAACTTAATACATTTTGTTTTTTTGGCATTTAACATAAGATTGTTTACGTTAAACCAGTTCAGAATTTTAGAAAGAGCATTGTTTACATCGTCTAAATTAGATTGACCTCTCTTGATTTTAAAAATTAGAGACGTGTCATCCGCAAACAATACTATTTGTGACAATTTCTCAACTAGGTACGGCAGATCATTAACATACACTAAGAAAAGGAACGGCCCTAAAATTGAACCCTGAGGAACTCCTATTTTAATATCGGATCCGGGTGACTTAACTCCATTAATATCAACTTTCTGCACTCTATTAGCTAAATACGATCTAAGAAGTTCTAAAGATTTATTACTGAGACCGTATCTGATCATCTTACGAAGGAGGGTTTTGTGGTCTACGCAATCAAAAGCTTTGGATAGGTCACAGAAAACCCCGATGGCATCCTGCGCCTCCTCCCACGCATCAAAAATGTGATTCATCAACGCCACACCTGCGTCTGTCGTTGAACGACCCTTAGTGAAACCGAATTGTTTTTTATGGAAGAGTTTATTTAATGTGAAGTGTGTCAGCAATTGGTGTAAAATGATTTTTTCAAATACTTTACTATATACTGGAAGTATTGCTACGGGTCTAAAATTGTTCGGATCATCACTGTCACCTGACTTAAATAAAGGAACAATTTTACTAAACTTTAATAGATCAGGGAACGTCCGTCCCCTGATCAATACATTTATTAAAAATTATAGCAAGGTGTGGTGCCATGATATGAATTACCGTGGATATCAATTTAACTGATAGTCCCCAGAGATCTTCGGTTTTCTTTATATTTATTTGTTTAAATGCTTTCAAAATGGTTTGGGGGCTAACGTGGGAGAATTGAAATGCTATTGTGCACGGTTTTATATTTTCTAACATCAAGGATTCTGCTGACTCTGGGGAAGAATTTAAACACGCTGTTATATTGAGGGGCATGTTTGTAAAGAAATTTTCGAATATTTTTGCGATATCCTCACTTGTGTCAACTACTTTCCCATCTACCCTTAGTACAAAATTTTGATCCCTAGGTTTAGTTTTGCCTGTCTCCTTGTTAATTATTTGCCAAACCGTTTTTATTTTATTCGATGACGCTTCTATTTTTTTACTTATACTGAGAGCTTTAGCTATAGAGCAGGTTTTTTTAAAGGTTTTAGAATATTTTTTTACATATTCTTTAAAACTCGGATCCTGATTTGATTGTTTTTCTTCATACAATTCATACAATTTCTTTCTACTTCTATGTATACCAGGAGTGGCCCATTCTGAAAAACCACCTTTAACGCCTTTAATTTTTTTAATTTTAAAAACCTGTTCGAATTCGTTTGCTATTGTGGTAAACAATTCTTTATATAATGTGTTGGGATCATTGCTATCAAATTTTAGTAAGCCTATGTGGGTACTTAATTTCCTTTTAAATAATTTAATTTTTTTCTCTGTTATGGGCCTACAAATTATTTCTTGGCATTCTTTTTCTACTGTTGTAGGCAAAACAATGAATAAACCACTATGATCTGACTGTAGGTTATTTATAATTTTCTTTTCAAGATGCTCACAGTTGCAAAACACATTATCTATACATGTAGCACTAGTTGCCGTTGTTCTAGTGGGTTCTTTAAACTGGTTTTGTAAGTTAAATGATCTAAATAAGCTAATAATTTTGGTGTGTAGTGGGCTCTCAACTAACAGATCAATATTAAAATCGCCACATATCACTATGCGCTTATTGCTCGCAAACAGACGTTTTAATGCCTCTTCTACGACTGCCTCAAAGTCATTGTAATTAGTTTGAGGTGGCCTGTAAACGCACATAACAATATACCTGTCCAATTCCACACACGAGATCTCAACTAATCGCTCAACAGAAAGGCTTACAATGTCTTTGCGTTCCTTACTTCTTAAAGTATTTTTTACAATTATCATAGAACCTCCTCTTAATGCTTTACTTCTATTATAAGTACTAATAGGCTGGTAGTCTTTTAAATTAAATACCATTTCTGATTTTTTTAGCCAATGTTCTGTTAAGCATAATATATCTATATTAAAATCTGTTAAAAAAAGTTCTGTCATATTTTCCTTGCCGGAAAAGCCCTGAATGTTTTGTGCTACTATGTTAAGACCTACTTTGGGCTTTTCCGTTGTCTGCATTGGCAGTTTAAAGCCAATGATTCATTTGTGTGTGAGCCCGTTGAAATTTTAATACTACTGCTAGTATCACGGTTGTCATTATTGTGTGACTGTGTTATAATTCCTATAACTGAGTCAAAAATATTATAAGCTAATAGACTAGCTAGCTTACGTCGACTGTTTTTAGAAAGATACACAGTATCTCTCGCCATAAAATAATTCTTAACAAAGCTGTTAAGGTCGAAAAATGATACGTCACTATGACGACATGTCAAATGCTGTATATGCATGTTCAGACTATGGATGTCTCTGTTATCCTCTTCAGAAAGGGATTGAGAGTATGGGAACGAACAGAAAAATAATTTTCCCACCTCCGGATGGACATCCCTAGCCCGACCATACAAGTCAAAAACATTATTTATGTCAGTTTTTTTGACATCTCGACTATTACCTACTAATAATATGTAGGTAGTATCCTTCTCAAGCGGTTTTTTAAATAATTCTTGTACAATGTCTTTGAAACTTTTATGGGGATGACATTCATTGAGTACATTTTGCGTTAGTCTATCATTTAATAAGGGACCTAGGCCTACACCTATCTTATCTGAATAGACAATTGTCTTTCTTTTCATTGTGGAGCGGGGCCCTGAGTGGCTGCATGGACTGGTCAGGCTGGCGTTGTTGTTGGTAGTCACCGAAGGAACGGCTGCAGGTTGGCGTGACACAGGTGGAGCACTTTTCTCGGTGGAACCAGGCAGATGGGTATTGTGTGATGCCGATGCAGGTGATGAGTCATCACCTGGTGTCTTGCCTACAGTACACACTGTTGGTATTCTGTTTGTAAGAGATTCCAACCTGTCCATATTATAATCTCCGATTGCCGTTAATTGTGTTGCATACTCATGCATCTCTTCTTGTGCCTCGGTGAACTGCCTGTCTAAGTCATGCAGCGAGTGCTCCAGGCTGAGTATATCCTCGTGAGGCCCAATGTCCTCAGGTGATCACAAAATCAATTGTTCTTTTCAAGGTCGGGCCTCACGAGGATATGAGAGTGTAAGTCCTTTATTTTTGCCTCATAGTCACTAGAACGTACTTCATAATCCATCGCACTTGTCAATAAGTCCTTTTGTAGGCTAACATTAATTTTTTTCACACTCATGCACTTAACAATGCCTATATTACTCTTCAATGCTTTGTTGATGCGTTTGATGTGCCTCTTCGCTCGAATATAGCGCTTTATTTTGTTGCTTCCTCGTATGGGCATTATGCACTCAGTAGATCTCACTGGTGTGGAAGGATGACCCGAAGAATTGTGATTTATCAGTTCATTGTATAGGGATAGTATATTTTCACTTACCGCACCGTACGCGCCGCATTTCGTAAAATACGTTAGGCATCCTAACTCCGAAGGAAGAATTCTGATGACGTCATATAATGCGGCGCGTACGGCAGGTGCGGCGCGTGCTGCCACTCAGTGTTGCCTCATTCGGATCCGAAGAGCTGAATATGCTCCATATAAGTTCCTCTTTGAATTAATGTTGTGGTTGGTGGGTAAAGTTGGGGGCGGGGAGTAGGCGTTGGGGTGTATGCATGGGGGGACTATAGGAACCCAATGGGACGCAAAAACGAAAAAAAAAATGGGGGCGGGGAGTAGGCGTTGGGGTGTATGCATGGGGGCACTATTAGTCCAGGAATTTTAGCACCAAAAATCGGTCCGCTCTGCATAAAATCCTTCTGCGTGATTTTTCGATTGGATTATGTCAGAGGGTGCCTCCTAAGTATAAAACCGAGTTTCTGTTGCCCGAAACCGTGAGCGTCAGCCGCCATCTTGGAAACCGTTTTTTTGCATATATCTCGGAAACGGTAAGTTTTACGTTAAAAACCGAAGAGATCTTTTTTGTAGAGAACCATATACCAAACTTTTCCCCCTATTGTTGATATTTTCCGATATATTTAAGTAAAAAAACCAAATTTTTTGTTTTTGCAAAGTAACTCAATAATTTTTGGAGATACGAAAAAAATGTTTGAATTAAAGTTGGAGAACATAAAATTTTCTACAAATTTTGTATAAAACTTTTTCTTGCAAAATGATTAGTTGCTGAGTTCTAGCTGAATAAAAATTGTCACCTGGAATCGAAAATCAGCGACGAGCGGTAATACGTTACTCTGGCATGCAAACCAAAAAGTATAATCGAAAAAAATTATCATGGAGACGGTTACTATTATATTTATCGTGAAAAAGAGGGAAATGAAAGATTAAAAAGGAAATTTTGCACAATAAAAATATTTTATCGAATTATTGGAAAAAGGAATGAAAATTTATTCATCTATCCAAATTCATTTATGCAAAAATTTGTAGAAAATTTCATGCTCTCCAACTTTAATCCAAACATTTTTTTCGTATCTCCAAAAATTATTGAGTTACTTTGCAAAAACAAAAAATTTGTTTTTTTTTACTTAAATATATCGGAAAATATCAACAACTAGCTGACCCCGCGAACTTTGTTCCGCCTTAGACGCCATAAATGAGCAGATTTTTTATTTTATTATATTGTTTATCAATAAAATAAGATTGACAGAAGAATCCGTTTTAAACGTCATTTTTTTTCATCCTCTTTGACTATATTTGCAGCACGCATTCAGTCAATTCTATGTCAAATGTCTTAAGGTTACAGTAAAAAAGTTTAATAATTTTATATGGTGGTTAAGTAATTTTAAATTTTCTAATTTTCCGCGCAATTTCCTTAATTTTTTCTTTCATAAGAACCTCCTGATAATAACGAACAGAACAAAAAACAGAATTAGCGAAATTGGTCCAGCCGTTCAGGCGTGATGCCGTGACCAAGGGAAATAGGGATTCATTTTTATATATACAGATAGGGGGAAAAGTTTGGTATAAAAAAGATGGGAAATTTTGTTCTCTACAAAAAAGATCTTTTCGGTTTTTAACGTAAAACTTACCGTTTCCGAGATATATGCAAAAAAACGTTTTCCAAGATGGCGGCTAACGCTCGCAGTTTTGGGCGACAGAAACTCTGTTTTATACTTGGGGGGCACCCTCCGACATAATCCAATCAAAAAATCACGTAGAAGGATTTTATGCAGAGCGGACATCTAAAAATCTTGGACTATATAGGAACCCAATTGAACGCAAAAACGAAAAAAAAAAATCCTTTTAAAAAAAAATTTTTTGACTTAAATTTTCTTTTATTTTTATTTTTTTTTATTCTTGCATTGTGTAGGGACAATCTATGGGAGCAAAAAAGGTCCCGTAACTTGGTACCGTAAAACGCACCGTTTTCGAGTTATGATTGAAAAACGAAAATCTTTTTTTTTCTTTTCTTTTTGGTTGGGCATGGGTAAGGAGCGTTGATTTACTCCCTCTACGGTAAGGAGGGTCTTGGGGAGCAAAAAAGGTCCCGTAACTTGGTACCGTAAAATGCACCGTTTTAGACTACATTGCCGACGCAGTAAACTGTTATCTGTGTACCCAATGGTAGTAAATGGTACATGGCTACTGCTTTCCGACACTTGTAAAATTTTCGAGACGTGGATTTTCGTTTTTCAATCATAACTCGAAAACGGTGCGTTTTACGGTACCAAGTTGTGGGACCTTTTTTGCTCCCATGGATTGTCCCTATACAATGCAAGAAAAAAAAAATATTTTGCAAAAATTTTCGAAGTCATAACTCGACAACAAACAATCTTACTAAAAAAAGTCAATGAACAAAAACGTATTATTTTAGCGTTTTAAACCGATTGCAAAAAGGAAGAAAAAAAAAGAAAAAAAAATTTTGCATAATTTTTCTGTCCTCGTCCCATAGCGCCCCCAAGGCTACACCCCAACCCAACAATTTCTTCCATAGCACAATGTCACCGCACCGTTTCACACCAGAGGCAAGAAAAAACTGCAAAAATTGTTGGCAACACACAGAAATGCGGCGCGTGCGGCGCGTGCGGTGCTGATAAATGTGCGACCCAATTTTAAAATGCGGCGCGTGCGGCGCGTGCGGTGCTGACAAATGTGCGATCAACTTAAGAGTGCGCGCTACCAAAGAGTACGCATAGATTCCCTCGCTGTAATTTTTTATGTGTTGGCAACACTGTTTGATCTGTCAGGAGCCCGCGTGACGTGGCAAGCCGTTGAACGAATATTTGCTTCGGTAAGTTATTTAATTTCCTGGGCAGCTGATTGGGAATCTTTTCAGAAAAACAAAGGTTCTCAATACGGCAATATACAGGATAACATACCTACAAAGCCTTGGTTTTTCTCATTCCGTGACGCGGACAAAAAAGTAACTTCCACAATTTGTCGCTTGCGCTTAGGTCACGTTTGTTCCCCCGTCTTCTTGGCAAAAATAAGGGTGAGGGATAATTCATTATGTGAGTGTGGTATGGACGAAGGGTCACTAGATCATATTTTCTTCAACTGTTCTAAGCTGACTTCTTCTCTTTACGATTTTCTTCCACCAGACGTTCCTCTCCCTACAAAGTTCCGATCGGTGTTACCCCTTGTATTTACCCCCTTTATTAAAGTTTTAGCTGATTTTATTAAAAGTAACAACATAAAATTATAATTTTAGAATATTTTATGTACTATTTTGTTTTATTTATTTAGAATTTTATTAAAAATTTCTCAACTATCGCGTTTTTAGTTTTAGATTGTAGGGAAAAAAAAATGTTGCCATCCCCACAATAAACCTGACATTGGCAGAATCCTTAGGGGTGCCATTCTAAAGAATTGAATTGAATTGAAGTTATTTAATTCCAATGTTATAGCTAATAATTGGTTTTTAATGTTTCTGATCTTAATTTCTAACATTTTTGAATGCGGTTATTAGGGTTGTGTTTAATTTGCTGCTGGAGAATGATGTTATTCTTGAAATATGATTTTCAAATTTAGTTGTTGTTTTATAGGTTAAGTCGTGTGTCAACTTGCTTTCTAACATTTTGATAACCTAAACAAAAAGTACGGTGTTAGGAAAGAGTACGCACCCAAAGAGTGCGCATGCGTACTCTTAGCTTGTATGATGCTAAAACAACATTTGGTTTCGTTTCCGAGTTGCTTACAAATTTTATTTTACAGGATGCAATCATGGGCGGATACAAAAGAAAAAAAGGAGCATTCACTTGCGACAATTGCAAGAACTGAAAAGTTTTTACTCTTCATCAACTTATCTCATTATGCGCACTCTTAGAGCGGGTACACACTATGCGTTTTGAAGCGCGCGCTTTTGTAACGCGAGTTCTAAGAACTATGAGGTCCGTCCGATTGAAGTTACACATGCAAACGCGCGCTTTCAGCGCGCTTACTGCGCGTTTGCATGTGTACACTTCAATCAGACCTCATAGTTCTTAGAACGCGCGTTACAAAAGCGCGCGCATCTTAAGAGCGCTCTTAAGTGCGCTCTCAGCGGTAAGAGCGGTTTATTAATACGGACCTTAGGGTGGGTGGTAGCAAAAAGTACGCAATGACAACGGTTCGTACAAGGTAAGAGTACGCGGTGCCAATTCCATACAAGCTAAGAGCGCGCGCTTTTGTAACGCGAGTTCTAAGAACTATGAGGTCCGTCCGATTGAAGTTACACATACAAACGCGCGCTTTCAGCGCGCTTATTGCGCGTTTGCATGTGTACACTTCAATCAGACCTCATAGTTCTTAGAACGCGCGTTACAAAAGCGCGCGCTCTTACCTTGTATGGAATTGGCACCGCGTACTCTTACCTTGTACGAACCGTTGTCATTGCGTACTCTTTGCTACCACCCACCCTAAGGTCCGTATTAATAAACCGCTCTTACCGCTGAGAGCGCACTTAAGAGCGCTCTTAAGATGCTGTTCTAATTAATAAACCAAACTTGAGTTCACCGATTAGAAGCCGTCATCACTTGAGTGACGTCGTATTACTAAATCAAAATCGGCACTTAAGAGAGCTCTTGAGATGTCGTTTGAGTGCGTATTTGCTGAGTGCAGTCCGATGGTGACTTGAGTGCTTGTAACATACTTGCGAGTGTTAGCTGCGATTATGGATATTGAAAATATTATAAACGAAATTAATTACTATGATGATATCGATCACTTCGATGATATTTTATGGCTTGATAGAATTCGTGTGCCTAAAACTTACATAAGGGACGCCCAGAATCCCTTCCAAGTGCCTGCTGAAAGATTCAAGAAAAGATACAGATTCAGTCAAGAATCTGTTTTATACAGGGTGTCCCAAAACTCAACGTCAAGCCGGAACCTGGTGAAAAATCAAGTAATACTAGTTATCAGAAAAAAAAATGGCATGAAAAAAAATATTATAGGCGTTTAAAAAAATTGAAAAATCCTGTTGTCACAAATCTTTACTTTTTCAAAATTTTTTCTTTTTAATCTATTTAAATTTTTAATCTCATCTCGTCTCATCTCATCTCATCTCATCTCATCTCATCTCATCTCATCTCATCTCATCTCATCTCACCTACAAAAAGCTGCAGCGACACTGCTTGACCGCATTTTGTCGTTGCGATGTGGTGTGGTTGTGGTACGTGTGAAAAGGCCCTAAGTCTTTTGACTTGGCTTAACGACTGCCATCTTTCGACGGCAGCCGGCACCAACTGCTTAACGTGCCTTGCGAAGCACGGTACCGCTCGGAAAAATGCCACTAGCGGTAGTCATAGACGATAGGTGACCCATCCATGGACTGAACGCGCCGTATGTTGCTTAACCGTAGTGATCGTTTTAAGATCACTCAGGCAGCCCAGGCTTCGAGCGATTCGAGCAATAGCAAAGGCAAGTTGATTAAATAATAAGTTTGAACTTATTTTAGGTACTTAATTATTTAAAACTGATTTTTGTGTTGATCACGATCCATAATATTAGTTTAAATCTATTTATTGCATTGAGCTGAAATAGTAAATCGAAGCAGTAGTCACAAAATGCTTATTCGTTCGGTCAGCCATTCGTTCAAAAAACAGCTCTTATTTGAGTACAGAATCTCAACATCCCTGGATTCTGAGATGCTGAACTTGAAACCGATCTCAAGTGATACGCGCTCAAAATCCGTATATTAATTAGCCACGAACTTGAGATGCTGTCCGCATCTTGAGAGTGACTCAGCTGAGATCGCTCTTGAGAGCGGTATTGAGATCGGACTATTAATACGGGCCTAAGAGTGCGCACGGGACGAGTTTTAGTTTTAAGCCCATATTTTATATTTCATTGATAAATCCATTATTTTTAAGTCTATCGATAGTTCCTAATGCCCGGTTCCTATAATATATGCCTACCGGCTACGATCCGTTTTCCCTACAATTTATTGACGGTTCGTAGGAATTTCGTAGGAATTGTAACCGATCGTAAGCAAAAACGAAGCGTTTTGTGAATATTGGAACCGGGCATAAGGGACCAATGTTTAATTATAATAAAACATACACTGATGATTATTAAATTTGTTTTTTTTATAAGCAATAGTAAAAAAAGTGCGCCCTCTTAGGTGGCTCTACCCTACACTTGACTTTTTGGCAGAGACGACGCGAGCTCCGTCTCTGCTCACCATGATTAAGCTCTGCGAATCAGAGCGGAACCTGGTCGGACTCTTCCGGCAAAAAGTCAAGTATGTGTATCCGGAATATAGTTAACAATATTAAGTTTTAGTTAAAAAAAGAATGACAATTTTTTTTCGCTCAGTTCTCATATAGTTTAAAAGGAGCAAACAAGTCCCCTCACCTAGCGATTTCCATGCAGACGTAGTTTGGTTCCATTAACATTCACCTAATTTGTACATAAAATATTAGCTTTAAGGTGATTTGAGAAATGATGGTCAGAGTGGAGTTTTTTTTTCGCAGCCTTTTTCTCCACTACAAACGGCCCCAAGGCAGCGGCTAACATTATACATAAGTGTATGTACATTGACATTCAACAAACAGAATGTAAATTCTTTACGTTGAAAATGTTGGTTAACCTTCTTGATCGTTTAAGACTACTTAAGAGTACTAACATTGCAAAAGGTATAACAGTCCGATCGGACTAACCTAATTAATGGTTATGTTATTTAAGGTCATCAGCTAACTGATTTCAAGTTTAGCAAGCCACACACTAGATCGCAATGGAATTTTGCCTGCACAGATAATTAACCTGTAGAATTTTTGGTCTGCCGATGGTCTCACCAGAACAATAAACATAACATTTACATACAGGGGCATACAGGGTGTCCCAAAAATGACACGTCACAGTGACACTGGAGGTAGCCCTGCTCAAGAGGCATCGAACCAACCTAACATGATCTTATTTAACTGTTTGTGACCAAGTACAAATAAGAAAAATCAAACATGGGTTATCAAACTTAATGCAAGCACTAAACTTGTTAAAAAACGTGAAAATTTAGGAAAAGTTTAAATCGGCAATAGGTATCTCGAAAACCGTGCAACTTTTACAAAGGTCATGTTAATTGGTTCGATGCCTCTTGAGCAGGGTATAGGTCTGTTATCTAAAGCTGGCACGTTCACAGTACTCGCACTTGTGCAATTTCACTATACAGGATGTTTAAAAATATATGATTTTGATTCAAAATGCGACTCTAGTTTAAGTGTAGACTAGAGTTAGGCTTTAGTAAGATAGGTGCGTTGTAGATAAATAAATACAAATATATGGGTTACTTGTTATAACATATTTTTAGCAAATTCGAGCGAAAAGTATTAAAAACAAGGTGGAAACAAAAATAATTTCACCTAAGAAAATCTTTACCAAAACAGAAAATAATTATCCCAGAAATCCTCAACAATTTAATTATAATTTAATTATGTAACAAAGGGTAACGGACGCTCAGTGGTCAGTTACTGGATGAATTACCCTACCTTTTTTTCTAATTGCTTGCCACAGATAAAAACTTTATTACTGTTCTGTAATTTCATCAACTGGAAGGAATCTGTGATCAACTGAGCAACATCATTCGGTTTCTATTGTGGTTACGCGAATGTTCTGTTCTCCTATTCTTCTTCTTTTTCTTCAACGTTTTTTTCCATGATTTTAGCACCAGTAGCAGTTGTTCGAAGTCCAATCACAATCAAATGCAAGAACCAAAAGAAAAGAGGAAAGACCACAGAATAAACTGGCAATTCCCATTAGAAAAACAAAAACCCTCTCTTAAAAATGCCATCTACTGACTAATGAGCCGTTTTAAGAAGAAAAAAAAACGAAAGGCTGTCAAAGGAATGCAGTTTTGGACCTCAGCCCAATAGCCATGTGTGATGTATACATGTTATTTTTTTGAAATTGAAAATGTTAGTTTTTTTTTCAATATAATATAACTCCGAAAGGACAAACATTTGGCTGTTGACGTCATAGAGTGCGACAAGTGAGTCCTGGCACAAGCCTTTGGCGGGAAATTTAAAAATCTTTTAGTTGATAACCCTGCATCTATATGCCATAAACCATCTTGATACTTTTGCTTAAGTTTATTATTTGTTTAATTAGTTTGGAGTCTCCAATGAATTTTGTCCAAACATAAATAAATATAAGCAAAACGAAAACATTAACTACATCAAAACCAACATTCCCACTCCACCAAAAACAGGGATAATAAAGATGCACCACATAAACTTATAAACATTTATTAATGCTGAAACATAATCAAAATCTGATTCATATCTTTTTTCTCCAACATCTTTGGGTTCTTTGACTAAGTCTTCGATCTGACGTTTAAAATTTTCGTCATCCGACAGACCTTACAACAAGAAATATTTCATGTTTGTTTTAAAACATTATTACTCGTATGTATATACTAAAACATAGGTAAAATTATGTTGAATAGAAACCAAAGTTCTTGTTTAAATCTAGGACGAGTATCAAACTGTTTGGGCTGTACTACTTGCAGCTGAAATACCTAAGTTTGACAGTCAGAGTGTGGCCATATGAAGAATTCGAAATAAATCGCGTCCCAGGACTCGCTTGTCAGACTCTAGTAACTTTTATTCAGCTCGCTGAGACCTATTCGATGATGTATCACACATGGCTATTGGACTGAGGTCCAAAATTGCATTCCTTTGACAGCCATTCTTTTTTTTTTTAGTTCTTCTGAAAGCGGCTCATTTGGAACTACTTTTCTTAGCTGTCAGAAAAATCCCTCATTGAAACGCACATACGGTTGAATACCAAAAAGATCACGCTGTACATATAAACAGTAGTAAAAGTAAAACTATAACTGTCCCCTTCACACTCATAAGCTAGACCGCGCGCAAGAGAGACGGGCAGACTTTTCATGATGCGCATGCAGTACACGTCACGCCGCGCGCTATTCACAGACACTACACAAGCGCAACGTGTAAATGTGTTGAACGTGCCAGCTTTACTTAACTGACCTATAGGTACCTCCGATGTCACTGTGACGTGTCATTTTTGGGACACGCTGTATATTGCTTTTGGCCACATACTTAGGATACTCTGTGTCATGTTCATGTCACAATCATGTAAACATCCAAGACCTGGGGTATTTTTTGGTCTCAGCCAGTCCTCTCGCATAACAGGCAGATGGGTTCTCTTTTTCCTTTTGAGGTACGGAACTCTGGAAAGAAAGAGGGAGACAGAAGGAGAGTGGAGGAATAAGCCACATATACCCATGGGCACTACCTATATCTGCATATTTTGTATTCAAAATTCGCATTATCATTCAGAATTTCTTATCTAAGCTTATAAATCTACTTTCGAATCGCTTATCTGTGATACGTCAAGATAATATCATTTAAAAATCTATTACATTGATAAAATTTTCACACCGGAATTTGGGAGAAAACGTAAGATAAGATAATTATAGTATTTATTTTACACTAGGAAATAACAAACGGTTGGTGGGTGAAGTTGGGGGTGGAACCACTTGAAAATTGTATTAATTTGTGGATTTCGTTTCATTATCATTAACCCATTAGGTATGTCCCCACCGAGGCGCACGGGTTTCTTCCCTGAGGAAGGTATAATAGGCCATACTCCACCACGGGGGCCAAGTCCGGATTGGCGGAGGCTTGTAAAACTAGTGGCTGGTCTTACTGTTAGAAGTTTTCAAGCCGCCCTAAGGCCTCTGACTTTGCTTAACGACTGCCATCTATCAACAGCAGCCGGAACCAACTGCTTAACGTACCATGCGAAGCACGGAACCGCTTGGAAAAATGCCACTAGTGTTAGTCAAAGAAGGTCACCCATCCATGCACTGAACGCGCTCTATGTTGGATTTAGTGAGGACAAAGACGTCGCAATTTTTGTCCCTCTTGGAATCATCGAGCTCAGAGATATTTGCAATTACAGAAACGGGTCTCAACCATTCAATACAAAATGCAGAGATTGCTCTTCCAAGTTACCAGGTATTGCGATGCGATCGCGCTGATGGCCGTAAGCAGGGTGGCGTTCTTATAGTGGCCTCACCGCGGTTTGAGCTTAGGATGATACCGTTGACTGATATTAAATTTAATATAGACAATCACAATTTTGAATTAATCTGTTGTTCTGTTTATACGAAGCACCGATTTTTATTTGTATTATGTACAGTTTATATCCCTCCACAGACAGATGAGTCTGAGTACATGATACTATTTGAAATATTAGAGAAAATGTGTGTCAGATATAAGAACAATATTGTAATAATAGGAGATTTTAATTTATTCTCGTGTAATAATCTTGTTTGTAGCTATTACGAATATATTGTAGCCTTTTGTGAACTCGTCCAATGCAACGAGATTCCAAACTGTAACGATAGACAGCTGGACTTAGTGTTGAGCGGGCGCGGCGGCGTGGCGGTGCGCGCAGCCGACGAGGCGCTGCTGCCCGTCGACGCCTACCACCCGCCGCTCGCCGTCGCCGTCGCGGCCGCGGCCAAGCCCTGCGCGGACCATGCTCCGGTACCTCGTTTGCCAGCCGCAACTACACTTAAGCAGTGGAATTTTAGTAAAGCTAACTTTCCACTACTGTATAGCTCTCTTAGTAATATAGATTGGAGCGAAACTTACAGTTTATGCGATCCTGAGTTGGTTTTAGATAGTTTCTACAGTAAGATCAATAACATTTTAGATATGTGTGTTCCTCACAAAAAGCAATTACCGCAGAATCACAGAAACGTCTATCCTGTGTGGTATACAGGTGACGTAATAAGGAATATTAAAGAAAAATATGCACTACATAAGTTGTACAAGAAGAGTAAGTCACGTAGTGATTATGTGGCATTCGCTAGGAGCAGAGCAAAAGTGAAAACGGAGAGGGCGCTCGCTCACGACCGATATCGGGAGCGGGTTCAAAACCACCTGGCATCGGACCCTAAAGCTTTCTGGAGCTATGTGCGGGCAAAAAGGGGAAACCTGAACCAGCATAGATTAATAAAGAATGGACGAGCTCTCTCAGCTCAAGAATGCGCTGAGGAGTTTGCTCAGTATTTTTATTCGGTTTATAACTTAGAGTCACCCAAACTGGATGCTGGAATGGCGAGCGCGGCGAGCGCGGCGAGTGGTGCGCGGGCGCATGTCGCGGCGCTGGAGCCGCAGGACGTACGGCGCGCGCTCGCTCGCCTGCCCGCAAAGCGTTCGGTAGGACCAGATGGTATACCACCATTCCTTTTTAAAGACTGCCGCAGAGTATTAGAAGAGCCATTGTTGCACATTTTTAACGTCTGCTTAGCGGCCGCTAAATTTCCGAAGATCTGGAAGCTTACAAGAATCGTGCCGGTGCCAAAGGGTCGCGGTGGTCCGGAACCCAGTGACTATAGACCGGTGGCGGTCTTATGTACTCCTGCGAAGATCTTCGAATCGGCTGTGCACCAGTGTTTGTACACGCAAGTAGATGCTCGGCTGACCGATGCGCAATACGGCTTTCGACCTGCGCGTGGGACAGCCGGGAATTTGCTTAGCTTAATGACGCGCCTATTGCCAGCGGTGGATGCCGGGATATTAGAATTAAAGAAGAGGTCTTGTCTCTCATAATGTTTATTTACAAGTGAGGAAGTATCAACACAGAAAGTCAAAATAAAAAGAATGTGTCAATACAAAATAAAAACTATTAAATCAAAAACTATAAAAGACAATTTCGATTGCTTAGTAGCCAGTACTACAACAGCCGCCCTCAATAGAGATTGTCCCGAAAAAGCAACAATAATAATAATTAAGTTACTCGTATTAAACCTAGACTGGCTGTACATCTTTTATGTGCGACAGACCCGAGAGGCTTTGTTAGCACATCTGCGGGCATATCGCTACTTTTTAAGTAATCTAACGTAACAATATTAACAGATACCTTTTCCCTAATAAAGTGATATCTGGTATCTATATGCTTCGTCCTGCTATCGTGTATAGGATTGCGAACGAGATTGATGGCACTTTGGCTGTCAGAAGCTAAACTAACTGGAGACAATTTACCTGTTATCTCATAGATAAAGCGACGTAAGTAACAATTAGACTCAAAAGCCGAAGAAGCTATTTTCGTTGGTTATTCCGAAGATCCCAACTCGTATATTTTTCGGGATCCTTCGAATCCACGAAGAGTTCTTAAGTCTAGAGACGTAACCTTTTTTGAGAATAGGTTTGCTGCGTTAAAGGAATCGCAGGATAATCTTGAGGTACAGTCTGACTCAATATTATTATTTGAAGATGATGAGACCACAAGGAGCGATGCTACTAAATATTTTGATTGTGTGGAAAGTAACAGTTCTGCTGATGATCCATCTTTACCGGATAATATAGTAAGTACAGATGAAGAGTCAGCAATCTTGGAAACGACTCAAAATAGCGAACCGGAAGAGGAACGAGCTTCTCATGAGTCCACTGAAAACAGTGAGACAGAAGAGGAACATGCTCCTGATGAGCCGATTCGGAACAATGAGCGTAGGTACCCCTCAAGAAATAGAAAGCCACCAGATTTCCTTACATAAAATGTGGCAGCGGTCGATTCGAATGAGCCTACGACATACTATGAAGCTGTGCATGCTGATGACGCCGATAAATGGCATCGCGCTATGGCTGATGAGCACAACTCATTGATGAAGCTTCAAACGTGGGAACTAGTTGACAGACCGAAGAAAAATATTATACCAAGCAAATGGGTTTATAAAATTAAAACGGATGCTTATGGAAATATTAAATATAAAGCGAGACTGGTAGTGAAAGGTTTTAATCAAGTCAAAGGAGTAGATTATGACGAGACGTTTGCGCCAGTGATTCGTCATTCCTCTATACGCACTTTATTTGCTTTAGCTGCAGAAATGGGCCTAAGAATGAAGCATCTGGATGTCGATACTGCATTCCTAAATGGTGACCTAGAAGAGGAAGTTTTTATGGAGCAACCTCTTGGTTTCAGAGAAAAAGACAAGGAGGACAAGGTGTGTTTACTGAAGAAATCGCTATATGGCCATAAACAGGCGCCGCGGGCTTGGAATAAAAAGTTAAACGATACACTTTTAAAAATAGGTTTTACTGGAACCTTTTTTACTGAAATGGGCATTTTTGTCGATGATATTATTGTCTTTTTTCAATCAGATTTGACATTTGACATCGTCAAGAAAGATTTGTCGAAATATTTTTCTTTGAAAGATCTCGGAATATTAAAATCTTATTTGGGATTGCAAATCGACTGTGATACTGATAGTATCAAAGTGAATCAGTCAAATTTTATTATATCCCTGCTGGATAAGTTTAATATGGCGGAGTGTAAATCTAGGGATACTCCTCTAGCTCAAAATAAACTAGAAAAGAAACGTGTTGACCAGGTTGGTGAGTCTTATTCTTACCAAAATTTAATAGGATGTCTTATGTATTTGACGGTAAATTCACGACCTGATATTGCATACGCAACAAGCTATTTGAGTCAGTTTAATACGTGTTATACAAAAGAACACTGGAATGCTGCAAAACGGGTTTTGCAGTATCTAAAGGGTACTATGAACTATTCGTTGGTTTACAGAAGAACTGGAGAACCTTTAAAAGGTGCCTGTGACGGAGATTGGGCCAACTGTCCAATCGACAGGAAGTCGTACACAGGGTACATTTTAAAGTTAAGTGGAGCACCAGTTTCCTGGGAATCTAAGAAGCAGCCCACGGTAGCTCTCTCGTCTACAGAAGCGAAATACATGGCACTTGCGTCTGCCACAAAGGAAGCGTGTTACTTACGTCGCTTTATCTATGAGATAACAGGTAAATTGTCTCCAGTTAGTTTAGCTTCTTCGGCTTTTGAGTCTAATTTCTTCCTCTGACACGAAGGTACATGGACAAGCGCTCTACACCCGAATACTCTTAGATGAGCGAGGTCACTTCTACGACCACACCATCTATCGTAGGGTATTTGTCCACCTAAGGCTCGATGAGGAGATCTATTCTTTAGGTAGACGGCTGTTTTGAACGCATCCTCTCAGTATGCTTTCGGTAGTGAGCTTTCAGCTAACAACGTCCTCGCCTTCTCTGTAATGGATCGGTGAGTCCGCTCAGCTACTCCCATCTGTTGTGGACTATACGGCGTCGTTGTTTGATGCAAGATTCCCTTTGAAGAAAGATAATCATCGAACTCTTCATTAACAAACTCTGTACCGCCATCTGTCCTAAGCGCTTTAATTTTCAAATTTAACTGGTTTTCAACTAAAGCTTGAAAAGAACAAAACTTGTCTTTCACCTGTGTCTTCGACGAAACAAAATAAACAAATACTTTTCTCGTGTAATCATCAACCAAGGTTAACATATACCTATTCCCTTGAAAGGAGGTTGTAGAACACGGCCCCCATAAATCAGCGTGAATTAATTCCAATGAAGAAGTTGCCCTATTAAAGGCTACCTTCTTAAACGGCTTTCGTGCTTGTTTACCTTCTACGCAAGCGATGCATTTATTTTTGTCAACTTTAGTGAACTCTACGCCTACCTCGTGATTCTTCAGTTGGTTCATGCCAATGCGACATAAATGTCCTAATCTCTTATGCCAAAGTTGGTAGTTGTTCTGACAGCCAGAGTGCACATCTTGGGTTAAGTAATTAATATCCCCGTTATTTGACACATTTGTAGAACCATCAAGAACATACAATCCATTGCAGGGTGAGGCATGGAGAACAGAATCACCTGTAACACAAAAAGTATTATTTTTATAAAAATTACATCCACTTTTATCAAAAACACATATAAAACCCTTCTCAATAGCCTTCTGTACAGATAACAGATTAGCCTTTAAATCTGGCACAAGGGCAACATCTGTAATCTGATTCACTACATTTTGAGGTGTATTAATAGAAAAATTTCCTATTCCACAACATTGAATACGTTCACCATTTGCGACAGTAACGCTTCCTGCTTTTATTGACGAAATGTCTTGAAACCAGTCACTTCTAGATGTCATGTGCTTAGTGGCGCCTGAGTCTACATACCAAACGTCCTTATTGGATGTCCCAGAAGTATTCAAGGCTGTAAAAGATGACACCACTTCATTTACCACGTTGGTTGTCTCCTTCTCCTTTTTTTATGGACAGTCTGGACTTTTATGTCCAGGCACCATGCAATCAGAACATGTAATTTCTTTTCTTCTAGAATTTGATTTCGTTTTCGCCTGGAAAACCGAATCTATTGGTGTTGTATCACTCTTAGATATCACATTCATGAGTTTTGTTTTCACGAGATCGGTGGTCACATCAACATTACTATTTTCAAGTGCCATAATGAGAGGCTCATACTTCGAGGTGAGACCTCCTAAGAGTATAGCTACAAGAGACGCATCATCGATCTTCTTGTCGATATCCGCCAGGTCCTGAGCGGTTGACATCACATCGTCTATGTACGACTCTATGTTGTCGAAGTCTGACAAACTTAAGCTGTACAACTTACGCTCTAGTGTTAGTCTTCGTTCCATACCCTTATCTTCGAAAGCTTTCTGCAAAGATTTCCAGGCTTCCGATGCAGTTTTCGCACATCTAACATGGGTGATAGCTGTACCGTCCACTGTTAAGCAAATTTTTGCAAGAGCTTTAACATCATTCCTTGTTTTGACAGAGGCGGGAGTGGTATCATCTTCTGGATAACCATCTACTGTTTCCCACAAATCCTCGTGAAGGAGAAAGTTTCTCATTTTAAACTTCCACGTAGGGTAACCTTCTTTATTTTTTGATGATGAAAGTGCTCAATAATGTCTGTACGGGCCAAACCGTGCGGTTTGCATCTAGCATTTTCACACATTTGTATTATTTCACACGTAATTGTACCCAGTACTCTATCAGCCGCCCCGGCGAGCACTCGCACATTAAATATCAAAAGCAAATTATCAGACTTTACATCCTCGTCAATCAACAACATTAGCATCCCTGTACAGCAGAGTAGGGTCATCACTAAGCATCATAAAGCAACCCGCCGCAGCGCGTACAATGTCCTTTATCCCCATCCTCGTCCCCATGGTTGTTTCTTTTCATACTTTACTATTTATATTACTTATTTATTTAATGTTAGCACAGTACTGCGACTAAGTTATGTTGAGTGAAAGTGACAGGAACCTAAGAAGGACAGCTCGCCCATCGTCAAATGTTGTTATATTACGTAAATAAACATAACTACATATATTGCGTGATTAAACGAATCAATAAATTTTGTCCTCCTAAATCTTACAAAAAGCCTTGTGTGCGCTGGAGCCAACTGAAATGCGAATTAGCGGCATACTCAAAGCGAATTAAATTTATTTCGCCGCCGAGTGGAACAGGCTTTTCTGTGAGTCAGCCGCCCACTGAGATAGTCGGCGCGCGTAACGCTGCAAATTGCGCAGATTGAGCGCAAAAGTAACTAACTAAATGGAGTTCAGTATGCCCGTCCATATTATGGAAGGGCATACTAAACCGATGCGCCGCTAACTCAGTCGGCGTCAAACTGTTTGCCAAATGGGGACGCACCCTAATTAATTTTATTTCAATAAATTACAGTACAGTATCAATAAATTACCTACAGTACAGTAGTATGTAATACGAATAAAATTTGTAGTTCAAGTGTAATTTTACCGATAATGCCGCAATGTAAGACTAATATATCGCCTAATTTATATCGTGATGCCCACGATACAGGCTATGCCTAGTTTGGGGTCACCGTTACTCTAAGCTTTACACATGTTACACTTTTTCTAGTCTAAGCATTGTTTGATTAATTTTTATTTGCCTCTGTGTTTATTACTCTTTTTACAATAATACATATTATTTACATCTCTCATATTCGGTAAGTAGGTCCTTATTACCCCCAAATGGGGCTTGTAGGTGACCAATTAGCGCTCTAGGGTAATAATGTAGCTAGAAAAGCCCTAGGGCGGTAAGTAATTTAAAAACACTCTTCACTCTTTCAAAAAGTTCGCGTACAACATCTAACCATCATACTGGCAAGACATCATGCATTCAGCCCAATGACAAAAGAGGTCGCTTCGCTATTCAGCCTTGTCTTCGTATGAGTATTATAGTCATCAATTTTAAATATCCAACGGCTGAGCTCAATTTCGTTCTTGAAAAAAAATAATTAAAAAAAAGATGAAAAAAGGCGGGAATAGAAAACTTTTACTTTAAATATTGTTTGTTTATTTATTTTCCTTGTTGGATTATTTGTTGATTTATTTCAGGCATAATTAATAGAAGAAAATTTTCATTCTAGTTTTTTTTTGTGTTTTAAGAAGGGCCTTCGTCGAACCAAGTTTAACGGTAAACTGCGTTTAGTTAAGACGGGTTATTTGAGCATTAGACTGATACGATCTCAAGATCAGTCATGGTAATTAATTAATTACATGCGTTATCGTCAAAAGTGCAGTAATTAGCCGGATAATTCTACTTTGAAATGATACTGATTTTGTTGTTTATTTTTGCTTACTGTAATGTATTATAGGTATTTTTGTATAATGATTTTGCATACCTATGGTTTTCGGTCTGCCTTGCAATATGGAGGATCACGCCAATAAGGTGATGGAGTACACCTATATACCACCCCGAGTACCCTAGGCAGACCAGGGGTGCAATTACGTAAGACTCTACTGTATGAAGTTGTCTGATTTAGCCCTTTTGTTCCCGGTATGTCTTACCACCTTATGTCACACTGTTACATTCTGGGACTTTTTTCCCAGTAGGTTTCTTATATTCCTACTCCGAACTGTCATATACTTACATTCTTATTTTGACTCTTTCGAGTTGTCTACATGCTTAACCCGATATAGTGGAAAGTTACATAATATTCTTATAAGGGCAGGTCCTCCATATGCCTCATACAGTTGGGCATATTTAAGTAAGTTTTGTTCGGTAGGTGGTACTGGCAGCTTCTAAACATTCTTCGTTCGACAAATTCAGATTTAGAATACTAGAGAGCATTGTAATGACGGCAACATCTCGATAAAGAAGCATTAATTCCTAAATTAGTTTTGGAGAAATGTAGTTTAAACAGGACATTGGATCTCGGTAGTCTCTTAAGCCGGGTCCGCTGCGCCATGTTACGCGTGTTACAAAAAACGTAACACGTAATTATAATAAAAATAAAACATAACGTTACGTTACGTGTTACTTAACACGTAAAGTGTTAATACCACTCCCCATTTTTGTTTTAATAACGTGTTACATTTTTTGTAACACGCGTAACATGGCGCAGCGGACCCGGCTTTAGGAGCATTAAATGATAATTGAAGTAGCAGTTCAAGACAATCTACAACACCATTAACCAACTTGTGTAAGAAAAATAAAGTATAGTCCGAACTATCTATAGATAGTCCGATTACCAACGAAAGTAGTCACCGACTCTGCTAGTAGGTTATGCACTTACAAGTGATTCTGCTGACATTTCATTATTTCAGGAGCTCCACTGATCCCCGAGTGTCCACCGCCGCCCGTCTTAGACCACAGAGCCACCCTGGTCGCAGTGTCATTTCGCCAGGGTAAGCTGTAGGACTGGGACCGAATCTGATCTCCCTTAAGTCGGCTTCCCACGTTCCGCGATATCGCGGACGGACGCGCACGGCCGACGACCACAGACAGACATGCACCACGAGAGGCTCTTTCAACTGACCGAGACCCTTCCCACGGTATGTCGTGCGAGCTGGACCGCGTCCGTCCGCGATATCGCGGACCGTGGGAAGCGGACTGTAGGGTGATTTGTGTCAAGTCACTGGATGGGTTAGTTCAAAGGCAAATACGTATCCGGGATTAGACAGTAAATATGATAATGATCAAAAAGAAACTGTTCTGGAACGAAGCTGGTTTTGTAAGTAATGGGCGTTTTTCCTTTCTTTTTTTTTTCTTAGTTCCTTGAGATACACTAGATGGCGTCATTCGTTTCTTCATACGAATTTGTGATTCGTAGCAATCAATGTCAAAGTCAGTCCATAAATCACTAAACAAGAGAAGGAACCAGGGTTGCTATTCGTTTTGACGTTTATTATTACGGTACGGCAGCGCCACCTAGAGATCCTTTTAAAACTAAATTTGACATAAGGAAAAACGCTCATTAAAACGTAACTGTAACGTACTCGTAGATAGGATAAAATTTCTAAAGCCGGGTTTTCACGGTCTTATTGCGCTCGGACCGAGTGCGCCATCCGAGTAAACTAATGCTTCTGATTGGACGGTTTTTCGTCACGACACTAAAATGGCCAATCAGAAGCATGAGTTCACTCGAATGGCGCACTCGGTCCGAGTGCACTAAGACCGTGAAAACGCGGCTTAATATATAAAATTCTCGTGTCACAGTGTTCGTGTCACAGTATCAGTGGTAGGACATCTGCCTACCATACGAGAGGTCCCGGGTTCGAATCCCGGCTGAGGACAAAAAAAAATCCCAGGTCTCGGATGTTTACATGTTTGTGGTTTCGCTGTCTCTGGTTCCCACGACACAGGGTATCCTAGTGTGGGGCCAGAAGCAATGTATGCGCTTGTATGTAAATGTTAAAAAAAGTGTTAAAAAAAATGTGGAATGAAAGAGTCTTGTTCACAGCACAGTGGCGCTTGGATGTCTCTGAAGGCAATCTGCGAACTAGTAAGGATGCAAGAACCATTTGGGTTCAGCTTGCCGGCGCAGCGTTGCTAGTCAAGGATACGCCCGATAGATGGCACTTTGTAAGTTTTTTTTTCCTCTGTGATATTACAGGCAAATGAGGGCTTTTCAATGACAGCTGTTAGTTGAGTTCATTAAAAATAAACTAGATGGCGCTGCAGGAAGACCAAAATGTCATCATGTTTTTACGTATGTGTTTTTAAAAGTTATTAATCTGTGATAGTCTAAACACCTCTTTGTAGTCTGTGATCTAAACTAGACTTTGTTTCGAAACTGTTGAAACTTGAAAGCTGTCGAAGTATTTTTACTTTGTATAATATATACGTACGTGAATTTTATTGTGTCTTTGCTCATGACTAGCCCATGTATTGTGCATTGTAAAAACATAGGACAGGAACCACAGAGAAGGTACAGTGATATCATGTCGTCAGCACTGTCTATCGGTAAGTTGCGGTACTATTTTTTTTAATGACGCTTTGAAAATCCCTCATTAAGTGTGATTCTTATTTGTGTCTAGTTTCTTGTGGCAATCAAGAATATTCTTACATTACTAGCTGACCCAGCAAACGTTGTTTTGCCAGATAGGGGTATGAAAAATAGATAACAACCCATTCTCAGACCGACCGGATAATCATATAAAATTTCATCAAAATCTGTCAAACTGTTTCGAAGGAGCATTACGTTCACATTACGTTGCTTCTGGCCCCACACTAGGATACCCTGTGCCGTGGGAACCAGAAACAGTGACATCACAAACATGTAAACATCCAAGACCTGGGATTTTTTTTGTCCCCAGCCGGGATTCGAACCCGGGACCTCTGGCATGGTACGCAGATGTCCTATCACTGACACTGACACGAGAATGTTGTATATTGGAGATTTTATCTTATCTACGAGTACGTTACAGTTACGTTGTAATTACTTACTAAACCAGCCTCGTAAAGGAACCGCCTAATCCCGGATAGCAAATGCATTACCTACCTCAAGAGCGTAGGATCCGCCCAATTGACAAATCCTTATTGACGTGTGGCGGCTTTTGCTACTATAAAAGTAACCCTAATCATCCACAGCTCGGCTTCGGGATAGCAGGTCGGGGATGGTTAGGTCTGAGTGTCTTCCTGCAGTACGCCACGTACTGGCGTTGGCTGGACGAACATAGGCGGGATAGCTGTCTCACGCGTGACTAGGGTTACCATATCTCAGGATTTGTCCTGAAATTTCCGGATTTTTCGACTTTTCTCAGGATTGCGGCGGGATTTGGCAAATCTCGTGATATCGCTCGATATAGGGTATTATGGCAGAACCGAATAAGTACAACATTAAAAAAAATTAGTTTCTAATGCAGTTTTGACTGAGTTTTGAAACGGTATGCCTGCATTAGAATCTAGTACCTGGATGACCGAGCTTTGCTCGGTATGTAGGTTTTCAGACAAATAAAGGAACTTGAAAAAAAAAAGAAATTATTATCAAGTCTCGAACCAGGGTCTTCTGTTTACGGTATCGTCCTATTTCCCACTTGAGCTATGACAACCTTATAGATGGTTGGGTGAAAATCCCACCTGCGTTTTTAGCACGGCGTGGCTGATTTTGATAGTACAGAGATGTTTAATAGCTTTGTAGTATTTTTTTTATCAAAGTATAAGTTAGACTTCACCTGGAGGCACTTTTCAAATGAATATCATATAATAATAAAACGTATATAAAAAATTGGAGATGTTAAGCCTTTTAAGATCACAAATCAAAGAAGACACTGAAAATTGTTTGCAAATAGTCGAAGAAAACATAACCCAAAATATAACACAGAAAATAGAAGATAAATTTAGTGTTTTTGAAACAAAAATACAAAATATTATAGACACACAAGAAAAACAAGAAAATCGAATAGATGATATAGAAAGAAAATTGCGTCAAAGAAACTTGATCGTCTTTGGAATCGCGGAAGAAGAGAAAAGTTACCACGAACTTGAAGACGTAATACTTCATATTATCAATTTTAAGATGGAGGTAGAGTGCGGGCGCAACGATGTAGAGTTTGTTGGAAGGATGGGGAAAAAGAGCACCAAACCTAGACCAATCAAACTAACTCTCACAACATTTGGCAAGAAAATTAGTATTCTACAAAGAAAATCACGATTGGAAGGATCTGGCTCATACATTAAGGAAGATTTCCCCCCGAAGGTGCTGGAAAAGAGAAAATCTCTGATTCCTCAACTCCTTGAGCATAGAGAAAACGGAGTCTCAGACATTTTGAAATATGACCGCATTATAATCCGCAACAAACCTAATAATAAAAGAGCTCTCTCGCTAAGCCCTTCAGATCCCACAAAAGAAACAAAAACTTCGAATAAACCTGCACAAATTACTAAGAAAACAAAAACAAACTCTACGCCTTCAACGAGCAAAAGTAATAACCCTGTACCGTCAACAAGCAAACAAACAAAAACTGTAAAACCTAGTCAGTTTATAACGTCATATATTAGAACAACACCACAACGAGAAAAACAAACTTCACTGACTAGCAACGAATAGCAATTATTTACGGCACCCACACATAATAACGCCACCATGCGGAATACGAACACTGGACTGACAACTTTAACTAATATTCACACAGAAACAACTCCACTCCCAATTCGGGTGGTCGCCGCGGGAGTAGAAGACCAAAACCCTCCATGCAATCCAAATTGCTTGAAGAAAACGCCACAAAGAAATCAGAATTTCAAAATATGTACCTACAACATACGCTCACTGAAAGCAGAAAACAGAATCATAGAATTGGAAAAAGCAATTACTAAAATTAAATATGATATAATTGGTATTTCAGAGGTAAAGATAGCAGGCCAAACTATTATAGAAAAAAATAAATACATGCTGATGTACCGTGGAGATAAAAAAGGAAGAAATGGTGTGGGGTTCATTGTTGCACCATATTTAAAGAACTGTATTATGGATTTCAAAACTTACTCGGACAGAGTTTGCAGATTGGACTTACTAATTGGGAAAGTGCTCATAAATATAATTCAAGTTTATGCACCTACAGAACGAAAAATAAATAAGCTCCCCGTCCTAAACTTTTACAAAGACATACTGAAAGCTCTAGAAGGTACTTCAAAAGATACTATAATAATGGGTGATTTCAACTCTATCATAGGTATACCCCTAGAAGAAGAAAAATATATCTGCGGTCGGTATGGCTATGGCGTGAGAAACGAAAAAGGAGAGCTTCTACAGCTTCTACAAGCTTTTGCTTTGAACAAAGATTTTCCATCGCCAATACATTGTTCAAAAAACCTGAAAAAAGAAAATGGACATGGAAATCTCCCGATGGAAAAACTCTAAACGAAATAGACTATATACTCGTGAAACAAACACAGAAAGCAGAAAATTTGGAAGTATTTGCTACAAAATTTTCCACAGACCACAGAACGCTACGACTGACGTATAAAATAAGCATCACCAGGAAATGTCGAAGCAAATTTGGACAAAAAAATAAAAATTATTCGCCAATAGAAGCCGAATCTTTAAAGAACCTAATGGCTCTTCATTTACCGGACACAAATTGCGATGACATCAACCATACTTACCGATCAACTGTTTCCGCCATCAAACATTGTATAAGAAAATTACCAAAAATTAGTAGCCCAGACATGACTCAAATAATTGATAAAAAAATACAGACACTTATCGATGAAAGAGAAACCCTTAAAAATACATATCCCCGGACTAAGACACAAAAATTAAGACTCCAAAAACTTCATAAAAAGATCAAAAAGTTTATTATAGCAAGCAAAAAGAAATTGAAATTACAATGTCTAGAAAAAGAGTTGGAAAACAGAAGCTCTACAAAATACAGCAGGAAGAAGTACGACCATAAAAAAGAGTGGATACAAACAATACGAAGTAATACAGGTCAAGAAACAACTAACAGGAAAGATATATTACACGTTGCGACAAACTTTTACTTGACTCTATATTCAAGTAAAGAAACCTCCACAGAAGCTTGCCATAGAGTCTCTGAAAAAGTCCCTAGACTACTTACACATGAAATAGAGAGAGGAATAATACGTCTAAAGAAGAACAAATCTCCCGGAGAAGACGGCGTGTCGACGGATACAATTATCGCCATGGTAGAGCCCCTAGCGCCGCAACTAACAAGACTATTTAACAATATGATAGAGAACAGTGAAATTCCCGAGGACTGGCACCACTCAATAATTACTCTACTTTATAAAAAAGGCGATCCGCACATGATGGACAATTACAGACCAATAAGCTTACTACCTACCTTATACAAGCTATTTTCATCAGTAATCCTGCACAGAATATCCACCGCCTTAGACGAACAACAGCCACGGGAACAAGCCGGTTTTAGAAAGGGCTACTCCACAGTTGACCATATGTTTACGCTAACACAATGTATAGAAAAATACAACGAGTACAATAAAACAATATATCTAGCGTTCGTCGATTACGCCAAAGCATTTGACTCTATATCACATAAATACCTTTGGGAGAGCTTGAAAGAACAAGGTATTCATGAAAAATACGTCGAAATGCTTAGAGTAATCTACAGCAACTGTAAGGGCAAAATTAAAACGGAGAGAGTCGGTCCTACTTTTGCTATTAAACGAGGAGTGAAACAAGGAGACCCTGTATCGCCAAAATTGTTTACAGCGATACTTGAGTCGATGTTCCGGAAACTGGATTGGTCAAATCAAGGTCTCAACATAGATGGCGAACGACTGACACATCTTCGATTTGCGGATGACATCGTTATTCTGGCTGAAACACATATCGACTTACAAAAAATGCTCAATACTCTCAACACGGAAAGCCAAAAAATAGGACTCTACATGAACCTAACAAAAACTAAAATCATGACCAACAGAGACTCGATCCCTATCAAGCTGGACGATACAGTCATAGAGTATGTGAGTGAGTATGTCTACTTAGGACAGCTAATAACGATGCACGACTCTAACGCCAAAGAAATCGACGGAAGAACAGCTATAGCATGGAAAAAATACTGGGCCAATAAAGATGTATTCAAAAGCAAGATCCCAATACATCTTAAGAAGCGACTGATGGATAACACCATATTGCCATCTCTACTATATGGTTGCCAGAAGTGGGCTTTGACCAAAAAGTTAGTTCAAAGAATAGCGACGTTCCAAAGAGCTGCAGAGCGATCGATGCTGGGTCTCAAACTCATCGACCGAGTCCCGAACGCCGAGATAAGAAGACGGACTAAGGTCATAGACGCAGTATCGATGCTCTGCAAGCTCAAGTGGAAATGGGCGGGCCACCTCGCTCGTGTTTCAGATGGCAGATGGAGCGCGCGCGTGCTGCACTGGTACCCGCGCGACGCCACCAGGGGGGGCGGCCGCCCGTGCGCACGGTGGAGCGACGACATCGCACAGCTCGCCGGCGCTACTTGGTCAAGACAGGCACAAGACAGACGACAATGGCTTCGCATGGAGGAGGCCTACACCAAGTTATGGGTGCCCTAAAAATCATAATACTTAATATAAACTTCTAAATATTGTTTAATTTTTATTAAGGGCAATAAATGGCTTTTTTATTTTTATATTTATTTTTATTTTATTTTATTTATATAAAAAATTAAAAAGGTCCGAATTCATATTACGGTGGGGTGTCCTTAACCCGAATCTTATCACAAATCCAATAATTTTATGAATTATATGCCATATTTCGTAATAACTGTTAATGTTTATGTATTTGGCATTAAATTTGACATATTGATTTAACACAATGGTACACTCAACGGTTACACAGACCTTACAATCATTGTAATAAGAAGTGTCCGCGCAAAAAGTACAATTTCGGTGTGTTTTATTCAATTCGACATAACTAAAAACCTAAACAAGTGAAAAGCACCCCCGCACCTTTCTCGGCACGGGCCAGTAATGCGCTAGCGCAGACAAGAAACAGTTGCGTCATATCTCGCTCCACCGTCCCGCCAAAAATGTAAGTACCTTCTAAAATAGCATGGGAGAACGAAATTCTGCAATGTCGGTGGCTTAAACTATTAAATTAATTGGATTACGTCTTCGCTGCATATTGTGCGGCCTGTGTTTTCTATTACAAGCATACTATTTCACTTTTAAGAATACCGACGGTTGCTAAAATATTACCTTTTTTTGACGTGTCTCTAACTTCAGTGGTACAATTTCGGTGGATTCGGTGGTTAATTTAGCACCACCGAAATTGGAAGGTGCCACCGAAATTGTTATATATGTAGATTATGCTTGTTATTCGTACACATATACGTAATATAACTAGGCAGTTATATTACCAGCAATCTACAAGAAAATAGTATTCTTTTAACAAAACCGGGTAATGTCCTACGAAAAAACATTCTTTCTATATTACTAGCAACATATCCAGTTATGTAAAAGGAAGTAAACATTCTTCCTACAAAATTCGGTTTCATACGAAGAAATCGTTGTTCCTTATACAAAACTAAGGAGGTTTGTAACTACCACACACTCGTAGACACATAACAATATGAAAATAATCAAAAATATACTGAACTATGTTCATTTCTTTTATTTATACAGAGTCCAACATTATAATCTTACTTTGGGCCCCGCGTTGGGTGCCAGTGTCACAATATTTAATTCGGGAGTGCGGTCGGAACAAGTAAAATAGGGTATCCAGAGGCAGTAGAGAATTATAATTTGTTTATATGGTAAAAGAAAGGTACATTATGTGCCTTTTAAATAGTTTATATTGTTAAAGATAATTAATATGGAGAATAACACAATCCGGGTCGTGATAAAGTAAGTGACATGTGATAAAATAATGTTGTTTAGGTCCACCTTGGATGGAAGCTAAGGGTTATCTGGCACCAACTACGTCCAACCACTGTGGCAAATGTCGGAATATGATTAAATTTAGAATTGATAATTGCCAAAAATAATATAAAGAAACGAGGCGAATTGCAACTCGTTAGAACTTTATACCTAAAGTTGTTCAATATGATTGGGTGAATGGCCCCTCAAGAGATTCATATCTAATAATGAATGACCTTATATGCATACCTATTTTGTTATCATGTTTATGCTCAGCTAATTTCAAAGCATTTAGCTCTGAAACAGGTACTTCAACCGTATGTTTTCAAAATACCTACGCACTTTTCAATTTATAGTGCTTTTTCCAAAGAAAAACGATTTCTTCGTACAAAACATCCTTGTACACTGCTGTAACTGGCAACGTTGCTGGTAAAGTGCAAAGGAGGAATTTTGCTTAGTACGTTACCTGGTTTTATGTGAAAAATATTTTTTCGTTGTATATATTGCTGGTAATGTAATTATTATTATTATTTATTTATTTCGGAGTATATCCATGTATCCATAATTCTTTGATATGGCTACGATGATTAATCCGGTAAAATGGTTTTAAGGAGCCTTTATAAAATACAAACTTAAGCAAACTAAAAAACTGAAATAAACTTTATGATAGTGATCCCTAGTAGGTGCTGCCTCAATAAAATTTTCCCTCATTTTATTAATGAATTCCAAGGTTAATGTAAAAAAATATTAATACAATTAAAACATCTTCGATAATAAAGACTGCGGTAAATTTGCCGAATCACGGCTCCACCTCGAAAGTGCTCCAAATTTTTTTTTACTGCTTTTTATCATTCGGTAATGGTGTACCATGCCATAATATGGTGGCCCATGGTGAAAAACAATAGAAAAAAATTTGGAGCACTTTCGAGGTGGAGCCGTGATTCAAATAATGGAACGGGGGGTCGGCGATGTAAAGAATACGTGACAACAGAAATATAGGTGTGACGACGCGCGTAGCGAAGCGGAGCGCGTCGGAGCGTTAGGTTCTCTATGTAAGATCGAAAATAGACTCGACTTTGATGCGTTCTTACCTTGCCTCTTGTTTTTTTTTTTTACGGGTCCAAAGCCATGCGCCTCCTCAATATTACTCGGGATACTCTGTATTAGTTGTGAAAAACAATAGAAAAAAAATTTGGAGCACTTTCGAGGTGGAGCCGTGATTCGGCAAATTTACCAAAACTGCTTCCAAAACTTGAAAATGCAGTGAAAAAAAGTACTCCACAATGTACATTAGATGTATTCTAAATTAAAATTCATTAATATTTTTTAGCACATTTCTTTGCTGCATTTTTTTGCATTTATTTTATTGATCAGAAATAAAACAAATATCGTACAAAAAAGGACCAATAATTTTATCCCTAGGGTGGCAAAAATAGGCGCACAGTGTCCCGTACAAAAAAAGGGCAATTAAAGAGATCAAAGGTACTGAAGTAACGAAAAATAAGTACAGCGATTTTGAGTTTTGACCTGGACATTATAAATGGCAAGTCTTTGTTTTATTATTATTTTGTTAACTTCAGTATAATTTTCTTCGGTAGGACATTTTGTGGTTAAACATAAAAATCCGTATTTTATTGATAAAGCCAAGCAATAAGCTTAACTATAATGAATGTTTAAGAATAAATATGCTTTTTGTTTTTATTTAAAGTGAAACGGGTAATTTTTGTTTACTGTCGATTATTGTTTTTTAGTAAATTACTTAAAACTATACGATTAACGCACATTTTCAAAAAAGCGCAAGTCAATGTCAATTGAGCTTAACTTAATTAAAATTAGAGAAGATTGATGTGGTTCTTTGAGTGCTTTTGTTTCTTTAAGTGCTTTTACTATGTAGTATTTTAATCAAGACTCAATCCAATATCTGTGTTTAAATTATAATGGATATTTTTATATTTTATGTGTGACTGAGCTTTATAAGCCAAATTGAAGTATTATTAGAGAAGGTTAAAGAGCTCCTTTGTATACTTACTATAATTTTGATGTGTTTTTATTGGTAAGTATATTACCATGTATCTTGATCAAGACTGAATGCACAAGGCTCTTATACAGTTCAAAAAAGTTGTTAAAAGGTTAATAGTGAATAATCAATGATTAAATCATGAAACTTAATCTAAATCAGCCAGGGTTTTATTAAAGTAAAATTTCGTTGCATTGCTTTAAATTTCGGTGTGTCAAAAGTATAATTTCGGTGGTAGATATCAATTTCGGTGGGCATGAAATTTCGGTGGACGCTATAAATCTGAAACTAGTAAAGATTATTCAGGGCCGCTAACAAATTACTTTTATAAATACTTTCTAAAATAATGTAAAAACATCAATATCCCTATAAAACCATAAATAAAAAATACCAACGAAATTAGGCAAAAATGGGCTTTGTTGATTTTCACCCGGTTGCGAAAATTTCCTTCTTGTAGTGTAGCAGTTATTTCTTTGCATTAAAACACGGTTTAAACGACGTTTTATAAAAATGAAACCTAGTTGGATCAATTAATCGCCCCCAAAACCCCCTGTATACAAAATTTCATGAAAATCGTTGGAGCCGTTTCCGAGATTCTGATTATATATAAATATATATACAAGAATTGCTCGTTTAAAAAGATTTTTTTTATTTTTTATTTTGTACTTATTCGGTTCTGCCAGAATACCCGCGATATTTGCTTCGTCAGGCTATCTTCCTTCATTCTCTCCACACGTCCAAGCCAACGCAACATTCCTTTCTTAATTCTAGTCAATACATCCTCTTTCAGTCCACGACGTTCTCTCATCACACTATGCGTATTCTACGTACGCACTAAATGTAGGTACACAAAAAAAATATTTTGGAGGAGTTCGTTAGCAAACACAGCGACACGAGATTTTTATATACCTGTTAGATTATTTGGGTTATTCACCAACTCGACATACATGACTGGACACACCTGTGTGGCCAGTTGTTTAAACTCAAATTAGTATCATTTATTATTCCGTCATCTGGACACGCCAAGATTTTTACGCGTGTCCAGATGGTGAAAAGTATTTATATTATTTTAATGTTTTCGATTAACGTAACGACTATTTAGTTAGCTATACGTGGCGGCTTTAGATCCGCTCTAGATTTTTTTAATACAGGCACATACATTGCTTCTGGTCCCACACTAGGATACCCTGTGTCGTGGGAACCAGAAACAGCGACGTCACAAACATGTAAACATCCAAGGCCTGGGTTTTTCCTACATTTCAAAAGTAATTTTGTTATGAGACCCGGACACCAATTAACGCATGAAACCATATAAAAATCGGTCCATCCGTTGTTGTGCTGCAAATGTGTAATGTGTAAATTAACATAATATAACATTAACATTTACATACAGCCACATACATTGCTTCTGGCCCCACACTAGGATACCCTGTGTCGTGGGAACCAGAAACAGCGACGTTACATACATGTTAACATCCAAGACCTGGGTTTCTTTTTTTTTGTCCCCAGCCGGGATTCGAACCCGGGACCTCTCGCATGGTAATCAGATGCGCTAACCGCTGCGCCACAGAGGTCGTCAATTGTACGTTTACTAAACTTCAAAATTCATCACGTGTTGTAGAGTCGACAGCACATCATACTTTACACCCATGCACTCTATTCCGTTGCATTGCGGGCGACTTTGCAACTAAAATGTGAAGGTTGACGTGCTGTCGACTGTACAAAGATTTTAAAACTATCGCGATAGTTTAAAAAGCTCTTTATTTGTACGTCTAACCCTCAGTTTCTGAGAGAGTGTTCAAATGTAACAAGAGATTAATCTACGATTAATTCAAAATGCCGGCACGTGATTGGCTGAAATTAGCTTGACGTGAGATTAACATGAGATTAACATTTGATCGCTCTTCTAGAATCGGAGTGCTTAGTGCGAGTTTTTTCTTTCACTTTCGATAGGGAGAGCGTTTGCAATTTGTATAGGAGTGACAAAGCGCGCCTCCTAGTTGTCTCATTGTCACTCCTATATAAATTGCAAACGCTCTCGCTATCGAAAGTGAATGAAAAAACTCGCACTAAGCACTCCGAGCGTAAGGAAAACATTGAATCCCTGCCTGATATTGATTGACAAAATATTGGACAAGTTTACAACAGTATAGACATTATACACATTCTTTATTATTAATTGCTGAATCCGCCATTCTGATATTTTATTTCACTAGCTTCGTATTACATACGGTTATAAATACAAAGCCTCATAAGTACAGGACATAGGTACATAAAATATGAACAAACATATAACTTAATTTACATTAGTTTCCTTGATAATATAACAAAATTAACGAATTAATTTGTGAAATCAAATAAAAATAGTACCTATTTATAAATTAAAAGAATGTCACACACGCACACACACACACACACAATGCAAACAAAGTAAAATCAGTCAATCAAATAGATCAGAAAGTGGTAATTTCAATCAAAAGTAGCTCGAAGTGATTCCTGTAATATTACACACGGCTGCTGCGTCCAGTTCCTTTTTTCTCGAACTTGGCTGGACTCGCTGTCGCGAGTCTAGATCATTTCCAAATCAGAAAGTGGTCATTTTCGTGTAGTTCTTCTAAACAAGGCAAACGAAAATTTACTTTTCAAATAAGCCGCCAAAACGCTATCTTGGGCAATATGGCGTCGCATAGGAGCTATGACGTCACTCCTATGTGAACATAAGAGCGAATTAATGACAGACGCCATTTTTACTGACATATGACGTCACCATAGAATCGACCAATCCAGGCCGTTCTCGATACAATGGCCTCAGATACATAATTATCAAATTTTATCTTGTGTTTTTGTTACAAATAACAATTGTTTTTTTGGTTAAAATGCCTTAAAGCGGTTTTAAGTCTCATAATTTATACGAATACGTATAAATAATTCTTGTTTTTTCACACTGTCAAATAGCCTATTCAATTCAATTCAATTAAAATATTTTTATTCATAATCCAAATAGAATATTTACTTTATGAACGTCAATGTTGATAGTTTTACAATTTTTACAATTTTTTTTTGTGAAATTGTAAAAATTGTTTTGAAATTGAAATTTTAAAAACAGTAACTGGACCTTCTCTAAAGATATAGAGAAATTGAAAATGGTCAAAGGATTCGTTAAAATATTTTTCAATTTCCAACAGCTGCGACTGCGACTTTACTGACGCGCACATTGAAACCACATATGAGGACCGTTACGATGCATAATTGAAACAGTCGAAATTCGAAGTTACCCAGAGTTAAGGCGAGCATTTACAATTTAGGAGCATTATAGGCGTATCTCCCGGTGGGCTTAACCCAGTCTGCGCAAAGACTAGTTATGCACAGAAATTCCAAACCCTTAGGTAGAGATGAGCTATTCCACTTTTCATCATGGGAAATTCGGATTACTATTATTTTTGACATACAATTACATAAACAATTAAGTTGATGACATCACTTACAGGTCAAGGAAATAATCTTAGATTAATAACTTAAAGAGATTTCAATACAGAGTTGCTCACAGCCTGAACGAAAGTATTCACAAAGCCTTTGATTATTTAGATGAGTTTTGAACAAAATAAGTCTACGTAGTGACGTATCGTGCCTCACAATTATTTAATTCACAATAAGCAGTGGCTTATTGAATTAAATAATTGTGAGGACACGTTTCCTCCACAATGAATACAGTAAAAGTGAACCAGCTTGCGTTTCTCACCTTCCTAACTAATAGAAGCACCCCATACTTTGTCGCAGTGATGCCAACCTAACGACCGGTTAGGTACTTTTGAATAGTGACAACCACACTTCTGCTCAACGTAGAAATTAGCCGCTCGAACGTTTTTTTTTAACAACTTTGTAGCTCTCCCCCTTCTTTACTTCACTCTTAAATTGTTAGATTAGTGGAATATACACGTTTTAGCATGTAACTAACTCACTCACTTAATCTGACGCGCTCTAGAGTTTCAGATCAACGATTTTTTTGCCCTTATATTACATAACTTTCCACTCTATAAGGTTAAGCATTTAGACAACTTGAAAGAGTCAAAATAAGAATATGTATGACAGCTGCTCGGAGCAGGAGTATGAAATACCTACTGGGAAAAAAAGTCCCAGAATGTAAGTGTGACATAAGGTGGTGTAACTTACCGGGAACATAAGGGCTAAATCAGACAACTCCATACAGTGGAGTCTTACGTAATTGCACCTATATATGAGGCTCATGTCTGGTGGACGAACTGAACCGGGTTCATGGTATTCCCTTGTAAATATACAGATTGATACATCTGCCGTGCTCCTGAAAAAGTCCTGAAAGTCCCTCTTGGACTTCCCTACTAATATCAATGTAAAATCGACGAAATCGATAATATCGACCACCTCTGTGGTGCAGCGGTTAGTGCATCTGACTATCATGCCAGAGGTCCCGGGTTCGAATCGCGGATGTGGATAAAAGAAACCCAGGTCTTGGATGTTTAAATGTTTGTGACGTCGCTGTTTCTGGTTCCCACGACACAGGGTATCCTAGTGTGGAGCCATAAGCAATGTATGTGCCTGTATGTAAATGTTATGTTAAATAATGAAAATGTAACTCTGTTTTCACTAAAATTGTTCAGAATCTTGACATAGGTGAGGTACATGCTCGGATCGAAAAGGAATGTTGCCTATAGTATTGTATCTGTTTTCAGTTGCTTAGTCTTTGCCCAACCGGCAATAGGGGAGTGAACAGCGTTAAATAATAAATGCGCCAGCGCCGCGTGCGGAGATGTCAGCGGAGAGTGGGTTCACGGGTTCGGGACGGAATTAGGATGTGTAAAGTATCCCATTTCATTGATAGGCCTGGGACGGCGCCGTCGTCGGTGAATCAAATACAAAACATACAAATCGCATGCCTGCTTAATGGAACATTGACCCATTGGTAAATAACAAATTGCAATGATGGACCTACCTACTTGTTCACGCAGAAAATTAAAACCCAATTTTTATATACAGGGTGTCCCGTTATGAGTGGTCCAAACGCTATTTGGTGAAGGGTTGGCCTATCCTCTATCTGAAAAACAAAAAATTGGCTTAGTAAAAGTGTCATGGTTTTCGAGATATTTGCTATCAAAATTTTTCTTTGCATATTCCTTTTTCATGTAAAATTTTCAAATGAAAGATTTCTTTAATTTTATGTTTTTGTTAATATTTCTGACTTTACGTTTTCCGACGATAATCATAATTTTTCGAAATTGTCATAAAAAATAAAAAAATAAAAATCTTTGATCTCAAATATCTCGAAAAACATGACAGTTTTTCTAAACCTATTTTTTGTTTTGGTGACATTGGTGACCTTAGAAAAGTAAAACAGTTATCACTTTACTCGATCGTGTGTTAAACAATCTAAATAAATGAAATTAAAAATGTAACAGCCAATTAAATTAACTTGAAACGTTAATGTATCTGGATACTTTTTGTTTACCTTTGAGAACTTTGATTTGGAACAGAGTACCCACCCTGAATGCGTGCGTTATCGTCACAATCTCGCCGGATCTCCTCTTCGCGACAATTGAAGCCGATAAACTTTGCCACTAGACATTATAGAGGGTGCTCAGGCGTGACTGGCTTGGACACTTGAGGGCTTATACAGAGGAGGATTGTTTTTACGCCGATGCGAAGGCTATAGGGGGTTCGTTATACGCCTGTAATTCGGTATTTGACACTATCAACGATAAATTATTTGATATGCTCGATTAAAATAAAAATTACAAAATGTTTCAGAAAATGTATTTCTTTTAATCATTTACTAGTTATTACAATTTTTAAATACATGAAACATATAAAGAATGCTCTGAATTGTGACGTCATAAGCAAGTATTTTCATACAACATAAATTAATAATTAAAATTAATAAACTCACGCCCGATATCCCCGAAGGGGTAGGCAGAGGCACCAGTCACTGGAACTGGGCCCACGTTTTGCCAACACAACAACAACAACATACAACATTCCGTTTTAAAAATAACATTTGACTCAATAGTCATTTTGTCAAATACCCAATTTGGCTATGCCAGTGACTTCGGCTGCGTGAAATCCTATCAAGTACCTACATATCCTATTAACTACTTTTTTTTTGATGAAAATATATTTTATTTGTTCCAAAAATAATTTCATACAAAAGGATGGAGCCAGCGCCATCGCAAACAGGGCGACTAGTCGCCGCGTCAAGTCGCCGCGTCAGACGCGACGTTGTCATTTGCTTCTGGCGTCTTGTCGTTGACTCTGATGCCAAGTGTGCGGAGATTCGAACAAAATATATGAAAATATACGGCTATAGCCTGTCGTCGCGTCCAGTCGCCGAGCTGTCGCCTGTCGCGTGTCGCTAGTGTGCGCCTAGGCTTAGTTTCCACTCTAGGATTCCCTGTGTTGTGAAAACTAGTCCCTTCCGCATAATGGATGACAATAATAAACTAAGAACTAATGATCTTATGAATTATTTATTGTATTTCTTTATTTCCAAACATTCTCTATCATTACAGGTGTAACCTTATTCAATAGGGAGATACTAAAAATCTAATATATTAATAACATTATGGAACTTATGATATTATCTATCTACGTTGAGATATGGTGAAAATTCAGGGTAACCTTATTAGCGACTTCTAGCGATAACCTTATAGTTCCTTTTCATAACGAGCCTACAGATTATTTTAGAATTAAGGCAATATACTGTTATTTTCTGTGTCCCACAGCTGTAGGTCACTGGGCATCTTTCTGAGAAAACACCTCTCTGTGACCTGAAGTGAGAAAAAAAAGAGAAAGAGTCATCATCATCATCATCACAACCCATTATATCCCCACCGCGGGGCACGGGTCTCTTCCCTGTGGAAGGTATAGGCCATACTCCACCACGGGGGCCTAGTCCGGATTGGTGGATGTAAGACTAGTGTCTGGTCTTACTGTCAGAAGTTTACAAGGCGCCCTAAGGCCTATGACTTGGCTTAACGACTGCCATCTATCGACGGCAGCCGGCACCGACTGCTTAACGTGCCTTGCAAAGCACGGAATCGCTCGGAAAAATGCCAATAGCGTTAGTCATAGACGGTCACCCATCCATGCACTGAACGCGCCCTATGTTGCTTAACCTTCGTGATCGTGTAAGATCACTCAGGCGGCCAGGGCTACGAGCGGTTCAGGCCGACATACTTCGACCAAATAGGGCATGATTTATAAGCTAAGGGAAAGATAAGCGTGCGTACGTAAATTAGTAATGAATGGTGATGAAGCAAAAGATGGGTGAAGGTGGGATGGGTGCTGATGGGTCTGGCTGTTTTTCTATGTTTGGAATATCCTTGCCTGGTTACCATATCCTAGTTTGGCAGCAGGTCATGTGATTGTTTTGTGTGGAATTTAGTTATGTTTGGCAGGATTATAGCAAACCTTGCAAACCTCGAATCGCTCGTAGCCTGGGTTGCCTGAGTGATCTTAAACGATCACTAAGGTTAAGCAACATACGGCGCGTTCAGTCCATGCATGGGTGACCGTCTATGACTAACGCTAGTGGCATTTTTCCGAGCGGTTCCGTGCTTCGCAAGGCACGTTAAGCAGTTGGTGCCGGCTGCCGTCGATAGATGGCAGTCGTTAAGCCAAGTCAGAGGCCTTAGGGCGGCTTGAAAACTTCTGACAGTAAGAATAAGAATATTCTTTATTGCACATAAGAAACCAGAGACAAATAAAATATAATAAAAATAAAATAAAAGACAGTAAGACCAGCCACTAGTCTTACAAGCCACCGCCAATCCGGACTTGGCCCCCGTGGTGGAGTATGGCCTATACCTTCCTCAGGGAAGAGACCCGTGCCCCTTGGTGGGGACATGATGGGTTGATGATGATGATGATGATGAATATCCTTGCCTGGTTACCGTAGCACAGGGTATAATATCCTAGTTTGGGGCCAGGTCAAGTGTTTGTGTTGGGTGTAAGTTAGTTAAACATTACCAACTCCCACACAACACAATCACTTGACCTGCCAGGATTATGGCAAACCAGCGCCTCGATTCGGTAAGTACATTACAGTACGATGACAGATGTACGGTCGGGTCACGTCTCATGGTTTTTCATACCATTGGACGTCTACAAAGTTTGATATGTGTGCGCGCGTAGTCTTGAAGCGGCAATGAAACTAAATCGCCATGTTCATACAGTTATCATTGTGCTACAATGCATTATTAGAATCTTGGTCCTGGGGTCTCTGCCTCTGCTCCGGGATACAAGTAATGCAATGTAATGTGAAAACAAAGTCGGTATCGAACTTACCGCCTCTCGAATGCTATGCCAGCGTTCCTCCGACCACCGCTCACCGAAGCGCACGTAGTAGATATTAAAAATAATGTAAGTGCACCAGACAAGGTAGCGGGGCGCCTGACGAAACGGTCGCGAGCCAAACTAAGCCAATACCGCGATAGGGTTGGCGATACAACGCTGTAGGAATGCTTTCGAGAAAACTGAAAAAAAAAACAAGGTAAAGAAACGAAAACAGTGTTAAAAATAGAGTATGGATAAAATTTGCGCATTATGATTCGCAAATTTTACCACTTGGTGGCGCTAACTGTATACTATATCGCGCTAAGACTGTGTACCTACATAATGTCGTGAAAATACCTTTGCAAATTGACACAAGGCTGTAGGAATACTTTTTGAAAAACTAAATAAAAACATGTAGGTAGATAAGTATAGTTAAAAATAGCAAACATTATAGTTCAAAACTATAGTTCGCTAATTTCAACACTAGATGGCGCTGACTGTATACTATATTGCGGTAATTAAGTGTACATATATAGTGCCGTGAAGATCCACTAGCAAATTGAACAGTTTTACGATTTCCTAATAGATCCAGTATACAGTCAGTACAGTCAGTACTAAGGTATATGGAACCACTTGTGTTTTGTACATCTTTTTTCAAAGAAAGAGAGAGAGCTATACCCCTCTCTCTCTTTCTTTGAAAAAAGGTAAAACAAATTCGACAGATAAATATCGACGCGCCCCATCGACTCGTCAGACGGCGTCGAGCTAGTAGCTACCTCGTAAGGTAATATGTAGCAGGTAATATTAATAGTTTTTCCGGAAAGGTACAATTTGGGTGCCTTTAAGGTTAGAGTGAATAGGCTCTTACTGAACCAACGAGGAACATCGTCGGCTCCATCTTCACTTACCATCAGGTGAGATCGGAGTCAGTCGTTGGTCAGTTTTTTAATAAAAAAAAGACGCCCCAGGTGTACATAGGTACATCGACCAAACAGGGGACGTATCAGCAAAAGGCAAGATAAAATGTAGCGGAAACCGGCGTGCGTGCATGCAATGATTGACAATGACTGTCCATGAAGCGAAAGTCATTTATATGTGAAGATCGTGGCAGGTGGCAGTTCCTGGTCTCTGCCTACCCCTTTGGGATACAGGCGTGAGGTTATATGTATGTATGTAAGATTTTAATTTAAGTAGGTAATATGTCATATTTAGATTACTTTTAGAGTAAATATGCAGCTCTACATACGAGAGGTCAGGGAGCTATATTTGTGCCTTTTGGGGTAGAGACTCTGGGGCCGTAGGGCCCGGAGGCGCGACTCCTCTTTAAGGAGATCTTTTTCGCGCCTAGCACCTCTGGAGATCCGAGGGCTGGTGCCTACTTTGGCCAAAGGCTAAGCCTCGCCATACAGCGAGGCAATGCCGCCAGCCTTCTCGGAACTCTACCGGCCGACAGCGATCTGGCTCCAATATTTTATTTAAATTAGAAAATAGCTTTAGTTTAGTTGTTTTATTTTTTCTATATTACTATTAGTTTTAGTTTTGTAAATACTATGTAATTACTTTTCTGTTATGTTTTAATACAGTTAATTATTTTTCTTTTATAGTAGGCATTGTGAGTCTTAAAAAACAATATTGCAAAATGTCGACGCAACCCTAGCAACAAATCATTAGCAGGTTGAAAGCTTTCTGTCGATAGTTTACGTTTTGTTTAACGATGTTCCCAGTATTTGGTTTGCTTTCGGCAGGCGAAACTCGAGCCTGCAATGCAGAGACAATGTCCATTTTCGAGCGCACACCGGGGAGTCATCGATTTTAGCAGGAGACGAGTGTTTGTTCCAGCAGAGATGAAATGCTACAAGCACTTAAACTACCATTTTTCTTGTCTCTTTTAAATACATTTTAGCTTGCTCTTTCTCTGTACAAACTTGTAATGCTTTTTCGTTGCAGTCTCTACCTACTTGTTTGATGGTCCAATAGTTAAGAGCCGGTCCAGACGAAGCGTTTTACGCGCGAGGGCAATCGTGCGTAGAAACTCGCGCACCTGAGTACTAGAGGTGGTTGGAGACGGGGAGAGAGGTGGAAGAAAGGCGGGGAGGCTTTTTCCCAGCAGTGGAGGACCAAGGAGGCTATGTGAAAAAAAAGTAGGCTTTACGAGTTACCGAGTAATATGCGGCCAATTTCACAAAATCCACCAATACGGGCTAGGTCCCCGTGGTGGAGTATGGCCTATACCTTCCTCAGGGAAGAGACCCGTGCCCTCGGTAGGGACATTATGGGTTGATGATCGTGCGGCCAATTCAAACGCGAAAAACTACGTATAAACTCCATTGAAAATTACTTTAATAAAGTTAACATAAAAAAATAAATAAACTCACGCCCGTTATCCCCGAGGGGGTAGGCAGTGGCACCAATCACTAGAACTGGGCCCACGTTTTGCCGAGTTTATTAGGTCCCAAACGTGACAAGTGGCAAGCCTGTCGCCGTTATCCGGGCACAATTTATCAGCGAATGGTGTTGCTCTACAATCAAACAAAGTTGATACTCTATAAAGAAAGAAGGATAAATCATACAAAACCGTCTCTTTCTACGGAACCATTCATTGTGTGTGGACGGACATGCTTTTGGGCGGCAGTTTATCACTTGACTCTAGTCTCCGTCGTTCCGAGTTTCATAAAAATAAAATCACAGTTAATTTTTTTGTAAACACACACATAAACATAAGCATAATTATGACAGTTTGAGGTACATTGCGATTGCGTAGCAGAATCTACTTGTTAATCTGTGGGTTAGTTAACTTTGGTATAATCGAATCGTCATAGCAAACCATGAATGGTAGTTGTATGAAACAGCTTCCCCCGGGAAGAAAGACGAAATTCAAGATTCTTCTAAATAACAGTTCATCATCAACCCAATAAGTCCCCACCGAGGGGCACGGGTCTCTTCCCTGAGGAAGGTATAGGCCATACTCCACCACGGGGGCCAAGTCCGGATTGGTGGAGTTAAGTTAACAGTTAAGTCTACTTTTTAAGGGCCAGTTGATGAATTGAGAATTTCGCTTAAGAACTACTTAACTGTAGGTAGTACTGTCTCGTCAAATTTCTCAGGAAAGAGCGTGACAGAACGTTACTTAAGTATGTACTTACTAAAATTCTCAATACAGAAACCGGGTCAAAGAAATATAATGATAGAATCGCATTCCGTTTCTTTGCCGTTTCATAGGTACATACATAGGCTCACGCCTGTATCCCAGAAGGGTAGGCAGAGTCAAAATTCTAACTTTTACCTCATCGACGTCCATTAGTCATTGCAAATAGGCGCGCTGGAGTTGAATTCGCAAATCGTTGTCTACTTCAGACTCACCCTGTATCCTCCACCCTGTATACGTGCTTTTTCGTGCACCCGGCATAGAAAAGGTTAAAGGAGGGGCAAATAAATCCGTTTTACCATCAAACGTTTGGCTTTACTCCCAATATTATTATGATACGCTTTGAATACGCTTATTGGACCCCACAATCTCTCCTCTATATGAGAATTCATGGCTTCTCCCTACATAATACTGGTACGGACAGAAAAATCAGCGAAGAAATTATTTTTATTTTTTTAAATATTTTATGCTGGTGCCTGTGATACAGGGAAATTCATCACAAGAATAAAAGCCTGAATAAAATATAAAACCAACGGACTACCCTTGTATTTAAATAAACTAATTTTATTCTTAAAACGCGTTCAAAGAAAATATATTTTTCCTTACTTACCAAGCAAGGAAAAAAATCATACATTTCTTTTTATGATCACCAACATGAGCTACAAAAAAAATTCATAGGTTATAAGCTTAAAATCTAAAAGGCCAGGAGTACTCTTATTTATAGGTAACCACAGCATGCATTAGTAATAAAGTAATATCATAAAAGACTACAAAGTGAGCAGTCCGAAGTAATTAATTTAAAAAATATAAAATCTAGACATAAGCTGAATGTGTAGCCAAAAAGGTGTTATCTATGGATTTATGAATTTTTTGTTCAATGCCCACTTATTATTTTATGTCCGGCAAAGTCAAAGTCAAATAAACAAAGGCAAATAAACAAATAAATAAATAAATATTTTATTCATAGTACAAATAGAATATTTACTTTATGAACGTCAAAGTTGTTAGGCAGATGGACCAGCCTCCGGTCCGTAACGACTAAATGTCAAATTGCTACGATTCATTTTCAATTTATTGTTACAAAATGTGAAAAGTTTTGATAAATGTGTTCTGAGGTTTTGATGAATAATTAAATTACGGACATAATCAACATAGTTTTGTTTTTCTACACATAATCCTTAATAAAAAAAAGTTGTTCACAAAATTATTCATTTAGGATTAAATTTTTGTTCAGTATAAGAACAATGTGGCGCATCGACGAACTGTCAGATAGAACGGAGGGACTGAGACGGGCGGACAGACAGATAAAAACACATTGTTTTCATCATTATCGAGTACGGAATCGTTTTTTTGTACCCCAAGTAGGCGCGCGTATTTGTCGATGATAAATTTTGATAAAGTGTAGGACATCTGTCAGGAATGTGCCAAGTGATAGTTCCTGGTCTCTGCCAACTCCCTGGGGTACAGGACAGGATTTTTTTAATGTTGTGAGCGATAATCATTCTTGGGATTGTTTTGCTGACCCTCCCCGCAGCCTAGCAGGAGCACTAGCTATGAGAGGATCTCTATTGGTCCACATATCTCAAGAAGCTAGAGGTCTTTTAGGCTTTTATTGTCAGAGGTCAACTCGTGGGCACGGGTTCGGAGTGGCCCGGCCGAAGTGAATGATAAAATAGCTATGACTAGAGACTCATCAGTTGCTTTGTAAAACAGATATAAGAGATTTTATAGATATACCTCCAAAAATAGCAACCAGGTAAAAGAAATCCTAATATTATAAAAATTATTAATAGCAATTTCTCGTAATGTATACTAATATTATAAAGAGGAAAGATTTGTATTTTTGTGTGTGTGTATGTTTGTGATGAATATAGGCTCAGAAACTACTGGGCTAATTATAAAAATTCTTTCATCATTAGAAAGCTACATTTTCGGAACATAGGTTATATTGGATTTTCAAAAATGGTGTATAAAAGTACAACCCCGCGAATTTTCCACGGAACTAATAGCTATTTCCACGGAAACGTTTTAGACACCCGTGCGAAGCCGGGAGACTGCCTTGACAGTCAGTCAAGTCAGAAGGGAGTTCATATAAGTCTCCCTTCTGACTAGGCCTTAAGCCTAGTTCGCACTGGGCTAGTAATTTAGTTGAGTAGCGAGTAATTTAGTGGCTAAACGTGTGCGAACCAGGAAAAATTAGTCAAGTAGTTTAGTGAATGATTTAGTCGAGTCAATCCATTTCACTCTATTTTTTCGGTCGAGTAGCGCCCTCCACCACGCGTCCGTGCTCACTGGTTCATCGCCTAAACAAGTCCGAATCTGTAGATTAGTCGAGTTCATTAGTGGCCGTAGCGACTAAATTACTAGCCTAGTGCGAACTAGGCTTTAGGGCGGCTTGAAAATTTCTGACAGTAAGACCCGCCACTAGTCTTACAAGCGTCCCCCAATCCGGACTTGGCCCCTGTGGTGGAGTATGGCCTATATCTTCCTCAGAGAGGAGACCCGTGCCCCTCGGTGGGGACATAATGGGTTGATGATGATACAAATGTGTATTAACATAACATAACATATATACGCATATACACTGCTTCTAGCCCCACACTAGGACACCCTGTGTCGTGGGAACCAGAAACAGACGTCACAAACATTGGCTTCATAGTAAATCTACCTGTTTTCACACCTCTACTCTAGGTACCACGGACTGGCTGGAATGGTCGGGAAGTCCTAAAATAGCCTCAACCATTGCCAATAGGGTTACTCGATTCACGGCAATTTGCGTACAATTAACACGGACAGTCGTAAATTGTTTGTCGAACTAAACCCACGTAGAATGACCACTCTGAGTAGAATTAAGTAGTGTTTGAGATATAATGCGAAGGGTTTTCTTTGATTGGCTCTCGTAATTCAATACAAAAGTGAATTATCGCTCGTAGCCCCGGCTCCCTGGGTGATCTTAAACGATCACGAAGATTAACCAATAAGGCGCGTTCAGTGCATGGATGGGTGACCGTTCTATGAGTAACGCTAGTGGCGTTGTTTCTAGCGGTTCCGTGATTCGCAAACGCAAGGCAAGTTAAGCAGTTGGTGCCGGCTGCCGTCGATAGATGGCAGTCGCTAAGCCAAGTCAGAGGCCTTAGGGCAGCTTGAATACTTCTGACGGTAAGATGAGGCACTAATCTTACAAGCCTCTACCAATAATATGGCCTATACCTTCCTCAGGGAAGAGAGCACGGACATGGGCACGGGACTAGATGGGGACAGAATTAACCAGTTGAACGAAATGCAATAAATAAATACTATGAGCCGTTTTCAGAAGAACTAAAAAAATATATAATAATATGGCTGTCAAAGGAATGCAATTTTGGACCTCAGCCCAATAGCCATGTGTGATACGTCATAAAATAGGTCTCAGCGAGCTGAACAAAAGTTACTATGACGCCAACAGCCAAATGTTTGTCCTTTCGGAGTTATATAGTATTGAAAAAAAACTAACATTTTCAACAAAATATAACTCCTAAACGACAAACATTTGGCTGTTGGCGTAGTAGTAACTTTTCTTCAGCTCGCTGAGACCTATTTTATGATGTATCACAAATGGCTATTGGGCTGAGGTCGAAAAATGCATTCCTTTGACAGCCATATTATTTTTTTTTTTTAGTTCTTCTGAAAACGGCTCATTGTCAACCGATAATAGTATTTATTTATTGCATTTCTTCGTTTTCATTCATTAACTCATTCATTCACTTATTCACTCACTCACTTATTCATTAAGGTACTATAAGCCCAGTGAGAAAATTAGGATGATACGACTTACCCTCTGTGTTACTTACTCTATGATGTTGTTGCAGATTTGTTGTTTGTGGGACGCTGCTAATTTGCGTGCATATTTATTTGAGTTACTTTATTTTGTAGACCACGATTGGCCTTTTAGGTCGTAGCTTTTATAGATTTTTATGAAATATACTGAAAATGCCGCTTTGTTTTATCCACTTTTGAGGGTTATTTATGATACTATTGTTGATTTATTCTATACTCAGGAGTGTATTTCATTCCAGAATTATATACAGATGATATCTGATTCAGATAATTTGTGGACTTTGTAAGGTATACGTATATAGGCGGCTTTTTTAACTTTGATTAAACATTATAAACGTTTAAATATAAGCTTTATTTAAATATTATACTGATTCTGAATATCAAATATTATATTAACTAGACGAAAACCCGGCTTCGCTCGGGTAAAATGTAGACGCAACATAATATTCTACTATGTTTTTTTATATGGTGACGCCTCTGTATTTATCAACCACCAGTAGATATAAATCTCTTAATACATTCAGATACATAAGCTCACACCTGTATCCCAGAGGGATATCTGCCTAGATACCACGGACTGTCACCTGCTACTATCCTGACAAATCACTTTCGCTTCATCGACATCCATTAGTCGTTGCATGTACCCACATCGGTTTCGGGTACTTTTAATCTTGCTCTTTGCTAATACATCCCCTATTTGGTCGAAGTATGTCCAATTGGGGCGTCCCTTACCGGCCTTCCACTAACATTCGCTCGATATATTTGCTTTGTCAGTCTTTCTTCGTTCATCCTCTCCACATCTCCAAACCAACGCAACATTCCTTTTTTCAATTCTAGTCACTCACTACATCCTCTTTCTCTACATCCTCGGTCTCTGATCACACTATTGCGTATTCTGTCATTCAAAGTAACACCACACATATTTCTTAAGGATCTCATTTGTACTGCACTAATCCTACTTTCATGATTCTTCTGCCATACCCAAATCTCGCTACCATGCTTACATCAGTATTGGAACCAGCACACTATTACGGATAGCCAATCTTGCTCTTTTGGACATGTTCTGGTTACTCACGAAGGAATACAAGGCGAAAATCGGATACTTATCATAACTTTGTCATGGGTACCTCATCACAAATTACTAACTAAATGAGCTTCCTTCATAAACTTAACAGCTAGTGAATCTAATGACGTATTCAATGAGACGTAGAATCCACTTGGCTAATCAACTAAAAACAGCTCCCTCTCTTTGGCTTTACAGCTTTTAGTTTTGTATTGACCACATGTTTTTCTTCATCATTTTAATTTTTGGTATTTTTCTTATCTAGTGGCTTTTTCATTTCAATAAGTTTATTGGTACCTAACTAAGCTTTTAGTTTTGTATTGACCATATGTTTTTCTTCATCATTTTAATTTTTGGTATTTTTCTTATCTAGTGGCTTTTTCGTTTCAAGAAGTTTATTGGTACCTAACTAAGCAAAACAATAAACATCAATTTATGACTTTGATTTCCTTTTTCAATTATTTTTCAGACCCTTCCAAAACTCAATGTCAATTATTGTCTTCCCGCCAATGAAAAACACCACAGATTACTTACTACACCTTCTCAGTTGGCACAGATTATAATAACCTTCTTGGATGCCACGGTATTCCACACACCATGGAGTTAACAAATTAGATCAAAGCGCCGGTTTAGATTATCTTAGTGTTTAGGAGAGTGCTTTACTTTACACACTGTTGCAACATTATGCTGAATCGGGCCCATTTTGGGGGCTCAACCTTTAATGTATTTTATTATTATTTTCATGTTGTACAGTTTATTTATTTTTACGCTTTTTACGCTTTCTGTGTTATTTTTTTATTATTATACGCACTCTGTGGGTGTGTGTTTTTTTGATTTGTTTTGAGTATCAAATAAATAAATTGTCTTTTTTCTTTCTTTCTTTCTTTATTTCTTTCTTTCTTTCTTTCTTAAGGAGAGTGCTTTTGTAGAAACGTGTAAGCGCCACTTGCTTTAGTACGTTTTACGGTATAGTACGGTTCTAGTTGCCTTTCAATTAGAATCAAAATAGAATTGGTTTCTATTGTTCTATCCAGTAACACCTGAGCCCGTTACTATCCTCGTTACTTATCTGTGTATAAACTAAATATTTAGTGAGAACTTTAGGAGAGTGCGCAAGTGACCCGTGACGGGTGCGTGTTGTTTTCAATAACTCGAATTATCAAACTTACTTATGTGTTCCATTAAAACTCATAGTATTTTGAGTAGGATAGCGCATATTTCGCGACGTCGACGAAGTGACACTCTACTGCAAGAAATATAAACGTTCACTCGAACGTCTAGTAATGTACTAATGCACTTGCCTCTCTGATTGTATTATGGTACTCGCCTAAACACTAAAATAATGTAAACCGGCCATAACAGTTCACAATGAAAACTTGTGACAACACTTAACACAACAATGATGACATTGACGTGTTTACTTAGCAACGCCATTGTTGAATTTAATAATTTTTAAATTGATGCTGCTCGATAATACGAATTTTCCGCCCATATGTTGTCGACTCAGATCAACTATTTTTTTACGCTCTTTCATTTGGTGTGCATATCGTTCGAGTCTACCGTAGACCCGAACGAAATCATTAATATAGACTAGACGAAAACCCGGCTTCGCTCGGGTAAAATGTAGACGCAAAATAATATTCCACTATGTTTTTTTTATATGGTGACGCCTCTGTATTTATCAACCACCAGTAGATATAAATCTCTTAATACATTCAGATACATAAGCTCACACCTGTATCCCAGAGGGGTAGGCAGAGATCACGGACTGTCACCTGCCACTATCCTGACAAATCACTTTCGCTTCATCGACATCCATTAGTCGTTGCATGCACCCACATCGGTTTCGGGGACTTTTAATCTTGCCCTTTGCTAATACATCCCCTATTTGGTCGAAGTATGTCCAACTGGGGCGTCCCTTACCGGCCCTTCCACTCACATTTGCCCGATATATTTGCTTTGTCAGTCTTTCTTCGTTCATCCTCTCCACATCTCCAAACCAGCGCAACATTCCTTTTTTCAATTCTAGTCACTCACTACATCCTCGGTCTCTGATCACTATTGCGTATTCTGTCATTTAAAGTAACACCACACATAATTCTTAAAGATCTCATTTTTACTGCACTAATCCTACTTTCATGATTCTTCTGCCATACCCAAATCTCGCTACCATGCTTACATCAGTATTGGAACCAGCACACTATTATGGATAGCCAATCTTGCTCTTTTGGACATGTTCTGGTTACTCACGAAGGAATGCAAGGCGAAAATCGGATACTTATCATAACTTTGTAATGGGTACCTCATCAAAAATTATTAACTAAATGAGCTTCCTTCATAAACTTAACAGCTAGTGAATCTAATGACGTATTGAATGAGACGTAGAATCCACTTGGCTAATCAACTAAAAACAGCTCCCCTCTTTGGCTTTACAGCTTTTAGTTTTGTGTTGACCACATGTTTTTCTTCATCATTTTAATTTTTGGTATTTTTCTTATCTAGTGGCTTTTTCATTTCAATAAGTTTATTGGTACCTATAACTAAGCAAAACAATAAAGATCAATTTGTGTCTTTGATTTCCTTTTTCAATTATTTTTCAGACCCTTCCAAAACTCAATGTCAATTATTGTCTTCCCGCCGATGAAAAACACCACAGATTACTTACTACACCTTCTCAGTTGGCACAGATTATAATAACCTTCTTGGATGCCACGGTATTCCACACACCACGGAGTTAACAAATTAGATTAAAGGGCCGGTTTAGATTATCTTAGTGTTTAGGAGAGTGCTTTACTTTACTCTCTGTTGCAACATTATGCTGAATCGGACCCATTTTGGGGGCTCAACCTTTAATGTATTTTATTATTATTTTCATGTTGTACAGTTTATTTATTTTTACGTTTTTTATGCTTTCTGTGTTATTTTTTTTATTATTGTACGCACTCTGTGTGTGTGTGCGTGTTTTTTTGTTTTGTTTTGAGTATCAAATAAGTAAATTTTCTTTTTTTCTTTCTTTCTTTCTTAATTTCTTTCTTTATTAAGGAGAGTGCTTTTGTAGAAACGTGTAAGCGCCACTTGCTTTAGTACGTTTTACGGTATAGTACGGTTCTAGTTGCCTTTCAATTAGAATCAAAATAGAATTGGTTTCTATTGTTCTATCCAGTAACACCTGAGCGCGTTACTATCCTCGTTACTTATCTGTGTATAAACTAAAAATTTAGTGAGAACTTTAGGAGAGTGGGCAAGTGACCCGTGACGGGTTCGTGTTGTTTTCAATAACTCGAATTATCAAACTTACTTATGTGTTCCATTAAAACTCATAGTATTTTGAGTAGGATAGCGCATATTTCGCGACGTCGACGAAGTGACACTCTACTGGAAGAAATATAAACGTTCACTCGAACGTCTAGTAATGTACTAATGCACTTGCCTCTCTGATTGTATTATGGTACTCGCCTAAACACTAAAATAATGTAAACCGGCCATAACAGTTCACAATGAAAACTTGTGACACTAACACAACAATGATGACATTGACATGTTTATTTAGCAACGCCATTGTTGAATTTAATAATTTTTATATTGATGCTGCTCGATAATACGAATTTTCCGCCCGTATGTTGTCGACTCAGATCAACTATTTTTTTACGCTCTTTCATTTGGTGTGCATATCGTTCGAGTCTACCGTAGACCCGAACGAAATTATTAATATAGATATCATATATGTTTTAATAATGCTAATAGTATTTTATTAAATTTCAGTAAAATATTTAATATTTTTTATTGTATTATAATTCTCTCTTATATTTCAATTAAAATGTAATTAATTCAGACTGCTACAACAAATTGACTAGGTAACTGCGAAGAAAAACATCGTGCGAAAACCTAACAGCCTTATTAATAAAAAGTCAGGTCACTAAAAGCACTGCTATAGTGGCCTTATAAGATCATTATAATAGGGTTTCACAAAAACGTTATTAATAAAACAAAATCCACATTATAACTGGGCTATAACCCTGCTATAACTTAAAGTTGATATGGCCCTACTTTATCTCGACTACAAGCTTACTATAAGCGATATTTTAATCTGTGGTTGCAAAACCACAGATTACAAAAGTGTGCATTTGTCAGATTGTTGTCTGTAGTGGTTTGGTTGTCATTGAAGTCCTGAAGTGGTTTTTCGTGAAAAAGTGCTATTATCGAACGTTTTTGGCCTGTTTACTGGACCCTGATTGACTACGGATTACCTATATTACCTTGGCTATTACTGGACACCGACGAATCTGCTCTCACAGTTGACATTGGCTTTGTATAAAATAAAATGGTATCCTCTTCAATTCAATTCTTTAAAAACTTTCAAACGAAAAGTTGAAAACTTTTTTTTCTTGTCATGTACATAGATTAGACAATCTGGGTGTTTTGACACTTTCACAGACTTAAAATAATGAACGAAACATAGTACGCGACGTTGCCAAATTGACAGGTCGTAAAAGAGCACGATAGTTAAAGCAGGATTGTTGTACTTTTATTAATAAGGAAAAGTTAGAGCGTACTATATGAGGAGCAAGCATTCAAAAGCGGACTTGTCCATGCAAATCGTTTTTTTTTTTTTTGCAGATTCGGATTTTTTGAGGTTTGTTCTATGATGTATCGAAATATTTTTATTCAAATCCGGTCCTATCCTATAGAAAATGAGCTCTAAAAGCAGCGATTTCGATCAAAAGCGTACTCGTTTCGGTCGCCTTCAATCAGTTTTTCGCCTTTCCTGTAAAAAATTACTAAGTGGACAAGTCCGCTTTTGAATGCTTGCTCCTCATATGTCTAATAGAGGACTATAGCCAAAGTGCGCTACAAGCACACTATAGGTCGTTTTTATTAATAAGACTGTATGTGTTTGCGATGTTTGTATATTTTGTGTTTTTTTTTGTTTTTTCTAGTGAGCAATAAAGAAGAGTGAAAAAGAAGGGTGTGAAAAAAATTAGTATTATTTATACGTATTCGTATAAATTATGAGTCTTAATGTGGTGCAGTATGGCATATACCTTCCTCATGGAAGGGACCCGTGCCCCTCGGTGGGGACATAATGGGTTGTAGATGATGATGAGTATTAAACCCGTTTTAAGGCATTTTAACTACTAAAAAAATTATTATGTAAAAAAACACAAGACACATATTTGATAAGGATGTATCTGCAGCCATTGTATCGAAAACGGCCTGGATTGGCCGATTCTATGATGACGTCACAAGTAAGAAAAAATGGCGTCTGTCATTCATTCTTTCTTGCGTTCATTGGTTGGTTTACTGGCAAGTGACGTCATAAATCCTGTGCGACGCCATATTGCCCAATATAGCGTTTTGGCGGCTTATTTCAAATGTAAATTTTCGTTTGCCTTTTTTAGAAGAAATACACGAAAGAATTTAATTTGACCACTTTCTGAGGACTCCATGAACACCAACAAATAATATGAGATGGTTTTCAGAATTCGGTCAAATAGCCTATTTGATGTGCTCTCCAAAGTCTGAAGATTATTGTCCTATAACGGCCTTAGGTACCCAATAAATGAGTTACAAACTCTGAATAACTATTTGACGTATATCAATTTATACTGGTTTAATCGCATTTAGCGTACAAATAACCAGCTTGTCAGACCTCGCATAATGCCTGTATATACAGCTCATAACCTTTATTAGTAAGGCCGTAAGGGTTTCGGTTTTGCTTTTTAAAGTGCGGAACCCTAAAAACACATAAGAGTCCACAATAAATATTATCTGACAGACACGTAAATAACCCGAAGATACACAGCTGTTTGCAGAAGCAAATGTTTTGTGTGCAACGTTATTGGATCCATCGTCCTCTGGGTAATAAGTTATTCTAGAGAAAAGTTATTCCTGACAAGGGTGATGTATGTAGACTATGTAGATTGTAGAGCCCTATTTATTGATATAAAATTTGTTACATAGTCGCAGAGGGAATAAGCTATTTGAGAAGTACTAGGTTATACATAATATAAAAACTTTGTCGTTCATTCTGATCGACCCTATATAGATGCAGGGGCGATGTGGAAGAATTTGTGGAGCAGATTTAAAGTGCAGAAGTTTTTTTTTTCTATCGGTAATTTTTATCGGTAATAAACTCGGCAAAACGTGGGTCCAGTTCTAGAGACTGGTGCCTCTGCCTACCCCTTCGGGGATGGATAAACGGGCGTGAGTTTATTTATTTTTTATTTTATTTAATTTTATTCCGATTCCACTATATTCGTTACCTTGGTACCTAACCCTAGTACAGATGGTGATTCAGTATAATTATGATGAGATTCAAGAGACGGCATTGTCGTTAGACACTTTCATTAAAAAAAAGGGATTTTATAATAATACTAGCTGACGCGGCAACCGTTGTTTCGCCATGTATTTTTTTTTCACTTAGGGCTATGAAATAAAGAGAAGTTCAACCTATTCTCAGACCTACCGAGTATACATATAAAATTTCATGAAAATCGGTCCAGCCGTTTCGGAGGAGTGTGCGCACTAACACGGAGAATTTATTAGATGATTAGACAGTGTTTATTCATCCCATTTTAACACTTTTTGCGAGTCGTGGGAAAGCGAAATAGTTCAGCTATTCATCATCATCAACCCATTATGCCCTCACCGAGGGTCACGGGTCTTTTCCCTGAGGAAGGTATTAGTGGAGAATATTGGTGGAGGCTTGTACGACTAGTAGCTGGTCTTACTGTCAAAAGATTTCAAGCCGCCCTAAGGCCTCTGACTTGGCTTATCGACTGCCATCTATTGACGGCAACCGGCACCAACTGCTTAACGTGCCTTGTGAAGCACGGAACCGCTCAGAAAAATGCCACTAGCATTAGTCATAGACAGTCACCCATGTATGCACTGAACGTGCCCTATGTTGCTTAATCTTCGTGATCATCAGGCAGCCGGGGCTAGGAGCGATTCGGTCTCAGCTATTGTTTTTCACCTTTTATTCCGTTCACACACAATATAAATATTACAGTTTCTGTCTGAAATTGAAAGAAAGAAAGAAAGAAAGAAAAGTAATTTATTGTCATGCAAGAAATACAGTGATTATATTATTACAGCTCGTACACAGGACTCTACTATAACAAACTTAAAACTAATATGGTTTACACAAGGTCCTATCAGTCGTAATGCATGACAATTCAACTGAGGTTACCGCGTCTCTTTTATTACAAGAAAAGTACAGCGTTAGCGGGAAGAAGAACTATTGACCGAGTCACAGAACGAATGATCAAACTGAATGAGTGATGGTCAATCGATGGAAGTGCTTCGTGCACACTCTTTCACTAAAATAAAATGTCTTTTCGCGGAGAGTGTGCACGCGTCTTGAGTGAGGCTGTTGCCACACACTGATCAGTTCCACCGATTTTCATGATTTTTTTTTGTATGCTTATTAAGGTTGAAAATAGGTCGTAGAGTGATTAACCCCTCAGGCCAAGAACATTTTTTTTTCACAGCTAAGTTAGTTGTTCATAGACTAATACAGGTGTTTGGAAGCTGGGTGCAAAGCCTTAAGGGGGTGTTAGTACAGACCATCTACTAACTCTGATTGTTTTCTTAGGGAACTTTAGCGATGTCAATACCAAATTCCCAAAATTTTCCAATTCAGTGCTAATAATGCAAAATTTAAGTGGATATATTTACTTTATTGTGTTTTATTAGCCTGATTTGTGTTGAATGAAATTAAATAGGTAATTTTAAAGCAGTGTTCTTGCGGAAAAGAATATTTTGTACCTAAATTTAAAGTTCCCTTAAAAAAAAGCAATCAGACTTTGGTTAGGACACGACAGATATGGCTCAAAATGTTCTAGATGGTCTATACTAATACCCCCTTAACCCAGCTTCCAAACACCCTGTATTTACAATGTATCACAGTTTTCAAAGAATAAAACATGCTTATGCAACTGTGGTCTATATCAACTTCAAGATTCGACTTAAAGTGGCGTTGCAACTAGCTGGCTGTATATCGTTACGAATTACGGAAATACAATATTGCCTTTCACGAGGATTGCATGCGTTTCATTAGCTCATTCAATTATTGAGCACTCTAAAATCTATAATAGCTTACGCTGGGCCTTTGTTGCCAGTCCGTGGCGTTGTACAAATAGTTAAAATTCAATAGGGATCGTTGCGGGGAAATCTGGACGCATCGCTTGTGGGCCGGCCGTATTCTGCTCGACGACACCGATACAGTGTAGCTACTGAAGCATTCTTCCCAAATTATGTTCAGCAATGGGTAATAAAGGTCTTTTACAATACTGATAACGATGCCGAGACTATTGAGGAGATAGTCCAGTTGGCGCACCCGCCTAAATGGCGACTGCACAAATAGCACCTGGCCTAGTCCAGATTGGGAACCTATTGATATTGGCAGAATAAATACATTTGAATTCACTAACAGCGCCTGCCAAAAATATCAATAGGTGCCCAATCTGGACTAGGCCGGGTGCTATTTAGGCGGGTGCGCAAACTGGACTACCTCCCCAATAGTTAAATAACAATCCAAAAACAAAAAATAATTAAAAATTAATAGTCAGAAGAAAACAGCAGGAACATAAAAGTCACGGCGTGTCACTGCTGTTACAAATGGCAGCTGACTCAGCATTTTGCTGATGGACAAGCCTTCAGCGCTGATTTTCAACCAGTGCCAAGAAATACCCCGCGAACGTCACAGACCGCGGTGTGGTACAACCATGAAGGAATAGGAAAATAAGGAAGTTTGCGTACAGTTGTTAGCTTTTAGAATATACCTCAACTGAGCAATCAAAAACCGATTATATTGCAATAAGGTAAGGTTTATTTTGTATTATTATTTATAACTTTACGTAACTTTTCAAAATAGTGAAGAAAGGTTTTATACAGAGTAGGAAGTAGTATTACACTCGTGTGCTTTCGCCGAAAACCGAAGCCTACTCTAGAGCCCGAGGTAAATTCTAAAAGCCAACAGACTACAATGTACACTGAAATACAATGTCTGATACAGCTTGTTCCCCTGACCAGGATCGGGCGCGTTTGCTGTCATCAATATTCCGCTGGCAGTTTATGCAAAGCGCGCAGTAGTTAGGCTGGCCGGCAACTTGTCCGAGGAAGCGATGTTACGGGGCGACCCGTGCTATCTGCTCCTACCACAGATAAATAGGCTATTCGACCGATTTCTGAAAACCAACATATTTTTTGTTGGTGTTCATGGAGTCCTCAGAAAGTGGTAATTTTTAATTTTTTTCGTGTTTGAAATAAGCCGCCAAAACGCTATCTTTGGCAATATGGCGTTGCACAGGAATTATGACGTCACTTACCAGTAAACCAACCAACGAACGAATGAATGACAGACGTAATTTTTACTGACATGTGACGTCATCATAGAATGGGCCAATCCAGGCCGTTTTCGATACAATGGCTGCAGTGCAGATACATAATATCAATTGTTATCTTTTTTTACAAATACTTTTTTTCTTAGATAAAATGCCTTAGAGTAGTTTTAAGACTCATAATTTATACGAATACGTATAAATAATACTGTTTTTTTATACACTCTCAAATAGCCTATTTTAGGGTTGGCGGACTGAAAAACATGAGTCTAAAACGCTATTTTTTGAGGCAGTGTAAAAACCTCTGTGGTGCAAAGGTTAGCGCATCTGCCTACTCCGAAGCCCGGCTGGGGACAAAAAAACCCCAGGTGTTGGATGTTCAAATGTTTGTGATGTCACTGTTTCTGGCTCCCACGATGTGTCGGGTATGTAAATGTATATGTTTGTTTACGATTATATAGTTTAAAAGTTGCTCCTTCAACTTTCTGTGAACAGAGAGCTCACTTAGCAACAAGAAACCTACAGCTGTGTTAATTTTAATAGTTCTGCAGTTCACATAATGAACTTGCGAAACGTAATTGGGAACGCGATGCTCCGCAAAACTTGCGTCATTAGTGATTTGTATCACTGCATTTAGCTTTTGTCCGGGTGCAAACGGTGTAAACTTACTTATTAAAAATATTCTCTATTTAATACTGTGTAAAATATTATATACGCCCCACTGTAGGCACATACGGCCTTACTAATAAAGGTTATGTGCTGTGTATACAGCCGTTATGCGAGGTCTGACAAACTGCTTATTTGTGCGCTAAATGCGATTAAACCAGTATAAATTGATATACCTACGTCACTTATTTACGTACGTACTTATTTACGAGTAGGTATTAGTAAGGCCAATACAGTATGGGCTTAATCACTACATTATTTTCAGTTCATCTATTTATTAATGTTATAAAGATAAACATAAGATAAATATATTTTTTTTTGTAATACACGAATAATAATTAAAATAAAATAAATAAACTCACGTCCGTTATCCCCGAGGGGGTAGGCAGAGGCACCAATCACTAGAAGTGGGACTATTTTGATGTTATAACAATATTGTTGATTATTGATTAAGCTAAAAGAGCTCGCTAAGGGCCGATTTCTGAATTGAGAATTTACACTAAGTAAATACTTATGTAACGTTCTGACACGCTTTTTTCTGAGGAATTTGACGAGACAGCACTAGAGTTAAGTTGTTACTTAGCGAAATACTCAATTTAGAAATTGGCCGTAAGAGATTTATTCAAAGAAACCAACATCTTACCTGCTGCAAGCCAATACATTTATGAAAATATTATGTACCTCCGAAAAAATATTAAAGACTTCGAAACTTTTACTAGCCGTCAAAATATTAATACTATTATAGAAATAAAGATAAATTTTAATTTCCACTAAGTAGCAAAAGTTAATACGTCTTTTATGGGGCAATAATTACCTCCGACGTGGTTAGAAATATGTCAAGCACACTGTGCAAATAAGCTATAGTAAAATCAACGATTATTTAGACGACAAAAAAGTCTGATGTTAAACAGTGGGTAGATTAATATTAAATGTATTCAGAAGACAATTGAGTCTAGTCTTCAACACATCCATGAGTAATTATTTTTAAATTTGAGTTTTTTAATTAAGCTAAAACTGTCGTGAAAAGAATATATGTGTAGTTTATTTGTAACCTTCTTCTCCACATAAAATCTTAGATTGTGAAACTAACAGCTTTGACATTCATAAAGTAAACATTTTTTTTAATAACATAACATTAACATACAGGCACATACATTGCTTCTGGCCCCACACTAGGATACCCTGTGTCGTGGGAACCAGAAACAGCGACGTCACAAACACAATGTGAATAAAATATTTGAATTTATTTCCAGAAATCTTGCAGTGTTGCAACAACCTAAGCAACCGTGACTTTTTGCATGTAGGCGCTTGTGTATGTGCCAACAGAATGCTCAAACGTCATTAAACGCTCTGTATAGTGTAACGTAAATAGGCCAATCATGATAGATAGTTAGCCGATGTGTATCTATGAAATCACAAGGGGCTCAAAAACAAATTGACTGTTAATTTCGATGCGGTTGCAGATATTGACCATCGTTACAATTTGGTAAGCACAGAAGGCCATCTGAAAGACTGTTTTCTACAACGGGAAACTTAATTGGTACTGTCCTAAGCATTGACATTAAAGTGAAGCCAATTTAATAGGTCACATTTGACACTTCATCAAAATTCATCAACGTAACCTTGTAACGCAGGGCACACAATATTATTTATTTTTTCAAAGTTTGAACTGCACAATTGCTTCACTTTTTTCAGTTAATAATACTTATTTATTGTAATAATGTCAAAAAAAGGCATTATTACAATTTACTTTGACTAATAAAGCATTCTAAGTTAATGTAACGCTCAGCCCAGTCCAGTGCCATGTCAAGCCAGCCATAGCCAAGCCAGCCATAGCCAAGCCAGCCATAGCCAAGCCAGCCATAGCCATGCCAGCCATAGCCAAGCCAGCCATAGCCAAGCCAGCCATAGCCAAGCCAGCCAAGCCAGCCATAGCCAAGCCAGAGTAGCCGTGACGTCAGCATACGTCACCGCCGCGCGCCACGCCGCGCGCCGCGTCTCGCACCACGCCGCGCGCCGCGCCTCGCACCAGGCCGCGCGCCGCGCCTCGGGCCGCGCCACGCGCCGCGCCGCGCGCCGCCCGTTTGCCCTACCTCGCTCGCACCGGCCGGTTGCGAGGGTGGGAGAAACAACGCCTGCCTATTTAAGCCGTTGCAAATGTTGGATCGGCACTTTTCCTGTTGTAATTATTTTATAGGGCGAAGCTCTGCCCAAATAAATTTCTATTTGATTAACGAACAATTGGGTAACAAATTTTTGAATTTGAAACATTTTTAAATTTACACTTTTTAAACTTGGTCGGACTCTTCCAACATAAAGTCAATTAAGTGTATCCGGAATAAAGTTAATAATAGACAAATTTTTTTTGAGGGCCCGATTTTACCAAAAGGTCTGATTTGAACTTCTGATCTAAATCTATACTTTGCCGGTCATTCTATCTGTTGCGAGTGCTCTATAATTTGCCATGTTTCCACGGACGATGTGGCGTGTTATTATGTTAATATTTTGAATGTAAAGCGATGCACGGCCGAACGATCCCATTGTTTCAGTATTGGTTGAATTACGAATCTGTGCTGAATGGCCTGACCTACTTATTTGGTAAGCTATGGATTGAAATTTGAAACGTAGCATTACACAGAATATAAATAAATATAAATAAAATCGCTCGTAGCCTCGGCCGCCTGAAACAATCACAAGGTTAAACAACATTAGGCGCGTTAAGTGCAAGGATAGGTGACCGTCTATGACTAACGCTACTGGCATTTTCCCGAACGGTTCCGTGCTTCGCAAGGCACGTTAAGCAGCTGGTGCCGGCTGCCGTCGATAGATGACAGTCGTTAAGCCAAGTCAGATGCCTTAGGGGCGGCTTGAAAACTTCTGACAGTATGACCAGCCACTAGCCTTACAAGCCTCCACCAATCCGGACTAGGCCCCCGTGGTCAAGTATGGCCTATACCTTCCTCAGGGTAGAGACCCTTGCCCCTCGGTGGGGACATAATGGGTTGATGATGATGATGATGAAGTAAATATATTTTTTACGTAGCTTCCTCTGTGTCCCACTGCTGGGCAAAGGCCTTCCTTTCTTCTAACTCTCTCCGTCTCAAGCCACCTCGCACCATCCCGGCAAGATTGGATGTAGTTCGTCCCGCCATCTTCGCCTTGGTAAAATCATCATCAGTCCACCGCTGCCCACTGCTGGGTATAGGCCTTTTCCCCCAAATGCCATTTCACACGGTCTCTCGCCATTCGCATCCACGGACCTTTCGCTGACTCAACGACACGTTCGATTATCGGGCCGCAGGTCTGCCCACTTCGAGCCCACCTGCCCACGATCGAGTACTCAATGTCAATGACAAAAATATACATTGAAATCATCATCATCATCATCATCATCAACCCATCATGTCCCCACCGAGGGGCATGTGTCTCTTCCCTGAGGAAGAAACATAATTAAATAATACAATCACTTGACGTCCCAAACTGGATACCCTGTGCCTTGGTCACTACGCAAGGACATTAAAAACGGGGAAAAACACACAGAATGAGGCAATTTGTACAAATGGACGTCGTCCCCCAGCGGGAAGCCGCAATTTAATTGTCAAATAAACATGCAAAACACTTTCATCAAATGTTACTTCACAATATGTTTAGGTACAACTTATCAAATGGTACCTAAACAATCTTGATACGCCTTTTTATTGAAATGTACACTTATTAAACCAAAATCCTTACACATTACCAATTAAATGTAATTTCACAAAAACACATTTAATTTGTATAAATTTTGATTTAAAAAGATAATTCATTAAAAGGACTTATCCAGATTGTTTCCCTTTAGTTAGGTACCTAAACATTATTATGAAGTATAATTTTATCACAATACATTATTGGGGTGCTCATCAAAAATCTGTAGGTCTGTGAGTTTTTGTCATAGCGTGAAATGAGGTACAGAAATGCAATAAATAACGTGTAGAGATTTTAAATAGTGTATAAATTATGGCGTTAATTTACTCATGTGTTGTGTATTATAAGTATAACAAAGAAATAAAAATAAAAAACGGGGAACTCAGAGCAGCTTTAAAAGGTGGGTGTAGATGTAGACGTATAATGCAAAACCGATCCTACCTTGTCAAGAAAAAAATTAAACATCTTCTAGGTATTCTTTACTTTAAAAAAAAAAAGAATTATTTTTCTTAAGCACTGTGGGTAGGTTGCCAGTTCCATTTTCAAAACACGGAATGAAGTTTACGTGCAGAAAAGGTTACGGGTTAATTGGCCTTTAGTAGGGCTTCGTATCCGAAGGATTCTATCGAAAGGGGATCGTGTTATACCTACGCCTACAGCGTCTGCCGAATAGGTAGCTAAAAGATTATTATAGAGTGTGTTATTATTGTTGAAAAAATTACATTACTTACACTCGTTCCAAGCGTTTATTTAACTTTTGATAGATGCACATACCTACGCGTAAATTTGGCTTTACCGCTAATGGCTACTCATTCAACAGTCGGACGGCAGTGGCTGAAAACTCAAGTTAACAATATATATTTTTCTTTACTTTCCATGTTATTTTTTTTAATAAAAATTTAAACCAAATTATTATTTATTATACGGCATTTTAGTATTATTACATGCTTTTTCCAATTGAACCGTTTGATTCCGCCATTATCCCAATCGTATCAAACGAATTTCGATTCTGTCGGAGCAAAATCTAGAGTTCGCTGAACTGTCGGCTATACAGGGCAGCTGTGACACCCTATACAGTACAAAGGGATTAACAATAGCCCTTCAGTTGAGATACTCTTTGTGGACGGAGCTGGATGAAGCACGTTTCGGGGCCGCGTATTTAGAGAGTCCACTGAGCCAACGTTGTAACGTATTTACTATTAGACAAAGGACTTTGTGTTGAGCGAAAATTGGTTGGTACATAAAAAAAAGGCCAAGTGCGAGTCGGACTCGCCCGTGAAGGGCTCCGTAGCAGTAAGTTGTTTTTTTTTAATTTTTATGTTTGAGTTGATGAGAAAGCTCATAAATGTAAATCTTTAGCACAATATGAAATATATATTTTAAACCGAGTTGCGGAGATTACAGACATATTTTTCTGTTCTCTGAATGAATTCACAAAAGTAACTCTTTTTGTGTTGTGTTATAGTAATATTAGTTGTAAATAGATTAACGCTCGGTTTCTGGAAGAGCGATCAAATGTTAATATCATGTAAATCTCACGTCAAGCTAATTTCAGCCAATCACGTGCCGGTATTTTGAATAAATCGTAGATTAATCTCTAGTTACATTTGAGCGCTCTCTCAGAAGTTTTTTAAGATTAAGTTTTATATTAACTATGAAACTGGTTAACGCAATAGGGATCCCCTGTAATGTTAGCTCTAAGTTTTTTGGCAAAATAAATAAATAATAAAAAAAAAATATATTTTTTTAGTCACACATTTTAATTTCATGTATTATTTATTTTAAGTATGTTAGTCGCTTCATAGCCTGTAATGCTGTATGTACAATTGTACAGGCATTTGGCGTTATAGTTACATAGTTAAATACCCTATTATAATTGTATTGTAATGTTGTGTCTATAATGCTGTTCTGTACATCTTTTAACAAGAAATAAATAAATAGTTTGAATGGTAGGCCCATCGGCCAACAGTTCTGCGTGCAATGTGCCCCCACTGCCACTTGAACTTACTAAGCCGCTGGGCTCTATGTCGACGAGTTTCATTCGTCTATGGACCCACCTCACCACTGATTCGGTCTCGTGGAGAAATTCGGAGCATAGCTCTTGCCATAGCTCAGCGGTTCTCAAACTTTATTGGAAAGCGAAATACATGACGGAACACTACAATAAGACAATTGTTTTTAAAAAACTATTCTTTATTAATAACTATATAGTACGTTCGACCAGAGAGATGTGTTTATTTTTCTAAATTCTTAAAGGGTTCCCCTTACAGGGGATCGTGGAATCCTATGGTTCCACGTAACACACTTCGAGTATAGTTGCCATAGCTCGTAGCGTGACCTTGAGTTTTCTTATGAAGAAATCAGCGGAATCCGCATCGGAAACCCGATTTCCGGGGCATACCAATTTCCCTGGCGGTGCAGGGTAATGCTGCTTGCGTCATGGGAACTTTTGGATCGGGTGTGTCCCGGGGCGGTATTTTTTGGATCGGGTGTGTCCCGGGGCGGTATTTTTTTGATTGGGTGTGTTCCCGGCGGTATTTTTTGGATCGGGTGTGTCCCTGGGCGGTATTTTTTGGATCGGGTGTGTCCCGGGCGGTATTTTTTGGATCGGGTGAGTCCCGAGGCGGTATTTTTCGGATCGGGTGTGTCCCGGTCCCGGCATTTTTGATTGAATTGGTGTATAGATTTTATGTTGGATGTTTGTCGTGCCACTTTCTATGACGAAGCTTTCATTGAATGTTTTTCAGTTTTATGTATGTGTATGTAGCAAGTAATACTTTATACATAAAAAATATTAAACACCTAATTCCCTATACACTTACTTGACTGGTCCCAAACTATAGTAGATAACCAGGTAAGACATAAAAACGGATAAATCCAGTGTGAATCGAACCCAAGACCTCTTTGGTAGTCGAGCGTGACAGCCGCTAAATCATCGAGCCAGTCGACCATTTATTCAGTTTCCTAGCGGACATATCACATGACGCTGAGTAAATCATCTAGTACGGACGTAAAGGCCTGCCCACGGGATTTCAGGCAGGTAGGCCGGTGGCGTAACGTCATCAGGATATATGAAGCTAATCTGTCCGGCATCATCAGATCCCTGATCGATGACGGGTCAGCGCTAGCGTTCCTAGAACTCTGATCCGGGCTTCGAGAGAACAGCTGTTGCATTAAGTGAGACACTTTTGTCTTACAGCTAGTCAACCTGATGGAGCCATTTATTGTGAAATGTTAAAGTTATACTGTCGTAACTAAAGGTACCTTTGTAACTTTGGTACCAACGAAAAAAAAATTACAGATCGCTTTAGCAGAAATTGTAAGACCGATCTCTGAATCATATAAACCATAAATTATTTACAAAGTTCTTTTAGCTTAACACTATACATCAAATCGTTACAGAACTAAAGACAACCACTCACAATAATCTCTCTAACATTATCTTATATTCAAACATCAAACCTTTTATACCATCCACAAACTAGTCACAGTTTGGGGCTGCCGCGAGCAGGGAGCCGAGCAGCCGCGGCGCGCTAAGTTGAAATGCCTTAAAGCGGTCCTTAGACTCATAATTTACACGAATAGAAATAAATAATACTTTTTTGACAGTGTCAAATAGCCTATTCTGTTTGAAGGAGTACAACCTGTTCAGCAATGAAACAAGTATTATTTATAATACTTTTTTTCACATTGGCCGTTAAGACCCACCCCAACTGAGAATCTAAGTTCGAAAACCAGTTTAACACGTAGATTATAATAGATATTGAAGTATGACATCACAAAATATAGGACCACCCACCCCTTGTCACATGATATCACACTTCGCTGACCCCCTTAACGTGTGACGTAACTTATGGATGGTTCCTTATATCGATAGTGAAAACGTTAGCATTGAGACCAAGGGTGCAATTACGTAAGACTCCAGTGTATGGAGTTGTCTGATTTAGCCCTTTTGTTCCCGGTATGTCACATCACCTTATGTCACCCTGTTACATTCTGGGACTTTTTTTCCAGTAGGTATCTAATAATCCTACTCCGAACTGTCATATCGTCACCTAAAGTCGCTTTTTTTTTTTTTCAAAATGTAAGAGATTTGCTGTAAGTTGCGACCAAAAATTTACTTTCTAAGGATGCAAAAAAAATAATTAAAAAAAATTGTGTTAAGAGGTTTTCGATTTTAGCCGACGATATACACTTTTCCAAATGCTTAACCCGATGGAGTGGAAAGTTACGTAATATAAGGGCAGAACAAGTAAGAAGCGAGTGGAATAGCTGTTCTACTTCGTCCACAAGTGCTGAGCTAGATAGATAGACCCGGTGGTCAGTTTCGGGTGTGGCGGCCGCGTGACTGATGAAAGGTTCGGACTGTGGCCTTTATACCGACTTTGTGAAGTCTGCAGTAGTGCTACCCTTACGTTTTTGCTCTGAAAACTATATAAGCCTAAAATCAGGAAGGCCCCCACCATCACGTGGGATTAAAAGCCAGGATAGAGACAGAGTAAGAGAGAGAGAGAGATTTAAAGCAGCGGTTATGTATTATTAATTAAAAATAGCTCCGATACAAATAACAAATTCAAATATTCACAATAAAAACAAAATGTTTACTTTATGAACGTCACAGTTGTTAGTTTCATAATAAACATAAAAACATAAAACAAACATTTACATACAGGCACATACATCGCTTCTGGTACCACACTAAGATACCCTGTGTCGTGGAAACCAGAAACGGCGACGTCACAAACATGTAAACATCCAAGACCTGGAGTTTTTTTTTTTCTCCCCAGCCGGGGATCGAACCCGGGACCTCTCGCATGGAAAGCAGATGCTCTAACCGCTACGCCACAGAGGTCGTCAAATTAATAAATTATGTGGAGAAGCTAACGAAGAAGTTTTACATTTATTCTTTCGAAAACAGTTTTAGCTTGATTAAGAAATTTTTAAACTTAAAAATTATAACTCACGGTTGTGATGAACACTAGACACATGAAATGAAATGAAAATGAAATGAAATGAAATGAAAAGAAAGTGTTTATTTGTAATAATTGTGGAGAATTATTCTCCTCCGTATACATTCAATATTTAATCTTCTGTTAAACACCAGACATATTTGTCTTCTAAATTATCGTTGATTTTATAATAAGCTCTTGTAGCGCAGAGTGTGCTTAGGATTATTTTTCAAAAGCGTCGGAAAGAACTCTAATATTATAATTATATATTGGGGAATCTTGTTGTACAACTTTACACAGTAGCTATTTAACAACTTTCTGTTGAAATGAAATACAGCTGTCACCTGGAGTAAACGAAATTGCTTGCACCTCACGTCACATCGACACTTGCCAAATCGTGTCGGTCGCCAAAGTACGTGGAGCCTGATTCTGTTATAATCGGTCCAACCGTTTGTTTACAGTATAATATTTATTTAAGTATAGTATTCTAATTTATGTACCTATAGTAGTATTTTCTTTCAAGTACTTTGAAACGACTCATTCAAATTCAGCGTTGCAAGGGACACTCTGTTGCATTATTATGTTGAGTCGGCCCTATTTTGGGGGCTCCAGTGGTTCCGTGCTTCTCAAGGCACGCTAAGCAGTTGGTGCCGGCTGCCGTCGATAGATGGCAGACGTTAAGCCAAGTCAGAAGCCTTAGGGCGGCATGAAAACTTCTGACAGTAAGACCAGCCACTAGTCTTACAAGCCTCCACCAATCCGGACTTGGCCCCCGTGGTGGAGTATGGCCAATACCATCCTCAGGGAAGAAACCCGTGCTCCTCGGTGGAGACATAATGGGTTGATGATGATGATGATGATGAAAGTATACTATGCCCATACAGCCAAATCTTCAGCTCTTCAGCTTCAGCTCCAAATCTTCAGTAGATTTTTTTATTGATATGAAATGAAAATGAAATTTAAAGAGATGAAATGAAATGAAACCTAACCTAAGTCATTGCGTCAAATCATTAAATCAGATATTGAAACAAAATAGTAGCTTCTTTGTAGAAATATTTGCATGAATCATAAAAAGTTCGTGGTTGATTTTTTCTTTTTAATAGACATTATTTTGACAGTTGGGAAAAAGAACGCACGAGTGCCGAAAAGGTAAAGAAAAAGCTCGAGTGTGTAGCCCACTTCCCGGACGCTATAGGTACGTCACTGCAATACGCCATTTTTTGAGCAACCTGTATTACAAAAGTATAATAATCTGTAGGTACTAGGTGCATTAAGAAAATCTAGGCCTCGTTTCATAGAGCCACACGTGTGTTAGAACACGGTCTAGATGCTATCTGCCCGATATATGAGTAATGAACGGCGGAACTAATAAATCTTATTGCGTCGCCGCACCGACGTCGACGAATATTGATGAGCTGGAGCGTTAGCAGAGGAAGCTGGCGCTCAAATTAACTTGTAATTGGACGTAGTTTAGCAAAAAGATTCCAACCCACACAAAGTGACTTTTGAGATATTTGAGTTTTTACGTTTAAGCTGATTTACGCTCTCCATACATTTAAGTTGACTACCATGTGACATAACTTTGCACATACTCATGGGACCGCTATGTAAGTCTTTGATCTTTAATGTATAGAGCATAGTGATCATTTTGGTATATTTAACTCAAAAATGACCATGTTGTGTGTTGGAACCTTTTTGCTAAACTGCGTCCAATTGGCCTTATGTTATTAATTTAATTCTGGATTAATTAATAATTAATATTTGTCTTTGTAAATATTATCCTGTTATACAAATTCCCTGGAAACGCTCGTAGCCCCGGCTGCCTAAGTGATCTTAAACAATCACGAAGGCTAACATAGGGCGCGTTCAGTGCATGGATGGGTGACCGTCAATTACTAACGCTAGTTCCATTTTTCCGAGCGGTTCCGAGCTTTGCAAGGCACGTGGCGGCTGCCGTCGATAGATGAGAGTCGTTAAGCCAAGTCAGAGGCCTTAGGGCGGCTTGAAAACTTTTGACACTAACATAACATTTATAACATAACATAACATTTACATAAAGGCACATACATTGCTTCTGGCCCCACACTAGGATACCCTGTGTCGTGGGAGCCAGAAACAGCGACGTCACAAACATGTAAACCTCCAAGACCTGGGTTTCTTTTTTTTGTCCCCAGCTGGGATTCGAACCCGGGACCTCTCGCATGGTAGTCAGATACGGTAACCGCTGCGCCACAGAGGTCGTCCACACTAAAACCAGCCACTAGTCTTATAAGCCTCCACAAATCCGGACTTAGCCCCCGTGGTAGAGTATGGCCTATACCTTCCTCAGGGAAGAGAAACGTGCCCCTCACGTTATGATGATAATTAAAAAGTAATTAACTACAGACAGAAGTCGTTTCGACTTCTACTGGAGTTCGCCGTACATTTGTGGCCTCAATTTGGGTATATTTACATATTTGTGATGGGTCTCCTTCCTAACATCGAATGACCAATAGCCCTGGTGCACAATAAAAACTATGAATCGGCATACGTTTTTGCCTTCTCTATTTCATTCTCCTCCTATGGAAAGGGTAAAAGAATTGGAGTACCTATTCTATTCTAGCTCACGTAAAGCATGTTTAAAAAGCCTGAAAATGAAGCCATTGTAAATCGGGCTTCAATGTTGTTTTTTTTTTTCATGAAAAAAGTATCGTCAGGAGTGGTCCGGATCAACTACTTGATTTTTATCGCAATAGTCCGACTAGGGCCTCGATTCTGCTAGTGCATTATAATACAATGACAGGTACACGGTCGGGTCATGTGGCGCACTTTTTCCTACCATTGACGCCTAAAATTATTTATACACGTGCTTGCGTTGACTTCAAGCGACAATGAAACTAAATCGTCATGGTCATACCGATACCTGTAATTTCAATTGACGTAAAGCACATTTTGGCCAAAATGAGCTTTGAATGCCATCTTACTTAGTTTTTTTTTCTCTTTTTTTCTGTCTAATCCACGTAGCGATTGGGCGAGTTTGAAGTCAGCTCTTTACAACGGTCTCTGTTCAGTGCAATGAACAGCTCCTCCGGGGTTTCAACACCAAGCCATTCTTTGATGTTACACAACCATGACATCTTTCTCCTGCCCGACCTCCTCTTTCCTTCCACCTTGCCCATCAAAATGGTCTGCTACAGTCGATATTTTTTGCTTTGCAGCACATGGCCTAAGTAGGCTCTATTCCACTGCTTGATGGTATGAACAAGATTCACGTCCTTGTGCATCCGTCTAAGGGCTTCGACGTTGGTCACTTTTTCAGTCCAACTGATCCGCAGCATTCGCCAATAGCACAACATCTCGAAAGCCTGGACGACAGGCCATTTATGTAGCAGTGCAGAATCTTATTGCGGAGATTTCCCGACAACACAGAACTTTATTTAACTTCGTTAATAAAGCTCGGGCTATTTCGATACGCACTTGTATTTTAGTATCGCTTGCTATGATCCCAAATACCTGTACTTCTCAACTCTTTCTATGACATTCGCTCCGATTCATAAGTCCACCTGTTGTTGGGGCCCGCCCCCAGAAACCACCATGAATTTCGGTCTTTAAGACATTCATGTTCAATCCGACTCTTCTGCTACACTCAGAGACCTTGTCTATAATAATTTGAAGACTTTCTTGGGTGGATGCTAGCAGGACAGTATCATCCGCTTACCGCAGGTTGTTGACCACTTGCCCATTGTCGACGACTCCTGCTTCCACATCTTCAAGTGCTTCCTGGATGATTGCCACGGAGTATAGGTTGAAAAACAACAGGAACAAGATGGAACCTCGACGGACACCTCTTTGTATTTCAACTGGAGGAAACCCAGCCAGTTTCTAAACACGTCTCGAATTGATTAACACCCATTATTTCCGATTTGAAACTTACATCCAGTAAAAACAGACGTAGAACGAAACTAAAGATGGCTTTTATCGATTTTGTTACCGACCGAATATAGGAGAACGAAAGACTTCTCCTCAGGAAGTTCAGATCTATGGACTAGTAATGATGAATTGTGTTCCAGCGACGATTTAAAAGAAGTACTTGGTAAAAACTTCTACTTTGTAACTACTTCGCAGAAAATATGTACTATACACAAAAAAAAAAAACACATGAACATGGCTCAATGTGGTAGAAAGAGATCCAATGTTGCAAAAACGTACTCCGAAGAGGCTAAACAACATGTGAGAACATAACACCATAATTATACCTAGATTAAGTAAATACTAACCTAGTAAAAAACAGTTTCAGCGATTTGTTCTGGCCTCAGTGTCATTACAAAACTATCTTAACCTTAATAAAAAGTACATACTTTGAATAATAACCATAATACCGATTAATTTTGATCAACGCAAATAACTAAAATCTAGAATTGTTTATAGTTTTCAGATAAAATATGTAAAAGAGTAAATTTTATTTTAAAAAGAAAACAATTACACGAGTACATGCTAAATAAAAAATAATAATAAAAAATATATTTAAAAGACATCATAGTAGGTACAATGAATACATCAACGCTGCGGCCAAAGCACTAGACTTGGAGGTTGTACTAAAAGCTATTTAATAATTAACAAAATTTTTTAGGTCCTAGATAACAGTCGTCACACCAATCTCCTCATCCTTCATAAAATTAGGGCATTTGGAAGCGCGCACGGCCATGGACATTTTTTATATTAAAATATTTGAATGTTTCAGATATTTTAATATAAAATATGCCGATTTATTATTAACAACATTGTTTTATTTGATAGATATCCATTTTCATTCTTTACGTCCCTTGACAACACACGTTATTTAAAATGACTTGTAGCTATGTATGCTTCACCGCCTTAAAAATTAATAAAGTTAGTTCTTCAACTTAAATATAAGATAAAAGATACTTTTTATTTAGCTTTACACTTGCACTTACTTTAATCATAAACGTTTATTTTTAGGGCGTAGAGAGTATAATATATTCAGTAGTGTTTTACGCCCAAAATAAATCTGAGCCTCATAATTTTATTTGGCGTAAAGAAAATTTTAATGAATTTTCTTAGATGTAAGGCACATCTATTTTCTAAAATAATAAACTAAACTAAAAACTAAATATTTCATCGCCTGCATCTCAGATTTCAGATTTGAGGTATATTTTGTCTACATCACTTTTATATAACTTTAAAAACATAAGCGTAATGAATTAAATTCTAAAAAAAAAAACTTCTTTTGGCTCTCCTGTAAAGTTGGGTTTTCTGCTTTACGTCAATTGAAATTACAAGTATCGATTACAGTTGTCATTGTATAACAATGCATTAGTAGAATCTTGGCCCAGGTTTCGCTCCGATTCTTCTTCTCGTTTCTGACTGACCATAATGTTAAGATCCGATCATGAAAATATGATCTGGATCACCGGATCAAATTTTACTTACAAAAAAATATCGTTGTATCGCCTTTGCTGACCCTACACAAGCTCCGTGATACTTTTCCGAACGGGCCGTGACACTGATTACCGTGTAACATAATATCCGTTACAAAACGTGACTTGTTTCAGATACCGGCTGAAAAATGCCACACAAGACCTTTACTAACCTGAAGCGTTTCTGTGCTGGGAAAATGAGATGAAGTTGAAATAAGCAAGAATATTGGCTTACCGGTTTTTTCTTGTTATCAAATATTTATTTCTCTTGTATTTATTTATAATATGATAATAGTCTAAAAATGCATGAATAATTTAATAATTAATTGAATATGGGCCGATTTCTGAATTGAGAATTTGCACTAAGTAAATACTTAAGTAACGTTCTGTCACGCTCTTTTCTGAGAAATTTAACGAGACAGCACTACAGTTAAGTAATTACTCAGCGAAATTCTCAATTCAGATCTCGGCCGTCAATTTGTAAATGAACTAATAATTATATTTTTACATTGTATTCAATCAATGTACTCCAAAATTAATTTAAATTAAATTAATACTATGCATTGTAATAAATAATTTTGATTACCAATTAATAATTTAAGATGTTCAATGAGCTTTAAAATCACATTAATTTAAATAGGTTTTTCAAAGTTATTTTATATTTCAATTATGTAATTATAAGATACACGTTTAGAATGTTTGTTTGAACTTATTAGCAATAGAATAAAGGCTTTGTATTTTATTTATTCTTTATAGTGAAAGTGAAAGAAAGTGAAAAACATTTATTTCTATTATAACACTACATATAACACAAATTGACCATATCAATATTTAGAGAAAAACAAAACACAAAAATAACATTATGACATAATAAATACGAGTGCTACAACAGAAAAAGGCTGCAGCATAAAGCTAGTCAAAGGTGACTAGCGCTGGTTTTCTGCTGCACCTGATTCGCTGAAGTATGGTGTTAATAGTGTTAATTGATTATCATTTGTTTTGGCTGTGGCAGCGCAAAGGTATAATGCTTACTTCACATTTGAAAGACCATGGGTCTAAATCCTAAGAAAGTAAAGTTAGCTCTTAACGAGTTCAAAAAATCTGCTGAAGCATTGCTACATGACAAATTAAACCGTGCATTTAGTTTTGTTATTAAATATCCCGTCTTATTATGAAAGACTATTCATTTAGACACTCCAATTTTATTCCCAAGTCCAATGTTATAAGTAAAAGGTTTAGCTACAGATTAAAAGACAGAGCTTTAGTTTTAGAGAAATCGAGTTTTTTTATAATATTATCTAACGTTTAGATTTTGATCGAGAAAATTCGCTACGAAAATGATAAATTTTCGAAACAACATTTCTATAAAATATAAACCTAAGCTAATGTCACTTCTGCGGTCGACACATCGTTTATCTGGAATAACAGTGACGTAATTACATTTTTGTAAAAACAGGAGAACGTTTCGGCTTTAGCTTTACACAGAATAAATCAATATAATGCTTGATGCGTCATTTGACTGAAATTACTAGGAAGGTATTTGTGACGATGATTTCTCGTGTTCATCATTCCTTAATGACTATTTTACCACAATATTAATTTTTAATTTACTTATTATATTCTTTATATTAAGTTCAGCTAGCGAACCAGCCTGACATGCTGGGAACTTGGGAACTCTCCCCAACGGCAGCGGTTTAGACCCAAGAAATATAAAAATAAACTCTAGACTTCATTGAGTATTTATCTAAAGGTAAACAATCTTGATACGCCTTTTTATTGAAATGTACACTTATTAAACCACACATTACCAATTCAATGTGAAATTAAATGTAATTTGATAAAATCACATTTAATTTGTAAAAATTTCGATTTAAAAAGTGTATATTTCAATAAAAAGAATTATTCAGATTGTTTACCTTTAGTAAAGTACCTAAACAAATGGAGTATAGAGTCTAGCAAGCAAGGTTAAGCAGATTATGTTTTAATGTAGGTTGGAGATAATTTTGTTCATATAATATTTTATATTTCATCATCATCAACCCATTATGCCCCCACCGAGGGCCACGGGTCTCTTTCCTGAGGACGGTATAGGCCATACTCTTACACGGGGGCCAAGTCAGGATTGGTGGAGGCTTGTAAGGCTAGTGGCTGGTCGTACTGTCGGAATTTTTCAAGCCGCCCTTTTATATTTAGTTTAATAATAAATTCACTATACTTGAGCCATTACTAACGTGCGAACTGATTCATAAACATTTGTATCAGACGTCTTTCTCACACATATAGGAGGCATATCAGGCATATCGGAACTCTCGCTCGCACTTTTATGACTCGGTTCGCACGTTTGTAATGGCTCAAGTATAATAGGTACTCTTCGTGCCTAGTAAGAAAAAAACGATATATTGCTGTAAAATTAGAAAAAATGTTAATGTGATCCGCTCCAGTATCTACCACTCTCCCAGTTTAGCGGAGTACAGAAGATGGCAAGTGACGTGGCATCTCATTATTCGACACCCTTTGAGGCAGAAGCGGGTCAAGTACCCGAGTGCATAAAGTATGCACTAATACAAGGTTAACTTAGGCATAAGCATAACTATATAGCATAAAACCCCCAGGTCTTGGAGGTTTACATGTTTGTGATGTCGCTGTTTCTGGTTCCCACGACACAGGGTACCCTAGTGTGGGGGCAGAAACAATGTATGTGCCTGTACGTAAATGGTTATATTTGTGATTGAATGGTTATAATATCTAATATCCCCAGCGTTCGGATCGTGGAGTTAATAGAAATGCTTAGCTGACTTCACGCAGTAGAAGCATTTTATTAATGCTTCTTTTACTTTTGTTACAAAATTCACTAATGTTTTGGTATGTAAAATTAGGAAAGGCAATAGTGCAATTTCTAATACGAATGTAGTAACTGACGTACTTATTATATTTGAGATGTTTTTGAGAAAATATGATCGGTGTTATTATCGTTGACTTTAACTTAAAATTCCCGAAGGCAGAGGCTAGCATTCTGCATTGAGAGTCAACAAACAGAATATAATTTTTTTACCTTGTATTATTACAATATTTCTGATTTTTACCTGCTTCGTCACATTTTGATGGTAAGATAGCTAAATGAGTTTAAGGTTAATTTCTAGTTACTAGAATGAATTCTAATGATTTTCTTCTAGTATGATTAAATCTGCTTAACACCTTCCGTGCGGCAGCCATATTTGCTTACTTTCCGTTTGTACTGTATGAGGTTGTTTCGACCTGTTCCTAAACTTAATTCATGTGCGTTATCGGGTCGAAAGGACCTGTTCTCCAATTTTGATTCGAATTACAAAATCTAAGTCATGTTTATGTTTTATGCAATTTTTATGACTACAAAGTGTTTTTAAATAAGTATTCCGTCTAAATCTAAGATCGCCCGTAATTTCCATGCATGTAAGTATATCTTAAAATATATTTAAACTGTAGGATCCTTTCGGCCCGATATCAGCACAGAAATAAGCATTTATCGACTTATTTGTAGGGTTGTCAATGAAACATCGATATTTTTTTTTCGTGTTACAATATTAGGATGTTGAGACATAATTTGTAAAAGCTTAAACTTAATTAAAAAACACTAAGTTATTTTTTTTTTCTTTTATTTCGTATAATTTTAGGTTGTTGAGACATAATTTTATAAAAACTGAAACTTTAATAAAAACACAAAGAATTTTTTTATTTTCTTTTTATAATTTTTTTTTCTTAAAATACTAGGTTGTTGAGACATAATTTATAAAAGTTAATTTGAAATGACTAAGTATTTTCTTTTTATTTTCCTTTTTTTTATATTAGGATGTTGAGACATAATTTAGCTTAAATTTAATTAAAAATACTAAAACGAAACATTACTTATTAGTAACAGTAGAAATATGTTTTTGATTAAAACACTCACGACATAGCGTTTTCTTACATTCACTACAATAAGTGACCACTTTTTTTACCTTTTTAGCTGCTTCTTTACTAGTTAATGTTTCACGCAGTTTATCGTAACATCCTGAGCAATTTCGTTTTTTATCTCCGTTTTTGTAGTTATAACTTGTATCTGTCTCGTTCTTTTGTTCCGAGCTTGAAGTTGTGGGTAGAATATTATGAGAGAAATCTGGATTGCTCTTTAGTGGCTCTTTTGTGAACTTTTCTATTACAATTTCAATGAACTGTAGCTTTGTCAATTTCTTTTCATTTTTCATGTTATACACAGTCCACGCATTTATCAAAGCAGTACCAAATAGCAGTTCCATCATGATCTTCCTGTACCATTTGAGACCTTTTTTTAACGTAGAGTAATATGACGACATCTGGTCACTGTAATCTATTCCTTTCTTATAGTTATTATAACTCAGTACGCATTCTGGCTTTTTAACACTTTCATTAGTTCCTCTTCTTGTTCGTCCAGTATCTTTTACAGTTGCGTCATGATTTTTGCATGTGCTCATCATCAAAACAGGACGCTTATCAACCCATTTTATTATCCGCACTCCTTTTTTATTCATCTTTCCATCAATTTGTCCCTTCTTCAATTTCGTGCTTACAACCTTTTTAGGCAAGCCTCTTCTATTTGCTCTCAGAGTTCCGAGAATGAATGTTTTTTACTGATCAAGGCTTCAGCTAGTCCGACTGATGTATAAAAGTTGTCGACTACAATAATTCTACCCTCATTTTCTAAATTTTTTATGAGTTGTAGAACAACTTTCGTTCCATGAGCGATGTCTTGACCACTGTCTTCTTTTCCTGTGTATATAATTATATTGTATGTATATCCTTCCGGTGTGCACAATTTGTAGAGCTTGACTCCGTACTTATGGGATTTGTTTTTAATATATTGACGAAACCGTAGTCTGCCTCGCCATGGAATCATGGTCTCGTCTATCACGAGCACTGTCCCGGGTTTCAATAGTTTTGTAAATTGTTGCAGCAACATGTCATAAACTACTCGTATTTTGCAGAGTTTATCATTTGCATCGCTAGTGGTGTCGTCACTAAAATGCCAAGATTTTAGTAGTAATAAAAATCGATCTCTGCTCATCAAGGAAGAAATGTATTCATTTCCATACACTTTCTTTTTAGACCAATAATCTTTAATTGTGGGTACCTTTACAAGACCCATTGCCAGAATAATGCCAAAAAATTTTAACATCTCTTCTCTGTTGGTTGGTTTCCATAATTTGGAACGGGATTTTTCCTTGAGATTATCGGCGTTCATGTTCTTCATAGCGTATTTATTAGTTTCTAAAACAATCTTGTCAATGATTTCGTCCGTCAAAAAAAGTCTATAGAACTCATCAGGATCTTTGACATTGGCAGGGATAAAAGTTTCGCTATTTCCCATATACTGTTCAAAATTAGGTCCGTTACTTGTTATATCTTGCCATTCATCATCGTCATTAACAACTGGCTCCGTTGCAGTAGGTTCTATATCGCCGATAATATTTTCATCGTCTGAGATGTGATCTGACGCAATTGATGAATCTGAAGAGGATTCTTTACTGTCTTCATCGTCAGAACTTGAAATGGTGTACAATCGTGTTTTTTCTTGTCTTACGGAACGGTTGATATCACTTGCATTTGATGATGTTGTTGGTTGCCTGAGTTGCGATACGTCAGTATTTGGTGTTGTCAATTCGTCATCAGAACTTGAATAATTAAAGAAACGGTGAGTACTCGTAGATGGTTGTTCTAGCTGTGCGGTATCAATTCTGGCTGTTGATAATTGCCCTGATGAGGATGTATATTTTATCACTGAACTGGGGGTGTTCTCTTTTGTTTTATCAGCACATTTACTTGAAGGGGTCGCCAGTAAATCAAAAATTTGCTCTTCATCAAAAGACGAATTCAGTGAGACCACATTTGAAATTGATATGTCACTAAGAGACCCACATCTGCTCATTGAAACTGACAACGTATCTTTGTTGGAATTGTTACTGGGTGTGTTGGTTGTAACAAGCCGTTTTGTTCTTTTGGGAGTTGAAAAAGTAGCAGAATCACTGGGTGTAAGAATCTTATCTTCGAGAATTTTAATGCAGTTGGAACTTGGTAATGGACTTATCTCTGATATTGGAGTGACATTCTGCAAAATTTGCAAAGATTGTCCTGATGTGGGGCTTGTATAGATGGATGGATTTACAGCATGTTGATGTCTGAACACTTTTCGAATTAGTTTTTCTTCTCTCTTGTCTTCTCCGGCCTTTTGTGTAGAAACTTCACAGTCATCTGGACACAATAGTAACATTCTCCTAGAACGCTTCATTTTGTATGCAAATTACGACGTCATTCAGTGACATCACTAATGAAAATAACTCTTCACACAGTGCGGATATCGGGTCATCGGGTCATCGGGTCATTTAGACCCGATAACCGCACCTGATGAAAAAACTTTTCTTCCAGGCCGTATCGGGTCGAAATCACCTGATATGTTTTTTTTATCTAAATATACCTATTTTGACGTGAAAATAACAACAAGCTATCGATCACTTTCTAACTCACGATAGTTTCATAGATACAGGTTCAGGCCGATGAGACAGACAAGCGTTTCTTCGCCCGTCCTAACGGAAAGAAACTCATAAGGTACTTTCGACCCGATGCCGCACGGAACGTGTTAATTATTTGTATCAGAAGTAGGCTAAGAAATAATATTACATTTATTGTGCAGGCTCAAGGCGTCGAACAAATCAAAAAGTTATCAGTGTCATAAAAGTGTCTGAACCCTGATTTTTCGTAAACAAAACCTGCGGCTATTGTAAAATGTAGGTATCGGATTTAGTGCGTGAGTTAATCAACTGAAGTGAGTTCTCTATTTCCGCGCTTGCATGCTGTGAATAAACTCTTCGCGTCGCGCACTTCAGTTTGTTAAGCATGGCATGCATGTACGATAGACCGTGGGCCAGCCGTTGGTAACCCTGCGCCATACGTTACCAATATGAGACCTGTGTATTGACTTGTATATGTTCAAAATGTACATGATTTGCAGTCCCAAACCAGGGGTGCAAAAACGTAAGTCTCCCACTGTATGGAGATGTTTGAATTAGCCTACTCCGAACTGTCAAGTGCATATTTATTTTGACACTTTGGAGTTGTCACCCGATAGACTAAAAAGTTACGTACAAGGACTGGATGTTCAGCCATAAAAGTAGACAAAAATGTCGTTCAAAAGATTCTATCAGTAACAAAAAATCTTATTGCCACTTATCATTACGAACAATTTTTGCGTTGTGCCCATTTTGTGGCTCTAAAACGTCAAAAGCCGATATAACTTAAATAACATGAATGTCAATGAAGCGAAATTGATTTTTCAGGATCGTGACAATTGTGTCAATAGCTAGCCTCTGCTTACCACTCTAGGATACAGACGTGAGCTTATGTATTTCTCTTTTTTTTTGTAAAATAAAGTATATAAGGTCCTAACAAATCAAGCGCAAATATTTTAAGGGCCGATAGAGTAAAAGATAAATAACAATTTAGAATGTTCAATACATCAATTAAACAATTATTATTAGGAATAATAGGTCGAATAAAAAATCGCTCATCCATACTAAATAATAACCCTCTAAACAATGTACACGCACACATAAGTGCCGCCGCACTACGTACACAATATTGTCATAAATGTCACATATCATTACACTACTTCAATCGTGAGTGTGTGTGTGCATGAAAACAGGATGATATAAAATGAATTTATTTGGAAGTTTTAATTTTTGTTGTAGAAAAAATTTTAGCAAATCCTTTAATGATCTAATTTTTTTTTGCTCAAAGGTATTATTACACTGTATGTGACTTAAAATATTTGCGCTTGATTTGTTAGGACCTTAAATAAATAACCCTTTGGTCCGATTTCTATAACTATGACGTAGAGCCACTGCCGGACGTCCCACGGACTATCAAGCTTACTGGAAGTCATATGATTACGGTTATGTGTGTGTGGTTATGATTATGTGTGTCTGTACGTATGATTAACATTGTTATTTAAAGAGAGTGACTAAAGTCTGTTATTTAATCCAATGCTGCAAAAAAAACTGTCACGTTGACAATTATAAATATCAAGCCAAAGGTGATATTTATAATTGTATTATAGCCCCATTTTACTTCCAAGTAAAAATTATGGTGTGCTACGTAAGTGTTTCTTTATAGACTTTGCTCTTATGAGTAATTAAATTTTAATATCTTTGATGTGGCACGTTAAACAGTTGGTGCGGCTGCCGTCAATAGAAGGCAGTCGTTAAGCCAAGTCAGAGGTCTTAGAGCGGCTTCAAAACCAGCCACTAGTCTTACAAGCCTCCACCAATCTGGACTTGGCCCCCGTGGTGGACTATGGCCTATACCTTCCTCAGGGGAGAGACCAGTGCCCCTCGGTAGGGATGGGGTTGATGATGAGATTATGCCATTAGACATTACTTAAAAACAAACGGTCGATCACACTAATATTATAAAGGCGAAAGTTTGTGAGTGTGTATGTTTGTTACTTCTTCACGTCTAAACGGCTGGAGCGATTTTATTAAAATTTGGTATGGATTAAGAAATACCTCTATAATTTCCTTTTTTATGTACAATAAAGTGTTCTCTATCTATCTATCTATGGAGTTAGCTGACACCCTGGATTAACACGTAGGCTACGTTTTACTAAGGGATAATATCTTATTCCCATGGGAGAATCGGTATAAATTAAATTTTGTAAATTGATCTTTCCGATGCTCAAATGCAAATTATTTTGCTTCTAAAAATATGAATAGGTATTATTTTTACTGTTAATACACAATTTATTTTCCCCAATAAACCGCGGGTAGCACCGCGGGGCACAGCTAGTGCCATTAAAATTATTAAAATTAAATGCGTGGAAAAAACTGAGAGTACGAAACCGTCAGTGGGCGAGCTCGAACGGCTCTTATACGGTTTTTGTGCTGGTTGTCTTTTATTAAAGAAAACTAACACAGCTGCAACCCGGACAAAGAGCGAATTCAGCTCATACCGACGGTTTGTACTAAATGAGAAGCCGACCTAATTCGGGCGCACTATAATGCAGATCTTGAATAATTTCTGCCCGTATTGTGGCTTTAGGAAGACTTAAATCTAGACTAGAGTTTGGTATACAACAATGTGGTGTCTCTTTATGGCACTGACACTTTGTTTTCATAATTATAAGCTGCTGCTGCTTTTTCCCGAATAATGATCTGCAAAAAACAGACTACAAAATCGCGGGGCATACATACATGGGGATGATTCGGATCCCCCTAGAGGTGCTGTATCTCTGGACTTCCGATCGACACTATTTTTTGGGACGCTCTGTATACAGCCTGATTTTTTCACCGGTACAATAAATTTTACCATATCATTGGTATCGATAATAGATTGCATTTATCAAATAAAATTACCATATTGTTTTTTTCATTTTCATTAATTTATCATTCATCCAATTTGTAACTCATGCAAAGGTAGTACGAGGACGCGAGTCGCGCGCGACAACGTCAAAAGTCGCGAGAATTTGACAGTTAATGTACTGGAAAGTCGTGACTTTTGACGTTGTCGCGCGCGACTCGCGTCCTCATACTACCTTTGCAGGACACCCATTACAAGGTGTCACCGCGGTGCGAGGCAGAGGGCGGCAGGGTGGGGTGCGTGAGCGGGCGGCGGGCTGGCTGGCGCACGATTTGGCCGGCCGGTCATTCAGTCCGCGCGCATTGACGCACGTGCGCCGTTTCCGCACTTCCTGCAGTCGAAAATTACGCGCGCACGATGTTTACAAACCGCGAGTATTACGAAATGGTTCGTAGTTACTTTCTCAGTGGGGAAAATACAGTGCAGCTCGGAGGTTTACGCTGAAGAAAGTTTGCCCCGCCTGATAAATGCCGGTTTTATTTAACCTCAAATACTCAACACCAGGACATTCATGAGAGTGACGCAGCATTTGCTAGACTACGGACAGTTCACTGCACCAGCGCACGCTCAAGGCCGAGGAGGGAGACCTCCCTTGGCCGTGGAGATCGAGGAACAGATATTCGCGTTCTTCGAGGAAGACAGCAGAAGGAGCACCAACGACGCGGTACGCACGGCGCACTTCGGCGTTAGCCAGTACGTGGTGTGGAAATTCATACCACTACCAACCAGTGCAAGCATTCCACGCCGGTGACGGTCCTAAACCCGTGCAAGTATGAAGCAAGAATTGAAATCAAGTAAGATTTTTTTTGCTACGTCATACATAAGTCATACCTACTTCTTTTCCTTCCCGCAAGCCGCGCGCAGTTGCCAGTTCGTGCGTTTAGTTGTGCACATGTGTAATAAGTCTATATTTCTTTAAGATTTGCGGATAAGTTCAGACATTGGTATTTTTGTGTTTTTGTACCAACGGGGTAGTAACAAAAAATGTTGGTATTTGTATTTTGGACTTAGTATTACGTATGTTGATTTATTGTACCGGTGAAAATGCCACCCTGTATAAAGTATACTTTATACAGGGTGGCATTGTACTATAGTACAATGTGTATATAATACTTGTGTAATCTCTTTTTATATGTACAACTAGCTGTGTTTATTAGATAAAATAAATTGTGTATTAACAGTAAACCATTTTTGAAAAAGTTATGTACAAAATTCCTCATAAATTTTCCCAGGGGAATAAAATGTTTTCCCGCAGTAAAACGTAGCCTATGTGTTATTCCAGGGTGTCAGCTAACTCCATAGCAAGTTTTATTAAAATCGCTACAGGCGTTTAGATGTGAAGAAGTAACAAACATACACACACACAGTCGCAAACTTTCGTCTTTATAATATTAGTGTGATAAAGTATTCTCGGCAAGCGCAGCGTAGGACGATCAGCCACAAGATGCACAGACGATCTCATCCAAGTGGCAGGGTGACGCTGGATGCAAGCCGCTTCCAACCGGTCTATTTGGAAATCCATAGAGGAGGCCTATGTCCAGCAGTGGACTTCTTTTGGCTGAATGATGATGATGATGATGAAAGTATTCTCTATCTATCTATCTATCTATAATTACATTTGACAGCTCGGATACTACATTAGATCGGATAATTCTATAACATAGCGAACTTCCGAAGTAGCGCCACAGTTTCTAGGAATCTGTTTCACGGAATACAATACTCGGAGTTTTGACCCTCTGAATAGAGCGTTGTTGGTTTAATATGGGTCGGGTGCGGTGAAGTAATTCGGTTAGCTTTCCGATATTAATTAAGCGGTGTCTTAGTGGTCCGAGGTTTCCGGTTCGATTCACAGCTTTGTATCGGGCGAGGAAACTTTACTATCCAATCCAATCTGATCAAACAGCCAACGTTGTTCCACTGGACATATTGTCTAATTGCATCGACTGCCCGTAATTTAGCTTCTCTATCTCTTCCCGTCAATGTTTGTCTGGAAGAAATTACTTTGCAAAAGTTAATACGTCTTTTAAAAACCAAAATCAAATATTTTATTCATACTACAGACAAAATGTTTACTTTAATACTTTATGAACGTCAAAGTTGTTATTAGTTTCACAATTAATAGAATTCATGGAGAAGAAACTAACAAAGAAACTCCACATTTTTTGTTTCTCCTCATAATCTATTAATTGTAAAACTGACAACTTTGATGTTCATAAAGTAAACATTTTTGTTTTAATATAATTAAAAACTATTTGATTATATTGTTTGCGGAGTCTCCCCTCAAACGATGAGAAATCTCTCTTCATGTCCCTCGTGCCCAAATACTTGCTCTAATGACTATTTACAAAAGGGTACAAATTTTTTGAACTGTTAATTAAATATTCGAAAAGTTATTATGATCAGTTGAAAATAATTAAGGACAGTTAATTTTTTTATCGCTGGTTGGAAATTTAGTGTGACAGTAAAACATACACAGTAATAAAAAATAATTGGGCGGCGATTTTGTCTTACAATAACAGTACTAAAAATACGTGCTTACGTCTGCTTAGACTAATAAATAAATGGCCGGTAAAATTATGGGATGGGCAGTTAGATAAATAATTCGGCAGTTCGCAGGGAGCGGAGACACCCGAATCCGAACCGATTTTAATCATTTCAATCTGGAACAACAAACATCTATATTTTTGTTGTTCCAGATTGAAATTATTAAACGACGAAGCGCGTAGCGTAGCGAAGCACGTAGGAGCGTGTTAGGTTGAACATGTAGGAAGCTACATACTACCTATATTTTTTCTTACCGACTAATTCCGATTTGTCAACTGCCCACTCGTAACTACCCATTTAGCTATTTCACTGCTCAGTATTTATTATATGACCCATTTTATTATTTTCAACGGCTCATTTTGTTTACTTTCCTGCTAATTTTTAATGGCAGAACTTGTTACTAAATATGCATTTTGTAATTTTCAACTTGCCAAAAATACTATACAACTGCCGCGTTCAATCAATGTCTTTACAAAATGCCTCTGAAGCTGGAGTGCCCGTGGCTGAGTTCTGGGCCAATAAAAATTGAATTTTTCATCGATACGACAAGAAGAAGAATATTATCACTTTTCTTGGTGCTGGGCACAGTTTGGCAAAAGTCAACGACAACCTCGATTTCTCTCTGGAATTTCCTTTTGCATCACAAGCTTCTGGCACGTATCAAGTAAAAATCAACCTTGTTTTGAGACAAATAAGGCTTTTTCGACTTAGACAAAGAGTAGGTAAGATCGCACAGATCCGTATCTGACAAAAAATATTGTACACTAAACGAAAATTTACATTGTTCACGTGGGATTCAACGACTTAAAGTAAGGAAGTGATTCGCTCGAAGAACCGGCCGCCTGAGTGATCTTAAACGATCACGAAGGTTAAGCAACATAGAGCGCGTTCAGTGCATGGTTGGGTGACCGTTCTATGACTAACGCTAGTGGCATTTTCTCGAGCGGTTCCGTGCTTTGCAAGGCACGTTAAGCAGTTGATGCCGGCTGCCGTCGATACATGGCAGTCGTTAAACCAAGTCAGAGGCCTTAGGGGGGCTTGAAAAGTTCTGACAGTAGTCTTACTGTCAGAACCTTTCAAGCCAGCCGGCTTACAAGTCTCCACCAATCCGGCCCACGAGGTGGCGTATTATTGCCTATTAAAAAATACCTCCTTAGCGAAGACACCCGTGCCCCCCGTGGGGTCTTAATGGGTTGATGATGATGAAGTAAGTAATTTATTTATTTCCTTGTAACAGGCTATCAAAACACAAAATATGTTCAATTTGAGTAATCAGGACTTATTCCTATGTGAGAGGCTGGAGCCCATACTAGGACAGATCTCCAGGCCTTCACTAAAGTTACAGCACATTGTTTGTCAATTGTATCATTATTTTATTGAGTCCTTAACGTTATTGAGTTCTCATATTAGGTTGATGATGACATGATTAAAATATTAGCTGTACTATAATCGCACCCTAGCTCCAGCCCTGGCGGCACAATAGCATAACAAGTCGCGGAAAGGTGATAAATGTTGAGTAATGATTCAAAACGGCTGTAAGTAAAAACCCTCGTGGGCAGAAAGTTTCGCTTCTGTTACATGTGTCGCGGATTTTTATCAATTTGTTTCAGCTGAGCCTTTTGGGCCGGCATAGGCCGGGAGCCCGGTGCCAAGTTGTCCTTTGCTCAGCACAAACGGTTCATGTATGATTGCGGTGTCTAGTGAAAATTTTAAAAATATTTTTAGCTTTTATAGATGAAGTACACCATTTGAAGTATTTATATTAAAGTGGTTTTAAGAAGATTACCATTGAATACGGTGAAGGAAAACATCTTCTTAAGATTAGAAGGAGTAAATGAATTAAAATTCTTAGGTTTCGTGATTTATGAAATGGATTTTATCGCGATTATTAATAGGTAAAATTTAATTACTAAAATTCCCGGTAATTTGGCAACACTGCGGGTGCCATGGTTCAAACTCAAATAATGTATGTATAAATGTATAATGTATAAATTAATTATTTTTATATTTAATTTTGACCAAAGTATAATATCACTTTTGTCAAAATCTGACCACTCTTCTGGTCAAATAAAAGATGGAGGGCGAAAATACAGAAAATACGCAAAACGTTGTATAGAAACCACGTACTTGGCTCGTTTCTTCTGTGTCGGCTTAGTCCCGTTCCTTCAGTACCTACGTCCCTTCTGTGTAATCAAGGCCTATAACATTATTAGAATATACTATCGCAGACATTGTGGACACATTATATGAATTTTCATAAGATGGCTAGCTTTTCTTTCATTTAAACACTATGAAAAGTAAACCGTCGTTGGTATGGTTAGGTCAGAAATTTTTAAACAAAGAAAAGAAAAGAGAACATTTATCGAAATTGTCACAGAAACACAATGTAGACAGGTACGTAACAAACAAAATACACGAAAGTCAACAAAACAAAAAAACAATAAACAAAACAATAGTGGAAAGAACATCTGAGGTATGTAAAATCGAAAGCAGCCGGGTTCCATACAGTAGTTTATGGCGCCCAGCCACCCTCGACTCCAAACACCTCAGGTGCTTCCGTGACAACAAAAAAGGGCTCCAACTCAACATCCTTTGCTGGCGTTTGCTATGCATGGCATAACACACGCAACACTGATTTTCAGTTGGGACCATAATATAATTACAGACCATATATTAAGTCTAAGTTCATCATTAATGAAGTATTGTTTTGAATATTAATTTAATTTTTCAACAACACTACATTACGTAGATAAGTAACGAAGTACGTGAAGACGTAGATCAACAATAAGAAGCTAATATTTTTCATTTCTCGCTTTTCCTTGTGCATTCCCGGTCTATGTCTGCTTACCGCGGCCCCCATAGGATGAAGTCATTATCACCCCCCTGTGTATGAGGCGCGATGTGATAGATGCTACTTTTGTGTTACGTCCGGAGATCAAATCGAAAAAATGGAGATACGGTGTGTATCTTCAGCGTTTTGATAGAAACCTAGGTAAGGTGTAATTTGATTTGATTTATTTATTTATATACCATAAGAACTTACAACTAATATCTAGAACTTGGACTATACATCGCACACTTGCAAGAACAACGTGTTTTTTCGGAACCCTTACGTTACATGAGAGCATTTTTTTTAGGTTTCATAGTCATGGCCGAAAGAGATAGTACTATAAGGTGATGCAGTGTCTCGTTTGCTCATTATTCCGGCGTTTTCGGAGTTAATAAAATCGCGTTAAAAAAAATACCTATGAATAAAAAATGGTTTAAATGGTTTTCTTAGAAATATCACGTTGTTATTGCAAGGGTGCGACATACATTATCACGTCACAGGTCAGTAAATATGGCGTCTGTCATTCATGTCGTTCTTACGTTCATAATTCCTGTGCGACGTCTTATTGCCCAAGATAGCTTTTTTGCGGGTTACCTATTTTAAAAGTAAATTTTCGTTTGCTATTTTTAGAAAAGAAAAAGCAAACTCATGCCATAAATAACGTTGTATGGATCGCTACCACAATCCGCGCCCTCAACCGGTTGGTGCGTTTTATCCTTAAATAAATTTAAACTGAACTAAATAAACCCGTTATTCCAAATTCAATCAATTTAATAAGATGTAACGCGAAGGAAAGTTTGTTAAAAAAATGAGTATACCTATCGGGAACGTACCTTTTGTGTTGGTATTTAATCCAAGGTAATATACGACTTTTATGTTTAAAATAAAAAATCGTTTGTGCAAAGTATCTCTGCTAGTTTGTTTGATCTAGCTATTCATCCTTTCTCATCTGTTTTCAGCGTCAGCAAGTAGACGTGGCTGAGGAGTGTCTGTAGGTAGGGGTAGATCTCATTATTCCCATTACCCATTGCAGTGGTAATACTGAGACTGCACTTTTTTTTCAAATCAGGCTCACTATTCCCATTGAATTACGAAACGCCGAATGGTAATAGCGAGACTTATGTTCTCCTACAAAATGTCTCATTATTCTCATTTGGAGCGGTTTTTTTTAAACGTCGGGTGTAAAATAATACAGTGTGTCCCTGGATAAAGTGCAATCCCGAAAGGGGATGAAACTAGACCATGAATCATTGACTAGAAAAATATAAAAAAAAAATATAAAAAATTATTGTATGATTTATTGGTATTTCAAGATTTTCATGTTTCATTAAGGACTCTATGTACAAAAGTATTGATTTCTTCCAAAATAATGGGTCTATTTCTATGAAATAAAAAAAAAACAGTATGCCTAATACCTGGCGATGACCATGAAATAATAAATAGTCCGCAAAAAAGTAACTATCTTGAGTAAAAAAATGTATTTTTAGGAAAAAAATGATTTTTTTAGACGTTTATTTTAAAAAACTTCAAATTACTAAAAAAATGTGCCCTATAACTATGTAATTTTATAGCTTACTTTTATTCTTTACCATTTTAGCTTCCAAATGAAAAAAAAACAATGTTCTAACTAAAAAATTGGCTAGGTAGGAGTTATTTACATTTTAGTAGGTAATAAAAGTCAGACTTTAATCACAATAACTTTATTAATAAAATTATCCGTAATTTACAATTTTGCATTTTTATTTAATGCATTAAATGTTCAAAATGGCCTCCTCGATTTTGCAAGCACATTACTGCACGAATATTAATTTGGTTAGTGGCTCTGCGAATCATTCCTGGATCATTTTTAATGTCATTTGCGCACTGAATTATTCGGTCGTGCAACTGTGCCTCGGTATTTATTGGCGTGCTGTATACTCTTTGCTTCATGACACCCCATAAAAAATAATCTAGGGGTGTCAGATCAGGTGAACGCGCTGGCCAGCCTACTGGCCCTCCTCGGCCAATCCACCGGTTCGGGTAATTTTCGTTCAAAAATCGCCGCACCTCCCGCCCATAATGTGCAGGACATCCATTCATTTGGAGATACATAAGCCCACGCCGTCTCGTAGTCAGGGGAACATCTTCCATCAACATGGGTAAATTTTGTAGTAATTCTAAAAAACGTTCAGCATTTAGGGTTCTGGGTAAAATGACTGGACCAATTAAAATGTCGTCGATTAAGACTGCCCATACGTTTATTGAAAATTTTACTTGAAAAGTAGATGCCCGCTTCAATCGTGGATTTTCGTGAGACCACTGGTGCAAATTTCTGCAGTTTGTAATGCCGTCTCGGGTAAATGTCGCTTCGTCCATCCAAAAAATGCGTTTGGGAAAATTTGGGTCAGCTCTAATTTTTCTTAGAATCCACGTCGACATTACGCATCTTGGACGATTATCTACATTTTCGTGTAAATGTTGTACTCGTTGGTAATGGAAAGGATGCAATCCCTCCTTTTTCAAAATTCGCCAGACAGACGTCTTCGATATGCCATGACGCAACGCTAATCGTCTTATGCTTGTTGTAGGGTCAGCAAACAGATCGTTTAAAATGGCCTCTTCTATCGCATTGTCAATAACGACAGCTGGTTGCTCACGGCGATCTCGTGCCAAACCAAGTCCAATGTTGGAGAGCCTCCTATGAATCTCTTGAAAATTTCGAGCTGAGGGTATGAGTCTGCCCGGGAAAGCATTTATGTATGCAGTCCGAGCGACTGTTGTGCGACCATGTGACATGCCATAATAATAATGCATGTCGGCTATTTCTCGAGGTGAGAACTCTGTCAATCGCGGCATTTCGTCAACACTTAACAGCAGAACAGGAACAGTCCAAACGTAATGAACAGTAGAAAACGTAACAGTCAACAATGTAACAAAAACTTAATAACAAATCAACGAGAACACAATGCGAGAACGAGAACAGTAGTAGCAGCGGCGAGAATATCGGAGCGACTGTGTAAGTACTGTTTCGAACCCCCTGCCTCCCCTCCCCTCGCCTTCCCTCTACCTGAGTGTAGAACAAAGGGACTGCGACTGCCGAAGGGCACAGAGTAGGACGGAAACAATGGAAAAAACGGTCTCTACCTGCACGGTAACACGATTAGGCTCCACTTTAAAAGTTCGTAGATAGCGTGTTTTTTATTTAGAACATTGTTTTTTTTTATTTGGAAGCTAAAATGGTAAAGAATAAAAGTAAGCTATAAAATTACATAGTTATAGGGCACATTTTTTTAGTAATTTGAAGTTTTTTAAAATAAACGTCTAAAAAAATCATTTTTTTCATAAAAATACATTTTTTTACCCAAGATAGTTACTTTTTGCGGACTATTTATTATTTCATGGTCATCGCCAGGTATTAGGCATACTGTTTTTTTTTATTTCAAAGAAATAGACCCATTATTTTGGAAGAAATCAATACTTTTGTACATAGAGTCCTTAATGAAACATGAAAATCTTAAAATACCAATAAATCCTACAATAATTTTTTATATTTTTTTTTATATTTTTCTAGTCAATGATTCATGGTCTAGTTTCATCCCCTTTCGGGATTGCACTTTATCCAGGGACACACTGTATAACTATCCTACAGAAAAAAACAAATCTACGCAATATAAAATTTTATTTGGGCTTTTAGTAATTATTTATGTATATCTAATAATTGCCTGTATAGATATCAAAACAATAATAAAGAGGTCATACTATCGTGCGTTTTATTGGTCGCGAATAGTAGCGGTATATAAACGCAATGGGGATAGTGATACAAGTAGTATCACTATTACCATCAATGGGAAAGCTCAATAGGAATAGTGAGACTGACCCAACAACTTCTATACAACAGTTCATAATTTTTTGCTAGTGAGACCTAATTTAAAATTGTTTTATTTTTTCTCTTTCTCTATTTTTTTGTGATCACTATACTTACTATTGCATGAATTAGTAAGTGTCCACACAAGTGTTTTTCTTTTTAATGTATTACTACCGGCGAGAATCTATTAGTAGCTCTTAGACACCTAGTTATATTGTTATAACGTAATTTCATGCTGATGATTATCCAAACTGAATAAATAAATAAATAAATAAACACCAAACCACCTGGTCCCAAACTAGGGTGCCCTGTACTTTAGTAACCAGACAAGGACATTTAAACTGCACACCCAGACTGGCCGTTTGTGCAAATGTGCGGCGTCCCACAGCGGCATTCGGACTGACGGTATTGTGTGTGTCAGTAATGTGTGACCAAGGATTACTGCCCACCTTCCCACAGCCTTTTTTATGTATCCTGTATGCGTATCACTGAATTCCCCAAGACTTTTCTGAGAGAAAGAATATATTACGGCGTGGACTCTCCGCGGATTAGTAGTTTCTTGCTTAAAGCAGCGAAAAAAATCTACCATGTCCGTAGGACACGAGTCTCTTCCCCGAGGAAGGCGTAGGCCATACTCCACCACGGGGGCCTAGGCCGGGTGGAGGCTTGTAAGACTAGAGGCTGGTCTCACTGTCAGAAGTTTTCAAGCCGCCCTAAGGCCTCTGAGTAGGCTTAGGGAATGCCATCTATCGACGACAGCCGGCACCAACGATTAACGTGTCTTGAGAAGGACGGAACCGCCCGGAAATATGCTACTAGCGTTAGTCATAGAACAGTGACCCATCCATGCACTGAACGCACCATTTGTTGTTTAACGTTCGTGATCGTTTAAGATCACGGCAGGGGCTACGAGCAATTCGAGTGATTGGTGTGCGCTCTGAGTGCGTATACTGAGTTTTTTCATTCACTTTCGATAGCGAGAGCGTTTGCCATTTGCATAGGAGTGACAAAGAGACAACTAGATGGCGCGCTTTGTCACTCCTATGCAAATCGCAAACGCTCTCGCTATCGAAAGTGAATGACAAAACTCAGTAAGGTGACATAATACCGATCTTGGCCTTGACGTTGTGTGTGCAGTGTGCATATTGTGCATGCTTTAGACCACAACTTAGTACTTATACTATATTATAACTTATAAACGTTTGTGATCTGTTTTGTACTAAATAAAATAAAATAAATAAAATATCCTGTTAAATGTCTCGTGTGCAATAGAGTGTAATAACAATAATACCCTGTACTATGGGAACCAGGCAAAGACATCCAAATCGTTGAAATACACCAAAATAAATTATTGTATCAATCGGTTTTTTAAACACTAGTCGACGATAATTGGACCATTTTACACAAACTAGAACCAACCCAAAGCATGTTAATTTCGAGAAAACAAGACTTTTGTGACTAGGTTTTGCAAATGTTTATGTACCTTTTTTTTTTTTTGTTAACGGGGTGAAATGCTTTGTGCACCATAACTGCTACCATTGGGGGAGGGCGACGGCCGTGTGTCGGACTCTCCTCTCCTAATAATAGGAGAGGCATACCTCCTAAAACACCCCGGGGGCCGTCCTGTCCTGAAAATGTTTATGTACCTAGTATGTGGTTTATAAAAAAAAGTCGATAGGCTTGTATGACAGATTGAAGCCTGCCTAAGATTATCATACTTACAGATTTTCTACCATATTTATTGGAAGGGTAGGAAGTGTTTTGGTATCACTATTTGTGTATAATCTATTTGTCTATACTTGGCATTTTTTTCAGACTTTAACCGACACTAAATCAAAAACCTTTAGCGGTAGAGGACTGGAAACAGTTTGCAAATTTAGTGCTAGCTAGTACTGAATTTGCAAACGGTATCGAGTTTTCTGACGCTAAAAGTTTTTGATTCAGTGTCGTTTGAAGTCCAAAAAAAAATGCCAAGTATTGATAATTGGATTATACTTAAATACATTTCGCAAAAAATGTGGGTTGGTTCCAGTTTGCGTAAAAGGGTCCAATTGAGGTTCAATGATCCTAAGTTAGTCAGTACGGTTGAATGGTCTTACTCGAAGCCAATTTAGATACGGAAGCCTTCTAATGTAAGTACAATAAAAACATCTAATCTAATCTCTTTTAGGAGTGTCAAGAGTACGAGGAGCGTTAAATTGCCGTACACAAGCAGTTAGGTTTTAATTTTCCATCAGATTGGAACGAAACTTTGTGAATATAAACATAAACATTTACATACAGGCCAGACGTGTAAGAGTGCCTAATTACGAAAATTGCAAATGTTTTTAATCTTACAAAATCTTAAGCCAAAGCCAAACTCTCTTATCGAAAATATTTTACCTGAGTGCAAAAGTATGGGCTATTAGATTTATTTTATCTTTTATCTCTCTAATATATAAAATTCTCGTGTCACCGTGTTAGTGCGCATACTCCTCCGAAACGGCTTGACCGATTTTGGTGAAACTTTATTGTTGTTTGGTAGGTCCAGAGTGTTGTTATATATTTCTCATACCCCTATCTGGCAAAACAACGTTTGCCGGTCAGCTAGCAATTTTTGAAATTATTCAAAAAGAAAATAAATTTTAACCCTATATAGGTATTTTTGTTTCAATCATTTTAATTGAACACCTTTATTGTTGTTTATAAATTAAAAGAAGACTTAGGGTGTGTTTCAAAATCTGACGATAAAGTTCCGGATAAGCTATCCGCAACCAGGGCTGACGTTTGTTCAAAATTTAAATATTTTTTCCTATATTACGAGTGTTCGTTTACGATTTCAAATTTAGAACAAACGGTTGCCCTGGTTTCGGATAGCTTATTTGGAACTCTATTTGAATATTGTGAAACAAGGCCTTAGGTACCTATGTGTCGGATAAATATTATATTAATATATAACAAATATAACACAATTTTCCACAGACGCATAGACGCCACAATGAACATAGACGCTGTCGACAACGTGACCAATGTGGTCGTGGACTCGGTGGAGCCGTACACCCTCGCCGCCATCACCACAGCATTGGGGCTCGCCGCCGCCGGCCTTAGCAACTTGCTGCCCCAGTGGCCAAAAACATCACAAATTAACAGTAGGCAGCGCTTATTCTTGTGGTGTACTCAAAACTATCCCTCCATTTTCCATTACAAACACAACAAAAAGGTTTTTCTTTACCAAACAAAGCAAAGGAATATTTTGTGATTTGTCAAAGGCATTCCATTGTGTAGACTACAAAACACTACTCTCAAAGTTAAAACATTACGGAATAAAAAAATTAGATCGTTTAAAATCGTATTTCGAAAGAAAGGTTCAAAAAGCAGACATAAACCGTATTAAAAAGTCGGGTTCACTTGTAAAAATGGGAGTCCCGCAGATATCTATCCTAGGGCCGTTCCTTGTCCTAGTCTATGTAAACGATTTACCGTTTATGGTAGAAAAAATGTCTGAGATTTGCTGATGACACGTCACTTATTTTTATAATAAAGAGACAGGAACACAATCTTGAAGAAGCAAATAATGCTCTCTCGCACGTTCTATATTGGTTTAGTTTACAGCAAATAATCTACTGTTAAATTAAAAAAAGACGAAATGTATGAAGTTTACCCTACCTAACGTAAAATTAGTTGAAAATAACATTGTGATTGGAAATGAAAAACTAGAATTTGTGGAAGATACTGTATTTCTGGGCATCACAATCGATGCCAAACTACAATGGGATCCACATATTGTAAAGGAGATGGATACATACGCTTTCATACATTCTTGGGCCTAAATGTAAAAAGACGAGAGTGGTGTCAATTAACAGCTTATATATTGTCAAACCATCTTTGAAAATTTTGCGGATTTTGGCAATCTGAGAGCAGAGTTAAGAGATTTTTTAAAAGGGAGGCTATGCAACAAATTGACAATAACCTATACTTTACAGCTGATTTTTTAACTATGATCAAATGATAGACAGCTATTTATTACATTAAATTATTGTAGTTCTTATTGTATTGTATTGAGTGGGAGAATGTAACGAAACTCACAAATAGATTAAAAGATAGGGAAGACAAGGATTTGTGTCATTTCATCCTCTAAAACTCGTCGGTACATTGTATTACATCGATTAGTCGCTATGCCACAGTCGTACAAGTTAAACAATAGATATACTAGAAGTCCGTAGAGCGAAAGCACTGGTCGAGGAATATAATTGAAATACGCAAACGATAACCGATACAAGACAAGTAGGTAAACCGGTGATCATGATCATAGATTGAAAGTCCGGGAGCTGTCACTGTCAGCACAGATTAAATACATTTGACAAACATAAGTAATAAATCGATCTGTAAACGAGAATCTACGAGAATCGATTTTAAAGTTGATATTCTGTTTTATTGTAAGCTATTGACAATATAATAATTTGTTCCGTAGATTTTTTTCACTTTCATTGAATACATCATCCGATGCGAGTGTTTTTATGTTATTAATAATTGTTGAAATCATTCACAGTAATCGATTGTAGTAATCGATACTTTATTTCGGATTATTCCACTTAGTGCACCTGAGGTAGTTCACCTGGGTGAATCAAGTCTACCGAACGGTGGACTTAATTCACCCCGTGCCAAATAGTCTGGCTGCATTAAGTCGACTCCGTTTTATTTCAATTTTGTTGTATACTTTGTTCACCTTCGAATAATGGTGCCAGCTAAAAAAAGATAGATTTTTTTTATTGTGTATGTAGGTAGATTTTATTGTGTATGGAGCCCACCGACGACGCTGACGAGACCCTACACAATCTGGTCGTAACTCTTAGGGACGAAGGCATCAAGTTCTGCAAAACGCAGCGGACAGCCAAGAAATCCAAACTCTCGGCTGAGACTCTCCGGTTGCTGACAAAAAGACGGGAAACCACCCAAGCGACTTCGTCAGAGAGGTCAAACCTGAACAAGCAAATTGCGAAGATGGTACGGCGCGACCTTCGGAGCTCCAACACACGCCTCATTGAAGAGGCAATAGAGCAAAACCGGTGGTCCAAAGTATTCACTCAGCAGCTTGGCAGGAGCCACCTGACGATGCTTACAACGCACGATGGGAGGACCGTATTGTCGAAACCGGAGATCTCCGCCGAGATAGAGGATTTCTATGGTCGATTATACGCTGCACATGCCCCTTATTCGCAACGAGACGACCAAGATTCCAGAGCCACCCTGACGCGCCATTACACCGACGAACTGCCTGATATCAGTCAAGACGAGATCGTGCTAGCTCTGAGGCAGCTTAAAATGGAAAAGCCCCCGGTGAGGACGGAATAACATCAGAGCTCTTGAAAGCTGGAGGAGCCCCTGTTATACAGGAATTACAAAAGCTCTTCAACGCCGTCCTTCACAGTGGGAGAACTCCAAAGGCATGGAGCGGGAGTTTGGTGGTGCTCTTTTTTAAGAAGGGTGACAAGACTCTTCTTAAAAATTACAGACCCATCTCGCTCCTGAGCCATGTCTATAAGCTGTTTTCACGAGTGATCGCGAATCGTCTCGCCAGAAGACTCGACGAGTTCCAGCCGCCGGAACAGGCCGGGTTTCGCGGAGGATATGGCACCATAGACCACATTCACACAGTGAGGCAGATTATACAGAAGACCGAGGAGTATAATCAGCCCCTGTGTCTTGCGTTTGTGGACTATGAGAAGGCCTTTGACTCTGTCGAAACCTGGGCTGTTCTGGAATCCTTACAGCGATGCCAAGTAGACTATCGTTATATCGAGGTGTTGAGATGTCTGTACGAAGCCGCCACCATGAGTGTCCAAGTACAGGGCCAGCAGTATAAACATATCCAACTGTGCAGAGGAGTAAGACAGCGGGGAACGACGACCCGGTGACCCCACAACGCATCCGAGCTCGACATATAGCTCACTTTTTCTATTCTGGTATGGCTTTAATCTTTGATCTTAAACGATCACTAAGGTTAAGCAACATACGGCACGTTCAGTCCATGGATGGGTCACCGTCTATGACTAACGCTAGTGGCATTTTTTCCGAGCGATTCCGTGCTTCGCAAGGTACGTTAAGCAGTTGGTGCCGGCTGCCGTCGATAGATGGCAGTCGTTAAGCCATGTCAGAGGCCTTAGGGCGGCTTGAAAACTTCTGACAGTAAGACCAGCCACTAGTCTTACAAGCCTCCACCAATCCGGACTTGGCCCCCGTGGTGGAGTATGGCCTATACCTTCCTCAGGGAAGAGACCCGTGCCCCTCGGTGGGGACATAATGGGTTGATGACGATGGCTTTAATTCTCTTAATTCGACTTCGATGGGCCAGCCATCCCTAATAAAGCTTAAAACCCTGCTGAGAATGGGGTCTGTTCGCGTTTCCGCTTTTAAATGGTTAGCATCTAATAATAATGCGTCTGTACTAAAATGTAAATATGTTTGTTCAGGTAGGTAATTTTTTTTCATTCTATAGTTTCATTTTTATGCGATCTAATCAGTCGGGATAGTACGTCAGCGGTATTTAAGTCAGTTCTAATGTACTCAATACTAAAGTCACAGGCAGATAATTTTACCGCCCACCGCTGTAACCGGTTGGCTGCTGCGCTTGAAACGCCTGCGTTTGGACCAAAGATGGTCACCAACGGCTTGTGATCGGTTCGTAGTATAAATTTCCGACCGTATATGTATTGGTGAAATTTATCTACCGCGAACACAATAGCTAGTGCTTCTTTATGAATCTGGCTATACTGCAGTTCCGGTTGAGTGAGTGCGCGTGACGCATACGCCACCACCCGCTCGCCCGCGGGCCCGCGCTGCGCCAGCACTGCCCCCAGCCCGCGCGCGGACGCATCCACAGTTACTACGGTCTCCTGTGCTATGTCGAAATGAGCTAATGCACACGCTTTACTCAATAGTTGTTTTACTTGGCCAAAAGCCTCTTCTTGCGCGGTTCCCCACAACCAATGCTTGCCTTTTTTAAGGAGTTCATATAAGGGGCTCAAATAATTACTTAGATTATTGATAAACCTTCCGTAAAAGTTGACCATACCTATAAAAGATTTTAATTCAGTCACACAGGTAGGATGTGGCATAGTCATTATCGGTCTAATTTTATCGGGGTCAACCCGAACCCCATTTTTATCTAATATAAACCCCAAGTATCTCACTTGACTCGCTAAAAACTCACACTTATTTATTTTGATTTTAATTCCATTTCTTTCTAACGTTTCAAAAACATTCTGAATGGTTTTTAAATAATTATCTAAATTTCGGCTTTTTATCAAGATATCATAAAAAAATACTACTACATCTGGTATTTCTTTTAATGTGTTTACCATTAATTTCTGGAAAATTCCTGGGCTAGAGGATAGTCCATATACCAAACGATTGTATTTGAACAATCCTCTGTGAGTATTAATAACGGCGTATTCTTGTGACTTTTCCGATAATAGTACTTGATTATAAGCCTGCGAGAGGTCTAACTTTGTAAAGTATTCATTGCCGCTAAGGTCACTGAAAAGATCTTCTACTTTTGGGACCGGGTACCTATCGACCATAAGGACACGATTTAAGGTTACCTTGTAGTCCGCGCAGAGTCGTAAACCGCCATCCGGTTTGTTTACTATCACCAGAGGGGTAGCCCAGTCCGAGTGGTCTACCGGCTTGATGACCTCAGCCCGCAGCATGTCATCGAGCTCAGCATCCACCCGAGCCCGCAGCGCAAAGGGCAGGGGACGAGCCCGGCAGTAGATCGGCACAGCTCCCTCGCGCACGTACAGTTGGGCTTCCCCACCCGTGCGTGTACTTGCCCAGTGTGCCATCGAAAAAAGACTTATGTCTGAAAATAAGTTGATCAATTAATTTATTTTTTTCCAGCTGTTCCACTGTGGTATTATTTATGTTTACACTAGGTATCCTCACAGGAATCTCTAATTCAGCTAGCCACTGCCTACCTAATAATTTAGTGGTTCCCCTATTGATGACATATAAGTCCAGCGTTTTACAACAATTTTTATAGGTTACGAGTGTTTCTAAATATCCTTCCGGCTTAATAACAGAGCCATCATAAAATTTTAAATTCATATTACACGGCTTCAATTGCAACTTTGCAAGTGACTAAACAACTCTTGATACACTTGTTTACTTATACAAGACAGAGCCGAGCCGGTGTCCACTTCCATATTCAATATACGATCTTGAACCTTAATAGCAATACATACCGGTTTGTATTTATTTAACGATAACTGGTAGATAGGCTCTTCTTCTTCCCTGGAGTTATTTTGACTATTGTTGTCACTAGTACAGCAGTCGTCTTCTTCCAGCAAGTATACCGGTGGGGCGCGCTCCCGCCCGCCCCGTGCCTCAGCCCTCCATCCCCGCGAGGCCGGTCCGCCCGCGCTCGCCGCAGCTCCGCGGCCGATCACGCCTCCGCCGCGCGTGATGATTTGTTTCTGTAACTACCGGCAGGTCCCGCCGGCTCGGCTTCGCCCGTCTCGCATGGTTGTGCTGCATGTCCCTGCCCCTCTTTGGGCACATCCGCCTTAGGTGGCCGTACTCGTTGCACGCGCTACATACGTAATCCTTATACCAGCATTCACTAGCTCTGTGCCTGTTGTCAACACAGTTCGGACACTCCCTCATACTCAATTTGTGTACTCCTTCCGTTGGCAGTCGACTCCCTAGCTCCACTGCACTCGCATTCCGTTCGGCAGCCTCCAATGATAAGGCCAATCTAACCGCTTGATTGTACTGTAGGTTTTCCTCGGCGAACAATCTCTGTCTTACCATTTCACTTTGTATGCCCCACACAAATTGGTCACGTAGATTGTCATCCAATGTCGTTTTGAACTCACAATTCTTTTGGACAGTTTTTTTAGCTCTGTCACATAGTCAGTTAGAGACTCGTGAGTCAACTGCCGCCTCTGACGAAACTTGTAGCGTTCAGCTAAGATTGAAGGTTTGGGCTGCAGATGAGCAGTCAATAGCTCCACCGCCTTGGCGTAGGTCAGTTGTGACGGTTTGGATGGGCTGGCCAAGGTGGACAATAATTCGTAAGTTTCCTCGCCGATAACTGAAATTAGTGTAGGTAGCTTCATATCTTCAGCCACTTTGTTAACCACAAAGTACATTTCGAGTCGTTCCACATAGCCCGTCCAATTACCAGTTTGTAGCAAAAACTCTTTCATTTGTCCCACCGACATTATGACCAGGAAAGGAACCACCGCACTGATACGACTTATAATTTTAACGTTTTTTATCCGCGTTCGCCACTGATGAATGAAAGGCGTGTCTTGTCGATACAACCATTTATTGCAGACTGGCGGCACGACGGCCGCGCGCATCTACCTACATACACAATATTTTTAAAAAGTACGTATACGGGTATGTTGAAAGCTAAAAAAATTGATAAAAAAAATAAAAACCGACTTCCAAAATCTAGCGCACTAAAAAGTTAGAAATAATTTAAAAGAATACCTTTAAATACGAATTATTTTTATTTGCATAGATTTTTTTTGTCGATTTTTTAGCGGGGGAGGGAATTAAAAAAAAAAATATTGATGCCTATTATTATTCAAAACAGGCACCGTTTGTTTTTCTTTGTGGCTGTGGTAAGAAGGCGTCTCTCTCTTTCTTTCTTTCTATTTAAACTGCCCCTGAGAAGTGTTTTAGAGAAATCATATTTTTTTATAACTCAAAAAACCAAGTTGATCATACACTCACGCATAATACAAACTGCCACTTGCCGACAAAAAAAAAATTATGCAAATAAAAAACAATACTTCTAATTTAAAAGTATTCTTTTAAATTATTTCTAACTTTTTAGTGCGCTAGATTTTGGAAGTAGGTTTTTTTTTTTTTATCAATTTTTTTTAGCTTTTAACATACCCGTATACGTACTTCTTGTTTTAACAAAATCTATCTTTTTTAGCTGGCACCATTATTCGAAGGTGAACAAGGTATACAAAAAATTGAAATAAAATGGAGTCGACTTAATGCACCCAGGCTATTTGGCACGGGGTGAATTAAGTCCACCGTTCGGTAGACTTGATTCACACAGGTGAACCACCTCTGGTGCACTAAGTGGAATAATCCGTTAGTTAATTCATCAGTGCAATAAACTTGATTTTAAGATTTCTTGTCTTCCTGTTTGTGAATAGAGCACTTTTTTATATTTTGAAACAGAAAAAAATACCGCTTTTTTTAAACCATATTTCAGCTTATCACAATTGGGCCCAGCGATCCCCGTCTCCTTAACACATAGACTTAGCTCCGCAACATATGCCGTGAAAAGAATTCGAGAACTTACTGACGTTGCAACTGCTAGGCTTATTTATTTTAGTTACTTCCTGGCTGCTGAGTGGGTTGCAACTATTTTGCGACTGCCCCCTTAACACTGTGAACTCAATCCAATAGAATTGGTGTGGGCTCAGGTAAAAGGCATGTCGCAAAAAATAATAAAACTTTCAAGCTGAAAGAAAAACAAAGCCTTTTTGAAAAAGGGCATCGTCAAGTGACCTCTCAGCGGTGGAAACACTGCATAACGCATGTTATTGAAGTTGAGGATAAAATGTGTCAATTGGGACATAATTAATAGTCAATGACATAACCGATCGGTTTATTATAATGTTAGGTGACGAATCGGAGGATTCCGAATATTTAAGTGATGAATCTTCATCAGAATAAGGTAAAAATATGTTTCATATCATATTATCATAATCAGCCTATATGCGTCCTACTGTATATTAGTATAAATTTCACACAGTATACATTTCTTTATAAACTGGTAATAATTACCAGTACAATATACTATTCAATTAAATTCAATGAATATACTATTATTGTATCCGGCACTATAGAAACAACAATACTCGATGACCTCTGAGCTTACAGGGCCGAATTTCATAACTATGGCGATTCGAGGTACATTGTAAATATTTTTAGTACATAAATTATATAATAAAATTTTGTATTATTTACTTAGTAATCTGTACTAATGAATGATGCCCTTTAATTTATCGTTAACTTTCGATAGTGTGGCACATCATAATTTTTTAATTGCAATAAACAGGCAACCCTTGTACCTAATGTAATCTTAGTATCCGAGAAAAATAAATAGACTTACACAACCTTACAGTGCCACCATCTTAACTGTTCAGTTGATAGCGGCGCTAGTGGGACAATTTAGTAGCAACATTTAAGAAATTTACTCTAGAAAAATGCGAAGTTATTCAGTCTTTCAATTTTAATGAAAATATATCTATAAATCTTAGTAAGTGAATAAATAAAACAAAAAATGGAGAGCAGGATTTAAAATTAATTAGTTAGTTACAAGTTTTCCCACCTGAACAGTAACTTGGTGGCACTGTACACGACGCGCACTTGGTTGGTTTTTCAGATTTTTTGTTATCATCATCATCAGCCCACTTCTGCCCAATACTGGCTCTATATTTATTTTATTTTATGTACTGCATCACACAACAGACACGTAACATTGCATGTAATAACATCGTGATAGATCTTATGGTCTAGTTACTTATCCTTTAACGTGTGACGACAGCGTGTTAAAGTATAGACGAGTACTGAAATAAATTAAGCCACATATATTTAGATGACATAATTATGCATAAAATATCGTCGTCGTTTTATTTGGTTGTAGACTTTTAGTATATGTGGCTTAATTTGCACATGAACACAGATTTAGTACAGGTCAGTTATCTAAAGCTGGCACGTTCACAGTACTCACATTTATGCAATTTCACTACACAGTATGTTTAAAAATAAGTGATTTTGATTCAAAATGCGACTCTAGTTTAAGTGTAGACTACAGTTAGGTTTTAGTAAGATGGGTGCGTTGTAGATAAATAAATACAAATATACATCATATGTGTTACTTGTTATAATATATTTTTAGCAAATTCGATCGAAAAGTATTAAAAATAAGGTGGAATCAATGGTCACAAAATAGTTATAATTTTCAATAAATTTTCACATGAACAAAAATAATTTCACCTAAGAAAATCTTTACCAAACCAGAAAATAATTATCCCAGAAATCCTCAACAAATTAATTATAATTTAATTATGTAACAAAGGGTCACGGACGCTCAGTGGTCAGTTACTGGATTAATGCGCCGTTTTCAGATGAACTAAAAAAAAAATCTAATGTGTGATACATCATTAAATAGGTTTCAGCGAGCTGAACAAAAGTTACTATAACGCCAACAGCCAAATGTTTGTCCTTTCGGAGCTATATTGTATTGAAAAAAAAACTAAGATTAGATTAGAGTTAGATTTTTTTTTAGTTCTTCTGAAAACTGCTCATTACCCTACCTTTTTTTCTGAACCTACCAGTAGCAGTTGTCTGAAGTCCAATCACAATCAAATGCAAGAGCCAAAAAAAAAGAGGAAAGACCACAGAATAAACTGGCAATTCCCATTAGAAAAACAAAAACGCTCTCTTAAAAATGCCATTTAATGACTGCCCATAATAATGAGTCGTTTTCAGAAAAAAAAAAAAAAAACGAATGGCTGTCAAAGGAACGCAGTTTTGGACCTCAGCCATGTGTGATACATCATCAAATAGGTCTCAGCGAGCTGAATAAAAGTTACTATGACGCCAACAGCCAAATGATTGTCCTTTCGGAGTTATATTGTATTGAAAATGTTAGTTCAATAAAATATACCTAACTCCGAAAGGACAAACGAGGATATACTATTCAATTAAATTCAATGAATATACTATTATTGTATCCGGCACTATAGAAACAACAATACTCGATGACCTCTGAGCTTACAGGGCCGAATTTCATAACACTATACAGTGTGTAGTTTATTATGGCAATTCGAGGTACATTGTAAATATTTTTAGTACATAAATTATATAATAAAATTTTGTATTATTTACTTAGTAATCTGTACTAATGAATGATGCCCTTTAATTTATCGTTAACTTTCGATAGTGTGGCACATCATAATTTTTTAATTGCAATAAACAGGCAACCCTTGTACCTAATGTAATCTTAGTATCCGAGAAAAATAAATAGACTTACACAACCTTACAGTGCCACCATCTTAACTGTTCAGTTGATAGCGGCGCTAGTGGGACAATTTAGTAGCAACATTTAAGAAATTTACTCTAGAAAAATGCGAAGTTATTCAGTCTTTCAATTTTAATGAAAATATATCTATAAATCTTAGTAAGTGAATAAATAAAACAAAAAATGGAGAGCAGGATTTAAAATTAATTAGTTAGTTAAAAGTTTTCCCACCTGAACAGTAACTTGGTGGCACTGTACACGACGCGCACTTGGTTGGTTTTTCAGATTTTTTGTTATCATCATCATCAGTGAAAATGTTAGTTCAATAAAATATACCTAACTCCGAAAGGACAAACATTTGGCTGTTGACTTCATAGTAACTTTTATTCAGCTGGCTGAGACCTATTCGATGATGTATCTATCACACATGGCTATTGGGCTGAGGTCAAAAATTGCATTCCTTTGACAGCCATTCGTTTTTTTTTAGTTCTTCTGAAAACGGCTCATTTGGAACTACTTTTTTTAGCTGTCAGAAAAATCCCTCATTGAAACGCACATACGGTTGAATACCAAAAAGATCACGCTGTATATATAAACAGTAGCAAAAGTAAAACTATAACTGTCCCCTTCACACTCATAAGCTAGACCGCGCGCAAGAGAGACGGGTAGACTTTTCATGATGCGCATGCAGTACACGTCACGCCGCGCGCTTATTCACAGACACTACACAAGCGCAACGTGTAAATGTGTTGAACGTGCCAGCTTTACTTAACTGACCTGTAGAGAAGCTAACTAAAGTTTAACAAAAATAAAAAATTAAGTATTTTGCTGTTTATACAAGTGTTTAAAATTTGTGAACGACAGATGCATCCCATTTCGACTTCATAATCGTTGGCGGCGGGACGGCAGGGTGCGTGTTGGCGAACCGACTCACTGAGATCTCCAATTGGTCAGTCTTGCTCGTCGAGGCTGGAGGGAACCCACCTCTCACGGCTGTGGTGAGTCCTGTGGTGTGCCACTCGATCTTCAAGGAGGGCTTTTCAATGACAGCTGTCAGTTGAGTTCATTAAAAAAAAACTAGATGGCGCTGCAAGATAACAAAAATGTCATCATGTTTTTAAGTCTGTGGTTTTCATTGTTATTAATCTGTGATAGTCTAAACATCTCTTTGTAGTCTGTGATCTAAACTAGACTTTTTTTCGAAACTGTTGAAACTTGAAAGTTATCTAAGTATATTTACTTTGTTCATTACATACGTACGTGAATTGTGTCTTGCTCTCTGTACTATATCTATATTAATAACTAGCTGACCCCGCGAACTTTGTTCCGCCTTAGACGCCATAAATGAGCAGATTTTTGATTTTATTATATTGTTTATCAATAAAATAAGATTGACAGAAGAATCCGTTTTAAACATCATTTTTTTTTCATCCTCTTTGACTATATTTGCAGCACGCATTCAGTCAATTCTATGTCAAATGTCTTAAGGTTACATTAAAAAAGTTTAATGATTTTATATGGTGGTTAAGTAATTTTAAATTTTCTAATTTTCCGCGCAATTTCCTTAATTTTTTCTTTCATAAGAACCTTCTCCTGATAATAACGAACAGAACAAAAAAAGAATTAGCGAAATCGGTCCAGCCGTTCAGGCGTGATGCCGTGACCAAGGGAAATAGGGATTCATTTTTATCTATATTAATAATTTCGTTCGGGTCTACGGTAGACTCGAACGATATGCACACCAAATGAAAGAGCGTAAAAAAATAGTTGATCTGAGTCGACAACATATGGGCGGAAAATTCGTATTATCGAGCAGCATCAATATAAAAATTATTAAATTCAACAATGGCGTTGCTAAGTAAACATGTCAAAGTCATCATTGTTGTGTTAGTGTCACAAGTTTTCATTGTGAACTGTTATGGCCGGTTTACATTATTTTAGTGTTTAGGAGAGTGCTATAATACAATTAGAGAGGCAAGTGCATTAGTACATTACTAGACGTTCGAATGAACGTTTATATTTCTTACAGTAGAGTGTCACTTCGTCGACGTCGCGAAATATGCGCTATCCTACTCAAAATACTATGAGTTTTAATGGAACACATAAGTAAGTTTGATAATTCGAGTTATTGAAAACAACACGAACCCGTCACGGGTCACTTGCATACTCTCCTAAAGTTCTCACTAAATTTTTAGTTTATACACAGATAAAACGCGCTCAGGTGTTACTGGATAGAACAATAGAAACCAATTCTATTTTGATTCTAATTGAAAGGCAACTAGAACCGTACTATACCGTAAAACGTACTAAAGCAAGTGGCGCTTAGACGTTTCTACAAAAGCACTCTCCTTAAGAAAGAAAGAAAGAAAGAAAAAAAGAAAATTTATTTATTTGATACTCAAAACAAAACAAAAATACACACACACACAGAGTGCGTACAATAATAAAAAAAATAACAGAGAAAGCATAAAAAACGTAAAAATAAATAAACTGTACGACATGAAAATAATAATAAAATACATTAAAGGTTGAGCCTCCAAAATGGGCCCGATTCAGCATAATGTTGCAACAGAGTGTAAAGTAAAGCACTCTCCTAAACACTAAGATAATCTAAACCGGCCCTTTGATCTAATTTGTTAACTCCATGGTGTGTGGAATATCGTGGCATCCAAGAAGGTTATTATAATCTGTGCCAACTGAGAAGGTGTAGTAAGTAATCTGTGGTGTTTTTTATTGGCGGGAAGACAATAATTGACATTGAGTTTTGGAAGGGTCTGAAAACGCAGTTGCGAAAACGGCCGGAGGGGAAAAAAATTTGAAAAAGGAAATCAAAGTCATAAATTGATCTTTATTGTTTTGCTTATTTATAGGTACCAATAAACTTATTGAAATGAAAAAGCCACTAGATAAGAAAAATACCAAAAATTAAAATGATGAACAAAAACATGTGGTCAATACAAAACTAAAAACTGTAAAGCCAAAGAGAGGGAGCTGTTTTTAGTTGATTAGCGAAGTAGATTCTACGTCTCATTGAATACGTCATTAGATTCACTAGCTGTTAAGTTTATGAAGGAAGCTCATTTAGTAATTTGTGATGAGGTACCCATGACAAAGTTATGATAAGTATCCGATTTTCGCCTTGCATTCCAGAACATGTCCAGAAGAGCAAGATTGGCTATCCGTAATAGTGTGCTGGTTCCAATACTGATGTAAGCATGGTAGCGAGATTTGGGTATGGCAGAAGTCAGAAGAATCATGAAAGTAGGATTAGTGCAGTACAAATGAGATCCTTAAGAAATATGTGTGGTGTTACTTTGAATGACAGAAAACGCAATAGTGATCAGAGACCGAGGATGTAGAGAAAGAGGATGTAGTGAGTGACTAGAATTGAAAAAAGGAATGTTGCGCTGGTTTGGAGATGTGGAGAGGATGAACGAAGAAAGACTGACAAAGCAAATATATCGGGCGAATGTGAGTGGAAGGGCCGGTAAGGGACGCCCCAGTTGGACATACTTCGACCAAATAGGGGATGTATTAGCAAAGGGCAAGATTAAAAGTACCCGAAACCGATTTGGGTACATGCAACGACAAATGGATGTCGATGAAGCGAAAGTGATTTGTCAGGTTAGTGGCAGGTGATAGTCCGTGGTCTCTGCCTACCCCTCTGGGATACAGGTGTGAGCTTATGTATCTGAATGTATTAAGATATTTATATCTACTGGTGGTTGATAAATACGGAGGCGTCACCATATAAAAAAACATAGTGGAATATTATTTTGCGTCTACATTTTACCCGAGCGAAGCCGGGTTTTCGTCTAGTTTTTTTATAATGACGCTCTGAAAAGCCCTCATTATCTATCTAATATCTTTAAACGAGCAATTCTTGTATCTGTATTTGTATATAATCAGAATCTCGGAAACGGCTCCAACGATTTTCATGAAATTTAGTATGCAAGGGGTTTTGGGGGTGATTAGTCGATTTAGGTAGGTTTCATTTTTACAAAACGTCGTTTTAACCGTGTTTTTAGGCAAAGAAATAACTGCTACACTATAAGAAGGTAATTTTTGCAACAATATGTCAGATAGCAGTAGCTCAAGTGGGAAGTAAGACGATACCGTAATCAGAAGACCCTGGTTCGAGACTAGGCAAATAATTTTTTCTTTTTTTTTTCAAGTTCCTTTTTTTGTGTGAACACTTATTATCAGGAGCCCTTTATCAACGCACCTAATTCGTATCCAAGTACCTTTTGTTTCTAAAAGAAATACGAAAAAAAATCAGGACAATGCTCATCAGAGATTAAACTTTGTTATTTAGAACAATTTTTATTTTGTTTGTTATTTTTTTAAGGCGCTAATTGATGGACAATGCTTGAAACCATACTTTTTAATCGTGTCACAACCCAAATTATTGTGGCATTTATTCTAAGCAAAACAAACATTTTCCTAAAGCTGTGGCAAAGCTCGAATTTATCTCGGAAACAGTTCTAACGATTTTCATGAAATTTAGGATGCAGGAAGTTTCAAGGCCAATTAATTGATCCATGTAGGTTTACTTTTTAGAAAATGTTCTTTTATCGGTGTTTTGAGCAATAAAAAACTGCTCATTAGAATGTGAAGGCAAATTTCTCTGAGCTACACCTAGCGCCATCTGTTGGAGATTTATATCAACCCAACAGGACATGTATCGCCATCTATTATCGAAAATAGGAACTAAAAATACCCCTACCTATGTCGCTGAGAATCTACGTTTTTTATAGATACACTACTTGCTTGTCCGTTACCTGTTCGAATCTAATGTAGCTTGAAATATAAACCGTTTTGCATTTATAACGAATAAAATAAAATTATTGAAGGAGCCCTGAAAACCCCCTGATACTACACAAGATTGTATTGGCTCAGGTGAGAAATCGGGCGGTCCCGGAAGCATAAGAAACTTTGATAAGGCAAAACCAGGACGGGGAACTCCACCGAGACGAGACCAACGGCCGATCTCCATCCAGTACCAGGTCGAAGGCTAAGACATTGCGAGTTCCAACGTAAAAGAAACAATGCAAAATCCAGATGGGACAAATTTGCGAGGCCGCAGGCCGAGCCCCACGAAACGAGCACAAGAAACTTTGACAAGGCAAAACAAGGATGTGGTAACTCCACCGAGGCGAGGCCGAAGGCCGAGCTCCTTTCAGTACCAGGTCGAAGGCTGAGACCAAGAAACAATGCAAAATCCAGATGGGACAAACTTTCGAGGCCGAAGGCCGAGCCTGCGAAGCGAGCGCGAAAAACTTTGATAAGGCAAAACGAGGATGAGGAACTCCACTGAGGCGAGGCCAAAGGCCGAGCTCCATCCAGTACCAGGTCAAAGGCTAAGACGAAGAAACAATGCAAAGTCCAGATGGGACAAACGAGGCCGAGCCTGCGAAGCGAGCACGAAAAACTTTGATAAGGCAAAACGAGGACGAGGAACTCCACCGAGGCGAAGCCAAAGGCTGAGCTCCATCCAGTACCAGGTCAGGTTCCGGTGTAAAAGAAACAATGCAAAATCCAGATCACACAAACTTGCGGGGCCGAAGGCCGAGCGATAGAACTGAGTTCAGGCCAAGGCTGAAAGTCAAGACGTCCCGTGTTCCGGCGTAAAATTAACAATGAAAAGCCGGATGGTACAAATTTGCGAGGCCTCAAGCTCCGCGAAGTGGGCGGGCAAGAGAAACCTCGCTGAGGCTCCGTTGAGACTGAGGCTGAAGGCCGAGACCATACATGTTCCCATGCGCCAAATCTCAATCAAAAGTGTCTAGCGAGGCCCTAGGCCGACTGCAACGGAGAGTGAAACTCGGAGCGGCTGGGGGTTGGCGCGTGAAAGTGTGCAGGGGTTTGTCCCTTAGTCTGAGTGTAATTTCCAAAAAACACGATTTATCAAAAAAATACCGAGCAAAGCTCGGTCATCCAGGTACTTCAAATTAAACAAGAAAGACAGAAGACATAAAATTGTCACAGAAACAAAACGTAGACAAGTAGACAATACTTATTTTTATTTTAATCTTTTCAGCGATTTACTAGCCTACCTAGTGATGGCCTGATATTCAAAACGTAACGATTCACTCCATCATTTCAATATCTAACCAGACGGCTGCCCCTGCCAGCTACCATAAAAATAATTCTTTACAGTACTCAAAAGTAAATTAACAAAATAACGTGAAACCTTATATAGGTACTTGAGGTACCCATTACCGGTGATTCTAAATTTAAAATGGCGGTGCCAATATGGCTGCCTAAAATGACCATTTTTCAACCTCTACGTTAAAAATTCTGCCGCTGACTGGGCAATTGGGCATGCACTAGAATTGGACTGTAAAAGGCATCGTGTTCCCAAAATACTGACTTCCTGTGCTATGGTAACCAGGCAACATTACAAATATCGAAAAACACCCAAACTGAGGGCAATAGCACACAAGTACTGCGGCTCCCAGTAGGATCGAACCCACGACCTCTTACTTGGTAGCTAGCCTTAATGACTAGACCAACGGCAGTCAAAATCAGTGTAGTAAAAATTGACTTTACAAAGTTAAGTTGGGAAAAACTTACGAGACTGATGACTGACATCTGCAAAACGCGCAGTAGGAACCCCACCGCGGTGAAGCCGAAGGCCAAGCTCCGTTCAGGCCGAGGCCGAAGGCTGAGACCATACAAGTTCCCACAAACGAGTATCTATACCTACTAGCGAAAACGAAGGCCGAGCGCCAGAATGAGTGGACTCATTCCGCGAGTGTACGCGAAGCAGCCGGGTGTTAGGGGATCCTCTTAAGTAGGACGTACACTTAAATCCTCTTTCAGATCCCGGCACTTTTTATGGCGATAACAAACAGCGATCAGGACTGGTCCTACATAGCTGAGGACGATGGCTACTCGAGTCAGGCGCAGAAGAATCAGCACCTAATTCAGAATCAAGCCAAGATGCTTGGTGGAGGCTCATGTATGAACTACCTGGTGTACAACAGGTAACAAATATAGAAATAAACATATAGATACAGCACATTTTATACGTAAATTACTAAAAACAGTGGTAGTCCCTGGCCTTTGCCTACCTCTCTGGGATACAGGCGTGAGCTTACGTATGTATATTTGTAGTACCCCAAACATAAGTTGACCGAAAATGTATTTGGTCAGCATTCATTTGTGATTAACGCTGAAATACATGTTTTATGGATTTGTTATTTGGAATCAATTAAAATAGGTACGTACTTGTACAAATTGTCCCGAGTTTCCTTCATTATACATCAAAATATGGCCATGCGTTGTTTGTCAAGTTGGCGAAAATCATTTATAGCTGTAACTAGTCGTGAATAAAGAAATATGCAGTAGGGATAACTAATAACACGAGGTATTAAACCATCTCAACACTCAAAATTGCCCAACGACCAGTGTTACTAACTTAGTGATATTTTCCTTCTCAGGGGTAAAAAAGTAAACTTTAACGACTGGGGTGTGGAAGAATGGGATTGGAAATCCTGCTACCCCTACCTGAAGAAAGTAGAAAATCTTCAAATTCCAGAAATCGTCGACAGCCCTGACTTTGCGTATCACTCCCAAGACGGTCCAATAACTCTCATAAAACAAACAGCTGACTTCAACCAATCTAATGAAGACCTCCTACAAGCTATGCTAGAGTTAGGTTACAACAGAATCCTTGACGATAACCACCCCAACAAACTCGGCTACGCAACAGTTCAACTCTCTGTCGACAAAACTGGAAAACGCACCAGCGCAGCTCAAAACTATCTTGTCCCAATAAAAGATAGACCGAACTTTTACTTGCTTAAGCATACGCTGGGAAGAAAAATCTTGATAGACGATAATAATAAAGCTTACGGAGTGGAAGTGCTGAGAAAGTCCGGTAAAAAGGAAGTCTATTACGCTGACATGGAGGTTATTTCATCTGCAGGTGGTTATAGATCTCCCCATTTGCTGATGTTGTCCGGCATTGGACCAAAGTGTGAACTGAATAAATGGAATATAAATGTTAAGGCTGATTTGCCAGTAGGACAGTTCTTGAAAGATTTGGCAGTCGTCCCTATTTTCATGACCGGAAAGAAAGGTATCGGAACCTCGCTTCAATTAGCTATATCTCTGCTCAATTTAAACACATTCCCTTTGCCAGTTGTGGACGGAAATTTTAATTTGTTGAACGACAGTAGTTTGAGGCCGGACATCCATCACATTCCAATTATTTTTGGTGCTGCATCGCCATTTCTGTTTTTTGGATGTAACGCTAATTTCAATTTACAAGCAAGCTATTGCAATGTTGTTCAGGAGGCCAACATTGATCGCGAAACGGTGTTCTCCCAAGTTTTTTTGCCCGGACCTAAATCCACTGGTAAAATAACATTAAAAAGTCTCGATCCAACAGTACAACCGAGCATTTTCGTTGGAACTTACAGCGATGACGAAGATTTAGATCGACACACTGAAGGCGTTAAACGTATTGTAAAAATGGTAGACACATCAGTATACTCTAAGTACAATGCAAGGATCATTACGGGTGGTCTTCCTCAGTGCACAAGTTTCGAAGAAGGTACGAAAGAATATTGGAGGTGTTACACTTTAAATACTGTGGCTACGCTATATCAGCCTATAGGAACGTGTAAGATAGGTAAAGATGGAGTGGTTGACAGTCATTTAAGGGTACGTGGAGTAACAAATCTCCGCGTCATAGACGCAAGTATTATTCCTTCTATTCTTAGCGGGGAGGCACAAGCAGCCACCTTTATGGTAGCGGAAAAGGGAGCTGACATTATTAAGAAAGATTATGGTGTATTGTAAAAAGAAATCGTTTGAATACATATGTGATTTATAACTGTTAATGTTTTATATTTGAAGGATTTATCCCACGACCTAACTTACAAAATTACGATTATTCAGAACAATTTCATTGAGCCCCCTTCTATGACTAACGCTAGTGGCATTTTTCCGAGCGGTTCCGTGCTTAGCAAGACACGTTAAGCAGTTGGTACCGGCTGCCGTCGATAGATGGCAGGCGTTAAGGCGGCTTGAAAACTTTTGACAGTAAACAAGTAAACATTTACATATACATACAGGCACATACATTGCTTCTGGCCCCACACTAGGATACCCTGTGTCGTGGGAACCAGAAACAGCGACGTCACAAACATGTAAACATCCAAGACCTGGAGTTTTTTTTTTCTCCCCAGCCGGGGATCGAACCCGGGACCTCTCGCATGGTAAGCAGATGCGCTAACCGTTACGCCACAAAGGTCGTCAAAAGTAAGACCAGCCACTAGTCTTACAAGCTTCCACCAATCCGGACTTGGCCCCCGTGGTGGAGTATGGCCTATGCCTTCCTCAGGGAAGAGACCCGTGCCTTTCGGTGGGGACATAATGGGTCGATGATGATATAAAGCTGCATCTAGATCGAGTAACTTTTTTCTTCTCAAGCTCGTCTATATTGCTCTACACTGAGAGCCTCTATTCTGACCGGTTCTGAGATTGACTCCCATTGAGAGGGCTTGACGAGATGATGTGAAGGCCCGACCATGGGCGGCCGTTTTCTCGTGGTCCTACTGATTTGTCCTACTAGTAGGACCACGAGACCTATTTCCATTATTTCCACTAGAGTTAGTCATAGACGGTGACCCATCCATGGACTGAACGCGCCGTATGTTGCTTAACCTTAGTGATCGTTTAAGATCACTCAGGCAGCCCAGACTACGAGCGATTCATGCAGCTTTATATTGCGATCCAAAAACAACGATTAAGTAGAACCCCACGTTCGGTTTCTATTAATGCATCCGCTCACGATTTCTTTTCGCTCTAAAAGCTGGGAATAAATATTATGATGTGAAGGCAGACGGTGGATTTAACAAGCGTTTCGCATCAACTAATTTGCTTTTCCTGTGTCGTCTGTACGTCGCTGGGATGGTGAAGTTACGATGAAATATGGAGAAGGGATGATGAATCGCTAGTAGCTCCGGCTGACGTTACCGCCAAAAAGATCTGTGCGGACTATAAACAGGCTATTTGAAAGTGTGAAAAAAACAGTATTATTTATACGTATTCGTATAAATTATGTGTCTTAAACCGCTTTAAGGCATTTTAACTAAAATCAACAATTAGGATTGTAAAAAAACACACAAGATAAAATTTGATAATTTGTATCTGCCGCCATTGTATCGAAAACGGCCTGGATTGGCCGATCCATAATGACGTCACATGACAGTAAAAATGACGTCTGTCATTAATTATTTCTTACATTTATTGGTTGGGTTACCGGGAAGTGACGTCATAATTCATTTGCGACGCCATATTGCGTAAGATAGCGTTTTGGCGGCTGATTTGAAAATAAATTTTCATTTGCCTTTTTTGAAATAGACGAAGTAATTTAAAATGACCATTTTCTGAGGACTCCATGCATGAACACCAACAAACAATATGAGTTGGCTTTCAGAAATCGGTCAAATAGCCTATTCTTTTGTATTGATTGTATTGATATATAATCTTGCATAGTTTTGCAAAACTGCCAAATCCATCCCTTACTTCTTTGTCAATGGCCGCCCCACCGCCCCTTCCTTGCCGTCTGATTGCTGCCTCCAATATTTATTAAATAAATATTGAATCTTTCCATTCGCCGACTTTGCGGCGTTGCGCCGTCTTGTCTAGGGATATAGCTGGTCGTTTACAACCCAGTAATACGAGTACGCTTCTGGTTGGTGTGCAATAAGGAGTTATCTATCTGCAACATGTCACTATTAATAAGTAATCTATATAAGTAAAATTCAAAGATTGAAAGATTGATAGTATTTTAAAAGAAAGAAACAGCGTGAAATTAAGCATTTTAATCAAATTAAAAACATAAACTAACGTATTAGTTTATGTTTTTAATTTGATTAAAATGCTTAATTTCACGCTGTTTCTTTCTTTTAAAATACTATGTTACTTAAGAAGAGTTATTAGTTTTTGGCCATTCTTTCGATTGGCATCATAAAAGTAAGGGTGTTTTTTTTACATTTAAGGTTCGATTCCCAGGCGAGGCAAGTAATTTTTTAAAATCTTTGAATGCAGAATTACTAACTTTCAAAAGTAACATAAATTCTTTTTTCAGCAAAATACCCTATCTATGATATTTAAGGTACTTTCCCTTCATGTCCCATAACTTTGGGACGCCTGTATATGTATAAACTTCTCGTGTCTCAATGTTAGTGCGCAAACTCCTGCGAAACGGCTTGACCGATTTTGATGAAACTTTATGTGTATACTAGCTGTGCCCCGCGGTGTTACCCGCGGTTCATCGATTTTCCCGTAGGAATAAGATATTTCCCCGCGGTAAAACGCCTTTCTAAAACGCGGTAAAACGCCATAGCCTATGTTTTAATCCAGGGTATCGGCTAACTCCATACCAAATTTTATTAAAATCCGTCCAGCCGTTTCAGCGCTAAAGACTGACAAACATATAAACACACACACAAACTTTCACGTTTATAATATTAGTGTGATTCGGTAGATCTGAGAATAAGTTGTTATCTATTTTTCATAGCAATAAGTGAATAAAAAAATTATATGGCGAAACAACGTTTGCCGGGGCAGCTTACTAGCAAAACTAAAACAGACCACGGTATAGAATTTCTTTATTGTATGTACACCAGGAATTAAGATCTTACTCTTTGCAGTCAAGTCACCTATTTTTCGGCCTAAAAGAGGCAGAACAATAAAAAAGAAAATGCATTTAAAAAGCCTATTCTCTAAACCTATTATAGAACTCTTTCCTATCTAAAAGAGCGCTTTGAATTCCTTCACTCTTCTTATGTCCTTAGTCCTCGCTCCTACCAAAACCTTCTCCTAAAAATCCCATGCTAGCGCACCACTTTCTAAAGCTGCTCCTTCATAGTGCAAGCAGTCCGCCTCTGGAATGACCTACCGGTAGAGGTGCGGAAAGCCAAGGTTGCTGCCAATTTTTAAAACTATGGTGAAGGGTCACTATCTTACTGTTGAATGAAATGAAAATGAAGAATGTTGCTGTTGTTGGTATTTTATTTATCTCCTCTGTATAAACATAAACATAAACATTTACACACAAGCACATACATTGCTTCTGGCCCCACACTAGGATACCCTGTGTCGTGGAACCAGAAACAGCGACGTCACAAACATGTAAACAACCAAGACCTGGAGTTTTTTTTTAATGGTTTATAAATTTATGTATTTATATAAAAAATATATTTTTGCATGATTATTTATTTGTGTAGATGTATGTAGTATTTATATTATATTTATATAACAGTTTGGTTCCTTAGGCATGTATAATAAAATTGATATATCTCAGTAGTTATTATTTTACTTACTATGTAATGTACATCTGCTTCCTTCTCCATTATTTTGCTCCAGTCCATCCAAAGGTTGCCTGGAAGAGATCACTTTTAGAGAAACTGTTTTGAGTTTTCTACCGCTAAAGGTTTTTGATTTAGGGTCGTTTAAAGTCTGAAAAAAATGCCAAGTATAGATAAATGGATAATAGATAGATAGATAGCGAACACCTTATTGTACATAAAAAAGGAAATTACACAGGTATTTCTTAATCTAAGAGTACAGACGGCGGCCTTATCTAGTGATAACAGTTTACAAATTTAGTGCTAGCTAGTAAATTTGCAAACGGTATCGAATTTTCTACCGCTAAAGGTTTTTAATTTAGCGTCGTTTAAAGTCCAAAAAAAAATGCCAAGTAGTATAGATAAATGGATTATATCTATTCCACGGCGCGGCACGCACCAAAAGGCAAACTCACCGAACCTATTACCGACCACCAATCCATCACTGCGGAGTGCAACGGAATTAGACTCCGAACTGACACGTATTCAATAGGGATCCAATCGAAGCGCCAAACATTCCCCGTCTCTCTCCAACGCGCGGCGGGAGAGCAGAGCACACAGGCTGTCCTGCTCTGGCCTAGTGCTAGAACATCTCTCTTGTTAATTAACTTTATCCTTGTCATTTAGGCAACTTGACATAAATGGGTTTTTGCGACTTGGGACTGGAATGTTGGACCTTTGGCAGTGTTCTATTTTATTAACGTGTATTCCAGGTGTAGCGTAGGACGCCCTCCAATTAGGTGGGATGACGATCGGCGAAAAACTGCAGGCAGATGCTGGATGCGGCAAGCCGAAGACAGGGCGCTATGGTGCTCATTAGGGGAGGGCTGTGTCCAGCAGTGGACTATTATAGCCTGATGATGATGATGATGATGATGATGATTCCAGGTCTAAGTAGGTCAGTGTGTTAACGACGGAACCTGTTAGGTATGTAAGTAAAAAAATATATATGTAAATTAGTGTAGTTGGATGACTACGCGTCAACGTCAATCCTAAATACTGGTGAAAGAATTTTTAAAATCTTATAAGTACTTAAGGCTGAATTGCTCGTAGCCTGAGCCAGTGCCCCAGCTGCTTGAGTAGTCTTAAATGATCACGAAGGTTAAGCAATATATGGCGCGCTCAGTGCATGGATGGGTGACCGTCTATGACTAACGCTAGTTACATTCTTCCGAGCGGTTCCGTGCTTTGCAAGGCACACTAAGCAGTTGGTGCCGGCTGCCGTCGATAGCTGATGGCAGACGTTAAGCCAAGTCAAAGGCTTATGGTGGCTTGGAAACTTCTGACAGACAAGCCTCCACCAATCCGGACTAGGCCACCGTGGTGTAATATGGCCTATACCTTCCTCAGGGACGAGACCCGTGCCCCTCGATGGGGAAATAATGGGTTGATGATGTTGATGAACGTCGGTGACCTTCATGTATTTGTTATGTTCCAATAATAATTGCGTTGTCAAAGTTTTAGACTCAAACTTTCGAAAGGGCTAGGGCATTATTAAAAACCATTGTTTTGGCGAGCGGATCAGAATACCAAAAATTCTACTGCTTAAATAAATGAGGGCAATCCATGGGTATCAGCCCGCTTCGGCTGACGAGCGCCGCTTGACTCGCGGTGACTCTGCCAATTTGCAGCGACACTAATGACACTAGCGCGGATCAGTTTAAGCTTACACCACTCTAGGTCGATTGATGACAAGTCAACTTGGTGTCAGTCCTTGGACTGACTTCTCCTGGTAGTATAGTCACCAGTCGTGGTTTTACTACGGGTCAGCGCTGAACTGGCTTTAAAATTGGGTCAGTATCATGTCAATATTCGGTCAGCACTGATTTTGCATAGCTCCGATACCAAATTCATGCCTTATAACAATTCTGAAACTAATCGGATCAGAGAAAGAAAAGAAAGGCCTAAAGTATTATGACGAGCGCTGCCTGAAGTTTTTTTACCAGTCCAGTTTTACATTTTTGGGGTTCCGTACCCAAAGGGGGGGGGGGGGGGGAGGATGAATCGCTCGTAGCCCCGGCCGCCTGTGTGATCTTAAACGATCACGAGGGTTAAGAAACATTGGGCTCGTTCAGTCCATGGATGGGTGCGGTCACCCATGACTGACGCTAGTGCCATTTTTCCGAGCGGTTCCATGTTTTGCAAGGCACGTTAAGCAGTTGGTGCCGGTTGCCGCCAATTGATGGCTGTCGTTAAGCCAAGCCTTAATAAGGCGGCTTGAAAACTTCTGACAGTAAGACCAGTCACTAGTCTTACAAGCCTCCACCAATCCGGACTTTGCCCCCGTGGTGGAGTATGGCCTATACCTTCCTCAGGTAAGAGACTCGTGCCCCTCAGTGGGGACATAATAGGTTGATGATGATGATGACCCAAAGGGTAAAACAGACCCTATTACTGAGCATTCGCTGTCCGTCCGTTCGTCTGTCACCAGACAGATTTTTTACAGATTATGTATTTATGTTGACGCTATAACAACCAGTACTAAAAAACAGAATACAATTGGTGTTTTTGGGGGCTCCCATACATCAAACGTATTTTTTTTGCACATTTTTATACATAATGGTAGGGAACCCTTCGTGTGCCAGTCTGACTAGCACTTGGTCGGTTTTTACACTTTTTAAATAAGTAACTGCTTAAACCAAACTGAACTACGTCGACACTTCCACGAAAGAACTTGCTTGGGCACGGAGACATCTTTTTTCACGATGTTTTCCCTTACAAAAATCTAGTTAATTTATATGTACCCGGCAACCTTAATGCATAAAGTTAGCGAACTCGATCTACGCTGCTATTGAGGTATGCCTGGGAAATTCGTCGGGAGATGTTTGGAGATATTCTGTTATTGTTTCACTACTAAACCTGTCGACTTGACAAAAAGTTTTAAAATAATTGGTTTAGTCTGGTTATATTGACACTTTTCTTTTCAATGTTCCTCAAACAAAGCATAATTTTAACAATTTCAAGCACTTCAGTTAAATTATTGTAATTGACTTATTATTAGGGTATTTCACTACTTTTTTATGTATGCAGTGTTTATCTGTAATTAGTTATAGGTACATCGAGTTCATCATAACGGCATCACACAAATTGATAATGTAGTGGACTACGCCTCATTTACTGAAGCGAACGACTTAGTGTCAACATGTCAAAAATTTGGTTTTTCAATATGCCACATTTATAACACTGCATAATATTTAGAAAAGATACAGAACGATATGCCTAATAAATACCACTAAGCAATAAACACAATAATACCGTTATTACATGATTTATCCCTCACTCGCAGTTTATTCAACTAAATATTTTATTTTATCATTAAAATATCATTTGCTTAAGAGATCTATGCCCCAAAAAATACCTAAAATTTTAGTGGTCCTCAAATAAAAGCGATCCTACTGCTGTCAAATATGTTCGCAACTAGTAAAGATGACGGACTTTTGTTTAGAGGCCGATTATGATCGATTATTTTATGCTAATCCGCTACGCGAAGTATAGGAAGAAGTAGGAGAGCTGACTACGAATCTCTTTCTTAATTAGAGGCAAAAAAAAGTAAGATAGCCACTCCGACGCCATATTTACTCTCAATTGACGTTGTAGATGCGAGTGCAAACTCTTTATGCTATTTTATTTTCTTTAGTCTGTTCATCATTGTAAATAAAGTATTGGTAAAGTTTTTCGGTCCATCGTCCAGTTGTTGTTGTACTTTTGTGTTTGTCATTACGAAACGGAAAATATGGGCGAGCTGGGACTCAACTCTTTCTGCCAAACCTATTTAGGTACAGTAAACGTATACGATCCAAGCAAAACTGCGTGCATGCGCTATTTTGGGTGAAATGTAAGTTTGAGTGACGCTGTGTCTTTGTTTACCTTTAGTCGTTCGTTTCAGTAAATAGAATATACATGTTTCATTATTACCATCATCAACCCATTATGTCCCCACCGAGGGGCACGGGCACGGCACGGGTCTCTTCCCTGAGGAAGGTATAGGCCATACTCCACCACGGGGGTCCAGTCCGGATTGGTGGAGGCTTGTAAGACTAGTGGCTAGTCAAAAGTTTTCAAGCCGCCCTGAGGCCTGTGATTTGGCTTTACGACTGCCATCTATAGACGGCAGCCGGCACCAACTGCTTACCGTGCCTTGCAGAGCACAGAACCGCTCGGAAAAATGCCACTAGCGTTAGTCATAGACAGTCAAGCCCATCCATGCACTGAACGCGCCCAATGTTGCTTAGCCGTCGTGATCGTTTAAGATCACTCAGGCTACATGTTTATTAATCCGAGATTGTATTATTATTATTGTTTGTAATATATTAATATACAGTTGTTAGTTGTTCCAAACAAATAAAATAAAATCACACTCTTAGCACGAAAGGATGTATTGTGTATACTGTTGATGAAGCTAATAAAATAAATAAATAAACATGTCGAGGTTCACATAGTATGGGGCTTCGTGGTGCCTGTCGATAGCAGGTGCAAAGTTCGGCCCCGCGATTTCTATGTCAGCCTACAAAGGGCAGTGAGCAGTAGGTAATAATCGCTTACAACTTTGTCCGCGTAAAAGGAGCTACCTAAGCCGAAGGTTTCCTCACGATGTTGCCAGTGAATCGAATTATTTATAAAACATGCCATATCGACCTCCCGAGAGGTCGATATTTATTTCAAAAAACTTAGGTTATACAAACTTACATTTCAATTATATTTTATACTAGCTGTGCCCCGCAGTCTTGCCCGCGGTTCATCGATTTTCCTATGGGAATAAGATATTTTTCCGCCGTAAAAAGTAGCTTATGTGTTAATCCAAGGTGTCAGCTAACTCCATACCAAAATTTTATTAAAATCAATGCAGCGTCCAGCCTTTTAGACGTGAAGAAGTAAGAAACATACACACTCACACACTCGCCTTTATAATATTAGTGTGATATTTTTTGTTTCGTGTGTTTTTTGGTACAGCCAATAAACTTTGTATCTAAATCAGACGTGTATACAATGTCTGATGATAGTAGGCAGATGAGACAAGATATTGACCACAAATCATTCAAAACACTATTGAAGATCGTCACATGTCTCCGTAAACAACGTGGACAAAAGCCGAAAATATATTTTAATTTGAAAGTGTAATTTATGACATTGATGTTTAATAAGCTGAGCAAATAGACACTTACCTAGTTGAAGTATTAACTTATTTTCCATTAATCAAACCAGCTATTTAAACATTATTTGAGGAAATAGGTGCATTTCCAACACAATTAATGTCGTTTTATTTGCCTCATTAGTTTAACAGTTACACATTTAATTGCAAACTGAGTTGTAAGGGATCTTTTCGTAGTTTGATCTACAACAGGGCGCTCAATTAAATTGTTCTCAATAAGAGTAATAAACCCTTCAAATAAAAACTATTAACAGTTTTGCTGTAAATCATACATGTATTCAAAAGATTTATTTTTACAATATACCATAATCTTTCTTAATAATGTCAGCTCCCTTTTCCGCTACCATATAGGTAGTTGCTTGGGCCTCTCCACTAAGAATAGAAGGAATAATGCTTGCGTCTATGACGCGCAGATTCGTTACTCCACGTACCCTTAAATGACTATCTACTACTCCATCTTCACCTATCTTACAAGTTCCAATAGGCTGATATAGCGTAGCCGCAGTATTTAAAGTGTAACACCTCCAATATTCATTCGTACCTTCTTTGAAACTTGTGCACTGAGGAAGACCACCCGTAATGATCCTTGCATTGTACTTAGAGTATACTGATGTGTCTACCATTTTTACAATACGCTTAACTCCTTCAGTGTGTCGATCTAAATCTTCGTCATCGCTGTAAGTTCCAACGAAAATGCTCGGTTGTACTGTTGGATCGAGACTTTTTAATGTTATTTTACCAGTGGATTTAGGTCCGGGCAAAAAAACTAGGGAGAACACCGTTTCGCGATCAATGTTGGCCTTCTGAACAACATTGCAATAGCTTGCTTGCAAATTGAAATTAGCGTTACATCCAAAAAATAGGAAAGGGGATGCAGCACCGAATATAATTGGAATATGATGTATATCCGGCCTCAAGCTACTATCGTTAGACAAATTAAAATTTCCGTCCACAACTGGCAAAGGGAATGTGTTTAAATTGAGCAGAGATACAGCTAGTTGAAGCGAGGTTCCGATACCTTTCTTTCCAGTCATGAAAATAGGGACGACTGCCAAATCTTTCAAGAACTGTCCTACTGGCAAATCAGCCTTAACATTTATATTCCATTTATTCAGTTCACACTCCGGTCCGATTCCCGACAACATCAGCAAATGGGGAGATCTATAACCACCTGCAGATGAAATAACCTCCATGTCAGCGTAATAAACTTCCTTTTCACCAGACTTTCTCAGCACTTCCACTCCGTAAGCTTTATTATTATCGTCTATCAAGATTTTTGTCCCCAGCGTATCCTTAAGCAAGTAAAAGTTCGGTCTGTCTTTTATTGGGACAAGATAGTTTTGAGCTGCGCTGGTGCGTTTTCCAGTTTTGTCAATAGACAGTTGAACTGTTGCGTAGCCCAGTTTGTTGGGGTTGTTATCGTCAAGGATTCTGTTGTAACCTAACTCAACCATAGCTTGTAGAAGTTCTTCATTAGATTGGTTGAAGTCAGCTGTTTGTTTTATGAGGGTGATAGGACCGTCTTGGGAGTGATACACAAAGTCCGGGCTGTCGACGATTTCCGGAACTTGAAGATTTTCTACTTTCTTCAGGTAGGGGTAGCAGGATTTCCAATCCCATCCTTCCACACCCCAGTCGTCAAAATTTACTTTTTTACCCCTGGGGAGGAAAATGGAAAAGGACAAGTTAGACGCTTCCACATTTAGGCGACTTTTGCAGCGTGGCTGCCGCGCGTATGTCGCGCGACAGCCGCGCTGCTTATAGTTTCATACTATAAACGTAAGCGCAGCAGCGAGCGGCGCGAAAGTAGCAGTCGTGTTCGCTCAATGCATTCAGTAAGCGCGTGGCAAGCGCCGAACTAGTGTTGCAAGTGTCTACAGACAGAAAAATAAACGAGTTCGACACCGAAAGATGTACCTTTTGTAATCCACTAATACCTCACGCCACACTAATCAAAACCGCGGGGCAGAAGCGCGCTAATGTCGCGCGGCGGCAGCGCCACTGTCGGCTGCTGCCGTTTCATATATATTAAAAGTCTGTTTTTTAATCTCAGATACTAAATCGACAGCTGACCGAATAATGATAGCAGCTTTATTTTTTAGTGTTGTGCTCAAAACTATCCCTGTTGTCGATGAGATGGCTGCTAATCGGGGTGTCACTACTTTGCGACTGCCCCCTTACCACTGTGAGCTCAATCCGATAGGATTGGTTTGGGCAAAGGCGCATGTTGCAAAAAATAATAACAGAAGCTGAAAGAAGTAGGTACGAAGCCTTTTTGAAGAAGGGCTTCGTCAAGTGACCCCTCAGCGGTGGAAAGACTGGATATCATATTATGTTATTGAAGTTGAGACTAAAATGTGTCAATTGGGACATAATTATACATAACCGATCGAATTATTATAAAACTAGGTGACGAATATTTAAGTGATCAATGTTCATCAGAATAAGGTAAAAATATGTTTCATATCATATTATTATAATCAGCCTGTATGGGTCCCACTGTATCTAATATATAAAATTCTCTTATCACAGTATTAGTGCGCATACTTCTCCGAAACGGCTTAACTTATTTTGATAAAATTTTATATTTATTTTCGGTAGGTCTGAGAATAGGTTGTTATCTATTTTTCATGCCCCTATCTGGTAAAACAACGTTTGTTGAACCAGCTAGTGTTAGTATAAATTTCGTCGTAAACTGGTAACTGTATCCGACACTATAGAAACACCAATACTCGATGAACTCTGAGCTTTCAGGGCCGAATTTCATAACACTACAATTTGTAGTTTATTGTGACAGTTCGAGGATTGTAAATAATATATGTTTAGTAAATAAATTATATACATAATTAAATTTTGTATTATTTACTTTGTAATCTGTACTCATGAATGATGTCCTTTAATGTCGTTAACTCTCGATAGTAGTGCACCTCACTATTTTTAAATTGCCATAAACAACAGACTTAGTGTATATTCGATAGGTCTGAGAATAGGTTATCTATTTTTCATAGGCCTAAGAAAAAAAAAATGGCGAAAGTACGTTTGCCGGGTCAGCTAGTAATCAATAATTATCTTATCTTATCTTATCTCAATATATTTGTTACCTATTGTGCACCAGGTAGTTCATACATGATCCTCCACCAAGCATCTTGGCTTGAGTCAGAATTAAGTGTTGGTTCTTCTGCGCCTGACTGGAGTAGCCATCGTCCTCAGCTATGTAAGCCCAGTCCTGTTCACTGTTTGTTATCGCCATAAAAACGGCTGGGATCTGAAAAAGGATTTCAGTATACGTCCTACTAAAGGTAGACTTTCGAGGCAAGCGTCTGTAGCGTCAGTGTCACTGCGTTAGTGGCGCCGCGACAGAGCGTCAGATGAATGTACTATGTAAATGTAGGAAACGGCATTCGAGCGCGGCGGCACTGCCGCCGTTTTACAAGTGTTTCATAATTTTAAATGAAAAACCTTCGTACTAAATTTCATTCGAATGGCTTCAAAAACGGCAAAGTTTCATATTAACTTTGCACCCCCCCTTTTTACCCTCCTAAAGGATGATTTTCAAAAAACGATTTTGCTTGTTTTTCATAACTTTTAATGAAGGACCTTCGTATAGAATCTCATTCGAATAACTTAAAAAACGGCAAAGTGTCATACTAAGTTTGCACCCCCCTTTTTCCCCTTTAAGGGATGATTTTTGGAAAACCATTTTACACGTGTTTCATGATTTTAAATGAAAAACCTTCGTGCCAAATTTCATTCGAATAGCTTCAAAAACGGCAAAGTTTCATATTAACTTTGAACGACTGACGCTCTGTCGCGGCGCCACTAACGCAGTGTCACTGACGCTACAGACGCTTGCCTTGAAAGTCTACCTAGGAGAACCCCTGACACCCGGCCGCTTCGAGTACACGCGCGGAATGAGTCAACTCATTCCGGCACTCGGACTTCGTTCTCGCTAGTAGGTATAGGTACTCATTCGTGGGACTTGTATGGTCTCAGCCTTTGGCCTCGGCCTGGACGGAGCTCGGCCTTCGGCTTCACCGCGATAGGGTTCCTAGTATGCGTTTCGCTGGTGTCAGTCTTCAGTCTCGTAAGTTGTCCCGACTTACCCTAGTAAAGCCGATTTACACTACACTGATTTTGACTAGTCGTTAAGGCTAGCTAACAAATAAGAGGTTATGGGTTCGATTCTCAAAGGGAGCCACAGTACTTTTGTACTATTTGGCCACAGTCTGGGTGTTTTTAGATGTTTGTAATGTCATTGCCTGGTTGACCTAGCACAGGGTATCCTAATTTAGGTCATGTGATTGTGATGTGTGGAAGTTATTATTATTGTTTTTTCTATTACAGCTATTAATACGGCTGCCATCTTCAAATCCTAAATTTATTCTCAAATATCTGCGTATTTTGGAAACACGATGCCTTTTACAGCCCAATTCTAGCGCATGCTCAGTCAGCTGCAGAATTTTTATCGAAAAATGGTAAAATTTTAGGCGGCCATATTGGCGCCGCCGCGCCATTTCAAATTTTGAACAACCGATAATAGATAATTGTTATGCTGGGACCACACCTGCGTCTTAAAACGTAAATTAACACATTAATTACTCCATTACGTAGGTGTGGACAACTATTTAGCGCGTAGTTTAACGCGCTAAGCGATGTTGGCACACTAACGCCGGCCCATTCCGCAGGGCGCATTGAAGTTAAAGCAGCTGCAACTACCTCTAGTGTAGCTGCTTCAACTTCCTTTTTGTGTGTTAACGCGTTACTTTATAACTTTAGCGGTGTTGTAACCTTAGTGTACCCAACACACATTTTTAGTGCCATATTTAACGAGTAGTAGGACATTAACATCAATCTTAACGTTAATGCAGGTGTGGTCCCAGCATTACAATTACATATTAAAGTTTCACGTTATTTTATTAACTTTGAGTACTGTAGAGAATTCTTTTTACAATAACTAGCTGGGGCAGCCGTCTGGTTAGATATTGAAATGATCGAACTAAATTAGCTTAAAACGTCGTTTGGTTATGTAAGCCTGATTGTTTACATTTTCCTGATTTCACGTGTGTGTGATCTACTCTTAAGAGTCTAGATCGCTCTCTCTGTAAGTTATACAGATTGTTTGTTACTTGTTTTACACACGAATAAACAAATTAAATTATTAAAATCATTACGTGTTGAATATCTGGCCACCCCTAGGTAGGCTAGAAGATCGCTGAAAAGATTATAATAAAAATAAGTAATTTGTGTACTTGTCTACGTTGTGGTTCTGTAACAATTCTGTCTACTTTTTTTTCTTTCTTTCTTCTTTAATGAGGACTTTTCAATGACAGCTGTCAGTTGAGTTCATTAAAAAAAACTAGATGGCGCTGCAAGAAGACCAAACTGTCATCATGTTTTTAGGTCTGTGGTTTTAATCGTTATTAATCTGTGATAGTCTAAACATCTCTTTGTAGTCTGTGATCTAAACTAGACTTTGTTTCGAAACTGTTGAAACTTGAAAGTTATCGAAGTATTTTTACTTTGTTTATTACATAAGTACGTGTGTTGTGTCTTTGCTCATGACTAGCCCATGCATTGTGCATTTTTGTAAAAACATAGGACAGGAACCACAGATAAGGAACAGTGATGTCATGGCGTCAGCATCGTCTATCGTCACATGTTTGTGACGTCGCTGTTTCTGGTTCCCACGACACAGGGTATCCTAGTGTGGGGCCAGAAGCAATGTATGAGCCTGTGTGTAAATGTTTATGTGTTTTATCGGTAATTTGCGGTACTATTTTTTTTAATTACTCTGAAAAGCCCTCATTGAAATAATTGAAAGATCGAATGACACACCGCAGTACTCACCACAGACGTGAGAGGTGGATCTCCTCCAGCCTCGACGAGCAAGACTGACCAATTGGAGATCTCAGTGAGTCGGTTCGCCAACACGCAGCCTGCCGTCCCGCCGCCAACAATTATGAAGTTGAAATGGGATGCATCAGTCGTTCACAAATTGTAAAACACTTGTCTATACAGCAAAATATGTTTTATTTTTATTTTGTTAAACTTTAGTTAGCTCCTCTACGTAAGCTGTGTTCACGTGCAGATCAAGCCACATATTATATACTGAAAGTCTACAACAAAATAAAACGACGACAATATTTTATGCTGAATTATTGTTATCTTAATATTATGTAGCTTGAGTTATTTCAGTACTCGTCTCTATACTTTAAGATGCTGTTGCCACACGTTAAAGGATAAGTAATTAAACCATTAAGATCCATCACGATATATTATAACATGCAATGTTACGTATCTGTTGTGTGATGCAATAAATAAAATAAATCATTAATCTAGAACAAAAGTCAGATCTATATCCAGTAGTCGACAGAAGTGGGCTGATGATGATGATAACTTTTAATTCAATAAAATAAATAAATATACATTAATTTTAAAGTAGAACTTTAGCATTCACTAACATATGTTAATGTATTTTATCTGCGTACTAACCTAACAGAATGAGTCTTTGTTACTTGAAATAAATAAATAAATTAAATAACAAAAAATCAGAAAAATCAACCAAGTGCGCGTTGCGTAAGGTGTAGGAGTGTTTTGTACAGAAAAAACAAATTAATTCATTTTATTTTCAATGGAACATTTACAAACAATATACTAACAAAAGCGATGGCTGACTCGAGGCGTTAGGTACTGCGGCGTCTGCGACGCGGGTGGTTGTGCATTCGCCTTAACGTGTTCTTAACCTTATCATTCTGGACATAGGCCACCTCCGTAGATTTCCAAAAAGACCGGTTGGAAGCGGCTTGCATCCTGCCATTTGGATGAGATTTTCTGTCCATCGTGTGGCTGATCGTCCAACGCTGCGCTTGCCGATATGTGGTCTCCATTTGAGAACTTTTCGGCCCCGTCGGCGATCAGTTCTGCGTGCTGTGTGCTCCGCCCAGTGCGACTTCACATTAAGCCCATTACACCATGAAAAAAAATAAGGTATAAGAATAAGGAATAAGAAATAAGGAGCCAGGAATAAGGAATAGCACAGAAATCAATTGTCTTCCTTATTCTTGAATTGTGTCTTGCTCAACGGTGCAGCCATTGCTGGATTCCGCTATTCCTTATTCCTTGTTCCTTATTTTTTATTCCTTATTCTTATACCTTATTTTTTTCATTGTGTAATGGGCTTTACTCTTCCGCTGGGCTATGTCGACGACTTTCGTTTGTCGATCTCATAAATACTCATTACTTATGTTAAGACCTAATTTTGATATTCATTATTGTCCTAATTCATGTCTGCGCTCGCTCGTCGGGAAAAAAACTGAAAATCTGTGTGTTTTGCTCTCGGGCAAATACAGCAGGCACTGAGTTGTGGCCCTTTTGCTTTGCCGTGACACACCCAATATTGGATGTGACTTATTAATACTATACTACTTTACTTTATGTATTTATGTGTTTTTTATGTATGTATATGTGTATTTGTTACTGTTTTGTTATGTTTTGAGTATTGTGCCGTTGCATAAATTATTTCTCTCGTTCTCTCTCTCTCTTCATTATTGATAGTATAGAAAACATCATGGCTCCAAAACCTATCAGAGTGGCTCAACACCGGATACAAAGAACTTTCGCGAGTAGCAACATCGCGTCACAGTGTAGCAAAAATGATAATGAATGGCGACCTTCGATAGGATATGGCACCCGAAGAAGAAGCAAGATATAATTTCTTAGATTTAAGTATTTACGCACCAGGCCTCGTATCCAGAATCGCTCGTAGCCGGGGCTGCCTGAGTGATCTTAAACGATCACTAAGGTTAAGCAACATACGGCGCGTTCAGTCCATGGATGGGTCACCGTCTATGACTAACGCTAGTGGCATTTTTCCGAGCGGTTCCGTGCTTCGCAAGGCACGTAAAGCAGTTGGTGCCGGCTGCCGTCGATAGATGGCAGTCGTTAAGCCAAGTCAGAGGCCTTAAGGCGGCTTGAAAACTTCTGACAGTAAGACCAGCCACTAGTCCTACAAGCGTCCACCAATCCGGACTTGGCCCCCGTGGTGGAGTATCGCCTATACCTTCCTCAGGGAAGAGACCCGTGCCCCTCGGTGGGGACAAAATGAGTTGATGAAAAAAAAAAAACGCACCAGGCTCTTTCGGTGTTATTTATGAGAGCAAGATTCCTTGAAGCACTTCCTAGGATACGGTTTGGATGGTTTGTAGTAAAGGCAAGGCAATTCATTCAAGGTTGCAAAAGCCTTTGCCCAACTTTGATCAACATTAAGGTAGTGTTTTGGGAGTTAAGTTTTGTGAAAGACGCCGCTTTCTTCTTTTTTTATACGACACTGTTTTGTTACGTTTCTTGTCTTGTTGTAGGAAAACAGGACAAGATGGTTGCACGTTGTCTTGTTTTTTTGTTAGCATTCTCGTTAGCATTAGCGTTGTGTAGTTTTTGTGTCACATTTATTGTACAAATACAAAATTCTTTACTTCGTTATCCATTACATCTTAGACTACATACATTGACGGTATCTACTAGTAATTATGAAAATACCTGTAGGAGTAGACACCGCTCTTTATCCTCTTTAGTCTTGACCTTGAAAATAACAACAGTTTTCTATTTTTATTTTGTCGACACGGGACTGAGGAGGTTATACGAAACAACATAAATTTTAGCAAGGATTTTAAATGTGTGTGTGTGTGTGTGTGTGTGTGTGAGAGAGTGTGTGTGTTTTTAATATGGCAAATTAACATTTTTTTATTTTTTTTTAAGATTTACATACATGCACATACATTGCTTCTGGCCCATACTAGGATACCCTGTGTCGTGGGAACCAGAAACAGCGACGTCACAAACATGTAAACATCCAAGACCTAGGTTTCTTTTTTTTCTTGTGCCCAGCCGGGATTCAAACTTGAACTTTTTATCAATCTATCTTGCTCCACGATCAAGCTTCGGTGTGGTTCATTGACTAAATGTTTAAAAAACAGGCTGCCTACTGTTAATTTGTGATGTTATTGGCCACTGTGGAAGCAAGTTGCTGAGGCCAGCGGCGGCGAGCCCCAATGCTGTGGTGATGGCGGCGAGGGCGAACGGCTCCACCGAGTCCACGACCACATTGGTCACGTTGTCGAAAGCGTCTATGTTCATTGTGGCGTACCGTCTGTGGGAAAGTGTTATCTTTATTTTATTTGGCTAAACAAACATCGCTCGTAGTCTGGGCTGCCTGAGTGATATTAAATGATGATGAAGGTTAAGCAACATACGGCGCGTTCAGTCCATGGATGGGTCACTGTCTATGACTAACGCTAGTGGCATTTTTCCGAGCGGTTTAGTGCTTCGCAAAGCGCGTTAAGCAGTTGGTGGCGGCTGCCGTCGATAGATGGCAGTCGTTAAGCCAAGTGAGAGGCCCTAAGGCGGCTTGAAAACTTCTGTCTGTGAGACCAGCCACTAGTCTTACAAGCCTCCACCAATCCGGACTAGGCCCCCGTGGTGGAGTATGGCATATACCTTCCTCAGGGAAGAGATTCGTGCCCCTCGGTGGGGACATAATGGGTTGATGATGATATTTATCCCAAAAATAGGTACCTACTTATTACATAATATGTCTAGGTATGTTTATGTCACTTGTGTATGTTTCTGTTTTGTCTATGTTTATTAAGTGTTGTTACTTGGTGATTGCACAGCAACACCATTCGCTGATAAATTGTGCCCGGATAACGGCGACAGGCTTGCCACTTGTCACGTTTGGGACCTAATAAACTCGGCAAAACGTGGGTCCAGTTCTAGAGACTGGTGCCTCTGCCTACCCCTTCGGGGATAACGGGCGTGAGTTTATTTTTTTTATTTTTTTACTTGGTGATTTAATATGTGGGATATTCGAAGACGTGGTCATATTTGTGTAAGCCAATTGAAAACCTTATAGCAAAGTTTTGGAGGCGCTCAATTTTATTAAATTGCTCTTCAGTCAAGTCAAGATAGCTGGCATCAGCATCAAGGGAGCAACAGAGATTGCGCAAGTGCAGTTTTGGTCGCAGTGGACAGGAAATTCCGTAATCTTCGAGGTTTGCTGGAAGAGAATGCTTCCTGCGTTAAGCACGCCCTTGTAGAAAAATTGGTGCAATAAAGAATTTAATTAATTAATTAATTAATTAACCTTATCAGGGAGGCAGCTGAGGCAAATGTGTGTATTTTACGATCGCTGTAACGCAGTAGATAATGCATCTGCCTACTGTGCGAGAGGTCCTGGGTTCAACCCCGACTGGGGACAAAAAACCCCACAGATCTTGGATGTTTATAATTATGTTTGTGACGTCGCTGTTTCTGGTTCCCGCGACACAGGGTACCCTTTTGTGGGGCCAGAAGCAATGTATGTGCCTGTATGTAAATGTTTATGTTTATGAAAACGTTTTATGTCAAAGAGAAATAGTTCGTATTTACCAGCTGTTATCATTGATCGGTCGCCCCGGTCCGTGGCGTTTGGAACACTGTTTCATATCTCGCTGTTGAACTGCTGTGCATAATCTGAGCCACCTGGGTACTTAAAAGCGTTTTTGTTGACCGACGAACGTGACAGAACCAGCAAACAAGAAAAACAATACATTTAAAGTAAGAATACTTACTTTTATTTTAATTTATAAACGGCGAAAGAAACTGTTCCATTAAAGTGATTACCCAAAAAATATACCGGGTTAAAATTTATACAAATACAAATTATTTATTTACGAAAAAGGTTACAAGTATTATTATTATACTTATACTAAAGAGGGTACACCAAAAATTATTAATATTTATTTTGTTTCTACAAAATTAAAAAAAAAAAAATCTAATTACACTCCTTAGTTTACATACTTACTTCTTATACCACCCAGGTAAAATATGTGAAATAAAAGATTTAAGACTTAAAATTTCGTAACAGTAAAATTTGCTATTTTCGTAATAAATCACGTGGTACTCTAGTGTGGGGCAGAGCAATGTATGTGCCTGTATGTAAATGATTTCTTTATTTCATTTTATTAGGGACAAGAAACAGTTACACAATAGCACATTTAAATATATGGGAAGTTTTCTAAAAAGCTACAATATTAATTTTTTTTTATTAGAAATAAGTTGTTTGGACGTAGGTACTAAGTGTTAATTACTAGTGTAAATTTTAAATTTTCGTAATGACAAATTAAACTTTTGTGATTTCATGTTCCTGCACTATCGAATTAAGCCTCCCCCCACGACTAATCCTCGTTACCTGGTGCGCAGGCCCAGGAACGTTCTAGTCGACCCACCCGATAAGCTCTCATCCGACCTCGACCTCCTCCTGGAGGCCCAGGCCCAGTCAGATGTAGCCCCCGCTCCCAACAGTGTCCCCGGGGACACTACTCTCACTTAATTTTTTTCTTTCTTTCTGTTTCTGTCACTATGTGACGAATCCCCCTAAGCGGTAGCTCTAGTGAGCTCCGCTGTGCGCCCTCCTCGGCCTCGAGGGGGGTCGCTCATGATGTAGGTTTAGGGGTCCTTAGGACCAAACCAGCACCAAGGTGGTGTTCAGTGGGTAGGCGCACTCTGCGAGTCCCACATTGGCAGCACGGCCGGGCCCGTGCTGTGCATGCATGAGCATTCACCACCTCCCTCCCCCGTGTCCTCCGGAGGGTGCCCTTTATAGGGCTAAAAAAAAAAAAAAAAGCGTACTTTTTCTTTCCTATGGCAACCGTCGCGGCGCGCGGACCTACTTATCGACGTTCGGTGCGATCTGTGAGTTATTTTGACATCTCATCTCTGAAATAGTATTTGATACTTAGAATTGTGTTCTTGTAGCTTTAGGGTTGATCTTGTTCCTTTGTCGGGTCTATTTTGCATTTGATTTGTGTAAATTAATGATGAAAAACGAGAATTGTAATTTTGGGTTAGAAATAAATGTTTTTTTTAATTGGAAATCTGCTTATGATTCTACATCAGAAGTGGGATTTCAACTCAACAACTGCCGCTAACCGCTCCGCTAAAATTCATCTAAATCAGTCGACCCAAAGGAATTTGCTCGAACCTAATTACCTACTTTTGTAGTTTACTACGATGATGATGTTTATCTCGGGTTGCATGTACGAGTATGCCTAACACGCATAATTCTCAAGAGAGATCGCGCAGATCGCATCGACGTCGTCGTGAACGGGGTAGATATCGTGAAAAGTTACGATGTTCGACGGCGATCTCGGTCGCGCACACCTTTTATGCGCCGCCGCCATGGCCTATGATCGTGGACGTGACAAATCACGATCACTATTTAAACCCAGAGTATCCATGTCCAGCCCCTAAATCGCTAACGATAAAAAGCTAGACATACTGACGCGGCTAGAACTGATAAAAAATAAATTCACACCTACCCCTATTACGCAATCTGAAACTGACCGACCGTGTTGACCGCGACCGATTTACTCTATGAACCCAGGGCGTTCGCACAATTACTATGTTTCAAACTTTGACCCATCAATCCACGACGTGGACGACTAGTGCGACGAAGTGGAACTAACAAATCGCTGGGATGACCGAGAGTGCTTACTCGTATCATGCTTAGCGGGATGTCTAAAAATCGACGCAATCACGTTGTTAAATGAGTGGGTAACATCTGATAGGTCTTGGAGTAGTTTTTAGTTTGAGTTTAATCCATTATACCCCCGAAAATTGGACTAGGCGACCATACTTTTTGAAACATTGAATACGACGTTTGGCCTCAGGTTAAGTCCTTGTTTATATAGATGACGTGCTTTTAATGAGCACCACAGTGGACATAGGTGTCTACCTGATGTGGGAAGTACTTGTAGCCTTGACTAGGGCGTGATTTTCTATAAACTATTGTGTGTGTGTCTTCCTTATCACTGAGGTTGAATATACTTCGGCGAATAATAAGCCAAGGTCAGGTTAGGCCAAGCCCTTACAAGATTCAGGCTTTAGTGGATTCGCCCTCTTCGGAAAGCGTCAAATAAATTAGCTCTTAAGTATAGCCCGATACTTTTGCAAGTATGTTATGCAACAAAAGCGTTCTTTATTTTCCAATACCCAAAAAGAAAAACAAAACGTTTTGTTCAAATGGGCTCCTGAACAAGAACATGTGTGACAATAAATTATCTCAATTTTAAGTAACAAGCCTGTACTAGCTATTTTTGAGCCATAAGTATGCACAGAGGTCCACAACTACCTACGCCAGGAGCATCGACTACATTTGCAGTACTTTTACAGACCCACTCAGACAGTAATGAGAAAGTTGCAGCGTAGGTACTTCAGTCGGACCACTCAAGGTGCAAAAAGTAGATATCACGACAAATTAATCTGACTTCAGTTGAAATTAATTATAGGCTGTAATGCTCTCAAAGCCACCGAGCGTACGAAGGATCCGTTATCAAGAGTGGCCCCGCTGGTGGATTTACCTTCAGGATTTTACCTTTGAGATAGAATATCGAAAAGGGGTTATGATGTCACACGCCGATTAACTGAGTAGGAACGCTCCTCGTAAGGTGCAGTCGCGAGCGGTGGTATGTGTGCACTGTCACATTTTGTACGACGCGTACACATTTTGTTTTGTACTGCACATGTGTACGGCGGTTGTCCTTGATTGTCTAACCAGTGGTTACATAATTTAGGACAAATTGTCGTGCACTTCTTTCTAGATTGTTTTAAGTTAACATTTTTTGAAAAGTGTGACGGTGTGTATATGTTGTTGCTCGTGACTGTACTTCATATAACTCAACCTCGCAATTGGGCTCAGATAGTACAAGCTGCAGATGAAGAGAAGAAAATTCAGAGAATACAGCCTAGAATCCGATTGCTGTGTTGAGAGGAATGTTCTGTCCTGTGTGTTCTTTTGCTACGAAACCACCGACTTAGCCTGGTTCACGTATTTCATAATCACATTGATTACGACTAGACTTTAGATTTAATTTAAAGCACTTTTGGTTTCAGGGCATAAAGCCAATTGTTAAAGAGTACCACGAGCATTGTCTGATTTGCATCTCGAAAGAACGTTTACCTATAAGGGCTCAACAGTAGAACGTGACTTCATGGGAAAAGCCCTATCAATCCTTTACAGTGGTGCATTCAAGCTTACAGGGTCATCATCATCAACCCATTATGTCAACGGCGAAGGCTTGTGGGACTGGTGGCTGCTCTTACTGTGGGAAGGCAGGTCCTGGGGCCTCTGAATTGGCTTGGCGACTGCCGTCTGTCGAAGGTAGACGGCCCCGCTGCTTGGCGTGCCTTTCGAGGCACGGAGCCGCTTGAAAAGAGTGCCAATAGCGTTGGTCATGCAACGGTCACCCATCCTAGCACTGGACCTGCCATATATTGCTTTGCCTTCGTGATCGTTTGGGATCATTCAGGCGGCCGAGGCTACGAGCCGCGTAGCTGCGAGCTGCTACGTGCTGGGTATCTGAGCCTAAACCCCAGCTGTTTGAGTCTTAAGTTTGTTTTTTTTCTTATAGTTAATGTGTTTCCTAAGCCCTTTACCCCATTAAGTTTATAGACAAGATGTATAAGAACTTTTACTGGTGTTCACAAATGCAGTTCCGCTTTTTGGAGTGCCAAAGATGATTGTAACAGATAGAGGTGAAATGTACCATTCAACTTGATTCCTAGAATTCGAAAAATGTATGGGTTTGGAGATGCACCTCATCACTGCGGAGATGCATCAATCAAACGGACAGGCTGAAAGGTATGCTCGCACTGTTCTCAATTTACTTTGCATTGAGGCCAATCATAGAGAGGCAGCCTGGTCAGAGATGCTGTTTAGACTCCAACTGACCCTTCACGTGAACAGAACTAAGACCGCCGCTGGGTCTAAATGCGGCGACCGCCGTTGTCAGATCACTGGTCCATGAAGTGGCCCTTGAGGATAGACGGGTGAATCGTGAGGCACAGGGAGAGTTATGCCGTTTTTGCGCAGATGACCTGCTAAAACGGAACCAGTCTCGACATGGCGAGTATATGAATCGAAACAGACATCCAGCAGTGGTGTTTGGTGTGATTGACTTGGTTTTTGTGATTAAGTTTCCGCAGACTGTTGGGAAGATGGACTGCGGAATGCGAGGGCTGTACCCGAGGGTCACACGCGCGCTGCCAAATGGGCGGTATGAGCTGCGCCGGTGGGCCGGATCCTTCAGCACAACTACGCAAGCGGCTGCCTAGTGTATGGTGTCCTGGAAAGTTGAGTGGTGTCCTGAGACTTGTGCCGCATTCTTTGAGCGTGGGTATGCTTGCGTACTGTGAGTTGTCTGGACGGCCAGAGGGTCGTTTGGATCTCGATGAGATAGTAGACGGACTGTGGGAAGTCTACGTCAGGTAAACTGCGGGGTACTTGACCAGTCTTACAAAGAGTGGCCATGCCTTTCACCTACAACAGATGTCATTCCTGTATACGTGTGTCATCTAGAGGACGGACTGCGGGACGATCCTCTTGGTGATTTGGTAATCACCCTACACGACGGGTCATGTAGAGGACAGACTGCGGGACGATCCTCTTGGTGATTTACGGGACTACGGGATGTTTTACAAGGCAAACTGCGGGGTGCCAATATAATGTAGAAGACGGACTGCGGGACGCTCCTATCGACAAACAGACTACGGGATGTTTTACAACTAGGCAAACTGCGGTGTGCCAATATCATGTAGAGGACGGACTGCGGGACGCTCCTATTGACAAACAGACTGCGGGATGTTTTACAATTAGGCAAACTGCGGGGTGCCTATATCATGTAGAGGACGGACTGCGGGACGCTCCTATCGACAAACAGACTACGGGATGTTTTACAAGGCAAACTGCAGGACGCTCCTATTGGGGGGCAGACTGCGGCATGCCTGTCCTACACGATTGAGTGATGAAAGACATGGATCGATGTGTTGTCTAATGTTTGAGTGTCGATTTGAATCATGATGTTAAGATTTTATGGTGTGTGATGAATGAAAATTTATGAAGCACCAAGATGATGACTTGGTACCGCATAAATTGTCTAGCTAGTTAGGTACTTAGTTTGGCTGTTTGAGGAATGAAGGAGGCCTTGTAAAACGAGTTGAATGAACGTGTCAGAATAGGCAGATGTAATTGCTCTAGACGCATTAATGTTTCGTTGCTAGTTCCTCAGAAGACTACTCGATCAAAGACACTAGCGCCTCTGTTCACCAAGAGGCAATCGCTGGTCCTTCCCATCGAGCCAACGAAATCTGCGAGGCTCCCATGCAGGGCCTGCCGGGTCTATCCGATCCGGTCGAGGACGACGCATAGTCAGGAGAGGCCGTGTAGGAGTTTTGGTACCTTCCAAGGGATGCGGGGCATGCGATTCTATAAAAGCGCGCGTGACCGAGCGTACTTTTTCTTTCCTATGGCAACCGTCGCGGCGCGCGGACCTACTTATCGACGTTCGGTGCGATCTGTGAGTTATTTTGACATCTCATCTCTGAAATAGTATTTGATACTTAGAATTGTGTTCTTGTAGCTTTAGGGTTGATCTTGTTCCTTTGTCGGGTCTATTTTGCATTTGATTTTTGTAAATTAATGATGAAAGACGAGAATTGTAATTTTGGGTTAGAAATAAATGTTTTTTTTAATTGAAAATCTGCTTATGATCCTACAACCGTGTTAGTGCTCACACTCTTTCGAAACGGTTCGGCCGATTTTGATGAAATTTGGTACCTATAAGCAATAAGGTATATAGATCTGATAATAGGTTGTTATCTAGATTTTAATACCCGTAAATTATAAGGGTGATCCAGTAGAAATTTATCTGGCAAAACACCGTTTCCCGGGTCAGCTAGTGAGTAGAATAGTATATTTCATTATTACGAGTCCGGAAAGTCTATCATTGCAAAGAGTTCCGACAAATGTCTACCCGAGCCGAGGCGCAGCCGAACAAGGAAGTCGGAACAAGTTGCAATGACGGTTCCGCACGTGTAGGTACTGAACAACTATTTTTAATACTGAGTGCGTATACTGAGTTTTGTCGTTCACTTTCGATAGCAAGAGCGTTTGCGTTTTGCATAGGAGTGACAAAGCGCGCCATCTATTTGTCTCTTTGTTACTCCTATGCAAATCGCAAACGCTCTCACTATCGAGAGTGAATGAAAAAACTCAGTATAAGCACTCAGTTGCGAAAAAGTTAAGCAATTTATTAAAGAACATTTTTGGAAAATGGCGCCAACCGTAAAAGAATATACCTACGCAGAGAGTTTTTTTTCTTCACCCATTCTGGGTAGGCAAAGGGAACTATGCCCATACAGCCAAGTCCAGCAGATTTTTTTTATTAATATGAAATGAAAATGAAATTTAATGAGATGAAATGAAATGAATCATAAAAACTTCTATGAATTGTTTTTTAGTAAAAACTTCGTGGTTGGTTTTTTTCTTTTTAATAGACATTATTTTGACAGTTGGTAAAGAGAACGCACGAGTTCCAAAAAGGTAAAGAAAAAGCTCGAGTATGTAATAGCCCACATCCCGAACACTATTCGTCCCTGCAATACGCCACTTTTTGAGCAACTGTATTAAAAAATAAATATTAACAAATAAGCGCCCGCGGCGCGCGCCCGGAACGCTGCGCTTTGGGCGCGCGTCGAGCGAGCGTTAGACGCCTATCGTACGCTCGTCAATTATGCTAGGATGAACACACTTTTCTAATCCGCGAAGGAGGGGCGCGCGTCGCGTGCGCGCGTATGACGCCCGCACCACGGACGCGGACGCTTGATGTAATCCGTTGCATAGAACTTCATACAATTTTGAATATAGCGCGTATCGTACGCGCGCCTCAGGCGCTTTCTATGACTAGTCCCTTACAGATGAATCGCTCGTAGCCCGGGCTGCCTGAGGAATAGCTCGTAGGCCGGGCTGCCTGAGTGATCTTAAACAATCACTAAGGTCAAGCCACGTTTGGCGCGTTCAGTCCATGGATGGATCACCGTCTATGCCTATTGGCATTTTTCCGAGCGGTTCCGTGCTTCGCAGGGCGCGTTAAGCAGTTGTCAACAGTTATAAGCAGACCCGTCCGCCTAGGTTAGGTTGGTAGCCATATCATCATCATCAACCCGCCCAGCCTACGTAGTGGGTTGATGATGATGATATGTATAATAGGTAAATGTTTTTCTTCTTTCTCTGAAAGTGTTTATTTTTTATATAAGTTCATTCAAATATCTGACAGGGGCATAGAGTATATATGTATTATACTTCAATGTTTAGGTACTTAACTAAAGGTAAACAATCTTGATACGCCTTTTTATTGAAATTTACACTTATTAAACCAAAATCCTTACAATTACCGATTCAATGTGAAATTAAATGTAATTACATAAAAACACATTTAATTTATAAAATTTTGATTTAAAAAGTGTATGTTTACGACAGAAGACTTATCTAGATTGTTTACCTTTAGTTAAGTACCTAAACATATGGAATATAATTAAATTCGATTATTTTAGAGAAACTGTCTTTTCATAAATATCACTGCTCATATGTATGATAAGCATTCATTTGAATCCTCGCAAAAATATAAATAGGTACATCAGATACACAGAGGTTACATTCTACAGCTGTGAACATACGGCATTATAGTTATTGAGTGTTTTTAAAATAAATTACAGTATGTAATCTTAAAATATACGTACCGTAACCTAAATTCAATGCCGTAACCAATCAGTGAATAGATTATCCACTAACTGACAAATACCCGTAAAACAGGTTTAGACAAGTGGTAATAGACTGGTGTATTTAAAAATAGCAACACGTTTTCTGCATAATTACTGAAATTTCTCGCAGGAAAGTTATACTCATGAATGTATTGAGGTTATAACATAATTTGAATATTTTTTGCAAAAATTTATCTACAGAGTGACTTCTTACGCGTTCGACGTTTTTCAGGAGCATTTTAACCATGATTTAGAAGCATAATATAGCCCTAGGATTAAAAAAATAGCCTCTATAGTACATTACTGCAGCGGCCAGTAAAAGAGGCATTGATGGACGAACGTGGCAATGTGGGCCGAGGCGAAGCTTTCGAAATTTTCAAAATTACTTCAAGATCCAAAGTTAAACACGAAAACTAACAGTCGTTCAATATTTTGAACCCGGTATATTTTTTGGGTGATCAATCACTTTAATGTAACAGTTTCTTCTATTGCATTTATACATAAATATATTGCATACGGTCGCAACTTGTACTCGTTGTAACGAGTTCAAAATTAGCAATAGACAGTAGTAATTAGTAATAGACAAATAGTAATAGACAATATAATAATAGTAATAGACAAATAGTAATTACTTAATTCTCCATTCTATACAAACGTTAAGAAAACCCGCACATTTATAACTCTCACAGAAAAACATATTTTCTATGCTTGTCCCCAGCACCAATGAGCCGTGGTTGCAAAGAAAAATAAGATTAAACTGAAAGGAAATTAGGTCGGTTTTGCTGTGAGCGTTTCTAATTTGAATTCGCTTCAGACATGAAATTGGTTCCGTTAAGGAGGTAGGAAATGTTTCACTCACCAGTAGTCCCTTTTAAACTTTGATAGAATTTTATATCATCCTCAACCCATCATGTCCCCACCGAGGGGCACGGGTCTCTTCCCGAGGAAGGTATGCCATACTCCACTTACATACTTATATACTTTTAGCTTAACACAAAATATAATTAGTTACTTATGTTTTATTTTGTATTACCAAGTATTACTTATAGGAACCAAAACGCTATTATCATGTTAGCAATTTATTGAATATTATGGTAATGCTAGTTTTTTGCTGGCAATCAGTTGTTGTCCGACGATGAGTATTTGATTGATGTACTACAAACAAAACAAAACAAACATTTTCATACAGGCACATACATTGCTTCTTTTCTTTTTCTTTTCCAGCCTGGGTTTGAACCCGGGACCTCTCGTAGGCAAATGCGCTAACCGCCGCATCTGAGGCGCGCCACAGAGGTCGTCTACATAAATATACTACAGTAGCTTTCGCCCGCAACTCCGTCCGCGTGGACTTTAGATCAAAATTTTGGAACCCCGTTCACTCCCTTAATGGTAAAATTTAGAAAAACGGCGAAACACGTGTTCAATCAATTGTGTTGAAGAGTAATTATTTTAAGTTTCAAGAAAATTAGTCAAAATTCTTTATACCTCCCATACAAATTTTGGCAACCCTATTCGCCCCTTTAGGGGTTTAATTTAAAAAAATCAGAACTTACTCCTTGCCTACATTATATATAGACCCTCTGTGCAAATTTTCAGCTTCCTAGGTCCAACGGCTTGGACTGGGCGTTGATGAGTGAATGAATCAGTCAGTTAGGACTTTGAATTTTATTTATAAAGAAGAATAGAAGATATATAAATACCTCGTTCCCGAGATTTATGGCAGTGCCAGACAGACACAGGGACGGACGGACCCATAACAAGGTGATCCTATGAGGGCTCCGTTTTTTCCTTTTGACGTATGGAACCCTACAAGATATTTTTTTTAAAACAGGTTGCAGAATCTGCTTAACTAGTCTGTGGCCAAGAGTGAGAATCGCTCGTAGCCTGGGCTGCCTGAGTGATCTTAAACGATCACTAAGGTTAAGCAACATACGGCTCGTTCAGTCCATGGATGGGTGAACGTCTATGACTAACGCTAGTGGCATTTTTCCGAGCGGTTCCGTGCTTCGCAAGGCACGTTAAGCAGTTGGTGCCGGCTGCCGTCGATAGATGGCAGTCGTAAAGCCAAGTCAGAGGCCTTAGGGCGGCTTGAAAACTTCTGACAGTAAGACCAGCCACTAGTCTTACAAGCCTCCACCAATCCGGACTTGGCCCACGTGGTGGAGTATGGCCTATACCTTCCTCAGGGAAGAGACCCGTGCCCCTTGGTGGGGACATAATGGGTTGATGATGATGATTATATTTCTATCTTTCTTGTCTTGGCATAGTAAAGAAGGTTTTAAGTGTCGTACCTCCATGGTACCACCCTGATTCGAAACTAAATTCTCATTTCAGCTTTAATGGAAAAGTGGTAAAATAATCGTGGTGGGTAGCTCGATACGTTTCTTTTCTTTACATTTAGTTTTGATTTTAAGTTAATTAATAGGCACTTAGGATTGTTCTTTCAGAGCAACTAAACTACTACTTTTCCACTATTGGGGATCATCATCATCAACCCATTATGTCCCCACCGAGGGGCACGGGTCTCTTCCCTGAGGAAGGTATAGGCCATACTCCACCACGGGGGCTAGTCCGGATTGGTGGAGGCTTGTAAGACTAGTGGCTGGTTTTAATGTGAGAAGATTTCATGCCGCTTTAAGGCCTCCGACTTAACTTAACGACTGCCATCTATCGACGGCAGCCGGCACCAACTGCTTAACGTGCCTTGTAAAGCACAGAACCGCTCGGAAAAATGCCACTAGCGTTAGTATAGACGGGCACCCATCCATGCACTGTAGGCGCCCTAGGTTGCTTGACCTTCGTGATCGTTTAAGATCACTCAGGCAGCCGGGGCTACGAGCGATTCAAAATTACTAAATTAATATTATAAAATTTCCCGGTATCATCATTATGTCCCCACCGAGGGGCATGGGTCTCTTCCCTAAGGTAGGTATAGGTCATACTCCACCACGGGGGCCAAATCCGGATTGGTGGAGGCTTGTAAGACTAGTGGCTGGTCTTACTCTCAGAAGTTTCCAAGCCGCCCTAAGGCCTCTGACTTGGCTTAACGACTGCCATCTATCGACGGCAGCCGGCACCAACTGCTTAACGTGCCTTGCGAAGCACGGAACCGCTCGGAAAAATGCCACGGCGTTAGTCATATATGGTCATCCATGCATGCACTGAAGGCGCTCTAGGTTACTGAACCTTCATGGTCGTTTAAGATCACTCGGGCAGCCGGGGCTACGAGCGATTCGAAATTACTAAATTATGTGGCACACCCATATCCCAAAATCTGTCGAATTAACTTTTTCTTGGCAACCTTCTTCACCGAGGCATAGATCAGATTGGCCACGACTAATTTCTGCTACAAATAGGCAATTTGGTGCGATCTCGCTTGGGCATCTTTACAGCTGTCGATTTTCACAGTTTTTTATTAATCGACTTTAAAGAACTAATTTCTAAATTCATCGAGATGTTTTTTTATGAATGATCATTGATTACCCGAAACCTTGAAAAAAATATTTTGTTTTGTTTGAAACGGTGGACTTTTCAGATGGTCGTAAAAACTCGAAGAATTGTGAAATTATTTTGTTTTGTTTGAAAGGGTGAACGACTTTACAGGTGGTCCTATAATCACCAAGCCATGATCTGATGATGAGATCCCTGGGGGAATCGAGGGAAATCATTCTTTCCTTCTCATAAAAATTGTGTGGTGTAAATATCTCCCAGTATTAATGGATAAATGATAGGGGTCGAAGATCCAATCGAAATGTCTACGGTTGCAGTAATGGTGACTGCCTGGTTGGGCCAGCGGTTAACACGCTTGACTACTAAAACAGAGGACGTGAGATCGATTCCCACTAGAACAATACAATATCAATACAGTTGTATCTAAAATGCACCATTTCTGGAGGTTTTGGAATGATTAATCCAAATAAAGTTCGTGTTTTACTTTTTTAATACAGAATAATAATACATTTTAAGTTATATATATCCAATATATCTTATCTGACATATACAATTCTCGTGTCACCGTGTTAGTGAGCATACTCCCCCGAAACGGCTTGGCTGATTTTGATGAAATTTTTAACTATATTTGGTAGGTTTGAGAATAGGTTGTTATCTATATTTCACAGCCCTAAGTCCCTATAAATAATTTATACGGCGAAACAACGATTGCCGGGTCAGCTAGGTTTTTTATAAAAAAACTCCCACAAAATAGAATCACTTGACTTGACCCCAATCTAGGATACTCTGTTACCATAGACTAGGTCAGGACATTTATCATAGTCCGTGTGGACTTTCTGGTCTTCCATCGGACGCGTCCCCCGGGTGGCGGATAGGGGAACGCCCTCCAGATATGGGGGGTACCAGCTTCGGCCGGCGCGGACCAAAACCAGAGGGAGGGGGACGTCCAGTGGCTTGCGCTGCTGGATGTCCCGCGGGGTCCACTATGGGCCCCGCACCCGTAACCCCACACTGAGTGGGGCCGGGGGCCTTTGGGCCGCGAGAAGACAACCTCTATAAAAAACACACGGTGGGGGCCCTCCTCTATGTCCCTCTGTTCAGCAGAGGGCATAGAGGAGGTTGAGGGAGGGTCACAGACGGCAGGTTGGGGGACCTGCCATCCGACGTCGTGACGGGAGAAGGGGGTGGGGGGCCCATGCCCCTTCTCCAGTGAGGGTGGGCCCGACTCCTTGCGAGTCGGGTCGACGTCGCCGGGGCGCCGCTGTCGCATTCGCGTTATGGTTTCACACCACTTGCGAGATCCGGCGGCGCCCCATTGCACGAGCGACAGGACGGCCCCCGGGGTGTTTTAGGAGGTATGCCTCTCCTATTATTAGGAGAGGAGAGTCCGACACACGGCCGTCGCCCTCCCCCAAGGGTGGCGGTTATGGTGCACAAAGCATTTCACCCCGTTAACATAAAAAAAGGACATTTATCATAGGCCTTCGCGTCCGTTACGGACGATTCAAGCAGTGTCTAAGGACCCTTTAGGCCACGTGGTCCCTTTTTTGAGTGACTGAAAAGTCCAATTCGAGAGCGGCAGCCCCTACCGCATGTAGGACATACATAATATTATTATAAAGAGAAGGTCCGGAGTCGGGTCAGTACGGATTTGGTGCCTCCTGGCTCTGACATTACAAGCATGGAAATACACCCAGACTAACTACAACTTATAAGATGAAGATGGTGGTCATCTATTTTAAAATACATCAAATCGAAGGCTAATCAAGCAAATTATTAAACTGGCCCTTGAACTTTTACATAAACGGCTGTATGTATGAATCACTACTACCAATTTCGTATAGAAATTGGAACGGTGAAAGGGTTTAAAAATACTAAACCAATTACTACGGCCCATTTGCCGTAAAAAATCCGGCTTGAAGGACCACCACCGGTTAGCGGCCATGTTGATGACGTCATAATTCCGAAATACCCCACTTCAGTTATTCATAGCGGACACTCTGCAATTTTACGGCTACGGGACGCGAATGTAGTGCTGGGACGATACTGTTCATTGTAATCGATATTTTTCTAAAGAAAATAATAATAAGAATAAATAATAAAAAAATTAACTCACGCCCGCTATCCCCGATGGGGTAGGCAGAGACACCAATCACTAGAACTGGGCCCACGTTTTGCCGAGTTTATTAGGTCGCAAACGTAACAAGTGGCAAACCTGTCGCCGTTATCCGGGCACAATTTATCAGAGAATAGTGTTGTTGTACAAATAAATAGTACAAAACTAAAAGTCATTGGTACATGCGTGGTTCGAACCCAGACCCTTATGATCGGAAAGCAAGGGTCAACCCCACTACGCCACCACCGCACAGAAAAGAAATAGTAATAACTAGCTAGCTTCGCGTGGACCTTAGTTCAAAATTTTGCAACGCCGTTCTCTCCCTTAAGGGTTAAATTTTGAAAAACGGCGAAACACGTGTTCAATCAATTGTGTTGAAGAGTATTTATTTTAAGTTTCAAGAAAATTAGACAACATTCTTTATACCTCCCATGTAAAATTTGGCAACCCTTTTCGCCCCCTTAGGGGTTGAATTTAAAAAAATCCGGTCTTATTCCTTGCTTACGTTATATATAGACCGTCTGTGCAAAATTTCAGCTTCCTAGGTCCAACGGCTTGGGCTGGGCGTTGATGAGTGAATGAATCAGTCAGTCAGGACTTTGAATTTTATTTATATACTAGCTGTTGCCCGCGACTTCGTCCGCGTGGGCTTTGGTTGAAAAAAGTGCCCCTGCACTGATATTATATCGTTAATTAAGTTAGTCAGCTTCTCCGTACGAAATTTGCACCACTCTTTTACCCCTTTAAGGATTGAATTAAAAAGAATGGATTACGGAATAATCATTATTAGGAGCTTATAACCCAAATACAACATTTTATGGAAAAAAACTTGAAAATCAGAGAACTTTCATACTTTTCTGCACTTCCTTTAAGGGATAATTTTCGGAAAAATGTTTTACACGTCTTTCATGTCTTTCAATGAAGGACCTTCATGCAGAAAACGGCAAAGTTCCATACTAACTTTGCACTCCTCTCTTACCCCCTTATGGGATTATTATTGAAAAACTATTTTACATGTGTTTCATGACTTTTAATGAAAAAGTTTTATTCTGAATTTCATTCGAATAACTTCAAAAACGTCAAAGTTTCATACTAACTTTACACCCCTTAAGGGATGATTTTCGAAAAACTATTTTACATGTTTTTCATAACTTTTAATGAAGGGCCTTCATATTGAATCTCATTCGAATAACTTCAAAAACGGCAAAGTTTCATACTAAGTTTGCACCCCCTTTTTTCTCTCTTAAGGGATGATTTTTAAAAAACTATTTTACACGTCTTTCATAATTTTAAATGAAGAACCTTCGTAACAAATTTCATTTGAATAACGTGAAAAACGGTAAAGTTTCATACTAACTTTGAACCCCCATTTTACCCCCTTAGGGGATGAATTTCAAAAAATCCTTCCTTAATGCACCCCTACGTTACAAAAGGAATTCCTGTGCAAAATTTCAAGTTTCTAACTTTTATAGTTTAGGCCTTGCGTTGATATGTCAGTCAGTCAGTCAGTCTGTCAGTCAGTCAGTCAGTCAGTCAGTCAGTCAGTCAGTCAGTCAGTCAGTCAGTCAGTCAGTCAGCTTATCCTTTTATATATATAGATATATAATAGAAGATAATATGGCTGCTAATGAGCAGCCTAATACGCCTGAAAGGATAGTGGGAACTATTGGGCAAGGACCTCTCAAAGGAAGAGTATAGGCTTTAGTTACAACGCGTGCCACCGCGGATTCACGATTTCAAGCGCTGATAGAATAAGTGCAGAGTGAATAGCTCAGACACTCAGACTTCTTCACGATGTTTTTCTTCAGCGTTAGCGAGTGGTATTGCTACTATAAATAAGTGACTTCATCAATGTACATAACTTAGAAAACTAAGTCAGCAGGTAAACTTTCAAGCCCATTGTTTTAGCCCCTGGGCTACCACCGCTTTTCTCGATGTTTTTCATGCTAAACAAACACTAAAGAATTTCGAAGAATCTTTTCAACACTACGAATATTTTTTACGAAAGTATCAAGTCTATAAAATCAACTGCTTATGTTTCAAGGCAGTAATTGAAATACAAAGTTATATATTTTTTAGTATTGCACATGTTCAAAGAACCGTATACATTTTTGACAATCTTTAAAAAAATAATTTATTTGCTATCCATTTAAAATTTACGCTGTCACAATATATAAAAGTACTAGAATAAAATTATACTTGTAAGTCAAGAGGTGACCACCATACAGGACAACGTATTTAGGCTACTATTTTGATCGATAACGAAAAACTAACCTTTGACGCCCATCTCTACCCCTGAGCTCGTCTGCCGTGCATACTAGAGGCGCGTCGTAGCACGATAAAATATTCAGTAAAATGTACTGGATTTAACACTGCGCTGCTTTATACTACGTGCTACCATCGCTGTTTATATTAATGTACTGTTAGAAACACCCACCGTAAAAACCTTCACAGGAAACCCGCGAGGTGATAGACATCAGATTAAGATTCAAATTGAATGGTCCAATTCAAGAAATCACTAAGTCCAATTTCATAGATTTGCAAAACGACGCAAGTCCAAAAATCATCAGTTGGACTTACGTCGTTTTTCAAATGTATGAAATTGGAAAGTAAAAAAAAAAACGTTACTATACAGGAATCGTTCGTAGTCTGAGTTAAGCAGTTGGTGCCGGCGGCCGTCGATAGTTGGCAGTTGTTAAGCCAAGTCAGAGGCCTTAGGGCGGCTTAAAAACTTCTGACAGTAAGACCAGCCACTAGTCTTACAAGGCTCCATTAATCCGGACTTAGCTCTCGTAATGGAGTATGTCCTATACCTTCCTCAGGGAAGAAACCCGTGCTCCTCGGTAGGGTCATAATGGGTTGACGATACACATGATACATGTATGAGTTTTAAAACGATGTCCCTCTTTAAATTATTAATTTAGTAATCGACACACACGTATCCAGGACTCTGTTTGCACAACTCTGGCAATTTCCTCATTGTCCCTTAGAGCCATCGCAAACAGGGCGACTTGTCGCCGCGTCAAGTCGCCGCGTTGACACGACGTTGTCATTTGCTTCCGAGTGCTTATACTGAGTTTTTTCATTCACTTTCGATAGCGAGAGCGTTTGCAATTTGTATAGGAGTGACAAAGCGCGCCACCTAGTTCTCTCTTTGTCACTCCTCCTCCTTTTCGTCGCGACTCCGCGACTCTGACGCCAAGTGTGCGGAGATTCGAACAAAATATGTGAAAATTGACGGCCGTAGCCTTTCGTCGCGTCTAGTCGCCGTCGCCTGTCGCGTGTCACTAGTGTGCACCTAGGCTTAATTGATTCAGGTGCGTTTGTTTAAGCCAAATTGCTTATTTAACTACAGCTACATTATTGAATAAATTAATATAATTATGTTTATTTTAAGACGAGCAACCGACGACGCGAGCTCCGTCTCTACTCACCATGATTAAGCTCCGCAAATCAGAACGGAAACCTGGTCGGACTCTAATGATAAAAAATCAAGTAAGTGTTGAATCTGGAATAAAGTTAATAATGTTTATTTCACATAATTATGCCTTGTGATTTCAGGGCCAAAAATACTTACATTTTGTTTCATTCGGTTCGGTTTTGGGTGTTACCAAATTTAATGTTTTGAACTATGTACGTTCACCTTACATAGTACTTACTAACATAATAATATATAACTAGTGTTTCTCAAGTAAGTAAATCGATGTATTCTTATTGAGAAATAAATTTCTTAAATCACAAATAAACATCCACATACAGGCACACAAAAAGTTATACTGATGAATGCTACAGATTGTATGAAAATATTGAAAAAAGTAACCAAGTGCGATAGTAGGCCTCCTGGTATCAAATCATTGCTTCTGGCCCCCATCACAACGAAATCATATCACTGCAAAACAGTGACATTACAAACATGTAAACATTCAAGACCTGGGTTTTTTGTCCCCAGCCGGAATTTGAACCCGGGACCTCTGACCGTGGCAGGCAGATGCGCTAACCGAGGTCGTCACCATCGATAAAATGTGTTGGATTTTCTTGAATTAGTGAGACGAAGAATGTGCTATGACAAGCAAACACCTTAATGGGTATAGAATACTGTCAATACTTTTTTTTCATATATTTTCATGTAGTCTTGCTTGTTTCTTCGTATTAAACTATTTTAAGTATTAAATCTATTCTGTACATAAGTATTATGTTCCTTAAATTTCTTTATCGTTGTACCACACCGCGGTCTGTGACGCTCGCGGAGTAGGTATCTTTTGGCACTGACTGAAAATCAGCGCTGAAGGCTTGTCCTTCAGCATAATGCTGAGTCAGCTACCATTTGTAACAGCAGTGACACGCCGTGACCCTTAGTTTCCTCCTGTTTTCTTCTTATTTTTTGTTTTGTACAATTTTTTTTATTGTATTTAAATTTTTGGATTTATTTTGTTATTGTGGCGTGTGTTCTGTTTTATAATAAATTTTTTCTTCTTCTTTTTCTTCATATAAATCGAAGCTGAATGAATGCATTGTGCAGTTGAGAGAGTTAAATAAAATTGTTCTCTACTTTTCTGTGCCTTATCGAGACAAAAAAAATAATTATAATATTTCACACTTTTTAGGGCTCCGCAGTCGATAAAGGACCCTTAAAGTTTCGCTATGTCCGCCTGTCTGTCTGGCATACATATATGAATTGAGGCGTGGAATTTACAAATGGGCAAATACAAGTGCCAATAACATCCAAATTTACTTTTTGCGTTCAATCGTACTAAGTTGGGCTCAAAGACATTTATTTCTTATAAAGAACTTACAGTTCACTTAATTAATGGGAAAAACAAAAACTTAAAATTAGCTTAAATTATACGGCATGCATTAAAGTAGCATAAATTTTTGCATGTAGCTTGAGTTTATTTTTAAAAGCGTTTTTATTTTCTGTATCTTATTTTATTTCCTTTACTTCAGGTGGTAAGTTATTATACAGTTGGACACCTTCATACATGACATTTCTTATATCATATTCAGTTCGTGGTGTTCTTAGTTTAAGTTTATTTTTGCATTTGCTTCTTAGGCTAAATTGCGGTGATTTAACTCTACTTATTTCTATATTAGTGTGTATGTCTTTTTTGAGTATTTTTTTTTATAAGTATGCATGTTTTATATAGATATAGTTGACGGATATTAAGTAGTTTTGTCATTTAGTATAACGTTTTTGTTGTGGTGTCATATTTGTAGTTGAATAGGATTTTGATGAATTTATTTTGTGACCATTTGATTGTTCAGTAGCCATTTCATTTCAAAAGTGCAAAGTGCCTAAAAACTAAGCTTTTTAAATTACTGAGCTTGTAAGCTTGTTTCAAAATATCCTAATAAATGGTGATTCAGATACTAATCAATTTTTATTTAATTTGAAAATAATTGTGATTTGGCACTTAACCCATTTCATCGCTTATACTTCAACACCGCGAACATGCATTTAGACAACTTTGCAGGAGACGCATAAACTTAATGATTTCTTTTCTAGAATGAAATAAATGACAGTAAAATAAATAAGCCGAAAATTTTGAATTTGACTGGCGCCAAACATGCGCGGGACGACTCTCTATCCACAACTCTATCACTAAGTTTCTACTAATGGTAAAAAGCATATTCGCGCTGTTGAAGTATAAGCGACGGTTTGTAAATTCCACGCCTCATTTATATCGACAAAACGGTAGAACCCTTAAAAAGCTTTTTTACTGAACTCCCTTATCTCTAAATTAAAGATGCAATTTTCCCATGCAACAAACGTTTTATAGGTAACTAACTGTTGCCCGCGACTACGTCCGCGTGGGCTTTAGTTGAGTAAAGAGCTTGAAAATAAGATAGGGATACTTTTAGCGCATGCGAAAGAGCTTTCATACTAACTTCGCAACCCCCTCTTACACCCTTAAGGGATGATTTTTGAAAATATATTTTACCTGTGTTGCATGACTTTCAATGAAGGACCTTCATGCTGAATTTCATTCGAATAACTTCAAAAATGGCTAAGTTTCATACTAAGTTTGCACCCCCCTTTTTCCCCCTTAAGGGATGATTTTTAAAAAACTATTTTACACGTGTTTCATAATTTTAAATGAAGAACCTTCGTACCAAATTTCATTCGAATAACTTCAAAAACGGCAAAGTTTCATACTAACTTTGAACCCCCATTTTACCCCTTTAGGGGATGAATTTTCAAAAATCCTTTCTTAATGCTCCCCTAGGCTCCCTAAGGAACTCCCATGCCAAAATTCAACCCCCTAGAGTAGTTTGGGCTCTGCGTTGATTCTAAGCCAGTCAGTCAGTCAGTTTCTTCTTTTATATATTTAAAATATAATAAAGAAGAAGATGGTACGGAACCCTTTGTGCGCTAGTCTGATTTGCACTTGGCCGGTTATTTTCATTATATTCAATGACGTAGCTTCAAATATACAGCATGGCCGGCTACATACAGTCGGAATTCCGTTTCGGGATTTCATTTTGGGATTCCGATTGCAATTGAAACTAATGGCACAAAATTTCAATCGGAAAACTGCCTTATGTTGTATATGTTAAGCCGCATCCACATTTGTAGCATCTTGACGTATCACGATCAGTCGTATCGTATCGAGTATTTGTATCATAAATATAGACGCTCATTTTGTCCACGTCGTATTATTAAGGCGTATCTTGTAAAAAACGCGTCCATACTTATCAAATGCTGTATCATGTCAGTGTATGATGACGAGATGTATCAAGATACGCAGTTAGTGTGGATCGGGCCGTATCAGATACGGCGTGTATCATTAACGGGTATCATCTTGCGTCCAAACTAGCGATCATGATACGCGCCGAGGCCACGCAACGGAGATATGACACACCGATATGCTACAAATGTGGACTTAGCTTTAGGTCCATAGGTCTGAATGAATTTAGTGCGTTCGAAATTCCACCCGTTTGTGGCCGACCTAAATACCTAGATTTCAAATCGTCGGTCGGAATCATTACCGGAACATTTCCAAAACCACGATTTTTGATATTTCCGAATCACTAACGGTACAAATCAAATGATTTTTTTATCCGTCACAAAAATAAAAATTCCAGTACAGAAACGATGATTATACTATCATCATCATCAACCTATGATGTCCCCATCGAGGGGCACAGGTCTCCTCCCTGAGGAAGGTATAGGCCATACTCCACCAGAGGGGATAGGCCCGGATTGGTGGAGGCTTGTAAGACTAGTGGCTGGTCTTACTGTCAGAAGTTTTCAAGCCACCCCCCACCTATGACTTGTCTTAACGACTGCCATCTATCGACGGCAGCCGGCACCAACTGCTTAACGTGCCTTGCGAAGCACGGAACTGCTCGGAAAAATGCCACTAGCGTTAGTCATAGACGGTGACCCATCCATGGACTGAACGCGCCGTATGTTGCCTAACCTTAGTCATCGTTTAAGATCACTCAGGCAGCCCGGGCTATTCAACAATATACTGCAACGTATGAACATTTTTGAAATCTTTAAACGTATTACTCAACACAGAATATTTTGAAATGTACCGTTAATGTTTCCGACCGATGAAATTACGATACATGCAAACGTCTGTGAATCACTCAATTCCTGGAATTTTTCTTCGTTTACCTTTAATGAACTGTGTGAAGTTATTTTAGCTTACCTCCTCAGAAAAGCGTTTACGGTAGATGAGAAATCAGCGAAGGAAGTATTTCTCGTCTCAAATAACTCTAGTACAACGCTGACAGAGTTGACAAAAAACAATGTAAACATTCCTATACAAGCGCATACATTGTTTCTGGCCGCACACTAGGATACCCTGTGTCGTGGGAACCAGAAACAGAGACGTCACAAACGTGTAAACATCCAAGACCTGGGTTTTTTTTGTACCCAGCCGGTGGTGTAAAATTATGCGGTGTTGTGTGCTAAGCGACGACCAAAAGTTAAGGATTGTGCTCATTAAAACAGCCATGAATCTTTCAACTCGGTAGATATACGCTTTGCCAAATTATAAAGAGATGCCCGGAAGACTTGCGGTGCGTTCAGTGTGAAAGGAAATTCCGATCTGAAGAAGGCGCGGTCTTTATGCGAGGCTCTCGAATTAATTTAGTAGAGTATGTTATGAAACAGAGGGTGATTACGGCGGCAATCATGAACTGTAATATTAGTACTTGTTTGGACGCGATTAATTTGTTGACCGCTGAAGAATGTTTACTGCGCTCGCAGTTTGAACACGTTAGGTTGAAAACGCTCATACAGACAGGTTCTGTACAGACAGAATCGCTCGTAGCCTTGGCTGCCTGAGAGATCTTAAACGATCGCGAAGGTTGGGCAACATTGGGCGCGTTCAGTCCATGTATGGGTGACCATCTATGACTAACGCTAGTGGCATTTTTCCGAGTGGTTCCGTGCTTGGCAAGGCACGTTAAGCAATTGGTGCCAGCTGCCGTCAATAGATGGCAGTTGTTGAGACGGTTAGCCAAGTTGGTTGGTTTTTTTTACCGTAGTTAAATGTCCTGTGGCAAGCACGTTAAGCCGATTCGGAGGCCAGGGCGGCTTGAAAACTTCTGATAGTAAGGCCAGCCACTAGTCTTACAAGCCTCCACCAATCCGGACTTGACCCCCGCGGTAGAGTATGGCCTATACCTTCCTCAGGGAAGAGACCCGCGCTCCTCGGTGGGGACATAATGGGTTGATGATGATGATTTTTTTTGTCAAGTCAAGTACTGAGTTATGTGAATGAAAATCGTGATTAAGCACATACTCTCTCTCTCTCTCTCTCTCTCTCTCTCAGAGAGATACGTACAGTCTGTTAGCTTTTAGAATATACCTCGGGCTCTAAAGTGGGCTTCGGTTTTTTCCGAAAGCACACGAGTGTAATACTACTTCCTGCTCTGTATGAGACTTTTTTTCACTATTTTGAAAAGGTATGTAAAGTTTTAAATAACAATACAAAATAAACTTTACCTTATTGCAATATAATCGGTTTTTGATTGCTCAGTTGAGGTATATTCTAAAAGCTGACAGACTGTATATAGGTGTCTACGTCTTTAAACGTGCCCTACAGTGGGACGCATATTACCAATCCATGTTTTCTCTGAAAGAGTAACTTACTCTGTGCATGAGCTTTCACATTATAAAGTAAGTAGGTTGAATGCTTTGTTCTGTGAAACGTTTTATTTACATTGAAACGCGATGATAAGCAGGAATATTTAAAACTCATTAAGTGTTCGAATCGCTTGTAGCCTGGGCTGCCAGAGTGATCTTAAACGATCACTAAGGTTAAGCAACATACGGCGCGTTCAGTCCATGGATGGGTCACCGGCTTTGACTAACGCTAGCGGCATTTTTCCGAGCGGCTCCGTGCTTTGCAAGGCACGGCACAAGTGCCGGCTGCAGTCGATAGATTTAGATGTTAGCTTTTAGAATATACCTCGGCTACTATCGGGTAGTATCGGATATATGCCTGTAATAGAAATATCGCAACTAATATGACACTTAACTTTACATAACTTTTCAAAATAGCGAAAAATATTTTTACACGTTCAAAAGTTTTAAGTAGTTTTACAATCGTGTGCTTTCGGTGAAAACCGAAGCCTACTTTAGAGCCCGAGGTTTATTCTAAAATCTAACAGACTGTATACATCCAAGACCTGGATTTCTTTTTTTTTGTCCCCAGCCGAGTTTTGAACCCGGGACCCCTCGGATGATAGGTAATTATGTTGGGCTAACCACTGCATATAGGTCAACATAACCGAAGTCTAATGTATTGATCACTTAGAGCAAGAAGAGAGATTATTTTAGATCACTAGTAGAAGTCTATTACAAAATATCGTCCACAGCAAGGAACCGGAAATTTTTTTTTTCTTAAACTTGCTATTTTTTTCTCTCTTTTTTAAATAAATCGAAGCAAATACATTTTCAAATCAACGGGTCTCAGAGTCGCCATCTTTATATCTCAGCAGGATGTTGCATAAATCTAATGGAATACAGACTGGCAATTTTACCACCCGACTTGCTTCAGGGGAAAATGTATCTTAAGGCCAGAGGGGTAGGGGCCAATAAGGGGAGGAATAACGGAAAAGCTACTCTTGCAGATCTCGAATGCAGAGTTGCAAAGTGAAGGGGATTTCTATGGAACTGCTAGTTAGAGTTTGTTATGCTTGATAGGTAAATGCGAGTTGATTACATTGACGTGTAATGACTGTACTAGAGAGAAAATATCAAAATATTTATTTAATGAACGCCATTTTTGTTACTTGCACAATTAATGTATTATGTAATAATACACATTAATATTATTAAAAAAACAAAGAAACTCCACGTTATTTTGTTTCAAATCAGTTTTAGCTTAATCAACAAACTTTCAAACTTAAACAATATTATTCATGAATGTATTGATCTAGTGTTGAGTTACAATACACATTGAAGTTTTGAGTTAGAAAATCAAACTTTTGCAGAATCATTATCATTATGCCTTAATTGAAAAAAAAATTATATATATAGTATGTTTATTTTTAGTTTTAAAATTAATGTAGGTTACAATTTTTTGTGGGAGTTTCCTTTAAGTAAGAATTACCTGTGCCAGAAAAACTCCCGCTCTTCCTAATTGGTAAGCATTAATAAAGTTGATTACAGTTTACGATGAATTCAAATTTGGCATACAATAAATATAAATAAAAATAAAATAAAAAATAAATAAACTCACGCCCGTTATCGCCAAAGGGGTAGGCAGAGGCACCAGTCTCTAGAACTGGACCCACGTTTTGCCGAGTTTATTAGGTCCCAAACAAACAAACAATAAAAATAAAGTGAACAATACAGCACTCATCTCAGATAGGTATCCGAAAACAATACCTTAATAATTATATTATTGTGAAATTGTTTAAAAAAATCTTAATCTCTAGAAGTGTGTGAATTGTAAGTCACATTCCGTTTAAAATGTTCTTTACGTGCCCATTGAAATCTTATTTCAACAGCGCAGATTTCGTTCAAGCCACGGCCACTAACCACACCTTCCATCATCGTCATACAACCTTATAATCACTGTACTGTAGAAAAAATCATCATTAATTGTCAAAATAACTCGCATTTGCTTTTTAAATTTTAGATTTTCTAAAATCGTCAATTTCTTAACTCTTTGCCAGCTTTTTCGTCAGCTCCATAGAGATCCGTACAAATATTCTATTTGGCAAGGTAATGCTGGAAGCGTGTCTGCCGCGAAAGAGGCGCTCTTATATAATGTAAAGAGCCGTGGGCCAAATGATTTATGCCATCGGATGTAAATAAGCGTTTAAGGAGGCTAAAAGATAGAGTGAAGCTTAAATTTTAAAGTAAACTTGGGTGTGTGAAGTAAACCAAAAATTTTACTTTACTAAGATACGTGGAGTGCACCAGGCTAAGCTCACAGACTATCCACTTAGCCCGCGATATGTATGTCTCTTATAAGGAACTAGCTTTCGCCCACAACTCTGTTTGCGTGAACTCAAGTTCAAAACTTTGCAACCCCAAAACGGTGAAACACGTGTTCAATCAATTGTGTTGAAGAGTATCTTAAGTGTCAAGAAAATTAGACTACATTTTTATACCTCCCATACAAATTTTGGCAACCCTTTTCACTCCCTTCGGGGTTAAATTTCAAAAAATCTCGTCTTATTACTTGCCAACCTTATATATAGACCCTATGTGCAAAATTTCAGCTTCCTAGGTCCAATGGCTTGGGCTGGGCATTGATGAGTGAATGAATCAGTCAGTCAGGACTTTGAATTTTATTTATATAGATTAAATTACTTCCACATGACACAATTCCTAGCTCCTGTCTTTAACTAGGATACCCGGTGCTACGATCAGGCTAGGATGTGCTAAACACGGAAACACGGAAATACACCCAGATTGAAGCAATAAAAAAAAAAACGTACGGTGACTTCATTAGGAATCGAATCCACGAGCTCCGTTTTGTTTTTCTTAACTTTCAATCAATCAATCAAGCAATAATTTAATTTCGACTTAACATATTTAATCTAAAGTAAAGAAAAGTGTTGACGAAACTGTTTTGAATTTAAAATATACAAAATCTTAAATTTGTTTCATGAAGCAAGCAAACTTATGAAATAAAAAATATTCAATATTACAGTGGACAATGCGAGCAACGAAAACAAGGATAATGGATACTCAACAGAATTAATTATTAATCTTATATTCGTTATTACAATTAGGTACACATTCAAAATTTACAGAAAATTCACAGTCACCAATAATGCACAGAAAAACGAACTGGCCGTGACGACGACTGCAGCGAGAATAAAAAACGCGGGTGGAAACAACTTCACTACAGTATGTGGCTACTCACCACCACTGGGCGGAAGTGCTAGTGTCCTGAACCTGTTCTAGAACATTCCATGATAGAAGCTTTTAGAGCCTACCCGCCATCTAGTGTTGGGGGGAAGCGACACACCAAAAAATCTAATGAATATAGAGCAGCGCTGCGTCATCTAGGGTTGACAGGCGAAACTACGCGTAAAAGTAGACCTCACGGCTAGTAGATCTTTCCGCTATCACAAACCAGATGTCACAATTGAACGTAGTTTATCAAAAAGGTTCCAACCCACACAAAGTGAGTTTTGAGTTAGCTGATGTACGCTCTCCATACATGTGGGTTGACTACCATGTGCCATAACTTTGCACATACTCATCGGATCGCTATGCAGGTCTTTGATTCTTAAAGTACCTATATAGCATAGTGATCATGTTGGTATATATAACTCAAAAATGACCATGTTGTTGGTTGGAGCCTTTTTGCTGAACTACGTCCAATTATGAAAGATTTTTACATACATAGGTCACATAGATAGATAGATAGATAGATAGAATATTCTTTATTGTATGTACACCAGGAATTACACATGAGATTTGACAATAATATAGTACAGTACAGTTGGCGGCCTTAATACTAAAAGTAATTTCTTCCGGACAACCATTGACGGAAAAAATAAAGAAACTGAATGACGGGTAGTCGGTGCAATTAGACAATATGAAATAAGATATCTTTATGTCTAATACACATACCTAATGAGCGGAGTGCCGCTTTTTTTAGGTTTTAGAGTTTTTTTCTAAAAAGGAAGGCGTGTGGGCTTAATTACCACTCATGCATACCATGGATTGGCATTAGTTAAGATTTAATTCTGTGGCCTGGTGCTACCAAAGTCAGATTTTGCCCAAAAAAATGTACATATTTATTTGTGCTGAAAGGGCGTATGTGTAACGACAATATTTTCAAAGATAAAATGTAAAGAGGCCAATGGTAAGGTGTATGACTTTCTACCGGTATAGTAAAATTTGTTAGTTTTAAACGGGCTGCAGTGAGGATGGGGATTACTGACATTGGTCCTATTAGCACTAAGCCACAGATTTTTTTTTGCATGCGTGTAAATCTAGTAACAAAACAAAATCAAAGTTCTACTGGCTTTTATAATATGAATGCTGTGTGAACCTTTAATTGGCAATTAGGCTGTTTAATTTTAATTAAGTATGATATTTAATAAGAGGTCCGTTGGCTTACCTATCAAATAAAAATAAAATAAAACGGGGTATCTGCGACACAGGTTTGACTTAGTATAGAGCCCCAACGACATAATTATAATCTATTATTGCTGTCCCCGCTTCAAATCCCGGCTAGGTTGAACTTAGATTGAAAAAACCCAGGTCTTGGATGCTTACATGATTGTGATGTCATTGTTTCTGGTTCCCATGACACAGGGTATCCTACTGTGGGGCCAGATGTATGTGTCTATATGTAAATCTTTATATTTATTGTATATATAAATGGAGACTACACAATTATCGGCAAGCGCAGCGTAGGACGACAAGCCACAAGATGGACAGACGATCTCATACAAGTGGCAGGAGGAGGCCTTTGTCCAGCAGTGGAATTCTTGTGGCTGAATGATGATGATGATACGTATATACATATGCTCACGCCTGTATCCCAGAGGTGTAGACAAAGACCAGGGACTCCCACCTGCCAAGATCCCGACAAATCACTTTCGATAAAGATTTATCACTATTATAATTCACCGTCGTTAAGCCAAGACAGAGGCCTTAGGGCGGCTTGAAAACTTCTGACAGTAAGACCAGCCACTAGTCTTACAAGCCTCCACCAATCCGGACTTGGCCCCCGTGGTGGAGTATGGCCTATACCTTCCTCAGGGAAGAGACCCGTGCCCCTCGGTGGGGATATGATGGGTTGATGATGATGATGATGATGATATGTAAATCTTTATATTTATTGTATTAATGGAGACCACATAACGGCATGAGCAGCGTAGGACAACCAGCCACAATATGGACAGAGGATCTCATCGAAGTGGCAGGAATCCATGGAGGAGGCCTATGTCCAGCAGTGGAATTCTTGTGGCTGAGTGATGATAATGATACGTACACACAGGTGTACACACTGGGATACAGATCCCAGAGGGGTAGGCAGAGACCAGGGACTCCCACCTGCCACGATCCCGACAAATCACTTTCGATAAAGATTTAATGACTATTTGAAATGTTTTCTGAACATACCAGCTGCTCCGTACAAAGCCAAGCGCGGCCGTTGGATCGCCCTAGAATATTCTAGCGACTCACGTCCCACTACACGGAGATTTGCAACGGTTTTTGGCGGAAATAGGTTTTTAAAGCTTTGCCGCCGAGCCGGGCACGTCATCTGCAGAAGTGGTCGCGGTAGAAGGTTCAGTCCACCTCTGAAATTTACGATGCGATAAGATAAGATATGGATATTATTTATTGCACACAAGAAACAAGAGATAGAACTAAAAGTTAATATAAAGATGTGGCGAGCACATGTCAACTCTGCGCGCGCACTATAAACTCCAACATTCCTGCACCGCGCAAGCAAAAGTTTACACCTGACTTACTATAAATACAACGTCCAACAGATAACAGTTGGACCAAACCAGCACCAAGGTGGTGTTTAGTGGGTAGGCGCACTCTGCGAGTCCCACATTGGCAGCACGGCCGGGCCCGTGCTGTGCATGCATGAGCATTCACCACCTCCCTCCCCCGTGTCCTCCGGAGGGTGCCATTTATAGGGCTAAAAAAAAAAAAAAAAAAAAATAACAGTTGGACCGGCCGTCTCCAGGAATACGATCTGCCTGGCGGGAAATTTCCCTTTATAGTGGTAGAGCACGATCACTCGCTCTTCCCTATAGTGGTGACCCCTGACAAAACACTGTCAACCTTAAAAAGATAAAGATATTTTATTCAAGAAAACAATTATACATTGACCTTATGACTACCCTGCTCCTTACAAAAGGAAAGAACCTGTGGTTTACGATAGGCAGTGCTCTTCCGAAAAACATTTTACATGTTGAAGGTGCAACAGATCGCGTCACTTGGGTCAGTCTGGCATGCATTCACTTTAATAAAAAATAATCAATAAATAAAAGTTTTATTCAGTAAAGGTAAACACAATTTTTTACAGTATTACATTTCCGCCAAACTAAATGATAGTTTGTTGGTAGACTTACTCTCATCTTAAAACTAAATTACTTAAAATACCTAACTAATTACTTAAATTAAGTTTACATAGTTTACAAAAGAAACAAACTTATATTTAACTAATATTAGGGTCACTTTATGGTACTGGTTAAAAACTGGTTCATTTATTCGGATTCGGATTCAGCTACACATTTTTTATAAAGCATTTTACTGGCATACTGTGAGGATCTTAATTCCATTGACATTTCATTTAGTATAGTAGGGACTAAGTACTGTCTTGTCCTTTCTCCATAATAGTTGTTTATTTGTGGGGCAGTTAACGTGCAGGCCGCACTAATTCTACAGTGAGATGTTGTGATCCCTCAATGGATTTAGCACTGAAGAGCACTTTGACTAGTGTGGCGTGAAAGATTTATGAATTTTCTTCAATGCCACAACCTCTTTTTTGGTAAAAATGACACTTAGATCACTCTGGTTTTAACGTCGACAATTGTTTTTTTATAGTCATAACGCAACTGATTGACCAGAAACCAGACTAGAAAAATGTAAAAAAATAGATATTTAAAATAAAAATAAAAAAACTGACGCCCGTTATCCCCGAGGGTGTAGACAGAGGCACCAATTACTAGAACTGGGCCCACGTTTTGCCGAGTTTATTACAATAGGTTCAAATTATGTTTCAATAAATTATAGACGACAATAAATTCAACTGACGTTTATATAATTGGGTATTTGACAAAATGTCAAATGACTTAAAACGGAATTTTGTATGAAAATACTTGCTTGTGAAGTCACATTTCAGAGCACTCTTTTCATGTTTCATGTATTTAAAAATTGTAATAACTAGTAAATTATTAAAAGAATAGATTTTCCGAAACATTTCGTACTTTTTGTTTTAATCGAGTATCTCAAATAATTTATTGTTGGTAATGTCAAATACGGTATTGCACATTATAGCGCTAACCATGTATAGTTGATATAGATAATAAATTAGCTTAGAGGTTTCTCACAGGCCGGATGTCGGCCCTGGACATTGCATCTGACGTGTATTCATAGTTCAGGAACTAATCAGCCGAGCTAAAGTGCCCTGGGTGGTCAGTCCGGAGGTTCTGGTGACCTCCATTGTAGTAATGATTGTACAAAGTTTGAGGTCACAAACTATAAGCCTGGGTTTTCAATAGAAGTTACTGTGCAGGCTTGTAAGCCGTTCGATATACCCTGTCGCATACAGGGCATGTCGTGCCTTTTCGGGGGTCAACAGAGGTCATTCCAACTAAAGTCCAATTTGATAACAATAATAACAATAACATTTATATACAGGCTCATACATTGCTTCTGGCCCCATACTAGGATACCCTGTGATTGATTCCACCTGGTTCAGTCATTTGCTTAGCTACTTTTGTTAATATAATGGCTGGAAAATTACAGATAAGCAACATATGTAGGTATGTCTTAATGTACGGCACAGGCGTTCTCGTAAAGAAAAATATTATGCCGCGGGTTGGGAAAAAGTTTATAAGACCCGAAAATAGAGAAATAATTTATTTAACGGTCAAAACAGAATCAAACAATGGGTCAACAACCGTTTTTAGTAATCATCTACATTTTTAGTATTCTCTCTTCTCTTTCTCTTTGTTCTTTTTTTTTTTAAAAGGTCCCGTCTACTTTCTATATTGACAAAATATTATTAGCATAGTTTTATGCGTATGCTATATTTTCCCCACAGTGGGGCACGGGTCTTTTCCTGCGTAAGGTATAATCCATACTCTACCATGGGGGCCAAGTCCGGATTGGTGGAGGCTTGTAAGACTAGTAGCTGTTCTTACTGTCAGAAGTTTTCAAGCGGCCCTAAGGCCTCTGACTTGGCTTAACGACTGCCATGTATCGATGGCAGCCGGCACCAACTGCTTAACGTGACTTGCGAAGCACGGAAACGCTCGGAAAAATGCTAGTAGTGTTAGTAATAAAACGGTCACCCATTCATGCACAGAACGCGCCCTATGTTTCTTAACCTTCGTGATCGCTTAAGATCACTCAGGCGGCCGGGGCTACGAGCGATACCTTAAACCTTTATAGGTTCAATTTCATAAAAATGTTAACTGATCATAGTAATGAAGATCTCGTCGCTCGTCTCGACTACTCCAATGATTTACTGCCTCTGATGGGTTCGATTTCCAGAGGAGCCCGCCGCCGTCTGGGCGACTTTCTATGTTTGTGATGTCCTTTAGCACATCCTAGTATCCTAGTTTGGGACCAAAAAAAGTGATTGTGCTGTGTGAAAGTTACTCGTCATCTCATCATCAGTCTACCTCTGCCCACTGTTGGGAATAGGCCTTTTACACATCACGCCAGATCTTGCGGTCTCTCGCCATCCGCATCCACGGGCTCCCGCCAACCTGGCCACATCGTCCGATTATCGGGCCGTTGGTCTACCAACTGACCGCCGCCCGCTTCTCGGCCGCCACTCCGTTCCTCCCCTGGTCCACCTGCCGTCTTCCCGCTTCGCCAGGTGTCCCATCTATCGCCATTTTAGACTCGAGATCCGGTCACTTATATCGTCGTCCCTCGTCCGACGTCGGATGACGACATTGGGTGAAAGTTACTACACCCTATTTACTGAAGCGAACGAGTAAGTGTCAACATGTCAAAAATTTGGTTTTTCAATATGCCACATTTATAATACTGTTTAATATTTAGCAAAGTTATACAAAACGATATGGCTAATAAATGCCAATAATCAATAAACAGAATAACATTGTTATTACCTGATTTATCCCTCGCTTACAGTTTATTTAACTAAATATTTTATTTTATCATGAAAATACAATTTTGCTAAGAGATCTATGCCCCAAAAAATACCTAAAATTTCAGTGGTCCTCAAATAAAAGCAATCCTACTGCTGCCAAATATGTTCGCAACTAGCAAAGATGTAGGACTTTTGTTTAAAGGCCGATTATGATCGATTATTTTATGCTAATGCGCTACGCGAAGTGAAGGAAGAAGTATGGAGAGCTGACTACGAACCTCTTTTTTAATTAAAGGCAAAAAAAGTAAAATAGCCACCCCGACGCCATATTTACTCACGATTGACGTTGTTGATGGGCGGTTTCGCCAAAGTATGACAGTGGTGAAAAATATGTATATTAATATTAACTACGTAAATAAGTATTTTTTTTTGCAAAGGGTCGATTCGCTATAATGTTTTTCATTAAGTAAAGCCAAAATTTGGTCAAGATTAGCTTAACTATCCTAATTACTTGAGTTTTTAAGCGGCTTGTAGTTGATTAAAGTTCCATTCCGCAACCAAGAACTTGTGGTGCTACAATTAAATAAAACCAACTTTAACATTTGTTACTTACGGTTATTCTCTTCTAAATAGTATTTTAATCCAAAAAAACTTACAATCTTAAAAAATTACATTTATTCACTTCAACAAATTCAGCCTTTAGTTCCATTCCGTTACTATTTGTATATATTATGGGATTTATTTCCCGGTCAGTCACGAATCCTTCTCTTAATAATAAGTAATTTTATAATATTCAACAAAAACTAAATAAATATTTAAAATCTAACAAAAAAAACTAGTCTTCGTAGAATAAAAAACTTTGAATAACCAAATAATAAGTAGTCCTCTAAAATAGGACAGTAACGGAAGAGAAATCTGTAATCACGGAATGGATTTGTAAAGGATAGTTCACAATGTTGAAAAAAAAAAGTCAGTAGACAGTCAACACTCAGACTAGCAGTAGACACTAGACGTCATTAAATAAGTAGGTTCAGAGAGGCTAGTTAATTATTTTTATTTTGTTTTTTGCATTATATTTCTAGATATGCGTAACCTTTTTGGCATCATAATATATTAATATCATTTAAATCCACTAAACAACTTCGTTGTGAGCCCGTCGAGCGCCGCAAAAGATGTTTTGTTCCTTATGTAATCTGATGGTACTGAAACAAGGTAAACCAAGCTTTATGTTTCCATTCCGTGACCATTTTCATTCCGCTTCTACGAAACCGTCGAGTAGCTTTCGGAATGGAGGTAACGGACTCCGCGACTGTAACAGTTTAATAAAGATATACCTAGCAAAAAATATAATAAGCTATACTGTTTTGGCTTACAAACTGATTTCGACATTAGTGCTGTGTTCTTTTTAAACAATCGTAATAGAAAAACAACTGTAACTTACCATAAATTTCGGTTTCGAAATATGGAAGTTCCAAAGCAGAGTCTCCCAGATACACTTCTCTACACTTCTCCAGGCCGCAATTAAATGACTGAATATCAATTGCGGTGTGTTTTTATTAAATTATGTGTTGTCAGCTTTTGAATTAACACCCATTTGGTAGTTTAACTCTTTTTCTTACTTCGAAAATCTTGGTTTCGGAATGGAATTTTCCACTTAGTCATTTTTTCAATAAAATATAAAATAATGTTTTTTAAGTAATTTGATCAAGAATACAGTAAAACAGATATATTTTGTAGTAAAATAAACATCTTCGGATTAAAATGAGACTAAAAAGTTTATAGCCTGTATGAGTTTTTTTCAAGGAAACTTGATTTCTTTTCTACATTTTGGCCATGGGACATCAGAATAATTGCAGTTATTTTGACTTTTCTTTGCTCTAATTACTTTGTTTATTATTTGCCTTAAGGTTTTAAGTTAAAATATGTTCCAAAAACAACTGTTATAATCAAATAATGTTAACTTATTCTAAGATTAATGATTCCAGCCAAAAACCAACTGTTTAAAGTTATGGGACATAGCAAAAAGTCAAGGTGAAAACTTTGACGAAATTGCCCTGATGCGAGTGCAAATTCTCTAAACTATTATATTTTCTTTAGTGTTTGACTTGTCTTGTTTAGTTGTCAGTCAAGGTGAAAACTGACGAAATTGCCCTGATGCGAGTGCAAATTCTCTAAACTATTATATTTTCTTTAGTGTTTGACTTGTCTTGTTTAGTTGTCTGTCTGTTTTCCTTAAACAGTACCTACCTAAACCTATGTGGGTATACGAGGCAAGCAAAGCTGCGTGCATGAGCTATTTCGAGTGACATGTAAGTTTGAGAGATGCTGTGTCTTTGTTTACCTTTAGTCGTTCGCTTCAGTAAATAGACTGTATTTACTAATATTATATTTTCGCTCGTAGCTTACGAGCAGCACGCAGACGCCTGAGGGATCTTAAGCAATCACTAAAGTTAAGCAACATATGGCGCGTTCAGTCTATGGATGGGTCACTGTCTATTTAATTTTTGTGGCATTTTTCCGAGCAGTTCCGTGCTTCGCAAGGCACGTTAAGCAGTTGGTGCCGGCTGCCGTCGATAGGTGGCAGTCATTAAGCTAAGTCAGAGGCCTTAGGGTGACTTGAAAACTTCTGACAGTAAGACCACCCACTAGTCTTACAAGCCTCCACCTATCCGGACCTGGCCCCCGTGGTGGGGTATGGCCTATACCTTCCCCAGGGAAGAGACCTGTGCCCCTCGGTGGGGACATAATGGGTTGATGATGATTATTATTTTGAGTTCGCAAATTAGGTCTGCGATGGCCTGGATTTTCAATATAACTTGTACCTCATGAAAATTGAAAGAATAAGATAAAAAAAGAGAAAAGCTCTTTTAATAGTAAAGCAGTATAAATGAAAGAGCCATATAAAGGCTCGCTATTGTAAAACTTCGCTAGATCGGCAGGCGATGCAGTCTGTCTTGCGTCGACGTAGGCTGACTCGGATATACAGCGCGGGACCGACAGCAAAGGCAGTTTTGACGTACTTGGTGTTTCACCAAAAACTCACACAATAAAATAATATGAGTCAAATAATACACAACTATAATATGCTAACAACAAGAAAACAAGACAATATGCAACGATTACAACATATTGTCATGTTATGCTACAACAAAACAAGAAAAGTAATAAAATAGTGTGGTTTACAAAAAGAACAAAAAAAAAACTGCGTCATTCACAAAACACAACTCATAAAACACTCCCTAAAATTTAATTAAAATTCGGCACAGAGTATTATTCTTGGCAATGATGGTGTTACTCGACAAAATAATAATGTGCCATAAAAAAATATTATTTATTTCATATCACTTATAACTATCATTACAGGCTGACCTATTGCGATAGTGAAATTCAAATTATTAAATTATAAACTATTAAAATTACAAATTGCATTATAAATTAAAATTAATAAAATTATATTAATGCAAATTTAAAATAATCTAATCACACATGTCAATAAAAAAAACCTACAACCATAAAAATATTATTAATTCATAGACTTAATAGAAAAAATGTCAATCATAAAATTACAAATTGCATTATAAATTAAAAACAATAAAAATATCCAAATACAAATAATCAAATCACACAATGTCAATAAAAATAAAAATACCTAAAACCATAAAAATATTATAAATTCATACACTTCATTAAAAAAAAATGTCAATCATAAAAAATTTACTCTACGAATTTTGCATTGTAACATAAAAGAAAAAGTGCCGTTTTTGTAAATCCATTCAGAGTACAACTAAAAATGTCGATGGTCTCCGAAATGCAGTTTAGAGTGCGGATGGCACGCGTGAGGGACCGTCCCGCAGCAGCTTGGTGCGTGCGCTCGGCACCGCCAACAACCCAACGCGACGTCTACGCCACACGTAGCGGTCTGGCACAGACAAGCTTACCATCCGCAATACTTCAGGGTTGCACTGTATACCTCGCAACAATTTCATAACGTAGGTAGCGACGGCTAACTCCCTTCTTACCTCCAGCTGGTTATATCCGACCATGCCCAAGATGAACAGGGTGGGATACATCAGAGGGTAAAACGGATAAACCCCCATACATTTTCAAGTACATAAACTATTTTGGATACGTTCCAACATGAGCCTATATTTTTTCTCATGTGGACTCCAGATGACAGCGTTACATTCGAGGTGACTTTTCACAATGGCCTCGTAAAGAGCGCGTACAGCTGAGAGATTTGTGAACACTTGCGTTTGGCGCATCACAAAGCCCAGGTTTCTGTAGGACTTCTTGCAGACGTTGACAATGTGCTCACGAAACGTCAAAGCAGTGGTGAATAGAACACCCAGATCCCGTACCTCTGAAACGCGTTGTATAGGAGTGCCGTCCACTCGGTACTGATATGGAAGCGGCGACTGCTTGCGGCTAAAAGAAATGACCTGGCACTTAGCGACATTGAACAACAGCCGGTTTACATTACACCAGGCCACTACCCTGTCTATATCAGCCTGCAACGCGATACAGTCAGACTCAACCACAACTTCCCTCATTAACTTTAAATCGTTTGCAAAAAGCAAGCATACCGAATCAGTCACAACCTCAGGGAGGTCATTAACCATGAGAATAAATTCTAAGGGACCCAAATTACTTCCCTGGCTGACGCCTGATCGAGTGAAGTATGGCTCAGACATATATCCACCGCAGTCGACATACTGCCGCCTATCCCGCATGTAGTCCGCAAAGAAGCCGAGTGTGGGCGGTGTGCAACCCGCGCGCGCCAGTTTCGTCAACAAGATGTCATTGTCGACGGTGTCAAAGGCCTTTATAAAATCAAAGTAAGCTACATCCACTTGCCCACCGGCATCCACTGCTGGAACAATGCGAGTCATCATGTGTAGCAAGTTACCTGTAGTGCTGCGCGCGGGTCGAAAACCGTATTGCGCTTCGGACAGTTGCGGACTTACTTGTAGGTGTAAGGAGCGATGTATAGCAGCTTCGAACACCTTAGCTGGAGTTGATAACACTGCCACCGGCCTGTAATCGCTCGCTTCCGGCCCTCCGCGACCCTTTGGCACAGGTACAACGCGAGTGATCTTCCACCGTTCAGGAAAAGTTGCAGACCCAAGGCACACGTTAAAAACGTGTAACAGTGGATCCGCAAGTACCTTTCGGCAAACTTTAAAAATGAACGGCGGAATTCCATCCGGCCCCGTTGAGCGCTTTGGACCCAGTCGCGCTAGCACATAGTTGACTTCCGCCGGCTCGAGACTAGTAATATGAACGCGCGCGCCGCTCGCTCCTCCGGCCGCGCCCGCCACTTCTGGGTGCAATAGCGCAGGTTCGGGGTTGTACACCGAATAAAAATAATTGGCGAATTCAACAGCGCATTCCTTCTCAGATAAAGCTTTCCCCCCCTTAACGAGCTTCTGACTGGATCCATTAGTTTTTATAGATTTAATATACGACCAGAATGCCTTAGGATCGCTTGCCAGGTGACTTTGGACTTGGTCGCGATAAGAGTCATGCGCAAGAGCAGTCGCCGCTTTTAACCTAGCCCTGCAAGAGCTGAACGCTTCATAGGACTTAGTCGATTTACTTGCCTTATACTGTTTATGGAGCCTGTACTTTAATTTAATGTCGCGAATAATATCTGCCGGGTACCACTCAGGATAAGAGTACCGAGAGTTTCCCGGCTTTCGCTTTTTAATGGGAACGCAGTCATCTAGTTGGGAATTAATAGTTTCGTAAAAAAAAAAAAATACCTCCTCAGAGTCAGTAATAGTATAAAGTTGACTCCAATCTATATAAGCTATTGAGTAATACAAAGCATTGAAATCAGCCTCTCTAAAATTCCACGCTTTATTGCTTGGGGCTGGAATATCGGCCTCCGAGCAATTGCCCTCTGCGCGTGCGCCGTGACTCGCGGCGACACTCACACTAACCGCTAGCGGCGCGGGTGATAAGCATCCACCGGCTGCAGTCCTTCGTCGGCCGCGCGCACGCTCACCGCACCGCGCACTCCCGCGCCCACCAAAACCAAATTAAGTTGACGGCCATTACAGTGGTTTATCTCGTTGCTCTGAATGAATTCACAGTAGCACATGAAATATTCAAAATAATTTGATACATTGCTATTACATGAAAACATATTACAATCTTATAATACTATAAAATTGCCCTTATATTTCACACTAAACGATTCAATTAAATTAAACATAATCATAATAGTTATTTTCACTAGCAGAAGGCGGAATATAAACTACACAACAGGCGAATAAAAATCTATTATGAAGTTGAACAGTGGCCAGAATCAATTCGAACTCGCAATTGTTTAAGTTGATGTTACTAGGAGGAGCGATAGGGCGCAACTCAAATCGCGGTGCGGCTACTAATAGCACTCCACCCTGTTTACGTCCATCTGTCCTATCACACCTCAGTATCTGGAAGCCTGATGGAACAATTTCAGCATTCCTTATGGACTCATTACAACCCGATTCTGTGATGGCAATTAGATCTGCGGCCGACGGTTCGACTAAGCATAGAAATTGACTTGTTTTTGTCCTAAGGCCACGCCCATTTTGGTATAAAATATCTATACCATTACAAGCGGTACCGTCCGAGTTATTAGTTTAGGCTTGTGGGTTTTTGCACTCGAAAAGGCACCCAAGTCTTCAGCCTTGCGTTGTCGGGCCAAACATCAGCCACAAAGCACTTTTCGAAATGAGCCTCGGGAATACCTATTTTATATGATTTATAATCTCCTTTTGGCTTCAGCTCTTCCACAGTGCATTCTCCCGAAGGACAAAGCTGTTTTAAGAGCCTCTTCACGTCCTCAGGCCCAGACACCATATTCCACAAGTGAATAAACCTACGGCGCTCAACGGCTTTTAGCGGGATAGTTGTAGGACTGCCAGTGCATCTAAATTTTGATCTTTACACCTGTTTGAAAGAATGTCTGTTTTTTTCGTCTAGCCGTCCGTCCGTGTTTATTCGTCCCTTAGTTTATTGTTTCCTTCATTCATTCGTTCACCGCCATCCGTTCTTCCTGTCGATTGCAGTCTGTTCGTTCATTCGTCCTTTTACAGTCCGTCCGTTCATCCTATGTCCGTTCTTCGTTCTTTGTCAATAGGAGTTTTGTGTTTAGAAAGCCAAAATTAATTTTTAATTTGCATGCGATTGTATCTGTTCAAAAGGAAGCTACAGAAATGGCGACTTAAAAAATGTTTTTACAAATTTTTGACATGGCATTGGCATTCTATAAAGCTCATTAATTGCATTGATATTTTTTATAATGACTATCATAATAAAAATTATTTGATACATAAACATATACATAATTATTGAGATATTATGTCAGAGTTATTTTTCATGTTTTTAAAGCTTAATAATTGTTTATTACGCAATTGCTTAGTATTTCTTTTGGATTAAGAAGAATTGTTTTTTTTGTTCTCTCATATTTTAATTGAATTTTTTTTTTTTTTTATGTTTAATCGATCACCAACTTTACTATTAGTCGACTGTTTTAAGCCCTCTTTACGTTACTCCCGCACAACATCACAGGGAGAAGGCAGTGGCTGAAAACCAGCGCTTCCCGCGGCTGTCCAGGATAGCACCAGCTGAGCCACTACCTTTTGCCTTATTGTAAGCCTAGTTTAGTCCATAATTTGTTAAAATGTTATTTTGATGATTCAATAAATACTTTTTTATCTTTTTATCTTATATTGCACTAGGATACCCTGTGAAATGGAGGTAATAATGTAATTTCAATAATAGTAATATTAATCAATAATATAAAGATATTCATTATTAAAATTCTTAATAATTGCATGCCTAGATAGGTGCAATATGTTGGGGACTCTGCTGAAAATGTATCATATTTGACGCAAAAAAATATCTTGTATCTTTTTATAATACAATTATATTTTATACCTTTCTAAATTTTTTTAACACAATTACTTGACCTGATCCCAAACTAAGATACCCTGTGCTATGGTAATCAGGCAAGGACATTACAAACATCGAAAAAGAAGGCCGTACAAGGCGGCCCCCATTGGGAATCGAACCCACGACCTCTTTCTTGGTAGCTAAGAGCCTCAACGGCTTGACCCACGAGGCAGTGAAATAGATAGATAGATAGATAAGACATTTATTTGCGCCTTGAAACACACACACACATAAAGCATAACACAATGATCATCATAACAATATAGAATGTAAAATAAATCATAACAATGAATAAAATAGAATCAAATTACACAAATAGTTTTTAATTAAATCACAATAATAAATAAAAATAGAATTATCAAATCACATTCAATTTCAATCGTGACTACTAATTAATTAAAATAGTAATAATAAATTTCGAATGACATTAAATTCAAATTATAGCAATTGATATAAAATTCTCCAATTACTTCCACCAAATCACTTAAAAAAACTATAATATGGCTCTGCCGAGCCATATGTGCGTGTGGAACAGCAGCACAAAAGGGCCGTATCTCAGCAATATAAATAATTGCTTTCACAAAATCAAATATTTTGCTGATTTTCAGCTACGGCCAAGGAATGTGAGAATGTGAGAAATCAATACAAAACAGAGTTCATTTCCAATAAAAAACAGAGTTCTCAACCCTTTTTGCCAACTGTACCAGTGGCAGCAGGTCTCAATATGCAGGCCACTGCATGCCTGTCCCGCCCTGAATGCGTTTAAACGAAATACGACACGGCTCGTCTGTCCGGGTGACAGCGTTTCATTCCTGGACGTGTATTGTTGCGGATACTATGTCGCCAACTAAGTTCAGAGAGATGGTAGCAAGTTCCTAGAGTATATGCTGGCAGGCTTTGGTAGCGCGCTTGGCTCTCATTCGAGTGGTTGTGGGTTGAAGTGAATGAACGAAAGAAAGGAGACAGAGAGAAACACAGAAAGAAAGAAGATAAGTATCCAAGTATTTATTTATTTGAATCAACTGTTCTGGGAACGACTTATGTATTCTAAGTTGATTTTAAGTAAGGAAGTTTTGTTAGGTTAGGTTGTTTTTTTTTTGTGTGTGCCTAAACTATTATTGTATGTGTGTTGTCGATGAAACATTTATCGGATATTATACTATTATACAATACACGTCAATAGATGGCAGTCGCTAAGCCAAGTCGGAGGCCTTATGTCGGCTTGAAAACTTCTGACAGTAAGATCAGCCACTAGTCTTACAAGCCTCCACCAATCCGGACTTGGCCCCCGTGGTGGAGTATGGCCTAAACCTTCCTCAGGGAAGAGACCCGTGCCCCTCAGTGGGGACATAATGGGTTGATGATGATGATACATGTGTTTACAGTCTCCACACTAAGCAAGGACCTGTATAGTGGTGACCTTGGAAATGAAAAAGAGTTATCACTTTCCTCAAGCGAATGTTGAACAGTCTAAGGCCTGGTTTACATTTGCTTTATTTTCATGCTTTTTAGCACGCTTTCCATAGAGCTAGAATATAATAGAGACGCCACATCCTTTCGTAAGTACATAAGCAAATAATTAATCAGTAATGGTTGGTTGTATACTATGTTTAAAGTATTTTTTAATGTACTTTTATAATAAGGTGCGTAATGAAAGCTTTAAATCGGTATACGATTTGCCGTCTCTATTTTATTCAACTTCTATGGAGAACAAGCCAAAAAAGCACGAAAATAAAGCACACTTGTAAACCAGGCCTTATGGCTCCTACACACTACGCATAACACACTATATGCTGCCGTGCCGCCGGCACTACCGGAGGGTAGAAAGCCGCCGGCAGTGCTGCACAAGCCGAGCCGCCGGCAGGCCGGCGGGTCGTGCCTGCGGGTTTCGCGGCAAGCCGGCGGCAGTTCGCTCCCGGCATTCGATTGAAAGTGTTGTGCTAGAAAATCATGCCAATGATGCTCAGCAGCCAGCGGCAAGTCCCGGCGGCCTAAACATGCCGGCGGCAAAGCGCGCGGCATAAAGCCGCCCGGCCGTGCTGCCGGCATAGTGTTAAGCAGCTATTAGACTGTTCAAAATTCGCTCAAGTAAAGTGATAACTGTTTTTCATTCCCAAGGTCACCACTATTGCTTAGTATGGAGACTGTATTCAAATTAAAATTCAAATTCAAAAATTTATTTCAACGTAAAGAATTTACATTCTGCTTGTTGAATGTCAATGTACACACAGTTATGTATAATGTTAGCCGCTGCCTTGGGGCCGTCTGTAGTGGAAAAAAAGGCAGTGAAAAATAACTCCACTCTGACCATCTTTTCTCAAATCACCTTAAAGCTAATACAAATCAAACCTACAAAATAATATCTTGGATGTGTTGAATACTAGACACATTTATCCTCTGATTAAATTTAATATTAAAATACTATTTAATGCCATACGTCCTTGTCTTCTAAATAATCGTTGATTTTATAATAAGCTTTTTTGCAAAGAGTGTGCTTAACACAATTCTTAAATCGCGTTGGAGGTAACTCTAATATATCTTGGGGTATCTTGTTGTAGAACCTTATACAGTGCCCCATAAAGGAAGTATTAACTTTTGCAAGTCTAAATCGTGGAAATGACAATTTATGTTTATTCCTAGTATTAACGTTATGATGGCTACCAAGTGTTTCGAAGTCTGTAATATTTTTCCTAACGTACATAATATTTTCATATATATATTGGCTTGCAACTGTTAGGATGTTAGTTTCTTTGAAAAAGTCTCTCAGCGAGTCCCTACTACCTAGCTTGTAAATAAATCGGATCGCTCTCTTCTGCAAGATGAAGATAGTCTCAATGTCTGCTGCCCGGCCCCACAGTAGTATACCATAGGACATAATACTATGGTAGTAACTAAAATAAACAAGCCTAGCAGTTGCAACGTCAGTAAGTTCTCGGATTCTTTTTACAGCATATGTTGCGGAGCTAAGTCTATGTGCTAATTTTACAATATGTGGACCCCATTGTAGTTTGGCATCGATTGTGATGCCCAAAAATACAGTATCTTCAACAAATTCTAGTGTTTCATTTCCAATCACAATGTTATTTTCAACTAATTTTACGTTAGGTAGGGTAAACTTCATATATTTTGTCTTTTTTGAATTTAACAATAGATTATTTGCAGTAAACCAATCTAGAACGTGCGAGAGAGCATTATTTGCTTCGTCAAGATTATTTTCCTGTCTCCTTATTTTAAAAATAAGTGACGTGTCATCAGCAAATAGCACTATCTCGCACATTTTTTGTACCATAAACGGTAAATCATTTACATAGACCAGGAAAAGGAACGGCCCTAGGATAGATCCCTGTGGGACTCCTATTTTTACAAATGAACCCGACGATTTAATACGGTTTATGTCTGCTTTTTGAACCCTTCCTTCTAAATACGATTTTAAAAGATCTAATCCTGAATTTTTTATTCCGTAATGTTTTAACTTTGAGAGTAGTGTTTTGTGGTCTACACAAAATAAACACACACTAAGGTCCTGCTTAGTGTGGAAACTGTAAACACATGTATAATATCCAACAAATGTTTTATCGATAACACAGATACAATAATAGTTTAGGCACACAAAAAAAAAAACCAACCTAACCTAAAAAAAAAACCTTCCTTACTTTAGAATCGTTTAGAATACATAAATCGTCCACAGAACAGTTCATTCAAATAAATAAATACTTAGGTACTTTCCTTATTTCTTTGTTTCTGTGTTTCTCTCTCTCAATGCAATTAAATTGAGTTAAATAGATATTATATCTAAAAGGCTGCATCTAAAATTACTTTTGTGTCTAGGTTCTTAGCGGTTAATTAATTTATCTGATAAATATTTTGTTTAAGGCAAACAGTGGGCAGAGATGATGATAATGACAATCACGTGACTCAAAGTGTTCAAAATTAATGACACAACATTAATAGAAATGTGGCAAGTCATAAAAAAATTATCATCTCTCACACAGTTTGCGAAAACAGGGCAAAGAGTACTTAGTGGATTTTAGTTGGAAAATTTTTATTTACATTTTCCATGAATAGCTCACTCAATTCTCCTGGGATAATTGAGTTGTGCTTCCCACGTAAATTAAATCCTGGACAACCTGGTACAGCCGCTCCGGGTATCTTCTTTCGTAGTGTATTCGTTTGTTTAATAAAAAAGCTCGTAGAAAAACAACATTACCAAAGTATCCTGAACAATTGGTCATATTTCTGATAAGTGTTTTTATAATTTATTTTGAACATGTTGTCCATTTTAAGAAACTTCTTTCGGTATTTTTGAGTTTTATGTACAACAGACTAATCTATTTATTAAAATTTTTCAAATGTTGGTCTTTGTGACATCATCAGAGCATGATTCTTTGCTGACATAAAAAAACAAAAGTCATTTGAATTTTTTTTTTGTAGGTACGGCAAAGAATACTCATATTGTCTTGCTTGTCTGATGTCAGAAAAGTCATGTCAGGTCGAGGATTTTTTTTTAATATTTTAAAATATATGGACTTATTTACAAATCGATAAATAGAAATTGTACTGAAAGCACAATTATTGAAATGGTTTTGAGATATCCGTACATGTTTGAAAACGTAGAATTATTTAGTTGTGAAACTAACAACTTTGACATTCATAATGTAAGCATTTTGGTTTTATTGTTAATAAAATAATTTTATTTGAAATTTTGGCAAATGACCTCAATTTAGGTGTTTTTCCATGCTTGTAATCCACACCTGGTTTCGATAGAGCAGGGTATCCTTATTATATTATAGGTATTATTAATTTGTGCCCTTGCACAAATTCGTAGAACTACATAGTTTAATATGATGATTCGATAAATAGCCGATTAGATAGATAGATAAAGAATCTATTTGAACTTCTTGACACACACACACACACACACACACACACCCTCACACACACACACACACACACACACACACACACACACACTCACACATACACACACACACACACACACACACACACACACAACCGCACAACATAATAAAAGAAATTAATTAAATCAAATAATATAATACGAAAACTTAAAATGATACAAAAAAACACATATAAAGTAAGAGTTCGGATTGCGTGACAAATATACTCGTCTAATTATACATGACATATTAACCTACAGTATAACATTTTCGTATTTTTTTATGAGATAAAGATAAAAAAGTTATTATTAGAGGAATGGGCCCTCTTCAAACTTCTTCAGTAATATTCAAGCCCTAACCTTGATATATTAATACCAATTTATTGCTATACTAGCGACTGCGACTACGCTCACGTGGTAAACCGTACAGCCTATAGCATCTGTCCAGCTTGAAGATCCATTCTAATTCTAAGTGGAAAGAATAAATTATTACGTTAATAGGTTATTCTTGGGCAGGAATACACCTGCTAACGTAGCACACTAGGATTCAAGACAAGTGCATTTACTCCTAGGACGCTAGATGGCGTTAGCGTCGACATTTTACTCGGGCTTAGTAATTGTCAGTCAGTTTCAAGCAGATAGGACCTTTAAGGCCGCCGCTCAGAGTTCAAAACTGAAACTAGACGATGGCAATATTAACATGCTAACTCAATAAATTACTTCAAGAAATGCTTTAAAAGTCGTGACGCTCCTTGCTTTGGCGCGAGTGGTAAAATGAAAGAGAGAATTCAGTAAAACGTTGGTATAATAAATGTTCTTATCATGTCAGGGGCCGTTCAAATATTACGTAAGCAGATTTATTACAATTTTTCCCCCGTAGCCGTGGCTGCCTGAGTGATCTTAAACGATCACGAAGGCTAAGCAACATAGGGCGCGTTCAGTTCATGGATGGATTACCATCTATGACTAACGCTAGTGGCATTTTTCCGAGCGGTTCCGTGCTTCGCAAGGCACGTTAAGCAGTTGGTGACGGCTGCCGTCGATAAATGGCAGTGGTTAAGCCAAGTCGGGGTGGCTTAGGGTGGCTTGAAAACCTCTGACAGTGAGACCAGCCACTAGTCTTACAAGCCTCCACCGATCCGGACTTGGCCTCCGTGGTGGAGTATGGCCTATAGGAACCTTCCTTAGGGAAGAGACCCGTGCCCCTCGGTGGGGACATAACGGGTTGATGATGACCCGTTGGATAAAATATTCTTATCTTTAACCTTTACCCGTAACGTAAGGCTTAAAGCAAGGTTTATGATTTTTATTTATCCTTCTAATTTAATAAATAATTTTATTTTAAGTTTTCCTGAATGTCGGTATGTCTTTTTTATCCTATGGTAGAACTTTATTGTTATATTAAGTAACTTTATCTATGTTTATAATTATTATACGTATAGTATCTAAAGGTTTATGTATGTATATTAATATTAAGTATTTATTTACTATACTTCTCCATCAGCAACTCTCCATCGTCAGTTGTCTGGAATAAATTGCTTTAAGCAATAAGGCCGCCAATTGTACAGTATCTTTGTGAATGTTTTGTATTTGTTTTTCGTGGTGCAATAAAGAATATTCTTATTCTTAAGATTGTAGACAAGAATCAGTGCCCACATACAGCGCCACCAAGTTATCTGTTCAGGTGGGCAAAATTGTAACTAATTGTATATCCTGTTAGGTACCCATTTTATATTTTGTTTATTCACTTACTAAGACTTATAAATATGTTTGCACTAAAATTAAAAGACGGGTCTTTGACTTAAAATATTCTCATTTTTCTAGGTTTTATTAATATGTTACTACTAAATTCTCCACTAGCGCCGCTATCAACTGAACAGATAAGATGGTGGCACTGTACTGACTGCAACTAACATCTCACTGTATGAACTGATTGCACAACAAACACCAACCTCCACGGAGGTTCCGTGTATATTTATTCTTCCTCCTGCATCCGCCATGGCCTCAAGATGTCAGACGACTGTAAACCCTACGGACACAGTAATAACTGAGTTAATTAATTAACTGTGTGAAGGACTGCTATGTAAGGCGCCCGCCAGAGCATATCTGGTACACCTCAGAAGGACTTTGATAGCTACAGCTGTTTTACTCCTCGAGGTTCAGTGTGCGCCACCAATGGAAATAAACATACCTAATTATTGTCGCTTATACTTCAACGCCGGGAACATGCATTTTTTTGAAAGAAAGAAAAATATATTTATTTGACGACACAATGGTCAAAAACACAAAATCACGCAACATTCAACAGAAAACACAAACGGGTGACGGTATAAATACAAGTAGTTAACACAAAGACAAACCTACAAAAAAATATCTAACAAAATAACGGGCAGTTTTAAAGTATTGAGTCCCCAAGATAGGCCCGACTCAGCATAATGTTGCAACCGAAAGATCAGTGGCAACGCTGATTTTCAGTCGGGTCCATACTGCGGTTAGTAATGTACGTGTATCATTTGATTTATTAATTTGCGCCTATTGTGAACAAAAAGAAAATACCATTTATTTATTTATTTAATACCGTAATAAGGGCTTACAGTTTCCCAAAGCGCCCCTATTGCTATGATTACATAATAAACCTTATTAATTACTTTCATAAGTGTAATCTTAATTCAAATGCTATTTTGTTAATAGAGTCAACAAATGTGTCGATATGTTGGACCTCTGTAAGAGAACGGTTGAGAAGAACAAGGGCTCTAGGCGTCGGCGCGTTGCTAGCGCGGCGCGTGCGCAGCGCGCTCTCCGCGAACAATTTGTGTCGGCGGCGCTGCCCGCGCACTGGGCTCGGTAGTTATCGGGAACAAATATTCTAATACTACATAGTATAGAAGGATTGTAAATTATATTACGCATAAATAAGCAGTAATGAATACCTAATTGTAACTTCCGTCTCAGCTCTAAAGTATCCAGACCAACCATGCCACAGACAAACAGGGACGGATAAAGGAATGGATAGTATCCGTGCATTCGCTTGTAGAGGTACCTAGCAAATTTTCTCTGTATTCTCTCTATCATCAAAACATGTTTAGCTTCCCGAGGGTCCCAAGTTATTGCACTGTACTCCAGTCTACTACGAACGAACGCATTGTATAGCATAATAGCCACCCTGCCATCTCGAAACTGAGAAGCAGTTCGCATTATGAAGCCCAGTATTTTATTAGCATTTTTACAAATAGTTGTCATATGCTCGCGGAAGTTGAGTTGGGAGTCCATATGCAAACCTAGGTCCTTAATGCAAGTTACTCTTTCCAACCCTTCGCCATCCAGAGAGTACTTTGTTGTAATTGGCTGCTGCGATCTAGAGAAACTGACTACTTTGCACTTATCCACATTGAACGCAAGTCTATTTGCCTGGCCCCACTGTCTCACCGCGTCGATATCTTCCTGTAGCGCCGTGCAGTCTGCGTCTACTTTAACTGATTGGAAAACCTTGAGGTCGTCAGCATACATCAGACATAGAGCAATTTTAAGAACCCTAGGAAGATCATTGATCATTATAAGAAAGAGAGTGGGACCGAGTGTACTCCCTTGACTTACTCCCGATCTTGTGTAATATTCTTTCGATTGATAGGACTGGAGCTTGACATATTGCCTTCGATCTTTGAGGTAGTTCGCGAAAAATTTAAGGAGCCCTGGAGTGGCACCAAACGATGAAAGTTTTTTTAATAAGATGTCATTATCTACCATGTCAAATGTACGCCGAAAATCTAAAAATACCGCGTCAACTTGCTGGCCTTCATTCATCCGGGCCAACGTATAATCGACAAAACTAATATGATTTGTGGCCGTGGAGTGAGCAACGCGAAACCCATGCTGCGAATCATCATAAAGAATATTTATTTACTTGGCGAGTAATATGTACATTTAAAATTATTTTAAAAATTTTACCAAATACAGATAATACTGCTATGGGCCTAAATGTCGTGACATCAGTTGACGAACTGTCTTTTGGAACTGGAGTCACCCTCGACAATTTCCACCTCATAGGGTACTGACAGAGCCGCAAGGAAAGATTGTAGAGGTGGACTAATATATATAAACTTTATTTGCTCAAGTAAGTAACACTCATTTTAGTTAGTAGGCTTAACAACTATATATGTTAGTACTTTAGCTAAAGACACAATATATTATAAATTACACTCATCAGTACACATTAACGGGCACATGCATGCCGGCACAGTGCCGCATGTAGGGCAAATCTAGGCGGTCCGCTATCATGCTCAGGATGCTGTTGGAGCTGGCCCGCACCCTGCTAAGCATCGATGCGCACCGCTTACGCATAGTAGCATAGAAGCAGTCTACCCGGGCCTCTGTAAACATGCCAGATGCACTACAGAAGCGGGGCAGCCCCAACAGCACCCTGAAGGCATCATTGTACTGCACACGTAAAATGTTTTACTGTTTTTGCGTATATCTCTCCCACAGGCTGCTCGTATAAAACGATGTACAGTATGCTCTGAAAAGTGTGATTTTTACATCATTGGAGCATCGAGCAAACCTGCGGGCGATCATATTAGCCCTTACAGCCAATGCGCGTCGCTCCCTCTCGATGTCTGCATCGTCTTTGAGGTCAGAAGTGACTATGTGCCCGAGATATTTAAATTGTTTTACCTGCTTAAGAGCAATGCCATTCACGCGAACAGGAGGCACCGTATCCGAGCACGCTACCCTGGCCTCAAATACCATACATTCACTTTTTACTGCGTTATACTTCAACCCATGTGAAGCAGCGTATCTCTCACAGATAGTAAGCATTGTACGAAGCCCGCCGATCGAGGCGCTCAGCAGCACCATGTCGTCTGCGTAGCTTATGTTATTGACGCCAAGTCCGTCTATATGGCAGCCGACCCTGGAGCCGCTGAGCTCCTCGACCAGCGCGTTCACGCTCAATGCTAATGGCTCTTCCAGTACACGTATACAATCCTTGACTAGAAAGAGAAGTATGGCATCCGGACCAGCTGCGGAACTAATTTTAAGACGGCGTACTGCTTGACGGACATCCGCCACCCCAATACTGTCCACACGCAAAGCCAATTCGTCGCCATGTCCACCCGCGCTCCGTTCAGCTGCGATTGGATCAAGACGAGGCACGTCACTGAGGAATACAGAGCTGAAATAATTTGCAAGTTCTACAGCGGCTTCCTGGCCTTCCACTTTCCTGCCATTATGCGTAAATTCTTTACTCTGCTGACTTTTACGTTTACTTTTTACGTATTTCCAAAATAGCGCAGGGTCCCCCCGAATATTGCCCTCAATTGAACGTATATACTGACGGTATGCAACTAATTCTTTAATATGGGTTCTATATAGTATTTATATACCTTCCAGTTAAATTCTAAACCCTTTCCTTTAAACTTACGATGGTGAAAGTATTTGGTTTTTATTTTGATGATGATTTCTTGAGAGTACCACTGCGGATATTGCCGATGCCGTGTGTGCGAACTTTTTTTAATAGGGACATTATCAGTAATGGCTGTGTTTAATTTTGTGTACAATGATTCTGTGGCCAAATTTATATCCTGATGATTTAATACTTCGGACCAATTAATACTTGCTATGCTATTATAAAGACTCTGGTAATCTGCTTTCTGAAAATTACAATTCGGGGCATACGATTGCGAAGTTACGTCAACTATGGGCCTACTAACAACCGGTTGCATTCCGCGCGGTAGAGACAAAGTGATTTGGAAGGGTGGATGATATGCGTCTGCTGTCACCAGTGGCTCTACGTCTCCTGACACGGTCACACTATCGGGTTTGATGTTTGATAATACAAGGTCCAACATACCGCCATATGTATTATATATATTATTACACTGTTGTAGTTTACAGAAATCCAAGAAAAAATCAAATTGAAGCTTTACACTTAAGCTACAGGAATTCAAGTTAAAATCACCAATTATGACTACATCAAAGGACGAATATTTGCAAACAACATTTTCTAAGCACGTCAAAACATCAATATATTGCTTATCGCTATAACTAGGTGGTAAATATACTACACATACTAATATTTTCACGTTTCTCCATGATATAAGAGCGATCAACACCTCCTTGTCTTCGGTTAGGCCGTCCACATCTATGGGCATACGAACAGAAAAAGTGTATTTTACCGCCAGCAAAACTCCTCCCCATCCAGCACCGCCAATTCGATCCTTCCGCAACACTATGAATCCACAGAGAAACAGCTCGGTGTCCAGTACAGATGCATTAAGAAATGTCTCCGTTAGAGCGATAATATCGCCGGAGAAAAGTGCAGTTACATTATTATAAAACGTCACAGTTTTACTTCGTAGTCCTCTGACGTTCTGATAAAATATCTCGATGTGTTTAACACAGTTATTGCCCACTCTCTTTGCTTTGTAGACGAAAGGACCGCGCACGCGTGTTCTGAGACCAGGGTTTTATGCAAATGTCCTCCGCCCAATTCTCAGGAGACATAATAGCATTAGCTTGTTTAGAAGGCACATCTAGTTTAAATGAGGTATAGTGGCCTCTGGCCTTTAGAGCCACTACGGTACATGATGCATCATTACATATTGTGATGAGGTGATCACGTACCTGTTCTTCAGTCGTACCGACCTTGACGTAGTAAAAATGTAGATATTGCTGCCTCTCTGCTGCCTCAAGTCCAGTTGCGCCGGGAGCGGCTGCTCCGCGAGTGACACCTTTAGGGGCGGGCTGACATCTTTTCTTAGTATTTGCGTCCACTCAAGCTCAGGTGCTCTTTCTGTAACAGAATCCATAGGAGCTGCTGACATATTGCTGGGCAATATGTCACTCATCCGTGTTACCTCTTCGACCGTTTGGAGGCTGACCGTTTGGAGGCTGACAGTTTGGGCCTGTGCCTCCCCGGTATGTAGAGTTTGGGATTGGGAAGATCCTGAAAGCTCCAGACGCTGTTTTCCGCTCGCGCGCGTACCTTCCTGTAGTTGTGCATCTTTTATGGCACCTTTATACCATCCATCATTTGAGTCTTCTTCAGTTTTTCGGAGCCACTATTGTTCACTTTTCCTCATCGCATACCTTTACCTCCAGAAGCTCAAGTTTCATCTCAAGTTCCTTGATGTACTTATGCATTGGTGCCGTTAGTTCTGCAAATAGTTGTCTCATGATAGCTGGTAAGCGGGTGCCAATGACAGTTTCAAATTCTTCTCGCACAACTGATCATAATCCATCCATGCAGAAAGTATCATCAACGTATGACAGGTCGCAGGTTCTCTTTTGAGCACTACCGCGCCGTGTGGTGACGTTTTCATTGCTTATATCGGGAATGTTATTCACTGTGCGACATCTCCGCACCTAGAGACATCTCCGCACTCTGTCGGCGGGAGGGCGTCCGTGAGCTTACATGACGTTACTCTCTCCTCAGGCGATACTTCTTTAGAGGGGCCCCCTCGCTCAGCCGAGGTAATAGCGGTTTCGGGCTCACGTGATGTTATGCTCTCACTAGACAATGTTCCATGGGCCTTACGCACCGGCGTGTTATCATTACATCCGCGTCTAGTGGCTTTATCACACCAGGGACATTTCCAGTTTGCTTTCATGCGATGCGAGTTCTCCCTAAAATTTTCTGATGTTATATTTAGGCATTGATAGTGATAATTACTTTTACACTCTCTACATGTTAAGCGCTCAGCAGGCTCTATCTTTCTACGACAACCAAGGCACTGCATTGTGGTGGTACGGACAATATGAGAGTTCCTATGGAATAGCAAAAGGCAAAGTTGATAATTATCGGTTGTTGCTTTTTTAAATCCTCAGGCGCTTTGCTAGTACTGTACGCAAAATTTGCAGTGAATTTGCTATCTCTGATGGCGCAGGGTGCACAACAACAGAACCGCAAGCCAGAGACTCTGGTTCGATCCCCCGCTGAAAACCGACCAAGTTCCGTTCGTTACCTCAAGCTCGGCTGTGATTGGCTCTCCCTCCGGAGACCAAGCACCACTGGTTCTGGTTCTTTAGGTGAGGCAGCCAATGTGTAGGAGCGAGAAGTCCACTCTGCACGGAAGAACCAAGATGGCCGCGGAGTCTTATGGGTCACTGTAAAAGTATAGGTGTGGCTAATTCAAACGACGGCATGATTGAGACTGGTTTTATTATCGAATACCCGCGATACCAACACATAACATGACAATCCCCTTTTTATAAAAGAAAAATAAGAAGGGAACAATTGAATTAATTAAACAATCAATATTTATATAAGTGTAAAGTTTTCCATCATTACATAGGTAATTTAACTTAATTAAATAGAAATAATTTATATTGCAAACATCTCAAAATATAACATTGTATTATTATTATTTAATTAAATTATATTCTTTTCATTTAGAATTATAAATGTAAACATCATGCCTTACTTACTAAATATACCGAATCATGCGCTTTACATACAATTGGATTTTTCTTGATGAATACATTCGTTTGAACCAGGGCGTTTACGTCTGCGTAGACGTCATTGCTGCTCAGTAACCCCACCGATCAGGGGGCTTCACTATCCTGCCAAAACGGGTTCTATATTGATTATCATTAGGAGTCATATTTGCGCGTAGCTCAGGCTGCACGGGACTGGAGCTGATGGCGGGAGGCGGCGGGTAGTTTTGTGACGTACCCGCTTGACCTTGATCTAAGACAATATCGTCATAATTATGTTCTATTGTTTGAGAATTGAAGTGAGTCATCTGGGCAGAAGCGTTGCGAGTTGAGTATAATATGCCTTCTATTCCTGCGCAGGGTACCTCCCGAATGTAAACGCACCAAATAACTGCGGGGACCAAACAACTTTTGCACGGTTCCATTGACCCAATTGTTGTTTAATCTTACTTTTACTTCTTGACCTATTAATATGTTTTGTAATTCCCTTGCACCTTTGTCATAATAGTACTTTTGCTTACATTTTGAAGACTCTAACCTAGGCAACATTTTTTTTTGTATTTTAGGCTGCAATAACTTTGGGGCACACGGGACAATGCTGCGTAATTTTTTACTATATAATAGTTCAGCTGGTGAAGCTATTTCTGTACTTATAGGAGTGTCCAAGAATTCTAACAATGCTAGCCTAAATTCTGAACCATCGTGCGATGTCTTTTTCAGTGTGTTTTTAATCGTTTGTATAGACCTTTCCACTTGTCCGTTCGATTGTGGGTACATCGGCGAAGAGGTTGTGTGTACAAACTTCCATTCGCGAGAAAACATCTTAAATGAGTTCGAAGAAACTTCGGGGCCATTGTCCGACATTACTATTGCTGGTATACCCTGTCTACTAAAAACAACTTTCATTTTTTTAATAATTGTTTCGGACCGTAAATCTTTTTTCTTAAACTTTCGACTAAGTCATTTTTTTGCTGAGGCCAACCTTTTTTTATTATTTTGATTAGCGCTTGCAGTACCTGATCATCTTTAGTGTATTTCTGTATTTCTACAAAATGCGAGTCTGTCAAAGGATTGTTTGAGAGTACAGCACACACCTGAGCCTGAGCGTCTAGGAGATCGCGCGGCTGGGCGGCCGTTGGTGCACGCGGGTCGGCGGCGCGCGATAACGTGTCCGCTATGTATAGGTACTTACCCGGCTTGTACACTAAGGTAAAGGTATACGGTTGCAATCTTAATAGCATTCTCTGCAGACGGGGTGGCGTATTTACAAGCGGTTTATTTATTATTGTTACAAGTGGCTTGTGATCTGTTTCTATCGTTATATTACTCCTGCCATAAAGATACATATAAAACTTTTCGCACGCAAATACACATGCATACAATTCTTTTTCTATTTGTGCGTAAGATTGCTCGGTTTTCGTGAGTGACCTGGATGCGTAGCACACGGGCATGCCTTCCTGCAAGAGACAAGCGCCTAATCCTGACTTACTAGCATCTACTGAAAGTGTGACCGGTTTGTTTACATCATAATATCTCAGTACTGGGGGATGAGTTAAGCAATCTTTTAACTTTTTGAATGCTATTTCATGTATTTGCTCCCAGTGCCATTCGACATCATTTTTTAATAATTGCCGTAATTCGTGAGTTTTTTCGGACAAACTCGGTTAGGTAACTAAACCTAGGAAACGTTCAATATCTTTTTTGTTATTAGGTCGTGGCATGTTTGTAATGGCTGATATATGTGAATCGTCTGGAAAAATGCCGTCTTTCGTTATCTTGTGTCCGAGATATTTTATTTGTGATAGACCTATTTTACATTTATTTTTATTTAATTTTATATTTATCTCCTGGCATCTTTGTAATACCCTTTTTAGTATGTAGTCATGTTTTTCTTTTGTTTCTGCGTAAATTAAAAGATCGTCTACAAACAAAGTTACGCCCTCAATGTCATCAAAATGTTCATTGAGTTTTTTGTGAAATATTTCTGACGCCGACGATATGCCGTACGGCATACGCAAAAATTTGTACCTACCAAATACGGTATTGAAGGTGCATAAGTCTGTGCTCTCTTTACTTAACTGCACTTGCCAAAATCCTTGCTTGGCGTCAAGCGTACTGAAATATTTAGCTCCCTTTAAGTTCACAGTTATTTCGTCTAACGTTGGTAATTTGAAATGTTCTCTTTTTATTACTTTATTGAGCTCCTGCGGATCTAGGCAAATGCGAATATCGCCGTCGGCTTTTTTAGCCACGGTCATGCTGTTTACCCAGTCCGTAGGACCTTCGACCTTGGCAATGATGCCTTGGTCAATCATTTCTTTCAATTTTGATTTTACTTGATCCCTAATCGCAATTGGCAGTTTTCTTGGTGCATGTACAACCGGGCATGCATCCTCTTTCAACTGGATCTTATACTCACCTGGCAAGCAACCTATGCCTTCAAAAACATTTTGAAACTCATTTAAAATTTGACATGTTAAATTTGAATTTATACTCATGACACGTTTTACTAAATTCAACTCTTCACATGTTTTTCTACTAAGTATGGGAGAAGAATTTACTTCAGCGATAACAAAATTTAACAGAAATAAATTACCCTTGTAATGTGCTTTTAAATAACATTTTCCCAGGACCTCAATGTTACTTCCTGAGTAACCCTGCAATTTCATTGACGTCGGCATTAAATTTTTAGGTAATAAACCCAGTTTTTCTAACTGTACACGAGGTATTATGTTTACATCAGCTCCTGTGTCTAATTTAAATTGAATATTTTTGCCTAGTATTTCTAATTGAACCGTCCAATCACTGCCTTGATGATTATCTGTGAATCGTACCTCGTAATCGTAATCGTACCGTATCGGTGGAGTCCTCCTGAACTGCGTACACGTAGCTTCGGCACACTCGCGAGTAATGGTTCATCTTATTACACTTAACACATTTTTGACCATACGCAGGGCAGTGGCTTCGCGCGTGCTTTGTACCACATCTGGAACAAGACCCCGGGCGACGTCGCGGAAGGGCGGGCGGTGGGTTGTTCGTAGCGCTGGCCGCGGCTTCCTGGCTGGACGAGGGCGGGGGCAGCTGCATTTTTTGGTTTCTTGGCGTCTGACGGGGACCGCTGGGTCTTCGATATCGATTTCCTGTTCGGTTCACCCAATTTACTTCTGCATCCTCACTATGGCTGGACTGTACTTGATGCACTGCCGCCTCAGTTATGTTGCCGGCTTGCATTTTTGATATTTCTGCTAATCTGCTTATTTCTAGCGCCTTTTTCAAGGTCAGATTCGGCTCTCTTAGTAATCTTTCTCTCAGTGGGCTATCTGTTATTCCACAAATTAATCTGTCTCTCACCAGATCATCTTTTAGGGGTCCAAACTCACAGTTGGTGGCCATTTTATTCAGTTCAAACACATACTGGTCCACTGATTCATACTCTTTCTGTACCCGTGTGAAGAATCTGTGCCGTTCAATAGTTATATTTCTCTTCGGTAGAAAATATGCATCGAATTTTGGCAGTAATTCGTCCACGGTCTTTATTTCTGCCGTGTCAGGTAGTTGTTCATAAACTTCACGACATTTCTCGCCAATTATGTGTAACAATATGTTTATTTGTACACTTGCACTCTTTTTTCCTAATTCACAAGCCTCGTAGTATATTTTAAGGGACTTCTTCCATTTCTGCCACTGTTTGCTTAGATTACCAGACGTTATGTTCACAAGATCATTCTCGAACTTAAATGAGGGTGGCGGTTGCAGGACTGATTCCATTTTATAATTGGTTTTTTGTGCACTTTATCTTGTTATTATACTTTTCCACTTCTTTTCTTCGCTTTAACTTCACTAGCTTAATGTATTATCACTGGTATGATATTCCGTACCGGCTGCGCCATGTAAAAGTATAGGTGTGGCTAATTCAAACGACGGCATGATTGAGACTGGTTTTATTATCGAATACCCGCGATACCAACACATAACATGACAGTCACCACCCAAGAGTGAGCAGGAGGATCCGATTCAACACCAAAAACAACACCGGTAATACGAAACTCAAATCACAAATTAAAACAGTAAGACACAAAAACACGTCCGTGCTCTAGGACGTTCGACGTGTGAACCATGTATAGACCATTTAAGCTACATAAATAATTATGTTTACAACAATTATATTAATACGCATAGTCACGCAATTTACAAAGGTACGGCAAACACAGTAAATAAACAATAATATTCCTAATAAATATGTATGTATATAATTATGTATGCTAATAAATTAATGTCAAAGGCAAAGTTCAAAGGCAAAGTTCAAAGGCAACCTTAAAGTTCAAATATAAAATGTTGGTCAAACAGTCCTCACTATAGTTGCCTATAGTTGCCTAGCTACTTGAGGTGTTACCTGTATGTACCCGTCTTATGTCAGCACATCCACGCACGCAAGCACGCACGCTCGCAAGCACGCACGCACCCATATACACACACGCTCGCACCCTCACACACACACACACACACATACATACACACACACACATACACACACACACACACACACCCTCACACACACACACACACACACACACACACACACACACACACACACACACACACACGCCGAAATGTATTAAATTTGCTTTATTTTTATTGCTGGCATTTGGGCCATTACTTTATTCGATTTTATGCTTATTTCTATAAAAATGTTTATAATCCAATTATTGTATGTATTCGTCTATTCTTTCTATTTATTTATAGTCAAATTTTGTTCATAGTTCAGCGAATTAGGTGCAGCAGAAAACCAGCGCTAGTCGCCTCTGGCTAGCATTTTGCTGAGCTGCAGCCTTTTTCTGTTGTAGCACATTTCGTTCAACATAATTGTATGAGGTACCTTTATTTTTATGTGTTTGGTTTACTACAAATATTGTTTATAAATTGTGTTATGGTGTTACAATCGAAATAAATGCTTTTCACTTTCACTTTCACTTTCACTTTCAAACGATACTGGACCAAAATACCATGTTACAGTGCCACAATCTTATCTGTTCAGTTGATAGCGGCGCTAGTGCAGAATTTCGTTGTAACGTTTAAGAAATTTACCTAGAAAAATGAGAATATTTTAATCCGTCTTTCAAATTTAATGAAAATATATTTATAATTCTTAGTAAGTGAAAAAAAAAAACAAAAAAATGGGGAACAGGATTTACAATTAATTTGTTAGTTACAATTTTGCCCACCTGAACAGATAACTTAGTGGCGCTGTAAGTTAATCGACTGAGACGCAACTGTCAAAAAATCTCAAAACAAAATCGTACCTACCTTAAGCCTAGGCGCACACTAGCGACACGCGACAGGTGACAGCTCGGCGACTAGACGCGACGACAGGCTGCGGCCGTCAATTTTTATAATTTTGTTCGAATCTCCGCACACTTGGCGTCGGAGTCGCGGAGTCGCGACGACAAGTCGCCAGAAGCAAATTACAACGTCCCGTCTGACGCGGCGACAAGTCGCCTTGTTTGCGATGGCTCCTGTTACAAGAACAGGAGTTGTAGTGCTCTAGGCTGCAAGCGTGCCCACAGAGGTGTGTCATGTTTGCGGTACAGTTCGGCCCAAGACGCTGCTCCTAGTTGATTGAAACGTAGAGCACGGAAATTACAGCGAGAGCATTTGGACCCCGTCAAACAAAGCAGCTCGTTTATTTAAACGAGCTGCTTTGACGGGGTCCAGATTCACGGACAAGCTCTAGTGAGAATCCAGATTGGCGATAAGTTCTCTTGGTTTCTCATAGTGTGTAGATGTAACATGTATTTTATAGTGATACTAGCTTTCACCCGCAACTCCGTCCACGTGGAGTTTAGTTCAAAATTTTGCAACCCCGTTCACTCCCTTAAGGGTTAAATTTAGAAAAACGGCGAACACGTGTTCAATCAATTATGTTGAAGAGTATTTATTTTAAGTTTCAAGAAAATTAGACAACATTCTTCATACCTCCCATACAAACTTTGGCAACTTTTTTCGCCCCCTTAGGGGTTGAGTTAAAAAAAATCGGTCTTATTCCTTGCCTACATTAGGTATATATTATAGACCCTCTGTGCAAAATTTCAGCTTCCCAGATCCAACGGCTTGGGCTGGGCATTGATGAGTGAGTCAGTCAGTCAGTCAGGACTTTGAATTTTATTTATATTGTAACGCGGCAATGCGGCGCCGCGATACAACAGCCGGCCGGAGCGGAATCTACCATGACGTCACCACGCCTAGCAACGGAGCGCACGCAGCCAGCGCGTGCACACCGATGGTCGTCGTGGAGGGGGAAGCGCCCGAGCGAATATAAACCGACGCGAGAGCCAGTCAAGACGGACTTTGCGTCGGGCTCCAACGCACACTGGAGGTCGGTCACGCTCATTGCGGATTCGAGCCGGCGTGGCCGTGTTCCGGGCCACTCGTGGTCGGTGCTGTCTCTAAGTATCGACCCGAGGTCCCGCGCACGACCACCACCACCGGGGCAGCTCGCCCAGAGACGGGTGCGGCATCAGCGCCGCCACCCAGGGTTTTGCAAGCGTGCAATGGATAGTGGCCCGCGAGGCCCCAGTTCTTTGGCATAAAGCCGTTAGGTGTAAGTTCACGAATAGGTTAGTTTAAGTAGTTTAAGTGTGGAATATCTCTGGTCCCTATAATAAACGGAGGTCCAGTCTGTTGCAACTAACCCCGGAGTTTAATTTCACACCCCCTCAGGGACCCTTAACACGCACCCCCATTAGGAATAGGGCCTTAGGGGTAGTGAAGTAGCTGGCGCCGCAGGCGCCACGTTACAATATATATATACTAGCATTCGCCCGCGACTCCGTCCACGTGGACTTTAGGTAAAAAAAAATGCAACCCCGTTCACTCCCTTAAGGGTTAAAATTATAAAAACGGTGAAATATGTGTTCAATCAATTATGTTGAAGAGTATTTATTTTAACTTTGAAGAAAATAAGAAAACATTCTTCATACCTCCCATACAAATTTTGGCAACTTTTTCGCCCTCTTAGGGGTTGAATTTCAAAACCTTCGGTCTTATTCCTTGCCTACATTACATATAGACCGTCTGTGCAAAATTTCAGCTTCCTAGGTCCAACGGCTTGGGCTGGGCGTTGATGAGTGAGTCAGTCAGTCAGTCAGTCAGGACTTTGAATTTTATTTATATATAGATATAAGATAATAGATATAGGTTCATTATATTTTAATTATTATATATTTTGAAATAACTGTCCCGGGTAAACTTTGTACTGGCAAAGTTTTCGTAATTTTTCCATATTTTCTCACCATTTAATATTTCTTGCACTTCCACAAATGTCAAAACCAAAAGTTAGCCAAATTGGTCCCACCATTATATTTTTCGATGTTCAACATAACATATGTAACGTGACTTATTATATCTAGCATTGGCAACACTGGTTACACAGTCATTCAACCTGACAGCTGTCATGTGTCTCTTCGAGTCGGTCATCATTCGGCAACTTGGGCATTCTAGTGGAGGACTCTGTTGTGAAAGGTTGGTAGCGATTAATTTTTATTTTGCATATTCAATTTAATAAACAACCGTAATGTCAATATTTCTTTTAATTAATCTTCCTTTCTGAGGTGCCGTAACATCTCAGAAGTGGGATTTATCGCGAAATATTTAAATTTTGCGTAACCACGCCATAAGCTTGGCCGTTATGAAAAATAAATTTAAATTGTACATGTTTATTTTTGGTAAATGTAACAAAAATAAAGAAGAATATTGAAAGAACTATACACCCCTTGCATGAAAAGTGTATTAAATTTCAAAACTTAACGTCGTGTGGAGAGATTAAATTCGATTTTCAACAAAAATGGCGGATTCAGCGGCTAACTTCGTTGAAATATGTGTCTTTATTTTCCTTTTCTTTTCAAAATATACATTAATATCGATAGATCTATTACAATTATCGTCCTAAATATCGTTTGATTACAAAAATATAACACACAATAGAAGATGAATCTCGATTGCACATTATAACGTTACTTACTCTTATTGCATTCTAATGTTTCTTTTTCTCTGAAATATACATGGATATTGAAGGTACATAGACATTTTTATTTCATAAGTGTTTTTTAACCATAAAAATAACTGCAGTATTAGGAGATGAAACTGGATTATGATTGATAAACGATCACTAAGCAAGTAGTTTAATAATGATACGACAAAGTTCCAGAAATGGGGTGTGTGTTAGGGCTAGGGTTTTTATGAACAAATAGCTCACATAAGTTGACATGAGTTTCAGGAAATGAGCGACAAGGATTTCGATGATAACGTGCAAGGTTCGAGACGCAGTCGTAGCCGCAGTCGCCGTGACGACCGAACACCGAGGGTTCGACGCAGTCGTGACTCCAGTCGTCATGATAACCGAGCTTCGCGGAGACAACGAAGTCGTAGTCGGTATAGAAGCCGGGGTCTTGACCGCACTGATTTACCTCGAGAGCGAAAACGGGATTCTTCCCAAAGAAGAGAGAGACAGAGTGACTTAGAAAATGAAACAAAGATATGACCTTAATAAGAAGAGTAGCACTATTTATAAGGAAGGCGATTTAGTTAGGATTGCAAGAGCAATAGTGACCGGGCCAGGGCAATCTAAGAAGCTAGAGGCAAAATGTAAGGGGCCTTATAGAATCAAAAAAATATTACCCCACGATCGTTTCCTCGTGGAGGACACTCCTCTTACCAAAAAGAGGGCTAAATATGAGACGGTGGTAGCTATCGACAAGATATTCCCTTGGCTCAGCTTTGATGCCGCTGCTTGCTCTTCAAGTGAAGACGACAATGGTGAGGGTGAGAGTAGCAATGAGTAAATCGAGCATGCCCTTTACAACTCGCAATGAACGAATACCTCGATAATTGTTTGTAGCCCTTATAGTATTGTTATAGTCTTGATTTTCCCGATACATCATTATGGATCAAGCGTCATTTGAACGACTGCTCTCAGCGTCACCATTGTTGATTATTATTAATAACTCATAACTTAGCCGTAACAGTAAGTAATGCTTTCTGATTAAGGATGATTATGTACATAACCAATTGTAGGGTCGATTCTTGAGCCGGGCATGATTAGCGAATGAACCCGCCGCCCCTGAGTGGCTCACAGTGATAGTGTGTTGGTGAAGGAATTGCCCTCACACCGATGCACTTATGATTATGAACCTTGATAAGGGTGCAATGGAATCGGGCAGGAATGGCGTAGGAACTCGCCGCCCATGAAAGGTTTCTAGCACCGCAGTCATGGCAGTAGGTTGGTACAGGAGGCAGTACCGTCTTGCTGTTCCATGGCTATAATTAACTTGAAGGATTGATTCTTGAAATGGGCCTGACGGCGTAGGAACTCGTCGTCAGTGCTCACAACCCAGGAGTGATCACATTGAGTACATGATTAGAGTAAGGGACTATAATTATAGATATGTATGATTTTGATAGATTTGAAAGAAAAAAAAAAGAAGGTCTTAATACAAAAGGTGATATATGATATACAGTCGTAATTAATGTAATCAGACACTGTTACAGACATTGAATAGAAAATAAGGATAAGAAGTGATTTCATCTATTGTTATTTAATATTAACGTAGAACGAAGAGACTCGTTCCTGAAGGATGGCCGACTGTAACGTGACTTATTATATCTAGCATTGGCAACACTGGTTACACAGTCATTCAACCTGACAGCTGTCATCTGTCTCTTCGAGTCGGTCATCATTCGGCAACTTGGGCATTCTAGTGGAGGACTCTGTTGTGAAAGGTTGGTAGCGATTAATTTTTATTTTGCATATTCAATTTAATAAACAACCGTAATGTCAATATTTCTTTTAATTAATCTTCCCTTCTGAGGTGCCGTAACACATAACATTTACAAACAGGCACATACATTGCTTCTGGCCCCATAATAGGATACCCTGTATCGTGGGAATTAGAAATAGCGACGTCACAAACATGTGAACAACCAAGACCTGGGTTTTTTTCTGTCCCTAGGATTCAAATCCGGGACCTCTCGCATGGTAGGCAGATACGCAAGCCGCTGTGCCACAGAGTTCGTTAATTATGATCTCTTTGCCTAGTTATTATAGCACAACGTATCCTAATGGGCTAGTTGCCCTAAAAAAAGTAATTAGTCCGTCTTTTAGATTATTCAAAAATAGGGACACGTATTTTTTTATTTGTAAATTAGACCAAAAATGACAAAGATATAGCGCATTAAAGTTACGTGTCACGTCACACGTAACTTTAATGGGCTATATCTTTGTTATTTTTTGTTTAATCGAAAAAAGAAAAATACATGTCCAATATTTTTTTATAAACTAAAATACGGACTAAATAGAATTTCATTATTTTGACCTTGGAAACTACCCTATTTGGGACTACATCAAGTAATTAAGTGATTGCGTTGTTTAGACGATATAGCTTCTCCGTGACCTTACCTACTCTACCTCTCTTTCCTGCAATATTTCCTTTTATGAAGTCCCGTGTGCTATTCGGCATATTATGTGGCATAATATATACGTACTATACTTGACAAAAGTGCGAACTGAGCGAAGATATCGGAACTTTCGCTCGCACTTCTAGTGTTGTGTGTAACAACAAAAAAGGGATATGTCGATAGTCAATAGCAGGTAAAAAATGAGGGAAAGGTTTCGAAAATGATGCAAAATATTTATAAGCATGATTTTTTATTTCTGCTTCTAAAACGTACAATTTATACAAATTTTAACAATTATGGATCAGCTGGGAATATTAATCTATGTTATTAATCTTTTATTATATTATCCTATATTAATTGGCCCTTCAATGTTACTGAATACATTTAATTGTTGATTTGAATGATTTTTCTGTTTTCATTTTGTCTGTTTTAGTTCTAATTTCACCTAAATGTAAAAATGTTTGTTTTGGTGTGTAAATAAAATCTTTATCTATCTATCTATCTTCTGAGCAGTCATCTTGCTAATCTTTTGAGCAGTCACTGTCATCTTCATGTAAATTTATCTTATGACAACTAACACAATTTTCACAAACACCTGAATTTTACTTAATTGCAATAGTCACCAACGACCGCGTCGTCCTATAAGCTATCTGCATCTGCACCCGATCCCTTTATCGATAATGAGTGTCGCGGTATCGTCACATTCCTTCGGCGTATTGTTTTATGACTCAGTTCGCACGTTTGTAATGGCTCAAGTATAGTTAACTCGTTAAACGCTGTCTTTCCGTGACCTATTCCTATTCCCTATGACCTATTCTCAGACCTACACAAAAAAAACCATTAAAATTGGTGGAGCCGTTTCACTGTGACACGAGGTTTTTACAATTAGATAATCTCGTCTTTTTTCTCTGTCTAGTTACTCCTTGTCATTCGTTGGCAGATGAAAGCCTACTTCCACGAAGTTTGTTATAAAGTTATCGTGCCAAAGCAATACGCTACTTGCCTCGTATCAAATTTGACGCGATAAATGGATATTTCCTGTAGTATCTAATGTAAGAAACCGAAATATATTGACTTTGCTAAGTAAATATGCAGGATGGCTGCAAAATTTGCAAATTAAAAAAAAAATTGTCTCTTTTAAATTGGAACGGTGAAAACACTATCCGCCATCTTGAAAGCACCTTTGGTTGTAAACAAACATCTGTCAGTCATGCGTGCGTAAGTTCTATTGTGATTTGGATGGGATTTAGTGTTTTTGCAAAAACTCTTCTTGTGCAGTTAGTGTCTTATCATTTTATTGATAAGCGCAATCATGGACGCTGGATTCGTGGACGCTAATAGTACCAATTTGCCAAAACCAAACCAAATCAAACCAAGCATTATTACAGCTAAAAACAATTTCTGTGTATATCCTCGTGAGGCCCGACCTTGAAAATAACAATTGATTTTGTGATCACTTGAAGACATTGGGCCTCACGAAGATATTGATATTATAGGACTTACATTAAAGTTATCTTCACATAAATACACCCAAGTTTCAGTCGATAAAGAATCGGGGTCTCTCTTGGCAAGTTTGAGCCAAGCTTTTCGTATGTTTATTTCACTGGGTGGAATCCGCGACTTCCCGGCGGTCTTTATTGTCGTGTTTTTGCAGTCTCGAATAATGCAATAATAATAATTGATATATTTTGCATGTAAACTCGATGAAATCATGAATGCGTTGTTGTTATTTCACTATGCTCACAGATCACTAACAGATTTTAGGACTAGGTAAAGATCGTTTCACCAAACAAGTCCCACGGTAAAATCCATAAGGCCATAACAATAAAAGCCAAAATTCATTAACTCATACTTCTTTCGTGGCACGAACTCTACCTATGTTGAATGTCAAACTTTGTTTACAAATATTTAAGACTTCAAACCATAGACAAAAATCTCGGACCAAGTTTTTGGCTGTTTAGCAAAGCAACGTTTTAAAATAATGTTTTTGTTGCTATTAGGTCCTCAAAAAATATATTAATATTTTAATTGTCTAATGGAAGAGATATTTAGCATTTAAGACATTACTTGAAAAAAGAGTCAAGTAGCGGATTGACCTTCTTCCTAACGTAATTTGTATTACTTAATTTAATATTATTAATTTATTTTATATTATTGAGTTTATACTCACGCTAGGATTCCGAAGGGGTAAGTAGAGACCAGGGCCTGCACTTGACGCGAACCTTTTTACTGAAATTTTACTGAAACGTACTATTCAAATAAAACAAAACTTGAAACCTATTTCTTCAGTATAACATAAAACTTGAAGCACTCAATTTGAATGAAGCATAAAATTGAGAATTTCTAACTTTCCTGTATAGGAAGTAGTTTGATTTATGGGCACTGAGGAAACAGTTTTCTGTTTTTTCGCTTTTATACAGCGCCTAGCTTTTTAGTTGATTTTATACAGCGGCTCGTGGTATAAGTGGACAAGTTTACCGGACCGTTTTGCAATCGTCATCGGCCTTTGTGCTCGGTACGCATGATTTAAGCAATGCCTATAAATTGAACTATAGCTAATGATGAAAAAGTTCGATTCGTGACCGGCAGGCTCTATTGCTGCATATAAGAGACACAACCATGTTTGCTGACGCGCGTGTTAACACGTTTAATGACATAGTTAGACTCCGCGATGGCTCATTTATGGACACGGTTGTCACGTGTCGAAACTCAATAATAAGAGAGCTGTGTGACAGGCTCTTTTTGACTGATACGTACAATTTTTGGATAAAAGTATCTTACTTGTAAAATAAAGTTTAAAATTAAAACTTTTATGGATATTTAGTCTGAAATTAAGTTCTATTTATTATTTATTTATTTATTATTGTAAAGAAGACTCCGTAGGAGGGTCTCCAGGCTGTGAAAATGTGCAGTAGACAAGATGTATTTATGTAAATGTACTCTTCTTAAATGACAGATAAATATCCGTCTGCAATCAAAAATAATAACAGCAGATTTTGAGTTAAATCACACACAAACTTATTAACTTTAGGATACACTTGCTTGACTTTTTGTCGGAAGAGCCCGACCAGGTTTCGCTCTGATTTGCAGAGCTTAATCATATTGAGCAAAGATGGAGTCTGGTCGGACTCTTTTGACAAAAGGCCAAGTAAGTGTATCCGGAATAAAGTTAATAATGTCTAGTGCTTACGAAGGTTATGCAACATAGGGAGTGTTCAGTGCATGGATGGGTGATCTTTTTACGTCTAACGCTACTGACATTTTTCGGAGCGGTTCCGTGTTTCACAAGGCATGTCAAGCAGTTGGTGCCGGCTGCCGTCGGTAGATGGCAGTTGTTAAGCCAAGTCTTAGGGTGGCTTGAAAACTTCAGACAGTAAGACCAGCGCGTTCAGTGCATGGATGGTTTACCATCTATGACTAACGCTAGTGGCATTTTTCCGAGCGGTTCCGTGCTTTGCAAGGCAGGTTAGGCAGGTGGTGCCGGCTGCCGGCGATAGATGGCCGTCGTTAAGCCAAGTCAGAGGCCTTAGGGCGTCTTGGAAACTTCTGACAGTAAGACCAGCCAATAATCTTACAAGCCTTCACCAATCCGGACTTAGCCCCCATGGTGGAGTATGGCCTATACCTTCTTCAGGGAAGAGACCCGTGCCCCTCGGTGGGTAACTAAAGGGTTGATGATGAAATGAAAGTTTTTAATTCAAAAACACACAAACTTATGTCAAAGAGGTACTTACTTTATCGTTAAAGTCAAGTAATTGTATTAGGGTTGAAGGTTCGGAGAATCTCTACGTACTGATTAAAATGTAGACTATGGTTTGATACAGAGCGATCCAGAGTGAAATTTTAAAATAGAATTTTTATAACTCCTAACAATGTATGTTTAGCAGTAGACAAATATAGACTGATTTTATTTGTAATTTTGTACTCAAAAGTACAATTTATACATCATCCGCAATTTTGCATCATCATCATCATTCAGCCACAAGAAGTCCACTGCTGGCCATAGGCCTCCTCCATGGATTTCCAAAAAGACCGATCAGATGCGGCTTGCATCCAGCGTCTTCCCGCCACTTGGATGAGATCGTCTGTCCATCTTGAGGCTGAATTTGCTTTGTAATTGTGTCTGTCGTTTGTGTTGTCCGAAATTTTTAGTCTCACTATAGGTACTGCTTGTAAAACTTACATTATAGCTACATAAGAGTTGAAACACTAAAGTCCTTATTTTAAAAAAAACAATTCTATTAAAAAGGTATTTAGTGAGACCGACTTAAGGTTTTAAGACAGATCTCAACTAAATTATGATATATAAAGTGAAATCTCTGCATCAGTGTCATCCGCAACTAAAGTCTTGTTCAATTTAAATTTGACTTTAAAATTCGTACTTTAAAGGTTTCGTTAAGTCTCGTTCATCGTGACATAACTTTTAATAGGAACTTTGGCCGGGAGATCCGATCAGCACCATATTCCGGAACGCAATGGCCTCCCGCCGCCAGCGTGCGACGTGAAGCTATTTACAAACCCCTTTTTAGTTTCCGTTTCCTTTTACAACTACCCTTCAATATTTCTACTATTTAATGTTTGTCAATTTAATGTTTACATACCCCACGATTGACGATTCTCTAATTAAATGGTGACGGATGGGACTATTCTTATGATGAAACTTACTTAAATATACGTATTTACGTATAAAGATATACACGGTAGCCGGGGGATAGACGTCAAAAAAAAAAATTTGGTCCCTCTTGTCATGGGGTATCCGAATCACCCCCATGTATGTTCCGCGATTTTTCATAGTTTCGGAGTTATGATTTTTTTTCTGAATTTTCATGAATTTTCGCCTTATCAATTTTGAAAATTTCTAAAAAAAAACTAGAAACTTTTTTCAATTACTTTTTTTTGTAACTGAATCTTCATAAGTTGTTCTTCTATGCATAAAATAATCAGCTTCGTAACTTTGATAAAAGTTATTAAAGTGTTGGTCTAAAGTCAAAAATGTACGTTCGGTAAATTATGACTTGAATTTTCAAAAATAAATTAAAAATCCAAACAGATGTTTTAATGGTTTCTTAGTTAGCCTCAAAAATGCGCAAGACTCTCAGATTTCATAATCATTAAAAAAAAGTACTGCTTAACGAGCTACTTTGTGTACATTCGGCCTTCGAAGACAGCGAGGTGAAGAATTATTAAAATTAACAATTTTTTTTTTCCTCCATTTCGTCTTTTCTTAATTAATTAATGAACGAGTCGTCATCATCATGATGAAGAAAAGTGGTTTTGTCAATAAAACACAGATTAAAATGTAAAAAAAATGTTTATTATAATAGGTTTTCAAAGTTGCCACCTCCAGCAGCAATACACATTGTACACCTACGTAGGAAATTATCTTTTAATCGTCTAAAAGCTTTACAACACGTTCGGCTTCTGTTAATTTCTGCCTCAGCTCTTGTTCACTCCCACTTTCTCTGGCGTATACTATTTCCTTAAAATAGCCCCAAATAAAAAAATCCATGGGGTTGAGGTCAGGTGAGCGTGGAGGCCACGATATTGGTCCGCCGCGTCCGATCCATCTATTGGGGTACGCCTCATTTAAATAATTTCGGACTTGCGTTGCGTAGTGACATGGAGCGCCGTCATTTTGAAGAACCATGGTTCGTCTTAGTTCAATATTCACGTATTCTAGCAACAATGGAAGTTCATGTTCCAGAAAGTGTCGGTATCTTTCTCCATTTAATCTGGACGGCAATTCAAATGGACCAATCAGTTCGCCATTGAAAATACCAGACCACAAGTTAACGCTGAAACGATGTTGAAACGTCGACGCTCTCATTTCGTGTGGATTTTCATGCTCAAAACGTGACTCATCTGACCATAAAACTTTATTGAAAAATCCAGGATCTTGTTGTTCTTTTTGTAGCATTGTTTGGCAGAAATCAATGCGCAATGGTAGTCTGTAGGCAGTAAAGCTTGGACTCGTCGGATATGGAACGCATGATATCCTTCATCGTGAAGTATGTCTTGGATAGAAGTTCTTGGGATGTTCAGAGTACGAGCCTTAGCTCTGGCACTCGTGGAAGGATTTCGTTGAACTTCTTCGAGCACAACTTCTCTGCGATCCGGGTCAACTCTAGGGATTCCTTCCCTATCGCCTCGTTGGCCAGGAATGCGGCCTGCCATTAAGGTATTGTGCGTGTTAATAAAAACGCGATGGTTGGGATAATGCTCAGGTTGCGGCCCACCACGACGTTGAAATTGTTCGCGATACAGTCGCGCTACTTCAAGGCCGTTTCCTTGTGCAACTAAATAAATAATAACTAAGTATTCACTTAACGTGTAACTCATCTTTTACACTTCCAAGTAAACAAAGTCCAAATCAGTATGCAAGACACAGTCCAATTAACGAGCAAAGTAGTCAAATAAGTAGGCAGCGGAATCCGCGGACAAAGCGAGACAGTGAGGTAAAACAAAATGAAGACACGTGTAGCAGTAAACACAAAGTGAGAACGACTGAGGTACAAACTTGTTTTGTGTTCGCTTCTGCTGCGCTGCCCCTCTCACTCTTACCGCTGAGAGTGAGAGAGATAGCAATAGTTCAGCGGCCTCCTATCCTCAAAGACTATTGTTATTACAGGTAAAAAGTTGCGTCTGCATTTACAACCCATGACCCACGAGAACGGACCGCGCAAAATTAATTACTGTAAAACGGAAAATGCCTCCAAATTTTTTAATCTGTGTTTTATTGACAAAACCACTTTTACTCATCATGATGATGACGACTCGTTCATTAATAAACTAAGAAAAGACGAAATGGCAGAAAAAAAAATATGTTAATTTTAATAATTCTTCACCTCGCTGTCTTCGAAGGCCGAATGTACACAAAGTAGCTCGTTAAGTAGTACTTTTTTTTAATGATTATAAAATCTGAGAGTCTTGCGCATTTCTGAGGCTAACTAAGAAACCATTAAAACATCTGTTTGGATTTTTAATTTATTTTTGAAAATTCAAGTCATAATTTACCGAACGTAAATTTTTGACTTTAGACCAACACTTTAATAACTTTTATCAAAGTTACGAAGCTGTTTATTTTATGCATAGAAGAACAACTTGTGATGATTCAGTTACAAAAAAAAGTAATTGAAAAAAGTTTCTAGTTTTTTTTTTAGAAATTTTCAAAATTGATAAGGCGAAAATTCATAAAAATTCAGAATAAAAATCATAACTCCGAAACTATGAAAAATCGCGGAACATACATGGGGGTGATTCGGATACCCCATGACACGAGGGACCTATTTTTTTTTTTGACGTTATTCCCCCGGCCACCGTGTATATATTTCAAGAAAATCAGTACAATTTCAAACCACGCAAATTTCATGATGTATACTTTTTACATTAGTGTAGAGGTTTTATCTTAGAGAAAGAGAGTGCTTAGTCAGCTCGCGTGCTCATTGTGGGTAGGTAGTGATCAAGCTCTGGAGTCATGTCAATACTCCAGGTTCAGGTTTCCTCACAAATAGACGTGCATACTAAAAATCGAACCCTGAACTCATTTAATCTATAATATAAAAATGAATCGCAAAAATAGACGTATCTAGGCAACGCAATAGACATTGACTCACTGACAATTAGTCTATGACAATGAGGCTGCATAACCAAAGAGTATATTATAGGAGTGGTATGCATACTCGTTACATCCTCCTGACTTTTAAGAATTGTTACGAAGAAAAGAAGAAGAGGAACAATTCTTCTCCAGACCAATTCTCTTGGACAGCTGCAGGAGTCTTGGGCCGAACAAAGGCTTGGTGAACATGTCGGCGAGCTGAATTTCTGTTGGGACTTGTTTCACTATGAGTTCTTGATTAACTACACACTCACGGATGAAAAAATGTTTCAACTTTATGTGTTTGGTTCTCCGGTGGTACTCATAGGGAGGATTCTCAGCGAGTTTTATTGCAGATTCATTGTCGACATATATCACCGAAACAAAGAAACAAAGAAACAAAGAAACAAAGAAACAAAGAAACAAAGAAACAAAGAAACAAAGAAACAAAGAAACAAAGAAACAAAGAAACAAAGAAACAAAGAAACAAAGGAACAAAGGAACAAAGGAACAAAGGAACAAAGGAACAAAGGAACAAAGGAACAAAGGAACAAAGGAACAAAGGAACAAAGGAACAAAGGAACAAAGGAACAAAGGAACAAAGGAACAAAGAAACAAAGAAACAAAGAAACAAAGAAACAAAGAAACAAAGAAACAAAGAAACAAAGAAACAAAGAAACAAAGAAACAAAGAAACAAAGAAACAAAGAAACAAAGAAACAAAGAAACAAAGAAACAAAGAAACAAAGAAACAAAGAAACAAAGAAACAAAGAAACAAAGAAACAAAGAAACAAAGAAACAAAGAAACAAAGAAACAAAGAAACAAAGAAACAAAGAAACAAAGAAACAAAGAAACAAAGAAACAAAGAAACAAAGAAACAAAGAAACAAAGAAACAAAGAAACAAAGAAACAAAGAAACAAAGAAACAAAGAAACAAAGAAACAAAGAAACAAAGAAACAAAGAAACAAAGAAACAAAGAAACAAAGAAACAAAGAAACAAAGAAACAAAGAAACAAAGAAACAAAGAAACAAAGAAACAAAGAAACAAAGAAACAAAGAAACAAAGAAACAAAGAAACAAAGAAACAAAGAAACAAAGAAACAAAGAAACAAAGAAACAAAGAAACAAAGAAACAAAGAAACAAAGAAACAAAGAAACAAAGAAACAAAGAAACAAAGAAACAAAGAAACAAAGAAACAAAGAAACAAAGAAACAAAGAAACAAAGAAACAAAGAAACAAAGAAACAAAGAAACAAAGAAACAAAGAAACAAAGAAACAAAGAAACAAAGAAACAAAGAAACAAAGAAACAAAGAAACAAAGAAACAAAGAAACAAAGAAATAAAGAAATAAAGAAATAAAGAAAGAAAGAAATAAAGAAATAAAGAAATAAAGAAATAAAGAAATAAAGAAAGAAATAAAGAAAGAAAGAAAGAAAGAAAATTTATTTTAAAAATTTATTTAAAACATAACACAGAAAGCATAAAAAGCGTAAAAAAAAATAAACTGTACAACATGAAAATAATAATTTACTTATTTACATTTACATACAGGCACATACATTGCTTCTGGCCCCACACTAGGATACCCTGTGTTGTGGGAACCAGAAACAGCGACGTCACAAACATGTAAACATCCAAGACCTGGGATTTTTTGTTTGTCCCCAGCCGGGATTCGAACCCGGGACCCCTTACATTTACGAGGTCGTTAAAGGTTGAGCCCCCAAAATGGGCCCGATTCAGCATAATGTTGCAAAAGAGTGTAAAGTAAAGCACTCTCCTAAACACTAAGATAACCTAAACCGGCCCTTTGATCTAATTTGTTAACTTCATGGTGTGTGGAATACCGTGGCATCAAAAAAGGTTATTATAATCTGTGCCAACTGAGAAGGTGTAGTAAGTAATCTGTGGTGTTTTTCATTGGCGGGAGCTCAGAAGAAGGTCCTTCCAAGGATGTTGGTCCTTCTTCTGAGGGCGGGAGGGAAGACAATAATTTGACATTGAGTTTTGGAAGGGTCTGAAAAATAATTGAAACAGGAAATCAAAGTCATAAATTGATCTTTATTGTTTTGCTTAGTTAGGTACCAATAAACTTATTGAAATGAAAAAGCCACTAGATAAGAAAAATACCAAAAATTAAAATGATGAAGAAAAACATGTGGTCAATACAAAACTAAAAGCTGTAAAGCCAAAGAGGGGGAGCCGTTTTTAGTTGATTAGCCAAGTGGATTCTACGTCTCATTGAATACGTCATTAGATTCACTAGCTGTTAAGTTTATGAAGGAAGCTCATTTAGTTAGTAATTTGTGTAAAAAAGCGGTGGTGGCGTAGTGGGGTTGACCCTTGCTTCTCGATCATGAGGGTCTGGGTTCGATCCACGCATGTACCAATGACTTTTAGTTACGTACATTTGTTTGTACAGCAACACCATTCGCTGATAAATTGTGCCCGGATAACGGCGACAGGCTTGCCACTTGTCACGTTTGGGACCTAATAAACTCGGCAAAACGTGGGTCCAGTTCTAGAGACTGGTGCCTCTGCCTACCCCTTCGGAGATAACGGGCGTGAGTTTATTATTATTATTTATTATTTATTATTTTTATGATGAGGTACCCATAACAAAGTTATGATAAGTATCCGATTTTCGCCTTGCATTCCTTCGTGAGTAGCCCGAACATGTCCAGAAGAGCAAGATTGGCTATCCGTAATAGTGTGCTGGTTCCAATACTGATGTAAGCATGGTAGCGAGATTTGGGTATGGCAGAAGTCAGAATAATCATGAAAGTAGGATCAGTGCAGTACAAATGAGATCCTTAAGAAATATGTGTGGTTTTACTTTGAATGACAGAATACGCAATAGTGTGATCAGAGACCGAGGATGTAGTGAGTGACTAGAATTGAAAAAAGGAATGTTGCGTTGGTTTGGAGATGTGGAGAGGATGAACGAAGAAAGACTGACAAAGCAAATATATCGGGCGAATGTGAGTGGAAGGGCCGGTAAGGGACGCCCCAGTTGGACATACTTCGACCAAATAGGGGATGTATTAGCAAAGGGCAAGATGAAAAGTACCCGAAACCGATGTGGGTACATGCAACGACTAATGGATGTCGATGAAGCGAAAGTGATTTGTCAGGATAGTGGCAGGTGACAGTCCGTGGTCTCTGCCTACCCCTCTGGGATACAGGTGTGAGCTTATGTATCTGAATGTATTAAGATATTTATATCTACTGGTGGTTGATAAATACAGAGGCGTCACCATATAAGAAAACATAGTGGAATATTATTTTGCGTCTACATTATACCCGAGCGAAGCCGGGTTTTCGTCTAGTAATTGATATATTTTGCATGTAAACTCGATGAAATCATGGTTGCGTTGTTGTTATTTCACTATGCTCACAGATCACTAAGATTCTAGGACTAGGTAAAGATCGTTTCACCAAAATCCTTAAATATCAATAAAAGCCATTCATGAACTCCTACTTCCTTGGTGGCACGAACTCTACCTATGTTGAATGTCAAAGTTTGTTAGTGATGGGACTCGAATCACCTTTGATTCGAATGATTCGAATCACGACCGTAAAAACTTGATTCGAATGAGAATTTAAGTTGATTCGAATCATAGCTTGATTCAAATGGTCGAGTTGATTCGAATCAGTAGTCGCGCGGCAATCTTACCTGACCGATGAGACAAGTAGGATTTGTTGAAGTTTTTTTTTTGAACAGTTATTGTTTTAGTTTTGTCTTGATTCTATGTTACTGATAAGGTATTAACTTTTTCTTATGTTAAACTATGAAGTTTTTTAGAAAGTGGTTAAAGTGAATTGGTGTTTAAAGAGCTTATTCCACTCTGACCAACCAAACTTGTCAACTGGTTCTTTCCATTCCACATTCCACTGCATTATTTTTACCTACTTTTGATTATAACTTTTAGTTTTGATCGCTTGGAAATGTGTTTGGGATGTATTATTTGTTTTTTTTAGGATGTGTTTAGATGGTTTTGAAATGAATTTAGGATGTTTTTGGGATGTGTTTAAGATCGTTTTTGCATGTTTCTGGGACGGTTTTGATATGTGTTTAGAATGTTTGGGGGTATAATTGGGATAGTTTTAGGATGTTTGTGTTTAACCTCTAGTATGCAATATTAGAAAAACAATAGAAAATCTATTGTTTTGTGCAAATATGGACATAGCCGCAGACGACCGCTTAAGGCGTTTTAGTATGTATTTGGAATGGTTTTGAAATGTGTTAGCAATGATTTAGGGATATGTTTAGGATGGTTTTGGTATGTTTTAGGATGGTTTTGGGATGTGTTTGGGATGTTTTTTTATCGATGATTTCTAAATAATACCAAATACAGTCCAATACCTTGCTAAACATTATCTCAAATCAAATAATGTGCAAGGATAAATTATGGTTTAAGAATATTCCAATACCATCTTAAACACATTTCAAAACCATTCAACACAAACACTTCCCAAAACTACCTCATATCTCTGTTAGAAATAAAAATAGAAGTAGAGTTTTAGTTCATAGTTCAGTTGGTCAGAGTGGAATAAGTGAAAGAGTTGTGCTGGATAAGTTTTTTTCAGAAGACATTTTAACACGGTGATAACGAAAAAGCGTTGACAAAAAAAAATTACATTACATGCTTCAAGTATCAAAAATTTGTTATCTTAAGTACTGTAGGTGTGTGAGTGTATGCGTGTAAGTGAAAATTAGTGTTGAATAAATACATATATAAATAAATTTCATATAACGGACACATACCTTTACTTATTGAAATAATAACTAAATTTTGATGAAAACATGGAAAGTAATTGGGTGTATTGAAACATTTACATTGAAAATTATTATTTTTATAGGTACATTTTATCAGTATTTTCAATGCATATGATTCGATCGATCGATCGACGATCATCGTATCGATTCGAATCATAATAATGATTCAAATCAACATATTGATTCGAATCAGCTATATGACAAAAAGATGTATATCTCCGACACCAACTTCATACAATACGTCAAAAAATATTCCAAATTATTTAAGGCCGTCTGCCATAAAGCTAAATGTGATCATATAAAAAATAAAATCCTACAATCACCGAATAAAATTAAAACAATTTGGACAATAATAAATAGAGAAACGGGTAATAGTCCAGTCAGTCAAGACAATTAATTCATAATAATTCCAAAAGTTTTCAAATTTTGATGTAAGGTCGGGAATGGTATTAAAACAAACTATAAAATTTTGCAACCTGTTCTGCGGTCCGGAACATTGTTAAAAATGCAATAAATGATAATTTGCTCAGTTCTTGAGACCAACATTCCAAAAGTTCTGCAAAGTTGGAGTGGTGTTAAATATATTATTTTACATCACGTGTCAAATTTGCAACCAATTTAAGTGTACGGAACATTTTTTGTTATTAACAATTAATGTTTTTCTTTATTAAACTGAAGGAAAACGTTCCAAAAGTTCTGCAAACTTGACACATATATCGGAAAAATATACCGAACGGTTGTATAAATTTGCAACCTTTTTCGTTGACCGGAACATGTTTATTTATAATTATTTTTAATTCGTGGTCATTTTTTCGAGTAAGGTGGTCTCGGAATAATTACAAAAGTTTTGAAACTTGGTTGCAAACTTCGAAAACATCTATTCTGATGCATTTACAAATTTGCAACCTCATACGCGATCCGGAACTTTATGCAATTTGCAAAAATGTAATTTTTTTATTTTTTCACCTTCAAGAAAATTTCAAAAGTTCTGCAAATCGAGGGGACTGTTTAATTTTGGGATTAATGTTAGTATTTGAATTTGCAACCATATCCGGAATACGGAAATATTTTTTAATCACTTTCACGCAAAATATTATTTCCGTACACATCGCTGTTATATATTCAGGGCCTAAACTTTGTGCTATACGAAGCCGCCGCGACGTCGTATACCTGCGTTGCTATGGTAACGCGACCAATGGTCGCGTCAACCGCTGGATACGTTCCTTGATTATGAAAGCAGTGACGTAAGATCAGATGCAGTAGATGGTGCACCGGATAATACAATTGTGGAATGTGAAATGTCATCGAAATGTACCACGGAACTGGAAGAACATTATGGTGATCCAGGAATGTTGTGGGAGGGCCCACACAAAAAAATTCAAATGCTCATAATTATTTCTTTTCAGATATGTATTTCTACGAAATTCAAATAAATCAGATTTTCAATATCTTCAATTACAGATTGTTACATTCAACATGCATTCAAAGTTTTATCGCTAACTTGTAAGGTTTTAACACTTATTAACTGACCTCATAATATATTGAAAAAAGATATTATTTACGGACAATCTATTCGAAATGTTTTTCCTTGAATGCTTGAATGTAACAATCGACAGTGTCGACATTTACGAGAAATTATAAACGTAATACAGAAATTATTTCAGGTAGTTTCTTTAGTATTTTTCAGCATGTCTCATCAACAAATTTTTCTACTATTCAATTTTTCATTACCTTTTAAAGGTATTATGGATCCTCCTAGTTCATCTTTCTATTGATGTAGATTCGTCTTTCAAATAAATCAATAATATACCATTCACATGCTAATGATTGAAATTGTTTGTAACACAATTTGTTTCTAACAGATGTTGGTATAGTACTATTTTTACATGACAGGTGATTATGCCAAAAATAAATTCCGTTGGGCTTATTTAAACCGGACGTAGGATTTTGCCGGTACGTATTTTTTTATTAATAAAACGAATCTGGGGATTAAATACACTGTTACTCACCTACGCTTTGTCATCCATTAATGTTTACTTACCTTTTTTACGAATATTTGATATCTTTTTACGTCTATTTATTTTTTCGACGGTAATATTGTCGCAAGGTTCCGGGTCTCGTGCGAAGTTGCAAATTTGAATAGTGGTATCGATTCCAAAATAAGACCATCCGCTCGATTTGCAAAACTTTTGAAACTCTTTCAAGGATAACAAAATGCGAAAAATCGATTTTTGCAAAGAACACAAAGTTGCGGATCTCATGCGGGGTTGCAAGTGTTAATACTGACATGCACCTCAAAGAAACAATCATTGGCTCGATTTGCAAATATTTGCAATTTTTTCGAAAATGAAAAATGCCATAAATTTAAATTTCCGACATCACACAAGATTCCGGATTGCGTGATGAGAGGTTGCAAATTTTAATACTAACATTAATCCCAAAATTAAACAGTCCCCTCGATTTGCAGAACTTTTGAAATTTTTTCGGAAATTAAAAATACCATGAAGTTAAATTTCCGACATCACACAAGATTCCGGATTGCGTGAGAGGTTGCGAATTCAAATACTGACAATAATCCCAAAATTAAACAGTCCCCTCGATTTGCAGAACTTTTGAAATTTTCTTGATGGTGAAAAAATAAAAAAATTACATTTTTGCAAATTGCATAAAGTTCCGGATCGCGTATGAGGTTGCAAATTTGTAAATGCATCAGAATAGATGTTTTCGAAGTTTGCAACCAAGTTTCAAAACTTTTGTAATTATTCCGAGACCACCTTACTCGAAAAAATGACCACGAATTAAAAATAATTATAAATAAACATGTTCCGGTCAACGAAAAAGGTTGCAAATTTATACAACCGTTTGGTATATTTTTCCGATATATGTGTCAAGTTTGCAGAACTTTTGGAACGTTTTCATTCAGTTTAATAAAAAAAAACATTAATTTTCAATAACAAAAAATGTTCCGTACACTTAGATTGGTTGCAAATTTAATACGTGATATGAAATATTATATCGAAAACTTCCTCAAGTTTGCAGAACTTTTGGAATTTTTTTCACGACCATACAGCAAAAATTAATTTAATTGCAATTTCAACAATGTTCCGGACAGCGGACAAGGTTGCAAAATGAGATTTATTGTCGTCCCAATGTACCATTCACTTGACCGAAGTTTGAAAACTTTTGGAATTATTATTAAATTTTCGATTTCGAATGTCAATAATGACTGGACTATAAAGCAAAATTAGGAGAACGAGATATTTCGCTTAAGATTGATGACAAAATAATAACAACAAATGAAGATATCGCTGCAGCTTTCGAACAGTTCTTCACTAATATACCAATTGCAACCACAGCTCTGTTGAACTCGTCACCTGATCGTGCAGCAACGCAAGATCATGTCCCCGCGTGCGAACACGATTTCACGTTTAATTACATTAAGCCTCATAACATAGTTAACATTTTTAAATTAATGAATCTCAAAAAAACTGAGGACTTATGGGGTATGTCAGTAAAAATTGTTAGTTCAGTGATACATATTCTAGCATCGCCGTTATCAGAGATATTCAATAAATGCGTAGATGAAGGAGTATTTCCAGACCTCATGAAATACAGTAGGCTAGTACCTTTATTTAAAAGCGGTGATAAACAAGATCCAACAAATTTTAGACCCGTATCAGTCTTACCAGTACTAAGTAAAATATTTGAGAGAATTATCTTGTATCAATTACTTTTGCATTTCAATAATTACAAACTCCTTCATAGTCAGCAGTTCGGTTTTACTAAAGGGCGGAATACAACAGACGCTGGAGTCATGTTACTTAAACATATTTTCAGTGCGTGGGAGGATCATAGGGATGCTGTAGGAATATTTTGTGATTTGTCAAAGGCATTCGATTGTGTAGACCACAAAACACTACTCTCAAAGTTAAAACATTACGGAATAAAAAATGCAGGATTAGATCTTTTAAAATCGTATTTAGAAGGAAGGGTTCAAAAAGTAGACATAAACCGTATTAAATCGTCGGGTTCACTTGTAAAAATGGGAGTCTCACAGGGATCTATCCTAGGGCCGTTCCTTTTCCTGGTCTATGTAAATGATTTACCGTTTATGGTACAAAAAATGTGCGAGATAGTGCTATTTCCTGATGACACGTCACTTATTTTTAAAATAAGGAGACAGGAAAATAATCTTGACGAAGCAAATAATGCTCTCTCGCACGTTCTAGATTGGTTTGCTGCAAATAATCTATTGTTAAATTCAAAAAAGACAAAATGTATGAAGTTTACCCTACCTAACGTAAAATTAGTTGAAAATAACATTGTGATTAGAAATTAAAAACTAGAATTTGTTGAAGATACTGTATTTTTGGGCATCACAATCGATGCCAAACTACAATGGGGTCCACATATTGTAAAATTAGCACATAGACTTAGCTCCGCAACATATGCTGTAAAAAGAATCCGAGAACTTACTGACGTTGCAACTGCTAGGCTTGTTTATTTTAGTTACTTCCATAGTATTATGTCCTATGGTATACTACTGTGGGGCCGGGCAGCAGACATTGAGACTATCTTCATCTTGCAGAAGAGAGCGATCCGATTTATTTACAAGCTAGGTAGTAGGGACTCGCTGAGAGACTTTTTCAAAGAAACTAACATCCTAACAGTTGCAAGCCAATATATACCGGGTGTCCCAAAACTCGACGTCAACCCGGAGCCGGGTGAAAAGGCAAGTCAAGCTGGTTGTCAGAAAAATATAAAAAAAACTCTAAGTTGTATGATTTTTTTCAAATGCAGTCAGTTAAAACTAGGCAATTTTTTATTTTGAAAGTTTTTCTAGTAAATAAGTCCTATTTTTTATGCAAGCTAGAGCAGCTGGTTTCAAAATTTTGATTACAGTTTAGAGAAGCATTATTCAGGGTTACACAGCAAAAAAAATAATTGGAAAAAGTAAAGATTTGTGGCAACAGGAGTAAAAAGACTGTCACAGGGTGTGTAATTTTGCGATTTTTAAAAAAATGCCTATAATTTTGAAATCATACAACTTAGATTTTTTTTTTTATTTTTCTGATAACCAGCTTGACTTGCCTTTTCACCCGGCTTCGGGTTGACGTCGAGTTTTGGGACACCCGGTATATGAAAATATTATGTACGTTAGGAAAAATATTACAGACTTCGAAACACTTGGTAGCCATCATAACGTTAATACTAGGAATAAACATAAATTGTCATTTCCACGATTTAGACTTGCAAAAGTAAATACTTCCTTTATGGGGCACTGTATAAGGTTCTACAACAAGATACCCCAAGATATATTAGAGTTACCTCCAACGCGATTTAAGAATTGTGTTAAGCACACTCTTTGCAAAAAAGCTTATTATAAAATCAACGATTATTTAGAAGACAAGGACGTATGGCATTAAATAGTATTTTAATATTAAATTAAATCAGAGGATAAATGTGTCTAGTGTTCAACACATCCAAGATATTATTTTGTAGGTTTGATTTGTATTAGCTTTAAGGTGATTTGAGAAAAGATGGTCAGAGTGGAGTTTTTTTTCGCTGCCTTTTTCTCCACTACAGACGGCCCCAAGGCAGCGGCTAACATTATACATAACTGTATGTACATTGACATTCAACAAGCAGAATGTAAATTCTTTACGTTGAAATAAATTTTTGAATTTTTATTATTTCGAATCGAGGGTCGATTCGAATCATGATTTGAATCATCTTCCGGGTGATTAGAGTCGATTCGAATCGTCATTTTTGATTCGAGTTCCATCACTAACTTTGTTTACAACAGTTTGGAGTTCAAACCATAGACAAAAAAGGCGGACCGCGTTTTTGGCTGTTTAGCAAAACAACGTTTTAAAATAATGTTTTGGTTGCTTTTAGATCCTCAAAAAATATACTAAAATGTTTTTTGGTCTAATGGAAGAGATATTTAGCATTTAAGGCTTACTTGAAAAAAGAGTCAAGTAGCGGATTGGCACAAACGCCAGCCCTCTGTTATTAATTTAAGGTTAAACTTGTAAAATGTTTGTGCTGTTGGTGTGGCTTAGTATAAAATATAAAAAGTAAATTTTTGCTCACAGTTACCGAGCACCTTCTAGACTATTTATTGCTCTGCACTCGCAATCAAGCAGATTGTTCGCTAAGCCAATCAGAGTTAGCGCAGTCCAGCGGACCAATCAGCGGACGTTGCGATGGTGACGTCATCTCCGTAACTGATTTAAAATTAGGATGTGATACTGTTTGTAAAGTTCACGATTGGGGCAAGCACGGTCCCTGATGAGGATCGTGTTTAAAATGTAGATAAAAAGTAGATTTTAGGGGCTCATATTTTTTAAATCTGCACTTATTTTAACCTATATGTGAGTGGTTGACCAAAAAGGGATGGTAGTGGAGGAATTGGAAACAGTTATATTTTTATTATTATTTTTTTATCTGTGTTATTTTAGCTTTGTTTTGGTCTAACCACAATATTTTTAGGTGCCTTAGTTATTTTTTTATGATTTTTTTGTGAGCCGATCACGAGTCAAAACCTATAGAAACACGAAACTTCAATCGCGATTTTCTCGAAATCAATTATTTTCCCTTCAGGTCCCTTTTTGGTCAACCACTCACATATATAGTTTTGTTTCAATTTAATGATGTTACTTGTCTGTTTATTTTGTTTCTGTGATGTGTCTTGCTGGTAGGAAATCGTGTTTCTTCTTCTTCTTCATTATTTAAATATTCAAAGCTTTTATAGGTATTGAAACCGGACGTAATAAAACGAATTAATTCAGTAACTTATTCATATAATTGTATTTATTTGAAAATCTTGGTATAATTTACAATACTGGACTTATTTTTTTTCTGCAGCAAAATCTATATTTCAACAACACTGTTCTTCTTAAAGATAAAGAGAATGAAAAAAAAGGGTAATTAAAATTTAATGCATTAAACATACATAATATGGACAAAAGTTAGAAAAGCAATATGTAATATACTTTGTATATTTAACTTAAACCAATCCAATCCAATTCCATTTTATCAATTTATATAATTCACAAAAATTACATCATGTTTGTGCCACATTTTAAAGATACAATATTTTTTTTATAAATAATAAGTTTATTCAATTTATCGTGATGTTAAAATAAACAGGTAATTATAATATTTAACTACAAATATTTCACTAAGTTCCTATTTTCACGAACAGGAATCAACGAATGTCTTTCCTCAATTTTGCAAGAGCAAAACTTATTTACAAAGTTATTTTTAAGCGAATTGTATTGCTTCTTGACAGATATATAATTCTAATCTAGTTTTCATATACACAATTTTTATATTTTTTGATATAGTAGTTAATTTATTACATAACAACACACAACTCACATACATCGGTTGCATTTGCCTATCTTGATGACATAGCGTGGAGAACAGAACATGATAAAAGAAGTCATATTTACTTGTTAAGTATTTAGTTTAACATTTTAGAATATTATGTATAGAATATAATATTTCATTTTTATATTCATGGCCTACCTAAGCTAACACAGTCATTGTCTTTTAATATTATTTAAATCATTAAGAAGTAAGTTAACTATTTCAACGGGAGAATTGACAATTCATAATTGTAAATTTGAATTTAATTCCTTGATAGTATTTAATTCAAAATATATTATGATTAAGTCATTGAATTGTTTTGGCAATACTTTTTTCTACATTTCATTTTTTTCTACTATACATTCATTGCGCTAGCTATTTTTTTCGTGTGCAAATATAATAATTGTGATTGTACATTTCGATATATTTGTCAGCTAAGCATATAGTTTAGTAATTCATCAACATTATGTGCATTTAAACTTAACTTAAGGTTTAATTTAACTTTATTTACACGACGTTTTATTTTTATGGTACAAAACATTTTTCAGTAAATATTTTTGCTTCTCTACATTTAATTTTCAATACTTGCCAATTCAGAATAATATATTTTTCTATAAACTATTACATAAAACTTTCAAATGTCTGATTACAGTGGAAATATTAATGTTTTATATATGCCACAATAGTAAAAAACCCAGTAGTACAGTTACTAGTAAATAATAGAAGGTGCGTTTGTTTATCGACTAGAAACTAACGAGTCACCCATTTGTGCATTTCAACGTCCACTCTGTTCTCTCATAACTCTATTTTTATTTCACTTCAACTGTGAAAAGTTCACTTTGAATATTTTATAGCCTCTAACACAACACTGGTCGAAAACATTTGTTTTCGTTTTTCTGAGCGTCCAAATATCCGGAATTCAAATTGAAATTTGAAATTCGAATTCAGTCCGCGCAAGTCTTGCAGCACTGCTCGCGGTATCGCTTTAGCGCGCACATATTCATGGCCCTCACGTTCTCGCAAAATCTCGAGGAATCTCTGCACACGCCATCTGTACAGACAAAAGGACATGTTACTGGTTTATTGCATTTCTTAACGGCTGTGGGAGTATTAGGGCCTTTCTCCACTGGTCCGGTCCGGCAAACGGTAATTACCGATCCGATTTAGAAACACACAAGAATACTAATAAGCTTCTCCACTACTCCGGCATTCGGTTTTTAACGGTCCGATAATTTGCTAGATCGGAATGGTATTTAACCGGCCGAAGCGATCAACGTACAAAAACAATACACGTTTTTGCACCGAGCATATAACCAATAATATTTAATATTTACATTAATAGAATGTGTGAAAAACGTCCCCTGCCTCGAATAGAAAAACCGAGGAATTTTAATAAAGCACTGCGTCGTGTCCATTGCCGATTCTATTCGGATGAAGTGGAGAAGCATAGTCCGGCATCCGATATTTTTTTCATGACTGATTTCGGTTCCGACGCCGGACCGGAGCAGTGGAGAAAGGCCCTTAGAACGTTTATGACAAATTTAAGTTACATTGAGTAACTGGATGAAAGTCTATCGGCTCTATATTCTATTTACTGAAGCGAACGACTAATTGTCAACATGTCAAAAATTTGGTTTTTCAATATGCCAAATTTACAACGCTGCATAATATTTAGCAAAGTTATACAAAACGATGGGCCTAATAAATGCCATTAAGCAATAAACACAATAACACTGTTATAACCTGATTTATCCCTTACTCGCAGTTTATTTAACTAAATATTTAATTTTATCATGAAAATACAATTTGCTTAAGAGATCTGTGGCCCAAAAAATACCTAAAATTTCAGTGGTCCTCAAAATAAAAGCGATCCTACTGCTGCCAAATATGTTCGCAAAATCGCAACTAGCAAAGATGACGGAATTTTGTTTAAAGGCCGATTATGATCGATTATTTTATGCTAATGCGCTACGCGATGTGTAGAAAGAAGTATGGAGAGCTGACTACGAACCTTTTTTTTAATTAGAGGCAAAAAAAAGTAATATAGCCACCCCGACGCCATATTTTTACTCACGATTGACGTTGTTAATGCGAGTGCAACTTCTCTAAGCTATTTTATTTTATTTTGTATTTGTTTTGTCTTGTTTGGTTGTCTGTCTGTTTTCCTTAAACAGTAGGTAGGTACCTACCTTAACCTATGTGGGTATACGATGCAAGCAAAGCTGCGTGCATGAGCTATTTTGAGTGACATGTAAGTTTGAGAGATGCTGTGTCTTTGTTTACCTTTAGTCGTTCGCTTCAAAAAATAGAATATAGCTGGCCTGAATGGAAGCTCCCGCGAACGACCGTCAGAAGAACATTGACATTCAACAAACAGAATGTAAACTCTTTACAGCGCCACCAAGTTATCTGTTTGGGTGGGCAAAATTGTAACTAACTAACTTATTGTAAATCCTGCTCCTAATATTTTGTTTTATTTATTCACTTAATAAGATTTATAGATATATTTTCATTGCAATCAAAAGACGGGTTAAAACATTCTCATTTTTCTAGGTAAATTTCTTAAATTTTCCTACTAAGTTCTCCACTAGCGCCGCTATCAACTGAACAGCTAAGATGGTGGCGCCGTACGTTGAAATTAATTTCTGATCGGTTAAAATTGTCACTTACCCTGCCTAACGCAACTGGGCACATCGCACGGCCTAGCCACGGGCGGGCGCCGCAGCCTCTCGCAAGCCGCTGCAGCGCTGCGCTCGCGCTTAGCGCGACGCTTTAAAGCGCTTTGCGCTCGCCACACGCAGCGCAGCGAGCGGTGCTGACGCCCGCGCTTGCCGCAGAGGCCTACGCACTGTAAAAAAGTACTTATAGTCTGTAAAATATAGCATGAGCTCCGCGACAGCTGTCATGGACCTTTGCGTCCATGAAGTTTTGAATTTTTTCACAGAATATTTGCACTGTGAAAACTCAGTACTTACTGCACACTATTCGATGTCTAAGCAATATCGTAACCTAGCCCTGTCAGTGTGACAGCTGTCGTGGAGCTCAAGCTATATTTTACAGACAGTAGTCTAATGTCAAGTAAGTGCATCCGGAATAAAGTTATTAAAAGTACCTAGATAGAGGGAGTTAAATAAGACTCAATTAATTAACTCTGTGAAGAACTGATATGCCAGAGCATATCTGGTACACCTCAGAAGGACTTTGATAGCTATAGCTATTTTACTTTTCGAGGTTCAAGGCGCTACTACCGGAAAAAAATTATCTTGTTTACATAATAATATAGTTTTTGCACAAAATATCTGTCTATTCTTTTACTTTATTGCAGTACTATTGTACGTAAAAAAAGGAGATTACACAAGTATTTCTTAATCTAAGAGCACAGGCGGAGGCGCAAAAGAACAGCGGCGGCCTTGCCACTAAAAGTGATCTCTTCCAGACAACCTTTGCAAGGAAGTATTTAGTTAAGCAAAGAAACAGACTCAGCTGCCAAGAAAGATGTCGTGGGTTCGAATCCCACTGCAGGCCGCCGTACATTGACCTCATCATCATCATCATCAACCCATTATGTCCCCACCGAGAGGCACGGGTCTCTTCCCTGAGGAAGGTATAGGCCATACTCCGCCACGGGGGCCAAGTCCGGATTGGTGAAAGCTTGTAAGACTAGTGGCTGGTCTTACTGTCAGAATATTTCAAGCCGCCCTAAGGCCTCTGACTTGGTACAAATACAATTTGACTTGGTACAAATGGCCTCAGCCTAGCTGTATTGCCATGTTTCGCGGCTTCCGAGATGTGGTGCTGTCGAAGAACGCTCAGGATCAAGGACTGAATCCGGATTAAGGACTGAATCTTTCCGACGGCGAAGTCATCAGACGTATGCACAAGAAGGTGGGTCTTTGCACCATCAAACATCGGAAAACCACCTATCCGTAGTATCCGTAGCCTATTGCGGCCACGTGACATAAAGCAAGAGATAACAATTGCTGCCGAGTTTTGTGATGGGCAAGGTGAAAGGAAAGAGGACGCTGGACAGAAGAAACATGTTGTGTAACATTAGAATAGAATATAATATAATATAATATAATATAATATAATATAATATAATATAATATAATATAATATAATATAATATAATATAATATAATATAATATAATATAATATAATATAATATAATATAATATAATATAATATAATATAATATAATATAATATAATATAATATAATATAATATAATATAATATAATATAACAGAACAGAACAGAACAGAACAGAACAGAACAGAACAGAACAGAACAGAACAGAACAGAACAGAACAGAACAGAACAGAACAGAACAGAATATAATAGAATAGAATAGAATAGAACAGAATAGAATAGAATAGAATAGAATAGAATAGAATAGAATATTCTTTATTGTATGTTTAGAAAGAAAGAAAGACAAAAAGAAAGAAAAATATGTTTATTTGACGACACAATACTCAAAAACACAAAATCTGGACCGGTCTTAAAACAGCGGAGAAGCCGTTTAGAATTGCACTCAACAGAGACTGTTGTAAGGAGCTGAAAAACTTTAGTAATGGAGGCACTTTAAGAAGAAGAAGAAAGTAAGTAAATTGTGTTCCTTGCTATTTTGACAAAGTGACTCATAAATCGACCCGATAAATCGGACATTACGAACGAACCGATATATCCTGCAATCGGCCGTCCGGTTAATAGCTTTATATTACAACCATACTCTTAGATGTAGCGGACTACACCGCCTTTTAGATTGCGTCCCTAACTGTATTTGCCTGGCTTGTCCTACACTTACATCAAGCCACCCAGAAGATTATTCTGTTAAGACAAAATTTCACAAAACCGGTTTGTGAACCAAATCCGACGGCTTAATAATACAAATAATATTTCTTTGTCCTCTATCTTGTGTTAAATGTATTTAAAACATAAACGTGGAAGTCATCCGGTGCCCTAACCGACAGATTAAGTCCTGCAGCCAGCATTCCATCACGGCTAAAATCCTACCTTGCTCCAAGGTCCAGCTGACCACGCCGCCTTGCAAGGCGATTCTTCGACCTTTGTGCGGTCCGGCATATCCTGCAGTTGGCATTCTGAGTCTGGGACCACTGCGCCTTCCGCGTTTACGCAATCGATGCGGCGCCTTGTTATTGCTGTTGAAAAAATGCATTTAATCAACCTGATAAATCTATATTAGTCCTCCTGGCTGCTAAGATACTGCTATATGGTATGCTTATCAGACAAAGACAAAAGAAAAGAGTAGTGCAGAGGTGAACCGGATAGATTGGGCGGATCCTATTAAAATATGTTCGAGACACAAAGGTAAAAAAAAACTGTCAAAGTGCAAGTCAACGAGTTTGACTTGCTACGAGCTCCAAGATTTTCTTACCAAATATTTGTGTACAGTACTTACTGCTTACTTAAGCAGCCTATATACACTCCACTGCAAGGCAAAGGCTTTATCTCAGAAAGAGAGAGAGAGAGAGAGAGAGAGAGTCGGCTTAATCACTACGTGTATGTACACAGTATTTAGTAAAAATCTATACATAGTTAAAAACTGCGCCGGAGGCCCTTATCTGGAGTTTTTCTCACATTGTACTGATACAAAAATTTACACTTCCATTAGAGCCAAAAGAAAACGTGTTTCTTGCAGTACAGTTCTCCTTAGTAGGTACAAGGAGAATTAAAGACTCTCCTTGGTAGGTATATAATTTTTAGGGTTCTGTACCCAAAGGGTAAAACGGACCTTATTACTGAGACTCCGCTGTCCGTCCGTCCGTCTGTCACCAGGCTGTATCTCATGAACCGTGATAGTTAGACAGTTGAAATTTTCACAGATGATGTATTTCTGTTATCGCTATAACAACAAATACTAAAAGATAGAATAAAAAAATATTTAAGAGGGCACCCATACAACAAACGTGATTTTTTTTGCTCGGTTTTGCTCGATATTGATAACGGCAATAGGTAGACGCTTGAAATATTCACAGAATATTAAGATATATATATATATATATATATATATTTACCTTAAAATTAAATAATTAAATTAAATTGAAATAAATATTTTTATGTATGTGCCTGTATGTAAAGGTTATGTTACTGTTATGTTATTTAAGGAGGACTATGGGAGCCCCACACAAATAACGTGTTTTTTTTTCCTTTTTGAAAATAATCGTACGGAACCCTTCGTGGGCGAGCCCGACTCACACTTAGCCGGTTTTATTCACACTACAGTATAACAGGATATTTAAAAGCTTTACTATTGATATTGATATTTAATTTAATACCTTTTCCACTAGGCGAGCACCTAGTCTGCCCCCACTCCAGCGCCCGCCATTGTGCGCAGACGCTCGCCGAGCATTCGCGGAGCACGCTCGGTGGGGTCACACCCCTGGAGAGGCATTCCTCAGTCTCCACCGTCGTTGTGGAGTTCTGTGTCTTGTGCTGTTTGGGATAGGGGCGGATTTCGGTTAGAAGGAAGAGTCGTAGAAGTCAAGTTAGGGTAAAGGCTCCCACACATAAACACGATACGACGTCGCGTCGTACCACGTTGCGACGCCGTTTCACGATGCGATGTCGCGTTGTGGAAATGTACAGTCGACAGCACATCATCCTATACACCCATGCACTCTACCCTATTGCATTACGGGCGATTTTGCAACTAAAATGTGAAGGTTGACGTGCTGTCGACTGTACATTTCCACGACGCGACATCGCATCGTGAAACGACGTCGCATCGTGGTACGACGCGACGTCGTATCGTGTTTATGTGTGGGAGCCCTTACTGCTCTCATATTTTGCGCACCAAATTTTTTGCGATTCCAATCGTCTAACTTCCTGACTCTATTATTAGTGCAGACTCCGTGAACTGTTTTGAAACTAGTCTAGATAATCATCATAGGCCTTCGCGTCCGTTAAGGATGAATCAGGCAGTGCCTGAGGCTTTCACACTTAAGTGACTAAAAAGTCCGGTTCGACAGCGGCAGCCCCTACCGCATTTAGGACATACAAATGAAAGATCCGGAGTCGGGTCAGTATGGAAAAGTCAGTCAGTCGGGTCAGTGTAGATTATGTCCCATCAAAAACATAAATATGAATGATAGAAGAGCCAAGTTCAATAGGTATTAAGAACAGACGTCGTTATCGACTTCGCCAGCAAAAGAATTGAGATCTATATGGGTGCTGCCAAGTTCTCTGAAGAAAATCATGAAATTTTAGTTACAAGATCACTGAGATGTAAATTGCAATTCAAGCTCAAGATTTGACTGCTAGTTTTTACCCACAAACCAAATTTCAGAAAAGTCACATAGGTATTATATCAACCTAACAGCAAAGTACAATACAAACAGAAAGTACACAAACCCCCGTATGACTAAACGAAGTAGAGTTCATTAAATAAATATTATTTAGCCTGTACGTGTGAAAACTAGCCAAGTCAAATCTTAAACTTGAATAACAATTTACATCTCTAGTGATCTTGTAACTAAAATTTCATGATTTTCTTCAGAGAACTTGGCAGCACCCATATAGATCTCAATTCTTTTGTTGAAGAAGTCGATAACAACGTCTGTTCTTAATACCTATCGAACTTGGCTCTTCTATCATTTACATTTATGTTTTTGATGGGATATCACTGCTTTTTGTACAGAGATTATTGGTATTGATCACTAATAAATACATCGTTACAGTGCCACCATCTTATCTGTTCAGTTGATAGCGGCGCTAGTGGAGAATTTAGTAATAACATTTATGAAATTTACTCAAAAAATGAAACTATTTTAACTCGTCTAAAAATTTTAACGAAAATGTATCTATGAATCTCAGTAAGTGAATAAATGAAACAAAAAATGGGGAACAGGATTTACTATTAGTTAGTTAGTTACAATTTTGGCCACCTGAACAGACAGATAACTTGGTGGCGCTGTATTTATTGCCATGCCAAGGAACCGATAACCGATGAATTAGAAATCGGCTACGAACATACGACTTTTCAGAAACTCATTTACATTTCAATGAAACGTGCACAAAAAGTTGTTTACAGATATTATATGGTATCGGTTGAGACCAAACCATACCGCGATATAAAATTAAAAAGCGCCATCTATTGGCAGAATTTGGAACTAAATACTATGCGGATATTAATATCAATAATTTTCAGTTTTTAGATTTTTTCCTTTGTATATGCCCAATGGTCTACCTTGATGCCAAATATCAAGTTTCTAGGTCATCTAAAGTGGGTTAGGTTTTTGATCTATAAGTGAGTCAGTCAGTCAGTCATAAGAATGCCGGTTTTTAAACGTTAATATATCTATAACTGTTTGAGCAACATTGATGAAACTTTGGATTCTAGGCAAGCTAATGGACTTTAAGAAATGTGCCAAATTTCATATACGTAGGTTAAATAGTTGTAGAGTTGTGAAGGGGTCAAAAGTAGCTCGAAGTGATTCCTGTAATATTACACACGGCTGCTGCGTCGCCAGTTCCTTTTTTCCCGAACTTGGCTGGTCTCGCTGGCGCGAGTCTAGATAAAAGCCAAAAACAATCAAGTGCATCATTGTGGAACTTTTGCGCAATAATGTATACTATCGTTTTGTAAATGTAACTTTTGTGTCTGTAAGTTGTATGTAATGTTTTTAATATTTCTATTTTTGTATTTGATCTAAATGACATTAGTAATGAAAAAAAATAAGGCACTAATACGACAAACGCACATCAGCTCTAGGCTGTTAGAGTGTATAAAAAGTAATAATAATAATAAATTAATACTTTCAGTCAGTCCGGTCAGCTAGGATTTAGCGCGGGTAGTTAAGCCCCTGAATTTCAGATTGTAGAAAGCTCCTTAGAATATTTTTGCAGTTTATTCAGGATTTTCTTTGCACGGTGATTAAAGTCTTCATAGACTTCAGACATATTTTTTTAAACTAAGAGATTCTTTGTAAGATCATGATCCATAGAAAACTTTAGTTCTCTGAATCCCACTTTCTTAGAGTCGATTTTATGCTTTGTAAAGCTTTATCGTTGGAAATAAAGCCGGAAGATCTAGATGTTTAATTAAACTTAATCTAGAAGCCCTTTATTTCTGCTGAGGAAATAAAAGACTGGAAGTAAATAAGTTAATTGCGGTAGAACTCGAGGTGCGAATTAAACTACCTATTAAAAAACTTTACCTAGTACAACTTTGGAGGACTGATATAGAGGCCAGTTTTAGATGGATTTCCGAGTATTCTTAAAAGATTTGGAAAGATTAATTATGTCAATATTTCTGTTGCAAAGTCAAATAAATAAAAATACCTATTAATGACCATAATAATATAAATAAATTACTTCCGCACAATCATTTGACCTGATCTCAAACTAGGATACACCTTTTTTAATTTGACAATATTTACGGACTATAAAATTCTTAAAATGTATGCTTGTAGTGTGACAAAACCTCCTTGTATAGTTGGCAGGCAGTCATCTAGTTAGATTTGAAATTCATCGAACGAAAGTCAATCCTTAGCTAAGCTAGGCGTTCGATGAAAAGAGATACTAAGAGAGTTAATATTCGCTAATAATCTACACCAATATTATGAAGCAGAAAAGTTGTGGAAAAAGTGAAGGTTTTTAAAAGGTAAGGTAATCTCTGAAACTAATCAAATTTCAAAAAAGTCTTTCTCCGTTATTTAGAATGGCTAGTCAGAATGAACATAGGCTTTAGGCTAATCCGTTGAAGCCAATATCGACTCGGGCACTGCAAGATGAAAATCAATTGCCGCAGTACACATAAAACTGCCAAATTTGACTTACCTGACACGCAGCACCCCTAACTTGATGTCCTACTTGATCACAGGGAGCGTTGCAGGGCGACCAGTCCGTAGTCATCCAGACGTATTGCTTTGTATCGTTCCTTTCATTTACCACACTGAATAGAGGGAAGGAAGCATTAGCAAAATCCTGGAAGAAGCTGGATAGCTAATAAAACCAAATAATGGACTCATTCAAGAATCAAGAATTAATAATTTATTTCAACGTAAAGAATTTACATTCTGCTTGTTGAATGTCAATGTACATACAGTTATGTATAACGTAAGCCGCTGCCTTGGGGCCGTTAGATATTATTAGGTATAGATATTAGGCCATTAGATAGAACAAAAAAAAAACAAAAAAAAAACATTGGAAGCTAGAGGATACGATGGAAGTTCCTACATAGGTTAACCTTCTAAGACCTGACCTTGAAAATACCAATAAAAAACCATTGTTATTTTCAAGGTCAGGACTTAGGAGGTTAAGACATATGTAAGGCCTATGTTAGGCACATTGTAAGCAATGGGCTTTGTTTATGAATTGGTTATATACATAGATAAAGTGCTCTTATACCTGGTAGACCATACATAATATTATTTGCTACAGGATTTCAACTAAAATTACTTAACTTATTTGAAATAATATTGTGATTTTTCGGGGCATTTAACAAATTTTCTTTGATTAGATAGATAGATAAATAATTTATTTACACTTGCACACACACACTAAATGTACACAAAAGGAAAACGAAATAGCATAAAAGGAGTACAGTACGGTAGGTGAAACACAATAAAGAGACAAACATAACAAATCGAAAATAACATTACGTTCAAGGATGCAAGGTACGGTATTATGTACCTACATCAAATATCACATAATATTACTGTGGGTGCGGCAAATGCAAAATGGTACTGACTCAGCATGTGCTGAAGAAGCAAGCTACTCCAGCGCTGGTATTATGTCAGTACCAGGTACTTAATTACTAAAGGCGGCTTGCAGGGTTCGGCGAGATATATCCATAGCCCGGAAATGTATTATTAAATATAAGTAAAACATGCAGTAATATTATAAATTGCTAATTAAAAATTGTATAAATAATCTGATTGATTGAATAATAGTAAAATAAATTTTTGTGATCATGTCAAATTTGGGTAAATAATGAATGAAATTGATTCATAAATGTCGTGTAAATAGAATACTAATAATGCGCATTTTCCATACTTCGATCAAGTGAAGTGAATAGAAATGGCAAATGAACTAAACTATATAACAAAAATAAAAAATTGGGTAATCATAAAATCATAAATAGTTTTGGGATGTCAAAGATTGTGTATTAAATAAATTGAATTAAATTAAATTAAATTGATATAGATATACATGAATGTCAAGGGAAGTCCAGAGGTGTTATGGGTTAGCCCGGGGTGTTAGGGAGCCAACTTTTGCTCGTCAAGCAAAAACATTTTATACTTTTGGTTAAATGATGTCTTAGACCGATGATTGAAGTTATAACAAAAAATTCAACTTACTTATCTTCAGTAGTTGGCGAAAAGTCATCATCTTCCTTCCAGCGTGCGACATGTCCGTCTATCGAATTTCTGTTGTAATCCTCATTGACGATTATTATATCGGAATCGTCATCTTCTGGAAATACAATCTGTTTGTCTTCCAAATTCATAATTTGGCCTTTCATTGGAGTTCCATAGTTGTGGTACATGATTGTATCGACCATCCGTTGGCCTCTTGAGTTACCCGTTGTCTGAAAGTTCCAGAACATCTGGAAATATCAATTAGAGATGTTTTTTGGTTAGTATGATGAGAGATATTGTGATATTAGGGATGATTTGGTCAGATCTTACTGAGATGGTAGCTTTTTACATGAATGCTCACCGAATAACAAAAACCTTCCTTAGGAAAAATATATTTGTTTTACCGAAATAATCAAGAAGATCCTACAAGTTTTACCCCAAAGTTAATCTCAGAATCATGCAATTATGGGCAATAATGAAAACCTGATAAAAATACTTATTGAAAAAAACACAGATTGAAAAGCTGAAAACAACAAAGAAGACCCAAATAAAGAAAAATAAGCTTCCAACCAAGACTAGAAGAAACCGATGAGGCACCAAAGGAAGGAACCGACGCCAAAGATCTCTACTCTGGTAACATCTCACCTGAATCTGAACTACAAGGAAATGCAGACAGGGTAGCAGCCTAGATCCACTGTTGCGCTTTGGTGGAAGCATTTGCGATGATATAGCAGACTCCTTGGTACGCGTCCAAAAGTAAGCGGCATTGGAATGAGGAATTTTGAGGTTAGAACACAGCACACACAAAACATCTAGTATTAATCGACCAACATACATAGATAACCATCAACATGATCTTTTCAATCATTCACTAACCTTATCATAAAAAAACAAAGTACCTACTCATAGAGTAGAAGATTACTTTTAGTCTTAAATATTAGTTCAAGAGAGAATTCAAGTGTCTTATTGTTGGGTACGTCTGTTTCCGTAATGAAGGGTTAATCTTTTAAATTGACATTAGAGTTTTGTAAAACTTATATCCATTTAAGATTCAATAATTTTGTTTAGTTTTTGTTTCCCTATCAAACATAATTTAAAAGGTTAGCGTCCCTAGATCAGTAAAGCATAATGTTCTTACCTCGTTTTCATCGTAAATGTCTCTGGCTTGTGAATTGTAGCTAGGAGAAGCTTTAGTGCTTGTTGTGGCAGTATTTCCGAGAGCGTCTCGTGATTTGTCCGCTTTTCCTGTTTAAAGCATAAAATTTATTTAACATTTATACTAGCTCCATGAATGTCATGTTTTAAAATGAGCACTACTCAGATGAACGTAGACAGTTAATCTACTTCTCTGATTCACGAATGTATAATATTGATTATACCATTCATCGTTGTTAGTACGCTACAACTTTTTAAAATCCTTGGTCGAAATAGGTCGGTATTCGGACATATTAAGGGACAGAACAGCACCTTGTATCCCAGTTTGGGACCAGGCAAAGTGTTTGCGTTGTGTGGAAGTTATTATTATTATTATACACTTTGTGATTCTCGTCAAAATAGAAGAATGAAGATTGAAAATTAGTTAATGCTTTGCTATAACAGAGTTGCTCCTGTTTTAGTAGTTCCGTATAATCCATTTATCTATACTTGGCATTTTTTCCAAACTTTAAACGACAATAAATCAAAAACCTTGAGCGGTAGAAAACTTGAAATAGTTTACAAATTTAGTGCTAGCTAGTACTAAATTTGCAAACTGTTTCGATTTTTCGATCGCTAAAGGCTTTCGATTTAGTGTCGTTTAAAGTCTGAAAAAAATGTCAAGTATAGACAAATGGATAGTATATTATATTACATAGTCTGATATTTGAATAAGCCACTAAAGTCTGTTTTTTAGTTCAACGCAAAAAAATAAAACAGTCACTTTGACATCTCAATACAATCCAATGTCTGAATGTTGCTAGTACGCTAAAATCAAATTACTTTTACTTCCAAGTAAAAATTGTTTGTGATACGTAGGTGTTTTTTTTAGACTTTGCTCTTATGAGGAATCAAACTTTAATATCTTTGATGTGATAAGGATTTTGGTGACACGAGTCTTCTATTCACGGTAAAAAAATCTACCGAGTAAACCTATATATTTTATAACGGTAACACCGCGTCTTTTTTTTGCATCGAATTAAAAAACGGACTTTACAAGTTTTCTCCACTTCAAAAAACTGCATACTTACCTCTGTGTTTGTTCTTATTATAGTTCTTCCTCTGGTCCCCCGGACGCTGCTCGTGCGACTGGTCGTCCGAAGACCCGCCCACTATGGCGCGGTAGCGGCCATCGGTTCTGCTGTTAGAAGAGACTCGGTGCTTTAGTTGGAAGATTCAGATCCAATAGGTTCCTTCATGTCTTTATGTTTTATCTTAACTGTACTATACACTCGCATAGCATATGATTGATACTTGTAAAGATAAATAGATAGAGAAAAAAATGTTGTTTAAAAAAGAAAATACTGTCCTAAGCATTCTCATGAAGAATGTAGAAGATTAGGATCAAGAAGATTATGAAGATAAAAATAGAAACGTTATTCAATACAACCTCCTCAGTCCTGACCTTTCCGAGGACGATAATATTGAGTTGCCATATGAAACTACATCATCATTCAGCCACAAGAAGTCCACTGCTGGACATAGGCCTCCTCCATGGATTTCCAAAAAGACCGGTCGAAGCGGCTTGCATCCACCGTCTTCCCGATGAAACTATATGTACAGTACAAGACTAAGCCGGGGCATAATCCTCAAAAATTGAAATGTTTCGTCTAAAAAACGCTGAATGTAAAGTAAATGACACACCTGTCTGCTAAAGGGGACGAGGGTTCATCCAAGGGCTTGTTGTGTCTCTCGATTTCTTCAGATGAGGGAAACTCTCCAGGTCTTGGCTTGACCACCAGCGTGAGATTGGCACTGGATCGACCAGCTACGCAGGTGTAGATGCCGTGGTCTCGTAGCGAGAGGGACGTAATACGCAGGGCACCCTGGGTTCGAAAGAGACAAATTAGGTATTTTAGGAGACATGTTTATTGAAGGTTTCAGTAGGTAGTCAATATTAAGACACGACAGATAAGATAAACGGATAGAACTCTAGATTTGAAAGTTTGGGAGTGGTCTGCTTAGCGAAATGTCAGAATTACTTACCTTCTTAGAAATCTTGTATTTCTTCGACTTGGTGATTATCTGGTTGTCTTTGGCCCACTGGATCTTGGTCCGATTGTAGCCTTTGACAGGGCATTTGATTTTCACTTGCGTTCCGTAGAAAATCGTCGCTGAGCCACCCACCTTTACTGTCACCTGTTAGTTAAAAATGAATTGGTGTCTTTTAGGTGAGATTTTTTCGGTATGCATCGAGTTCGTGACTGTAATGGAATGAATGAAAATTAGAGGACTAGGTATTTTGTAATTTTTTTATTCTAAATCTCTTAGCGCTTATGATTCCTTACCAAGTTTTTATGTCTATGAATGACTTCAACACTGATGTTCTACTGTACAGCAAAATATAGCACACAGTTATTTTTGTATGGAGAAAAAAAACGACTGATGTATCAATGGTCCGTCATTACAATATACAGTAGCGCCTGTAATAATGATACACTGATAAAGACGTCGGAAGTCATCAGGTGAAAAAAAAAATGGATTACTCGTAGTCTTAAATCAAAGTTTACCTTACCACATAGTTTCATTAGGCGCCCACTTAGGGCTTTAAAGGTTGCAGAGGTTTTGTATAATGTGCCATGCAGAACTCTTGTTCTTTTCGTGGTAGTTGACATTTTTGAAGGATTATTAGCCAAAGCTATAAAAATACAAACGCACCTTTTTCTTCTTCGGATCATGCTGTATGTGACTGGAGTTGTCCATGCTGATCTCCGGCGTAGAGGTGTCCAGAAGACACGGCCGACTGTTGCAGGACTTGGTCGCGGCTGGTCGAGGGGAGCCACAGAGCGACGCCTGTCTCTCCACCACGTGCGATTGAGCCATTATTTGCTTGCATTCCACCTGTCGAATAATTCAGATTCAAATTTTGTGCTTGCGTGATTTTGTGTTGCCAGTGATGACTTATGGATGTGAGAACTGGTCGCTGACTATGGGCCTCATAAAAGGCTCAAGTCGGTCAGCCGATTGGTCGATGCTCACTTATTTGCGTTGTCCTATTATCCTATTTCTACGTGTTGTCAATTTGACTCTGAGGTGAGGTTGTGTGCACTATGGTGGGACGTATAAGAGGGGCTTTATGTTATGTGTGAATTTATTATAGCAATTTAAGTGGAGAGATTGTAATAATTTAATAAAATTAATTTATTGTTTAGTGTAATTTTTATTTAACCCTTAATTCACTACCTGGGTCCCATGGACCCATATCAGAATTGTGATTTTTAATTACTCTTTGAATTACATTTTCTTTTTTTGAATTTAATTTTCTGTGCGTCTCATTACCTTCCTGCAGTTGGGCGCCGAACGTGCTAGCTAAAAGACGTGCGTGTGCAACTCTTCCAAGTATAAGTGAGCGTATGTATATGGGTAAATAATCGGTAAACAATCCCCGAACGGGCTTAACGGGCTTCGGGGATAACGGGCGTGAGTTTATTTATTTTATTTTTCTTATTTTTATGTATATGGGTCCCCTGGACCCATAGTAGTGAATTATGTAAGTTTTTTCTTTATGTATGTGGTTATGTGTAACGTGTTTTTGTGGTTGTATGTAATCGAGCACGAATGTGTATGATGATGAAGCTTCGAATATTTTGAATCAATGGCTAAGAGAAGCAGTTAGTGACTCTGAGAATAAACAAGAAGTGCAATGAAGTGTGACTTGCACCCTTGCACGTTTTATTTTTTTGTATGGTGGCTGATGGTTTTTGTGTTTCTTTTTGATAAATGTTTATTTGCAATTTAAAAAATTACCTCAGACATGTTCCACAATGTTAAATTGTGATTATTATTGTAAGGCATTGCTAAAAATGCTGATTTTATGCTATGTCTTTGCAGATACTCAATTAGTAAGTAAAATAATGCTATTTTTGTTATTTCTTTACTATAGATATTTTCGTATCATGTTGTCCTTAATATACATATAAAAGTATTAGTAATAAAAGATTGTTTTTATGATTAAATAAAAAAAGTAAAATATGGGTCCATGGGACCCATACTAGTGAATTATGTTACTATTTGGCAGGAAGTGAATTGAGGGTTAAACATTGTTTTAACTAATTCTATATTTTTGCCGAAGATGGAATTTTATGGCGAATAAATAAATGTGAATAATTTTTGCATCTTTCGTTTATGTTACTGAATGAGATAGCTATGTAATTTTACTACTTGTTCGTGATGCTCGTGATTTCACTTAGTGTCTGGCGGAAGACCAGCGTTATGGTCTTTACCCCTAGCACATGCTGAGTCCAGACTCCTTTTTCAAGGCCATGACACACTTCGCCACACCCACCCACTTTTCTAATTATTACTATTAATGAGTATACATTAGTTAGTTAATAAAGTAAATCCACGAAATGTTTGCTCAAAATGTTTGTTCGAAATGTTTGTAATGCATGCTTACAAGTATGCAATTTGTAAGATCGTGCTGTTGTTTTATTATTGTGTGTTGTGTTTTTGAAATAAAGCTTTTCTATTCTATTCTATTTGAATTTTGCCGCTCCATCTCTACTCACCATGATTAAGCTCTGTGAATCAGAGCGAAACCTGGTCGGACTCTTTCGGCAGAATTCAAGTAAGGGGACCCGTAAAACAATGAATTCATTTTCTTCTTCTTCTTATTTATCCGGCCCCAAAGCAGCGGCTAACATTAACATTTTAAGTACATTCGCGTTCAACAAACAGAATCTGACTGAAAATCAGCATAATGCTGAGCCACCAAACGGCTGGGGACCAAAAAAAAAAGCCCCAGGTCTTGGATGTTCACATGTTTGTGATATCGGTGTTTCTGGTTGCCACGACACGGTGTGGCAAGGTCCTAGTGTGTGGCAACAAAAAAAAGTTCTGATTTTATTCACTTACGTCTCTCTGCTTGACCCCGCCCCCGCAGGTCTTAGAGCACTTGCTCCACTCCCCCATATGCCAGCGCACGGGACAGTCGAGCACGTTGCAGTACTGCCGGTCTGGCGGCGGCGGCTGAGGACACATGCTGTTGGGGACCACTACTGTATTGGTCCCGCCGCGGGTCACCTTGGGGATGAAGGGATGGAAGAATTTAAAACGATAAGTCCACTCATGGCAAGTACTTAGATCTTTTCCAAATGACAAGTAATTGGATCCCTTCCAGATGTGGCTTTTGTTATTCCATAATTTTGGTTCCATAAACGGGGCATTGTAGAGCACTTGCAGTGTAGTAATCAATGAACTGCTAACTTTGTACAGTCGAGATCACATCAACCTATACACCCATGCACTCTATTCCGTTGCGTTACGGGCGACTTTGCAACTAAAATGTATAGGTTGACGTGTTCTCGACTGTACCTAACATTTGAGTTGGCGTGGCAAATAACTCGTAAATTATGGCCGGTTTTTGAATAGGCTATTTGACAGTGTGAAGAAAACAGTATTATATACGTATTCGTATAAATTATATCTCTTAAAACCGCTTTAAGCCATTTTAACTAATAAATCAATAATTATGATTTGTAAAAAAAGCACAAGATAAAATTTTGATAATTTGTATCTGCCGCCATTGTATCAAAAACGGCCTGGATTGGCCGATTCTATGATGACGTCACATGATAGTAAAAATGGCGCCTGTCATTCATTCTTTCTTACGTTCATTGGTTGGTTTACCGGGAAGTGACGTCATAATTCCAGTGCGACTCCATACTGCCTAAGATAGCGTTTTGGCGGCTTATTTAAGAAGTTAATTTTTGTTAGCCTTTGTTAGAAGAAATACACGAAAGAATTTAAAATAACCACTTTCTGAGGACTCCATGAACACCAACAAACAATATGAGATGGCTTTCAGAAATCTGTCAAATGGCCTATGGAGAATTTCACTAGGTAACTGTAGTGCTGTTTCATCAAATTTCTCAGAAAAGAGCGTGACAGAACGTTACTTAAGTATTTACTAAGTGAAATTCAACTCAGAAGCCGGCCCTCAGACAGGTTACAGAAAAATTGTTTGCAGTTAATTAATAAAGTATATTGTACACTCTTACCTCGTGAATGCAAGTGACTTCTCTAGTTTGAATGCCAATTCCACATGACTTGGTACACTGAGAGTATTCAGTGTGATTCCATCTGCAAAATAAACAGATATTTTAATACACTTGACTGGACCGTCCACGTCTCAGCATTTAGTCTAGGATCTAGACCTAAGGCGATTAACACACTGCCCCGCATCACGCAGCGTAGCGTGTGAGTGCAAGTATCTCCGTTTGTATTGAAAACACGCACAGTCCAACACACAGAAAATGCATCCACGCGCGTTCGTGCAGATCACGCGCCTACAAGCGCAGAAACATGCACACCGCGCGTGGGTGCGAGTCGAGACGCACGGTATGGCACACCGAGCCACGCAGTGTCGTGCGTGATTTTGGAAGGGCATGACGTGTGCTTTGAAAGAAATGAGTCATTGTCGCGTGAATCCATAAAACGCAACTACGCGCGTGAGTGCGTGAAAAACCCGCACGATGATGCAGATCTGCAATCCCGCACGTACGCGCGTAGATGCGGCGACATGCAACATGCAGCGTGGTGCGGGGCAGTGTGCGAATCGCCTAAGTATTGTAAAAAAAGTGATAGTCTTATAATCTTGTCCAGTTTCCATTAACCCCTCAGGCCTAGGCAATTTTACTTTCACAGGTACCTAAATTAGTTATTCACGGAGTAATATTAGTACCACAGTCTTCAAAGAATAAAACCTGCTCATACAACTGTGTATGTATCATCTTCAAAATTCGATTCAAAGTGCCGTTGCAAGACTGACCCCTCGGCCGGTCTACGGGGCCTGACGGAATGCGCCGTAGTTTACATTGGATCCGCCTAGAGGTACTCAGAGCTTGAGGGGTTAATTGCAAAGAACTAAAACAAATAACATTACAAAACAAATCATTATTCATTAAATCGTTCATTTATTCGTTCATTCATTAATTAATTCACATTAATAGTTAAACTTTGAAACGACTCAACAAATTAGTTATTTCATAGTAAAGTTAGCACTGTTCACTGTTCGGTACCACTGTTGAATTTGTTTGTATCGACAAGAACTTAGATCCCTTCCAGATGTGTTATCAAAACAGTTTAAGCTTAATTAACAAAGTTTTATGCTTAGAAATCATTACTCAGGAATGTGTTGATCACTAGACACAGTTGTCCTCTAAATACCTTTATTATTAATCTACTGTTTAACACAATACATCTTTGTCTTCTAAATGTGAGTGGTTGACCAAAAAGGGACCTCAAGGGAAAATAATTGATTTCGAGAAAATCGCGTTTGAAGTTTCGTGTCTACATAGACAGGTTTCGAAGCGGCTCGGTTCACAAAAAAAATCATAAAAAAATAAATACGGCACCTAAAAATATTCTGGTTAGACCAAACCAAAGCTAAAATAACACAGATTAAAAAATTAATATAAAAAAAATTACGGTTTCCAATCCCTCCAGGTCCCTTTTTGGTCAACCACTCACAAATAATAGTTGATTTTATAATAAGCGTTTTTGCACTGTGTGCTTAAAACAATTTCTTAGCTCGCGTCTGAGGTAACTCTAATATATCTTGGAGAATCTTGTTGTAGAACCGTATATGTAAAACTGCTAAATTATGTTTTAACTTTTTCGAGTATCATAATCATCGGCCTATGATTGTTCACTGCTACACATAGGCCTCTCCCATTGCATGCAACTGAGCACGTTCCTCGGCTATATTCTCATCTAGTTAACGCCAGCTGCCTTGCGAAGGTCATCGCTCCACCGAGTATGAATCGGGAAAATTACAATTTATATTTATTTATAGTATTAACATTATGATGGCTACCGAAATTTGGGTAATGAATATGGAACAACAACGTTCGCCGGTAGATTAACTTTAAGCCCATGCGCACACTAGGCGACACGCGACAGCGACAGTTCGGCGACTAGACGCGACGACAGGCTACGGTCGTCAATAATTATTTTCATATATTTTGTTCGAATCTTTACTTGGCGTCTGAGTCGCAGAGTCGCGACGACAATACGCCAGAAGCAAATGACAACGTAGTCGCATCTGACGCGGCGACTAGACGCCGCGAGAAGTCGCCCTGTTTACGATGGCTCTTACATATAAAATATTTGCTCATTCTCCTACGCAGTCTCATCCCTACCTTTAGCGACAGTATATTTTGTCACACATTGACTCACCTAGGTGGGCAGGGGTGGTCGTTGCAGGTTCTGACACGGTTTTCAGGCTTGGTCAGCGGATCACACATGTATGGCGAGGCGTTCTTCGCGTCCTCGTCTCTCACACATTGTATAATGAGTTCCTGTTGAGTAAATGTTACACAATTAAGTATTTATAGTCCCTTAGCTTTTAGAATATACCTCGGCTACTATCGGATAGAATCGGATATATTCGTGTAATATAAATATCGGAACTAATATGTAACTTAATTTCGAAATCAGAACTCGATCATCAGTACGATATAAATCTATATATATAAAAGGAGAAGTTGACTGACTGACTGACATATCAAAGCAGGGCCTAAATTATAAGGGTTAGAAACTTGAAATTTTGCACAGGGGTTTCTTTTGTAACGTAGGGAAGCACTAAGAAAGGATTTTTTAAAATTCATCCCCTAAGGGGGTAAAATGGGGGTTCAAAGTTAGTATGAAACATTGCGGTTTTTTAAGTTATTCGAATGAATTTTGGTACGAAGGTTCTTCATTTAAAATTATGAAACACGTGTAAAATAGTTTTTTAAAAATCATCCCTTAAGGTGAAAAAAGGGGGGTGCAAACTTAGTATGAAACTTTGCCGTTTTTGAAGTTATTCGAATGATCTTCGCTAGTTATGATCGGCCTTGGTAGCAACGTACTGGTGCTAGCTTTAGTATATTCCTACTTTTAATAGAAATTGAGAAGAAAAGAAAGAAGAGCGACAAATGCTTTTGCATTGCAAGTCGTTGATTGCACTCATGGGATACTGATACCAAATAATGTACTTGGTATTTTGAGAAAAGATGATTATTTAAGCCAAGATGGATAAACTTACGAAAAGTTTGTATTCATCCTAAACATAAACATTTACACACAGGCACATACATTGCTTCTGGCCTTACACTAGGATAACCTGTGTCGCGGGAACCAGAACCAGTGATATCACAAACATGTAAACATCCAACACCTGGGGGTTTTTTTTAACGAAACAAGAAAACGAGTCGGCGATGGCATGTACCTGTACTCCGCTGAGGCACGAAGCGCTGCAACTGGTGTATCCCTTTTCCTTCCAGGAATAAGATTTTCCAGGAGATCCCGGCGCTACGCGTATGTTACTCGAAGACCCGTAGGTCAGAGATCTGCTGTCAAAAGAAGGTGCTTTTGAATGAGTCAATCAATCATAGCGTATTCTTTCATTGCTGGATATAAACCTTCCCAAGACTCCACTTCCTTAGAAAAATAACCAAATTAAAAAAGTATTAACTTATACAAAGTAACACAAAAACTGTGACTTCGTTCATCATTCATTCATCAACCCATTATGTCCCCACCGAGGGGCACGGGTCTCCTCCCTGAGAAAGGTATAGGCCATACTCCACCACGGGGGCCAATTCCGGATTGGTGGAGGCCTGTAAGACCAGTGGCTGGTCTTACTGTCAGAAGTTTTCAAGTCGCCTTAAGGGCTCTGACTTGGCTTAAAACTGTGACTTACTGCACGTTTTTGTTTAATGATTGATCAGATTACATGAGAGGGGCGTTAAAAAATTAAAGAGCGCATCAGCACTTACCTGTCAGAATTATATGCAGGTGCACTGGAGTCTCCAAAGGAACTCCCGTATGCCATAGAGCAAGGCTCCATGACGCAGCGCTCAGTTTCTTCAGGTGGTTTCGGCCCCATGCACTTCCCGTCGGGCAGCTTGGCGATGGTGCGACTGAACTCCAGGAAGATCTTGCAGTGGACCTCTTTCTTGCGCCAACCTTCGCCGCACGATACGCTACAGGGACCCCAGTCGTCGTCTTTGATGTAGCTGCAGGTGGAAGTTGTAGTGAGTGGAATATTTGTGGTGTCTTTTCTGAGGGAGTTCATTCAGAGAGAAAATTCTTTGGGTGGATCGAATGGTTGGCTATGTGGTACTGATTAAGACTTCGCGACTTTGAGAGATTTTGGAGTTTGCTTTTGGAATTGATGTTTTTGGGAAAGTTACAAACCCTCCGGCCGTTTTCGCAACTGCGTTTCGTAACTGGTTGCGAAACAAGAATGTTTATTTCTTGTTCGCATCCAGTTGCGAATCAAGAAAACTTTTTCCTTAGCCGCAACTACGCATCCTAATGGTTATGTTTCGTAACCAGTTGCGGCAAAAGATTGTTTTATACTTATTCGCAACCATCTTTGTATGTTTCAATTTTGTTGATTCGTATTACAAATTTTTTAAAAAGACACTAACATCTACAATAATATCAATCTATATATATAAAATTCAAAGTCCTGACTGACTGATTCACTCATCAACGCCCAGCCCAAGCCGTTTGACCTAGGAAGCTGAAATGCACAGAGGATCTATTATATAACCGCCTGGCCACGGGGGAAATCGCCCGCGCGAAAAATCGCGCGGCGCGAACAGCGGGGCGTCAACCCCGTGACTTGCTACGTACATTTCTATGAGTTTGTTTCAGTCGCGGCTGTGACTAGCGAGTAATGTGAGCAAGGACTAAGAACGGATTTTTTAAAATTCAACCCCTAAGGGGGCGTAAAGGGTTGCCAAAATTTGTATGGGAGGTATAAAGAATGTTGTCTGATTTTCTTGAAACTTGAAATAAATAGTCTTGAACACAATTGGTTGAACACGTGTTTCGCCGCTTTTCCTAAATGTAACCCTTAAGGGAGTTAACGGGGTTGCAAAATTTTTGAACTAAAGTCCACGCGAGTCGCGGGCGAAAGCTTGTACACAATATCTAGTCTCGACAATATACCTTTAAGAGCACGTCAGTGTTTAGAAGGCCTTCCATAAAATGTTTATTTTATTTTAGTTTATTTAATTAGGTTAAGAGAACTACATAAGATTACTTTGTTGCATTACAAAATATATAATATATAAATTGTGTTAAGGATTTAAAATTTGTTAAGATTTAATTTCCTTTCTTTTTGAATTATTATATTAGCCTTTGGTTGCGAATAAGGAAATTAATTTCTCCCATCGCAACTCTGTAAGTTTGGGAAGATCGTATTCTTCGTTCGCAACCAAGTTGCGGCTAAGGAAAAAGTTTTATTGATTCGCAACTGGTTGCGAACAAGGAATAAACATTCTTGTTTCGCAACCAGTTACGAAACGCAGTTGCGAAAACGGCCGGAGGGGTTACAAAAGTTTCTGCAGATAGGTTGGAGCAAAAAAGAGTCTAATTTTGATGGAGAGTCTGATTGGAACTGAGTCTGAAGCATATTTCCATAATTTCCAAATCGTTCAGCCAAGAAATCATCTATAGATAAAATCTGTTCTAAATAACGATGGTAATGTTCTCCAAAAGAGTTTTAATCTACTGAAAATACAGGGAAAGAAAACCAGCAAAAACTTGCTCTCTGAACGAACTACTTAGCAAAAATTGCAAATACCAGAAGTTAATAGCTAGGGATCATCTCAATCTCACACGTTCAAAGACACATGCGAGGAATAAGGTGCTTCAGGGCCCACAAAACTACGGAAAAGCCCTAGCTCTCCAGCCACACCTGCGTTGGATGGTGAATTTTCACTTCATAGTTAAAGTTTAAAAAATCACATTGTTCCAGAATTTTAATGTTTCAATTTCAAAGGTATGGAAAAGCTTCAGGAAAGTTTTACAGATTTAAATAATTTAAAAATACAGTCAAATTGGGAACCTCTTCCTTTTTTGAAGTCGGTTAAAAACAAAAACATATAAGTTTGCTGCGAAATTTTGCTCCTTCAGAGTAAGCGAGTGGTCGTCTTCTCTCTCCTCGCTACCGACGCTGATTGAATCAAGCGAGATGAGTTTATTGAGATTTATAGGTTTATATTCAGGTACCTAACTATGAGTATTCATTAGTTTTAGTTTTAAGTATAAGGAGGTTGCAAAATTGGCTTTTAATTTAAATATAAGGTAATTAGGTATGCTGAATTTAAAGGTCATAATAATTATAATAAGCTTTGTATCTCGTGTTGACGACATGCTCACATTTGCAGAGGTGGCTGGAGCGTTACACAATGTTTTGGCTGGTATAATGTAGAAGTATGTACGCTAATGTTAGTTTGTTCATCTCAAGGCCAATCGTATTCATGTCTGTCGCAAAAGGACACCTGCAAAAATTTCACATATTCAGTATTAGTATCAGAGTAAGATTCGGATTGTACAGTCTGTACTGTGTCTGGTTCAACAGGGTTTCGATAACTTCAAACAACCTTAGAAGCAAATAATTATTATGTTGTTAAGCTTTTTTCATAGTATCCGTTGTTTAAAATTTCCGTTGTGTTATAACCCTGGAACCACTTGTGTATTGTGCTCGTCAAAATCGTGTCAGTGATTTTGTGTTGATAAAAATACTATTTTAGAGCGCATACAAACTTTGATTTCAGCAGTTCACTAGTATTAAACATCCAGAAATCAAAATTATATAACAAGATTTTTAGCATTTCATGTAGGTGTTTGAATTTTAAAGCTGTCTCTTTCACTTTCATAAAATCTATCTGAGAAAAATAGTGTTGTGTCAATCAGGCTAGAACAGCGTAGAAAAAGTGTCAAAAGCATAAATAAAAGAAATATAAATTTTCAGGGTTGAAGAAGTGTGAGGTAATGTGCTAGATTTATTGAACAAACATTGTGCTCTGTGCTGTTATTAATAAGGTTAAAAATAGATGTATCGATGGGGATGGCAGTGATTGTTTTAGGAATTCAGTAGTGCTTGGTAGTTGGTATTCGTTTAATATTATCCATAACCTTTATAGTTTTTAGGGTATCTATAATATTTGTGTGTATATTTACAGTGTTTAGTACAAGATTGATAATATCATATTTTCTAAAACAATAAATTCGGCAACACTTATAATTGTGTTACTTCTAAGACACACTTAAATATTGAACATTTCTAGATATTTTCTAAAAGTGCATTTCACGACCATTTACAGGGGGACACAAATCTACTCTCAATGGAAAAGGTCTCAGAATTCAGGCTTTTTGGAACCAACTGAAGTCAAACAAGCTATTCTGTATCAACGATTTATGTACAAGGTTCTTCCTAACAAAATCCGAATCAAAGAATTTATATTTGAGTATTTTAAAACAACCATTGATAAACTCTGCCCACTCGTCCGAGTGGTTTTTGTCAAAATATTGATAGTATCAACGAAATCAAACAACGAACCTGTACAATAACATCGCTGAATTGTTAACTAAAACAAAAAGAAAACACAGCTAGCAGCCAATGCAGAAGTGTCGAAATGAGGGCTCATGTCACTTTAAGATTGTTTATAAAAAAATGTGTGAATGTCGAATGTTGGTTAATTCAAAAACAGGCGAAACCGCAGTACGATACCTTACATACAACCAGCCACAGGCAAAGAATATTTTGTAATTGCTGAAAAGAGACAACAACAAAATACTCTGAGCTATAGAAGAGATCAGAATGAGACACAAATACACTTGAAATAAGGGGTATTGAAAACATCATGTCGTGTAAGCATAACAAAGGCACTGTGAATTCACTTTTACAAATAGATGCTTTAAGGCACTTGTTGGCTACGTTTGCTTGTGGAGATAAAGAGTAGAACTAAACATTTTGTGATCTTTTAATTTTTTCACTAATTTTTCTTCTCCAGTATCATCTCAGAACTTTTGAAGATTACTTTTGTAACACACGAGTATAACAAAGTGTAATTTTATATCCAAACCTGGAAATTAATGTAGTACTTATGTTTTGCGACATCACAGTTACTAAACAACAACGATACAATAGTTTTGAGCCAATCAGAATGCAAAGAAAACAAAGTATCTATTCCATCAGCCAAAGGACTGTACATTTTGTTTCGATGCATTTTTTTATTCTCCGTTGGATAAATTCTTCAGAACAGACTTTTACGTAGACTTCTTTACCTTCACAAACGTCACTAATATCATCATCAGCTACGGTAAAACCATCAACAACTTACGTAGCTTCCACTGGTACGTCGGGTTCGCCAATGAGACGCTCGGTCTTTGGCTGAGGTGGTGGATACTGCTGGATGAGTGGCTGGGTGTGGTACACCACTCCCGGTATCAGGTCTTCGATATCGTCCTGGAGCATAGGTTAGATTTCAAGCACATGTGTGAAGATACTGGAAATTTCTTGACTTGGATAATTCTTGACTTGAGTGACTCGAATTAACTGTTAAATTAGTGCTAAATGATTCAAATGATAGTTTCAACACGGTACAAAATAAATATGGTTGTAAAACTGTGAAGTTGAGAAGTTATCTTAATGTAGTGAGCTTAGATTTTTATTTCGGTTGTTTTTTTCCGTATAGCTATATCTGTTCGTTATTTTTTTTATTTTTTTTTCTTTATTTCGGTACCCTTTTCAGTTTTGAATAATCTGTTTTTTTTTTAGTTCCATACTTCAAAATGAAAAACGAAATTGCATCCGTCTGATTGTCAAGACTAATCTCTATCGATTTAAAATTAAAACAATATACTTAGATCCCTTGAAGCTGTGAAAAAATCGAGTTTCTAAGTCAAAGTAAAAAACGGCTTTTATTTTCTTTTTTTCCGCCCTAATATAGCAAATCGGTTGCACTTACCTCTGAGTCGTCGGGCTCTCGGTAGCCAGGACATGCGATGCCTGTAGAGCAAGGTCGTGAGATCTCCGGGCGGTTTGCAGGTGAGCAGCCACCACCTGCTGGCGAGCACTCCACGCCGCGTACCTGGACGCCCTCGCCGCAGGATACTGAGCACTGAAGACAGGGGCACAAGGTTAATAATAGTAGTTTCACTTTACGAATTGCTCGTAGACCCAGCCGCCTGAGTGATTTAACCGATCACAAACGTTAAGCAACATAGGGCACGTTCAGTGCATGGATGGGTGACCGTTTTATAAATAACGCTAGTGGCATATTTCCGAGCGGTCCATGCATCGCAAGGCACGTTAAGCAGTTGGTGCCGGCTACCGTCGTTAGATGGCAGTCGTTAAGCCAAGTCAGAGGCCTTAGGGCGGCTTGAAATACTTCTGACAGTAGGACCAGCTACTAGTCTTGCAAGCCTCCACCGATCCGGACTTGACCCCCGTGGTGAGTATGGGTATCAGTGGGGACAATGATGGGTTGATGACGATGTCAATGACTTTAATTCTCTGGAAAATTACCTATCTTAATCATAAACAGATTTATGAACAAAACTCCGAGCATAGCCCGTTCTCTAGCACGTTGTTCGTCTTAGAATCGGTGGACTATTCCTATAGTATTCGTAAGTCAAAACTGACAGGATGCAATGGTAGAAGACTTTAGTTTTTAGGTTCTAAGGAGCCTACAAGGAGGAGAATGTCTACGGAGAAAACCTGGCGTAATATTCTGAACGCAGCTCAAACCAATTGGATTCTTCTCACGATGTCTTTCTCGAATTAGCCTCTACTCAGTTGAATAGTCAGTTCATGTCATCATCATCATCATTCAGCCACAAGAAGTCTACCGCTGGCCTCCTCCACAGATTTAAAAAAAGACCGGTTGGAAGCGGCTTGCATCCAGCGTCTTTCTGCCACTTGGATGAGATCGTCTGTCCATCTTGTGGCTGGTCGTCCTACGCTGCTTGCTGATGTGTGGTCACCATTTAAGAACTTTTCGGCCCTATCGGCCATCAGTTCTGCGTGCTATGTGTCTCCGAAGCTAAGAATGTCCGGCAGAGTCAGTTTGTGTAAATTTAATTAACTCTCAATCAACTGCCGGTTGATTTTGTACCGCGAATCCAAAATAGAATTTAAGGTCACTGCTAAGGAGTTGTGAAAACAATATTACTTATGTTTACTTAGCGCGAACCGCCACTTCTAAAACTTCCGAAATTAAATTACTTAAACGGAGCACGAAGTAAACACGGTTCTAAACTCCGGAAGTCGGGATTAAAGCATTTTAAAACAAAGTTAATTTCGAACTGGAAGCAAAGATCGGGCGAAGTTAACTCAATATCATCGACGTCCGCAATCACGTTACGGCCTCGCCACGACATTTACGGGAGAATGCGGGGATGAGAGAACAGTGGGTTACCTGTATACTTTTTATTAAAACCCGATACTGTGTCCCACTGCTGAGCATAAATTTTCTACAAGAAATATTGTTTTCTGTTTCATTGAAAGCTCAGAACACAAAAATAAATTTAACTTTCAAGGACTCATATTTGGCACTCTGGTGTTATCGTCTACTATTTGAAAAGATACAAAATTTAGTTTTTTTAGACTCTTTCTGACAGCTGTGTAAATATCAACCCTTTAAGTTTACACTCTACCCTGTCCTAGACTACTTAATTTATTTCCAGACGTGACTAATTTGTAGAAAAAATTGGTAATGGCATGTAAGGCCACATTCTTCGCAGCCTTTTGTCGGCTCATTTAACCACCTAAGATTGTATGAAGTAAAGACACTGCATCGTCACTTAACGAGCCAGCAACAGCACACGAGCTCGGCAACCGAAGTTAGAAGCACAACTTCGCCTAACAAGCCATCAACTCTAAACTCTGAACCGAAGACAAGAGACTTGAAACTTGACACGCTCGAGTTTGTTTGCGCATACAATTGTTCTTTCTGGCTTGGTTTAGACCTGGCTGCGTTGGAAAATGATGAATGTTTTACGCTATTTGCGATCATGTTAATATCGACGGTAGGACGAGCCTAACGATTCAAAGTAGCTCATCCCTGTACACTAGTGATCTTCCAAATCTGCTGCTAACAGCTGACACTTGTTTTTTTGTACCTATGTTTTTTGACACTAATTGGCTATGCTACTTATTTTTGATATTATGGTTTTTATAATTTATTTTGAAATTTTGACCATTTTAAGAAATCAATTTCGGTATTTTTGAGTTTTATCGATTATGTCTATTTTTTAAATATTTAATAATATATTTTAACGGATAATGGGCGTGAGTTTGGTTTTTATTTTCTTTATTTTGGTGTTTGTGATGTCATCAGAGCATGATTCTACCAAAATTTTAAATAAAGGCAAAGGATTCATACACACACCATGTTTAAACATTTTTTTTACATAAACAAATCAAACAATTTTATTACAAATCTGATGAATATAAATTGTACTGAAAGCATAATTCTCGAAATGGTTTTGAGATTTCTGTTCATGTTGCATCAAATGCAGCATGCTCAATTGCATGGTAAATTACAGAAAGTTTAAAAAAATGATATCTCCCCAAAACCCCAACTCTCCCTTAACATTACGCCAATCAAGAGTATCACTGGTAAGAAACACACTTATGTGTTATTTATATTTATATCAAAGGAAGTCTATTGACTTAGACGCCAATTGCATAAAATAATTATTGCAAAACCAAGAAAACTTAAAGTACAGAACGAGTTTCAAGTGGTAGAAAACGCTACGCAAAAATATAGCATTTCCAAAGTTATGAAAGAGAGCTTGTGACTAAGGCTTGGACGTCGAATATCGTCTTATTCGAATATTCTACTATTTCAATTTTTTTTACTATTCGAGTTATTTGTTTATTTTGAAATTGAAAATAAAATGCATTTTCGGGAATTTTTAGCCAGCGATATCGCCAAAATTTAAAGAGTAAGTGTTTTCTGGCAATTTTTCGAGATAATGTTTGAAAATGAGTATTCGTGAACTAAAAAACCCTTAATTTGTAAATTTCGTTAATTTTCTAATCCTGCAAAGTTAAATAGCAGTATTGCTAGCCACAACGGTGTTATTAAAAAAAGTGACTACTGAAGGTTTTATTTATTTATTTATTTTAACTTCCGATAACTAGAAAATTATGATGTAAGGAGAAAGTTAAAAGACTGTTCATCATAAACTATCAAAATATTTGTAAGAATGTTCGAATATTTGAGGATTGGGTTATTCGAAATAATATTCGAATAGTAAAAATGGCCGCATATTAAAAGCCCTACTTGCGATGAATACGAAAGTTCGTCTTCAAACAGTTTCTTGGGTAAAAATAATACTAATACTAATACATTATTCAATGTAAGGAAAACCAGATGCAAGGCGTGGCGGAAGGAAACTGTCTCGGGTATATTAGCATTTTACTCGAAACTTGTCTTAAGTTGCAATCCTACTTATGCGTAGTTCGTTTGCCTAGAGTTAAGTTGCCGTATCAGAATCAGAATCAGAATAACATTTATTATTTTTCATTTCTTTAGCCTATATTTACAAAAGCGCCCGGGCCAGTTACGTTCAAAGAAACAAGAATGCATCCTTTCGGATAGCTTCTTGTTATGTGGATCTTTGCCAAAAGTTAAGGCCATTTTTGAACTAAAACCTTGAAAGCAATATACATTATTAACTTTATCAAATAAGTGTATCAGGAATAAAATTAATAAAGGTTAGGCCACGCCTAAAGTTTACATTTCAATCGTAATTACCAGTTATTATTAGATATTTATTTAGTTAATCGATCGTAGCCCCGGCTGCCTGAGTGATCTTAAACGATCGCGAAGGTTGGCCAACATTGGGCGCGTTCAGTCCATGGATGGGTGACCATCTATGACTAACGCTAGTTGCATTTTTCCGAGCGGTTCCGTTCTTCGAAAGGCACGTTAAGCGGTTGGTGCCGGCTGCCATCGATAGATGGCAGTCTTTAAGCCAAGTCAGAGGCCTTAATAGGGCGGCTTGAAAACTTCTGACAGTAAGAACAACCACTAGTCTTACGGGCCTCCACCGGTCCGGACTTGGCCCCCGTGGTGAATTAGTATGGTCTATACTTTCCTCAGGGAAGAGACCCGTGCCCCTCAGTGGGGACATAATGGGTTGATGATGATTTATTAAGTTATAATTGAGTTATACATATAAATAAAGGGAGTTCCAATTTGGCTACTTTAGCGTTTTCTTTTTTTCTCTAGCCCTACGAAGTTTTTTTTTAAGTTGCCGTAGAGTGACACAGAGGTGCGTTTTATCATCATCAACCCATTATGTCCCCACCGATGGGCACGGGCTCTTCCCTGAGGAACGTACAGGCTATACTCCACCACGGGGGCCAAGTCCGGATTGGGGGAGGCTTGTAAAACTAGTGGCTGGTCTTACTGTCAGAAGTTTTCAAGCCGCCCTAAGGCCTCTGATTTGGCTTAGCGATTGCCATCTATTGATCGCAGCCGGCACCTGCTTAACGTGCCTTGCAAAGCACGAAACCACTCGGAAAAATGCCACTAGCATTAGTCATAGACGGTCACCCATCCATGCACTGAACGCGCCCTATGTTGATTAACCTTCGTGATCGTTTAAGATCACTCAGGCAGCCGGGGCTTCGAGCGATTTGATTTATTTTATTACTAGACGAAAACCCGGCTTCGCTCGGGTAAAATGTTGACGCAAAATAATATTCCACTATGTTTTTTTATATGGTGACGCCTCTGTATTTATCAACTACCAGTAGATATAAATATCTTAATACATTCAGATACATAAGCTCACACCTGTATCCCAGAGGGGTAGGCAGAGACCACAGACTGTCACCTGCCACTATCCTAACAAATCACTTTCGCTTCATCGACATCCATTAGTCGTTGCATGTACCCACATCGGTTTCGGGTACTTTTAATCTTGCCCTTTGCTAATACACCCCCTATTTGGTCGAAGTATGTCCAACTGGGGCATCCCTTACCGGCCCTTCCACTCACATTCGCTCGATATATTTGCTTTGTCAGTCTTTCTTCGTTCATCCTCTCCACATCTCCAAACCAACGCAACATTCCTTTTTTCAATTCTAGTCACTCACTACATCCTCTTTCTCTACATCCTCGGTCTCTGATCACACTATTGCGTATTCTGTCATTCAAAGTAACACCACACATATTTCTTAAGGATCTCATTTGTACTGCACTAATCCTACTTTCCTGATTCTTTTGCCATACCCAAATCTCGCTACCATGCTTACATCAGTATTGGAACCAGCACACTATTACGGATAGCCAATCTTGCTCTTTTGGACATGTTCTGGCTACTCACGAAGGAATGCAAGGCGAAAATCGGATACTTATCATAACTTTGTCATGGGTACCTCATCACAAATTACTAACTAAATGAGCTTCCTTCATAAACTTAACAGCTAGTGAATCTAATGACGTATTCAATGAGACGTAGAATCCACTTGGCTAATCAACTAAAAACAGCTCCCTCTCTTTGGCTTTACAGCTTTTAGTTTTGTATTGACCACATGTTTTTCTTCATCATTTTAATTTTTGGTATTTTTCTTATCTAGTGGCTTTTTCATTTCAATAAGTTTATTGGTACCTAACTAATTGTAAGCAAAACAATAAAGATCAATTTATGACTTTGATTTCCTTTTTGAATTATTTTTCAGACCCTTCCAAAACTCAATGTCAATTATGGTCTTCCCGCCAATGAAAAACACCACAGATTACTTACTACACCTTCTCAGTTGGAACAGATTATAATAACCTTCTTGAATGCCACGGTATTCCACACACCATGGAGTTAACAAATTAGATCAAAGGGCCGGTTTAGATTATCTTAGTGTTTAGGAGAGTGCTTTACTTTTTACACTCTGTTGCAACATTATGCTGAATCGGGCCCATTTTGGGGGCTCAACCTTTAATGTATTTAATTATTATTTTCATGTTGTACAGTTCATTTATTTTTACGCTTTTTATGCTTTCTGTGTTATGTTTTTATTATTGTACGCAATCTGTGTGTGTGTGTTTTTTTGTTTTGTTTTGAGTATCAAATAAATAAATTTTCTTTCTTTCTTTCTTTCTTAAGGAGAGTGCTTTTGTAGAAACGTGTAAGCACCACTTGCTTTAGTACGTTTTACGGTATAGTACGGTTCTAGTTGCCTTTCAATTAGAATCAAAATAGAATTGGTTTCTATTGTTCTATCCAGTAATACCTGCCGTAGACCCGAACGAAATCTATATTAATAATTTCGTTCGGGTTTACGGTAGACTCGAACGATATGCACACCAAATGAAAGAGCGTAAAAAAATAGTTGATCTGAGTCGACAACATATGGGCGGAAAATTCGTATTATCGAGCAGCATCAAATTATTAAATTCAACAATGGCGTTGCTAAGTAATAATGTCAATGTCATCATTGTTGTGTTAGTGTCACAGTTTTCATTGTGAACTGTTATGGCCGGTTTACATTATTTTAGTGTTTAGGAGAGTGCTATAATACAATTAGAGAGGCAAATGCATTAGTACATTACTAGACGTTCGAGTGAACGTTTATATTTCTTCCAGTAGAGTGTCACTTCGTCGACGTCGCGAAATATGCGCTATCCTACTCAAAATACTATGAGTTTTAATGGAACACATAAGTAAGTTTGATAATTCGAGTTAATGAAAACAACACGCACCCGTCACGAGTCACTTGCGCACTCTCCTAAAGTTCTCACTAAATTTTCAGTTTATACACAGATAAGTAACGAGGATAGTAACGCGCTCAGGTGTTACTGGATAGAACAATAGAAACCAATTCGATTATTTTGGTTCCAATTGAAAGGCAACTAGAACCGTACTATACCGTAAAACATACTAAAGCAAGTGGCGCTTACACGTTTCTACAAAAGCACTCTCCTTAAGAAAGAAAGAAAGAAAGAGAGAAAGAAAATTTATTTATTTGATACTCAAAACAAAACAAAAAACACACACACACAAAATGCGTACAATAACAAAAAAATAACACAGAAAGCATAAAAAGCGTGAAAATAAATAAACTGTACAACAAGAAAATAATAATTTACATTTACCTACATATTTACATTTACATACAGGCACATACATTGCTTCTGGCCCCACACTAGGATACCCTGTGTCGTTGGAACCAGAAACAGCGACGTCACAAACATGTAAACATACAAGACCTGGGATTTTTTTTTGTCCCCAGCCGGGATTCGAACCCGGGACCTCTCGCGTGGTATTCAGATGCGCTAACCACTACGCCACAGAGGTCGTTAAAGGTTGAGCCCCCAAAATGGGCCCTATTCAGCATAATGTTGCAACAGAGTGTAAAGTAAAGCACTCTCCTAAACAATAAGATAATCTAAACCGGCCCTTTGATCTAATTTGTTAACTCTATGGTGTGTGGAATACCGTGGCATCCAAAAAGGTTATTATAATCTGTGCCCACTGAGAAGGTGTAGTAAGTAATCTGTGGTGTTTTTCATTGGCGGGAGCTCAGAAGAAGGTCCTTCTTCTGAGGGCTGGAGGGAAGACAATAAATTGACATTGAGTTTTGGAAGGGTCTGAAAAATAATTGAAAAAGGAAATCAAAGTCATAAATTGATCTTTATTGTTTTGCTTAGTTAGGTACCAATAAACTTATTGAAATGAAAAAGCCAATAGATAAGAAAAATACCAAAAATTAAAATGATGAAGAAAAACACGTGGTCAATGCAAAACTAAAAGATGTAAAGCCAAAGAGAGGGAGCTGTTTTTAGTTGATTAGCCAAGTGGATTCTACGTCTCATTGAATACGTCATTAGATTCACTAGCTGTTAAGTTTATGAAGGAAGCTCATTTAGTTAGTAATTTGTGATGAGGTACCCTTGACAAAGTTATGATAAGTATCCGATTTTCGCCTTGCATTCCTTCGTGAGTAGCCAGAACATGTCCAAAAGAGCAAGATTGGCTATCCGTAATAGTGTGCTGGTTCCAATACTGATGTAAGCATGGTAGCGAGATTTGGGTATGGCAGAAGAATCATGAAAGTAGGATTAGTGCAGTACAAATGAGATCCTTAAGAAATATGTGTGGTGTTACTTTGAATGACAGAATACGTAATAGTGTGATTATAGACCGAGGATGTAGAGAAAGAGGATGTAGTGAGTGACTAGAATTGAAAAAAGGAATGTTGCGTTGGTTTGGAGATGTGGAGAGGATGAACGAAGAAAGACTGACAAAGCAAATATATCGGGCGAATGTGAGTGGAAGGGCCGGTAAGGGACGCCCCAGTTGCACATACTTCGACCAAATAGGGGATGTATTAGCAAAGGGCAAGATTAAAAGTACCCGAAACCGATGTGGGTACATGCAACGACTAATGGATGTCGATGAAGCGAAAGTATTTGTCAGGATAGTGGCAGGTGACAGTCCGTGGTCTCTGCCTACTCCTCTGGGATACAGGCGTGAGCTTATGTATCTGAATGTATTAAGAGATTTATATCTACTGGTGGTTGATAAATACAGAGGCGTCACCATATAAAAAAAACATAGTGGAATATTATTTTGCGTCTACATTTTACCCGAGCGAAGCCGGGTTTTCGTCTAGTTATTAATATAGATTGCTACTCTGTTACTACTTATACGTTAGCAGCTTGCAGGCTACAATGGCTTGGCGCGTAGGCTTACATATAGGGAAAGTTCTAAGGGGCAGGCTACACAGAAATGACATGGGGCGCGAGCGCGGAATGGACAATGCGACAAAAAAAAAATGTTTGCCTTTTTTAAATTATTTTTGAGTAGAGAAAAGACCCGTATCTTTTCGATTTCTTCCTGGACACATGTTTAGTAAGATAAAGATTTTAGAAAAAATAAAATATTTAACGGAAGTGACCACAGATATAGATAGACATAGATCACGCAAGTGCATCTACTTCGCGCGTCCGAACTGTGGAGTTTATCCACACTCGGCCGTCGCTACAGATATTCCGCGCACGTCTATTGTGGTGGCCGGTCGTCCCTGAATATTATAAAAATGCGTTGTTGCGTCGTACTAAACTGCGATAGCCCAAAAATTGTGTGCACACAAACTCAAGGACATGTTTCCTATCACAGGTAAGTTATTTTCAAGTTATATTATGCGTAAATTCATTTTAAATAAATTTTTCAAGTATTCCGAGGTGTGATTCCAAGCCTGTACCTATGTAACTATAGACTATCGGTAAATAAACAATGTTCACATTACATTGCTGCGTTTGCTTTGAGCGTTTAATCTGACGCTGTGTGTTAGGAGACGATGAATATGAGAACAATCGATACGGTCGCTCATCGCTTCGAGTTCGTGGTACAAGGCAACTTCTCATTCGTCTGTCAAATCTAGCAACTAGTGTTGTTCGTTGTACAACATATTTCGATAATCGATTTTAATCGATATCGGACAGACGAATGATATTAACCATTTTAAAAACGCTAATTGGCTACTTCATAAATTTCTGAAAGCCATCTTATATTGTTTATTGGTGTTCATGGAGTCCTCACAAAGTGGTAATTTTAAATTATTTCGTGTATTTCTTCTAAAAAAGGCAAACAAAAATTTACTTTGTATTTAGGCCGCCAAAACGCTATCTTGGGCAATATGGTGTCGCACTGGTATTATGACGTCAATTCCCAGTCAACTAACCAATGAACGTAAGAAAGAATGAATGAACAACACCATTTTTATTGACTGGTTACGCCATCATAGAATCGGCCAATCCAGGCCGTTTTCTATACAATGGCGGCAGATACAAATCATAAATTTTTATGTTGTGTTTTTTCAAAATCATAATTATCTTAATAATAATTATCTTTTTAGTTAAAATGCCCTAAAGCGGTTCTTAGACACATCATTTATACGGATACGAATAAATAATACTGTTTTTTTCACACTGTCAAATAGCCTATTGTAACGATAAAATTGTTGTAAAATGTACCTACCTACCTTTAAAATAAACCTACATACCGTATATTTTAAAATATCTTTCCGAAAAGTGTGAAATAGCCAATTTAGTAGCTATTGATAAAAAGAAGCTCATAATAATATGTCCTAATTTTAAACGACAGCTTTAAAAAAGGCGGGTAATATCTTCGGGTAGAGAGTTCATGTATGTGATGTGTTCATGTTTATCATATGAACGTATAATACGTTCATAAATTTATATTGTGCTTGAAACACTTACTTCTTTTTAGGTTCCCACATGATCCAATTATAAAAGACAAATGGATTACGGCCACTGGACGGAGAGACTAAGCATATTCATATTTGCTCCAAGCACTTTGAAACTAGTTGTTTTATTGAAGGGAAGAAGTTGAAAATGAAAATTCCGTACATCTGCGGCCAGGCTGAATCGAGTCGAGCCGAACGGCGCGTGAGGCGGCGGCGGCGTCGCCTTTGAATCGATTTTGCGCGGACAACGAGGAATTCACATCACTAATTCGCTCTTGTGACGTCACAGTAGGTAGAATAAAAGTGACACGGTTGGTTTTCATATACAGATTGACGTGTTTAAGTTATCTAGCCTATCTATATCTGTGGAAGTGACAAAGACAAAGACAAAGACAAAGAATTTTATTTGTAAAACATGGGTAATCATCTGATGGTATAACAGTAGTCAAAGGAGTCCAGCATGTTTTGCCATTTGAGGCGTACAAATATTGAGAATTTAAAACATTACAATCATGCAGTTAACATACAATGAATAAGTCAAAATGTCATATACTGAGTAGTTATAGTAATAGTATCAACATCATTATTGTCGAAGCAAAATAATTAAATTAAATTATATAAAGTGTAAACGTGACGTAACTCTGAGACCGGTATGAAAATTGTGTCAATGCCTCACTTTGCCAAAACCAACCCTATAGGATGGTCATCTGTCAAACAGACACTGACATTTTTTTTTGGAGGTGACAACGTGAGCTAAGGAAACTTGCTCATTGTGGTCGAGCTATGACGCCACAAATAGGTTTTCGAGTTTAATTTTTTTTTCTCCTTATTTTTTTAAGTAAACATTTAGAAAGTATTTTTCCTGAACGCTATAGAGGTTAATCTAGAAACGGTATTTTTTATTTCAGCAACATATTTTTTGTCGTATTGTCCATTAACGTGACGCGTTGCGTACAGTCGACAGCACGTCAATTTTCACATTTTAGTTCCAAAGTCTCCCGTAATGCAACGGAGTAGCGTGCATGGGTGTATACCGTGATGTGCTGTCGACTGTGCAGTTAAAGACTACAGTCCTTGCTCTGTGATCGCTATAATATGGTCTCCAACTCTATACAATGCGTCAAGTCTTTTCCACGCTCTCACCTGTCTTCCCTTCTGTCTGGCCAGAGCTTTACATGTAATATGTAGAGGGCATGCGAAGCGTGATTGCTCGTTAAAACCGCAGGACCCGGGTGGCAGTTCCACGCTTGAACTCGGTCTCAAGTTTCGATCGAATCTCACCGACAGATTGTGTGTGGCTACCGAAACCGCAATTCTACAAGCAGTAATAACTTGCTTGCGGAATCACACGGAGGCTTCATCCAGCGCGATGGGCATTGTCTTCATGTAATATAATGCTACAATCGAAAATGAATACTTTTCACTGATTCCGATATTCTATTAATCAATTCTAAGCTTAATAACAAAATCCAATCCGGACTACGCCCCCGTGGTGGAGTTTGCTCTATCTCTTCCTCAGGGAAGAGACCCGTGCCCCTAGGTGGGTATGTAGTTGGTTGATGATGAATAACAAAAACTGCGCCCAGACTTTCCGTGCACTCAAAGTGCGCAGCAAAGGTTTCAGCAGAAATATTGGGGCTAATGTAATATTTATTTTATGTAACTTGATCTTTAATGAGTCGGAGCTATCGAGGTTTTTCAAAAATAGAGCATTAAAAAAAAGTCAAAGTCAAATATTTTATTCATAGTACAAATAGAATATTTACTTTATGAACGTCAAAGTTGTTAGTTTCACAATTAATAGATTACAGGGAGAAGAACTAACAAAGAAACTCCACATTTATTCTTTTCAAAACAGTTTTAGCCTAAATTACAAATATTCAAACTTACAAAATAATATCTTGGATGTGTTGAACACTACACACATTTATCCTCTGATTAAATTTAATATTAAACTACTATTTAATGCCAGACATCCTTGTCTTCCAAATAATCGTTCATTTTATAATAAGCTTTTTTGCAAAGCGTGTGCTTAACACAAAAAAATAAAACCTAGGTATATAAAATAATTATAGGTACTGAGTAGGAGTACCTACCTAATCGAGGCTTGTACCTTCCTCCAAGGCTCAACTAAACAGAGAGAACTTTATAATGGAGGAAATTGCTGTTCTGTTCAGTGTAGTGTAGCAATATTGAATTTGTGGATTGTAGACGGAATCGATCCGTGAATGAATGATGAAACTTCGAAATGGATAACATGACTTGAGTATTCCCAGTGGGTTATATCTGAAAGCGTCTATTCTATCTTCAGTGAACTTAGTAACTCGAGGTAAGCTAGGTATATAAAAGCTAAAGTGGAAAGGTCAGTCTGTGCTTGAAATTCTTGATCTATTGTTGGCCATCCGTGGTGTCAGCGTTGTTATTGCTTGATTTCGCTATTAAGCCGTAGCTATTAACAATAAATTTATTTTGTACTTTTGTCTTGTGTATATTATGTATATACCTACGGATATGCGTTTATGTATCTATGTTTATAATACGGGTAATGGGTATGGGTAATTAATATACATCAGTATAATATGCGTAATTTGTATACATATGTACGCATATAAATATATTATTATTATTATTATTATTAAATTCTTTATTGTACATACCAGTAAAAATTGTACAATTGGCGGGCTAATATATATGTATATATATTTCGTATGCTGCTTCTTCTTCTCCTTTTTCATATTGTTTAATTTAATTTAAGTTTAATTACGGCGTACGCTGAAAAACAGCGCTGGTAGGATAGGCATAAATATTCTGCAGCATAAGCTGAGCGTATGACCCATTATCAGATAGGCTATACTTATTATTCTAAAACATCATGTTAACTACTTAACTCCTAAGATACTATCTGATAATAAATTATTTTCATTTCATTCCCATAAGTCAACTTTAAAAATAATCTATACTAATATAATAACTAACGTTTGGACCTTTGGAAGTCTAACCCAATACCTGTCTAACCAGAAATTCTGAAAAGGAAATTGCAATGGATAGACCATACACTACGCCGGCACAAGCAATGCCTAACCTGACGAGCCCTCACTTACAACCCCGAGAAACCAAAAAAGGGGACAGCCAAGGATCGTATTGAAAAGATCTACAGCTAAAGAGCCCAAGTTCATCGGCATAACCTGGCCGGAATTGGGTAGTTGGCAAAATCGACCCTTCGAGTAGCAAATGTCGTAAAAGCCAAATCGCTACTTTTGGGAAATCGCAAAAAACTAGAAATGGAAAAAAAGAATCTTATGTATTTTTTATGTTTCTAAAGCTATATTCGTGCTATTTATATATGTTACTGAGCGCAAAAATCCCTTTTAAAGTGTGTAAGCATCAAAAAGGTAACTTCAATAGTTTAAGAGAAAGCATGGCTTTTACTACATTTTTTTTCAACAAAAATGGCGTTTACGACAAAATTTGCAATTTATGGGATAATCAAAACTGTTGTATTATACATTTTGGTTGAAATAAGACCTACTTTTTATGTAGTAAAATACCAAGTTCATAATTAAAACAAATAGTTTATTGTAGTAAAAATCAGCCTTTATTCTGTTATTACTTGAATTATTTCAAAACAATGATGTTTTACTGTAATTTCTAATTTTATAATCATAAATTCACATTAACCTAATAAGAACCTGATAAAACTTCAAGTAAAAAGAGTATCAGTGAAGTAATTTTTTACACAAATGCTGCACGATACCACCGTATTTTGCCAGTCCGGTGTTAATGAGGAAAGGAGTTTTATAAAACCGCATCAGTGATGATGTATTGATACATTGATGCGGTTTCATACAACTCCTAACAAAATACCGCAGCATCATGCGGCACGGATGCAAGACAAACTCACTTATAATCTTCATACATGAAGGTTTATCACGTGTCAAGATCACCATAATTATAAATTATGATCAATGTACCTTAAAACACTATATATTTAAATTACAAGGCACTTGTTCAGTCTAAATCTTTTTCATGTTTTAAATGTGAAACTAGGTAATTGTTTAAACAAAATATTAGAATTTTAGCTTGACTGAGATTAAACTAGAATTTAAATTTTCACAGCTCGTGTTATTTCAGTCTTTGACAAAGGAACTACTAAAAGAAATAATATGAAAACTTAACTTAAACAATCATATAAAAACGTACTTGTTTTAACAAAACAAGTTAGTCTTTTAAAAATAAATTCTACTTGACAAACAACAAAAAAGCTCTTTAAACTTCTCTATTTAAATGACTAAAATTAAAACTTCAGGATAATGTAAAGAATGTCACAATTTTGTGAATATTTTGGCAGACTTTTGCATTAGCTGAGATCTGTAATCTGATCTGTTGTGATAAACTTAAACAAACTATAACAAAAATCTTAAATATTATCTTAATAATCAACATTATCAAATCAAATCAACATAATCATCAAAAGAACGTTCATACGCTTACGTTCATTGAAAAATAGTTATCAAAAATTAGTAAATTATCCATATAACTATTCAGGCTTCTTCCTCATCGACGTCTTCTGCGTCTGTTTCGACAAGGGTGTCATTTTTTTGACCATCGTAGGGCATCTCTAAGTATTCTCGGTGGAACCGTTTAGGAATGGTCATCGATGAACATAATTTTTGTATATCCTTGTATTTTTGTGCAGATATTGGCAGTTTTTCTAAATACATTGGCCGAATATGAAAATAATTTAAATCTTGCTGATTTTCCATATCTTGAGTCTGACTTGCTTCATCTATTTCTTCCTTCTTTTTTTCCTTCCCTTTTCCCTTCCCTTTTCCTTTTCCCTTTCCTTTTTTACTTAGTTTTTCAAAAAGCGTTATTTTTTCAGTCACTGCTTCGGTTTTCATAGAATATTTAATCTCCATTAAGTTTAAATTCTTCTTTTTGAATGTAGCGACTCGGATATGTTTGAATTATATATTTTCTGCAGTATCTTTAGTGAATGTTTTCTCTGCCAATTGTTCCCAATCAATAAAATCTGAATGCTCCATTACCGTCACATTGTAGTGTTTTGGTTTTTTTCTAGCACTTTCGATCTTTGATGGCCATTCTGAGGGAGCCCACACTATGATTTTTTTAACCTCTGCCTCTATGGTTGCGTGAATTGAATCAGCAGGCATGTATGTATGTTCTGGTAATAAGTAATTAATCTGAATTACTTGTAAGTTGTCCGAGTGATTCAAAAAGTAATTAAGGACGGACAGAACAATTTCATTTTTGTTCTGTCCGGTGCAAGAATCGCAATACATGAGTACGTTTTTAATACCTGTTTTGTCCAGCTCTTTTAAATACATATATAAACATGACGCGATTTCAACACCTCCTCTTTTGCCATCGCACTCTCCCCATGTGAAACAGAAGACATTTTGTGTGTCACTCTCATATATAGTGAAATTGTAAACAGCGTACTTTCGAGAATAATACAAAAGCATACTTTCTCCAAAAGGTGTATTTAGCACCTTTTGGAGATCGAAGCTACATGTTACAGTGTTAGGATCATTCAATGTTTGGTGAGCTTTAAATCTCTTGTACGTAGCTTCTTTCTAGAATCTCCTTATCTGTTTCAGTTATTTCTTGTCCAAGATTTTCAGCTTTTGTACACATCACACATTTGTCTTTTTTGGGTGTGTGAATACCCAGATCATACTCATTCTTGAAAATATTTCGAAAAATTGATTCACTCGCTGATTCTTGATTGTGTTCTTCACAATCTTTGAGATAAATTCTAAACAGGTTTGATAAATCTTTCAATTCTTGTGCCAGATACATTCGCTTTGAATTCTTTCTGTTGTAATGTGATGGACAAGCTGGAAGCTTTTCAATAAACGTCCGCACGTAGGCTTTAGCTGACTCTGAATATTTGCTAGCATGTTGCCGTTTTATATTTTCGTTCTGAGACATACCTTCTTGCGCATTAGCTAAAATATATAATAATTGCCTCTGTGTTATGTTCAAAGTGTTGAGTAAAAATTTTTGGCAAACTTTTTTGTGATCGTTGCCATCATTTATAAAATAGTCATAGGAACAGTTTCTCCAGTTACTGTGGGCTCTTTTTCGTTTTATTGGTGTTTCACGTGCACAACGAACAAGCCAATCGCGTCGCCGCTGTACATCGAGCTTCCAAAAAAATGTAAATAGTGATGTACGTCTCTCCTCACTAATTTTGTAGCAACCTCTTTTGCACTTACCGGCAATACAAGGGTTCTCTAACATCTTTTTGGCTTCGATCACTTTTCCTTTCCTTGTAAAATACTCTTCTCCGCTATCTTTTCTTTGCTTATTTAACTTAGTCATATTTATTTTCTTCTCCCTCTTCTTAATTTTATCATCGGTCATACCTTTTTTATTTTTACGTTTCTTTTTATTTCTAGTTTTGTCATTTGATGACTGCGTTGACTCTGATGAATCTGAATCATCACTACATGACCAAACGTCTGAACTTCCGGGTGAACAGATCTGAAAAAACTGTTGTTTACTACTATTTGTTGACTGCTTGCAAGTTGTGGATTGTAATGCTAACGTCGTAAAAATATTTTTTGTTTACTTATTGTTGATTACGACAAAATAATCTTAAAATAACTTCAAGAATCTCATTGACAATAATGTAGTAATAGCAAAAAAGCAAACTAATTTGTCTTTTACGACAAATTCAGCATCTACACTTTCTTGATTTTGATAATAAAAAATGTTGTATAAGCAGTGTTTAGATATATGGACATAATTTACGACATTTTGGCCAGTCAAGGAAAGCGATTACGAAAATTATTGTTGGTGATAAATCTTAGAAGCATTAATCTTTTTTTTTCTAGCTAAGTATTAAATTAACAGTTCGATTCAGTTCGTTAAACTGCCCACTTAGGTTGGCCTTTGATTTCAATTTTGTATATTAGATACTCGAAGCGTATCGAAAGTGTAAAACAACACATTTTACGACATCACATTATTAATATTATTTTGTAGTGTTGCTGTCATAAAAGCATTGTTTTAAACACGTTGTTCGTTACGACAAAATAGTCCAAAATAACTGCAAGCATCCTAGGGAAAATAATGTTGTAATAACATTATTGCAAACTTATTTGTCTTTTACGACAAGTTAACCGTTTGTTCATTCTTGGATTTGATAACAAAAAAATGTTGTATAAGCACTGTTCATAAAAATATGTTATTTACGACAGTTAATGACAGTTATCCCATGTTAAAATAGGCGGTTACGACAATAAATTGAAAAAAATACTGAATTTCGGTGCTTAAAAATATGTGTAGTAAAAGACATTTTTTTCAAGATATCGAAATTTTAAATATACAGATCGATAGAGCTCGTTAAATTACATAAGACAGCATTAAAAACTCATTTTCGTCAAAATGGCTTTTACGACATTTGCTACTCGAAGGGTCGAAATGTCAAATCAGTTACTTTTAAAACGGAATCTTGTATCAAAATACTGAATTACGACGTCACATTTCAGAGCACTCTTTTTATGTTTCATCTATTTAAAAATTGTAATAACTAGTAAATGACTAAAGGCTACCATTCACAGGCGCATCCATGCCATGTCGCTGGCGACAAGTCCGGCGACAAGTCGCCCTGTCGCCCAGTCGAGATACATTTTCCGAAATATGTTGTAATTTTTGTTTTAATCGAGCATAATGAAATAATTTCGTTCGAATTAATAATTTTCGAATCGCTCGTAGCCTGGGCTGCCTGAGTGATCTTAAACGATCACTAAGTTTAAGCAACATACGGCGCGTTCAGTCCATGGATGGGTCACCGTCCATGACTAGCGCTAGTGGCATTTTTCCGAGCGGTTCCGTGTTTCGCAAGGCACGTTAAGCGTTGGTGCTGGCTTCCGTCGATAGATGGCAGTCGTTAAGCCAAATCAGAGGCCTTAGGGCGGCTTGAAAACTTCTGACTGTAAGACCAGCCACTAGTCTTACAAGCCTTCACCAATCCGGACTTGGCCCCCGCGGTGGAGTATGGCCTATACCTTCCTCCGGGGAGAGACCTGTGCCCCTCGATGGGGACATAATGGGTTGATGAATGAAATAATTTATTGTTGCCCGTGTCAAATACCGAATCGGAAGTTGCCGCGAGTGACCATGAGAAGTGAAAATCTGTAGTTGAGGTCCTATGCTCCACTAGAAGTTAAAGGACCGAAGAAAAATAATATTATAAACTTTACTCCGGATATATTAGCTGGTTTTTTTGTCGGAAAGATCCGACCAGGTTTCGCTCTGATTCGCAGAGCTTAATCATGGTGAGCAGAGACGGAGCTCGCGTCGTCGGTTGCTCGTCTCCGTCTACTGCACTAAATTGTAGAACATGTTGGCAACATGTAGAAAGACTTACCCCAGACCAAGCGCCGGCGACCCACGTAGGGCAGTCATGCTGGTTGCAGGGCTGCGAGGAACGCGGTGCTGGAGACACGCATCCGGGCTCTGAACTAGTACCTTTGGGGTGAGAAGACACTGTTAAATTATGAACTGTTTTGGCATCTACAGCCGCAGCTCACTCTGTCCTGCGCTACCTATAAGCCAGACAATTTGGGACAATTCACACGTGATCTTTTCCTAAATGGACCAGTGTAAGTAGTACCTACAATGACGCAAAAATAAATGTTTACATTTATTAAGCCGCGGCTTTCCAGTACATTAACATAAACATTTATATACAGGCACAGACTCGCTCGTGAGTGATCTTAAAAGATCACGAAGTTTAAGCAACATAGGGCGCGTTCAGTCCATGGATGGGTCACCGTCTATAACTAACGCTAGTGGCATTTTTCCGAGCGGTTCTGTGCTTCACAAGGCACGTCAAACAGTTGGTGCCGGCTGCCATCGATAGATGGCAGTCGTTAAGCCAAGTCAGAGGCCTTAATAGGGCGGCTTGAAAATTTCTGACAGTGAGACCAGCCACTAGTCTTACAAGCCTCCACCAATCCGGACTTGGCTCCCGTGGTGGAGTATGTCCTATACCTTCCTCAGGAAGAGATCCGGGACAAAATGGGTTGATGATGATGATGATACTTGTAGATGATGATAAGGGCTTATTTTTAAGCAGAATCTCTCTTCTGGTTTCTTCTGGTGGTTTTGATCCTGAAGACTCACCAGGTTCGTAAGTATCGGCCTTAGTGACGTTGGCAGAGCGCGCGCAGACCACCCTCCGGGTTCTGACTCCGCCGCCGCACGTCTGCGAGCACTGGGACCACTCCCCCACGTACCACCTGGTGAAGAAATCAGGTTAGTTAAACCAGCCTCTTATGCTGGCTTCCCACGGTGCGCGATTCAGCCGACGGCCGACGCCGGCCGACGGCCACTGACAGCCATGCACCACGCACGAGGCTCTTCCCACGGTGCGCGATTCTACGGATATCGATACGGCCACGTACCCCCGACCGGTGCGGTGCACCGCTACAGATGTCAGTGCTACCGCGGACCGAGACCCTTTCCACGGTGTGTCGTGCAAGCTGGTCCGCTTCCGTCCGCGGTATCGTGGACCGTGGGAAGGCGACTTTACGTCTGAATATATATAATCGGGAAGTTGGACCAGCAAATCTGTTAGGTCCATTTACCTAAACCAGTACCTAGGTTAGACCAGCTCCTCAAATGCTGAGGAGCGTCTCTAGAAAGATAGATAAATAAATAGAAAATGCTATTAACTTTATTCTGGATAAGCGTACTTGATTTTATCTCATCCAAAATAAAGTTAATAAAATAATTACAAAAGATTTATCAGAAGTGGTAGGTACATACGAGGGGTGATCCAAAACTAATGATAATCGAATACTATCCGTGGCTGAATAAGATAAAAGGAGGTCTTATTTTTTAAAGCGGTTACTGGCCAGTAAATTAAAAAAAAACATTTATTAAAAAATATGTATATGTCATTGAGTTATCTTCTTTTGTTCGTAACTGTTCGGAAAAAATACATGAAAATGGAGAAAAATGAAGTGAGAGCCGTCATTAAGTACTTGTGTTTAAAAAAAATGTGTACTAAAGATATACATATTGAATTATCGGGAACATTAGGGGATTCCGCACCACCGTATCCCACAGTTGCACGCTGGTGCAAGGAATTTAACTTGGGTAGGACATCAACTAAAGACGAGCACCGCGAGGGCCGACCGTCCACCGCCCGTACTGACAACAACATCAAAAAAATTGAAGATTTAGTTTTGAGTGACAGAAGAGTGACGATCAGGTATTTAAATGAAATGAGAGGGATCTCGTATGGCAGCATTCAACGAATATTAACCGAAGATTTGAACATGAACAAGGTATCCGCTCGTTGGGTGCCACGAATGTTAAATGACGACCAAAAGGAAATTCGATACCAGATGTCAAAAGCTAATCTTGAAAAATTTCAAGCTGACTCGGAAACTTTTTTGCGACGATTTGTCACCGTGGATGAGTCTTGGATTCACCATTTCGATCCAGAGACCAAGCAACAGTCTATGACCTGGAAACGACCGTCCTCTCCGACCCCAAAGAAATTTAAGGTCACCAGTTCAGCGGGTAAAGTTATGGCGTCCGTGTTCTGGGATGCCGAAGGGGTAATAATTATAGATTATTTGGAAAAGGGAGCCACGATCACGGGCTTACACTACGCAGAACAAATAAAGAGATTGCGGGAAGCTATCAAAGAGAAGCGACGGGGTAAGTTACGGTTCGTTGTGTTGTTCCACCAGGACAACGCACCTCCTCATAAGGCCAGAGTTGCAATGGCTGCAATCCAGGATGCGAGTTTCGAATTGCTTGATCACCCCCCCTATTCACCAGACCTAGCCCCCAGCGACTTCTATCTGTTTCCACGGCTAAAGGAACACCTCAGAGGCAAGAAATTTTTGAATGACAATGAGGTCATGGCTGCTGTGGAGGCGTTTTTGGACAGTCAAGAAAAAGATTTTTTTTTAAATGGAATTCGCGGTCTTGAAAAAAGATGGTATAAGTGTGTAGGCTTATTTAGAGATTACGTCGAGAAATAAATTTAGTTTTTGGTCACTTGAGTTGTTTTACATATTGATTATCACTACTTTTTGATCACCCCTCGTATACATTTTTTTTACTTTAAGTTTTTCTAAAATTCTAAAATAATTTAAATTTATTTTAGAATTTTAGAAAAACAGACTACTACTAAAGTCTGATTTTTAATTCCGGAGAATTCTGACAGTTATCAGTTTTTGACATGTCAGTGATTAGAAACCTTTATTGGCCGGGCACATTTTTCAATTTCAATACGAGTGTGAACATCTGAGTCTACACATTTAATTTGTTAGTGAATGTATCCATTTTATAAAGTTTGGAGCGCCAAATTAAAAGAGAATTTAAGGCAAATGACAATTGTGTCCCTTTTCATCACACAGACAGTAAAAACTTGACAAGTAAAAAAAACATATTTTTATTATAATATTATCTAATCATCATTAATACTAATATCACTATATTTATTATTATCATCATCGCTGACCATAATTATTAAGAGAACTAACAGCGCCATACTTCACTTTTCTAAAAAGGTTTACGAAACCTCGAATTAGCAGGAAGTGATGCCAGCTAAAGAATAAAATAAAGGAATTAAAGTTAATTCGATATATTGTTCGTGAGATTGAAATATTTGTTGTTTTTGTATTAGGTAACTTGAGTAAGTAAATATTTAGATTAAACTTTTTTGTATGTAAAACATTAAAAATAAGTAGCATTTTTTTTTTGCCCTCAAATGGATAAAATTTGTCCCTTTTTCGGTGGAGAACTTTTTCAATAGCAACACTTATGAAATGTCAGAATTCTACGGAATAAAAAAATCAGAATTTACTTTTTTAGTTCAATAAACGTTATCTTATAAATACACTAGATAAAAACCCAGCTTTGCTCGGCTAATATCTAGACTCATAATGACATTCTACATGTTTTCATAAAATTTAGATCATAAACAGATTATAATAACCTTCTTGAATGCCACGGTGTCCCACACACCATGGAGTTAACAAATTAGACCTGAACTTGTGACACGTGATGGCGTGACACCAACGCAACATTGGAGATATTGATATATTTAATTCGCAACGCCATTATGTAGAAAGATAATTTTTACATTGAAAATAGTCGATGATCCGAATTTTCCGCCTATAAGTTTTCGACTTGGATCGACTATTTTGAAAGTGAAAGTGAAAGTGAACTATATTTATTGCCAAAACACATCGTAAATAAGAATTTTTACAAATATTGGATTAGAAAAGACGTATTATAAACGTGTTGTTATTATTGTAACATTGTTAACAACTTAATATTAACAACTTAGTGTTTTGACAAATGGACCCATGCTGAGCGATATGCCGCCCGGAGATGCATGCAACACCGGTCGGCGCTGATTTTCAGCATGAGCCTTTAGATTAAATATTTTTAACAAAAAAAAAAAAATAGATGAGGCGTCGTAGGAAACAAAGCCAATCCAGTGGATTTAATTTAGTTTGAACAGTTGACAGCAAGTGGACCCTCATTTTGCACACGTGTAACGCGATGGAGTATGGTGCAAACATGTATAGTTCAACGTGCTGTCGTCTGTACTCGTGCAAACGTAAAAAGGAGGTAAAATTTATTTCGTTCATCGAAAAATTTCGTTCGAGTCTACCGTAGACCAGTACGAAATTGTTAATATAGATATTTATGAACATAGAAGTAGAACCACTCTCTAGGTAGTTAGTTACTTTAAAGGCTTATCAGCTTTCAGTAGAGTTCGTAGAAGAGTTAACAGTAATGCGTGTGGTGAGTACAAATGAGAGAGGTATCGGCGAAACTTCTTGAACAAGTTTTCTTACACACATCGAGTTGAACAAATTCAATCATTGAAAATGAGAAAAGTTGCTTGAGAGTGATTCATATCGGACATACGTGTATTTAACGTTCGTACTTTATTTTGTTAGACTGTCTTGTGCAAATAGACAGGGTGTTACAAATTATTATTTTTTGTATTTTTTGGATCGCTCGTAGCCCCGGCCCCCTGAATGATCTTAAACGATCACGAAGGTTAAACAACCGATGGGTGACCGTTCTATGACTAGCGCTAGTGGCATTTTTCCGAGCGGTTCCGTGATTCGCAAGGCACGTTAAGCAGTTGGTACCGGCTGCCGTCGATAGATGGCAGTCGTTGAGCCAAGTCAGAGGCCTTGGAGTGGCTTGAAAACTTCTAACAGTAAGACCAGCCACCAGTCTTATAAGCCGCCACCAATCCGGACCTGGCCCCCGTGGTGGAAAATGGCCTATACATTATAATTTTGTAAATTTTTGGCCTATGGCCTATACCTTCCTCAGGGGAGAGACCCGTGCCCCTCGGCGGGGATTTTTTTTATCCCTCGCCGGGATTTCAACCCAGGGCCTCTCGCGTGGTAGGCAGGAACGCTACCCCTGCGCCACAGAGCTCATAAACGTGTTTAGAAAAGCTGACAGTAAAGCCGGGTCCACTGCGCCATGTTACGCGTGATACAAAAAATGTAACACGTTATTAAAAGAAAAATGGGGCGTGGTATAACACGTTACGTGTTACGTAACGTTACGTTACGTGTTATGTAATACGTTACGTGTTATACAACGCCCCATTTTTGTTATAATAACGTGTTACATTTTTTGTAACACGCGCAACATGGCGCAGCGGACCCGGCTTAACTGGCATCCCTTTCAACTCACTTAAAAGGGCACGGGTGAGTGTTGCATCGCACCACCGACGCCTGAGGCTTGCTGGACGCGTCGCAAAGCTGCTCCGGCGCATCCGAGCCCGTCAGCCGGTCTCGGCACACTGCTAGCGACATCTTGTAGCCTGTAAAGAGATAAGATAAGAATATTCTTTATTGCACCAGGAACACACATACAAAACATAAAAAGATACAGTACAATAGGGTAGTTTCCAGGGTCAAAATAATTAAATTCTATTTAGTCCGTATTTTAGATTATAAAAAAATATTGGACACGTATTTTTTTCTTTTTTCGATTAAACAAACAATAACAAAGATATAGCCCATTAAATTACGTGTGACGTCACTCCGTGCTAAAAAATGCAGCATGGCGTGACGTCACACGTAACTGTAGTTACGTAACACGTCCCAGTGCAGGGTGCAGGCCACTTTTTCTCAGGGAGAGAGATACTGTATAGGATAGATTGTGGGCTTATGCCCTCTAAAGCCCACCGCGGATCGGCTACTTTGTGAACTTCTCACGATAATTCGCTCGATAATGGTAAAAGGAAGACCTTTTACCATGGTCTTCCTTTTACCATTATCGAGTGATATCTACTGCTAACAAAATTTCATAAATGTACCTATAAACACATTTTTGGTACATAGGGAATCACACACGTGCGCCATATTATGATACACTTATCTATACTTGGTATTTTTTTCAGACTTTAAACGAGACTAAATCAAAAACCTTTAGCGGTAGAAAACTCGAAACAGTTTACAAATTTAGTGCTAGTTAGTAGGTACCTACTACTAGTAGTCTCTATTTCATTCAACCTCCATGAAAAGCACGCTAAAAAAGCATGAAAATAAAGCAAATGTAAACCAGGCCTAATAATAATAAATACCTATCCAATATTAAACAGTACAATTTCCACCTTTCAGCAATGTTTTTCAACATAGGTCTGTATTTGCAGGCTAGCTCAAATAAACGCTAATAACAACCAAAACGGCAAGTCATTAAAATTATCTCCTTCACAAATTCACTGCCCTCGACCCTTGATTCAGCGAGTTATTTCCTTTAAATTGCACTGTTTGATGCTTACTCGAAAATAATAAATGTTTAACTTAATAATTTCAAATTAATAACCAAAAAATTAAATCAACTTAATTTGCAGTCTTTAGTGAAATAGTTTGTAGTTCGTAATAAAATAAATCAAAAAGTTAGACACATAATCCTTAACAACGGCTACCTCGCGTGTCGTCCGTGTGTCTGGCCGCAGTATTGGTGTTTTCTAACTTCAGTAAGAATATTAGTAAATAATGTTTGACAAAGCAAGTGTTGATTGCTCTCATGGGCTTTCATGAGCTTCTTAGGTAGATAACATAACATTTACATACAGGCACATACATTGCTTCTAGTCCCACACTAGGATAGGATAGATGGACATTCATATCAACTCATGTATTAGATTTAAGATGATTTGAGAAGAGATGATCAGAGTGGAGTTTTTTTCGCGGCCGTTTGTTCCACTACGTTCGGCCCCAAAGCAGCGGTTACATTTACATTTAAAGTACATTGACATTCAAGAAACAGACTGTAATTTCTTCACGTTGAAATAAATTTCTGAATTTCTCTAATTTTCGAGAGTTAGCCTTTTTTATTCCTGGGCTACCAAAGATATAACAGTGGCGCTAACATTGCTGTCAAGTTCCGTTTACAAAGCTTTTTATACTGATAAGTAATTGTTCGTAGCCCCGGCCACCTGAGTGATCCTGAGACGATCACGAAGGTTTAGCAACATAGGGCGCGTTCAGTGCATGGATGGGTTACCGTCTATGACTAACGCTGGTGGCATTTTTCCGAGCGGTTCCGTGCTTCGCAAGGCACATTAAGCATTTAGTACCGGCTGCCGTCGATAGATGGCAGTCGTTCAGCGAAGAAGCCAAGAGGCCTTAGGGCGGCTTGAAAACTTCTGACTGTAGACCGGCCACTAGTCTTACAAGCCCCCACCAATCCGGACTAGGCCCCCGTGGTGGAGTATCACCTATACCTTCCTCAGGGAAGAGACCCGTGCCCCTCGGTGGGGACATAATGGGTTGATGATGATGAAGTAAATGTAAATTGTCCAGATCGTTTTTTTTTCACAAATAGCGACAAATCGATGGCGGGCGGGAGGCGCAGTATTCAGTAGAGTTTGCAAACGGGACCAAAACCTGGGACCCAACCGCATTGCCGTCCAAAAGTAGACGTTTAATTGTTTATCAAGGGTCTAGAGGTGAATGATAAATGGTACGTCACTCCGGCCCCTTGTCCGGCGAAGGGTTGGGACCGGGTTCGGACATCGTTTAGTACTTAGATTGTTTCGGGTTAGAAAGGGGCGGGGCACATTCTGGAACATAGGTGAGATAATTAGGAGACTCATGACTGGTCTTAATAAAGCGATGGGCATTGGCGAGAGCGGCAACTAGGTAGACTATATTCGCGGACAATGGACAACACTAGGAAGGTGCTCGTTGGAAAGCGATGGCCCGCCCGCGGATGACGAAGGACAATCGCGGCAGCGTAGGTGGGCGCCAGATGATCCCGGCCTCTGGTAGTCCAAAAGGCGATGTAGGTATACCTTCGATATAAAATGCAGCGTAAATAGAAAGCGACTTTTCGTGATCAATCCCAAAAAACGTATGTTGCTTGATTGTAAATCAGACACTTCAAATTTTCACAGTTGTTGGTCAGGAGTCCAGCGCAAGTGCTGGCTGGATTCCACAAAGGGAGAAAGCAAAGTTTGCATCCACGCCTAAGCCTCCACGAGCCCCTCTCAATGGGTGCTATGTGCTCGCAACTATAACCCCGTGCCAGTTGCCAATCAGACGTAACCAGGCATTGTCCTTAATACGAGTATTAACAGTAGTATTTGAACTAAGACTTTCGTAAGCACTAGATATTATTAACTTTATTGCAGATACACTTACTTAACCTCGTCGGATGATTCTGACATGCAAGAGGTCCCTCTATTCCCACCTGTTTTGTTGAGTAGTTCTGTCGGCAGAACTACTGGGATTTTTTTTACCATTATTTCTGTGCTTTATAAGACTATGCTTTACACTCTGCTTCAATCTCAGATATTCCCAATTACTCAACAGAACAGGTGGGAATAGAGGGAGAGGTCACGGATCCTAATCCCGGCTGGAGACAAAAAACCCCAAGTCATGTATGTTTGTGATGTTTGGTCCCCACGACCTAGGGTATCGTAGTGTGGGCCAGAATCAATGTACAAAACAAAAGTTAATATTGACTGTACTGCCAGCTACAATCCGGTATCATCTTCAACCCATTATGCCCCCACCGAGGGGCACGGGTCTCTTCCCTGAGGAAGGCCATACTCCACCACGGGGGCCAAGTCCGGATCGGTGGAGGGTATATAAATAAATAATAAACTCACGCCCGTTATCCCCGAAGGGGTAGGCAGTGGCACCAGTCTCTAGAACTGGACCCACGTTTTGCCGAGTTTATTAGGTCCCAAACGTGACAAGTGGCAAGCCTGTCGCCGTTATCCGGGCACAATTTATCAGCGAATGGTGTTGCTGGACAAACAAATGTACGTAACTAAAAGTCATTGGTACATGCGTGGTTCGAACCCAGACCCTCATGATCGAGAAGCAAGGGTCAACCCCACTACGCCACCACCAGGGAGGGTATACTCAGTGATTAATCATCTATTATGTTTGCTCAGAAATGGTAGGTGCTACGTTCCTCATCTCTGTGAATTACTGGTGTGCAATATCCTAATTCCTACTAATATAATAAACACGAAAGTTTGTAAGTATGGACGGATGGATGGATGTTTGTTACTCTTTCAAGTAAAAACTACTGAATGGATTTTAATTAAAGTTTACAATAATATAGCTTACATATAAGCTAGGTAACACATAAGCTAGAATTTATAAAGATATTGTGTGAATTGTCCAAAATATGACGATATATATCATCCGCGAGCTATTTTGGAGTGGGCTGCCAAAATCACTAGAGTTATGCATATGTAATGTATGATAAGTTAGTTATTTTCGTTCTACGCCACGCTAACACTTATATTATAGTAGCTTACTACTCGAAATACTTATCCTACGCAGACGAAGTTGCGGGTACCGGCTAGTCTACATATAAATCGATCTATCTGTCGCCGAGGCCCACGACCAACTTACTACCATTACCCCCGCGTCTCCTCAAGATGTTTGTGCCTCCCGCCCAATAGTTTCTCCTAATCAGCCGTGCAAACGGCCCGCCAAGGGCGCATTGTTAATTGAGCCGGGCCTTGACATAGCAGATCTAATTTGTTTCCCCGAGCGGGCATTAGTCGGAGCAGCGCCGATAAATCTGGAGCGAAATTCCCTTTGTCTCCGTAGCGAAGCAACAGTTACTTTAAGTCGATAAGGCTAGGTGCAGACGTGCGATAGAGCTAACGTTGTTGTCGCAATTTACGTTACATTACGATAAACTTAAACATTTAGGTACATAGAGGCACATACATTGCTTCCTGTGTCGTGGGAACCAGAAACAGCTACATGGTGCCGGCTGCGGTCGATAGATGGCAGGTGGGTCACCGTCTATGACTAACGCTAGTGGCATTTTTCCGAGCGGTTCCGTGCTTTGTAGGGCACGTTAAGCAGTTGGTGCCGGCTGCCGTCGATAGATGATAGTCGTTAAGCCAAATCAGAGGCCTTAGGGCGGCTTGAAAACTTTCGACAGTAAGACCAGCCACTAGTCTTGCTAGCCTCCATCAATCCAGACCTGGCCCTCGCGGTGGAGTAAGGCCAATACCTTCTTCAGAGAAGAGACCCATGCTTCTCGGTGGGGACATAATGGGTTGATGATGATGTTGATTTAGGCGGCCTCCAACAAGAGTCGAATCCACGACCTCTGTTTCGATAATCAAGCTAGACCAACATAACAGTCACAGTGACATTCCAATTCGTAAATATGCAGAGTGCCTAAGCTAAGAAATTAGCCGGGCCAATCTTAATTAGGGCCCAGAAAGATGAATGCTCTGATAAGAATTAGCACTTGTAATTGGGAAACCTAATTTGCTTTGTCTGAGCGAAGTGGGAATTTGACGGAATGCTATTGTGGACGTCTCTTGTGCCCAAGAATGTCAATCTTGGTTGTATTAAGCATCTATAGTTACTTAAGTACCTAGGCACCTAAACTATTATATGACTATTTCTGCACCAGAAAACGTAGTTTCGCCGTTGAACCACCCTTATTACTTAGGGCTATGAAAAATAGATAACAACCTTTCTCAGACCTACCGAAGAGTCTAATATGTAAAATTTTCGTTTCACAGTGTTAGTGCGCATACTCCTCCGAAACGGCTAGACCGATTTTGATGAAATTTTATATGTATGATCGGTAGGTCAGAGAATAATTGTAGGTTGTTATCCATTTTTCATAGCCCTAAGTGATAAGGGCGATCCACCCCCGTTTTTCTAAAATTATAATCTAATTAGTAGCAAGGCACATTAAGCATTTAGTACCGGCTGCCGTCGATAGATGGCAGTCGTTCAGCGAAGAAGCCAAGAGGCCTTAGGGCGGCTTGAAAACTTCTGACTGTAGACCGGCCACTAGTCTTACAAGCCCCCACCAATCCGGACTTGGCCCCCGTGGTGGAGTATGGCCTATACCTTCCTCAGGGAAGAGACCCGTGCCCCTCGGTGGGGACATAATGGGTTGATGATGAAAGAATTTTTCATTCATTCATTCATAATCCCTACAAATATTTATATGGCGTAATAACGTTTGCCGGGTCAGCTATACTTGAGCCATTACAAACGTGCGAACCGAGTCATAAAAGTGCGAGCGAGAGTTCCGATATGCCTCCTATATGTGTGAGAGAGAGGTCCGATACAAATGTGTATGACTTAGTTCGCACGTTTGTAATGGCTCAAGTATAGTTTTAGTATAGATTGATGTTAATTACAGAATAATTTTTAAGCTTGGGTATCAAATGAATAGGAACTATTATATTGAATTGTGCGAGCGAGACAGCATGCCATGCATTTTCAAGTGTTGCTACCGGGTCTAAGTAACATTGTACGGAAAAATTTACTACAAACAAAATCATGATCTCACAAAGGCTTGAAAGTCATCTTAAAACTGGCTTTTGAAAGCACAAGCTCCCATAAGTGTGCATAAACTTGATAGCATCGTCTGAAGTTAGCATTAATTTTATTTTTCTTAACAATGTAGGGTGTTCCGAAATCTCTGTATATTTTTATTTATTTATTTTTTGCCTAAGATTTACTTCTAAAATAAATGCTTGTATTGAATGTTACGATAAGTGCATGTAAAGTGTGTGAATAAAAAATCAAAAACACGTTTCATCACTTCTAATAAAGTACATTTCTACTGAGTTTCGAGAAAATCCATATAACGCAGGTGGGGAGTTATCAGGGGATTCAGACATGGCGAATTGAGAAAATAAAACCTTTTTCAAGTCACAAATTTTTTTCACAATCAGAAATCTTCATAAAATGAACGATGATTACATAGATGCCAATGGATTAATTTTCTTGATACAGAAATGCAGCGAGTTCTGTGTGTACTCGTACATACAGAACTAGCTAGTATTGTTGCATCGACGAGAGCTTACAGAAAAGTGGCTTTCCAGCCTAGTTAGTACGACAACGCAAGACGCGCCCCCATGGGTTTATAGATAGATAGATAGAGAATACTTTACCTTAAATATAAAAATGAATTGCTGTTCGTTAGTCTCGCTAAAGCTCGAGAACGGCTGGACCAATTTTTCTTATTTTTGGTTTTATATATTCGAACAGGGAAGGTTTAAACGGTGAGAAAATAAGGAAAAATTACGAAAACTTTGGTGGTACGAAGTTCGCCGGGACAGCTAGTTATGCCTACAAAAAGAAGGAAATGGTGTTATGAAAAATAGTTTAAATATAAACTTAAGTCGCTGACGTCGCTGTTTCTGGTTCCCACGACACAGGGTATCCTAGTGTGGGGCCAGAAGCAATGTATGTGCCTGTGTGTAAATGTAATGTTATGTTATGTTAAGTAAAATAAAAGTTATGGGGTTCCAAACGAATGACTCACCAACTGTAAACGTAGAACATAATAATAATAAAAATATAAAAGAAGTTGGTACGACAATAATATTCTAAGGGCTTGTTTCTGAATTGAGAATTTCGCTAAGTAACTGCTCAACTGTACTAAATCTAGTAAATATAAATAAATACCTACATTATTAAGTAAATATATACGACTTGGCGGGGGCACTGCGCCGTGCTCCCCGATAGCTGTAAAATTGTCAATGGAAACCTTAAAAGAGCGCATCGCCAACAAACTGCGCGGCAGTTTGGCGACATTTGTTTAAATGGAAATGTAAAGGTTTATTTTGTTAAAAAAAAAATAAAAAAAAAAAGATCTTGGATCATAAATATTTACGCCGCGAGACAAAATATGGCGAACAAAACATTATAATCTTATATTTAATAGTAATAATAATACAATAACTTCCACACGACACAATCACTGACCTGGTTACAAACTATAATACCCTGTGCTTTCGTAACCAGGCAAGGGCCAGGGCGTTAATTCTGCTAGTGCATTATAGTTCGACTAGCTTTCGCCCGCGACTCCGTCCGCGTGGACTTTAGTTCAAAATGTTGCAACCCCGTTCACTCCCGTTAAGGGTTAAATTTAGAAAAACCGTGAAACACGTGTTCAATCAATTGTGTTGAAGAGTATTTATTTCAAGTTTCAAGAAAATCTGACAACATTTTTTTATACCTCCATACAAACTTTAACACCGCCGTTTACCCCTTTAGAGGGTGAGTTTCAAAAAATCCTTTCTTAGTGCTCCCTTAGGCTCCCTAAGGAACTCCCATGCCAAATTTCAACCCCCTAGGTTCAGTAGTTTGGGCTCTGCATTGATTCTAAGTCAGTCAGTCAGTTTCTTCTTTTATATATTTAGATAGAAGATGACAGATACATGGTCGGGTCACGTGACGTGTTTTTTCTTAAAATGAACGCCTAGATTGCTTGATTTGAGTGCGCGCGTAGAATCGAAGCGGCAATGAAACTAAATCGCCATGTTCATGCATTTGTCATAGTACTACAATGCATAACAGGATCTAGGCCGAGGACTTCGCCTTTGTAAGACATTACAAACATCGAAAAACACCAAGACTGAGGCCATTCTTACAAGTGAACAGCGCCGCTCAGTTGAGAAACAATCATGGCCAAATTCAAGATATCCCTAAGTCCAATAGGATTCCCTATTCATCCATATCAGACATATTCCTTAGCCGCTACGTATGAAAAAAAAATCCACCTTGAAAAGCTGTCAATGTCACCACAGATTTTTTTTTTAATACGTAGCGGACCAAGGAATATGTCTGTTAAGCCGTACTGAGCCCAGAACTACGAATGGAAAAATATTAAGATTATTTAAAAATTAACTACGAAGCCAAAAAAATTGAAACTTTTTTCTCGCGTTGAGGAAAGTTATTCCTATCACCGAAAAAAATATCAAGCACTTCTGATATTTTCATCCATTCCCTATTCCATAGATTTGTAAAACGACGGAGTAAAGTAACTTTTTACCTCTTGAAACAACACTGAATTACTGAGAAGCACGAATTTAGGTAAAAACGTACTATTGAGCCCCCTAAGTTTTACCGTTTTTACCAAAATTCATGCTTCTCAGTAATTCAGTGTTGTTTCAAGAGGCTAAAAGTTACTTTACTCCGTCGTTTTCCAAATCTATGAAATTGGACTTAGGGACATCTTGAATTTGGCTATTCTGTACTATATTGTATATTCTTATATTTTAAAACGGTCTAAAAGTTTAATTAGGGCTTAATTAGGAGCTTCTGTTACAGAATACTGTACCTAATAACAACCGTTATGACAGTATTCTGAGAAAGGATCGGCGTTGTTATTGGTATTACGTAGGTGTAGGTATTTACCTACATAATATAAAGGCAAAAGGTACCTTTTAATACCGCCAAATATTTACTACTTCCCGACAAACAATAGCCCAGTCAGTTATAATAAGTCCTTTGCTTTGTTAAAGGAGGAAAAAAAAAGGTTAAAGTTTAGACATCAAAAGCTCAGCACTTTGATCTAGGGGTGCCACGGGTTCGAATCAAAGTTCCCGTGCTACCCCCAGGGGTGTCTTCTGGGGGTGTCTTGGGTCCGGAATGAAATTACCTGCAATACTAGTAGAAATAATTACATATTATTCCTATGATTACTATTTTCAATATTTTCAATTTAAGAAATTCCAAATGCTCATGAAAAAATTTAATAATGGATCAGTATGATGCATGGTGATAAGAAAATCGAGGAACAACCTCATAAAAAAACCTGTCACAGAAATAGTATCAGAGGTATTCAGGAAGTGAATGATAGCTTTCTTACCGCTGGTGGCTCAATTTGCATCTTTATGTATATTTATACAAAAGTCATTTTCACTCCGCGCCGCTGTCCACTAATCTCTTCATACTCATTCCGCTAGAAAGGCTACTCCTTTCGGCCTAAAAAATTTGGTTCCAAACTACCTGATATTTGAAAGAAAGTTAAGAAAAACATAGATTTCAGACAATCGTAGCTCTGATTTCTACTATCGCTCCAAGTCCTAAGATCACTGAATCATACGCGTTGCGTCTATAGGGAAGAGCTGCGGTAGATCATGCTCTTTTACTATAAAGGGAAGTTTCCCACCAGGTAGATCGTATGCCTGGCGACGGCCGGTCCAACTGTTGTTCCTTGGACAATTGATGATACCTACCGGTCATGTGTAACACCTTTGCGGTCGCATGATGCAAGAATGTCGGAGCTATTATATTATTTATTTATTTCAGGCAAAGCCCATATAGTCTTAGTAACAATTTGACTTATGCTTTATTATAAGTTGATCGCACATTTGTCAGTAACGTACGCGCCGCACGCGCCGAACGTGCTGAATTTTAGAATTCGTTGTATGCAATTATATGAAATCTCGTATATTTATCCGCACCGTACGCGCCGCATTTCGTAAAATACGGTAGGCATCCGAACTCCGAAGGAAGCATTCTGATGACGTCATATAAAGCGACGCGTACGGCGCGTGTGGCGCATGTTGCCACTCATTGTTGCCTCATTCGGATCCGAAGAGCTGAATATGCTCCATATAAGTTCCTTTTTGAATTAATGTTGTGAATCCAGAGTCTTTTTTTATTGGAATTTCATTTTCTTTTTCCTATTCTAATAAGCAGACTATTACAACAATTTCTTCCAAAGCACAATGTCACCGCACCGTTTCACACCAGAGGCAAGACAAAACTGCAAAAATTGTTGGCAACACACAGAAATGCGGCGCGTTCGGCGAATACATTACTGACAAATATGCGACCCAATTTTAAAATACGGCGCGTTCGGCACGTGTTGCGCGTACGTTACTGACAAATGTGCGATAACCTTTAGTAAACAATAGCTATAAGCTCCGTGAGCGCAGAGTTAACATGTCCTCTCAACACGTTCATTCCGCGCCAAAAAAAAAGTTTTGTTTTTTTTGGTGTGATAATTTGAATTGTTATATTCTTGTGATAATGTAAAATATAATTTTTTTCCAATAATATTCATTAAACTTACATTATGGTAGAGACTTCCTAAGTGCGTAAACACTTGTGCCAGGAAACCCCGGTAATGCTTCTTCGTCTAGTGTGCTATCCGATATGATATGTTATAACTGAGATTGCATTTAATTTTGTAATATTTCGTGCATCACTGATACAAGTCTAATCAGACGCTTATTAACTCCAAAACATGTCGATTACGCGCCGGGTTCAGCAAGCCACTATAAGTACTGCCACAGTAATTTTCATCTAGCTGCAATATTTTTACCCCGTAAGAGATAATCAGGGACGAAAGCCGAGCCACCCACTCCGGCAACTCTCTAGTCGAGAACTCACTCTAAATGGATATTTAAACGGCGCGACTCATCCAGTTCCCTTTACTTTTTAAACGATATTCTACGCTCTAAAGCACTTTAAAATGATCTTTTTTACTCGTTCGCCAAATCGTAGAGTACCGCGGAGGGACCACCCTTCAACAAAATGAGATATTATTTTACTGTTGTATTAATAAAACAACGACTTCTTATTTAATCTGTGGTCATCTTTTCTTTCCTTCGAATCTCCACTACTATTTTGATCGGCGTTGTGTTGTCGTGTTATGTTTGATCAATAGGCTCTTTGACAGTGTGAAGAAACAGTATTATTTATACGTATTCGTATAAGTTATGACTCTTAAAACCGCCTTAAAGCATTTTAACTAAAAAAATGTGATTATTAGAAAAAAAAACACCATTGCCATTCTATCGAAAACGGCCTGCGTTGGCCAATTCTATGATGACGTCTCCCTTTAGTAAAAGGCGTCTGTCATTCATGTCGTTCTTACGTACGTAGTTTGCTTATGACTTATTACATGTGACGTCATAATTTCTGTGAGACGCCATATTGCCCATATAGCGTTTTGGCGGGTTATTTCAAAAGTCAATTTTCGTTTGACTTTTTTAAAAGAAATGCATGAAAGAATTTAAAATTACCACGTTCTGAGGGCTCCACGAACACCAACAAAAAATATGAGATGGTTTTCAGAAATCTGTCATATAGCCTATTGTGCTATTATTATACATCAAATTAAACAAGACCGATACTTAATAAGAAAGTTAGATATTTTGACCGGGTGCTTTACAAGGGCCGTATTATCGTATCTTGGTCCCACTGGGAATAACCAATACAAACTTGAAATTGTCTAAGAGTGAACGTAAAAAAGTAACAATCATAAGTGATTTATACGAAGGGATTTGTATAATTCAGCTTTCTGCTCGATATCCAATCTACAAAACTGAATTCGGCTTCGCATTAGTGCCGAATTCGACCGAACCTTAGAAGGTTCGAAACAAAGCTCGGATGTTCCAGCCACCTTAGAGCCCACTTCAGGAAGCAGTGACAGGTCGCTGTCGCCGGACACGATAAGGAGGTCATCATCATCATCACCATCACCATCACCATCATCACCACCCTCGTCATCATCATCACCGTCATCATCATCATCATCTGCAGCACATGATTCAAAGTCATCTTTTCATTCAGATTCTATGGCCAGCTCTTTAGCTGCAAACTGAGGCAATAAAAAAGATAATTGCGGTAAAAGCCGCAGTTATTCTTCTAGAGCTCCGCGCAACATGAAATTTCGTTTTATTATTTCATTTTTTAATCCTTAGCTGCGCTAGGCAATCCATTTGACCTCTGCCGAGGTTGTCGGTTAATGGACTACCTCTTTGGTCGACCTGTAAAGGCGCTAAGCTACCAATAAAGAGTTAGTGGGTTCGATTCCCAATAGTGGTCACCGTACATTTGTACAATTGGCCTCAGTCTGAGTGTTTTTTGATGATTGTAATGTCCTTGCCTGGTTACCATAGCACAGGGTATCCTAGTTTGGGACTTGGTCAAGTGATTGTATTGTGTGGGAGATACTATTAATATTTTCAAACAAACATTTCCATACAGGCACATACATTGCTTCTATACCCTGTGTCGTGGGAACCAGAAACAGCGACGTCGCAAACATAATAAACATCCAGACCTGATGTTTTTTTATCATATTTATTAATGATCGTTGCATTGCGGAAGCTTTTTGCACTAGATATTGGATCGATATTGAAAGGCTGTTAAGGGACGTCCCAGACGGACATGGCTCGGCTAAATAGGGGTTTAATGACTCGACCAATAAGGGAGCCAATTACTGCCGTGATACATCAGTTATTGACTATATGATACGAGTCCATGATAAATAAATGGTTCCAACAAAGTGGACGCAGCGTCTCATACTCAGGAGTTCAAACCTCGCTTGCTGTACCAATGGCTTTTGGTGAATTTGTTTTAACAATACCGCTTAAAGAGAAACCTTGTGAGAAAACTTGAGGGTCTGAGGCCTTATTTATTTATTTTAATTCTTTAGTGCACTAATTACATAGTAAATATACAAGGACCAAGAATCGCTCGTCGCCCCGGCTGCCTGAGGGATCTTAAACGATCACGAAGGTGAAGCAGCAGCACCGTTTATAGTGGCATTTTTTTTAGTGGTTCCGTGCTTCGCAAGGCACGTTGAGCAGTTGGTGCCAGGTGCCGTCGACAGATGGCAGTCGTTAAGCCAAGTCAGAGGCCTTAGGGCGGCTTGAAAACTTCTGACAGTAAGATCAGCCACTAGTCTTACGAGCCTCTACCAATCCGGACTTGGCCGCCGTGGTGGAGTATGGCCTATACCTTCCTCAGGAAAGAGACCCGTGCCCCTCGGTGGGGACATAATTGGTTGATGATGATGAAACTTTTGTTGCTGAAGAGACTGGCGACAGGTAGTTGCATACCTCTGCACTTGAAATCTCCAAACCGCGGTGGGCACACGTGTTGCTTTAGTCTATACTCTGTCCCCTCTCTCTGAGAGAAAGCCTGTGATCTAAAATAGGAAGTATTTATGATGCATGTTTAAAAATACTCCAGTACTCCTTTTTACCTCCCCCACAAGTAGCGGAACATAGCGAGCCAGGCGTGGCCAGCCAATGGTACCGAGGCCGCGAACACGATGATCCATCGCCGCCACAGACGCCACACTCGTCCACACGTCGTGTGGAGCCCACGCGGAGGTCGCAGCCCACTCTCTGTTGAAGAAAGAGAAGAATTCACTAGCGGAAAGAAAGAGACATTTGGATCTATCAGTATGCTAGACGTGTACAGAGTGTAGTGTGTTTATACATTGTGTTGACCATGCTGAGTTTATGGGCCTTTTCACACGTACCACAACCACACCACGTGGCCGGGCGTATATTTGTATGAAAAATGTATAGGACTATTTACACGAACCACATTTTGCAGTCGTTATCGGCCGCGTGTGTGATATTGACCACATCGTGACCACATTGCAACCACATCCTAACCACAACGCTATGAATGCCGGAATCGTACTGTGTCCGCACACGACGTAACCGCATCGCAACTACCGGCGACAACGCAACATCAACATTGACAACGAAACCATATCGACATTTTGTCGGTACCACAACGCAACTACAAAAAGCTGCAGCGACACTATTTACACGTAACCACTGTGACTGCTTGACCGCATTTTTTCGTTCCGATGTGGTGTGGTTGTAGTACGTGTGAAAAGGTCTTAACCTCCAGAATTTTCTGTGGGCCGACCGGCTCACTATAACTATTGTTTTTAATTGTTATTTACAAGGCCTTCACGCAACTAATTACGGAGAGACAAGACAGGGAAATATACTTTGTACATTTTTGCCGGACTGCGGCGGAGCTTAAAAGGAGGGTAATGCGTTTGGCTCGTATGTGCATACATACGATGCCCGATTCATTGGTCCTTTTTTTTATCTTTATTTTATTTAGAGGCTTTGTTCACCATGTGATCATGTCAGCCCCATCGGACCATAACAAAACATGTATCCTAAACTAACTTATCTAAATAAATGTTACGAGTATTATAAGTACATAAGGTATTTTACTCTAAATATAATTATGAACTTGCTTTACTTCCTAGCATTTTATAAATTAAGAAAGCTGCACTTGACGTAGGGTCGTGCAACACGCTCTGGAATGCACCAATATCCCTTACAATTAACTTTAGTTGGGCTATAGTTTCTGCTCTTTGCACTGAATACTTGGTACATTCCAAGAGTATATGTTGCACGTCTTCTACTGTGTTACAAGTTTCACAGTTTGGGCTCAGAACTTTACCCATGAGGAAATTAAATTTATTAAATAAAATTAATTTAATTAATTTAATAATAAATAAATTTTATTTCCTCATGGGTAAAGTTCTGAGACCATTAAATTTTAATGGCATGTGACCAGTTCTAAGTCTATGTGCAAATATAATATAACAACTTTTCAGTCTCACATTGGCTAACCAGGGAACGTGAGGTGGCTCAGTCTGCATGGTCTTATACCAAATACCTTTCTCTTCTTTGGTCCTCCAAAACTCCTTAGGCAATTAATTGCCCTTATATTATTATTAAAATCTCGATTGTCTTATTTGTGCGTATGTCACAGGCAGTATGAAATCATAGAAGAAAATATCATAGTAAAGAAAACAAAATGAAATTAAAATTACCAACTACTCGACCGAGACCCAAATTCAACAATTTTCCGAGTGCTTAGAAAAATCGCCAAGAACCAGAATCATCATCATGAACCCATTATGTCTCCACCGAGGGGCACGGGTCTTTTCCTGAGGAAGGTATAGGCCATACTCCACCACAGGAAAGTGGAATAATTAGATGGCATTATAAATAACTTTTTAGCACACCCGCGGCTTTCAAACTACCTAGATTTCAGCGCGAATATGTATTATATACCTACATAAATACATAAAAACTTAAACGCATAGCCCCTTCCTTAAAAGCACCTCTCTGAAACACATTAACGGCTCCTCGAACACCATACAATCACGCGCGTCTCAAACCTCCGCTGTTGTCTGTACAAATTGCCAAGATTTGCTACAATGAGCTCGCTCATTACATATTCAGGAGACAGGCATTGGGAGCGGCGTTTTCCACACAGACAATATGACTTGCACAATCTGGGCCTGACTGAGGCTACAGCTTACGATGACGATACAAAAAACTAGAGACTTAAGGTAAAAACCAGCCAAGTGCGAGCCGGACTAGCGCACTAAGGGATCCGTACCATCTCTATATTAAGTGCCTCGTGTATTAGCTGACTCCGGTGTCTTGTGCCGTTTTTTTTCCACCTGTACTATTTGCTCAAATTATGGCTATCTGTGAAAACTTTTTGTTGGCTTTCTGTTTCTATGTGTGTAAATTTTAATATGTAAATGATAAGCTTTAAGTTTTCCTTATAAAATAAAATATAATAATTTCGTACCGGCCGCGGCCTACGTTATACTCGAACGAAATGCACATAAAATTGAAGAGCGTACAAAAATTGTCGATCCAAGTCGACAACTTACAGGCGGAAAATTCAGACTATCGAATATTTTCAATATAAACATTAATTCATTAATTGCTATATAATGGCGGTGCTAAGTGAACATGTCAATGTCTTCAATGCTGCGTTAGTGTCTTGACATCACGCGTCATAAGTGTCACAGGTTTGTATTCTGTTATCCATTGTGACTTCTAAGGTCTAAGTTTATTGTTTTTGAGACAGAGACGCGATAGTTACTTGGGTAAATAAGATTTAAGAAAAATATCTACTGGTGAAATATCGATAGGTACATGGGAAATGATGGGAATTTTCAAAGTGAATATAATTATTATAATTAAATATTCTGTGAATATTTCAAGCGTCTACTTGTTGCCGTTATCAATATGGAGCCAAAACCAACAAAAATATCATGTTTGTTGTGTGGGAGCCCTCTTCAATATTTATTTTATTCTGCTTTTTAGTACCTATTTGTTGTTATAGCGGCAACAGAAATACATCATCTGTGAAAATATCAACGGCTAACTATCACGATTCATGAGATACAGCCTGGTGATAGTTGGACGGACAGCGGAATCTCAGTAATAGGGTCCGTTTTACCCTTTTGGTACGGAACCCTCAAAATCGTTTCTTGTAGCGGCTGGGGAATATTCAATTTAGTAGTATGCGTGTGTTTACGTACTGTAATGTAGTGTGACTATGGACTATAAATAAGTTGCCGCGCGGTCCTTGGTTCTTTACTGGCATAACTTCAGCTAGCAAGCAATATCGGAACTACTTAAGGTAAGTTCTGAAACCGCTCGCGTTCTCACAAAACCGAACTCGGAACTTAGAACTTATCAGTCTCTAGGCTCCCACTTAACTACGCTTCCTCAAACATTATATACTTCGTAGTTACTTGGACTTGTATTCTCAGGGGTATTGTTTTTTAAAAATTCTGTTATCAAGCGCGACTTGCGAAGGTTTTGCACCTTAAGGGTATAATAATAAAGATGATAATACGGCCCATGTTATTGTTACAGGTATGTGGTACAGTCGATAACACATAAGCCTTTACACGCCTGCACTACTCGGTACGGATAAAAGCAAATAAAAGAATCATCATCATCAACAACATCAATGCACATCAAAAGGAAGAGCGTAAAAAAATAGTCGATCCGAGTTGACAACATACAGGCGAAACATTCGGATTATCGAGTATTTTCGATACAAAAATTAATTAATTGCTATTTAATGGGTTGCTAAGTAAACATGTCAATGTCATGTTGGTGTCACATTATAACGTGTCATAGTTGTCACAGGTGTCACAGGTTTGTATTCTATTATCCATTGACCTCCTTAAAGCTTAGTCTAAGTTGTTTGATTTTGAGACTGAGACGTGCTAGTTATTTGGGTAAATACGATTTAAGAAAAATATCTACTCGATACATAGGAAATGACGACCCAAGCGAAACTGGGTTTTCGTTTAGTTTATTTTATATTTTTGTAAAAGTCGAATGAAAAGGACTTATTTTACAACGTAGCTATTTTTTTAATGCAATTGTCTGATGCCATTATTTTCTGTAGTCACATCTGTCTTTACTTTTGAAAACCTCGTAACTTTGTACACATGAAAACAGAAAACCTCTTAGGTCATTTAACTGGTGTAATCTAATGAAGTAAGGAAATGGATAATAACATAAATAGAATAGAATAGAATATTCTTTATTGAACACTAGAAAAAAACACACAATATTTAAGTAAGTACTTAATAAGTACTTTTTACTAACGAAAACTTCAGGCAAAAGCAATTAATAATATTTTAAGCATTGACTATCAAATTGAATTGAGTATTGGCGAAATGAAAATTATTTTCGCTTCCTGTAAAATTTGGCTCTATGAACATACGAGGTTATCATTCTACAGCGACGACATCAAGCAATCACAGCGCCCATCCCCGGGACCCTAAAACTCTCTCTAACAATATATTTGACGCTCGGTAACAAGTTGAGCAAAGAAGTTTGCCAAAACCGTCTTCGCGGACACTCAAAAAGTTAGTTCGACGCCGCCGCCGGTTCCGTCGTCTCCGATGTATTTTGCATAATTTCATATATTATTTAAAAGCAAAGTTCGCATCGTCTGCATAATTCCGCGATTTCGGAATACTAATTCTTGACCCAAAGTTGGTAGCCCTCAGCGGCACGTTACATAAAGTTTGCCAAAGCCTTTTTGTCTTCGGGAGAAAAGTTGTCCCGCCGATTCGTCCCGGGAGTATCTTGTTTTAGGGGTGTATTAATAAAGTGAGCTTACCTCTGAGATTGCTCTTAAAAAGATGCTAGTACCACGTCTACTGTACTTCTTAGTCGAGAGTTGTAACTTTTAATTTATTAATTTATATTTAATCGGTAGCACAATAACAGCTCTCGTAGCGAATCGCTCGTAACCCAAGCTGCCTTAGTGATCTTAAACGTTCACGAAGGTTAAGCAACATAAAGCGCGTTCAGTGCATAGATGGGTGACCGTTTATGTCTAACGCCAGTGGCATTTTTCTGAGCGATTCCGTGCTTTGCAAGGCACGTTAAGCAGTTGGTGCCGGCTGCCGTCGATAGATGGCATTTTTAAGTATAAAAATACTTAAAAAAAAATACAAACAATCGTCACGGTGTGTCTCTGCTGCTGCAATAGGCAGCTGACTCAGCATACTGCCGAGGGTATTACTCCTCAGCACTGATTTTCAGTCAGCAGAATAATAATTTAAGTGGCAAAGCTTTCGATATCATTCTAGAACAAGCCGGTCCCCAGACAGTTGACACATTAGTTCGTCTACATATAATGCACAAGTGCTGGCTGAACATTGCATGAGTTTGTGTCCTGGCCGATATGGCAAAGAAGGGTACAAGGCTAGAACGATGAATGTCCTTTTTCCACCATTTCGAGATAATCGAGTTTGAAGTTTAAACTCTCGGCGTTACTGCTATGGAGCGGAATATTTCTTTTTGATACATCTCTTGACTCACAGCGTTCTAGTGTATGATACCTAGACGAAATGATAGAGATCCAAAAGTGCTACCATGAACAATAATTTTTTTTGTACATTCATCGTTCTAGCCTTGTACCCTTCAAATGTAAACAGCCTAATATAGGTACGTTCCACTATAGAGCACAGGCCTTCTACCTGAGAGCTTGTTTGGGCTTAATAGCAACGCGTGCCCAGCGCGGATTACTGATTTCAAGTGCTGTGTTATGTGAATAAATATACTTCCACACAATATTTCTATTGGTGGTGCCTTCTTTCATCGTTTATACGCCTCAATAGGCAGAGCGTGTATAGAACTAATAGTATTTATTATCTATCTTCTATATATATAAAAGGAGAAGCTGATTGACTGACTGACTGACTGACTGACATATCAACGCAGGGCCTAAACTATAAGAGTTACAAACTTGAAATTTTGCACAGGAGTTCCTTTTATAACGTAGGGTAGCACTAAGAAAGGATTTTTCAAAATTCATCCCCTAAGGGGGGAAAATGGGGGTTCACTTTGCCGATTTTGAAGTTATTCGAATGAAATTTGGTACGAAGGTTTTTCATTTAAAATTATGATACACGTGTAAAATAGTTTTTTAAAAATCATCCCTTAAGAGGGTAAAAGGGGGGTGCAAAGTTACTATGGAACTTTGCCGTTTTTGAAGTTATTCGAATAAAATTCAGCATGAAGGTCCTTCATTGAAAGACATGAAAGACGTGTAAAGTAGTTTTTCGAAAACATCCCTTAAAGGGGCAAGAGGGGGTTGCGAAGTTAGTATGAAAGCTCTTTCGCTAAAAGTATCCCTATCTTATTTGCAAACACTTTACTCAACTAAAGCCCACGCGGACGTAGTCGCGGGCAACAGCTAGTTTATTATATACTGTATAAAATTCTCGTGTTACCGTGTTAGTGTGCATACTCCTCCAAACCGGCTTGGCCGATTCTGATAAAATGTTACCTGTAAATATAATCTGTAATAGATCTGAGGACAGGTTGTTATCAATTTTTGCATACCCTTATCTGGCAAAACAACGTTTGCGGGGTCAGCTAGTTTATTCTGTAAATATTTTTCCATCCTGTCAATGTACCTATTCGTCGTTTAAAAATAAATATCTTTGACTTTATGTATTCGTCGTTTACAAATAAATATCTTTGACTTAAAAAATCAACACAATCACTTGTACGTGATTCTATAAACCCTATTTATTGCTATAATTTATGCAATAAAGAACTAACAATATAATCTAAACTAGTTTTCGTTACACAGTGTATGCCGATGGAAATTTAATCTTATTCAGAGTTAAATATTCACAAAATCCGCTGAATTTCGTCTGAAGTTAGTACAAATTAAATTGAAATTACCTCAACCCGTGTCGCTGGGACAAAGTATGCAAATAATTTGGAGCTCGCCTCCTGGGCTATGTGAAAAATCTGCCGGCAACGGCAAGAAATAAACCGAGTATTGAAAATAAAAGAAATAAACAGTATTTATAATAAAAAAACTATAGTTTTTTTAGATCTGTGATTCCTAAAATTTTCGCGATTCCTAAAGGTCCGCGGAAGTCTTGAATACTATGACAGGGTCACAGGGCCTTCAAGGCCTGTCCGAGAGTTGAATCAAAATCTGAAAACTTCCATTCAAAAAATTATAATCAAAATAAATAAACCCTTGTATTGGAAAAAAAAACTTTTGTAAGCCTCCACCAATCCGGACTTGGCCCCTGTGGTAGAGTATGTCCTGTACCTTCCTCAGGAAAGAGACCCGTGCCCCTCGGTGGGACAAGATCGGTTGATGATGACATTGGATTGGATTGTGCTGTTAGCTTTCCCAATATTAAATAAATAGAAAAAGAATATCCCGCAATCCTTGAGAAATCTTTCTTTATTCTGCTTCCATTTTTAACGACTTACCGACTTACTTTCAGCGCATCTGACTACCATGCGAGAGGTCTCGGGTTCGAATCCCGCCTGGGTACAAAAAAAAAAACTCAGGTCTTGGATGTTTAGGTACATGTTTGTGACGACACAGGATATCCTAGTGTGGGGCCAGAAGCAATGTAGGTGCCTGTATGTAAATGTAAACACAATCAACAATAAATTATTTGATATGCTCGATTATAACAAAAATTACAAAATGTTGCGGAAAATGTATGTCTTTTAATCATATACTAGTTACATAAAGAGTTCTCTGAAATGTGACTTCATAAGCCAGGATTTTCATACAAAATTCCGTTTTAAAAGTAACTTATTTGACATTTTGTCAAATACCCAATTCTGAGGACCACGTCAAATCGCCGCCTGCTACAATAGATCGGAGATCGATTCGATTCAGTCTGAATGTTAAAAAAATACACCTCACAACATTTGCACTGACATCTCATCAGGCAACTCCATGTGGAACGCTATGTGGTAACAGGGTTGTAAATACTTTATGGGACAACTCAATATTTCGCGACATCATGTTCTTTCGTATAGGAGAAAGAAAGAACTTAAAAAATTCGTAACTAACATGTCTTTTTGTATTCTGTAAATACATAGATAATTATTACATTTAGAATACATGATATTTATATTTTAAGTTTCAAGTTAGCTAGCACAAAATGGGTTTTACAGGCGCGTCGGGCCTTAGCCCGACTAAATACTAACAAAATAAAAATAAAAAATATTTCTTCTACAAAAACCGTTTGTCGGATTTTCTACGCGCAGTGAGGTTATAATGTCCTAATGTAGGGCACTGGCGACTCACAGAGACTGGATATTTAAAAAAAACTTCAAACTGACATCTCATCAGGCAATTCCTGTGAGGGGCGCCGCGCCGTAACAGGCCTGCCAACAGTCACGGGCCAGCGTGCGCTCGCCCGAAAAAACACAACCAAAGAATCCTTTTCCATTCTCTCCACGGCTCTGTACAGTAAGCTGCAGCTTAGGGGCCACCCATAAATTATGCCACACGTTAAGTGGGGGGGAGGGGTCGACGAAGTGTGATATTGTGGGACAAGGAGGTGGTGGGAGGGGTTCTAAATTTCGTCCGTCACATTTCAAAATCTACTTGTATTATAATATTTTTAATGCAAATCCATTTTCATTTTGGTAGCAGAGGGTCACTCACAAAACCAGCTCCAGCTGTCACTGTGCTATGGTGATTTTTAATCTTAAAAACTGGGAGGAAAAACACTTGCCGTTGCAAAAGTCAATCATCAAACAACAAACAACAAAGCAGGCCTTGGCACCCGTGGTGGAGTATGGCATATACCTTCTTCAGGGAAGAGACCCGTGCCCCTCGGTTCGGCCATCGGACATAATGGGTTGATGATGATGATAATGAAACAACGAAGACGTACTTTTTGTGTACTTTTCATCCATCCATCCATCTTTACTAGTTCCGTGGAAAATTCCCGGGTTAGTAATGTTTTTACACCTGGGTTACATTATTCGAGATTTCGTACGGATCCCTAAACTTTTTGAAAATCCAATATAGCAAAAGTTATTCACGAAAAATATAGGTAGCTTTTTAATGGTAAAATAATTTTAAAAATTGACCCAGTAGTTTCTGAGCCTATTAATTACAAACATACACACACACAAAAATACAAGTCTTTTCTCTTTATTATATTAATAAAGATAAGTTTCTCAACCTTTGCATTGTACAAGTAAACTGTAGGAAAACAAAACTTGCCATCTTCACAAACTTAACATTCGAAGAATCCTAGGGGTACCATAAAAAATAATTGAATTGAATTAAACCAGGCAGATTCACGATAAGCGAAAAACTGAAGGCAGATGCTAGATGCGGCAAGCTGAAGACAGGGCGCTATGGGGCTCATTAGGGGAGGGCTATGTCCAGCAGTGGACTAATATATCCTGATGATCATGAAAACAGGCAGTAAATATTGGTTGAATAAAATGTTTACTACCCGTAGCATATACTTCCCGCCGTAGCCGAAGTTACGGGGGCTACAAAATGCATGTTCGCCGCGTTCCGGGCCACATAGTTTTAATTTTAAAAACGAGGGCAAACATAGTAGACAAAGGCGAATGCCGGCGCTCGGCTCAGTTTTGCGGCCCAAAGGACAGACGCCAGCGGTGACATTTCTAGGGGCCTCTACACAGGCTAAACTTTTAATGAAATATGTGGCTACATCATTGCCGACTATATCCCGAAAATACAAAAAAACATTTTAATGCTGCTGCTACATAGCTGAAAAATGTTTATGTCTGCAATATTTCTGTAGCAGTATATGGCTCACTATTTTTTTTTTACACGGTCTACACACGTGGCTTCACTAGCTGCAATGGCGGACGAACTCAACTCATCGTGGCAAACATCACGTAGCATGAAAAAAGGACGCGCTTATGCTGTAAAGCGAGACATCAACCACCAAAGCGATGGTTTTGGCTATACGGCTAAAACACTAAACATTCATCGGATATACAAAAGATATTTGGCATTATTTCCCGGCCATACTAAAAATATTGCAGAGTATTGCAAAGTCTAGCCGTTAGTGCTGGCTGATGCTATCAGCTACACCCTTGCAGCTATACATTTTCGTGAAAAGATGGCCCGTCTAGGAGCACCAAGAATTGTCTTTTTGTTGGCTATACACTTCTTTTAGCATGTCCATCATCGTGGAGGAAGGATTTGCCAATCAGCGTTAGGAACTCGTTGACTGTTGCCCAGGTTGTGCAAGACGAATGACAAATTGAATTTTGTGATCCCAACGATTTCTTCAGACTTAGCAAATTGCCTTATATAATATTTAATTATGAATCTCTGGCTAAGGTAAAGACGACGATAATTAAGAAAATCCGTGAGCTGAGTGGTAAGCATGAGTGTTACAAGTCTAATTAATATTAACTTAAGTCGGCTTTCTTAGTACAGAAAAATTGGCATAATGATCGGCTGAAGTTAAACACATATCGTCCATCTTGAATAATACATTTGTGATTCGGGATAGCTGAGTTGCTGATGACTGAAAACCACAATTACCTATTGTATAAAAACATAAATGCTGAATAACTTTTGCCTGAGCCTGATTGAAAAACTTAGAACGCTAAAATCTCTTGCAGCGAGTACTAGAGACTCCAATGCGGCGATATAATGTTGTAAGGAAAAAGTAGTTATTGAACTAATACTTTCGTAAGCACTATACTGAATCGCCCGCAGCCCCGGCCACCTGAGTGGTCTTTAACGATCACGAAAGTTAAGCAACATAGGACGCATTCAGTGCATGGATGGGTGACCGTCTATGACTAACGCTAGTGGCATTTTCCCGAGCGGTCCCTTGCTTCGCAAGGTACGTTAAGCAGTTGGTGCCGGCTGCCGTCGATAGATTGGCAGTCGTTAAGCCAAGTCAGAGGCTTTAGGGCAGCTTGAAAACTTCTGACAGTAAGACCAGCCATTACTCTTACAAGCCTCCACCAATCCGAACTTGGCCCCCGTGGTGGAGTATGGCCTATACCTTCCTCAGGGAAGAGACCCGTGCCCTTCGGTGGGGACATACTTAATAGGTTGATGATGATGAAGCACTAGATATTATAAACTTTATTGTATTTCGGATACACTTACTTGACTTTTTGTTGGAAGAGTCCGACCAGGATTCGCTCTGATTCGCAGAGCTTAATCATGGTGAGCAGAAACGGACCTCGCGTCGTCGTCGCCGTCTTCGTAGGTCTATCCGAAATATAGTTTAAAAATAGTTTTTATTTGTGTGCAGCAAGGGTGTGCAGTATACGGATCTTTTGGATGTCGGACACCCTGTATAATATACTTTCCGCCTCAGCTTGTAACTGGCGCTGTCCACGCCTTATTATTTCGCGTCCCTTGCCTGATGATGACTGTCAGGCCTTATCTCTATTGAGTCAGAGGTTTTAATGTCTACAAGACTTCTTGTTATGCGGCTGAAAGGAATGGGAAGCTTTAGGATGATAGTGAAAAACTGGCCGAGTACGAATTGGAATCACGGAATCACGCATTTTTTACGGCTCCGTACCATTATCTATACAATATTTGAATATGTCAAGCGTTTACCTGCTGCCGTTATTATCGAGCATAAAATCACGTTTTTTGTATGGCCTAATTTAATATTTATTTTATTCTGTTTTTGTTTCCTGAAAACTTCAACTGTCTTGTTATCACGTTTCATGACATAGAGCCTGGTGATAGACAGACAGACATACAGACTCACGGACGGAAGTGTGAACCAACGGACGACAGTGGAGTAATAGGGTCTCTTACCCAATGGGTCCATAACCCTAAAAATATTTACCGTTGGTGCCACGGCATTATAAACATAAACATTTACATACAGGCACATAAATTGCTTCTGGCCCCACACTAGGGGATACCCTATGTTTATGCTTTGAATCCCGGCTGAGGACAAAAACAGTACACAGACAAAACACAGTATCGTGTTTTGTCTGTGTCGTGGGAACCAGAAACAGCGACATCACAAACATGTAAACATCCAAGATCTTGTTTTTTTTGTCCTCAGCCGGGATTCAAAGCCGGGACCTCACGCATGGTAGGTGGGTGCGCTAACCACTGCGTCACAGAGCTCCTCACGAATAATGGACACAACGATACCACAATAAGGAATACGCGTTACCTAAATAGAGTCATGACTTTGCCGGAGCTTTCCGCCGCAGCTTGTGACTAACGCCAAGCCGGCCTTATTATTTCGCGTCCCCTTCCCCTGATGATGTCAGGCCTTACACCCATTGTGTCAGAGGTTCCAATCTCTACAAGACTTCTTGTTCTGCCGGTGAAAGGAAAAGAGACAGTTTCAGAACGACAGTTGCTAATAACCTCTCTTATTAACAAAAAACACGTTAAAAACACGCACTTTTACGAAAACTTTGTCGATTTTCTAATGAATCTTAATTTATGTGTAGGTGGGATAAAAAAAATGTTTTGGCCTGAATAATATGTATAGGTATTTATGCCAAATATTAGCGTATTACTTATACTGTAACAAAGTGTCACATGATTTTCTCATAGATCTTTTCCACAAAATTTGCATTCCTTAATTTATAAGTAGTTACAAGCAAAAAAATCTTAATTATCTTTGTGCTAAGCCGCGGACAGACAGATTAATGGATGAACATCGGACATGATGAAACTATAAGGGTTTTTTTCCACTACTCCGGTCCGGCGTCGGAACCGGAATTAGTCATGAGAAAAATATCGGAAGGCTGGATTATGCTTCTCCACTTTATCCGACTACTATTTGACAATGGACGTCGTGACGCAGTGCTTTAATAAAATTCCTCGGTTTTTCTATTCGAGGCAGGAGACGTTTTCCACATATTCTATTAATGTAAATAAATAGTATGGGAACATATTTGGGTTGTATGCGCGGTGCAAAAACGTGTATTGTTTTGGTACGTCGATCACTGCGGACCGGTAAAATGCCGTTCCGATCTAGCAAATTATCGGACCATTAAAAACCGGATGCCGGAGTAGTGGAGAAGCTTATTAGTATTCTTGAGTGTTTCTAAATCGGATCGGTAATTAACGTTTGCCGGACCGGAGCAGTAAAGAAAGGCCCTTAGGGTTCTTTATCTGCTACAGAAACCTAAAACAGCGACGAAAACTGTCATAAGGAAACAGCTTCGTTTCTTACAGACAGTGTAGACTTTTTACTAGGAAAATCCTTTGTAAAAGCTACGCCGCTGCGGTCTGAGATTTTAAGTGAAGTGTGATATTGAAAAAGGTCAGTGAATTTTTAAGGTTTTAACTTTTCAACCTCAAAAGAAAAGAGTTGAACCCTTACAGGATTATGTTTTTGTCAGTCTGTCCGTCCATTTGTCTTTGAAACCTCTGGATCTCTGGAACGCGTTGAAATTTAAACTATAATATGTTTAACTATGCTTTCGCCCGCGACTCCGTCCGCGACTCCGTCCGCGTGGACTTTAGTTCAAAATTTTGCAACCCCGCTCACTCCCTTATGGGTTAAATTTAGAAAAACGGCGAAACACGTGTTCAATCAATTGTTTTGAAGAGTATTTATTTTATGTTTCAAGAAAATTAGACAAAATTCTTTATACCTCCCACACAAGATTTGGCAACCCTTTTCCAAATCCTTTTCCCTTTTCCGAATTTCAAAAATTCGGTCTTATTCCTTGCCTACATTAGACCCTCTGTCCAAAATTTCAGCTTCCTAGGTCCAACGGCTTGGGCTGGGCGTTGATGAGTGAGTCAGTCAGTCAGGACTTAGATTTTTATTTATATAGATTAACTCTACGGTCGTCTATTTTTGATCAAATCGTCTCACCCGTAGAATTTTAGATGGGCCGTTCGGCTCACCATAAGAACTGTATTAAATTGTTCTTTTCGAGGTAATAATGCAACTGATTAAATATTAATACTCGGTATCATCATCAACCCATTATGTCCCCACCGAGGGGCACGGGGCTCTTCCCTGAGGAAGGTATAGGCCATACTCCAATACGGGGGCCAAGTCCGAGTTGGTAGAGGCTTGTAAGACTAGTGGCAGGTCTTACTGTCAGAAGTCTCTGACGTGACTTAAAGACTGCCATCTATCGACGGGAGCTGGCACCAACTGCTTAGCGTGCCTTGCGAAGCCCGGAACCGCTCGGAAAAATGCCACTAGCGTTAGTCATAGACGGTCACCCATCCACGCACTGAACGCGCCCAATGTTGCTTAACGTTCGTGATCGTTTAAGACCACTCCGGCAGCCGGGGCTACGAACGGTAATAGTGGTTATGATGAGTACCAATCCGGACATGGCCCCCGTGGTGGAGTATGGCCTAGAGGTACCTTCCTCAGCAAAGAGACCCGTGCACCTCGGCGAGGACATAATGGGTATATGATATTATAAGTGCATGAGCTCCCAAACTAATATTAAACCTTTTACAAAAAACATTGAAATGGAAGCAGTTCTATAACTTTTTTGTGTCAACCAGTATGTTGCTAGCCAAACTCTTCTGTTGCAGAGCACCAACAGTTGGTGTTTTTTTTCTATTTTAGGTTGCATTTTTTCCTAAAAGTCAGCCATTTCAAAAGTCAACTTTACGTCCGCTGACATCTGACATTGAGACGGTTTAGCGCCTAGCCCCGGGGTTTTCGCTTAGTAATTGGAGCTTTTATCACTACGGCATTTGTATCGAATATATAAACCCTTGTTTCTCATACAAAACTATCTGTTAGCCCCTCAGGCCTAAAACATTTTTCTTTCACGGCTTACAGTCCGTTTTTTAATTCAATGCAAAAAAAAATATGACGCAGTGTTACCGTTATAAAATATATAGGTTTTATAACGGTAACACTGCGTAGATTTTTTTTACCGTGAATAGAAGACTTGTGTGGCCAAAATCCTTATCATATCAAAGACATTCAAGTTTAATTCCTCATAAGAGCAAAGTAAAAAAAAACACCTACATACGTAGCACAAACAATTTTTACTTGGAAGTAAAATGGGGTAATTTGGTTTTTGCGTACTAGCAACATTCAGACATTGGATTGTATTGAGATGTCAACGTGACTGTTTTATTTTTTTGCATTGAACTAAAAAACAGACTATATATAGTTTTACAGAGTAGTAACAAATTAGTTAGTCTTGGATGTTTACATGTTTGTGACGTCGCTTTTTCTGGTTCCCACGACACAGGATATCCTAGTGTGGGGCCAGAAGCAATGTATGAGCCTGTATGTAAATGCTTATGTTTATTATGTGATAATTGTAATGCGTTTTGGACACCAAATTAATTAAAATAATATCTGAATTCCAGGTGGCAGATACCTATCTATCAATCAATCTATTATATTTATTACCATAAATTGCATGTGTGTACAGAAATGTTATTATAATACAATTATGTCTGAAATGAAAACTGTTTATTGCCCTCCAGTGATCTTATCCGGCTTGATTCACCTATCGATTTGTAAAGTTCTTTGCACTTGCGTTTCTTGTTTATAATCCCAGTGTAACAACAATGGGGTTGTAAAAGAAAAATAAACTAAAGGAAAACTAAAGGCATCTTTACAAACATTTTCTATATGAAGTCAGTCTCCGTTTCATTTTTATTTGTGTGCATCTTAAAGATTTAATCACAACTTACCAAACGAATGAAATGGATCATGTAATCCCAGTTATCAATCTACCTCAGAATTTGGATTTATTTGCATACTATCGTAGCCTTTGGAAACATTCATCTTCCTTATTTATCATCTAAAATTGCATGGCCGAGCTTATTATTCTAACAGCCATTCTGGGCGAGGAAAATCAAGCCCAGCCGAGCAACAGACACCCTTCCGATCCATTCAGGCGCCAAGACATCAAAACATAAATCTTGGCCATCACTCGGGAGCCTCGGGCGAAGCGATTCCTATAGATAAAGTATGAATAGCAGCGGCAAATTAATGTTCAAAGGGAGGAACAGTACAGGCGCGCTTAGAAATTGTCATGGCGCGGATTGAAAGTGAGGCGTGGCTGATGACAAATAAGTCTGTGATAGGCTACGGGCTGGCTTGTTATGGCCGCACCTTTCCTACCTATTTAAATGAAATTAAAAAACTACAAATAAGATTTCTCAAATGCTTAGTAGATAACATAAAAAATAAATGTAAAGATAATTATGAACAGCTTTTATTAGATATTAAATTGCGATTGAAAATTTCGGAAAGTCGGGCCTTTTAAAACGGTGGAGCCATGGCTATCCAACTGGTAGCACTAAACGAAAACAGGTCGAATTTGCAATACTTAAATACTCAAATTATTATGCATCTAGGCTAAGTAAATTGTTTGGTACCTGCCATTTACAAAAGCCTCCCAGAGGAATTATGTAATAAGCACCCCAGAAAATCACAATTCAAAAGTATGCTTAAGCGCTTTGTTTTAAGCAGTTTGTAAACATAAAATATTACCGATAATGTTAGTTGTGTAGAAAGTAATCATAATTAAGTAAGTATATAAGAACTGTTACCAAGATCTTGCCGATAAGCTGCATTAGCAGTTTGGCAAACTAATGTTGTTGTCATTTCGCACTGTTTTTAGTGAATAAATAAATAAGTAAATAATAAGTTTTAATTTGACAATCTCTCCGGCGCAGCGATAGCACAGATGAGCGTGCCTCTCACATGTTAGGCAGATGCCTTACATGCGAGAGGTACTGGGTTCAAATTCCGGCTGGGGACACAAAAAATCGTTCAGATACATAATGCCCCTTTCCCAAAATGTCCCCAAGTTCCAGGTAGGGAATTGAGATTTTGGGGAAGAGATCTTTTGGTATCGGGACATTTTAGGGAAGGAACATTTTAGGAAAGGGACATTCTGGAACCAGAGGACATTTTGGGAAAGGGACATTATGGACCTGGGTGAAAAAAATCCAGGTCTTGGATGTTTACATCTTTGTGATGTCGCTGTTTCTGGTTCCCACGACACAGGGTATCCTAGTGTGGGGCCAAAAGCAATATTTATGTACCTGTCTGTAAATGCTGACCACAGATGCGCAAATCACCCCCTCTACACGTCTGCAGATGCATCTGTTGACGTGTAGAGGAGGCTGAGCCAAAGGATTTCCCACGTTTCACGTTCCCACGAACACGTTTACCCCAGCGGTTGTCGGTTCCTCGCGAGATATGGCCAGCACAATGACACTTCAGCTTGCTAATTCTCTGAGCTATATCGATAACTTTGGTTCTCTGTCAGATGTGTTCGTTACGAAGATAATGAAGATAAATTCGTTAGAGAAGATAATGTATTTTAAATCACCTTAATTTGGGATACTGTCAGAGAGCCCATCCTTGACTACGGAAGAATTTCTAACCACGATCTGTTGTCAACTGTACGATAATTTACTGTTGAGATAACTGGCAGTTATTTGAATATCTCCTTGGTATTAAAACAACTCGGCGTGTACTTTTACAACTTTACAAATTTGTTTTCCTCCGTATATCGTACCGGGGACAGGAAGGAGTGGATATCTAACTTGTGGAGATCTGTTTGTGACTTCTATTATTTGCTGAATAACATTGTCAATTCACAAACCGGCGGATAGCCTGAGAAAAACATACCGTGGAATAGTTATTCTACAATACCACACTTTTCAGAATTGAGAATAACGCTAAGTTAATCATTATTATGTTTATTTCTAAGAAATGTAATAAACTGTTACTTTAATATTCGTTTAATGAAATTACCGATTAAAAAACTGGCGGATAGTCTGAGATAATCAAACTGTAGAATGTTTACACGATACCACACGTTCCCTAATTGTGAATACCGCTAAGTTTATACAACGACCTCTGTGGCACAGCGGTTAGCGCATTTGCCTACCATGCGAGAGGTCCCGGGTTTGAACCCCGGCTAGGGACAAAAAAAAACATTGTCTTGGATGTTTACATGTTTGTGATGTCGCTGTTTCTGGTTCCCACGACACAGGGCATCCTAGTGTGGTGCCAGAAGCAATATATGTGCCTGAATGAAAAAGTTTGTTTAAATTTAAATGTAATAGTTACATAATTATCTTTATTTTTAACCGACGTGCGTGCATGCAATGGCTAATGAATGTCGATGAAGCGAAAGTGATTTGTCAGAATCGTGGCAGGCGGCAGTCCCTGGTACCTGTCTACCCCTCTGGCATACAGGCGTCAGGTTATGTTATTTTATGTTTTACGAAATCTAACAGAACAGTCAGTTAAGTAACAGTACTTCATTATTCGCTTAGGTAATGAAATTTCGCTGATAAATTGTGCCCGGATAACGGCGGCAGGCTTGCCACTTGTCACGTTGGGACCTAATAAACTCGGCGAAACGTGGGCCCAGTTCTAGTGATTGGTGCCTCTGCCTACCCCCTCGGGGATAAGGGGCGTGAGTTTATTTATTTATTATTGAAATTGCCGATTCGAAACCGGTAGATAGCATGAGAAAAACAAACTGCAGACTAACCACCCTATTGAAGTGCTATAACGAAAAGAGGAATTACTCCAAACATAATAAAAAGACCTAATGAACCCCAGCTTCTTAATGGAGTCCTTTTGTTAACATCTGAGTGGCGTTGAGTGAAGGTAGCCCCATCTAAAACTGTTCTAAGTAAGAAATTAATTATTTACTGGCAACAAATGAAGGCTTTGAATTCGCGGGAAGTGTAGTCATTGCTTACTTAAATGTAAAATCGGTTTTCTCGAGTGGTGGGAGCTTTTGATCGTTATTTCATTTGAAATGTTCTGGAGGTAAAATAATGTTGCTATTTATTTGTGCCTGAATAATCGTTACGGTTTTAATTGGTCGGTGGTTTGCGTAGCACTGAATAATTAAAATAAATTTGAGACACAACAGCACGCGTGATTTATACCTTTTATTTGTAAATATTTTTTTTATTTATAACTGTATAATTTAATGTTAACTTTATTCCAGATGCACTTCATCATCAATCACCATGATGTCCCCACCGATAGGCACAGGTCTCTTCCCTGATGAAGGTATAGGCCATGCTCCACTACGGGGGCCAAGTCCGGATTGGTGGAGGCTTGTCGGACTAGTGGCTGGCCTAACTGTCAGAATTTTTCAAGCCTTGGCTTGGCTTTACGACTGGCATCTATCGACGGCAGCCGGCACCAACTGCTTGATGTGCCTGGTGTATGGCCTATACCTTCCTCAGGGAAGAGACCCGTGCCCCTTGGTGGGGATATAATGGGTTGATGATGAAACCTATCTCCTCCACACGTCTTTTGTGAGAAATCTCCATGTCTCCCAGTTTTTGTCAACCAACATTGACCATTAAACCATTCCTATTTTATACAAAAAACCGGCGCACACGACCGGAGCGCAGTTTTCAAACAATTCCGACGATGTATACACACGTAGCGTTGTGAGTTATGGCCCAGTGTGTGATATTGCATGAGCATTGAACTCGGGTTAGGGCCAAGTTATGAGCGGTGAGCGGTTTTCGAATCATTCCCTCTTCTAACTGAAACTTTGAGACTAAATGATTACTAGATTAGTGTTATTTACTTTTGGACTAAGTCAATTAATTGATTATATTGTGTTAGTCATGTCGCTGTTTCTGGTTCTCACGACACAGGGTAACCTAGTGTGGGCCAGAAGCAGTGTATGTACTTTTATGTAAATGCTGAAGCCTCAGTGTGCACGCACTTCATATTTTATATAATAACGAACATTATTATTAAAAAAATACGAGCGATTCGGGCTCTATCTCTATGCTCCCTTGCTCTATTGTTAGAAATGATTTGTGCAACCGGTGATTGTCGTACACATGAAGTTTGGTTTTTATACGGGCCAAGCACCATGCATCGTTGTGTGTGTTGTTCTTGCATAGTCACTCACACTATTACCGCCCGCCAACTGGCTATAGCTATTCGCTATACAGACATCATCATCATTATCATCAACCCATTATGTCCCCACCGAGGGGCACGGGTCACTTCCCTGAGGAAGGTATAGGCCATACTCCACCACGGGGGCCAAGTCCGGATTGGTGGAGGCTTGTAAGACTAGTGGCTGGTCTTATTGTCAGAATTTTTCAAGCCGCCCTAAGGCCTCTGCCTTGTCTAACGACTGCCATCTCTCGACGGCAGCTGGCACCAACTGCTTAACGTGCCTTGCGAAGCACGGAACCGTTCAGAAAAATGCCACTAGCGTTAGTCATAGACGGTGACCCATCCATGGACAGAACGCGCCGTATGTTGCTTAACGTTTAGTAATCGTTTAAGATCACTCAGACAGCCCAGGCTACGAGCGATTCAGAATATCAGATAATCAGAATACCTATCGTCAATCTCCCCTCACTTGGACCGAACGCCGGCTGGATAGCGAATTACACATTCACACCGCGGGCCAGCGAGTTTCACACTGAAAGCAAGAAATGTATCGTCCCATGTGATAAGGGCTTTATTTATATTCCAGCCAATAAACCAGGCCGCCGGATTGCGCGCCCGATTGGCTGGATTTACTCTTTGACAGGTTTGTTCGAATTGGGACTCTATTTTTATGCATTTTCGGCTGGTTAGGCGTTTGTTGACTTGAGGTCTGTTCGAAAATTGAGTCCGAGAAATTTCTCATTTGTGGTTAAGCTTGCATGGTGCGATTCTTTATTCTTCTGAGGTTTTATTACTATTAACATTTCTGCTATTTCTTAATTATTGGAGAGAAATTAAAGTGTTCTTGATAAACAATATAGCAGTATTGTTTTTTCTATCTGGTACCAGTTGGAAGTGGCTTGCATCCAGCGTCTTCCTGCCACCTGGATGAGATCCTCTGTCCGTCTTATACCTGGTCATCCTACGCTGCGCTTGCCAAAGTATGGTCTCCATTCGAGAACTTTTCAGCCCCGTTCTGCATGCTGTGTGCCAGTCTTTTTGGAAATCCATGGAGGAGGCCTTCTTGTGGTTGAATGATGATGATGATCTGGTACCAATGCGGCGTAGAGGTCAATGGGCTTAGTGGATTATCGGAGCAGGTCACCACTAGAAATGTTTGTTGAATATGTTATCGTGTTAAGCAGTATTTTAGCGGTTATCTCATACATACAGACAAAAGCTCACACAAGTAATATGCAGAGTCAGCTGCCTATTGCAGCAGCAGAGACACACCTTAACCATTATTTGGAATTTTTTTTGTTAAGTACCTTGTTTTGTGATTTTTCAGTATATTAAATAGTCAGTATGTTTAGTGTTTTGTGTAACTGTTGCTGTGATTCAATTCAATTCAATTCATTTATTTCAGACCATTAGTTCATAATTTATGTCAGTAATTGTCTTATAACTATGTTAATATGATATAAAAATTAAAAAAACATTTCACAAATTACACAGGACACCTACAAACAACAAATAACAATTACAAATAATAATTTATTTTTGCAATAAATTGTGTTTTCTTTCTTTCGTTCAAGTATCACATTATTACAGGGGTAGGGCACTCGCACGATCTAAACCTTTATCTCTCTCCCTTCTCAAATCTCACGTCTAACGGAAAATTAAAGTAGTCGATACCCGTGGGGCAAAAGTACTAGGCAACCTAATCTTCCCTTAATCTAATTTTATTTTAATTTTATGACATTTTATACTTATTGTAATATTATTTTATTTAAATTTAAACTAATTTTAAATTTTATTCTATTGACATTCCACTTTTGTGAAGCCCCGGCGCCTTGCTTGTGACTACTCCATGGAGTAAACAGAGATAAGGCGCCGGGGAATGCATTTAATCCTAAAGACATTGAATTTGAATCATTTAATTTTAACGTATTTTTAATGTAATCAATTTAAATATAATTATTGACATTTAACATTGACAAAAATGTTAAGTTAGGTTTGACAATATGTGAATGTTTTGCAAAAAAAAAGAGAAATCAAAGGGAAATAAAAATAAATAAAAAATTATGACTGAAAAGAAACATATATACTCTACAAACAGACACAAAACCCATTAGAATAAGCATTACATAATTATTAAACAATTTTATATCACTGTACTAATAAAGCAATTGAAATTAAAGATGTCTTAAAAATAAACAATTGACAAAAAGGTTGCCACATTATTAATAGTGGCAGGACCTTACAGAAATTTAAAAAAAAAAAACCTATTCTTCCCATTCAAATAGTCAACATGAGTTTCCAAGAAATCTCAATAAAAACTATCCTGAGGCAAGAAAAATCATCTCAGCAACAAACCTACAGCGAAGTCTCTGATAAATTAAATACAAAACATAGCATTAGCTCGGCAAACAGTTTTATCCCGCACTCACAAACAGTTCGAGACCAAAGCAAATACATATATCTCTATAAGAAAAGCTAGGTTTAACCCGAGAACAAATACCTAGATCGAGATTTGTTTTCACAGCAATATCTTTAGGTTTAGCTTTAGGTAGGAATCGCTCGTAGCCTGGTCTGCCTGAGTGATCTTCAACGATCACTAAGGTTAAGCAACATACGGCGCGTTCAGTCCATGGATGGGTCACCGTCCATGACTAACGCTTGTGGCATTTTTCCGAACGGTTCCGTGCTTCGCAAGTTGGTGCCGGCTGCCGTCGATAAATGGCAGTGGTTAAGCCAAGTCAGAGGCCTTAGGGCGGCTTGAAAACTTCTGACAGTAAGACCAGCCACTAGTCGTACAAGCCTCCACCAATCTGGACTTGGCCCCCGGTGGAGTATGGCCTGTACCTTCCTCAGGGAAGAGACCCGTTCCCCTCGGTGGGGACATAATGGGTTGATGACGATGATCTTTAGGTTGAGTACGAGCATAATATCCTTGATAATACTGCGTTGATTCCATTTAATTGCACTGACGCCTGGAAGGCTTTACACAAGGTTGCGCGGATTCGCCAGACAGGTAGATACAATGTTCATTTTGTATGTAAACCAGGGTCTCGATGCTGTTAGTGCGGGATACCGCCGTTTAGCCAAAGTATTTTTCGCCAAATTTTACTTCCCAATAACTTATGGCATCAGTTTCATTTCCCAAATGAAACTTTAGCAAGTTTTCATTTCGCATTTTATTCATTTGGTCAAATTATCATTTCGCATAATTTTACTGCGTCAAGTTTTATTAAGACAAACGTTTATTATGCTAACGTTTTATTTTGGCAAGTGTTATTTTCAAATAATGGAACGGGGGGTCGGCGATGTAAAGAATACGTGACAACAGTAATATAGGTGCGACGACGCGCGTAGCGAAGCGGAGCGCGTCGGAGCGTTAGGTTCTCTATGTAAGATCGAAAACAGACTCGACTTTGATGCGTTCTTACCTTGCCTCTTGTTGCCTCTTTGGTAAAATGAATTTTGACCAAGTATTTATTTGGTAAACAATAACTTGAAATAATAACTTTTGCTAACTGTTTATTTGCTTTAAGTTGTTTTGAGAAATGTTTTTTTGCCAAGTGATAATTTGCGGAAAATAGTTTGGGAAGTAATACTTTGGGAAACGATTTTTGGCAATACATTAGTAAACCTGTTAGTGCATTACAGTACGATGACAGATAAACGGTTGGGTCACGTGACGTGTGATTTGCTTAACGTGCCTTGCGAAGCATGGAATCGCTCGGAAAAATCCCACTAGCGTTAGGCATAGAACGATCACACATCCATGCACTGAACGCGCCCTATGTTGCCTTACCTTCGTCGTTGCTTAAGATCACTCAGGCGGCCGGGGCTACAAGCGAGATAAATAAAGTGTACTACAAATATAGTATACCTAAAAGGGGAGAACAAAAATACAAAATAGCTGAATGCATAGATATAATATTCACAGAGAGAGACCAAACTCCTCCTAGTTTGTTTGAAATTTTTAATTTAAAAATCTTGAACAACAAAACAGACTAAAAAAACCATCGTTACTACTGCGCGTAGTACCTGAAAGCTTTACGCTCACACGATGTCATGAAAGGGGGACTTATTGTCCCATAAATATGCCAACTAGAGTGTGTTTGCGAGATCATTACTTACACTCGGACGGGAGCCTTTTTGAATTTTTTATTGGGTTCGTTGGTATCAACGGGTAATGGCAATGTTCTAAGTTTAGCTTTGGACCCAAAATACTCGTACAATCTGAATATGTAAATGCTCATAGTGACTTACGTTAGCACTATGAGCATTTAGAAGTAGGCCTTTTCATCTTCATTAATAATAGAAGCCTTTATTGGCTTGTTATAAATATTAATGAACTACGTGCACCAAATAAGAACACTTTAAATTTTTCGTACTTGAAGCATGTAATGAGGGCTTTTCAAAGCGTCCTTAAAATAAATATTTTTACAGCAAGATACAGCAAATTACCGATAGATGGTGCTGACGTCGTCTAATACGTCAAAATTGACATGACATCACTGTACCTTCTCTGTGGTTCCTGTCCTATGTTTTTACAAAAATGCACAATGCATGGGCTAGTCATAAGCAAAGATACAATTCACGTACGTATGTAATGAACAAAGTAAAAATACTTCGATATCTTTCAAGTTTCAACAGTTTCGAAACAAATTCTAGTTTAAATCACAGACTAATAACTATTAAAACCACAGACCTAAAAACATGAAGACATTTTGTTCTTCTTGCAGCGCCATCTAATTTTTTTTAATGAACTCAACTGACAGCTGTCATTGAAAAGCCCACATTAATTAAAAAAAGAACAAATCGGGCTCGGTGACTTTTTATCGCTGCATAGACATACCCTGCGTCCCTTTTGAATTCATTTTTTTGTTTAACTGTTTTGTTTGTTTTTATCACATGTAACATGTGTCTTTGTAGTGTTAAATGTGTTTCTTCTTCTTCAGTACAAATAAAAAACGTGTTTTAACCAATATCCAGTAACAAGGTTGTCTTTGATTTTAAAAGTATTTTGAAACCTTTGGTTTTAGTAAGTGTATTTAAAATGTAGATCGTGCCTGACACCGACCGCTAATTCACATATCGAGTTTAACAACGTTTTCGCAATTCGACGTACCATTATTTCTGATAGAGCCATTATTTTTATAGGACGCTGAAATGGTTTCCAATTAAGCATATATTTTAAGTAATCCGGATGGTATTTTTAATCTTTCCTTATAAAAGAAAAAAACATTTTCTCAAACATGCTTGGAAATTTGAGCATTATTTCAATTACCTTCTTCGAGATAATTCGAAATTGCTGTACTGGCCAATTACACGCGAGCAGCAGCCGGAAAAAGTTCTATGAAAATTCATAACTGTTGTGTTTTGCGGCCAAATAAAATACATACTAAACTCATATCTGTCGTGTTATTTAAAAATGGAACGATCTTTTACTCCGAACAATGAAAACCAAGGAGATAACTTATCAGAGGTTTTATTTAAATTTTGAACTGGCTTGTGATAGTAAGCTGGATATACCTTTTGAAAAAAAAAAGAACACTTTAACGCGGCTGCGCCTCCGCCCACATTTCCACGTTCGTCCATCAATGCCTCTTTTGCTGGCAGCTACAGTAATGTACTATACCGTAACAATAATGCATATTACAGAAACAAGGTAAACACACAAACAAATAATCTTATCTTACCTGACACCGGCCATCGATGCACATATCTAGGCTGCCGGGTCGACACCGCGTGCCATCCGACACGCGGTCCGCCAGCACAGCCACCACCACCCGTTCATCGTCGTCCACCGATTCCGTCTAGAACAATGGTCGAATATAATTAGAATCAGTAGTTAATAAGCAGAATCACTCGTAGCCCCGGTCGCCTAAGTGATCTTAAACGATCACGAAGGTTAAGCAACATAGGGGGCGTTCAGTGCATGGATGGGTGACCGTTCTGTGACTAACGTTAGTGGCATTTTTCTGAACGGTTCCGTGCTTCGCAAGGCACGTTAAGCAGTTGGTGCCAGCTGCCGTCGAGAGATGGCAGTCGTTAGACAAGTCAGAGGCCTTAGGGCGGCATGAAAAATTCTGACAGTAAGACCAGCCACTAGTCTTACAAGCCTCCACCAATCCGGACTTGGCCCCCGTGGTGGAGTATGCCCTATACCTTCCTCAGGGAAGAGACCCGTGCCCCTCGGTGGTGACATAATGGGTTGATGATGAAGCAGAAGCGACTGAGAATATCACAGCGGGATGATTTTTACCAATTCTTACCAGTTTTTGAATTAAAACTATCGTAAGCAATACACATTTTAAAATATTATCCGGATCCACTTACTTCATATTTATCGGAAGAGTTCGACCAGGTTCCGCTCTGATCCGCAGAGCTGTAACCTGGTTGGACCCTTCCGATAAAGATCAAGTAAGTGGATTCGGCAAATATTTTAGAATTCTTGGCGGGTTGTTCAGAGGTGGCCAAGGAACGAAAATCTTGATCTAAAAGTTTCTACCTTTTAGACCAAGATTTTCGGCCCTAAATCAGAACACCCATAGTAGGGAGGCTACAAAAAAAGTTGTCAGTGAATATCAGGAAGACTATTAATAATTTCTGATTCACTCAATTGACTTTTACTGATAAGAACACCAAATATATTGTTGACTTTACCTACCATATGTCAATTTATGTTGACGACCTCTGAGGCACAGCGGTTACCGCATCTGCCTACTATGCGAGAGATCCCGAGCTCGAATCCCTGCTGGGCACTAAAAAAACCCAAGTCTTGGATGTTTACATCTTTGTGACGTCGCTGTTTCTAGTTCCCACGGCACAAGGTATGCTACTGTGGGGCCAGAAGCAATGCATGTTCCTGTATCTAAATGTTATGTTATGTTATATGACTTTAACTTACCTCAAGCGGCTCTGCGCCCAGATGGCGCGGCGACCCGCGGCATGTCAACGCACACGGCGCCGCGTCATCTCTGTGTGACTGCCAGTAGAATAGCTCGCCGCCATACGGCGTGTCGTCATGGGCGGCGCACTGGCGCGCGCGCCATCCATCGTCTTCCAAGAGGGTAAGGTTACCGCCGCCACGGCACGGCTGGGGAGAAACGAGCAGGGGTTATGACATTGGAGACAGCTAAGAGTCTCTCAGATTAAAATACTTGATTTTACTGGCTTATTCTAACATTTTAAAACGTTTCATCATCGAAATCATCATCAACATTCCCGATTGTGGCTGACTTCTTGAAAACAGCTGGACATAGGCCACCTCCATGGATTTCCAAAAAGACCGGATGGAAGCGGCTTGCATCCAACGTCTTCCTGCCACTTGAGTGAGATCGTCAGTCCAACTTGTGGCTGGTCGTCCTACGCTGCGCTTGCTTGATATGTAGTCTCCATTCGAGCACTTTTCGGCCCCATCGGTCATTAGTTCTGCGTGCTATGTGCCGTGGCCACTATCACTTTAACTTACTAATCCGCTGGGCTATTTGGGCTATTGGACGACTTTTGTTTGTATATGGACCTCATCAATTCTGATTCGGTCTCGTAGAGAAATTCCGAGCATAGCCCTCTCCACAGCTCGTTGCGTGACGTGAAAAAAAAGTTTACTTTTGATGTGTTCTGAGGTGATAGTGAATTATAAGAATCATGATAAAGACCATAGAATCCAAAGTATTTATGCCAAAAACGTTATAAGCCGTTATTGGCGTTAATTCTATCTAGGACTAGGTTTTTGCCTTAGGTTTGCGACCATGGATTTATAAAAATACCATTGAGGGTAATTCCACGGTAACTTGGATAACATTGAGAGTGCCTGAATTTCACACAAATATTTTTTTGTCATTATGAATGGATATTTATATTAATTAGTATGTTTGAGACTAAATTGTGACCGTATTTTGTCAAATATAATGTAACTTGAAACCCGACAATTATTATTGATGCAGCAGCCAAAAATGTGTTAATAGCTTGCGATGTCTAAAATTAATCCAACTTTCTAAGACTTTAATATACATGTGAACATTTGTCTGATTTTCCTTTTGTAATGTTATTTGGGCGATTCAAATTTATTACAGACAGTTAAATATAACCGTTCCTGCCTCAACATTAGAACGCTTTTTAGCTAAAATGTCTCAAGACCTTTCCCATTCGAACCCGAATGGCCGTAGAAAACTGTTATAGGTCTCTTGTTGACAGATAAGCTTTACGTAAGTAACAAATCAATCGTCCAGCAAAAGTGTGACTTAAATAAGGACGAATCGCTCGTAGCCTGGGCTGCCTGAGTAATATTAAACGATCACTAAGGTTAAGCAACATACGGCGCGTTCAGTCCATGGATGGGACACTGTCTATGACTAACGCTAGTGGCATTTTTCCGAGCGGTTCCGTGCTTCGCAAGGCATGTTAAGCAGTTGGTGCCGGCTGCCGTCGATAGATGGCAGTCGTTTAGCCAAGTCAGAGGCCTTAAGGCGCCTTGGAAACTTCTGACAGTAAGACCAGCCACTAGTCTTACAAGCCTCCACCAATTCGTACTTGGCCCCCGTGGTGGAGTATGGCCTATACCTTCCTCAGGGAAGAGATCTGTGCCCCTCGATAGGGACATAATAGACATGCTTGGAGAAGCAGTATGAGACATTTAATCATGGCGAAAATAAACTCAGTTCTTTCAGCAAAAATCAAGTAAGTGATTTCGGAATCTAGTTGATAATCAATCTTTAACGCTAAGCACAACCCTTTTTAGCGTCGGTTGGATAAAAATACGAAGCTTAAAAAGACCACTTGCCAGCAAAAGGTCCGTTATCTCAAGCACTTTGCATTCAGAAGCGATGATACCGTCCGAGCGTCTTATGAGTTTAATCGCGATTTCAAAGTGTCCTTTTGGAAGACAGGGCTAGCATTAGGTGGGTAAGAAAAAAAACCGTACAAGTGTAATTTGAACTCCGTTACCAAGGGTTCCGTACTTTGTTGTTTATTACATAATAATTACAACTCGAGTATTATTATCAAGTATTAGTATTATTTGAATCGCTCGTGGCCTGGGCTGCCTTAGTGATCTTAAACGATCACTAAGGTTAAGCAACATCCGGCGCGTTCAGTCCATGATGGGTCACAGTCTATGACTTACGCTAGTGGCATTTTTCCGAGCGGTTCCGTGCTTCGCAAGGCACGTTAATCAGTTGGTGCCGGCTGCCGTCGATAGATATCAGTCGTTAAGCCAAGTCAGAGGCCTTAGAGCGGCTTGAAAACTTCTGACAGTAAGACCAGCCACTAGTCTTACAAGCCTCCACCAATCCGGTCTTGGCCCCCGTGGTGGAGTATGGCCTATACCTTCCTCAGGGAAGAGACCCGTGCCCTTCGGTGGGGACATAATGGGTTGCTGATGATGATGATGATGAGGACAAATATTATTTTTTTGGCATTTTATGCTCAGTATTAATAACGGGAGCAGGTGGACGCTTGAATTCAAATGTTGTATAGATAATGATACTCGTACTTAACATACTAATGGAACCCTTTGTGCGCGAGTCCGACTCGCACTGGCCCGGTTTTTTTTTTCCTTTTCAGTTACGGAATCCTTAGAAATCAATGTAAAACACTTCATTTGTAAATAATAAAGGTCAGTAAAGGACAAAGCGCGCCACCTAGTTGTCTCTTTGTCACTCCTATACAAATTGCAAACGCTCTCGCTATCGAAAGTGAATGAAAAAACTCGCACTAAGCACTCTGGCCTGTTTCACTACGCGTGTCGGTATCGAACGCGTAAGTATATGCGGCGACCACCCCGGAGTGGCGAATAAGTAGGAATTCAGGCGCCAGAAGAGGTAAGAGTTACGCGGTAAAAAGAGAGGCAACAAGTAGGTGAATATAACGTAGCTTTTTTAGCGCCGTGCGATCTGAATTGCACCTAAGAGTAATTGTATAGCTGCTAGAGTCCCTTTTTCTTTAATTGATTTTGCGGAGTGAATCTTCTGTACCTGTACTATTATGTATTTTGTGGTTTACGAGGCTGCTACTTATGTATGCGGAATAGAAAAAATAAACAAACGTATATGGCTAAATATGCTTTTATTGTTTTTCAAAGTATTCTCCACTATGATCGATGCACTTTTGCATTCGATGAAACCAATTTGTAAAACACTTTTTCCACTCTGATTGAGGTATCTCCAAAACGTGCTGTTTGAACGCATCTACGGCATCTTCACGGGTCGAAAATCGTAGACCACGTAATTTATTCTTTACATTTGGGAATAAAATCAGGGCTGTACGGTGGATGACCCATCAATTCTATTTTTTGACCATCCAAAAATGTAGTAGTTGTGTCCTGAGATGTATGACAGCTGGCATTGTCATGGTGAAGTATGATTCTGCGTCGCTGGTTGTTTTGGCGTATTTCTTCAAATACTTCTGGCAAACAAATGGTCGTGTACCACTTCGAATTAACCGTTTTGCGATTCTCCAGTGGTATTGTAGCCACATGGCCATTAATACCAAAAAAGCAGGCCACCATTTGCTTTACAGTGCTTTTGCACGAGCCACTTTCGTAGGGTTCGGCTCATTTTGAAACACCCAAACTGTTGATTGTTGTTTAGTTTCGGGATCGTACGCGTAGATCCAGGATTCGTCACCTGTGTAGATATTATAAACAGATTCGACGCGAGCATCTTTTTGATCCTGAGTTAAGTTGTGCGGGATCCAACGCGAACAATTTTTTTTACAGACAAATGTTCATGTAATATCCTATGAATGCTCGTCATACATATGCCCAGAATAGCCTCTATCTCGCGATACGTAACATGGCGGTCTTGCATTATTAGTTTTCGCACAGCTTCAATATTTTGTGGCACAACCACCGATTCCGGGCGACCTTCTTTAACTTCGTCCGTGATCTTACTGCGCCCGCGATTAAACTCACTAAACCAGTGATACACAGTCGTTTTTGATGGAGCTTCACCACCAAAAGTCGAAGTTAATTGATCTACGTACTGTTGTTGCGTTAAACCACGTCGAAAATCGTAATAAATCATAGCACGAATATTTTCACGAGTGAATTCCATTTTTTCAGCGATATGACATTTTAAACCCAACAAAAACAAAACAATAACGTATATAAGAGAAAAATATTAGCGGCCAGTATTTAAAAAAAGAACGAATTTGACCATGGAGGTTAGACATTGCGTTTAAAATTATTGGAATCCCAGATTCCGCATACATAAGTAGCAGCCTATGTAACAAAAGAACGTTTTTTCTTGAGCTCTTTTTTAAATAACGGAGTTTAGTAATATTTTTCCAATATTTTTCAGTCGTTTTTCATTATACTTTTTTACTCTGCTGTAAATTTACCATATTATGTTTGTGTTTTACTTTACTTCTACTATACTTAATTATCGAAAATAGTGATATATTTAACAACCCCAATTGCGATTACAACCCATTGATACTAGGAAAACTCTGTATGCGAATCGTAATTCACTAAAAATGTTATCTAATATATTCCTGAATCCGCCCCTGGGGAGTGACGTGAAGGTGCCAAGCGGGCAAAGGGGGGAGGGGTGAAAAGGAGGGACTATCTCACAGACGGAATGACAATAAGAAACGTTATTTGCCTTTCTTTTTTATTGACTTCTGATGCTTTTAAATCTGATTGCCCTGTATGTCTTGCTCCGGATTCCTCGTTTATATATTTCTTCGTGTATTTTTCTCAGTTTTCAGTCAGCGTTTAGACTGGGCGCTGGATATTTTTTTATTTTTAGGACTATTTAATTAGACAAGATCTAAATAAGCCACCGTGTAGGCTCCCTAGCTCACTAACCTTCATTTCAAGTAACGTTATCACTAACCATTCGTAAATTTTACGACGGATTAAAAGATCAATATTTATTTAATTAACTTTGTTTATGACACACTATGACCTAAATTAGTAGTCTTAGTTTTCTCTTAATCAAATAACATAATCTGTTGTAGAATTCAACAATGACAACAATCAACAAACAATGATTGCGCATAAAGTAAATCTGCTCCCTCCGAATCGCTTTTTTGCAGCCCTTGCAGATGTTAGTGGTCATACGATGTTTTTTTGCAAAACAATATCTACAAGTTTTGCGAGTTCTGGGACCGTCTTGACTAGAGCCTTCCTGGGGGTCATCAATTTTCAAGATATCCGCGATAATCTGCTTCAAATTTCGTTGCAAAGTTACAGTCTGATAACTCTCTTGCAGCCAAGACTTCTCAATACTCAAATGCTTTATTGTAACCATAAGTTTGTTAGATCTTATATAACAGGTATTTGTATCATTATGGACCCTGTCGGGCACAGCAAAAGCCTTATAACTAAAAAATCTTACAACTAAAGTGGTATCCAATATCTACAAACTGGTTTATCTCAGCAAAAAAAATAGGGTTCTTATTTTTATTTAAATTATTCTTCTTTATATGTTCTTATAATATTTTATTATACATAACTACAGTTTGACTTCTTAATATTCTTTCACAGTATAGTAGCTTTTGGAGATGAGCAGCTGCTTTAGGTTTTTACAGAATTCTTTCTCATTAGCATTATTTCTGAGTGTCTCTGGTAACTTGTTAAATACCTTAATTGACATTGTGAAAGGACTTGTTGAGTGTAGTTGTAATTGAGAAGTTGGTATGTTTAGTTTATTTTTGTGGCGTAGTGAATACGATGTTTGTATATCTTTTCGTTTTACATAAAAATCTGGATGTTTTCGTACAAACTCACATATTTTAAAAATATATATGCAAGGTAGAGTGAGAATTTGTTATTTTTGACTTCATTCGTTCGTTTGCCATTTCTAATGCAAAAGGCCTTCCTTTCATGGGTTTTTTTCCCATTTCAAATTGCATTAGAGTCGTGGATAACATAATATGCATTCACTATAGACAAATTTATGATGTCATAGAACAAGCACAGAGGCCATTGATTGGATATTCTGTCTAGGTTGAAAGAATCCATGTGATCCATGCAAGATGTCAGTTAAGTATCTTCCACCTAATGAAGTATCGACTAATCTTCAACTATGGCAGTGACGTGGAACGAAGACCTCGTTATCTGAAGAATCTGCAGCACCTTCGTCATCCTCGCTTCCATCAAATTCGATATGAATTTCCGTCTCTAAATGATCACAATCCTCGGGTTCCAAAGACTGTGGTTGATTACCGGGTAATGACTTCGTTTGTCAATCAGCTAACCATTGTACATGTCTTTCATTTTGACTCATCAAATCCATCCAAAGGTACAAAAAACAAAATGTTTCACATTTCATATTCCAAAAAAAACCCACAGAATATCAAAAAGTTACAAATAACATTGAAGTCTATTAGTGATTTTATAAAGTACAGTAATTTTTACGTCTTATTATAACATAAAAACAATATGTTTTATAGTAGTTATGGAAAAAATTGACAATGTAATAAATGCACAACTTTGAAATAAAGTTACGTAGATACTAACCTTTCGTAAATTTTACGACGATAACACGATATATCCCTATATAATGAGCGCGCATTGGAAATAAGTGATTGCAGGTCACTAGCGATGTGAATTAGGAAGGTATAAGAAACGGGCGGGGTGGTGGGGGTCGGGATCTTACCGAAACAATAAATGTGCAAGGTACGCGTCGTCATTTTGACGAATGGTTAGTGACACAGGGTTAAGATAATTTTTAAACGTCCTATCTTCTGTTGAGGGACAACAAATTAGTATCATCATCAACCCATTATGTCCCCACCGAGGGACACAAACACGGGTCTCTACCCTGAGGAAGGTATAGGCCATACTCCACAACAGGGGCCTAGTCCGAATTGGTGGAGGCTTGCAAGACTAGTGGCTGGTCTTCTGTCAGAAGTTTTCATGCCGCCCTAAGGCCTCTGACTTGGCTTAACGACTGCCATCTATCAACGGCAGCCGGCATCAACTGCTTCACGTGCCTTGCGATGCACGGAACCGCTCGGAGAAATGCCACTAGCGTTAGTCATTAGTCATAATTAGTATACAAATTATTAATGACTATTTCTACAGTTGTCAGCAGATCTAGCTTTACATTTCTGTCGCAAAGTCGGCCTGTCGTACATATCTCTCATATTATATTACTTCAGACACTCGCTCGGTAGGTGTAAAAACAGGACGTTTGGCGCGTGACATCGTGTTTTTTTTTATTTATTATTCTTGTCATGGATAAGTTTTGTTGTTGGCATGTTAGCGAATACCCTTTATCGGAATACTTGCCGCTCGGAATACGTGAAATGCTTTTGTTTTTTCTTCGCCCTTGTCTTTTGGGGGGTGATTGAAGCTGATTTGCTGAGTGGAATCTGAATATTGCGTCGGAGAATGTTGGCTGGGATATGGCTGGGAGGATGGCGCCGGTCTTTTTGAGATTGACATTGATAATTACTTTGTGTACAGTCAGCAATAAGGAGTAATAGGAGTAATCTAATCTAATGTTTTTGTGACGAAACTTTAGTTCTTAGCGCTATGCATAATGTGTGCGTTCGTAACGCACCCACACATCATGCGCTTTTAAGCGTGTGACGTTACAGGTTGGTAATGCTAAAAAGTATATAATATGTTACGGTCAAAACTCATAACCCGTCAAAACCTTTTGACTGCAAAATACAGACAAACGTGGTTTTGACCAACGCCCTCAGGTAATAACAGTTCTGACAGATTTTTGCAGTCAAAACTGGTTTTGACCGATGCCTTTAGTTAAGGGACTCGCCCGTCTGGACACACTTGGAACAAATAAGGGATAAAAAGATAAAAAGTAACCAAAGCCGGCGAGCGTGCATGCAACGACTAATGTCGATGAAGCGAAAGTGATTTGTCAGGATCGTGGGAGGTGGCGGTCCCTCGTCTCTTCCTACCGCTCTGGGATACAGGCATGAGTCTATGTGTATATGTTTCGATTATCAAAATTTTGTACTCACCGAAACCGAAATACAGTGTCAAGACCCTGAAACAGTTTCTACATTCTAAGGAAATTTGAGATGATTAATAGTTCGGTCCTCCAAACTTTGTAGACAGTCGACCAGAAATAATTGCTTGGGACAGAATGTGTTTGGAGAACTCAAACGAGGTGCGAACTTTAACATTGTCGAGTTCGCAAAACTAACTCCCGGTTTCTGGTACGCTGATGAACTTCTGTCAACTCCTGTGAGTTGGATTTTTATGCGCACTTCAGACTACTGGCAACTGTTACCGTATTCAATTTAATACCGCTCGAATTGTTCGTAGCCCCGGCCGCCCGCCTGAGTGATCTTAAGCAATCACGAAGGTTAAGCAAAATAGGGCGCATTCAGTGCATGGCTGGGTAATCGTTCTATGACTAGCGCTAGGCAAGGTACGCTCAGCAGATGGTGCCGGCTGCCGTAGATAGATGGCAGTCGTTAAGCCAAGTCACAGGCCTTAGGGTGGCTTGGAAACTTCTGACAATAAGACCAGCCACTAGTCTTACAAGCCTCCACCTATCCAGACTCGGCCTCCGTGGTGGAGTATGGCCTATATCTTCCTGAGTGAAGAGACCCGTGCCCCCCGGTGGGGACAAAGGGTATGAACCATTGGAAAGACACTGTACTGCTTTTGATTAGTAAACTACTACAATTAAATAACGTTATTGTCTTGCTTATACTTTTCCATTGAAAAACTATGTGTGTATTAGAGTCTACGCCTCTGTTTCAAAATAGGATGACCTTTGTTAGAGCCAGCCATCGTAAACAGAGCGACTTGTCGCCGCGTCAGACGCGACGTTGTCATTTGCTTCTGGCGTCTTGTCGTCGCGACTCTGACGCCAATGTGCGGAGATTCGAACAAAATATTATAATACTAGCTTTCGCCCACGACTCCGTCCGCGTGGACTTTAGTAAAAAATTTTGCAACCCCGTTCACTCCCTTAGGGGTTAAATTTAGAAAAACGGCGAAACACGTGTTCAAACAATTGTGTTGAAGATTATTTATTTTAAGTTTCAAGAAAATTAGACAACATTCTTTATACCTCCCATACAAATTTTGGCAACCCTTTTCGCCCCCTTAGGGGTTGAATTAAAAAAAAAACCGGTCTTATTCCTTGCCTACATTATACATAGACCCTCCGTTCAAAATTTCAGCTTCCTAGGTCCTAGGATGGCTTGGGCTGGGCGTTGATGAGTGAGTCAGTCAGTCAGTCAGGACTTTGAATTTTATTTTTATAGAAGATAGATCGATTTTCAAATTGTTTAAAGAAGTCCTAAACAATGAAACAAAATTGGAATCTATCATGTAGCAAGAATTTAATTATATTAAAATAAAACATAACATTATTATGATATGATGTGATATGATATGATATGATATGATGTGATGTGATGTGGTGTGGTGTGGTGTGGTGTGGTGTGGTGTGGTGTGGTGTGGTGTGGTGTGGTGTGGTGTGGTGTGGTGTGGTGTGGTGTGGTGTGGTGTGGTGTGGTGTGGTGTGGTGTGGTGTGGTGTGGTGTGGTGTGGTGTGGTGTGGTGTGGTGTGGTGTGGTGTAGTGTGGTGTGGTGTGGTGTGGTGTGGTGTGATTTGATGTGATGTGATGTGATGTGATATGATATGATATGATATGATATGATATGATATGATATGATATGATATGATATGATATGATATGATATGATATGATATGATATGATATGATATGATATGATATGATATGATATGATATGATATGATATGATATGATATGATATGATATGATATGATATGATATGATATGATATGATATGATATGATATGATATGATATGATATGATATGATATGATATGATATGATATGATATGATATGATATGATATGATATGATATGATATGATATGATATGATATGATATGTACCCCCCAGGGATAATATATATCCATACATAACCTCACGCCTGTATCCATTATTAATGTATATTGTATTATAAGCTGTAGTCCACAACTGTGAACTAATTCGAGAGGAAACTTGGCTTCTAAAATAACAGTCTTGCTGGTAACTAGTTTATAGTTTGAATCGATTTCCAATAATTGGTCTGTATGCTCCTCACAGATTGGCACAAATATAATAACAAATGTAAGATGTGAATGTAAGAAGAAAATAAATTGACTGTAGCATATTAAAGAAAATATTATTTAAAGAATGTTTTACACTGTACGATACGAGTGGTCTTATACGATCACGAAGGTTAAGCAACATAGGGCGTGTTTAGTACACAGATGATTTAAGCAGTTGGTGCTGTCTGCCGTCAATAGATGGCAGTCGCCAAACCAGTCAGAAGGCTTAGGGCGGCTTGAAAACTTCTGACAGTAAGACCAGCCGCAAGTCTTACAAGCCTCCACCAATCCGGACTTGGCCCCCGTTGTTGAATATGGCCTATACCATTCTCAAGGGAAAAACCCGTGCCCCTCTGTGGAGACATAATGGGTTGATGTCTCCACAGAGCGAAACTAGGCAAAAAATCTGAATGTGAGGAGAAGGTGAAATGAAATTAAAACGTTAAAAATGTGCGTACATACGTAGTCGAGATACATTGAGCGAACGACTGTCAGTCAGGACAACAAAATGAATGAAAGAAAAAATATAATAAACGGAGAAAAACAAAAAGGTCTAACAAAAAAGTGTAATTATATTAGCCACTCAGATCAAGTAGTGTGTGTGTGTGTGTGTGTGTGTGTGTGTGTGTGTGTGTGTATGTGTGTGTGTGTCTCAGATAAGTACTACCCTCTCTCAGCGATAAATGCTATCTTGTCGTGCCTTCCTGCGCTGGTGCAGTGTCTGCACATTTCTTATATCAGGCGTGAGTTTTAAAATTTATAAAAGCTGAAACTTTCTGCGAAGGAGATCGCTGTTAGAAACTGTCCGCGAAGTTTTTTATGTAAATTCCCGTTTTAAAACTTTCGGTTCTTGATACGGGTCGCCCATGCTATTGACCATTAGGTAGGAAGTTTGTGGAGGTCTTACACTTCGCTGAATGCTTGTTCTACTTCAACTATTCGTCCATTGTACGCTTTTGGTGTCTTTACACTGAATTTTTCGCTATGGAAATTGAAATGCGTTCAGAAAATAATGAATTTTGACTAAGCAAAAGTGGTCTGCAAAAGGATCTTAGCGAGTGACAGTCCCAGGTCTCTGCTTACTCCTCTAATATACGGGCGTGAGCTTCATAGCAATGCTATGCAACAAAATCTATTAATTTATGCAATCTGATATTGGATTAACCAAAAACTGTTAAAACCAATGGAAGCACTTTCTTATTTTTATTTATTTTATTTTATTGTGGCAACAAACAGTCATTAATTACAAAAAATGTTTACACAATACTTCAAACTTAACTAATAGACCTCATAGTGCCTTCCTTCAGTAATAAAATTCTCGTGTCACGGTATTAGTGCGCATACTCCTGCAAAACGGCTTGACTGATTTTGATGAAATTTTACATATTTATTTGGTAGATTTGAGAATAGGTTTTTATCTATCTTTCATAGCTCTAAGTGATAAGGGTGTTTTTTTGTAAATTATAATAAGGCACATAACGAAAATGGCATAACAACGTTTGCCAGGTTAGCTATAAAAAAAAATAAAAAATAAAAGTAGTAAAAATCTAGCAGCAATTTCACTCGCTAATTGTGAAGACATACATTGTTACGAAGTCTTAGTGTATGCAATTTCTAATGCAAGGTAGGCACGCGTTCTTATGAAGCCCATACTCTCTGTGTGAAAGAAAACCTGTGCCCTGAAAAGGGACGTGTGCAAGCTACATAAAATGTATAGTAAAGTGTTCTGTCGATAGATTGATGGCAGTCGTTAAGCCAAGTCAGAGGTCTTAGGGCGGCATGAAAACTTTTAACAGTAAGACCAGCCACTAGTCTTACAAGCCTCCACAAATCCGGTCTTGCCCCCCGTAGTGGAGTATGGCCTATACCTTCCTCAGGGAAGAGACCCATGCCCCTCGGTGGCGACATAAATGGGTTGATGATGAAAGTGTTTCACTTTGTAAACTTTAAGTCCGGATCAACTTACGGTGCTGTTTTTTTGTTTTTGCGCTTACGAAAGTTTTAGTTCAAAAAAATGTGTTTCACTTAACTTAGCTATTTCCATTTTGGGATCTTTTTTTTTATTTGAGTTGACGGCACCCTGGTAGAATATTCTTTAGCATTATTGATAACTCGCGTTTAACGTAACCCACATAAGCGTGGGTTACTGGGTAACTCTGCAACCCGTTTTGATAACACTAGATAAGAGATCATAACACTTTTATGCAGACTACGCACAGTAAAACTACATGGAATTTCGTATCTTTCAGTCGTTTTATTGCACGTAGGCAGATTATTGCTACAATACGTATTTTGCGTAGCGGCGACAGTGCTACGCGTAGTGGCCTACGCCGTAGTCGCGTAGCATCAACGTAGCACGCAGTTTAGTTGCAGCTCGCGTCATAACGATAGCTTTGTTTTCGAATAGCGATATTATTATGTAATAAAATATTTTTGGCGTTTGCAAGCGCTGTATGCAACAAACATTCATAATGATAATAAAACTAGATTTATATAAAATTCCCTGTACAGAGAACAGTTGTGGAATTAATCGTATGCTTCATACGTGTAAATAATATCAGTTTTTGTAAAAGTGTAATTGAATTGCAAAGAGCTTACTTGCTAATGAATTGCATCTGCAACTTAGAAATTTCGTGACATTTGATTGTAATATTGGGCAAGATTCTGACGTTTACGACAATTTTGAAATATAAAAGTAGCTAAAACTGATAGTTTTTTTTAATAAATAAGTGAATTATTCTTGTTAAGAGCAACCAAAACACTGACACGGTATTTACTAATGTAAGACAGCTTATAATCTTAAATAAGTACTAAATTTTCTGAAAAGCTCAGGCATCTAACGATATTTTCTTTCACGGTTAACGAGTTGTATTGCTACTACCGAGCGGTTCCGTGCTTCGCAAGGCACGGTAAGGAGTTGGTGCCGGCTGCCGTCGATAGATGGCAGTCGTTAAGCCAAGTCAGTGGCCTTTCCGTGTGAAGTTCCTGGTCTCCCATCGGACGCGTCCCCGGGTGGCGGATAGGGGAACGCCCTCCAGATATGGGGGGGTACCGGCTTCGGCCGGCGCGGACCAAAACCAGGAGAGGGGGACGTCCAGCGGCGCTTGCTGCTGGATGTCTAGCGGGGTCCACTTTGGGCTCCGCACTTGACGGTCGGCTCGGTAAATGCGCTAGCGCGGCTACCGGGCCGTCGCCAAACCCGGAACCCCACACTGAGTGGGACTGGGGGCTTTCGGGCCGCGAGGAGACAACCTCTATAAAAAACAGGATGGAGGGCCCTCCTCTATGTCCCTCTGATCAGCAGAGGGCATAGAAGGTGGGCCGGGAGAGAGCAGGAGGGGCCTCGCCCCTTGGTGATGAGCAGCGGGCGACCGCATTGCACTGCTCATCACCCCGTCGGACGAGGATGACCGGGCACTACCCGAGCTCGGGAGGGGCGTGAGGGGCCTGCCGCGTAGGCGGGCATTCGCCGCTGGGGGTCTGGAAGTCAAGGTTGTGCCGGTTTCCCAGGCCCTCGCCAACAAGGCGAAGAGGGAGTGCCGCTGGGTTGTTTAGTGGGTATACCGATCGTGGGGAGTCCCACATACTCCGCCCGTCCCCCGACGGGAGGAGATGCCTAATTGCATTTTTCCCAGCGCAAAAAAAAAGTCGGAGGCCTTAGGGTGGCTTTAAAACTTCTGACATTAAGATAAGATAAGAATATTCTTTATTGTACCAGGAAAAACATTAATACAGAACATTAACAATAAATGACAATGATAACAATTAACATTAAGACTAGCCACTAGTCTTACAAGCCTCCACCAATCCGACTTGGCCCCCGTGGTGGAGTATGGCCTATACCTTCCTCAGGGAAGAGACCCGTGCCCCTTGGTGAGGATATAATGGCTTGATGATGAAATTGAAAGAAAGAAAGGAAGAAAAATGCTACTACGATTTCACAAATGTACGTAACTTGGATAATAAAGTCATAGGTACATGCCCGCACTGGGAATCAAACCTGGATCTTCCGCTTCCAAGACAATGGTTTACACACTAGGCTACCACCGCACTACCTCAGCACTTGAAATTTCCAATCCACGGCGAGCACACGTGGTAATTAATTTTTATTATTTTATTTTAGTGTATTAATGAAACTTGCAGCTTACTTTAAAAATAGCATATATTTGATTTTACTAAAAGCTAAAAATAAACTCCGTCTCATCATCATCTCCAATAAACTCCACTCTTAAACTCCATCCTCTCTCTCTGAGAGAAGGCCTAGGTGCATCTGTCTACCATGCGAGAGGTCCTGGGTCTAAATTTTGCTAATGCATTGTACTACAATGACAATTGCACGATTGCTCGATTTAATTTCAATGCCGTTGAAATCGACCCGCACATGCGTATTCGTAATTCTACGCGTCAAAGGAATTAAAAACATGCTACGTGACGTAGCCATGTAATTGTAATTGAACTATAACGCATTGACAGAATCGGAGCTCTGGGTTCGAAGTCCGGCTGGGGACAAAAAAACCCAGTTCTTGGATATTTAAATGTTTGTAACGTCGCTGTTTCTGGTTCCCACGACACAGGGTATCCCAGTGCGGGGCCAGAAGCAATGTATATGCCTGTATGTAAATCTTTTAAGGTTTGTACCTAGCCGTATAAAATATAGACTGCTCATAAGCAACATTCCCTATTCTACTCAGACTATACTCAGAAACTTACTCAGCTAAATAGGCATGTCGGCAAAAGACCTGAAATTGGCTGAATAGAGTCTTGTATCTGATATTGAAATAGGCAAGATTGTCGTGTAACATTCGCAATCAAACTGTTGCTACAACTAGCGCGGCGACCGGCGTAATTGCTTTCACCGAGTCGCTTATGTACTTGCAAGCAGGGAAATTGGGACGCTACACTGTACTTCGACAATAATAGTAGCAAAGATTTCCACGCAACTCAGCCTCAGTTTCTGAAAGAGTGTTCAAATGTAACAAAAGATTCATCTAAGATTAATTCAAAATACCGGCACGTGATTGGCTGAAATTAGCTTGACGTGAGATTAACATGAGATTTACATTTAATCGCTCTTCTAGAAACCGAGCGTCAATCTCTTGTAATGGTCCCAAGCTAGGATACGTAGTGCTATAAAAAAGACATTACAAACATCAATTACACACATATTTCCATGTTTGTAATGTCCTTGCCTAAATTTGTATAATAAGCTATTTGACATGTGAAAATAATAGTATTATTTATAAATAATTGCATAAATTATGGGTCTTAAAACAGCTTTAAGGCATTGTACTAAAAAAAATTGAGCATTTATCCAAAAACACAGATTTAAAATTGATAATTTTGTGTCTGTAGCAATTTTATCGAAAACGGCCTGGATTGGCTAAATCTATGGTGACGTGATGTCAGTAAATTTTGATAAATTAAAATACAAATTATAATAAAACATTAATTATGTAACATTAATATTAATTATTAATTGATATTTCCACAGAATTAAAGATATTCGGTGGAAATTAAACTCTATTTTGGTGGTAAACCGCTAGAACAACGTGGCAAAATAATACCAGTAGTACATATCTGGATCACTGAATTTAATGAAAAAAATGTACTTCGGTGGACTGCATCCTTAGACGGTTCAACTTCAAGACGGTAAAAAAAGGCGCGTGGGTTTTCGAGTGAAAAAGATAGGTAACTATATTATATGGAATATTGATAAAAGAAATAAAAATAAAGAAAGACACCTGTAAGCAAAGTAAATCACAGAAACGAAATACGTATAATACATGTAGTCTAAGGTGAATAAACACAGATAGGGTTGCCACAAAAGACAGCTGACTCAGCGTTGTGCTGAGGGTATAGGCTCTGATTTTCAGTGATGCGACTATAATAACTAACCGTTTTAGTCCGTGTTTTCATCATCATCATTCAGTCACAAGAAGTCCACTGCTGGACATAGGCCTCCTCCGTGGATTTCCAAAAAGACCGGTCGGAAGCGGCTTGCATCCAGCGTCTTCCCGCCACTTGGATGAGATCGTCTCTCCATCTTGTGGCTGGTCGTCCTACGCTCCTACGCTGCGCTTGCCGATATGTGGTCTCCATTCGAGAACTTTTCGGCCCCATCGGCCATCAGTTCTGCGTGCTATGTGCCCCGCCCACTGCCACTTCAACTTACTAATCCGCTGGGCTATGTCGACCACTTTCGTTCGTCTACGGACCTCATCATTTCTGACTCGGTCCCGTAGAGAAATTCCGAGCATAGCCCTCTCCATAGCTCGTTGCGTGACCTTGAGCTTTCTTATGAGGCCCATGGTAAGAGACCACGTTTCAGTGCCATAAGTCATCACTGGTAACACGCACTGGTTGTATAGTTTTGTTTTGAGGGATTGAGGTATGTTGGAGGAAAAGACTTTTCTGAGTTTCCCGAACGCTGCCCAGCCGAGTTGGATTCGACGATTGACCTCTTTCACGAAGTTGGACCGGCCTAATTGGACTGTATGTCCTAAGTAGACGTATTCGTCTACAACTTCGATAGTCGAGTTCCCCACTGTTATTGGGGTGGGCACAACACTGGCGTTCGACATGACCTTCGTTTTGTCCATGTTCATTTTAAGGCCCACCCGTTGGGAGACTCGACTGAGGTCTTCGAGCATTATGCCGAGGTCCTCCAGCGTCTCTGCCATGACTACAATATCGTCGGCAAATCGAAGGTGACTGATGTACTCGCCATTGATATTGATGCCGTGTTCCTGCCATTCCAGAAGCTTGAAGGCATCTTCCAGTCCGTTCGTGAACAGTTTCGGAGATATGACATCTCCTTGTCTCACGCCTCTTTTCAGTGGAATTGCCTCCGAATTCTGCTCCTGTACTCGGACCGACATGGTGGCGTTGTGGTACAAGCACTTCAGCACCTCGATGTACCGATAGTCAATATGGCAACGCTGGAGAGACTCGAGCACCGCCCATGTCTCGATCGAATCGAAGGCTTTCTCATAGTCCACAAACGATAAGCATAATGGCAAATTATACTCCTCAATCTTCTGTATAATTTGCCACAGCGTGTGGATGTGGTCTATGGTACTATAGCCCTTTCGGAAACCGGCTTGTTCGGGAGGCTGGAAGTCATCAACCTGCGTTCGAGACGATTCGTCAGGACCCTCGAGAAAAGCTTATAAACATGGCTCAGAAGCGAGATGGGTCGGTAGTTCTTCAATAGAGTGTTATCCCCTTTCTTGAAGAACAGCGTCACCACGCTTCTGTTCCATGCTTCTGGCGTTGTTCCTTCGAGCACGACGGAATTGAAGAGCCTCTGAAGGACTTTAAGTACCGGTGTTCCACCCGCTTTCAGAAGCTCTGAAGTAATTCCATCCTCCCCTGGTGCCTTGTTATTCTTAAGCTGTTTCAGGGCCATCCTAATCTCGTACAGGCTGATGTCCGGGATATCTTCGGTATAATGTCGGGTCAGTTTGGCTCTTGGGTCTTTGTGCAAACTGCTAACAGGTTTTGCGACTGAGGTGTATAGCTGTCCGTAGAAGCCCTCAATCTCCCTCAGTACCTCTGACTTTGTCGACGCTATACTGCCGTCCTCTCTTTTCAGCTTCGTCAGCTGAAAAGAGAGGACGGCTTCGAGCTGCCTATATGACTCAGCATCTCTGGAGGACTGCAGTTGCAACGAGCGACGTTTAGCCATGAGGTCGAGAGTATAGTTTGAGAGCTTTTGTGGTCTGCTCGCTCAGTTGGGTTTATAGAACATTGAGCTCACTGTACGAACAGTTTCTACAAACCTGTAATTGATCTCGTCCACCGATGCGGCGCTTTCTAGGCATTCGAAGCGATTTGACAATTCGAGTTGAAAGTTCTCGGGGTTTTGGATATATGCACGAGTAGGTCGGAGCGTGGACTTCATGAGACGGGACCTCTCAAGTTTGACATTGATATTCAATGTGCCTCTTACCATTCGGTGATCGCTTCCGATTTTCACCATGTTGATCACAGAGACATCATTGAATATCTGTCTCTTGGAGGTCAGGATGAAGTCTATCTCGTTTCTCGTGGAACCATCGGGACTCAACCAGGTCCACTTCCTGTGAGGTGGCTTCTGAAAGAAAGAGTTCATCATAAAGAGTCCCTCTTTCTCCAGGAAGTCGGCCAACCTCTGCCCCCTAGGGTTCCGTTGCCCATGACCAAATTGCCCCACTCTCATCTCGCCTTCGCTTCTTTTGCCCAGCTTCGCATTGAAGTCCCCCATGACCACATTAAAATAGGTCTCCGAGGTGTGTATGGCCCTACTAATGTCCTCATACATCGCCTCTACCTCCTCATCGGAGTGTGACGAGATCGGCGCGTATACCTGAATGACCTTCAGCGAATACCTCTTAGATATTCTGAGTATTAGGTATACCACCCTGCTCGACACACTATCGATGGCCAAAATGTAGTTTACGAGGGACTTGTGGACGAGAAATCCGACACCACCCTGGGACTGTCGCTCGCCCTCCCGGTAATAGAGCAGGTTACCGGATTTCAGGGTTATCGTGTCCTCGCCCTCTCGACGGACTTCAGATAACCTTAGGATATCCCAGTGTAACCTACCCATTTCCTCTTCCAGCTCAATTAGCTTTTCCTCATTGTGCGAATGTTGTGTGTTACCAGGGCCAGTCGTTTTCGCTGTTCGGGGTGGTAGCCGGATCTCTGCCGGAGATTCTTAGCACCCCTTGCTCCGCCGTTACCGTGGCCGCTACCGTAGCCAGGAATAGCGGAGCTGCCGGGGACTGGGGGCCTGGTTTTTTTATGTACTGCCATGAGGGTATTTAGTGCCCCCCCATCTCCGCCCGTGGGTGCAAAACCGGCAAAGGGACACATTACCAGGAGGTGGGCATACAACAAAGGGAGCCTTTAAGGATCTTTTCTTTTTGAGGTACGTTTTTAAAAATAAAGTCAGTGTTTCATTTCATTTTCGCAAAAAATATAAGTGCTCAATAAAACAACTCTTTATAAGTTCTTTCTAGGAACTAGTAGTCTACATAGTATCAGTTATTTTCGTGATACATGATTTTTTAGTTTGACTGCTGTCGTTCGAAATGAAGATCTTGACGAGCTTTATCATTTCTTTTAAAATGTAAATAATTTTTTATCTATCTTTTAGGATCTAGTATTGCGATGACGCCTGATGAAGCAAAAAGGTCAACCACATGTTTAATCATCATAAATATCGTACTATTTATTGTATTATGTATTCCGCCAAAAACGATCAAGATTACAAAGTCATGCTTTCACGTTCCTTTGACACATCAATAATGTTGCCTTATTAAAATAAAAAATAAAAATTCCAGGACACACTTTCGGTAGCCACACTCTATCTTCGTTTATCTGCTCGCAAGTGTGTAAACACTAAAGACAGTTCGGAACTTGTCCGGCAGTGTAGTGGCTCCAAATTCAAGGCACGTTCGAAATTCAACCCGCCGTTGTTTAAGTTTGACTAATTTCCTTATGGTGGTCAGTCAGAATCGATAATACTACTGGAATATGAATTGACGCAAAGCACGTATCTTAGAGTCAAAATTATGATGTTGAAAATGAATTATTTGACACTGTTGTTACATAAACTGAATAAATGAATATAGATATGATAGAATGTGCTTTTTTTACGTTGAGCAAAAATGTTTTTGAATCTTTGCTGAGGGAAAATATATTATTATGTACGATCAGCTTCTCTCTTCTGTTTGTATTTAAAACCTAGACCGACAGACGCTGCCATTCTGTTCTAACTTTTCAATGCGCCTGTTGTTAGGCTATTCGATGCACGTCCAACAAGTTTCGCTCAGAGTTTACTGGACGTTTATATTAAAATTCCTTTGTTACAGACGTCAAGTTTCTTCTCAAGTTAATTTAGTACAAGGGAAGAAAATTTTAAACGGCACTCGTATTTGTATTCGACAGAAGTCTGTTTGAGTTCAGACTCGACTTTGACTCAATTCTAGTTGAAAGGAGTCAGAGTTGAAATTGAGTCTGAAATAAACATTCAAGGGTTTTCTTTCACTTCTAGTAGTTCAAGTCATTCCTTGATTAATTTGTTTTTGAGCTGATTACTTGCATAGTAAGTATATAGTAATTTGTCCGGATCATGGCAAGTGGCAGTCCCTGGTCTCTGCCTACCCCTCTGGGATACATGCGTGTATGTATACTGTTGAAGTATAAAGTATATGATCTATGTTTACTTATATTGTGACACTTTTAAGTAAATGGTATCCTCAATGCCGACAAATCTGAATTATGACAAAATATGACTTTACTAATCTTGAGAAATATTTGTCTTGGTTTTAACGCATGGATCGCAAGACCATCGCAAATCTGTTTCGTCTGTACAAAAAGATAAATCGAATATTTTAATATTTGTTTTGTAGAAATGAGAAGATACCTAATTTATAAGCCGAGTACCAAATGAAAAAAATATTTGTGGGCTCTTGCGACATAACATTGGATCAACTTTAACGAACCTTAACCTCAAATCCTAAGACCACGTTTATCAAATTTCACTGCTTTTTTACCAATAAATTAACATGTTAAATTTTGCGAGCGAGACAGCATGTTTCACCTAAAACTAATTAATACTTTTTCGTTCAGAATTAGGTATTTGACAGGATGTCAAATGAGTTACTTTTAAAACGGAATTTTATATGAAAATAATTTATCAAATAATTTATTGTTGATAGTGTCAAATACCGTATTGCTTTTTAAAAGAGATTGTTTATATTTATGAGTTAAACTCTGAAGTAGAACAACAAGAGAGGCAAAAAGATGAGGGCTAAAAAATTATACAGACAATTTTGAAAGCACAGAAATTTCTTCAGATATTCGTGCGCAATACATAATCGTTCCACTAGCATTTTGCGGCAACTTGATTGCAATGTAGGATCATACCAGCGCCATCTAATGTCAGAAAAAAGAAACATTGCAACTATGTTGGTGACGTCGCTGTTTCTGGTTCCCATGACACAGGGTATCCTAGTGTGGGCCCAGAAGCAATGTATGTGCCTGTATGTGAATGTTTCTGTTTGTTTCATTTTTCTACCAACCTGCATGTTACAGATCTTGTAGCGGACAGGCTCGCCGCGACAGCCAGCCGGCGCGGAACAGGTCCTGAGCTGCCTAGAGACGCCCCCGTCGCAGGTCCTTGAACACAGGGACCACTCGGACCACTGGGACCAGCCACCAGATCGATCCTTGAGGGAGAGAAAGAGAGATAAAGAATTACTTTGTTACTTATACGTGCCACTGACGCCACTGATATAGGCCTTGTCTCTGAAGCCCAGTAGTTCGGGGCGACGAATTGGACTATGGTAGCTGGAGGCCTGGAGTGGCTCCTCGTTGCCGTAGCGACGGCACTTGGGATGGCCCAGCCAGCCCAAAGCAGGGTGCAGGGGAGCACTGGAAGTGTTCTAGCCAGTATCCGGTGCTCCCCACAAAGCACGGATGACCGGGGGGGTTTTAGTGGGTAAAAACCCCACATAACCCGGCTTCCCAGGATGATTTTTAATTGATGATGATAATTGAAGGATGATGATTAATTAATTAATGATTTTTATGGTGTTTTTCGTATTTGTTCTCATCGAGGCAACTGATAGATAGATAGGTAGATAACACTTTATTGCTCAACCAGGATACAGAGTTATTATAATTTTCTTATGTCTAAGTAATGGTATACAATTGGCGGTACATTATGAGTGAAAATTTAAACTGTTTTGCTATCATGGTTTTAGAGGTACAGCCTGGTGACAGACAGACAGACGAACAGTGGTCTTCGTAATAGGGAATACCCTTACCCATGGTGTATGGAACCCTAATGAAGAATATTCTAATTTAATCTAAACTTTCTCTACAGGTGTGTTTGATGTTCCCCGGGATGTCGGGTATCTTTTGAAGATTTCCTCCCCGTCAACAAAAAAAAAGAAAAGGCCTTGTCTCTGAATGAGAGTATAGGCTGAATTGACAAATGATCTGTAGCGCAGCGGTTAGCGCATCTGCCTACCATACGGGAGCTCCCGGGTTCGAAGCCCGGCTGGGGCCAAAAAACCCCAGGTCTTGGATGTTTGCATGTTTGTGATGTCGCTGTTTCTGGTTTCCACGATACAGCGTATCTTAGTGTGGGACCAGAAGGGACCTGTATATAAATATTTGTGTTTATATTTAAATAATTTCAAGCAATGAGGCGAGCACCTAATGTTTTCTCATGATTTTTATCATCACTGCTAACGAATAGTTTTGCTTCTTCAATGTACGTGACCGCTCGCAATATTCATAAGTCTGCTCTCACAACTCCGTGCACACTATATTTTTTGACATTTCTGCATCGCGCATGCAAAGTTTTTCGAATAAGATCGCATAAATATTAGGTCCGACAAACGACACTTGACCAGACATTTCCAAGTATACAATCTGCCAGGCGGGAACTTTAAATTCATAACAGAAGATATCTGCTTGATCACCCGACGTTTCTTAAGGGTATAGTCAACATTACATCTGGTTTCATCAAGGTTGCCTGGAAGAGATCACTTTTAGCGATAAGACCGCCAATTGTATACGACAAACTTAGATATATCGGGTGTCCCAAAACTCAACGTAAATCCGGAATTGGGTGAAAAGGCAAGTCATATTGGTAATCAGAAAAATACGTTTTTTTGAAAAAAGTTTGTTTTTTGTTTTGTACCTAACTCTGAATAATGCTTCTTTAAACTGTTAACAAAATTTGAAAACCAGCTGCTCCTCTTCCAAGCTGGAAGAATAGGAGACGCTTAAAAAAACTTACATAATTGCCCATTTTCAATTATATGTTTTGTTTTCATTATTTGTGTGTGAAATTTCTTGAATAATGCATTTAAAAAAATATATTGTACCAAAATAATATAAAAAACATTTTTTCATATTTTTCTGATAACCAGTATGACTTGCCTTTTCACCCGGTTCCGGCTTGGGGTTGAGTTTTGGGACACCCTGTATAAGGCTTCTAATGTATTTATTTCTTTCTGGTGTGTACAATAAAGAGTTCTAATCTAATCTATGCATCAACTTTCTAGTTTCCTAGTTTTCTACCTGACATTTCCGCGCTTCGCCTCAAAGTTGGGCCATTGTAGGTAGCAATCGCTAATTACTTTTCACTCACTAAGGTTTCCTCACAATGTTTACCTTCACAGTTGGCAAGTGCTATTGCTACCATATAACTTAACCAATGTACGTACTTAGAAAACCAAGTCTTTGATACATGCAACAAAAATGTAAAGGTTGACTTACTGTCGACGTACGTACACAGGCACAGGCACAGGCTTTATCAAAAAGAGAGTAAAATACCTTAATGACCACAAAATGAACAAACACCCAAGACCTGTTCTCTTGGTCTATACCTTACGTTATGTAATAAGGTACCTACGATGCCGCTTCATCATCAACCCATTATGTCCCCACCGAGGGACACGGGTCTCTTACCTGAGGAAGGTATAGGCCTCACTCCACCACGGGGGTCAAGTCCGGATTGGTGGAGGCTTGTAAGACTAGTGGCTAGTCTTACTGTCAGAAGTTTGCAAGCCGCCTTAGTAAGGCCGCTGACTTGGCTTAACGACTGCCATCTATCGACGGCAGGTGGCACCAATTGATTAACGAGCCTTGTGACACACAGAACCACTCAGAGAAATTCCATTAGCGTTAGTCATAGATGGTCACCCATCCATGCACTGAACACGCCCAATGTTGCTTAACATTCGTGATCGTTTAATATTACTCAGGCAGCCGGGGCTACGAGCGAGCGTTGCCGCTGATCGATAAATAACAGTCCCATATTTTTAAATTCTTAAAATATTAATTGCGATTTCCCTTTAAAAAATGTGATAACTAACTAACTATTTCATCAATTTCAAACTCCTCGTAAGGTTTGCAACGCCGCAGGTCAGGCTTCTCAATGTCTTCCTTCATCATTAAAAAGAGTGTTAATGCCACTACAAATTCACCTTGAAAACAAAGCTGCCATATACTGGGAATCAAATCCACGCCCTCACTTATACAAGGTACGAGTTGTAGCGATACGCTTCCAACGTTTTAAGCTCTGAAAAAGCTTTGAGTAAACCAAAAATGAAAGCGAAATATCCGCTTCCCCTTCTAAAAAACGCGCTAACGCAAACAGACCGTGCTGAACTAGATTTGGAGTTCTGAAAAGAATTTTGCGTTCGTCACAATATCGCGACAGAAAAATACGGATTGAAACAACTGTAAAAAAGAAAACTGAAAAACCCGACTGCTCAACCTTTGACCGAGGAATTGGGATAACTCTTAAAAGACATGTCGGTTAGGTTAGGTATCTCTCGCTTACAAGGATTCACAAGGGTTTTAATTAAGTTATTAAAACATATCAATAAAGAGTCAACATGATCTAAATTATCATACATCATATTTTAATGGTCTGGCAAAGTGATTATTTTTACCTACTTAAGATAAAACGCCCGTAACCCTGGCCGCCTGAGTGATCTTAAACGATCACGAAGGTTAAGCAACATAAGGCGCGTTCAGTGCGTGAATGGGTTAAGGTTCTATGACATTTTTTCGAGCCGTCCCGTGCTTCGCAAGGCATGTTAAGCAGTTGGTGCCGACTGCCGTCGATAGATGGCAGTCGTTAAGCCAAGTCAGAGGCCTTTGGGCGGCTTGAAAACTTCTAACAGTAAGACCAGCCACTAGTCTTACAAGCCTCTACCAATCCGGATCTGCCCCCCGTGGTGGAGTATGGCCTATACCTCCCACAGGGAAGAGACCCGTGCCCCTCAGTGAGGACATAATGGGTTGATGATGACTTGCGTACCTTAGACCTCTTGGTCAAATTAATGTTAAAGCGATTGGCCTCCACGGTGCAGGTTTACCCCAGTGTGGAGACTTCAGTAAATTAGACTCGTGTTAACCTCTTAAGTCCTGACCTTGAAAAAAACAATGGTTTTTTATTGTTATTTTCTAACGCTTTCACAATAATTATAAATTGCAAGGAAGCACATTCAATGGAAGACGTTAAAATTATATTATTTTTGTGAAAATAAACATTAGGTCGACCTATTGGTAGAACAAAGTTCTATTTGCGAAATCTGTACTTTCCAGGAGAGTGAATTGAAGTTTAGCGCTCACTAATTCAGCCGTATCTTCACAGCGGTTATACTTAGAGTTTTGATTTTGGGATATGTGTTTAGGAATATGCGTTCTAAGGCAATAGTCTATATTTTTTGCGATTCTAATGATTATTTCCTAAATTAAGGGGTTGCATGTGATTATGCGACGTTTTTTTACGAATGCCCTAGTACTAGTCCTTGTCACACATGATTATAGAACGCTGTTTTAGGGAAAGTCACTTGAAAAATATTGTTCTTTATGCAGATAAGGCCATGTTCTCAAAATATTTAAGTAACATTTTGATTCTATCTGATTTTTTATTAGTAAAAAAATAAAAATTAAATGCTTATGTTATACCAAAATAATGTTTTATTGCAAGAAATGTTAACATAGCTCAAGTTATGAAAATAACATACTTCAAAAACATATTTAAGGATATTTTAAGAATTTTTGTAATAAGCAACATAATATTTTTATAAATTTACAGCTGGTGAAAAATACTGCACTGTATGGAATTGGTACATTTTTTTATCATAGGTACGTAATATAACGTCAATCAGGTTTTAATTTTGACAACATGACATACAAAATCAATTTTGTAAATATTAAGATTTCTTGTTGGTAGGCATCCATAGGAAAAAATGGGATATTATTGGCTTAATTCTAGGTGTATGTCTATTAGACTTATTAGGTTGGGGACACCACAAATGCAAGATCACATTTTATTTATAAGCAAAGCGAAAAAAAGCATTGACACAACATTAACACCATCTTATATCTAAATAGTCTAGATGGTATGACTATCAGACTTAGTTTTTAAGAACATTACTACATAGGTATATTTAGCGCAAAATCACTTTTACTTATTATCAAATAATCAAATCAAATCAAATAATGTTTATTTATGTAAGGAATAATACACAATGTCAGATAAAAATGGTACTTAGATATTAAAAAGTAAAATTTTGTGTAAACAACAAGAGTAATGGTGACCCCACACTAGGCATGGCCTGTATCGTGGGCGTTCATGTTCATTATAATGAACATTCCAATCGCTTGTATCCTGGGCTGCCCGAGTGATCTTAAACGATCGCTAATGTTAAGCAACATCGTGCGCGTTCAGTCAACACTAGTGGCATTTTTCCGAGCGGTTCCGTGATTCACAAGGCACGTTTAGCACTTGGTGCTGGCAGCCGTCGATAGATGGCAGTCGTTAAGCCAAGTCAGAGGTCTCAGGGAGGCTTGAAAACTTCTGACAGTAAGATCAATCACTAGTCTTACAAACCTCCTCCAATCCGGACTTGGCCCCCGTGGTGGAGTATGGCCTATACTCCACCACGGGTTGATGCTAATGTTGACAATGAACATAAAAAAAGCTTAGAAAGTTTAACGATTTGTATAATCGGCGAAAACCGAAGCCTACTCTAGAGCCCGAGGTATATTCTAAAAGCTAACAGGCTGTAATGTACTTGTCAGACTAGTGATGTGAAGGCTTTTTATCAAATTTAGTAAAAAATATTATTAACTATGTTGGTTTGGTAGTGGTAAGGGAAACTAATGTAAGTGTCTTGGTGACTATTAGGTTTGTCACAATTCCAATACCTAATTGTCGTCTCGTTTTGGGTGTATTTAACCACACTAGACTGCTTTTCTTAACTTTTTGAAGCATTGGTATCTCTGTTCATGAAAGTTTTTTTCGCAACAATGATATCGGCAACTGCATGGCGAACCCAAAGTCTTCTCATCAACCACCTTGCCACTCTTGGAGACGTCCTATTTACCAATATTTTTGAGATATGTTCTCTTCGCAGCTAACCACTCTGAAATGCTTTTACGTAGGTATCTTACTTGTCTATTCGGTGTTTGTGACTATGCATCTTCAATGAATTCACAAGGGCCAGACGTATTTGCTCCTGATGCCGAAGATGATTGAGTCCAGTGCTCACAATTATGCACAGGCCAGAAAACTTCATGAAAATCGTTATGCGAGTTCACCGGAGAAGCCACAGGGGTTGGAATATTAAATTCATCGCTGGTTGTGTTTGAAAGAGGTTCAAACTCTTCTGGAGTAAATGCAGGCGAATTTTCAAAACTGGCCGGTACGTCGAAGTCTAAGGGCGTTAACTAGTTCTTCCTGAGGAGGACCTGCAATTGGTGTTTGATTATCCAAAGTCGTGTTAGATATAGTGAGAACCGAAAGGTCGCGGCTGTCTGTGTGCATAGATGCTGGGCTTGAGTGACTGACTGCTCCGTTTGGAGTTACCTCGCCAAACACGTTGGCGAAACAGAGGTAACTCCTACCGGTGCATCCAGTCACTTAATCCCATCCAAGGTAGTATGAGGACGTGAGTCGCGCGCGACAACGTCAAAAGTCGCGAGAATTCGACAGTTAATGTACTGGAAAGTCGCGACTTTTGACGTTGTCGCGCGCGACTCGCGTCCTCATACTACCTTTGCATATTGAAGCATGCCTATTTCTGCTTGGGGTGGCACAGTTGAAGGTGGTAAAGCTCAGAGTACGAGTATTTGCGTTATTTTCAGATGTAATTGTGGACTACCACAATTACATCTGAAAAGAACGCAAATACTCTTAAATTAAAAATAAGTAGCGACTGTTAAACATATTAATCAAAAATAAAATATAGTTTTACAGTGTTTTTATGGTTTTTTTCAGTTGGAAGAAAGTCACATCGTAGTTTTTTCCAAAGAACAAATGCCTATATCCACTTAAGACCCAAAATGCATATTTGTTTTCCCACGAACAAAGACGCATATTCAGAACGAACTGCGTTAATTAATTTCATATCCAACGAATAAAGAACTAAGCTCAATAAGGCCATGAAATTTAATGAATACTACCTTTCATAACTTACATTACTAAATAAAAAAACAACATAAACTGCCTTGTCTCAATGATATTTAATTAAAAGTATAATTTCCGCTGAACAAAGTTATATGTGCACGTGGGACGCTTCATTTACACTAACCGGTTTTGACACCTACATTTCAATAAAAATCAATGAATAATAATACAGACCTTTAACGTTGGAACTATACCATATTTACCATTAAATAAAACAGTTGCCTTACCTGGTATAACGGATTTTTTACTGTTTTCATCTCCAACTGAATTTTGCACCGGCGATTTATCCACTTTATTTGGACTTAATACTAAGCTTAACATTTTTCTCGACCGTGCAATATTCATTTTAAATTGATTTTTTAGTAAATATTGCCCAAATAATCTTTAAATCTAAAATCGCAATGGTAACAATCGCGCATTCATCTTTCGGCCGAACATAGACGCAACTGATCATAGAACACCTCGTGCGCGCGGGTACCGACAAAAAACAATAGCTCTTGTGATCATGGAACGTTGTTTTACGGAGGGAAAATTTAAATGGGACGTTGTTCTACCGATATCTCCTAAGTTACTAAGCCAATTTTTTTTAAATAATTACATGTGATAGCAGGAGTCAATCTAAACGTAAATAACCAATAAAAAGAGTTTTGGTCTATGTTCACATAATTATAACATTGTTCTACCAATAGGTCGAGGTATTTGTACTTATCATCTGCCCATGGGTTTTGCCATGAACTCTTATGCAGGTAAGTACCTACATCTTTTTTTCGTATAGCCTAGGTCACATGCAAAATAATGCTAAGCCCATTGAGTATTTAAGTATCACGAGAGCATATAGAAACAGATATACACAAAATATAAAAACGAGCTAGACACGTAATGCCTATGTTGACTTCCCCGTAGTCGGATAAAAAATACCTATGCATTTCACACGATCCACTGGAGTGTCAGAAGGACTCTTCAAAAACTGGCGCTAACAACATTTGAAAAAGTGGTTTACTTCCCGGAAGATAACTCGAAAATATTAAATTAAAACAATTAATGCGACACTACATGTTCTCTTAGCTTCGTTCCGTAAACACGTCATTAATAAATGAAATAAAAGACAATTCCCATTCGTGCCCCAAGAGTATACTTTAAGTTACAGACTTAAAGTATGCATAAATGATTTTATTGAAAATAAAAAAAAATACTATATATAAATAAAACCTGTAAAAGCTGCAAATATAAAATATTTTTTTTAATTCAAAATATCGACTTTATAACCTACGAATCTGCTAAAATTTTGTATTAGTTTTTTTAAGGGTACCTATGGTATCTATTATATCTTCAGTCACACTTCTGTAGCATAAAAAAATGTTTTCCATACAAAAAAGTTATGATAAAATAGGGTTATTGTAAAATAGAAAGCTTTTGTTATGGTATGTTTGTACCCTTATAACTTAGGAGATAGTTCATGTTCTATAATTTCAAGAGTACAAATTATAACCTAGATATATAATTCATTTGTGTAACTGAAAAAAATCTGGTGGGGTATGGCGTCATAGAAATCTTGTCACTCTCCTTTCGTTCCTTCCTCGTGGTCTAACTTAGTGTCAAACTGATTTGACTACGAGGAATTTTAACATTCTTCGTGCTCAAACTGTAACTATATCGTCTATAACATATCCAAAATTTTGAATATCCAGTTTTTTACACCAAAGGTTTCAAAATACAGTCTATTTTTTTTTACTATCTAGTGCAATGTACGAATATCTCGAACACTCCTTTTATTGATTTTTTAATTACTAAAAACCATTACAGCCTAAAAGATCAAAACTATGATTGCCAATTACTCGAGTATAGTAATTTTTGAAATGTTCTAGTACTGTCTCCGGTAGACGATATAACCTCTTTGAACATACTGTATACGATGTAATCTTATTGTACAGGGAAAAATAAACTAAAATAACTGTACATTTTTATTTCGAAGACCTCTTTGGCGCAGTGGTTAGCGCAGCCCTGCCATGCGAGAGGTCCCGGGTTCGAATCCCGGCTGGGGACAAAAAAAAGAAACCCAGGTCTTGGATGTTTACATGTTTGTGACGTCGCTGTTTCTGGTTCCCACTAAAAAAAAAATTCAACAGGGTGTAATTTTTTAATAAATTTAACAGTTTGCCAGCCAAGAATGTTGAAATTCCTCGTGGTCAAATCAATCATGGATGGGATTCCGTGCTTCGCAAGGTACGTTAAGCAGTTGGTGCCGGCTGCCGTCGATAGATGGCAGTCGTTAAGCCAAGTCAGAGGCCTTTAGGGGCGGCTTGAAAACTTCTGACAGTAAGACCAGCCACTAGTCTTGCAAGCCTCCACCAATCCGGACTTGGCCCCCGTGGTGGAGTATGGAATATACCTTCCTCAGGGAAGTGCCCCTCAGTGGGGACATAATGGGTTGATGATGATGAAATCAGTTTGACTACTAAGTTTGACCACGAGAAAGGAAGGATCATTTGCCTCAGCATCACATACTGAGCAATTCGGGCTATTTATTTTTTTCATTAGAAAGCAAAATTTATTCACTGGACGCTAAATAAATCATCTCATAACGTAGATGCAAGGTTCAAAATTTTCAAATCGAACTTCACTTAGATTCTGTTAATGGATTGTAGAACAATTATAACTGCATGAAGGAGGCGATTTAGTTTCATCGCCGCTTCAAGTCAATGTGCGCACACATATCGAACCTTCTAAGCGTCAGTGGTATGAAAAAAACACGTCACGTGACCCGACCGTGCATCTGTCATCGTACTACAATGCTTTGACAGAATCGAGACCCTGATCTGATAAATACACTCTCCGGGTGCATGCGTGAGCAATTACTTGGAAAGCTGGTCCGTCCGTCCATCTATATTGGCGCAACAGCTCAATGGCTTTTAGGGCTTTTGCCTATACGCCATCACAGATACTAACCCAGTGAAACTTATAACTATGACGTTCTGTAAGTATAAGCATTTTGTTTTTATTATCAACAACAATAAGTGAATTGACAGGATGTCAAAAAATTATACAGTTACTATATGAAGTATTTATTAAAGGCGCTTATTGCGACTATTTAAATATATTACATTAGTTCGTTAATCCACTAAATTTTTTGTCGAAATGTTCCTTGTAAGCATGCAAATTGTAAAATCGTGCTGTTGTTTTATGATTGTGTGTTTTGTCTTTGAAATAAAGCATTTCTATCTATTATATTCTATTATTTACTAAGTATACTCTCATTAGCTTAATACGTCAGTAAAATCAGTAAAAAATGCTTAGTGTATTTATAAATAAATAAACATATGAAAAATAACAAACACGTTCAATTATAAACTCGTTTTAATGACTGCCTCATTTGTCGAGCCGTTAAGGTACTCGGTTACCAAGAAAGAACCCACGACGGGTTCTTTTTCTACTGGATACGCCTTACATTTGTACAAAAAGCCTCGATGTGGGTGTTTTTTTTTTTTGCGCCAAAAAACTTAGAGCCAACCTTACAGGGGATTCCTATTGCGTTAACCAGTTTCAGAGTTAATATAAAACTTAATCTTATAAAATTTTATCTATTTACAACTCATTATTACTATAACACAACACAAAAAGAGTTACTTTTGTGAATTCATTTAGAGAACAGAAAAATATATCTGTAATCTCTGCGACTCGGTTTAAAGTATTTATGTTTGTGATGTCCTTGCCTGGTTACCATATCACGTGGTATCCAAGTATGTTAACAGGTCAAGCGATTGTATTGTGTGGATTTTATTCGATTTTTAGTTTTAATTGTATCCCAGAGGGGTAGGCAGAGGCCAGGGACTGCCACCTGCCACGATCCTGACAAATCACTTTCGCTTCATTGACATTCATTAGCCGTTGCATGCACATGCCTGGGATACAGGAGTTAGCTTATGTATGTATGTATGTTTGTTTCTAATTTTTATTGGTACTGCAACTTTTAAAACAAATTGTCAATGTAAACCCATAATATTTATTACTAAAATACAGGTCTTTTAGGGGTTATACTCAATTTTACAGGTACATATTTTAGCCCTCCGTTCAACAACCCCGAAGTAAGTTATTCAGCACTGAACTATTTACGTGTTTGTGGTGTTGCTGTTTCTGGTTCCCACGACACAAGGTATCCTTGTAATGAGCCTGAAGCAATGTAAAGTACCTGTATGTAAATGTTTGTTTTGAAAGCACTATTAAAAGTTGACGCTAGCCTCCAGTGATTGAAATACATAAATAAAGTGCAATAAAATGTTCTCTATCTATCTATAAACATTAGAAGGCCACTGTTTCATCATTAATTTTGCGTATGGGAAATATCCCAATGAAAGCCCAGTGAACCAAATAGAATAATGCAGGTATCGACCCTAGCGTGAAAGCTTGAAAGAGTTTCCGTATTCATTTGATTGGGGAGTTTTGGACAAAGCTAGTTTTATTTTGTTTGACATTGCACATTGTGTTTGAAATGCTATAATCAAACGATCTTGGTGTTGGAACTATTTTCGCCGCGGAGTTCTTTTGTAAATGTAGCTAAAAAAAAGAAAGATGGTTTGTTTGTTCTTAAGTAAAAACTTGTGCTATACTCACTTTCTGAGAGAAGACCGGTGCCCTATGAGACGTCTAAAGATTTCGTCATTCATGGTCATACAAAAATTAGTTCCACCTGGGTAACCTAGCTTTGGTCATGTAGCGTCATCAAGCCATAGAGTCTAACCGCCTGTTTTTTGTTCGCTAACAATCTATCAATGTACAGTCGACAGCCCGTCAATCTTCACATTTTAGTTGCAAAGTCGCCCGTAATGCAACGGAGTAGAGTACATGGGTGTATACCATGATGTGCTGTCGACTGTACCTACTGTTAACAGCTTTCAAATGTTTTTTTTAACACACTTTGTTATTAGAACTGAAAACTAGGGTTAGTGCTCGTATAGTTTTCGATAGAGTTATAGGTGTAAGTACTCAATAGTTGTTTACTTTTATTGGGCCACCTACAAAGCAATAGCAGAACAATATTATTTCAATGGTACCCGGTCAAATTAAATATGACTCTATTTTATCACTATGTACTTTAGAGACGCATCCCCTTTTAGTTGTGTGTGTGTGTGTGTGTGTGTGTGTGTGGGTGTGTGTGTGTGTATGTGTACGTGCGTGCGTGCTTACGTGTGTTCATGTATGTGTGTGTGTCTGTGTGAAAGTGTGTTGGGGGTGTGCTTTGACTAAAAATTAAATCTAGAGAAATTCATCTTTCGCTCCCAAAGTCATAATAAGTTACTCATGTCATCTTATCTCACATTATATCAACTCATCTGATCTACACACACCTTATCTAATCTTGGCCAGCTACAGAAGTCTGCCCTCTGAGTATATTTTTCTTGTTACGTAATAAAGGCAAAGTTTTCGCGTGGTGTATAAGGAAGAGATTTCGCGCAGGCTCGTGCCGCGTTTGCATTCAGCTGAGCAGAATATCTAATGAGATGGTTTCGGAGTGACAGACAATTGGAAAAATAGTTATCCACTTAACGGGTGTAATCGAGTTAATTCATAAAATTTTTTTTTATATTTAATTTATTTATTTATTCAGTTTGGAGGATCCTCAGCTTGAACTTACAATGTAACAATATAATATCTAGTATAGAATCGCTCGTAGCCTGGGCTGCCTGAGTAATCTTGAACGATCACTAAGGTTAAGCAAAATACGGCGCGTTCAGTCCATGGATGGGTCACCGTCTATGACTAACACTAGTGGCATTTTTTCCGAGTGATTCCGTGCTTCGCAAGGCACGTTAAGCAGTTGGTGCCGGCTGCCATCGATAGATGGCAGTCGTTAAGCCAAGTCAGAGGCCTTAGGGCGGCTTGAAAACTTCTGACAGTAAGACCAGCCACTAGTCTTACAAGCGGAGGCTTGCTTGTCCACCAATCCGGACTTGGCCCCCGTGGTGGAGTATGGCCTATACCTTCCTCAGGGAAGAGACCCGTGCCCCTCGGTGGGGACATAATGGGTTGATGTTGATGAAAATAATATCTAGGTGTATTAGGTACATCAACTTGTACATTATGATGATGACTTGTACATTATATAGCCTATGTACAAGTGAAGGATACAGACCTTCCTTAGAAAGAGAGTATGGTATTACAATGCGTACCCACCGCACTGTGTGAACAGCAAGACCCTCAGGTTTCTTCACAATATTTTCCTTCAAAATTAGCGACTGGGAATGCTACTCCGTAGTAGCAATGAAATTCTCAATTCCAAAACCCGCTCTTAATCTCCTTAGTCTTGACTTTGAAAATAACAATAGCAATAACATAACACGTCTTTGTCAAATGTATCTGAGTTAGCTGCGTAAAAAGCTACTGGAGATGTCAAACTAAAACCACCTTGTAAAGTAGGTATTTGCCTCATTGGCCAAACAAACGCTACACCGAGATATTATATTTTTTGGTAGAAACAATTTTTTTCACTTACGCCTTTGACAGTTGTGGATTGAGACAAGTATCCCTGATATCAACGGGAACAGGCAGATGAAATGAAAAGGCGTTTATTAATAATCGTTTGCGCGTTCGTCATAAATAAAAATAAACTAATTTCGCATGTTCAAACAAAGCCATGACAGAGAGAACAAGAATTAAAAAGAAAACAAAAGAATATAGTTTTTTTTCTTCAATAAAAAAAGGAAACTGCCTGCGCGCCGCTCTATATATATATTTTTTTAAATATTGTTATAGGGCCAGTACGCTGCGCTGGCCAGCATGCAGTATTGAACAAGACGCTTGTTGCTATCGATAGTTGTGCCAAAAAGGTTGATACAACCAAATAGAGCGTTTTACTGTCTGCAAAATTAACACGGAGCAATCCGGCTTTTTGTCAGATTTCTGAAAACCATGTCATATTTTTGTTGGTGTTCATGAAGTCCTCGAAAAGTGGTCATTTTAAATTCTTTCGTGTATTTCTTCTAAAAAAGGCAAACGAAAATTTACTTTTGAAATAAGCCGCTAAAACGCTATCTAGGGCAATATGGCGGTGATCAGGAATTATGACGTCATCGTCATCAAACAAAACAATTAACGTAAGAGCAACATGAATGACAGACGCCATATGCCGACTGCTAAATCAAACTTTACCCTGGTTTTTTTATTAAAATAATCTTGTTTTTTTAGTTAAAATTTTAAAAGCCGTTAAAAGCGGTTTTAAGACGTAATAATAAGTACGTATAAATAATACTGTTTTGTTCACACTATCAAATTGCCTATTTACATAAGCACATAAGTATGTCCGATTCTACATTCCGTTCGGTTCTCTGGTGTACACACCTACATACATACAAGTCAAAAACATTACCTTCGTTTAGGGTTCCGCCGCAGTCGGGTAAGAAACGTGACGGAAAAGATGAGGGCTGTGTGTACAGCATTATTTAAATAGAACAATCGTTTTCTCTCAGCTTTTTCCCGCTCAAAGGCTTCAGCGAACGCAAACGCCGACTTTGCTCGCCTCTCCTTTAATTTCCAAACGTATTGTGTATTGCTGCCTCTCGTTCGTTTAAATTGTTTCTTTCGCGCTATTTTCTGAGTTTTTGTTTGTTTTATCCGTTGCCCCCCTATTTTGTTCTCTGCCCTCGTCGCCGGTTGTGGACCGGCCGGACCGACAGACTCGCACTTAGTAAATAAATATCTTACCCCTCTGGGATACAGGCGTGAGCTTATTTATGTACCTATCTTTCTTCTATCTAATATATAAAATTCTCGTGTCTCAATGTTAGTGCGCATACTCCTCCTAAATGGCTTGGCCGATTTCGATGGAATTTTATAAGTACAATCGGTAGGTCTGAGAGTATGTTGTTATCTATTCCCCTTTCTGGCAAAACAACGTTTGTCGGGTCAGCTAGTGTATGTAACTCTAAGCTTCGTTCCGTATTTAATAAACACATTTTTTGTTATACATTACACAGTTGTAATAATAATTAACAGAGTATGTAGTTATACTTTTTTTTTCAAAATGTCAAGTTGTTGCACCAAATAATAAATAAAAAATACTTATTTTATGCTAAAAGGAAATTACAGAGATGACCTAAGAATACAGACAGCCTTCTTTTTAACAGTGACCTCTTCCAGACAACTTTTGAACTGGATTAAAGGTATATGTGTGGACTTGTTTTTTCTTCAGGGTAAATATCAATGGGTCAATCGGGTCTATGACCAAATTTTGTAGAGGAGAACAAAAAAACTCGAGTGTTTCTTAAGAAGTGGAGTCTTTACAAAATAGCCGTTGATTCCCGAAGGAAAGAAGCCTTCCGCTTCATTAGGCAGGTGTAAACTAGGTTTTTACTGTATTAAAGGAGGTACAAAACTTCTTTTGCGTAGCCTTCATTATCTCCTGACGCCTTGTACAACTGTACAACCTTGTTTCTTGTACAACTAAATCACATTATAGAAACGCGACGCGATCCGACGCAACGTGGCGCGTGTTGAGTCAAATCAAATCAGAATCATATTAAGGTGGAAACACATCATTGACGACTAGTCGTGCAATAAAGAAAAATTTTTAAATATTTAAATTCATAGATAAGCTTCATCTAACGACTAAGTATTTGAATCGGGCAAAACACTTGAAATACATTAGCAAAAGAAAATAATAAAAAGTCACATTATATTACAACTAATTACACACACACACACACACACACAAAACAAATAAAATAAAATCAGTCAATCAAACCACGCCGTGACATATCCGACCCAAAGGTTCCCATAACGCTGGCAGCATTACCGCGCTGCACTGCCAGGGAGATCCGTTGCATCAAATATGCCCCAGAGCGGTAGTCCAAGCCACGGTTCCTCAGACGATACCCTATCTCTTTAATAAAGGCTTTCCCCTGAAAACCCCAGATCCCAGTGGTTTCTCAAGCCAGGGCACAGTGTTTTTTTAGCCCCAAAAAAGTGACATCCTCAGTTTATTGCTCTAATTGATTCAGCTATGTGTTTAAACGACACGAGTAGAACTCCCAGGAGTCCAATGATCATAGTTTTTTTTTTAAATCAAAAAGTTTTCGTTACCTATGTAGTAATAAAATAAGAAAAAAAATCCTGTTAAAAATCTATGAAGATTTGAATGATCGTTGTGTTTTGGGTGTTTAGAGCTATTAGAGGCACATATTTAAGAGCTATTAATTTGTTGAAACTTTGCCTAATAACGAAGCAATAACTGTTTTCATAGTTTTTGGTTTTTATTTTTTATTTATTTTTAGACTTTGAAATAGAGCCTCTGGCACCTACGATAAAATTTGCACGATCTAACAACGCAGTTTTTTGGAGATATGATTTAATTTGTTTCCAAGTTCAAATATGCAAGTCAGGGTTGTCACAAAGGTCTATTTCATTTACACTTTGTGACTTGTTTACGATTTTTTTTTATCATGGCTTAAAGTTGTCAGATTTTTTGTTTTTGTAAGTACCTAGGTACTTAACCACTTTTTTAGGGTTTCGTAAATAAAGGGTGCCGGACGGGTCCTATTATTCTGCCTCCGATGTTTGTCTATCGGTCTGTTCGTCAGTCGGTCTGCCCGACCATCAAAGGTTGTATCTTTGAAACCTTAATAGGTAGCCACTTTAAAAGGTTTACAACATGTTTTCTATGGCGAATTACTTATAGAGTGATAAAAATAAGAGGGTCTCTATACAACAATCGTGTTTATTTGCAGGTTTTGGTTTTTGCTCTTGCTTTTGATCTTAAAAACGTAGATACATGTTGTTGTCAAAGTAAGTGTGATTGTAGGGCTTATATTTTATGTGATATAATTACACATAATAAGAAATGATTAAGTGCAAATGCTCGTAGCCTGGGCTGCCTGGGTGATCATAAACGATCACCAAGGTTAAGCAACATACGGCGCGTTCAGTCCATGGATGGGTCACCGTCTTTGACTAACGCTAGTGGCATTTTTCCGAGCGGTTCCGTCTTCGCAAGGCACGTTAAGCAGTTGGTGCCGGCTGCCGTCGATAGATGGCAGTCGTTAAGCCAAGCCGATAGGTGGGAGGCCTTAGGGCGGCTTGAAAAACTTCGGACAGTAAGACCAGCCACTAGTCTTACAAGCCTCCACCAACCCGGACTTGGCCCCCGTGGTGGAGTATGGCCCATACCTCAGGGAAGAGACCCGTGCCCCTTGGTGGGGACATAATGGGTTGATGATGAAGTGCAACTGTGACTCACGCATTTTGGGGTCCGTACAAATAGTGTTTTTTTTTCAAACCCTTAAGTATTAGGCTCAAAAACTTAGGTGGTGATGATGATGATGATGATGATTACGATGATGATGATGATTATGATGATGATGACGATGACGACGACGACGATGATGATGATGATTTTATTCCTACGAAGGTCACGAAAACTTTTTGATTTAAAAAAAAAAACTATGATCATTGGACTCCTGGGAGTTCTACTCGTGTCATTTAAACACATAGCTGAATCAATTAGAGCGATAAACTGAGGATGTCACTTTTTTGGGGCTAAAGAAACACTGCAGGGGGACGAAAAAATAACTGCCCATCAACTGGCTGTAGGACTAAGTGCGATTAGATTGGATTAGATTAGAGCTCTTTATTTAAATTTAGTTGCTACTGTTATTGTTTTTATTTATAGAAAAAAATAAGTGCGTCTATTAAATATTATAACAAAACAAATAAAACAACAACAACAAGATTTTAATCTTAAACAACAATCTATTAAACTAATCTACTAGAAACTAAATCATATAAATAATACTTAAATAATAAAACTAATATAAACTAATTTCTAATTAGTTGCTACTTAGCTAAATTCTTAAGTCAGAAACTGACCCTTAGAAAATAAAGCGTAATTATAAAGTAGAAACTGAAGATGTTCATCAAATTTAGTTTGCCCCATTACAGATACTTTTAGTTACACTTTCATCAGTTTATTTTCCCGCCACAATTTAGTCTCTCAGACATGCAGATTGTAGGCTTCATCGCGTCACGACGAACTTTACCACTTTTGTGAATAATTAATGTGTGTTTGAGCATTGAACCAAGCAATGCAAAGCCGTCTGCAATTTAAACCCGACAAATGCGAGCTCAAGACAAAGGCGGGAGGGTTCCGTAAATGAGTGAGTGCCAATTTCACCGTTCGCAGTTTACCATTAATCTGTGGTCAATGCTCTACATGTGTGTATAGAGCTATTCGCTTCATTTCGGAATCAGGTATGTGGCTGTGTGAAATTGGGTCTTAACTAATATGACGAATTAGTGAATAATTATGACGACTTCTGTGGCGCAGTGGTTAGCGCATCCTGCCTACCATGCGAGAGGTCCCGGGTTCGTATCCCGGCTGGGGACAAAAAAAAACGAAACCCAGTTCTTGGATGTTTACATGTTTGTGACGTTGCTGTTTCTGGTTCCCACGACACAGGGTATCCTAGTGTGGGACCAGAAGCAATGTATTTACTTGTATGTAAATGTTATGTTAATGGATTGTGTAAAAAAGAAGTAAAATCTTCGGAACGAAGAACTTGCACAAAAAATGTGTTGCCGACCGACCAATCAATCTTTTTTATGTTTTTACTTCTGTTATTTTTCTTTTTTTCCGTTTTCGTTATAGATATGTCTTATTTTTAAATGAAGTAACGACTATGTCAAGGCCATTCGGAGAGAAATGTATTCGTGTACGGCTAGCCCATACAGATGAAATAAAAGATTCATAAGAGTTACGTGCTCATTGTTCAGGTTTTTATTAGAAAAAGTATTAATCTTAAAAGTAATTAGTGAGATTAATACACTATCTTTTTAAATTATCAATAACATTCAAGCACTATTAACTTGAAACTTGAAACCTGGTCTGACTCTTCCGACAAAACTTTATTTCGGATACTCTTCCGTCAAGTGAGTGGTTTGTCTGGTTCCCACGACACAGGGTATCCTATTTTGGGGCCAGAAGCAATGTATGTGCCTGTATGTAAATGTTATGTTATTGAAGCAAAAAGGTTTTCTTCGATTGAGTCCGCAAAAAAGGTTCCCATCAGTTCCGCGGTACGGAACTCTAACTACATCTCCGTTAAAAATGAACAATGTAACACACAATGTTGGTACGCTTTACGGGACTCGCGCAGGCATTTATTATTCCCTCTTCCACTCTTTTGTCAGCGCGGCGGTTGCAAAAGTAATGACGTCATAATTTGCAGCACGACGTGTTGTGACGTCATGCCGGGGGATGAGAACATAGGGTGTTGCAAAGTGTACTTTCTTAACGTAAGAGTTTGGTCTTATAGTAATTCATTCTCGGCAAAATCTGTCTGTGACGAGAATAAATTACAAAAAAGTTTTTTTTTTAACTATACCATTAAATATTACTCTTTTACTCTTCTATGACTTTATTTTATCTCAAGCGACCTAGATCTCTTTCTGGCGATTTATTTCTTTCTGGTGTGTACTTACAATAAAGAGTTCTAATCTAATCTAATTAGTATGTTACCATAGGGTACCTAAGCGTCTTATCTTTTCAGAGCAAGATTTGTGATCAGTTGTGTTGTTTGCACTTTGTTATTAATTAAGCTATTCAAGTGCAAATTAAAAAAATATATTCACAATAAAACAAAATGTTTACTTTATGAATGTCAAAGACGTTAGTTTCACTATTGATACAATAACAGTCATGAAGCCACGGAAGTGGCTTTATTCACTAACTTATCCGCAAAAGCGAATAATTGAAAGAACAAAAGAATTAACTACATTTATTTTGGGGCTGGCTCTTCAATAATATAATTCTAAGAGTTTACAACACTAGTACTCTAAAGCAAAACTCTGTATTAATTCTGTGGCTACATCTCTTCCTAGTCCACATCGTTTTCGGAGTGCTTTTAGGAATTAATTTCGCTTCATCGACATTCATTAGTCGTTGCATGCATGCACGTCAGTTTTGGGTACCTTTTATCTTGCCCTTTGCTAATACATCCTCTATTTGGTCCTCTTTTGGCTCATCCTCAACGAAATACAGTGCCGAGACCCTGAAACAGTTTCTACTCGTACATTCTAAGGAAATTTGAAATGATTAATAGTTCGGTCCTCCAAACTTTAACAATAAGACCGTTAGTCCGTTTTTATGAATAATACAGTTAGTCCATGACATGACATTTACATGAACTAAGTGTAGGTGAAATAGATTTGATAATATCATTGTAAGGCATCCTGTAAATTGAGCTACTAATTAGCTACTGCACAAATGTTACACTTACATATACTACAATTTGAGACGTTCATTTGGATTATAGATAACGAAAATAATAACGGTCCCTTTAACGATACGAAGTTGATGAACAAGCTTTAGAAAAAGATCATTGCGTTCTCAGAATCTCTCCGTACCACTGCCGTACAAAGCGATTGAACTGATCTGGGCTCAAATAAAGGGTCGCACAGCTTGCCACAACACTTTACCGCCATTCGGCACAAAAAAGATGATGACCCTTCTAAAATGCCTGCGAAAATGTCACAAGAGATGACTGAGTGAAGGTCGTCTAAAAAACAAAACTACTTAATCGTGAGTCAGTAGCAAAAGCTAGTTAAGAATAACGTAAGGAATGATAACGTTGATTATCTCCCATCACTAGTCATTTGAAACAGACAGGTGTCAGGATCGTACTCCCAGCGGCCGAACCATAATCACTTCACACTAATAAATAAAGGCGAAAGTTTGCAAGTGTATGAGTGTGTATGTTTGGTACTTCTTCACGTCTAAACGGCTGGAGCGATTTTAATAAAACTTGGTATGGAGTTAGCAGACACCCTGGATAAACACTAGGCTACGTTTTACTGCAGCAAAATATATTATTCCCATGGGAAAATTTATGAGGAACTTTGTACATCATCATCAACCCATTATGTCCCCACCGAGGGGCACGGGTCTCTTCCCTGAGGAAGGTATAGGCCATACTCCACCACGGGGGCCAAGTCCGGATTGGTGGAGGCTTGTAAGACTAGTGGCTGGTCTTACTGTCAGAAGTTTTCAAGCCGCCCCTAAAGGCCTCTGACTTGGCTTAACGACTGCCATCTATCGACGGCAGCCGGCACCAACTGCTTAACGTGCCTTGCGAAGCACGGAATCGCTCGGAAAAAATGCCACTAGTGTTAGTCATAGACGGTGACCCATCCATGGACTGAACGCGCCGTATGTTGCTTAACCTTAGTGATCGTTCAAGATCACTCAGGCAGCCCAGGCTACGAGCGATTGTACATAACTTTTTCAAAAAATGGTTTACTGTTAATACACAATTTATACTAGTCAAAACAAAATCAGGGCCACTGACTCATTTCAACTATCGGGTCGTTTTTACAACTTGAAGGTGTTCTTAAGTGGCTAATTCTTTTGTGTGGTTGTTACCCTAAGTGTTAACAAACATATCGAGTATTACAACTGCATAATTTGTGAAATGGGTAACCTTTGACATTTTTTGTAACCACTTAAATTTACCCACATTTGAAGCTGCATTTTAATGTCATTCAAAGTGTGGATTTCTATGTGTACACATTAAATTTTGCTAAATTAGTGCCTAAATAAACATTGGCTTACACAATGGCGAGAAAACGAAGACATAATGGACCACAAATAGAGCAATAACATTGATCCAAGAGGGCCATTCACAGCGTTCTGTGGCTTTGCAGCTAGGATATTCTCATCGAGCCATCCAGAATGCTTGAAACCGTTTTCAAGAAACTGGGAGTGTATCCAGAAGACGGGGATCTGGTAGAAATCGAGTAACTAGCTCACAGGAAGACCGTTACATACGTTTGACTGCGCGCAGAGAGCGATTTGTTACTGCACGCTCCCTACAAAACCGCTTGCGCCAGACCACTGGAACTCGCGTTAGTGACCAAACTATCAGAAATCGGTTGCATGAAGACCAGCAGTTTTCTAGAAGATGTATAGTGCGGATTCCATTAACAAGTGCGCATCGTGCAAACCGATTATCATTCGAAAGGCAGCACCAGGACTGGAACATGATTGGACTGTATTATTCACTGATGAGAGCAAAGTGAAATTTTTTAGTGATGATCGTTGCATAAGGGTTTGGACACGAGAAGGTGAGCGATTTTCCGATGCCTGCATCCACGAAAGTGATAGATTTGGGGGTCCTAAGTATTGGTGTGGGTAGGAATTTCTCTAACTGGTCAAACGGAGCTCGCTATTATCAACGAAGGCACGATAACGGCTCAACGATGTATTGAGGAGGTCATAAGACCCCATGTGATGCCGTATGCAAAAAGATTTGGTGCAAGTTTTAAGTTAATGCACGACAACGCCCGTGCCCATACAGATAGGGCCACCAGAGACGTTCTAAACGAGGCTGGTATACAGGTCTTGCCGTGGCCTGGCAACAGTTCGGACCTCAATCCAATCGAGCACAATGTGGGATTTGTTAAAGAGAAGCGTCTGCAATACAAACCAACCGGTGCATAATGAAAGACAGCTCATCAGCGTGCTTAAATCAACCTGGGAACAAATTCCACAAAAGACAGTGCGACACCTGGTGGAGAGTATGCCTTCCAGGTTTTAAGAATGTGTTGGGAAACGAGGAGGACACACAAAAAAACATATCGTTTTATTTTAATTTTAACCTATCTTACCAATAACGATATTTTAACTTAAAATCAATATTTCGCAAAAAATATTAACAAATGTTATTTTCCAATAAGATGTTCCTTAATTAGAATTTTTTAATTACCGATTGATCAACCCCTTAAAATAAGTCATTCATCAACCATTAAACGGAATACATCTTTTATAATACTAAAAATACATGGTGGCCCTTATTTTGTTTTGACTAGTATATTTTCCCTAATAAACCATGGGTAAAACACTAGGCTACGTTTTACTGCGGGAAAATATCTTATTCCCATGGGAAAATCGATGAAAATTAAATTTGGTATTGATCTAAACTTTCCGATGCTCAAATTTAAATTATTTTGCTTCTAGAAATGTTATTATTTTTACTGCTTATACACAATTTATTTTGCCTAATAAACCGCGGGTAGCACCGCGGGGCACAGCTAGTGTTACATAAACGACTAAAATGTAATCTGCATTCCACCTAGACAACAAAACTCAATTACTTGGCTTCGGGGGAGCATTTTTCCACAAAATTTCAGCTATTTGTAACAAAATAAGAACTAAGTCCCATAAATCAAATGGAACCAATCTCTCTAGCTCTGCTGTTTCGCTAAGGGAGCGTTTACACCGAAAGAATGTCGCCCACCTGAAATTTAATTAGGTCTAATGTTGTCAAAAGTAAAAAATGTCAAAAATTTATCTTTGATCGAATTTATTTTCGTGATTAATATTTTCCTGCTTTTTTTGGCAATGCGCAAAAACTTGTTACTTAAAACAGCACGTACATGCTGTCGGCTGTACATACTATAAATAGAATAAGAAAAGAAAAGAAGACATTTATTAAAATTGTAGATATATTTATACTTTTTTGCTCCCTTTTTTCTTGCGATTTGTCTCTTGACATTAAGCTAGAATTCTGGCTTGATTCTCGTAGTAAGGTTGCGTGGTATATGCTCTATGGTATATCCATAACGTGGAACTTGCGTCTAATGTTAAAAAAAAAGTATTTTTAGTTTTTTTTTATATTCTTATCTTATCCTAGTTTTTCTTGGTTGACATCATAGTTTGAGACACATTTGTATGGCACATATTTGTACCACGTGACTGAATTAGATTTTTGACAGATTAGATGTCATAAAAAAAAATATCACCTTTATTTATCTTAACCCTTTCAGACGTGACCTTGATAATAACAATAGAAAACCAATGTTATTTTCAAGGTCAGGTCTGAAAGGGTTAAACATGGTCTCTTCGATTATATGAAATTAAAGAAACCCAGGTCTTGGATGTTCACATGTTTGTAACGTCGCTGTTTCTGGTTCCCACGACACAGGGTATCCTAGTGTGGGGCAGAAGCAATGTTTGTGCCTGTATGTAAATTTTATTATTATTATTATATATTAAAACATGTTTTAGTGCAAGTTCTCCACTGTTTCCTTTACAAAACGTTGTCTAAACGTGATCTTAGATCTCGCGAATAAATTACAAACAGTTGAAGTTCCTAAAGCGGATTGAGAAGTTTAAGCAGGCAATGTTGGTTGTAATGATTTTTTTACAAATTAACTTCTAAAGTAAAAACAAGATTGATTATGTGAACAATTATCTACTGCTTTCATTGATAAATTTTCGCAATGAAATATAGGCTCCCTGTACTTCGCTAATTTAGCCAACTTACTAGGTGCGTATAATTAAGATTTTTTTTTAATAACCTAATAATTTACCTACGGTGCCGAGACATGGACCCTATAGAAAGCCACTATGGAGAAAATCCAAGTTGCGCAAAGGGCTATGAAGCGGGCCATGTTAGGCATCACACTCAGGATATCGTGTGCAAAACGTCGATATTCGACAAAAAACTAAGGTCGAAGATGTACGCACACGAATTACAAAGCTGAAATAGAGATGGGCGGGACATTTGGTTAGGCGGGAAGACGGCCGGTGGACTAAGGTAGCCACTGAGTGGTGGCTAAGAAAGGGTCGACGGTCGGTGGGCAGACCACCAGCCCGATAGGCCGACGAAGCGGCTGGGAGACATTGGACGAGACTAGCACTGGACCGGATGGGTTGGCGTGAAAGAGAAGAGGCCTATGCCCAACAGTGGGCTCTATTTACGGGCTGATTAGATAGATAGATAGATTTAATAATTTAAGATAAGATGATAACTTTATGGTACAAAACGGCACAATAAACAACATAAAACTTTACACCAAATCAATAAAAAAATACCGCCCCGGGACTCACTCGATTCAAAAATTCTCTATCAAGTGCCTGGCTGTTTTTTTCAAAGTTGATCTATAAAGAAAGCTATGATTTGATTTTGTTCCGGACTTGTCGAGTTCCAGATCTGTCATACTCCAGATTTGTCGTATGCCAGATCTGTCGTACTCCAGATTCGCCGTAATACAGTCCACCATTTCCATACTCGCTATAACATAAAAAACAATATACAAATTGTTACTTATTTTTATTAACAAAAATAAAGGGCAATGAAACGAGGAACGAACCTTTAAAGAGGTTTCAGGTACCTAAAGAGGTTTTATCATTTGTAAAAGAGTTATTTTTTGTAGATTGTACAGTCAAGTGTGAAATTAGGTAATTACCTACTAAGTGCCTGCTCAACTGTACGTATTACGGCGAATCTGGGGTACAACAGATCTGGAATACGACAAATCTGGAGTACGACAGATCTGGAACATCTGGAATACGACAAATCTGGAGTACGACAGATCTGGAACACGACGAGTCCGGAACAAATCAAAGCAACACTATCCATCCAGCCATTAAATCAATAAAAAAATCAGGAGAGTAAGATAACCGCGAAAAAACCCTAACAACAAATTGGTAATACGACGCTTTCTCGCGTTAACAAATTGATATCAGGGTCGCGGTGACTACGCCGATTTCCACACTCGGTTGTGCGTGGGGGTTGACATTTACTCGACAGTCTAAAAGAAGGTTTAGATTTTTGCGCGTATTGTTTGTAAGTGGATGTATATTATTTCATTCAGCCAGACATGTGAGTATAAAAAGTCAAGAAAACGATATTAGGTGTTGATATATTTTGGTATTCTCTCAGAGAGATATAGAGCAAGAGAGATAGAGAAAGATACTATTGGCTTAATTTCCCATGCCTCATAAGTAAAATCAAATATTTTTTTACTACATTAAAAACAAAATGTTTACTTTGTGAACGTCAATCAAATTGCTATTAGCAACAATTACTAGTACTATTAGTACAATTACAACAACTATTAGTACAATTGGGGGAATTGTACTATTATCTTGTAAATATTTTATGTATGTGTTTTTCCTCGTGCATAATAAAGAATATTCTTATCTTATCTTGATAGTTTCACAATAGATTATGTGGAGAAGAAGCTAACAAACAAACTACGCATTTATTTTTTTCAAAATTATAGTTATTTATTAGTGTGCAACAAAGATTATAATATCCTACTTCATACTATTATTCACAAATATTTAATATTATAAATGAAAATATTAGGATATCTTGTTACTCAATCATGCGATAACCGCTCAACGGAGCAACATGAATCTTCGGATACAAAGAGACAAAATTCGGATACAATTTCTGAGTTGAGAATTTCGCTAATTAACTACTTAACTGTAGTGCTGTCTCGTCAAATTTCTCAGAAAAAGGTTGACAGAAAGTTAATTAAGTAGGTATTTACTTAGTGAAAATTCTTTACTCAGAAATTGGCCTTTACATCCCGGTAAGACAAAACTGCGGGCACCAGCTAGTCAAACATAAATGTGGCAAGATCGGGCACGGTTAAGTGATTATCATTGTCGATCTGTCTTCTGTGATGAGAAGAGGATCCTTGCAAGTGGCAGTCCCTGGTCCCAGCCTACCCCTCTGGGATATAGATGTGAGTTTATACGTATATATATGTAAACCTAGCGCTGTCCATTGAAAAACCACAGCACTGCAAGAGATCTACTTAGTGCAGTACTCAATTACAGCAAGTGCTACTGCAACCAGACAAAGTTGCAGAAAGCTCGGTAAGTAATAAAAACAACTGCAATGTGAAACAAAATGATTGCAACTTACAAAGTTTTAACGATCTGGAAACACTGGAAATGTAAGGCGAGGGGCACTTAGGAAGGACGTGGGACGAGGGCGCGGAGAAGACGCGGCGTCCGATCGGGAAAGAGGTGGAATGTTATATTTGAACTTGGGACGGCTGTACATTAATCGCACGCTTAACGGAACATTGAACCATTATCTTATCTTATCTTAGATAGATAATTTGAGTAACCTACGGATTTTTTTTACTCAGGTCTCATCATTAATTAATCATCATCAACCCATCATGTCCCCACCGAGGGGCACAGGTCTCTTCCCTGAGGAAGGTATAGGTCATACTCCACCATGGGGGCCTGGTCCGGATTGGAGGAGGCTTGTAAGACTAGTGGCTGGTCTTACTGTCAGAAGATTTCAAGCCGCCCTAAGGCCTCTGACTTGGCTAAACGACTGCTATCTATCGACGGTAGCCGGCACCAACTGCTTAACGTGCCTTGCAAAGCACGGAATTGCTCGGAAAAATGCCACTAGCGTTAGTTATAGACGGTGACCCATCCATGGACTGAACGCGCCGTATGTTGCTTAACATTGGTGATCGTTTAAGATCACTCATCAGGCAGCCCAGGCTACAAGCGATTCGGCAGCCCAGGCTCCGAGCGATTCAATAGTTAATCATACGTTGAAAATACAAGCATTCATGATTAAATTAAATCAGTTTTAATTTTATGCGTCAACAAGTACAATAAAGCCATCACAGCAAGTGCGTAACTTAAACGACCTATCTACTAATGGGTCAATGTATCATTAAGCATGTTGTATACGTGGCCTTCGTCTGGGCGTATTTCCATATTCCAACCCGCTTCCAACCGGTCTTTTTGGAAATCCATGGAGGAGGCATATGTCCAGCAGTGGAATTGGAATGATGATGATGATGAAGATTTCCATATTTGTGACGTCCTCGAACGGTTACAATTAGCACAGGGTATTCAGTTCCCGTATGTATTCAAACAGGTACATTATAGTGCTTCTGACCCCACACTAGGATACCCTGTGTAATGGGAACCAGAAACAGCGACATCACAAACATATTTTTTCTGCGATTTTGTCCGTCCTCCCTGTGTGTCCAGGACCTAACACTAATCTCGTACCATTCTGCAAGATTATTGCTATAAAACTACCAAGTAGCTTTGTTATTTTCAACTAGCTGTGCCCCGCGGTGTTACCCGCGGTTCATCGATTTTCCCGTAGGAATAAGATATTTCCCCGCGGTAAAACGTAGCCTATGTTTTAATCCAGGGTATCGGCTAACTCCATACCAAATTTTATTAAAATCCGTCCAGCCGTTTCAGCGCTAAAGACTGAGAAACATATAAACACACACACAAACTTTCACGTTTATAATATTAGTGTGATTGTACTGTAATGGACTAACAGAATCGAGGCCCTGATTGTTCAACGTGTTAATGCATTTTTGTGCGGGGCGACAAAAATTTTAGTTTGCTTAATTACTTCTTTATACTTAACTTTTATAATGCGACCTTCCTATTTAATTTCTTGACGAAGTTCATGGTGAGTTTTTTTTTTATTTTTAGTTTTATTACTTTTCAAAAAATATATTAATTCAGTAATTGGAATAGTGTAAATGAAGATTCTTGGTGTACATACAATAAAGAATATTTTATTCTATTCTATTCTTCTAAAGACCTCAGGGCCGCGTTTCATCAAACAAACATTCGTAGTTTATTGTAACAATTTTATGTAAAATTTTAGGAACTAAGGGAGCAGTTATTTTTCTTTTTTATGAAGCCTCTATGTTTGTAACCCACTGCTGGGAACAAAACCTGTTTAACAGACAAAATCAGAACGTATCTTTAAAATATTTTTGAATATATACAATTCACGTGTCACTATTCACCGTGTTAGTGCCCATACTCCTCCGAAACGGCTTGAACGATTTTGATGAAATTTTATATGTATATTCGTTAGGTCTGAGAATAGGTTGTTAGCCATTTTTCATACCCCTATTTGCCAAAACAGCGTTTGCCGGGATAGCTAGTATTTTTGTACATTTTGCTGAGGTAACGTTGTTGCCAACTCGCTCTTCTTCGTACCACCCACAGACATCTGAAGGATATCTATGGTACCACCATGTCATTATGTCTCATCAAATTACGTGCGCCTAAAAAAATTTTTTTTTAATTAGTTTTTATGTATTATTGGCCCCAATCTCGAACACTATTCAAGTCTCCCCAAATTCAGTCCTAAGTTTTCATTTAGATTTGTTCAGACCACTCCGGCACAATTATTGGTCGAAAACACCTGTCCACCGGAATCATAATTTTGTGTTTCGTGTTTGTTATAAAATAAAGTATTTTCGAACAGTCTAGAAGTCTATCAGGGCCGATATCTGAATTGAAAATTTCGCTAAGCAATCACTTAACTGTAGTGCTGTCTCGTCAAATTTCTTTAGAAAATAGCGTGACAGCAGGTTACTTAAGTATTTCATCATCAACCCATTTTGTCTCTTCCCTGAGGAAGGTATAGGCCAAACTCCACCACGGGGACCAAGTCCAGATTGGTGTAGGCTTGTAAGACTAGTGGCCCTAAGGCCTCTGACATGGCTTAACGACTGCCATCTATCGACGGCAGCCTGCACCAACTGCTTAACGTGCCTTGCGAAGCACGGAACCGCTCGGAAAAATGGCACTAGCGTTAGTCATAGACCCATCCATGGACTGAACGCGCCATATGTTGCTTAACTTTAGTGATCGTTTAAGATCACTCGGGCAGCCCAGGCTACGACCGATTCTTAAGTATTTACATAGTGTAAATTCTCAATTCAGAAATCAGCCCCTAGTGTTACTCTCATTATGCTACTAAATGCTACTGTTGAATTAATAAGTCCAAACAATCACCGAACCAAATTAAACATAATCTCTGTGCGATAGCAAAGATTTCTCTGCACTAGACAGTTGTCGAGACGGTTGTTTCGAAATTCATTATTCTAATGGAACTGTATCATTCGCTCGCTCATTGCCAGTCGCATATTTTGCGCGTCAGACCAGATTTGTGTGATTGTTTTTTTTGAGATAATTGTATGAAATTACGTTGTATAAATGATTCGGTTTTATTTTATAGGTGACGTGAGTCTTGAGCTTCTTAGGTTCCTAGGAAGGACGAGCTTTGATGGACATTCATAAGAACTTTGTATGAAATTCAAGGTAATTTGAGAAAATATGTTTCTTTTTCGTAAGAGCGGTGGTGGCGTAGTGGGTTTGATCCTTGCTTCTCGATCATGAGGGTCTGGGTTCGAACCACGCATGTACCAATGAGTTTTAGTTACGTACATTTGTTTGTTTGTACAGCAACACCATTCGCTGATAAACTGTGCCCGGACAACGGCGACAGGCTTGCCAATTGTCACGTTTGGGACCTAATAAACTCGGCAAAACGTGGGCCCAGTTCTAGTGATTATTGCCTCTGCCTACCCCCTCGGGGATAGCGGGCGTGAGTTTTTTTTTTTGTTTCTTTTTCGCTGCATATTTCTCTACTACATTCGGCTCCAAAGCAGTGGCTAACATTATAAGCACATTGACCATCAACAAACAAAATGCAAATTCTTTGCGTTGAAATTTATTTCTGACTAGCTGTTGCCCGCGATAACGTCCGCGTGGGCATAAGTTGAGTAAAGTGTTTGCAAATAAGACAGGGATACTTTTAGCGCATGCGAAAGAGCTTTCATACTAACTTCGCAACCCCCTCCTACCCACTTAAGGGATGATTTTCGAAAAACTGTTTTATACGTCTTTCATGACTTTCAATGAAGGACCTTCATACTGAATTTCGTTCGAATAACTTCAAAAACGGTTAAGTTTCATACTAAGTTTGCACCCCCCTTTTTCCTTCTTAAGGGATGATTTTAAAAAAACTATTTTACACGTATTTCATAATTTTAAATGAAGAACCTTCGTACCAAATTTCATTTCAATAAATTCAAAAACGGCAAAGTTTCATACTAACTTTGAACCCCCATTTTACCCCCTTAGGGGTAGAATTTTCAAAAATCCTTTCTTAGTGCTCCCCTGCGTTACAAAAGGAACCCCTGTGCAAAATTTCGAGTTTCTAACCCTTATAGTTTAGGCCCTGCGCTGATATGTCAGTCAGTCAGTCAGCTTCTCCTTTTATATACATAGATTTCTAACACAGTAGGTAATTATAACATTTCAAATAATAATATTTTTTTGTTAAAACCAACACTGGATTTCAAAATAAAAAACTTGATTGAATTACGCAGTTTGAGCTAAAAATGTTAACCCAACGACCGTGTAATCAACACAGCAAAGCTTTTTTCGAATAGCCAACGTTTTCACTATATAAAACTTGTTTGTACTGACCAGTACGATCACCTATTTTCCGATGTGCCCGTATATGGGCAAATTATAATTAGGGCTCTGTTTTGCTAAAAAATTATAAAAAATAAACTGTGAAAAGTGAACCACGAATTTGCGAATTACTGAGCTGCACCTTTAAATATAATTCTGTAGTCATGTCAGAATCCTCAGAACTTTCACAGGAGTAGGCAGATAGAATAAATCGATCGGTTAAAGTTGTAAGGATTCCACTTTTGAAATAGTGAAATGCCAAAGCTTCTGTTCGTTCGTAGCCCCGGCTGTGATCTTAAACGATCATGAAGGTTAATCAACATAGGGCGCTTTCAGTGCATGGATGGGTGACCGTCTATGACTAACGCTAGTGGCATTTTTCCGTGCTTCGCAAGGCACGCTAAGCAGTTGGTGCCGGCTGCCGTCGATAGTTGGTAGTCGTTAAGCCAAGTCAGACGCCTCAGGGCGGCTTGAAAACCTCTGACACTAAGACCAGCCACTAGTCTTACAAGCCTCCACCAATCCGGACTTGGCCTCCGTGGTGGAGTATACAATATTCGTTCCTCAGGGAAGACACCCGTGCCCTTCGGTAGGGACATAATGGGTTGAAGATGAGATCACTGAAAGGTAAATGCAGAAATGGTTTACCTTCCCATGATGCACCGTTGAATTGTCATGATGGGCATCAGTCGATTCCTGAGGGTCTTCAGTAGATAGGTCGTGGCCGTGTCTGTGGGTTGAGGCTGGCACCTGAAAAAAAAAATTGAATTTAGAACACTGTTTTTTTTTTGTTTAGTATACTGCGCTATACTTGAGCCATTACATAGAGTCATAAAAATTTGTAACAGACCTCTCTCTCACACATATAGGAGGCATATCAGGCATATCCGAACTCTCGCTCGCACTTTCATGACTCGGTTCGCACGTTTGTAATGGCTCAAGTATAGCTGGACTATCGATTAGGCAAAGGGGTTTTCGAGCGAACAGGATCTGTAAACGGTATAATTGATTAATTCATTTTATCCGCAGTAGAATAATTTATAAAATAGAATAGAAAAAGTTTTAGCAGTAGTACCTAACCTACGCCTATAAATCATTTTCATACGTTTATTGTTAGATTTTGCGTGAAATCTGCTGTTTCTGACCCCTGTTACGTCAATTCCATATTGATGAAAGTACCTGATGTATTAGCGAAAGGCAAGATAAAATGTACCATATTTTGTATTTGTTATTTTTTCCAGTGTGCAATAAATAATATTCTTATCTTATCTTACCCGAAATCACCTTGAGTGGATGCAACTACTAATGAATGTCGATGAAGCGAAAATGATTTGTCAGGATCGTTGCTAGTGGCAGTCATTACACAGTCTCCCTTCCCCTCTGGGATACCGGTGTGAGTATATGTATAAACGTATATTAGATTGATCTTGTGTCTATCGACTGAATATTAGAAAAGATTATAGAAAGATTATATTAGAAAAGGTTTATTAATCTCAATTCCACACTTGCCAGCAACTATATCATTTCATTAAGGTCTTAAATACAGACGTGTTACCAAAAACTGCATGTCATCCTTTTGGATATTATATTCATAAAAAAACATGCATATCAGTGTCCCTATTGGTTTTTACGAGTTTCACAGAAAATAAAAATGAAACAGTGCATTGGAAACAAAATGCTATCGAAACCTTTTTGAAGTATCATCGAATACACGTTGCGATATCTGGAACACCGTCACGGCTGAACGGCTTCAAACAAAACTAGCAGCTATTCGATAGTTTTAGCAAAGCACTGGATTTTTGCAATGGATGATTTCAAAGCTTTGGCTATGGGGGGTGCCATACCAGATTGGGTCCCAATTGAAAACAATGACGGAAAGCTTAATGAATGTTCGCTAAAATATTATTTCATCATCATCATTCAGCCACAAGAAGTCCTCGTCTACTGGACATATTAGGCCTCCTCCATGGATTTCCAAAAAGACCGGTCGGAAGCGGCTTGCATCCAGCGTCTTCCCGCCACTTGGATGAGATCGTCCGTCCATCTTGTGGCTGGTCGTCCTACGCTGCGCTTGCCGATATCTGGTCTCCATTCGAGAACTTTTCGGCCCCATCGGCCATCAGTTCTGCGTGCTATGTTCCCGCCCACTGCCACTTCAACTTACTCATCCGCTAGGCTATGTCGACGACTTTCGTTTGTCTACGGATCTCATCATTCCTGATTCGGTCTCATAGAGAAATTCCGAGTATAGCCCTTTCCACAGCTCGTTGAATGACCCAGAGTTTTCTTATGAGGCCCATAGTGAAGGACCACGTTACAGTGCCATAAGTCATCACTGGTAACACACTCTGGTTGTATAATTTTACATATTAATTAAATTGCTTGAATTAAATTTACGTTTACGTCAATATATACATACATAAACTCACGCCCGTATCCCAGAGGGGTAGGCAATCTGACAATTCATTTTCGCTTCATCGACTTTCATACTTGCTACCTATTAGCAAAAATCTATAAAATGTGATACTTTTAACCAAGTATTTTTATGTCCGGGCTTTACCTATCTTCCACTGGAGTTAAAAAGGTCACGTCTCAAAATAGCCTACTGACCGCTAAGGGGCTTTGGATTTTTAATAATAAACTAGGAGGACCTCTGTCTAATGTACCGCAGAGGTCAGTGGTCCGGAAAACGCGCGCCATTATCCGACCACGTCCGTACAGTCGACAGAATATCAACCTTTCCCTGTGCAAACTCGATTGTTACAGGGAAGATTTCGAAATAAAATCTGTATAGAATTCCGATTAATTTTGAACTTTCGTAAGTGTAGTGCATTATTAACAGTTTTTAGCAAAATGAACACATTGACATGCGCATGGATTTTAAAAGCCATTAAATGAGCCGTTTTCAGAAGAACTAAAAAAATAATAATAATATGGCTGTCAAGGGAATGCAATTTTGGACCTCAGCCCAATAGCCATGTGTGATACATCATAAAATAGGTCTCAGCGAGCTGAACAAAAGTTACTATGACGCCAACAGCCAAATGTTTGTCCTTTCGGAGTTATATAGTATTGAAAAAAAAACTAACATTTTCAACAAAATAACTATTGTTATTTTCAAGCTGAGGACTGAAGAGGCTAAAGGAAAACAAAACGAATTTAAGAAAATCATTGTATTCAAAGATATTTACATTTTTATAGTTTTCTGAACATTTTACACTGATGAAGATGTGCCCTTTTTGCAATTAGTGATTCAACTTTATTCCGAATACACTTACTTGATTTTGAATCCGACCAAGTTTCGCTCTGATTTGCTGAGCTTAATCATGGTGAGTAGAGACGAAGCTCGCGACGTCGGTTGCTCGTCCCTGACTCTCTCTGAAGTTTTCTTATTGTTGGTCATTAATTTAGTTTTTGACTAGTTTATTTTCAAACCGATAGTTTAGCTAACTTTTTTTTTTTTTTCTTTTTGTTTTTTTTTTTTGTTTTTCGCACGAGCGCGAGAGTGAGTGGACGTGTATACGAACCGCTCTAAAACAGTGACTCTTTATTTATATCGAGTAACTACCCATCCGTTTCGATAAAATAACTTATAATGAAACCAATAAAATTTACTGAGAGACTGGTTCCACCGGATATATCCGAGAGTGGTAAAGACTTAGTGAAGTGTCATTTTTGTGATAGTTTACAAGAATGTGATAAGTTTTACGTATGGCTTGAGGGCCAAACCGCAATCCGGACACTAAAGTGCAAAGATTGTGGACATAAAAGTGTAACAAAAATCTTTACCGAAGTTACAGTGAATGTCGTAGACAGCAAAGTAGAATACAAGCCGAAATATGTTGAGTACAGTGCTCCAGAAACGGCAACAAAGCAAGGGTATGGCCCACAGTGTATTAGTTGTGAAAAACCTACTGTCCTGCAGCTGATTGACCAATCCCGTTTCTTCAACAAAGAATGGGTGCAATGTTCGTGCGGAACTATAAACAAGCTCTGCGTTGCGGGACCGTCAGGCAAAGACACCAATCGCCGAGTAGTAAGGAACCCTAAAACTAAAGTTACCCCTAATTCACCATTTACACGAGAAATCGTGACGCAAAATAGATTTGCCATCCTCGAAACATCTGAGCAAACAACGCGAACACCGGGGGTAGATTCCGAAAACTTGTACCTACCGGAATCAGACAATGTCAATGACAATACAACTGATGATTCGCGAAACAGTAAACGAAAAACGGCGGAATCACCCGATTGCGATCGAACCGAAACAAAAAAAAGGACTCTGTCTAGCGGATGCGACAGCATACCTTTGTATGCCGAAGCAGGATCAAGAATACCGACCGAAAAAAATCGCGCAAATGTAAAGCGCAGCAATGAAAAGTCGAACACAGTAGATTATAATCAAATAACCCGCAGCAAGCGATTACCTGTTATTGTATGCACCGACACAGAGTGGCTTCACGACAAAGGTGCGTTCAAAAAAAGCACTCAGTTAGCTAAAAAGTATCAGTGTGAAATTAAAAGCGATAAACATTCCGGTAAATTCCTTTTCACACCAACGACTACAGAAGGTAGAAAAGCGATTATAGAAGAATTAAAAATCCAAAATTGTGAATTTTATACCCACGGCACAAAACTCGAAAGAAGACCTTCCAAAAAAGTGGTGGCTAAGGGTGTTGTTACTACGGGCTATGACGAGAAAGAACTCATAGAAGACATCACCGAGAGATACGGTATAAAAGCGGGAAGGGCCATTGCACTTAAAAACTCCGCATCACTCGACATGACTTCGGGTGAGTTACTCGAAAACTTTACGAGATCAAACCCCCCAGCATGAAACAACTTGATCAGTTGATCAGATAATTCGATACCTACAGAAGATTGAGAACAACTGGTCACGATATCGTCCATATAAATATCTCGCTCGGCGACAGGAGCGGCGATCGGAAAACGACTACGCTCGTCAGCCGCTAACTGTAGTACCGTACGAATCGCGAGATAGGGACTGCAGCAGAGACCGAAAGGAACGCGCGTAAGCTCGAATTCGCGTAATGGCTCATTCGTATCAAATCGGTATAACACTCTTTGAAACCGTTTGCACTGGTCGGTCATCAAAATCTGCATGTACATTTGACGAATGTCGGCGCTGATGGCCACAGCAAATTGGCGGAATTTCAGTATTATATCGAATAGGTCGTTCTGTAAATTCGGGCCCGTATGTATAAGATCGTTCAGTGACAATCCGGAACTTGACTTCATGCTAGCATCCATGACCACTCGTAAACGAGTGGTAGATTTGTCGTATCGCACGACGGCGTGATGTGGGATCACATATTTCAAAGTTGGCACAACACTGTCAGGGTCGCTAGTATTTTCGCTCTTGTCAACAGGCACTAAGTAGCCTTTTTGAAGGTACTCTTTAAATACATTATCGTATTCCATCTTAACAGACGGGTCCGATGAGAGTTTGCGCTCTAGAGACATGTACCTGCGTGTCGAAGCTTTTAATGAGTCGCCTAATTGAGACGGCTCCTTTTTGAAAGGCAATACGACGGAATAACGTCCTGAGTCATCGCGTTTCGTTGTTTCTTTGAATATAGTTTCACACTCTTGCTCATCAGGAGTGAGTAGTGAAGCCTTTGGCACGTCTTCTAACTCAAAAAACCGATTCATAATGGAGTCGGAGCTGTCAAAGGTGCAATAAGCGCGCGCGATCCCTGACGCGACCCCAAGAATGGGCGCCTGGCCAAATATTACAGCATCTTAATTTTTGAAGGGGATACCGATATGCGAGATATAAAAAAGATTCAATACATTTTGTGTCAAAAGGTAAAAATTGAAAAATATAGAACAAAAATGACGGCTGTAACACAATGCAAACGCTGTCTCCAATTTGGTCACGTGCAGGCTCACTGCAATATAAAAATAAAAACCGACACTCTAAAAAGTAATAACGAGAACGGCGAAGAAATTGAAGTGTGCTCCAACTGCAAAAAACCAGGCCACACGGCTCGACAAGCAAAATGTCCATATTTCAAGGAGGAAATCCAGAAGCAAAAAGAGAGAAGACAGCGTTTTCTCAACGAGATCCGATCTAAACGCAAAGAAAACAATACAGCAAAACACCTAGAGGCCATGACCCAGCCGGGTGTCTCATTTGCCACTGTATGCAAGCTAAAAGAACAAAAAAACGCAGAAATAAAACAACTATCAAACTGCGAATTAATACGTGAACTCAGCTCAACGTTGCTCACGGCCATAGATAAATTAAAAGAGCTCGTACAGGGCTTGAATGTAAATACGGCACTCTAATGGCTCACAGTCATAGAAAATCGTGTAATATAAAAATCCTACACTGTAATGTATGCGGGATGAAAACTAAATTTATAGAAATAAAGCACTTAGTTTGCAAATATGAGCCTCAAATTGTAATACTAAATGAATGCAAAGTAAATTTTGAGAAATATAAATACAATATCAACGGCTACGATAAAATTCACGATACCAGAGAACCCCACTTAGGTACAGCAATGTACATAAAAAAAGGCATGAGATGGAACCAGCAACAACTACTGCCAGGCTTTAATGATGAACAACGAAACATCGAAGGAGCTAAAATAAAGATTTGTACGGATTTTACTACAGGAGAATACTTAACAATAAGAGGAGTCTACATTCCACAAGTCAACTATCGTCGAATAAAAAGGGAATTAGAGGCATTACTCGAAGATACAGACTGTCTTACTGTGGGAGACCAAAATCTCAAAATGACGTCACTAAATCACAGGAGAACCATAGGAGCTGGTCGACATATCCAGCAAGCTATCAACAACGAAGAGTGTATACTGGTGCACACTGGCGAGCCCTCCAGACCACTCTATACGTCAAACATCCTTGACGCAGCTCTCGCAACGGGTAAATTCAAACATGAGATACAAATGAGGGCGAGAACACTTGAATCAATTTCATCGGATCACATGCCTTGGCTTCTCACAATTCAAATGCGCGTCGAAGAGGAAAATAATAGAGCTAGAAATATGAGAAAACTAGCGCAAGATAAAACAACAAATAAAAAATATCGTCAATGGTTTGAGGACAACATTGACCAAAAAATGGATTTAAAATCAAACCAACAAATGGAAGAGACAGTAGAGAATCTCGAAATACTAATTACCCAAACGCTAGATGATTGTGCACCACTCAAGCTTATAGACCGAAAAGAACTTCTGCCATCGGAAATTCAACAATCTATAAGAGTCAGAAACGAGGCAAAACTTAGAGCTAAAAGAACTGGTAGATCAAAGCACAAGCTAATTTACAACGAGGCTCGAAAACTACTCTCGCTGCAACTGCAAAAATATCGGGAAGACAACTGGCTCAAAATAATTCATAATACGGAAAACAACAGGGAAGCAATGTGGCGAATACAAAAAGTACTCAAAAAACCGACGCAGAGGCTGCCAATGCTAGAAAACTGTACCAGTGAGAAAGATACTGTAGAAAAACTTGTTGAAGCAGCTATAATTCAAGAAGCACACATAGCTGAAGAAGACTCTGCAACTGAGGTATTAACACCTTACCAACCACTTGAACCAGCTAGCCTGAAAGAAGTAAAAAAAGCAATATTCTCATTCAAAAACAAGAAATCCCCTGGACCTGATAGGATACGTATAGATGCAGTCAAATACGGAGGACCTGTTCTTTGGAATTACCTGAGAAAATTAATAAATTATACATTGTACACAGGCTACTTTCCAAAGGCATGGAAGCTTGGAGAGTGTATCTTTCTTCATAAAAATGGCAAAGACTACAAGGATCCGACTTCATACACACCTATCACACTGCTTAACATCATGGGAAAGGTCTGTGAAAGAATTATGTACGAAAGAATACTTGCCGCGGTAAAATCGGTGATTCCAGAATTTCAGCATGGATTCATTCGAGGCAGAGGGACAGGCACACAAATACTACGCACTGGAAAGTACATTTGTGATGCGATTGAAAAAGGCAATAGCGTGGCGATGATATCTACCGATCTGAGCAAAGCTTTCGATTCGATAAACCATCGCGGTCTCGTAAAGAAATTACTCAACAAAAATATCAGTTCAAATATCATCAAACTGATCGAAAACTACTTAAGTGATCGAAAGGTACGAGGTCGCTTTAGAACAACGACAGGAGACATGAAATAACTCATACACGGAGTACCCCAAGGTTCTATACTAGGACCTCTGATTTTCAATCTCTACGTGTGCGACATCGTGAAAACTGGGATTACAGGAGAGATGATCTCTCAATATGCCGATGACCTAAGCATCTTAAACGCAGCTACTAGACCTGACACAGCCACGAGACGAGCTGAGTGGGCTGCTGATGAGATCATTAACTATTACACACGCTGGGGACTCAAGTGCAATGTCGATAAAACAGAATGTATAATGTTTACCAAAAAACGGCCCCGATCTGCCGACAATAACACTGGCCGCGGGTACAAACCCACAGTTCGGCTCCAAGGTAGTGAAATACCGTATAAAAAGTGCATTCGATATCTCGGTGTGTGGCTTGATAAAACTCTTACTATGAACGAGCATGTTAAACATGTTCTAGACAAAGCCAAACGTGTCAGAGGCATGCTCTCACCTATTGTCGGTTGGTATGCTAAAACAAGCGTGGAAATCAAACATCTTGTCCTGCGTACCTGTCTCCTACCCATACTAGACTATGGTATAGTGCAGCTCCTACCTAGAGTAAGCAAAACTAATCTTTTGACACTAGAACGACAATATCGCATGTCATTGAAAATAGCTGGTAATTTCCCGCGTTCCCTGCCGACATCAGCCCTATGGGAAATGCTGGACGAGGACCCGTGGCATATAAGAATACATGATCTACACCGTGACATGCTACTAAAGCTTACCTCTATTAAGCTCGAGGGCTTAGACAACCCAGGCCCCGTTTACTCACGGTACGGGCAAAATAACCCAATGCTTTACAGCTCTCGCATTGGTGAAATCGAATACGTACCTAAGAAGGAAAGAATTAAATCAGTCAGTATGAGATCTATTCCTCCAAGAACCTCAAGGTTATGAACCACAGATGTGCTGATAATAATAAGAAACATTTTCTTTTAGCGGTTTAAAAACCGATCCGAACCGAAGAAGTAAAAAAAAAAAACCTCGAAGGGCTAGAGAAAACGAGAAAACGCTAAAGTAGCCAAACTGGAACCCCCTTGATTTATATAACTCTATTATAACTAAATAAATAAATAATAATAACTGGTAATAATAATGTAAACTTTAGACGTAGCCTAAACTTTATTAATTTTATTTTTGATACACTTATTTGATAATGTTAATAATGTATAGTGCTTACAAGGTTCAAAATTGCTAAGTTCAAAAATGGCCTCAAGATTTGGCTAAGATAAACATAACAAGAATCTAAGATCCGAAAGGACGCATACTTCTTGTCGCGACTCAAACGCCAAGTGTGCAGAAATTCAAACAAAAAATATTAAAATTGACGGCCGTAGCCTGTCGTCACGTCTAGTCGCCAAGCTGTCGCCTGTCGCGTGTCGCTAGTGTGCGCCTAGGCTTAAAATAATAAAAAAATGTAATTAAGGAAATAGACCCGCCATTTTGCCAATACGAGTAAGTGATTAAAAACTTTGATGAAAGAATCTACATCTGTCAGCGTGCTCGTGGTGGAAATTTCTCAGATATCATTTTACATTCATTATTTTTGACAAAAAATTGAATCATCTTCATCTAAATTCTTTGTTTTATTTTATTTTAGTAAACAAAGTTCTCGTGGAGTAACCCTTTACATTCAGTGACTTTATTACTTCGCGTGGAGTCGGTCAGTTATCCGTCAAAATATTATCATCCGCAAATCTCAAATGATTTAGCTAGGCACTTTGTGACTAATAACAAAGCTTTACTGACAGCTTTTACGGTGATTAGTCACAAGGCTTTATTGACAACATTACGGTTTCACATCGCCCACCAGAACATTTAAAAAATCTTAAAACGGCCATACTGTAAAATGAAGATTTTGATTTTTATTTTTATTTTTTTATTAAAAACTGACCAATATTTAATGCCATTTATGTTTTCAGTGTGCTACATGTAGAGTCCTTGTCTTTCCCAGTTTAGTTTTCTCGTAATAGTCTCTAGTACAGCAATAAAAATCTTGGCGACATGGCCCAATACTCTCTTATTTCATATTACTTGTGCATCGTTTATACAGGGTGTGAGCAAAAAAAAACATTGAATGTATACAAAATTACAGGCATTTAAAAAAAATTAAATCCTGTTGCCACAAATCTTTACTTTTTCCATTTTTTTTTTGTTTTGTATCTCTTAATAGCATTTAACAAAATTTCAAAACCACCTGCTCCAGCTTGGAAGAAAAGGAGACTTAAAAATTTTTTTTTTTAATATTCTGCTGATAACCAGTATGACTTGCCTTTTCACCCAGTACTGGCTTAACGTTGAGTTTCGGGAACCCTGTATATGTCTCTAAATATAGCTTAGTGGGTTTTCTATGTAACTAATGAATACGTTGTTGAATGACTCACATATGAAGCTGTGTGAAATGGAGATTCATAATAATAATATTTAAACATAACATAACATTTACACACAGGCACATACCCGTACATTGCTTCTGGCCCCACACTAGGATACCCTGTGATAATAATAGTTTCCACACAACACATTCACTTGACCTGGGCCCAGATTCTGTTAATGCGTTGTAGTACAATGACAACTGTATGAACGCGGCGATTTCATTTCATTGCCGGTTTTAATTATTATTTTACTATTTGATTTTATTCACCTTACATAATGAAATTGATTAAACACACAAAAAAAAAACACATACAAATACACACGCGCACACGCACGCACGCACGCACACGCGCACACACACACACACACACACACACACACACACACACACACACACACTCAGAGAAATGCGCAGAATTTTACGCTATTTGCATGCCTAACAATTAAATTAAATTAAACTAAATGGAATTAAATTATATTAATATTAATATTTTAATGAAACAATGTACTTAATTATTGTATTGACGTAATGTAATGAAATAATGTCTTAATTATTATCTTTAAATAATAATTTTTATCATGTTAATTACTATTGTCAAGTTCTATCAGAACTATTTATCATAAATCAATTATAAATATACTATTATTCCAGACACCAAACTATCCTAGAGAGCGCTGACACCTGTATCACAGATCCTCATCTACCGCAGGTGTCAGAGTCAAACAATATTTATGATTGTATCAACTTATACTCCAAAATTGAAATACCTTGGTTATTAATTACAATTGTAACTTGGCATATTATCAGTAATAAATAAAATTCTATTCTATTCTATTCTAATCTACGCGCGCACATGTACTATACTTTCTAGGCGTCAATGGTATAAAATACATGTCACGTGACCCAGCCATCTGTCATTGAACTGTAATGCACTAGCAGAATTGGGGCCCTGGTACCAAACTGGGGTACCCTGTGCTATGGCAACCAGGCAAGGACATTACAAACATCGAAAAACACCCAGGCTGAGGCCATTTATACAGTCTGTTAGCTTTTAGAATATACCTCGGGCTCTAGAGTAGGCTTCGGTTTTCGCCATACTACTTGTATTACACTCGTGTGCTCTGTACAAAACTTTTCTTTACTATTATGAAAAGTTATGTAAAGTTACGCAACTGGGTATTTGACAGGATGTCAAATGAGTTACGTTTAAAACGGAATTTCGTATGAAAATACGTGCTTGTGACGTCACATTGCAGAGCACTCTTTTTATGTTTCATCTATTTAAAAATTGTAATAACTAGTTAATGATTAAAAAGAAATACTTTTTCAGAGTCATTTTTTAATTTTTGTTTTAATCGAGCATCTCAAATATTTTATTGTTGATAGTGTCAAATACCGTATTGTGTCATATTAGTTCCGATTTCGAAATTAAGTTAATATTAGTTCCGATATTTCTATTACACGAATATATCCGATTCTATCCGATAGTAGCCGAGGTATATTCTAAAAGCTAAGAGACTGTACAAATATACGGCGGCTTCCATTGGGAATCTTACCCACTTTTATTCGGTAAAATCGAATTACCTTTTATTCTTAACTTTTCGGCATCGTTACAGCAGCCGTGGTTACGTTACCTGTTTAATATATAATATAAATATATATTTATTTTGAACTAGCCATTAAATGCGTACAGCCTTTTTAAGGTTCCGTTGTCAGCAACGAAGTCTTATACTTCTCTTGTAACTTGTTAATGATATTGAAATTATTCTAAACATCTGTGAGGAAACAGAAGAAATATCACCCATTCAAATGAACGCTTAGCCGAGAGAATCATCTGATATTGCTCAAAGTAACGTGGGAAATCTTTAATAGACATTGTTTTGTCATTGAAAATATTGGAAATATTTTCTCCATCCCTTGCAAGTTTTCGGTATTGCTCTCAAAAGAAAACCTTTTGTAGAAAATACGCATTTCAATTTTATTATTCGAGGTCGTAGAGGCGAAATGACACAATACATTCCTTTATTTCGGCTTCTATTATGTTCTAACAATAACACAGAATAACTTAAGAACAGAAGTTTTGGCAAGGTTTTTTTACTTAATCTCTTTTGTGTCCCAATGCCGAGCAAAGGTCTCCCCTCCTGCTTTCCATCTCTCTCTGTCTCCGGCCACCTCGCACCATCCCGGCAAGAATACATTTAGGTCGTCCCGCCATCTTCGCCTTGGTCTGCCGTTCGTCGGCGTCCATTTTTTGGAACCCACTGGGTCGCAATTCTGACCCACCTGACTGAGCACGACAGTGTCTATTTTTCGGAACCCAGTCGGTCGCAGGTTATGCATACCTATCTGAGCACGGCTGTGTTCGTTTCGCGGAACCCAATCGGTCGCAATTTGGCCCGCTTGTCTGAGCACAGCTGTGTTCATTTTGCGGAACCCAGTCGGTCGCAATTTGGCCCGCCTATCTGAGCACGGCTGTGTCCAATTGCGGAATCCAGTCGGTCGCAATTTGGCCCGCATATCTGAGCACGACTGTGTTCATTTTGCGGAACCCAGTCGGTCGCAATTTGGCCCCCTATCTGAGCACGGCTGTGTCCATTTTGCGGATCCCAGTCGGTCACAATTTCGACCCACCAAACTGAAAACGGCAGTGTCCATTTTGCGGAACCCAGTGGGTAGCAATTTTGGCCCACCAAACTGAACACGGCAGCGTACTTTTTGTGGAACCCAGTCGATCGCAATTTTGACCCACCAAACTGAACACGGCAGTGTCCATTTTGTGGACCCCAGTCGGTCACAATATTGACCCACCAAACTGAACACGGCAGTGTCCATTTTGCGGAACCCAGTCGGTCGCAAGTTTGACCCACTAAACTGAACACGGCAGTGTCCATTTTGCAGAACTCAGTCGGTCGCAATTTCGGGCCACCAAACTGAACACGGCAGTGTCAATTTTGCGGAACCCAGGCGGTCGTAACCACACCTTCTAGAATTGATCAAAACACTTTCTAAACTAGCTACAACATTGTTATTCAAAGGTTGGAAATTTTGCGATCCGGACGTTTTGGGAATTGGACTTTTGGTCCATTGGCGACTTGGTCATTTTGAGAGTTGGATTTCAATCGATTTGGTTTTTGAATTATTTTTTCTACACAATTATTGAAGCAAAAATTTACAAAGTATTTTTCCTGTACTCTATAGAGGTTAATCTAGAAACGGTAATTTTTATTTCAGCAACATATTTTTTGTCGTTTATTGTCCAATTTAAGCAGTATTGTGCTTTTGACTATCATTGAGTGTACAAGCAATAAAATTACTTTCCCTTTCTATGTTGAGAAACTGTTTCTGATATGAGACCTATCTAATCTAATATCAGTTCGTTCCGTCCGTTCTCGATATTAAATATTTCGAGGAGAAAACTTGCGATGAAATTGTGATCAATGCATCTAGTTGATAAAGATAAAGATATAGCCTTTGACATATTTTTTTATTTATTAAGCTTTCGACAGAAAACAATACTTATTAATGAGTTAGATTTCTACTACAACAGTAATCTCTAAGAAGACTTATGTATCACTAGCTTTCGCCCGCGACTCCGTCCGCGTGGACTTTAGTTTAAAATTTTGCAAGCCCGTTCAATTCCTTATGGGTTAAACTTAGAAAAAAGGCGAAACACGTTGAATAGTATTTATTTTAAGCGTCAAGAAAATTAGCCAACAATCTTTATACCTCGTGTACAAGTTTTGGCAACCATTTTTGCCCCCTTAGGGGTTTAATTAAAAAAAATCCGGTCTTATTCCTTGCCTACATTATATACAGACCCTCTGTGCAAAATTTCAGCTTCCTAGGTCCAACGGCTTGGGCTGGTCGTTGATGAGTGAGTCAGTTAGTCAGTCAGGACTTTGAATTTTATTTATATATATATAGAAGATTAAATAAAGGTGGAAACACATTATTGAAACGCGACGCGCCTCGACGCAATCAAAGCTTTGATTCTGATCATGGAAAATAGTACCTAGTATTTTCCATGATCAGAATCAAAGCCCCGTCCACATTTGTAGCATCTTAACGTATTACAATCAGTCGTATCGTATCGAGTATTTGTATCATAATATGGACGCTCATTTTGTCCATGTCGTAGGTATTATTAAAGCGTATCTTGTAAAAAACGCGTCCACATTTATCAAATGCTGTATCATGTCAGTGTATTATGACGAGATGTATCAAGATGCGCGTTTAGTGCGGATCGGGCCGTATCAGATATATGAGTGTATCATTAACGGGTATCATCTTGCGTCCAAACTAGCGATCATGATACGCGCCGAGGCCACGCAACGGAGAAACGATACACCGAAATGCTACAAATGTGCACGGAACTTTAGGTGTGCTGGTAATGTCACAGAATACAATAATTGTATTCTGTGACATTACCAGCACACCTACGTGAATAAGTTGACAAGTCGAAAATGCACACTTTTCAGGGCGGCCATTTAAAGTTTTTAAAGTTCTTGCTAAATCCAATTTTAACTTAATGAATAATGTTTTAATGTGAATCTTATAGTTTTAAATGTGTTTTTTAACTAATGTAATTAAATTTGAAAAATCTTTATTAATGAACAAAATAAACGACTTATCAAGTTGTCAACCGACGACTTGTCAACTTATTCACCTTAAATCCATCTAAATTTTAATTAAAAATCTTTAGAATATGAACTAATTATTGCTTTAAAAACATTAAATATTTAAGCAACATAAAAGAACGTTAAACTTTTGAAAAAAATAATATAATTTTAATAATAATCGCCAATTAATTTAATATTAATGATGATCTACACTACAAAATACTATAACTAGCTCGTTATGGAATTGGTTTACTGCCAAGGCTTTTTATCATCTATAAAGTCATCTATTCTGTAGTATGCCTTTTTACACAGCGCAGTTTTAATAACAAGTTTAAATTTATTTCCTGGCAGGGATAGAATACTTTCTGGAATCTTGTTATAAAAACGTATACAATATCCTACAAATGATGTATTTACCTTGGCTAATCTGAATCTAGATGAGGCAATTTTGTTTCGGATTCTGCTGTTAACGTTATGGATATCCCTGTTTAGCTTAAATGTAGTTATGTTTTTACATACATACATTATGTTATCGAATAATTGGCAAACAAGCGTAAGAATTCCTATTTCCTTAAAAACTCACGTAGTGAGTGTCTGGCAGGTAAATTGTAAATACCCTTTATAAATATAAAGGGTAAATACCCAATAGCCCTTTTTTAGTGAGCCGTCCGTGGAAATAAGTGAGTGTCCAATATTTGAAAGGCTGAGGTTGGACTTGAGCCTGCGAACGGGAGTCGAGGTTTGCTTGAACAATGTCGGGATTTTGATGGCCGAACATACCGCAGCATTGTTGGGCTACGGCCTGCAAGTGGTCAAAGTTGTAAACAAACGCAACAGCACGTAACGCTTGGTGGGCCTGATACTATAATTAATACTGGTACCCTACCAAGCGAACAATACGAGATGGATCTGTTCCCACAATCGTTAGCGATAGGGGCCACTTGCGGACCGAGCCAATATGCCCTAAACAGCGAGGGCTGGAACTTCTTCTTCTTCCTTCTTGAATAACTTGAATATGACTCCCTATTCTTTTAATGATTGACTCGATTAATTTGATTTGAAAGATTATTTTAAAATCTCTTAATGAATTATCAATAATAATGTACAATAAATAATTTTACAATTACAGTACAGTACAATTAAATAATTTTAATATAATATAAATTTGACAATAATATAGACGCATTAATTTTGATTCGATTTGAAATAATCGAAATCCACTTGATCACGAGTGGGCGTAAATACATTACAGGAATACATATATATATAAATCAGAAAAAACAAAGGCTCCGCAACATGACAGAGCGGAGGAGCATCGTACAACCAATAATAAAAAAAAAAAAGTGAGCAGTTTCTACATCTGTTAGTTGTCTAAATTTTTTTTACTGCAAATGTAGCTGAACTCAACCTACCCGCTAACTTTTCTATGTGTTGATCCCATTGTAGTTTTGAGTCTATTGTAATGCCTAAAACACCGTTGTCTCAACTAAGTCTAGTCTGTCACCAGCTATTGTTAAACTTGTGTCCACTTTTTTGACATTGGGCAATGTAAACTTAAAACATTTTGTTTTTTTGGCATTTAACATAAGATTGTTTACGGTAAACCAGTTCAGATTTTTAGAAAGAGCATTGTTTACGTCGTCTAAATTAGATTGACCTCTCTTAATTTTAAAAATTAGAGAAGTGTCATCCGCAAACAATACTATTTGTGACAATTTCTTAACTAGGTACGGCAGATCATTAACATACACTAGAAAAGGAACGGCCCTAAAATGGAACCTGAGGAACTCCTATTTTAACATTGGATCCGGATGACTTGACTCCATTAATATCAACTTTCTGCACTCTATTAGCTAAATACGATTTAGGAAGTCCTAAAGATTTATTACTGAGACCGTATCTGATCACCTTACAAAGGAGGGTTTTGTGGTCTACGCAATCAAAAGCTTTGGATAGGTCACAGAAAACCCCGATGGCATCAGTAGTATTAGTACAGTCGCATGGCAGCTCTTACCGCGCGAGGTGTAAGTGCGCCAATCAAATAAAGAAGGTATCCCAGACTGTACTAATCTAACGATAGCAGTCTAAAGTATGTGTTGCCCATACTGTGAGGTGACGTGAAGGTTAACCCTTAAAGAAGAAGAAGAGCTAATAATAGGGTACCTAGATAATTAAGTTAACTTACCGACACTTCCATTATTATTATCAGTTTTTTTCTCTCTCAACTGTACACCGGAGCAATTGGGAATGGATGAAAATATCAGAAGTGCTTGATTTTTTTTTTTTGGTGATAGGAATAACCTTCCATAACGCGAGAAAAAAAGTTTCAATTTTTTTGGCCTCGCAGTTATTTTTTAAATAAACTTAAAAAAAATCTATTCGTCGTTCTGGGCTCAGTACGGCATATCAGACATATTCCTTGGTCCGCTACGTATAAAAAAAAAGAAATCTGTGATGACAATGACATTGACAGCTTTTCAAGGTGGATTTTTGTCAACTTATTTCGCCTGGTACGGTCATAATAGTACAGGTACAGAAGATTCACTCTGCAAAATCAATTAAAGAAAAAGGGACTCTAGCAGCGATACAATTATGTGCAATTCAGATCGCAAGGCGCTAAAAAAGCTACGTTATATTCACCTACATATTGCCTCTCTTTCTATCGCGTAACTCTTACCTCTTCTGGCGCCTGAATTCCTACCTATTTGCCACTCTGGAGTGGTCGCCGCATGTACTTACGCGTTCGATACCGACACGCGTAGTGAAACATGCTTGGTAATGTGCACGATGCAAATCGGGTGTCGATACGTGGCGTCGTCGCGTCACATTTCAATAGTCTGTTTCCGCCTTATTTCGTCTCATATTTTATGACTTTTATCGCATAACACCTGCCCCTCTACTCTCGAGGCTTTTATGTTCAACATTGCGTCACAATTAAATGCAAAAATAAACTTTAGAAATAGCATTAAACTTCTTGAAACTTCAAAGGACGAGAGTTAACTAGATGGGCTCAGATTAGTTACAGATTTATACAACTCACACCCAGGGGCTCCATAAATTCTAAATCTAATATTTAAAAACCTCGTGACACAGTGTTTGTTTCCAAACTCCTCGGAAAAAGCTATAACAACTATTACGATATTTTTGCGTATAATTTAGGCAAATTGTAAGCAACCACATGACACCCACCTATTTATAAGGTCCTTGCACCCACATAACAACCCAACGTTTGCAAGGTTAGTTAGTATTGCTATCTCAAAAAGAATGTTACATCTGAACGATCTTGAGTACAAGCCCCCCTCGCCCGTTACCATAGCAACGAACTCATACTTTTCCAAACCGTCTCCATGGCAACCACTTGTTTATTCGATAACTGTCAACAAACTTCTAAGCGATTTGTCGCTAAAATGGTGATTCTCCACGTAAAACGCGAAAACGAGAGCCAATTTCTCTATGAGACCGATATTAATAACCCTGTAGACGCCGTGGTTAGGGACGTGGTGGCTATCTTCAATGGAAGACTGAAAGTGACCAGAATCTGCTATGAGATTGAGGAGTTGGGGAAGCACGGGACGTTTCTGCCTCCTGAGATGCAGGGGCTGAATGAAGATCAGGTATAGAATAGTTACGTTACTTAATCATGTCATTAAGTAGATGCAAAGTCCAATTAAAGTGAGTGAATCAGCTCGTAGCCCCGGCTTACTGAGTTATCTTAAACGATCACGAACGTTAAGCAACATTGGGCGCGTTCAGTGCATGGATGGGTGACGATCTGTGACTAACGCTAGTGGCATTTTTGAGAACGGTTCCGTGCTTCGCATGGCACGCTAAGCAGTTGGTGCCGGCTGCCGTCGATAGGTGGCAGTTATTAAGCTAAGTCAGAGGCCTTAATAGGGCGGCTTGAAAACTTCTGACAGTAAGACCAGCCACTAGTCTTACAAGCCTCCACCAATCCGGACTTGGCCTCCGTGGTGGAGTTTGGCCTATACCTTCTTCAGAGAAGAGACCCGTGCCCTTCGGTGGGGACATAATGGATTGATGATTATGAAAGGCCAAGTAAATTACCTATTGAATAAAAGTTATTTTTTCTTATTCACAGATCAAAGAGCTAAAGCTTGAAGACCCCTGGGCCAAACGCTGTGCCCCTCCGAACTACATCGAAGAAAAGGATCCTATGGGCCGAAGATGCGGTCTGGCGCCGCCGAAGAACATGCAAGAGGTGTTGACAAAAGCTGCTGAAACCGCCAAGGAGTTTATTAGCAAGAAACACGTAAGACTCAAGTTTTAATTCAATGCAAAAAAAAACTTTCACGTTGACATATCAAGCCAAAGGCTGTCAATGAGTGTTGCTAGTACGTGAAAACCAAATTACCCCATTTTACTTCCAAGTTAATTGTGTGTGCTACGTAAGTGGTTTTTTTAGACTTTGCTCTTATGAGTAATTCAATTTAATATCTTTGATGTGATAAGGATTTTGGTCACATGAGTCTTCTACTCACGGAAAAAAATAAATCTACCGAGTAAACCTATACAGGGCGTCCCAAAATTATGGGACATGAAGGAAAAGTACCTTAAATATCGTGGATAGGGTATTTTGCTGAAAGAAGACTGTATATTATTTTTAAAAGTTAGTAATTCTGCATTCCTCGGGGCTTGAGGGGTTAAGTCTAATCTATCGGCCGCCAATTGTACTGTATGTGTTTTTTTTCTGGTACAATAAAGAATACCTCCACCAATCCGGAGTAAGCCCCTGTTGGCAACTCTAGCAACATTAAAAAAAATATGTTTTTTTGCCCTTCAGCTTGAATGTGTTTGTCATGTATTTTTTCTTTGTGCAATAAAGTGTAACAACAACAACAACAACAATGTGTGCACATGTAACACTTAACTTGGTTTTTATTTTATTATATCGTCTGTAAGTCAAGATATTAGTTTTCATTTCTATTTCTTCGCCCTTACATGAGTAACATACAGTCTACTCAAAATATGGTCCTTCGAGCCGGATTTGAACCAGCCTATGGTCGACCTATTTGCCCCCGTGGTGGAGTATGGCCTATCCCTTCCTCAGGGAAGAGACCCGTGCCCCTCGGTGTGGGACGGGATGGGATGATGATGAAAAAAGGATATTCTTGTCTTATTTATCTTCTCAAAGGTGGATTTGCGCAAGAACCTGACTCAGAAAGACGTCGCGTGCGCCCTCGACGAGCTTCGGGGGGCGACCAAGATCACGTTCCCAGCCGGCCTTCCACCTCACGACCCAGTGAGAATGGAACTCGATAATGTGGAAGACTTGACGGGGACTCAGGCGGCTAGGGAGGTCATCGACCCGTCCAGGGCGTGCCTCTGGGTGTGCGGGAAGAAAATGATCGCTGGGAATCTGCTGAGCGATCATTTGGGTGAGTTTCTAGTCAACCAAATGGTTGCTATTTGACGCCATTTAACAAAACACTAACTATACGTACATTTTATAAACATAAGATTACGAATCGCTCGTAGCCAGGGCTGCCTGAATGATCTTAAACGGTCACTAAGGTTAACCAACATACGGCGCGTTCAGACCATGAATGGGTCACTGTCTATGACTAACGCTATTGGCATTTTTCCGAGCAGTTCCGTGCTTTGCAAGGCACGTGAAGCAGTTGGTGTCAGCTGACATCGATAGATGGCAATCGTTAAGTCTAGTCAGAGGCTTCAGGGCGCTTGAAAACTTCTGACAGTAAGACCAGCCACTAGTCTTACAAGCCTCCACCAGTCCAAACTTGGCCCCTGTGGTGGAATATAGTCTATACCTTCCTCAGGGAAGAGACCCGTGCCCCTCGGAGGGGACATAGTGGGCTGATGATGAGATTACATAGAAAAAATAATAACATTTTTTTTAACAATTCATCAGGCCATACTTTACGGCCCGTGGTGGCCGTAAAGTATGGCCTATACCTTCCTCAAGGAAGAGACCCGTCGCTCGGTGGGGACATAATGGTTTGATGATGATATTATTATCCTTTCCAGGCAAGAACAACAAATGCAAGGTGGTCGTGAAGCTATGTAACGCGACGGAGACCGCGCCTGGTCGCGAACCGATAATGTCTGAAGACGAACGTAAGCAGTTGATGCTGCATGCTTACCGGAAGCAGGAGGAGTGGAAGAAACTGGAGCAAGATGATGACGACAGCTTCCTGAACTCAAAATGGGCTGACAGCAACGGAATGAAGAAACAGCTGCACGGTATTAACGATATCGCTTGGGGGCCGAAGAAGGGTTAATCAGTAGAAAATTTTAAGAGTTCACATATTAAGTCGGTTTCCCACGGTCCACGACATTGCGGACGCGGACAAGCTCGCACAACACACAGTGGGAAGGGTCTCGGTCCACGGTAGCACAGACGTCTGTGGCGGTCCGCCGCAGCGGTCACGGGTACGTGGTCGTATTGATATCCGCAGAATCGCGCACCGTGGGAAGAGCCTCGTGCGTGGTGCATGGCTGTCCGTGATCGTCGGCCGGCGTCGGCCGTCGGCAGAATCGCGCACCGTGGGAAGCCAGCTTTATTCGCCTTCGTACTGGCCGTCTCCTGTGTTTGGTTTTACATAAACCCGAATAAGCATTAAAAATAATATCGTTGACATCAGTTCGATCGTCTAGGCAGAGCCCAGAGATAATCATGCAGAATAGTTATACAATACACCTTGAATGTTATGCGGTATGAAAGCCATAGCAAACTAAACATGCTTTAATAGTGGTTATAAATACGCTTGTTTAGTTTTGTTTTAAAAAAGCACTTTCCGAAAATTTCAGAAAACAAACTTGGATAACACGCTCGCTCATTGCTACTTCATTTAAAAAAAAATCAACTCAAACGTAGATTTGACACCGAGTAATCTTAATCTTATCCTCTCCCAAGCAAATTCCCCTCTTGTTTATATTATGGGTAAATTCCTTGCTGACAACAATGTCAAACTATAGTTTAAAAAAACAAATGGCCGAAAACGCTTTCCATGACCTTCTGACAAACAGTTCTGATTGACTCAAAATTCGGACCGAGCCCCGGTCGCTTGTGATTGGCTATAGTCTTGTCTAACACGGAACATTGGCGAAGTTGTACTGGACAATCAGTGTATAGAGTCCATTGAATCCAAACAGAATTGAATTGAACAAGAAGATATGTCTACATTCTAAAGTAGTAGTGTAAATAGATGATATTATTATTTGGTAACTACCTATATAACCACGGGTCTCAAACCACACAAATTTCAGCTCTTGTAAACTTAATTCCTAATTACCTATGCAGTTTAAGTTTCGATCTCCCAAGATTCTTTGGATACTGTTAACTTATACATACATACATAAACTCACGCCTGTATCTCTAAGGGGTATGTATAGTCTATGGACTGCCAATTGTTACGATTTTGACATTCGCTTTTGCATCACATTCGCTTCGTCGACATTCAATAGTCGTTACGTGTACGTACACCGGTTTCGGGAAATTTTCATCTGTTATCTGGATAATGTTAACTAAAGGAAAGATGATTTATATTATTAACTTCATTCTGGATACACTTTCTTGACGTCAGAGACGAGCAACCGACGACGCGAGATCGCCATGAGGGCTTTATCATACTAGCGGTTTGCCAGCGTCTTCAAAGCGAAGCGGGCGCGCAACGTAACGTTCATCATCAACCCATCATGTCCCCACCGAGGGGCACGGGTCTCTTCCCTGAGGAAGGTATAAGCCACACTCCACCACGGGGGCCAAGTTTGGACTGGTGGAGGCTTGTAAGACTAGTGGCTGGTCTTACTGTCAGAAGTTTTCAAGCCGCCCTGAGGCCTCTGACTAGATTTAACGACTGCCATCTATCGATGTCAGCTGACACCAACTGCTTCATGAGCCTTGCAAAGCACCTGCTCGGAGTGGAACGGAAGTCCGGAGTGCTTAGAGCGAGTTTTTTCATTCACTTTCGATAGCGAGAGCGTTTGCAATTTGTATAGGAGTGACAAAGCGCGCCACCTAGTTGTCTCTTTGTCACTCCTATAGAAATTGCAAACGCTCTCGCTATCGAAAGTGAATGAAAAAACTCGCACTAAGCACTCTGATTGGTGGAGTATAACGTATACGTTACGGGCGCGTAACGAACACGCCGCGCACGCACAACGAATTCATCGCGAACAGCAGCGTGGAAGCCATTTTGTACTGTCCCTTACAATCGCTAGCCCGTCGGCCCCGCCTCATTTCAATCCATAACGATACACGAATGTGAGACGAGAGTATTGTACGTCGTTAATTTGCTACAAACACGCGAAGAAAACGTCGCGAATTCGTCATGCGTCCGCGACGTCCTCGCTGTGCAGCCGTGGCGTGCTCGCAACGAATTCGCAGCGCGCAAACCGCCAGTATGATAAGGTCCAGCTCTGCGAATCAGAGCGAAAGCTGGTCGGACTTTTTCGACATAAAGTCTAGTAAGTTTATCCGGAATAAAGTTATGAATGCCTAGTGCATACGAAATAGCAAACCAAATGTCAATATTATTATACAGGGTGTTAATTTGTACAGTTGACTCCGACTCAGGGATGGTTATTTACATGATACTAAAGCAAAGAAATTTTTTTTTTAGTAAAAATCACCTAAAAATCACAAATTTATATGGCTTAGCTTCTATTGTTTGCACTTGACGGGTCCGGCGGGGGTTTCGCGGGGCGGGGCTGGAGAGTGCGCCCGCGCGCTCGCCTCCGGCCCCGCAAAACCGGAGATTTTAGGTGATTTTCACTAAAAAAAAAAATTTTTTTACATTATATTTTTTTGCTTCAGTGTCATGTAAATAACCAACCCTGAGTCGGAGTAAACTGTACAAATCAACACCCTGTAGTATATTTCATCCAAATATTCACATCTCCTATTTAATTAACTTATGCTCGATGTACTTAGCTCCAAATAAACGTATTCCAAAACACATACGCCTTCTTCATTTCCATTTGTATGCCATCATTGTGATTATAATAATTAATCACGTCTCTATCGCCCCGATGATGCTGGAATCCAATTCGCGACACAAGAAGCTACTTCCCTCGCGTTGCGTCACAAAGTATGATGGATCGCGATTGAGTGAATGAAAGAGTTATGATAACAAGGAAAAATGTTATACACCTTATTTAGGATACAATTACTTCATTTTTTTTGTTGGAGGAGTCCGACCAGGGCCCCGATTTTGTTAGTGCATTATAGTACAACTTGCTTTCGCCCGCGACTCCGTCCGCGTGGACTTTAGTTCTAAATTTTGCAACCCCGTTCACTCCGTTAGGGGTTAAATTTAGAAAAGCGGTGAAACACCTATTCAATCAATTGTGTTGCAGAGTATTTATTTTAAGTTTTAAGAAAATTTGAAAACATTCTTTATATCTCCCATACAAATTTTGACAACCCTTTTCACCCCCTTAGGGGATGAATTTCAAAAAATCCAAAAAATGCCTACATTATACACTTCTGGACACATCTATTGGCCCACCTTAGAGTTTAGGTTTCGATGGCCCCTACCGAAATATTACTGCTAGATTGAACAAAAACTATTGATGCAGTTTTAAACCTGATACATTTTACCATCTTTTTCAATTGTATTGTTTTAAATTTGAATTCAGAATACCACACGACATTGAGCTACGCCTAACAAGTCGGGGATGCGCCTTGATGAAGGCATTTGATTTTTGAATTAAAAACATGTTTTATCAAATAAAGGTTTAATTTAATAACGCGTGTTGCCTCCATGGGCATCTACCACAGCTCTCATACGATTAGGTTTAGAGTTTATCAACCACTCTATGAAATTTTGAGGTATCATCTCCCATTCCTCTTCTACGGCAGTTTTCAACTCCTGCATCGTCTGGCAACTGGCTGACGAGCCCTAACACGTCTTTTTAGCTCGTCCCACATGTGCTCAATGGGGTTCATGTCTGGGCTTCTGGCTGGCCAGTCCATAACTGTGATGTTCACATCCCGAAGATATTCCCTGACGATACCGGCCGTATGGGCTCTTGCATTATCATGCATAAAAAGGAAATTTGGGCCCACATAGTCCGCGTATGGCATCACGTGAGGTTCTAAGCCCTCACGAATGAACCTTTCAGCATTTAATGTTGGCAGCCGTGGTCCCGTAACAACCTCAAGTTGAGTTTTGCCGCTCGCTGATATACGGCCCCGGACAGTCCATAAGCCACCGCCATAAGCAACCCTCTCTTCAAAGCAGCATTGTGCGAAACGCTCTCCCTTACGTCGGTAGACCTTCTTCCTTCCATCATTGCCATGTAAGACAATTTTAGACTCATCAGAAAAGAGTACACGGCTCCAATGCTGCTGAGTCCAATTTAAATGAGTGCGCGCGCGAAATGAAGGCGCGCTGTTCGGTGGGCTCGCGTTAGTTTGGAGCCATTAGCTGGCTTGTGTGGTACCATTATCGCGTTCTTTTAACCTTCTCTGAACAGTTCGAGTGCTCACAGATACTCCGTGGAAGTCGCGAAGTTGGTTTTGTATCTCAATGGAGGTAAGGTGACGATTTCTCAAGCTGGTCGTCACGATGAATCGATCCTGCCTTTCAGTTGTGACCCGAAATCGTGGCCTTCTTTGGCGACGAACAAAGCCGCCAGTCTCTAGGTACCTCCGATAAACATTTCGAACCGCAGATCGACTTAAATTAAGTTGAACACTCACATTTCTTTGGCTGTGTCCGGCCTGGATAAGTGCCACAGCTTGGGCGGCGACTTCAGGCGAAGTATCCATAGATTATTGATAGAACCTCACCTTGATGTTAATAATAAGTAATGTTTGTTGCAAAAACAAAGAGAAAAATCACACTTTCACGTTAATTCTTGAAAGTGTGCAATCCAAGTAAACCAATAAAATCAAGTTTTCTTAGTATTCGATTGTTTGATATCAACGAACAGGCTCCAAATTGTCTTTTGTTTCTTTAAATTCTATGTTCAAAATTAAAAAAAAAAACTATTGAATTAAATTATGAATGTGCCAGTTTCAAAACTGCATAAAAACTTTTTGCTCGACCTAATATAAAATTTTAGCTAGGACCAAACGAAACTGAAAATGCAAGGTGGGCCAATAGATGTGTCCAGAAGTATACATAGACCCTCTGTGCAAAATTTCAGCTTCCTTGGTCCAATGGCTTGGGTTGGGCGTTGATGAGTGAATGAATCAGTCAGTCAGGAGTCAGGACTTAATTATATATATATATAGATGACAGATGCACGGTCGAATCACGTGACGTGTTTTTTCATACCATTGGCGCCTAGAAGGTTTGATTTGTGTGCACGCGTAGACTTGAAGCGGCAATAAAACTAAACACCATGCTCATGTAATCCCCGTTTTCTCGTGGTCCTACTAATTTGTCCTACTAGTAGGACCACGAGGGAGACCTATTTCTGTCTGTCCTACTTATACACATAAAGTTTCATCCAAATCGGTCAAGCTGTTTCGGAGGAGTTTGCGCACTAACAAGTGACACGAGAATTTTATATAATATATTTTTTTAAATTTATTTATTTCTTTACAGCTTACTATTTTTACAGGATGTACTCCTAATATTACAATAGTGAAGCGCACACACAAAAACAAGAATAATTGAACACTTATAAACAATACACACTACTTACTTTACTTATAATTGTAACACAAAATAAAAAGAGTGGTCTTTGTGAACTCATTCAGAGAACTGCAGAAGATATCTATTGTCTCACTGATCGAATTGAGTGGGCGTAGGGCTCGCGTGAGGGGCGCATTTTGCAGAAGGCAAGTGCGCGCGCGGGACCGCCAGCAGCGGCACGCGTTGCTACAGACAACTCGCGTCTAACTTCCAGTTGATTGTATCAACTGTATATTAGAAGACTAGCTGACCCGACAAACAGTGTTCGCCATATATATTTTTTCTTTTAGGTATATGATAAAAAGATTACAACGTTTTCTCAGTCCAACCGAATATACACAAAGTTTCATCAAAAGCCGTTTCGGAAGAGTATGGGCACTAACACGCTGAATGGTGACACGAGAATTTTATTTAATAGATTTACCACATATTTTCAATACAAAATCGTGACAAGAATCCACATCAGATGACGATGAACTTACCTATATACTTGATAAATGGTTAAAAAGAGCTATCAAACCCGCTATCAATCATTATTTTAATCGCGCAATTCATAACTCTACCAATTTGCTAATGACATACTCTTTGGGCCTCAAAATAAATCCTCCCGAGGGCTTAAATATTTGCCGTAATATGTAAATAGAATGACACAGAGGGTCTCATCAACGGTAATAATCAGATCTGCCCTTATTCCATCTAGTCATATACTTAGTTCTACATACGTGTATGACCACTAAGAAAAAAAAACCGCCTAGTTCTACATCCATGTATGACTACTTGGAACACGATCTAGTAGTAGTTCTACATGTTTTTTTCTTAATAGTCATACATGTAGAACTAAATCATTCAGCCACAAGAAGTCCACTGCTGGACATAGGCCTCCTCCATGGATTTCCAAAAAGACTGGTCAGAGGCGGCTTGCATCCAGCGTTTCCCGCCACTTGGATGAGATGGTCTGTCCATCTTGTGGCTGGTTGAACTAAACTGTATACCAAATTCATAGACCCTTCAAACTAGCGTTTTTGACGCAACGCCGTCAGGCCGTCTACCAAACGCAGATTTTCTTCGCCAGCGTTGTAAACTTATCTTATCCGGTGACCGCTTAAAGGTCACAGCACACATATAAACTCGGAAAGGGATCGTCACCGTATCGCTTTTCGCCTCGCAGTCAACCTGACGTATGCATCGTAACCAACGCGTATCAGCAGCTCCTGCACGTCAACTCAGCTACGGCTAGGCGACACCGCGCTTACGGCTCGCCGACCACTGGTATTGGATGAGATGGTCTGTCCATCTTGTGGCTGGTTGAACTAAACTGTATACCAAATTCATAGACCCTTCAAACTAGCGTTTTTGACGCAACGCCGTCAGGCCGTCTACCAAACGCAGATTTTCTTCGCCAGCGTTGTAAACTTATCTTATCCGGTGACCGCTTAAAGGTCACAGCACACATATAAACTCGGAAAGGGATCGTCACCGTATCGCTTTTCGCCTCGCAGTCAACCTGACGTATGCATCGTAACCAACGCGTATCAGCAGCTCCTGTACGTCAACTCAGCTACGGCTAGGCGACACCGCGCTTATGGCTCGCCGACCACTGGTACTTTCCAGATTGCTCTAAAGTAATACTTGGGGTGGACGAAGAGACGTTAGTTCGGGTGCGGAGAGACGTAAGCGCGGGGACGACGAGCCGTAAGCGCAGGAACTGCAAGTTGACCACGCACCGCATCGCGATTCGGAGCCAGTTCCGAGGCGAGGCGATTACGTTACGATTCCGATTAGTGTGCGTTGCAGTAGGGAGTTTCATACAAACAATACTAAACGGCTCGAGGCGATACGGTGACGATCCCTTTCCGAGTTGATATGTGTGCTGTAACCTTTAGTGTCATTTCTGTTTTTTTTTTTTCGAAATCGTATCACTCATATTATCTCGTTGTCCTTGTTAAGCTCGTCAGATACCGGAAATACGCACGTATTTCCTAAATAACCTACTGAGACGAGGGGTCCCCTAGGAGGTAAAGGGCCGCAGCTGAGGAAAAAGAGGCCTTGAAAGGAATGGAACGGAACTTTCGCGGTCTAGCTGCCGCTACGCATAATTTATATCCATTTATTTAGAGAGACGTGTGTGGTGCGTCGCTAAATCATCGTAATTACATTGCTCATTAACGTCGTGTGTACGCGCCCTGGGTACAGCAGCTTAATACAGTTTTTAAGGTGGTATTTTATCAAACAAAAAGGGTATAAGAATCGCTCGTAGCCCTGGACGCCTGAGTATTCTTAAACGATCGCGAAGGCTAAGCAACATAGGGCGCGTTCAGTGCATGGATAGGTAACCGTTCTATGACTAACGCTAAAAAAAGTTATAAGCCGCATCATCTTACTGGGAATGGGAATATCATCATCATCATCATTCAGCCACAAGAAGTCCACTGCTGAACATAGGTCTCCTCCATGAATTTACAAAATGGGAATATAGCAAAATATGTACTAGCAATTATTATTAAATAAAAAGATAACATAATATGTAGTTAATTAAAGAAAGAAATCACACATAACCGGTAAAGTGAACTACGAACAAAAATTTGTGTTCGTGGATCACCTAGGTGAACTGTTCGTTCTGGGTGCGTATACTGAGTTTTTTCATTCACTCTCGATAGTGAGAGCGTTTGCGATTTGCATAGGAGTGACAGAGAGACAACTAGATGGCGCGCTTTGTCACTCCTATGCAAAACGCAAACGCTCTCGCTATCGAAAGTGAATTACAAAACTTATACGCACTCTGAGTGCGTATACTGAGTATACTCACTCAGTATACGCACTCAGAGTGCGTCGAGAGCGCTCTCACTATCGAGAGTGAATGAAAAAACTCAGTATACGCACCCAGATCGATTCTCGATTCTGTTAGTGCATTACAGTTCAATGAGAGTTAGTGGTCGGGTCACTTGACATTGTTATTGATTCCATTGACGCGTGGAAAAAGAATTCCCGTGCGCGCTTTGATTTAAAGCGGCAATGAAATGAAATAAATGCAGTCATGCAACCGTCATTGTACTACAATCATCATCAACCCATTATGTCCCCACCGAGGGGCACGGGTCTCTTCCCTGAGGAAGGTATAGGCCATACTCCACCACGGGGGCCAAGTCCGGATTGGCGGATTGTACTACAATACTATTAGTAAAATCTAGAGGCCTATGTCTACCACGACCAACAAGCGGAAAAATTAAAATACCTACATTGTGAAATATTGGGCCGGTTTTCCGAAATTTGAATTGAGATTTTCATTCAGTAAACACTTTCGTAACGTTCTATCACGCTCCTTTCTGAGAAATTTGACGAGACAGCACTAGAGTTAAGTAGTTAGCGAAATTTTCAATTTATACATCGGCCGATTGTGTCCCCTGCCGGGGTTTGACCCGGGACCTCTCGCATGGTGGCTAACCGCTGCGCGACAGAGGTCAATATGTTAGAACTGTATTAAAATATAAAAGTAACTTAAATTGGTTGGCAGCATCGTCGTAAATGGCAGTCCCTGGCCTACCTTTCTGAGATACTGGCATGAGCTTATGTAATAGGTAAATTTGATAAGCAATTAATTGAAATGTCAAAATATGTCAGCCTAAAGATATGTCAGTCTACCATCTAGCAATCTACAGTGCCACCATCTTATCTGTTCAGTTGATAGCGGCAATAGTGGAGAATTTAGTAATAACATTTAAGAAATTTACCTAGCCAAGAAGAATATTTTAACCCGTCTTTCAATTTTAATGAAAATAATGTTAGTAAGTGAATAATTAAAACAAAAAATGGGGAACAGGATTTACAATTTACTAGTTAGTTACAATTCTGCCCACCTGAACAGGTAACTTGGTGGCGCTGTAGGCGTGTTAGCAGGGCATCTAATCTTGTGTCTGTCTCTCACATTAATTACATTCCTCGAACAAAGATTATCTCAACGCGATTCGCTTAGATAGATACAGACAAACCTACTACTTTTGTCTAAATAAAGGTGGCAGTAGACTTGCAGGAATAAGTTCAACCAAAAAGGGGGTTCTTTTAACAAGAGTTCGTAAAATCTGATCGTAAAACTAATAAAACTTTACTGTTATCGCACTGAAATATGTTAGTCTAAATGTACGAGTACAATATAAATACATGAAATATTCATGTAAATATATGAAATATGATAGTCTAAATGTGAGAGCTATTTACCGTGTCACAGTCATCAAAATGTACCAATGCACATTGTAGGCAAATAAATATTATTATTTTTTATTTACAACCAAGTGATTTACAAATATGTGAGTGGTTGACCAAAAAGGGACCTCAAGGGAAAATAATTGGTTTCGAGAAAGTTGCGTTTGAAGTTTCGGTTTCAACTCACAAAAAAAATCATAAAAAAATAACTACGGCACCTTAAAATATTCTGGTTATACCAAAACAAAGCTAAAATACCACAGATTATAAAATTCAAATAAAAAAAATAACAGATCCAATCCCTCCACGTCCCTTTTTGGTCAACCAATCACATATTGAGGCAAATATTTCGAAACCACTGGGTTTTTAGGGAATACAGGGGAAGGCTGTTATTAAGGTAATAGTTTGCCGCTTGAGGGTCCGTGGCTATGACTGCCGCTCTGGGGCCTATGACGCCTCTGTGGCGCAGCGGTTAGCGCCTCTGGCTACCATGCGAGAGGTCCCGGGTTCGAATCCCGGCTGGGGGACAAAAAAAACCCCAGGTCTTGGATGTTTATATGTTTGTGATGTCGTTGTTTCTGTTTCCCACGACACAGGGTATCCTAGTGTGGGAAGCAATGTACGGATCTGTATGCAAATGTTTATGTTTATCTTACGCAGAGGATTCTCCTCGCAGTGCATCGAGGTAACGCTGCAAGCGTCATCATCAACCCATTATGTCCCCACCGAGGGGCACGGGTCTCTTCCCTGAGGAAGGTATAGGCCATACTCCTCCAAGAGACCCAAGTCCGGATTGGTGGAGGCTTGTAAGACTAGTGGCTGGTCTTACTGTCAGTAGTTTTGAAGCCGCCCTAAGGCCTCTGACTCGGCTTATCGACGGCAACCGGCACTAACTGCTTAACGTGCCTTGCGAAGCACGGAACCGCTCGGAGAAATGCCACAAGCGTTAGTCATAGACGGTGCCCCATCCATGGACTGAACGCGCCGTATGTTGCTTAACCTTAGTGATCGTTTTAAGATCACTCAGGCAGCCCAGGCTACGAGCGATTCGAGCGATACGAGCTGCAAGCGTAATGCGTCGGATATGTCTCAAGGTGGCTTAATTTATGTCTTTTTTATTATATTGTAATGTGTGTGTGTATTTTCTGTTGTGCGTTATTAGTGTTAGGTTTTACAATTGGACGTAGTTTAGCAAACAGGTTTCGACCCACACAAAGTAAGTTTTGAGATATTTGAGTTTTTAGGTTTAAGCTGATTTACGCTCTCCATACATGTGGGTAGACTACCATGTGCCATAACTTTGTGCATACCTACTCATCGGATCACTATGCAAGTCTTTGATTCTTAAAGCAAAGAGCATAGTGATCATATTGGTATATTTAAATCAAAAATGACCTTGTTGTGGGTTGGAACCTTTTTGGGGTAAATCTCATTATTCCCATTACCCATTGCAGTGGTAATACTGAGACTGCACTTTTTTTTCAAATCAGTTTCACTATTCCCATTGAATTACGAAACGCCGAATGGTAATAGCGAGTCTTGTTCTCCTACAAAATGCCTCATTATTCCCATTTGGAGCGGTTTTTTTTTAAACTTCGGGTGTAAAATAATATAACTATCCTAAAGAAAAAAACAAGTCTACGCAATATAAAATTTTATTTGGGTTGTTATTGTTAATTTGCGATCAAAGATGAATGAATATATCATTTAAGATATTTCTCATATGAGAAATGGATACGTCATTGAAAATCATTATTGTCATTGTGACTTATTATTACTAATTGCCTGTATATATATCAAAACAATAATAAAGAGGTCATAATATCGTGCGTTTTATTGGTCGCGAATAGTAGCGGTATATAAACGCAATGGGGATAGTGATACAAGTAGTATCACTATTACCATCAATGGGAAAGCTCAATGGGAATAGTGAGACTGACCCCCTTTTTGCAATTATGTTTGACGAAACTTTTTGCTCGCGCAATCCTTTGTAGTCTGAACACACCTTAACTTGGAACAAAGTGAGCATTGCTGTGGTAATTCGCACCAATACACTGATTACAGCACGAATCGACACGATTGTTATATGTATTACGTTGAAATATAACAATATTACTTTGGGTTGAATTGTTATTTAAGCCATAATTACTGATAAATTAGTAAAGAGCAAGATAAAAAGTACCAGAAACCAACGTGCGTGCATGAAACGACTAATGAATGTGATTTGACTAATGAAGCGCAAGTGATTTGTCAGGATCGTGGCAGGTGTCAGTCCCACGTCTCTGCCTATCCCTCTGGGATACAGGCGTGAGCTTAGGTATGTATGCATGTACGATGGCCCAACTATGAGGCTGACCCTCAGTTTCTTATACGCAGCAGTCTGTTAATCTACTGTTAACAGCAGCTGCTGTCAGTTATTTTTTTTGTACGCACTTTTGACAACTACAGTCCCTTTTTTTAATTCGATTCCAAAAAAAATGACGCGGTGTTACCGCTATAAAAGCTATAGTTTAACTCGGTAGATTTTTTTACCGTGAATAGAAGACTCTTGTGACCGAAATCCTTATCACATCAAAGATATTAAAATTGAATTACTCGTAAGAGCAAAGTCTAAAAAAAACACCTGCGCAGCATACACAATTTAACTTAAAAGTTAAATGGAGTTATTTGGTTTTTACGTACTAGCAACATTCAGACATTGACAGCCTAAGAATTGTATGGAGATGTCAACGTGACAATATTTTTTTTTGCATTGAATGAAAAAACAGACTTTAACAGCTGTTAACAATAGCTTAACAGACTGTTAGCGTTCGAGAAACGGGGGTAAGTGCGGAAATCTCAGGTCTAACTAACAAGTTTCTTAAGTAAGTGCCCTGCCTCAATAGGACACCATGGCCACGTCGCCAGCGACCGTATCCTAGTAGTTAATATTGAAATGTATGGTGCCTACCTCACTTGGCGACTGTTGGCGACGTCGCCATTCAATACAAACTAGTTGGATACGTAGCCGGCGACGTGGCCATGGCGTCCCGGTGAGACAGGGTCCTTATTCTCAGTCAAAAGTGTTGTTGGACGCCTGTAATTAGTTGTTAGGCTAGATTCTAGGCGCGGAGCCCACTGATCTGGCGGCAGGGACTTGGCGCGCACATAATTCTATTTCATTCAAATACCGTATTAAACACACTGTAATAAGGTAATTATTTGTATAAACGGCCTTTCGTAGGACGTGCTGGAAAAGTAGAGTAAGCAATAGATTAATATTAAAGGTATTCAAAGAACAATGTCTAGTGTTCAACACATCATCATCAACCCATCCCCACCGAGGGGCACCGGTCTCTTCCCTGAGGAAGGTATAGGCCATACTCCACCAAGGGGGCAAGTCCGGATTGGTGGAGGCTTGAAAGACTAGTGGCTGGTCTTACTGTCTGAAGTTATCAAGCCGCCTTAAGGCCTCTGTCTTGGCTTAACGACTGCCATCTATTGACGGCCGACTGCTGCACCACCTGCTTAACGTGCCTTGCTAAGCACGGGACCGCTCGGAAAAATGCCACTAGCGTTAGTCTGGTGACCCATCCATGCAGCAAACGCGCCCTATGTTGCTTAACCTTCGTGATCGTTTATGATCACTCAGGCGGCCGAGGCTACGAGCGATTCAACACATTCATCATCATCATCATCATTCAGCCACAAGAAGTCCACTGCTGGACATAGGCCTCCTCCATGGATTTCCAAAATGACCGGTCGGAAGCGGCTTGCATCAAGCGTCTTCCCGCCACTTGGGTGAGATCGTCTGTCCATATTGTGGCTGGTCGTCCTACACTGCGCTTGCCGATATATGTGGCCTCCATTCGGAAACTTTTCGGCCCCATCGGCTATCAGTTCTGCGTGCTATGTATGTGCCCCGCCCACTGCCACTTCTACTTACTAATCAGCTGGGCTATGCACACACATTCTAAAGCCCACTACAACACAATGAAAAAAAATAAGAATAAGAAGAAGAAATAACGAACAAGAAATAAGGAATAGCGGAATCCAGCAAAGGCAGCACTGTTGTACAAGACACAATTCAAGAATAAGGAATAATAAATAAAAAATAAGAATAAAATTTCAGTCGCGGTGGGAATCTGTTTCTTATTTCTTATAGCCAGCTAATCGCAGGGCATTTTTTCAACGAACTGTCGTGAGTGTCAGTGTTGCCACCTTGCCCAAGGAAAAAGTAGCTAAACCTTAGTAAAAAAGTGGCTAGTTACCAATAAATAAAGGCTCACTGCAAACAAAATAATACTTTACATCTCTCATATTCGGTAAATAGGTCCTTATTACCCCCAAATGGGGCTTGTAGGTGACCAATTAGCGCTCTAGGGTAATAATGTAGCTAGAAAAGCCCTAGGGCGGTGAGTAATTAAAAAAAACTCCACTTTCAAAAAGGCAATAGACATCATGCATTCAGGCCAATGACAAAAGAGGTCGCTTCGCTATTCAGCCTTGTCTTCGTATGAGAATTTATAGTCATCAATTTTAAATATCGAAAGGCGAAGCTCAATTTCGTTCTTGAAAAAAAGAAACAAGGCGGGAATAGAAAACTTTTACTTTAAATATTGTTTGTTCTTGGGATTTTTTTTATAATTACCTACGTGCTAATTAGGAAAAAACATGAGTTCTGCAAGTGATGAAGATAGCTGCACTCCCGATTCAATGAAAATGGAAGCTGAGACAGCAATTAACAATATTTTGCCTGAAAGAGAGATATTTGAAAACTTACGACGAGTCATGAAGTGGCGAAAAGAAAAACGAGTAAATGTTTTATTCCTGTAATGTCGGTTTTTTTTTCTACTTACCTCACAATCGAGATGTAAAGCAGAGTAGTTAGCTCGGGTGTAAGCATCAATTGCACCCTCGAACTATAGGCGCCCTCGCTGCGCTCGTGCGCCTAAATATCTCGGGCTGCAATTGATGGCTTACAGCCCTTGGCTACTAATCTACTATTAAAGAGTTGCGTTCAAAAACTACTGGCGATGTCGAAAAAGAAAAAATATACAATCAATGACGTTTGTCTAGTTGCAACCAATTTAGGAATGTCTTTCAAGACCATAATCTACTTTATGATCAATTAATGTGAAAAATTACATTAATGAAGAAGAAAGAAGTAACACAATAGTAACATATTGGGTCGTGTAACATGGAGGTAACATAAGAGGGCCAAAAGTAACGTAAAATGTTACTTTGTGACATTCTGGCAACGCTGCACTCGTGCTTCGTGCACACACCAGCTGCAGCTCCGCTGTGATTGGTTGAATATTGTAGCCTATCGTCTATTGTGTTTTGGTTGCTGTGCTATTTCTTATTTCTTATTCTTATACCTTATTTTTATCATTGTGTAATGGGCTTGACACATTCACTTTCATGAGTGATTACTTTCAAGTTTTTGATAACGTTTTATTATTTGCGATTAGTCCACTGTCACTTGAAAGTGATACAATGACATCACAGCAAAATTACCATAATAATATGATAGTAACCTTGTATTGTCCAAGGACAATGTATCGCAGCCGCCATTCACTGACTTACTGGCCTATTATCAACCTGGAACCGAGCGATATCGACAGTTATTACCTACAAGTTACAGTCCTAGACACCTACCAAAGGGGTTTGGGTAAAAGTGGCATGATTGTCGAAAGCTGTGGCCACTGATGAAACCTGTTCCATATGATAGCACATATTAAGAGATTGATTTTCTTCTATGGCGGTTTTTCTCCAAAGTGTATCGGAACTGAGATATTAAAAAAAATAATCTATGATACGCTTCCTTTTATTATGTATTTAGATCACTTTAATTCGATGTTAAATCTGCAATATAGCGATTAGTTGTTATTAATTATGAGTAAAAATAAGTATTCAGTGAACTGGGCACAGATATAAAATAAATAAATATTTCAGGTATACAGGATGTTGATGACTCTTTGGAGTATTTTTATGTCAACATTTAATTTTCTTTTCTTATTGTTTTTTCATAATCACGTCAAACATATTCTTATAATATTTCGATTGTCACCACCTCATCACCCACTTTTCTGCGATTATATATACTTTTCCCGTTTTCCATCAGTTTTCCTTATTTTATACAGTCCACTCCTCAACATTAGGGTACATACATAAGGTCCTCATCATCATCATCAGGCTATATTAGTCCACAGCTGGACACAGCCCTCCCCTAATGAGCGCCATAGCGCCCTGTCTTCAGCTTACCGCATCCCGCATCTGCCTGCAGTTTTTCGCAGATCGTCATCCCACCTGGTTAGAGGGCTTCCTACACTACGTTTGCCGAGTCGCGGTCTCCACTCAAGAACACGCTTACCCCAGCGGTTATCAGTTCTTCGCGAAATCGCCCACTGCTACTTCAGCTTGCTAATTCTCTGAGCTATATCGATAACTTTGGTTCTCTGTCGGATGTATTCGTTACGAATCCTAACCTTCAGAGAAACTCCGAGCATAGCTCTCTCCATAGCTCGCTGAGCGACTTTAAACTGGTGGACCAACCCTTTCGTGAGTGTCCATGTCTCGGCTCCGTAGGTCATAACAGGTAGGACGCACTGATTGACAACGATAACACTGTATGGATGACGAAATGACTCGGTGTAGTTTCCCAAACGGAAAAGCCTCGGAAAAGTCGGTGATCGGATCCGGTATTGAACCTGTTGATCACTGAGACATCTCTGAATATATGCTTGCTATCCGTCATGATGAAGTCGATCTCATTTTTGGTCACAGTGACTTTCGGGGCTTTGCCATGTCCACTTCTTTTGAGGCTGTTTATTGAAGAAAGAGTTCATCAAGAATAGTTCCTCTTTCTCAAGGAAGTTGACAAGCATTTGCCCCCTGTGATTCCTGACTCCATAACCATGCGGGCCTATTCGGGACTCGTTGCCACTCTGGGTTCCCACCTTGCCGTTAAAGTCCCCCATAACAACGTTGAAGTGAGCCTTCGTGGTGTTATGTAAAGCTTTGGATATATCTTCGTACATATCCTTAACTTCATCATCCGAGTGTGCCGAGGTCGGTGCGTAAACCTGAATGACCTTCATGCTGTAACGCTTGGACAGCCGAAGGATCAGATACGCTACCCTGGTCGACACACTAGAGATTTCTTCAACGTTGTTAGAGAGGGCCTTATTGACAAGGAAACCTACGCCACCCTGGGATGTTTTATCACCCTCACGAAAGTAGAGAAGATGGCCCGAGTCTAGGGTTACGGTGTCCTCCCCCTGTCTACGGACTTCACATAATCCCAGAACATGCCATTTCATGTTCTCTAACTCCACTTCCAACTGCGCTAGATGATGGTCAAGTCTCAGAGTGCGTCCGTTGAACGTTGCCAGGGTCAGTTGTTTGTGGCAGCCTGAGGTAGCCCGGTGATTCTTACCCCACCGTTACCATGGCCGCTGCCATGGCCAGGAATAGCGAGGTGGCTGGGAACTGGGGGCCGTTTCATTGGTTGTGCCATCATTGGGGGTAATGCCCATAATGCCCACACTGGGCATGCGGGTTGGGGATTGCAGTTCGGTAGAGTTGTGCTGCAGGGGGCACTGCTGCCCACCCCCGGTTTTGTGTCCCTTAGTCGCCTTTTATGACACCCGTGGGAAGAGTTGGGTTGGTGCTATTCTCTAGGCCGACACCACACAGCTGGTCCTCATAAGGTCCTAAAAATGTGTAAATATTTTAAGGAATGATTCTGCTCCTCAATACGAGCAACTTTTACTATGGTAACAACTTCGAAATATGCAAGAATAAAAAACCATATAAACTCAAATACCTTGTGCAGTAATGTAAAGAACAGCTGATTATGTACTTTTTTTATATTTCGAAGTGGTGCCCATAGTAAAAGACATTCACATTGAGGATAGAATAATCTCAAAAAATATTTTATGTTCAAAACATATTTTTAGCAACTGTAACAAGCAGTAAGACTTATTCATGATTCATTCATCCAAACAAAAAACTGTTGGTGATGATGATGATGATGAAAAGTTAAATGTGCCGATTACATCGACAGGCATACCATTTGTCACATAGGAACCTAATAAACACTGCAAAACATGGGCCGAACTCAATGAGTTCGCTTCTCTGCCTACCCCTCCGGAATAACGGGCGTGCGTTAATTTTTTCATGTTTTTATTTGCATTGGATTTATGTTCCTCATTGAAATAACCCTAAATCAAATAGAATTTACAGTAAAAATAAGGCACACGCTTAAAATGATGATTTTATTACTGTTTATTGGGGAACTTTGAACCCAAATATCTCGGCTCCGATATTACTTACGACAAAAATCTTTTATGGGTTTTCAATCTAAAAAAATAATAATTTCGTTACTGGCCGCTAAAAATAAAAATCATGCCAAGGGTCCATACAAAATTACCCAAACCCCTTTAGTTTCCAGTGATTGACATTGCTTTGAGTACCTATGAAGGTGGCATATGTAATTTGAGCAAACTTTGATCAAGGTGTTCATTGTATTGACTCGTTGAGAGAACTTTATAAATAACTAGCGATCCGCCCCGGCTTCGCACGGGTGGCAAAAACATTTCCGTGGAAATAGCTATATTAGTTCCGTGGCAAATTCCCGGGTAGTAACTTTTTTACACCTTGGGTAACATTATTTGAGATTTCGTACGGAACCCTAAACTTTTTCTAAATCCAATATAGCCTATGTTACTCATGAAGAATGAAGCTTTCTAGTGGTGAAAGAATTTTCAAAATCGGCCTAGTAGTTTCTGAGCCTATTCATTACAAACATACACACAAAAATACAAAATCTTTCCTGTTTATAATATTAGTATAGAAGTACTCGTATAGACTAGCTGTCACGGCTAACTTCGTACCGCCACAGTTTTCGCTTTTTTTCCATATTTTCTCACAATTTAAACGTTCCCCGGAAATGAAATCGACGCAGTCATCCAACAGTCATTGTACTACAATGTTTTAATAGAATCTAGGCACTGGTGATTTGACTGCCTCGCTAGTCGAGCTGTTAAGACGCTTAGCTACCAAGGAAGAAGTCGTAGGTTCGATACCCACCGGAGGCCGCCGTAGATTTGTACAAATGGCATCAGTCTGTGTTTTTCGATGATTGTTATGCCTTTGCCTGGTCACCGTACCATAGGGTATCCTAGTTTGGGACCAGGACCTAGATTCTGTAAATGCATTGTAGTACAATGACATGATACTGCATGAAAATGGCAATCTAGTTCCATTGCCGCTTCAAGTCTACGCACACACTCATAGCAAACAGTCTATACCATATTTATTTGGGGCTGAGACAAAATATAAACAACTTATCAGTACTCTTTAGACTATTTTCATTGTCAAAAAATGTTATTTCGGTTTTTAGACTAAGAATAATCTCAATTTAATTTACTTAATTAGATCAGATTAGAATAAGAATAGATTCTTATAATTTAACTAGCTTTCGCCCGCGACTCCGTCCGCGTGGACTTTAGTTCAAAATTTTGCAACCCCGTTCACTCCCTTAAGGGTTAAATTTAGAAAAACGGTGAAACACGTGTTCTATCCATTGTGTTAAATAGTATTTATTTCAAGTTTCAAGAAAATCAGACAACATTTTTTATACCTCCCATACAAATTTTGGCAACCCTTTTAGCCCCTTTAGGGGTTGAATTTCAAAAAATCCGTTCTTATTCCTTGCTTAAATTATATATAGATCCTCTGTGCAAAAATTCAGCTTCCTAGGTCAAACGGCTTGGGCTGGGCGTTGATGAGTGAGTCAGTCAGTCAGTCAGGACTTTGAATTTCACATATATAGATTAACTTAATTATTAGTGTAAAAACCGAAATAACATCTTTTGACAATGAAAATAGTCTAAAGAGTACTGAAATGTTGTTAACATTTTGTCTCAGCCCCAAATAAATATGGTATAGGTGTCAATGGTATGAAAAAATACGTCACGTGACCCGACCGTGTATCTGTCATCGTACTTTAATGCACTAATAGGATCGAGGCTCTGGCTAAGTGATTGTGTGGTGTGGGAGGTATGAAAACCTTCGAGTCATGAATATTCTCTCTCTGACGTTTGAAGGCACGTCAACAAGTCTAGTATTGACCTAAATTCAACGCACAAACGGTATTTCTTCAGAAGCACGCCGGCAATTTTCACTGAGAGCCAATTTGCTTTGTGGTTTTTATTAAATAACTGCTTGTCAGAGAAATATCGCTCCATAAATGAGCTAGGGAATAATGTTTCGCAAAAACTCTTGTAGCTTAAGTGCCCTGCCTCACTAGGACTCCATGGCGACTTCGCCAGCTACGTATCCAAGCAGTTTGTATTGAATGGCGACGTTGCCAGACCGTCGCCAAGTGAGGTAGCCAGCATACATTTCAATGTTAACTGCTTGGATACGATGCTGGCGACGTCGCCATGGCGTCCTAGTGAGGCAGGGCATTAAATGAAAATACTTCAAAATGCGTTTCAATATTGCTGAAAGTCGATAAAGACAAAATAATTATACGCTTCCAAAATACTCAGAACAATCTAGAAAATCCGAAGTACAACATTTAAAAAAATTAACAATTAAAAACTGAGACAAAAAGCAGCGTTGTCAATAATACTGCCGCGCTTACGAATAACGCACTAACTATGCTTGCAAAATATGGCACTTAGTGCGTTTTTCATAAACGCGGCAGAATACTAGTGCCATCTAGTTGTAGCTCTGAATATTGATCTTGTAATAAGAACTTTTCTCCATAGCCCGGTATTAGTTTTTTTTATTTTGCCTGTCATTTTTCATGTACTAGATAGAAGTGATTAATAATAATAGTAATAACACTTTATTGCACAAGAAAAATTGAACAGAACATCACATAAGAAACAATGTACGGCGAGCTTATGAATCTTCTTTTATCTTATTTATTTATTTATTTATTTTATAAGGCGTACATTAAATTATAAAGTCGGCTAGCTTATGAATCTTCTATTATGAACTTGTTTTCGTAGTCCTTTTTTTTATTTTGCTTCTTGAGCACGATACGTATATAATTTGAATTTCCTAACATTATTTAGTTCATAAAGTAAGCAAGTTAATGAACACAAAAAAAATTGTTTTCAAAATTTAGACTTAACCTTTGACTGGTGACCTGGTCCTCGTATGACATATCTGGTCAGGGGTGTCTGAAGGACGTAATATAAAATTTGACAAAACTAAATAAACAGCATGCAAAAACGAAACATTTGGTTAATGGATGCAAAGTACACTTATTCTTTAATAATATTTAAGAAATAAAAAAAAAACAAACACAGTTTTATAATTTTATATCAGTCTTTATTTGGGCATGGCACTTTTGCTTATAATTAACAAGGAACATAAAAGGGCTCTCGTACACCATAAAATAAGTTTTTGAAAATAAACAAAAACGTTTTTATCTCTATTTATGAACTATTTAACAAAGCCTTATGAACAGTTTTCATCTAGAACAAAAAATAAAAAAAATGACAAGATGCAAACATCAGCTATTCAAAATGATTACGTTTACATTCATCACATATTGGCTTACCATTTGAGGCACATTGGTATATTACAAAAGGGACAAGAGAACCCAGTTCGTCTTTTTAAACGGCTAGGACATAATATGGCACAAGTTTTTTTCACCCCTGGGTTATTTTGACCAGAAGCACGTTAGGGCTTTGGTTGTAAATCATGAACACCAATTACTCTCTCGATTGTAGAGCGTAATTCGCGAGGAAGAATCTCATTGTAAGCCCGGGGTTAATAATTCTTCTTCTCTTACCGGGTCTCGGATGTTCCTCGTGAGACATTCTAAAACATAAACATGATAATATCATATATTATATTGTTACTACTGATGTGACGTCTTTCAGACACTATGTAATTATCTATGTAAAAAAATACATCAGCACTGACCTGACGTCTGTGAGACGGCGTAGGCTCGACTCTGGCTGCACGGATGTCGCTATGCAGGAGCAACGTACACCGATTGAAAGGACCAGAAAAATGCGGAAGGTACTGAGACGCACGGCGGGTAACGTCCAAAAGGACCGAAGATATTTCATATAAACTAAGCGCGGTGTCTGTGAGACGGGCAGGTCACCAGTTAAAGGTTAAGTCTGTTTTTTAATTCAAATGAAAAAAAAAACTGTCACGTTGACATCTCAGTACAATCCAAAGGCTGTCAATGTCTGAATGTTGCTAGTACGCAAAAACCAAACAACCCCAACCTATTTATTTTATAGCGGTAACACCGCATCATTTTTTTTGCATCGAATTAAAAAACGGACTTTATTAAATACATAAATTGGACGTAGTTTAGCAGAAACATTCCAACCCACAATATGGTCATTTTTGTGTTAAATATACCACAATGATCACTATCTTCTGTACTTTAAGAATCAAAGACTTGGATAGCGATGCAATGCGTATGTGCAAAGTTATGGCACATTGAAATCAACACAAATGTATGGAGCGCGTAAATCAGCTTAAACCTAAAAACTCAAATATCTCAAAAGTCACTTTGTGTGGGTTGGAACGTTTCTGCTAAGCTACGTCCAATTATACTAATTAACATAAGCGTTAACGCTTGCTGCGGTGGCGGTTGTTTTTTTGCGCTATGATCGATTGTGTAATGCCGTGAAGCGTGAAGGCATCATTGCAAATAGAAGGAGATGATAGATTTCCCATAGAACAGATCTTGACCAAATTTGGGACCACCTCTATAAAACAACTTTTCTAACATAATAGAATCAACAAAATCTGACAACGTAGTAAGAAATTACAGCGGTAATTTCTTACTACGTTGTCATATTTCGTTAAGATACCTACATTTCTGCTGAGAATTTCCAGTTGTTTTAAGTACAATTTAAGTACAAAATGTTTTAAATACTCTTAAAAACAATAATAATATTGTCCCCGAGTCAAATCTTCTAATATCACCACACCGTATTCTGCTTTTACATTTACGTCGTTCGTCAATCATATTATCGGGACGGATGAGTCTGATATGTTCGTAAACGTTGTAATGATGATGGATAGCACGAATTTGTTCGACGCTTTTTCTGCTGGAATTATTGTTATGAGTTTGCTGTCTTGGAGGCTTTCTGATATGCCTTTTGTTTGTTCAAGTCAATCTGTGAGAATTTCAACTGTCTTAGGGCTCCCATCCCACACATAAACACGATACGACAGCACGTCAACCATCACATTTTAGTTGCCCGTAATGCAATAGGGTAGAGTGCATGGGTGTATAGGATGATGTGCTGTCGACTGTACATTTCCACGACGCGACATCGCATCGTGAAACGACGTCGCATCGTGGTACCTACTACGCGACGTCATATCGTGTTTTGTGTGGGAGCCCTTACAATCACGGTTCACGAGTTACAGAATGAATGAATGAATGAATGGGTACGTTTTACCCTTGGGCCACCCTAAAAAGGGCCATCGCAAACTCATGCTGACCAGGACCTCAATTCTGTAAGTGCATTATAGTTAAATTACAGTTACTTTGTCGGGTCGCGTGACATATTTTTAAATTCCATTAACGCCTAGGAATACGAATACGCGTGCGCGCTTCGTCTTGAAGCGGCAATGAAACTAAATCGCCATGATCATACAGTTGTCATTGTACTACAATGCATTAGCAGAATCTAGGCGCAGGTCGGACGGCTAGTAGACATAAACTATAAGCCTATAAGCTGTATTCCGTTAACCACGCGAACGAAGTCGCGGGACTGCTAGTTCGTTAAATCGTTCTAACCACATGTTTCAAAAATACAAGAGTTATACTTTCCATTAGCAAAGGGCATGATAAAAAGTATCCGATACCGATGCGCCTGCATGCAACGACTATACCAATAGAAATTAATGTCGATGAAGGAAAGTAATCTGTCAGGATCATGGCAAGTTGCAGTCCCTGGTCTCTGCCTACCCATCTGGGATACAGGCATGATTTTATGTGTGTTTGAGCCCTATTACCTATTATCGTTTGTCGCTAACAGCCCCAACTCAATTTGGGCCAAACGGATTGGCAAACCGGTGTGAAATGAAATATTACGAAAACGGGTGAGCTTGGGCGAGTATTATCAATATACCGAGATTGGTCGGTCTCCCGCCAGGAAAAATCTCCAGTCAGCGAAGACGCACGTGATAGTAATAGTCGAGCTGGTGGAGCATTTAGCATGAGAAAGTATTGATAATAATATAGCACACCCATGTAGGTTAATGGATTGTATAATATGGGGCTGATGATGTATAAACCCGATGTTGACTATTTTTAGACTATATTATAAAGACAAAGAAACCGCGTACGCGAGCGGCAAAGCACGAACTCAATCTACAATAATAACAACAATAGAACGAGAAACAATGTTGCCACAATAAAAGTAAGGTAAAATAATCTACGTCTCGAACAAGTACAACTAACTAATTCCAAACAACACAATCACTAGTCATGATCACAAACTAGGATACCCTGTGCTTTGATAACCAGGCAAAGACATCACAAACACGAACAGTGGCATTGTAAAAATATACGACGGCCTTCAAAGGGAATTAGGCCCAATCGAATCGACCTCCGTCTACAAGGTCGGATGTAGAGACACCGCTGGGCCAGCAAGGCAGTTGTTGTAGTTTTTGACATGACCTAGTCCTAAATTGCTACTGAACCTGGCCGAGCAATATCAGTACATCGCCACCAAGTTATCTGTTCAGGTGGGAAAAATTTTAACTAATTAATTGTAAATCATGTTCCCCATTTTTTTTTTTATTTATTCACTTACTGAGATTTATAGATATATTTTCATTAAAATTGAAAGATGGGTTAAAATATTCTCATTTTTTTGGATAAATTTCTTAAATGTTACTACTAAATTCTCCACTAGCGCCGCTATTAACTAAACAAATAAGATGGTGGCACTGTATATTGAGATTGACCGGTCTCCTGCTAGAAAAAAACTTTAATCAGCGGAGAAGCACTTTAAAAAGTTGAAATGATGGAGCATTTAGCTTGAGACAGTAAGGTACAAATGTACGACTAGTACCTGTCTGAAATTGGTGCATTGTTAGTGGTGAAGACATACTTCAACCAAATTGATTAACCTATTTTGTTGAACTGGGGCTTTTTGAATCTGTATCTATTGCACACTATGTACGAACGTGACTTACAAGCAATAGTATCTACCCAACCAACTCGCCAAGTACGAACGCGGCACCAAAAACCGAGCACGTCCAGCGGAGTATCACGTAGCCACAGTTACCAAGATATAATTATTCTGAGGCCGAATTTGTGCGCGCCATCTGCTCAGCTGATATTCAATTCGTGGGGATATACCTCCCTAGAGTCCCTAGATACAATCGGCGAAAGGATTCGGTAGGTATAAGTTGGAGACCTTTTTATGGGTGAATTTTTTACTGGCTGTATCCTTAAGTGTGTATTATTTTTCAGAAAGATTATGTTTATTGATGAGTTGCAGTCCATGGTCCAGTAAATGAATCAATCTGTCGGTACTTTGTCACTGCTAGTCATAGGCTACCTCCAAGGCAAGCCACTTCCATCCTTGGCTATTCTCATCTAGCCACTGCCAACAGAATTGATCATCGGTCCAGCGAGACAGTGGGCGTCCATCGCTGCGTTTGCTAGTTCGCGGCGCGTAGAAATATAGAAACAATTTTAAATTTGAGAACATTCAAGTAGATAGCGTTTGAACATTTTTATATTAGCTTTAAGACATCTTTGAACAATTACTAATTAGTACAATCGCTCGTAGCCTGGGCTGCCTGAGTGATCTTAAACGATCACTAAGGTTAAGCATCATACGGCGCGTTAAGTCTTGGCCCCCGTGGTGGAGTATGGCCTATACCTTCCTCAGGGAAGAGACCCGTGCCCCTGTTGGGGCATAATGGGTTGACGACGATGAATTAGTACAAGTAAAATTAGTAAGCAGTAGAACCCTTGGTAAAACTCAGATTTCGAAAAAATCGAATTTTCGGATTTTTTCGGAAGATTACAGATTTTGCCTGTTTCGTGGTGGTGGTTTGCTTTTATTAGTCAACCAAACATGTCATGTTGTTGAAATAACCAGTGTCTGGTACTTGTTTTATCTTCTCCTTTCCTAATACATCTCCTCTTTCTTTTTATTTTATTTTTAATGGTGGAATGTCCGCCTAGCAAGACTCTTATCAGCCCTTTCACACACAAAGAAATTATATTGACGACCTCTGTAGCGTAGTGGTTAGCGCATCTGCTTACCACGACAGAGGTCCCGGCTGGGGAGAAAAAAAAAAATCTCCAGGTCTTGGATGTTTAAATGTTTGTGACGTCGCTGTTTCTGGTTCCCACGACACAGGGTATCCTAGTGTGTGGCCAGAAGCAATGTATGTGCCTGTATGTAAATGTTATGTTATGCTATATTATTTAAAAGAATCGATTACAATGGAATTCACACATGATTTTAACCGTATTTTAGGAGAGTTTTAAGAAATCATGTTCTTATGCATGTAGGTGCTTAGCCTCAAAAACTTCTGAGTTAAAAACCTGACCAATCTAACTGGCTGCGACTGTATTTCACACCAACACGACATCATCAGGTTGTATCCATCGGTACCCGCGATATTGCTAGGAATGATTCAATTTTGTTGATATTTTTTCTGGTCTAACCGCCTTGTAGAGTATTATTTTCACTCGAGGTTACAATTTCAGGTAAATTGCTGCGGAAAGAGATTGGAATCAAGGATGATGCATCGCATTACCTAGCATAATAATAAGCCACGGAATAGGTAGGAAGAGAGAGAGTATGTACGACTGTACATATCTATGTTGTAGCTTTCACTGCACTCTAAGCTCCCTTAGAGAGAGCAGTGAGAGGTAACTTTAGTATCTCTCTCATAACACTCACTGTCTTTAAAATATCCTGACATTCGGCCACAAGACAGTGACCAACATTAACATTATTAAGTACAATGATATAACATAGCATAACATTTATATAGAGGCACATACATTGCTTCTGGTCCCACACTAGGATACCATGTGTCGTTGGAACCGAAACAGCGACATCACAAACATGTAAACTTCCAAGACCTGGGTTTTATTTGTCCCCAGGCGGGATTTGAACCCGGGACTTCTCCCATGGTAGGCAGATGCGCTAACCACAGCGCCACAGAGGTCATCAAACATTCAAACACAAAAGTTAACAGTCTATTAAACTAAATGTAGGTACATAAATAAATTATAAAAAAACTAAAAAAATTGATATAGGAGACAAAGCGGATGTTGTACAGTAAGTGCATAGGTATGTAATTACTACTGAACAAGTAAAATAAATTTAATTTCATGTCATAATTATATAGTGTGGGTTTTTGGTATGGCAAATAAACTTTTTGTCAATCTATCTATCTATCTATGACATTACGGTTGAGTTTCACATCATCTTTAGAACCTTAGACAAACACGCCTACATTCAAAAACTCACGCCTGTTATTAGAGGGATAGACAGAGACTAGCGTCCACTTGCCACGATCATGACATCTCCAAAATATTTTTTTTTTGCTAAGTTACATGATTTGTGTTTGAAGCAGTGTTTCAAAACGAAAGTTTTCAATCAGTGTGTCTTACTTGTAATTACCTACGAAGCCGAGACGTGGACACTCACGATACGGCTGGTCCACCAGTTCAAAGTCGCTCAGCGAGCTATGGAGAGAGCTATACTCGGAGTTTCTCTGAAGGATAGAATTCGTAACGAATACATCCGACAGAGAACCAAAGTCATCGATATACTCATAGCTCAGAGAATTAGCAAGCTGAAGTGGCAGTGGGCCGGCCGTATCGCGAAGAACCGACAACCGCTGGAGTAAACGTGTTCTTGAGTGGAGACCGCGACTTGGCAAACGTAGTGTAGGACGCCCTCCGACCAGGTGGGATGACGATCTGCGAAAAACTGCAGGCAGATGCTGGATGCGGCAAGCCGAAGACAGGGCGCTATGGCGCTCATTAGGGGAGGGCTATGTCCAGCAGTGGACTAATATAGCCTGATGATGATGATGACATGATTTGTATGGTATAAAAGCCATGTTACTCAAATCTTAGTCAGACTTAAGTATCCCAGTGTACTCCGTAAAACAGTGTACAATTTCAGAACTGTATGCAAAAACTCCACGTATAAGCCGATCTTACACACAGGCAGGTCAAAGTGGCACGAAACAACCATCCAATCTCTATGCGGCAGTTTCAGTCAAAACTAAAGCTCAATTCACCCGAGCGGAGGCCAATCCGGCCACGCCAAACACAGTCAGGTGTAAACAACTTTCGGCACGAAACTAACTTTAGTGAGGAGCTTTTCGCCAGTTTTAAGGCTGCTTCTACATCCTGGGCATAGTTTCAGAAAACTATAATTAAAGTTTATTATTACAATTCGATGATTAATCGACTAACTATCTGATTCTAGAATTGTCAATCTTTCAAGAATATTTTCAATTATAGCAAAATAAGGAGTTCACTTTGAACAAATTTGGTCCCGTCAGTGCTAGAAACATTTCCAATACAATACACAAACTTCATCTAGAAAAAAACCCCGTTTTGGACAGGAACATTCCTTTTTTGTGAAGCTTAGGCTTGGCATAACATGGGCTTCAAAATTATTAAAAGTAATTTAAGATGTATATTTTTTGTCTGATGCCAATCATACATAGGTCAAATAATATTTGACCTATGTATGATTGGCATCAGAAATATTATATTAATTCAATATACATAGATAATTGGGTTATTGGGTACATGTTTAGATAAATGGTGTGGTGAGCCTTTTGGATACAGTCGCCAAGGCACAAATTTTTCTAAGAGAAAGAGAGAGATATATGGACTTCATTTGGGACCTGGTCTGGGTCCAGGACAGGCGATTCTGTTGTGTGGAAGATATTTATTTAAGTTATTATTTATTTATCACCACGCGTGCCTACCGTGGAATAGCGATTTTTAACGCCTAGGTATGTGAGCATTTCAGATACGCAGGTTTCCTTTGAATAAAAATTCGTCAGTTTTCTCATAACACTAACTAAACTCAACTAAACATAGTTAACAGGGAAAATTTTCGCGCGGACTTGTCACTTCAGTGTGGAGCGGACTTTGCGTGCCAAAAGTTGACGACCTATGAGAAATACACGAAAAAGTTTTTTCAGGGGCTCTAGCGAAATATAAATGTGGTTTGGAAGTGCTTTTTGGGAACAGCTGCCATATTTTTAATTGTTCAATGCGAAATTGTTATGGCTTTCTGGCTTATGCGGTTTTTTGTTTCATTAGTGATTCAGTATAATATGTTTGAACTAAAACTTTCGTAAGCACTGGCCACTACAAACTTTATTCCGGATACAGTTACTCGACTTTTTTGCGGAAAGAGTCCGACCAGTTTTCGCTCTCATTCACAGAGCTTAATCATTGATTGAGCAGAGACGGAGCTCGCATCATCGGTTGCTCGTCTCTGACACACCAGGATTACCATTAGTATTTTGGAAGATCGCACCTTCTCTAGAAAACTGTCATATCACAAAAAACATAGTTTTGAGAAAAAGGCAATTACATAAGTGAAATTATTAAGTGATTTCAGTCTTATATTTTTTGCCATTGTGGTAAATATATTATAATATTACATTGTGGTAAAAATTATATTTACTACAATGGGAAAAAATATAAGACCTAAATCACTTAATTTGCGTTTTTCTCAAAACTATGTCGCACCTTCTCTAGAAAACTGTCATATCACAAAAAACATAGTTTTGAGAAAAAGGCAATTAAGTGATTTCGGTCTTACATTTTTTGCCATTGTGGTAAATTTATTATAATATTACATTGTGGTAAATATAATATTTACTACAATGGCAAAAAATATAAGACCGAAATCACTTTATTTGCATTTTTCTCAAAACTATGTTTTTTGTGATATGACAGTTTTCTAGAGGAGGTGCGATGTTTTTTTGTGATATTACAGTTTTCTAGAGGAGGTGCGACATGTTGTTTGAAATTTTTGCTTATATTTTTTGTGGAGAGACGATGGAAGAAAGACTGAGGAAATCAATATATCGAGCAAAAATGGGTGAAAGGGCTTGTAAGGGATGTCCCAGGCGGACATACTACGATCAAAAGGGGGAATGTTTTAGCTATAAGATTTATTTTCATGTTTTGCATGGAATTTTTGGCAATAAACCTTTTTATTCTGATTCTTGTTCAAAGGGCATGATAAAATTACCTGTAACCGGCGTGCGGGCATAAAACGATTTATGAACGTCGATGAAGCGAAAGTGATCTGTCGAGATCGTGGAAAATAGCAGTCTCTCGTCGCTGCCCACCCCTCAGGGATACATGAATGTATATATAACTGAAGCGTTACGGTAGCGTCTCTGGGTAAAACAAACTTGTTTTGGCGATCGATAAGCTCAGATGAAATAACTATAGAATGCACTCGTACCTTCGCTAGATGGATCATTGCAAAGTAACCAATCCAATTCGGGGATTCACACCATTGATGAACACTGCACTGCAAGGTCTCACTCGCCGCCGGCCGGTATTTTGTGTATCTGAATTAGTAATTAGAATATTTTCCTTTTCGATGCGCGATGCTTGTTTATGTCTTGATGTGTGTGTATTATACACATGGATACATGGATATGTACCTATATGCTGTTTATGTAAATTTATTGTATATTATATCTTTTCATTTTGTTCATCATCAGCCCATTATGTCCCCACCGAGGGGCACGGGTCTCTTGCCTGAGTAAGGTATAGGCCATACCTTACCATGGGGGCCAAGTCCGGATTGGTGGAGGCTTGTAAGACTACTGGCTGGTCTTACTGTCAGAAGTTTTTAAGCCGCCCTAAGGCCTCTGACTTGGCTTAATGACTGCCATCTATCGGCGCCAGCCGGCACCAACTGCTTAACGTGCCTTGCGAAGCACGGAGCCGCTCGGAAAAATGCCACTAGCGTTAGTCATAGACAGTGACCCATCCATGGACTGAATCTGCCGTATGTTGCTTAACCTAAGTGATCGTTTAAGGTCACTCAGGCAGCCCAGGCTACGAGCGATTCATACATTTTGTTTTATTTATTAGTTAGCAGCAGGGCGCACTGCGCTCTGGAGTACTTAGGGCTATTGGCACTGACTAAAAATTAGCGCTGAGGGTTCCCGCCCTCAGCACTAGGCTGAGTCAGCTGCCATTAAAAGTGTTTGCCAAGTTTGTAAAGTGTTTTTATTGTTTTTTATTGTACATATTTTGTTTTGTTTTTAAGTTATTATGAATAATGTTATGTTGTCTGTGGTTGCAATAAATGTTTATCTTTCTTTCTTTTTTTTAGTTTATTTAATACCTACGTACCGATCCATAAGAAAACTTTGGAATGTGTATTCCAAATATACGTTGTTATTGTTCAAAATAACCATCAAATGGAATTTACAACGTAGCACGGTTTTAAGCCTATCCTATCCAATGACAGCGAGTTCGCAATTAGTAGTGAGCTTTTATTTTATTGCTTTTAATTGAATCGCGCTTTTAAAACTGTTTTGTTTTCTAACTCAATATGAAATTAAAATAAAAATGACAAACAATCTGCCTTCTGAGCAGGTGATCAGAGGTCCGTGTGGAGTTTCTGGTCTTCCATCGGATGCGTCCCCCGGGTGGCGGATAGGGGAACGCCCTCCAGATATGGGGGTACCGGCTTCGGCCGGCGTGGACCAAAACCAGAGGGAGGGGGACGTCCAGTGGCTTGCGCTGCTGGATGTCCCGCGGGGTCCACTATGGGCCCCGCACCCGTAACCCCACACTGAGTGGGGCCGGGGGCCTTCGGGCCGCGAGGAGACAACCTCTAAAAAAAACACACGGTGGGGGCCTCCTCTATGTCCCTCTGTTCAGCAGAGGGCATAGAGGAGATTGAGGGAGGGTCACAGACGGCAGGTTGGGGGACCTGCCGTCCAACATCGTGACGGGAGAAGGGGGTGGGGGGCCCATGCCCCTTCTCCAGTGAGGGTGGGCCCGACTCCTTGCGAGTCGGGTCGACGTCGCCGGGGCGCCGCTGTCGCATTCGCGTTGTGGTTTCACACCACTTGCGAGATCCGGCGGCGCCCCATAGCACGAGCGACAGGACGGCCCCCGGGGTGTTTTAGGAGGTATGCCTCTCCTATTATTAGGAGAGGTGAGTCCGACACACGGCCGTCGCCCTCCCCCAAGGGTGGCGGTTATGGTGCACAAAGCATTTCACCCCGTTAACAACAAAACAACAAAGGTGATCAGGGGTGACTTTGCACATTGTTGAGTTTGGGTTGGCTTATTACGAGTAGTTATCATCATCATCAACCCATTATGTCCCCACCGACGGGCATAGGTCTCTTCCCTGAGGAAGGTATAAGCCATACTCCACCACGGGGCCAAGTCCGGATTGGTGGAGGCTTGTAAGGCTAGTGGTTGATCTTACAATCAGAATTTTACAAGCTGCTTTTAGCCCTCTGACTTGGCTTACCGACGGCCATTTAACGACGGCAGCCGGCACCAACTGCTTAACGTGCCTTGCGAAGCACGGAACCGCTCGGAAAAATGCCACTAGCGTTGGTCACCCATCCATGCAGTGAACGCGCCCTAGGTTGTCTTAATCTTCGTGATCGTTTAAGATTACTCAGGCAGCCGGGGCTTAGACCGAGGTTAGGCGAAAGTGTGGAGAGGCACTTCGTCTTACTTCGTCCAACCTCGAGTGTGTAGCGACGTACTTCGGTCAACTTTGTCGAGGAACTTCGCGAGTAGTCTAGAGGAGGAATTAGTATTTAATTAGTTTATAAATACATAGTGTAACTTAAAGTGCTAAATTGTGCGTTTATTTTGTGAATACACATCAGTCCCGTAACTCCTACTGTTTTAAATTCAAAACCCAGCTCCTGAACCTAAGGAAATACATAACATGTACTATTGGCACCAACTACGACCCTACGGGGCTTTACGTACTGCCGTTTTCACTGAGGCCTTTGTCATTTTAATCCCACGACCTTCGTCCCGCCCGCCCGTTTCGTTAATAAAACACGAGCCGCAGAATATTCGGACACGCCGCCATATCCACTGGCCGCTCGATGGAAAGCTTAATTAGTAAATTTGGCAACGTGTTGTCGCACCGATGCAGGAGCACAAACTTCACGCGACAGACGGCTGGATTTGGTTGGATAAGGGCGGATCGCGCCGGTTTGAACCGGTTTGAAAAGCTGCTTTTGCTTCTTCAAGCTGTTTTCTTTTCTCAACGGCTTGTTTTATGGATTTTGTTCTGTTTTAAGGACTCAATGCACTGATGGTTCCGTGCAATGTCCCGTGTTTGAAGGTAATTATAAAATCAAGTAATATTTATTTTCTTTTAAAAAAAACTAAATCCGTTCAGTTACTCTATATTTATTTTTTTATCAGCCAGTTCTATGTCCCACTGCTGGGTAAAGGCCTCCCCATTAGATATCCACTCGTCCCTGTCCCGGCCAACTCTTTCCACACAGGTTAATATTTTGTCTCTACACTTTATTGCGCAAAACACTAAATTTTCACATTTAACTAAAGCGAAGGTTGACGTGCTGTCGACTATACTATAATGCAAGAGAAACGAGGCCCAGGATTAGGATGAGCGAGAAATTGTTTTTCTGTTAGATGTTATGCGCGCCCGCAGGCTGAAGGCCACCAATGGCCGTTCGGGGAGCGGACGGGCGCATGGACGGAACACGCTGCATTTATAACGACTTCAAATAAACGGACATAAAAAACCTCCTGGCTTGGTTACATCTGAGAGGGAGTGTTGCCAGCGGATTAGGTATGTTGTCCCGAGTGTCTTTTTTTCACGTCCTATTTTAATTAGCCCGAGTAATAGCACACCGAAAAATAGTTCCTACCTACAATAAGCACTTGCCGGTTTTAGAGTCAAGCTGACACTCGGCGCTGACAGGCCAATATGTACTACGTCCTAAGGAGCGTTTTAGAGAAGTTCAGCGCTGACCAGCCATACATTTTGTCTATCAGCGCTGACGGTCAGCGCTTAGTCAGCGTGACTCTAAAACTAGCCTAAGCCGACGTCAAAAAACGAGGAGGTGCGCAGTTGGTCGGTTTCTTTCTTTATTTTTGTACGTTCTCCGATTAGTCGAAGATGCGTGGACTTGGCTTTTTGTTTTGAAAGGGTGGTCCCATAGTCACCATATTAGTTTCTGATGATGTAATCCTAATCCGCTGGGCTATGTCGATGACTTTCGTCCGTCTACGGACCTCAACATTTCTGATTCGGTCTCGTCCAGAAATTCCGAGCATAGCCCTCTCCATAGCTCATTGCGTGACCAGCCCATACTGAGAGTTAAAGTTGAAGTGGCAGTAGGCGGGCCACATACTCGTAGCACGCAGAACTGATGGCCGATGGAGCCAAAAAGTGCTCGAATGGAGACCACATGTCGGCAAATGCAGCGTAAGACGACCAGCCTCAAGATAGACAGACGATCTCATCCAAGTGGCAGGAAGATGCTGGATGTAAGCCGCTTCCAACCGATCTTTTTGTAAATCCATGGAGGAGACCTTTGTCCAGCAGTGGACTTCTTGTGGCTGAATGATGATGAAAATTATGTACGTAATCCTTGAAAAATTAAGGGACTTTTTCAAATTTTAAAGGCACATTGAAGCGATGTGGTTATTTTTCATAGCGGGTCGCGCATTTGCTTTCGGAAAACAAAATTTGGCGGAGTCAAAGCGATATTAAAAAAATCGTCAAATACATTTTATAAAATAAATAATTAAATCGACTTTCAAATACTACAGCACTAAAAACAAAGAGAACATTTAAACCATAGATATCTGATTTACTTCAGATGTACATATGTGATTAAAACGAATATTAACCTTAAATTCAATGAAAGTATTATAGATACCAGCTGATCCAGCTAACGTTGTTTTGCCATATAAATTAGTGGGTAATATGATTCGAAGTCTCCACCAATCCGGCCTTGGCCCCCGTGGTGGAGTATGGCCTATACCTTCTTCAGGGAAGAGACCCGTGCCCCTCGGTGGGGGACATGATGGGTGGATGATGATGATGATGATGATGATTCGAAGTTATTGTGTATCCTAAGCTGTTGGTTTTACATGTATTAGTAAATAAATAAATAAATCATTTCTAGGGAAATAAAACAAATTAGGGTGGACCACCCTTATCATTTAGAGTTATGAAAAATCGATAATAAATCTATTAAAACTCAATAATAAATAATCTATTCGCAAACCTATCAAATATATATCCATCCAGTATTGGTGGAAGCTTGTAAGACTAGTGGCTGGTCTTACTGTCAGAAGTTTTCAAGCCGCCCTAAGGCCTCCGACTTGGCTTAACGACTGCCACGACGGCAGCCAGCACCAACTGTTTAACGTGCCTTGCGAAGCACGGAACCGCTCGTAAAAATGCTACCAGCGTTAGTCATAGACGGTCGCCCATCCATGCCCTGAACGCGCTCTACTTTTCTTAACCTTCGTGATTTTATTTATTTTATTTTATTTAGTAGGTAAGTCAAAGGCCCTCTTTTAAAACATTTATAACTTAATTCAAATTAAACAGTCCTCGTAAGATTGCTTATTAAAGGCTCACACAGCATTCTTACTTAATTCGAGTTAGTAGGTACTAAAAATAATTAAACATGTATTAAACATAACAGTCTACGTCTACGTTCTAGACTTATAAAACTTAAAAACATTTTACACAAGAAACTTAAGATCACTTCGTTTAAGATCACTCCGGCAGCTATGAGCTATTGCACAGTAGCAATTTCCTGCGCTTTGGTATAGGGACATTGCAGCCACTTTCGTCACGATATTTTCCTTTACAGTTAGCGAGTGGTGTTGCCAACGATTACTAACTGCAGAATTATTGCATGAGATCGTCCCTATCCCCATTCACTGTCGGGATAACACGATGAGATCCGACTATCGAAATAATTGTATATCTACGTGTTTGGATGTTTCTGAGGTCATTCTCCTTGGCGCTTTTAGATTCCTTACCTCTTACGTTCTAAGGAAATTATTTTGGTACAGAACTTGTTTTAAGCACATATTATTTACTCAACTTTAGCGTCGCAATTCAAAATTTAACACAAAAACTAACCTTTTCAGAAAGAGGAAATGCAAGCTTTTTAAGGACCTAGTACTAGTTTGCTTTTGAATTTCGCTAAGTAACTACTTAACGTTACATAAATATTTACTTCAAGTTCTTAATTCAAAAACCGGCCCATAAGCCCTTTAAGAAAAATATAAATTTGAAACCAACAACAGCCGCACTGACCCCTGCGCTCTCCGCCGGGTCAGTAAAGTTAACTACGCAAGAAAAACAGCTGAAATCAGATTTCGATAGATCGATGGACGAAAAAACGGTATCAACTTTATGACAATTAATAATGAACTATAAATAAAAATAAATCTAACTTATATAACATAACATAACAATTATAGACTAAATAATAAAACTAAACTAAATATTAAAACTAAACTAAATATTAAAACTAAACTAAATATTAAACTAAATACTTAGTTTAATATTTAGTTAAGTTTAGTTTTATCGATGGATAATTATTTATTATACGCACACCAGGAATGAAATGCATATGAGATTTAACAATAAGGATCTTTTTAGCCTCTTAAAAACATTGAAGCCAACACCAGAAACGTACTGACTCTCGCGCTCTCCGTCGGGTCAGTTAAGTCAAGTACGCCTCAAAGTCATTCAAATTGGGTTCAGCCTCAAAAAACAAAAAAAAATTTGAAACCAAGAACCAGAATCGCACTGACTCTCCGCTAGGTCATGCAAAGTTGAGTACATTTTAAAGGCCTTTGAAATCGAGATAAGCATTATAACCATGAAAATAACGGCCAATCAGTCTACAGAAAATTCTACAGGTTAAGCAAAAGAAAAGAATCCTGAAACTAATAACCAGAACCACACTGACCCCAACGCTCTCCGCCGGGTCAGCTAAACCCTTTGCGACTGTAAATAAGGCCGCCCAATAAATATTATATTGACGGGGCGCAATCTACGGGCGCCCCTTTAGGGCCCTCGGAAATGTCACGGCTCTGATGGGCTCAGATGGAGATTGTTATTGAGCGTACAGGACTGTAGGTTTTGAGAGAGTGGAGATGTGACGCAAAGTCAACTTTCCTTAAGTCATAATATGCATGTAGACAATACACAACTAAGAAAATGGTTACTATGTCATTGTCGAATCTTGTGTCTAATTCCTGGTGTGTATACAATAAAGAATATCTATCTATACAATGTGAAATTTAATGTATTTATTTATGTGTGCTTTTGTGGCAATGTAAATAAATGCTTTCTATTTTCTTTTAGATTATATCACATGATTATTATTATTATATGAATTACATTTAACTAGAAGAAAACTATTAAATATAAAATAACATTGTAACATTAGATACGTCAGAAAAATTTTATTAAAAAACGGACTTCAAGCAAATAGGCACTAAAAACCTATTGAGGAGGCGATGAAGAAGGTGATGTTTTTCTAAGGGGTCCCACCTAAAAATCATTGCCGAAATGTGGAATAAAGAACACTCTCGAGATTTCCACTTACATATAACGACTTCAAACAAAAACAGACATGAAAAACCTCCTGGATTAGTTATATCTGAGAGGGAGTGTTCCGTATTTTTGTGTTCTTTTCTACCCTGTTTTAATTTGCCAGAGTAACAGGACCAAAAAATCGTTCCCACATCCAATAAGGACTTTCGAGAAAATCCCCCTTTAACTGTTCAATTTCCATGCTTCTAAAAAAATGGCAAAGAATGATCACTAAACATAATAATAAAATTCGCAGTACAAAATAATTTGCGTGCCTATAAATTACTACCTTTTTCCGGATACACTTACATGATTTTTTTCCGGAAGAGTCCGACCAGATTTCGCTCTGATTCGCAGAGCTTAATCACGGCGAGCAGAGACCGGACTCGCGTCGTTCTGCTTGTCTCCGACAAAAAGTCAAGTGAGTGTTTCCGGAATAAAGTTAGATAGATAGATAGATAGAATATTCTTGTTATTGATGTCTACTTATAGGTACTCTGATTTTTCCGTGATTTTTCATTTCGTGCACCAAATTGACATTTGGTGGGTTGCCAGTTTTAGATTTTCAAGGTATTGAAATAATTTGAAAGTATCCGGTTTGGTGATTTGAAAAAAAAAAGTTACATGTCACATTTATATATTTTTTTTCTTAAATTAATTTAACCATTTTGAAAATGTCACTGTAGTTAGAAATCACCGCTACTTTTAGTACTGATCAACGTAAATTAAAATTCTAAAATTACTTATTTTAGTAAATTTAAAAAAGAAAAGCCTTGATCACTTAGATGATACGATACTATTTTTTCGTTACGATAAATTTGCAAAATGTTTACCTAGTTATCACTAAGCAAATAAAAAGTAGAATTTTAGCCGCGAATGTCGAGAACGCGACCGACACCGAGAACTCGGTCGAGACTCCTTGAGCTGGCCACATTAAAAAATAGAAAGAGCGTTTGCAGCTGTCAAGGCTCGTTTACGCCGAGGCAACAATGTGCGACAGTGCCGCATGCCACCTACACATTGTGGCATGCGGCACCTTGTGGCATGCTACAAATAGAAAGCACTTGCGGCATATGTGGCATACGTCAGCCTATTTTATGCCGAGGCAACACCGTGCATCGTACCTTAATAATTTCCAAAGTTCTGAGGTTCTTTATATTCTTTTTGACACTCTGTTCATCTAAATTTTATTTTTGTGCAAGACCAACTAAAACATCACGTTTCGCTCTATTACTTTTATAATTTGAACTTCACTTTTTCTAAAATCCTCAATAAAGTCTAAATATTTTTCGCTACACCACTCCATGACCTATAATTCTCACTTTCCAAAACAAATATAAACAAACACATAGTCTACAATCTGTTTTGACGCACGAAAAATGACGCATGGAATCCATTGTGCCCGGATACAAGCTGCGATAGTCTGCCACATAACGCAAGGTGTCGTCATGCCACACGGTTCTTGCCACAATGCGCGACATTCTTAACTTTGTGGCATGCGGCCTTGTGGCATGCCGCAATGCCGCACAGTATTGCCCCGGTGTAATATAGCCTTCAGATTGGTACACGAAATGAAAAATCAGAGTATAGTACCTACGAAAGCTTTACGTCACAGTAACAATCAATCAATCAATCAATCAATCAAACAATCAATCATTTATTGCAAACTAAGTGTAAATAGATGGTATACATTTTATGGTAACTTAAGACTTAGTCACTGGTTTTGCACAACGGGTAAGACCTATATCTAACATTGTAGGTATCATTAATATTACATTTAGGTACAATTTTTAGCATTTAAGAATTTATCCAGTGAATAAAAGCATTTTTGTATAAAATATGATTTTAGGCTTATTATAAATTTATTGCATTTTTGTTCATTTTTTATTACTAGAGGGAGTTTATTGAAAATTTTTACTGACATGTAATATGGGCTGCGGTTTAACATTTTGAGTCTCGAAGGAGGGAGGTAGAGTCTATTTTTTTATAACGTCTCATTCACAGACCAAAGCTTAAACGTACCACTTCAACCGGGTAGTTTGCAAGTGGCATTCCAATTAGCATAGCAAATACATTGCTTTGGCGACGCAGCGTTGCTAAGCCACTTTTAGTCATAAACATTCGATACTTGGCTTGTGGAATTGCTGAAACCGCTGTTTAATCAACATAATGCATTAGTCACTAGAATATGTCGGTGGTAGCCTAATGGGTAGTCCAATAGACTAGGAGGCAGAAGACGCAGGTTCGATTCCCAGTGCGGGCATTTACCTATGACTTGGTTTTGTAAGTTATCTACTTTTGTGAAGTTATATTAGCAACACTTTCTAGTGAAGTCCATTTTTCGGAAATCTAAAACATCGACTGATGTGTTTTTCTTGGTTCGGAAACAGGGGCGTAATAAACATAAACATAAACATTTACACACAGGCACATACATTGCTTCTGGCCCCACACTAGGATACCCTGTGTCGTGGGGCAGGTATTTTATTTGTAAATATTGTAAATATATTAAGCTAATGTATTCATCTACATAGGTACTAGAATAGTTTTATATTTAAGTTTTTTTTTATTATTTAATCTTAGTTCATTATATTATTTAATTAATGTTATCCATATTAACGTTATGCAATAAATAAACATTTAATTAAAATTTAAATATTTAAAACATATTATCCGGACTAGGCCCCCGTGGTGGAGTATGACCTATACCTTCCTCACTCAGTGAAGAGACTAGACAAAGTTGCGTTGTTCTAACTTACTGACTAAGCGTCATTGCTAATAAATTAACACGTATAGCCCATAGAACAGAAAAGAACAGAATTTATTTATTTATTTTATTTATTTATTTATTTACATTTGTAACTTACAGCTAATGCCAAATCGCTACAAAGTTATTTATAGGTGTACAACATATCATAATTAACTAAAAAACAAAGAAAACAAACAGATTCATCCCTCTTCAAGCATTCCCTTGCATTCTTCAATCAACTCAAGAATACAAGCTAGCAAGCAAGAAACAAATCAAGAACTGAGAATAATAGGCTATTTGACCGATTTCTGAAAGCCATCTTATATTGTTTGTTGGTGTTCATGGAGTCCTCAGAAAGTGGTAATTTTAAATTCGTTCGTGTATTTCTTCTAAAAAAGGCAAACGAAAATTTACTTTTCAAATAAGGCGCCAAAACGCTATTTTAGGCAATATGGCGTCGCACAGGAAATATGAAAATGAAAATGAAATGAAAATGAAAAAAACTTTATTGTAAAACGGTTACAAAAAATAGTTACTGGCTCCCAAACTAGGATTCCCTGTGCTATGGGTAGCCAGTATGACGTCACTTCCCGTAAACCAACCAATAAACGTAAGAAATAACGAATGACAGACGCCTTTTTTACTAACATGTGACGTCATCATAAAAACGGCCACTCCAGGCCATTTTCGTTACAACAGCGGCAGATACGAATTATCAAATTTTATCTTGTGTTTTTTTACAAATCATGATTGTTTTTTAGTTAAAATGCCTTAAATCGGTTTTCACACAAATAATTTTTACGAATACGTATAATACTGTTTTTTCCACAGTGTCAAATAGGCTATTTAAGTAACAGTAAGTTTAAGTCTCGGCAACGAGAAAGCTAGTAAAGCTAGTAAAGCTTTCTCGTTACGACCGAGACACACAGAAATGGAAATCTGTGGTTGAGGCCCTATGCTCCCATAGACGACCTCTGGGGCGTAGCGGTTAGCGCATCTGCTTACCATGCCAGAGGTTCCGGGTTCAATCCCCGGCTGGAGAGAAAAAAAAACTCCAGGTCTTGGATGTTTACATGTTTGTGACGTCGCTGTTTCCGGTTCCCACGACACAGGGTATCCTAGTGTGGGGCCAGAAGCAATGTATGTGCCTGTGTGTAAATGTTTATGTTTATTTATATATAGGAGTTAAAGGACTGAAGAAGAAGAAGAAAAAGCTTTCTAGTTGTACAAAGGTTCTTAAATTAGTATAATTAGGAGCAAAAAATGACCATACCAGGGCGCCGTTAACTTAAGATAACAAATAATACTTTAGATTATTAATATTCTTCTAATCTAATACACTACCCCACCCCAATAACAGTGGGGAACTCGACTCTTGAAGTTGTAGACAAATACGTCGACTTAGGACATACAGTCCAACTTCGTGAAAGAGGTCAATCGTCAAATCCAACTCGGCTGGGCAGCATTCGGGAAACTTAGAAAAGTCTTTTCCTCCGATATACCTCAAAACAAAACTATACAATCAGTGTGTGTTATCAGTCATGACTTATGGCACTGAAACGTGGTCACTTACTATGGGCCTCATAAGAAACCTCAAGGTCACGCAACGAGCTATGGAAAGGGCTATCCTCGGAATTTCTCTACGAGACCGAATCACAAATGATGAGGTCCGTAGACGAACGAAAGTCGTCGACATAGCCCAGCGGATTAGTAAGTTGAAGTGGCAGTGGGCGGGGTACATAACACGCAGAACTGATGGCCGATGGGGCGGAAATGTTCTCGAATGGAGACCACATATCGGCAAGCGCAACGTAGGACGACCAGCCACAAGATGGACAGACGATCTCATCCAAGTGGCGGGAAGACGCTGGATGCAAGCCGCTTCCGACCGGTCTTTTTGGAAATCCATGGAGGAGGCTTATGTCCAGCAGCGGACTTCTTGTGGCTGAATGATGATGATGAATGATAATCTAATGATGATAATGATAATGAATGATGAGTGTCACATTTTAACTCTAAGTGAAAAAAAAATACGGCGAAATAAAGTTTGCCGGGTCAGCTAGTCTTCTAAATATATAAAATTCTCGTGAATTTCGTTCTCAATTCAACAGAGTTAGAGCGCATACTCCTCCGAAACGACTTGATGGATTTTTATGAAATTTTATATGTATATTCGGTAGGTCTGAGAATAGGTTGTTATCTAATTTAATAAAATAATTATATGTGTATATTATGGTAAGTTTAAGTATTATATCGAATATATATGTACCTATGTATATATATATATATATATATATATATATATATATACATATATGTAATTATTAAATACCTACTCTAATGGACCGAATAAAATCTGTAAGTCAGTTAGTTTATGTACACATCCCCTCATTATACTTTTTGTACACTTACCTACCTTTTCTCTACATCTTTTCTATCCATCCCAAGGTTGTCTGGAAGAGATCGCTTTTAGCGATAGGACCGCCAATTGTATACGGCAAAACTTAGATATATAAGTCTTACAATGTATTTGTTTGTTTTTCTGGTGTGTACAATAAAGAGTTCTAATCTAATCTAATCTAATATGGAGCGATGGATTGAATAGGATTGCCACGTAAACGATGGCGAATTCGACTTATACAGACTTATACAGAATATCTTGCAACAAGTTAGTCTTATTGTCATTGTTATAGCATCTGCTGCTGAACTAGGTTTATAGCCTGTATTTCAGCATTCAGCGCCTCTTGCCTCTCTTGTTACATAGGTGTTTATTAATAACAACCAACCAGCGTAAGCTACAACACAAAAATTTTGTTTGGTGCCGCATTAACAATAAACATTAATGATGGAAAAAAATATGAAAAATACATTTTATGTTGCAGTCCTCTCTGTGTGTTTCATGAATGTGTGTGTGTGTGTGTGTGAGAGAGGGTGAGTAAAATGTGTAGTGTAATGAGTTTTTAGTGGAATGGAAACTAAGAAACTATTAGGTACACTTTTAAAAAGATCTCTAATAAAGTTTCAAGCAAGTGTTACTAGCTTAATCAGTTGAATCTATCTTCTATATATATAAAAGGAGAAGCTGACTGACTGACTTAGAATCAACGCAGGGCCCAAACTATAAGGGTTAGAAACTTGAAATTTTGCACAGGGGTTCTTTTTGTAACATAGGGGAGCACTAAGAAAGGATTTTTGAAAATTCATCCCCTAAGGGGGTAAAATGGGGGTTCAAAGTTAGTATTAAAGCCCACGCGGACGTAGTCGCGGGCAACAGCTAGTCCTTTAATAAGAAGTCCAGATTCTCTCATGTTACACCGTCCTATAGAAATAAAAGGCTCGGCCGCTGATTGCAGAAAAGTTAAACAATAAAGCTTAAGTTTTTTAAATCACAAAGCTTCGATCCTTGATTGCACTGATGTTGAATGGCTGAGGAATATTTTATCGAATAAATATTGAGCGTACAACGTAAAGACGCTTGGCTCATAGGAGCGGAAAGCCTGTCAAATAGTTTCTTAAAACAAGGTACTTTCTTTCAAAAGTGTCACACACGACTAAAATATGAGCATTTGTCTAACCCGCCCTTGAACCTAGAGATGGGCTCTTTTACTCGTGTTATTATTTCGGGTGCAGAGGCACAGAGCAGAGCCTAGAGTCTAATACACACATACTTGTTTAATAAAATTATAGGTATTAGCTTGACAGTAGTGCCTAATTAGTAACTATTAAACAATAGCTTATAAATTATTTTTTTAAACTGAGTAAATTAAATATGTATCTCTCTCGATTTAGATTGAATCGCGCGAGGCGCCTAGTTAAATAATACGGGTTATCATTGGAATGCGATTGGTTAGAAGATTACCAATGCCGTGAATTAATAATGACGTAGTGAATGAACGAATTAACGACCTCTGTGGCGTAGTGGTTAGCGCATCTGACTACCATGCGAGAGGTCCCGGGTTCGAATCCTGGCTGGGGACAAAAAAAAACCCAGGTCATGGATGTTTACATGTTTGTGACGTCGCTGTTTCTGGTTCCCACGACACAGGGTATCCTAGTGTGGGGCCAGAAGCAATGTATGTGCCTGTATGTAAATGTAAATCTAAATATGTAAATGCAAATGATCACTTTTTCAGGTAGGATGGGGTAGCTGGGTTGAACAGTATACAGTACAGAAGAGTGCATTCCTGATTCACTTGAGCTGTACGCGAAATACGGAAACGTGAACATGTTTGTGGAGGCCAAATATAAAATTTATATAGAAATTTTGACGGCCATCAAACTCGTTTAATTACTTTTCAGTGAGGTCAAGATAACTGGCATCGGCATAGTCGAGAATTTACAGCCAAAGTGTCTGAGCTAACGCAATTTTAGTAGCAATCGGAAGAAAGTTACGGAGTTGCCGTAGAGTGAAAAGTAAGTTACTTATATACTTACATAGACAGATAAAGAACACTTTATTACACAAACAGCTGTTTCGCTTATTTATACCTACCTAGATAAAAACTCACCTCAACCAAACCTATTCTTTATATAGGTTAGGTTGAGGTGAGTTTTTATCTAGGTAGGTATAAATAAGCAAACCAATTCGCGAGCATAGCTAGTTTTTAATAATAATATAATATATAATTAATAATTATAGTATTAATCGTGCTAGCTAAGTAACAATCCAATCCAATCCGTACGCATATTCGGCCACTCCTGGACTTAAGCCACCGGGTTCCATCCTCAACCAACGTCATCCACCCGCAATCTTCCTCAGATCGTTGGTCAAGCAAGCTCATCGACGTTCTATGCTATGTTTGCCTGTATGCAGTGTCCACTCAAGAGGAAGCTTTACACGGCAGATAATAAAGATTAAATTTCATCGAAATTACAAATTCAGTGTCACAAAAAATATCACTTGGAGTATAAAACCATGTTACCTTGCACCGTATGCTAAAATGTTGAACCGAGGCATCCGAATGTAAATTTTTCAGTATTTGTTCAACTGATAGACTGCAAAATGGCAAGATGTAGCTTAGGGTCAATATTTCCATATTGAGCTGGTGAAAAGGCTTTTTGCCAACTGGGAGCTCAGCATCGCCATATCTCTTAGATGTCAGCGTAATTATAGAATGGCAATAGTGGAACTGGAAAAATGTGGAAATTATTGGCCTATTTAAAGAATGCTTAGTTAGATTTGTCGTATTTACGCAAATGTCATAGGCTGTAACATACAAAATTATAATACGACCAAGTAGATAAAAAACTACGAAGAAAAATGAGACATAAAATTGAAATAAACCAACAACTCAGCAGGCAAAGTACCAAGTTTGGTCCCTCACGCTTAGTAGTTAATTCTCCGCAATTGGGTTGTTAAAAAAAAACTAAATAGTTTATTTTAACCACAAAAGCACATAATTCTTACATATATTACATTGAATATACTCAAAAAGTATATTATTACGGTATTACAGTTTTTATGGCAGAGTTTAATCCAAATCTAATTTACTACGGTCTCCACACTAGGTTATATCTGTATCGCGGAGGCCGATTGCCTTATTGTGCCGGGATACCGCCGTTTAGCCAAAGTATTTTTCGCCAAATTTTACTTCCCAATAAACTTATGGCATCAGTTTCATTTCCCAAATGAAACTTTAGCAAGTTTTCATTTCGCATTTTATTCATTTGGTCAAATTATCATTTCGCATAATATTACTGCGTCAAGTTTTATTTAGACAAACGTTTATTATGCTAACGTTTTATTTTGGCAAGTCAACAGAAATATAGGTGCGACGACGCGCGTAGCGAAGCGGAGCGCCTCGGAGCGTTAGGTTCTCTATATAAGATCGAAAACAGAAACGATACTTTTGACTGAATAATGCTTGGTAAAATGAATTTTGACCAAGTATTTATTTGGTAAACAATAACTTGCCATAATAACTTTTGCTAACTGTTTATTTGCTTTAAGTTGTATTGAGAAATGTTTTTTTGCCAAGTGATAATTTGCGGAAAATAGTTTGGGAAGTAATACTTTGGGAAACGATTTTTGGCAATACATTAGTAAACCTATTGTGCCGATTGGTTATTTTTTTATCTCAGTTTTTTACCCATTTTTTCAACATAACACCTAGTTTGTTACTACTAACTACTTCAACACTTAGGAAAGACTTAGTTTTATTTTTTTTTGTTTTAGTTTTCAACCCACCCTAAGGCCTCTGACTTGGCATAGCGACTGCCATCTATCGACGGCAGCCGGCACCAACTTCTTAACGTGCCTTGCGAAGCACGAAACCGCTCGGAAAAATGACCAGCAAGTGACAGTAAGACCAGCCACTAGTCTTACAAGTCCGGACTACACCCTCTTGGTGAAGTATGGCCTTTAACTTTCTCAGGAAAGAGACCCATGCCCCTCGATGGGGACATACTGGGTTGATTGTATGGTGAAGTTTTAGTTTTAATTTTAGTTTTCCGGACTTATGTACGTCCGGATGAGGCCAACCAGGTTTGGCTCTTCCAGTAAAAAGTCAAGTAAGTGTATCCAGAATAAAGTTAAAATAATCTGTATCTTTCTGTCCTACAATGAATAAAAATATTTTTTATATTTTTTCATTCTCTTTATTTGGCAAAAGTCCTACATTCGGCAGCGAAAGTTGAAATTGTCTGACTATTAAGTTCCACATCGGGATCCCTCCGGCATACTAAATACAGCCTATTTACGCCAATAACAATTAAAATACAGAGCCAATTAAATTATTTAACAGTCCTGCGACCTACAAACGAGCAGGTACGGTTAACCGCAAGTATTATGGCAAAATGCTAGTGGCATTTTTCCGAGCGGTTCCGTGCTTCGCAAGCCACGTTAAGCAGTTGGTGCCGTCTGCTGTCGATAGATGACAGTCGTTAAGCCAAGTCAGAGGTCTTAGGGCGGCTTGAAAACTTCTGACAGTAAGACCAGCCACTAGTCTTACAAGCCTCCACCAATCCGGACTTGGTCTCCGTGGTGGAGTATGGTCTATACCTTCCTCAGGGAAGAGACCCGTGCCCCTCGGTGGAGACATAATGCGTTGCGATGATGATTATGTCAAAAAACTGGTTCATTCGAAACTCGCAAAAGTTGTCGTCTAATGCTAATCTATATCTATACTAATATTTTAAAGAGGAAAGATTTGTATTTTTGAGTGAGTGTATGTTTGTAATGAATAGGCTCAGAAATTACTGGGCCGATTTAAAAAATTCTTTCTTTATTAGAAAGCTTCATTCTTCGTTAGTAACATAGGCTATATTGAGTTTTCAAAAAGTTTAGGGTTCCGTACGAAATCTCGGATAATGTAACCCAAGGTGTAAAATAATTACTACCCCGGGAATTTCCCATGGTACTTTTATAGCTATTTATTGGGGAGGTTCTTTAATAGCCTATAAAATTGTAATTTGACACTAGCATTAATAATAAAGTTGAGTAAAACAAAAATAAATTATTTACGTTGATTTATTGTTAACTTTTAATACTTTCTTTAAGGGGCACTGTAGGTATAAGGTTATACAATGAGAATTCAAAGCTGTTTCTAGTAAATGTAATGTTATGATATTTTTTTTGGAATCGAACATACGACCACATGTTTCTGATGTCAAGAAGTATTATCTGGTAGACCGAGCTTTGCTCGGTATGTAGGTTTTCACATAAAAGGAGGAACTTGAAAAAAAAAGAAAAATTATTATCAAGTCTCCAAGCAGGGTCTTCTGTTTACGGTATCGTCCTATTTCCCACTCGAGCTATGACAACCTTACAGATGGTTGCGATCATTACCTTCTTGTAGTGTAGCAGTTATTTATTTGCCTTAAAACACGGTTAAAACGACGTTTTATAAAAATGAAACCCAGCTGGATCAATTAATCGCCCCCGAAACCGTCTGCTTACAAAATTTCATGAAAATCATTGGAGCCGTTTCCGAGATGTTGCTCGTTTAAAGAGATTGGATAGATGGATTATGCGAAAAATCTACATAATAATTTTTTTCTCACAATTTTCCGAGTCCCCATGTACAGTTAGCTCAATGTCCTAATTCCAATTTCACGCACGCATCGGGTATAAATTAACTGTTGTTGCCTCTCTCCATTATCCGAACATCTTCGCCATCGCTTCTAGAGCTGTTCGAGCAAGGGATTTTGAGCTCTAAGCCCCTTGCATTTAAGAGCTTTCACGGTTGAATTTAGGATGATAGTTTTAGGTGGTTGGCCTAAGTCACTGGAGTAACGCGGTCGCTATTGAATCTATGTTTTTGGTCGATTATTTTAGGTTCAAGGTTAGTAGTAACATGATCTAACTTGTTGCGTTGGTTGGACACGTGGAAAGGATGGACGAAGAAAGACTGACAAAGCAAATAGATGGAGCAAATGTGAATTGAAGGGGCCGGTAAGGGACGCCCTAGGCGGACATCATCATCAACCCTTATATCCCTACCTAGGGGCACAGGTCTCATCCCTGGGGAAGGTATAGGCCATATTTCACCACGGGGGGCTACGTCCGGATAGGTGGAGGCTTGGAAGACTAGTGGCTGGCCTTACTGTCAGAGGTTTTCAAGCCGCCCTAAGTCCTCTGACTTTGCTTAACGACTGCCATCTGTCGACCGCAGCCGGCAACAAATGCATAACGCGCCTTGCGAAGCACGGAACCGCTCGGAAAAATGCAGGTTCGCAAGTTCGGCAAATTCGTTTTTTTTCATTAAAAAATTACAGTCGAATTGACCACCTCCTCCTTCTTTGTAGTCGGTTAAAAACGTTAGCAATATATATTTTACACACGCGACATACTTACCATAAATATTAAATAAACGTACAACGTCTAATGAACAATGTCCCCAAGCATACGATCCACACAATCTTCTTTTCTTTACGGAAAGATCACTCTATTTAATTTCTGTAAATTCAGTAGTCCCGAACAGCCAATCTCCCCGCTCCCCGCTCCAAGACTCGCTATCAGCACTATGCAATCATAAATACACAAGTAGAGATGGGCGTTTGCAGGCGAGATTACAGGCATGCTACTTCCAGAAAGACAGAGACAGAGTAAGAGTGAGAAAGAGGCCCAATAAACCAATTAATTACCGTCTCTCTCCCTCCAACTAGAAATGGTGAAGGCGCGTGGCAACCGGCGATTACAAGCAGACAATTCCGGCTGCGAACAGACTGCGGGCGCTAACATTACACTCAGGCGGCACGCAAGGCCTAAGGGTCCAGCCAAGTTCGCTCAAAAGTGTTAGCTTCCACTATCCACATTGCCGGAGGTTAGTAAAAAAATTTGAAAATATATATTCTTTCAGTTTGTTAGACACAAACTTGAAAAATGCAGAGTTGACGTCCTTAAGGTACCTATAGGTTAGGTATAGCTATTAGACTTTATTAGAATATTTTTATTGTTCTAAAAGGTAAAAAAAAAACAACTACAATTATTTTTTTTATTTTATTAATAAGAAAATCAACAGCGGAACTAAACATATTTCTGCTTATAAAGTATCCATAGTAAGGCCAATTACAAATTTTCACGGAATTACTAAAGAATAGGAAATGTTTCTTAATAAATATATTTGTTTTCTCAAGTTACAGTTTTTTTTCTTGGTTACGTGAAGTTCGAATCTTAAATTTTATATGTATAACTATACATTTAAAAGAAAATATACGAGGGGTATAGAAAAGCTTATTATAAACCTGCTAACCTAAGAAAAGAACGGGACAACGCATTCACCCCTCACTCACAACGCAAATTAAAATAAGCTGAGCTGAAATGAGTGTATGAGCGAGAGGCAAACAGCCCCTTCATCCAACTGTGCCGTACAACTTTTCATTACTCTGCTTCTTGTTAGTGTGTGTGTGTGTGTGGTGTGTGTGTTGGTTTGTGCGTGTTTGTGTGTGTGTATTGTTTCCCAAATAATTGCTGTGATATATGAAGCGCCTTGTTACACATTCTAGTGATACGATTTATAGTTGAGTTTTGACCATATTTAGTGCGACTAGACGGGATATGGAACACATTTGAATGTCTAGTGCGTCGTCTCGGTACCCAGAAGTTAATTTTGCTAACTAAGTGAGGGCAGTCTAAACTACCTCTCAACAATTTATACAAGAACATCATGTCTGTTATAGAACGTCTTTTTTTGAGCGTTGCTAGTTTATGATGTTCACATGCACTTTCGTAGTCATTGAAATACTTGCGGCTTCTATAATTTAAGTGGTTGACAAACTTTTTTTGTATGCGTTCAATTTGTTGGCTATGAGTTATATAGTGAGGATTCCAGATGTTGGTAGCATATTCTAAGGTGCTTCTAACATAAGCGTTGTACACTAACTTAATACATGATATATCGTGGAAGGGCTTACACACTCGCATAACATAGCCTAGATTTTTATAAGCCTTATTCGTTAAAATATCTATGTGGTGTTTCATGCTGAGTTGGTTGTCTAAGTATACGCCAAGATCAAGAACCAAACTGACTCACCCAATGGCAGTCTCTTAAAGGTAATATGTAAATTCCACTCGATTAGTTTTCCGACCAAAAGTTATAAGTTCACACTTTTCTGTAATAACTTTAATTCTATTTACAGAGTAGTATTGGGCGAGGCAATCCAGGTCATGCTGAAGTTTCTTACAGTCGTCTAGGCTGCTAACTTCTTTATAAATTTTACTGTCATCGGCAAACATTAAGAATTGGGAGTGTTTGAAACAAGAGTAAATGTCGTAAAGGTAGACTTTGTAGAATAAAGGTCCTAAATGCGAGCCTTGAGGAATTCCAGAAGAAATATCTACAAAGTCAGAGCAGTATCCACCTACTACCACCGCCTGCGATCTTCTGGAAAGATATGACGTCACCCACCTCAACAGATCTCCGTGTACACCTAAATGCTCTAATTTACGTAGCAGGATGATGTGATCAACACGATCGAAAGCTTTTTCGAAGTCCGTGTAGATCACATCAACCTGCCTTAATTTATCCATCATATCATATACATAGTTAGTAAATGTGACTAGATTGGTAACTGTTGAACGTTTTTGAAGAAAACCGTGTTGTTGTGTCGGTATCCCGTTTATGACTGTTGCATAAATCGTTTTGTAAACTAATTTCTCCATTACCTTACTAAATATATTTAATATGGAAATAGGTCTATAGTTTTCCACTTTGACTTTGGTCCCTTTTTTATGCACTGGAACAATATGTGCCTGTTTCCAGACCTGGGGGAATATTCCTCCTTTCAAGGACATATTATATATAATGCTAAGAGGGAGAGCAATGGCACTAGCACAACTGACTATGAAAAACGGAGGAAATTGATCACTGCCAGATCCTTTGTTAGGATCAAGTTGTTTGAGCACGTTTAAGACTTCTTCAACTGAGATAAGTGTTGTATTGGTAGGACAAACGTTACCGGAAGCGGGCGGAGCTAGTTCCACCGAAGGATACTCATTCGCTGGATCTACAAAAACACTATGAAAAAAAATATTGAAAGCGTTGGTAATTTGTTCTCCTTCAGATTTTTTTTTACCTTTGTATGTTACGTGTTTAGGATAATTGGAGGAGCCACGACGTGACTTAATAAATGACCAAAAATGCTTAGGATGATTTTTAATGTTTCCAGCTATTTGATTAGTATAGAGGGCAAAACATTCAGCTTGAACTCTGGCCGCTCTCGCTCTTAAAAGTGAGAATTCGTTATAGTCTAAACGATTGTTGAATCGCTTCCAGCGAGCGTGAGCCTTGGATTTTTCTCTTAATATTTTAATCAAAGATTTACTATACCATGTAGGGTAGGTACCTGGGCGACTTAAAACCTTAGGGATAAATCTTTCTTTTGCTGTATGTAAGTGTTCATAAAATATACCAACTGCTTCGTCAACTGTATGTACCCTTAGGGAATAGTTCTGACCAGGCTATAGAGTTAAGATATTCTTGTACATTTTTGTAATTACCTTTTCTGTACTTAAATCTAAAACTAGGAGATTCCGTGAGAGGCGCAATCGTAATATCAGTGGCATCTACTGTAAAAGAAGGATGAAAAATATCTTCCTTTAGTAGGGCAACCTGGGAACGCATTAACTCTAATGTAAAATTACTAAATACTAAATCTAAAGTATTGCCTCTACTATTTTTTAGGTAGTTATCCTGTACAAATCCGAGTGAGCTGAAAGTAGATACCAGATGATTAGCTGCTATTTGCAAGTCGACGGCCCCTTTATTTACGAAAATAGGTCCAGTTTCCTCCCAGGATATACAAGGCAAGTTAAAATCTCCCACTAGTAGAACATTATGAGTACTGTATGTGGACGTTGCTTTATTTACTGTTGATAAGAAAGATTCAATATTATTCGGTAGGTGTATAACCTCACCCGGTATGTAAGCACAACATACGTGAAGATCCCTGTCTGAGTTAAGCGTACGTGCGGGCAATGTTACCCAGATCATTTCTGTAGGAGGACTTGTCCAGTCATCGCAAACATACGCCTCTAAATCCCGCTTTACGCAAATTAACACTCCATCCCCAGTCTTTTTACCAGTTAAGTCCAAGCGCCGATCGAAGCGAAACACATCATATCGTTTATCGCAGAACTCCGTGTCAAGAATGCTATCACAAAACCATGTCTCTGTTAAAAATAATAAGTCGTAGTTATGTAGTAGTATGGCGTTGTGCAGTTCATGGCATTTAGTTCTGCCTCCGCGAATATTTTGATAGTAGATTTGTAATTTATTATTCACCGTAGTCACAGCGCCGGCGTATGTTTACACTCTGATAGTTTAGGTAAAAATGTATTGGGTAACTCGCACCTTATCACATGTCCACTTATTCTACCGTACCATTGAGAGCGCTGTACAAAAATATGCCCACATGCAGTAGGAATAAGGGGCTGATTGCCCATAGGGAAACAACGTCCGAAGAGTATAAACAAATTGCACGTAGTCCAGCATCCACTAGGAACCTTATTGCTGCAATTGGTTGACTTGAGCTCTGGATGGAATACTCGTAGTAAGGTAAGTATTAATTGTCATTTTTTTAATTTTACTACAATAGTATTATGAGTTATATGTAGTGAGGTAGGGGAATGTTTATAAGGTACGACTTGATTATTTATGTTTTTATATAAGACCATAACAAGGAGCAACGGGCGCCACAATACCAAAGCCTGGACGTAATTAATTAAAATTAAAATTGTTTTAGATTTTTGTGACTGAAGGTTAAAGTAAGACCTATATAGCTTTCGACGTAGTTTATAACTAACTAATAGTTGAATAGAAATTATCATAGGGGGTTGGGGACTATGCCAGGAATGACTATGGTTTGTAAATTGTGATGAGTTTGTGTTAATGATGTGATGTTGTGTGTGTGAGAAGCAAGAATTTATCATGCTGAGTAGGTTACTGAGTGTATGGCCCAGTTGGCAAGGCGATACATTTGCGAGTTTATGGTTATTAATGCACAATACAACAATTTGTGTTTTAATCGACTTTAAGAAATAGTACTTAGATAATATACTTATTAAGTTCACTTCAAACATACAAGAGTATTCTGTTTGCATTGCATGTAGACACCAGTACGAAAAAACATATTCTAACGTATTTTTTTTAAGTCGTCCTCCGAATCGATGGTCATTAGTGGGGCTTTGTCCGTTTTTCTCATATAAATACGACAGTTTTTTACCCAGACGTAATGGTATTCTTTGCATACTGCTACCTCCTTGGTTTTCCTTAATAGGGCCTTATTATAAGGCGTTAGATGCTCATTTACGAAAACCCGAACTGGGTCACCAGCAATATTCAAGACTTTAGTTGTAATCCCACGGGATGTGCGGACGCCAGCGATGATGTTATCCTTGAGGATTCTCTGTTTGAGCTTGACCACGACCACCCTCTGGCGGCCGGAAATAGATTGACGAGGCTGGACTCTGTTTACGTGGTCTATATCTTGGAGTGTTAGGTTGACGTTAGCATGTTGGGCTATGCGAATAACGATTTCTCCTAAGTTTTCAGACTTGGACTCAGGGAGACCTACAATTTCCAGATTGGTCATCCTCTCTCTTTGCTGGTGTTTATTTAGCTCCAGGTTCATGTCCAAAAGAGATTTTTTAAGGACTAACAGTTCACTCTGTGAAATATCACTTACTTGGGTTTTTTTCTCACATTCTTGTATGCGGGTAGTAACTTTATCAACACGATCCGACGTAAATTCGATGGAATCCCGTAGAGAATCGATCATCGATGATGTTTCTTGTTGTTTTGTGACTAAACTGGTTATATTAGTTTTCATATCTATATATTCGGACCTTAATGTGTTGAGTTCTGATTTAATTTCGTTGGTGGACGTGGTTAACTTGCTCAGTTCCGGCAGGATATTCTCTTGAATGTTTTGCTAAATATCCGCAGTAGAAGCATTCATGCTTACTTTAAGTTCCTTGAAAGAACTTTGCATGGAATCCATCAACAAACTCAACGATGTTCCAGAATCGTCGGGTTGTTTACGCTTTCGAGTATTCGAAGTAGCCTCACTCGTATACAGAGACAAATCCGGATTGGAAGAGGTTTTTTCAGGATTACTTGGCACAGAGAACATGTTTTTTTTTGACATTTTCACTGCACTGTTACTTAGTCATTTCAACACTTGCAAAATTTTTGTTACGTTTATTATAGGTACATTGTGTAATTGGCGGAATCATTTGGTTTTTTATTTACTAGTGACATGCTGGATTGCAAAGAAACTTTACCGATATTTTAAGAGGATACTAGTATTGGTTTTTTTTCTGTTTTGAATTAAGAAGATACAAACATTTAACACTCATAATCTAACCATAATCTAACCATAATCATAATCTACCCTGTAGGCATAGGCATAGATCGGTTTCGGGTGCTTTTTATGTTGTCTTTTGCTAATACATTCCCTCTTTGGTCAAAGTATGCCCGCCTGGGTTACCACTTGAGACATTTTTATCAAAATAACGCATCTTAAAACAAAAATTTAGCCTTATAAAAAGGCAAACCTATGCAAATGAACTTTACCCTAATACAACTATGATAGCAGCTCTATTTCAGAAAAATCTTTTTTATTATTTTACTCTTTTATTCTAAGCCGAATGTACGGATATGTTTGGTCGAACCCTAAAAATTTAAAAGTATTTTTTTGTTTTAAATAAAAATGTCATGTTATTAGAATACTTGAAAGTATTTCTGTAGATAAATCTCATAATCAAACCAAAGATAATTAAATCTGCGCACAAAATTCTTTTGACTAGGTAAGTACAGTAAAGTACTCACGAAAACCCTGAAAAAGTTTCAGAAGTAAAAACAAAGAGCTTCAGCTGGAATGGGTTGACTAAGGAAGCCACCTTTGTTAGTCAAATTGCGATAATTAAGACATGATTGTACATTTTACGAGCGCGCGCATCAGTGGCCCAGTTCCACTGAGGGTACTCGTAAACGTACAGCCTACTTCCAGGTCTCCTGCCTACAAGAGGACTTTGTTTTTTCCAAAAAAGTTAATGATTAATGAGTTTTCGCAGCTTTTACCTTATAACTTGTAGGGTAGGTTTAAAGTTAAAAAAAAACTCAAGGTCTTGGATCACATGGATCACATGTCACAAACATGTAAACATCCAAGACCTGAGTTTCTAATGATAATGTCTAATGTATACGAATGTTTTAGTAACAAAAAATATATTTAACATTTATTAGCTAATATGCCAGATTATTAGCGAAACTTTATGGCATCATCCACGTTGTATTTTTTACGTATGATTCGCGGGACGCCGGTCGTACAGAAAGGTACCTCAGCATAGACTACTCACTCTGTTGATCTAGCGGTAGCGGTTGACTACCTAGATAGAGGTCGTGGGTTTGATTCCCGTTCGAGGCCGCCGTACTTGATTTGCACAAAAAACCCAGTCTGAGTATGTTTCCATGTTTGTGATTGACAGGGTATCCAAGTTTGGGACCCAGTGAATTGTTTGTTGTGTAACTCTTATATGTTACAGTTTACCGTAGAGTCTTATCTTATCTTATCTAATCAGAAATCAGAAACTTATTTCAATGTAAAGAATTTACATTCTGCTTCTTGAATGTCAATGTATATAAAATTATAATGTTAGCCGATGCCTTAGGGCCGAATGTAGTGGAGAAAAAGGCAGCAAAAAAAAAACTCCACTCTGACCATCTTCTCTCAAATCGTCTTAAATCTAATACAGAGTTTGGTAGGTACGAATGTCCACCTAATAATATCAACATTCAAGACCCATGAGTGCAATCAATACTTGTAATGTCAAACATTATTTGATACTTTTATACAAGTACGAAAACGCCAATGCTGCGGCCAGACACACGGACGGCACCCGTTCACGAGCATAACGCAGGGGTCAGCCATCGCCAGTCTCAACCATATTATTAGAGGGAAATAGGCGACCTGGCCCGCGCCACCATTCGCTAATCAAAATCTTTCTCAGTGCTTTCTTTAGCTGCATCCTTCTTTTCGAAATACAATGCAAACCTCACGTCTCGACAAAAGGTTGTAGGCTGCAGAAACTCTAATGAATCTGTTGGGCTTAGAGCTCAATTTTGCGGCGGTTTTATGAATATTGTACTAGCTTTGTCTATGGAAGGGATGCTTTAGTATCAAGTGGTAAAACATGACTTGATTTTCAGCCATTCTTCCAGTAGATCTCGACATCTGTGGCGCAGCAGTTAGTGCATCTACCATCCGAAAATCACGAAAGTGTATCCGGAATATAGCTAATAATAGCTTGCGCAGACGAAGGAATTTTGTCCGCGGACTTTTTTATCCGCCAAAACAGATCGCTTACAACTGTATCGAGTAACGCAAGCGAGGGATTAAAAGTAACGCGTACGAAAAGTCCCCCGAATAACCGAGGACATGCAGACGAAAGTAGGAGGGAGTCCCCGAAAAAATAGAACTCGTGTGACTAGGCGAAACAACGCACATGGCGGACTTTGGTCGGCGTTGAAATGTCAATTTGTTAATCGATCCGATTAAGGGGATGGACCCAGTAGTTCCTTTTAAAATGTCTTCTCTTTCTCTTAAGCTTCATGTAATGTAAACTGCAACGTAACATAACCTCTAAATATTTGTTTCCATATCGTGCACTTCTCTACATTTCCGAGTAAGAAATGATCGCACACCGTGTGCGTTGAGTTCGCTGTAAATCCGCGGCGGACTTTTTATTCGCGGAGCGTACGTTTTTCTCCGCCGCGGAGAAAAGTCCATCGTCTGCGCAGGCCCTAATAAATACAAAAATATTTATTCATTATGTGTATTATTTTTCTATACAAAGTAACTGGAGGTACCATGACATGCATGTACTAGGTGACTTCGCTCTATGATAGCATTAATCTGGTTTAGTTTGAGATGTTGTTATAACGGCAAAAATAAACTTAGCATACTATGTTTGTGTAGTATATATAGGGTGGATTTTTGTTAATCGTCACCTTAATCGTTATAGTTACGGGAAAATCCCCAGCTTTTTAAGATATTCATTATGAGCTGCATTCACAGATTTTGGAGAAAATGTACAGTCAGCGAAAAAAATGCCGAAAAAAAAAATTTATTTTAATCCAATCGATCCTATTTTGTGTGAGGATCAAAATACTCTATGAAACCATTTAAGGTTTGAGTACTAGAAATGACAGAAATCGCCAAAAACTTTTTTCATACATTTTGGTAAGCGAGTCAAGCTTCTACATTGGCTAAACTTTTTATTTCAAGTGGCTGGCTGAAAAAAAAAGTGAAAAGAACTTCGAAAGTAAATTTCAAATATCGAATTTGATTCGAATATCTTCAAAGTAACTACATATTAGGATTTTTCTAAAAACTACCACTTACCACTACAGCCGCCGATATGACCAGGATAATACAGGCTCTTGTGCAAATCATCCTGTCAGAGTTCCCTTTTCACCTCCCGGAGATGGCTCATCTTAAGCTCAGGTCATCTGTAACAACGAGACAAAAGGTAGAGTTTCGACTTATTTTAATATTACTTGGAAGCGAGATGAACCAAATCAAATTAATCAATTTATTGCCGACTAAGTGTAGGTACCTACAAAGTTGTTATTTACTGAAATTAGAACTTGAAACTTATGACACGTATTCGTGTTGTTTGGTTAGAAATAAATTTTATTTATAATAACTTGTTTATAAATATGGTTTATTATAAACATAATTATGTTTATAGATAAATAGATAGAAAACACTTTATTGTACATATAAAACCAGTTTTTACCATTATCTATAAAAATATATCAAGTTTCTACCTATTATCGTTATAAAGAACGAGAAAAAAACTTAAAATTTGTATGAGAGCATCCCTTAAATATTTATTCGATTTAATTAGAATTAATTATTTTTAAAGTGTAGGTATAATATAATTCAATATTCTTCGAACATTTCAAGCGTCTATCTGTTGCGTTATCAATATCGAGTAAAAAAAATCATGTTTGTCGTAAGGGTGTTCCCCTTAAATATATATTTTATTCTGTTACATATCTACTGTATATTCTCTTACATACTATTATACATTAAAATATCATAGTCTTGTATCCATATGAGTTTCCCTCTCCCTCCCTCTTCTCCACCCCTCTCCTGACCTCCCCTCTTGCTTATCTTTGATGTTATCTCCTCGTTTGTTTTTTGTATTTCTGTTATGTGCGACGATTGGTGCAATAAACGTTTCTCTTTCTTTATTTCCCTAAGAAAATACTCATAAAATGAGTAACGTGCGTTATGATTAATGCGCCTCCTTTACCAGGCAATCCTACCGAACATTTAAAAATGCCGGCCTCTTTTCGGTTCTTAAATCATCCGTACACAAATCACAGAGCGGGGGACATCAATAAAAATAATCCGAGCAATCCCAGCGAAGTTTTAGAGCTCTTTTTAATGCAGTAATCTCGCCCCGACATATCTTGGGGCCGTAAAATGTTAGGGTAGATGGTCCCGAGGGGCGGATTTGTTGGTCCTCTCAGCTGGGAAAAATGTGGATGGTGAAAATGTTAATGTCAAAGTTGCATAGAACAGTGGTTTTTATTGCGTACCGTACACGGGGGACCTTGCCATCACCGCGTTTGTGGCGAGCACTATACAGCGCCACCAAGTTATCTGTTCAGGTGGGCAAAATTGTAACTAACTAACTAACTAATTGTAAATCCTGCTCCCCATTTTTAGTTTTATTTATTCACTTACTAAGATTTACGGATATATTTTTATTGCAATCAAAAGACGGTTTAAAATATTCTCATTTTTCTAGGTAAATTTCTTAAATGTTAGGAACATTAATTCTCCTCCTCCAAATTCTCCACTAGCGCCGCTATCAACTGAACAGCTATGATGGCACTGTAAGCTCAGACATTTCTGCATCGTGCAATTAAAGTGTTACACGTGGCATAGCATAATTGTAACGTCCAACAAACCACACTTGGACCGGCCGTCCCCAGGCATTATGATCTGCCTGGCGGGAAATGTCCCTTCATAGTGAAAGAGCACCATCCCCTTCTTTTCCCTATTTGTAACTCTAACCTAATAATTAACTAAAATATTTTTTGGGTTCACCACACTGCATTATTAAGGTATCATGTTCTACAACTAATAATAATAAATGTGTAGTTTCTTTGTGAGCTTCTTCTCCACATAATCCAACTCGTCTTAGTGAACGTCAAAGTCGTTGTGCTAACAACATTAACGTTGATTAAGTAGGTAAACAATGTTTTTTATCAACATTTTTTTTATTATTATTTTTCAAAATAACACTACCTAATACAATTACACAATTTCGCCAAACTGTAAATCAGTACATAAACAACGTATATTGAAATTCATGCAGCTAAAGTCCATATGCAAAATAAAAGATGTCAGAAATCGAGAAAATACATTCAGATTTCTTTATTGCAATAATCATGTGTTATTACAGTTCTTATATGTAACTCAACAGGTACATGACACCCTGTAAGGGCACTACAATATAACTTAACTAATTCCTTAATTGCTGACTTACAACTATCTATTACTAATATTATTTTAATTATATTTTTTCTTTTCTATTGTGTATTTTAACATTTATCATTGAAAAATACTTGAAGAGAATAATAACTTTGTGGCCTAAGTACTTATTAAGGGTTATTTTAAATAAATTATCGTCTTTTATATCTTGTATGTGATATGGTAGAGCATTGAAAACCTTTGCTGCCATTGAGTGGCGACCAGAGTTTACCATTTCTAGTTTAGCAGTCTTGGTGGCGAGGCGTTGTCGATGTCTAAGACCCTCAGGGCGAGTATGTTGTGGAAAAAGGGGCGTATTTTTTCTGACAAAGATGCTGATTTCTAAAATATAGAGAGCTGTCATAGTTAAAATGTTAAGTTCCACAAAATATCTTCTACAGCTCGTCATCACGTTTATATTGGCCAGAATCCTAATACATTTTTTTTGTAATATAAAGACGTTTTTTGCGTCCGTGCTATTTCCCCAAAGAATTATACCATACCTAAGCCAGGCTTGTGCGTATGCATGATAAGCGCATGTTGCCGTCTTGAGGTCTGTAGTTTTTTTCAGCTCTGTCAGGGCATAATATATATTTATTATTATATAAAGCTTGAAAGCTTTATCTTTAGGATGTGGCTTTTCCAATTTAAATTATTATCAATATTGATACCTAGGAGACAAGATGAGTCTACATTTTCTATTATAGTTCCGTTGAATTTATAGTTTATAATATCTAGGGGTCGTTTTTGGTAAGGTCTGAATTTTATTAATTTAGTTTTTTTTTAAAGTTAATTTCTAAGTTATGGTCATCTAACCAAGTTTTTATTCCATTTAGGTGTGAATTTAGGTCTATATTTAATTGCTCTACATTTTGACTAGGAAAAATCAGGGATATATCATCTGCAAATAGCGTACATGGTATATTAATAGTATAAGGAAGATCATTTATATATATTAAAAATAGCAAACATCCCAGCACGCTACCCTGTGGAATTGATTTGGTTAATTCTACCTCATTTGATCGTATTTTACCGATTCGCCCGGTAGTTGAGTTATAATGATCTATATCAACATATTGTACTCGGTTATGCAAGTAAGATGAAAACCAGTTGAAAGCCATACCTCTCACTCCCACTCCATAGAGTTTTTTCAATAGAGCTCCGTATAAGACCCGATCATAAGCTTTACTCATATCCAAAAGAACTCCAACGGCATGTTTTTTATCGTTCAATATTTTTAAGATCTCGTTAACATATGTAATTACTGCAGATGTAGTCGATCGACCCTTACGGAAACCATTCTGATTTTTATTAAAAATAATATATTTTTCGCAAAATTTGTAAATATGTTTGTACATAGCGGACTCTATTATTTTAGAAAAGGTGGGAAGAAGAGCAATCGGGCGATAATTATTACAATCGCTATGGCTGCCGCTCTTGTGCAAAGGTTTTACTATAGTTATTTTTAGTTTTTCTGGTACGACGCCTTGTGTAAAAGACTGGTTGATGATAAAAGACAAAGGTGGGGATAGTTCCAATGCACATTCCCTTATCAACGTTGGAAGTAACTCATCGAAACCACAACTTGTCTTGTTTTTTAGTTTACGTATTAATGAAAAAACTTCAGATGGTGTAGTTGGTTGAAGATATACTGAATTAAGCGTTGGAGATAGTATTGGGCGTCCCCTGGGTGGGTTTATACCAGGAGCGCCCGCTGACGAGAAATATGTATTAAAATAATTGGCAATTACGAGGGGGTCATTGGTAGTTTATTATTTATATTTAGTTGTACGTTTGTTCTTACTTTTTTCTTGGTTTTATTAGTTCGAATCTTAACTACTTGCCACACAGCTTTCATGACATTATTTGATTTTAATACTTTATTTTTAAAATGGATTTTCTTAGCATTTGCTACAGTCAAAAGTTTTTCATATTTTTTGTAATGATTGTGTAAGATTTTGTTGTCTGTTTGCGAGGTAAATATCTTTAAAAGTCGTTTATTTTTGCAAGATATTTGTAGCCCTTTGGTCAACCATGTATTTTTATGATCTTTTTTAATAGTAATTTTAGATTTTGGGATAGTTTTGTCTAAAATAATAGTGATAATTTCAAGGAATTTGTTATAGTTTTCATTTACAGATTCCGTTATATCAAAAATAGTGTTCCAGTTAACTTTTCTAACTTCTAATTTAAATTCTTGCATTTTGCGTTTGCTAAAAATTCTTTCAAATGTAAACCATTGCTCTTTATTGTCTTTCTTACTATAAGGTATGCTTATAAAAATTCCTTTGTGATCCGAAAAACCTAAATCTTTAACTTCTGCGGTAACTTTGACACTTGGATCATGTACGTAGTTGAAAGCTAGGTCAATGCAACTAGAGGTGTGTAGCGTTACTACCGAGCGTTAAATACCGACGCAAAACCGTCGATCAAGTCGTTTAGTTATTTAAATAGAAATGCTTCTGAAATGCTTACATCTTAATTTATTTTTCACTGGCACTCGTTTTTTGCGGTGACTTAATCGTTTTTTTTTTTAACTTCTGGTTTTAATATTTTGTGGCTCTCAGTGGAAGCCTGTTAATGACTTTCTGTTTCATATTTTTAAGTAGTATTAAGTTGTATAATGTCAATGGCTTTCCTAAAACTATAGGTAAATAAATAAAGCCGACTTGAATCAACCCATGAAAAATAGTTTCACAAATCGCGGCCCCGTCCTCATGGGCCCACATCCAGTCCGAAGGCGCCTCCCGGCGTACGCTCCATTTGATTTTCGTCCGCGATGCCGATGCTGGGACGGCGGGGTTTCTTTTCCAGCCAAGAGCCTTAACTTGTTTTCCGGTAATATATTGTTTCGCTCTCAAGATTAGGGAAACGCGAAAACCTTCTCGCCCAGTTACCTCTTCATCCAACCGTATCTTCTTTAACTTAAAAGCACCTTTAACTAACACCGACAACGCAAATCTTAAGTGACGAGTAGGTGGGAAGCGTAGACACGGCTTAGCAACATAGGTTAAGCAACATAGGGCACGTTCAGTGCATGGATGGGTGACCGTTCCATGACTAATGCTAGTGGCATTTTTCCGATTTCCGGTTTTGAAATTATAATTGATATTCCTGAATGTCTGACCTATTCACATACCTCAGCGCTATTTTAGCTCAGTTGTATTTTATCGAATTTTTTTTTTTTTTTCAATACCATATAACTCCGAAAGGACAAACATTTGGCTGTTGGCTTCATGGTAACTTTTGTTCAGCTCGCTGAGACCTATTTTATGTTGTATCACACATGGCTATTGGGCTGAGGTCCAAAATAGCATTCCTTTGACAACCGTAATTTTTTTTTTAGTTCTTCTGAAAACGGCTCATTAAGCCCACTCTCTAAGAGGGCTGTGCCCTACAGTGGGACGTTATAGGCAGCTTACATATCGACAAAAGATTTCAAGTAAATACTATTTTGTGAAGGTTTTCTTCTATACAATCCCAGTTAGGGGCGCTTTCATACGGTTTTTCTAGTGGCTCGAATGGCAGATTAAAGGAAGGTCGAGTGTTCTGTTTGTGGCGTTTTCAAAGAGCTTTTTTCGTACCTCAGTACTTTATTTAGGAGGTTCCTTTGATGGTACAATTGCACAGAGCCTCCTAACATTTGATTTTACCTAACATTTAACTTAAAGAAGATACCTCTTAAGTTAATTAGAGTGCCACCTTGGTGTAAGTAAATGATTCAAATTTTAAAATGAACTAAACATGTCGTTTTTTTTCTTTATTCCTACTATAATATAACTTCACAAATATACTAAACAAGGTCATAGGTACATGCGCGCACTTGACATCGAACCTAGGTCTACTGTCCCACCGACTGGGCGCCTAAAGTCACGCCTGTATCCCAGAGGGGTAGGCAGAGACCAGAGACTGCCACCTGCCACGATCCAGACAAATCATTTTCGCTTCATCGACATTCATTTGTCGTTGCAAGCACGCACGATCTCGGGTAAAATCCTTTAAATTTTCTGCAAATTGGCTAATGAGACAATTTTTACAAACCAATTACTACAACTCCAGTGGGACTCAAACCTATGACCCTCATTTCGGTACCCAAGCGTGTTACTCTCTCTGTGTTGCTCTCTCTCTTTTTCTATCAGTTTACATCACTCTTTTTTGTTATATGTATGTATTATTAGTATGAAGTTTATGTATTATATTGATATTATACATCAATGGTAATCTGTAAGTAAGTAATATATCTTTTCTATTTTACTTGGCTTCTCTAGCACTATCATCACCTCATTTTGTCCCCACCGAGGGGCACGGGTCTCTTCCCTGAGGAAGGTAAAGGCCATACTCCACCACGGGAGCCAAGTCCGGATTGGTGGAGGCTCGTAAGACTAGTGGCTGGTCTTACTGTCAGAAGTTTTCAAGTCACCCTAAGGCCTCTAACTTGAGTTAACGACTGCCATCTATCGACGGCAGCCGGCACCAACTGCTTAACGTCCCTTGTGAAGCACGGAACCGCTCAGAAAAATGCCACTAGTATCCTAATGTCCTCGCACTGAACGCGCCCTAAGTTGCTTAATCGTTTAAGTTCACTCAGGCAGCCGGGGCTACGAGCGATTCGTATACCTGTATAATCTTCTTTTTATGTACAATGAAGTGTTCCATCTATCTATAAGAAATCACTGTTTTATTCTGGTGGTGCAATGTTCCCTATATTATCTATCAATCTTTCATGCATCGATCAGCCGAACAATAAAATGAAACTTCACGAAAATACATAATTCATAACAAATGGCAGAGCGGATTATTATGCCCGTGCGTGATACAAACTCCGGTCCGGAATTGGCAACGGAAAGTGCCTGCTCAAGGAAAAGCTACTTTGGCACAGGCCAAACATTCAGTCTATCAGAAAATATCACAATATGAAGAATTGTGACGCGACTCGTCCCAACATAGTTTCGGCCCACGCGGACGAGACACTAATGAATGTTCGGTGTCCTAAATAAGTTGACATAGGTCAGCAATGGTTTTGTTTCAACATAGAAAAAGTAAAATTGTTTGTTTAGTGTAGAAAGATCTATCTTTGTGTGAAAAACTAGTTTGTAAACAGACAATAGTATGAAATACATTGCAAAATGTGATTGTTATTTATTTTTTTAGTGTGATTTTTATTTTTTTATTAGTTAATTAATAGTTATATACTATTGCTTACCTAAAATATTTTAATTTGAAATATATAAATTTACTTGAATTACTTATTGCTTAACAAACATGGTTGAATATTTAAAGCATACTCAATATGTTTTGCTTATAAATTTAAGGTAAGCTACATGGTATGGTGCCCAAGCAAAGATAGACAGGTTAGGAACGGGTAGCTCTCTTAAAAAATGCTCCTCGATAGTAAAGCCTCTTATCCTCCTCAGTCCCGTGTCGACAAAATAACAATAGAAAACTATTGTTAGTTTCAAGGTCAGGACTGAAGAGGTTATGAAATCTGGCGTGAAGCGCGGCGACCAACCTTGCATCTTCGATTTGTTGAATTAATATTTTTAATAAATGTTGACGAAACTGATGAAAATGGTCCGTAAGGATCGTGGCAAGTGAGTCTCTGCCTACCCCATCGGGATACAGGTATGAGTTTACGCTATGTTTTCATGTCTAAGTAAAACTAGTGTCCTGTGCAATAAACAATTTTATACTATACTTGAGCCAATACAAAAGTGCGAACTGAGTCATAAACATTTGTATCAGACCTCTCTCTCACACATGTAGGAGGCATATCAGGCATAATCAGAACTCTCGCTCGCACTTTTATCACTCGGTTCGCACGTTTGTAATGGCTCAAGTATAATAATAAGATTGATGCCCCGCAGTGAAAAGTAGCCCTTCGAGTTCAATAGGACGAGCTCCACACGGGACGAGTGGGAAAGCTCGCTTATATTAGCGTGACTGTTTCCGTGATCGATTTTTCCGGCGCCATACAAAATGCAGTCGCTTCCACGCCCGAAATAGGCTGGCTAAAGCGTTACCCAACAATTACTAACAAGTTCTAGAAGCTTCAAGAAGACACTTGGGGTTTCCTTACGATGTTTTGCTTCACCATTCGCAAATTGTATTGCTACTTTAACTTCACAAATGTACGTAACTTAGAAAGTAAAATCTGGTACACGCCGGGATTTGAACCCACGACCTCCCAATTGAGAAACCGGCCTTTTACCGCTCCGCTAGCACCACTTTAGTCGATGAGGTGCAGAGGTTCTCGTGTAGAGATCTCGAACTGGAAAACGCAGCGAGGGATGTCCACCGACTTGCTGGACCGAGGATAAACATAAACATAAACGTGAACGTGAACACGAACATGAACATGAACATGAACATGAACATGAACATGAACATGCACATGAACATGAACATGAACATAAACATAAACGTGAACGCAAACATAAATATAGGGGCCAGAATCAATGTATTTGCATACATTGCTTCTGGTGCCACTACACTAGGACGATTTGAGGCAGTTAGCTGGCAGCGGATGGACGAGGCTGGCCGAGAGTGAAAGAAGTGACGTAACCGGGAAAGCCTTTGCTCAATAACTTTGTACAAGGACGTATCTTCTGTTAGGACGTGTCTTCTGTTATTTTCTGTGCCGAAGGCTTGAAGTGAATCCTATCGTTGAAAGCGTTGTTTGGAATTATGGATGTGGTATATTTGGAGGTTGAATTTTCTATCGCCTGCCGCTTGAGCTCCTCTTTAACTAATCATTTTGGTATGGGTATTATTTGGGTGCATTAGAATATTTGTTAGTACATACCATTTTAGCATTTTACCATAGCCGGCGACAGACTTGCAACTTGTCACGTTGGGACCTAATAAATTCGGCAAAACGTAGGCCCACATCTAGTGATTGATGCCTCTGCCTATCCCCTCGGGGATAATGGACGTGAGTTTATTATTATTATTATTTAAACCATTTTAACTAAACCTTACGTAAGCACTAAAGTCCGTTTTTTAATTCGATGAAAAAACAAATAACGCGGTGTTACCGCTTCAAACATAAAAATAAGCATAAGCATGAGCATGACCATGTGCTTGAACACAAGCACGAGAACGAGCACGAACATGAACACGAACATGAACATGAACATTTACGACATAAATTGCTTTTGGCCCCACACTAGAAGAAAAATACAAAAAATATAATATGGGTACCTATAGGTTCACTTGATAGGTTTTTAATTGTGAATAGAAGACCAAAATTCGTCATATGACCAAAATCCTTAATTACTCAGAGCAACGTCTATAAAAACACCTACGTAGCACAAACAATTTTAACTTTGAAGAAATGAAATCTCAGAAATTGATAGCCTTGGATTGTATGTAGATGTCAACATGATAGTATTTTTTGCATTGAATTAAAAAATTGTCTAGACATTATCAAGGGTTTTCCGTAGCTAAGTATATCCGGAAAGCAGTTTTTAATTACTTTTTAAATTGTCCTATTATATGAATACGTTGTCAGCCTTCATGTTCCAAGAATACCTCTGCAATGACGTCACATACTTTGTAAACAAATACGTAAGGCTGAGGGAAGACTGAGGGGCAACCATAGCGGTTCAAATTCTTACATACTTCATGACGTCACGACTACACATGTGGTGTTTCAAACAAAAAATAAAACAACTTTTTTTTATTTCTATAGCCATTTTCCAATTTCATATGCTTAAATCCATATTGAGATAATTAGGTCTAACAGAGCTAGTATTATTTAAAATATGTACATAGCTACATAAGTTCACGGCTATATCCCAGAGGCGTAGGCAGAGATCAGAGACTGCTACTTGCCACGATCGACGACTAATATATATATATATATATATATTTTTAATAAATTTTCTCTAAATGCCATGACATCCTCTCAAACTATTTGGCTTAAATCCACTGGAGATACCTTATTTCAACGTTCAGTCGGAAAACAATAACAATACGCGAGGAGTCAACTAGGACACGGCTTTTCTCACGAAGATTCCCTTTTCAGCAAACAAATAGTATTGTTACCACCTTTAATAATCACGGAGCCTGACGCTCCTTAACACAGATTAAATTTATCAAGCAAGAGCGTCAGCTCGTCTATTATTTAACATCACCGTTTATTTAACATGTACCTAAGTACCTGTGTAATTTCCTTTATTATGTACAATAAAGTGTTCATCTATCTATCTATCTAAGGGCCGATTTTTGAATTGAGAATTTCGCTAAGTAATGAGCCGTTTTCAGAAAAAAAAAAAAATGAACCACACATGGCTATTGGGCTGAGGTCCAAAATTGCATTCCTTTGACAGCCATTCGTTTTTGTTTCTAGTTCTTCTGAAAACGGCTCATTACTTAACCTGTAATGCTATCTCGTCAAATTTCTTTAGAAAAGAGCGTGATAGGACGTTCCTTAAGTATTTACTTAGTGCATATTCTCAATTCAGAAATCAGCCTTAAGTACATTAAGAAATCAGAAATCAGAAATCAAAATAAAAAAAAAATTTCAATGTAAAGAATTTACATTCTGCTTGTTGAATGTCAATGTACATACAGTTATGTATAATGTTAGTTAGTAAGTTAAAAAAGCATGTGTATACATTTTACTGTTTTGAATTAAATGCTATTTACATACGTACCTACATAAGCTCACGCCTGTATTCTAGAAGGGTAGGACGAGACCAGGATCTGCCAGCTGCCACGATCCTGACAAATCACTTTCGCTTCATCGACATTCATTAAATTGAGAAAATTACTTTTTTTATTCATTAGTGGTTGCGTGCGTGCATACGCCGGTTTCGGATACATTTATCTTTCTTTGATCAACCTTTTTTGTCCCCACCGAGGGGCATGGATCTCTTCCCTGAGGAAACTATAGTCCATACTCTACCACGGGGGCCAAGTCCGGATTGGTGGAGGCTTGTAAGACTAGTGGCTGGTCTTACTGTCAGAAATGTTCAAGCCACCCTAAGGCTTCTGACTTAGTTTAACGACTGCCATCTATTGACGGCAGTCGGCTCCAACTGCTTAACGTGCCTTGCGAAGCACGGAACAGCTTGGAAAAATGCCACTAGCGTTAGTCATGGAACGGTCACCCGGCCATGCACTGAACGCGCTCTATGTTGCTTAACCTTCGTAGACGTTTAAGATCACTCAGGTATTCGGGGCTATGAGCGTTTCTGATACATACATACTACTAATTAAGAAATCTAAGCACCTGTGCCTCGATTCTGTTAGTGCATTACAGTTCAATGACAGATACATGGTCGGATCACGTGATGTGTTTTTTCATACCATTGACGCCTTGAAGGTTTGCTATGTGTGCGCGCGTAGGCTTGAAGCGCCAATGAAACTAAATCGCCACGGTCATGCAGTTGTCATCGTAATACAATGCATTAACAGAATCTAGGTCCTGATTTAGACAAAGTCATAGACAAGAGTGGAGTTCTTTCAAGAGTCTTTACACCAACTCCCTCTCTCTCTCTCTCAGAGAAGACCTGTCTTTCAGAAGATAGATTTACAGGTTTTAAAATACTTCTCCACATCCATCCAATACTAGCTCAATACTCAACTGAATCTACGAGCTTATTCCGCCGAATTCACCGGGAAAGTAGGTTGCGCGAATATATTTTATCACCAACGAAATTTATGTACGGCCGCCAATATATTATGGTCTGTTTCAGTTCAGAGTATCGCGGGGCCAATGAAAGAGACGTTATTCAAGCGACGAAAAATAAAATGGTGGAAGCTACATGTGTCTGGCGAGTGTTAAGATAAGATAAGATAAGAATATTCTTTATACTACACCTGCTTGGAAAGTACCTTGATACTTTATCAAATTTACGGTAGAAAGTACGTCATTGCATATCGAACAAATATGCGGGGAGAAAACGCATCTGAGCGGGAGAGAAAAGTGTATGAAAATCCATTTCTTACGTGGTGTTTCTTTTTTAATTTTGGGTAAGACTATGCGCCGGTAACCTAAATATCAAAAGCCAAAAAGTTTTTACAGTGAGTTTTTATCTCCAAGTTTGCAAAATTACACTGGCCACTAGCAACAATTTCAATATAAATTTCAATTAGTAAAGATTTCGTTTTTTATTTTCCTTGTAGGTATAGTATAAAGCACTATGTATCACTCGAGAGAAACTGCGATTCCCGATCTCAGGTGTTTTAAAGCCCTCGCCTACCGCTCGGGCTTCAAACGACACCCTCGACGGTAATCGGTCACTTTCTCCTATCGGTGAACAATGTACTATTGTCGTACTGGTACAATAATATCCTGGCACAATAATACAATAATGTCCTAGTCAGGAAAAACAAATAAAAAACATTTTACAAAGATACAGTACAATAGGCGGCCTTATTGCTTAAAGCAATTTCTTCCAGACAACCGACGATGGTTGCTGCTGCTGAGGAGAGTTGCTGAAGGAAAACGTGTGGAAAAAGTGAGGAAAAAGTGATTAGTGTTAGTGTCATGCTCGGATGTTATTTGGTCTAATCGGCGCCTCGATTCTGTTAGTGCATTATAGTATGACTAGCTTTTGCCCGCGACTCCGTCCACGTGGACTTTAGTTCATAATTTTACAACCCGTTCACTCCCTTAAGGGTTAAATTTAGAAAAAACGGCGAAACACGTGTTCAATCAATTGTGTTGAAGAGTATTTATTTTAAGTTTCAAGAAAATTAGACAACATTCTTTATACCTCCCATACACATTTTGGCAACCCTTTTCGCCCCCTTAGGGGTCGAATTTAAAAAAATCCCGTCTTATTCCTCGCCTACATTATATATAGACCCTCTGTGCAAAATTTCAGCTTCCTAGGTCAAACGGCTTGGGCTGGGCGTTGATGAGTGAATGAATCAGTCAGTCAGGACTTTGAATTAAAGCTTGGATCGTTTGATATTTGTGCGCGCGTGCACTTGAAGCGGCAATGAAACTAATGGCCTTGTCCATGCAGTTGTAATGACAACAATGACATAAATTCTGTTAATCCACTGTAGTACAATGGTACTACAATGGATTTACAGAATTTATGTATGATAAAGATAGATAAACGTTTATTGCAACAACAGACAACACAATAAAAAAAACAATAAAAACACTTAACAAACTTTGTCGCGGTGTGTCTCTGCTGCTGCAAATGGCAGCTGACTCAGCATAGTGCTGAGGGCGGAAACCCTCAGCGCTGATTTTCAGTCAGTGCCAATAGCCCTAAATGCTCCAGAGTGCAGTGTGGCCTGTTGCAAACCAATAAATAAGAAAAAACCTAGTAAAATGAAAATATCAAATATAAAGAGGAAAATAATAAATTTACATAAACAGCGTAGGTATATCAATTCATATCCATGTATTATAACACACATACATAAGTACAAATCATACAAAGACATAATAATATTTACATACACATACATGTAAGTACAATGTCAAATATAAATAATTAAACGTAATAACAAATTTATGGCTGAAATAAAGATTTCTTCTCCAGCAGAACTCGAACAAATATGCAATCTAACCTGATTGCACATTCATTCCACCTCCACAGAGATGTCAGGTTGAATTAAAGTTTGCACAAAACCCGCTAAGTGTGTGTCGGGCCACGCGCAGCGTAGGGTTCCGTTTAAAGAGGGTTTTTTTTTTATCTGTTCTACAGAATAACAACTTCTAAAGTAATTTTCAATAGATTTTGACCTACAAATACAATACCTACAATAGACCTACATACCTACCTTCATTATCATCAACGCCATCTTTCGAGGTCATGGAGACCTCGCATAGTTTCAGTTAGACCATTTAAAAGTTACAATAAAAAATGTACAGAAAATGGCACTTGTACTTTTACATACTTAATAATAATAAATTGTTTATTTCCATTAAAATACCTTGATGTAATTATGTTATAGGTTATAGTTCATTTAAAATTAATATGTTGGGGATTCTAGGACATGCCCCAACTATGCAATGTATTGCGATACCTTAACCCACATACTCCTGAAACTATTTTTGGTCTCCGAATCTTATAATTTTTTTGTATGTGTTTGGTTATGGTTTACATAGCTTCAGAAAAATATTATAAAAAATCCAGGTCGCCTGGAAAACCAGCACTAGGGTGGGCGTTTAAACGCCCAGTAGGAGAATCCATTACTGCAACATGTATGTAAGGTACCATGTACATTGAAAATGCTAAACTATTTGATTAATATTTTATTTATTATTTTAATTTGTGTATTTAGGCTTACTAACAACTTGTATACTACAAACTTTTATTTTAAATACGGTCTCAAACAACTAGACTGTATTAGGCTTGGTTGTGATAAGAAGCAAAACAGGTTTTAGGATGTAAATAAATTAAAAACATTTAACAAATCGAGCAAAGGTCTCAACTTAGCGAACTTGTCACCACTAGTTTGGATTGCTGAGTTGTCGCAGCAATGAATATTGGCCATTATAAAATCGAATCTATCTCTAGACATGGCGCTATTGACGATGACAAAATCGGCATCTGTTGCCTTCTCCCAAGACATGCCTCTTCGTGGTACCGGTACAAAGCCACTGAAAATTAGAATACCGATGATGTGAAAACTCAAGTGGATTATGATATCTTCTCCACTGATATTTCTGATTGCTTGGCACACTCGGAGTTCTTACACCTTCACGATCTATGACGATAGCAGCATCTACTGTTGGTTGATGATCAACTCCTATCTATGAGTGATCAATCCTTGCATCTTCTATACGGCTTCGTTTGGCTAACGCAGACAATGGTTACTCGTGTTCACTGTCTACTCTTTCGTCATCAGAGTATAGAAGATCTGCCTGAGCCCTTAGCTGCGAACCTGAAAAAAAATATAACATCTAACAGTGACTGATCAATAGCTTTTGTCTAGCAGTAGATTTATATCACTGTGTGACACAGAGATAAGCTTGTTTTTGTACATGTAACGTTTTATGTCCTGTCCTGTGCTGTATTAACAATACAGCACATGGATTACATACATAAGCCATGTGCAAAGAAGAGCTTATCTTTGCTATACATACATTTAGCAAAAAGTCTTATCTGGAAGATTATGCCATGTTACAACTTCTTCATCACCAGTCTTCATCTGTACCTTCAGCATTGGCATTTTCGGGAGGCAAAATTGCTATTCCACTTGGTAACGGGTCCTCATCACCGAAACACTCCAACTCTTCAATTATTTCATTCAACGTTAACGGTTGACTCTGACGCGGTCTGAAAACGATTACAGATGTTGATTCTCCTACTGGGCGTTTAAACGGCCATGAACTTTCAAGATAAATAAAGTATGTAAAAATTTACATCGAATGTACTTTTATATTTATATTTACTAGGTAAGAGGTTTTATTATAATAAAATAAACAAATATAGTTAAATTGTACCGCTGGGACCTAATGGGTTGATGATGAATGATGACGCACAAACGGGCTGTCATATTTTTCGGTTAGTGTATGTAATCTAAAACTAAAGCACAAGTAAGTGTATCCAGAAGAAAAATGCATCCTATCCATTGTAAAGCACAGGCCCTTTCTCTTCTCTCGTCTAAACTTCATTCCTGTGCTCCATTCTAAGAATGCATTCCCGATATTTTATATTTTCTATTTGATTTACCTATAGCGGATCGGTAAGCGTAGTGTAGGACATAACATAACATAAAATTCACATACAGGCACGTACACTGCCACTAGGATACCCTGTGTCGTGGGAACAAGAAACAACGACGTCACAAATATCGTCGGCCTAATTATCAGAATACGTAATTCCCTCGGCATGATCTTTACAGGAGCTCATAAAAACGGTTTATTTTTACTACGTACGGAAATAATTTCAATGCATTTAGGAATCTAGTAGTAAAAATTATCAAGGAATTTAATTTTTCAAATAGTTTTTAGTTTTGCAGACTACATCATTAAGAAAATGGATTTACGAATTTTTTTTTTGCTACTGTAGCCAAACTTGTTTGGAGTTGCGTATTCTGATAATTAGGCCAACGATATGTAAACATCCAAGACGTGGGCCCCGATTCTGTTAGAGCATTATAGTACGATGGCAGATGCACGGTTGAGTCACGTGACATGTTTTTTTCCAAAACATTGACGCCTATAATTATTGATCACGTGCTCGCGTTGACTTGAAGCGGCAATGAAACTAAATCGCCATGTTCATACAGTTGTCATTGTACTACATTGCATTAGCAGAATCCAGGGCCTGGGTTTGAGGATGTCATCAGACACGGTGGAGTGATGATCTTCGCAGGGCGGCTGGCAAGAGCTGGATGAGAATAGCCGAGGACCGCGCTCAGTGTCAATGCAATGGGAGAGGCCTATGTCCAGCAGTGGACAAGGGTAGGCCGATGATGATGATGATGATGATATACATTTTATTTTTGTTACTCTTGTAAGTTCTTGTTAATAATATAAGTTCCTAGTTTATTATTGTCATCCATTAAGCGGAGGGGACGAAATTTTAACAACACAGGGAATCTTGGTGTGGAAACTAGGGCATCCTTTTCTATGTAATTAATAATAATAATTTACAATAATAATTTACATTTACATACAGGCACATACATTGCTTCTGGCCCCACACTAGGATACCCTGTGTCGTGGGAACCAGAAACAGCGACGTCACAAACATGTAAACATCCAAGACCTGGGATTTTTTTTTTGTCCCCAGCCGGGATTCGAACCCGGGACCTCTCGCATGGTAGTCAGATGCGCTAACCACTACGCCACAGAGGTCGTTAATTGTTTTAGAAACTTCATTTTTTTTTCATTTTGTTGGTGGGATTAGCTTCTAACAAAATTAAATGAGTCCTTGCCTCTTGTTCTCACATGAAATAGGATTAAATAAACCTATTTCAGCCTTTGAAAAAGATCAGGGAAAAAATCGTGTTTTTTTCTCCGTAAAGAACTGACTCGCCCTGTCTCCTAGAGTACTCTCTCTCTCTAGGAATTCGATTCGGATAGAAAGAGAGGCACAACTTTTCCCTCACAAAAAAGACCACTAAATCTTCACAAAGCTCGCCCGACTTATTAATTAACGGGATACGAAAAGAAAAGACATGACCTAATAGCGCTATTGTGTGACTGCGATCGCTATCGCAGATTATCAAGAATGATGACTGTTGATATTCATTTGTCACGTCACTTGAATAAAGATAAATTACGTAGTCGGAAAAAGTAGCAAGGTTATTCACTTTACACTGCTTTGTTAGGGTAAATAGAATTATCTCAAATCGAGGAATTCGAAATAAAAATGTTGTACTACTTATTTTATTACTTGGATATAAGAAACCAATTTTAATTCTTTCTTCTCTACAAGTGTTGCCTATCTATCTATTTAAATCTATATAATTTACTTTCTGTTTCTTGAATGGAAATAAAGGCATAATATAAAAAAAACAAATGTTTGAGTAATAAAAAAAATACTGAAATAATAATACAAAATTTGATATTTTGTAGAATATTTGCGAAAATTCAATTTTTGGACTGTGAGATGGTCAGATAAGTAGTCTGTCGACCTAGTTACAGTGGCAGGGAGTCTGTGGATGAGTGCGGCACAAGACTAGAAAACTTTGAAAACAACGAAAGAGACCTACGGTCGTGCAGTATACGTCAAACGGCTGATAATGACGGTGATGAACTATCTATCTAACCAACCCATAAACAGAGCCCACTACTATATTTCCTATCATTCCAATCCTTCCCAGTCGCTTTCACAGTAAAAATAAACATAAAACAAACATTTACATGCAGGAACATACCTTGCTTCTGACCCCACACTAGGATACCCTTAAGCCCGGTTCTCACATAGCCTTTTGCCATCTGCCTGCTATCAGGCAGATGGCAGAAGGCCAACCAACCGCTGCGCCACAGGAGTCGACAAAATGCCGTCAGCCCAACCATTAGCGCAGTATAAAATCCTCAAATTCGATAGCCATTACCATTGAAGGAACAGAATCGGACCGCCCGGATCCGGAAGAATGTTTCGACTGAGTTAACGAACGAATTCTCTCAATTGCGTCCATTGGCAGAATCGTATTATTCTTTCGCAATTTATTCTGCGCCTTCTCTTTTTCGAGTGAAAATTTAATTGGATATATCTTTTGCCGTCGCGTCGAAATAACTCTTCTGCTATACGGAGAGGCGAACACGGTGTATTTTAGTTGCCTTCAGCTATTTTTATTTTTATTTTATTTGAGAAAACAAACAGTTATACAACAAATGTTAGCGTAACTGTGTCGTTTGATATCAAAAATGGTTATATCCTGACTAAGCGTTTTTGAACAAAGACCGTTATTTTGAAACTGATTATTGCTATTCGACTAAATTATTAACTGGACTAGATATCCTCGTAAGGCCCGACCTTGAAAAGAACAATTGATTTTGTGATCACTTGAAGACATTGGGCCTCACGAGGATAAATGTTTTACGTAGGTAATAAATAGTATTCACGTAATGAGTTTGATATACACTGGAACTTCTGACAGCAATTAGTATAGTAATACGATGGATTTAGCCATTTTTTAAATATGCATCTTGTGCTGTACTAACATCTTAACTATGTTGCCATAAAAAAAATACTTTTACCCATTTTGGATTTAACCAATTTTGATATCAACCGACACAACTTATGATTAGTATTAATGTTAATTAGATGTACACCCAACAGCGTTTTCTATAGTAACATATGTATATAAAAGTATAGGTGTATAATAGGCACGCAGCAAACAGTTTCTTGCGTTTAACAAATCACTAAAAGTGTCTATTTTAGGTAGCTAGGTAGACTCAACAGGGATTCTGTCGACCTTTTCTTTTATATTCCATGAGTTCTGAAATAACTTGTTATAATTAGCATGGAACAAAGTTGCTACTTCACGTACCATATTTCGTATATTAAGGCCCTGTTTCACAATGTTCAAATAAAGTTCCAGATAAGCTATCCGCAACCAGGGCTGCCGTTTGTTATAAATTTAAATAAATTTTCCTATATTGCGTGTATCATTTATGGCTTCAAATTTAGAACAAACGGCACCCCTGGTTGCGGTTAGCTTATCCGGAACTTTATCTGCAGATTGTGAAATAGACCCTTAGTATATTTCAGATGATTGGTACCTTACCTACATACAGGTAAATCTTATTAATCTGCCTACCGACTGTATTAATCTCGCAGTCTACTCCATCCAAAGGTTATCTAAAAGAGATCGCTTTAATTGATGAGACCGTCAATTGTGTACCATTACTTTGTAAACTTGCTTACTAAAGTTTTAGTTCAAAAATTTAATTACTTTGATAGGTACTTGAACCCTGTTTGTTCAATGTCGGTAATCAAACAATTTCTTATTAGCAAAACAAACTTTTTTCATTCTGTACAGATATAACACTCATATCAGCAGTTTGTACATAGGTTGATCTACGGTCGACCCAAAATACAAAGATAAAACATAATATTAACTTTCCTTCTATTAACCCGCGCGTTGGTCTGTGGGATTGACGGAACAATTTTTTATATTTAATTCTTTTCTCAGAAAGACTTTGATGTTAAGGGCAAGATAAAAAGCACCCGAAACCGGCGCACCTGATGCAACGACTGATGAATGTCGATGAAGCGAAAGTGATCTGTCAGGAGCGTAGGAGGTAGCAGTCCCTTGTCTCTGCCAACCCCTCTGGGATACAGGCGTGAGCTTATGTATGAATTATTATATATTGTACTTATAGTGTTTGAGAACTAAATAACCTTTATTTTTATCAGGTTTCGGTATACGAAGCGCAAGTATAAGTAATACAAAATAATTCGTGTGTTTGATTGGAAACCCAATGGAATCCCAATAACGTAAACGCCTATTCGTTTTCACGTGAATAATTTTCCGAGCGATATTTTTGTCTGACAAGCGAAATTACCGCCATTATCTTGATTATTATATCGCCCATCAATCGTTGACAGTTTTATTCGAGGATCCATTAGAGACAAAACGATTTTCGTGTCAACACTTCAGCGCAATCAGATCACTCGTTAGACACAAGTGCTCGACACTTTATTTTACACGAGTATTAACGAAACATAGCCCAGGACCCTTTCTGCCGATGATAAAAAATGACCTATAGATAACAGGAATAACATAACATTTGCATACAGCCACATACTTGCTTCTGGTCCCACACTAGGATAGCCTGTGTCGTGGGAACCAGAAACAGCGACGTCACAAACATGTAAACATCCAAGACCTGGGTTTCTTTTTGTTTTTGTCCCCAGCCAATATGAAATTGTGATTGAAACTTTCGGCATGTTGGTCGGTTAAAACGTGGAGCCATAACTATCCAACGCGTAGCACTAAACGAAAACAGGTCAAATTTGCAATACCTAAATACTGTAATTATTATGGATAGATAGATAGATAGCTAGAGAACACTTTATTGTACATAAAAAAGGAAATTACACAGGTATTTTTTAATCTAAGAGTACAGACGGCGGCCTTATCACTAAAAGTGATCTCTTCCAGACAACCTTTGGATGGACTGGAGCAAAATATTGGAGAAGGAAGCAGATGTACAAAATAAGTAAAATAATAATTACTGAGTTATATCAATTTTATTATACATGCCTAGGCAACCAAACTGTTATAGTTATAAATATAATATAAATACTATATAATATAAATATGAACTATCAATAGATTCATACAAATAATATTACACAAATAAATAATGATGTAGAAATATATATTATATAAATTGGTACACAAATTTATAAACCATACACATAGTACATAAATAATATACCAACAACAAGGCTAGGTAATTGTTTGGTACCTGCCATTTACAAAACTCTCCCAGAGGAATTATGTAATGAGCACCTCAGAAAAGCACAATTCAAAAGTATGCTTAAGCGCTTTGTTTTAAGCAGTTTGTAAACATAAAATATTGTCGATAATGTTAGTTGTGTAGAATGTAATGTTAGTTGAGTAAGTAAATAAGAACTGTTACCAAGAGCTTGTCGATAAACTGCATTAACAGTTTTGCAAACTAATGTTATTGTAATTTCGCATTACTTTTAGTGAATTAATAAATAATAATAATTCCACTGCAGACAAGATAAAAAGGATTTCAGCGACGTTATAATATTCGGATTGCATCCAATTCTTTTAAATTAAAATTTTTTCAGGCGCAGTCTGAACAGTGAAACTGTGCATTATGCCCCAGTCGTCATTAAATTTATAAAACACATACATACATACACTCACACCTGTATAGCAGAGGGGTAGGCAGAGATCAGGGGCTGACATTTGCCACGAACCTGACATCACTTTCACTTCAACAGTCGTTGCATACACGCACGCCAGCTTCGAGGATTGTTTATCTGGCCCTTTGCTAACACATCCTCTATTTCGACGAAGTTTGCCCACCTGGGACGTCCATTACCGGCCCTTCCATTCACATGCGCTCGATATATTTGTTTTGTCAGTCTTCCTTCATCCTCTCCACATGACCAAACCAACGCAACTTTCCTTGTGACAGAAGAGTATGAAATGAATGCAACGACGTTCCTGCAAGCAACGGATAAGTTTGTCAGGATCGTGACAACTGGCAGACCCTTGTTTCTGTTTACCCTTACAGGATACAGGTGTGAGTTAATTTGATGACCAATAAAATGTTAATGTCATCAACATTCATTAGTCGTTGCATGCACGCACGTCGGAACTATCATCATCATCAACCCATTATGTCCTCACCGAGGGGCACGGGTCTCTCCCTTGAGGAAAGTATAGGCCATACTCCACCACGGGGGCCAAGTCCGGATTGGTGGAGGCTTGTGAGACTAGTGGCTGCTCTTACTGTCAGAAGTTTTCAAGCCACCCTAAGGATTCGACTCTGACGTGGCTTACTGCCATCTATCGACGGCACCCGGCACCAACCTGCTTAACGTGCCTTGCAAAGCACGGAACCGCTCGGGAAAATGCCACTAGCGTTAGTCACAGACGGTCCTCCCTCCATGAACGGAACGCACTCTATGTTGCTTAACCTTTGTGATCGCTTAAGATCACTCAGGCAGCCGGGGCTACGAGTGATTCGATAATAATAATAATAATAAAATAATAATAAACTCACGCCCGTTATCCCGAAGGGATTTGATTCGATACAAATGTATATTATACAAAAACACAAAAAAAAACATAACCCTCAATTGATTTCACAGTGTGGAGAAGCAGTCCGCTAATCCGACGTATTTGAAGTACAGTCAATTGGAGCAGCTACAAAGGAATTAAGGACACTCTCAGACAGAGATATTTCCGATACCTAGAACAACAGTAAAGCAGTGTCAACGCCGGTTGCAGAGGATTCGAGTTATGCCAGCCTCGCTACTGCGTGGTGTATTCCCTTCTGACCCAGTAACCGTATGACTGAGAAAAATTAAAGAGTCTAACCACTGAATTCTGGATTTAAGTAAAATTGAGTACCCGAAACCGGTGCACGTATCTGCAACGACGATTAACAAGTGATGTACTATGATCGACTAATTAAGGTAAAGCAAAAATGATCTGTCAGGATTGTGGTAAGTGGCAGTCCCTTGTCTCTGCCTATCTCTCTGGAATACAAGCGTGAGTTTATGTACTTATTTTATTCTGTAATAATGCAGCCTGTCCGAGTCCCTGTGGGGTGTAAGCTTTATGTCAAAGTGATAAAAAAAAAAACTCACGCCCGTTATCCCCGAAGGGGTAGGCAGAGGCACCAGTCTCAGTCAAAGTGATAGTGTGGGTTTAATTATCACACTTGACCACTGCGGATTGGCAATTTCAACCACTGAGTTATGTGAACACTCAGGAATATACAGGGTGGAATTTTGTAATGCCACCTGAAGGGGAAGTACTCTTAATACTGTAGATAGAAAATTTTACTCAAAGAAAACATTCCTTTATTTTTGAAAAGAAAGAAAACTGCATTCTAAGATTTTTAAAAATTCGCTTGCCTCACCCGGTAATCGAACCTACTAAAATCTGTGAAAGTTGCACCCTGTACTTTTATTGCATCGATCGTTAGGGTCAATTATAAGGATGAAATCTCTCTAACAAACTTCATAAATTTAATGTATTAAGAGTACTTCCCCTTCAGGTGGCATTTCAAAATTCCACCCTGTAGAATATAATAGAATAGAATATTCTTTATTGTATGTACACCAGGAATTACACATGAGATTTGACAATAACATAGTACTCATTTGTTTATAATCTTATTATAGTTAAACGAATTATAGAATGCCTCTGATTCGTTTTTTCTTTTAAACTGTACAAAATACCAAATGTTTCTTTAGTAATACCTTTAGTTTAGTTCCATTTAAGAACCAACGGTAATACAATATCCAGCAAAAATATAAAACTCAACATTTACTATCACTAGTGTGGTCGCTCAAACGGCTAAACTGATTTGGAGTAAAGTTGGCTCTTATGCTGAACATACATGCATTATAAATATAAGATACTCTTTATTTTAATCTCACGTGACCAAAATAGCTGGTTCGGGAGTAGTTAGTTGACGGCGACCATTGGCCACATATTGGCTTGCGAGCTGCTGGTAGAGATTTCTGCGTATTTTGGCGGTAAACGTGCTTCATGTAAAGTGCCGATAATTAATCAATTTTGTTTGAAGCCTTACAATAATTAAGTTCGAATGTGTACAGAAAGCGTTGTAACATGTTTTTATAAATACAAAGTTAGTTTATAGTCATAAAATATGGCTGAAAAAATGTAGTTGCACGATCGTGCAGTTACTTTTTAGCCGGACTAGCAGTAAATGGATTTTTTGGTTATTTTTCTTGGAATCTATGGCATACCAAAACAAGGTATTTTAGCCAAGATAGTTAAATTTAAGAAAAAAAATTCTTCGGTTGCAAAGGGTTATACGACCGTTTCTGAAGCGAGACGAAGCAAGGATGCATTGGGAGCCGCCCACAAGCTTTATTGGATTTCCACGTTATTTCTAGCTATGTTTCCTAACAATCCTCCATCTTGGGGCACCGTCAGGTGCCTGCACTTGTTTGTTTCGACGCTTTAACACATTGTCTGTAGTCAGTCTGAGCCCTTCTTCATCATCATCAGCCATTTGACCCCTTTGTCCACAAAAATCCATTGAAAAGATCCGTTGATGGATTTTTGTGCACTATCCAATATTTGGGACTGTTGTATGGAATGTATTTTTTGGACTAAATGAATAAGTAAAGATCCATTTCAGTAACAAAGAATGGTGTAACAATATATTATTAATAGATTTTTAGTTACCTACTCATTTTGTCCAAAAAAAAAATACATTCAACAACATACAACAGTCCCAAGTAATGGATTAAAGTGAACATCATTCATCATCATTATCAACCCATTATGTCCCCACCGAGGGGCACGGGTCTCTTCCCTGAGGAAGGTACCTATAGGCCCTACTCCACCACGGGGGCCAAGTCCGGATTGGTGGAGGCTTGTAAGGCTACTGGTCTTACTGTCAGAAGTTTTCAAGCCGCCCTAAAGAAAGCCTCACTGGCTTAACGACTGCAATCTATCGATAGCAGCCGGCACCAACAGCTTAACGTGCCTTGCAAAGCACGGAGCCGCTCGGAAAAATGACACTTTGGTCATAGAACGGCCACCCATCTATGCACTGAACGCGCCCTATGTTGCTTAACATTCGTCATCGCTTAAGATCGCTCCGGTGGCCTCATCTGCGAGCGATTCCGTTACCGTTATTAGTTCGTAATAGCTGCTACATTATCGATATAAGAAAATATTACTATTTCCCATTCCTACTAAGAGGTAAAGGGGAATACAACAAAACAATCTAAAGGGTAGACGGTAATAATCCGATTTGTGCTCGCTGTGATGACTCTTCAATTCAATTGTATCTTAATGCTGGCTTCAGACTACTGTCAGAAACGCCAATCAATTTTGTGAATTGTCGGAAGTATGAAACGCAGTGTTGTGAACGCGTCACTTGCGTGATGGATTTTAGTTTTGTATGACGGACAATGACACAAGTAGTCTTGGACTGACAGCTGGAGATGGAGCTGAAAGCTTTAGAAGTGTAGTGTTAGAGAATAGAGAATATAAGCTCTATAGATAAAGCGAAAAATGATCAAATGTACGAGACAAAATATGATACTTGCTAAGAAAAATCATACAACGTGACCATCTCTTAGAAGGCCTACAGAAACATAAGCGCACCCCTGTATCTCGGAGAGGTATGCCGAGTTCAGAGCAGGTCATGTTCTAACCAAACATCTTTCGGTCGGTTTCTTAATCGGTACTAAAATAGTCATCATCATCATCATTCAGCTACAAGAAGTCCACTGCTGGACATAGGCCTCCTCCATGGATTTCCAAAAATACCGGTTGGAAGCGGCTTGCATCCAGCGTCTCCCTGGCACTAGCCCTGTAGGCCTCCGGATGAGTAAGTTGAAGTGGCAGTGGGCGGGGCACATAGCACGAAGAACTGATGGCCGATGGAGCCGAAAGGTTCTTGAATGGAGACCACACATCGGCAAGCGCAGCGTAGGACGACCAGCCATAAGATGGACAGACGATCTCATACTAAAATATTACCCATTAACGCCCAAATAAAAACTACACATGATATCATCAATATTTTTGGTTTTATTGGTTGAAAAAAATGTTATTTATAAGAAAAATGGCGAAAAAAAAATTTATATTTTATTTTGTTGACTTTGGAAGGTGTACACAGTTGTGTACACTGGGCGGATTCAGGAGTGGAATTCACCAAAGCAGGGTCTCTCGATGCAAAGTGTTTTCTGGCATAATGAACACTTCCAGCTGTCTCTCATACGATAAACAACACACCTCAATGGGTTTTTAATTTTCACAGGATTGGGTCCTCATGATTGGGTATCTCAGGTCCATTATTTCTTTGAGAAACTCCAGGAAAACAGATGAGGTAGCACAAAAAAAATGTTAAAAAAACTTTTCCTTTTCTTCCAATGGTATAACCCATCGTTTCACCTTCCCCAAAGGCTCGACTCCATCATTATTGGTTCAAATAGTACAGACGTTGTTGTCCTTCCATCTCACGTTATTTCATTTGTTGTATCAAACCGATAGTCATACTCGGCCGTCGGCTTTTTCTTCATTTCTTTCACTGTCAGCAATGGGCATTTTTTCCATTTAGTTTCAGCAGGTTGATCCACTCTAGCTCATTTTGTTAGAACGGATAAATTGACCAATACCTCATCATCACTGTCATTCTAATCTGAAACGTCATGGTCAGAGTCACGAACCGTTAACTCTATAGTACCTCGGACATCTCTAGGAAGTACTGCCGCTGCTAAATCGTCTTCAGGACTTTCTTCTTCGTCACTTATAACGGCTGGATCTGGAGGCAGTAACACCATATCAAAGTCGGCTTCATCTTCTTTAGCCATTATGGCTTCAACAGCTTCCTCTAGCCTTGTGTAGGTGTTTAGCCTAGTCAGACCCTTTCTATTAGCCATCTTCATAAACTGTGGAAAAATATGATATGGATCCGCCCACTGTACACGCTTGTGTACAGCTCGTAAAAGTAGATGATATATGTGAAAGTCCAAATAAAATCTAATTATTTTGACTTGAATTATACAGAACAGGTCTTACTTTTATTGTAAAAGTAATAAGTTTTGGAAAATGCTGTACCGGTATCCAAAAAGAATAAAAAATATCTTACCTTTTGTAACGGACTTCAGATCGCCAACTATAAATTCACAGAACTAACATGTAAATCAAATCTACCCTCAACAAAAAAATATTCTTGGTAGTTAACAGCTTTAGTTTTTAAATTAATGTAGTAGGAGTTAAAAATTATTCACGCGTCACAATAAAAAAAAATGTTCTATGGCTGTACACAACTGTGTACAGAGGGCGACTATGGGTTAATATTATCCTAGTCCATCTATCCATATTCGCCTTAAAAGTGTACAATATAGCTCTGATTACAGTGTGCTATAAAAGTAATTCTTAGAAGTCAATAAACTTGCAAAGTATACAGACGGTACTAAAGTACTCTTAGGGGAATTAAATTCTTGAGTCTGCAGACTCTGGAATATTGTCTTATGACTGCTTGAATACTTAAATTCGTAGGTATTTCGTATATTTCCAGAAATGCCCGCGATTTAAATGTCTGGTGCTAAAATGTTGTACTAGGGGTTGGTGTCAGACTTAGAATATTGTCCTATCACCGCTTGCATACTAAAAGTCTCAGGCATTTCTTAAAATTCAAGAAATGCCTGTAACTTTTAGTACACTCAAAGGCACAATTAACCGCCCACTTTAATTCCCCGACGTCATCATCATCATCAACCCATTATCCGGGATATAGGCGTGAGTTTACATTAATGTAATTCCTGGTGTACATCATCATCAAACCATTATGTCCCCACCGAGGGGCACGGGTCTCTTCTCTGAGGAAGGTATAGGCCATACTCCACCACGAGGACCAAGTCTGGATTGGTGGAGGCTTGTAAGACTAGTGGCTGGTCTTACTGTCAGTAGTTTTCAAGCCGCCTTGGGTTAATGATTCGCACTCGCTTTTTAAGATTGTCCGAAACTTATAACAGAGTATATCTACGGCATTAAGGTAGTCCTTGAGTGATCACGACGAGTGCGATTCATTCCCTAATGAATATTTCAAGTGACATCAGAAAATTAAAATGGGCGGTTAATTGTACCTCTGAGTGTAGTAAATGCGGTCTTAAAATATTGTCCTAGACTAGCCTGCACATCCCATGGGCGTTTCTGAGTCCACAGACTCAAGAATATTGTCCTATTAGCGTGAGAGGCAATAAAGTCGCGCGGTGATCGATCGCGGCGACAATCGTGCGTTGGCGCGCCGCCAGCGCCTCCGCGGCGCCGGCCTCTGTATCGACGGGTTATGGGCGACACAGTACGCTGACAGGCTTACCCTCGGCTTCTGGCACATTAACAATCTGTAAATCTAATAGCCCAGTCCAGCGCTGGGATGCTTCTGGATTAATGTGAACCTGTACTGGCATGTACTGGATTGAACTGGACTGGATTGATCACTGGAATGGTATATTCCAGTGCAGGTTCATATTATTTCAGTAGCATTCCAGCGCTGGACTGGAATGCTAGTGGAATAATGTGAACCGGGCATAATGTTATTTAGGTGCTGAACCTAATTCACCACATCTTGTCCATCAGGAAACAGCTCATAGTTTCCATTCAAACTAACAGTAAGACGCGGGACTTTTTGTTTTTCTTTTCTTTTTCTTTTTAACGTTGAGATTGTTGTCGATAAATTTGTGTTTCTCTTCTTCGTCAGTGGTTATTTTACGTTCGCAATACGAAAATGAGAAAAAAATGCGGACTTGCACCTGTGCGTTCTGACGTAGCTATAGATGTTTATCCAGGGTAAGTTTTGCCTAGTGCATTAGTGCAAAACGTGTCATGGGTCACGAAATTTACAGAGTTATCTACGGTAAATTGTGTGATTGACGACCCTGTCAAAGTGATCTTAGGTTACTTATCCAGTGAAAACCACTTATTTTTTCCTCCAATCTTAAAGCTGATATTTTTTCTGTGTTCAAGTTGCTTTTTAAAAGTTTTGATTAATATAATAAGCACTGTCTTTTGTTATGAGATTTTATGATTCGATCATTGCGTTGTCAAATAAATTAATTCTCTCACATTCCACCTCTCTACAACATCCATGTAATGATGCCACACCAGCCAAAGTCTTGGTACTTCTCTAGGAAACGTCTGTCCCATGTCGTTGAAATTATATGAAGTGACTATACTGCCCTAAGCTTAGCAACGGACGTCCGAACAAATACCAACTGCAGTAAATAGGAATCACACAGGAATAGACGGATTTATTGTGGCTGTGCATCAAAATAAATTGTATTTATTATTTGCGACGTATTTTGTACAGGCCTAACGTAGACTTTTCGATTTGGCGTCGAATAGAGATGATATTTGTAGGATTTACGAGACAAATGTTAAAGTGCACTAAGAAGCATAACATCTGTTTTGTACTCCACATTTAGCATACAAGAGATTTCGATTTTGAAAAATGAACGGCGTCAGTGACGAATCTACTCTGATACGGTGTTAGGAAGATAACTACGCAAAATGGTAAAGAGTCTTGAGACTGAAGTGGAAATGGGCGGGACACCTGGCAGGTGGACCAAGGCAATCACAGGGTGGTGGCCGAGAACAGGACTACGGTCAGTGGGCAGACCTGTGGCTCAATGGTCGGACGATGTCGTTGAGTCGGAGGAAGGTCCGTGGATGCGGTTGCGGATGGCGAGAGACCGTGTGAAATGGCATTTGGGGGAAAAGGCCTATACCCAGCAGTGGGCAGCGGTAGGCTGATCATGATGATGAATATGGTAAAAAATCAAAATGATCCAGTCAGTTCATATTCGTCTTCTTTTAGGACCTACAACAAGACATAGGTCTTTCCAAATGCACGCTACTTCTTTCTGGTCTCCACCTTTGTCTCCAGCAAGCTGGTGGGTGTCCTACATTTCGTTTTTCAGTTCGTGGTCTACACTCGGGAAACTTTGCAATCCATCGACCCTCGGTTCTTCAGCTTATCTACTAGGCCACCGCCACTTCAACAATATTCTTTTCATCCAAAACCAAGATTTTTGAACCGAAAAAGGTTTTTTCTTTCGTTCAAAGACAACCTTGCAGAAATACAATAACGTTCAGAAATCCATATTGTTTACGCGACTTTTGTTTTATATTAAATACTTTCTTTAAAAATATATCGACATTTCAATGAAACCATTTTTTAAAACCAAAACCTTACACTAGTTCAATTGTAGTGGGCGTTTAAGTGGAGATTAAAATCATTATTTCCACAGACCTAAATACCGACTATAACAAATAATAACAATATCTGAGGTTGAAAAGCTGATCCCCGAGGCGTCAAAATGCATCTAACAACACATCGCCTTATGTTATCTGGAGAATCCCACGTCAGCAAATTGTCGTGACTTGCCGTTGAGGCGCCGGATAATGAGAGTAGGGTCTTTATCATGAGAGGTAGCGGGTTTCGGTATCAATAAGAGCCTACGACGACTTTTGTAAGCACTTCTAAACGACCGTATGACGTGTGTTCGCGCTTCTGGAAATTGCCCCTTTAAGGGCCGCCCCTTAAAAACGAAAACGAACCAACATAAATGTCCTTTCAAAGTCTGTAAAAGTTGTATGAAAGGGTGACAAGGCTGTTTCTTTTTATTTAGCAATCCCAAAATGCGACCGAAAAAAACCAAAACAGCTGTGCAGGCCGCGGCTATTTTCAAAATCCATTTAACTCGTAAACATATTTTTTGTATATTTTTCATTGAATATGCATCTTATTTCCCTTAACAATATTCGGAATGTAAGGACCTATATATTAACATATTTAGGTCCTTACATAACGAAATTGGCGTTTCGTCATAATGGCCACTTTGATCTGGAAAATCTCCTCTTTGGTTAAGAATCCCAAATTCAAATTTAGAAATACAGGTTTTTTTTTACTTATTTGTTTTTGTTGATAATCACGTTATTTATGAGTACATATGAGTTCCACCGTGGCACCAGTGATGCAGAAACGGCTCGAAGGCTTAATTATGTGTATGGCGGCGGTGTGGCAAAATATTACACAGTGAGTTTTTGGTTCCAACGTTTTCGTTCTGGAAACTTCGACCTGCAGAACAAGCCCCGTTATTGCTTGGATCCAAACCGAATTAGACAGATAGATAGATAGAATATTCTTTATCGTATGTAGACCAGGTATTTCACATCATCATACTAGAATTGCTCCAAGAAGGGCCTTCCAAGTTACCAAGCAAATTACAGCTTGAAGCTTTACACTTGGACCACACCCTCGCAACATTCGACGCTAGGTGATTGCAGCTCACGCCTGCCACCATCAATCTGCGCACAGTGTATATTAAGCTCATTATCGCTGTTTACTATTACTGTCAGACCTGTCCATACATCTAATACTATACGTATAGAGCTGTTCGCCGAAGCGTTTAATTTAGCCATTGAAATTATGTCCAATAAGCAGGCTGGCTTACTATTCAGTGGAAGCATGTCTATTGATCATTTACGTTTGTTCTGTGTTTTTCCGGTCCTGGCCCCCTTGGTGGAGTATTGCCTGTAGCTTCCTCAGGGAAGAGACCCGTGCCCCTCGGTGGGGACATAATGGGTTGATGATGAAGTCCGCATTAGTAGGTACGTAGTAAAGTTTTGCACAAGCACTTTTGTGTAATTAGATATTTAAGTTTTGAGACTAAAAATAACATCTATAATCTCACGACTGTGTCCCAGAGGGGTAAGTAGAGGCTAGGAGCTGTCGCTTGTCCGGTCCTGTTAGATCCTTTTCGAAACATTCACATTCATTAATCGTTGCATGCACGCACGCCGGTTTAGATTACTTTTTATATTGCTCTTTCTGAGTCCCTCTGGGATGTCTCTTACCAGCTCTTCCACCCATATTCGCTCGATATATTGTTTCGTCAGTCTTTCTTCTGTCATCCTCTCCACATGACCAAACCAACGCAACATTCCTTTCTCAATTCCAGTCACTACATCCTCTTTTAGTCCGCGAAAATGCACGTTAAGCAGTTGGTGCTGGCTGCCGTCGATAGGTGGCAGTCGTTAAGCCAAGTCAGAGGCCTTAGGGCGGCTTCAAAACTTCTGACAGTAAGACCAGCCACTAGTCTTACAAACCTCCACTAAGCCGGACTTGGTCCCCGTGGTGGAGTATGGCCTTTAGCTTCCTCAGGGAAGAGACCCGTGCCCCTCGGTGAGGACATAATGGGTTGATGATGAGGGTTTTCTAGTGTAGGGTCAAAAGCAATGTATGTGCCTGTATGTTATGTTTATAACTGAGCAGAGTGTATGGACTGAATGGGCTTAACTAGTTTAACTGTACCGTCCATAGATAATATATCTCAGATGCCTTGAGGTATTCATTGGATGTAGACGCTGTGTCTATAAGACATCATAATTATTGGATATTTATGGGCCGACTAAGCTACAGCAATCCACGAGCGTATAAGCTCAGATTCTTTCTTGATACTAAGGTACTGGTGACCTCTGTTCTAAGCGTCTTTGTATTACTATTCCGAGACCGATAGAAGAGTCTTTTATCTGGAGATTAAACCGTTTTGCATGCAAGTCGAGTAATTTATGTTAGACGGAGCAAGCAAAATGGCTGTTGATGTGAAATTGATAAACAAAATTAATCATGGGAATTATCTAGTCGTTCCAAGAAATTGTAGTGAATCTTCTGCCTACACGTTCGACTTATTGATTTACTTTTTTTACAAAAATAGAAAGTATGTATGGTATGCTAAATCGCTCGTTGCCCCGGCCACCTGAGTGATCTTAAACGAAGATGAAGGTTAAGCAACATAGGGCACGTTCAGTACATGGATGGGTGATCAGATTTTCCGAGCGTAAAAATGGTGCCGGCTGCCGTCGATAGATGGCAGTGGGTAAGCCAAGTCAGAGCCTTAGGGCATTTGTAAACTTCTGAGAGTAAGACCAGCCACTAGTCTTAGAAGCCTCCACCAATCCGGACTTAGCCCCGTGGTGGAGTATGGCCTACATTCCTCAGGGAAGAGACCCGTGCCCCTCGGTGGGGACATAATGGGTTGATGATGATAGCAATAATCTACTACCTATAGCTTATTCTGATTATATCTCAATTACAATCATGAACTGACTAAAGCCGAGTATTCGTGATTCAGCGTCACCCACGACCGACTGGAGCCGAGTATTCGCCAATCGAACCCAAGACATAGGTCATTAGTACAAAACTGGGTGACGTCATAGGCGCATTTATTGGCTTTTAAAATAAAAAATTTGATTGATTTGATTTGAAAATAAACAATTTGATTGATACTTGGATCAGTGAGATGTACCAGCAAAGGGTACCTAAGATAAAAAGTACCCGGAAGTGGTTGCGTAAGTGCATTCAACTACGTCTTGACCCTTACGGCGAATGTTGATAAAGAGGAAGAGATCAATCAATCAATCAAATAATATATTTATTGCCATAAATTACATATGTGTACAGAGATGTTATTAAAATACAGAGTCAATATAAGTTTACTGATTAGGCGTGGCAAGTTATGTTTTACAGTTTACACCACACATCCAAAATTAATAGGTATGTAGATACAAAGAAACGATCGAACCTCAAAATGAATATTGTCATGCAGGAATTCTACTAAATAAGATAAGATAAGAATATTCTTTATTGTATCAGGAAAACACATACAAAACATAAAGTAACAATTGGCGGCCTTATTGCTTAAAGCAAAGAGATCTGAGAGAAGCAAAGCTGAAAGATATCTTTCAGGATCGTGGCAAGTGTCAAGCCCTGGTCTCTGCCTACTCCTTTGGGTCATATGCGTGTGTTTATGTCATCTCATATTATGTTTAGAAATCCTTCAAATACTTATAAATACAAAGGTTATATTATCTAGTCGACGTCGCAAAATGGAATACACTTGTATTTTCAGTAGAGGAAATACAACGTTACCTTGGTACAATATCAAACCATTTGTGCTGCCTACAAAAATACCGGTTGGCAGAAATATAAATCACAAATAAAAAAAATATTTAAACATCAAGAACTTACGCTATTTTTTGCTGGATGTCAATGTAAAGTATTAGCCGCTGACTTCGGGTCGACTTTTAGTGAAGAAAAAAGTCCACTCTGACCGTTTTTTACCAAATCTCACTACCGTTGGAGAGGTTCCGGGTTGGAGTCCCGGCTGGGGCAAAAAAACATAAGCCCAGGTCTGGATGTTTACATGTTTGTGACGTCGCTGTTTCTGGTTCCCACGACACAGGGTATCCTAGTGTGGGGGCAGAAGCAATGTATGTGCCTTTATGTAAATGTAAATATTATGTTATGTTAATCATCTTGAGCTTAACACATTTGTTGGTACAAGTACCTATAATACCCGACAAATAACTTAAAAAATGACTTTGACTTCGCATCAAAACCAATAAATGAAAAAAAATGTTCTTATTCGTCCATCTTATTCGCAAACGGACTTTTACTCTAGTCATCTGTCCGCTATTATATTTATAGCATTTCGAGTATGGGACCGCCCCCTCAAATTTTTACTTTATTTTCATACATTTTCAAGTTAAACTATTGATTTAATTTTAATCTACCCGGACCTTTCTTGCCTCTTAAATTGTATAAAAACAACCATAACTCATTATGCTATACCCTCCATGGTTTCCAGTAGTCGGGCAGCAGAAAAAGAACCATAATTTAAAAACCAAATATATTTTTGCGTGTTACGAAAGCAAACAAAACTCTTACGTCGAAGCAAGAGAACCCATTTCACAGTGTCCCGTTAGCAAACCATAATGCAGCAAAACATGTAACACAGGTTGCTGAAATTTTTGGTCAAAGATAAATTGGAGTTCTCTTCAGATAGTGACACTAGTATTTGGTAATACTTGTAAAATGCTCTTATTATTGTAACCAAAAGTATTACATTGATAATTCATAAAAACGAAAATATATTCATAAAGCCGCAATAATCTACAACCTATGGCTGAGTAATCTGAGTACCTATATCTAAATGAGCGTCATGAACTGACTAAAGCCAAGTATTTACGATTCAGCGTCACTAGCTGACTTTAATCGAATATTCGTGATTCAGCGTCACATACCAACTGGAGCTGCGTATTCGCCAATCAGCGTCACAGATCGACTGGAGCTGAATATTCACGGATTCCCTATCGGGACTGTCGTACGTTTGTACAAATAGCCTGTCTGGGTGTACTGGGGTGTCCCAGAAGTAAAGAGACAAGTCAATGAAAATTTTTTTTAATGAAAAATTGTACGTCAACTGTTATGTGTGTCATTACAAATTATGCATAATAATAATAAAAATACAATCTATATCAAATTTGCTCCTGCGATGCCTTTATAGCCAATTTTTTTCAAATTAATGCTTGCACGTCTCATGACTGCTTTTCCAGAAGTTGTTGCCACCCGTTTGGCCAATCTAGCCCATCTTTGCTTGAAAGATGTCAACGTTTTTTATTTTTTTGAATAGTTTTTTATTCTTTTTTACACAGATCCCAAAACATTTCGATACCACGAGCTTGAGGAACATTTGGAGCATTGTTTTGTTTCGATATGAATTCGACGTTCATAGATACTGCAAATATTGAGTGACTTCAGACTCGTAATGACACGAAGCCATATCCGGCCAAAATACAACGTCTTCCCTGTGATAATACTTGTCTATAAACGGTATTAATCGCTTCATAATACACTCTCGAAGATACATTTGTGCGTTCATAGACTGTGTACTGATAAATGGTTCGGAAACAATGCCGTTTTCGTCTATAGCTGGCCAAACCAGATACTTCTTAAAAAATTTAGCCTTTGTTTTAACTTTTTCGCTGTAATCCGCCTCACCACGACTAGTAGCGTGGAAATATTGCTTCCCAGGAATATCAGAGGGGTCAACTGGTACATAAGTTTCATCAACAATTATGAGAAATTTTTTCAAAGTTTTTTGGTAAACTCGACGGCAACCTCGCTTAGCACCCACTTCTTGGTCTTTCACGTACTATGGAGCGGCCAATTTTACAAAAACCTTCATGCCCAGATCTTGAACTTTAATTCTGGATATGCTTGACTTAGATATTTTCAATTTGTCCGCCGCAGTCCTCGCAGATGTTGAAGGTGCTTCTTTAAAAACCTTTTTTACCTTATCTATGTTTCGATCCGTTGCTATGGTACATTGCCTTCCCGGAATCTTCTTAAAATCAGTCTCTCTTGATTCATCATACCGTTTAATTATCCTGTAGATACATGTTCTTATAGCCCCTTCTTGAGCAAAATGACGAACTGCCTCTGATTTCCTATTATTCAGATAGTACTGAATTACTCTTTTTGCAAACGATTCTCGTTCGGTTCGCTTCATGTTAGAAAAACATCGACAATATTTGCAAAACCACGCGAATTTGACTGATTTGTTACCGGTGATTACCATGGCAACAGTTATTTTCTTTTTTGAAAACCTTTTTCTTGGCCGATATAACACTCAGTTTTGTCTCTTTACTTATGGGACACCCTTTATTAAGGTGATTGTGGCGTCCTTTCCCGACCTTGACCACGTCAAATGATTGTGTTGTGTGGAAGTTACTCATACTTTACATAACATTTAATATAATTTTTTTTTGCTACATATAATATTTGGCACTCTTCACTGCATAGTACCAATCACCCGTGACACTACCAACACATTGACTTATAGTCGATCACCAATCGCAGGTAAGTTAAAGGTCATAGCCCACTTACACGACTCTGCTCCCACCCGGCAAAAATAATATCATTCAAATATGGGCTTTAAATATTGCTCTTTAGATATATTTTACATTGGCATCAATGACAGCAGACAGGTCGCTGTCAGCTGCCAACTAATTTATGATAAAACTTCGTATATGGGAAGAAAACACCTTGTTCCCAACGCAGCGCCAAAATCTATTGTTTGGAGGCAAAGCCCGTACCAACCGGAAGCAGAAACGCGCGACGCCCGCCTTCCGCCAGCCGACTTCCGCGTCACTTCCGGCCGCCATATTGCCGTGTGTTTCAGGAACCCCATTGTAGTGTGTGATCTATTCGCGCCGCGGCCATTTTTGGGCCAAATTGGAATTTATTGGCGCTTTTTGTAACAGGTTATTATGGGCGAAGTTCGGGTTGTGTTGTGCTGTTACGGTTATTCTTGCTACTGATACTTGTGTTTTTAGGGTTACGTACTCGAATCTTATTATAATATGCCTACAACGTATCTTCAACTCGTTCATCCGAACAATGAGGCGTCTTTCTTGAACAGCAAAAGATAACCAGTTGAAATCTTCACTTCATAATTATTTTGGCTGATTGACTAACAAATAATAAAAAATATCCTACACAAAATGCGAAAATTTTTTTTTGAAACATAGTAGCGCAGCAACGACTAAATGTAAATTCCCGGCTGCACATTTATGTATATCATTATGGTAGTCCATAGTAATCGGTAGTCGCGACTTTCCAGTACATTAGCTGTCAAATTCTAACGTTTTAGCGCCACAAAACGCGTATCATACTACCTACGCAGAACCCTCGACGCCCGATTCTCTTTTGTACTTGACTGGTGCTTTCACCCACTTCCGTGATAGTACAATCTAAAGAGCATTAGCTTAATTCTGGACTCACTCACTCGGCAGAAGAGTCCGACCGTGTTTTGTTCTGATGCGCAGAGCTTAATCATTGTGAGAAGAGTCAGAACTCGCGTCGACGGTTGCCCGTCTCGTGTAGTGCTCACGAAAGTTTTAGTTCGGAGATATAATAACAATAAGCCTTTATTTGCATGCAAATATTCAGTACAAATATGCATTAATTATAAGAGTATTTATAGGTACATATTCCTTGATTCATTACTAAAGATCATAATTATATTATCAAAAAATGCAATACCAGCCAACAAATTAACTTTTGCAAACACTCTAACAACACCGCGAAATAGTTTATTGGTGATCACTTATAGACCGGGAGAAAGTGACACAAATTACTTGGTCATTAGTAACAGTATGGCGGTTCTTCAGGGGTCTTAGTACGCAATGACAAAAAGAAAAATGATGGTCATAGCGCTGGTACCGGCGGCCCAATCGCGTGGGCGTTAGTCGAACTCGTCGGATAAATTACGAGTGTCAAACGATTTGTACCACAAAATTTTTAGTATTTTCCGATAGTCCATAAAAAACAAGTAGACGGTAGTGTCATGCCATACTTCTCCGGTGTGACTTACATCCCGCCATACCGACGCGAATGCGTTTATTAAAAAAAAAAAAAAAACAACCATTTGTACCAGGCTAATTTTTGCACAGTTAATTATCGTCGTGCAGCCATTTACGAAAATCAACATGCCATACTTTTCTAACGGTTCCAAATGGTCGCCATACCGCCGAAAATCAGCAAATTTTTTTTTCCTCAAACGATTTGTAACAGTATTGCATTTGGATTTTTGGAAAGTATTTGATAAAATGTGACCGTTATTATATTTACCATAATTCTAGTAGGGGGAAAAAGTGCTGCCATACTTGAAAAACTTATTAATTCAACACGTTTCAAAAATACGACTGTACAATACGTAAAAGATTTTTTTACAGCATGGGATCATTATATTCTGTTTGTTTGAATACAATTCTACCAACAAAAAATATCCCGGATTGGGGCGGACGACTGTGAGACTTAACCCAAGACGTAAAAAAAAATAAAAAAAGTTGATGATTGTACCGGTATGGCATTTGGATTTTTGGAAATTATATGATGCAATGTGACCATTATTAAATATGCCATACTTCTAATAGAGGGAAAAAGGGGCAACATACTTAAAAAAACTCGATTTTCTAGAGGTTTTCAATGTGCAAGACATAAAATCATTTGTTACAGTATGAAAGCATTGTATTTGGTTCGTTTGGATGAAATTCTACCTAAAAATAATTATCAATATTATACAATATAAACATCTGGTTATAAGTCAAGATTGCCGCCACCTACATCTTTGAAATTTTGTATTTATATTCGTTGAACCTCAAACTTACAGGAAAAATTAGTGCCACTGGTACAAAACGTTCAAAATAAGAATAAAATCTTACAATTAAAAAAATATATTGTACACACTCGCCACCTCCCACAGGTATGGCATTATCACACTTCTATTTATAATCAATCAAGAGCTGTTGAAAAAAAATTTTAGGGTGGTACAAATCGTTTGGCGAAAAAAAAAATTGCTGATTTTCGGCGGTATGGCGACCATTTGGACCCGTCAGAAAAGTATGGCATGGTGATTTTCGTAAATGGCTGCACGACGATAATTAACTGTGCAAAAATTAGCCTGGTAGGTACCATTGGTTGAATTTATTTTTTTAAATTAACGCATTCGCGTCGGTATGGCGGGCTTTAAGTCACACCGGAGAAGTATGGCGTGACACTATCGCCTACTTGTTTTTTATGGACTATCGGAAAATACTAAAATTTTTGTGGTACAAATCGTTTGACACTCGTAATTTATCCGACGAGTTCGACTAACGTCCACGCGATTGGGCCGCCGGTACCAGCGCTATGACCATCGTTTTTCTTTTTGTCATTGCGTACTAAGACCCCTGAAGAACCGCCATACTGTTACAAATGACCAAGTAATTTTTGTCACTATCTCTCGGTCTATTATCTTATTGATGATCTTATGGCATGCTAGGTCCTTTTGCCGCCATGGTAGGCCTCTCGCTAGGACAAGCGAAGTTTGTTCTAATACCCCTAGCTGACCGAGCCCGATGGGCCGACGATATTGTGAGAGCGGTTGGGAAACATTGGACGAGACTAGCACTGGACCGGATGGGTTGGCGTGAAAGAGAATTGATTTATTTATGTAATTTTCGCACAGTAAACAGAATAACAGAAAAATAGGAAATAGAAGGCCAATTACAAATCTCCGCTTATAGATACGGTATAGTTAGCAAAATATATAACGTCCTAACAAATCAAGCGCAAATATTTTAAGGGCTAGTCATATACTGTGTACTCGTAATAATAATAATAATAACCTTTGAGCAAAAAAATATTAGATCATTAAAGGATTTGCAAAATTTTTTTCTACAACAAAAATTAAAACTTCCAAACAAATTAATTTTATATTTAGTATGGGTGTGCATGAAAACAGGTCATGCACACACACACTCACGATTGGAGTATTTTAATGGCATGTGACATTTATGACATGTCTACGTAGTGCGGCGGCACTTATGTGTGCATATACATTGTTTAATTAAAGGGTGTTTATTTAGTATGGATGATCGATTTTTTATTCGACCTATTATTCCTAATAATAATTGTTTAATTGATGTATTGAACATTCTACATTGTTATTTATCTTTTACTCTATCGGCCCTTAAAATATTTGCGCTTGATTTGTTAGGACCCGTAAAACGTTTATAATAAGTATTTCGTTTAATAAACGTTTATAAGAAATACTTATTATAAACGTTTTACGGGAAACACAAACATACAACATTCTAGAATTATTCATATGTTTAGAAGCAACAAAATTTAGAACAATAATAATTTATAAATTAATACTGAGAAAGAAATTTGTACTAAGAAGAGGCCTATGCCCAACAGTGGGCTCTATTTACGGGCTGATTAGATAGACAGATAGGCCGGGTTTGTCTGGGTGATTTGGTCTGGTTTGGAGATTTCCAGAATGTATAATCATAAAATCATCCATGTGCATCTCATTGACCATTCAATAGCCACTGCTCTGCCTGTGGAGCGGACCGTCTTTGCTTATTGTTTCGCTTATCTCAAGCCGCGCGCATTGACCGCTTTATGCGATGAAGATGCGAAGATACGAGTATTTGGTTCACTAGTAAGAATTTTACAGGTAGAACGGATTATAGGTGTGTAGTATTTTTTGAGAAGTAATCAAAATGGTAAGCAATCATAAAATTTTTTAAGCCACAAAAAAAAGCATTTAAATAATTTGAAAGAAAGAAAAATATATTTATTTGACGACACAATACTCAAAAACGCAAAATCACGCAACATATACATTGGTCAATATACAAAGATTTTGTTTGCAATAAAAAAAAATCAGGCAGCAATCCTTGTTCCGTAAATAATTTTGATAATGCTTAAACACTAAATCATAAATAGGCAGCTTACAATAACATGAGTTGGCATAAAATTCAGTCCGCAAAATAACTACTTGGTCAGCAAGATTTCATGATTGATCAGCAGATAAAACATGTATATAAACAGTGTATTTGATTGCGTTGCATATTTAAAACATGGTGAGCAAAATGACTAATTATATTGCGTTTTTGTTGAAAAGTCAGCACTTAAGGTACTTTAAAAGTGGGCGGAGCAAGAGCAGATAATTTTCGCTATGTCTTTATTTTAAGAATGAAGATAATGGGTGTTATTTAAATGGTTGGCATAGTATTGGTATTTTTGTGAGCAAAAATAGCTAATTGATCAGCATTTCATGGCCAGCAAACATTTCAAAATCAATCACCAATTTATGCCATTCTGGATGGCTGTAATTATTTTTCTACATCATATTAATTATATAAGCCGCAATGAGCTGCGCCTGTTTACTGAAATGTTGGCAACCACTTAGAGTGTAAGCAAAAAAAAAACATTTTGTGCTGCATATATAAACGTAGTGATTACGTAGACTGTGATTGAGCTGTAATGCACTAACAGAATCGAGGTCCTAGACGTCAGACCATCTGGTGGGGGACTTGTCCACGCAGCGTCGTCCAGTCCGCGGTCGCCAAGTCACAACTTTTCCGCCCCAATGGCTTTAAAGTCCGTCACACAGACAGTGTCGGTACACACGAAGGCAATCTTGGTTTTAGTAAAAAACATTTATTTCAATAATACAACTCAAACGGCCAAAACACTTTAAATGGAAAAAAAACATGGTACACAATATACCTAATGAAGCACATAATAAAACAAAACTCTTCATCACTCGAAGTGTCCTCAGAATATTCATCTCCACCGGTATTTAGAAAAGGTACCTACCCAAGTGATGCAGGATCGTTTCGTTATAAATCCATTCTGAAACACTGATTGATTTAATTCTTTAATTGCGTGATCTACATAATAGTAGAATGAGACGAGCTGCGAGCCAAATTCACTGGCGTATTTGCGCCGCGTCGGCTTCCTTTAATTTCTTCTGTCAAAAGCCGCCATGTGCGAAGGCGGTAAATATCAAAGTGACACTATGATAGCGAACAGACTTTACTATAGTGTGGCCTCCACACTGCTCGCAAAGTTGACCGAGGTTAGGCGAACACGGTAGGTGTGGAGAGTTTCCCAGACCCTCGCCACCAAAGACGATGAGGGCGTGCCGCTGGGTCGTTTAGTGGGTATACCGTGCGAGGGGAGTCCCACATACTCTCTCCCGTCCCCCGACGAGAGGAGATGCCTACTTGTGTGTAGCTACGTACTTCGGTCAACTTTGTCGAGGAACTACGCGAGTAATCTGGAGGAGGCATAAGACCGTATTATATAGGTGACTGCAACAATAGGCCATTGGTTGACCTTTTAACTTTGAGAAGGAACAAAATAAGGCAATCACGGGTGAAATGCATTCAACTTTGCACCCAGAGGTCGTGTCGTGAAGATAGGGGCCATTGTTAGACGCTCAATGCATCGCTTCTGCCACTTTAGGGTATTGTGTGAAGCTCAGTGTTGTAGGACGTGTTATTTTATGAGCCTTATTAAAGAGAAAATATGGCTTCATTCATTACATTCTTTGTTATTGAACTCTTCCAAAACGGCTTCATTGGTTTTAGGTTTTGTTTGCGTGTGTTTGGTATGTCGGATAGCGGGAATAGCAAAGGTTAATAGGCAAATTAATTTAATTGTCAAGTGGATACGGTCAATCTTCTTATCTTCTTCATAACTAAAAATTAATTGCTGTTAGTTAGTCTCACTAAAACTCGAGAACGGCTGGACCAATTTGGCTTATTTTTGGTTTTTTTACATTTCTAGAACTCCAGTGACACGTATCGACTACCTACATAACCAAATTTATCGATCAAACGACAAAGGTCTATGAATAACTCTGTTCACCCAAAACTCTATGTACTCGCTACAGTAATTAGTATGCCAAACAAAACTGAAAACGAAGAGGAACGGAACGTACTACAAACACAATCAACCCTAACAAGTATTTGGAGTCGATAATTTATCGAGTTAACGAACTAGAATCGACGCGTGTGTAAATAAATTAGACCACGTGACTTGCTAGCGACTACGTAAATGGGGAGCTGTCAAAAAAACTTCCGTTTTTACTAGTCAAGAGAAAAAGAGACAGATCTGTCTGGAATTCTGGATCGTGGCAAATGGCAGACCGTGGATACCCCACCGGGATATAGGCGTGAGTTTACATTAATGTAATTCCTGGTGTACATCATCATCAACCCATTACATCCCCACCAAGGGGCATGGGTCTCTTCCCTGAGGAAGGTATAGCCCATACTTCGCCACGGGGCAAAGTCTGGATTGGTGGAGGCTTGTAAGATTAGTGGCTGGTCTTACTGTCAGAAGTTTTCAAGCCGCCCTAAGGCCTCTGTTTGGATTAACGATTGCCATCTATCACGGCAGCCGGCACCAACTGCTTAATGTGCCTTGCGAAGCACGAAACCGCTCGGAAAAATGCCACTAGAGTTAGTCATAGACGGTCACCCATCTATGCTTGTGCACATGCGATAAACAAAACTAACAAGATGTTAATTTGCATTTAACAGGCCAACTGATATCTGTTAAGACTACAGTTGATATCTGTTATGTTTGTTAGTTTACGAGAAATAAGGGGTATTCTAGTACAGAATTAATATGGTTGATCTTTCCAGTAGATTTGTTGGGCAAGCTAAAAGCCATCTCGTATAGGTATTTTCCCCTAAATGCCATCTCCCACAATCTCTCTATCCACCAAAATAAAAAATATCGTCAAGTCCACTAGTAACTGGTTTATTTAATAGTGAACGTAACTCGATCGAGTATGGCTTAGTTAAATTATTATTATTTCTGGTGTAATAATTAGAACAACACTTCAACAAACCGTACAAAGCAATCAGCTTAGTAATGTACTAAATGTTAATAAAATTGATATGTGTGAAATAAAAAGTAAATAACAAAACATTATATAAGTAACCACAATAAGGTCTAATTAAATCACCAGAGTTTAAGTATGACCACAGAATACATAATAGTACAGGTAAAGAATATTATTATTATTAAATTCTTAATTGCAATAAAACACAAGTTTTGCACATAGGCGAGCATAATGCTAAGTAGCATTCTCTTCCAACTAACCTAAGATTCACTCCGCAAAATCAATTAAAGAAAAAAGGACTCTAGCAGCGACACAATTAGATGCAATTCAGATCGCACGGCGCTAAAAAGGCTACAGTTATATTTACCTACATGTTGCCTCTCTTTCTACCGCGTAACTCGCGCGTGCGTCACTGCTCGCTCGTGCATGAATCTGTACTTAGCAGCCACTCTGGAGTGGCCGCCGCATGTACTTACGTATGTACGAATATATACACGCGGAGTGCGACAGGCCTGGTATGACATAATTCACCCACTCGACTTCGGACAAAAGTTTTGGCAGGTTGACAGTTTTAGCAGTCGGGATGTACTGTGACAATTTATATATCTGTGTGTGTATTTTGTGTGTACGTGTGCGTGCGTACTTGTATCATTGAGGGAATCTTTACAGATTAAATTCATAGGAGTAATGAGATGAATGCAGACATGTAAATCTCATGGATATTCTACATTAAATACTGAGTCATACTAAATAGCTAAAAAGAAACGGTATATTTTTATGGTTTTTTCCAGCTGAGAGTAGTTTTCCGCCTGTTAGTTGTTGATGTTGACTCGGATCGACTATTTTTTATATTGTGCATGTGCATTTCGTTTGAGCCTACGAAATTTTTAAAATAGATTACTATACGATATAATGTAAAACGATTTATTATATGATATTATAAATTTCAAAGTAGTTCTACATCCAAACAGGATGATTTTACCCAATCACGCAATAACGGCTAAGCGTTCCCGTGGGAACGCTTAGCCGTTTTTTTGCTATTTATATAGCAAAAAAACGTCTGCCGGGCCAGCTATTTAAAAAAATATAGATAGAGAGATGGATAGATAGATAACACTTTATTGCTCAACCAGGATACAGAGTTATTGTAATTTCCTTATGTCTAAGTAATGGTATACAATTGGCAGTCTTATCGCTTAGAGCGATCTCTTCCAGACGACCTTTGGATGGAGAGAATTGCAGGAAGAACATAGACGGTAGATATGGATTTTTAGAATGTACATAAATAAGAAAATCAAAAAATATATTGACAATGACAATATATTATACTCTATCGCTATTTCAGTGTCCTGTCTAACATCTCCTAGCTCTACTTAAACATAGATCAAACTAACCAGCATTTCTCACACCTAATTAAAATAGATGACCCATTTGCATACATATTGAGATTTACCGGCTCCCTCTAGCTCCCGGAGAGAGAAAGAGACGCAGTCTCTTTCAAAAATCCATGCAATGCAGTAGAGAGAACATAAATATTTTAAGACTGGCATGCACCGACATGGAATTCAACTCTTTGTTAATAGTTTTCCCTCATAAAATATTTTATAAGTATTCGTAAAATATTCGGTATAATTAACATCATGAATTGCTCGTAGCCCCGGCTTCATGCATAAATGTATACGGGGTGTCCCAAAAATGACACGTCACTGACACCGGAGGTAGACCTGCTCAAAAGGCAAAGAACTAACCAACATGACCTCCGCAAAAGTTGCAAGGTGTTTGAGATAATATGGCCAATTTAAACTTGTTCTAAATTTTCACTTTTTTTAACTAGTTTAGTCATTTTTGGGACACGCTGTATAACACATTCATACATAATATATTGACAAGGACATAGGTCCCCTTTCTGGATTTCCAAGAAGGTAAACTCACACAGTAGAAAATTAACATATACATTTACATACAGGCATATAAGTCGGGGTCTAAAAATGTTTACCACCTTAAGACCCGGTTTCATCAAACTCTGTTTGTTAGTGGTAAACGCGGCATTTATAAATCAGCCGTCAAAACTAACAAGCATGTTAAAGCAATGTTAAAATGTCCATGTCCTATGAGCTAAATTTAACAGACCATTAGTAAATCAAGCATTACGTGAATGAAACGCAAACCAGTCATTCAAATTCCTGTCAAACGTTAAACATTTGCGTCTGTGGTTCAACGCTTTTGAGGTTGTGAAAAGATTTTTCTGGTTTGTTTTGTTGTGATTTTGTTAAATTCGTGCGTTTTCTAAATTAAATTACAAGGGATGTCTAAGAAAACACGATAACCCAATTTTTCTGCTAACGAAAAGGATATCCTCACCCATTTAGTGTCAAAGAACAAAGATGTGGTGGAAAATTAAAAAAAACAGACACCGTTACGTACGACTTCTATGAAACACAAAGGATGGCTGCAGAAGTCCAGGGCCTAGATTCTGTTAATGCATTGTAGTACAATGACAACTGGATGAACGTGGCGATTTAGTTTCATTGCCGCTTCAAGTCTACGCGCAAACTCAAATCAAGCAATGTAGGCGTCAATCGTATGGAAAAAGACGTCGCGTGACCTAACCGTGGATCTGTCATCGAACTATAATGCACCAACAGAATTAAGGCCCAGGTCAGCGTATTCGTCAAAGTAGTCACGCTGTGTTTTGAAAATCTTATTAGGACGGCGTATAACGTCCTCCAAATTATCCAAATTTTCTAAAACATCTTCATTTTCAAAAATAATATTGTAGGCAGCGTCCATTTTGACAGTTTTGACGGAACTAAATCGACTGTTAATGTTTTAACGGACCTCCAATGCCAGGATTAGATTTGATGCTTTGTTAAAGAAGTTAACGGTCCATTAGAGCGTGGTGGGACACTCAACAGCATTTAACAGTCCGTCAGAAGAAGTAACAGACTGTTAGACCATTAACAGAGCTTGGAGAAACTGGGCCTAAGGTTCATAACATAATGAGCCGTTTTCAGACGAACTAAAAAAAAAATTACGGCTGTCAAAGGAATGCAATTTTGGACCTCAGCCCAATAGCCATGTGTGATACATCTTAAAATAGGTCTCAGCGAGCTGAACAAAAGTTACTATGACGCCAACAGCCAAATGTTTGTCGTTTCGGAGTTATATTTTATTGACAATGTTTTTTTTTTCAATACAATATAACTCCGAAAGGACAAACATTTGGCTGTTGACGTCATAGAAACTTTTATTCAGCTCGCTGAGACCTATTCGATGATGTATCACACATGGTTATTGGGCTGAGGTCCAAAATTTTTTAGTTCATCTGAAATCGGCTTATTCATCCAGTAACTGACCACTGAGCGTCCGTGACCCTTTGTTACATAATCAAATTATAATTAAATTGTTGAGGATTTCTGGGATAATTATTTTCTGCTTTGGTAAAGATTTTCTTAGGTGAAATTATTTTTGCTTATGTAAAAATTTATTGAAAATTAAAACTATTTTGTGACCATTGATTCCACCTTGTTTTTAATACTTTTCGCTCGAATTTGCTGAAAATAGTATATTTTAACAAATAACACATATACTTGTATTATTTTATCTACAACGCACCCATCTTACTAAAACCTAACTCTAGTCTACACTTAAACTAGAGTCGCATTTTGAATAAAAATAATTTATTTTTAAACATACTGTATAGTGAAATTGCATAAGTGTGAGTACTGTGAACGTGCCAGCTTTAGATAACTGACCTGTATCAAGGCTTCGGAACTTTGAAAGGTAATAAATACATTGTTAAAGCATTATAGACTATTATGCACATCTGGCAACAAAGTCAAGTCAAGTCAAATCAAGTTTGAAAACTGGTAAACATTTTTAGACCCCGACCGTACATTGCTTCTGGCCCCACAGTAGGATACCCAGTGTCGTGGGAACCAGAAACCGCGACGTCACAAACATGTAAACATCCAAGATCAGGGAAGAAATGTAAATTCACAAATGTAATGCAAGCAGGCTATATATCTAATACTTTATGTAGTACAGAGAGAACGTTCCAAACACTTTATCTCAATTAAGTAATCAAACCGTTTATAAAACAAAATAACGAACAGTCTAAATTAGATCAGATTAACAACTGGGCGAAGGCCTCAAAATACCAATTAGAAAAAAACCCTTTTTTCTTTTTCGGATCATACATCATTCTGTTTTCGAATAATTAATCGATAGCACGTTTGTCAGCTTATACGGGTCCTTAATTAAATAAAAAGCCGAAAACACCGAGCTCGAAGTGGTTTCTAATTAAACTTTGTTAGCCGCCATGTTTGAATTTGTACTTCAATGGAACATCAAACGAAGTTCAGTGTTGATTTTTGTGACCGCGGCACGAAATGAAAACTCTATAGCCGATAGATAGCCAAGGACGATTCATAAGTGGATTACTAACAGAATAAAGAATAAATAGAGAATAAAGAATAACATAACATAAAGAATAAATAAAAATAAAGAAATTTATTTCACAACGAACTTCAAAGTAGGTACACACTTATTGTAACAGCTTTATAGCATAGACAAGAAGACAAACAACTACATAACATTTACATACAGGCACTTACATTTCTTCTGGCCCCACACTAGGATACCCTGTGTCGTGGGAGCCAGAAACAGCGACGTTACAAACATGTAAACATTCAACCCCCCCCCGGACGGCAGGTCCCCCAAGCTGCCGTCTGTGACCCTCACTCAACCGGCGGCGCAAGGTCCGCGTAGCGTCCCCCGCGCCACCGGCTCTCCCGGCGGAGAGGCACGAGCTCCCCAAGCCTCCAGCTACCGAAGACCCGTTTTCTGGCCCTCTGCCAGGTCTTCGGCCCCGTCTGGTCCTCCCCTCCCTAGTCCTCTCTTGGCCAAGAACCACGAGGTCCTCAATCCCTGGTCCCCGGCCCCCCTACTAATGTCCCTCCCGGCCCGGCTTGCAGAACTCGCGCCCCTCCTCTCCCCGTCCAGCCCTCCTCTATGCCCTGTGCTGATGAGAGGGACATAGAGGAGCGCCCCCACCGTGTGTTTTTTATAGAGTTTGTCTCCTCGCGGCCCGAAGGCCCCCAGCCCCGCTCAATGTGAGGTTACGGGTGCGGGGCCCATGGTGAACCCCGCGAAACATCCAGCAGCGCAAGCCACTGGACGTCCCCCTCCCTCTGGTTTTGGTCCACGCCGGCCGAAGCCGGTACCCCCCATATCTGGAGGGCGTTCCCCTATCCGCCACCCGGGGGACGCGTCCGATGGAAGACCAGAAATTCCGCACGGAAAACATTCAAGACCTGGGTTTCTTTTTTTTGTCCCCAGCCGGGTTTCGAGCCGGGACCTAAAAAATAATTTGAATAGATTTGTCAGTATCGTGGCAAGTGGCAGTCTGGGATACAGTTGTCAGCTTGTGTATGTATGTTATATTAAATGACGACCTCTGTGGCGTAGCGGTTAGCGCATCTGCCTACCATGTGAGAGGTCCCGGCTACGAACCCCGGCTGGGGAAAAAAACAGGTCTGGGATGTTTACATGTTTGTGACGTCGCTGTTTCTGGTTGCCGCGGCAATCAACAGTTGCCGTGACAAAAACAAGCTTAGAGAAATAAAAACGGAAACGCTTTTCGCACCAACAAATAAAACAAGTTCCCTTGTTTAATTGTTGTGTCGTTACACGGTCGGAACAAAAGCTTTAGAAATTACGTGCAAAAATATACTAAACGAGGCGAGCGTGTGATGATTTCATTGCAAATAACTAACTGGTTTGTGGATGTTTTAAGTCTCTGTAAATGTTAAATGTTGCGTGTATTTGGTTCCCCTGGAGTTAGATTCTTGGAATAGAGTATAGGTACATTGAACATAAACACAAACATTTACACACAGGCACATACATTGCTTCTGGCCCCACACTAGGATACCCTGTGGCGTGGGAACCAGAAGTAGCGACTTCACAAACATGTAAACTGGCTTTTTTATTTTTGTCCCCGACCGAGATTCGCACCCGGAACCCCGCGAATGGCAGGCAGATGCGCTTACCACTGCGCCACAGAGGTTGTCTGCATGTAAACAGTGGATCGCTCGTAGCCTGGGCTTCCTGAGTGATCTTGAACGATCAATAATGTTAAGCAACATACGGCGCGTTCAGTCCATGGATGGGTGACCGTCTAACGCTAGTGGCATTTTTTCCGAGCGAGTCCGTGCTTCGCAAGGCACGTTAAGCAGTTGGTGCCGGCTGCCTTCGATAGATGGCAGTCGTTAAGCCAAGTCAGAGGCGTTAGGGCGGCTTGAAAACTTCTGACAGTAAGACCAGCCACTAGTCTTACAAGCCTCCACCAATCCGGACTTGGCCCCCGTGGTGGAATATGGCCTATACCTTCCTCAGGGAAAATACCCGTGCCCCTTGGTGGGGACACAATGGGTTGATGATGAAACAGTGGATGTCAGTGTCAACTTTCAACTGAGAACTGTAATTTTCTTGTCGACAATATTTAATACCAACTTCACACGTTAATTCTGTGTGACAAGCATTTTAGATGGATCTTATTAAGGGCAAGGATACGCCATTTTCTATGTAGGTATTTGCTTAGTGAACAAAACAGTCTCAGACCTTTTCTTAGTGATACGCATTGTGTCTTTGAAACAACATAAAACAACCTGAAACCTGGACCTAAGTTTTGTTATGCATTGTAGTACAATGACATCTCCATGATCGTGGCGATTTAGTTTCATTGCCGCTTCAAGTCTACGCGCGCACACATATCAAACCTTCTTCCTACCAGGAGAACCGTAGGCCGATGATGATGATGAAAATACAAAGTATTCGTCCATGCAATGACTTCTGAATGTTGATGAAGCGAAAGAGATCTGCCAGGATCGTGGCAATGGGCTAGTTGCCTTAAAAAATGTAATTAGTCCGTCTTTTACATTATTCAAAAATAAGGGACACGTATTTTTTTATTTGTAAATTAGACCAAAAATGACAAAGATATAGCCCATTAAAGTTACGTGTGACGTCACGCCGTGCTGCATTTTTTAGCACGGAGTGACGTCACACGGAACTTTAATGGGCTATATCTTTTTTATTTTTTGTTTAATCGAAAAAAGAAAAAATACGTGTCCAATAATTTTTTATAATCTAAATTACGGACTAAAAAGAATTTAATTATTTTGACCCTGGAAACTACCCTATTGGCAGATACTACTCTTTGCCTACTTCTCCGGGATCCAGGCGTGAGTTATGTTACGTATGTATGCCCTTTATATAACTTTTCTCCTGACGCAATTTGTTAACACAAGGCGCTTCAACCTTCGCACGTCAGCCACAGAAATAAAGGGGACAAAAGCATCGCTCAAGGTATATAAACATAAACATTTACATACAAGCACATACACTGCCTCTGGCCCCACACTAGGATACCCTGTGTCGTGGGAACCAGAAACTGCGACTTCACAAACATGTAAACATCCAAGACCTGAGGTTTTTTTTTTCTCCCCAGCAGGGGATCGAACCCGGGACCTCTCGCATGGTAAGCAGATGCGCTAACCGCTGCATCACAGAGGTCGTCCATATTTCTATGAATTAAAACTTTCGTAAGCACCACACATCGTCATTGTCTTTGATGACCTCTGGGGCGAAGCGGTTAGCGCATCAGCCTACCATGCAAGAGGTTCCGTTTTCAAACCCCGGTAGGTGCCAAAAAAAACCCCGGTCTTGGATGTTTACATGTTTGTGGTGCCGCTGTTTCTGGTTGCCACGACACAGAGTATTCCAGCGTGGGGCCAGAACCAATGTATGTGCCTGTATGTAAATGTTTATGTTTACACTTTCTTGACTTTTTGTCGGACTATTCCGACAAAAAATTAAGTAAGTGTATCCATAATCTATGTTAATAATTTCGCAACGGTCTGCGGTAGACTCGAACGATAGGACCTCAAATTGAAGACATTTACATTTTTTACATTTACATACAGACACATACATTGCTCCTGGCCTCACACTAGGATACCCTGTGTCGTGGGAACCAGAAATAGTGACGTCACAAACATGTGAACATACATGTAAGACCGTAAAAAATTAGTCGATTCGAGTCGACAACTTATAGGCGGAAAATTCGGATTATCGAGTATTTTCTGTGTAAAAATTATCTTTCTATATAATTGCGTTGTGAAATAAACATAACCAAACCATGTCACTTAACCTAACCAAACGTTTCTCTTTCTTTCTTCTTTTCTTTCCATGTTGCGTTAGTGTCACATCATCACGTATCACAGGCGTCTATTGTGAACTTTAAGGTCATTTTTTTTTTGTTGAAATTAAAAAGAAAAATGATACGAAAAATACAAAAATTAAATTCTGAACTAGGCCAGATGTTATTTGTGCAGGTGCCATTTAGGCGGGTGCGAAAACTGGACTACCTCACAATTTCAAACCCTAGTAAGTGCCTTGAGACAAATTTCACAGAAGAGCCAAAAAACGAGTTGGTCACTGCAGTAGCACAGAATACATGGCACTTGCAAGAACAACGTGATATTTCGAAGAAAACCATTTTTTATTCATAGATATTTTTTTAACGCGATTTTACTTACTTCGAAAACGCCGGAATAATGAGTGAAAGAGACACTGCATCACGTTATAGCGCTATCTTTTTCGGCCATTACTTTGAAACCTTAAAAAAAATGCTCTCATGTAACGTAAGGGTTCCGAAATAACACGTTGTTCTTGCAAGTGTGCGACATAATAGTACAAGGTAGATCCTTCTGTACGCCTCCCACTTCCCCGCCGATACCCCTCAACACATGGGCACCCCACGGCGTCAAATTACACATTAAGTCCGTCTCCTCGTGGTCACCACCCGCTGTTTCTGATTTAGCGTGTAACAGAGCCTCCAGAGCCTGTGATGTGCCGATTGCAGTGTTTTGAAAAAGGATAAAAGGTGTGTAATGGGATTTATTTAAAAAATAGGTGTGTATTTATTTTTTGAGTAGTCTTTTGAGCGTTGGTTCAAAGGATGTTGTACCGGCGTCTCACTTAGACACTCATTTTTGGGTATTAATGAACATTTTCATTTTTTTAATAAGCCTTTACATACAGACACATACATTGCTTCTGACCCCACACTAGGATACCCTGTGTGGTGGGAACAAACAGCGTCAAACATGTAAACATCCAAGACCTGGGTTTATTTTTGTCCCCAGCGAGGATTCGAACCCGGAAACCGAGGGCGTCAAAATTTTGAAAAATTTGACCATTTTTCGCCTTGTTGTAAGATAAAACTTTCGCATCGATTTTGTACAATCTATAGTAAATCGTCCGCGATTGAAATAATATTGTAACCTTGTTCTTGTAACAAAATTAAAACATGTTACAAATGAAGGTGTTTTCTGCATTGAAGCTTTACAGAGAAAGCGTTGCTCTAGCTAGAATTTAATTTTAACTCAGTTTTCTTTTCAAATACAATATTTTCCGTAATTTTAATCAAAGCATCACAGCTTTTCGTGAATTCGTTTCCTTGTTAACAAATTCTGCGCAATATTGACCACTTCTTGCTGTGAAAACTTCATATTCCCGTTACGATATTCGGGACACTTTTGATCATTTTTTGCAAAGGATTCTAACCAAGTAACGTTAGTTCTAACTAGCTATTCTTTTCAAACACAATACTTTCTATTAAACATCCAGTCAGCCTTCATCACGGCTCTTCGTGGATTTGAATTCTGTTTAATAAATTCTGGAAAATTTTGACCACTGCTTGGAGTGAAACCTCACGAAGTATTAGTGGCTCTAACCAGCTATTAATTTTAAGCACAATATCCTGTATAATACTTCCAAGATAGTCTTCGTCACGGCTCTTCATGGGTTTGTATTGTTTTTAATACATTCTGAGTAATCTTAACCACTTTGCAGTGAATACTTTATGTTCTCGTTACAAAACTCTAGGCACTTTTGATCTCTTTTGGCAGTAGAATCCTACGAAGTAGGCGTAGCCTTAAATAGCTTTTCTTTCTTTACTCAATTGTGTACAATACGTACAAGTTAGTCTTTATCACGCCTCTTTGTGAGGTTCACCGCGTTAGTAAATTTTGAGCAATTTTAACTTCTTTTTGCAGTGAAAACTTTATGTTCTTGCTTTAAAACCCTGAGCACTTTTGATCACTTGTTGCAGTGAAGCCTCACAGAGTATATAGGTAGCTCTGAGTAGCTAAGGGCCGATATCTGAATTAAGAATTTACACTAAGTAAATACTTAAGCAATGTTCTGTCACGCTCTTTCCTACAGAAATTTGACGATACAGCACTACAGTTAAGTAATTATTTAGCGAAATTCTCAATTCAGAAATCGGCGGTCATTGTTCTATCTATATTCTTTCCAAACACAATATCCTCTTTAATACGTCCAGACAGTCTTCGTTGCTTCTCTTTGTGGGTTTGTATTCTTGTTAGTCAATTCTGAGCAACTTTGATCACTTTTACAGTGAAAACTTCATAGTCTCGTTAAAAAACTCTGGGCACTTTTGATCACTTTTTACAGCAGAGCCTTACGGGGTAAAGGTAGCTCTAACTAGCTATTCTTTCAACACAATATCCTCTATAATACATCCAGGCAGTCTTCATCGCTCTTCGTGTCTGATACAATAAAGCGGAGCACACGCAAGTGGGGCATTTAGGATCGCTTCGCCGAACCGATTTGGAGCGCCTTTTTGTGATGTAATTTTATTGCGAAATGGATAAGGTTGTGCGGTTCGTCGGGTACAGGGTTATATTTGAAATAATATTAATAACAAGCGCGAACGAGGATGATAGCGGCTGAAAAATGATAAATTTTAAAAGTTTTTTAAAACTCAACGGTTTTTTTTTTTTCATTTAAGCACACACAGTATAAAAACTTAGGTACTTATCTAGCAGCGGGCGAAAACCATGAGGTTTATCTGCCGCTGTTATCACTCGGTTAGGTTACATACGTTTTTATTTGTTACAATGTTTGTGACGTCGCTGTTTCTGGTTCCCACGACACAGGGTATCTTAGTGTGGGGCCAGAAGCAATGTATGTGCCTGTATGTAAATGTTTAAATGTAAAAAAAATAATATTCTTAAATACATTGATTTTAGTATCTTTTTACATTGCTGAGGCTTCTTCTGTATACCTCCTAAGGTTTCTGGTGATAAATCATTAAGTATCTGGGGTAGAAAATACTTCCAGGTTCGTTTTCCGAAATAATTCATATAATTTTGTAGGCTATATTTCAGCAAGTAGGCTAATAATGTATTTCTAATGTTGCCTACATTGTGGCTCATAATGTTTTTGTTTGTTTTGAACTAAAACCTTCGTAAGCGCAACACATTGTATACATTTAGTCCGGATCCACTTACGGTGTTGTTTTATCGGACGAGTCCGACCAGTAAGTGGGTCCGGACTAAAAGTTTACAATTTTTTTGTTTGTCTAGTGTGTACAATAAAGAGTTCTAATGTAATCTAATCTAAATTGCGTAGTTGATTAGGTCTTTTAGTTAGCTGAAGTCTCTCTAAATTATCAATCTCGTCACATTACATTTTAATTTTATCATAAACACTTTGTGATATAGTTGTCTTGAAGAAACAGCTTTTAGTGATAAGGCCGCCAATTGTACCATGAACCTTTGTAGATATTTTGTGTTTTTTGTTTTTACCGTTGTGCAGTAAAGAATATTCTGAATATAGGAATAACTGTGTAATCTCCTTTTTTATATACGACAAAGTGTTCTCTATCTATCTATCTATTCTTATCTGATCTTATCTTTTAAAACCAACAAGTATACTGAAAAACAAAGGATCGGTGGTAGCCTAGTGGACAGACGCGGCAGACAGAGAGTGGCGACAGACGGATTGACAGCAGAGTCGCAGTAATAAGGTCATAGCCCACTTACACGACTCTGCTACCACCCGGCAAAAATAATATCAAATTTTACATTGGCATCATAAATTAGCTGACAACTGACAGCAAGCTGTCTGTTGTCATTGATTCCAATGTAAAATATATCTAAACAGCAATATTTAAAGCCCATATTTGAATGATATTATTTTTGCCGGGTGGGGGTAGAGTCGTGTAAGTGGGCTATGACCTATAGGGTCTGTTTTACCCTTTTGGTAGGGAACCTTAAAAAACACGTTACTATAACCAATATCTCTACCACAGACAGACTATTCGAACCACCTCTGAGGATTCTTTTAAGAAATAATCTATTATTATATACAATTTTTGTGTCCCAGTGTTATTGCGCATACTCCTCCAAAATGGCTCGACCGATTTTGATGAAATTTTATACGTATATTCCATATTTTGCACAGCCCTAAGTGATAAGGGTGGTGGTGGTCCATCTCAATTTTTGAAATTACAAATAAATATTTTTAAATTAAACTTCATTACAATTAATTAATTAAATAATATTATGTTTTTTATTTATTGAAATTAGTTACAAAAAAAAAACAAATAATGTTTTTGGCAAACAGCGTTTGCCGCTAGTATTTTTATAAATAGGTCCGTAACTTCTTACACCAGAATTTAAATTAAAATGTATAAGCTAGGAAGTCGGGCATTGGAATCAAAGCGACAAAGACTTAACTCTCGTAAAATCTCAAACAATTTACGTTCTTGTCACACTCACGGCTTTATTACTACGCCATCGGCCCGAGCTCATAAGAAAGGGTTAAATCTTACTTTAACGTTGAAGTCAAAGTCAAAGTTATTCTATTCAAAGAAGCGCAAAAAGCAAAGGCCCCTCAGAAGCAGTTTGATTAATATGTCGTTACGTATTTTAAGTGACACATACTGTTTTGTACGTTGCTAACAGCGTGTTTGAATATAACTAGACGAAAACCCAGTTTCGCTCGGGTCATCATTATTACTTATCGATATTTCACCAGTAGATATTTCTCTTAGATCGTATTTACTCAAATAACTATCACGTGCAGTTGACAGCACGTCAATCTTCACATTTTAGTTGCAAAGTCGCCCGTAACGCAACGGAATAGAGTGCATAGGTGTATACCATGATGTGCTGTCGACTGTACCTGTCTCAAAATCAAAGAACTTAGACTAAGGTCTAAGGAAATCACAATGTATAACCTATGACACCTGAGACGCGTGATGACGTGACACTAACATGACATTGAGGACATTGGTTTATTCAGCAACGCCAATACATGTCAATTAATTCATTCATTTTGAAATTGGAAATACTTTATAATCCGAATTTTCCGCCTGTATGTTGTCGACTTGGATCGGCTGTTTTTTAAAACTCTTCCACTTGATGTGCATTTCGTTCGAGTCCATCGTAGACCGGTACGAAATTATTATTATAGACTAGCAACCTGCCCTGGCTTCCCACAGGGTTGCTTATAATAATAATCAATTAATCAATTATCAATTTATTAAAAAAAACCGCAACAAAATCCGTTGCAATCATTTAAAGGTCTAACCAGACAGACAGACAGCGGGAAGCGACTTTGTTTTATCATTGTAAACCCATTATCATCGTCAACCCATTATGTCCCCACCGAGGGACACGTATCTCTTCCCTGAGGCAGGTATAGGCCATACTCCACCACGGGGGCCAAGTCTGGATTGGTGGAGGTTTGTAAGACTAGTGGCTGGTCTTACTGTCAGAAGTTTACTACTAAAGTATTACTAGAAAACTGCTTAACGTGCCTTGCGAAGCACGGAATCGCTTGGAAAAATGCCACTAGCGTTAGTCATAGACGGTGATCCATCCATGGACTGAACGCGCCGTATGTTGCTTAATCTTAGTGATCGTTTAAGATCTCTCAGGCAGCCCAGGCTACGAGCGATTCGTTTTGTTTTTTGCGACTTTGTTTTATGCTACTAATGAATGTGGCAAAAAATCCATCTCATCTCGTGATTCCAGCAACTGCAGCGGGTGACTCCCGCGCACCGCTGCGGAGCGGAATAGAGTATGCACCTATCCGGACTAAAGTTAGTAATGTGTAGTGTTTGTGAAAGTTTCAGTGCTTTAGTTGTTTCATCTCGTAATTCTACGCCTCATCAACTCCCCGACGAGAGTACATTGTGTATCATAAAACTAACTTTTTAACCCTAGTTTAACTTTACACCACGGTCCGGTGCACTCGGTCTCCGTGCTAGTACCACTTTAAAGTTCGGTAGCGCAGCAGTAAAACAGTTGGACGCTTAAAACATTTTGTTAATTTACTCTCCCTTCGCTAATAGAAGAACTCTACAGGGAGTACTGAAATCTATAGTAATAATTTTGTACCGGTCTACGGTAGACTCGAACGAAATGCACATCAAATTGTAGAGCGTAAATAAATTGACGATCCGAGTCGATTAGGTACATAAAGACGGAAAGTTCGGATTATCGAGTATTTTTTCAATATAAGAAAGAATTTATTAAAAATCATGTAAGTTGAACCGGACCAAAAATTTACAGTGAATTTACAAACGAGGTATCCTAGCAATCTAGGATACCTTGTGCTATGGATTTGTACGTAGATGCAAAGTTAAATTAAAAAAAATATGATAACTGCCTGTGATTTAATTATCTTTCTATTGCTTTTCTTACTATTCTAATGTTGTACGCAAATCAGCAACTTGATACATGTGATTTTCACGTAGATGTAAGTTTAAATAAAAAAATGTTTATTAACTTGATTAAATTACACAAGTTAACAAAAAAAAATAGTTTGGGCTTGTTGTTAAATTAATATTTTCTGATTTTCTACAGCTAAAAGTAACCAGACGCTTCATTCATAGCAAATAAAGTTTGCTCCTGTACATTTTACGATGAAAATTAAATATTTTAAGACCTTGGCAGACAGTTTGCAGAGCAATGGTTTTAAGAAGCAAGAGACGGGGTCCTTCTGAGTAGCGTCTTTTCTTTCATCGATAGGTCTACAAAACGTTTAAGCATAGGCGCAAACTAGCGACACGCGACAGGCGACAGCTCGGCGACTAGACGCGACGACAGGCTGAAGCCGTCAATTTTCATTTTGTTCGAATCTTCGCACACTTGGCGTCAGAGACGCGGAGTCGCGACGACAAGACGCCAGAAGCAAATGACAACGTCACGTCTGACGCGGCGACTAGACGCGGCGACAAGTCGCCCTGTTTGCGATGGCTCTAAAAGGCAGTTCTCCTTCATAATGGCAATTGAATTTGACGTGTCCAAGTTATTAAATAAAAACAAAATTAATGAGCGTGAATACGCCGAAACGCTGCATAGATAATTTTATTGTAATACAAGCAAAGGACATTGCTAATGTAGATGACAATTTATGGTCTTCCACATTCTACCCTAACCGCAGTAACATTATCTCTCTGATCAACTCGATAGTGGAGTTCGGGCTATATCACAAATACTACGTCGTTTGGGCCGATAGTCGGATAAGTGCGATGTGATTGGACACGTTTGTCGAGCTGTGCATTCTTGCGCTGTGGTCCTCAAACTGTGGGCGACTATTGATAGTAAAGACCATTGCTATGGCGAAATTGTGGTGATTGATTGGTTTAAAAACTCTACAGGTTACTAAGCTTCAGTAAAATGTACTTGAATCAAATAGAATGTTTTCAGTGATTGAAGTCAAGCAATAAATACTTCCGTGCGCGTGTCCGGGCTACCTTGAGGAAAATCCTACCAAGGATGATGGTAAAATTATGGTTGGAGATTGGTTCAAAAACTCTAAAGGTTGCTAAGCTTCAGTAAATGTACTTGAATCAAATAAAATGTTTTCAGTGGTTGAAGTCAAGCAATAAAAATTCTTACGTGCGCGTGCCCAGGCTATCTTGTTAAAAATCCTACCAAGGATGCAGAGACTCAACAAACGTTATTTTCAAAATTTGAATTTTAGAACTTGCCTGCGTTATGTTGGGATCTCTTAACCCCGCGGGCGCACGGCAGAAGTTTTGGCCCCAACTTGGCCCCAACAAAACTTATCCACAACAGTTATGGACTCGTTGGCCCGCAACTTTTCGGCAAACATATTTTTTTTATAAAAACTTTATTATATTTTTGAACTAAAATTTTCGTAAGTACTAGGCATTATAAGACTTATTCCGGATTCACTCAGATAACGAGACGAGCAACCGACGACGCGAGCTCTGTCTCTGCTCACCATGATTAAGCTCTACGGAGCAGACCGAAAACTGGTAGGACTCCTCCGATAAAAAGTCAAGTAAGTGTATCCAGAATAAGGTTTATAATTTTATTACATTTTCAAAATATGTTTGGTACTTCAAAGTACATTGATAGTTCTACAAAATGTTAATACAAATTAACACACTAAAACAACGTAACACATACAAAAATAATTAGGTGATTGCCATTTTCACCCTTTCCAAGCTAATTGTACTTTCGAGTCGAATCAACAAACATATTTGACTTAATGTAAGCAGTTACAAATAAAATGTAAAATTTGAGTTTCTTGTCACCATAATCATCAACCCATTATGTCCCCACCGAGGGGCACGGGTCTCTTCATTAAGGAAGGTATAGGCTATACACCACCACGGGAGCCAAGTCCGAAAGTTCTTCTCACAAAATGAAGGTGAATTTAACGCCAAATTCTGCAAATAGTCCAGTGATTTGCAAGACTACAAGCGTTTTATTTCGGACGAGGGAGAGACCCTAGGGTCTGAAGGGGTCCCCACTCCAGAGCAAGTTCACGACAAAAGAATGAAAGCGTACCTACAACTCCTTAAAAGTTGCCCCCGGATCTTGCAATAAATCTGGGAATAAATCTTATTCACGAGAAAGGATTTGTACACGGCAATCGCAAAATGAAAAAGAGTTAGAAGGACCTTTGTCCGCCAATTGTCAGCAATTGAAATTGTTTCTTCTCAAATAATCTAAAGGGTGATAGTGAATTTGTAAAATGTCGTGTCTCTTTATACCGTTTATTGTATTTCTTTCATTTTGCCTTTTTAAATCTAAATTTAATATTACGTCACACATAATTATCCCAATTTCATTTGACATCCATTATTTGATCTTTTCGACTTTTGAAAAGATCATCAACTGACATTTTTCTACTTGCAAATTATATTTTATTCTATTTTATAAATTACATTTTTACCATTTTTAATTTCCTACGCTTTTTGAGACATTGATGCTCTTCAATTTTTTTATGTCCTGTAGTGCCTGTGTCCTGTAGACGATGATGATTTTTTTTATACGTTTTATGGCCATGAACAAATGACAACACAAATGAATTTCGATGAAGCGAAAATGATTTGTCAGTATCGCAGCAGGTGGCAGTCCCTCGTCTCTGCCTACCCCTTTGGGATACAGGCGTGACCTTATGTATGTACCTACACAAATCTCTTCAAGTGTAGTCACCTTATATCGACGACAATTATACGCAGAAATGAATGAGCAATACTTCTGTTTGTCCTTTTTGGCTTAAGCTGTACAGTAGATGTTGTTTGTTCCGAGCCACTTCTCGCTTAGGTAGAGTAGGATCTGCTTTTGTCCTAAATTGAGGTCCAGACATGGTCCTTATTCTTTTGGACGGAAGAATAATGAAGTCTATAAAAGAATTTAAACTTACACAAGATGAAAATACACGTACAATCGTACATACATACATACACTTTAAGTATGCAAGAGTTTTTGATAGATTTTTCATAATTTGTAGTCATCATGATCGACCCATTATGTCCCCACTGAGGGGCACGGGTCTCTTCTCTGAGGAAGGTATAGGCCTAGCCCGGATTGCTAGAGGCTTGTAAGACTAGGGTTGGTCTTACTGTCAGAAGTTTTCAAGCCACCCAAAGGCCTCTGACTTAGCTTAACGACTGCTTAACGTGTCTTGCAAAACACGGATTATGCCTTAAACTGCACTAAATCGATCAATATAAACTTTTTAGATTTTTAGATTTACACTCTTTAGAGTAAATTAGAATTAATAATACCTAACAATAAAAAATGTAACAAAAGTCCCGATACAATAATTTATGAATGCCAATAACTTCATAAATCAAGATGCCAATAAATATCGCATAATAAACTCGCGGACAAATAATACGGGTCAGTACGAAAAATTTAAATAACTCTCAAAATAATAGAGCCAGCGACATAAATTAAACTGTATGTTTGTAGATAATTTAATAGTTAATAAAACGACAATTTTATTAATGTTGGAATCGTTTATTTCTTAATTTATTAAATTTACATAAAAAACAAAATATCAACATGTTTCGCGTTGGAAAATTAAAAGACACAACCTCTATATTACACAAAAACGAACCTTAAAGCCATTTTAATACTTCGTGTCGCCTCCACGGGCTCTTCTTACAGCTGCTAGACGATTGGGCATGCTGTTTATTAAATTTCTTATGCTATGTTGTGGGATATTGTTCCATTCTTCCACTAAAGCATATTTCAGGTCTCTAACTGCCGTACTCAGAGACATTCATTAACTTTAATGGTTAGTTTAGAAAGAAAAATAACACTTATTTCAATACACCTAAGGAAGTTCATTAAAAATTTTTAGTACGGCAGTAAGTGTAGCTGGGGCGGGATTTCGACTTCTTACACACCTCCCGAGCTCATCCCAAGCGTGCTCAATCGGATTTAAGTCCGGGCTTCTCGAAGCCCAGTCCATGCAATTGATACCAACGTCTTGAAGATACTCATTAACAATTTTAGCTGTATATGGCCTAGCATTGTCATGCATAAATATGGAATTTTCATCCATATTAATCAAGTATGGGCCAACATGCTCATTAAGGATCTCTTCTACATATCTTGCACCAGTTAGTGCACCATTTTCTATCACCACTAACTCCGTGCGATTCTCTGAAGAGATTCCAGCCCAAACCATAACGGATCCACCACCGAACGATACTTTTTCTGCAAAACACGCTTGAACGAAACGTTCCCCTGGCCGTCGGTAAACTCTTCGCCGCCCATCCTGTGCTTACAGCATAAATCTGGATTCATCTCAAAACATTACTCTTGCCCATTCTTCGTCTCCCCATTGTGCATGTTCGCGGGCGAAACGTAATCTTGCTACTCGATGTTCCCTTGCAAGTTTTGGGCCATTTGCGGGTGTATGTGGTGTCAAATTAACCTCTCGGAGCCGTCGTCTTACGGTCCGGTCGCTAACGTCATCTCTTCGGGTCTCTCGGAATTGATTTGTTACTTCAACTGACGTGAGGTGTCGATTTCGCAGCATGGTCGTTACAATAAATCGGTCCTCTCGAGCACTAGTACACCTTGGTCTGCCGGTTCCTGGTCTTCTGATGTTGTGCCCAGTTTCTCGGAAACGTTGAACGACTCTTTGTACCGTAGAACGTGACACGCCTGTTACTCTCGCTGTACTTCTCTGACTTCTGCGTTCTTCCAGCATAGTGACGATTCGAGTACATTCTTCTTGTGTTAGCGACATGATAGTAATTCAACAATGACCGTGAAAGACGATGATAACCGTCTTTTATCATTTTGATTTGACAGATTGAAAACAAAAGTAAGAAAAGAAGCAAAAGTACAACATTCGTGATTTGAATTTATTACCAAGTTCGAAGTTTTGTTTATTTTATTTTTTTCAAAATACGTGTGCCTATAACATTTAAGGTTTTATGTCGTACGATATTTAATTATCTCAAACATAAAGTTAGTTTCATGCACGTAACCTTATTATTTTGCAAGATACAGATGATTTTCTCGCTGACCCGTATTATTTGTCCACGAGTGTATGAAAATATCAAATGTCTCGTGAAAAGCTTAAGAAGGACCAAATTATTCCTTTTTCTAACAAATCGCCGACATTCTTTATTTTTTGACTACACCGTAAGTGAAAACAGTTTGAGAACCACTGCTTGCCTAGAAGCCGGATCATCAAATTCATAACAACTGTCATAGCACGCGCAAACAGTAATGCGACGCAGGATCCGATATAATAAAGACGTACTGCGCCCGCGCAGGTAAATGTGGATCTAAGATGGCGGCCCTGTTAGTGAGTGCGTGTTTGGTTGTATACACCGTGCTTAGTGTTTCCGGTGACAGTACTGTTATTATAAAAGGTGAGTTTTTATTAAGTTTATTTACTGTATAGAGTCACTCGTAGCCCCGACCACCTGAGTGATCTTAAACAATCACGAAGGTTAAGCAACATAGGGCGCGTTTAGTGCATGGATGGGTGACCGTTCTATGACTAACGCTAGTGGCATATTTCCGAGCGGTTCCGTGCTTCGCAAGGCACGTTACGCAGTTAGTGCCGACTGCCGTCGATAGATGGCAGTCGTTATGCCAAGTCAGAGGCCTTAGAGCGGCTTGGAAACTTCTCACAGTAAGACTAGCTAGTCTTACAAGTCTCCACCGATCCAGACTTGGCCCCCGTGGTGGAGTATGGCCTATACCTTCCTCGGGGAAGAGACCCATGCTCCTCGGTGGAGGCATAATGGGTTGATGATGATGATGATAGAAGTTTATTGTGCGGCCGCTAGGAGTTTACGATCCTGACACGTCTGTTTCATATGACTAGTCATGGGAGAAAAGCAACGTTATCATTCCTTACGTTATTCTTAACTAGCTTTTGCTACTGACTCACGATTAAGTAGTTTTGTTTTTTAGACGACTTTCACTCAGTCATCTTTTGTGCCATTTTCGCAGGCATTTTAGAAGGGTCATCATCTTTTTTGTGCCGAATGGCGGTCAAGTGATGTGGCGAGCTGTGCGACCTTTTATTTAGGCCCAGATCAGCTCAATCGCTTTGTACGGCAGTGGTACGGAGAGATTCTGAGAACGCGATGATCTTTTTCTAAAGCCTGTTCATCAACTTCTTATCGTTAAAGGGACCGTTATTATTTTCGTTCTTTTTGGTACGTCACTACAAAAAAATACGGTTGACATAACCTTGTGACAGCGTAGTAAGGATTTTACGCACGAACATTAAATATTGATTTCTTCTTATTTCGCATTTAAATCACTGTGCAAAATATAACATTGATTGTAAGTTTACACAATGATATAGTTTCAATGACAATTATTTGCTAGTAGGATAAATAGGACATAAAAATATTTTAATCGAAAATTTAACGCCACTTCAAGGTTACGTCGTCCGTTCTAACATGACCTGTCAGGATCGTAAGCTCCCAGCGGCCGGACGGTAGTCTCCTTACAGTCTCGTACATTTGTATAAATTAATGGCCTCAGCCGTGCTGTTTTTCGATGATCGTAATGTCCTTGCCTGGTTACCATAACTCACCCTGAGTTATGGTAACCCTAGTTTGGGACCAGGTCAAGTGATTGTGTTTTGTGTAAGTTATTATGAGTATTAAGACGACCTCTGTGGCGTAACGGTTAGCATATCTGCTTACCATGCGAGAGGTCCCGGGTTCGAAAAAAAAACTCCAGGTCTTTGATGTTTACATGTTTGTGACGTTGCTGTTTCTGGTTCCCACGGCACAGGGTATCCTAGTGTGGGGCCAGAAGCAATGCATGTGCCTGTTTGTAAAAAAAATGTAAAAAAAATAATGTTATTTTGTTACGTTATGTTATGTCATATTAAATTAATTAATTATATGTAAACATAAACATTTATGTTATATTTACGGTGCCTTCAAACATAAACATTTACATACAGGCACATACATGTCATATCTACATTGCTTCTAGCCCCACACTATATTAGAGCCGACTTTTAATGAAAATGCTGTGAGTTTTTATCGTTAGTTGTAATGTTCACTTAAATTTTTATTTCTTCCTTCACGGTAGCCATCTTTAGGTACTAAACACAACATACATTGCTTCTGGGCCCGGACTAGGATACCCTGTGTCGTGGGAACCAGAAACAGCGACGTCACAAACATGTAAACGTCCAAGACCTGGGTTTCTTTTTTTTGTCCCGAGCCGGGATTTGAACCCGGGACCTCTCGCATGTTAGGCAGATGCGCTATCCGCTGCGCCACAGAGTTCATTAAAAATAATAAATCAGCAAGCTGTTTACACACAACACAGTTTTGGCATAAATTCTGCTCTGTCATCGGATGTTATCATTTAGTAACAAATAGCACATCATCATAATTAAACACCGCTATTGTGGGGCTTAGTCGGACACAGAGGTTTTATAAACAGGCGAAAATGTCATTCACACTGTAATGATGGGGCCACACTAGCGGGAAACATCTCTGCCCATCATCGTGACAAATTGCGTTAATTTTAATGCGTTAAATGACGTGACCCTACTTGAAGGTCAACGTCAAATGCCCATTATCTTCTATAATAAATATATAAAAGAAGAAACTGACTGACTGACTTAGAATCAACGCAGAGCCCAAACTACTGAACCTAGGGGGTTGAAATTTGGCATGGGAGTTCCTTAGGGAGCCTAGGGGAGCACTAAGAAAGGATTTTTTGAAACTCACCCTCTAAAGGGGTAAACGGCGGTGTTAAAGTTTGTATGGAGGTATAAAAAAATGTTGTCAGATTTTCTTGAAACTTGAAATAAATACTCTTCAACACAATTGATTGAACACGTGTTTCACGGTTTTTCTAAATTTATTCCTTAACGGGAGTGAACGGGGTTGCAACATTTTGAACTAAAGTCCACGCGGACGGAGTCGCGGGCGAAAGCTAGTTGGCAATAAAATCATCATCAACCCATCATGTCCTCACCGAGGGGCACGGGTCTCTTCCCTGGGGAAGGTAAAGGCCATACTCCACCACGGGGGCCTAGTCCGGATTGGTGGAGGCTTGTAAGACATAGTGGCTTGTCTTTTTCAAGCCGTCCTAAGGCCTCTGGCTTGGCTTAACAACTGCCATCTATCGACGGCAGCTGGCACCAACTGCTTAACGTGCCTTGCGATGCACGGAACTGCTCGTAAAAATGGCACTAGCGTTAGTCATAGACGGTCATCGGTGTAAGAAGTTCAAATAAATTATTTATCTATCTATCTTATCTATCACCCATCCAATAGGGAATAAAAATGGGCATTAAAAATTTCAAGAAACATAATGACTTTTTCATTCGTCCGCTCCATTTTTATAGAAGGCAGACACGCATTATCCGATCTCGTCGCGCTTGCAAACTGCGGGAGTGTGGCCCTTCAACGCAATAATAGGGAATGGATGAAATATCAGAAGTGCTTGATTTTTTTTTTGGTGATAGGAATAACCTTCCTTAACACGGGAAAAAAGTTTCTATTTTTTTGGCTTCGTAGTTAATTTTTAAATATGTTTAATATTTTTCCATTCGTCGTTCTGGGTTTAGTACGGCATATCAGACATATTCCTTAGTCCGCTACTTATGAAAACTCATCCCTATTGTCGCCTGGACCTGGCCTAACGTCAAACGGAATTCTGAATGCTGTTGTTAAAATATGGCAATAAGGCGTGGCTACACTAACATTTAGAGCCATCGCAAACAGAGACTTATCGCCGCGTCAGACGCGGCTAGGCACGGCAACAAGTCGCCCTGTTTGCGATGGCTTTTAGCTTGTCGTCACGACCCCGTGACTCTGACGCCAAGTGTGCGGAGCTTCGAACAAAATATATGAAAATTGTCGGCCGTAACCTGTCGTCGCGTTTAGTCGCCGAGCTGTCGCTGTCGCGAGTCGCTAGTGTGTGCCTAGGCTTAAGTCCGCGTTAATCAGCGCGTTAATCAACCGCGTTTCCCCTTAGTGTGGCCCCAGCATTACACGGGCGTTTTAGTAGAATGTGGAATTGAACAGGCAGCGTTTGAAATGCGCAACCGCGCTATTTATAAGCAAGCCTCTTTGGGGACTGAATAAATGTTTAATTGTGAAACTAGCTGACCCGGCAAACGTTGCTTTGCAATATTCATTTGTCTGTGACCTATTCTCGCCTGCCATCATCATCAACCCATTATTAATTTCATTCATTTTTAATCATTGTCATTTTGTCCTAATAAGCTCTAGCAAGTTTCTCTGTTTTTGCTTTCTTAACCCTATACTTGGCAGACATTTTTATACTAAAAAAAATAAACTTTTACCTTATTTTCGTATTAATTGGTGTATGTGGACAATAGGAAAAATTAAATAAAAAATCTCTGAATTTCAGTTTTCAGGATATACTATGTGTATTTGAATTCACACCGCCGGGGCTACAAGAATGGAACATTAAAAAAACATGTGTCTTTATATGCACACTGCCCTGTTTTATGCAAACAAAATAAGTAAAATTTAATTAACATTACACTATAAAATCACTTCTTACGAAAGTTTTTAACCTATAATTAAACATACAAAACATAACAATAAGTTTTGAGATAGCCGTGTATTACATTTTTGACCAAATTACTTTGGTTTTAGGTACAGTTTCTACACCTTGCCTTCTATCGTGAAAGTAGGCAGATTTCCCACCACATCACACATCATCATCAGTCCTTTCGGCAACCGGTTTTTTATATGGATTACTAATGGTTGACCAAAAAATTATTGACAAATGGTCATTCGACAAACAACGTTTAACCAAATGTTCATTTGGCAAACGAGACATTTGACAAAAGTATAATCTTACAAAAACTCACTTAGCAAATGATCCATTAGCAAACACTACATTTGTTAAATGTTTTGAATATTAAAATGTCAATTGACGTTTTTTAATTTCACCAAATAATATGTTTCGCAAATGAAGCATTTGTCCAAATGTCATTTAACAAAATATTGAACGCATCAAAGTCGAGTCTGTTTTCGATCTTACATAGAGAACCTAACGCTCCGACGCGCTCCGCTTCGCTACGCGCGTCGTCGCACCTATATTTCTGTTGTCACGTATTCTTTACATCGCCGACCCCCCGTTCGTAAGATTGATTAATAAACGAAACATTTGTCAAATAATACATTTTATCAAACGTTTTTAGACCAATAGTAGTTTTTTCTGATAACTCAGTTGTTAAATGTTCATTAAGTAAAATAATTATTTGTAAAATGTAAATTTAAGTGTTGATCATTTGGATAAGTGAGTCATTTGTAAAATGATCAATTGGCGAAAGCATTTTTTGTCAAACATTGTTTGTCAAGTGTAATTTTGCCAAATGACTTTTGGTCAAACAGCAGGACCCCTTTTTATATACTTTACGGATGTCAAAATACGCAATAGTGTGGTCAGAGAACGTTGTGGACTAAAAGAGGATGTAGTGACTGGAAATGAGAAAGGAATGTTCCGTAGGTTTGGACATGTGGTGAAGATGAACGAAAAAAGACTGACGAAGCTAATTATATCGAGCGAATGTGAGTGAAAGGGCCGGTAAAGAACACCCCAGCGGACATACTTCGGCCAAATAGGAGATATATTAGCAAAGGGCAAGACAAAAGTACCCAAAACTGACGTACGTGCATGCCACGACTAATGAATGTCGATGAAGCGAAAGTGATTTGTCAGGATCGTGGCAGGTGATAATCCCTGGTCTTTGTCTTTGTTTGCCTTTATATGTATGTATGTATGTTTACGGATTTCGGAAGACCGTCAGACTGAAGATCCGGAGAATTTCTTTCATAACAACAATTGCCGAAAAATCGCGACGCGAAACTTTTTGAGAGGAGCTTCCGTCTACCACTGTTCTTGTAACGATAAATTAACAACAATACTGCCTGTATTTGCACCAATGTCCAGGAGCTGCAAAAATAGTGGTAAATATCAATGACGCAAGTTCACTTTTGTCCATTTGGGGAACAATTTAATGGTTTTAAAACCAGTTTTCTTTAAGACTACCAGCGATTTCTTACGACCAACGTGAAGAGGTGTAGGAGTTTTTGCTGCAAATGCAAGGCTGCAGATCGAGTCCACAAACGGTGACTAGGACATAAACTGATGGTGAAGGTGGTATTACATCAGGATCAATTTGAAAAATGGAGAGTGAGTTTGGTGTAAAATCCATTATACTTTTCAACCATAAAATAGGTCGTGCATGTAGTAATACTGGTTCTTCGTGCACGGCAGCAATAGTATACATTTCTCGATACGCACAGTTATCACTAACGGAGATGATTATGTTTTCGACACAAGACGCCAGTGATCGCACAGGGGAACTATCGTCGGATGCATACGAGCGTGACATGCACATGTTGCCTTCATCTTCTGAAGATTCGCTAGATTCTTTAGATAGATAGATAGCACTTTATTGTACATAAAAAAGGAGTTTACACATGTATTTCTTAATCTAAGAGTACAGTAGGCGGCTTTATCACTAAAAGTGATCTCTTCAAGACAACCTTTGGATGGATCTTTATCAGATTCAGCTCAGGATTGAGGCACTAAAGCAACGATTTTTTTGGGATCATGTACTCTGAAATTGAAGCTGTGCATGCTAAGAGGTGTGAGTTTGGTTAAAGATGTTATTTGAATTGCGGTTTTATGCTTCATGAAAAAAATTGTGTTACATTATACATTATACATGATACATTATTAAGTAAATGTCTAAGCCGGGAGGACCAGGCAGTGTGCATTTGAATACACATGACAAATACTAAGTCCATCACATAGCAACGGGCGGTGCGAATTTAAATGCACACTATAAAAAAGTCGTGAATTATGAAAAAAATAGAACATATTTTACCAAAATATTATTACATACTAATAGTTTAAGGTTTGTAGAAAGTAAAAACACATAAATTTTTGTTGACTAAGAATTATAAATTTGGATAAAAATTCTTACCCTAAAGTGCATGGGAGCAGACGGGTGATTCGCCATTTTGATCACCATTGACAGACCGTAAGCGAGATGGATATAGTTATTTTTCCTAGTGTTCAGGGTCCTTCGGAAACTATGCTTAAATGCCAAACTAAACGATTCGATAATAAGTTTGACCAGATTTTTTTTCTAAAAAGACTGTGTATTTAAGTTCACAATGTCAAGTATAGGGTTAAAATTTATAACTCTTTGTTTTACTTTTTGTCTGGTAAATTGTTTAGCACTAATTTGCACCTAATTGTAACACTTAGTTAAGGGAAGACACTTACTCTTGATGCACAGGTTATCCCAGTTCAAGAGCAAGGGCTTCATAAATAACTGTGGCAAATTGAATTTCTCAATGAAGATATTTCTCTTTCTAATATGTCCCCACCGAGGGGCACGGGTCACTTCCCCGAGGAAGGTATTGGCCATACTCCACCACGGGGGCCAAGTCTGGATTGGTGGAGTAGGAGGAGGAACAGACCTGCCAAGTATGCACAAAAAAAATCCTAAAAATCTGTGAACCCGTTTCGGAGGAGTTTGATAGCAAAAACTGTGACACGCAATTTTTATGAGTACTTGTATTACATATACTGCAAATGTATGTGGAAGGGTCGGTAAGGGACGCCCCAGACTTCTCCTTAACAAAGGGCTAGATAAAATGTACCGAAAACCGGCGTGCCTGCATTCACCGACTAATCAATGTCGATGAAGCAAAACTTGTCAGGATTGTGTCAAGTGGCAGTCCCTGGTCTTTCCCTACACTTCTGGGATATAGGCGTGAGTTTATTTATGTACGAAATACGTATTAGATAAAGAGCAATGTCTTAAAGTAAAAATACTTATTAGGCCTCTTCCAGACTACTCCTGAAGTTCCTCGACAAAGTACTCGGGAAAGTTGACCGAAGTACATCGCTACACACTCCAGGTTGGACGAAGTAAGACGAAGTACCGCTCCACACTACTATATTCGCCTAACCTCGGTCAACTTCGCGAGCAGTATGGAGGCCTCATTTAATCTCCTCAATCCCGTGTCGACCAAATAACAATAGAAAACTATTTTTATTTTAACGGTCAAGACTGATGACTTACAGTTCCCTACTTTATTGCACTACATTTCGTGACGAACATGGATGACAAGTAATACTAATCGGCTATTCAACGTACATAAAATTGTCATAATAAACTACGACTACGACTTGTTATTTTAGAAAACGTGACCTTAAATTAATATACCTAGTTATGTTTAATTTTATTAAATTAGAGAAGATATTAGAGCTCTCCTACTCTTTCTTGAACTTGAACCTTTATTTCATTACAGGTCTATACTGCAAAGACCCAGATGATAGCACCTACCACCCAGTCAACTCGACCTGGCGATCGTCGACGTTTTGCGGAAACTATACGTGCAAAATCAGAAAAAAGAACGACATTATGAAATCTGATCTTCTTAGCGACCCCATAAGCCAAAGTGATGACGACCAAGTCAACGCTGGCAGCGAGCATTACTCCGTTATAGAAAGGATATCTGAACACAATCAAAATCAAAACGACACCGGTGACAAAATAGTTGATCTAAATGCTTTCAAACGAGATGAAGTAATAAGGAGATTCGAAGATAATATAATAGCAAGTCTTGGTGAGAAAGGAGACAGGTTTCTGAACAAAGCTGAAATAAATTCAATTATAGACTTGCTTCATACTGTTAAAAAGAGCGACTTAGAAGCAATACTGGAAGTATATACCCTTGCCAAAGATATTTTTAACGAAATCGACGAAACTACTATGGAAAAGCTTGCCGACAGAGAAGTCCCAAAGACCACGTCTGCTGGGAGCGATGTAAACCTACTGTCTTATTTCTACGACCCATACACCGTTAGTCAAATCCACAGTAAACATATGAAAGATTCCAAATATGATACTTCTAATACAGTGAATGCAGTCCTCGCAACGCCGACAAATAATGGGCCTTTCCTGAGGCAGTACAATGAAAAGTTACTCGAATATTACCCCACGTCCGACTTTCACAGAACATCCTCCTACTACTATCCATATGCACCACCCCAATCATTACCTACAAGCCCTGTTTATGCTCCAACACAATACAAACTGAATTCAAATGGCTCGTGTTATCCACGCAACAATGCCAACTCTTTCATCGCCTCTTACATCGATGAGAGAAAATCAAAACCCCAATTCATACCTTACCCTCTAACGTACATCCTCAAGAACAATGTAGCATACCCTTTTGACACCAATCCTTGGACCCAACCATATCTGAATCCACTGGCATATTCTCACCGATCCCAATACTTGGGTCCAGGGTATGTAAACAGACGACAATCCCAACCTGTACATCCCGTGCAAAATGTTCAGCCTTTACAACCTACCCAACCTAGACCACCAAATAATTATCAAACCGAGGTCTTAGAAGAAATCTACGGAGCGCCTCACAAGTCTAAGTTGATAGAAAAGCTAGTACCGACAGAAACAAGCAAGCCCTCGTGGCAAACAGGACAGCTCTCGCCAGAAATCATCGACGATATAAGAGCCAATATCCTTCAGAAAACAGAGAAGATCCTTAATATAATACCGAGGAAGAAGATAAAGCTAGAAAGGGTGGCTAAGGTTCTGAAGATCGATGATGTAGCTAGGACCAAAAGAGAGGCAGCAAATGGAAGAGAAGAAGCAATACAAGTAGATGACAGTAAAGAAGTGTTAGAAGAATATGAGGCGTATATTGAAAGGCAAACGTAAGTCAATTTTACATATAATTTTGAAAAAGTTTAATTTTTCTGTCATATACAAGGATTTATCATAATTATGCTATTTGTGCTATGGTAAGAAAAACATAAAAATGAAGAAATCATTTAATAGAAATCAAGTTTCCATTAGAATTACCTAGTTGGCTTAGCGGTTAACACGCCTGACTGCCAACACAGAAGTCGTGGATTCGATTCTTAGTTCCGGCCGCTGTATTTGATTTGTAAAAATGGCCCCAATGTGGTATTTTCCAGTTTGTGATGTGCGGTACTTGGTACAGGCTAAATTTAATTTGGGACCAAGGCAAGTGATTTTTGCGTGGACGTTATTTTTAATTACGTAATTAATTACTACGAAAACGTTATCATCATCATTCAGCCACAAGAAGTCCACTGCTGGGCATAGGCCTCCTCCATAGATCCAAAAAGACCGGTTGGAAGCGGCTTGCATCCAGCGGCTTCCTGCCACTTGGATGAGATCGTCTGTCCATCTTGTGGCTGGTCGTCCTACGCTATGCTTACTGATGTGTGGTCTCCATTCAAGAAGTTTTCGGCATCATCGGCCATCAGTTCTGCGTGCTATGTGCCCCACTCACTGCCAATTCAACTTGCTCGTCCGGTGGGCTATGTCGACGACTTTCGTTTGTCTACGGACCTCATCATTTCTGATTCGGTCTCCATTCGATCTTAACATAGCTCTTTGCGTGCCCTTGAGCTTTCCTCAGAGGCCCCTTACTTTTCGGTGTAACCCTAAAAAAGGTTTGAAACATATGTTATGGCCACCAACGACGACCGAACGTTAGGATGCAGTGTTTTTTGCATTTCACACTAATTTGTCAAAAGAGGATCCTTTTCTAACCTCGTTTTGTTTTTTGCCTCTCAAAACACCTTGCGCCTACAACTGATAAATGTGAGATAGGTGGAACGACATACCGTCTTTCTAGGGTTCCGCACCGAAAAGATGGTCAGAGTGGAGTTTTTTTGCTACATTTTTCTTCAGTACATTCGGCCCCGGTACATTGGTACATTGCATTAAGGCAGCGGCTAACATTATAATTTTATGTACATTGACATTCAACGAGCAGAATGTAAATTATTTACGTTGAAATAAATTTATGATTTCTGATTTCTGAATAGTGAAACGGGCCCTATTACTGAGTCTCCGCTGTCCGTTCGTCCGTCTGTCACCAGGCTGTATCTCGTGAACCGTTATAGTTAGACAGTTGAAATTTTCACAAAAAAAATATTTTTGTTGCCGCTGTAACAAAAAATAGTAAAAAATGAAATAAAATAAATATTTAAGGGGGCTCCCATACAACAAGCGTCATTTTTTTTCTTTATATTGGTAATAGCAACAGTAACACGCTTGAAATATTCACAGAATATAATCACTTTAAAAATAAATAGTTAAATTAAAATAAAACAATCTCAATTCAAGGGGGGCTCTTATACAAGAAACGTGATTTTATTGGCGTATTTACCTACAGGTAATGGTGCGGAACCCTTCGTGCGCGTTTCCAACTTGCACTTGGCAGGTTCTTTTTAAAACTTGACTTTTTTTTTAAACTTTTTAAGACATCTCATAAACGCTACTAGGAGCCCTTTTTAAATAATGTAATGTTGCGTCTGTCCACATACAGTTTACCACATACCGTCTAAACTATCTCTGAGGAGTATTTCAATAAGACCTATAGGTAGATTCGTGGTAGATAGTAGTCTTTGTCAGGGTGGCACGAGGTGTTGGAAGGTGGCCTTAAAGGTCTCTCAGTACTTCAATTACTAAAATTATGCACATACATGTTCATTTAGTTATGTTATGACTAACGCCCGAACCTAATAACCAATCCCGATCCATTTTTGCCTATCTCAGATAGAGAAATCAATCCATTTTTTAGTTTATGCGTCCCAATAATTGATTGATTTCAATCTTGGATTGGGGATTGGTTATTAGGTTCGGGCGTAAATGAATATGTATGTGCCTATCTATGGATAGGCCATGCTTTCCATAGAGGTTGAATAAAATAGAGACGGCAAAAACATATAATAATTATGCATAAGGAATTGGCATCTCTATTCTATTCTAGCTCTATGAAAAGCGTGCTAAATAGCACGAAAATAAAGCAAATGTAAACCAGGCTTTAGACAGACACACAGACAGACGGTCGGACGACGAAAGGAAGGACGTATTCGACCGTTATAAAACCTGTGTCAAAAATCAAAACAGTTTAATATTTAAAAAACAACTCTTTTTCATGATATAAAAAGAATGTCACGTCAGTCTAAAATAATCACTGCCAACTGAGAATATTTATTGTTCCAAATTACATTACATAGCACCTTAAATATTTGAATCGGACAAAACACTTGAAATATATTATCAAAAAAAAATAATAAAGTGTCACATTATATTATAACCAATTAATTACACAACACACAAAACAAATAAAATAAAATCAGTCGATCAAACCACCCCGTGAGATATCCGACCCAAAGGTTCCCATAACGCTGGCAGCATTACCGCGCTGCACTGCCAGGGAGATCCGTTGCATCAAATATGCCCCAGAGCGGTAGTCCAAGCCACGGTTCCTCAGACGATACCCTATCTCTTTAATAAAGGCTTTCCCCTGAAAACCCCAGACCCCGTGGTTTCTAAAGCCAGGGGAACGAAAAAAGAACTGCCCATCAACTGGCTGTATTTTAAAGATTTTAGCCTAGCAGCCGCCTCTGCAGCCAAAATTGACGCAAAATCCCCAGTAAAAAAAAATATATGTCAAAGAAACTGAAAGCACAGCTATTACAAAAGAACCATGTATGAAACATGGAATTATCAGTAAGCCGCCATTACGTAAACGCCGCCCCAAACCGACAGATTGCCAACAATCGACGTCAACAATAGCTTCTGGCCCCACAATTAAAAGACAACACAGTTTTAAAAGAACGATTCAATAAAACATTAAATACCAACTGCCATTTCATTGTAATTGAACGGGAATCGGCGTAAAACCGTGCTACAGACAGATAAACAACATTTACATACAGGAACATACATTGCTTCTGGCCCCAACTAGGATACCCTGTGTCGTGGGAACCAGAAACAGCGACATCACAAACATGTTAAACATCCAACACCTGGGTTTTTTGTCGGGATTCCGCCCAGCCGGGATTCAAAGCCGGGACTTCTCGCATGGTGAGAGATGCGCTAACGCTGCGCCACAGTGGTCGTCGTATCATGGCTTAGCAGTACATATTTATTTCGTTTATTGTAATAATGACTTGACTGCCTTCCCTTGTTGATCTAGCGGTATCTCGTACTCCACTTCGAATGACGATACCTCGATGCTCGATACTCGATGTCCCTACCTCGATGGTACGTTTTGTCGATGGATCATTACCTCGAAAGGTCAGCACCTCGAAGGGTTTTTACCTCGAAGGGTCTTTGCCTCGACGGTACACTTCATCGATGGTTTGTTTAGATTATCAAAGATTATCAAAACCAGAGTAAATTTAAATTATGCCGTAAAGGTGTATTAAAGACTGGAAGAGATCGCTTTTAGCGATAAGACCGCCAATTGTATACGGCAAAACTTAGATATATAAGTCTTACAATGTATTTGTTTGTTTTTCTGGTGTGTACAATAAAGAGTTCTAATCTAATCTAATCTAATCTAAAGACCAAAATCTCTTGTGGTTCTCAAATTCGAAATAAAAAACGAGTATATGTCTGTACGTGAGTGGAAATTTTCGTCCTGCCTACCCCTTCAGGAAATAGAGGCGTGAGTTTATGTTTATGTATGTGTAATTAAAAAAAACAATTCTGAGAATTATACCGGTTAATTTTTTATAATGAGTCTAGCTTTAATATTCTATGGGTACTTGAGACTGCCACACACTTTTTTGTTTTCAATTACCAAAATTACCATTCTCATTTCGAATTTGAGATTTTGAGACAGGAGATTTGGTCTTTAATACACCTTTATGCCATAATTTAAATTTACACTGGTTTCGATAGTCTTTCGAGGCAACAAACCATCGATGAAGTGTACCGTCGAGGCAAAGACCCTTCGAGGTAAAAACCCTTCCAGGTGCTGACCTTTCGAGGTAATGATCCATCGACAAAACGTACCATCGAAGTAGGGACATCGAGGTATCGAGCATCGAGGTATCGTCATTTGAAGTGGAGTACGAGACCCCACTCGAGCAAATGCGCCAAATCAAATTGAGATCGTTTTTCTGCGAAAATCTGGCTAATGTAGGGATGTGGTTTATGAAGGAATTTCCCAATCGGGCATTGGCATTTTTGTACACAAACATATATAAGCTCACGCCTGTATCCCAGATGGGTAGGCAGAGACCATCTGCCACGATCCTGACAAATCACTTTCGCTTCATCGACATTAATTACGAGTTACATGCGCGCACGCCGGTTTCGGGTACTTCTCATCTTACCCTTTGCTAATAAATCCCCTATTTGGTCGGAGTGTGCCCGCCTGGGGCGTCTCTTACCGGCTCTTCCACTCACAAACAAATTCTCTCGACATTCAACTAGTGCTGTGGGTTTTGTAAACATATAAAATAAAATATTTACTTCGTAATTCCTTCCTTCATCCTCTTCACACCAGCGCGACTGCGAACGCGTTGATATGTTTTAACATTAAACCTAACTTAATCTTTTTGTCACAGCTGTGGTCCGAGCATCGAACCCGGGTACTTCCGCGTCGGGAACATGAGCCAGCCGTTCCCACTGTGCTGCCCACAAAAGATCGAGAAGCGATGAAGACGATTTTAAGAACTTTTATAGACAGTGACGTTTGTTTCATCATCATCATCATCACCAGGCATTTGACACCCACAGCAGGACTTGAACTCCCTCACATTTCTTTAGCTTTCCAAAATGGCCGTTTTCCCATTGCACGCTAACCGGACCTTGATTCTGCTAATGCATTGTACTACAATGACAACTGCATGGAAATGGCGATTTAGTTTCATTGCCGCTTCAAATCTACGCGAGCACGCGTATGACTAATTCTAGGTGTCAATGGAATTAAAATTAATGTCACGTGACCCAACCAGGCAGCTGTAACTGAACTATAATGCGCTAACAGAATCGGGGCGCTGGTCGGATGGATTCTATCCGGAGCAATGTTTTAATTTTTTATTGCAAAATGGCCCGTATGGCAACTGAATAGAGATGGCCCGTAAAGGTCGATATGCTATCGACTGTAATATGTATTCATTTTTATAAGTTAAATATTATTGTAAATAGTTTTTTAAGCTACTTTCTTATTAAAACGATTTTTAATGAAAGAAAGCATTAGAAAGTTTACTTTTAATTATTTTCCCTTCCTATTTAGATTGTCGTAAATATTTAACAGAAAACATGCAGGCTTTCACAAAGCTAGTGGCATTTTTCCGAGCGGTTCCGTGCTTCGCAAGGCACGCTAAGCAGTTACTGCCGGCTGCCGTCGATAGATGACAGTCGTTAAACCAAGTCAGAGGGCTTAGGGCGGCTTGTCTCCAATCCGGACTTGGCCTATCTTCCTCAGGGAAGACACTCGTGCCCCTCGGTGGGGACATAATGGGTTGATGATGATGCAGCCTTAAAAAATATTAACAAGTATTATTACACAAGTATTATTTAGTTAAGCGGTGGTGGCGTAGTGGGGTTGACCCTTGCTTCTCGATCATGAGGGTTTGGGTTCGAACCACGCATGTACCAATGACTTTTAGTTACGTACATTTGTTTGTACAGCAACACCATTCGCTGATAAATTGTGCCCGGATAACGGCGACAGGCTTGCCACTTGTCACGTTTGGGACCTAATAAACTCGGCAAAACGTGGGTCCAGTTCTAGAGACTGGTGCCTCTGCCTACCCCTTCGGGTATAACGGGCGTGAGTTTATATTATTATTATTATTACTTAGTTATTAACGCTTCTGTGAATCGACCTGTGAAAATTTATTAAAAACTCTTACATATTAAAAAATATCTATAAGCACCCTATGACCTAGACGCCGTACTGATGATGAAGACATTACAATGTATGAACAGTACATACTAGACAGTCTTACATCTAATAAATATTTGCAGTGACACCAGATAACTTCTATTTATTCTAAATATATTTTTTATATGTGCCTGTATGTAAATGTTATGTTATGTTATTGTAAATATTTAGATGTAAGTCAGTCTTACATCTAAATAACCAGACCCAGCAAACATTGTTTTGTCAGATAAGGGTATGAAAAGTAGATAACAACCTAAGACCGGGCGAATATACACAAAAAAATTCAACAAAATCAGCCCAGCCATTTCGGAGGATTATGCCCACTAACACGGTGACACGAGAATTGTATAATACGAGTATATTATATTAGATTTACAGTGACACCCTAACTTCTATTTCATCATCAATCATCATCAACCATCATGTCCCCACCGAGGGGCACGGGTCTCTTCCCTGAGGAAGGTATAGGCCATACTCCACCACGGGGGCCTAGTCCGGATTGGTGGAGGCTTGTAAGACTAGTGGGTGGTCTTACTGTCAGAAGTTTTCAAGCCGCCTTAAGGCCTCTGACTTGACTTAACGACTGTCATCTATCGACGGCAGCCTACACCAACTGCTTAACGTGCCTTGCGAAGCACGGAATCGCTCGGAAAAATGCCACTAGCAATAGTTATAGACGGTGACCCATCCATGGACTGAACGCGCCGTATGTTGCTTAACCTTAGTGATCGTTTAAGATCACTCGGGCAGCCCAGGTTACGAGCGATTCACATCAAAATTATTTACTTTTATTAACGAAATTAGTAATTTAATTTGTTGCCCAACATTGTTAAAAACCCATTTTTCCCAGACCTCTTTGAACTTCGCTCCAATTAGGGCCGCAGCCGAGTTCAAGATTACAACTAATTTAAAATTAATTACTAAAAAAGGAGTAAAGCAGGTACATAAATCAAGGCAGATAGGGTAGTTTGCCCTCACATGTTGAGACGAAGTGTAACGACTATAAAATATACGAGGACTATTTTAGGGATCCGTGATCCTACCTGGAAAAACCCTTTCCATATTCTAGCGCTTTTTTTAAATTATACTGTAGAAAATTCTTTATTCTAAAAATTACATTTACAAAACAGCAAGCAGAATATTGTTGCAGTTCTATCTAGACTTTATACTATAGATAGATAATATTCTTATACTACAAAGAATAATATTCTGTGACTCTATATGCGGGTGATAATCTCCAAAACTATTTTTCCTATTTGAAAACTACTAGAACTAGTATTACTAGTATTTAGAATGGACTTCAGGGCGGAGTATTATAAAAAGTACAATTAATTGTTTATTGCGATAATTTGGTGCACATTTCGAAGCAGTCTTTCTACTTTTTAACGTGCCTTAATCACCTGTGCAATGTACTTCGAATCGCCTTAGTAAATTATTGTAGATAATGTAATACAATTTGGGATCGGCGATTAATAAACTATGTATTATTTTGAATCTTAAGCGGGTGAAACCGCGGGCGTAGTTATAAACATAATTTATTCAGGTGATTGAATATAGAAACCAGTTTTGTTCTGAAATAAGAGCTTTACTCTTTAAAAAAGATGCCATTCTTATTATTTGTAATTATGCTTGACTTTACTTTTTCACAGAGCTTATAAAAGTATTTTATTTTTAAGCTATTGTTTACTTTTACGGCGAAAGGCTGGCCACTTGTCACGTTTGGGAGGTATTAGGTAATAAACTCGGCAAAACGTGGGCCCAGTTCTAGTTATTGGGGCCTCTACCTACCCCCTCGGGGATAACGGGCGTGAGTTTATTTTTTCTTCATTAAACACAAATAATTACAATGTTGTCACAAAAAGGTAATTTAGTATTTTTGATACGAAAATATATAACTACGGAACCTTCTTCAAAGTCCCCGTTCATTAAAACAGTTCCATGTCGTTTTTTTTTTTTCGAAGAAAGGTCACATCTTTTTCCCACTATCTCGTCTTTCCTTATTTATGTGGATCGGATTCTATTGGAGCAAGTTAATAATAATAGAAAACTCGTTTATCTATTCAGTTCAAGAATGCAGTTCACAGTTAAAGTTGGTCATAATTTTGGAATAAAGGTTAGTCATAACTTTTACATTAAATCTATTACTGTACATTTTAACTAACAACAATCTCAGGCTGTAGGTAAGACTACTTACACACCCTCTTATGCATACAGTCATACACATCCACTCACAAACACACACACACACATACACAAAGACGATTCGCAAATAACACTGCTTACACATGTTATTTAAGTTATATTATGTAATTTTTTCAATAAAGTGTAACGACAACAACAACTGCTATTTATATTAAGCTTATTGTAACTTAAGCTTTATTCAATTTCTATTAAATTATTTCTTGGTTTGACATTCATCATCAACCAATAATATGCTCACCGAGGAGCATGAGCATAGGTATCTTGCCTGAAGAAGGAATCGCTTGTAGCCCCGGCCGCCTGAGTGATCTTAAGCGATCACTAAGGTTAAGCAACATACGGTGCGTTCAGTCCATGGATGGGTCACCGTCTATGACTTAACGCTAGTGGCATTTTTCAGAGTGGTTCCGTGCTTCGCAAGGCACGCTAAGCAGTTGGTGCCGGCTGCCATCGATAGATGGCAGTCGTTAAGCCAAGTCTTCTGACAGTAAGACCAGCCACTGGTCTTACAAGCCTCCACCAATCCAGACTTAGCCCCCGTGGTGGAGTGTGGGCCTTGCCGGGGTACGAGTGGTTCTTCTAAAATCATTGGTCAATAAACTATATTACTATTAAACAATAATTTTGTAGATAGACTGTAGGTTAAATATATGTATGGTTTCAAATTATACTACGTTAATCGATGTAACATACAAAGTTGATTAACTTACAGATTAACTATAACACTTGGAAAATGATGAATCGACTACGTACATCGGGGTCATAATAAAGTGTGAATTTTAGTTTTATAAAAATACCCTAAGCCCGACTGCCCAAAAGCCTTAATTTCATACAGAATCACACACATATAATTAACCATATCACGTATATCACTTACTTTCTTCCGTCAGAGAGAAAATGTACAGAATTGTGTTGATTGTATGATTATTATATGCATTAGTCCACTGTCAAGTGAACACTAAGAACCTAAATAGGTACCCGATCACTGGTTCTTCAAGCCAGACGTACGTACTTACCAACAAACAACATAACTTTTCTTTGCCTCCGTAGTTGGGTAAAAAAGCGGATATTTTTGTCAACCGAAAAAAGCTAATGGACTACCAATGGAATCGTCCTATCACTTCCACATTACGTTTTCATAGCAGAAACGGAAAACAGCTCTAATATCTTTAACTTCACTTAAAAAAGCATTTGCCCAGGACCCGGACTTCGAAGAGCAGATACTCCATTCCGGTGAGTGGCAAATGTGACACTTATCTTTATAAAATATAGGGTATATTTGGCCAAATCATAGACAATAAGGTAGAAAACTCTATATTTCAAAATCAGAAACATAATAACAATGTACAGTAGAACGGAATATTCTTTATTGTACACGGAAATTACACTACTAGGAATTCATCATCATCATCAACCCATTATGTCCCCACCGAGGGGCACGGGTCTCTTCCTGAGGAAGGTATAGGCCATACTCCACCACGGGGGCCAAATCCGGATTGGTGGAGGCTTGTAAGACTAGTGGCTGGTCTTACTGTCAGAAGTTTTCAAGCCGCCCTAAGGCCTCTGACTAAGCTTAACGACTGCCATCTATCGACGGCAGCCGGCACCAACTGCTTAACGTGCCTTGCGAAGCACGGAATCGCTCGGAAAAAATGCCACTAGCGTTAGTCATAGACGGTGACCCATCCATGGACTGAACGCGCCGTATGTTGCTTAACCTTAGTGATCGTTCAAGATCACTCAGGCAGCCCAGGCTACGAGCGATTCATTCACTACTAGGAATTAAATAAGTCAAAATACTTTACTTTACAATTGGTGGCCATATTACTAAATAATTTCTGTTACACAATTATAGACAGAGACAAGAAGAACATCAGAGGCGACGAAATATCATTGTTATGAGTTGAAAAGTTACACTCACTGCTGTGTATCACGTTATTGCTAATGTTAAAATTTTTATTTTAAATGAAAGGAACCTTAAAATAAATAAGACGTGTGTTGTGTCTGCAGGCATCTGGTAATAGCGAGATCAATAATAATTATGAATATTGTTTGTTCGGACAAACCAAGATCTTTGCTAAATTGGATCCACAATTTGGAGTCCTTTTCTTTTGATCATTTCGAATATTCCTCAAGGATTCAGTGTACTTTTACTTATATCTACATATTAGATTATTGAAAGTATTAATGACATAAAATCAAATCAATCGTGTGTTTGGTTTTCAGGAAATTTAAATTAATATAGGTATAATCCATATACCTGTACTTGGCATTTTTTTTTTTACTTTAAATGACACTGAATTAAAAACCTTTAGCGGTAGAAAATTCGATACCATTTGCAAATTTAGTACTAGCCAGCACTAAATTTGTAAACTGTTTCGAGTTTTCTACCGCTTAAGGTTTTTGATTTAGTGTCGTTCAAAGTCTGAAAAAAGTGCCGAGTATAGATAAATGGATTATAGTTTAGTTTGCATGAAAATTGAAAATTCCAAGTAACAGCTCGCAATAGAATGCCATGTATTTATGAACTACATCGGAGACCTTCTTTAGTGACTTATCGTCCACCCCAGAGTGGGACAGAGCTACAGCAGTTCAAACAGGAGTGAAGGAGATAGCAGCGTTACGTCACAAATATTTAAATTTAACGTTGGGGCTCCCCTTTAATGTTGGACATTATTTTTTTATCAGTGAAACGTCGAATAGAGATATGTTCTCTTTTTGGGATTGCGTAGTTCTCCACTGTTCAACATCGTTTGTTTTCTCGCATAGTAAAATTATAATGAATCTCGTATCTGGTGACTGTGGCGCCGCGGTTAGCGCATCTTCCGACCATGCGACAGGACAGGAACAAAACCCATGTCTTCGATGTTCACATGTTTGTGATGCCGCTGTTTCTGGTTCTCACAACACAGGGTATCCTAGTGTGGAGCCAGAAGCAATGTATGTGCCTGTATGTAAATGTTTGTGTTTTTATGTTATGAAGTTCTTGTGAAATGGTGTTGAAGGTAAGATAATGAATAATCGGCACATATTTTATTGTTACCACTACAATAGGTTTTAACAAGATATAATGGCTCCAATTACGCTCTGCTAAGAATTTCATTAGGCTTCCACGACCTCTGCGGAGTGCTTTCTAGTCTGGGTAGTCCGGGAGGCGGCTGCAAGAAAGAGGTCTTATCAAATTATTTATGGGTAGAGCCCACGGCGAAATAGAGAATGAAGAGATTTATTTCTTTTTCTATTTATGTTTACCTCAAAGAAAACTTACAGGTAAACTTAACAAAATGAAGAATTTAGTAAACCACAAAACGCTTTTGTAACAAATTTTTACAAATAGAGACTAATTAACTTAATCATTCGCATTGAGCTCATGAGTCTTTTAAGTAAACATAGGTACTCTTAAAAATTTTTAGTTATCTGCTAGCAATTGAATGAACGAACATCGCGCCGCATGCAAACCAGTATTTATTAACTTAATAAACGAATCGACACTTCAAAGCTTTAATAATGGCACGAACACGGTAATCTTTTAGTAAAAACCTGTATTATGGACCCAAAACTCTAATTAAAATGGATAATAATAATAACTTCCAAACAATCAGTTGTTTTGGTCATGTGATACCCTGTCTTGCATGTGATACCCTGTCCTATGCTATATAATTATATAAAAATCGTTTATAATTAATTACAGAAGAAACGTGATTCTAAAAACTAAAAAAAAGATAAGATGAGAATATTATTTATTCTACACCAGGAAAATAATAGACATGTTAATGTAGAAATATAAATATAAAATATTTACAAAGAAATTTAGGTTTTAAAAAGTAATAAGTCCGCCTATTGGACTGTACTGTGTTATTGTCAAATCTCCTCTGCAATTCGTGGTGAACATCATCATCAACCCATTTTGTCCCCACCGAGGGGCACGGGTCTCTTCCCTGAGGAAGTTATAGGCCATACTCCACTATGCGGGCCAAATCTGGATTAGTGAGGGCTTGTAAGACTAGTAGCTCGTCTTACTGTCAGAAGTGGTGGTATACATACATAGGCTGCTACTTATGTATGCGGAATCTGGGATTCCAATAATTTTAAACGCAATGTCTGACCTCCATGGTCAAATTCGTTTTTTTTTAAATACTGGCTGATAATATTTTTCTCTTATATACGTAAGTGTTTTGTTTTTGTTGGGTTTAAAATGTCATATCGCTGAAAAAATGGAACTCACTCGTGAAAATATTCGTGCTATGATTTATTACGATTTTCGACGTGGTTTAAGCAACAACAACAAAGATCAATTATTTTCGACTTTTGGCAGTGAAGCTCCATCAAAAACGACTGTGTATCACTGGTTTAGTGAGTTTAATCGCGGGCGCAGTAAGCTCACGGACGAAGTTAAAGAAGGTCGCCCGAAATCGGTGGTTGTGCCACAAAATATTGAAGCTGTGAGAAAACTAATAATGCAAGACTGCCATGTTACGTATCGCGAGATAGAGGCTATTCTGGGCATATGTATGACGAGCATTCATAGGATATTACATGAACATTTGTCTGTAAAAAAAATTTGTTCGCGTTGGATCCCGCACAACTTAACTCAGGATCAAAAAGATTCTCGCGTCGAATGGTGCAAGAAAACCTTAAAAAAATTCAACGGAGGCGACTCAAAATCTGTTTATAATATCTACACAGGTGACGAATCCTGGATCTACGCGTACGATCCCGAAACTAAACAACAATGAACAGTTTGGGTGTTTCAAAATGAGCCGAACCCTACGAAAGTGGCTCGTGCAAAAAGCACTGTAAAGCAAATGGTGGCCTGCTTTTTTGGTATTAATGGCCATGTGGCTACAATACCACTGAAGAATCGCAGAACGGTTAATTCGGAGTGGTACACGACCATTTGTTTGCCGGAAGTATTTGAAGAAATACGCCAAAACAACCAGCGACGCAGAATCATACTTCACCATGACAATGCCAGCTGTCATACATCTCAGGACACAACTACTACATTTTTGGATGGTCAAAAAATAGAATTGATGGGTCATCCACCGTACAGCCTTGATTTGGCTCCCAATGATTTCTATTTAGTCCCAAATGTAAAGAATAAATTACGTGGTCAACGATTTTCGACCCGTGAAGATGCCGTAGATGCGTTCAAACAGCACGTTTTGGAGATACCTCAATCAGAGTGGAAAAAGTGTTTTACAAATTGGTTTCATAGAATGCAAAAGTGCATCAATCATAGTGGAAAATACTTTGAAAAACAATAAAAGCATATTTAGCCATATGCATTTGTTTATTTTTTCTATTCCGCATACATAAGTAGCAGCCCTCGTACAATATCTATCGAAGTTTCTGTTTTCTGCTAGGTACCGCCCGGCCTACCATCCACAAAATACTCTTGCAGAATGATTTACGCGGTTCGAAAATTAAGCCATTGTTACACCGAGCTGGTTCGGAACTCTTGTTATAGATTACTGTTTTGATTGTTGATTAATTAAGGGTGGGCTGCGGGTTTTTGCGTTGCCATGGCGACCCGGGAACAAAGAGAAAATAGACTAGGCCTGCAGCGAAGTTGTAATAATATTTGAGAATTATTATTGTAAAGGGATGTTAAGATAATGGACAGGGCGGCCATCTTAGAATCGTTGAGAGGTAGTATCGATATCGGTACTTATAAATTAAGTTGGTTTTCTTAAAAATTCAATGGGTAATTTTGTATGGAGCTCGTGCCCACCATTGTAGCATTGCAAGCTAGGTGTCATTGTAAACAGGTACCTATATTATTATTTGTAACACTCAAAAAGTAAATGAATGAATGAGAAAGAAGTTATGATTACCTACTTAATTTTTACGTCAAACACAATTTGACCACCTGTGTCATTCGCGCGATGGTGAATAATATCATATTCACCATCGCGCGAATGACACAGGTGGTCAATTTACGATAGAAAACCATAGAACTTTTAATTATATAGGTCTCAAGTTGCTTTAAAAGTGGGTACCTTATGAGTCTTATGACTCATCATTCTTTATTAATCAATGAAGCATACAGAAAATATTAATTGACGGATAGACAGACAGACAATACATTAATCTAATGGCACTTTACTAAATACACAATATTAAAAAAAACTTGAAACTAAATGTTCATTAATATACCCGTCAATATCTTTAGGTATAGCATTATAAAATCTTGTACGGTTATGGAATTGCATCGCGACATTTCATTACCTACGTGTTTTTTAATTATTTGAGTCTGAATGACCGGATTCAGAACAGACGATATCGGTAACGACACGATATCGTCGGACTGGGCCGCGTTCGATAGAACTACAATAATTCATACTTTATTATGACATTAGATGTACATACATTGCGTAGTCGGGACTTCCTACTTGATAATCTTGGTTAATTGCAATATCGCGAATTGGAATTCTATAAAATAGGCACATGGTATTTTCTTACATTTACCAAGCCACTGTATTAATACTAGTGCGACGTAGTGCAGTGACGTGACGGTTACTGTTGAACGGTAACTGTCACGGTTACGACGTTACCGAATATCAACGTTACATTGTTACCGACAATATTTGACAACCTCAGTGGCGCAGCGGCTAGGGCATCGGCCTACTATGCGAGAGGTCCCGGGTTCGAATCCCGGCTATGGACAAAACAAACCCAAGTCTTGGATGTTCACATGTTTGTGATGTTGCTGTTTCTGGTTCCCACAACAGGGTATCCTAGTGTGGGGCCAGAAGCAATGTATTTTGCCTGTACGTAAATGTATATTTTTATGTAAATGATGATGTTAAATCAGTCAATTTCTTAATAACAATAGACAAAATCTTGACTCCAAACAATATAGGTAGCTACAAAACTTCGGGAGGCATAAAAATGTAAGTAAAACCTCTTTTATCTAAATCCCGGTCTAATAAGTGGTAGGACGCGTCAAACCTTATCGTGTTTTGTACAAATATTGATAATCTTCATCCCTCCAACGGCTTACTGCATTTTGATCCCACAATCTGTCTTGGGAGAGGAAAAGTAGCGATGATATCTTAAATCCGATACTTTGGTATATTTTTTACAGAAAAGTGGGCTATTCCTTGCTTTTGATGACCGATGTGGCGTAGTGGTTAGCGCATCTGCTTACCATGCGAGAGGTCCCGGGTTCGATCCCCGGTGTAGAAAAAAACTCTAGGTCTTGGATGTTTACATGTTTGTGACGTCACTGTTTCTAGTTCCCACGACACAGGGTATCCTAGTGTGGGGCCAGGAGCAATGTATGTGCCTGTATGTAAATGTTATGTTATGTTTTAAAAAGCTTAACGGTATACCAATAAGTGTTCAAGGGCGTGCTTAGTGCATGAAGCATTCTCTTCCAGCAAATGTTTGTTTTTAACTAAACTTTCGTAAACACTACACATTGTTAACTTTATTCCAGTAACATTCACTTCTTTTTGGCATATTTTAAAAGTCATTTTATTTTGCTGTTTTTAAAAGTGTTATTTAAAGTGTATCTAATGTGTATTAGTTATTAGAATACAGTATATTATATTATGTGTATGTATAAGTGAATTGCGTGTGTTTCTATATTTTGTATATAAGTATGAGTGCGTATTTGTTCCATTCTGATGCTCCGTGAGTCACCAGAAGGCCCTGAAAATCAGTGCTTTGGGTGCAAACCCTCAGCAAATACTGAGCTAGAGACCTTTTTTCTGCTGCATCGACAAACAGCGCTGTAAATACTTTGTTTTTTTTTTCTCTTACTGTAGCTTCATGTTTATTCTACTTTTGACTAATATTTACCTTATTTTTCTGTATTTACTTGTCTTGTTATGTATGTCCATGTGGAGTAAAATAAACCTTTTTCTTCCTTTCTTTCTAAAAGAAATACAGGAAATAATTTAAAAGTACGACTTTCTGAGCACTTAATGAGTATAACCAAAATTAATTTGTTTTAAATTCTTATTTGTATCTTTTTTTCTGTTTGCTTTTCTTTTTTTGTCTTGTTTTTTGTATTGCAGTGTAAACTTTGTGTATTTTGTGTACTTTTATACGACCAATAAGAACTTACTTGTTAATGCTAAGTTCCTAGTTTATTATTGTCAACCATTATGCGGAGGGGACTAGTTTTCACAACACAGGAAATCCTAGTGTGGAAAATAAGGCTTCATCCTTTTGTATGAAATTGTTTTTGGAACAAATAAATATTTTTTCATTTTCATTTCTTACTTTTTTGTTATGTTTTGAGTATTGTGCCGTTGAATAAATTATATTATTTTTGTCTCTCTCTCTCAAAATCTGAAATGGTTTTCAGAATGATGTCACATTAGGGCCGAATTTTCAATAGTCAGATAACTTTTATCTAAGGAATAAAAATGGCGGGTTGACAGCTTATGTATGAAGGTTATGTCAAACCGCCATTTTTATTCCTCAGTTAAAAGTTATTTGACTATTGAAAAATCAGCACTTAGACTATTTGACGGTTCAGTAGAAGTTTAACGTTTCAACAGAAATAATGTGACGTAGCCTTAAGATAAAGCAAACCTTTGTGAAACGTGAAGGGCTCAAGTTGAAACAAATAATGGTCTTGTGTCGAGACTGCGGGTTGACTTAGAAATTTGGGCCTCTTCCGTACAGTTGTAGAAATAACAATCATATTTTAGACAGCCTAGCAACACCACTGGCTAAAGTGAAGGAAAATATTGCTAGGAAAGCCTAATTGTTATAGACTTGTGAACGATACTCTCTTTTATCATAATTTCTGAACGTTTTGACGCCTTTTACATTAAAATTGTTGAAAAAATAATAAACTAATAATAATAGGCCATTTGAATGGTTTGTGAAAACCATTAGTCCTCAGAAAGTGGTAATTTTAAATTCTTTCGTGTATTACTTCTAAAAAAAGCAAACGAATATTTTGATTTAAAATAAGCCGCCAAAACGCTATCTTGGGCAATATGGCGTAATGACGTCACAGGTCAGTAAACAAAACCAATGAACGTAAGAACGACACGAATGACGGACGCCATTTTTATTGAACTGTGGGGTCATCATAGATTCAGCCAATTCAGCCCGTTTTCGAAAAAATGACAGCAGATACACAATTATCAAATTTTATCCTGTTTCTTTTTGTAATTTTTTTTTAAGTTAAGATGCCGTAAAGCGGTTTTCAGATTCATAATTTATAAGAATACGTATAAACAATACAGTTTTTTTCACACTGTCAAATAGCTTATTATACACAATGAGTTTTTGGCGGTAAGAAAATTAAGTGTAACAACAACAACAACAACAAAATTATAGCAAAATGAACGTTTCTTAACATTACCTATCGAACAGGCCAACATGTTAAAAAAAATGCATTTTTCGAAAATATCTCGACATAAAACTCAAATGCACCAAAACCATAGCCAGACCAAGTATTGCTTAAAAGCCGCTGGTCCGCGGTACCATTTGTTAATTTTTTTTATTATTGTTACTCCACCGTTTTTTTTTTATATTAAAATGTGAAAATTACTTTGCTAAATTCCGCCAATTCAAATATTTTAAATTCCGTTTTTTTTTAGTTCTATACTCAAAAGTAATACTGAAGAGATAAAAGAGATTTAATTTTTATTAATTATTGCATAACCACGGTGGTTTTACACCACCACCCAGACTTGTAAAAATATTTATGAGCATCGCGTCAATCATAAAAAAATATCAATTATCATCCACCTAGCTAGCAACATAGCACGCAGTACGCTACTGCCCCTTTTGAATCCGTCTCGTACTGAGTAGCATGCTAAGCCCAAATACACCTGATTCCGGTTTTAATCTTGCCTCTGAGGCAAAGAGAGGGAATATGCAGAAGACTCAATGCCTTTTTACAAAGTTACCCGAATAAGCTAAAAGAAAGGGTTGTCTACGTGACTACGAAAAAAATTGCATATTAATATATGAGCAACATCAAGGAGTGAGTCAGTGTTAATGCTGCGAGCGATTCAGAGCTATAAACATACATTGTATATTATATTTGCCGTATTAGTTTTACAAATATCCTGTCATAACTTTATGATATACTTAACGTAATGCGTCTACCTCTGCGGAATCCCGGCTGGGGACAGAAAAAAAAACCCAGGTCTTGGATGTTTACATGTTTGTGACGTCGCTGTGTCTGGTTCCCACGACACGGGGTATCCTAGTGTGGGGCCAGAAGCAATATATGTGCTTATATGTAAATGTTACGTCTGGTAAATAAGCCGGGCATAATAAATAAACCTTCTGTGCGCTTTCTAGTTTTCCTCGGAGACTCCGGAGCATATATCCTTGTCAACATATTTATCTGTGGCGCGCTTTTGTTTTCCCAACGCATTGTTGCCGGGGAGGTGCGGCTGCGGGGCTCTTCGCGTGAGGTGCTAGATTAGGAGGGGTTACGTGGAACATTTTACGTTTAGAGCCATCGCAAACAGGGCGACTTGTCGCCGCGTCTAGTCGCCGCGTCAGACGCGACGTTGTCATTTGCTTCTGGCGTCTTGTCGTCGCGACTCTGACGCCAAGTGTGCGGAGATTCGAACAAAATATATGAAAATTGACGGCGGTAGCCCGTCGTCGCGTCTAGTCGCCGAACAGTCGCTGCCGCGTGTCGCCTAGTGTGCGCATAGGCTTAAAGGCGGCTGTCTGTAATATACTGGAGGATCCTTAAAGGACCAGTGAAAATTCAATTTAAATTCAAAGTGACAGGCTTGAAAACTGTCAGAAGTTTTCAAGCCGCCCGCGCCCTAAGGCCTCTGGCTTAGCTTAACGACTGCCATCTATCGACGGCTGCTGGCATTAACTGCTTAACGTGCTTAAAGTACGGAATCGCTCGGAAAAATGCCACTAGCGTTAGTGACAGACGGTCACCCATTCATTACTGAACGCGCCCTATGTTACTTAACCTTCGTGATCGTTTAAGATCACTCAGGCAGTTGGGGGTACGAGCGATACATAGGTACATGCCCGCTGGGAATCGAACCTAGGTCTCCTGTTTCCGAGTCTATGGTTCTAGCTACTAGACTAGCACCGCTACTACAAGGTGTTGATTTGTACAGTTTAGTCCGACTCCGGGGTGGTAATTTACATGATACAGAAGCAAAAAAAAAATGTAAAATATGATATTTTTTTCAGTGAAAATCACCTAAAATCGCCGGTTTTGTGGCGCCGGCGGCGAGCGCACTCTCCCGCCCCGCCCCGAAACCCCCCGTCGGACCCATCAAGTGCAAACGATAGAAGATAAGCCAAATAACTTTATGATTTTAGGTGATTTACACTAGAAAAAAAAATTATTTTTTTTTGCTTCAGTATCATGTGAATAACCACCCCTGAGTAGGCCTAAACTGTACAAATCAACACCTTGTATATGTTTATTACATTCCAATAATTATTATCATTCCAAAACACAGTCAACAGGAGTTATATCAATCTAAGCAACCCAAATAAATAAAAACAAAACACGATTATCATAACACTCAGACCCTTCAATCCCTTATCAATGAAGCTCCAACATCTGAACAACCCAATGTTAATAAAGTATGACATCACCGGTAAAGTAGTGACATGCAGCTATCTTGTTACGATACAAAGCTTTTGATGGCTCCTTACAAATGGTTTTATGGCGTTATTTTTTAAAACAGAGTTATTTTTATTAACAGTAGGTTTGTGTTGCAAGTTGCGTTTCATAAAAATATATTGTAGGTACTATTGTCCCGGTGAATCGCTTGTAGCCTGGGCTGCCTGAGTGATCTTAAACGATCACTAAGGTTAAGCAACATACGGCGCGTTCAGTCCATGGATGGGTCACCGTCTAGTGGCATTTTTCCGAGCGGTTACGTGCTTCGCAAGACACGTCAAGCAGTTGGTGCCAGCTACCGTCGATAGATGGCAGTCGTTAAGCCAAGTCAGAGGCCTTAGGGCGGCTTGAAAAACTTCTGACAGTAAAGCCGCGTTTTCACGGTCTTAGTGCGCTCGGACCGAGTACGCCATCCGAGTAAACTAATGCTTTTGATTGGACGGTTTTTCGTCACGACATTAAAATGGCCAATCAGAAGCATGGGTTAGCTCGGATGGCGCACTCGGTCCGAGTGCACTAAGACCATGAAAACGCGGCTTAAGACCAGCCACTAGTATTACAAGCCTCCACCAATCCGGACTTTGCCTCCGTGTTGGAGTATGGCCTATACGTTCTTTAGGGAAGAGACCCGTGCCCCACGGTGGGGACATGATGGGCTGATGATGATGATGATCTGTCCCGGCCAATTTCATACCGCCAAAGTTTTCGTATTTTTTCCATATTTTCTCACCATTTAAACCTGCCCTGGAATTCTAGAAATATAAAAAACCAAAAATCAGCCAAATCGGTCCAGCCCTTCTCGAGTTTTAGTGAGACTAACGAACAGCAATCGTTTTTTATATATGAAAGAAGATTAGTAACTTTATTCCCGTTACACTTACTTGACTTTTTGACGGAAGAGTCCAGAATTCGCTCTGATTCGCGAAGCTTAATCATGGTGATACGAGGGCTGCTACTTATGTATGCGGAATAGAAAAAATAAACAAATGTATATGGCTAAATATGCTTTTATTGTTTTTCAAAGTATTCTCCACTATGATCGATGCACTTTTGCATTCGATGAAACCAATTTGTAAAACACTTTTCCACTCTGATTGAGGTATCTCCAAAACGTGCTGTTTGAACGCATCTACGGCATCTTCACGGGTCGAAAATCGTTGACCACGTAATTTATCCACCAAAAGTCGAAGTTAATTGATCTACGCACTGTTGTTGCGTTAAACCACGTCGAAAATCGTAATAAATCATAGCACGAATATTTTCACGAGTGAGTTCCATTTTTTCAGCGATATGACATTTTAAACCCAACAAAAACAAAACACTAACGTATATAAGAGAAAAATATTAGCGGCCAGTATTTAAAAAAAAGAACGAATTTGACCATGGAGGTCAGACATTGCGTTTAAAATTATTGGAATCCCAGATTCCACATACATAAGTAGCAGCCTATGTACTCTGATTGTTCTTAAAAAAAAAGCCGTGGTTTTAATATACCGTCTTTACAGATTCATCATCAACCCATTATGTCCCCACCGAAGGGCACGGATCTCTTCCCTGAGGAAGGTATATGCTATACTCCACCACAGGGGCCAAGTCCGGATTGGTGGAGGCTTGTAAGACTAGTGGCTGGTCTTACTGTCAGAAGTTTTCAAGCCGCCCTAAGGCTTCTGACTTGGCTTAACGACTGCCATCTATCGACGGCACCCGGCACCAACTGCTTAAAGTGCCTTGCGAAGCACGGAACCGCTCGGAAAAATGCCACTAGCGTTAGTCATAGATGGTCATCCATGCATTAACAGAATCTAGGTACTGGTCAAGTGATTTTCTTTTTATTATTATAAGAAGATTCTGTGAAAATGCTTAGAAATCTAAGATATATTTCCTTTCATTCATTTCATAGTATCTTATAGAACATGATTTATCTATACATTGAAAGTTATATGATTTTAAGATTATTTTGAAACAATGTTCACTTAAAAAAACAGTAAACTATGATGATCCTCATGTCCAAAATTAGAAAGTACACGCGACATGTCATCACTTAACAAGGCACAATCCTTAATGTAACTGTCCATAAATAATCAGGAATCATAAGGTTTAGAGTACCCGTAGAAAGTTACGTACTATCTCGTTATCAATAAGTAAGAATTATGAGGGTTCAATGGGTCTTACTTTCTCCTGCTTAATTGTGAGCCGCATAGGCTGCGTAAGTATACAGGGTGTTGATTTGTACAGTTTCGTCCAACTCAGGGGTGGTTATTTACATGATACTGAGGCAAAAAAATATATTATTATTGTAAACTTTTAGTCCGGATCTACTTACGGGTGTTGTTATTATTTTTATTTTTTATTATTATTAGTAAAAGTATATATACGTAAAGATATGTAAGTGTATAGTTATTAAGTATAAGTATATAAATAAATATTCAAATTTGCACCGGCTACCCGTCTTTCAAATTTCTCTCAGCAATTTCCTATCGTAAGTTTGTCTGGAAGAAATTGCTTTTAGTAATAAGGCCACCAACTGTACCATGAACCTTTGTAAATATTTTGTTTTTTCTAGTGTGCAGTAAAGAATATTCTATTCTATTTTTTTTAGTGAAAATCACCTAAAATCGCGGGTTTGCGGGCGCCAGCGGTGAGCGCGCGGGCGCACTCTCCCGCCCCGCCCCGCGAATCCCCCACCGGACCCGTCAAGTGCAAACGATAGAAGCGTTTTAGGTGATTTTTACTAAAAAAATTATTATTTGTGTATTTTTTTTTGCTTCAGTATCATGTAAATAACAACCCCTGAGTCGAACGAAACTGTACAAATCAACACCCTGTATAGAGGTAGCACTAAAAACTCCAAGTTCACATGCAATGGTCTTTTGGCACTCAACGAACCACGGCGAAGGCTCCACGAGGTGAGACAAGAAGTAGGTGACCTGAAAACTCACGCTCAGACAGAAAGGGTGTTAAGGATTGCGCCCCGCAGTCATTAGCGGTTTGCCCTACGGCTTTAGGCATAAGCAGAGCGATAGGCGAAGCGTTCAGTGAAACCGTTTGCCAAAAACATGAATGTTTATCAATGCGCTTTTTTTGGGTACATTTTTGTGAGTACAATAGAATTAAATAAGTAGTTATCATAGTTTTACAATACTGCAAAACTAAATGCTTACTTGACAGTCTACGTTACAACACAGTGTGCGCCATCATGGCTGTTGCGAACAGTTTTGGAGCTTTTTTTCTCTATGTTTTGTTTTGATTGATGTGTCCCTTGATAATAAAAAATCTTTCTGTATCATTTAAAATATTACCGGTCTTTGCTTCCTTTTCATGCTGATACCACATTTTATTAGTTATTCATTAGTTATACAGTTATGAGTAGTTTTTTCATTTTACCTGCCCTACCTCGCTCTCACTTTTGAGCATTCTAAAATTTCTAGGCTGGCTGGAAGAAATTTCTTTTAATAGAAAAGTTTCATTTAGGTTTTTCTAGTATCAGTCTGGCCACCCAGAGAGGGAATGCTGCCTTGGTTCAGTTACTTGGTAACTGTCCCTAACGGCAGTGGTCTAGAGTTTTTTTTAAATATAATATGTATTTAGTTATTACAAAAATATTTTATATTTAAAATAATTTAAGTAAGATGTAATAAAATATAATATCTGGATATATATAAAAACACATTTATTTTTTTAATGTTTAAATTGTGTTCTGCCTACCATGCGAGAGGTCCCGGGTTCGAATCCCGGCTGAGGACAAAAAAAGAAACCCACGTCTTAGATGTTTACATGTTTGTGACGTCGCTGTTTCTGGTTCCCACGACACAGGTTATCCTAGTGTTGAGCCAGAAGCAATGTATTTGCTTGTATGTAAATGCATGTTAAATGTGTATGTTATAAAGTGTGATAAAAACAATATACCATACAATCAACATAAACTACTCAATCATGAAAAGGAATCCGCGCTTAGCATTGTGATACTATTAAAAATACATAATGCTGGTTTTTAGTGAGATCGTTTCAGGTGAAGTCTCAAGCGATGGTACAGTCGAGATCACATCAACCTATACACCCATGCACTCTATTCCGTTACGTTACGGGCGACTTTGCAACTAAAATGTATAGGTTGACGTGTTCTCGACTGTACTATATTCAGAAATTTAATGTGCTCGTAATGTAAGAAATAATATTGTAGGTACTTTTTTTACACCACTTTTTAGTGAGACTCCTCAACAGCGAGGGCTAATGAGCAATTACCAAAATTTTTGTCTACTCGAAAATGACATGTCCTACGACTTCGTACCGATATTCTGCTGATTCTTGACTTCAAAACACGACTTGTTCAGCAAAACCTTAATAAGTGATAAAAAAACTGTAGTTCTACTTAAAAAACAACTTAAGTGTACGCATAATTACATAAATATTGGCCAAAAAAAATAGAAGAAAAGCGATTTTTTTAGTGTCCCACCCTACTTTTTAAAATTTCCGAACCAAAATTTTAAGGTCAACCCGTGTTTTGGTTGAAAATTTTGTGTTATTTGAAAGGATCGTAAGATCCAAATTCTTTATCTTACCTTATTTACAGCACATTAGAGTTGAAATAAATAGAAAATATCAATTTTATTATGTTTCTAAAAGTGGTGTTGGTGGAAAATTCCGCAACGCTACGGTAGAAAATTCGATTTAAATACGAAATACCATCTTACGAACTCCAAATTCGTTTATTTTTTATTTGTGGCAACATTTCTGATCCAGGACAAACGGCGATCTTTGTTTTTTGGCTTCAGTAGCGTCTTTTAGACCGCAGTGAGTGGATAGGCGTCACGGTGTGCAGTTTCAATGTTCCAACACGAACTTTGTTTTTGTTGGTAAGTATTAATGAATATAAGTAACAACTTCCGAAGTCTAATTACTTAAGTTGTCTAGAATTTGGTTTAATGTGATATGATAATAAAATCTGATTAAAACTATGCATTTTTTTAATCTATTTCTTTACCGGCATCATACGTCACATCCACAACGTGACGTGATGTACTATTGGAACACAAAATGTGACGTAATGGAAATGTTAAGAATGGTGTACACCGTGCCTGGGGTTGAAGAGAAATCGTGCTTTTCGTTTTCCGTTCTTTGTAACGAATTTAATATGTAACTGCTCCGAACTTTTTTAGCGAAATCATTGGTAGGTAGATGTTGACATATTTGCACATTGTCTTTTACTTATGCACATAGTCTTTTATCTATTTTACCTATAAATTTTAATTTAAGTAGGTTCCAGTTTTATTCTTATTTTAAATATAAAAAAAATACATTTCATAATCATAAATGACTTTCAAATACTACTCGCATTCATAAGCTTCCGCGTAGTATAATTATGTACGTCGTTGGAATAATCCAACGACATATAAATGTATGATTAATATTGCAATTTTGTTTATAAAACTTACCATGGCGTTGACTCCGGCTGAGAGATCCAGAAGATATCGCGAAAAAATAAAGTAAGATCGAGAAAAGCGCAAAATTCACCGGAAAAAAGAACTTAAATGATTGCAAAAACATCCAAAAAAAATAAAAGACCTATCTGAAGAGGAAAAGCAACAAAAAGAAGTTAAAATATTTGTAGAATAATTATTTCTGTTAAATATTTCATGTTTGATTGATGTGATGTGTTCTAAAGACTGTAGTAGAATGGACTGGTGTAAACCTTGCTTTAAAGTTCCAAAACGTGACGTCGGTTCCACTAACGTCACTTGTCCTAATGTCGTGTGATATTAAAATTTATTTTAAAATATACACAGTAAGAATTAAGATTGTTAAGTAACTGTTACAGTAAAAAAATACACTGTTATTTGACTGAATACCAAAGTACAAACTAAATTGTGCTGTTAAACTTACCAAATAGTGGCGTTTAGGAACAATTTTGTTAAAAAAGTTTATTATGTTATTTTAAAACCAATTTTATGTTACTTGTTCTTGAAGACTGATTTAGTTAAATGATAGCTTAATAAATGATACATCTGAATCTCTATTGGGTTTTATTTAAATATACACTAAACTTTGTGACGTATAGGAACTTCTCATCGCCTACACGTAACAAAAACTTAACATTTCTACTACAGAAAAGATATTTCATATTTAAATTTATTATTTTCATTAAATTAGATATGTTTTACGATCAATAAAAAGGAATTTGTTACAATTTTTATTTTTATTTTTGGGTGGAATTCCATTACGTGACGGACAAAAAATTTGGTAATTGCTCTAATGCAATCCGAAGTACCTACACTTCGCAGGCATTACAAGTTTGCCGTGTAACATAAGCATAAGCTGAGCGATAGTCGGAGCGTTTATAGAGTGCGAATAACATAATGAAGACATCTTATTTCCTTGTAAAATCTCTACCATGGTCTATTTTAATTGGTACTTATTGAGTCTATTACATGTCAATGCTACGAAACCCAAAATATTATTCGTAACATGAAAAAAAACTTAAGATTTTTTTCTGTTATTTTGTCGGCGTGATTATTGTACTTACATTATGTCTACGCCAAATTTCAGCTTCTGGTTCACTGGTCGTGTATTAGCTATGGCGATGACAAACGAACAGACGGAATTTGGTGAAAACATAAGAGCCCCTTTTCAACTACAGAATACTAAAAAAGGGCAGCGGTGGGCTGATGATGAATGAATGAATGAATGATTTTTTTGCGAGCCGAGCCGAGTCGAAACCTGTCTAGACACGAAACTTCAAACGCGATTTTCTCGAAATCAATTATTTTCCCTTGAGATCCCTTTTTGGTCATCCACTCACATATTTTGTTTATTCCAGTGTGCAATAAATAAAATTCAATCTATCTATCTCTTTAGGAAGTAATAGCTTTTTTTTCACATAGCTCCTTTTGTGTCCCACTGCTTGTGTCTCCTGCTTTCCATCTCTCTCTGATAATTGCCATCAAAAGATACAGTTTTACTTATAAGCTGACCCCCACACTTGGCAAGGCATGTCACGTGGGGGATGATGCACCTGCTGCCCGAGGCGCCGCTGACGCGCGCACTCCGCATTCTAAATACCATCTCAAAAAAAAAAATTGTATGTATTTAGGGTGAATACACTAGGACGGCATTGAATATTATGTGTATAGTATTTAAGAAGTTTAAAATAGTTAGTTTAATAGTAGATAAATAGATACCGATTGTATGTTTGAATTGTTAATTTATGTTTGTGAAGATTTTTAATGTTTTTAACTTGTTGCATTAGGTGCTAATCCTGTAATGATAAGTTATTATGTTAAATAAATAAGATTCCTCCTCCATTCTGAGTTCACTGCTTGTTTACTATTATATTAGGTTTATAGATCTTTTAAGATGCTGGCAAAATACCAATGTATCATGTACATGAAAAAACCATGGTGAGGAAACCCAAGTGTGGGTTTTCACGTATATAAAGCTATAATTTCAAGATGGCTTTGCGTGACCCACACTCTCTGAGAGTACGCCTGTACCTCGCAGTGTGACTTATATTGGTTGATATGCTTCTGCTATACTTTTTTCTTTTGCACCATACAGAAAGACTTGTTCTTGTGCTCATCAACTTAATAGCCGCATAAAACGAAACCCCGCTACTATTCCCTATGCGTTAATTATTAATTGCCAAGTTGACTTCATCATAGTAAGCCTGTGACTTCATGAAACATTCAAATCGCTGGTAGTTGTATAAGAGAACAGGGTTAATCCAAATAATAATATATCTTTTTACTGTCTAACTATTCATAAAATATATTATTTATATATTTTGTTCTCTGTACTCTGGTGTGGACAATTAAGAGATTTCATCTAAGCTAAACCAAATCCTGAGCAGCCGGGGTATTTATTTATTAAGTTTTTTAGCAGGCCAAGACACGTCAGATTTTTAAGTACAATAACTTGATATCTGATTGAAATTAATTTTTTAACTTGAAGATTTAACTTGATCTTGATATTGATATGAAGATTTTCTTCAAACGCGATATAAAAAAAATAATGTGAGACATTAAAATTAGACATTAAAACAATATGTTAACAATGTTACAATAGAAATCAATCTTAATATACAAATATAAAAAACAATGCACTAAAACCTGAGACAGTATAGATCTAATTAGTAAAAAATACAACATTCACAAAACATAATTATATTGTAAGACTTGCATACTACAAGTTGGCATAGTTACCAAATAGTAATTAAGGTTTTAATGAAAAATATTAAGATTAAGTTTTTGGTTTAGATGACGTTGATTCTAATTGGTTCAAATTTGGTCTGAAATTGACCATCGTTCTTGATTGATTTCCTTTGGTGGTGCAGCGGACGAACGTTGGAGCGTCAGGGAATTTTTTGGACCGGGTGCGTCAGTGTTCATGATTAATCAGATATTGTAGTTTTATATAAAATTTTTTTTGAGCTCATTTAAATGACGCGGTTTTTTCTGCATCTTCTAATTTTTGTACATTTAATAATGGCAAGACCATTTGTCACTTTGAGGACAAGAAGTTTGTGTTTGTAGGTACCACTCACCGTTAATGAAATGTCAACTGCGTGTTATATTCAGGGGTTCACGCGTATTTTGACACTAGCCTGGCCTTGGCTTGGTTTGGCTAGGAACTAGGTACAATCTACTCGTAGTTTCGCTTTTCGGACAAGAACATCCAATTTATATTTCGCTAAAATAGACAGCTAGTTCTACTGGTAACCTTCAATAAGTCAAAATTTCCGTGTTGTTTTGTCATACATTTTCAATTTTTGTATTTTGCACATCACTGTTGGTAACTTCATAAAACAGCTGAAAGGTCTTATAACGTAGTGTCATAATTTTGACCAATTTTAGTATAATCAGAGATGCGTTTGACTATTCACGATTCCGCCATTAGTTTGCTTTGATATTGGTTTCCAATTATTTTCCCGGATAGTATTAAATGGCATGCATTACATAAAAGTATTTAATAAAAAAGTGTCATGATTGCGTCCGAAATCGGAAATTTCGATTCAAAGTAACCGGTCGTTAGGTTGGCAATAGTATGAAAAAAATATGGTGGAGAGCTTTGGTAAACGTTGGGGATGACAGAAGTGCAAGGAGTACCACTTTTATAGCTCATACCACGAAAGAAGTCCCATGAGTTAATGAATTTTGGCTTTTATTCTAGTGCTATTAAGACCTTTACCACGGGGATTGTTTGGTGACACTATGTACACGTGGATAAAACATTTCCTCTATCCTCTTAAGTCCGCGAGTACGAAAAAAGTACAGAAACCATTGTTATTTTCAAGGACAGGACGACAAAGGACGAAGAAATTTTCAATACCACTTCACCAGACCGAATTATAACTGTCGTAACAGTTTATTTCGCCCTTTTTGTGTCAAATAAAAGTAATAGGAACAAAGTATGAAAATTGGATGCGTACTGACTGAATAAACACTTACATTTAAATGCCATTCCACTCGTTACGACGCAGACCTGAAAGCAAAAGAAAATGATTTACTGTTATGAATGGTTGCTTGGCATGCTGGAGTGGAGACTGCGAGCTGGAAAACAGCGTAGGACGACTTCGTAGGCGTTAAGTCGGCTTCCCACGGTCCGCGATATCACGGACGGACGCGGACCAGCTCGCACGACACACCGTGGGAAGGGTCTCGGTCCGCGGTAGTATAGACGTCTGTGGCGATGCGCCGTACCGGTCGTGGGTACGTGGTCGTATCGATATCCGCAGAATCGCGCACCGTGGGAAGAGCCTCGTGAGTGGTGCATGGCTGTCCGTGGTCGTCGGCAGAATCGCGCACCGTGGGAAGCCAGCTTTATAAGTTACTTTGTCTCTATGGGCCAATTTCTGAATTGAGGATTTCGCTAAGTAACTACTTAACTGTAGTGAAGTCTCGTCAATTTTCTCAGGAAAGAGCGTGACAGAAAAGAACGTTACTTAAGTATTTACTTAGTGAAAATTGTCGACTAGGAAACCGGCCCTATATCACCATGATTAAGTTCATCAAGTAAGAGCGAAAGCAGTCAAACTCTTTTGTCAAAGAAAGATTTGAGTCCCGGTTTCGAAACCCGGCTGGGGACAAAATAAACCCCCAAGTTATTGGATGTTCACATGTGTGCGATGTGAGTATCCTAGTTTGTGGCCAGAAGCAATGTATGTCCCTGTATCTCCCTCTCCCTTGTTTATGTTTGTTCGTTTAACTCTACTTCCCCCGACTTTCTTGCATTTTATATTAAAACAAGGTAATAAATTTAAAATAATCAGACAAATCACTAATATTATTAACTAAATTCCGGATACACTTACTTGACCTTTTTGTCGGAAGAATCCGACCAGATTTCGCTCTGATTCGAAGAGCTACAAATTGTGGCGGCAAATTGTTTAATGAGCACAAAACATCAATGGGCCGAGAATGGGTGGCCTTACTGACTCATGTCAGTAAGACCTTTAAAATCACTATTTCTGCCATTAAAACAATGACAGCTGTCAGTTGAGTTCGTTAAAAAAAAACTAGATGGCGCTGCAAAAAGACCAAAATGTCATCATGTTTTTAGGTCTGTGGTTTTAATCGTTATTAATCTGTGATAGTCTAAACGTTAGTCTGTGGTAGTCTGTGATCTAAACTATACTTTGTTTCGAAACTGTTGAAACTTGAAAGTTATCGAAGTATTTTTACTTTGTTTATTACTTACGTACGTGAGTTGTGTCTTTGCTCATGACTAGCCCATGCATTGTGAATTTTTGTAAAAACAAAGGACAGGAACCACAGATATCTTAATAATATCTAGTGCTTACGAAAGTTTTAGTTCACAAATCGCTAATAGTTTGACTGGCACCTTTAAGAAAAATAGCGCGGGTGAAAGAGACTTTTCATCTTAAAAGAAAACCCCTGAAATGCTGTTTGTATTCATTCCATATCCACAAATCGAGATGTCAATTCACCAAGTACCGTCAGAAAAAAACTGCCGACAATTATTATTAGTCAGGATAACACGTTTTTATTTGAGCTTGAAACAATATGAGGCGCGAGAATGTGTAACTTACTTCGTTGGTGGCTGTTTGGTAGAGTCAGCAAAGTAAGTAACCTCAATACGGTATTTGACACTATCGACAATAAATTATTTGAGATGCTCGATTAAAACCAAAATTACAAAATGTTTCGGAAAATGTATTCTTTTAATCATTTACTATTAATTACAATAAAATTTTTAAATAGACGAAACATATAAAGAGTGCTCTGAAATGTGACGTCACAAGCAAGTATTTTCATACAAAATTCCATTTTAAAAGTAACTCATTTGACATTCTGTCAAATACCCAATTTCTGTGAAATAAAACATTCAAGAGTTACAAAGAATTTGATAATTTTAATAACGAAAAATTACAAAGTCAAATCAAACAATCCAAATAATTTATTTCCAAAAAGCATATTATGTACTATTGACACGAAAGGACTTTTCTTAATGCGGGTAGGTAGGAAAAATATAGTCACTAACTACAAAAATTTGGTTACTGGTGTTCACTACCCATTCTAGTGAACACCAGTAACCAAATTTCGCCTGTTTCGCGAGAACTACTAATTCGCAATGAAAAGTTAAAGTTAAAGTTAGTCAAAGTTAAAAGTTTTTTTATTATCAATAGATAGGTTTAGCACATAGGTAACAAATAACAATTTCATCACAAAAATAATAATATCTTAATATTTTGATTAACAACTGGTTAGCACATTATCTTCGTTAATTAGGTTTGCACATAAATCTTCCTTGGGGAGAAAGTCCAAGAGAGCCGGCAGCGTGCTCTGCATCGCCACTATAACCTTTGTGCCCGCCCCGTAACCCGCACCCCGCTCTTCGGTAGTGGCGTGATGAGGTTGACGTTGGTCATACATTCTGGGCCAGACCTTGGCGTTAAGGCGCTTGGCGCCAGGGTATTAAGTATTTTTTCAAGCCGGGACAGTAAGGGTGATAAAAGAAATTTTAAATTTCAGAATTTTTGGGCGTCATGTTGTCGCCAGTTCAGAAATCCTTCAGAAGGTCTTCCGTTAGTTTAAAAGAGACAGCATTGTCGCGAGACGAGTCTACAATTCAGCTGAGCCGAGGTAAAAAGAAAAATAATTGAAGTCCTCCATATTAAACACAATTTCAGGTGAAATAAAAGTATTCCTTATAATCTTATAATAATCATCATCATCATTCAGCCACAAGAAGTCAACTGGCCTCCTCCATCCAGCGCTTGCATCCAGCGTCTCCCTGCCACTTGGATGACATCGTCTGTCCATCTTGTGGCTGGTCGTCCTACGCTGCGCTTGCCGATGTTCAAGAACCTTTCGGCCTTATAATAAATTTAATGTAATTGGTGCACCGAAAAGCCAGGCATAAAAATCTTCTGTCAAAATTTACGACGCGATGGTTTTACTGTTCATTTAATCGTTTTAGTAACACAAACGTACATAAACTCACTCCTATATCCCAGAAAAGCAGGCAGAGACCAGGGACTGCCACCTGCCACGATCCTGCCAAATCTCTCTCACTTCATCAACATACATTAGTCGTTGCATGCACGCACGCCGTTTTCGTCGACTTTTTATGTTTCTATTTAGGTACTCTATTTAGTAAATGGGATGTATGTAGGTGATGTGTTTTAGTAAACAGTTTTTTATTTGTCAAACACCAAAACTTGACACTGCTTAGACTGCCTCCAACCTTCTCCCACACTTTTTTTATTGAGCCTGAAATTTCTAAGCAGATCCCAAACCTACACAGAAACTATCTGTTTGAATCACTACCAATTTTTCCGGCAGCGTTCCCGGAAATCTTTCCCCCTATTTCGGGCAATATTACCGACAGCGGCACATCACCGCTCTAGGCTGCTCAAACGGACAGCTAAAGAAGCGAGCACACGCCGAGCGAACTCCCAGCCCTCATTCAAATGAGAATTACCCGACGAGCAATAACATAGGCCAATTTTTTCTGCTAACGGCCCTCCGAAGGGCGAAGCAATCAGGGCTGGGATATAAAGGGATAGCACGCCTCTCGTAAACTGTCCTGTAGCGAGATTGTACGGGATTTGTACTGGGGCGCTGCGAAAAAAATGTAGTGGCCGGATCCATATGGAGCGGCACATACCGAGGCCTCTATCTCCCTCTAAAATGTTTGAGACTATTAATGAAAGAAAGAAAGAAAGAATAATAATTTACTGACATACAAGGATTACAGTGATTATAATACAGCTCGTGGACAGGAATCGACTATAACAAACTTAAACTAATGTGGTTTACATAAGGTCCTATAAGTCGTAATGCATGACAATCGGACATGCGCTCAGCATAATGCTGTTGGATAAATCTATCCTAAAACAGCGCTGATTTTCAGCGCTGGCTGATAATTGCTGACCCCTGTACTTTACTCATATAGAATTAATGTTTTATTATTAATCATCATCAACCCATTATGTCCCCACCAAGGGGCACGGGTCCCTTCCCTGAGGAAGGTACAGGCCTTACTCCACCACGGGGGCCAAGTCCGGATATGGCGGAGGCCAAGCTTCCACCAATGCGGTCCGTAATGGGTTGATGATGATACTTTACTGGAGAGCGTGACTATAAGTTACTATAAGCCACTGAATTATCCCAGCAAAAGAATAAGATATAAATATGTTCCTCAGATGGTTAAAAAGAGCGAGCTGAGATTGAAGGTATAGAAGTCATTTTCGTCAGAATCAAACATCCGACCATATGCTATGCCTCTGACATAGAGAAATATAAACACTCTCTACGCTGACATTAAAAGAGTTCCTTTTTGGGTTAAAATAAATATCATCATCAACCCATTATGTCCCCACCGAGGGGCACGGGTGTTAGGTATAGGCCATACTCCACCACGGGGGCCAGATTGTCCAGATTTTTTGGAAAATAAATATAATATTAAGAAATTCAAGTAATTTTCACAATAACATTTTGCAGAGTCTTTTTTGAGAGTGTCGGGCGCGAGGGGGCGCTCCAGTCGTATTACTCTCAAAAAGTCCAAACATAAAAAGGTCCAATATCAACGGCGTGAACAAACACCATAGGCAATCAGGCCAAAGAGAAAACTGCCCTAAGGCATCCTTCCATCAAGCCTATTCCGCAAACCGCACCTGCTATTAACAGCTCCTAATAGTTCCCATTTAATATTGGATAACTCCCGCGTTATTTTTCTCGCCATTTCCATTACTAGCTTATTGTATTCCGACAGTGACCAGTCTTTATTGACCTCCCTCCCCGCCGGTACTTTATTCAAATCAAGCTCGCAGAGGGGATCTTAGTTCAGCGACCACAGGTCAACGAGCCTGGTTTCACGATACGACGGATTTTTCCAGGATATTAGGTCTATATAGTGCGTATTGGGAGTTCTGATTAAGGGAAACTTACTCCCGTTGTATCGGTCAAAGTCAGTTGTTGAGATATGAGAATATAATGGGTCTGGGAGACCAAAGTGATCGATTCGGCTGGATTTAGCTTCTAAGATTAGAAGCGCACTGAAGTGGATATGGCACAGATTACTTAATAATAGACTGGATCGTGACAAGTGGTGAACCCTATTCTCTACCTCATCATAAATCCATCATGTCCCCACCGAGGGGCACGGGTCTCTTCCCTGAGGAAGGTATAGGCCATACTCCACCACGGGGGCCAAGTCCTGGAAAGTCCAAGACTAGTGGCTGATCTTACTGTCAGAAGTTTTCAAGCCGCCCTAAGGCCTCTAACTTGGCTTAGCGACTGCCATCTATCGACGGTTGCCGGCACCAACTGCTTAACGTGCCTTGTGAAGCACGGAACCGCTTGGAAAAATGCCACTAGCGTCAGTCATAGACGGTGACCCATCCATGGACTGTTGCTTAACCTTGGTGATCGTTTAAGATCACACAGGCTGCCCAGGCTACGAGCGATTCTATTATCGATATCTATTTCTCTACCTACCACCATGGAATACAGGCATGAATATATGAATGATTGTTTTGTTGTTCCGAACGATTTCGGCCATGGCGACCACTTTGACCCCTAATCAGAGATGTGGCGCTGGTGCGCTCGAAGATGGCTTATGTAGCCTATCTTCGCGGCGAAACTCCGTGCACACTGAGGGCATGTGAGAATGCCGTTCTCATAATTATAAGTTATGGCAGCAGGTGGGCGAGCCTTTAACTGGTCGCGTTTGGTATCCAGGTCAGCTTTACGCTGACCCTCAAACTCGCGTACTTGGCTGTTCACCATCCTGCGCCATTCTGTCCGCTGTGCTGCCAAACGTTCCCAGCGGGAGGGCTCTATGTTGCATCTGTTCATGTGTCACTTTTGGACGTCCTTGTACCGGAGGACGGGACCGCCATGATTCCGCTTTCCCTCCTCTAGTTTAGAATAGAAGATGCGCTTCGCCACTTTTTCCTCCGCCATACGAGATACGTGACCGCACCACCGAAGCTGTCGACGCATTAAATAGGCCTCAATGCCACCAACATTGGCTCGTCGCATAACTTCGGTATTTCGCACTCTATCAGACCATCTGATCTTCATTATGGTACGGAGGCATTTAAGTGGAAGCGATCCAGAGTGCGAATGTGGCGGCGGTATACACACCATGTCTCAGAGGAGTATAAGAGGTTTGGCAGCACGATTGCCATATATATCGAAATCTTAGTGGCCAACTTAAGGTCATGAGAGCAGAAGACCTTGGAACATAACTTGCCGAATGCTGCATCTGCGGCACCGACCCTGCTATTGATCTCAGCATCAATCATCAGGTCACACTTGGATGTTACAGTGTTCCCCAGATAGCGGAATGTATCCACCTGCTTCAGCACATCCTGACCAAGTTTTATGGCCAGTGTCTCGTGACCGTGTATGTCCAGGGACATCACCTCCGTCTTATTGACACTGATCTTCAGGCCGAACTTACGGCAGGCTTGGTGTAATGCGGACATTAGCTGTTGCAGGCCGTCTGGGGATTCTGCTACGAAGCACAGGTCATCAGCATACATGATCTCGGTGATCAGTGCGTGTGAGACTTTAGTGCGAGCCTTAAGTCTAGCCAAGTTGAAAAGGCTGCCGTCTGTGCGGAAGCGGATGCGAACTCCTTGAGAAACAGTTTGTAAGACTTCTCTAACTACCACCGCAAAGTATAAGGCGAACAGAGTAGGTGCTAAAACGCAACCTTGCTTCACCCCACAGGTAACGGGGAAGAAGTCTGTCTGATCGCCGTCTACGGCAACGCAGCATTGCATGTCGTCATGCAGGAGTCTAAGCAGTCTCACAAACCTTCCCGTGCACCCAAGCTTACCTAGCACCAACCATAGAGCTTCCCGAGGCACGCTGTCAAAAGCCATCTCTAGGTCAACAAAGCAAAGATACAGCTGACGACCCTGTTCTCTGCTCTTTTCTTGCAGTTGACGCACAGAGAATATAGCTTCGCATGTGCCTCGATCCGGTCGGAAGCCAAACTGGGTTTCTGGCAGAATATTTTCGGACAAGTTCTTTAGGCGGTTTAAGAGAACTCTAGCAAAGACCTTTCCGGGGGCTGAAAGAAGCGAAATTCCACGATAAGCGTTGCAGTCAGATCGGTCACCTTTGTTCTTGTAGAGAGCACTTGTGCGCGATACTTTAAAGGTATCCGGAACGCGCTTCTGCTCCCACATGCGAACAAATAGTTCCCAGACCAGCGTATGCAACTCCTCCCCGCCGTATTTTATCAGCTCTCCCGGTATGAGGTCAATACCAACCGTCCTTTTGTTTTGTTGCTGCCTGATGGCAGTAACAACCTCGTCACGCAATAGAGGCTCATCCCGCTCAAAGGCAAGAGGGAGCTGAGGCATTAAGCGGATAGCTTCTAGATCAGCTGATCGATCCACATTTAGCAGAGTATTGAAGTGCTCCGCCCAGCGCTTTAGTACATCGTCCTTGTTCGTCAACAGGTGACTACCGTCTAGAGACCTTAAAGGTACCCTCACGTGGTAGGATGTACCAATCAGCTTACGCACCTCACTGTAAAATTCTCCCAGCTGGTTTGTGTCAGTGAGCCATTGCATGTGTCTAGCTTTGTCCTGCCACCACTTGTCTTTCATATGACGAGACAGCTGGCGCAATTCGAGGTCACTAGCTTTAACAGCAACAACCGCAACGCTTCCTCTTTGCCTTCTGTGCTGTCGCAGGAGATCTCGGTGTTTATCGAATGCTGCCCTTAGGGTTTCATCACTTCCATCAAACCAGTCTTCGTTGCGACGGAACTTTTTACCCAGTGCAGTTGAAGCGGTATCTATGATATGAGATGACAAAGTTCCCCAGGCAGCATCAACATCACCTACCTCATTAACGGGCAACAGCTTTTCAGACAGGGCTTCAGCGTATTTCTCCCTGACCGCGCGATCTTTTAGCTTATCCACGTCCAAAGACGCAAGCTTTTTTATAGAGGATCTACGCGGACGACGGAGGCGTATTCGCAGCTTAGTGACAATAAGTTGGTGGTCAGACCAACAGTGACCTAGTACAAGTCACCCGCGTTATGCGCACCACGCATAACGCGGGTGACTTGTACTAGGCTGAAATCTTTTTGCCTCACGATTGCATAGTCAATCAAATGCCAATGCTTGGATCTTGAGTGCATCCATGTTGTTTTGTACTTGGCGGCAAGTCTAAACATAGTGTTCGTAATTGCCAGACCGTATTGAGCATAAAGACTGAGCAGTAACTGACCATTGCTGTTCATATTTCCAACTCCATGTCTACCCAGAACTCCAGGCCAAGCCTCGTAGTCCCGACCAACCCTGGCATTGAAATCGCCCAGTAATAAAACCTGCTCTTTGGCGTTTATGCTATCGAGTCAATGAGTCAATTCCTCATAGAACTTGTCCTTGATGTCATCAGAATTGTCTAGCGTTGGAGCATAAACACTGATGACATTAAGGTTGTCTTTGTCCAGGTGAAGGCGCAGTGTGGTAACGCGGTCTGATATATATGTACAGGGTACTCCTGTAAACGCTTTGCTAAGTGATTCTTGATGGCAAATCCCACACCTGATCGACGAGCTTCGGAGGCAGCGGTACCTTTCCAGAAGAAAGTGTAGCCGCCACCTACTTCCACCAGCTCTCCTTCATCGGGTAGATGCGTTTCGATGAGCGCAGCCACATCCACGTTAGGACTTTTTTGCGGGTAGGCAGGGAAAGTGTAGACATCTCCGAAACTGTAGCTCTGGTGTATTTATTTCATTTTATTGTAATTAAAGGAAATTAAATTGTGAATTGTTAGAATTTAATATGAGAAACTGACCTGTGCCTGCTGACATTATTTTTCTCTCACAAAGTTTCATCCATTGCATAACAAGAGATCACTACTATCATGGACACTTTCACCGAACTAAATAAAAAGCTGGAGGACCTTGCTGAGGTATTCCAATCTCGGATGAACAGGTTTGAGAAGTGCGCAGCATAATCGACTTCTGCCTCTAAGTCTGCCACACCTGCTAGTATTGAGAAGCTTAATGAGGACTATGTGGCCTTCAAGGAGTTTGTGGTGTCGACACTGTCTGCATTAAAACTCCAGGTGGAGCTTCTCAGAGTCGCTCAAGATCGTCAGGAAACCCACTCTCGGAGGAAAGTATTGTTACTACATGGTTTGCCTGAAGAGAGTGAGGAGGATGTTCATAAGAGAGTCCTCCGGGTATTAGGTGAGCAGATGAAGATTGCTGTCTCTGACTCCTCCGCTCTGGAAGCTTGCCATCGACTCGGCTTCCTCAAAGGCCAAGCCGGCAAGCAAAATCGGCCGGTGCTTCTGCGCTTCACTACACTCCGGCTGCGGGAAGAGGTGTGGAACGCTAAGACTTCACTAAAGGGCTCCTCAATGTCTGTCTCTGAATTCCTCACAAGATGCAGACAAGAAGTGTACTCGGCTGGTAGGAAGCACTTTGGCATGACTAGTTGCTGGTCTATGGATGGAGTTGTAGTTGTCCTGTGCCCTGACAAGAGCCGCAAGAAAATCACTTCCATGGCGGATTTGCAGACACTTATCAAAAAGTTCCCTTTGTCTACGATTGCTGCGACTCGAAAGGGAGAGAGGTCTGCTACTAGTGCACCTAAAACGCGCCGAGCAGTCGCCGTTGCTGCCGCTGCCGCAAGCAAACCCCGTGTGTAACATACGCCCAGAAGAAGGACGGCCGCTAAGGAAAAACCTGCACCCAAGCAGCGTGAGAAGCGCCTGATTAGCAAGAAGTAGCTTCTAGTAACTTCTATTCGCTCCGTAGTCTTTTTTAGGGTAGCTTAAAGTTCGATATTTTCATTGTCATTCATATTACACAGTTTTGAGCTGTCATCCCATCTGACACATCACAGAGTAATTGATACTTTGAAATGTTTATTCGAGCCGAACATAGACTAATGCACTTGGCACATTCACACTACTGCGCGCTTGCGCGGCTCATGCCCGAAGTAACGCACATACTTATGCTTTTAATTTGCTTTGCCTTTTACGTTTACGTTACTGACATTGTGATATTCTGTTGTTTTCGAAGGCTTAATTTAATTTAGGTTGATGTTTAGTTATTCATAATACGCTGTTCTCGCTTAGTAAATAATAATGCCAGCCAAGGTATAGTGTTGAGGTATACTGTTAAGGTTACGCATAAGTATAATAATTAAATTAGACTTCATATATTTTTTATATATTCTATTATTTAACTGGTGTAGTTTATTATATAGCTATATTATTTATGTCTGATAACATATCTATTGATTTTGACTTCTTCTCGTGCTCGTCTTCGGAAAACTCTTTTGAAAGTGCAAACAGTGGGGACGACTCGCTGCTTGCTGACGGCAGTGACGCTCCGCTTCACACTAAGCTGCAGTCTGTGTTTCCTTCTAAATCTCCCAATCTGAATCTAGTACACATAAACGCACAAAGTATTCATGCTCATTATACAGATTTTCTAACTTCCTTTAACAACCAGCAGATAGACGGCATATTTGTATCGGAATCTTGGCTTAGCCCCTCCCTGTCTTCTACCCTTTACCCACTGCATGGCTTCAGACTTTTTAGGAATGATAGGTCTGGTGCCACTGGCGGTGGAGTTTGCCTTTATTTACGTAGTGGTATCTCCTGTAGGATTATAAGCCAAAGTGAGTGCCCTCAGCCCTACAAAAGCAGCTTTGAGTATTTATTTCTTGAGATCACTTTACACCACTCCAAAATTCTGCTTGGGGTAACTTACAGTCCGTCTTCCAACGTTAGCTACTTCAACGAATTTGAGTCTATCTTAACAGACTTTAGGCCTCTCTACGAACAAATTATTATCATGGGAGATTTTAATACATGTCTTTTGTCGGGCAACAACCGCAGTAAAAAATTAAAATCGCTACTCTCGGCTTTGGACCTTCACATTCTTCCACTTTCGGCTACACACCACCCTCCAAATAGTTGTCCTACTCTGCTTGATTTAATTATTGTTTCGAAACCATCTTCCGTATGCTCCCATGGACAAACATCAGCACCGTTTTCTTATTATGACTTGCTTCACCTTTCTTATAAATGTAGACCTCCTAAACGGCGCAGCAAGGTGATATTGCAGCGCAATTTCAAGGACATGGATGTTGATCGTTTGAAGGAAGATCTGAGAAGCCTCGACTGGGCTGTTATTCTGAATGCAGTGACCGTCGATGAAAAGGTTGAGCTGTTTGTTTCTTTTCTAACACGCATTTACGACGTACATGCTCCCTTTAGGCAAGTTCGTGTCAAGCATTCCCCTGCTCCGTGGCTCACCCCGGCAATAAGAGACCTTATGGCGAAACGGGACCGTGCCAAGCAACGCTTTCGAAAGAGTCAGTCCGAAGAAAAGATGGTTACGTACAAATCTCTCCGCAACCGTTGTAACCGTCTATGCAGGGACGCTAAGCGACAACATATTCATTCCACAATTGAACAACTTCCTCCTCCGCAGGTGTGGAAGTTTTTGAGATCGCTGGGCATAGGGAATATCTCCGAACCACTGCTACACACTATTGACATTAACGCACTTAATAAACATTTTTCTATTCCACCAGTCTTACTCGACTCCTTGACAAAATCATCCTCGATTACTAGACTCTCACACAAAAACTTGCCCGACTGTGACCCGTTTGTTTTTCGCGATATTACTGAAGGTAGTGTAGAAAAAACCTTACTCTCCATTACTACTAAAGCTGTTGGTAGCGACGGCCTGAGTCGAGATATGCTGCTTCCAGTACTGGTTGACATTGTGCCCATTGTTACCCATATTTGTAACTTCTCTATTTCCAGCAAAGTCTTTCATCTGCCTGGAAAAAAGCACAAGTGATTCCCCTACCTAAAGTCTCCAATCTCAGCTCTTTTTCTCAATATCGCCCTATTTCCATCCTACCCATCCTCTCCAAAGTTATTGAACACGAAGTGCAGACTCAACTTTACTCCTTTCTCCATAAAAATTCCTTGCTTAGTCCCTTCCAGTCCGGCTTCCGTCCTTCTCACAGCACGGTGACCGCTCTTTTGAAAGTCACCGATGACATTCGCCTTGCTATGGACAATAAACATTTGACATTACTTACCCTACTTGACTTTAGCAGTGCGTTCAATTCCGTTGATTTCGATATCTTACTAGGAATTCTTCGTTCTTGCAATATCTCTGCACCTGCGTTGGAGTGGTTCCGTTCATATCTTCGCGGTCGAATGCAAAGTATTCGTGTTGACGAGACATCCTCAGACTGGTGCGAGTTGGCAGCGGGTGTGCCTCAGGGTGGGGTTCTCTCACCGTTACTGTTCTCAATCTTTATCAATGAGATCACCCATGCACTCTCGTCCAACTTTCATTTGTATGCGGATGATCTGCAAATTTATACTCATTTCGATGCGGGGGCTGACCCCACTAACCCAGGTGCCAAGTATGAGAACGCTGTAAGGTCGTTTGCTAAAATTAACGATGATTTGTTGGCTGTTCGGGATTGGGCACGTGACTTTGGTCTTGTGGTCAACCCCCTAAAGTCTCAGGCGATCGTTATTGGTAGCAGACGCCTGCGAGATAGCTTCCTACAGCTGAGGGTACCCTCATTAGTTTACGACCATGTCGCTATCCCTTTTGCAGAAAGGGTAAGGAACCTCGGTCTTCTTATGGACTGTAATTTGTCCTGGCAGGTTCAGGTAAATGATATTAGCCGACGCATCCACTTTTCCTTCCACTCACTTAAACGTCTCCAAAATTTCTTACCTTTTAAAACAAAACTGATGCTTGCTCAGTCTCTCCTCTTACCTCTTCTAGATTATGCGGATGTTTGTTTCATGGATGCTACGGAAGTTCTCGTGAATAAACTCGAGCGTCTCCAGAATCTTGCCATCAGGTACATTTTCGGCTTGAGGAAATATGACCACGTGTCAGACTTCCGACGCCAGTTGAATTGGCTCCCTATCAGATTGCGTCGCAACCTGCATATGCTGACTCTTCTCTTTTGTGTGCTGAAAAATCCCAATGCTCCGATGTACCTGCGGGAGAGATTCTCACTTCTGCCTCCGCGTACCAGACCACAGAGAGCGTGTGATACTAGAACATTGCAAGTCCCAGTCTGCAACACTGAGTTCTACTTCAACGCGTTCTCTGTGCGCTCTGCTCGCCAGTGGAACTCTCTGCCGAAAGCGATCAGGGATTGTCCAACTGTGTCACAGTTCCGAAGCAAACTGAAAGAGCACTATATCTCTAACCTAAAATAATTTTATTGTATTCATATAACTTTATAATAGTAGTCTGTGTAATATATTCGTATGTATGTTTATTATTGTATAGTTTAGTATTATATAATTTTGTGCTAACGTTAGATATATATTTCTGGCGTTCTTATATCTATGTAGGCATTTATGTAAGTTGTATGTATATTTGTAAGTAGTTTATTGTTATTATTATTTTTATACCTACTTAAGAGTTGTTATCCACTTCATCTGCCCTACCCCACTCTCTTTTTTAACATTCCAAAATTTCTAGGCTGGCTGGAAGAAATTTCTTTAGAAATAAGTCCGCCTTTGCACATTGTTTTTATCACAAACCTGTTATTTAAGTCATATTATGTATTTTCTTTTGTGCAATAAAGTGTAACAACAACAACAACAACAACAACGGAGACCGTTACGACTGGAGAAAGACTCAGACGGATGGTACAGTATCACGGTGAGAAAGTTACAAGGAGTCGGTACTTTCTCACACTCCCATAATCGCCTTTTACGATACCCACGGGAAGATATGGGGTGGTGCTATTCTAATCTGCCGGCACCACACGGCGGAAAACATTGCCCGTTTGAAAATCATGCGGGTTTAAACTCGTACTTGTAAACAGATAATCATCATCAGCATCAACCCATTATGTCCCCACGAAGGCGACGACTTTCTTCCCTAAAGAAGGTATAGGCCTACTCCACTACAGGGGCCTAAGAATTCATGTTTTCCTTGCTTTAGTTTTTAAAACCTAGTGTTTGAAACGTTTTAAACTAAATTATAGCTAAATTGTAGTTTCTTTTATTCACGCCCCTAGATGAAAACCCCACTAAGTTACTTTATCTCCCATAACGATACCTTCAACTTGAAGAAGACGTTATGGGAGTTATATTGTCCGGTCCGGTATAAGGTCAGGAAGTCGAAAACGTAGCTAACTAAAGGAGAACCGGCAAACATGTATGGAGGCTGGTCCAAGAACCAATAACGACGTGACATATGTCATTAGAAAGGTTTTTTAATAATATTACAATAGTTACTATGGGAGTTCACTTCAAATAATTGTGTGAAAAAAGTTATAGCGATATAAACAATATTTTTTTATAGACGATTTTTAAGCAATAAAAATAATTATTTCGTATTCGATGACATTATAGTGCAAGTTAAAACATGTTTATGAGTATTGCTGGGGATGCAGAGTGCAGAGTGATGATCAATCTCTATCAGAACGTAAAATAAAAATAGTTTTGATAAAATATACCTAGTTTTTCTAAAACCAAATAAGATAAGATAAAACCAAAGTCATGATCAATGGTCACATTTATCCAATACCGGTCATCGTACATGGTCACCTTCTCGAAATTGTTTCCAAATACACTTCATCATCATCATCATCGGCCTATGGTTGTCCACTGCTGGACATAGGTCTCTCCTATTGAACGCCACTGAGCACGGTCCACGGCTACTCTCATTCAGCTCTTGCAGGCCGCCCTGCGAAGATCATCGCTCCACCGAGTCTGAGGACGTCCTACACTAAGTTTACCGATCCGCGGTCTCCACACAAAAACTCGTCTACCCTATCGGTTATCAGTTCTTCGGGTGATATGGCCGGCCCACTGCCACTTACGAATACACTTAACTCGGGCAGCGTTTGGGATCTAGCTGGGCTGGGCAGCGTTTGGGAAACTACGCCGAGTCTTCTCGTCATGCTTGAAAACAAAAGTTTTCAATCAGTGTGTCCTACCTGTCGTGACCTACGGAATCGAGACATGGACACTCACGAAAGGGTTGGTCCACCAGTTCAAAGTCGCTCAGCGAACTATGGAGAAAGTTATGCTCGGAGTTTCTCTGTAGGATAGGATTCGTAACGAATACATCCGACAGAGAACCAAAGAAATCTTCTTCAGCTTGGTAATTTTCTGAGCTATATCAGCTCAGAGAATTAGCAAGCTGAATTGACAGTGGGCTGGCTGGCCATATTTCGCGAAGAACCGACAACCGCTGGGGTAAACGTGCTCTTGAGTGGAGACCGCGACTCGGAAAACGTAGTCTAGGACGCCCTCCGACCTCCCTCTGACGATCTGCGAAAAACGACAGGCAGATGCTGAATGCGGCAATTGGAACACTGGGCGCTATTCGCTATTCGACTCGCCACACACGGTTGACGCCGGTGGCCGCCACACGCTACAATCGTCGCTGCTCGCTTCTTGTGGCCCCCACCGGTCATTAACGCCGACACAAAACGCCGCCACACACCACTCGCGCGATTCCGCACCCCTCTTTCCCTTACCTCAGTTAACCAGTTTGAATCGACGGCAACGCCACGTAGTCTGTTGTACATTTAAATAAATGTGAATGTAGAATTATTTATATCAGATAATAATTGCAATTTTATCCAAATAAATAAAAAAGTGTCGGCCACCGGCCACAAGTGGCCGCTTCTAGGTTTTTATGGCGGCGTTCGTGGCTGTGGCGAGTGGCTCGTGTGCGGCGACATTTAGCTCGCCTTATCGGGAAGTTCTACTTAATAATAATTATAAGGCTTCATTAGTTTTAGTTATCATATCATTGTTGTTATTATTATCAATGTGAGTAACAAATAACGGTTTCTTATGCTTAGATAAACAAAGGTAAAACAGATAATGATACTCGTATCGAGTCTAATATAGGTAAATACCATTTTCAATAGGTAGTAAGCAACAATACTCCAATAACAAGCCTAGGGTCAACGGAAAAGCAAACAAAGTCCAATACCAAAGTCTGGTCAAAAATAGTCATGGCAATCGAGAACACAAAGAAATTCACTTGTAACGTAGTTACTCACAAAGCGACTGCCAATGCCGTTAAAAAGTGATTATATAATTGCTATAACTTTTTTCACACAGTGTTTTGAACCGAGCTCCCATAGTAACTATTGTAGAATATAGAAATACCTTTCTAATGAGATAAGTCGCGTGGTTATTGGTATCAAGGACCGTTTTGTCTGGTCCTCCACACATACTATTTCGACTTAGTGGGGTTTTCATCTAGGGGTGTGTTTTGAGCACAACAAAAACCTGCAGAGTGTACATCGCGATAAGCAATCTATAGCAATAGCTAATGAATCGCACGTCAAAATCATCCGCGCCCCGCTGGAAAACACTCCGGTCGAAATTAATTTCGCCCAAACCAGCCAGTTGCATTGTTGCCGCGGCGTTTTTGTTTACCGCGACTCTGTACGTGGCCACAGAAGCTTCCTCATAGGGCTGGGATGTTTGGGCGCACTGATTTTGATGGGTCATATTGTGAGCGAGCTATCGCTCGTAGCCTGGGCTGCCTGAGTGATCTTAAAAACGATCACTAAGGTTAAGCAACATACGGCGCGTTCAGTCCATGGATGGGTCACAATCTATGACTAACGCTAGTGGCATTTTTCCGAGCGGTTCCGTGCTTCGCAAGGCACGTTAAGCAGTTGGTGCCGGCAGCCGTCGATAGATGGCAGTCGTTAAGCCAAGTAAGAGGACCAAGGGCGGCTTGAAAATTTCTGACAGTAAGACCAGCCACTAATCTTACAAGCCTCCACCAATCCGGACTTGGCCCCCGTGGTGGAGTATGGCCTATACCTTCCTCGGGGAAGAGACCCGTGCCCCTTGGTGGGGACATAATGGGTTGATGATTATTGTGAGCGAGCAAAAAATTGGGGGAAATGTAGTTTTATTTTATTTTCTGGTAATACATATGCTATGGATAGAATTTTGTATGTACTTATATAAATATCATCATCATCATAATCATCATCATCAACCCATCATGTCCCCACCAAGGGGCACGGGTCTCTTCCCTGAGGAAGGTATAGGCCATACTCCACCACACATTATTATATATTATTTCCTAAATATGATCTATGTAATTAGTATGTACTTATGTAAATATCTCGTATGTATTTTTATAGTACAAACTTAAGTTATCTTTCAGTCAGAAGCTTGTTTGGAAGAGATCGCTTTAAGCGAACGTGAAGCTTTTCATGTACGCTTATAGTGTATGGTGTGCCATAAAAAGTATTAATCTAATCTAATCTAATAGCCATTTCGATATATTTTTATTATTCAAAACTTTAAGTTAAATTTTAAATTTACTTACTCGTGTTCGCGATTATGCTATAAAACTTAAACAAGTAAAAGCTCAAAATATTTTACGTTTGCTTTTGTGGCAATGTGAATAAATGCTTTCTTTTTAAAAATCCTAAAAATAATGTCACCTTTATCTAGCTATTATAGATAGAAAATTGAAAAGTTTCGCTCAAACAAAGTCATTCTGTCACTCCCTGTGACCGCAACAATCTACGGTTAAAGATTAATGGTGATCCACGTGGCGACACTAGTCGTATTGGGTTATAAATCACCAGGTAAGCCTGCGTTTGCCCACCGCAATTCGTTTGATAGACTTTGTAGTACAATGGTACAGTCGCGAAATCCTTTGACATAATTTGAGAAAAGGCCGTCTTTTTTTCCACTACAAATTCGACCCAAAGGTAGCGGCTATCAATAAGAATAATAACTGTCACACAACGTAATCACTTGACATGGTCCCAAACTAGGATACCCTGTGCTATAGTAACCAGGCAAGGACATTAAAAATATAGAAAAACACGCAAACTGAGGACATTTCGTATAAAAAATTACTCCCAAAAAAATACAAATTGCACTTGTTTTTTTTATGTAGGCAAAGACTATCTTTTTAATAATAGACTGATGACGTGAAAAATACAAAAAAATATTAAAAATAGACAAAGGATGAATAAGACTCAAAAATACCGAAATTGTCTTAAAATGGTTATAAAATGTAAGTAGCATGGCCCATTGCGAAGTTTGAGGATGTCTAATTCAGCGGTAGTCGCTCAAACGTCTCAAAAAAGTCTCTTTTAAAACATCTAAATATTGTGCAATTTAGCGTAAGCCATTCAAAATAAAAAACCTTAATATAATCACACATTTTCCCCAAACCACAGAACAGATTGTTGGCGAAGTGCTCTATTTATAGACATCACTATAACTTATACCTATAATATAAGTTACAGATAGCAATGTTTGATACATAAGCCACCTATATTTAAATTTATTCAGCTTCAGTCCATCCGGAAACAAACCGTTGACAGAAATTGCGAAAATACCGACGCAACACCGTTGATCAAATCGCTTAGTCGTTTACATTAAGACAAAAGCCGAACAAATAATATATTAATTATTTCATTAAAATATTGTGGCTTCTTGTACTCATGTATCTTAATTGGATTTCAGATTTGTGTGAAGTTTGTTAACTGCTATTGTTATTTAATTACATTTTCGGAACAACAATTCGTTAGTACAAACTTCTGTTGTTGGTAAGATTCATTTCATACGCTAAAGGCGATGCCACACGGGCGTTGCGGCTGCACTGCGTCATCGCAGCGCATTGATTTCAACGAGCGCTGCGTTGGCATCGCGTCGCGTCAAAGCGGCGATCTTCATATAAACAACATAAATACTGCGCTGCCGCTGTGTCTTTTCAACGCAGCGCCCTTCGCCTCTTCTCTCTCTTTGTGCGATACATTGCCGTCAATGTCGGCATGTCGTTCAAATTTATACGTAAAATGACGGAGCGTCACCGCTCAGTCGGCGCAGCGTTAACGCAACGCACATCTGGCATCTCTCTAACGGTGATGGGACACATCGTGAGGAAACCCGCGGCTTGGTTGGCTACGCACGTATTGATTGACTTGTCTTTCCTGTTGGCTAGCCCGACAAATGGTACTTATAGGTGCTGGACAACATTGCTCCATGTAAAAAAACAATGTCCAAGGCATTGCACCGTTCCGAGTGATCCCTCCACATTATCTAGTATGAGAGGAGGTGCAAGGTTTATACACTCATGCTATATCCCGAATGGGAAGACAGTGATCGGGCTTATCTAATAAACGCGACAGTTTTTTTTGGTTTAATAAAGATTATCATTGACAAAATCGTCGGCTTAGGAACACAAAGTCTATTTTAATATAAATTATTTTCTCGTTTTCCCGTTGTCTTATTATTATTACCTGTAATCGGGGTGTACATAAAAATGATATAGCATGTAAGCAAAATTATATAATGTATAATGTACTATCTTGTTGGAGGATCTAATAAAAAAAAAATTAAAAAAATATGTCTTTTTAATTGGACTTAATGTTTATAATGGGACAGCGAGAAAACATGCAGCAACTTATCTACTGTGTGAAAAAATTGTCATTGTGGTAAATAAACTTTTTAGTCATTTTGGGAATATGTATAGACGCCCAATATATTCCCAATATGACTAAAAAGTTCATTTCCCTAAGCCGTTCTACCACAGTTGAAGATTAATATTTAGTGTAAAATTTACGACGTCACACTTTTAAGCCAAAAGATCCGTAACACCTACGTTGATTTGATATCTATTGCAGCCAACAAAAATTTCAAGAAAAAATCACTGCAAAAAAAATCCTCAACAAATTAACATGCACTTAAAAGGTAAAAAAAATTGTCAAATTGAGAACCTGCCCCGTTTTTTATACATACATAAGCTCACGCCTGTATCGCAAAGGGGTTGGCAGAGACCAGCGACTGCCACCTGGCACGATCCTGACAAATATCCTGACAAATAACTTTCGCTTCATTGACATTCATTAGTTGTTGCATGCATGCACGTCAGTTAAAAAACGAAATCAGAGTGGAAACTGTTAACAATGTTTTCTCAAACATACTTGGAAATTTGAGCATTATTTCGATAACCTTCTTCGACATAAATCGAAATTGCTGTACTGGCCAATTACAAGCGAGCAGCGGCCGGAAAAAGTTCTATGAAAATTCATAATGACAACCAAGGAGGTAACTTATCATAGGTTTTATTTAAATTTCGAACTGGCTTGCGATAGAAAGTTGGAATAGTAGGTATTCCAGCTTTCTATCGCAAGCCAGTTCGAAATTTAAATTAAACCTATCATAAGTTACATCCTATTGCAAAAAAAGGAATACTTTAACGCGGCAAAACTATCGTTGTTCGTTCGTGTTTCGTCTGATTTTGAAAGTTTATTGAATTTAACAGAATGAGTTCATAGTTTTAATTTTCGCGCATTATTTGAGAAAAATCATATACAAGCCTTGGCCACAACTAGGCATTGATGGATTCACGTGTGCCTCGGCTTCGCCTCGGTCCACATTTCCACGTTCGTCCATCAATGCCTCTTGTGCTGGCCGCTGCAGTAATGTAATCTGTAGAAGTGACGACATTGGTACAGTAGGGGCGGGCTGGGCACGAAAATCCATAACCGATTATGCAGTCAGGCTTTAGCTCGCCCATAAAACCCCGGGTTTAAGCCCGGTTTAGCCGGCGCCGTCGACGTTAACACCTTCATTCTGCCTTTTTAATTTAATTTATACAATTTCGCCGTAATCGTAAAGGAGAATTAATTCTAATTGTTAGGAAAAGTCGGACGGCCGGTGCTGCTTCTTAACGTTAAGGTGTGGGTTTTTGACGACACGTGGGCTTTGAGTCGTCGAGTTGCATTTAGAGTGTGTAGAAAAGAATAAAAAATCTTTATTTGGCACTCATACAGTTATTAAGTACAGTGGATAATTAGTATACGCTAAAATTAATAAAGTAGAATCGCTCGTAGCCCCGGCTGCCTGAGTGATCTTAAACGATCACGAAGGTTAAGCAACATAGCGCTCGTTCAGTGCATGGGTGACCGTCTATGACTCAAGCTAGTGGCATTTAATTCCGAGCCGTTCCGTGCTTGGCAAGGCACGTTAAGCAATTGGTGCCGGCTGCCGTCGATAGATGGCAGTCGTTAAGTCAAGTTAGAGGCCTTAGGGCGGATTGTAAGCTTCTGACAGTAAGACCAGCCACTAGTCTTACAAGCATTCACCCATCCGGACTTGGCCCCTGTGGTGGATTATGGCTTGATGATGATGATTGATATAAAACAGCTTATAATCGTATCACTTTGGGCTACTGGGTGGGCACAAGAGTCTCTGTTTGAGAAGGACTGTTTTATGTTTGTGTTTCTCCTCGTGTACAATAAAGGATGATCTTATCTTGTAATAATAAACATAATGCAACCCCGAAACGCCCCACTGTGGTACATAGGCCTTCTCTCAGAGAGATAGAGAGAGAGAGAGAGAGAGAAAGAGAGTGGGTTTAATCGCCACGCATGCCCACCGTGGATTGGCGATTGGCGATTTCAAGGTTTGCCCACAATGTTTTTCTTCACAGTTAGCGAAAGGTATCTATAACTTTACTGACATACTATTCATATACTCTATCCTAGATAGGTATCTGCAGGAAAAAAGTATGTTTTTCACTTAACTGGCATTTCATTACCCTTTTCAGTGGCGTGAGCTGAATTTAATAGGACAATGCCCAAAGCAGGCTAATGATGGCCGCTAGAGTGCCTAAGTAAACATGTGCCGCAACTTTTATTAAGATAATCGAGTTACGGCAGGATAAAGCTTGTCACATACAGCATAAAGTGCACAAAAAAGAAAATCTAAACGTTTTATATTTATAAATAAACGTCTTTAAAATTCTGGTATAGGCTGATTAATATTTTTATTTGTTGAGAGTAACAAAAAAAATATATTAATCACATATAATCCAATCATAAATCATAAAACAATTTTAGGGGATTTGAACTAAAACAAAATTATTTTTCCAAAAAACCAGATTAATTCCTTTGCGATGGCGTCGCCACTTTAATCAAGATAGCGTTTTAGCTGCTTATTTTAAAATATCTAGAACTGGACCTACGTTTTGCCGAGTTTATTAGGTCCCAAACGTGACAAGTGGCAAGCCTGTCGCCGTTATCCGGGCACAATTTATCAGCGAATGGTGTTGCTGTACAAACAACCCCCTCTGCCTCTGCCTACCCCTTCGGGGATAACGGGCGTGAGTTTATTATTATTATTATTTTATTTTAAAATATAATTATTAGTCGCTTTTTTAAAATAAATACCGGAAATAATTTAAAATTACCACTCTCTAGGCCTTCAATAAACACCAGATTCGTTAAATAGCCTATTATAACAGCACTTTAATTAATAAATACGTTCCAGCCAACCTAAATCCTTAAAATAAAAAAATGGAATAAACGGCAAACGGAATATTCTTTATTGCACACAAGAAACAAAATTAAACTTACAATTAAAAATATTATAATAGACAATGGGCGGTTTTATCTAAAAAAAAGGAAATAAAAAAAAAACCATCTTTAATCTTGATTATAAAAACACAATTCCTTAAAACACGAGAGCCTGTGTCCTACAGTGGACCGTATATAGGCTGATTACGTCTGTAAGCGAAAGACATATATTTATACTCTGTGGAGTATCGTGGAAGATAAAGGGTAAAGTTAGACGATCTTATTTATAATTAAGATCGTTTAACTTTATCCTCTTTGTTGGTTCCACAAAGGATTCAAACTTTACTCCACACATAATTCGGTAAATTTTAATTATCCGAGCCCCAAGACTTATCTTGATGTGTGTGTTCGGCCGAAAGGTTGACAAATAAGGGCCAGATGTCGGCAACCTTTCGGGACGCATACTAATTAATTGGTCAAACAGGATTAATTAAAATATTACTGCGACATGTGTAGCGAACGAGAAAATGGAACGCTGAAATATACATAATTTATTTATCTTCAAAAATGTTAATGAGCAAAGCTTGGGTTCGATTTTGGATAAATATTGTTCTATTTTTACATTTCAATGCGAGCCTTTTCTACAAGAATGGTAAGATAAAATAACATCCATAGAACATAATCACTTGTCCTCGTCCCAAACTAGAATACACTGCAATGATACTAATAACATATTACGTAGCCAATTAAATCACGAGTTGTAAAAAATATGTTTTCCGTCACAGTTTGTGAGCTAAGAGCATGGTTGCTTAATAAATCTCATCATTATCAACCCATTGTGTCCCCACCAAGGGGCACGTCTCTTCCCTGAGGAAGGTATAGGCCATACTCCACCACGGGGGCCAAGTCCGGATTGGTGGAGGCTTGTAAGACTAGTGGCTGATCTTACTGTCAGAAGTTTTCAAGCCGCCCTAAGGCCTCTGACTTGGCTTAACGACTGCCATCTATCGACGGCAGCCGGCACCAACTGCTTAACGTGCCTTGCGAAGCACGGAACCGCTCGGAAAAATGCCACCAGCGTTAGTCATAGATGATGACCCATCCATGGACTGAACGCGCCGTATGTTGCTTAACCTTAGTGATCGTTCAAGATCACTCAGGAAGCCCAGGCTACGAGCAATTCTGTCTAGATATTCAGATTAACAAATCTAATCTATCGGAATGTGTCCTACACCGTACACAATCTGAGTAGTCACTTCTTTTAATAATAGTTTTGCCTTCTTTTAATAACAATTACGATCTGTTTTAACACCGACTACTAACAACTAATTTGATGTCATATGATCATAATATATTTGTCATTAGATTATGAACTAATGATCCAGTGTAGATGTGAAAGGCGTTTGAAAAGGTAGTACAAAATTTTAGATAACTTCAAATTGTTCTCATGTCATTGTATGTTCAATCATTCCCATGTATTTTTTTAATAAAAAATAAATTGTGTAAAAACATGTTAGGTAATTAATTTGTATATAATTTCCATAATTGTAACATTTCTTAAGTAATTTGGTTTGTTAAAATTTCATAAAATGCATATAATACAAATGAAATCCCGTTAAAATATTTTACTTGATTACGGGACACAATTTAACACGTTCCCAGTCCCCATACAAGATCTTTGCTACTACCCATACGTCCAATAGATGTTGTGTTTTAGCATTAACTAATGCCCTAATACTTTCCCAAATATGCGTTCACAAATGAAAAATTTGTTAATTTTCCCGGAAAAACACGATGACTCCGTATGGAGTCATGGACGTATGAATGGAAATTCTCGTGACTCCGCTTAGAGTCAAGAACGTATGACGATAAAAATGTGTTTATTTTCAATAGCACCACCTACCAAACTTATAGTATTTTTAATATACCTTCATAGTAAATGACCACTAGTTTGTGAATAGTGCATTCTAACATTGGAAGATATTTCGTAACTTGTGTAACAAAAATTGGTAAAACCATTTCATGATACAGATATATAGCGAGTGCTGAAAAAACAGTGACTTGGAGCTGAGTTCCGAAGAAGAAGATGACATCGTATTTGATCGGGAATCTCCTACACCACTTCTACGTGAATGAACTGAAGACAAAATTCAATAGACTTGTTCTCAATCGCTATTTTAGATTCATATATTATTTACATCGAAGTCCGTAAAAACACTTGGTGGAAAAAATACTGTCTTAGCAGCTCATGAAGTAATTATAAAAAAATTGCTTAGTATAAAAAAAAATGTACTGACAGTCAACTTCTGGCGCTGCAGAGTCATCATCAGAAAGTAAACACATATTTGAGTCGATTGTAGTAGTGTAGTGTAGGATTCTACAATAAACTTGTAAAACTTCAAAACTTGCCTCAAAAGTGACAACTTTGTACCCAAAATTTAAAAAGTTTTCTATCACACTTGTTTTAATGCTATCCAGTGCTTTGTTTTTCAATAAATACAAAACTCATTTTTCAAAAATAGTTTAATTTATTATGCCACATAAAAAAAATTTGAAAAAAAAATTTCGTCGGGTTTTTGCCGTTTTCAATACTTTATTTTCTAACTCATACGCCCGTGGAAATACCTTTGCTCCAACTCGCACGCACACAAAATAAATTTACTTTATTCTACCTTCCAAATGTGACTCCGACTGGAGTCATGGATGTCCCAGTCAGTACTGTCTGTGACTCCATGTGGAGTCATTGGACTGGTAAGGCGTTAAAGTAGTTTTTCTTAAGTTAATTTTCTTTCACCCTTACCTCGCCAAACCGCGGATTTCCTTACAATATTTTTCCTTCTTACGAGTACTATCAACCTAATTGCTACAAATTAATAACGGAAATATACTGATATTAGCACAGAAGTAGCGTAACAGATATCCTCGTATGAAACAAGTCAACGATAAATGTACATTATATTATGATGTATAATGCACCGTTCAGAAGCTAGAATAGTATACAGACTTTCTAGAGAAGCGTTTACAACATTTCAAAGTAGGCATAGCAGACCTCAAAAGTAAAGTAAAATGGTTCAAAATGCGCCAAGAATTTGAACCAGATCTTCCTATTGAAGCGAGGATGAGTGAAATATTCTTACAACTTAATGAATATGAAACCGGCGATGAAAGTTGGAAGCTCGAATTACTTATTCAAGATTTAAATAACAAATTCACTTTGGTGAGTCGTAACTCTTAAAACTGATTTATCTTATCGCTTAGTTGTAACTACCTGGGTAGTACTCGTATAGATAAAATATAAGATAAGATTAGAATTTTCTTTATTGTACCAGGAAAACACATACAAAACATTATTAATATTCACATATTTTTAATTGTTTTTTTTTTCTTTAATTACTAAGATTATTTTATATTATCATCTTCTTACTGTTTTACAAAAACTTAAGACTAAATACAGAATAAACAATAATTTTTTGAATTAGCGTGTTTATTGAGAATTTATCTTTCAAAACATTGCTTAAGTGGTTATAAGGGAACATAGAATCGAACATGCAAACTTACATACAAACATGATGAACACTCTTTCGTGCAATGTCAAAATATCTTTGTAAGGGATAGCGTAAAATGGGTCGTTTCGAAATTTACGTTGAATTAAAATTAATAAACTTTCATCAGTCCAACATTTTTTGCAATTGTTTCTAAAAACAACTCGGCAATCAATGTAAAATTAATATTCCGTGTAACAGTGAAACTTTAACAATTTCACCTCACTAACACCCAACTAAACACATAATACAGGTATTACCAACCTTTTCAAAGGCAAACATGGCCTCAGGCATCCAATAACAGCACGTAATCTATAGAGAAGGCATTCTATGGGCTCCTAATAATTTATCCAATATTCCCCTCCGGAGTTTAAACAATGCCGGCACTAACAATTAGAGCCATACATCAAATGATTGGCCATTATTGTTTGACGTTTAACACGGCCCGATCGGGGTCGACTGTCGAACTCGCGTTTCGGGGCAAAAGGTTGACGATATATGGAATCGAATTGGATTTTCGAGTGATTTTGTTTGTAATAGCATTGAAGAAATTACTATGTCCGCGTAGGTGGAAAAGTGAATTGTTTGTCAATGAAATTTTTATGAAGTTACCTTTGTAATGTTTTTTTTGGATACGGTATTAAAAATTAATAACGAAGTCCTCATAGCGTTAGTCATACACAGTGACCCATCCATGCACTGAACGCGCCGTATGTTGCTTAACCTTAGTGATCGTTTAAGATCACTCAGGCGGCCGGGGCTACGAGCTATTTAAATTAATGTAAGTAATTAATTAGAACCGCACGTATCCCGGCTGGGGTCAAAACACCCCAGGTCCTGAATGTTTACATGTTTGTGACGTCGCTGTTTCCGGTTCCCACGACACAGGGTATCCTAGTGTGGGGCCACAAGCAATTGTATGTGTGTGTATGTAAATTTTTATGTTTATTTAAACACACTCAAACTCGATATTAAAATGGTTGCTCGACCTGCCCCATCCCCGGGCTGACCAGTCCGCCAGTAATAAAGGTCGGCACATGTCCCCGGACGCACCGCATACCAATTATTGGGACGTAATTGTTGCGCGCTAATCTCATAATTAAATTAGTCACGTTTTGGGGTTACGAATCCAACGATTTGGATTTTAGAATGTTTTGACGAGAAACGTTTTTGGTCTTAGGAGACTCACGGTGTTGCAACAGAAACAGAAGAAAAGTTATTATAGAATAAATTAGCGAAATAAAAGTTTTAGAATTCGCTGTAGTTTCCGCGCCTCTATTGTATGTATTAGGTAGCAGATCCATTTTGACAATGTAACGCGTTTTGAAACTACAATTAAAAAAATATTTATTAATTTTCTTCATTCATTTTCTCTAATAAATGAGGTATGTTTGGGCACGGGCCGCAGCCAAGTGCGTTTTTTTTAATTCCCTAAAAACTTTTGCACTTTTCTGCACGTATTCAAGATTACAGCTTTCTGTAGCTGAATATATGTGGACGGGTGGATGTTTATTTTTTTAAGATTTGCGTGTAAGGACTTCGGTATAGCGCCCGAAACAAAGGATAAACTACATGACAAAGGACACAATACCTAGGTCCAATTAGACAAAACTCCCAAATAGCAAATCCGAACTTTCTAATCACTGAAATTAATCAACCCTCAGACAAAGCTGGCCACCTGTCTTACTAGGCCACCGGAATTGCATACCCACCGCAATCGAGTTATTCGCAAATTGGGGCGTCAAAGGAGTTGCTAATCAGCGTTAATTGCGTTACTGAAGGCTGTGTGCCGTGCAGTGCGTGGGACATTCTCCTCTGAAATCCAACACCGTTGTGTTATGCACCGTTGCGGTATACACCGTTGTGGTATACGTACATTCCAAAGGACATTATTGTTGGGATAATGTTGCGCTTTAGAGTGTCACAGAATAGTCACTTATTGATGTTCCCGGGAATATTGCCGAGGGCTGGAAACATTGCCGTCAGCGATACCAGCAATGTGGGTATTTGGGACCTTCTCAATTTAAAAACCGAAAAGGCACAAGCATGGACCATCTTTTTTTCTTAAAAATGATTCCCCATAAGAAAAACAATAACTACATTGGAGCTATTGGTTTACATTCACTAAGCACTTAGGTAGTAAATTATTGTGATTGAAAATTTTGGTCAGTTGTTTATATATTTTACGTAAATTATATTAAGTTCTTGTTTACCTATAAACCTCAGATAACAACAGATTCTATTTTTTTTGTAAATTATCACTAACATTTTATTGGCAATATTTATTTATCATCTAAGGCAATTTTAACCTTTTTGAACTCTTTCCCTCAACGAAAGAACACAGAAAAAAATATAAGACCAGGAGAAAATATAAGAAATTGTCTTTCGTAATAAATCAACATGTCGAAGAATTAATAATACTAAGAATTTATTGAAAATAAAAAAATCTCCTTCAAACTTACTGGGAATTTCATTTATTTAATTAATTTTATCAGGCAACATTGCCAATGTGCCCGGAACTCTTCCGGGACTATTGGCAGTGGAAAGTTTCTGCTAATATCAATATTGCTAGACGTATATTACTAGCACACACCTGTACGTTTGAACGCCAAGCATGCCAATCTTGTATGATGAATTCGATATAGCCATTGACGCGGAAACGTGTTATCTTTCTGTAGGTACAGCCAACAGCACATTTAGTTGCAAAGCTACCAGTAGCGTAGCTTAGATAAGAAAAGGTAAAGTTTAATCGTCCAAAGAACAAGTCTAAGTCCAGTCTATTTCCTTTTTATGTACAATTAAGTGTTCTCTAACTATCTATCTCAATTACATTACATAGTACATTGATTCATTGCTATGAGTAGTAATAGTTAATAACATAATCTTAGCATAAACATTTATATACAGACACGTACATTTCTTCCGGCCCCAGACTAGGATACCGTGTGTCGTGGGAAAAAGATACAGCGACATCACAACCATGTAAACATCCAATACCTGGGGTTTTTTTTTGCAATTATGAACTCTGCACGCTTACTTATTTTTCTGTCAGCCACCCTATACCTATAGTTTCCCAATATAGACCATGCATATCGTAGATTTCAGCGTGGATTCCTCTGTGACGTGTCAAATTGGTAGCGTTGTTACAATTTGTGTGCCGAGTACATTCCGCGGGCTTCAGTTGTGTTACGATTTTAGCACTTACCGCCCATGGTATAAGTGTGAGAGTCGAACGGGAGGGCCGGCTCTAGCGTTGAGTGTACGTAAGCCGATAGTGACAACTCAATTTATATCGACATAGACTTGTTTAATTTATGTATTGGATGTCTGCGTCTTCCATATAATACGAGTACAGCTAATTATTCTCAGTGTTTCCCTACGAAGGTAAGATTTACTTACTGAGATAGAGATTCTGAAGATTCGAAGTGTTGCCATACAAAGGAAACATTTTTTAACTAAAACTTTTGTAAGCACTCATCATCAACCCATTATGACCCCACCAAGGGGCACGAGTCTCTTCCCTGAGGAAGGTATGGGCTATACCCCACCACGGGGGTCAAGTCCGGATTGGTGGAGGCTTGTAAGACTAGTGGCTGGTCTAACTGTCAGAAATTTTCAAGCCGCCCTAAGCCATCTGACTTGGCTTAAGGACTGCCATCTATCGACGGCACCAATTGCTTAACGTGCCGTGCGACGCACGGAACCGCTTGGAAAAATGCCACTAGTGTTAGTCATAGACGGTGACTCATCCATGCACTGAACGCGCCCTATGTTGTTTAACCCTAGTGATCGTTTTTAAGATCACTCAGCCGGGGCTACGAACACTAAGGACTAGAAATTATTAACTTAATTCCAAATACACTTACTTGAGTTCTAATAAGAAAAAAATTGCTGTAACAGTGTTGCCCATTTTTATGACTGTGTTATGACTGCATATGCAGTGAAAAGAATTAGGGAAGTTACTGACGTTGCAACTGCAAGACTTGTTTATTTTAGTTACTTCCATAGTTTTATGTCCTACAGCATACTACAATGGGGCCGGGTAGCAGTCGCTGAGACTCTTCATCTTGCAGAAGAGAGCGATCCGATTAATTTACACGCTAGGTAATATGGATTCGATAAGTGATTCTTTAAATAAATTAACGTCTTAACAGTTGCAAGCCAATACATTTATGAATGTATCATGTACGTTCAAAAAAATATTGAAGACTTCGAAACTATTGGTAGCCTTCATAATGTTAATACTAAACATAAATTGGGATTACTAATGGTTGACCAAAAAATTATTGACAAAATGGTCATTCGACAAACAACGTTTAACCAAATGTTCATTTGGCAAACGAGACATTTGACAAAAGTATCATCTTACAAAAACTCACTTAGCAAATGATATAGCAAACACTACATTTGTTAAATGTTTTGAATATTAAAATGTCAATTGACCTTTTTTAATTTCACCAAATAATATGTTTCGCAAATGAAGCATTTGTCCAAATGTCATTTAACAAAATGTTGAACGCATCAAAGTCGAGTCTGTTTTCGATCTTACATAGAGAACCTAACGCTCCGACGCGCTCCGCTTCGCTACGCGCGTCGTCGCACGCACCTATATTTCTGTTGTCACGTATTCTTTACATCGCCGACCCCCCGTTCGTAAGATTGATTAATAAACGAAACATTTGTCAAATAATACATTTTATCAAACGTTTTTAGACCAATAGTAGTTTTGTCTGATAACTCAGTTGTTAAATGTTCATTAAGTAAAATAATTATTTGTAAAATGTAAATTTAAGTGTTGATCATTTGGATAAGTGAGTTATTTGTAAAATGATTAGTAGTAAAATGATCAATTGGCGAAAGCATTTTTTGTCAAACATTGTTTGTCAAGTGTAATTTTGCCAAATGACTTTTGGTCAAACAGCAGGACCCCCATAAATTGTAATTTAGACTTCCAAAAGTTAATACGTCTTTTATGGGGCATTGTATAATGTTGGAAAATAAGATTCCCCAAGATATAATACGAGTATTAAGAGTTACCTCCGACGCTAAATGTGTTAAGCACACTCTGTGCATTTAGACGAAAAGATGTCAGGTGTTAAACAGTAGATCAATAATAAATTTAATAATAACTCATAGGAGAATTGTGTCTAGTGTTCAACACATTCATTAAAAATAATTTTTAAGTTTGAAGTTTGTTAATTACGCTTAAACTGTTTTGAAAAGAATAATTATATAGAGTTTCTCTGTTGTTTCTTCTTCACATAATCTATTAATTGTAAAATCAACAACTTTGACGTTCATAAACTAAAAATTGAATAAGAATCCTATGGATTTGAAATACGATAATATCCAGCAATATTCGTAAACGCGATGCGACATCTGACAGAGTGCCGCTGACGTTAGTCCTGTCACTCTGACAGAGAGGATTGGGAACAGCGCGGGCCCGGGAGGACGCAAGGCTTTTCGGTGATTGTATGATTGTAAATAACTGTGACAGCTTGAATAAAGGCCGGTTTCTGTATTGATAATTTCCTTAAGTAAACATTTAAGTAGTAAAGTTCTGTCAGGATCTTGTCTGAGAAATTTTACGAGACAGCACTACAGTTAAGTAGTTACTTAGCTAAATTCTTAATTCAGAAACTGGCCCTATGTGCCGATTTCTGAACTGAGAATTTCACTGAGTAAATACTTAAGTAACGTTCTGTCACGTTCTTTTCTGAGTAATTTGATGAGACAGCACTACAGTTAAGTAGTTACTTAGCTAAATTCTCAATTCAGAAACTGGCCCTATGTGCAATTTTCCAATTCCATGCAATTTTCCATCGTAAGGTTGTCTGGAAGAATTTCCTTTTGTAATAAGGCCGCCAATTGTACCATGAACCTTTGTAAATATTTTGTGTTTCTATTTCTATTCTAGGTGCCGATTTCTGAATGGAGAATTTCACTAAGTAAATACTTAAGCAACGTTCTGTCACGTTCTTTTGTGAGAAATTTGATGAGACAGCATTACAGTTAAGTAGAACTAAGACTTACTTAGCGAAATGATCAATTCTGAAACTGGCTCTAAAAGTAAATACTTAAATGTAGTGCTGTCTCGTCAAATTTCTCAGAAAAGAAGGCGACAGAACGTTACTTAAGAATTTACTCATCGTAAATTCTCAATTCAGAAATCGGCCCTTTATCCTTTAATTTGAAACTACCTACCTTTTATTTGAGTTTCGTAATAAGAGAAGAGAAGAATTGTTTTAGGTATACCAAACTGCTTTCAATGAGGGCTTTTCAATGACAGCTGTCAGTTGAGCTCATTAAAAAAAACTAGATGGCGCTGCAAGAAGACCAAATGTCATCATGTTTTTAGGTCTGTGGTTTTAATCGTTATTAATCTGTGATAGTCTAAACATCTCTTTGTAGTCTGTGATCTAAACTAGACTTTGTTTCGAAACTGTTGAAACATGAAAGTTATCGAAGTATTTTTATTGTTTATTACATACGTACGTGAATTGTGTCTTTGCTCATGACTAGCCCATGCACTGTGCATTTTTGTAAAAACATAGGACAGGAACCACAGATAAGGTACAGTGATGTCATGGCGTCAGCACCATCTATCGGTAATTTGCGGTACTATTTTTTTTAATGCCGCTCTGAAAAGCCCTCATTGAAATAGACTTTAGACGCGAGTTCAGAAATATATGATTGCTCCGTTAATCTAGGCGTTGAGGCGCTTAACTACCAAACAGAGGTCGTTCGTTCGTTCCCACTGGAAGCCGCCGTATATTTGTGCAAATGGCCTTCATCTGGGCGTGTATCTATGTAACATGTTTAATTACTTTTCGTTGTGACTAGAATTAAATAAGATTGCTGTGTGAGCATTTAATTGGCAAGCGTTTAAAGTTAAAACTGTTCAATATTAATTAAGTAGAAGAGTTTTATAAGAGGAGCTTATCTATTAAACAAAAATTAAAATAAATACCTCAGTGTTTAATTAAAGAACTTAACTAGGTCTGGTAAAATAAATACCATTTAAAGTTAATCTTTTCACCTTGAAACTGAGACCAAAACTAATGAACAATTCTCACCCTTGCCTGGGACAATTTTACACAGCCCCTAGTAGGAATTGAACCCATGATCATCAAAATTGAACCTAAGTTAGGTATTCTATTAGCGACCGGACCTAAGTGAAATACAGACGACCTCTGTGGCGCAGCGGTTACCGCATCTGCTACAATGCGGGAGGTCCCGAGTTTAAAGCCCGTCTGGGGACAAAAAAAATCCCCAGCTCGTGGATGTTTACATGATTGTGATGTCACTGTTTCTGGTTCCCACGACACAGGGTATCCTAGTGTGGGGCTGGCCCTACATAAACATTTACATACAGGTACATTCATTGCTTCTGGAAGCAATGAATGTGCTTGTATATAATATTTATGTTCAATAAAAAATAGCTCCCAGCTGCACGAATTTGTGTTCAAGTATCTGTCGGGCATAACACCTACCAACAAATCATCCGCTAAGTACCTACACCACTTAGATACCAAAAAACCGAACACGACGCAGATCCCTTTTTTCCTGCAGACTACCCTCGGTCTATTGGGCATATTCCAGCCATGACAAATGTTAAGGCCGCCCGGCTGACAGCACACAAGGCACGGCGAAAGAAAGATGGCGGTTCCAAGATGGTCGACGTGCTGGCACAAAATAAACAAAAGCAGAATGTCGGTTGGGATTTTTTTTGTCCTGGAGAATTTTTTGAGTATTCTTTTTTTGGTATCCTTTTCGTATAAAGTCCGTTTTTTTGTTCAATGCAAAAAGAAATGACGCGGTATTACCGCTATAAAATATATATAGGTTTACTCGGTAGTTTTTTTGTGAATAGAAGACACGTGTGACCAAAATCCTTATCACATCAAAGACATTAAAATTTAATTCCTCATAAGAGAAAAGTCTAAAAAAAACACCTACGAAGAACAAACAATTTTTACTTGGGCGTAAAATGGAGTTATTTTATTTCGTTTAAATGTTTGTTTAAAAATATGAAGAAAGAAATTGTAGTAAAAAATGTCGCTTAACCTAAAAAAAGAGGCGAATAGAGAAACTCTTTAGCTTCTCTATTTTTCCGTCAACGGTTGTCTGAAAGAAAGTACTTTTAGTAATAAAGCCGTCAACTTTACTGTAATATGTTATTATCAAATCTCGTGTGCAATTGCTGGTGTACTTCATCATCATCATCAACCTATTATGTCCGCACCGAGGGGCATGGGTCTGTTCCCTGAGGAAGGTATAGGCTATACTCCACCATGGGGGCCAAGTCCGGATTGGTGGAGACGTGGAGTACATACTCGAGTGACGACCTCTGTGATGCAGTGGTTAGCGCATCTGCCTACCATGCCAGAGGTCCCGGGATTGAACCCCGGCTGGGGACAAAAAAAAAGATACCCATGTCTTGGATGTTTACATGTTTGTGACGTCACTGTTTCTGAGTCCCACGACACAGGGTATCCTACTGTGGGGCCAGAAGCAATGTATGTCCCTGTAAATGTTAAAAATGTTAATAAAGAATATTCTATCTATATAGGTACCTATCTTCTTTTTTAAAGTCGTTTAAGAAGTTTTTTCAACAAAACTAAATACACTTGCTCTTTCTGTGCTATCTATGAGGACGATGTGTTGATGTGTAAGATGTGTGGGGTAGTAACTCTGTGATAGCCCTCTTAGCCGACAAATAGGATGGTTTAGGTCGCAGCGTGTGTTTTATTTTAGGACTGGGCTCTTTAAGTATGTAAGTCAGTTGTTCTTACCTGCAAAGCATGAGTCTTAGAGCTAGTTTCTGAATAGGCTGCTTGCAGTGTGAAAAATATGATAGTATTATTTACACATAGTATAAATTTAGTCTCAAACCGCTTTAGGGCATTGTAACTAAAAAACAAGATCTTTTATAGAAAAAAACTGGTTTAAACTTGATAAATATTGTATCTTTAGCCATTTCGCCGAAAACTGCCTGGACTGGACGAATTTATGAAGGCACTCGTTAAGCCAAGTCAGAGGGCTCAGTGCGGCTTGAAAACTTCTGACAGTAAGACCAACCACTAGTCTTACAAGCCTCCACCAATCCGGACTTGGCCCCCGTGGTGGAGTATGGCCTATACCTTCCTCAGGGAAGAGACCCGTGCCCCTCGGTGGACATAATGGGTTGATGCTGATGATGAGATAGATAAACCTTCCTCTTGAATCACTTTATCTATTAAAAAAAACCGCATCTAAATCCGTTGCGTAGTTTTAAAGATCTAAGTATACATAGGTACAGTCAGAGAGACAGCGGAAAGCGACTTTGTTTTAAACTACGTTGAAGTGATAGTTATAGTGATGATAAAAATATTTGAATTTTGGGCTCTTTATGCGTGGGGTTTTGTAACACCCCTCAAGTGATTATAAACTTGTCATTTGGAGAGCTTTTAACATGTTGACTGTCCTTTCAGCAGCCTGCCCTAAAGTCCCAAAACAAACCCAAAGGGCCCTCCCTGCCGCTCGTAGCGATTATTCTCGCATAAAATTAGGACCGACCGCAATAATTGGGTTTGATTCGGAAATTAATTTCTTCTCGCCCTTTTAATAGAATTCCTTTCTCGCTGTCAAATGAGTTGACATTCGTAGGTAATTAGATTGTTTTTTTTTCCGCCAGTCTTAAGTGTTAAGGTAGTAGGGTTGGTGTGAAGCGAGAGAGGTTATCTAAGATGACCGGTCCATATAGTGGAGGACTTACGTAATTGCCTTGGTTTCCTTATTATAACAATAGGAATAATTAAAAATTGTACAGTCCGTTTTTCTGTGGTGTGGTCTAAACTAGTGGTATCGTTTATTTCATCATCAACCCATTATGTCCCCACAGAGGGGCACGGGTCTCTTCTCTGAGGAAGGTATAGGCCATACTCCACCACGGGGGCCAAGTCCGGATTGGTAGAGGCTTGTAAGACTAGTGGCTATTCTTACTGTCAGACGTTTTCAAGCCGTTTTTATTTGGCTACGAGCGATCACTTATTTATCGTTTATTTATTTAAAAGAAATAAATACCAGTTGATACATAAAAAATTTCCAATTCGTGGTTGAGAGTTGAGCTACAAAGTAGGATGTCAAAGTCGCTGCCTCTACCGCTTCCGCTCATCGCTTACCTCTTCACCAAGGTCCGAAACGCTCTCTCTAGCCACTAATTAGCCTGATATTCTGACCCAATTATGGGGTGCTAAATGTGAGGGGCACGTAATTAAATAAATGTCTTCCCAACGCCTTCGAGGGTGGGCCGCGAAAAAGTTAACACTCAGCGTAATGAGATGGGAGTTGAAAGGAAGTTTGAAGGCTAAGCAATTATCAAATGAGGTAATTAATATTGAAGTTTTAAGGTCTATTCACACTGCAATGGTCCGGCCGTAGGCCGCAGCGTTGCCGAGCTTGACGTTAGGTACAGGTATGGCATCGGTACTGTCAATAACCCATCATTATTTTCAAGCATGTATAACTGTAAAATGCGGTATGCCAGAAATAATGATTTGGGAAACGTTTGAGTCGTAAGATAAGGCAAGAATATTCTTTATTGGTCAGTGGACAGAACTGCAGCCCGATGGTCGGATGATGTCGTTGAGTCGAATGCGAATGTCGATAGACCGTGTGAAATGGCATTTGAGGGAAAAGGTCTATACCCAGCAGTGGGCAGCGGTGGGCTGATGATGATGATTATTTATCGTACACAAAAAACAAGAGATTTGCAGTCTGTTAGCTTTTAGAATATACCTCGGCTACTATCGATTATACCGATTATGTTGCATTAAGCTAAGGTTTATTTTTTATTGTTATTTATAACTTTACATAACTTTTCAAAATAGTGAAGAAAAGTTTTATACAGAGCAGGAAGTAGTATTACACTCGCTTGCTTTCCGCGAAAACCGAAGCCTACTCTAGAACCATATTCAGAAGTATATTCTAAAAGCTAACAGACTGTATATAACAGTCATAATAATACCTATTGGTGAGTAGGAAGAAAATATTTACATACTTGTATGGGTAGAGGAGCTGCTAAAAGACGTCCCAGGCGGTCATACTTCGACCAAATAGGTAACATATTAGCGACGACCTCGATAAATATACTCTTAATCGGCTAGCGTGCGACCACTGCATATTAATGAAGCGAACGAAGTTGACAACCTCTCTGTCTACCCTTCTGTGATACAGGCAAGAGTTTATATACTGCAATAATGTAAAGGTTGTTTTAGTTTGTTTAGTTTGGCCCCGGCTCAGTGTAGTGTGGCGAGACCTTTATGTAGGGAAATGCTGATCTTTGATAGATCAACTTACGGATATATTTTTTGACAAAACAAAAGTGTATACAGGGCGTCCCAAAAATAGTGTCAGTCGGAAGTCCAGAGATAGAGTGCCTGTAGGGGTACCCGAATCACCTCCATGTATGCTCCGCGATTTTTTGTCGTTTTCGAGTTATCATTTTTTTCGTATTTTTTGTCCTACCTTGACCTACAAGACATTAATGACCATGACTTATTAAGATAGATGCTTTATATATTTTTCCAAAATAGGTGAATAGTGTGCCTTGCAGACACAAACTCAATTGTGGGTCAAATGAAGTGGGAACAATGAAGGATCGCATTATAAACTTTTTAAATGTTTGAGAACTCGAAATCTACAAAAAATCGCGGAACGTACATGGGGGTGATTCGGGTACCCCTAGGGGTGCTAGTCTATCTCTAGACTTCCGCTTGACATTATTTTTTGGGACATCCTGTATATTAGCGAACAATGCGGGTGTATATTAGCAAGTATCTATTTTTCTATCTACCTATATCTCTAGGTGCCAAAGGTTTTATAATAAGCTTAGTAAGTAAAATTAAATGGAAATTAAATACATTACTGAATAGATACTTTTGGATTATTCTTTTCTTTAATCATTGAGCTTTATTTAACATCTCCCGATCTTTGTTTTATTATTCAAAATCTTTAAAGCTGGCTGGAAGACATTTATTTTGAAAGAAGTCCGTCTTTGTACATGGACATGTTTAAGTTTTTTTATCTGTTTTTAATTTTTGTGTCATACGTCCAATCTTTCTATATATATATATATATATATATATACAAAAGAAGAAACTGACTGACTGACTTAGAATCAACGCAGAGCCCAAACTACTGAACCTAGGGGGTTGAAATTTGGCATGGGAGTTCCTTAGGGAGCTTAGGGGAGGACTAAGAAAGGATTTTTTGAAACTCACCCTCTAAAGGGGTAAAATGGGGGTTCAAAGTTAGTATGAAACTTTGCCGTTTTTGAAGTTATTCGAATGAAATTTGGTACGAAGGTTCTTCATTTAAAATTATGAAACACGTGTAAAATAGTTTTTTAAAACTCATCCCTTAAGGGTGTAAGAGGGGGTTGCGAAGTTAGTATGAAAGCTCTTTCGCATGCGCTAAAAGTATCCCTATCTTATTTTCAAGCTCTTTACTCAACTAAAGCCCACGCGATCAGTCATGAATAAAAGAGAGTTATTTCTCCAAAGTTGATTGTAATCCCGGGTGACATAAGGTGTGTACAGAAAATTCAGAAAAGTCTCTGAGAGATGTTTAAAAACGCTCCAAAGCCAACAATAGGTTCCTGCAACTCTTCATCATCATCATCAATTTTTTGTGTACCGTAGTTTAACAGTTTCCGTATAGTTTTGCCTTATAAAAAACCTCATAGTGCTTGTACACTAGTTTAATTTTAAAAACTTTTACACTAATATCCATTTATTGCTATTTAGCAATTTAGCTAGTACTAAATTTGCAAACTGTTTCGAGTTTTCTACCGCTAAAGGTGTTTGATTTAGTGTTGTTTAAAGTCTGAAAAAATGCCAAGTATAGATAAATGGATTCTATATTTAGAAAATTCTTGTCCACTCTTTGGTATTCCGTAGCAGTTTCCTTATAGTTTTGCCTCATAAAAACCCCACACTGTCTGTGGCCTGATACCCACATGAGAACACTGAGCTTATACACACAACCTGCTCAATTTAAAGATCTGTTTGTTATCTTGGAATATCACCAACAGGACGCTTCTAATTTCTCTCTTCAGGTAGGGGAAGGCATTACAGTCTGCAAGCCTTCATAGCGTGAAATCAGGAGCTATCGAGTACTGGAGTAGCAGCTACTGAAAAAACAGCGCAGTTTCTAACATAAGCATAAACATTTACATACATCCACATACATTGCTTCTGGCAACATACCACAGAATACAAATAATAGTACAGGTACAGAAGATTCACTCCGCAAAATCAATTAAAGAAAAAGGGACTCTAGCAGCGATACGTTATATTCACCTACATGTTACCTCTCTTTCTACTGCGTAACTCTTACCTCTTCCGGCGCCTGAATTCCTACCTATTTGCCACTCCGGAGTGGTCGCCGCATGTACTTACGCGTTCGATACCGACACGCGTAGTGAAACAGGCCTGGCACGAGCCACATTTATGCGAGGTTACTCGATTGTCACAACTTTCAGCTCCGCCGGGACGTAGCCTATTACATTACACTAACATTTAAGTAGCATCGTCACAGGAAAAGCCTTCTTCTCATGCCAAACAGCATCCATTTCGTGATGGGAATAATTAGCCAAATGTAATAGAATGTTATTTTGCTCTTTTACTTATTTGTTTCGAGTGAGTTTTAAGGCGCAGCTCAGGGCTAATTTGAACCACCAAAGGAAAAAATCTTATCTTTGCCAAATACTTGCTTTGAAGGGTAAGTATGTTTTTTTCGTCGAACGATTTAGGTTATATTGTTTTTCTTTTTAGACAAGTATTTTTAAGGTTCCGTAACCAAAGGGTAAAACGGATCCTATTACTGAGACTCCACTGATCGTCCATCCGTCCGTCTGTCACCAGGCTGTATCTCATGAATCCTGACAGTTAGACAGTTGAAAGGTTCAAGCCAGACTACTAGAAAATAGAATAAAATAAATATTTAATCAAGACGGCCAGCCAGTAGATAGACAAAATAAGATGGAAGAATCATCATCATTAACCCCTTATGTATGTCCCCACCGAGGGGCACGGGTCTCTTCCCCGAGGAAGGTATAGGCCATACTCCACCACGGAGGCCAAGTCCGGATTGGTAGAAGCTTGTAAGACTAGTGGCTGGTCTTATAATCAGAAATTTTCAAGCCGTCCTAAGGCCTCTGACTTGGCTTAACGACTGCTGTTTATCGACGGCCGCCGGCTCCAACTGCTTAACGTGCCTTGCGAAAAAAGGAAGCGCTCGGAAAAATGCCACTAGCGTTAGTCATAGACGATCTCCCATCCATGGACTGAACGCGCTCAATGTTGCTTAACCTTCGTGATATTTTAAAATCACTCAGGCAGCCGGGGCTACGAGCCATTCTTAAGTAAGAATTCGTAAGTACGATGGAATAATGTATTAGCAGAATCTATAGGCCCTGTTGCCATCTCACGCTGCGCTGTCCGGTTCCAAAAGCCATCATTTCGCCGAACTACAAATTTTTAGTATAATAAATCCAGATTAACATTACTTACTTCTATATTTTGTTGACTGTTTATATTCAAAGCTAATAGAAAATTGTTTCTTTACGTAATGAACGATTCTCCGTTAATAGCGTACAATAATCTTTTGATAAACGATTTGATGCTGTGACACAGAAACGACTTTGTTAAGAGTTATTGTTAAGTTGTTATATATTGGTTTTCAAAGATGCCCGAGTGAAATTCTAGCAATTGGCCATGCTATTTATTTTTGATATATGATTTTTTAATTTTATTTATAAAATATTGAGCGTTTTATGAAACTAGTAGGTATCGGTACTTTTGAGTTTTATTCATTACGACTATTTCTAATATTTTTCTAAAATTTGGGTGTTTTGGAGTTTGGTGGTGTAACGTCATAGTATGATTTAAGCGATAGTCTTTGCCTACAGCATACAAAAAAAAAACAAATTTGTTTGGGACCTAATAAAATCGGCAAAACTTGGGCCCAGTTCTAGTGATAGGTGCCTCTGCCTACCCCCTCGGGGAGTTAGTTATTAGTTACTAACGGGCGTGAGTTTATTAATACTAATATTTTGTTTTTTTTTTATGTAGGCAGACTATCGCTTAAATCATACTATGACATTTAATGTCATTACCTTCAGTTGATTTGGTTTGGTTTTTTTTTGTAACTACCTAAGGCTAAAGATTAGAGTCTGACAAGCGAGTCCTGGGTCGCGATTTATTTCGAATTCTTCATATGGCCATACTCTGACTGTCAAACTATCTGCAAGTAGTACAGCCCAAGCAGTTTGATACTCGTCCTAGATTTAAACAAGAATAAAACTTGTGTTTCTATTCAACATAATTTTACCTATGTTTTAGTATGTACATACGAGTAATAATGTTTTAAAGCAAACCTGAATTATTTCTTGTTGTAAGGTCTGTCGGATGACGAAAATGTTAAACGTCAGATCGAAGACAGTCAAAGAACTCAAAGATGTTGAGTAAAAAGATATGAATCAGATTTTGATAATGGTTCAACATTAATAAATGTTTATAAGCTTTAGTGGTGCATCTTTTATCCCTGTTTTTGGTGGAGTGGAAATGTTGGTTTTGATGTAGTTAATGTTTTCGTTTTGCTTATATTTATTTATGTTTGGACAAAATTCATTGGAGACTCCAAACTAATTAAACAAATAATCAAGTTAAGCAAAAGTATCAAGATGGTTTATGCAGACTATATGCAGGGTTATCAAGTAAAAGATTTTTAAATTTCCCGCCAAAGGCTTGTGCCACGACTCACTTGTCCCACTCTAATACTCATACTGTCTTTGCTGACGACATAGAACTCGCAACTAATCATAGCAATCTGTTACCATTATACTAGTTAATCCATAACGGTTCATGACAGTTGTTGTATGAAATGTTTGCTGCAACAAACATTTCAGTGTGACAAAGCCTTAATAGGCATCCTCACTTCCGCATTAGCTAGTCAAATTGTTAGACTAATCATTACGAAAATGGCTCTCTCCGTATTTGAATTAATAATTAGGGAGCGTGTATTGTGCCCTGTTATTACGTTCCCTTTGAAGTCCTTTCTGGGCCTGATAGAATACAGGAGAGAGCAGTCACATTAAATTGGACGACCTCTATGACGCCGTGGTTAGCGCATCTGCCTACCATGCGATAGGTCCCGGGTTCGAACCCCGGGTGGGGACAAAAAAAACCCAGGTCTTAGATGTTTACATGTTTGAGATGTAGCAGTTTTTGGTTCACACGACACAGGGTATTATGTGGGGCCAGAAGCTATGAATGTGGCTGTATGTAAATGTTTGTGTTTTTATTAATATTGACTGGAGAGGAAGTTATGATAAAATGTACCCGTAATGTAAAAAAAACCATAAAACATAAATATTTACATACAGGCACATACATTGCGCCTGGCCCACACTACGATACCGGAGAAAGGTAATACCAATTAATGTCGATGAAGTGATCTGTCAGGATCGTGGCAAGTCGCAGTCCCTGGTCTCTGCCTACCCCTCCGGTATATAGGCGAAAGCTTGTATGTAAAAAAGTTCCAAAATGGGTTCTACAATAGGGTAGTTTCCAGGGTCAAAATAATTAAATTCTATTTAGTCCGTATTTTAGATTATAAAAAAATATTGGACACGTATTTTTTCTTTTTTCGATACAAAAAAAAAAACTAAGATATAGCCCATTAAAGTTACGTGTGACGTCACTTAGTGCTAAAAAATGCAGCACTGCGTGACGTCACACGTAACTTTAATGGGCTATATCTTTGTCATTTTTGGTCTAATTTACAAATAAAAAAATACGTGTCCCTTATTTTTGAATAATCTAAAAGACGGACCATTTCGTGAATCGCTCGTAGCCTGGGCTGCCTGAGTGATCTTAAACAATCACTAAGGTAAAGCAACATACGGCACGTTCAGTCCATGGATGGGTCACTGTCTATGACTAACGCTAGTGGCATTTTTTCCGAGCAATTCCGTGCTTTGCAAGGTACGTTAGCAGTTGGTGCTGGCTGCTGTCGACAGATGGCAGTCGTTAAGCCAAGTCAGAGGCCTTAGGGCGGCTTGAAAACTTCTGACAGTAAGACCAGCCACTAGTCTTACAAGCCTCCACCAATCCGGACTTGGCCCCCGTGGTGGAGTATGACCTATACCTTCCTCAGGGAAGAGACCCGTGCCCCTCGGTGGGGACATAATAGGTTGATGATGATGATTCTTCCATCTTATTCTGTCCATCTAGTGCCTGACCGTTGACTAAATATTTATTTTATTCTATTTCTTAGTAGTCTGGCTTGAACCTTTCAACTGTCTGGGGACATTATAGGTTAATGATGATGATGAATTTCGTGAATGCAGTGACTATAACACTTGTTGACTTGATTCTTTGTCTTGTTGGAATGGTGTCATATGAGGTACCTCAGTTATGGTTCTCCCACATAGGTTTGATACAAGTTCTCTATACGGGATCTGAAGGAAAATCATCAATTTGCAAAGTCATCTTCCTTGACAGATTTACGGAGTCAATTGTACTGCGATACAGAATACCGTCTGCGCCACCTAGTGGTAAAAATAACGAACTATAGTTTCTGTTTAGTGCGTATTTTGACTTTTTTTTCTTTTTTGACCTTAGAAGCTTTGCACACTTAAGCCCATTACACAATGAAAAAAAAAAGGTATAAGAATAAGAAATAAGGAGCCAGGAATAAGGAATGGCACAGAAGTCAATGTGTCTTGCTCAACGGTGCTGCCATTGCTGGATACCGCTATTCCTTATTTCTTGTTCCTTATTTCTTATTTCTTATTTCTTATTCTTATACCTTATTTTTTTTCATTGTGTAATGGGCTTGAATGTTATCACCAGTATTAAGCATTGTGCTGTCATAATTAATGTAAGACATTACGGCCACTTCAAAAATCCTTCGCCGGTCAACCCTTTCAAGGGGTATTGTACTTGTAACCCTTCCCGTAATATGTGGCAGGCGTTGTCCGGTCCAGTTGGTACTTAATTCAACCCTAAGCCTGTTGTTTACCATAAACCAGGGCGTGAGACTTCAATCAGGTTGTTCCTAGTGAACGCAATTGCAGTGCTATTATATTTGTACAAATACTATTGCTTAAGGCACAACCTCAAATGCAGTTTACTTCTTAATTTACTAGCGCTAAAGAAGGGTTTCACTTGCAGGAATAGAAAAATATCAGTCTAATATACAGGGCGTCCCAAAGTTATGGGAATGAACGGCAGTTTCATGTATTTTTTAATTTGATTAAAATGACTTATTTCACGCTGTCCCTTTCTTTTAAAATACTATGTTACTGAAGAGTTATTATTTTTTGGCTATACTTTCGATTGGCATCATAAAAGTAGGGGTATTTTTTTTACAAAGATCAACCTATTCTCAGACCTACCGAATAAACATATAAAATCTCATCAAAATCGGTCAAGTCATTTCGTAGGAGTATGAGCACTAGCACGGTGATACGAGAATTTTATATATTAGAAAAGCAGAAGAAATAACTATCTTATTTCTTCTTCTTTTCTAATATAATAATAAATAATTTCTAATATAATAATAAGATAATAATAATAAAAACGTAAATATGTATACCCAAAGGCCATATGTTACAACAAGCAGTGGAAGTGCTTCGAGTGAACTTGGAATGCAGCCTTCACTCCAAGGTCACTAGGGAATAGCCCATGTAGAGTACAAGGGTGCAACCACAGAAATGCCCATTCAGACCCGCTCGGACTACAGCACTAATCCTTGGGCGGCCGCAAGATGGCGCCCCGGTTGCCGCAGGGGCTTCTGTACATTGCTAACATCGTTACTGAGTGTTATTGCTCTGTTTCTTACACAAACTACAGTGACGATGTACCCGAATGCAGGCAATATAGTGGAATAGGGTAGTTTCCAGGGTCAAAATAATTTAATTCTATTTAGTCCGTATTTTAGATTATGAAAAAATATTGGATACGTATTTTTTCTTTTTTCGATTAAACAAGAAATAACAAAGATATAGCCCATTGAAGTTACGTGTGACGTCACTCAGTGCTACAAAATGCAGCACGGCGTGACGTCACACGTAACTTTAATGGGCTATATCTTTGTCATTTTTGGTCTAATTTACAAATAAAAAAATACGTGTCCCTTATTTTTGAATAATCTAAAAGACGGACTAATTAAATTTTTTTTGGAAACTAGCCTATTAACACGGCGCGAGCACTATTTTCGTGGTCTGCAATTATTTTCTTTTTGTATTGTCTGATGCTACAGCAAGGGTTTCCATTAATTATTTATTTTTCGATAATGCTTACATTATCTTCAATGTTCTATGACAAGAAATTACGTAAACAAGAATGAGTGAGGTCTCATTTGATATAAGTGAACACTTGTGACAACATTTTAATGTGGTGTTTGGCGGAGCATTGTGAATATTTAAGATTTTGGTACTTTGAAAAGTGATCTAGAGACATCATTATGACCAAAGTGATTATATAATAATAATAATGAGCTAGCTATAAATGAAAATAAATATAAAACTATGCTACCTTTACAAATATCTTCGATTAAAATATATTTACAAACCTGGTACTTTTATTTTCTGTTCTCTTCTCTTCGAAAAAAAAACCAAATAAACACAAACTAAAAAATAATAAAACATGTCAGCAATTCATTCGTCAAACGTATATAAAGTATTTTACAATCATTCAATATTTTCAAATATGCGCGACAGAGCGATGCCAGATGGGAGCACGATCGTAAATGTCTGATGCCTGAGTTAAAATATGTAAAACCATACTGAACCACCAGACTACCACTAGACGTCTAAATTATTTTAAAACATAATTCATATAGTCGCACTACTCCAAGTATGGCTCTATTTTATTACTACTTGCGTCTTTAGAACAGGGCCATATGTGGAGTGGCCGCGCGAGACTTTTGTTTTCATGCACTTTTCCCGATTGATAGATAACTCTTTTTTGCACATTAGTCACTATCAAGCTATTATGTCTCCACCGAGGGGCACGGGTCTCTTCCCTGAGGAACTCCACCATATGTAGAGGCTTGTGAGACTAGTGGCGGGTCTTACTGTCAGAAGTTTTCAGACTCTGACTTGGCTTAACGACTGCCATCTATCGACGACAGCCGGCACCAACTGCTTAACGTGCCTTGCGAATCACGGATCCGCTCGGAAAAATGTAACTAGCGTTAGTCATAGTCGGTCCTTATCCATCCATTGAACGCGCCCTATGTTGCTTAATCTTCGTGATCGTTTAAGGTCACTCAGGCAGTCGGAGTGCATATACTGAGTTTTTTCATTCACTCTCGATAGTGAGAGCGTTTGCGATTTGCATAGGAGTGACAAAGAGACAACTATATGGCGCGCTCTGTCACTCCTATACAAACTGCAAACGCTCTCGCTATCGAAAGTGAAGGACAAAACTCAGTATAAGCACTCTGGACTACGAACGATTCGTAACTCGTATTCGTCACATCAGTATCTTTTAGCAACGAATAATTTAATGTCGATGAAGCGAAAGTGATATGCCAAGATCATGGTGAGTGACAGTTCGTAGTCTCTGCTACCCCTCTGGAATACGGAAGTGAGTTTATGTATGTTGGTACGTAATTTTTAGAGATATGGCATAAATACAACGTGCCTCCCAAAAAATGTGATCTCACAATGAACGTAATCCGCCTCCCCAGTATCATCGATAATTGCTAAGAAGCCAGCTCTAGTCACGTATCGCGGATGTATACTGAGTCAATATAGCTTGGCAATTAGCTCCAGTTATAGACCAGATAAGTGGATGGCTAAGTGATAGAGCCTACTTTATTATTTACTCGACTCGGGAAGTCTAACTGAGGATGAAAGGTTCAGTGCATGGATGGGTGACCGTCTATGACTAACGCTAGTGGCATTTTTCCGAGCGGTTCCGCGGTTTGCAAGGCACGTTAAGCAATTGGCCCCGGCTGCCGTCGATAGATGGCAGTCGTTAAGCCAAGTCAAAGGCGTTAGGACAGGCGGCTTGAAAACTTCTGACTGTAAGACCAGCCACTAGTCTTACAAGCCTCCATCCGGACTTGGCCTCCGTAGTGGAGTTTGGCCTATCTTCCTCTGAAAAGAGACCCGTGCTCCTTGGTGGAGGCCAAATGGGTTGATGATGATGAGCATGAAAACATTATTGGAAAAGATTAGTTTACGAAAAGTTTTACGTTTGCCGATCAATGCAGCGAAAAATGCCTGCATTCTCTCAATCGTGTTCACAGTGTTTTTTTGGACCTACGACAAAGAACCCAGGATCACAAACCTGGGCCTCGAGAGCCAAAGGCCTCGATTCTGTTAGCGCATTATAGTACGATGACAGATACACGGTCGGGTCACGTGACTTGTTTTTTTCATACCATTGATGCCTAGAAGGTTTGACACGTGTACACGCATGGATTTGAAGCGGAAATGAAACTAAATCACCATGTTCATACAGCTGTCATTGTACTACAATGCATGAACAGAATCTAGGTCGTGAAACTAGACATAACAACAACATAACATTTACATACAGGCACACACATTGGTTCTGGCCCCACACTAGCATACCCTGTGTCGTGGAAACCAGAAACAGCGACGTCACAAACATGTAATCATCCAAGACTTGGGTTTATTTTTTTGTCCCCAGCTGGGATTTGAACCCGGGACCTCTCGCACGATAGGCAGATGCGCTAGCCACTGCGCCACAGACTCTGTGGCGTGGTGTGGACAGCATTTATGTCAAAAACGGCTGTTTTTGGCGTTAATGCTATCTTCATTATAGTTCTAGGTGTTTTGCCTTGGGTAATTGAGAGAACGGAATACATACACACAAAAGCTCACGCCTGTATCCCAGAGGTGCAGGCAAATACCAAGGACTGCCACCTGCCACGATCCTGACAAATCACTTTCGCTTCATCGACATTCATTAGTCGTTGCATGCATGCTGGTTTCGGGTATGTTTCATATTCCTCTTAGTAATCATCCTCTTAGTAAAGTGTTAAAATACGAACTTTGAACTATTAACTCGCTGACTCGGCTACCAAATTTGGTAGCGGGTACTCGAGAGCGAAATTAAACCTTATATTCACTAACCGTCGTTCCAAAGTCCCTTGTGTCAAGGCAACTTATAATTTGCAGAGTTGAGTCAAAGGGTTAACGAAAAAACACGTTTGCAACTCTATCTCTTCCTCACTCAATTTGCAACTCTATAGAAAATAAAAACAATTTTGGAACTGCTGATTTAATTTAATTATTTTTTCGGGTAAAATTACAATATATGTGACGTCACACTAGGAAAGGGGGGGGGGGGGGGGCTTACAAATGTGACCAGCTGTGACCAGGATGGGGGAGGGGTAAAAATTATGAAATTCGTGTGACGTAATTTATGGATGACCAAATGGCTGATCTAAATGAAATTCAGTACAAAGATATATTATAATCTGGAATAGGCAAAGGAAAACTGATTATCCCAAAAAATACACATAAAAATTTCCACGCGACCGGGCATTAGCTAGTATTTTATACATTTCCTACTCCCAAAATCCCGCGAACCTACAATAAAATGGACCGAAAGCTCATACATTATATTTAACTGAAATTAGGTTCAAGATCGCGCTCAATAAATGCGATAAGGGCACAATTTATAGCTCTCTGTTTCCTTTACGGTCGCCTTGAAAATGTTGCTTTTATTAGGCTTTATTATACCATTACTTGGGAATTGGAAGGAGCTGTATTGGCTCTTACAATTTAGAATAGAATACAATAGAATAGAAAAAGTTTTATTCACAAATTAAATTTACATAGTAGGTACTGTAACGATTTGTCTTTTTAGAAGCTGGCTGGCACAGTCGTCTAGGATGAATTTAAGCCTAGGCAAACACTAGGCGACACGCGACAGCGACAGCTCGGCGACTAGACGCGACGGCAGGCTACGGCCGACAATTTTCATAATTTTGTTCGAAGCTCCGCACACTTGGCGTCAGAGTCGCGGAGTCGCGACGACAAGCTAAGGGAGTCGCGCGCGCTCGCTACTTGTCGCTGTATTCTGGTCGCGCTGTCCACGCGCACACACGACGACAGTCTAACACTGCGCATCTTCAGTCTCGTTGAGAGCTCTGAGGAATTTTGAAGGGCACCGAGAACTATTTCAATGCATAAGTTCCGACTGTCGTTGCGCACGCTGCTGACAAAATTATGAGGGTAGTTGTGTCAAAACATTATTTTTCGGTTGGTTATCTCTACGTTGAATCGCTTATTAGATTAATAATTGCCGTTTTATAAATAGGACTTATATCCGCCCAGATTTTTAAAATACTTGTATGTGCGACGTCTGTCGTAACGACTAGTCACCGATGCAAGCGACAGCTCCGCGTCTAGCGTGGCGACAAGACGCCAGATGCAAACGACAACGCCGCATCAGACGCGGGGCGACTAGACGCCGCATCGGACGCGGCGACTAGACGCCGCATCGGACGTGGCGACTAGACGCGGCGACAAGTCGCCCGGTTTGCGATGGCTCTTAATGATTGAAAGGGCATCGCTAAGTTTTTGTTTAGATTATTAATATAAATATACTTACGTTTATAGTTAGAAACCAATTATTTAACCTCCTGAGAACCAATGTAGTAAGAGAAATACAAAAACCATTGTTTGCGTAGGCGATAGACTATATTGATTGTTTAAGTTCTTCAAGCCGTCTGTAAGACGGAGAAAACGATCTGACTTCAAGATATTTAAAAACTATTTACATTATTCAAGAGATCAGTCGTTCAGTTGTTTTCTTCGAATCGTCTACATTTATAGCTCGGTGTTGAGCGTAGTAAAATGTATAAAGATCCCCATTTATATGGTATGATGTGGGCGTACGATTAGATCGATTGAATCCTCACACGATATGGGCCTGAGCACACTAGCAGCTGTAATATTGTAATTAGTTGCATTATGACCTTGAAAAAAACCAATAGATTAAAAAGAAGAGATAAAGGCAAGCTTTGCAAGAAATAGGATGTACAAAATTACTAATGTTTCGTGAGCAATAATAACATTTATAAAATGTATTATATAATAAAGTGTTATCGGAAGCCAATAAGCCCAACAAAAATATACAGGTTAACATTCATTTATAAATTGAGCTTACGCTACCCTTTACCGTTTAGCTTACCCTTTATGTTATTGATAAGTTAAACTAATATTTTTTGTAAAACTGTTCGTTTTCCGAAATCTTCTTATGTATAAAAATGAATTGCTGTTCGTTAGTCTCGCTAAAACTCGAGAACGGCTGGGCCGATTTGGCTAATGTTTAGCTTTTTATATTCGTGGAATTCCAGGGAAGGCTCGAAAGGTGAGAAAATATGGAAACATTTTGGCGTTATGAAGTTTGCCGGGACAGCTATAAATAATATATTTTATAACTTCGACGTATTGAGAGGTTCCATTTTGTTTGCCGATTATTGTTCACTAGCTGTGCCCCGCGGTGTTACCCGCGGTTTATTAGAAAAAATAAATTGTGTATTAACAGTAACAATAATAACTATTAAATTTTTTAGAAGCAAAATAATTTAAACTTGGGCGTCGGAAAGATCTATAAACTTTACAAAATTTAATTTTAATTTTCATCGATTTTCCCATGGGAATAAGATATTTTCCTGCAGCAAAACGTAGCTTATGTGTTAACCTAGGGTGTCAGCTAACTCCATACCAAATTTTATTAAAATCGCTCCAGCCGTTTAGACGTGAATAAGTAACAAACATACACACTCACATACTCACAAACTGTCGTCTTTATAATATTTGTGTGATTCGATGTTCAAAACTATCCACATCTTCAATTACAGAGGCTGAGTTCTCTGACACTTAGGTGGTATCCAACCGCCGTCGAATCAATCGATTATCGAATCGCTCGTAGCCTTGCTGCCTGAGTGAACTTTAACGATCACGAAGGTTAAGCAACATATTGCGCGGTCAGTGCATGCCCTTTATATAGATAATGGTACCGTTTTTTATGTATATTAGGTAGTTCTGAAAATAGGACGTAGACTTATTACTATGGCATAACAACGTTGGCCAAGTCAGCTAGTGAACTATAATATGTTTCAGTGAAGGTGAGGCCTAATACTGAACACTTATCGGTAGTGAAAGATCTTCAATATTAAACAAATAGAGTAGGCGTGTGGGATGAACGCTTTATCGCTCAACATCTTTAGCTTAGTCGGCGTTTGTAGGATTTGGAGATTACTGATTGTCTACATTAGTTAAGACGGCCGCTTGTGTCACAATATTTGAATCGCTTGCACCGGCCGCCTGAGTAATCTTAAGCGATCGCGAAGGCTAAGCAACATGGGGCGCGTTCTGTGCATGGATGGGTGATCGTTCTACGACTGACGCTAGTGGCATTTTTCCGAGCGGTTCCGTGCTTGGCTGGGTACATTACGCAGTTGGTACCGGCTGCTGTCGATAGATGGCAGTCGTTAAGTCAAGTCAGAAGCCTTAGGGCGGCGGCTTGAAAACTTCTGACTATTGTCTTATTAGACCAACCCTAGTCTTACAAGACTCTACCAATCCGGACTTGGCCCCCGTACTGGAGTATGGGCTATACTTTCCTTAGGGAAGAGAGCCGTGCCCCTCGGTGGGGACATATAGGCTCCTTACTTACTCCACCTACGCCCGTCCTCACATACCACCTTAACCCTCCAGCGACCGGTTCAATCTAGTAAAAGCCATCAAACCGCCATCAAATTATTGCGGCGCGAAGGGTTAGCGTTAACACGAGCGACCTTTGAGCGGGCCAATCCACGCCAATCGCTCATCATAGTTATGTAATGTTACGATTTGTACTGCCGACGCCAAAAACCGACGGCGTATTTTTTTAATTTTTTGTTTTTATCCGACTACGGAGAAGCCCAAAAGACAGTGTTTAATAATTACAATTAAAGACTGCTGTCAATGATAATTTATTAAACACTTTGTCTTTTGGGCTCCTCCGCAGTCGAGTAAAAAAAATTAAAAAAATACGCCGTCGGTTGTATGAAACTGTTTTTTAATTTCAATTCAAGTTGAAAAATAGTTTCAGTATCGATCGTGAGTCGTGGATTGTGGCAGGTGGCAGTCCCTTGTCTCTACCTTCCCTTCTGGGATACAGGCGCGAACTTGCGTATGTAAGTATGTTTCACAATCACAAACAAGTACAAGAACAAACAATCAATCAAACATTGCATGAAAAAAGCCGCAAAGGAAAATCCCAATTAATTAGTCGTATTTGATCAAGCTATGTGAAATCAGCATGAATCCAACAAAAGAATAAAAATCATAAAAAAGCCCAAAACTAAAACCGACATTTATAAAATAACTCGGCTGCTGAATATTCCCTTTCAAGTACACAGGACCAATCTAAATCGGTTCTTCGCAATGAATTACATTGGTGAATTTGGATCCCGGTTATGTTGGCAGAGCTCCATTTTCATCGTGAACAGTCAAAGATTAAACTGTCTTATTTATAAAAAAACTGACCCACTGTATTCTATACAGTCGGGCATAAAACCGGTATATGACAGAAAATGTTAGAAGCCGGCTTTAAGTCTGACTTAAGAGTGTTTTAAGTGGTATAAAATTTTTATAAAGAGGACTGATAGTTTCTTATTCAGATGAAAATGCGTAATTCATGATGTTCTTTACTGCATTCATATGGTTAATCGACCATTATGCATTGCAAAATCGCCCTTAACGTAACGGAACACAGTACACGCATGTGAAGAATATACAAGCTTGTATGTAAAATCAAGTAAGGAATAAACTACAGCAACGAAACCGACTGGGCCATTTATCAACACGACTGTACCTACAACGTACGGGACATTAAATCACGGAGTAAAACCCAGGGTTTTGTAAGGCTTATCAAAATAACCCCGATTCATAAACCCTTACATTGTGTTACAACTGCTTATTACTTGAAGCGGTAAAAGATTAGCCCCATTCTCTATTTTGGGGCGTTCGTGGAGAAAAGAGGTGAAGTTACCACTTATGGGAACAATTTTTGAGTTTCTCCTACACTGAGATAATATCTCCGATAATCGCATGTACCCCCGGCCGCCTGAGCGGTCATAAACGATCACGAAGGTTAAGCAACATAGGGCGCGTTCAGTGCATGGTGACCGTCCTTCGCAAGGTATGTTAAGCAGTTGGTGCTGGCTGCCGTCAATAGATGGCAGTCGTTAAGCCAAGTAAGACCCCTTAGGGCAGCTAACGTAATACATTGACATTCAGCAAACAGAATGTAAATTACGTTGAAATATATTTTTTATTTCTGATTTCTGAAAAACATTAGAAAAAAATTCCGCTTTTGGGCCTTTTCTTTTTTAGTAGCACAGCAATTCGTATTTTTGCGTCTCTCAAGTGTTTTCAGACAGAAGTGTAGTACAACTGAATTCAAGCCTGCCAGCTCCCGCGAACATTAATTTGATATATACTTACGCTTGGAATATTTTCGCAAAGGCACTTTATACTGGACGACTTTGTCCGTAAAAATAAAATTATTGTCTTTATTGTACAAAACACATATCAAACACTAAATCATCACCATCATCATCATTCAGAAACAAGAAGTCCACTGCTGGACATAGGCCTCCTCCATGGATTTCTAAAAAGACCGGTTGGAAGCGGCTTGCATCCAGCGTCTTCCTGCCACTTCGATGAGATCGTATGTCCATCTTGTGGCTGATCATCCTACGCTGCGGTTTCCCCTAAATGCTGAAGGCGAGAATTTTCAAGCCTATTAAGAGAACGATGCTTCATCGGCATCATTATCACCATCAGCCCACCTCTCCACACTGTTGGGTATATGGATTTTCCCCATCACGCCATACCTCGCAGTTTATTGCCATTGGCATCCACGGGCTCCCCACCATCCTGGCCACATCGTCCGACCATCGGGCTTTTGTTCGACCGACTGACTGCCCTCGTCGACCTGCCGTCTTCCCGCCTCGCCAGGTGTCCCGCCCATCGCCATTACAGACTTGAAATCCGGTCACCAATGTCGACGACTCTCGTCCTACATCGGACGACGACAAACATTGAACGAAGGTTATTTACACGAAAACATGTACATTTTGACCCCCCGTGGTGGAGTATAGCCTATACCTTTCTCAGGAAGAGACCCGTGCCCCTTGGTGGGGACATAATGGGTTGATGATGATGATGTACATTTTTATGGAGACAATCTAAAATACCTCTACGCCTTCGTGATAGGAACGATCTAGGTGTTATGATCGGCGGAATCATCTCAATTAATTTTGAGCTAGACAGGCAGAAATCAGAAGTTTATTTCAACGTAAAGAATTTAAATTCTGTATGTTGAATGTCAATGTACTTATAATGTTAGGCGCTGCCTTGAGGCCGAATGCAGTGCCAAAGGCAGCGAAAAAAATAACTCCACTCTGAAAACCATTTCCCAAATCACCTTAAATAATACAAAGTTGGTATGAATCTCCATATACCTAAGAAGCTCAAGACCCGATTGATTGTTCCATCCCTAAGATGGTTTAAATGGTTTAAGCTTGAAATCATAGGGAGCACCTATAATAAATATATCCCCCTCCCCTACTAAAATATACTCTATAACCTATAGCGACCTATTTCACCATATTTAAACTACAGTCCACATTTATTTTGCACAAGACCTGGTCCTAGATTCCCTTAATGCATTGAAGTACAATGACAACTTCATATAGGTGATTTAGCTTCATTGTCGCTTCAACCCTACGCAGATCAAACAATCTAGGCGTCAATGGAATTTAAAAACATGTCACATGACCCGACCATGTAACCATAATGCACTAACAGAATCGCGCCCCAAGATGTTTTTTTTTGTGAATTTCAGTGAACTTTTTATGCTGTTTCTTTTCTCGTGATGTGTCAATTTGTTACAACAAATATCTTTCCTTCCTTCTCCCTAGGACGCTTTAAAGTCTTCGGAGACAGACTCAGTCCCTCGTCATCATCGTCATCATTCAGCCACAAGAAGTCCACTGCTGGACATAGGCCTCCTCCATGAATAGAATGGCGGCGACTCAGTCCCTGCTGATTAGAAAATCAGCATCGCTAAGTACGAAGCCTGCTCAGCGACCTCGAAATCTAGGCATCTCAAATTAACTACAGCGCTGCGGTTCGTCGGGAAACTCTCAAAGATCGTCGTAAACCGTAAAGCCGCTCTCAAGAGGCAAGTTATGATGGTTATTGCCTGGTTTTCTTGAATATTTCACTCACTTGGCAGACGCATTGCGTCAAAACGTCCCGGCTGGATGTAGCGCGAAACGGTCGAGATTCTCGCGAATAAATTAGGGCGCGTAAACAAGAATAGCAGGGAAATTTTGCTGATGCGGACGGAGAGTATGACGACGATAAACGAAGATGTCGTTGAGTCGTCGAAAGGTCTGTGGATGCGGATGACGGGGCACCTTGTGAGTTAGCATATGAGGGAAAAGGTCTATACCCAGCACTGGGCAGCGGTTGGGCAGCGGTGGGCTGATGATGAAATGAAAACCCGTGTAAAAGGTAAGAAATTAAAGCCAATAATGTCTGTCTAGGAAGAAACCCACGGTAGTGAATTGAAATCTCCAGTGCTGCCGAGCTCTTTATTCCAAATACACTTACTGCACTTTTTGACGGAAGAGTCCGACCAGGTTTCGCCCTGATTCGCAGAGCTTAATCATGGTGAGCAGAGACGGAGCTCACAACGTCGGTTGCTAGTCTCTGACTGGTCAACGAAACCTGGTCGGACTCTTCCGGAATAAAGTCAATAATTTAATCAATAATTTTAGTTTGTGTGTGCAATAAAGTCCTCTTTATCTATGTTGTGTTATTGTCGTAGTAACGGTAATAGCCAGCATAATATTTTGGGTATTTATTATGCAATCTGCCCGGGAAAATTGCCAAAGCAATCGGATTCGCTGAAGCGTTAATTTTCGTAGTCAAATTCTGTGTTAGTCTGTTGACACTATTGATTTTCCAACTGCCTACAAATTAAAGCAGACTATCAGTGTATCAGACAAGCAGAGTATCAAGGCAGTACAGTTAAACTTCTTAAGAAAAGTCACACTTTAACTAGGTTGGTACAGATGTACGAACTACAGAAAGGCAACTAAGAATAACCGACTATTACGTTTATTCCAGATAGACTTGCTTGACTTTGTGTCGAAGTCAGAGACGATCAATCGACAACGCGAGCTCTGTATCTGGTCATCATGGTTCATCATCATCAACCCATTATGTCCCTACAAAGGACACGGGTCTCTTCCTTAAGGAAGGTATAGGGCAAACTCTTCACCACGGGGGTCAAGTCCGGATTGGTGGAGGCTTGTAAGACTAGTGGCTGCTCTTACTGTCAGAAGCTTTTGAAGCCGCCCTAAGGCCTCTGACTTGACTTAACGACTGCCATCTATCGACGGCAGCCGACACCAACTGCTAAACGTGCCTTGTGAAGCACGGAACCGGCGGAAACCGGGAACCGGAAAAATAGAGATGCGGCGAGTAGTGGCGTAATGGGGAAGAGGCTATACCCAGCAGTGGGCAGAGGTGGGCTGATGATGATGATGATGAACATAACATAAACTCTCGCATACACCCTGGAGGGATAGGCAGATATCAAGATTTGCCACTTGTCTTCTACGATATAAAACCACTATCACTCCAATTTAAGTTTCACGCAAGTTCCCCATTACGTTTACTTAGCGGTCGGCGCCACTTAAGGGCAAGCACTCTTGACAAAGCACAGTTAAGGGCCGCACACCCACCGCAGCAAACTCCACACTTATGTCGAAGTGGCGAAAGCTTGTTTGTATGAATATTTCGGATAATCGTAGAGTAATACGCTGGAGCAACGGAGGTTTGACCGCTTTACTTCTGCTGACCTAAATTAAGCTCTATGCCTTCACGATAAGAGTGTTGCGTGATTGATGATAAAGCTAAAAGTAAAGCGGTACTTCTGCTGATCTAAATTCAACCCTATGTCTTTACGGTAAGGAGTGTAAAGTGATAGCTCAAAAAGTGACCAAAAAGTCTATGCATGACTTAAGAAATTGCTATCATAATAAAACTTAAGTACCTTTCTTCTTTCGGGTCTTTATTTGCTCTGGGGCATCCTTATCGGGCTTTTCGTTAACTTAGCTTTACATAATTTAATGTACATTTTGTATTTGATCAAAACCGTGCATACAGCAAAAAAATAATTTTAATTTTTAGTATAATTTTAATGGAGAGAAAAAAAATTGTCAGCATAGCGGCCAGTGACAAATTCTGTATCTGCCTAGTCATATTGAATGTAGGCGTGAGGTTATTAAATTATTGTATGAACTTTGTGTCTTTGTTCCGCTTTATTACACAAAAATAAAAAATAAAAATACCTAGATAAAAACTTAAATTACAGGTAGTGTTGAAATAAAACGCCGGACTTAATTGAAAAACAATCTTCAGTAAAACTCATAAACGAGCTTTGAGAGCGTCAACAGTTGAAAAATTCACCGAGGCAAGAAAGAAAGTAACAAACAGACTAAAAGTGAGGAAAAATGCGCTAAAGAAACAGACGGACACGCCTTATTGTATCGAAGGCAAACATTTGACATTCTTAGTTCAATTCATTACAAACAACGGGCCTCGTTAAAGCAACGAGCGGCTGACACAAACTGGCGGTTACCGATTACCGACATGTAAATGTACGTCGGCGGAAGGTCCGTGGATGCGAATGTCGAGAGATGGTGTGAAATGGCATTTGGGGGAAAGCACAGCAGATGTTGTAGGTTGCAGGACGGTGGTGGTTGACGAAAGGTAGATTGTTGATATTAGATCTTCTTGAAGTTTATTTCTGTGCATAGTTATTACATGTTTGATGTTAATGAGATGCAAAAACCAACTGTCTGGCGCAGGCAGCAAGGGCCGCGAGCCCGAATGTGTGCGGTGTACAGTCAGCAATACGGTGATCTAGAAAGATGTACGGTGCTAGCCCGTACAAAGCCTATGTCCGCCAGTGGGCAAAGGTGGGCTGATAATAATGGTGATCAAAATGTTAAGGTGATGCTACCACAAGAAGAGAAGAGCAAAATCCTTACAACTAATATGACGGCCATAGCCCATAACATTATCAATCTGAGGTGGCAGAGGACTGGTCACATAATATGCCGAAGAACCGATCTCAATTGGATATCACGAACTGGCGAAAGCAGCGGAAGACGTCCACAAGGGCCTAGACTCTGTTAATGTACTGTGTAGTACAAAGACAACTGCATGAACAAGGCGATTTAGTTTAATTGTCGCTTCAAGTCTATGTGCACACACAAATTAAGTCTTATAGACGTCAATAATATGAAATAAAACGTCACGTGACCCGACCGTATATCTGTCATCTTACATTAGTGCATTGGAACTAGTTTTAGTTTTTGAACTAAAACTTTCGGAAGCATAGACATTATTAGATTTATTCCGGATACTTGGATTTTGTCGGAAGAGTCTGACCAGGTTTCGTTTAAGTGAGTAAGGTTCCAGGTAATTGTATCCGGAATAAATAGACTCGTAGCAGTTGGTTGGTTTGCCGCAGCGTTTTTAAAACAGCCGCGTCTGGGCCGCCCGTCTACCGAGGCAAAGCCCTTCGTTAACGTTTCGGACTCTAATGTGAATTCCGCTTTACTTTATCACTTCCTTGTAGCTGTTTAGTTTGTTCTTGTCGCCTTTGGAGTTCCGCCGGAGAAATTAGGGAGTTTCGGTGTGACAGTATTTCGACTGCCTCGTTGGTCTGACGGGATCATGGCTGATCACCATGCGGGTCGTGGGTTCGATTCCCACTGTGGGCCGCCGAACATTTGTATAAATGTCCTCAGTCTGGGTTTACGGCCATGTTAGTGATGCCTTGCCTGGTTACCACAGCACAGGGTATCCTAGCTTGGGACCAGAACAAGTGATTGTGTGGGATGCTATTTAAAGATCTATTTTTATATCCTAACATTTTTGCAAAATACGTGTCGTAGTATTTACTACCTTGTTAACAACTTACTAAGAACTATCTTGTTAATTTAATTTGAATTGTGAATAAAACAGTTGTACGAACACTTGGAGGTTGATCAAATCTGTATTTTTTTACATTATCATCATCGACCCATTATGCCCCCACTGATAACGGCACGGGTCTCTTCCCTGAGGGAGGTATAGGCCATACTCCACCACGGGGGCCAAGTCCGGATTGGTGGAGACTTGTAAGACCAGTGGCTGGTCTTACTGTCAGAGGTTTTCAAGCCGCCCTAAGGCATCTGACTTGGCTTAACTTGGATAGATAGATACGAGTAGATAACACTTTATTGTAGATAAAAAAGGAAATAAACATAGGTATTTCTTAATCTAAGAGTACGGACGGCGGCCTTAATCGGCCTTGGATTTTTTACATGCCACTTTGAAACTAACAACGTTGATGGGACGCCTTGGACAGGTGTTCTCTTGTACTCTTGATTGGTATATTTAGAAATTAATACAGTAGAGCCCCAATTATCCGAACGTCGCGTCGGTGATCCAAACGATCGCTTGCCTGAGTTACACGAGGCTAGTTTTTCAAGCTATGATAGCAAGCTAGTGTCAGTAGGCTAGCAAGCTAGTACTTCTGGCCTCGTGTAGACAAAACAGTTATTGGTGCATTTTTGCGATCTGTAGCATTCTAACTACAATAAGCAAACTGTTTGGGCTTCTACTGCTTCTCTGTAGTTCGTGATCGATGCAGAGTGAGGTCCATTGGCCTCCATCCTCCTAAGTTGCCCTTAAACAAAACTAGCTTCATTTCAACAACAGAACTAGCATGTTTCAAGCCAGGTCAGCAAGCCAGGACAGTACTAGCTTGATATCCTAGCTTGAAAACTAGCCTCGTGTATCTCGGGCATTAACACAACTGGTCCGACTACTCATCCTGACAAAGAGACTTCCAGAATCTAGAATCTGGGCCTCGATTCTGAGCCTTCGATGACAGATACACGGTCGGGTCGGTTTACTAATGTATTGCCAAAAATCGTTTCCCAAAGTATTACTTCCCAAACTATTTTCCGCAAATTATCACTTGGCAAAAAAACATTTCTCAAAACAACTTAAAGCAAATAAACAGTTAGCAAAAGTTATTATGGCAAGTTATTGTTTACCAAATAAATACTTGGTCAAAATTCATTTTACCAAAGAGGCAACAAGAGGCAAATTAAGAACGCATCAAAGTCGAGTCTGTTTTCGATCTTACATAGAGAACCTAACGCTCCGACGCGCTCCGCTTCGCTACGCGCGTCGTCGCACCTATATTTCTGTTGTCACGTATTCTTTACATCGCCGACCCCCCGTTCCATTATTTGAAAATAACACTTGCCAAAATAAAACGTTAGCATAATAAACGTTTGTCTTAATAAAACTTGACGCAGTAAAATTATGCGAAATGATAATTTGACCAAATGAATAAAATGCGAAATGAAAACTTGCTAAAGTTTCATTTGGGAAATGAAACTGATGCCATAAGTTTATTGGGAAGTAAAATTTGGCGAAAAATACTTTGGCTAAACGGCGGTATCCCGGTCGGGTCACGTGACGTGTTTTTCATACCATTGACGCCTAGATTGTTTGATTTGCGTGCATGCGTAGACTTGAAGCGGCAATGAAACTAAATCGCCTTGTTCATACAGTTGTCATTGTACTAAAATGCATTAAGAGAATCTAGGACCAGGTCTTGTGCAAAATAAACGTGGACTGTAGTTTAAGTGTGGTGAAATAGGTCGCTGTAGGTTATAGAGAATAATTTAGGGGGGGGTTGAGTATAGCGATATGCCGTTCCCGGGAACGATCCCAGAAGTGGGAATTATCGTGGGATCGTTGCCGGGAACGATCCCAAGAGGTGGGAATTATTGGGAACAATGCATTAGTTCAAGTGTTAACTAAGATAGAGTTCTTGGGTATAGTTAATTAGTGATTCATATGAAGCATGATATTCAATATGAAACAAAATTCCCTTGGGATGTCCTAAATTCCGAATGTTGGAGGGAAATTTCTCTGTTAGAGGTTACCGGTTAGAAAGTTTCGAGTTTGTGTGAAAAGTGAAAAAATAAAACAATTTAAAAACTTGAATTCATTAATATTTTGTAAGGGAGTTACAATAATAGGCATGATGACAGATTTTGAATTTTCCTTCTATTATGTCTAGTAGGTAGACGGCTACTATTTTCGAAAAAAAAAATCAACAAAAAAAACTTAGTTTTCGTACAAATTTATGACATTTTTTGCTATTCAATTTGAAATACGCGCGGAAACGCTCCAAAATATCATGGCGTCGCTTGTAACGTAATGACTATGTAGATACGGCATTATATCTATGCTGAATTAAGAAAGTGAACAAAACGTCTCTCTGTGCAAAAACACATCAACAGCAGCACCGAACAAACTGTTTGTTTATGTTCGAAACAAGAAAATAATGAGAGATAAAGTTATAATAGATAGAGATAAACTGTGACTTTATAAAGCATTTGCTGGCTTTACGGAATATGGGAGTGCTATTAGTACGGCCTCCAAGTGTAACAACTAGAGCTAAACTATCTGAAGTGAAAAACTGAAGCCAAAATGAGCTTACTAACCCTGTCAATATCAACAGGGGTGTACGCCAAGGTGACACCATCTCGCCTAAGCTCTTCACCAACGTCTTAGAAGACGTAAGACTGTAGACTGGGGTGAGAAGGATGTCAATATTAACGGCGTTTATATGTGGCACTTGCGTTTTGCCGATGACATCATCATCTTGGCAGAAAATGCCACGGATCTTCAGTGTATGCTCGCAAACTTGCACGAAGCGTCCCTGGAGGTCGGTCTCAAGATGAACATGTCCAAAACAAAAGTCATGGCTAACCATCTGGTGACTATGCCGAACATCACTGTCGGTAATTGCCCGATAGAAGTTGTCGATGAGTATATCTACCATGGACATTGTTTATCTTTTCACCGAGAAGCCCAGGTAAAGGAGATCATGAGGCGGATTCAGCTTGGTTGGGCTGCTTTCGGGAATCTTGCAGTTGTTTTCAAATCAAAGATTCCGCAATGTCTAAAAACCAAGACATATGACCAGTGTGTTTTAGCCATTCTCACATATGGAGCCGAATCTTCACAAAGCAGAATATGCACCGAATTAAAGTAGCACAAAGAGCAATGGAGCGAGCCATGCTAGGTCTTAGACTCGTAGATCGAGTACCCAATGTCGTCATCCGTCGCCGGACAAGGTTTGATGACATGGGTGAAATAGTCTCAAGACTGAAGTAGAAATGGGCGGGACACCTGGCGAGGCGGAAAGACCGCAGATGGACCAAGGCAATCACAGAGTGGTGGCCGAGAACAGGACGACGGTCAGTAGGCAGACCCGCGGCCCGATGGTCGGACGATGTCGTTGAGTCGGCGGAAGGTCCGTGGATGCGGGTGGCGAGAGACCGAGTGAAATGGCATTTGGGGGAAAAGGCCTTTACCCAACAGTGGGTAGCGGTAGGCTAACGATGATGATGATGATGAAAGAACTTTTCACCTTTTGGTATTCAGATGAGCAAAAGTGTTTATTTGAAGCGAGAAACTCGCTCAATATCAATTAGTCAACTCTGGGTAAACTAGAGCTGATTTGCCTCAATAAAATATTGTTCGATTGTTGATTATGAACCACGATATTGAGCCACGAATAAACAATAATATCCACTAATTAAATTATACGAAAATTAATCGGAACGCGTAGTCACACCAAAAAGTCAAACAACACGGCCGTTGTAGAGTGCGACAAGTGAGTCGTGGCTCAAGCTTTTGGCGGGAAATTTAAAAATCTTTTAGTTGATAACCCTGCATATCGTCTGAATAAACCATCTTGATACTTTTGCTTAACTTGATTATTTGTTTAATTAGTTTGGTTTGGAGTCTCCAATGAATTTTGTCGAAACATAAATAAATATAAACAAAACGAAAACATTAACTACATCAAAACCAACATTTCTACCCCACCAAAAACAGGGATAATAAAGATGCACCACATAAACTTATAAACATTTATTAAAGCTGAACCATAATCAAAATCTGATTCATATCTTTTTTCTCAATGTCTTTGAGTTCTTTGACTAAGTCTTCGATCTGACGTTTAACGTTTTCGTCATCCGACAGACCTTACAACAAGAAATAAATCATGTCACCATTGATTTAAAACATTATTACTCGTATGTATATACTAAAACAGGTAAAATTATGTTGAATAGAAACAAAAGTTTTTTTCTTCTTTAAATCTAGGCCGAGTATCAAACTGTTTGGGCTGTACTACTTGCAGCTGAAATACGTAAGTTTGACAGTCAGAGTGTGGCCATATGAAGAATCCGAAACAAATTGCGTCCCAGGACTCGCTTGTCAGACTCTAGCTAGTCGTGACGTCATTCACTTTGATTGCTGTTTCAGTTAATATGGCCGATTCCGGTATTTTGTACTTTTGTTTTCTTAAAAATCTTATCAATCTCAATGTTTATTTTATAACGGAGTCATTTTAAGGAATTATTTTGACATTTATTTTTTTCTAAAACCATTTATTCTTTCATTTTTTAATGCTGTTATTGTTGTATTTAAAGAAAACTTTCGAAATATTTACAAATTTTGACTCATGTTTATTGGGAAATCATCATTCATTTATTTAGCATATTTTTTGCCAGAAGTTACTTTAGTTATTTCCTTATACGTACTTTTTTTTAACCACAAGTTTAATTTCTAATTACAGCTATATTTTACCACATTATTTGCCATTAAAATTTCCTATCTCTACGGTATGTTTGGTAAATAAAACCATTTCTGAAAACAATCTCTCCCTTAGTAACTATTAAACCCGCAAAAATTAAATTTGTTTAATTTTTTCCACATTTTGTTGTGCTGCAGCTCCACTGCTTGCAGCGTTAGTGTCTGTTTTTTCAAATGATTGTTTAATCACTAACGAGGCTTTCTTGCATTTTACAAGATGGCGCGTGAATTTTGTTGCATTTTTTACTCCACACTGCGTCACAGTATTTACATAAAGTCTTTTCCTTATGCCCTTCCTTGACTATTCTAAAATGTTCATGAACACTACCTCTTGCTGGCACCATTTTGTTATTAAAAGTTGAAAATTGACGAACGAACAACAAAAAAACGCTATCACAGCGCCAACCGTGGAATAATACTGACTTCCTCCGCACGCTATCCGCTCGATAATGCATAGATGTCTCTTTCTTTCTTTAATGCATAGCGCAAAATGATTTGAAATAGTAAATAATTTCGCGTCGAATAAGTACATCATTAATTTTTTTACTTACGATTTTTAGAATCTGTCGATAATAACATTACAATTAATATTTACAGTATCACCCCACTTGCCAAAATAAGAAAAAATGTTCCTAACCATATCATTGGGATCGTTCCCATTGTTGCCGGAAATAATGGGAACGTTCCCATTATTGCCGGAAGTGGGAAGCTTCCCATTATTGCCGGGAATGGGAAGCTTCCCATCTGGCACATCTCTAGTTGAGTGGGGCGCCACGCCAGATAACCTTCACGTGTACCCCTCCGCTTCCGTTCCCTCTGATTCCTTGTGAACCAGATGGAAGGGCAAGTGGTGGGGTCGGTGCGCCCTGAGCGATAGTCAGTGACTTCTCCTTGTGGGATCTTGCTGGCTAACGGCGAATGATCTGGCCCGAGGGGTCGCGTGGGTTCCAATTCCTCTGTGAATCGGGACCCAGGCGACCAACCGAAGGAGGTCCGGCTAGAGGGGGGCGCAGTCGCGCCTCAAACTAGTCGGATAAGAGTGGCCGCGGGCGGAGGGTCGGGGGACCCGACGCCCATGATCGCGGCGGGCCGGAAGGCACCCTCGTGTGTTCCGAGGGTGCCTTCTCGCGCAAGGAGAGGGCCCGTGCGCTCGCTCTCCACCTTCTCTGCTTTCAGAGAAGTGCTGGAGAGCGAGCGACGGGCGACGCAGCGTCGCGCCGTCCTCCTCTTGCCTGTTGTATGGGCGACGGGTCGGGGGAGGGCGGCGCGAGGAAGCGGTTGGGGGCCATTACGGCCCCCCAGAGGAGGGGCGGCGCTTGCGCCACCGGGGAGCCAGTCTGGCTCCCCACCAGTAGAGCCCCCCCGGGGGCGAGCTCTTGCCGGGTCACAGTGACTTAACCTCTGGCCTATCCTGTGGCCCGGTAGAGTAGCGGAGGAACACCGCGGGGTTTTAGGGGGTAGTCCAGCACTGAGCAGGCGGCTCGATAGTGCTGGGAGTCCACCACAAAGACGCTCTGTTGTCCCCCGGCAACGGAGCGGCGAAGTGCGCAAATGCATTTCCCCGCGTTAAAAAAAAAAAAAAATCTCTAGTTGAGTATATTATTAGGTTACCAGTTTTTTGGTGTGTTCGCGACAATGAAAAAAGTGGAATTGCCGGACGCCGCGCGGTGCAACGATTATTGATAAAAAAAACTATTCCACTAACGCCTGGCTTACATTTGCTAGTCTTCAAGAAACCCGGGGTAAGTGGGGCTTAGGTCAGTCTTGAGACAGATCTTAAGTAAGTTAAGCAACTAAAGTCTCGACAATTATATTATGTTATGTTAAAAGCTGTGTCTGTCAGTGCTGCCCGATGATGCGGTTATGGCAGTCAAAAATTGCAATTACGAGTATCTAGGTACTTTTTATTCATCTTAGGAAGTGAAATCGTACTATTGTTGTATCATGTGTATTTTATCTTTGGAATAAAGCTTTTTTATTCTACATTTTCGATTCCCGATCGTGTTTTTAAGTTTCCCCAATTTAACTCTCTTAAAATAACGTCACAAAGTGTCGTCACTTATATTTTAGGAATTTACAACCATGAACCTAAGTAAATAAATCCGTGTTTACAACAACAAATCGTTTATGAGACAACCACAGACAACATAAGAAGAAATCAAATGCGTAGTATGCCATTTAAAAAAAACACTACAGCGTTTTATAGCACGAAATTTTATAAATCAAGAAAATTTAAAACGAGCACTAAAGTTAAATAGTGTTTTACTTAACCTCCTCAGTCCCGTGTCGACAAAATAACAATAGGAAACTATTGTTATTTTCAAGGTCGGGATTAAGGAGGTTAAGAGAGGCATTATTTTAGTTTTTTACAAATAACACCGTTAATGTTTTATCATCAGGAACCTTAAAAAGAGTACAGAGGAAGACTCAGCAATGTAAAAAGACACTAAAATCAAAGTGTTTAGAAATTAAAAATAGATGTTACCTAAAAGAATGATAACAGCGGCAGGAAAACCTTTTACGGCCGTTGGTAAAATAAGTAATTTAAGTTTACTTTGTGTACGAAATACTATAAGAAAAATATAAAGATGCATTCAAAAGGAGGCTGAATGGAAAGGGAGGAAAATTAATAAAAATATCGACCCCTACAAAATTGAGTGGGTCATTTACCCTTCAAGTTGTAAGTGTATGAAAGTGAGACAGGATTACATCTCTATTTGGCTAGCTTATCTGTACCCCGCAGCGAAGCGTCAAAGAGTAGACAAAGAGGCTACAGAAGTCAAAACATGCAAATAAGGTGAAACGTCTTTGTCAAAGATTAAGGGGCCCTATGAGGTGCCTACATACATACGTACATAAGCTCACGCCTGTATCTCAGTGGGGTAGGCAGAGACCAGGGACTGCCACTTGCCACGATCCTGATAGATTACGGGTACTTTTTACGCGAGTTTCGGGTACTTTTTGTTTTGCCCTTTGCTAATACAAGTATGTCCGCCAAGGAGGTCTCTTACCGGTCCTTTCACCCACATTACCAAAACCATTACCTGAAACAAAAATGACAACATTGGAATTTTGAAATGAACATTTATTTAGTTAGTTACACTTTTTATGAACACTGAATGAAACTGAACTGTCATACTCGGGTCGTGACGCTGAATCGTTCAAGTAGTTGCTACGAACATCTAATCTGTACCAAAACTTTCGTAAGCACTACATACACAATAAACTTTACTCTGGATACAATGTATGTGCATGTATGTAAATGTTATGTTATGTTATGTTATACACTCCACCAATCCGGACTTGGCCCCCGTGGTGGAGTATGGCCTATACCTTCCTCAGGGAAGAGACCCGTGCCCCTCGGTGGGGACATAATTGTAACATTTACATACGGGCACATACATTGCTTCTGGCCCCACACTAGGATACCCTGTGTCGTGGGATCCAGAAACAGCGACGTCACAAACATGTAAACATCCAAGACCTGGGTTTTTTTTTGTCCCCAGCCGGGATTCGAACCCGGGAAATCTCGCACGATAGGCAGATGCACTAACCGCTGCGCCACAGAGGTCGTCCAATAATGGGTTGATGATGAATACACTCACTTGACTTTTCAGAGACGAGCAACCGACGACGCCAGCTCCAACTCTGCTCGCCATGATTAAGCTCTGTGATTTAGAGGGAAACTGTAGATTTTCCGTTAGTTTTTACTCTTCTATAAGTCATAATATTACCCTCTTTTTGTGACACCACGATCGAATTCAATAAGCCTTCAGTGAACAGAAGTTTAATTATGCGCACAAATCCCTGAGCGATTCTAATCAAATTCCATACTAATTCGTCAGTCAGACGATTGGAATCGATCTGGATTTGGTGCGCGTAATATAAGGGCAGTATGGAAGTTTAGTCCTTTTAATTTATCTACTCTTCTAATGTCAGATGAGGGTCGACGATGGGGACCGAATCTTGAGTCTGAAATGGCGATGCGCGGGACACCTGGCGAGACGGGAGACGGCAGGTGGACTAGGGCAGTAGCGGAGTGGCGGCCGAGAAGCGGGATGGTAGGACGATGTGGCCATGGTGGCAGGGGCCCGTGACTGGCCGAAATGCCTATACCCAACAGTGGGCAGAGATGGGCTAATGATGTTGACGATGAGAGCATCTGCCATCACATTTTACAGCTGAGTAGAAGTGTAGACCATTTGTATTTAAAAAAAATGACTGCAACAGATGACTGAATGTCAATGAAACGAAAGTGAACTGTCGAGATCGTGGCAAGTGGCAGTTCCTGGTTCCGTCTACCCCTCTAGGATACAGGCGTGAGTTTATGTATGTACTGACTGGAAGAAATAATGTAAAAAATCGTTGAAAAAAAAAACATCTATAAAAACTCTGGCGGTGTCCGATCAGCACTGATAAACGCGTGTGTCGCATCTGGTAACGTGCCTACTCTTTGGCCCGCCAACTCGTCGCTCGTGTCAAATTAAACAAATCCCGCCGGAGCTGCGACAATATTTGTGTTTGAGCAGCCGCCTCAACCTAACGCCACCTAAATGTCTTCCGCGGCTCTTCATTTGGTCTGTTGTAAGCACACACTCTTAGTGGACGAGTAGACAAAGGCTTGGTGCTGATATTTACAAAATTGTAAAGGATTGAATCGCTCGTAGCCTGGGCTGCCTGAGTGATCTTAAAACGATCACTAAGGTTAAGCAACATACGGCGCGTTCAGTCCATGGATGGGTCGCCGTCTATGACTAACGCTAGTGGCATTTTTCCGAGCGGTTCCGTGCTTCGCAAGGCACGCTAAGCAGTTGGGCTGCCGTCGATATATGGCAGTCGTTAAGCCAAGTCAGAGGCCTTAGAGCGGCTTGAGAACTTCTGACAGTAAGACCAGCCACTAGTCTTACAAGCCTCCACCAATCCGGACTTTGCCCCCGTGGTGGATTATGGCCTATACCTTCCTCAGGGAAGAGACCCGTGCCCCTTGGTGGGGATATAATGGGTTGATGATGATGAGACAACTATTTACTAGATTAATTGTAGTTTTTATTGTATTGTATTGAGTGGGTGAATGTAACGAAACTTACAAATGGATTAAAAGATAGCGAAGACCAGGATTTGTGTCATTTCATCATCTAAAACTCGTCGGCCGTCGTTACATCGACGCAATAGATCCGATACAAGACGTGTGTAATCCGGTGATCAATGATCATAGATTGAATGTCCGGGAGCTGTCACTGTCAGCACATATTAAATACATTTGACAAACATAAGTAATAAATCGATCTGTAAACGAGAACCTACGAGAATCGATTTTAAAGTTCATACTCTGTTTTATTTTAAATTATTGATTATATAATTATTTATTTCGTAGCATATTTTATTCACTTTGATTGAATCCATCATCCGGTGCAAGTGTTTTTAAGTTCAATATAATTGTTGAAATCATTCACATTAATCGATTATAGTAATCGATACCCTATTTCATCAGTGCAATAAACTTGTTTTTGAGATTTCTCGTCTCCCAGATTGTGAATTGAGCAGATTTTTTATATTTTGAATTAGAAAAAAATACCGCATTTTTTAAACTATATTTCAGCTTATTACAATTGGGCCCAGAGATCCCCGTCTCGTTTCTGTTATTATTTTAGTATTTTGTACATCTGCTTCCTCCTCCAATATTTTCTCCAGTTCATCCAAATGTTGTCTGGTAGAGATCACTTTTAGTGATAAGGCCACCGTCTGTACTCTTAGATTAAGAATTACTTTTCAAAATCACAAACAACGAACAACCACTTTATTTCCGTGATAAAGTGTTCAGTTTTATTTTTAAAAACAGCTTTCTATTTCTAGGCAGTTCGAAATTCATGTAAATTTTTTGATAAGTTACCTAGGCGAGGAGGACTTCAACAGCACAGAAAACTACCACGAGCTGGTGCTATATATCATACAGAAAATACAAAACGTTACCCACACTACAGTCATATTGTGTTCACCAACATTCAAACAAGGGAGAAACAACGATATGTTCAACGCAAGAATCGAAGCGTTCAACCATCTACTGGATAAAGACGTCATCGCGCATGAGTATGCCTATCTTATTGACTCGAACCTTCATTTGAACTACGACCTCTCCATGTTTCGTCGGATAAGTGGAGCTTTAAATAATGAAGGACTAAAACAGGTTTTCGAAGATGTTAAAGTCAGAATTACTAATATCAACAACTGGCTTACAAATTCAAACTCAGCTCTACATACAACAAGCATCCAAACAAGTCACACCCATGAATCCATCTCAAATTCGCAGATTCAAACGGGAGTAAACAACCAGAATTTTCGATCCCATTAATTTACTCTACCAGAATATAAGAAGCTTCAAAAATAAGCGTCATTTAATAGAAGTGGCAACACTAGAAGAAAGCAACATTCAAGCTATCTGTCTGTCTGAAACGTGGATAACGGCACCAAAGAGGAAACTTTTGCAACTGGATTACTTTCAGTTAGCATCCTGTTTTTGTAGAGTTAACCGAGAAGAGGGAGGAGTATGTATCTTGGTAAAAAATAATATTGATTACAAAGAACGTAGAGACATATTACAAATGTCCATAGAATTTGTATTCGAAATATGCGCAGTAGAAATAAATAAATTAAACCTACTTATAATAACACTGTACTGGCCAAATAAGAATAGAGAGTCAGAATTATTCTTCAGCTCTCTTACAAATCTCTTATAGTACATCAGTATTAAGGATAGGTCCAAAAATGTAATAATAGGAGGGGACTTCAATTTAAACGTATTAGAGCCTTGTAATTTGACAACAACATCATTAAATCTGATGAAGAGTTTTAACTTCGCCCAGCAAGTAAGAGAACCTACTAGAGTCACACAAAATACTTCAAGTTGCATAGACCTAGTTTTTAGTAATATGCACTATCATAAAGATAGATTTAGTACCAAAACAAAAGAATATGGTCTCTCAGACCATAAGGCAATTCTAATTAGTATTCCTGGAGATTTAATACGGGACAATATAACGTGGTATACAAAAAAAAGAATTTTCTCGGCACAAAACATACAATCATTTCAAGAAGAACTACAAAAAATTAATTGGTCCGATTACATAAACACCGCTCAAAGCGTAAACAAAAATTATACAGCATTTTACAATAAAATCAACGACATTTTAGAACGCACTATACCTAAAACTAAAATAAAAATAAAAACTAGAAAGAAAAATACGTGGTTGACGAAAGGAATAAGAACGTCATGTAAAAATAAACGCCTGTTAAAATACCTTGTCAATCAAACAAATAGCACCACCCTAATAAGCTACTACAAAACATATGAAAAAACATTAAAAAAAATTGTTCAAACGTCCAAAAAAATCAGCTATGCAAATAAATTATTAAAATCAACAAATGTAACGAAAACTATGTGGCAAATAATAAAAGAACGATCTAATAAATATACCAATAAACCAAAAAATAATATACAATTAAACATAAATAATAGACACACTGACGATCCCCTTACTGTCGCAAACTACTTTAATTATTTCTTTAGCACAGTTGGTGCTCCCGCAAAGGACAAACCCAAACCACTCGGCCGCCCAGTGCAGTCCACCACAGAAAATTCCATTTACATCCAGCTTACTGATCCAGTAGAAGTCTTCAACATAATAAAACAACTAAAATCAAAACGTAGCTTTGGTTTTGATGAAATTCCACCAATACTCGTAAAAGAATGTGCTAAAGAACTGATTTCTCCATTGTCCTTTCTTATAAACCAGTCTTTTTCAGAAGGAATAGTGCCTGATTTACTAAAAACAACAATAATCAAGCCGCTACATAAAAAAGGCGACCGTTTAAACAGCAATAATTATAGGCCAATAGCATTAGTGCCTACTTTTGCTAAAGTATACGAACCGGCAATGTACCTGCGTGTCTATGCCTTTTGTGAAAAATTCAAAGTTTTTAATGACCAACAAAATGGTTTCCGTAAAGGACGGTCCACAGCTCTGGCTGTATTCAACTACATAAATTACATATTAGACACTATAAATAATAAAAAACACGCAATAGGTATCCTCTTGGATATGACTAAAGCATACGATAGAGTCTTACATAACGTTCTAATTGCAAAGCTAAACGGAATTGGAATACGAGGTTCAGTACTGAGTTGGTTTATTTCGTATCTTTCTAACCGCGAACAATACGTAGACTTGGAGCATCAAAATCATGCCTCCGGCGAAATCAGCTACACCAGATCCACAAAAACAATCCTGACACAATCAATCCCACAAGGCAGTGTCCTGGGGTGCTTCATGTTTTTGATCTACATAAATGACCTACCAAAATCGATTAATATCCCATGCACCCTTTTCGCTGACGACATATCGCTTGTACTACCGTGTAATGATGATATCGAACTTGTACAATTATTAAATTCAAATCTAACTAAACTAACAAACTGGCTCAATGATCATAATTTGGAGATAAACTTTAGTAAAACTAAACTCATGCAATTCAGACCTCACCAAAAACGCCCTCTTGACATAAACTACGCTTTTAATAAAACACCAATAGAACTCGTTGATTCCTACTGCCTCCTAGGAATTGAAATAGATAGCAACCTACATTGGAAATATCATATCAAGAAAGTGGCTAGTAAACTATCAAGCTTTACATATGCTCTATCGGAACTAAAGAGAACTACAAACAAAAAAAGTGCTCTATGTGCTTACTTTGCTTACGCACAAACTTGGCTGTCTTATGGTGTCCTCCTCTGGGGCAACAGCACGGATGCAAAGCAATTATTCTTAATACAAAAGAAGTGTATATTATCGCTAACATTGACATAATGACGAGCTGCAGACCATATTTCGATAAATTAAATATTCTCACACTAACTTCACTTTATATCTTAGAAGCATGCGCATTTGTGAAAAATAATGATCAACTCTTCCCCTTATACACAAGACCAGAAGGATTAAGACCACATAAAAGATTGGCAACATGCTCATCGAAATTACATTTAGTTCATTCAGGCCCCCGCTCGATGGCTGCCAAAATATTTAATTGTATACCGAAACCAATTCAGTCTATAGAAAAAATTAATGTATTTAAAAATGCCCTTAATAAATACGTACTTAGTACGAAAAAGTTATTATACTCTACAAGAGTTTTTTGATGAACATGGCAAAAACTAGGTTTGGAGCTTGTGAGACTTGTGTTATTATATCTTAAGTAAAAGTAAAATATATTCTGTCATTGTTCTTGTTTTAGAGAGTCTATGAAAATTAATAATAAATAGAATAAGTAATCTAGGTAGTAAGTAAGAATTTAAGTTATAACCTTTTAGAATCCTAAGTTAGCAGCGCCCTAGCAGGGTTCTTGTTTGTTCCTGAAAATACTTATCTAAGACCCTATGTACAACAAGAAAGCTAATAAACGTCTATTCTATTCTATTCTACCTCCTTGGTAGACATGTTTCAGAATAAAATATAGTTCCATTTTTAAATTAACACGACATATAAAATATGAATTTATTATGTAATTTATTTAGCAGCTCAAACGAGTAATATGGATTTTATACAATACCTACGTTGAAGTATACATAGTACATTACTCCAGCGGCCAGCAAAAGAGGCCTTCATGGACGAACGTGGAAATGTGGGCCGAGGCGAAGCCGAGGCACACATACGTGAGTCCATCAATGCCTAGTTGTGGCCAAGGCTTGTATATGATTTTTCTTAAATATGAACTCATTCTGTTAAATTGTCTTCTTTTTTTTTCAATAGGTATATTCAGCTATCTATCGCAAGCCAGTTCGAAATTTAAATAAAACCTCTGATAACTTACCTCCTTGGTTGTCATTGTTCGGAGTAAAAGATTGTTCCATATTTGAATAGCACGACAGATATGAGTTTAGTATGTAATTTATTTGGCCGCAAAACACGACAGTTATGAATTTTCATACAAGTTTTTCCTGCCGCTGCCCGCCTGTAATTGACCAGTACAGGAATTTTGATTTATCTCGAAGAAGGTGGGTCGAAATAATGCTCAAATTTCCAAGCATGTTTGAGAAAAAGCTATAAGCCTCGATTCCTGAATATAATAATAATAACTCCCACACACACAATTACTTGATCTGATCCCAAACTAGGATACCCTGTGCAATGGTTACCAGGCAAGAACGTTACAAATTTCGAAAACACCCAGACTGAGGGTGTATGTATGGCGGCCCTACAATTATAATATCGACAACCTCAGCGGTTAGCGCATCTGCCTACCATGCGAGAGGTCCCGGGTTCGAACGCTGGCTCGGGACAAGAAAAAACCCCAGGTCTTAGATGTTTACATGTTTGTGAGGTCGCTGTTTCTGGTTCCCACAACTCGTGGTATCCTAGTGTGGGGCCAGAAGCAATGCGTGTGCCTGTATGTAAATGTTCATGCTTAAGTAACTACGAATTTGTTCAGAACCCTCGTGGAGGATTCACACACCAAAAGAAATAAATATCGCGATGCTTACGCGTAGTATTTGCCACTCTTTCATCATCAACCCATTATGTACTCACCGAAAGGCACTCGTCTCTTCCCTGGGGAAGGTATAGGCCATACTCCACCACGGGGCCCAAGTCCGGATTGGTGGAGGCTTGTAAGACTAGTGGCTGGTCTTACTGTCAGAAGTTTTCAAGCCACCCTAAGGCCTCTGAGTTAACGACTGCCATCTATCGTCGGCAGCCAGCACCGTGCATTGTGAAGCACGGAACCGCTCGGAAAAATGCCACTAGCGTTAGTCATAGAACGGTGACCCACCCATGCACTAAACGCGCCCTATGTTGCTTAACCTTCGCAGTCGTTTAAGAGCACAAGTTTCAGATTCACCGATTCATGCCACTCTTTATTCCATAGTAAATATCGACTTCATTATAGAAAAAATTGCCTGTTACCAAAGTGCTGCACTTAATGTTCACTAAATTGAGTTGTCATGGAGGAATGTAGGCTTAGAGCTCGCCGTTTGGAAGCCCTACGTCTTAGAATACCATGTTGATACCAATCTATATCTATACTAATATTATAAAGGAATATTATTAACTAGCTTTCGCCCGCGACTCCGTCCGCGTGGACTTTAGTTCAAAATTTTGCAAACCCGTTCACTCCCTTAGGTTTTAAATTTAGAAAAACGGCGAAACATGTGTTCAATCAATTGTGTTGAAGAGAATGTATTTTAAGTTTAAGAAAATTAGACAATTAAAATTAGAAAATTAGATTCATACCTCCCATACAAATTTTGGCAACCCTTTTCACCCCCTTTGGGGTTGAATTTCAAAAAATTCGGTCTTATTCCTTGCCTACATTATATATAGACTCTCTGTGCAAAATTTCAGCTTCCTAGGTTCAACGGCTTGGGCTGGGCGTTGATGAGTGAATTAATCAGTCAGTCAGGACTTTGAATTTTTTTTTTATTTATATAGATAATAATAATAAATATAGAAGAGGAAAGATTTGTATTATTGTGTGTGTGTACGGTTAAAAACTACTCTGCTGATTTCAAAAATTCTTTCACCTTTGGAAAGCTACATTCACCCTGAGTGGCATAGGCTATTTTTAGCAAATTCGAGCTAAAGGTATTTAAAACAAGGTGGAATCAACAGTCACAAAATAGTTTTAATTCTCAACAAATTTTCACATGATCAAAAATAATTTCATACGGAAATCTTTAGCAAAACAGAAAATAATTTTTCTCCTACACTATAGAATATTTTGAAATAGTTAGGGATCCGTGTGAAAACTTCGGTAATGTAACTCAAGGTGTGAAAAAGATTTGTCCATCAAAGATTTATTGACAATAGAGCAAGGTAATGTACTATTGTTTTATGTTGATCTTGATACCAATAGCTATATATTTTAACCTGTAGAATTTTCGGTGGGCCGATCTGTTAGATAGATTTTAGATCCGATAGATTTTAAATAGTTCTTTTCAAGTTCATAACCCAACTACATGAAAATAACAACATAGCAATAAAGGCGCCATAGTTCGCTGTTTGACTAGTTCTAACGCCTCCCATGATCAACCCATTATGTCCCCACCGAGGGGCACGGGTTACCGTGAGGAAGGTAATGCCATACTCCACCACGGGGGCCAAGTCCGGATCGGTGAACAGACGCCCATGCTACCCAACAACATTTGTATTTATTAACCCGGCGTGAATGAGGTGAGAAATTGTTACACCAGCTATGAGGTGGGTATGGGATACCTGAAACTATTATGTTAAATGTTTGATATTATGATTGTGCAATTATAATTGTTGACTTCATTTAATCATCTAAATTAGGTTCAAAATTATCGTGTCACAGTTTTAGTGCGCATATTCCTCCAAAACGGCTTGACCGATTTTGATTAAATTTTATATGTATATTCAGTAGGTTCGAGAATAGGTCGTTATTTATCTTGCATACCCCTAAATGATAAGTGTGGTCCACTAGAAATATTTTATCTGGCAAAACAACGTTTTCCAGGTCGCTAGTCTTCTTCTCTTATATATAAAAAAGAATTGCTGTTCGTTAGTCTCACTTAAACTCGAGAACGGCTGGGCCGAATTGGCTGATTTTTTGTTCTTTGTATTTGTAGAATTCCAGGAAAGGTTTGAATTGTGTCAAAATATGGAAAAAATACAAAGACTTTGACGTTACGAAGTTTGCCGGGACAGCTAGTCCCGTCAGCTAGTCAAGACGTGTTATGTTTATGACATAGTATGTCATATGATGACAAATGACAAGTATGTGTTATGAGTTTATGATGTTAGGTTGGCGACGGCAAGCTCCTAGCCTATTACTAAATGAGATTTCCTATTAGGATGGAATCAATGGAACAACCGAGCGCCGAACCGCCCTCTATTGGATTGCGACAATCAATTCGATATCAGCAGAAAGGAAAATTTAATTTTCGCCCTCGAAAATATTACTCAAAAGGAATTGCGTTCTTCGCAGCAACGGTAAGAATAAATCGCAAGAATCCGTAATTAGGTATTAAACTTGGGCTGTTCCCGATAAACCCAAAAAACAGACCTAATCTTACGATGTAGGATACAAATACAAATACAAATACAAAAAATTTATTAAAAAGAGAAAACATTACAAAGCGTGTTTTACGTTGGTTGCCACACTAGATGTAGATCTGTGCTGTGGTAACCAGAGGAAGGGTTAACAATACGTTTAATTGGCGCTTACCGTTTATAGTTAGTTTTAGTTAAATTTTACTTTTACAATTTAATCAAAGACTTATTCTAGTCGTACTTACTCTAGTGACATGGTATACTTAGTGCTAACAAGACTAATAATATAAGTTATTAGGTAGGATAGATAAGTAAATATATTTATCATTATCAATTATCCATATGCATACATACATATACATACACACACATACACACACATATGTATTAAAATATATAATATATTTTAATATAATATAATATACACACCCAAATACATACATATATACTTATATAAATATATAATTGCAATATATACACGTTTATTAATTAGGTTTTTTAAGCATTTTTCAATCATTATTATCAATTATTATTATTTCTATAGCATTCAGATAGTCTTTAGTAGTTTTTCTGTTTCAGAGTAGTTTAGGCTATTGAGATATAGTTTAAGTTTTTGTTTAGCGCAGGCTTCTGTGGCCTCTATAATATCACAATTAAGAGTAATTTTGTTAAATAAGAATGGTTCTAGAAATGGAGCAAAGCGTTGACCAAATGTGGTATGCATAGCAGGGGTGGGAAGACGACGGACACGTTTATTTACAATTGTCTCGTAATCAGGTGAGGTGTGAAGTCTACGATGTGCAGATAGAACCGTCCTGTGTATAAATAGTTGTCGTACTGTTAGCCTTTAACTGCTCGCATGGGGTCAGCGCATTTTTGAGCGCCAAAAAAATATAATTTGGCAATGGACATGTGGTTGTCCCATTTAGTAGCTTTCTTATTCGCGCCAAAGATGCTATTTTAGTGTTTGACAGGACTTTGGAGCGTGCGCAGGCGTCACTGCTCTCTTGAGTGTGACCCCATGCGAGCAGTTACGTAACTTTTCCGACCGAGTCGAGTGAGAGTATTTTTGTTATTTATTGTATTTTCAAATAGAACTTATAACAGTTTTCTTTCATTTTCGTACATATGCTATCAATATAGTTAATTGAATCTGTCTATTCAGGCATAAAGGTAAATTTCTTCAATGAAAGATTTTGATCGATTTCACAGGTTTATTGTAGTATTTTCAGCAATTTTACAAATTGATATGCGCACTGATCGCGCGTAGTAGAAAAAGTGATAAAAATTCACAAACACCGTCAGTTACGTTAATATTATTCGAACGAAAACGCCTGATGCACTTGTAAGAGCAGAGTTGTTGACTGAATTACTATATTATTTACAATAGGTGTTAGAAACTATGGTGAGCCTAAACATCCTCCCCCCCGTTGAAAACTTGTTTTTCAACACCGAAGTTCTTCAGCCGTAGGAAGGGGACACAGGCGTACTAGAGGTCGACGAATGCATCCTTTCGTTGTTCTTATATCAGCAACTCTTGAAATTCCGTCTGGTCCAGGGAAAAGACGCTCCACACGTCCTAAACGCCAGCACAAAGGTGGAACATAATCTTCCTGAATTAAGACGAGGTCATCTATCTTTAGCTTGTTCATGTTCGTTTTACAAACAGAATCAATTTTGACTGTAGTTATTATTATATTTTTCACCCATGTGAGACGTCATTTCTTGCGACAACTTGACCTAGAGCTAGTTGAAGATCGTTAGAAGCATCGAGTGAATGTAGCCGCAACCCCAAAATTCATAAATAAACGAATTTTGGAGGTGCACGACATGAAGAATCGACTAGCTTCATCATCGACAGTCAAGTGTGGACGATTTGGACATGTCCTCCAATGACGGATCGAAAAGTATCCATGAAATGCATAAAATGAACGAAATTTGGTTGCAATGACCACTGTGAGGTCTATTGTCAAGCTTTTGATAATAGTGATTCAGATTCAGATTAGTTCCCAAAAATAAAAAAATTATTCAGTTTTTATCTCAAGGTACGCTATAACTACTTTTCTAAGAGAAGATTTTAAGCTTGTGTTTTTTTTTAGTTCCTACTAGTTTATGATTAATTAGTTTCATTGAAGCTTTAATATGAATAAAGAAGAAATATAATTTATAAGCAGTTATTTCAATTTATAAATACTTTATTATAAACTCACAAAAACAAATTGGGGTCACTGAGGACCCCATGCGAGCAGTTATGTGATTTTCTTTATGCGAGTAGTTAAGGGTTAATACTTTGCACTCTGAATAGAGAAGTTGGGTGGAATGTCTATAAGCCTTACTATGTAGGACTTTTAATATTGATCTCTGGGCCCTCTCTAGCTGTATAATATGTGTCTTTGCAGCTCCACCCCAAGAGGAGATACAGTATGATAGTACCGATTCGCAAAGACTAGTATACACTAGTTTGCGTATTGTAACGTCAGTTATATCCCGCATCATTTTCATGAGTGAGATTAGTTTTCTAGCACGTGCTGAAACGGAAGAGATGTGGTCAGTGAAATTTAATTTTTCGTCAATGTGAACTCCCAAATACTTTATTGAGCTTACTCTCGTTATAAAATCAGTACACGTGCATTTAGAAGGTCTTGATTTGTAGTCATTAAGACAATTATGTAACAAAAGTTGCTGAGTCGTAGCCGGATCTGATTTTTTGGTTTTATGGAAACATAGGAAATTTGTTTTGACAGGGTTGAATGTAAGAAGATTATGTGAGAGCCAAGAGTTTATTTTAGCTAGGCCAGTCTCTGCTCTGGATTGTACTCTATTCCAAGAAACGTCGCTGAAAACCAAAGCTGTATCGTCAGCATAGGAGAGGATTTTTGTGTTTGTGTTATCTTCGATACAGTTAATGACGTCATTGACATATAGTATAAATAGGGTTGGGCCCAGCGTACTGCCTTGTTGGATACCGTACGTATTTTCAGCAGGATCACTGTAAAAGTCACCGACCCTAGTTATCTGCATTCTTGCAGATAGGTAGCTAGCGAACCAATCATTCGCAAGTCCTCTAACACCATACCTAGCAAGTTTTTCCAGAAGTAAGGTTGTTGACACAGTGTCGAAGGCCTTAGCCAAGTCGAGGAAAATACCTATGCATGGTTTTCCCTGATCAAGGTTATCCGACACCGTGTCCACAAGAGCTGCTACTGCATCATTCGTCGACTTACTCCTTCTGAAGCCATATTGGTATGGTGAGAGCAGCGATTTGGATTCTAAATAACACATTAGACGCTTATTTACAATTTTTTCTAATATTTTTGAGAAGACATTTAAAAGGGAGATAGGGCGGTAATTAGTAATCGTCTTTTTGCATCCTGATTTGTATATGGGGATTACTGCGGCAAGTTTCCAGCACTTAGGAAAGACTCCTGTGGATAAGCTTAAATTAAATATATATGTGAGTGGCTTTATAATTGTATTTATGCAGTGCTTTACCAAACGATTACCTATACCGTCTATACCAGGGGCGCTATTGTCACTTAAAGAGTTTATGAGAGTGGCTACTTCCATCGCATTGGTTGGTTCCATATAGAAAGATTGGTGTGTGTTCGAGATATTAATTTGACTGGCTAAGTGTTCTTGGGTTGTTTTAAGTTTCAAAAGAGTATTTTCAGCTAACTTGGGGCCGATTGATACAAAGGTAGAGTTGCATTTATTCAGTGACATTTTTGGCGTATGGGCGGATGTTAGTAAATCTACAGCGGTGGTCTTATTTTCAAATTTATTGTATAGTGTCTTAATAGTCTTCCATAATCCTTTAGAATTGTTCTTATTAATTGCGAATTGCTGGTTAAAGTAGGATGCCTTAGTTTTTTTCAGCAGCTTCTTACAAAAGTTTCTGTAGCGAGTGTAAATGATTTTATCAATGTGGTTAGTGGGATTTTTACGAAGCTTAGCGTGAAGTCGATCTCTGTGTTTCATGCATTTTAAGAGCCCTGGCGTGATCCATGGTTTTAGAATTTGTTTCGAGTGGCTAATTTTAGTTATTTTTGTGTTATTTTCGAGCGCCTCTATGACTTTTTGGGAGAAGATAGAGGCTGCAGATTCGGTAGAGTTATCACTATAAACAACTGACCAGTCCGTCGCCTGGAGCTCGTTTTGAATTGCCGGGAAATCGACCTTATTTTTAGATTTTTCCTCCTTGTGTGTAGAGCCATATCTCATAGAGCACATAACTATGTCATGATCTGTTATAGATGAATTACAAACTATAGACTCCATATTAAGTTTCGATTTTGCAAATATGTGGTCCAGACATGTTTTTTTACGGGTCGGTTTGTTGATTGCTGCAACTAGTCCGTGTTCAGCTAGTAAACAAAGATATTCTGAACTCTGAGTAGAGTCAGTAAGGGTATCTATGTTTAAATCACCCATTAAAAAGAAGTTCTGAACTCCACGTTGAGATGTCAGTATAGAGTCTAGTGATGTCATGAAACGAGTGGTATTATCAAATGACGGCGATCTATAAATTGCTAAAACAGTAGTTTTGTTGGGAAAATTTATTACAAGACCTTGGGCGTCATCTAGGGGTGGCTCAGAGGCAGTTACGTTCCAGCATTCTTTTACATATACCACTACTCCACCTGATTTGTTTACAAATTTAGAGCTGCAGTATGAGTTGTAACCGGGAATTTTTTGAATATGAGTACTAGTGAGCCAGCACTCTGTGAGTGCAATTAAATCAAATGAAATGTCTAAGCGCTGTAAAAAGACAATGAATGTATCTATGTTTCGGCCTAAACTTCTAATGTTTTGAGTTAATATTTTAAAGCTGTCTTTTTGATTGAAGATGGGAATATCCTTACAAGCTTCTGGAGAATCAAGCGCATGGCATGTTGTTGACAGAAAGTTGTCCATTTCTTCCTGAGCTATTGGATTACCCATCATCATATATTATAAATGAGGGAGTAAGATTTGGAATGTACCTAAACATCCCATGCACAGATATTGTGTTCTTGTATTTTAGATAAAAGCGTTTATACTTGTTTAGGGGTAGTGATTGAAAAACTAAAGGTGTATATTCTGCCCTAGTGCTTAGTATGCGGTGGATGCTTATAAACTTTGCAATTGTATAGTATTTATGCAGCATATAAATGTTCATAATAAAAATATAATATGGTTGAGCAATAAAGTGTTATCTATCTATCTATCTATCTATCTATAATAAATAGTATGGTATCTATTTTCTATCTTAACAAATGAGAGATTAGTAACCAGTACGAATAGCCAAATAGGTAGCCCAGTGACTCTTTACTTATATTATATCTGTACCTCTCACTTCTTTGACGATTGTATGCTAGTAGAGCTAGGAATAGTTGTAGTGGTAGAGATGGGGCCGAGTATGAGATCAATATCTGCGTTATTTCGGATTTGCTGATAAGGTTAGGTTAGGATGACTGAAGAGATTTGATACTAATTCTAAGATGATGATGTAGATACACAACAATTTAATTGTAGATAGATAACAATTTATTGTACGTAAAAAAATATTTTTACTGATGTTTCCTTAACTTTTTTTTTTTTTACGTGGCCTCCATTTTTGTGTCCCACTGCTGAGCAAAGGCCTCCCCCCAGTTCAGTCCAAAGTTTTCGTTAACTTATTAAGTCTTAGTAAAGTTTTTTTTAGAGTATAGATGGCGGCCTTGTCACTAGCATGTAAATAAAACCAATTTTGACTTTTACAATATTATGGGCCGATTAGATTGGTAGCGAATCTGATACTAGGTTTCCAAGCCTAGTGAGCAGAAGTAGTCTCGGAAGTGGGATCGATTCCCAGTGCGGGCATGTACCGAAGATTGTTTTTTACTTATGCACGTTTGTCCGTGAAGAAATTATCGTGAAAAAACTTGAATGTCTAATCTATTCAATACTCAGCGCTTGAAATTGCTAATCACGCGCATGGTGATAAGGAGCCCGTACTCTCTCTCTGACGGCAGTCGTTAAGCCAAGTCAGAGGCCTTAGGGCGGCTTGAAAACTTCTGACAGTAAGACCAGCCACTAGTCTTACAAGCCTCCACCAATCCGGACTTTTCCCCCGTGGAGTATGGCCTATACCTTCCTCAGGGAAGAGACCCGTGCCCCTCGGTGGGGACATGATGGGTTGATGATGACTCTCTCCCTGAGAGAAGGCAGGTGCCCTATGGAACGTACATTGCCTGCTTACATTATAGTAAATTATAGTTGCAATTTTTAGAAAGAAAGAAAGAAGTATATTTATTTATCGCCACACAGATAAGAAAAAAATAATGAAAAAAACAGACAAGGCAAAATACAAGACAAAAACTAAAAACTAGAAATGGGTACGGGCTATGTCCATGCGGCGGTAAAACGGCCCCAGGCTCAGTATTTGCTGCAGATTTATCACCCACAGCACTGATTTTCTGCCAGGGCCAGATCAAGTGACCGGAGGAGCGGATGGGGCGATCCATCGAGGCAGATAAATACCAACAACAATTTACAAGAACTGTTCAAAATAAATACTAGAGCAGAGCACTAACCTAGTACGAGTACTTACCAGATTTCTTGCTGTATGCTAAAATACAGGGTATATGGACCTTAGCAGAAAATATATATTTTTATGCAAACTTTACCCTAATTAAGCAATGCCTACTGTTGACATAGGTGTCACCTGTTTCACGCCAACCCATCCAGTTATTTATATTCAATGTATTTGTAACGTTTTTGTGATATTTAAAAATAAAAAAGACAGGTCCTAAGGTTTGCCAATTGCCACAATATCCTGACGTACTTTTTTGCTGCTTGAAGGGTTTATGCACCGAAACAGTATCTTCATTTTCTAGTAATTTTCAACGTAAAAAAAACATTTATTTGCAATTTAATTTCCTTTAAAATGTTTTGTGTGCAATAAAGTGTTAGTAATTAGAGAAGTAAAATAAAATAAATTTAGTACGAGTCCTTAATTCACCATCATCATCAACCCATTATGTCCCCGTCGAGGGGCACGGGTCTCTTCCCTGAGGAAGGTATAGGCCATACTCCACCTCGGGGGCCAAGTCTGGATTGGTGGAGGCTTGTAAGATTTTTGGCTGGTGAAGTCCTTAATTAAGTAGACTCACGGTTAACACACGGTCGGAGTTTTAGGTTAGAGGTTGGTTAGGAGTAACCTTTAAAACTCTACAAGACTGAATGGAATGAGAATCCGATATGATTAAGGGAAAGCTCTCAGGAAAACGTGGCGTAAGTTAAGGGGCTTCGGTTTTAAAATATGACGTCGTTACTTAAAGATCTAGGTTGGCTCTGGATTGAAAATCGCTGATATTGCACAAGTTTTTTTGTGGGAGATTTTTTACCGTCAGCTCTGCTTTCAATCTTGATTAAGCAGCTAAATCATTATGCCTTTGCGTCCGTTATAATTACAAACGATTTAAGCAAAGCATATATTTGCGCCCGCCAAGAAGTCTGCAACCTCCTTGTAAGTTGTAACTTTTTTTTCTCACATTCGTCTTTTCTTTTTTTCTTCTCGTAATAATTACTAAAATACTGGCTGAACCAGCAAACGTTGTGTCGCTATATTATTTAGCCCACGAACCATTCTCAGACCTACTAAAGACACTATAAAATACAATAAAAACGGTGGAGCCGTTTCAGAAGAAATAGATATCAAACATGGTGACACGAGATTTTTGTATATTAGATTAGAGCAAGCAACATGTTTTATCACTAAAACCTTGGTTTCTATTAAAAATTCGTCGTATTATTTCTGTGAGGCAACAGAGCTATATATTTATAGCCTAAGAGTTTACTAATTTTGGACTCTATTGCATATTGGACAGCTGAAGACTATTCCGGATTCGGGTCGGTACGGATTTGTCACTTCTTGACTCTTTTCTGTACTCAGGTTTGTAACAATAAAATTATAATTATATCAATAACTTTTACACAACGTTACCACTGATCCTTAGGAGCGATTTATCTTCGCCGCCGCACGGATTCGTACATACATAAGCTCACGCCTGTATCCCAGAGGGGTGGGCAGAGACCAGGTACTGCCACCTGCCACGATCCTGACAAATCACTTTCGCTTCATCGACATTCATTAGTCGTTGCATGCACGCATGTCGGTTTCGGGTTTCGCACGGATTCGTCCGATTTACCCGTACAAAAAAATACATCCATATTTACACGACACTTTTGTAACGTGAAAGAGGATAACGCAATACAGTGGACGGTTAAATCCTAGGAAGTCTGGTCCCAAATTTGGAGGCGCAAATATATATATATATTTTTTATTTTTATTTATTGAAAGAAAACAAACAATTGTACACTATTGTTAAACATTTAGCCGCTGTTTCACAATGTTCAAATAAAGTTCTAAGCTACCCGCAACCAGGGCAGCCGTTTGTTCTAAATTTAAATAAATTTTCCTTTATTGCGTGCGTTCGTTTATGGCTTCAAATTTAGAACAAACGGTGGCCCTGATTGTGGATAGCTTATCCGGAACTTTATCTGCAGATTTGAAACAGACCCTAGAATTTACATTTTAGCGTTTTCTATAGACTAAATTAAAGACACATAGAAGAGAAAAGCTCGTAGCTTATCGATATCAAACGTCGAAGAGGAAATTTCTACAACAACTGTATAATTGAAGCTAAGCTTCGATTTCCCCAAATATAACAGAACAGGCATAAATAATCTCCGAAACAGAACAGACAACTAAAACACATAGTTAATAATGCGTCAACTAAGTGACGCTTAGCCGGTTGTTTAGTTACACAGTTGATTAAGTGCCGGTATTCTCTTTCTTCAAAGTGACGTTGTTTATCAGAAGGGTTTAATTTAAGGCGATTTGAGAAAAGATGGCTAGAGTGAAGTTTTTTTTCGCTGCCTTTTTCTCCACTACACTCGGCCCTAAAACAACAGCTAAAATTAATATAATAAGTAAATTGACACTCAACAATTAGAATGAAAATTCTTTAAATAAATTTTTGATTTCTGATTTCTGAATCACAATTACGACCCATTTGTAACGTTATGTGATATGATGTAGACGTGTAGGAACATCGCCTTTGTAGACAAAAATGGAAATTACTCAGACATTTACTCGGATAATTAACAATATATTGTTTTACGAAGAATTACGAGTAGGTAGTCTAAATACATGCTAGGTACATAAGTTTATGTATCTATGTACTCGTAAAATTGCGAAAATGTGTTTGTAACCTGTTTTGTGTTCTAAACAAATAATATAAAGTAAACATTCCAACCCGTAATACGATTTATTTACATCATTATCATCATTCAGGCACAAGAAGTCCACTGCTGGACATAGGCCTTCTCCATGGATTTTTTATTCATAGTCGTGTTATACATACGAGGGGTGATCAAAAAGTATTGAGAACGACATACTCCTTTTTTAAGAAAAAATAAATAATGACAGGCATAGCTCAGATACATATCTGTTACATTAGTAAATAAAACAATATTCGATTCTCTTTTGTTTTTCTCTAAATGTACTCATTTGTTTGCTTTGTGTCGGAACGTGTTCTCGAAAATGGAGAAAAACGAAGTGTGAGCCGTTATTAAACACCTCTGTTTAAAAAAATTAACGACGCAAGAGATTCATTGCGATTTGGAGGCAACATTAGTAAAGTCTGCTCCGGCGTAATCCACTCTCGCGAGGTGGGCTTCTCAATTTCAAGTAGGGAGAACGAGCACGGAAGACGAACATCGTTGCGGCCGTCCATCGACGTCAGTCACCCAAGAAAATGTTGCGAAAGTCGAGAAAATTGTATTGAGCGATTGAAGAGTTACCATCCGATACTTAATTCAAGTTTCGTATGTAGAATCATTCGTTTTTACATTGTAGAGACTACCACGTGTGCGGTGCCAAAGGCAAGCCAAGTTTGCGAAGGACACTTCGCGCTTCCCTCCTGGGGGAGCGATTCGCCTTAAGTCCCCGTGTCGGGGATAAATCGTGTCTGCTATTAAAGCCTGCCACACGCTGGTGGCCCATACAAATATGTTTCGCGAAATACAGAGCTAACTTAATTTTTGGCGTTCTATCTATGTCGCCGTCTTGGTTGAAACATTCGCTCGCCACCGGCCGCCTGAGTGATCTTCATCATCATCAACCCATTATGTCCCCACCGAGGGGCACGGGTCTCTTCCCTGAGGAAGGTATAGGCCATACTCCACCACGGGGGCCAAGTTCGGATTGGTGGAGGCTTGTAAGACTAGTGGCTGGTCTGTCACTGTGTACTGTGTGTCACTGTCACTGTGTACTGTGTACTGTCAGATGTTTTCAAGCCGCCCTAAGGCCTCCGACTTGGCTTGACGACTGCCATCTATTGACGGCAGCCGGCATCGACTGCTTAACGTGCCTTGCGGAACACGGAACCGTTCGGAAAAATGCCCTAGCGTTAGTCATAGACCCATCCATCGACTGAAGGCGCCGTATATTGCTTAAACTTAGTAATAGTTTAGGATTACTCAGGCAGCCCAGGCTACAAGCGATTCGAGCGTAGACATAGTATAGGTTTTAATCGACCTATTAAGTTTACCCCAAATTTAAGCTTCTGATCTCAAACGATCACAAAGGTTAAGCAACATAGGGCGCGTTCGGTGCATGGATAGTGACCTTTCTATGACTAACGCTAGTGGCATTTTTCCGAGCGGGTGGTTTTCAGAGGAGAAAAATAGATACTAAAATTTATGGGAGTAATTTCGTTTGAGACAGGGTTGATAAATCAGTTTTAGTGTGTGATTGTGTAAGCCTCAGATTCTGAAAGAGTGTTCAAATGTAACAAGAGATTAATTTAAGATTAATTCAAAATACCGGCACATGATTGGCTGAAATTCGCTTGACGTGAGATTAACATGAGATTAACATTTGATCGCTCTTCTAGAAACTGAGGGTAAGTATGTGTGTTTTTGTGCTATTTTATTGTTTTCCTTCATCATTCCTTTGCCAATCCATTAACACTAGCCAAACATTATACGAACGCAGCTATATTTTGCAAAATCGATGCAAAACACGAAATATTGTAGATTACTTATTCATTCGGCGGTCGCCTTTGAAGGTGACTTTGATCGATGCGTTCCTAAGTAGCACGGCGGGGAAAATGGGGTTAAGAATTCGCTTCCATTTCGTGGCATTATCCTGATTTGTGTAAGCAAAACATACTAATAACATAACATAACATTCACATACAGGCACATACATTGCTTCTGGCCCCACACTAGGATACCCTGTGTCGTGGGAACCAGAAACAGCGACGTCACAAGCATGTAAACATCCAAGACCCGGGTTTTTTTTGTTCCCAGCTGGGATTCGAACCCGGGACCTCTCGCATGGTAGTCAGATCCGCTATCCCCTGCGCCACTAAGGTCGTCGGTGTTACTAATATTGTAATGATTTAACGAGGGTATTCAGGCCAGAACCGAATAAGTACAAAATTTCAAAAAAAATTGTTTCTAATGCACTAACTGAATATTGAAACTGAATACCTGCATTAGAAACTTTCAGCAATCGAGAGATAATACCACATAATGATGTGTAGAAGATGCAGAAATGACTGACTGACTGGCAGGAGACCGCGTAGGACCCACTTCGGGTCGCTGAGCCATCGCAGTAAGTAAGTAGGTAAGATGCAGAAATATCTTGTTCAATATTATCTAGCAGCACCGACTACCAGTAATTTAGATTCTCTATCTTTTTCCGTCAATGATTTTCTGGAAGAAATTACTTTTAGTAATAAGGCCGCCATTGTACTGCACCATATACTATCAACTCTTATATGCAATTCCTGGTGTACCTACATATTACGATTAAGAATGTTCTATCTATCGATATTATTAATGGAAACTAATGCCAGTATAATTAAAAGTACTTACTCTGCTTTTGTAAAGCCAACTGTATCTGTCTGACTCCTCCATATTTGTGCCGTCCATACTTGAGCAAATTCACGGCAAAAATTCAAATCGCGTAATTCGCTCACAGGCGACAGGTGAATCAGCCAGCGTGTTAATAAAGTGGTTAGCAGATTTGATTAAAGCGCTTCCGGCTGGTTTTGGCAGCTATTTTATGATCTCGGAAAATTGTACAAGGAAATTCAAATCTTTTCCATGGTACGTTTAAGGTCTACACACACTGACGGGGCTGTGCCGTCGCCGAGCTTTACGGGTACTATAAGCAGTGGCGGATTTACCCTAAGGCCCAGTAGGCCCGAGCCTAGAGCGGCAGATATTAGGGGCGGCAAATCGTGACAAAAAAATCACTGATGATAGCAAGAAAAAACTCAAATTCAAAGTACCTAAATATTTAAAAGGCTGTGCATAATTATGGCGGGCCGCACTGCACTGCAACGAATAGCAATTTTTATAGGTATGCGCCACCCAAATTCATTATGTACCTAGTCTAGCGTAAATTCATTATGTACCTAGTTTATATGATAGGTGCTGCGTGCTGTGCTGAGAAAGGGGCGGCACACGGCCTGGGGCCTAGAGCGGCCAAGACTGCAAATCTGCCACTGACTATAAGGAATGCAATCCCGTGACAACGGGATCTTGAAATGCCGGGATCTCTCATACAGTATGAAGCTAGTTCTTATTGCAATTCCCTATTCACGTCGGGCACGCGTGAATAGGGAATATCAATTCTTTGAGCTCGTACTCTTTATCTGAGAAAGAGTACTCGTCACATTAAAAAAAACGGGGTTCCCTACGTAAGACCGAATGATCAATAGCCGAATAACATATGCCCGAAGACACATGCCCAAAATGTTAATTTACCGAAGCATCAATAACCCGATAACGATCTCGATGTGCTTGATTCTAAGGAGCTATTGACTCAACAACCGCACAGAAAGTCTTGTTTAAGAGTTCCTTCTTCTTCTTCCGGTGCCATCTCCTATCGGAGGTCGGCTATTATTTTGGCTACACTGTCACGCGATGTAGCTGCTCGCAGAAGTACCTACTATATTAATTTCTGGTGTTAAACTCTGATGGAGCCATAATATTGTTCTTCGGCCAGGTTTTTAAGAGTCCCTAATGAGGGATAAAAGGAACTGTAATGATGATATTTGATAATGACACTAGACTCTAAACTTGTAATCACAAGGATTGTTTTAGTTTGCGTTGCGGCCCCGGGCTTGCGTGATGTGTTTAGACCTTTAGGAAAGCACAAGATAGGTGGAGGTGGAACGTGAGTGTTTTATTCAATTAACATGTTTTACTCAATTATGAATTTAGGAAAATTCCGAGCTTCTGAACTTTTCATATTGAATGGGACTTTTTATTCTTTTCCTACACTTTTCTCTCATCTGGATTTCGAGATTGTGATCATTGGCACGCTTTGAACTAGACACTACGTATACAGAACTCAGCATTTAAACATCAACATTTATATACAGGCACAAACATTACTTCTGGCCCCTAGGATACCCTGTGTCGTGAAAACCAGAAACAGCGAAATCACAAACATGTAAACATACAAGAGCTGGGGCTTCTTTGTCCCCAGCCGGGGTTCGAACCCGAGATCTCTCGCATGGTAGGCAGATCGCTGCGCCACGGAGGTCGTCAAAATTAGGTCTTGCTGGACAGAGCTCAGCCTTCGTCCTTACAGATTAAAATACTATCCACGTAACAAAGTGCTCACGACGTGCCGCCGCCGCCACGATTTCTGACACGATCTGTGGTCCAATTTCTGAATTGAGATTGCACTAAGTAACTACAAAGTAACATTCTGTCATGCTCTTTTCTGAGAAATTTGATGAGACAGCAAGTTAAGTGGTTCCTTAGCGTAATTGTCAATAGGGTAGTTTCCAGGGTTAAAATAATTAAATTCTATTTAGTCCGTATTTTAGATTATAAAAACCTATTGGACACGTATTTTTGCTTTTTTCGATTAAACAAAAAATAACAAAGAGATAGCCCATTAAAGTTACGTGTGACGTCACTCCGTGCTAAAAAATGCAGCACGGCGTGACGTCACACGTAACTTTAATGGGCTATATCTTTGTCATTTTTGGTCTAATCACACTATAATATTATAAACGTGAAAGTTTGTGTGTGTGTTTATATGTTTGTCAGTCTTTAGCGCTGAAACGGCTGGACGGATTTTAATAAAATTTGGTATGGAGTTAGCCGATACCCAGGATTAAAACATAGGCTACGTTTTACCGCGGGGAAATATCTTATTCCTACGGGAAAATCGATGAACCGCGGGTAACACCGCGGGGCACAGCTAGTTTACAAATAAAAAAATACGCGTCCCTTATTTTTGAATAATCTAAAAGACGGACTAATTACATTTTTTAGGGCAACTAGCCCATTCAGAAACTGGCCTTTTAAATCTAAAATGTGTGGCTACCTGGTGAAATTCGTTGATAGATGACAGTCTCTTGGCCGTCACGGGCTCATGGATTACTTTTATTATTACCTCTGTGGCGCAGTGGTTAGCGCATCTGCCTACCATGCGAAAGGTCCCGGGTTCGAACCCTGGCTGGGGACAAAAAAAAACGAACTCAGGTCTTGGATGTTTACATGTTTGTGACGTCGCTGTTTCTGGCTCCCACGACACAGGGTATCCTAATGTGGGGCCAGAAGCAATGTATGTCCCTGTATGTAAATGTTATGTTATTATTTAAGGTTCCGTAGCCAAATGGCAAAATCGGAACCCTTATGAATTCGTCACATCTGTCTGTCTGTCTGTCCGTATGTCACAGCCACTTTTTTCCGAATCTATAAGAACTACTATTGAAACTTGGTAAGCAGATGTATTCTGTAAACTGTATTAAGATTGTCACACAAAAATAGAAAAAAAAAGCAATAAATTTTGGGGGTTCCCCATACTTAAAACTGAAACTCATTTTTTTTTTCATCAAGCCCATATGTGTGAAGTATCTATGGATAGGTCTTCAAATATGATATTGAGATTTCTAATTTTTTTCTAAGCTGAATAGTTTGCGCGAGAGACACTTCCAAAGTGATAAAAGGTGTGTGCCCCCCCTCCCTGTAACTTCTAAAATAAGAGTGGTAACAGTATAGACACATTAAATCGTATAATAGCGCCAAAACTTAACTAATTACAGGACTCTGTGAAAACTTCTATGGTCTTGACCTTCGGCGTCGGCCTCAACACATGGCTCGGTATTGAATCCAACCACCGGTATGTTTGTATGAATGAGAAGTTTATTTGCAGATAAACCAAGCTTGCTATTCTTTCATTATGAATATTTGTTTGTTAAATTTTACAGAAATGTACAGACGCTGTGATTGCATACCAAAATTATGCTATTAATTAGATAACTGACAAGAACTTTATCACACAAGTTTGCCAAAGGCCATGCGAATGGTGGCACGGTAGCCGGGTCGCCTATTTCCCTCAAGCCGGGTCCGCTGCGCCATGTTACGCGTGTTACAAAAAATGTAACACGGTATAATGGGGCGTGGTATAACACGTTACGTGTTACGTAACACGTAACACGTTAGCCGCGGCGAATAGATAACATCCCCCGCGTTCTCCTGCGGGGGGGTGAAGTCATTAATTTTATGTTAGTGCTCGCCGGACGTACACGTCTCGCGAGTTGGTGATGGAGTGGAATAAAAAATACTTTGTTTTTCATACGATTATTTCGAGAAAGACAAGTGCTTTGGGACGCCTCATGTAGTTACAAAGCAGAAATAATCTAGACTCGCGACAGCGAGTCCAGCCAAGTTCGAGAAAAAAGGAACTGGCAAACGCAGCTGCCGTGTGTAATATTACAGGAATCACGTGGAGCTACTTTTGACCCCTTCACAACTCTACAACTATTTAACCTACGTATATGAAATTTGGCACATTTCTTAAAGTCCATTAGCTTGCCTAGAATCCAAAGTTTCATCAATGTTCCTCAAACAGTTATAGATATATTAATGTTTAAAAACCGGCATTTTTATGACTGACTGACTGACTCACTTATAGATCAAAAACCTAACCCACTTCTAGATGACCTAGAAACTTGATATTTGGCATCAAGGTAGACTATTAGACATATACAAAGGAAAAAATCTAAAAACTGAAAATTATTGATATTAATATCCGCATAGTATTTAGTTCCAAATTCTGCCAATAGATGGCGCCTTTTAATTCTACATCGCGGTATGGTTTTGTCTCAACCGATTCTATATAATATCTGTAAACGCCTTCCTATGCACGTTTATCTGAACCGTAAATGAGTTTCTGTACTCAAGTCGTATGTTCGTAGCCGATTTCTAACCCATCGGTTATCGGTTCTTTGGCAATAACGATGTATTTAGTAGGGATCAATACCAATAATCTCTGTACAAGAAGCAGTGATATCCCATCAAAAACGTAAATGTGAATGAGAGCCAAGTTCAATATTAAGAACAGACGTCGTTATCGACTTTGTCGACAAAAGAATTGAGATCTATATGGGTGCTGCCAAGTTCTCTGAAGAAAGTCATGAAATTTTAGTAACAAGATCACTAGAGATGTAAATTGTTATTCAACTTAAGATTTGACTTGGCTAGTTTTCACGTACAGGCTAAATAATATTTATTTAATTATCTCTACTTCATTTAGTCATACGGAGGTTAGTGTACTTTCTGTTTGTATTGTACTTATGCTGTTAGGTTGATATCACACCTATACTTTTCTGAAATTTGGTTTTTTGGTAAAAACTAGCAGTCAAATCTTGAGCTTGAATTACAATTTACATCTCAGTGATCTTGTAATTAAAATTTCATGACTTTCTTCAGAGAACTTGGCAGCACCCATATAGATCTCAATTCTTTTGTCGACGAAGTCGTTAACGACGTCTGTTCTTAATATTGAACTTGGCTTTCATTCACATTTATGTTTTTGATGGGATAGGAATTTCAAAAGAAGAAGTGAATACAAAGTGGATAAGCCTAAAGGGACAAAATAGCAGACACGTTACGTCTTCTTCGTCGGAACTCATTTTGTTTTTGTTACAAAAACACTAACATAACAGAACTAGAAAGTCGCAGCAGACGGGCTGTTACAATAACCGTAACATGTTACATTTTTTGTAACACGCGTAACATGGCGCAGCGGACGCGGCTTCAAATATGGTTGAGACTGGCGATGGCTGACCCCTGCGTTATGCTCGAGAACGGGTGCCGTCCGTGTGTCTGGCCGCAGCATTGGCGTTTTATACTTATTTAAGAATATCAAATAATGTTTGACATTGCAAGTATTGATTGCACTCATGGGTCTTGAATTTTGACATTCTTAGGTAGATGGACATTTGTACCTACCAAACTTTGTATTACTAGATTTAAGACGTTTTGAGAAAAGATGGTCAGAGAGCTTGACATTCAACAAGAAGAATGTAAATTCTTTACGTTGAAATAAATTTCTGATTCTAATTCTGATTCTGATTTCTACGGCTTCGTTGGTCTAGCAGTTAAGGGGCTACACCATAGGGCGGCTTGAAAACTTCTGACAGTAAGACCAGCCATGACTTTGACTTTGACTTTTGACTTCAACCTATTATGTCCCCACCGAGGGGCACGAGTCTCTTCCCTGAGGAAGGTAATATAGTGTGCAATGAGTGTCTAACAATCTCTGGCCGAATATAAATAACTTGTGTTTTGTGGAAGTCATTTTTTATTGGTATTTTTTCTGGTTTTTCAATTACATTTTCTATATCTACATACATACATACATATTATACTTATAAACTCAGGCCTGTATCCCAGAGACATGAGAATGCAGAGACCAGGGACTGCCACCTGCCACGATCCTGACAAACCACTTCACTTCATCGACATTCATTAGTCGTTGCATGCACGCATGCACGCACGCCGGTTATGGGTAAAAAGTACCTACCAGTAGTATCAAAGTAAAGTACCTCGACCTTTGTTGACACATCCCGTATTTGTTCACTATTTACCTATCCTTATTTTATTTTATTATATTCACCAACAAGATAGTACATAAACATTAGATATATAATTTTGCTTACATGCTATCACTTTTATGTACACCCAGATTACAGGTAGATACAGCGTTCTTATTGGTTGAATTATTGTTTTATATTTAAGTAAGCATGCATTTATTAAATATTATTCAAAATATTGCAAGAAGAACGATCACGGCAAAATGCTGAGCCGCGGCCATTTTTGTGCCATTTACTTTATTTTTATTTTATTTTATAGTAGTAAGTACGCAATGTAGAACCTAAGTTACACGCTAAGCCATGATTGTTTTTACTTAATTCTGTTGGTACCAATAAACTTTAAAAAAAAAGTGCAATATGAATAGGCAATCCATAGATTTATTTGCCAAACGTCACGCCATACCGTTACCCGCCGATTCATTATCTCCGCTTCGCGAAGCCGTCCTGAAGATGGAAAGGGAAACATTTGCACTCAAGAAAGCGGCAAAAAGTGTAATATTTCCCGCCTCGATATAAAACAAAAGTGTGCTCCGAGAGACACGAGCCGATATAAAATATGACCCCCCAGGGGCGAGGTCTGAGTTCTGTTCCCGTTTTGTTAGTACGGACAGCAACGGCCGTCTAAAACAACACCGTTTCTCAGTTATTTGAATTTTTTTATTTATTTAGTAGTATGTGTATAAAATTAAAAAAAAAATCAAAATTTTTATTTCAACGTAAAGAATTTACATTCTCCTTGTTGAATGTCAATGTACATACAGTTATGTATAATGTTAGCCGCTGCCTTAGGGCCGTCTGTAGTGGAGAAAAATTAATAGACTAAATTACTAAAACTTTAATAAGACGCAGATACTACCTGTTTTTTATGTGACGCCCTCTGTGGCGCAGAGGTCCCGGGTTCGAATCCCGGCAGGAGACAAAAAAACCCAGGTCTTGGATGTTTAACATGTCTGTGACGTCGCTGTTTCTGGTTCTCACGACACAGGGTATCCTAGTGTAGGGCCAGAAGCAATGTATGTGCCTTTATGTAAATGTTATGTTATTTATTTAATAAGCTAACGGTACAATAGACTAGGGGCCGATTTCTGAGTTGAGAATTTACTAAGTAAAGACTTAAGTATATTGCTGTCACACTCTTTTCTAAGAAATTTGACGAGACAGCACTACAGTTAAGTATTTACTTAGTGAACATTCTCAACTTACTTGCACTCTTACTGAACCAACGAGGAACATCGTCGGCTCCATCTTCACTTACCATCAGGTGAGATCGGGGTCAATCGTTGGTCAGTTTTTAATAATAAAAAAATTTAAAAAAAAACTCGGAAACCGGCACTAAATCAGTAAAACTTTAATAAAACGCAGATACCGTGTGTTTTTTAAGTAACGACCTCTGTGGCGCAGCGGTTAGTGCATCAGCCTACCCTGAGAGAGGCCCCGGGTTCGAATCCCGGCAGAAGACAAAAAACCCAGGTCTTGGACGTTTACATGTTTGTGATGTCGCTTTTTCTGGTTCCCATGACACAGGGTGTCTATAGTATGGGGCCAGAAGCAATGTATGTGCATTGTGCATGTATATAAATGTGTTTGTACAGAAAGAACTAATACAGAAACAGAAACATGATTATAAAATCGTGTGAAAATAGACGATCATGTGGGAATTGCCTTAACTTACCTACCGTCCGGCCGCTGGGAGAATACGATCCTGACAGGTCATGTTAGAACGGACGACGTAACCTTGAAGTGGCGTTAAATTTTCGATTAAAATATTTTTATGTCCTATTTATCCTACTAGCAAATAATTGTCATTGAAACTATATCATTGTGTAAACTTACAATCAATGTAATATTTTGCACAGTGTTTTATATGTTAAATAAGAAGAAATCAATAATAACGGTCCCTTTAACGATACGAAGTTGATGAACAGGCTTTAGAAAAAGATCATCGCGTTCTCAGAATCTCTCCGTACCACTGCCGTACAATGCGATTATGCTGATTTGGGCACTAAAAAGATGATGACCCTTCTAAAATGCCTGCGAAAATGGCACGAGAGATGACTGAGTGAAGGTCATCTAAAAAACAAAACTACTTAATCGTGAGTCAGTAGCAAAAGCTAGTCAAGAATAACGTAAGGAATGATAACGTTGATTTTCTCCCATCACTAGTCATATGAAACAAACAGGTGTCAGGATCGTATACACCCAGCGGCCAAACAATATAAGTTATCACACGTATAAAAAAAACAGAGGTCATAGAAAGAAAGTTGTCGTACGACAAATTGCAAATACTATAGTTAATAATAAATAATAAATAAATAATAAAATATAGCTTGAGCTCCGCGACAGCTGTCATGGACATTTGCGTCCATGAAGTCTTGAATTTCGCGGAGCTCAAACTATATTTTACAGACTATAGTACTAAAGCTTTGACAAGTTTCAAGAATTAAAATTATTTTTAGAAATTACATCCCATATTTTTAGAGTGTGTATGTTAATCACCATGCTGTAGGGTATGAGGATACCTCAGAATTTGGGTTTCCTCACAAAGTATTCCCTCACAGTTCGTGAGTGAGCTACCGCAAACAAATGTACAAAATTTATAAAACAAAGTCATTGGTATATGCCAGGTTTTGAACCCCTACCTTCCGAATGTCAGGCCAAAGTTCTACAAAGTTTGTGTTTTATTTTGCTATCCCTACGTACAAAGCCTATGCGCAATAGCTGAAATTGTATGTTTTTCGAAACTGCCTGTTATATGTATATTCGGTTCCGTTAAAATAGATATTGGTAAATGCAATACTGTTGTATAACGAATTCTTTAGTTTCGTTATAGCTCTGAGAAATCTATTTTTCTGTATCGACAACAAATCAGTAGGATTTTGGTGCGTGATAAAATATAAAGCTAAGTACAGACGATAGGTCATACATACATAAGCTTACGCTTGTATCTCAGAGGGGTAGGCACAGACCAGGGACGACAAGTCCGTCTTTACATTTTCGTTGTAAAGTCATCCTCTGAGACAAGATAAGATATGAATGCCGTGAATACTGGAAAAGTAATTACTTATTTTTCCAGTATTCACGGCATTCTTATCTTATCTCATCTTAATCTTATCTTCATTATTTGATTACGTTCAAAATAAAAATCAAAAATTTATTTCAACGTAAAGAATTTCCATTCTGTTTGTTGAATGTCAATGTACATACAGTTATGTATAATGTTAGCCGCTGCCTTGGGGCCGTCTGTAGTGGAGAAAAAGGCAGCGAAAAAAAAAACTCCACTCTGACCATCTTTTCTCAAATCACCTTAAAGCTAATACAGATAAAACATACAAAATAATATCTTGGATGTATTGAACACTAGACTCATTTATCCTCTGATTTAATTTAATATTAAACTACTATTTAATGCCATACGTCCTTGTCTTCTAAATAATCGTTGATTTTATAATAAGCTTTTTTGCAAAGAGTGTGCTTAACACAATTCTTAAATCGCGTTGGGGGTAACTCTAATATATCTTGGGGTATCTTGTTGTAGAACCTTATACAGTGCCCCATAAAGGAAGTATTAACTTTTGCAAGTCTAAATCGTGGAAATGACCATTTATGTTTATTCCTAGTATTAACGTTATGATGGCTACCAAGAGTTTCGAAGTCCTTAATATTTTTCCGAACGTACATAATATTTTCATAAATGTATTGGCTTGCGACTGTTAAGATGTTAGTTTCTTTGAAAAAATCTCTTAGCGAGTCCCTACTACCTAGCTTGTAAATAAATCGGATCGCTCTCTTCTGCAGGATGAAGATAGTCTCAATGTCTGCTGCCCGGCCCCATAGTATTATACCATAGGATATAATACTATGGAAGTAACTAAAATAAACAAGCCTAGCAGTTGCAACGTCAGTAAGTTCTCGAATTCTTTTCACGGCATATGCTGCGGAGCTTAGTCTATGTGCCAATTTTATAATATGTGGACCCCATTGGAGTTTGGCATCGATTGTGATGCCCAAAAATACAGTATCTTCTACAAATTCTAGTTTATCATTTTCAATTACAATGTTGTTTTCAACTAATTTTACGTTAGGTAAACCAATCTAGAACGTGCGAGAGAGCATTATTTGCTTCGTCAAGATTATTTTCCTGTCTCTTTATTTTAAAAACAAGTGACGTGTCATCAGCATATAGCACTATCTCACACATTTTTTGTACCAAAAACGGTAAATCATTTACATAGACTAGGAAAAGGAACGGCCCTAAGATAGATCCCTGCGGGATTCCCATTTTTACAAGTGAGCCTGACGATTTAATACGATTTATTTCTGCTTTTTGAACCCTTCCTTCTAAATATGATTTTAAAAGATCTAGACTTAATTTATTAATTCCATAGTGTTTTAACTTTGAAAGTAATGTTTTGTGCTCTACACAATCGAATGCCTTTGACAGATCACAAAATACTCCTATCGCATCATTATGATCCTCCCAAGCACTGAAAATATGTTTAACTAACATGACTCCAGCGTCTGTTGTATTCCGCCCTTTAATGAAACCGAACTGCTGACTATGGAGGAGTTCGTAATTATTGAAATGAATAAGTAATTGATCTAAGATAATTCTTTCAAATATTTTACTTAATACTGGTAGGACTGAAACGGGTCTAAAATTTGTTGGATCTTGTTTATCACCGCTGTTAAATAAGGTTACTAACCTACTATATTTCATGAGGTCTGGAAATACTCCTTCAACTACGCATTTATTGAAAATCTGTGCTAACGGCAAAGCTAGGATATTTATCACTGAACTAACTATTGTTACTGACATACCGTTATCTTATTCAAATGATTACAGTACACATATAATATAATTATGTATAAGTTGGTGCGCTATAGACACTTCTTGAGTACACGAAAACTAGTTTATAATGTATGTAAAAGTTGGTGTCAACTGTCGACACTTTTTCGGTGCATGGAAATTATTGTTGACTAGCTTTCGCCCGCGACTCCGTCCGCTTGCAACCCCGTTCACTCCCGTAACTCCCGTTAAGGGTTAAATTTAGAAAAACGGTGAAACACGTGTTCAATCAATTGTGTTGAAGAGTATTTCAAGTTTCAAGAAAATCAGACAACATTTTTTATACCTCCCATACATATTTTGGCAACCCTTCTCGCCCCCTTAGGGGTTGAATTTCAAAAAATCCGTTCTTATTCCTTGCCCACATTATATATATATAGGCCGCCGTCTGTACTCTTAGATTAAGAAATACCTGTGTAATTTCCTTTTTTATGTACAATAAAGTGTTCTCTATCTATCTATCTATCTATCTATCTATCTATAGATCCTCTGTGCAAAATTTCAGCTTCCTATGTCAAACGGCTTGAGCTGGACGTTGATGAGTGAGTCAGTCAGTCAGGACTTTGAATTTTATATATATAATAATAAAAATAAATAGATAGATAGAACACTATTTTACATAAAAATGGAGATTATACTAAATATTTTACCTAAGTTTAGAATAATTCTTTTCTCTTTTACAAATAAATAATACAGAAAATTCTTGTTTCGTCAAATGAACCGTATAAAAAAAATGTCCTACCTTCGAAAAAAACCTCTCATTTCATAACAAGTAAATTATACAACCGTCTTGTAGACTTTCCTCCTACTAAAATGTTGCTCAGATTTGCATGAAAAATTCTGTACAAACATAAAAAGTTTCGGTTCAAGTTAAATACTTTTGCGAATTTCAAGAACAATCCAAAAGCATTGCCTGTAATAAAATGATTCATTGATATTAAAACGGTTAAGCCAAGTCAGAGGCCTTAGGGCGGCTAGAAAACTTTTGACACTAAGACCAGCCACTCTAGTCTTAGGGGCCATCCATAAATTACGTCACACGAATTTCATGACTTTTTTACCCCTCCCCCCCTCTTTGTCACAGCTGATCACATTTGTGAGACTCCCCCCTCCCTAAGGTGACGTCACATATTTTGCAATTTTACATGTAGATTTCTATTGGATTAAAACAGCAGTTCCGAAGTTAGTTTTATTTCCGATAGAGTTAGGAATAGGTAGAGTTGCAAAAGTTTTTGTATTTTTCGTTGAAAGTTCTAAGTTCGTGATTTAACACTTAGATTAAAATAGATTTTTAAATGTAACGTCATAAGGGGGTGGGAGGGCCCACCCCCTTGTCACACAATGTGACACTTCGTCGACCCCCTCCCTCCCCCTTAGCGTGTGACGTAATTTATGGATGGCCCCTTACAAGTCTCCACCAATCCGGACTCGGCCCCCGTGGTGGAGTATGGCCTATACCTTCCTCAGGGTAGAGACCCGTGCCCTCGGTGGGGACATAATGGGCTGATGATTAATGTGCATATGTCTTTACTGTCTTCCACACACTTCCTTCGTAGAAAACAAAATACTCGCATCTGATTGGTCAATGCACGCGGCTAGAAATAAGCGAAGACGGTCTGCTTCAGAGGTTAGGGCAGTGGCTATTGAAGGTCACGCGCAATAACCATAACTTTAATACTAGGAATAAACATAAATTGTCATTTCCACGATTTAGACTTGCAAAAGTTAATACTTCCTTTATGGGGCACTGTATAATGTTCTACAACAGGATACCCCAATATATATTAGAGTTACCTCTAATGCGGTTTAAGAATTGTGTTAAGCACACTCTCTGCAAAAAATCTAATATATAAAATTCTCGTGTCACAATGTTAGTGCGCATACTCCTCTGAAACGGCTTGACCGATTTTGATGAAATTTTATATGTGTATTCGGTAGGTCTGTGAAAACAACGTTTTCTGGCAAAACAAAGTTTGCGGGATCAGCTAGTCTCATTATAAAATCAATGATTATATAGAAGAAAAAGACGTCTGGCCTTAAACAGTAGTTTAATATGAAATTTAATCAGAGGATAACTGTGTCTAGTGTTCAGCACATCCAAAAGTTTGTGAAAATTTGTTAATTAAGCTAAAACTATTTTGAAAAAAATAACTGTGGATTTTCTTTGTTAGTTTCACAAACACTTTGTTTGTACTATGAATAAAATATTTGTGTTTGAGTTTGAACCAATGACATGGACAATTTTGAGACCTCGTTTTGTGGAATAGCGTATATCTATCTATCAATGTAGATTTTCTCTCTTCACTTGGACCATACCCTCTTCAAAGGCGATACGGTTCGTTAGACGCCCGTCGTTGTCACACTTTTTCTGCTCGTCTCCCGCGAGCGAATGTAGCCTTATGTAATTAGCCTGTATTCGGGGCGGCTTATGGAGCCTAGTTATTCATACTTTACTTAATACGAGGGCTGCTACTTATGTATGCGGAGTAGAAAAAATAAACAAATGTATATGGCTAAATATGCTTTTATTGTTTTTCATAGTATTCTCCACTATGATCGATGCACTTTTGCATTCGATGCAACCAATTTGTAAAACACTTTTTCCACTCTGATTGAGGTATCTCCAAAACGTGCTGTTTGAACGCATCTACGGCATCTTCACGGGTCAAAAATCGTTGAACACGTAATTTATTCTTTACATTTGGGAATAAATAGAAATCATTGGGAGCCAAATCAGGGCTGTACGGTGGATGACCCATCAATTCTATTTTTTGACCATCCAAAAATGTAGTTGTATCCTGAGATGTATGACAGCTGGCATTGTCATGGTGAAGTATGATTCTGCGTCGCTGGTTGTTTTGGCGTATTTCTTCAAATACTTCCGGCAAACAAATGGTCGTGTACCTACCACTCCGAATTATTCGTTCTGCGATTCTCCAGTGGTATTGTAGCCACATGGCCATTAATACCAAAAAAGCAGGCCACCATTTGCTTTACAGTGCTTTTTGCACGAGCCACTTTCGTAGGGTTCGGCTCATTTTGAAACACCCAAACTGTTGATTGTTGTTTAGTTTCGGGATCGTACGCATAGATCCAGGATTCGTCACCTGTTTAGATATTATAAACAGATTTTGAGTCGCCTCCGTTGAATTTTTTTAAGGTTTTCTTGCACCATTCGACGCGAGCATCTTTTTGATAATGAGTTAAGTTGTGCGAGATCCAACGCGAACAAATTTTTTTTACAGAAAAATGTTCATTTAATATCCTATGAATGCTCGTCATACATCCAGAATAGCCTCTATCTCGCGATACGTAACATGGCAGTCTTGCATTATTAGTTTTCGCACAGCTTCAATATTTTGTGGCACAACCACTGATTTCGGGCGACCTTCTTTAACTTCGTCCGTGAGCTTACTGCGCCCGTGATTAAACTCACTAAACCAGTGATACACAGTCGTTTTTGATGGAGCTCCACCAAAAGTCGAAGTTACTTGATCTACGCACTGTTGTTGCGTTAAACCACCCATACCCAAATCTCGCTACCATGCTTGGTTTCAGTATTGGAACCAGCACTCTATTACGGACAGCCAATCTTGCTCTTTTGGACATGTTCTGGCTACTCACGAAGGAATGCAAGGCGAAAATCGGATACTTATCATAACTTTGTCATGGGTACCTCATCACAAATTACTAACTAAATGAGCTTCCTTCATAAACTTAACAGCTAGTGAATCTAATGACGTATTCAATGAGACGTAGAATCCACTTGGCTAATCAACTAAAAACAGCTCCCTCTCTTTGGCTTTACAGCTTTTAGTTTTGTATTGACCACATGTTTTTCTTCTTCATTAAAATTTTTGGTATTTTTCTTATCTAGTGGCTTTTTCATTTCAATAAGTTTATTGATACCTAACTAAGCAAAACAATGAAGATCAATTTATGACTTTGCTTTGATTTCCTTTTTCAATTATTTTTCAGACCCTTCCAAAACTCAATGTCAATTATTGTCTTCCCGCCAATGAAAAACACCACAGATTACTTACTACACCTTCTCAGTTGGCACAGATTATAATAACCTTCTTGGATGCCACGGTATTCCACACACCATGGAGTTAAAAAATTAGATCAAAGGGCCGGTTTAGATTATCTTAGTGTTTAGGAGAGTTCTCTACTTTGCGCTCTGTTGCAACATTATGCTGAATCGGGCCCATTTTGGGGGCTCAACCTTTAATGTATTTTATTATTATTTTCATGTTGTACAGTTTATTTATTTTTACGTTTTTTATGCTTTCTGTGTTATTTTTTTTATTATTGTACGCACTCTGTGTGTGTGTTTTTTTTGTTTTGTTTTGAGTATCTAATAAATAAATTTTCTTTTTTTCTTTCTTTCTTTCTTAATTTCTTTCTTTCTTAAGGAGAGTGCTTTTGTAGAAACGTGTAAGCGCCACTTGCTTTAGTACGTTTTACGGTATAGTACGGTTCTAGTTTCCTTTCAATTAGAATCAAAATAGAATTGGTTTCTTTTGTTCTATCCAGTAACACCTGAGCGCGTTACTATCCTCGTAACTTATCTGTGTATAAACTAAAAATTTAGTGACAACTTTAGGAGAGTGCGCAAGTGACCCGTGACGGGTGCGTGTTGTTTTCAATAACTCGAATTATCAAACTTACCTACTTATGTGTTCCATTAAAACTCATAGTATTTTGAGTAGGATAGCGCATATTTCGCGACGTCGACGAAGTGACACTCTACTGGAAGAAATATAAACGTTCACTCGAACGTCTAGTAATGTACTAATGCACTTGCCTCTTTAATTGTATTATAGCACTCTCCTAAACACTAAAATAATGTAAACCGGCCATAACAGTTCACAATGAAAACTTGTGACACTAACACAACAATGATGACATTGACATGTTTACTTAGCAACGCCATTGTTGAATTTAATAATTTTTATATTGATGGTGCTCGATAATACGAATTTTCCGCCCATATGTTGTCGACTCAGATCAACTATTTTTTTACGCTCTTTCATTTGGTGTGCATATCGTTCGAGTCTACCGTAGACCCGAACGAAATTATTAATATAGATTTATTTAAATTTAGAACAAACGGCAGCTCTGGTTGCGGATAGCTTGTCTGGAACTTAATTTGAACATTGTGAAACAGAGCCTTAGGGACTTCACACACGGCGGCTATAATATACATTACATCCCTGGATGTATAGCTTAGAGACCGCTCAGTACCTTTAAGATACGAAGATGTAAAGATATATATTATAGCTGTCGTGTGTGGTCTCTTGACGATTTCTATGGAAAGATGTAATGAGATATATCGTGCTATAATATACATTTTTACCTTATAGCCGCCGTGTGTGGAGTCCCTTAGTCTCTGTCACTATCACACAGAATTTCCCGAAGGCAGTATGACGCATCTAACTGTATCTCCCAAGCTAACCCACGGTTAACCGTACATCCAAATGTTTATCTAGTGCGTTAACACTTATCTATTATGATCATTTCGTAATGCCAGCGCTCGGAAGTAGGCTCGTAAACTCGTTCCCGAGACAGGCGGCTTAGCGGGAGCTGGACTTATTGTCGGAAAAAATGTATGGGAAAGTGTAGACACTCTTTGACCCGACTGCGGCAAACCCCAAAATAACTACAGGGTGTTGATTTGTACAGTTGACTCCGACTCAGGGATGGTTATTTACATGATACTGAAGCAAAAAAATATATTAAAAAAATATAATTTTTTTGTGAAAATCACCTAAAAATCACAAAATTAATATTATATGGCTTAGCTTCTATCGTTTGCACTTGACGGGTCCGGCGGGGGTTTTGAAGAGCGGGGCTGGAGACTGCGCCCGCGCGCCCGCCTCCGGCCCCGCAAAACCGGGGATGTTAGGTGATTTTCACTAAAAAAAATTTTTTTTATATAATTTTTTTTGCTTCAGTATCATGTAAATAACCAACCCTGAGTCGGAGTAAACTGTACAAATCAACACCCTGTATATGTAAACACATAGGGCCGATTTCATAATTGAGAATGTCCACTAAATAAACCGCTCGTAGCCTGGGCTGCCTGAGTGATCTTAAACGATCACTAAGGTTAAGCAACATACGGCGCGTTCAGTCCATGGATGGGTCACTGTCTATGACTAACGCTAGTGCCATTTTTCCGAGCGATTCCGTGCTTCGCAAGGCACGTTAAGCAGTTGGTGCCGGCTGCCGTCGATAGATGGCAGTCGTTAAGCCAAGTCAGAGGCCTTAGGGCGGCTTGAAAACTTCTGACAGTAAGACCAGCCACTAGTCTTACAAACCTCCACCAATCAGGACTTGGCCCCCGTGGTGGAGTATGGCCTATGCCTTCCTCAGGGAAGAGACCCTTGCCCCTCGGTGGGGTCATAATGGGTTGACGATGACTAAATAAACACCTACTTAAAGGCTCATTTACACGATACTATTTTCTTGCGCATACCGGAGCAATAATTGAATGCAATAAGTGAAGCGCAATAATTGACGTTCAAGGATTGTAATATGCAACTGTTTACACTTGAAAACTTGAATGGAATTATTATTATTCAAGTTTTGACAAGAAACAATTGCACATGCCGAATCGCAGAATTGCGTAAGAAATGATTGTATGTGCTGCTTACATCAAGAAAAGTTTTGAAAGGAAACTTGTCCCATTGATCAAGAATGTTACGTTTTGTTTAGACCATGCAACTCATTTATTGCGTCGATATAATAGGATAGTTTCCTGGGTAAAAATAATTAAATTCTATTTAGTCCGTATTTTAGATTATAAAAAAATATTGGACACGTATTTTTTATTTTTTTGACTAAACAAAAAATAACAAAGCTATAACCCAATAAAGTTACATGTGACATCACACCGTGTTAAAAAATGCAGCACGGCGTGACGTCACACGTAACTTTAATGGGCTATATCTTTGTCATTTTTGGTCTAATTTACAAATAAAAAAATACGTGTCCCTTATTTTTGAATAATCTAAAAGACGGACTAATTACATTTTTAAGGGCAACTAGCCTATTGTATGCTACAGGCAAGAAACTTGCCTCGTCGCTTAAGAAACGTTCTGTCACGCTCGTTTCTGAGAAATTTGAGGAGACAGGACTACATTTAAGTAGTTACTTAGCGAAATTCTCAATTTCTCAGAAACCGGTTCATAGACATCACGTTTAAGAGCTCTATTCCAAAACGTACTGAGTACTTTCATTTTCGTCAATGAGACAAGACGAGATAACATAACATAACATTTACATACAGGCACATACATTGCTTCTGGCCCCACACTAGGATACCTTGTGTCGTGGTAACCTGAAACAGCGACGTCACAAACATGTAAACATGACCGGTTATGTCTTATGTACTCTTATTATCCTGTTGAATGTTTTATGCAATATTAGTAGTATTGTAAATTGATAAACTGATAAATTGTGCCCGGATAACGGCGACAGGCTTGCCACTTGTCACGTTTGGGACCTAATAAACTCGGCAAAACGTGGGCCCAGTTCCAGTGACTGGTGCCTCTGCCTACCCCTTCGGGGATATCGGGCGTGAGTTTATTATTTTTTTATTTATATAATAGTAGTATTGTAAAATTGTTTGTTTTCTTTCAATAAATCAAAATAAATAATTAATAAATAAAGTACAATAATCAAGGTTCACTTATCTCTAATCAGAAATTTATTTCAAGGTAAAGAATTTACATTCTGTTTGTTGAATGTCAATAAAAAACTCCACTCTGACCATCTTTTCTTATCTAGATTATTTTTATCTTAGCTTATCTTATCTTTTTTGTATTGTATTGTATTGTATTGTATATATAGTATTGTAATGTATTGTATTGTATTGTATTGTATTGTATTGTATTGTATTGTATTGTATTGTATTGTATTGTATTGTATTGTATTGTATTGTATTGTATTGTATTGTATTGTATTGTATTGTATTGTATTGTATTGTATTGTATTGTATTGTATCGTTGTTTTGTTGGTATATGTCTGCCTCGATGGATCGCTCCGGAGTCACTTGATCTGGCCCTGGCAGAAAATCAGTGCTGTGGGTGATAAACCTGCAGCATATACTGAGCCTGATGCCGTATTACCGCCGCATGAACATAGCCCGTGCCCATCTCTAGTTTTTAGTTTTTGTCTTGTATTTTGCCTTGTCTGTTTTTCCTTTTTTTATGTCTTTTCTTGTCTGTGTGGCGATAAATAAATATACTTCTTTCTTTTTTCTTTCTTCTTTCTTTCTCAAATGGTTGCGGACTCGCTGTCACACTATTTTGTCACACAATTGTGACACAGAAGATTTTTTTCCCTCACAGTCACACCAGTGTGACAAAAAAGATTTTTTTTCCTCACAATCACACTGAAATAACATAAAATCACCATAGAAATATTTCCAAAATATTTTACGTTAAGACCTTAAACAAAATTATCTGTTTTCACTTTGATTGTGTACGTAATAAATAACCTCGTGAGGCCCAATGTCTTCAAGTGATCACAAAATCAATTGTTCTTTTCAAGGTCGGGCCTCACGAGGATATAATGATTTGTTTGAAGTATTATTTGTTTGTTCTTACGAGTACATAGTATGTATGACGCTTAATCTCTTAAAGTCGCAGTGTTCAGTAAAATGTACTTAATTACGACATACTGCGACTGTAAGTTAACGATACCTATTATTGGTTATTGCCAGTCACACCGGGTCACACCATATAGTGTGAATGTGAAGATAAATATTATTCTGTGTCACACTGGTATGACAGAATAGTGTGACAGCGAGTCCGCACCCTCTCAAATCACCCTAAATCTAATGCAAAGGTATGAATGCCCATCTACATAAGAAGCTCTATCTCTAAGCTTGAAGCTCTACACTCCATTTATCTATACTTGAATTTTTGTCCAAACTTTAAACGACACTAAATTGAAAACCTTTAGCGGTAGAAAACTCGAAGCAGTCTACAAATTTAGTGCTAGCTAGTACTTACCGGCTTGGACAAAAAATATGGCCAGATAGAATTTCGTTTTCAGCTAACTGGAATCATTTTCAGTTAATCCAATTCTTAGTGTTGTGTCAGTACGAGGGAGCTCTTATAAGCACATTGTCACGTTGATCTAGCGATTGACACGCTTGACTACTTAGTCAGAGGTCATGGGTTCGGTTACAGGCCGCCTTATTTAATTACATACAAATAGTATGGATAATGAGTTTTTGAAGTCACTTGAAGAAAAAAAAAATAGCGGTCTTATTTACAAAAAAAAACGATTGCACTAAAACCTGCATTTAGTGACGCTTAACCCTACAGCGCAAACTGTCCCACATATGGCACATACAAAAAAAATGTCTATATCTTATTACTAATATTAGTGGCGCTATCTAGTATTGAGTAGATTAACTACGATGTATTACAGTATTAAATGTAGTACCATGGATTTTCCTTAGATATCTCCAAAGAAATATTTAATTAATTTTCTTCACGTGGGAAGGAATTCTGAATCTGGTTAGCGAGCGGCATGAAAAAAATAAAAAAAAATATATATAAAATCGAATATTATCAGGTCGAAATAATTTGTAGAGGTAAGTTCATGTTTATATTTGTTATTTTAGTTGTCTCCTTGTAAATTCATTGATAAATGGTACATAAAATCACCACTTTTTTGTATGTGACGGATATGGCACACCATGCAATCATCGTCCTAAAAATTCTCGTATTGTTTACCGTTGAAGCGTAGGAAAAGTTTGAGTACTGCGATGTTCAACATTTTCTTGAAATCCCCTCTGGTAGTGAAGATTATCTGGAGCTGTCTGGTGAGGATAGTGATGATGACTTGATCAAAATCCAGGATTTTGTGATGAATGAAGTAGAGGCGTGTCCTGAATCATTATATCCATGAAAACGTGAAAATACCTAGGTAATTCACAGCCAAGTAGTATTATGTTAGGTCTGACTCAGCCAATGTCACGCCACAGCCTAGTACTTCCGGTCAAGTAATCCTAGATCCAGACGAGTTACATCACGAGCTCAGCCAACACCTATTCCCACCTTCGTCTACCTACCGCACAACCTATCAAGGCAAAGCCCAAGAAAAGAGAATATACAGAGGATGGAGTTTCATCAACCTGATACCACATTTACAGCAGTTGACATGTTAGTACAACCGATGATGATAAACAGCTGGCTTCTATATAAAAGAGAGCAGAGACAAAACATAACTAAGATGAGACGAGTTCGGCTGGAAGTGGCCAAATCTCTGTGTGTGGACCAGCAATGACAAAAAAGAAAGGAAGACCATCATAACATAACATAACATTTACATACAGGCACATAAATAGCTTCTGGCCAAACACTAGGATACCCTGTGTCGTAGGAACCAGAAACAGCGACGTCACAAACATGTAAACATCCAAGACCCGGGTTTTTTTTGTTCCCAGCTGGGATTCGAACCCGGGACCTCTCGCATGGTAGTCAGATCCGCTATCCCCTGCGCCACTAAGGTCGTCGGTGTTACTAATATTGTAATGATTTAACGAGGGTATTCAGGCAAGAACCGAATAAGTACAAAATTTCAAAAAAAATTGTTTCTAATGCACTAACTGAATGGTTTCTAATGCAAAACACCCAGGGGTGTTTTTTGACCCCAGCCGGGATTCGAACCCGAGACCTCTCGCATGGTAGTCATCATTCGTAACTGGTATGCTTGTCTAAAAATAAAAGAAAAAGCCAAAAGTCAACATAGCACATAAAGATGTCCAGATAGATGGAATTGACCACTTTCCTATTTGGTATAAAGCTAAGCAGCATTGTAAGTACTTGCTTGTAAGGTGAAATCTTTTGTATAAGTTAAGTTAGTCCTCCGCAACTAAAGTCTCGTTAAATGTCTAATAAACCTATTTCTTTAAGCTTAGTCTTTAATCTAGGATGTGCATACTATACGTGAGTGATTATCTGTCAGTGTTGCCAAATGAGGCAATTATTGCGGCTAAAAACTGCAATTGCAGGTACTTTTCTTCTATCTTAAGAGGTCCATTGTGATTTTCCATCGTGTTTTTAAGTTTTTTATCATAACTTCGAGTTTTAAAAATACCTCGCTAAAGTTCGTCAATTCTGTTTTAGGAATTTACAGCAGCAAATCGTTTCTGACGCAACCAGATATTACATTACATAAGAATGAATGATATGGGTAATCTAATATGACATTAAAAAAACACTAAGGTTAAATAGAGTTTTGCTAAGAGAAGCATTACTTTTTTTTTTATACATGAGAATGTGAATTTGTGGCCAGGTAGATTTAGTCGATAGGCGATCAATCAACCTTTTTACACAAACTTATTTGGTCCTGCCTGAAGATTTTTTTATTAGCATTTGTTTTTTTTTCATAAATTTTTCAAAGCCTGCCAGTATCTCAGGACGCTGGCATATAAAGGAAAGGTATTATTAACTGTACGCTGTCAACAGTACCTATCGATTTCAGCAGTTCGTTAGGGCCTTCAACTTTCTTCAAAAGCCCTCTTTGACATCAATCGCCTTCTTCGTCTGACGACAAACACTTTTAGGGAGATAAGTGTTCATTAAATTACCTTTAAAAGTAGAAAAGATTGTTAACAACTGGCGCTGACAATCTCGTTCAGGCTAAATTGCAGGCAACGTAAAAATTATAACAAAGAATACCTTTTTCGTGGAAGTATTTTTGTTTTCTTTTATTTTTATGCCGTCTTTATTCGTCCCAACGCGAGGTAACCACAGCGAATTGGCAATTTCAAGTGCCGTAATAATATGTGAACACCTTAGATACCGAGGTTTCCTCACGGAAATCTCAGGTGATGATGATAATGATGATGATGATAGTGCTGACCTATTTCGATCACGGTGACTTCTTTATCTCCTTTTTTGGTAGCGTTGGAGGGCATTAGGCCAATAGGGAATGGATGAAAATATCAGAAGTGCTTGATATTTTTTTCGGTGATAGGAATAACCTTCCTCAACGCGAGAAAAAAGTTTAAATTTTTTTGGCTTCGTAGTTAATTTTTAAATAATCTTAATATTTTTCCATTCGTAGTTCTGGGCTCAGTACGGCTTAACAGACATATTCCTTGGTCCGCTACGTATTAAAAAAAAATCTGTGGTGACATTGACAGCTTTTCAAGGTGGATTTTTTTTTCATACGTAGCGGCTAAGGAATATGTCTGATATGCCGTACTAAGCCCAGAACGACGAATGGAAAAATATTAAGTATATTTAAAAATTAACTACGGGGCCAAACAATTTAAACTTTTTTCCCGCGTTAAGGAAGGTTATTCCTATCACCGAAAAAAATATCAAGCACTTCTGATATTTTCATCCATTCCCTATTGGCCTAATGCCCTCCAACGCTACCAAAAAAGGAGATAAAGAAGTCACCGTGATCGAAATGGGTCAGCACTATCATCATCATCATTATCATCATCACCTGAGATTTCCGTGAGGAAACCTCGGTATCTAAGGTGTTCACATAATAACTATCACCAAAAAAAATATCAAGCACTTCTGATATTTTCATCCATTCCCTATTATTTGCATTAGCAAAGCAAACTGTTTTTTTAAACTACAACATACATACGCGGTAAAGAACTCTCCTGTGCTTTTCCTATCCGAAAAATAGGACCGAAAGTCCGAGAATAAAAATAGCGGCGATGTATTGCAAATTGCCGGCTCTCCGCTTGTCGGTGGAAGGAAATATCGAAAAGCATCCGTCAAAACAAAAACTCGTAGCGTCGGCAAAGAAACTCGGACTCAAAAAAAAATATCTACCAATAATTTTCACTACATTTTTTTATTCACTATAAGAACAAAGTGGATCAAACTACAACACTCTATTTAAAGCCGGTTCATGAGAGGAATTTCACTAATAAACCGTCTTAACACGTTCCCAGTTCGGTGCACCATGTACAGGACACGCTAGGCAAGCCCACCAAGTCCGTGTACCATATCTGGTACACGATCAGGGTTAGCCTAGTGGTTTCTAACTTTGTTGGACTTGTGGTTATGTTTGTTAAAGTAAGGGGGACTTGTGAGTAAGGTATCTATCTAAACCACCAGGTTACTATTTTAAAGTTATTTATAATTCTTAACCAAAAGGACACTGGGACATATAGACTTTACAAAAGCTTTTGTATGGGGACTGTAAACGTGTTAAGAGTGTATTAGTACTTATTGAAAAACAATGTGTGTATTACATTTAGAAGGCAAGGATGTCTTATATTCAACACTACACTAATATTACACGGATATGTTAAATATCACCTACATATTCAGAGGAGAAAAAAATGTGTTTAGTGTTCAACACATCCATGAGTAAAAATTTTTAAGTTTGAGAGTTTGTTAAAAACTATTTGGGTTAGATTAAATAATAATATGGAGTTTCTTTGATAGCTTCTTCTCCACGTTATCAATTAATTGTGCAAATAATATCTTTGACATTCATACACATTTTGTTTTTATTATAAATAAAATACTTGAATTTGAAGTGCAAGTAGAAGTTTAGTTCGATTTTCCCATCACTGCTATTGAAACGGTAGAACGCTGGTTTTTCATTCGGGAGGTCGTGGGTTCAAGCCCCATCATGTGACTCTATTTTCTAAGGCACATCTGTTATTCTCTTATCGGCACGTATATTAGCGATAACACTCGCTAACTGCAAAGGAAAACATCGTAAAGGAACTCAAGTGTGGGAACCACGTACGAGTACAATGGCCCAAGGATAAGTGAGAAAATCTCAGGACTAACGAGAACTAGAGAATTAGAATTAGTTCAATCCAAAATCTTCTGACGTCTTTAATTTTAGAAACTTTTTTGCTAACGCTACCTACTTTGTAAGCATCTGCGCTACGACATTCATCTTTGCAGCTTTCATCTCGATTCTTTTAACGACATTAATCCAATTTGTAGAATTGTCTGTTATTATTAACATTCAGAATACATTCAATTTTATATAAGGTCATAAAAGTTAATATACTGCCATTTATTGACGGCAGCCGGCACCAACTGCTTAACGTGCCTTATGAAGCACGGAACCGCTCGGAAAAATGGCACTAGCGTTAGTCATAGACGGTCACCCATCCATGCACTGAACGCCCTATGTTGCTTAACCTTCGTGATCGTTTAAGATCACTTAGGCAGCCGGGGCTACGAGCGATTCGTCATAAATAAAGTTATTATAAAACTATATTTACACCTTGTGAAAAGTTAGTATCAGAATAATATATGGGGTCCATTAGACGGTCATGCAAGCGTCAGTCAATTCCATGAATCATGAATTACGTTTAATTGTTGGTGACTGACGGAATTAATATAGACCTTAGACGGTCACTCTGACTGATCGTCAGTCATACCCAAAGGATACAAGGGATACCACGTATTTACGCAAGATAATAATGGATATTCATAAAAGAAAAGCCTGTGTTGGAATTTCGACTGCGATGTTGGATCTGACATCTGGCATCTAATACAAACTAATGGAAACTAATACATAAAACAGTAGTCAATTATTGGCTTTAGAACCCACATAGTATGTATATGTTATGTCATGTCACGTGACGTGACATGTCATGTCGTGTCATGTCATGTCATGTCATGTCATGTCACGTCACGTCACGTCACGTCACGTAATGTCATGTTATGTTATGTTATTGTAAATGAAGTAGCTATTATAATTTTTAAAAACCTGTTTAGATGCTAAAAATTGCACCCATGCCTCTAAATAGGTTTTTAAATTGTCCTTAGCACGGGTTAGTGCAACAAAAAGAATAAATTATTATAATCTTACTGAGTAGTGATAGTAATTTTTAAGTAAATAAAGAAGAGTTGGGCGGCGGCGCCGCCTTTTCGAAGTGTTCCGTGTCCGACTCCATCGCTGTCTGCGCGCTGACTGACGCGTGATTGACGAAATGCCATTACACGTTCACTCAAAAGTCATGACTGGTAGTTGCATGATGCAAAAATCAAAATATCCAAATATTCATCAATCAATTTCATGCAACCATCAGTCACCGCATTACACGGTAAGTTATTTGTCAGTCACAGCCATGACTGTGGTAAAACTGACAGCAAAACCTATCGTGTAATGGACACTTATCAGGTTTCCAGTTACTTGGTTTAAATTCTAAGACCTTTATTAGAGTAGCACGTGAACAGGGCGAGGGTGGATATCCTATAATTAGAAAATTATTTTGAGGAAACACCTTCGCAGCTTAAGAAAACTGGTTCAAACCAAAATTAAAGCAATAAGTACGCCAATCAATTTTGAACTCAACAGCCAATAAGATAGAAACGAAATCTCTTTAATTGATTTATATTATTCTAATTTAACCACTTATCTATTATACAGTCTACTAATCTCTGCTCAATGGTATAACTGATTGATTTAATACCATGATCTTGTTTTTGGCGCCATGTTTACGTTGTAACCAATTAAGTAGAATTATAGACGATGGGTTGGGAAACTCTCGTATTATTTTATCATAAACATTGTAATCTATAGTCTGATTAATTCCGTAGAATTCTGACAGTTATAATTTTTTGACGTGTCGGAGATTACAAACCTTTTTTCAATTTTAAAACGAGTGTAAGCATCTGAATCTAGACATTTTATTTGTTAGTGAATGTATCCATTTTATAAAGTGCAAATTATAAGATGATTTACGGCGAGTGATAATTGTGTCCCTTTTCATCATACACACAGTAAAAAAGTACAAGGAAAGAAAATATATTTTTATTAAAATATCCAATCACCATTAATACCAATAATGTCATCTAATATAGCTATCTTCATCATCATCATCATCATCATCACTGACATGAATAATTAAGATAGCTTACAGCGGCATTCTTTACTTTTTTAAAAGGATAAAAGCAGCTAAAGAATAAAATAAAGTAATTAAAATTAACTCGATATACTGACTGATTCATCATCAACCCACTATGTCCCCTCCGAGGGGCACGGGTCTCTTCTCTGAGGAAGGTATAGGCCATACTCCACCACGGGGCCCAAGTCCGGATTGGTGGAGGCTTGTAAGACTAGTGGCTGGTCTTACTGTCAGAAGTTTTCAAGCCGCCCTAGGGCCTCTGACTTGGCTTAACGACTGCCACCTATCGACGGCAGCCGGCACCAACTGCTTAACATGCCTTGCGAAGCACGGAATCGCTCGGAAAAATGCCACTAGCGTTAGTCATAGACGGTGACCCATCCATGGACTAAACGCGCCGTACCTATGTTGCTTATAAGACCTTAGTGATCGTTTAAGATCACTCAGGCAGACCAGGCTACGAGCGATTCTACGAGCGATACTGACTGTGATATTCAAATATTTGTTATTTTTGTATTAGGTCACTTGAGTTAATCAATATTTAGATTTATCATTTTATAGGTAAAACATAAAAAATATCGAGTATTTTATTTTTTATTCCACTCAAATAGGTCAAATTTTTCCTTTTTTCGGTGGAGAGCTTTTTTTAATAGCAACACTTATGAAATGTCTACTTATGTTGTTTTACCTTTGTAAAGGAATAAACGACTAATGTATCGAGTTATGCTTAAAGTGTACTAAGCCCAAAAATAAAGATCTAAATAAAGCTTAAGCTTCTGTAGTTCAAAAAACAAGCATTCCTTCATTTTAAAACTTCATTACAATAATTACAAAAAATAATTCACAACCGTCAAGAAAACACCAGGACTTGGATGTTTACATATTTGTGATGTCGCTGTTCCTGGTTCCCAAGACACAGAATATCCTAGTGTGTGGCCAGAAGCAATGTATGTGCCTGTATGTAAATGTTTATGTTTATGTCATTCTCAACCATCTAGTCTTATAAGGCTCACACAGTAATTTTGACATAAGAACTAAGAAATCTTGATCAGCTATAGACTGTACAGTGTTATCAATCGATAGATCATGAAGGATCTTAACTATATTTTAAGAGCTTAATGTAGGTACTTATGTTCAGGCAAATAAACAACTTTATTTACTTTACTTTACTTTTACTTTTATTTGACAGTGGACAGCACGTCAACCTTCACGTTTTAGTTGCAAAGTCGCCCGTAAAGCAACGGAGTAGAGTGCATGGGTATATAGGACGATGTGCTTTCGACTCTACAATATAGACGGCGAACTAATAACTTAAATTAATAACTTGTCATCTCGTAGTCTCCAAGCGTCATAAGTAAATAGTCTTGTCCTTTTCTATACCTTTGCGTCTCCAAGATGTTGCGGTGACAACGCTACTTTTTTGTCGCGAGAATTCACCCACATACTGAAAAAGACTACAAAAGATCATACCGATTGACATAATGTTAAAACGATAGCCTCACAATCGGGAGGTCCTGGACGTAACAATCGGGTAGTAACAATAAGTATCGCTCGCTAATTATGTGAAAGAAAAACTCTTGAGTAATCCTGAGTATGAGTAATATAGTTGTACAAATAGGTACTTCACCGTTTGAATTTTCCAATCATGTGGAAAATATCACTCATAGAGAAAGCCCGCGTGGCACGTATGTGGCACGCATATATGTATCAACTCTCTGCACGTATTATGATGACATATCATAAATATGGCGCCAGACGAATATCAGTCCAACAGCCATGCCCAGAATTCAATCTGCCTGGCGGAAAGTTTCACTTTATGTGGAAAAGCATGACCGCCCACTTTTCCTCATACGTACATGGGATGCTTGGGTTGTATTCCTTTGAAAAGCAAATCACTTACAAAAACTCCAATAGTAAATGTTCTGTTGCGGTGTTTTCGGTCTTTCCTAACTAACCGATGCCAGCCGCCATATTTTATCGCAGTGATACCAACTTAACGACCGGACGTTTTTGCACAGTGACTTGGACAGTTCCGATTTGGAAGGTATCATGACGTCGTATTGAATAGTTTTGATACATTATATGAAATCATTCGTATGTCGGAGGGTTATACCAAGACCAGGGACTGCCAATTGCCTTAGTTCCTGAAGCCTGACTGCCTGACAAAGCTCTTTCGCGTCATCAAAATATATTAACCGTTATACGCATTCCAGTTTTATTAAAAACATTTAATTGGTGACCTCTGTGGCGTAATGGTTAGCGCTTCTGCTTACCATGCGAGAGGTCCCGGGTTCGATCCCCGGCTGGGGAGAAAAAAAAAAGAAACTCCAGGTCTTGGATGTTTGCATGTTTGTGACGTCGCTGTTTCTGGTTCCTACGACACAGGGTATCCTAGTGTGGGGCCAGAAGCAGTGTGTGTGCCTGTATGTAAATGTTTATGTTTATGTTTATTGATTTTAATACTGACCAGTCTATCGATTGGGAAACAATATAAACGTAAATCAATGTCAGAAAAGAAACGCAATTATCTGACACATTTTTCTGCGATGACCCTGTTTGCGGCGTGTCTATGGTTACCCTACATATCTGACCGCATTTCGCACACGACATTTCGTAGGATAAGGGATTTTACCCAAAACTCCGGGACTGATTCCAGCCAGCTGTCCGCCGAATAGAGGTGCAAATGTCCGTTCCCGGGTCCACAAATTTCGGATAATTTGGTTGTCGGGAAATAAATTTAGATCCGGATTATTTTGTTACTTACGTTGGAGAAATATTTTATCAACTGGTTTTTGCACGCTACTTTGTTCCCGCTCGTATCGCTCGCAGCCCCGGCTGCCTGAGTGATCTTAAACGATCACAACAATGGGCGCGTTAAGTGCATGGATGGGTGACCGTCTATGACTAACGATAGTGGCATTAAGTTAAGCAGTTGTTGCCGGCTGCCGTCGATAGATGGCGGTCGTTAAGCCAAGTCAGAGGCCCTTGGGCGGCTTGAGAACTTCTGACAGTAAGGCCAGTCATAGTGTCTTACAAGCCTCCACCAATCCGGACTTGGCCCCCGTGGTGGAGTATGGCCTATACCTTCCTCAGGGAAGAGACCCGTGGCTCTCGGTGGGGACATAATGCGTTGATGATGATGACTTTGTTTGCGACTTTGCAACAAAATGTACTGGTTGACCTGCTGTCGACTGTATCGACGGTATCGTGAATATAAATTCTGAATTTGGATCATGAGAAAAGTTATTTAAAATTGGGTAAACCACCAACTAAGTGTGTTATTTTGTTTTTGCTGAGCTCTGAAATAATACCGCGCTTCGTACAACGTTTAACCTTTTAATTAATTAATAACCGGTACTATAATTCTGAATTGCCTACTCGCTTCATGTATTATGAATGCTGAATATTCTGTATCAAGTACGGCACAGCCTATTTACATTTGAGCAACTTTTTATGTCTATACACCGACGGGTGATTATCAGAATACTAATAGCATAATTTATTTGGCGCATATTTTTGTTCATATTAACTCAATAAAAAGTAATATCATCATCAACCCATTATGTCCCCACCAAGGGGCACAGGTCTCTTCCCTGAGGAAGGTATAGGCCATACTCCACCACGGGGGCCAAGTCCGGATTGGTGGAGGCTTGTAAGACTAGTGGCTGGTGGCAGAAATTCTCAAGCCTCCCTAAGGCCTCTGACTTGGCTTAACGACTGCCATCTATCGACGGCAGCCGGCACCAACTGCTTAACGTGCCTTTCGAAGCACGGAACCGCTCGGAAAAATGCCACTAGCGTTAGTCATAGAACGGTGACCCATCCATGGACTGAACGCGCCGTGTGTTGCTTAACCTTAGTGATCGTTTAAGATCACTCAGGCAGCCCAGGCTACGAGCAATTCTAAAAAGTAATATGTTACAATACAATCTTCAGGGCCAATAAACCTACAATATATTATGTTACTGTTTATTGAGTTAATATAAAAAAATCCACCAAAGAAATCATGCAATTTGAGCCACTTTCTGAGAATCACAGTGATACTCGTGCTCGCGTTGTTGACGTGAAACGGCAATGAAATTAAATCGACGCCTTCATGCAACTGCCATTGAACTACAATGCATCGGCAGAATCTGGGCCCAGGTCCCCGATTCTGTTAGTCCATTATAGTATGATGACAGATACACGGTCGGGTCACGTGACGAGTTTTTTCATACCATTGACGCCTAGAATATTGATTTAAGTGCGCCCGTTGAGTTGAAGCGGCAAAGAAACTAAATCGCCATGTTCATGCAGTTGTCATCATCATCATCATCATCATCATCATCAGGCTATATTAGTCCACTGCTGGACATAGCCCTCCCCTAATGAGCGCCATAGCGCCCTGTCTTCGGCTTGCCGCATCCAGCATCTGCCTGCAGTTTTTCGCAGATCGTCATCCCACCTGGTCGGAGGGCGTCCTACACTACGGTTACTACAATCCATTAAAGAAATCAAGAGCCTGGTGGTGGGCCCGCTCATTAGTTAAAATTGACTGGTAAATGTAAAGACGAGACAGCATAATTATTTAAGCTGCCTCTGCGGAACACTCGTGTTTTACAAACAAGACCGTTAGTAAATAAAAATATATCTATGGGTCCTATTTTATTCAGTTCGAATCCTCTCCACAAACGAGAAATTCCCTTTTTTTCCGAATCCCGGTCGCAAATCCCGCTTGTTTATTTGCGCTATATTTTTTATGCCCATTAAGAGGATTATTTTTGCGTATTTTCAAACTGGCGCCCCCGCGTCGGTTGTGAAAAACCAGCCAAGAGCCAGTCAGACTCAAGCAGAAAGGGTCCTGTAGCATTTCTACACTATATTTAAATATTTAGAGCGTCTACCTGTTGACATCATGAATATCGACCACAAAAAACGGCAACACAAACCTGTTTGTAAATTTTTGGTTCGGATCAACTTACGTAGTTTTTTATCGGACGAGTCCGACAAGCAAGCTCAAGCTCTGCGAATCGGAGTGAAACATGGTCTCAATTCTTTTAGTGCATTGTATTACGATGACAGATACTCGGTCGGGTCACGTGGCTTCTTTTTTCATACCATTGACGCCTAGATTGTTTGATATGCGTGAGCGCGTAGATTTGAAGCGGCAGTGAAACTAAATCGCCATATTCATACAGTTGTCATTGTACTATAATGCACTAACTGAATGTAGGCCCTGGTCGGACTCGTCCGTTAAAAAAACCGCGTAAGTTGATCCGGACCAAAAATTTACAAGGTGTAGTGCTTACGAAAGTTTTAGCTCAAAAATTAGTTTCTCCTTAATAATTATTTTATTTAGTTTTTAGTATTTGTCGTTATGGCAAAAACAGAAATTACAATAACTGTGAAAATTTCAACTGTCTAACTATCACGGTTCATGAGATACATCCTCGTGACAGACAGACAGACTGACAGGGGAGGCTAACTCATAGGGTTCCTTTCCCCGTTTGGGGTGTGGGACCCTAAAAATGTGGACGGCAAAATACAGTTCGGATGAGAGCTCCGGACTTAAGGTAGCCTTCCGAGCAACGCGACCGATAGCGTGCGACTGACGCCCACGGATGATGGGACAATTACTTTTATTAAAATTATTGCATAAAACACAGTCATGTTTGCTTCAATGGCATACTCAATTCTATTCAATTTTAAACCAATCAAGTCAATTCTATTTTAAACCAATTAACCTCAGGTTTGTGGACAATGGCTGGGTAACGAGTGCAAAAGCAAAATACTATAACTTCACAGCAATACCTTTTGCTGTTGCTGCATAGTCAATCTATGAAAATGTGTGGCTCGGCTACTGTCATCAGCCGCACGCGTTTGTCGCATGCCTCGGAAATAGAGCCATACATTGTCGTAAACTGACTAATGTCCCTTCAAAGCGCGCGCGATCGATCGCGTGCGACTGCGATCGGCCGCGATACATGAAAGTCTACCTTTAATTCTTGAATTCAGTATACTTACACTAATATATAAAACATTGGCTTATGCCTCTGATTAAAAATCATTTTGCAAAAAAGTAATTTTTCGACGTCCCAGGATTGATTGTTGAAGATGAAACAGGTTTTTCAGAATCGACTAGGAGCCAATTCTTGGCTATTGTGTTCGAAAGACGCCTCAATATGATGCAATTAAATTTTTTTAGCAGAAGCAGAGGAAATGTTGAGTGCATCATCATCAACCTATTATGTCCCCACCGAGGGGCACGGATCTCTTCCCTGAGGAAGGTATAGGCCATACTCCGCTGATTGAATGCGTATGTGTATAGATAGATATATAGGTAAAGAACACTTTATTGTACATAAAAAGGAAATTACACAGGTGAATTGTATACTGAATTCCAGGTTATTTAAATTATAATTTATTTTCCTGTAAAAGTACAATATAATGACAATGTTTAATATGCAACAAAGAGTGTTAATTTAATCTGATCTCATCTGACCTGATCTCTTTAGATCGGGGCGCCACGCCAGATAACCTTCACGTGTACCCCTCCGCTTCCGTTCCCTCTGTTTCCTTGTGAACCAGATGGAAGGGCAAGTGGTGGGGTCGGTGCGCCCTGAGCGTTAGTCAGTGACTTCTCCTTGTGGGATCTTGCTGGCTAGGGGGGGGCGCAGTCGCGCCTCAAACTAGTCGGATAAGAGTGGCCGCGGGCGGAGGGTCGGGGGACCCGACGCCCACGATCGCGGCGGGCCGGAAGGCACCCTCGTGTGTTCCGAGGGTGCCTTCTCGCGCAAGGAGAGGGCCCGTGCGCTCGCTCTCCACCTTCTCTGCTTTCAGAGAAGTGCTGGAGAGCGAGCGACGGGCGTCGCAGCGTCGCGCCGTCCTCCTCTTGCCTGTTGTATGGGCGACGGGTCGGGGGAGGGCGGCGCGAGGAAGCGGTTGGGGGCCATTATGGCCCCCCAGAGGAGGGGCGGCGCTTCCTTGCCTCGTCGTATGGGCGATGGGGCGAGTGGCGCCGCCGGGGAGCCAATCTGGCTCCCCACCAGTAGAGCCCCCTCGGGGGCGAGCTCTTGCCGGGTCACAGTGACTTAACCTCTGGCCTATCCTGTGGCCCGGTAGAGTAGCGGAGGAACACCGCGGGGTTTTAGGGGGTAGTCCAGCACTGAGCAGGCGGCTCGATAGTGCTGGGAATCCACCACAAAGCCGCTCTGTTGTCCCCCGACAACGGAGCGGCGAAGTGCGCAAATGCATTTCCCCGCGTTAAAAAAAAAAAAAAAAAAAAAAAGATCTCTTTAGATCAGATCAGACCAAACTAGGATACCTGTGCTGTAACTAGGCTAGGACAATCAATCATTCCTTCTTTAAAATTTCGGAATGTAGAGAAAACAAACGTCTTCCTCGGAAGAGACAACATACACCTAGATACCGCGATGGTCTCGTCAAAGGCTTTCATGATGGATGACGGCTATTAACTGATTTGTTTGTGGAATTCGCGGGGATTGAAAAGCCTCAGTCCGGGCGTATTTATCTATCTATCTTCTCCTATATATCTATATGTATAAATAAAATTCAAAGTCCTGACAGACTGATTCATTCACTCATCAACGCCCAGCCCAAGCCGTTGGACCTAGGAAGCTGAAATTTTGCACAGAGGGTCTATATACATATAATGCAGGCAAGGAATAACACGGGATTTTTTTTAATTCCGAAAGGGGCGAAAAGGGTTGCCAAAATTTGTATGGGAGGTACAAAAAATGTAGTCTAATTTTTTTGGATATTGTATGGAATCAGGCGTTACTTTGCGGAAATCCATACTAGCATTAAAATGCTTGTGAGCCTGAGGATGCCTCGTGTTAGAGGCGAAACGCGTCGCGCATTGTCTCACACAAGTATTGTTGTCGGTGGTGGTGTGTTCGTGTCTTGCTTCTGCTTGAAAAAGTGGGAGGGAGGGCGGTGCATTATCTAACCGCATGGTGCTTGTGGGATATTGGCGGAATTTAGGAAAGTAATTTTCTCATTTTAATGCTCTAATTTTTTTGAAACTTAAAATAAATACTCTTCAACACAATTGATTGAACACGTGTTTCGCCGTTTTTTCTAAATTTAACCCTTAAGGGAGTGAACGGGGTTGCAAAATTTTTAACTAAAGTCCACGCGGACGGAGTCGCGGGCGAAAGCTAGTACTTAATGTTTGTGATGTCCTTGCCTGGTTAACATAGCACAGGGTATCCTAGTTAGCAAACAGAGCCCCGATTCTGTTAGGGCATTGTAGTTCGATGACAGATATATGGTCGGGTCACGTGACGTGTTTTTTGCATCGTAGGTCTACCAGTATTAGGTCTGATTACAAAGACTGATGTCGTGGGATTGAAACCAACTGGAGTCCGCTGTACATTTTTTTTGTCTGTCTGTCTGTGAGCTTATCTGTCTTTCGACAGTCTAGTGCCGATCAAACACGAGTAGTACAAGAATGGTAATTTGGCCATTGAAATTTACGCTATTAAAGTTGCTAGTTCTGCAAAGCAGTTAAAACCCCCTTTTAATACGGAACCCTCCACTGCGTATGGCCCAGCACGCACTTGGCCGGTTTTTATATATAAGACCGTTATAGTTTTATTGACAACTAGCAACTCACCTCGGCTTCGCACTGGTAGCAAAAAAGTTTCCATGAGAAAAAACAATATTAGTTCCGTGAAAAATTCCCTGGGTAATAACTTTTTTACACCTTGGGTAACATTATTCGAGATTTCGTACAAAACCCTAAACATTTTGTTAACTCAATATTGCTTATGTTACTCACGAAGAATGTAGCTTACTAATGGTGAAAGAATTTTTTAAGTCGGCCCAGTAGTTTCTGAGCCTATTCATTACAAACATATACAAACAAGAATACATTTTTTTTTTCCTCTTTAAAATCTCTGATTCATTCACTCATCAACGCCCAGCCCAAGCCGTTGGACCTAGGAAGCTGAAATTTTGCACAGAGGGTCTATAGATAATGCAGGCAAGGAATACGAACGGATTTTTTGAAATTCAACTCCTAAGGGGGCAAAAAGGGTTGCCAAAATTTGTATAGGAGGTAGAAAGAATGTTGTCTAATTTTCTTGAAACTTAAAATAAATACTCTTCAACACAATTGATTGAACACGTGTTTCGCCATTTTTCTAAATTTAACCCTTAACCTCTTAAGACCCGGGGTACACTGCTTTTAATAGTTATCTTTAAGGTCAGGACTGAGGAGGTTAAGGGAGTGAACGGGGTTGCAAAATTTTGAACTAAAGTCGACGCGGACGGAGTCGCGGGCGAAAGCTAGTATTAGTATAGATTACTGTCAGAGACGAGCTCCATTTCTGCTCAACATGAATAAGCTCCATGAATCTGAGCGAAACCTAGTAGGATTCTTCCGACAAAAAAGTAAATCAAGTAAGTGTATCCGGAATAAAGTAAACAATGATACGGCCTATTGTTTTAAGCATAAACATTAACATACAAGGCAAGGCACGTTAAGCGGTTGGTGCCGGCTGCCGTCGATAGATGGCAGTCGTTAAGCCAAGTCAAATACAAAAAAATACAAAAATACAAAATTTTTTATTTCAACGTAAAGAATTTACTTTCTGCTTGTTGAATGTCAATGTACATACAGTTATGTATAATGTTAGCCGCTGCCTTAGGGCCGTCTGTAGTGGAGAAAAAGGCAGCGAAAAAAAACTCCACTCTGACCATCTTTTCTCAAATCAACTTAAAGCTAATACAAATTAGGTATGAGTGTTCGTATACCAAGAATCAAAGTCAAAGGCCTTAGGGCGGCTTGAAAACTTCTGACAGTAAGACCAGCCACTAGTCTTACAAGACTCCACCAATCCGGACTTGGCCCCCGTGGTGGAGTATGGCCTATACCTTCCTCAGGGAAGAGACCCGTGCCCCTCGGTGGGGACATAATGCGTTGATGTAGATGTTGATGATTAACTTACATTACATTGCTTCTGGCCCCACACTACGGTACCATGTGTCATGGGAACCAGAAACAGGGACGTCACAAACATGGTAAGCATCCAGGACCTCGGTTTTATTGTCCCCAGCCGGGGTTGAACCCGGAACCTCTCGCATGGTAGGCAGATGCGCTAACCGCTGCTCCACAGAGGTCGTCGGTTGGTCGGTCATTTTCAGCATCAAAACGATAGGTGTAGCGGTAAATAGCCTCCACTCTATAGAAGGCTAAAGTTCAAAGGTAGACACGAACATCGAGCGGTCTGTTTAGAACGAATTAGGTAAGTAGGTTCATACCCCGCTGCGTTGAAACGATTCGAACGCTGATGGTCGTGATATTGCGATATTGATCGTTTTTCATTGGACGATAACGTGACGACACGACATAAACGAACAGGTCCACGTTTCGTAAAATACTAAAATGTAAAGTAGAATAAGAATAAATTGTCAAATTTATTCCGGATGCACTTTACGACTTTTAATCGGAAGAGTCCGACCAGGTTGATTCTGTTAATGCATTGTAGTAAAGTTTGTTTGCTATCATAGTGTCACTTTGATATATACCGCCTCGGCGCGTGGCGGCTTTTCACAAAAGAAATTAAAAGAAGCCGACGCGGCGCAAACACGCCAGTGAATTTGGCTCGCAGCTCGTCTCATTCTACTATTATGTAGATCACGCAATTAAAGAAGTAAATCAATCAGTACTTTAGAATAGATTTATAACGAGATGATCCTGCATCACTTAGGTAGGTACCTATTCTAAATATCGGTGGAGATGAATATTCTGAGGACACTTCGAGTGATGAAAAGTAGTTATTTTTATTTTGTGCTTCATTAGGTATAATGTTTACCATGTTTTTTTTTATTTAAAGTATTTTTGCCGTCTAAGTTTTGTTATTGAAATAAATGTTTTTTTACTAAAACCAAGATTGCCTTCGTGTGTACCGACACTATCTAAGCGAACGGACTTTACAATAGCAACTGCATGAACATGGCGATTTAGTTTCATTGCTGCTTCATGTCAGCGCGCGCACGCTATCAAACAATCTAGGCGTCAATGGTATGGAAAAACACGTCACGTGACCCGACCGTGTATCTGTCATCGTACTTCAATACAGTAACAGAATCGAGGGCCAGGTTTCGCTCTGATTCGCAGAGCTTAAGCCCATTACACAATGAAAAAAAAAAGTATAAGAATAAGGAATAAGAAATAAGGAACCAGGAATAAGGAATAGCACAGAAATCAATTGTCTTCCGTATTCTTGAATTGTGTCTTGCTCAACGGTGCTGCCATTGCTGGATTCCGCTATTCCTTATTCCTTGTTCCTTATATCATATTCCTTATTCTTATACCTTATTTTTTTTCATTGTGTAATGGGCTTTAATCGTGGTGAGCAGAGACGAAGCTCTCAAAGAATGCTTCACCTATCTCGGTGATTCTCGCAGCCGGACATTACGATCAGGGCCCGTAGTGCGAGTTTTTTCATTCACTTTCGATAGCGAGAGCGTTTGCAATTTGTATAGGAGTGACAGAGAGACAAATAGGTGGCGCGCTTTGTCACTCCTATAGAATATGAGTTTACGTTAACGCGATCGAGTAGTTAAAAAAACTCGCACTAAGCACACTGATCAGAATCTGAGTGCGTATACTGAGTTTTTTCATTCACTTTCGATAGTGAGAGCGTTTGCGATTTGCATAGGAGTGACAAAGAGACAAATATGTGGCGCGCTTTGTCACTCCTATACAAATTGCAAACGCTCTCGCTATCGAAAGTGAAGGAAAAAACTCAGTATAAGCACTCTGTTGCTGAAGACTCCGGCGCATTCGACGAGGTTTTTCAGTGACTCATTTACTGTCACGGCTGCCCAGCTGTGGAATGATCTAGGTACCGAGTTTAATAAGACGCCCTCCCCTGCTGTCTTTAAAATCAAGGTAAAAGAGTTTTATCTGTATCTATGATATTTGTGCATTTATTCTATTTCTAAAAGTACCTAGGTGACCGAGCTTTGCTGGGTATTTTTTTCCTAATATTTTTCGTGATTTTTGGAATAGTACATTACTGCAGCTGCCAGCAAAAGAGGCATTGATGGACGAACGTGAAAATGTGGGCCAAGGCGAAGCCGAGCATTGAGCATAGATAGTTAGATACATAGATAGATACGTTTTAGTATTAAGCTCGCCTATGTGCCTATTGTGCAATAAAGAATTTTCAAGATCAATCAATTAACATAAGTCCTTAAGCCAAGTCAGAGGCCTTAGGAGCGGCTTGAAAACTTCTGACAGTAAGACCAGCCAATAGCCTTAGAGGCCTCCACCAATCCGGACCATCCCCCGTGGTGGAGTAAGGGCTGTACCTTCCTCAGGGAAGAGACCCGTGCCCCTCGGTGGGGACGTAATGGGATGATGATGAATCAAGATAAAATGTAAAGTTTAACCAGCTGTCAATTTTGTGACCTTTTTAATTCCACCGAGTACGAACTCCCAAGTTATCGCTTAGCGTTATCACGTAATAAATTAACAATCTCATTCTCACGTTAAAATTAGTGGGGATCAATTAATTCGACGGTAACTTACGTCTCAGCCAATCAACGTTGCTAATTCTTTAAAATACGAGGCGCCGCGGACTGCTAATTAATTACTTTTGAATTAAATTAATTAATATGTTACGTTCGAATTGGAATTTAAATTATTGTTCTATGTTAAAATATGGCCTTATTGGCCTCAGATTTATGTGCATCGAGGCGCCTTTGATATCGTTTTTTTGGCAAAGAACTTTTTTGTTCACGATGTGTAACAGAAAATTGTTGACTGGACTTAAAAATTACGTTGAAATTGAGTTTCTAAAAACCTTTTGGTTTGAGTAAGTGATTCAATAAGTTTACAGTTTTCGTGGCAATATAAACATAAACATTTACAAACAATCACACACAGTGCTTCTGGCCTCACACTTGGATACCCTGTGTAGTGGGAACCAGAAACGGCGACATCACAAACATGTAAATATCGAAAACCTGTGATTTTTTTGTCCCCAGCCGGTATTCGAACCCGGGACCTCACGCATGGACCTCTTCTATCACTTCATTCATCATAAACCCACCGAGGGGCACGGGTCTCTTTCCTGAGGAAGGTATAGGCCATACTCCACCACGGCGGCCAAGTCCGGATTGGTGGAGGCTTGTAAGACTAGTGGCTGGTCTTACTGTCAGAAGTTTACAAGCCGCCCTAAGGCCTCTGACTTGGCTTAACGACTTCCATCTATCGACGGCAGCCGGTACCAACTGCATAACGTGCCTTGCGAAGCACGGAACCGCTCGGAAAAATACCACTAGCGTTAGTCATAGACCTATCACTTATTTACGTGAAAGAAAACATTGTGAGGAAACCTGTGTATCTACTCTCTCTCTCTCGGGGTGGGACGTATAATATAGGGTATACTAAAAAAGGACAAGAGCGAGTCGAGCACGCCCACCCAGGGTTCCGCACTTGCAGTTTTTTCCTAAAGTTTCCTGAACTTCAAAGAAATTTTTTTTATGGTTTAATTACAAATGTATTTTCAAAATTGTTGTAGTGTAAGACGATATTAGTTGCCAAATTTCATAGTTCCAGGTCAAAGGGAAGAATTCCGTGAATTTTGATTCCCTTGACTGTCAAAATATACGTTTATTTGCGGCATACACGGTCCTACCTATTACGTTAACCTTTAAACCACCATGTATAATATAAAATTTTCGTTGTTTTTAGACTTTATCTCAAAGGAATAAGGGTTCATTTTAAGTGGTAAATAAGGGATAACTAAGAAGTTTGATTTTTTCACAGCTTCAAGGGAATACAGTGCCACCATCTTATCTGTTCAGTTGATATCGGCGCTAGTGGAGAATTTAGTAGTAACATTTAATAAATTTACCTAGAAGAATGCGAATATTTTAACCCGTCTTTCAATTTTAATGAAAATATTTATCTATAAATCTTAGTAAGTGAATAAGTAAAACAAGAAATGGGGAACAAGATTTACAATTAATTAGTTGGTTAAAATTTTGCCCACCTGAACAGATAACTTGGTGGCGCTGTACTTGAGTATTTTCAAAATACATTCACTTTTCAAAACCAGTGACGAACAACGATCAACAATATTTTTCCCGCGTTAAAGTGTTAGTTTGTTTTTTTTTCAACGAACACCTTTCTCTTTGCAAGCCAGTTCGAATTTTAAACAAAACCTTTTATAAGTTACCTCCTTGTTTGCCATGTTTCAGAGTAAACATTCGTTCCATTTTTAAAATAGGTACACGACAGATATGAGTTTAGTGTGTAATTAATTTGGCTGCTAAAAACGACTGATCAGTTACTACGGATTTTCATACAAGTTTCGCCGTCCGCTGCTCGCAAATTATGCGTGAGCGGCAGCGGAGAACGTTTTAAAAAACTATTTATTTCAATGAAAGCTTTATTTCAGTTCAACAATAGTCGTAGGTGCTAATTAAACTAAGGGTTGTCCCTTCTGATCGATACTTGAGTGAAAAAAGGCCACTACACTGAGCTACACTTTAGTTTTATGGAAACTGCAATACTGGGTTGCACAATAACACTATGATTCACTATACGGAGGGAAACAGGGCTGCTCCATATATACATATTTTGCCAGTACAGCGTTTTCGATCTATCTCAAAGAAGGTTGTCAAAATAATGCTTTCCTAGCACGTTTGAGTAAAAAAAAATAGGCATGTATTACCTCTTTACAATTTCCCGCTTTTTCAGAAACACCGTTTACCTGAAAAGAAAATAAACATTAATAAGATGCCGCCATGTCTGAACTATCTCGAAGTATACAAACGCGCTGTGATCGCTCGTAACTTTGCGTTTTGATCAGACTGTTGATTTTATTTAATTTAATTTACAAAAATTAATCTAGAATCGATTACTAAATAATCAAGTTTAACAATTGTGACTGTAACGCCATCTTGTTTCGATTAGTCGGAATCTGTCTGTGCTAGGAGTCAGTCGATATGGCTTCCCAGTGACGAAAATAATAAATCGTATTAAAGTATCTCAGTGGTTTCTATTCAGCTCCTAACCTGAATTTCCTACAGGGTATGGGCCCAGTGAACGCAACTTAAGGGCATAATTTGGCCTTAATGCAAAAATTAAAAAGTTAAAATCTGACCGTTACTTGTTTTTAAAAAAAATGGACAGTTTAAAAAGCAAACGAAATATCAAACCATTCGACGGAGAAAAGTACAGTGTCTGGAAGTTTAGAATTCGTGCGTTGTTATGTGAAATGGACGTGATAAAAGTGGTAGACGATGACCCAATAATACGAAGCACTGAGTGGGAAAAACAAAACCGAATTGCTAAAAGTGTCATTGTGGAGTATTTGTCGGATTCCTACCTCGGTTTTGCGAGTGAAGATAGCATGGCGAAGAAGATTTTGAAAAGTTTGGATGCACTTTACGAGCGAAAAAGCATTGCTACGCAGCTGGCTTTGCGAAAAAAGTTATTGTCGCTGAAACTACAAGGTGATGTACCTCTCATAAAACATTTCTCTGTTTTTGATGTCCTCATCACGGAATTACTGGCCGCGGGTGCTAAATTGGAAGAGACCGATAAGGTGGCCCATTTTTTTCTCACACTACCCTCAAGTTACGACGGCGTGGTGACTGCGATCGAGACCTTGACAGAGGACAGCTTGACATTGGCGTTCGTAAAGACTAGATTGCTAGATCATGAAGTGAAATTAAAGAATGAATCTACGGACACAAGTGTTAAAATACTACAAGTTGAAAAGAGACCCGTTACATCAAGAAAACGTAAATTTCAAGACACACACTACAAATCCAAATTACCAAAGAGAGAATCGTGCTAAGAAGTCAAAATTCATGAAGTGTTATCATTGGGGACGTAAAGGGCACATGAAAAAAGATAGTTATTATTTCAAAAAAATGATGAACCAGCAAAATCCCACGGAAAGAACAAGAACAGTTCAGGCCATTGAGACGAGCCAACCATCTACATCGACAAACTATTCCGGATTTGCGTTTATGACAGGAGAATACCAAGAAAAGGAACAAGGAGATAAAATAACCTTTTTGTTGGACTCTGGCGCGTCGGACCACATAACAAACAGAGAAGACCTTTTCATGAGTTTTACTAACCTAACCTAACCCCACTAAAAATTTCAGTTGCTAAAAATTCTGAATTTATTTCAGCTACCAAGAAAGGAACTTTGCATGTTACCAGTGACATGGGCTTCCAAGGAGTTTTAGAGGACGTGCTCTTTTGCCGTGAGGTTCCATACAACCGCCGGACTGACAATAATTTTCGATAAGCAAGGAGCCCAAATACTCAAGGACGGTAAAGTAATAATGAGAGGAAATAATTTAATTGCCGTAGATTTTGTAGCATGTGGAAATGTGAGTCACCCTGTTTCCCAAGCATGCAATAGTGACATTAATTACAAATTGTGGCATCAACGTTTGGGCCATATTAGTAAAACGAAATTTTTGGAACTAAAGAATAATAATATGGTGGTTGACACAGATCAAATTAATGCAATTGTACCAAATGACGATTTATGCGAAGCGTGTATAAGCGGGAAACAGAGTCGACTACCATTTAATCATGCCAAAGATAAAAGTCATATAAAGCGACCGTTATTCGTTGTTCATTCTGACGTCTGTGGACCTATCACTCCCTCAACTGTTGACAACAAAAACTATTTCGTTTTATTTGTTGATCAATATACTCATTACTGTGTTACCTATCTGATAACCTACAAATCCGATGTATCGCGGCATTCAAAGATTTTGTTGCAAAAAGTGAAGCCAAATTCAACACAAAACTGGTTCATTTGTATTGCGATAACGGTGGCGAGTACTTATCTACTGAAATGAAAAGTTATTGTGTTGAAAAAGGAATCACTTATCATTTGACAGTTCCGCGAACTCCGCAGTTAAATGGTGTTTCTGAACGAATGGTGCGCACTATAACGGAAAAAGCTCGTTCAATGATAAACGGTGCAAAACTAGATAAACGTTTTTGGGGTGAAGCAGTATTAACTGCTGTGTATTTGATAAATATAACACCAACTAAAGCTCTCAAACTTTCACAAACACCATTTGAAATGTGGCACAGTAATAAACCCCAAATAAAATATCTAAAGGTTTTTGGCTCAACGGTTTACGTTCATATTAAAACAAATAAAGCCAAGTTTGATGATAAGTCGTGGAAAGGTATACTTGTGGGATATGAACCAAACGGTTATAAAGTTTGGAACCCAGAATGCGACAAAATTGTCATAGTCAGAGATGTAATCGTAGACGAGACAAATTGTTTGCAGTCCAGGCCTGTTCCTGAATAGAATACCGAAAATTCTCGTGGCAAAACTGATAATGGTGACATCCCTAAATCAGTGCCATCAACGTCTCGAAACTCTGACGGTTCTAAATCAGATATTGCGAAATCTGATGAACATGTTTGTCCTAGTAAAATTCGCAAAATAAACCATGACACACGTGAATCTGACGTATCAATTGAGGTAAATACTGATGATAATTCTAACCGGATAAAAGACACAGAAAATACGAAAAATGATACAGAACTGAGAAGGAGTGATAGGCTCAAAGGTCGTTCCCCTATATCTTATAAAGAATATGACGATGATTATGTAATGTGCGCCCAATCTCTTTTATGCCAAGTACCTAATTCAAACGATGAGATAAAAACGCGAAATGACAGAGCTCGGTGGGAAAGCGCAGTAAGGGATGAATTAAATTATCTATCTACAAATAAAACATGGACTTTAGTACCGAGGCCTGCAAATAAAAACATTGATGATTGTAAATGGATTTTATTAAACACGATGAATTCGGAAAGCCTTTAAGATATAAGGCGCGCATTGTTGCTAGAGGCTTTGGTCAAGAATATCTTACGGACTATAATGAAACATTCGCACCAGTAGCTAGGATATCAAGTTCCAGATTAATGATTGCCTTTGCCAACCAGTTCGATTTGTTAGTTCATCATATGGACGTTAAAACAGCATTTCTTAATGGCGAATTGAAAGAAGAAATATTTATGAAAGGGTGTTATTGGCGAGGATGGTTATGTCTGTAAATTACACAAATCTCTATATGGATTAAAACAAGCTGCTAGGTGTTGGTCTTTGAGAAATCACTTAAAGAAAATGGGTTTCAAAACTCAGCAGTTGATAGATACATATATTTTCTAGAAAAAGGTGATGTTCGTAAAAACTTATATGTGATGCTATATGTTGATAATTTGGTTATAGTTTACGGTGACATTGAAACAATGAAAAACTTTAAAATGTATTTAATGAGCCAATGTGAAATGAAAGATTTAAGTGACATAAATTTCTTTCTTGGCATAAAAGTGAGTAGAAGCAGTAGTAAAATAACTTTGGATCAAAGTGCATACATCCAAAGTGTTTTAAGAAAATTTAATATGTGTGATGCAAATCCTGTAACTACCCCACTCGAAAATAAACTAAATTATGAGGCATTGAACACTGATGAAAAATATTATGCTACATGTAGAAACGTTATTGGTTGCTTAATGTATATAATGCATGGTTGCTTAGTGCATAAGCACTAGACCAGATTTAAGCACAAGCGTTAATATATTAAGTAGGTACACAAACAAAAATAACAAAGAGCTGTGGCGGTGTCTTAAAAGAGTATTGAGGTACTTGAAAGGTACTGTTGATCTGAAATTGTGTTACCAAAAATGCGAGTATAATAATGTTCTCTGCGAGTACGTAGATTCTGATTGGGTGGAAATGACACACGAGACAGAAAAAGTACAACAGGATATTTATTCAAACTGTTTGATAATTGTACAATTTCTTGGAGTACCAGGAAACAAATGTCAGTAGCAGCTTCATCGACGGAGGCTGAATATATGGCATTGTTTGAAGCTGTTAGGGAGGCATTGTGGCTTAAATCTCTAGCAGTTAGTGTAAATATAATCATTGATAAGCCTATCATCATCTATGAGGACAACAATGGCTGCATTAGTATTGCTAATAACCCAACGAGCCACAAACGGTCAAAACATATTGATATTAAATACTATTTCTCAAGAGAGCAAATTGAGAAAAATGTAATAAAATTAAATTACATTCCCTCAGGTCAGCAGCTGGCGGACGCTTTGACCAAGCCGTTACCTGTGGTCACTTTCCAAGAAATGAGAAGAAAAATGGGTTTAGAGTTTTTGATGATTATTAATTGAGAATTATTTTTTTGTGTACATAATGTTTAATGAGTTTAATAATTTCATAGAGTAAATGAAATGGTCTGATTAGGTTTTTCCTGGGTTTTCCCTAATCCTGAGCAACAAATGTTGGACCATAATTGTTGTATTTTCCCCAGGAAACACTTGGAAGTCATATTCGGTCTGTTTAGATAAGTTAGCATTTTGTAAATGTTTTTATTACTTTAATGGTGATTAATTTTTGAGGGGGCGTGTTGATTTTATTTAATTTAATTTACAAAAATTAATCTAGACTCGATTACTAAATAATCGAGTTTAACAATTGTGACTGTAACGCCATCTTGTTTCGATTAGTCGGAATCTGTCTGTGCTAGGAGTCAGTCGATATGGCTTCTCAGTGACGAAAAGAATAAATCGTATTGAGTTTCCAATTTAAAGTATCTCAGTGGTTTCTATTCAGCTCCTAACCTGAATTTCCTATACAGACTCCTCTTCAGTTACGGCATCGGTTGAGACTACATTGCTTACTGCTTTTAAAAAGAAAAAAAAAACGTAAATATAAGCGAATCTATTGGATAGACCCATTTAGCGCGCCTCTCTCTTCCCCTTCCTCCACCCCTTTGTACGCACGTTTGTATAGATTCAAACGCGCGTATACATACGTGCGTTTGTATCGCGTTAAACGTGCGTATCAATCAATACAAACGCACAATCTGTATCTACAACGCCGAAAGCGCGCGTTTCTGATACGCGCGTCGTCTGCGCGTATAAAATACGCAGTGTGCTTAGGCTTATTTTTTCTTACTTTGTCAGATACGTACGACCAACCGACGACGCGAGGTCCGTCTCTGCTCACCTTCATTAAGCTCTGCAAATCAGAGCGAAACCTGGTCGGACTCTTTCGACAAAAAGTCAAGAAAATATATCCGGAATAAATTCAATAATAGTCCACTACTTACATAAGATAACATCTGTCATTCTTCGTGGTGCTGCAATAAAGTTTTTTCTAACAGTAGGTATCATAATCAACCCATTATGTCCCCACCGAGGGGCACGGGTCTCTTCCCTGAGGAAGGTATAGGCCATACTACACCACGGGGGCTAAGTCCGGATTGGTGGAGGCTTGTAGACTAGTGGCTGGCCTTACTGTCAGAAGTTTTGATGCCGCCCTAAGGCCTCTGACTTGGCTTAACGACTGCAATCCATCGACGGCATCCGGCACCAACTGCTTAGCGTGCCTTGCGAAGCACGGAACCGCTCGGAAAAATGCCACAAGCGTAGACAGAAACCCATCCATGGACTGAACGTATGTTGCTTAACCTTAGTGATCGTTTAAGATCACTCAGGCAGCCCAGGCTATGAGCGATTCGGTATATCTATCTGCAACTCAGTTCACCTTTATGGCGAACATACAAGCTAAGAAATATCTCCTCATACATCTTGCGGGGTCCGAAACTCGATGAGATCAGCGAAACTCAACAAATACAATTTGGCTTGTGGCCAGCGCGTTTCGAGTTGAATCGAACAACCTGATGTTTAAATCTAATGCAGGATACCGTAGCATTGGTACTGGTCCATACACTGGGTTCTTCGAAAGTAACAAAAACTTTAAATTCGGGTTCAAAACAAACAAACTAAATTAAAACTTTACCTCGAACAAGAAAAATTACGGTTTCTTAAACATTAAGGGGAAAAGCATCCAACCTTAACGACATCGTTGCATTAAGTACCTACCAAAAAAATCTCAATTTTTTTTTATGCATAACTCAAAAAAACGGTATCCCGAACAGCAATGGCCAAATGTGAATAGATACAATGAGGAAGGAAACCTATGGAGAGGCCCTATTCGTCTATATGCATATCATTTCCGGGTGCCATAATCGCCATGTTTTGCGACAAGTTTTCTCTAGTAATCTGTGAGTTTCCTGGTATATTAGCTGTCAAATTGCTTTGTTGTCGAGAGTTATTTGCAATTTGTGAAGTCAATATTACTAATTGGCAGTTATTTATGATGTGGGATTGTTGCGGCATTAATAAATAATATGCCTGTATGTTCTATTGTGCAGTGTAATTCGCGAAAGAACAAAAATCGACCGGAGTTGACTCTTCATAGGTTAGTACCTGGTTTTTACAGAAATGTCGTACAATCTGGTCGTTTTAGGGCCCTCAAGTCTCAACTTAAACCTCTAAGACAAATTTTAGTTTCTTACTGCTCATTAACCTGATATTTTCGTAGGTAAAGCAATATTTCATTTGTTATGATTTGTTATCAAACCGTAGTGCGGGGACAAAGTCAGTGGATGGAACATAAAACGTCGATAATAGTTATAACAGTAGAGATAAAATAATTCAGATACTAAATAACCTTATTATTACCATTTTCTAGGTTTCCCAGTAGTGAAGCCTTAAGATCCTTAAATTCACGACACAAGCAATAATATGTCTGCTCGCTGCACTTTAACGCGGACAGCTTCAACAGAACACTTGATGTGGTGAGATTGCGTGATAATGCTGTTCCCTCCATTTTCTTGTGGTGAGTCTCGTTACGTGATCTGCTTCACATAGTGAGAGCATAAAAACATAATGTTACAAATAAGTGTTTCTGTTTAATATTATATTATATGTACTTATTGCCTAAAACTTAAATTTTAAAACGGAAATAATAACGACATTGTACCAATTTTTCGCAGAGGACTACAGTAAAGAAAAGGGCCGTTTTATTTGATCGAGACAATGTACAATATCCACACAGCTCTGCAGTGACAATTGCAGGGGCAATTTTAATTCCACAAGGGAATTTGCAGGAATCACTTAGCCCTGTCACAGTCAATCGATTTGAACCCTGACAACCCCAGTGAAGAGGTATTTTTAACGTATTTTATAAAGACTTATTTTGTTTTATTGTCAGCGCCATCTTTATTTGATTCAGATCAATATTCACATTAATTTCTCTCATTCCAGATGCGTCGTAATGAAGAAAAAAATAAGCGACTAACTCAACGTGCAAGAAGCAGCGCAACAAAATCAAACGTTTCAATGATAAAGTGTGCAAAAGAAATAGGAAGTTTGCACTTTTACATGATATAATGAAGATTAAAAGAAAGGAAATAAATTCTGTTCTGACACCGTTTTTTTATTTGACTTTGACTCTTGAAGTGATTTTGTAGTGTTTTGTGTGGAGTACCTGCATATAATTAATAACTCCTTCTGGTACATAATCGAAATCTTTACTTTCCAATGATAAAAATAAATATTCAGAATAATTAAATGCAAATGATTTGTATGTGTTTTTCTTGGTACAATAAAGAATATTCTCTTTTAATGTGTGTGCCGGTATGTAAATGTAAATGTTAATTTACAAAGTATAAAGCGCCTTTCTTATTAAAATTATTTCTTCAATCCATGGACGTACTTTTTGTTAAATATAGAAGTATCTGTGAGTTTCAACCGTGTTTGTTCGACTGCGACGATCTACTTTACGAATTATCACCTTTGACAAAACCAAGATACAATACACAAAGATGTTATTCTAAGGGTATGCCAAGATGTTTTAATCTATTTTTACATTAAATTTTACTTTGTCTAGAGAATCTTAGTAGCGAACATAAACAATTGTTTTTAAAGTTAATATTTACTGTGTTAGGTTTCGAGATAGCCCTCGCACTTATAAAAGAGTGACAAATACCCGTAGGTAATAAGTGTATGTACATTTTACGAAAATAACTTATTGAGAAAGAGCTACAAGAAATTTAATACACAACATAGATAGAATTGGGGGTAGCCTGGAAAAGAGCAGCCCGGATTCTAATGCGGGCATACTGACCTTTTCATCTATTCTTTGGTTCTTAAGTGTTCTTCAAGGTCACAACGCAACTAACTCCCGGTTTCTTGAACGCTAACAGTTTGTTAATCTATTGTTAACAGCTGTCAGTTGGAAAAAGTGAATAAAAAAAAACTGACAGCAGAAAACAGCAAAAACCGGTGGCAGGTCAGAAAACTCACTATGGGGTGTTTCTCAGAACTGCATAATTTCATAGCTCATGGCAAGAACTTTCTTTCTCATATTAATTGCATAAAAAGTAACATAATTTGGTATTTGACACTATCAAAAATAAATTATTTGATATGCTCGATTAAAACCAAAGTAGATAGTTAGATAGAATATTTATTGTATGTACACCAGGAATTACACATGCCACACAAGTTACAAAATGTTTCGGAAAATGTATCTCTTTAATCATTTACTAGTTATTACAATTTTTTTATATATGAAACATAAAAAAGTGCTCTGGAATGTGACGTCATAAGCCAGTATTTTCATACAAAATTCCGTTTTAAAAGTAACGCATTTGACATTTTGTCAAATACCTACTCAATTGTAGTAGATGCCACCAAAACCTACGAATACGTTACAATACAATCTTCAGGGGACAATAAACCTACGTTTTATTGAGTTTATATGAAAAAAAATGCGCCAAAGAAATTATGCAATTTGAGCTATTTTCTGAGAATCACCCTGTGGCGGCAAGGGTATAATAACATAACATAACATTTACATACAGGCACATACATTGCTTCTGGCCCCACACTAGGATACCCTGTGTCGTGGGAACCAGAAACAGCGACGTCCCAAACATGTTAACATCCAAGACCTGCAGTTTTTTTTTTTCTCCCCAGCCGGGGCTCGAACCCGGGACCTCTCGCATGGTAAGCAGATGCGCTAACCACTACGCCACGGAGGTCGTCAAAATAACAAAACAGGGCATAAAATACACACAGAAAATACTTATTGCTAAGATCTCTTTAAAGCGATACACATTCGCAGGTATAGAGCGAAGCTTTTGTTATTAATCCAATTACTTTTTGTGTACTTATGTTACGTAGATAAATACTTAAAAATGCATAATGTTTAGCTTGCAAAAATTATGTTATATTTCTACCAAATTTCTACCATTACCAATACGTGGCTTGTCGAAAGGATTTTCTATACTTACAGCGAACTCCTCGCTTAAAAATTTCATTGTAGTCTACGCTACGTCATGTTTGCATACAGGCAATACAAACCAAAAAATCTGTCATCATCATCATCCCACCTCTGCCCCCTCTGTTGGGTATAGGCTTTTTCCCCATTAGGCTCAACTCACACCGAAATAGCGTCGAAGCGCAGCGAAGCGGAGCGCAGTTTCAGTCTCATATGAATTTTAACTTTATTTCATTACTATAATACTTATTATCGCATGAGAAACTCGAACAAGTTGCGCGTTTTTTAGTTAATTAGTTATTACAATGTTTAAATAGATGAAACATAAAAAGAGTGCTCTGAAATGTGACGTCACAAGCAAATATTTTCATACAAAATTCCGTTTTAAAAGTAACTCATTTGACATCCTGTCAAATACCCAATTCACCCATACTGCCTATACAATATCAAATAACGCTTGGCAAAAAAAAAGTGAACTGCACAAAGAGCGACCCGTGAATTAACCGCGGGCGGGCTCGAGAAGGCGCGCGGAGTCCCGCGACTTCTCGAGCATTCCAGCGACATCTCGAGCATTCGCGGGAATCCGCGCGCCATTCTACCGAGCGAGTCGCTGCGCTTCGCTGCCTTTCGGGGATTACTAATGGTTGACCAAAAAATTATTGACAAATGGTCATTCGACAAACAACGCATAACCAAATGTTCATTTGGCAAACGAGACATTTGACAAAAGTATCATCTTACAAAAACTCACTTAGCAAATGATCCATTAGCAAACACTACATTTGTTAAATGTTTTGAATATTAAAATGTCAATTGACCTTTTTTAATTTCACCAAATAATATGTTTCGCAAATGAAGCATTTGTCCAAATGTCATTTAACAAAATGTTGAACGCATCAAAGTCGAGTCTGTTTTCGATCTTACATAGATCGAAAACAGATCGACGCGCTCCGCTTCGCTACGCGCGTCGTCGCACCTATATTTCTGTTGTCACGTATTCTTTACATCGCCGACCCCCCGTTCGTAAGATTGCGAACGAAACATTTGTCAAATAATACATTTTATCAAACGTTTTTAGACCAATAGTAGTTTTGTCTGATAACTCAGTTGTTAAATATTCATTAAGTAAAATAATTATTTGTAAAATGTAAATTTAAGTGTTGATCATTTGGATAAGTGAGTCATTTGTAAAATGATTAGTAGTAAAATGATCAATTGGCGAAAGCATTTTTTGTCAAACATTGTTTGTCAAGTGTAATTTTGCCAAATGACTTTTGGTCAAACAGCAGGACCCCGCCTTTCGGCCCTCTTTCGGCTTGAGTTGAGCCTTACGCCAAACCTCGCAGTCTCTCGCCATTCCCATCCACGGGGGCGCCCTGCCACCCTGGCCACATCGTCCGACCATCGGGCTTTTGGTCTACTGACTGACCGCCGTCTGCTTCTCGGCCGCCACTCCACAAAAATCTGTATTTTCCTGGTATTTTTTTCCCATTTAACAACTATCAATGTAATAAATATACGTATATACTACCATCACATAGCGTGACCTCATCTCTGCTACACATATCGGCGGGGTGTCGTAAAATATCCAATTTGTCACGCGGGGCATAAAAACATAATTTGTGCGTGAACTCTGTTGGGTGTCATGCCCTTTTTTGACCCGTGAGATTGGTCCCGATGTCTTTATTTAACGCTGCTCAATGTAACTAATATTTTAGATACCATGGTGCTACCGAAATTAATCTAATATAATATACATATAAATCTCGTGTCAGTGTTTGTAATCGATCTCCCCGAAACTTTTTGTGTATATTTGATAGGTCTAAGAATATAGCGAAACAACATATGCAAACAAAATACATATGGTAAGCTAGTTATTTGATACAATCTTCATCTCCTATCAAGCCAAGTCAAATTATCTCATAAAATCACTTGCTACAGTCCTGACGAACCTTTTGCACTTCACCAGTATTTATTAGTCGCTTCATCACGGGCTTAGAGTGCATGTTAATGTTCGAAGTTCCGCCTGAGACGTCGTCGCTTTGACATTCGCTTGATATATTTTTTCAATCAATGTTTCATCAGTAACAGTTGCAAGCCAATACATTTATGAAAATATTATGTACGTTCGGAAAAATATTAAGGACTTCGAAACTCTTGGTAGCCATCATAACGTTAATACTAGGAATAAACATAAATTGTCATTTCCACGATTTAGACTTGCAAAAGTTAATACTTCCTTTATGGGGCACTGTATAAGGTTCTACAACAAGATACTCCAAGATATATTAGAGTTACCCCCAACGCCATTTAAGAATTGTGTTAAGCACACTCTTTGCAAAAAAGCTTATTAAAAAATCAACGATTATTTAGAAGACAAGGACGTATGGCATTAAATAGTAGTTTAATATTAAATTAAATCAGAGGATAAATGTGTCTAGTGTTCAACACATCCAAGATATTATTTTGTATGTTTTATTTGTATTGCTTTAAGATGATTTGAGAAAAGGTGGTCAGAGTGGAGTTTTTTTTTCGCTGCCTTTTTCTCCACTACAGACGGCCCCAAGGCAGCGGCTAACATTATACATAACTGTATGTACATTGACATTCAACAAGCAGAATGTAAATTCTTTACGTTGAAATAAATTCTTGATTCTTGATTCATCTTCATCTTTTTTATATATTGAAACCTACGTAACTTCATTTAGAACTAGAGTTACCCCAAAAATCTCTGAAATACTCAATAAGAATTTGTCAATAATTTCTGCGCTATGACGGTGAGCATTTTCCATTTTTCTTTAACACGTTCCCAGTTCAGTGCACCATGTATAGGACACGCTAGGCAATCCCATGTCCGTGTACCATATCTGGTACACGATCAAGGGTTAGCCTAGTCGTTTCTAACTTTGTTGGACTTGTGGTTATGTTTGTTAAAGTAAGGGGGACTTGTGAGTAAGGTATCTATCTAAACCACCAGGTTACTATTGTAGATAGAGTTATTTATCATTCTTAACCAAAAGGACACTGGGACATATAGACGTGACAAAAGCTTGACAAAGGCAAGCCCATGTCCGTGTACCATATCTGGTACACGATCAAGGGTTAGCCTAGTCGTTTCTAACTTTGTTGGACTTGTGGTTATGTTTGTTAAAGTAAGGGGGACTTGTGAGTATCTAAACCACCAGGTTACTATTGTAGATAGAGTTATTTATCATTCTTAACCAAAAGGACACTGGGACATATAGACGTGACAAAAGCTTTTGTATGGGCACTGTAAACGAGTTAAATGTACGGTATTTGTATTGGTATCGTTACGTAGTATGAACAGTCTATGTCCTCGATTTTTCTTCTAATCTTCAATGTTACCCAGGAGGCTGCGACTTACTACGTTGACTTTGAATCTTAACTTGTTGGGTTTTTTCGGGATAGTGCACTTTAGAAGAAAACCAGCCCTAAAATAACATAGTATCATAGCTTTGGGTCAAACCGGAAGCGTTCAGACCGAAAGGCTAAACGCAAAAGCGAAATCTTAAATTCAAATCCGACATCGGAACGTCTGTCGCCGCCCGGTCCCGCTGTGTCGGCCATGTTTATTCAAGCCACCTTCAAACCGCAGTTTACATAAGGTAGGCAGGTAGCCCGATAACAGCCGATCTCACCGTGAAACTAAACGCGGTTTTGTGATTTTCAGGAGGAAATTACATAATTTTTTGTGTTCACAAAATTGTGTAAGTAAATCTTTTTATCATTGATTGGGTACTAGTTAATTTATTTATCGAATCATTTTAATACATACCTAGATACATAAGCTCACGCCTGTACCCCAGAGGGGTAGGCATTATGGGCTATGTAACCCTCATTACATTCCGGCAATATGCTCACTGATGTTGTTATGTTCGATTGTGCATAGAGTTTCATAATATCGTACTCTGTAAGCTGAGTGGTTCTAGTACATGTTACTTGCTTTTGAGTTAGATAACATAACATAAACTCAAGCCTGTATCTCAGAGGGGTAGGCAGAGACCAAGGACTGCCGCTTGCCACGATCCTGACAGACTGCTTTCGCTTCATCGACTTTTTTAGTCGTTGCACGCCGGTTTCGAATACTTTTTATCTTGCTCTCGGAATAATAATTTAAAATATAATATTTTCTTGTGTACAGAAAATAAGTTATCAAGAATCACATAAATCGACACACATCAGCACCGGCTGATTATGATGATGATGATGATGATGATGACATAAATCGAACTGTAGTACATAATAATTCGTGACCTTATTCACCATTATCCGTTAGAACACCATAAGCATACCTCGCATTTTTTTTATTATTGAAATAATGAATAATATTTTTAAATTACAAACATGACTACATTTTAACACCCATAACACTAAAGACATCTCCTAGATTCCAGATGACACCGGAGTCACTATAATAAAGGTTCGCTGAAAGAGAGTGCATCTTGTATTAAGCACGCCCTTGTAATTTACTTCGTAAAAATGCATTAAAAAAAGAAAGAAGAAGAAAGAAAGAAAAAATTAAAGAATTAAAATAAATAATTGCAAAATCTAAGTCTTTTGTTCAAACCTAAGCATGCAATATTTTTTTAAATCTTCATAGACATCTCCCAGATTCACCATCATACAAAATCAAAGTCATTTGTTCCACTTATTTTTCGAGCATTATAGATTCCCTCCAACAAAACAAATCGATGTCAAGACGTTTCTGATGGTCGCCGCGCTTCGCACACGCAATCTCATTAAACTAACAAGTGGAGAAAACAAAATAAACACCTGTACCTATTAGTCACGGCCCGCTTTGCCTAATACGATATAGTTAATCACATTTTATTGCGACGGAATAGATACGATATACTAGCGGCCGTCCGACACCGTCCACAAAAACCTATATAAAAAAAGCTTAGATCGGTCTTAAGTAACTTTAAAGCTTATGCGCACACTAGGCGACACGCGACAGCGACAGTTCAGCGACTAGACGAGACGACAGGCTACGGCCGTCAATTGTCATATTTTTTTTTAATCTCCGCACACTTGGCGTCAGAGTCGCGGAGTCGCGATGACAAAACGCTAGAAGCAAACGTCGCGTCTGACGCGGCGACTTGACGCGGCGACAAGTCACCCTGTTTGCGATGGCTCTTACCATCTGAAATCAATAGTAAATAGGGCGACGATTTATACTGTCTGTTATGCGCTTGTAGATGTGATTATTTCTTATGGTCTTACGGTCTTACTAATAAAGGTTATGAGCTGTGTATACAGCCGTTATGCGAGGTCTGACAAACTGATTATTTGTACGCTAAATGTGATTAAACCAGTATAAATTGATATACGTCAAATAGTTATTCAGAGTGTATAACTTATTTATTAGTAAGGCCGTTAGCAGTTACGGCTGCACCTTCAAATCTTACCTGGACCATATAAGAGGGATTCAAGTGAGAATAATGAAAATTTAGAAGATGTTAAAACAGAAAATAATTGTAAAGAAAACTACTATGAATTGGACAAAATATGTACAAAGAAGAAGAAGAAATATTTATTATACAAACAATACACACGCCACAATAATACAACAAACCCAAAAAATAAAACAAAAAATAGTGCAAAACAGAAAATCAGAAGAGTATTTTGTAATTGAAGTTTAATTTTCTTCCAATTAATATAATAATAATAAACTCACGCCCGTTATGCCCTAGGGGGTAGGCAGAGGCAGTTTATTGGGTCCCAACGTGACAAGTGGCAAGCCTGTCGCCGTTATCCGGGCACAATTTATCAGCGAATGGTGTTGTTGTGCAAACAAACAAATGTATATACGTAACTAAAAGCCATTGGTACATGCGGGATACGATCCCGGACCCTCATGATACCTTAGTTTCATGCATATCGTCAAAAAAATTCAATGGAACTAGCGCGAATACAAATAAAACAAAAAGTCGCAGTAGTTCCATTGCTTGGGCTTGTACGGATGAATAGAACTAGCGCGAAAAAAAGGCGCAGTAGTTCCATCATGGAACTCGGCAATTAGTTCCATTGCGAATGATTGGAGAAGCAAGGGTGAACATCACTACGCCACCACCGGTTACTTCTTTCTTCAAATTAACTATTAAGTAAAATTTGCAATTTTAATGCATAGATCACAATTAAGAACGAACAGACAAACTCAAACGCTATTCTGTTCCCAGTATAGTGAGACGTTCAAGTATAAAAAACTGGCAATAAAAGTGTTAAATTTCAAACGTTATTCATCAGGCAACATAGCTGCATATATTACGTATGCATGAGGTGATTAAACGAATTAATCGCTTTTAATTACCAATCTTGGTGGGACTAGATATACCTACATAGATAAATAAAATACTCTATAATGTACAGTCGACCGCACATCATCCTATACACCCATACACTCTACTCCATTGCATTACGGGCGATTATGCAACTTAAATGTGAAGGTTAATGTGCTGTCGACTGGACAAAAAAGTTCAAAACTGCAGAAACAGAAACGACAAGGAGACGATAGATGGCATTCGATAAGTCAGAGGCCTTAGGACGGCTTGAAAACTTCTGACATTAAGACCAGCCACTAGTCTTACAAGCCCCCACCAATCCGGACTTGGCCCCCGTGGTGGAGTATGGCCTATACCTTCCTCAGGGAAGAGACCCGTGCCCCTCGGTGGGGACATAATGGGTTGATGATGACGATGATAATTTATTAATATGGCAAAACTACCTTTGCCCGGTCAGCTAGTGATTCTTCTTCTGCTTCGGTCCTTTAACTCCTAGGGGAGCATAGGGCCTCAACCACAGATTTCTGCTTCTGACGGTCGTTCGCGGCAGCTTCCGATTTAGGCCAGCTAGTGCCGATCGACTTGACCTCTTGGGCTGTAGATCTTTTCCAGGTTGTCCTAGGCCGTCCCCCTCCTTCGGTTGCCCGAGGGCGTGTATGTGAGGGCCTGTCTGGTCAGGCATGTTCTGTCCCGGCGTAGTGTGTGGCCTATCCAGCGCCATTTTCTATCCAGGATTTCTAGGTGGACAGGTACCTGGTTAGTACTCCTCCAAAGATCTTAATTCCGAATTGTTTACGGACAGAAGACGGAGTATCAGTCTGAGATATTTGTTGATAAATATCTGGGTCTTGTGTGAGATAGCTGAACGCACGAACCAGGTCCTGGAGCCGTGTAAAAGGACCGATTTTACGTTTGAGTTAAATACTCGGATCTTCATTCGACACGAAAGGTGCCCTGATCACCAGAAATTTTTCAGTTGGGTAAAAACAGTTTGTAATTAATTAAGAAATCTTGGCAATTGACATTCCGTTTGTCAAAAAGGTTCATTTTTTCGCATTTTCGCGGTCGTAAAACATACATGTGGAAAACATAATCCTCTTTTACTTTCGTAGTCGGAAAAGTGCTGAAGTAGTTTTATTTGTTGAAAAGTATTTTTCACACGTCCAAAAGTCATAATTTCAAAATGGCCACCGACGTAAAACCACTAGAACCCATTAATATTAAAACCATAACTTTCTACAAGTTTTTGGTTGGTATTAATTTATTTAATAATAAATTGCGGCCCAAAACTAGCACCTATAACTAAGCCGTATTTATAGAGATTTACAAAGAAACGAAAGGTCCGTCGTCATCATTTAAAATATTTTTATCAGTGTTTTGTATACCAGTAATGACAAAAAGATTTTTCACAAGTTTACAAGTTTCAAGTGTGGTAAGTACAATTGTTTCATCATCACCAACCCATTATGTCCCCACCGAGGGGCACAGGTCGATCCCTGAGGAAGGTATAGGCCATACTCCACCACGGGGGCCAAGCCCGGATTGGTAGAGGCTTGTAAGTCTAGTGGCTGGTCTTACTGTCAAAAGTTTTCAAGCCACCTCTGACTTGGGTTAACGACTGCCGGCACCAACTGCTTAACATGCCTTGCGAAGCACGGAACTGCTCGAAATAATGCCAGTAGCGTTAGTCATAGAACGGTCACCCATTCACGCAGTGAACGCACCCTATGTTTCTTAACCTTGGTGATCAAATAAGATTAATAAGAAAGAAGAATAACAAAGTATTAAAATGACAAATCCGGCGAAAAGCTTCTGGCTTCGAGAATCGTTTCGGAACTGAATACACTTTGTAGATTTATAAAGTCGAGATTTTGTCTCAGAATATTACATAATTATACATATTATTAATAAATAACGAATTACATAAAAACTGCCACTTGGTCACAGTATCTTGGTCTTTCACTAAGAATAGACTTTTTACTAGCACAATTCGAGCGATTCTTTTGCGCTTCCCTATTGAACGCGGCAGATATTGCTTAAAACTCACATAAAATATTTGTTTTCCACCGCTCGGTGTGTTAGTGTAAATAAAATATGCGACAAATCACCACATGCTGTGAGTAGGCTCAATGTGTTAAGGAGCTTACAAACCAAAGCGGTCGCGGTCGCGGTGGCGATGGCGGCGGCGGCGATCATTTGTTTCGAATAATTTACGTAGTATTGGTTAGGCCGTGGTTGGTTTGACCAACGAGTTCTGATTGTGAACGCAACAATCATTTAGTTATTGGTAAATCAATTAATCATTCATACAAAACCTACTGCACACTGTCGCAGAGCGCGACATCGATGATAACGTGTCACGTAACAAGCCCAGGAAGCTCAGCCAACAGGGTGGTCAAATAAGAATACTTCATTGGGTGGTTAGACTTCTTTTATTGATGAAAAGTAGAGGCACCTAATGACAAAAGGTACATTTTAATACTGAACTTAAAACAAGCGCTATCAGAGAACTACGGAAAAAATAACACGCAACAGTTACGATTGCGTCTCGTTGAAGAGTATGATTTGGAGAATGTTTTGGAGTACAGAAACTTCAGGATTAGACGATAACGTTCATACTGAATTTTAACTTGCACTGGTTCACTAGTTAATTTCAGGAAATAAGTAATAAAAGTATGTAATAAAACTAAGGCAATGGGCGTGCTAGCTATTCAATGTCTAGAGATAGAAATGACCCTGGCGCTGCCATGACAAATAAAGTGAAATACGAACAAAAGATAAATAATTTGATACATTTAAATGTAAATAGTCTAAACATAAACTAATAAACAGGTTTGTAGACGAGGTATTGCAACCTCGTTACAAACGTTCAAAGGAGTAGGTTGAAACGGTTCGAGCTCTTTAAACAAAAGGCTGGACTACACTGGTAACGAAGTGCTACGTCTATCTATGGGGATCCAGCGGAACATAAAAACTAGGTGGTAATGTTAAAAACAAAGATCTCGCAGCACGCGGTGCCTCTGTAAATCTCGATGCATCAAGAATTTGGTGAAGTGGAGAGAGAAAATTAGGAAAGCTGATGCCATCAACGTGTAGGAGTAAAACTGCGAAGAGAGAGACACAAATAGTACCTACAGCAGTAAATAATCGCCACCGCGACCGCCACCGCCTTGGTTTGGAGGTTCCTTTAGGACCGGACGATCAAAGCAGTTTACGCCTCGATACCCTGTGCATAGTGATTACGCCCTACAGCAACCCATGCACGGTACACAATGTACGACATCAATGTTATATGCGCCTTTTATAGAAAGCTATAGACCACAAGGCTTCTCTTAGAGACGGATGACGAGAAGATGGACTAAATTACCACGCTCTAACGCTGAAGTTTGTGACCTCAGACACGCAGATTTCCTCACGATGTTTTCCTTCCCAGAACTACTAATGCAACTCCGGAACCAAGAACTTCGGCGGCTTGATGACCCTCACTCGAATGCCTTTTTACACGTACCACAACCACACGTCAACCACACCACGTAGCCAGGCATATATTTTGTATGGAACATGAATAGGACTATTCACACGAACCACATTTTGCAGTCGTTATCGACCGTGTGTGTCATACTGGCCACATCGCGACCACATCGCGACCACATCGCAACCACATCTCAACCACAACGCAACCTATGAATGCCGGAGTCGTACTGTATCTGCACGCGACGTAACCGCATCGCAACTACTGGCGACAACCCAACCACATCGACATTTTGTCGGTACCACAACGCAACTGTTCTACAAAACGCTGCAGCGACATTATTCACACGTAACCACTGCTTGACCGCATTTTGTCGTTTCGACGTGGTGTGGTTGTTATACGTTGAAGAAGCCCTAAGAAGAAGACTTTAGAAATGTATGCATCTAACTTTCAATTTTACAGTCATCGGTACGTCCCGGGATTCATCCCTATGGGCCTATGGCCGCGCAAATGTGAAGTAGGCGTTTTACCGCTGCGCTACCACTGCTCCAAGAAAATGTACATTGCATTTTCACTGCGGGTTTCTTTGGTCCAACTTAGTCACGAAAAGATTGAAAAGCCGCTTTCTAAAAGGCAATCACTATAATTTCCTCCAACAGTTTTAATACCTTAATGCTCGCAAATCCGACGTTACAATCTGAACTCACGCTTACCGAGAAGTTGGCTCCAAACTGCTGGTCCTTATTTATTACTGCACAAAGTTGATTTTGGCTAAAACGGTGGTTTTGCTGCGGTAGCTAACTGTATCAACTAGGTGAGGTATTTCAATAGATTGCCGGGAACAAAAGGACTGAACACAAAAGATGTCGAGATTGTACGATCAGATGAAAAACTTAACGAACGCACACACGACAGCTTGAAAGTCCCACAAAAGTGTAAATAAAAAACAGCGAAAAGCTATGGGCTCTTCCGACAAAATAGTTGTAATTTTAGAAAAATAAGCATTTGTGATTTTGCCAGATAATAATTTTTCTGTTTGTCATGAAAAAAACGACCTAAATGGTCGTTTTTTTCATGACAAAGAGCTAGAAACTGGCCGTTTTTAGCATATACTGTAACTGAACGCCTGGGACTACTGAGACTGCTCGTGATCCTAGATCCCCGATCTTGGATCCTAAAAATCACAAATAACATGATTGAAGGAGAAGAAAAACATTTATTTTACGAGCAAGACACATCAGAGACACAGAATAAACAGAAAATGAAACGCGCCAAACAAAAAAAAAACAAAACTAAGATGTAGTCTGTGATGTGCCTAGGCAGTTAACTCAGCGTTGAGCTGAGAGTGTGAACCCTCAGCGCTGATTTTCAGTCAATGCCCACGGTAACTGACAATAATTCAGTAAGCGTGTCGTGGTGCATTTAAAAATAATTTAAAACCAGTACAATAATATACATATTATTATAATAAAGAAAGAACAGGACTTTCGGACTTGGCCCCCGTGGTGCAGTATGGCCTGTAACTTCCTCAGGGAAGAATCCGTCTCTACCCGTGCCCCTCGGTGGGAGCATAATGGGTTGATGATGACGAAAGAAAAAATATGTTGATTTAAATACTTACATAATAACTTATTATTAGCGTTAAATTAATGTGTAAAACATAGAGGAAGACATTAACAAAACAAATCTATGGAGAAAATATAGGTGTGTGGCGAGCACATGTCAACTCTGCGCGCGCACTATAAGCTCCATCATTCCTGCATCGCGCAATCAAAGTTTACACAATGACATACAATAAATACAACGTCCAACAAACAACAGTTGGACCGGCCATCCCCAGGCATACGATCTGCCTGGCGGGAAGTTTCCCTTTATAGTGGAAGAGCATGATCACCCGCTCTTCCCTATAGTGGTGACCCCTGACAGAACACTGTCAACCTTCCTTCGCTCTCGCAGCACACTCCACATTCAATCAGTCTCAAGCAAGCCAGCATGTACATATGTACGTGTACATATTCTTCCTCTTCCCTCTCACTTCATCAGTTCCACTACAGTCAACGCACCGACTGCTGGTTCTGATGGTGATCTCTCCCTACCCCTCGGCACGGCAGCCACACAGCAGCACGCGCTGCCAGTGGTACAACAGCCTTCACTGGTTCCTACCACATGCGCGGTCTCCATAGGTATTGTCGCCGGTGAAGTGACTGTTAGCCGCCGAACACCCCTCAACCGCTAGTCGACTCACTGACACAGCGTCTCCTGGCACTTGCAAGCTTTAGAGCACAGACTTCTATTCCTATCAGACCTAGCTATGCGTAGCTACGGTCTTGAAGGGGAGTGATGTGGCGAGCACATGTCAACTCTGCGCGCGCACTATAAACTCCATCATTCCTGCATCGCGCAATCAAAGTTTACACCACAGACCTACTAAATATATGGACCCGTTGTACCTACAGAAAAAGGGTGCCAAAAAGTTGTCGCAATAAATGGCCGCCTTCTAGTGCCGCGCCGGAGCTATCGAAAATATCGATATCGATATTAGCGACTGCATCATCAGCAGTGCTCAAGCAGCACCGTCACGAGTAGAAAATTAATGTTTACCGATTATTAGCCACGAAATATACAATTGTGGTGTTGGTGTTATATACAAGACCGCGGCTTTGAAGTAAATTCGGGTTGTAAGAATTACTATTTTGTGGTTTTGTCAAAGGTGATAATTCGTAAAGTAGATCGTCGCAGTCGAACAAACACCGTTGAAACTCACAGATACTTCTATATTTAACAAAAAGTACGTCCACGGATTGAAGAAATAATTTAAATAAGAAAGGCGCTTTATACTTTGTAAATTAACATTAACATTTACATACCGGCACACACATTATAAGAGAATATTCTTTATTGTTTCAGGAAAAACACATACAAATCATTTGCATTTAATTATTCTGAATATTTATTTTTATCATTGGAAAGTAAAGATTTCGATTACCAGAAGGACTTATTAATTATATGCAGGTACTCCACACAAAACACTACAAAATCACTGCAAGAGTCAAAGTGAAATAAAAAAACGGTGCCAGAACAGATTTTAATTCCTTTCTTTTAATCTTCATTATATCATGTAAAAGTGCAACTTCCTATTTCTTTTGCACACTTTATCATTGAAACGTTTGATTTTGTTGCGCTGCTTCTTGCACGTTGAGTTAGTCGCTTATTTTTTTCTTCATTACAACGCATCTGGAATGAGATAAATTAATGTGAATATTGATCTAAATCAAATAAAGATACCTAGCGCTGACAATAAAACAAAAATTAGTCTTTATAAAAGTGAGTGGATATTGTACATTGTCTCGATCAAATAAAACGGACCTTTTCTTTACTGTAGTCCTCTGCGAAAAATTGGTACAATGTCGTTATTATTTCCGTTTTAAAATTTAAGTTTTAGGCAATAAGTACATATAATATAATATTAAACAGAAACACTTATTTGTAACATTATGTTCTGTTGAAGCTGTCCGCGTTAAAGTGCAGCGAGCAGACATATTATTGCTTGTGTCGTGAATTTAAGGATCTTAAGGCTTCACTACTGGGAAACCTAGAAAATGGTAATAATAAGGTTATTTAGTAACTGAATTATTTTAGCTCTACTATTATAACTATTATCGACGTTTTATGTTCCATCCAATGACTTTGTCCCCGCACTACGGTTTGATAACAAATCATAACAAATGAAATATTGCTTTACCTACGAAAATATCAGGTTAATGAGCAGTAAGAAACTAAAATTTGTCTTAGAGGTTTAAGTTGAGACTTGAGGGCCCTAAAACGACCAGATTGTACGACATTTCTGTAAAAACCAGGTACTAACCTATGAAGAGTCAACTCCGGTCGATTTTTGTTCTTTCGCGAATTACACTGCACAATAGAACATGCAGGCATATTATTTATTAATGCCGCAACAATCCCACATCATAAATAACTGCCAATTAGTAGTATTGACTTCACAAATTGCAAATAACTCTCGACAACAAAGCAATTTGACAGCTAATATACCAGGAAACTCACAGATTACTAAAGAAAACTTGTCGCAAAACATGGCGATTATGGCACCCAGCAATGGTATGCATATAGACGAATAGGGCATCTCCATAGGTTTCCTTCCTCATTGGTTTACACAATGACATACAATAAATACAACGTCCAACAAACAACAGTTAGACCGGCCGTCCCCAGGCATACTATCTGCCTGGCGGGAAATTTCCCTTTATAGTGGAAGAGCATGATCACCCGCTCTTCTCTATAGGTGATTTGATTGAGATATTGACCTGACAGTTTTTGCAAAAACGTTACGTCAGAAGCGATGTTTTTGTTTTCATAGGTGAGTATTACTGCGGGGGTCTCTTAAGTACTTATGTGTTGTAAAACCTGTCAAATCGCTTCTTGTTTTGCCAACTGTACCTTCTTTCACGATAGCGAGGTCTGAGGGAAAATGTGTCCCCGACAATACGCCTCGAAAGAAGTTGCCACAGTGCTCAATAGTTATTTCAATAAATCACGTACAAACGTGAAAAGTGTCGTCACATTGTTCTTGTCCCATTTGATCTTCTCATCCGTTGATTTTTCGCCTCAATTGTGTCCCTCGAGTTGAGATAATTCAACGCATACATTTTTTTACGTAATATTTTTTTAAGTTTTAATGCTTGTTAATTCAGCTAAAACAATTTTGAAAAGACTCAACTCGAATCATCATCATCATCAACCCATCATGTCCCCACTGAGGGGCACGGGTCTCTTCCCTAAGGAAGGTGTAGGCCATGCTCCACCACGGGGGCCAAGTCCGGATTGGTGGAGGCTTGTAAGACTAGTGGCTGGTCTTACTGTCAGAAGTTTTCAAGCCGCCCTAAGGCCTTTGACTTGGCTTAACGACTGCCATCTATTGACGGCAGGCGGCACCAACTGCTTAACGTGCCTTGCGAAGCACAGAACCGCTCGGAAAAATGCCACTAGCGTTAGTCATAGACGGTGACCCATCCATGGACTGAATGCGCCGTATGTTGCTTAACCTTAGTGATCGTTTAAGATCACTCAGGCAGCCCAGGCTACGAGCGATTCGAAAAAAAAAATTGTTTTGAACAAAAATTTTTGTAAGCATTACACGTTATTGACTATAATATTCCGGATACATTTAAGGCCAACGACGCGAGCTTCGTCTCTGCTCACCATGATTAAGCTCTGCGAATCAGAGCGAAACCTGGTCGGACTCTTCCGGCAAAAAGTCAAGTAAGTATATCCGGAAGAAAATGAGTACACATTAATACTCGCTATGGGCAACTTTGCAACTATAGTCCGTTTTTTAATTCGATGCAAAAAAAAATTACGCGGTGTTACCGTCATAAAATATATTGGTTTACTCGGTATTTTTTTTACCGTGAATAAAAGACTAGGGTAGTTTCCAGGGTCAAAATAATTATATTCTATTTAGTCCGTATTTTAGATTGTAAAAAATTATTGGACACGTATTTTATCTTTTTTCGATTAAACCAAAAAATAACAATGATATAGCCCATTAAAGATACGTGTGACGTCACTCCGTGCTAAAAAATGCAGCACGGCGTGACGTCACACGTAGCTTTAATGGGCTATATCTTTGTCATTTTTGGTCTAATTTACAAATAATAAAATACGTGTCCCTTATTTTTGAATAATCTAAAAGACTAATGACATTTTTTAGGGCAACAAGCCCATTCTTCATAAGAGCAAAATCTAAAAAAAAACACCTACATAGCATAAACAATTTGTACTTGGAAGTAATATCTGAAGAAGGAAGTAATTCCGTGCTTCGTAAGGCACGTTAAGCAGTTGGTGCCGGCTGCCGGATGGCAGTTGTTAAGCCAAGACAGAGGCCTTGGAAGCGGCGGCTTGAAAACCAACCACTAGTCTTTCATCATCAACCCATTATGTCCCCACCGAGGGACACGGGTCTCTTTCCTGAGAAAATTATAGGCCATACTCCACCACGGGGGCCAAGTCCGGATTGCTGGAGGCTTGTAAGACTAGTGGTTGATTTTCAAGCCGCCGCTTCCAAGGCCTCTATCTTGGCTTAACAACTGCCATCCGGCAGCCGGCACCAACTGCTTAACGTGCCTTACGAAGCACGGAACCGCTCGGAAAATGCCACTAGCGTTAGTCATAGACGGTCGCCCATCCATGGACTGAACGCGTCCAATGTTTTTTTAACTAAAACTTTCGTAAGCACAACACATTGTAAATCATGATTAAGCTCTGCGAATCTGAGCGAAACCTGGTCGGACTCTTCCGATATAACAACACCCGTAAGTAAATCCGGACAAAAAGTTTACAAAGCGTCCAATGTTGCTTAACCTTCGTGATCGTTTAAGATCACTCAGGCAGCCGGGGCTACGAGCGATTCAAGAAATGTAAAATATATACTAAATACTTATTAGCAAGCTTCCCTGTATAAACCAAGCACGCAGTCTGTTATCATGCTGGCACTACACATGGCTATTGGTATTTTTGTATTTAGAAAATATTGACCATTCATTGCTGGGCATCCATGCGAATCTTAAACGCTGTTTTTTGTTAAACCTGCAATGTATTCTGGACCGTCGGCAAATACGCAAATACGGGTGGCCAATTGTGGTGCCACCATTACAGAAAGAAGTGGGCGTACTTAATTGATTTGGGGAGCAATTATGAACGGTTTATGCCTAATTGCCCAACAGTTTGCAAGCGTTAGATGTGGGTTTATAATAATTATTTAAACCGTTTATAAATTGCAACAGGTTTTTTCGCCTTAGGCTTGGATATCTACATATATTAATAAAATACAAAGTCCTAACTGACTCACTCATCGACGCCCAGCCCAAACCGTTGGACCTAGGAAGCTGAGGGTCTATATATAATGTAGGCACGGAATAAGATCGGATTTTTTTGAAATTCAACCCCTATGGGGGCGAAAAGGGTTGCCAAAATTTCTATGGGAGGTATAAGGTATGAGTACAATAAAGAATATTCTATCTATCTATCTATCTATAAAGCATGTTGTCTAATTTTCTTGAAACTTAACATAAATACTCTTTAACACGATTGATTAAACACGTGTTTCGCCGTTTTTCTAAATTTAACCCTTAAGGGAGTCAACGAGTGCATCTCTATAATACAGTCAACTGTCTTGTCCACATCAGGGATCGACTCCAAAGGGCACATCAACGTTTACACGTTGATATCATCATCATCTTCTTCTTCTTGATTCAGACGAATTGACGTAATTTCCTTTAGCGATTTTTTTATAAAAAAAAGTGAAGATTGCAATCTGAAAGTGCAAAATCACTGTTTAACCTCTTTAGTCCTGACCTTGAAAATAACAATAGTTTTCTATTGTTCTTTTGTCGACACGGGACTGAGGATAATAAGACAACGACGCGAGCTCCGTCTCTACTCCGGCTAGCGCCACCAATAAAACAAAACATTTTACAGATAGTATTTTTCGTAAGCGCACTTAAAACATGTTAACAGCGATTTTTAGGACCTAAAACATGGAACCCAGGATCGCAAAGCAGGGACTACACAGCATTTACGCTTAGAACGGCCGTTTTCTTTAGATATACATGGTAATTTTGTTGTTTTTCATTTTGATATAAAACAGCAGCTAAATTTGCATCATCGTCAATCCATTATGTGCCCACCGAGGGGTACGGGTCTCTTCCCTGAGAAAGTTATAGTCTGCTCCACCACGGGGGCCAAGTCCGGATTGGTGGAGGCTTTTAAGACTAGTGGTTGGTCTTACTGCCAGAAGTTTTCAAGCCGCCCTAGGGCCTCTGACTTGGCGACCGAGAACGTGCCTTGCGAAGCACGGAACCGCTCGGAAAAATGCCACTAGCGGTCATAGAACGGTCACCCATCCAAGCACTGAACGCACCCTATGTTGCTTAACTGTCGTGATTGCTTAAGATCAGCTGGGGCTACGAGCGATTTGAATTTAGCATAAATCATCCAAACGCTACCTTAACCACTCAGCCATTTGTAATACCTTCATCAAGATTTGGAACCCCATAAATAAATCGATGAGGTATCGACTCACCGTCTACAAGTCTCTCAATAATCGAATTAAAAATAAATCGCTCTTTAATTAACACAAGGCAGGTGTCCGATCCGACGCCGTCTGTCAATCGAATGGACTCGGCATAGCCGATTAAACCGGGCTATTTGCATAAAAGTCTAGTTAAAAGCTATTTTTTGAAATTCGGTTACAAAAGGCGGTGTTTTGGCGCGTTCGGGTGTGTTGAGAAGTGACGAATATGGGGCCTGTTTCTTAAACTACAATTTTATAAGCTTATTCTTATAAGAATTCGATGTACAGTGCAGAGTCAATTAAACCACAGATTAACATAACGGCTCTGCTACGCAATGTACTTCGTATTGACATTATTAAAAAATACGAATTGTAGTTTTATATAACTCGGTAATGGTATAATTGCATTAATAAATACTACGAGTTGCTTTTCCTATTCCCTACCTCAGGGTGGGGCTAAAAGTTTTTATTTTAAGCTGAAAAATAAACATACATATTTACATACAGGCACTTACATTGCTTTTGGCCCCACACTTAGGATACCCTGTGTCGTGGGAACCAGAAACAGCGATACTACAAACATTTAAACATCCAAGACCTGGGTTTTTTTTTTTTTGTCCCCAGCCAGGGCTCGAACCCGGGACCTCTCGCATTGTAGTCAGATGCGCTAACCGCTGCGCTACATAGGTCGTCAGATTGTTAGATTCATGGATGTGAAGTTTTCTGAAAACGTAGCTTACAAGTCTTACCTAGTTTTACTATAGGCTCCACCAATCCGGACTAGGCCCCCGTGGCGAAGTATGGGTTATACCTTCCTCAGGGAGGAGAACCGTGCCCCTCGGTGGGGACATAATGGGGTGATGATGATATACCTAGTTACTTCGAAATCTTTTTGCACGTATTTACATGTTTACATGTTTGTGACGTCGCTGTTTCTCGTTCCCACGACACAGGGTATCCTAGTGTGGGGCCAGAAGCAATGTATGTGCCTATATGTAAATGTTATGTTATGTTATTTTGTTTATAACTCTCTTTAGCTCCCTCCGACCGAGAAGCTTCATAATCATGTTTCGCCACCTACACGCCTATAACCGTTTATCTTATCATTTACTATAAACTAAAATTTTAATTTATACATATTTCAAAGTGATTTAAGCCTACGCCTCCTTTGTCACCTTTTGAACGATAAACAGATGGCCGCTTTGGTAAGATTTTGATATAAGTCTCATCGTCAACCCATCATCTCCCCACCGAGGCATGGGCTCTTCCTTGAGGAAGGTATAGGCTATACGCCACCACGGGGGCCAAGTCCAGATTGGTGGAGACTTGTAAGACTAGTGGCTGCTCTTACTGTAAGAAGTTTGCAAGCCGCCATAGGCCTCTGACTTGGCTTAACGACTGCTGTCATTTATCGACGACGGCAGCCGGCACCAACTGCTTTAACGTGCCTTGCGAAGCGCGGAACCGCTCGGAAAAATGCCACTAACGTTAGTTATAGAACGGTCGTCCATCCATGCACTGAACGTGCCCTATGTTGCTTAACCTTAGTGATCGTTTATGATCATGATCACTCAGGCAGCCGGGGCTACTAGCGATAATATAAGTAATTAATTTATTTATTTCCTTCTCATAGAGATATCGAAACACAGAATTTGAACAATGGAGTAATCAGGACTTATTCCTATGTGAGACCCTGGAGGCCTTACTAGGCAAGATCCTGTGTGATAGATCTCCAAGCCCTCACTAAGCTTCCGATGCATTGTTTCTCAATTGTTATTGAGTGAAAAGTAAAATTATAGCTATAGATCTAATAGGTTTTATATACACAATCTACATCGAAATTAACGGGTATATTCATTTCAATTATTTCCCTCTTTTTGGTGCTGTAGTGTTTTGGAGTCGGTTTTTATTTATTTTTTGTTTAATTAGGTATAAATAAAAAGTATCTTGTCGAATGAACCTTCCGATTGTGACCAATCCTATAGTGGGCCCATAATTTCTGTATTAGAATAGATTATCGATACCGCAGACTAAAATTGTAATAAATTTAACTTTTTATAAAAGCATAAGCTTGTTTTCCCGTATTTATTGAACCACCTTCTGTCTCCTATTCTTTATTGGCATTCCATTATCACTCGACTCGCCTTTTGGTTAACTACAGTAGTGGGCTGAGAACTTTATTTTCGAAACTATTTTTAACTTTAGTTTAATTTCATCATCATCAACCCAGTATGTCCCCACCGAGGGGCACGGGTCTCTTCCCTGAGCAAGGTATAGGCCATACTCCACCACGGGGGCCAAGTCCGGATTGGTGGAGGCTTGCAAGACCAGTGGCTGGTCTTACTGTCAGAAGTTTTCAAGCCGACCTAAGCCCTCTGACTTGGCGTCATCTATCGACCTCAGCCGGCACCAACTGCTTAACGTGCCTTGCAAAGCACGGAACAGCTCGGAAAAATGCCACAGCGTTAGTCATAGACGATCACCCATCCATGTACTGAATGTGCCCTATGTTGCTTAACCTTCGTGATCGTTTAAGATCCCTCAGGACGCCGGCTCGGGCTTAAGCTTTAGGCTGATTTACGCTCTTATACACGTGAGTTGGAATACCATGTCCCATAACTTAGCTCATACTGTCTTATCGGATGGCTAAAGTCTTTGATTTTTAAAATGTAGAGCATAGTGATAATTTTGGTATATTCAACTCAAAAATTACCATGTTCTGGGTTAGAATCTTTTTGCTAAACTAGGTACGCCCAATTATTGTGATGAATACCTACTCGACTTTCTCGAATGTAATTTATAAAGCATTTACCTAAAACTCTACACAAACATCGATTTAAATGGCGAATAATTTTTTTTTGTCATTTTCCATGAAATTGAATGGTGTGTCTAAATATTAGTGGGATTTCTCTTACAAATAAACACACCCATCTTCTAAATTCCTTGTATCAAAACATTTGCCTACGCCTCAGTCCTAACGGTAACATTTAAATAATACCAGACTTATCTAGCCAAACGTTATTCGCATTTGCCTGACTTTTATTGGGTCAAATGCTGTTACCGTATCGCGAAACTAAAAAGCCCAATGTATTGTTTAACATAACACAGTCATTTTGCATTTAATGGCCAGATATGGTGACTTAGACATCATAATATATCTAGCCCATAAATGTTGACAAAGGAATGTTGCGTTGGTTTTATCACGTGGAGAGGATGAAAGAAGAAAGACTGACGAATCAATATGTCTAGCGAATGTGAGTGGAAGGGCCTGTAAAGGACTCCGAGGGGACAAACTTTGACGAAATAGAGGATGAATTCATCATCAACCCATTATGTCCCCACCGAGGGGCACGGGTCTCTTCCCTGAGGAAGGTATAGGCCATACTCCACCACGGGGGCCAAGACCGAATTGGTGGAGGCTTGTAAGACTAGTGGCTGGTCTTACTGTCAGAAGTTTTCAAGCCGCCCTAAGGCCTCTGACTTGGCTTAACAACTGCCATCTATCGACAGCAGCCGGCACCAACTGCTAAATGTGCCTTGCGAAGCACGGAACCGCTCGGAAAAATGCCACAAGCGTTAGTCATAGACCGAATTGTGATCGTTTAAGATCACTCAGGCAGCCCAGGCTTCGAGCGATTCCAAATTTCGACCAAATAGTGGATGAACTAGCAAAGAGTAAGATAAGAAATACCCGAAACCGGCGTGCATGCAAATACGGTATTTGACACTATCAACAATATATTATTTGAGATGCTCGATTAAAACAAAAATTACAAATTGATTCGGAAAATGTATTTCTTTTAATCATTTACTAGTTATTACTATTTTTAAATAGATGAAACATAAAAAGAGTGCTCTGAAATGTGACGTCACAAGCAAGTATTTTCATACAAAATTCCGTTTTAAAAGTAACTCATTTGACATCCTGTCAAATACCCAATTGTAATAAATGTTGTTGAAGCGAAAGTAATCATGATTAGAGTCGAGGCGAATGGCAAGCCCTGGTCTCTGCCTACCCCTCTGGGATAGAAGCGTGAGTATATGTTAATTGGAGTAATATTTTGCACAGACAGCTTAAATGGTAAAACAAAAGAATAGTAATTTTACATCCAGCTCTGTTGTTCACATTTTACAATATTGTTTTTATTAAAGTAAGAATTCGAACAAACGCCACACGCTTATACCAAAGATTGTTCATTAAATAATGCATGGAAAGAAAAGGCGATAAAAAATTCGACTTCAGAACAAAATATTTACCCTTGACTTTTAAATTAAAGCATCACGTCATATACAAATTGAAATTTTTACTCAAACATTTTGCGTCGTTCCTTTCTTCTAGGATACTATGTTACATAAGAAGAATTATTATTTTTTGTCAATTCTTCCGATTGGCATCACATTTGACCAATGTCGGGACACCCACGAAGTAGCACTTCAGCGCATTAAGCTACTAGAACACCAGCTTTCTGATGCACATAAAGAACTTCAAGTGCTACGACAGCAAAATCTCGACAAAGAAAGTGAAAATATACTATCCCTATACAATGAACTGATAAATCACAATTCTTCGGGTCATCCTTCCACACCAGTGAGATCTACTGAGTGCATAATGCCCATACGAGGAAGCAACAAAATAAAGCGCTATATTCGAGCGAAGAGGCACATCAAACGCATCAACAAAGCATTGAAGAGTAATATAGGCATTGTTAAGTACATGAGTGTGAAAAAAATTAATGTTAGCCTACAAAAGGACTTATTGACAAGTGCGATGGATTATGAAGTACGTTCTAGTGACTATGAGGCAAAAATAAAGGACTTACACTCTCATATACTCAGCCTGGAGCACTCGCTGCATGACTTAGACAGGCAGTTCACCGAGGCACAAGAAGAGATGCATGAGTATGCAACACAATTAACGGCAATCGGAGATTATAATATGGACAGGTTGGAATCTCTTACAAACAGAATACCAACAGTGTGTACTGTAGGCAAGACACCAGGTGACGACTCATCACCTGCATCGGCATCACACAATACCCATCTGCCTGGTTCCACCGAGAAAAGTGCTCCACCTGTGTCACGCCAACCTGCAGCCGTTCCTTCGGTGACTACCAACAACAACGCCAGCCTGACCAGTCCATGCAGCCACTCAGGGCCCCGCTCCACAATGAAAAGAAAGACAATTGTCTATTCAGATAAGATAGGTGTAGGCCTAGGTCCCTTATTAAATGATAGACTAACGCAAAATGTACTCAATGAATGTCATCCCCATAAAAGTTTCAAAGACATTGTACAAGAATTATTTAAAAAACCGCTTGAGAAGGATACTACCTACATATTATTAGTAGGTAATAGTCGAGATGTCAAAAAAACTGACATAAATAATGTTTTTGACTTGTATGGTCGGGCTAGGGATGTCCATCCGGAGGTGGGAAAATTATTTTTCTGTTCGTTCCCATACTCTCAATCCCTTTCTGAAGAGGATAACAGAGACATCCATAGTCTGAACATGCATATACAGCATTTGACATGTCGTCATAGTGACGTATCATTTTTCGACCTTAACAGCTTTGTTAAGAATTATTTTATGGCGAGAGATACTGTGTATCTTTCTAAAAACAGTCGACGTAAGCTAGCTAGTCTATTAGCTTATAATATTTTTGACTCAGTTATAGGAATTATAACACAGTCACACAATAATGACAACCGTGATACTAGCAGTAGTATTAAAATTTCAACGGGCTCACACACAAATGAATCATTGGCTTTAAACTGCCAATGCAGACAACGGAAAAGCCCAAAGTAGGTCTTAACATAGTAGCACAAAATATTCAGGGCTTTTCCGGCAAGGAAAATATGACAGAACTTTTTTTAACTGATTTTAATATAGATATATTATGCTTAACAGAACATTGGCTAAAAAAATCAGAAATGGTATTTAATTTAAAAGACTACCAGCCTATTAGTACTTATAATAGAAGTAAAGCATTAAGAGGAGGTTCTATGATAATTGTAAAAAATACTTTAAGAAGTAAGGAACGCAAAGACATTGTAAGCCTTTCTGTTGAGCGATTAGTTGAGATCTCGTGTGTGGAATTGGACAGGTATATTGTTATGTGCGTTTACAGGCCACCTCAAACTAATTACAAAGACTTTGAGGCAGTCGTAGAAGAAAACCGAAGATCTCTGGGGACTATCAGTTAAATTGATATCCACGGTAATTCATATCATGGCACCACACCTTGCTATAATTTTTAATAAATGTATTGATCAGGGGACGTTCCCTGATCTATTAAAGTTTAGTAAAATTGTTCCTTTATTTAAGTCAGGTGACAGTGATGATCCGAACAATTTTAGACCCGTAGCAATACTTCCAGTATTTAGTAAAGTATTTGAAAAAATCATTTTACACCAATTGCTGACACACTTCACATTAAATAAACTCTTCCATAAAAAACAATTCGGTTTCACTAAGGGTCGTTCAACGACAGACGCAGGTGTGGCGTTGATGAATCACATCTTTGATGCGTGGGAGGAGGCGCAGGATGCCATCGGGGTTTTCTGTGACCTATCCAAAGCTTTTGATTGCGTAGACCACAAAACCCTCCTTCGTAAGATGATCAGATACGGTCTCAGTAATAAATCTTTAGAATTTCTTAGATCGTATTTAGCTAATAGAGTGCAGAAAGTTGATATTAATGGAGTTAAGTCACCCGGATCCGATGTTAAAATAGGAGTTCCTCAGGGTTCAATTTTAGGGCCGTTCCTTTTCTTAGTGTATGTTAATGATCTGCCGTACCTAGTTGAGAAATTGTCACAAATAGTATTGTTTGCGGATGACACTTCTCTAATTTTTAAAATCAAGAGAGGTCAATCTAATTTAGACGATGTAAACAATGCTCTTTCTAAAATTCTGAACTGGTTTAACGTAAACAATCTTATGTTAAATGCCAAAAAAACAAAATGTATTAAGTTTTCATTGCCCAATGTCAAAAAAGTGGACACAAGTTTAACAATAGCTGGTGACAGACTAGACTTAGTTGAGACAACGGTGTTTTTAGGCATTACAATAGACTCAAAACTACAATGGGATCAACACATAGAAAAGTTAGCGGGTAGGTTAAGTTCAGCTGCATTTGCAGTTAGAAAAATTAGACAACTAACAGATGTAGAAACTGCGAGGCTAGTTTATTTCAGTTATTTCCACAGCATTATGTCATATGGTCTGCTACTATGGGGGCGGGCGGCAAATATAGAAACAATTTTTATTCTCCAAAAAAGGGCTATTAGAGGTATTTACAATTTACCTGCCAGACACTCACTACGTGAGTTTTTTAAGGAAATAGGAATTCTTACGCTAGCTTGCCAATATATATTCGATAACATAATGTATGTACGTAAAAACATAACTACATTTAAGCTAAACAGGGATATACATAACGTTAACACCAGAAATCGAAACAAAATTGCCTCATCTAGATTCAGATTAGCCAAGGTAAATACATCATTTGTAGGATTTAGTGTACGTTTTTATAACAAAATTCCTGAAAGTATTCTATCCCTGCCAGGAAATAAATTTAAATTTGTTATTAAAACTGCGCTGTGTAAAAAGGCATACTACAGAATAGATGACTTTATAGATGATAAAAACCCTTGGCAGTAAACCAATTCCACAACGAGCTAGTTATTGGTATTCTAATAATATATAGGGTTTAATAAATTTCATACATATGTACAGACGCTGTGATTGCATATCAAAACTATGCTATTATTATAGATAACTGACAAGAACTTTATCACACAAGTTTGCCAAAGGCCATGCGAATGGTGGCGCGGTGGCCGGGTCGCCTATCTCCCTCTAATATGGTTGAGACTGGTGATGGCTGACCTCTGCGTTACGCTCGTGAACGGGTGCCGTCCGTGTGTCTGGCCGCAGCATTGGTGTTTTATTACCTTTTAAGGATATTAAATGATGTATGACTTTGCAAGTATTTATTGCACTCATGGATCTTGAGATTCTTGGTATACGAACACTCATACCTAATTTGTATTAGCTTTAAGTTGATTTGAGAAAAGATGGTCAGAGTGGAGTTTTTTTTCGCTGCCTTTTTCTCCACTACAGACGGCCCTAAGGCAGCGGCTAACATTTTACATAACTGTATGTACATTGACTGTACTGTATGTACTTTGATAATGAATCGCTGAATGTGTTGCTAAGCACAAATCTCGAGAACAGCTGAACCGATTTCGCTAATTCTTTTTTTAAAATATTCCTAGAAGTACGAGGACGGTTCTTACGGAGAGCAAAATTTAAAAAATTTGCCTAAAAAAGGGGAAGGTTTAAATGGCGAGAAAATATGGAAAAAAACGAAAACTTTGGCGGTATGAAGTTTGCCGGGACAGCTAGCTTAAGATCATTTCTTTTCATGACTCGTACTCTTAGAACGCCCTGTTGATGTTGTGTAGAATGTTTTTCGACTTTTTTAATCTAGTAATTACAAAGTATTATAACATAACATTTACATACAGGCACATACAATGCTTCTGGCCCCACACTAGGATACCCTGTTTCGTGGGACCCAGAAACAGCGACGTCACAAACATGTAAACATCCAGGACCTGGGTCTCTCTTTTGTCCCCAGCCGGAATTCGAACCCGGGACCTCTGGCACGGTAGGCAGATGAGCTAACCACTGCGCCACAGAGGTCGTCAATTATAATTATGTCAAAGTGCTGTAATAAAAGTACGACACGACACATGCCCTTCTAAATAACCACCCGTTGAAATGTGTCTGCGGCAGTAATTGCCAAAGTTGTAATGACTAAGGTTCATGTTTTTTTCCACCATTCAATTTAAACTTCTGAATATGAAGTGCGAGTGAAAAACCGGTTTTGTTGATGAAATAGACCTGTAGGATATCTAGAAACAGTATTCAGACTTTTTATACTGAACAGAGAAATACAGGGCGTGGATTTGTACAGTTTCGTCCGACTCAGGGGTGGTTATTTACATGATACTGAGTGAAAATCACCTAAAATCGTCGGTTTTGCGGCGCCCGCAAAACCCCCGCCGGACCCTTCAAGTGCAAACGATGGAAGCTAAGCCATTAACTTTATGATTTTTAGGCGATTTTTACTTAAAAAAAAATTATTTTATTTTATCATGTAAATAACCGCCTCTGAGTCGGACGAAACTATACAAATCAACACCCTGTATAAGCGTAACATAGAAATAAATATTTTGCTTTTGACGAACCCTGCGGCGCAGCACTTAGCGTATCTGGCTACCATACAAGAGGTACTTCCATAGAGATTCTTCCACCAAATAGGGGATGTATTAGCATAGGGCAAAATAAAAAGTACCCGGAACCGACGTGCGTGCATGCAACGACTAATGAATGTCGATGAAGCGAAAGTGATTTGTCTAGGTCGTGGCAGGTGGCAGTCCCTGTCTCTGCCTACCCCCTCTGGGTACCGGCGGGAGCTTATGTATTTATGTAAAAAAACGTGTATTTCGACACTCGAGGGATTAAAAATTCACAGCTTCTCGTTGTCCTGGAACTATGAAGTTTGGCAAGTAATATCGTGTTATACCTAATTGCTACAAATAAAGGGAAAAACCTGAAACTATACATTCTTAGAACTATCTAGACAGCTTACCCAAACATTTGGCAAGTTATATCGTGATATACTACAAATGTTGGGAAAAACTGAAAATGATACATTTTAAATTGAATAATAAAAAAATTAAATTTAGGAAGAGTTCGGAAAAACACTGCCAGTACGGAACCCTCTGGGGATGATCCCGAACCGGTCTTTCCCGGTTTTGAAACGTGCGGCCATTTGACCCCATGTTTAGTAACCCCTAGTGGGTTCCATCTCGAAAGTGCTATCATATTTCTCATAATGACCCTCCAGCGAACGGTCAATGCGACCATTCCACTCCGCATAAAAGAGGTTATGACCGCACACTCCGCTGAAGGTTCGATCCAGCGATAGTTTCAGCAAAATGAACCCTGTGCCTTGTATGAATAAGCGCCACTTCAAAGTTATATTCAGAGGACTTAAGATTGAGGTGGAAGTGCACAGAAAATAATAGGCTATTTGACAGTGTGAAAAAACAGTATTATTTATACGTATTCGTATAAATTTTAAGTCTTAAAACCGCTTTGAGGTATTTTAACTACAACAATAATTTTAATTCGTAAAAAAACACAAGATACAATTTGATAATTATGTATCTGCAGCCATTGTATCGCAAACGGCCTGGATTGGCCGATTCTATGATGACGTCACATGTCAGTAAAAATGGCGTCTATCATTTATTCTTTCTTACGTTCATTGGTTGGTTTTCTGGGATTGGACGTCACAATGCCTGAGCGACGCCATATTGCCCAAGACAGCGATTTGGCGGCTTATTTGAAAAGTAAATTTTCGTTTGCGTTTTTGAAGAAATACACGAAAGAATTTAAAATTACCACTTCCTGAGAACTCCATAAACACCAAAACACAATATGAGATGGCTTTCAGAAATCGGTCAAATAGCTTATCCTTCCTACAGCGTTAGCAAAAAGGTCCGCTGAAACTTAAAAGAGAGGGCGAAACTTGTTCTATTCATCAATACGAACAATTCTTCTCATTCTAGTCTTCCTAGAATGAGACTAGACCTGAGATTTCCGCACTGATCCTCATAGTTTCTAGGCCTCTAAAGGGACCATGTTTTGCTGCAATATGTGGCTGAACTTTCAGCAAATCATTTTCCGGCCATCACAAAAATGTTTTATTGCAACTGATGGCCGAGCAATCTATGGCTGGGCCATGTGTTGCAATATGTCTGCAATAATATGGCCTACAATGCAGACTCATAAAGACGAAGCTTCTAAACGGGCCATGTCTTACTGCAATTAGTGGCCGCACTATTGACAACTAAAAAAACTGTTGCATAAATATCGCTGCCTGAGTGATCTTAAATGATCACTAAGGTTAAGCAACATACGGCGCGTTCAGTCCATGGATGGGTCACCGTCTATAACTAACGCTAGTGGTATTATTCCGAGCGGTTCCGTGCTTCGCAAGGCACGTTAAGCAGTTGGCGCCGGCTGCCGTCGATAGATGGCAGTCATTAAGCCAAGTCAGAGGCCTTAGGGCGGCTTGAAAACTTCTGACAGTAAGACCAGCCACTAGTCTTACAAGCCTCCACCAATCCGGACTTGGCCCCCGTGGTGGAGTATGGCCTATACCTTCCTCAGGTAAGAGACCCGTGCCCCTCGGTGGGGACATAATGGGTGAACAATCTACTATTAATTACACTTTTCACGATCATAAAGCAATTGATTAGAAGTTCTTTAGGTCAAACTCTGTACAGTTAATTAGGCCTGATCTTAATGGTATAACATAACATAACATTTACATCTACATACAGGAACATACATTGCTTCTAGCCCCACACTAGCATACTCTGTGTCGTGGGAAAGAGAAACAGCGACGTCACAAACATGTAAACATCCAAGACCTGGGTTTTTTTTTGTCCCCAGCCGGGATTCGAACCCGGGACCTCTCGCATGGTAAGCAGATGCTCTAACCACTGCGCCACAGAGGTTGTCAAATTGAGGTAAGCAAAATACTTTTCCGTGTCAGAAAACTTATCCGTGGCGAAATCTTATTTTTCGACGACCTTTGCTGTATGATCGATACCAGCCTTCCCTACACCTGTAACGCCATATTTCAGTTCCGCCTTTCCTCTTAGAGCCGTCGCAAACAGGGCCTCGGATCCTCGATAAAAAGATAATAAAAACGTTAATATTTGCCAAATAAGCGTATTTCAATCTAATAGCTGCGTTACAGTACACACAGCAGACATGATCCGTTCACTTCACATTTTCCAGGCTGTAGTTGAAAACCAAATCTGTTCCACCGAGCAGATAATAACGTTGGGATACGGCCATTTTGTTCTTTTCTTTTCTTTCTTCTTTCATTTTGTATGTTTTTCTGTTTCTGGAATGGTCCTGTTTTTAAGTGCAAGACGTAATCTGTCATCCTACATGTCATCATCTTCATCATCATCATCAGCCCACCGCTGCCCACTGCTGGGTACAGGCCTTTTCCCCCATTTCCAATGCCATTTCACACGGTCTCTCGCCATTCGCATCCACGGACCTTCCGCCGACTCAACATCGTCCGACCATCGGGCCGCAGGTCTGCCCACTGACCGTGGTCCAGGACCTAGATTCTGTTAATGTATTGTAATATAATGGCAACTGCATGAACATGGCGATTCAGTTTCACTGCCGCTTTAAAACTACGCGCACACGAGTATCAATCATTCTAGGCGTCAGTGGTATGAAAAAATACGTCACGTGACCCGGCCATATATCTGTCATCATACTATAATGTACTAACAGAATCGAGACCCTGTTCTCGGCCACCACTCTTTGATTGCCTTGGTCCATCTGCCGTCTTTCGTCTTCTTTGCTATAGTAGACGTATATGGAAGAATACTTCGGAACGCCTTGCGTATTATTCCAATAATTTCTGCTAAGTTTCGTGGAGCAATCGTTCGTAAAGGACCTGCGGGTATAATTTCTACCTCAGTGGTTATATGGGACAGCTCAAGGGCGTCGTACAATAATGCGTGTTCGCTTGAGAAAATTAGGCAGAGGGTGAGTTAAGACGGATTCACACGGTCCGCGATATCGCAGACCAGCTCGCACGAAACACCGTGGGAAGGGTCTCGGTCCGCGGTAGCACAGACGTCTGTGGCGGTGCACCGGTATTCGACGCGAAGCGGTAACTTTAAAGCCCACCATTCACTTCCGTCATCGCCCACACACTACACGAGCGCCGCGCCGAGCCGCGAGCCACACACCGAACCGAGAACCAACACATTCACACGCAGATTTGTCTGCGGACTTGTCGCCAGCGACAAATCCGGCGGATGGGCGCGCCTGTGAAGGTAGCCTTAAAGCTGGCCGCACACGCACGGTTTCCTGATCAGGTTTCCTGATCAGGAATTCCGATACGGAATTCCGTGAGTGTAGCGCATACATCCGGTTTTTCTCATTAGGTTTTTTTCTTGCCAGTATTTAGAGTGACATCTTCGTGAACACACGTTTGGACATGGATGACGAAACATTGATTGCCATTTCACTTTTACTAGTGCTATGTAAGAAAAGGTGGAATCGTCGTTATTGGGGTACACCGTACCGTACACAATTGAACACTCAAAGAATTAAAGAGAGTCAATTCCATCTCAAAAGAGCACAACTAAGAGCTCACCCAAAAAAATTTCAAAATTTTACAGGATGTCAATTAAATACTTTGATGAACTTCATAGTAGCATTCGACACAAAATAAAAAAGAAAAATACATGCATGAGATTATGTTTGGACACGGAAGAGAAATCGGCCATAACATGATTTTTCAACCGCTAATATTAGATTTTCTGGTTCGCTCATTTTTAACGGAGTTTCATACAAAACCCGTCCACTCAGCACGGCGCTCGCGCGGTTCTGAACGAAAATTTCCGTTCGTGTGCGGTAGGTAATACAAAATATATAGACACGCTGCGTTCGGGATGACGTCATCAGGTTTTTTCCCGTTCTGCCAACCCGAACGCGCGGCTTTCAATTCTCAATGACATTCGGTTATTTTTCCGTCCGGAAATTGTCAGAGCGTGTGCACCTTGTTGAATATTTATATGAAAGACGTGCATTCGGGTTTCCGAATCTGAGTTCCCGATCAGGAAACCGAATCAGGAAACCGTGCGTGTGCGGCCAGCTTAAAGGTGCGCGACGCGATCCGAGCGCGTACGACGCGGTCCGGATTTTTTTACAAATAACGTTCAAAATACAAGCATTCATGGTTAATTAATAAATCAGTTTATTCATTACGTTAATTTTATACGCCAAAAAGTAGGATAGCGGCCGATTTCTGAATTGAGAATTTACACTAAGTAAATACTTATTTATTTATTTTTTTATTTCTTTATTTCTTTGCAGCTTACTTACTTATTTATTTCTTTATGTGACGTTCTGTCTCGAACTTTTCTAAAGAAATTTGCTGAGACAGCCTTACATATGTATTTACTTAGTGTAAATTCTCAATTCAGAAATCGGCCTATAAGTTCAAGATATTGAGATATTGTCAATAACGCTTTCTCAAGTGTTTTCTGAAAATACCACGTGCGTTATGGGCTAGTACGAATACTCTGCGGCAGAGCATAATATTGTGTTACAGACAAACGTTATCCATTTTTAGCAGTCAAACATGTTGACCCGATTCCTGACTTGAACAACCCTCTAACGATTTTATTGCAAAAGTTTCAGCCCGACAGCGATGGCTCTCCGTTGAGGCAAGTACCGGCCGTGCGCACGATACAAATTCTGTGGTCATGAATGGAGAAATAGCTGCCAAGTGGTGTTTCTGTAGAAATAATAACAATAATAAAATAAAAAAAACTCACGCCCGTTATCCCCGAAGGGGTAGGCAGAGGCACCAGTCTCTAAAACTGGACCCACGTTTTGCCGAGTTTATTAGGTCCCAAACGTGACAAGTGGCAAGCCGGTCGCCGTTATCCGGGCACAAATTATCAGCGAATGGTGTTGCTGTACAAACAAATGTACGTAACTAAAAGTCATTGGTTCATTTCTGTAGAAATTTCTTTTAAAAATCAAGAATTATTATTTTTTACTATACTCAATGAGCTCTTTTCTAAATAAATCTGACGAGACAGCACTACAGTTAAGTAATTACTTAGCGAAATCATAGAATATATAATAGTCCAGGTACAGAAGAATCACTCGGCAAAATCAATTAAAGAAAAAGGGACTCTAGCAGCGACTCTATAGCTGGTATTACTGTCAGAAGTTTTCAAGCCGCCCTAAGGCCTCTGACTTGGCTTAACGACTGCCATAATAACATCCGAAATAATGTTATTGCCTAAGTGAGCATATTGCCGGAATATAATGGGAATATGACGTCTAGATAGTATCCGAATGCACTTCGGAGACACCTGGGGGAGGTTTACTAATTGGATAGTTGTTCAATGGAACGGTATTAGCACGGTAATCGTTGCTGCGAACACTAGTCTACTGACCATCGCATTTCAATTGTATAACCCCAGCAATTTAACTTGGCAACTCGCGCGTTTTACACGACCTTCGCGCGAGGTGCCGATTTCATTTGGACGGGTACTGAAATTGCGGTGCAAAAGTAGTATTGTAGTGTTACTTTGCTCTCTGAGTATGCTTTTAAGAGACTCTAGGGTTTCCGCTTAATTATGCTTAATTAATTACGCGTTCATGTTTTCTTGATCGCTAAGTCCAAAGTCAAACGAGCTTCGGATCTGATAACTTTTTATTTTTAAGGCAAAATAATACACACACACATACACACACACACACACACACACACACACACACACACACACACACCCTCACACACAAACACACACACACACACACACACACACATACACACACACGCGCGCACGCACACACAATTTGACTTGTCTTACCAACTTGACTCAAGTCTGAGTAATAATGGTTGGTTTTAATTTCTACTTAAAATTATGTCAACAAAATGCCTTCTCGCATTCCCGAGAAAAGTGGTATTGACAAACAGACGGACGGACCTATAAGCACCCTTATAGGATCCCGTTTTTCTATTAGATACGGAAGAGGTACGGATCCTGGAAAATTAAGTCAAATTAGACTAAACAACACAGCACCAGGCTTCAAGTAAAGTCAACAGAAACTCGACTTATTTTATCATAATACCTTTGTTATCCCCAGGAGTATCCTTTTGCAGCCTCGTTTACTCTGGACAAGTAATAGCGAGTTTGCGAGATTCCGCAATCAAACCCGACAAGAGCGAGTTGGGCTGCCCTCCGAGGGTTACGTACCTACTCACAGATTTTTCTGAACTTTGAAAAGCAAAGACAATTTTTTCAATGATTTAACTACAAATGAACACATTTTAAATTTTTCCCAAATTTATAGTATAAGACCGAAGACTTACTTGCAAAATTTTATAGTTCTAGGTCAACAGGCCTGAATTCATGGGCTACTTAGCCTATGAAGTTTTATTCCCTTGATGGAAGAAATATGGAATCTCTTAAAAATGCACGAGTTGATATACGAAGGTACATTTAGAGATTCTAATTTTGAAATATGAACTGTTTGCTTAATGCTTAATGCCTTACGTCCTTCGTAAATATTGTCACTGTATTTAATATAAGTACCAAATAAAGATTTTCTACTTCATTTTATTTTATTCTGTCTAATTTATAACATCCCCAAGCTACTTCTTCATAGCAGAAAGAAAAAAGAATTATTTAAAAAATAAGATTTAGTTTCGACAGTGTAAACGAGTCATAAATCATAGGGATTAAAATAATTTTACTCAGATATTGTTTTAGGTCTTTCCGCTCTTTACTCCTAATACAAAAGCAAGTTTATTTTTAATTTGCAAAATTTAATACAATCCATTTCACTGTGACAAAGTCTTACAATTCTACCGTAAAACATTTGTCCAAACTTTGTGCCGGAGGTAAATCCTACAAATTGACGATCATTTTTCAGTTATACGTCTTATAATTTAATATTGTAACAACTTTGTTTTATACATCAATCAAAATAAATGCTTCAACGTTAAGGATTTACACTCTCTTTCCCTTATTTAATTTTTTATTTTGTTTTAAATAAACAAACAACAAACAAATAGGCAGATACATTGCTTCTGGCCCCACACTGGGCACCAGAAACAGCGACGTCACAAACATTTAAACATCCAAGACCTGTGATTTTTTTTCCAGCCGGGATTTGAACCCGGGACCTCTCGCATGGTAGTCAGATGTACTAACCACTGCGCCACAGAGGTCGTCACATACTATGTACAAATATACTATGTAGCCATTGCCTCCAGGCCGCATTTGTAGCTTATCATCCTCAACCCATTAAGCCCCCACCGAAGGCCACGGGTCTCTTCCCTGAGGAAGGTATAGGGCATCATACTCCACCACGGGGCCTAGTCGGGACTGGTAGAGGCTTGTACGACTAGTGGCTGGTTTTACTGTCAGAAGTTTTCAAGCCGCTCTAAGCCTTCTGACTTTGCTTAACGACTGCCATCTATCGACAGCAGCCGGCACCAACTGCTTAACGTGCCTTGCGAAGCACGGAATCGCTCGGAAAAATGCCACTAGCGTTAGTCATAGACGGTCACCCTTCACCCAGAACGCGCCCTATGTGGCTTAGCCTTCGTGATCGTTTAAGATCAGGCAGCCGGGGCCACTAGCGATTCAGTATACAGGGTGAATACTACAGTTATTACTTCTTCTTCTTCTTCTTGGGTCCTTTAACTCCTAGGGGAGCATAGGGCCTTAACCACAGATTTCCACGTCTGACGGTCGGGTCGTTTGCAGCAGCTTCCAATTCAGGCCAGCTAGTGCCGATCGACTTGTCCTCTTGGGCTATAGATCTTTTCCAGCAAGTCCTAAGCCATCGCCTCTTTCGGTTGCCTGTGGGCCGTGTGTGGCCTATCTATAATACATATCTACATAACGAATGTGTCGTCGGCAAAAATAAAATACAACGTTGTATGAGGACGCCTCTTACGTCCTCGTAATCTAAAGGCGTGTCTACGCTAGGCGAGCTGAGCACGAGCCAAGCACGAGCGGAGCCTTTCTCGGCTTCGTCGTTCGCGCGTCATGTGTGAACGTCTAAAGTCTAGGTTACGCAGTGCGAGCTGGCATGCAAGCTGACCTAATCAGTTACTGAGGCGCAGCTACTCGCATCGTGTGATCGCATCATACGAGTTACTATCATGTGCGAGTGAGTCGTCAGTTACTAGCGTCCGAGTTACTACAACATTTTTTGTTTTCACTCGCTACAAGGATCGGCTCGCACGCCGCTGTTTCGTCAACTCGCACGATTTTGCGAAATGACAGTAGCTCGTAAATACATCGGACGAAGTTTGTGAGTGCACTGGTGCAGTAGCTGTATACCTACTTCGACGTAAGCAAATTGCATTCGTGTGACCGAGCGAGGCGAGTCGAGCTACTATCATGTGAGTACATAGGCACAGTAGCTGTCTGTCAGTGTGACCTATCCATATCGAACCTATCGATCACTGTACTCGAACATAGTTCTCCCCAGTGTGCTTGCGACTCTTGGCGAATATAGACGATATTAGTATAGCAGCAGCCGCTGCTATTTAAGTCCATATTATGTGAGTGGTTGACCAAAAAGGGACCTCAAGGGAAAATAATTGATTTCTAGAAAATCGCGTTTGAAGTTTCGTTTATAGACAGGTTTTGACTCATAAAAAAATAACTATGGCACCTAAAAATATTCTGGTTAGACCAAAACAAAGCTAAAAAATAAAAATGCCAGAGATTAAAAAAATCAAATAAAAAAAATAACGGTTTCCAATCCCTCCAGGTCCCTTTTTGCTTAACCACTCACGTATTAATATTTAGCATGCAAAGACTAATGAAAGTCGATGATGCGAAATTGATTTTTCAGGATCGTTGCAACTGGCAGTCCCTGGGCTCTGTCAACCCCTTTGGGATACAGGCGCGAGCTTATGTACGTAGGTATGTAAAACACATTCTTGTCCTAGATAGACAGGCAGATGTCGTAGGCATGAAAAATCTTTCAAAAATTAATTAGATTTTGAAATTGTCACCTACTTGTACTCGTAATGTTCATTGCACGGTTTCTGTGTATTCTGAATAAACACACTTTTATTTTGATTTTTCTTGGGTGCCGTTTGTAACCGTTATTTAAGGAACACAAAAAATCGAGCCGCTCCGAAAATGAATCACATGACAAAGTTGCAGCTTAATTTCTGAACAGCGGCAGACCAACTCATTGAGCACTGAATGATGTATTATTTGTTATTGATGCACGGTGGACTTTTGTTCTTGTACGGCGAATTACAAAATGAACTACAGAAGTTTAAATCTATCATCCGAATGAGTTCTCTTAACTGTACAAAAATATGAGGCTGCGTGAGAGAATCGTGTCTGGAGTGAATTTTCAATTTTTTTTTACAGTGGCAATTGGCAACATAAAGACCTCCTGTACCTATGTGTATAACAGCTACGCCAGAAAATCCTAGCAATATTTTTTCTTCATAATATGATGGTGTTTGTGTGCTAACTACAGAAATAAAACAAACTATCGTACTTAATATTATAAACACAAAGGTTTGTAATGGATGGATGTTTAATAATATAGGTTACTAGCTTTTGCCCGCGACTCCGTCCGCGTGGACTTTAGTTCAAAATTTTGCAACCCCGTTCACTCACTCCCTTTAAGGGTTAAATTTAGAAAAACGGGGAAACACGTGTTCAATCAATTGTGTTGAAGAGTATTTATTTTAAGTTTCAAGAAAATTAGACAACATTCTTTGTACCTCCCATACAAATTTTGGCAACCCTTTTCGCCCACTTAGGGGCTGAATTTCGAAAAATCCGGTTTTATTCCTTGCCTACATTATATGCAGACCCTCTGTGCAAAATTTAAGCTTCCTAGGTCCAACGGCTTAGGCTGGGCGTTGATGAGTGAATGAATCAGTCAGTCAGAACTTTGAATTTTATATATATAGATACATCAGAATAACACATAGGCTACAATTTATAAAGATAATGTGTGAATTGTTCAAAATATGATGACAAGTGTCAAGTGTCAAGGAAAAAATCTACCATCTGCGAATTATTCTGGCGTGCGCTGCCAAAACCGCTGAAGTCACACATATGTAATGTATGATATGTTAGTTCTTTTCTACGCCACGCTAATATATGCTATTCAAAGTACCAATCCTGCGCAGACGAAGTTGCGGGCACCAGCTAGTATCTAATAATAACTTCCTCACCACACAATTACTTGAACACAGTGATAGAGCAGGGTATTCCTGGTTGGGTCCAAAACATCACAAATATGCAAACGTAACAGTTACTTTCCCTTTCCAACGACACCCGCGCCATCTTGTCAGCAGAAGAGTCACTCAATTCGGGGCCGACTAAGGCCGGTGACAGGACAAAAATCAAGTTGACAAAGTTGTGAAGAATTCGGCCGCGGGACCCCGAGCACGCCAAGTTTTCTAATAAAAACTCCAGTAATAGCGTCCCCGATGATCTGATCTAACGGAAGCCGGAAACAATCACTAACAGAAGGTAAGCCTGTACCGCATTCCACAAAACGACCATAGATAATCAGCCTGGTAACGCCCATGTAACAAGCCATGTAATATGCTGTGTAACGAGGTGCAATTCGCCTCGTTGCTTTGCATTATTTTTGGCCACTAACAATTCTAAATTAAACATTTGGATTAACATTTCGACACTTGCCGCAGCGGTCGGACGTAGCTGGGAGTCCAAATCACCCTCAGCTTCCAAACAAGGTGGACCTAAACGTCATTTGTACTTTTTATCACGACCCTAATTGCTCTATACTCCATCTCTATAACAATCATCACAAAATATTTAAAAGGCACATAATTACGTAAGTGTCCCTGCTTTTTTATACTCCAAATGTTATGTTATTTTTACTTTATAGACCTTACTTAAGACTTGTTTTATTTCCTTGTTCTCAGCATTTCAATGTTCTCAGGCGGCTTTCTTTTTCCTCATTCATCATCATCATCATCAACCCATTATGTCCCCACCGAGGGGCACGGGTCTCTTTCCTGAGAAATACTCCATACTCCACTGACACCGATACGCGGGCCAAGTCCGGATTGGTAGAGGCTTGTAAGACTAAACTTGTTAAAAAAAGTGAAAATTTAGAACAAGTTTAAATAGGCCACATCTCAAAAACCGTGCAATTTTTACTGAGGTCATACTAGGTTGGTTCGATGCCTTTTGGGCAGGTCTACCTCCGGTGTCACTGTGACGTGTCATTTTTGGGACACCCCGTATATATTTCCAAAACGACCATCAGTTAAACTTCTGCTCCGGATATTCCGGGCCCCAACCCGGACTCCCGGACACCGGGATTCCGGTAACCCGGGATGCCTCTATTATCTCCCGCAGCAAAATTAAACATTTCGCTAATTTGCACTCGGAACTTGGTGTTATTAAATCCAGCACGAAACGGACGAGCGACAAAAGTAACGCTTCCTGGCAGATATCGCTTTGGGGAATGTGATCGTCCATTGTTAATTTTCTGTACTTACATATTTAATAAACAAGTTGTAAAATGTTGTCCCAACAAAACATAGAAGTCAAGAAACGGTACCTGTTCTTGCCTCAAAAGCCAACGTTTAATTACACCTACTTATTGCAATATGATTATGTGCCGCGCGTGGAACTCTCATGGGATAAGCGTTGACTGAAAATCAGTTCTGAGGAGTATGCTGAGTCAGCTGCCATTACAGCGAAACAGTCAAAATAAGAATGTAGATGAGAGTTCGGAGTAGGAGTATGAGATACCTACTGGGAAAAAAGTCCCAGAATGTGACAGTGTAAAATGGCGTGACATACCGGGAACAAAAGGGCTAAATCAGACAACTCCATACAGTGGCGTTATTGCACACCAGGACCCGCTGCGTAGTTTCGATAGCTGTTGTTGCGACAAAAGTGGTTGCGATTTTTTTTCCACTGCCTCACAGGTTCGAAAGCTCTCTCTCTCGACTCGAATGATGTACTCGCGAAATACGGTGTTTCGAAAAACATTGTCACTGCTTCATACGCTCGAATGCTTGTCATTTCGATTAATTCAGTCTTAATGTGTGTAAAAGAAATTCAAGTACTAATTATTGTTACTACCAGCAATAGGGTAGTTTCCAGGGTCAAAATAATTAAATTCTATTTAGTCCGTATTTTAGATTATAAAAAAATATTAGACACGTATTTTTTCTTTTTTCGATTAAACAAAAAATAACAAAGATATAGCCCATTAAAGTTACGTGTGACGTCACTCCGTGCTAAAAAATGCAGCACGACGTTACGTCACACGTAACTTTAATGGGCCTTATCTTTGTCATTTTTGGTCTAATTTACAAATAAAAAATACGTGTCCCTTATTTTTGAATAATCTAAAAGACGGACTAATTATATTTTTAGGGCCACTAGCCCATTCGAGTCCGAGCTTTCGAACCTATGAAGCAGTGGAAAAAAATCGCAACAACGTTTATCGCAACAACAGCTATCGAACAATATTTTTATCAATTTACTATCGTAGAGCGGCGGTACCCGAAACCGGCGGGGGCGCACGCAACGACTAATGAATATCGATGAAGCGACAGTGATTTGTCATGCAGGATCGTGGCATGTGGCAGTCTCTGGTCTTTGCCTACCCCTCTGGGATACAGGGGTGAGCTTATGTAAGTATGTGTATTTAATTGCTCACTACAGTCTGTTAGCTTTTAGAATATACCTCATGCTCTAGAGCAGGCTTCGGTTTTCGCCGAAAGCACACGAGTTTAATACTACTTCCTGCTCCCTGCTCCATATTGTCTATTCATACCTGCTGCCTAAAGATATAAATAGCAATACAAATAAACCTTACCTTATCGGTTTTATGCGATAGTAGCCGAGGTATATTCTAAAAGCTAACAGAGTATAATGTAACGGTGACTTTAAAACCATACCGATTTCAGCATGTAAAAATGATAAAATGTATTCACAGGCCGTTTGCGTATATCTTCGGAACACCAAACTGAGACGCGCTGTAAGCCATGCCATCTATATAAACCATGCCATCATCAGGAGGCGACCAAAAAGCTCTTTCGGACGAACAGCCCTCTTCATACAAAATAACCGCTTTTGTTCCTTACTCAATGCCTTCAGTAAAGCCTTTTAACACCCTAACGCTCCCAAGCTTACACGCCAAATTGCTCCTTATTCTAGAGCGAATTTGAAACCAGTTTTCCCGGACAGAACTGGTGAGTTAGGTGATAGAATGCCGCAGAGATTTAGCGAAAGGATATCTCAAGTTGAGTACTGGAAGAGTGTCTATTGATTTTTACTTGCTTTGCCGCTTCTTATTCATTGGATTTTTCGCGGGAAATATATAGCCCGGTTCAGTTTACGGCCACGGCTGGTCGTTTGTCATTTAGAAAGTAACTTGGAGACTTCTGTCTTTTATCAGACGGTAGGTTGCTGCGAAGGGACGTTTAGAATGAGTTGGGCTTATACCCCATTCCTCGAAACGAGCACCCATAGAAAATCGTCGACGTACGTAACCCATCGGTTAACTCGCGGGATCTTCAATAGCCACTGCCCTACTCTAAGGACCGATTTAATTGAGAATTTACAATAACTAAATCGTTCTGTCACGCTCTTTTCTAAAGAAATTTGACGAAAGAGCACTACAGTTAATTACAGTCTGTTAGCTTTTAGAGTACACCTCGGCTACTATCGGATAGAATCGATTATATTGCAATAAGGTAAGGTTTTTTAATAATTATAATACCTAGTCTTGCCATAAATACTGTAACAAACAAAAAATTTTTTTTTTCTTTTGCAAATAACATTTATTACTTTTTACAGTCTGTTAGTTTAATACATAAATATAAAGCAATTTAAAATATAAAAAGCTTATTCGAAGTGGTTGCCATTGGCTGCAATACAGTCCTTTAAACGTTGAGGCCAGATATCAATAGAAGCACGCACTCTTTCCATGGGAAAATTCTTCACTGCCAATCGTATGGATTGTTTTAGGGCCTCCAAATTATCATGGCGCTTAGAGCAAGCCGTACTCTCTAAAACGGACCATAAATCATAATCCAGCGGATTAAGATCGGGACTAGACGACGGCTCTGATGAAGTCCGAAACGTTCGTTTCCAACCAGGATTGCGTAGACCGAGCTTTATGACCCGGCGCCGAGTCTTGCTGGAAGGACCATTCTTGGTTATTGAACATGGTGTTGTTAAGGGGCTTCACTACCTTTTCAAGAATGGTATCTTGATACACTTGCGCCGATGTTTTGATACCTTTTTCACAAAAGTATGGCTCAGTCACTCCTTCATAGCTAACACCCCACCAAACCATCACTGAAGTCGGATAATGCCCACGTTGCACTCTGTCGACTAATTGGGAAGCTTTCTTAGAGCTGTGAGCATAAATACGGTCATTTTGTATGTTAAAATGTTGCTCAATTGTAAAAAAATTCTCATCCGTAAACAAAATTTTTCTATGACCTACCTTTGCGTACCGCTTCAGTAGTTGTTTCGACTTTACCACCCTATTCTTTTTTAAATGATCAGTTAAGAAATGACCAGTATGTCTCTTATAGGCTGCAAGTCCTAAGTCATCTTTTAAAATACGCGACATGGTTCTAGGTGCTATCTTCATCTCCCGAGATAAAATCTTTTGCTTTCGGACAGGATTTCTTCGAATTCTTTCCCTTACTGCTTTGACCACCTTTTTCGTACGAACACTACGTGGACGGCCAGATCTTTTTCTGTCACAGACAGAGGAGGTCTCATTGTACCTATCAATAGCCCGGTACACAAACATTTTACTAATATCAAGCGTATGGAGAGTTTTGAAAATTGCATTTGGCTCCATACCTACTTTGTGTAAGGCAATCACAGCGATTCGGTTCTCTTTATCACCCCACTCCATTTTAATATCGCAAAATATTGTACAATATATTGGCGCCAAAATGAGAAAACACAATGAACAATCATATAAAAATGACAGATTCCAAATTCAAATGTAATATTTTGTTTATTTTTAATTGTAACAGTATTTATGGCCAGACTAAGTATAATCTGTTTTGTAAATAAGGCTAGACTATTTTATACTTTTAGACATAATTAAATTTTTGCATACCTGGATAGGTGATGTGTAGATCAATATTTATTATTCTGACCACCAATTGTACGACATTTCAGGCAAATAAACTATTTCATTTCACTTCATTTTTTTTTTTTTGTATTGTTATTTATAACCTTACATAACTGTTCAAAATAGTGAAGAAAAGTTTTATACAGAGCAGGAGCATGGCAGCTACAGAGCAGGCACACACTCTTGTGCTTTCCGCGAAAACCGAAGCCTACTCTAGAGCCCGAGGTATATTCTAAAAGCTAACAGACTAGTAATTACTTAGCGAAATACTTAATTCAGAAACTGGCCCTGTGGACCGATTTCTGAATTGAGAACGTTCACTAAGTAAATAGTTAACTGTAGTGCTGTCTCGTTAAGTTTCTCATAAAAGAGCGTGACAGAACTTTGCTTAAGTATTTACTCAGTGAACATTCTCAACTCAGAAGCCGGCCCTATGAATCAGACCGTCTCCGCTTATCGTTTCGCTAATCTTTAGCCGAGCGCAATCACCAATGACATGCAAATATTTGGTTCTCTAGGAGTTCAAATCGTGGAACAAAGTATAGGAAATGCAATCGACGACCTCTGTGGCGTAGCGGTTAGCACATCTGCTTACCATGCGAGAGGTCCCGGGTTCGATCCCCGGCTAGAGAAAAAAAAAACTCCAGGTCTTCGATGTTTACATGTTTGTGACGTCGCTGTTTCTGGTGCCCACGACACAGGGTATCCTAGTGTAGGGCCAGAAGCAATGTATGTGCCTGTGTGTAAATGATTATGTGTAAATGTTTATGTTTATGTATTTGAACAAAGTCTATAAATCATCTGCTGGCTCTATTCACTAAGCTAACACTCCCTCGCCCGCGCGAGTCATATGAACTCATTCATCGTAGCACCTGTACCGATTACTAGTCGTCAGAAGCAACATTTTGACACCCGCGGCCACGGAAACAAAAGCACCTACAAAGAGCAAACATTTCACTCTAAGGCCGGCCGCATATATTCCCTTATTTTCTCATAGTGTGTACGTAGTGTGTAGTGTAGATATATTATGTATTCTAAGTGATATTTCGGCTCATTGTATTTTAGTATATTATAAAATATCTTATTTTAAACTTACACATATATCGCACCCCTAGATGAAAACCCCACTAAGTCGAAATAATATGTGAAAGTTTAGTTAGCTACTTTTTCGACTTCCTGGCTTTATACCGGACCGGACAATAATTATATTAACTCCCATAACGTCTCCTTCAAGTTGAAAGTATCGTTATGGGAGTTATATTACGAGTATTCACATATTCTTTCGACTTAGTGGGATTTTCATTTAGGGGTGCGATATGTAAGTTTATTTAATGCACCTTATGGTATGTTTTATATTTATTTAATTACTTTTGCACGCCTACCAACCCTTTCCTTTATCTCCTGCGGTTGACTGGTAGAAAATGCCTATAGCATTAAGTCCGCCGCATTGTACTATATTTTTATTATAAATGTACCTAAGTGCAATAAAGGTATTATTTATAATAATAATAATAATAATAACATATAAGTTTTCTGTATTCGATCCTCGAATGCTTCAAATTTATGTAAAACGCATACATACGTTTTGGTTTCCGCAGGGAAAATCTTGCGCACTTACGTTTCGAATGTCAGCCGGCGCGTTGCTAGGAATATCCGCACTGTTAGCTATTTTATTTTATTTTATTTGTGTAAACAAACAATTGTACAATAAGTGGTTACAACAGCATTAAGTAACAATAAAGTATTTTCAGTAATTGTACAACCAGCGACGCTTACCACGAATTGGACAAAAATAAAAGAAAGGCTTCAGAGAGGGGTCATTTCTGAATGGTTACTTGGTTAAATAAAACCAATAAGACGAACACGTGACAAGATGTCAATCGCATAAATTTTCAATAATAAAACTAAACGAAAGAATTCTAACCTCAAATAATGGCAATTTAAAATTATATAATTACTAGTTGAGCCCGCGAACGTTGTTTCGCCATATAATTTTTTTTCTCACTTAGGGCTATGAAACATAGATAACAACCTATTCTCAGACCTGCCGATTGTATATATAAAATTTCATCGAAATCGGCCAAGCCGTTTTGGAGGAGTGTGCGCACTAATATTGAGACACGAGAATTTTATACCTATACTAGCTGACCCGGCAAACGTTGTTATGCCAAATAGGGGTATGAAAAATAGATAACAAGCTTATATCAGACCTACCGATTGTACATATAAAATTTCATCGAAATCGACCAAGCCGTTTCGGAGGAGTTTGCGCACTAACATTGAGTCAAGAGAATTTTTATTATTAGATTAGAAGATTAGCTATACCGAATGAAGAAAAAACATCAGTTTTCCCACTCCGCACTGGGAAAACGAAAACTGAAAACGAATGTATGCGGCCAGCCTAACGCGCGACAAACGTCTGGAGCTCGAGAAATTCGAGAAAGAGCGAACATCAAAGAGGAACACTTATTTGACAAGTTTCCGAAACCCGAACAACAGTTATCAAACCCTGAAGAAACGGTCAGTTCCCTACGTGATTCGTAATTTGATCCTTTTTTTAACATCAACATAAAAAATACATACATTGCTTCTGACCCCACACAAAGATACCCTGTGTTGTGAGAACTAGAAACAGCGACATCACAGACATGTAAGACATACAGAAATTTGTTTGTCCCCAGCCGGGGTTCGACCCTGGGCCTTGCGTATAGTAGCAGATGCGCTAACCACTGTGCCACAGAGGTTGTTTTAGGTGTTAAATTTATATTCATTTATTTATTGAATTGTCATGTGTCATTTAACATTTTTTTTTATTTTGTAAATTTGAGAGTCAGTACACCCTGTAAGGACTCAGAAGGCGAGGAGAAGCTTTTGTTTATTTAGTTAAGTTTTATAGGCAAATCAATATTACCGACATAAAATGTTAACACATTAGCTGAGCACTCTCTAATCAACAAAAAGGTTAGACGCAGTCTAAAAAAAGATTGTAAGATTGTAAATAATATTAAAGTTGTGTAAGATTGCGTTTTGGTAATAAACTGTTTCAATTCCATTCTATTCTAAAATAATAACGAAGATGTCCTGCGGGGTGACATTTTTTTTTTGTGTGAAAGCACAAATTAAGAATCAAAATGCGCCGGCCCAACCCAGAACAGGGCGGGCACGCGAAAGGAAAATTTTCGCAAAAAGAACACCTTATTTTTTCCGTTTCCTCATTTCGCCGGCAAACAACTGCAAAGTACCGCCACTTGTGTTTTTTCGCGTTATTTCCACTTCTTTTTGGGATTCCTTACACGAAGCAAAACACTTCGGCTATCTACAGCTCTTTATTCATATTTAACATAACATAACATTTACATACAGGCACATACATTGCTTCTGGCCCCACACTAGGATACCCTGTGTCGTGGGTACCAGAAACAACGACGTCACAAACATGTAAACGTCCAAGACCTGAGTTTTTTTTTCTCCCCAGCTGGGATTCGAACCCGGGACCTCTCGCATGGTAAGTAGATGCGCTAACCACTGCGCCAACCATTGAAATTCACACAACGCCTTATCTAACTGTTAAAGAATCGCGGTGCTCCCATATCAAACGCTAGTAGTAGTAATGCTAGTAAGGGACACGCACTAGTCATAAGATTGTACATTCGGTTTAAATCTAACAATGGTATGTAAAAATTTTAATAAAATATTTTGTTCGAACTAGATTAAAAAAAGACCTATATCTCAAGCTTTTTAACGGCTAAGATTGACAGTAAAAGATCTAAATGTAGGTATGTGTACTACTTAGGTAGGAAACCAATAGTAATTCTTTAATCTGGTTATGCAATGAAGAGTAAAAAAAAATTGTAAATGCAATTATGTGTAGAATAAAGAGTATTCCATCTAGGTATCTATCTGAAGTGTTCGGATCTCTACCTATCGATCCAGTGCGATATACCTACAAGGTTTGTTTTCTTTTGTAAGCGCCTACTAATCTTAATGTCAAGACTTCCACTGGTTACCACCGCACAGATTTAAATCTAGTGTGGCTACCAACGTTAAACACGCATGTAATGTTTTTTTCTTTTTAATATTTTTTGTATTTATTTGTATTTTATTTACCTATTAAGAATGGTTTGTATTTGGGCCTTTTTACGGCCGATTTTTGAATTAAGAATATCGCTAAGTAACTACTCAACTATAGTGTCCCTTCAAATTTCTTTAGGATAGAGCGTGACAGCACATTACTTAAGTATTTACTTAGTGCAAATTCTCAATTCAGAAATCGGCCATATCCAATAAAAGTTAAGGAAACAGTGACCACATCAGAACCCTCCACACTTGCTCCAGCCTCGCACTTGGCCAGATTTCCCGTCTTTTGCCTGCTTTTTTCGGGGAGAGATTTCTAAACGCCCCGCCTTTGTAAGGCCTAAGCGCTCCTTTGTACTACTTTCATACCTCGCTCCAGTACAATAACCCGCGCGTGTGTGTAGAAGGTGTATACTGACACCACAAAAGCGGTGTAGACGTACAGTCAACGGCACGTCAAGCTTTTCATTCGTGCACTCTGACGTTTTCTCACACATAGTCTTTCGGTGTTATTTACAAAAACGTATTTGTACGTATACACATACATAAGCTCACGCCTGTATCCCAAAGGGGTAGGCAGAGACCAGGGACTGCCACCTGCCACGATCCCGACAAATCACTTTGGCTTCATCGATATTTATTAGTCGTTGCATGCACGTCGTAGAACGTTCTACAATAACTCTAGCTGACCCGGCAAACGTTGTTTCCCAATATATTTTTTTTACTTAGGGCTATGAAAAATAGATAACTACCTATTTTCAGGCCTACCGAATATACACATAAACATCAAAATCGGTCAAGCCGTTTCGGAGGAGTATGCGCACTAACACGGTGAGTGGTGACACGAGAATTTTATATATTAGATAGAGATAGATATTGTGAACTTCAGATACACTTACTTGATTTTTTGTCAGGGACGAGCAACCAACGACGCGAGCTCCGTCTGTGTTCATAAAGCTCTGCGAATCACAGCGAAATCAGGGTCGGATACTTGCAACAAAAGGTCAAGTTTATCCGGAACAAAGTTGATAGTGTCTTATAAAGTTTTAGTTCAAATATAACAACAATAATAATAACATTTACATATAGGCACATACATTGCTTCTGACCCCACACTAGGACCCTGTGTCGAGGGAACCAGAATCGGCGACGTCACAAACATGTAAACCTAGATTACCTACTATATTACTGCAGGTAAACATCCAATAGATAGAATATCGTTTATTGTAGGCACATCAGCAATGACACTTGGGATTTGACAATAACATATAGTATAATAGTATAGCCACCAATTGGGCGGCCTAATTACCAAAAGTAATTTCTTCCAGACAACCCTGAAGATGCCCTGAGCGTGGATCAATAATTGTGTAGATAAAGCGTAATTTGAGCCAAAAGCTACTATATCAATAAAGATTATATAGATGACAAAAATGTCCAAAATTATAGCCAGTTTTTTAACTAAAACGTTAGGGTTATTTATGCCAAGGACTACGCATGTACAGGCTTACCTATATCTGATAGAGAGGGTGGTGAATCATAACATAACATTTACACACATGCACATACATTGCTTCTGGCCCCACACTAGGATACCCTGTGTCGTGGGAACCAGAAACAGCGACGTCACAAACATGTAAACATCCAAGACCTGGGTTTCTTTTTTTTTTGTGCCAAGCCGGGATTCGAACCCGGGACCTCTCGCATGGTACGCAGATGCGCTAACCACTACGCCACAGAGGTCGTCATCATACAAATTAACTATGAATAGCTTTCCAAATATCTTGGTGCTCGACGATTTCGGCGTAGTTCATTGATCAGAGCTTACCCTAGGATAAACAGATAGATAGTGCCGTCAGATAGCGTTGGCATAAGCCAGCCTTAAAATGTAACATTTACACTATCATCATTAACCCTTTATGACCCCACCGAGGGGCACGGGTCTCTTCCCTGAGGAAGATATAGGCCATACTCTACCACGGGGGCCTAGTCCGGATTGGTCATACACGTTAATATCTACATTAATATTAAAAAGAGGAAAAGTTTGTAACTTTGTAGGTATGTAGCGGGTCATTATCAAAGTACTTTTTTTACATAGTCTCCATTACTGTGTCCCACTGCTGGGCAAAGGCCTCTCCCAGTTCAGTCCAGAGGTTTCAGTCCTGGGCCGCTCCGGCAGATATTGGTCGAGATCAACTCTCCACTTCTAGACTCTTCTACGCCGCTGTAGAATTCGATGTCTGTCTTGAGGCACACACTCGTTGTGACATGACATTACGACTGACATGACCAGCTCCATTTTTATTTCGCGGTCTGGACGCCCACGTCGATTACTCGGGTTTTGGTGCGTAGTATGGTATTTCGTGCACGGTCGGAAACACGCTTTTTATCCGCCACAGAATAGTTGCCTGCAGAAGCTCCATTTCAAATTGATATAAAACTCTTTATTCCTCCAATCATATACTGCACTTTTTGGGGACAAAATCGGTTGATGATGATGATGATGATATACTGCACTGACAGACTTAATTCAATTTAAATATCTGAAGAATTGACGAAAGAAAATGAAAATTAAAATGAAAAAAGGTCCCTGTTTTACACTACATTCTTATATTTAGGAGCGCTGCAATATTTGCAGCCTTCGGCCGTATTCCTGGGTAAGGAAGGCAATTCAATAACTTCCTAAAGTCTGTTTTTTTAATTCAATGCAAAAAAATAAAACAGTCACGTTGACATCTCAATACAATCCAATGTCTGAATGTTGCTAGTACGCAAAAACCAAATTGCCCCATTTTACTTCCAAGTAAAAATTGTTTGTGCTACGTAGGTGTTTTTTTTTTAGACTTTGCTCTTATGAGGAATTAAACTTTAATGCCTTTGATGTGATAAGGATTTTGGTCACATGAGTCTTCTATTCACAGTAAAAAAAAAACTTACCGAGTAAACCTATATTATATATTTTATAACGGTAGCACCGCGTCATTTTTTTTGCGTCGAATTAAAAAACGGACGGGCTACATCCATCTAAGTCATCTCTTTACCTAACTAATAGATATAGGCTACGGCCTGTAACGTATAATCAAACTACCAAAGATACGTCTTTGCTAGTCTAAAACTTAAGTAGAGTTGAGAAACGCTCCTTTTAGCAAACACGCGGTCGGTTCGGACACGGTCGACCCTCCTGACGCCCAAAATAGGGCCCTGCCTCACCGGGACGCCATGGCGACGCCAGCGACCGTATCCAAGCAGTTAATATTGAAATCTATGGTGCCTAACTCACTTGGCGACGGTCTGGCAACGTCGCCATTCAATACAAACTGCTTGATTACGTAGCTGGCGACGTCGCCATGGCGTCCTAGTGAGGCAGGGCGCTTACTGTGCTCCTTCGGCATGTGACAAAACTTAGGCCAAAGTAAGTACTCACCCAATTAAAAAAAATCTTTAACACGTACTTAGAATGGACCTCCAGAGTGAACATAGGCTATAGATTAACCAGTTGACCACGTGAACGAAGTCGCAAGCACTGCTGGTTACTTGATAAATCATCATCACCATCATCATTCAGCCACAAAAAGTCCACTGCTGGACAGAGGCCTCCTCCATGGATTTCCAAAAAGACCGGCCGGAAGCGGCTTGCATCCACCGTCTTCTCGCCACTTGGATGAGATCGTCTGTCCATCTTGTGGCTGGTCGTCCTACGCTGCGCTTGCCGATATGTGGTCTCCATTCGAGAACTTTTCGGAACTTGATAAATACCTTGTGTTTTTGCCAAGCACCAACTGGAAACTGGATCACCAAAGACCTTGAAAGAGAAGAGAAATTCTGTTAATTGATGTCGTGTCAAGCCTGGTACAGTCGGCAGCAGGTCAACTTTTACATGTTTGTTGAAAAGTTGATCGTAACATAAAGAGTAGATTAGATTGCACTAATATTCTTAAAGACCTCTCTGGCACAGCGGTTAGCGCATCTGCCTACCATGCGAGAGGTCCCGGGTTCGAATCCCGGCTCGGGACAACAAAATAAAAGCCCAGATGTTGGATGTTTACATGTTTGTGACGTTGCTGTTTCTGGTTCCAGAATGTTTCTGGCCAGAAGCAATGTATGTGCCTGTATGTTACTGTTTATGTTCTATATTTATCATAAGTGTCCACTTAATTAGAAACACTATTATTTTTTTATTGTTAAAAGATCTACAAAACAGCATTTTAGACACAGCATTATGTACAGTCACGAGCAATAATATACTATATACACTGTCACATTTTGTACAACGTACACGTTTTGTTTTATACTGCACATGTGTACGATAATTTTTCCTAAATTTGATAATCATTGGTAACATTTTTTAAGATTTTTATTGACATACCTTTATATTGTTTTTAATTATTATTTGTATCGAATGTATAATTGATTTAATTTAATAAATGATTTAATTTAAATTTTATTGGAATTTAATGTATTTTTACCTATTTTTAATTTTGCTTCTCATGTTTAATCTACTTGATTATGATTTAATTTAATTATTATTTATTATTTATATTACTTAGCTAGCGCAATAGGGTATCCTGTAATGATAGCTGTAAGTTATGGTAATAAATAAATAAATAAAATAAAACATAATTTAGGGCAAATTGTCGTACACTTCATTCTAGATTGTTTTAAGTTAAGATTTTGGAAAATGTGACAGTGAATATTATTATATATTATTGCTCGTTTCTGTACGATAAAATTATACAGGGTTACAGGGAAAGTCTGCTGCACCTACTACTAACAGCTTTAAAAAACTGCTCGGCAACGATTAGAATTAAATATTTTTTCTCTAAATATTTTTCACATTGAAGCTCTTAAAAAAAAATTTACGTATGGAACTTATTCTGCAAAATAATTTTAAAAACTTCTACGACTCTTTAACTATTCAAAAAGGTGTAACATTTAATAGGTACCTACATGCAATTTTAAAATAATGTTATTTGAGTAGGCTCTAGTGGTAGTACCGACATAACTGAACTTCGATACAAAAAAATCTTTTTACTTCCTGGCACCTTTAAACTATGTAAAAAGGTCAGATAGGCTTTTTTGTGCTCTGGAGACATGCTGTCTCAGGTGTTCAGGTACCTACCTATTTCAGTATTTCTTTTTTAGAGTATTCTATCTATCTATTATTTTTGTGTTAGTCTGCTCGTGTGATTCTTCCGTGGTAGATGTGTTAATACGTGCTCTGCAAATGATTTGCGTTTTAGAAACTTCTACGTCTCTTTAGGTTGCTATTACATCGAAAAAACGTTAGAGAAGTGTCACTTAAGATGGCAAACGGTAAATTTTTAGTTGAGGTAAATACGTGCTTCTTGATAATTTCCCGTAAAACGCGATTTATTTTGGATTTTTGTATTAATTCATCTTCATTCTGTGACTTGGCTTGGATTTTGAACTGATTCATCTTCGTTTTTAACATGGTTGCCTCTATTTCTAACACAAATTCTCATTCTTTTTTTTTAATTACTCTTCACTACAGAAGTTCGCAGGTTTCTCCTTATTTTCACAGCCGTTTCCGCAAATATTCTCTGTCTCAAAATTTCGACATTTTCAATTGGCGTCATTTTGTTTTAAATTATGCTTTTAATATGATCTCATACAGATAAATAAATACCAAAATCCAAACTAAGTCGCGTTTCACGGGAAATTATCAAAGAGCACGTATTTACCTCAACTAAAAATTTACCGTTGGTCATCTTAAGTGACACTTGGCTAACGTTTTTTCGATGTAATAGCAAGTGATATACGTTTTTTAATACCTAAAGAACTTTAAGACCAACACAAAAATAATAGATAGATAGAATATTCTAAAAACGAAATACTAAAATAGGTAGGTCCCTGAACACCTGAGATAGCATGTCTCCAGACCTTTTTGCATAGTTTAAAGGTGCCAGGAAGTAAAAAGATTTTTTTTTGTATCGAAGTTCAGTTATGTCGGTACTACCACTAGAGCCGACTCAAATAACATTATTTTAAAATTTCATGCAGATACCTATTAAATATTATACCTTTTTGAATAGTTAAAGAGTCGTAGAAGTTTTTAAAATTATTTGCAGAATAAGTTCCATACGTAATTTTTTTTTCAATTTGAAAAATATTTAGAGAAAAAATATTTAATTCTAACCGTTGCCGAGCAGTTTTTTAAAGCTGTTAGTAGTAGGTGCAGCTTTTGCTGATATTTTTTTATCAATTGACATGCCTTTTAACTAAATACATTTAAAAAAAACACTTTATGTGCTCTATTCTGAGAAAACATCCATCAAAAAGCCAAAAAAATTTGATATTTTTTTTAAATCTTTAACAGTCAATATCTCCATAACGGTTAATTTTCGGACCCTATATAATAGAATAAAATCCATCAGAAATGAACTAAATAATGTGTTTGGAAATGTTTATCTAAAATAGATGGGCGGCTTGAAAACTTCTGCTAGTAAGACCAGCAAGTAGTCTTACGAGCCTCCACCAATCCGGACTAGGCCCCCGTGGTGGAGTATGACCTTCCTCAGGGAAAAGACCCGTGCCCCTCGGTGATGACATAATGGGTTGATGATGATGATGCCCAGTGGTATGGGCATCTGACATCACAAAAAATATATGGCCAATAACATTCACGTTGCACGTCACGTGTGAAAATCACAAGTGAACAAACAAATATAATACCTCTAATTAGACGCGAGAAAAAGCATAAGCCTCCTCTTTTTCGCGGTCGGCTTAAAATCGGAAAGGAAATAGCCTGAAAGTTACTGTAAATAACAAAAATAATGTTTCTTGCAATTCGTGTGTATGGGAGCATTACCTTCTGTATAAACGTATAATAACTATTTAAGGGCGCTCGTGTCTAAAATAATAACAACTAACCCGCAACATAAGCAAACCACTTCCCTTGGTACCAAACTGGGAAAATTTTATTTTTGCCTAGTCTCGAACCAGGGTCTTCTGATTACGGTATCGTCTTACTTCCCACTTGAGCTACTGCAATCTAACATATTATAGTGTAGCAGTTATTTCTTTGCCTAAAAACACGGTTAAAACGACGTTTTGTAAAAATGAAACCTACCTAAATCGACTAATCACCCCCGAAACCCCTTGCATACCAAATTTCATGAAAATCGTTCGAGCCGTTTCCGAGATTCTGATTATATACAAATATAGATACAAGAATTGCTCGTTTAAAGATATTAGATAGATAGATATGGGCTGGTCCTAAACTAGGATACCCTGTGCTATGGTAACCACGCAAGAACGTAATAAACATGTTATTAATAATTTTGTCGTACGGGACAGAGATACAATTTATTATACTCTTGTCAAAAGATCTCTATATTTAATCCATCTGTCATTAGAATCTGAGAGCCGCATAAAACCGGTCGGAAACGGATTCGCTAGGATAAATTAGGAAGCAAGGAACGGAAGGACCAAATTCGGACTTTTTATCCTTATTATTACAAAGAGATTACTTAAAAACCCTCTTCCGACTGTATGTGTACATTGCTTCCTTTCTCACAGGCCGTATAAAAGTTACCTAGTGTACCTCAACCATTAAACAGGTATTAGTATAGTAAACCCCACTTTAAATCGTAACTTATCACCTTGAATACAGTCCAAGACCAAAAACTTTTACCACCCATGTCTGGTTAAGAGTTAACTGGCCCTACTTCATAGAACAACTAGGTAACTAAATAAGATTAATTGGGAGAGTAATTGGAACTTGATAAGCAGAAATATTCAAATTTTCAAAACTCTTGTGAAAAACGCTTTTTTTGCCTCGTTGTAATTATATAAAAATAACAAATAAATAACTCACACATATCACTTGATACAATTTTGAGGTAATGGCTTCCCTCAGGATTCTGCCAACACGTCACTTGTTCAGACCTAAGGATTCTGCCACTTGATATTACGTAACTTCCCACTCTATCGGGTTAAACATTTAGACAACTTGAACGAGTCAAAATAAGAAATTATATGACAGTTCAGAGTAGGATTTACTGGGAAAAAAAGTCCCAGAATGTAACAGTGTGACATAAGGTGCTGTGACATATCGGGAACTAAAGGGCTAAATCAGATAACTCCATACAGTTGAGTCTTACGTAATTGCACCCCTGGTCCTAAACTAGGATGTGACATGTTCATGCCGTGGGGGACTGACGGATTGGATGACGTGGCGATAGCAGTGTAAGCGAACCCTAATCAGTTCGTGGGTCGTCGCATGGGGGTGTGGCTGGAAGATAAGACTGGCATTAACATTTCATAAATAAAGAACAGTTTTTATTAACCCGAATCCAGCTAAATGTCTTTTTATATTACGTGTGTTGAGCCAAAATAGGGCAAGGATTCAATTACTACAACATACAGTCTGTTAGCTTTTAGAATATACCTCGGCTACTATCGGATAGAATCGGGTATTCGTTTATCAAGGTTTATTTTGTATTGTTAAAGTGAAGAAAAGTTTTATACAGAGCAGGAAGTAGTGTTACACTCGTGTGCTTTCGGCGAAAACCGAAGCCTATTACCGTTTTATTTTATTTTTTTAACCAAAATTCATCGTCTAAATGCTGTTACCCTTGTTCAATAATTTCTTAATAAATTGTAGAGACATGTAACGGATGTTACCATGGAAGTTATAAAATTATACTGTATTTGTTCTAAAAATCTATTCTATACTACTTATCCTCGACGACCTCAGTGGCGCAGTGGTTAGCGCATCTGTCTACCATGGGAGAGGTCCCGGGTTTGAATCCCGGCTGGGGATAAAAAAAAAAGAAACCCAGGTCTTGAATGTTTACATGTTTGTGACGTCGCTGTTTCTGGTTCCCACGACACAGGGTATCCTAGTGTGGAGCCAGAAGCAATGTATGTGCCTGTATGTAACTGTAAAATTTAATGTAAAGGTCGCTAAGGTGGTTCAGGGGTCGAATATTTCTCAAGGCGGAAAAAGATACAACCTGTCATGAACACCCAGAGGTATTTATAACCCCTCTCATTGAAAAGATACAACCTGTCATGAACACCCAGAGGTATTTATAACCCCTCTCATTGAAAAGATACAACCTGTCATGAACACCCAGAGGTATTTATAACCCCTCTCATTGAAAAGATACAACCTGTCATGAACACCCAGAGGTATTTATAACCCCTCTCATTGAAAAGATACAACCTGTCATGAACACCCAGAGGTATTTATAACCCCTCTCATTGAAAAGATACAACCTGTCATGAACACCCAGAGGTATTTATAACCCCTCTCATTGAAAAGATACAACCTGTCATGAACACCCAGAGGTATTTATAACCCCTCTCATTGAAAAGATACAACCTGTCATGAACACTCAGAGGTATTTATAACCCCTCTCATTGAAAAGATACAACCTGTCATGAACACCCAGAGGTATTTATAACCCCTCTCATTGAAAAGATACAACCTGTCATGAACACCCAGAGGTATTTATAACCCCTCTCATTGAAAAGATACAACCTGTCATGAACACCCAGAGGTATTTATAACCCCTCTCATTGAAAAGATACAACCTGTCATGAACACCCAGAGGTATTTATAACCCCTCTCATTGAAAAGATACAACCTGTCATGAACACCCAGAGGTATTTATAACCCCTCTCATTGAAAAGATACAACCTGTCATGAACACCCAGAGGTATTTATAACCCCTCTCATTGAAAAGATACAACCTGTCATGAACACCCAGAGGTATTTATAACCCCTCTCATTGAAAAGATACAACCTGTCATGAACACCCAGAGGTATTTATAACCCCTCTCATTGAAAAGATACAACCTGTCATGAACACCCAGAGGTATTTATAACCCCTCTCATTGAAAAGATACAACCTGTCATGAACACCCAGAGGTATTTATAACCCCTCTCATTGAAAAGATACAACCTGTCATGAACACCCAGAGGTATTTATAACCCCTCTCATTGAAAAGATACAACCTGTCATGAACACCCAGAGGTATTTATAACCCCTCTCATTGAAAAGATACAACCTGTCATGAACACCCAGAGGTATTTATAACCCCTCTCATTGAAAAGATACAACCTGTCATGAACACCCAGAGGTATTTATAACCCCTCTCATTGAAAAGATACAACCTGTCATGAACACCCAGAGGTATTTATAACCCCTCTCATTGAAAAGATACAACCTGTCATGAACACCCAGAGGTATTTATAACCCCTCTCATTGAAAAGATACAACCTGTCATGAACACCCAGAGGTATTTATAACCCCTCTCATTGAAAAGATACAACCTGTCATGAACACCCAGAGGTATTTATAACCCCTCTCATTGAAAAGATACAACCTGTCATGAACACCCAGAGGTATTTATAACCCCTCTCATTGAAAAGATACAACCTGTCATGAACACCCAGAGGTATTTATAACCCCTCTCATTGAAAAGATACAACCTGTCATGAACACCCAGAGGTATTTATAACCCCTCTCATTGAAAAGTTACGGAGCGTTTTGACTTTTTGTTGCCTTTACATTTATCTCATTGCACATTTTGACGCTAGAAGTTTTGTGCGTTTACAGTGCCACCATCTTATCTGTTCAGTTGATGCGGCGCTAGTGGAGAATTTAGTCGTAACTTTTAAGAAATTTACCTAGAAAAATAAGAATATTTTAACCGGTCTTTCAATTTTAATGAAAGTATATCTACTAATCTTAGTAAGTGAATAACTAAAACAAAATACGGGAACAGGATTTACAATTAATTTGTTAGTTACAATTTTCCCCACCTGAACAGATAACTTGGTGGTGCTGCACAAGTTTTGACAAATAGCAACTGAAAGTTTTAAAGGTTGTACATTTTGTCGTATATGTTCCTTTGGACCGTCAGTGCATTTTGGGACAGTATCTTTAAGGACCCAGCTTCTCATGAACACACGGAGCCTTTGTTGCTGGATTGTTTCCTTTGCCCACTTTACTGCCTTGCAAACTCTGTCGCCAACTCAGCGATACTCTGCTTGTAAGTCGGCTATTTTCGACAGTTTATTTAAATGTTCTTTAAAATTGTTTTTCAACCCTGTAAATTAGTTGCTACTCAGAAAATAATCGATTAAGAACTAAAGCATTCTTATTCTGAGGTTATACCTACTATGTAACGTTGCTTTTTACTTTTTGCAGCTATCTGTGGAAACTTTTAATGAATGTCTGTTTTTATACTATTTGCTTTGTAATATCATGTTTGTTTATTTTACATAAATAAATAAAAAATACAGATTTCCAACTAGAATTATCTTTAATTTAAATTTATTTACTACAGAAAAGTTTACTTGTGAGCCGGAGGATGCCTCGTGTTAGACGCGAAACGCGTCGCATTTTCTCACACGAGTGTTGGTGTCGGTGGTGGTGCGTTCGTGTCTTGCTTCTGCTTGAAAAAGTGAGAGAGAAGGCGGTGCATTAACGAACCGCATGGTGCTTGTGGGATTTTGGCGGATTTAGCAAAGTTTTTTTTTTTTTTTTCGTCGCCTGTATGTAAATGTTATTGTTATTTTCACATTTTTGTGCTAGTTCAGCAATTGGGCATGCTACATTTTTTAACAGAACGGAAATCTCAAAACCATTTTTTTGAGAGAATTATGCTTTCAGTACCATTTCTATTTATCAGATTTGTAAACAAGTCTATATTTTTTAAAGATATTCGATAGATAGCCTTGACCTTAAGTGACTTTTCTATGACGTCAGCATAGGCAGTATGAGTAGTTAATCCTTTGCCTTAGTTAGAAAAAAAAATTACCAAACCAAATCAACTGACGTTAATGTAATTTTTTTCTATGCAGGCAAAGACTGTCTCTTTAATCATCCTCTGATTGTCACCATAAACACCAACATTTTAGAAAAATATAAAATTTTAAAAATAGATAAAATGAATTAAACCCAAAAATACCGCAATTTGTTTCTTAAAATTACATTTACATACATTATGTTTTACATACAGGCACATGCATTGCTTCTGGCCCCACACTAGGATACCCTGTGTCGTGGGAACCAGAAACAGCGACCTCACACACATGTAAACAACCAAGACCTGGGCTTATTTTTTTAACCTGGGTTTAAATCGTCAATATTTTCAAAATTAATTATAAAAAAAAGATGTATCAAAAATAAATAGCATGGCAATTAACTTATCCTATTTTAACATTCTAAACAAAATTCTAGTGATTTTAGTCACAATCGAGCTTATACGACTATTACTTCCGACATCGACAAATATCGTCGATATTTTTACGGATAATAAAAACAAGCATGTCTTCTTTCGAATGAAACTTTGTTGTATTAAATAGAAATCGGCAACCTGCCTTACGCAGGTTTATTCCATCAAATCATACACATGACTACTGAGAAAAAAAATCCGCCTAGTTCTACATACATGTATGACTACTTGGAACACGTAAAATGGTATTTTAGATTAAGTTTTTTTTTTTTTTTAGATTTTTGTGACTAGAGAAAACAAAAAAAATACCATTTTACGTGTTCCAAGTAGTCATACATAGAACTAGGCGGATTTTTTTTTCTTAGTAGTCATACATGTAGAAATAATGCCTGAGTTACACGAGGCTAGTTTTTCAAGCTAGGATAGCAAGCTAGTGTCAGTAAGCTAGCAAGCTAGTACTTGTCTACACGAGAGACAAAACTAGCTTCGTTTCAACAACAGAACTAGCATGTTTCAAGCCAGGTCAGCAAGCCAAGACAGAACTAGCTGGCTATCCTAGCTTGAAAAACTAGCCTCATGTAACTCGGCATAAGTGTATGACTAGTTGGAATAAGCCCTTACACACAGAGGCAGGGGTATTTGTGACCCCGCTCACCGCCTTTGCCGCTCAATTATTTCCTTCCGCCTACTGTACACCGCCTTGCCAGCTTTGAGAAGCCACTTCTGCATTCAGGTCGGCTATTTTCGAATACTGGCATATTTCAGTACCCGTAGGCTTTGAGGTATAGAGGTACTTCGAATAGACGTAACTCTTGAATAGATCTTTAAAATTAAAATCACATTATATACACGCCTGTATCCCAGAGGAGTAGGCAGAGACCAGGGACTGCCACATACCAGGCTATACACCTGCATTATGTACTCTGTGACCGAAGTAAAGAACGTCTAATAATACATTGACGCAGAGTATGAAGAGCAGTTGTACAATAATATTGATTTTAATATTACTGATGTATTGTGGTTACCGGGAAATAAATACCTTTTCTCAAACATGCTTGGAAATTCGAGCATATTTCGACAACCTTCTTCGAGATAACTCGAAATAGCTGAACTGGCCAATTACACGCGAGCAGCGGCCGGAAAAAGTTGTATGAAAAATCATAACTGTCGTGTTTTGCGGCCAAATAAATTACATACTAAACTCATATCTGTCGTGTTATTTAAAAATGGAACGATCTTTTACTCCGAACAATGACAACCAAGGAAGTAACTTATCAGAGGGTTTATTTAAATTTCGAACTGGCTTACAATAGAAAGCTGGATATACTTACCTGTTGAAAAAAAAAGAACACTTTAACGCGTTAAAAATTATTTCAAATAAAAAGTTCTGCCTTAGTACTACTTAGTTTTAATTTCCGCGCATTATTTGAGAAAAATCATATACAAGCCTTGGCTACAACTAGGCATTGATGGACTCACGTATGTGTGCCTCGGCTTCGCCTCGGCCCACATTTCCATGTTCGTCCATCAATGCCTCTTTTGCTGGCCGCTGCAGTAATGTACTTCCATAGTATTATGTCCTATGGTATAATATACTATGGGGCCGGGCAGCAGACATTGAGACTATCTTCATCTCGCAGAAGAGAGCAATCCGATTTATTTACAAGCTAGGTAGTAGGTCACTCGCTAAGAGATTTTTATAAAGAAACTAACATCTTAACAGTTGCAAGCCAATACATTTATGAAAATATTATGTACGTTCGGAAAAATATTAAAGACTTCGAAACTCTTGGAAGCCATCATAACGTTAAGGAATAAATATAAATTGTCATTTCCACGATTTAGGACCGCACTCAGAAACGTCATTTAACGTAATGTTCATTAAAAATTTTAGTGATCGTCTTTATGCGTATTGATATAAGTGTTATTTTTCTTTCTTAACTAACCATTAAAGTTAATGAATGTCTCTGAGTACGGCAGTTAGACTTGCAAAAGTTAATACTTCCTTTATGGGGCACTGTACAAGGTTCTACAACAAGATACCCCAATATATTAGAGTTACCTCCAACGCGATTTAAGAATTGTGTTAAGCACACTCTTTGCAAAAAAGCTTATTATAAAATCAACGATTATTTAGAAGATAAGGGCGTCTGGCATTAAATAGTAGTTTAATATTACATTTAATCGGAGGATAAATGTGTGTAGTCCTCAACACATCCAATATATTATTTTGAAAGTTTGTAATTTAGGCTAAAACTGTTTTGAAAAGAATAAATGTGGAGTTGCTTTGTTAGTTTCTTCTTCATTGTAATCTATTAATTGTAAAACTAACATCTTTGACGTTCATAAAGTAAATGTTCTATTTGTATTATGAATAAAATATTTGACTTAGACTTTGACTTTGACTATTACTAGATCGAAACCCGGCTTCGCTCAGACTGCCACTTCCCACGCTCCTGACAAATCACTTTCGCTTCATCGACATTCATTAGTCGTTACATGCACGCACGCCTGTTTCCTATCCTATGTATCCAACATTAAATAAGTCTAGTTTAAACAAGACTGGTTATATGCCAGTCTAATTAGTTTCAACGAAAATATAAAAGGTGTTAAGTTATTTTAATGAAAACAAACTATTTAGAATCGCTCGTAGCCCCAACTGCCTGAATGATCTTAAACGATCACGAAGGTTAAGCAACATAGGGCGCTCTAAAATTTGCTGATTTTTTTTTATTAATTAATTAAAACTGTAGTATACCTAAATTGCCTACCTTCATTATAATATGATGATACATAAGAACAATGTATTAGTTTACCTTTGAGTTGTTCCTTTATATCGCTTGGGCTAGCCACGCCCCTTTCTGTATGTCGCGTCGCGCTACCTGCTAACTGTGATGTCATTTTTAGTATAAGTATAGCCCAACAACCAAAATCTAGAAACTTGTCTACAAATAATTCTCCAGTGTGGTTGTGTAGAACTACGAAGGGGCAGCCACAATGTCCTTGCTTGGTTACTGTAGCAAAAACTTCTATTTTGGAACTATGTCAAATGATTTTGTTGTGTTGTGCTGTTGTTATTATTATTATTATCACGACCGCAGTAAGCAAATTCAAAGTACCAATTTCTTGACGAAAATCTCGCTGTACAAAATATTATGTAAATAAAAGGGCCTCTTTAAGGACTGACTAAAGTACAGCTTAAGGTTGCAAAAAAGTTTTTCTCAGTCGTCGCCCTTTACTTTTTCGTTGAATAAAAGATTGACTCAATTTTTTTGTGAGCTCCTGCTGGTACATTGAGATACAAATCCTAAATGTAAAAATATCGTTACGTTCGTTACAATTAGAAGTTACAAAACAACACTGGTAATCAAAACCTTTGAGTGTGTGTGTGTGTTTGTGTGTGTGAGGGTGTGTTTGTGTGTGTGTGTGTGTGTGTGTGTGTGTGTGTGTGTGTGTGTGTGTGAGGGTGTGTGCGTGTGTGTGTGTGGGTGTGTGTATGCATGTAAGTATGTGTGTTAGTGTGTATGTTTGTGATGGGATTATGTTACTACAGTCCATTTTTTTATTCAATAAAAAAAAAATGACGCGGTGTTACCGTTATAAAATATATAGGTTTACTCAGTAGATTTTTTTTTACCGTGAATAGAAGACATGTGTGAGATGTCAACGTGACTGTTTTATTTTTTTGCATTGAAATAAAAAACAGACTTTAATTGTTTAACCTCCTAAGTCCTGAACTTGAAAAAGACGATGCTTTTCGATTGTTATTTGCAAGGACAGAACTTAATCTGATGTATTAATGTTTGTTAAATGATTATTGTACAAAAGATTGTCAGAGTAGAGTTTTTTTCCCGCTGACTTCGTCTCCACTGCAAATACGACCCCAAGGCAGCGACTAACATAGAACATTGAAATTCAGCAAACAGAGTGCAAATTCTTTACGCGTTGCAATAAATTAATTTGCTTTGATTAAATGAGTGCTTCAAATTTCTTTAGCCCAACAACCAAAATCTAGAAAATTGTCTACAAATAATTCTCCAGTGTGGTTGTGTAGAACTACGAAGGGGCAGCCACAATGTCCTTGCTTGGTTACTGTAGCAAAAACTTCTATTTTGGAACTATGTCAAATGATTTTGTTGTGTTGTGCTGTTGTTATTATTATTATTATCACGACCGCAGTAAGCAAATTCAAAGTACCAATTTCTTGACGAAAATCTCGCTGTACAAAATATTATGTAAATAAAAGGGCCTCTTTAAGGACTGACTAAAGTACAGCTTAAGGTTGCAAAAAAGTTTTTCTCAGTCGTCGCCCTTTACTTTTTCGTTGAATAAAAGATTGACTCAATTTTTTTGTGAGCTCCTGCTGGTACATTGAGATACAAATCCTAAATGTAAAAATATCGTTACGTTCGTTACAATTAGAAGTTACAAAACAACACTGGTAATCAAAACCTTTGAGTGTGTGTGTGTGTTTGTGTGTGTGAGGGTGTGTTTGTGTGTGTGTGTGTGTGTGTGTGTGTGTGTGTGTGTGTGTGTGTGTGAGGGTGTGTGCGTGTGTGTGTGTGGGTGTGTGTATGCATGTAAGTATGTGTGTTAGTGTGTATGTTTGTGATGGGATTATGTTACTACAGTCCATTTTTTTATTCAATAAAAAAAAATGACGCGGTGTTACCGTTATAAAATATATAGGTTTACTCAGTAGATTTTTTTTTACCGTGAATAGAAGACATGTGTGAGATGTCAACGTGACTGTTTTATTTTTTTGCATTGAAATAAAAAACAGACTTTAATTGTTTAACCTCCTAAGTCCTGAACTTGAAAAAGACGATGCTTTTCGATTGTTATTTGCAAGGACAGAACTTAATCTGATGTATTAATGTTTGTTAAATGATTATTGTACAAAAGATTGTCAGAGTAGAGTTTTTTTCCCGCTGACTTCGTCTCCACTGCAAATACGACCCCAAGGCAGCGACTAACATAGAACATTGAAATTCAGCAAACAGAGTGCAAATTCTTTACGCGTTGCAATAAATTAATTTGCTTTGATTAAATGAGTGCTTCAAATTTCTTTTAAAACTCTATGAAAAAGACCTTTCGCCTCCTCCGCCGTTTATAATTTTTGATACTAAGAATCCACTGACGACCCATAGGGCAGTTTCTGAGTTGAGAATTTTCACTTAACTTTAGTGCTGTCTCGTCAAATTTCTCAGAAAAGAGCATGGCAGATCGTTACTTAAGTATTTACTTAGTGAAAATTCTGAACTCAAAAGCCCATAAGCCCAAACTTCGAGTCGAATAAGTGGCAGTTTTCTCGTGGTCCTACTAATTTGTCCTACTAGTAGGACCACGAGGGAGACCTATTTCTGTCTGTCCTACTATTTGCCTTAGTAGAACAGAATAGAATAGAAAATGTTTATTTGTTTTCAAACAAGGCATTAACAATTATTATAAAATCAACGATTATTTAGAAGACATTTTTTTTTTTTACGTAGCCTCGAGTGTGTCCCACTGCTGGGCAAAGGCCTCCCCCAACTTAGACCAGATGTCTCTGTCTTGTGCCACCTCAGACCACTTCGGCATGTGTCGGTCGAGATCGTCTCGCCAACGTCTTCTTAGCCTACCTCTCCTACGACGACCACCTTGTGGCACCCACTCGGCATTAAATAGTAGTTTAATATTAAATTTCATCAGAGGATAAATGTGTCTAGTGTTCAACAAATCCAAGATATTGTTTTGTAAGTTTGATTTGTATTATCTTTAAGGTAATTTGAGAAAAGCTGGTCAGAGTGGAGTTTTTTTTCGCTGCCTTTTTCTCCACTACAGACGGCCCCAAGGCAGCGGCTAACATTATACATAACTGTATGTACATTGACATTCAACAAGCAGAATGTAAATTCTTTACGTTGAAATAAATTTTTGATTTCTGATTTCTGAATCGCTTATCAGAAATAATTATGGCAACATTATTATTACAAATATTTTTGGACGAGTAGGTACGAAGACAAAAAGGTCTGTGCCTCGGCTTGTAACTTATGTACACCAGAGTGCAATAAGTTGCCTATTTTCAGCTGTTTTCAATTATTTAAACCACCTGTATAATATACTTTTTTTAAATAGGAAAACAGCTATTAAGGCACATAGTAGGACCGACAGAAACAGGTCTCCCTCGTGGTCCTACTAGTAGGACAAATTAGTAGGACCACGAGGAAACGACGGAATAAGTGAATGTGATCAACTGTGATCTGAGTGCTTATACAAAGTTTTTTCATTTCACTTTCGATAGCGAGAGCGTTTGCAATTTGTATAGGAGTGACAAAGAGACGACTAGGTGGCGCGCTTTAGTATAAGCACTCTGTTATTATTTGCAATCACTTTATCATACAATTAGCCTAATGGCGCTCACGGGTCTAAACCTAGGCCTGAACGCCTCTAAACCGGGTCGAGAGACCTAAATAACAGTTCACATTTTAGCCCCGGCCATAAATAAAACCGAGGAGAACTTTTGCTTAGAGGGTTGCTCCGATGCAATCCAAATTCTGGTCCTCAAAGGATGAATTCGCCGCAAATAAAATAATATCATTACTGTATTGGCGGCGACCCTCGTAGCCTCGGCCCCCTGAATGATCTTAAACGATCACGAAGGTTAAGCAAAACAGGGCGCGTTTAGTACATGGATGGGTGACCGTCCATGACTAACGCTACTGGCATTTTTCCGAGTGGCTCCGTGCTTCGCAAGGCACGTTAAGCAGTGGTCCCGGCTGCCGTCAATAGACGACTGTTGTTGACCCAAGTCTGAGGCCTTAAGGCGGCTTGAAAACTTGTGACATTAAGACCAGCCAAAGCCTCCATCAATGTGGACTTCGCTCCCGTAGTGGAGTATAATAATCTATATCTTCCTCAGGGAAGACGCCTGTGCCTCTCGATGGGGACAATGGGTTGATGATGACAATAATATAAAAAAACTCGACTGAAGCTAGCTTCAGTCTCAGCTCCAAACATTAAGGGGGCCCAGTCAATTACTAATTTTGTTAACTATTATTTACAATGCCTGTTTTGAACTGTGCCATTTTCCATCCGCATGGAAAGAGGCGACAGTCATAGGAATACCCAAGCCGGGTAAGCCCTTAAATGTAGCGTCTAACCATCGCCCCATTAGTCTCCTAAAAGCCATGGGCAAGCTTTTCGAGAGAGTAATCCTCTCCCGGATTCCGCTTCAGACACGAGGGGGTACTCTCGTCCCCACGTCCTCTCAGAGCCGGAGTCCCGCAAGGATCCGTGCTCTCCCCCTTCTGTACATCTCGTACACAAATGATATCCCCATCCCAGGCAATGGGGTCCAACTGTCACTTTTCGCCGACGACACCGCACTCTATTTCAGAAGTCGCAACATGTCATACATCCATAAAAGGCTACAATCCACGGTCGATGAGCTAGGAGCCTGGTTCAGGCTATGGCACATTGAGGTCAACCCAGAAAAGAGCACAGCAGTGCGTTTCGTCCACAAACGCAGGAGGGGTCTAAGCGACCCCCCCATCCACATGTTAGATACCCCAGTCCCCTGGCGAGCATCAGCCAAGTACTTAGGAGTTACCTTAGACAACAGACTAACTTTTAGGACACGTATCCGGAAGGTAACCCGGACCGCTCGTTTTTACCTTGGCCGCCTATCTTCCATGGTAGGCAGACAAAGTAAAATGACAGCCAGAAACAAGCGCACGCTCTACAAAGTTTGCATTCGTCCCGTGATGACCTACGCGGCTCCCGTTTACGCACACGCGGCCCCCAATCTCATGTATCAACTTCAGATAGTCCAGAATAATTTCTTACGTAGGGCTCTGAACGCACACTGGTGCGTCAGAAATGCCGATCTCCATCGGGATATGGAGATTCCAACTATCCAACAGTTCATTCAATCCCTCTCAGAGTCGTTCTTCAGTGCGGCTGAAGAACACTCTAACCCCCTGATCCGCGAATCAGCAGTTTACTCTCCCCCCACGACTAACCCACGTCACCTGGTGCGCAGGCCCAGGAACGTACTAGTCGACCCACCCGATAAGCTCTCATCCGACCTAGATCTCCTACTGGAGGCCCAGGCCCAGTCAGATGTAGCCCCCGCTCCCAACAGTGTCCCCGGGGACACTACTCTCACTTAAATTTCTTTCTGTCACTATGTGACGATTCCCTCTAAGCGGTAGCTCTAGTGAGCTCCGCTGTGCGCCCTCCTCGGCCTCGAGGGGGGTCGCTCATGATGTAGGTTTAGGGGTCCTTAGGACCAAACCAGCCCCAAGGTGGTGTTTAGTGGGTAGGCGCACTCTGTGAGTCCCACATTGGCAGCACGGCCGGGCCCGTGCTGTTATGCATGAGCATTCACCACCTCCCTCCCCCGTGTCCTCCGGAGGGTGCCATTTATAGGGCTAAAAAAAAAACATTAAGGGGCTTTGGGGGGTAACGCTGATAGTCAGCCCAGCGACCATCGACCCGCTCTTAGCCACCATTCAGTAAAGATCTTCTTCAGTGAAGTTGTTTACGACTCAAATCCATATAAGCTAACTGGTGAAGTAGCACTGCACAAATCAGTATCATTTAGTTACTGGTTACAAAACCCCAGATCTTGAAAAATATAAAGAAATATTTATTAGAAAAACAATACACACGCCACAATAACAAAACAAAACATAAAAATCAAACAGAAGCAAACAGAAGAAAAATAAAGATCACGGCTTCACTATTATTATCTTGGATGTTAAGATGTTTGTGATGTCGCTGTTTCTGATTCCCTCGACACAGGGTATCCTAGTGTGGGGTCAGAAGCAATGTATGTTTATATTTACGTTCACATTATTTAGGTAATGACAAAAATTTTGTAAACTTAAACCTGGCAGGGGTCATATGGAATTTTCTTTGTAAAGCAACCATTTAATACGCTTAAATAACGAGCAAATGTTTGTGGAGGATCCCTTGGGAGCGACCCTGTTTCACGAAGTGGCATCACGCTTTTAGTTAGCAACTCCTAACGAGAGGCCAAAGTTTCATTTCAAACTTGTTTGTTTGCAGCTTTTTAAAAGGGCCCGCTTTGCCACAGAGCTGAGTGGAAACAGAACACAAATAATTACATTGATACATAAATATTTACGCCTATCTATTTAAAAATGTTGCTCTAGATAGAAGTTATTTCTTATTTCAAACTTGAGTGAAAAACTTAGTGAAACATTAACATTTACATACAGGCACACACATTGCTTCTGGCCCCACACTAGGATACCCTGTGTCGTAGGAACCAGAAACAGCGACGTCACAAACATGTTAACAACCAAGACCTGCGTATCTTTTTTTTGTCTCCAGCCGGGATTCGAACCCGGGACCTCTCGTTTGTTAGGCAGATGCACTAACCGCTGCCACAGAATACATAATAGTACAAGTACAGAAGATTCACTCCGCAAAATCAATTAAAGAAAAAGGGACTCTAGCAGCGATAGAATCCGCTACTTGACTTTTTTTTCAAGTATGTCTTAAATGCTAAATATCTCTTCCATTAGACCAAAAAATATTTTAGTATTTTTTTGAGGACCTAAAAGCAACAAAAACCTTTTTTTAAAACGTTGCTTTGCTAAACAGCCAAAATCGCGGTCCGCCATTTTTGTCTATGGTTTGAAGTCCTCTACGTTTATAAACAAAGTTTGACATTCAACATAGGTAGAGTTCGTGCCACGAAAGAAGTATGAGTCACAATAGAACCTACGCACGCACGACTGACAGATGTTTGTTTACAACCAAAGGTGCTTTCAAGATGGCGGATAGTGTTTTCACCGTTCCGATTTAAAAGCGAAAAATATTTTTTTTATTTGCAAATTTTGCAGCCATCCTGCATATTTAGATAGATAGATAGATAACACTTACTTACTTAGCAAAGTCAATATATTTCGGTTTCTTACGTTAGATACTACAGGAAATATCCTTTTATCGCTTCAAATTTGATACGAGGCAAGTAGCGTATTAGGTGCAATTCAGATAGCACGGCGCTACAAAACCTACGGTTATATTCACCTACACCGTTGCCTCTCTTTCTATCGCGTAACTCTTACCTCTTCTGGCGCCTTAGGGTTGTCTTCGTTCAATGAATAACTATTTTATCTTAATCTTTTATTACCAGTTAACTTTTGTGAACAAATGACGTTCTAGATAAACCTAGGGTAGGTATTAGTAGTATGTAGGTAGATCAGAAAACTATTTTACTTTTACAATGTAGGTATGTATAAGTACTTCAACGTAAGAAGATAGCCCTAGAGAATACTTTAGTGTGTACCTCGTTTATGAAACTCAGGGCCGATTTCTGAATAATTTCTGATTTTCTAAGTAACTACTTAACTATAGTGCTGTCTCGTCAAAGTTCTCAAAAAAGAACGTTACTTGAGTAAATATTCAAGTAACGTTCTTTTTTGAGAACTTTGACGAGAGTAAATACTCTCGACCTCTGTGGCGCAACGGTTAGTGCATGTGCCTACCATGCGAGAGGTCCTGGGTTCGAATCCCGGCTGGGGACAGAACAAAAAATTTCTTTTACACAAATAATATATCCGATTAAATCCGTTAGTAGTCGAAGTATATTCTAAAAGCTAACAGACTGTATATGTTTTATTTATCTACATCAAGACCCTACATACCTTATGAAGGCAGTCCCTTCACTGTTCTTGTTTTGTGCCGCCGTTTCAGCCCTCGGGCGGAACAGCAAACGCCGTGGTTCATTGCGAAGAAATACCTTTTTCCTCATTCTGTAATTAAGTTGTGTCCACACAATGGTTTTGACACTTTGCTTGTTTCCTCCACCTCGGAACGCTTTGAAATTGGAAATACCGCGTTTTGTTTTGCGGCGATATTCCAGATTTCCAGAGATCGTCCGAAGGTGCCGTAGGTACTTTGGCTGGACATAAGGTAAGAGAATTTTACGACTGGTAGACACAGTAATTTAATTTAATTTAATTTGTTGTGTAAAACAGGTAACAGGTGTTTCGCTCGTAGCCCCGGCTGCCTGCCTGAGTGATCTTAAACGATCACGAAGGTTAAGCAACATAGGGCGCGTTCAGTGCATTTTGGCTGACCGTTCTATGACTATCGCTAGTGGTTTCTTTCCGAGCGGTTCCGTGCTTCGCAAGGCAGGTTAAGCAGTTGGTGCTGGCTGCCGTCGATAGATGGCAGTCGTTAAGCCAAGTCAGAGGCCTTAGGGCGGCTTGAAAACTTGTGACAGTAAGTGGTCTTACTAGGCCCCCGTGGTAGAGTATGGCCTATTCCTTCCTCAGGGAAGAGACCCGTGCCCCTCAGTGGGGGCATAATGGGTTGATGATGATGATGATTATTATTATTTATTTATTCGTTTACACACAGTGCATTATGAAGCCCTTGCTCTAGAACTAGGATAACCTGTACGTCAGGAGCAAGTATCCCTTAACTAAGTGTTACAGTTAAGTGCAAATTAGTGCTAATCGATGTACCTACCAAACAAAAAGTAAAATAAAGTGTATGTAACGAGGTTGTGATACCTCGTCTACAAACCTGTTTGAAGAAGAAGAGACAGCACGCCCAGTGCCTTAGTTTTACTAAATAATAATAATAATAATAATAAACTCACGCCCGTTATCCCCGAAGGGTTAGGCAGAGGTACCAGTCTCTAGAACTGGACCCACATTTTGCCGAGTTTATTAGGTCCCAAACGTGACAAGTGGCAAGCCTGTCGCCGTTATCCGGGCACAATTTATCAGCAAATGGTGTTGCTGTACAAACAAATGTACGTAACTAAAAGTCATTGGTTCATGCGTGGTTCGAACCCAGACCCTCATGATCGAGAAGCAAGGGTCAACCCCACTACGCCACCACGGCTATTTTCAGTGAACGTTAAATTCAGTATGAACGTTATCATCTAATTCTGAAGGTTCTATTTTCAAAACCTTATCATTAACGAGGCACAATCGTAAGTGTTGCGTGTTATTTTTTACGTAATTCTCTGATAGCGCTTGTGTTAAGTTTAGTTTTAAAAATGTACCTTTTGTCATCAGGTGCCTCCACTTTTTAACAATAAATGAATTCTAAACACCCTACGAAGTACCTATCCTCATTTCTCCTCCTGGTGAGCTTCCAGGGCTTGTTACGTGACAAGTAGGTCTTAAAGAATGCAATAAGAGGAAAACTTGCATAGGGTCATTGTTAGGCCATTATTAGGCCATTCCTAAATGACAATCAATCAAGTCCAAAGACAAGTTTTTTGTGCCACGAAAAATGCGTGAGGCTATTGAAATAAGTCGCCACCCGAATTTCAATAGAGACAGTGGATGGGCTCTACCGCCGGCCTGGAAACCGGTTCTACGAAAGCACAGTGAAAGTGAATATCGAGATCGACACTGCAAGAACGAAGACGTCGTGAGCTGTGTCTGTGCCGTCATGCCCAGCAACATTGACGACGGGAAAGCAGCGGGCGCCGCGGCGCAAGCCAGCGGGAGTCCCCCGCAGCCGGTGCCGGCACCCGCCCCACCCATCTCGGCGCGGGCGCGCCGCGCGCTTGCCCGCAGTGTGAGACGAGCAACCGACGACGCGAGCTCCGTCTCTGCTCACCATGATTAAGCTCTGCGAATCGGAGCGAAACCTGGTCGGACTCTTCCGATATAACAACACCCGTAAGTAAATCCGGACTAAAAGTTTACAATGTGTTGTGCTTACGAAAGTTTTACTTCAAAAATCAATCAAGTCATCCGTCCATCTCCATTTTAGTCTATATGGTACTTAATTAGTGAAAGTAAATAAATGAAATTTCTGCAAATCGTTTTAGCTCGCACAACGCAGTAGCAGGTGTAAAGGTAAATATCCTTTTGCGCCACTACAGGGTGGTACATATTAAATATTTATATACATTTGTGAGTGGTTGACCAAAAAGGGACCTGGAGGGATTGGAAACCGTTATTTTTTTATTTGAATTTTTTAATCTCTGGTATTTTAGCTTTGTTTAGGTCTAACCAGAATATTTTTAGGTGCCGTAGTTATTTTTTTAAGATTTTTTTTGTGAGCCGAGCCGAGTCGAAACCTGTCTATATACGAAATCGCGATTTTCTCGAAATCAATTATTTTCCCTTGAGGTCCCTTTTTGGTCAACCACTCACATTTCTGTAATACGTCAATTAAGAGTTTGTGTTTTACAATTTTCCTTCTATAAAGCTTCTTTTCAAATTGTAATTTTTGGAAATAACTAGGTTTACATAATTTTATTGAATTCACGCTTGTTGCGTTTCACCAATGTCATCGAATCTTTCTTCTGAAATATGACATTCATAAAATATAGGATTTCATGCAAAGAATTTTTCCAATTTCTTTGTGGATCCAGTTTTATTCGTGCGCAAACGTTGCCATTTTTTTTCAAGCGGTAAGAATGAGTAAATAGATATATCGTGGAATGAATTTATGTCATTCATTCAGTCAGTGTTTGTTTTTGGTTGTCATAAATAGATGGCGCCACTAGTGGATTTGAATATTCGCACGTGAACACAAAGGTAACCCTGTATACACCCCAACCTTCGCATTACAAATAGCCGGCGGCGTCGTGGCTCAATATTAGTCTACCGTTTATTTAACTGCTGGGCTATAAAGATAGCCTGACTGACTGTTTGTCTAGGCGGGGGTTTTGAACTGCTCGAGTTATGTTCAAAGGTTATGTATCATATACAGGGTGGACAGGGCACAGAGAATTCTAGTGTGGGATTGGGGCGAGTGGTTTTGTAAACCGACTTCATAAAAGAGGGAGGTTGTCAGTTTGGCTGTATTTTTTTATGTTTCATCATCATCATGATCAACCCACTTATGTCCCCACCGAGGAACACGGGTCTCTTTCCTGATGAAGGTATAGACCATACTCCACTACGGGGGCCAAGTCCAGATTGGTGGAAGCTTGTAAGAGAGAAGAGGCAGAAGTTTTCAAGCCGCCTTAAGGCCTCTGACTTGGCTTAACGACTGCCATCTATCGACGGCAGCCGGCACCAACTGCTTAACGTGCCTTGTGAACCACGGAACCGCTCGAAAAAATGCCACTAGCGTCAGTCATAGACGGTGACCCATCCATGGACTGAACGCGCCGTATGTTGCTTAACCTTAGTGATCGTTTATGATCACCCAGTTTTATGTTTGTTACCTCAGAATTTTTGAGCAGGTAGACCGATTTTGATGATTCTTTTTTTATTCGAAAGTTGAGTTGCTATGAGAAGGCATCCATAAGAAAACCAGAATATGTCTTAAATTTGCCTGTTCGGAGTCTGCCTTTTTCTTCAAACCAACAAGTCTCGTAAGTGTGCTAATCGTCGTATAGTCTATAGAATATTTTGTTAGCATTCAATTAGTGAGAGTACTTCATATTAAAAAAAATACCTAAATAAAAATGTTGTTTGGAGTCGGTTTTTTTGTCATTTTTTTTATGTAGAAAATCGTATCTAATTATTATTTATTTATATTCATGATCAACCCATTATGTCCCCACTGAGGGGCACGGGTCTCTTCCCTGAGGAAGGTATAGGGCATACTCCACCACGGGGGCCAAGTCCGGATTGGTGGAGGCTTGTATGACTAGTGGTTGGTCTTACTGTCAGAAGTTTGTTGCTTAACCTTAGTGATCGTTTAAGATCACTCAGGCAGCCCAGGCTACGAGCGATTTATTTTATATAATTAAATCTCTATTTGTTCAAAGTGCGTCAGCCTGGGACGTGCCTTACCGGCCTTTCTCCCACATTCTATCGGCATAATATTTTTTTCGTCACTTCCGCCGCGACACTGAATGAAAATCTAAACACGAACGGCAAAGAGCACTCCAGTCGCTCTGAAAGGCTCTTTTGTAGTTCGACAATATCAATTCCACGGGATCACCATACCATTAGCATTCCCACAGTGTTGCTAGATCTGTCTGTCCAGAAATGACCTAAATGATAAATAAATAGTATCGTTTTAAAATATTTTAAAAGTAGATCATATAAAAACGGTTTTTACATGTAAAAGTACCCCTGTACCAAAAACAGAATATTTCCAAAATACGTTTTGTTATTTTTACTTTTCTTGTTACCTATGTATAGTAATTTACTACTATCCTATGGCGCCCCTAATCCGATAATGTACAATTCATCACTACGTCAATAATTACAAGAACTAGTTTTGACTTCAAAGACTTTATATGCTATGGTAAAGAGGCAAGGACGACATAAAGATGAAAAACGTACTATTTCATTGGTTCAAAAGCTAAGTTCTGGCTGAAGCCATTGGAACCCATGACCTCTGTCTTGCTAGTCAAGCGCGTTACCATCAGACCAACGAGGCAATCACACACAAATCCAAAAACTCATGCTGGCATAGGTACTGCTTGAACGCTTCCTAAACGTTTATTCACATCACAACAATGTGTGTGCGACACGATTTCAAATTAAAAAAACGTTAAAAATATTGTAAGTTACAATTACAAAAAAACCTATCATATTGGCCTGTTTCTAGCAATAGTAGTTTTAACCATAAAGTATTTAAGGTTTAATTTTACTTGAATCATTGCACCCATACGTCGCTGTCCTCGTAATGTGGGTAGTCCTTAAGTGCCTGCCTCACTAGGACCACATGGCGACGTCGCCAGCTACGTATCCAAGCAGTTAATATTGAAATGTACGGTGCCTAACTCACTTGGCGACGGTCTGGCAATGTCGCCATTCAATACAAACTGCTTAGATACGTAGCTGGCGACTTCGCCATGGCGTCCTAGTGAGGCAGGGCACTTAGGGGCTCAAAATGGAACGTCCCGCCGAAAACGGCGCACCTGGCAACACTACCCCGCACTGGGGTCCTAATAAAATCCATTTTCGGTGTAGCCAGACGCAATAAAAATTCAGATTCCCTTGACTGCGCCGACGTAGGAGCTTTATGTGGGGTGTAATGGAATGATGATGGAATGTGCTGCCGCTAAGACGTGGATATTTAGGTTTATTGCTCCAGATGTAGGTGATTATTATGTACCTCCTGCTGTTGGGTACAGGCCCTCTCTCAGAGAGAGTGGGCATTATCACCACGCGTATCCACCTCGGATTGGCCATTTCAAGCGCTTTCCAAATCTTCCCTCTATAATTGGACGTAGTCTAGCAAAAAGATTCCAAAGAATACAAAGCGAGTTTTGAGATATTAGAGTTTTTAGGTTTAAGCTGATTTACGCTCTCCATACATAGGTACGGGTTGGTCTACCATCTGCCATAACTTTGCACATACTCATCGGATCGATATGAAAGTCTTAAAATATAGATTGATTCTTAAAATATAGATCATTTTGGTTTATTTAACTAAAAAGTGACCTTGATGTGGGTTGGAACCTTTTGGCTAAACTAAGTCCAATTGTATTTTTATTTTATTTTGTATTTGTATCATCTATACTAATATTATAAAGAGGAAAGATTTATATTTTCGTGTGTGTATGTTTGTAATGAATAGGCTCAGATACTACTGGGCCGATTTAAAAAAATCTATCAAAATATCATTTATTATCATTTAAAAGTTACATTTTTCGTGAGTAACATAGGCTATATTGGATTTTCAAAAAGTTTAGGCTTCCGTACGAAATCTCGAATAATGTAACCCAAGGTGTAAAAAATTACTACCCCGGGAATTTTCCAAGGAACTAATAATAATATAGCTATTTCCACGGAAACGTTTTGGCGAGTCGCTAGTTTATTAATAAAAAGAATAAGTTAAGTTTGTGTTTGGCCCCACAAACAAACTGCTTGGTTTGACTGAAGGAGCAGTCTCGTTTACAATAGTTTTACCACGTATTTATATATCTAGCACTGTAATAATTACAGTGCCAGATATATAAATTATAGTGCTTATTTGAATTATATAATTATTTGAGATGGTCGATTAAAACAAAAATTAAAAAATGTTTCGGAAAATGTATTCTTTAATCATTCACTACTTACTACAATTTTTAAATAGATGAAACATAAAAAGAGTGCTATGAAATGTGACGTCCCAAGCAAGTATTTTCTTACAAAATTTCGTTTTAAAAGCAACTCATTTGACATTTTGTCAAATACCCAATTCTTAATTATTAAGAATTGCACAGAAGCACTTTCTAATAATAAAGATACCTTAAATATTTTTTTTTATGTTTTTGTAACTGATAGGTCGAAGCTGAGCGGCGCTGGATGTAAAGGCGATGTGGAAGATATTTGTGGAGCAGATTTAAGCACCAGGTTTTTCTCTTGGTAATTTTATTCCGAATCAACAATATTCGTTACCTTGGTAACCATAGTATGGCCTATACTTTCCTCAGAGAAGAGACTCGTGCCCCTCGGTGGGGACATAATGGGCTGATGATGATATGCTATACGGCATTTCGTTGTATAATATTGGTAATTCCTAACTTATTGTGCCATAAGATGTGTAAAAAAATCAAGTAAAATTGCTTTTAATATTCCCTCACGGGCTTTGCGCATATTTTTCTAAGGAGAGTAAGGCACAGGGTGTTCCAGAAAAATACTCTCACTTACGGGTTTTTCTGGGACTTTCTGAATTTGGATTCGTTTCGCAAATTAAAACTAAATAAGTAAGCATACTTATCTTACTTTTCCTCATGAGAGGAAGGTCCGGTATGGGACGCCATAGGCGACTATACTTCGACCAAATAGCGTATGTATTAGCACAGGGCAAGATAAAAAGTACCCGAAACCGACGTGCGTGCATGCAACGACCAATGAACGTCGAGAAAGCGATTGTGATTCGTCAGGATCGTGGCAGGTGGCCTCTGCTAGGTGGTTCCTGGTCTCTGTCTACCCTCTGGAATACAGGCATAAGCTTATGTAATACGTATGTATGATTTATTTCAATACTAAAATTAATAGAGTAGGTAGATGCAATTTCTAATTATCTACTAATGATGAATCGCTCGTCGCCCCTGCTGCCTGAGTATACTTAAGCGATCACGAAGGTTAAGCAACATAGGGCGAGTTCAGTTATAGTTCAACGCTAGTGGCATTTTTCCGAGCAGTACGTAAAGCAGTTGGTGCCGGCTGCCGTCGATAGATGGCAGTCGTTAAGCCAAGTCAGAGGCCTTAGGGCGGCTTGAAAACTTCTGACAGTAAGACCAGCCACTTGTTTTACAAGCCTCCTTCAATCCGGACTTGGCCCCCGAGGTGGAGTATGGCCTATACCTTCCACAGGGAAGAGACCCGTGCCCCTGTCGTGCCCCGTGGTTGGGACGTAATGGGTTGATGATGATGAAGTAAATCAGTATCGTATCTGCGAGCAATGGAGCGCATTATTTTGGGTGTGAAAACAATAAACCGTATTAGAAACACGACGATGCGCTCAAGAACTAAAATTGCAGATGTTGGTGTTACGTACTACCGCCAGGTTAAAGTGGTACTGGGCTGGCCATGTCTGCCGTATGAGCCCAGATAGATGGACAAACATTGCGACCATGTGGGTTCCGCAAAATGGACACCGACGTCGCGGCAGACCGAAGCGAAGATGGCGGGACGACCTAAATGCATTCTTGCCGGGATGGTGCGTTCTGGCTGGAGACAGAGAGAGTAAGAAGAAGAGGGGAGACATTTGCCATGCAGTGGGCCACTAAGGAGGCTACGTAAGAAAAAATCCATTTTGTACCAGGACACTCTGTAGCGGACTCAAAGCGCCCACGTTTGCCACGAAAGTTGCGCCTCTTAGGGGAAATTGCAAGAGAACTTCGAAGTTTACTTTGTACTGCGTGTAACAAGTGATGTCCGTCGGTGGCTTAGCTCGCTAATAGAATGTGGAACAAACTTCGAACAAAGACGCCACAGGGAAGATACGCGATGTTTGCATACCAAACCACTAATATTGCACAATTTAGAAAGACGTTACCTGCGCGCGTAGCACGAGCGCCAATTTGTCTATTCCCTACTGTCATCTTTTTTTAATTGATTGATTTCGTTTCGTTTATTTTTAGTCGATGTCTGCTATTAGTAACTACTCTAGTAGTGTAACCAAACAAGGCAGGGTCGCCATGTAGGGTGGAGCGTTCTGGGAGATGAATGAAAGAGTAGTGTTCAATCAAGACAAGACTATAATATCAAAAGACTGATATATATAAGTAGCTTAAACGAGGTTACATGTCTTGCACTATAGTAGTAGCTGTTTTAGCCCTCTTTACATTACTCGTACAACATTTGAGGGAGAAGGCAGTACTGACAATGAGATGAAAACCAGCGCTACCCGCGGCTGGCAGAGGCAGCACCAGCTGTGCCACCACTTCTCAGCCTTATTATGAAGACGCGCAAGCTCTCTCTTCCCGCGCATTAAATTTAGTGCATTTTTTCTCGGATTTGTCTACGCCGCAAATGTGGCTTTATTTTTTCTCGCAAAATGACCGTTTAGTGCGAGAAGATATCTCTGCTAGTATCGAGGGCGCAGACAAGGCTTTTATAGGTTTATGATTTTTTTATATTTGCGTAGGTATTTTTTTTTACGTAGCTTTGATTGTGACCCACTGCTAGGCAAAGGCCTCCCCCAATTTAGACCAGACGTTTATGTCTTGTGCCACTTCAGACCACTCCGGCATGTGTCGGTCGAGACCGACTCGCCAACATGCCTTTTTTATTTGAATCCAAAATTATGTATTCTTGTTGTTTATAGTTTCAGTTGTTAGTATTGACGTATTGTTATACTCGTATAACGTAATATAATTTCGTCAATATGTTAAGGACTGAGGGTTGTACCGGAGACGTTTTATCTCGACAATATGTGACAAAATATTTGACATCTAATTTGTCAAAATCGGCAAAGCCGTACCGCCGTACCGTACAATCGCTCGTTTACTTTCATAATACAATAGGTACTTACAGTCATTTTTACACTAACATTAATTTATACCTATTCATTAAATTAACTCTGAAATATTTTCTTGCTCGCGCCCGTCACTAGCCTCTTCACAAAAAATGTTGTTTTAATTTGATGAAAAACATTAATCTACTTCAGAATAAATTCTTTTTCGCAACTGCTACAACAAAAATTAAACCGCAATTGTATTTCGTCTTCAGGGACTCCATGCTCGAACATATTTATGATAATACTAATCACGAAACAGACAAAACAAGCGACATAGTTTATTGCGCGCCGCGCCGCGTGCGGGATATTCCATGCATGCTGCGCCCACTGGGCCGGGTTTCATAAAGCTACAATAATGGTAGTTTATTACATCAATTCGAGGTACATTACGCAGCAAATTAGTTTTGTCAATCTGTGGGTAATTGACTTTGCAATGTATATCGAATTGTCCTAGTAGGCCATGTAGTTTTCTGGAACAAGCCATGCATCTGAAGTATAGAAACACACGCAGGACAATTTACTGAAGGCTTCAATGCTATGTTATAGGTGTTCCTGTGCTATGTATAGTGTGCTCGATAACAGAGCGTTTATCGAGTACCCTCTCAGACTGTACCCAACGTAGTTGTTGACTTTGAAACATCAAAGTCTGCAATTACTTGCCCCTCCTTCAAATTTCGATCTTGAAGTCGGCAAACAGTGGGTGCTACTCGGGATGTGGGATACGAAAATAAAATGCTGAAACCCTGCCCCTAAGTTAGTCACTTAACAATCGTCATCAACCCATTATGTCCCCACCGAGCGGCACGGGTCTCTTGCCTGAGGAAGGTGTAGGCCATACTCCATCACGGGGGCCAAGTCCGGATTGGTGAAGGCTTGTAAGACTAGTTGCTGGTCTTACTGTCGGAAGTTTTCAAGCCGCCCTGTTAAGGTCCTTGGCTTAACGACTGCCATCCATCGACGGCAGCCGGCACCAACTGCTTAACGTGCTTTGCGAAGCACAGAACCGCTCGGAAATATGCCACTAGCGTTAGTCATAGAACAGTCACCCATCCATGCACCCATGACCCGCATATAAAATAAGCTAAACACTATACCTGCGATTCGTCCCTTAAAATGTCACCCAGAAAGAGACATAGTAGCCTCCCAAAAGTTAGCAAATAGAGAACTTATATTGAGCAACGGTTTTGTGTAAGTTGCGCGGACGTTCCAAGAAAGTTCAGCCGAGTTATGCCTCAAACTAATTCGTATCTTACTTTATATGGAACTAGCTGTTGCCCGCGACTACGTCCGCGTCCGGGCTTTAGTTGAGTAAAGTGTTTGAAAATAAGATAGGGATACTTTTAGCGCATGCGAAAGAGCTTTCATACTAACTTCGCAACCCCCTCTTCCCCCTTAAGAGATGATTTTCTAAAAACTATTTCACGTGTTTTTCATGACTTTCAATGAAGGACCTTCATATTGAATCTCATTCGAATAACTTCAAAAACGGACAAGTTTCATACTAAGTTTGCACCCCCTTTTTTCCAATTAAGGGATGATTTTTAAAAAACTATTTTTCACATGTTTCATAATTTTAAATGAAGAATCTTTGTACCAAATTTCATTCGAATAACTTCAAAAACGGCAAAGTTTCATACTAACTTTGAACCCCCATTTTACCCCCTTAGGGGATGAATTTTCAAAAATCCTTTCTTAGTGCTCTCCTACGTTACAAAAGAAACCCCTGTGCAATATTTCAAGTTTCTAACCCTTATAGTTTAGGCCCTGCGTTGATATGTCAGTCAGTCAGTCAGTCAGTCAGCTTCTCCTTTTATATATATACTAGCTGTTGCCCGCGACTACGTCCGCGTGGGCTTTAGTTGAGTAAAGTATTTACAAATAAGATAGGGATACTTTTAGCGCATGCGGAAGAGCTTTCATACTAACTTCGCAACACCCTCTTACCCCCTTAAGGGATGATTTTAGAAAGATTACTTTACACGTCTTTCATGAATTTCAATGAAGGACCTTCATACTGAATTTCATTCGAATAACTTCAAAAATGGCAAGGTTTCATACTAACTTTGCACCCACCTTTTATCCCCTTAAGAGATGATTTTCGATAAACTATTTTACATGTGTTTCATGACTTTCAATGAAGGACCTTCATATTGAATCTCATTCGAATAACTTCAAAAACGGCAAAGTTTCATACTAAGTTTGCACCCCTCTTTTCCCCCCTTAAGGGATGATTTTCAAAAAACTATTTTACACGTGTTTCATAATTTTAAATGAAGAACCTTTGTACCAAATTTCATTTGAATACAGTACCACCATCTTGTCTGTTCAGTTGATAGCGGCGCTAGTGGAGAATTTAGTAGTAATCTATATATATAAAAGGAGAAGCTGACTGACTGACTGACTGACTGACTGACTGACTGACTGACATATCAACGCGTGGCCTAAACTATAAGGGTTAGAAACTTGAAATTTAGCACAGAGGTTCCTTTTGTAACGTAGGGGAGCACTAAGAAAGGATTTTTGAAAATTCATCCCCTAAGGGGGTAAAATTGGGGTTCAAAGTTAGTATGAAACTTTGCCGTTTTTGAAGTTATTCGAATGAAATTTTGTACGAAGGTTCTTCATTCAAAATTATGAAACATGTGTAAAATAGTTTTTTTAAAATCATCCCTTAAGGGGGAAAAAGATGGGGTGCAAAGTTAGTATGAAACTTTGCCGTTTTTTAATTTATTTGAATGAGATTCAATATGAAGGGCCTTCATTGAATGTTATGAAAAACAAGTAAAATAGTTTTTCGAAAATCATCCCTTAAGAGGGTAAAAAGGGGAGAGGGGTACAAAGTGAGTATGAAACTTTGCCGTTTTTGAAGTTATTCGAACGAAATTCAGAATAAAGATTGTTCATTGAAGGTCATGAAAAACATTTAAAATAATTTTTCGAAAATCATCTCTTAAGGGGATAAAAGGTGGGTGCAAAGTTAGTATGAAACCTTGCCATTTTTGAAGTTATTCGAATGAAATTCAGTATGAAGGTCCTTCATTGAAATTCATGAAAGACGTGTAAAGTAGTCTTTCGAAAATCATCCCTTAAGGGGGTAAGAGGTGGTTGCGAAGTTAGTATGAAAGCTCTTTCGCATGCGCTGAAAGTATCAGTATCTTATTTGCAAACACTTTACTCAACAAAAGCCCACGCGGACGTAGTCGCGGGCAACAGCTATTATTTTAATAATTTACATAAAAAAATGGGAATATTTTAACCCGTCTTTCAATTTTAATGAAAATATCTATTAATCTTATTAAGTGAATAAATAAAACAAAAAATGGGGAACAGGATTTACAATTAATTAGTTAGTTACAATTTTGCCCACCTGAACAGATAACTTGGTGACGCTGTAACTTCAAACACGGCAAAGTTTCATACTAACTTTGAACCCCCATTTTACATTTTAGTGCTCCCCTACGTTACAAAGGGAACCCCTATGCAAAATTTCAAGTTTCTAACCCTTATAAATTAGGCCCTGCGTTGATATGTCAGTCAGTCAGTCAGTCAGTCAGTCAGTCAGTCAGTCAGTCAGTCAGTCAGTCAGTCAGTCAGTCAGTCAGTCAGTCAGTCAGTCAGTCAGTCAGTCAGTCAGTCAGTCAGTCAGTCAGTCAGTCAGTCAGTCGGTCAGTCAGCTTCTCCTTTTATATATACATATAGATAGATGAAAATAAGGGCTTGTTCAATAGCGACACCAGTAAAAAACCGGACAAGAGCATGCCCAGCGAGAGTTCCGACCTTTGTAGGTTGTATATTAAAAAGAGCTCAGAACTACTTGTCTAATTTATTATAAATAAAATAAATAATAAACTCACGCCCGTTATCCCCGAAGGGGTAGGCAGAGGTACCAGTCTCTAGAACTGGTCCCACGTTTTGCCGAGTTTATTAGGTCTAATTTATTAGTTTGAGGTCTACGGAAATTGAAGGGCCCAGATGCCTAAGTCTCGTAACTCTTTACACCAGATGATATTAAAGACAAGCCGCTTCCGACCGGTCTTTTTGGAAATCCATGGAGGAGGCCTATGTCCAGCAGTGGACTTCTTGTGGCTGAATGATGATGATATTAAAGACGAAAGATGAATCACTCGTAGCCCCGGCTGCCTGAGTGATCTTGAACGATCACGAAGGTTGAGCAACGTTCAGTGCATGAATGGGTGACCGTCTGTGACCAACGCTAGAGGCATTTTTCCGAGCGGTTCCGTGCTTCGGAAGGCACGTTAAGCAGTTGGTACTGGCTGCCGTCGATAGATGGCAGTCATTAAGCCAAGTCAGAGGCCTTAGGGCGGCTTGAAAATTTCTGATGGTAAGACCAGCCACTAGTCTTACAAGCCTCCACCAATCTGTAATAGACCCCCGTGGTGGAGTATGGCCTATACCTTCCTCAAGGAAGAGACCCGTGCCCCTCGGTGGGGACATAATGGGTTGATGATGACAGACAGGAAGCGGCAATGAAACTTAATCACTACGTTCATGCAGTTCTCATTGTAGATAGATAGATAGATAACACATTATTGCTCAACCATGATACAGAGTTATTTCCTTATGTCTAAACAACTACGGCCTTACTATAGTTCATTCCAGATAAACTTGCAAAAAAGTCCATTGACCTTTCGGTGTCTTGGCCAGGGGCAAATAACCTTAGGCAATACAATATAGTCTCAATATAAAAATACCCATCGAGATCCTATGCTTTGGAAAATTTGACATTGTTGACTATGTATTAAAGAATAAAGCCCCTTATTGAATAATAATAATAATGAGATATACGGGTGTAGCAAAATCTCCGACATCTTCGATGGTTTTTCTTGAATAACTCGGCCATTTTTGATTTCACAGTAAAACGGAAAGGACAAAAATTTTAGGAAATTTGATCCTCTATAAGTTTGGTCATTACAATTTTTCTTCTAGGATCGATATTTTGGAAAATATACCTGAATAAAATATCAATTTGGGGAAAAAAGGTGGGAACCAAAATTGTTCAGAATTTGATTCTCTACAACTTTGTTTCTCTTCATTCAAGCCGTAAAACGTGGAACACAGGATAATATTTTGAATTTGTCGGGTTTTTCAGGTTCAATTTCCAAAATATCGATCCTAGAAGAAAAGTTGTAAGGACAACTTGTATGGAATTAAATTTTCTACAATTTTTGTTCTTATGGTTTATTCTTTCAAATCAAAAATGGCCGAGTTATTCAAGAAAAATCGCTTTTTTTTAAATAAGTTTTTCGGATATACACACTCAGGAGCCTGATTCAGTCTACTTTTTGAATTTACACTCCCAGTAACCCCCCGAGGGACCTAAGAAAAAAAAATCCAAAAACTGGTTATTCACGGGTCAAAATCTATAATGACTGAACTAATATATTACTTTGTGTTTCCGACTCGAAATCACAGAATCGCTCGAATGAATGACGCGAGAAAACATTTTTTCTCTAATCTGAGACGCGAGCGAGCGATTGAACGATAAAATCCGGGCCGACAGTTGTGCACCGCTGAATGCTTCGTCTGTCTGCAGTCACTAATGAATTGGAGTAAATCTATTTTTTTCATTTTTGATCATGTAATTTTTCAAGGCTAAAATACCTTGTTATAATGCTTCAAACAGATTTATTATAAATACAATACTTACAATATGAGTTAATTGATTGCCAGTCACAAAATAAAACATAAATACGACATTTTTAGCGTGATGAACGACATTTTTATAAAGTTACACAGTCATTACTGCACTAAAATGAAAAAAATGAGAAAATAAATTAAGTTAAGATTGTTTCTACGAACAATCAGAATAGAAAAAAAGATTTATTTGTCTAAAATGATTTTTTTTTAAGTTACTCTCTTTTGGTTTTTACGACAGACTGGGTTCAATGGACTTTTGTGCAAGTTTATCTGGTACGAACTATAATAAAGGTTATGAGCTGTGTATACAGCCGTTATGCGAGGTCTGACAAACTGGTTATTTGTACGCCAAATGCGATTAAACCAGTATAAATTGATATACGTCAAATAGTTATTCAAAGTGTATAACTTAGTAAGTTTAGTAGTAAGGCCGCTATTGTACTACAATGCAATACAGGTGCGCTACTACCCCTTTAAAAAACCCTATATAAACCTTCTTTTTCTCTCTATTCTGTGTTAGTGACTGTGTTACAACGCGGGAAAAACGTACACTAACGAGGGATGCAAAGTTTTTCGCGCCCCTGCGGTTGTATACATTTATGGCCGTTTTGCGGCGCATTCCCTTGCGACCATGGTACGTTGGAGCTGGGAAAATTTACTTATTTCTTTGGGAACACCGACAGGTAATAGTATCATAGTTTATATTTAAATATCCGGTTACATCCACAAAATTCACAGAGATATAATAAATAAATAAATGTTTTCGAGCAATATTTAACTTAGTAGCTATTTATTAAACTTTGCAAGTAGTAACTTGATTTATTAACAATAAATTTTTTTGGTAACGTTGTAACTTCAGTGTTAATAAAATCGCTGTGATGGTGCTGTATACTACAGAGCGCATGCCTTCTCGTATTGAGAGAATTTGTTTTTGGTTTTGATTTGGAGAGTTTCACAGATTAGCGATAAGTATACGAACAGCTTGCACACTCAGATTTCCTCACGGTTCACGGTTAGTTTTTATCCAACAAATTGACAATTGTTAACTTAGAAGTCGGAATATTTGAGTACAGGCCCGAATCAAAATCCGGACCTCTCAGATGCGCGTAGATAAAGGGTATCTCGGCGATAAAATGGTTTTTATCGCCGAGCTACCCTTTATCTACACCACATTTTTTTAATAATTCTAGTTTTTAATACAATCATTTGGGTGGATTCATCGATACAAAAACTTTTGTTTGTATGTTTATGGATTCCAATGCTTCCTGACATAGTGAAATCCATCGCTTTGCGGGAATTAAAAAAAACGGCATATCCTATAAAGTTAAGATTTTAAGATGTTATCAATTACGGTTCTCACTATGCCCAAAAGGTTCGAACGCTTATACAAAACGAAAGTTTGTTCATGTTTCCGATATAAATTAGACCGGACTGGAAAAACCCGTAGCGTAAAGACCTTCCCCACTAAACAATTTGCGCTGACCTAAACATTTTAACGAGAGAATTTCTTATAAGTAATATAAGTAAACGAGAACTGAATACAGCTCCTTTTACCCGACTGGGTACTGAAGAAGGCAGAAGATATAAACTCTTTCTTTCGCATTCTGAAACAGTATATACTTTAACAATATGACTCCCAATTTATCCTTATATCCTTGTTATTTTTTCTATTCTACTTTTCTGATGAATTTATTAAAATACGTAAGGGTACAAAAGTCAACTTAATATACCTTTAACGGACATATAAAATACAGATATATGGATTAGAACTCCTAAACTCTGGGTAAATTCTGACACTTAATTTTTTTTTTTGCAGTGAAAATTACCCGTAATTGTTTATTTTTGCAGTACCTATGTAATGTAACTACACAGGAATAGCTACTGTAAAATTCTGCATTATTTCGCACTTTTTTCAGCGTCAGTGTACATTATCCATTCCGTGTACTTTATTATCATTCATTACCCATACAGTGTACATCAGGAGCTAAAATTTACGTTTTGGAACTTACCTACTATTTTATAGTTAGAATAAAGAATAAATTGATTGGCCTCAAAAATAAGTTACATGGTATTCCATTTACATTACAAATTATGCTAGGTATATTTTCTGTTAACAAACAGTAGCATCTGTTGCTAAACTAGGCGTGAGCCTGTAGGTATTTCAGCCAACAGCGCCCCCAAGCGGAAAATGTTTACAAATGGATCCAGCTACAAATAATATATATTTTCAAGTTTAAAACATATCGTAGATTTACAAAAATAAATCCTCTGAGTAATTATTTAATCATATAAATCTAGTAGACAAAGAAGGAAAAGGAAAATTTATAGGGTAGTAGTTCTTATAGGCAAGTTTGATTTGCAACAAAGATTTTATTGTATTTTTTTGCCAATAATGGTGTTAGTCCAATAGTTAAGGCAATACCATCTCTCTATTTCTCTCTCTGTCTCTCTCTCTCTCTCTCACTCTCTCTCTCTCTCTCTCTCTCAGAAAAGGCGTGTACCTTGTATAAGGTGCTTACTATAGTCCTAGATATGGCCGATAGTAGATATTATCTGTACGTGTCCACATTTATACATATCTATAGACATGTGAACATGAACAAATTAACCTTAGCAAATCAAAGGTAACTAAAGTTTACATATTAAATGTAAGTACTAACTATTACTAACTAACACAGTGCTAAAAAGTACTAACTAACACAGTGCTGTGTTATCGTAAGTCATTAAAAAATACTAAAAAAATTGAGTATTTCTTTCACGAAATATTGTGATAAAACTTTATCTTTAGATGCTTTCCTCGTTTACTAACCGAACAAGAGCAGCCACAAAACTAGAATAACTTAATGCGGCCATATTTTAAATTATTATGCAAATTTAGTCAGATCAAGTTGTTTGGAAGCTTGCGAGATTCTCAGTATTCTCTGCGGGGAAATTCTGCGCTAAACTTATATTGGTCGGGAACAATCAACCGTGAAACGGACTATCAAATTATACAAGAAAATGTTTCTCGCTAACCGTAGAGGAAAACATCGTACGAAAATCTGTGTATTTGACATAGACATAGACATCATCATCAACCCATTATGTCTCACCGAGGGGCACGAGTCTTTTCCCTGAGGAAGGTATAGGCCATACTCCACCACGGGGCCAAATCCGGATTGGTAGAGGCTTGTAAGACTAGTGGCTGGTCTTCTCGTTCTCGTCTTATCATCTTATCGTCTTAGAACAGAATTCTTATTCCAGCGCATCGTACGATGGCTTTCCGTGGCAGTTTTAAGTATGCGGCGTCCAAGTGCTGGAATGATATTCCTCCCCCTGTCCGTGAAGCGTCCAGTCGATATGCCTTTGGGCGTAAGCTCAGGGCATATTTGCTTGAACAGCAGAGACTTCCCTATCCTGTCCAAACTTCTCGCCGCAACTAGTGACTTGACAAATTTAACTATGTGATCGCATCGAAGACAGCTGTGGCCACAAAATTTTACATTTAATTTTGTTAACATTTATGTTTATCAAATTGTTTATTAAATTTGTGATGCATATGCCATTTTATTATTACTGTTTGAGTATTTATATATTTTTTACATACATATTTGTTACTATTTTATGTCTGTGTACATTGTACAATAAATATTTGTCTTATCTTATTATTAAATTATGTAAATATACACTGCGCCGCACAATTGGGACACGTACGGGACATTTAGGCACTGACTGAAAACCAGCGCTGAGGGCCTACACCCTCAGCATTATGCTGAGTCAGCTGCCTTTTGCAGCAGCGGTTACACACGCGACAAAACTGTATAAATGTATTTCCTTATGTTTGTACCTCTTTTTATCTTTAATGTTTTCTTCTCATTTGTATTTCGTATTTTTGTTGTGTGTGACTGTTGGTGCAATAAACGTTTCTCTTTCTCTTTCTTTCCTGTCAGAAGTTTTCAAGCCGCCTAAGGCCTCTGACTTGGCTTAACGACTGCCATCTATCGACGGCAGCCGGCACCAACTGCTTAACATGCCTTGCGAAGCACTAAAATGCCACTAGCGTTAGACATAGACGGGCACCCATCCATGCACTGAACGCGCCCTATGTTGCTCAACCTTCGGGATCGTTTAACATCACTCAGGCGGCCGGGGCTACGAGCGATTCTAGCACTCTACTTTTATTGAATTAAAAGATGCGTTTTAGAATTAATACTATTTATTTTTATCGTCTTCTTCCCCTACTTTCTTAATTTATCTATCTTTTCTTCGAAAATCGACTACAGTCTGTAAAACATAGCTTGAGCTCCACGACAGTTGTCACACTGACAGGGCTAGGTTACGATATTGCTTCGAATTGCGTGCAGTAAGTACGGAGTTTTCACAGTACAAATATTGTGTGAAAAAATTCAAAACTTCATAGACGCAATTTAGATGACACCTGTCGCGAAGCCCAAGCTATGTTTTACAGACTATAGTGATCGACTGACATCTAAACAAAAACGTAGCGATTCTCTTTCAATAATTAAAAATAGTGCTAGACGGCTGTGCCGGCTAGTTTCTATAGAGAGGAATCGCTGAAGTACCTACAATTTCGAGCTCCTACTTCAATTATTGTTCCACCGATGCCTAAGTAAGTACAAACAGCTTTATTAAGGTTTACTTTGCACTCGTAGCACGGTTCGCATGGTTTGAAAATCATTTACTGTGTCAAAGAATTGTTATTTTTTTACACGAGCGTATCAGTTTCCCCAATTACTCCGAAGCAAAATGTAATGATGGCCGTATATTTTTTGAGTAAGCTCAATTTACAAAGGCGGCTTATCCTAAAAACGGTAGACAGTACCATGTCAACCTTCATACAGTCAACGACATATCACCATTTAATTTTCAGTTGCAAAATCGACTGTTAGTCCTGTGTTAAACATAAACATTTACACACAGGCACATACATTGCTTCTGGCCCCACACTAGGATACGCTGTGTCGTGGGAACCAGAAACAGCGACGTCACAAACATGTAAACATCCAAGACCTGGAGTTTTATTAACTTTACGCTGTTCTCGTTTTTATTAAGCAATCTTCATGCATTATTTTCTCCGATGATGTTGGGTTCGGAAATGAGGTCCGAATCCGTTGGCTTGGTCACGGGGAAAGAATGGAAGAGGATTGAGCAGTTAAGAGAGCATACTCGGGGCTTCCAAGCTCCCAAAGACCGGTGGGCCGCCCCAGACATCGCTGAAAGGATGAAGTGGCCAAGGAGCTGCATGAGCTCCAGGCCAGTGATTGGCAGGAGACCGCGCAGGACAGAGAGAAGTGGCGACTTTTTGTGTTGGAGGCCAAAACCCACTTTAGGTCGCTGAAAAAATCTGTGTTTTTGACGCAGACATAGACATCATCATCAACCTATTATGTCCCACCGAGGGGCACGGGTCTCTTCCCTGAGGAAGGTATAGGCCATATGCCACCACGGGGGCCAATTCCGGATGGGTAGAGGCTTCTAAGTTTTCAAGCCGCCCTAAGGCCTCTGACTTGGCTTAACGACTGGCATCTATCAACGAGAGCCAGCATTAACTGCTTAACGTGCCTTGCGAAGCATGGAACCGCTCGGAAAAATGCCACTAGCGTTAGTCATAGAACGCAACGGTCACCCACCCATGCACTGAACGCGTCCTATGTTGCTTAACCTTTGTGATCGTTTAAGATCACTCAAGCGGCCGGGGCTACGAGCGATTCGGAATTATTGATACTTTATACAAAAATACTTAAAAAAACTCCAAGTGGCGGGAAGACGCTGGATGCAAGCCGCTTCCGACCGGTCTTTTTGGAAATCCATGGAGGAGGCCTATGTCCAGCAGTGGACTTCTTGTGGCTGAATGATGATGATGATGATGATGACTTAAAAAAACTACTTTCATAGATGTACATAGTTAAAAAGTTATGGCTCCCATTTTGTCTACATTTCGTTTCATTCCGCTCACATTATTGCTTCAGGCACTTTAACGATTTCAATCAACGGCTTATTTACAAATTTTTATATATTTGAAATATACCTAAAATAAGATAGTGTGAAGCATAGCCCAGCGGTGGTAGCCCAGTGGGTAGAGCAGTGGGTAGAACAGAGTGAGTGGACTCGGTAGCGGGAGACTCAGGTTCGATTCCCAGTGTGAGCATGTTACGCTCTGTTTCGCAGAGCTTAAGGCCGACTAAGCTAGCGGCGTATCGGTTTAGTATGACCTTCCATATACTTTAAATGGAGTGTTCACAGTTTGCTAGTTTTGCGCTCAATCTACGCAATTTGCAGCGTTACGCGCGCTTTCTATCACAGTGGGCGGCTTACTCACAGGAAAGCCTAGTCCACTCGGCGGCGAAATAGTTTTAGTTCGCTTTGAGTATTAGGCTACAAATTTGCGGCTCACTCAGACGGCGGCAAACAGTTTGCCTACTGGGGACGCAGCCTAATTATGGTGAGTCGAGCCGGGGATCGCGACGTCGTTGGTTGCTCGTCCCCGACTTCTTATCTCGTGTAGTGCTTACGACAGCTTTTGTAAGTGTTTTTCATATGCTTTTTACTTCGGTCACCCTATACAGGTTTTCGCCTGGTATATGACTTCTGGTCTCAAGCCGCCCCCTAAGGCCTCTGACTTGGCTTAACGACTGCCATCTATCGACAGCAACCGGGACCAACTACCGTGCTTGCTAAGCACGGAATCGCTCGGAAAAATGCCGCTAGCGATAGTCATAGATGGTCACCCATCCATCCACTGAACGCGTCCTGTGTTGTTTAACCTTCGTGATGCCTAAAACTATGCGTTTTTTTTATTCCGAATAAACTATTTCTAATTGTAACTCTTTAAGACGTCGAGGATTATTTCTCACTGCGCAAAGCACAAAAATATCATCTTCAACAGCGACCGTATCGCATAGCTGCAGGATTTCACAGCTCTTTTACTACATAAACTTAGCTAAGGCTTGAAAAGGGACCTATTCTAACTGCAGAGATAGCACTGAGTTCTACAGAAACGGCTCTACTTAGGAAATAACACGGAAAGAGACCAAGCGTATTTCTTATCCGCTAGCGGACTGTTCGGCGTAGCAGTAAATAGAGTAGTTTCAAGCAGGTTGTGTTTTTAATTCAATTTTTTTGTTACTGAACACTTTAACACAAATAAGGAATTTACACAGATAGCACATTTTGTTGAAGTATCTCGTAACGTAACTGGATGGAGTAAGAGCGCTTTCACACATAGGCGTTTTTGTCGTGCGCCTGAAGCGCAACTGTAGCGCGGCTAAGTCGCGACGCAGTCGCTAGCGACAGCCGCGATCCACAGTTGCGCTGCAGACGCGCGTAGAACTTGGGGTGACTAGCTAATTTCCAATAAGAATTCCTACGGAGATTATAGATTTGCTTGCTGTATTTTTTTCTGCTGTGGTTTTGTTTTCAAAACCAGAAGTAAATTTTTCGCAAATTTCTAGCCAGGCATTCTTTTTCTTGATTTTGTTGCTAAAATCATCGCATCTTGAATCCCACAAGACTGGCCGAGATTGGATTTCAGCTGTAAATGTTTCGGTATCAAACAAGACGTAGGTATGTAATTTGCAACTTGCTATACAATACAGTACATTCACATCTACTTTTCAAGGTGTGTCCATACCGTTAACCAATCACCTTGAGCTGCTGGGCTTAGACCTTTGTTCTAACCTAAACTTCGGCCGTTGTATTGAGTCCAAAACGAAGACTGCTGCCAAGAAGCTGGGGATCCTGTTTAAAGTGCGGCGGTATTTCACACCGGGACAGCTTTTAAATCTTTACCAAGCACAAGTCCGTTCGTGTATGAAATACTGCTGTCACCTCTGGGACGGCTCGGCCAAATATCAGTTGGCTGCTTTGGACTCCGTAGAGCGTCGAGCGCGCAAGCTGATTGGTGATGCTCCTTTGGTAGAGGCCAAACTGCAAAGCCTCGAACACCGAGGGAAGGTAGCTTGTTTGGCGGTATTCTACAGGATACATTTTGGAGAGTGCGCACGGGAATTACACGATCTTATCCCGCCATCTCCTTTCCATCACCGGACATCCAGGAGAGGGGAGCGATTTCATCCTTATGTTGTTCAGACACCTTTGTGCGCACGAAGCGTTTCCCCTCGTCATTTCTAATGCGCACCGCTAAGGAATGGAATTCGCTCCCTTCCTCTGTATTTCCGGAAAGCTATAATTTGGGTGCCTTTAAGGCAAGAGTGAGAAGAGAGAGAAAAAGAGTTGGTTCAGTAAGAGGCTCTTACTGAACCAACGAGGAACATCGTCGGCTCCATCTTCACTTACCATCAGGTGAGATCGGGGTCAATCTTTGGTCAGTTTTTAATAGCACGCGACTACGCGTCGTACACGCCACCGCAAGCTCGTAGTGCGGCAGCCGTTTTTCTGACGCGCGACCATTGCGCGGCTGCCGCGCTGCAGCTGTGATACTTAATTGGTTGACAAAAGTAATCCTTAGTAACCATTGGTCAAGAGAAAACCGGATATTGGCCATAGAGAATAAAAACACCATAGATAATAGAGGTCAAATCCATCGATCGCTTAGCGTACACCCGTGTGTACGCTAAGCAGTTGGGGCACAAAAAGTTAGCGTACACACGGGTGTACGCTAAGCGCTCAAGGGGTAAATATCTATGATACGAGTCGCGCTACTGTAGCGCGACTAAAAGGCCTTCCACACGATCGGAAAGATTCTCCGACCAAGGTGACATTGGTCGGGTTGGTGTAAAAATTTCACGTGTGGAAGCCGGTTGTCCAACCAAATATTGGTTGGAATCCAACGGCCTTGATCGAAAGCGCAGCCATCACAACACTCTGTGTGCGGTCGGAATGGATCGTGTGGAAGGCTGTCGTAAGACGCGAGCGCTTCAGTGTGCCGTTGGCCGTCGCTGCGGGCGGCTGTATGTCTATGACAGTAAGTTCGAATTCGGTAGTTGACACGACTAACTATAAATTACTTCATATGCTCGACTAAAACAAAATATTTCGGGAAATACATATATTTCAGTTAATTATTAGTTATTACAATTGTTAAATAGATGAAACATAAAAAGAGTGCTCTGAATAATGACTTCATAATGCGTATTTTCATAGGTACAAAATTCCGTTTTAAAAGTAATTTAATTGACATTTTGTCAACTACCCAATTATGTTTCGAATTATGGTTGGAATGGGTTCGCATTTTGAAAGCTGCGAACGGGAGGTGTTGATGGAATTCATATCAATTTACACATAAAATAATATTTACATACAGGCTTGCATTTACATACATCGCTTCTGGTCCCACACTAGGATACCCTGTGTCGTGGGAACCAGAAACAGCGACGTCATAAGCATGTAAACATCCAAGACCTGTGTTTCTTTTTTTTGTACCCAACCGGGATTCGAACCCGGGACCTCTCACATGGTAAGCAGATGCGCTAACCGCTGCGCCATCGATGTCGTTTCGTACAGTCGAGAGCACATTATGTTATACACCCATGCACTCTGCCCCGTTGCATTACGGGCGACTTTGCAACTCAAATGTGAATGATGACGTGCTTTCGACTGTACGTTGTCAAGTTGTCCGACCGTGTGGAACGAATTCCAACCCGACCAAAGCCACTTGGTCGGAGAGTCTTTCCGATCGTGTGGAAGGCCTTTAAGAAGCGATACAGACTCGCGACAAAAACGCCTATGTGTGAAAGCGCTCTTAAGGTTCATATAATAACTTCCACACAACACTATCTTTGACGACCTCTGTGGCATAGCATTTAGCGCACCTGCTTACCATGCGGAAGGCCCGGGTTCGAACCCCGGCTGGGGAGAAAAAAAAACCTCTGGTCTTGGATGTTTACATGTACACAGGCCAGAAGCAATGTATGTGCCTGTTTATATGTAAATGTTTATTTATTTATTTTATTTATATATTTAGGAAAACTTGAATAAGCAAACATGATATTACAAAGCATTAATAAAAACAGACAGTCATTAAAAGTTTCCACAGATCTTTATGTTTATCTCTGGACCTATCCTGCTAATGAATTGTGCTACAAAGACTTTTTTCTGTTTCTTTGCCGCTTTAAAACAACGCGCGCACGCGTATTCGTATCTCTAGGCGTCAAGGAATCAAAAAACATGTCACGTGACCCGACCGTGTAACTGTAATCAACTATAATGTACTAACAGAATCGAGGCCCAAATCCCAAACTAGGATACCCTATGCTATGGTAACCATTTGTCAGCCATTTGTAAAAATGTACGGATGTACGTAGTACATGAGATACAATGTCATCATTTACCCATTATGTCCCCACCGAGGGCAAGGGTCTCTTCCCTGAGGAAGGCCATACTCCACCACGGAGGCCAAGTCCGTATTGGTGGAGGTTGGAAGACTAGCGGCTGGTCTTACCGCCAGAAGTTTTCAAGCCGCCCTAAGGCCTCTGATTTGGCTTAACGACTGCCACCTATCGACGGCAGCTGGCACCAACTGCTTAACGTGCCTTGCGAAGCACGGAACCGCTCGGAAAAATGCCACAAGCGTTAGTCTTAGACAGTGACCCATCCATGGACTGAACGCGCCGTATGTTTAAGATCGATCTTTTAAGATCTCAGGCAGCCTAGGCTACGAGCGATTCTAGGTGCTATGTAAATATCAAAAATAACCAACCATTCCATTTTGGAAAGATAAGGGATTATCTTGCACCCTATATAAGTCTTAGGGTAGGTAAACGCAGCCATGCTACATTTAACAGGAAAATAATTTAAATATTACATTACCTACCTACGGAAACGGGTAGGATCTTTATTAAAGTGTGAAATAGGGACGGGTTGAGATAGGCTTACAGATTAAGATTAAATGTCGATGCTTTTGTCTACTTCCATTATTTAATTAATGTTATCTGTATTAAAGTTCTGTAAATATTAAAAAAGACATTTGAAGTGACTATTAAAAAATGAAAACAAACATTTACAATCCCATCAATTTGTAATTCGTTTTGTGAAAAGAACATTAATATTTCAATAAGGTTCCCCGGGAAGAAATGTTAGGTACCTACATGCGGTTCTGTAAAATATAAAGTGATATTATGAACTTCAATATCTCCTAAACCTTGTGCTGGGTCATTAAAAAACAATATATGAAGAGAGAAGGAAGAAAAAATAAATTAATGTAACTTTTAAAACTATTGTTTTATTTAATTCATATTCAATTCAGTTCAATACAAATATTCCTAAAAACTATAAACATGCACAAAATCCACTAAATGTTTCGTCGACAATACTGATACATTTAAATATGCAATTAAGGCTAACAGAAAAAAAAAACACAAAAAAAATCCTACCTAACCTAACAAACCTCCCCGGAACGCATCTGGACCAAAGGTCCCGAGTACGCTGGCAGCATTGCCACGCTGCACCGCCAAAGAAATTCTTTGGCTAAGAAATGCCCCAGAACGGCAGTCAAGCCCGCGGTCCCTCAAACGGCGCCCCAACTCCCTAACAAAAGTTTTAGCCTGTACTCCCCATGCTCCCATGGTCTCCACCGCAAGAGGAACAAATATGTAATTAGCCAAAAGGGCACTATACTTTTGCAGTTTGAGCCTCGCTGCGGATTATTAAAATATTTCATGTTATTTCAAATTAACACATCCGCAGATATAAAAAGCATATCATTCTTAGTCACAAACGAGGAAAAAAGTCTCAAAAATAACAAGATAGGATAGGACAAGAAAAAGTCTCAAAAATAACAAAATAGGACGGAACAAAGACAGTGTCAAAGTTACTACAAAGGACATCTGACTCAGCAATATATTAACGATGCAGAGATTACGGAAGTTCCGGGAATGGCGTCAGTTAATCTACTCTTTATAACAAGCTTTAGGAGACAACATGCATATTCCGAATATTTACATGAAATCACAATTTATCGAAAAAAATACGTCAACTAATAAGCCACTGTATCTATACAACTGCAAACTACTCCTCCCAGCCAAGATACCCATTTAACTAAGAAACCGGTCTCTCTAGCCAACTGAGACTATCTTTAATCGAGTTCAGATTTATCGACATTATCGATACGTTCTGTCGATACCACAGAGCAGCGCTATCTATCCGGCTGGATGGAATTTTGATAAAATACTGGCTCCGACGGCGCGCCAGCCTGAATTTAATCAGGCCCAATTTCAGGCTAAATCTCTTCATTGGTTCAGGGCAATCTTTGCCGTGAGGAAACCTGCATATTTGAGTGATGAATTTTTGACTTCAAAACCCTCGATATTATTTGTAGGTTTGTAGCGCATTTTGAGGCGAGACAGTGACGTAAAACATTGTTACGTGGTTTTGAATCGCTTTTCACAGTTGACCATCAGAATAAACCGCTGTATTGTATTACTTGTGATGATGATGATTTCCTCTTATCCCTTATCAGGGGCATAGGGCTCGAAGAAAGGATCTCCATTTCTCGCGGTCTTGTGCGGCAACTTCTAACTCGTTCCAATTGAGTCCCGTATTGTATTACTGTATAACTTATACTCGTATTATTGCTAAATATTTATGTAAAAAAACATTAGGTCTTGGGTGTTCACATGTTTATGATGTCGCTGTTTCTGGTTCCCACGACAATACAGGATACCCTGTATCCTAGCGTGGGGCCAGAAGCAATGTATGTGCCTGTATGTAAATGTTTATATATTTTGGAACTACTCGTACTCCAGTGGACTAAACTATGCAAATTATGTAAACTATGCAGTTAACAGATTCACCCCCCTGGCCAAGTGGTGTCTTGTTTTCATATTTCACGAAGACACCCGTCAAAATCAGCCTCTAAATCACCGATTGACGTATGCGCCCTTCGTGAAATATGAAAATAAGACCGATTTTGGTTACATTTTTCAATTAAAAACGTTTTTGGACAAATTTGATTTGTGACACTTTAGTTTATAAGCAGCTATATATGGAAAAGAGAATACTGCGTTGCCAAGTGATGAGACTCCAAGGTAAATTTCGGAGTTCGTGCGTCTAAATTGGGTGTTTGTTAAGAGACAAATTCAATCTGTCACCATTATTGTAAAGATAACTTCTTTGGGGAACGGAAACGAAACTGAAGCGATGTCAACTGCCGGTAGCGATTAGGAAAAGTGACGTGATGAAAGCCGAATTTAAATTAGGCAGCCTATTAATAGCCTGGTAAAATGGTTGTAAGTCACAGTATGTACCAATGACTTCATTTTCTTAATAATGATATGATAACTTTCACACAACACAATCACTTGACCACATTTCGCTCTGAGTGCTTATACTGAGTTTTTTCATTCACTCTCGATAGTGAGAGCGTTTGCGATTTGCATAGGAGTGACAAAGAGACAACTAGATGGCGCGCTTTGTCACTCCTATGCATATCGCAAGCGCTCTCGCTATCGAAAGGGAATGACAAAACTCAGTATACGCACTCTGATTCGCAGAGCTTAATCATGGTGAGCAGAAACGGAGCTCGCTCTCAACCAATCCGGACCTAAACTCTGTTAATGTATTGTGGTACAATGACAACTGTACGAACGTAACGATTTGATTTCATTGCCGCTTCAAGTCTACGCGCGCACACAATATCAAACCTTCTAAAAGTCAATGGTATGAAAGAAAATTCATTTATTTGACGACACAATACTCAAAACAAAAAAGAAAATACATCACTCAATAACAATACAATATGCCTACATTATTTAACACAGAAAGCTTACAAAAAGTGGGTAAAAAATAAATAAGCTGTACACAAAATAAATAACAGGTCACGTGATCCTAACGTGTATCTTTCATAGTACTATAATGCACTTAGAGAATCAAGGCCTCGGAATAAAGTTAATAATGTCCGTGCTTACGAAAGTTTCGGCGTAGGTTTGTATGTAAAGTTGGATTCCAATTTGTCGCATTCGGAATGATGCTCTTTCAAAACGCTTTGATGAATGCTTTGTTGATGCTCCGTGGCTCCGGCGCGGATATTGAATTCTGATTAAAAACTGGATTGCGCCCATTTGGTGACACATAAGTTAGCGATTTCTTAATCTATGGCACTTTTGGTGATGCTAGTGTTGTGCCACGGCTTAAAATAGAGACCAATTTAGAGGCTCTTTATTTATTTATTTTTTATATATTTATTTATCCATCAACAGAAGCTACATTAAATCGTATATTAATACTAGCTAATAATAATAATTATTATTATTACTACATCCTTGCTTATTGTGCCTTTGAAAGCAAAGGCAAAGAGGTGGCTAGAAACAGAGAGTTGGAAGAAAGGAAGGGAAGCCTTTGCCCAGCAGTGGAACAGAAAGGAGGCTATGTAAAAAAAGCAAAGAAATCGCAAATTCAAATAAATGAAAATAAATCTCTTACAGAGATGAGCTCGTCTTTGTATTGTTTATTACGTAATTTTATTTTCAATGTCTCGTGTGCCATAAAGTATATCTAAATATTATATATAATAGCCCTGACATAAATAGTCAGATTACTCTGCAAAAACAAATTAGTCTGCAATAAAATAAACCCCCTATAATAAAAATACATCTGGCTACGAAATATTTTCTGTCATTATGGATTAATAAACATCTGTAACATAAGTGATTTTCCCTATAAAAAGAGCTTCAATTTCTTATCGCGCTCTGTAAAGCTTAATAAGCGAAAGTCGTCTTAAAATATTTTGGTTAGTTTCACTGAAGTTTCATGTCTTCATATTTCAGTGATACATACGGATTCGTTCCTCAACTATTCATTTTAAATTTAATAAAAGATGTTTTAAAGTTAAAAGCAACCATTCTAAACACAACTAGCTTACATTTACCATCCATAAAATTATAGGGCAGAATTAAAAGATTTTTACCTAAACTAGCTGTGGCCCCCAATCAAGAATCGAACCCACGGCTCGTGTCTCGTTAGTCCACCGTGTTACCGCAAAACCAATAGTCTGAGTGCTTATACTGAGTTTTTTCATTTCACTTTCGATAGCGAGAGCGTTTGCAATTTGTATAGGAGTGGCAAAGAAACAACTAGGTGGCGCGCTTTGTCACTCTTATACAAATTGCAAACGCTCTCGCTATCGAAAGTAAATGAAAAAACTCAGTATAAGCACTCAGAAAAGCCACCTCGATGTCACAGCAAGCCTTAAGATTACCACCATCTCAGTAATCTACTTCGGAATCCGATTTCCATTTTAACGCGTCAATTATGTTAGATAAAATAAATATTTATACAAAGTCCGAGTTAATTAAATGCGACCATAAAGGTCTTTTTTATTACTCAGTTCGTTCTTTATTTTGGTTACATTATGCAAAATAATGTCGAGGGATACTGGGAATCGCGTCATCAAATAAAAAGCAACAGATGGATGAGCTGTGGCTTTGTTTTTCAAGTTGGGTTTGTGACGATATCCATACAAATACAAATTAGGTTTGTATAAAAGTATAATTATAATTAAGTATAATTATAAAGTCTCGTGTCACAGAGTTCGTTATCGAAGTCCTCCTATCATCATCATCATCAACCTATTATGTCTCCACCGAGGGACACGGGTCTCTTCCCTGAGGAAGGTATAGGCTATACTCCACCACGGGGGCCAAGTCCGGATTGGTGGAGACGTGTAAGACTAGTGGCTGGTCTTACTGGTCCAAACCTAAATTTTGACATCTGAGATACAGTGTTTACCATTAGTTCAACCAATCATCGATCAACCATCAGTTCGATGTCATCGTTTTTCGTTGTATGTACGTATATGCGGCGCACTATGATCTATGATATGAGAAATTATTTCATTGCGCAAGATAAGTCTCTAAGCGATAAGCTATCATAATCTTATTCAGTTATGTCTTCTTATTGGGTCGCTGACTATAGAGTGGTAGGCTTCTGTTGAGATTTAGTGCAATTTTGTAAAAAAAGGTAATCCACTCGCAGGTATCGTATCCGAATAGCAGAAATTGTTACTAGTAAATAATAATAAATAAATAAAAATTACTTTATTTGACACATAGATAAACAAACAAAAATTACATGTTGTACTTACATTCTAAACAATATCCAATGGATCATCCACTATTTATTTTGGTTAACCTTTTACACAAGACAATTCTATGAGCACTAGATTAGATTAGATAAAATATATTTGCTTGTTTGACGCTGGATGCAATCCGCCTCCAACCGGTCTTTTTGGAAATCCATGGAGGAGGCCTATGTCCAGCAGTGGACTTCTTGTGGCTGAATGATGACGATGATATTTGTTTGTACCTACATAAATGATTAATTACGTAGAGGAACGTTCTACAAAAGAATGATTCGAGTGAATGGATTGAATGAATCATAAATGAATGATGTCTCTTAAATTAAAATTTACCTGTGTAATATAGTTTTTTATCAACAATAGAGTGTTTTCTATCTCTGTATCTATAAATGCCTTCATATCCAACCTCATGACTGTATCCCTCAGGGGTAGGCAGAGACTTACTACTGTAACGATTTTGACAGACCACTTCCGCTTCATAAGATAAGATAAGAATATTCTTTATTGTACCAGGAAAAACAAATACAGAACATTAACAATAAGATGCAGTACAAGAGGCGGCCTTATTGCTTAAAGCAATTTCTTCCAGGCAACCGACTATGGAAAGTTGCTGACGGAAAAGAGAGAGACGGGTAGTCGGTGCAAATAAGAACATAAAATAAATACTTATACTTAATACTAATATACATACATACATAAACCTTTACATTATATACGTATAATAATTATAAACATACATAATATAACATCAACATTCATTAGTCGTTACATGCACGCACGCCAGTTTCGAGTATTTTTTTCTTTCGATCCATTACTTAAATTCTTCTAAATACAAACTTGACTCAGAAATTACATTAATATCTGACAAGTTAATATCGTTTTATACGTTTTTTCTATCGGACTCAATTAGTGTTTACTAATTTAAACATGCTCGCTCGCTCGTCGCTCCTAGCCCCGGCTGCCTGAGTAGTCTTAAACGATCACAAAGGTTAAGCAACATAGGGCGCGTTCAGTGCCTGGATGGGTGACCATCTATGACTAACGCTAGTGGCATTTTTCCGAGCAGTTCCGTGCTTCGCGACACGTTAAGCCGTTGGTGCCGGCTGCCGTCGATAGATGGCAGTCGTTAAGCCAAGTCAGAGGCCTTAGGGCGGCTTGAAAACTTCTGACAGTAAGACCAGCCACTAGTCTTACAAGCCTCCACCAATCCAGACTTGGCCCCCGTGGTGGAGTACCTTCCTCAGGGAAGACACCCGTGCCCCTCGGTGGGGATGGGTTGATGATGATTAGATAAAGTGGCGACTTCTTGTGTCGGAGGCCAATACCCACTTCGGGTCGCCGAGCCAGCGCAGTAAGTATTAGATATCTACTAGTCTGGAATAGCAAGTAGGGTCCTTTTTATTCCGAAAAATACCCATCGAAATAAATTTAGATTAGAAATAGTTTTGTGCCGTTTTGTACATATACAGTTTAAGTCTTTATAAAGTGCACGTATCAAAATCAGAGAAACCACACACGATTTCATCGTCAGAAAAAATAGTAACAAATTTAAAAATTAAATATTTATTTTCTTATGAATATTTTAAGATTTTTAGTTACAGCAGCTAACCCTAGTTAAAAAAATTGTTATTATTTTTAAACTAAAGGTCCTTCCACGTCGGAATAAAATTTGTAATGATTGTTAATAGTAGGCCGTGTCCAGAAAGTAAAAATTGTTTAGTTTCCCTGATTTTTATGTGAGCCCTTTATAAAAACACACTGTATAATCCTTGCTTGCTAGGATTGCTCAGATAAGATAAGAATATTCTTTATTGCACACTAGAAAAAACAAAGAACACAAAATATTTATAAAGGTTCATGGTATTACAATGGCGGCCTATTACTAAAAGCTCAGGTGAATTTTCACCCTACACAGTTATCAATAGCGCTCTCGGCAACAGAATAAAAGTCTTAGTTGTCGCATTAAATACCCTGTAGGTTAGAAATAGGAGTTTTGTAAGAATTTGTTTAATCGTCTCGGCGCACGCGATAGTTCAGAAACTATTGTAGGTGAACTCGAGCGCTCTCAGAGCTTTGGTGTTAATGTTAATAAATGCTATAATGCTCGATATAATTAACTCTGTTTTCGAAGGCTCCGTTCATTTGGGTGGCTTTGTATTGATCGGTCGTTTCATTTCGGGATCAAGCCTAATTTTTACTCACTATCAACGGGATTGATTAATATATTTATTACAGAATAGATTCATATAAAAATACTTGCTTTCGCCCGCGACTCCGTCCTCGTGGACTTTAGTTCAAAATTTTGCAACCCCGTTCACTTCACGGGTTAAATTTAGAAAAACGGCGAAACACGTGTTCAATCAATTATGTTAAAGAGTATTTATTTTAAGTTTCAAGAAAATTAGACAACTTTCTTTATACCTCCCATACAAATTTTGGCAACCCCTTTCGGGGTTGAATTAAAAAAAATCCGGTCTTATTCCTTGCCTTAATGCAAAATTTGAACTTCCTAGGTCCAACGGCTGGGGCTGGGCGTTGATGAGTGAGTCAGTCTTTACTTTGAATTTTATTTCTATAGATTATAATTAGGAAGACTTAGCCTGTATTAGTAGGTAACTAAATCTAGGTAATATAGACGTTTAATTTAATTTAAATATTTAGTGGATCCATTCGTGCAGATCCAGTGCCTAGAAATGTGGCTTTGTCCACAACTACAGTCAGGGTTCTTTTAGAAATCCCCCGCACTTTCCTGCTCTCCTACTCTTATTGTTTTGATTTTTTTAGCACACATACATACATAATCCCACGCCTGTGTCCCAGAGGGGTAGGCCTCTGCCTACCCCTCTGGTCTCTACCAGGGACTGCCACTTGCCGGGATCCTAACTGATTACTTTTGCTCCATCGACATAGTTTCATCCACGCACGCCTGTTTCATGCGGACTTTTTATCTAGCCTTTTCCTAGTACGTTCCCTATTTGGTCAAAGTATGACCACTGGCGTCCTTTGCCGGCCTTTCCACTCACATTCGCTCGATATATTTGTCTCGTCAGTGGCAGTGGTATACAATTGTACAAATTGACAGTCAGAAATCAGAAATTTATTTCTACGTAAATAATTTATATTCTGCTTGTTGAATGTTAATCTACTATAATAGTGTGTGTGTGTATGTGTTATAGTGTGGAGCCAGAAGCAATGTATGTGCGTGTATGTATGTTTGTATGTTAATGATAACATTAGCCGCTGCCTTGGGGCCGAATGTAATGGTGAAAAAGGCAACAAAAAAACTCCACAGAAATTCTTCTAGAACAGAACTATCTTTTTTAACAGAGGACATTTTTTTAATTGAGAAACAGATGGTCAGAAAACATAGCTTTTCCGGAATATAACACAAGACCTCACGATTGAGAGTCAACGTTGCGCCAACCCACCGCAAGTGATCATATTAGTCAAAGCCTTTTTTGACAATTAATGGTCGGATAGGTACAACCGATCGATACAGCAAAAATTTAATGGAACGGCGTTTTCATTATTAGTAATAGAATATTTAAAAGCTACCCGTGGATTAAAACACGCGCGGTAAATTATTATTATGAATACCTGAGTATGAATACCTGCCAATCAATATTTTAAATACCTGCCATCATAAACGTAATATTTTTCACATGATTTGGTGAATGAAAGTAATGTAAATAAACTATTATAATTGAAAAGCCTAGTCTATGCATACCTACCCCTCTGGGATATAGGCGTGAGCTTAAGCATGTATACATACATTTTGACTGAAAATCTGACTTTAGATGGTTTTTTTCTTTAAATATCCTAGTTGTACATATATAAATACACAAGCGGGGCACACCCGGCGATGTTACCCGCGGTTTATTAAGGAAAATAAAGTTTGTATTAACAGTAAAAATAACAACTATTCACATTTTTATGGATTTTCCCATGGGAATAAAATATGTTCCCGCAGTAAAACGCAGGACTGCCACCTGCCACGATCCTGACAACTTCACTTTCGCTTCATCGACATAGAATAAATATAGAGTTGTAATGTAATGTATACTATTTTATTTTTACAGTATTTTGTATACGGGAGCCGCACTTTGGGATTGAACAGCGATCCTATCTTGGATACAGGAAAATGCACCTAAGAGACCTCCCCTAACATTTAGTAACAGGAAGAAAAACGAGAAAATAAAGAAATAAAGGAAACTGTCACCTTTCCTTTTTACAAAGTCAACCAAATTCGAAATACTTCGGGAGATTGAAACGTTTTCTTAGTATTTTGAATTAAGAATCTGAATCAAAAAACCTAAATATCACTTCTTTCTCTACGTTAGGTAGGTACTCCTGGATATTTAATCAATGGAATCAGGCGTTACTTTGCGGAAATCCATAATAATCGTATAATATGTGAAAATTACTTCGCTAAATTCCGCCAAAACTCGCTAAAATTTTGGCGGAATTTAGCAACGTAATTTTCACATTTTAATGCTATTATAGCATAAACATATAAATAAGTGGAGAACCGTTTATTGAACATAAAGAAGGAAATTACCCCGGTATTTCTTAAATACAGACGGCGGTCTTACCACTAAAAGTGATCTCTACCAGACACCCGAATAAATAAGCTATTTTGAACACAACAGTGAAATAACAATTACGTGGCTACCAATACAGGATGTTTGGAAGCTGGGTGCACAGCCTTAAGGGGGTGTTAGTATAGACCATCTAGAACATTTTGTGCCATATTTGTCCTAACCAAAGTCTGATTGTTTTATTTAGGGAACTTTAAATGTAGTTCCAAAATATTTTTTTCAGGAAGAACAATACTTTAAAATTAATTAATGTCATTCAACACAAACTAGGCTAATAAAACACAATAAAAAAATATTTCCACTTAAATTTTGAGTTCTTAGCAATTGGAAAATTTTGGGATTTTGGACTCATTTGCGAATCAGACTTTGGCTAGGACAAATATGGCTCAAAATACTAACACCCGCTTAAGGCTTTGCGCCCAGCCTCCAAACACCCTGTTTATCTCCGGTCAGAGAACCGCACAGAAATAAAATGCTTTATTGAAACTGCACAGTAGTTTAACACAGGTAGAAAATGTAATCCGCACCACCGCGAAAATTCCACACTTATCCGCGAGTGCAACAAAATAAAACGAACTCACCTTTCCACCCGCAACGGTCCGCAAAACCGAATGCACTGCGCCAAAACACTCAACCACACTTCAATCACCGATTTAATCCAATGTCGGCCACTTTACACCGTACAAAATCTTGACACTTAAAAAAAATTAGAATACAGTATAGTCTAAGAGTTGAAAAAAAAAACACTGGCAAAAAAAAAAACAATTCACTACTCAATTCCAATTTCAAAAAATCGGCTCCACGGCGACCTGGCACAGCGGCGAAGTCGAAAGAAAAAGAATACACACGCGAGAACGCTTTTCCCGAGAAACAAAACACGCGAGTTCGAAATTCGAAAAACGGCGACGCGACGCGCACGGTCCCACCGAAGACCGCGGGTTGAATGCCGACTGCGCATGTGGCTACGCCCCGAAGCAAAAGGTCCTATGTCGCATTGCGTTACATTCATTCCATTCCTACTTTGGCTCGAGCTTGGAGCTGTCACGATAAGGGGTGTAGGAATTGTAAGGTTTTGCTCACTGCAGCCGTAAGGGACGATTTATAGGGTTGCACTCACAAAGACATCATTCCTCTTGCACCTGTAGAGAGCTTTTTGCACTTTATGCGCCCGCATTATGCAGATGAGACTTTTCGGGTGATAATTTCGAGTTTTCAGTGCTCATAACGAGGTTGTTTAATCAGTCCAAATTAACGCGGACTCGATTTCGATCGGATTAACGTTTATTAAATTTTCATAAATACCTAAGCCGGCTGTTGAAACTTTTAACCTCTATTTAGGTCACGTTTCCGTTTGGTTTCGGAAAATTTATCTTTTTAATGCCCCGTTTTTCTTTTTTCTTTGATAAACCATGGATAAAGAAAAGCTTTATCAAACAAAGCATGTTATCCGTATTTAGACATAAAATATAATATGACGTCTGTATTCGGAATAAGTAATAAACTGAAAAGAGGAAGAAGCTTCGCAGAATAGAGTCTGGATCAAGAAAATACGCTTTTAAAGATTATTATCAGACAGCGAAATGTAAATTCCTTTTTCAAAAATAGAAGGAAACTAGGGTTGCTCCTGTGTGACTCGGTACTTCTTACCCTTATTAGGTAGGTATTTAAAACTTATAAATGCATAATAAAATTATATTGCCTTCTATGCACTTCACTATTGCAATAGGCATTCTTGTAGTTAGTTGTAAGTTTTATGAAAAATAAAAAGGCATATTTTTTTTTATTCATGTTTATCTTGTCTTTACATTTTCTGTAAAAGACCAGATCCTTAAAGTTTACTTCATTAAAGTTTTTAACGTTAATAACCAATCTCAGTTTGTATTTAATTGTTATATTTGTGCTCTGTATTTCTTTTTTGTTTAAATTTTTGACTTGATTAGACCAGAATCCTCAAAAGCTTACTCATTGATTTACAACTTAGGTTTGTATTTAATTGTTATATTATCATGTTTTACTCATAATAGGTTAAAGTTTTTATTGCCTTTATTGTCTAGTTGCATGAAATAAGCTATTTATATTAATATTACTGACTCCGCAAACTTTGTTTTTCAGTATTAATTAGCCTATAGCATATTTTCAGAGCTACTAAATTATGCTTCACAACAAATATATAATATAATAAACAAAAAAGAACATAAAAATCTATGCAACCATTTTGAAGGAGTTCGATAAAAAACGCTATGACGTGCGATTTTTCATCATCATCATCATCATCAACCCATTATGTCCCCACCGAGGGGCACGGTTCTCCTCCCTGAGGAAGGTATAGGCCATGCTCCACCACGGGGGGCAAGTCCGGATTGGTGGAGGCTTGTAAGACTAGTGGCAGGTCTTACTGTCAGAAGTTTTCAAGCCGCCCCTAAGGCCTCGATTTTTATACATTTTTATCCTTGAGAGAAAAGTAAAGGAAAATAAGATGCTGCACTTGTTGGGAAGTGCCTGGAAGCGGAAACGGGAAGACTAACGGACTTGGCTATCCACTTATCGCGATTCAGGAACAACCAGAGAAGGCACCTATAATAACATATTAATGCTAATTTTGTGCTAAAACCATGTTTAATTGCTACGTGGAACAGATTAACCCGTATTTAGCTGACCAAAATAAAAAGACCTTTCATTTGGCATTAAAATTAGGCTTCCTCGTCGCTTATTAAGTGTCAATGAATACTGGATTTCGGGCGCGTAACTTTTGTAATTATCATGGAGAATTTAAGTGCGCCATTTTATTGGGCTAGATTAAAATTTATGTTTAAAAATTTCAACCCGTATAACACAACTGGGAGCACGAAAGTGAGATATGAGATTCGGTTGGGGTCCATTGTGTGATTAAAAGGAAAATACTCTCAAACTCAAGTGGCATAATAATATGGTGCAGAGAACCGTTATCGAACTAAAGGCGAACACAAAAACATATAATCTATTAGATTAGATTAGAACTCTTTATTGTACACACCAGAAAAACAAACAAATACATTGTAAGACTCATAATTATATCTAAGTTTTGCCGTATACAATTGGCGGTCTTATCGCTAAAAGCGATCACTTCCAGACAACCTTGGGATCTATCTAATCAGCCCGTAAATAGAGCCCACTGTTGGGCATAGGCCTCTTCTCTTTTACGCCAACCCATCCGGTCCAGTGCTAGTCTCGTCCAATGTCTCCCATCAGCCGCTTTCACAATGTCGTCGGCCCATCGGGCTGGTGGTCTGCCCACCGACCGTCGACCCGTTCTTAGCCACCACTCAGTGGCCCCCTTAGTACCTTACCACACACACACACACACACACACATACACACGCACCCTTACGTTTTGCAAACATCTGCCATTTTTGATACTAACGTATAATACTGTATATTGTATACCTTATGCTGATGACGCGTCGAATATGATACCGTTCTTTTGTAGATCGGGAGGCCTGGAAACCTAAGATACAGATCTTTTGATCTAGTTTAGGCTCCAGTCTTCCCACAAATAGTGCTTTGAGATTCTGTTGTATTGTATCACTTAGCCAATGTTATTTTGTATACGAATGTTATTTGTGGACAGTTTCTAATTTTTTTTCTCGGTCTTATTAACGATAACAGGTATAAAAATATTTTTATAGACATTGGTAGGTATCCCTTCGTCCGTGTGGAGTTTCTGGATCTTCCATCGGACGCGTCCCCCGTTTGGCGGATAGGGGAACGCCCTCCAGATATGGAGGGTACCGGCTTCGGCCGGCGCGGACCAAAACCAGAGGGAGGGGGACGTCCAGTGGCTTGCGCTGCTGGATGTCCCGCGGGGTCCACCATGGACCCCGCACCCGTAACCCCACATTGAGCGGGGCCGGGGGCCTTCGGGCCGTGAGGAGACAACCTCTATAAAAAACACACGGTGGGGGCCCTCTCTATGTCCCTCTGTCCAGCAGAGGGCATGGAAGAGGGCCGGATGGGCGGGGAGGGGCGCGGGCTCCGCAAGCCGGGCTTGGGAGGGAGGGATTTTGAGGGAGGTAAGCCAGGGACCAGGGACTGGGCACCCCATATGGTCTCTGGCCGAGGGGTGTTTTTATGGGAGGGAATTTAGATGGGCCGAGGATCCGGGCAGAGGGCCACAACGGGTCCTCGGTAGCTGGAGGCTTGGGGAGCTCGTGCCTCTCCGCCGGGAGAGCCGGTGGCGCGGGGGAGGCCACGCGGACCTTGCGCCGCCGGTTGAGTGAGGGTCACAGACGGCAGGTTGGGGGACCTGCCGTCCGACATCGTGACGGGAGAAGGGGGTGGGGGGCCCATGCCCCTTCTCCAGTGAGGGTGGGCCCGACTCCTTGCGAGTCGGGTCGACGTCGCCGGGGCGCCGCTGTCGCATTCGCGTTGTGGTTACACCACTTGCGAGATCCGGCGGCGCCCCATTGCACGAGCGACAGGACGGCTCCCGGGGTGTTTTAGGAGGTATGCCTCTCCTAGTACTAGGAGAGGAGAGTCCGACACACGGCCGTCGCCCTCCCCCAAGGGTGGCGGTTATGGTGCACAAAGCATTTCACCCCGTTAACAAAAAAAAAAAAAAAGGTATCCCTTCGTGCGCGAGTCCGACTCGCACTTGACCGGTTTTTTTTTCTTATATACATTTCCTATATACATACGTCGCACGGCGTGTCTACAGCGGATTGGTAATTTGAATCGCTGAGGCAGTCAATACCTCAGACACTCGGATTCCATCACGAAGTTTTCCTTTTTTATCAGCCTTAACTCCCCCAGATAGCATTTTTTGGTCGCAAAATAAAGAAGTCGGTAACAAGTTTACAAAGTTCCGTTATTGTTTCGAAACAATGCGACTGTGTTTGTTTCGGTTTGTATGTGTGGTAACAGTGTGTTCACAGTTTGACCAGAAAGTGTTTCAGTAACTTTTTGTAGTCGATGAGTCGACACAATGTGTACGGATTTGTGTCGACTTTATTTTATACACTTTGCGTTGAGTTTTCAACAAGCAAAGGATCAAAGGTAAACTGTGTTGTAACGGTGTGGTAACTTTGTTACTAGAATAATATTTGGCCACACAGTTTCGTAAATGTTACGTCATAGTTCCGAAACAAAATTTTACCAAAATTAGCTTAGCAATATCAATCAGCTGCACCTGGTTCCCAAATATTTCTGAATTGTCTGCCAACTAAACATGAGTAAACAGCCAAAAAAGCGTAATTTCCGGACTTACTTGCTACAAGAAAATCAACGATTTATTAGTAAGACAAAATGAAGCTCCAAGTAAGGGATTGCTTAATTTATAATATACTAACGACCCGCCCCGGCTTCGCACGGGTGGCAAAAACATTTCCGTGGAAATAGCTATATTAGTTCTGTGGAAAATTCCCGGGGTAGTAATTTACTATTGTATTGTATTGTAATTACTAGTGTAAAAAAATAATGATTCGAGACTAATAATCATACAGAAAATAATACATAAAATAATCATACGGAACCCTAAACTTTTTGAAAATCCAAAATAGCCTATGTTACTCACAAAGAATGTAGCTTTCTAATGGTGAAAGATTTTTTTTAAATCGGCCCAGTAGTTTCAAAGCCTATTTATTACAAACATACACACACACACAAATACAAATCTTTCTTCTTCATAATATAGTAGGTATACCTAGACTAGCTGCACCGGCAAACTTGTTTGCTATTTTTTTTCAATTAAGGCTATGAAAAATAGATAACAAGCTATTCTCAGAACTACCGATTATTATAATATATATAAATTCATTAAAATCGGCCAAGCCGTTTCGGAGGAGTATGCGCACTAACACGGTGAGTAAAGACGCGAGAATTTTATATATTAGATAGGTAGTATCGGTACGTATAACAGATCATATTTTTCTTTATTTGATAAAATTTTTTTATTTCAGGTTATTTATAGTCTAGTAAAAGTAAACATGTAGGTAATTAAAAACATATCAATGAATTTCAGGTAATATATCAAATGCACGGTCTTCAGCATATCCTTCTCCTAATTCTCCTTCGATGGACTGTAGATCTGGATGTTTCCTATTCATTTCACGTGTTTTGTAATATCTGTAAAAACGATAGTTATGTTGTATTTTGCAAAATTGGTCGAAAGCACACAAGTCACACAACTATTGTAAACGGTGTAACAGACAGCTTGGCAAACACTTTAAGGACGTGATTAAGTTATTAAACTTTCTATTACATATTTTTTATTCTTCCATAATAAATCATCACTCGTACGCAACGCGCCCTATTGTCCGGCTGTTACATACTGTAGATACCTATACAAATATTATATTTTACGCTTATTCATTTTTAAAACGTATTATAAACGTATAACTGAAAGCACGCAAAGTTTTACAAATTTAGCCCTCTTTAGTGAGGTTAATTATTAAGAATAGCATTGTCAACAGTTTCAGAACCGCTGGACACAATAAAGTGAGAGAAACCATATTGTAAATTCAGTAACTTTGTGTCTGCAAGTCGACGCAGTGTCGTAACTTTGTTACCAAATACGACTAGAATAATTTGACTATGAAAACAAATGTTTTTGTAAGTTAATGGATTATTTTTGATTAAATATCACATTATTAGCATAAAAAGAGTACAGTTTGATTAAAAAGAAAGGTCTGGAGAATGAAAAAAACTTGTAGTGAAAACCTAAACATTTCAATAAACTGATTAAATTGCAATTACGTGATGGCCCATTGATGATTTTCAATGTATTTGGTTACATAATACGACAAATTTCTTTTCCCACTATTATCACAATAATAATAGACATCTAAAACTAATTAACTTCATAAATAAACTGACGCTGTCAAAATTATATGGCAAACCTTTCAATTTGTCTCCATATTGCACAGAGTTTTCTTTGACATTTTAGTTGTTTCTTAAATAAAGGTTGCAAAGAATGAACGGAATTGACGAATGAACGAATGATTTCTGAAATAGTCGTAACTTAAAAACCAAATTTTACTGTGTCGAGAAGTGTCCCACTTTAGACGCAGCGACCGAAACAATGTCGTAACAGCGACCAAAAATGTTACTGTGTCGTCTTTTTAGTGTCGACATTGTTTCGTAACGGCTACCAAAAAATGCTATCTGGGCCGTCTTAAGAGTGTTTTAGGACAGTCAAATTCTTACATAACACTTTCCTTAACAATTTTCGCTTTATCAAAACAACTTACAGTCGTACTACAAAAAACTAAAACATCTGCCTGTGCACGTGTCTAAAAAAAGTGCTAACATGAAACAGTGTTTAACGGTTGCCTAGAGAAAGATACGGCTTAGACATTGTTAAAAGTTAGACAGTCGAAGGGGCCTGGTTGCTAAACACACTGTTAAACAATGATTAAATATTTAGACATTGTTTAAATAAACGCATGTTAAACCAGTGTTTATTTTAGTTTTTGTGGTAAGACTATTAATCTCTATTTGTAGAGTTTGTGACCTCTGACCGTCGTTTGACCTCTGTGGCGCAGCGGTTACCACATCTGCCTGACATTCGAGAGGTTTCGGGTTCGAACCCCGGCTGGGGACAAAAGCCTTGGATGTTTAAATGTTTGTGACGTCGCTGTTCTGGTTCCCACGGCACAGAGTATCCTAGTGAGGGGGCAGAAGCAATGTATGTGCCTGTATGTAAATGTTTATGTTTTTTATAACCTAGGCAACTCATCCAAATAATTTAAAACATTAACATTCGTGGTTAAAGGGCAGAGCAATTGCTTGACCTTTATTTACGGGCCACGCTGTATAACTAAGGTCGCAGTCTACTCTCCACTTGAGATAATGGATTTAATTACGCGAGTTCACAAAACATTCTCTCACCTCCATTATCTAAGTTGCCAAAAAAGCTATAACTCGAAAAAAGTAATATCTCAAACGTCTTAGCCGTCTCGCCTCGACCGACCGAAATAACAAATAACAAATAGTAAATAGTCCAAGACACGTGTTTCACGGTAAAAGAAAACCATTAATCACAAAAGCTGTTACTCGGGTTCCGTTGGAGAATAGTTTTGTTGATCCTGCGGTTTTCGGAGTGCACACCGAAGCTGTGAAGTCCGTTCGCTTAGATAGTGTCGGTACACACGAAGGCAATCTTGGTTTTAGTAAAAAAACATTTATATCAATAATAAAATTTAGACGGCAAAAATACTTTAAATAGAAAAAAAACATGGTATTCAATATACCTAATGAAGCACAAAATAAAACACTACTTTTCATCATGCGAAGTGTCCTCAGAATATTCTTCATCTTCTTCGAATATTCAATCTTCATCTCCACCGGTATTTAGAATAGGTACTTACCTAAGTGATGCAGGATCATTTCGTTATAAATCCATTCTAAAATACTGATTGATTTACTTCTTTAATTGGGAGATCTACATAATAGTAGAATGAGACGAGCTGCGAGCCAAATTCACTGGCGTGTTTGCGCCGCGTCGGCTTCCTTTAATTTCTTTTGTCAAAAGCCGCCACATGCCGAGGCGGTAAATATCAAAGTGACACTATGATAGCGAACAGACTTTAATTGCGAATGAAAAATGTTGCGACTTTTGTACAAATTAAACTTGGACAAAATTGCTGAAGCTAATTGATCTTAAACGATCATGAAGGTTAAGCAACATACGGCGCGTTCAGTGCATGGATGGGTGACCGTTCCTCGACTAACGCTAGTGGCATTTTTCCGAGCGGTTCCGCGTTTCAGGCAAGTTAAGCCGTTGGTACCGGCTGCCGTCGATAGATGGCAGTCGTCAAGCCAAGTCAGAGGCCTTAGCCTTAAAACTTCTGACAGTAAGATAAGCCACTAGTCTTACAACCCTCCACCAATCCGGAATCCGAATTATGGCCACCCGCCGGAGTATGGCGGGTGGCCATACTCCACCACAGGGGCACTTGGCCCCCGTGGCGGAGTATGGCCTATACCTTCCTCAGGGAAGAGACCCGTGCCCCTCGGTGGGGACATAATGGGTTGATGATGAAAATTGGATAGATTACCCATGCAGATAACTAAAAAAAAGGTATATACGCCTGGTGTTAATGCAGTTGTTTTCTTTAATCCTTATAAGAACTTAGGAAATAAACATCAATGTACGGATTATGTATATAAAATTAATAGTAGATTAGTAGCCAAGGGCTGTAAGGCATCAATTACAGCCCGAGATATTTAGGCGCACGAGCGCAGCGAGGGCGCCTATAGTTCGAGGGTGCAATTGATGCTTACACCCGAGCTAACTACTCTGCTTTACATCTCGATTGTGAGGTAAGTAGAAAAAAATTACTCGTTTTTCTTTTCGCCACTTCATGAACTCGTCGTAAGTTTTCAAATATATCTCTTTAGAACTTTCAGGCAATCAGCTTCCATTTTCATTGAATCGGGAGTGCAGCTTATATCTTCATCACTTGCAGAACTCATGTTTTTTTCTTGACTAGCACGTAATTATAAAAAAAAATCCAAACACAAACAATATTTAAAGTAAAATTTTTCTATTCCCGCCTTTTTTCATCTTTTTTTAAATTATTTTTTCAAGAACGAAATGGAGCTTCGCCGTTCGATATTTAAAATTGATGGCTATTATACTCATACGAAGACAAGGCTAAATAGCGAAGCGACCTCTTTTGTCATTAGGCTGAATGCATGATGTCTATTGCCAGTATCGCACCCCCCATGTAAAAGTCGCGTAACTGAACTTGCGCCATTTTTTTTTTATTATTGCAGAAAATCGAGCGTATTCTAATACACCTTCTCACCAATTTTCATGAAGCTAGCGCCAAAAATAAGGTTACTGTCACAAAAATGTATTTTTTTGCGAAAAAATAAAATATAGTTTTCCATCGTTATAAAGATGTAAGCATAAGTACATTGATTTATTTCACAAATTTCCCTGTGTATAAAGCCATAAACACACAAACATATTACTAACACGAAGAAGTAAAATAACTTTATAGAAGTAAATACACTTAAGCATTTGTTCTTGGATACTACTGCGAAGGCGTGTTTTACAAGTCCTCTTACTTACTTCTTGCACGAAATTTATCGCGGGACTGTTTTGCGTTACTATCGTTACGTTGTTTCTCCAAGCAGTTGTCATAAATACCGGAGACGTAGCTACACTTACTTCTTTACTATACGAAGAAAACAGTTTTATTCAAATCGTAATAATGAACACTTGTTTTTCCATAGATATTAAGTAAAAGTTTTTGGTGTAACTGTAGTTAAATTATATTATAACGACAATCGTAGATCGGTAACCCTCTAAACTTACCTACTAACTTAACTCACCTACAAGCCCCATTTGGGGGTAATAAGGACCTACTTACCGAATATGAGAGATGTAAATGGTATTTACCCGTGTCTATGTCTTAACTTCAAATCCATTCAAGCAATCAAAATTATTGTGTGTCACAGAACACAATACTCAAATTACCTTACGTTCAGTCAATCGTATTCGTTTCCTTTTCACGAAAAAGGTCAAATAGCTACACAAACGTTTTTCTTTCAACACGTAAAGAAAATGTTACTAAAGTACATAGAAATGTTTTGTAAAAGTAATGGCCGATTTTCTTCTTTCACGCCCAGAGTAGGCGCCAGTCGTCCTTTGGGGAGAACATTAATTATTTTTCTTCATCTTAAAGGCCGGAGCCATTTTCAGTACAATCCATAGTCAGCCACAGGTCTAAATACTCCTAATGTGATTAAAAACATCAAGACAAATGTTCCTTATAGAAAGAAAGAAAGAAAGTGTCCAAGAAGTGTCGTGTGTCCAACGATAACATGTTACCATGATGGTGAAAGCTGAAATAATAATTTTTATGTTTTCGCTAACTGGACATACTCTGTTTTTTTGCAGAAGAAGTTTATAGTCAAGTTAACAATCGCCTCGCTCATTGAATTATTGACCTCTAACAGCGGTCTCGATCATAGTGTTCATGCTGATAGTTTTAATTTTATTTCTTGCTGTAGGACCTTCATCGTAAGTTTTATTCCCTGAATCTCGATTCCCATAATGTCGCTTTGCGTTTTACTTCAATTCCCAGAACTAATTTACTACTAATTCTCATGACTAATCACTTTCGCTTCATCGACATTCATTAGTCGTTGCATGCAAACACGTCGGTTTCGGATACTTTTTATCTTGCCTTTCCCTAATACATCCCCTATTTGGTCGAAGAATGTACGCCTGGGGCGTCCTTTACCGCCCTTCCACTCACATTCGCTCGAAACGTAACATACTTCTAATATACCTTATGTACTCAAAATATTCACTTAGAATTAATAAAGAGCAAGAGGTATGTATGCATATTTTATGTTTTATAATTAAAAAGTAATAAAAACCACTAAAAATAGAACTGAGACCTGGAGAGGCTTAACTGCTGAGAAGAGACGCTGTCTGTCATTCTATATAGATTAATAACGGCATTTATTATTAAATCCAGCCTGAACCATTTCCTGAATCATCGCCATTTACTAACAAAGTCAAGAAATTGGTTATAGGGGTCGACCTTAGACAGAAGATCAACAGACCTTACTGCTTTTCGTAATTTTATTTTAGGAGGAGAAACTAAATTTTATACCTCGGCCCCTGGGAGAATACACTACCTATCTGTCTCATGTGACTAGTGATGGGAGATCATCAACGTTAGCATTCCTAACGTTATTCTTACTACCTTTTGACAACGACTCACGATTTATATTTAAATATTTTTAAAAATCCACAAAATTATATTACGTTACTTTTTATTGTACAAAATAGTAAAACTAAAACTTAATTAAATGAACTTAACCTAAGTGAACATAAAATTATTACGTGCACATCGTTATGCACGTTATGCGTTCGTATGAGCGTTATTATTTTCGTTAGTTTTGGTACATCACCAGAAAAAAAAAGTTTGAATAACCTTGTTACAGCGTACTATGGATTTTATGCACTATAGTCTGTAAAATATAGCTTGAGCTCCGCGACAGCTGTCATGGACATTTGCGTCCATCATTTGCGGACGCAAATGTCCATGACAGCTGTCGCGGAGCTCAAGCTATATTTTACAGACTATAACATTAAATATTGATTCCTTTTTTATTTAACATTTAATCACTGCGCAAAATATAACATTGGTTGTAACTTTATATAATGGTATATATTTTTATTTTTTTTTATTTTGTTTTATTCAGGACACATACAGTCACATAGAAAAATGGTAAAAGTGTGTTATACAAAAATAGACCTGGAGGTCCCTTTAGTAGATAAGAAAAGTAATAATTAAGTAAGCATGCATTCTTAAGCAGTTAAACAGTATTGTTTAAATAAATGTAGTAAATGTGACACATTTCAACTTAATTGTACTTAAGCAGTAGGCTTTAAATATGTCAATATCTTGCAACAAATCGTTAAAACAATTAGGGCTGCGTCTGAAGAGCTTATTATAAGCATGTTGAGTGCGAACTATACAAGTATGAAATAATTTACCAGAACGTGACGAGATGCGAGGTACTCTAAATGTTATTTTTTCTAAAAGAGTTGAGGAGTCAATCTTGTTATTCAACAGTTTGAACAAAAATGTCACATCAATGAGCTCACGCCGACTGCTAAGTGATGGTAGATGATGGTGCTCTCCACTCGTCGCATAATCAAGAAAAGGGTTCCCAGTTCGAAATTCTAGTGCTTTGAGAAACTTGTGCTGTATCCTCTCAATACGGGCTTTGTGACATGCATACTGAGGGCTGCATACAACAGAGGCAAACTCCAGAATGCTTCGAACAAATGCAAAATAAAGCACTTTATAAGTGGAAGCGTTCCTGAATGGTTTGCCCAGACGAAGGATCATGCCCAACTATTTAAAGGCTTTTGTGACTATGTGATCAATATGAAGGTTGAAACTCATTTTTATGTCTAGTATGACCCCTAAGTCTCGAATCTCGTATACGCGATTTATATATTTTTTTATTTATGGAGTAGTTATAAATAATTGGGGTTTTACGTCTTGTAAAGGAGATAACATAACATATCTCCACATTCAACATTAAGCAAATATCTTTGCAGAATGTACAGAAATTGTTAATATCACTTTGTAGTGTGATGCAGTCTGACTCATTGTTAATTATTCTATAGAGTTTAGTATCATCTGCGTAAAGAAGAAAGTTTGATGAATTAATATAGTTATTCAGGTCATTAACGTAGAGGGAAAATAGAAAGGGTCCTAAATGTGACCTCTGGGGAACACCGGAAGTAACTGGAAGGTACTTGGACGTGTAACCTTTTAATGAAACAGCTTGGCATCGGTTCTCGGTATAAGACTTAATCCATCGAAAGAGATCCCCATGCATAACAGTTGCTAACTTGCGCATTAGTATTAAGTGATTTATTTTATCAAAGGCCTTTGAGAAATCGGTGTAGATGGTGTCTACTTGAATGCCTCTGTCGAGCACGTCTATCATATAATCAGTAAAAGTTACTAAATTTGTGTCTACACTTCTGCCCTTATAAAAACCATGCTGTTGGGATAAAATAAAGCCGTATAGGGCAGAGGTTAGCTGTTCTGTAACTATTTTCTCAAATAATTTACCGAAAATGCAGAGCTTTGAGATAGGTCTATATTTCGAAACGTCATGTTTATCTCCTCCTTTAAATACTGGAGTAATTAAAGCACGCTTCCAAATAAGAGGGAATGTTCCCTCTTTTAATGATTTTTCAAATAAGAGAGTGAGAGGAAAAGACAGTTCCTTGGCACAATTCCGAATGAAAATTGGTGAGATACCATCTGGCCCGGCACCTTTACTAATATCAACAGACTTGAGATGGTTGAAGACAAGATCAGGGTTGATATTTATAGAGGATATGCTGTAAGCCGCATTGCCAGGAACGGGGACACTAGAGTCAACTGAATCAGTGTTAGAATCGAAAACAGAGTGGAAAAAATTATTAAACATGTTGCTAATGTCTGTACCGTCAGTAGATCTGTTATCATTATGATACATAAAGTTAGGAACTTTATTTTAGCATTTTTTATTTTTTATAAATGACCAGAAATACTTGGGAGATAACTTTATTTTTTCATCAGCATATCTAACATAATTAGTGTAACAATATTTATCCATCTTCTTATGTCTTCTTCTTGAAACCTGGAATGTCTGATAATCGAAGGGATTGCTATATTTCTTCCATAACGTGTGATACATACGCTTCTCTTTGTCCAGTTTTATCAATGGAGTTGTAAACCACGGAGGATAACCTTTATTCCCAGTTGCCCTTCGAAAAGGAACATTTAGTGTTATTTGATTATTAAGACATTCATAAAAATAGTCAGTAGCTTCGTTTGTATCCATGTCTTTCATTATACACCAATTTATATATGAAAGATTCCTGTTAATTATGTCATAGTCTGCGACATGAAATGATGGGCGTAAGTGTGACATTTGTTTTAGGAGATGCCTATTTGGAGCGCTAAGCTTTATATCAAGTGACTTATGATGAGAATCTTCTGTGGTGAGAGGATGTAAACAATGCGATATGGCACATTCAACATTAGAAAAACCAAGTCTAGTAAGCGTTCGTTAGAGTTTTTACAATAGTTGTATTGCTTTAAATTACTTTCAGCCATAAAATCTTTTAACGTACAGACTAAGACATTGTCGCTGTGGCCTATACAAATCTGCCCGAACTCGCTCAGATTCCACTCCGCTTGAGAAATATTAAAATCTCCGAGAAGCAAAAATTGGTCGTCTGGATAAGATAAGATAAGATAAGATAAGATAAGATAAGATAAGATAAGATAAGATAAGATAAGATAAGATAAGATAAGATAAGACGTTTATTAGCATTCTTGTTGTATGTACATGAGATCACTTAAAATACTTAGTTTCAAACAAGAACCCTGCTAGGGCGCTGCTAACTTAAAATAACTTATTAATTATTTATACATTATTTATATACAGGTGAGCATAAATATTATATTTAGCAACATGCTTATTTATTCATTTATTATTAAACTAAACTTATTATTAACTATTCATTTATTATTAGACAAAACAAGAACTTAAAATATTTTGTAAATGAATCACCAACAAAAACGAACAGTGATAAAAGAAAAGGAAAACGAGAGATATTTAAGTTTTGCATGGTTTTCAAAAAACTCCTGTATTGTATAGAAACTGTTCTTAATTAAATATTTGTTCAGGGTATTTTTAAAAACATTTGGTTTTTCTATTGATTGGATTGACTCAGGAATACAATTAAATATTTTGGCAGCCATCGATTGGGGACCGGAGTTGACTAAGTGTAGTTTCGCTGAGCAGGTTTTTAATCTATTATGTGGCCTTAAATTTTCGGGTCGCGAATATTTCGGGAAGAGATTCGGGTTATTTTTTACAAACATGCAAGCTTCAGAAATATATATTGAACTTAGTGTAGGAATATTTAGTTTACTGAAATGTGGTCTGCAGCTCGTCATTACGTCAATATTTGCTATTATCCGGATACATTTCTTTTGTAAAATAAATAAATGCTTTACATCCGTGCTGTTACCCCAAAGAAGAACACCATAGGTCAGCCACGACTGAGCGTACGCAAAGTAGGCACACATGGGACTTTTAGTGTTTGTAGTTCTTTTTAGTTCAGACAAAGCATATACAAAACTCGAGAATTTACTGGCAATTTTCTTTACATGATGTTTCCAGTGTATGTTGCTGTCTATTTCGATTCCCAGGAGGCAGTAGGAATCAACTACTTCAATCGGCTGTTTGCAAAATTAGTAATTTACTTTAAGTGGACGTTTTTGATACGGTCTGAATTGCATGAGTTTAGTTTTGCTGAAATTTATTTCCAAATTATGATCACTGAGCCAGTGTGTTATTAAAGTTAAGTTTGTATTTAGTAATTTTACAAGTTCTATATTGTCCTGGCATTGTATTACTAAGGATATGTCATCAGCGAAAAGTGTGCACGGGATATTAATTGCATCTGGCAAGTCATTTATATAAATTAAAAACAGCAAACAGCCCAGCACGCTACCCTGAGGAATCGACTGTGTTAGCAGTATCTTGGTAGATCTTATATGACTAATTTGGCCGGTGTTTGGATTTTGATTTTCTACATCTACGTACTGCTTGCGACATAGCAAATAAGAGACAAACCAATTTAAAGCTGTACCACGTATACCAATTCCATTAAGCTTTTTTAGTAGGAGGTCATGAAGGACTCTATCGTAAGCTTTGGTCATGTCTAATAGAATACCAATTGCGTGTTTTTTATTATTGATAATATCTAGTATATTGCTTATGTACTTAAAAACAGCAAGAGTTGTAGAGCGTCCCTTTCGAAAACCATTTTGCTGGTCATTGAAAACCTTATATTTTTCACAAAAGTAATAGACACGTTGGTACATTGCGGATTCAAATACTTTGGCAAAAGTGGACAGCAATGCTATAGGCCGATAATTGTTGCTGTTACAAATGTCATCTTTCTTATGTAGCGGCTTGACTATGGTCTTTTTTAATAGATCTGGGAACATTCCCTCGGAAAACGACTGATTTATGAGGAATGACAAAGGTGAACAAAATTCCGTGGCACATTCTTTTACAAGAATTGGCGGAACTTCATCAAACCCAAAGCTACATTTTGGTTTTAGCTTTTTTATTATTTTAAAGATCTCTATTGGGTCGGTGAGATGAATAAAGATGGAATTTTCGATTGAACAATTTATCGGTCGTCCAAGTGGTTGGGGTTTAACTTTTCCTGGAGCACCAACTGTACTAAAGAAGTTATTAAAGTGATTAGCGATAACAAAAGTATCATCTGTGATTTTTTTATTTATATTTAATCGTATGCTCTTTTTAGGTTTAAGTGCATTTTTATTCGTTCGTTCCTTTATTATTTGCCACATGGTGTTAGTAACGTTGCTAGATTTTAATATTTTATTTGCATAATTAATTTTTTTGGAAATGCTTACAATTTTTTTTAAAGTTTTTTCGTATGTTTTGTAGTAATTTATTAGGCTGGTGCTATAAGATTGATTAACAAGAAATTTTAAGAGGCCTTTTTTTTACATGAGATTCTTAGTCCTTTTGTCAACCACGTGTTTTTATTTTTAGTTTTTATTTTAATTTTAGCTTTAGGGATGGTGTATTCTAAGATGTCTTGGATTTTATCGTGGAAAGCATTATAGTTTTTGTTTACATTTTGTGTTGGATCTAGATAGTTTGACCAATCGGTTTTTTGTAATTCTGCTTTGAACGACTTTAAGTTTTTTTCCGAAAAAATCCTTTTTACTGTATACCAAGCAATTTTGTCTGTTAAGTCTCCGAGTAAACTAACTAAGACTCCTTTGTGTTCTGAGAATCCATATTCTTTTATTTCCGTAATAAAGCTATCTTTGCAGTTGTGCATATTACTGAAGATTAGATCTATGCAGCTCGAGCTAGTTTGTGTGATTCTGGTCGGCTTAGTTACTTTTTGAACAAAATTAAAACTCTTTATAAGATTTAGCAACGTTGAGGACAGATAACTTTCTTCTAAGACATTTATGTTAAAATCCCCTCCTATTACTACATTTTTAGAGCTATCCTTTTTACTTATGCACTCTAAGAGATTGGTAAGAGAACTGAAGAAAAGTTCCGATTCCCTATTTTTATTTGGCCAGTACAAAAGTACAAAGTTACTATAAGCAAGTTTAATTTCTTAATTTCTACTGCGCATACTTCGAATACAAATTCTATGGACTTATGTAATATGTCTCTACGTTCTTTAAAATCAATATTGTCTTTTAGCATAATACATACTCCTCCGCCTTCTCTATTAGCTCGGCAAAAACAGGACGCTAATTGGTAATTATCAAGTTTTTTTTTATTATAATTTTTTTTTATTAAAAACTGACCAATGATTGACCCCGATCTCACCCGATGGTAAGTGAAGATGGAGCCGACGATGTTCCTCGTTGGTTCAGTAAGAGTTGCAACAGTTTTATTTTTGGTACCGTTATTGGATGTTATTATCTTCAAGTGCCGCGGCTTCTATAAGATGGCGCTTGTTTTTAAAACTTCTTATATTCTGGTAGAGTATTCAGTTAGGAGCGAAAAATCTGTTTATTATTGGATGTTCACTGACTAAGTTGGTAACCCCGTCAAACAAGTGTTGTAAATAATTAGTGTGACCTACGCCGTGACGAGCATAGATGCACCCAACGTGCATTCGACTTCGACCGCTCATTGATTCGCAGATCGGCGGCAGCGGGAGCGCGCGACGCGGCGACGGGGTAGGCTGGGACACAGGTCCGGGCATACCTGCCAGCTCGAGCGTCAGCCATAGCTCCTCGGCGGGCGGCGGGGCGCTCCACTCGTATCGCGGAGATATACATAGGGACTTTTTTACAGCAATTAACACACCGCCGCCGCGGCCCATACCGCTCACAGAGGCATTCCTGTCGGCCCTATAAACATTATACGTAACATCGAAAAACTCAGCATTATAGAAACTGTCTGTTAGCCAGGTCTCTGTAATAAATATTATGTCATATTCACAGGATAATACATTATGTAAGAACTCATCTGACTTAGTACGCAAACCTCGCACGTTCTGGTAATAAACGTTTAAAGTAGGTATAAAAATAAAAAAATAAAACAAAACTCGTGAACCTTCATTATTGTACTTTATTTATTAATTATTTATTTTGATTTATTGAAAGAAAACAAACAATTTTACAATACTACTATTATATAAATAAAAATTAATAAACTCACGCCCGTTATCCCCGAAGGGGTAGGCAGAGGCACCAGTCTCTAGAACTGGACCCAAGTAGGTATAGTGCCCGTAATAATATGTCTATATGGATAAAATTAAGTGAAAATAATACAGACGCAACTAGAAATGTCTTGTTTATTTCGTTATAACCTGCTGGCGGGTAGTTACAATAAAGGCTCAGAGATGTGTGGAAATTTAAATAAGTGCACATGAGACCTAATTGGCTATAAAGCCTAGAACCTGGCAAACATAATACAAACTTAGCACTATGACTTATAAGCAAAGGAGGAGATAGTCATTTAATTTTAGTGAGGTCTTCCTCAGACATAATCTTCACAACTGGGGCGTTGTCCTTTTTTCGCATGTTTATTACTCCGTTTCGTACCCACAGATAAGCATAGTTCATTTCTTTCTTAAGAGCCCGGGCACGGCGCAACAGAAGTTTCTTGGTAGGAGTTAGGTGCTCGTTAACATATATTGACGTGGCGGCGCCGTCAATCCCGATGTCGGCACTGCTTAGCCCCCGACGGGACCGCACGGCCGCCAACAGTTCATCCTTGCTGCGCCGGTGGGCGAACCTGACGATGATTGCCGGGTCGCGGCCCATGGACCCGTCGGAGGAAGGACCGTCGCCTGCAGCTGGTGACACATACTTGGTGGGCAGTTGAGGATACCGGCGTACACGATGGATGCTGTCAATGTCACCTTCAAGCGATAAACCGACCTTCAGTGATAGGTCTCTCACGATCGAGTACAAGTTCTGGCTTTTTTTGTAGGGGATCCCGGATATTTCCACGTTATTGGAACGGCCAAACTGATTTATCCTCTCATTCTCCTCATTCAGACTCTGAATCTTGGATTCGTAATCTTTCAGCTTATTTTCAAAGACATCAAGCTTCTCAGCTTTTTGCTCCATCTTCGAGAGTCTGTCGTCGAAACCTTGAAGCTCAATGTTTGTTATGTCGGTACTCAGAGAAGCGAAACTGACGTCCTTCAATTGGTTTAGATCGCTTCGAAGGGCTTTTAATTCAGTCATGATCGACTGAAGAGTTATCTGCTCCTCGTCACGAATCACATTGTCCACCATCTATCCACTGGAACTGTAGGAGAATTCGGGCGCATACACGAGTAACATTTCCACTGTGCACGCTGATCGGCGGACATTCGACAGTACACTTTCTCTGGGATACCCGAACAGGCATAACAGATGCTTTTGGAACATCCTCCACACTTGATAACATCGCCAACATACTCCTTACAGAGAAAACACTTCATATTTGATTAAATACGAATCACTAATATGAGATGGCAGGCAAAACAAAAAAAATGATAGTTTCAATCATAATTATTTGTTAATGGGCAAATAGAACTTAAACATATTTTAATCAAAGATTCAACGCCACTTCAAAGTCACGTCGTCCGTTCGATCGCGACCTGTCAGGATCGTATTCTCCCAGCGGCCGGACTTTAATAAGTAAGCCGGCCATTTTAAGCTATTATGCTTTAAAGTCTTAAGTCTTAAAAATAGCTTTCAACTTTAGTTACATCTTTGGTGTTAACTTTTTGCAATTAAAAAATCTTTTTACAATGCTGGCACAGTAAACATTTTAATTTAATTTATTTATTTATTTCAAGTAACAAAGACTCATTCCGTGAGGTTAGTACGCAGATAAAATACATTAACCTATGTTAGTAAATGCCAAAGTTCTAGTTTAAATTAATGTATATTTAGCTATTTTATTGAATTAAATAATTATTAAATAAACCAAGCAGAGAAATTAATATAAATAAATAAACAATCATTCAATTAACTAATTATCAATCAAAATTAATGAAACGAGCAATTAGATTAGTTTATTTAGATTTAGATTAGAATATTTGACTAGATTAGGTTAGACTAAAATTCTTTAATAATATGTTTATTATTCATTTATAAATATCAATAATTTAATTAACTAATTAATCAAAGAAATTAATGAAACGAGGAATAAAAATATTTTTAGATTACATTATTTAGATTTAGATGAGTTAGTAACTATTTGGTATATTTTATTCCTTACAACTGTTCTACTACATCCAGTAAAAAGTTTAATGGAATAGAATATACATTCATAGAATACTAAAGTAAGTATCCGATGCTGAAAGTATTGAAAAAATGCTGTGTCTATAATACCCATTCGAAGATTTAATAATTATAGCATACTGGAAACTTTCCGCTTGCGCTTACTGTACAGTACAAGTTGTACAACCAAGGTATCGGCAAATTATGAAAAAAATATTTTGTTTCACGCTTTTTGGGCTCAATACGTTTTCCTTTTTCATTCTTTTTCATCTCTAGCTATTTCCTAAAGCCCCTGTAGGTTTATTTAGAGAAAGCGAATTTAAAAGAAGGTGTTTTACGTGAAAGAAGAATTAAGAGAATTTTTTTGTTGTGAAAATCGAGAATTTTGCTTAGAGCTTGCGTTATTGCTTCTTCTCTTTATATAAATCGTTCGTAACCCGTTCTAAGTCTAATGCTGTTGGCATTTTTCCAAGCGTGCCCGTTAAGCAGTTGGTGCCGGCTGCCTTCGATAGATGGCAGTCGTTAAGCCAAGTCAGAGGCCATAGGGTGGCTTGAAAACTTCTGACAGTAAGACCAGCCACGTCTTACAAACCTCTACCAATCCGGACTTGGCCCCCGTGGTGGAGTATGGTCTATACCTTCCTCAGGGAAGAGACCCGTGCCTTTCGGTGGGGATATAATGGGTGGATGATGGTGATGATGGATGATGAAACTAAAACTAAAGTGAATATAAAATATTGTCACTTTTTCAGTAAATGTTAAGCGCTAAAAAATTGAACTTCAACCGCTGCCATTGGGGAGAGTTCTCAAGATAATGGCAGCCCCCTCTGAATGGTCCAGCTGATACGCTGACCGAGGAAGCTGCCAGCTCTATGGTCGCGGACCGATGATCGATGTTTCTTTCTAAAGTTTAGAGAATTACTCATTTCCCTGCAATATTTTACAAGAAAATACACCAAAACAATCTACGAAAGTAGCAGAGGTCTTCTAATGGGAGAAAATTTTGTGGTATCCTGTTATTTGTTTGCGTTATTTGTTGCCTCCTGAAAAAAAATGTTTTTCCATATATCATTCTAGACATACTTAACATCTGTAACATTAAACTACATCGAACGGCTAGTAACGAAATCCGCGGAGAAGATAAGATAAGATATTCTTTTTTGTACCAGGAAAACACGTACAAAGCATAAGCAAAGAAACAGTACAATTGGCGGCGAAGTTTTCCTATAGAAAAAAATGCGTGGACTTTAGTTCAAAATTTTGCAACCCCGTTCACTCCCTTAAGGGTTAAATTTAGAAAAACGGCGAAACACGTGTTCAATCAATTGTGTTGAAGAGTATCTATTTTAAGTTTCAAGAAAATTAGACAACATCCTTTATACCTCCCATACAAATTTTGGCAACCCTTTTCGCCCCCTTAGGGGTTGAATTTAAAAAATCCGGTCTTATTACATTATATACAGACCTTCTGTGCAAAATTTCAGCGTCCTAGGTCTACCGGATTGGGTTGGACGTTGATCAGTGAGTCAGTCAGTCAGGACTTTGAATTTAATTTATATATATTTTGTGGTGGCGTAGTGGGGTTGACCCTTGCTTCTCGATCATGAGGGTCTGGGTTCGAACCACGCATGTACCAATGACTTTTAGTTACGTACATTTGTTTGCACAGCAACACCATTCGCTGATAAATTGTGCCCGGATAACGGCGACAGGCTTGCCACTTGTCACGTTTGGGACCTAATAAACTCGGCAAAACGTGGGTCCAGTTCTAGAGACTGGTGCCTCTGCCTACCCCTTCGGGGATAACGGGCGTGAGTTTATTCTGATGTAAAGCTTCTTAACTCCTAACCTTGAAAATAACAGTAGAAAACCATTGTTATTTTTATAGGAGGTTAAAATTTGGATAATATCAGTAAATATCGATCAAAGTTCGCAGTAATCTTCACTGAATAGACCAATTGCTGGTAGTTAAAATGAATGTATAATAAGTATGTGGAAACATAAAATGAACGAAGAACTTCTGCTCGGAGTTTGAAAACAAAAAGCCCCACTGTGTGATTCGATTTTAATTTAAAACGAAACGGGGCCGCACAATAACTAGCAGACTACATCAGAAGAATGTCTAGGTAAGTCTCTCAAAAAATGTACCGTAACACACGTGAAATTGTAACACATACTAGTAACACACTGGAAAATCGCAACACCCGGCTGTTATACCCAATCATGTTTTTCTTATGTTTCTGGGATGTCGGGTAGATCTCATTATTCCCATTACCCATTGCAGTGGTAATACTGAGACTGCACTTTTTTTTCAAATCAGTCTCACTATTCCCATTGAATTACGAAACGCCGAATGGTAATAGCGAGACTTATGTTCTCCTACAAAATGTCTCATTATTCCCATTTGGAGCAGTTTTTTTTAAACGTCGGGTGTAAAATAATATAAGTATCCTACAGAAAAAAACAAATCTACGCTATATAAAATTTTATTTGGGTTGTTGTTATTGTTAGATGAGTATATCATTTAAGATATTTCTCATATGATAAATGGATACGTCATTGAAAATCATTATTTTCATTGTGACTTATTATTACTAATTGCCTGTATAGATATCAAAACAATAATAAAGAGGTCATAATATCGTGCGTTTTATTGATCGCGAATAGTAGCGGTATATAAACGCATTGGGGATAGTGATACAAGTAGTACATATATCACTATTACCATCAATGAGAAAGCTCAATGGGAATAGTGAGACTGACCCGGGATGTCGCAGGTTCATTTAGAGAAGACAATCTGGTCACAAATTTATAAATGTTGCATTCAGTTGCAGTCCACTCCCCAACATTTGGAAGGACCAAATGTTGGGGAGTGGACTGTATTTTAAAGAAAAGGGTGAAATTGGTTAAATAAAATATAATAACAGAAAACGAAAACAAAAGTGGCTGAAGATGAGGTGACAAACAGTATATTACAAGAATGAGTGGCATGCGATAAAAGTGACAATAGCAAAAATATAAAAACACAAAAATATGGTTCCAAGGAGTCTTCAACACCAGTCCATCGAACATACCATCCCGAGACACAAGTACGAATGACACTGGCAGCATTACCGCGCTGCACAGCGAGGGATGTCCTTTGCATTAATGAAGAGTGCAGTGCAGGGAAAGAACAAGGAATGTCCCCTTTTTTTTTCAAATTTGTTTTTTAGTGGCAACACATTCGTTGTCTATGGTAGCGTTGTTTACAATCTCAGAATACTGAAATACAACAAGTAATGTCACAAAAAAGTACGTGTTTTGATTGGTCGGAATGGATTTCTCAATACAAATGACCTTACAATCAAAATTTAGAAAGCGTTTTTCTTGCAATTTACTCAGGTGGACATACCTTGTTATTTCCCTGCACCCTTCTATGATATTCAGTTAAAACAAGTAAGCTAACAGATTTACATCCAAATCACTTATATACTAATGCGTACAAGTAACTTGACTTGTCTTAACGTCTGCTATCTATCGACGGATGGCGACGCACGGAACCGCTCGGACAAACGCCACTACCGTTAGTCACAGGCGGTCACCCATCCATGCACTGAACACGCTCTATGTTGTTTAACCTTCTTGATCGTTAAAGATCACACAGGCGGCCGGGACTACGAGCTAATATTAAAATAATATCAAGTTAGTATAATTTTATTAACACCATTAAATAATTAAACTTCTTAGGCACAAGCACTCTCCCAGAGAGAATATAGATAGATACATACATAACATAACAATTAGGTACATACAGGCACATACATTGCTTCTGGCCCCACACTAGGATACCCTGTGTCGTGGGAACTAGGAATAGCGACGTCACAAACATGTAAACATCCAAGTCCTGGGTTTTTTGGGATAGATAACACTTTATTACTCAACCAGGAATAATTAGGTATGGGAAGTGGCATCATTCAATTTTGAAGAAAATTCCAACGTATGGCAATGAGCATTTTAGAATGTCATCATCATCATTCAGCCACAAGAAGTCCGCAGCTGGACATAGGCCCCCTCCATGGATTTCCAAAACGACCGGTTGGAAGCGGCTTGCATCCAGCGTCTCCCTGCCACTTGGATGAGATCGTTTGTACATCTTCTGGCTGGTCGTCCTACGCTGCGCTTGCCGATGTGTGGTCTCCATTCCAGAACTTTTCGGCCCCATCGGCCGTCAGTTCTGCGTGCTATGTGCCCCGCCCATGGCCACTTCAACTTGCTCATCCAGTAGACTATGTCAACGACTTTCGTTTGTCTACGGACCTCATCATTTTAAAATATGGTTAGGCAGTAAATATCGGTTCGCGAATTATTTTTATTGTGGAAACACGGGAAAGAAATAAAATAGAAAGCTTCGGGAAATTACTGTTTTATGGTTTACTTGAAGCTATAATGGCTTAAGTCATAAAACACTGGCTAAGCGCGAGTCGGATTCATCCAACGAGGGGCAAAAGGGGGTTGGGTTTTTACCATATACCTATTATAAATGTACTTTTATAAAATCTTTTTTTTTATTTATTTCCATAACTTACAGCTAACCTTACAGGTGACCCTATTGCGATAGCTAAGTACAGTATTATATAATAGCTCGTAGCCACATAAAATTCAAATAAAAAATTAAATTAAATCATAATCAATTAAATCACACATGTGAAACAAAATTAGAAATAGATAAAATTACATTCAATTCCAATAAAATTAAATTAAATCATAATCAATTTAATGTCAATACAAATTAAAATAGAACATTCAATACAAATCTTAAATACATAGTATACTAACCATTACTGATTGCTTATTTACTTATAGGGCTCTATTATATTCTACCTCTACGCAAAGCATGCTTAAAACATGAAAATAGAGCAAATGTAAACCAGGCTTTATGTCCAGTTCACATTATTCCAGTCCAGTAATCAAGCGAGTCAATCCAGTCCAGTGCTGGTCTGGATCATATCGTCCACATTAATCCAGTCATTCAAAAGCTGGTAGATCGGTATACAATAGTGACAATGCTTCAAGCACTGGATTGGCCATTCACACTATTCTAGTGGCGCTGGAGTAGGCTGGCTGGAATGAAAAATAGAACGTCATTCCAGTCAACTGGCCTGGATTGATCACTGGAAGGGTACATTCCCGTGCAAGTTCACATTATTCGAGTAGCATTCCAGCACTGGACTGGAATGTTACTGGAATAATGTGAACCGGACATTAGGCAGTTCTTCTGTGGTATTATTTCGGCGGGTGTGGGGTCACGTCAGTAACTTTTCCAATCTGCGAGCGAACGTTGACGGTGACGGACCAAATGAATTCTGTCAGTCTTTCGCTTGACGGCCGAATATCACGCGTTCCAATACATCAATGAAGTCATTAGATTATTAAATGGAGTCATGAGGATTGTTATTTTACATTGGCAACAGTATAATAATGAGTCTTTTTTTAAGCGCGTTCGCGTTCTAAAACAATAATCAATTGTATACGACAAAACTTAGATATACAGGGTGTCCCAAAACTCAATGTCAAGCCGGTTCCGAGTGAAAAGGCAAGTCATACTGGTTATGAGGAAAATATTTAAAAAAATAGATTTTATCATTTTAAGTACAATAATTTTTTTTATTATTATTTATTCAAGAAATTTCACAAACGTAATGAAGACTAAAATTAAAATTAAAAATGAGCTATTTTTTAAATATGTTTTTTTTAAAGTCTCCTTTTCTTCCAAGCTGGAGCAGCTGGTTTTGAAATTTTGTTAACAGTTTAAAGAAGCATTATTCAGAGTTACAAAACAAAAAAAAAATTGGAAAAAGGAAAGATTTGTGGCAACAGGATTTTTCAATTTTTTTTTAAATGCCTATAATTTTTTTTTTCATGCATTTTTTTTTCTTTTTTTATTTTTCTTATAACCAGGACGTTGAGTATTGGGACACTCTGTATAAGGCTTCTAATGTATTTATTCATTTCTGGTGTACGTGTACAATAAAGAGTTCTTATCTAATCTAATTACAAACCCGACTCAAACTTCCTGGCTGGATGAAAAAAAAACCCTAAGAAAAACCGGCCAGGTGCGAGTCGGACTCTCGCGCACGAAGGGTTCCGTACCATTATCTATAACAACGCCAAAAAAATCACTTTTGTTTTATGAGAGCCCCCTTTATTTTAATTTAATAATTTATTTTAAAGTGAAAAAATAGAGAGCGCCTATCTGTGGCCGTTATCAATATCGAGCAAAAAGGAGCAATAAAATCACGTTTGTTGTATGGGAGCCCCCTTAAATATTTAATTTATTTTATTTTTAGTATTTCTTGCTGTAGCGGCAACAAAAATATCTGTGAAAATTTTAACTGTCTAACTATCACGGTTCATGAGATGCAGCCTGGTGACAGACGAACGGACGGAAGGACAGCGGAGTCTCAGTATTAGGGTCCGTTTTACCCTTTGGGTACAGTACCCCAAAAAGTTGAAACTAAAAAAACGCATCACTCTACAAGTCCTTATAATTTTATGTATGAATATTAAAATCGTTCTGAGCTACGTTCTAGTCGCCACAAAATAACTTTTTCAATTCGCCCGTATTATAATTTCTTAGGAAAACTTATGTCCGCTTTAAAAGCATTTTACTTCCCCGCTGGGGCCGACTGCATAAGACGCTCTCATTGATTTAAATATTTATTTCAGTGTTAACTCTGTAGAATATCATGAGGAACTGTGGAAAGCTCTGAGTATCTAAGCATTTATGGCTGTTCGTCTTGCGTCTGCAAACATAAAATATACAGGGTGTTAAAGAACCGCAGCCGGATCGGGAAACCACGCATTCTCTACATCATACCGAACATTTTTCCGCAAGACACCATAGGTGGGAAATCAACGGTTTACGAGATATTGAGATGTAAAGTCGGGACTTTTTTTACATTTTTTTGCAGAAATAGAACTAGAATCGTATAAACAATAATTCTCCCATAGATAGTCCATATGCATTATCAATATTTCGCAGGTGCGCAGAGTTTTATGTGCTTACTATATGACCCAGAATCGTATCAAATCAGCCCAGGCTACGAGCGATATAGAATCGCTGGTAGCCTGGGCTGGCTGAGTGATCTTAAACGATCACTAAGGTTAAGCAACATACGGCGCGTTCAGTCCACGGATGGGCCACCGTCTATGACTAATGCTAGTGGCCTTTTTCTAGCGTTAAGCACTTGGTGCCGGCTGCCGTCGATAGATGGCAGTCGTTAAGCCAAGTCAGAGGCCTTAGGGCGGCTTGAAAACTGTTATACTAAGCAATCACCCTCCCTCCATCCATCCGCCCTCCACCAATCCGGACTTGGCCCCCGTGGTGGAGTATGGCATACCTTCCTCAGGGAAGAGACCCATGCCCCTCGGTGGGGCCATAATGGGTAGATGATGATAATGATGATAAATTAACTATAAAACTATGCTAATACCTATTTATAGATCTTCGATTAATATATTTACAAATAAAATACCTGCCCCAGGTCACTGTCCCGCGGCAATGAGCCCAGAATGCTGGCGACGTTGCCTCTTTGGATGGACAGGCTTATCGTTTGGCCGAGGTAAGCGCCAGCTCTCTGGTCTCCTGATGCGTCTAATTGTGGTTTGTGGTTTTAAGTTTATTAATAAGTGTTTTATGTACAAAAATGTGGACGGCCAAAGATAATATCGAAAATAGTACACGTATAAAATTTCAAGCGCATACTTAATTTTAACATGGATGTGGGTTATGAAAATATTTTAAATACCTACTTCATTGACTTTTTTTCATGTTTCAAGTAGGTACCTACCGAAATGAAATAAAGTTAATTACATTGCTTTAAATATTGTAATATTTATAGTTAAGATAACCAACCACCGTGTATAATAATATGGACTTAGGTAGTTGTGACAAACAGAAGACTAATCTCTTTAGTATCATTTTTATGGCCACTAAACTTCTACGTTCCAGGACCCTGCACGCTTTAAAAACCCACTATGATTAGTATAAGTGGTTCATAAAATGTCTCTGTTGTGTTTTTACTTTTTTAATAACGTTTTTATGTCATTTAATTTGATTAGAATGGTCAATAAAAATAAGGTAGAACGGAACGTAATAAAATTGTACTTTGAACATGTTATATTTTTTTCGTGATTATTTTTTTGTTATTGAATTGAATTAGAATTGCCACCGAGTGGGTGCCACAAGGTGGTCGTCGTAGGAGAGGTAGGCCAAGAAGACGTTGGCGAGACGATCTCGACCGACACATGTCGGAGTGGTCTGAGGTGGCACAAGACAGAGACATCTGGTCTAAGTTGGGGGAGGCCTTTGCCCTGCAGTGGGAAACACTCGAGGCTACGTAAAAAAAAAAAAAAAAATTTTTGTTGTTTTTGTTGTTAAAAAAAGTTGTTAAGGAACCTAGGTATGTAGGTATTTTGATTCTGGCTGCTTTCGCTAATTTTTAAAGCAAGAAAAAAATTGTGTGTACGAAACCGCAAGGACTTAATTCTAAAGTACAAATATAAAACATAAAAAAAAACCTAATCTGTAGAAGATCTTTTTCGTGAATTCGCCACCTGAACTAACTGAAATGTGTGGATGTTATACGAAATACCCAAGGACTTGATTGATGTACTAAATTATGCCAAAAACATAAACATTTACATACATACATGCACGTACATTGCTTCTGGCCCCACACTTGGATAACCTGTGTCGTGGGAACCAGAAACAGCGACATCACAAACATGTAAACCTCCAAGACCTGGGGTCTTTTGTCCCCAGCCGGGGTACAAACTCGGGACCTCTCGCATGGTAGGCAGATGCGCGAACCGCTGCGCCACAGAGGTCGTCAAAGTTTAGTCTAGACTAAAAGCTAACCCCCTACCAAAAGACCTACAACATTGTTACGTCTAGTCATCGTCGATACCCACCCCTGTACTGAGGGGCTCGTTAAATTATATAAAAAACAGGTCCAATTTCATTACCTCTCGCTCGGACCTTATTTTATGGTCGCCGTGTCCTTTTCGCTTCACAGGGTGCGCGGTTTTGTTTGGAGTAAGGTATTAGAAGACAATTTTTAACTCGTAAGTCTTGTTGATACAAAATAAGTATAGCACTTTTGATTTAATTATTATGCCATGACCTTGAAAATAACAATAAAAAATCATCTTTATGGTGAGGCAATCGGCCCATCGAAAATTCTACAGGTGAAGAAAGGTACTGAATAAGTAGGTATAATATCATGCCCTCGCTCTAACAATAAAGAGGGCAGTATTGTATGACGTTAAGCCAAGTCAGAGGCCTCAGGGCGGCTTGAAAACTTCTGACAGTAAGACCAGCCACTAGTTTTACAAACCTCCACCAATCCGGACTTGGCCCCCATGGTGGAGTATGGCCTATACCTTCCTCAGGGAAGAGACCCGTGCCCCTTGGTGGGGACATAATGGGTTGATGATGGTGATTGAATGAGGTAGAGGCAAATAGATGATCCTTTATCTTGCCACGGAGGCACTATGTCGCATTGTATATTTGTCCTATTGTAATTTTTTTTGTTGTCATTGTGTGCATATATCTGTTTTTAAGTGTGCTTTTGTGGCAATGTCAGTAAACATTTTCTTTCTTTTCTTTCTCTAATAAATAATATTATCGATGATTACTTGATTTTTCGTCGGATGATTCCGAGACGAGCAACGGACGACGCGAGCTCCGTCTCTCACCATGATTAAGCTCTGCGAATCAGAGCGAAGACTGGGCGTAGATTCTGCTAACGCATTGTAGAACAATGAGAACTGCACGAGCATGGCGATCCTGTTCCATTGCCGCTTGAAGTCCACCCGCGCATGTGCATCAATAATTCTAGGCGTCAATGGAATTAAAAAACTTGTCACGTGACCCGATCGTGTAATTGTCATTGAACTACATTAGGATGCTCTGCAGATGCTGGATGCGGCAAGCTGAAGACAGGGCGCTATGGCGCGCATTAGGGGAGGGCTACGTCCAGCAGTTGACTAATATATCCTGATGATGATGATGATGATGTTCTAAGAGAATCGACGAAAAATCAAGTAAGTGTATCCGGAGAACAATTTACAATATGTAGTGATTACGAAAGTTTTAGATGTCTATTTGCTTTCTTTACTTCTAATGCGGTCTAGGACACAGCCTTTCTCTCACATAGAGAGTATGAGCTTAAGCACCAAACGTTAGTTTCAAGTTGTTAAGCCCCCACTTTGTTTCGTCACTATGTTTTCCTTCACAGCTAACGGCAGCTCTTGTTTCTACAAATTCACAAATGTAACTTAGAAAACAAAAGTCACTGGTACAAGCCGAGATTCGATTCCACGCCCTGCTGAAAATAAGGCAAGTGTTCTATTCAGCGCTTTGTTCGAAGCAAAACACTCCTAGCAACTATCTTCCAAATAGAATGTTAAAATAGAAAACGCGAAAAGCAAAATAAACCTCTAGCACCTAGACAGGCATTAAAATAACGAACACTTATACACAGCTGTAGCAGCGTGTTTACAGCTAACGAATACGACAGCTGGAATTTTAAATCAATATTGGCGATACTCTAATGGTACTATCTATTTAAGAAGAGATAAATTCATAATTTATAAGTAAATAGATAGATAGAAAAGTAAAAAGCGACTTTTTTAATTCAATTAAGTGAATGGGTGAATGTAAAGTAAACATTTATTAGAAAATAATTATAAAAAATACTTTGGAATATTTGAAATATTGAGCAAATAATTTGTATTTACTTAGTGCTAAAAAATAAATAAGAAAATAATCTCAAATTGTAAAAACTAATAAAGTAATCTACGGAATAATAATATTGTAAATGTTATGGACAACATTTTAAAATTAGTTTTATTGTTTGTAATGTGAATAAAAATAATTTATATTTGAGTCTGGCGACGTTGGCATGTCAGCTCGGCAGATGTGAATTCATCAGCCACGGCTCATTCAACATCACAGGTGGTGCTAAAATATTATCACCCTGTGGACGGTCCGTTCTCCGCCGGCAGTTATAAAAGTTTATAGGTCCATCCTGGGACGCCCTATCAATTGCTTACATTAAGTTTCTGTCCCTGCCGATACAAGGATACATTTTAACACAAGAATGTTGCCCCAGTTTGGGCTAGTTTGTGATTATATTGTGGTGACTATGTAATGCGTATCGGAACGTGATTTACGTAACGAAACAGAATTGGGTTGTCATGAGAATTTGGGCTATTTCGAGCTTACAGACAAATCAATGTGTGGTTATAGGACAGCCATATTAAACAGACAACAAAAATGTAGGAGGATTGTATGCCCTACCACTTTGCCAAATTTCTTTTTTTTTTAACATATACATTTACAAACAGGCACATACCTATATTGCTTCTGGCCCCACACTAGGATACCCCGTGTCGTGGGAACCAGAAGAAACCGCGACATCACAAACATGTAAACCTTCACGACCTAGAATGTCCCCAGCCGGGGTTCGAACCCAGTACCTCTCGCGTGGTAGGCGCTAATCTTTATTGAATAAAAATGTTATTGTACTATACAGGGTGATATTTAGAACAGTACTTTAAAACAGCATAAAGACATAATTGCATAGAATAATTAAAGCATAAGAACATAGAAATAAATGGAAAAATGCGAGTCACAGTGTTAGTGCGTATACTCCTCCGAAACGGCTTGACCGATTTTGGTGAAATTTTATATGTATGAGTATATTCGGTAGGTCTTAGAACACTTGACTTGAACGAGTCGGAGAGAAAATAAACAGAATATTCTTTATTTTAAGTACACTAGGATTACTTTACAACTTATTATTATCTGTAGGAGCACTTATAAAAGTGTACAAAACTATTGATCGGCATAGCCATAAAGTTAATTTAATCCAGACAACCTTTACCGAAACAACGGACAAGAGCAAAATGAGGGGTAATTGATGCTATTAGGCAACACTGAAAATATATACAGGGTGGCATTTTCACCGGTACAATAAATCAACATACGTAATACTAAGTCCAAAATACAAATACCAACATTTTTTGTTACTACCCCGTTGGTAAAAAACAAAAATACCAATGTCTGAACTTATCCGCAAATCTTAAAGAAATATGGAATCATTACGCAAGAGCACAACTAAACGCCCAAACTGGCAACTGCGCGCGGCTTGCGGGAAGGAAAAGAAGCGGCGGCGGCGGCGCAGCCAGTAGGTATGACGTAGCAAAAAAAATCTTACTTGATTTCAATTCTTCCTTCATACTTGCACGGGCTTAGGACCGTCACCGGCGTGGAATGCTTGCACTGGTTGGTAGTGGTATGAATTTCCACACCACGTACTGGCTAACGCCGAAGTGCGCCGTGCGTGCCGCGTCGTTGGTGCTCCTTCTGGGGTCTTCCTCGAAGAACGCGAATATCTGTTCCTCGATCTCCACGGCCAAGGGAGGTCTCCCTCCTCGGCCTTGAGCGTGCGCTGGTGCAGTGAACTGTCCGTAGTCTAGCAAATGCTGCGTTATTCTCATGAATGTCCTAGTGTTGAGTATTTGAGGTTCAATAAAACCGGCATTTATCAAGCGGGGCAAACTTTCTTCAGCGTATACCCGCCGAGCTGCACTGTATTTTCCCCACTGAAAAAGTAACTACGAACCATTTCATAATACTCGCGGTTTGTAAACTTTGACCCGTGACCCGATTCTTTTACATTTTGAATTTACTTTGACATTTAATGTAAATTTTACTTTATGATTTTTTTTGTGATTTTGTAAATTGTAACTGATTGTCATTTTCGCAATATTGACATGTGATTTTTAATTGTTATGAGTAAGTAAGTAAGAAAGCGAATCCTTAAAACAATCTAGATGTAACGCCTAGTGCTTACGAAAGTTTTAGTTAAAAGAAATTGTAAACAAGATGCACGTTTTTAGTTTGCACTCGATGAATCTTAACGTCGAACAAAACAGCGCAAAGCCAAACACTAAACACTCGAGTTGTTCCGAAATTACTCAAGGCGAAGAGCTTTTCATACCGTTTCAATTATCAGCGTGCGATGGCGGTGGCGGCGAAATTCCGAGAGAGAGCAATAATATTAACATATGAAAATCAGCCGCGAAACTTTGCCGTAACCTACGGGAGCAGGCTGGTCCCTTCCCGTGGCATCCATCAGGGCAAGTCTTAGTGAATCGGTAGTATCAGAAAGAACATTAATCCAAATTTTGTGTGGTTGACTCATTGCTCGCTCGTAATCGCTCGTAGCCTGGGCTGCCTGAGTGATCTTAAACGATTACTTAGGTTAAGCAACATACGGCGCGTTCAGTCCATGGATGGGTCACTGTCTATGACTAACGCTAGTGGCATTTTTCCGAGCGGTTCCGTGCTTCGCAAGGCACGTTAAGCAGTTGGTGCCGGCTGCCGTCGATAGATGGCAGTCGTTAAGCCAAGTCAGAGGCCTTAGGGCGGCTTGAAAAACTTCTGACATTAAGACCAGCCACTAGTCTTACAAGCCTCCACCAATCCGGACTTGGCCCCCGTGGTGGAGTATGGCCTATACCTTTCTCAGGGAAGAGATCCGTGCCCCTCGGTGGGGACATAATGGGTTGATGATGATGATGACTCATTGTTGTCTATGGTATCCTTGAGGGTAGATCTACAGATCCCTATAGAAATAACATTAGCCCAATGAATATCAATTGAACTACGTGGCACTGAAAATCTCAGTAGACACAGAAACAACATTAGTCCCACTCAGTGGCGTAGCGTAGTAGGGGCGGGGGGGAGGCCCACCCCAGGCGGCAACTTTAGGGGGCGGCAAAATTTCACATTAAATACTAGGAACCGTGCGATACTAGAGCGAGAGCATTTATACAGATCCTTCCAACTGTTGATCCATGTAAACAGTCTGTAGTATATGAAAGTAGTGATGGTATATTTTGTGAATTTAATATAGTGTTTGCTTAATTAGTACAGTCATTTCGTTGAAAAAATACTTAGAGGTTACCTGGAAAGTTTTCCGGGAGTTTTGAAAAGTGGCAATTTTATAGATTTTGACGTGCTTTTTCCGAATTCCAACTTTGCCACCTCGTATCTTTGCCGCTCGCGTCGCCATATTGTAAAAATGGGGCCCAAAATCAGTTTTTTTTATAATGACTCCTTTCCGACGCATTTTACAGGAAATAGTACATTACTGCAGCGGCCAGCAAAAGAGGCATTGATGGACGAACGTGGAATTGTGGGCCGAGGCGAAGCCGAGGCACACATACGTGAGTCCATCAATGCCTAGTTGTGGCCAAGGCTTGTATATGATTTTTCTCAAATAATGCGCGGAAATTAAAACAAGCAGAATGTAATTTTTTTAAGTTCAAATAAATTTCTGATTTCTGATAAGTAGTACCTACCTACTAAGGCAGAACTTTTTTCTTTCGATTTTGGCGGTAAAAAGTTTTCTATTACGGCTCTTGCCGCCTCTTGAATGTCAGATGGCGTTAAATTAGTCCATCGCAGTCATTTTCATCACTTGAACTCATTCTGTTAAATTCAATAAACTTTCAAAATCAGACGAACCACGAACCACAACAATAATTTTTGCCGCGTTAAAGTGTTCTTTTTTTTAAATAGGTATATCCAGCTTTCTATCGCAAGCCAGTTCGAAATTAAGAAAAAAAGGCTGATAAGTTACCTCCTTGGTTGTCATTGTTCGGAGTAAATGATCGTTCCATTTTTAAATAACACGACAGATATGAGTTTAGTATGTAATTTATTTGGCCGCAAAACACGACAGTTATGAATTTTCATAGAACTTTTTCCGACCGCTGCTCGCGTGTAATTGGCCAGTACAGCAATTTCGATTTATCTCGAAGAAGGTTGTCGAAATAATGCTCAAATTTCCAAGCATGTTTGAGAAAAAAATATATACGCAAAGTAATTGTAGATAACATTTCGTACGATTTATGTCATAACCTTTTTTTCCTAAAATCAATAGTTTCGGCGTATGAGCGCCGTAGAGTGTAGTCAGATATACCTGAAACTTTGCGAATTTTAATGGGTGGTATAATTTTAAAAAATAAACGCGCCTCGCTTGACATAATATGTCATATCCATATTATGGAAGAAACAAAGCATTGCTCTTGCACATCCTATTATTGCTGCAGCAAGGCCGAAATCTTTTATATCGTTGGTTCAGATGGGAGTAGCAGTATTTTTATTTAAAAAATATGGATCTTGACGATCGATACTTTATAATTTCTCGGATTTTGCTCTTCCTAGCAATGCTGTTCAAAGTTTGCAAGCATGCATGCATCCACATAGCGTCACACTGCAATCCGAAGATATAACATACCTGCACACTTTCGTAGGTACTATTCTTCTTAGATGGGCATAACACTTTTCATGGGATACCACGATAAAAACACGCGCCGCTTTCTCTACCTCATGGTGGTGTAGAAATTAGTGTTTCTGCGGAAACGTGTGTTGAACTAAACTTTACGGCGCTCGTACGCCGAAACCATTGATTTTAGTAGAAAAAAGGCTACGACATAAATTGTAGGAAATTTTCTCTATAATTATTTTGAATAGATATGTTTTTCCTATAAAATGCGTCGGAAAGGAGTTATTATCAAAAACTGCTTTTGGGCCCCATTTTTCCAATATGGTGCCGCGAGCGGCAAATAAACGAGGTGGCAAAGTAGAAATCCGGAAAGAGCACGTCAAAATCTATAAAATTGCCAATTTCCAAAACTCCCGGAAAACTTTCCAAGTAAAAATACTAAATGACTGTACTAAATGTACGACAGTATGAACATGAAGGTCCCTTTTCTACAATAAACGAAAAAAAAACTTCTTTTAAATTACACAATAATGTTGACTGTCTTTGATGAAAATTTCTTTAAAATTACTGTTTATAGTTCCATTGAAATATCTAAATAAGAGGGCAGCAAAACATTTTTCCGCCCCGGGCGGCTGATACCCACGCTACGCCACTGGTCCCACTACGAAATCAGTTTTTTATGTCTACTGAAAAGTAAGCAGATTATGACTACTGTTCTTTCTGAAACTACCGATTCAAGTCTGACAGGGTTATTAAGCTGGACTGTCCTTGAAACAAGTCTAAAGAGTTTGTCGTTAATAATAACATATTTTGAAAACAAAAAATAATGATGTCGTAAAGTGTTTGTTCATAAAATTACATGTGAAGGTTTTGAGTAAAATAACGCATGACTCAGAGTATTTTCTACTCATCCATGCGAACATGTTATACTATAAACATAAACATTTACATACAGGCACATACATTGCCTCTAGTCCCACACTAGGATACTCTGTGTCGCCGGAACCAGAAACAGCGACATCACAAACATGTAAACATCCAAGACCTTAGGGTTCTTTTGTCCTCAGCCGAGATTCTCTCATAGTAGGCAGATAAACTACCACTGCGCACCATAGGTCGCCATAATTCTTATCTTATTTTATCTTACTAGGTCGATAATGCACTAAGTAGAATATATACAGAGTTTGTTTTTGAATGCTTCAGGTAAAACTGCAAGCAGTAATCTGCGTTGCAAGCGCTATCAGTGGGAACTCCATAGGTCGCTGTGGGTCACTTAGGAGCGGCCCTAACTTGGCAAACAATGATTCACCAAAAAGCCCCAGCGAGTCGACCGAGTGGCTGCCAACGCCAACAATGAGCTAGCTACCCGCTTCGGGGCTCCATTAATAGCACTGTCTAATTGATTTCAAACCTATTAATGATTATATTGAAGCCTGAATTAATTAGCCATGCATTTCCACATTGTCATGGAATACATCTTAATAAAATTCCTACCAAAAATAATGCTCTAGCTCGTATGAGAATCGCTCGTAGCCTGAGCTGCCTGTGATCTTAAACGACCACTACGGTTAAGCAACATACGGCGCGTTCAGTCCATGGATGGGTCACCGTCTATGACTAACGCTAGTGGCATTTTTCCGAGCGGTTCCGTGCTTCGCAAGGCACGTTAAGCAGTTGGTGCCGGCTGCCGTCGATAGATGGCAGTCGTTACGCCAAGTCAGAGGCCTTAGGGCGGCTTGAAAACTTCTGACAGTAAGACCAGCCACTAGTCTTACAAGCCTCCACCAATCTGGACTTGGCCCCGTGGTGGAGTATGGCATACCTTCCTCAGGGAAGAGACCCGTGCCCCTCGGTGGGGACATAATGGGTTGATGATGATTGCTACTGCAAATTCACAAATGTAACTTACAAAACAAAACCATACCAGCTGAGGCCAGCGTCCAACCACTACGCCACCACAAAACTTATTTTATTACCCAGTGTACTTATATTCTACGCTACACTTTAATGCAATTCCCAAGTTTAAGCAAAGTCTTCAAAGCTCCCGCTGTTGCGCAGAAATTCAACAACAACAGGGAAAACAGAAAATTAATAAAAAGCTCTCCTACAATAAAGTACACACTACTTTCCCCCACTTTACGTGTAAAAGTACTCCGAGCTACACAGTTCAGTCGAGTGTAATATTTCTAAAGAAATTATCCAACACAATGTTGTGTGCAGGTCTAAAGCGGACTATGCAAACAACGGTGAGTCTGCAATAGTTGTCCGTAAGACGATTACGTCACACAATAGGTAACTTTTTCTTTCTAAACTGATATTTATTGGGGATCCACTGAACGAAACTAGCACCGCCGAGGAAAACAAATCATATTTGTGAACTAAAATTTTCGTAGGCAATTTTCTAGACATTATTCATTTTCTAACGGATACACTACAAGCCTCCACCAATCCGGACTTGGCCCCCGTGGTGGAGTACGGCCTATAACTTCCTCAGGGAAGAGGCCCGTGCCCCTCGGTGGGTACGAATGGCCAGTTTCTGAATTGAGAATATCGCTAAGTAACTACTTAACTGTAGGGCTGTCTCGTCAAATTTCTCAGAAAACATGACGTTACTTAAATATTTACTCAGTGTAAATTCTCAATTCAGAAATCGGCCCATAATGGGTTGACGATGATGATGATGAGACAACCGATGACGCGAGCTCCGTCTCTGCTCACGATGATTAAGCTCTGCAATGGGCTAGTTGCCCTAAAAATGTAATTAGTCCGTCTTTTAGATTATTCAAAAATAAGGGACACGTATTTTTTTATTTGTAAATTAGACCAAAAATGACAACGATATTAGCTCATTAAAGTTACGTGTGACGTCACGTCATGCTGCATTTTTTAGCACGGAGTGACGTCACACGTAACTTTAATGGGCTATATCTTTGTTATTGTTTGTTTAATCGAAAAAAGAAAAAAATACGTGTCCAATATTTTTTTATAATCTAAAACACGGACTAAATAGAATATAATTATTTTCACCCTGGAAACTATTCAGAGCGAAATCTGGTCGGACTCTTCCGACAAAAAGTCAAGTAAGGCCTCTGCCTCATTGGAGCGCCCCATAGTGACGTCGCCATCTTCATATCCAAGTAGGTAGATAATATTGAAATGCATGGTACCTAACTCACTTGGCGACGGTTTGGCAACGTCGCATTTGAATATACGCTGCTTGTAGACGTAGCTGACGACGTCGCCATGGCATCCCAATGAGGCAGAGCACTTAAGGCTGGTTTTAGAGTCACGCTGACCACGCGCAGACCGTCAGCGCTGATAGACTATAGGCCTCTGACTTGGCTTAACGACTGCTGTACAGACTTTTGGCAAAATACGACCTGTAAAAAGATATGTTTTTTCCGCTTGGTGATTTTTCGCTAATGTTACTCTATGGAGCCTCTTAAGTTTCACCGCATCCTTCTAAAGCACTCTATACACGTACAAATTGCACGTGAATAGACCCCTTTTACACTACCGGCGCGGCGTAGTCCGCAGAGCAAGTTTAACTGTTCGCTGTTATCATACTTAGCAGTGCGTAGGGTTCCCAACCCTCCCGGGCCCGGCAGCCTCCGGTAATAATGGTTAACCTCCGGACCTCCCGGAGTGCAAACATTTCTCCGATTTTTCTAAAAATTTAATGCATCCGTCGCTCGCTGGTCGCTACTCACTCGCTTTGCCGCTCTGTTGCCTGTCTGACCGCCGGTTTCTTGAACGCTAACAATCTATTAATCTATTGTTAACAGCTGTAATTAGAAGCTCTGATATTAAGTGCTTCGTTCTTAAATAGTCCCCCCCCTCCCCTCGGTAAATTTTTTAAACAGAAAATTCTCCCAGGTTTGTTTAATTGAGGGGGGAGCCGCCCCCTATCGATATTTTTTTTAAACATAAAATAAACCCAGGGGTTGGCCCTTTCGAGAGTTGGCAGCCCTAGCTGTGGGTCAAGAATAATACAGTCTAGCCCGCCGAGTGAACCTAGAAGCTCTGATATTAAGTGCTTCGTAGTTAAATTGGATTTTGAATAAATTAACCATGATAGTTAGAGTTCAAATTGGGTAATATTATACCTAGAAGGTTATTTTTAACGTAATTGTTTAACCTGTAGAATTTTCGGTGGGCCGATCGGATCAAATGGTTTTTAATCTTTTCTTCTTTTCAAGGTCATACATAACACAATACTGATCACATACGGGTTACATTTTAAAAATAAAAATAAATGTTTCACAGTTAGACGTTTCCAACGTTTCTTTACATGACTTTTTAAAATTGATTTTTCACATTCAAATATTCCAGTTTTATAAAATTTTATCTATCCCAAATAATATCCCAAGTAATCCCAAAAAGTTGAATTCATAGCAATCCCAAAATGTTGAATTCGCAAAATGTTGAATTCATAGCAATCCCAAAATATTCAATTCGCAAAATGTTGAATTCATAGTAATCCCAAATTGTTGAACTATCAAAACATTGAATAAACTATTTAATGCTTGTTCATTCATAGAATTTATTGTTTTTTTTCCATTCACATATCTCAAAAAAATACAACTAATATTGCAATAGGTATTTACCAAAAATAATAAAAAAAAAATTACCTAATTAATTAAATATTACAGAAAAATTACCAAAACCGCTAAGTACGATTTGAATATTTGAGTCTAAAATTCCTTTCAGAAAATTAATATTGACATTTATACAATGTCCTCAGTCTGGATGTTTTTTTTTCGTATATGTTATGTCCTTGCCTGGTTACCATAGCACAGGGTATCCTAGTTTCACCCCATATGGTCTCTGGCCGAGGGGTGCTTGTTTGGGAGGGACTATTGATGGGCCGAGGACCCGGGCAGAGGGCCACAACGGGTCCTCGGTAGTTGGAGGCTTGGGGAGCTCGCGCCTCTCCACCGGGAGAGCCGGGAGGGTCACAGACGGCAGGTTGGGGGACCTGCCGTCCGACATCCTGACGGGAGAAGGGGGTGGGGGCCCCATGCCCCTTCTCCAGTGAGGGTGGGTCCGACTCCTTGCGAGTCGGGTCGACGTCGCCGGGGCGCCGCTGTCGCATTCGCGTTGTGGTTCACCACTTGCGAGATCCGGCGGCGCCCCATTGCACGAGCGACAGGATGACCCCCGGGGTGTTTTTGGAGGTATGCCTCTCCTATTATTGGGAGAGGAGAGTCCGACACACGGCCGTCGCCCTCCCCCAAGGGTGGCGGTTATGGGGCGCAACAGCATTTCACCCCGTAAACAAAAAAAAGGGTATCCTAGTTTGGGACCAGGGCAAGTGATTGTGTCGAGTGGAAGTATTCATTTCATCATCATCATCATCAACCCATTTTATCCCCACCGAGGGGCACGGGTCTCTTCCCTGAGGAACGTATAGGCCATACTCCGCCACGGGGGCCTAGTCCGGATTGGTGTTTTCTTTTATTTATATGAAAAGCTAGTCTAATATATAAAATTTTCGTGTCTCAATGTTAGTGCGCATACTCCTCCGAATCGGCTTGGCCGATTTCGATGAAATTTTGTAATAAAATCGGTAGGTCTGAGAATAGGTTGTTATCTATTTTTCATAACCCGAAGTGAAAAAAAAATGATATCGCGAAACAACGTTTGCTGGATCAGCTAGTCTATCTATATACATACATATATAAAACGAGAAGCTGACTGACTGACTGACTGACATATCAACGCAGGGCCTAAACTATAAGGGTTAGAAACTTGAAATTTTGCACAGGTGTTCCTTTTGTAACGTAGGGGAACACTAAGAAAGGATTTTTGAAAATTCAACCCCTGAGGGGGTAAAATGGCGGTTCAAAATTAGTATGAAACTTTGCCGTTTTTGAAGTTACTGGAATGAAATTTGGCTCGACGGTTCTTCACCTAAAATTATGAAACACGTGTAAATTTTTTTTTATATCATCCCTTAAGGGGATAAAAGGGGGGTGCAATGTTAGTATGAAACTTAGCCATTTTTGAAGTTATTCGAATGAAATTCAGCATGAAGGTTCTTCATTGAAAGTCATGAAAGACGTGTAAAGTAGTTTTTCGATAATCATCCCTTTAGGGGGTAAGAGGGGGTTGCGAAGTTAGTATGAAAGCTCTTCCGTATGCGCTAAAAGTATCCCTATCTTATTTGCAAAACTTTACTCAACTAAAGCCCACGCGGACGTAGTCACGGGCAACAGCTAGTCTAATATAAATTCTATCTCTTGTCACAGTGTTAGTGCGCATACTCCCCAGAAACGGCTTGACCGATTTTGATGAAATTTAATGTGTATTTTGGTAGGTCTGAAAATAGGTTGTTAGATAGATAGATAGACAGAATATTCTTTATTGTATGTACACCAGGAATTACAAATGAAATTTATGTGTAATCCTTATCTATTTTTCATACCCCTAAGTGATAAGGTTATCCAATTTAGCAAAACAGCGCCGGGGCAGCTAATCTAATATACATTCTAAAGACGTATAGCTGAATGCTGCTGAAGTTGTCAAAAGATATTTCGAAAGAAATTCTCACCGGTATTAAATTAATTGACTCCCAAATAAGGAGTTGATATTGTGAGACTTAAACCCAATTACTTGAATTTATTATGCTTGATATTTCAATTAGGTTTAGAGTGTCTCTCAGGCGTATTAAGGTGACAATGAATTAAATGTGTTAAGTACACTTTTGAGAACCAAAGCAAACGAGTAGATTTAGATAGATAAATAAATAGAATATTCTTTATTGTATGTACTTTTGCGATGGATTGGACATACCTTGAGAAGACCGCACAACCAGCTGGCCAAGTCTAACGTGGCAAACTTCTGGCAAGAGACGGCCGGGCCGCCCTCGCTTTACCTGGAGGCGTTCCGTTGAGAAAGAGGCTGCCTCAACGGGACTCAGTTGGAACGAGTCAGAGTAAGCGTCAGCACCTCTGGACCAAATGTTTTTCAAACATCAAATATCGGATTTGGTCCAGGGGTCCTGACGCTTACGAGTTAGAAGTTGCCGCACAAGACCGCGAGAAATGGAGATCCCTTCTACGAGCCCTATGTCCCTGTTAAGGGATAAGAGGAAATCATCATCATCATCATCATTGTACTTTTGCAACTAAAATGTGAAGGTTGGCGTGCTGTCGACTGTACCCAATTAAATTATCAGATCACCTTGTAAGAAGACAGTTCTTGATTTTTTCTTTTTTTTCTTTTCAATGTAGGTATGTTTGGAAACCCATAGTCGTTAACAATCTTCCTCAATCAACAAGATAATCTAAACACCAGCCAAGTGCGAGATGAAATCACGCACTGAGCGCCCCGTAGCCATAAGGTTACCTCGAGTTTTTATTTTTATTTTTCTCACGTGGCAGGTGCCAGTCTCTGGTCTCTGCCTACCCCTCTGGGATACAGGCTTGTGCTTATGTATGTATTTTTCTAAGTATGTAGAGTTTTTTTCATATTTTTATATTTTTCGTTGTATCAGGGCTTAAATTTTTTTATTTTATTCACGCTCTACCAATTTTGGAGCCTCCGGTTGATTTTATTATCATGCGAAAAAATGCCTTTTGTAGTTGACACGTACTTTTATCAATTTCTATCAAACAGCATCACCACAAGGTGGGAAATTCCCCTGCGGCCACTTTGGAAACCAAAGGTTCGAAACCAGCTTCGAACACAGAATTATTTTTCTTTTTAGGAAACCTGGTGTCGAATAAAGAAAAATTATTCGGTTTTCGAAGCTGATTTCGAACCTTTGGTTTCCAAAGTGCGCGAATGGGAAAAATTCTAAAAAGATTAAAGATTGTAGAAATGGATTCCTAAGATAACTCTAATTAACGTGTGTTTTAAAATATAACGTAAGCTCACGACTCCACCCAAAATTAATTAGTCGGTGCACGTGCGCATGACGATTTCGGCCCTTTGCTTAGTATCATCATCAACCCATTATGTCCCCACCGAGCGGCACGGGTCTCTTTCCCTGAGGAAAGCCCACGGGGGCCAAGTCCGGATTGGTGGAGGCTTGTAAGACTAGCGGCTGGTCTTACTTGAACGCGCCTTATGTTGTTAACTTTCGTGATCGTTTATGATCACTCAGACATCCGGGGCTACGAGCGATTCGTATGCTCCTTAGTTGTGTTACTGCGTACACTCCTCCAAGACGGTTTGACAGATTTCATATGCATATTCGCTAGGTTTGAGAACCGAGGGGCACGGGTCTCTTTCCTGAGAAGGTATAAGCAATACTCCACCACGGGGGCCAATTCCGGATTGGTGGAGGGCGGATGGATGGAGGGAGGGTGGTTGCTTAGTATAACAGTTTGTATTAATAGGATCCTATTTTGTTTGAAATTAATTTAAATTGAATTGAATATTATATAGATCTTAGATATAAGGGACCCTTCATATACGTAACCCTAAAATCTCTTTTATAATCACAGTACCCTTTTCAATTACTTACCACGGTATAAAAAGCTTAAAGTATCTCAAAATAGGGTGCAGAAGCTAATTATGGCCCTCACTCAGCGCTTCATTTGATGCCTCGTATTTTATACACAAAAAAACAGAAGGTTTACCAGCTGCAAGAACAATTTCTTCTTGGCACTATCCAAATTATTTCCTAGTAAATATTATTAATTCCACACAAAGCATTTATTTATTCCTTTGTAACTAGGATACCCTGTGCTGTGGCAACACATAGGTATGGTTGTGAATTCATCCCTCGCGCCATCGATGTGTGCTATTTTGGAGTAACCTGGTGCTAAAAAACTAACGACAAGGACGAGTCATTTAACTAAGTTATCAAATAAAAATAATTGAAAAAAATACCGTCGTCTGTTGCCAATATTAAGTATATAATAACAACTTGTTTCTCATTCGAACATTCGACATCCGACGACCTCTGTGGCGCAGCGGTTAGCGCATCTGCCTGCCATGCTAGAGGTCCCGGGTTCAGACCCCGGCTGGGGACGAAAAAAACCCAGGTCTTGGATGTTTACACGTTTGTGATCTCGCTGTTTCTGCTTTTCACGACACAGGGTAGCCTAGTGTGGGGCCTGAAGCAATATATTTGCCTATACGTAAATGTTTATGTTTTATTGATTTGGTTTTTTTTTTACCTTTTATAAATTGTTTATTTGCTTATAATATTTATAATGAAAGTATAAATTAAAATGAGTATAACTAATTTCTAAACTATTATATTAAAAATATTAAACTAAATATTGAACTAAAAACTACCTAAATATAAAAAATCGAATCTAAGCCGCTGCCGTTGGGGAGAGTTCCCAAGATACTGGCAAAAAATTAATCTACAAATTAAAGTGAGTGATGTGTAATACTGAAAGCTGGTGGTGGTTATGCGGTCCACACAAAATAACCCGTTGTTCATTGTATTTTTTAACGATTAGGTACCAGTTGCTGATAGAAACGGCTTTATTACTGACCAAAACAGTTTTTCTTTGCTGATCGCGAGAACGATAACCCCGAATTAATGTAATTAAGAACGAGTGCTGGCTCCGTTTTGATTAACCCGAGATGAATTGTGCTGAGAGCAGTATTTTCACGAAGCGACGCTTTAATTAGGTATATTCTCGAGTAAAATTAAAATGTGGTCGCGGGTTGTCAACCTGTTCTTAGCAGGTGAGATTAGGTTAGATTAGACATTTGTTGTGATTATTATACTTCAATGTTCTATTGTTTTGTTAAAAAAATTAAAAGTGGAAGTTGATTTGCAAACCAATTTGTGATGAGTGTTCTTTGTTCTTCTCTTCCTCTTCAGCAGCCTCTTTTTTTTTATTTTCCTTTTTTTTTCACACTTCAGAAAAAAAAAATAAAGCAAAGTAAGTTAAGGCAACCAAAAAGAGATTGAGAAGCCTCTGTAGTAAGGCGGTCTCTACGAGGAGATTAAGTAGACAATCACTATCTGGAAAAAGAAAAAAAACAATCCCTTTAAGAACAAATACCTACCTATTATAAATTTCTTGAATTTGACCGTATTTAAAAAACACGTAGACAAAAGCAAAATAAGAATGAAATTAAATCATTATATAGATAAGTCTTAATAGGGGGGTATATTAAATATCTAATACTTATTTAAAAATCTCGTGTCACGGTATATGCTATCAAACTGTACCGAAATGGCTTCCGCACATTTTTATGGTTTTTTTTTTTGTACATTTGGTGGGTTTGAGATTAGGTGGTATGCTAATTAATAAACTGCAATTTTCATAGAAGAATACTAGCTGACCCGGCAAACGTTGTTAAGCCAGATAGGGGTATAAATAATAGATAACAACCTATTCTCAGACCTATCAAATATACATATAAAATTTCATCAAAATCGGCCAAGCCGTTTTGGAGGAGTATGCGCACTAGCACGGTGAGTGGTGACACGAGAATTTTATAGAATGACCCGGCAAACGTTATTTCGCCAGGTAGGGTTATGAAAAATAGATAACAACCTATTCTAGGACCTACCGAATATACGTACAAAATTTCAACAAGATCGGTCAAGCCGTTTCCGAGAAGTATGCGCACTAACACTGTGACGCGACAATTTTATATATTAAAAGATAAGATAAGATACCAGCGACGCAATAAACGTTGAACCAAACACACAAAACGGTGAAGCCATTTCAGAAGAGTTGGAAAGCAAACACTATTACACGAAATTTCTAAATACATTACATTTTCAGCCAGTCTCTCTCTCAAGTAGGATTTCTCGACGATAAAAAAAGACATTCGCTTTTCTTCTTTTAATTTTTAATTTTCAGCCTGTGCTATGTAGCCTGGTTTTATGAAAAAAAGAAACAATTTAAAATGAAAAATACCCGGCGAATCAGAAAGACAAAGGAGGCTAGGCTTACGGACGGCCAGTAAAAGCCGGGAGATTTTTGACGCCTACTTAATGCGGCAGGGTAATCCGCAGTCTTGTTACACTTTTTACATACAAAATTAATTCCCATGGCGAGGTAGGGTCGGAAAAACTTATAAATCCACACACATGTTGACTTTGAGCTTTTCTTGCATGGATTGAAATTTTATTATTTATGCAAGGTCCCAGTGGCACCTTTACTCACACTGGGTGAGTAAAGATATCACTCGGATGCTGCGGTGTCACACGCGTACTTGTAACGTGCTTCAGAGGTTTATACTGCTCTAAGAGCAGCCATACTCAAAGTGTGTACCGCACCTGTAGGTGTTCCGCGAGAATTTTGAAAAAAAAATCAAAACACATTTCCAAAAGGGTTCCGTCGCCAATAAAATTTGAGAACCGCTGTCTTACAGAGATAGTTCGGGGTTATCATAACCATTTCATCATCATCATCAACCCATTATGTCCCCACCGAGGGGCGCGGGTCTTTTCCCTGAGGAAGGTATAGGCCATACTCCACTTCGGGGGCCAAGTCCGGATTGGTGGAGGCTTGTAAGACTAGTGGCTGGTCTTAGGACTTGGCTTAACGACTGCCATCTATCGACGGCAGCCGGCACCAACTGCTTAACGTGCCTTGCACGGAACAGCTCGGAAAAATGCCACTAGCATTAGTCATAGACGGTCACCCATCCATGCTGCACTGAATGCGTCCGATGTTGCTTAACATTCGTTATCGTTTACGATCACTCAGGCGGCCGGGGCTACGAGCGATTCCGACGACGACCAACCGTCGATACACGTGTACAAAAAGACACTTTATTGCACGAGTAGGAAAAATAAACTTCGATCAACCTACTTATTACTTAAGTACCAGAATACGAGTACATGCCTATCTTTCGTCCACTGCCAACCGTACCCAGCCAGTGTCCAAGCTTAGCTTTAATTGTTTGAAACCGAGGCGCACCAGATTAACGTTTGAAAAAAGAACAACAACGATCTTCTCTGATCCCTCCCTACTTTATTTTGACCGTTTAAACGCGGGAATATTTCACGCGCCTTTTGTTTTTTTTTCATATTTGGTTTTTCTTTTTCTCTTTTTTAATAAGTCATCAAAAGTAACGGCCAGTTAAGCCTGTCGTGAAATCGTCCTTATTAAATGCGTGCGTTTACGCTTTTTAGCCGAACTTTAGGTACTAATACAATTTCATGATTGTTACCTGTTTTATGAGTTTATCAAATTGTTAACTTTTTTGTGACACTTTTAACGATTGATCAGATAATTTGGTGTAGATGTTGAGATGCGAGACGATGCAGTCCATAGGCATTCCCTCATGGAGATGATAGTCTTATATTTAGGTAAATATACTTTTATTATGCAGATTTTTTTGCAAATACACAATTCTCACACACTAATGAGCCGTTTTCAGAAGCACAAAAAAAAAATATTACGGCTGTCAAAGTAATGCAATTTTGGACCTCAGCCCAATAGCCATGTGTGATACATCATAAAATAGGTCTCAGCGAGCTGAACAAAAGTTACTATGACGCTAACAGCCAAATGTTTGTCGTTTCGGAGTTATATTTTAATGAAAATTTTTTTTTTTTTACAATACAATATAACTCCGAAAGGACAAACATTTGGCTATTGGCGTCATAGACTACTTTTGTTCAGGTCGCTGAGACCTATTTTATGATGTATCACACATGGCTATTGGGCTGAGATCCAAAATTGCATTCTTTTGACAGCCGTAATTTTTTTTTTTTGTGCTTCTGAAAACGGCTCATTACATACGTCAAATAAATACTATAACTTTAATAACCATCCATGGCCTTCTGCCGAATTTTTTCACTGATTTTGATTTTGATCTGCAATTGATTACAAATCGTCGGCAAATACCGTGTACGAAAAGGAAACCCAAGTGTCTAAGGTATAAAGCAACTTTTAGTAATTACAAAAACAACTTTTATTAAATGGTTTGGTAACAAAACATGTGGACAACACCACACACTAACTGTGAAGGAAAACATCCTGAGAAAAACTATTGCTAACGAATAAACGCGTAAAACTGATATAATTTAAATAAAATTAAAATCTACGCCTTTCTGATTTCTGAAGGGATTTCGTCAACACATACAATATACATACATACAGGACATCCAGACAGCATGAAGCCACTTTGTTTTATACTATGTGATAGTGATTTGTTACTCGTATTACTAATAATACAAGTAAGTGGTAAGTAGGTAGTGTTACCTTCTATCATTCTCTGGGTCTAAACGCTCCATAAAAAAGATGAGTATTTGATCTTTCTAATCCCGGATATGATCACCTTCTCAGGCTTTTGTAGAATGACAATGTGTGTCCTACGAATGACCATTGTGAGATTTAAGTATCTTTATTTGGATCGTGTCTTTGGGCTCATCTTTATAAATATGATGGCCGATAAAAGTGTGAGGTTTTTTATAATAATAAAATAATAATATGGTTATTGTGTGTTTTATACGTAGATACTTTATTTCTTTCGTACTTTTTTCGAATTCCAAGTTTGAAATTGAAAATAAAGTATTGAAACAATAATACATAAGCTCACGCCTGTATCTGTATCCCAGAGGGGTAGACAGAGACCAAGGCGGCGTTACATAAACCCACAAAACAAAGCAATTCGGTATTTGACACGACCAACAATAAATGATTTGATGTGCTCGATTAAAATAAAAATTACAAAATATGTCGGTGAATGTATTCATCTTAGTATATTCTTTTAGTCAATTACTAGTTATTACAATTTTTAAATTGATGAAACATAAAAAGAGTACCTACTCTAAAATATGACGTCATAATCCGGTATTTTTATAGAAAATTCCGTTTTAAAAGTAACTTATTTGAAATATTGTCAACTACCCTATTGTAGTAAACAATTGGCCATGCTACGTTTTTGAACAGGAACGGAAATATCAAAACCATTTCGAGAATTATATTAGGTCTTTACCTATGAAATTGCCGTTTTGTATGAAAAAATTTAAACGAATTTTTTTCATGTATTTTTTATTGTATTAATCGAAGTAATCACCCATGCAATCAATGCATCTTGGCCAACGCAGTGGCAGTTTATTGATGCCCTTCTTAAAGAAATCAGCTGGACGGGAGGCAACAAATTCTTCAAAGGCATTTTGTACTGCCTCTCGGGTATTGAATTTTTTTCTCACCAAGAAGTTATCCAAATTCTGAAAAAAGTTGTAGTCTGTAGGCGCAAGGTCTGGTGAGTAGGGCGGATGACGGAGAGATTCCAACCCCAGTTCTTGCAACTTGGAGACCGTCTGCTGTGCAGTATGGCGCCTTGTCGTGCAAGAGCAGCGGAGACGAGCGATTGACCAATGCTGGTTGGAGCTGTGCCAGCTTCTCCATCATTGTGTTCAGTTTTTCACAGTACACAGCAGCAGTAATGCTTACCCCGTTTGGTAAGAAGCTGTGATGAATCGCACCGGCGCTAGACCACCAAACAGTGACCATCAATTTTCTAGGGGTGAGTTTTCGTTTTGCGCACTTGCGGTTATCAAACAGAATCCATTTTTCATCGCAGGTAACAATGCGGTTCAAAATTCCTTCATTTGTGTGTCTGTTGAGCAGTGCAAGGCATGTCTCGACGCGTACTTCGCGCTGGCGATCATTGAGTTTGTGGGGCACCTATTTGTCAAGCTTTTTCACCTTGCCAATTTGACACAAATGGACCAATATTGTTTTGTAGCTAACGTCGAAAGCTCCTGCTAATTCAGCCGTAGATTGTGTATCATCAGCTTCCACAATCGCCTTTAATTCGTCATTGTCGACCAAAGTCTTCGGACGACGTCGAGGTTCATTTTTCAGATCGAAATTTCCAGAACGGAAGCGAGCAAACCAATAACAGGTGGTGTGTTAGCTTGTAGTGCTAGCTCCGTAAACGTCGTTGATGTTGCGTGCCGCTTGTGCCGCGTTGCTGCTACAACGGTACTCATATTCCATAATTAGTCGAATTTTTTACGTATCCATGATGACGAAAAAGATTGAAATGCGATGAAAATGTAACACTAATCAATAAACAAATGACTATTTTTGGAAAAAGAATTCCATGTTCTTAAAATAAAATTAATTTGAAATTGGAATTCTTAGCCAAATAAAAATTATTTTGATTTGAAATGGCCAGTACTGCAGAACGGCAATTTCATAGGTAAAGACCTATTATTTTCAGTACAATTTCTATTAATCAGATTTGTAATGAAGTTTATATTTTTTAAGATATTCAATAAAAAGCCTTCATTTTGAATGACTTTTCTATGACGTCAGCAAACGCTTTATGAGTATGAGTCCTTTGCCTTACTTACAAAAAATAATAAAATTACAAACGGCATTTGTTTTTTTTTATGTAGGCAAAGACTATCTCCTTAATCACACTCTGATGACGTCATAGACACCAACATTTTAGAAAAATATTAAAAATAGACTAAACGAGTCACTCAAAAATACCGAAATTCTTTTTTTAAATGGTCAATACTTTCAAAATAAAATATAAAAAACATTATGTATGTTTTCAAATTTATCAAAGTTATCAAAACTTATTAAACTGATCAAAAATTAGCAGCATGGCCAATTCGAGGTACGTCGTCTATGCAATGTACATCAAATAGTCAGTAAGTAGTCCATGAATTGTACACATACACATACATAAGCTCACGCCTGTATCCCAGAGGGGTAGGCAGAGACCAGGGACTGCCACCTGCCACGATCCTGACAAACCACTTTCGCTTCATCGACATTCATTAGTCGTTGCATGCACGCACGCCGGTTTCGGGTACTTTTTATCTTGCCCTTTGCTAATACATCCCCTATTTGGTCGAAGTATGTTCGCCTGGGGCGTCCCTTACCGGCCCTTCCACTCACATTCGCTCGATATATTTGCTTCGTCAGTCTTTCTTCCTTCATCCTCTCCACATGTCCGAACCAACGCAACATTCCTTTCTCAATTCTAGTCACTACATCCTCTTTCAGTCCACAACGTTCTCTGATCACACTATTGCGTATTCTGTCATTCAAAATTCCATGAATTGTAGATCTATCAAATAGGTTTTTCAGTTTGCCACTTGCCACGATCATTTTGTTTTACGTTAGTTCAGTAGTATTCCATGAACTAGATTCTGTTAATGCATCGTATTACAATGACAACTGCATGATCGTGGCGATTTAGTTTCATTGCCGCTTCAAATCAGCGCGCACACAAATATCAAACCCTCTAGGTGTCAATGGTATGAAAACACACGTCATGTGACCCGACCGCGTATCTGTCATCGTACTGTAATGCACTAACAGAATCAAGCCCCTGGAACTAGATGTCGTGTAGTTACGCGTTGTCATCAAATGTGAAACTTCGCCAAAGTGATGTGTGCGAGTGAGTGGCAAATACGTAGTCATTCAGGTACTTTCTTTAAAAAACCGCTCACAGTATAAGCGATAAAAAGTAAACGTTAACAGAAGACAAAATATACGTACCTAATGATACCTGTAAACAAACATGAATTATTTATCACTTGGAAAGTATTTAGGTACTCCCAATTCCTCGTTTAGAATAGGGTAAGATACGTGTTGTGAGCCCAACAAATAATATTTCTTTTTTTTTAATATAAGTTATTTCAGTCCTATTTTTTTATATATTATTGCCCATAGCCATCCCACTACCGGGCATATGCCTACTCTTAGAGAGAGCCCACTGCGGGTTGGTAATAATTTCAAGCGCTGCAATATTTGAACACCTTTTTTCAATTATTAGGACCCCGTATAAAGCTACACGTTACTTCAAACAAAAAACAAACATTCTGAAAATTTTTTAGGAAACATTTTTAAAATCAAGTTGCGCTTAAGTTAGTGCGTTTTGGTCAAAAAAAATCATGCGAATAGTCTTGTGTCGACATTAATTTTATTAAAATTATTGTTCAACTCAACAAATCGTCAAAATTGAGGTACTTAACATGTTTTTAGGAATGGGAATTGCATATCGTTTTTTACTTATCGTTACTTTGCCAAGTAAAAACAGTCTCATGTTTTATGGGTGGACTACAAGGGGCGCAGTGACCCTACTTGTTTGTCTCTAGTTTGTGAAATGAAGCGGAAAGCGACAGGGGATGTTAACTTATTATAATGTTTGTGTACGGTCGAGAACGCTTTTTTTTGGTAGCGTTTGTTTTCTGGGCCCATGATCGGAAGCAGATTGATGGCAGCGGCTGGGTGAGGATGGCTGAGGACGATATACGTCCCACTATAGGGTGTAGCGCTTCTCGCGGATTGGCAATTTCAAGCGCTGTATGTGAACACCTCAGACTCTCAGCTTTCCTCACGATGATTTCCTTCACAACTTCACAAATTTTAATAGCAATACCAAGTGGTATTGCTAATGTTATTTATTACATTGATTGAGAATATAGACCGATTGGGAATGGAGGGAATGGAGACCATCTGGGAAAACAAAACGTTTGTGAAAGTTGACCGTTCGGGAAAGTAGACCGATTGTACCAGAGGGGGCCGGGTCACGTGATGAGTTTTTTCATACCATTGACGCCCAGGTTGTTTGATATGCGTGCGCGCACAGACTTGAAGCGGCAATGAAACTAAATCGCTGTGTTTACATCGCAGTTTACATTATACTTACTACAATGCATTAACGGTATCGAGGCCCTAGGCCACGATTCTCTTAGTACATTGTTGTATGTTGTATAGATATACACGACCAGTTCACGTGACGTGTTTTTCATTTCATTAACGCTTAAACTGTTTAATAAGTCTGCGAGCGTAGTCTTGGAGCGGCAATGAATTTAAATCATTCATTATCATTGTGCAAGCATTAACGGAAACCTCTGTTGACCGGTTTCTAAATTGAGAATTTTCACTAAGTAAATACTTAAGTAACGTTCTGTCACGCTCTTTTCTGAGAAATTTGACGAGACAGCACTAGCACTGGTACAGCTAGATAAGTAGTTACTAGCGAAATTCTCAATTCAGAAACTGGCCCTTTCCTAGCACGCACGCCGGTTTCGGGTACTTTTGACCTTACCATTCGATGGTAAGGTGAAAAGTACCCGAAACGCTAAGCCGATCGATCGATCGAAACGATCACTAAGGTTAAGCAAGCTACGGCGCGTTCAGTCCATGGATGGGTCACCGTCTATGACTAACGCTAGTGGCTTTTTTCCGAGCGGTTCCGTGCTTCACAAGGCACGTTAAGCAGTTGGTGCCGGCTGCCGTCGATAGATGGCAATCGTTAAGCCAAGTCAGAGGCCTTAGGGCGGCTTGAAAACTTCTGACAGTAAGACCAGCCACTAGTCTTACAAGCCTCCACAAATCCGGACTTGGCCCCCGTGGTGGAGTATGGCCTATACCTTCCTCAGGGAAGAGACCCGTGCCCCTCGGTGGGACATAATGGGTTGATAATGATGATGATGAATCACGCTAAGCCAACACCTGGCAAGGACTTGTTTTGCCGACCGTACTTGTAATTTTGTACATTCAAGCCAAAGTGGTTAAATTGTTGTGACGTTTTGGACACGCTCCGCGGTTCAGTTTCAGAGGAATTAACCAACCGTTGCGTCTATTTAGCGGTGACATAGTGGGCTGGCATTTTAGGATGCGAAACAGAACAGCCAGCCTCTCACGGGCACCAAATAGTGCCGCATTTCTGTCGGTCAGGCCTGGTTCCTGAAAAGAGAGTTTCACTTAGTAAAAACTTAAGTAACGTTCTGTCACGCTCTGTTCTGAGAAATTTGACGAGAGAACGCTATAGTTAAGTAATTAGTGAAATTCTCAAATCAAAAATCGGTCCTTACTCTCTCAATGGCCAAATTAAAGAATGAGAAACCAATGCATTTTATTAATTTTAGACATCATGTTTCATAGTAACATTTACTGCTTAAAACCTACACAATCGACATCTAAATGTAAATAGCGTTAGTTTTATTTTTCAAAACCCCAGACGTTTTCGATTCGAGACGCTTTCGATTCGATTTCCAAGCTTTTCTTGTTACTAAAAGCGAATTCATATTTCCTAAGAACAGATCTTCGTATGTCTTATAGTTTCAGACTTTATTGTTCTTTATTAACATTAAATTATATATTAGACTAGCTGACCCCGCAAACGTTGTTTTGCCAGCTGTTATGAAAAATAGATAACAACCTATTCTCAGACCTACCGAATATACACAACTAGCTGTTGCCCGCGACTACGTCCGCGTGGGCTTTAGTTGAGTAAAGTGTTTGCAAATAAGATAGGGATACTTTTAGCGCATTCGAAAGAGCTTTCATACTAACTTCGCAACCCCCTCTTACCCCCTTAAGGCATGATTTTCGAAGGTCTACTTTACACGTCTTTCATGACTTTTAATGAAGGACCTTCAAACTGAATTACATGCGAATAACTTCAAAAATGGCATAATTTCATACTAACTTTGCACCCCCCTTTTATCCCCTTAAGAGATGATTTTCGAAAAGCTATTTTACATGTGTTTCAAGAAATTCAATGAAGGACCTTCATTCTGAATTTCATTCGAATAACTTCAAAAACGGCAAAGTTTTATACTAACTTTGCACCCCCCCCCCCCCTTTTTACCCCCTTAAGGGATGATTTTCGAAAAACTATTTTACATGTTTTTCATAACGTTTGATGAAGGACCTTCGTATTGAATCTCATTCGAATAACTTCAAAAACGGCAAAGTTTCATACTAAGTTTGAACCCGCCTTTTTCCCCTTTCAGGGATGATTTAAAAAAACTATTTTACACGTATTTCATAATTTCACACATGTTTCCTGACTTTTAATGAAGGACCTTCATATAGAATTTCATTCGAATAACTTCATAAACGGCAAAGTTTCATACTAAATTTGCAACCCCCTCTTACCCCCTTAAGGAATGATTTTCGAAAGACTACTTTACATGTCTTTCAGGACTTTCAATGAAGGAGCTTCATACTGAATTTCATTCGAATAACTGCAAAAATAGCAAAGTTTCATACTAACTTTGCACCCCCCTTTTATCCCCTTAAGAGATGATTTTCGAAAAACTATTTTACATTTGTTTCAAGTCATTCAATGAAAGACCTTGATTCTGAATTTCATTCGAATAACTTAAAAAACGGCAAAGTTTCATACTATATGCAACCCCTTCTTACCCCCTTAAGGGATGATTTTCGAAAATCTATTTTACATGTGTTTCATGACCTTCAATGAAAGACCTTCATTCTGAATTTCATTCAATTAACTTCAAAAACAGCAAAGTTTCATACTAACTTTGCACCCCCTTTTTTACCACCTTAAGGGATGATTTTCTAAGATTAAAAACTATTCTACATGTTTTTCATAACATTTAATGGAGGACCTTCATATTGAATCTCATTCGAATAAATTCAAAAACGGCAAGTTTCATACTAAATTTGCACCCCCCTTTTTTCCCCTTAAGGGATGTTTTCGAAAAACTGTTTTACAAATGTTTTGTGACTTTTAATGAAGGACCTTCATATAGAATCTCATTCGAATAACTTCAAAACCGGCAAAGTTTCATACTAAATTTGCACCCCCCTTTTTTCCTCTTAAGGGATGATTTTTGAAAAACTATTTTACACATGTTTCATGACTTTTAATGAAGGACCTTCATATAGAATCTCATTCGAATAACTTGGATAGCGGCAAAGTTTCATACTAACGTTGCACCCCCCTTTTTCCCCTTTAAGGGATGATTTTTGAAAAACTATTTTATACATGTATCATGATTTTTAATGAAGGACCTGCGTACTAAATATCATTTGAATAACTTCAAAAACGGCAAAGTTTCATACTAACTTTGCACCCCCATTTTACCCCTTTAGGGGGTGAATTTTGAAAAATCCTTTCTTAGTGCTACCCTACGTTATAAAAGGAACTCCTGTGCAAAATTTCAAGTTTCTAACCCTTATAGTTTGGGCCCTGCGTTGATATGTCAGTCAGTCAGTCAGTCATTCAGTCAGTCAGTCAGCTTCTCTTATATATATTCTCTCTTTATATATATAGATTAATACATAATTTCATGTTATTAAGGACAGTTAAAATCAAATCAAATAATCTCTCAATTGCCATTGTAGATATTAAAAAAAGAAACCCAGGTCTTGGATGTTTAAATGTTTGTGACGTCGCTGGTTCTGGTTTCCACGACACAGGGTATCCTAGTGTGGGGCCAGAAGCAATGTATGTGCCTGTATGTAAATGTTATGTTATGTTATTTCGACAAAATAGGTAATTTCGAAAGTCTGACCCGATATTTCGATTTAATTCACGGTAAAAAAAAATTACCAAGTAAGCCTATATATTTTATACTGGTAACACCGCGCCATTTTTTTTCGCATCGAATCTCAGAATATTATAGTCCAGAGCATGGAATTAAAAAACGGACTTTACGTGTTTTTCGGTTTGCTCTGCGTAGGTATATCCCTAGATCCTGAAAAGGAATAAGCCTGGCAACTTGACCTTCCGATCCCAGAAGAAACCTGAAACTACACAATAAAAGGCTTTCACCCTCACAAGAGCCGGACGGAATCTATAAAATGCAAACAGTTTAGCTTACATTAGCCGAAACTACCGTGTTATAATACGTGCCTTATGTGGATTGAAATAAGGCTGGGAATCGGACTAGCAGGTGCGATGTCCTTTGCTTCGATAAGCATCTTATAGGTTTTTTGCTGACAGGCGTCCAACTGTCTTTCGAATGATGCAAGTAATGTGACATGTGTTATAGAAAGTAATGACAAGGCTCGAACAGCAAGCTATCCGAATTGGTTGTCGACCAGGGGTGAAATTATGTAAGACTCCACTGTATGCAGTTGTCTGCCTTAGCCCTTTTGTTCCCGGTATGTCACACCACTCACACCACCTTATGTCACACTGTTACATTCTGGGACTTTTTTTCCCAAAAGGTATCTCATACTCCTATTCCAAACTGTCATCTATTTATGTACATTATTATTTTGACTTTTTCGAGTTCTCTGAATGCTTAACCCGATAGAGTGGAAAGTTACGTAATATAAGGGAAGGACCAACATTCTATTAATGCATTATAGTACAATTACAACTGCATGAACAGTCGATAGCACGTCAACCTTCACATTTTAGTTCCAAATTCGCAATGCAACGGAATAGAATGCATCGATGTATAGGATGATCTGTTGTAGACTGTAGATGGTACAGAGCTTACTTCGCGGCAAAAGAGCTACACCTCGTCCTTCGCAAATCCCTGTGAGGAATTTATGATATCCTCCCCGGGCCAGGCTTTATGAAGTTGTCTTTTAGAGTTACGTAAAAAAACTGTGGAAGGAAGAAAGCCTGCATAAAGGTAGATGTATCCAGTTTGTTAGCTTTTAGAATATACCTCGGCTGATCAATCAAAACCCGATTATAATGCAATATGTTCATTTTGTATTGTTATATAGAACTTTACATAACTTTTAAAAATAGTGAAGAAATGTTTTATGCAATTTACATCAAATTGTTATAAGTAGTAAACAATGAATTTCAAATTTTAAATTGGTAGAGTCGATATAAATTGGTTTAAGAATGGTTTAGTATAAAAAAATTAATTTATTGGTGCGTAAAACAGGTAAGAAACAATCTATAACTTGTATTGAAAAAAAAATAAAATTTTCAATAAAATGTAACTCCGAAACGACAAACATTTGGCTGTTGGCGTCATAGTAACTTTTGTTCAGCTCGCTGAGACCTATTTTATGATGTATCACACATGGCTATTGGGCTATTGGGCTAAGGTCCAAAATTGCATTCCTTTGACAGCCGTAATATTATTTTTTTTAGTGCTGCTGAAAACGGTTCATTAAAATCAACGATTATTTATAAGACAAAGAAGTCTGGTGTTAAACAGTAGATTAATATTTAATATATTCAGAGGTGAATTGTGTCTAGTGTTCAACACATCCATGAGTTGTATTTTTTAAGTTTAAAAGGGACGTAGTTTACCAAAAAGGTTCCAACCCACACAAAGTGAGTTTTGAGATATTTGAGTTTTTAGGTTTAAGAATAGAAAGAATAGAATAGAATAGAAAATCTTTATTTGGTACTCATACAGTTTTTAAATACAGTGGAAAATTAATATAGCTTAAAATTAATATAGCAGTACCAAAAAGGTTTCCGCTCAGCTTAATGCCGTAGCAGAGATACGGCGCTGGTTTTCAGCGGATGCCTGAAGGCTTATGACTAAAACTTAAACTAACAAAAAATCAACTAAAAAAACCTATCGGTCCCACTTACAATATAGACTTACAGTATTTTGAGAAGGCCATCTTGGTAGATGACAGATAATATCAAATAGTAGTAGTAGTATTAAAATAGAAAAATATATACAATTTTATCAATTAAATTTAGTTTCAATCTCACCATAATACGTTTGGTACAAAAATATATTGGTCGCAACCACCACCTAGAGATAAGTTTAATATAAGTTTAAGCTGATTTACGCTCTCCATACATGTGGGTTGACTACCATGTGCCATAACTTTGCACATACTCATCGGATCGCTATGCAAGTCTTTGATTCTTAAAGTATACAGCATAGTGATCATTTTGGTATATTTCACTCAAAAATTACCATGTTGTGGGTTGGAACCTTTTTGCTAAACTACGTCCAAAGTTTCTTAATTTAAAGCTAAAACTGTTTTGAAAAGAATAAATGTGGATTTTTTTTGTTCGCTCCTTCTCCACATTATCTATTAATAATAATTGTGAAACTAACAACTTTGTCGTTCTTAAAGTAAACTTTTGGCTTTTACTGTGAATAATAACATTTGAATTCAATAAAACCATGTCGTTTATAAACCTAGTACTGAAGTTTTTGAACAAAAAGGGGTAACTAAGTGTATCTCCGAGGAAAAAGCGCATATCTACACAACCCAACAAAAACGTGGCTCAGCCCAAACAACCCTTTAAATGGCGAGTTTACTTAATAAATCGTAAACCCTAGACAGAAGGGGCTCTTTTACAAAGTTTTTTTCTACCAAAAGTGGAGGTGAGGGGTACTGGGACAGTGACAAGAGAGTTGGGACGGATTACATGCTTACCGTCAGTTTCTGAATTGAGAAGTCGATAGATAAGGTTCTTAGGTAACCGACGATTTCTCGTTCGTTTGCTATCGTTACTCCCTGTTAGCAGCTGTCGGTTGATTTTTTCTTATGCTCTTGGTAACAGATTATTAGTTAGTGAGAAACCGGATGTAGATGCCCTAAGTTAACCTGTAGACTTTTGGGGAGTTGATCGGCTCTCCGTAACAATAAACAAACATTTACATCCAGGCACATACATTGCTTCTGGCCCCACACTAGGATACCCTGCGTCGTGGGAACCAGAAACAGCGACATCACAAGCATGTAAACAACTAAAACTGGGGTTTTTTTGTGCCCAATATAAAATCGTTTTAGTTTTATTGTTCTTTTCAAGGTCACACACAACGCAACTTATTACCATTGAAAGCTTATTTATTTATTTATTAAAGGTAAACTTACAGGTAACAACCAAAGAGGCATTAAAACTATTAACAAATCAGTCTACAACTAGGCTGGAACCCAAATGCAGTTTACACAGCATGATACCTATCATTAAAATTATACATTAAGTATAAGAGTTTAACATTAAAATGGTTATTACATGTTTTTATAAGTTTATAAACCTACTTGTTATTATTCAAGTAACAGTCTCCATATAACATTGCAAATTTACTCTTACAGGTGACGGGAAGTAATTAAAATTAAATTACCTAATTATAACGAAACAGAGTTTATAATTTTCTTGACATGCTTTTTAAAAAGTAGAGCTTTATTATTAAATATGTCCAACTCAGGATCTTTAACCAAGAGATTATCATATGCTCGACACATTCTTGATAACGGATTAAAATAAGAAGTATTATTATTGAAGATAGGCAAAACAAAGGCTTTGACGGCTCGACGAGGGTTGTAGTTTAAGTTGATATTGAGGCATGAAAGTAAGGAAGGTGAATCAATATGTGTATGAAGTAACTTGTGCAGAGTAAACATCGTGCATTAAGCGTCGTAATTGCAGTGGTACACTTTTAAAAAGTGCAAGCCTTGCTTCATACGACAGCCTAGAATTAAAATTGAATCTATAAAGTAAGTTTTTTTAGTCTGGAAGAACTTTGAGATGTTCTTTGTAGCAGGTACAGTCGACAGCACATCAACCTTTACAGCCGTGCACTCTACTCAGTTACGAAACGGGCGACATTGTACATTGATTTTCTATAACAATTAGTTGTACATTGCGAAGTCGGTCAACCCACAGATTAACAAAAAAGATGACAGCTACGCAATTTACATCGAATTGTACCTAACTATGAATACTAGGTACACTATGAATAATTTTAGTTTTATGAAACGCTACCCTGGGGAGCACAACGATACAAACGAAAAAATCCTTAAATACTTTTAAGGCTTATTACATACAAAAGCTCACGCTTGCGTGTATCCCAGAGAGGTAGGCAGAGACCAGGGGCTGCCAACTGCCACGATCCTAACAAATCACTTTCGCTTCATCGACATTCAATAGTCGTTGCATGCACTCAACGGGTTTAGGGTTTAATACAATGCAATACGACCACAAAGAATCGCGATATTGTGAGGTCCATAAGTCTTATTTTATGAAAAGTCGATACCGCTAAAACAGTCCTAAGATGGAGTTAAAGCCTGTTTATGTCAGAAACTCATGTTATAAACCGGCTTTAACGGCGTCTTAAGAGCGTTTTAGAGGAATCTCCTATTTGCAAATTAGACCGTTAGTTTGTATCATATAAGGATTATTATACATTGAAATAGTGGTACCCGTTTGCCGCCACCTGCATTTATTTATCTGAGATCGACAGTAGACGCGTCGATAAAATCCGAGCCCCGTCACTACAAATCGCCAGGCATTCAGTTCATAAATAAAATATAGGGCAGGCCAGCTGCCGCTTCTCACGGGGCTCGGTACAATCGGATATATTCCTCGCAAACAGCTGGAGTGACGAGTTGAGTTCAACTGTACCTACTTCTGTTCGAAAAAAATGTACGATACGCGCCTGCAGAATTTAGAGCGGCAAAATGAAATCCAAAATTAAGTAGTTTTTATTTACTTTGAAGACTACTTTAACTGTGGATATCTAAATAGTATTATGATAGCTAGATAATTTTATAACTGATGAACGTAATTATAGCGCCTGGCACAAAGTTTTGCTCTATCGAAATATTTTTTTAAAGCTAACGTTATTAAAAGTACTTCTAAAACCACAGTTGTCAGTACGAAACTACGAAATAACTTCCAAAGTGGCTATATACCAATTATTATGAACTATTTTTATTTGGTCTCGTGAAGCTATCACCAAAACAATAATTCATATTTTACTATTATCACAACAATCATTATTGCTTTTACAAGCTTTTACCGAGTTGGGTGGGTACGTGGAGGAAGAATCAAGTTGTGTTGTGTATTGTATTATTATAAATTATTTTGCTCGTCGGAAACAAACAGGCGCTTATTGTTTCCGGCGCTACCAACATTATGAAAATATAAATAAAGTTTTTTTATGCAGCAACCTACTCATTTTGCGAAACAATAATGGAAAATAAAAATGGAGCAGGCCATTTTCGGTACCAATAAAGTGTCTTTCGCATTTTCTTCGTGTACTTGCGTCAACGACATGGTCTGGGAGGGATGTTTCGAGGGTGGCTTGGGGTGGCTTGTAAACTGGCGACGACTTGGCGCCAAAAGTGGAGTCTGCAATGCTTGTAGACTACAACTACAACCGCTTGATTGCAGCGCTCTCACCAAACCGCTACAAACTTCGAGTCACTCTGCGTCTCCGCTAGACGTTCAAAAACCGCAGCGCTCTACTAAAGTGCTAAAGTTGTTTTGGTTTGCTGTTATTGTTGTAATTTTGTTACTTATTTGGCTGTGGAAATTGTTGGCAAAAGCGCTTGGGATTATGTTTTGATGTAGGTACTACATATGTAAGTAAATCAACGGTTTCCTAAATCGTAAATTCTCCAAGTGCTCAAACTCCACATATAATAGCTATTCCTATCCAAAAACCGGGGAATCTTTGAAATATCTTTGGAGGTACTAAAATAGTCTTTATTTTCGGTAAAACATATTAATAACAATATGTTCGTCTTACACCCTTTTATAGTTATCGGTTTTTTATTGCATTTTATTTTGGCGCGACTTTGCTGTTTCGCGATCGCGAATGCTGAACAGGCAATAAAACAAGGTTCCACACGCTCTGCATTGTGCAACACAGATAGAACCATGTCATAAATAAGTCATGCCACCATTGCTTTTATAACGTCATGCGAACTATTTATGACATGCCATACTGTTTTGAGGACACGATATTGTTTTGCTGAATCGGAAAAAGAAAGTAATTTTGAAATCTCGCGTGGTATATGTAAATCAAAAGCAAAATGTTTATTTCAGCATCGGTAGCTTAAATAATAAATCAATGAAAGAAGTATATAACATGGGGATGACACTCCGTAATATTTAACGTTTTAGAATTTTCCATATTTTTAATTATGCATTATGCACCTTATAGCTGGCAATAAAATACTGTTTGTTGAATCTTTTTAGTGATGAGGTACCTACCTATGTTTATTTTGAATTCGAAGCTGACAAAATGTATCAAAATAAAAACAAATGTGATACCATAAAATACTGCACTGATTTTATCTTCTACTTGTGATAGTTAAAAGATTTTTTAAAGTTAAGAACTTTTGCATCAGATGCCGGATTCAGCTGGGCATTGCTTGGCATTCTAAAAACTTGTAGAACTGCTGTCCATGGTATGTATGACATACCTTAGAAGGTTAAGAAGATTAAGAAAAGATACACTATTTTACATATCTCAGCAGTATGAGTTAAATATACATGGTGTCCCAAAACTCAACGTCAAGCAGGTTCCAGGTGAAAAGGCAAGTCATACTGGTTATCAGAAAAATATAAAAAAAAATAGCTTTTTTCATTTTAAGTACAATAATTTTTTATTATTATTATTCATTCAAGAAATTTCACGAACATAATGAAAACTAAAATTTAAATTAAAAATGGGCAATGCTTTAAGTTTTTTTTTTAAAAGTCTTCTTTTCTTCCAAGCTGGAGCTGCTGTTTTTGAAAGTTAACAGTTTAAAGAATCATGATACAAAAACAAAAAAAAATTGAATCAGTAAAGATTTGTGGCAACAGGATTTTTAATTTTTTTTTTTCTGATTACCAGTACGACTTGCCTTTTCACCCGGTTCCGGCTTGACGTTGAGTTTTGGGACACCCTGTATAATAGATTAATATCTATCTAATTCCGACCTATGATATATCAATATAATGGTCTAGTAAAAGTTTAGGTGATCTAAACTTACAATCTTACATCCAACAAAAGCTGTTTCCATATTACTGTACCAATTAAATAAAATTATGTATTGGACGCAGTCTTAGCTTTATGAAAAGAGAACGCATTACAAAAGTGTTTTGAGGTTGGCACCACTGAATTTGAATTCAAACGGTTTTCGAATGTGTACGGTTTTACGAGCAAGTGACAAATTATATTCACGAAATTGGAGTTTGTTCTTCAAATATGTCCATTTTCAATGAGGTTTTAGGGAAAGTTAATGAAATATATGCCGGTCATGTCGGCGACCTCAAAGATCACCTCCAGGTACACGAATAAATCGCACGGAAACGCTTTCGAATGAAGCTTTGTGTTGTTTGATTTGTCCGGTGGCTTCCTGTAAAATTATTTGAAAAACTGTCCAATAACCTGTCTTCAAAGTGTATTTGTGATACTATTAGTGATTGGTGTTCATTGCAGTGTGTTTTTTCGTGTTCTAAGTGATGTTTTTCGAAATATGTGTTTGCAGAGTTGCCTCGCGGCTCTGGATAAATTTGGTGAAGAATACATGAAGTCCAAGGGAGCGGGTATCGATAAGGGTAAAAATGCCACAACCGTACTTCAGAGCATCAATGAAGACGAAGGTAAAGCGCTTGATCTCATATACACATCATAATCTTCCTTCTTGAGAGCTGCACCATCTGTTTACTGTAGCCAAAGGCGTATCTTTTGAACAATGCAACGGATTTTTGGGGCTGTTGTACAGAAGGTGGCGAGATACAAACCATTTGGTCTCTGCACCCCACGCTGCAATGTATGCCCTGCCCTTAGTACAGCATTTTGTTGGTGTTTCAAGTGACTCCAATAAAATCCAGAGCCATATTAATTTTGTACATTAGTGTCTTTTCATCTTGTTGCACTTTATTGGACAATAAAAAAATCATAATATACATAGGTTAAATAGCATGTTTGTGATAAAAATTAGATGCAAAGGCGAACTCTCAACTTGTTTTTACATTTCCCTCGCCCTTTATTCCTTGACTACAAGTTTTCCTTAACTACTGAAACAAATTTTAAACTGTTTATATTTTACGCTAGGTACATGACACTAGCACTGAAACTTGTCAAGTTGTCTCTCGACATAGGCCTCCTCCATGTTCTTCCACCTCACCCTATCCAATGCTGCTCTTCTGAAGTTCTGTGGCAGATCATCTTCCCATCGTTTTTGTGGTTTTCCTCTCCTCGTGATTCAGTCTCTTGGGCTATATTCTATGATTCCTTTGGTCCATTTCTCTTAATAGTTATAGTTTTTAAAATTTGCTAGACTGGTCAGGCGATTTATTTTTCGTTGCTTTTATAAACTATCAAGAATTCCACAGATGAACCAGCCAAAGCTCCCGTGGCCCAAAAACATAGATCCAGCAAAACCAAGCCTCTGGAACAGATCAAACTTTCAGGCAGTGGAAGTGTTACTGAGAAACCCGAGAGTTCCCTCGAAGAGCCCACAGAGGCAAAACAACGGTCGAAGAAACGCAGCAAGGATGAGGTTGATGGAATGTGCAGCCCGGAACAGGACAAAAGACCTAAGAGGAATGCTTCGGTACGAGCACAGGGTGTTATTAGTAAACAGGTACATACAGTTTTCCTTAATGATTTATTATTATTAAAAAACTTAAGTTAATCATGCCACCTATCAAAGTCAAGCCTATGCTGCATTAAAAAAGGAAAACCTGTAGAACTTATACTAAAAAGGAAAACCTGTGGAAGTTGACGACCTCTGTAGCGGATCTGCCTATGAGAGAGGTCCTGAGTTCAAATCCCGGCTGGGGATAAAACCCAGGTCTTAGATGCGTACAATGTTTGTGACGGACGTCGCTGTTTCTGGTTCCCATGGCACAGGGTATCCTAGTTATGTATGTAGGTACAGATTTGGAAGTTATGTTGTTACCATAAATTTCTCTTTGTGGAAAGGTTTTCGCACAGCAGTACATCATAAGTGGTAAACTACAGGATAAGAGAAATTACAAAACAACATTTTATCTTATTCTAGTACAAGAAAAAGCCTTGGTGGCAGGTTCTGAACGAAAATGATGTGGTACTGGCAAGCGCTAGAAAATTGGTAATGTTCTTCTACAGTATCTGACATGTAGATTTTATATTAAATTTGCACCAATTAAGGTGATCGTAAATTATATTATTCACTTTTTTTTACAAAAGATTGTGTATTTTTCTTTACTGTGAACAATTTGTAACAAAAATAACTTAATTATGAAAACAAAATATTTTTTTGTATCTTATATACCATTGTGCCACTGCCAGGCACAAGCCGCCTCTCCGAAAGAGAGAGAATGGACTTGATCACTACGCTTGCATAACATACCATAATTTATAACTAATAATCAGGTAATACTCAATAATTACAAATTCAGTAGTTCGTAAGTAAGTTCGTAAGTCATTAGACGTTATCCTTTTAGAGTTAGAAGTTATCCTAGACTAAAAATTGTATTTGTTGCTGAATTTTGTGCATTTCAGTTTATATCACTGTAACGAGGTGCATTTGCCTCGTTGCCTTTTTATTATTTTCGGCCAAATTTAATTAGTATTTGACTTTTGCTGCAGTGTTCGGACGTATCTGGCTCAGATTATCCTCAGATTCCATCTAAGCTGCACCTAAAGTCATTCTTTTTTCTGTTTTTCACGACCCGGAGTATCTTATTTTCAATGTTATTATATAAATCATCATTAAATATTTACAAAAGGCACATAATTGTGCCCTTTACTTTACATTTAAATAAATATTCTACAATGCCCCTCTTTTCATTTTACGGATCGCACCCTTCAAAACTACTCCGTGCGACATCACAGTGTAGTTCTTATTTAAAACCATATCACTTGTGCTATATTGAGCATACTCGTATTGAGACTACAATCTGGCGTACGCAGTTCGGGACTCCAACCAGTTTGTTTAGCTGCAGTTTATGCTTAAGTGAGGATAGCTAGGGCCAGAAAGAAATTGTATGTCTTAACTTATGCCTTATGACTTGAAACTTATGCCTGTCTTCACTGCTAGGGCAATGAATCAGCTCATCCACTGCTGGGTATGCCAGTCCTAACCTGCTCACAATACTGAGTTTTTTCATTCACTTTCGATAGCGAGAGCGTTTGCAATTTGTATAGGAGTGCATGTAAAGGGTGTTTTTTTTAGAGGTTAGGTTTTCAAGATGAAATAAAACGCATATAATTTAATGGTATGGCCAAGAATTTAGCTTTATTATAAAGATAAGGGTTTGCCATTATGTTTTAAAAATGATTTCGGGCAAGTGGCCGCCGCGGCTGGTTCGAATAAATTTTCGTTCGATTAAATAAACTTTTGGTGAGCGTATTATCTCGCGTCGTGGACCTGTGGAGTGGCCTCCAAGATCGTGCGATATAACACCGCTGGATTATTTCTTGTGGGGCTATGTGAAGTCGCTTGTCTACGCAGATAAGCCCGAGACGCTTGACGTCTTGGAAGAGAATATTCGGCGCGTTATTGCTGACATGCGGCCCCAATTGCTGCAAAAAGTGGTCGAAAATTGGGCCTCTCGCCTGGAATTTATTCGAACCAGCCGCGGCGGCCACTTGCCTGAAATCATTTTTAAAACATAATGGCAAACCCTTATCTTTATAATAAAGCTAAATTCTTGGCCATACCATTAAATTATATGCGTGTTATTTCATCTTGAAAACCTAACCTCTAAAAAAAACACCCTTTAGTATGCAGTACAAAGCGCGCCACCTAGTTGTCTCTTTGTCACTCCTATACAAATTGCAAACGCTCTCGCTATCGAAAGTGAAATGAAAAAACTCAGTATAAGCACTCTGGAGCTTACGGTGACTCCTTCACGGTCCATTCGGTTAGACTGTAGAATGCAATTTCTCGTGTATTATTCTGCTAAATATTTCGTGTGGAATAAAGTAGTATTCCTTCCTTTATGCTCTGCGTCTGCTACAGCCACAACCTGTCTCCAATCAACTATCTCCTGTGTCCAACGAACTAGGCCTAAATTCTGTTAATGGACTGTAGTACAATGACAACTGGATGAACGCGGCGATTTCATTTCATTGGCGCTTTTAATCTACCCGCGCACACGTACCAATACTTTTAGGCGTCGATGGTATAAAAAAATCATGCCCCACCGAGTATCTGTGATTGAACTGTTGCACTAGCAGGATTGAGGCACTCATGGGAATAATACGGTGCGTTTGCTAGTTCGTAATCTCCAGTAGAGAACCTTTTCATTCCTCATTTTTCTATATGAGGACCTTATTGTTTCAACGCTCAGGTGAACGTGAACCTGTCATCGAAGCTCCGGCGCGAAGACTCCGCCGTGATAAAGGAGGAGACCCGGAGACTGCGCAAAGGCCAAGCGGACGGTGACAGCGACAAGGAGAACAGTGAACCGGTGGTCAAAGGTGAGAGAGGCTATTTTCGTCTCTCAATGTTTTAATATAACATCCACTAAACTGCCGCCGTTATTACAATAATTACAGTAAGTGTAATTATTGTGGGAAATCGCACTGTTGTGTCAATTATTGTCAAATACCTACTTTTATTAAGCTAACCGGATGGTTGTTAGTCCTAAGACTATAAACAAGTTTCAAATAGATATACGTAGGTCTTGATCTATGGATCACGCTACAGCGAAAAAAGTTTTCCCTTATAGACATCTCCAAACTAGTGTCACACGAAAATAGCCCCTACGGAATTTATATGTAAGAAATAAAATCCATCATACTTCCCTCCAGGTTTTCCCAATATTTTTAAATATCATTATAATGTCTACTCCAGATTTTATCGATAAAGTGGATTTGTGGTTGTAGCATAATAGGCTAGTTGCCCTAAAAATTTAATTAGTCCGTCTTTTAGATTATTCAAAAATAAGGGACACGTATTTTTTTTATTTGTAAATTAGACCAAAAATCACTGACTGTAGTAAAGGTTGAGATAATAAATTATATTACAACGGAACAAGAAAACAGATAAAAAAAAATTAAAGAGAGATTAAAGTAACTTTAATGGGCTATATCTTTGTTATTTTTTGTTAAATCGAAATTGTAGCATAATAGGCTAGTTGCCCTAAAAATTTAATTAGTCCGTCTTTTAGATTATTCAAAAATAAGGGACACGTATTTTTTTTATTTGTAAATTAGACCAAAAATCACTGACTGTAGTAAAGGTTGAGATAATAAATTATATTACAACGGAACAAGAAAACAGATAAAAAAAAATTAAAGAGAGATTAAAGTAACTTTAATGGGCTATATCTTTGTTATTTTTTGTTAAATCGAAATTGTAGCATAATAGGCTAGTTGCCCTAAAAATTTAATTAGTCCGTCTTTTAGATTATTCAAAAATAAGGGACACGTATTTTTTTTATTTGTAAATTAGACCAAAAATCACTGACTGTAGTAAAGGTTGAGATAATAAATTATATTACAACGGAACAAGAAAACAGATAAAAAAAAATTAAAGAGAGATTAAAGTAACTTTAATGGGCTATATCTTTGTTATTTTTTGTTAAATCGAAAAAAGAAAAAATACGTGTCCAATATTTTTTATATTTTATTATTTTGACCCTGGAAAGTACCCTATTATGTTATGGACTGGAGATAGTTTCTCGAACATGGACTGCAATTTTTTTTATCTGGTTTCTAGTTCCGATGTAATATAATTTATTATCTCAACCCTTACTACAAGTCAGTGATGCTATAAGAATCCTATTTTGTCGTCCAGTGTAGGCGTCAGCGTGTGGGTGTGTATGTATGTACCCTTTAGATCTTATCATAATTCCAATTTGTCCACAGTGAAAGAAGAGAAGATTTCTCTACCACCAGAGGAGCCAATGGACGTGGACTTCAATATTGACATCAAAGTTGAACCGGATAAGGACGAGATTAGCATGCCGCCGCCCGCCGCACCTGTGCCGAGTAAGTTACACGAGTTTTTCAGCAGATTGTATTTTGACGATTACTGGAGCCTAAGTAGATCATAAGATTCCATAATTGGGTATTTGACAGGATGTCAAATGAGTTACTTTTAAAACGGAATTTTGTATGATAATACTTGCTTGTGACGTCACATTTCAGAGTACTCTTTTTATGTTTCATCTATTTAAAAATTGTAATAGTAACTAGTAAATGATTAAAAGAAATACATTTTCCGAATCATTTTTCAATTTTTGTTTTAATCGAGCATCCCAAATAATTTATTGTTGATAGTGTCAAATACCGTATTGCCATCGATAACTTTTAAAGTTTCCGAGCTTAGACTTACCATGGGGTCTCCCGCTAAAGAAACATCACATGATGATTATTTATTTCAGATAAACTTACAGGTAACAAAAGAGTTGCGCCATGTTACGCGTGTTACAAAAAATGTAACACGTAATTATAATAAAAATGGGGCGTGGTATAACACGTTACGTGTTATATAACGTTACGTTACGTGTTACGTAACACGTAACGTGTTAATACCACTCCCCAATTTTGTGTTAATAACGTGTTACATTTTTTGTAACACGCGTAACATGGCGCAGCGGACCCGGCTTTAAAAACTATAAACAAATCAGTCTTGAACTAGGCTGAAACCCAAATGCAATTTACACAGCATGATAGCTTTCATTAAAATTATACATCATCATCATTGATAGCCACAAAAAGTCCACTGCTGGACATAGGCCTCCTCCATGGATTTCCAAAAAGACCGGTCGGAAGCGGCTTGCATTCAGCGTCTTCCCGCCACTTGGATGAGATCGTCTGTCCATCTTATGGCTGGTCGTCCTACGCTTGTCGAATTACACATAGACAACCTCTATTCTCTCTCACAGAGACCCGAGGCAGACCTGCCAAAGACAGACAGAAAGAAAAGGAGCCGGAAAGAGAAAAGGAGAAGGCAGAAGAGAGCAGCGAAGACGAAGGGTCGGGCCGAAGACGCAATACCAGGACCAGGAAGCAGACTGACACCATGCCACCTCCGCCTGGTATGATTCTGACCGTTAATTCTATCGTTAGTAGGCTTGTTATGGCTTGACAATATCCCTGACTTAGGCCTACCACTTAGCAGCTGAGACTCAGAGGGGCCTAATAGTCTATTTGACCAATTTCTGTAAACCATCTCATATTTTTTTGTTGGTGTTCATGGACTCCTCAGAAAGTGGTCATTGTATTTCGTGTATTTCTTCTAAAAAAGGCAAACGAAAATCAGAATGATCAATTTACTATAGGAGTTCGTCTATTTTTGCGTCTTCTTGCACATTGATGAAACCAGCGGTAAACTATAAGAAATTAGCTCTGGATTATGCAGGAAAAATATTATGAAAATATTAGATGGGAGTTTCGAGTTATCTTAATTTTGAGCCCATGTTTTGAGGTTATGACAACTTTGGTGGTTTGGTGTTATTTTGGATTGGCGTTGACACCTTTTAGTTTTAATTATAAGCATAGGTCATTATCAGTTCGTTCCTCCCTTATTCTGAGGTTCGTTCCTACGGAAGAAGTTTGTGCTCTATGCCACAGATTATTTATGCTTTTAGCCAAATATGCAGGCATTTACATACTGCTACTTTTTGCAGATAGCGTGTGTGTGTAACGATGGACGATTTGCGAGTGTATCCATGCACTAGCAAATCGTCTAAATCGCGACTATATCGCTGCAAAAAGTCGCTGCAATGTTTAAGGAGCCTAATGGGGGACAAAGAGATAATTTCTGATAAGCATAAACAGTCTTAAGGTCCTGTGCACAATTGAGACAAGACTATCCTAAGCCCACAATGGCGGTTTATTTTAGTTATTTATTCCACATATTGTTCATACATAATCATCATCATCATTTCAGCCATTGGACGTCCACTGCTGGACATTAGAATCTCCCAACGATTTCCAAAAGGGCCGGTTGGATTGTTCATACACATTACACATGGTCATTTTAACAATAAACTACATTAACTAACAATATCAAATCCACTAGGATCAATTTGCAAAAATAAAACCGTAATAAAACCGCTCGTTTGAATTCCCGTCAAAAACTCCCCGTTTGCAGTTTGCACTTTCGCAATGTAGTACACAGTACACCTTTTGCGATTTTTGCAATAATTTAATCTAATCTGTGTTTGTAATCTGTATTGAGTGACTGAAGTTGGTTACTATTGCACGGACCGAGAATGTACGGCATGAGAATGTACAGCCCGGGAATTCGTGCCCAAATGACACCAATTATCGGGATGTGCATTCCTGCCTGTACATTCCCGTCCGTGCATTCCCGGTCCGTACCGGGAATGCACGAACGCGGAACGTACAGCCCTGGAATAGGTGACCATTCGGTGCCTCGGTCACATCACAGAGAATACAATCTACTACATTGTTCACATCATAGATTTTGCGCGTTTTACTGGATTGTGTGAGGTATTTCTTTTGGGATTCGTTTAGAAACGCTGATAACGCACGACCCGAGAACGTGCGGACGTACACGGATTCAATGGCTGTACATTACCAGGGCGTACGTTCTCAGGATGTGCATTCGCGGTACGTGCATTATCATCTCCCACTGAATTATACAATCAATACAGATACTTTTTAATTTTTACTTTTAAACCCCTGATTCTTTTATTTTATCAAATAGAACTATGAAATCATTTTTCAAAAGAAACATTTTGAGGTATAAACGCAAAAGCAACATAGACTGGTTTTGGTCATTCTCCTTTACATTTAAATAAGCCGCCAAAACGCAATCTCGGGCAATATGGCGTCGTGACGCGTGAGGAATTATGACGTCACTTGCCAGTGAACCAACCAACCAATGAACGTAAGAATGAATGACAGACGCCAATTTTACTGACACGTGACGTCATCATAGAATCTGCCAATCCAGGCCGTTTTCGATAAAATGGCTGCAGATACATAATTATTAAATTTTATCTTGTGTTTTTTTTTACAAATAATCATTGTTTTTTAGTTAAAATGCCTTAAGCCGGGTCCGCTGCGCCATGTTACGCGTGTTACAAAAAATGTAACACGTTATAATGGGGCGTGGTATAACATGTTACGTGTTACGTAACACGGTAGCCGCGGCGAATGGATAACATCCCCCGCGTTCGCCTGCGGGGGCTGAAGTCATTCATTTTATGTTAGCGCTCGCCGGACGCACACGTCTCGCGATTCGGTGATGGAGTGGAAAAAAGAAAATACTTTGTTTTTCATATGATTATTTCGAGAAAGACAAGTGCTTTGGGACGCCTCATGTAGTGATAAAGCAGAAATAATAGGAATTTCAAAAGAACAAGTGAATACAAAGTGGATAAGCCTAAAGGGACAAAATAGCAGACACGTCTGCTTCGTCGGAACTCATTTTGTTTTTGTCACAAAAACTGTAACATAACAGAACTAGAAAGTCGCAGCAGACGGGCTGTTACGATAACCGTAACATGTTACATTTTTTGTAACACGCGTAACATGGAGCAGCGGACCCGGCTTTATAATGTCCCCACCGAGGGGCACAGGTCTCTTCCCTGAGGAAGGTAAGGTCTTTTTCTTTATCATATGTTTTTTTATATGTTACGCAGACTACTATATTAGTAACTAAACCTAAGTTATTACATCTTAAGTTAGTTTAAATATTTAATGCATTCACGCATTGTGCTGCAAGGCACGTTAAGCACTTGATGCCTGCTGCCGTCAATAGATGGCAGTCGTCGAGCCAAGTCAGAGGCCTTGGGGTGGCTTGAAAACTACTGACAGTAAGACCAGCCACTAGTCTCACAAGCTTCCACCAATCTAGACTTCCCTGTGGTAGAGTATGGCCTATACCTTCATGATGATGATACCTTTCGTCCCCCAGCGCCGTCATCGCGGTCGACCCGCGCCAGTTCCAAAGCCAATGTGACCCAGACTGAAGACATGCCACCCCCTCCCGCCGAGACCCGTCCAAAGAGGACCAGGGCTAAAAAGGTACTGCCGGTATATTGTAAGCAGCCTATACGTATACGTCCGACTGTAGGACACTGGCCTTCTTCCATAGAGAGAGTATAGGCTACTGTCCACGGGTAGAGTAAACGGTAGAGTCAACTAGCATACTATTTTGCCATTTCCAAGTACTCTACCAATACGGTATTTGACACTATCAACAATAAATTATTTTAGATGCTCGATTAAAACAAAAATTACAAAATCATTTGGAAAATGTGTTTCTTTTAATCATTTACTAGTTAGTACAATTTTTAAATAGATGAAACATAAAAAGAGTGCTCTGAAATGTGACGTCACAAGCAAGTATTTTCATACAAAATTCCGTTTTAAAAGTATCTCATTTGACATCCTGTCAAATACCCAATTTAAGTAGAGTAACTGTTTACACGTAAATTTTCATTTTGTCGGTAGAGTTGTCACTAGGTAAGAAGCACTAGAGCAATGAACGTCACTAATCGAGAAATTGTAAGAAACAATGTTTGAACTAACCGCTTGATGGGTCGAGTATTCCGAGTATTCGATAGAGTAGAGTGGACGCTGGAGTGGAGGAAGGAAAGTGGAAGAGTACCTCGCCCACGTTGCTAGTTACTCTACTCTACCAAATTTCAGTACTCTGCTCTATCAATGCTGTCTACATTGGTATAGTTAGTAGGATAGTTAGTACTCTACCGTTTACTCTACCCGTGGACAGCAGCCTTATGGGCTTAATCACCACGCGTCCCCCCTTCCGCGGATTGGCTATTTCAAGCGCTGAGGAATGTGAATAACTTCACAGATGTAAGTAACTTATACTTCATCGGCCTTACTAATAAATAAGTTATACACTCTGAATAGATTTGACGTATAGTATATCAATTTATACCGGTTTAATCGCATTTAGCGTACAAATAACCGGGTTTGTCAGACCTCGCATAACGACTGTATACACAGTTTTTATTAGTAAGGCCGCTTATGTTTAGGTACTTAACTAAAGGTAAACAATCTGGATAAGTCTTTTTATTGATATATACACTTTTTAAATAAATTTTTTTACAAATTAAATGTGTGTTTTTAAAATGACATTTAATTTCACATTGAATTGGTAATATGTAAAGATTTTGGTTTAATAAGTGTACATTTCAATAAAAAGGCGTATCCAGATTGTTTACCTTTAGTTAATTACCTAAACATTATGAAGTATAGAAAACAAATTCAAAGGTACGTGCAATCACCAAGAATCGAACCTGAGTCTTAACAGACGACTCAGCGAAGAGATTTTTTTTATAACTGAAGACGTTAGTCTTCAGTTTTAAAAAAATCGGTGACAAATGACTGTAAGACTTACGTAAGGCACATTCTTGCATTAAACTCTCTTCATTACATTTTTTATTGATTGTGAGCGATGTTACCTCTTATCAATAATAATTCATAGATGAATCGAATGTAAAATAAATTTGTATGTTATTCAACAGAAGACCGATTCGGAATCCAGCCAACCGGAGACTGAAAAGACGACTGTTACGCAAGAAAATGGCGTTGGTAAGTGACTAAGCTTCGGTGGTGAAATAGAATTCATTAGCAAAATTTTGAGGGACGATCGTGATATGGAATTTAATGGAATCGAAAAAAACTTCAATAACAAAAATACCCGTAGTTACTTTATCGATCGCCGATCAATAAATGAATTATGAATTATCACATAATATTATTAAAAAAATCTTGAATTACACAAATACCCAAAGTTTTCAAAAATATCACTTTCGTAAGAAACCTTATGAGCGCAAACATAAAAAATATAATGGTTTGAGTCTCTTGCGGTCAACAACAGCCAACTCAATCCTTTAGTGAAGTAAAGATTTAACCCTTTGGCTCAACTCTGCAAATGATAAGTTGCCTTGACACAAGGGACTTTAGAGCGACGGATAATGAATAAAGGTTTAATTTCGCTACCGAGTTCCCGCTACCAAATTTGGTAGCCGCCGAGCTAGCGGGCATTTGCCCGCTGCAATTTCCAAAATAGGGATATATTACTTGTTAACGCTAATCTATCTATCAATCTATTGTCAAGATGAAAAGAAGACTGCATTGTCTTCTTTTCATCTTCTCTTCAAACATTGCTAACGATACCAAATCCATGTATAGGCAACGGGGTGGTTGCCCTTCTTTTTTTTTTTTGTTAACGGGGTGAAATGCTTTGTGCACCATAACCGCCACCCTTGGGGGAGGGCGACGGCCGTGTGTCGGACTCTCCTCTCCTAGTACTAGGAGAGGCATACCTCCTAAAACACCCCGGGAGCCGTCCTGTCGCTCGTGCAATGGGGCGCCGCCGGATCTCGCAAGTGGTGTAACCACAACGCGAATGCGACAGCGGCGCCCCGGCGACGTCGACCCGACTCGCAAGGAGTCGGGCCCACCCTCACTGGAGAAGGGGCATGGGCCCCCCACCCCCTTCTCCCGTCACGATGTCGGACGGCAGGTCCCCCAACCTGCCGTCTGTGACCCTCACTCAACCGGCGGCGCAAGGTCCGCGTGGCCTCCCCCGCGCCACCGGCTCTCCCGGCGGAGAGGCACGAGCTCCCCAAGCCTCCAGCTACCGAGGACCCGTTGTGGCCCTCTGCCCGGATCCTCGGCCCATCTAAATTCCCTCCCATAAAAACACCCCTCGGCCAGAGACCATATGGGGTGCCCAGTCCCTGGTCCCTGGCTTACCTCCCTCAAAATCCCTCCCTCCCAAGCCCGGCTTGCGGAGCCCGCGCCCCTCCCCGCCCATCCGGCCCTCTTCCATGCCCTCTGCTGGACAGAGGGACATAGAGAGGGCCCCCACCGTGTGTTTTTTATAGAGGTTGTCTCCTCACGGCCCGAAGGCCCCCGGCCCCGCTCAATGTGGGGTTACGGGTGCGGGGCCCATGGTGGACCCCGCGGGACATCCAGCAGCGCAAGCCACTGGACGTCCCCCTCCCTCTGGTTTTGGTCCGCGCCGGCCGAAGCCGGTACCCTCCATATCTGGAGGGCGTTCCCCTATCCGCCACCCGGGGGACGCGTCCGATGGAAGACCAGAAACTCCACACGGAGGGTGGTTGCCCTAAAAAAAAATATGTAATTAGTCGGTCTTTAAGATTATTCAAAAATAAGGGACACGTATTTTTTTATTTGTAAATTAGACCAAAAATGACAAAGATATATAGCCCATTAAAGTTACGTGTGACGTCACGCCGTGCTGCATTTTTTAGCACCGAGTGACGTCACACGTAATTTTAATGGGCTATACTTTTTTATTTTTTGTTTAATCGAAAAAAGAAAAAATACGTGTCCAATATTTTTTTATAATCTAAAATACGGACTAAATAGACTTTTAATTATTTTGACCCTGGAAACTACCCTATTGGATAAATTACTTAACTCCCCTCAGGCCTGGGACACTTTTTCTTTCACAGTCAGTCAATCAATCTGTCGATCAATCAAAAATCGAATCAAAAAGCGCCTAACGGAATGCGCCGTAGTTTGCGTCGGACCCGGCGGCGGGTCCCCAGGACTTGAGGGGTTAATGTGATGTAAATTAATTAATATTGTTCGTTTTCAGCCTCGCCAACCGAGAAACCAAGACCAAAGCGTACAAGGCGTGGAAAGGCAACGTAAGTGCCAAAACTACGATAATGAATAGAACAGAATAGAAAGCATTTACTGACATATTAAGACAAAGGGACGAAGCTGAGCATTATGCAACCAAACACAGTGATCTGAGTGCTTATACTGAGTTTTTTAATTTCACTTTCGATAGCGAGAGCGTTTGCAATTTGTATAGGAGTGACAAAGAGACAACTAGGTGCGCGCTTTGTCACTCCTATACAAATTGCAAACGCTCTCGCTATGGAAAGTGAATGAAAAAACTCGCACTAAGCACTCTGGCAGCACTGATTTTCAGCAACTACCCATAAAAAACAAGTTTCAACATGAGATAAAGATTTTCACACTTTTTGAAGACTCCATTCTAGTAGAGAACACTCCTAGAAAACACTTTATTTTACATAAAAAATGTTTAAATAAAACATGAAACAGACAACAAAGAAGTCTTCACTTTACGAGTATTAAGTGGGACTCTGACTTCATTGAAGTCGTTTACATGTCATAAAACCTTCTCTAGAAAGACACACTTTTCTGACAACCGCATTAAAATCGGTTCAGCCAAACGCCAGATAATCGTAGACAAATAAATAACTATAATAATATTATGGATGTAACTGAGAACCTCTCCTTTTGTTTTTTAGTTGCTTAGTTTTTTTTAGTTGTTTTAGAAGGATATTACTCAAGATATTTTCGACCTCATTAGTAGAAAGGAGAACTTGCACAGTTGTTTTTTTATTTTGTTGCCATATTTATTAAATGGATATTTTAGGCAAGTTGCCCAAATATTCTTTTTCTTCATCTATATTCGTTTACAGTCAAAAAGATCAACCGGAAGAACAACCCAAAGAACCAGAAGCCACAAAGAAGCCAACAATCATATCCCCCAAAGAGGAGAGAATATCCGTTCCCACACCCAATGTCTCCTCACCCATCCTTCAGAAAGAAATCAACCTTAGCCACAAGGAAACAAAATCTAAATCAAAGAAGAATACTTTAGACTCCACCAACGGTGATTCCCAAGCGAAGACAGCGAACTTGGAAGAGACCCGGATCATTTCCGCCAACGAAATGAATGTTACAGTCAACATCTGTAATGGCGACATGGATAAGACGGTTGTACTGCCAAATGGGAAGTACAATCATGGTCAGAGCGCTCCTAAGAAAACTGTAAGTGTGATTTCGTAAAAAATACTGCTTTGTTGGCCTAAAATGGTATTACCTTGGTGTTCTATCTTTAATTGTGGTTGTTGGTTCGATTCCCAATGGGGGCCGCTGCAGTTTTGTACAAATAGAATCAGTCTGTGTGTATTTTCATGATTGTAATGTCCTTGGTAATGTCACTTTCATCATCATCAATTTTCATGATTGTAATGTCCTCAATAGTTGGGATCAGGATAAGAAATTGTGTGGTTTGGATGTAACTATTTTACTGTGACATTTCTAGACAGCAGTAATTTACATCAAATTCGATATGAATTAATTCGACGACCTCCGTGGCGGTTAGCGCATCTGCCTACCATGCGAGAAAGACCGGGTTCGAACCCCGGCTGGGGAAAAAATAAATCCCAGGTCTTGGATGTTTGTGATGTCGCTGTTTCTGGTTCCCACGACACATGGTATCCTAGTGTGGGGCCAGAAGCAAAGTATGTGCCAGTATTGAAATGTTTGTTTATTAAAAAAATTTAGTCAGCAATAAAACTTACATAATTATTAATTAAATACACCTTATGGGGTACCGGTGGTAAGACTGCAAGTACTAGGCTTAATTAACTAATCCTAGGGCTGTTTAAATCGCTACAGTGTATCGTGTATCGCGTGGATATCATATTAATTAAGATCAATTTCCAGGGTGCCATGGATACAACAGTTGTTCTGGAGTCCAACGGTAGAGACACATTCGTCGTAGAGAAACCTCAACAGAATCACGTTAATGATACCACCGTTGTCATTGAAAAGGGTAAGATAATGACACCCCTATTCTTCTCTAATCAATTCTTCCTCGAGTCCATCTTAGATAAGATGAGTGAAGATTTTTAATGATCTTGAGTAAAAGTAAAGTTGTTTGCATTGTACATAATAAATGTAGAATGGTCAAGGCTTTCTGTGCATATAATAAATAATATGTACAACGTATCCAAAAGTGTTGATTTGTAAGGTAACGCCAGAATCATTTTACCCATTAATACTACTGGGACCAACTCTTGTGTATTTAAGAAAAAAATCTGCAGTACCATTCATTTTGTTCAGTATGTATCGGAGTTTGGTATGGTACAGCTGTTTTTTTTTTTTGCGATTTCGAGATCGACCCCATAGTAAAAGTTATTTGTGTTGATGAGTAAAAGTACCCGTTAGTCGGACGTTAAGTACTTTAGTCAACACCTTGTGTATGGTACACCCACGTCACACGGATGTTCGTCCACAGATCCGAAGCCAACCAATGTGACCGATGACAATTCGCTGATGACTGATGACAACAGCGATCACGAGGCGTCCACGCCGCCCCAAGTGCAGCCCACGTGAGTTTATTGAAAAAAATAATAAATAAATAAACTCACGCCCGTTATCCCCGAAGGGGTAGGCAGAGGCACCAGTCTCTAGAACTGGACCCACGTTTTGCCGAGTTTATTAGGTCCCAAACGTGACAAGTGGCAAGCCTGTCGCCGTTATCCGGGCACAATTTATCAGCGAATGGTGTTGCTGTACAAACAAATGTACGTAACTAAAAGTCATTGGTACATGCGTGGTTCGAACCCAGACCCTCATGATCGAGAAGCAAGGGTCAACCCCACTACGCCACCACCGCTTTTTCACTTTCACTTTGACTTTCAAATAAAACTAAATGTAATTTTAATTTGGCTACCTTTTACGCAGTTTGTTATTGAGATTGTATTCGCTAAGCGACTGCTCCCTTGATTTAAATAATTAAGACTTGAAAACCTGTAATTCGTTATTTAAGTGTCAAGTTATCTAATTATTAAGATTATTGTACTGGTTGGTATTCCTAATAAAAAATAAAAAAGATATAGTAGCAAAAAGTCATTAGATACAGACAACTCGCTACTAACGAAGTTTTCTATTACCTCCTTACCATCCATACCTTCAATAAAATTTTGTTTCAGATCGGCCGTCAAAGAGAAAGTCCAGCAATTTGAAGAGTTGGCTTCCAGAGTGACTAGAACCAAGACGCGAGCGATGGCCAAGAAAGTGAGTACCTACAGTCCGTTTTTTAAAACGACGCAAAAAGAAATGACGCGCTGTTACCGCGATAAAAGCTATAGGTTAACTCGGTAGATTTTTTTTACCGTGAATAGAAGACTCATGTGACCAAAATCCTTATCACATCAAAGACATTAAAATTGAATTACTCGTAAGAGCAAAGTCTAAAAAACACACCTGCGTAGCATACACAATTTAACTTGGAAGTAAAATGGGGTTATTTGGTTTTTACGTACTAGCAACATTCAGACATTGACAGCCTAAGAATGGACAATAATTCGGGATTTTTTTCCTTTGCTGTATATGAAAAGGAAGCTAAACTGGATAGCCCTACGTTCTTAGTTTTTACCTCAGCTAAGATTTTCATCATGATTTTGGTTTTGAAAACCTTCTCATTCTAAAAGGGCGTATAAGCAAAACGGAACGGAATAATAGTCGTGTATCCACGCCATCCAACGTTGAAGCATTTAAAAAAACTGTCACTGCTCTGTCAGTGATTTCGTTTATGTAGGTACAGTGCCACCATCTTATCTGTTCAGTTGATAGCGGCGCTAGTGGAGAATTTAATAGTAACATTTAAGAAATTTACCTAGGAAAATGAGAATATTTTAATCCGTCTTTAAAGTTTAAACATAAACATAAACATTTACATACAGGCACATACATTGCTTCTGGCCCCACACTAGGATACCCTGTGTCGTGGGAACCAGAAACAGCGACGTCACAAACATGTAAACATCCAAGACCTGGAGTTTTTTTTTTCTTTTTTCTCCCCAGCCGGGGATCGAACCCGGGACCTCTCGCATGGTAAGCAGATGCGCTAACCGTTACGCCACAGAGGTCGTCATAAGTTTAGTGAACATATATCTATAAATCTTAGTAAGTGAATAAATAAAACAAGAAATGGGGTACAGAATTTACAATTAATTAGTTAGTTACAATTTTGCCCACTTGAACATATAATTTGGTGGCGCTGTACATACTTCAGTATTTATTTTTTAAAGGCAACAGACTAATTACTTCCGACAGATTCGAATGAATGATACTTTCTGACTTTGTATTAATCTGTGATGGCGTAATGATCTGTATCACTGAGCGAAACTAAATAAAGAAATTATTTTCTCGAAAACTACAGCACCTAAAAATAAACAAAAAATATATTCTTATTTAGTGACCGCTGATATCCATATCCTAGAAGAAACTTTCTTGATTCGTAACCATAGAAATATTGTCCATTGTATGGAAATGTCAACGTAACAATATTTTTTTTTGCATTGAATGAAAAAACAGACTAGTTAGTTCTGGTTATTTATTAGTCGTGTATTTTTTTGCAGTGAATGAAAAAACAGACTAGTTAGTTCTGGTTATTTATTAGTCGTGTAGTATTTCTATAGTATTTCTTTAGCAAACTTGTGTGGTCAAGTTCTTGTCAATTACCTATCTATAATAATAGCATTGTTTTTGGTTTGCAATCACTCTGTATTCATTTTAAAGGTAGAGAATGTAATGCTACAACTAGATATTAATATGATATTATTAAAAATATCATTTAATAATTTCTTGTTTTTATGGGAATATATGTATGAATAATTCGACTTTCTAAAGTTCTTTTCGCACATGAAGCGCAATGCGCTCAGTTTGTACTTTATCTGTGGAAGTGTCTGGCCGCAGCATTGGTGTTTTATTACCTTTTAAGAATATTAAATAATGTTTGACTTTGCAAGTATTTATTGCACTCATGGGTCTTGAGGTTCTTGGTAGATGAACATTCATACCTAATTTGTATTAGTTTTAAGGTGATTTGAGAAAAGATGGTCAGAGTGAAGTTTTTTTTCGCTGCCTTATTCTCCACTACAAATGGCCTCAAGGCAGCGGCTAACATTATACATAAGTGTATGTACATTGACATTCAACAAACAAAATAAATTCTTTACGTTGAAATAGCTTTCTGATTTCTGAGTGCTAAAGTGCAATTAAGTATTTTTTCTTATTATCCTTTTCTCTTCCCAGGAACCTTCAGAAGATGAGGAAAATCACACACCACCTGACAAGATCGGCAAGGCGATACTGTCAGCGGATACTCTCTCTAAGATGAACAACCTCATTTTCAACGGGAAGGCGGCGCCGCAGGTAAGAAACACGTCAATTTAAAGAAAACGAAAATTTACTTTTAAAATAATCCGCCAAAACGCTATTTTGGGCAATACCTGTTCTACACTCCAATAAATAAATAAATAAATAAAATAAATATGGCGTCGCATAGGCATTGTGACGTCACATCCCAGAAAATCAACCAATGAACGTAAGAAAGAATGAACTGATAGACGCCATTCTTACTGGCATGTGACGTCATCATAGAATCGGCCAATCCAGGCCGTTTTCGATACCATGGCTGCAGAGACGTAATTATCAAATTTTATATTGTGTTTTTTTACAAATCATAATTGTTTTTTCAGTTAAAATGCCTTAAAGCGGCTTCAAGACTTATAATTCCTACGAATACGTATAAATAATACTGTTTTTTTTTTTTTCACACTATCAAATAGCGTATTTAATCTATCACTAAGCACACCATCTTTCTCCTCTCAGATCTCCAGTAGCGCTTCGAAACCGCGCGCGAACATAGTGACCGCAGTGAAATCCCTGATCCCCGCCTCCGCTTCTAAAGTAAGCACTCTGAGCAAGGCGAAGGAGGCAGCCGAGGAGGCGCTGAGGAAGGAGAGGGAAAAGGAGAACGCTAAGAGGAAGAAGGAGGCTCTGCTCGAGGCAAAAAAGGAGGCGCAGAGGAGGTAAGGAGAACGTTTATGTCACTAACAGGCTTTGTGTCCTAGAGAGGAAAATTCAACTGGCCGTGCTACTTCATCATCACCCAACCCATTATATCCCCACCGAGGGGCACGGGTCTCTTCCCTGAGGAAGGTATAGGCCATACTCCACCACGGGGGCCAAGTCCGGATTGGTGGAGGCTTGTAAGACTAGTGGCTGGGCTTACTGTCAGAAGTTTTCAAGCCGCCCCTAAAGGCCTCTGACTTGGCTTAACGACTGCCATCTATCGACGGCAGCCGGCACCAACTGCTTAACGTACCTTGCGAAGCACGGAATCGCTCGGAAAAAATGCCACTAGCGTTAGTCATAGACGGTGACCCATCCATGGACTGAACGCGCCGTATGTTGCTTAACCTTAGTGATCGTTCAAGATCACTCAGGCAGCCCCGGCTACGAGCGATTCAATTTTGTGACGTCCTTGCAGAGCATGATTAAAGAGATCTTTATCTCTTTGTCTACATACCAAAAAAACAAGTGGCATTTGTATTTTTTTTTTTCAAGTAAGGTAAAGGAATCATTCTCATACTGTGTTTTCTGACGTCTTAGAAAAAAATACAATATTTTATTCTTTAAGTTAATTTTTTTCCCGTACATAGTAAATGGAGTCACACTTTGAGCATGCAATGCCTGTACTAGGTGAGACTCCGCTCTTCCATAATTATCATTAATCAAAATCACGTCATGGAAAAGTAATTTAAGATCAAGGCGTTTTATTTAAAATCTTTAAAAAATATAGATAGATAAATAAATAAAAAATATTTGCATTTACAGACACGCAATAAAAACAATATTAAACAGGCTACAAAGTAGTAGCAAATAGAGTTATTTACAAATCTCATACATAGAAATTGTACTGACGGCATAAAAGGCGATTTGATGAAGAATATCGTCGGTGCGCCGACCAAATCTGATATGTGCATTTTTTGAGTATTTTTTTTCTTTACTTGATGTCATTGTTTTTCAATATGCAGTCTATGTGTCAAAAAACCTTTATGTGTAGTTGACGCTTACTTCACCAACAGCCAACTCAACTATGTGCATATCGAAAGCTGAAAAAGTTGTTATGTGTACAATTGGGTATTTGACAAGATGTCAAATGAGTTACTTTTAAAACGGAATTTTGTATGAAAATACTTGCTTGTGACGTCACATTTCAGAGCACTCTTTTTTTGTTTCATCTATTTAAAAATTGTAATAACTAGTAAATTTAATGATTAAAAGAAATACATTTTACGAATCATTTTATAATTTTTGTTTTAATCAAGCATCTCAAATAATTTATTGTTGATAGTGTCAAATACCGTATTGCGCATACGGTATCTGGCTTTTAGATGAGCCAATGCACATAGCAGACTCGGTCGTCGCACCGACGATATTCTATCTATCCATCTTTCTTTCCAGAAAACGCGAAGAGAAAATGGCGGCGGCCGCGGCCGCGAGGGAGGCCGCCGAAAGGGAGAGGAAACTCGCCATAGAGGCGGCCGCGCGGGAGCGGGTCGAGAAACAGGCTCACGCCGACATGGGGAAACTGGAGCGGGCTAAAGAGCAGGAGAGGGTGAGTTGCCGGGACACACACATAGAGAAACAGGCACACGCCGACATGGGGAAACTGGAGCGGGCTAAAGAGCAGGAGAGGGTGAGTTGAATTGCACGCATAATGCCAGATACGCAAAATGACAAATACGCAGAATGACAGAATTCGCAGAATGCCAGATTCGTAAAATGACAGATACGCAAAATGACAGATACGCTTATTGACAGATCAGGCCGGGACACAGACATAGAGATGTGTACTGCTCTCGTAACGAAAAACACAGTAATAGCCATCGTTTCCAGTTTGAATGCAAAAATAAGCTACTCAGAGGCATTTTTTGCAGTAAAAAAGCAATGGTGCCTATAGATCTACAGCCACCATTACTCTTTTTACTAAAAAAAATGCCTCCGAGTAGCTTATTTTTGCATTCAAACTAAAAACGCAGTAATGGCTGTTACTGTGTTTCTCGTTACGAGAGCAGTGTAGAGTGTAGTAGGTTAACTACACTACACTGTAGGTTAACGCCGACACATGGGGAAACTGGAGAGGGTGAGTTGCCGGGACACAGACATAGAGATATGTACTGCTCTCGTAACTATCTAAGATCTACAGTAGATCTATAGGCACCATTGCTTTTTCACTGGAAGAAATGCCTGCAAGTAGCTTACTTTTGCATTCAAAATTGCTTTGCATTTTGCAGTAATGGCTATTACTGTGTTTCTCGTTACGAGAGCAGTGTAGAGTGTAGTAGGTTAACTACACTACACTGTAGGTTAACGCCGAAACATGGGTAAAATGGAGAGGGTGAGTTGCCGGGACACAGACATAGAGATATTTAGAGGGTTAACGCCGACATGGGAGAACTGGTGTGGGCCAACGAGCAGGGGAGGGTGAGTTGCCGGGACACAGACATAGAGATATGTTGTAACCTTTTGGTCGTAATTTAGTTAGGAAAAGATAGTTTTAAATATTTACAAATTTTAATCAGGTAGGTATTTACAATTTTAATTAGCTTTAGTTTTTAGTTTTAATATAGTTTAGTTTTTAGTCTTAATACTAACACTATAAAATAGCTTTAATAGTCTTTAATGTAGAGGGTTAACGCCGACACGTGAATCGTGAATCGCTCGTAGCCCGGGCTGCCTGAGTGATCTTAAAACGATCACTAACGTAAAGCAACATACGGCGCGTTCAGTCCATGTATGGGTCACCGTCTATGACTAACGCTAGGGGCATTTTTCCGAGCGGTTCCGTGCTTCGCAAGGCACGTTAAGCAGTTGGTGCCGGCTGCCGTCGATAGATGGCAGTCGTTATGCCAAGTCAGAGGCCTTAGGGCGGCTTGAAAACTTCTGAAGGTAAGACCAGCCACTAGTCTTACAAGCCTCCACCAATCTGGACTTGGCCCCGTGGTGGAGTATGGCCTATACCTTCCTCAGGGAAGAGACCCGTGCCCCTCGGAGGCGACAATGGGTTGATGATGATGCATGAAGTGAAGATTGCTACTTACTTACTGCGCTGGTTCATTTCTGTGAAAAAATCGATTGATTTCCACTTCTGTTTATCGAGCAAGTATAAGTAAGCAAGCTTAAAATTATTTAAGAATTTAAGTTTTTTATTCTATTGAGGCACCAGTCTCTAGAACTGGACCCACGTTTTGCCGAGTTTATTAGGTCCCAAACGTGACAAGTGGCAAGCCTGTCGCCGTTATCCGGGCACAATTTATCAGCGAATGGTGTTGCTGTACAAACAAATGTACGTAACTAAAAGTCATTGGTACATGCGTGGTTCGAACCCAGACCCTCATGATCGAGAAGCAACTTCGGGGATAACGGGCGTGAGTTTATTATTTATTTTTTTATTATTTATTATTCTATTGACAGAAAAAGTTGGAGCTACTTCGTAAAGCGGCGGTGACGGAGGAGAGACGGCTAGCCGAGGAGCGAGCGAGGCAACAGAGGTTGGCGGAGGAGCAGAGGAGAGCGGAACTGGCGCGGAAGAAACAGCACGAGGAGCAAGAAGCGTGAGTAAATGCGACAAGTCTACAGAGTGCTTATACTGGTTTTTTCATTCACTCTCGATAGTGAGAGCGTTTGCGATTTGCATAGGAGTAACAAAGAGACAAATAGATGGCGCGCTTTGCCACTCCTATGCAAAACGCAAACGCTCTCGCTATCGAAAGTGAACGACAAAACTCAGAGTGCTTAGTGCGAGTTTTTTTAACTACTCGATCGCGTTAACGTAAACTCATATTCTGTAGGAGTGACGAAGCGCGCCAGCTAGTTGTCTCTTTGTCACTCCTATGCAAATCGCAAACGCTCTCGCTATCGAAAGTGAATGAAAAAACTCGCACTAAGGGCCCTGAGAAATGTGTTGGTTCTCGGTTCGGTGCGCGGCTCGCGGCTCGGTAAGCAGCTCTGAGTGCTTATACTGAGTTTGTTCATTCACTTTCGATAGCGAGAGCGTTTGCAGTTTGTATAGGAGTGACAAAGCGCGCCACATAGTTGTCTCTTTGTCACTCCTATGCAAATCGCAAACGCTCTCACTATCGAAAGTGAATGACAAAACTCAGTATACGCACTCAGTGCTTTTGTAGTGTGTGGACGATGACGGATTTGTCCACGAGTGGGTACGGCTCGGGGCTCGGCTCGCGGTGCGTGTAGTGAATGGTGGGCTTATTACTTGCTTTAGTACGCATGACAGGAGAGACTGCTCGGTTAGGAGGAGCAAAAAAACGGAACTGGCGCGGAAGAAACAGCACGAGGAGCAGGAAGCGTGAGTAGCATTTACTTAAGTTCGCCTGAATCGCTCGTAGCCTGGGCTGCCTGAGTGATCTTAAACGATCACTAAGGTTAAGCAACATACGGCGCGTTCAGTCCATGGATGGGTCACCGTCTATGACTAACGCTAGTGGCATTTTTCCGAGCGATTCCGTGCTTCGCAAGGCACGTTAAGCAGTTGGTGCCGGCTGCCGTCGATAGATGGCAGTCGTTAAGCCAAGTCAGAGGCCTTAGGGCGGCTTGAAAACTTCTGACAGTAAGACCAGCCACTAGTCTTACAAGCCTCCACCAATCCGGACTTGGCCCCCGTGGTGGAGTATGGCCTATACCTTCCTCAGGGAAGAGACCCGTGCCCCTCGGTGGGGACATGATGGGTTGATGATGATGATGATGAAGTTCGCCTGAGAAGAGAGACGGCTAGGCTGAGAGGAGCAAAAGAAACGGAACTGGCGCTTAAGAAAAAGCACGGGGAGCAATAAGCGTGAGTTTTTAGTGCTCATGAGAAGAGAGACCGCTATCCTAGGAGGAGCAAAAGAAACTGTACGAGGAGTAAGTAGTGTGAGTATTAAATAGCATTTGCTTGTTTTCCATCAGAGGAGATTTGGACAGCTGAAAGCAAGCGAAACACGAGGAGCGAAACTGGGGCGAAACAGCAAGAAGAGTAAAAATCGTGAATAGTGAATCCGGATCAAGTTACTTGGCTTTTTAGGACGAGTCCGAGGTTTCGCTCCGATACGCAGAGCTTAATTATGGTGATCAGAGACGGACGGAGAGTTGATCCGGACCAAAACTTTACAATGTGTAGTGCTTACGAATGTTTTAGTTCAAGAATAGTGAATAGCTTTTGTTTCAGCCTCTGCTGGACAAAGGCCTTCTCTCCATCCATTCCTCCCTATCCCTGGTCAACTAACTCCTTCTACCCAGTTGCATATTATATTATTTGTGTTTAGGGTTCCGTACCCAAAGGGTAAAACGGACCCTATTACTGAGACTCCGCTGTCGTCCAACCGTCTGTCTGTCACCAGGCTGTATCTCATGAACCGTGATAGTTAGACTGTTCAAATGTTCACAGATGATGTGTTTCTGTTGATGCTATAATTATGTTGTCGCTATAATAATAGATACTTAAAAACAAAATAAAATAAATATTTAAGGGGGCTCCAATACAACAAACGTGATTTTCTTGTTCGTTTTTGCTTGATATTGGTAAAGGCAACAGGCAGCCCCTTGAAATATTCACAGAATATTGTGTTATATTATTCACTTTAAAAATCGCTCGTAGCCTGGGCTGCCTAAGTGATCTTAAACGATCACCAAGGTTAAGCAATATACGGCGCGTTCAGTACATGGATGGGTCACCGTCTATGACTAACGCTAGTGGCATTTTTCCGAGCGATTCCGTGCTTCGCAAGGCACGTTAAGCAGTTGGTGCCGGCTACCGTCGACAGATGGCAGTCGTTAAGCCAAGTCAGAGGCTTTAGGGCATCTTGAAAACTTCTGACAGTAAGATCAGCCCCTAGTCTTACAAGCCTCCACCAATCCGGACTTGGCCCCCGTGGTGGAGTGTGGCCTATACCTTCCTCAGGGAAGAGACCCGTGCCCCTCGGTGGGGACATGATGGGTTGATGATGATGATGATGATTCACAAATAAATAATTAAAATAAATTTTTATTTTTAACAACAGGGAATCCTCGTGTGGAAACTAGGGCTTCATCCTTTTTTGTGAAATTGTTTTTGGGACAAATAAATGGTACCTATTTCATTTCAATTGAAGGGGGGCTCCCATACAACAAAAAAAGGTTTTTTTCCAATTTTATAATGGTACGCAACTCTTCGCGCGCGAGTCCGTCTCGCACTTGGCCGGGTTTTTACGGAATACCGTGATGTCAATATCTTGCCGTTTTTTCACTCAAAAGTTTATTAAAAGTACTTTCATTCACGCGTGAAACGAACTTTAGAAGGTGGAATTAGTCACACGCTTATTCACAAAAATACAAAAAATTGGTGAATACCGGCTTCTCACTGGTGGCAAAAACGTTTCCGTGGAAAAAGCTGTATTAGTTCCGTGGAAAATTCCCGGGGAAGTATTTTTTTTACACCTTGGGTTACATTATTGGAGATTTCGTACGGAACCCTAAACTTAATGAAAAACCAATATACCCTACGTCACTCACGAAAAATGTACCTTTTTTAATGGTCAAAGAATTATTCAAATCGGCCCAGTAGTTTCTGAGCCTATTCATTACAGACATACACACATACAAATCTTTCCTCTTTATGATATTAGTATAGATTAGCTTTATATACACTAAGCTCATACTTTGAAATAAAACTAGTAACTATCATTAGTAACTATTGTCATCAATTTAGGACAGTGCACATTCCAAACCCGAGTCTAACAAAACTGCTTCATTACAGAACGAAAAAGGAGGCAGCGCTAATGGCGAAAGAGATTGAGAAAAGGCAAAAGGAGTACCTTGAGAAGCAGAAAATGAAGCAGAGGATGGAGTCGGAAAAGAGTAAATATGCTTACTTTTGCTATTAATTTGTGAATGCGGCTGGGAAACATTAGAGACTAGCTTAGGATCGGATGGGTTGCATAAATAATAATAATAATAACATATCCTACTATTGTTTTTTTAGCTCTTAAGGGCTGATTTTTCAATACTTAGATAACTTTTATCTGAGGAATAAAAATGGTGGTTTGACAGCTTCTGTATGAATGTTATATCAAACCGCCATATTTTTCCTCAGATATTATTTGACTATTGAAAAATCAGCCCTTAGTATCATTGTACTGTATAATTTAATTTGTGAATAAAACTTTTTCTATTCTATTCTAAAGAAGGGGCCTGTGCCATACATTATCTCGGCCAGATCAGCATCTGGACAGTTCTAACGACCTCTGTGCGCAGCGGTTAGCGCATCTGCCTACCGTGCGAGAGGTCCCGGGTTCGAATCCCGGCTTGGTGACAAAAAAACCCAGGTCTTGCATGTTTACATGGTTGTGATGTCACTGTTTCTTGTTCCCACGACACAGGGGGTCTTAGTATGGGGCCAGAAGCAATGTATGTGCCTGTATGTAATGTAAAATGTTCTATGAGACTACAGTAAGTTTTAATCGTTATTTCATCAATATATTTTTCGTGCATCTGACAACTAGGATTTGGAGTGCCAAAGGAGGAACTTTTATTTAAGAATCAGTGCGACGCTTGAGGAACCGTGGTTTTTATAACTTTTCCGAGGCATTTCTCAAGCAGAGGGTAATAATATTGCAATTAGTTATTATTTGGTTTGCATGTGACATTTTCAGATTATTAAATTTACGGTTAGTACAATTAAGTCTCCAACTTCCAGCTACAACCCCTCTGAAGATGATGGGCGCACAAAACGGCTTGAGGACCATGGAACCCGTGTACATGGCTGACGGATTCGACCAGCTTCACTCGGATTCTGACTGTGAGGACGCTCCGAAGAGGCCTGTGCCAATCTGGAGCACTTCTAAGGTTGGTATTTCATTCAGACAGTCCTTCATTCAGTCAGCAATTTATTCATTGACTTAGCGACCGCGACCGTTTCTAGTAACTACACTCGGATTCTGACTATGAGGACGCTCCGAAGAGGCCCGTGTATTTCATTCATTCAGGCAGTCAGTAATTCATTCATTAAATCTGCGAACCCCAGCGTTTACATATAGTATATCTACACTCGAGTTCTGACAGTGTGGACATTCTGAAGAGGCTTGTGCCAATTTAGGTCACTTCTAAGGCTGGTATTTCATTCATTCAGGCCTGTGTCTGTCTGGAGCATATCTAAGGTCGGTATTTTATTCATTCAGGCAGTCTGACTGTAATTCATTCATTCACTTAGCGACCGCGAACATTCACAGTAAAACTCAGTTTCTGACTGTGAGGACGCTCTGAAAAGGCCTGGGTCGGTCTGCAGCACTTCTAAGGTCGGTATTTCATTCATTTAGGTAGTCAGACGGTAATTCATTCATTTAGCGACCCCGAGCATTATAGTAACTATATTCGATTCTGATGGTAAGACGAACTAAAGAGGATTGTGCCAGGCTGGAACACTTTTGAGGCTGGTATTTCAATCACTCAGGCAGCCAGTCATTCATTCACTTAGCGACCGCGATCGTTTTTACTTATTGAATTTAACAGATGATAATAAAAAAAAATGGTATTCTGAGCTTCACTGTCGGCCAAAACATTCACACACACACACACACATACACGCACACGCAAACGAACTTCCGTTTAAGTATAAAAGCAAAACTTTATATGCTATACCTTTGTGGCGTAGCGGTTAGTGCATCTGCCTACCGTGCGAGAGGTCCCGGGGTCAAATCCCGGCTGGGTACAAAAAAAAAACCCAGGTCTTGGATGTTTACATGTCTGCGACGTCGCTGTTTCTGGCTCCCACGACACAGGGTATCCTAGTGTGTGGCCAGAAGCAATGTACGGGCCTGTATGTAAATGTTATGTTATGACGACCGACGACCTCTGTGGCGTAGTGGTTAGCGCATCTGCTTACCATGCGAGAGGTCCCGGGTTCGATCCCCGGCTGGGGAGAAAAAAAAACTCCAGGTCTTGGATGTTTACATGTTTGTGACGTCGCTGTTTCTAGTTCCCACGACACAGGGTATCCTAGTGTGTGGCCAGAAGCAATGTATGTGCCTGTATGTAAATGTTATGTTATGTTACTATAGCTGCATTAAAATGTACGAGGAGCCGACACTCGATGAAATTTTAAATTACCATCTCGTTCCCCACGGGATACCGCCGTTTAGCCAAAGTATTTTTCGCCAAATTTTACTTCCCAATAAACTTATGGCATCAGTTTCATTTCCCAAATGAAACTTTAGCAAGTTTTCATTTCGCATTTTATTCATTTGGTCAAATTATCATTTCGCATAATTTTACTGCGTCAAGTTTTATTAAGACAAACGTTTATTATGCTAACGTTTTATTTTGGCAAGTGTTATTTTCAAATAATGGAACGGGGGGTCGGCGATGTAAAGAATACGTGACAACAGAAATATAGGTGCGACGACGCGCGTAGCGAAGCGGAGCGCGTCGGAGCGTTAGGTTCTCTATGTAAGATCGAAAACAGACTCGACTTTGATGCGTTCTTACCTTGCCTCTTGTTGCCTCTTTGGTAAAATGAATTTTGACCAAGTATTTATTTGGTAAACAATAACTTGCCATAATAACTTTTGCTAACTGTTTATTTGCTTTTAGTTGTTTTGAGAAATGTTTTTTTGCCAAGTGATAATTTGCGGAAAATAGTTTGGGAAGTAATACTTTGGGAAACGATTTTTGGCAATACATTAGTAAACCGTTCCCCACAGGTCCGTCTCCGCCAGCTAAAGATCCAGTCTCACATCAAGCAGTCCCACATTGACCGGCTGTTCTGGCTTCGCGTCCACTCGCCCGACCTGCGCGAGATATTCCCCAACATCGAGCGGCAACACCTGAAACGGACCTCTAGTGCCGTTTGGCGTACGCCGCCTAACAGACTGCAGACCCTTCGGGAGTGATCCTGGGTGAGTACAAACGAATATTAACATCACCGCATGCGCGGCAGAAAACAAACACTTGTGCAGAAACATTGTAAAGTAAAGTAAAAGTAAAAAATGGTTTATTGCTCATAACTTAAAAGTAATAGTACATTGTTCACCGAGAGGAGAAAGTGACCGATTACCGTCGAGGCTGTCGTTTAAAACACCTGAGATCGGGAATCGCAGTTTCTCTCGAGTGATACATAGTGCTTTATACTACACCTACAAGGAAAATAAAAAACGAAATCTTTACTAATTGAAATTTATATTGAAATTGTTGCTAGTGGCCAGTGTCATTTTGCGAACTTGGAGATAAAAACTCACTGTAAAAACTTTTTGGCTTTTGATATTTAGGTTACCGGCGCATAGTCTTACCCAAAATTAAAAAAGAAAAAACCACGTAAGAAATGTATTTTCATACACTTTTCTCTCCCGCTCAGATGCGTTTTCTCCCCGCATATTTGTTCGATATGCAATGACGTACTTTCTACCGTAAATTTGATAAAGTATCAAGGTACTTTCCAAGCAGGTGTAGTATAAACACATTTTCACAGCACATTTTCATTGTGCTGTGAAACTTTCTCTGGTTGTCATTCTGTGATGATTTTTGTGGCGCAAAAGTATGATTGCAGCTTTCTTTAGTGATAGTGGTTTTTGAAGAATCATGTTTTTATAAAAACTACAAGTTTTAATATTTTGTGACTATCAGTGGAAGCCTGTTAATAACTTTCTGTTTTCATATTTTTATATAGTATTAAGTTATGTCATGTCAATGGCTTTTAAAAAAAAAATTAGGAGTTTGTAGTTTTGTTTGTTTTTTTAAGCAGCCAAAACCGACGTCCTTGCATGCAACAAATAATGTTGATGAAGCGATAGACGTTTGTCAGGATCGTGGCGATTGGCAAATCCTGGGCCTCGATTCGGTTAGTGCATTATAGAACGATGACAGATACACGGTCGGGTCATACGACGTGTTTTTTCATACCACTGACGCCTAGATTGTTAGATATGTGTCGCGCGTCGCGACTTCAAGCGGCAGTGAAACTAAATCGCCACTTAATTTATTTATTTACATTTGTAACTTACAGCTAATGCCAAATCGCTACAAAGTTATATACAACGTAGCATAATTAACTCAAATACTAAAGAACAAAGAAAACAAACAGAATCATCCCTCTTCAAGCATTCCCTTGCATTCCTCAATCATTTTCCCAATCCCTGTGGTATTTTCGGGTTTCAGACGCGATTTTCTGTAAGTAATTTATCTTTTTTTCTTCCAGGACCATCGATTTTCGGTGCCCACTTGCGAAGCGGATCGCGGCGCGACCGCCGCCCCCGATGTAAATACAAGTAGCCTGTTATTATTATGTTAATAATACAAATTATGATCATGTGCATTACACTCTGGCGAATGATGCCCCATGTAGTTGTTTTCTTCCTGAGTGGGGTCTGTGGTGTTGCGTGGGGAGTTAGCGGATGGGAGTTTTTTGGGAGTTAGTTTATTAGATGTTGATATCAATTCCTCCGCTAACAAGCCACGCTTACAAACACAATCCCACACATCGGCAATAACAGTTATTCATAAAGTAGCTTATTAGGTTTTTATTTAGATTTGTTGACAGTTAGTTTGTATGACAGTTCACCTTTCGATGAATTCACGATTTTGCTGGCAAACAGTCCTGCAATTTTATCAACAGTAACATACATTGATTCAAATAGCTACGATCACACTTGCACGCTGTCCCGCGCGAATGCGTTTCGAAAATAGATTTTCTGTCCTTAGGTCCGAGAGGTCCCGGATTCGAACCCCGGCTGGGGACAATAAAATATAAATATTCAATATCCAGTTCTTGGATGTTTACATGGATATGATGTCGCTGTTTCTGGTTCCCACGACACAGGGTATCCTAGTATGGGGCCAGACACAATGTATGTGCCTGTATGTTTATGGTATTGTGGTATAGACAGAGATAGAATCACATTCTGAGTAAAACTAAGTACAATCATATTGTTAAGGTAAAAGTCGTTATATATAGGTATTTACTTGTGCTTAGACATCAAGTCATCTCATTAGAATTCATCTCGTTATAACCATCGCTATTTATTGAATTAATAAAAATGTTCACATCCATTTATTGGATACATAAAATATGTATTGACAAATATTCCAAGGCCAGTTACGTCGTAAGCATGTTATTTGAGTCACACGCGCGGGATATGGTGTCTAGTGTAATCGTAGCGTTTGAGAGTACAAAATGTTCACGAAGTCATAGTTCTAGCTGTCAAAAAGCTCAAAATTGTTCAGAATAATGTAGTTAAAAGACTATCCACATTACAAAGGGTTGGCGATGTGAGGGTGCAACGATACAAACTGATATAAACTGTAAATACTAAAGGTTAGACTATAATAGAAGCGCAAAAAAAAAACCAATTACGTGCGACGGTAGTTTTTTTGCATAGTAGTCTTTAGCATCATTCGTATTTAAGGATTATTTTTGATTGAATTCCTGCCCCCCGAACGTCGCTGGCCGTCGCATAATGTGAATAATGTCATATTATGCCTTTAGTTCATCTACAGCGTTTGTACCATTAGTATTGACGGGTAGATAGAATATGGGACATTGTTAGTCGGGATTTAGGCTTTTTTAAGTAGTGTAGTTTGTTTTATATGTTTTTTTTTTGTATAGGTACCTAATTAGAAGTTATTGGTGAGATGAGAGGCTGAGTATTTTTATAGTTTATGAACTACTCAATTTCGATGAAAGTTTAAAAAATGTTAACTACAAGATTGTTTCCTGTATCAATTTCTCCAGTTACTTACAATGTTTTTACACTCAGAATAAATCGACGTAATATTTAAATATATTCGTAATATTTAAATATATTCGTAATATTTAAACAGTCTGTTGAATGAAAATATGGGCTTTTTCTATGATTGTATACTATCAGTTTATTTTACAGTCAGCTGGTTACCTCACGGTAGCGCTTGTCGGGCGCGTAATAAGAGCGAAAATTGAACAATTTGTAATTGTTTAGAATACTATATTAGGATATGTATTTTAGTCCTAAATACGTAGATAATCAATACTAGATTGAATTGATCGTATCACGGTAGCTTCGCTGATTGTTACTGTAAAATAAAATAATAAAGATGGCATTCCCCCTATTACCTAGCGAATTGATTACAGTGATCTATGGAAAACTGAATTCACGTGCGTAAGCACGTTTTGCGCAGGCACGAAGGACCAATTGACGAAGTTAGAAGTAGAGTGATCTAAGTGACATTTTTACCAAAAATGAGGTGATTACACAATGGCATATCATCATCATCATCATCAACCCATTATGACCCCACCGAGGGGCACGGGTCTCTTCCTTAAGGAATGTATGTGCCATACTTCACCACGGGGGCCAAGTCCGAATTGGTAGAGGCTTGTAAGACCGGCATATAAAAATCATAAATATTTCATGCCACACTGATCGAAGTGCTCCTCATTGATAACCCCATGAGAGATCACAACATCTCACTATAGAATTGGGTATTTGACAAAATGTCAAATGAGTTACTTTTAAAACGGAATTTTGTATGAAAATACTTGCTTGTCACATTTCAGAGCACTCTTTTTATGTTTCATCTATTAAAAAATTGTAATAACTAGTAAATGATTAAAAGAAATACATTTTCCGAAACATGTTTTAATTTTTGTTTTAACAATAATTTTAATTTATTGTTGATAGCGTCAATGCGGTCTGCAAAGTGAAGGCATGCCAGACTGATCTAAGTAACGAGATGCACTTAGATCACTGTTGTGCCCTAGACCACTGGTTCTAACGGCATCAATTTAGCTCTCGTTTAATTTAAATGTCATTGAAACGATATAGGCGCCTCGCTCGAGGTGATGACGTATTGTCGCACGGTTAATTCCCTTTGAATATCACCTTTGTTATCCATAGATCACTATTTCCAGCGAAGTTAGCGTATGTATAATCTCGGGGGCCATGACAAACATATTTTAGAACTAAGTTACTTGTTTATTGTGACATTGGATTATCATAGAAATTAGTTAATATATTATGGTTTCGTATCTAGCCAATTGTTTTTGTTTAGTCTCGATCAATCTGGGCGTCCTTTCATAAATGTACAACTTAGTTTATTATGACAATCCGATACATATTGCTGCTCCTCTTGATTGTGGGTTGATCGCCTCTGCAATGTACAAATTGTAGTTGCTTGAAACAGTCTGTAGCTAATACTCTTCCACTAGTGACCATAGGCTTCATCTAAGAAATGGCATTTCTTTGATATTACCTTTAAACACATTTACCAGAATAGCTGAATTTAGAACAGCAATATATACAATAGGAATGCCTGAATTTGCAATAAAAAAAAACAAAAGTGAGAAGAAAAAAAAAATGAGACCACAAAGTATGTTCTAAAGAAAATCTTTATTACTATCACACCACTGTATGCTTACAATAACATTTCAGCTTATACATACACTTGAATGAACGAAAGGAAACTGAGGGTCAGTGTAACCAGCGAAAGATAGAAAAGCCAGTCGAGTGAATGATATTTGCGCGTTTCCACTGGCAACACCCCCCGTCCGTCGCCTTTCGACAATATCCACATCTTGCAAGTACATTTCTTAACAACACTATTGCGGTACGATTTGAATACAAGTTACATACATGATTGGCAGTTGAATAAAATAAACTGTGAAAACAAAATGGCTGATCGAACATAAAATGGCTGCCAACTTTTCGTTTATGTACACACTCGTTCAGCAGATATTTTCTGCATTTCAACTCGTATGTACATCCGTGAGCTTGGCCTTTTATGTGAGAGCGGCAGCACCAGAGATGATCTCAATAAGCTCCCTAGTGATGACGGCTTGGCGGGTCCTGTTAAATGTCAGGGTCAGTTTGTCAATCATCTCGCCGGCGTTCTTGGAAGCGTTGTCCATGGCTGTCATACGGGAAGATTGCTCGGAGCAAGCGCCTTCCTTCAGAGCGTAGAACAGCATTGACGCCAGAGAGAACTCCATGTAAGATTGCAGGACGTCGGAGTCGATGGAGTCATAAACGGCGAGCTTCGGAGCGGCCTGTGAAAAAGTTTATTTTTTTTATTTATTAAGAAACCCAACTAGCTTTAAGGGACTACAAGGAGTCATCATGTGTGTTAGTGTGTGTTATTATTATTATTATTAATTACGAGTGGATGTGTTCGTCAGTTTTCTTGTGAAGTATATTGGAGATTTTGACTATAAAGCGTGAGCAAATCCTCACCTCGACAGCCTTTCTGCTGAAAAGCGGCAGGTCGCTCTGCTCGTAAGAGACCACGGAGCGGAACTTGTTGAACACGATCTTGCCGGAACCGAAGTCGTAGCCCGACTCTAGAATGGCGCTGGCCAGCTTCGCGGCGTCCGTGAACGAGGGAGGCAGGCGGCCGATCTAGAAAAGTGTAAATAAATAGGATAAATAAATTGTCCTATCTATCTAATCTCTTTAAACGAGCAATTCTTGTACATATATATATTTATATACAATCAGAATCTCGGAAACGGCTCCAACGATTTTCACGAAATTTTGTAGGCAGATGCTTTCGGGGGCGTTTAATTGATATCACTAGGTTACATTTTTAGAAAACGTTGTTTTATCCGTGTTTTAAGCCAATTGAAATTTGCTATGATAACATACACAGGTAAATTTCGCGTCTATCTGCAAGGTTGGGATAGTTCCGACGGGAAAACGGGCGACCCGTTTCGGGCCGATTTCAAAAGACCCGGTTCGAGTCATGATGTTTTTTTTTCAAAGTTCTTTTTTTGTTGAAAATGGATTATTTTAATTTTATATTACAAAAAAGTACCGGTCACCCAGGTACTATATACAATAAAGTATTAAGGGATAAAGGTAAAGATTTTATTAGTCAAACATGATGTATTGTTACATGGAAATACGCCTAGTGCATATTTCGCCCAGGTCTTACGAAATATTTTCGAGTGAGCACCATTTTTGTCATTAAAATATCTCTGTCACACTATATTTTCGGATTAGGGGATCACTCGTCATTTTCCCTATTCGTCAATTGCACTATTTGGTCACTTTCCATTCGATCTATATTTATACCAATTATGTTTATATTAGTAAACACAATCTTCAGTCCAAAGAAATATATATCAAACAATATTATCAACTTGTCTAAACTTATTAAAGTCAAGTTTGTATTTAAAAGAATTAGTACATAATAAGGTCATAATAACAAATTAATCAGAAATTCCATTAAATTGTAATAGCATTTTTCCAGTAGCATCTTTTTCAATTTAAATTGGCCCATATCAAGTTCTCGTAATATCTTAGTATTTTATTTTAAATCGTACACCACATACAATAGGACTTTTATGCATAAGTGCAGTATTGCAGTTTGGCAAAAATGTACAACTGTCAATAATGTTACTAGTGATTTTTAGAACCCATGGCGGTGAACCTGAGGCAGAAAACCTAGGACTAGTAAGCATTAACTGCCAAAACGGCCGTTTTTTTGGCACAAATGCTATCTTTCAGATTCTTACGGGTCCCAAAATACCTGTTAACATGAATGAAAGATTGTACGGATACTTTGTAAATTCGGTGTGTAAAAGAAGATATGATTTTTTTTTTCATTGGTGGCGCTAGTATGCCCACTATCCTCTTAATATTCTGAATTAATTGCAGAAGTTCAACTAAATTTTATGTAGTTTCTCTCTTTTGGAGAATACGCTCGCATGACCAACAGTTTTTGAAAGGGTTTGGCACATTCTAAACTTATAAGGGGCGGTTTTCCACGAAAAAGTAGTTTTTCGGTGCAAAATTTTCGACAAATGTATGAAATAATCAAACTTGAATGACTGGGTGGCCAACTCGAAAGCTCCAGTGCCTCGGCACCATGACAACGGACCCAGCTAAATAGTAGTTTCGGCCTGTGCCCTCCACCGATAGTACTAAAAAGGGGCGGTTTTTATATTTCGACGTATTATTATCGCCGAAGGGCTTCAATGTATTTTTCAATGACTCGCTATTTAGCATCACTAAGAATTTTTATTGAAGTGCCTTTCCATTACTTGAGATTGGCTGTCAGCTCTTTACAACGGTCTCTGTACAGTGCAATTCTGAACAGCTCTTTCACCGTCATGTTAATGCATTGTATTACAATGACATAAATGACAACTGTATGACACTAAATGACATTTCCGCTTCAAGTCTACGCGTGCACACAAGGGAACCTTCTACGCGTCAATGGTATGAAAAAACACGTCACGTGACCCGACCGTGTATCTGTCATCTTACTATAATGCACTAACTGAATCGAGGCCCTGGTCTCTGTTATACAGGGTGGAATATTGTAATGCCACCTGAAGGGCAAGTACTCTTAATACTGTAGATCGAAAATTTTACTCAAAGAAAACATTCCTTTATTTTTGAAAAGAAAGAACACTGCATTCAAAGATTTTTAAAAATTCGCTTGCCTCACCCGGTAATCGAACCTACTAAAATCTGTGAAAGTTGCACCCTGTACTTTTATTGCATCGATCGTTAGGGTCAATTATAAGAATGAAATCTCTCTAACAAACTACATACATTAAATGAAAGGAAAACAATGAAATCTTAAATTGTTTCAATTATTTACTGGTAAACTAACTAATTAATTGCTCGAAATGGGCTCCATTTTCTTGGATACACAAATTTATTCTTCTAACTAATTCATTTTGGAGATTTCTAGTAACCTTTAATAACGTGTTGTAGTGAATGTTATAAATCGTATTCTGAACTTCAACTCTCAACTCGTTTACATTCTCATAAGATTTAATGTAAATTTGATTTTTTACATATCTAAGTTATGTCGCATCTAAGAAAGGAGTCTGCATTACAAACACGTGCAAATTGCAATCGTCTTATCTAAATAGTAATTCGTCATTTTAATGGATAAATGACGTCAATGATAATTATTATTTAATATCATAAGTAAACATAAAGAAACGGATCTTTGAGTAAAAGTGCTTTAAATAGACCCATTGAATTAATCCTTTAACCTCCTGAGAACCGACCTTGAAGATAACAATGGACTTTGTATTTTTCTTAATATACTGGGCCTTAGGAGGTAAAGATTTCATTGGTTTCCTTTCATTTAATTTATAAAGTTTGTTAGAGAGATTTCATCCTTATAATAGGCTAGTTTCCTAAAAAAATGTAATTAGTCCGTCTTTTAGATTATAAAAAAATATTGGATACGTATTTTTTCTTTTTTCGATTAAACAAAAAATAACAAAGATATAGCCCATTGAAGTTACGTGTGACGTCACTCAGTGCTACAAAATGCAGCATTTATAATCTAAAATACGGACTAAATAGAATTAAATTATTTTGACCCTGGAAACTACCCTATTGACCCTAACGATCGATGCAATAAAAGTACAGGGTGCAACTTTCACAGATTTTAGTAGGTTCGATTACCGGGTGAGGCAAGCGAATTTTAAAAACCCTTGAATGCAGTTTTCTTTCTTTTTAAAAATAAAGGAAAGTTTTCTTTGAGTAAAACTTTCTATCTACAGTATTAAGAGTACTTCCCCTTCAGGTGGCATTACAAAATTCCACCCTGTATATTAAACAGGTCTAATCGCTATTAGTTGTTGGGTAAAATCGCGATTAGACCTATTTAATATATAAATTATGAGCTTAAGAGTGGGTTACATTTCTATGTATGTATTTAAAAGAAATTAGCATTGACAATTACCTCGTTGGCGACGCTGATGATATGTGAGCTGTAGAGCCGTTGCAGAATGGCGCGGGACTTGTCACCGACACAGATCACCTGCAAACACACAATGAACAATCAGGATTGGAGAGGCCACGTTGAAAGAGATTACATATCGTCCCTTAGCTTACAACACCGCTTAAGTCATTTTTACCAACTTTACAGGAGACGAAAAAAAGTCTCTGTTTAAAAAAATTGGTTTATCTTTTTTGTTATTACCTACTTAATAAATAACCTACTTACCGGTTAAGATATAATGATTTATACTTATTGTGATGATTTACTTTGTTTTTACTCTTATTTTATGACCTTAGGTGTGTTGACTGATATTTTATTAGGTTTAGGATAGGATTTAGATTTCTAATTACGGCATCTTATTGGCTGAAATCTATATCAATTGACCAATGGTTAGACTCGCAATGAGCAGCTCCATCTAATGGCATTAAAATGTGAAAACCGCCAATTTTCGACTTGAGCGGTGTTGTAAGCTAAGGGACGATATATGGTGGGAGTGTAGGACCAGAAGCAATGTATGTGCCTGTATGTAAATGTTTATGTGGTGGAGTATGGCCTATACCTTCCTCAGGGAAGAGACCCGTGCCCCTCGGTGGAGACATAATGGGTTGATGATGATGTTCTACTGATCTGATCAGACGGCTCTTATTGAAGTGATTTTAGTTATGTGATACACAATCGCACCATATAAATCGGGCTTGAGCTTTAATGTTACAAGCTTACAAGGAGACAGGCACCTTAGGTATATTATACTGTACTATGTTATATCTAATTCTCGTATGTTACTATTTCTATAGTCATGTATTATAAAACGTTATATACTTGAACACTCTTGTAACATAAGATACATTTCTATATCTACACCCTGTTTTAGAAAACGTTTGGAATTTAATGAAAAATAAGCAAATTTCGACACCTATGATATCCCGAATAAAACATTAGCAATGACTGCACTTTCCTTGACCCATTTTGTCTATTTACTAATAATTACTTACATTTGCTTTAGCTGATTTTGCAAATTTTACAAAATAATTGTTTTAAGATAAAGATAAAGAAAGGCATACCTTGATATTCTCCGCGCCGGGCTCGGAAAGCTTGTTACGGATCACCTTCGAGACTCCAGTGTGGACAGCACCGCACAAACCTATAACATAAATATTATATTAATAATTTAAAATAGTAAGCTTTAGAAATAAATAAATAAATTTCACGCCTGTATTCAGGAGGGGTAGGCAGAGACCAGGGTAAAGGTCATAGCCCACCTACACGACTCTGCTACCACCCGGCGAAAACAATACCATTCAAATACGGGCCTTAAATACCGCTGTCTTAGACGATATCTAGTCTATCGGAGACAGTACTGGAACATTTCAAAATTTACTATACTCGAGTAATTGCCAGTCAAAGTTTTGATCTTTTAGGACTGTAATGGTTTTAGTAATTAAAAAATAAATAAAAGGAGTGTTCGAGATATTCGTATACTGCACTAGATTGCAGCGGTCTAGAGCAGTCTATTTTGAAACCTTTGGTGTAAAAACTGGATTTTCAAAATTTTGGATATGTTCCAGTACTGTCTCCGATAGACAATATACTCTACATTGGCATCATGAATTAGCTGACAGCGAGCTGTCCGCCAATTCACGATGCCAATGCAAAATACATCTAAACAGCAACGTTTAAAGACCATATTTGAATGACACTACCCTTGCCGGGTGGGAGCAGAGTCGTGTAAGTGGGCTACCTTTAGCCTCCTGCCACAATGATGAATGCTTAATATTGCCTAACAGTTAGCAGTGGTGCAGAAACACAATGTCACCACACTAGCCTACATCGTTGTAAATTTCAGGTCATCAACATGAAGGAATTATCGAAACTGTTTTTTTTAGTACAGCAACACCATTCGCTGATAAATTGTGCCCGGTTAACGGCGACAGGCTTGCCACTTTTCACGTTGGGGCCTAATAAACTCGGCAAAACGTGGGCCCAGTTCTAGTTATTGGTGCCTCTGCCTACCCCCTCGGGGATAACGGGCGTGAGTTTGTTTTTTTTTTTTCAAAAACTGCAAATCTATTTTATTTAATAATTTGATTTGGTTTCAGTGTTTGTTTCTAAACATTTTCTAATTGGGATTCTTTCTTTTCCATAAGACATTATTATAAACATTACTTTATAAATCGTATGTGGATAAATTACAACAAAATGATACTTTACTAAGTGTTACGAGCAATGTGTGAGGTCGCAGATTACAATCGATTTGTGTGGCGTTTTTTTCCACTTGGGGATGTGGATGTGTCAAATGTGGATTGTGAGTAATTGGGAATTTGACAGGATGTCAAATGAGTTACTTTTAAAACGGAATTTTGTATGAAAATACTTGCTTGTGATGTCACATTTCAGAGCACTCTTTTTATGTTTCATCTATTTAAAAATTATAATAACTAGTAAATGTTTAAAAGAAATACATTTTCTGAATCATTTTGTAATTTTTGTTTTAATCGAGCATCTCAAATAATTTATTGTTGATAGTGTCAAATACCGTATTGCTATGATTTGGAATGCAGTTGTGTATTTGCAACTTACCTCTGTCGGAGGTCATTGCAATATACAGCTGCTTGGTGTCGTCTGCCGGAGCCTCGACCTAGCAAGAGAAAGAAAGATGAAACTTACAGCACAAACTCACATGTGAGCAATTACAATATTCACTAAACTTTGTGACATATAGGAACTTCTCATCGCCTATATGTAACAAAAACTAAAAATTTCTACTACAGAAAAAATATTTCCTATTTAAATTTACTATTTTCATTAAATTAGATATGTTATACGATCAATAAAAAAGAATTTGTTACAATTTTTATTTTTATTTTTGGGTGAAATTCCATTACGTGACGGACAAAAAATTTGGTAATGAGCAACATGTAAGATAAGGTTTTTTTTTTACATGGCCTCGTTTGTGTCCCACTGCTTGGCAAAGGCAAGAAACAAAGGAAGATAAGAATATTCACAAAAAAATATATATAAAATACAAAAAAAAATTCTTTTCACATATACCTGGAGGGGTAGGCACATACTTGAGTCCACCACTTGCTTTTCCGTTCATAGACATTTATTAGTTGTCGCAAAGGCCTTTTCTATTTAAGATGAAAAGTTTTTTACTGAAAATTACTTACTAAGAAAACCATTTAAAAATGGTTTTAATCATTAGCTGTTGTGTAAAACTGCTTAACGTAAATAAATTCGAAAATCATTGTAGCATTTGTAAGAAAAATTATCTCTACAAAATATACATAACGTTGAAAATGGAAGGATAAAAAATTTATGCTCCTATACATACAATAATTTTAGAACAGAATTTGTAATCAATAATATTAATTTACCTCGGCTCTGTCATAGAACTGTACAGCGCCCTCGCCGTACGGCCGAGCGGCCTTCAGGTCACGCTCAGCACGGGTGTACCTGTGTAATAAATATCCATATGAATGAATCAACCATAGTTAGCCTATGATGTATTGACGCCTAATCTCTCCTCTACAGGTGTCTTAGGTTGTGATTAATAAATTTTCATATGGAGCTAGTATGTAATACATAATGCTTCATGTAAGAGAATAATTCATGTATACTGTTTTTGTAGATTAGTCTTTTTGCTCTTCTACCGTACTGCTATGCCCCACCCGCAAGCAATGGCCTCCGAATATAAGGAGCAGCAATACATCATACGAGGGTAGATTGAAAAGTAATCGGCCTAACCAAGAAAATAAATACATAATAAATGAAATATATTTTTATTTTTCAACGTAATCACCATCAAGTTCAATGCACCTTGCCATCTTCCCTTCCAAGCATTTAGCCCTTTGAAAAAAAATTATTCTTCCTTAGAGTCAAAATATGCGTCTACTGCTGCTTTGACCTCGTCATTTGTCAAAAATCTTTGACCTCCCAAGTGCTTTTTTAGGTTAGGGAACAGAAAAAAGTCTGACGGTGCCAGATCAGGTGAATAAGGTGGATGTGGTAACAGTTCAAAGCCACAGTTGTGAATTTCTGCCATTGATTGGACAGACGTGTGAACACGAGCGAAACTGGACTTTTCTTCTGATCATTCCTGGACGTTTTTCTTTTATTTCCTCTCGTAAACGACGTAGTAAGGTGCAGTAGTAATCAGATTTTATAGTCTGACCCCTTTCAAGATAATCAACCATAATCACACCCTTCGAGTCCCAGAAAACTGAAGCCATCACCTTACTTGGCGACAAAATCGACTTAGCCTTTTTGGGGGGTGGTGTACCAGGTCTTTTCCACTGTTTTGATTGTTGTTTTGTTTCCGGTGTACAGTAATGAACCCATGTTTTGTCCGTAGTAACAAAACGATTCAAAAAATCACATTCATCAGCTTCAAATAACTCCAAACAGTCGCATGCAATAGTCAATCGCATCCTTTTTCGCTCAACTGAAAGCAGTCGCGGAACCCACCTCGCAGACACCTTGTGGAAACCCAACACGTTGACTATTACGTTTTAAATACGTTCATAAGAGATGTCTATAATCTCAGCTATCTCTAATTTTCAATCTGCTGTCTCTCATAATTAAGTCAAGTATTTTTTTTTATTTTCGTCAGTAGTGGACGTCGAAGGCCTTCCAGAGCGGGTTTCGTCTTTCACACTCTCTCTACCACACTTCAATTCTGCTATCCATTTTTTGATGGATGAATATGAAAGAGCGGAATCCCCTAATGTAACCATATCATCATGAATGGCTTTTGATGACAGTCCCTTCTTATGGAGGTACTTAATGACGGCACGCCGCTCGATTTGCTCCATTTGCGGAAATGATGACAGATTGCTTTGTTAATAAATGTATAAAATCAAAACGAATTATCGCACACGTTTCACACTTCACACGATTAACAGGTCTGAACTGAACTAAATAATGTGAATAGATTTGATGTTTAGAACTAAATGGATCAGTGTTAGGCCGACTACTTTTCAATCCACCCTCGTACTATCATCATATTGTAAGACTTTATGTACAGTCACCAGCATAAATATATGACGGTGGGCAGTAGTGCAAAAATATCTGATTCACCATTGAGATCATAAGAATATGATGACACTTTGCCGGTAAAAATATGTGATGCTTTGTGGGCGGTGTAAATATCGTATCTCACTAATTGCTTAAATATCGGACCAGGTAGCTTAAAAATATTTGATCACTGCTAAAATCAAAATTATGTGACTGCACTTGCTGGAATATTTATCTATTAACTATGAAGGAATAAATATCGAATGATGGCAGGCATCAAAAATATGTGTAACATAAACACAAGCAAAAATATGTCGATTTGTAATTGTTCATTATCCGTGTAGGTACCGATATCTTTTTTTATTGAGATGACATTTATATTAACCTCCTTACAGGCAAAACTTTACTGACATCGTAAAAAACATTTTATCCGTCAACTATCTAGTCTGTCAAAATAAAATATATATCAATATATACAGGGTGCCCTAAAACTCAACGTAAGTCATATTGGTTAAAATGGAAAAATAGAAAAAAAAATTCAATGTTTACAAAATTACAGGCATTTAAAAAATTTTAAATCCTGTTGCCATAAATCTTTACTCTTTCCAATTTTTTTTCGTAATCTGAATAACGCTTCTTTAAATTGTTAACAAAATTTCAACACCAGCTGCTCCAACTTGGAAGAAAAGGAGACTTAAAAAAAATAACATAAAAAATTTGCCCATTTTCAATTTTAGTTTTAATTATGTTCGTGAAATTTCTTGAATAAATAATTTAAAAAATATATTATTGTACTAAAAAAAAAGACTTAATAATTGCAGAAGGCTACACTAGATATTGATATCAAGACTGCGCGATCAATCTCGTTGTTAAAACCTCTAATAAAAAGTATTTTGGCTAAGAAATATAGTTTTAAAGTAAAGAATATTTTAGGTTAAAATAAAAATCATCATTACTCAGTATCTGCAGAGTTTAATTACAATTGCAGCATGTAGGACCATTCGGTACCTAATAGGTGTATTTTCCAAGACAAGACCAGCTGGGTAAAGCTCGTTTTTGTGGAAAAATCACACAGGGTATCCTAGTGTGGGGCCAGAAGCAATGTATGTGCCTGTATGTAAATGTTATGTTATGTTAAATGTTCCTATTTATTCCTTCTATCGATATGTATTCCTTCATAGTTAATAGATAAATATTCCAGCAAGTGCAGTCACATAATTTTGATTTTAGCAGTGATCAAATATTTTTCAGCTACCTGGTCCGATATTGATGGAATTAGTGAGATACGATATTTACACCGCCCACAAATCATCACATATTTTTACCGGCAAAGTGTCATCATATTCTCATGATCTCAATGGTGAATCAGATATTTTTGCACTACTGCCCACCGTCATATATTTATGCTGGTGACTGTACAAAAAAAAAGAAACCAATGTTGATGTCCTTGCTAAAATAAAATAAGGTAATTTCAATTTTTTTATTTGTGGTACAAAATTAAGCAGTAGTTAGGTATCAACTTTACCCTCGTAAGGCCCGACCTTGAAATTAACAATTATTTTCATACTTTTTTTGGTATATTGGACCTTACGAGGTTAACTTAATTTTCAATTACCAAATTGAAAAGGTTCTGTTCCATCCTCCTCTCTATAAGTTAACCCAGTTGTTACTGAAGCTATTTTTTGCCTAGTATCACTACAATTTTTTGATATTGTTGCTTTGGATCATAAATATAAGGGAAAAATACCAAAAAAAATCTGGGTTTTCTGGAAAGCTTGGAAAATTAGGATCGTTTTAACGATCAGTAGTAATATGCTGGTAGGATATCGCCCATACAAGAACTCGTTTGGCGAATGTCTCGAATATATATGAGAAAAACACGAAAATGTTACTAATAAAACAGTTTTATTTTTATTATGAAAATTAACAATAACAAAATTAATATTAGGTACGTACTTATGCAGTGGTATGTATTGAAACATGTTTTTGGATGCAAATGGATCCCACACCTTTGACATTAAAAGTTAGTATTTTTTTTGCAAAGCGCACATCGAAGCTGAGAGTTGCCGTACACCATTAGGTGATCAATTCTGTCATAGCGAGAATTTTCCCGAAAGGGACACGGACCGCGCTTTTTACTTTTTTTATGTCTTTCTAAGATACTCCTGGCAATAGTTCCCCGAAATGTAAGATGATCGTACTCTCCTCCATTACTTTTATAAAGTTGCCATGCATTGTGAGTGGCCATGTCCAAGCAGTGGCATAATGAAAAATACCATTTCTTGCCACGGACAGATGTACGGTATAGACCTATGTTTTGGTCGGACCTATCGACACCTCCCATATTTTCATTGTAGCGTAAAACTAAAGTATAGTAAAGTGTATATCATTGTACCGTTGGAGCAAGAAAAGTAACTGCAGATACGTTGACTGTAACCGAATCTGAACTGTCTAAAGATGAAGATGTAGATGGCTCAGATTGACGATGTTCAACCAGGGCTTCTTGGGTGGTTCGACTTCTTTTTGCTAAAGGCGCACTATCCGAATCAATGCCCGAGGACATAATATGAATATATTATATTCTACCCCTGCAGGAGCTCTTAGCTGTGAACCTAGAAAAAATAAAAAATATATAACAACTAAGAGACATACGTCAGCATTTCTACAAAATATTTATATCAAACCTGGAAGATTGGTCAAAATAACATTTTCCTCATCACCTGAATTTTCATCTATGACATCAGCATTAGCGTTATCTGGTGGAATTTATTTAACTTCCTTGGAACTGAGGCTTCAACGTCTAATTGCTCCAATTCGTCAATGATTTCATTCAGAGACAATGGCTTGTTACACCTTGGTCTGGAAATACAAAATGCATCCCCATATTACTATTGATCTTTATAACGATCATGAAAGTTATCATCATATCTCATTATAAAAAGGAATACAATTATGCAATACTATGGCACAGGGTTACTTTATAGGTTATAGATTTGTCAATAACATACACTAAGTTTATTATATTTAAAGGCAAATTTATCAAAACTTACCGCTTTGAAGAGATGGCAAATGTTTATTCAACTGATACAAGTTAAAACACAAATTCACTTCAAAATAACAGTTATTTGTTTATTATGACTATGCTAAAACACTGTCAGACGATCTCTGCGACAATTGAAAAACAGCAAGTGAATGTTTTCCATTAGTTAACATTTTTAAATCGAGGGTACTTTTGATACATTATTTTGATCTTTATAACGATCGGTCGCTGTAAATGGGTTAATCAGATAATAGAATATTCTGATTCTAAATTTTAAAAAAATCACCACATACTTTTTTTTAAACAGCAAATGGCAACACAAACTCACTTGGCAGCGGACACCATCTTCATGGACTGAGTGATTTTTTGGATGTTCTTGACAGACTTGAGGCGCATGGAAATGTGCTTCAGGGTGGCCATGTTACGGCTCTGCTGCTGGCAGACCACAGGTGTAACCTGGGTGCACACACCCGGCACTATACGACCCAACATTTTCGCGGCTCTGGGGAAAAAGGTTTAACATCAGCCTAACAATGCCTACAGCTGAGTACGGGTCACATAATATCTACTCTACAAGCGGTGAAATGTGTGGTTTACTGGTAATAATAAGCTACACTTAGGCGCAGACACTTTAAAATATGTGAGATGAGATATTGGTGACTTGGCGATCGACGAACACCATTCGAGGTCAGCGAATAGTTTTAGTGACTATTTTAAGGAGTTGGAATAATGTAGCATATTTAGAATAAATGATGGGCCAAAATTAATTTCATTTGGGGGCCAAGATCTAACCGTGCAGGTTATGTCTAAGGCGAAGTTATGTAAGATTGCGATTTCCAACACAGCCACTACTGACGTTTCCGGACATAAATCACTTAAAAACTTGCACTTTCAAAAATTGTGGAGGTGGCGGAACACGTTATAAGCACTAGAATCTTGGTTTTGTTGAAATGTACTAACTTTTTGTGGTCTTTTTGGGTGAAATTCGTGGACCGATGGAAAATGTCCGGTCGGAAAAACGTCGTTTGAGGGTAGCCAGCGTTAAAAAGTTTTTTTTTTTAATTATTTTTTATTTACATTAATTTGAACGCAGCATTCTAATTTCAAAGCATGTCATTCTGAGAGTTTTTACCAAGTTATTTGTTCAGGTGGCCAAAATACTACCTACTAACTAACTAGTAACATTGAATTTCGAGTAAATCCTGTTCCCCATTTTTTGGATCATTTATTTACTTAATAAGATTTTTACATACATTATAAAAGGAGAAGCTGACTGACTGACTGACTGACTGACTGACTGACTGACATATCAACGCAGGGCCTAAACTATAAGGGTTAGAAACTAGAAATTTTGCACAGGGGTTCCTTTTGTAACGCAGGAGAGCACTCAGAAAGGATTTTTGAAAATTCATCCCCTAAGAGGGTAAAATGGGGGTTCAAAGTTAGTATGAAACCTTGCCGTTTTTTAAGTTATTCGAATGAAATTTGGTACGAAGGTTCTTCATTTAAAATTAAGAAACACGTGTTTAATATTTTTTTTAAAACCAGCCCTTAAGGGGGATAAAAGGGGGTGCAAACTTAGTATGAAACTTTGCCGTTTTTGAAGTTATTCAAATGAGATTCAATGTAAAGGTCCTTCATTAAAAGTTATGCAAAACATGCAAAATAGTTTTTGAAAATCATCCCTTAAAGGGGTAAAAGGGGTGGGGGGGGGTGCAAAGTTAGTATGAAACTTTGCCGTTTTTGAAGTTTTTCGAACGAAATTCAGAATAAAAATTCTTCATTGATGGTCATGAAACACATGTAAAATAGTTTTTCAAAAATCATCCCTTAAGGGGGTAAGAGGGGGTGCAAAGTTAGTTTGAAACTTTGCCGTTTTTGAAGTTATTCGAATGAAATGCAGAATAAAGATTCTTCATTGAAAGTCATGAGACACAATGTTAAATAGTTTTTCGAAAATCATCCCTTAAGGAGGTAATAGGGGGGTGCAAAGTTACTATGAAACTTTGCCGTTTATGAAGTTATACGAATGAAATTCAGAATAAAGGTCCTTCATTGAATGTCTTGAAACACATGTAAAATAGTTTTTCGAAAATCATCTCTTAAGTGGATAAAAGGGGGGTGCAAATTTAGTATGAAACTTTGCCGTTGTTGAAGTTATTCGAATGAAATACAGTATGAAGGTCCTTCATTGAAAGTCATGAAAGACTTGTAAAGTAGTCTTTCGAAAATCAACCCTTAAGGGGATAAGAGGGGGTGGCGAAGTTAGTATGAAAGCTCTTTCGCATGCACTAAAAGTATACCTATCTTATTTGCCAACACTTTACTCTACTAAAGCCCACGCGGACGTAGTCGCGGGCAACAGCTAGTAATATTATAAAGGCGAAAGTTTGTGAGTGTATATGTTTGTTACTTCTTCGCGTCTAAATGGCTCGAGCGATTTTAATATAATTTGGTATGGAGTTAGCTGAATTTGCACATAACTTTTTCAAACTTATGACATAGAAACATAACACGATACTTAAAATCATGCACAATTACTTTTAATACACGATTTATTTTCCCTAATAAACCGTGGGTAGCACCGCGGGGCACAGCTAGTAATATTAAAACCCGAAGGCTTGTTAGTATGGATGGGTAGATGTTTGTTACTTTTTCACGTAAAAACTACTGAATGGATTTATTGAAAGTTTAGAATAATATTGATTGTATATCAGAACAATACATAGGCCACAATCTGAAAATATATTGTTTGAATTGTCCAAAATAATTATGACGATAAGTGTCAAGTAAGTAGGAATTTTTTTACCATTTATGCGAGCTATTCTGTAGTGCGCTGCCAAAACCGCTGAGTTGCACATATTATGTTTAATGTATTCTGGAAATGTTTATCTTGAATAGTCCTACAAAAAAGCCCGCTACAGTATACAGGGCATCCCACGGCTATGCCACATGGAGGGAAAGTACCTTTAATATTGTAGATGGCACATTTTACTGAAATAAGAATAGTGTAAGCTATTATAGCCAAAATAGTGAACCATAACTACAATAAAAATTTATAATTTATTTTTCAAATGCGACCCAAAAATTATTATGTGATAATTTTAATGTCACAATGTTGGTTCGTTCTACGCTACGCTAATATAAGCTACTCGAAATACTAATTCTGCGCAGACGAAGTCGCGGGCACCAGCTAGTCTTCTCTTATATTATATAAAATTGGATTGCTGTTCGTTAGTCTCACTAAAACTCGAGAACGGCTCGACCGATTTGGCTGATTTTTACTTTATGAACGTCACAGTTGTTACTTTCAAAATTAAAAGATTATGTGGAGAAGAAACTAAGAAAGAGACTCCACATTTATTCTTTTCAAAATACAAACTTTCAAATTTAAAAATTATTACTCATGGATGTGTTGAAAGCTAGACACAATTCTTCTCTAACACCACCACTTAACACCAGACATATTGTCTTATAGGTAATCGTTGATTTTATAATAAGCTTTTTTGCACAGTGTGCCTACATATTTTTTAAACCGCGTCTGATGTAACTCTAATATATCTTGGGGAATATTGTAGTAGAACCTTATGAGCATTAACCTTAAGTATAAACTTTTGCAAGTCTAAATCGTGGAAATAACAATAAATTTTTGTTTATTTTACACTGATCTATTCAGATGCTAAGTATTTTATTAATTTCGAATGCATCTTAATTTATATTATTTTGCATATTATTTTGACGTTCCAATGAGCGCATAGGTACATAAGTAGTATGTTATTATTTTTACAGACAGAGAGAATAGTTTTGGTTCTGTTGATTTTGACGGTTACTAATTTATTCATATTTTCATGCTTGAAAATAATTTAGGACGTTACAATGTGTAATATGTAGGTATGATTATGTTGTAATCTAAACACTGAAAATTCTTTGGATTCCTAACTCCTAACAAACTGGAACGTAAAAATGACAATTGGTTGGTATTACCCGAATAAACCCGGCATACTCCGCATTTCCTACGTTTATTCATTTGTTTACGTAATCTTCATTCAGTCCGGTAATATCATATGACACTGACATTGACGTCTATGTTGATAACACGACCACAGAGTACTTTTTTTATATACGAACACGACAAAGGAATCTTGCATCAATCCCGATTTTCGTTTGTTTTTGTTAATTTTTCCTGCAACATCACAATGCCAGAACCTGAAAGGCAACCCGATACCAATACGGACATCATCAACGAACAGCCGCCTAGAGAAATAAGCCAAACGGACCACATAAACAAGAAGTTGTTAACATCCCTTTTCAAACGGATGGATGAAGGCGGTGACTCCACTTTAGCGAAAATGATGGAGTCTGACAACAAGACAGATGAGGATAAAGAGTGGGAGTAGTTTCTAATGAGAGTGTTGTGCTATAAGTTATTGTTTAAGGTTTTATAATAAACATTTGTACTCTATCCATATATTAATTGTGAGGCAACCACCTACCATTTCTAGTTTTTACTATTCCTTTCCTACTATTCTTACCTTGTATAATTGAATTTAATTTAAAATTCATCTGCTACATAGATTTTGTTTTTCTTTAGAAAGGGAAAATTTGACATTCCATTCTTTACACATCTTTCGCTTAGAATTTATAATTTACTTACAAAATTAATATGAAACGAATAAATTAATTTAAGAATTTTCGATCAGTTCGTCGGGCGTCTTTTGTTACTCCACAGTGGAAGATGAATAATACATTCGGATTATCTCGTAGCATTTTGTTCAAGTTCGTTTGTTGCTTCCCATATTGTATGACATAGTCAGTTGAAGAATTAGAGCTACTATCCGTCTCTAGCTCATACAATTTGGATAGCAATAAGTGTGAATAAGATGGAAATAGTTTAGTCTTATTTATTTGCGTGTGTTATTCGTTGGCTGTTAGTCATTAATTCTGACCACAACATGTGTTAAAGAATTAAAGGGAATGATCACTCAAATTAATTTATCTGAGTGGATCATGGATTTTTTGTGGACAAAGGGATTTAGGGTATATTTCTGCATTTAAACCATAGAGATGGTACATACTTCATACAATTAATATTAACGGCTGTATTATCTTTACAAAAAAACCCACTCTTGTGTTAACAATGATAGTTGATCTATTCTTTTTGATCTACTAGGAATCTGAGTAAATTTACTAATAAGCATTTGACACTTACGCGAAATAGGCCCAACCATTCGGCATGTGTTCTTTAGTTAGCTTATTCGATCTATTTTAGGCCATAAATTGTGCATTCCTGAAGGGTAGGTAGAGCCAGGGTTCATGTGCCCAAACAAACAAACCACTTTCACTTCATTGATATCAGATCAGTAGTATTCTTGTAGTATCCTCATGTGTCTATTTATAAGTAATGATGGAATTGTCTTTTTGGAAATAAATAAATTACTTACTTACTTACTAGTAACTGCGTCCTTGCTGGCTGGCTGGTATGAATTTCAGAAGCTTAAGCATGAGAAGATCGTCCAAGCAAGTCCTTAGCTTGCATGAGTTTGGTGCATATATGCTAAGAGATTAAATCAAGGTTTGATAATCTATAGCATGATTCAGTTAACATTAATAACATGATCTATATCATATCGGATATATATATTTTTTAATATAATTATATCTGTTATATTACAATATTCAATACTGAATATTCAGTTATAATAATATAAGATATTTTAAACCCTGGGATAAAAAAAATTACACAAATTAAACCACCTGTAACAGTAACTTGAATAATAATTTTATTATGTACTACACAAATTATAATGAGGAATGTTCTTATTTACATATTTTTTATTTTTAAACTCCAATATAGTTTATTCATCATCTGATTTATGTAATTCTGTTTATACAGCATTTTGAAACAGTTCCAACTACTCTATGTATAGTTCTTCAAGCAACAAGGTTTAATACTGAACACTGATTGTGTTTGATTTGTTAAAATTATCAACAGAACTTAAAATAGCACACTTGTCTCAAGCGTAAGCTGTAAAACATTTGCAAGGACAATACAGGTTTGCAGAGCATTCACTACATCAATGGCATCTTAAATTGATATAATTTTACAATTAGTCGTCACAAAAAAGACAAAATAATATAATCAACTTGCATTAACCTGAATAATATAGAAAAATAAATCTACCGGCTCATAATTTGTCAAAATTATACTTTCAAAAAAACATTTCTCAAAATTAAATCTGTACATAGGTAATTAATTAAATTTTTTACAATAAAAATAGTATACAATTTGAAACGGAGCATAAGACATTACTATTCATAGATGCATTCCTATTAGAAGCATTCGAAATGAACAAGTGTCGCCGACAGTTACATCTATAAATTATTATTCATAAAAGAAAACAGCGCTACAGGATAAGTGGCATGTAAGGGACTTCACACACGGCGGCTATAATATACATTACATCCCAGGATGTATACAAGACCGCTCAGTACCTTTAAGATACGAAGATGTAAAGATGTATATTATCGCCGCCGTGTGTGGAGTCCCTAATGTGTAGCCACGAGTCTCAATAGACAAATATTTGCAGTCCTAACAAAAAAAAACTAGGCCCTATAACCGAATGCTTCCAATTAGATTGAACACTAAGAGATAGACTTCAGTTTCCTTTTAAATAAAATTGTACAATGAAACATTGCGGACTATTGCTTGCTCACAATCACGCTGACGTGATCACATGCGAGTTGGTACGGTCTCTCGCCGTATCGTATTACCTGAAAAAATATTAAGCACATTTGATAAATATGCAGAAAATTCATTGAAAAGGAAAAATGTTTATTTCTAAAACAAAATAGAAGAACAATGTTTTTTTTTCATATTAACTCAATAAAAAGTAACATAATATATTGTAGGTTTATTGGCCCTGAAGATTGTACTGTAACATATATTTGTAGGTTTTGGTGTTATCTACAATATATGTATGTTACTACTTTTTATTGAGTTAATATGAAAAAAAAATGCGCCAAAGAAATAGGCTATTTGACCGATTTCTGAAAGCCATCTCATATGGTTTGTTGATGTTCATGGAGTCCTCAGAAAGTGGTCATTTTAAATTATTTTGTGTATTTATTCTAAAACAGGCAAACGAAAAATCACTTTTGAAATAAACCGCCAAAACGCTATCTGGGCAATATGGCGTCGCACAGGAATTATGACGTCACTTCCCGGTAAACCAACCAATGAACGTAAGAACGTATGAATGACAGACGCCATTTCTACTGGCATGTGACGTCATCATAGAATCGGCCAATCCAGGCCGTTTTAGATACAATGGCGGCAGATACAAATTATCAATTTTATCTTGTGTTTTTTTACAAATCATAATTGTTTTTTTTTTCAGTCAAAATGCCTGAAAGCTGCTTTTAGACACATAATATGCGGATACGTATAAATAATACTGTTTTTCTCACACTGTCAAATAGCCTATTATGCAACTCTGATAATCACCCCAAAACATCCCATCCTCTCAAAACTTTTCAGCCGCCCCTCGTAATCCCCTCGTGAGCCCCAAGATACAATTTAATTTAGTTTGGGGTTCAGAGTTACTTTATATATTGTTAAGTTTGTACTGCTCAATAAAACTATTTTGATTTGATTTTGAATCAAGCCGCACTCACCTAATGCAAATACTCATGCGGCCCGCACCTAGTTCGACTTATCGACCATATCGATGTTGAGCTTGTAGAACACGTACGGGTAGTACTCGGACGAGCCGAATCCCAGGCCGGCCAACTCGGCGTTCTGTGGACGGAGATTGTCGTTAGAGCCAATAAAAAAAACCCTAAAGCTGGTTTTAGAGTCACGCTGACCACGCGCTGACCGTCAGTGCTGATAGACAAAATATATGGCTGGTCAGCGCTGAACGGTCGGCGTTTTTCTAAAACGCTCCTTAGGACGTAGTACATAATTGGCCTGTCAGCGCAGTGTCTGCGTGACTCTAAAACCGGCATAAAAGTGATATACATTTACATACAGTCATACATTGCTTCTGGCGCCACACTAGGATACCCTGTGTCGTGGAAACCAGAAATAGCGACATCACAAACATGTAAACATCCAAGACCTGGGACCAAGACCTCCATAAACTCATTTTTGGTCTGGTGACTACGCCATGTCTCCCACTTCTGACCTCTTCTTCAAGGACTCTTGAAGTTAAAATGGCGATTGTGACACAAGAGGGTACTCACAGTAGCACTAGAACCGTGCTACCGTGCGGTGTCTGGAGGATGGAGGATGTCTGAAGTTAAAAGGGTGACTATGATACAAGGGGAGACTCATATTAACGCTGGAACCGTGCGACTACGCCATGTCTCCCACTTCTGATTTTTTTCTTCAAGGAATCTTAAGTTAAAAGGGCAATTGTGACGAAAGGGGGGACTCACTTTGGCGCTATAACCGTGCTACCGCGCGGTGACTGAAGGATGGAGGATGTCTGAAGTTAAAAGGGTGACTATGATAAAAGGGGAGACTCATACTCGTATTAACGCTGGAACCGTGCGACTACGCCATGTCTCCCACTTCTGATTTTTTTCTTCAAGGAATCTTAAGTTAAAAGGGCAATTGTGACAAAAGGGGGGACTCACTGTGGCGCTATAACTGTGCTACCGCGCGGTGACTGAAGGATGGAGGATGTCTGAAGTTAAAAGGATGATTGTGATAAAATCAAAATCAAAATCAAGAATTTATTTCAACGTAAAGAATTTACATTCTGCTTGTTGAATGTCAATGTACATACAGTTATGTAATGTTAGCCGCTGCCTTGGGGCCGTCTGTAGTGGAGAAAAAGGCAGCGAAAAAAAGTCCACTCTGACCATCTTTTCTCAAATCACCTTAAAGCTAATACAAATAAAACATACAAAATAATATCTTGGATGCGTTGAACACTAGACACATTTATCCTCTGATTTAATTTAATATTAAACTACTATTTAATGCCATACGTCCTTGTCTTCTAAATAATCGTTGATTTTATAATAAGCTTTTTTGCAAAGAGTGTGCTTAACACAATTCTTAAATCGCGTTGGGGGTAACTCTAATATATCTTGGGGTATCTTGTTGTAGAACCTTATACAGTGCCCCATAAAGGAAGTATTAACTTTTGCAAGTCTAAATCGTGGAAATGACTATTTATGTTTATTCCTAGTATTAACGTTATGATGGCTACCAAGAGTTTCGAAGTCCTTAATATTTTTCCGAACGTACATAACATTTTCATAAATGTATTGGCTTGCAACTGTTAAGATGTTAGTTTCTTTGAAAAAATCTCTTAGCGAGTCCCTACTACCTAGCTTGTAAATAAATCGGATCGCTCTCTTCTGCAAGATGAAGATAGTCTCAATGTCTGCTGCCCTGCCCCATAGTATTATACCATAGGACATAATACTATGGAAGTAACTAAAATAAACAAGCCTAGCAGTTGCAACGTCAGTAAGTTCTCGAATTCTTTTCACGGCATATGCTGCGGAGCTTAGTCTATGTGCCAATTTTATAATATGTGGACCCCATTGTAGTTTGGCATCAATTGTGATGCCCAAAAATACAGTATCTTCAACAATTCTAGTTTATCATTTTCAATAACAATGTTGTTTTCAACTATGTTACGTTAGGTAGGGTAAATTTCATACATTTTGTCTTTTTTGAATTTAACAATATATTATTTACTGTAAACCAATCTAGAACGTGCGAGAGAGCATTATTTGCTTCGTCAAGATTATTTTCCTGTCTCCTTATTTTAAAAACAAGTGACGTGTCATCAGCATATAGCACTATCTCGCACATTTTTTGTACCAAAAACGGTAAATCATTTACAAAGACTAGGAAAAGGAACGGCCCTAAGATAGATCCCTGCGGGACTCCCATTTTTACAAGTGAGCCTGACGATTTAATACGATTTATTTCTGCTTTTTGAACCCTTCCTTCTAAATATGATTTTAAAAGATCTAGACTTAATTTTTTTATTCCATAGTGTTTTAACTTTGAGAGTAATGTTTTGTGGTCTACACAACCGAATGCCTTTGACAGATCACAAAATACTCCTATCGCATCATTATGATCCTCCCACGCACTGAAAATATGTTTAACTAACATGACCCCAGCGTCTGTTGTATTCCGCCCTTTACTGAAACCGAACTGCTGACTATGGAGGAGTTCGTAATTATTGAAATTAATAAGTAATTGATCTAAGATAATTCTTTCAAATATTTTACTTAATACTGGTAGGACTGAAACGGGTCTAAAGTTTGTTGGATCTTGTTTATCACCGCTTTTAAATAAGGGTACTAACCTACTATATTTCATGAGGTCTGGAAATACTCCTTCATCTACGCATTTATTGAAAATCTGTGCTAACGGCAAAGCTAGGCTATTTATCACTGAACTAACTATTGTTACTGACATACCCCATAAGTCCTCGGTTTTTTTAAGATTTAATAATTTAAAATTCTTAACAATGTCATGGGGCTCAATGTAATTAAACGTAAAATCGTGTTCGCATGCGGGGACATTGTCCCTTAATAATGTCGCCGCACGATCAGGTGACGAGTCTAACGGAGCTGTAGTTATGATTGGGACATTAGTGAAGAACTGTTCGAAAGCTGCAGCGATACCTTCATTTGATGTTATTATTTTGTCATCAATCTTAAGTGAAATATCTCGGTCTCCTAACTTTGCTTTACCCGTTTCTCTATTTATTATGGTCCAAATTGTTTTTACTTTATTCGGTGATTGTAGGATTTTACCTTTTATATGATCGCATTTAGCTTTATGGCAGACAGCCTTAAATAATTTTGAATATTTTTTTACGTACTGTATGAAGTTGGCGTCATATGTATAAGTCTTTTTGTCATATAATTCATAAAGTGTGTCTCTGCTCTTTCGAATACCTGACGTAGCCCATTCACTGAATCCTACTCTATTGTCCTTGCTTTTTAGATGACGCAATTTAAAAATCTTTTTAAAACTACCCGACACCACTTCGAATAACTCTTTGTAATGATCATTAGCATTTTCATAATTTTCTTTAGTCCTTATACTACTTTCTGGGTCAGATTTAAATGAAACTAATTTTTTACTTGTTACGGGCCGGCAGAGGATAACAGGTTCGGCCTTTTTTGTATCTATTTCAAAATGCACAACTTGACCGCTGTGGTCTGACTTTAGACAATTTACTGTAGAATAATCTGAAAAATCGCAATCGCAGTAAATATTATCTAGGCAGGTGGCAGTAGTTTCAGTTATCCTGGAAGGCTCCAAAAAAATATTTGCTAGATTAAACGACTTGAAAATAATTGTCAATTTTGTATTTAAAGCGGTGTCTGCCATCAAGTCAATGTTGAAGTCACCACAGACTATGACTTTCTTATTGCTGCTAGTAGCTACCTTTAAAACATCCTCTAATATGGTTTCAAATAAACTGTAATCACTGGTAGGGGGCCTGTACAAGGCTACTACAATGTGTCCAGACAGTTCAACACACGATATTTCAATTACTTTTTCAACGGAAAGTCTGCAAATATCATTGCGTTCTTTAAATTTCAAATTATTTTTTGCTAGTATCAAGGACCATGCCTTGCAGAATTTCTATTAAAGCAACTGGCTATTTGATAATTATTCACAGAAAAATTCATTTGAGTCCCTAGTAGCCAGTGCTCTGTGACACAAAGTATATCCACTCTGTGTTGTTCTAAAAACAACTCTAGTTCTAATAATTTTCCAGAAAAGCCACCCTGTATAATCTGATTAGCTAAAATATTTTTTTTTAAGGAGGGATACAAGGGGAGACTCAAATTAATGGTGGAACCGTGCGACTACGCCATGTCTCCCACTTCTGACCTTTTCTTCAAGGACTTTTGAAGTTAAAATGGCGATTGTGACACAAGAGGGGGCTCACAGTGCGCTAGAACCGTGCTACCGCGCGGTGACTGAAGGACGGAGGATATCTGAAGTTAAAAGGATGATTGTGATACAAGGGAGACAGCATTAATGCCGGAACCGTGCGACTACGCCGCGTCTCCCACTTCTGATCTTTTCTTCAAGAACTCTTGAAGTTATAAGGGCAACTGTGACACAAATCGTAGCGCTATAACCGTGTTACCATGTGGTGACTAAAGGATGGAGAATGTCTGAAGGTAAAAGGGCAAAAATGACACCAGGGGGGACTCACATCAGCGCTGGATCCGTGCGTTTGCGCTGAATGGTCCAGGTGGGCGTACAACTGCTGCAATTGCTCCCGCAGTTTCTTCATGCTTTTGCGCGACGGGGCGAGAACCGCGGCTTGGAAGTTCACGGGGAGACCGTATCTGTGGAGTAACATCAGGTTAGAAGGCTAAGGCTGGAATTATATGCGTCCGCGCGACCGAGCGGCCCGGCCGCTACACCACGAAATTACAAGCAATTGTGTGTAACGATTTATTTAAATAGCGGCGCGGTCGCGCCTTCGGGCGGCGTGGTCGCGCGGCCCGGCCGCTCGGACGAGTTTCAACGTGTTCACTTGTATCGGTGCATTTGAAGCGAACGGGACGCTCTTTTGTTGTTTGTGAGAACGTGTGGAGAGCGGAGACGCTTGGGCCGCTTCATATAAATCAAAAAGCGACTTGGCCGCGGTCGTTGGAATCTGCGGCCAAACCGCTCGGTCGCGCGGACGCATAAATTCAAGCCTAAAGTCTATTTTTTTAATTCAATACAAAAAAAATACTGTAAATACTGTTGACATCTCAACACAATCCAAAGGGTGTCAATGTCTGAGTGTTTCTAGTGCGTAAAAACCAAATAAGCCCATTATACTTCCAAGTTAAAATTGTGTGTGCTACGTAGGTGTTTTTTTAGACGTTGCTCTTATGAGTAATCATATTATTTAGGTAAGGAGATTATTTATATAGCGTCCAGTGGTACCTCCAGTGATCCTAGATGCATGTCCGGACGTCACTCGGACGTTAGATAGATAAAAAGTTTATTTGCCATACCAATAACACACAAAAAATATGACACAAATACTACACAGCTACAATATGCTTACAACAAAAACCAAGACTAAAGGGAACAATTGGAACATCCTTATTATACTACGAGACAAAAAAAGTAAAAAAAAAGTTACAAAACACTGGCGTTTACAAAAATAAAAATCGTCATTCAGAAAGAGCGCAATTCAAAAAGCCGCCGTTCACAAAACACACACAATTCCCTAAAACACTCCCTAAAAGTTGATTAGATTTGGGCAAAGGCTTTTACTACATTGAATGAATTGTTAACTACAGGTCAGTTATCTAAAGCTGGCACGTTCACAGTACTCACACTTATGCAATTTCACTATACAGTATGTTTAATAAATGATTTTGATTCAAAATGCGACTCTAGTTTAAGTGTAGACTAGAGTTAGGTTTTATTAAGATGGGTGCGTTGTAGATAAATAAATACAAATATATGTGTTACTTGTTATAATATATTTTTAGCAAATTCGAGCGAAAAGTATTAAAAATAAGGTGGAATCAATGGTCACACAATAGTTTTAATTTTCAATAAATTTTCACATGAACCAAAATTAATTTCACCTAAGAAAATCTTTACCAAAACAGAAAATAATTATCCCAGAAATCCTCAAACAATTTAATTATGTCACAAAGGGTCACGGTCGCTCAGTGGTCAGTTACTGGATGAATGAGCCGTTTTCAGATGAACTAAAAATTTTGTTTGTCCTTTCGGAGTTATATTGTATTGGAAAAAAAACTAACATTTGGCTGTTGGCGGCATAGTAACTTTTGTTCAGCTCGCTGAGACCTATTTTATGATGTATCACACATGACTATTGGGCTGAGGTCAAAAATTGCATTCCCTTGACAGTCGTTAGATTTTTTTTTAGTTCTTCTGAAAACTGCTCATTACCCTACATTTTTTTCTGTACCAGTAGCAGTTGTCTGAAGTCCAATCACAATCAAATGCAAGAGCCAAAAGAAAAGAGTAAAGACCACAGAATAAACTGGCAATTCCCATTAGAAAAACAAAAACGCTGTCTTAAAAATGCCATTTAATGACTAATGAGTAGTTTTCAGAAGAAAAACAAAAACGAATGGCTGTCAAAGGAATGCAGTTTTGGACCTCTGCCAAATAGCCATGTGTGATACATCATCGAATAGGTATCAGCGAGCTGAATAAAAGTTACTATGACGCCAGCAGCCAAATGATTGTCCTTTCGGAGTTATATTGTATTGAAAATGTTAGTTTTTTTCAATACAATATACCTAACTGACACCTTGACAGCCATTCGTTTTTTTTAGTTCTTCTGAAAACGGCTCATTTGGAACTACTTTACTTAGCTGTCAGAAAAATCCCTCATTGAAACGCACATACGGTTGAATACCAAAAAGATCACGCCGTATATATAAACAGTAGTAAAAGTAAAACTATAACTGTCCCCTTCACACTCATAAGCTAGACCGCGCGCAAGAGAGACGGGCAGACTTTTCATGATGCGCATGCAGTACACGTCACGCCGCGCGCTATTCACAGACACTACACAAGCGCAACGTGTAAATGTGTTGAACGTGCCAGCTTTACTTAACTGACCTATACATTGAATGAAATCTTAAGTTAGTCTATAGTCTGTCATTCTACAGTCTATCTAATTACAGTGCCACCATCTTATCTGTTCAGTTGATAGCGGCGCTAGTGGAGAATTTAGTAGTAACATTTAAGAAATTTACCTAGAAAAATGAGAATATTTTAACCTGTCTTTCAATTTTAATGAAAATATATCCATAAATCTTAGTAATTGAATAAACAATGCAAAAAATGGGGAACAGGGTTTACAATTAATTCGTTAGTTACAATTTTGCCCACCTGAACAGATAACTTGGTGGCGCTGTATTAGGCTATTGAAATACAATATAGGTATGTAAAACAACCATAGACACGGCAATTAATTTAAAAAAACATAACATAACATTTACATACAGGCACATATATCGCTTCTGGCCCCACACTAGGATACCCTGTGTCGTGGGAACTAGAAACAGCGGCGTCACAAACATGTAAACATCCAAGAACGGAGTTTTTTTTCTCCCCAGCCGGGGATCGAACCCGGGACCCTCGCATGGTATGCAGATGCGCTAACCACTACGCCACAGAGGTCGTCAAGTCTTATCTTTTTGCACTGTAACTGTTTTCTGGCATCCATGAAATAAAGAAAGGTAAATGGAAAGAAAGCCGAAAGATGGAAGGGAAGAAAGAAAGAAAGAAAAACACGTTACTCTCACCTTAGCACCGACTCAACGAACACTCGCAGAGCCTTCACATGTATCCACGCGCAGAAACACTCGCTGAAGTTAACCTTCAGCCATCGCACTAGCGGACCCTGTCGAAGGGAAGGACCAGAGTTACATACAAATTCAATATCGACGGTTAAAAGGTAATAGGGCATAAGCGACATTTTGGCCCAAAATGACTTTTGAATGCCATCTTACTTAAAAAAAAATTCTGCGTCGAATGCGCTTACTCCCGCGGCTCTACGATACAAAAAAGTCATCGTAGAGCCGCGGGAGTAAGCGCATTCGACGCAGATTTTTTTTTTAAGTAAGATGGCATTCAAAAGTCATTTTGGGCCAAAATGTCGCTTATGCCCTATTACCTTTTAACCGTCGATATACAGTCCAATGGTCTCAGATTGGGTGTTTTTCGTTGTTTGTAATGTCATTGTCTGGTTACTACAGTCTGTAAAATATAGCTTGAGCTCCACGACAGCTGCCACACTGACAGGACTAGGTTACGATATTGCTTACAGTCTGCTTTTTCATTCAATGCAAAAAAAATATTGTCACGTTGACATCTCCATACAATTCTTAGGCTGTCAATGTCTGAATGTTGCTAGTACGTAAAAACCAAATAACCCTATTTTACTTCCAAGTTAAATTGTGTATGCTAAGCAGATGTTTTTTTTAGACTTTGCTCTTACGAGAAATTCATTTTTAATGTCTTTGATGTGATAAGGATTTTGGTCACATGAGTCTTCTATTCACGGTAAAAAAAAATTACCGAGTTAACCTATAGCTCTTATAGCGGTAACACCGCGTAATTTTTTTGCATCGATTTAAAAAACGGACTATAGACATCTAATAGTGTGCAGAAAGTACGGAGTTTTCACACTACAAATATACAGAATATATAATCCGAAAAAATTCAAAACTTCATGGACGCAAATGTCCATGACAGCTGTCGCGGAGCTCAAGCTATATTTTATAGACTATAATTGAATAAAAAAGAAAAGATCCCGACGAATTGAGAAGGGGGAGTCCTTTTTTTCAATAGGTTAAAAAGTTTTTGAGCGATTTTTCAGGTATTCTGAGCTACACTGTTATGGAGCTCCAATGACTACGCAGTTATCAGGATAAGCAGTCCTTGGGCTACACTGTTATGGAACTCCGCGGTCAATGGGCTACGCCTTTATGGAGCTCCGCATTCATGGAGCTCCACAGTCATCGTGCTACGCTGTCATTGGGCTACGCTGTCATCGGGCTACGCTGTCCTTGGGCTACGCTGTTATTGAGCTCCACAGTCATCGTGCTACGCTGTCATTGGGCTACGCTGTCATCGGGCTACGCTGTCCTTGGGCTACGCTGTTATTGAGCTCCACAGTCATCGTGCTACGCCGTCATTGGGCTACGCTGTCATCGGGCTACGCTGTCCTTGGGCTACGCTGTTATTGAGCTCCACAGTCATTGGGCTACTTACGAACTGCTTCTTCTTGTCGGTGAGCAGTTTGGTGATCTCGTTCTTGCCGGCGGCTAAGTCCTGCTCGTTGTACGAGAAGTCGCGCACTATGAACTTGCGTTCGCGCGCGTGAAGCTTGAACTCGTCGATCACCTGAGTGCAGAACGAAACAGTTGTTTTAGAAGAAAAGAAGAAGAAGAAAATTCATTTATTTGACGACACAATACTCAAAACAAAAAAAAAGAAAATTTATCACTCACTATCAATACAAGATGCCTACATTTTTAACAAATTAACACAGAAAGGTTACAAAAAGTGGGTAAAAAATAAATAAACTATAAAACATGAAAACAATAATAATAGTTTATTAGTATTGAGTTATAGTTTTTAAGTATTGAGCCCCCAAAATGGGCCCGACTCAGCATAATGTTGCAACAGAGTGGTCCGTTTTACGGGCAATGGGTCTTGGATGTTTGCATGTTTGTGATGTCGTTGTTTCTGGTTTCCGCGACGCGGGGTGTCCTGGTGTGGGGCCGGAAGAAATGTATGTGCTTGTTTGTTTAAAAAAAAAATAATTCATTTTATCCAATTACCCACAGACATTTCACTGTAATAAGCTTGTACATAATGATTATGACAATAAAGTTTATGTTATGCTATGTTAATTAATTAGATTATCTTCTATATAAAAATCTCAATGAATGGCTAACGAATCAAGGGAAAGTGATTTGTCAGGATCGTGGCAGGTGGCAGGCCCTGGTCTCTGCCTACCCCTCTGGGATACACGCGTGAGATTATGTATGTATGTATAAAAATCTCGTGTAGTGTGTGTTACTGCATTTCGGAGACCATCGACCTTTTTAATTGTAAATCTGAATGAATTTACAAAAACTGCACTCTTTTTTTTATGTTACAATGCAAATCTTCGTAGAGTAATTTTTTTATGATTGACATTGATTTGTGCCTCTGCATACCCCCTCGGGGATAACGGGCGTGAGTTTATTTATTTTATTTTTACATTTAATGTTTTAATGAAGTGTATGAATTAATAATATTTTTATGGTTTTAGGTATTTTTATTTTTATTGACATTGTGTGATGTGATTATTTAATATTTGTAAATTTTATTGATTTACTTATAATGTAGTTGGTAATTTTATTAATTTATAATTTAATTTAAACAGTTTGTATTTTTGAACTGCACTATCGCAATAGGCCACCCTGTAATGATAGATTTACAACTATGTGAAATAAATAAATAAATTATTGAGCTCCTTCAAAACGGCTCCATCGTTTCATCGGACGACCTCTGTGGCGTAGCGGTTAGCGCATCTGCCTACCATGCGAGAGGTCCCGGGTTCGAATCCCGGCTGGGGACAAAAAAAAAAGAAACCCGGGTCTTGGATGTTTACATGTTTGCGACGTCGCTGTTTCTGGTTCCCACGACACAGGGTATCCTAGTGTGGGGCCAGAAGCAATGTATGTGCCTGTATGTATATGTGTTATAAAAGGTTTTTTCATTATTTATTTTTGTGTATATTTGGTAGGTCTTACAATAGATCGTGAACAAGCTTACTGGATGCGGCCACACACTTGTGCAAATGTTTATTTTTTATTTATTTTATTTTATTTTATTTTATTGATTAGGACCACCAACAAGATATACACCAATACATTCACAATAGACAATAGACTAACAAATAAGGTAAGTGTTACCTCACTTACAGGCAGCCACAACATGCACCTATAGTACTAAGTTGCTCGAGGACTTACAATTACGTTTTACAATTTCTTAATTAAACTAAATTTTTCATTGTTTCAATTGTTCACTCTCATGTTTACATTATGGATTAAGCAGATTTATTAATTGACTCCTGGCTGCATGACTCACCTTCTTGAACAGAGTGACGGTGTAGAGACCGTAGTCGTTGTCCGAATGGATCAACTGGGTGGAGCGAGGCACAATCATGTCTGTTATCTTCTCGTAGTTGGCGTTCCAGTCGTTGAAAGCGGATCTGCGAGAAAATATGTAGAATAGAATAGAATAGGATAGAATATTCTTTATTGTATGTACACCAGGAATTACACGTAGGTATATAACGTATATAATAACACGTATAACGTTGACGGAATTGTACAACGGAACGGAACGTACGGAATTGTAATAAATGTAAATGTAAAAAAAAAAGTATTTAAAAAATTTAGAGCAGATTAGTACGTAGTAGAAAAAAATACATTAAAAAGCATACAATATTTAGAGTTCGTAGCGTCGCGGTATGTAGCTGAGCCAGATAGCACGAGTTCCATTGTTTATCTTATTTATATGCAATAAGTTCATTATTTCAGCGATGTTTACATGTTGGCATTCAACAAACAGAATGTAAATTCTTTACGATGAAATACATCTCTGATTTCAGAGTGTCATTCAAAGAGCCTACTCACTTGGGCACGATGACCAGAAGGGTAGTGAGGTATTCACTGTCCAGGATAAAGTGCTCCTTCTTCACCAGATCGGCCAAGTTGCGCGTCAGAAGACTGCCGCTGTAAGAAAAAAAACAGGAAAAGCTCTTAGATTCTGACCTTGAAAATTAACATAACATTCACATACAGGCACATATATTGCTTCTGGCCTCACACTAGGATACCCTGTGTCGTGGGAACCAGAAGCAGCGACGTCGCAAACATGTAAACATCCAAGACCTGGGTTTTTTTTTTCTCCCCAGCCGGGTAAGCAGATGCGCCGGTACGCCACAGAGGTCGTCAGTGACGTGACGTTACAAACATGTAAACAGTGACGTTACAAACATGTAAACATTGACGTTACAAACATGTAAACAGTGACGTTACAAACATGTAAACAGTGACGTTACAAACATGTAAACAGCCAAGACTTGAGTAAGAAATTACTTTGACGATCTCTATAACGCATCTGCCTACCATACGAGAGGTTCGAAAACCTGGAGGGAAAAAAGCCAGGTCTTGGATGTTTACATGTTTGTGATGTCGCTGTTTCTGGTGCCTAAGACACAGGGTATCCTAGTGTGGGGCTGGCCCCACATTAGTACTTACAACCCTAGCCCCCATTTACATACAGCCACATACATTGCTTCTGGAAGCTGGAAGCAATGTATGCGACTGCGGCTGTATGGAAATGTTTGATGTTAAATTTTTATTTAATTTTTTTTTTGGGAAAACATACAATTGTACAATAAGTGGTTACAACAGCATTAAGTAAAGAAAGTATATTAAGTTAAAAAAAAACCAATTACAACTTCCACACACAATGTCCTAGTCCCAAACTAGGATACCCTGTGCTTTGACGACCTCTGTGGCGTAGCGGTTAGCGCATCTGCTTATCATGCGAGCGGTCCCGGGTTCGATCCCCGGCTGGGGAGAAAAAAAAACTCCAGGTCTTGGATGTTTACATCTTTGTGACGTCGCTGTTTCTGGTTCCCACGACACAGGGTATCCTAGTGTGGGGCCAGAAGCAATGTATATATAAAAAAAAAAACTAGGCAAGGATAATGCAAACATGTAAATACACCTACCCACTAGTCTTACAAGCCTCCACCAATCCAGACTTGGCACCCGTGGTGGAGTATGGCCTATACCTTCCTCGGGGAAGAGACCCGTGCCCCTCGGTAGGTACATAATGGGTTGATGATGAAAAACACCCTGACTGACAAGACTAATTTGTACAAATGTTCGGTGCCACCCAGTGGGGATCGATCGACATCTGTATGTCCATGTTTTATTGTTTAGGTATATTTCATTTTGTAATGAGAGCTTTTCAAAACGTCATTTAAAAAAATACAGTACCGCAAGTCACCGATAGATGGTGCTGACGTCACATAATATGTTAAAATTGACATGACATCGCTGCACCTTCTCTGTGGTTTCTGTTCTATGTTTTTACAAAAATGCACAAAGCATGGGCTATGCGCTAACCATGAGTAAAGACACAATTCACGTACGTATGAAATGAAAAACGTAAAAATACTTCAATAACTTTCAAGTTTCAACAGTTTCGAAACGAACAAAGTCTAGTTTAGGTCACTACAAACAGATGTTTAGATTATCACAGATTAATAACGATGTACAACATTTAAACGTATGGTGACATTTTGTTCTCCTTGCAGCGCCATCTAGTTTTTTTAATGAGATCAACTGACAGCTGTCATTGAAAAGCCCTCATTGCACGACACGGGGCCTCAATTCTGTTAAAGTCCATTTTTTAATTCCAGTCAGTAAAATGACATTTGCGATGTGACCAGGTTTTGGTAGAAAAATAATAGGGATGTACACAATCGACATAAAATAAAGACTAAGGTTGTATCACTTCTTTCTTTCGTAGAATTCGCTCCCAAAGTCGTGTTAGATGAATAAAAATTATCAATGAGCCGTTTTCAGAAGAACTAAAAAAAATAAAATATTACGGCTGTCAAAGGAATGCAATTTTGGACCTCAGCCCAATATCATAAAATAGGTCTCAGCGAGCTGATCAAAAGTTACTATGACGCCAACAGCCAAATTTTTGTCCTTTCGGAGTTATATTGTATTGAAAAAAAACTAAAATTTTCATTAAAATATCTAACTCTCAAAATAATGTCTATTAAAAAGAAAAAAATCAACCACGAAGTTTTTATGATTCATGCAAATATTTTTACAAAGAACCTACTATAATTTGTTTCAATAACAGATTTAATGATTTGATTCAATTGAGTTAGGTTTGGTTCCATTTTCATTTCATATCAATAAAAAAAATTACTGAAGACTTGGCTGTATGGGATAGTTCCCTTTGCCTACCCAGAATTGGTGAAGAAAAAAAAATCTCTTTTACGGTTGGCGCCATTTTCCAAAAATTTTCTTTATTAAATTGTTTCATTTTTTTCGCAACTGTATTAAAAATAGTTGTTCAGAACACGTGCGGAACCGTCATTGCGACTTGTTCCGACTGTGAACCCTCGCCTTCGGCTGCGCCTCGGCTCGGGTAGACATTTGTCGGAACTCGTTGCAATGACAGGCTTTCCGCACTTGTAATTAAATATACTATTTTTTTTAGTTCTTCTGAAAACGGCTCATTACTAGTATGTTGTGGTCATAATAATATGCATGAAAAATAAACACCTCTCGAACTTGACGATTTGTTACCGCCATGTTCGATGATTAACATTTCTGACGGCATAAATCCCAATCTCGGCATAACGCTAATCCAGGCGCAAGGTGCTAATCTTGGTACTAAACTAATTCAGAGTACAACTGCAATGAGGGCTTTTCAAAGCGTCAAAAAAAAAAGTACCGCAAATTACCGATAGATGGTGCTGATGTCATGACATCACTGTACCTTATCTGTGGTTCCTGTCCTATGTTTTTAGAAAAATGCACAATGCATGGGCTAGTCATGAGCAAAGACAATAATTCACGTACGTATGTAATAAATAAAGTAAAAATACTTCGATAACTTTCAAGTTTCAACAGTTTCGAAACAAAGTCTTTTTTTTTAATATAAGGTTTAACGGCCCAGCAAAGGTAGTATGAGGACGTTGTCGCGCGCGACTCGCGTCCTCATACTACCTTTGCTGGATCGAAACAAAGTCTAGTTTAGATCACAGACTACAAAGAGATGTTTAGACTATCACAGATTAATAATCATAAACCAAATAACCCCATTTTACTTCCAAGTAAAAATTGTTTATGTTACGTAGGTGATTTTTTTTTTAGACTTAAACTTGTAAAATAAATAAATGTATGCGATTCAGTTAGTTCTATCTCGTCAGAGTCAGAATAAAATTCTAAAACCCAAAACTTGTTTTTCATTTACAATATGTTTTTATTATTTAATTACATAATCACCAGGTTGAAATCCTGTGACAAAGAAATAAGAATACGTAAAAAGATTTACTTAAAATTAAAAATCTGGTGGTCACTCTGTTCCTTTTTTCCTCTGTGCTAATATTTAATTTGTTGATTCAATTCAAAAAGAAAATTGATTATAACGTTAAATTGACAGACTGAAAACATCACTATTTTAACTGGCAGCCCTTTTCCAATTCTAAATGTCATTTTACTGACTGGAATTAAAAAACGGACCTTAGTGCATTATATTTCGATGACAGACACATGGTCGGGTCACGTGACGTTTTTTTTTTCGTACCATTGACGCCTAGGTCGCTTGATTTGAGTGCGCGCGTAGACTTGAAGAAGCAGTGAAACTAAATCTCCATGATCATGCAGTTGTCACTGTACTATAATCATCATCATCATCATCATCATCATCATCAACCCATTATGTCCTCACCAAGGGGCACGGGTCTCTTCCCTGAGGAAGGTATAGGCCATACTCCACCACGGGGGCCAAGTCCGGATTGGTGGAGGTTTGTAAGACTAGTGGCTGGTCTTACTGTCAGAAGTTTTCAAGCCGCCCTAAGGCCTCTGACTTGGCTTAACGACTGCCATCTATCGACGGCAGCCGGCACCAACTGCTTAACGTGCCTTGCGAAGCACGGAACCGCTCGGAAAAATGCCACTTGCGTTAGTCATACACGGTGACCCATCCATAGACTGAACGCGCCGTATGTTGCTTAACATTAGTGATCGTTTAAGATCACTCAGGCAGCCCAGGCTACGAGCGATTTACTATAATGCATTAACATAATCTAGGGCCGGGATTCGAACACACGACGTCTGGGCACTCACGTCTGTTTCTTCTCCAAGTTCTGAAGGTTGCCCTTGAGTGCGTTGTAGGCCTGCGATTTCACCTTCAAGTCCGCGTCTATCTGGCCCACCTGAAGAGAAATACAAGATAACATATTTAGTTTTATGTCTAATCAAATCAAATAATTTATTTCCAAAAAGCTTAGGTACTAATGACATGAAACGACTTAACTTAGTACGGTAGGTAGGAAAAATATTGCCACTAATGCCCGGTCCCAATAACCTATCTACAGATAGCGGTCAACGCGAGTGATAGGCCACTCAATAGAAAAGAAAAACGGAACGCGTAAATATCGCGTTGACAGCTAACTGTCAGTTAGTTGACTTGGCCCTGGTGGTGGAGTATGGTAGGCCATAGGTATAAGGCATAGGTACCTTCCTCAGGGAAGAGACTCGTGCCCCTCGCTGGGGACGTAATGGACTGAATAATTTGCATTAAATAAATCTATCTATCTAAATAGCCCATGAAAGACGCCCACTGTTGGGCGTAGGCCTCCTTACCGTCACGCCAACCTCCCCACTCCTCTGCTAATTCGTCCATTGTCTTCCTGCTGCCTAACACTTCGGGTAGGAGGACCAACCCACCGAACAACAACCAGTAACGTTCTCGGCCGATTATTTTTTTACATACAGGCACATGCATTGCTTCTGGCCCCACACTAGGACACCCTGTGTCGTGGGAAGCAGAAACAGTGACATCACAAACATGTAAACATCCAAGATCTGGGTTTTTTTTGTCCCAAGCCGGTGTTCGAACCGGACATCTCGCATGATAGGCAGATGCGCTAACCGCTGCGCCACAGAGGTCATCGTATTTGGTGACGTTATAGAGACCTATTACAAGGTAACGAGTATTTTCACTGACGATTTACAGACATGTTTGCTGATGAACTGACCTCTTCGCTGATAAACCTGTTTGCTGGCGTTGGACTGGCTAATTTACTGGTTATTAACTTATTAGTTTGCTGATAAACCAACCTCTTTCCTAGCAACAAACTGGTTAGTTTGCTGATGAACTCACCTGTTTGCTAATGATGAACTAATTATTGTAAATTTTTGGTCCGTATAAACTTGCGTTTATTTTTTATCGGACGAGTCCGACCAGGTTTCGCTCCGATTCGCAGAGCTTAATCACTTTGCCGATGAACTCACCTGTTTGCTGATGATGTCGGCGATGTTGCGCAGACTCTGCTTGATGGGATACTTGGCCATGTCCCACTGGAAGCGAGTGAGGTACGTGGGCAGGTCGCCTGGCGATTCAGAGGCAAAAGTCAGCGTTGGTGACTTCGAAAGGGCGGGACGTCCATAATTACGTGAGAGGTAGAGTTCAATTTGTCATGACAGAAGCAGGCATGGGAATCCGAAGGTAAATATTATTGCCTACACAAGTCCCTTGAATTTTTTCGTGTGGCAGGTCGTGAAGTTCATCTAATAAATAATCTTGATTGCACCCGTTAAAAGTAGGCAGAGAAAGTCGAATTGGTTTTTAATCACTGGTAGGCTAGCTTCTTTACATTGTTACTTTCAAGGTCCTCGAGGTCTGGGCCTTGAAAGTAACAATCGACAAACAATAATTGCCATTTTGACAGTCAGGATTGAGGAGGTTAAAAAAGTGCATTTTGCACAAAACCTTGCGATAGGGCGGGTAAGAATTTTATTTTATTAAATGTGAGCAGCAGTGAAGCAGCAGATAATGTAAAGCAGATTCAAGTACCTACATGTGCAGTCTGTTAGCTTTTAGAATATACCTCGGGCTCTAGAGTAGGCTTCGGTTTTCACCGAAAGCACACGAGTGTAATACTACTTCCTGCTCTGTATAAGTGAAATTAAGTGTCATATTAGTTCCGATTTCGAAATTAAGTGTCATATTAGTCCGATATATCTATTACACGAATGTATCCGATAGTAGCCGAGGTATATTTGTAAAGTTTGACAAACAGATATAAATAAGATGTCGAGTAGGTACTACATCCTTAGACCTTCAAACAGGGAAGTTTGAATATAAACTTTCAATTGATTAATTAATTTAACTAAACCACGCCTCACGTAAATAAAAGACGTCTCCTATTTAAGCAAAAGCCGATTTTACTGTCTCACTACCTCTAAGACAAATCAAATAGTTTTACGTATATTTTATGCACGAATATATTTATTCATATGACTTTGGCTGATATTAAGTCTAAGATTGTTGGAAAGAGAGGGCAAAATCGTCTGAATGTTGCTAGTATGCAAAAACCAAATTACCCCATTTTACTTCCAAGTAAAAATTGTTTGTGCTACGTAGGTTTTTTTTTAGACTTTGCTCTTATAAGGAAGGAATTAAACTTTAATGTCTTTGATGTGATAAGGATTTTGGTCACACGAGTCTTCTATTCACGGTAAAAAAAAAAACTACCGAGTAAACCACTATATTTTATAACGGTAACACCGCGTCAATTTTTTTGCATTAAATTAAAAAACGGACTTTAAAACTACTATTAATCTTCCATGTTTCATTGCCCTCTTTCAACTTTAGCACGAGAAAGTGGCCTTAAAATGTATTGCTTCATTTTACCGAAGCCATGAGACTTGATAGATCTGTGGTATTGTATCAAGATCCTAGTACCGGGGATCCAAGTCAGGTTTCACTCATTTTAAATTTAACAGACTACTTATCTGAAGATAAGTTGTTTCTGATACAATCCGTAAAATTATAGCACAAACCATTTTTACGTTAGGGGTTATCCATAAATTATGTCACATGTTAAGGGGGCGGGAGGGGGTTGACGATGTGTGATATTGTGTGACAAGGGGGTGGGATGGGGTTGACGATGTGTGATATTGTGTGACAAGGGGGAGGGAGGGGGTCGACGATGTGTGATATTGTGTAACAAGGGGGTGGGAGGGGTTTTAAATTCCATGACGTCACATTTCAAAATTTATTATCTAATCTAAGTGTTAAAATACGAACTTTGGACGATTAACTATAAACTCAAAAACATTTAACATTATCTGTTCCTAACTCTACTTGCAACTGTATCGGAAATAAAACCAATTTCGGAACTGCTGTTTTAATTCAATAATTTCTAGATGTAACTTGCATAATGTCGTCGTTCATATTGCAATTTGTTCTATGTCAAAAAAAATATTTTTTTTTAATTTCATTTAGAACAATTTGCCGTACGCAATAGGGAATGGATGAAAATATCAGAAGTGCTTGATATTTTTTTAGTGGTGGTAGGATTTGGTGATAGGAATAACCTTCCTTAACGCGGGAAAAAAGTTTAATTTTTTTTGGCCCCGTAGTTAATTTTTAAATATACCTACTTAATATTTTTCCATTCGTCGTTCTGGGCTTAGTACGGCATATCAGACATATTCCTTAGTCCGCTACGTATGAAAAAAAATCCACCTTGAAAAGCAGTCAATGTCACCACATAATTTTTTTTTAATACGTACAGGACTAAGGAATATGTCTGTTAAGCCGTACTGAGCCCAGAACTACGAATGGAAAAATATTAAGATTATTTAAAAATTAACTACGAAGCCAAAAAAATTGAAACTTTTTTCTCGCGTTAAGGAAGGTTATTCCTATCACCGAAAAAAATATCAAGCACTTCTGATATTTTCATCCATTCCCTAATTACTGCTGAGCTGATCATGTCACATATTGCAAGTTACAAATGCCGGTTTTCTATTGGCAGATGACATTGAACCTTTTTTTGGTCGCGTTCAAAATAAAATTTTAAGCACATTTTTGAAATTTTTTTTTTTTGACAGAACAAATTGCAATATGTGACGTCACACTATGGGGGGGAGTCTCATAAATGTGACCAGCAAAGGTAGTGCAGTGCCACCATCTTATCTGTTCAGTTGAAAGCGGCGCTAGAGGAGAATTTAGTAGTAACATTTGAGGAATTTACCTAGAAAAATGAGAATATTTTAACCAGTCTTTCAATTTTAATGAAAATATATCTATAAATCTTAGTAATTGAATAAATAATAGAAAAAATGGGGAACAGGATTTACAATTAATTCGTTAGTTACAACTTTGCCCACCTGAACAGATAACTTGGTGGCGCTGTACGAGGACGCGAGTCGCGCGCGACAACGTCAAAAAACGTCAGAATTTGACAGTTAATGTACTGGAAAGTCGCGACTTTTGAGGTTGTCGCGCGCGACTCGCGTCTTCGTACTACCTTTGCAGCTGTGACAGGGACGGAGGGAGGTGTAAAAAAAACATGAAATTCGTGTGACGTAATTTATGGAAGACCCATTATCATGATCGTAAGTTGTAGTTGGGGCCTTTATAGTAAGACTTCTTTCTGCACACAAATCGTGTAGAACTTTGAACAGTAGAACTTGAATGGAATCATCACCTAAGAACATAATAAATTATATTGCTGTGGTTTAAAGGCATAAAGTGCAAGTTGTAAGAAAGCAGAAATTACACGGGGTAATGTTAATGTAGTCATATTAGAAGCAAAACAAGAACTTTAAGATAATTTTTTTCGGTAAATTACCGGTAGTGCTACGACAGAATAGATGTGTGTTTCTGACAGATTAAACAAAAACGTTTAAAATATTACAACGACACTTTCAAAGCTACTAGAGCGTCATGCAAAATGCGCGCCATGCAGGAACCAATATAAATACGATACATACACTTACACATGTTCTACTAGAGTTATTCATAACAAACAATTCTATGAAATGTACACGATGTTTGACGACAGTCCCTTGACCGTAAGAACGCAGATGAGGTTAAATGTATATTACCAAAATTTAATAAACATAGCGCGTTGAATGCAAAAGCACAGTAAAAATGGTTTCTTTGTTTACTGTAGTGGTTACCTTGACACTTTCGCAACGACTAGATATTTTCATGTTTCAAATGGCGATTTTTTATCAAAGTGAGTCGTTCCGAGTTTTCTACTAATTGTGAAACTAACAGATTTGACGATATTTTCGACTTTAAAAATACAAATTAGTGATAGATAAGTGTCTCTTGAACGAAGTCTAGAAGCATGTCTTTTTCAATGTTTGAAACAAAAAGTATTTTTTTTTATATTTTGTTGATTAATACCCTTGTTAATACTAACATTTTTTTTTTATTGCGTCTCATTTATCCCAAATTGCCTGTACTTGAAATACCTAATTCTAAGGGTATAAGTACCTAACGTTAAAAATACAAATACTCATTGATTAAATATGTCAATATTTTGGCAGGATCGAGGCAAGAGACTATCCCTGGTCTCTGCCTCCCCCGTCTGGGATACAGGCGTGAGCTTATGTATGAATCTATGTGTATATTTAATGACACCGTGTACATTTTCAAACAGTAGAAATACGCATAACCAGCATGCAATCATTGCCATATGTAGAGAGCGAAATGGTGCGACAATAATATCATGCACACTCAACGGAAATACAATATAGACAAAAATGAAAAACACAATAAATACAAATCCATGCCTACGTACACCATAAAGGTAAATCGTGTTTAAATTAGATCATTCAATTGTTTATTTTTAAATTAAGAACCTAACAGTAGCGTTACTGATTTATTACATAGCAACAAGGTCGAACGCCGAGCTTTGTTTCAGATACATTTTAATAATAGCTGAAACAATAACATGTAACACTGGCAGCTTGTGAATACAACGATTGCCATCTTTGCGCTGAACAAAAAAGTGATACAATACAATATTGTCGGTGTTTTACATGTAAGCTTACATTGAACGGTGTTGTTAAACAAAAAAACAAATGTAGGTAGCTTCGCAAACAAAAATACGAACGAAAAGTGGGTGTCTATAGCTGTTACTTATAAATGTGTAATTACTATTTTATTTAGCATTAACAAAGCGGAACGGGTTTTGCAGATCTCACTCTAAAATACAACGATAATAAGATACACTTTCGTTGAAACGTCATCCTCAATGTCATACATTTATGGACAATAGGCTATTTGACAGGTTTCTGCTCATTAAGCACTCAGGAATTCACTTATGCTATATTTAGTGATTTCACGTCGTCACAAATTCGGCCATCGGTTTTCGATAAAATGGCTACAGATTCAAAATTATCAAATTTTATCTTATTCTTTTTTAGTTAAAGTTTTTCGAGGTATAATTTATACTTACTAATATAAATATTAACATTTACATACAGACACATACATTGCTTCTGACCCTAGGAGTAATTAATATAAATAATTATTACTTTTTTCACACTGTCAAATAGCCTATTGGGTAACCCTTTCCTTGCAATGTTGACGTACCGATTTGATCACTCTTGCAATTGGTTTTCACTTTATAGGTACACAGATTCAGCATTTATTGCTTTAGAATAGGGTTGTTACAACATATAATTTTGTATTTAAAATCCAGGATGGCGCTTTCGAAACTTTTTTTCTAATAAATACACGAACAGCGCCACCTGCCTAAATGTTAAAGACTTAGGACAATAATTAAAACGCCGACATAATATTTGTTACGTAAAAATTAAGGATATTATGCATAATTTGAGTCGTAAGCAATCACTGCCTCATATTCAGTGCACGCGAAATACGTCAAGTGAAACAAAAAAATCGAACAAACGAAAATGAAAATAAAAACTGAACAGCTGGGCCCTATTTTATAGAACTACAACTCATGGTAGACAATAAATTCGATGTACATTACGCAGTCGATTAACCTTAAACTCAATTAATAGGTAGATGATTACGCAACGTACGTTGAATTGTCATAATTAACTATTAAGGACAAATAGGTAAGGAATGAGATTATTTTCTTCAAAAGTATTTAGATTTTGAAATTACACAGATTATTGTGTAACATACGACTAGCATAAAAAGTAGCATAAAAGTATTATTTTTATGCTACTTCGAATAAAAAACTTCCTGATTGATTTTATTTATGAATTGTAGTTTTATGAAACGCGGCCCTGGCAACCCTACGGCAGGTAGCGCTGGCCGCTAAGAAGTCTATCGAAGCAGAAGCGTTCGCGCAATTCTGCTTCGGGGGTTTACAGGGGGAGGTACGGCGACGGCACATAGACCCTAGACCTTGCGTCAGTATGTGGTGGTGGTGTCTCTCTTCCTCTTCGTCGTCGTCCCATCGCGGCGAGCTCCTCCCACTCGAGGGCTGTGTGACGTCACAGTCGGAATGCTCCCGGTGGTCGCATGGCCAACAGCCGTGGTGGTCAGAGAATGCAGAGTCGCAAACTGGTGAGGTGGGCGTGGGTGGGGGCTCCCCACCGCCGGTGTCGGCGTACGAATCCATGTCTAGATTCGCCCGGTTTTGTTTGAGAGATGGTATCCCTAGTGTTCATTAATTTCATATAGTCAAACGCTTAAATCTCCAAGTCGTTCTACTGTACAGTTATATGCGATCGTAGAATGTCTGTGGCCGATTTGCTAAAAGAACGATACGCGGTTTTTGTAGGTAATGTAAAAAAAAAATGTTAGCGACGATCAAAACAGGCTATTTGACAGTGTGAAACAAAACAGTATTATTTATACGTATTGTATCTTGCCAAAGATAGCGTTTTGGCGGCTTTAATCAAAAGTTAATTTTCGTTTGCCTTTTTTAGAAGAAATACACGAAAGAATTTAAAATGACCACTTTCTGAGGACTTTATGAACACCAACAAAAAATGAGATGGTTTTCAGAAATTTGTCAAATAGCCTATTATGGTGGTGTTTGATCCTTTTGTTTATTTATTAGTAGGTAGTAGTTACGTGAATGAATGTTACTAAATCATCCTTCGTGATAAACGTCGGTTATAATAAAGTTATTTAATAAAATCAAAGTCTGTTTATTTTCAGTGCATTCCTTCTCATTACGGAGTCTAAACATTTCGTAGACGCCCAATGTTTTTACGATTCTATGCGTTTTATTGAGTCGTAAAAAGTCGCTTTACGCTTTGATTAAACGAAAATCAAAAGAGAATATTAGTAGAGGGACAGGAGACAGTACCAAAGAAACAAAACAAAAAGTATAATTAATTAAAACGTATAAAATAATTGAGATAATTTAAAAAAAGCTTAAAGCATAGACAGTAAAAAAGCTCGAAATGGCTAAGCTATGAATGTCTGGTGTGAGGCAGTGATTGCTAAACTCTATATGGTAACAATTTGTTGATTAACATTAACAGTATTTTTCAGTGCGTAGAGCTAACATATATTCTATACAATACAGTATCCAGACAGCAGAAACATAGGATAGGTGATCTTAAAAACTAATAGTTCTCTCCAAGCAATAAGCCTTAAATACATTAATTAACAATAGACGTAGACTGTATGTGGCGTATTTTACAAAGTTCTTACCAAGTCAGGCCGTACCCGACTTCTGTCAAAAACCTAGAAAAAATATCTCAATTCACACAGTAATGTCACAAAACGTGCAATTTACAGGGTTGACGTATTGAAATCAACCTGAAGATAAAAGATAACCGGTATTATACATAATAACACTTGATAAGGAAAAGAACTTTTAAACTGCACATGAGTAGGGTTTTAATTTATCGTGTGTTTACATGGATAACACCGAAAAATGTTTTATTGTCCATAAAATAATACAATTAGAGTGATACATACTTATACATATTAGTAAATTTGACGTTTCCATACTAAATTTGACACCTCTACCGGGTCAGATAACTTTGTGATAGAGTGCGACAAGTGAGTCGTGGCTCAAGCTTTTAGCGGGACATTTAAAAATCTTTTAGTTGATAACCCTGCATATCGTCTGAATAAACCATCTTGATACTTTTGCTTAGCTTGATTATTTGTTTAATTAGTTTGGAGTCTCCAATGAATTTTGTCCAAACATAAATAAATATAAACAAAACGAAAACATTAACTACATCAAAACCAACATTTCTACTCCACCAAAAACAGGGCTAATAAAGATGCACCACATAAACTTATAAACATTTATTAATGCTGAACCATAATCAAAATCTGATTCATATCTTTTTTCTCAACATCTTTGAGTTCTTTCGCTAAGTCTTCGATCTGACGTTTAAAATTTTCGTCATCCGACAGACCTTACAACAAGAAATAATTCATGTTTGTTTTAAAACATTATTACTCGTATGTATATACTAAAACATAGGTAAAATTATGTTGAATAGAAACAAAAGGTTTTTTCTTGTTTAAATCTAGGACGAGTATCAAACTGTTTGGGCTGTACTACTTGCAGCTGAAATACCTAAGTTTGACAGTCAGAGTGTGGCCATATGAAGAATTCGAAATAAATCGCGTCCCAAGACTCGCTTGTCAGACTCTAATATAAAGTTTTTCCAAATAACTTTACCGGTATTACGCCCGAGTTTTAGAATAAGTCTCCGCGGAGGCGGAATGTGTTGGACACATAAGAACCTACAACGTGTTTTGTAATTAAATGGTTGGAATTATTTATATTTGGTCGGTATTTAAAACTGCTAAAATATAGATAAATAGGATAGTATAGGCTGCGTTTAAACCATCTGCAGATCACATACATTAATAATCTCAATTATAACAAACACGATGACTTATCAAAGACAGTTCAAATAGTCCGAGTAAAAGGAAAAGAGTATCAAAGACTACCGCCGCCGGGTTTCTCAATTGAGAATTTCGCTAAGTAACTACTTAACTATAGTGCTGTCTCATCAAATTTCTCAGAAAAGAGCGTGACATAACGTTACTTAAGTATTTGATTAGTGAAATTCTCAATTCAGCAACCGGCCATTTAAACTGCATTTGAACAGTGTTTAAGGGGAATGGTGTTTTTAAAAAATAACATCGTAATTCGTAAGTCAGCACAGCAAAATAAAAAAGGAGCCATCGCATAAACGACCATCATTGTCGTAGGAAAATAAAACGATCCCATCATTCATCATAATATTAATAAGTTGCGATGACTCACTGACCTTCGTAGCTTTGGCTGACCTGATTCACGTGACACACAAATTTCAGTGACGCTTTCAGAAAGTAAAACTAAATATTTCACTAGATCTTTATAGCGAAACAAAAAAAAATATTTTGGAAGATTCCTTCGAATTGTAATAATATAAATAAGTCAGTATACAATTTTAAGTTTTACATGTAAACTGCATACACAGCTACACTTCTGGATTAAAACTTGGACAGAATTATTAGTTATCTTAGTATTCGATAGTGTACCTGTTATAGTCATAGTAACAGTAAATGTTTTGGGCGAGGCCTATGTCCAGCAGTGGACAACCATAGGCCGATGATGAAGATGATGTTTTGGGCAACTGCAACTTCTTATGATATAATCAATAAATGAAATCAAATTAAATTCGTTATTATCATTATTATTAATTTATGTGCTTGACAATAAAGTTGGTTCATTCTTAATCTCAGTTTGTAAACAGAAACAGATTTTTTTTTTCAAAAACTGATAACATTAAAATTGAGTTGTCCGTTTAGATAAAACGGTGAAGATCACCTTAGATCAATTGTTTATTAGAAAACATTGTTCATGTCTTAAAATGCTACGTAATAATAATTACATTTACACTCGTTCAAAGGAGGCCTACGACATTACTATATTTAAATGTTTTTTCAGATACATGATACCACCTGCACATTAGTGCAATATTTTCCTACATTGGCACAAAATTCCCAAATTTAATGAAAATAAATTAAAACAAGAAACTGAAAATCGTTTAAATGCGTTAATTGGATCTACTCGTATTTTATATTCTTAGACGAACAATTTCTCATATGAAACGAAAAAAAAAAAGAAACTAACAACATTTAACGTTTGAAAAAGCAAAGAATATACATTAGACTTGAAGCACAATATCACTGTAAAGCGGCACATACACTACAGAAAGATATTACTCACTGCCACAAACTTTTTTCCATTTCTCAGACACTGAAATATAATATTAGAACTAGCATTCTCATTAGACCAAAAACTTTTAAAATAAAAATCCAAAATGCAACAGTGGAGTGCGAAGATCCATTAAATTTTAAGCTGAATTCGAAAACTATCGCCTACACTTTTCATAATGTTTGAAAAAGCCAATATTCGCAGGGATGCATCCAATGATTGTCACAGGTTTACCGCCGTCCAAATTTTAACAAGACAAATATCTACAATTATAAATTTTGAAGTCCTAAATGCATTCTCCTTAATGCAGTCCGTATATAACATTCCATTCCAGCTATTTACACACATAAAACAAAAAAAAAAACGCTACTTAGTGCAAGGTTCAAGATAGTCACAAGTAAATGAACCATTATAATTATTTTGTTCCAAAACACTGTCCACTAAACATTCTTAGCCTTTGTTTTAGTGGGTTCATTATTACTGTTTTCATTTATACATACTTTGCGATTCGGCAACATTTTGTACTAATGGACTGCTTGTCATTTTAGGGGATTATTTAGAAAAATACGATTCCTCTGAATCACTCCTTATGAGCAGTTTATGGTTAGGTTTTTTTTTCATTTACGACAAACTATTTTGCCTGATTTTCAAGAATCGAGTCTAAATAAGACCGATAGATTTTATAAGTACAAAAATTTGCCGAGATATATATATAATATGTTGTTTAGTGCTTATCAATGTGAAAAACGTGTTAATTAAGGAATAGGAATGAGATGTAGTGTCGATGTGTGAAAATGTGTTCGAAACAAATTAATATAAAAAATAACAACAGCGAAAATTTTCACGAAATAAAATTAAATAATTTCGTATGGTGCAATCGGAAAATTGCAAATTAAGTAAAGTGAACTGAGACTGAATATTTTCACGTTAAGTCATTAAATCGACAAAATATTCAGTGTCATAACAAACATGCAAAATATACACGAAATATTTAAAAATAATACAAAAAAATATAGAACAGAAATAGAAAGTAAGAAGTATAATGAAAAAGGTTGTTGAAAGTAAACCACCGAAATTTTAGCAGCATGCTTAAACTTTTGGGCACTGTTGTGCTTTTGATTTTGTAGTAATAATTTATGTCTATGCTATTATTTATCTTTTCTACCTAATTTTAGTAATTCATGCTGACAACACCGTAGACTTTTCATCAACACCTATTTTTTATAGACTAGGTATTTTTTCCCAATAACATGCCATCAGTCAAAAACTGCTAAATTTTCAATTATTTTTCTCATGCATTCTATTAAAACTTCTCGTTTATAAAGATTATTTCATCATCTGACTGATATGCTAATTTTCCTTCAATAAAGTCCAAAAATATTTATAGTAATAACAAATTAAAATGACATAAAAAAATTATACTGTGTGAAATTTTTTGATGTCATTTAGAAATGAATGAGTTTTCAAGTTTCGAGTTTTGAATAAAACTGTACTTACTGTTGTTCGCCATAAGGTTTTCATGGAGCTTGTCACGTTGGTCTTCTAATACCTTTTTAGGAAGAGAAATAAATTTTCATGAATAATTCATTTTTTAGAAATAGTACGGGTAAAAAACTACAATCCAAACAAATGCAATGCAAAGAGTTTTAATAAGTATACAGGGATTTTTTTTTATTTATTCAAATAAAAAATAAAAGCGACAATTCGATGTACGTTGAATCATAAATTACACAACACACTTGATACCTTAGATTGCAAAATAAATTGAATGTCATAATGACCTACTAATAACCTAATGTTTTTTGGAACTGCTTACAACATGAGACAACCTCTGTAGCACAGTGGTTAGCGCATCTGGCTACCATGCGAGAGGTTCGAGTCCCGGCTGGGGACAAAAAAGAAACCCAGGTCTTGGATGTTCACATGTTTCTGACGTCGCTGTTTCTGGTTCCCATGACACAGGGTATCCTAGTGTGGGGCCAGAAGCAATGTATGTGCCTGTATGTAAATGTTATGTTATGTTATATTGAGTATTTTTGAGCATAAATGAAACATACTGACCTCTCCAAGGTATAATGCCACTTTTCTGGTGACACTCTCGACAAAGGTGTCAAGCTTTCCCAAGTCATCCGACAGCCCCACCAACTGATCCAATGTCCCCACCTGGAACACAACAAATATTATGTCTACAGTGCAGTCTGTAGTACAAAACTGACAGGGAAAGTCTAAAAAAATAAACAAAATGTATGTGTCTAGTTTTTGCAGATATGTACAAAAATATTCATGATTTATTTATGGACAATTCAGTTTACAACTTAAGCATATTGCAGCCGTAAAACTAAAAAAATAACATTTCATGGAAATTAAAAAAAAAATTAGTTGAAATCTTCAGTACTTCAATTTAAGCTAATAAAACTAAGATTTTACTTTTGTTAAGTAGGTAAGTGTTAGAATAAGTGGTAGTGTGTTTTTCCTGGTACAATAACCTCGTGAGACCCGACCTTGAAAAGAATTGATTTTGTGATCACCTGAGGACATTGGGCCTCACGAGGATATAGAATATTTTTACATTCTCTGGAAACTAACCTAAACTTACTTTTTAGGGTTACGTAAAACCCTACTACTAAGACTATACTTAATACTTAATAATTTGGATTCAGTTTGCTGAAAATGTACTAAACTATGTTAGCCACTGTTAATTTTTTTATTTCTGAGTTTAATAAAGTATAATCTTTCTACGAGTGGTATTGCTACTAAAAATTTATAAATTTGTGCAATTATTTACAATCATCATCATCACCAACCCATTATATCCCCACCGAGGGGCACGGGTCTCTTCCCTGAGGAAGGTATAGGCCATACTCCACCACGGGGGCCAAGTCCGGATTGGTGGAGGCTTGTAAGACTAGTGGCTGGTCTTACTGTCAGAAGTTTTCAAGCCGCCCCTAAAGGCCTCTGACTTGGCTTAACGACTGCCATCTATCGACGGCAGCCGGCACCAACTGCTTAACGTACCTTGGGAAGCACGGAATCGCTCGGAAAAAATGCCACTAGCGTTAGTCATAGACGGTGACCCATCCATGGACTGAACGCGCCGTATGTTGCTTAACCTTAGTGATCGTTCAAGATCACTCAGGCAGCCCCGGCTACGAGCGATTCTCGATTATTTACAATATAAAGTCCTTATCAAAGGTACATGCCAAGATCCAAACCCACAACCTCTGCGAAGTATGACCAATGTTATAGCAGTGTGCTACCACCACTCTAAATCACTATCCACATTATGAAGTCAGTCTGAGAACCCCCGATTTAGGACCATTAGGACTCTTAACGAGACTGCTGTTTTATTTTAAACAGTTTAGTTGTTTTAGTAAACGGATTATAATTAAATTGTTTCGCTTCACCTGATAGAGCTTTCTTGTTGAGTAATGTTATTGCTACCTAAACTTTCAATTTCAATTAGCTACACTACATGATTTTATTTACACACAGTAAAACTACACTTAAAACACATCCAACACCATAAACATACATTATACAGCCACTTTCAATGGACTGAACATAAAAATGAAATGTAACACATTCCAGTGCAGGGCACAGATATTTCTCACATTGAGTACATGGGTTAAAAAAATCAAGCGTGCCCACTGCGGATTAACGATTTCAAGTGGTACAAATTATGGTCAATTTACCTTTAGGTCAGGGATAGGGAATTTGTAGTTGACACTGAGGTTGCCAGCCTTGGTGGCATTGTTCAGGGTGTCCCATGTCTGCTGGCACGTCTTGTCGCCAGGGGCGCTGATAAGCCAATACTCACTCATTTTCGACACTAAAACAGAATAAAAATAACATTTAAAACTTGTGACCTTGAGTCGAACCACCAATTAGCGCTTAAAATCAAGTCCTTCAATGAAATCCGTGTACCAGAATGTGCACTACATCGTCGCAACAACACCAAGCAGGGAGCTTTTTCACAAAATCGATAATTACAAGGATTATTTGAGACGCAAGTTTAGCGCTCAAGGAGCGATGGTGTAATGGTGTTTTCTGGCTTCGCGGGTGCGACAGGGAGTGTGGTGAATCAATATCGTGGCGCGGCACATAGCGCCGGTCCGCCACCCAGACTTCCTGGCGCCGAACCCTTCTCCAGAAAGAAATAATCACTACCAAACCACCCCACAGGCACCCGTCACTACTTTGACACTTTCAACTGCCGCGCATTAAGCCTCCAGGCCGCCTACGCACGAAATGTTGGAGCGAAACACTCGCAATACTCACCCCGGGCTTATATTATGGTGCTGTTTTACAATAAATTTACTGAAACAGCAAATTATTGGCGAAATCACAAGACAATCGGGACTAGCCCAATACCAGCGCCATGAAAATTCACGTGATTCAGTGCTGCCATCTGCGTAGAGTGATAGATATCGGACAGCTGATTAACGTCACTTCTCTATGGTTCATGTTATTTTCAGCTCAGGGACGTTATTTCCATGATTTTGAGGCGAAAAACCTATTTTACAGGCATAGACAGAATACAAATATATGTTAATGGAAGTATTAAGCGGTATTTGAGAGTTTTTAAAATTAAAAAACACTTGTTTCCAATGTGGGCTGCATTGACTATTATCCTTGCTTCGAAACCAAATTAAGAAAATCTCAGTTGCATAGATAACGTTCCACTTCCTAATATGATAACACAATAATATATCACGAAAAAACCAATAAAAACACTTTGACCTTATTTATAGCAAGTTGTACGAAGTGTATTAAACTATAATGTAAAATAATTTTGTAGATGCAACGTTGGAACGGTGGTAAACTTTTCCAAAGCATGTTAATTAAGTTAAAAGTTTACAGTAAAAATAATTTGAGTTGAAAGGAGTGTATCTGTCAATTGTGTCAACGTCAAAGTGCGTTCCAGATTTTTTATTACATATTTTGGAACAGCTACACACTTAAACCAGCTTCACTAAAATTACAAAATCTATCCTATCGTGAATATAACATAGAGTTATAAAAATTTGGTCAAAAAAATAATAAACGTTTAATAACAATTTTTTTCTCTCCTTCTTCTACCATTCACAAATCACAATCACAATTTCCTATTCTGGAACGTTGTTCTTCCCCCTCCGTGCTCCCACCCTTGTTTTGTTTGGTTACGAAACAACAAAAATGCGAATATTCGGCTTTTTATCCAAGAAAGTAGGTGATCTCACCATCAAATACTCCAACTTCCCCGAGTCTTACGTCAAACGGAGCTATGAACAGGTATTTTGATTATAAAATTTGCTGCAATATAAGCACCTCAAAATGGTAACCTAAAAATCTCAATATTCTTTTTTCAGGTGTATTGGAAGAATCCCACCGGATACCCTCAGTACCCAAAGGCTCAGATAGCACGTAAAAGATACCGTTTTACCACAAACAGGCCATGGACCTTCCAGTTCAGACAGCAGAATGAGCCGGGTACTCACAGAAAGAAAGTATTTTTGGAGCCAGTTGGCGAATGGAGTTTTTTCAAGTAAGATACAAACTTACTTCTTCAATTTATTCGTAGGCCATAAATACTAGCTCCAGAAACATTAATGGGTGCTTATTGACGTTTAGATTTCCTACCGCCCCCAACTTTACCCACCAACCCTAAAATTTTTTGTACAAAAAATAAAAAAATAAAATAATAAACTCACGCCCGTTATCCCCGAAGGGGTAGGCAGAGGCACCAGTCTCTAGAACTGGACCCACGTTTTGCCGAGTTTATTAGGTCCCAAACGTGACAAGTGGCAAGCCTGTCGCCGTTATCCGTTGTACAGTTTTAGTAATTTTATTAGTATTTATATTACAATTACATTATTTTCATTGGTTCATTCCTTGATACAGAGGAGACCGCGTGGAACTGATGGTTGGCCGCGACAAGGGCAAGCAGGGCATTGTCACACAAGTCATTCAGGAGCGCAATTGGGTCATCGTTGAAGGTCTCAATACACATCTGAGAGTGGTTAGTAACATTTAATCACAGACTTTAAATTGAACTAAGATGGTGCCTCAATTGACCATTCCTATTCAAACATAGTTTGGATTTTATCATCGTCATCATCATCATCAGCTCATCATTGCCCACTGCTGGGTATAGGCCTTTTCCCCAAATGCCATCTCACACGGTCTCTCACCATTCGCATCCACGGACCTTGGCTTTTATGCCGGATTGCGTAACTAGTTCAGTGTCATCTGGAAAATTACATAATTATTTAATAGACAAAAATTTACAGTTCACCATGCTCAGAATCGCAAATAAACTAATCGGAAAGATAGTTCAGATTTGTGAAAAGTTTCCTTAAAAGGCTGATTAGGCACAAAAAAATTACAGTCTTTTCCCTTCATTTGGCATAACGATAATTAGCATAACGATAGTTAAACAATGGCCGCGTGCTCGCTGCGGGCATTTGCCAAGCGAAGGGTTATTTATGAGAGTAAATTCAATTAAAACACTGTAAAGACTGTCTAAAAGCTGGGTGTTATGGCCACCCATGTGGAACTCCACAGTTCATGTTATAAACTGGCTTTAAGTAGTTTTAGTGAAATCTATTTTTATAAATACGTGCCTAATGATTTATTTTTAAATCTGATCATGACAAATTAAAATTTAATTTAAAAATTAATGTAAATTTGTGTTCTTTTGGAGTGTTTCAGTGGAATCTATTTATTATAAACAACACCGAAAGTACTTGGTGGATAAACATTGTAGTGCATAGCAACAGTCTAGTTTTGAACCCTCTGTCAAGACCTTTGTGTAAAACTTCATTCCTAATTCATCAGGTTGGCAAAGATGACGCCAAGAAATTCCCTGGCATCACAATCCAAGAGGAGGCTCCATTGCTCGTCACAACTGACGTCAAGCTGGTGGATCCCGAGACCTTGAAACCCACTGAGATCGAGTGGAGATACACTGAGGAAGGAGAGAAGGTATAAAAGTATTTTGGCCTTTAGCTTATAACATTACATATAACATAAAATTTACATACAGGCACAACATTGCCTCTGGCCCCACACTAGGATACCCTGTGTCGTGGGAACCAGAAACAGCGACGTCACAAACATGTAAACATCCAAGACCTGGTTTTCTTTTTTTTTCCCAGCCGGGATTCGAACCCGGGACCTCTCCATGGTGGTCAAATGCGCTATCCACTGCGCCACAGAGGTTGTCAAGTGAGATGTTTAACGGAAGGTTCCGGCAGACACTTGATTGTTGTTATTTTTTTATTTATTGTGGCTAACAACAATCGACATTGGTAACAGTTTGTGATTGTAGGTATTTAGGTTGTTCTCTACTTTGTAACCTTTTGAACTTTATAACGGCAACAAAGTGCCTTTTTCGAATCATCCTAAAACATTAACACAAGGAAGTATTTACCAAAAGTTACTGTTGAAAATTACATTTTTGTCCTAAGGGGTATTTTCACCACTTATGATGTCAAAGTGATGGTGTTGAAGTTTGCTGAATATTGAGAAAAATCACTTCTCACAGATGTTTTTTTTCGGCATCTATATTTTCTATCACCAAAATTTATATTTGTCATCAAGTTGTATCACCTAATAAATAGATCTATCGCCACGAAATATTTTCGTTCTCAGATAAACAAAAATTGTTCCCAGGTATGAATTATCAAATTAATTTTAATATATGTGTAAAATAAGAGATCGATAACCAATAAAATTATATTGCATTACATGAATATAAACTTCGTTCTTATAATAACAGTTTTGTTACTTAAATAATAGCTCTGTGCTCAGAATGGTAGATCTGTCACCAAATAAATCGTGTAAAGAATACGTGACAACAGAAATATAGGTGCGACGACGCGCGTAGCGAAGCGGAGCGCGTCGGAGCGTTAGGTTCTCTATGTAAGATCGAAAACAGACTCGACTTTGATGCGTTCTTTTACCTTGCCTCTTGTTGCCTCTTTAACATAATATGATTTATTGGTGATCTCTTTAAATTAGTTTGCTTAAATACTTATTAGGACACACCTATTATAATACATACAAAAACATTTATTTGGTATTAGACCTTATATCTCAGGATTTTAGGTGATTTATTGTGGAACTGATTTTGCATTGTTTGGTGACTACATTTTGGTGACAGATCTACTATTTTGAGGACAAACCCTATTATTTAAGAAACACAAAACTAATTAAATTGGTGATAAGCTATCACCAATGATACCCTTTTTTTTCTATATTTTTGATTTTTGTGTCCAATAAACATTATTGTTAACCGATCTTAACAACAAATTTTCTTTTACTTCACAAGTAAAAGAAAATTTTTAAAAATCTAAAACCGCCTTCAAATTTTATTTCCGATTTGTTTTATAATTACTACTTAGCCAAATTTATTGTCTAAATTCAATGATTGTAGTTAATTCATATTATTCTAAAAAAAAAAAAAAAAAAATAAATAAACTCACGCCCGTTATCCCCGAAGGGGTAGGCAGAGGCACCAGTCTCTAGAACTGGACCCACGTTTTGCCGAGTTTATTAGGTCCCAAACGTGACAAGTGGCAAGCCTGTCGCCGTTATCCGGGCACAATTTATCAGCGAATGGTGTTGCTGTACAAACAAATGTACGTAACTAAAAGTCATTGGTACATGCGTGGTTCGAACCCACGCATTATTCATTATTTTATTCTAAATTGTAGTTAAATTGTATTGATTTATCGCCCTACCTGCATGGTGTGTCTTTTTTATATTGTAAGGTGCTATTTGAAAACCAGCGCTGTTTCAAATAGAAACAGCAAATGCTGAAATAGCACCTTTGTCACACGCTGTATATTATATAATAACTATTATTAATATTAATTATTCTGTAAGCATGCTGTGACAATAAACATTCATTCATTCATTCAAATTGGGCGGAACTGTGCGCCCAAAAGCAAATGCACCAGTTACTATAAAAAACACCCAAATAGCTTCAACGGTGTCTTTAAAATTTTATCAGTTCCCTCGATTTCCCCAGGATCCCATCGTCAGATCCTGACTTGGTGACTATACAGGGTGTTGATTTGTACAGTTAACTCCGACTCAGGGGTGGTTATATACATGATACTGAAGCAAAAAAAATATAAAAAATAATAATTTTTTTTTAGTGAAAATCACCTAAAAATCATAAAGTTATATGGCCTCTATCGCTTGCACGCGAGTCGGGTGTTGCGGGCCGTAGCGGGGCTGTGCGCTCGCGCCCCCCACCTGGCTGGCGTGGCTTCGGCGCTCGGCACTAGTCAGTCTGCGAGCTACCGGCATAGAGAGCGCGCGCGTGTCACTCGTGTCCGCACCCGACCCGACTTATGTACGTAACTTGCTTGTGTCGAACCCGTGCTGATGGCGGGTTATCCGATATCCTAATCGGCCGGCCGTAAGTTGTTACAACGCAAGAACTATTGTCTTTAACTTGCGAGAGTGGGGGAGTTTCAATACACCAAGTCATGCACAGGGAAGAGGACAAACTGGACTCCCAGTGTAGGAAGCCATCTTGGACTTTAACGTGCTGTAAGTACTTACAATTGCTACAGTAGGGACCGGCCTCGATAACTTTGTTGGTCCTAAGCCCGCAAAAGTATGAAGGGAAAGGCGAATCAAACAAGTGTTTACTATGCCTACCGTTTCAGTTTTTACGATCAAGCGATCCTATTCTGTGTCGCCGCCACCGCAGTGCAGTAGATAGTGGCGCGCGCGCGCTTGGCGGACCGACCGCGCAACGTGTGAACACACGTTATAATGATTTCAAGACTAAGTGAATACGACCTTTTGTGAGCCAAATTTATGCTTGGATAAATTCAAATATGTTTTTAGTTACAAGCTATACGTAAACTATCCACCCGTAATCGGGTTTAACTGTACAAATCAACGCCCTGTATACCACCTATGGCTATAGACCACTCGTGAAAATTAAAACTACCTTTTCAAACGAAAGGATACTTTTCCACTTCGATCCACGCGTCTTCGAGTAATCTGGGATCATACATAACAAAAAAAAGAGATCCCAACCTCCTTTATTTGAAGTCGATTAAAAAATGAATTAAAACATTTTGAAGCTAATCAAATGCTTTAAAAACGCAGGTACGAGTGTCCGCCCAAAGCAGCCGCATCATCCCGATCCCCAAAGGAGCGGAAGAAACCATCGACTACAAGAGCAAGGCCGCCTATATCGAGAACACAGAGAAGGACACTACTGTGGACGCTCACGCTAAGGTATTTACTTACGTTACCTTACGATCCATGACTTCGGTCGTAAGTCATCGATTGGACAAGGGCCGAGAACACAAACAAGGACACCACTGTGGAGGCTCACGCTAAGGTACTTACTAACGTTGCCTTACGTGACTGTGTTTGCTTACGATCGATGACTTCGGTCGTAAGTCATCGATTGGACAAGGGCCGAGAACACAAACAAGGACACCACTGTGGAGGCTCACGCTAACGTACTTACTAACGCACATACAGGTATTTGTGATTCCTAGCCGGGCGAAACTATAACTGTGCTACTGTTATAATACAACTCGCTAAAATAATAAGAAAAGGTCTGTCAGAGCAATGTGCGTGATAAAAAAAAGCTAAAAGTTGTCTATATTGTGATATTGAAGGAGATGGTAAGTAGTAAATAAAACTTGAGAAGGCCTTTTTTTCACCTAAGTGTCTTACCTACTTAGTATGAAATTGTAAATAAGTGAAGACCACATGGAAAATATTAAATAGTTTTTATTAAATATTGTCGAGATACTACTTTATATATGGAGCTCCCTGGTAAGGGTGGTTCTGTAACAAAGAAAGACACAAATTTAAACAATATTTAACTCAGTTTCTCCTTTTCTTGCTACCAACAACACTAAAAGCATAAGTTTGTTTAAAAAAGGCAAAAAGGGGCAGTTGAATTTATTAATACCTAATAGAATGATAGTTTTGTCAAATGTTGCTAAAGAAACTGCTACTCGGAAACACTCGGAAGGCCAAGTAAGAGTCCTTTGAAATATCAAAACCAGGAAAAAACTACACAACAAAATGTGGTTTCTAAATATAGTTTTAGAGCCATTAATATACAAGTAAATCTTAATAAATCAACAATAAATACAACCGATCTTACCTGTAGATTGATAATCCATAGCAGTTTTGGTGAATAAAAACACAAAAACAAAGTATCGTGGTATGGAAAGATACGCTTTTTTTAAGTAGCCAATAACTGACGCGAGCACACGGAACAACGATCAAGTTTCGACTGGTGCTGCGCCGGATTATGCGCGCGCTCGGTCTCAAAAAGGGATGTCTATTGTTCAGCAACTACCTGGCTTTCTCAAAGATACCCAATTTACCGTTATTTTGCAAATTGTATTTACGAGTTTCGCCCGGCTAGAAATCCTAAATATTACGAGATATTATGTGATAACGTTGCCTTACGTGACTGTGTTTGCTTACGATCGATGACTTCGGTCGTAAGTCATCGATTGGACAAGGGCCGAGAACACAAACAAGAACACCACTGTGGAGGCTCACGCTAAGGTACTTACTAACGTTGCCTTACGTTACTGTGTTTGCTTACGATCGATGACTTCGGTCGTAAGTCATCGATTGGACAAGGGCCGAGAACACAAACAAAGACACCACGGAGGCTCACGCTAAGGTACTTACTAACGTTGCCTTACGTGACTGTGTTTGCTTACGATCGATGACTTCGGTCGTAAGTCACCGATTGGACAAGGGCTGAGAACACAAACAAGAACACCACTGCGGGGGCTTACGCTAAGGTTGGCTTAACTCAGCTTGCCTTACGTGATTGTGTTATGTACTTACTATCCATGACTTCGGTCGCAAGTTAGTCGTAAGTGGATGTAATTCAATTCAGTCTAAAGCCTGTATTACACCGGGGCAACACTGTGCGGCATTGCACCATGCCACAAGACCGCATGCTACAAAATTGCGGCAGAAGAAGAAGCTGCGACAGTTTGCCACATGACGCAAGGTGTTGCCATGCCACACGGTTCTTGCCACAATGTGCGACGTTGTAGCATGCGGCCTTGTGGCATACCGCAATGCCGCACAGTATTGATCCGGTGTAATATAGCCTTTAAGTCATCGATCGGACTACAATAGCAAGGCCACCGTTGAGGTATGTACTAGCTGTACTAGTATACTAGGCAAGTATGCCTTACGTGGTTGTTTTTATGTGCTTACGATCGATGACTTACGATCGAAGAAATCAATGGACAGCATGGTAAGAGGAACGCCGTCTATATGGAAATCACAACCTTGCTTCGTTGTGTTGGTGGTGGTCGGTGGTGTTGCGTTTGTCACGATAAGGTAATTTTGTATTTATGTCATCCCAAGTAAGGCCTGATTTACATTTGCTTTATTTTCATGCTTTTAAGCATGCGTTCCATAGATGTAGAATAAAGAAGAGACGGCAAAAACACATGCCAGTTCATAGTTTTTATTGAGCAAGAACATATTATAAAAGTACTTTAAAAAAAATCTAAATACATAATTATTATACAACCAACCATTACTGATTTATTGTTTGCTTATGTATGTACTTATAAAAATAATTGGCGTCTCTATTATATTCTTACTCTACATAAACCATGCTTATAAAGCAAATATGAATCAGGTTTTACACAGAGTAACTAAGTTATTATAATAATAAATTTTCATCCTTAATCGTTTAAAAACATATCCTAAATTCTCTTGCAGATAACCTACGCGCCAAAACTCTGCACTTTTGAGATGGAGATTATGGAATCAATGGGTATCAAGGAAGACAGAGAGCCAGCTAAATCCTACTGGTATTAGGTTCAATTTATACACAGTGAAATTCTCGTGGACTTACAGCCGAAATGCGATTTTTCTACTAGAGGTTCCAAGGACTTAACTAAAGTATGGCGAATTAGCTATTGGAATGAGAAATTATGAATAATGAGTACGACGATGTTGTACAACGTGCCTTCGAGTCGCCTACTACGACTTGATGCAAACTCTGAATTTTCTTTCCTCAAATCATATTCAGAATAACACATTAGTAATAATACTTACCTAAGATTCCATGAGTCCAATCAACAACTTGTAATGGCTGTAAAATGTTAATTTCACTGTGTAACTTTAGCGTTACTTTTAGTTTTTGTAATAATTGTCGAGTTTGAATGAAATAAAATTACGTTATATTGTTGTAAATTTCACTTTTATTTTCGTAGTCCAAGATAATAATTTTCGATCGGAAATACCGCTTTTAGGCCGCACGCCACAGGAGTTCAATTATTAGACTGGGCACTGTTTATTTATTTAGGATTATCTAATACTCCTTGGTGCCTGGTAATAAATAAAGTATTAAATACTCTTTTTTATAAAGGTATTTAGGTAAGACTGATGCTATACCCTCAGAATAAGGACTTATTCTGAGGCCATACCTAGGTACCTAGGGATGCGGGGAAGGGGTCCTTAAGACTTAATTTTTTTTTATGTACATAACTATGGGGTTGAAATGAGACTTATCTTGCCTTAAGTTGGGGTGTCCGAAAGAAATTAGAATCGAAATAGGTTAAAATTGAAATAGGTATTTTAAAAATAGGGAAATCCTAGGGGTTACCATAGGTACAGTGCCACCATCTTATCTGTTCAGTTGATAGCGGCGCTAGTGGAGAGTTTAGTAGTAATATTTAAGAAATTTACCTAGGAAAATGAGAATAAATTAACCCGTCTTTCAATTTTAATGAAAATGTATCTATAAATCTTAGTAAGTGAATAAACAAAACAAAAAATGGGGAACATGATTTACAATTAATTAGTTAGTTACAATTTTGCACACCTGAACAGATAACTTGGTGGCGCTGCTGTAGGTACAGTGATTACACTTCCTGGCCTGTTACTTACTGGCTAGTTAAAAAAGTACAATAAATTAAAGTCGCTTATTGTATTACATGGTAGCCTCATAATTATCATTATTAGGAAGAAAGGCTGGATTAATCACTAATAGCTTTACGCTCAGATTAATTTAAAACGCCTCACGATTAGAAAGTTTTGTTATGTACACGATATATTTTTTAAATACGATCGATTACGAAATCAATAATAGGGAATGTTCCAATGTAAGCTTGTGGATCTTATAGCCGCAGTGGAGTTTATTTTCTAACCGTAAAAGCGGTTGCGACTTCAGTTCTGTCGATGTGGCTAATAGACAGAAACGATATGCCTACTCGTACGTGTATATTTTTTCAGTACGTATGCACGCAAGTATTACAGTCCACGCGGCAGCATCAGAGTGCGTATACTGAGTTTTTTCATTCACTCTCGATAGTGAGAGCGTTTGCGATTTGCATAGGAGTGACAAAGAGACAAATAGATGGCGCGCTTTGTCACTCCGATGCAAAACGCAAACGCTCTCGCTATCGAAAGTGAATGACAAAACTCAGTATACGCACTCTGAGTGCTTATACTGAGTTTTTTCATTCACTTTCGATAGCGAGAGCGTTTGCAATTTGTATAGGAGTGACAAAGAGACAACTAGGTGGCGCGCTTATAGGAGTGCCTATACAAATTGCAAACGCTCTCGCTATCGAAAGTGAATGAAAATACTCAGTATAAGCACTCTGTCGAACTTCCACTCGCAGCGGTGCAAGTTCCACACACATTGACACTGCTTGCGAGTGCCGTACACACGCTGAGTATATCTTCTAACCATAGAAGCGGTTGTAAGTCCTGTTTTGTGGATGTAATCGACAGAGACCACTTTCTACTTGCACGAATATATTTCCTCAGTATGCACGCAAGTAGTGCAGTCCACTGCCTGTAGGTACACAGCGTGTTGGGTGTTGTACTTGCGGCCGCAGCCAAGTCCATCATCTAATCGTAGAATCTATTGTAACTCCAGTTTTGTGGATGTAACCGAGCGAAGCGATCTGTCTATTTGCACGTATGTAAATCCTCCGTACGTAGTGTCCGCAAGTATTGCAGTCCACGCGTTAGCACCAGTAGAACTTTCACTCGCAGTTGGTCTGTACAGTGAGCTTCTGGGCGTTGTAGCTGCGACCGCAGCCGAGTTTATCATCTAATGAGCCGTTTTCAGAAGAACTAAAAAAAAAATTAGGTACGGCTGCCTATTTTATGATGTATCACACATGGCTATTGGGCTGAGGTCCAAAATTGCATTCCTTTGATAGCCGTAATCACAGATAACGTGGCCGTAATATATATTTTTTTGTGGTTCTGAAAACGGCTCATTGTGGCATCGGTTGTAACTCCGGTTTTGTGGATGTAACCGAGCGAAGCGATGTGACTATTTGCACCTTTAGGTACGCAAGTATTGCAGTCCACGCGTTAGCACCACTGCAACTTGCACTCGCAGTGGGTCTGTACAGTCCGCTTCCGTGTGTTGGAGCTGCGACCGCAGCCGAGTTTATTTTCTAACCGTAGAATTAGTTGTTACGTCGGTTCTGAACGTGTATCTAACCGTAAAATCAATTGTATCTCCGGTTTTGTGGATGTAATCGACAGAGACCATCTGTCTACTTGCAGGTGTGTATTTCCTCAGTATGCATGCAAGTATTGCAGTCCACACAGCAGCATCTGTGGAACTTGCACTCGGAATGCATCTGTACCTAGTACCTACAGTACCTATGCTTAAGGGTGTCGTAGCCACGGCCGCAGCCGAGTTTATTTTCTAATCGTACAATTGGTTGTAATGTTTTGCGGACGTAATCGGCAGAGACCACCTGTCTACTTGCAGGTGTGTGTCCTCAGTATGCACGCAAGTATTGCAGTCCACACAGCAGCATCTGTGGAACTTGCACTCGCAGCGCGTCTGTGACAGTGCGCTTCCGGGACGGGTGCAGCAGAGTTTATCATCTAATCGTAGAATTGATTGTTCCTAAGGTTTTGTGGATGTCATCGACAGAGACCTCTGTATACTTGCAGGTGTGTATTTCCTCAGTGTGCACGCAAGTATTGCAGTCCACACAGCAGCATCTGTGGAACTTCCACTCGCAGCGCGTCTGTACAGTGCGCTTCCGGGACGGGTGCAGCCGAGTTTATCATCTAATCGTAGAATTGATTGTTCCTAAGGTTTTGTGGATGTCATCGACAGAGACCTCTGTATACTTGCAGGTGTGTATTTCCTCAGTGTGCACGCAAGTATTGCAGTCCACACAGCAGCATCTGTGGAACTTCCACTCGCAGCGCGTCTGTACAGTGCGCTTCCGGGACGGGTGCAGCCGAGTTTATCATCTAATCGTAGAATTGATTGTTCCTAAGGTTTTGTGGATGTCATCGACGGAGACTATCTGTCTACTTGCAGGTGTGTATTTCCTCAGTATGCACGCAAGTAGGTATCTATTGCAGTCCACACAGCAGCATCTGTGGAACTTGCACTCGCAGCGCGTCTGTGACAGTGCGCTTCCGGGACGGGTGCAGCCGAGTTTATCATCTAATCGTAGAATTGATCGTTCCTAAGGTTTTGTGGATGTCATCGACAGAGACCTCTGTCTACTTGCAGGTGTGTATTTCCTCAGTGTGCACGCAAGTATTGCACTCCACGCGGCAGCACCAGTGGAACTTGCACTCGCAGCGGGTCTGTACAGTGCGCTTTCTGGTGTTTTTGCCACGGGTGCAGAGTTTATCATGTAACCGTATAATTGGTTAGTAAGAAGTTAATATCATCTAACCGTAGAATTGGTTGTAAGGTTTTGTGGATGTCATCGACAGAGACCATTTGTCTACTTCTAGGTCCGTAGTTCCTCAGTATGCACGCAAGTAGGTATCTATTGCAGTCCACATAGCAGCATCTGTGGAACTTCCACTCGCAGCGCGTCTGTACAGTGCGCTTCCGGGACGGGTGCAGCCGAGTTTATCATCTAATCGTAGAATTGATCGTTCCTAAGGTTTTGTGGATGTCATCGACAGAGACCTCTGTCTACTTGCAGGTGTGTATTTCCTCAGTGTGCACGCAAGTATTGCAGTCCACACAGCAGCATCTGTGGAACTTCCACTCGCAGCGCGTCTGTACAGTGCGCTTCCGGGACGGGTGCAGCCGAGTTTATCATCTAATCGTAGAATTGATTGTTCCTAAGGTTTTGTGGATGTCATCGACGGAGACTATCTGTCTACTTGCAGGTGTGTATTTCCTCAGTATGCACGCAAGTAGGTATCTATTGCAGTCCACACAGCAGCATCTGTGGAACTTGCACTCGCAGCGCGTCTGTACAGTGCGCTTCCGGGACGGGTGCAGCCGAGTTTATCATCTAATCGTAGAATTGATTGTTCCTAAGGTTTTGTGGATGTCATCGACGGAGACTATCTGTCTACTTGCAGGTGTGTATTTCCTCAGTGTGGACGCAAGTATTGCACTCTACGCGGCAGCACCAGTGGAACTTGCACTCGCAGCGGGTCTGTACAGTGCGCTTTCTGGTGTTGTAGCCGCGGCCGCAGCACAGGAGTGCGCAGCCGTCCGTGCCGGCGGACGTGCGGTTGCATTCGCGGCCCGTAGTGCCGAGGGAGCCCTGTAGGTGAAGATTTATTGTATAAATAAGTAATATTGTGCGAACCAAACAAAGCCAAGTTCGATTTCTTCATCGCTCGTAGTCTGGGCTGCCTGAGTGATCTTAAACGATCACTAAGGTTAAGCAGCATACTACGGCGCGTTCAGCCCAAGGATGGGTCACCGTCTATGACTAACACTAGTGGCATTTTTCCGAGCGGTTCCGAGCTTCGCAAGGCACGTTAAGCAGTTGGTGCCGGCTGCCGTCGATAGATAGTTGCGGCTGTAGTCGTTAAGCCAAGTCGGAGGCCTTAATAGGGCGGCTTGAAAACTTCTGACAGTAAGACCAGCCACTAGTCTTACAAGCCTCCACCAATCCGGACTTGGCGTAGTGGAGTATGGCCTATACCTTCGTCAGGGAAGAGACCCGTGTCCCTCGGTGGGGACATAATGGGTCGATGATGATGATGAGACAGCTAACTGCGCCCTAGCCTCTCTCTCACCAGGGAGTCATTCCGCACGCAGTAGTTGGGCGACTCTTCCAGGTACAGCAGATCCTGCGCAGTGGGGATGCTGTATAGTGCGCTGCTCACGCGCAGCTTCCCGCGACGCGACACGCGCACCTCTGTCGCGCCCTCGTATTTGTCGCGGAGGTAGTCGCCTGGAGTAAAAGATCGTTGATAAATGTAGCACGGCTTATGAAGAAAATGTTGCGTGTTGGTAGAAAAAGAAAATTGTGGCTTCGTAACGTCACCAATCCGGACTTGGCCCCCGTGGTGGAGTATGGCCTATACCTTCCTCAGGGAAGAGACCCGTGCCCCTCTGTGGGGACATGATGGGTGATGATGATGAACGTTAGAGTAGGTATGGACTGGAGTTTGCAGCGGCGAACAAAAGAAACAGACGGTTTACAAATTTAGTACTAGCTAGCACTAAATTTGTAAACTGTTTCGAGTTTGCTACCGCTAAAGGTTTTTGATTTAGTGTCGTTTAAAGTCTGAAAAAAATGCCAAGTATAGATAAATGGATAGTGGTAGTGACATAAATTACATGTTTATGAATATTTTTAAACGCAGCTGTAATAATTGCTGGTTAGAAACAACGCATTAATAGAGCCATTAAATACAAATAAATAACAATTAATTGCACGTTACGAGTTGTTACAAAGAACTGTGATTAGCATTGTTTGGACCATAAATTGTTTCGAGCGTGGCTGAATGGGCGTTCCCTTGCTTGCCCGCGGCGGTGGGCGGAGATTTAAAAAAATTAAAGCCCACCCGGATAGATGGCGGGAATGTTTGACGTTTTGTTGGTTGTTTGTTCAAACTAGAGGTATCCCATGGGTATCCCTTGTTAAACTCTGGTTCTGAAAAAGAACTGCAAAGAAACATACATACATACATAAGCTCACGCCTGTATCCCAGAGGGGTATGCAGAGACCTGGGACTGCCACCTGCCACGATCCTGACAAATCACTTTCGCTTCATCGACATTTATTAGTCGTTGCATGCCCACACGTCGGTTTCGTGTACTTTTTATCTTGCCCTTGCCACTTCCCCTATTTGGTCGAAGTATGTCCACCTGGGGCGTCTCTTACCGGCCCTTCCACTCACATTCGCCCTATATATTTGCTTCGTCAGTCTTTCTTCCTTACCTTCCATACCTTCATCCTCTCCACAACCATGTCCAAACCAACGCAACTTTCTCAATTCTAGTCACTACATCCTCTTTCAGTCCACAACACTATTGCGTATTCTGTCATTCAAAGTAAAGAATCTTTCTCGTGAAATAACCATACTATGAATGGGATTAGTAGATAGTTAACCCCGTAGGGTAAGGCTTACGTGACGATGGTGCCAAATAAGTATTACATAGAACTGATCCATCACAGTTTAACAATTCGATGTTCATAGCAAAGCCGATTAACTGTAAATAAACAAACAGGCCATACGGCCTAGTCCGGATTGGTGGAGGCTTGTAAGACTAGTGGCTTCTTTCTTCTTACTGTCAGAAGTTTTTAAGCCGCCCTAGGCCTCTGCTTAGCTTAACGACTGTCATCTATCGACGGCAGCCGGCACCAACTGCTTTAACGTGCCTTGCGAAGCACGGAACCGCTCGGAAAAATGCCACTAGCGTTAGTCATGGCTTCCACAGGGAAGAGACCCGTGCACCTCGGTGGAGACATTATGGGTTGATGATGAAACAAACATGAAGGTTCTGGCATTGTAGTTTTATAAAATGCGGCTCTTGTGAGTGAGACAAAAAGTAGAAAGTAAGCCGTTACAAGAACTAAGGTACGAAGGTATCATAAAAAAGGCTGTGATGGAAGGTGTTACAATTTATAGCTTTTCTCAGACATAAAAGTTGAAGGGCTACTTCCGAAGTCAAAGGAAATTTAAAGTTCATAAAAACTTGATTAAGTCGCCATCTTGAATTATAATAATGCAGGTTACGACGCGTTTAGCTGGGGCACAACGCTCAAACGAAATTGAAGAACTAATAACAGAAGATTGTCTTCATCAAGATTGCCTGAGTGATCTTAAACGATTACGAAGGTTAAGCAACATCGGCGCGTTCAGTGCATGGATGGGTGACCGTCTGTGACTAACGCTAGTGGCATTTTTCTGAGCGGCTCCGTGCTTCGCAGGGCACGTTAAACAGTTGGTGCCGGCTGCCGTCGATAGATGGCAGTCGTTAAGCCAAGTCAGAGGCCTTAGGGCGGCTTGTAAACTTCTGACAGTAAGACCAGCCACTAGTCTTACAAGCCTCCACCAATCCGGACTTGGCCCCCGTGGTGGAGTATGGCCTATACCTTCCTCAGGGAAGAGACCCGTGCCCCTAGGTGGGGACATAGTGGGTTGACGATGTCTTCATCGCACTCGCAACGGCGAATCGACTGTAACTCTCGGTTTATAATAGGCAGGTATCTCAGACAGGTAAAAGTATCTGAAATAATAGTCCTCAAGCCAACGCCTTGAATCCAAAGCCACTTAAAGTTTACTTAAGAAGACCCTAAATGATTCAGATTGCTCACGGTACGGCCCTCATTAATAATGAATACTACTTTGCCCTGATAATTCGAAAAATATCAGACCCAGAGCAATTGTTAGACAATATTTGTAGTAAAACACAAGCTCTAATATCTAGAAGCGTTGGGCATTTTAGAGGTAACCCTGTATACTGTCTACCAATAATGAACGTATTTATTCATTAAATAAGTAATTTAACAGAACTCTACATACTACGTACCTCCAAATCGAAGGTTCGGGAGAGAGTATACAAGCAATCTTGCGCATAACCGGACCCATTCGGTCCGATATTATTTGAGCAAAAAGGATACAATAATATTATACAATATTTAGATGGAATTACAGCCAGTTCAAATATGCGTTCTAGGTTACAGAATAATATGTAGACTCTGTTAATGACCAGAAATTACTAAGACTGGAGTTATTTTGTCTATTTTTCTCCAAAATTATCTAGAGTTTGAACTGGGCACCTATGTAACTTGTAACCTTACTAAATCGCAGTTTTTGTGTTACTTTGAATAAAAACATTTAGTTTTGGATTTGTAGTCTACACACTTGCGAGGGAAGACCTTCTGTTCTTTAAGTTACCTTTTGATTTTGAGCACAAAAGTTTACGATCTTAAAATGGTCGACGGGTTAATAAAATCGGAATAATTTTCTATATTTTATTGTTGCATTTTACTGTTACATTTAACGTTTCATTAGTTATTCTGGGACCACCCAAATTCCCTGAAGAAAAGTTAGGCGCCGGGTTTCTGAATTAAGAATTTCACTAAGATATTCTGCATCCATGCCCTCTACTCAGTCACATTTACGAGCGACTTTACATTAAAATGTCAAGGTTAATACGCTGTCGACTGTACAACAGGAATTGCGCATTTTGGAAAGGTTATAGTACCTAGATTTGTCGCCAAAATGCAGTCACTAAACAATTATATGTAAAATCAATTCCACATTAAATTCACATAGTTAAAATCATCGAGATACATGATCAAGTGTCAAATAAATGTTTTTGTATTTATGATAAAAGGTTTGTCTTGATAACTGCTATTCAGTTATCACATCATATCAGTTATCAAACTAATTTAACCTCTTCATTCCTGACCTTGAAAATAACAGTTTTCTATTGTTATTTTGTCGACACGGGACTGCGGAGGTTAAAGAGATCATTCAAAATATGTGAATCGCTCGTAGCCTGGGCTGCCTGAGTGATCTTAAACGATCACTAATGTTAAGCAACATACGGCGCGTTCAGTCCATGGATGGGTCACCGTCTAAGACTAATGCTAGTGGCATTTTTCCGAGCGGTTCCGTACTTCGCAAGGCACGTTAAGCAGTTGGTGCCGGCTGCCGTCGATAGATGGCAGTCGTTAAGCCAAGTCAGAGGCCTTAGGGCGGCTTGAAAACTTCTGACAGTAAGACCAGCCACTAGTCTTACAAATCTCCACCAATCTGGACTTGGCCCCCGTGTTGGAGTATGGCCTACACTTTAGAATATAATAGAATATTCTTTATTGCACACTAGAAAAAACAAAAAAAAAACACAAAATACCTGCCTCAGAGGAAGAGACCCGTGCCCCTCAGTGGGGACATAAGGGGTTGATGATGATGATTAAAAATATGTATAATATCACAAGAAAAATCTAGAGCTCCAAACAAAATGTAAGGTCGTCATCGTCACCGTTTCAGTCAAAATGCGTCCGTAATGTACCTAATGGACTCACCGATCTCCCGAAAGGAAGCCAGCTGCTGCCAGCACGTGATGAGGCTGCAGGAACCGGAGACGCCATGGCACTTGCAGGTCACTCGGGACTTTTTTATCACCGCCTGTGGGACACACAGATATAATGTATCAATCAATCAGCTAGTACGCAAGTGTTGCAGTCGCAGCAGCACCAGTAGAGCCTGCATTCGCAGCCGTAGCCGGAGCAGAGTTTACCTACTAAACGTAGAAGCCGTTGCTAAAGTCTGACAAGCGAGTCGTGGGACGCGATTTATTTCGAATTCTTCATATGGCCACACTCTGATTGTCAAACTTGCTGCAAGTAGTACAGCCCAAACAGTTTGATACTCGTCCTAGATTTCAACAAGAAAAAAACTTTTGTTTCTATTCAACATAAATTTACCTATGTTTTAGTATGTACATACGAGTAATAATGTTTTAAAGCAAACATGAATTATTCTTGTTGTAAGGTCTGTCGGATGACGAAAATATTAAACGTCAGATCGAAGACTTAGTCAAAGAACTCAAAGATGTTGAGAAAAAAAGATATGAATCAGATTTAGATTATGGTTCAGCATTAATAAAATGTGGTGCATCTTTATTATCCCTGTTTTTGGTGGAGTGGAAATGTTGGTTTTGATGTAGTTAATATTTTCGTTTTGCTTATATTTAGTTATGTTTGGACAAAATTCATTGGAGACTCCCAACTAATTTTATTAAACAAATAATCAAGTTAAGCAAAAGTATCAAGATGGTTTATTCAGACAATATGCAGGGTTATCAACTAAAAGATTTTCATAATTTCCCGCCAAAGGCTTGAGCCACGACTCACTTGTCGCACTCTACTTCGATTCTGTCTATGTGGGTAATCGCCAGTAGCTATCAGATCGAAAGAAGATCAGAAGAAAGGATCTTTTCAGAAAATGTTGTTTTGTCCCAGGCGTACATATAGTGGTGCGCAGTGAGTCACTACCATGCGAGAGGTCCCGCATTCGAACCCCGGCTGGAGAAAAAAACCTCATCTCTTGGATGTTTATATGTTTGTGATGTCGCCGTTTTTGGGTCCCACGACACAGAGTATCCTAGTGTGGGGCCAGAAGCAATGTATGTGTCTGTATGTAAATGTTTATTTTTCAATTAAAGAAAGGATCTTGACGTACACACCTTGTTAACAGAAAATGTTGTTTTGTCCCAGACGTACTGACTAAAATATAAGCGCTTCGCTGCAAAACCGGAGTTTCAGCACTGGTTCCATACGAGGCTTTTCAATTACTGGTTCGTACGTTCGTAAGTACGGAACTGGTTCCGATCGCGGCTATTAATTTACTTGTATAGAACTGGTTCCGATTAAGTACTCATCGTATTCCATCAGTCGTGAACGGAACTGAAGTAAAGACACGATAAGTTAAATAAATTTAAGTTAGCAAAGGGTACGGTAAAAAGTATAAAAAACAGTGTGCGTGCAAACAAGACTGTGTTGAAATGTTGATGAAGCGGAAGAGTTCTGTCAGGGGCACCCTGGTCTCTGTCTACCCCTCCAAAGAACAGGCGTTAGTTTATATTATACAACTTATTACGTTCATGCAACGTCATAACATGAAATTATTTTCCACTTTAATCTTTGGCCAAAATTACAAGTTGTCACGCATAATTAATTACGACAAACCGAATTAATGGGTTGATTTGTAAATTTTTCGTCGGACTTAGAAAAAGATCTTACACAGGGTGGTATTTTGAGACGGGGCAGCGGGGAAAGTAAAGGTACCTTTGTAGCTTCTTATTATCCGTGGCAACATAATAATTTTTTATTAATTATAAATGGGCAAAACCTAACCGTAAGGGACTTCACACACGGCAGCTATAATATACATTAATGTACATTACATCCCGGGATGTATAGCTTTACATTATATTAGAGTATCACACATGGCACCGGCAAACGTTCGGGCATCCCGAATATTTTAGTCCCGATAAGCCCGACTACAAAAAGTTGTTTTCAACGGACGAATTCATTTTGATTTAAAAAATAAAACGTTTAAATTCGGTCTCGATTACTTGTTGTATTATTCGGTAACAGAGTTAGAGTAGAGTACATACCACACCATCCTTTGAAAGTGGATCGATAAAAAAGTAGAGTCATGGAACCAATTATGATTTATGTAACAGCTGATTTTTTCAATGTATCATCCCCGGGTTAGGGGGTCACTTAAGCTACCTAAGCAACATCATGTTTGCATCGGCTCTCAAAAATATCCCACAACGCGATGTAAAAGTAGGGGAGACTGGGTACAAAAGTAACGGCGGGTCGAAAGTAACAAACGCTCTCTAGATTTATCCAATTAGCTACGAGTAACAGCGATTCTCCGTCGTCAGGTGATAGCAGGGAGCGCCACCCTCACTTGCATTTAATCGCCGCGTGCGCCACGCACTGTCAGGTTGTGTGAGAGGATGCAACGTGTTTTTACAAACCAAAAGTAAGTTTTTCGATGTTTCCTTATTTAATATTTACATAGTTTTAATACGATGGTAGTAATCTGAATGTTTGCATATCCATTTTTGATTAGATTGATTGTACATTGTTTAAATTAGTTTTTGTCTAGCACGTTCCGTTTTAAAGTTATATTTCACGTTTCAACAAAAATGAGGAAGGGTACAAAAGTAACATACCCCTACAGGAACAAAAGTAACATGTTACTTGTGTACCCATAATGATTGAATTACCTATATAATTTTTATGTGTATTACTCCAACAGAATATCGTGACAAAGCATAAAAACTACTACAAGAGGAACTACCGACACAGAAATGTATAGAAAAGCGGCTGAAGAGCATTTCAAAGATGGTGCAAAAATTAGAGACCTGGCTAAAAATATAATGTTTGCCTTGTAACGTTATAAAGATTTATAACCAAATTAAAAGCAGGATATAATAACGCAGTTATGGGCTACCGTTGCATCAATCGAGATTTTACAATTCACGAGGAAAGTAATCTACGCGACTATTTAATTGGGACCTAATAAACTCGGCAAAACGTGGGTCCAGTTCTAAAGACTGGTGCCTCTGCCTACCCCTTCGGGGATAACGGGCGTGAGTTTATTATTATTATTATTATATTATTTAATTGGGTAATCTCTATCTGAAGTACCTACGCAAAATGGCATTGGCAATTAAAAAATACGATTGATTAATTGCGAGTATGAGTAGGAAAATAAAAATTAATATAAAAAAATATTAACATAATTATAACAATTGATCTCTTAACTTGAGCGAAGAGTAATTTCTATTGATTTGTTTTTTTTTAATATAATTTTCGAGCGTTTAAAATGAAGAAGTTTACTGGTTTTTGTAATTTGTATTAAACAAAGTCTGAGTTTGAATAAATAAATTGTTGATTTAACATATAATATTGTATTAATTACCAACCTCTTTGTCTTGTTACTTTCGACCCACACAGTGTTACTTTCGACCTGCCTACGTGGTCGAAAGTAACAACTGACGATTTTTTTTAACTCTTTGTTATTGATATAAAACACACCATAATGAAATAAATCGAGCTACTAGTGTAAAGAACATAAACTAAATTTATATGTGGTTATATTAATTTAATGACAATATTAATACCTAGCCAGAAATCAAGCTAAAAGTACAAAGTGTTACTTTTGTACCCGGTCTCCCCTAGTCGTGGGCGATGCCAATAAAAGATGTTTTCGTCACGAGCAGAACCTCTCATATTTGCTTGTACCTAAACTACGATTTGTTAACATTACAGCGTAGGCTAGGACTTACGTAGGTTAGTCACACAACGGGACACAGACCTTACCTGAGGGAGGTTTTGGGCTTAATGACCTCGCGTGCCCACCGGATTGGAAATTTGAAGCACTGAGGTATGTGGCCACCCACCTCAGTCAGGTTTGAAACATTGCTCGTTAAATATTGCACAGAGAAAGTCTACAACCTCAAGAAGGGTTGAAGGAAATGTATTCCAGATATTATACTCATTTGATTTTTCGTCGGAATAGTCAGACCAGAGATGCAATCACGTAAGACTCTACTGTATGAAGTTGTCTGATTTAGCCCCTTTGTTCCCGGTATGTCACACACTGTTGTTACATTTTGGGACTTTTTTTCCCCAGTAGGTATTTCATACTCCTACTCCGAGCCATAGACATTGTCATTTTGACTCTTTCGAGATGTCTAAATGTTTAACCCGATAGAGTGGAAAGTTACGTAATATAAAGGCAGGTTTCTCTTTGATTCGCAGAGTTTTGTTATGGTGAGTAGAGGGAGCCCGCGACATTGGTTGCTTGTCAGAGTGCTTATATTGAGTTTTTTCCTTCACTTTCGATAGCGAGAGCGTTTGCAATTTGTATAGGAGTGACAAAGCGCGCCACATAGTTGTCTCTTTGTCACTCCTATGCAAATCGCAAACGCTCTCGCTATCGAAAGTGACTGAAAAAACTCAGTATACGCACTCTGATCAAGTAAGTGTATCCGGAATAAAGGTAATAATGTGTAGTGCTTACGATAGTTTTATTTCAAAAATCAAGACGGTTTTTCGTTATACCTATTCTGGTAAAAATACAGCGAACAATATAAGTCGACAACAACAAATAAGAGTATTAAACAACATTGTCTGGCAAAGGATAGGACTATCAAGACTCGGGGCGTAATCAGAAAATATGTGGCTCTTTATATTGTATTGTATTGGAAGTGGAACTTGCAAGTTGAAGGCTTTCGGTTTGGGCCATGAAAGCAGCGGGTAAATATTTCACCTCTGAGTGCTTATACTGAGTTTTCTCATTCACTTTCGATAGCGAGAGCGTTTGCATTTTGTATAGGAGTGACAAAGCGCGCCATCAAGTTGTCTATTTGTCACTCCTATACAAATTGCAAACGCTCTCGCTATCGAATGTAAATGAAAAAACTCAGTATAAGCAATCTGATATGTTCCAACTTGTAACCGGTCAAATGATTTACTTGGCTACCAAAACAGAGTTCGTGAGTTTGATTTCTAACGGATGCCACCATCCTTGATTCACATACATACATATATAAGCTCACGCCTGTATCCCAGAGTGGTAGGCAGAGACCAGCGACTGCCACCTGCCACTATCCTGACAAATCACTTTCGCTTCATCGACATTCATTAGTTCATTATTTGTAGTCCTTGAATTGTGATCCTACAAACGGCTGTCTTTGCCTGACCCTTCCCTTTGTAAGAATGTAATTATATCTCTCGCTAACTGAAAAATCGTGAGTAAACCGATTGGATGTTTACATATTTGTGGTGTCGCTGTTTCTGGTTCCCACGACACAGAGTATCCTGGTGCCAGAAGCAATTTATGTGCCTGTATGTAAATGTTTATGTTATGTTTAAGCCCGCGTGTTTGGAGATATCAGCGTTTGCCACGGAGGAAACTCATACCTCAGCGCATGACACATACGAATGCCTAAGAGGTTTTTTTTGTGGAATTAACTACCTAACTCTAGGTGGTTTATCGCAAAAATGTACTGCCTTTAAACTTCGAACAGATTGATTTTGTAACAAACTCAGCATTTTAGGAATTCAACTTTCTGCAAATTCAACATAATTAGATAGATTCAACATCCTGCAAGTTCAACTTTTGACAAACTCAACATTTTAGGAATAACTTTCTGTACCGAAAGGTCTTTTTTTAACAATGTGTGTGCCTGTATGTAAATATTTATGTTGTGTTATTTAACCCGGCCGCTAGATTCGTGGCCACACCTATAAATTAACTGTGTAAAAGGATTACTGTCAACTAAAGGGACAATATTAGCGGACGTTTTATCCTTATCCTTTGCAAATAAATTCTCTACAAATAGTTATGAACCTCGTGCAGTCAATAGCAGAATATTATAGTTTGTATGTTTGTTTGTACCTATTTTATAAGTTCGGACCAACTAACATTCGTGTTTTTTTTAATGTAGACTATACGTGGACGAAGTTTCGCAAAAAGGTTCCAACCCAGAACATGGTCATTTTCGAGTTATTTATACCAAAATGATCACTATTTTTTTTTTAGGTTACATTCTTTTGTGGGAGTTTCCTTTTAAGTAAGAATTACCTGTGCCAGGAAAACTCCCGCTCTTCCTAATTGGTTAGCATTTATTAAGTCGATTACAGGTTGACAATTAATTCACTATGCACTATGTTTTAAGAATCAAAGACTCATAGCGATCCGATGAGTATGTGCAAAGTTATGGCCCATGGTAGTCCAACCCAAATGCAGGGAGAGCGTAAATTAGCTTACCTAAGCGTAAAAAGTCTAATATCTCAAAATTCACTTTGTGTGGGTTCGAATCTTTTTGCTAAACTACACGTCCACGTACACATCCATGCATGTCACTGCAGAGCACAGTCCTCTTAGAGAACGAGTTTGGGCTTACTTAACACAAGTGTATCATACTCGTAGTATCATATCAAGTAGTATGTGAATAGGCTAGTTGCCCTAAAAAATGTAATTGGTCCGTCTTTTAGATTTTTCAAAAATAAGGGACACGTATTTTTTTATTTGTAAATTAGACCAAAAATGACAAAGATATAGCCCATTAAAGTTACGTGTGACGTCACGCCGTGCTGTATTTTTTCTAACGTAATTTTAATGGGCTATATCTTTGTTATTTTTGTTTAATCGAAAGAAGAAAAAAAACGTGTCCAATATTTTTTTATAATCTAAAATACGGACTAAATAGAATTTAATTATTTTGACCCTGGAAACTACCCTATTGGGCGTAGTTTAACAAAAAAGTTCCAACCCACACAAAGGAGTATTGAGATATTTGACTTTTTAGGTTTAAGCTGATTTACGCTCTCCATACTTACATTTCTGGTTCCCACGACACAGGGTATCCTAGTGTGAGGCCAGAAGCAATGTATGTGCCTGTGTGTAAATGTTATGTTATGTTATGTGAGTTGGACTACCACGGGCCATAACTTTGGATCGCTATAAAAGTCAATACGCTACTTGCCTCGTATCAAATTTGACGCGATAAATGGATATTTCCTGTAGTATCTAACGTAAGAAACCGAAATATATTGACTTTGCTAAGTAAATATGCAGGATGGCTGCAAAATTTGCAAATAAAAAAAATATTTTTCGCTTTTAAATCGGAACGGTGAAAACACTATCCGCCATCTTGAAAGCACCTTTGGTTGTAAACAAACATCTGTCAGTCCTGCGTAGGTTCTATTGTGACTCATACTTCTTTCGTGGCACGAACTCTACCTATGTTGAATGTCGAACTTTGTTTACAAACGGAGAGGACTTCAAACCATAGACAAAAATGGCGGACCGCGTTTTTGGCTGTTTAGGAGAGCAACGTTTTAAAATAATGTTTTTGCTGCTTTAAGGTCCTCAAAAAATATACTAAAATATTTTTTGGTCTAATGGAAGAGATATTTAGCATTTAAGACATACTTCAAAAAAGAGTCAAGTAGCGGATTCAATTCAATCACAATAGAACCTACGCACGCACGACTGACAGATGTTTGTTTACAACCAAAGGTGCTTTCAAGATGGCGGATAGTGTTTTCACCGTTCCGATTTAAAAGCGATTTTTTTTTATTTGCAAATTTTGCAGCCATCCTGCATATTTATGCTAATGTTATTGTTAATGATAATGTTATTAGGCAGGACATCCATGAGAGAAAACCGGAGATTGGGGCAACTCGCTATAAAAGTCTTTGATACTTAATTTAAAATATAGAGCATATTGATCATTTTGGTAATATTCAACTCAAAAACGACTATGTTGTGGGTAGGAACCTTTTTGCTAAACTACGTCCAATTAGGTTTCTCATGATGCCATGATTACTCACCGTTCAGCCTTCTTGTATGCTGTTCAGCTTTCCTCACGATGCCATGATTACCCACCGTTCCGCCTTCTTGTATGCCGTTCAGCTTTCCTCAGGATGCTATGATTACCCACTGTTCAGCCTCCTTGTTGTGCTGTTCAGCAGTTGTTGGCCCTGTTCTCGATTTCACTTTTTGCTAGAGAGACAAGAAGAGATAGAAATATAGATTCAGAGAGAGATAGACAGCTTACCCTCCATCCAGCCTCATTGTTATGTCTGACGGACAACAGACATTGCCTTTTCATCAGTTGTCGGCTCTGTTCCCGACTGCCTCTCTCCACTAGAGAGAGAAGGAGAGGTAGAAATCCACAGTCGGAAAGAGACAGATAGCTTACCCTCCGTCCAGCCTCATTGTTATGTCTGACGAACAACAGACATTGTCTGTTCATCAGTTGGCGTCTCTGTTCTCGACTGCCTATCTCCACTAGAGAGAGAAGGAGAGGTAGAAATCCACAGTCGAAAAGAGACAGATAGCTTACCCTCCGTCCAGCCTCATTGTTATGTGAACAACAGACATTGTCTGTCATCAGTTGGCGGCTCTGTTCTCGACTGCCTATCTCCACTAGAGAGAGAAGGAGAGGTAGAAATCCACAGTCGGAAAGAGACAGATAGCTTACCCTCCGTCCAGCCTCATTGTTATGTCTGACGAACAACAGACATTGTCTGTTCATCAGAGTGCGTATACTGAGATTTTTCACTCACTTTCGATAGCGAGCGCGTTTGCGATTTGCATAGGAGTGACAAAGAGACAACTATGTGGCGCGCTTTGTCACTCCTATACAAATTGCAAACGCTCTCGCTATCGAAAGTGAAGGAAAAAACTCAGTATAAGCACTCAGCTGGCGGCTCTGTTCGGAAGGCGCGTTCGCGGCGCTGATGGAGAGATAGAAATCCACAGTCGGAAAGAGACAGATAGCTTACCCTCCGTCCAGCCTCGTTGTTATGTCTGTTCATCAGTTGTCGGCCCTGTTCCCGACTGCCTCTCTTCACTTTTCGCTCCCTCTCTCGTATATCGGCGAATCCTTCCGTGAATCTGCATCAAAATAATTAATTTAAATTAACGATTGTATATTGTAGTAATTGAATAATAATTCGTGAGGTATAAAATATACCCCGAGAGAGAAATAATTTATTGTACCGTAAAATAAATAAAGTCACATGAGGCAATGACAGTTGAACGACTCAACGGATTTGGATGTTATTTGGAACCCATTTTCTCCCGCGATGTTAGATAGATAGATAGAATATTCTTTATTGTACTCATAAACTACATTTACAGATTTTTTGTAAATCTAACGACAATTGGCGGCCTTATTATTATAAGAAATATCTTCCAGACGGTGACAAGAAAGAAATGTTGATACATAATTACTTATACATTGGTCTGAGCATAACTTATTAAAGAGCGATTCTTTAATAAGTTATGCTCAGACCCGTCTAAGTGACAATAAAGAATAAAAAAAAAATGGAACACCAAATATTTTATCTACTCTGATACAAAGATTATAAAACTGAAAACAAAACTCTTATCACAAACATTACGCATCTAATAGGCCAAAAATAAAAAAATAAAAAGTTCTATTGCGATCGTAAAGGGAGAAGATACAGGTCTAGTATGGACACCTGTATCCAAGGATGTTATAATATTATAACTTTTTAATCATAACGATACACCTATACAACCTCCAGCTGGACCAAGAAGGTTGAACCTCTACTTTAAAAAAAAAACGTTTCATTGAACGAGTCCGCGGCGGCGACGCAACACGCATGCGCAATCGATGTTTGCGCCTTGGCGCCAACATTTTACATTTAAATAACTTTTCAATATAAACAAAGTTTGGTTCTGTTTGTAAAATAAATTAGTTAAACATGTCTGAAAGCGAGGATAGTGGTAATTGTACACCACCAGAAATTCTGGAAGCTGCGTCAAACATGGCTATGAACCTGTTACCGGCGAAATCTAGGAGCAACTAAAATAAATGTTACCACGAGTTCGTGGAATGGAAAAATTTGTTGATATTCAGCGTTTTATTTGCAATATTATTTTATGTATTATAGTATGAGAGTAGATAAAGTATTGTATGATACTGTACATAACTTAGTCTTATAACATTCGTGTGATACTCGCCTACTACGGCTCGTTTTTAAAACGCACTCGTGTTATAAGAACCCTTTTTATGCAACAGTATCATAAACTACTATAAAACAACACTATCATCATCAACGCATGCAAATTATTTATTTAAAACAACACAATATAATATATTTTACTAAAATATTTTTTAAGGTCACAAGTTAAGCTAGGTGTAAATTTCAAAATCTAGATTATTTTGTAGGAAATGTGGACGGACACAAATGCTCATAACTTAGTATTTTCAAAGATCCTTAATTAACAGACTTTACATATTATTCTAAAACCTGGAAAACGCGCATTGAACTAACTACATATAATTCCAAACATCTTTGTCACTAAACCATCGTTATAGTAGCCCCTTAGGCACATTGCGCCACTGAAGTGTGCCTTAAACACATTTCAATTATGTACGCATTTACAATTCCATTGACACCAATTTACTCCTAGTAACTCTTATTTCAAGGACAAAAGCTCTGTAAGAGCGAGAAGTACCGAGCGAAAGAGACAACTAAGAGTTCGTAGCTCTCTCTACAACGGCTACGGCGCTACGCTGACCAAATATTGATTTCGTAGCACCCTCATTTCTCCAAGCAATTTTAGGCTTTAATACACATAATTTTAAGGTGAATTTTACTCTGAGGATACCGAATGAAATATGAATAACCTCCTCTGCGTTTCTCGGGAAAACTGCCGCCTGGTACTTTTACAACGGGGAAGGGTTGTTTGCGGAAAATATCGGACGGAAAAGTCAAATGCCTGGAAAAGTTGCTGCTAAAAAGTTTTCCGTTTTGTACCGTTTTGTATAAATTGTACATTTTAATACGGAATTATTGTGTGTTAAACTTTTATTTTGTGAGAAGACTTTTATTTTAGATAAAGAAATATGAAATCTGATGAAGATCAATTTAAACGCTGTTTAAAAACAATGGAAATCACTGTAAATAAAATAATGAATATACTATAAATAACACTGTAAACAAATTACTATAAAAATAAACCTCCGATACCGGCATGTCCGGATGCACCAATCCGGACTTGGCCCCCGTAGTGGAGTATGGCCTATACCTTCCCCTTCCTCAGGGAAGAGACCTGTGCCCCTCGATGGGGACATAATGGGTTGATGATGATGATAACCGGCATGTTCCTTAGTCGTCATATTGTTGGTGTAGTAGAAACCGGGGGTAAATTGGTACCCTTAAAACGGCCACCTGCGCTAGGCACGCCCAGACTCTCTCTTTGAGAGAAGTCCTCAGCCCTATGAAGGGACGTTTATAGGGTTAAGTGAAGAAAAACCTTGCGCAGAAACCCGCAGATTACTTGACTCTGTAGACTCTCAGTCAAAGAGCTGCATTAAAACTCATCCCAGGCCAGAAGGTAATCGTAATAACCGAGCCTAATACTAAAGATAAACAATAAAAATATATCTCCTACATTCCTTGATATTACGAGTACTTGCATATTCTGCGTATTTCCCAAGGATTTCCCCTCTCGTTTTATTTTCTATCGTAAGGTTGCCTTAGTTCCAATCTAGTTCATACCACCTCTTCATAAGAGCTTTAACCGTGTACTCTTTTTCCGCTACCGGGCTAAAGGCGGGTTGCGTGGGAAAAACCGGGTTCTCTGAACCGGATTAACGACGCTTCGCCATTCATGTAGTGCTAGTACCTCAGGACGGATTTGAGCGTTCTTAACTCGGTTTACCCGCCCGGTTATCCGGCTTATCCGTTTTTTGTACTTGGCACACTAGGTGGGTGGAGTGGTATCGCAACCGAATGAAAATTGCCGACATTTTTTAAACTTTCATATCGTTTACTGAATGCTGAAAGTGTGCCAATTTGCTAAATGGCGAATGTGTTTGATGTTAGTTGTTATGTCAAACAATTTGTATCATAATAGGTATGTAAAATATAGTTGATGTTAATCTTTTGTCTAAGGACTGCTTTTGCATTCTACTCGTAGCTAGCTTATTTAATAGTAAAAAATATATACCTACCTAATTGGGTTCAGTTTTCCACGTCTTAAGTTCAAGTTTGGGAAAATTTCAAGAGATTCTTCGAATTCTTTTCGAACTTCCTTGGCTCATGTCGGTCTGGTGATAAAAATGCTCGAATGCGCGAAAATCTCCTCTAAGAAGAGAATTCGTTCAGGGAGGCAAACATTTCCTTGGCACTACCCTTCTCTCTCACACATTCCTAGCATTCTTAGAGTGCCTATAACCATGCATTCCTAGTGAAGAAAATTCAAACAGACAAATCGGAAAAGCTTTTTCAAAATATTCCTGGATAAAACAGGGGAAAAAAAGTTAAAAAAAGAACCCCGGCCGGCATGCGGCAGCCTGAAAACAGAATTTTCCGCTGGGAAAAGAAAAAAATGTAGTATAGTGAAAAACACACTTTTCCTTTTTTATTCGTGCCACACGGGAAGAATGCCTCGTGTCTCATGCGTTCCTAGTACTTAAGGCTTGGATTTTTCCAAAGCTCGGTCTTAGAAAATGGCCTCCTTGATGCCGTGTCGGAGAGCGAATATTCCGATTCTCTTTGCTTCCAAACCTCTTTTCTCCCGACTGTATTTCTGTTGTCTCCGTTTTATCGGTAAAACACGTGTAGCTAAAATATCATAGCCTACCAGTCTATATTGCCCTGGTAAAAGTGGCCCCAAAGTGTGACGTTTCAGTGATGAAAAAAGCTCTACACGTTTATTCCGTTTTCTTTCATCCCTGCTATCCGGGTAACCCTGGCTCAAAATATGCAGAAAATTCCATGTTTTTGTGAAAAATATGTCAAAGAACAATAACAAAAAAACTTTTGTCATTTGTGCTTGCATTTTTGCGGATACATCGCCTTGTTTTATACCATTTCAGCTGGAAGAGGCAGTGGGAGAACATTTTCTTCTTAGCTTTTTCAATTATTATACTCATTAGTGTCATTTATTTTCGCGACTTCATATTTTTCGTAAGAACCTGAAGTTTTGATTTTCAGGTACAATAACAGTACAGCTAGCATTCCTAGTGTGTTGCTATAAAAACACCTTGCTTTTATCATGCATGATGCGAAAATTTCAAGATTTTTTTAAGGTAGGTATTTAATATACAAGAGAATTAATAGTTTCGTAAATGTGACACCAAATTAAACTGAAACCGCAGAACAAATAAAGCTTAAACCGTCAGTTTAATAATGACTGACAATATTTTTTTTCATGAAACAAATGAAAAACCGTAATTTCAGCGTCGCTCTAACCCTTTCGGTACGTGAAAGAGTTCTAGGAGCCCATGAAACTGTAGGAGGTGCTTTTACGGTTACGGGTGCCCGGGGACACAACGTAGATTACACCGAGGTACGTAAGTGAAGGTTACCATAATTTATGAATATTCGATGAATATTTGTGACAGGGTCTAGTAAATGTACAGTACAAACTAACTTTATACATAAAAAAATGGGTTCCTCCAAAATTGGGAAAAAATATCAGCTTACTAAGCATACCACCTGCGATTTCAGTATGGACGAAAAACTAGTTTTGGGTGTATGTATTTGGGAATTTTATTACATTTTGTAGAGTTTGGAAACCTAAATTATGTATATTAGCGTCTCAGGAATCACCATATGTATGTGATAGGAACACGGTTTTATGCAGACTAAAAGCACTAATAAACCGTCAGTGCTTTATCGTGTAATTATTTTCAGTTCTGTTGTATTTATCACTGATTAGGAAAAGTATACTTATCATTTTCTTAGTATATAAAAAAGATTCCTCAAGCTCAGTTTTTTCTCGTACTGATCTGCATTTCAGGACAGAACTGTTTTAGAGAGATCGGATTTTTGTAAAAAACAAAGTCATTAGTTAATTTACATAATTATTTAGGTATTAATTTACTAGGTCCAGATTACAAACCATATAAAGCTACGACTAGAAGCAAATCGTGAAACAGCGTTGCTAATCTTCCGACAATGATTCGTTCAATTCGTCCGTTAATACTTCGTTTGGGTAACGCCATTTTGTGAGCCGGGCTACGCTGAAAAGTGGCTGAAGGTAACCGCCGCGTCCCCCCTGCTCCCCTAGTACTCGACCTGTCTTTAACCATGGTTTGACACCCGTGAAGTTCTTGTGACAGCTGATTAATGAGAGTTGAACACTGACTGCTCTTGGGTGGACTTGGGACTTTGAGGATTTTGAATTCCTTATTAGTGGATGTGTGCACCCTTTTCCATGTTCTATTTGAAGATGGAGGTAACTTATGAAATGTTATATTTGATTGGTAATTTTAGTAAATCATAGGTGTTGTGATTAATTAATATACATAAAATCAAACCCATAATCAATTAAATATCTTGTTACTTAAGTACCTACATACTACTGAATGCACAATAGAAGGTTTTCGATTGTGTTAGAAAAATCTTCTAGAATCTAGATAGAAAATCGTATTGCACATTACAAAATAATAATGACCGCACCTCGATGAAAGAGCGCCGGTAAATTTTTCACCTGTCTTGCCTCTCACCTGAGTACTAGGACTTTATAAAACGGCGACACACCTTTTCCACGTGAAAACTCACAGGTGACAGATAACTACGTTGCCTGTTGCACACATTGATGCAATGGGCTGTTGGCAAAGAGAGAGACATGCGGGGAAAGCCAGCTCCGTCTCTGTCTAACCTACAGAGGAAAACGTGCACCCTCCGTGCAGCCAACCCCAATTTAACGCCTACATTGATATTACGTTTTCCGCGCACACATCCCCGTTTTACGTTACGGTAAGGCAAAGCGACAGGTAAAATAATGCTGCTTCGAATGGTTGTTACCCTAGTACACAGGTAGGAGGTGAAACAGGTGAACTACCCTATTTCAGGTGAAATTCAGGTAGGTAACGTAAAAATTGAACCTCTTCAGAGTTGTCAAGGTGGAAGTAGAAAGTCGCGATGTGTGACATTTTGTTTGGAGTTTTCCATGAGTTTTCCTTTTGCTTTCGGATTAATAGTATTTTTCTTTTGATTTTTTCGTGTTAAAAATTCATGGCCAGTTTCTCATGAAACGCCATTTGAGTTTTATTTTTCTAGTTCTATACATTTTCGAATTTCGAAGAAGAAATCGATTTGGTTCCTTTTTCAGCGGAAGTTACGGCATCGGCGGGGAACATTTTCGATAAAGTGGGGGAAAACTACCAGGAGAGCAGAAAACCGGGAGAGTCAACGAGGTCGCGCGCCCGGGCCACCGGGTCGTATTTAAATAAAATAATAATCTAGGCACAGGGACACATGAGTGGAGAAGTGGTGTTTTTTGTAGAGTCCTGTAGGGAGTGCTCCAGCACTATTTTTAGTGTTGGGGTTCTAGCGAGATAAATGTGATGATATTTTATAGTTTTCATAATGATTTCACTGCTGGTAGAAGAAGGATAGGCAGGGTTGATAATAGGTTTAGGTTTTGTATCCTTCATTTAAACCTGGGATATTATTATGTACTGACTTAAAATGTAGAGTGAATGAAAGCAGAGCCTTAACATTGAAAACTTTGGAAACTGAAATATTGAACTTATATGTAATACAGAACTATGGGACTGCCTCGTTGGAGTAGCGGTATTGCGCTTGACTAACAAAGCAGAGGACGTGGATTCGAGTCTCACTGGATGCCGCCATATAGTAGGATTAGTACAAATGGCCTCGCAGTATGGATATTAATGTCCCTGTGCTGTATGGAAGCTACTTATTTACAACCACAATTACTTTACTATAAAAAAAATTGGAAATACTTATGAATAGTAAAATTGCAAGAATGATAAACCAGCAAAGTGCGAGTCGGACTCGCGCAATGAGGGTTCCGTCCGTACATATAAATCTAATACAAACAATTCTCGTGTCACAGTGTTTGTTACCGAACTCCGAAACGCCTTCACAGTTTTCTATGTTTATTTTGTATATATGGTAGGTCAAAGAGTAGGTTGTACCTATGCTATGTATGTATGGCAAAACAACGTGTGCCCGGTCGGCTAGTATAATATAATGTAAAGTAAATAGTTTGCTAATACATGTTATACTTCTTTTATTCAACTTTTTAAACAAGAAGCAGAATTGAAATTGGACAAATGAAATCGGACAAATCTATGATGATATAAATCGGTCTCGACTTTATTATTTTTGGGAACTACATTATAACACTGTTTCTATGTGCATATTGACAGAAATGCATATTGACAGTAATGCCATTTTGAATATGCTGACTGAGGATTACTTCGTGGCATTAAGTCCGCCGTATTTCACATTTAAATTACGTGCAATAAAAGTATTAATAAATAATAGCTTAAAGTAGTAATCGTGACAAGTGACAAAGCAGGGGTGAGTTTAGTAATCTGAGTTCTGAGGTATCTATCTATATAAGAGGTACAGTCTTTGTCAGTCTTTCCTTTCCTTGCTTCTTTTCCTTTGAATTTCCACTCCAAGTGAGCTATACAATATACTCAATGTCCGCCCTATAGCCAGCTCGCAGCCATTTTTCGTACAAGTGGCGCGGGCGGTGATAATGACAGGTGACAGGTAATATGAATGAGGTATTAAAGAGTTTCACGAGGTTTACCTATTTTGTCGCCTTTGGCGTTTTGTTTCCGACTCACTTGTATCCATACTCCATGTTGTCCCCACAGCCTGCCCACAGCCAGTCCTCATGCAAGTGGCGGGGCCGGCGAGCGCGGCTGCAGCCGCAGCTGGCCAGCTGACCGTTCCGGCAAGCGCGGCTGACCGCCAGCGTCACTCCAGCGGCGGTGATAGCGTGAGTAAAGGCCGATTCTCTTGAAGCTGTTGGAGGTAATAAAAATACTATCTTTATATTTATTTACTAGCTTTCACCCGCGACTCCGTCCGCGTGGACTTTAGTTCAAAATGTTGCAACCCCGTTCACTCCCGTTAAGGGTTAAATTTAGAAAAACCGTGAAACACGTGTTCAATCAATTGTGTTGAAGAGTATTTATTTCAAGTTTCAAGAAAATCTGACAACATTTTTTTATACCTCCATACAAACTTTAACACCGCCATTTACCCCTTTAGAGGGTGAGTTTAAAAAAATCCTTTCTTAGTGCTCCCCTAGGCTCCCTAAGGAACTCCCATGCCAAATTTCAACCCCCTAGGTTCAGTAGTTTGGGCTCTGCGTTGATTCTAAGTCAGTCAGTCAGCTTCTCCTTTTATATATATATATAAAATAAATAATAGAAGATTAGACACAACCGACAGATGTTAGATATTCTAGTCTAACATCCAATTACAGGTGTGCAATGCCAAGAGAGGGCTTAAAGTGAATCATTTCTGAAATAACATAAATAACAAAACCTACTTATAATGTGTTATAGTCAGGTAGGGCTACTGCACGAAGTAAAAGGCAAATTGTATGTCAGAGACGAGCAATCTATGATGCGAGCTCCGACTCTGCTCGCCATGATTAAGCTCACCGAATCAGAGCGAAACCTGGTCGGACTCTTTTAACCAAAGTTCAAGTAAATGTATCCGGAATAATAATAATAAATTGTACTTCTGTATTACTAAAGAAAAGCCTGCTAAATACACAGCTTGCCAGCAGGCAAGCTCGGCTTATCACCCTCGTCACCTTGATGTTGGTGATGGCGTGGGTGAAGGCCCACTCTCTTGAGACTACAAATTCGCTGAACCTGACAAAGAAGTATTGTCTACTATGAAATAACAATCGTTAGCTTTCTAGTGAGGGCTTTTCAGAGCGTCATTAAAGAAAAAAGTACCGCAAATTACCGATAGATGGTGCTGACGTCATGACATCACTGTAACTTATCTGTGGTTCCTGTCCTATGTTTTTCCAAAAATGCACAATGCATGGGCTGGTCATGAGCAAAGACATAGACTTACGTAAAGACAAGACAAATACTTATGTAATAAACAAAGTAAAAATACCTACTTCGATAGCTTTCAAGTTTTAACAGTTTCGAAACAAAGTCTAGTTTAGATCACAGACTACAAAGAGATGTTTAGACTATCACAGATTAATAACGATTAAAACTAGAGACTCAAAAACATGATGACATTTTGATGATGGTCTTCTTGCAGCGCCATCTAGTTTTTTTTTAATGAACTCAACTGACAGCTGTCATTGAAAAGCCCTCATTAACAGCTTCTCACGTTTGTCGGAACAAACGTGGCGTTCAGTCAGTCAGTCGGACTAAGATCGGCTGGTCGCCACGCTTCATTCCATCGATGTTACTGTGGCTGGGGCAGAGGTGCTCAGTTATGACTGGTGAAGTGGACTTTAGTGCTATGGCATTAAGATAGATGGGACGTCTCAAAGTCCCAAATAAAACGTTTGAGCTAAAAAAATTAAAAATATAAAGTCATCGAGGAATTGCGTTATTCAAAATCCACTGTCAATCTCTCTTGCGATGTATGGGTGATGAGCAATCTTGCATAACGAGGATGACTTACAATTAAACATAATTTTAACTTTTAGTCACAATTTCTACTCAGGAACACGAAACAAAACTAGAGACTGGTAATAAATCATCTTGGTACTAATTCACACAGCGCCCACAGCGAAATTCGTATTCCAATGCACTAAAGTATCTCTACTCTCGGGAATTCCTATTTAAGAAACATTTCCGAATTATGTTGTTCAACCACACGAGCAGTGAGAGCCCTAAATCATGTCTGGCTAGCGTCTGGCGACTGCTAGATCTGAAAGTTAAAGGATTTATCGCCGGGCTCGACGCTTCGCTAGCTCTGCTTCCCTGGTACTTTACAGCGAGGTTTCGGGCGAAAATGCCTTTCCGCACTGAAAAACTGAAACGCTTTATTTTCTGACCACACAACAATTTTATATTCTAACTTTTTATTCGTAAGGTTAAAAATGCTTTTTACTTCTGGTATATTTTTTCTTATGAGAGTTAACTCTAATTATTCCTTTTACTCATAACATAATTATGTTCTTTACATCTCTCATATTCGGTAAGTAGGTCCTTATTACCCCCAAATGGGGCTTGTAGGTGACCAATTAGCGCTCTAGGGTAGCTAGAAAAGCCCTAGGGCGGTAAGTAATTAAGAAAAAAAAAACTCTTCACTCTTTCAAAAAGTTCGCGTACATCTAACGATCATACTGGCAATAGACATCATGCATTCAGCCCAATGACAAAAGAGGTCGCTTCGCTATTCAGCGCTTCGCTTTTTTTCGTATGAGTATGTATAGTATTATATAATAGTCATCAATTTTAAATATCGAACGGCGAAGATCAATTTCGTTCTTGAAAAAAATAATTAAAAAAAAAAGATGAAAAAAGGCGAGAATAGAAAACTTTTACTTTAAATATTGTTTGTTTTTGGGATTTTTTTTATAATTACGTGTTGTTTTAATTAGGAAAAAAACATGAGTTTGCATGCAAGTGATGAAGATTTATGCTGCACTCCCGATTCAATGAAAATGGAAGCTGAAGCAGCAATCTATCTATCTATCTATCTATATATATATATATAAAACGAGAAGCTGACTGACTGACTGACTTAGAATCAACGCAGGGCTTAAACTATAAGGGTTAGAGACTTGACATTTTGCACAGGGGTTTCTTTTGTAACGTAGGGGAGCACTAAGAAAGGATTTTTGAAAATTCATCCCCTAAAGGGGTAAAATGGGGGTTCAAAGCTAGTATGAAACTTTGCCGTTTTTGAAGTTATTCGAATGAAATTTGGTACGAAGGTTCTTATTTAACATTATGAAACACGCGTAAAATAGTTTTTTAAAAATCATCCCTTAAGGGGGATAAAGGGGGGTGCAAACTTAGTATGAAACTTAGCCATTTTTGAAGTTATTCGAATGAAATTCAGCATGAAGGTCCTTCATTGAAAGTCATGCAACACAGGTAAAATATATTTTCAAAAATCATCCCTTAAGAGTGTAAGAGGGGGTTGCGAAGTTAGTATGAAAGCTCTTTCGCATGCGCTAAAAGTATCCCTATCTTATTTTCAAGCTCTTTACTCAACTAAAGCCCACGCGGACGTAGTCGCGGGCAACAGCTAGTTAACAATATTTTGCATGAAAGTTCTAAAGAGAGATATTTGAAAACTTACGACGAGTTCATGAAGTGGCGAAAAGAAAAAAGAGTCCCTAATTTTTTTCTACTTACCTCACAATCGAGATGTAAAGCAGAGTAGTTAGCTCGGGTGTAAGCATAAATTGCACCCTCGAACTATAGGCGCCCTCGCTGCGCTCGTGCGCCTAAATATCTCGGGCTGCAATTGATGCCTTACAGCCCTTGGCTACTAATCTACTATTAATACACTAGCGGCCTTACTAATAATAATATAAACACTCTGAATAACTATTTGGCGTATATCAATGTATACGGGTTTAATCGCATTTACCGTACAAATAACCAGTTTATCAGACCTCGCATAACGGCCGTATACACAGTTCGTAACCTTTATTATTAAGGCCGTAGGGATGTAGGTAGGAAAACTCAATACATCAGGCACACAAGACCAATTTATTTAAACCGCCATGATAAGATCCATTAGATAGTGTCACATCACGCGATTATGATCCCTCAGACTCATCGTTAGATTAGTCCTACAGTAATTTATAGTAACTGCAGTGGCCAGCAAAAGAGACATTGAATTGAATAGAGATCACGAATGTTAAGCAATATAGGGCGCGTTCAGTGTATGGATGGGTGACCGTCTATGACTAACGCTAGTGGCATTTTTCCGAGTATGGCCCATACCTTCCTCAGGGAAGAGATCCGTGCCCCTCGGCGGGGACATAATGGGTTGACGATGAATTTAATTTTGTGACACTTTGATCAGAGGCCTAATTATGCGCACTAAATTGCGATAGCATTTGATATGGATTTTTTCCAGCTAGACGTAAAGAATTCTTCAAGGTTTGGTACTGCTGGCTATAAGCCTTTTTCCCCAAATGCATTTCTCACAGTCCTTGGTCATCCGCATCCTCGAACCTTCCGCCGACTCAACGATGTCATCCAATCATCGAATAACATCAACACCCACGTATTCGATTCGACTTGGATCGTTTGATTGAAAACGATGAACACGGCGGATGAATTATACAATGTTCTTTTTTTTTATTACTTTGACTTTTCCCTGTTTTAGTTTTCCATGTCCTGATTTATTTTATTCTGTAACTTTGTTCTTACCCTCTTCCATTCTTTTAACTTTCGTGGATTTATCTGCTCTTCGGCCAGTTTATGTCTTATACTGTTTTGTTCTATGATGTTCTTGGAAGTCAGCGATATGAAGCCGATGGGATACCGCCGTTTAGCCAAAGTATTTTTCGCCAAATTTTACTTCCCAATAAACTTATGGCATCAGTTTCATTTCCCAAATGAAACTTTAGCAAGTTTTCATTTCGCATTTTATTCATTTGGTCAAATTATCATTTCGCATAATTTTACTGCGTCAAGTTTTATTAAGACAAACGTTTATTATGCTAACGTTTTATTTTGGCTTTTATTCATTTGGTCAAATTATTATTTGGCATAAATATAGTTGACGATTAGGTACTAATTATTATTGAACGGGGGGTCGGCGATGTAAAGAATACGTGGCAACAGAAATATAGGTGCGACGACGCGCGTAGCGAAGCGGAACGCGTCGGAGCGTTAGGTTCTCTATGTAAGATCGAAAACAGACTCGACTTTGTTGTGTCATTTACACACGTTGCCGGCAGCGTATTCGGTATTGTATGGAAAGGTACTTTTTCCAAACAATACTTTTGACTGAATAATGCTTTGTAAAATGAATTTTGACCAAGTATTTATTTGGTAAACAATAACTTGCCATAATAACTTTTGCTAACTGTTTATTTGCTTTAAGTTGTTTTGAGAAATGTTTTTTTGCCAAGTGATAATTTGCGGAAAATAGGTTGGGAAGTAATACTTTGGGAAACGATTTTTGGCAATACATTAGTAAACCGAAGCCGATTTGATTTGTGATCAAAACCTTCCGCCGACTCAACGATGTCATCCAATCATCGAATAACATCAACACCCACGTATTCGATTCGACTTGGATCGTTTGATTGAAAACGATGAACACGGCGGATGAATTATACAATGTTCTTTTTTTTTTATTACTTTGACTTTTCCCTGTTTTAGTTTTCCATGTCCTGATTTATTTTATTCTGTAACTTTGTTCTTACCCTCTTCCATTCTTTTAACTTTCGTGGATTTATCTGCTCTTCGGCCAGTTTATGTCTTATACTGTTTTGTTCTATGATGTTCTTGGAAGTCAGCGATATGAAGCCGATTTGATTTGTGGTCAAATGGATGTCTTGATTTAGGGAGCAAGAAATGTTCGAAATTGTTTTTACCTGATCTTATATGGTAACCGTTTTTATTCCATTTGAGGTCCAATTCCTGTAGGAGTGATAATTGAGTTGATGTCGACAAAGCAAGGTCTTGATTGATCACCTTATGTTTCCCTTTATTAAGAGTTTTGCTGATCGTCTCTTCAGTTTTATTAGGAGTCGAGATTTTATTAATTTTCAATTTTCCCTTATTTTTTTCAATCGGTCCATAGAGCTTCACTAGAAAGGAATAACCTGTCAGAGGCTTGGTAGTTTTAAACTCGAAGGTGACGTTTTTTCTACCAATACCTCCTGCTATTACATCTACCAAAGCTTTAGCAGATTCACACAAGTCGTAGATAACAATACGCGATATAGGAACCCCCGTGTTGGCTGTTCGATGGTGTATTTTCCTCCAAAGTGATGGACGATGCTCGAAACAGTTTTCGTAAATCTCAGGACCACCTTCTGCACCCTTGTCGAGATAGTCGGCATTGATCGTTGTGGCTGCTACTAAAATCATCAAATTGATCAAGGGAGTACAGTTCATCTCTGATTTTCTGTTTTCTTGGGTTTGCAAAAAACGCGATAGCATATTTTGATATCTTTATTCAAAGACGGAGCGTGAAGAATTCACCAATAATGAGAATTTATTTAAGTTTTATAGTAAGTTTTGTTTGGCTATAGTACTATTGTTGAGAATATAATACGTAATCTATTGACGTTTCACAATTGAAAGAATTGTAAAGAATTCTATGACTATTGATGAACTCTCGTCGGCCAAAATGGAATACAGTCGACAGCACTTCAAGCCTTACGTCCGTGCAATCTAACTCAGTTAGTAGATCCTACGGTCTACAATACGGTATTTGACACTATAAACAATAAATTACTTGAGATTCTCGATTAAAACAACAATTACAAAATGATTCGGAAAATGTATCTCTTTCAATCATTTACTAGTTATTACAATTTTTAAATAGATGAAACATAAAAAGAGTTCTCTGAAATGTGACGTCACAAGCAAGTATTTTCATACAAAACTCCGTTTTAAAATTAACTCATTTGACATCCTGTCAAATACCCAATTTAAATGTAAAAGTCGATGTTCTGGACTTTACATTTGAAAGCTGATCAAGCTCTAAGCTTTTGTTCCATCTCGTTATCTACTACTAACAGCTGTCAGTTGTTTTTTTTATGTTCTTTTGCCAACTAACAGCTGTTAACAATAGGTTAATAGACTGTTACGAGTAGCGTTCGAGAAACCGGGGGTTAGGTGTAAATAGATTTTATTTATTTATTTAGAGATCTATGGTGAACCAACAGCTATTACAATAAAATAGAATATAGTGTAGGGATACAGAAAGCCAAGGTTCACACTTATAGTAAACAATTTAAAAATAAGAATCTTAAACTTAAAATAATAGAACGTCGCTCGCTGCACAAACAGCAGAGCTCATTATGACTCAGTAAATTAGGCAGATGAAGCTATAGAATAAATGTAAATATTGACTCACGTATTTAATCGCTGTACGCTTTAGCTACCTATCTTTTTTGTAATGTGTTATGAAAAAAATAATGAAATAAACTCACGCCCGTTATCCCCGAGGGGGTAGGCAGAGGCACCAATCACTAGAACTGGGCCCACGTTGTGTTTTATGCTTGCATAAAATAATATTAGGATTATACAGGGTGGAATTTTGTAATGGCACCTGAAGGGGAAGTACTCTTAATACTGTAGATAGAAAATTTTACTCAAAGGAAACATTCCTTTATTTTTGGAAAGAAAGAAAACTGCATTCAAAGCTTTTCAAAATTTCGCTTGCCGCACCCGGTAATCGAACGTACTAAAATCTGTGAAAGTTGCACCCTGTACTTTTATTGCAGCGATCGTTAGGGTCAATTATAATGATGAAATCTCTCTAACAAACTTCATAAATTAAATGAAAGGAAAACAATGAAATCTTAAATTATTAATTCGATGGGTCAAGTTAAAGCACTTTTACTCAAAGATCCGTTTATTTATGTTTACTTATGTTATGAATTAATAATTATCATTGACGTCATTGATCCATTAAAATGCAACTTTCACAGATTTTAGTAGGTTCGATTACCGGGTGCGGCAAGCAAATTTTTGAAAATCTTTGAATGCAGTTTTCTTTCTTTTCAAAAATAAAGGAATGTTTCCTTTGAGTAAAATTTTCTATCTACAGTATTAAGAGTACTTCCCCTTCACGTGGCATTACAAAATTTCACCCTGTATAAGCCAAGGCAAGGCAGGCCCCCAACGCCCCCAAGGCCCCCAAGGTAGCGGCTAACATTATACATAAGTGTATGTACATTGTCATTCAAGAAACAGAATGTAAATTCTTTACGTTAAAATTAATTTCTGATTTCTGATTATAATCTCACAAAAAGCAAGTGTTTTGTGAGTTTATATAATTATTCTAATACTATTTTTAAGGTTCCCGAAACTTGTCGGTTAGAGTTGATTAACAACAACTTTTGAAAATGCATTGTTCTTTTTTGTAAATATAAAAATATAAATTACGTTATTTTATTCTGCTTTAGGTGATTCTATATGGGTATCGGTCTTTTTCTTTTAACGCACGGAACCCTTTTAACGATATCATCAATCCAGACGGTTGATGACATCTTTTTTCCTTATTTTATTTACGTTTCTTCGTAATAACCGTAGCAGTACAAAACAAAATCATACATGTTTACTAAAGGCCTAGTAGAATCATTTTGTTTTACGGTGCTTTTATTGTTTTCGTGATTCATGAAGGCAATTCCATTTGCTCTTTGATTTAGATAGCATTTGTTAGCTTTTCTGACAGTGATGTGACATCATAAATTATTCATGGAGTACGATATCAAATGACACACAGTGAGTTTTTCTTTCTTATTTATATTACTTGTTCTAGGAGAATGTCGTGAAAATGTTGAGTGAATCTGTTTGTGTAGGTATCACAGGAACGATTACGAAAAATATGGTTCTAGTTAGCAATAAAATGTGTTCTAAACGAAAGTGACTAAGGGCCGATTTCTGAATTGAGAATTCAACGCTGAAAGCATCTCAAACTCTACTTAACTGCGACTCAAGCTTTACGTTTCAGAATTGACTATATGCTCAAAGTTAAGTACCATGCTTAACATTTTAGTGCGAATCTCAAGCTCGTGCTTAGTGAGAGCTTAAGCCAAAAATTGCGTTTCTGAACTCGTTTGACAGCTCAAACGCTTCTCAACTCATAGTCTACAAGATTATTAAGTAGCGAAGACTTGGCATACGGCTATTAAGGACTTATGGATTTACCTATGGGTGGATGGTGAGTTGTTCAGCACACAGGTATGAGCGTGTGCTGAACAACTTTTTAATTCACCTATGAGCGTGTGCTGAACTACTTTTCAACTCACTTATGAGCGTGGGCTGAACAACTCATCAACTCACCTATGAACGTGTGCTGAACAATTCTTTAACTCACCTATGATCGTGTGCTGAACAACTCTTTATTATTATTATTTATTTGTTCTTTCTCTTTTTATTTTTACAAAAAGGTATTTAATAAGGCGCACGGGCCTAAGCCAAGTGCAGTTTATGTCTTAGTTCAAATCTTTGGAAAGGAATTTTCGTACTATGCGGCAGGTGCGTAGAACTACCGCTTTCTGTCAGTATGTAACTATGCTGCTGGGAATATTTAATATACTGAGGCTATTGAACAGTGATTTGGGATTATAATAATAATTATTATTTATTTATTTATTTACATATCACTACCATTACAGGCTTGCCTAATTCGATACTGCAGGAACATGAAATCACAATACCTACCTATGAGCGTAAGTGGTCCAAACACGGTCTCGTCCCTCGAAACGGTGCAATTCCACCTCCTATCCTTGAACTGATGCTGGCACTCCTCGATGCCGAGCCTGAGGCCTCGGCTGACTGACGCCATATGGTCCTTATTCCGCCGGCATAAGCGTCTTTGTCCTGGTGTCAGCCCGCGCAGACGTGAGCAGAGGCGGTAAGTTGGCGAGAGAAATACGCTGGGCTGGGTCGACCACTTCTCGAAGTCTTGGAGCGCCAGGTTACTGGAACCAAAGAGATTGATTCAAATAGATGTAAGATATTTTATCAAATTGTGTTACAGATTATCCTTTTGAACGTTTGCTGTTATTTGACAGAATTTTCTAAAAAATATGAGGCCATGAGAGCCAGCGCGGCCTAACTGTTTTAAAAGTCAACGAGAAAAAATTGAGTCCTAATTTAAATTGTAACTTTAGTACCTACATCAATTCTTTTCATCATTTTTTGTTGTCTTACGCACTTCAAGTGATTTTGTTAACCCTAGGTATCTTATTCATTCACTCTGGCTCTCATGGCCTCACATATAAATTACAGTTTCACTTTGTTTCGATTTCTACTCTTTTTGCACGCTTACAAACATAAATAAACTTAGATATAGCCAAAAAAGATCAAGGATATAGACAGGCCAGATATCACTTGCCACGATCCTGACACACCTCTTTCGAAGTTTCGACTAATCAACATTGTCTCCTCAGGGAAGAGACCCGTGCCCCTCGGTGGGGACGTAATGGGTTGATGATGAATGATGATGATGAACATTGTCGACCTCTGTGGCGCATTGGTTAGCGCATCTGACTACCATGCGAGAGGTCCCGGGTTCGAATCATACATGTTTGTGACGTCGCTGTTTCTGGTTCCCACGACACAGGGTATCCTAGTGTGGGCCCAGAAGTAATGTATGTGCCTGTATGTAAATGTTTATGTTTATTCAATAGTCTCTGCTGAGAGAGAGCGAGAGTGCATACTCTCGGAGGTTTTGGGAACTTTTTATCTCGTGATTCGCTATTCAGTTGCCTTGTGCCTGCCTGGGCATTCATTTCCCGCCCAATGAGGATTTAAAGATATATTCTTTAAATCCTCTTTCTTCCTTCACACTCTCTAACTGTCCACATTTGCATAAAACGGAATTACCCAGAACAGTCGACAGCAAATCGATCTAAAATAATTGTTAGCTGCAAAGACGCCCGTAACTCAACGGAATAGAGTCCACGGACGTAATGGTCATCATGCTGTTGACTGTATCTTGATGCTTTCTACAAGCCGATATATTCCTCTCAATCTCACCGGAACAAACAAACTTGACATTGAGCCCGGGTCTATGTATGGCTGACGTGACGTCACACCTCGTGCGTCTGAGACAAAGCGGCGCGTGATGGATGGGCGGGCTGTTTGCAGTGAGAGCGGGTTGTGTAGAAAGGAACTAGGAAGAAAAATACTGCCTTTAGTTTAGTGGTAATATCCTAGGTTACAACCATAAAAGTTGTGGGTTCAACACTCGTCTCGTGGGGGCTGCTCGGATATTGATTTGTGGCAACCGCCCCAGTCTGGGTGTTTCCATAAGATTAGCTAAGAATATTCTTTATTATTATTCTTTATTATTTATTGTAGGACGCCCTCTAACCAGGTGGGATGACGATCTGCGAAAAACTGCAGGCAGATGCTGCATGCGGCAAGCTGAAGACAGGGCGCTATGGCGCTCATTAGGGGAGGGCTATGTCCAGCAGTGGACTAATATAGCCTGATGATGATGATTCTTTATTGCACACGATAAACAATAGACAAATAAAAATTGTTAGTTCATTATTAATATTATTTTTCAAATAAATGTAAGAAGTTAAAATAATAATAATCTATTATAATAACTAGTAATTGACTAAAATAAATACATTTTGCGAAATAAAAATACACTTTAAAAGAATATAACAGGCAGTATATTGTTAACAGAAATTTAATTTCTGTGATTCCATTGTCTCTTTACCTTAACATAATTATGGTATCCTAGTTGATACCAGCAGTGCTATTCTGCAAGCCTGTGCGCACGTGCGTTCGAAAGTGAACTGGGCAATTTGTTATTCAAGCACAAATTGCACACTAGCGCTCCACTTGCGAATGCGGCGGCGAAGAGGATTAGTGCATGTAAGATATTGACCCAGAACCAGTGTTCGAGTTGGTATGTCTTGTGTTTGTACCTTATAAGGTTTCAGTAACTCACTTGGTCGTTAAGCCAAGTCAGAGGCCTCAGGGCGGCTTGAAAATTTCTGAAGAACAGCCACTAGTCTTACAAGCCTCCACCAATCTGGACTTGGCCCGCGTGGTGAGTATGGCCTATACCTTCCTCAGGGAAGAGACCTGTGCCCCTTGATGGGTACATAAATGGGTTGATAAGGATGATGAACTCTCTTGGTAATTTTTAGAGCATAGTTGAGAGGGTATTTCAGGCGAGGCTCGTCTATCCTCGTGAGGCCCGACCTTGAAAAGAACAATTGATTTTGTGATCACTTGAGGACATTGGGCCTCACGAGGCTATACTTCGTTGTGTCCTAAAGGCTTCAGGACATTATGTTAATATCATCATGAGCCCATCTGCGCCTTGTCCCCATTCTAAGAATTCGGAAATGTAAACAATAATGATCGGAAATGTAAACGTTAATGAAAATAGCGTAACGTGACCTTGTGGTACTCATTTCGTAAGCTCGAGGTTAAAATGCTCGTCTGCTATTATTAGCAGACGAGTGTTTATACACCTTCATGCGAAACCAGATGAGTCAACGGGAGCTGTTATCACCTCTTATCACTCAGCTCAAACACTGCCCCACTAGCGCATAACGCCATCGCTTTCTATATAAAACATCAGAGACTAATTAACACTTCATAATTCGAACGAACAACGATATAACACTACCAAAATGCGGTCTTTAACCACGCTACTGTTACTCCTCTGCCTAGTTTCTTTAAACTCCTGCCAAAGCCACGATCTGCTGCTAGGACAAGCTGGTTACGGCGATGTGGTCTTACACAAAGTGTCAGAATGTAAATACGGCTTCCCCTTCATCGTGAGGACCAGCATAATTGAGTATCCGCAACCAGGGCAGCAGAACTTCGCGTACATCAGAGCTGTTTACATCAAGGACAATGATAAAGACGGCACTGGGGGCTACCCAACGGTGTCCGCTGGAGGTGTGGGCCAAAGGTTCATCAAGATTAAGCTGAAGAGCCAACGAGGCAACGGGTTCAACTTCACGGTGACCGTGTACGGAAGGTTCTAGAGGCTATGGTGCCCTAGTGGAATGTGTCAAAGTTGATGATTTATTAGTTATTTATGTGAACATCATTGGCGTAGTAGTATTTTCCTGGACTTTTCCTGCCACGTTTTCTAATGTGTTTTTGGTACTAGACCATCTGAGTTGGGCTTTACTACCCGTGTCCCCCCAACAACGCCAATGGTGACAATATCAGTGATGTATTAGTTAATTCATTAAAAAATTGTTATTTTCGTTGTGATCGTTTAGTTTTGGGTTATCCTGCCTGAATATTTTAAGTGTTTTATGTATTCTAAAGTTTTTTTTTACAAATATTTGTGTATGTTTTAATAAATAAATTGTTGACTTTTATTGAAAATACAAAGATAAAGGCAGAACATGGCCAAGACTATAATGGAGATATCCTTCACTAAAATATCGTAATTGTTATGTTTAAAACAATCAAAAATAATGTACTTATCAGTAGAATTGACCCCTTTATTTGACCCAATTCACTCCAATTCACTCCATTATATTGATAAGTATTGTTATTCAGGTCAACTGATGTCGGTTTCAAAGTTTCAAATCTGTCAGTTGCTGTGGCTGAATGATTTGATAATTCGAAGTTTCGCGAAAATTCTAGGGTAATTAAGAAAACTCTGATAATTCGGTAAATTTATAAATTTATCAAATTACGTGTATAAAATAATTTGATAAATTTTCGCAAAAATTCTCTATTAGGCTTTCTTAAATTTGAATACCCCGAGTTGGGTGTTACTTTACAAATAAACACAACGTAGTTTCTCGGGATGAAAAGTTCTCCATAAATCATGGAATCTTTATCGTGATTGATTTATTATTTACAAAACTGATATAGATGATTTGGGAAAGATGGAAAAAAGTCAGAATGGAGTTTTTCACTGTTTTTCTCTTTTTCTCCGCTACAAATTGAACCGATGCCAGTGGCTAACATTGTGGGTATGTTAACATTCAACAAAAAGAACGTACATTTTGTAAGCTGAAATAAATTTTTGATTGCTGATTTTTCATTTCCTATATGCTGTTTCAAAGCAGTCACGTATCTCAGAGCTGAATTTCCGCGTTCAGTCGTTCTGGCGTGATTAATTTCTCAAGTGACAAACAGCCAACCGAACTTTCGCAGTTATTATAGAAAAAAAATAGGTATATGTAAATTCTTTATTGCACAATACGATCGTGTAGAAAAAGGTGAACTTAATGCTAATCTTATATATAAAAATGGATTGCTGTCCGTTAGTCTCACTAGAACTCACGAACGGCTGGACCGATTTGGCAGATTTTTGTTTTTTTTTATATTTCTACAAATTCAGGAAAGTTTTAAATGGTGAGAAAATTACGAAAACTTTGGCGGCACCATGTTTGCCGGGACAGTTCATGGCAAATAAAAATAAGTCCAGTCACTGAACTTTAATGACACCTATAACTGAGAAATATTAACTTTTCTCATTGAAATATCATTGGAAATTCATTGCGTATGGACGTATACCTTTTGTTCCACTCAGCCATATCATCACGTACCTTATTGAAATGCAAATGAAACTGATTTATCATACTAAGTTGTTCTTTGCTAATTTGCTCTTTGTGACCGTATATTATCATTATCAGTATTAACTTTTATGAAGAGATGATCACATAATGTGACTGCAGTGCATCTTCATATTTACCAAAGTGTTTAAGGAATAAGGAAAATCCTTGAGCAAATGCGTTCTTCCCTGTCCATTGACTTCCTTACCGGTCTATTAATTTCTGGGACTGGTCTATTATTTTAGGGTTTTGTAAGTAATTATAGAAACTTATCATACTGACAATACGATAAAATAGTAATAATAATAATAAAAACTCCCACACAAGATATTCACTTGACCAGAGTGCTTATACTGAGTTTTTTCATTCACTTTCGATAGCGGGAGCGTTTGCAATTTGTAAGGAGTGACAAAGCGCGCCACCTAGTTGTCTCTTTGTCACTCCTATACAAATTGCAAACGCTCTCGCTATCGAAAGTGAAATGAAAAAACTCAGTATAAGCACTCTGGTCCCAAACTAGGGTACCCTGTGCTATCGTAACCAGGCAAAGACATTACAAACAACTCAGATTGAGGTCATTTGTGCAAATGTTTGGCGACTCCTAGTGGGAATTGAACCCACGACCTCTATCTTGGTAGGTAAGCGTCTTAACGACAACCTCCGTGGCGCAGCGGTTAGCGCATCTGCCTATGCAAGAAGTCCCGGGTTCGAATCCCGGCTGGGGACAAAAAAATCCCAGGTCTTGGATGTTTACATGTTTGTGACATCGCTATTTCTGGTTCGCACGACACAGCGTATCCTAGTACGGGGCCAGAAGCAATGTATGTGCCTGTATGTAGATGTTTGTTAAATATTATCGGTTAGACCAACAAGGCTGTACAATAGACAAAGGGCCTAGGAAGCCAGTACAGCCGACAACAGGAGAATTTTGTACATTTTTCTTGCAGTTTCCCTTAACATAACTGATTAGTAGAGAGAGATTTTTTGAAAGAAACTAACATCTTAACAGTTGCAAGCCAATAAATTTATGAAAACATTATGTACGTTCGGAAAAATATTAAAGACTTCGAAACTCTTGGTAGCCATCATAACGTTATACTAGGAATAAACATAAATTGTCATTTCCACGATTAGACTTGCAAGTTAATACTTCCTTTATGGGGCACTTTATAAGGTTCTACAATAAGATACCCAAGATATATTAGAGTTACCTCCATCGCGGCTTAAGAATTGTGTTAAGCACACTCTTTGCAAAAAAGCTTATTATAAAATCAACGATTATTTAGAAGACAAATATTAAATTGAGTCACAGGATAAATGTGTCTAGTGTTCAACACATCCAAGAGTATATTTTTTAAGTTTGAAAGCTTGTAATTTAGGCTAAAACTGTTTTGAAAAGAATAAATGTGTAGTTTCTTTGTTAATTTCTTCTCCATGTAATCTATTAATTGTGAAACTAACAACTTTGACGTTCATGAAGTAAACATTTTATTTGTACTGTGAATAAAATATTTGATTTTGATTATAGAGTACAAGTATGTAAAGGTTGAGGCGCTGTCTACTGTACCGTGAAGTACTGCTAAGTTTCCGGCAGCGCCTGATTTATTTTAATACTAATAAATCTTATAAACCACTCATTTGCATTCTAATATAAAACCCTACGAGGAAGTCCGTTACCCTTAGATCAAGCCTAGTATTCATGAAGATAAACCAAGACACAGATCCTAACAACAAAACAAATCTAACAAACAAAATGAAACAAAAGGTGTATTTTTTCATTCTGACGCTGGTAATCCTAGTAAAATCTGAAGATCTACTACTCGGCGAAATACAGAAACGTCCCATCTCTTTCTACGACACGTACCAGCTGCCCAGAGGGAAAGGGACGGAAGATGTCACTGTGGAAACTTCGAGAAGGATTTCCGGGATCCTCGTGAAGGATCTTAAAGGAAACGGAAACGCCCAAATCGTTTCCGGCGGTATTGAGAAATACGAGGTCCAGTTGCGGCTGAATGGTGCTAATAGTGAATATTTAGTTCTAGTGTTTATTTAAGGCAGTCCTTATTTACATGGGCCATTATCCTGAGTGAATCGTCTTGCTATTAGTCTAGTCAACATGTACCTTTTCGGACGAAATTTTTGTATAGTTTCCGAAAATTACGATCAAGGTGACATTCGATTCGGAATATTATGTAGAAAGTTTAAAGAAAATTCCCGAAAGGGGCCGATAAAAATTGCAAAAGTTATAAACAATTTATTTAAAAAAAAATTGGGGTTTAGTTTTTTCTTAATATCTCAAAAACTATCAAAGATATTCAAAATTTGATAAGAGATCTGAACAGAACAGGAAATTTCCCAAAAAAAGTCCTACTTCCCCGAACCGTATATATAATATTTATAATTTTTACAGAGCCATATCAAATATTTTCTTACTACCTTTTTTTTCACACTGTTTGTCTTATGGGGACAAAAGTCGCAAAAGCCATCTGCGCAGGCCTTAAGTGAAAATATATATAAGTATATAGCGAAACCACGTTTGCCGGGTCAGCTAGTATTAGTATAGGTACGAGTATTTATATTTATGAGTCTCAAAACCGCTTTAAGGCATTTTAACTAAAAAAAAATGCATGATTAATCCAAAAAGCCAGGACAAAATTTGATAATTCACTACGCGTAGCAATTTGATCGAAAACGGCCTGGGTTGGCCGAATCTATGATGACGTCACAGGTCAGTAAATATGGCGTCTGTCATTCATGTCGCTCTTACGTTCAGTGGTTTTGTTTACTGACTGGTGACGTCATGATTCCAGTGCGGCGCCATATTGCATAAATAGGGGCCGTCCATTAATCACGTGAGGCTTGAAAGGGGGGAGGGGTTTGACAAAAATCACGAAATGTCACAAGGGCGGAGGGGGGGTGTAGTAAGATATCACGTGTATTTATTTTTTCAAACGCACACGCGTTCAACACGCGCACTTGCGCGCGCAAGACAATTCTAGGTCTAAAAAATTTAAGATTTTTTGTAGATACGAAAAATACACGTGATGTTGGGTGGGGGGTGGGGGGTAGTCTTAAACCTCACCATGTATCACCAAGGGGGAGCGGGGGTTAAAAAATGCTTAAAAAAAGATCACGTGATTAATGGACGGCCCCATAGCGTTTTGGCGACTTATTTTAAAAGTGAATTTTTATTGCTTATTTTGAGAAGAAATACGCGAAAGAATTTAAAATAACCACTTCTGAATGAACACTAACAAAACATCTGAGATGGTTTTCAGAAACCTGTCAAATAGCCTATTGCTCTCGCAAACTAGGTAATAGACCTCACTTTAATTTGAACTTTATAAATCTTGAAATAAAGTCTGAAACCAATGGAAGATCCGCTCTAACCATGCTTGGTTAATCGGTAAATACAGGGTGTACAAGCCTGTATGCAAAAAACTGTTTTAATAATGCTCAGCGAAGTAATGCCGCCAGAGCGTAGTGGGGACCTTTGCGTCAGAAGTGTCCCAGGATGGCCATCTCATGGCATTTTCTAACCCTCTGTTCTGACTCACTAACCCCCGGTTTCTTGTACGCTCTATAACAGTCTGTCAATCTAATGTTAACATTTGTCAGTTGTATTTTCTGTATGCAATACCTATAGTCACACGGCCTTACTAATAGATAAGTTATACACTCTGCATAACTATTTGACGTATATCAATTTATACTGGTTTAATCGCATTTAACGTACAAATAACCACTTTGTCAGACCTCGCATAACGACTGTATACCTACACAGCTCATAACTCATCATAACCTTTAATAGTAAGGCCGACATTGTTTAACCATATTTTTTTCATGTTCTTCGGCCTACTGGCCGCTGTTAACAATAGATTAACAGATTGTTAGTGTAAAGAAATCAGGCCTAAGTGGATCTACAGTTAACAACGGCCAGGAGGCCAAAGAACATTTTTTAAAAACAACTGGCCGGTGTTAATAGAAGATTAATGTCAGAAGTGTGTTTTCTTTTGTACGTGTTTTTATTGATTTTCTATGTTTCCTATGTTTGATAAAGCTTTTTGCGAATGAAAATGTTTTTGTTTATTACATTTAGCTGAATTTTGAAAAAGAAATAGTATTAACGTTTTTGATACTGATCGTTGTGTATTGCATTGAACGAGAACAACTCCTTAAAAGGACAATGCGCAAAAATATATGGAACCTGGGACCACCCTCCAATAGCAATAGGATATAATGTCGTTGGATAGGTCTTTTTGTCCTTTAATCCGGATTTGTGTTGACTCTGAATATGCAACATCAGTGACTATGCCCATCCTCAACCCTGAGATTAGATGGAATTGCATGTTTTAAACTGTAATTAATATTATGTGCCAAAATTAAAAAGAAACTAAATTATATTATTATTACTTTAGTTTACTAACAAAGGATAGGCTATACTAACATTACTTTAGTTTACTAAGAAAGGATAAGCTATACTAACAAAAATGTCCGAAATAAACGTATGCAATCATTATTAATATACTTTGAAAGAAAAGAAGAGTTATTATTTTTTGGTCATTCTTTCGATTGGCATCATAAAGTAGGGGTGTTTTTTTTTCGGTTCGATTCCCAGACGAGGTAAGTAATTTTTTGAAAATCTTTGAATGCAGAATTACTAACTTTTAAAAATAAAATATAGTCTTCTTTCAGAAAAATACCCTATCTACGATATTTAAGGTACTTTCCCTTCATGTCCCATGATTTTGGGACGCCCTTTATAGTATAGGTATGTATTTTTAATTCTATCGAAGCCAAAAACATAATAGGTGTTGTTTCTTGAAAGTTTTACACATTACGAAGAATGAGTTGGTACTATAAATACACAAATATACATAGCTTGAAAGCTAAGTCATGGTACATGCCCGCACCAGGAATCGAACCTGCACTTCCGCATCCATTTTTCTACCTACTGGGGCACCACCGCTGCTTAAGAAAAGATATTGAATCGAAAAAAATAACGTAGGTATATTTTAAGTATAAAAAAAGGTAACTACCAATTATATGAGGGGTGTAAACACAAGAAAACTACGAATCAACCGTAATGTTTTAATATCACATTTGAAACATAACTTAAAAGAACCAGTCATCAGTCTAAAAATATCACTTAACTTTTGGTAGCGTACTGCGTGTCTTCATAATAAGGAGCACTTTGTCCCCCCTTACTGTAATACCTCGCCGTGGGGTCTGCAGCGAACACCTCAATCAAGAACTTGTATCCCCTTAGAATAGTCGGGCTCTTAAGTCCGATAGTAACACTGCGGAGGCTAATACCACCGTTTTCAATGTAAGCTTCTCCATCTTTGCCGTCTCTTAAGTCGGTCACGTAGACAGCAGTGATGACTTCATTGCCGGTAGTGTTCACTGTGACCTCATCAGTCCTCTTCCACAATGCGGGGTTGGCCTCCCGAATCTCACTGAAGATCTTTCTGGAAGTCGTCTGGGCGAATCCCAAGCGAAGGTCGTTGGCGTGCACGGCGGAAAGAAAAACAAGTACTGAGAAGACGATGACGTATCGAGCGGCGGCCATCTTGAAATTTAACGAGTTCCAAGTTCGAATTTTGACGAACAAATGAAGATCGATCGCGGAGTTGGGTTTTTAAATAGGTGCCGCTAAATGTATCATTGGTGGCGAATAGGCAAATACAGTGAAGTTCTTGTGAAACGAAGTTACGTTATGACTTGTTTACATGTGTTTAGTAAAGGGGCAAGTAGTAATTAAATTTTATGTCGCGTGTAAAATATAAAAACAAACTATGTATGTAATTACAATTAAAAAAATCCCAATTTGTAGTCTTGATGAAACTTTTTGTTTGATGATATCTTTAAGATGCACTTATTTTAGCAAAAAAAAATTTTATGCTACATTCTTTTTTTTTATTACCACCAACATAAGATGAAGTAACAGCAGAAGATGCTATTTTGAAAATTATTTATTTATTAGTCGTCCCATCGTCTATTCATTATGACTAAAAGCATAATATGGAGTTCACATTTTTTTCTGACCCGCCTACTGAACGAATGACAGACTCAAACAGACACCAAGAGCTTCTCTTTGGTAGTAAATGGCATGTTCACGATTAAATTAATAAATCAAGACTTTCTTTTTAGTAATCAAATCACACTATATTTCGCAATTTATTCGTTGGGAGTAAATATTTAAGGTTTGTACGAGGCCTATGTCCAGCAGTGGATTTATTGTGGCTGACTGATGATGATGATGATGATTTGTATAAATATATTTAACTAATAATGTAGTGCGTGTGATGCACTTCAAATAAAGATAAAGTTTGTCTGTCGTTTTTAAGATAAAAATGTCTGAAATAATTAAATTCATTTTTAAACATTAGCAAGCTGTAATTATCTAAAAAAAATCAGTGAAATATGTGTTTTTTTAAAGGTAAATATAACTTCTACATTGAATAATGTATGTTTTTTTACAAAACGACACTTGAGCCCTATTTATAGCAAGTTAACTGGCATCACTAAACATTGTAAACGAGGCGTAAAGCAATTGACAAATCGCCACTGGGTAGGTTTCCGTTGTTTGAGACGTAACGTCTAGGGTCATGGATAATGAAGATAACACTTTAGAGATAAACATAAACATTAACATACCGGCAATACATTGCTTCTGGCCCCACACTGGGATATTCTGTGTCGTGGGAACCAGAAACAGCGACATTACAAACTGGTAAACATTTAAGACCTGGGATTGCACAATCAATTACTTGGCTAACAATTTTTTATGACATGTGCTATGGAAACGTATACTCTTTAGTCCGAGCACGATGGGTCAAGTGATCATTACTATAGAAGTTTCCTAGTGCGATGTTGTGCGATCATGTTTGGTTTACGTGAGATGACGTCATTGTCCGTTCAGGGTATAGTTAGCGCAGTAGCAAGTTAGGAACTTGTAAACAAAGAACTGATATTTGTAATTATCACCTACCGACTTCGGTATGGGCAGTGTTCAGGAAACTGAAAAATATTTTCGCGTTTAAAATACCACGATCTCTGTCTTGGTGGTTAAGCGCCTGCCTTAACGGCTGGACCAATGTGGCATTCAATGGGTCGTAGTCGCTGACTATAGGCCTGCTAAGAAAGTACTGGAGAAAGCTATGTTGGGAGTTTGGAATCAATGGAAGTCTCACTGCGTGATCGAATGAGGAGACCCGCAGAAGACCCAGAGTCACTAATATAGCTCGAAACATTGCTCATTTGAAGTGGCACTGAGCGGGGCACATAGCTCGGAATATTGATAGCCGTTAGGTCGGAAATGATATGACGTGGCGACCGAGGATTTCTATCCTCGGGTAAAATCCTAATCCACTACCTGCCGCTACCTGCAGTCTACTCAGATCGTCCGTAGCTTTATGCCCGGTTCATATTATTCCAGTAGCATTCCAGCGCTGGACTGCAATGCTACTGGAATAATGTGAACCGGGCATAAGAGAGCTGACAGGCATGCTACGGTGCATTTACGAATTCCTTTTCTCCATTCGAGAACCTCTGTGCCCCATCGCAAAAGGTTCAATATCCAAACTCCATTACCTGATGCTTCAATGAAGGCCTAACTTTGTTTAGGGACAACTAAAGTTTATTCGATATAGTAAAATTAAAGCGGAGTTTGTTGGTGTTAGTTGTCAATTTCCACCGAACAGGCTATACCGGTACAGTCATCGATAGAACATATTTGAACAAGGTGTCATAACACGTCGCACCTAAATACTATTACCATTACCATTCATACACATCGACGATTTCACACTCGCCTGCAAATTAAATGTTTAAATGCGGGTTTTCAGGAAAACTGATCTAATTCAATTGCTATACATCTATCTTGAAGCTCAGACGTGTTTTAAAATATCAAACTTGTTCGAACAATCAAATTTATATACCTAAAAATGTCTCTACTTATACTTCTCCTAACGCTTTCGGCTCTGAACATTCCTAGTACGAGAACTCACGACTTATTCCTCGGATATCCAGATTACAGCTCAAAGTTAATATACAGCAAAGTGCACCAAGCGAATCCTGCAATTTGGGTGCGATCTGAAGACTTCACCGTCAACTGTTCGTTGAGCCAGATCATAAATGCCATCAAGATAGTGGATCTTAGGGAAGACAAATGGGGCGAAGCTTGGGTGAAGAAGGGCGGGATTGGACAGAGATCTGTGACAATAGAATTGGACAGTCCAACCATCTTTCGTGGATACAACTTTTGGGTGGAAGTGTACGCGATCGAGACTGGCTACTTTATGAACAATCATGGGAAAAAGTGATTTGGTGGTTGCTGTTTTGGACATTTCAATTTCTGTGTACACTCATGTCAGTATTTATTGTTACTAATAACCTGAGATTGACGTCGGTGGAATAGGTCCTTTAGTGGGTCCTTTAGCTTAGAAAATGTAAAAAGGAAGGTATACCTAACCTAAGGTTGTTCTTTGGCGTCACTGATTGGCGTAGATTAGTCGTTGACCACAAGCTAATAATTTTGGCCTTACGGTAATGGCTATATTCAAATAAATAAAATTAAATATTTTTTATTCATAATAAAAACAAAATGTTTACTCTGTGAACCTTAAAATTGTTAATTTCACAATTAATAGATACCTAATATGGAGAAGAAGCTAACAAAGAAACTTCACATTTATTCTTTTCAAAACAACAAACTTAAGAATTCACTCATTTATGTGTTGAACACTAGACAGAATTGGCCTCTGGATACGTTTAATATCTACTGTTTAACACCAAACACTTTGTCTCCTAAATAATCGTTGATTTTATAATAAGCTTTTTCGCACAGAATTTCTTAAGCCGCGATGCGTCGGAAGGAATTACCTTCCTTCCATTAATTTCGTTATAGCGACGAATATATTCTAATATACTTACCGTCTGTTTCACAATCTGCAGATAAAGTTCCGGATAAGCTATCCGCAACCAGGGCCGCCGCCGTTTGTTCTTGAAGCCTTAAAAAGCACCCGCAATATAGGAAAATTTATTTAAATTTAGAACAAACGGCAGCCCTAGTTGCGGATAGCTTATCTGGAACTTTATTTAAACATTGTGAAACAGGGCCTTAGTATCTCAGTTTCTGTAATTAGAAGTATTTACTTATGAAATGTTAAAAATGCGGTCGCTAGCATAAAATAATTTGTTCGCAAAATGTTTATTAAAGTTTGATGTTATCAAGCGATGTGTTTATTTCCTCATGACGTTAATAATTTGCAAGGAAACGGAGGTTCTGTTAATGTTTACGGATGCAATCATTATGTTATTGTGTCAATGTCGAGTTATAAAAATGTATCCTCAAACTATATTCAAGGTTACAATTAATTTATGAAGCCAGATATTTCATCAACGCCGATAACCTTCTTTTAGGAAGAGAAGTACACGAGAATTGATAAAGTTTACTGTTAGGTTTACACTTAAGTCCTCTGAATAGGGTCACTGATGAATTTCTTGACACCTCAGTAATGAAGAAAGTTGAAAGTTGTAGTAAGTTGAAGTGGCAGTGGGCGGGGCATATAGCACGGCGAACTGATGATGATGGTCGATGGGGCCGAAAGGTTCCTGAATGGAGACCATACACCGGCAAGCGCAGCTTAGGCCACAAGATGGACAGACGAACTCATCCAAGTGGCAGGAACACGCTGGATGCAAGCCGCTTCCAACCGATCTTTTTGGAAATCCATTGAGGAGGCCTAGTCCAGCAGTGGACTTCTTGTGGCTGAAAGATGATGATGATGATGATGATGAAAGTTTGCCGTGTCATTTATTCCATAATAAGTATTCTTTCTCCCGGTTTTATCCTATTAATCCGGCAATTTCCACTACTTAGAATGAACGATTCGATGAACCCTTTCGAGTGTACTTTGGACAGTTCTTATGAAGTCAATAACTTCGAAATAGGTAAGTGTTAATCTAAAATAATCTGTAAAAACTTACAAAGGTAGAGATCACAATGCAAGTGCAAAAAGCTCTGGCGCACGTGGCCGGGCTTTTTTGCAAGTCTATATCACTAAAACACTCTTGAAACTCAGTTGGAGTCGGTTTGTGAGAGGCATTTCTCTTGTAAGCCACTTTTAACGCGGTCTAAGGAGTCTGTTAGTGGAATCTATTTTTTGTAAATAAAACGGCTTGTCTCCAAAATTAAGGTCTTCGTCATAGCCTTGAACGTATAAAGTGACTGCGTTCGGAATTCCGAATCGAAATTCCTAAACGGAATATCTCCGACTGTATGTGTTGTTACAATAACGGGCTCTAAATTTGTTATCTATACACTTTTTCTCTTTTCAACAACGCAAACAACAACAACATTTTAAATAACACAAAAAAACAATGATTTACTTAAAAACACGATATAATTTCACAAAACAATGTACAAAAGTACTAGGCTCACATAGAACTCAAGCGTAGATCTCGATCTGGAAGTGGTATCCGGAACCTCGTTCGCTCTTCAACTTTATATGGACAAAATCGAACTCCAAGCCACCACGGATGATTGAAGGCTTTGCATTGCCATTGTCCAGATCTTTTATGGCTATTCCTTGGATCTTCAGTCCCGGATTAGGATAAGCAAATTGTAACTCTTGCTCCCTCACTATGAATGGTATGGCTGACTTTTCCGCGCTTGTCTCATAGACTTTCTTCACCAATCCCTGGGGATCGTAGACTTTTCCGACCACAACGCTTGTCCCCCGTACTGTTGCCGATATGACGCACAAGGTAAATAATACTTTGAATAGCGACATTTTGAATGTGCTTTGAGTTACGTGATCAGTGTGAATGTGAATATATGAGTCAGTGTAATGCGATCTTGGTAAACAGTCGGTGGGAGAGGGAGGGGAGATGCTGGTGGTGGTGTGGAGGAAAGAGAAGGGAGAGGTCAAGCGGCCGGTTTTGTGAGAGCAATGTGGTTCACTGATTTGATAAGGTTCGGGTTACATGTGTGTGCCTGAGTCATTGTAACCTTTGGTCTGTCTCATTGCTAACTATTCTGACGATCAAACTAACCAACCTCTATGTGGTGGCACATTAGTGGTTAGTTAGTTTGCCAGAATTACAGTTTTAGCACATACTTATGTCATATTTTCTGTAAAAATGATAATGAATAATCACTAGACGAAAACCCGGCTTCGCTCGGGTAAAATGTAGACGCAAAATTATATTCCACTATGTTATTTTATATGGTGACGCCTCTGTATTTATCAACCACCAGTAGATATAAATCTCTTAATACATTCAGATACATAAGCTCACACCTGTATCCCAGAGGGGTAGGCAGAGACCACGGACTGTCACCTGCCACTATCCTGACAAATCACTTTCGCTTCATCGACATCCATTAGTCGTTGCATGTACCCACATCGGTTTCGGGTACTTTTAATCTTGCCCTTTGCTAATACATCCCCTATTTGGTCGAAGTAGGTCCAACTGGGGCGTCCCTTACCGGCCCTTCCACTCACATTCGCCCGATATATTTGCTTTGTCAGTCTTTCTACGTTCATCCTCTCCACATCTCCAAACCAACGCAACATTCCTTTTTTCAATTCTAGTCACTCACTACATCCTCTTTCTCCACATCCTCGGTCTCTGATCACACTATTGCGTATTCTGTCATCCAAAGTAACACCACACATATTTCTTAAGGATCTCATTTGTACTGGACTAATCCTACTTTCATGATTCTTCTGCCATACCCAAATCTCGCTACCATGCTTACATAAGTATTGGAACCAGCACACTACGGATAGCCCATCTTGCTCTTTTGGACATGTTCTGGCTACTCACGAAGGAATGCAAGGCGAAAATCGGATACTTATCATAACTTTGTCATGGGTACCTCATCACAAATTACTAAATGAGCTTCCTTCATAAACTTAACAGCTAGTGAATTTAGTGACCTATGAGACGTAGAATCCACTTGGCTAATCAACTAAAAACAGATCCCTCTCTTTGGCTTTACAGCTTTTAGTTTTGTATTGACCACATGTTTTTCTTCATCATTTTAATTTTTGGTATTTTCTTATCTAGTGGCCTTTTCATTTCAATAAGTTTATTGGTACCTAACTAAGCAAAACAATAAAGATCAATTTATGACTTTGATTTCCTTTTTCAATTATTTTTCAGATCCTTCCAAAACTCTATGTCAATTATTGTCTTCCCGCCAATGAAAAACACCACAGATTACTTACTACACCTTCTCAGTTGGCACAGATTATAATAACCTTCTTGGATGCCACGGTATTCCACACACCATGGAGTTAACAAATTAGATCAAACGGCCGGTTTAGATTATCTTAGTCTTTAGGAGAGTGCTTTACTTTACACTCTGTTGCAACATTATGCTGAATCGGACCCATTTTGGGGGCTCAACCTTTAATGTATTTTATTATTATTTTCATGTTGTACAGTTTATTTATTTTTACGCTTTTTATGCTTTCTGTGTTATTTTTTTTTATTATTGTACGCACTCTGTGTGTGTGTGTTTTTTTGTTTTCTTTTGAGTATCAAATAAATAAATTTTCTTTTTTTCTTTCTTTCTTTCTTAATTTCTTTGTTTCTTAAGGAGAGTGCTTTTGTAGAAACGTGTAAGCGCCACTTGCTTTAGTACGTTTTACGGTATAGTACGGTTCTAGTTGCCTTTCAATTAGAATCAAAATAGAATTGGTTTCTATTGTTCTATCCAGTAACACCTGAGCGCGTTACTATCCTCGTTACTTATCTGTGTATAAACTAAAAATTTAGTGAGAACTTTAGGAGAGTGTGCAAGTGACCCGTGACGGGCTCGAATTATCAAACTTACCTACTTATGTGTTCCATTAAAACTCATAGTATTTTGAGTAGGATAGCGCATATTTCGCGACGTCGACGAAGTGAGACTCTACTGGAAGAAATACACGTTCACTAGAACGTCTAGTAATGTACTAATGCACTTGCCTCTCTAATTGTAAGCACTCTCCTAAACACTAAAATAATGTAAACCGGCCATAACAGTTCACAATGAAAACTTGTGACACTAACACAACAATGATGACATTGACATGTTTACTTAGCAACGCCATTGTTGAATTTAATAATTTTTATATTGATGCTGCTCGATAATACGAATTTTCCGCCCGTATGTTGTCGACTCAGATCAACTATTTTATTACGCTCTTTCATTTGGTGTGCATATCGTTTGAGTCTACCGTAGACCCGAACGAAATTATTAATATAGATAATCATATTCCTAGTCAGTTTGTTCATTGCCGTATGCTATTAAAGTTTATAATCTTCTCCCATAAATAGAGATAGAGACCTCGAATCTGGAAGAAAACATTCCTATGTTCTACCACTAGTTTCTCGTGCTCTGGTGTTTCTTTTAAGAGCAGTCGATTGCCCAAAGTACAAAAGATGACAGCTGCTCTATCAATAGTAGATAAACACAAAATGTCAGTGTTCGAGAAACCGGGTAAGTCTTGGAAAGATATCGTCAAAAATACAAAAAATGTGAATTCCTGATGGAGTTTTTAATTAATGCATTATGGATGCTGCTCTGCACATTTCCACTTTTCAACACCACAAGGAAAAAAACAAAAACTTAAAACACAATTTAATTCAAAAAAACATTTACAAAAGTACCAGGCTCACATAAAACTCAAGCGTAGATCTCGATCAAATATCTGTACCCGGAACCTCTTTCGCTTTTCAACTTTATGCGGACAAAATTGAACCCCAACCCGCCGCTAATAATCGACGGCTTTGCATTTCCATTGTCCAGATCTTTTATGGCTATTCCCCTGATCTTCAGTCCAGGATTTGGGTACGTAAATTGTAACTCTTCCTCCCTGATTAGGAGTGGAACGCCCGTCCTCTCTGCAGTTTTCTCGTAGACTTTCGTCACCAATCCTTGGGGATCATAAAATTGACCCACTAGGACGCTAGTAGCCTGTACTGTGGCCACTATAACGCACAAAGTAAATAACACTTTTACCAGCATTTTAGATATGCTTCAGGTTACGTGATCAGTGCCGATCTGCTTTGTGTTAGTCGAAGTATGGTGCGAACTGGTAAACACTGAGTGGGAGGGGGAGAGGAGATGCTGGTGTTGATATGAGGGAAAGAGTTGAAGAAGCATGTGGTTCACAGGTCAGATAATGATAGGGTTACATTCACAACCTTATTTGTATATTTTTTTTAACGAAGTGCAATTAAGTACTTTTGACAAACTCTGCTGCATGTCTCTCTTTCTATATTATGTTAGAAAAAAACAATAACTTGTGATTTATCCGAGTCTTTAAACTTCCCAGTGAGAGGTTCAGTTTTGCACCTTTTCAAATGTTTCTTCTGAACATCTTTGTATCTGAGGAGCTAGCCACCTTATTTCCGCGTCCCTTACGGGAAGTACTGTACCTTTACTAACTTGCTACTGCAAACAATTGACAGCAGGTAAAAAAAATCCTTTTGTTAGAAAATATCCCTTAACCCGTTGGCTCAACTCTGCAAATGATAAGTTGCCTTGACACAAGGGACTTTAGAACGACGATTAATGAATAGTACCTGGGTGACCTTTTTTTTATAATATAAAATTAAAATAATCCTTTTTCAACAAAAAAAGGAACTTGGAAAAAAAACATCATGACTCGAACCGGGTCTCTTGAAATCGGCCCGAAACGGGTCGCCCGTTTTCTCGTCAGAACTATTCCAACCTTGCAGATAGACGCGAAATTTACCTCTGTATGTTATCATAGCAAATTTCAAATGGCTTAAAACACGGATAAAACAACGTTTTCTAAAAATGTAACCTAGTTAGATCAATTAAACGCCCCCGAAAGCATCTGCCTACAAAATTTCGTGAAAATCGTTGGAGCCGTTTCCGAGATTCTGATTATATATAAATATATATACAAGAATTGCTCGTTTAAAGAGATTAGATAAGTTTTAATTTTGCTTCCGAGTACCCGCCACCAAATTTGGTAGCCGCCAAGCCGAAGGGTTCAATTATAATTACTGTGTGCGTATGTAAAGGTTGACTTGTTTTCGATCGTACACGGACGTAAGGGTCATTATTCTATGGATTTGTGGAATATACTGGTATATTTTTTTAGAAATTACTGGATAGAAAGAAAGAAGGAAATAGGTCCCGTCTGTATAATAATTTCGATAATATAACCGGCGCCATGTAGTCCCTCCTTTAAATTAGTATGCATGTATTGATAACAAGGCTAGCAAGAAGTCACAAGTCAAGTATTGTAATTTGTAAATATTTACAGTCAATACCTAACTGAAGACGGATAAAACTGAGTATTCTTGGAAACATAAGTCGAATCATTTATGTCCTTGTTTAGATGGGTCATCATCATCAACCCATTATGTCCTTACGAGGGGCACGGGTCTCTTCCCTGAGGAAGGTATAGGCCATACTCCACCACGGAGGCTATACCGGACTGGCGGAGGTTTGTAAGACTAGTGGCTGGTCTTACTGTCAGAAGTTTTCAAGCCGCCTTAAGGCTTCTGACTTGGCTTAACGACTGCCATCTGTCGACGGCAGCGGCATCAACTGCTTAACGCGCCTTTGCGAAGCACGGAACCGCTCCGAAAAATGCCACTAGCGTTAGTCATAGACGGTCACCCATCCATGCACTGAACGCGCCCTATGTTGCTTAACCTTCGTGATCGTTTAAGATCACTCAGGCAGCAAGGCTACGAGCGATTCTTTTATATTTAGATGGGTAATCCCTCATTTTGTTAATATACATTCTCCAAGATCTTGTTAACGATAAAGGAAAACATCGTATCCAATCCAATTCATCAGCGCGCATTCGTCCACTGCTGGACCCTATTTCATTGAATTACAATAGGCATTGTCCTAAAAAAATAAGTTCCTTTTTTATATGTATATTTTGTCGAGCAAAATCTGTATTTTTTCGGCCTCGGCTGAATATTTCGATTTGGGCTGCTTTGATTTATTTTTAAAGCGAAATAAGAACCGGATCACACGAAACTGGAATTACGTCATGCGTGGAAGTACAGTCGACAGCACATCATGCTATACACCCATGCACTCTACTCCGTTGCATTACGGGCGACTTTGCAACTAAAATGTGAAGATTGACGTGCTGTCGACTGTACGTCTGGGTCTGTACGAGACCCTTAAGGGCCCTCGCCCACGGCGGCTTTTTGTAGCGCTGCCGTCGCGCGTTTACGAAACGCATCGCTACTAACGCGCGTAGGTCGCTTTTGCAACGCGCGACCGTAGCGCGGCTGTAGCGCTGCTAACGCGCCACCGTAGCGATGCAAGCGCGCGGCTGTAGCGCTGCTAACGCGCGACCGTCGCGCGGCCGTAGCGCTACAAAAAGCCGCCGTGGGCGAGGGCCCTTAGGATTACTCAGGCAGCCGGGGCTACGTGACGTCGCTGTCGTTGTCGGCGCTTCGGCTGCTTACGTAAAAGCAGCACCAAAGACAACGTGACTAATGTTGCCTCAACGGAGTCTATCTTGCAACTGTGGCGATTGGGAGCGACGGTAGCGCGTTTGCATCGCGACTGAAGCGCTACGGCCGCGCGACGGTGGCGCGTTTGAAGCGCTACGGCCGCGCGACGGTGGCGCGTTCGCATCGCGACAGAAGCGTGGTTACGTGGGCGAGGGCACACAGCTAGCGACCGCATCGCGGCTGTAGCGCGGCGAACGCGCCACCGTCGCGCGGCCGTAGCGCTACAAAAAGCCGCCGTGGGCGAGGGCCCTAAGAGCTGTCGAGTTTCTATTTCTAGTGATACTATGGGTGGGCCAGTTCCTGAGTTGAGAATATTTACTAAGTAAATACTTAACTGTAGTGCTGTCACGTCAAATTTCTCAGAAAAGAGCGTGACAGAACGCTAATGAAGTATAATATACTTCACTAACTATATTATAGTTAGTGAAATTCTTAATTCAGATATCGGCCCTAAAGCTGCTAAAGGGGTTATGCCATAGATAAGTATATTGGGTTTGCGGGATGTCCCGCACGCGGTCCAACGCGCAATAACCTTTGTCGATTGTTTCTATGAATACAGTTTCAATGAGCCGGCCAGTGTACCAGAAAGTAAAGATTTTATTTATGAGATTATTTGCTATTTATGAGGTTATAAATAGCAAATAATATGCAGCGAGGTTTCCTTGGTCACTGGTAAAATCTATTGATTACGCTCCTTGCTCCTTACCGTTCCCAGCGCCATCTAACTAATTTTGGTGAACCCAACTGACAGCTGTCAAAAAAGCTGAAAAAAAAACTAATTTTTAGAAGTGCTTGCCAGAAAAATCCGTTTTGAGGTTTTGAAGTTACTGAAGACAAGAAGATAGCTGTTTGAATTTTTTGAAAAGTTTTGGTATTCAATGCGCTCTAAAGTTCCAATAAGTATAATATTTCTCGTACTTTTCCTTGTCACTCGTCGTTTCTGATATTTCCTTTGAATTCCTGCGCAATCGCGATCGGAATTAGGTACTTACCTACTTAGAAATTAAAAGGGCATTTTGTTTGTCTTCAACTGTCCGTCACCTCTTTTTCTACCAAGGGTCTCCCCGTGGAGAAAGCCTCAAATAAAATATATTTTAATTATTACATTAATTAATTAAATTAAATGCTTTATTTAAGTTTTTCCAGAAATACATTTGAAATGTAAGTAAATAAATGAGCCCAGCACTAGGCGACCCTGTCTCGGAGGTTCTCTAACTAATGTTAGTCAGACACGAGTCTCGATTCACTGGCTTTAGCGGCTACACAGGGCCCTAAAATCAGAGGCAATATGGAAGTGTTGGTGAGCACCCTAGATCGCTCCCTAGATCGCTCCCTAGATCGCCTCGTGTGGAGGCAAATCGTACCCTAATTTTAAGCTAAGCGTACACCGCATCGGAACCGCTCCGTACGGAGCGGACGGATTTGTTGCTTTATTGATTTCTATGGTACTGCGTGCACTGGATCGGCATTTCTGCTTCGGAGTGCGATATTACTGCCGATGACGTCATCCGCAGCCGACGCGCCATTCGGATTCCGAACGCTTCGAGTTCTGACGTGTTTGCGACGCTTGTGCATGAATGACTATACTGGGGCCAAATTCGATAAACAATAAATGTAAACAAAGCAATTTAGGGTCAGCACAACGCGAGCTAAAAATAAAGTATACTTTTGGTATTATTGATTTGACTACAGAATTTTACACAGTACTATTGATAGGTTTATTGGATTAGAAGGGCATTATTCATTATGAGTTGTTACCACGAAACGTAGTGTGCCTGTATGGAAATGAAATGTAGCATTTGTCTTACAATTACTTTTTCTCTTATTATTACAGATTACAAAAACTTACCTTAAACAAAATAAAAGCCTTTCCTTTGTTCCAATCGCCTTTCTAAAATTCGTGTCTTGCCTAGTTAGGTGCGGTTCGAGAATATTGTGAAGTTCAAAGAATTTTGTTCGAGACATATGAATGTACACAAAAAATCCATTTTCATCTTCTAATAAATCTTAGTATAATGTATGAAATTCTCCATAAGTCTTTTTGAGATTATTTGATGAACCCACATCTTGCGTTTCCTTTTGCTTTTCTCCTCCTCAGCTGATAACAAACAACTAATGACAACAATATCCTCGTCACTATCCTCCATTGCGAACACACGTGCACAAGCGAACTCGATTGCTTTGAAAATACCGATACTGCCGACGGCAAATCCGAATGCAATAGACGCACCCTTTCGGCATTTTGTAAATGCCGACGGCCCGTACGGTGCGGACGCTCCGATTCCGATGCGGTGGACGCTTAGCTTTATACTCAGAAATTGGTTCGGGCGAGCTCACGATTTCATCCCCACCACCATTGTCCCGATATCGCCACTGATTTTAGGGCCGTGTGTAGCCGGCTTAAGTATGTCTACACCAAACATTGGACAGAGTAATTGCTTTGTTCAATAAATTAATCACACTAATGGAAAACGGTTTTCAATAGCTCCAGCCCATAATGGTATAAACAATGAATAGGACATCACAACATGGAAATACAGGTGTAATTCCATGTTGCTGTCCACGCCCAATCTAGGTAGATTGAGCCAATTTATGCGAATCATATTATAACCTACAACTTCCTCAGGGAAGAGACCCGTGCTCCTCGGTGGGGACATAATGGGTTGACGATACGAATCATTGTAGCGGCCTCCAGTGGGGATCGAACCATCTCTATTTGAGTAGTTAAGCGTGTTAATCACTATACGATCGAGGCACTCATGTAAAGTGAAGTTGATCAAAGCTTGATACACACATGCTTATAAAATATATCTGATGGTAAAGTTTTATAAAATCAACATTCAAATGTCTTATTCATTATAAGGAAAAAAATAAAATCCTTAAAAAAATGATTTTTTTAGTTTCACAACTAATAGATTACGCTAACAAAGACACTCTGCTGTAACTATCTAGTTAGCAAAAAAGTGTCATCAATCGGTTTTTATTTTCCACACTCTAATTACCTTAGACTGACAGTCAAGATAAAATGCAACCGCTGCGTTGGGCTTGAGGACGGAATGTAGAAGTCATTGATAAAAGTTGATAACACGATAGATATGGTCGGAATCATAAAACTGTAAGGAAGCGCTTGTTATTTTCAAGCATTATCTACGATAAAAATTTCTTGTAGCTCGTAGTTAGCGCTGCATAAGCACTATTATCGATTTAAAAGTATTTAACTAGAGATTTGGCAGACTGTACAGATTGACAGCCCTTATCACGATATTTGTGGAGATCTATTCCGATCGCAAACATTTTAGTTTTGGACATTTTATCACCATGACTTGTTAGTTTTGCACTGAAAATGTAGAGCAACGATTAGAAGAGTTTTCAATTTAAAAAAAAGTTCAAAGTAAAAGTGGCAAGTGTTTTCAATGCAAGAATACAAAAGGAGAAAAAATGTTTAAGTATTTTATCCTCCTCGGTTTCCTACAAGGAATTTCGACGGAATCTCTCTACGAAGGTGCAAGACGACTAAACGACGTTCTCATACACAAGAGTGAGCATGTACAACGACCCATATACTTCACTATACGCTACGATGATATTCCATTTCCAAAATATGACGACGAACATGGTTTCCTAATAACAGCTGTGAATGTTGTAGACAATATCAAAGATGGCGGCTCGGCGGAAGTGGACTTCGGTGGTGTTGGTCACACTTTTATCAATGTGCATCTGAGAAGTCATCTGGGTCAAGGATTCAATTTCAGTGTTGAGATATTTGGCGTGAAAATAAAGTGATTTAACGATGACATGAATTTGTTTGAATTCAATAAAGTGTAAGCTCCTGATAAATGAAATAGCAACATCACAACAATATTATTATAGTCAAAGAAACACTGTAGGCGTCTCAAACTAAAAAAATTACACAAAACATTTGGACATAATATATCCTGGTGGCACTTACCTAATGACTTTATTGATGCGATAAATCAGTGCGAGCTAGCTATAAAGAAACGCTCGAAAAGAAAAAAGATAGAACATCTACAGAAAGTCAGAGATACCTACACCGGTTGATTTGTTGCTTGGTGGGTATTTATTGAGAGTCGTTACTACTCAACCTTTTCTGACAGATTATTTTAAAGTTACCCGATTTTTAAATAAGAGAAAACACATTGTTGTATACAAGACAAGAACAATAATTATGTACCTACTTAACCAGACAAACAAGTACATATTATTGTTAAGACGCAAAACCTGAAACAGTTTCTTCAATATCGATAAACCGTTTTTAATAAGAAAAAGTTTAAGATTTTATTCAGTTAAATGTAGTCAAATTTACGAAGTACGAATCATAAAAAAACAATTGTTTTCCAATATTCTAAATTTGTATTATTTCGCTTGGCTTGCAAAAAATGATATTTTTTTTTATTGTAATAATACAAAAATATTATTAAATTATAAAAAAATATAACCTTGTATAATTATGAGGTCCACATATTCCAGCGCTTGAAATTGTTAATCCGTTCTGGGTACGCGTGATAATTAAACCCACACTCTCTCTGAGAGAAGGCACGTGCTCTGCGATGGGACGTATATAGATAGATAGATAGAATATTCATTAGTGTATGTACACCAGGAATTACATATGAAATTTGGCAATAACATAGTACAATACAATTGGCGGCCTTATTACTAAAACATACATACATACACATACATAAGCTCACGCCTGTACCCCAGGGACTGCCAGCTGCCATGATCCTGAATTCCTGACAAATCACTTTCGCTTCATCGACATTCGTAAAAAATACTAAATTACTATACTACTACGTTTTACTTATTATTATTATTACTAAAACTACTTATAATTATTTACTTATATAGGCCATATAAAAAAGTAACACTCTGTACTTAAGTCGAACTTGCACTTTGCCGATTTTTAATCAAGATGAGTCTGTATAGCTACAACTCTATATAAATCCTAAACAAAAAAGCCACAGAACAAAAAAAAAAAGCTGCACTATCCAATACAGCTCCGATTCAGTGTTGTACACTATGTGATTGTAAATATAATGACCCGTAATAATTTTAAAGTAGCCCTAATGAGGGATCTACGTGGGATCTTGTAGGTGACTCCATTCAGAGTATTCAGACTGTTTTCTCTCAACTTCGAACCGGTTTTTGTAAAAGGTACGAGGTTCTATTATTATTTGAAATGCACTCGCTTTACCATTACTGCGTTTTTACTTTGGATGCAAAATTGAGCTCCCTGGTGGTACATCTATAGGTGAACAAATAATGGTGGCTGTAGGTCTACTAGAAACCTGAAATTTCAGTAAGAAAATATTCAGTTATCTCATGAAATGATATGTTTGTGATATGTTTTTCGCTATTTACTCAAAACTGCGTTTTTACAATTACTGCGTTCTTCCTTACGAGGGCAGTGTAGTAGATAGCGTTTGGCACTTGCACGATTCCGATCCACCTCTTCACTTTATCTTCACTGGTCGCTGCATGTACGCACGCCGGTTTCGGGTAGGTACATTTTAACTTCATCATCATCATGAACCCATCATGTCCCCGCCGAGGGGCACGGGTCTCTTCCCTGAGTAAGATATAGGCCATACTCCACCGCGGGGACCAAGTCCGGATTGGTGGAGGCTTGTAAGACTAGTGGTTGTTCTTACTGACAGAAGTTTTCAAGCTGCCGAGGCCTCTGACTTGGCTTAACGACTGCCATCTATCGACGGCAGCCGGCACCAACTTTACTGCTTAACGTGCCTTGCGAAGCACGGAACCGCTCGGAAAAATGCCACTAGCGTTAGTCATAGACGGTGACCCACCTATGGACTGAACGCGCCGTATGTTGCTTAACCTTAGTGATCGTTTTAGATCACACAGGCAGCCCAGGCTACGAGCGACTTTTTAAGTTGCCCTTCGCTAAAACATCATCCATTTGGTCGAGGTATGTCAGCCTGGGACGTCTTTTACCGGCCCTTCCACACACATTCGCTCCATATAGGTATTTCTTAGATCAACCTAACTTACATTTCGGTACAGGTCATTTCTACTCTAGCTCCGCGAATCAGAGCGAACTCTGAAGCTAAGAATCTAGTCATACACAAAATTGTTCCATACAATGATATTTTCCTTTTTTACAGCCTACTAGGCAATAGTAGTACAACGGTATTACAATAATATAAGCTGCAAAAAATAAATAGGTTTCTCTTGCGAAGGCGATCGAATAGTGCGAGGCACCAAAAGAAGATTGGTTACTAGACTACCAATAAAATCAACAAAAGAACCATTGTTGTTATGATAATGTTCACAATGTAAATAAATTAATTTAAAATTGTACTAATATGAATAGGTATGGACATACCGAAATCAAGGCGATTGTTCATCTCATAATTGATTCAAGAAATAGAACAATTTATATATTTATCCTTTTGTATATTTCTTGATTTTGATATTATTAAAAAATATTGTATCCTATTATATTGCCAGACAAACTGATTGAAATGAACTTATGTATATCTTGAGATATCGCCTTATCATGAGATACCTACGCGGTCACAATTATCTTCAGTAGGTAATTAATCAAAACAATCGATAAAATTTACGTCACATTTTTCATGTAGCTATTTATAATTTTTTTTAAATGATCATCATTTCGTACACGGCGGCGCACATTTTTGCATCTGCGACGCGCCATATTCTAAATATTCGTCTAGTCTACAAAAATACCGTGAAAATTAATGGAATGTTGTTATTATGTGTGTGACGGCTATAGTTTTTCTTTTCTTATCATGTTTTAGTGATGTAGTGCTGACATTCCCTTATAATTTGACTGGCAAAGACGAAAATGTGACTTTCACTCAGTGGAATCAACTGAATGGAAGTGATGCTCTCAGAAGTAGCGTGTCGTCTATATTGTACAAAGCTGTGAAGAGGTATCCGTGCTATGTGAAAACTGTTCGAGGTCGGTTTATTTTACGTGTTTTGTGTTATTTCATCATCATCATCATTCAGCCACAAGAAGTCCACTGCTGGACATAGGCCTCCTCCATGGATTTCCAAAAAGACCGGTTGGAAGCGGCTTGCATCCAGCGTCTCCCTGCAGCTTGGATGAGATCGTCTGTCCATCGTGTGGCTGGTCGTCCAACGCTGCGCTTTCCGATATGTGGTCTCCATTCGAGCAATTTTCGGCCCCATCGGCCAACAGTTCTGCGTGCTATGTGCCCCGCCCACTGCCACTTCAACTTACTAATCCGCTGGCCTGTGTCGACGACTTTCGTTCGTCTATGGACCTCATCATTTCTGATTCGGTCTCGTAGAGAAATTCCGAGCATAGGCTTCTCCATAGCTCGTTGCTCGACCTTGAGCTTTATTATAAGGCCCATAGTGTCATTTCATAATGTTAGATTTGGTGTTATTGTACCGGACAGTTTTCTGCCCTCGTAAGGAAGAACGCAGTAATAGCCATTACTGCGTTTTTACTTTGGATGCAAAATTGAGCTCCCTGGTGGTATATCTATAGGTGACAAAATAATGGTGGCTGTAGGTCTACGAGAAACCTAAAATTTCGGTAAGAAAAGATGCAGTTATGTCATGAAATGATAATAATATGTTTGTGATATGTTTTTCGCTATTTACTCAAAACTGCGTTTTTACGATTACTGCGTTTTCCTTACGAGGGCAGTATTTCCCACTGTTGCCAATCCGCACTAGACCTGCGTGGTAATGAATCCCATCTCTCTCTGAGGGAAGGCCTATGCTTTGCTGTGGGTAGGTATATAGGCGGTAAAAAAAAATTTGGGAGTCCCTGGTGTCTGCCTTCCCCTTTGGATTACAGGCGTGAGCTTATTTAAGTATGTGTTCAAAACATAAAATCCTGAATCAAATACTTTATATTGAACTAAAAAATAACGGGGTTCTCAACCGTTTCACAGCCTCCTAATGTATATTTTTGTTTCACTTATTTAGTATTATTAACAACATGTTTAGGGAATTCTTTAGTTAACTCGACTTTGAAATGAAAACAAGTCAGTGACAAATTCATGGTCATTTTATTTAAGGTTTTAGGCCCGGTTTCTGAATTGAAAATTTTCGTAAGTAAAACTTAATTAACGTTCAGTCACGCTCTTTTTTGAGAAATTTGACGAGATAGCACTATAGTTACGTAGCGAAATTATCAATTCATAAACTGTCCCATATTCTGTTATTTTTGTTCTGTTTTGTTTCAGTGATGTGTCTTGTTGGTATAATAAATGTTTCTTTTCCTATTTATTTCTTTTAATTGTGCAATATGGGTGAATATACGGTATTTGATTTTTTTGTGTCCCAGAAGGAAATGTAATCTGTTCCATTCAACATTGATAATTTCTCTATTTGACACAATTTTTAAATGTTTAATGATGAAGGCCAGAAGATTTTTCCATTTTTTTGAATTTTGTAAGCACCAGAGGAAAATGTGTTACCAGAGGACTGACACTATTGGCAGAGTAGTCACAAATGAAAGCAGGGAAGTGACAGGCCATTGATTATAACTAAGAAAGGGGACACGTATTAAATAAAACATGAAATATGCCAGAGGAGTGACGCCACAGGAGTGACAAAATCGCACAAAACCTACAAAAAACATTATCACTCGCTTTTCTGATCACCGTTTAACGTAATACATGACATCTACACACAATAAACATTGCATTGTGCAAATATACAATTTCGTAACTATAAAATACAAAAACATAGACTTGCCAGAGGAAATACTCCAACGACTGGCAGAAACACGCCTTCCTACAGTGAATCGCAAATTGACGCTATATTATAGGAATTTTGCTCAACGTCATGAGCTTGTTTCTAACTTAACACTATTGTATGCGCGTAGTTCATGGACAAAAACATACCTTTACGGTTTTAAGTAAAATTTTACTTCTTTGAGTTTCGCCAGATGAAGTGACATTATTGTAACGTGACATGAAAGTAAGTTATTTTTCTTTATATTAATACAATTTTTTACTGTATATTTTGATGAAATATGTTTCGATGTTTATAAAAGCGTATGATCATATTTAAAAAACATAATGGCATACGTATTTAAAAATATCTCGCCATAAAATCATTATAATCATGAAACGGGGAGGCCAGAGGAGTATACATTTACAACTATTTTTAACGATTATGTCTTAAATTAAACAATTATCGTGAATAGACTATGTGGGCCAAATAAAAGACCATATTATTTAATGCTTAAGCATACGGACGCAATAATATAATAAGTTTAACATAATATTTGTCCATGGACCATAGAAATTCAAATAGCGTATATTGACCCATATAGTGTAATAATGCCGACCTACTGGTACATCATCATCAGGCTATATTAAGATAAGATAATATAAGAATATTCTTGATTGCACACAAGAAACAAGAAGCAGTTTCTTCCAGACAACCTTGTGACGGAAAGATTGCCGAAGGAAACGGAGAAACGGGTAGTTGGTGCAAATACGAATAATACATACTTATACTTGCTTATACTTAATAAGATACCTACATAAATCTTACTCAGGGCCGGTGTCTGAGTTGAAAATATTCACTAAGTAAATACTTAAGTAACGTTCTGTCACGCTCTTTCCTGAGAAATTTAACGAGACAGCACTACAGTTAAGTAGTTACCTAGGAAAAATTCTCTATTCAGAAATCGGTCCTTAGATAAAATTGTTATGAAATCACACTATCACACTAATATTATAAACGTGAAAGTTTGTGTGTGTGTTTATATGTTTGTCAGTCTTTAGCGCTGAAACGGCTGGACGGATTTTAATAAAATTTGGTATGGAGTTAGCCGATACCCTGGATTAAAACATAGGCTACGTTTTACCGCGGGGAAATATCTTATTCCTACGGGAAAATCGATGAACCGCGGGTAACACCGCGGGGCACAGCTAGTACTACATAAATAAGTCCACTGCTGGACATAGTCCTTCCCTAATGAGCGCCATAGCGCCCTATCTTCTGCTTGCTGGTAGTCTGTTAGCTTTTAGAATATAGTTACCTCGGCTACTATCGGATAGAATCGGATATATTCGTGTAATAGAAATATCGGAACTAACATGACACTTAATTTCGATATCGGAACTAATATGACACTTAATTTCTTAATTAAAGAGCAGGAAGTAGTACTACACTCGTGTGGTTTCGGCGACAACCGAAGCCAACTCTAGAGCCCGAGGTATATTCGAAAAGCTAACAGACTGTACATAATAAAGTCTTTCTATGTTCTTGGTGTTTGTCTTATTAGTTTCTTTTATTCATGTTGTCCGAAACTATATCTATGCTATCATTTTAGTTGTTGAAAAGCTTACCTTTTCTGGAAAGTAGAATTAGCACCAAGTATTGTTTGCCTTGCTTAAGGGGAGCGAACGGGGTGAGACGTGCGGGAATAGTTTTTCATCATCAACCCATTATGTCCGTACCGAGGGGCACGGGTCTCTTCCCTGAGGAAGGTATAGGCCATACTCCACCACAGGGGCCAAGTCTGGATTGGTGGAGGCTTGTAAGACTATTGGCTGGTCTTACTGTCAGAAGTTTTCAAGCCGCCCTAAGGCCTCTGACTTGGCTTAACGACTGCCATCTGTCGACGCCAGCCGGCACCAACTGCTTAACGTGCCTTGCGAAGCACGGAACCGCTCGGAAAAATACCACTAGCGTTAGTCATAGACGGTGACCCATCCATGGACTGAACGCGCGGTATGTTGCTTAACGTCGTTGCGTATTAATTTTGTCCGAATATTACTATTAGAGCAACCAGCCGATGTCGACGAATTCTGCCAAAGTCACATCTTGACACGAAATTGCAAATTTTGAGTCAGTAATCATCATCAACCCATTATGTCCCCACCGAGAGGCACGGGTCTCTTCCCTGGGGAAGGTATAGACCGTACTCCACCACTCCTTTCTTGGCTTGACGGCTGCCGTCGATAGACGGCTGCTTAACGTGCCTTGCGATGCTTCGCAACCGCTCGGAAAAATGCCACGAGCGATTGTTTGTTTGTCTTTGTTTTGTTTGAAACATGTTTGTTTTTATTTCCAGATGCAGAATTACTCCTGTACGGGACACAAGCCTGGACATTTCCCAAGCAGAACGTTGAACTTAAACTGAGCTATCCTTCTGAACACATAGTGAGTTACTTATATTACTAGGGCTAGACTAGACTTTCGTATTTTTTATGAAGTCCTGTGTATCACTCGTGTAAAAAATGTTACTATGGCTATTGCAATAATAATTGTATTGTTTGTATTATGATAAACAGTTTTGTGTGTAACTTACACAGTCACAAATTATTGTTACATTAACATTTAAACATAACATTTACATACAGGCACATACATTGCTTCTGGCCCCACACTAGGATACCCTGTGTCGTGGGAACCAGAAACAACTAAAACAAACATTAAACATTGAAACATTAGGCTAATATTACAAAAATAACGAGTTGTCCTCCGTTGCCGTACTAAGTTTCCGTATTTCAGCAAGCAGCGCCTTTCCCACAGGGAAAATAATGATAACAGCTAAAATTACAACAATACACAATTTTGAATCCCATGGTAATTAAAAACAAGAATTAGTTTATAAAATAAGTTACATTACGTGTTGGTTTTGAGGAAGAGCACCATCACCCGCTCTCCTCATATTGGTGACCCCGACGTGTAAATCAATTAACAGATTGATTAAATTAACAAGAAAAGCTTTTTAAATGTCTGCCTAAGAGATAGGCCGTGCGCAGCAGTAGGATGTATGAGGGCTTCATATAAGAAAAATGCTTTCAGGAAGACGACGATGTGTTCAAAGACCATCTGGTGACTGGTATAAACGTGGTCCTGTATACCAGCGGGACGCAGGACAAGGCTTTCATAGCTTCCGGAGGACTTCTGCAGGTAATATGCTGCCCCTACTGCTAGCCATCTTGCATTACAATCGAATTATGTTGGCAACTCTTTGGTGCCTTTCAATGGTTGCCAAGGTGCGACAACCGGTGTCCGTATAGTTGGCTTTCAGATGGTCGATTTCAGTAATTTCGAATATGCCACAGAACTGTGTATCAATAGTGCCTAATAGTGCTACAAGGCACAATTAGCTAGGAATAATATTTGCTGATTGATATTATTTTTTCACTTCTGTTCTTACATGTACCAAAACCTCAATGTATGTAAAAGTTCAAATTAATTTCTTAGCTAAACGCATAGGTGATTCGGGGGCATTTGCATTTCATTAAGAGGCACTATTAACGCACAGTTTTTTGGTATAGGTTTTGTTTTAAAACTCTACGCCGTTACGAAGAAATCATGGTAAGAAAAAGCGTCTAGTTGGCTGCCTCAACAATAGGGTATGTTTTCTCAGCTTGTATTGAAGCACTATTCTGGAAACTTGGCATGTGGGGAGCACTATTAGCGCACAATTATCTGGCATACAAATCATAACTCTATATACAGCCGTTCGTGATGTGTCTGCTAAGTAGACGTAGTTGGCTGCCTCAGTGAGTCGCCTGAATATCTCCGGAAATACTTGTCCTAGCTAATTGTGCCTTGTAGCACTATTAGGCACTATTAATACACAGTTCGGTGGCATAGTTAGAATTACTGAAATCGACCACGTGAAAGCCAACTATTCGGACACGACAACCGACCCCAAGTGCAAGTGTGGAAACAAGGCGTTTTCCTTGGCTTGTGTCTAACCACCACCTCCTCCTTATAGTGCTCTCTCAGAAATATTTTGTGCATCTCGATATAAGTGTTTGTTTCATCACGTGATGTATTTATTATAACTTTTACGCTATGTTTGACAAATGCAAAATCTTTAGTAAGAGAAAATTAAGTATTTTCTCTTTTCAGAAAAACGTAAGCCTCACTTTCATCTGCGGCAACACGAGCAGTCTGGCTTATCAGTTTTGGATCTACGGCGTTCATAACGATTTCCTGGACTTAAGGACCCGTGAAACCATTATGTGTTAAACACGTGACGTCATATAAGTTTAGAAACCAATACTTTTCCTGGAGAAACGAGAAATAAAACTGCCATTCGAAGAACGCCTAATCTAATATAACTTAAAAATAGTAGAAAATACATGGTCTCGATTTGTTGTCATACCAAGTTTATAAGCTTGTCTGTGTTCAAATACAAAATCTTTATTTTCGTAAGATCTCTTATTGTACGGTACCTTTTACATATTATAAAGGCTGAACTAGGCGACGCCGCTCTTTCATAGCATTAAAAGAATTCCCTTCTTACCCACGTTGAGTTACATTGTTCCATATTTGATAACGTGTGCCCGTGATACATAGAAGATAGCCAACTATTGAAATAAATCACAATTGAAACCATTGTCTATAGGCATTTTAAAAAAGATTTTCTTTGTCGAAGACGAACAAGCATGGTCCGAGAACCAATATGGTTTTCGTGACCACAATTCAACATAGGACGCTGTCGTACATCTAACTAACTTTCGTTGTCTTCGTTATCTGGTTTTGGGTTATATCTTAAATCACGAAAACTATACAGGGAATGAGTAGAATACTTCAGTGAATACGCAACTATTGATTTTGATATCCCGCAGGGCAGTGTAGCCACAGCTACACACACACCCCTGTGGCTGCACTAATGTTCACTAAAAGATAAACACACACACAGACATGCACAATTTGTAATGATCACATAGTTAATGATCTTTTTATAATTGGACGTAATTTAGGAAAAAGGTTCCAAACTTCCCACCCACAACATGGCCATATTGGTCATTTTTGAGTTAAATATAACAAAATGATCACTATCCTCTATATTTTAGGAATCAAAGACTTTCATAGCGATCGATCCGACTTATGCCACTTGGTAATCCAGCCCACATGTACGAAGAGCGTAATCCAGCCCATATGTACGAAGAGCGTAATCCAGCCCACATGTACGAAGAGCGTAAATCAGCTTGAACCTAAAAACCGAAACATCTCAAAACCCACTTTCTGTAGGTTGGAACCTTTTTGCTAAACTATGTCCAATTATAAATAATGAGCGTTTTTCCTTATGTCAAATTTAGTTCTAAAAGAATCCCTAGGTGGCGCTGCCGTATCGTAATAATAAACGACAAAGCAAAAAATAATACTATGGTTCTGTGGAATTTGTGATGGTTGGTTACCTAGAAGAAAAAATGCTGTTGTCGTTTGGTGATAAGTGCGCTTTTGGATACTTTGGAGTCTTTGCTATGGATTGTGGTTTTGAATTTTTATTTTTATTACGAGAAACCTCGTCCGAATAGCAACCCTGGTTCCTTCTCTTGTTTAGTGATCTGTGGACTGACTTTGACATTGATTGCAACGAATCACAAATTCGTATGAAGAAACAAATAGCGCCATCTAGTGTATCTAAAGGAACTAAGAAAAAAAAGAAAGGAAAAACGCCCATTCTGGCTAAGCAAGTCCCCTAATGCGACGTAAATTAGTAATCAACCTGATTTGTGTCTAATGATTGCTATCCTTTTTCGCATCTATTACGCACATTACGGTAAGTCTTATCATGTTATTAGTATTTAAGCTTTTGTAAATAAATTATTTCATTTATTGGTATTGTTATTAATTTAATTTTTTTTCTGCTATTCTCATAAGATTGATAAGAATTAAGTTCTTCTACTCTATTTTCATCTTTCTTTCCTTTTCTAATGTATAAAATTCTCGTGTTAGTGCGCATTCTGCTAATGCATTGTAGTATTTGTGTCTTACAATAACATAAAGCCTGTATTACACCGGAGCAACACTGTGCGGGATTGCGGTATGCCACAAGGCCGCATGCTACAACGTCGCACATTGTTGCAAGAACCTTGTGGCATGGCAACACCTTGCGTCATGTGGCAAACTGTCGCAGCTTCTTCTTCTTCTTCTTCTTCTGCCGCACATTTGTAGCATGCGGCCTTGTGGCAAGCCGCAATGCCGCACAGTGTTGCCACGGTGTAATTCAGGCTTAACAGTTGCATGAACGCCTCGCTTTCGTTTCGTTCCCGCTTCAAGTCAACGCGCATCAATACGCGTCAATGGAATTAAAGAACATATTATCACGGGACCCAGAGAATTAGCAAGCTGAAGTGGCAGTGGGCTGGCCATATTTCGCGAAGAACCGACAACCGCTGGGGTAAACGTGTCCTTGAGTGGAGACCGCGACTCGGCAAACGTAGTGTAGGACGCCCTCTAACCAGGTGGGATGACGATCTGCGAAAAACTGCAGGCAGATGCTGGATGCGGCAAGCTGAAGACAGGGCGCTATGGCGCTCATTAGGAGAGGGCTATGTCCAGCATTGGACTAATATAGCCTGATGATGATGATAATGATGATCACGGGACCCGACCATGTAACTGCAATTGAATTGTAATGCACTAACAGAATTGAGGCCCTGTTTTATACGACAAATAAATAAAATGAAAGAAGAGACGTAAGCACAGATTATTTAAACTCCCTCAGTGTTTGAGAGCAATCTTTTTTATAAGTAAGACCGGATCGTAATGTTTTGCAGCACACGTGAAAATAAAAAGACAAAGATTGTTTACATAAGGGATTATTGTGTTTTTTAGGGTTACGCACCCAAAGGGTAAAACGGACCCTATTATTGAGACTAAAGTGTCCGTCTATCCGTCCGCCCGTCTAGCACCAGGCTGTATGTATCTCATGAACCGTGATAGTTAGACAGTTGAATTTTTCACAGATTATCTATTTCTGTTGCCACTATATCGTCTATCGGAGACAGTACTGGAACATATCCAAAATTTTGAAACACCAATTTTTTACACCAAAGGTTTTAAAAATACAGTCTATTTTTTTTTACTATCTAGTGCAGTATAAGAATATCTCGATGAGTACTTTTATTTATTTTTTAATTACTAAAAACCATTACAGTCCCAAAAGATCAAAACTTTGATTGCAGATTACTCGATTATGGTAAAGTTTGAAATGTTCCAGTACTGTCTCCGATAGACGATATCAAGAAATACTAAAAAACAGCAGTAAATAAATATTTAAGGGGGCTCCCATACAGCACACGTAATTTTTTTTCGAAATTGTTATTACTTAAAATTGATAACGGCAACAGGTGGACGCTTGAAATATTCACAGAATATTGAGTTATATATTTACTTTAAAATAAAGAATTAAAATAAAATAAAACGAATATTTAAGGGGGGCTCCCATACAACAAATGTTTTTTTTTCCAATTTTATAGTGGTACGGAACCCTTCGTGCGCTAGTCCGACTCGCACTTAGCCGGTTTTTTTAAACGAAAATAATCGTACTGACTATATATGTATTACTTCATTTCATAATACATTCTAACACTGGACACTGGCGAATTTGTACTGGATAATCAGTGCATGGAGTAAATAAATACCTACCATTTAATAAAATAGAATTACCTACATTGTATAGTTGAATCGCTCGTAGCCTGGGCTGCCCGAGTGATCTTGAACGATCACTAAGGTTAAGCAACATACGGCGCGTTCAGTCCATGGATGGGTCACAGTCTATGACTAACGCTAGTGGCATTTTTTCCGAGCGATTCCGTGCTTCGCAAGGCACGTTAAGCAGTTGGTGCCGGCTGCCGTCGATAGATGGCAGTCGTTAAGCCTAGTCAGAGGCCTTAGGGCGGCTTGAAAACTTCTGACAGTAAGACCAGCCACTAGTCTTACAAGCCTCCACCAATCCGGACTTGGCCCCCGTGGTGGAGTATGGCCTATACCTTCCTCAGGGAAGAGACCCGTGCCCCTCGGTGGGGACATAATGGGTTGATGATGATGACCTACATTGTATTATTGTGTCTTTCAAATGTCAAACGAAAAACGCTGAAGGTAAACCGTACTCGTAACATCTAAAGAGCAATCAGTTATCGACAAAACATTGGAAAAGACAGGCCCCGCTGTTGCTCTTTTATTACACGTCTAGACGTTAAGTCTCAGGTGTTCTAAAGACTGAATAGAGGCCAGGGTAAAACGAACCTTTTTATTTGAAAATGGCTCTTAAACCAAGGGCGGTAAGGATGCCACCGAAGCCATGATTCTAGTTCGATGTATGATTATTACAGGCTTCGTGAACTTAAGCTGACGTTTCCAAGAAGCTATAAACTTTGATATTTATTTGGCCTTGACTCTTTCTTTATGCATAGGGATCCGAGACCTTTCCATCTATTGTATCAGTATTGTGTGAAGTCCTTGACATATTCCTGTATCTAGGCATTGAATTTTAATAGGCTGGAACGGTCTACTTACCTACTTTCATAAAGCATCAAAATACCAAGTAATCGTATTTGCAATCGCTTGTCATGAAATATCTGAAAAAAATAAGTATCTATGACCTAAATTAAGTACAGTCGCCAGCACATGGACCTTTACACATGCACACTGTACTTGGTTACGTGAAGGGTCACTTTGTAACTAAAATATAAAGGTTTATGCGTTGTCGCTGTCGACTTTGACTCTACGTAGGGGCGTACCCACAACCCTTGAACAGACTTGAAACTTTCACGGTGTATTGAGATCGATAGGCTGATGACATTTATACGATGCCTTCAGAAATATTAATTTACTAATGTTTGCCTAAGAATCCAAAAGCCTTCAAACAGTCCTACCATTTTTTTTTTGCTAAAAAACGCAACGTGTCGCCGCAGACCAAGGCGAAGATGGATGCTTTTTTACCGGGATTGTGCGAAGTGGCTGAAGATAGAGAGAGATGAAAAGCAGGAGGGGAGGCCTTTCCCCAGCAGTGGGACACACAAGAGGCTATGTAAAAAAGGTATGGACTAAAATAGTGTACGACGCCCTCCGACCAGGTGGGATGACGAACTGCGAAAAACTGCAGGCAGATGCTGGACGCGGCAAGCTGAAGACAGGGCGCTATGGCGCTCATTAGGGGAGGGCTATGCCCAGCAGTGGACTAGTATAGCCTGAGGATGATGAAAAAAGGTGTATATGTGTAAAGATACTTACAACCAGCTCCCATTGGTCCAGGACTCCTTTCTCCTCGTCGTCACATTGTTGTGTGGCAGGGAAGGATCAGCGTGAACCCAAACCAGCACTGAGAGCATAATCAGGTACCGAAACACTGAGTTGGACGCCATTTTGAAAAAGTTTTCGATCACAGTTCGGTTCCAGCCAGTCACATTTTAAACTTAGACGCCATTTTGAAAAAGTTCACAAGCACAAGTTGGGTCCACTTACGAGTACATTTTGAAATTGGACGCCATTTTGAAAAAGTTCACTTACACAAATTGGGTCACATTTTAAAGCCATTGGGGCAGACTTGGTTTCAAATTTGTTGTTGTTTTTGTCATTAGAGTGGTTTTATTAGATTCATTTGTATGTAAGTGACCAAGTAAGTCACTAAAACTTTCGTAAGCACTGGACATTAACAACTTAATTCCGGATACAGTTTGACGACCTCGTGGCGCAGCGGTTAGCGCATCTGACTACCATGCGAGAGGTCCCAGGTTCGAATCCCGGCTGGGGACAAAAAAAAAGAAACCCAGGTGTTGGATGTTTACATGTTTGTGACGTGTGTGGGGCCAGAAGCAATGTTTGTGCCTACTGTATGTAAATTTTATTGTTATATTATTGTTAATTAGGCTTTTTGTCGGAAGAGCGGTTTTGGCTCTGCGTACCACTTACTTGATAAAATAGTCAAGTAAGTATTCTGCCTTCGTAAGGAAGAACGCAGTAATAGCTATTACTGCGTTTTTACTTTGGATGCAAAATTGAGCTCCCTGGTGGTACATCTATAGGTGAAAAAATAATGGTGGCTGTAGGTCTACTAGAAACCTGAAATTTCAGTAAGAAAATATGCAGTTATCTCATGAAATGATATGTTTGTGATATGTTTTTCGCTATTTACTCAAAACTGCGTTTTTACGAATACTGCGTTCTTCCTTACGAGGGCAGTATTGTACACTTGCTTGCTTGTTTTTTAAGTTACGTATATTTGTGAAGTTACAGAAGCAATACAACCCGCTAACTATGAAGGAAAACATCGTGAGGAAACCTGAGTGTCTGAGCTATTCACATACCTCAGCGCTTGAAATCGCCAAGCCGCGGTGGGCACGCGTGGTGATTAAGCCCATACTCTCTCTCTGACAGAAGCCCTGTGCCCTGCAGTGGGACGTATAATCCATTTATCCATACTTGGCATTTTTTTTGGGCTTTAAACGACACTAAATCAAAAACGAATCGCTCCTAGCCTGGGCTGCCTGTTTGATCTTAAACGATCACTAAGGTTAAGCAACATACGGCGCGTTCAGTCCACGGATGGGTCACTGTCTATGACTAACGCTAGTGGCATTTTTCCGAGCGGTTCCGTGCTTCGCAAGGCACGTTAAGCTGTTGGTGCCGGCTGCCATCGATAGATGGCAGTCGTTAAGCCAAGTCAGAGGCCTTATGGCGGCTTGAAAACTTCTGACAGTAAGACCAGCCATTAGTCTTACAAGCCTAAACCAATCCGGACTTGGCCCCCGTGGTGGAGTATGGCCTATAACTTCGTCAGGGAAGAGACCCGTGACCCTCGGTGGGGACATAATGGATTGATGATGATGATAATGAACCGTTAGCGGTAGAAAACTCGAAATAGTTTACAAATTTAGTGCTAGCTAGTACTAAATTTGCAAACGGTATCGAATTTTCTACCGCTAAAGGTTTTTAATTCAGTGTCGTTTAAAGTCCAAAAGAAAATGCCAAGTATAGATAAATGGATTATATAGTAGGCTGGGCCGTCATTTATGTAAAAAAAATTTTTTCAAGATATCTTAGTGAAAGGGGTCTCAAAAGTTGCGTAGCACTATAACTAATATAACCTCATTTTTTATTTACAGATACATAACTACTTTTGGCCCTCTACCGGAGCTTAAAGTTTGTATAAATGTGTCGTTTTTTCATTAAATTATTAAATGAAAATTTCATCGCAATAGGTAGAGGGCAAGCTCAAAATTAAAACGGATACAAAAATCATATTAACAGTTGAAATACGACTGACAGTGTCAGGTCACGCTCGGGGTCAAATCTCAAAGTATTATTATAGAGTGCGTTCCATTTCACATAATAGAATTTGCAGAGTTAGAGTTTTTCTTTTATGAAACGAGAGTGTAATAATATAAGAAGGGTAGTTTAAACCTCTTATAGACTATAAATTATTATTGAAACGATTTCAAACTTAGATGAAGAAACTGATAAAAATGCTGTAATTTTGAAATGTTTGGTGTCTGGTAGAGGGCCAAAAGTAGTATGGAATATTTTTTTAAATATTTTTTACGGTAAGAACGTCTTAAAACGCAACTTTTGACACCCCTTTCATAATCAAATTCGGAAAAAAAGTTTGACGGCCCAGCCTATTACAGTGCCACCGTCTTATCTGTTCAGTTGATAGAGGCGCTAGTGGAGAATTTAGTAGTAACATTTGAGGAATTTACCTAGACAAATGAGAATATTTTAACCCGTCTTTCAATTTTAATGAAAATATATCTATAAATCTTATTAAGTGAATAAATAAAACAAAAAATGGGGAACAGGATTTACAATTTATAGGTTAGTTAAAAATTTTCCCACCTTAACAGATAACTTGGTGGCGCTGTATATAGGCTGCTTACTAACTTACTAATTCTACTTATTTACTAATCATTCAGAAGGTCCCTACTTTAATTTCTAACGTCGTCGCCTGTAATAAAATTTGATCTATCTTTAGGAGCGATAAAGATAGAGGTTTATTAGGCACTTTGGATTTATCTAATTTACGCCGAGATTGTGGTTTATTGAATTTCTATAATCCCATTCATTACGTATTCAAAGCTCTTGTTCATTCGTCACGAAAACTTTGGTGTTTGCTAAAAGTTTTGAAAGGATTTCACTTTCATGAATTCTTTACTTATCTAATAACTTTATCAGAAAAAAAAACAAGACAACAGGGACATAAAAAAATATTTTACAACAATTTTGGATGATTTTTTTTCATATACCTGTATTACATAACTAACTGTGTAAAATAGTTCTTACTAGATAAAGTATTGTTTGTGATTAGTGGTTTTTTCACGAGTTTGTGTTCTGTGGAAGGTATTTTAGATTAGGTTTTATTATAAATATAAAAAAATATCTATCCATGTTCGTGGGCACCTAGGTATTTGACAAAATTATGTAACATCTACCTATCTGACTTGATTATGTAATAATTATATGTTTATTATAATATATGAAATTGAGTGTGGTAGTCATGTCAGGTTTCTTTGTTTTTTGTTAACTTAAATATTATATTTTGTTCTTAAGTAAATAAAAGTTAAATAAATAATATGTACATTTATTGTATATTTTGTTTAAATGTTAATGCTGTATAGATAGACACCAGTATCTTAATTTCATTATAAATATGTAATTTTCATTTTGTCTACAAATAAATACCTACCTAGGAGGTTCTCATGAAGTCTTTCTATCCACCTATCTATCTATAAAGGCTACGCACTACAAAACGCAACTCTACGTTGATTTTGTATAATAATCGTGTTAGAAATAAAACAACATTCTTATAAACTATAGTTACCATTGTAACATGAACTTTTAAAGTCCGTAATTCAAATAGAAAATGTATAATTTTAAAAACAAAAGATTTACTCAATGAACCTCACAGTAGAACAGAAAGTAGAAACAAAAAGTGTTTTAGGGAGTCATTTTCTTTTCTACATAATGTTTATACATTATTTAGGGAGCCTTTAGCTGTAACCATATTCGTAAATTATTGTATCACAAGGCCTAAGTTACCGTAGCCGATTCGTAGCAAAGTATATCAAAATTATATCACGAATCGTTTCCCGTTCAATTAACTCAATCCGGGAATAATCGTATATTATTATTTATTATTTTTGAGGAAGCTATTAGTTGTTACAGTAAATCGAAGTTATGATTATTGTTTTACATTAAACTACATATTAATCTACTTCGAAGAGCTTATGAATGCAGTAAGCTATAAAATAGTTTAGAGGTAAACAGCCGACGGCAAATTGACACTAACCCTTGGTTTCTTGAACAGATTAGCTTAGATTAGATTTAAAGTCTTTATTGTGCTCACAATAAAATCGGCTTGAAAACTACTGACAGTAAGACCTGCCACTAGTCTTACAAGCCTCCACCAATACGGACTAGGCCCCCGTGGTGTAGTAGATATGGCCTATACCTTACTCAGGGAAAAGACCCGTGCCCCTCGGTGGGGGCATAATGGGTTGATGATGATGATGATGATTGTGCACACCACAACAAAATTTGCACAACAAAATGAAAGTGCGGTTAATTGTGTATTTCATTGTATATTGAAAGTGGGTATATTGAATTTCATTACGTTAATTTTTAAAGTCAATTTTTAATTCAATGCCAAAAAGGACGCGGTTTTACCGCTAAAATGTATACTAATGTATAGGTTTATTCGGTAGATTTTTTTACCGTGAATACGAGTAGAAGACTCATGTGTCCAAAATGCTTACCACATCGAAGACATTAAAATTTAATTACTCATAAGAGCAAAGTCTAAAAAAACACTACACACAATTTTCACTTGAAACTAAAATGGGACGTGAGAGATTTGATTTTATAAATCGTAATTTAAAACCGACCGTAAGTGCCGTTTTAGTGGACTCGATTTTTTATAAAAATACCAAGCAAATCAGCGATATGAGCTGAGAAAGAAAATATGTTTAATTTTATCATTAGTATGTGATAGGATCTCTATAATAAAATATCGCGGATATCCAACAATTTGCTCTTTGTAGGTATCATTTGTTTGGTCGTGATAACGCTTCTTGTCTGGCTATTGATATCGACGCGGCCTTCGGTAAATTATTGTACGTTCTATTTAACACATCTTTTTAACCATTATCAAACGGCCTCCATAGAGAAAACTGTAGAAAATCATAAGATAAACAAATTACAAGTCGCCAAAAACAAAAAGTAATAAAGTCAAATAAATAAAATCCGTAGTTTAGTCAAAATAGGAGACATATCGCTATCACATATCTATTATCTATATGAGAGTGGAAGGGCCGGTGAGGGACGTCCCAGGTGGACATACTTCGACCAATAAGGGGTTGTATTAGCACAGGGCAAGATAAAAAGTACCGATACCGACGTGCGTGCATGCCACGACTAATGAATGTCGATGAAGCGAAAGTGAATTGTTAGGAACGTGGCAGGTGGCAGTCCCTTGTCTCTGTTTACTCCTATGGGATACAAGCGTGAGCTTATGTATGTATTAGCTCTTTGGCGAATTGTCTCACGTCTGATGTGGTCCATGAAAGAGACTCCGAGGACAGAAGGAAGTAGAGTCTATTAGAGGAGGCCGCTGTCTAACAATATCGGTTGTATGATTGATTGAAATCGCATACAAATATCTACTGTTTCATACTAAAGTTACCGAGTATTACGTCAAAGAGGCCTTAGAGCGGCTTGAAAACTTCTGTCAGTAAGACCAGCCACTAGTCTTACAATCCTCCACCAAACCGGACTTGGCCCCCGTGGTGGAGTATGGCCTATGCCTTCCTCAGAGAAGAGATGCCCGGTGGGGACATAATGGGTTACGTAAAAGAAAATAAATCTTTTCCTAGATCGAAGTTATTTTCATTGGCGAGTAGTGACTTCTCGATGAGATTAAAGAATATGAACACCCCTGTCGAGTTGGGTTCCATGACAATGCAACTAGAAAACCGTAACTAATTTCTTTCTGGAGCGGGGATTCGAAATCACATGTTATTATTACTATAGACGAATTATTCGAGTTTTTTATTTGGCTTTCGAGAAGTGAAAAGGAAGTGGCGCACGATGCAGGGGTAATTTTAAAGAAATTAGTTGCGCTCGAATCGATGGATTATATCAGTTACATTTGCGCGTTATTTTTACTTTGGTATATAATATTTTACCCGACTGAAGCGGAGCCCAAAAAGAGGGTAAGATGTAAGGCCTAATATGTATGTAAGTATGTCTGATTCTATGTTCCCTAAGAACTCCTTATTCAGAAGTCAGATTTTCGATTTTAATCGAACTGTCGTATTTGCGCGAGTGTCATAAGCGTCATAAGTTGAAATGAATACAAATTTAAACAAATATATTTAAAAAAAAACTAGTTGTTCGTGTAGTCTATGACCTTTTCTCAGACCTACCAACACAAAAAATTTCATAAAAATAGTTGAGACCTTTTAAAAAAATAATTTAGACTTTTTATAAAACATAAGACCGTTAGTTTTTATAGTGAAAAAATGGTACCTATGTACATTTATGAGTTAAGAGTTTGAATAAGGACTCTGCAGAGACAAGTCAAGAAACAGCACTCAACTCTTGATCGATCGTTCACGCAGCTTTTAAATAAATGACGGTGTCATTGTAACATGAAGCCATTAACATTATACCGCAATTAAAGTCCAATTACACGTCTCGTTAGGACGACTACTGGCGAGTGTATCATCCATGAAGGAAGCTTAAACCACATTCCGATATGTCGGATGAAAAAAACACTTGAAACCGCACACACGCAACAAAAAAAGTCTGACATTCGCCACCACAACTTAAACATCAACAAAAGAAAACAATGGCTTTCTAAACAACGTGCTGAACAACCACTAGAAACTGCCTTATGCGTAAGTCACAAGTTTGTTTATTAAGTCGAACTTATCGAGTGGTTTTTCGAAGAGACACTTCAGAAATAAGTTCGATTTAAGTTACGTTCAAGGATCCGCAGGCTTTAAGCTCGCGTGTAGCCTCATTGAGCTTTCGATCGCGACTGGCTTCGAGCTTACTTATAAAAGCTTACTAAGCTTAGTAAAAGCTCTAAGGCACAGAATAACTGAACACAGAAATACCAATCTGAAGATCAGTCTTTGTATCACGTAACTTTCCACTTACGTTAAGCGTTTAGATTTATTTAGACTAAACAGTCAAAATATATGTAAACTTATGTACATAAACTTTTACATAAAGGCACATACATTGCTTCTGGCCCACACTAGGATACCCTGTGTCGTGGGAACCAGAAACAGCGATACCAAACATGTAAACATCTAAGACCAGTTTTTGTCCCCAACCGGGGTTCGAGCCCGGGACGCGCTAAGCGCTGCGCGGTATGAACAAGAAAGAGTTCTAATCTAATTTAATCTAATCTAATCTATTTTACAGTTCAAAGTAGGGTAAACCAGACAACTCCATAGGGTGGAGGACTTATATGGTCGCAGCCCAGGTAAGGGCCACGTTTCATAAAATCACAACTCAAAATTTATTGCGATCATTCGATGTTAGTTGCATAGCCAATTAACTTGTATCTGCATTGAGCCTTCGTACTTGATAGTCTGAGCGAAAAACATACTGAAAAATCTATCATAATTTCAGATACTCGGTGAAAATAGATACAAATTTGCGACATCATCATCATCAACCCATTTTGTCCCCACTGAGGGGGTGTCTTCTCTGAGGAAGTTATAGGCCATACTCTACCACGGGGGCCAAGTCCGGATTGGTGGAGGCTTGTAAGACCAGCCACTAGTCGGTACGGTAAAAGTAGTACTTCTGTATGTCTTTTATCGTTCGTCTGGCGGGAGCAACTTGATTTGGGTTGATAAATAACTTGTATTCAATTGTTTACAATCTATTGAAGTACGCATTATTGCAGTAATCAATTCATCAGTTAAGTTATTAATCACTTACCAATATTGTCTTATGAAGAGGCATCTTAACCGAAATTGGTACGACGTTGTGAGGCAAAGGTATCTTTAAGGTATAGTACTGAATAGGATTAACTGATGTAACATAACATAACATTTACATACAGGCACATACATTGCTTCTGGCCCCTCACTAGGATACCCTGTGCCGTGGGAACCAGAAACAACGACATCAAAAACATGTAAACAACCAAGACCTGATTTTCTTTTTATTTTGTCCCCAGCCGGGATTCGAACCCGGGACCTCTCGCATAGCAGGCATATGCGCTAACCGCTGCTACAGAGGTCGTCATGTATCTGTCTGTATCATGACATAAATGCGTAAAACCGCGTCTATGCCTACCCCTCTGGCATACAGACGTGAGCTTATGTACCTACATAGCAAATAATAATAACTTTCAGGAAACACAATCAATTTGTCCTATGGGGAAAGTAGATTTTCAATAGAGTCATATAGTACGGTAATGGTCGATTTCAGATTGTAGCGCATCTGCCACATTAGGCTCGTCCTGTAATGATAGATGTAAGAAAATTTAAATAAATAAATGGTTGTTTCATTGACATTACTGGTATTCTACTAACCAATCGCATTCCCTTGGTATAACCCGTTCAAATTAACTTTACGCCTTGCGCGATGCAATCTCCTTCACGAGTGCTCCCATTCATTCCAATTCTGTTAATAATAAAGTACCTGGGTGACCAAGCTTTGCGCGGTACATTTTTTGTAATATAAAATATGTAATAAAAAATTAAAATAATCCTTTTTCAACAAAAAAAGAACTTGGAAAAAAAAACATCATGACTGAAATTTACCTGTGTATGTTATCATAGCAAATTTCAATTGGCTTAAAACATGGATAAAACAACGTTTTCTAAAAATGTAATCAAGTTAGATCAATTAAACGCCCCCGAAAGCATCTGCCTACAAAATTTCGTGAAAATCGTTGGAGCCGTTTCCGAGATTCTGATTATATATAAATATATATACAAGAATTGCTCGTTTAAAGAGATAGATAGATAGATTTGATAGATTAGATCAGATAAATCGTCATTGGTATGAAAAACCCGTCACGTGACCCGACCGCGTATCTGTCATCGTATTATAATGCACTAACAGAATGGAGTCCTATACTGGCGTAGAAACGCTCGTAGCCTGGGCTGCCTGAGTGATCTTAAACGATCACTAAGGTTAAGCAGCATACGGCGCGTTCAGTCCATGGATGGGTCACTGTCTATGACTAACGCTAGTGGCAATTTTCCGAGCGATTCCGTGCTTCGCAAGGCACGTTAAGCAGTTGGTGCCGGCTGCCGTCGATAGATGGCAGTCGTTAAGCCAAGTCAGAGGCCTTAGGGCGGCTTGAAAACTTCTGACAGTAAGACCAGCCACTAGTCTTACAAACCTCCACCAATCCGGACTTGGCCCCCGTGGTGGAGTATGGCCTATAGCTTCCTCAGGGAAGAGACCCTTGCCCCTTGGTGGGGACATAATGGGTTGACGATGACTGGCGTAGGAAAGCAATTCGCACAGGTTCGGCCAGTCTCCTCAATAAATCAAAATGTCTAGAACTTGTTTGAAACGAGACGAAATGCAGCCTTTGCTTAATTGCTCGGTTGCATGAGATATCTATGCAAATTGTGTCAGCTTGTTCTGTCCGTCTGTCTGACAGCAAACCTTCTACTCTTGGTGGCAATAATGGCCAAATTGAGTCTGTATCAATAGAGAGCCAGCTCGCTGGATGGACATTGCATGGGGCTTATCTATAATCCTATACTAATATTATAAAGAGGAAAGATTTGTATTTTTGTGTGCATGTTTGTAATAAATATGCTCAGAAACTACTAAAAAATCCTTCGCGATTAGAAAGCGGTATATTGGATGAGTTCAGGGTTCCGTATGAAATCTCGAATAATGTAACCCAATGTGTAAAAAACTTCAACCCGGGGATTTTCCACGGAACTAGGTAATGTTATAGCTTTTTTGAACTAAAACTTTCGTAAGCACAACAAATTGTAAACTTTTAGTCCGGATTTACTTACGGGTGTTGTTATATCGGAAGAGTCCGACCAGGTTTCGCTCAGATTCGCAGAGCTTAATCATGGTGAGCAGAGACGGAGCTCGCGTCGTTAAGCCCATGATTAAGCTCTGCGAATCTGAGCGAAACCTGGTCGGACTCTTCCGATATAACAACACCCGTAAGTAAATCCGGACTAAAAGTTTACAATGTTATAGCTATTTCCACTGAAACGTTTTGGCCTTCCCTGCGAAGCTGGGACGGGTCGATAGTTTCTGATAAATAGCTTCACCGTGTTATCACTTCACAGATTTAATAAAAAAATAATAATTACAAAGGGACCCCGATTGCATTTGGCAACTACTTTTGCCCAAAGAGTAGTTTTTGATATCGAAATATCAGGGTTATATAATTTAACTAGCTGACGTCGCAAACGTTTTTTTGCCAGTATTCGGATGAGTATGAGCACTGACACTGACACGAGAATTGTATATATTAAAAAGGAAGAAATTATGAATAAAGTAGCTGTCCATAGGCCTGGTTTCCATTTGTTTTTTAGCATGCTTTCCATAGAGAAAGAATAAAATGGAGACGGCAAAAATGTATGCTGACTCATAGCTTTTATTACGCACCATACACCTATTATAAAAGTACTTAAAAAAAATGCTAAATACGTAGTATACAACCAAACATTACCGATTTAATATTTGCTTATGTACTTATAAAAGGAATTAGCGTCTCTATTCTATTCTAGGTCTATGGAAAGCATGCTAAAAAGCATGAAAATAAAGCAAATGTAAGCCAGGCCTTAACGTCGCAACCTTCTTCCTAGGGTATCCTAGTGTGGGGCCAGAAGCAATGTATGTGCCTGTATGTAACAGTCTGTTTGTCTGTCTGTTTGTTTGTTCATTCAATCATTTTCATAAAAGAATGTTTCATTTCCTTTAAAAACACAGGTATGATTTTAAGCAATATCCGATAAACAGCGCCACTCCAAAGCAAAAAAAACGTAAACGCAATGCAGCACAATAAAAGTATCAATAAATAAATAAAATTTCAAATATTTTGAAAAATATAAAAACAAGTTTCAAAAGTCTGCAAATTCTGCAAATTTTCAAACTGCAAATAACAAATCGTCCCTTAGCTTACAACACTACTCAAGTCGAAAATTGGCGGTTTTCACATTTGAATGCCATTAGATGGAGCTGCTCATTGCGCGTCTAACCATTGGTCACACCTGTAAAGTTGGTAAAAATGACTTAAGCGGTGTTGTAAAGCCGCGTTTTCACGGTCTTAGTGTGCTCGGCTCGGACCGAGTGCGCCATCCGAGTAAACTAATGCTTCCTGGGCTTAGTGCGAGTTTTTTTAACTACTCGATCGCGTTAACGTAATAGGAGTGACAAAGCGCGCCACCTAGTTGTCTCTCTGCACTCCTATACAAATTGCAAACGCTCTCGCTATCGAAAGTGAATGAAAAAACTCGCACTAAGGGCCTTGATTGGACGGTTTTTCGCCACAACACTAAAATGGCCAATCAGAAGCATGCGTTTACTCGGATGTCGCACTCGGTCCGAGCGCACTAAAGCCGGGTCCGCTGCGCCATGTTACGCGTGTTACAAAAAATGTAACACGTTATAATGGGGCGTGGTATAACACGTTACGTGTTACGTAACACGTAACACGTTAAGCCGTGTCCGCTGCGCCATGTTACGCGTGTTACAAAAAATGTAACGTGTTACGGTTATGGTAGCAGCCCGTCTGCTGCCACTTTCTAGTTCTGTTATGTTAGTGTTTTTGTAACAAAAACAAAATGAGTTCCGACGAAGAAGCTATTTTGCCCCTAGCTATTGTCTGCAGTTTTGTCCCTTTAGGCTTATCCACTTTGTATTCACTTCTTCTTTTGAAATTCCTATTATTTCTGCGTTATCACTACATGAGGCGTCCCAAAGCACTTGTCTTTCTCGAAATAATCGTATGAAAAACAAAGTATTTTCTTTTTTCCACTCCATCACCGAATCGCGAGACGTGTACGTCCGGCGAGCGCTAACATACAATGAATGACTTCACCCCCCCAGGCGAACGCGGGAGATGTTATCCATTCGCCGCGGCTAACGTGTTAAGCCGCGTCCGCTGCTCCATGTTACGCGTGTTACAAAAAATGTAATACGTTATTAAAACAAAAATGGGGAGTGGTATTAACACTTTACGTGTTACGTAACACTTAACGTAACGTAAAGCCGGGTCCGCTGCGCCATGTTACGCGTGTTACAAAAAACGTAACACGTAATTATAATAAAAATGGGGCGTGGTATAACACGTTACGTGGTTACGCTTCCTAGGTTGAAGGAAGATCCTGTACCATTTGTAGTGGTGAGTAAAAGGCTTCAAACCTCTGTAGCATACCTAAAGTTTGTACGTTTGTACATGAAAAGTTGCCGTTTGGTGTACATTATGCCAATCGATAGAAAAAATAATTATCACAAGCAACAAATACTCTTTGACAAAATGTCCCCAATTTATTACTAGTTGCAACGCAAAATACTTTAAAATGATGATAATGGACAATTGAATGAATTTTTTTTTATATTTTATATTTTCAAACGGGAATAACTCAGAAAGTATCACTTAGTTTACTTTTTACTGACGTGCTTACCAACCCCTTTAGGTACGTTGCACAGGACTTTTCTGTTACCTTTGTATTTTGTTTGCTAAGAAGTTTATTAGAAAGTAAGTAATAAATAAATATTTACAGCCTGTGGCGAAAAAAGTAATGGTACTAAGCGACGGAAGAAAACGTTGAACTGGAAGAACTACCAACGAAGCAACCACAGCTCGATGCAGGTGCCTAAACTGACTGAATGCATTCCCCAAAAGAAGAAGCTTTGAATATTATGTTTGAATAGAAAAATTGACAGGAGGTATAATAGAATATTTAATTTTATACTTAATAATTCTATTCTATTTTGTAATTTATATTAGCTTTTATGCATATTTTAAATGTAAAAAAAAAACATTCAAATGTTTGTCATCAATCTAGCTAGCTACATGAGTTTTATTCGTATTGGCAAGTTAGATTTTATTATCTGAATTTACAATTTGTACACTAAAATTTGTCTGCAACAACATTTTTAATTTTTAATTTAACCCTTGTCGAGACCAAGAGTACCATAATGATATAAAGTTCTAAATTGGTTTACTGAAAATAATTTGTAAACTTATATAATAATTTGTAACTACGATCCGATTTATTTACAAGCTAGGTAGTAGGGACTCGCTAAGAGACTTTTTCAAAGAAACTAACATCCTAACAGTTGCAAGCCAATATATATATGAAAATATTATGTACGTTAGGAAAAATATTACAGACTTCGAAACACTTGGTAGCCATCATAACGTTAATACTAGGAATAAACATAAATTGTCATTTCATACTAATACTTCCTTTATGGGGCACTGTATAAGGTTCTACAACAAGATACCCGAAGATATATTAGAGTTACCTCCAACGCGATTTAAGAATTGTGTTAAGCACACTCTTTGCAAAAAAGCTTATTATAAAATCAACGATTATTTAGAAGACAAGGACGTATGGCATTAAATAGTATTTTAATATTAAATTTAATCAGAGGATAAATGTGTCCTAGTGTTCAACACATCCAAGATATTATTTTGTAGGTTTGATTTGTATTAGCTTTAAGGTGATTTGAGAAAAGATGGTCAGAGTGGAGTTTTTTTTGCTGCCTTTTTCTCCACTACAGACGGCCCCAAGGCAACGGCTAACATTATACATAACTGTATGTACATTGACATTCAACAAGCAGAATGTAAATTCTTTACGTTGAAATAAATTTTTGAATTTGAATTTATGTAGATCAAAATATGATTAAGTTAATTCCGCAGAATGAGTGCGATTTCCGCGATAAAAAGTTGCCTACTGTAACTGATGATAAGAAATGTAAGAAAAGTTCACTATTAATAACTGTGAATATAAGTAAAGTTCACTATCTTGCATGTATCCATGTATCCATGCAAGATAGTGAACTTTACTTAGTCTCAAATTAAAGGCCCAGACTCGAATCGAGCCATGAATGTATGCTAAGTAATTTTTGTAGCAATACCACTCAAGGTTTTAAAAACGTATTTTAACATGGTCGAAATTGAGTTTTATCTTTACTCTTCTCTCTACTCTTCTTTTCCCCTACACACCTTATTTGAGGGCAGTATGTAATGTACTGTACATTAACACTCAATAAGCAAGTAGTAAATTCTATACATTTAAATGAGTTATTTCTGGATTAAAGCTAATGTTATGACTTGATTTTGGCTTTCATTTTATAATGTTAAAACTTCGTTAAATGCAAATATAAGTATATTTAAAGTTCTTCAGTCAATGAATATACCTACCACTAGGTACTGTGTCGCCCATTATGGAAGTAAATGCCCAAGTTACTCCTAAAGAGAGATCTTCGCTCGTTCCTTCCGGCTGGCTTCCCTTATGTTTCGTCCGGTTTTCATTGACATCAAGGTCACCCTACTTAGAAAGAGATGACATTCACTAGTTCGAGCCTCAAGCAGGCAAGGATTTTTTTTTGTCAGAGTACTCAATCCTCTTTGATTATTACATCCATGCTTGTAACAATAAATTGTTAATACTTATTATTTCTTTGGTGTAAGTTGGACAAAAATTGAGGAACCGCCATCTCTTAAATAAATTCGGAACTATATGAAAACAGCGTTACCTAGCGCATTTAAGAGGTTATCACATTAGGTGTAAAAGAATGTGGTCGACAAAGTAATACTACTTGCCATTAGGTGGCAGTAAATGCGCAACATGAAAGTATTTTTTTACTGCCATTTAACACTAGATGGCAGTGTGTACTACATCTGCACAAAGACGTTTAAGAGATATTATTGTATTTTGAAAAATACTATTGATTCAAACAGTCTAATTTTATTGACAGCTTGTCAATAAAAACAGCTTTTTAGCTTTTCATAAACAGTCTCTACAAGGATTTTTAAACAAGATTTAATTCGAATAAACATTAGTTTTTATTTTTAGTAAGTAATTTACACATAAAAATGGAAGATTCCAAGTCTTATCGTTCCAGTAAATCGGTAAAATCGATCTCCGAAGTGCCCACCGAATCAAGAAAGGTGCTTTTCGACAATCCATTCGCTCAAAACTTCGAAGAGAATTTGAGAAAAATGTGCATAAATTTTGGCGGAAATTTCGACCTTAAGGTGAAAAAAGACATTCAACGAAGTAAGTACCTATAAGTATGAACCCACAGAAACCTCATCACAAGCCACTGGCCTTGCTTAGTGATCAAACACCGCTTTATTTCTATAAATAATAAATTTAACCAGAAGTCAACCGTGAATGAGTGAAACAACGACGAGGATGGCCGACCATCCATGTGATGTAGCCCTTGGCTCTTAAAGCTATTGTGTTCAAATTATGTTACAATGAAATGAAATGCATCTACCTATCTATCTACACCTCAGAGCGAAACATGGTCGGACTCTTCCGACAAAAAATCAAGTAAGTAATATGAAATGAAGCTAATAATAGTACATAATAATATTTATTAAAACCTCAGAGCGCGTCGGAAACTGAAAGCATATTTTGGCTAAGTTAATAAATAAATGCACTCAATTATGACGCAACTGACTAAGTTACCGCAAAGAGTAGCGATGCATTGTCTTATAGAATAAAGAATATTCACGTATACTTTTATTTAAAAATCAAAGTACCTACCTACATTTGGCGGCCTTATTACTGAAAGCAACTATAAGATAACTTTCGAAAAGGGCCCCGTTTGCTTGCGAAAAGAGCTCCAAATCCTAGTGTTGGTACCCAAGGGCTCCAGCATCGGTTAAGACGGCCCTGCCTACGACCTCTAACGTGTTACGTGTACCTGCTGCTAGACCAACGGGTAATAATAGAAAAGTATAAAACTATTGCTCAGAAACTCATGTAAGAAAGTTCAACAATGTTATAAATTTATAAAGCAAGAGCTAGATAGTTTCGAAAGAAAAGTGGCTCAATCTTTTGAATTTAGTAACTTTGTCACCCTCCTTTTTCTCCTCAGTTGAACTCCGCACTCCCACCAAGAGGTCAAAATCGCGGCGACTCACAATCGTCGGGCCGGTCCCGTCGGAGGAACTCATGGACACCGATGAAGTCACCACTGCCGTCACCACCGCCACCCATGATACCCGAGACGACAGCGGCATCTACGTGACCACCATCTACGACCATCTCAACCGCCTGGCCGAAGTCTGCATGACGAATCAGAAGGAGATCCCACGAACTGTCCTTCAAGTCTTACAAATTTTGGGACCGTTGTACCCTTTCCTGTTCAGACTCACTTTCAAAAGGTGTAAGCTTGATAAATATTGCGTTTACGAAGTGTCCAAGATCATCGCCGTAACGCTGATAACCGAGCTGTGTTTTGACGATTCCTTCTCGCGTGAGCTGAACTACGCTATACTATTGGAGAAGATGAGCAATCTGCGCGTCCTTTCTCTCGCCAGGTGCAATATAAACGACTTCGTCTGCGAACAAATCGCCAATAATCTAGCCAACTTCGAGCCTGCGTCCCGAAATCTCCTGGTCCTGAACCTTTCGAGTAACAGAATCACGGATGAAGGAGCTAAATCCTTTGCCTTCGCTTTAAGGACGAACAGGAATCTACGATATTTAAATCTGTCCGGGAATCAGATCACGGACGTTGGAGCCATCGCCATATTGGATTCCCTAATGACATTCCCGTTGACATACGAAGAGTACATCGGTAAGCGGACACGGTACTCAGAGCACGTAAAAGAACTGTTAGAATTGTCCAAGAGCTACTTAGCGCAACTTACTGAAGACATGCTTGATGATACAACTGAGCCAGCGAAACCGCGTGCCGATAAGTCTAAGCCGAAGAAGTCTCCCTCTCCAACGCCAGTAATTTCCCCTGTCTTAACACCAAAACAAGACGATCAGCTAGCCTATTACAATCAGAGAGCAGAAATGCTCGCAAGCGACGCAATGGGACCTTTCGTCGACCCCTTCGGCGCCAGGTCCACAATTTTCCGCAACGGTTACAGATACTGCACCGGCAACTTGACGCTGTCTTCTTTGAACCTCTCCTACAACAGCCTCTGTTACCCAAGCCTGAAGAAGCTAGAAGAGGTGGTGAAATACCAAAGCGGCGTACGTCAAATCAATCAGAGCGGGCTGCTGCGGCCTGTGATCGATGGTAACTATTTGCCGGTGGATGCAGTCGAGTATAAAGTAATCTCGGAAATCCTGGGCAGGTTTTTAGGCTCCAGGCCGTCGCGGAAGTCAGAGATGAACAGGAAGAAGGGCAAGGTCGCCAGCAAGGTCCAGGTTTCGACAGCAAGGGACTGAGTGCATGGACACACTGTCGAAATTACGTGGCAGGAATTCCGCAGCGAACGGAACTTGTAATTTTTGCCGTATATTGCCTAAGTGCCTACGTCGCAAGTTTGGTTTTTTGTTTCGACACATTAACTGGACTTAGTCTACACACAAAATTATAATAGTAGGTACTACAATAGCTGTTTTGAGATCTACTAAACAATATCTGTACCTACCATGACATTCCAATGATAGCTTCCTTATGGTAGTACAAATAATTATTGTTCATTATTTTTAATTGTACTTGATTTATTGTTAAGTTTTTACGTTGATAGATAATAATTTACTCATAGTATACTTCTTTTTTTGTGATTTCAGACGATTTATTTTAAATGTATTATTTTTTGTAAATTGTACATATATAGTATATGCATTTTTTATTAAACGTTCTTGAGCACATAAGGCAGTTTTTTTCTTTTCTTAATAAACCGGATAACCAATATTGAAACGGAACCAACATTCATAATATGCGGAATTATAGACAGTTTGCAGTAAATGTGGCTTTTCTGTATGCCTGGAATTTCAAGTTGGGAATGAGAAATTATTAAAGTAAATACATAAATAAAAGGAACCCCTGTTTCCTTCTCGTTCCTACTCGGTGCTCCTACTGGTAGCATGCTGGTAGGAGCACGAGGACTAATATGTCCTTATGCTCCTACCGTGACATTATATGCAAATAGTACAGAATAAAACGATTTTTTTTATTTGATTGTGAAATTGAAAACTCCGTACCCATACTACATGACACATTTTAACGCACTCCTCCCTTTTGGTGACCAACCGTAGTATATGCAAAGACCCTCCCCCTGCTCAAGTTTACACGTAGTAATTTATATTCATTTTGCAAAAACCAAGTGAAAAAACGTTTAGCTCACTACGTTAAAAAAAGTTTAAAAACTAAGTTTCAAAGCCAAAGCCACAGGCACGCACGCACCTGTGAGCAAAAATTAGCGATTAGCGAAATCGGTTCGCTGCTCTCGAAATTTGCATTTTTATATTATAGATAGATTAAAAATCCGTGATATTTTCCTAGAGGTTACTGACTAAATGACGAAGACCTAAGACAAAAGTCAAAATAATAATTAATTAGGGATCGATAACACTGGATAACTTTGGAGTTTGGTCCGTTATTATCTTTGAAGAACCAAAACGTTCATTTTGAAATGAACCTACATATAACTTCGAACGTTCATTGACTCACAGTTTCCGCACTGCTTTGTATTAAAACCCTTACTTGAAGCTCGCTTCACGACAAAAACCTGTTGTATCTTTACTGGTTTTTAGTTCGTAGCAGCCTTTGCGAGCACTGTCATGTGGCAGGCAGGCTTCGGCCCTTCGGCAGGTAGTAAGAGGCTGCGGACAAAAAATACAGTGATCCCAAGGCTATTCCAGTCGAGGAAGAAACGTACTTATATATAGCAGAGCATTTTAATGTAACCTAAAATAACATTTTTTGTTCAATCTTTTTTACTTACCGTGATTTTGCCGGTGACGCAGGAATGAGGAGATCTGCAGAAGAACCCGAGTTACTAATATACATACAGTCTGATAGCTTTTAGAATAGGTATAACTCGGGCTCTAGAGTAGGCTTCGGTTTTCGCCGAAAGCCCACGAGTGTAATAATACTTCCTGCTCTGTATAAAACTTTTCTTCACTTATTTGAAACTAGCTGTTGCCCGCGACTACGTCCGCGTGAGCTTTAGTTGAGTAAAGTGTTTGCAAATAAGATAAGGATACTTATAACGCAGGTGACTTTCACCTCTTTGCCTTTTCCTCTTTTCCTTCTTTCTCAAAGCTCTTTGCTTTCATACTAACTTTGCACCCCTCTTACCACCTTAAGGGATGATTTTCGAAAAACTATTATACATGTGTTTCATGACCTTCAATGAAGAATCTACATATTGAATCTCATTCGAATAACTTCAGAAACGGCAAAGTTTCATACTAAGTTTGCACCCCCCTTTTCCCACTTAAGGGATGATTTTTAATAAACTCGGCAAAACGTGGGCCCAGTTCTAGTGATTGGTGCCTCTGCCTACCCCCTCGGGGATAACGGGCGTGCGTTTATTATTATTATTATTATTTAAAAAACTATTTTACACGTGTTTCATAATTTTAAATGAAGAATCTTCGTACCAAATTTCATTCGAATAACTTCAAAAACGGCAAAGTTTCATACTAACTTTGAACCCCCATTTTACTCCCTTAGGGGATGAATTTTCCAAAATCCTTTCTTAGTGCTCCCTTACGTTACAAAAGAAACCTCTATGAAACATTTCAAGTTTCTAACCCTTATAGTTTAGGCCCTGCGTTGATATGTCCGTCAGTCAGTCAGTCAGCTTCTCGTTTTATATTTATAGAAGTTAATAAAGTTATGTGTCATATTAGTTCCGATATTTCTATTACACGAATATAACCGATTCTATCCGATAGTACCCGAGGTATATTCTAAAAGCTCGCTGTAGCTCATAGAAATAATGCCGTCATAAGGTAAAAAGATGCATCTGACATCAGGTCGAAACTGAGAAATTAAATATTTAAGTTTTAATTCATTACGCGCACCAATCTATCTATCAAATCCTGAGCGATTTAGTTAGGGTGCGGTTATAAAGAAACAGTTAGCCCGTACCGGTAAGGCAAGACAAGTTTGTGTAAACCTTGATATTCCACTGAAAAATGTAAAGGTACCCACTTTATTTACCGACCCAAAATGTCAAACTTTCCATTAAAAGTAAGAAACAACAATAAACCTTGAACCCTCAGCCAAAAAGGTCGACGATGAATTCGTTGTTAACTTTGCTAACTGTTTTGCAGAATTTGAGTATTTAAAATATTTCTTGTTAAAAGCTGGATACTTCGTGCGTCGTAATTATGCTATGATTTTTTTTCACAAGTTTCAGGGTGAAACATTGTGACAGCGGCTGGGAAACTTTGGACGAGACTAATACTGGACCGGATGGGTTGGTGTGAAAGAGAGTGGGCCTATGCCCAAGAGTGGGCTCTGCTTCATCATCATCAACCCATTATGTCCCCACCGAGGGGCACGGGTCTCTTCCCTGAGGAAGGTATAGGCTCTGTTTACAGGCTGATTAAATAGATACCTAGGAGTTTTTTTTCGTTGCCTTTTTCTCCACTACATTCGGCCCCAAGGCAGCGGCATTGTACGGCAAGTACATTGACATTCAACAAACAGAATGTAATTTACGTTGAAATACATTTCTGATTTTTGATAGAGAACTTTAGGGGTTGGTAAATATTTTCAACGAGGTGTTCTTGTTTTATTTATAACAGTACAGTCCGCGCAACCACTAAAGTCCAATGATGTACGACATTCTGATATTATGAAAGGCAGGCAAGAACATCTCAGTGGGATATGAGTTATGGCACATGCTCTAGATATTATTATAATATAAATGCATCGTATCATCATCATCATCAACCCATCATGTCCCCACCGAGGGGCACGGGTCTCTTCCCTGAGGAAGGTATAGGCCATACTCCACCACGGGGGCCAAGTCCGGATTGGTGGAGTCTTGTAAGACTAGTGGCTGGTCTTACTGTCAGAGTTTTCAAGCCGCCCTAAGGCCTCTGACGTGGCTTAACGACTGCCATCTATCGAGCGACGGTAGCCGGCACCAACTGCTTAACGTGCCTTGCGAAGCACGGAATCGCTCGGAAAAATGCCACCAGCGTTAGTCATAGACGGTGACCCATCCATGGACTGAACGCGCCGTATGTTGCTTAACTTTAGTGATCGTTTATGTTATTATAAGTACATAAGGTATTTTACTCTAAATACATAGGCTGCTACTTATGCATGCGGAATCTGGGATTCCAATAATTTTAAACGCAATGTCTGACCTCCATGGTCAAATTCGTTCTTTTTTTAAATACTGGCCGCTAATATCTTTCTCTTATACACGTTAGTGTTTTGTTATGTCATATCACTGAAAAAATGGAACTCACTCGTGAAAATATTCGTGCTATGATTTATTACGATTTTCGACGTGGTTTAACGCAACAACAGTGCGTAGATCAATTAACTTCGACTTTTGGTGGTGAAGCTCCATCAAAAACGACTGTGTATCACTGGTTTAGTGAGTTTAATCGCGGGCGCAGTAAGCTCACGGACGAAGTTAAAGAAGGTCGCCCGAAATCGGTGGTTGTGCCACAAAATTGAAGCTGTGCAAAAACTAATAATGCAAGACCGCCATGTTACGTATCGCGAGATAAAGGCTTTTCTGGGCATATGTATGACGAGCATTCATAGGATATTACATGAACATTTGTCTGTAAAAAAAAATTGTTCGCGTTGGATCCCGCACAACTTAACTCAGGATCAAAAAGGTGTTCGCGTCGAATGGTGCAAGAAAACCTTAAAAAAATTCAACGATTCCTGCATCGTGTACGTAATGTTTTTTTAAACGCATGGCAGCTCCCAATTGACCGCCTAAGCTCTAAGCAAGCCTTACCCTGGCCGGTCAGAAGTTCTTAATAACGGCATTGGCTCCATAAACAAGTTCTACAGGAGATGTGCAAGCGGCTACAGCGCCGCTGAATATAAATATAAGCATTTACATACAGTACAGGCACATACATTGCTTCTAGCCCCACACTAGGATACACTGTCGTGGAACCAGAAAATCGCTCGTAGCCTGAGGAATCGCTCGTAGCCTGGGCTGCCTGAGTGATCTTAAACGATCACTAAGGTTAAGCAACATACGGCGCGTTCAGTCCATGGATGGGTCACCGTCTATGACTAACGCTAGTGGCATTTTCCCGAGCGGTTCCGTGCTTCGCAAGGCACGTTAAGCAGTTGGTGCCGGCTGCCGTCGATAGATGGCAGTCGTTAAGCCAAGTCAGAGGCCTCAGGGCGGCTTGAAAACTTCTGACAGTAAGACCAGCCACTAGACTTACAAACCTCCACCAATCCGGACTTGGCCCCCGTGGTGGAGTATGGCCTATACCTTCCTCAGGGAAGAGACCCGTGCCCCTTGGTGGGGACATAATGGGTTGATGATGACAGGCACATACATTGCTTCTAGCCCCACACTAGGATACACTCTGTCGTGGAACCAGAAACAGCGACATCACAAACATGTAGGTAAACATCCAAGACCGGGGTTTTTATGATATGAATATAATGTATTACGATAATAAATAAATAACCAGAATAATAGGGTTTCTTTCCTTTTACGCTTGCAAAGTACCAGTGCCAGTTTATAGTAAATTATTTTCTAATAATTTATTTGGGCAATTTTTGTATCTACATTTAATTAGGGGTTGTATATTCTGAATTTAGTTTGAAAAAAAATATACTTTAGCTTTATAGGTAGTTTCCTTAGAATCCTGGGCGAGAAAGAGTGGCGTGAATTTGGTATTTATACAAACATATTTATGTCAAAAAATTATCTTTAGAATTGCTTTTATCAAGAACTAACAAACTAAGAAACAAACTGAAAAAAAAAAACTAACATATTCAATAAAATATAACTCCGAAAGGACAAACATTTGGCTGTTGGTTGGCGTCATAGTAACTTTTGTTCAGCTCGCTGAGACCTATTTTATGATGTATCACACATGACTATTGGGCTGAGGTCCAAAATTGCATTCCTTTGACAGCCGTTAGATTTTTTTTTAGTTCTTCTGAAAACGGCTCATTGTACATTATGTACTTCGTAGATATAAATACAGACTTCAAAACCCTACGTCTCCTACTTCGTCTCAGGCTCAGGACTAAATAAGTATTTTACCGGGTTCGTCAACTCTAATCGCGCGATCCGACGTGAGTGCTGTAGGTACAAGCAACTTGTGCTACTTGGCACTGATGTGCCCTTTCCGGATAATTCTTAATTTTCCCCAAGTTACAAGTGTCCCATATTTAATTCGGTACTTTAAATTATATTTAATTATTTAGTTGCTAATGGGCTCGTATTTGAAATATAAATGGATAATGTGGTTGCGATAAAGAATATTCTTATTAATCTTATAATGATTATTTCGTATATTTTTTATGTCTACAAAATACTTTAAGAGACTGCCTTGTTGGTCTAGCCGTTAAGGCGCTTACCTACCAAAACAAAGGTCGTAGATTCGATCCCTATTACGGGCCGCCGTACAATTGTTCAAATGGCCTGTCTTCTCCATGTTTGTAATGTCCTTGCCTGTTTACTATATCACAGGGTATCCTAGTTTGGGACCAGGTCCAATGATTATTATTATTATTTATGATAATTGATAAAAGTAACTTTTTCTGAGTTGTGAATATTTCCAACGGCACATTAGTACCACCGGCCAACAAACTATAACAGAGATTCTAAATTCAAATTTCATACTTGGAATGCTGGCGACCAGTCGCCCTTGTAATAGTTCGTGGTGTTATCAGACGCCCAGCGTAACAAGACCCCTAGAAACTGAACCTTTCCCCCTCCTTGTTCCCACACTGTACTGACCAAGGAGTTGGCGGCAGTTCAAGTTACGCTGGTCCAAAGTCGTCGGCAAGTGCAGCGCGAACGAAAATACCTCGCACGGAGTTGTTTTGCCGCCTTATCACTAGTGGCAAAGATTATAGAACCCGTTTTGATTTGAGATCATTACCTAATGAGCCGTTTTCAGAAGAACTAAAAAAATAATATTACGGCTGTCAAAGGAATGCAATTTTGGACCTCAGCCCAATAGCCATGTGTGATACATCATAAAATAGGTCTCAGCGAGCTGAACAAAAATTACTATGACGCCAACAGCCAAATGTTTGTCCTTTCGGGGCTATATTTTATTGAAAATGTTAGTTTTTTTTTCAATACATTGATGGCTATTGGGCTGAGGTTCAAAATTGCATTCCTTTGACAGCCATTAGATTTTTTTTTAGTTCTTCTGAAAACGGCTCATTGTAATGGGTGGCTGGGCGCCATATTGTATGGCGCCATTATTGTATGGTAGGTACCCAGCTGCCTTCGATTTTATAGGCCTCACAATGTTCGTTCTTTCCACTATTTTTTTGTTTTAATTTTTTTATTTTGTTGAATATCGTGTCAGGTGTATCCTTGTTTGTCATGTACTTCTTCTCTGCATAGTATTTCTGTACAAATTTTAATAAATGTCATCTTTTCTTGACAACCTCTGTGGCGCAGCGGTTAGTGCATCTGCCTACCATGCGAGAGGTCCCGGGTTTGAATCCCGGTTGGGGACAGAAAAAAAAAGAAACCCAGGTCTTAGATGTTTACATGTTTGTGACGTCGCTGTTTCTGGTTCCCACGACACAGGGTATCCTAGTGTGGGGCCAGAAGCAATGAATGTGCCTGTATGTAAACGTAAAAAAAATATGTTATATGTTTCTTATCTTAATGGGACGTCTTAGGCGGACATTTAGAGAGTGGAAGATAAAAAGTATCCGAAACCAATAGGACAAAATAAAACCCCGAGAGGACAAAATAAAACCCCGGATCTTAGATGTTTAAATGTTTGTGACGTCGCTATGTCTGGTTCCCACGACACAGGGTATCTTACAGTGAGCCTGAAGCAATCTATATGCCTGTATGTGAATATTTATGTTTACATTCACGAAAACAACAATATTAACCTCTCGTGACATAATAATAGTGATAATAATAGTGAGTTGGCAATATTCCCAGAGCGAAACATGAGCAGTTCAATTTATCAGCTTAGTAGTTCCAATGTCAGTTCAAAATAGTTCTTCTTTTCTTAGTATTCTTATTTATTTGCATATACCTACATTAGTTTTTTTTATTACATCTACCTAGCGATGTAATATAACGGGTGTTTTGTATTCGCTCCGTAGAATCCCTGACATCTGCAAGTCCGCCTTTGCAAATGTATTTTTTATCATAAACCTGTTATTTATGCTATTTTTTTTTTGTTCAATGATGTGTAACAACAACAACAACAACATCTTACATGACCAAAAAAACGCGTATCCGCGATTATGGGTGGATACTTAAGAGCAATGTTGTTCTTAATTATTTGGTGTGTAAATAAAATCATTATTTAACTATTTGTTAATTTACTAATGGCCAAAAAATTCTAAGTCACATCCTTCGTTCCCAAAGGCCGGCTCAGGTACCTAAGTGCCGGAAATTACAAGGTAACACGCGTCAGTCGCGTCATAAATAAAATTAAATTATTAAATGGAAAATTCAAAACATGAGAAAGTGTACAATAAGAACTTCTAACAATAAGAACAAATTTCTCTACAGATTAATTTAATTATCTAATATAATTAAAAAATCATTTGAAATGTATCTTACGCACTGATGCGTCAGTTTTTAAGTGATAATGATAATAAAGTAAAACATAATTTTTCAGGAATTCGTGGCGGATTACGGAATTTTTTTTCCAAGAAATGACCGGTCTATTATTTCTGTGCACTGCTTAATCTGTGTCAGGGGCGTCGCGAGGAATGCGGAGGAGGGGCGGGGCGTACCGCTTGCCAACTTAAAAATGCCGCCCGCAGAGCCTCTGAATCGATAGCGCGCGCGTCACGTGCGAGCGAGCGCGACCAATCGGGAGGCGCGGGCGCGCGGGGGGAGATACTCTGCCGGCAGTGCATGCCCGACCGCTCTCTAGAGCAGACGTGCGTCGCGCCGCGGCCAACAAGTTAGTTTCACTTGGACCGGTTCTCGTTATGTTAAAGTGAGCGAACATGAGCGGGTGGACGGAGGAGGTGCACGCGTGGCGCGACGAGAGGCTCGGCCTCACGGAGCTACCGCAATCGAGACGCAAACACAGGACTGCCCCGTACAGGCTCCACCGGCCGCATTTGTCAGCTGTCTCGCAAGTGCCAGAGCCGGAACCTCAAGGAACGCACGTCACGCGCCTCTACCCGGAGTTGCTGGCGCTTATATTTGAGAGGCTACCCGTGCGTGACCGTGGCCGCGCCGCGCAAGTATGCCGCTCGTGGAGAGACGCCGCCGACAGGAGGTCTGTTTGGAGAGGAGTGGAGGCCGCGCTGCATCTTAGAAGACCCGCACCTGTCCTGTTCACTTCCTTAGCTAGACGCGGAGTAAAAAAACTGCAAGTCCTATCTCTCAGAAGAGGCCTGAGGGACGCCGTCGCTGCGTTACCTGGCCTGGAATCGCTTTCACTGAGCGGATGCTACAGCGTCACTGATGCGGCCTTGGTCAGCGCGTTTGCAGCAGAACTACCGGCACTGAGAAGATTAGACTTATCGTTGTGCAAACAAATAACCGAGTCTTCTCTTGGCAGAATAGCACAGTCTCTGAAAAACCTCGAGGAGTTGGAGCTAGGCGGTTGTTGCAATGTTACGGATACAGGGTTGCTCGTCATCGCTTGGGGCTTGAGGAAACTGCGCAGACTGAATCTCAGGTCCTGCTGGCACGTGAACGATGCGGGAATAGCGCACCTCTGCAGTGGCGGCGAGGCCAAAGGCACGCCAGAATTAGAGCATTTAGGTTTACAAGATTGCCAAAGGTTAACTGACGAAGCTTTAAGGCACGCCGCGACTGGGCTTCCAAATCTGAAGTCGATCAATTTGTCCTTTTGTTCGGTCACCGATGCAGGCCTGAGGCATTTAGCTAAACTGTCGCACTTAGAAGACGTCAACCTCAGGGCGTGCGATGGCGTGTCAGACGCTGGAGTGGCCCATTTGGCTGAGAGCGGAAGACTGAGGGCACTGGACGTGTCCTTCTGCGACAAAGTCGGCGACGAAGCGCTGTCGCACGCGACTCTGGGGCTCTCGGGGCTACGATCGCTATCGCTGAGCGCTTGCCGGCTCACAGACGAGGGCTTAGAAAGGGTCGCGAGGCTATCGCAGTTGGAGACGCTAAATATAGGCCAGTGTTCACGCGTGACAGATAGAGGTCTGCGAGCGCTTGGCGACGGACTGCACAATCTAAAGGCGATAGACTTGTATGGATGTACTAGCATTACACCACAAGGCTTGGACCATATCGTGAAGCTGCCGAAGCTAAGTGTTCTCAATCTAGGGCTGTGGCATGTACGGTGACCACGCGGACTCGTCTAGTGTGTGGCAGCCATGTTGAATTCAGTGAGTGGGTGCTCAAGGTTGGCGGACTCTTGAATTAACCAACTTCTGCTAGAGTTAAATAGGAAATGGGGTCGCTTCGGTATGTTCTGTTCTGTTTGTGTGATGATTGTTGGATTGCAGTTTCTGTTGGAATTCCGAATTTGGATTTAGTTTTCCGTTGAAGTTAAGATTTTTAAGTCGCCCCAAAGCCTAGTCGCTAATGTTAAGCCAGACATTACTTCTTAATGTATCATTTTGTTAAGAGTTTCTTGTTATTCGAGTAGTTGTGACGTATTTTGTAGTCCAACATGTAATTTCATTGCCATATTTTTTAACTGTACCTACCTATTATGACTTACATTAGTAAGGTCTGGTTTCGCGCTTATAAATTGCTCCATTAATTAGATAGGCATTTACCTAGTTATTCTTCAAATTAATGTTTCTCTTTTGCATTCGACCTGTCTTTTTGTAGGACAACTTGTTTTTTATTAGGTTTTTGATGAATGTGGGCGGTTAGCAAAATAAAATCATCTATTTTGTTTATAAAAACATTATTATTGTGATATTCCAAACAAAAGTTCTATTCGGTTAAACAACAGTTTTCATTAAAATCTAGTTATGACAAGTTAGGATTTCAAACGGAAAAGCTTCGCTTTGTTTTCCATTGTAAAGAAACTTGTCATCTAAAATTACAATATGGAAATTTATTTTCGATCCTTCACAGTCGCACATTAAAAACGTAAACGTAAAGTTAATTTTAACATAAGTATTAGCAATTTAATTTTGCTGGATATAATAAAATATTACTTGGTATCAGACACTTGATAGATAACACAGCTGATAAAGAGTTCAAGAACAAACTGGCTGACAGAATAATCTACGAACTCAAGACAATGAACAAACCTACAAACAATAGAACTTTTGTTTCTCAATCGAACCAAACTATTTCTAAATCAATTATTTAGTTAATTAAGTCTTAGTAGTATTGTCTTTATTGGAAGGCATTTGGAGGAACTTGTCTGGGCGTCTCTGATGAACAACCTTGAAAAGTAAACAAAAAATCGCACAACGTTGTTGGTTCAATGTGAATCTGAATGATTCTGTTCACCTACACTTGGCTTACCTTAAGTGGTACCTTATCAAATTTTCAAGTCAATTTAACATGTTCACGCCCAAGTTGAGTTAAGTGTAGCTGGAATTATATTTTATGGCAAATAAATTGCTGAGATAGTATGACATTCAGATCCAACCACAATTTTACTGTGCATTTTTAAGAAACAACGTTTTTATTTTTGTTTAATTCCGTGTTTCTTTCAAAAATTGGGTACAGCTTATCAACCTTTACATTTTGGACTTTGAACTTATACTGAAGACGTAGAATTGAATTCAATTCGACAGTGAAAAGGTTTTCATGCTGTCGAATATTGTTTACCTAAGATATCTAAATTCCAGACCCACAAGCTCCTTCATATTGTAAAGAAACAAAACTCCCAATTATTACGAAGGATCTCGATACTACGTAGTTTTGATATTAGTTATTATTTTTAGTAATTTTTTACTCGTTTTTTTCTATGATTGTGACGACAGAATTCAGGTCGAATGAAAATGGAAAAAAATAAATAAATGGAAATGACTGATAGTGGCTGCACAGACATTCCGAAATATGTTTTAGCTGTTGTTTAACACCCACTTAAAAAATACCTGTTTTTTTACTGTCGGTACTAGTAAAACTTGTTGGCCCCTAATAAACTTTCTGAACGGGGTTTCCATTCAGAATTGAAAGCTCCAAATTACGCGCACAAAATCCTGGACAATTTCAATCATCTAATTGTCATATTCCATACTAATTGCAGACAAAAATGTCAGAATTACGACAGGGGTTGAATGCAGGCCAACAATTTTGCTGTGTGTAAATATTTTATAATCTAAACTGCACAATTACTAACTATAGTACAATATTTTGGTACCAATTTTTTGTTCAATACGTTTGTCTGGCAAACACTATGCGGTCTCTTCTGAAAACGTTGTATACTTTAACGATGATATTTATACGTTGTTTTTGTACAAGTCGAATGTAATGATTATACTGACTAGAAGGAATGTATTAAAAAGTCATCTTTTAGTTACAAACAAACACACGGTGATTTTATTTAAATCCTCCTGGGCTATGAAGTCTAAAACATTGTTGCAATATTACCCTTTGAATAAACTGTAAAATAGTTCAGAAAATATAATTTATCCATACAGTCTGTGATACTATATAAAATAGAGTTATCATAATGTGATGATGATGATGATGTCCTCCTCGTCGTAGTCCGACGACGGCGACCTCAAGTATTCAATGCGTCAAATGCAACCGAACGTTCAAGAATAAGCTGGGCTTCACAAGTCACATCCGAGCCCAACGCCGCAGAAGTCCTATCATAATGTACGCATTCAATAATAGTTTACATATTTTTTTTGTAATTGAAAAAAAAAAAATTATAGGACAAACACACCAACTCGGTTGCGGAACTTCAGAAGCAGATGATCGGATTTGTCATTTTTAAACTTTTACAGCCCTTATTTTACGTAACATTCCACTCTATTAAGCATTTAGACAACTCGAAAGAGTGAAAATAAGAATGTATATGACAGCTCGGAGGAGGAGTATGAGATACCTACTAGGAAAAAAGTCCCAGAATGTAACAGTGTGACATAAGGTGGGGAGTGCCATACCGGGGACAAAAGAACTAAATCAGACAACTCCATACAGTGGAGTCTTACGTAATTGCACCCCAGGAGAGCGTGGCCTATAAGTCACTAATAAGCCTACATACGACATTATGCACCAGAACTATGGCAGGAAAAGACTCATATCACAGTATTATTATAAAGGCGAAAGTTTGTGAGTGTGTATGTTTGTTACTTCTTCACGTCTAAACGGCTGGAGCGATTTTAATAAAATTTGGTATGGAGTTAGTTGACACCCTGAAATAACACATAAGGTACGTTTTACTGTGGGAAAATATCTTATTACCATGGGAAAATCCCTATAAATGTGAAAAGGTTTAAATTTAATGTTAATACTCAATTTGTTTTTCCTAATAAAGCGCGGATAACATTGCGGGGCACAGCTAGTAAGATATAAATATTATTATGTTTCTCAGATGGTTAAAAAGAGCTCGACGAGCTGAGACAAGATATAAAAATTAATTTTCGCCGGAATAGAACAAACAAGCATATTATGCTTCTGACGTAATGTCGTTTACGGCTCTCTACCATATTTATTTGGGGCTGAGACAAAATGTAAACAACTTTTCAGTACTTTTTAGACTATTTTCATTGTCAAAAAATGTTATTTCAGTTTTACACTAAGAATTAAGTAAATTAGATAAGATTGGATTAATCAAATTTAAGAATTGAGTAAATTAGATAAGATTAGATTAATATAATTTACTTAATTCTTAGTGTAAAAACCGAAATAACATTTTTTGACAATGAAAACAGTCTAAAGAGTACTGAAAGATAAACATTTACAAACAGGCACATACTTACATTGCTTCTGGCCCCACACTAGGATACTAGGAAAAGTTGTTTACATTTTGTCTCAGCCCTAAATAAATATCGTATAGTATTTTGTACGTTGTGATTTTATGTATAAGGATATCCCGGTAAAACCTACACCTAATACAAATTCAATGCTAATACACAATTACCTATACAAACAAAGATAACAAGGAAAATGCCTAGTGAAAATTTCGTTCCTAACCAAGACTTCTTGTAGGTAGTTCAAACACGTTTCCCTACTCGGAATTGAAGACCTAATTACGACGCACTAGAGGCGGTTATTGCTTAACGAGCATGCATGACGCAAGTAGTCTTATGTTTGTGTGTCACACACAACTTGTTTTGTTTTTGTGGAACAATGAAATCTCGGCGGAATGAGTGGATCATTGTTTCAGTGTGTGAAAAGGGCCCGTGGAAAGGTTTTCTATTGTACACGTCAGTACGTGGTACGTAATGAACTAACTAGGTAGTTAGTTCATTTTTCTATTGTAGTCCAAGCACCTAGATCAGTGATGGGCAAAGTACGGCCCGCGGGCCAACTCCGGCCCGCGAAAGTATAATCCCGCCGTGGCCCGCCGAGGGTCCATCGACATGGATAGTATATGTCCCGCTGTAACTACCATTCGACCATGAAAATACGGAGAAACTCAACCGGAAACCGATTGACTGATGAGCACCTTTTCGCACTGCTGAAAGTTGCTTCGTCACATCTGGAACCTGCTTTCGAAAATTTATAGAAAATCAAAAACAATTCCATAATATGCCTCACACGCCTACCATGCTTTTTTTCAAAGGCCCTGCGCCTTCGAATAAAAGTTAAATTAATTATTATTTAAGGTAAGAGGTAATTAGCAACATCGCTGTAATGTTTTGATAATATTATGATTAACAGCTTGAACACAAAAAGCATTTTTTTTATAATAGGCTAGTTTCCTAAAAAAATGTAATTTAGAGTTTAGATTATAAAAAAATATTGGATACCTACGTATTTTTTCTTTTTTCGATTAAACAAAAAATAACAAAGATATAGCCCATTGAAGTTACGTGTGACGTCACTCAGTGCTGCATTTTGTAGCCATTGTTCTTGCTGCATTTTGTAGCACTGAGTGACGTCACACGTAACTTCAATGGGCTATATCTTTGTTATTTTTTGTTTAATCGAAAAAAGAAAAAATACGTATCCAATATTTTTTTATAATCTAAAATACGGACTAAATAGAATTAAATTATTTTGACCCTGGAAACTACCCTATTGTGGCCCTCCTCTAGAATTTTAAACTTTGTGGCCCCCGATTAAAAAAGTTTGCCCACCACTGACCGAGATAATCACTAAAAGTATAACTTCCAAGAAATTCAAGCTCAAAGAGCGAGCGCATGATTAGAACTTAGTTCACAGACTGAAGTTCTAATCTTTTTTATTTCGAAGATTTAAAAACATATGGCCGGTCTCTGTATGGAGAATTGACAAAGTAAATACTAACATTCTGTCACGCTCATTTCTGAGAAATTTGACGAGACAGCACTACATTTAAGTACCTAGTTACTTAGTGAAATTCTCAATTCAAAGAAACTGACCCTTATAAATAGTAATCTTGTTAAATGTCACTAGAGTCGCCGTTAACATCTGCTTTTGTATGAAGAATTTTTGTCCTTGAAAAGAACAATGGAAAACCATTGCTTTGGTAAGCCGATCGGCTTAAGATTAAGCCACATTGTAGATAGTGTTGCAAGCCGGCCTGAACTAGACCTGTAACGACTTTTTTGAACTAAAACTGGACGTTGTTTAGCAAAACGGTTCCAACCTAATATCATGGTAATGTTTGTGTTAAATATACCAAAATGATGCTCTGTATTTTAAGAATCAAAGACTTTCAGAGCGATCCGATGAGTATGTGCAAAGTATGGCACATGGTAGCCCAACCCACATGTACCTATGGAGAGCGTAAATCAGCTTAAACCTAAAAACTTAAATATCTCAAAAGTCACTTTGTGTGTGTTGGAATCTTTTTGCAAAACTACGTCCAACATTCGTAAACACTACACGTTATTAGACTAGCGACCCACCCCGGCTTCGCATTAGGCTTCATATTAGTTCCATGGGAAACATTGAACTACTACTACTAGCGTAGTTATAACTCAATGATGGGAAATTACCGGGGTAGCAATTTTTTTACACTTTGGGTTACATTATTCGAGATATCGTACGGAACACTAAACATTTTGAAAATCTAACATAGTCTATGTAACTCACGAAGAAGGTAGCTTTCTAATGGTGAAATAATTTTAAAAATCGGCTCAGTATTTTCTGAGCCTATTCATTACAAACATTAACACAAAAATACAAATCATATTAGTATAGATTAGATTAGAACTCTTTATAAGCTTAATCATGGTGAGCGGAGACGGAGTTAGAGTCGTCGGTAGCTCTTGTATGTCAGAGACGTGAGTTCACATGAGTCTTATTCAGGTCAGACGTTATTCGGTGATGACAATTATGTCTATAATAAAAATTATTTAGCATCAGCTGCTGGCTAGGTTTATCACCTCTATTACAGGAGACAACGTCTACCTCCATCGTTTACAAAGACTACTGACAAATCCTAACATAGGGGACACTATTTTTCGGGACATCCTGTATTATGGTTTTATAATATATTTTCTTCATTTAATTTCAGCGACTCTGAGTAGTGTGTGAATGATTCATTCTATGCTTTACCTGGTAAAGACGATGACGTTGATTTGACTTTGTTACAGTGCGTGCAGAATATGAATCATGGAGGTATAGAACTTGTTTAAATTGGCTGGCACATGTGGCTATGCTACATTTTTGAACTTGAACGGAAATCTCAACCGTTTCGAGAATGATGCTTTCAGCACAATGTCTGTTTATCAGATTTGTAAATAAGTCTATACTTTTTAAGTAATTGAATAAAAGACCTTGACCTTAAATGACTTTTCTATGACGTCAGCAAACACGGTATGAGCAAGGAGAATTTGGTACGAGTATGAATCCTTTGCCTCCATCATCATCAACCCATTATGTTCCCATCGAGGGGCACGGGTCTCTTCCTTGGAAGGTATAGGCCATACTCCACCACACCTTACTCATAAAAAAAAAATTACAAAATGTTTCACAATATCTCTTTAATCATGCTCTGATGAAAAGATCAATCAATCTCTGATTCAACCTTGTATTGAAAACATTACCAAAGGAAGAAGAAGATGGTCAGAGTGGAGTTTTTTTTCGCTGCCTTTTTCTCCACTACACACGGCCCCAAGGCAGCGGCTAACATTATATACATAAGTGTATGTTATAGATACATTGACATTCAACAAACAGAATGTAAATTCTTTACGTTAAAATAAATTTTAGATTTCTGATTTCTGAATTAATAAGGGCAAAGCTTAATAGAAAAAAAATGTGGAGATACCTATAGTATTTTCAGCTGGAGTAAGTAGTCTTAAGATTTTAGAAAGAACTAAAGACTATTAAAAAAGACTCGAGAACCTAAGTATATCCGGAATAAAGTTAGATAGATCAGTCAGTGTCTACGCTGACATTAAAATAAATCTTCTTTTTGGGTTAAAAAGAAATTAATATAATGAATAGTTCAAATAATTTACACAATTTACATTTTGCAGTCTTATAAGTGACAGGCGCGAGGGGGCGCTCCGGTATTGCTTTCAAAAAGATCAAACATAAAAAAGTCAAATATGTACGGGTGTGTACGCAGGTTATGTTTATGATTGTCAAAATTTTAGTCTTGCTGACCTTGAAAACGTTAAAAATTTTGAACAATTCACGGCAATCCCCTTTTGAGGATGTGACATAACAAACTATAAAACTAAATACTTACAACAAAAGTTACAAACTTAGTTGTTCGTTTTATTAACTATCGCAACTCCATTTTGTGTTTACAAAAGGAAGTATTATAAAAACAATACGACGACCATTAAAAGTTTTATCGTTTCAAAATGGGCTGTTTACACAACTATACGAATGCCTTAGAAATAACTTCAGAGTATTGAAAGAACTGTTAGGTTTTGTATCGTTATTGTTTTCTTTGAGAGCACCGACTTTTCATTGTTGAGAAATTATTTCATTTTCGCTTTTACGACTTTCGTTTGAAGCAGTTTCCGACTCCGGATTCACCATCCTGTTTAAAATGATATTATGTAAGTAACGTCTGTTTGAAGAAAGGTATGTAATCTAATAGCTGTGTAACAGACGATCGAACTTGTACGGAGCGGACAGCGGACTTGGGTACGGCCTACAAATCCGCTAGTCACAACAGACGCCCGGATCTCGCAGTAACCGCTGGTAATGTACAGTCGACAGCACGTCAATCTTCACATTTTAGTTGCAAAGTCGCCCGTAACGCAACGGAGTAGAGTGCATGGATATACACCATGATGTGCTGTCGACTGTACACAGTTCAGACGTCATGCCTGGTGACATACATATATAAAATTCAAAGTCCTGACTGACTGACTCACTCATCAACACCCAGCCCAAGCCGTTTGACCTAGGAAGCTGAAATTTTGCACAGAGGATCTATATATAATGTAGGCAAGGAATAAGAACGGATTTTTGGAAATTCAACCCCTAAGGAGGCGAAAAGGGTTACCAAAATTTTTATAGGAGGTATAAGATGTTGTCTGATTTTCTTGAAACTTAAAATAAATACTCTTCAACACAATTGATTGAACACGTGTTTCGCCGTTTTTCCTAAATTTAACCCTTAAAGGAGTGAACGGGGTTGTAAAATTTTGAACTAAAGTCCACGCGGACGGAGTCGCGGGCGAAAGCTAGTTTGTCCGGTCCGAGCGCAGCGTACAGACTCGCGGATTTGTACGGAGCGGACCAAATTCGACGCGAACACCATCGGTCCGGAGCGGACACGAAATAATAATAATAATGTTCGGCGGACAACTCTCCAGACGAAGGTCAAGTTCGATCGTCTGTTAGTACTATAAAGGTAACTAATCCACATCGAGGGCGCGTTTCTGAATTGAGGATTGGGTATTTGACAGGATGTCAAATGAGTTACTTTTAAAACAGAATTTTGTATGAAAATACTTGCTTGTGACGTCACATTTCAGAGCACTCTTTTTATGTTTCATCTATTTAAAAATTGTTATTACTATTATATGATTAAAATAAATACGTTTTCCGAATCATTTTGTAATCTTTGTTTTAATTGAGCATCTCAAATAATTTATTGTTGATAGTGTCAAATACCGTATTTCGCTAAGTAACTACTTAAACGTAGTGCTGTCTCGTCAAATTTCTCAGAAAAAAAAGTGACAGAACGTTACTGAAGTATTTACTTAGTGAAATTCACATTTCAGAACCGGCCCTTAGACAATATACATCTACACTTCTACACTAATATTATAAAGTTTAAAAGTTTGTAAGTTTGTATGATGGGGGAAGTCTTCAAAAAACTTTACCGCTTTGAATCGTTCTTTAACCAGTTTTTCTAAAAGACCTATAGGGTGGGCATGGGCTATAGGGGTACGTCCACTCGGATCACACAAACGGATCACAGTCGCAACGGATCACATCAAAACAAAAAAAAAATCCAATCGGATCGCATGATGGATATTTTTTCTCCATTCTACATTTTTCACCATGTTTTTTCCATTCGGATCACATATAAGTCGTTCACCGCGCGCCAAAGAGAGTATTTATATTTATCGATCGAAACTTTTTCAATTAAATCAGTCGTGTCCTATTCGAGGTTTGATGAAATTGAAGGTAGATGTAAATATTCACTTTGGCGCGCGGTGAACGATTTAGTGATCCGAATGGAAAAAATATGGTGAAAAATGTAGTCGACTCGGATCACATGATCCTAGTGGAATATTTTTTTGTTTCGATGTGATCCGTTGCGACTGTGATCCGTTTGCGTGATCCGAGTGGACGTACCCGGCTATAGACTGATGGCTAGTTTCTGGATTGAAATTTTCGCTAAGTAACTACGTAACTGTAGTGCTGTCTCATCTAATTTCTCAGAAAAGAGCGTGACAGGACGTTTTTTAAGTATTTAAATTCTTCTTCGTAAATTCTCAATTCAGAAACAGGCTCTTAGACGATTTGAATGTGACTCAAAGGTAGTCTGGATGAGATCACTTTTAGTTAGAAACTCTTTTTTTTCTTAAAAATATTAATAGCAAAAAAACCTTTACATTCTTTTTGACAAATCTCGTCAAACTGCTGTGCAGTTGGCGATACGGTCTAGAAATGGTTCCTTTTTGTCGGACCACCGTTAAAGGATACATATTCATGAACCATTTCGGCCGACAGACCTTTAGGACTAATACATTACGCTTGGAGGGTTAGGGTCGGGTGGAGAAAAACACCGTGAGGGAAGCCGAGCTCAGCTGCAGGTATATAATGGTATTAGCGGGACAAATAACAGGGTTATTGTACCTAACTTTTACTTCGCTTTGGGCCGATTTTCTGAATTGAGAATTGCGCTAAGGAGACAGAGACACCACTACTTAACTGTAGTGCTGTCTCATCAAATTTCTCAGAAAAGAGCGTCACGTAGCGTTACTTAAGTATTTACTTAGTGAAATTTTCAACTCAGAAACCGGCAATTAGTTTGGGGATTGGCGATTTCACTCGTATTGTAGCGCAGCTATTTTTATTAAAAGAGGCTTTTAGGCAAATAATTTCATTTAGTATTTTATTATTTGGGCCGAAAAGTGCTCGAATGGAGACCACACATCGGCAAGCGCAGCGTGGGACGACCAGCCAGACGATCGCATTCAAGTGGCGGGAAGACGCTGGATGCAAGCCGCTTTCGACCGGTCCTTTTGGAAATCCATGGAGGAGGCCTATGTCCAGCAGTGGACTTCTTGTGGCTGAATGATGATGATGATTTTTTATTTTTATCGAGAAAACGCCTAGCCTAGCTAGTCCTCGACTGACATCTCCACAAAAACGTAGCGGGTTTACTAATGTATTGCCAAAAATCGTTTCCCAAAGTATTACTTCCCATAACATTTCTCAAAACAACTTAAAGCAAATAAACAGTTAGCAAAAGTTATTATGGCAAGTTATTGTTTACCAAATAAATACTTGGTCAAAATTCATTCTACCAAAGAGGCAACAAGAGGCAAGGTAAGAACGCATCAAAGTCGAGTCTGTTTTCGATCTTACATAGAGAACCTAACGCACCTCTATTTCTGTTGTCACGTATTCTTTACACGTAAACGTTAGCATAATAAACGTTTGTCTTAATAAAACTTGACGCAGTAAAATTATGCGAAATGATAATTTGACCAAATGAATAAAATGCGAAATGAAAACTTGCCAAAGTTTCATTTGGGAAATGAAACTGATGCCATAAGTTTATTGGGAAGTAAAATTTGGCGAAAAATACTTTGGCTAAACGGCGGTATCCCACGTAGCGATTCTCTTTCAAAATATTAAAATTCATACTAGACGCGCTGCGCCAGCCAGTTAAGTACTGTAAAGAGGAATCGCTACAGTACTGTGTTATTTGAACACCTTATAGGCTCAGGTTCTCAAGACAAAGTAGATAGATAAAACATTTATTTGGGCTTATAGACACACAAGTACGCGAAACAAACGTGCGTGTATGCAAATGGCCGATTTTCAGAATTTTCACTGTAGTGCTGTCTCGTCTAATTTCTCAGAAAAGAGCGTGACAGAACGTTACTTAAGTATTTACTTACTGAAACTTCTCAACAATGAAGCCGGCCCAAAGACTAATGGATGTCGATGAAGTGAAAGAGTTTTGTCAGGATCGTGGCAGGTGGCAGTCCTTGGCCTCTTCCTACCCCTCTGGGATACAGGCGTGAACGTATACTGTACAGTCTGTTAGCTTTTAGAATATACCTGGGCTATCATCGGATAAACCGATTATATTGCAATAAGGTAAGGTTTATTTTGTATTGTTATTTATAACTTTACATAACTTTTCAAAACAGTGAAGAAAAGTTTTATACAGAGCAGGAAGTAGTATTACCCTCGTGTGCTTTCGGCGAAAATCGAAGCCTACTCTAGAGCCCGAGGTATTTCTAAAAGCTAACAGACTGTATATAGGTATGTAATTTTGTTTTTCATTGTGTGAATTCAGGTTTTTTCCCGGTTTCCCGTACACGAGCGGTCCGCTGTAGGATTGTTTGTGTGTAAACAGGGAGCTCAACTGCCGCTTCAGGGCGGATGGGACTATTCTTATAATGATGAAACTTACATAAAAGGATAATATACGTATTTACGTATAAAGTTATGACAAGAAAATTATGACACATGCCTAGTACATAATGTTATCAACTTATCACTAAAGTTTAATATAAGTCGCATGCCCTATGTTGTCTCCGAAATAAATAAATAAATAAATGTTTATGTGTGCTTTTGTGGCAATATCGATATTTATTTACGCTACGTAGTTAGCAGACCCAAATAAATAGCTTCTTTCTTCTTTTAATCGGCTACGCAATAAACAATGAGTTGTAGTTGTAGAGGCTGTTCAATAAGTCAGTTTACATGGGTTAATTACATGATAATTGAAAAGTAGGATATAGACAATTTTAAGCAGTCTTTAAATGAAGTTTGAAAGAGATTAATCATGACTGTACCATAAGTAGGCGCGACGTTATGGGACTTACAGTAAGGTGAAGAGCGATGTAATGGGATTGCACGTAAAACGGCTGTTGAGGAGCGACCTTATGGGAAGCGACGTTCAGGGAATAATCCATAATATATATTTTATTTTTATATAAAATACGAAAATAATCTTGAACTTCACAACTGCCTGACAGATAATAATGGTGTTGCCAGACTGCGATTTTTAATTTCTACTCAAATTATGCATGTAAACTGACTTATTGAACAGACTATAGTTGTAGTTGAACGGACTATAGTACGCCCAGAACTTTAGTACTTTTGCACGGGACCGAGTGAATACTCAGCAAAGTAGCAATTTCGTAGTGAAAACCAGATTAAACCAACCGTTACTCGCCAAACGAACCTCACCTCAACGGCCATGGAAATAAAACCCATCGCTGCTTTAGACACAATCGCCGCTATGCCAAGGTCTCGACTCACTCTCGAGACGCCCTCGGCTCTGTTGTACGAGGCGAGTTGTGCAACAGGGCCTCGACTCGATAAGCGAATAGTTCTTCAATGGCACTTGGATTGACGTTTTAGTACGACTCCCCGTTTTCTCGTGGTCCTACTGATTTGTGCTACTAGTAGGACCACGAGGGAGACCTATTTCTGTCTGTCCTACTATGTGCCTTAGTAGCTGTTGTCAATTCATTTAAACTGACTGTTTTTAAATAAATATATTCAAATTTCATCCATGCACTGAACGCGCCGTACGTTACTTAACATTAGTGATCGTTTAAGATCACTCAGGCAGCCCAGGCTACGAGCGATCTTACTCTGTAAGATAAACGGGTTTTATTACCTTTTTTTAACACAATCACTCGCCCTTGTCCCTATTAATAGGTTACCAGGTAAAGACATCACAAACATTTCAATACACACAGACTGAGGGCTTTTGTACAAATGTACGGCGGCTCCAAGTGGGAGTCGAACCCACGATCTCCGGCTGGGTAAATCCTACGTGATACCGCTAGACTAATAAGGCAGTGAATAAAAAAATTATACAAAAAGTAACTGATCCCGCAAACGTTGTTTTGCCAGATAAGGGTATGAAAAATCGATACCAACCTATTCTCAGACCTATCGATTATACATATAAAATTTCATCTAAATCGGTCAAGCCGTTTCGGAGGAGTTTGCGCACTAACACTATGACATGAGAATTTTATATATACAAGAAAGATTAACCTAATACGAGTACATAAAAATCCCGCGACTCGCTGTGTTGTATGTGTATTTGTTATCAACCTTCTCACCTACATTCGGTGGGTCTGAAAATAGTTTAATAAGGTAACTAAGTTAAGTGCAATAAAAGTACTTTAGTAATAATAATAATAAATTAATATGGCAAAACCAGAAAAAAACAAAAAAAAAACTGTGGACAACCTGTTATAGCAGTGTACTTATAAAGCAAGTGCGCAGATTTAGTAAAAATTCCCCGGGTCAAGGTCAGGTCAGGGCACCAGGTGAAATCTGTCGTGTAGAGGCGAAGGTCATGAGTCACGATTTTTGTTTGGTCTGTTCGGGTCTTGCCCCCTTAGTGCCCTGCCTCACTAGGACGACATGGCAAAGTCGCCAGCGACCGTATCCAAGCAGTTAGGGCCCTGCCTCAGTGGGACGCCATGGCCACGTCGCCAGCGACCGTATCCAAGCAGTTAATATTGAAATGTATGGTGCCTAACTCGCTTGGCGACGGTCTGGCAAAGTCGCCATTCAATACAAATTGGTTGGATACGTAGCTGGCGACGTCGCCATGGCGTCCTAGTGAAGCAGGGCACTAACTCACTTGGCGACGGTCTGGCTACGTCGCCATTTAATACAAACTGCTTGGATACGTAGCTGGCGACGTTGCCATGGCGTCCTAGTGAGGCAGGGCTGTTAGTGTGATTCCCATAGTATTTGTAGAGATTTGCCTACTTTTTATTCGAACTTGCCCACCGATTGCTATCGCTTATCTATTTTTCTTGTTTTGCCCCATTTATGTAACGTTCGGAAGATAATATTTGCCCCATTTTGTACAGTGAGAAAGAAAGTAAAACCGTCCCTAACACTCCTGTCTATCTATCTATGTAATCAGCCCGTAAATAGAGCCCACTGTTGGGCATAGGCCTCTTCCCTTTCACGCCAACCCATCCGGTCCAGTGCTAGTCTCGTCCAATGTCTCCCAGCCGCTTTCACAATGTCGTCGGCCCAGCGGGCTGGTGGTCTGCCCACCGACCGTCGACCCGTTCTTGGCCACCACTCAGTGGCTACCTTAGTCCACCGGTCGTCTTCCCGCCTTACCAAATGTCCGGTCCATCTCCATTTCAGCTTTGTAATTTGTGTGCGATCTAGATCTAGATCTTCAACCTTAGTTTTTTGTCGAATATCGACGTTTCGCACACGATCCTTGAGTGTAATGCCTAACATGGCGCGCTCCATAGCCCTCCTATAATACTCCTGTATTTAATAAAATTGGGTATAGAGGAGCTAAATTTAATCCGGCTTTTGTACAAAACCGCGAATAAAAGATTATTTCGGCAAAAAAAGCACCGACATTTTGTTACTCTATCTAGGTACTATACTTGAGCCATTATAAACGTGCAAACTGAGTCATAAGCATTTGTATCTCTCTCACACATATAGGAGGCATATCAGGCATATCGGAACTCTCGCTCGCACTTTTATGACTCGGATTGCACGTTTGTAATGGCTCAAGTATAGTCTGAGGTCCTTACTGTTTCCCGTGTTGGCGAGGCGGGAAGATGGCAGGTACCAGGTATGAACACTATTCTTTGGGACACCCTGTACAGGCACGAGCAATAATATTCACAAAACAATAACACTCTCACATTTTGTACGACGTACACATTTCATTTTGTACTGCACATGTGTATGACGATTTGTCCTAAATTATCTAACCATTGGTTATATAATTTAGGACAAATTGTCGTACACTTCTTTCTAGATTGTTTTAAGTTAAGATTCTTCGAAAATGTGACAGTGTATACATATTATTGCTCGTGACTGTACCTGTGTATGCTGTTTGAACGGAGCCAACACCTACAGCGCCACCAAGTTATCTGTTCAGGTGGCCAGAATTGTAACTAACTAATAAATTGTAAATCCTGTTCCCCATTTTTTGTTTTATTTATTCACTTACTAACATTTATAGATGTATTTTCATTAAAATTTGAAGACGGGTTAAAATATTCTCATTTGTCTAGGTGAATTTCTTAAATGTTACTACAAAATTCTCCACTAGCGCCGCTATCAACTGAACAGATAAGATGGTGGCACTGTACATGATGTATACAACACCCATATTTTTTCAAACGAAAAAAAATAACAGTTCTTAGATACAGTCATGAATATACTACCTACCAAAGAGGAAAATACATTAAGGTGGATTAGTAATTAGGTCTATTGAAAATTCCCTTTTCTCAGAAAGAACCTTTGAACTGTAGGTACATAAGTACATCTACCTGTAAAATTAATGAGACAGTACCTCCCCAGACATAGGGATCTATGTTTTACAGTAGCTAATTACAGACTCTGTTAGTAAGTAATATTAAATTTTCTACGGGGCTAAAAGGTAAAAGAAAATTTAAGCTGCTAATGCCGCTATGCTTTGCCTTCGTCTTCTTTTAGTCGGTAGACGTCTAATAATATACGTATCATCATCATCATCCACCCATAATTCTGACGACCTCTGTGGCGCAGCGGTTAGGTCATCTGACTACCATGCGAGAGGTCCCGGGTTCGAATCCCGGCTGGCTGAATCCAGGTCTTGGATGTTTACATGTTTGTGACGTCGCTGTTTCTGGTTCCCACGACACAGGATATCCTAATGTTGGGCCAGAAGCAATGTATGTGCTTGTATGTAAATGTTATGTTATGTTATTATGTCCCCATCGAGGGGCACGGGTCTCTTCCCTGAGGAAGGCATAGGCCATGGCCATACTCCACCGCGGGGGCCTAGTCCAGATTGGAGGAGGATACGTATACCTACTTGTCATTTATACAATCAACTAAACTTTCGTACTATGCTATACGCGTACTTTTAAAAGTGTTTTAATTACAACCGATTTTTTTATGATAAACTTTGGTATAATAAATGCAATAATAATAACATTCTCACAACACAACTCCATGGAAGAGGCCTATGTCCAGCAGTGGACTTCTCGTGGCTGAATGATTATGATGATGATTTTATCACAAAGGCATCAACAGATAAGTAGGTAGTACTCGTATAGTACCTAACAGAAAACCAAATTTACGGTGCTAATAATGCTAATGGGACTCCTCTTTGAGGTTTTGTTGGTTTTTGTTCCCGTTTCGGAGCTTACATTTAATTTTTTATACAAATTGGCCAAGAAAAACTGAACTAACAGACGGACACATCATTATGAATAATTACAATGTGGAACACGCGAATTTCTTATTCCGTAAGAAAACTCAACTTAAAAGACTTTCTTAAAAAAAAAGAACAATTTTAAATGTTCGAACTGCATTTCATCGTTTGCTGCCACCATCGAAAAAAGTGCATTTCGAACGCCAACATGGCCACCATAGAAAAGTTCGACCAAACCTTCCGCTTCACCAAACTCGTTCTCCTGTTCTCAGGCATCCAAATCGACAAGTATACCACTAACCATACACTCAACTATTTCATAAACAACTGTCTCTTTTACATGTGGCAAATTTGGCTCTACACTGACATTTTGGGAGAAATCCTGTTCATCATCGACGCCGCGAAAGGCGACCAGAGCTTCGAAGAAATCTCACTTCTGATCCCCTGCGTCACCGTTTCCATGCTTGGCACCGTCAAGACCGCACCTTTATACTTGCAACGAAACGTGATAATAAACATCTTGAAAGAGCTGAAAGATATCCATCCCCATGAGTCTGAAGAGGATGGCATGACAGAGGAAGAGAAGATAACTCACGATGCCATAAAGCAGTTTGATACAGTGATTAGTCTGTACATAGTTTTGAGTGTAGTGGTTCTCCTTCCATTCTGTTTTCTCCCTCTCGTTCTGATGGCGTATGATCATTATACGCTTGACGCTACAGACGTCAAGTTCCCTTTTGCTGTGAAGTATTCTTTCGACTGCACCACGTCAGCTTTGTGGCCATTCGTCTATTTTCATCAGGTCATCTCGAGTGAGTTGGAGATTTATTTTATTGTCTTGAAGGAAAACTAGTTAATTAAATAAAAGGGAACGAGATTAGACTCGTTAAAAGGATTATTTTCATGTGAGAAGCTCATAATTTTTGTGGTCAATAATTTCTTATTTTTTCTAAAACTCAGTTTAAAATAACAAAAATAAATTTAAAATGTCTCTGAGATTACTTTCTACCTACATCAGGTCATATTTTAATTTTTAAAGTGATTTTCTTTATTTTTAAGTAAACTCAATTTTTTTTTTATAGAGCCTATAAATGGTTAACAAAGTCGTTGTTACATGCCTGGATTGGTACATTGGTACATGTCCATCCTTTAACATTCACTTCCCCGTTTTGTAATAGATTTGTCCTCAAGGTTTAGTTTAGAAGGAAAAATGATTGATTACAAACTTTTTCCCTTTACTTTAAAAAGATAAAAAGTCACTGACCTCCATGGTTGGCACCATTGAGTTGAGCAGCCTGTGCACGAAAAAAATAAAGCACTAACCTCCTTAGGCTCCATTAATAAATCATTTCTGGAATTTACGAATTACCATGGAGGTTGGTGTTTTTTGTCGGTGACCGAAGCTCAAACCTTCTTTCTAGCTATACTAGTAGAACTAAACATCTTCGGGTCAGACAGTCTTTTCTACGGTATCTGCAAGTTCATACAGATGCATTTCCGGATCCTGCAGTGTCGACTTGAACGACTCTTCAGTGAACCCTGGGATGGAAGCATGAAGGCCGCGACTGAGGCAAAGCTTCGTGAGCTGGTGTTAAGGCATCAGCTGTTGATTAAGTAAGAACACAGATTACAATATAATAAGCATCGTATTATATGCATCCCACTTTGGGGTCCGGCCTTCTCTCAGAGAGAGAGAGAGAGAGAGAGAGATGCTAGTACAGTCTGTTAGCTTTTAGAATATACCTCGGCTACTATCGAATAGAAACGGATATCGTGCAATAGAAATATCGGAACTAATACAGAGCAGGAAGTAGTATTAACTCGTGTGCTTTCGGCAAAAACCGAAGCCTACTCAAGAGCCCGAGGTATATTCTTAAAGCTAACAGTCTGTATTGGCTAATCATAACGCGAGCTCACCGCAGAATGGCAATTTCAGAAGCTGATGTGTATGTGAACACTTTAAGAACTTAGGTTTCCTCATCGTGTTTTCCTTTACACTTAGCGAGTAGTATCGCTACTACAACTATATAATGCAATAAAATAAAATTGGTGTACACAAACGTAATTTTATCTTCTTGTAACACTTTTGTACTATTTTCTTTCCTAATAACATAAAATGGAATGCTGCCAGTATCTTGGGAATTCTCCTCAACGGTAGCGCTCTAGACATTTTTTTTATATTTAGGTAGTATTTAGTATATAATATTTAGTTTAGTTTCAACATTTAGTTTATTATTGTTATTTTATATTTAGATAAGGTTTAAATAAATAATGACTCTATTTGCAATATTAACATAATATACACTGTATTTTATTACATTTAAACTCTACATTACATCGTTTTATTTTAATTTTCTTTATTGTTTTTTTTTGTCTGTTGCGTTACATGTTACTTGTCTGTTTAATTTGTTTCTGTGATGTGTCTTGAATAGTCTTGATGGTATAATAAATGTCTCACTCCTTTTTCTTCTTCTTCATTTTTAACACATAAAGTTTTTTTAACACGTAAAGTTTCAGTCAGATCTTAATACATAGATTGCGAAATGAATATTTCTTTCAGGTTGGTGCAACAAATGGAGAAGCTCTATACATTTGGGACGCTGTTCAATTTTGTTACAAGCTCTTTCCTGATTTGCTTGAGCGTTTTCAACGTTACGGTAAGATCTCTAGTGACGATTTGTGATGATTTTTTTAAAATTTTCTTTTGTAAGTTGGATGGCGATCCAGTGATCACCATCCTTAGTTTATTTCATAAAAAAGGTGCGATTTTTGTATTTTTTCTTCGGTGATGACGCTAGTTTTCCTCAATGGATCCCTTAACGTTGTGAAGTTTTCGAAATAAAATCACTTTGATTGCAAAAACCTAACATCGCGGTATTCTCCTATTGGAAGTTACCTCATTTATTTCATTGTAGACAATCATGGAGCTACGCGCAATAACATCGTTCGGAGGCTTCTTGGTCATGAGTCTTTTACAAATCCTCACTTGCTGTTACGGCGGGGACATCATCATGCATTCTGTAAGTACCTAATTAGACAAAGCAAGTATGAAGATTTATTAACTAAATTTCAGATACAGATATGTAGATGATAGAAAACACTTTATTGTACATAAAAAAGGAGATTACACAGGTATTTCCTCATTTAAGAGTATAGACGACGGCCTTATCACTAAAACTCATCTCTTCCAGACAACCTTAGAATAGACCGGAGAATAACAAAAAGAAAAAAAGATAAGCAAAAATAAAGAACCAAAAATAAAGAAATGTGTTATTTTTTTCTGCACGACTAAAACCTCTTCTGTCGAAAAGTAAATATAGGGCCTATTTCTGCATTTACAATAAGTGAATACTTAAGTAACGTTCTGTCACGCTCTTTTCTAAAGAAATTGGACGAGACAGCACTACAGTTACGTAATTAATTACTTGGCAGAATTCTCGATTCAGAAATCGGCCGATAGTCACGTGGTACAAAACGCGCTGGTCGCGTCTATCAATATGACATTTGTGATAAGTTTTTGTTATTAGATTAACCTAATTTTTGCATTTTGTACAAGGAGAATTAACCTTGATATTGTATGACCTCGAAAACCACGACAATATATTTTTATTGTTTAATTCGTTTAAATCCCGGTTTCCCGTACACTAACAAGCTGTTAATCTACTGTTAACAGCTGTCAGTTGGCCAAAGTGCAAACGAAAAAAACCTTTGACAGCTCTGCTGTTAACAGTAGATTAACAGCTTGTTAGCGCACGACAAACCGGGAGAAAGACTTCTTATGATCAATACGGTAGTATAGAACAAAATCGATCGTAGCCTCGGCTGCCTAAGTGATCTTAAACGATCACGAAGGTTATGCAACATAAGGCGCCTTCAGCGCATGGATGGGCCACCGTCTATGACTAACGCTAGTGGCACTTTTTCGAGCGTTCCGTGCTTCGCAAGGCAGGTTAATCAGTTGGTGCCGGCTGCCGCCGATAGATGGCAGTCGTTAAGCCAAATCAGAGGCCCCAGTGCGGCTTGAAATTTCTGGCCTTAAAACCAGCCACTAGTCTTACGAGCCCCCACCAATCAGGACTTGGCCCCCGTGGTGGTGTATGGCATATAGCTTCCTCAGGAAGAGACCTGTGCCCCTCAGTGGGGACATAATGGGTTGATGTTGATGATAGAATCATTATGTCACTCCAATCTAAGTTACACGCAAGGTCCCCATTGTGATGTGCCGACTGTAGGTGCAGGAATGAAAAGTGCTTCCTTTTTCAGAGCAAAGAAGTAAGCAAGGCAGCCTACAACAGCTTGTGGTATTTGGGAGACGAGGATCTTAAAAAGAGCATCACTATAATCCATTGCAGGTATGTGAGTAGATTAGGTAAATAGGTACCTTAGTAACGCCCTGTCACGCTCTTTTCTGAGAAATTATTCGAGACGGCACTAACCCCAACGCCGGCAATAGAGATTTCTGGTATGTCTGCAGTAGTAGATTGTGTTGTGTGGATTTTTCTATCACATTTGTTGTAGAACTGTCGTATCTTAGAAAAGTAACCCAGAATTGTTCTCTTCTACAATCGATCATCCTTGGTATCGAAGGTGTCATAAGTAAGCGAGCTTCTCTGTTCCAGATCACAAAGGCCGTGCAAACTGACCGCAGCCAACTTCGCTGATCTGAATTTGAGTGCTTTTGCAACAGTAAGAACTGATCCCCATTCACTGCTTATTGGCGAAAGGTCTATTGTGAATGTGCAAGTTGTGTCGTCAAAGTTCGATTTTTATGACGCGTTTTCGTAATGAACTGTACGTCGACAGGTCACGTTATGAAAAGTAGTAGTCGTACAGTTTATCTTTTGACATGGCATCTAAGTAACATAACATAACATTTACATACAGGCACATACATTGCTTCTGGACCCACACTAGGATACCCTGTGTCGTGGGAACCAGAAACAGCGACGTCACGAACATGTAAACATCCAAGGCCTGGAGTTTTTTTTTTCCCAGCCGGGGATCGAACCCGGGACCTCTCGCATGGTAAGCAGATGCACTAACCACTACGCCACAGAGGTCGTCAAATTATTTCAATATTAAAGGTTCACGCCTGTATCCTGAAAGGGTAGACAGAGACCAGGAGCGATTATAAATTGAAGTTGCAGACCCTAACAGATTTTTGCATGTACGATGTATGAATAGGAGTAGGTACTCTCCTACCCTCTCATGCCACATGCTTATCTTTATAAGAGCGTCGAATCACGCTCTCCTAGTCGGCTTCCTACGGTATCGATATCGCGGATGGACGCGGACCAGCTCGCACGACACACCATGAGAATGGTCTCGGTCCGTGGTAGCACAGACGTCTGTGGCGGTGCGCCGTACCGGTCGTGGGTACAGTCGACAGCACGTCAATCTTCCCATTTTAGTTGGAAAGTCGCCCGTAATGCAACGGAGTAGAGTGCACTGGTGTATACCATGATATGCTGTCAACTGTTCGTGGTCGTCGGCCGTGCGCGGATATCCGCAGAATCGCGCACCGTGGGAAGAGTCCCGTGCGTGGTGCATGCATGGCTGTCCGTGGTCGTCGGCCATCGGCAGAATCGCGCACCGTGGGAAGAGCCTCGTACGTGGTGCATGCATGGCTGTCCGTGGTCGTCGGCCATCGGCAGAATCGCGCACCGTGGGAAGCTTCAGAAAACGCTTACTACTCTTTAATAGTAAGCATTGTCTTCTATTGTTTTAATTGATGTATAGATAACAGCTCAATCTTCAAATACTGAAATAATTTACATAATTAGAAAAAAAATGTGATATTAAAAAAGTAATTGAAGAAGAAACAATACAATGTGTATACAATAAAGAGTTCTAATCTAAAAAAAAAGAAACTCAATTGAATTTACTAATAATACCACTTTCCTCTATATAATTTTCTGTCGTTCATTTGCAGGTACTTCGCAGGTCGTGGTCCTATCTAGCTCTATTGAAAACTATCTACCAGTAAATGATTACTAGAAGTAGCTCCTTCACAAATAAAAGTTAGCATGTAGAGGCACCTACAATTTGTTCTAAATTATATTTGCTCCTTCCTCTTTCTAAAACCCTATCTACTCTTGACAGGCTTTATGTGACATTAGCCAGATTAGCCTGTCATTCGTCTGTTCCTATATTCATCATTCAGCCCCAAGAAGTCCACTGCTAGACATTGGATTTCCAAAAAGAACTGTTGAAAGCGGCTTGCATCCAGCGTCTTCCTGCCACTTGGATGAGATCGTCTGTCCATCTTGTGGCTGATCGTCCTACGCTGCGCTTGCCGATATGCGGCGAGAACTTTTCGGACCCATCGGCCATCAGCTCCTATATAACGCGGACGAAATCCTAAGCGGTCATACATGATTTCGTGCTCTGGCCGAATTTGTACAATAAAAAATATTCTATCTATCTACTATAATATATTCTATACCCGCTACTATACATATGGTCGCTGTCATTTCAAAAAGTCGTATGTGAAAACAGACTGTTTTCAGAAAACACGAAAAACTATTTTTTTCTGTGACTTTTGGACCTAGGAAGACAATTTTTATGGGATTAGCTTACTTTTTCCTGTATCTACTTATGTATGATGTTACTGTAACTAAATTCAAGCTGCGTCATAGGTTTTTGTAACAATGCGACACAAAAAACTAATTAATATATTTACTAAGTTATTTAAAAAAATCAAGTAAAAATAAAATACGTAAGGCCCGTTTCTGGGTTGAGAATTTTCGCTAAGTAAATACTTAAGTAACGTTCTGTTACGCTCTTTTCTGAGCAATTTGACGAGACAGCACTACGGTTAAGTATTTACTTAGTGAAAATTCTCAACTCCGAAATCGGCCTTTAATCGCTGAAAAGTAATTTCTTTCTTTTTACATTTTACCGCGCGAGCTGCGACTAGGCTGCCGGCTGGTTCGCCAGTTATTTTGCCGTAGCAGAGTTTAATTCGTCTACAGGTAAATGTCGACTAAAGGTAGGTAATATTTTAAAAAGCTTCGAAGAAAGGATCAGACAAAATGCACTGCGTTTAAAAATCCTTTTCAACTCTACGAAGGGACCTTCTCACCAACTCTTTCCTTCATCCAAGACAAACCTTATTCCTTTGTATTACGGCCTACTTTTCTGCTTCCCGGCATCATCCTGCTCTTGGTTCAGTGACAAAGTTACAAATGTAGTCATAATAGCCTTTATCTCAACCGGCTAAGGTCGGTTTTTAATTAGAAATTTATTGAAAGTAACGATGCAAGATGGAATGCAACAAGACACGATTGCGTTGAGATGACACGGTACGCACGGAATGAACGTTCCTGAGATAGATTCGTGATAAATCTCTGGTCAAAATATGCCTAACTTTCCTGTAACACATTTTTTGTTAAGCAGTTTACAAAAAATACAGACAAACAATAAAAATGTTTGCTGAACCGGTTCAAAAAAAAAATTGTCTGGTGTCGGTCTGACTAAAAAAGTACAATCCGTCGTAGTTTATTATTACCATTAGAGGTACATTGCCTAACAGAGTCTACTTGTCAATCTGGGGTTTAATTAACTTTGCAATGTACATCGATCATCATAGTCACTCATGAATTTTAGTTTTACGAAATAAGCTGATAGACGTGACCTTAGCAGCCCATGCAAGAAAGAAGCCTCCCCGAACCCTGTACTGTTGACAGCAAGGTGATCCTCTATATCTTTCTTACAAACACGTATTTAGCTTTCTTGATTTGAGTATACTTATGTAAAGGTTGATGTGCCTGTAGACTGTACATCTAACGCATTCTTGGCAAAAATCGCAACATAATCGGCGACATCCTCATGCTTGGCAAATGCTTTCACTACGATGGCTAACCTCGTTTGCCATCTATATGCTGAAAAGTTGAAGTAAGTGATCCATCTGGATCCAGCCTGATCCATCGGGTCATCGCATTGCGATGGTCGGATGATGTACTTAAATTGGCTTACAGCTCAGTCCTTCAACGGGCCCGTATAGATGGCTTCCGTATGAATGGCGAGGGAACGCAAAAGATTACCGGCCTTATTTGATAAAAAAAATATTCGACTAAAACGGCACTTAGAGCACGCGCCGTCACTTAAGCCCCACGGAGACGACCTTGTTATCATTTAAATAAGGACGAAAATGTCTTAACTCATCGGACTTCAGTGGTGCTGCGGACGTTAGTGAGGCTTAAGTCTGTATTACACCGGGGCAACACTGTGTGGCATTGCGGTATGCCACAAGGCCACATGCTACAACGTCGCACATTGTGGCAAGAACCTTGTGGCATGGCAACACCTTGCGTCATGTGGCAAACTGTCGCAGCTTCTTCTTGTTCTTCTGCCGCACCTTTGTAGCATGCGGCCTTGTGGCATCATGCCGCAATGCCGCACAGTGTTGCCCCGGTGTAATACAGGCTTTAGGTCTCACAAAACCACAGACTACAACAACAGGCTCAGGTCAAACGCAACCACAGGCTACAATATGACATTTAAAAAAAACAACAGCGTTCTAGCCCTAACTTTTTATAAATCAAGAAAATTTGGACGCCCATTTAAATAGAGTGTAGATAAAGTGAGGTTTACCTAAAGATACCATAAGAGTAAGTATTTTATATTATATATGTAAGATAATTTGGGTGGGAATAGGGACTGTTTAAATAAAAAACTACAATTTTAAAATAATCTCAGTGCGTTTGCGCGATGCTTACCTTAGGATTTATCTCAGGCATCTTAACACTGTGTGTGATACGACTCGTACATCTTGCATCGATGTTGAAGCGGACAGCCCTCCGCCACTAGATGTGCCGTTTGTTGTTGGATACTCGACCTTATTAGCGTGGGTTAAGATACACGCTGGGGTCGCCGTGATTGTTGCGGACAGTATTTTCATAGAACATGGGACAAACAGAATGCTGTCTTGAACTCTATAGTCCTAACCCGGATGATTCATTTATTGAATGTCGTTGGTATAGAGTTATCGACACTGTGGCCAAAGTCAAAATATAATTAAATTTAGAATTCTTAATTTCCGAAAATAACGAGATTTGGTGAGGTGGGGTCAAGGTGAGGTTTGCTGCATTTATGAAGATGTGATCATGTGATTTTAACTACTTTGACTGGTTTTTGTTAGTCCACAACTAAACAACATGTAAAAGATATTTCTGTTGTATAAATAAAATTTATTTTTACTCTTGTGATAACAGACTTTTTATTTAGTAATAGTTTTCCACACAGTATCCGACGTGCTGCCCGCGCCCACGGCCGACTGCGGCCCTTTTAAGAATAAAATAATAAATAATCGCGTGTATTATTATATTTATAACCTTCATCTTAAAAATTAGCTAGCTTTTATGTACATAATGAGAATATCAACATTTGTAAAGGGCTGTAACGGTTTATGACACTGGCATAATAATACGTAATATTATATCAAAGTGAACGTATATTTTGTATCGTATTAGAAAACAGACTTTGGCTATAATAGGTAGTTTAAAAAGAAAGCTAAATAACGATTTAATTTTAGTTACACATTCAACAACTCTAATCGCGGTTTATTAGGTTAACATACCTCTCCTCACCTATTTGCCTCTCTTTCACACAATGTGGGCGGTTTTATTGGAAAAGTGAGAGGCAATTATGTCTTTTATTATACTTCTTGTGGAAAAGGCTACCAGCCGATAAATTCTGCGAAAGTTACGTCTTTACACGAAATAGGTAAAAAAAATACTGGCAATTTAATTATGAAAACTTTGTATTATGGAAGAGAAGCGAGTTGTAAAAGTCGATTTTTTTAATCGACAGTGCTACGAAACTTTTATTATTTTTTATTCTATGCTAAGTAGGTAACCAGCCAGCCAGTATTTTTTTTCTTTTTCTTTTCTTGCCCTCCTCTACGTTTTTATTCTTCTCTCTAACAGTATTTTTTGTGGAACAACGAAACCGAAATCTGTATCGCACGACACACGAACTCCGCGTTTTCCACGGAATGGTTTTTCTGAGTTGTTTTTTGTTCGAACAACGCAACGGTTGGGTTGGCCCCCGTGGGCCATGCTTGAACAGAAAATAATTTTAGGCCTATATTACACTTGACGGTCGGTATTCAGGAGGTCGTTTGTTCGAAATCCAGCGTGTGTTCGCACCATCTCGACAAGAATGCCACGTAATCATCACCTTGGCTTGGTCTTACCGAGACCGACGGCCAACGGCTGGAGCGTCTTACCATCGTATACAATGCAAGAATACAAGGTCATATATCAGAGCCTCAATTTTGCTAGTGAACTATAGTACAATGAAAGATACAATGGTCGGATCACGTGACGTGTTTTTTATGCCATTGACGCTTAAAAGGTTTCATACGTGGGCGCGAATAGACCAGCAATGAAATGAAATGGTCTGGCTCATGCATTGCTCCTTCTCGGTGCTCCTACCAGTAGGAGAACCGAGTAGGAGCAAATGAAAACGGGGAATAAATCCACGACCTCGCGAAGAGTTCGCTATACATAAATATAAACATTTACATACAGGCACATACATTTCTTCTGGCCCCACACTAGGATACCCTGTGTCGTGGGAACCAGAAACAGCGACGTCACAAAAATGTAAACATCCAAGACCTGGAGTTTTTTTTTCTCCCCAGCAGGGGATCAAACCCGGGACCTATCGCACGGTAAGCAGATGCGCTAACCGCTACGCCACAGAGGTCGTCCATACAAAATAAACATAAACAAAAAAAAATTGGCCAGAAAGACCTATTTTTAGGATTTATAACTAATTTAAGATTTTAAGACGGATTTTTTTTGTAAAATTCTTTAATCACGGATATCTTGAAAAGTGTTAACTTTAGGACAGTAGGTCTAAGAGTCAAATCGACTGGAATTACTCTATACCTACTATCACTCCTAAACGGCTCCGCCACTAATTTCCAGGTCACCCTGTATACATTGCTTCTGGCCGAAAAACTAGGATACCCTGTGCCGTGGGAACCAGAAACAGCGGCATCAAAAATATGTCATGATCTCTGTGGCGCAACGGTTAGCGCATCTGCCTACCTTGTGAGAGGTCCCGGGTTCGAACCCCGGCTTGGGACAAAAAAAACCCCATTTTTTTATGTTTACATGTGACGTCGCTGTTTCTGGTTCCTACGACACAGGGTATCCAAATGTGGGGCCAGAAGCAATGTAGGTGCCTGTATGTAATTGTCATGTATGTTATGTAAACATCTAAGGGCCTAGAACCCGGGACCTCGCACACGGTAGGCAGAATGCGAGATTTATTTATTTATTTATTTATTGGATTTTAGGAAAACCATCGCCTATTACAGCAAAATGGAGGGTACAATGTACAATATAGCAGCGAAAAGTCATTTAAAGGTTTTCACTTATAGCTACATTATAGTTGCATACAAAGTAACAGGTTCGTGTGTTTACAACATCAAAAACAAATAATTATATTAACCTAGACTGCCGAATCTTAACATCAACTAAATATATAATAAGCAAATCAAAGCAACCAAGCCCATCACACAGTAGACAACTCGCTACCAAAGAAGTTCGCAGCTAACCTACGCCTAACTGAAGCAACGCTGTCGTGAATGACATCGACATCAGTGTCCGGGTTATCGCTTAGACCGTTAAATGTTGTGCAAGCTCGAAATAGGAAAGAATTAATTCTATAATTTTTTGAAGAAATAGGTGTATGAAATGCTTGTTTATGCCTAAGGGATCTAGCAGGAATGTGAAAATTTAACCTGGAGAGCAAATCAGGACAATCAATAATTCCATTGACAATTTTTATTAGCGTTGTGATGTCGGCTATTCGACGTCGTTCAACGAGTGGGAGAAGATGCATTAAGCGACAGGATGGCAGGTAATCCATTTCAGATCTTATACGGCGATTAATAAATTTGATAAATTTCTTTTGCAGCCTCTCTATTCGATCAACATATAAATCGTATTGGGGGTTCCATACTTGTGAACCATATTCAAGTATACTTCTTACGTACGTGCAGTATAATAACTTTAATGTTTTAACTTTTTTAAAGTCACGTGAGGTGCGCATTACAAATCCTAATGCTCTGAAGGCTTTTTTGCATATATTGTCGATGTGGCAATCAAAAATAAGCTTCGAATCATGTATGATGCCCAAGTCACGTACTTCATCTACCTGATTGAGATTATGCCCTTTTAGTGAATAACAATGTGATACAACTTTATTCTTCCTTGTAAACGTAATAGAGTGACACTTTAAGGGGTTGAGGTCCAATTTGTTTACGTTACAGAAAGCGTCAAGCCTGTTTAGGTCCTCCTGAAGATCAGTTGCATCAGCGGTGACTGCAATGGATTTGAAAACTTTCATATATCGGAATATCCGAATATCGGATATTCCGATATATGAAAGAAACTTAAACTCCGAATATCGGAGTTTAAGAAGCATTTATCAATGTCGTTAATTAGAATAGCGAATAATAAGGGGCCGAGCAAGGAGCTCTGAGGAACGCCGCTGGGAACTTTAGTCCAGCTTGGGATGTGGTTACTGATAACTACTGCTTGAGATCGGTTATCAATATATGATGAGAACCATCTGAAAAGATCACTTATGCCTATAGTAGATGTGTTTGTTTATTTTCAAACAAAATAAGTTGTAATCACATATTATAGGTGTCTTTTAGATATTGCGTATTTAGAGGTGACAAGCGATAACAGCCACACAGTACAATATATCGGTTGCTTAATAAGGTTAGATTTCCCTTCGAACTTTTTTGCTCTACTAACTTTACTGACTCCCACGCTTTCAGATCGCGCAAAAAATCCCATAAGATCTCCATCCTGGCTGACACTTTTACTACTTTTACAAAGAAGCCATAAAAGTTAAGAGGAAAAAATAGACCTGTCAAATCTCGAAAACAAAATCGCGCCAAGCGCTTGCAGGGTTCCGTCCGTGGCTGGACATGGCTTGACCTACTTTTACGAGTAAATTTTGGGTTTAGTTAAAATATTTAAAAAAGTAGAAAAAAAACTTACGAAAAGAAACGAACTGTAGAAGGTCGAATAAGTCACTCACTTACATATTTACAAAATCGGAGCTGGCTGTTTATTTCCCTACTGTTTATTAAAATACTATTTGTTTCTTATGTAAAATTGTTGTACAACTATTTTGATAATAAATAAAACAAAAGACAATATAATAAATAATCACAGACAAGCTATGAAAAAAAACACAGCAAATATTGGACTGGACAATAATCCAAGGTCTTAGTCATTACTTCTAGTAGAAGACTTCCATAAGCTTCAAAATTTATGTCTGCGACCGCGCCTGCCCTAAGGTCCTTTCTGCACTGCTTCGATCCGGCGTCGGAACCGGAATCAGTCATGAGAAAAATATCGGATGCCGGATTATGCTTCTCCACTTCATCCGATTATAATCGGCAATGGACGTGACGCAGTGCTTTATTAAAATCCCTGGTTTTTCTATTCGAGGCAGGGGACGTTTTCCACACATTCTATTAATGTAAATAAAATAGTATGGGAACATTTTCGGATTGTATGCGCGGTGCAAAAACGTGTATTGTTTTTGTACATACGTCGATCACTTCGGTCCGGTAAAATACCGTTCCGATCTAGCAAATTATCGGACCGTTAAAAACCGGATGCCGGAGTAGTGGAGAAGCTTACTAGTATTTTTGTGTGTTTCTAAATCGGACCGGAGAAGTGGAGAAAGGCCCTAAGGGCTTATATTTTGAACTGCGGAACCCCAAAAACGGTACCTGCGGTACCAACACAGAATTTCAAAGCAGCCCCCACTAGAGAAACAGGTTCCTGTAATTTATGGGTTGTCAATTTTTTCCGACCCCATACGGACTATGAGATGAGCACATACTAGGGATCGTGATACTTACACTGAGAGTTCTTTGAATTTTGAGGGTTAATAGGATGATAGATTAGGCACTTCGTACAAATTCTGCTCTAGATTAAAAAACCGAGGAGTTAAAACGTAGTTGCCACTGTTGGATATTATATTATGGTTGGTAATCTGACAGAAATTCAGAGTTTGCTTTTTTGTTGCAAGTAACCCTTAATGTAACTGGTTAGTGTGCATGAATGCAAATGATGATAACGACTTTTTTAAAAGTTTTCTCTGCTTTGATAAATAATAATAAAAAAAAATTAGTTTTAAGGCCGTTATTACGTGAAGCATGCTGTCTCTCGCTCGCACAATTTTACTTTTTTTTAATGAAACGGTTTCTTTCTCCCAAATTGAATATGTTATTCAATTTGGGAGAAAGAAGCCGTTTACACCGTTCTTTTAATTTTTTTATTATTGTAATAAAATTAGTAAATTTGGATTTAACAAGTAACATTTCGCGAACGTAACAGCATGCTCCAATTTTACAATGTACGACATGGAAATACTAAAAGATACGGCACTGGAGACCAGACCGCGTAAAAAGCAAATTAAATAAAATAATATTTCAAAAAATAAAAATCTCAAAAAAAAAAATCGAAAAATTGTTGCCAAACACAATCTCTAATTGAGTCTAGAGACTTTGTGTCAGAAATTTCGTATTTTAAATTAAACCCAGTGTAATGATCATTAAACCCCATACTGCCAATAATATCTGCAGAATCAAAAATTCCATTACACGATAGATGCAAAGGGGGCGCCGTGTTTTTGTGCCTCCACAGCATACCTCCAGATTGGCGTGCGTGTGTGCACTTGACGGTAGTGTATCACGCCATGGGGCATAGGGGTCTGGTACGCAAGGGGTGTGATCAGGCCGATTTCGTAGGGCTGCCACTGCCAGCAATAATTTAAAACAAAATATTTTTCACTTTTTTTATTCTTCTTTATTACTTTTTACATACATAATTATGCACTTAAAGTGATGATGGGCCATGAGCTTATGTAAGCTCACGCCAGTACCCCAGAGGGGTAGGCAGAGACCTGGGACTGCCACCTGCCACGATCCTGACGACAGATCACTTTCGCTTCATAGACATTCATTAGTACACGCACGCACGTCGGTTTCGGGTACTTTTTATCTTGCCCTTTGCTAATACATCCCCTATTTGGTCGAAGTATGTCCGCCTGGGCGTCCCTTACCGGCCCTTCCACTCGCATTACTTGTTAATTGAAGACGTGAGTGGATGAAGGTGATTTAATAAGTATGTCGTATTTTCGGTTTTCGGAGTTTTTAGCGTGGAAAAAAGTAGTAGAAAATTGTAGTAAAACTTTAAATTTAATTTACTCAAAATCTAAAAAATGCACTTATAACCTTCATCATCCACTCACGACTTCAATTGTCTTATAAAAAGGAAGAGGTCAATTTTAAATTTTAATTTTATTTTACTTGTGTTAATACTGCTAACACTTCCATTGGATGATTGATTATATTATATTCACATTTCTAATAGGCATGATGACAGTAACTGAAAATCGAAGCAACAGCAAGCTCAGTGCACGGGAGTCGACCGCGACGACGACGGGTTGACCACCCCCCCTCCATTATAACTATCATTTATACGACAACTGTTTTGGGATATAAATAAAATCTTGTATTATTACCTTATCAATATTATCTTCCAGTCAAATCAGAAATCTGCCACAGATTGCCGGCTTAACGAGCAGGAGGAAGTACCGTTCCAGGCTGCATTTGTCAGCTAGTGGTATCCATTTAAGACCCTTTTGAAGTCATTGTTTAAGTATTATTTAAAACAAAAAAAAAGTGCTCATAATCAGTCAGTAGCATTATATACTGGGTGGTTACGTCGAAGTATGCAAGTTACAGAAAAAAAACCATAAATTTTATTTAATTATTTACGTTGGCAACCCTGCAGAGCCAGAATTAAAAAACGCGACGGGGGCGGTTCTCCCTCACGCATTTCGATACCGACACACACACTCCTGCGCTCTCATTTACTCACACACAAACACTAGCATTCCATACTCTATGTCCCTTTATACCTACTCCAGTAGGCTTCAGAACTATCATCTGAGTATCTGAAATAGTAGCAAAATATAGATACATAAGCCTGTATTTTATTTTCTGGTGTCAAAAAAGTAGAAAAAAACAGATAAAATAAAGAGAACTAATCTGATCTTGCAGTGTAGAGGTTCATTGGTAGTTCCTACAGTCTGTTACCTTTTAGAATATACCTCAGCTACTATCGGATAGAATCGATTTTATTGCAATAAGGTATGTAAGGTTTATTTTGTATAGTTATTTATAACTCTACATAACTTTTCAAAATAGTGAAGAACAGTTTTATAGAAGTAGTATTACACTCGTGTGCTTTCGGAGAAAACCGAAGCCTACTCTAGAGCCCGAGGTATATTCTAAAAGCTAACAGACTGTATAAAGAATTTCACGATACAAACCGAAATCTCGGACTGTAAGTAATATCCGGCAGCAGTTATTAACATTATTTTTGAAATCTAAAAAAATATAGGTAACTTACATACTCTGGCATCCTCCGCCAATGTGACCCAAAATACATCCAATGAAGTCAAATTAATTTGATCAACTCCAGAAAAAATTCCGGGTATTACAAAACAGATTTTTGTACAGTCGACAACACAATCCTAAACACCCATGCATTCTATGCAGTTGTATTACGAGCAACTAAAATGTGAAGGTTGATCTGCTGCCGAACCGTACCAGCACAAATACTTATGAGTGAACAAATATGGCATAAAAATGAAATAGCAGAAGACCCGTCGCCTGCTGGTGGTCGGAAACTAAGCCTGACCGAGAAACAGCATTCTTAAAAATGCAGCCAGTTGATGGGCAGTTATTTTTTCGTCCCCCTGGCTTGAGAAAACACTGGGGTCTGGGGTTTTCTGGGGAAAGCCTTTATTAAAGAGATAGGGTATCGTCTGAGGAACCGTGGCTTGGACTACCGCTCTGGGGCATATTTGATGCAACGGATCTCCCTGGCAGTGCAGCGCGGTAATGCTGCCAGCGTTATGGGAACCTTTGGGTCGGATATGTCACGGGGTGGTTTGATTGACTGATCTGTGTGTAATTAGTTATAATATAATGTGACATTTTATTATTTTCTTTTGCTAATGTATTTCAAGTGTTTTGCCCGATCCAGCATTAGTAGGCATAGTCAAAGACAGTCTCATCGCTAGGAGAGGTTTCTTACAGATTACACACCTTTCGCTAAATTCCTGCAGGGTAAAGAATTACAATGCGCCACGGCAGAGTGGTTTTTATTCTATGTATAGAATCTGCGTACATTACGTTCCTGCTCAGCTGCCCGTGTCAAGTTGCTCCAGCTGGACCGACTTGTGTGTTGCTCTATCAATATTAATTCTACTTTACGGAGTGCATTTTTAGTTTTTTTACATTCAAATCATACAATCCTAACCACCGGTTGCTCTGTTAATCTACGGTTAACAGCTGTCAAATGTTTTTTTCGTATGCACTTTGGCCAACTGACAGTGTTAACAGTAGATTAACAGATTGTTACTGTACGAAAAACCGGGGGTTAGTCAATCAGCCCACATTCATTCATAAATTGATAAAGCACTCGAAGTTTAAAACAGACCAGGAGCAAACAAATGTGCTGTTTTAAACTTGTCTACTTTTTAAACTTCTTATAAGCCTCTTGTTTCTTGTGTGCAATAAAGAATATTATAATTTTTTCTTACTTATGTATAGATAGCTAACAATAATTATGACTGCCTCGTTAGTCTAGCTTTGAAGGCGCTTACTTACCAGGACAGAGGTCGTGGGATCGATTCCTACAGTAAAGTCTTTAAGTAAGTCGCCGAACTGTAAGTAAATCGTGCTCGATATAAAGTGGCACTATATTGCGTTTTTCTGTACAGCATAGAGAAAAATGTCGCCCATTGTACTGAAATGCAGGTCAAAATGACAAAGTAGCGAAAACCCTTCTACCAAACTGTATCGTCACAGGAAAAAAATGAAATTGAACTATTACAAAAACTTTGCATCACCTATATTGCTGGCAAATGTAGAGCAATGTTCTCGATAGTCCACCAACCCAGCCGGCGGGCGCCCGGTGGAACATGGCGCCGCCTGCCAACTGTTTCCTACCTCGCTCCACTGCACAACTGCTGGTGGGAGTCGGTGGGACCTTACCAGCAGCTTCCTGCCGCCATTCCGCCCTTAATACGTTCTCGTACCGTACGATTTGACCGGTACCAACGCGGTTTGTAGAGCGATAGATGTGGGCGCGCCTGCGCGGTCCTGCTCGCCTGGTAGTTGCTGAACTTTATGTGTTATACTGGTTTGCGTTAGCCATTGCAGTATTATTAAAGGAGTAAACTGTAATGAGTCTCTTTGAAACTGCAGAATGGATCCAGTAGGTGCCTGATTTCTGAAAAATCGCGTATTTCTTGTTGGTGTTCATGTAATCCTTAGAAAGTCGTAATTTTAAATTCTTTCGGGTATTTCTTCTAAAAGGCAAACGAAAATTTACTTTTGAATTAAGCGGCCAAAACGCTATCTTGGGCATTGGGCAATATGGCGTCGCACAGGAATTATGACGTCACTGGTCAGTAAACATACCAATGAATGTAAGAATGACATGAATGACAGACGCCATTTTTACTGAGTTGTGACGTCATCATAGAATCGGCAAATCCAGGCCGTTTTCGGTACAATGGCTGCAGATATACATCATTATCAAATTTTATTCGGTGTTTTTTTTACAAATACCTAATCATATTATTGTTTTTATTTAAAATGCATTACAGCGGTTTTTAGACTTTTACTTTATACGAATGCGTATAAATAATACTGTTTTTTTCACTGTCAAATAGCCTATTCATGCCATAACTTTTAAAAGTTACTACTGTTAGGTAGAGGACTTTTGACTTACAGCGCCACCAAGTTATCTGTTCATGCGGGCAAAATTGTAACTAAGTCATTAATGTAAATCCTGTTCCCCATTTTTTGTTTTATTTTTTCACTGACATACTAAGATTAATAGATATATTTTCATTAAAAGTTATAGACGGGTTAAAATATTCGCATTCTTCTAGGTAAATTTATTAAATGCTACTACTAAATTCTCCACTAGCGCCGCTATTAACTGAACAGATAAGATGGTGGCACTGTAAATGATGTGTGAAGCCTTTATGCAATTAGCAAGTAGATATAATATATTATTATTATGGCGAGAGTGGACTTGGATCATTTTGGCCTAGATTCTGTTAATGCATGAACTGCATGAACATGGCGATTTAGTTTCATTGCCGCTTCAAGTCTACGCGCGCACACATATCAACAATCTAGGCGTTAATAGTATGAAAAAACACGTTATGTGAGCCGACCATGTATTTATCTCTGTCATTATTAGGATTACGCTCGAATTATCGTTGGTCCTAATCAAAGCGTAGTTAGTGGGTAAGGGCCAGTTTCCGAATTGAGAATTTTGCTAAGTAACTATTTAACTATAGTAGACCAGGTACCTACTGTCTCGTCAAATTTCTGAAAAACGAGCGTGACAAAAAGTTACTTAATCTTTGGAGTGCGGAGTGCATATTTGCACAAAGGATTTTATTGTTTTGTTCAAGGTCAAGCATACGTGCGTGAGGTTACGTATTTACTTAGGAAATTCTTAATTAAGAAACCGTCCCTAAGAGATGTACCTAAACTGGGTCGTCATCATCAACCCATTATGTCCCCACCGAGGGGCACGGGTCTCTTCCTGGGGAAGGTAGGTATAGGCCATACTCCACCACGGGGGCCAAGTCCGGATTGGTGGAGGCTTGTAAGACTAGTAGCTGGTCTTACTGTCAGAAGTTTTCAAGCCACCCTAAGGACTTGGTTTAACGACTGCTGTCTATCGACGGCAGCCGGCACCAACGGTACCGTACCCCAACACCAACTAGTTCAATAGGCTATTTGACAGATTTCTGAAAACCATCTCATGTTTTGTTGGTGTTCATAGAGTCCGGAGAAAGTGGTCATTTAAAATAAAATTCTTTCGTGTATTTCTTGGAAAAAAGGCGAAAAGTTACTTTTGAAATAAACTGCCAAAACGCTATTGGGCAATATGGCGTTGCACAGGAATTATGACGTCACTTCCGAATAAACCAACCAATGAACGTAAGAATGAATGAATGACAGACGCCATTTTTACTGACATGTGACGTCATCAGAGAATCGGCCAATCCAGGCCGTTTTCGATACCAGGCGGCAGATACAAAATTATGAAATGTTATATATTGTTTTTTTAGTTAAAATGCCTTGAAGCTGGAGAAGAACAGCACAAAACAGGAACGACTGGCACTTGCATGAAGAGGCCCTTGTCCACCAGTGGATATCGACGGGCTGAAGAAGAAGAAGAAGAAGAAAGTTAAAGACTCATAATTTATTGGAATACGTATAAAGTAATGCTGTTTTTTTCGCATTGTCAAATAGCCTAAAATTTTGAATACAATCAATTCAACCACTATGTACCTACTATGTGATGATTATACTGTAGGACTGACTGTATTTCTTTAGACTCAACATACCATAACTAGTGCAATAGGTGGTACGGTGACCGCTAACCGGCCGTCCCATAACCCGCTTGAGTGCACACTGCACACCAGCTGCGTCCTGCTTGGCTCTGTTCGCCTGATACCCAACACGAACGGGTGCCATACTGGTTTGAAAGGTGTTACGATGAACCAAGTTTTTGTTTGTTAACTGACAGGATTATTGTAAGGAAAAGTCGGAGAGCAAAATAGTGGATTGTTCACCAAGGGCGCAAACAAAATTTTTGCGTCGACACTACCGATACCAAAAATGGTTTGCGCCCGTGTAGAACACTCTGCTTTTCACTACCATCTGAGAGGAATGAAATAATGCGTACTTGCGTTCCAATTTCAAATATTTGACAATTAGATAAATAAAAGTTTTGCAGCAAAGTTCCAAACTCGGTTTTAAAACTTATTGCTTGGGTTGGAGCGTTATAGATATAGCGCACCCTTCCTGTAAGAAACCGGTAAGTGATTTCGGCCAACTTTTCAGGAGCTTAAAAAAACTGTCCCAGACTGTTAAAAAAAATCCTAAAAATACCTTATTAGGAACAAAAGATGGCATTTAGCAGCGGCGAAATGATAGTGTTTCCGATTTTTCGTTGTGTTATATGTACTGTGAGATAAAGTTGAATTATACGGTTACCTAAATATTCCACGAAACTGTAACAAAAGTTCAACACATACAAGATATTGTTTTGTAAGTTTTATTTGTATTAGTTTTCAACTTAATCAGCTTTAAGTTTATTTGAGAAAAGATGGTCAGAGTGGAGTTTTTTTTTTCGCTGCCTTTTTCTCCACTACAGACGGCCCCAAGGCAGCGGCTAACATTATACATAACTGTATGTACATTGACATTCAACAAGCAGAATGTAAATTCTTTACGTTGAAATAAATTTCTGATTCTGATTCTGATTCCGGTGTAAAAATGGATATTGCATTCTTATGATCTTTTTTTTATCGCAATGGTTGTGTTAAGTGTAGTTATCCCATTTTACATGCTACCATTTTAGGCTAGTCAAAAAGTGTAAGTATCAATTACGCAGTTCTTGCACGAGAAATTCATTTAAGTAATCAGAAATACGTACTTTATGTATGCTAAAGTATCTTCGTTTTGCTGGAGTTACTGAATAAACTTGTTTTTTTATTGTAATAATTTTCAAATAATGAAGTGTATCGTTGTAAACTTCTTTTTTACTGTTCACAGCTTGTTATGTACAAAAGTTGTATGTCAGTACTTTATATATTTATAATAATTAAAGTTGGTGCGTTTTTAATATTAATTGATTTAGATTATGTTTATATATGTGCAAAAAACAAAACAATACAAGTTAAAAAACGGAAATTTTCTATCAATAACTTAAACACAGAAAATTTTACCTTTTTTTAACGTTAAAGTATTGTGATTCCAGTCTGTTAACAAACTTTAATGAAGTAATAGTTTTTGTACACTTTCATCACTACCTAATGCCTCCTCTATCTTATCTTGAGTAGTTGTGCGGGGTCGACAAATTAGTCGGCGACACTAGCGGGATCTGTTATTATTATTATTATTATTATTTATTTCATAACACTTACAACTATCATTACAGGCTGACCTATTGCGATAGTGAAGTTCAAATGATTAAATTATAAATTATTAAAATTACAAATTGCATTATAAATTAAAATCAATAAAATTATATTAATACAAATTTAAAATAATCTAATCGCACATGTCAATAAAAAACCTACAACCATAAAAATATTATTAATTCATAGACTTAATAGAAAAAATGACAATCATAAAATTACAACTTGCAATATAAATTAAAAACAACAAAAATATACAAATACTAAATAATCAAATCACACAATGTCAATAAAAATAAAAATACCTAAAAACATAAAAATATTATAAATTCATACACTTCATTAATAAAAAAATGTCAGTCATAAAAAATTTACTCTACGAATATTTGCATTGTAACATAAAAGAAAAAGTGCCGTTTTTGTAAATTCATTCAGAGTACAACTAAAAATGTCGATGGTCTCCGAAATGCAGTTTAGAGTGCGGATGGCACGCGTGAGGGGAGCGTCCCGCAGCAGGTTGGTGCGTGCGCTCGGCACCGCCAACCACCCAACGCGACGTCTGCGCCACACATAGCGGTCTGGCACAGACAAGCTTACCATCCGCAATACTTCAGGGTTGCACTGTATACCTCGCAACAATTTCATAACGTAGGTAGCTACGGCTAACTCCCTTCTTACCTCCAGCTGGTTATATCCGACCATGCCCAAGATGAACAGGGTGGAATACATCAGAGGGTAAAACGGATAAACCCCATACATTTTCAAGTACATAAACCTAATAAATTTATTTTGGATACGTTCCAACATGAGCCTATATTTTTTCTCATGTGGACTCCAGATGACAGCGTTACATTCGAGGTGACTTTTCACAATGGCCTCGTAAAGAGCGCGTACAGCTGAGAGATTCGTGAACACTTGCGTTTGGCGCATCACAAAGCCCAGGTTTCTGTAGGACTTCTTGCAGACGTTGACAATGTGCTCACGAAACGTCAGATCAGTGGTGAATCGAACACCCAGATCCCGTACCTCTGAAACGCGTGGCATAGGAGTGCCGTCCACTCGGTACTGATATAGAAGCGGCGACTGCTTGCGGCTAAAAGAAATGACCTGGCACTTAGCGACGTTGAATAACAGCCGGTTCACATTACTCCAGGCCACTACCCTGTCTATATCAGCCTGCAACGCGATACAGTCAGACTCATCCACAACTTCCCTCATTAACTTTAAATCGTCTGCAAAAAGCAAGCATACCGAATTAGTCACAACCTCAGGGAGGTCATTAACCATGAGAATAAATTCTAAGGGACCCAAATTACTTCCCTGGCTGACGCCTGATCGAGTGAAGTATGGCTCAGACATATATCCACCGCAGTCGACATACTGCCGCCTATCCCGCATGTAGTCCGCAAAGAAGCCGAGTGTGGGCGGTGTGCAACCCGCGCGCACCAGTTTCGTCAACAAGATGTCATTGTCGACGGTGTCAAAGGCCTTTCTAAAATCAAAGTAAGCTACATCCACTTACCCACCGGCATCCACTGCTGGAACAATGCGAGTCATCATGTAGCAAGTTACCTGTAGTGCTGCGCGCGGGTCGAAAACCGTATTGCGCTTCGGACAGTTGCGGACTTACTTGTAAGGAGCGATGTATAGCAGCTTCGAACACCTTAGCTGGAGTTGATAACACTGCCACCGGCCTGTAATCGCTCGCCTCCGGCCCTCCGCGACCCTTCGGCACAGGTACAACGCGAGTGATCTTCCACCGTTCAGGAAAAGTTGCAGACCCAAGGCACACGTTAAAAACGTGTAACAGTGGATCCGCAAGTACCTTTCGGCAATCTTTAAAAATGAACGGCGGAATTCCATCCGGCCCCGCTGATAGCTTCGGACCCAGTCGCGCTAGCGCATAGTTGACTTCCTCCGGCTCGAGACTAGTAATATGAACTCCTCGCCCCTCCGGCCGCGCCCGCCGCTTCTGGGTCCAATAGTGCAGGTTCGGGGTTGTACACCGAATAAAAATAATTGGCGAATTCAACAGCTGTTGAATGTTGTGTCTGCCCTATGACTTTGCACCTAAGCCTAGTCGAAGATATTCTCTCCAAGGTCGGTTACACTCTTTAGGGACTGGTGCCTGAAGTCTTCTGGTTTGGGGTACGCCATTCCTAGAAGACTCATTCTTTTTCGGGCAAGGACATCGGAGTCACACAGTACGTGTACCATTGACTCCCCTTCAAAACCGCATGCCCTGCAAGTTTAGTGTCGTCTTGACACAACCCATTCTGTGGAGTTGTTTTCCTGCTAGGAAGTGTCCCGTCGTCCTCGCCGCAGTATAGATAAACTTTGAGACTGCGATTTCTTCATCAATGAAGTTTTTAGAATGTTGCAGTCCTTCAATGGCTGCATTCGCGTTTGTACCGTACATTATCATCAACTTTGAAAGCGCAATATTAATGGTGCTTAATGAGAACCCCACGCATGGTTCAGGGCCGCCTTTCCCATGTGTCCCTCGTGGCTAAGAACTCAGACTAGTTGCACCCAGTTTATTTAATGTCTTAACGCAGTTAAGCACGAGCTTTGAATCTACCACGTGGGATTTCAAGGCCATGAGCGCTGCTTGGCTGTAGCTAAAAATAGGAAAAGTTTTGTTCTTGACATTCCTGTATTCTCTTGCGCACAGGCAATGATCTCATAGGTTTCTGCTTGAATTACTGTTGCATATTGCCCCAGACTGAAACTTCTTTTGAAGTCCTATGCAAAGATGACAGCACCGACACCGACAACAGTTGACTGCTAGTCTGTATAAGGCCTTTGCCGCTTCTGTTTGAATGAGAATATTAAGTGGTTTAAGATCTAACAGAACCTCCAACACGCGCGTTAGCGTCGTCGTATATGCGCCTGTTGTCGCCATATACGCCAGTCTCTAACCTAATTCTCGTCTAGCCTCTAGTCTAGTCTAGTCTCGCATCGCAAGTCTATAACCTAATTCTCGGCCACCAAACAATTCTGCCTTAAGTAAGTATAGGCCGAACAATGACGGTATAGATCCAGTAGACAAACTGTGGTCGCAGACCCCAGGTCTTGCCATAAGCAGATCTATGTTTAATGAAAACACGAACTGCTTTTTCAATGCTCTTTTCCACATGGGTATTCCACAGCATCTCTTTATCCAGTATTACACCTCAATATTACACTTGTGGACCAATCCAGTTCCCGCCCGCACAGTCTTTTTAAGTCGCGTTTCCGTATGAAGGGCAAGGGCACGTAGTCTTTGTCGTGTCTTAGGGTAATTGATTATCCATGCACTACCTTTCAACTTTATTGAGTGCTATTTGCGTGATTTCCGCGACTGTGATGGAAATTTGCCACCGATCAGTCTTACTAAATCGTCCGCATATCCTATAGTATAGAATCCGCCTTTTTGATTACCTCAAAGCTAGACCTGTCGAATGCTTCATCTATGTCTAGATAAGCGCCAGCACATATTTCTTCCACTGCGTTCCGCCTTTGAGACTACGTAATATAGAGCTGTCTTCGTAGATTTGCCTTGTTTATAGGTACAGTGTAGTTCATGAAATGGCCGTTTTTTGAGCGGGCCTTCTCTGACATATTGGTATATTAATTTTTATAGACTTTTAAGCAGAAAAGATGAGAGACTGATCGGCCTGTAACATTTGTCTAACTCAGAAGTCCACCAAGGCTCCCTGTTGCTCATGCTCTATTTCTCGGGGCAGTTGTTTGTCCATGCCGAGCGAACAGCGTGGACTATTCTGTCAGCTTCAAATTCTGTGTCGAGTATAGAATTGAGCGTTCCTTTATACTGCTAAAGGAGCTAGGTACTGACCTAGTTCAATCCCTAGGTCATTTTGATAAAATTCTCAGTTCGTGTAACGCGGGTTTCTCCTTGTCACGCATTGAATAGAATGTTCAGTGCAGTATCTGAAGCAGATGTGCTGATGGTCTGATCCACAGATTTCATCAGATCCAGTGACGTTTTTATTAGCCCGATTTAAAGCCAGCGTGACGTCGATTACTTCCGCTCTCCTTGACTTGGTAAAGGTTGGTTTGTTATTTATGTTGAGAATTTGTAAAGGTTAATTAACTATGAAGTCAATTAGCTTCTCACCTCTCCTTTTCACACCAGCACCCAGGCAGTGTGGTGCACATTACTACAATGGTTAGTTAAATTTCTTACCACAGCTGAAGGGGGGTCCTCTTGTTCAAAGGGCAGGTGTGCAGATGCCATAACGACTAGCTTTTTGTCTGCTCCCTGCCCTCCTGATATGACCTACACTGCCGTAAGATCCATGCATGCATTTGAGTCTGAGTCGCCACGATTTAAGCACTCTCCCGCGACGGTACCCCATCCACTGTCACCGAGACCCCTTCCGCCAGCTCTAACACAGGAGCGCTGCACGCTTCCACGTCGGGAGTGGATGCAGTCATCAAGCCACTAGAGGCCCCTCTCACAGCCTCCAATAGTTTAAAACTCTTAACATAACTCTTATTGACGCCCGCACGGAGGCGGTATCTCTGCAACTTGATGTACCTATTTGGCAGAGTCCTGGTCGAGCAGGACAATGCACTGCATGGTCCCCTGCGTTTTATCCTCCTGCGAGTTCACCACAATCCACTCGCGGGTCTTCAGCTCCGGGTTGTAACGCTGCGTTAGAGCTGGAATATCCTGGAAATGTCCAAAGTGTAGTTGTTCCTGGTCTTCCAGGCCAACTTCACCGGTTTGGGCAGATTGTTATCGTCAACCACCCGTAGCTTTACGTCCCCAACGGTTTTTTCGTTAAGGCCACACATCCACTGTGTATCGCTGTTCCCTTCGCATAGGACATGCAGTGCCCCCGCGATGAGGCTACTGCCTCAATGTTAGGGAGCGGGTTCGGCGATGCTTCAATTAAATCAATGACTGCTACCTTTATTAATTGAGCCGCATCCGGTGTGATCCTCGATGGATCACCATCAGTAATTATGGCCATCTTGCAAAAACTAGATTTTCTGCTTCTTAGAGACACTCGCGGGATCAGTGGCCTCATTACTGACTTCTCGTGCCCTCTTTAAGGACCCTTTCTCAGCGTTTTGTCGCTCAAGCACACGCTTTTTCTGAGCCGTTTCTTTTTGGAGGTGGTCGCCACCACGATGGTTTGGTCCACAGCCAATGAAGCATCAGTGCCAGTCATAGAAAATCGAGCACTGAGAGCGACGCCTGGTCTTTTGACGACCCCGCCACCAGGCAGTTCTGCTGTGTAATCGCCTTCCGGTGCCCATCCCCAAAGCGTTACCATGGCCGCCCACTCGCAAGTGCAGTTCCAGACTTTGGTTTTACAATCTAACGCGTCTATAGGTATGTTTAGAGGGTTACCGATCTACGATTGTCGTTATAATATAATTTAACTACAGTTACACCAAAAACTTTCACTTAATATCTATGGAAAAACAAGTGTTCATTATTACGATTTGAATAAAACTGTTTTCTTCGTAGAGTAAAGAAGTAAGTGTAGCTACGTCTCCGGTATTTAACTGCTTGGAGAAACAACGTAACGATAGTAACGCAAAACAGTCCCGCGATAAGTTTCGTGCAAGAAGTAAGTAAGTGGACTTGTAAAACACGCCTTCGCAATAGTATCCAAGAACAAATGCTTATGTTTATTTACTTCTACAAAATTATTTTACTTCTTCGTGTTCGTAATATTTTTGTATGTTTATGGCTTTATACTCAGGGAAATTTGTGAAATGAATCATTGTACTTAAGCTTTCATCTTTATAACGATGAAAAAATATATTTTATTTTTTCGCAAAAAAACACATTTTTTGTGACAGTAACCTTATTTTTGGCGCTAGCTTCATGAAAATTTGTGAGAAGGTGTATTAGACTACGCTTGATTTTTTGCAATAATAAAAAAAAATGGCGCAAGTTGAGTTACACGACTTTTACATGGGGGGTGCGATAGGACGAATCCTCAAGAGTGAAAGAGAAGTCCGACTTCTTAGTAAATGAGTGCATTAGTATATAAATTCTAATATAAAAATTGAATTTTGAGTCTATTTACTTAAAGGTACCTAAAGGTAAATAGATTCAAAACCCAATTTTGAGTCTATTTACTTTGATGCATCTTAGCTTGAACAACAATAGCGTGTTTTGGGTCCTAAATTTGGACATCAAAATGCATCATATCGAGCAGATGGAGTGAAAAGTTATTTTACTTGATAAATAAATACACTACCTTTCTACCAAAACGACCAGCCAAGATGGCGCCTTCCTTTGTTTTTAACGACGTCATCACAAGTAGGTTTCATACATTCACGTTTAATATTGAATTCTTGACAGCCAAGTTAATCTCCGACTCTCCAAGGTTGGCTAGAAGAAATCTCTTACAGAGCTTGTCTTTGTACATGTTGTTTCATATCGTGGGTTAAGAACCAGAGTAGCGAAAGGGCAAAAATTATAAAAAAATTTTTTTTCGCCATTCGCTTTTAAATCCTTCGTATTTTAATGTGCCAAAAAACTGGATCGATATTGTGATTTTTTTTTACTGCCAAAATGAAGTTTGTCTGCTTACAATAATTTTGACTTTTTTTAAATTTTTGCCCTTACGCTACTTTGGTTCTTAACCCACGATATGTAATGTTCTGTTTAATGTTTCGTGTGCACTAAAGTATTATTTTATAGTTGATTCATTTGTACATCATCATCATCATCAACCCATTATGTCTCCACCGAGGCACGGGTCTCTTCCCTGAGGAAGTTATAGGCCATACTCCACCACGGGGGCCAAGTCCGGATTGGTGGAGGCTTGCAAGACTAGTGGCTGGTCTTACTGTCAGAAGTTTTCAACCCGCCATTATCGCCAACCCGATATTTCACTTGACTTGGCTTAACGACTGCCATCTATCGACGGTAGCCGGCACCAACTGCTTAACGTGCCTTGCGAAGCACGCCAAAAAATGCCACTAGCGTTAGTCATAGATGGTGTCCCATCCATGGACTGAACGCGCCGTATGTTGCTTAACCTTAGTGATCGTTTAAGATCACTCAGGCAGCCCAGGCTAACTTGTCTTATTAACCTCACAAAAAGTGAAAGATCACACCAGGTCGCATCCATATCTAACAAACTCCGGAATTCCGCCTACTGTAGGACTGTAAAAATTGAACAAGCAAACAAAGACTGCGGTGAACCACTTGTTGCATCCAAAGTGTAGGTTAAGAGCGAAACGGTGTAAAAATATGGGGTTCTGTGAGACATTCTTAGAGGAAACCCTTTTCATTCAGGTACGCGAATATTCTGGGCCTATTTCTTTACTTAACTGTAGTGTTGTCTCATCAAATTTCTGCAGAAAACAGCGTGAGAGAACGTTACTTAAGTATTTACTTTGTGTGAATTCTCAATCCAGAATTCGGCCCTCTATGCTTCCATTTAGCGCTTATTGTGAACAACCAATGTATTTGACCCGTTAAATACAATGTACAGTCGACAGCAGCTCAATCTTTACATTTTTCTTGCAAAATCGTGCCTAAGTTGTAGGATTTCTCACCGTAACATTGGTTTTTAATAATTGTTCTTTTATTCAACTGTAGGTATCAGATTAGAGTGCATAATATAATATGTAAATGTTGGTGTGATGTCAACCTATAACTATGTATAAGTATCCCGAATCCTGAAAATACTTTATTTGTGATAGTCATAATTAAAGAAAAAACATATTTATGAAATCCTTCACAAACCATATTGTAAAATTGTATTTGCTTCTATCCAAAAGAAAGAATTACAAATTTTTGCTGTCTTCCTACTTATTAGAAGTGGTTCAGTTATATTGGCAAATCAAAATGTAAAGGTTAACGTGCTGTTGACTGAACTTGTAGCAATCCTCAGATATTTCACTTGACTTGACCAACAAAGTATTAAAAAAAACTCCCATCATTGGAATTACAAATCATTTCGCAGGTTTTAATTTCACAACCCCGGTACCCCAAACAAAAAGCTTTACAAAACCACCACGGAAAGCAACAGCCGAGCGCTTCGCAATGCTCTATTTTGTCCAGCACTATAGGAATCCGAATGATACGGGTTTTCCCGTCTAGAAATCAACGGAAAAAAGTATCTCTGACGAGATTTATCGCCATGAGAATGCGCGGGAAATGGTGCCAGTTTTTGAACGCAAAGCTGTTTTCTTTTTTCAAGCCAAACGGCTGAACAAGCCAGTTGCTTTTTGTGACTGTTCGGAACCTTGCAAAATGCAAGTAAAATGTTAAAAATGTTTGTTTTAAAAAAAAAAAAACGGCTGCTGGGCTGCTCTCAAAATCTCAAAAGCAGTTTAAATAATCTGTGGTTACGTTTTCTATTTCCCCTTACCACTAATAATCTGCTAATAATATTACCTCTAAGGAGTGTCGTAGGAAATCGTGTTTTTATTAACAAGATCGATATTACTTTTGTTATAATCTGATACACCTACAAATTATGAAACTCTAACAATATGACTAAATAATTTGTAGCCCCAGAAAAACTACCCCGGAGCTATATTTAAAGTGTTATCTAAACCCGAAATTATAGAAAATTACGTTCGATTTCTACCCGGGACCCAATCGGGACCTCAGGTAGAAACATAGCAGAGAAATTCACATAGAACACTTGGTAACAGAAAAAAAAAGGTTCTGGTTTCTAAGAATTTTGCCTCCGCGCTCGATGAAAGAACTTTTTTTGTGTAGAATCACCATGTGTCGTATTTAGCACGGGACAATTGCCATGGATGGCTCTAAAGGTGAAACAATACAAAATGTAGCTGAAATAATATTTGGAGTATTTTTTTATGTTGTATACTAGTCCCGGCAATTAAATACGATTTTTATACCAAATAAAACCAAAACAGGTGAATACCTCTGAAAGAAGGAGAACTTTTTGATTTTTCCGAAAAACTATTTACATACATACATGAACTCACGCCTGTATCCCAGAGGGGTAGGTAGAGACCAGAGGCTGCCACCTGCCACGATCCTGGCAAATAATGCTTACTTCAGCGATGTTCATAATTTCATTTTTCAGTAAAAACTACTGTCGTATTGTCGTACTGTTGTAATTACTAATCGTGTCGTATGTGGTAGATAACATTAAGAATATTCTTTATTTCACACCGGGAAAGACTCAACAAATAAGTTTCTTAATTAAAATAAAACTGCGAATTAAATACGTACAACCTTTTTATTGAAATGTTATCTTGCGCGCACGCCTCTTTCGAACACGTAGGTTGTTACTTAAAATTAACTTGGTTTTTTTAAAAACGTCACCATTTTTAGCACGTAATGGACAATAACTTTTAGCGTTCTTATGGCACCTATAAGCCAAAGCTACAGTTGCTTGAGAGCACGATGTGTGTAACAAATAAAGAATGATTGAAAATTTCTAGAGTTCCAAAAAAAATCGGGATGAAGTGTTATTTTACGATATTTCGGTCTACAGGTTCTAGAGGTTGATGTTATTATATTCCTTTTAAAGATATATCTGTATCGCAGGTATATTTGGGAAAAAATGTGCAGAAGGGCGTTTGTACATCAACACCCAATATATCAATCTGAAGTCGTGCTTTCTAGAAAATGATCTGAAAAACAACGCTAATAAGATAATCATCACTACCCTGTGGCATTACTTATACCACCTTTTGTCAGAACCTACACCACTAATGACAATAACTCACTTTAACTTCCAGCATAATCATAATCACCTGGTACTTACTTTTCTATACTATAATACTGTAATATTTGATAATAAGATAGATAGATATATATAATATTTTTAAGTGTTTTTACGTATTAATAAGTAATATATGTATTTTTTTTATTAAAAATTCGTTTATTTATAACAAAACGGTCACTTAACGTGAGGATATCACGTTAAGTGACTAAATTGCCCAGTACATTACCTATACCTTTGTTACTGATTAAGGCAATAACTGAGAAAGAGACGGAGCTGAAAGAAAATTATGGTCACCGTACGCCATTATTATCAGAAATTGGATGAAAAAAGCCTCTGTGAATCCACGCTAAGAATCATGAGTCAGGTTCGGTTTTAATGTGACCGCTTTTCAAAATAAAAATAATGAGATTAAATGGGCATATCGGGTGTTTTTGTAAACCTTACACACTTATTAATTTACCTAATATACTTATATATCTAATCATTGTGAAACACCACGGCCGGAAAGCAAATTTTCCATTAAAAAAATTATGAGATTTTTACGTCTCTTATGTTATTCTATATTGTACCTACGTAAAAAATGCTCATTTGTGCCAAATATGATCCATAAAATGACGTCTTAAAAATGTTATTATCTTTATTTAAAATATAACCTCAGTTTTACTAAGAAGCTTTGTTGAATATTATGTTTTTGATAAGACTGTATTATGGTAGGTAATTTATCGGAATCAAAATTTATTATAAAAACTAGCTAGTTTGACCCCGCAAACGTTGTTTCGCCAAATAGAGGTATGAAAAAATAGATAACAGCCTATTCTCAGACCTACAGAATATAATGTATAAAATTTCATCAAAATAGGTGAAGCCGCTACGGAGGAGTAGGTATGCGCAATTGCGCACTAACACTGTGCGAGATTTTTTTATATTAGATGTTAAAGTTGAAATTAATGATTAATCAGTATGTTGAATATTACAATACATACTTAACTGCACTAAAACTGATTCAACTAATTAAAAGTACATCGGAAAAATAACATTTATGTGCCTACAAGATCGACTCTACTTTTTCCAACTGAGGATTCTACAATTTTTGCAGCGCCACCTCGTGACGAATAGGAAAAAGTACTTAGTCGGTAAAACAGCACACACAAAGGGATGGCGCTGCTTTACCGACTGTCAAAAAATACATTGACGTGCTGTCATGGCGTCTGTTAGTGTACGTTTTCAGAGACGAAAACAAAAATAATGAGTTTCAGACGATATTTATTAGCAAAAAACTCTTGCGGTTACTGCAAAGTGTCATGATCTTAGTGCTAAGTGTAGTGTTATATAAATGCTTGTGAAAATGGACAAGAAAAATGGTATTCGTCGTGCCAAACGGCCGTCTAAGGTGCTCGAAGAGAATTATTGGGATTGTAGCGTTTGCACATATAGAAATAATGCGGAGGCGTTCAAATGTTCGATGTGTGACGTCAGAAAAGGTAAAAGACCTCTTCATTTGTTAAAGAAACCTTGTTAGGGCCATAAATTTACCATCATGGTCTGCTGACTAAAACCATTCTTTTCCAGGTAATTTGTGGTCAAAAAGCCACGTAATAAACTATTAACAGTCTTTATGTAAAGGGTACATATCTAAATTTAAATTTTAGTACATAGTGCAATTTTTGTGTGGTTCATTATTGATTTTGCTTGGGTTTTTACAAGAGCTGCAGTCTTCCACAATATAGTCTTAGGTAGGTACAAAGGGGTGCATTGCATTCTGCATTGCCTTCTATGAAATGTTACTTTTTCAAGCATTGCAATATGGCATAGGTACCTATATCGGGTTTATTAATATTTTATTTAAAAAGTTTAAGTAAAATTACAAGGCAAAGGCCTACGTTAACGAAAACCCATTGCAGTCTTATCTTGCATCAAAACGCAAATAATTGAATAGGTACTTGCAGATTATACATTGTATCAATTATATTTAGCCAATCCAAAATTCCAAACCAGACTTGTGTAGTACATACCTATTTACTTAATAATTTTGTAAAAAAAACAAAATACCTAAATTCCCTCGAAAAAATTGTTATTAAAATGACCGCAACAGGCCGGGTGGCGCGGCAATCGCACGCAACACCTGACCAAATGGAAGACGTCACATGTGCGTTGCGAACGTCCTTGACTCAGTGACTCTTGTACTCGGTCGGATTTTTTATGCAAACGTTGACCCCTTTCTAATGATGCGAGGCTACAATCTTGAGAAAGAGTTAATATAGTTTCTAAGTGCAAACGAATAGAATTCAAAATTGAATGCCAACGTGCCTAGTCATACAGCAGTCATTGGACGATAGCACACCTTTACACGATTATTGAAATACACTCTATACCTACCTACATAAACGCCAATGATAGTCTGTAGTGAAGATTGTACAAGGAAAAGACGTAAATAAACTGCCCCTGAGGAATGTTTCACAGGAATCGTGTTTTTTTTAAATAGGTAAATAAGGCCGTAAGTTTTTAAACTTTTTAACCGATAACTTTAACCCTTGCAAAATGTAACACATGTTTCGGTTTTTTAAACTAAAACTTTTGTAAGCACTACACATTATTAACTTTATTCCGGATACACTTACTAGATTTTCGTCGGACGAGTGACCGGTGCCTCATCATCAACCCATCATGTCCCCACCGAGGGGCAGCGGTTTCTGCCCTGAGGAAGGTATAGGCCATACTCCACCACGGGGGCCAAGTCCGGATTGGTGGAGGCTTGTAAAACTTTAGAAGTTTTCAAGCCGCCCTAAGGCCTCTGACTTGGCTTAACGACTGCCATCTGTCGACGGCAGCCGGCACCAACTGTTTACTGTGCCTTGCGAAGCACGGAATCGCTCGGAAAAATGCCACTAGCGTTAGTCATAGACGGTGACCCATCCATGGACTGAACGCGCCTTATGTTGCTTAACCCGGATAACGGCGACAGGCTTGCCACTTGTCACGTTTGGGACCTAATAAACTCGGCAAAACGTTGGCCCAGTTCTAGTGATTGGTGCCTCTGCCTACCCCCTCGGGGATAACGGGCGTGAGTTTATTTATTTTATAACATATTTGCTTGTAAAGTAGTTATAATTACACCAATTTCAATATCGTAATGTATCTCATCACGTACTTGTGCGATAATGTAATGTAAAAGGCACGTGTTTTTTTTTAAAATAAAGTTTTAAGATACTCCGTCTAAAAATGAACGATACTTTTAAAAATCTTAGCAAAGAGGTTTTATGTCAAGAAAGTGGTCAATATTTTATGAATAAAATTAACTGTGGGAAATAAAATATAACAAAAAACATTTAATTCTTTAATTTAATTACATAATTTTGACAATAAATTACAACCATTTATCTGTATGTAACAAAAACACAAAATATATAAATTTACTTTATTAGTAATACTGGCTGTTTTTGTACCTTTGCCTAAAAAAAAAAAGTTGATGCGTGCGCATCGCTTAATTGTGGACATTGGACAAGTAAAAATAAATCCGCGCGCTTTTTCTTTTCGCTGTATTGTTTTTATTTGAAAATGGCGTCAAGTATGTAGTGATGAATTTATTAATTTGACACCGCCACAAGGCTTAAACGCGGCGAAAAAGGCTACTCTAAGCCTCTTGCCTGAAAAATCGACCGATAGATACTTACAAGCCTATCAAAAGGGAGCTCAACGGTAAGTAAGCTCACAAGTCACAGTTTTATTAATTTCCTCGTAAATATGTTATAAAACGTCGTATGACATACGTGCGCTTTGAAAATTACAGCCTCTGCTTCCTTATAGCCCTCGCCGATGGCTCGGGCTAGTAATGTCGCCTCGGCTGTAATTTTCAACTTACCGCACTTATATCATAATGTACTATTACATCTCTCATATTCGGTAAGTAGGTCCTTATTACCCCCAAATAGGGCTTGTAGGTGACCAATTAGCGCTCTAGGGTAATAATGTAGCTAGAAAAGCCCTAGGGCGGTAAGTAATTAAAAAAAAAACTCTTCACTCTTTCAAAAAGTTCGCGTACATCTAACCATCATACTGGCAATAGATATCATGCATTCAGCCCAATGACAAAAGAGGTCGCTTCGCTATTCAGCCTTTTCTTCGTATGAGTATAATAGTCATCAATTTTAAATATCGAACGCCGAAGCTCAATTTCGTTCTTGAAAAAAAAAATAAAAAAAAAATATGAAAAAAGGCGGGAATAGAAAACTTTTACTTTAAATAGGTATTGTTTGTTTTTGGGATTTTTTTTATAATTACGTGCTAATTAGGAAAAAAAACATGAGTTCTGCAAGTGATAAAGATATAAGCTGCACTCCCGATTAAATGAAAATGGAAGCTGAAGCAGCAATTAACAATATTTTGCCTGAAAGCTCTAATGAGAGATATTTGAAAACTTACGACGAGTTCATGAAATGGCGAAAAGAAAAACGAGTAGGTAAATGTTTTATTCTTGTAATGCCGGTTTTCTTCTACTTACCTCACAATCGAGATGTAAAGCAGAGTAGTTAGCTCGGGTGTAAGCATCAATTGCACCCTCGAACTATAGGCGCCCTCGCTGCGCTCGTGCGCCTAAATATCTCGGGCTGTAATTGATGCCTTACAGCCCTTGGCTACTAATCTACTATTAATTTTAATTTATCTCGTACTCTTACTCCGAACTGTCATTACGTTCTTATTTTGACTCTTTCGTGTTGTCTAAACGCTTAGTTAACGCGATAGAGTGGAAAGTTACGTAATTTAAGGGCTGGTCAGCTAGTAAAGTATTTATTTATCTAAGATCCAATAAGCTTGATTACACCCATTAAATTAATGTAAAACTAAAATAACATAACATAACATAAACTCACACCTGTATCCCAGAGGAGTATTCAGATACCACGGACTAGATCCCAGATCCCATAGGACAGACCCCATCCATGCACTGAACGCGCCCTATGTTGCTTAACCCTCGTGATCGTTTAAGGTCACTCAGGCGGCCGGGGCCACGAACGATTCGAGGAGTAGCATCTTAGAACTTAAAATAGGTCACTCGGTCCGAGTGTACCGAGATCGATAAGTAGCGAATACTAATAGGATTTCCCGGAATTGGGTAGGTATATGACAGGATGTCAAATGAGTTACTTTTAAAACGGAATTTTGTATGAAAATACTTGCCTGTGACGTCACATATCAAAGCACTCTTTTTATGTTTCATCTATTTAAAAATTGTAATAACTAGTAAATGATTTAAAAAAATACATTTTCCGAATCATTTTGTAATTTTTGTTTTAATCGAGCATCTCAAATAATTTATTGTTGATAGTGTCAAATACCGTATTTGCGCAATTTGAGACTCCACTTATTCTGGAGAGTTCCGGTGTACGGAGTTCGGGACTTTCCATCGAATTTTAGTGAAACGTCAGGGCCTACATTCTGCTAATACATTGTACAATACCGTTTTTTAATTGGATGCAAAAAAAAATGACGCGGTCTTACCGCTCTAAAAGCTATTAATAGGTTAACTCGGTAGATTTTTTTTACCGTGAATATAAGACTCATGTGACCAAAATCCTTGTCACATCAAAGACATTAAAATTTAATTACTCGTAAGACCAAAGTCTAAAAAAAAACACCTGCATAGCATACACAATTTAACTTGGAAGTAAAATGGGGTTATTTGGTTTTTACGTACTAGCAACATTCAGACAGCCTAAGAATTGTATGGAGATGTCAACGAGACTATTTTTTTTTTTGCATTGAATGAAAAAACTGACTTAGGTACAATGATTTCATTTACTGCCGCTTCAAGTCTACGCGAGCAATATTATCAATCAATAATGGAATTCAAATACATGTCACTTGACCCGATCATGTAACTGTAATTGAATTATAATCCACTAAGAGAATCGAGGCCTTGGACATAGATTCTGTTAATGTATTGTAGTATAATGACAACTGCATGAACTTGGCGATGTAGTTTCATTGCCGCTTCAAGTCTACGCGTGCACACAATGTCAAACTTTGTAAGCATCAGTGGTAATGAAATGACACGTCACGTGACTCGTCATTGTGTCTGTCATCGTATTGTAATGCGCTAACAGGATCGAGGCTCTGGTCTCGAACTGCTGTTATATGGATGTTATTCAGTTCCTGCGTCGCGTTTCTGTGCCTTACATTTGGAGCCACCCACCGTCATTCCAATGAAATAGTTTATTATTTCCATTTACTGAAAGAATCCCAGCGAGGTCCTTCAACGAGCAACAAATATTCATCAGAGCAAAAATGCTCGACAATGGAACGATGCAGTGTAATATCAGACCTCTCCCTGTCTTCTCCCCGAGGGCAGGAGGGGTCTACTCGGGTTCTACGGCGCTAACAACGCCAACGAAAGGGGCCATTGTGCCATTATTTAAAATATTTTTTTGTAGGCCATCTCTCCATATACTTCCCTTATTTCTCGCCATTCGAAATCTGACTTTATAGCTGTGACTTTACAGTGTATAAATCTGCATGCGCGACATATTTAAAGAGAAAATAGTAAGCCGTGTTACCAGACTACTCATGGTCTCAAACGGAAACATAAAAATACAACTTTTGTATAGGATGTTAATAGGAATAAGCAGAATTTGGCTGCTATGCATGTATTGAGATATGAATGTAACAGAATATGGCTGCGTGGTTGCCAAATCGTGCATCGTCCGCGCGCGCATATGAAATTATGGATGTGCGGGGTTTTTTTTATTATTCAGATATTGGAGTTGGGCGTCGTAGTTATCGATAAAAATTATGACTTCAGACAATATTTTTTAGTTATATTAGAATTTTGTTCATTATTAGCAGTAAAGTTACCTCCTTGCATATGTCGCAGTTTCAGATTTACACGTGGAATTAGTTTACATTACGTTCATGCATTGCTTCATTCTGTATGAAACACGTGGATTTCATTTTATCGACTCCCAAAACTGAAGCTGTGGGTCCCATTCTTCTGGAGACAGCCGTACCTACATGATTCTCTAGATAGACACACTGGGTGTGATGTCTCTACCAGGATATCTTAGTTTGGGACCGACAAGTGATTGTGTCTACTGCTATCTAGGTTCTATTTCATCGCCTCAGTTTACCAAAGCAAGTTATCACGGGACGCGTCGGGACAGAATGCAAAACTTCCACCAATCCCAAGTAGGCCCCGCCTGGTTGTCTAAGGTAGAGCCAGCAGTAGCCATGTTTGTGGCCCGCCTGTGTATAGAGGCGTATTGTACTCTATGCGTCCCCAGTGCGCGTGGGAACTAACGGCGCAGCCTCTGTACATCGGGCTGAATAAAGTCGTGTGTTGTTTCCAGCTCCTTTCACCAGTTGACTCAAAATAATGGCGAAGCCTTTGTTTCCGATGTTTGGAGTCCAAACATCCGAAACTTAAAAAAACTACTCCAAAGCTTGTTGGTCCTAAACTAAGATATCCTGGTAATGAGACATCACACCCAGTGTGTCTATCTACACAAATATGTAGGTACGGCTGTCTCCAGTAAGAATCGAACGGCTGCAGTTTTGGTCATTCTAATATAACTAAAAAATACTATTTAATGTTATTGTCTGAAGTCTTGGACCACTGATTTAGTTGGAAAGACGCACTGGTAGTCCACGATATCTTTGAACTTCATCGTAAAATTCTTCGTGGGGTGGCTGTATCGCTCGTAGCCCCGGCTGAGTGATCTTAAAAAACGATCACGAAGGTTAAGCACCATGGGGTGCGTTCAGACTAACGCATTTTTCCGAGCGGTTCCATGGTTCGCAAGGCACGTTAAGCAGTCGGTGCCGGCTGCCGTCGATAGATGGCAGTCGTTAAGCCAAGTCAGAGGTATTAGGGCGGCTTGAAATCTACTGACAACAAATTTACTAGTCTTACAAGCCTCCACCAATCCGGACTTGGCCCCCGTGGTGGAGTATGGCCTATACCTTCCTCAGAGAAAAGACCCGTGCCCCTCGGTGGGGACATTTGATGGTGGCTGATTAAAAGTTATGAATATTGAAAATTTCTAAATTTGGTCTACTTTACGTGTTTCATGATTTTGAAAACTTATAATAAAGATTGAGTTCTTAAAATCATAATTTAAAAACTAACAATTTGTTCATGTCCATAAGATAAAAAAAATTAAAACTTCAGTAATCATTTCATATGATAAGATCTTCATTTTGATAAGAACGGAAATGCTAACAAAAATATATCTGAAATGGCCGTTATTTTATTATGTAACAAAGCCATCGACCACAATTAACAAAATCTTTCGATACTAATTCATTACAAATGATATAATTTGTAATAATAAAGAAAAAAAGAACATTTTTTCATCATTAAACACTTGATGCGCAAACAGCGCGGCCGGCATCGCGACCGGCTCCCAAAAGCCGCGTTACGTCAACTCGCTATTTATTTATACTTTTTTACGTCGATAGTCCTTTACATGCCCTTTGAATTCATTATTTCAAGGACTACTTCATGCATTGTAAACTCTCCCAAGGCACCTCGACGCGCAAGCCGCGCATCAATCCGGCGCTGGCGGCGGCGCAGTCGGCCGGCACGCGGCCGGCTCCCAAAAGCCGCGTTACGCCAACTCGCTATTTATTTATACTTTTTTACGCCGATAGTCCTTCCTCATGCCCTTGAATTCATTATTTCTTCATGCATTGTAAACTCTCCCAAGGCACCTCGACGCGCAAGCCGCGCATCAACCCCGCGCTGGCGGCGGCGCAGTCGGCCGGCACCGCGGCCGGCTCCCAAAAGCCGCGTTACGCCAACTCGCTATTTATTTATACTTTTTTACGCCGATAGTCCTTTACTCATGCCCTTTGAATTCATTATTTCAAGGACTAGTTCTTCATGCATTGTAAACTCTCCCAAGGCACCTCGACGCGCAAGCCGCGCATCAACCCGGCGCTGGCGGCGGCGCAGTCGGCCGGCACCGCGGCCGGCTCTCAGAAGCCGCGTTGCGCCAAATCGCTATTTATTTATACTTTTTTACGCCGATAGTCCTTAGGACTATTTCTTCATGCATTGTTAACTCTCCCAAGGCACCTCAACGCGCAAGCCGCGCATCAACCCGGCGCTGGCGGCGGCGCAGTCGGCCAGCACCGCGACCGGCTCCTAAAAGCCGCGTTACGCCAAATCGCTATTTATTTATACTTTTTTACGTTGATAGTCCTTTACTCATGTCCTTTGAATTATTTATTTCAAGGACTATTTCTTCATGCATTGTAAACTCTCCCAAGGCACCTCGACGCGCAAGCCGCGCATCAACCCGGCGCTGGCGGCGGCGCAGTCGGCCGGCACCGCGGCCGGCTCTCAGAAGCCGCGTTCGGCCAGCTCGCTGAAGAAGAAGCGGCGGCCGCCACGGCTTAGCAATGTCGACCGGAGCTCCGCCCAGACGCGAGAGGTGAGCTTTGACACGTGTCAGCTTAACCCCTCAAGCCCCGAGGACCCGCGGCGGCTGGTCCGATATAGACTACGGGGCATTCCGTTAGGCCCCGTAGAGCGGCCGGGCGGGTCTTAGTTGTATGAGCATATTTGACTCGTTGAAAACTGTGATAAATTGCAAATACTACTCTGTGAATAACTATTACTTAGCTGGCTGTGAAAGAAAAAGTGTTGTAGGCCTGAGGGGTTATCGATCTCCTCTGAAACGGCTTCACCGATTTTCATGATTTTACAGTATATTTGGTAGATTTGACAAAAGGTAGGCAAATTTATGTGGCGAAACAACGTTTCCCAAGTCGAGAACGGCACACACATCAACCCATTATGTCCCCACCGAGAGGCACGGGTCTCTTCCCTGAGGAAGGTATAGGCCATACTCCACCACGGGGGCCAAGTCCGGATTGGTGGAGGCTTTTAAGACTAGTGGCTGGTCTATTTTACCATGTACAGTCGACAGCACGTCAATCTTCACGTTTTAGTTGGAAAGTCGCCCGTAACGCAACGGAGTAGAGTGCATGGGTGTTTACCATGATGTGCTGTCGACTGTACCTAGTATGCGTTTTATTTATGGCGGTCGACAACCGGGCGGCATCTGTGGCTAGACCAACAGTGCGGAGGTTGGACGATGTAGATCCAGCAGAGAGCCCGAGGATGCGAGAATGGCGAGTGACCGCGTAAACTTGCGAGATGAGGGAAAGACAGCAGTGGACAGAGGCGAGCTGGTGATGATGTATTACATAACCTCAGCCTTTGAAACCATTTTGATCAGGCCAGAACCTATCAGGGTTTGGGAGTTACTTAACGTTGTATACATTTATTTTTATTTACTGGTACATACCATGTCCAACCTCCGCACTGTTGGTCTAACCACAGATGCCGCCCGGTTGTCGACCGTCATAAATAAAACGCATACTAGGTACAGTCGACAGCACATCATGGTAAACACCCATGCACTCTACTCTGTTGCGTTACGGGCGACTTTCCAACTAAAACGTGAAGATTGACGTGCTGTCGACTGTACATGGTAATAATAGACCAGCCACTAGTCTTACAAGCCTCCACCAATCCGGACTTGGCCCCCGTGGTGGAGTATGGCCTATACCTTCCTCAGGGAAGAGACCCGTGCCCCTCGGTGGGGACATAATGGGTTGATGATGAACATACCACTCTGTATCCTATAGCACGCTCTTGAGACCAACGGTCACTATCGGAAAATCTGCGTGGATAGGATCTCGCCTGACCAAAATCCTGGTCAGACAGACGACACAGACACTCTGCGCTCCCCCCCCCCCCCATCTTGTATCACGCACTCGATGGTATGCGCAGTCCGACCTCCATTTTTTAAACTGAAGTAAGAAGAGGTATTTCTGCAGCGGGACATGAACATACAAAAAAAAAGCCATTAACATTCCTATCCACCCCCAGGTGACAGTGAACAGCGTCACAGTGGTTATCACAGAGTACAAGCCCAAGAAATCAGTCTCGACGAGCTCCAGTGACGTGGAGTCTTCGAACGACGCGCGTCCGTAGCCCGCAGCTCCCGAGGTTTGACCTTCGACCTTGAGCTGTCGGGATAAGGCTTTAGTTTGGACGACGAAGGTGTGTAGGTACGTAGGGATCAGCTCTGTTGTCATTCATGCAAATATTAGCCTTGTGAAAAAATGTGTATGGGTTGATTTCTGATAAAATTTACAAATTAAATTATATGTTTCGTGGGATAAACATTTTTACCAATTTGGGACTTTGGAGCAGAGGTCTCAATTATTATTCAAAGTATGTATTTTGTCTGCTAGCGTGCATTTGTTTTCTTAGACTACGTAGTAACTACATAATTACATTTTTTATCTTAATGTTTCTTAAGGATGTCTGTTTCATTATCTCTAGTTAGGTTTTACAATGAACCTGTTGGCTTATAAAGGTGAAATATAACATAGGTCCAAGAATGCTACCCTACACCCCAGAGTCATTAACACACCAGCACTTGGTCACTGCCACAATTGTTGTCCTTTTAGTATAAATTATTGTCTCCCTGTCCTTATTTGAGATTTGTCATTTCCTTCTTTATTGATATGCTAGAGTTTCCCAAAGTATGCCGAAAAAATATGGCTTCTATATTTCTTCTTTCAAAGTAACTTCATCTTCTTCTTCTTCCTTAAGTATCTCTTCTCCTTCTTCCATGATTGAAGGTTGGCACTCAGCTCTTGCCATCGATCTATGTTCAGTGCGATTCTGAATGATTTTCTGCTTTTTTTTCTCGATCCTGTGCAGAACCAAGACTGAAGATGATTATGTCATCGTCCAGGCCTCGGCTTCCCTTCACCTTGTCAATTATGGCATTTGAAAGTACTTTAACATTTACAAAGAAGCGCTATGGTCCTGGTTAGGTGGCATCTGGCAGTAAATAGCAGTTACAATTGAAATAAAAATAATTACTTCTGCTTTAATCCTGTATACTTTTGCTCATAACTTTGATCAGACCAAACAGAACAAGTCTAATAGATACTTTTCACTTTCCGTACGTACTCTTTCATTTGCTTTGGGAATCCTGATTAAATAACAATTTGGTGCATTTTATGAACGGAATTCAATTAAAAAAAGTATTTTATCGTACTCAAGTTGTAATGTAAACACATATTTTAGGTTTAGTAGGTAATCCCCTTCGGGGATAACGGGCGTGAGTTTATTTATTTATTTTATTTTTTATTTTTATTTAGTAGGTAATTTATAAGTATTTATTAAAATATGCTAATGAATGGTAATTAAATAAAATATCAATTTAACTTAATCAGTAAGTAGGAACTTGTATGAAATACAAAATGTCGGTAAAAATATTGATGAAGTGCCTGGATTAAAATTTTTCCGCGCAAGAAATAAATAGAACCCTTGGTTCAATAATCTCAAGACCTCAACCTTCTTTTGGGAAATATCTTAGGTGAATATGCATTTCGTTTTAGCTGACTTTACCTTATATGTGAACTTTTTTTTAATCTGTCGACGTAAATAAATAAAATTGTTATTGTGTTTGTAATAAAATTTATTCCCTAAATTTTGACGATTCCTCACATCATTTTGTTTTCATTGAGGGAAGAGTCATCTGAAACGAAATATTCTCTAAAATATCTGCGTAATATAAAAATCAAGTCAAGCAAAGTTTTACAAATTATACGATACATCACTGAAGGTATAATAAACTTAATTTAAAATAATTTAAATGCGTTTCTGAATATTGGCAACGGAATTCGCCAAAAATGTCTACAATAGACCTTTCACATCCATGTTTGATTTATTTATTTGTGGGTTCGATACCCAATGGGAGCCGCCGTACATCTGTATAAATGGTCTCAGTCTGGGTGTTTTCCGATGTTTGTAATGTCCTTGCCTGGTTACCATAGCACAGGGTATCCTAGTTTGGGACCAGGTCAAGTGAGTGTGTGGGTTTTATTATTATTGTGATATTTATGCTAACATCGTCTTCACTGCAGGGTGGCTTTGAATCGTTCACCGTTTTTTAAGGGAAAAATTAAAAATTTTTAGAAACAAAATTAGTCGTAATAAAAAGGCGGTTCCAAAATTTTTTTATTCCGATTTTGGCTACTTAAGGCTATTGTTACGTCAAGCATGCTATTTCGCTCTCATAAAATAATATATCATTTTTGGTAATCGAATTTAAATGAAATACATACATAAAGAAGTACATACATACATAATAAATAAACATAAATAATAAGGTACTGCCTCTTGCCACTTATAAAATGTGAATATAACATTAAGTGAAAAATAAATTTCATTTTGTTTCAAATGTATTAATTTTATTATTTCAGTAGTAATTTTATTATTTATCAAACTCTCAGACCGCATTTGTCAAAAGTGTACTCTTTACTATGATTACTAAAAATGTTATATTGTGCGAGCAGAGAGCATTTTCGATGACACAGCAAACTTAAGCATAAACAATAATCTCCCCACCACATTATGTCCCCACCGAGGGGCACGGGTCTCTTCCTTGAGGAAGGTATAGGCCATACTCCACCACGGGCCAAGCCCGGATTGGTGGAGGCTTGTAAGACTAGTGGCTGGTCTTACTGACAGAAGTTTGCAAGCCGCCCTAAGGCCTCTGGCTTGGCTTAACGACTGCCATCTATCGACAATAATATCAGTACAAATGGCTCCGACGTTTGGTCTTAATTTTTAAAAGAAAATTCCCTCAAAATATTGCTAATGATTTCAAAACCACGGTGTAGAGAGATGAAGTGACTGCTTAGACGCTGTAGTGCCTGGATCGTATTTTTAGGGAGTAGCGTTTCAAATAAGGGAAGTTTTGGCAAAGGGCAAGATAATAAGTACCCGAAACCGACGTGCGTGCATGCAACGACTAATGAATGTCGATGAAGCGAAAGTGATTTGTCAGGATCGTGGCAGGTGGCGGTTCCTGGTCTTTGCCTACCCCTCTGGGATACAGGCGTGAGCTTATGTATGTATGTATGTAGTCTTTCCCAGCACTTGCACTACTCGTAAACTATCCTGCCGGCTAACATAACGCTGTAACAATACTAGTGGAATCCGTTTGTTTAAAGATGCGTTTTCATAGATCTTTTTGTACAAATTATACAGTTTACGAAATCCACAACTGATAATCCAAAGCTCCAATATAGTCTAAGCAACCTCTTAATTCAACAATGATGTAATTAAATTAATTTCTAAAAATTTTAATGACAATAATTCGGCTTTTTGTGCTACCTTTATTTATGATTTTGCTAAAATGTTAACTTAATTTGTATTGTATTGCGTATTGTTAATTATTTCTAAGTTCGACTTGTGTAATATCAAACTGTGTATACATTATTCTGTATATAAAGGATGTGGAAAATACTAAATTATATTGTATTTTATTTCAGTATACTTCCCTTGTCGACCTACTTTCACGGCTCAATCAATCAATCAGGGTCGGTTTCTGTATTGAGAATTTCACTATTGCATTATGTTTCAATTACAGTTACATGGTCAGGTCACAGAGGTGGTCCAGTTTATGCAGAATAAATACATTTTAATTAAACATAAACATAAACATTTACATACAGGCACATACATTGCTTCCGGTTTCACACTAGGATACCCTGTATCGTGGGAACCAGAAACAGCGACGTCACAAACATGTACCTAAACACCCAAGACCTGGGGATTTTTTCCCCAGCCGGGATTCGAACCCGGGACCTCTCGCATGTTAGGTAGATGCGCTAACCGCTACGCCACAGAGGTTGTCTTTTGTCGGTAAATGTAGGTGGTTGGTTACTGAGGAAACTGCCCTCGTAACGAGAAACACAGTAATAGCCATTACTGCGTTTTTACTTTGGATGTAAAAATAAGCTACTCGGTGGTATCATCATCAACCCAGTATGTCCCCACCGAGGGGCACGGGTCTCTTCCCCGAGGAAGGTATAGGCATACTCCACCACGGGGGCCAGGTCCGGATTGGTGGAGCTACTCGGTGGTATACCTATCTCTATGTAATCAGAGGATAACTTTCGACACATCCGAGAGTAATATTTTTTAAGTTTTTTTTTAATTTTTTTTTACCACCAAGTAGCTTATTTTTGCATCCAAAGTAAAAACTCAGTTATGGCTATTACTGTGTCTCGTTACGAGGGCAGAACTGTTGTAAGGTTTTGCGCTATTTCAATGGCACTTTCTGTAAGTTATTTAGTCTGTGGTGCCGACCAGTCGGCGGCAAAACCCTTGATCCGGGCCACGCCCGTTTGAAGTCGCCGCGGCCGTTTTTGTGCGCGCGCGCAGACGCCGGATTCCGCGCATGACGGCTCTGGAGATAGTCGTCGGATCGAACGATTGTGATGCGTTTTGTGTATCAATAATAATGCAGCACTTCGAGTTTCTTATCCTGGGAGGACGGTTCAAAGTATTGTAGTGTTTTGCTTATAATTTTTTTTCTGGGATAACGGTTCAGGTAGTGTTTTGCCTATATTAAAACACATACATGACTGATTGGTACTGCATGCGGCGGTGCTTTTATTAAAAGTTGTTTATAAGGCAGAAATAGGTACTTTTATTTTATCTTTTCGTAGAGAATCGCCTAACCTAGTTAGGGATCGACTGACATCTATATATATAAAAGGAGAAGCTGACTGACTGACATATCAACGCAGGGCCTAAACTATAAGGGTAAGAAACTTGAAATTTTGCACAGAGGTTTCTTTTGTAACGTAGGGGAGCACTAAGAAAGGATTTTTGAAAATTCATCCCCTAAGGGGGTAAAATGGGGGTGCAAAGTTAGTATGAAACTGCCGTTTTTGAAGTTATTCGAATGAAATTCAATATGAAGTTCTTTCATTAAAATTTATGAAATACCTAAATGTAAAATAGTGTTTTGAAAATCATCCCTTAAGGGGGTAAAAGGGGGGGGGGGGTGCAAAGTTAGTATGAAACTTAGCCATTTTTGAAGTTATTCGAATTAAATTCAGCATGAAGGTCCTTCATTGAATGTCATGAAAGACGTGTAAAGTAGTTTTTCGAAAATCATCCCTCAAGGGGGTAAGAGGGGGTTGCGAAGTTAGTATGGAAGCTCTTTCGCATGCGCTAAAAGTATCCATATCTTATTTGCAAACACTTCACTCTACTAAAGCCCACGCGGACGTAGTCGCGGGCAACAGCTGGTCTAAACAAATAGGTAGCTAAAGTTTTGAAAAGAATAAATGTCATTGTAATGTCTCTTTGTAAGTTTCTTCTCCACGTTAATCTATTAATTGTGAAACTAACAACTTTGACGTTCATAAAGTAAACACTTTGTTTGTACCTACTATGAATAAAAATTTGACTTTGACTTTATAGGTATGATCCATTTGTCTATACTTGACATTTTTCTCAGACTTTAAACGACAATAAATAAAAAAACTCGATTCCGGTTGCAAATTTAGTACTAGCTAGCACTAAATTTGCAAACTGTTTCGAGCCCTCTACCGCTAAAGGTTTTTGATTTATTGTCGTTTAAAGTCTGAGAAAAATGTCAAGTATAGAGAAATGGATCATAAAGAGGAATCGCTACAGTACCTACGCCTCCAGCTCCAAGGGTAGATTTGTGGAATTTAATATTCAAATGGTGCCATTATTTAGCTGCTGTTTTCTCATAATAATCATCTAATACTTATATAAAAATCTCGTGTCACGGTCTTTGTTATCGTACTCCTGAGAAACGGCTTCACCGATTTTTATGAATTTCTTTGTGTTTAGTTGGTTGATCTGAGAATAGATATTTGCGGGATCAGCTATAAGATTTACCAATAGTTCCTGCTGAAATGGACGTGGAAACCTACAGGAAAAGAAAAAAAAATACAATAATAAAAAATAAGGAAAAAAAAAGCGGTGGTGGCGTAGTGGGGTTGACCCTTGCTTCTCGATCATGAGGGTCTGGGTTCGAACCACGCATGTACCAATGACTTTTAGTTACGTACATTTGTTTGTACAGCAACACCATTCGCTGATAAATTGTGCCCGGATAACGGCGACAGGCTTGCCACTTGTCACGTTTGGGACCTAATAAACTCGGCAAAACGTGGGTCCAGTTCTAGAGACTGGTGCCTCTGCCTACCCCTTCGGGGATAACGGGCGTGAGTTTTTTTTTTTTTTTAGGAAAGAAATATATGAGGTTTTGTAGATTATAATAACTTCCACGCAACACAATCACTTGCCTAGTGGGCTCATTATGTAATTTTCGCAACGGATATTCATACGTCTTAAAAAGTCATTTATACCACTACTGTATAGCACTATCTTCTTTTAAGACCCTATGTTAGAGCGAGACAGTACTCCGTACGACGTCGGTTTTTGTGTTGACGTGACTTTTTAAGACGTATGAAATTACATAATGAGCCCACTGGTCCCAATCTAGGATACCCAGTAGGTACTATAGCAACCAGACGAAGACATCACAAACATGAAAATAAACCCAGGCTGAGGCTCTTTGTACAAATGTACCTAACTATGGCAGCCTCAGTGGGAATCAAACCCACGAACGTGGACACTGCTATACCGACGAGACAATGACTTCCTTCATGCTTATGATAATTTGTTCGAAACTGCACTACAATTTGGCGACTGCCCTCTCGAAGCTTCACACTTCAGCCCTCTCCTCTCGACGTCAATATTGTGATATGGAGCTTCAATTGAGTGGATTTACCCATAAATTAAATAGGTTAAGTGTAAGTGTTTTGATACCTCTGTGAGAAGGAAATAAATAAATTACCTACTTACTTACTTACTTACTTAATTAATTTGGAAGACTAATCGTCGTACTTACATTGAATTATCATTCTTCATAGCAAATTTCGTAGAAAAAATATGTAGATAGTTTACTTAGTCGACCAGTAGATACGCCAATTCTAACCCCCTTATAATGGTCCACTAACTTAAAACAGCTGCTAGAGAGTGTTATTTTTCATTCTGACTTAGGTCAATGAAGAAGACAGAGTGAGAATTAGCAATGCTTTAAGTTAGCAGACTATTATGAATAAGGGGGTTAGTTTTTAAATGTGTAAGTAGATGATAAGTTATATTTTTATAATGGTACCCAATAAACATTTCTATTCTATTCTATTCTATCCTATCTTGATCCTTTGGGACCAAGGTCAAGTGATTGTGTTGTGTGGAAGTTATATTTATTTATTTATCTTGCGGTACGGGCTTCAGTGTATTAATTTATTTTATAACATACAATTTACTTAAATTTACTTAATGGCATGCATACTTACATTTACAGTTAGCGAGATGTATGATTTTCACATTTTGGAAAAATGTATGCTTATAAAAGAAGATAAGTACTATTTTTTCCATTGATGGGTGGCAGGAACGACAATTCGTTAAATTGCAGAATCGATTACCCACCGATTAACGACTAGGCTATGTGCTAACAATAAGTCTCGAACTGTACTTTTATAAAACTCTACTCTTGAAATCCAGAGTAAGGGACGCTCTAGCTACCATATTGGGCAAGCAACGCATTGGCGGGCGGGTCTAAACTTTTTCTGCTTTACCTTCCTAATAACGAGACGAAGAATGGAGAATGTTACTAGGGATGCCAAATCGCTTGAAATGTTGTCTCAGTAAAGCCTGTATGTAGTTTTGATTTTATAGGCATTCAAAGTTTCGAAAAATATCGCGTCCCCCTAACAGTCACGAGACCGCTTGTGACGTCATATCACAACGCGCCGCGCAGGCCGCCCGCCTAATATCAAGTCGCCAGCGGTTATAGTAGTAGGTGTAATAGCTTGCGCAGTATTTTGTTGTGTTTTCTTTCGCGTATTAAGTTAATAGTCTAATAATAGTAAATATTATTCGATTAATAAAATGGATGAAGGATTCGAAAAAGGGCAATCGGATAATCTATCTATACTCCGATTTTTCATTTTGTGTACCAAACTGACATTTGGTGGGTTGCCAGTTTTGGATTTTGTTGTACAATAAAGTTGCATGTTACATTTATGATTTTCTTCCTTAAATTAATTTAACCATTTTGAAAATGTCACTGTAGATAGAAATCAACGCTACTTTTATTACTGATCAACGTAAATTAAGCTTCTAAAATTACTTATTTTAGTAAATTTAAAAAAGAAACGACTTGATCACTCAGCTGATACGATACTATTTTTTTCATTACGATAAGTTTGCAACGCAGTACCTAGTTATCAATAAGCAAATAAAAAATAGAATTTTAGCTGACAAAGTCAGACCGAGACCGAGAACTCGGTCGAGACTCCTTGAGCTAGCAACATTTTAAAAAAGAAAGAGCGCTTGCAGCTGTCAGTTTAGTACACGAAATAAAAAATCAGAGTACCTATAAAATAGATGGCAGAAACCAAAGAAGTGGCAGCATGGTCTATGACCTTAGCCGGTTCCTTGCGGGACGAACTAAAAAAATAAAAAAAAGAATAGATGGATTAATGGTTGCGCATTATTTATCAACAAACATCGTTGCCGCCGAAATGCGAGGAATAAAAATGCAAAGGTGAGACGACCTCTGTAGCGTAGCGGTTAGCGCATCTGCTTACCATGCGAGAGGTCCCGGGTTCGATCCCCGTCTGGGAAGAAAAAAAAACTCCAGGTCTTGGATGTTTACATGAGTTTGTGACGTCACTGTTCGTGGTTCTCACGACACAGGGTATCCTAGTGAGGAGCCAGAAGCAATATATGTGCCTGTATGTAAATGAAAAAAAAAACTTTCCGTGCTACTAGTTATGCTTAATAGTTTATCTGTTATAAATTGTTTTATCAAAACAAAATACCCAACTAATGTCATAATGGAAGAATGTAAATCAAATAGTAGAAGTACCTAGTTACCTACTATTAAATTTTTACGTCAATGAAAACAAAATACGTATTAAAGTTTTGTAGCTATTGGTAGGTACGTATGTATATATAGGTCCCAATTTCGTAAGATTTTTTTTTAAAGTTGTTCGGGTAATATTCTAAAAGGTTGAATCCCTTTTTTCCACAGCTTTTTTTTTATTACTAACTATTCTAACAATGGAAGCCTTTTTTATGTGTATCGCATAAGTCATGTCGGTTTCAGGGCATGGCAAGTAAATCCTTTGACTAACCGTCACTTAATATTTTTCTTTGTGCGAAAGTAAATTATTTAACTAACCGACACATATTTTTAAATTGTAGTTAGGTACCTACACTAGAAACATTTGAGCCCATGAATGTGTACTGAGTGTCAATTGATCTCTTTGTTTTGGAGTGAGTGTAGTGGTTTCCTATTTGTACCTACTTAGGCATTTTCTATTATTATCTAGTATTTAGATAATAATATAAGCATTTTCTATTAGTACCCGTACTAGAAGCTATAAAACAATTCTATATGAATCAGCTATTTATTTTTATTTGATTAATCTAGTATTTTTCTACGAACAACATTTGTGAGCGCAGTCGCGAGCGATCGCTAGTATATTGTATGCTTACCTGAAATAGTAAGTAGGTAGATATACAATAAAACATTAGCATAGGATGGGACCTGACAACGATCAGATTGCGCTGGCAACACTGGTGGCAAAAAACAGGAATCTGCTATGGACATTTTATTTTAATCGATGAGTAACTTAGCTCATAATTTTATTTTTCACGTCTGGTATAAAGCAGCTACCACATAATCTGGTGTTTGATAGCATCCGTTTAATAATACAGGGTTAACTCTTGCTGAAAACCACAGGGCGCGCATCTCGAATGAGGGCTTTTCAATGACAGCTGTTGAGTTCATTAAAAAAAACTAGATGGCGCTGCAAGAAGAACAAAATGTCATCATGTTTTTAGGTCTGTGGTTTTAATCGTTATTAATCTGTGATAGTCTAAACATCTCTTTGTAGTCTGTAATCCAAACTAGACTTTGTTTCGAAACTGTTGAAACTTGAAAGTTATCGAAGTATTTTTACTTTGTTCATTACATACGTAGGTACGTGAATTGTGTCTTTGCTCATGACTAGCCCATGCATTGTGCATTTTTGTAAAAACATAGGACAGGAACCACAGAGAAGGTACAGTGATGTTATGTCAATTTTGACGTATTATGTGACGTCAGCACCATCTATCGGTAATTTGCGGTATTATATATATTTTTTTAATGACGCTTTGAAATTCGAATTAGCAGTTTGTGTGGATAAGTTCTTACATATTTTTTTTTCAATTACTAGTTTAGGCATCGTTTTTTGTTTTTGAGGTACGAAACGCTAGAAAGGAGTTTCCACGTTTAGTATTGTGGAAAATTTCACGCCCCTTTTTAATTACCGAACTTCCGGTTCCGTGTGCCAACCCTGGCAAAGGGGTCCTATTGTAGGGTCGTACATTATTACGTTCGACCCTAGAATACACGCAGTGTAGCGTATAGGTGCGGCTGACTTCTTTTTAAAAACAATAGACAAAAGTAGGTATCTGTTTTCCGTATATATGCAAAACATTTTTGATGCTAGGGAAGCTTAACAAAATAACAGTTTCATGCATTGACAGGATGTCAAATGAGTTACTTTTAAAACGGAATTTTGTATGAAAATACTTGCTTGTGACGTCACATTTCAGAGCACTCTTTTTATGTTTCATCTATTAAAAAATTGTAATAACTAGTAAATGATTAAAAGAAATACATTTTCCGAATCATTTTGTAATTTTTGTTTTAATCGAGCATCTCAAATAATTGATAGTGTCAAATACCGTATAAAAATTATAGCCAGGTGAAGAAAACACTTATATTTTAGGGCTTCGTACCCAAAGGATAATAGACCCTATTACTAAGACTCTACTGTCAGCCTGTCTGTATGTCACTCACCAGGCTGTACCTCATAGAGTTTTTATTCTGTCACGTCTGTAGTACGTGATTATATTGCCGTTTTTTGTTAGATATTAATTACGGCAACAGGTAGACGCTTGAAATATTCACAGATATTTAGTTGTTTACTTACTTAAAAAAAAAAAATTATATTAAAATATAATAAATACTTAAAGAGGTTCCCGTACAACAATTGTCATTTTTTGACGTTTTTCGTTCGCTATCAATAACGGCAGCAGTTGAACGCCTTGAAATATTCAAATTTTGTATAGATAATGGATAATGCACTTAATCGGTTTTTTTAATTCTGTAACTTCCTAAAATTTATTTTTGCTTGTGGTATAAATAAATAAATTTAGAAAGTTACTGATAGAGAACGGTTGGACCGATTTGGCTGATTATTGGTTTTTTATATTTGTGGTGAGAAAATAAGGAAAAATTACGAAAACTTTGGCGGTACCTGCGAAGTTTTCCGAGACAGCTAGTTAGATACATACAATAACCAAAAACCATTTTAAAAGTCCGTGTGCCAACCCTAGAGCTTCATACATACCTATCTATGCAAAGGGTTGAACACCCACACATACTAGCCATAGTACACCTATTGTGTGTAATGAGTAGAATGAAAAATGGCCCGGGGTCTGATAGTGCCGGCGAGGGAATTTATTAAAAACAGTACAGCCGTAGTGTTCAGGATGATACCTATTGAGAGGATTTTTATAATAATTACACTTGTAATTACTACCCACCAGTTCTGCCCTTATATCACTTAACTTTCCACTCTAGCGGATTTAAGCATTTAGACAGCTCGAAAGAGTCCCAATAAGAATGTATATAACTAGGTATATGAGATACCTACCTACTGGGAAAAAAGTCTCATAAGTAACAGTGTGACGTAAGATGGTGTGACATACCGGGAACCAAAGGGCTTAATCAGACCACTAGGATACCCCGTCATAATATGGTAAGCAGGTAAGGAAAAAATAAAACTAACAATTAAATGTTAGTTTTTTACGAAGTTTTTATGAAAGCGTACAAAATCCATTGAAAATCTCAATGGATTTTGTACCAAGTTTTCCTTTTACAAGTATGTCGCCTATTACAACTTCTAATGTCTAGTTTGCTGTGATAGTAAAAAAATTGTTCAAGACCAATCCAACGCTACTTCACACTACGATGTAGGCGATAAAAAAATTGCATCCCTAATTTAAGTGTGTAAAAAAAATTTTTTTTCTTAGATTTTCTTTTCTTCTACCAAATATGCCTCAATCGAAAAAATCTAAAAAATTTTTACTTACACCTAGAACAAAGTTGTTTGAAATCAACCTATACAATTTTTGGTGGGGCGATCGGCTCACCATAAGGCTGCGTTTCCACCAGAGATGTGCGGGGATGCGTAGCGAGGGATGTGTTTGTTAAGGAATCGCTTCATTTACCTCGCCTCGGTCAGCACAGCTCTGGTGGAAACAGCTCAGCCTAGCTTAGATTTTTTACAAAACAAGTGAGGGATGTGTGCGAGGGATGTGTTGCGAGGGATGTGAACGAGGAATGTGTGGGAGGGATGTGTTGCGAGGAATCTGTGTGGAGAAGGATGTGTTGCGAAGTTTGCGCATACTACTACCCCCGTCGACACATTTCACAGCTTCGCAACGCATCCTCGCACCACACATTAATGCGCATTTTCACAGCTACGCTACACATCCTCGTAGACACATTTTCATCGCACAGCTTTGGTGGAAACCCCCATACATTTACACAGCACAGCTAGAAATCCTCGCACGACACATTTCCATCGCACATCTCTGGTGGAAACGCAGCCTTACAATGGTTTAATTGTTCTTTTCAAGGTGATAACACAACTGATTCAGTATATTATATATGGTTCCTTATAAAGCCACATACATTTCACTGTGTATGTGTGTAATAAGTGGTTACAGCTCAAGCTAGCTGTGTGTAGACACGTGGATAAATGAGTGCTCTCCTCATTCCTCTAATGAAAATACCAATGGGGCTTTAGTTTCGGGGGAAAGAGCCCTTAGGTACTTTGTAAGGTATTTTAAGTACAGTCGAAAAGTTTGCGCGATATTTAGATCATTTATAGATAGCTATGTACCTACCTACTTCTTCATGCCTGACATGTTTTTTCCCCGGTTGTTTTGTTTTTATTTTTAATTTTTCGTTTTGTTGACTTTCGTGTATTTTGTTTGTTACAGTCTGTTAGCATTTAGGATATACTTCGGGCTCTAGAGTAGGCTTCGGTTTTCGCCGAAAGCACACGAGTGTACTTAATACTACTTCCTGCTCTGTATTAGTTTATTTCCGTCATGTTAGTTCCGATTTCGAAATTAAGTGTCATACCTTTTGTGTTTACCTTTACTGAATAAAACTTTTATTTATTTATTTATTTTTATTTATATTGTTTCCGATAAGTTATATTACACGAATATATCCGATTCTATCCGATAGTAGCCGAGGTATATTCTAAAAGCTAACAGATAAGAAAGATAAAAATATTCTTTATTGTTCGACGCGAGGAGAAACACAAACATAAAATATTTACAAGGTAACAGACTGACGTACTGTATTATATTGTATTTCTGTGACAATTTTAATAAAGTCTTCTTTCTTTCTACTTATTCTTTTACATCTATCTAATCTCTTTAAACGAGCAATTCTTATATATATATTTATATATAATCAGAATCTTGGAAACGGCTCCAACGAATTTCACGAAATTTTGTAGGCAGATGCTTTCGGGGGCGTTTAATTGATCTAACTAGGTTACATTTTTAGAAAACGTTGTTTTATCCGTGTTTTGAGGCAATTGAAATTTGCTATAATAATATACAAAGGTAAATTTCGCGTCCACCTGCAGGGTTGGGATAGTTCTGAAGGGAAGACGGGCGACCCGTTTCAGGCCGATTTCAAGAGACCCGGTCGAGTCATGATGTTTTTTTTTTCCAAGTTCTTTTTTTGTTGAAAAAGGATTATTTTAATTTTATATTACAAAAAAAAGTACCGAGCAAAGCTCGGTCACCCACCCTAATGGTGGAATATCCACCTACCGCGGATAATGAGTCAAACTCTGCAAAACGATGTTGAATCATATTATAATCTGAAACTAATCTAAAAGTTCCCGAAAAGATATCCGAACAACCCTTTTTTTGCTGCAACCATTTCGTGCGCCTTTTCATGTGTATAATTATAGGCACATCCTACTATTTTGTGTGTTCGCTACAATAATTATACGGGGTGATGCAAAAAGGTCCGGTAGAAATGACTTGGGTTATTCGAATTTTCTTACATATAGAAAAATGCTTCGTCTAAAAAGCCTCGCTAAAAATCGAGAACGGCTAGGCAGATTCATCGTCAACCCATTATGTCCCCACCGAGGGGCAAGGGTCTCTTCCCTGAGGAAGGTATAGGCCATACTCCACCACGGGGGCCAAGATTGATTGTGCAATATATTTTTTTTATTTGTGGAAGTCTAGGGGAAGCTTTAACTGGTGAAAACAAAAAAAAAGTTACATAATATGTGAAATATTAAATACTAGACGAAAACCCGGCTTCGCTCGGGTAAAATGTAGACGCAAAATAATATTCCACTTATGTTTTTTTATATGGTGACGCGTCTGTATTTATCAACCACCAGTAGATATAAATATCTTAATACATTCAGATACATAAGCTCACACCTGTATCCCAGAGGGGTAGGCAGAGACCACGGACTGTCACCTGCCACTATCCTGACAAATCACTTTCGCTTCATCGACATCCATTAGTCGTTGCATGTACCCACATCGGTTTCGGGTACTTTTCATCTTGCCCTTTGCTAATACATCCCCTATTTGGTCGAAGTATGTCCAACTGGGGCGTCCCTTACCGGCCCTTCCACTCACATTCGCCCGATATATTTGCTTTGTCAGTCTTTCTTCGTTCATCCTCTCCACATCTCCAAACCAACGCAACATTCCTTTTTTCAATTCTAGTCACTCACTACATCCTCGGTCTCTGATCACACTATTGCGTATTCTGTCATTCAAAGTAACACCACACATATTTCTTAAGGATCTCATTTGTACTGTACTAATCCTACTTTCATGATTCTTCTGATATCTGCCATACCCAAATCTCGCTACCATGCTTACATCAATATTGGAACCAGCACACTATTACGGATAGCCAATCTTGCTCTTTTGGACATGTTCTGGCTACACACGAAGGAATGCAAGGCGAAAATCGGATACTTATCATAACTTTGTCATGGGTACCTCATCACAAATTACTAAATGAGCTTCCTTCATAAACTTAACAGCATTGAATTTAGTTAACAGCTAGTGAATCTAATGACGTATGAGACGTAGAATCCACTTGGCTAATCAACTAAAAACAGCTCCCTCTCTTTGGCTTTACAGCTTTTAGTTTTGTATTGACCACATGTTTTTCTTCATCATTTTAATTTTTGGTATTTTTCTTATCTAGTGGCTTTTTCATTTCAATAAGTTTATTGGTACCTAACTAAGCAAAACAATAAAGATCAATTTATGACTTTGATTTCCTTTTTAAATTATTTTTCAGACCCTTCCAAAACTCAATGTCAAATTATTGTCTTCCCTCCCGCCCTCAGAAGAAGGACCTTCTTCTGAGCTCCCGCCAATGAAAAACACCACAGATTACTTACTACACCTTCTCAGTTGGCACTGATTATAATAACCTTTTTGGATGCCACGGTATTCCACACACCATGAAGTTAACAAATTAGATCAAAGGGCCGGTTTAGATTATCTTAGTGTTTAGGAGAGTGCTTTACTTTACACTCTGTTGCAACATTATGCTGAATCGGGCCCATTTTGGGGGCTCAACCTTTAACGACCTCTGTGGCGTAGTGGTTAGCGCATCTGACTACCATGCGAGAGGTCCCGGGTTCGAATCCCGGCTGGGGACAAAAAAAAAATCCCAGGTCTTGGATGTTTACATGTTTGTGACGTCGTTGTTTCTGGTTCCCACGACACAGGGTATCCTAGTGTGGGGCCAGAAGCAATGTATGTGCCTGTATGTAAATGTAAATATGTAAATGTAAATTATTATTTTCATGTTGTACAGTTTATTTTTTTTACGCTTTTTATGCTTTCTGTGCAATTTTTTTATTATTGTACGCATTCTGTGTGTGTGTGTTTTTTTGTTTTGTTTTGAGTATCAAATAAATAAATTTTCTTTCTTTCTTTCTTTCTTTCTTTCTTTCTTTCTTTCTTTCTTTCTTTCTTTCTTTCTTTCTTTCTTTCTTTCTTTCTTTCTTTCTTTCTTTCTTTCTTTCTTTCTTTCTTTCTTAAGGAGAGTGCTTTTGTAGAAACGTGTAAGCGCCCCTTGTACGTTTTACGGTATAGTACGGTTCTAGTTGCCTTTCAATTAGAATCAAAATAGAATTGGTTTCTATGGTTCTATCCAGTAACACCTGAGCGCGTTACTATCCTCGTTACTTATCTGTGTATAAACTAAAAATTTAGTGAGAACTTTAGGAGAGTGCGCAAGTGACCCGTGACGGGTGCGTGTTGTTTTCAATAACTCGAATTATCAACCTTACTTATGTGTTCCATTAAAACTCATAGTATTTTGAGTAGGATAGCGCATATTTCGCGACGTCGACGAAGTGACACTCTACTGGAAGAAATATAAACGTTCACTCGAACGTCTAGTAATGTACTAATGCACTTGCCTCTCTAATTGTATTATAGCACTCTCCTAAACACTAAAATAATGTAAACCGGCCATAACAGTTCACAATGAAAACTTGTGACACTAACACAACAATGATGACATTGACATGTCTACTTAGCAACGCCATTGTTGAATTTAATAATTTTTATATTGATGCTGCTCGATAATACGAATTTTCCGCCCACATGTTGTCGACTCAGATCAACTATTTTTTTACGCTCTTTCATTTGGTGTGCATATCGTTCGAGTCTACCGTAGACCCGAACGAAATTATTAATATAGATTATTTCGGAGAATTGATGGCCACCGTTGGGATGAAACATTTTTGACCTGGCGACAGCGCCGGCGGATCGGACGAACGCAGCGTGAGCAAAACCCCACCACATGGTCTGACGACAAGGTTACCAACACCGAATTCGCAAAAAAAAAATGATCTGTTTCCTTAAGACCTACCTATCATACGACCCGAGGGTGAATCTAAAATCATAGTACCTACTACTAATCGATGCACAGCATCTTTTGCAAATATGGCACAGATGTCATTTTTTTTTGCCAATCCACACAGTTGCGAGACATTTAAAACTTAAGAAGAAGAAAAACATTTAATAAACCAACAAGAAACATCACAGAAACAAAATAAACGAGTCCGGACCCGTGCTTCACCAAAGTTCTCCAACTGGGTGAAGCATGGGGACTTCTAAGGTGCCGTGCTCCAACTGATGATGATATTGTCCCTTAGTACAGTCAAGTAAATAGCAGCATTAAGCAGTTGGTCTGGCTGCCGTCGTTAGATGTCGGTCGTGAAGCCAAGTCAGAGCAGAGGCCTTAGAGCGGCTTGAAAACATCTGACAGTAAGACCAGCCACTAGTCTTGCAAGCCTCCACCAATTCGGACTTGGCCTCCGTGGTAGAGTATGGCCTAACCTTATTCAAGGAAGAAACTCGTGCCTCTCGGTGGGGACATAATGGGTTGATGGTGAATTCTACCGGATATTTCTGCAACACTCTGTATGACCCAAGAAGACTGCACCTAAAACCACGACCAGTGCCTCTGACCTCCGCGCTCCAGTACTTTTATTACGCAGTGCAACGCAGCCGGCGGTTCAGCGGGCTGGCGTCGATGTAGCGTGCCCAGATCGCACGATAACGACATATTATAAATTGGCCTGTCTGTCTGTCTGTCACGGGACACGCGATGCAAAAAAATTTGTTAAAACGCGACGTTTGTAAGGGGTAGGTAAATGGGCGTGGATGTGGTAAACAAAGGTAAGGTAAGTAGCTCCAAGACCCACCAAAGTAAAGGTTTTAGCCTCTTAGTTATGAGAGCGAAATTAATTCATTTTACTGTAAATAAATGTCGTTATGTGTGAGTGGTTGACCAAAACGGGACCTCAAGGGAAAATAATTGATTTCGAGAAAATCGCGTTTGAAGTTTCGTGTTTCAATAGGTTTCGACTCGTGCTCGGCTCACAAAAAAAATCATAAAAAAAATACTACGGCACCTAAAAATATTCTGGTTAGACCAAAACAAAGCTAAAATACTACTGATTAAAAAAATAAAATAAAAAAAATAACGGTTTCGAATCCCTCCAGGTCCCTTTTTGGTCAACCACTCACATATTTACTAAAATGCTTAAGGGGATCATGGAGTCAAACTAAAACAAAAAACGAAGAAAAACCAAAGCCAAACCAGGCCGTTTTCGATATGGCGGCAGAAATAAAATTTTATCCTCTGTTTTTCTACGTAGGTATAATATTTTTTTTTAGTTAAAATGCATTGAAGCGGTTGTATAACTCATAATTTAAACCAATAATGCTGTTTTTTTCACACTGTCTAGCCTGTCTGGTTCTGTTATGTGAAAGAACTGTGGTGGCCAGTATCAAGCCACGGCGTTTGACACATTTTATTTGACAGATATCAGATATTGACAGATTCTGTCAAATACAGTGGCTAACTGTCAACACAGAACACACCTAAAGCCTCGTATTCATGGTTAAACATTTGTTGAACAACTTACACGAGTCTGCTCCCACCCGGCAAAAATAATATCATTCAAATATGGGCTTTAAATATTGCTCTTTAGATATATTTTACATAGGCATCATAAATTAGCAGACAGCTCGCTGTCAGCTGTCAGCTAATTTATGATGCCAATGTAAAATATGTATATCTAAAAGGTACCTTTGCTGGTCATATGAGTACCTTTGTGCTCATATGACCTTTACTCTGAAGCTGTGTTTTCACCTCCGCCTCCAATCTTCCTACATCGGGGACCTGCCCGAGGTAGCCTCCTAGGATTTTTAATTACCTACGTGTCCAATGAGGCAAAAAACACAGTCGAATGCGCTGCTGACTCTGTAGCGTCAGGCGATATTTTTTTACACCCCCTGCAATACGTATTTACCTATAGTTAAGTATCTCTACTATTTCATGATTTAATGACTCATGATGCATGCTTGAAACACCTTAAGGCTCAGTCGAAACCACATCAACATTTACATTCGTGCACTCTACCGGTCTAAGTTAGAAAAAAATCCTCTAAAACACTCATCAGAGGCAGTTTGATTAATTTGTGTTTACCTACGTATTTATTCCCTCCACCACAGCCTATTAAACTACCTTCGATTAAGTGTACCGTCGAGGCAAAGACCCTTGGAGGTGAAAACCCTTCGAGGTGCAGATCTTTCCAGGTAATGATCCACTGACAAAACGTACCATCTAGGAAGGGACATGGAGGTATCAAGCATCCAGCTATCGCCATTCGAAGTTAAGTACAAGACCCCCTCGGAGGAGTATTTTAAGGAGACTTGTTTTTAAAAATAAGATGTTTTAAGCGAGTTTGCAGCAGAAATAATAAAGGTTGACATGAGATCAGTTTCATAAAACTATACGTAGGTATGTCGTGTAATGGCCATGCATGCTACATTTTTGAACATGAACAGAAATCTCAAAACCATTTCGGGAATTATGCTTTCAGTACAATTTCTGCCTATCAGATTTGTAGGTAAATAAGTATTTTTACATTTTTAAGATATTCAATAAAAAGCCCTGACCTTAAAACTTTTCTATGACATCAGCATACACTGTAAGAGTACCTACAAGTATGTATAATCCTTTGCCTTACTTACAAAAAAATAATAATTACAAATAACATTTGTTTTTTTTGGCACCTATGCAGGCAAAGACTAGGTATCTCTTTAATCATGCTCTGGTGACGGCACAAACACCAACACTTTAGAGAAATATAAAAAATAAACATCTATAGGTACCTATAAATAAAATTCAAAGTCCTGACTGATTGATTCATTCACTCATCAACGCCCAGCCCAAGCCGTTGGACCTAGGAAGCTGAAATTTTACACAGAGGGTCTATATATAATGTAGGCAAGGAATAAGACGGGATTTTTTAAATTCAACCCCGAAGGGGACGAAAACGGTTGCCAAAATTTGTATGGGAGGTATAAAAACTTTTGTCTATTTTTCTTGAAACTTAAAATAAATACTCTTCAACACAATTGATTTAACACGTGTTTCGCCGTTTTTCTAAATTTTACCCCTAAGGGAGTGAACGGGGTTGCAAAATTTTGAACTAGAGTCCACGCGGACGGTGTCGCGGGCGAAAGCTAGTAATAAATAAAACTCGAAATACCGAAATTGGTTTCTTAATAGGTATGGTGAATATTTTCAAAATAAATTATAAAAAATAAATATGAAAAATAATTACCATGGCCAATAATTAGTTTACTTCACAATTCGAGGTATAATTGCAACGTCGATCAACCCACATACTAATAAATAACAAGTAAGACTCGGCAACGAAATCTAGGTAGGAACTACCTACACCAAATTTTCATAATAAACTTTGCTAGTGACTTTAACAGCACGGGCGTGTTCCATTAATATTTTTTCTTGAAATAACGTAGCGTAATGTAACTAAGTACCTAAGTAAAATATTTACGACGATACAGTACAATAGGGGAAAGGTTTATAAAATGATCCCTCTAAGATATGCTTACTGGATCCAAAAAGTTATATTAAACATTAAGTTAGCTTTGGATAGAGAATTATGTGCTATTGTTTTTTTATGAAGGGTCAAACCAAATGTCAAATGTTAGTATACCTATTATTTTGTAATTACCTACCTATGTGTGTAGGTATGGCCCATACCTTCTTCAGGGAAGAGACCCGTGCCCCTCGTTGGGGACATAAAATGGGTTGACGATGATTTGTGTGTATATTGATATACCTAATAAAGTACCTAAGTACCTACTTCAATTATTTTTATTCAATTTCAAACCCAGAGATTCCGAAGCCCTAGATGCGGGCGGGCGAGCCCCGGAGGCTGTTTGTTTTCCACTTTAGAGAATATTCTGGATCAAAACAACAGGAGAACAAAGGATTGGGTTTGTGGGAGAGGTATAATATCCATACCTCTACTAACCTATCATACTTTATTAACTTTATTTCGGATAAACTCGCTTGATTTTTTTCCGAATAATCCGACCAGGTGGTCATTGACAGAGCTTAATAATAATAGTACTTACGAAAGTTGCAAAATTTCATTTCGAAATTTCATAAGCTTACCTACGGGCTTACAATCCACAAATACTCTGTAGGTACTTTGTTGACAAGTGGCCCCTGTTTCTACAGCGTGCTGCAAACCCGGTGAAACTTGGCTTATTGAAATCAAAATATTTTGTTTAAAATTATACAAAAACATTCACGTCACAAATTAAACTAGATGCCCATTTCAAAATCTAGATAATGAAAAAAAAAATGGACAACGAAATTCCTATTTAACAGAGTAACATTGTATTCTGTATAGGTATTAATTTTATTCTTTACTAGCTTTCGCCCGCGACTCCGTCCGCGTGGACTTTAGTTCAAAATTTTGCGACCCCGTACACTCCTTAAGGGTAAGGGACTTCACACACGACGGCTATAATATACATTACATCCCGGGATGTATAGCTTTACATTATATTAAAGTATTACACACGCAACAGGTACCTAACGTAATGTATATTTCGCTTCATTTCGTTGACATACGTCTCGACCGACACACGTTCCGGCTGCTAAGGCGTTATACAGGGTGTTATTTGGATCTGTTGACTTACTTACTACTAGATTTAATAGATAGCTAGTTCATCAGAAGATGATTGAGATTTTGATGCGCGTATGCGTTGGCACATGTGCCAAAAATAGAACGATGTGCATTGAACATCATACAAAGTAAGGAAAATTCCGAAGAGTTTAAATTATATGCGGAATTATCAGACATCGCCACCTAGTGGAGAGGCATGATATTATAAAAAAATTGATGACCACTGTGTTGCTAGACTTTTTTTTGTTTTCTTGAGGTAGATGGATTTTTGTTACTATCCTTCATGTTAAAGGCAACTTTAATGTTATATTCCATCACTATATAATTTGTAACTTCCTATGTTATATCTATAAAATCATAGGACATCAATCGACAGAATCGAAGAATTGCTCGCAACTCTGGCCGCCTGAGTGATCTTAAACGATCACGAAGGTTAAGCAACATAGGGTGCGTTCAGTGCGCGGATGGGTGGCCGTTTATGATTAACGCTAATGGCATTTTTCCGAGCGGTTCCATGCTTCGCAAGGCATGTTAAGCAGTTGGTGCTGGCTGCCGTCTATAGATGGCAGTCGTTAAGCCAAGTCAGAGGCCATAGAGTAAGACCAGCCACTACTCTTACAAGCCTCCACCAATCCGGACTTGGCCCCCCGTGGCGGAGTATGGCCTATACCTTCCTCAGGCTTACGAAACGTAGCTTACGGCCGATTTCTGAATTGAGAATTTCGCTAAGTAACTAATACTTAACTCTAGTGTTGTCTCGTCAAATTTCTCAGAAAAGAGCGTGACAGAACGTTATTTAAATATTTACTTAAGTGAAATTCTCAATTCGGAAACCGGCCTTTAGCGAGACTATTTAGTGATTACAGATAGGACTACAAGTGATGTGGAGCAAATAATTTTTTTGAGACAGGACTCTGAATACCTATATATGTCGTTTAGCGACATAAGACTCCTAGTGGAGTTTTTGAATCACCAAGAAACTTTTTGAACACCCTGTTCGAAGAAAGATGTATCGTAAAATACGAAAAGGTATTGAGAGTAAATATACATCTTCGTATCGCTCAGTACCTTTAAGGTACGAAGATGTAAAGATGTATATTATAGCTGCCGTGTGTGGTCTCCTGACGATTTCTATGGAAAGATGTATTGAGATACATCGTGCTATAATATACATCTTTACCTTATAGCTGTCGTGTGTGGAGTCCCTTAATTAGAAAAACTGCGAAACACGTGTTCAATCAATAATTGATTGATTGATTCACAATTATTGTGTTGAAGAGTATTTATTTTAAGTTTAAAGAAAATTAGACAACATTCTTTATACCTCCCGTACAAATTTTGGCAATCCTTTTCGCCCCCTTAGGGGTTGAATTTCGAAACATCCGGTCTTATTCAGCATTAAATTTCAGCTTCCTAGGTCCAACGGCTTGGGCTGGGCGTTGATGAGTGTGTCAGTCAGGACTTTGAACTAGCCTCCATTACAGACATCTATGTTACACACTTCACTTTGTGTGGCTTGGACCCTTTTTGCAAAACTACGTCCATTTATGGACTACGTAGGTAGGTAACTCTCATGTATGTACAGTCGACAGCACATCATGGTATACACCCATGCACTCTACTCCGTTGCGTTACGGGCGACTTTGCAACTAAAATGTGAAGATTGACGTGCTGTCGACTGTACTAGAGATAACATTTCAAACCAACTTTTGTACCTATCGCCAAGATGAAGCATGACAGAAACTACCTCTATTGGATTCAACCTTTTTTTTTCAAATTCAAAGTTTGCAAGCAGTATTGCAAAACTGTTTTTTTATTCTTAAGACATTGTACCTACCGCAGAGCTCTGTGATGCATCATCACGATTTTATGAAATTTTATGTGTAGGTACCTACCTACTTATGTACCTAGGTAGGTATACCTATTTGGTAGGTCTAAGATAGGTTATCTAAGTACATTATTATTATTTTGCTTACCCCTAAGTGATAAGTAGGTATAACCAATTTGGCAAAACAACGTTTGCTGGGTCAGCTAGTAAAGACTATAGGTAGGTATAAATGGGGTGCATCTTTTGCGATAGGTAGGTAGGTACCCTAGGTTGTTGGGGTAGGTACCTACCTAATAATTTTTTTGGCGATTTCAGAAATTGGTCTCATAACAGAAGTTGTTCGGATTCATGATAAAAATAGTGGAATAACCGTCTCAATTTTCACCGAACTTTTCTTTAATACGCTATAATTCCTATCAACAGCCATATAGGTAGGTATTTCGTCAAAGTTTCCCGTCACTCACTCCATCCATATTTCAACAAAAAGAACATGGCCGCCAAAACAAACAAAAGGAAAGCGCGGGAAAACCGAGCAGAAAAACGTTCGGAAACCCGCCGATAGCTCCACGTAACGTTACGACGCGAAAAATATAAAAACAATAACCGGCCAGGCTCGACGATATGCAAAAATGTAGCGAAAATAAAACGGGAATAAATAAAATAATAAAAAATATAAATCCAGTCGTTTTTTTTTGTTTCCCGCCAGTCGGATGGGCTCTTGATGTAAAAAAAGCGCCCGCTTCTAGACAGCCTGTCACTGGGCGACGGAGAATGCTGTAAGTGCGTTTCCTGAAAAGGGGCTTGGGTGATGGGAATGGGAAGTTAATACGTTATTTTAGTGGGTTATTCACCAACTGGACACACATGACTGGACACACCTGTGTCGAGTTGGTTAAACTCAAATTAGTATCATTTATTCTTTCGTCATCTGGACACACCAAGATTTTTACGCGTGTCCAGGTCCAGATGATAAAACGTATGTGTCCAGATGACGAAAGAATAAATGATACTAATTTGAGTTTAACCAACTAGACACAGGTGTGTCCAGTCATGTGTTTCCAGTTGGTGAATAACCTATTTTAGTTTTGATAGGTTGTTGCATATGAGGTTTACCCGTTTCATTACTGCTTCTGAGGTTTGCTGGAGGAAGTCTCTTACACAGATAAGATAAATATGCACCAAGACGGTGCATATTTATTTTTACCATTACGTTAGTGACACAAATATTGTTTATTATTTTATTATTACTAAAATTATAATAACCCAATTTATTAAATTTTATACTTTTCCTCGCGAAGTTCTTTATTCACCGTTAGCAAGTTGTATTGTATCTGCTGATTGTCCCTTTTATTAACTTCTTCTTGTGATAACAATATAAAATTCAAACCTCGATCCCAAACAATGCTCTAAAAGTATAAAAAAATATAATAAAGTGACTTATCCATGAAAATCGTGAAATAAAATAGTAACTAACAATATTTAGGCCGTATATTAATTACACATTCATCAACAACATAAATACTCAATAACATTTTTTATACATTTGACGGTATGTCTGCAGTACGCTGAAATTAAAAAGAAGCCTGGCAAGTCGAATGATAGGTATAACAACGAAACCTATAACTAAATACCTATTTAGCGGGATATCGCTCACTACGTTAATGCTTCCAGGAAAGCATAGTTTCGGTATAGTGGGTGACCACGGCCTAGGTCTTTATTATTATTAATTCTTCATTGCACCAATTAGATAGTGTACAAAAGGTGGACTTAATCCTAGTGGCATTTTCTACCAGTCAACCCGCAGGAGATACATGAGAGTCAAAAATAAATTGTTTCCGGGCAAAACTGCTATTTTATGAAACACAATGCGCGATATTTGTAAGTATCATTTTAATTGCTTACTGAGTAATGTCTGTAGAGTTAACCTACCTACATGTAGTTACCTACATGAAATGCCGATGTTAGTAATCCTAGATTTAAAAACAAATAGATTGCGATTTTAGTCTGGTTTCCGAAAAGCTTGAAATCGAAAATGCCCAACTTGTCCAGTTACGGCCCTATGCGAAAACTGCACGACATTTCAAAGTGGGCAAAGTATATTCGCGCTATAGCTACGTCGTACGTACCTACGGCGCGGTGCCCGGGACGTTGCTGGCTTAAGGCTCACGACACACCGAGCGTGAGGGTCGTACTCCATATTTGTGACACGTGAAACGTCTTTCAGTCTTGTCTATAAGAACCAAGGGAAAAGTCTACAAAACAGCCGTCAGACCCGCAATAACATATGGCTCGGAATGCTGGTAGAAAGCAGAAAGCAGAAAGAAGTCGACAAACTCCACGCCGTAGAAATGAGAATGCTCAGATGGTCTGCGGGAGTCACACTTCTAGACAAGGTGCCAAATCGCTACATAAGAGGAACTTTCAAAATTACACCTATTGAAGACAAATTAGCAGAAGCACGATTGCGATGGTATGGCCATCATGAGGAGACCAGCAGACCACACGACTAGAAAAGTCCTTGAGCTCGAGCCAGCGCCGAGAAAACGCGAGAGACCCCGGCTCACATGGACGAAGGTCGTGGAAAGCGAACTGAAAAAAATCCGGCATTGACCCAAGGACGACCCAGAATCGCCAGGCCTGGAGAAAAGCGGTTAGGAGAACCCCAACTAAACTGGGAAGAAGGCCGGTAGGAAAAGAAGAAACGTCTTTCAGTCTTGGGCCTAGATTCTGCTACAGCATTGTAGTACAATGAAAACTGCATGAACATAGCGATTTAGATACTTTAATTGCCGCTTCAAGTCCACGCGCGCTATTATACCTTTACCTTCTAGGCGTCAATGGTGTGAAAAAACACATCACGTTACCCGACCGCGTAGCTGTCAGCGTACTGCGACAGCGACAGCGTACGATAATGCACTAAATCTAGGATCTAGGCCCTGGTCATAGTCATAGGGGGTGACTTGTTAAAACCGCATCGAAAGTAATGTTTTTGCTTGTTATAGTAAAGAAATGTGCATAACACAGACTTCATCAAACTTGGTTCCACGTTTCATTTTAACATTATTTTTGTTATAAATAGCCTACAATCTACTGATTTAAAAAAAACTTGGAATAAAACCTCATGTAATATTATATTAAATACTTTTCTGAAACCGAATTAAAATTAGTTTAGCCAAACGCGAAATAATCGTGGACAAACAAACAGGTCCAACGGAGTACCTACCACCTTTTTTTAAGTCGGTCAAAAAAAAGACAAAGTCTACGAAACCGGAAGTTCCTCTTGCACCAAAAATGTCATCAACTGAGATATTATAGTGCCACCATATTATCTGTTCAGTTGATAGCGGCGCTAGTGGAGAATTTAGTACCTATTAACGTAACATTTAAGAAATTTACCTAGAAAAATGAGAAAATTTTAACCCGTCTTTCAATTTTAATGAAAATTATATCTATAGATCTTAGTAAGGGAATAAATAAAACAAAAAATGGGGAACACGATTTACAATTAATTAGTTACAATTTTGCCCACCTGAACATATAACTTGGTGTCGCTGTAACTAGTTATTTGTTTCTGGTGTTACATAGTTTAGCTATTCAAGAACTCTTTAAATATTTAAAAATTTTATTTCTTCTAATTTTTGCAAACGCAAAAGATAAATTATATTTGTGTTTTACGGAATACCGAGATGTCATAAATAACTTGGCATAATTAATTCGAAAATGTTAAGAGTAGGTACATTTTGGCGTGAAACTAACTTTACAATGTCGATTTAGTCATAAACTTATTCACGAAAATACAAGAAATTTGCGAATGTTATTAATACAAAACTATTGCAGCATTATATTCACAGACCTTATACCTTTCAAATTAATTATAATTATGTATGGTCAACATTTAGGGCAATGTTTTATCACCAAAAGATATAAAAGGTAAATTATAAAAAAATAAGTCTAGCTTCAAGCATGTAGGCAAGTGTGGTAGAAAAAAAAACCTAAATTTAGGATATTGTATAGAATCAGGCGCAAATCCATAATAGCATTAAAATGTGAAAATTATTTTGGCGGAATTTAGCAAAATTTTTCCATCAACTACCTACTTGCACTCTAAAAACGCTACACTTCCACATAATTCTAGCATTCCGTTACTCTTTAGTAACGTTGCGTGTTAGGTACGTCCAATACGATAAAAAAATCACAAAACTTCCTGTAAATAAACAATGAAAATGCATTTTTCTCTCTTTCCTAGTGTATACCAAGCTTTGAATCGTAGAGGAGCGCGGCCCACCGTCGCGTAAGACAAGGACGGAGAATAAGACGAAGGGTTGCTGCGGGGCCCAGTAAGAATCGGGTTTCCCGACCCAACTCTACCTACAGCGAAACACCGTTCTTCATGGATGCGCGCGCTCATAAAGTGCCGCATTTAAAACCGACGCCAGAGAGATAAGGAATTTATTCAAGTGCCTCTATTTTGGCCTCTAGAAGAGAATAAACCCTAGAAAATTGTGTATGAAAAAATGCGGGATTTTTCACAGAAATTAACTGTATAAAAATATCTCGGGAAACTCGAGTGGTTTTTGAGTTATAAGCGTTTGAATCGGAGGCCAGAGATAGAATTATTCTCTGCCTCTAATACGGTACTTTATGGGAACTTCGTAACAATAGCGGGGAGGGGGGAACGGCGCGCGCATGAAAACCGGAGTTTCGATGTAGGAGCGAGTTGAGATAATAAACCCGGTACTTTATGGGCGCGTAGCCTAGAGAGGATATGCCAAGATAACAGTAACTTTCGTACGCTGTATACGCGGCACTAGCCGATCGCGCCATGGTGTTCCTTGCCTCCGTTTGAACTTAAATAACTCCATTTTCGTTAAACATAGCGTTATAATTCTTTCACCATCAAAAAGCCCATTAAATTCTCTATCTTTTGATGTGAAAATCAATAAAATATATCGAGTATTTATGGCAAAAAACACGTGTTAAACACGAGTGAAAATTTCATAGTGCCATTTTAATGTTAGTAGATTCCGAGTTTTTTTTTCTTCGGCATCAGTCTTGGGCCCTAGATCGAGTTTCCTTAGACATTTTCGGTTTGAAATAGCCGAAGGTACGGCCTGTAACGGCTTTTTGAATTTGGAATAGCGTTCTAATTTTCGGGGCGCGGTAGTTAAGATAAAATATCACCTATTCTTTCCGTAGTTTGCATTAATAAGTAGGACGGATACCTACTTAAAATTGGGTACAGTCGACAGCACGTCAACCTTCACGTTTTAGTTGCAAAGTCGCCCGTAATGCAACGGAGTAGAGTGCATGGGTGTTTAGGATGATGTGCTATCGACTGTACAGTAGAAAGCATATCAACCTTTAGGTACCTACATTCTTACACTCTACTCACTCAGTTACGGGCGACTTTGCAACTACCTAACACTGTATTTTATTATGTAGGGTGGAGCCACCTAACAGTGCGCACTTTTTTTACTATTGCTTATAAAAAAAAACAAATTTAATAATCATCAGTGTATGTTTTATTATTTAATTATAACATTGGCCCCTTAGGAACTACCGATAGACTTAAAAATAATGGATTTATCAATGAAATATAAAATATGGGCTTAAAACTAAAACTCGTCCCGTGCGCACTCTTAGGGTGGGTGGTAGCAAAGAGTACGCAATTACAACGGTTCGTACAAGGTAAGAGTACGCGGTGCCAATGAGCGTTTTTCCTTATGTCAAATTTAGTTTTAAAAGGATTCCTAGGTGGCGCTGCCGTACCGTATTAATAAACGTCAAAGCAAAAAATAATACTATAGTTCTGTGGAATTTTTGATGGTTGGTTATCTAGAAGAAAAAATGCTGTTATCGTTTGGTGATAAGTGCGCTTTTGGATACTTTGGAGTCTTTGCTATGGATTGTGAGTTTGAATTTTTATTTTTATTACGAGAAACCTCGTCCGAATAGCAACCCTGGTTCCTTCTCTTGTTTAGTGATCTGTGGACTGACTTTGACATTGATTGCAAAGAATCACAAATTCGTATGAAGAAACGAATGGCACCATCTAGTGTATCTCAAGGAACTAAGAAAAAAAAAGAAAGGATAAACGCCCATTCCATACATTCCATACACGCGCGCGCTTTTGTAACGCGCGTTCTAAGAACTATGAGGTCTGATTGAAGTGTACACATGCAAACGCGCAGTAAGCGCGCTGAAAGCGCGCGTTTGCATGTGTATGATTTATCATTGCATGCATGCATCATGATATGCATTTATCTATACTTGACTTTTTTTCCAAATTTTAAACGACACTAAATCAAAAACCTTTAGCGGTAGAAAACTCGAAACAGTCTACATATTTAGTGCTAGCTAGTACTAAGGAGAATCGGTAAGTATTTTAGGACCATGATTGTTTCGATTTAAAAAGGATGGTTTCATGCAACAAGAATCATCAGTGTATCAGTGTAGATTCAAAGTAGTGTGACGTGATGTAAAAACATTCCCACGTACAATTTATTTTATTCTATTATTATAATAACCTACCTATCTGTTTGAGTTTATTATCTTTTATATTGTTTATTAATATCTTTGTGATTTTATTTCATAACATTTTGAACTGTTTAAGGTATGCGCCGAAAAAATTACCCGATCTGAGCAAATTGGGAAAATGTAATCATAAAAAGAAAATTCTAAAATGCAATGATCTAACCCCGCAAGATGTTAGAAAGTTTCATTCTGCTTTTTACGCAAAGAAAGAAAAAAAGCATCAAGACAATTTCATTTTAAAATATTTGAAAACAAAAGTTCCAGCTCGCCGCAGACATAAGGTTCGACAGCGACATGAATCCCAAACATTTACTGCAATGTACGTCAAAACATTTACCAAGCCTTACAAATTATTGCGGGTGTGTCAAGCTATATTTTTGATGATTCTTAATATAGGCGTACATAGACTTAGAAGGATTTCAAAAACTTTTTTGACTACTGGACTTCTAGCAGAAGATCGACGTGGCGGCGATAGAGCGTCGATGAAAAATTTGGCCAAGAAGCGGAGTGTTATGCAGTTCATAGAAACGTTCAAATGCATCGAGTCACACTATTGCCGCTCCGCCACAGCTGAGAGAAAATATGTATCATCTGACCTAAATATTAAAAAAATGTGGAGAATGTACCAAGAACAACAAAATGATACGTCTCTGATAGTTAAGGAATGCTTTTTCCGGAACATTTTTAACAGAAATTATAACATTGGTTTTAATACTCCGCGTGTTGACGTGTGCAGTAAATGTACTGAAATATCAGAGAAAATAAAGAGGGCAAAAAAACAAAATAACCAGACAGCAACAATCACCCTTATGACTGAACTTCGAATCCACAAATTAAAATCAAAATGTTTTTATGATTATTTACGAGAGCAAAAGGAATTTATGCTGACACTGTCATTCGATTGCCAGAAGAATCAAGTACTCCCTAAAGTCCCAGATCAGATAGCTTACTACAGCAGACAATTATATATGTATAATTTTACCATAGTCGTTGGTTCAAGCACCAACCAAATTTCTAAGGAGAATGTATTTTGTTACGCATGGACAGAGAACACTCATGCCAAATCCGCAAATGAGATAGCTTCGGCGGTATTCCATCAGCTCACAACTCAAGTAGATTTGACAAACATAAAGAATGTTAGATTAATGGCTGATGGTTGCGGCTCCCAAAATAAAAATTCAATTCTAATTTCAATGTGTGCCTATTGGTTAACGATGTGTGCCCCTCAATCAGTGAAAACAATTGAATTAATTTTCCCAGTTCCCGGCCATTCTTTCATGCCCGCTGATAGGGTTTTTGGGCATATCGAAAAAGTAATAAAAAAGAAAGAGGTGATGGTGCAACCATCGGAATATTTAGATATTTACAAAGAACATGGAAAGGTCATCAAACTTGGATATGATTGTCCCGTCAAAGACTGGAAATCTTATGCCAAAAATACAACGAAGCTCCCAGGACAATATCATTTTAAATTTTCCGATTGCAAAAGATATTATCTCAAAAGAGTCAAGAATAGTTCTGAACGCTTTGTGATTCGAGGTGAAGTCAATTACAAAGTTGACACGGGCGCGTCGAAAAGTATTATGAAACCGCGTGTCAAGTCAATGAACGATTTTGGTGTTGGAGACATTGAGCCAAATACTGTTAAAATTGGCAAGCCCAAACTCGACGACGTCAATGTATTACTGAACAAGCACTTTGGACAAGATTAGTGTGAAGAACACGGCGATGACTTGCTGTCTTACTATAAAAATGTTTTAGAGAATAATTATGAAGGGGGTAGAGAACCAGAAAATGAACCATGCGAATATCTAGAAGATGTAGGGATATCCATTTAATTTTGTTTCAATTATTTTGTCTGATTAATAAAGAAACTACCGATTTAAATTTTGTTTTATTTTTAATATCGCATAACCCCTCAGAGATACCTACCTAGGATTTTATGTTCTTGGTGCAGTCTAGCATAACAGAACCTATGGATAGTATCGCGCAAATCCGCCTCTGTCCACACGTATAAAATTCAAAACCGCCTCTGTCCATGAGTGAAATGCATAACAGCCTCTATCCATTTTTTATTAATTATTTCTTGTTTTTCTGGCTTCTATTATAATACCGTTTTAAAAATGAGTTAAAAAATGATACACTGTTTACAAAATCAAAGAAAATTATGTTACTGAATGACATTGGATGACAATAGGCAGGTTTTTTTTCTCTATCCTAAAAAGTCAAAAGGTGGACAGTGGCGGATATGCATTTAGACCCCTCATTTAGGTACTTAGTGTAAATTCTCAATTCAAAAATCGGCCCTAATAAGCCCATTGATAATCTCTCTGAAAGCGAGACGGAGCCTTACATGCAATGTACCTAGGTACAGTCGACAGCACGTCAATCTTCACATTTTAGTTGCAAAGTCGCCCGTAATGCAACGGAGCAGAGTAGGTGGGTGTATACCATGATGTGCTGTCGACTGTACCTATGTAGAGTGAATTATTAGCTAATTATAAAATTATCATGTCACATTGTTAGTGGGCATACTCCTAAACGGCTTGACCGATTTTGATGTTTTATATTATATTCGGTAGGTTTGAAATTAGGTTGTTATACTTCATAGCTCTCAGTAATAAGGGTGGTCTTCTAAAATTTTTTAAATTATATTCCTTACAAATAATTTATACGGCGAAACAACGTTTGTCGGGTCAGCTAAAGACCGTTTTTTAATTCGATGCAAAAAAAACGCGGTGTTGCCGCTATAAAATAATAGGCTTACTCGGTAGATTTTTCTTACCGTGAATAGAAGACTCATATGACTAAAATCCTTATCACATCAAAAGACATTAAAATTTAATTACACAAGAGCAAAGTTTAAAAAACAAACACCTACGTAGCACACACAATTATTATTTTGACTTTAAAATAAAATGGGGTTTTCGGTTTTTCTGTACCTACTAGCAACACTCAGACATTGATAGCCTTTGGAGGATTCCGTTTTCAGCCATCATGGCGTAAAGTTCAATTTGGTGTAACAAATGTTTTCCGAACATCCGTTAGGGCTAAAGTTTCGTACAGGCCCTGTAAAAATAAATATATAATAAATAAAAACAGCCTTTGGATTGTATTGAGATGTCAACGTGACAGTTTTATTTGTTTGCATTGAATAAAGAAACAGACTTTAGTCTAATAAATAAAAATCTCATATAACGCAGTGTTTGTTATTGAACTCCTCCGAAACGACTTCACCATATTTTTGTATCTATTTAGGTGGTCTGACAATCGTAAGCTAAATTAATAATATGGCAAAACCACGTTCGCCAGATAAGCTATACCTACCTATGTAGATACCTAACTATAAGACCTAACCCATATACCCAACTCCAGTCTGCATACCAACCTATAGAACAGCTATACGTGGTTGATAGACAACAATCTATAGGCTACTCACAGTCGACAACGTGTGAACCTTTACAGTTCAGTTGCAAAATAGCCTTTAACGCAATGGAATAGAGTTCACCAGTGTATGGCGATGGGTTGTCGACTATACTGTGGCTACGCGCGTGCGTGTCGCCCGCGGCCCGTAGCGCGACCGCACGATCTTGATACACACCAAAAGATCGGATTATTTTATCCAAAAATTATGATTCTTTCTACTTTTCGACTGAGTATTTGAATTTAACTACTTACCATCATGTTTAGTTGCGAATATAATGAACTCGTGTACCTACACTGTGTAAAGCCATTCCACAAATTCTTAATGTTTTCTGCTGACAGCACTTACACAAGTGCCCTATTTAAGTCAACTCTGGTGAAATGTAAATAGTTATTTTTAGTGCATTGTAGACCGTTTGGCACATCGCTGCATTCTTATTTTGACAAATCCCTCTCCTGCATTTAATCTAACATTCCTTCGGGCTTGACCGTAGCAATCTACTTAAGCTTAAAAAACAGAATTTGGTTTTTATCGATAAGTTTAGGCCAAAGTTGCACTTTGAAGCGGGGTTATTTGACCCTGGTTTTCTTATTTGAAATTCGAGCACTTTGCATTATCTCTCTTTAGTTAATCAATCAACCCTTATTTGACACTGCTGGACAGGACATCTTCTTCTTCTTCTTGGTCGGTCGGTACGCTATTGACTGAGAGGTCGTGGTCCTCAAGAAGGGGCTTTATTCTAGACTGATGCTGCGTGTCTGAGGCAACCGCCCCCAAGGAACGGAACTTATTCCTAGGCCATCCTCATCCGACTGCTGCCAGCAATCAGCTAAATGTGCAAGTGCAAAGAAAAAAATACGAGTATTTATTTATCTAATATCGGCAAAAATATGCTAAGGCGTACGTACATACAAACTAATAATAAGAAGTTGAGAAACCTTTAATTAACATTACTTAGGCTAAGTTCGAAACCTAGACTAGCTATTTTTCAGCCTCCACCAATCTGGACTTGGCCCCCGTGAACTAGCTATTTTTGTGCCACATTTAATTTAACTTTTGAACAGAAACTTTCTTAAGCACTGCACATTATTAATTTTATTGCGGATAAACTAAAGCCCCGTTTTCACGGTCTTAGTGCGCTCGGACCGAGTGCGGCATCCGAGTAAACTCATACTTCTGATTGGCCATTTTAGTTTCGTGACGAAAAACCATCCATTCAGAAGCGTTAGTTTACTCGGACGGCGCACTCGGTCCGAGGGTACTAAGATCGTGAAAACACGGCATTACTTGAATTTTTGTCGGTCGAGCGAGTCCTACCTACCAAGTTTCGCTCTGATTTAATTAAATTCCCCGCCAACGCTCAAGACCGTCCAATCCCGCTGCACAACCTGTTTAACTCTCCACTATACAGACGCTATGCTATAGTTATATTTTTACATTATGCAGATCGCTGATGCACCCACCCACACACGCTCATCCGGCGTGTCCGTACATGCGTAGTGTGTGTAAGGTGAGGACACAGCACCGCTGATGCTGATGTCATTTTGTGTGCGTTTTATATTATTTTATGCTAGGTAGGGCCGCGTAAATTCAGGTTTATTTTAGCTCCTGATGAGGAATAGTTCAGTGAAGCTTGAGCGGGTAAAGACCCGGTGAAAGTTTAGGGGTAAAGAGACGGTGAAGCTTGAGGTGGTAAAGGGTCGGTGAAAGTTGAAAGGGTAAAGGTCCGGTGAAAGTTTCTTATTAATTTTTTATTTTATTTATTGGGGTTACAACAGGATTAGTTACACATAGAAATAGTCTTATGGTAAAATACACAAATGAATAAAGTAAATTAACACATCCCGTAAGAAAGAATGAATGACAGGATGCCATTTTTACTGGCATGTGGCGTCATCATAGAATCGGCCAATCCAGGCGTTTTCCATACAATGGCTTCTAATTTTATCTTGTGTTTTTTTACTAATTTAAGACACATAATTACTACGAATAGGTACCTACGTATAAATAATACCGATTTTTTCACACTGTCAAATAGCCTAATCTCAATAAATGCAACCGGTAATAAATTTAAATGCATTTTAGTAGTACTTTCAGACATGCAGACTTAGTAGTAGGTACTTTCTTAGGTTACTATTTTTCTTTCATTACCATCATTAGCCATTCGACGGCCACTGCTGGACATTTAAACTACATTTGAGGGTTGATTTAAAGAAATTATGTTTTAATAAATTAAATAACTCCGGTACATTATACGCAAAGCAGGGGCCCGCTGCAAACAACTACAATGCGTGTTTTCTTGTGATAATTCAACGTAATGAGCCGTTTTCAGAAGCACTAAAAAAAAAAATATTACGGCTGTCAAAAGAATGCAATTTTGGACCTCAGCCCAATAGCCATGTGTGATACATCATAAAATAGGTCTCAGTGAGCTGAACAAAAGTTACTATCACGCCAACAGCCAAATGTTTGTCGTTTCGGAGTTATATTTTATTGAAAATTTTAGTTTTCTTTCAATACAATATAACTCCGAAAGGACAAACATTTGGCTATTGGCGTCATAGTAACTTTTGTTCAGCTCGCTGAGACCTATTTTATGATGTATCACACATGGCTATTGGGCTGAGGTCCAAAATTGCATTCTTTTGACAGCCGTAATATTTTTTTTTTAGTTCTTCTGAAAACGGGTCATTGCGAAGTTGATCAACTCACAGATTAACCAGTAGTTAGAAAGAGTCTGCTGCGCAATGTATATCGAATTGTCGGATTTATGAAATGGGGATCCGGGTCGAGTTTCAAAAACTAAAGATGTTTCACCAAACAAGTCCCACGGTAAGATCCTTAAGACCATAACAATAAAATTCATTAACTCGTTTAACTTCTTTCGTGGCACGAACTCTACAATATGCCTGCCCACTGTTGCCAACCTCAGGAGAGCAAAAAGCAGCAAATAGAACTTAAAAAAACAGTAGAAAACAGTAGAATATGTAGTAATTTCAAAATATCAAATCGCAAATCAAATCTGACACATAACAATTATAGACTGGACAAATACAACTACTCTTAGATCTAACACAAATTGCCTTTATTTAAGAAATTCTGAGAATTTTTTGAAACTACGAATTTGACAGCACTTGCGAAACGAAACGAGGAAAACCTGGTGTACTCAATATGCTACACTTATTAAATCACAAATGTAGCTTTTAGATTAGATTACAACTCTTTATTGTACACCTTATGTATGTAAGTTTTGTCTTATAAATTTGGCGGTCTTATCGCAAAAAGCGATCTCTTCCAGACAACCTTGGGATGGATAGAAAGAAGGAGATTAGAGAAAAGGTAGGTAAATGTAAATGAAATAGAGTGATGGGATATACCTATGTACATAAACTAACTGACTATTCTGTTTTACTGTATGTGAAAAGATTTGCGTCAGTAAACGGGGGATCCTCTATGCCGCAAGAAGCCCGCTAGCACCTGACCGACGTATACAAAAACTATCTTGACGACCTCTGTGGCGTAGCGGTTAACGCATCTGCTTACCAAGCGAGAGGTCCCGGGTTCGATCCCCGGCTGGAGAGAAAAAAAAAAACTCCAGGTCTTGGATGTTTACATGTTTGTGACGTCGCTGTTTCTGGTTCCCACGACACAGGGTATCCTAGTGTGGGGCCAGAAGCAATGTATGTGCCTGTGTGTAAATGTTTATTTGTTTATGTTTATCTTTATTGCTTTTCCTAAAATGTGATTATTCCGTTTTGACATGTTGGTTGTGGCCTTATTGCGATTTAGAATGAATTATTTTTTACGCAGTTTTAAATTCAGATATATCAACAAAAAACAGTAGAAATACGAGCTAAAACAGAAAACAGTGGTGTCATAGCGAAAACAGTAAATCTACTGTTAAAACAGTAGGGTTGGCAACACTGTCTGCCATCCATCAATGGAAAAAAATCGTATCTTCTTTTTAAGTAGGTATACGGGGTATACCTATATTCTATTTTTTGAAGCGAACGACTAAAGGTAAACAAAGACACAGCATCTCTCAAACTTACATGTCACTCAAAATAGCTCATGCACGTAGCTTTGCTTGCATCGTATACCCACATAGGTTTAGGTAGGTACCTACCTACTGTTTAAGGAAAACAGACAGACAACCAAACAAGACAAAACAAATACAAAAGAAAATAAAATAGTTTAGAGAAGTTGCACTCGCATCAACAACGTCAATCGTGAGTGAATATGGCGTCGGGGTGGCTATCTTACTTTTTTTTGCCTTTAATTAAAAAAGAGGTTCGTAGTCAGCTCTCCATACATCTTCCTACACTTCGCGTAGGTAGCGCATTAGCATAAAATAATCAATCATAATCGGCTTTTAAACAAAAGTCCTACATCTTTGCTAGCTGCAAACATATTTGGCAGCAGTAGGATCGCTTTTAATTGAGGACTACTGAAATTTTAGGTATTTTATGGGGCATAGATCTCCTAAGCAAATGGCATACTCATGATAAAATAAAATATTTAGTTAAAAAAACTGCGAGTGAGGGATAAATCAGGTAATAACAGTGTTATTGTGTTTATTGCTTATTGGCATTTAATAGCCATATCGTTTTGTATGACTTTGCTAAATAATATGCAGTGTTATAAATGTGGCATATTGAAAAACCAAATTTTTGACATGTTGACACTTACTCGTTCGCTTCAGTAAATAAGGTATACGTGTATGCAAAGTGTGAAAATCATACATCTCGCTAATTGTCTCGTACCTAGGTTTATAGGATTGTCATAATCGTTTAGTAAACCAATGAAACATGCCCCTGTATAATCGGTCCAATCATTTATTTAATTTTTTATTATATATTTATTTTTACAGGGCCTGTACGAAACTTTAGCCCTAACGGATGTTCGGAAAACATTTGTTACAAAAAATTGAACTTTACGCCATGATGGCTGAAAACGGAATCCTCATTTATTTAACTTTTGACAGATGCACACTCATGAAGTTTCTTATTTATTTGACAGGAAATCACAGGCGAAAAATGTACCACATCATGGACACCTTTATTTTTTCACAATAGTGATGCAACGAATTTTGCTACGATATTTTAACGAGTAGATTGATGTATCGGAGACGATAAAAAATATAAACCTTATTACAAAGATGTGTACTATAAGAAATTAGTTTTATTAATAAAATAAGTAGAAAATAATTGTGACAACCCGTTGGGTAATTTTTAAGTTCATCTCACTCCAACTATATAAATATCAAAATAAAATAGCAATGCAACGATCGATTAAAAATCGAATAGGCAACTTCATAGAACATCACTAAATTGAACTGTCAAAAGTTAAATAAACTGTTGGACCGACAATAGATGAAATAGGCGTTGATGTTCAGCCCTTATATTACGTAGCTTTCCACTCTATCGGGTTATGCATTTAGACAACTCGAAAGAGACAAAATAAGAATATACCTATGACAATTTATTCGGAGTAGGAGCATGAGATGGGAAAAAAAGTCCCAGAATGTAACAGTGTGACATAAAGTAGTGTGACATACCGGGAACAAAAAGGCTAAATCAGACAACTCCATACAGTGGAGTTTTACGTAATACGGTAGTTGACAAAATGTCAAATAAGTTACTTTTAAAACGGAGTTTTGTATGAAAATACCGGTTTATGACGTCATAGGTATTTCAGAGCACTCTTTTTATGTTTGAAGAAGAAGAAGAAGAAGAAAAATTTATTATAACAACAAAACACACGCCACAAAACAAAATAAATCCAAAAATTAAACCATAAAATTAGTACAAAACAAAGAATCAGAAGAAAACAGGAGGAAAATAAAGATCACGGCGTGTCACTGCTGTTATAAATGGCAGCTGACTCAGCATTATGCTTCAGGATAGGAAAAGCCTTCAGCGCTGATTTTCAGTCAGTGCCAGATGATACTCCGCGAGCGTCACAGACCGCGGTGTGGTACAGCGATGACAGAATTTAAAAAACTTAATACTTATGTACAGAAAAATAAGGAACATAATACTTATGTACAGAATAGATTAAGTACTTAAAATAGTTTATTACCAAGAAACAGACAAGACTATTAAGTATACATTAATTAATAAATATAACAAAAATATACATGGATAATGTAATTAAGAAGGAACCAAAATATGTACATAGAAATATACAGAGAAATATTATAGATACAGCACTTCACAGTCCCGCTATGCGATTACAGATTCATGTCTGTAGTTGCGGCGAAGGGTTGGAAGGGAAGGGAGGGGTGGTTTCTGAAGCTCCAGCAGATATGCCCTGAGCTTACGCCCAAAGGCACACCCACTAGTCGCTTCACGGAGAGGAGGAGGAATGTTGTTCCAACACTTGGACGCCGCATACCTGAAACTACCACGGAAAGCCATGGTCCGGTGTGCCGGTGTCAGGATCCTCTCTTTGTGTACATTGCGTTGTCTGGTAGCCCACTTAAGCTTGCTAAACAGATAAGATGGGGTTTTTGTACGTATTACTCCAAAGAGTAGTTTGGCAAGGTGCAAATACCGACGAGCCTCCATGTTCAGAAGCTTTGCTGCGTCCAAGTATGGACTAACGTGGGATCTAGGAGGGATTTTGAAACAGAAACGTGCACATGCGTTTTGCACACGTTGGATCAACCTCTTCGTCCGACCGAGTATACAGCCACCATAGACGACGTCACAGTAGTTTAATCTGGATAATATCAGCGATTCACTCAGCCTGACACGCAAATCAGTGCTGAGGTAATCGCGTATATTATAAAGAATCTTAAGGCGATAGAAACAATTGCTGGCTACGTTTCTTATGTGATTTTCAAAACGCAGTTGACCATCCATAAGTAATCCAAGGTTTTTTGCTTCCATAACCCTTTCCACTGGTTCACCCCTGATAACTATATTATCGGAGGCTAAGGCTTGTACCGTATTATGGATTTGATGTTTTGTACCAAGTACCATGTATTTAGACTTACTCGGGTTTAGCACAAGACAGTTCCTATCAGACCATGACGCGACACGATCTAGATCGCTATTGATGGAGTGGACAGCGGCCCTTATGTCAGATGGTACAGCTGACACATACAACTGTGTATCATCTGCATAAAGATGACACATGCTGTTCTCCACGACAGAAGCGATATCCGCAGTATACAGGATGAATAGAATAGGTGCTAAAATAGATCCTTGGGGCACGCCCCTAGATAAACGCTTCGTCGAGGAGAACAACACGGTACCGTCGCCTTTTTCCACTCCAACAACCTGCGCACGGCCAGACAGATAACTGTCAAACCACCGTACTGTAGCACTATCAAATCCATAATATGACATTTTAGATAATAAGAGGGAGGTATTCAGACAGTCGAAAGCTCTGGAGAAATCTAGCAGTACCAGGATTGTGCTTCTCCCCTGGTCAAGTTCAGACAAGATATTGTCCACAACATCAAGAAGGGCTGTTGCTGTCCCTCGACCTTTTCGAAAGCCTGACTGCAATTCAGGTAGTATGCTATTTTCCTCCAGATATTTCGACAGTTGATCACACACTGCCCTCTCTATTATCTTAGAAAGACAAGGAAGGATACTGATAGGGCGGAGATCGGAGATATGAACTGGGTTAGGTTTTTTAGGGAGCGGAATTACCTTCGCAGTTTTCCAGTCAGTTGGAAAAGTGTTAGTCAATATGCTGTGGTTTATTATACCAGTCAAAATCGGCAGAGTCCGCGGCATTGTCAGTAGTAGCATGTTGATGTTAATCAGGTCAAGTCCAGTAGCATTAGTCTTAATCTATTTAAAAATTGTAATAAGTAGGTATTGACTAAAAGATATACATTTTTCGAAGTATTTTGTAATTTTTGTTTTAATCGAGCATATCAAATAATTTATTGTTGGTCGTGTCAACAACCGTATTGCACACCTGGATGCAAAAGTACCTATATAGGTATATACCTAGGTACTTTTCATCTACTTATCATTTAGCTATTATAGCCGAGCCGATCTTTATCGGCCAACTATCAAGCGCACAAGGGGCAGTCTGCGACTCTGCGACGGAAACGCGCGCCGGAAACAGGTGTCAGGGCTCCGCTGGCGGCCCGGACACTTGCCATAGGGTGCATGACCGCTATTCTACCCTCGTAAGGGAGAACGCAGTAATCGTAAAAACGCAGTTTTGAGTAAATAGCTATTTATTTCTTAGAATTAGAAGGATTTCATACATTACTGCATATTTTCTTACTGAAATTTCAGGTTTCTAGTAGACTTACAGCCACCAATATTTTTTCACCTATAGATATACCACCAGGGAGCCCAATTTTGCATCCAAAGTAAAAACGCAGTAATGGCTATTACTGCGTTCTTCCTTACGAGGGCAGAATTCTGATGCGGGCGTTTTGAGGTGACCAGACCTGACTGTTTACGACGACATTTAATTTTTCAGTAGGTCAATCTATCTCACGCTTAGGCCTGGTTTACATTTTGCTTTATTTTCATGCTCTTTTAGCGTGCTTTTCTAGAGAAAGAATAAAATAGAGACGGCAAAAACGTAAGTATGCCTATTTAATTTTATAGCTTTTAGTACGCACCATATTATATTATAAACGTGCCTTAAAAAAATCTATTACGTAGGTACCTATGTTCATAGAATACAACCAGCCATTACTGATTTACCTTTTATTTGCTTATTTACTTATAAAAGGAATTGGCGTCTCTATTATATTCTAGCTCTACGGATAGCTTGCTAAGAAGCATGAAAACAAAGCAAATGTAAACCAGGCCTTAGCTTGGAAAAAGAGTGGCTTTTTAAACTTCAATTAAAAATTATCATGTCATCTAGCGTTGACGTAGTGAAAACAGCAATTAGGAAATTACTACTATCGCCACCTAGTGATAGAGAGTAAGTGTAAAGTTACAGAAAGGAAAAAAAAGGCACTGTACCTACTCTACATTTTCCTGAAAAATCTACTATAGTAACAGCGCCATCTATTACTGAGTAGCGGAACTGACACAATTTCCTTTCTGTAACTTTACACTTACTCTCTTATCTGTTCAGCTGAAAGTGGCGCTAGTGGAGAATTTAGTACTAACTAAGAAATTTACCTAGATGAAAGAGAATACTTTAACCCATCTTTAAATTTTAATGAAAGTATATCTATAAATCTTATTAAGTGAATAAATAAAACAAAAAATGGGGAACAGGATTTACAATTAATTAGTTAGTTACAATTTTGCTCACCTGACCAGATAACTTGGTGGCGCAATAATGTGTTTTCTTCGAATCTAGGTATAAAGGCAAGGTACCTACCTACTTCGTATGATGGGTTTCGTTTTTGTGAAATGAAACAGGCAATACCGTTCCGTATATGAAGATATTATATTTTCAAAGAACATGTACTTTTTTATATTCTCAGCGTAATTTCGATCAATACAACGTGTGAAACAATAGCCACTGTTTACTTTAATTTTATATAATAATTAATTATATTTAACAAGTAACTAATAATATCGTTTAATTTATACCACTGATAATTTTATTATTGTGACTTCGTACAATTTTCAACTACACTTGAGTCAATACAAAAAGTCGCTCACGACTGCAATGTTAGGTCAGTATTTATAGTTTGTTATACAAAAAAAGCAACCTATTAAAGTAATTATTTGTAACTTACAAGTAAAAAAAACGTAGAGTAGTCAACATTATTTCGAAAAAACATCAAAACTTTAAAAATATGTGGTGCTTTCTACATTTTCAACCCTGACTGTATAATATTTAATCGATTTAATATTTTGACAAGACATTGCAGCCCACTATACACTCCACCTATCTACCATACAAATACATTTCTACCTTCAGCGACTGTGTTTATAAGCCATAGAATGCCAACACTAACATAAATACAATAGTTAATGGTGAATCTTGAAATGACAACTCAACAGTTTTATTTGTAATTTCTACTTAGATAAAAGTTGGACAGTACAGTCTTTAAACCTACGATTAACTAAGAAACGGGTTTCTCTTCTTTATTAATGGTTTTTTATCTTTCGATGTTTTGTGTGAAAATTATAATGTTTTGAAAGGAATTGCTTAAAACAGCAATACAATTTACTTAGTGTACATTATTATGGCTTAAATAAATAAGGTATTTCAAAGGTTTAAACCTAGTTTTATAACAAATATAATAATGACGTTATAATTATTTTAAAAAATTGGGAGATTGAGTGTTTTAAAAAATATTTCCTTATTGGAATAATTTTCAACGGTCTTAACTTTTTTATTTTATCACAAATGCAAATACTGGCTGTGTATAAATATTACAAAAGCTGGAATATATAACTTATGTCATTATCGTGATTATCATTGATGATGAAGTTATTTAAAAGCTTCTGTGCTTTTCTCAAAACAGGCTCTTTGGTAATAAAAAAATTACTGAATGCAAACAAGTGAAATAATGTATTTTAATTTAGAATTATTTTATTATTACTTTAGGTAGTTGTAAGGCAGTGCATTTTACCATTATTATTGACATTTACATTAAGCGTTTGATACAATAAATTATTCACCAACAAACGGAATTATTTTAATGAACTTTTAGCATCGAAGCTAGTCTCAACGATATACGAATATGATATGCAGGCAAACAGCTTGTGTTGTACGTTTATGCGTGATATGTTGATTATTTCGAAGTAATTTTTCAGGTTTTATAAGGCTCGCGACGTTAACCGCTACAAAGGAGAACATTTTAGGAGCCTTTTAATTTTTGGCTAATTCGGTTAGGTACACTTGCATAAAATTATTTTTTTGGCCATCGACATTTTGACAGAAAATATTGTTTTCCAGAATTAGGTAATTTCGGTTATTTAGTGCCTTTTGTGAGCTAAAGCTTTTTAAAATGCGCAAATCGATAGCTTGTATAATGTCACTTCCTCATTTTTTTTATTTTTAAGTGAGTCTAGCGAAAATGTACCATTTATTTTAGATACCATCTTTGAACCTTCTTAAGTATCACCTGACCGTTGAATTATACACTAAAGTAACTCTCAGAAGGCTCTACCACGCGTGTATATTTTTGTACATTATGGAACTGAATTGCAAAATCGCCTTAGGGGATTAATCAAATTGTTGTCACAACTTTTCAAATAACAAAAAAGCAACTTCGGCGCTTTCTGTACAATTTCCTTTCCTCTAATTTTACTGGCTCGTAACAGTACGCAGTAAAACATTAGTAAATTTGACTAGGATTAAGATAAAAATAGACATTGAGTGTGAATTTTACTAGATTAGGTACTTCATTAGTTTGTTTTTAATTATATTATTTTTTGGATAGACAAAATTATTTCTTCTAAGGTATACATTTTAACAAGTGCAGCGAGATTTTATGAGCGTAAATAAATGGTTCTGGTTCATTTCGCTAGTTTATTTACTGAAGAATACTGAAGGGGAAAACTAACAGTTTAATATAGTAACGTTATATCATACTCCAATTCTACAGAACACTTGTTAATATTAACTTTCTAAGCATTTAACGTCCATAATTAGAAAAAAAAAATCTTCATAAAAATCTACTTAAAAAAAAACAAAGAATCTTTGGTCACAAAATGGCGCTATTTAAAAAAAGTAAGTCGACGTTCTGAAATCGAAAACAGGCAGCATTTTTTTTTCGAAAGAGATTTGGCAGTCGGTTGCTGGTGATAAATTCAAAGCGATGAAAGTGGTAAGGTAGCGTGATGGATGTGAGGTGCGTGATATGGCTAAGACCACAGACATAGGTTTAGACTTAGCTTTGTGACGTTACAGTACCGTCGCCGGGATGTCCTCCTCCTGAAACATTTGGTCAATATAACAATAAACATTTTTTTACTATTAATCTTTTCCTAATAACTTTAAATAAACATAGAAACCTATAATACTGGCCGTGGTCAGCTTAAAAGACCAATAAAATATAACAGTCTTATTAATAAAAACGACCTATAGTGTGCTTGTAGCGCACTTTGGCTATAGTCCTCTATTAGACATATAGTACGCTCTAACTTTTCCTTATTAATAAAAGTACAACAATCCTACTTTAACTATCGTGCTCTTTTACGACCTGTCAATTTGGCAACGTCGCGTACTATGATTCGTTCATTCTTTTAAGTCTGTGGAAGTGTCAAAACACCCAGATTGTCTAATCTATGTACATGACAAGAAAACAAGAACATGACAAGAACACTTTCAAACGAAAAGTTTTCAACTTTTCGTTTGAAAGTTTTTAAAGAGGATACATTTAAAAAGAATCGAATTGAAGTGGATACCATTATATACCATTTTATTTTATACAAAGCCAATGTCAACTGTGAGAGCAGATTCGTCTGTGTCCAGCAATAGCCAAGGTAATATAGGTAATCCGTAGTCAATCAGGGTCCAGTAAACAGGCCAAAAACGTTCGATAATAGCACTTTTTCACGAAAAACCACTTCAGGACTTCAATGACAACCAAACCACTTCAGACAACAATCTGACAAATGCACACTTTTGTAATCTGTGGTTTTGCAACCACAGATTAAAATATCGCTTATAGTAAGCTTGTAGTCGAGATAAAGTAGGGCCATATCAACTATAAGTTATAGCAGGGTTATAGCCCAGTTATAATGTGGATTTTGTTTTATTAATAACGTTTTTGTGAAACCCTATTATAATGATCTTATAAGGCCACTATAGCAGTGCTTTTAGTGACCTGACTTTTTATTAATAAGGCTGTAAGTCTACAGAGTTAGCTCATTAACATGGTTACTTTCCAATTTTTTTTGGCATAGAAATTTGGTTACTTTAAATAGTATTTTTTCCAAAAAAAAAGGATATTTACTTTGAAAACTTTGTAAAACAACTTAAAAATGATCTAAAGAAGTGCTGGCACCCTTACACGCCTGCCAAAACATGCTTAAATTATGGCTATTTTAAATGCATCCAAAAAGTATTTAGATAGAAATAAACCCAACCCCAAATGTGGCTGTACCCTGTGGCTGTACCGGTGAAGACCATTGCATATCGAAGAAAATCCAAAATGTCAAATGCGGAAAAACCAGCTTGAAAAAATGGCCAGTCTCTCAGTTATTTAAACAATGTTAGCTCAGAAAAAACAATAATTCAGAACATCCAGTGCGGTGCGCGCCAAAGTTATTCCGCGTGCGCGCCAATAGGTCAAATAGTTTTTTTTTACACTGTCCATACCACAAAACAGCCAGCCCTTCAAAATAAAAAAAAAAAAAAAACAAAGAAAACCAATCAAAACAAAAAACACAGGTCTTAAACGACTTTCTGGTTCCCACGATACACAGGGTATCCTAGTGTGGGGCCAGAACCAACCAATGTATGTGTGTTTTTTTTAAAGCAGTCAGTGCGCGCCAAAACGTCACTCGTCACGCGGCATTCTCAATAGTTCCTTATTTTACAATACCCAGACAATTACATTGTCGTCGTCCAGGTCAACGGCCATGAGCCCATCGGCCAGCGTCAGGTCCACGGCTAGGGAGCCTTCCTGCTCAGCGCTGGGCTCCTGATAGCTCGCCCTTTGTAGCGAAACTATGCGTTCATTCTGGAAAGTGAAAAATAAAGCTCAAATCAAAATGGCAGTTTTTTCTTTTTTCTGACTTATGAATAAAATTACGGTAATTTACGTAGAATTTGTATTTCAATATCGAAATAAATGATTTGGGCGATATCTGTGAGATTCTAAATAAGTCTATTTGAGTTCACTATAAAAATACATAGATAATATTGAATACCTAATATTGATGACTAGGATTTGCCACGATTCTGACACATTTATTTCGCTTTAAAACTACCTATAACAAAATTATACAAGGTTGCAAAATTCGCAGTTTGTGTTTGGCAACAAAATTATTCTACATACCTATACCTAGAAAATTTAATTTATTTAGTTATTCGGATTTAAATTTATCATTTTATAAATTTTACTAAATTTGCTCTTTACGCGCTTAACGAATGTCGCAGCCTTCAGTACATATATATTTCGTAAAAAAAAACTATTTATTGGAGTTTGTCTTTAAAAACATCTTTCTTTTCCAATAAAGTTTAAAACACAAACTCCAATACGGTATTTGACACTATCAACAATAAATTATTTGAGATGCTCGATTAAAACCATAATTACAAAATGATTCGGAAAATGTATTTCTTTTAATCATTTACCTACTAGCTATTATAATTTTTAAATAGATGAAACATAAAAAGAGTGCTCTGAAATGTGACGTCACAAGCAAGTATTTTCATACAAAATTCCGTTTTAAAAGTAACTCATTTGACATCCTGTCAAATACCCAATTGTTGTGTTTGAGAAATTACTTACTCTTTTTAGAGCTAGTCCTGTTTATTAAGACACAAGTTCCGTACCTCAATTTTCAATCTATCCAGCAGTCTGTCTCGCTCGCTCTTGAGAGCGTCGCATCGTCTCGTCTCGCTCTCGTCCAACACACCTTTCATCTCCAACTCCGCTATATGGGAATCTTTCTCGCTGATCACTTCTTCTAGTATATCTTGTCTGGGAAAGGATAAGATGTTTTGAATATAAATTCGTATAGGTCAGTTAAGTAAAGCTGGCACGTTCAACACATTTACACGTTGCGCTTGTGTAGTGTCTGTGAATAGCGCGCGGCGTGACGTGTACTGCATGCGCATCATGAAAAGTCTGCCCGTCTCTCTTGCGCGCGGTCTAGCTTATGAGTGTGAAAGGGACGGTTATAGTTTTACTTTTACTACTGTTTATATATACAGCGTGATCTTTTTGGTATTCAACCGTATGTGCGTTTCAATGAGGGATTTTTCTGACAGCTAAGAAAAGTAGTTCCAAATGAGCCGCTTTCAGAAGAACTAAAAAAAAAAAACGAATGGCTGTCAAAGGAATGCAATTTTGAACCTCAGTCCAATAGCCATGTGTGATACATCATCGAATAGGTCTCAGCGAGCTGAATAAAAGTTACTATGACGTCAACAGCCAAATGTTTGTCCTTTCGGAGTTATATTGTATGGAAAAAAAACTAACATTTTCAATTTCAAAAAAATAACATGTATCACACATGGCTATTGGGCTGAGGTCCAAAACTGCATTCCTTTGACAGCCATTCGTTTTTTTTTCTTCTGAAAACGGCTCATTAGTCAGTAGATGGCATTTTTAAGAGAGGGTTTTTGTTTTTCTAATGGGAATTGCCAGTTTATTCTGTGGTCTTTCCTCTTTTTTTTGGCTCTTGCATTTGATTGTGATTGGACTTCGAACAACTGCTACTGGTGCTAAAATCATGGAAAAAACGTTGAAGAAAAAGAAGAAGAATAGGAGAACAGAACATTCGCGTAACCACAATAGAAACCGAATGATGTTGCTCAGTTGATCACAGATTCCTTCCAGTTGATGAAATTACAGAACAGTAATAAAGTTTTTACCTGTGGCAAGCAATTAGAAAAAAAGGTAGGGTAATTCATCCAGTAACTGACCACTGAGCGTCCGTTACCCTTTGTTACATAATTAAATTACAATTAAATTGTTGAGGATTTCTGGGATAATTATTTTCTGTTTTGGTAAAGATTTTCTTAGGTGAAATTATTTTTGTTCATGTGAAAATTTATTGAAATTTAAAACTATTTTGTAACCATTGATTCCATTTTGTTTTTAATACTTTTCGCTCGAATTTGCTAAAAATATATTATAACAAGTAACCCATATCCTCGTAAGGCCCGACCTTGAAAAGAACAATTGATTTTGTGATCACTTGAAGACATTGGGCCTCACGAGGATATATTTGTATTTATTTATCTACAACGCACCTATCTTACTAAAACCTAACTCTAGTCTACACTTAAACTAGAGTCGCATTTTGAATCAAAATCATATATTTTTAAACATCCTGTATAGTGAAATTGCATAAGTGTGAGTACTGTGAACGTGCCAGCTTTAGATAACAGACCTAACCTCTTGTTTTTCATAAAACTAGACTTATAAGAACAATATTTACAAGTAACTAAATAAAGCTTTAGCCCGCAAATTTTGTTTTGTCATAGCCTACGATCTATTCTCAATACATTGAAAACACAAATATTTTTATTCCAAAAACAAATACATATACTCCCATATACATATACCCGAAACTCAACGTTAAGCCGATACCGGGTGAAAAGGCAAGTCATATCGGTTATCAGAAAAATAGAAAAAAAAATGTACCTTTACAAAATTAACAAACTACAGATGAAGAGGAAGACTTCCAAGAAGCAATAAGCCCAGATGATGGACAACAAACTGATAATACTCGACACAGAGAGGACGGGGTACAGGAATGACACTGCGCCCCATAACCAGAGTAGATTATAAGAGTTTATTGTAAAAAAAATATATATAAATATAATATTAGATAAAAATCTTTAGGGACATTCACCATGCTCTCTCATTGATTTACGTAGGTATATCTTCACCTAACATACTGAGGGGAGGAATATTGTGTTGTAAAGGTAATTATGTTGTGGGCTGATGATGATGATGATGATGATACAAAATTATAGGCATGTAAAAAAATTAAAAATCCTATTGCCACAAAACTCTACTTTTTTCAATTTTTGGTTTTGTAACTCTGAATAATGCCTCTTTCAACTGTTAAAAAAATTAAATTTCAAAACCAGCTGCTCCAGCTTGGAAGAAGCTTGGACTTAAAAAAATCATTAAAAAAGTGCCCATTTCTAATTTTAACTTTAGTTTTAATTATCTTTGTGAAATTTCTTGAATAAATAAATTTAAAAAACAAATTTTTGTAGGTATTCTACTCAAAAAAAAAAAATTTTTTCTAATCACCAGTATGACATGCCTTTTCACCCGGTACCGGCTTAACGTTGAGTTTCGGGACACCCTGTATACAAGAGTTACAGTGGTCTCTACACTAGGCGAACGTGTTGATAATAGTTGTTGATTGATAATTGATCACTCACTCTATAGATTTTTATGACTTTTTCTAACTTTGTCTTTAGATGGGTCGCCTACAAATCAACCCTTAAGTCAATCCAACCCGGAAGTTCAGCCCAAATCCCTTTCGTTGGGTCCTGTATAAAATAGGTTGGCGCGAAATTTAGGCTTATGGAGAAAATACTCTACAACTCACACAATACGGGCTATTTCCCTCAGCTGCAGGTCCTGCTGCTGCCGGCTGTGGCCCAGGCTGGCCTCCAAACGCCTCAGCTTCCTCATCAGAGGCGAGCACGTGAGGCAATTCAAGGCCGAGGCGTTTTGGAGCGATCGGATGCGCTGCTCCATTTTTCTCATCTGGAGAAAGAAGTGATGTTTACTTTTCTAGATACTTAGCTAGATACGTCTAATATTTTTCATTATTTTCTTGACAACCTGTGTGGTGCAGCGGTTAACGCATCTGCCTACCATCTGAGAGATCACGGGTTCGAATCCCGGCTGGGGAAAAAAACCCAGGTCTTGGATGTTTACAAGTTTGTGATGTCGCTGTTTCTGGTTCCCACGACAAAGGGTATCCTAGTGTAGGGCCAGAAGCAATCTTTGTGCCATTCCGTACCGCATCGGTATGAATAAAAAAACGTATGCTCAAGTTTGTAAGTGCAGTCTGTTATTTGGGGTGCAGACAAATTCAGACATTCTGATGTCATACAAATAAGTTCTTAAGTTATAAATGATGTGACTAAGCCGACTTTGTTTTATAAGTATATGCATGTACGATTCAATACTAAAGATCATGATGATGATGATGATAGTTTGGAGGTCCTATCAACCCTTGAGGTCGCCATAGTCGGTCTACGATGAGGAGAAAATTGTAATTTCTTGATTCCATTAATTGGAGGAAAGCTAGAGAAATGTATACGCAGCCTGTATACACTGCAGAGCACAGGGCTTCTCTCTTAAGGAGAGTATGAGTGTAGGTGACTACCCTACACCTGACACTCTTGGGCTTCCTCAAGATGATTTCAACAAATTACAAAATATATCTAGACCATCGATATCCGTCATGTCAACGAATAAATTGAAAGTTTGAATATAGGTACAAGTTCTTTTTTAATGTGTTACTACACCGGCGAGAATCTATTATTAGCTCATAGACACCTAGATAATTATATTGTAACATTAAAGTTCAAGCTGAGGATTCTCCAAACTGAATAAATAAATAAATGAATTACCTTGTGCAAAGTCTCGATCCTCCTTTGTTCCTCTTCATAAAATACTTTTTCCCTCTCGGCTGCTATCATGAAGGACTCCTTGAGAGCTTCCTCTAGCTCGAGAATCCTTTTCTCTTTGTAGTCACTGATAGTGCCACCTTTTTTGTTCACTATTAGCTCCAGTTCATTGATCCTTTCATCTTTACTCCGAACAACGGCCAAAAGCTGCTCAAATTCTGCTATGTTGTTATTTTCTCGTAATGCGTCTTCTAGAATCGATATGCATCTCTGTTGCTCGATTATTTTTGAGTTCTTAATCTCGATTTCTTTAGAGAGTTCGTTTATTTTTCTTGTTAATTTGTTTACGTTTGGTTTACTGCTTCGTTCCTCGCTGTCAATGATGTTCAGGTCATTGTAGCTCCTCGTGAATCGGCTCTGTCGGTCTAATCTATCCACTACCTTACCACTTTTCTGCAGTTCAAAGAAGCTTTTACTTTTCTTTATCTTACACAGGTCTTTACCGTCAGATATCTTGAGGATCTCGGAGAGTATCAAGGAAGATTCATTCAATTCGATTTCCAAATCGATGACTCTCATTTTCGTTTCCTCCAGTTTCGTTTTCAGTTCGTCTCTTTCTTTCATCCATTTGACTACTTCGCCTTTCTTTGCCATGGCTCTCTGACTTGCTTGCACCTTCATTTGGAGGGGGGTTAAAGAAATAATAAAAAAATAACAAGAAAAAAGAACTGAATACTTTACTAATTAGAAAATAATCAACAATGTAAACTCAAATACGTAAGGAATGATCAACATTGACTTTTTATTACTGATATATTCGCAACAAGAATGAAAAGTCCGACACCGACTAATAGGCAATATTATGTGGACAACGTATTCCTTGAACAATCTAGAAATACATGATTATCCCTTTTACAACAGTTTTACACGTTTATATCTTGTTTTATATATCAATACTTAAAAAATAATTCCGCTGAACACTTTTGTTAGATTTTAAACATCACTTATGTTAACAGCTAAACTACGCGGTGAAATCTTAGCGGCTTTACAACCCAGTAAGCTTCGTTCAAAGGTGGTTATAGATAGCTAGACAGGTGCCTACCAGCTTTTCCTAAAAGTCAATCCTACTCCTTTAAAGGAGAAGAAATGCTTCAAACAGCAGTCGTTGAAACAACTTCTTATTTAACAAGAAAGTAAGTACTTCAACAAGCCTATTTAATTTTTAGCTGGACTTTGAACCGTGATTAAAAGGCCTGGTTTGCATTTTTCTTTATTTTCATGCTTTTTAATGCATGTTTTCCATAGAGGCAGTATAGAATAGAGACGTCAAATCCTTTTATGAGTACATAAGCAAATAATAAATCAGTAATGGTTGGTTGTATATGTACTTAAGATTTTTTTAAGTATTTTTATAACAGATGCTGCGTATTAAAAACTATGAATCGGCATACGTATTTGCCGTCTCTACTTTATTTTACCTTCATGGAAAGCATGCTTGTCATCATCAACCCATTATGTTCCCACCGAGGGGCACGGGTCTCTTCCCTGAGGAAGGTATTGTCCATACTCCACCACGGGGGCCAAGTCCGGATTGGTGGAGTGATGCTTAAAAAGCATGAAAACAAAGCAAATGTAGACCAGACCTAAAACAAAACGATTCAAACCACCAAAGAAACCAAACCCAATCAGCTGTAAAGTCCCTAAACTTTCCACGCGTCAACTTGAAATGTGCTCACAAGTTTGGGTCAGTTACATGAATAACAAGACATCGCCTTTATGTACGGTTATAACCCCATTATTATCTGAACACTTCATTTTATATTTAAATACCCAACAATAAATAATATTACTTAAGTACAATAAAATTGCTGTTAGTTTATAAAGCCTTGAGAACTTTCGGGAAAGACGCGGGAGCCGCTCGCGGTCAGTTGGAACTTTAGTAGTGAATCGGCGGTTGTTAAAAGTAAAAATGTAAAGTAAAGAGCAAATAAACGAACGACAGTCTTGGTGCGAAGGACTAACTTAGAAAAAGCTTTTGAGGAATCCGGCGGGACCAGCCTGGAACAATGTAGCGGAGAAACAGTGTTAGTTGTTAGTAGGGTTAGGTGAGACAGCAGTCTGTACCTACACCAGTGTCTTATTGTTATACTCATAGAGAGAGAGAGAGAGAGATAGTGAGAGAGAAAGAGAGAGTTTGACCGCAGTAAAGTTGCTACATATCGCACGCTTAAGTGCCCTGCCTCACTAGGACTCCATGGCGACGTCGCCGGCTACGTATCCAAGCAGTTTGTATTGAACGGCGACATTGCCAGACCGTCGCCAAGTGAGTTAGGCACCATACATTTCAATATTAACTGCTTGGATACGGTCGCTGGCGACGTCGCCATGGCATCCTAGTGAGGCAGGGCACTAATGGAACATTGACCCATTAGTAGGTAGATAGGTCGTTTGAGGTCATCTCAGATATCGTCAATAGTTAATCATAACATTCAAAATACAAGCATTCATGATTAATTAATCAGTTTTAATTTTATGTGTCAACAAGTAGGATAAGTCCATCATAGCAAGTGCGTAACTCAAATGACCTATCTACTTATGGGTTAAGCATGCGCTAAGTAACGATATTTCGTAGCGTTTAACCCGTTGGCTCAACTCTGCAAATGGTAAGTTGCCTTGACACAAGGGACTTTAGAACGACGGTAAATGAAGGTAAGGTTTAATTTAGCCTCCGAGTGCCCGCTACCAAATTTGGTAGCCGCCGAGCCGAAGGGCTAAGCTGTGCAAGCCGATTTGCGCAATTTGTCGACCGTGTGCATACAAACGATAAACTATAATCTGCAACGATTTGTCACATACACGTCCTATAGATCGGCAGGCATAGTTTCATCATCATCAACCCATTATGTCCCCACCGAGGGGCACGGGTCTCTTCCCTGAGGAAGGTATAGGCCATACTCCACCACGGGGGCCAAGTCCGGATTGGTGGAGCCTTGTAAAACTAGTGGCCGGTCTTACTGCCAGAAGTTTTCAAGCCACCCTAAGGCCTCTGACTTGGTTAACGACTGCCATCTATCGACGGCAGCCGGCACCAACTGCTTAACGTGCCTTGCGAAGCGCGGAACCGCTCGGAAAAATGACACTAGCGTAGCACACGAGTAGTTTAATCGCTACGAAGTATCGTTACATCTGTAGTAGGCTTTATGGGTCTAATTCAGAGCTATCCCAGTTGCCGTGTTTCATAAAACAATAGCTTTGTAATGTACAGTCGATAGCACATATACCTTCACTTTTTATTCGCAAACTCGCTCGTAATGCAATGGAGTGGAGTGCATGGGCGTATACGATGATGTGCTCTCGACTGTACTGGGGCGCACTATTTTTATTGACAGATGTTTTTTAACAATAAATAGGTACTATTTTATTATCTTTTTTTCAGAGAACTATCTATCCTAGCTAGTCATCGACTGATATCTAAACAAAAACGTAGCGATTAAAAATCATTCTAGACGGCTGTGCCGGCTAGTAACTAAAAGGAATCGCTGCAGTACATAGAATAAATTTGTCATAGTAAGCCAGTATGAACCGAGGCCCGCGTACGTGAATATCAGTTGGGGTTCTTAACGTGTTAGTAGGTTTATTAACATATGTATTTCGGAGTCCTAAGCATGTCTCATAATCTCCTATCATTCCATCTCTGCTGGAGGCAGAACAGGAAACGCTAAACATTCAAATGCAATCGTAGTCAATAAATCAATCATTGTGGAATGTTAGTAGCATGATTTTACGGTAGTTGGTGGAATGTGTGAGTTTTGACGTACCTCTTCTCTTTGTGCTTGGGCTTGTTGCTGACTTTTCAATTTGGCTTGAAGATTTCTGATTGACCTGGAACACAGATTGTTAGAAGCTTTAATGTATCCATCTTCTAAATTGCATTTTATTCAGATGAATCTCTGTCTTAACGTGACCACCTAGTGATAGTTAAAAACATACATGTCTAACGAGCGCAAAAAATGGCCCCGTTCATCAGATGGAGTTCAGTATTACCTGGTAAAATATCTACGTACCTGCCACCGTCAGACCATCACTTTATGACGTAGGTACACATATGTATATTTCAACGGGTTACATCAATAAGCTCACGTTTCTGTATAACCTAATCATCAGTTATGCTGATAGTCACTATTTGCCCAATCAACGTTCACGTAATCAGGGGTGCAATTACGTAAGACTCCACTGTCTGGAGTTGTCTGATTTAGCCCTTTTGTTCCCGGTATGTCACTCCACCTTATGTCACACTGTTACGTTCTGGGACTTTTTTCCCAATAGGTACTCATACTCCCACTCCGAACTGTCATAATATACATTCTTATTTTGACTCTTTTGAGTTGTCTAATGCTTAACCCGATAGTGTAGAAAGTGACGTAATATAAGAGCTGGTCGACCCCATGCTATAAGTTGTTCGTGTTGAAGAGCAGAAATTACCCTGAGACGGGCGTTACTTTACACATCAACACAAGCTAAGTGATGTTGATATATTTAATCCATATTATGAGAAACCAGAGGTATATTTTAACATAAGATATGATTGTTATTAGCACTTAAATGACTGTTTGTTTCTAAATAAATATAAAACTAAACACACATCGTGTACCCGCGGCTCTCAAACCACCCAGAATGCATTAGGCAAAATGACTAACTGTTGCATCTCCATGATCTGCTTTTCCTTCTGCGCCTGCTCCTCTTGCGACATCTGCACCAGCTGCAGAAGGCGCTCCGTCTCTGTCGTCAGCCGCGAGGCCTCTTCTTTGGTCTGGTCTAGCTGCTGCTTCAGCTGGTCGGCCTCCTTTTGCGAGTCTGTTAGCTTGCGGTTAAGCTCACCAACTGCCGCAGTGCTGCCGCCCGCCTGGAGATAACGTGAAGGGGTTTCGTTCTAGTCCCACAATTACTTGCTTGTAATCCAACATTCTATTATATATAGTACCTGGGTGACCGAGCTTTGCTCGGTACTTTTTTGTAATACCGAAATACAGAACTATCTATTACATTTTATTATTTTTAAGGGAGGAGAGAGGCAAGTTTTTAGGATGGACTCCATCTATGCTCGATGCTCATCTATATGCATCGTAAGGTTGTCTGGAAGAAATTGCTTTTAGTAATAAGGCCGCCAATTGTACAATGAACCTTTGTAAATATTTTGTGTTTTTTTGTATGTTTTTCCTAGTGTGCAATAAAAAATATTCTATTCTATTCTATTCTCTGTATGACAGAATGTAATAGTATTGAAGTGAAGCGTAAAATTTTGGATTTTGTGCTTTTTGGAGGAAATGATTCCATTGAATGATAAATATAAATATTATTAAAATTCTTTATGGCACCAAAAAAAATATTGTACAATCATCATTCAGCCACAAGAAGTGCTCTGCTGGACATAGGCCTCCTCCATGGATTTCCAAAAAGACCGGTTGGAAGCGGCTTGCATTCAGCGTCTCCCTGCCACTTGGATGAGATCGTCTGTCCATCTTGTGGCTGGTCGTCCTACGCTACGTTTGCCGATGTGTGGTCTCCATTGTACAATAGGCGGGCTTAATGTCAATTAGTATTTTATTCTAGCCGACCAATGGGTGGCAGAAGGGGAAGAGGACATCTCAGGGGCCGGGCTGAGATTACGACGTGGATAAAACTCGTACAAATATTTTACTTTTACAGTTTAAAACAGTTTTACGGATTTATTCGGATCTTTATCTCTTTACTCGGACTTTATTCGTTACTACACGAAACAACAATACATTTTTTAATATAAATAAGTACATATTTTGGAATTAAATAATAAGATAATAAAAAAAAGTACATATGTTGACTTACAATAGATATTTGTAATGAAAAGGACAGACTCAGCGTAATTGCTGTTTTTCAGACTTTGACAGCAGACTTTATTATGGAGTCTTATCTTATATATATAAAACGAAAAGCTGACTGACTGACTGACTGACTGACTGACTGACTGACTGACTGACATATCAACGCAGGGCCTAAACTATAAGAGTTAGAAACTTGAAATTTTACACAGGGGTAACTTTTATAACGTAAGGGAGCACTAAGAAAGGATTTTTCGAAATTCATCCCCTAAATCCGCCGTTTTTTAAGTTATTCGAATAAAATTTAGTACGAAGGTTTTTCATTTAAAATTATGAAACACGTATAAAATATTTTTTTAAAAATCATCCCTTAAGAGGGAAAAAAGGGGGTGCAAACTTAGTATGAAACTTTGCCGTTTTTGAAGTTATTCGAATGAGATTCAATATGAAGGTCCTTCTTTAAAAGTTATCAAAAAAAATTAAATAGTTTTTCGTAAATCATCCCTTAAAGGGGTTAAAAGGGGGGTGTAAAGTTAGTATGAAACTCTGCCGTTTTTGAAGTTATTCAAATGAAATTCAGCATGAAGGTCCTTCATTGAAGGTCATGAAAAACGTGTAAAATAGTTTTTCGAAAATCATCCCTTAAGGGGGTAAGAGGGGGTTGCGAAGTTAGTATGAAAGCTCTTTCGCGTGCGCTAAAAGTATCCCTATCTTATTTGCAAACTCTTTACTCAACTAAAGCCCACGCGAACGTAGTCGCGGGCAAAAGCTAGTTGTGTATATTATATTATTATGTATATTGTGTAATAATGCGCCCACAGCCTACTAGTTTTAAAAGTTGGCCGAGGCGGGTAACTGGAAAATATTAATTTCTCGGCATGCACCTAACTCAGCATCAAGTAATAGATCTCCTAATTTGATCATATACCCAGAATCCTTATAACAGCATGAGCCTAAAATCAGCCAGGAGCTACGCACCTTCCTCAAAGATGCTTCCATTTGGTCCATTTGCTCTTTCCTCTTCTTCAACTGCCGGTCCACTTCCGCGAGCGACTTCTCCTTCTCCTCCACGTCCTTCCGCCGCGCCTCCACTGCCCTCCTCTGCTCCTCAAACTGCCGCCGCTGGTCCTCAAGCTTCTTGAATTCTTCTTGCAGGTGCTTCTTAGCTTGGGCGGTATCGTCGCCAGCCTTCGCATTCGCCGTCCCAGCGGCCTGCAGTTTCTTGTTCGCATCGTGTAGATCCAGCTGTTGGGGGCAGAGGTGAGAAGCTTTGGTGGATGGTTTATGTTGATGGTGGATTTGGGCACTGATATTAGTGGCTTTCGCTGGCAATGAAAAGAGTGTCTGTGAGTTGGTTGGGGTTGGGGTAGTTCTGGGGTATTTGCTGGCGCAGGGATTGACGAAATATTTGGTGGTACAAGCTTGCTGTCACCGCTGTCTTTTATTTGATTTAAATTACTGCCCAAATGGGGATCCACCAAAAAATGTATTCAGAGAAACATAGTACTGAAGTAAAAAATTGCAGTATTTTACAAAAATAGGCTAAGCTGATTTCAAAGCTTCTCAATGTACAAAAGCAAATTCAAATGTATTTTAAGTTGACACAGCAAAAATAAATCGGCTTCAAACATTAAAGTTTTGATACAATGACGTCAAGTGAAATGAAGAGAAGTCGATATTTATTTAGCAAATGCTTTTAACAAAACATCATGACATGTAACGGCAAATGTACACAATACACAATAGCATAATGATGACTGAAGAACATGTAATCAATGTTGAAACTTATGCTAAGCTAAAGTAAACAGTAACACTAAACATCTTGACAATGAACGATATTGACAAATCAACAAAAATGTGCGAAATTATAACAAAAATGATATAGTGCATAAAATATGTAAAGACATTTTTAAAATACCATTCCACTCACAATCCAACGTCGATGACGAACAAAAATAAATGAACAAAGTGTAACATAAATAACAATATGACGGAGGAAGGTTGGAGGTATCCCGCGGAGGCTGTGCAGCATGCTCACTATGACGTAACAATGATTCGCGATGAAGAAATTGAACAACTAAAATACATTGACGATGAACATTTTGAACAACTACACAACGACTGAAGCGATCAACTTGAAATGGCTTGGGTCAATCGAGGGTACAATAACAACCACAAAATTGCTGCTTGGACAAACAGTTGACGAATTTTATGTTCAGTTTAGTTCGAATTGAATGAATTGTGCATTTGCGTTGAACACAAAGGTTCTATGTGGTAAATCCCTCCCTGAGTGAAGATTTATGTCAAATAGGCCAGGTATTGGAAGTAGCTAATGCGTAAAGTTGCGTTAATGAAAAGAAGCTCAAGATTCCACTAATGCGCACTTGGCCCCCGTGGTGGAGTATGGCCCGTGCGCTTTGGTGGGGACATAATGGGTTGAATACTGAAGTCAGTTTCGTTTATTTTTTGCTGGGGAGGTGAGAATCCGAACGCGTGTTCTCTTATGGACTTCAATGATTTATTGCTTTATTATAAAAAAAAAACTGAAAACAGAACAAATCCCCCTATTTTAAAATATTTTGGTAATTTTAGTTTGTGGGTGTAATTTTTTGGTTTGAATAAACAAACACATAACAGGCACAAACTAATTCCGCTTCTTCCAAAACTGTTGCTAATTTCAGATTAGGTTGTAAATTCGTTCGTTTATTGAAACAAGATTTATGTTTACAGTATTTACATTTGACAGTCCAGCATTTGCCTCTCGATTCACCCAGCCCTGCACGCACTCCGGGCGACCCTCCAACTGACCTGGCTCTTCTCCAACTCCTGCACCAGCATCTCGAGCTGGGCCTGGCACCGCTCGCGTTCCGTGGCCAGCGCCCGGGCCTCCGCTTGCGCCGCTTCCAACTGCCTCTGTACCCCTTGCACGTCCGCTGGACCCCGCGCTTGCAGCTGGTGCAACTGCTGTTGTTGCGCCTGGTACTGCTTCTCTAGCGACTGCAAGCGCTGCTGGCACTCGGAGAGAGCTCGCTCGGCCGCGATAGCTTTCGTTTTCTCGGTTTCCACTGCCGCACGCCACTTTTCGATCTCGCCGGCGTTTTGAGCCTTCTTCTCTGCTTGCTCAGCGCGCTGACGCGTCGCGTCGCGCTCTTTCGTGACAGTTTGGACTTGCTGCTGCAGCTTGGCGATCTCCCTGTCGCGGCCTTCTAGGACGGATTTTGTTCCTCGCTCGGAGTCTTGCGCCATCTTTCTCTGCTCCTCTTTCAGTCTGCGCACCTCTTCCCTTTGCTTTTGCAGCTCGGCCTCCGAAGCGTTCAGTTCGCGCTGGAAGTTCACCAACATGTCTTGGGACTTCTCTAGTTGCGCGACCAATTGGTCTCGTTCTATTGTCAGCTGTTTCGTGTCTGCTTCTAGTTTGACGATCTGCTTTTCGATAGCGTCCGCTTGTTTATCGCGTTGCTCCAATATCGAGGCCATCTTCTCTCTGTCCCGTACGGACTGCGCAAGCTCCTGTTGCAATTTGACTAATGTCTCTTGCGTCCTATGGTTCAAGGTCATTTGCTGCTGCTCGATATTGCGCCTGGTATTCTGTATCTCAGCCCTCAGAGCATCTCTTTCCTGTTCTATCTGGCGCATTTCCAATATCGTTCTCTCAAGTCTTTCATGCATACGACCCAGTTCATTGGTCATTCTTTCATACTCCACTCTAGTCGACTCATTTGTCTCTTGGTACTTCAAGAGATGTATTTGAGACTTTTCCAGTTCTTTAGCCAGTCTTCCAGCTTCCATTTCAGTAGAATCACGTGCTTGTATTGCCTTCTCCAGTTTGTCTCTAAGACGTTCAATTTCGAGTCTATCCTCAGTCCTAGCTTTGTCTCCAGCTACCGCTTGGAGCTTCATGCGTTCGATTTGCTGCAGTTCACCTTTGAGTCTTTCGTTGTCTTTGTCCAACTGTTCGGATCGCAGCTTCATTTTCTCGCACCTGTCTCTGAATTTCTCGCACTCAATGTGAGCGCGTTCCAAATCCGTCCTCTGCTTCTCCAAGGCCGCACTCAACTTCGTGACTTCACCTTTAGATATCTCCAACTGTATATTGACTTCGTGTAGTTTACTTTCCGCCTGATCCTTCTCAGCTTGCATTTTCTGAAGCTCGATTTGCGAAGCCTGGTATCGTTCTTGGTGTTTATCTATTTCCGCTTGCAATCTATTAAGTTCTGTACTCCATTTGTCCTGTTCGAATTGGTATTTACCTCTAAGGCCTTCCGTGCGCTCTAACTCAGTGCGAAGTCGCGTGACTTCCTCCTCTGCTTTGCGTGCTCGTTCTAATTCAATGTTGGTCTTCTCGAGTCTCGCCCTCAGCCGTTCCACCTCCAGTTTTGTTCGCTCGTGCTCTTCTTTACTGTCGTGATATTTCCCGTATCTAGATGCGTATCTTTCAGCCTCTTCCCTTGCTCCACTTGCATCTTGTTTAACCTTGTCTAACTCGGCTTGTACTCTTCTTAGTTCAGCGGATACCTTGTCGTGTTTGTCGTACATTTTTTCTAGTTCGATTTGTACTCTTGCCATTTCTTCCTGCGTCTTCTCGTTCGAGGCCTGCGCTTTACCGCATTGGGTCATTGCCCTATCGTATTCGAATTGCAAACGTTCAATATCTGCAACTAGTTTATCCTTCTCAGCTTGGTGTCTACGAAGTTCAATTTGGCTCTTCTCGTAACGTTCTCGGACCATTTCAATGTCAACGCTCAGCCTATCCATGTCTTCTTTTGCTTTTTCTTCTTGTTCCTTTGTCCGAGCGATCTGTAAGGAAGATCTGTCGTACATCTCCTGGAGTCTAGCGAGTTCATCTTGCATTTTACGCTGGTCTTCGCGCGCTTTTGTTGAGACGTGAACGTGTTTCTCGAGTTCTAGGTCTAATCGATCTTTGTCCGCTTCTAGGATCTCTATCTTGTTCTGGAGCCGGTATATTTCGTTCTGGGATCTGGAAAAGGAGTTTTGAGTCGAGTAAAAATAAAAGTTTTATTTGTTAACATTAGGGAGACATTGAAGATACGCCTTGTTTGAAGATCTACCTAAATTGTTGCGTTAGTACCACAATAATTATATACTGCCTATAAAGTGAAATGCAATTTAACCTAGTGGAGCATATTTGTATGATGAATCACTAGCAATCATAGAGAGTACAAATATTTTGACATCTGTAGTTTCATGTTTAACAATCATGTTGTTGTACTCAGCTGAATAAAAGCGTGATAGATCATTCTAATATCCTTTTTAGACCTAACCTTGAAAATAACAATAGAAAACCATTGTTATTTTCAAAGTCAGGTCTGTTATGTGCAGTAGTAGCGATACGGAACAATCTCAGATAAACTTTCTCTGGGTGTTACAATTTTGTTAATTACGTTCAACGAATATAAATTAGCATTTTGATTTTCTTGGGATCAACGGAGCATCAAATAACTGGATAGACATATCTGAGGTCATCATTATCATCAATGATTTGAATACATCCAGGGAAAACTTATCTAGACAGGAATTTGCTATGCAGCTACGATTTTAATGAGGCGGATCTTCAAGATCTTCCTAACAGCTTCACCCTTAACCTAGGACAACCATCGTCACCAACACAAGACGACATCCAAAGTAGAAAGTACCTATCATACTTTTCCAACATCTTCTCGTATTCTTTGTGCGCAGTCTCCTTCTCCTCGACGGACTTCTGGGACGAGTAGAGCGCTTTGTCGAGTTTCTCCTTGAGGATCTCGACTTCTGTGAGGGCGCCGTCGCGTTCCATCTGGAATTGGAAAGTGGGGATTAGTGTATTGGTTTCTTCTAAGGCTGACTCCTCCTAAGACTCTCTCTATTCCTAGCTTTCAATCCGAAATGTTAGTGGGGTCAGCCTTCCTTATCTTCTCCCTCCATTTTGCCCTGTTCGCGGTATCTTCTTCAGAAGCATCGTACTCTATGAGGTCTTTTTTCTCCACGTCCATCGACATGGTTTTCGGTCTTTCTTTGGATCTCCGTCCGGGACTGGACAGAAGTAGCGCTTCGTTTCCAACATAGTCAGGGGGTTTTCTTTTTACATGCCCTTACCTCCTCCTAAGACTACTTTTACTACGACGACTAGGTACCTATTATTAAGAACCAGATGTTACGAGTATGTATCGTAACTCGGTAAATTACTGGTGTGCAGTGAATAGACCTATCCGTCTTTTAGTTAAGGTTAGTGTTATATTTTGGGTTGGTAGATATAAATATCTGACTAATATGAAACTGTAGCAATTTGTGTAATTTATTGTTAATCTCACGAAGATTAGCATGCCCTATCTTGGTATACGGTTTAATTTAGGTTAAATACTTTACTACCATGCGTGGTTGGTGTGGTATGAGAGTATTAGGCTATCATAACTTTGGTAACATCTCACAAAGGCACCATTCCTTCATTAGTAACATCTGACGTTACTTCTTTTCCTTCAGCATACATTTTGTTAGTTTACTGTTGGACGTATGATTGTTTATAATATTGTCCTACATTTAACATCGTGACCTGACCGTACTAGGCTACCATATATTGGTAGAAGTTTATTTATTTATTACGATAAATATATTAAGCCACTCAGGCTAACTTATCACCGTAAGTTTCTGATGTTGTTGGTGCGCCTTCTCCCATCTCTCTCTAAGCACGTCCAGCTCGGTAGAAGCGCTGTCCCTGTCCCTCGCCGCCCTATTGGCTGCCGCCGCCGCCGCCTCGGCCCGCTCTCTCGCACTCGCGGCGTCGGCTAATGCTGCATCCCGCTCCTTCTGGATGCGTGTTACTAGGGCCTGAGAGGGGTAAAAGCAGGTTGGTTAGAGAAATGAGTGAACGCTCGCCTCGCTCTTTCTAAGGGCCGGTTCCTAGTGATTAAGAGAGTTGGATTATTTCAAAATGGGTATTTCACTAATACAGATAGAATAATATGGTTAGTTTTAAGACCACCCTTGAGGTAAATATCTTTAAGAATAAGCTAAGACAAACATTTTGGAACGTGTAAATAGCCAAAATTACCTTTAAAATTAATGTAATATAAATATAAAAATGTCGTGTTTGTTATCGAAACTCCGCCGAAACCACTTCACCGATTTATGAAATTTTCCGTGAATATTTGGTAGGTCTCAGAATAGGTCGTTGGCTAGTTATGTTAATCTAGCAAAACAACGTTTGCCGAGACAGCTAGTATAAGTCTTTAACAATATTATTATAAAACAATTATGTTTTAGAAGTCTGGGTGATTTGCTGCCGTATATCAATCTATCTCTTCAGGTTTCTAAAAAACATACGATACTTCAGCCAAATTGAGGGTGTGACAGCGAATGACACGATAAAAAGTACCCAAAATCGGCGTGCGAACAAAAATTAAAATATTTTATTCATAGAATCGTAACTGTTGACCACCTTAACCACTATGCTACAATAGGAAAAACAAAATGTTTATATACTTTATGAACGTCAAAGTGATTACATGGTGAAGAAGCTAACAAAGCAGTTAACAAAATGATCTGCCAACTTCCCGTTTTTTCAGGTAAAATCGACAGAACTATGTCTAAAAAGTATCAGGAACTATAGAACACGGCTGCATGCGATAAGAACTCACCTTGTTTTTTTAGTTGCTGCGAAATGATATGCTACGGGAAGTTAGCAGATAATTTTTTCAATTTAGTTTTTCAAGGTCAAATGGCCAGAACTATTTCCAAAAAGTATCAGGAACTCTAGAACTCTGCTGCATGCGACAAGAACTCTAATTTATTTGTGAACTGCTGGACAATGATCTGCTAAGTTCACTAACATGACAGCCAAGGAGGTAACTTATCAGACTTTTTTTTAAATTTCGAACTGGCTTGCGATAGAAAGCTGGATATACCTATTGAAAAAAAAGAACACTTTAACGCGGCAAAAATTATTGTTGTTCGTTCGTGGTTTGTCGGATTTTGAAAGTTTATTGAATTTAACAGAATGAGTTCAAGTGATGAAAATGACTGCGATGAACTTATTTTAACGCTACGAAAACTTGTTACCGCCAAAATCGAAAGAAAAAAGTTCTGCCTTAGTAGGTAGGTACTACTTATCAGAAATTTGACATTTATTTCAACGTAAAGAATTTACATTCTGCTTGTTTTATTTCCGCGCATTATTTGAGAAAAATCATATACCTACATATTATCCCTTGGCCACAACTAGGCATTGATGGACTCACGTATGTGTGCCTCGGCTTCGCCTCGGCCCACATTTCCACGATCGTCCATCAATGTCTCTTTTGCTGGCCGCTGCAGTAATGTACTTTATAGAACCATTATATTTTCTTAACGACGGAGTAGTAGACTTAACAACGATAGTACCCGACATACCGATTCTTAGACATAACCCAAGTAAATCTGGGATTAGGCAAAGAATACAAGATTCAATGTTGATTGTTGAGCCAAAATGAAAATGATAGTCTGACGTGGCTCCCAGACATGAAGCTACAAACAAAACTCAATACGGTAAAGCAATAAATCAAGTGAGCATGACTTTGGATCGAAGCAATTGCGGTAAAAACAATGTTCGGCCCAAGTTTGCCAATAGACGTCGTGGCTTATGTAAATATACAGGGTGTCCGCACTAACGTCGTAACAAAATTATATAACCAGTGAGGAGAGGGGAATTCTAAAATAGTATTTTATTCATTAATATCTTTTAATAATTATAGCAACGTCGTTTTCCTTGTGTTACCTAGCCCCAGCCTTCCAAATGTGAGGCCGTTGTTTAAACCACTCTACTACCAGCGCTGCTTCCATATTAAGAAGTATAACTTCAATTTTACTATTAGAATTGTCAAAAATGTGAACGAGTAAGACGAAGGTCAGAAGTAGATAAAGATAGAGATTTATTTGTCAAACATGTGTGCAGAAAGGTGAAATTAATAATATTTAGTGTTTTGCCATAATAGGCGTACAATTTTTTGTCGATATCATAGTAATAGCATTATAGTATATTATTTTTTTTCTTTTAATATTCTTTATTGCACAGAAGAAACAAACTTCAAAATATGTTACAAAAGAATCACAAAACCATTCTATGCGATAACAAATTAAAACGTAGAGAGGTCACGAGGATTTTATTAAATAGAATATACAAATACAAATACAAAATAATAATCATTTTTAGGTATACTTAGTCAATATTATTATCGGTTAGAAGCTGCCTTAATTGTGATGATCAAACTAAGAGCCCGAGGCATTAATTTGGGCCTGTGATGGATGTAATCGTGATGCACCCTGTATATTTAGTCCTTGGGAAAAGTTGGCAGGGTTCCATTAAAATCTATCCTGTTCCATGTAGAAGCTCAGCTTACGAAGATGTCAGACTATCGTGTTACACAAGAACAGAACATAATAATTATGAAGCGTAGTACGAAGTTAATAAAATGTAATTTCTATTAGTTACCTGCGTTTTTACAAAGTAAGGTTAAGCGTTTATTTTCGGCATACCTGCATAATTTTATTGGTCTAGTAGGTAGTTCTTCTTCGATATAGAGCCTGACAAAGCTAACTTGGCAATGGCGTATAATATATGAATCGCTCGTAGTGACCCACCTGAGTGATCTTAAACTATCACGAAAGTTAAGCAACATAGGGCGCGTTCAGTGCATCGATGGGGGACTGTTCTATGACTAACGCTAGTGGCATTTTTTACGATCGGTTCCGTGCTTTGCAAGGCACGTTAAGCAGTTGCTGCCGGCTGCCGTCGATAGATGATCAGAGGTCTTAAGGCAGCTTGAAAACTTCTGACAGTAAGACCAGCCACTAGTCTTACAAGCCTCCACTAATCCGGACTTGGACCCCGTGGTGAAGTATGGCCTATACCTTCCTCAGGGAAGAGACCCGTGCTCCTCGGTGGGGACATAATCATTATGGGTCGATGATGAAAATATGGTAGATTAAAAGAAAAGAATAGAATAGAATAGAAATGTTTATTTGGTACCATTATTAAAATAAGACTTATCATCTACACATTTACAAACTAAGAATTGGCACCAAAATGGCCTCAAGAGAATGGTATAAAAGAGTATGGTACCTATTCATATGTAATGTATATAGCCTTGATACTTGATCGGGCGTAAATATGAATTTATATTCATAACATAACATAACATAACATAACATTTACATACATGCACATACATTGCTTCTGGCCCCACACTAGGATACCCTGTGTCGTGGGAACCAGAAACAGCGACGTCACAAACATGTAAACATCCAAGACCTGGGTTTCTTTTTTTTTTGTGCTCTGCCGGGATTCGAACCCGGGACCTCTCGCATGGTACGCAAATGCGCTAACCACTACGCCACAGAGGTCGTCAAATTAAACATTCAAAGTATATTAAAACTGTTTAAGCAAGCTTAACAATCAACAATTAGCAGTCTTTCTGTGGGATTGCCACTTAATTCCATTACAAAGTCAGCTTTGCCAGACTCTATTTGCCAATATACGCAAAAAAAACCATGTCTTGGATGTTTACATGTTTGTGATGTCGCGGTTTGTAGTTCCCACGACACAGGGTAGCCTAGTGGGGGGCCAGAAGCAATGTATGTGCCTGTATGTTTAATGATTTTAATATGTGTGTAACCTACCATAAGTACATAGTTTTTTTTCTATGTGGTAAAAATAGGAAGGCGGATGTCAACGACTTTTCGAATCGAATTAGGGCTTCTAAAATAATGAGCAAAACGCTTAGATTTATCGTGCTGGCAATAGATTCTCGGTAAAGTTAATAACCTAATTTACTTGCCGGTACCTCAGCAAAGATAATTAGTTCATAATGGTACTTTACAACGTTCGAATTAAAAGCCTATGTCGCATTTAGACTTGGAACTGGGTACTTGGTCGCCTCATTTGGCACCTATACAGCAAATGTTAATTATCCATTGCTGGGCGTTCTGAAAAATCTTTAGCATAAATATTATAAAACCTCCAATGCCTTTTAATAACGCAAATACGGAAGACGCTCGAATACCCAAGTGCGATTAGCCAAGTGTAGTTTGTTAGTTCAATTCACTTTAAATCTTCTAAATCTGCTAATGCCTAACACTAGAGACTGCAAGCTTACATAAAATATACATTATCTGGGGTTGAATCTGGGGCCTCGAGAATAGGAAGCCAACAAACTCTTAGCAACCTATACTTTGTGATAAAAGAAACTTTTCAACATACCTTATACAAATTTTCAAAACGAAACATACTTGAATCTCTCTGAACGAAACCAAATTATATCTTATCATGTTATAGGTACTTATTAACATTACCTATATCTTATTGAGCTGGACGGAACTAACATGTTGCTTGACATTCTGAACGGTACTTAAACAGGGCTGAACAGAAATTACTCATGAACGACGCGAGAACATGATGTAACAGGACTAACCTGAGCTTTATCGTGCTTGTCTCGGAACCGGTCTCCATCTAGCTGGGCTGTGTCACGCTCCTTCTGCAGTCTCGCGGCCTGCCCCAATGCCTTGTCTAACTGAGACTGGAGAGACTCAAAGTCGTAGGCTTGCTTCTCTCGGTCGACTTGAAGCTGGGGACAAGTTGGATACGTTATGGACAATCGGCAAACAAGTACGGCTGTAGTGTACAATGTCGGGCTTTTGTGGGTGCTCCCAGCTAAACATAGAAAGATATTTATTTTTCTTTTGGACTACTGGACTTTACAAAATACCATCGTATGTATAAGGTTTCGGGACACTTTTGAGACCCCAACATGACCCCAACATGATCCCAAAATGCTTTCTTTTGAATCTGCTTAAGGTCTTGTGCTGCCTCTTTGAGCTACTTCCAAAAATTCCACAGCCTTTTGACTGCCTCATTAGTATTAGATACCCCCAGTATTACGTCTGGCCGTGGTGTCGATCCACTAGATATTTTATTTGAGCTGTAGATACCTAGCTGTAGATAGCTGCTTTAGATACCTACTAAAAAATGCACCAAAATTAATGTACATTAAATTAGTGACGTCGGTCGCCAAATTTGTATTCATAGGATTTGTATTTCTTGGTATTTCTGTTAAATCAAAAAACCTACTTTCTCCCTCAACTTTTCGCTCGCGCACCGCAATGTGTCCCATTCGAATCCGTGCTCTCAAAGAACACAGCCTTAGCCTGCTCAGTGCTGACCTTGAAAATAACAGTACATTTCTAACGCTATTTTCAAGATTAGTATTCTGATCAGAGGGTTAAACAAGCAGACATTAAAATTGTTCCTTACTTTTCTGTTCTCCGCGGCAGCCTTGTCGAGTTTCTCTTGCAGCTTGTCGATCTCAGAGTGCGCCATGTCCAACGCTGCTTGCAGCTTGTCTTGCTGCAGCTGCGACTTGCCGAGCGTGGCCTGAGTGCGCTCGAGCTCCTCCCGGGCCTTCTCGAGCTCGCCGATAGCCTTGTCACGCTCCGAGTGGAGCCGCGAGATCGAGGATTGCACCCTGGGAAGGCGAAGACGGCGAAGTTAAGACGGTGGTAGCGTAAAGGAATAAACCAGCCCGTACTTCAATGCTAGACGTAGGCCTGCCCCAAGTACGTTACTTCTTTCTGTCCTCGGCAATCTTCATCTATTGCCAGATAGAGGATTGCATTCTGGGAAGGTGAATATTAAGAAAGCGATGGAACATGAAGGTGTTGAATTAAGAATTAATCAATAAATGAGCCCGTAGTCATCCACTGTTAGATAACAGTGGATGACTGCGGCTCATTGGCCTGCGCCAAGGAACGCGCCTATTTTCTGTCCTTGGCCGTCCTCGTCTGTATACTGCCAGCAATCTGCCTCAGAACTCAGCAGTCCAATGCGCTGGTGGACGAGTATTCTACACTGCGTTTGCCAATTCAATCCACTCGAGAACTTTTGCACCTGACTGACCAAAGTTAGAATAGTTTCATATTCGACAGGTTGTGTGTTTGAATATTTGTTTCCACTTGTATTTGTACCTTCTAAATTCAACGTGCTAACGGCAAAGTATAAATCGACTAATTCGATTATTTAAGGAAAATTGAGGAAGTTAAGACCAACTTTACTATTACATAATGTCTTTTGATGTTGGTGTTAAAAGTGAAATACCGTTTAGCACAGTGTTATTTTTTATGTTAAAACACTGAATCATTGAATTGTACAAAATAGCAAATAGCTCACTCACCGATCGTATTCCTCCTTCAGGCTATCCTGTTCGGTTTGTGCATTTTCCAGCTTAGCCTTGAGTCGGTACACCTCACCCTGGGACTTTTCTAGTTTATCCTGTAAACCTTCCGCTTCGACTCTCGCCCTTTCACTGTCAGCTTGCGTCACTCGCAACTCTGCTTGCATGCGCCGCAGTTCTTGCGAAGCTTTATCAGCCTTCTCTTGGACTCGGTCTAATTCTTGCGATGTCGTCAGAGTGCTTCTTCCAAACGTCGTCTGCGATCGTTCTAGCTCATGTTTGAGTCTCTCGTTTTCGAGTTCGAGTCTAGCGAGTCTCTGCTTGGCTGCTTCCCAGTCTGCGCCTGATCGTCCTACCTCGCTAGCTGCCTTGTCCAGTTCCGCTTTAGACTTGCCCAGTTCTGATTGCGAGCTTTCGAGTTTGGCTTCCAGACGGTCTTTCTCGGCTTGAGCCCTTTCCAGTCTCGCGCCGAGTTTCTCGACTTCGCTTTCTAGCGAGTGGAGTTTCATTTTGTAGTCGGCTATTTCTCTTTCGTGCAGCTCGCGTTCTTCGTTCTTTTCGTGTTCAGCTCTGTCTCGTTGCTCTCTCAGTTGTTGGATTTGCTTCTCCTTGTCTCCTATGACTTCTTCTAGAGAGGAGAGGGCGCCTTCGGAGGAGCAATGGTGGGCTTGCATCGCGTTTAGTCTAGCGCGAGCCATGTCGACTTGATTGTCTTTCTCTTTGAGCAAGTCTTCGAGGTTTTCAATCTGGAATTATTTCGATTTTGTTAGAGGTATCTTTATGCTACAAAGTAAATACGTTACAGTACACTTTAAGTTTAAAAGCTATTGAGTAGACAGTATATTAAAAGCAAAGTAAAATAAAAGAAAACAAAAAATAATAATAGCATACCTTGTAGTTACTAGCGTAGGTACGAGTGCAATTCGACAATAAGTAATAATAAACAGCACTGAAATAAATAATAACAAAACAATAATAAATATAATCAATAATGAGCGGTATTCGGAGATAGAGTTTTGTAAATTCGTCGTTATTTTTAAAGCCATAAAAGCTACCACGGGATAAGTCTGACTGTCGCCGTCTGTAAATATACCCAAAAATAAAACTTCTAGCACAAGTACAATTACAAAAAACTAAAATAGGACCACCCACTGACTTTCTAAGCTGAAATCAATTTAATATTATTTGTTTAATGGAATAAAACATTTTGTCAGAATAACAGAATCTCTTAATTAGGTACCTTTCCCTATAAATAACCTCAAAAGACATAACTCCAAAAGATTCCCTCTATTAAGATAAAGTGGATCGTAAAAGATGAACAGAAAATTTCACAATACACAGACACTCTCCAAATATAAATTTGGAGAGTGTCTGTGTTTTTCACAAGGATCTTTAAAATATTTACAGTTTGAATCCGAATGACAAAATCTGCTGTTTAAAGAAGTAAAACGTGACACAAACATAAAAACGTTGATTCGTTTGATGTTAACACTTGGATCTCGTGACCAACTCAGTGAGCAATTGAGTACGTTGCCCTAGCTCTATATTTAATACGTTAGTCCACGGCTTCCCAAACTTGCTCAGTTCGCGTCGCGCACTTACACGTTTTCAGATAGATAGAACACTCTCTAATGTTTCTCTTTGTTGTATTGATAGACTTATTTATAAATACTTGATTCTTAAAACAATATTTAACCTGCACAATTTTTGGTGGGCCGATCGGCTCACCACAGCAATGGTTTTTAAATGTTATATTGCAACTGATTAAATGCTGCTCCGAAAGGAATGACTGTCTGAGAAATGTATATACCTTGGTTTGCGTTTTCTGACAACGACGATGACAGTTAATAAATACACAAATATAAAGAAACTTTCACACATGCCACGATCGGGGCCATGACCTCCACTTCACTATCACTTAAAACTTTAGACTTAAAAAGTGCAATCCAACATTGGAGTTTTATTTTGTAGAGAAATTATATATTTTAAAGCAATTTATTTGTGCAGTAGATGTATTTTTACTGTAGGGAATTTATTAAATAATCATAAATTTCACACAACACAATCGCCTGACCTGGATCCAAACTAGGATACCCTGTGCTTTGGTTATTATGTAATTTTTGCAGTATAATATTTTTTTACAATACAAAGTATTATGTATATTTATGTTACTGATATCCATCATTTTGAAAGATCTTTTGATGTCACATAAAAACAGATTCGTTTCCAGAGAAGAGAAAAGGCGTTGAAAACATGTCGCGGCGCCGGCACCCCAGTTTTCTTTTCACGGCGACTGCACACTTTGGGAATCCCTGTTAGTCTATGAATAGGTAGCTCGAAATGATAGCAGCTGTTATTCATATCATCGATTTTATATCGCGACATTTTTGCCGAGCTGACGAGGTATTAAAATGCGCGCTCTATTTTTATTTTCTATTCCAGGTTTGGTTATAAAATGCGGAATTCATTCATTGAATTCATTTGAGACATCCTAATTAGAATTTTGTTTGGCAACAAATTTCATTCTGTAAATTTTTACTCATATTTTTATGTTTTGAATTTATTTTCGAGGAATGGAAGTCTTGGCAGTTTGCAGTCATGGCTATTCTACTGGTAAAAATGATTATCATGTTATTTCTGAATTTTCTTGCTTATTAGGTTCAAAAACGTTTACATTAGCGAGTAATTTCAAAGGCGATAAGTACATAATTCCGTGAAAAAATGGGCCATGTTTTCAGCCACTGGAATTGACAGTGATTGATTGTCCGGGCAATAACGGACGTAAAACGAAACAAAATATCATAGGCTCTTGAAAAATATTTAAGTGCTTTCTAAAAAATATTCAGCAACTGATTACTTAAATTGTTAAAATAAAATTAAAGGACTGCTAACAAGCAAAAGTTCTAAATTTTCGATTTCAGCTTAAAATTTTTTGTAGTACTGAATAAGCGCTATGTTAGGACGCCGGCCTCCCATTCCGCAGGTCGTGGGTTCGAACCCCGTGTATGTACCAATGACTTTTTTGTTATTTTATTTTGTTTTATGTCATTTTGACTTCTTTGTTATTTTATTTTGACTTTTTTGTTGTTTAATTATGAATTTGCAGGGAAACATCGTGTGGAATCGCTCGTAGCCCCGGCCGCCTGAGTGATCTTAAACGATCACGAAGGTTAAGCAACGTAGGGCGCGTTCAGTGCATGGATAGGTGACCGTCTATGACTAACGCTAATGGCATTTTTCCGAGCGGTTCCGTGCTTTTCAAGGCACATTAAGCCGGTTGTGCCGGTTGCAGTTGATAGATGAAAGTCGTTAAGCCAAGTCAGAGGCCTCAGGGCGGCTTAAAACTTCTCACAGTAAGACCAGCCACTACTCTTACAAGCCTCAATCAATCCGGACTAGGCCCCTGTGATGGAGTATAGTCTATACCTTCCTCAGGGAAGAGACCCGTGCTCCTCGGTGGGGACATAATGGGTTGATGATGATGATCGTGAAGAAACCTGAATGTCAGAGGGTTCACATGTCTCAACTCTTGAAACGCCTATCCGCGGTTGGCAGGCGTGGTAATTAAGCTCATCTCTCTCTCTCTCTTTCTCTCCCTCTCTCTCTCTCTCTCTCCTCTCTCTCTGAACCATGTGTGACGTGTGCGTACAGTGTGACGGGCGCGTACAGTGAAGTTAAGTTAATAAATAATAATGCAGTTTATATACAACTGCATTATTATTTATTAACGTAACTTTAACGTTTTAAACGTGGGCCCAGTTCTAGTGATTGGTGCCTCTGCCTACCCCTCGGGGATAATGAACTGTCCTTAGGCTAGATAGGACCATCTGCTTTCATGGCGTGCAACGTCTTTCAGAAAAAGGGGCATTCCTATAGAGACCCACGGGCGTGAGTTTATTTTTTTATTTCTTTTATTTTAACTTAGCTGTAATTTATATATGTACTATCACGCGGTTGATTCGGTTTATAAGTGGGCAAATGATCGATGCTAAACAAAACAAATTTCCGAATGAGAGTAACATAAAGTAGACTTCACGCCGAACCCCATTTTGTTTGCAATATCAATCTGATGACTATTATTATGGCTATTATAGATTTTTTGTTGGTCTTCATGGAGTACTCAAAAAGTGGTCATTTTAAATACTTTCGTGTATTTCTTCTAAAAAAGGCAAACGAAAATTTACTTTTGAAATAAGCCGATAAAACGCTATCTTGAACAATATGGCGTCTCACAGGAATTATGACGTCACTAGTCAATAAACAATCCAATGACCGTAAGAACGAATGAATGACAGACGCCATTTTTGGTGAGCTGTGACGTCATCATAGAATCGGTTAATCCAGGCCGTTTTCTATACAGTAGCTGCAGATACATACTTAATTATCAAAATCCTGTGGTTTTTTTTTAGTTTCTGTTTTCTGGTTCCCACGACACAGGGTATTTGCGGCCTTGAGTCCCAAAAATCACTTTTTATCAAAATTGATAATCAAGAATTAAGATTTGATTTTAGTCAGAAACTGAGAACACAGGTTGTGAGAGACGTCGAGTACAGAATCATCATCAACCCATTATGTCCCCACCGAGGGGCACAGGTCTCTTCCCTGAGGAAGGTATAGGCTATACTCCACCACGGGGGCCTAGTCGCTACGGACTACGGGGGCCTATGTCGCTTAACCTTCCTAATCATTTAAGATCCCTCAGGCCCCGGTGCTACGAGCCAGTACAAAAACTTTTTGTAAATTCGATATGTGAAAAAAAATTGCTATTGTACACCCTGGAGCAAAGCTAAAATTCCCAGTACCTTTCTCTGCAGCACGTTGATCTTCCGATCCTTGATCTCGGAGTGGTCGCGCAGCTCGGCGAGCTCGTGTGCGGCTCCCATGGTCTGGTGGGTCTTCTTATCCAGCATCCGGCTCTTCTCCTCGAGACGCGCCTTCAGCTCCTCCACCTGCGGGGAAAGACTTCGTGAGGAAACCCACTTACGGCAGTTGGGGCTTAGAGGATAAGTAATCGTTGTAGGGGGCTGGATCTCGGCGCTACGAAGAACTTGCCATCATTACAAAACCCGACGTGCGTGCATGCAACGACTAATGAATGTCGATGAAGCGAAAGCGATTTGTCAGGATCATGACAGTTGGCAGTCCCTGGTCAATGTTTACCCCTCTAGGATACAGGTGTTAGCTTATGTATTTATGTATGTATGCATTACAGAATAGCTGCAAAATCTGTATCTTGGCAGGTCGAATTTAATAATGCCTTCATTAAATGTTTCAAAATTGTGAAGCGAACCGTTGCTAGAGGATCCACTTTCAGCAGTTTAAGAAACCCTAAAAGATTAATGATTTTTCTGCCACACTTACACCGCAATCTTTATACCTTTCATGAAATAACTATTTTGACATTTTGAAAGTGCTACAGAAATACACACATCAATAACTTCATCACCTACTCACATCAGTCTGCAGTATGCTTTATGCCTTTCATGAAATAGACTATTTCGTGATTTTGGAAGAACTAAAGAAATTTATCTTAATTTATCATATAAATAACTTCATCAGCTACTCACATCAGTCTGCAGCATGCTGTAGTGTTCTTCTTTTGCGCAAAGCGACTCTTTCAGTACGGCAATGTGGCGCTGGTAGTCCTGATGCTGCTCCTCCAAGGCCTTCATCTTGGCAGCCATGGCCAGGATCTCTTGGTCACGCCTCTGTATCTCCAACCGAAACTCGTCCAGCTACGATTTAGCACGAGTCCAGGCAATGTAAGAAAGATCTTTGGAGATTAGCTTTGTTGGATCTAGAGCCGAGTCCAAACTTGGTATAGCAAAGCTAAGCAACCGCAAATGGCTTTCAGGATTGCAATGACAATGGTATGCCAGATTCAGATGCGAGCCACTAGATCCACGTTCGTCTAATTGTAATGGAAGAATTTTTCAAAACATACTAACTACGTAAAAGAGAGAGAAAAATTATGAATTATAATGATAGTAAAAATATCATCTTTAGTTAGATGTTCGATAAGTTAGATGATAGTTTTGATAATGTCATTTTAAAGTATTGACGAAGGTTTTGGCTAGAGGGCTTATTTGGAAATTGTTCAGGAATAAATTCTAAGGCTAAGATTAATGTATACATGGTATATGAAATGTTACATAGCGAAGGTAAAAGCAGCAATTAGCTATAAATTTATTCTAAAATGGCTTTCCAAATGAGCACAATAAGAGTCAAATTAGATTGCACACCACACTCACAAATAATATTCAGTGCAATTGGAAGACATTAAGTCGATTCTTCACGATTCATTTACACATGCGTTCTCATGTTCAAAACATTTTACTATGCATATGAACATAACAACTGTAGTTTCTATTAAATATACCTAAATTAGTAAAAACCATTACATATTTTAGGGAAATTGGATTAGACAAAACTGGAAAACTTCCTACTTTTGAAAAAATATTGTATTATAGACATAGAAAGCTTTCCAGCTACTTTAAATACTGTTTGCAACATCAACATTTATATTGTAAATCTTGGAAAGAGGGGCGCCCCATTTGTGATACATTTATCTAAAGTAAAGTGTGGGAAACACTGGATGATGGTCTACGATGAGCTAAAACGGGTCAATCGTGGTGATGATACTATCTATCTGATGGAGTGGGCGATGCTACATCAGCTCTTAATGAGGGCGATCACACCGAAAGCAGAATATTATGAACAAAATTAACAAACTCAATGGAGTTCAATCGATCGTTTACAACGCTTCGTTGGATTAAGGACAGACTTTACGTCTATTAACAGTCTCTCCACTACCTCCGATGGTGTCATCAATCTCACACGCTTCTTAAGGACTTCAAGTAACATTAACATCTAAATTACTCGACTCTAAAGGCCCTACCTTATTAACAAAATATATCCTATCATTATAATAATTCAATTCGACATTTATTTAGATCTCTTTACTCATCTTTAAGAATATAATCTCTCTTATCACGAAAATATCCTTTTTAATAACAATTGAACATTATTTGTTTCATTCATAGGTACCATCATAGTTTTTTACATTTAAAAAATATAATTATAGTAGTTAGGTTATATATCAACGAATCAACACATTACGGTGACTACGAATGGCTCAACGACCTCCTCGCCAGTAAGTGAGGCCGCCATTAAAGCATTAATTGACATTGACTCGGTCACAGTGTCGTCGCACTGTAGAGGGAGCGGGGCGTGTTTCTCAGCACCGGGCGGGGGTAGGCCGGCGCGGTCGGCACACTGGTCCCATCCTTCAGTACCCTCACGTCGTTCAGGAGGAAACTTACTTGTCTCTTGAAGGGTGGGTCGGCCTTATCGAATAGCGAAGCGTGAGAGGGGAAGGACGGCGGCGGCGGCGAGCAGTAGGAGGCCAGCTCGCTCTCCAGGAGCGCGACCTGGCGCTCTAGTGTGGCGATGCGCGCTTCCTTGGTCTCCAACACAGCGGTGAGCGTGGCGCCCGCGCTGCCGCCCGGCAGACCGGCGGCAGCCAACGCCCGCTCCAGTTGACCTTGCAGCGCGCGCAGCGTGTCTGCCGTCGCCTTCAACTCCTGCCAGTTAGCACGGAGTCGGTCAGCCGCCGCCGACTTCGCCGCCGGCGCCGCGACGGCGGCCTCCGCTCTCTAATACAACACCCTCGCCGCCATCGGCCGACGCTGCGTCGCGCCGCCCGCCCCGGAGCTGTCTGTTTGCGACTGATCGAGAGACAGTGGCCGCGGTACGAACGCGGCACGACGCAGCCTCGGCGGATAATCGGTGGTCTCGCTTTGACTAATGAGAGTAGGTCCAATTTGGTTTCGAGCGGTACAAATTTTGGTTCTGTTTCACTAAAGCTCACGGTGATTGGAATGAGCCGCTAAACATGCAATGTTCGTGATCTGATTTCGTGTTGGATACGTGTTCTCCTTTGCTTCTTTTTTTATTAAATAAATGTTCGAATTGTTCAAAATCGTGTTGAGGCCGAATCGAGAAATTATAATGTGAGAGATCAATTTTGAAAAAAAAATCGTTGGCAATTTTGAAGGTCTTGCAAATGTTTCTTTGGGAAGTGGAGGTAATATGGCGGCAGACAAAAATGTGCTTAAGGGGAGAGCTAGAGACGTGTCACAGAAAGGCTTAGCAAGGTCGTGAAGTGAAGAAAATAAGCAAGAGTCAACTGATATGTAGATAGCTAACATTGAGGTCACCAACAGTATCACATGTACCAGCACTAGTTCTGTTTTAAGACTTCATATTGTCTCTGGACCTTCGGGCAACAAGTACCACTCATAGGAGCGGAATTGATACAGAGACTAGTCGCCAGTACATAAGTTGGCTAGAGTCACAAGAAAGGCAAACTTCAAGAAACTTGGACACCGATATAATGAATGAAATGAAATCTATGTCACGAGCAATATCTAACAGTTAGAGATCGTGAATTCTGATAAAGGTATCACAAAGAAAACGCCCATAATTAATAATTTATGTGATCAGTTATCTTTTCGGTAGTTACAAAAAGATGTTCGATTTTAAAGGAAGCTTTTGTGCATGCAATTGTAAGAACTTTAATTTACTTAGATTTAGGCTACAGAGGGTTTTTTACTAATGAAAAAAATCCCAAAATTCTCAAAAATACTATGAGTTCTAAGAGAAATCATAATAAACGCCAGTCGGATATTTATTGACAGGCAATGGGCAGCCACTGTTTCAACCTTATTAATAATGAATTAGGGAGTTTTCTCACTACGACAATCTAAATTAACATGCAAATAGTCTAGACATTCCAGATATCGAAGGGATTGTACCTGTTTCTGAGCCATGGCCTGCATTTGCTGGAACATCTGTCGCTCCTCTTCTTTCCCTGAAATGTTGTTTATTTTAATCCAAAGAATTACAGAAGTTGAATTAAAACATTTCCAATACCCTACAAATTATTCGCACACATACACATGCTCTGCGATTCGGAGCAAAATCTGGTCGGACTTTTCCGACAAAAAATCAACTAAGTGAATTCAGAATTAAACCAATAAAGAATAAAGTTATTCTGAATGTTCATTACTAATTTAATTATAAAAAAATCACACACTCACTAAACAGTATCGTCGTCATGAGACTTTGCTACCATTTATGTACAAATGATAAATGCTTACAAATGGTAGCAAAATCATATTTTGAGAAAAAAATGTCACTTAGTTTTGAAGCGACGATATGTTGCCGTTGCTGTAGTGAGTCTTTTCGACTTATGTATTACAAATGAAATTAACTATCCCCATTTTATCAAATGGTCAGTCTGCCTGTTTCCCTGTTGGGTATAATATGGGACGGGTTTACATTTTCTCGTTGGGTGTTTTGCATGTCTTCTTTTTTCATTTCTTTCAGGTATTTTTAGGGAATTCGTAACATCATCCCCGCTCCAAAACCTCCAAGTATTTTTTATACATATAATTTCTTATCAGCTTTCTAATCTAGGAACATCTAAATATAAATAAACTTATTGATTTTCTGGTCATATCCTAGTAGATAATTCCTCTGTACTCTTTGCATTTGCTAATTTGATCTTTGAAAATTTATGTTCTCATCTTACCTGTATCTGGAAAACAGTGTAGAATGACACAAATGCGAACAGAATGACAGGTAAAAGAGGTCACCCCTCAACATCAACCCCATGTATGTTAAACAAACAATTATGTTAGGAGCCAATTCCGTGGTACATTTTAGGAATGTTTACTGCATTGGACGTTAGAAAGCAAAACGAAATCAATGTATTATTCAGGTGTAGAGGGGAATGTTGACAAGGGGCAATGCCATGGATTTCTGTGTCCTCGTTTGTTGAACAAACGTCGTTTATTATGTTATTATATAAAGTAGGTACTACGAGTATTGTATAATGTCTTTCTCTATGCAGTGTGTAATTCTCTCTCCCATTAGTTACTTGAGCTAAAATGGAAAGAGAAAGGGATTGATCTTCGGAATTAAGGTGATTTGAGAAAACATGGTCAGAGTGGAGTTTTTTCGCTGCCTTTTTCTCCACCACATTCGGCCTCAAGGCAGCGCCTAATATTATAAGTAAATTGACATTCAACCAACATGTAAATTCCTTACGTTGAAATAAATTCCTTATTTCTGATGAATTAAGATCACTCAGGCAGCCGGAGCTACGAGCGATTCCTGAACTACTGATAATATAATTAAATTACATACAAATTTGTACGAAGCCCTCGGTGAGGGAATCCGCCTTGAACTTGTCCAGTTTTTTTAGTCTATTTTAAAGTGTCTGCTTCATTCTTCAAGGCAACATCCAGGGACGACGGAGACCTAACCACGGAAAAACATCGAGGCTCTAAAATCTTCCAAAGTCTTCGTTTAATACGAGAAATACGAGAATTTTTTCGAGGCGCATCATCTCGGGACAAAGTAACCGCAATGATAGCCCGCTTCCGATAGGAGATGGCACCAAAATAAGAAGAAGATTGTTTTATAGTGGTCACCATATTAACAGCCGTTTGTATTTGCGGGGTATTGGTGTCCAGAGCAAGATGCGGCTATGTGTCCAACAGTGCCTTTGCTCTGAAGCATTCTTATAGGATTCGAAACACCTTGAAGTGTTAAAGGAACTTTGTGACACCCTGTCAAATGTAATAGTTTGAAAGTGTACATATGTTAATAAAGGCACATAGGTAAGGATACATAAATATGCCCATGCTCATCATCAATCCACGGGTCTCTTCCCTGATTAAGGTATACTCCACCACGGGGGCCAAGTCCGGATTGGTGGAGGCTTGTAAGACTAATGGCTGGTCTTACTGTCAGAAGTTTTCAAGCCGGCCTTAAGACCTCTGACTTGGCTTAACGACTTATGCCCTTGTTATGGACCATTAATAGAGGATTTTAATTCACTGTAGTAAGAACAGAACTTTGGAAATTGTTCTGCAGATGACTTTTACTTGACTTTTCGTCGGAAGAGTCCGACCAGGTTTCGCTCTGATTCGCAGAGCTTAATCAATATCCGGAGAACAATTTACAATGAGCTTAAGAAAGTTTTAGTTCAACAAGAGAACTTTTCGACAACCTGTATAATCCAAACATTATGTAATGGTTTATGCCATTGAATCGGTCAGTAAAGGATATCTTTGATAAATTATTTGATAGCCCTCGCAGTGAACTTGGTGGCGCTCTATAAAATCCTAACAGTTTAAAAGGATTCCCCAATTCCTTTTCATGAATGATAATAATTATTTATTAATATAGAGGATAATATTCATAAAGGATTTGATACACTGTAATGTTTCCAATCATTCGCAGGAGTTCCATTGCCGAGTTCCATGATGGAACTACTGCGACTTTTTTTTCGCATTAGTCCATTCATGTGGACAAGTTCAAACAATGGAACTACAGCGAATATCACAACTTTGAATTCGCACTAGTTCCAATGATTTTTTTTGTAATTTAAATTACCTAATGCAAATTGTACCTAAGTAATTGTAATTTGGAACTTGGAGACACCCTGTATGTATAATTCTAACAGTGTGAAGCGATACATACCCATGCCTTTGTTCTGGAGCATTTCGAGCAGCTTCTTGATGCTCTCGTCCCGCGCTTGCAGCGTCTGCTTCTGCGTTTCGATCCGCAACTCTAACTCCTGTTGCAGAGAGTTCAAAATTGTTTAATTTGTTAGCATCTAAAAGGCCTGATCGGATCGCTATAAAAATTTGGTTAAAATTATGATTAGGAAAGTTAAGAAAATTAAGAAAGGTAAATTCAAAAGGTAAAATTTAAGAAGGAATAAATACATTGTTAAGGATCTAATTTTTTTAAAACACAAAAGTATTACCTCTAATAAAATAAATCGAGGGTATTCCGGCAGAACCGAGTAAGTACAAAATAAAAAAAAATGTTTCTAATACAGGTATACTCAGTTTCAATACTCAAAACTGCATTAGAAACTTTTCTTTTGAAATCTTGTACTTACGAGTATTCGGTTCTGCCAGAATACCATCGAAATCTGCATTTGACGAGCGTTTTTATTGTGTTTTTATAAATAAAACTATTAAAGTGCATACACCACAATCTCAGTTGAGCTCGGAAATGAAAAGGAAAACACGGAAAAACACTCAGACTTACGTCGTTCGCTCAAATAAATATCCAGCTAGGCGGGAATGGAAACTATGGAGATCCTCTGTTGCGTTTGGAAACTGTTTTGCAGTTTGGCGTAATTGAATAAGGTTTTTGTTTTTGTAAAATAAATAAAACAAAAAAAAAAAGTTTTAACAAGAAAGGTTTTATTTTTTAACATTTAAACACGCCTACGCCTTTATTTGTTGTATTTTGTAACACAAACGAAACATGGATACACTTCAGCGTGTTTTTCAAACCAGCCAGTTTTCTTTCAAATCCGGCGATACAGCTGAGCGCGTTTCCTATTGCCAAAAAATTTTTTTTAATTTAAAAAAAAATTAATTTATGTATTTACATTTAAGTTTAGCTATAAGATTTATTTTCATGTTTTGCATGCATTTTTTGGCAAAAAACCTTTTTACTCTTTATTCTATTTGTATGTGTTTGCGCCTTCCAAAAAGTACGCAACCTCCTTGCTACTTCAAACTTATTCTTTTTTTTCGGTCGTCTTTTGTCTTTTTTTTCTGTGTAAATTAGCAAGCAGCACGCTTCGTCATTAAAACTATTGTTTCTATTTTAAAAGTCGTCGTAATTTATTGCGAGGATTTGCAGAAAGGATAAATTTCTACATGAATGCCAGTTTTAAATTGAGAACTTGCAGGAAAAAATGTTTTAGGCTTATTGCAGAAACCACGTTAAAATAAAATATATTAGTATAGATATAGAAGTATATAGGTAGATATAGAAGTATATCTCTGACTGAGCGAGACATGCATAGGGTCATATGGTCAATGAGGTCAATGTCCGTAACATATTTTTATTTTTTTTATTATATATTTATTTTTACAGGGCCTGTACGAAACTTTAGCCCTAACGGATGTTCGGAAAAAATTTGTTACAAAAAATTGAACTTTACGCCATGATGGCTGAAAACGGAAACACCACCATGTCCGTAACATCTGATAGCCTGAAGAGATGTTACTAGTATCGACAAATTTAGACATCGATATTGCTTGTCGATAGAATTACAATATCAACATTTTGACAATAGGTTGATTGAATTCATATTAAATTAATAACTAATTAAGTACTCGTTACGATCTTTAATTATGACCACACCCTTCTGTTACACGCTGTAGATAGGCCTGCAAATAGGTGCTAGAGTAGATGTCATGGCAAAATAAATTTTAAAAAAAATCTTACCTTGATAGTGTCCCTTAAGATAGCGATCTCCCTCTGCAGATGTTCGTTCTCTGCAAACAGCGCCTCGAGCTGTCCCTGCAACTCCGGCGCAGGCTGCCGCATGCGCAAGCGCAGCTCCTCCTCCAATTGGCGCACCAGCATGGCTTGTTTCTGTGTAGAGAGAGAGACGGGGATAGAGTTAGAGGTTTGGTTGTTATGGTTTGTTACTGTCTCGTTGGTCTAGTCCCTAAGGAGCTTAGATACTAAGGGAGAGGTCGTGGGTTCGAACCCTACTGGGGGCCACCATATATTTCTATAAATAACCTCAGTCTGGATATCTTTCCCTAATTGTAATGTCCTTGCCTGGTTACCATGCAGTGTTTCGTAGTTTGTGACCACGGCAAGTGATTGTATTGTGTGGATATTATTATTATAAAAAAAAAGCTGTCAAATTTGGGCTCTCTAAGGCTAGCAAAATCTAATCATAATCTATGTAGAGTCACAGTTCTGCGTGTAATTTTACATTGATTTCAGCATTATTTGTTTCTGTCGAGATAATCATAATGAGACTAGGGGCTGCTAATTGAAAATTTCGCTAGGCAACTATTAAACTATAGTGCTGTCTCGTCAAATTTCTCAGAAAAGAGCGTGAAGAACGTTATTTAAATATTTACTTAGCGTTTTGATGTACTGGGCATATAGATTTTTGTTGGTAAATTTAAGTAGGAATAGAAATTAAAGTAGATAGCTAGTCCATCTACTAATCACATCCAATAAAAGCCTGTCTATTCTGAAGTCCATTTATTTCAGTGCTTAGAAATACTGGAGTTAGCTCTTAGTTTTCTTAATGGCTTCCTACACAGTAAAGAGCACAAAGCGAAAAGAAAACGGCTAAGTGTAAGTCTGACTCGCGCACCAAGGGTCCTGTACTATAGATAAATAATAATTTATTTGAACGTTTTGATATACACACAAATCTGAATCTTTGGCTGGCTGAAAAAAAAATCTTTTGAAATAAGCCTGCCCTTGTTACGTCGAAACTTGCCTGTTATTTAAGCTTTTATGAATTATTTTATTTTACAACAAATCTTACAACATTATAATTGCGTTTCAAGCGGTAATCAATAAATAGTCTATATCTGTTTATTTTAATTTAATTATTTATTTTTAAAGCGAATGTATAAAAATATTCTGTGAATATTTCAAGCATCTACCTGTTGCCGTTATCAATATGGAGCAAAAACGACCAAAAAATCACGTTTGTTGTATGGGAGCTTCCTTGAAAATTAATTTTATTCGGTTTTTTGGTATTTGTGTTATAGCGGCAACAGAAATACATCATCTGTGAAAGTTTTAACTGTCTAATTATCATGGTTCATGAGATACAGCCTGGTAACAGACGGACGGATAGCGGAGTCTCAGTCAGTAATAGGGCCCGTTTTACTTTTTGGGTACAGATCCCTAAAAATACCGTCCCGAGACACAGGGCCCAAAAAATCCCATAACGCTAGCAGCTTTTTCCGCTGCACTGCCAAGGAAACCCCTTGCATTGGTTATAACCACGACTTGAGTCCTCAAGCGCTGACCAATTGGGTATTTGACAGGATGTCAAGTGAGTTACTTTTAAAACGGAATTTTGTATAAAAATACTTGCTTGTGACGTCACAATTCAGAGCACTCTTTTTATGTTTCATCTATTAAAAAATTGTAATAACTAGTAAATGATTAAAAGAAATACATTTTCCGAATCATTTTATATTTTTTGTTTTAATTGAGAATCTCAAATAATTTATTGTTGATAGTGTCAAATACCGTATTTCCCGAATGAAAACTTAATCAAATTAACCTTTTATTCAATCTGTTGCATTATGACCGTCTATGACTAACGCTAGTAACATTTTTCTGAACGGTGCCATGCTTCGCGTGCCGGCTGCCGTCGATAGATGGCAGTCGTTAAGCCAAGTCAGAGGTCTTCGGGCGGCTTGAAAACTTCTGACAGTAAGACCAGCCACCAGTCTTACAAGCCACCACCAGTCTTACAAGCCACCACCAATCCGGACTTTGCCCCCGTGGTGGAGTATGGCCTTTACCTTCCTCAGGGAAGAGACCCGTGCCCCTTGGTGGATACATAATGTATTGATGTAGAATTACAAATTCAAAGTATTTAATACTGTTTAATCAAGCCAAAAAATCAAAATGACAGAAAGGAGTGTTGCTAAAGCAATCTTTCTGTGGGGTTGCCACTTAATTCCATTGGAAAGTTAGCTTTGGCAGACTCTATTTGCCAACAAATACAAAAAAAAAAATCCCAGGTCTTCAATGTTTAGATAGATAGATAGAAAACACTTTATTGTACATAAAAAACACACCAATAATTCTATAGATTAAAACGTTTTTAAATGAAAATATAATATCGTAAACGTATGTAATACGTATTATGGACCTAAGCTGAACAAAATCTGATGTTGCCTACAAGTATTCTTTTAAAGGTTTGAGTAAACGATTATTTGTTTTGTTGGTGCTTGTGAATATAGACGGATCTATCGTGTGAGCGGGAGGCAAATAAAATCGTGTCATCTCTGTATTCACTAACAGCACCTTCCAAAAATATCAATAGGTGCCCAATCTGGACTAGGCCAGGTGCTATTTGTGCAGGTGCTATTTAGGCGGGTGCGCAAACTGGACTACCTCGTTTCGTCTTAGACATAATACGTCGGTTCCTTTGAAAATTGAGTGTGGAACCCTAAGAAGAGACAAAGGTATTTTTATCTTGATCTGTTTTTAAAACGTCTGAATCGTACTTTGGGAAAACCTTTTAATAAGATGGTCTTTTGAAAACGTCGACTCTACTCACAAAACGAATACGTAAAACACGATGTATTTTAGAGATTTTGAGAGTGCGTATACTGAGTTTTTTCATTCACTCTCGATAGTGAGAGCGTTTGCGATTTGCATAGGAGTGACAAAGAGACAACTAGATGGCGCGCTTTGTCACTCCTATGCAAATCGCAAACGCTCTCGCTATCGAAAGTGAATGACAAAACTCAGTATACGCACTCTGTATTTTTTTTCTCCTTACATGATATAAATGATTTTTTTTTAAAGACACTCACTTTCAGTCGTTGCAATGGCTCGCAGTTTCTATGTGACTAGATTTTTCGTGTTTTTTATCGTTAATGTATTATTTCCGTCTCTGTGCCAAATTTCATCCCAATCCGCACTGCCGATCTGGCGTTACTGAGTTACAAACACCATAACATAAAATGTACTTAATCATAATAGGGGGTGTGTTAGGAAAGGGCAAGATAAAAAGTACCAGAAACCGGCGTGCACCCATTCAACGACTAAAGAAAGTCGATTATGCGGAAGTGATGTGTCAGAATCGTGGTAAGCGGCGGTTCTAGGTCTCCGCCTACCTTTCTGGAATATAAGCGTTAATTTATTGTATGTAACATAACAACCTTCAATAAAATAAAAGTTGAGAAAATGCCCATAAGGCCTGGTTTACATTGCTTTATTTTCATGCTTTTTTAGCATGCTTTTCATAAAAAAAAAAAAATATCGAGATTGCATAAACGTATGCCGATTCAAGGTTTTTTTTAAGCACCATATATTATAAAAAAGTACCATACTCTCTAAAAAATCCTAAATAGATAGTAACCAACCATTCATCATCATCAACCCATTACGTCCCCACCGAGGGGGAAAGGTCTCTTCCCTGAGGTATGGCCATACTCCACCACGGGGGCCAAGTCTGGATTGGTGGAGGCTTGTAAGACTAGTGGCTAGTCTTACTGTCAGAAGTTTTCAAGCCGCCCTAAGGCCTCTAACTTGGCATAACGGCTATCATCTATCGACGGCAGCCGGCACCAACTGCTTAACGTGCCTTGCGAAGCACGGAACCGATCGGAAAAATGCCACTAGCGTTTGTCATAGACGGTCACCCATCCATGTACTGAACGCGACGTATGTTGCTTAACCTGAGTGATCGTTTAAGATCACTCAGGCAGCCCAGGCTACGAGCGATTCAACCATTATTGGTATATTATTTGCTTGTGACTTATAAAAGGAATCGTCGTCTCTATTTTATTCTAGCTCTATGGAAAGCATGCTAAAAATTCATAAAAATAAAGCAAATGTGAACCAGGCCTAAGTCGCAAAAATAAAAAGCAGCGGAAAAGTTCATCATTTGCTCTTATGGAAAATAATCCTCTAAGAGCTCAAAGGAATGGTTTTTCCACTGAGAAAAAGTTCTTTACCAAGTCGGTTCGGCATTTCCTTTTGTTATTATTGTAATAATAATTAATTTAGCTAACTGTTTTTTTTTTCGTGGTTCCCTCAAAGTTGAGGAACACGATTGAAATTAGGTGGAATAACCTTAAAGTTATTACGAATTCCTTGGAAGTCGAATAAAGTTCTGGTACAGTCGACAGCAGATTAACATTTACATTTTTGGTGCAAAATCGCCCTTGTGTGAATCACTTTATTTCTGTAGATCTCTATTCAACTGTCACGGCATTGGGTACATTTACGTTTTATTCTTCAAATGGTATTTAAAAAAAATCACCACAGATTTTGAAAATTCATACTGCGTTCCACGGGTCGAGCTTCTAGGGAACCAATACTCGTATCTCATTGGTCAATGCGCGCGGCTAGAGATAAAAAATGAGTATACTCGAAAATGTTAACCATTAAGATGATATACAGCCAATTGTACTTATGGGGCCTCTACACGGGCTACACTTTCACGAAATATGTGGCTACATCATAGCCGACTAACTATATCCCGAAAATACTAAAAACATTTTAATGCAGCACATAGCTGAAAACGTATATCTCGGAAATATTTTTGCAACAGTATATGGCTCGTTATTTTGTCTTTACACAGGCTACATACGCGGCTTGGTTAGCTGCAATGGCGGACGAACTCAATTCATCGTGGCAAACACCACGTGGCATGAAAAAGGGACGAGACAGCAATAATATAGCTGACAAATGTTTCAGTATTTTCGATTGCAAAGCGATCGTTTCGGCTATACTTCTAAAATACTAAACATTCATCGGATATACAAAAAATATTTGGCATTATATCTCGGCTATACTAAAAATATTGCAGAGTATTGCAAAGTCTAGCCGTAAATGCTAGCTGTAGCTATCAGCTACACCCTTGCAGCTATACATTTTCGTGAAAAGATGGCCCGTCTAGGAGCCCCCTTAGATTTATAAAAAAATAGTAAATGTAATTTACGAGTACAATAAAGAAATCTACGGGATCAACAAGGCAGAGAGCGGTCACGCGGTCAAGCATTCTGCGTTCGCGTTCTGCGTTCGAGCGTGCAAGTGCTCACGGAGCCTGCTGTTGAACGCCTCTAGTGTCACCATGATTTTGAGAAACAGCAGTGAACGCGCGAACGCGTGCGTTCCATTTGACCGACGTGGTCAGAATGCCCCCTGTGTGAGTATATCTATGTAACGTAATATAACACAAAGAACGGAAAACTGACCGCTCGAACGCTTGACCGCGTGACCGCTCTCTGTCTGGTAGATCCCTATAGGTTTATTTGTAAAATATGAAATAGGTAGGGTAGAAGTACCGGTTTTCGCCATCTTAGTACCGTGTTTGGCCACTAGAAATTTTAGTTAATTTCTAGAATTATTTGTAGGTATGTCGCACACTTGCAAGAACAACGTGTTATTTCAAAACCCTTATGTTACATGAGAGCATTTTTTTCAGGTTTCAAAGTAATGGCCGGAAGAGATAGCGCTATAACGTGATGCAGTGTCTCTTTTGCTCATTATTCCGGCGTTTTCGGAGTAATAAAATCGCGTTAACAAAATTAAATTTCTATGAATAAAAAATGGTTTTCTTCGAAATATCACGTTGTTCTTGCCAGGGTGCGATGTATAGTAATTTGAACAAGATTCATATTTGGTTAGTACATTTTAAACTTAAATTTATGTTAGTAGTATCTAAGCTAGGACAATGGAACATACATATGTACATCAAGGCCTGTTGCGTGCGACCTGAAGCCTACAGCAGTGGTTGATGTATGCGGAGTCGACCCGCGCCGCGATCATCGCTAGGACGCTGTATAAAGTGGCCAAAAAAGGTACACTGGCCACAAACGGTACATCTACCCTCTTTAAGGTTATGTATCAAACCGGGAACAAGACACGTCCCACTCGCACACAAAACGTCTCCCAAAGCTCCATATAAATGCCTCGCGCTCCCGAATCTCGTAATCTCATTCCCGAATGCGAAGTATTCATGCCCGTTGTAATAATGGTTCGTCTGAGGAGAATAGGGAATGATAAAGATACAGAACTCCGCATTGTCTAACTTTATCCCTCTATCTTTTACAACATTCTTACGGCTGTAAATTTACAATAAAAATGTGTCCTGAATTCCTAATACCTAAGAAATCTTGGTATAATATAAGGCTTTTTCTGCACTGCTCCGTTTCGGCGTCGGAACCGGAAACAGTCACGAGAAAAATATCAGATGCCGGATTATGCTTCTCCACTTCATCCGATTATAATCGGCAATGGACGTGACGCAGTGCTTTATTTAAATTCCTCGGTTTTTCTATTCGAGGCAGGGGACGTTTTCCACATATTCTATTAATGTAAATAATATTAAACCTAGTATGGGAACATTTTCGGATTGTATGCGCGTTGCAAAAACGTGTATTGTTTTTGTACGTCGATCACTTCGGCCCGGTAAAGTACCGTTCCGATCTAGCAAATTATCGGACCGTTAAAAACCGGATGCCGGAGAAACTAACTAGTATTCTTGTGTGTTTCTAAATCGGACCGGAAATGAACGTTTGCCGGACCGGAGAAGTGAAGAAAGGCCCTTAGTGTACTAGCGGCCCGGCCCGGCTTCGCACGGGTGGAAATTTATTTTTTAAACATTTTGGTACAAGCGTAAAGTAAATTTTTCACACCTTGAGTTACATTATTGAAGTTTTCATACAGATCCCTAACTATTTTCAAAATATTCTATAGCCTATGTCACTCAGAGTGAATGTAGCTTTCCAATGGTGAAAGAGTTTTTGAAATCGGCACAGTAGTTTTTGAGTTTATTCCTTACAAAAATATACATAAAAAACACAAATCTTTCATAATGTTAGTACAGGTATAGATTTCGCCGGTTCCGGAGAACAAAATGGTCATCAAAGTTTTAATATTATTGCAAATTCGAGACTTTGACGTGCTAATAACGTCTTATAAATTTTATTCACACTTTTCTTGTGATCTCATTAGAACAGTTTTTTAATTTTCCTGCAATGTAGTGTTATTGCATTTATCATCGTATTCTCCGGAGCAAAAACACAATATCTTCGCCTCTCTTTTTTGTTTCTCTCACAAGGCTGTCTGGAAGAAATTGCTGTTAGCAAATAACACCGCTTACTGTTTATTTTTTTAAATTGCAACATTTATTTGTCTCTTGTTTCTTGTGTGCAATAAAGATGGTTATTATCTTATCTTATTAGATTCCTCAGGAACAGTTTAAATACAGTGTTTTAGAGGTAGGTATGTATCATCATCATCAACCCATTATGTTCCCACCAAGGGGCACGGGTCTCTTCCTTGAGGAAGGTATAGATAGGCCGGCGGCTTAGTCCGGATTGGTGCAGCCTTGTAAGACTGTCCCCACCGAGGGGCAGCGGTTTCTGCCCTGAGGAAGGTATAGGCCATACTCCACCACGGGGGCTAAGTCCGGATTGGTGGAGGCTTGTAAAACTAGTGGCAGGTCTTACTGTGAGAAGTTTTCAAGCCACCCTAAGGCCTCTGACTTGGCTTCACGACTGCAATCTGTGGACTGCAGCCGGCACCAACTGCTTAACGTACCTTGCGAGCACGGAACCGCTCGGGAAAATGCCACTAGCGTTAGTCATAGACGGTCACCCATCCACGCACTGGACGCGCCCTATGTTGCTTAGCCATCGTGATCATTTATGATCACTCAGGCAGCCGGGGCTACCGAAATGCTTTACCGTTGATAGCACAGCAATAGAACACAAGCCTCAGATTCGGCAGGTCGCGGGTTCAAATTCCGGCATGAAAAGTAATTTGTCAGTAATACAGGGACTACTTGGGATTCGGTTGTTACCACTCTGTAAAGTTACAAATGGATGGCCAAATTCAAGATGTCCCTAAGTCCAATTTCATAGATTTGCAAAACAACGGAGTAAAGTAACTTTTTGCCTCTTGAAACAACACTAGATTACTGAGAAGCATGAATTTTGGTAAAAACGTTCTAGGTAGGTACTTAGGGGGCGTTGAATGTTTTTAAATACAAATCAAGTGAAAAATAATAAAGAAAAGGTGATAAAAATAGTGTATAAAATCCCCAAACGGACTTAGGGACATCTTGAATTTATCCATTCAAATAGAGATCAGTGCCGCGTTTTGTATATTATGTTCCTAGATACTCTCAAATAAAAGGGGCGGAACAATTCCATGAGGTGGACGTTTTACATCTTCTCAGACATTTTATGCGGAATCCTAGCCAAGGATTCCTGTTCGTGCCAAATGCCGCTATCGGATGTTTTATTGCATTGCGTCGGCGTCTTGTAGGGTTCAGCAGGCCAAAACGAGAGACCCACTTACCCGCAAACTTCCGCGAGTCTCCACGTAAGTATTATATCCATCTTAGTGCCCTGCCTCACTAGGACGCCATGGCGACGTCGCCAGCTACGTACCCAAGCAGTTTGTATTAAATGGCGACGTTGCCAGACCGTCGCCAAGTGAGTTAGGCCGTACATTTTCACCATACATTTCAATATTAACTGCTTGGATACGTAGCTGGCGACGTCGCCATGGCGTCCTAGTGAGGCAGGGCACTTATTAGAAAGCGGGCATGACCTAATTCGTGTTTTTTTTTTCTCTAGAACTTACATAAGGTCACGCCTGTACCAAAGGGTTAGGCAGAGACCAAGGACTGCCACTTGCCACGATCCTGACATCACTTTTGCGCCCTGTGATCTCAAATTGCGTCGCGATTTGAGAAAAGATGGTCGGAGTGGAGTTTTTTTCTCGCTGCCTTTTTCTCCACTACACTCGGCCCCAAGGCAGCGGCTAACATTGACATTAAAATTACATTGACATTCAACAAACAGAATGTAAATTCTTTACGTTGAAATGAATTTCTGATTTTCTGATTTCTTCATCGACATTCATTAGTCGTTGCACAAGCCGGTTTCAGGTACTTTTTATCTTGCCTTTTGCTAATGCATCTCAGGGCAAGACAAAACTTGTACAACTGTCTCTACAACTAAAGAATACATACCGTCATTTACAGCAGTAGTATTTTGTATGGACCGCCAGCGCGTTAGTGTGCTACTTTTAGCAAATAGATCATCATCAACCCATTATGTCCTCATCTAGGGGCATGGGTTTCTGCCCTGAGGAAGGTATAGGCCATACTCCACCACGGGGTCTAAGTCCGGATTGGTGGAGGCTTGTAAGACTAGTGGCTGGTCTTACTGTCAGAAGTTCTCAAGCCGGCGTCGGCGTGCTTGCATGCAACGACTAGTGAATGCTGATGAAGCGAAAGCGATTTGTCAGGATTGGGTATTTGACAGGATGTCAAATGAGTTACTTTTAAAAAGGAATTTTGTATGAAAATACTTGCTTGTGACGTCACATTTCAGAGCACTCTTTTTTTGTTTCATCTATTTGAAAATTGTAATAACTTGTAAATGATTAAAAGAAATACATTTTCCGAATCATTTTGTAATTTTTGTTTTAATCGAGCATTTCAAATAATTTATTTTTGATAGTGTCAAAAACCGTATTGTAGCAGGTGGCATTCCCTGGTCTCTACCTACCCCTCTGGGATACAGGCGTGAGCTTATGTATGCTATCTAGTCCTCATGCTACGAATCCGAAAAATCATTATTTACATGATAGATATTGTACAGTCATTTTTCGCAAATTAGATAAGTGGATTTAGCAGGTATACTATCTATGGGACCTAATAAACTCGGCAAAACGTGGGCCCAGTTCTAGTGATTGGTGCCTCTGCCTACCCCCTCGGGGATAACGGGCGTGAGTTCATTTATTTTAATTTTATTTTACTATCTAAGCCGATATCTTTTCTTTTCCTCGATTGACGACCTCTGTGTCGTAACGGTTAGCGCATCTGCTTACCATGCGAGAGGTCCTGGGTTCGATCCCCGGCTGGGGAGAAAAAAAACTCCAGGTCTTGGATGTTTACATGTTTGTGATTATTAATTTCTCTCTCTCTCACACAAGCTCATACCTATGAAAGAGACAGAAATAATGCTGTGCTCGAAATTGCAGTTGTGTGCGACTTGCTGCATGAAGCCCGCCTCGTCCGTATACACACACACACGTAACTACTTTGCAGGTGTACCACTTAGAGCGAATGGACAAATGTGTGCAAGCCTCTTGTGTTTATTTAATGATGCTTGTGTGCATGAATTGAACTTGCGACTGTCGAACTCCAGATTACACAATTTCGTCGGTCGGAATCATTACCGGAACATTTCCAAAAACACGATTTTTGTGTTAAGTATACAGAATGGTGGAAATTTTAAAGATATTTCCAAATTAACGGTACAAATCAAATTTTTTTTTTCATCCGTCACAAAAAGACTAATTCCAGTAGAGAAACAATAATTTTACTGTAACAAATGAACACTTTTGACATCTTTAAACGTCAATTACTGAAAACAGAATATTTTGAAATGTAGCAATAATGTTTCCGACAGATCGAATATAGGGAAATGGGACGAGTGATTGACCAAAAAGGGACCTCAAGGAAAAATAATTGATTTCGCGTTTGAAGTTTCGTGTTTCAACAGGTTTCGACTCGTGCTCGGTTCACAAAAAAAAATCTTAAAAAAATAACTACGGGCATACGGGAGCTAAAAATATTCGGGTAATTTTTAACCGTTCACCAAAAACCCAATGGTACACCTATGTACGCCTGTCTAAAATATTACTCTAAAACCCGTTATATTATTTTGCTGCAATTAAACTAATCGGCCAACAAAATATGTTACACCAAACAAATTCAAAATTATCTCCAAGACATAGCACTTTTTTATTCTACTCCACAGCAAGTATTCTCTAATAACTGTAATTATATTATTATTTCACAACAAATACTGATTGTGCACCAAATATTCCTAATTGTTACACAAAATAACTAATATGAATCCTAGTACCGAACCCCATTTATAACGGTTTCGTACAACTTTTATGTTACTCAAATCATTAACATTGAAGAACAAATAATGCATTTCGTACAACATTACTTCTAAAAAAGCGAAGCTTGCGACGCGCGTGTGGTTCGTTGAGATGTGAAATATTGCAGCAACAAGGAACAAGATGTTACTCGTAGTACACGTTGTGGACATTATACAATAGGCAAAATTGAACAAAAAGTGAAAACGCTATTGCAACAATTGTTTATACCCAAATGAATTATTTTACATGCATGTGGATTAATCAAATTATTAAGTAACATTACTTATAATGTTAATGTAAGTTTATGTTACATTGTAGGAGTAAAGACTTTGTTTAATAGTTTGAATTAGTTTGGTTTAACACTGACAAGTACAAAAACATTTTTTAGGTAAGCATTAGGTAAGCAAAGAATCGCTCGTAGCCTGGGCTGCCTGAGTGATCTTAAACGATCACTAAGGTTAAGCAACATACGGCGCGTTCAGTCCATGGATGGATCGCGTGTATGACTAACGCTAGTGGCATTTTTCCGAGCGGTTCCGTGCTTCGCAAGGCACGTTAAGCAGTTGGTGCCGGCTGCTGTCGATAGATGGCAGTCGTTAAGCCAAGTCAGAGGCCTTAGAGCGGCTTGAGAACTTCTGACATTAAGACCAGCCACTAGTCTCACAAGCCTCCACCAATCCGGACTTGGCCCCCGTAGTGCAGTATGGCCTATACCTTCCTCAGACCCGTGCCCCTTGGTGGGGACATAATGGGTTGATGAAGGTAAGCATTACATTTTATAATGTATTAACTTTTGATTAATAAAACTACAATAGGCATTAATTGGTGTTTGATTAAAATAAATTTTGCAGTACGCTATCTAAAGTAAATCTAAAAAAATAAATGCTCCTTTAATAATTAGGTGTATTTATTATTTTTACAAATTTGCAACAGTTATTAAATAGGTGCTCATTATGAAATATTCTAATGAACATATTTTGGTGCACAATCAGTATATTTGGAGGAACAAAGGCAAAATTTGTTGAAGAAAGCGGGAATGAATTGAGGTACAGTTCCAAAATATTCTGGTTAGACCAAAACAAAGCTAAAATACCACAAATTAAAAAATTCAAATAAAAAAAATACGGTTTCCAATCCCTCCAGGTCCCGTTTTGGTCAATCACTCACATATTGAGAAATCTGAGCTTTACCCTCATTCAAACGCACTTTGTGAATGTTTTTTGCATCGTAAGTGCCGCCGCTACGCCGTGTTCAAACGCCTATTCTGTGCATGTGGAACACCTTATCTACATGCGAGTAAAGTAACTACCACTAGGTAGGTGCCAAGTTTACACATACGCCCCATTCTCCGTACGCTCGCCCAAGAGCTTGGAGTATCGATTTATTTGAAAATGAGGAGGAAAATAGGTCGTGGCTCGCCGTGCGTGTGAACTTAAGGCATGGGATTTATTAATTATTGGCTGCGACATGCGGATTTGCCTGGTAAGGGGCTCTATTGGGTACAGTAAGTACGTCATTTATTTCTGATTTAAATACGTTTACATACAGCCACATACATTGCTTCTGGCCCCACACTGGGATACCCTGTGTCGTGGGAACCAGAAACAGCGACATCACAAACATGTAAACATCCAAGACCTGGGATGTTTCATTGTCCCCAGCCGGGGTTCGAATCCGGGACCTCTCGCACGGTAGACAGTTGTGCTAATCGCTGCGCCACCGAGGTCGTCAATAACTTATGTTGGGTCAAAGTTGTTACTGATATTATAATGGCATAGATAATATTGGCGGTTTTGGTCTAAATTGAGCAGGTTCGAAACTTTCAGGTTGTATTTACTATGTCCTTGCCACGTGTAATCGAGCGATTCCCCCCAAGTTCTGTGGTTATTAAGAAAATGTCAAGGAAATGTTCGCAGCACAGTGCCCACGCAATAATACTTCTTGCTAAAGGCTGTCGCACACTATACCATGAATATTGTGTAGTTTGAAAGCCATAGTGAAATGAACGTCCCCTAAAAATAGCTATGGAATATGCTAGTTTATGGAATATGTTAGTTGAGTCGACGGAAGGTCCGTGGGAATGGCGAGAGACCGTGTGAAATGGCATTTGTGGGAAAAGGCCTATGATGATGATGCTAGTATAAAAAAGGTACTTTCCAAAACCACCCCAATACAAACTCAATTCGATTCTGTTTTATGAACACAATGCACTGATTGTCCAGTACAACTTCCCTAAATTCCGTGTTAGAAAGTAAATACAATGTACTGTTAGATTAACACATTGCCTGTGCAACTGGAAATAAGACAATGACCCATCACGTGCCCACATGGTTTTATAGACAATTTCATAGCTTATACATGTACGGCAAATGTAATGCTATAACTCAGACGTGCTAGATTTGACAAGCCTAATATTTCATTAGAGGGAGTGAACATGTGGTGCACTCACGACGCCTCACCTAAACCTCGAAATGCCCCATGTGGGTCACTCACAGGGAACTTGTTAAGAAACACCTGTGTCATTTCTTTTTTTATGTACAATAATGTGTTCTCCTGTCTATCTATCTAATTTAATTATAAAATCCGGTAATATTAATTTTCGTGTAAAAAATTACAAAATAAAAATAAACCTTCCCTTTTTTTCCAAAATCGATACAAACTCTCACTAAGAGAACCTTTAGTAGCCCGAGTAGCTGACAGAGTAACAGAGTAGTCACCAAGTGCCAAGGGCACCTAGGGCCAAGTGCAAGTTGGACTCACCCACCGAGTGAAAATAGGATGTTGGCGACAGATCTGGCAACCCAGTTGCTGTGAGAATGTTATAAAACTTACTTAGCAACGGGGTATCGGCCTGGATCGATTTCTATTTTATTGTCCTTTTTATTATTTAATTTATTATAAATATAGCTAATATCTACAATTCGGGCTTTCCATATTCGGCGCTAACATCAGAGAATTGAAGAAATGAGAAAATTGATGAAAAATTAATGAAGTTTTTTTCGGATTCCTACCAAACTTTAAATACTATTTTATTAACGATTTAATTAAAAATTGTATTGCAAGGCGAGCTTACATGCCATTTCATAATTCTATGTCAACTGAAAGTACCTTAAAAATGTTGATTCCCTTGAGTATAAAATACATGCTTTTTGCGGGTTAAACGGTCATATCTTTGTTTTACTTTAACTTAGAAGTTTGATTTTCCGTCAGCTTATAGAGACTGTAGACTTGAGTACATGATTTTAATTTCCATTTACCTTCACGCGTTCCCGAGATAAAGGGTCTTGAGTTTGGACAGCCAGACGGACCGACGGACGGACAGACAACTACGTGATCCTACAACGACCTCTGTGGCGTAACGGTTAACGCATCTGCTTGCCATGCGAGAGGTCCCGGGTTCGATCCCCGGCTGGGGAGAAAAAAAACTCTAGGTCTTGGATGTTAACATGTTTGTGACGTCGCTGTTTCTGGTTCCCACGACACAGGGTATCCTAGTGTGGGGCCAGAAGCAATGTATGTGCCTGTATGTAAATGTTTATGCTTATAAGGGTTCCGTTTTTCCTTTCGAGTGACAGACCCCTAAAAAACCGAGTTTTAGATTGGTTTTAGAGGCATCGAGTTTTTAAAAATAACCCGGCAAATGTTGTTTCGCCATATAATTGAGCTGGACCACCCCTATCACTTAGGGCTTTGAAAAATAGATAACAACCTATTCTCGAACCTACCGAATGTACATGTAACATTTCATGAAAATCAGTCTAGCCGTTTCGGAGTGTGCGCACTAACACTGTGACACGAGAATTTTATATACAGCGTGTCCCAAAAATGTCACAGTGACACTGGAGGTAGACCTGCTCAAGAGGCGTCGGATCAACTTAACATGACCTCTGTAAAAGTTGCACGGTTTTCGAGATATGGCCAATTTAAACTTATTCTAAATTTTCAGTTTTTTTAACAACTTTAGTGCTATGCTAGCACTGACGCTAAGTTAGTAAGTTCGTGACCGAGTACAAATAAAACAACCAAACAAGAGGGCTATCTGACTTAATGCTAGCACTAAACTTGTTAAAAAACGTGAAAATTTAGAACAAGTTTAAATTGGCCATATCTCAAAAACCGTGCAACTTTTACTAAGGTCATGTTAGGTTGGTTCGATGCCTGTGGCTACCCTTAAAAAGAGGTCCGTGTAAAGGTCATAACCCACTTACACGACTCTGTTCCTACCCGGCAAAAATAATCATAATCATAATCAACCCATTATGTCCCCACCGAGGGGCACGGGTCTCTTCCCTGAGGAAGGTATAGGCCATACTCCACCACGGGGGCCAAGTCCGGATTGGTGGAGGCTTGTAAGACTAGTTAGAAAATAACATTTGTGGCCTAAGTACTTATTAAGGGTTATTTTAAATAAATTATCGTCTTTTATATCTTGTATGTGATATGGTAGAGCATTGAAAACCTTTGCTGCCATTGAGTGGGGACCAGAGTTTACCATTTCTAGTTTAGCAGTCTTGGTGGCGAGGCGTTGTCGATGTCTAAGACCCTCAGGGCGAGTATGTTGTGAAAAAAGGGGCGTATTTTTCCTGACAAAGATGCTGATTTCTAAAATATAGAGAGCTGTCATAGTTAAAATGTTAAGTTCCACAAAATATCTTCTACAGCTCGTCATCGCGTCTATATTGGCCAGAATCCTAATACATTTTTTTTGTAATATAAAGACGTTTTTTGCGTCCGTGCTATTTCCCCAAAGAATTATACCATACCTAAGCCAGGCTTGTGCGTATGCATGATAAGCGCATGTTGCCGTCTTGAGGTCTGTGGTTTTTTTCAGCTCTGTTAGGGCATATATAAAGCTTGAGAGCTTGCCAGTTATCTTTAGAATGTGGCTTTTCCAATTTAAATTATTATCAATATTGATACCTAGGAGACAAGATGAGTCTACATTTTCTATTATAGTTCCGTTGAATTTATAGTTTATAATATCTAGGGGTCGTTTTTGGTAAGGTCTGAATTCTATTAATTTAGTTTTTTTAAAGTTAATTTCTAAGTTATGGTCATCTAACCAAGTTTTTATTCCATTTAGGTGTGAATTTAGGTCTATATTTAATTGCTCTACATTTTGACTAGGAAAAATCAGGGATATATCATCTGCAAATAGCGTACATGGTATATTAATAGTATTAGGAAGATCATTTATATATATTAAAAATAGCAAACATCCCAGCACGCTACCCTGTGGAATTGATTTGGTTAATTCTACCTCATTTGATCGTATTTTACCGATTCGCCCGGTAGTTGAGTTATAATGTTCTATATCAACATATTGTACTCGATTATGCAAGTACGATGAAAACCAGTTGAAAGCCATACCTCTCACTCCCACTCCATAGAGTTTTTTCAATAGAGCTCCGTATAAGACCCGATCATAAGCTTTACTCATATCCAAAAGAACTCCAACGGCATGTTTTTTATCGTTCAATATTTTTAAGATCTCGTTAACATATGTAATTACTGCAGATGTAGTCGATCGACCCTTGCGGAAACCATTCTGATTTTTATTAAAAATATTATATTTTTCGCAAAATTTGTAAATATGTTTGTACATAGCGGACTCTATTATTTTAGAAAAGGTGGGAAGAAGAGCAATCGGGCGATAATTATTACAATCGCTATGGCTGCCGCTCTTGTGCAAAGGTTTTACTATAGTTATTTTTAGTTTTTCTGGTACGACGCCTTGTGTAAAAGACTGGTTGATGATAAAAGACAAAGGTGGGGATAGTTCCAATGCACATTCCCTTATCAACGTTGGAGGTAACTCATCGAAACCACAACTTGTCTTGTTTTTCAGTTTACGTATTAATGAAGAAACTTCAGATGGTGTAGTTGGTTGAAGATATACTGAATTAAGCGTTGGAGATAGTATTGGGCGTCCCCTGGGTGGGTTTATACCAGGAGCGCCCACTGACGAGAAATATGTATTAAAATAATTGGCAATTACGAGGGGGTCATTGGTAGTTTTATTATTTATATTTAGTTGTACGTTTGTTCTTATTTTTTTCTTGGTTTTATTAGTTCGAATCTTAACTACTTGCCACACAGCTTTCATGACATTATTTGATTTTAATACTTTATTTTTAAAATGGATTTTCTTAGCATTTGCTACAGTCTTTTTCAAAAGTTTTTCATATTTTTTGTAATGATTGTGTAAGATTTTGTTGTCTGTTTGCGAGGTAAATATCTTTAAAAGCCGTTTATTTTTGCAAGATATTCGTAGCCCTTTGGTCAACCATGTATTTTTATGATCTTTTTTAATAGTAATTTTAGATTTTGGGATAGTCTTGTCTAAAATAATAGTGATTATTTCAAGGAATTTGTTATAGTTTTCATTTACAGATTCCGTTATATCAAAAATAGTGTTCCAGTTAACTTTTCTAACTTTTAATTTAAATTCTTGCATTTTACGTTTGCTAAAAATTCTTTCAAATGTAAACCATTGCTCTTTATTATCTTTCTTACTATAAGGTATGCTTATAAAAATTCCTTTGTGATCCGAAAAACCTAAATCTTTAACTTCTGCGGTAACTTTGACACTTGGATCATGTACGTTGTTGAAAGCTAGGTCAATGCAACTAGAGGTGTGTAGCGTTACTCTTGTTGGTTCGTTTACCAATTGTAAGAAGTTGAAGCTTTTCATTAAATTCAGTAGGTCTGTCGTTAGATTATTTTGTTCGAGAATATTTATATTAAAATCTCCGCCTATGATAATATTTTTAATTCTATCTTTGATCATTAATAATTGCAAGAGCTTTGAAAGCGATTCATAAAACATATCAGGTTGCCTCTTGCTATCCGGCCAATATAAAGCCACCAGAACCACATTTATTTTGGGCATCTCTATTGCACATATTTCAAAAATAAACTCTACAGCCAAATTTAAGATATCAGTTCGCTCCTTGCAGTATTCACCGTTTTTTAATAGAATGCATACTCCTCCACCCTGTCGCTCCGAGCGACAGAAACTACTGGCCAAATTAAAACCTTCAATACTTAGGAGGTCCTTTTTAGACGTTGTTATCCATGTTTCAGTAATACAAACTGCTTTAATATCCTTAATATGGTCTAGGGTAGCTTCCAATAAATGGCGTTTATTCTTTAAGCTACGCATATTTTGGTATAGTATGTTAAATTTTGACATTTTACTGGAATGAATTGACTCGAAAAAGCTCTACATTGGCGTCTAGATTTTCAGTCGGCACGATCTCGTTATTATTATACCAATTGTTTATGTCATCGATTTTCGTTTTTATATCAATGAATACCTGTTTCAATCCATTGTTATTCAAAACCCCGCTGTGAGGGTTAAACATGGTGTGATCGTAGTAGAGGTTCAAATTAGAGTCTAATATATATCCGTGTTCGTGCTTCATAATATCCACACATAGCAGTTTATTAAAAGCTTCTATTCTGGAGTTGAAGATATCAAAATTCCTATTTCCTTGCTTAAAGGTTGGCACGCATAACAACACATTTGTGTGAGTGACTTTAAGTAATATTTCTCTAATCGATAAAACTAGGTCGTGGTATTTTCCTGTATATTTAAAATCTTTACTTCCTATAAGAACGATGATGTAATCGTCGCTAGAAAAGTTTGCTACTTTTGACTCTACACCTTGCAGAAGCTGTACTATGCCTCTATTAGGCATGAGATAATGACATATTTCGTATGACTCTTCGAAAATCGATTGTGCGATTGCTAATGTTCTATTAAATCTATTTGTACTTATCAAACAAATCTTCTTTTTCTTCGCTCTTGCGTTTGATTCGGCTGGGAGGGGCGCTGATGGAGAGGACTCGTCGGATCTCTGTGTGGCGTTTTTGGGTACTTTTGGGCTGGATTTATTATCATGATGCGCCATTTCCACGCTGTCCGCTGACTGTATGGGTAGTGTTTTGAGTTTTTCCTCAGTATCGACCTTACTTTCTGCAGGGCTAATGCCAGATTTTGGCGTAGACTTAGTATCCTCCAACACGCTTTTCCTCTTAGAAATCATCCTCGATCTAGAAACAGAGGCGGGTGCTGCAACTTTTGGTGTAGAAGTGGTGATCTCGGAGCTTATTTTAAGTAAAAGAGCATTTCTTTTGGTGAGTTCTTGGATATCTAATTTTAAACTGGTGTTTTCTTCATTCAGCCTAATAATTTCCTCGTGAGCACTGTTTAGGTCCATAGTTAAATGTGCAATTTGTTCTTTCAGGTCTTGTACCAATGATTCGTTCAGCTGTGACGAAACAGCGTTTGGAAGGCTTTTTGCTGTATTATCAAGAAAGCTTGAACTTTCCAAATCATGAGATAAATCATTTAACGAATTACCTTTCCGCTGCTGGTTAGGTTGATCGGGACTTAGGCATTCTGCAGCGTTCGATTTTGAACTTGCCGGTGTCTGTTCGAGACTTAAAATCGCATTCTCTGTGCTTCTAGACTTTGACTTATTTATATCACCTGACTCTATGGGTTGGGTACTTTTTTTCTTTAAGTTTTTCCCACGACCCAACGTAATATTTGAACATAGATCGCATTTCCATTGCTTTTTAGTTGCGTACAATACGGAATACTTCGCAGAAGTTATGTTTAAGCACTGATAGTGATATTCTCTTCTACATACGGCACATTTGAGTAAATCACTGAGATTTATCAGTTTGCGACACACTTCGCACTTCATTTTAAAGCCCAGAAAAGAAAAAAAAAAAAAAAAAAAAGTACGTGGTATGTAGTAACTTTCCCGTCGATGGATTCGAACTCGTGCCTTATTGATCACGTAGTCACTCTTGGCCGTCGACACGTTATCCAACAAACCAACGTGCTGATAGCTTTTCTTGTCGAAAATTAGAATTAGGTTTGGGCTCTCTGCATTCTGATCGAAATAATATGAGTTGCCGGGTATACGGAACTTGGACTTTGCACTTTCTTTGTGTCACCTGGCCGCAACAACTATTAAACGGTTCACTTTCGAAGATTTTTGGTATTTATCACCGATTTGCGCGATTGCAACAAACACTGTTTAGCTTAATTTACTCTTGATTTCACCGGCTTTAACTGTATACAAGTTTGACTATGAAATAAGCACTTTTTACGACTTTTGTGAATTATTTTAGGGAACAAAACGACGACACGTCTTATCTCAACTAGCGCAGCGTCGAAAACTCTGCGCTAGTTTTCAAAGAGACAACTATATGGCGCGCTTTGTCACTCCTATGCAAATCGCAAACGCTCTCGCTATCGAAAGTGAATGACAAAACTCAGTATATGCACTCTGACGAGCAGTGAAAACAGCATTAAACCGCCCACATTGTGTAGGTAAACATGGCGAACCTTTCCGTCCGCAAAGACAACAAGAATCTGCGCCGAAATAAACGAACGCAACTGGCCGAGTCAAAGGACTGCTCGCACACGGCATGTGTGGAGTTGTAAAATAGTCTGTAGTCTTTCTATAATAAAATTCAAAGTCCTGACTGACTGATTCATTCACTCATCAACGCCCAGCCGAAGCCGTTGGACCTAAGAAGCTGAAATTTTGCACAGAGGGTCTTTATATAATGTAGGCAAGGAATAAGACCGGATTTTTTTAAATTCAACCCCTAAAGGGGTGAAAAGGGTTACCAAAATTTGTATGGGAGGTATAAAGAATGTTGTCTAATTTTCTTGAAAATTAAAATAAATACTCTTCAACACAATTGATTGAACACGTGTTTCGTCGTTTTTCTAAATTTAACCCTTAAGGGAGTGAACGGGGTTGCAAAATTTTGAACTAAAGTCCACGCGGACGGAGTTGCGGGCGAAAGCTAGTATGAAATATACTTTCATTCGACACCTCTGTGGCGCAGCGGTTGGCGCATGTGCCTGCCATGCGATACGTCCCAGGTTCGAATCCCGGCTGGGAACTCGAAAAAGCCCCCAGGTCTTGGATGTTTGCACGTTTGTAGTGTCACTGTTTCTGGATTCTACGACACAAGGTATCCTAGAGTGGGGCCAGAAGCAATTTGTGTAGCTGTGTGTAAATGTAAAAAAAAATTTAAGGGTCAAATACATTAAAAACAATACTTATCTAAATATAGTCTAAGATAAGATAAGAATATTCTTCATTGTACCAGGAAAAGCTCAAATTTAAATTTAAAAAAATATCACAACAAAAACAAAATGTGTAGGTACTTTATTAACGTCAAAGTTGTTAGTTTCAAAATAAATAGATTACATGGAAAAGAAGCTAACAAAGAAACTCCACATTTATTCCTTTCAAAACAGTTGTAGCCCAATTAACTAACTTTCAAACTAAAAAAATATTACTTCTGAATGTGTTGAACATTAAGCACTAATTCTGCTCTGAATAAATTTAATATTAAACTACTGTTTAACATCAGACATCCTTGTCTTCTAAATAATATTGTTCATTTTATTATAAGCTTTTTTGCGTAGAGTCTCGTAGCAAGTTCTCAAAAGTTTGTTTCACAATGTCAAAATGATAATCTATACTTCTATACTAGTATTATAAGGAGGAAAGCTTTGTATTTGTGTGTGTGTGGGTGTATGTTTGTAATGAATATGCTCAGAAACGACTAGGCTGATTTAAAAAATTCTTTCACCATTAGAAAGCTACATTCTTCGTGAGTAACATAAGCTATATTAAATTTTCAAAAAGTTAAGGGTTCCGTACGAAATCTCGAATAATGTAACCGATGGTGTAAAAAATTACTACCCTGGGAATTTTCCACGGAAACAAAATAGCTATTTCCACGGAAACTTTTTTGCCACCCGTGCGAAGCCGGGGCAGGTCGTTAGTATAATATATTCTAATCTGTTATCCGAATGATACTCTCAATCTCTCTCTGCGTTAGAAACAGATTGCAGGCCATAAAAGTACATAATTACTCCAATCAACAAATAACAGAACCCAATAAACTGTGAGGCTTCGCAAATAGTCCTACAACGCCCTTCGCCCCTGACCCAAGACAGTCGAGTGACTTGTGTAGCTAAGGACTTGGCCAAAAGTACAAGGTTTTCGGTCGCAAGTTGAAGTCATACTTTAGCGAAATTCTCAAGATTTTAAAACGGGCACAGAGTAAATTTTTCGTAATACGTCATGACCACGATAATTATACAATTATGGATATTACAATATTTATTTCAATGTTATTTACGTAGTAGTTTAGTGTGCTGACAAATAAAAAAAAAATTAAGATCGGCCAAGTGCGGTCTCGCACACGAAGGGTTCCGCACCATCATAAAATTGTAAAAAATTCTGGTTTTTTGTATGAGAGCCCCCCCTAAATATTAGTTTTATTGTAATTAAATATTTTTTAAAGCAAAAAATTCACGTTTGTTGTGTGGGAGACCTCTTAAATATTTATTTTATTCTTTTTTTTGTCTTTGTTGTTATAGCGGCGACAAAAATAAATCATCTGTAACCTCAGAACACAAAAAGAAGGAGAAGTGTTATAATTGCCCGTTTGCTAGAAAACCGATGTCGCCACTTACTCACACAGCTACATTTTGCTCATAATCTCTATTTGATTACAACATAAACCACCGGCCCATGATTTGTCGTGAACCCAAATAAAACAGCCAATGAGAAGGTTTCACAGACAACGCACAACATTAGGGATGTAACAAAATAGTCGATTAAGGAAAAAATCTATTTCTATTCTATTCATACCTGAAACGCTTCAAAACGTTTTCATAACTGTAAAATGTACCTACATAGGTGACGAAACTACGTTCGCAGTGCCGTGCCGCTTGAATGTAATTCAAAACATATCGCCTACGTAAATTTTGTTTGAAACATTTTGAAGCCGCAAGATGCCTGCGCCGTGCCTTCACCTTGCGCCCTTTTGTGTACAGCGCACGCCTTAAATTGTTTTAAATATACTATCAAAATCTAGAACTACTTATTTTAACACATGAATTTATTAATTAGCAGTGACTGTAGATGTTTGCGAGTTTGGATCAAAATTTGCATTGCCTTGGTGGTAGCTGATAACTGTGATGACATAAAAACATTCATAATACTCGTAATTTTGCATAAATAATAATAATTTTATTTACTTGTGAAAAAGACAGTAACGTACGTAGTAAGTAGTACGCAGTACGTAGTAAGAAACATGTGAAACAATAAAAAAAAAAAATTACCATCCGACTGTGTTCCTGCAGAGAATATTTTACAGTTCCATAATATGTAAATATTTATTTATATACAACTTGTCTAAGAGCACTATTTATTTTATTTTCAATTAATCGAATTTCATTCATAAGATAGGCTCATCTACACTAATATTATAAAGAGGAAAGATTTGTATTTTTGTGTGTATGTTTGTAATGAATAGGCTCAGAAACTACTGGGCTGATTTAAAAAATTCTTTCACCATTAGAAAGCTACATTCTTTGTGAGTAAGATAAGCTATATTGGATTTTCGAAAAGCTTAAGGTTCCTTACGAACTCTCGAATAATGTAACCCACCGCGAGTTACTTATTCGAGAGTTCGTAAGGAACCGTAAAAAAACTACTACCCCGGGAAATTTCCACGTTTTTGCCACCCGTGCGAAGCGGGAGCGGGTTGTTAGTAAAATATATATTTAAGAATATTATTTAGTACACATCACCTAATTTGTTTCTCTAGAAACACTTTCTTTTGGAAACATTTCTCCGTAGAATAGATGGAGCAAACGGTACTTGATTTGAGAAGAAACTAGTTAGACCCTATCCCCGTGGTTTCAAATACAAATCGATCAATTCGATCAATCGATATTTCGAAAAATTCTTTGAACTTTATGATCGAAGCTAGACCTGTTTTTATTACAACAAAATTCTGCCACAAAAATAGAAGCTTCCTTAGCAATTTAAGTCCACGCGGACGAAGTCGCGGGCATTAGCTACATAGTCTTACAATATAATTGTCCTAGTAATTTTGGAAGTCTAGACAAACGAGTCTGAAATGCGACGATAATATCGATACTTTATCAGTCTAAAAAGAAAGCAACTACCCCATCACTATGACTCCCGCTGACACCTACTGCCACTGGTGACTTTGACATTTTACGGCAAATACATGCGGCCGTACCACAAAACATCGCACAGAACAATAGTCATTTTTGCGTGATGGTCCATTGCGGGCTTGCTTGTCCAATTTAGAAACCCTCTACGAAAGTTCTTTAAAAAAACACCAGTGGAGTAAATCCGACGTATTAAATACGTCTCATTTACGTCCTTAGTACTAGGATGCATATTGCACAGGAAAATTATTATAATAATTATTTTTTCTAGTTTAAAGATGAATATAGTGAGTAAAATAGGCTTGCCGAAGAAAATACACTCCACTGTTATTTGAGTAGCATTTTCAGGTGGTAATTACTGCGCAATCAGGGATTTTTCACATATGTTTCCGCGGCGGCGGGCGCTAGGCGATTGACGGCCATATTGCAAAGTTTTTCCAAGGTTAGCCCAACCGGGCTAACGTTGAGCGACAGTACCACGCCCATAAGGCACTTCTCCTTTTTTTTGTGTTCTGAGTGTCTAACTATCACGGTTCATGAGATACAGCCTGGTGGCGGACGGACGGACGGAAAGCGGCGTCTCAGTAATAGGGTCCGTTTTACCCTTTGGGTACGGAACCCTGAAAAAAAGCATTGCGTGACTGTGTGCTACCTACGTGACTGAAATAACTCTTTTGAAAGCTCATATTATGAAAAAAAAATTGTCATAGAGATTTTTTTATCATAATTATTTAATTTTTAAAACGATAAAAAGTACTCAAAACCGGCGTTTGTGTATGCCACGACTAATGAATCGAAAGTGATTGGGATATAATCGTGAGCTTATTTATGTATGTTATTTCTACTAAAATTTACTTGGATATCAATATGGAGCATGAAAGTATGCAACCTTCATTTGATGACGTCACTATAAAAAAATAAAGGGAGGCGCCATCTTGTTTCGTCGTTTTTTGAGGGAAGCCGGTTGTTGTAATTTTGTAGAGTAGGTAAATTAGGTTGTAGGTACCTACTTGCGCAATAATTTTGATATAAAAGATAGAATTATTTACTATTTAAATACCAATAGTTGCTGTGAGAGATAAGTTTGTGCGTGTGACATTTATAAGTGTGTTGCAATAAGTACCTACCTCATCTCAAATAAAAACTTCTCCTATTTCCATAGTCAAACACAGAAAAATACGACTATATTTTTGTAATACCCACTTTAAGGCAAGAACCATAAGACCCAAAGCCTTTCGCATTCGAAGTATCATCTTTCATAGCGGCTAACGTGAACTGGTATCGATTTTACGCGCTACAAACGGCCCAAATAACATGCCCACCCTCTTATAAGTGCCACGCTATTCTGAACTCTACGACCCACGCCAATAGCCATTTTTACTTAAACCTCAACAGGCATCCGAGCAGAAAATTCCAAAGGATTTTGAACCCAATAGGTTGGAAATAAAAGCTATGTGAGGCGGGCTCGCGAGGCATCGCGATTCGATCAGGTATTTTAGGAAGTAATTATTGGAGCTGTTGGATTTTATTCGGGTGTAGATGTAGGTTTGATCACCTTCGTTGAGGATATTGCACGCTTTACGAAATACCTACTACAAATACAAATATGTACAAAAAAATTTATATACTGGAAGAGTAAAGTTATTATCCCAAGATTAGGCCCTCGGAATTACAAATATTATGTACCTACTAGGATTTATGTAGTACTTATGAACTACAAATGTTATATGTATTATGTAATAGGTACATGAATTATGTCTGGACTTTCTCATGATTTATAAATTATCCACACTATTTATTTTACTTCATTCCTCGTTCTTTCATTTTTGTTTCTTTTGTTTCTTTCCGATTCCATTTTTTTTGTCATTATTTTATTGTTTTTATTTTCTTGAAATTTGAATTGAGAATTGGAAAATGTTGCTTATTGGAAGACTGAACAGGCTGATTTCAGTTATTTCGACTATAGCTTTGTAAGCGAAACTTTGAATACAAAGTTTCTCATCTATTGACCATTACGGTATATGTACGCCCCATGAGGAGACAACCAACTTGCTGCAGTGTCACGTTATTTTTATAATATTAACGGTTGTCGTTGGACTTGTCAACTGCAATATTTTAAATGTCAGTCCCCACATTCGCTATCCCCCCCCCCTCGAAGGGCGCTGTAGGTGGGATAATTATATATTACTAAAACAAGCGGCGGTCTAGAGACATTTTTTTTATCATCATCATCATCAGGCTACATTAGTCCTCCCCTAATGAGCGCCATAGCGCCCTGTCTTCAGCTTGCCGCATCCAGCATCTGCCTGCAGTTTTTCGCAGATCGTCATCCCACCTGAATAGAGGGCGTCCTACACTACGTTTGCCGAGTCGCGGTCTCCACTCAAAAACACGTTTACCCCAGCGGTTGTCGGTTCTTCGCGAAATATGGCCAGCCCACTGCCACTTCAGCTTGCTACTTCTCTGAGCTATGTCGATAACTTTGGTTCTCTGTCGGATGTATTCGTTACGAATCCTATCCTTCAGAGAAACTCCGAGCATAGCTCTCTCCATAGCTCGCTGAGCGACTTTAAACTGGTGGACCAACCCTTTCGTGAGTGTCCAAGTCTCGGCTCCGGAATCGCTCGTTGCCTGGGCTGCCTGAGTGATCTTAAACGATCACTAAGGTTAAGCAATATACGGCGCGTTCAGTCCATGGATGGGTCACCGTCTATGACTAACGCTAGTGGCATTTTCCCGAGCGATTCAGTGCTTCGCAAGGCACGTTAAGCAGTTGGTGCCGGCTGCCGTCGATAGATGGCAGTCGTTAAGCCAAGTCAGAGGCCTTAGGGCGGCTTGAAAACTTCTGACAGTAAGACCAGCCACTAGTCTTACAAGCCTCCACCAATCCGGACTTGGCCCCGGTGGTGGAGTATGGCCTATACCTTCCTCAGGGAAGAGACCCGTGCCCCTCGGTGGGGACATGATGGGTTGAAATAACATGTCTCGGCTCCGTAGGTCATAACAGGTAGGACACACTGACTTTTTTTTAATATTTAGGTAGTATTTATTTTAATTTTAATATTTAGTTTACCATCGTTATATTATATTTAGTTTAGAAATAAATTACTACAATAAAAAGTTACCTAACGAAAAAAAAACAATAAAAAAACCATTTGAACTTTTTATACTGACCGGCTTTTCCTCAGGTACATTTCTTGGGGTTATTCACTAACTGGACACACATGACTGGACACACCTGTGTCGAGTTGGTTAAACTCAAATTAGTATCATTAATTAGTATTATGGCGACAGGCTTGCCACTTGTCACGTTTGGGACCTAATAAACTCGGCAAAACGTGGGCCCAGTTCTAGTGATTGGTGCCTCTGCCTACCCTCTCGGGGATAACGGGCGTGAGTTTATTATTATTATTATTATTAGTATCATTAATTCTTTCGTCATCTGGACACACAAAGATTTTTATGTGTGTCCAGATGGTGAAAACTAAAATAATAATTTTTATGTTTTCACCAACTGGACACACTCTGTTTTTTGCAGAAAAGGGTACAGTCAGGTTAAGAATCGTCTCGCTCATGGAATTATTGACCACTAACAATGGTCGCGATCATAGTGTTCATGCTGATAGTTTCAAATTTTTTTCTTACTATAGGACCTTCATCATAAGTTTTATTCCCTGAATCTCGATTCCCATAATGTAGCTTTGCAAGTTACTTTAATTCCCAGTACTTCGCTCCTTGCTTCACAGTGGTTTCCAGTACGCCCCGTCGCAGTTATGGTATAGTCCAGAGCGGTTAAAAGTACTGTAACAAAAGTTAGTAGGTAGGTAGGTAAAATCCACCTTGAAAAGCTGTCATTGTCACCAGATTTCATTTTTTTTCATACGTAGCGGACTAAGGAATATGTCTGATATGCCGTACTAAGCCCAGAACGACGAATGGAAAAATATTAAGTATATTTAAAAATTAACTACGGGGCCAAAAAAAATTAAACTTTTTTCCCGCGTATAGAAGGTTATTCCTATCACCAAAAAAAATATCAAGCACTTCTGATATTTTCATCCATTCCCTATTGTAACTACACGCAATAGAAATAAATACAAATGCTCATACAACTACATATCAGGGTAAGACCGCCTGTTTTATTACCCAAGTGAATAGTTTGTTTTTTTTTTCTGGAGTGTCAAAAATATCTTATCTCGCCTCAAGGACATCATACGCATACGAAAGAAGCAATTTACACATACTACACATCATATAACATTTATATACATAGTTGCTATGGACAGGGTTCGCTATACCCTGTAAATTGTAACCGAGACTCCCCAGAAGGCTATAAACTAGATTCCATCCCTTGAGCGTAATGTTCCTTTACATTACTCCCACTACATATGGAGTGGGAAGTGTGCTCATGTAATCAAACTGCTTGCGCTTTGTAAATCCCTTGGCGCGCCGTCTCTCACTAAGCCATTATTCAAAACAATCTACTTTCCATGGCCAAAACATTTTCTTGCCAAGGAAAATATAACTGAAATAATGTTTTAGGCATTTTTGTATTGCTTGGTGTAATAAATAACACGACAAACAATCACTAGATTTAATGGTAGCCAAGCCACTTGCTATGACAAGTACATTCGGTTATCACTGCTTTGATAACTGGTATTTGTAGAGTAGAGGAATTTAGTCCTTAATACCAAATGGCACAGTATGATGTTGTTATAAATAAAAAACAATAAATAGATATAATATCCATACAGTCACAATACAATCACTGGACCCATATTTGTGTGCGAGAGTGTTATATTTACTTGGCACTGCCTTGTTTATTAGTTATGCAGCAACTGACCCGAAAGTCGTCCTTTAATTACTCCAAATGCATTGAAAGCAAATAATTTTACGAACACATGTGTGGATCAATGTAAACGGGCTATAAGATATTTCATCAGTTCCTTTCGTCGTCCTATATTTTACTTCAATGTTGCTGGGGAGGAATGCTCAAGGCTTATACTACCTACAACCTTTTATATACAGTCAACGATATCCGTCGAATCACATTTCGTTGTATATTCGTACTTAACCCGATCGCCGTAAGAGCTAACGGACTCTAGAGTTCATAGACAGAGAGTTTTGATCCCATTTCTGATATTTTCAAGATTTCAGCCAGCTACTTTTATTAGCCATTTATATGGTTACTTTATTGCACACATAAAACAAGAATAAATTTAGCAACGTCATCTAGACGGTATTAGATCGGTCGGCAAGTACCCATCTGTTATGAATGTTAGAATTTGCAATCAAAACACAAGCCAATTCATCAACGTTGCTGAGCAAGTATAGGCTGATAACTCCACTCCGCAAGGTAGGTACATCCGTTTCTTTCTCTAAACAGATCAGATATCAACATCTAAATAAATACTTTTTCCGAAAAAAAAACAAAAATGCAGAGAAAAAAAAAAAAAAGAATAAAGTCGGACAAATAAGCAAATGGAATATTATATTATAATGTTTATTTTATCTGTTCTGTATTTTATGTCATAAGCTCTATTATGAGTATAGAATATTCTTATCTCATCCAGACAGCACTCGTTTTCAGCTACACGATTTTCCCCTTGAACATTATTTATTTTTACATCTACCCGCCGACGGCACTCCGCGCAGAGTGCATTACATTCGCTGAGATAACGTGAGCCGGCAAAAGAGGCCGGAAGATTCTCCGTTGGTAAGTGTACCCCATCGCGAAAGCCTTGAATAGGCACCGACGTAATGTGAGCAATATAGGGTAAGAGGTCGACGGCCGGCGCCGGCCGCTAGGTGGCGCCGGCACCCGCGCACGCCCGCCATTGATCCGAGCCCGGAGCGCCGTTTTCGACAACCGAAAATAGTATAATCGGAACGTTACGTAAGGGGTCATTCAGCTGGTTGGCGACGCGAAGTCTTCGGATGCCTCTTAGCTGTGGCTTCGGCTAATATGGGTTATGTCGGTCGAGAAATTCCTGTCTAGGGATAGGCGGTGTGGTGTAAGCGAATGGGATATAGAGATGGTAGAGACAGTGTAGCGGTGCTAACTTTGTTTTTTTCAAATGTAAAAAGCGCTGAAATTACCGAGATTGTTAATATTTCACTAGGGTACGTTTTCTAAGCGGAATCATTCTGCATTAAACCTCTTGTTGGATACAGAAGAAGCAACCCAATGTAAAAAATAAAAAAAATAAAAAATACAATGAAACGATTTTTTCATAACAATTAACCAAATAAACGTGACCGTCAGTTTGCTTTGGCTTGGCTTTTCATTTTCCCACTCAAAGACTTTCCAAGGAAATCGTAATAGGAGAACTGGTTGGTTAGGCCGGAAAAAAAAATTTCGAATGCCATTAAATTGATGCTACAACAAAAAGAAGAAATTTCAATTATTTTTTCTTGCTAGGAATAGGGAATGGATGAAAATATCAGAAGTGCTTGATATTTTTTTCGGTGATAGGAATAACCTTCCTTAACGCGAGAAAAAAGTATCAATTTTTTTGGCTTCGTAGTTAATTTTTAAATAATCTTAATATTTTTCCATTCGTAGTTCTGGGCTCAGTACGGCTTAACAGACATATTCCTTGGTCCGCTACGTATTAAAAAAAAATCTGTGGTGACATTGACAGCTTTTCAAGGTGGATTTTTTTTCATACGTAGCGGACTAAGGAATATGTCTGATATGCCGTACTAAGCCCAGAACGACGAATGGAAAAATATTAAGTATATTTAAAAATTAACTACGGGGCCAAAAAAAATTAAACTTTTTTCCCGCGTTAAGGAAGGTTATTCCTATCACCAAAAAAAATATCAAGCACTTCTGATATTTTCATCCATTCCCTATTCTGTGGAGCCAGTACGTATCCTACTAAACTTTTTGCGCCGCGCCTCCTTAAATTTCAGCGAACAAGGAAAAAACTTTTAGAAGCCTTTAAAAAAGTAAAAGAATTATATAATTGCCATAACTGCCTTCGAAGTTACGAATATCTTAACGTGGGTTGGATTGTTAAAGAATAAAACAATACCAAATGTAAGCAACGCGGATTGAAAACGTTGTTGAAAACAATCAATGCTGGCCTTCTCGGGGTCGGTTACACTAACATTGCAGACTGCTAAAACGCGTTTAATTAATCTCCTGTTAAGGGATTAAGTTAAGGGATTAATTAGTTTTTTAAAAGATTTGTTCCATACTAATGTAGAGTCACTGTCGCATATTATGTGTTTATTACAAATATACTTTCGCTTTAAGTCGCTGCGGTAAGACATAAAGGGAAAGTAAATGGTAAGATAAAAAGTACCCGAAGCCGGCGTGCGTGCATGCAACGACCAATGAATTTCGATGAAGCGAAGATGATCTGATACATGATACATACAATAAGTTCGCGCCTGTATCCCAGAGACCAGGGACTGCCACCTGCCAAGATCCTGACAAATCACTTTCGCTTCATCGACATTCATTAGTCGTTGCATGCACCCACGTTGGTTTCGGGTACTTTTTATCTTAACCTTTGCTAATACTTCTCCTATTCGCTCCAAGTATGTCCGCGTGGGGCATTCTTTACCTGCGTTTCCACTAAGATTTGCTTCGTCAGTCTTTCTTCCTTCATCCTCTCCACATGTCCAAACCAACGCAACATTATTTTTATTTTATTTTATTTTATTTTGGCAACGAACAGTCATTACAAGTAAACTTAAATAGGTAACAATAACAAAGATGAATAGACCTATAGTGCCGAAAATTTACAAAAATGATATGCTCTGGTGTACAATGAAATATATATATATATAATTATTTTAAAGTTACAGTAAAAACTAGGATTATTCAGCCGCTGTTTTAAAGTTTCTTAAATTTGTTCCCTTTTAGGTACATAATAAACAAATAATTCTTATAAGGTTAATTTATGTAATAGTTTACGTCTTAAGTCACTTTTAAATTTACTTAGAGATGTACAAAAAAAGTCATGATCATTAAATTCTCTGTTATACATGGTAAGCGATCGATATAAGAACCCACTTCGAGTATAATTTTTCCTGAATCGAGGAGGCACAAATAGTGTTTTAATGCGTGAGGTGCGAACGGGCAAACGAAGACGAGAGATAAAATTAACTTTAGAAAGGAGCAAGGGCGAGTCAATTCTGTTATTTAATAATTTGAATAGAAAAGTAATGTCAAACTGTTTACGACGATCAAGGAGAGATAATAATTTAAAGTGAGCCAGAGAGTTTTCGTATGTAGTGTTAGTGCGATAATTTCTAAAGTTAAGGGCTTTTACAAATTTCTTTTGAACCCTTTCAATTCTATTAATGTGAACATCATATGAGGGGCTCCAGACCACACAGCCAAAGTCAAGTATTGACCTCACAAAGGAGAAGTATAAAATTTTTAATGTTGTGTCATTTTTAAAGGGTTTGGTAACTCTATTAATAAAGCCAAGATTTTTAAGGGCTCTTTGGACAACTGAATCTATGTGTTGGACGAATGATAGCTGGTCATCCATTATTATACCGAGATCTCGTACCTTCTTTACGCGCTGCAGCGTTTTATCGTTGATTGTGTATGGATAAATAATAGGCTTCTTATTTCTTGTGTACGAGATTATATAGCATTTTTCAGCATTTAAAAACATCTGATTGTTTTGACAGTATTTTAAGAGTGCTTTAAGATCCGATTGAATACATAAGCAATCATCAATCGTTTTGACAATCCTGTAAAGTTTTGTGTCGTCAGCGTAAAGAAGATAATCGGTATTTGTCAAAATGGATCCAATGTCATTAATATACAGTGAAAAAATCAAGGGACCTAAGTGGGACCCTTGGGGGACCCCAGAAGGAACGTCGAGAAAACTCGAGCAGAAACCCTTCAAGCAGACAGCTTGGCTACGGTTGCGTATATAGGATTCAATCCATCTAAGCAGACTGCCGTGCACACCGCACCCAAGAAGCTTTTTTAGAAGTGTGTTGTGGTTAATTTTATCGAAAGCCTTAGAGAAGTCGGTGTACAAGACATCCACCTGGTACCCACCGTCCATAGCCGAAAGAAGGTAGTCCGTGAAGCATACCATATTAGTATCGACGCTACGCGACTTCATAAATCCATGTTGGCGCTCAGAAATTTGATGACGAAGTAAGTATGACAGCTGATCGGTGACGATCTTCTCAAGAATCTTACCAAGAGTGCATAGTTTAGATATTGGCCTATACTGAGTTACAAGATTTTTTTTATTATTTTTGGGTATTGGAGTTATTAGAGCCTTTTTCCAGATATCGGGGAATATACCTAATTTTACTGAGGCACGGAAAATACACGAGATTGGATTTAATAGTTCAGTGGAGCAATTGGAAATAAAAACAGGGTGAAGACCGTCCCAACCAGCGCCTTTGTTTATATTAACTCTTTGTAATTCGCGGAGAATCACGTCATCATCTAAGTTTACTGATTGAACTTCAATACTAGGGCTTGTAATTAATTCAGGTAATACAAAGGTATTGTGATCATTGGTGCCCCCGACAAACACCGAGTGGAAATATTTATTAAAGGCTTCACAAATATTGTTTCCCTCAGAAAGTTCCCTTCCATCAAATGTAATTTTATCGGGGATGTCGCTTGTCGCTGTTTTAGATTTGACGTAAGACCAAAAGAATTTTGGGTTTTCTTTAATTTTAATTTCTGAATAGTCTATGAAAGATCTATAGCATTTTTGCTCCAGTTTGCGGAGTCGAGTCCTTAAAGTTCGAAACGTATTGTAATCGTGGGTGTTACCATAAAGTTTCCATTTTTTGTGAAATTTTCTTTTTTCATTTGCCAATTTCTTTAAGGGGGTGGTGTACCAAGGGGGATATTTATTTTGATTACAAGAAACTACTTTAGACGGAATAAATTTTGAAATAAGATCGTTAACTATTTTGTAAAAACTGGAGGTCATAGCATTTACATCCGTTTCTAGACCGTTGAATTCGGACTCCCAGTCAATAGAAGAAAGTTCGGAACGTATTAAGTCGTAATCTCCTCTGAAAAAACATTTTTGTTCATGCTTTTTACATTTTAAAGGGCTGGGCAATATTAGTGACACTTCTATGTGCAATGCTTTATGGTGGAAATCTTCAGGGATCAAGGGAGTCTCTGAGGCTTTGATATCACAGTCAATATTAGAGAAAACAAGATCAAGAAGTCTGTCGTTAGGGTTCAACTCTATGTTGAATTGAGAAAAACCTGACAGGCTCATAAAATCCATAGTAAGGGAGACTAACGGATCGTTGCTAGCGTGTAATCTTAAAGCGCCAGCATCATCATCGTAGAACCAGTCACCATAAGTCACATTAAAGTCTCCGAGAACTACGTATGAGTCATTCGGTCGGGAACATTGCAGCACACCTATTCTATCGTAGAAATCGTTCAATAACAGTTCGTGTTGCGCGCTATGCGGTATATAAGTGCATACAACGTGTAAAAAAGGGCCGGCTGTAGTGGAAGTGGGAGCAGCTCCTGGCTTAGTGGGTGGATTTTTCGAGCCTTGACATAAAGGTATACTTACGAATAGCTCATCAGCTGGTGCTGGGGCACATAGTTCTGGGCGGGCACTGGCACAAAGTTCTCTACGGGTTGCAATCAAAACTCCACCCCCCCGATGCTGCCCAGTAATGATTTGATCTCGGTCGCATCGAAATATTACATAGCGGTTGTCAAAAAATTCAGAACTGTAAAAAGATTCACTTAACCAGGTTTCTGTGATACAAATTATGTCGTAGTTACAGTTTAAAATGTTTGTTAGGAATTCATGGGATTTTGTACGCAAGCCCCTCACGTTTTGATAATAAATAGAAAGTATTTCGTTATTCGTTTAAGACGAAGGTAATTAGAGAAAAAAATTGTAATTTGTGCCGTCTCGATCGGTTAATATTTTTATGAAAAAGATACATTAAAATTGAGTGACAGTTTACTAGTGGGTTATTGTAAGATATTACAAATACACGTCGAAAATATGGCAGTATAACTATTTTACACATATTCAATAATGTATTCATGTGAGGAATGTTTTTTACGTGACTGCAAAACTTATATAAGTACATTACGGGTGATAAAATTGCGTTTTGAAAACAGAGTGACGTGTTGTTATGTAGCGTAGTTCCTATTAGGTACATTTTAAGATTTGTTAGTCCTCTATACTTAGGACGATAAGATTTACATTCCTTACATAATGCGGACAATACACTAAGCGGCATATTATTGTTTATAGCTCGAGTGATATAGGTAACAAAAAGCAAGCATAGGGTAAATAAACAAAAAATTAGTCATTTTATTTTCGAAAGATCAGCTTCACTTGAGATTATTACAGATTTCGAGGTGTCACTCTTTCTAACGCGAATCTTCCCATCGTTGACCCATATATATTTGTAGCCGGCTTCCTTCCCCAGCTGGCGAGCTTGTTTATGCAATAATTTGTTGTGCGGGGCTAGGTGTTCATTTACGAAGACCGGTCGCGAGGCACCATCAATGTCAAGGTCAGTTGTAGATTAGCGATACGATAGCATGCTCCGTGCTTCGCAAGGCACGTTAAGCAGTTGGTGCCGGCTGCCGTCGATAGATGGCAGTCGTTAAGCCAAGTCAGAGGCCTTAAGGCAGCTTGAAACTTCTGATAGTAAGACCAGTCACTAGTCTAACAAGCCTTCACCAATCCGGACTTGGCCCGTTGGCCCCCGTGGCCTATACCTTCCACAGGGAAGAGACCCGTCCCCTCTGTGGAGACATAATGGGTTGATGTTGCTTCACGTCAAAACGTCTTAAAATCCACCGGAGCTTTATGTTACTCCTTGTAACCCTTTGCAAAGGCGCGTCATCGCTCACGCAGCACTAATGTCATTCAGACTGTCTGTCGATCCGTTTGTCATCCTCCAGTGCCTCCGCCTTTGTTTTATTATTGTATTGTTATATTATTGTCATTAATATGTAACCTTCTTATGGCGGGTACTGGCCAACCAAATACGAACGGATGAAAGCTTATTACTCGTATTATTGTCACAGTGATCTCTTGAAGATATAAAAAACTAACAAGAAACGCGTTTGAAAAATGTACCGACAAAACATTTTTGCAAAAAAGGGCTAAGATTAATTACTAATAATACGTCTCTATTGCATCCTTTCTGTCTACCTTGAGGCCTAAAGTAAGTTTGAGTACAGTCGACAGCACGTCAACCATCACATTTTAGTTGAAACGTCGCTCGTAATGCAACGAAGTAGAGTTCATGGGTGTATAGGATGATGTGCTGTCGACTCCACATAATATTTTCATCAATAAACTGTCTTGCAACTGTTAAGATGTTGGATACTGTAAAGAAAGAAAGTACTTTTACGAAATATTCCTGAAAATCGACGTAGGTAGCTACTGGGTTAACATCGGGTTTTCTGAATCATTCCACCCAATGGGGTGAAACTTTAATACCTACCCAAATCTGTGAGTCACGGTCGACGAGACCGTGAAAAAACTCTGGAATTACCGATATACTATCTTCCCGATGAACTTTACCTAAAGGTAAACCAGTTATAGGGTGGAGGAGGCGATAAGGGACGTACTGCGACCAAATAGGTAAATGATAATCCTGATATAGAGGAAAGATAATTATCCAGTGGCAAGGGGTGAGCCCTAGTCTCTGCGCAACTTCGCAAAATGACGACCGACGCGACGCCGACAGATCGTGCTGACGGCATGACATCACTGTACCTTATCTGTGGTACCGTACCTGTTTTTAGAAAAATGCACAATGCATGGGCTAGTCATGAGCAAAGACACAATTCACGTACGTATGTAATAAACAAAGTAAAAATACTTCGATAACTTTCAAGTTTCGATAGTTTCGAAACAAAGTCTAGTTTAGATCACAGACTACAAAAATATGTTTATACTATCACAGATTAATAACGATTAAAACCACAGCTCTAAAAACATGATGACATTTTGGTCTTCTTGCAGCGCCATCTAGTTTTTTTTTTAATGAACTCAACCGACGGCTGTCATTGAAAAGCCCTCATTACTCCTTCATCCTACCTACGTTAAATGCTAAAACATTTCGACTAAGCGGAGATTAGTAGCGGATATAGTTTTATTTTATTTTATTAAGTTTACAAAACAGAATACAGTCTTTACAAATTCAACTTAAAAATAAACTGTTGGTGTTCTGGATCCAAAGTATGTAAACATAGAAATTTGACAGATTGGAAGCGGGATATGCAGTTAAAACTTAATCTAAAACATTAAAACATTTAGTGTAAATTAGATATCACAAATAAGTGTCATTAGTTATTCAATTATTGAGTGACGTATTGGACGAAGACGAGTTATAAATTATAGGACTAATCATTTTAAAGATTTTAGAAGGATTTGATTCAAATATGTCAATGCTTGAAGATTCGGCGAACAGGTTGTTATAAAGACGACACATTCTAGAAATAGGGTTGTAATATGACGTGTTGTTCCTATACACACGCAGGTGGAATGGTCTGTATTTTCGGGTTCTAAAAAAGCAATTAATGTTAAGGAGACTTACCAGGTAGGGGGAATCTATGTTAGAATGTAGAATTTTATGGAGTAATTTGAGATCAAGAATCTTTCTGCGATTTTCTAGGGAAACAAGGTTAAATTTTCGCAGGCGTTGTTCGTAATTTGAAAGCGTTCGTCCCATCCCGCGCCGATAGGATAGTACTTTTAGCATTTTGTTTTGAATATTGTCAATACTATTGATGTGAACAGCATTAAATGGGGACCATATTTGACATCCGTATTCTAGCACACTTCTTACTAGAGTCTGGAAGAGATAAATGAGACTACGAGACTTTTTGAAGCCTGTTGTGTTCCGAATTAAAAAGCCTAGCAGTTGACGTGATCGCTTGGTTATGTGCTCATAATGCTGTCGGAACGAAAGTTCTGAATCAAATAATACTCCGAGATCCTTAGCGCAAGTTTGTCGGTCCAAGGAGACACCATCTAACACATAGCTATATAAAATTTTATGAACACGTTTTTTTGTAAATGAGATCACGAAGCATTTGCTTACATTTAGGGTCATTTTATTAGTCGTACACCAGCTCGACAGTCGACGGAGGTCGTTTTGTAACATTTGACAGTCATTATCATTCTTTACCTCAGCATATATCTTAAGATCATCTGTATATAATAAACACGGGCTGGATATTTGGTCTACTAAGTCGTTTATGAACATTATAAAAAATAAGGGCCCGAGATGTGAACAACAATATAGACAATATAGAAACAGGTGCAGAAACGTAGCCCTTAATTGCCACCAGCTGGCTTCTGTTCTGCAGATATGAGTCAACCCAGCGCAATAAACTGCCATGTATTCCAAAGGATCTTATCTTACGACTTAGGATGACGTGATTAATTTTATCGAACGCCTTACAGAAATCTGTATAGATAGCGTCAACTTGTCCACCAGAGGCAAAATAGGAGCAGAGAAAATGTTTATACTCTAAAAGGTTAGTTATTGTGGATCTATTTTTTATGAAGCCGTGCTGTTTGTCAGAGAGCTGCGGCTTAGCTTGATTAAATATGTGTTTGTAAATCAGCGATTCGAAGAGTTTAGCTATGCATGAAAGAATGCTGATTGGCCTGTAATTCTCGCATTTGGACTTATCCCCACCTTTCAGTATAGGTATGATGTGTGCCGTCTTCCATACATTCGGAAAGGAACCAGAAGCTAAAGATTTATTGAATAGGATCAACAGGGGTTCGCTAAGTGCATCTCCACACGCCTTAATGAAAAACGGAGGAATACCATCAGGTCCTGCCCCTTTCGTGGTATCAAGTTGTTTTATTTTTGTAATTATTTCCTCTTTACCTATTGATATGTGCGCGAGGGTATTAATACAAGCTATGGTACTTATATCATTGTCAACCAACTCATCGCGGGAATTATCATCCTTGACTAACACTGACCCAAAATATCTGGAAAACAGATCGCAGATACTGTCACGCTAGCCTTGTTGAGGCTGCGACATAAAAATAAAGAAGAAGAAATAAAAAAACGTTATTAAAAAAAAACAAGATATAATTTAATTAGCACTTCTTCAATTACTAGGGTTGTGAGTTAGAAAATAGCCCTACACTGGTTTTGATCTCTCTTTAGCGGAACTACGGTCAGGTACTCCCCTGAGCCGACTGGAGACAGTAGAAAAGCTCCCCCAACGGCCGTGGACCAAGTGAGGAGAAGGTTTGGCCAGCGGGAACGGCGGATCTCCTTTTCAAAACGGCGGGAACAGGCACCCCGGGGGTCTTCGGCTCCGTAAAAAGGGAATTCTGGTCCGGTACTTGGACCCTGTGGAGAAACCCCTCGCATTAGTACACAGCCATCGGAAAGATACAGTTCACCGCCACCGGTTCGGCAGAAGAAGAAGAAACCCAACTAGTTTGTAAGTGGCGGTGAAGGAAATCAGTAGTGGAGCGATGCGAGATGGAAATTATAATGAAAAATGATAATGAAAATGATAATCAAAAATTAATAGGTATCTACAGTTACTAATTGCCAACATTTCCACACTAGCTGCAACATTATTTGGAAATTAACAAAAGTGGCAAGCGCAAGCTAGTGTGCAGATAAAGCTAAACATCAATATTTTAAATTGTATGAACGAAATGTATGGATGATGCAACCATGACTGGCAATTTTGTGAGGCGCCATCTTGTGTGTCGCCGAGCGAGCAAGCTATGAGAGGCGCTCTGCGACACGGTAAATAGCTGTTAAAACTACGTATAAGCACTACGCTATTACGAAAAGAAGGGAAATAAATTACATATGTTCCTACAAGCACTATAAAACTAATCTACAGCTAAATTAGCAAATACCTAGTTGAAATATCTGTTTGCAACTTACCCAAAAAGTGTGGGGAGACGAGAACACAAACGTGATAGTAAACCACGGCTTTCTTTAAAAAGAAAATTAATAAAATTGACTCGCGGCCGTTAGAGACGGCGCGGCGGCGACTGGCGATTACAAACAAGGAGAAGCGCACGCGCAGGCTCGCCGATGGACCGGAGGCAAATGAGGCGGGCAGCGGTCGAGAGAGGGGACGCGCTGTCCGGCTCCACGTAATAAGTGGTTTTAGAGATGCGCAGACGAGAAATGCGTAAACCCTTTTAGTTTGAGCTTGATTAGTTTTAGTGCCTATATCACAAGTTATTTAACAGGTTTTATCCAACTTATTTAAATAAAATGTTGTTATAAAATAATAACGTTACAATACCCATCCCGTCCGAAGATGATTGATGCCCATATGTTACGGTTTGAGGAATAGAGGCATACCCTTTTTTGCTATTTATGAACCGCCAGAAACCCCTGATGTTATTTTCCAGTGAGTCTTCCACTGACTTTAAGAAAATTTGATAACATTGGGTTGTGAGTTTTTTGCATCTAGCCCGAAGAAATTATTCAAAAGATTGCCATACCTTTTGAATAATTTATGATACCTATTTTTTTCGACTAGACAATTCTTGAGAGCAGGACTGTACCAGACCGGACAAGTGTGAAGTCTCAATTTAGTCATTGGAGTATGTTTTTTTGATAATTTTCTTTACAGTTTCATAAAACATCTTTACGCATTCGTCTATATCTACAGATGATAGAGTATCTGGCCAGTTGGTGGTTATAATTTTTTATAATCTGATTTATAGAGGTTTAGACGTTTCTTATTGTTGTTCCACAAAGTTTTTGCGATAAATAGCTGTGAAGCATCTATAACTTTAGCGGGGTGGTGTCTGTCAATGCGAGAAAGAGGATCCGCACCATAAATTTGTACGGCACTTGATGTAGAAAATACCAGGTCTAGGAATCTGTTATTTATATTAGGAACATTTTGAAACTGTTGCAAATTGCAAGTTGACATTGTTTCTATTAAAAGATTTGCTCTAAGATCTGAAGGATCACTGGGTACCATAGTGGCTGAGTTGGCTGACTTTCTCCATGTAATATTTCGTGTATTGAAGTCGCCAATTATGAATAATTCTTCGCTTGTTTTGGCTTTGAGCATGTTTGCCTGAATATTCTCATAAAACAAAGACAAATCGTTCGAGTTTAAATGTTGTGGGAGATAACAGACACACAAATTCGTCGTAGGAGTGTTTGGATTGCCGCTAACGATGCTAATCCACACATCTTCAATATTGCTGTCCCAGCAGGATTGACGGACTACATTCAAGTGTTTTTTGGTTGCGATGAGGACACCGCCGCCTTCCTTTTTACTAATAGTAGTCTCGCGCCGATCACGACGAGAAATATTATAACGATCGTCCAACACTTCACCGTCCAATAGATTATATAGTTGGATATAGTTAGTATCACCAACCTTTAGGCCCTTTCTCTACTGCACCGGTCCGGCGTCGGAACCGGAATGAATCGTGAGAAAAATATTGGATGCTGGATTATGCTTCTCCACTTCATCCGACTACAATCGGCAATGGACGTGACGCAGTGCTTTATTAAAATTCCTCGGTTTTTCTATTCGAGGCAGGGGACGTTTTCTACACATTCTATTAATGTAAATAAGATAGAAGCTATGGGAACATTTTTGGGTTGTATGCGCGGTGCAAAAACGTGTATTGTTTTTGTACGTCGATCACTTCAGACAGTTAAAACCGGATGCCGGAGTAGTGGAGAAGATTATTAGTATTCTTGTGTGTTTCTAAATCGGATCGGTAATTAACGTTTGCCGGACCGGAGCCCCCAACACATAAAAGCGGTGCAACGGCCGACTTACGTGTTAGGAACATGCAATAAAATTGTTACCAATAGTAAATTATGCCAGTGATTGACATTCATGATTAAGTAAACATTTTAATTTTCAGTCATATTAAAAAAAATAGCGGCGGTTAATTACTAATTATAGTAACGCGCGACTAGGCATTAATATGCCTAAATTTTTAAGTCTAAGAGTAAATTAATAAATATTAATTAAAAAAATGCCATATTTAGCCAACGACCTTTAAGTATAGACATATTCATATACATTTTTAAGACAAGTTAACCTGGATTTCAAACGACTCAAAATTTATGGTTTTATCGAGTAGGTACATAAAAACAAAATTTATTTTTAAAAGTATATCATGGCCTTCTGTAAAAAATAATGTCGTAAAGAGATGTAATAAATACTAAACTTATTCTCTTGAACAATAGAAATGGCTCAAAACCCCTCCCAAGCAAACAAGACAGCGCTAATAAAATTAACGTCCCAATAAAAATTCATTGGGGCAATGAAAGTTAATAATAACACTTATAATTGCCAATAAAAGTACGCGAAAACCGCTCCAGTTATGACGTCATTAAAATACCTCGAGACCGTAACTGTGACGTCACATAACTTACTCACACTTACATAAAATGCAAGCAATGACAACGGAAAAGTTACAATTGGATGAAAATTGCTTTATGAGCTGTTTTCATCTAAAATATTTTAATTGATGTAACCACTTACAAAGTGAGAGATGGATGTTTAGTTTGCGCCGCTTTTTTGCATGTACTCACACGGGAACAGTCTAAATTCAACTCTACAGCCTTGGCTATTAGGACGCGTTTTGTGGCGCTAAATAGTCTGAATTCGAGAATAAATAAACTGAAAAGTCTCGCTTTTATAACATTTAAAACGCCCGACTTACGTAGTCGAGTTATTCAGAATGTTGTTTATAGGAACTCTACATTTTTCCAAGACCGTGGATAAATCTTCTAATATATAAAATTCTCGTGTCACCACTCACCGTGTTAGTCTGCATACTCCTCCGAAACGGGTTGGCAATTTTAATGAAATTTTATACATGGTTGGTCTGAGAATAAGTTGTTATCTATTTTTCATAGCCCTAAGTGAAAAAAAAAACAAAGTTTGCCGGGGCAGCTACTTATTTATAATATTCTCACAAAACATAAATTCGAACCTGTATCCCAGAGGGGTAGGCAGAAACCAGGGAATGCTTTGCTCTGGTGTGCTTGCTCTCACCTATTGACCTTTGCATCCAATAAGAATCCATGCATCGTAATGAGATGATTTATACTTCGTCCAGTAGTACCTTCACTGACTCCTGTACTCAGAGACATTAATTAACTTTAATGGTTAGTTAAGAAAGAAAAATAACACTTACATCAATACGCATAAAAACAATCTTTAATTTTTTTAATAAACATCACGTTAACTGACTTCATTCTAGGTGGGTAAAGGGATGCTGCAGTGCCTGGAACATTGTTCTTTAGATGCAGTAGGCTTGCCCATCGTTTATGACATCCTAGTCGATCTACGTACATCTACGAAACTTTTGTAGTAATACCACACGCTGAATGAAGGAAAACCCTGTGAAGAGACCCGCGCCTTGGTTTACTCCGCACTTATGGATTTATCTTTCAAACCTATACCATGCAATAAAGTGTCGATGGTCACTGATTTCTCTATGAACATCTGCGCAGAAATTACAGTAAAGTTGGCAACAGAGTCTTACTAATCTGATATTGATACTAAATGCAAAAAAGATGAAAATATTTCGATTTGTTCCGGACTTGTCGTGTTCCAGATCTGTCGTACTCCAGATTCACAGTAAAACCAGTCCACCATAGAAGCATTTCTATGCTTTTCTAAGCTTTAAAATAAAAAACAATAGGATTGAGTCATATTCCATATCGTGACCTCCGGATTCCTCCAGGATTCGCATTTAGGTAGGTCTCTTCAGGTTTTTGGCCCGCGGAGTAAGTTCACTTTTATCCATATTTTTGCAACGGAATATCTATCATACGAGAATATCATCCCACGGTACCACCATCTGAAACGGAGTATACCTACAGACAGACTATAGATCGCCCACTCTCGAATCACTCAGCCGCTAGCCGATCGCAAAAAGATGAGCATTGAGATCCTCACAATGCGTCGTAGTTATTTTTAGATTCAATAAGGAGGGATATCAATTCATAACCCAGCTCAAAGTACTGCGCCTAAGTATATTACGGGCACGAAATTCTGAACGATTCCTATAGCGTGTTCTATTGGATATCGCAAATGTAAGGATTCCGATACGATTTGGTCAAATTTGTTATTCCGACAGGTTACATTCCATATTAGGGAGAGGAAGGAAAACGGACCCTGTGGGCAAAACGGTCCACCTTAATAATTTTGAAACCTGTAACGCCATCTATTTGTTTGTTATGTCAAAATATTGGAAGTCACGTTGCCGCTTTAGGTCAGTGTACTCAATTCCGCCAGCCGCACGTGCACTGATTTAGCAAGATAAGTTATTTTATTTAGATTTTGATGTAAAATTTGCATTTTTCAATTAGCCTACAGTTTGGTTTGGTTTGTAATAGGGTGCTCTGAAGGTAACCGCATGTAAACTGACATAATATGATTAAAGTAATAACGAAGTATGCAGACTATATCTCAATTTATGACCTCTAAATTTTTAGTTTTTGTTGTTAGTAGCACAAAGGCAAAACGGACCCAGGTAAAACGGCACAAGGCAGAAAAAAAGGGGATCAAGGAGAAAAGTGAAAATAGACTGAAAATTTCAAAAAAAGGAAAAGCAAGCAAGAAATCTGATATAAAAAGATCAAAAACTAAGAAAAATTAGTTGGTCTGACGAAGATGACACTGAGTGTCTGTACTGTTCTCATTTGTACTCAGAATCAAGCGGAGGTTGGGTGCAATGTCCAAAATGTCGTTTATAGGCACACTGCCTTTGCGCAGGAGTAGAAGATGAGGACGAGGAGAGAGTATTTTTATGTGAAAAATTTGCTGGCTGATTAATTTTATGTAAGTCCGTTTTGCCTTCATGCGTGGTCCGTTTTGCCTCACACATGAAGGTAAAACGGACATATTGAAGGTAGTAGAAATCATCAATATCTTCATTGTCTATGATTTCATCAAAGTCTGATTCGTACGTAATGTAGAGTAAAGAATGTTGATTAATATTACTTTGAAGAAGTTTAATAAAACCGAATAGTTTCTTTTTTATAGTTGTTTTTGTTAAGTGGTCCGTTTTGCCTTCCTCTCCCTACGACGTTCGGATTCAGACAGGTCAAATCCCAGATCACAATGTTCGGACTCCGACAGGTAAAATTCCATATTACGACGTCCGAATTCCGACACCATTTGGTCTATTCCACATCGCATACTCCGACATTCAACGTCCAATATACGTATAGTCATAACTGATAATAGCGACGTCCAAAATCCGATAGGATTCGGCGCGCATAAAAAATCTTCTGCGGGTTTTTAGCACACTGGAAAGCTTTCGGTCATTTAACTCTCCGGGGCTAAACGGGCCATGTTTTACTGCAATTTGTAGCTGCCATAAAATGGCCTGCAACATTTCGTGAAAAACCAGCCATACTATGCAATATTGCAGTAATGTCCCGGCCATGTAGCTAAACATTTTTGGTGTGGCCACATATGGCCGGTATTCATTTAGCGATCGATATTTATGCAACAGTTTTTTTTAGTTGTCAATAGTGCGGCCACTAATTGGAGTTAAGTACAACATGCCCCGTTTAGAAGCCCCTTTAGGAGTCTGCATTGTAGGCCATATTATTGCAGACATATTGCAACACATGGCCCAGCCACAGATTGCTCGACCATCAGTTGCAATAAAACATTTTTGTGATGGCCGGGAAATGATTTGCGGAAAGTCCAGCCACATATTGCAGCAAAACTTGGCTCGTTTAGAGCCCCCTTAAGGATAAAACGTTTACATTCCAATATGGAAACCACGACGTTCAATTCCCGCTGAGGACCACAGCGGTATTCAATTTCGGTAGTTTGGTGTTTCTAAATTTCATTATTTTCTTTTGTCTGGTCATATCATAGAGTATCCTAGTTTGGCTCCAGAATAAACGATATTCCTATGTGGATGTTAATATCAACTAATGTTTGGACCCACACAAACACACACCCACGCACAAACACAAAGGTAAAGCCGGCTTCACATCTGAAGAAATGTGAATAGGTAAATCCATCTCTTACCATTTCAATAAAAAGGTATCTAGCCAGATGTATCTATGTACTTATCTTTTGGGCTAGAAGCAAATCTCCGATAAATTATCATTGCGGCACTCGTAAAACGGAAAATTAGGGAAAGGTTCCATATTATGTGCGATGAAGAAATATAGCCCTTTCACGTATCTATCAGTGTAATGAAAGGTATCTCTAAGATCAGGGTGGAAAATCTACTGCTATACTTAGGCCATACTGAAAGTTTCTGGAACGGACTAGTTACAAAAGGAAAATAAAAAAAACACTGATAGGGTTTGAACAAGGAAATCTCTGTCAGTATATTTATTTTTAAATTGTGAGTCTGTCATTTGTTTTTTCATCGTGGCGTTGTTTTGAAATCAGTGTGTCGCTATTACAATGAATTTAAGTCGAGAAAATTTCCGTACTATGATTTTTTACGATTTTCGCTATGGCTTAAGTCAGCAAGAGAGTTGTCAAAGACTTCAGTTAGCATTTGGTGACGAAGCCCCATGTCGTAGCTCTATTTATTGGTGGTTAAGTCAATTTGGACGAGGACGTGATCATCTCTATGACGTTAAACATGAACGCCGGCCGGCGACCGCGGTTACCGATTTTAATATTGATACTGTGCGACAACTAATTGAAACGTATAAAAAAATTACCTGTCAGCAAATCCGCACTACCTTAGGCATTGGAATGAGCCAAGTGCAAAAGATATTGCATGAGCATCTGAAGGTTCGGAAACTTTGCACTCGATGGATACCGCATGATTTGTCCTAAGATCAGAAACGACTGCGTGTAGAGTGGTGCCGTAAAATGATAAAAAAATATGACGGAGGACAATCAATGGCTGTGTATAACATCGTAACAGGTGATGAAACTTGGGTGTACTGCTTTGAACCAGAAAGGAAAAGTTAATCGGCGGAATGGGTCTTTCCTTTTGAAGAGTTGCCAACGAAAGTCAAAAAAAGCCGCAGCACTGGCAAGGAAATGGTTGCTTCGTTTTTCGGCAAATCAGGCCATTACACCACTGTATCGCTTGAAAATCAAAGAACCGTAACTACAGATTGGTATGTTAATACGTGTTTGCCTGAAGTGTTTGACAAAACACGCGAAAAGCGTCCCCTGAGCAAAATAGTCCTTCATCATGACAACGCGTCGGCACATTCCGCTAAGGCAACGAATGCGTATTTGAAGGCTTTAAAAGTAGAATTAATGACTCATCCGCCAAACAGTCCAGATCTAGTACCCTGTGATTTCTTTCTGCTCCCGAATATAAAAGATAAACTCAGAGGTTTACGTATTACAAGCCCGGAAATGGCGGTGAATGCTTTTCACAAAGCCATCGAAGAGGTCCCTAAGGAAGACTGGACCCACTGCTTTTCACAATAGTTCCAGCGAATGCAAAAATGCGTAAATCGTGAGGGTATATACTCTGAAAAACAATAAATGTGTTATAAAGATAATAGGTAGTCTTATTTACCAGAATCCAGAAACTTTCATAGTACAGTAGACAACAGCATCGGCCCTAAAACGTATTATTTAACGTTCTTAACTCACCAGTGAAGGGATGATAACGAAGCCAGCCGCAGACAATATGAACATGTATAATTTGAAATTAAAAATTTATACATTTAATTATTATACATAATAATATATTTTCATAAAATATATTCAATAATAAAATAATTGAAAGTATAATTTTTAATCCGCTACTTGACTCTTTTTTCAAGTATGTCTTAAATGCTAAATATCTCTTCCATCAGACCAAAAAATATTTTAGTATATTTTTTGAGGACCTAAAAGCAACAAAAACATTATTTTAAAACGTTGCTTTGATAAACAGCCAAAAACGCAGTCCGCCATTTTTGTCTATGGTTTGAAGTCCTAACTCAGAAGAAGGAGTACCATAGAAGGAGGAATAAAATAAAAAGTAACAGTTGTATAGCTGTCCATGTTACTCTTGGGATAAATCTCTGCGCCAGAAAGAGACAGCTGTAGTGTACTCATGCACTAAAAATGTTACAATCGTACACGGTTGCCACAGATTACTGAACAAAGCCAAAATCCATAGGGCTGGAACAAACACCATAAAGATGTCGATATTATTTATACCGATCTACATAATCTGTGTATTTTTTAAAATTAATGTTGGTAATTAAGTATTAATATTAAATGATAAAAAAATCATACCTCTTTTTCACAATTTGCAAAAAGTATCTTTTCAATCCCATCACCATGTTTAATAGTGATTTTTCGGACCCATGGCTGTGTACTAAAAAACCTACGACTAAATTCCATTATTCCAATTCCAATTAATTTAAATTACAGTCATGGGCCTATGATAATCACTATTATCACCATTATCTATCTATCTAATTATCAATGTATTTATCTCTAAAAAAGTATCATTTTTCCCTTGGTGGTGCTAGTGAACCAGCTGGAACCCCTTACGGTTATGTTATTATGTGCTAAGTGTGGAAAAACATACCATATAAGTTACAATAAATATTCATAAGTAACAGTAAGTAATTCTACATCAGGTTTTCAATAATATAAATGGGACTAATAGGGCTATAGCGAATCGAAGAAAGATTTTACCGAGTTATGTGGTAACATGGCAAAAAGTATATGTACGGCGAATATAGAACCTTTTTTTTAATGTTTGCAAATCATCAATAATCACCATATACAGCGCCACCAAGTTATCTGTTCAGGTGGGTAAAATTGTAACTAAGTAATTAATTGTAAATCCTGTTCCCCATTTTTTGTTTTATTTATTCATTTACTAAGATTTATAGATATATGTTCATTAAAATTGAAAGATGGGTTAAAATATTCTCATTTTTCTAGGTATATTTCTCAAATGTTACTACTAAATTCTCCACTAGCGCCGCTATCAACTGAACAGATGAGATGGTGGCACTGTAAGAAAGTATAATGAATAAAACAAGACCAAAATAGGAAAAACTATTTAATAACATAACATAACATTTACACACAGGCACATAGATTGCTTCTGGCCCCACACTAGGATACCCTGTGTCGTGTTAATAGATTACGTATTTGTTTCCAATAAATACCTACCACCTAGCATAGTTACTCAAGGCACCCGTTGTAATAACATCATCAGTCCAGGTTCGATGGAATAAAATAAAAATTAAAAACCAAACGATTTATTGGTGCAAGATTATTTGGCATCAAATAAAGTACGTAGTTTCAAGCTTTTCACATAAAAAGTGGCAGGCTGCAGCTCAATAGAGAAGAAACCAACACGTATTACTATTATATGTTTTTTATCCCTGACTTCTGTTTTACAAGTACCTATTAACGTTTTTTTTTTTCACAAAAATGTGTCAGCCATAATGTAAAAGATAACATAATATTTTATGAAATTCAAATGAAACCAGCTTGGTTGCAGCTCACGAACGTTGTCCATTTCCGCGGAAGGCGCAACCTGAAAATTGTTTTTATTTAAGTACTTCACGTTGATAACTTCCACATAAAAAATAATAAAAATCACTTGCACCAGAATCAGACTATGATAGTATTAAACTAGTTATGACCTTTAACTGCTAAACGTTGTCCAGGATAGCAAAAAACACCCAGTCAGGCAATAATCAGGGAAAAATTCTACAAGTGATATACGGCGCCTTGCAGGTTGGAACTGACAACCCGTTTTATTACCCAAGTGGAGTAACCACTATACCAACGAGACAGTCGGGACTCATGTGAAATTCCTGATGTACATACATACAGCAAAACGTGCACCTCAGTCGACATAATTGTGCAGTATGTAGACTTTATTTTGTTTTAAGTATCATTATAAAGTATAATTATAACCTTACCAATGATCTGCTGGCTAAGGAAAAGCGTAAAGTAGGTACGGCACTTGTTTCCAACCTACGCCACTTGCTATTGTTTATGAAACAGTCGCTTGCTGCAAATGCGGTGTAAATTTTTCCAAGACTACTTTGTACGTGATACTGCGTCATCGACATTTGTTATTTTGTGCTGTCTTCGGGTAACCTGCAATAGATAATTAACAATTAAAACAACTATACGAACGCAAGAAATAACTAACTATGCTCTACGAACTATCGATACTTTTTTTCACTGAGAAAGTGGGAAAGTCCCATCCCTATTCCCCTACAACAAACAACAAACTTGTATTATGATTTATATCGGAAATATCACAATAATCATGATGAAAACACCATTCTCTAATAGCTAATTTGCAATTCTAGTAGCCCATACTTGAAATCTTAGAGAAAATACCCTTTTAGGTACACAAAATTGAGACTTACCGGTGGAAGCTGATGAATGTTGTTTCATTATCTTCTCGGGAAGAATGAGATATACATTCTAACACAACACACGCCATGCCGATGGTTACTTATACTATATACCATGAGAATCCACTATAATTCACTTCAAATGGTGCTTTAGTAAATATAAAATACACAAGCTTCTTGAAAACGGCGCACTCCCAAACCTCTTGTCAAACACACTGCCAAACACAGAACACCCTCTGCCAAATCAATGTCATTGGGCGGCACATTGCATGCCGTCATTTTCTGAGACGTTCTAATTTGGTCGCGTAATGGTAACCAAAGGTAACCAACTGACGTTTAAGGGTTGTACGCTCGAAAAAAGCAACAAAGACACGACTATATTTTTCTCTTTCTAACACGTAGCTTGCGGCTATTTAGATTGACGAAACAGACTATGTGGCACGTTTTCATTTTTTAACGCTCCTTCTATGGTACTCCTTCTTCTGAGAGTCCTAAACGTTAGTAAACAAAGTTTGACATTCAACATAGGTAGAGTTCGTGCCACGAAAGAAGTATGAGTTAATGAATTTCGGCCTTTATTGTTATGGCCTTAAGGATTTTACCGTGGGACTTGTTTGGTGAAACGATCTTTACCTAGTCCTAAAATCTGTTAGTGATCTGTGAGCATAGTGAAATAACAACAACGCATTCATGATTTCATCGAGTTTACATGCAAAATATATCAATTATCATTATTGCATTATTCGAGACTGCAAAAACACGTCAATAAAGACCGCCGGGAAGTCGCGGATTCGTGTCCCCAGTGAAATAAACATACGAAAAGCTTGGCTCAAACTTGCCAAGAGAGACCCCGATTCTTTATCGACTGAAACTTGGGTGTATTTATGTGAAGATAACTTTAATGTAAGTCCTGTAATATCAATGTACACAAACTGTTTTTAGGTGTAACAATGCTTGGTTTGATTTGGTTTGGTTGTGGCAAATTGGTACTATCAGCTTCCACGAATCCAGCGTCCATGATTGCGCTTATCAATAAAATGTTAAGACACTAACTGCACAAGAAGAGTTTTTGCAAAAACACTAAATCCAATCCAAATCACAATAGAACTTACGCACGCACGACTGACAGATGTTTGTTTACAACCAAAGGTGCTTTCAAGATGGCGGATAGTGTTTTCACCGTTCCGATTTAAAAGCGACAAATATTTTTTTAATTTGCATATTTTGCAGCCATCCTGCATATTTACTTAGCAAAGTCAATATATTTCGGTTTCTTACGTTAGATACTACAGGAAATATCCATTTATCTTATATTATCTTATCACTAACATTATAAAATGTGAAAGTTGTATGTGTGGATGGTGCTTACTCTTTCACGCAAAAATTATGCAATAGCTCTTTGAAGGCTATTGTCCATTTTTTTTAAGATGAGCATGCAACTCCTGATTAATGTTGATGTCGGGAAAGAGTGGTCTGTAACGATCACGGCAAGTGATTGCAAGAAGAGCAAACTCCCGAGATACCGTATGTTTATATAGAAAAGTAAATATTCAAATTTGCACCGGCTATCAGTCTTTAAAATTTATCTCCGCAATTTTCCATCGTAAGGTTGTTTGGAAGAAATTGCTTTTAGTAATAAGGCTGCCAATGGTACCATGAACCTTTGTAAATATTTTGTTTGTTCCAGTGTGCAATAAAAAAATAATCTTATCTTATCTTAAAAGTACAAATGTAGTATTTTTTATATAAAAATAATTTCGCTTCACATATTTACTCTTATTTTTGTGTTCCTCTAAGTTCCGGTACTTCGGCGTCAATATTAAGTAAAAAAATCAATAAATTAAATCAAACCAAAACATTTATTTAAATTCTGTTTGGTGAATGTTAAAAGCTTTTGGGCCAAAGCTGTAATTGGGGATTTGACAAAATGTCAAATGAGATACTTTTAAAACGGAATTTTGTATGAAAATACTTGCTTGTGACGTCACATTTCAGAGCACTCTTTTTATGTTTCATCTATTTAAAAATTGTAAATTGTAATTGCAAATGATTAAAAGAATACATTTTCCGAAACATATTGTAATTTTTGTTTTAATCGAGCATCTCAAGTAATTTATTGTCGATAGTGTCAAATACCGTATTGTAGACACTTTTTTGTTACAGTTGTAAACTCTCACTCATCACCCGCCAATTACCGAGCTTACAACCGAAACGAAAGAAAATAAATTTACACTTCAGAACGTCATTTCGCAACGCAACAGGTGACTACCATCAAGAAAGCGCAGTTTTCGAACGGACGTCCGCGCCATGGCAGCTCTTATTACATGGGTATAAGAGTGAAAACAGAACGGTAACGGTGACCTCCCAGTATTAGGTATGTGTCATGGAACGATCTGGCGAAGTGCCAGGCTAACTGAAGTATAGAACACTCGCCAAACGTAGGCTTGTGTGAAATATGTCGATAAATATATGATTTATTTTTATATAGCCTATAAAGGTTCTGCAGCAGGGAACAAGCCTTCTCTCAGAGAGAGAGAGAGAGAGAGAGAAAGTACGGCCTTATTCAATTCACCGCCAGCATTTATATTTGAAAAGTGAGCGCAGATTAAGATAAGATTTTTTACTGATCGAAATCGTAGATACAGAATAATATTTCACTCAAAGCGAATTTCACAGAAATCGGATGTATTAATATAATAAAAATTACATAAAAGATACAAGTTAACTTTTTCTTCATAGCAGTGCCTTTTCTTTTCCGAATTTTACAAGTTTTGATACTGTGGCGAACTCCTCGCTATTTCTTTACGTTTTTAAAGACAGTTCTTTTATACGTCACATTGAGGTTCTGTTTGAAATATTTTTTGGTTGTCAAATAGTTGGTTTTTCTGGCCATGTTTTCAGTCCACCAAATCCAAAATCCAGTCCAATATTGGGGTTGTTTCTACAATTTTATTATCATTCATACCTAGTGCATAAGTCCACTAGGTTTCATCGTTTTCAGATACAATTTATATTAAATAATGACTGACTTCGGACCCAACCATCGATATATCGATACTACGTATTTTTACTCTTGCCCATCCCTAGGGGCCTAGCCAAACTTCAAGTGGTAGCTGGGTTAAGTGATAATTGCTTTTACGAGTGAATCTACGGTAGTGCGAAGTAATGAGGGCCTTTCAATTTGATAGCTATAGTACAGATCAACTGCTTAACATGTTATCGTATAAATACGATAACATGTTAAGCAGTTCATCTGTAGATAAGGGCGTAAAATAAGATATAATATAATAATAACTACACCCTATTTACTAAAGCGAACGAGTAAGTGTCAACATGTCAATAATTTGGTTTTTCAATATGCCACATTTATAACACTGCATATTATTTAGCAAAGTTATATACAAAACGATATGGATAATAAATGCCAATGAGCAATAAACACAATAACACTGTTATTACCTGATTGATCCCTCACTCGCAGTTTATTTAACTAAACATTTTATTTTATCATGAAAATAAAATTTGCTTAGGAGATCTATACCACAAAAAATGCCTAAAATTTCAGTGGTCCTCAAATAAAAGCGATCCTACTGCACTATTATGTATTCTGTGCTGCAGCCAAATGTTCGCAACCAGCAAAGATGTAGGAATTTTGTTAAAAGGCAGATTATGATCAATTATTTTATGCTAATGCGCTACGCGAAATGTAGGAAGAAGTATGGAGTATGGAGAGCTGACTACGACCTCTTTTGACCTCTTTTTTAATTAAAGGCAAAAAAAAAGTAAGATAGCCACCCCGACGCCATATTTACTCACGATTGACGTTGTTGATGGGAGTGCAACTTCTCAAACTATTTTCTTTGGGTTTAAGTTGTCTTGTTTGGTTGTCTGTCTGTTTTCCTTAAACAATACCTACCTAAACCTATGTGGGTATACGATGCAAGCAAAGCTGCGTGCATGAGCTATTTTGAGGACATGTAAGTTTGAGAGATGCTGTGTCTTTGTTTACCTTTAGTCGTTCGCTTCAGTAAATAGATTGTAGCTGATCCGGCAAACGTTGTTTCCCAGATAGAGGTATGAAAAATAGATAACAACCTATTCTCAGACCTGCCGAATATACACATAAATTTCATCAAAATCGGTCAAGCCGTTTCGGAGGAGTATGCGCACTAACACGGTAACACGATAATTTTATATAATTATTACTAGCTGACCCCGCAAACGTGGTTTTGCTAGATAGGGGTATGAAAAATAGATAAGAACCTATTCTCAGATCTGCAGAATATACATATAACATTTCATCAAAATCGGTCAAGCCGTTTCGGAGGAGTATGCGCACTAACATTGAGACACGAGAATTTTATATATTAGAAGAAGAAAGATGTATTAGATATTATTAATTTCATGACATGTAGCCTATGGGCCGGTTTCTGAGTTGAGAATTTTCACTTAGTAAATACTTAAGTAACGTTCTGTCTCGCTCTTTTCTAAAGAAATTTGATGAGATGGCACTACTGTTAAGTAATTACTTAGCGAAATTCTCAATTCAGAAATCGGCCCTATCCGTCCCACTGTACGGCAAAGACCTTCTCTTACAGAGAGTATGAGCGTAATGGAGAAATTCTACTAAAATTGTTTTAATATAATCAGAAAGAGCATGTTAAAAGATTTTTTCCTTGGATTTGATAGACGGATGAATGGATAGACGCACGGTCGGACCACAAAGTGATATATTTTTTTTTGAGGTACCGAGCCCGAAAAAAGCAGCATGAATCGCTCGTAGCCAGGGCTGCCTGAGTGATCTTAAACGATTACTAAGGTTAAGCAACATACGGCGCGTTCAGTCCATGGATGGGTCACCGTCTATGACTAACGCTAGTGGCATTTTTCCGAGCGGTTCCGTGCTTCGCAAGGCACGTTAAGCAGTTGGTGCCGGCTGCCGTTAATAGATGGCAGTCGTTAAGCCACCTTAGGGTGGCTTGAAAAACTTCTGACAGTAAGACCAGCCACTAGTCTTACATGCCTCCACCAAGCCGGACTTGGCCCGCGTGGTGGTGGAGTATGGCCTATACCTTCCTCTGGGAAGAGACCCGTGCTCCACGGTGGGGACATAATGGGTTGATGATGATGGACATTATAGCCATGCATTTAGACGATTTCTCGGAAGCAATCAATTCTACGTAAGACTTTTACGTAGGTACTTGAGAAAATTGCAGCAAAAGTATGTAAGAAGCCATGCTGTAAATAGCCAGGGCTGATTTTCCAATCAATTATATTCAATTATTTATGCCTAAGTAGGTATAATGTGGTATAATTAACAATTGATTTATTAATTGTTAGAACGTCGAAGCTATCAACTCTGGGAGGTACTAAGAAGGGGTGAACCATTTATGAACAAGTAAATGACTTATAACATTAAGAAAAATGGTTTGCATTATATTTTTACTTTTATACATATAGTACATACATACATAAACACGTGCCTTTATCGTTAGCGCATCCGCTTGCCATGCGAGAGGTCCCAGGTTCGAACCCCGGCTGGGGAAAAAAAAAAGAAACCCAGGTCTTGGATGTTTACATGTTTGTGACGTCGCTGTTTCTGGCTCCCACGACTCAGGGTATCCTAGTGTGGGGCCAGAAGCAATGTATGTGCCTATATGTTAGTGTTCATGAACTCCTCAGAAAGTGGTCATTTTAAAATTCTTCCGTGTATTTATTCTAAAAAAGCCAAACGAAAATTCACTTTTGAAATGAACCGCCAAAATGCTATCTTGGGCAATATGGCGTCGCACAGAAATTATGACGTCACTGGTCAGTAAACAAACCAATGAACGTAGGAACGACATGAATGACAGACGCATTTTTGCTGAACTGTGACGTAATCATAGAATTTCGCCAATCCAGGCCGTTTTTGATGCAATGGCAGCAGATACATAATTATTAAATTCAATCGTGTGTTTTTTTATAAATTTTTTCTTTTATTAGTTAAAATAGCCTATTTAGGTTCAAAGACATTTATTTCTCATAAAGAACTTACAGTTCACTCAATTAATGAGAAAAAAATAAAAATATTTTAGCCCATTTTGAAATAACACCTGTCGAATCCCGGCCGGGGACAAAATGAACCCCAGTTCTTGGTTGTTTACATGGTTGTGATGTCGCTATTTTAGGTTCCTACGACACGGGGTATCCTAGTGTGGAGAAGCAAGTATGTGCCTTTATGTAAATGTAAAACAAAATCTGTTAGAGTCACATTTTACGAGGTCCATTATTTTTAAGGTGCCTTTAAACGGGTTCCTCCGAGAAGAAGGTGCCGAGGTCAACACCGATAGGCTGGAAGAGGCAGCTCAATTAGTGCAGGGTCAGGAAGCTCGTTAGACCGCACTGCATTGCGGAAGAGCCTTTGTGGCCCCAGTTTATTGTTGCCCACGTTGGGGTGGATAGGGGTTGCACCTTGAATGTTCGAATACTAGTTTCATTCGAATAATCGCCTTTACTAGGTAATATTCGAAATGTTTCGAATTTTTCGTACAAGGAATAAAATTTGTTCAATAAGTGTTTTTGAAATAAGACAGAAAGAAAAATATTTTAGTGAGGGTGAAAGTGTCCATCGTGAGTTGGTGCTTTCACGTGGTTTCAATACAAAAGTAATGTTGTAGTAAATTGCTCGGAAAATAAACTTAGAATATCTACATTTAACAGTATTTAGATGTAGCAGGCAAAAACTAATCGGAATCGGTCTGTGATAGGCACACGGTTTGTGCACAATCATGATCAAAATTAATGGTCTGTCTGGGGGTGGGGCAAGATTTACTTATTTAAAGAGAACGTTTGGATAAACCTTACTGTAAAGAAAGAAATAGAGTAGGCATCCTAAAGTTTCATCATCATCATCATTCGTTCACATTCGTTCGGTTCGGTGGCGCTGCCGTAGAAACACTGCTCAGTACACTTCTGTATGGAATTGATACCTACTTATAAAAGTTATTCGGTCCTTATTCGAAGAGAATACATTTAACCGTATACATCAACATGCCTCGCGACTAGCGACGGTGTTTTTTGTGACTGGAAAGAATTGGTGAACTAAATAAATCCCGAAAACCTACGCTTTACAAGTGCAGTGATCTAAGTGGGTACCATCAAATATAAATAAATGATATCAAAAGGACCAATCCGGCAAGTCAGAGGCCTTAGGGCGCCTTGAAAACTTCTGACAGTAAGACGGGCCTCTAATCTGGCAAGCCTCCACCAATCTGGACTTGGCTCCCGTGGTTGAGTATGGCCTATACCTTCCTCAGGAAAGAGACGGGTGCCTCGGTGGGGACATAATGGACATAATGATACCTCATCTACCGTAATAGTCACAGAAATTCGAACAAAAATAATGTTTATAGATTAGGGTTTTTGTGGTCGACCTTGGGGACTTCTTGGGGTGCAAAAAACTCTGGGTTCAGTAAATCAAGGAACTCCAAGTTAGAAAAATGGCTTATCAGGTATTTTCGGGCTCCGTTGAAGCACCATGCAGGTCGTAGATTCTGTTGTAGCGGAGGTGCTGTCCACCGACTTTACGTGCACCATTAGACAGCTGGGAATAGAAAACGGCCTTGGGCAGTCGGTGGTCTTCCAAGCGCGCCAGGTGGCCGCACCACCTTAGCTGGATTGTCATCAGCATAGCCTCCATGCCCCGCATTTGTGTCCGTCTTAAAACATCGGTGTTTGGCACTCGGTCTTCCCAGGTTATCCTCAATATGGTTCGAAGGCAATTCGAACCTTGCCTTAAAAGGCACCTAACAGCTGCCAGCATTCCTCCCGATAGCTGGGAAAAGGCCGCCCGTAGACGCAGCGAATGGCGCTCCACCATCCACAAGAAAGTAAGGGATTTCGAAGATGCGCGGCTCGAGACTCTCAACTCCAACCGACAGCAGCGAAAAACCCTTCCGAAGCCCACTTATTCTTATGTGTACAATGACCGCGGTGAACTTTACTGCGGCCAATGTAACCGAACTTTCAAAAATAAGCTGGGCTTCGCAAGCCACATCCGAGCCCACCGTCGCAGAAGTCCTACCAATACTTGAGGTCGCCGTCGTCGGACTACGACGAGGAGGACATCATCATCATCATCATCATCAGATTCTGTTAATGCATTGTAGTACAATGACAACTGCTTGATCATGGTGATTTGGTTTCATTGCCGCTTCAAGTCCACGCGCGCACACATAATCAAACAATCTACGCGTTAATGGTCTGAAAAAAACAGGTCCCCTGACCCGACCTTGCATCTGTCACCGTACTGCAATGCACTAAGAGAATCGAGCCCCTGGAGATGAGCAAGACAAGTCGGTCCGCTAAGGCGCCTGCCTTATTTTTTTATTGAAGGCCACGCTCATTTATCAGTGGGCGAACATTGACGATTCTCCTTCGGAGCTTGTTTCGTGGGATGGAGTATTTGTATTTTTTTAACATTTATATACAGGCACATACATTGCTTCTGACCCCACACTAGGATACCCTGTGTCGTGGGAACCAGAAACAGCGACGTTACAAACATATAAACATCCAAGACTTGGGTTTTTTTTTGTCCCCAGCCGGGATTCGAACCCGGGACCTCTCGCATGGTACTCAGAGGCGCTAACCGCTGCGCCACAGAGGTCGTCGTATAAGTAGTATGTAGGTATTGTAGGAGTAGAATTCTATCCACTTTGTACATGTGGATTGATACCTTTCCTTCGACATACGAGTTCGTTGATCCAGCATATTCCGATGTTACGTTGGGTGGCGGATTCTAAGAATTAAACTTATGCAACTGTATCCGTATAATAAAAGTATAGTAGACCTTTTGCGTCTATGTTAGATGATTAAATTTATGCAGCACGTAGAGAACTATATTGGATGCTCCGAGTCCGACCAATTTATAGATTGACGACCTCTCTGGCGCAGCGGTTAGTGCATCTGCCTATGTCCCGGGTTCGGACTGGGCTGGGGACAAAAAAAAAATTCACCAGGTCTTGGATGTTTACATGTTTGTGATGTCGCTGTTTCTGGTTCCCACGATACAGGGTATCCTAGTGTGGGGCCATGTATGTATGTGCCTCTATGTAAATGTTTATGTTTGAATTCCAGTTCCAGTCTGGTATACACAAACATGTAAAATTGTAAACATCCAAGACCTGTGGTTTTTTTTCCTCAGCCGGGGTTCGAGACCGGGACCTCTCGCATGGTAGGCAGATGCGCTAACCGCTGCGTCACAGACGTCGTCGTAACCACAGATATGGATCTCTGTGGTGCTAACACACCGTGTGAGTTGGATAAAACTGCTGAAATTGCTTTTAGTAATAAGGCCGCCAATTGTAGTCATGAACCTTTGTAAATATTTTGTGTTATTTTTGTATTTTTTTCTAGTGTGCAATAAAGAATATTCTATTCTTTCTATTCTATATCCATTCACAATACCAAAGAAGATAATAATTTCATGTACTGGGTGGCGTTGTTTGGCGTTTTTTTGGGCATTTGGAGATGAATGAAGAAAGATTAAGGAAACCACTATATCAAGCATATGCCGGTAGAAGGGCCAGTAATATACGTCCCAGGCGGGCATACTCCGACTTAGTTTAGATCATAGGTTCCCAAAGTGGTCCAGGTAGACCCCCAAGGGTCCATGGGAGACCACATTTAGAGACACACAGAAAACAGGGGTTCACAATTTGTAAGTGGGGTCCACAAAAGATTTTCTGGTTTCCATAATAAAGAACAAAAATTTTGGCTTGGATTACCTATCAACCTCAGTTGTTAATTGTTTGTAATGATAAATGTTTATAATTTTGTATAACCACAAGTATTATTTTAATAAATAGGACAAAAGAAAATGTCTACTTTTCCTTAACAATCCCATTTAGAATATTTTATTTTATGATATTTTTAGGAATTTTGGGAATACAGTAGGAATGTAGCAGCAGGGGGTCTATCGAAAATAATAAAACTTGGAAAGTGGTCCACGAGAAAAAAAAGTTTGGGAGCCTCTGGTTTAGATCTATGATTAGATCTAACTTTAAGTTTTGTTATTTTTTCTTTTTGCTCTACAAACATATATTGTCTGTGGTCTGTCCTGTGACAACTGTCAAAGCACTCCAAATATAACCTTCAAGGCAAGCGCAAGCGCATTTGCATGCTTCGATTTCTCTCGTAGATAAATAGATAAAACATTTATTTGGGCTTTAAAATGTTTGGGCATGCGAATATTTATCAGTAATTTGCCCTTTAAATCGTATTTTAAGAATATTATATCTATATATATAAAAGGAGAAGCTGACTGACAGACTTAGAATCAACGCAGGGCCCAAACTACTGAACCCTGGGTTGAAATTTGGCATGGGAGTTCTTTAGGGAGCCTAGGGGAGCACTAAGAAAGGATTTTTTGAAACTCACCCTCTAAAGGGGTAAACGACGGTGTTAAAGTTTGTATGGAGGTATAAAAAAATGTTGTCAGATTTTATTGAAACTTGAAATAAATACTCTTTAACACAATTGATTGAACACGTGTTTCACGGTTTTTCTAAATTTAACCCTTAACGGGAGTGAACGGGGTTGCAACATTTTGAACTAAAGTCCACGCGGACGGAGTCGCGGGCGAAAGCTAGTAGCAATATAAAGCTCGTGTGCACAGGTGCCACTGAATTATTTTTTTGACGTAGGGAAGACTATGGAAGAAATAGGTAGCAAGCCAAAAAGTTGCACCTATATCTAACCAAACATACCGCTCGTCTTTTAAATGCACCAAAAAACCTTTCTAATTCCGTTTTTGTTCACCGACCAATTAGGGGATGTCAGACAAATAAGGGATGGATTTATCTATAGAAAACATGTGGCTTGGCCAGGGCAAAAAAAGTTATAGAAAATCTCTTTAATAGACAGACAGTTTCCCCCGGTTTCTCGTACGCTAACAGTCTGTTAATCTACTGTTAACAGCTCGGCTGTGCAATTTCAAAACCTAGCAAGTGACACATCTAAGAAAAAACGGATTTTTGCATTTTGCAGCTTACTACATCACAAAGCACCGATCTGCATTTTCAATAGACCAAAAAGGACCTTAGAAGTTAGATTTTTAATTTTGAAAAACTAGCAAGGGTTGTAATGCTGGAGGACCCAAAAAACCTTAAAAACCTGGCAAAGGACACCCCTTACTAGGTTTTTAAAATGGTTTTTCGCCTTGCTAGGTTTCTGAAATATTCAAAGACTGTTGGATTTCACACGCCATCGTGCGACGTTACTAAGAAACCTAGCGACGACGGCCCTTACTAGTTAGGTTATTAAAGTTGTCAATTAGACATGCATTCAGTTAAAAAAACACAATAGTGATAAGTAAGGGCCATAAAACATGATCTATTCTATATTTATGATAACAATTAAATTCTGTGTAAAGGCAAGGATATACCTATAGCATCTTTTGATCCAACTCTCAAGCTTATATTCTCAGTAAGCCAAGCTCTCGAACGACTCCTTTTTTGGCTCTCCTGTAAAAAATATCTCAAGACACTTATTAGGTTTTGAAATTCTCCAGCCGAGCTCTCAGTTGGCCAAAGTGGGTGAAAAACAACATTTGACAGCTGTTAACAGGAGATTAATAGATCGTTAGCGTACGGAAACCGGGGGTTTGTCTGATAAGTACAGTCGACAGCACGTCAATCTTCACATTTTAGTTGCAAAGTCGCCCGTAATGCAACGGAGTAGAGTGCATGGGTGTATACCATGATGTGCTGTCGACTGTACGTGCGTAATGTGCGATTATCCTAACAGCGTTTTACTTGCACGACTAGCAAAATTGAGTCCCAGGAACTTAGAGAAACTTTAGCTTATTGCCTTTCGCAGCACGATTTTCACCCCATGCGATATGGTAATCAGCAATGTTAGGGATCGGCAACTGTGTAGGTAGATAACATTAATGGCGATATCTGAATATCGGCTTTGATAACATTTTTGCCTTCATCTCTCTTTGAACTATACCACCAGGATTCTAAGAAAATTGCACAGCGTATCAACCCTTAATCCTTCGGCTCGGCGGCTGCCAAATTTGGTATCGGGTACCTACCTACTCAGAAGCTATATTAAACCTTAGTGTCCTGCCTCACTAGGACGCCATGGCGACATCGCCAGCTACGTATCCAAGCAGTTTGTATTGAATGGCGACGTTGCTAGACCGTCGCCATGTGATTTAGGCACCATACATTTCAATATTAACTGCTTAGATACGGTCGCTGGCGACGTCGCCATGGCGTCCTAGTGAGGCAGGGCACTTATATTTATTAACCGTCGTTCTAAAGGCCCTTGTGTCAAGGAAACTGGTCATTTGCAGAGTTGAGCCAACAACATCAGACTCACAGTACCCCTGACCATACCCCTGGTGGTACTTTTACCTTTTTAGCCACTAGTCTTACCAGCCTCCACTAATCCGGACTTGGCCCCAGTGGTGGTGTATGGCCTATATCTTCCTCAGGGAAGAGACCTATGCCCCTCGGTGGGGACATAATGGGTTGATGATTATGATGCCCGTCTGTTGCTAGGGCACAGGCCCTCTTTCAGGGAGAGAGAGTATGGGCTTAATCACCACGCGTGCCAGGTACTATTGAACAGTCAAAATAATCCAACGATCAGTGACTAATCTGATTCCCTTCAGTGATCTCTGTACAGGGAATCACTGTGTTTATAGAGATCAGTGAAGCGAAAAAAAACGGATCCTTCGGTAGCATTCGAACGGGTGTTAACCGTATCTCTGGCCTCAGCATTAAAGTGCTTTACTACTTTGGTAAGAATAGTACATAGGTACCTAACTAGTAATAGAAATGTTTTACAAATTGCAAGTTGTTGATTGCATGTGATCTTGTTAGGTAAATTTGTTTTCGTTCTAACTTAGGCAAATACTGTATTAGATGTAAGATCATCATCATCATTCATCATTCAGCCACAAGAAGTCCACTGCTGGACATAGGCCTCCTCCATGGATTTCCAAAAAGACCAGTTGGAAGCGACTTGCATCCAGCGTCTTCCTGCCACTCGAATGAGATCGTCTGTCCGTCTTGTGGCTGGTCGTCCTACGCTGCGCTTGCCGATGCTTGTCTCCATTCAAGAACTTTTCGGCCCCATCCCCCATCAGTTCTGCGGGCTATGTGCCCCGCCCACTGCCACTTCAACTTACTCTTCCGGTGGGCTATGTCGACAACTTTTGTTTGTCTACGGACCTCATCATTTCTGATTCGGTCTCGTAGAGAAATTCTGAGATTTAAGATAATTTTGGGAAAAGATCGTCAGAGTTTTTTTCCCGCTGCCTTTTCTTCATCAAAAATTCGGCTCGAAGGTAGCACCTAACATTACAGTACCCATGTTTTCGTTCAAGAAACAGGTGGTACATTATGTTGAAACTGCACCTTCGGTTAAATTCGTTCGGTTAGTTTCTTAGCAGAGGCGCTCTATAGGTCGTGGCAAAAAGGTCTTTCGGTAATTTACAGTAGGGTAAATTCTTTCTCCTCATCCAGCGACTGTCTGCCATCTTCCTCAGATTTATTGTTAAATAATTATTATTCTTCTTACAAGTACACGTACCGGTACTGGTAGGATCGTGGGTGGGATATTATCCAAAAGTCCGACTGCTTGTTTGTCCACTGGGGCAAACTAGTAGTCGAACTTTTGGACAATATCGTGGAGTCAGTGTAAGGTGAAGATGCGTAGGAGACTGTGAGTGATTGAATTTGGTTTGGGGAAAAGGCCTACCCAGGAATGGCCAGCTGTAGGCTAAAGATGAAAATTGTAGTCAGGCCTGTGACCTGTGACCAAAGCGTGTGGAGGATGCTGCTAATGATAAAGTTAATAGAAGATTTTAGAACGTCTGTATCAACAATAAAGAAAAAAGTGCTCTAGATACCTATCTACTTACCTACTTACTAAAACGACTTCATGATAAATAACCTGGTGTATTTTAGTTTATTGTTGTTAGAGTACATTTTTGGTCCGCATCAACTTACCTTACCTGATCCGGAGCAAAAATTTACAATGTGTGGTGCTTACGAAAGTTTTAGTTATTAGAGTATGTTGTGGTCAAAGAAATAAGTGATTTCCCGAATGTTGCAATGGTCTGGATATAAGGACATTCCAGGCGGACATCCGGTGACCAAATTAAGAATGTATGTATTAGGCGAAAGACCAAATTGCAACAGGACGGATGAACGTCAGTGAAGCGAATCGAACGGAGTAGTAGAGTTCAAGAATTTGGCTAGTAGCTGATTTCTAGTATTGGACTACCATATAAACTACAAAGGAGAGAGTAAAGTGCGAGGTATAATCTTCGGCAATTATCCCAGGGAATGCTATGCTGTAGCAGAACTATCTTATGCTGAATGTGTTTGTAGCAGCGCTTTTATCTGTAACTTTTATTTGTTAACCTGTAGAATTTTTGGTGCGCAGATCGGCTCACCGTAGCAATGGTTTATAATTGTTCTTTTCAAGGTCATAAAACTGCTGGTTCAACCGACATTGATTTGGTCAGCATCATCCCCTACCAACGACTCATTTTGAGATCCCAAAATCCAAATTGAAAATTCCTTCCAATTCTTGACTTTTACTGTACTTGACGTTTACCACCTTTTTAACACATAAAACAAACCGTTTATTATTTTTTGCGTACTCTATCCATATGTATTCGGCCGTATTAACTCCATTGCTCGCGCCTTTGAATTGTAGTGGAGTGCTGTAGTACTCTAGTAGGATCTATTAAAACTGCATCTCATTCACTCATTAGCATCGTTCATTCACTCAGACGCGTACTACTACAAAGAGCCGCACTGACCTGGTTCTCCTGATTGAGGAGCTTCAGCTGATCGTTGATGAGGCTGTACTTGGCGCTCTCCTCCTTCCTCATCGCCCGCTCCTTCTTCAGCTCAGGACTCCAGAAGGTCTTTATGCTGTGCATGCTGGAGCCGAGCTTCTGGTTGGTCAGTTCCAGCTCCTTCTTGAGGTTTCCCAGCTCCCGTTGTAGGTCGGAGTTCTGGGACTGGAGCTCGCCGAGGAAGAGAGGCGGCGGCTCGCGGCTGGGCCGGTAGTAGTCCTCCTCGGGAGGCGGAGGCGGCGCATAGCTGCGGTCGTAGTCTCGCTCCAGGGACTGGTAGCGGAGCGGCCGCGGGCGGGCGCGGTGGTGGGCGCCGGCGGAGGCCGACCGGCCGCGCTCGTCCGGGGCGGGGGACGGCTCGTCGTCCCGCGTGAGGTACGGACTCCGGCGCGAGGGCGACCGGTCCACCTGGGGGTGCCGGCCGCGCGCACCGCCCGACCACTCCTGCCGGCGCCACTCTTCGCGCGGCCGCTCCTCTTCACCAGCATAGTCGCGTAGATACAGCTTGCCGGCTGTGTTAACGCGCGCACATGTTGCTCGCGCGGCGGCGCGGTCACCACTGGCGAGTTACGCCCGCCGCCATCGATTCGCCGCGGCACGCATGCGCCTCGCGCCTGCCGCTGAAGCGGCTGCAGCGGATTGATTGAGCTGGATGTGGGTAGCCGAATGTCATTCGTGGCGCGGGCTTTTTTAATTCAATTATGGCGCCTCGATAACCATCAATCTCATGGGCTTTGGTGTCATATGTGGGGTAGGGATGTGGGTCATGCGGATTTGGAACGCTTTTCTGGCAGCATTCTCGTGGACTGTGTGGAAACGTGTGGAATGGTCGAAATACTCTGGCTATTAGCAACTCAGAATAGAAGTCATGAAAAGTCCATCTTGACACCAAATAAGCGAAGCTCGAAATGTCGCGTCCAATCCATACATTATAACTTCGCCTAGCGAAGTTCTATTTATAGTCCTCCAGTTTTAAGCGGAGCCTATTTTCACAGCCGAAGTAAAAAGGACGGAAGGTCGGGCTCAACTTTAATTTTATTATACCTACCTCCCAATGCTGCTCACAGGCCTTCTCTCAGAGAGTGCAAGTAGAATCGATTCTGAATCTTTCGGGCCATGTGGGCTGATAAGTTAAGCTTCGGTAGATCCATCATTTATTAAGCGAAACCCGAAAGTACGAGTACCTAAAAGTACCTACAGTTTCAAGTTCATCAACATAGGTACAGTAGGTTAGCATCAAAGAGTCAAAATTATTACGTTAGGTTGGGCTATGATTACTAATTACATTATCAAGGAATCTAGGTGTCTGCGGCACATATAGGTACCTTTACCCTGCGCTTAAAATCGTCGATCAGCGGAGGGCTTTATTTTCAACTACAGTAAATACAATAAAATAGGTCTGTGTACGTGTGTGTGTGTCTTAATCAGTGCACAGCCCTTTTTTTTTTGTGCCTCCCTCTCTCTCTGACAGAGAGCCAGTGCAGCTCTGGCGTGGAACGATCATAAAGCTGCTTTTATTGCTACTGCGGCTCCTCTAGTGCATTTTATTCAGTGACATTTTCCTTGGCGCGCCCTCATTCAGCGCTCAGCGCTGAAAACGCGCCGGCCTCAAGACGCTCTCATCCCGTGACCCACTTATAGCGTCTGTCTCTTTCGCACTAAGTGGAAAACTGTACGGCCATCCTTCTCTAGCGTAAGGTCGTGAAGAAGTCGGTCATAGCTCGGGTTGTGCTCGGGAAGACCGTAGTGATTGGCCGTTTTTTTCCACGTTCAATGGGTTGTTATCCAGATTTTGACACTGGTGACAGTAGGTGGGCAGTAACAGTAACTTTTACCCTAAGATTAAGAGAAAAAATTTACTAATTAATCTGAACTAAAGCTCAGATTAACCTCAGAGAAACCTGGGTTAAAACCCAGGTTTCAGAAAATTATCAGTTAACAGAAAACAATTACCTAGCTAACTGATAAAAAAAACAAACACATTATAATATTATTTATTCATTATTTTCAGATTTTTTTCTCCGAATTTCATCACCATCATTATTTATGTTCGATTTTCCTTTTTTATCGAAGGAATTTTCAGACCTCCATATTGTTGACAGCGTATCGACTTTTATTAACCACTAGCTTTCGGCCGCGACTCCGTCCGCGTGGACTTTAGTTCAAAATTTTGCAACCCCGTTCACTCCTTTAGGGTTTAAATTTCGAAAAACGGCGAAACACGTGTCCAATCAATTGTGTTGAAGATAATTTATTTTAAGATTCAAGAAACTTAGTCAACATTCTTTATTCCTCCCATACAAATTTTGGCAACCCTTTTCGCCCCGTTAGGGCTTGAATATCAAAAAATCCGGTCTTATTCCTTGCCTACATTGTATACAGTGTGTCCCTGGATAAAGTGCAATCCAAATTCAAAGGGGATGAAACTAGACCATGAATCATTGACTAGAAAAATATAAAAAAAATTATAAAAAATTATTGTAGCATTTATTGGTATTTTAAGATTTTCATGTTTCATTAAGGACTCTATGTACAAAAGTATTGATTTATTCCAAAATAATGGGTCTATTTCATTGAAATAAAAAAAAACAGTATGCCTAATACCTGGCGATGACCATGAAATAATAAATAGTCTGCAAAAAAGTAACTATCTTGGGTAAAAAAATGTATTTTTATGAAAAAAATGATTTTTTTAGACGTTTATTTTAAAAAACTTCAAATTACTAAAAAAATGTGCCCTATAACTATGTAATTTTATAGCTTACTTTTATTCTTTACCATTTTAGCTTCCAAATAAAAAAAAAACAATGTTCTAACTAAAAAAACACGCTATCTACGAACTTTTAAAGTGGAGCCTAATCGTGTTACCGTGCAGGTAGAGACCATTTTTTCCATTGTTTCCGTCCTACTCTGTGCCCTTCGGCAGTCGCAGTCCTTTTGTTCTACACTCAGGTAGAGGGAAGGCGAGGGGAGGGGAGGCAGGGGGTTCGAAACAGGACTTACACAGTCGCTCCGATATTCTCGCCGCTGCTACTACTGTTCTCGTTCTCGCATTGTGTTCTCGTTGATTTGTTATTAAGTTTTTGTTACATTGTTGACTGTTACGTTTTCTACTGTTCGTTACGTTTGGACTGTTCCTGTTCTGCTGTTAAGTGTTGACGAAATGCCGCGATTGACAGAGTTCTCACCTCGAGAAATAGCAGACATGCATTATTATTATGGCATGTCACATGGTCGCACAACAGTCGCTCGGACTGCATACATAAATGCTTTCCCGGGCAGACTCATACCCTCAGCTCGAAATTTTCAAGAGATTCATAGGAGGCTCTCCAACATTGGACTTGGTTTGGCACGAGATCGCCGTGAGCAACCAGCTGTCGTTATTGACAATGCGATAGAAGAGGCCATTTTAAACGATCTGTTTGCTGACCCTACAACAAGCTAAGACGATTAGCGTTGCGTCATGGCATATCGAAGACGTCTGTCTGGCGAATTTTGAAAAGGGAGGGATTGCATCCTTTCCATTACCAACGAGTACAACATTTACACGAAAATGTAGATAATCGTCCAAGATGCGTAATGTCGACGTAGATTCTAAGAAAAATTAGAGCTGACCCAAATTTTCCCAAACGCATTTTTTGGATGGACGAAGCGACATTTACCCGAGACGGCATTACAAACTGCAGAAATTTGCACCAGTGGTCTCACGAAAATCCACGATTGAAGCGGGCATCTACTTTTCAAGTAAAATTTTCAATAAACGTATGGGCAGTCTTAATCGACGACATTTTAATTGGTCCAGTCATTTTACCCAGAACCCTAAATGCTGAACGTTTTTTAGAATTACTACAAAATTTACCCATGTTGATGGAAGATGTTCCCCTGGCTACGAGACGGCGTGGGCGTATGTATCTCCAAATGGATGGATGTCCTGCACATTATGGGCGGGAGGTGCGGCGATTTTTGAACGAAAATTACCCGAACCGGTGGATTGGCCGAGGAGGGCCAGTAGGCTGGCCAGCGCGTTCACCTGATCTGACACCCCTAGATTATTTTTTATGGGGTGTCATGAAGCAAAGAGTATACAGCACGCCAATAAATACCGAGGCACAGTTGCACGACCGAATAATTCAGTGCGCAAATGACATTAAAAATGATCCAGGAATGATTCGCAGAGCCACTAACCAAATTAATATTCGTGCAGTAATGTGCTTGCAAAATCGAGGAGGCCATTTTGAACATTTAATGCATTAAATAAAAATGCAAAATTGTAAATTACGGATAATTTTATTAATAAAGTTATTGTGATTAAAGTCTGACTTTTATTACCTACTAAAATGTAAATAACTCCTACCTAGCCAATTTTTTTGTTAGAACATTGTTTTTTTTTTATTTGGAAGCTAAAATGGTAAAGAATAAAAGTAAGCTATAAAATTACATAGTTATAGGGCACATTTTTTTAGTAATTTGAAGTTTTTTAAAATAAACGTCTAAAAAAATCATTTTTTTCATAAAAATACATTTTTTTACCCAAGATAGTTACTTTTTTTGCGGACTATTTATTATTTCATGGTCATCGCCAGGTATTAGGCATACTGTTTTTTTTTATTTCAAAGAAATAGACCCATTATTTTGGAAGAAATCAATACTTTTGTACATAGAGTCCTTAATGAAACATGAAAATCTTAAAATACCAATAAATCCTACAATAATTTTTTATATTTTTTTTTTATATTTTTCTAGTCAATGATTCATGGTCTAGTTTCATCCCCTTTCGGGATTGCACTTTATCCAGGGACACACTGTATAGACCCTCTGTGCAAAATTTCAGCTTTCTAGCTCCAACGGCTTGGGCTGGGCGTTGATGAGTGAGTCAGTCAGCCAGGACTTTGAATTTTATTTATGTAGATTAATCTCAATTCAACTTTAGGCCTATAACATAGAAATAACTTTTCCGAATATCAGCTTATTTCCAAACTTTGGATCATTTGTTTAGCCATATTTATTTTTCCAGCGCATTGGATCCTCTCTCTAACCGTCTAGCGGAGCATGGCCAAGTCTCTATGTCCTTTATCTATTCTGGGCTTCGTACCTCAAGAGTGTCGACGGAAGCATAAACTTGTCTGATTTTTTATTGAGAAGCGTAGTTCGTCATTTGTTGAAATCTTTGAAGAATATTGGGTTATGTGGGCGGATTAGCCAACGAAAAGACTATACCTATTATAACATCGATAGTCGACAAAAGCCGCGGTTGAGCCGGCTCTAAGCGGAATACCAACGATGAATGAAAAGCAGGGACTAGAGACGCGTGCTCGTAAAAAATTACACGCCCCGCGACTCTACGGGTCGATAGACCACGGAAACGCGTGGAAAATGGAGGATTCAGTGCTCACTGACTTTTGATCTTGTTTTTTAGACGAATTTTTTTGCAGAATCTTTCACTTTTTATGTTGAGCTTTCACATTGCTAAAGTTTTATGTGGTTGTTATTGGAGGTTATATTGAAGTTGAGAAATTAAAATAGTTTATTTTACTTTCAGCGGAGTTAATAACTAGGACATTTTTACTCTGATGTTCTCAGATTTCTTATCAGTTACGTTTATAGACGTTTTGAGAAACGAACGATTTTGGTCGGAGGGACATTTTGCGAACGGGACATTGTCCGCCTAAATCGCAAATCAGTTTATTTCGTAAGCCATTTTTATATTCCCCAGAAATAGGGAATCTGGAAGAAAGCAGCAACACTAGGCTTTAAAGATAAGGATCGTCGACAACGCTGAAAAAAAAATGTATTCCGTATTGAAGTTTGAAACAGTTCGTCTTGTCTTGACTAATAAAATATAAAATTAGACAGTGCTGCAGTAGTTAAATTTAAATTAAAAATTTATGAAATATTCTGTTTTTAAAATGTCGACAGTCAAATCAAAGACGCGTTTTATTTTCATTAATTACTAACCCCTTTGAATTAAATGCCTACAATGTTGTGTGTACTCCAGATTCAAGTCGGAATGAAACTGTCACTTATTTGTCAAACTCAAACAGACACAGAACTATTTTGAGATTTTGAGGTTAGTTTTTGCCTTTTAGTTTTATCAGATCTATTTTGAAAAGCTATCCTCGGGTTTCTCACAGAATGTCTTTACCGCCAGCGAGTGGGACCGGCCAATTCTTTGCCAGAGCCGCGAAATCAATTCGCCTGGTTCGGCATGGATGCACCAATAGGCCATTTTTTCATATTTCAGTTACTCACGTAAGTCTTACGTTTGGGCAGAAGGGCTGCCGTTCCATGTATATTCAGACCATTTACTAAAAGTAACAGGTACTATGGAAGTTTTTTTGGAGTTATGTCACTAGAAAAACAACCACTCAAGAAAACCTCTACATTTTAGGATTGATGAGAGATAATTCCTCCCTCTGCACCCCCATTTAACCTCCTTCAAAGGATGGTATAAATTTTATCCCCAGTATCTGACCTCTGTGGCGTAGTGGTTAGCGCATCTGCATACCATGCGAGAGGTCCCGGGTCCGATCCCCGGCTGGGGAGAAAAAAAAACTCCAGGTCTTGGATGTTTACATGTTTGTGATGTCGCTGTTTCTGGTTCCCACGACACAGGGTATCCTAGTGTGGGGCCAGAAGCAATGTATGTGCCTGTATGTAAATGTTATGTTATGTTATTTGGCAACAAATTTACCATTGTGGCCTAGATGTAAATAAATCATAATTTTTAAGACATTAAACGCCATGGTGGTCACCGGTGACCACCACTATACTTACCTTATGGGCCGACACCGAATCGCAATTTCAACAAAATTTATGAATTGTATTTTATTCGTTCATATGATTCAAAATGGTCAAAAACCCCCAACAAAGTAATTCTTTTTTATTACTATCATAAGAATTGACAAAATAATTCCTGTCGTTCACCGGTGACCACCACGGCGCACCCCGATAGAAATCTGCATTTCCTCCCCGCGGAGCCGCGGGGGTCACGGTGCCGGCCACACCCCCTACGCTTTTCTGAAATTCCCGGAAGCGCTGCGACACGTGCCATTACATCGAGGTTAATCGTACGCAAGGTCACGCGCATTGTTTATTTTGGATTGTTTTAGCGAAAGTTGTACCCTGATTTACCTCTAAAGTGAAATAAATTGTGTACTGTCTCACTGTAGTAAAGTGTGGTGAGAATCATGGATGATTTTGAAGACTTCGAAATAACAAATGACGATTTGACGCAAATCGAAAATATTGAAATTACCTTGCTCAATAGTAGCTTTCAGCTGAATTCGGAGTCTGATGAAGAGTGTAACTTACAACTACCTTTACGAAAGCGACGTCGACGAGTTCTGTCCATTAGTGACACGAGTGACATTGAATCCGAAAATGCCGTGCTGAGTACTTCTGGTTACACCGCCTCGCTTCCTGCATCATCTACCCTGTGGCACGAACCAAAAGGAAATCAACGCCGGATTATCCCTTATACAGAATTCCCAGGATTAAATTCACGAATTGCAAGAGAAATGGTCGATAAGATCCCAGCAGATTTCTATTACCTTTTAATACCGGACGAAGTATTTGAAATGGTGGCCGATCATACGAATGGCTTTGCTATAAAAAAAATTGCAGGATCTGACTTAGCCTCTAAATCTGTGCGGGTTCGGCAGTGGACACCTACATCCACAGCAGAGATCAAAAGATTTTTCGGATTAATTATTTTCATGGGGATTGTAAAATTACCTAAAATATCCGACTATTGGTAAAAAGATCCTGTGCTTGGACAGAACTTTCCCCGAAAAATAATGAGTCGAAACCGATTTGAACTGCTGTTGCAAATGCTGCACTTTTCTGCGCAAGACGAAGAAAATAAATGTAATAGATTACACAGGATTGCAAAATTGCTCGAAATAGTAAACAACAACTTTCAAAAAAACTACGCTCCCTCTGAAGAGATCTGCATAGACGAGAGCGTGGTGCTTTTTCGCGGACGACTAATTTTTCGTCAATACAATAAACAGAAAAGACATAAATATGGCATAAAAGAGTTTAAATTATGCACCATTCCTGGCTATACATACAAAATAAATGTATACGCAGGGAAAAATGGTGATGAAACTAATACTACGCCATTGAACGTTGTTATGTCTTTATGCAGCGATATTCTTTACAAAGGACATACATTAGTGACCGACAACTGGTACACCAGTCTGAATCTTGCGAAACAACTTTTGGATGCAGAGACTCATCTTGTGGGCACGATTCGGAAGAACCGGAAGCATCTGCCAAAGGATGTAGTAAATGCTAAACTAAAGCGAGGCCAGTTCGCAGCTAAGGAAAACAGCGAGGGCATAACTGTAATGAAGTGGAAGGATAAAAGAGATGTCCTGTTGCTGTCCACAAAGCATTCAGTGCGGTTCCAAAATGTCCGAAAAAGGAACAAAGTTATTTCCAAACCAAAAATAGTAATTGATTACAATGGTGCCAAAGGGGCAGTAGATCTGTCCGATCAAATGGCGGCTTATTCAACTCCACTTAGAAAATCAATAAAATTGTACAAAAAGTATGCGATCAACCTTCTTCTGAACACGGCGGTGGTCAATGCACTGGTCTTATATCAAAGCGTCACTGGCAAGAAAATACAAATGGCGTGCTTCCGGCTGGCGTTACTGAGGACGTTTTGTGCCCAACAAGTTGCAAGACCAAAAATAATGGCACACAAACTGCAGCAAAAAGAAGGGCCAGCCAGAATAAGCAGACATACATGCGTAAATTGCTACAAAAATAATGTAGCTTCTTTTGGCAGAAACTTGGCTAAAAACAAAACTAAAAAGGTGATAACTTTTTGTCCACAGTGCCCGGAGATCCCTTTTCTTTGCATATCTTGCTTCAATGTGCTTCATAATTGACCTATTTTTTAATTGATTTTTGTTAAGACTGATTTAATTTATGTGCCAAATATTCATGAGAAAATTTAAGTTGTCCGTGATTTTTTGAGTTTTTTTTTAGATTTTTTAGTTTATGTTTTATTAAGTCCGAAAATATGTCATTACCTAACGTCTAATAAAACGTTTTTAAAAATATATTCTAATAAAACACAAATTTCACCTTCTTTTATTATAAACCGCATCTTGTATCTACCGAGCCAACAAAATCGTCTAAGTCTTTTTTTATACTTAGTGTCGAAACGAGCTAGTGTGTGTAAACTGTTCGTTAGAGCCGCGCCGGGCACACTACATATAGTTTTGTACCGGCACGGTGTCCTCCAACGAAAAAATAGCGTTCGAATATGAGCATGTCGCGCGGTCACCGGTGAGCCCCACGGCCTGAACGGGTAGTATTGCTGTCACTCACCGGTGAGCCCCACGGCCCAAACGGGACAATCACTATATTTGAATCGGCGTTTAACGTGTTAATGTTTTGCGTACAGGACATTCTGCAATAAATTCCTTGGCTTGGCAAGACAAATAATTATTCCAACTCTATCACTGATATTTAGGTAATTCATAATTTCCCTAAATACCTACATAGTGAAATTTTGAATTCAGAAATTGCCATGGAGCAAATAGATTGCTTTTTAATTGCGAACAGATTAATTTGCTTGTTACAATATTAGTATCAAATTCACTAGCAACTATAATACCAACTAATCAAATCACTGTTCAAATAAATTATTTTTTGTGCCATCCCAACGATTCTGCCAACGTCAGGTTTATAAAGATTGAAAGTATTTTGTTCTTCCTGAGGAAATAAATCACTGGTAATCAAACTAAAACAACATCACTTTACTGCATGTTACAATGCTACAATAATTGCCTCTTTGTCTAATTCCAGCGCAGACGTCTGAACAGTCAGCCAGTGATTGAACAGCTGGGTTCATACGATCCGGTGCCTAACATCCATAATGAGAAACTAGTAGCGTTAAATCTGGAGCGAATCAAGTACTGGCTAGGGCAGGGTGCCCATGTTTCACCGCCAGTTGCTGAATTGTTTGGTAAATTTATTTATTGCACTGCACTTACATTTAAGACAAAAATATAACTATGCAGCAGACTTAATGCCGGTTGTAAATCACCCTTATTTATAAAAAATATAGGTTCCTCTGATACATTCTTGTTATGTCTTTGAAATAAGATCAAAAATTTTGTAGATAAAAGATTGTATTGACTGATGGTCTTATTATCATATCATTCATTTTAAAACGCTGTTTAAAATAGTCTGTGGTGGAGATTTTACAAGCAAAAGATGTAACCACAATTTAAATAAACAGAGTATTGGATTGGTTTTAGAAGAATCATCTTTTTCTAGGGCAGTTTTTTTTATAACACCGTTAGTCCGTTGGTCTTTTATAGAATATATACCTTTCATCTAAACTGATACTTATGTAAATGTATGTGCCTGTATGTAAATGTTTATGTTTTATTGTCTCCTCGTGCAGGTATTGCTGGCTTCTTCCCCATCCACCCTCGCTCCTACATGACAGCTTGGCGGAACAGACAGAAGCAGCGCGAACAGCTTGCCAAACTACAGGAAGAAGAAGCAAAGGCGCAAACCGTTGAAGCTAAATAGGACTCTAATGTTAGGTAGTGTTAAGGTTAGATTTTAGTGTGTGAATATATTGTTATTTAATAACTGGGCTGGTTTTAATGTTTTCCATTCACCTTGATGAATATCCATAACTATGACATTGACACAATCTTATGCGCCTTGCTGCATAGGTAGTATGAAGACGCGAGTCACGCGCTTTGTGGCGCAGAAATGTCAGAATTTTACAGTTAATGTACTGGAAAGTAGCCACTTTTGACGTTATGGCACGCGAGTCGTGTCGTCGTACTACCTAATACCTGCTGGGATGCAATGCTCTTGACGACATCTGTGGCGCAACGGTTAGCGCATCTGCCTACCTTGCGAGGTCCCGGGTTCGAATCCCGGCTGGGGGCAAAAAAAAGAAAACCAAACCCCAGGTCTTTGATGTACATGTTTGTGACGTCGCTGTTTCTGGTTCCCACGACACAGGGCATCCTATTGTGGAGCCAGAAGCAATGTATGTGCCTGTATGTTAATGTTTAATGTGACTGTAGACATAGGTCTTGAGTGGAGAACAGACTTATCTAAAATGCGCAATTCCTGTCACAATATTGATTGGTGTTAGAAATTAAGAATAACTTGTTCTGTGACTTTGATATTTTTTGTTCAATTTTGGATTTGATAAATAAACTAGCTGAACCGCCAAACGTTGTTTTGCCAGATAGGGGTATGAGTATGAATGACATAAATAGATAACAACCTATTCTCAGACCTACCGAATATACGTATAAAATTTCATCAAAATCGGTCGAGCCGTTTCGGAGGAGCATACACACTAACAATGGCACGAGAATTTTAAATATTAGATACCAGCCTATATAAATATTATAGTATAAGTTCTTTATTTTTTTAGGTTTTTGTGCAATGAGTAACGCTGTTTGATAGATAACGCTAAAAACCAAGTCGCACACTGAAAACAGAAATGGCATTAAACAAATATCTTCATTTTACAGTATGGCCGACTAATCCACAAAGCTTTACTGACGACTTTTACGGTTCCACATCGCCCACCAGAACATTTAAAAAATCTTAAAACTGCCATACTGTAAAATGAAGATTTTTGTTTAAATGACATTTATGTTTTCAGTGTGCGATGTGTTAAAAGTATGGACAATTCCTCTTAGAATTTCCGAAAGCTACGATATTGGGTAAAGTGCGTAGTGCAAATTAAAAATATTGATCAAAATAAAAATTAGAGAGAAAACTTATAGAACAAGTATTGTATAGAATTATATTGAACAGATATTGCACAAATTATAAAAAACCTTAGGTAATATCTACATGTAATACCATAATGCCATACTCGTCCATACAAGTCTCGTAATAATGATGATAAAATACGTGAAATGGGGAACTACGAACAAAAAAAACCAAACATTACATGAATTCATTTTATTACGTGAAATATTTCAAAGAACAATTCCTTATGTGAACTTACTGGCAGCCAATACAATGAAGGCACACTAAATCGACGTCTTATTCAATACCACAAGCCAAGATTAAACCTTATTTGAACATGATTACACTAATTTCCACTTGCATTTTTGTACTGAAGCTATTTATCATCTATCAATCGATCAACCATATCGATATGAAATTTGAATATAGGTAATATCATATCGTACATACAAAAATATGAACACTAATTATTGTAATTTTCGAATGGTACAGTAAATGCGTAGACCGTAGTGCTAGAATGGTGTCACAAGCTTACAAAATTACAACATTAAAATAAAAAACTACAGTAGACTCGCCGAAAGATTACAAAACTATTATTACTAGTAATAATTACAAACTATTACTAGCACACTGTCTAGAATCTAGATTATTGGCTTCCATCGGCGAATCTACTTAGTAAAATACAACCATGCTTAAAATGTTACTAACATTCCTTGAGCAACATACCGACGCTGTACTCGTTGTAAAGTACCTAACAAAATTGTTCAAATCAACAAGAGATCGTAAAGGGAAAAAACATGAAGAACTTAGCATGAGAATTTTCAAATAAACCAAGAGGGTTTACAAGAAATTGTAGAGAAACATGAGATTATGCTAAACCGTGAAGAACTACTCATACAATGTTAAAATTAAACTTGAAACAAATCCTAGCAAGTGTGTAGATATCAATAAGTTGGAAGCTAAAATAAAAAGACTTATAAAAATTTAACTTTTACTATTGCCTTATTGTAAAACACAGTCAGGTCTATAACATATCGCAAAACAAACGGTTCTCGTCTTTTTATACTAAATTTTTTGCAATTTTACTTTGTTTTTTTTTATATTTTTTGTATTGTGTGGCAAGCTAGAAGCAGGTGCAGAGGTATCAGAAAGATAACTTTGTACTTTACACCCCCGTAATCTTTTACTTTTTACTTCGGGGATGTTTTGGCATTTATTCCATCTTTCTGTTGACTGCGTCCGCTACCGCGCGTGTAGCTGTAATAAAAAAAATACGTTTAATTAGTGTTTTTTTTAACCTTTTATCCATATGTATCTGTAAAGAAAGCGGGCATATGTAGGTATATCATTCAAATAAACACTTATAACGGCAAACTCTGATATTTAATAAATATCTACTACTAAAATATACAATGCAATTTTTTTTTTAATTGTCAGTATATTTGCATTTGAAGTGTCTTTTAAAGGGACCTTATTTTTATAAATAGCCTGTAATTCTTTCTTTAATTCAACATAAGATGGGGCAAATCATCGTAGTTAACTGGCGTAAAGTTAGCTTTGTGTTTAGTACATTTTTAGGAAATTAGTGGCGTACTTAATGCATATTATTTCTCAGATTAATTCGCGACAAGTTCACGGGTCATCTGGCAGAAAACTGAAGCCGAAGAGTTAGTACAACTTGAAAGTTTTACAGCTCAATTGCAGCAAAAAAACATCAACTAAGTAGGGCTCATGATGGACATCATTGTAAAGAAACAGAATTCATACCACGATTTATTAGAATAAAATTGTATTTCTTTATAATTTCTTTATTAGGTCGAAACATGCATGCCACATCAACCTTAACATTTTAGTAGCAACGTCACACGTAATATAACTGAGTAGAGTTCAGGGATGAACAGCTTGATTTGCTGTCGACTATACAATTACCAGTCTTAAAAATGTATAGTTACTGGGTGAGCTCAAAAAAAGCGCAATTCCAGAGACACACATATTCGAGTCTGTAAACTACAACTTTAGTTTCAGGATTTTAGAATTTATTGTGCATTTTTCCTTTTTTTAAAGGTTTTTCTTGTGGTTGCGTTGTTTGATACAATAAGATTTAACACCATACGTGTTTAAAAGGAATTGTCATTTTTCTTTGTAGCACAACGATTAAATGGGGGCTATGAAACGTGCAGGGCGCTTGAAGCAGATTTTGTACATCGTTCCTGCCAGATAAAAAGAACAACTGTTATTCCAAAGCAAAGCCATTAGTGTTCTGCATCCATTACTCACCATTGGTGTAACTATTTGTTTATTTGTCAGCTAATCTTGTTTACCATCTATAAAACAAACGAAGTGTGCGTTAAGAGTCATCATCATCATTCAGCCACAAGAAGTCCACTGCTGGATATAGGCCTCCTCCATAGATTTCCAAAAATACCGGTTGGAAGCGGCTTGCAAGCGCAGCGTGGGACCAGCCACAAGATGGACAGACGATCTCATGCAAGTGGCAGGAAGACGCTGGACGCGTTAAGAGTGTGCAGTGGAAATAAGCCAGCTCTAGTAGCTCTAGCTCTAGCCGAGAGTGACCTTTTAAGACTTGCTATTCTGTTTCGTCTCACAGGCCAGACAAGAAGACGGAATTAGCCACTTGCTTTAACCAATACAACTGTATTTGTAGCAGTATTACGTGTTACTGCGTTACTATTATAGGACCAAAAATAGGGAGGCGTATCAATAAAATAGCACGTAGTTTAGCAAAAAGGTTCCAACGCACACAAAGTGAGTTAACACGTGCCTTAACTTTGCACGTACTCATCGGATCGCTATGAGTCGTTGGGCCGATTTCTGAATTGAGAATTTACACTAAGAAAATAATTAAGTAACGTGCTGTCACACTCTTTTCTAAAGAAATTCGACGAGACAGCACTACAGTTAAGTAAATACTTAGCCAAATTCTCAATTCAGACTGGCCCTTTGATTCTTAAAATTGATCGTGGGTTGGAATCTTTTTGGTAAACTACGTCCAATTGTGAGTCTTACCCCCAGTTTCTCGTATACTACCAATTTGTAAATTTACTGTTAACAGCTATCAGTTGGCAAAGAAAATGCAGAAGAAACCACTGACAATAGATTAACACATCTTTAGATACCTTTTGATAAGCATGTGATATGCTAAAAATGGATATGATAAAAACCTTGAAGTACCCATAGACTATAGATTACCACTGATTTTAAAGCCTCGTATCCACTAGGCAACATTTGGCGAGCAACATGTTGCGCAACACGCTGCGCAACATGTTGAGCGACAGCGCGGGAGATTTTGTTGCGACGCGAAACTAGGCGGGCGTCATGTTGCGCGCGTCGCGCGCTGTTGTGCAACGTTGCCGAACATGTTGAGCGGCACGTGTTACGCGCCAAATGTTGCCTAGTGGATATGCGGCTTAAAGGTTAAACTAATAAAATTTACTGGAGAACAAAATAAACAAATAAGGTAAATCTACGCTACAAGTAAATAAAATAAAACTTTATTTACAGAGGCGGTTCGGTCCACAGAACTGTGTTATGGATTGCGTGGTCTCTCACTCTGCGTTATTTTCTCCATAGTGTCTTTAACGTGCGAAGTTGCACGTTGCACCAACTCTTGGTTAGTTACTAACGATTGAAAATAATAGAGAAAACATTACAAAATAAGTACGGATATAATATTCTATTGCGGCTCTAAGACGCAACCAAATAGTTAAGTAGTGCCACTTTTGATATTAAAAAAGGTTTAAGTATTAGGTTTTTAGCTAGCTTCAACATTTAAGTTCCTATACAAAAAAAGAGCGTAAGTGTCCAAGAAAATATCAATTCAATTAACCTCTATAGTGACCACGAACGATGAAGGTCGTCGAGTCATTCCCATTTTGTTATAATTTAGTGACATTCGATAATAGCCGGCAATTAAACACAAAACATGAGATAAAAAGGTAAAGAGTACACTCATTACCTTTTTACGCAGTGATTGTGATTCCACTCTTGAATAAGGTAAAAAAACCAACACAGAAAAGCTTGACGATCTACCACCAGAATGAATATAGTACTAAGAATGTAATCTGCGATGATTTAAAAATTGAGCGACGCCAGGGACGTGTTATTTGTGCAGCACCTAAAGGGTGATTCTCAGAATTCCATAATTTTTTGGCAGTTTTTTTTTCATATTAACATAATAAAAAGTAACATAATATTGTAGTAAATGCCACCAAACACTACAAATATGTTACAATACAATCTTCAGGGCCAAAAACCTACAATAATGTTACTTTTTATTGAGTTGATATGAAAAAAAAAGCGCCAAAGAAATTATATAATTGGTGCCATTGATAATCATCCTATACCATTATTAGAAGTTATAATAAGCATGCAACTAAGCCAGTATATGAGATACGTACTGGTACTGTGATGAAATAATTTTAATCATCTTTGGTAATTTGATCGAGTTTTTTGTTCACGACCTTGATTCCCTTGTCAATGGTTTTGTCTACTTTACGTGTGAAGTCCTTTACCAGGTCCTTGAGGTCTAAAATACAGAAAAAAAACAGCAATATTACACCCTACAGACTCGCAATGTGGGATATTCAAGAGTGGAGTAATAGATCTTACGTATAACTTTACATTTTTAAATCTTTGGTAGGTACCTAGAAATATTTACACTATATTTTTTTTGTTGTAGGTACGAATTTTTCGTTTGTCAAAAATATTTAAGGGATTCGCAGTATTCAATCGAAAACTTTTTTTTGCCATTTTGTATTGCATCTCACTCTACATCAGAATCCGATTTATTGTTTAATTTTAATAAGAGATGCAAGAGAAATGATATCGTAGGTATTGCTAGGTAAAAAAAAACTATTCTCAGGTTTTCATCTTCTACTTCATCTTCAATATTTACCTCTCTAAGGGCTCCATTAAGCGATTACGCCCCTGTATCGCCCTTATATTCCGTAACGCTAACATTAGCAAAGTTGGGTAGCCTCATTGTTCCTCCCAGCCTAACAGGTACAAAGGTACTCGAGTGGAGATCATGTAGGACTTTCACCAGCTCGCAGTAGCTGGATGAGCATGGCCGAGGACAGAAGTGGCGTGTCTTGGGGAGCCCCAAATCCAGCAGTGGACGATTATGGGCTGATTGATTGAATATAGACGACACGGAAGACAGAATGGTTCTTACCAGAGTTGGCCATATTGTCAATACGTTGGTGATGCTTCTGGTAGTAAGGCCTGATGATGCGGTGGTAGATGATGAGAGAGCCATTGAAGTCCGAGGGCAGGTAACACCAGATGACGAAGATGCACTGTCGAGGGACGAGAATAAAGATGTAAGTTTTTAGCTAGCTTGGACGTTTTACTCCAATAACATATATAGGTACCTATAATAATAACATATATACCTATAATATTGTTCCCTACCCGAATGTACTACTTATAATAGAAATAATTACTCAGTAGTAATGTGTTAATTATAATTTTTGACATTTGTGAATTTAATTATTATTTTGTTATTGTTTCTGTTTCTAAATTTTTTTTTCTTGAATTTTAATATGATGAGTGAATTATTCTGTAGGTTTAGGCATATTTTTGTATGTTTGTACATCTATTTTTTTCTGCAATGCAATAGTCCAGTCCACCCAAAGGTTGTCTGGAGGAGATCACTTTCAGTGATAAGGCTACACCTAGGTTAAGAAACATCTTTGTGATTTCCATTTTTATGTACAATAATAAAGTGATCTTTATCTATCTTTTACAGAACATCTTTCTGAGTGGTACAGTCCACTTAGCTGCTGTCGACAGTTTGTTACAATTTATTTGACAAGAAAAAAAATTAACACATGATGAAAGATGATGATGATTTCAATATGTTTACAGTTTTTGACTTTCAAATTGTTTAATTGCATGTGACATTAACTATTAGATTTTCACATGTATGCCGACAAAGTAATATATGTATTTGTACGCCTTTATGGCAGGACATAGCGATCTGAAACCTGACTGAACACCAAATGTACTTAAAAATACCTATGTTCCACAAATAAATGCTTTATAATCATAAAGCATTTATTTGTGGGAAAAAAAATTACAGGCAAAGGCGGTCTTATTTTCACAGGAATGTCTTCCAGCTGGCATAGCCATTTTGGAGTGTTGAAAAGTTAGCGGGAGAAGACAAATTAACTTCAAACAAATGTAACCTACCTAATGCTATCTACATTTCGACATAAAATACTACTCACTAATAATCCTAAACAAGTTTTATAATTAATATAGTAAGTAGGATGTCGGAATAAATATTGGAATAAATTATTTTACCTACTGTATGTATACACTCATATAAAACCAGAGTCGTTCGTATTAACACAATAGCTTCGATTCTAATTATATACGACCAAGTGACATCACATCACATCCAATCGCGCCTACGTATCAGACAGCGCTCACCTTGAGTTTACATCATAAATAAGAGAAAAAGTCACAAGTCACCACGAAGATTACGTCAATTTCCATCTTAGGTAGACAAAGCAACAACTGAGTGTCAGCATAATCTGCCCCTGTATATGGCGCGCGAGAAATAGACAATTAATTCGCGGCATCCTGCAATACCTACCCGCTTTATGAAAATCATACATATAGCGCTATACAGATAGCGGGAAAAGAGCAAGAAGTAGCTACTTTCCAATACATTAATTGCCAAATTCTAAAATTTCAGCGCCCCGGAAATCAGAAATGTATTTCAACGTAAAGAATTCACATTCTGTTTGATGAATGTCAATCTACTTCCGCTGCTTTGGGACCGAAGGTAGTGGAGAAAAAGGCAGCGACGAAAAACTCCACACTGACCATTTCTTCGTAAATCCCGTTAAATCGAACACGAGTAGGTATGAATCTCCATCTACCTATACAAAACACCAATGCTGCGATCAGAACTTTCTTTCTGATCTGAAGGTCAACATACGGACGGCACCCGTGACTCGCGACGCGTGACTCCCGGATGTCATGCTACGTACCTAAGGGTAGAATGGGACATTTTTACATTTCTCGTATACCGTCGTCAGCACATCAACCTTCACACGCTTGCAGTATCCCCAGTTATGTCACAGGCGACAATGGAACAAAAATGACCTTGATCTGCTGTCGACCGTACAAGACATGAGAACATGCTATCAGCGCAGAGCTACGGACAAAGGGGTCTGATAATGTGTGTGTGTGTGTGTGTGTGTGTGTGTGTGTGTGTGTGTGTGTACCATGGATGGAACTTAGTAACGTTACGGGCGACTTTGCAACCAAAATGTTAAAATTTACCTCCTGCTGACCATACAAGACATTAGGACATGCTATCAGCGCAAAGCTACATATAAACCAATAATGATAATGTGGGTGCGATTGCCTACAGTGTAGACTAGTTAACATTGTATGAACATGACGGAATGAGAGAACAATTTTATTTTAAAAGGTATACAGTAAAATCAGTGAATCTTGTAACATAGCTGAATTGAGTGCACTTATCAGTGATTCAAGAGTTAAATAGAGGAAATGTAAATTATTCAACAGCTAAGGGACTTCACACACGGCAGCTATAATATACATTACATCCCAGGATGTATAGCTTAGAGACCGCTCAGTACCTTTAAGATACGAAGATGTAAAGATGTATATTATAGCTGTCGTGTGTGGTCTCCTGACGATTTCTATGGAAAGATGTAATGAGATATATCATGCTATAATATACATCTTTACCTTATAGCCGCCGTGTGTGGAGTCCCTAAAACATAACTCTGTCTATCACAAATAAAAGTGTTAGGCGAATCTCGTCGTGAGTGTATAGTCAATAGTGACTGTCCCAGTGTTTCTTTGGGAAAGTGCCGTAAATAGTTACATACACTATCAAATGTCTGGTGACTGTAGAATGTTGTAAATGACAGTATTTAATGCATTTATCCATTAGTCTCTGTTCATTATTTGCCTTCATATCTTCTATAATTTGTCTTGTAGCACAATGTATATTCAGAATAATTCAATAGGACCTCATTTGAGTCATGTAAGCAACCTATACACATCTCATCGCAGGACACAGGCCTTCTCTCAGAGAGAGAGTATGAGATTAACAAAAACATTTAGTTTTTTTTTTTTAACAACAACACACACACATACATTGGAGAAGCCCTTTCCCATAAGGCATATCAAAAATCTTATATTTTGTAGTTAAAAATTAACTTGAAAATTTAATTAAAGTCAAAATGGCAGTAAAATCCCCTCCTGCCCCTTAACATTTGACATACGTTATGGCTAGTCCTGATGGAAAGACGATATCCGCCTAACCTTGGGACCATACTGGACCAGAGTAGCTGAGTATAGAGCTCCGTAGAGAGCTGGAGGAGACCTATGCCAAAAGGCACGCCAATTTGCGAGACATACTATAACTTAAAATATGTATTACCTTGAAATATGAAACTTGTACTCAATTCAGAATAAAAGGGCTTACTATACACTTGACAGATCTAGACGCACATAGGTAAACAGGAACTCAAAGTATATTTTGTGCATAATATGTATGCAAAATTATTATGCTGGACCGACGGCTGACAGAAGTGAAGTGGAGTTAATAATTTGTAGTGAATGTTTTTTTTCTTAAATGTATCTTTTTTTTATTATTGTGCACTTGTAAAGTGTGTCATCTATTGAGAAACATAACAAATAATAAATCTAGGCTCAACTCAGCGTTAACTGATCTGCATAATGTTGACCTTGATCTTGAACCTAACATAAATAATATGAGTAAGTAAGTAGCTACTGTATCTTCAACAGTGATCAAGGTTGTACTGATTAACCTGTGGTTGTCACGCATATTATCTTCCCACAGAGGAGGCTATTATGCTTTCTGGCTACAATTTTTTCTGTGTTTTCCTCAACTAAGCTAAATATTGTACCCATATCAGTAAGACTAGACAGTCATATTGATAATTGTTTAAACAAATGGACGGCTAATTTAGATAACTTACTAGCAGAGTAAGATAAATGAAAGAATTATCTAACACATTACAATATGTACTGATGGCAAACTAACAATTCAGGCCAAATACAGTACATTTGTACTAACTTGGCTCAGAGTTTCTCTTCAATCGGTAACTATTATGTTATAAAAGCATTAAAGACCTATTGTAGTCTCGTATGTGTCAATTATCTTAACCTAAATTAGTTGAAAATCCATACCATTATACACTCCCTCATAGTGGAACAATACTCACCTTTATGAGCCAGTACAGTGGGAACCATCCAACAATGAAGTCTGAGAAGTACTCCACGATCGAGAAGCAAGCGTACACCACCCAGTATGTCAGCCATTTCGTGTCATCATCCTTTTGGGGAGATTCCAGAGCCCGCATCGACATATACGCCGGATACACGAAGCCAATCGAGTTACAGATCAACTCAGCACCAAAACCGAAGACTAAATATAAACCGGTGAACGCCACCAGACCTGCCAACACACGGAACGCAAGATAAAAACCACCGCTCGCTAAGGATAAAAATAAACGTGCGCGGAAAAATTCGCCATACCGACAAAGATGTACACTCGGCTCACGCCAGATTTCTGTTCGGCCAGTTCGAAATACTTGGTCCACGGCTTGGATTTGTCGTTCAGCTGGCGCTCCAGGGTGTCCCGGATTTCCTGGACTTTGGCACTCATGGTTTCTGTCTGTGCGATGGGATTTTGTTGGATGGATGGAACCGGTTCGAACACTGCTCGGCCACGACTCGTTGACAAATGGCTGACATATTTTTTTTTCTGTGTGGCGTTCGCTCGCTACGTTTTACCCGAGATTTGTTGAAAAATTGCTCAGCGACCCGGGAAAAATGTTAAAGCAGCCAATCACAAATTTTTATTTGTTCTGTGCAAATTAAGCTCTTCGCACGTCTTCGTAAATACAATAAAATATTATACATTACTGGGCTGGGAGTTCCATGAAAGCCGGCTCCGGCTTTGCTAATGATAGCCAGCGCCGGGCTCTTAAGGGGCAATCCTATCTCTTTTTTATTTTTACATTTTTACACATCCGAGCATTTTGGCACATAGACTAAGCTCCGCAGCATATGCCGTGAAAAGAATCCGAGAACTTACTGACGTTGCAACTGCTAGGCTTGTTTATTTTAGTTACTTCCATAGTATTATGTCCTATGGTATAATACTATGGGGCCGGCCGGGCAGCAGACATTGAGACTATCTTCATCTTGCAGAAGAGAGCGATCCGATTTATTTACAAGCTAGGTAGTAGGGACTCGCTAAGAGATTTTTTCAAAGAAACTAACATCTTAACAGTTGCAAGCCAATACATTTATGAAAATATTATGTACGTTCGGAAAAATATTAAGGACTTCGAAACTCTTGGTAGCCATCATAACGTTAATACTAGGAATAAACATAAATTGTCATTTCCACGATTTAGACTTGCAAAAGTTAATACTTCCTTTATGGGGCACTGTATAAGGTTCTACAACAAGATACCCCAAGATATATTAGAGTTACCCCCAACGCGATTTAAGAATTGTGTTAAGCACACTCTTTGCAAAAAAGCTTATTATAAAATCAACGATTATTTAGAAGACAAGGACGTATGGCATTAAATAGTAGTTTAATATTAAATTAAATCAGAGGATAAATGTGTCTAGTGTTCAACACATCCAAGATATTATTTTGTATGTTTTATTTGTATTAGCTTTAAGGTGATTTGAGAAAAGATGGTCAGAGTGGAGTTTTTTTTTCGCTGCCTTTTTCTCCACTACAGACGGCCCCAAGGCAGCGGCTAACGTTATACATAACTGTATGTACATTGACATTCAACAAGCAGAATGTAAATTCTTTACGTTGAAATAAATTCTTGATTCTGATTCTGATTCATCGAATTTGCAAAAAGGTTTAATAACAATCTCTCAATAATGTCAATACTTGTTTTTAAGAACCCATGGCCGTGAACGTTTAGGCAAAAACTTAAGACTACGGTCGTTTTGTACCCGGTTGTGATCCTAGGTTCTTTGTTGTGGATCCTAAAAATCTCTAAGAGATCATACCTACAGACACGTTTTACATTCGATCTGTAAAAAAGATGTATGTTTTTTCCTCGGCGGTGCTAGTGTTACATCCTGGACCCCCTTAATGGTAACCGGCACTGATTTTGTAGTAGCAATCAGAAATTGGCATTGTACTTCTATAAATAAAGACAGGTGTTATTTTCGATATTGTAGGCCAGAGTAAAGTAGGTGTCGATGAAGCGAAAGTGATTTGTCAGGATCGTGGCAGGTGGCAATCCGTGGTCTCTGCCTACACCTCAGGGATACAGGCGTAAGCTTAAGTAAAAAAAAAAAAAAAAAAAAAAAAAAAACAGTGACCCGCGGGAATGCTCCGCTATTCAAATAATTGAAAATATTTGTTAACTTCACATATTCACAGTTATTATAAGTAAAAGTGATACAAAGTAGTTAAAACCTGTGTGTGAATGTTTTGTTAGTGTCTTTAAGTGTGCGAAAAGTGCAAATTTCGACCAAGAAACGTCTCCGCCATTGTAAACAAACTTTGACACACTTGGATACGGAAAACACGATGAAATAACATTCTGGTATTTGTCGGTCGTTCATTCAAACATTATTTGTGCGTCCTTATTAGCGAGTAGACATTAACGCAAGATTAATAGTGTAAATAGTGCCAAAGTTTACTAAAACGACGTTGAGCGGTAAATTTTAAAATAGTTGCACAAAACCACCGCTAACGCCACGAGCGCTAGTGAGCACATTCACAGACTAACCTAAAACGGGTGTTGCCAGTCTTTAGAAAACCATAGACATAGGTTCCGGCATTTGTAGGAGAGCAGGTTCCGGCACAGGTGGAACATCTCTGATTCATATCAAACACTACATTCACTGAGTACCAAAACTAATATACCTACTAAGATGGCGCTTGGGTGTGACAAGTGCAAAACTAAAATCCTTAATAGGGAATACCTATTATGCAAAGAATGCAAGGAAAAATTTCATCTAGATTGCATTTCAGTCACTTACAAGAGATTCCAATTAATGACAGCAGAACGCAAAGCGAACTGGGAGTGTAGATCTTGTCTAGTAAAGCAAAATTCTAAAAGCTATATAAATTTAAGAAAAAGAACAGTAGAAGTACCGAAACTATTACCATCTCTAACTGCTTCAATAGATAAGGGTGACTGCGCAAACTTATCGCAAAATGAATCGATCAGGAGCAGCTGTCTTGGAAACTGTTCAAACTTGAGGGAAGAGATAGATGACCTGAAATCTAAAATAGAGATGCTAGAAACGAAACTGGAAAGTACTGATTCAGAAGTAGAGAGACTGGTTGCTGAAAACTACTCTCTCAAAGAGCTGGTATCGAAAAGAGACGCAAAAATCAATCAGTTGCTTCATAATTACCGATCTACTCCCCAGCGAAAGGAAAATAGTTCAGAAGAGGCTGCCACATCAGCAATTGCCGAAGAGTGCCTCCTAAATCACAGTAATACCAGTTTCAATAACTTCAGTACTCCTATACAAACCATCATTGGAAAAAAGAAAACGTCCACTAGACTAACTTCTTCTCCGGTTACAGAAATAGAAAGTATAAAAAAATTGAGAGCTTCTGCTATTGAGAACAAGCATGTGACCTCCAGCGAGGATATAATACAGAGCACAGACAGTCACACTAAAACTAAAGTTTGTATAATAAGTGACAGCAGGAATGGCTCACTATTAAGTGCTATAGAGAGCACATTCTCAGCAGCATCGTGCTGCCACTACGCCTATCCTAATGCAGGGCTTAAAGTGCTACTAAATGACCTGGAAAAAAAGCTTCATGGCTTCACGTCATCGGACTACTGCATCATTCTAGTCGGCGAATCAGATTTTACGTCTTCAAAGAACTATGTGAATCTTGTTGAGATAGTGAGAGAGAAGCTTTCAAGTATAGTCAATACAAACATTATGATTTGTACACCATCTTATATCTGCGGTGCAGTTATATATAACTCTAGAGTAGAACTTTTTAACAGTCTCTTGTACATTGATACACAAGCACATGGTCATGCTTTCTTTTTTGACTCAAATAGCCAGGTGCCATTCGATATGTTCTCGATGAGAACTGGAAAACTGAACAAATATGGGTTGCGTTACATTTTCAAAAATATAAAATTGGCAATGAAATATTATCGTGAAAGTCAACAACCAATTAATATGCCTAACGTAGATCATCTTGAACCGAACACACAATCATTTTTTCGAGACTTACACAACCATTAACAAAAAAGACAAATTCACTATATTCCACCAAAACATAGCAGGTGTATTAAACAAACGTGATATTCTACAGATAGCCGTAGCTAAACTCGAAAAAATTAATTATAGCCAAACTATTAATGCTATTTGCTTAACAGAAACCTTTTTAAAACAGGGTTCAGAACGGAATCTGAGATTAAATAATTATAACTTAGCGGCATCTTTCTGTAGAGTAAATGAACGCAGAGGTGGCTCCTGCATATTATTGAAAGATGACATAGAATACAAGTCTCTACCAATTTCACAAAAGGAGTATGAATTTGAAGGCTGTGCTGTGCAGTTAAATAATCATAAGATTATAATTGTATGTATTTATAAGACACCAACGGCAAACACTTTTAACTTCCTACGCCATTTAGAGATATTGCTTGATAAACTCACGAAAAAATACAAAAATCACAAAATTATTTTAACCGGCGATTGGAACATTGATTTATTAAAAAGTACCAAAACTACAAGGGAACTCATTTCCATACTAAGCAATAATAACCAAAAGAATCACATAGACAAACCTACGAGAAAAAACGCCTGCATTGATATTATAGCAAGCAATATCCCCTTGGTTGATTCAAAAATATATTATTTAGGTCTTTCTGATCACGAAACCGGACAATGTATATCGTTTCTCAACAAAAACGTATCGAATAGTCAGAAATTTTGGTTTGAATTAAGACGTGATTATAGTAACGATAATATAAATAAATTTGTTGAATCTCTTTCAAATATAACATTCATTGAGGTCTTAAACGAAAATGATTTAGAAAGCGCCTTTCTTGTTTTCCATGATCTACTTACATCATTATGTGACATCTGCTTCCCAGAAATTAAAATTAAAATTCTCAAAAAACCAATTAGAAACAAATGGATTACTAAAGGCTTAAAAAGAAGTTGTAACATAAAAAGAAAATTGTTCCTTAGATATCATCTGTGTTCAGAAAATAAAGAGAGTAACAGATTAAAGTACACTAAATACACAAAAGTCCTTAATAAATGTATAACACAAGCACAAAAAAACATAAATACTACCTATATAAAATATGCCAAAAATACTTGCAAAGCAGCATGGGAAATAATCAAATCAGAACAAGATTTAAAAACAAATAAAAATGAAATAGAAGAAATAAAAGTGGGTGAGGAGACATATAATGACCCCACAAAAATATGTGAAATTTTTAACGAATTCTTCATTAATATCACCAAAACTACTAATCCACAGAATCACACTCAAAAAAGTACAATTCAAAATAATAACAGCACAATTTATGTTACACCAATTGATGAAGAAGAGACGATAAAAATAATAAAGTCTTTAATTAATACAAATTCAACTGGTTATGACAATATAAATACTAGAATAATCAAACTTGTTGCAGAATTTATTAAAAAACCGTTGACTCATATAATAAACTTATCTATAAAAGATGGTAAATTTCCGTCTAAGCTAAAACTATCCATAGTGAAACCATTATTTAAAAAGGGTGAAAAGGCAGATATAAATAATTATAGACCCATAACCTTAATACCTATACTGTCAAAAGTTCTGGAAAAGGCTATGTATAACAAAATATACAGCTTCCTCGTTCATTTTAAAATACTAAAAAAGGAACAATTTGGTTTTAGAAAAAGCTCATCCACTACACTTGCGTGCTTTCATCTTATGAAAATTATAACAGAAAGCCTTGATAAAAAAGAAACTATAGCAGGAGTTTTTCTCGATATGAGCAAAGCTTTTGACTTTGTCTGTCATAAGAAGCTTTTAAATAAGCTTTCTCAGTATGGAATAAGGGGTAAATGTTTAGAATGGTTAGAGAGTTACTTAAGCGATAGACAACAATGCGTAGAAATTAGTAGAATTATTGGCAGAGAAAAGAAACGTTTTCAATCCAAATTTAAACATAATAATCGTGGTGTCCCTCAAGGGAGCGTCCTAGGGCCACTACTTTTCCTGTTGTATATTAATGATTTACCAAATGTTACGGGATATGATTGCGTTCTGTTTGCAGACGATACCACACTCCTCGTGAAAAATAAAAAAGCCATTTTAGAGAATGAAATAAATTTAACGGTGAAACAAATTATTGAGTGGTTGACAAATAACAATTTAAACATAAACATAAATAAAACAAAACTAATAAGATTTCAAACACATAACTCATCAACACTTAAACTAGATATCGAACATAATAATAACAGAATAGAAGAAGTCGACGCTACACTATTCCTGGGATTAGAGATAGACAAATACTGTAACTGGAAACCACATATCAATAGGGTCTGCTTAAAACTAGACAGATTTGTTTACGTACTAAAACGTCTTTCTAAGATAGCTACTAAAGAAGCAGCCCTAAATGCGTATCATGGCTATGTGGCATCAGTTCTCCGATACTGCATTATCCTATGGGGCAATTCTGTTGAGATCGAAAGAGCTTTCAAAGCACAGAAAAAATGTATCAGGGCACTTACAGGGGCGGGTTGTATTGATAGTTGTAAGCCACTCTTCAAATCCCTTAATATACTTCCGCTTCCATGTCTGTACATTCAGGAAATATGCATTTTTGTAAAAAAATACCCTCATATCTTTAAAAAGAACCACGAAATATTCAACGGAAGAGGTAGAAATTGTGAAAAATTACACGTACCGTCCCAAACACTAACACTACACTCTCGCAACTCTTATTGCATGGCCATAAAGATATATAATCACTTGCCTCAAAACATTTCAAACCTGCCTCTTAGCAAATTTAAAACACAATTATTCAAATTCCTATTACAAAATATATATTATAGTATACAAGAATTTCTCGACGACCCTCATTAAGCAATTTACTTTACAACTGAGTTTTAAGAGAAAAAAAAAGTTCCTAATAGTTTAATTACATGTTTGTCATAATAGTTTTAAGTGGTTTTCTATCATAATTTGTAACCTGTTTCTAATATTTATTCGAAAATTCTAAATTTGTTATTTACTCGTAGATTACTCAAGTCTAATATTTGCACACCTTAACCGGTAGAGCATGCATGTTCTTATAAGTTATTTTACCACCTACTGTAATGTATTTACCATGCTTTAGCAAATAAAATGTTTTATCTTTATCTTTATCTTTAAGTATTGTATTGTATGTAAGCCAGAGTACAAAATTTATCTCCTTTTAATTTAAAATCTGTGTACCTACCTAATTACAATAAAATTATTTTCTTCCTTTATTTAATTTTATCGAACTGTTCAACCACTGAATTAGATTAAATTACAAGAAAATATTCCATGAATACCCTAGTGATGTTGTTACTAGGAAGTTAATAGTCATATTTGTAGCGAAATTATTATTTGTACGTTCGTAGTCGAGGGCAAAAGCTGGTTAATAAAAACGACGAACTAGGTATAAAGTTTTTTTTTTTTATTCTTTTAAAATATGAAAGGCATTAACATTTATTAAGTTGGTAGTAAATAATCATATCATTTTTGTGCTTTTAAATTAACACAAATTTTTAACAATATATAGGTATCATGCGACGGTAATGGAAGAAATAATGATTAGGTTTAAGAAACGTGATTTTAATCATAATATTAACTTATTTCTTATTTGCAAAGCCTAATTTTTGTGCAAGAGTAATTATCGAGTCTTAGATAACGTGCATTCTGCAGTGCTTGAGACAAAATAAGTGCCTAACTATTAATTTTTAATTCTTTTTTCTACCTCTTTTATTGTAAATATGCACTTTAAACGATTGACTACAAGCTGATTTACATAAATAAATTAATATTTTTTTCTTAGCTTATAGAAGTTTGGCCTTAGGCGAAAGTGTGGAATGTGTGGAGATGGACATGGAAGATATTGTACCTATAATAATTTTACTGAGTAACAAGTTGAAATAATTTGTTCTATTCAAAGCAGACTATTTTAAAACATCAAAATAGAATGACAAATAGAAGTAGGTACCTACCTATATTAAATATTTTTCAAGGTGCTAAATATATACCAATATTATAATTTATTTCAGAAAATTACAAATTACTATCTAACAGTAAGACAAATAGCTAGTTAAGTATTAAAAAAATGGAAAAATTTCTTAGATATTTCAGGTAATTAAGTTAGGTTTTCATCTATGTTTTTGATAGTAGGATAAAGTACGTAATAAAAATTTTAACAAAATTTGTTGCAGATCATCACTTTACATCTGTTCAATTGTATTTAAAAATAATGAAATTTAATCTTGTACTCAGTCTTTTAAAAAATAAGAATAGAGTTCTACCCATTAAAATGGAAGTACACCAAACTTTAATAAAAAATGTTTTAAGACGGCGACTTTTAAACGTTACTATTTCAAATTTAGGTACATACTGTCATACATAGTAAGAGACAAAATTTTATAAAGATATTATTTTAAGAAATGGGTATAAAGATTTAGATATCTAGCAAACAACTTTGGAAGAAAAATATTTCGTAGTAAAATAATTAGGTATATGTATACTAGTACATAATTAGTAATTATAACTAATAACTTTTTACATAAAAACTTCATTATTAAAAAATTTAACATTCCTAACAGATCTTTGGTAATCACAGACATTCAAATTTGTAACATTAAAAATTTATGCGCACCTATTAATTTACCAGTAATGTTCTTTTCCTAATTAATAAAACATTGTTTATGTATGACTGGTCTTGTCATGCTCTTTAATCTATATTATAATCGAAAGCGGACGTATGCATTACACAGCTTCTATACCTATAATTAAATCTGCAATAAGGTACCATTTTACAGCATTCCAGATATGATATTCCAATCTAGATTATTGCTTATATACTTAGTTACATTTACATTGTAAATGTAAGTAATAACTTACTTCCATAATTCACAAAAGCAACATGTTTGTTTTGGTATTTATAAAAAAAGTTAAAACTGTCAAAAAATCTTCATGTATTAAATGGTTACCTAATTCAATCATTTATAAACTAGCTATGACATAAAATAATATATAAAATACTCGTGCACCGTGTTAGTGCCCATACTCCTCCAAAACGGCTTGACCGATTTTGATGAAATGTTATATTATGCATATTCGGTACCTAGGTCTGAGAATAGGTTATCTATTTTTCATACCCCTATTTGACAAAACAACGTTTGCGGGGTCAGCTAGTATAATATAATATAATATAATATAATATAATATAATATAATATAATATAATATAATATAATATAATATAATATAATATAATATAATATAATATAATATAATATAATATAATATAATATAATATAATATAATATAATATAATATAATATAATATAATATAATATAATATAATATAATATAATATAATATAATATAATATAATATAATATAATATAATATAATATAATATAATATAATATAATATAATATAATGTAATATAATATAATATAATAATATAATATTGTTGGATCCTACGTCCCCACGCAGCGACGCGGGAGGGGTTGATTCTATAAAACTGCCGCGAGCGCCGGCGCATTTCTCTTTTTCGTCTGGACTTCGTCGCGTGCGGAAGCGCTGCCCGTCGGTCGGTGTAATCTACTAAGCCTGGTATCTCTGTATTTTATTATTTTAGTGTTGATTTATTATTTGATTGTTAATGATTTTGTTCCTCTGTGGTTTTTGTTCCTTTGTTTGTTAATTATTTTGATGAAATAATGTGACTAGCTTTTAGGTTAATAAATAAACCTTTTTTTTTAATTGTAGTTTCACTTCTGTCCTAACAATATAATATAATATAATATAATATAATATAATATAATATAATATAATATAATATAATATAATATAATATAATATAATATAATATAATATAATATAATATAATATAATATAATATAATATAATATAATATAATATAATATAATATAATATAATATAATATAATATAATATAATATAATATAATATAATATAATATAATATAATATAATATAATATAATATAATATAATATAATATAATATAATATAATATAATATAATATAATATAATATAAAACAGAATATTATATATATTATTATCTGATGTCATAATGTTATACATCTTTAAAACGTTCTTGACATCTTACTGTATAACCTGTAGTGTAACTGTGGCCTTATATTTGTATTTCTAACTTATATAACATGCTGCCGGTAGATAGTTTCTATAATGTTGGTGTAATAAGTCTTGATCCTTTGTCGGATCGTCGAAGAATAGTGTTACGATGCCTTGTGCTTCTTTCTTGCGTCTCGTCTGTGCTCGTTGGGAGAGTGTGGCTTTAGCTCCCGACAGTCGAGCTGGGGAAACAATTTAGAGAAACATAAGGAAAACGTAAAAATGGTGGCTTTCAAAAAATTCCTTTCTATGCACGGTTTTGCTGTCACCGCCTATCTTCAAATATAGATCTAAATTTTTGAAGACTAGTTTGAATTGGGTACTATTGGTACCGCTCTCTATCCCAAATTAGAGCTTTGAGCCATCGCAAACAGGGCGACATGTCGCCCCGTCTAGTCGTCGCGTCAGACGCGACTGCTTTGCTTCTGGGGCGTCCTGTCGTCGCGACTCGGCGACTCTGACGCCAAGTGTGCGGAGATTCGAACAAAATATATGAAAATTGACGGCCGTAGCCTGTCGTCGCGTCTAATCGCCGAACTGTCGCTGTCGCGTGTCGCCTAGTGTGCGCAAAGGCTTAAAACTAATTTTTTTTTGTTAATAAATCATGGTCTATTTTGCTGTCGATTTTTACCCTAAAATATACGTTTGAATTTGTAACGACTAAGTAACTAGTTTGAATTGGTTACTATTGGAATTGGAACAATTTTAAAACTACGATTTAACCCAATGTTTCGTGACATCAGAAAGGCGGCTTCAAAGGTTTTACATAATGCCCGGTTCACATTACTCCAGTAGCATTCCAGTCCAGCGCTGGAATGCTACTGGAATAATGTGAACCTGCACTGGAATGTAGGTACTGGAATGAACTGGATTGGATTGATCACTGGAATGGTATATTCCAGTGCAGGGACTGGAATGCTACTGGAATAATGTGAACCGAGCATAAGAAACCAGAGCATGTAGCCACGATGCCACCAGCGCAGCTAACTTTTTTTTATAGGGCTTACACTTAAATAATGAATGCCTGATGTCTAAACTAGGCAGGGCCTGTTGTATAAAGCACCCGTGTTCCTTCGATAGTAATATTATAAAAAAATACAATAGAGCAAATTATTATTATTCACTAATTATTACGAAGTACCAAGAGACATTCTTTACCCTGTGAATGTAAGTGATGAAGAATAAACGACTGTTTTGTGACTTCAGGTCCTCTTTAAGTTTTATATGATTTTATCATGTTGATCGGGTAAATTCATCCAACTCAATAACTAATCCCAGTTTTAGGCCGATCCTTCCAACAAAATCACAAGTAACTATGTGAATCTGGACTCTAGAAGGCTTGAGATGAAAGCTAAGAGAAGTGAAATGTAATGATGGAACTTACCAACATTTCATCATCTGGTACCCTTGATAGTAAGTCGAGTACTTCGTTATTTGGTATCGTGTGAGGTCTTAAGATTTTTCTAGTGAACTTGTTGACTCCTGAAATTAAGTTTTAATTTAATTAAGAAGAAGAAGAATATTCTTTATTGCACACAAGAAACAAGAGACAAATAAAAGTTACAATTAAAAAAAAATACAATAGGCGGTCTTATTGGTAACAGCAATTTCTGCCGGACAAACTTGTGACGGAATGGTTGCCGAAGGAAAAAGCTTGATTAGCGCCTCATAATGGCTTCTTGACTGTTAACAGAGCAAGTGTTTAAAAAAAGTGAACACCATAAATGTTGTCATTATAATATTATACAGGTACCTACATATGTATACTATGTTGAGTGTATATTCTAAGAAAGATTATCTTATATATAAAAATCTAAGATTATAGTACCTAAACAAAATAAATAACTTTTCAGAGATTTTTGATTTGAAAAATAAAAATCTTGTGTTTTTATTATTTATTAACAATTGTTAAACGATTTTAATAATTGTTTTGTATATTTGGTAGGTCTGGGAATAGGTCGTAGGCTAGGGAAAAACACGTTTGTGGAGTCAGCTAGTATTTTTTTTTATTGTTGGCCCTAGTAAGCTTCGAGAAGCATCTTAAGAATCATAGAAATATCTTAAGCTGATCTTTGTAGGTTTGTAAGATGATTTAATTTTGTAAAAGTATCTAAAGTGTATTTTTATACCTATCTTTGTGTAGTGTGGTGACACCTCACCCACACATTCATAGTCGTAATAAGTTTGTAACATCCTGGCAGGGTCGCCATTGTAATGATATTATGATTGGTTATTGGGAAGGTTATTGAAACGGCTACTGTATGAAGTAACGTTGTGTATTTAACTGTCGAGGAGAGAGCATTATATGACTATAAGAGTGTGGATGAGGTGTCACCACACTACATTTGTTTTATTTATTAGTTAGCAGCAGGCCACACTGCACTCTGGAGCACTTACGGCTATCGGTACTGACTAAAAATCAGCGCTGAGGGCTCACGTCCTCAGCCATTCTGCTGCCACACCGCGATAAAGTTTGTGAAGTGTTCTTTCAATATTCTGTTTTGATTTAAGTTTAGGTTAATTGTGATTTCTGTCGTTGCAATAAATGTTTATCTTTCTTTCTATGTCAAAGAATTTTGGTTAAAAGTGCAAAGTGCCAATTGGCTGATGATGATGCAAGATGTAGACGAATAGAAAAACTTACCCCATGCCATGAGCAGCCACCTTAACGGTACGATGTAAAGGACGATCATCGCTCCCAACAACATTATTATTGCTAAATAACTTAGATATGGCACAGTGAAGTTCATTAAACTGGAAAAAAAAAGAAAATTTCTGGTTTAAAATAACATTATTAAATTAAAATTAGAGAAAGATAGTTTCACTAAAACTGGAACGACTTGGCTGATTTTTGGTTTTTTATAGGGAAGGTTTAATCGGTGAGAAAATATGGAAAAAAATCGAAAATTTTGGCGATAGCTACGAAGTTTGTCGAGACAGCTAGTAAATAATAAATAAGTAGAACTTTATTTCAGACTTATGTCCATACAAGTAACCCGTACAAATATTTAAAAAACTTAAATTGTTTTTAGAACTACTTGTATTACAAATTGGGTCAGAGCTGACTTTGCAATGGAATTAAGTGGCAACCCCACAGAAAGACTACTGTAGCAACACTCCTTTCTGTCATTTCATTGTTAAGTTTGCTTAAACAGTTTTGACACTTTGAATTTTAACTAAATGACTATATCTAAGCCCGATCAAGTATCAAGACTATAATTGGGGTTATCTAAAACATAGGGATACCATTCCCCTTTTTTAAAAATCTACTTTAGGTTCATTGCAAAGTTAGCTTTGTCAGACTAAGTACTAAGATTACTAGAAACTATTATCCAACACTTGAACGTATCAGTCGAAAAGAGCCTGTCAAAACAGCTCTCTAATTGTTGAGCTTCCACAAGTGGCAACCATGTCCATAAATGAAGTAACGCGGAGTCTAATCATGGCATTAATCGTGTTAACACGCTCGTCAGCAAACATGGTTGAGGCACTACAGAAACTCTAGTTAAGCAAAAAGGTTCCCACTTACAACATGATATTTTTTTAGTTAAATATACCAAAATGATCACTATGCTCTATCAACATCATCAACATCAACCCATTATGTCCCCACCGAGGGGCACGGGTCTCTTCCCTGAGGAAGGTATAGGCCATACTCCACCACGGGGGCCAAGTCCGGATTGGTGGAGGCTTGTAAGACTGTGGCTGGTCTTTCTGTCGGAAGTTTTCAAGCGGCCCTAAGGCCTCTGACTTGGCTTTTCGACTGCCATCTATCGACGGCAGCCGGCTTGACGTGCCTTGCGAAGCACGGAACCGCTCGGAAAAATGCCACTAGCGTTAGTCATAGACGGTGACCCATCCATGGACTGAACGCGCCGTATGTTGCTTAACCTTCGTGATCGTTTAAGATCACTCAGGCAGCCCAGGCTACGAGCGATGCTCTATACCTACTAAAAATCAAAGACTTGCATAGCGATCCTATGAGTATGTGCAAAGTTATGGCACATGGTAGTCCAGTCCACCCACATGTATGGAGAGTCAGCTTAAACCTAAAAACTCAAGAAAGAAAGAAAGAGCTTTATTTGTAAAACATGTGTGTTGTGTTTAAACAAGGTGGTGTTTTTGCATAGGGTACAGAACATGTTTTGCCTGTGAGGCATACAAATATACTTTGGTAACGGAAAGCTTAACAAATTTATACATTTAATATACCTTATTAAGAAACTAAGTTATTATCAATCTAAATTTCTACTTCTTACAATCGCAAGCGTACACAACAAGAATAATATAATAAAATAATTAAAATGTCATTAAAATTAAATTCAAATAAAATAAAGCAAAGTTGAAATGTCAATAGATTCAAATTAAAAATAAATTTAAATTAAGACATTAAATTATATATTTCCAAGTATTAAAATGATTGTTCGGTCAAGTACTCAAATGAATTATAATAAAATTTTTCAATTTACTAATTGAAAAATGTTATTATAATTTATACTATAGACAGTTAAGGAATTTATTTTAAAATTTTATTAGTAGCTATTTTGATTTGTTACTGTAGTAACGTAGTAAGATATGTATATCTCCATTATTCATATAATATAAATAATATTATGTGAAGGATGGACGAATGTGAGTACACCTGTAATATTAAGGTAAGGTTTGGTGATACTATTTTCTTATAGCAACTGTTACTGCTAATTGTATAACCCATGTCTAAGCTCACAATAAACATTCTTGATTCTTAAGTTTTTGTTTGAAAACGTTTAAGTTTGACTCTCTTAAGGGACGGGGTAGCTTATTATAAATGACTGAGCCCATGCAGAACATGCTTTTCTGCATAAGCGTTGTATTGGCTCTACGTGTAAATATCTCAAAAATCACTTTGTGTGGGTTGGAACCTTTTTGCTAAACTGCGTCCAATTTATATTGAGAGAAAATCAGGATCGTGGTAAGTGGATGCCCCTGGACTCTGCCTACCTCTCTGGGGTACAGACGTGAGCTTATGTATGTATGTATGATCCATTTGTCTATACTTGACATTTTTCTCAGACTTTAAACGACAATAAATCAAAAACCTTTAGCGTCAGAAAACTCGATACCGTTTGCAAATTTAGTACTAGCTAGCACTAAATTTGCAAACTGTTTCGAGCCCTCTACCGCTAAAGGTTTTTAATTTATTGTCGTTTAAAGTCTGAGAAAAATGTCAAGTATAGACAAATGGATCATAGGGGAACCTGTTGTACCTAGGCCAGTTTTTTACATTTCGATTTAAAAAAAAATCATCGTTGAGGTCGGCATACTCAAATGTACCTATATTAATATAAAGTTACACTAATACCTAACGCACAACATCAACCCACAGGCAATTGTATTTTTTGGTTTATCTTGGATGCATGAATTAAAAAAAAAAGGTAATAGGGAATGGATGAAAATATCAGAAATGCTTGATATTTTTTTTGGTGATAGGAATAACCTTCCTTAACGCGGGAAAAAAATATTCAATTTTTTTGGCCCCGTAGTTAATTTTTAAATATAATGAAAAAAAAATCTGGTGACAATGACAGCTTTTCAAGGTGGATTTTTTTTTATACGTAGCGGACTAAGGAATATGTCTGATATGCCGTACTAAGCCCAGAACTACGAATGGAAAAATATTAAGTGTATTTAAAAATTAACTACGGGGCCAACAAAATTGAAACATTTTTCCCGCGTTAAGGAAGGTTATTCCTATCACCAAAAAAAATATCAAGCACTTTTGATATTTTCATCCATTCCCTATTGTGTCGAAGGTACAACGTACCTGTTTTACCTTACCTTGTTTCATAGACCGGGAGATAGTGACACAAATTACTTGGGCATTTGTAACAGTATGGCGGTTCTTCAGGGGTCTTAGCAAAGACTAAAAGAAAAATGATGGTCATAGCGCTGGTACCGGCGGCCCAAACGCGTGGGCGTTAGTCGAACTCGTCGGATAAATTACGAGCGTCAAACGATTTGTACCACAAAAATTTTAGTATTTTCCGATAGTCCATACAAAACATGTAGGCGGTAGTGTCATGGTATGGCGGGCTGTAAGTCACACCGGAGAAGTATGGTATGACACTACCGCGTATTTGTTTTTTATGGACTATCGGAAAATACTAAAATTTTTGTGGTACAAATCGTTTGACACTCGTAATTTATCCGACGAGTTCGACTAACGCCCACGCGATTCGACCGGGTACCAGCGCTATGACCATCATTTTTCTTTTTGTCATTGCGTACCTACTAAGACCCCTGGAGAACCGCCATACTGTTACAAATGACCAAGTAATTTGTGTCACTATCTCCTGGTCTTTCAGATGCCTTAGACAAAATTAATGAAAAGCGTGCGAGTTTCGAAAAATTTACGACTGACCAAGGTACAATATGCCCAAGGTTGAACAGGTTCCCCTATTAAGAAAAAAAAACAAGCAACTCACTTTTTAACAGCTTCTCCTAGGGAGGCGACGTAGCCTATGGCGTTTTGCACAGTCTGCGTCACCTCTTGAATCGCTTGCAGTCTTTCTTTCAGTGATTTCTTCTCCTCCTGTAATAAAAAGGCACATTGTAATAGGTGTTTTAGTGCGCATTAAACGCATCTAACGAAAACTTTGAAAACGAAGTTTGCCGAGACAGCTAGTTTATAATAAAAATGTACATCAGAGCCTTAATGATTATCTATACCTGCCATGTGAGGTCAAGTATATTTTGTGAACGTACCTTATTAAATAAAACTGTAAAAACAATTAAACGAAAATGATGAAATGGTTATTTCAATTTAATTAAATTCAAATCGTTTATTCATAGTCCAAACAAAGTGTTCACTTTAAAGTTGTTAGTTTGACAAAGTTTCCTTATTACGTAGGTACCAATAAAAAACAAAGATTGAACCCTACCTGTAGTTATAGTAATGCCTGTGTCAAGAGGGCTCGCTCGTCAACAAGTATACAATAGCTAATTGGAATAAACGTAACCAAGAGTGAAAAAAGTTACCTTATCAACTTCCTCTTCGTCATCTTCTTCTGCCAGAAGATCGTCGTCATCCACGGTGGCTAATAGTGGATTACCCCCTGTATAAAATGTAAAGATATTTAGAATAAGATAAAAATTAAGTATTCAAACACGGGAAAACGCAGCGACGAACGCCTACCAGGGCCTACATTCTGCTAGTGCATTGTAGTGCATGAACATGGCTTTCATGAACATTGATTTCTTTGAATCTGAACTGAATCTGAATCTGAACATTGATTTTATTTGATGGCGACTCAGTTTCATTGCCGCTTCAAATCATCGCGAGTGTATCAATAATATAATTAATAGGCGTCAATTGAATCGCTCGTAGCTGGGCTGCCTGAGTGATCTTAAACGATCACTAATGTTAACTCTTATGTGAGTGACGAGGTACCCAGGTACCTTTAGCATTTTCAAATTTAAAGAAAAGTATGTTTTACGCTCTGTAGGTAGCTGTGATTTCCTGAGAGCTCTTAACTATTTATAAATTATATAATTTTTAATGCTATGACCCAGTCGGCTATTTACAACGTTTTATGGAAACCAAAACATACTTTTAACTCACTATAGAGTGACAAGGTACCCCGGTACCTCTTCGTGTTTTTTATGATAATGAAAAAATTATCTATAATTTTGTACAAAAATAAAATGATAAACGTTTGGTAAGATGTTTTATTTCTATAAAATGACAAATTATTTGTTTATGCAGAATTAGCACAGCTCTCGAAGCAGGTTTTACAAATTCGACGAGTTACTGCATTTTCAACACAAACTGGTTTTCTGCAGTTAGTGCAAGCCTTTCGTGTTTTTCTTTGCTTGCGTTTGAGTGCTCTGCATATAAACATAAGCATTTACATACAGGCACATACATTGCTTCTGGCCCCACACTAGGATACCCTGTGTCGTGGGAACCAGAAACAGCGACGTCATGTAAACCTCCAAGACCCCAGGTCTTCTTTTTTTTCTTTGTCCCCAGCCGGGTTTCGAACCCGGGACCTCTCGCTTGGTAGGCAGATGCGCTAACCACTGCGCCACAGAGGTCGTTCATGTAGCAACTTCTCACGACTGCAACACGCTCTGTAGAATCTCGTCTAGTCTGACTTATGGAAGTTGTAGATCCAGAAGGTATCGAAAGCCTTAGTTCTTGGCGAAGCACGTCCTGCATTGCAGATCTCACATATAATTTTGATGACAATTTTGAGGCAAATTGTGAGCTATGTTCCCAAAAATTGTCAATATCAAGCACGATGCATTGAATGGATTCAGTGTTTCTTGCGCGCCGGTAACCACCCCTCCCCGCTTTAATTGCCACAGATCGTCAACTGTTTAATTAAATAATAATATATAAAGTGTGGGTAACGTTAAAACAAACCTTAATTGTTTACATTACGTATAAACTGTATGAAGGTACCCGGGTACCTCGTCACTCTGATAAAGGTGTTTTATTTGTCACTCACATAAGGGTTAAGCAAGATACGGCGCGTTCAGTCCATGGATGGGTCACCGTCTATGACTAACGCTAGTGGCATTTTTCCGAGCGGTTCCGTGCTTCGCAAGGCACGATAAGCAGTTGGTGCCCATTCAGAGGCCTTAGGGCGGCTTGAAAACTTCTGACAGTAAGACCAGCCACTAGTCTTACAAGCCTCCACCAATCCGGACTTTTCACCCGTGGTGGAGTAAGGCCTAGACCTTCCTCAGGGAAGAGACCCGTGCCCCTCGGTGGGGACATAATGGGTTGATGATGAGGCGTCAATGGTATGAAAAAACACGTCACGTGACTCGAACGTGGATCTGTCATCGTAGTATAATGCACTAACAGAATCGAGGCTCAGCTCACTGGATTGACGATCAGAGGAAGATTGTTGGCAGCGGATGGATGAGTTTGGCCGAGGACAGAATGAAAATGAAGTGGCGGGAGATCTGTGACCAGTGCAGCAGGGGATGAGTACGGAATGATAGGTTGATATAAAATATTTGATGTTTTCACGCCACGTAGTTAGGTACACATTCAAGTTTAAACTTTAACAACACAATAACTTACAAGTTAAATTGGCCATGCTGCTTATTTTTTATACATGTTTTTTTATAATTTATTTTGAAAACATTGAGTTATGTCTAACTTTAATATTTTCCTAAAATTTTCGTGTTTGTGAAGTCATCAGAGCATGATTTCTGAATTGAGAATTTCACTAAATAAATACATAAGTAACGTTCATTCCGTCATGCTCTTTTCTGAGAAATTTGACGAGACAGCGCTACATTTAAGTAGTTACGAAATTCTCAATTCAGAAACTGGCCCATAGTTTTTCTGCAAAGGTAGTACGAGGACGCGAGTCGCGCGCGACAACGTCAAAAGTCGTCAGAATTTGACAGTTAATGTATTGGAAAGTCGCGACTTTTGACGTTGTCGCGCGCGACTCGCGTCCTCTTACTACCTTTGCTGACCTCGTAACACAGTAATAGCCATTACGGCGTTTTTAGTTTCGATGCATTTATTTCCGCATCTACTTGTGAGCAATTTCGAAATCTCATTAGGTATGGTTTAGTTATAAGGTTTCTCGTAGATTAACAAGCTGTTAATATACCTACTGCTAACACCTATCAGTTGGCCAAAGTGCATACTAAAAAAACGTTTGACAGCAGTTTACAGTAGATTAAAAGATTGTTACCATATGAGAAAACGGGGGTATATAGGTATTACACAAACCATTTTGTTAGTTCATGTTGGTTTAGTTATAAGTATTCAATTCGTTTATTTCAAATACATACAAAATTGTTATCAAATTTATTCTGGACACACTTACTTTTTATCATTATTTTTTTCATTTTGATTATGTTTGTAATGTATTCATTTTTATTTTACATAAAAAATTAATACATTACAAACATAATCAAAATTCACATAAAGCTTCGTCAAAAATAACTAAAGTTACTTATTTGACCAAAATAACTTGAATAAACACACTTTACTACTTTACTTTTTGTCGTAAGAGTCCGCCCAGTAAGTGTATTCGGAATAAAATTAATAATATTTAGTGCTTTGAAAGTTTCACTATAAAATGTTACGAAATAAAAAATTATATTAGTTGTTAGTTCATAAACTTATTCTAATGCTTTTAGTGCGTACGGTTTTAGTAATTCTTAGTAAACAAATAGCATTATGTATATAAATTGTAATTTTTAAGATGTGTTATTTTTCCTTGTGTCATTTTTAAGATGTGTTCGTTTTGCTTTTGTCATTTTTAAGATATTGTTTTAGTTTTGCTTGTGTCATTTTTAAGATGTGTTAGGTTTCCTTGTGTCATTTTTAAGATGTGTTAGTTTTGCTAGTGTAATTTTTAAGATATGTTAATTTTCCTTGCGTAATTTTTAAGATGTGCTAGTTTTCCTTGTGTATTTTATAAGACGAGTTAGTGTTCCCTTTATGAAGTTACTTAAGCAGTTATCAAGCAAACAAACACCGTGTAGTTTGATTAGCCCATCACAAGAGCACACTTACACGAATACAATTTTCGAAGACTTCCCCACGGTGCCTTTCGGAATTCATCGCGAAAACTTTCTTTTACAACTAAAACATAGATTTAATGGATAAAGTTGGTATTAGAAACTATCAAGCCACATTAGTTTTTTTTATGCACAGCAACCCGAGTAAAACTACTTCCGACAGTAAGACCAGCCACTAGTCTGGCAAGCCTCCACCACCAATCCGGCCTTACCCCCCGTAGTAGAGTATGGCCTATACCTTCCCCAGGGAAGAGACCCGTGCCCCTCGGTGGGGACATAATGGGTTGATGATGATGAACCCGATTATAAAATGTTTCTGAAGAAGCAAAACTTGTCAAACAGGTACAGTCGACAGCATAGCAACCTTAACATTATGTATGAATGTCATCATCAACCCATTATGCCTTTAACCCATTGGTCCACATTTTGAACACTATTTTTTGTGAAATAAAAAATTAATAATAATCTCCGGACCATGTTAATTATGTGCCTAGCTTTTGTTATCTAGACACGCGACAGCGAGTCTAGCCAAGTTCGAGGAAAAAGGAACTGGCGACGCAGTAGCCGTGTGTAATATTACAGGAACCACTTCGAGTTACTTTTGACAACTCTACAACTATTTAACCTACGTATATGAAATTTGGCACATTTATTAAAGACTCTTGCTTAGCAAAGACTGAGCTTGAATTACATCTCTAGTGACCTTGTAACTAAAATTTCAGGATTTTCTACAGAAAACTTGGCAGCACTCATATAGATCTCAATTCTTTTATCGCCGAAGTCGATAACGACGTCTGTTCTTAATATTGAACTTGGCTCTCATTCACATTTATGTTTTTGATGGGATAAATTCTAAAACCATTGTATACTACAGACAAGCTCAGATATACCTATAATGTGTACTATAGAGAGTAATCTAATCACTAGACCCCAATGTTAACAGCGAAAATAATATGGTAGGTACCTGTAAGCCTGTAAATAAGCCAGTTTCTCGAAAACCACACCAATATTAGGAAGGGCAGCATCCACATCTGATAATAATAGCAAAAGGCGAGCCAAAGCAGCAGGCCCGTGAACGATAGCAGCTTCGATTCCCATTCAAAGCAGTCTCTGCAAAGATAAATGAATGCTGTATAAGAAAGTAGATAGATATAATTTATTGTGTACTTACACCAGGAATTACACAATGATATTTGACAATAGCATAGTAGGGTACTTCATCATCGACCGATTATGTCCCCACCGTGGGGCACAGGTCTCTTCCCTGAGGAAGGTATAGGCCATACTCCACCACGGGGGCCAAGTCCAGATTGGTGGAGGCCAAGTCCGGATTGGTGGAGACCAACTACCAATTTGAAGTATTTTATTGACTCTGAACTATTTCAATTTATTTTTATTTACATTGGAGAACTACGTCAGAGTTGCGAATCTCTTTCTCCATCTCAGACTTCTTCGGCATTCGTTACTCGACTTACAACTAACTCAACACTTACTGCAAAATCTTCCCAACTTCGATGAACCACATTATGATGGCCTTCAGTCTCATAACGTTTCGTATGAAAAGTTGCCGCTTGAATTTGGCCTCCTGGTGCATATACCTTGGCTCTTTAGGGTTCACCACCCGTATCGCCGCTTTTAGCTGAAAATTATCATCAACATAATCGTCTTTATCAAAATTCTTCCCAGCATTTTTTTTTTACAACCTTCGTCATTATTGTAATCCTTAAGATTTTTTAATATTATCATCAGTCTATAAGCAAGCATTTAGGAATGCAAGAGAACTGTTTTACGCTTTGTATGTCAGTATATAGGTAAGGTTCGAAAATCTATTGAACTTCTATCACAAACAATTTTTATTTAGCCCCTAGTTTTATTCAGACAAGTTCGCTCTCTCCAAACAAAATTTCCCCGTTTCCTGGTGGTCATACTTATTTGTCATATCAGTATGACTACGATGATATACATGTCATCGTAGTAGGGAAAATCAAATGCCAGCACATAAAACTACAAATAAATACTACTTAATAATAGAAGCAGAAGTATTTGGGTCATTTTCAAAAGTTGTGTTTTTGCATAATATCTCCTAGACTTGTGATTTTTTTACTGAATTCAATAGACAACCTTTTCAGAAGTTAGCTAATCTGTCTGGCCGATCTTAATGACCTTTAATTTATTTATAAAACGATATTGAAAAAAATGCTAGCCACGTCTGTGACATTATGTGGCTTGTCTATAGAAATACAGGTACCATACGACCACGTTTGTGACATTTGGAATGTAACGTCAAAATTCAAAATTCAAATTTTTATATTTCAACGTACAAAAAGAATTTACATTCTGCTTGTTGAATGTCAATGTACATACAGTTATGTATAATGTTAGCCGCTGCCTTAGGGCCGTCTGTAGTGGAGAAAAAGGCAGCAAAAAAACTCCACTCTGACCATCTTTTCTCAAATCAACTTAAAGCTAATACAAATTAGGTATGAGTGTTTGTATACCAAGAATCTCAAGATCCATGAGTGCAATCAATACTTGCAAAGTCAAACATCATTTAATATGCTTAAAAGGTAATAAAACACCAATGCTGCGGCCAGACACACGGACGGCACCCGTTCACGAACGCAGAGGTCAGCCATCACCAGTCTCAACCATATTAGAGGGAGATAGGCGACCCGGCCACCGCGCCACCATTCGCATGGCCTTTGGCAAACTTGTGTGATAAAGTTCTTGTCAGTTATCTATAATAATAGCATAGTTTTGATATGCAATCACAGCGTCTGTACATATGTATGAAATTTATTAAACCCTATATATTATTAGAATACCAATAACTAGCTCGTTGTGGAATTGGTTTACTGCCAAGGGTTTTTATCATCTATAAAGTCATCTATTCTGTAGTATGCCTTTTTACACAGCGCAGTTTTAATAACAAATTTAAATTTATTTCCTGGCAGGGATAGAATACTTTCAGGAATTTTGTTATAAAAACGTACACTATATCCTACAAATGATGTATTTACCTTGGCTAATCTGAATCTAGATGAGGCAATTTTGTTTCGATTTCTGGTGTTAACGTTATGTATATCCCTGTTTAGCTTAAATGTAGTTATGTTTTTACGTACATACATTATGTTATCGAATATATATTGGCAAGCTAGCGTAAGAATTCCTATTTCCTTAAAAAACTCACGTAGTGAGTGTCTGGCAGGTAAATTGTAAATACCTCTAATAGCCCTTTTTTGGACCTTGGATCAGTACTTGTGTGTTCCACTGCCGCTCCGAAAAGCAAATGGCTGATGTACGTTTTCTTTTCGTTAGTTTTTACCAGCGCACGAAATTCAAAATTTACCGAGACATTATGCAAAATGTTTTGAACCACATCTGTGACCAAAAAAAATGGAACAAGACTATCCGTAACGCCACGACCCCAAAACCAAAGCCATAAATAATTCTAAAATTATAATTGTAAGCCCTAATAAGTACAAAAGTGGTGAATATATCACTACACCTCTGCCAGCAAAAAAAAACAGTACGGAAGTGAAATAATAATGAAAACTGGAAAAGTCACAGCCACGAACTGTGACATTTTGGAGTTCAAATCGCGTATATCTTTTTGAAACTGCTATTAAAAGGCATGAAAAGTGCTTTCCTGACCTTTATACGTACCAATCTACCCACAAAACTAGTTGGAACTATGAAATTCGGTTTAAAAATGTCTGTTTTCACTGTGGCTCACGCAAAAATTCAAAATGAATATGACCCATTTACTACTTTCTTTATTTACACAGAAAAGAATTTAGGTATATTATGCAGGAGGAAGGAAAAAACTTTTTCTAAAAATATCGTGTTACAGTATGACCAGGAGGACTGTATATCCTCGTAGTCATACTGATATGACATATTAGTATGACCACCAGGAAACGGCGCAAAATTTGTAGGTCTACAATGGCAAAGAGTGCAGGAAAAATATTCCACTATGTACCAATTTCTTCAAAACTCATGTTTGACAAATAAATATCTTTACTATAAAACGAAAGCAAAGAAAATACAAGAATTGCTGTAGGTACTTTAGATTAATTGTCTGTTGTTACCAACAGACATCTAGACTCGCGACAGCGAGTCCAGCCAAGTTCGATAAAAAAGGAACTGGCGACGCAGCAGCCGTGTGTAATATTACAGGAATCACTTCGAGCTACTTTTGACCCCTTCACAACTCTACAACTATTTAACCTACGTATATGAAATTTGGCACATTTCTTAAAGTCCATTAGCTTGCCTAGAATCCAAAGTTTCATCAATGTTGCTCAAACAGTTATAGATATATTAACGTTTAAAAACCGGCATTTTTATGACTGACTGACTGACTCACTTATAGATCAAAAACCTAACCCACTTCTAGATGACCTAGAAACTTGATATTTGGCATCAAGGTAGACTATTAGGCATATACAAAGGAAAAAATCTAAAAACTGAAAATTATTGATATTAATATCCTCATAGTATTTAGTTCCAAATTCTGTCAATAGATGGCACTTTTTAATTCTATATCGTGGTATGGTTTTGCCTCAACCGATTCTATATAATATCTGTAAACGACTTCCTATGCACGTTTCTCTGAATTGTAAATGAGTTTCTGAAAAGTCGTATGTTTGTAGCTGATTTCTAACCCATCGGTTATCGGTTCCTTGGCAATAAATAACGATGTATTTATTAGTGATCAATACCAATAAAGCAGTGATATCCCATCAAAAACATAAATGTGAATGATATGAGAGCCAAGTTCAATAGGTATTAAGAACAGACGTCGTTATCGACTTCGCCCACAAAAGAATTGAGATCTAAATGGGTGCTACCAAGTTATCTGATGAAAATCATGAAATTTTAGTTACAAGATCACTGAGATGTAAATTGTAATTCAAGCTTAAGATTTGACTTGGCTAGTTTTCACGTAGGTACAGGCTAAATAATATTTATTTAATGAACTCTACTTCGTTTAGTCATACGGAGGTTAGTGTACTTTCTGTTTGTATTGTACTTATGCTGTTAGGTTGATATCATACCTATGTGACTTTTCTGAAATTTGGTTTGTTGGTAAAAACTAGCAGGAGCTTGAATTACAATTTACATCTCAGTGATCTTGTAACTAAAATTTCATGATTTTTTTCAGAGAACTTGGCAGCACCCATATAGATCTCAATTCTTTTGTCGGCGAAGTCGATAACGACGTCTGTTCTTAATACCTATTGAACTTGGCTCTCATATCATTCACATTTATGTTTTCGATGGGATCTTACTAACACTGGTAGTAGGTGGCTACAACGTAGCTATAACATGAGGACTATCTCCAAGAATAGTTATTTTAATGTGTTTTTGACGATACTTACAGGATTCCAAATGACTGTCATCTCTAAACATATCTGCGGATAGTTCCCCTTGGCCCTCGCCCTCATTTTCTTGTCCTTCAGGGCATACCATCGCTTCTCCCCGTTATGTATGTTCAGCAAGGGGATGGCCAGTTTACCAAGGAACTCTACTTTGTGGTCGTGATCCTCATCGTAGACCGTGACATCGAGAATTGAGCTTATGTCTTTTACTGTGCTACAATGGAGATCAAGATTAAAGGTTCGAAGCGAAATGCAATAGATGAGGGCAGTTTTTCATAGTGTTTCCATGTAGATAGTTACGATAGTTATCGTGACCACACTGTATCGTAAGAATAATATATTGGATATAACGTTAGTAAATGATGTGGTGTTCTAAAATATGACACAATGCTGCTAATTACTATCCCTCGTACTAATAGTAAAGTCGTTAGTATGTATGTACACATTTGAAGATACTTCCAACATCCTTGAGATATTATCTACTTGTTTATTTAAGAGTTGGTTCGAAATTACGTAGTTTTATTCTGCATAGAGTGTGCAAGGTAGCGATCAATTTTGTATAGGGGGCTCACCTACGGTATTTTGTTGACAGCTGTCAGTCTTTCAGTCAGTGTTTTTTGTATGGTCTTTGGCCAAATGAACGGAAAACATGGAGTGAGAGTATTGCTTAGCAGAAGACCCACTTGATTCCAAACCAATCCATCAGACCACATTCATCCACTGCTAGACAGACTTCTCCCAAAGTTTAAAAAAAGTTCTCGAGGTGCCGTCATCACAGTGTGTATCAATCAACAAAACCAATCACTTCGTACTTGTCGACTGCTGGACATAGGCCTCCAAGGAATGCCACATTCTCGGCCATTCTCATCCAGCCGCTACCTCATTTCTAACTATGGTGAGAGAGTGCAAGATTTCGACCAATCTGTACTAACAGTCTGTTAATCTACTGTCAACAGCTGCCAGATGGCTAAAGTGTATGTTGAAAAACAACTGACAGCTGTTAAAGATAGAATAACATACTGTTAGTGTACGAGAAACCGGGGGTAAAAGTATAGCTTAAGACTGTATGGACATGGAGCATGCCGTCTCTCTTCAGCATTGTTTATTATTGTAATAAAATGAATGTAGTCTGATAGTTTGATGGATAATGAAATTGTGAATATTCAAGACACAGTTATCCTGAACAAAAGTTTCGATGGAGAAAATTTGATTCCAAAATTGAATGACAATAAAATGAAACTGTGCTTAAACTGTCCGTAATTTATTTGTGCATCAACCTCTCAGTCAAAATACGCAAAACGTTTCTCATTTTATTACAATAATAAAAAATGTTGAATCTTGCGAGTGATTATTTATGTAAGAAACGTCTTAAGATCGTAGTATATGAACAGCCCTGAATATTAACAACCCTGCACATGTAATTTAGGACAATAAAATATAGGATTGATTGATCCACATCAGGTCCCAACTCATGACCATCGAACAGCCTCACACTTACAGAAACCTTACAGTCTATACAAAATCCTACAATCGTCGATTCGTAAATCTGGAGCTGGATCAGTTACTCACAAAGTAAAAATCTTGTTCCAATTCGGCGTCAACGTCTTGTATTCCGTATGCGTTTGCAATCGCGAGTTCCCCAGCTCTATCACGCAGAAGGGATCGCTTTTGCCGCCCAGATCTGCGGCTGCGAGTCCCCTGGCCCCGTACACTTTGACACAGAGCCAACCAACTCCTATAGAGTTCTCGTTTAGACCTCGATACCATGTCTGGGGGAAAAACGAGGTATTTTCTTGAGCATTTTACAAGTTTAAAAAGTATGCGCTTTAGAGCAATTGTAAAATGCTCGTACCATCTCTGGGGAAAAAAGTGAGGCTTTTTCTAGAGAATTTTATAAGTTTACGAAAGTATGCACTCTCGAGCACTTCTTAGAGCTTTCTTTACAAGTGCACGAAAGGACATCATATCTGCGTAAAGCTGCTTGTTCATTAATGAATAATAATAAAAAGAAACTGTCAGTATCATGCGCTGGATTCGCAGCTTTTGTTAGCGTAACTAGCCTATGCGTGCTGCAAGGCCAAGTGCATTGAATTTATTCTATGCCAAGGGCTTCTTTCAGAGAGAGTATGGATACATAAGTTAGAAAACTAAGTGATTGGTAAGTTTACACTGGATTCAAAACCAGGATCCCACAAATATGAAGATACAGATAAATCTACAGATGAGATGACGGTGAGATGAAGCATAAGGAGCCTTGGAACCTGATGTATCGCATTAAAAAACTCGTATAGCATTAAAAAACTGTAAAGACAATAAACATCAAAATATCTAAATTAAGAAGTAGATTAATAAAATTTATATCATTCTAAATTTCAAATTTAAGCACTGTGACTTTTTCTCCAGAATCGTACACTTACGCAAAGATCTAATATTTCATTCTGGACACTTACATATCGCTCCTCAATAATCTCTCTGTCCCTAGGATTTTCTCTGTAGCTGGTCAAATCCGTAATAGTCTCCGACTGAGTCGTACCACTGATCGTTAGGAGAAGGAATATCTGGCCATTTCCTTCTTCTAGGGGCTGCCAAATATTGTGTGTTATTTCTCTTTCTAATCTGGACAAATCTATTGTACATCTGAAAAGGTAACAAAGAATTTATATGCAACTAGTTAACCCGGCAAACGTTGCTCTGCCATCATCATCATCATCATGATTCAGCCACAAGAAGTAATCTGCTGGACATAGGCCTCCTCCATGGATTTTCAAAAAGACCGGTTGGAAGCGGCGTGCATCCAGCGTCTTCCTGCCACATGGATGAGATCGTCTGGCCATCTTGTGGCTGGTTTTCCTATGCTGCGTTTGCCGACATATGGTGTCCCTTCGAGCACTTTTCGGCCCCATCGGCCATCAGTTCTGCGTGCTATGTGTCGACGACTTTCGTTCGTCTACGGACCTCATCATTTCTGATTTGGTCTCGTAGAGAAATTCCGAGCACAGGCCTTTCCATAGCTCGTTGCGTGACCTTGAGCTTTCTTATAAGTGCCTGTACTGCCATATTCATTGCCTATTAATAAATATCGGTAAAGCCGTTTTAAATGAGTTCGATGAAACACTTTTACACGAGATATTTATATATTAGATCAATTAAAAGACTGCGTAATACTGTCTGTGCGTTTGAATATTACGGAGGCACATATTGATGTTTACCAATGTAATTTTTTGGTGATAAGGGTAAACTACCCATCGTCATTGACCTCAAGCACATTTTCGATTACGGGATAAGGTCATAGGTCGTGAGACATACACAACGCAACATATCATACTCGTTTTAAATGTCATTGACTGGTTTTTGCTTATTTCTGAATTAAGATTTTACATTACTTTCGATTCTAAACTAAATTGTAAATTGTTTTACGGATAAACTTACTAAGAGTACACAAACACTGCACACATTTCACTTTCTTATCAGAGCTTAACCTGGTCGGACTATTTCGACAAAATTCAAGTAAGTGTTTCCGAAAAACAATCTTATAATGTGTATTGCTTACAAAACTTTTAGTTCTAAACAAAATTGATACATAAGTGTCTTATAATAGAACATGCCTCTTGTCAATTGTTTTTATTTTCTTCTTACTTTGTTACATAGTTTGGCTGTAATATAAAAAATGTCCAATTACCTTCCTAAAAAGTCATCCTTGGTCTGCTTATCTTTGTCCCACACGGTGACTTCAAGTATCTGCTCCTGATCATCGTATAAATGCAGGTCGAATTGCTCTAACCACGACGGATGCAACGTCTTCCACACCACCTTGCTCTTGAATTTCTCATTGCCTAACCTGAAATACATAAGCAATACAATCCTTCCTTCTAAATTAAAAGTGGAGTGAAATGTTTTGGGCCTCAACTGCTTAATAAAGACTTATGAAAATTAATTCGCCATCGACCCGCCAAGAGGAATAAAAGTGGATGAAGTAATTTAACGAAAGAGTTGTTATCTCAGTAAAAACATGAAGCATAAATTGTTTTACGGATACTTACCCTTTATTTTAATTCTGTCTGAAAAGTCAGAGCAAAACCTGGTCGGACCCTTCCGACAGAATTCAAGTAACTGTATCAGTAAAACAATTTACAAAAACGTTCATGTTCTAATCGCCAATCCACGGTGTGCACGCTTTGAGGTCAATACCCCCCTCTCTCTCTCCTTCTCTGTTTCTGAGGGTATCTCTATGCTCTGCAGCTTACTGAACAGCGTTAACTTTGTCGATAATAGACGTCTTGGTCATCGACAAACATTTGGTTCGCCGGTCTACTGACCGCCGTTCAGTTTTCGATTGCAATCTACTATCTACTGGCTATCTGCTAGCTAGCAAAATACACATCTTAAACCGGCACACATCTTGAGCAAAAAAAATTAAAGACAGACCGGGGTGCAGAGAGCAACGTATTAACCAATCGCGTGGCCAAAACGAACTTCACCACGTCATCAGTCGGAATCATTACCGGAACATTTCCAAAACACGATTTTTGAGTTAAGTATGCAGAATGGTGGAAATTTTGAAGATATTTTCGAAACACTAACGGTACAAATCAAATGATTTTTTATCCATCACAAAAATACTAATTCCAGCAGAGTTACAAGGATTCTACTGTAACATTTGAAATCTTTTGAAGTTTCAATCAATTGTACTGTACTATGCTATTGTCAATTTCATGTGTAATTCCTGGTGTACATACAATAAAGAATATTCTATCTATCTATTACTCAAAAAATAATATTTTGAAATGTACCATTAATGTTTCCGACCGACAGTTCTCCGCGCCACTTTCAGTCAACTAAAGGGTCTTTCTTCTAAATCGATTACTATGTCATTGTATGGTTCTCGTTATTTCCTGTCATCTGTAGTTATACTTTTCAATCGCTATGCCAAGCTATGCTTTGAAAAACTTGAGAGGTCTTCCTACCTAGTCAACTCACCTAAACTTACAATATGGGTCACTGGTTCTGGTCTCAGAGTCCATCGCCGGAAGGTTCTTGGCCTCGACGAGAACTATCGTGACTACGGAGCTCCATATTTGCGCCTTCAGCCGCTTATTCACGTCGCTTAGTCTTGTGTTCTTTAGCAGGTACTGTGGAAGGGGAAATTGACGTAATCAGCAAAGGATGGCTGTTGATGTAATACGTGTTTTAGCTAACAGTTGGTGCATTTTTAGTCAGATTTTGCCGGGTTTGGGACCTTTGCAGACAGGTTTTAATTGTTTGAATCTGAAAGAGAAACGGCCTTCCCTGAAAATATTTTTTAAGGTGGGAATTGTATTTTTTAATTCAATTGAAGTTTACGAGCGTAACGTGTAACGCTCAGATTTTTTCGATTTTATGTTAGCGGATGGAAGATCCACGTCCATTTTGATATCACGATATAGGTACCTACCCACTACTATTCTGACATTTGAAAAGTAGCTTCATTCAGTTTCTTTGTTATTATAGAAATTGCCATAGTAGTGCCCATTCGCGCAATAAGTAAGTATATCGCGACATCAAGATTTTAGTGCTAGATTTAATAAGCGGAAAATTCTCATGCTGTTTGCAGACAAACAAAATAAACACACAATAAATAATCCATAATAATGAGTAGTATGAGTAGTATACGTATTATTTTAAGTATAGTACAATAAGTATAATGCAATCGAACGCAGTTGCTAAAGAGGCACTGCAGACAGCCAAAGGACCGTGTTTGAGTTCGTTCAATATGTCGTCGCACAGGAATAATGACGTCACTCGTCAGTGTCGTAAGAACGATATGAATGACAGACGCCATATTTACCGACCTGTGACGTCATCATAGATTCGGCCAGTCCAGGCTGTTTTCGATAAAGTGGCATACAATTACCAAATTTTAACGTGGATTTTTGATAAAATATCGATTTTTTTTAGTTAATTGCCTTAAAACGGCTTTAAGACTAATAATTGATAGGAATAGGGATAAGTAATACTTTTTTCACACTGTCAAATAGTCTGTTAGCACTGAAACAGGACTTCATTGTAGTTCGCTGTTCAACTGATTCTATAAATATATTTTGTCACACAACCAAACACATAAATTAGACACGCAATACCTACCGTTAATTAATAATGCATATTAGCAATACTCATTTTAGTAACACCGCCACCCCAAAGCGGCCACCACCCCCTGTTAGTTCACAATTCAGCCACCACTAAGCCAAAGTCAAACAACCCTCATCCGTGAATCAGTACCCTGTGAAGACGGTCCCCTTGACTGATCAGCTTCGGGAACCTACTGCCGATTCTCTCAATGATGTCGGAACAAGCGTTGGTAGGCTGCTGCGAGTAAGGCAGACTGCCGGTGCGTGGACGGAACTCCAAAGGTCTGGGTGCAGGCGATAAAAGGATTATGTAGGGGATCAGCAATAAAGGTTAAAAAAATACAGGTTGTATACAAATGCCTATGTCTCTGGGGTTGTTCTAGTTAACACTACAACAACTTTTACGGGTTTTCATGTTTTATGCCCAATGGTTCACAAAATTTGTTCACATCGTAGGCACAGACTTGTAAAATCAAAATATATGTAACTAACCCACGGTTTCTGGTACACTAACAGTCTGTTAATCTACTGTTGACAGATGACAGTCGTTTTTTCGTATACGAGAAACCAGGGATAACTTAGTCGCTGCAACTTTGATTATACCAAATATTTTGAAAGTAATGGTGTTATTTACAAAAAAAAAGATTCTTCTAAAACACTGCTCAAATGTAGTTTAAATAATCTAGGTAAAGGGAAATTCTTTTGGTACTACAAAGGATTTTTCATACCTTCCTCAAGGAATAGACCCGTGCCCTTCGGTGGGGACATAATAGGTTGATGATGAAGGTTTTATCATAAAAAATATTGTAAGACTTTAATTAATTGGAAGTAAAGTAAATTACTTAATACTTCACGAGAACTCTTTCTTTCGTTGTCAACATAAAGATGTCATAAAGTCCCTGAAGGAAAAATACGAAAAGCTCCAGCGAGGTCAAAGGTGTTTAGACAGACGACGGCGTTCCTAATAACATTAGAAACGAAAACAACTTTATTTGTTGGATATTAAATAAGTTGTAACTACAGTTTTCCTTTAGTTTTGTGAGCTTTATGGAAAGTACCTATTTAATACTACACTAAATAGGTACCTTCTTAATTATTAAATTGTATATTATTTCAGTTTATGTACTGTTTTAAACTTGATCACAATTGTTGTTAGTATATTGTTTCAGAATTGCTGTAAATAGAACCTTCGTTTAGTTCACAAGCCCTCACAAAGAATTAAAAATTTAAGTAACTTAATAATTAAATAAAAATTTGCCCAATTCGTGCCAAGACGTGACAGAATTTATTAAGATCGGCTGGTTTCCATTACAGAAAGAAATAGAAAAACTTTATTTGATTACCTTTCATCACTAGAAGACACACAGGATAAACACGAATCGCTTGAACTGTCATACAGTTTCAGCTTAACATCTTCATCAAGTGCCAAATTAGTCGCTGAAACACTTCTTCTTTTAAAAAGAACATTCTCTCTTTCTACATTTAAAAAGGCATTACATATCTCTTTCTTATCTGCATTCAGATCTGGAGATTCATCTATAACCACAGATGGTGTGCTATTAGACTTGTGAACTTTCACATCTGCAATTTCCAATGAGTTTACTGAAGTCTTATCCCCGTCCGTGATATTATCTTTATCTTCCAAGGAACTCGAAGTGACTGAATCGAAGGAACTTCTGTCGTCTGATAGGTGTGAGACAAATTTGGCCATTTTTGACTTCTCTATTCGTGTCTGCACTTGGTCTTGTATATTCTCGACCTGGTCTTGGATTTTTTCATGTAGTTTCAAGAGGCGGTCTTTTATGCGATCCATTTTGAATTTCTCTTTCGAATCAGTCATATTGCTAACTCCTTTGTCAGTCATTAAATTTTTTTAATCAAAATGTAGCTTTTTCTCGCATACAATTTTTTTAATATTCCTTTCTTATTAGCTTTTTCACTGAGGCAACGTTATTCCAAGATCACGCCTTGAAGTAAACTGGATGTAGCGAAGATAGAGTTCTCGATAGAGAATTTATGGTGTTACGAAAATATACAAATGCTCAAGTGTAAGGAACACACTCCAATGTTTAAAATATTGCTTTGGCTTCAAAGAACTGAAACGTTTTCGGAAAAGGAACGTAAACAAGGAAATCTTTCTGATAATAAAGAAATAGTTCCTAGGTAGGTAGCTACTAGAATTGGTCCACTTATTTTTAAAAGAGATAATACGATACTTTTTTGTTACCGACATCGGGTCGTATGGGAATGATAAATAGACGACAAAAACAGGATTGTGAGGTTTTAGGATGAACCTTTTGCTTTAAAAGTGTGTGCTGTAGAACCTAGAGTTTGCCACTATCCTGACAAACTTCTTTCGCTTCATCAGTAATCATTAGTCGCTGAAGGCACGCACGCTGGTTTGAAAATATTTTATCTTGCTTGTTTAATTCACTTCTCCTTCCAATACACCGTTCATTTTTAGTCGACCTGGGGCGTCCCATACTTGTATGAGTAGTAGGTAAGGTGCATATTATTATTTCTCTCTAAATAACCTTGCCTATGTAGCCACCCGTCTATTAGATATTAAGTTTACGTTTAGTTTTGTGTAAATATGTCTTTCTTTGGTATTTTTTGTCCAAGCTACGTAATGTATTTTAGTTCTCGAGGTCAATTTTAATAAGGTCGTGGAGACCACCGATAAACCTCTTCGGGACACGACATTAGGTACCATAATTATTATTAGAGCTAACATGTTATGCTCCGTATCAAATAAGCTTACCGTGGCAGTACACAAACAATAATTTTATGTTAATGAGGTTGTCTGCAAAACTAACGAATTTTAAACTAAAACTTTCGTAAATACCACACATTATTAACTACACTTATCTTAACATACATATAAAATATAAACATTTACATACAGGCACATTGCTTGTGGCTCCACACTAGGATACCCTGTGTCGTGGGAACCAGAAACAGCGACATCACAAACATGTAAACATCCAAGAACTGGGGTTTTTTGTCCCCAGCCGGGGTTCGAATCCGGGACCTCTCGTATGGTAAGCAGATGCGCTAACCGCTGCGCCACAGAGGTCGTCAAATACACATCATACACTTACTTGACTTTTTGTCGTAAGTCCTGTTTTTATCCAATAAGTTTTAACCAGCAAATAAATAGTGACACATAGTTTTTTTTTAGCGTAGGTATTATACAGATTTCTAGCAACGGTTTGATTACATACTGTGAAATCCAATCTGGTACAGGGTGTATGTAAATACGCTCCGTAGTTAGATATTTCTGGATAACAAAAATAAACCACGGGTTATGTTTACGCTTGCCGTTTTGGAGATAAGTTTTTGGCCAGAGCTGGCCAACTTTGATGAAATCGGGCACACACTTCCAGTAATAGTCATTTTGATAGGAAAGAACGAGCTAAGAACACTATGATTAGGAGAAATCTTTTAAGATTTGTAAAGAAAAACCGAAGAGTTAGTCTATTTGAACCACTAACGCTCGGTTTCTAGAAGAGTGATCAAATGTTAATCTCATGTTAATCTCACGTCAAGGTAATTTCAGCCAATCACGTGGCGGTATTTTAAATTAATCTTAGATTAATCTCTTGTTACATTTGAACACTCTTTCAGAAACTGAGGCTTAGTAATAAAAAGTAGGTAAATTTTTTCAATTACATTAATTAGGGGCAATGAATGAAGTACAATGTATTGTATTGTATTGTAATGTATGTGTATTTTGAACTGACAACTTAAACGTTATAAAATATGTAGAATAGTTCATTGTAGGTACATCCAGCTCCGTTACCCACATTTTGCAATGGAAAGAAACGGAGAAAAACAGTGAAATTTTGTGTCTTGGGAAGTCATAAAAGTTTACCCTTTTACCCAAACTTTTACCCTTAGCTTTTAAATGAAACAACCTTAATATTTTAAGAGCCAGTGCCCTAAATGACGCAGGGGTCAGTCTAAATATCAATATGATCGGCTTACGAGTATAATCTATACTTGGCATATATTTTTTTTAATTTAACTTTAAACGACACTGAGTTAAAAATCTTTAGCGGTAGAAAATTCGATACCGTTTGTAAATTTAGTACTAGCTAGCACTAGTAAACTGTTTCGAGTTTTCTACCGCTACGGTTTTTGTCGCTTAAAGTCTGAAAAAAATTCCAAGTATAGATGAATGGATTATATGTAGGTATTGTTACGTATGAGAGATCATGAATCTGAGTGTCTGAGGTATTCGCATACCTCGGCAATTGAAATCTCCCATCATCGTTGGGCACGCATGGTGATATAGCCCATACTCTCTGACAGAAGCCCTGTGCCCTACAGTGTGACGTAATAGGCCGGTTTCTGAGTTGAGAATTTTCACTAAGTAAAATTAAATGGATGGTCCAATTCGAGAAATCGCTAAGTCCAATTTCATACATTTGCAAAACGACGTAAGACCAACTCATGATTTTTGGACTTACGTCGTTTTGCAATTGTATGAAATTGGACTTAGCGATTTCTCTAATTGGACCATCTAAATGCTTAACTGTAGTGCTGTCTCGTCGAATTTCTAAGAAAAGAGGGTGACAGAACGTTATTTAAGTACTTACTTACGCTCGGTTTCTAGAAGAGCGATCAAATGTTAATCTCATGTTAATCTCACGTCAAGCTAATTTCAGCCAATCACGTGCCGGTATTTTGAATTAATCTTTGATTAATCTCGTGTTACATTTGAACACTATTTCAGAAACTGAGGCTTAGTGTAAATACTCAATTCAGAAATCGGACCATAGTCGGAGATTGAAGAATTTGTCCGGCGATTGAACAATAGGTAGGTACATAATTTATCCTAAGCACAGTAGTCACCCATAGATACAAAACAAATGTATATGTATGATTCGGACGCGTTGGGGAATTTTCCTTGAGTTGTAAAGGCATAAGTCCATGCCTTAATCACAAAACGTAGAATTACCCACATTTATGTCGTAAGTAGGGCTCAAAGAATGACTAATAACTGAGAGTAATTACTAACACTGATATCCATCGTACCGTGTCCTGTAAACTCCATTCCACGAAAGGAGGTCTCAAAGGAAAACCTTCTATAGCCACTGCCCTACGCTATGAAAAGGACCGAAAGAAAAAAAATGGTGTAACCTTTATTGAAGATTATTTACTAAAAAAAATTTAGGACGTAGGTAGTTAATTAAACTTTTTTTTAAATAAAAGCATTAAAGTTTATTAGATTTACAATGTTTTACGTATATCCCATGTCACCATAAATTTTGACTTTCTCTATGGTTCGCGTTAATTCATGGTTTTTAATAAGCAGCTATTGAGCGTCTTGGAAAGCCTACTTGTATCGCGCCCTGTCCTTGCAAACTACAAGATAACATCGCTAATTCATTCGCTCACCATAAGATACAGACACGCATGACTGTATGTATGTAACATTTTTGTGTTATACTGTGTGACACAAAAGTGTTACACAACAAACATACATACATACACACACGCATGCATGTCTGTATCTAGACAGGGTGGACCAGGGACCAACTAAGCGTATATACAGGGTGGTCGGTGCATGGACCGTTAAAAATTTTCGGGGTACTGGTGGGGTCATTTACTACGGTAAAATAAAAAAAAAAAAATAAAATTGGTGGATACTTGCACATAACTAAAAAACTGTTGACGCTTTATAGGTATATCGATTAATTATTTCGGAGTAACATGTATGGAGTTGCAGTTAATGCACGTAGTTATCCAATTTAACCTGCCCCGAACTGTCAAATAAATAGATATTTTGACAAAAAATATGATCAAATAGGTTGAATAAAATTAAACCAATCGAGTGGAATATTATCTTACGTGGGACAAGAGTGTATACATGGTAAAATTATTTCTACAGCTAAGTCGAGCCTAACCATTCCACCTATGGGTGACCTGACTGTATCAAAATGGTTTTTAGTATTTTCATAGGCATAATAGAAATTGTTATTTTCATTAGTAACTTCGACAAATAGGTCTCGCTCACGCTACTACGAGTGACCTAAGGCCGGAGTTTTTGTAACACCGCTTAGCGCTTACACAGCCCACTCGTGTGAGAGTATTTGCTAACTAACATCATAGTTAGCACAGAAAAACTAAGTAAAATATGGCCCGGATTAACTTAGTTACTTGGCTTTTTTTTGGATAATAATTCTGAATGCATCCGCTCTGCGAATCGGAGCGAAACTTGTATTACGTAACTTTCCACTCTATCGGGTTAAGCATTTAGACAACTCGAAAGAGTTAAAATAAGAATGTCTATGACAGTTCGGAGTAGGAGTATGGGATACCTACTGAGAAAAAAAGTCCCCCAATGTATCAGTGTGTCATAAGGTGGCGTAACATACCGGGAACAAAAGGGCTAAAGCCGGGTCCGCTGCGCCATGTTACGCGTGTTACAAAAAACGTAACACGTAAATATAATAAAAATGGGGCGTGGTATAACACATTAAGTGTTACATAACGTTACGTTACGTGTTAAGTAACACGTAAAAAATTAATACCACTCCCCATTTTTGTTTTAATAACGTGTTACATTTTTTGTAACACGCGTAACATGGCGCAGCGGACCCGGCTTAAATCAGGAAACTTCATAGGTGGAGTTGACCTTAATGTACCCGGTCGGGCTCGTCCGATAAAAAACTAAGTAAGTTAATCCGGGCCATATTTTACAATGTGTGGCTTACGAAAGTTTTTGTTCAGAAAAACTAAGATTGAGCGAACTAATTTCCGCCAAAACGGTTGTCTTTTTTGGAAAAAAGGTTTTAAGTCGTAGACCCTAGGTTCCATTTTCAATTTTGTCACGTTGCTGGTGTACAAAATGACTATTAAACTGAAAGTTTATAAATGTTTTTTTTAAGACGTTTTTTTCTAGGGGTGGATTCTCTCGGTATTTCGTCATTTTCATTCCCGCCCCCAACTTTACCCACCAGCCATTCGTTTCAATTTCGATTCGAATGAACATGAAAAAATGAAAGCACTCACACAAAAAAATGCACTCACGACGAGACTACTTTATGCACAATCGTACCAACAGAATAATAAATAAAAGGAAAGTATCGAAAGAAAAAAAACAAGAAGCGTTTTGTACGAAAAATGACGGAAAACGGCTAAATATAGACTGTTCTAAAATTATAGTATTTTGTTGTACTCTCCCCAGTTATGGATAGTATATAGTACGAAGCATGAAATTATAGTATAAATACTATAATTATAGTACGAAATCCAACCCTGATTGGGCTGAGGTCCAAAATTGCATTCCTTTGACAGCCGTAATATTGTATTTTTTTTAGTTCTTCTTAAAACGGCTCATTGTTTAAAACACTCCAAAAATCTTCCCAACCACAGCATCTTAATTTGCAGATTAAAATAGTCTGTGGTGGAAGTGTGGTACTGGTTAAAAATCATAGTTTTAGAGGAGTCGTGTCTTTTTTTGTAAATAAGGCCGCCGTATTTGTTGCTCGCAGTGGAAGATAAATAAAAAATATATATAATTTAGAAAAACTCCTTTATGTATCATGAACGTCATGAATCCTATATAGTATATATTCACTTCTGTTAAATAGAATTAATATCATTTCATGTCTTTGGCTGCAAAGTCGGGAATAAAAATAAAATTATGTGTTGTTTGGAAGTTATATTAATTACTGATTTTTTTAACCAACAAATTTCAAATTTAATACGAATTTACGAAAGCATTATATGATACCTACCTGCTTACTCTTGTTTCCACAACCATTAAAAATGTTAATAGGTATGTGTGAGCCATAGTGGTGCCAGTTTGCCTGGGTTCTTGCTAAGCTAATTAGAACTTTATACCAAGTTAACAATAGTTAACTAATCTAAATAACTCGCGCTAACTAACTAAGGCAGGCGTGCAAATAGTCCTAAATAAATAAATCGAGTAAGGTTACTAAAACAGACCTCGTGAAAGAAATTCCGTTGGTATGTCCAAACAAGTCCAAACTTGGTTGGTAACTAATAAATTCTTTGAAAAATACATTAAAAATTCAACTAGTCTACCTAGTAAGCGACATCAAAAAATTAAATTAAAATTAAAATCGATCTTAATATAAAATGGCGCCAAAACCGGCACAAAAAGTCTACACCATAAATTCCCTTTCCTTTTCACAACGACCTCGCTTCGGCAAAAATCACTCGATTTCTCGACTACTTTTTTTCACTGAATTCACCAATAAACTCACAACATAAAACAATCTGATATGTTTTATTCATCACCACACTATAGACGGTAATTTCGCCCAACTCGTGATTTGAAGGTTAGGTTTGTTTTTGTTTTTATTAAAAAAAACGCGCGCGACCGGTCTCGCCGTGTATGCAGCCGCGCCAATCGCTTAGCGTTACGTACTGGCAGGCTGGGCGCGCTGGCTGGCTGGTTGCTAAATGTAGTCGGGCAAAAGAACTAACGGTGTGTATGAAGTATGATACAGTGTTGGCTTTGAAAGCATCTATTCGCTGGCCCGAAAACTTAGTTTTTTTTTAAATCTAGCGACACAGATGAGTTTAGGCTGCTATCCATAGCAAAAAGCATAATTTTTTAATTAATTTTTTTATCTAAATTTAGTTAAGTCTGTAAGAGTTCTTTCTTCTTCTGTTTTATATTTTTTAGCAATAAAACTTTTTATTCTTTGTTCTTCTATTATTAATAAAAGAAATAAAAATACCCACAAATAAAAATACCTAAAGTAGCCTTTAAAATCGCACTATTAGAGTTAAGTGTGTGACAGCCTCAAAGGGAGTGCAAACAGCACGTTGTTTTTTTTATATTTAGCTCTAAAAAGGCAAAATACGTATGTACGTTTATGAATTAGGTACCTACACCGTACACTTGCTTATAGCTACGTAGGCAAACTATACGTGATTTTATTATATCTGTCTATAACTATGTACTTATAAAACAGTTATGTGACTGACTGACTGACAAAGAAAATCAGTGAACACAGAACTTTTTTGCGGAAAATATTCCCTGGCGTTCAATTAAGGGGTTTTCTTGGAGTTCTGATCCTAAAAAGATAGTGAAAATGCACTGGTTAATGGTCACCCTGTTTGTATGAAGAAATAATTATTTACGCGAACAAAATCGCCGGCAGAAACTACAAAAATGAAAAAACATACCCGTGACAGTATAGGTTCTGTCTGTTTGATATTTGTGGATATTAAGTAGGTAACCTTTACATCTTTACGCTATACGTTATGGGCATACGTTTCATCTAAAATATTAAGGTTCGTGTGTTATCAACGGTATATCAAACCTCTATATTAGTCGACCACTCCACTTCGACAGCACATCACCACCGCTATATGCGGCGACCACGCCTCAGTTGACAGCATATCAAACATCTACATCCCGCGACCAATTTGTCACTCCTCTGTAGTACGCGGCGACCACTCTACACTTGACAGTACATCACACCTCTATACGCGGCGACCACTCTCGCTTAAGTTACAGTCTTGACAGACGACTTTCGAACAAAAATCAAAAAGTAGATTAGCTTGCGTTGTTGTAGCTTGCGATCTCCAAAACATCCAACTGTGCATTTTACTCATTTTACTCTCTTTTTTGGAAAATAACATAAATATTTAATTTTACATACAAGCACATTCATTGTTTCTGGCACCACACTAGGATACCCTGTCTCATGGGAACCAGAAACAGCGACATCACAAATATTTAAACATCCAAGACCTGGCTTTTTTTGTCCCCAGCCGGGGTTCGAACCCGGTACCTCTCTCATGGTAGGCAGATGCGCTAACCGTCACAAAATGCACTTTGCTATAAATGTGAATAATATTGATGAGCTATTAACTGCAGGTAGGTACCATTATATTGGCGTAACCTTTAACAACCTTGGCGTATTGTTGGCGACCGATTCATAAAACAGCGGCTATCAATGTCTACCGAACCTTTACACTCTGTCCATTATAAAACCATGACTCACCCACTAAAGGACGGACGCTGTAAATATTGGTGGGGTATTAGTCGGTACAGTCGACAGCACATCATCCTATATAAGTGAGTGAGATACTATAGAGTGTGGACTCTAGCTATTACTTTTGCAAACTGTATCGAATATAGATCAAGTATCAAGTATAGATAAATGGATTATACACCCATGCACTCTACTCCGTTGCATCACGGGCGACTTTGCAACTAAAATGTGAAGGATGCCGTGCTGTCGACTGTACGTGATGGCGACATTGTTTGATAAGAGATAAAATTTGCCCGGAACACATTTGACGTTGTAACATCACGCCCTCGTAAGTGTAAAGGGGTAAGCAGGGGCAAACTCTCGTGACTTCGTAAGTTTGGGTTAGTATCCCAAATTAACGATAAATCGACAATATTAGCAAGATCCGAAGGTAACTTGACAAAACGTGATTAAAGTAAAGAAAAGAACACATTTACTGTAATGAAAAAAGATAAGACATGATAAGAATATTAAAAAAAAAAACTTTATAATGTCTAAAATTTGTATTAGCAAACCATTACTAACGTAGCAAAAAGCTTTTTTTTTATTTGAAACAGTGACACCGAGGTGTACTAGCTGTTATAATATAAATTACGATTTGTTACGATTGATTTTAGAGAACTAAGTCCAACTTGCTGGATCCCTTAATGAAAGCCATCTCATATTGTTTGTTGGTGTTCATGGAGTCCTCAGAAAGTGTCATTTTAAATTCTTCTGTTTTTATTATAACCTTGTGAGGCCCAATGTCTTCAAGTGATCACAAAATCAATTGTTCTTTTCAAGGTCGGGCCTTACGAGGATAAACAAGGCAAATGAAAATTTACTTTTTCCATAAGCCTTTTGATAAAGATAGCGTTTTGGCAAACACTATCTTTTAGGCAATATGGCGTCCGTCGCACAGGTTTTATGACGTCACTTCCCGGTAAACCAACCAATGAACATGACATGAATAACAGACGCCATTTTTACTAGCATGTGACGTCATAATAGAACAGGCCAATCCAGGCCGTTTCGAAATTGTCAATTCAGAAACCGGCCCTTAAGCGATTCGCACACTGCCCCGCACCACGCTGCATGTTGCGTGAGTGCGTGTTCTTATGTTGTTTGAAAGTATCTCCGTTTGTATAGAAAACACGCACAGTCCATCACACAGAAAATGCATCCACGCGCGTTGGTGCAGATCACGCGCCTACAAGCGCAGAAACATGCACCCGCGCGTGGATGCGGGTCGAGACGCAAGGCAAGGTATGACACACAGAGCCCCACAGTGTCGTGCGTGATTTTGGAAGGGCATGACGTGTGCTTTGAATGATGAGTCATTGTCGTGTGAATCCATAAAACGCAACTACGCGCGTGAGAGCGTGAAAAACCCGCACGATGATGCAGGTCTGCACTCCCGCAAGTACGCGCGTAGGTGCGGCGACACGCAACATGCAGCGTGGTGCGGGGCAGTGTGCGAATCGCCTTAGGGCCGATTTCTGAATTGTGAACTTACACTAAGTAAACACTTAAGTAACGTTCTGTCACGCTATTTTCTGAGATTCTGAATTTGTCTAAGTAGGTACTCAGTCACAAAATAAAAAAAATACTTAGCTAAGTAGTATAATATTTCTGCACTTTGCACCTTTTCCATTTTCTCGCTTAAACTTGAAGTAATTAAGGATCTGCATACACTTAGCGACTTCGTGAGCGTCAACGCTAATCGATTAGCCGATCAGCATAAATTAAACTTAATAGCCTGCTACTTATTTAGAGGTAGAATAGCGAACTGATAACCTGGGTCAATGACTTTGTTGAAATCGCCCGGAAAGCAATGAGCCGTTTTCAGAAAAACTAAAAAAAAAACGAATGGCTGTCAAAGGAATGCAATTTTGGACCTCAGCCCAATATCCATGTGTGATACATCATCGTGTACGATATTTCTTTCATTACATCAGCCGGACAAGGCCGTAGTAAATGTATTGTTGTGGCGACGATCGCGCTTCGATAGTGCACTTTTGGTATTGTCAATAGGCTATTTGACCGATTTCTGAAAGCCATCTCATATTGTTTGTTGGTGTTCATGGAGTCCTCAGAAAGTGGTCATTTTAAATTCTTTCGTGTAGGTATTTCTTCTAAAAAAGGCAAACGAAAATTTACTTTCCAAAACGCTATCTTAGGCAATATGACGCCAATGAACGTAAGATTTTTTTACTAACATGTGACGTCATCATAGAATCGGTCAATCCAGGCCGTTTTTGGTACAATGGCGGCAGATACAAATCATCAAATTTTATGTTGCGTTCTTTTACAAATCATAACCGTTTTTTTTTTTAGTTAAAATGCATTAAAGCGGTTTTTAGACACAATATACGAATACGTATAAATAGTACTTTACTGGTTTTTTTTTCACACTGTCAAATAGCCTATTCCCACTGGATGTAGCAAACACCCACACGAGTTGCCACGAATGGAAGTTCGAAGAAGTAGAGTCAGGCGAGCTGGTCTTTCTGGCCATGGTAAGTAAAAGCTCCCTCGACCATCAGCTCGACCACAATAAGCAAGTTTCCTTAGCTCGCGTCGTTGCCGCCAAAAAAAAAATGTCAGTGCCTGTTTGACAGATGACCATCCTATTGGTTTCAGTTTTTTTTTACTTGGCAAAGTGAGGCATTGACACAAATATTTATCCTCGTGAGGCCCAATGTCTTCAAGTGATCACAAAATCAATTGTTATTTTCAAGGTCGGGCCTTACGAGGTTAAACAGGTCTCTGAGCTACCTACGTCACTTCCGGTTAAATAATTTATTTCTTCTAAAATCTTTATCCTTAAATATTAGGTATGTCCAGGAAGAATTCGAAAAGATACGGATCTTTTCTTTTTTCCCCCTCTACTCAAAAATAATTTTAAAAAGGCAAGCATTTTTTTTGTCGCATTGTCCATTGTGCTAAGCACCTAAAATGAATGTTAGAACTCTAAATGTATGATATTGTTCTCTTTTACAAAGTTAGTATTTATGCACGCGGTATCTATCTGTAATTGGAGGCACATTAAGCAACGCTGAAATAATAATATTATAGCTAGTATGTAATACACGATTTAATGTGGCTTCTGTTGATGGATCAAATAAATAAAAATAAAAAAAAGCCGTTCTACGAAAGTAAAAACCAGAACCCACCTGGTCTTTATCCTCCTGGGAGCGAGGCCAGAGAGTGACGTTCACCACAATCTCCCCCATGTCCTGATGGCCCTTGTTGGGGTCCCGTAGACACAGCACCAGGTCTTGAGGCCGTCCCAGCTCCAGAGCCGTCAGGTCCAGGTGACAGGAGCCCATAAAATCGTCCTGGAGACCCCAGTCGTAGTCGAAGACCTGGAGGGTGAGGGGTCGGGTTAGGGTGATTGATTAAAATAATTATTACTGTGTACAGGGGTGCAATTGGCCATCCTACATTTTTGAACAGAACAGCGGAAATCTCGAAACCATTCCGAGAATTATGCTTTTTATCAGATTCGTAAATAAATAAGTCTATATTTTTCAAGATATTCAATAAAAAGCCTTGACCTTAGATGACTTCTATTTGACGTCAGCATCAATCCTTTACTTACTTACTGCGATGGCTCAGCGACCCGAAGTGGATCAATCCTTTGCTTTGCTTAAAAAAAAACTAAATCAACAACATTTTTATTTGTATGTAGGCAAACAGTGTCTCCTTAATAATCCTCTGCTGACGTCACAAACACCAAAACTAGGAAAATATTAAAAATAGACTTAATGAATAAAAATACCGAAATTAGTTTTTTTAAATGGTAAAATGTTTTCAAAATAAATTATAAAAAACATATATCAAAAATAAGTCATCATCATCATCATCAACCCATTATATCCCCACCGAGAGGCACGGGTCTCTTCCCTGAGGAAGGTATAGGCCATACTCCACCACGGGGGCCAAGTCCGGATTGGTGGAGTTTTCAGAAGAAGTTTGGCAGAAGTTTTCAAGCCGCCCTAAGGCCTCTGACTTGGCTTAACGACTGCCATCTATCGACGGCAGCCGGCACCAACTGCTTAACGTGCATTGCGAAGCACGGAATCGCTCGGAAAAATGCCACTGCGTTAGTCATCAAAAATAAGTAGCATGGCCAATTACATAAGTCCTTCACTGAATGCAGTTGTTCGATTTAGCCTACTCCGACCTGTCAAACAATACATACATATTTTGATACTTTGGAGTCTTCTAAATGCTTAATCCGATGGAGTGGAAAGTTACGTGATACAAGGGCTGATCCATCTAATTTCCAATTAACTTTAGCCCCAGTCCACGCCGAAACAACGTTGTTAACCGCCGAATACAGGCCCATAAATCATGAATAAACGAACGATCGTGAAACGAACCTCCGGGCTGGCTAAACCTGACTCCGGACGCGGCTCAATTCAGATGGGTATTTATTATTTGTATAAAGGCGGGTACAGAGTGCTTAGTGCGAGTTTTTTCATTCACCTTCGATAGCGAGAGCGTTTGCAATTTGTATAGGAGTGACAAAGGGACAACTAGCTGGCGCGCTTTGTCACTCCTATAGAATATGAGTTTACGTTAACGCGATCGAGTAGTTAAAAAAACTCGCACTAAGCACACTGATTCGCAGAGCTTATCATGGTGACTAGAGACGGAGCTTAAGTTCTGGGAATCAGAGCGAAACCTGGTCGGACTCTTCCGTCAAAAAGTCAAGTAGGTAAGTGTATCCGGAATAAAGTTAATAGTTTAGTTCGAAATCTCTTAACCCTTTATAAGGTAGAGCTAATTTTTAATTTTCATTGGTTTTGGACTCTATGTCAATGCAATAAAAGTCAAATTATGGTGGCCATGGTACAGAGCCTTATAAAGATATAATATATCATCCGACCTAAAAGAGACCCCCCGAGAAAACCCTGGGTTATGCCACTGGTGAATGGCCGTATTTAAAGCCTCAGTATAGGTACAATCAAGGTGAATTGTTTACAGCCATAATCCAAGACCCAAGGTTAACGAGGTAGGGTTTTAGACTACAATGACCAGGCAATAAAATTCAATCTATCTAATGATCTTCTGTCTGTGCGGGATTCCTGACAATGTCCCTTTATTAACTTTATTCCGGACACACTCACTTGACCTTTTGTCGGAAGAGTCCGACCAGGTTTCGCTCTGATTCGCAGAGCTTAATCATGGTGAGCAAGGACGGAGCTCGCTTCGTCGGTTGCTCGTTAGTTCAAAAATGTCCACTTGTGCTGACTGAATTGCACAACCGCTTAAACCCAGAGGAGCCGCCGGCGGCGGGTCCGATGTAAACTACGGCGCATTCCGTCAGACCCCATAGACCTGCCGACGACGGGTCGGTCTTGCAACAGTACTTTGAATCGAATTTTGAAGACGATACATACGACAGTTCTATGAGCATGTTTTGTTCTTTGAAAACTGTGATAAATTTCGAATATTACTCTGTGAATAACTATAATAACTATAACTGGACGTAGTGTAGCAAAATGGTTTCAACCCACAACATAGTAATTTTTGACTCAAATGTACCAAAATGATCACTATGCTCTATATTTTAAGAATCAAAAACTTTCATAATGATCCGATGAGTATAATTATGTAAAGTTATGGCACATGGTAGTCCAACCCAAATGTATGGAGAGCGTAGATCTGTTTAAACCTAAAAACTCAAATATCTCAAAACTCACTTTGTGTGGCTTGGAAACTTTTTGCTAAACTACGTCCAACTTAGCTGTGAAAGAAAAAGTGCTCTAGGCTTGAGGGGTAAAGTAGGTAATTTAATTTGTTTTCACGCTCAGGGCGAGCACATGCCATCTCTGCACGCGTATTACATACTCTGACATTCCTGCATTGCGCATGCAGGGCGTTACACATGATATAAAATTATAACGTCCGACAAACAACAGTAAACTTGGACTGGCCGTCCCCAGAGGTACGCAATCGGACTGGCGGGATTCCCTTGATAGTGGAAGAGCACGATCACTCGTTCTTCCCTATAGGCTATGTATAATGGATGAAGAGTGGTTAGAGGGAAATTAAAAAGACCGAGTTTTCGGTAAAGGATGTCAAAGTAAAAGCAAAAAAAACCAGAGCGTCCGGTCATTCCACTGTATCGGGCTAACCATTTTGTCGATTTGAAAGTGTCAAAATATGTACAGTCGACAGCACGTCAACTTTTTTGCAAAGTAGTCCGTAATGCAACAGAGTAGTGCATGGATGTATAGAATGATGTGCTGTACGTATTTGACATTAGGAGTAGGCTAAATCGGAGAAATCTATACAGTGGACGACTTACATAGTAGGCCCCCTGCTCAATGAAATAATTGTCATTCAGCCAAATAAACATGGCAATTTTATTACTTTATTATTCACAAAAGAGCATTTATATCCTTCTTAGTTATTTCATCGCTGACTCCCTATATTACTACGAAACCATTTAGACCTCATACGCTTTCATTTTGATATCCATTGATTGCGTCGCTGACAAAGCCTTATATGAAAAAAAAGGCTGAACATCACCTTGCTCTCATTTTTATTGTTAACTTTTAATCAGTTTTTTACAAAAGAGGATTTATAACCTTCACGGCACGTCGGACAACAGCCTTATTCATTGAAAAAGGTTGGACATCACTCGCTCCCATTTGATATCCACTGTCATTTATTGTGTACATTGTGTAAAAAGTTGATACAAAGGAGGATTTATATCCTTTTTGAAAGCTTCGCTGACAGACTCCTTACCTTGATCTGTACTGGCAGGAATGGTTCCTCGATTGGCACGGTGAAGCACTCGTCCCAAACCGGGTTGAGGTCCCGGTAGACGATGCGGGATTTGTGTAGTAGCCGCCCTCCCACTTTGAACTTGACGTAGGGGTCGCTGGTGCCTGACAACAAGCCTGCCGTTGGACCCCAGAAAAGGGTTAGATGAAGAGAAGCGAAATAAATAGAATGGCTAGACTAGGCAGCTTAGGCTCGGGTAAGACTAAGTCTAAAGGAAAGAGTAAGAGTAGATCTAGGCTGGGGTAAGTCTAAGTCTAGAGGCTAGGGTAAAGTAGGTCTAGGCTGGGGTAAGTCTAAGTCTATTGGCTAAGGTAAGAGACTAATAGTAGATCTATGCTGGGATAAGTCTAAGCAGAGTAGAAATGATGGAAAGTACGCTATGTCCATACTAACGACCGTATACGCACCTCCAGTTCTTTCCGATCGAGCAGTCATAAGTAATTATTTCAAGAACTCTGTCGAGATTGCATACTGCTTTCATATTTATACTTTGTTCTAAGTCTAGTGTCGGATAGAAGCAGGTGTAAACTGAGGATAGGTAAAGAAAAGACAGCGGTAAAGTTAAGTCTAGACTGGAGTAAGACTGGATTAGGACTAAGCAGCTATGCCTAGGCTAAATATAAGCTGGAATAAGACTGTGTGATGGGCCAAATATATTGCAGGAATAATTTTGGTGTATCTACACTGGAAAAGTCCTAAATGGAATTGATAGACTAGGTTTATGATACATATTCTCTACTTCATCAGTGATGCTAAACTAAGACAGAGTTTGAATTAATTGTGATTAAGTCTGAGCTAAGATGAGACTAGCTTTATAAGGCGGTGGAGTATATTTGTGAAGATGTGGCGGAAAGACAAGATTTTCCGTGAGATTTTTTCTTCAAAACTGTACTCCAGACAAAACAAAAATCACAGTTTGCGTTAATTTCCAAGAAGCTGGATTTTTATATGTACGTATTGGAGATACACGCAAAAAAAGTGGCTTTTGACCTCGGACAAAAACAAATGAGCGGCATCAATTGGACTCTTGATATCATCATCATCATCATCAACCCATTATATCCCCACCGAGGGGCATGAGTTAGATATAGAGGTAGATATAGGCCATGTTTTAAGACCTATACAAAAATCCAGCTTGTTGGGAACTAAGGCAAACTCAGTACTTTTTTTGTCTATTTTGACTAGGCTACAAAGAGTATTAAAATAATCCTTGCTGTGCTATTAATATGTCCTCTACTGAGCTGTAATTAGAGTGCTATTCTGATCTAATAATGATCTACTGTGAAGATTTGGCTCGGAAGTATCCGTAGGATAATGTTAAGCGTACTTGTGTAGCGAATATACCAATACGATTATTTTTCAAATCTGCACTTCCTGAAAAACGTCTATGGGATTTTGTGACCACTAATGACAGGAAAATCACATAGCCTGTTAGCTTTTAGAATATACCTCGGCTACTACGTGGGCCATACTGAAAGTTTCTGGATTCTGGTAAATAAGACTACCTATTATCTTTATAACACATTTATTGTTTTTCAGAGTATATACCCTCACTATTTACGCATTTTTGCATTCGCTGGAACTATTGTGAAAAGCAGTGGGTCCAGTCTTCCTTAGGGACCTCTTCGATGGCTTTGTGAAAAGCATTCACCGCCATTTCCGGGCTTGTAAAACGTAAACCTCTGAGTTTATCTTTAATATTCGGGAGCAGAAAGAAATCACAGGGTGCTAGATCTGGACTGTATGGCGGATGAGTCATTAATTCTATTTTTAAAGCCTTCAAATACGCATTCGTTGCCTTAGCGGAATGTGCCGACGCGTTGTCATGATGAAGGACTATTTTGCTCAGGGGACGTTTTTCGCGTATTTTGTCAAACACTTCAAGCAAACACGTATTAACATACCAATCTGTAGTTACGGTTCTTTGGTTTTCAAGCGATACAGTGATGTAATGGCCTGATTTGCCGAAAAACGAAGCAACCATTTTCTTGCCAGCGCTGCGGCTTTTTTTGACTTTCGGTGGCAACACTTCAAAAGGAAAGACCCATTCCGCCGATTAACTTTTCCTTTCTGGTTCAAAGCAGTACACCCAAGTTTCATCACCTGTTACAATGTTATACATAGCCATTCATTGCCTCCGTCATATTTTTTTATCATTTTACGGCACCACTCTACACGCAGTCGTTTCTGATCTTAGGACAAATCATGCGGTATCCATCGAGTGCAAAGTTTCCGAACCTTCAGATGCTCATGCAATATCTTTTGCACTTGGCTCATTCCAATGCCTAAGGTAGTGCGGATTTGCTGACAGGTAATTTTTTTATCCGTTTCAATTAGTTGTCGCACAGTATCAATATTAAAATCGGTAACCGCGGTCGCCGGCCGGCGTTCACGTTTAACGTCATAGAGTTCATCACGTCCTCGTCTACATTCACCAAACCACGAATAAATAGAGCTACGTTATGGGACTTCATCACCAAATGCTAACTGAAGTCTTTGACAACTCTCTTGCTAACTTAAGCCATAGCGAAAATCGTAAAAAATCATAGTACGGAAATTTTCTCGACTTAAATTCATTGTAATGGCGACACACTAATTTCAAAACAACGCCACGATGAAAAAACAAATGACAGACTCACAATTTAAAAATAAATGTACTGACAGAGAGTTTCTTGTTCAAACCCTATCAGTGTTTTTTTTATTTTCCTTTTGTAACTAGTCCGTTCCAGAAACTTTCAGTATGGCCTAAGTATCGGATCGAATCGGATATACTATTCGTGTAATAGAAATATCGGAACTAATATGACACTATCTTTACATAACTTTTAAAAATAGTGAAGAAAAGTTTTATACAGAGCAGGAAGTAGTAATACACTCGTGTGCTTTCGGCGAAAACTGAAGCCTACTCTAGGGCCCGAGGTACATTCTAAAAGCTAACAAACTGTAGAACATTGTTTTGCAAAACAACTTTGCAAAACTCAAGTTAACGTGTTTCACGAAATGGGCTATTTGAAAAGTTAAATTTGCTTCTCGCTTACACAATATTGTCTTCTGTACTGTGTGAGCGAGAGGGACAAAGTTTTACAGTTCCTTTCGTTGCCTAATCGAGCTTTATGTACATCGTTTTCTACATAGACAGTACTAAGTAAGCAAGCTTTTATAAATATAGAAAGAGGAAAGTAAATAACAGAGCAAAGTAAATAAACGGTTAAATAATGTGTGCACACAGTGTAGGTGGAGCGTTCTATGTGTTTTGGCCCTGTATAAATAATAAAGTGTTGTTTTAGGCGGTATGTACCTGAATATCCGACCCTTGTTTTCCTTTCCAACTTTTACTGAACAAGTGAACATTGCAATATAATTTATTTGTACAAGCGTGTTTTTTTAGGTTAACAAGATAACATAACATTAACATTTACATACAGGCATATACATTGCTTCTGGCCCCACACTAGGGTACCCTGTATCGTGGGAACCAGAAACAGCGAAGTCACAAACATGTAAACATCCAAGACCTGGGTTACTACTGAGGTGTAAGCTTTTTTTGGCAGGCAGGTATTAAGGCTGCTCTTACGTAGAACATGCTGTCTCGCTCGCACTACTTAACATTTTAGACCATTGTGATGGAATGAGTTAACTTCTTACAGTCTGTTAGCTTTTAGAATATACCTCGGCTACTATCGGATGCTATCGGATAGAATCGGATATATTCGTGTAATAGATATTTATATCGGAACTAAAATGACACTTAATTTCGAAATCGGAACTAATATGACGGAAATATACTAATACAGAGCAGGAAGTAGTATTTACACTCGAGTGCTTTCGGCTAAAAGCGAAGCCTACTCTAGAGCCCGAGGTATATTGTAAAAGCTAACAGACTGTAACTTCTGAATGGGGTATGAACTTATAGTAGCAATACGCGAACGAAGAAGGAAAACATTGTGAGGAAACCTGAGCGTCTGGGCAATTTAATACCTTCTTCTTTGCCTGGCTTTTTCCCATTTTATTTGTGGTCGGCACTCCGTATCATGCGTCTCCAGGCAGCACGGTCCTGGGTCGTCTTTTTGTTGATTTTTCCTTCTTTGAGGTTACGTATTATTGACTACGGATATCTTCTCTCTCTCTGAGAGAAAGCGTGTGTCCTATAATGGAACGTTTATAGGCTGCTTACAAACCCCAAGACCACATTACAATTTATACATTTTTTACAATCAGTTTGAATGCCACACTGTGCGAGCGATATAGCAACAACTTGCAGCAAGGTGCTACATGATTTATGTCTTAGAGCATCGCTATTTTCATTGGAAAAATATTGACTGGTGAACGATGAATAATGAATAATCAGTGGCTCGAGCAAAATAGTGTTAATATTTCAACGTGTTTATTTAGCATAAAAACATGGTGAAAATGGCAGGCGATTCTAAAATATTAGTAGTAGCAGTATCAAGGTGACACCACATTGTACCTCTCTCTTTTTATTCTAAAATTGTTGACGGTGCTGTGACATTACTAAATTATATATATTTTTTATTAAAAAATATTGAGGAGCCCCCACACTACAATATATCTTTTTCATTTTTGAAACTTAGGCAATTTAGATGTAAACTTAGAAACAGTCGGAAGAAAATATCTTTCACCCACATAAACACCACATTCATTGATTGGCCACCACATATTTTTCAAATAGACTTGGAGCTTTTTCAGACCATGAATTATATTATTGTATTCATTCTCTGTCGTCTGTATCACTGACTTATTTTAAAGTTATTTATTCAGTTGCGTTTTGACCTTGAAAAGAACAATTAAAAACCATTGTCACTGTAAGCCGTTTGGCCCACCAAAAATGTTACAGGTTATTTACTTATTTTTAAGTTACCGCGATATCGCGCCATCAAATATGTTAACAATCCGTATATGGTGTCAGGAATGTAAGAGAGCGGGAGAAGATGAAGAAAGTTTGAGGAAAGAAATAGCTGATACAGATGAAAGGGCCGGTAAAGGAGGTCCCAGGCGGACATACCTTGACCAAATAGGAGATGTCTTAACGAAGGACAAGACAAAAAGCACCCGAAACCTGAGTGCGTGCATGCAACGACTAATAAACGTTAAGCCGCGTCCGCTGCTCCATGTTACGCGTGTTACAAAAAATGTAACACGTTATTAAAACAAAAATGGGGAGTGGTATTAATTTTTTAAGTGTTACTTAACACGTAACGTAACGTTATGTAACACGTAACGTGTTATACCACGCCCCATTTTTATTATGTTTACGTGTTACGTTTTTTGTAACACGCGTAACATGGCGCAGCGGACCCGGCTTTAATGAAGCGAAAGAGATCTGTCAAGAGCGAGGCAAGTGGCCGACCCTGTCCCTGTCTACCCCTCCGAGACACAGGCATGAGTTTATGTTTCTTATATTTTGTGTCAAAGATAAAACACACCAACATGGTCGGGGCTGCGATGGCGGTCCTTATAAAATACTAACTGCCGTACGAATGTATGAACTTCGCCACTTCGTTGATGTGTTTTTACCTTATGAATTGTGTGTGTAAGGCTGGCTTCTCACGATCCGCGATACCGCGGACGGACGTGAACGGCCAGCGACAACGGACAGCCACGCATCACGAGAGGCTCTAACAAATGACGTCTGTCTGTGCTACCGCGGACCGAGACCCTTCCCACGGTGTGTCGTGCGAGATGGTCCGCGTCCGTCCGCGATATCACGGACCGTGGGAAGACAGCTTAATGGGCCTTTTACACGAGGCCAATAGCTGAGACAATCCTAGTAAGCCAGGACAATAGGCCAATCCAATATTTCATTGGATTGGCTTCATCCATTGACTTGGTCCAATCCAATGCATTATCCTGGCTCTATTCACACGAAGACAATATTGGACTGGCTTACTGGATTGTCTCAGCTATTGGCCTCGTGTAAAAGGCTCATAAGAGCTTTGTTACATGTTTTGTGTGATGCCCAATTGTTAACCCTGTGCCACCAACACCACTACTCACCACCCCAGCAACACTCACCATTTTTGTCCATCGCCACGAGGTTCTGTCCGCGCTTCAGATGGACCCGAAGTTGGAAAAACGCGTACTGGCGCAGCTGCTGCTCGCGGAGACGCTGACCCTCGTCTGGCTCCTGGAGGATAAGATCAGACAAGATTAGTTTCGAAAACACTAGTGCGCCTGCGATTTTGCTCGCGTGGGATTCGGATGAAATGTAACATCACTCTCCCGTAAAGTACAAGGTGGTCCAAAAGAAGTCATCCGATGTTGTTGGGCTCTCTTTTTTTTTCTAAATGATAAACTTGGATTCTGTTTTTTTATTATGTTTATTTGAATCTTTATCGGCCAAATGGGCGCCGTCACAATTGATTGCCATACGGGCTCGTTTTATGGCACTGTTCATCACTTCGGCGAGAACTTCGGGCGACAGATTCTCGCACTCGTGTCGAATGTTGTCTTTGAGGGCTTCCAGAGGCTCGGGCTTGTTTACGTAAATACAGGACTTCAAAAAACCCCACAAAAAAAAGCCTGGAACGCTTAAATCGGGCGATCTTGCGGGTCAGTGCAAATCGCCAAAACGAGAGATGAGGCGACTCGGGAACGATTATTCCGCGTTCTTGGGGAGTGTACCTATCGCTTCATGGCTTGTTCACTTGTATTCTGTATTCTTGTCCACAAATGTCAGAACAGATATGATATTGGCGGCCATTTGCAAAAATGAGAGCATCTTCCAATACCCACCTATGTGTTTCCTTTAAAAAACTAGGTAATCCAGCAAACGTTTAACGTTTTGTCATATAAATTAGCCTACGACCAAAAAAGTCATCAGAAAAAGGAAAGTCATAATAACTACAGAAATACTGTGTAATTTTCTTTTTGATGTACACATAGTGATCTGTACTGTACTCTATAGTATTTTCCGCCAATAAGTTACATCTAAAACAATACAGATCTAATAATTTTAGTCATGTACGATGTTCATAATGTTCTGCTTGTCTTGTAATTTGTCTAATAGTTTTTTTTACCAAAATTCATACAAAACGTATGTAGTACTGAACAGATTTTGACAAAACTTGTACATAAAACCTTCTTAACGTACCTAATATGTTTTTCCAAACCTTATTAAAATTGGTTCAGCCGGTCATACTGAGATCTTCCTTTTTGAAGTCTGTTAAAAATGTACATAGTATCTACGTAAATACGGTTCCGTGCTTCGCAAGGCACGTTAGGCAGTCGTTAAGCCAAGTTAGAGGTCTTCGCGGCTTAAACTTCTGCGACAGTAAGAACAGCGACTACGCCTCCACCAATCCGGACTTGGCCCCCTGTGGCGGAGTAGGTATGGCCTATACCTTCCTCAGGAAAGAGACCCGTGCGTGCCCCTCGGGGTGGGGATATAATGGAACATGGGTTGATGATGAATTGACGACCTCTGTGGCGTAGTGGTTAGCGCATCTGCGTACCATGCGAGAGGTCCCGGGTTCGAATCACAGCTGGGCACAAAAAAAAAAAGAAACCCAGGTCTTGGATGTTTACATGTTTGTGACGTCGCTGTTTCTGGTTCGCACGACACAGGGTATCCTAGTGTGGGGCCAGAAGCAATGTATGTCCATGTATGTAAATGTTATGTTATGAATGATTGAATGTTTTTTTTTTAATTGTGTAAAAATGTGTTTTTTGGTAAGAAACTTTTGGTAAAAAACACATTCATCCCCTTGATCCCTCTTTCGACTGTGGGGTATAAGTATACCTGCTTTATCTAGTCTCTACGTAATTAGAAAACATTTTGTGAATATCGTTATGTAGGTACACTCACAGCCATAATTGAATCCCCGGTGAGGTAATTATTACAGAACGCCCCTCTACTCCTGACATTAATTTAGCCACCATGCTTTACAATTATGTGCAATTATGTAACTAAATTCAATGTATGTAACAATTTAGCATTGAATTGAATTTAGCCAAAAATGTGCCTGCCGTTTTAGATGCGCTCTTAGAGCCATCGCAAACAGGGCGATTTGTCGCCGCATCCAGTCGCCGGGTCGTCGCGACTCCGCGACTCTGACGCCAAGTGTGCGGAGATTCGAACAAAATGTATGAAAATTGACGGCCGTAGCCTGTGTCGTCGCGTCTATTGGCCGAGCTGTTGCCTGTCGCGTGTCACTAGTGTGCGCCTAGGCTTAAGGTCATCCATATTATTAAAATACTTTTGAAATTAGAATCATTAAGGGCCGTTTTATGAATTGAGAATATGCTACTTGCCTCGTATCAAATTTGACGCGATAAATGGATATTTCCTGTAGTATCTAACGTAAGAAACCGAAAATATTTAAAAAAAATATTTTTTGCTTTTAAATCGGAACGGTGAAAACACTATCCGCCATCTTGAAAGCACCTTTGGTTGTAAACAAACATCTGTCAGTCGTGCGTGCGTAGGTTCTATTGTGACTCATACTTCTTTCGTGGCACGAACTCTACCTATGTTGAATGTCAAACTTTGTTTACAAACGTAGAGGACTTCAAACCATAGACAAAAATGGCGGACCGCGTTTTTGGCTGTTTAGCAAAGCAACGTTTTAAAATAATGTTTTTGTTGCTTTTAGATTCTCAAAAAAATATACTAAAATATTTTTTGGTCTAATGGAAAAGATATTTAGTATTTAAGACATACTTGAAAAAAGAGTCAAGTAGCGGATTTCGCTAACTGACTACTTAACTGTATTGCTGTCTCGTCAAATTTCTCAGAAAAGTGAGTGACAGATCGTTACTTAATTATTTACTTTCTGAATTTCTCCATTCAGTAACCGCCCTTAATCGGAAATTTATTTCAACGTAAAGGATTCAATTGTGCTTGTTGAATGTCAATGTACATAAAATAATAATGTTAGCCGCTGCCTTGGGGCCGAATGTAGTGGAGAAAAAGGCGGCAAAAAAAACTCCACTCTGACCATTTTTTTTCTCAAATCATCTTAAATCTAATACAAAGTTTGGTGCGATTGTCCATCTAATACAAGACTTAATACAAGAGGACAAAAAACTCGTTTTCGTGACGTGCCTCGGTCGCGGGTAATATTACTGGCGGGTACAGTCGACAGTACGTCAATCTTCACATTTTGGTTGCAAAGTCGCCCGCAATGCAATGGAGTAAAGTGCATGGGTGTATACGATGATGTTCTGTCGACTGTACTTGTGCAAAGTATTGTTTTTAGTTTTATTTATATCGTTGGGCCCGCACGTCGACCATACATTGTAATGCATCATTTTCTGACTTTTTGTATTTTGAACGCAACCAGAGCAAAACGCATCTAGAGTAGCGGGGCTGCCCACGCCTAATTCTCTGTAGAATTGCTAATGAAATTGTAAGCTAGTGTGGTGTGTTTGCAGCGCGATAAGTACCACCTGACATGCTATACCACGGCTTAGGGCCGATTTTCGTGTGCCGAAGAAGAGAATTTACACTAAGCAAATACTTAAGTAATGTTCTGTCACGCTCTTTTCTAAAGAAATTGGACGAGACAGCACTACAGGTTAAGTAAATATTAAGTAATAGTGTGGCCCTCACTATCGCCGTTAATCTGTGCTATCGCTAAGTACCATTGGACGTACCAACACACACACACACACACACACACACACACACACACACACACACACACACACACATACACACACACACACACACACACAGAATAGGATCGCTTGATCGTAAAAACTGAAACGGTAGGCATAGTAAACACTTGTTTGATTCGCCTTTCCCTTCATACTTTTGCGGGCTTAGGACCAACAAAGTTATTGAGGCCGGTCCCTACTGTAGCAATTGTAAGTACTTACAGCACGTTAAAGTCCAAGATGGCTTCCTACACTGGGAGTCCAGTTTGTCCTCTTCCCTGTGCATGACTTGGTGTATTGAAACTCCCCCACTCTCGCAAGTTAAAAACAATAGCTCTTGCGTTGTAACAACTTACGGCCGGCCGATTAGGATAACGGATAACCCGCCAACAGCACGGGTTCGACACAAGCAAGTTACGTACATAAGTCGGGTCGGGTGCGGACACGAGTGACACGCGCGCGCTCTCTATGCCGGTAGCTCGCAGACCACAGAACACAATTACTCAAGAGAAGAAGTTCAACTACAAACAAAAAAAAAATTATGTGCGTACTAGCGCCACCTGCCGGATGCCCACAGCAACTTCTCAGTGGCGGCAAAATTTGAATGTTCCAATAAGGAAGGTGCCAGGCACATAAAAACAAAAAGTATTTTGGATGAATAAGCAATTTCATTAATTGCAAACTCAGAAACTTCTTACAATACTACAAGACTTTCAGAACGATACTGAGTTTGCAAATGAAATTGCTTATTCATCCCCAATACTTTTTGTTACTTACAACTAAAATACTTCAACGCCTTTTAGAAAACAATAAAATATTAAAGTGAAATATTGAATCAATACTTTAATGTAAACAAACCAATACAATGATACAAGATTATTCATAATAAAACAACATTACAAAGAAGGAGAAGCATAAGCTCAACTCGACGTCGTATGTTGAATAAGAGTCACTTTCTCAAAACGAACTAGGAAATCACACAACTAGGAACACACAATCACAAACAAGCTCAGCTCGACGTCGTATCCAAGCAATTACACAAGAAATATTTCAGAAACAAACTGAATCCGTTACCGAAATAAGTATACAACATACGCAAATAAAATTCGCCATCTTGTAAGTAAGCATGACGTTTGGCGTCGCCAGTTGCCACACTCAAAGTAAGTTTCTACTAAGTTTTTTCGACCAAAAACAAAAATAAATTTCAATAACGCACGAAAATTTATATACTATTTCACAATTTTTTACAAATCTTTTGGTCTAAAAAATTGTGCATTTGTTTTTTTTTACAATAAGTCTAGGCCTGACTGAAATTCTACAAATCTTACCGAGGATTTTTTAATTTCAAAATGGCAATGAGGAACTCTAGCCCACGAAGGTATTCTCGGTCGCCCATACAAAGTCGACACCCCCTGTTGCAGACTGACTAGTGCCGAGCGCCGACGCCACGCCAGCCAGGTGGGGGGCGCGAGCGCACAGCCCCGCTACGGCCCGCAACACCCGACTCGCGTGCAAGCGATAGAGGCCATATAACTTTATGATTTTTAGGTGATTTTCACTAAAAAAAAATTCTTTTTTTTATATTTTTTTTTGCTTCAGTATCATGTATATAACCACCCCTGAGTCGGAGTAAACTGTACAAATCAACACCCTGTATATTATTATAGACCTTCTGTGCAACATTTCAGCTTCCTAGGTCCAACGGGTTGGGCTGGGCGTTGATGTGTGAGTCAGTCAGTCAGGATTTTGAATTTTATTTATACAGATAATATATTATGGGACATCAGGTTACATGATTGATTCATGACCGGCTCTCCAAAGCCGTAACAGTCACTGTGATGTGACCGACCCGAAAATCATCACCGACAAGTTTGAATTAGTCCTAAATGAAACGGTTCTGATGCCGATTATTTATTAGGTCAATTTAGTTACAAATATAACTTAATCTTAATTTACTTAATGTAAAATTTAATGCTTCAATATCAACGTAGTGGTCGTAGGGTTTATTCACAGCACAGCACATCACCTTTATAGTGTCAACATCATCATCATCATCGGCCTACGGTTGTCCACTGCTGGACATAGGTCTCTCCCATTGCACGCCACAGCACGGTCCTCGGCCACTCTCATCCAGTTCTTGCCAGCCGCGCTTTATCGTGTATTGCTAATAAAACTTCACAAATGTTTGAGTAACATAGAAGACAGTCATTGGTATGCCGGGATTCGAACCCACGACCTTCCAAATGTGGGGCCAGCTTTCTACCGCTGCGTTACCCCTCTTTCTTAGGTATACCACCTTGCATAATAGTACATGTACAGAAGATTCACTCCGCAAAATCAATTAAAGAAAAAGGGACTAAAAGCGATACAATTAGGTGCAATTCAGATCCCACGGCGCTAAAAAAAGTTACGTTATACTCACCTACATGTTGCCTCTCTTTCTACCGCGTAACTCTTACCTCTTCTAGGGCCTGAATTCCTACATATTTGCCACTCCGGAGTGGGCGCCTCATGTACTTACGCGTTATACGAAACAGGCCTGGGTATACGTGGAATAGTTCAGCCAACTGCGACCAGTCACGATCCCAACAGCCCAATAAAGCCAAAACACGTAGAGGTGTCTCATATAACAGAGGTACTTTTACAGCCTTACATAAAACATATTTTTTGTCGGGGCCAATTCTGGGACATTCACAATACTCTCACTAACGCCACTGGCTTATTTGAAATTATGAAGGAACGTTTTATCCATTAGAACGATATCGATATTGATCCAAATATTGCGAAAATGTGCCCTGCCGTATGTACCCAGATACTCGTACAAGAAAACTATTGGCGTCTTTGCTATATTAGTTTGTGTTGGGGAACGGTCTGTATAATTAAAAGAAACTGAGTAGATATATAGTAGAATCATCATCAACCCATGATGTCCTACTACTACAGTTAAGTACCCGTGCCGTCGGTGGGAACATAATGGATTGATGATGATTCCTCTTCCAGGAGCACTATAATCAAATTTCAGTTAGCGTTTTCACACACATCTATCAAATGAGCATGAACCAGCCCTGTCCTGGCGTTCAATAACTTTGCTGAACTCCGCTATAATTAGATTAGATTAGAGCTCTTTACCAAAAAAAAAACAAACAAATAGATTAGAGAAATAGGTCGCCGCTTGAGGGTCCGTGGCTATGTATGACTGCCGCTCTGGGGCCTCTTATGCAGAGGATTTCCCTTGCAGTACAGCGAGGTAACGCTGCAAGCGTAAGGCTCTAATTATATGCGTCCGCGCGACCGAGCGGCCCGGCCGCTACACCACGAAATTACAAGCAATTGTGTGTAACGATTTATTTAAATAGCGGCGTGGTCGCGCGGCCCGGCCGCTCGGTCGAGTTTCAACGTGTTCACTTGTATCGGTGCATTTGAAGCGGACGGGACGCTCTTTTGTTGTTTGTGAGAATGTGTGGAGAGCGGAGACGCTCGGGCCGCTTCATAATTAATGAAAAAGCGACTTGTTCGCAGTCGCTGGAATCTGCGGCCAAACCGCTCGGTCGCGCGGACGCATATAATTAGAGCCTAATAGGTACCTTTGCGTCGAATGTGTCTCCGAGCGGCTTATTTTCTTAAGGCCAATTTCTGAATTGAGAATTTTACTAAGTAAATACTTAAGTAACATTCTGTCACGCTCCTTTCTGAGAAATTTGACGAGACAGCACTACAGGTTAAGTAAATATTAAGTAATAGTGTGGCCCTCACTATCGCCGTTAATCTGTGCTATCGCTAAGTACCATTGGACGTACCAAGTCGAAGAACAAAAGTTGTTTAAAATGACGAACTCCAATCGACATGTTTCAAGTTTTAGAAATAGCTGTGTTATTTGTATTAACTTAACTTTTTTTTACATTTTTTATTTTTTTTTTATTTTTATTTATTAAGGAAAACAAACAGTAGTACAATGACAATTTAACATAATTACTTAATTATTTAAAGTGTTGCATAATTGTACCACCAGCACCGTTAACCACAGATTAAATTAAATTGGAGAAACAAAACAGAAAACTTAATATTACGAATGTTCTTGTGCCTTTTGAACGCTAACCTAAACTTAAACTTAAACTTGAACTTGAACTTGAACCGTGCATTGCTCGCATTCAGACTGTTTTCGTTTAGGATGGTTTATTTATGTTATCCCAAAATAATTTTGGGGATAGCACAGAAGTAAAAAAATACTGATGAACTAATAAAATTTCAGAAAACCTACTGTTCCATTTCAAGGCATTCCATGGCCAGTGCACGGAATGAGGGGAGCGATAACGAAAATATGTCTAATTTATTTAAGTGGGTATTGTACGTCTTAACTATTCTGTTCAAGGGGGCCCTTTCGCCCGCGTTTGTTCTGCAAGGATCCGTCATAAACAAGTAGTGGGGGTACGATTCTTGTATTCTCTTTGATTTACTGGGTATTTTGAAGAAAATTTGATTAATTAACTGGCTGCAGTCAAAAGCATTATGGCATAACTTGTACAGAAAGATCTCATCAAGAAGAAGTCTTCGGTTTTTTAAAGAGTTTATAGAAAATTTAGACAGGCATTTAACATAAGAACATTTGGAACGGCAACATTTGAAATTTACGGAGCGTAGAAACTTGCGCTGTACAGACTCAATCTGATCAGAATATTTTTCATAGTATGGGTTCCAAATAATAGAAGCATATTCTAAATTTGTCCTAATCAGTGAGCAATAGAGATGAATAAATGAAGATGGCCGTCTGAAGTGAGTGCATGAGCGCATGATAAAACCATACATTTGAAAAGCTTTGTTGGTGATGTTATCTATGTGAGTGCCCAAATGTAATTTGGAGTCCAGTAAAATGCCTAAATCTTTTATTTTAGCAACAGAATCCAAGGGTGTTCCTAAGAGAGTGTATGTGTAATGAATGAGATTTGTTTTTTTCGAGAAAATAATTGATTTACATTTTGTCAAACTTAAATTTAATTTATTGGAAACGCAGTAAGATGAAAAACGGTCAAGATCCTGTTGCAAGTTATTACAGTCGTCAATTGATGTAATTTTTTTATAAACTTTGAGATCATCGGCATATAAGAGAAAATGGCCATGTTTAAAACAACTAGAAATGTCATTTAAAAACAGAATAAAAAGGAGCGGACCAAGAATTGATCCTTGCGGAACTCCTGATGTTACACAAGTTGAAGTAGAGGCAAATCCATTGATGACTACCTTTTGGGTTCTGTTAGTTACGTAAGATTGAAACCAGCGGAGCAAATTTCCCCGAATCCCATTAAATGCTATCTTTTGAAGAAGCAACAAATGATCCACCTTGTCAAACGCTTTGCAAAAGTCCGTATACACCGAGTCTACTTGAATGCGCCTGTCCATAGACTGAAAAAGAAAATTTGTAAATAACAGTAAATTTGTAACTGTGGATCTCTGCTTGACAAAGCCGTGTTGCTCTGGAATTATAATTGTGTGCAGACTGGGGTAAATAGCATTATAAACTAGTCTTTCAAACACTTTAGAGAGAGTTGAAAGCAGCGAAATAGGTCGATAGTGCTCAACATTATTGACACTACCACTTTTATGTACTGGAGTGATATTTGCTGCTTTCCAAACTCTTGGAACGATCCCCTCTGACAAGCACTTATTATAGATAATAACAAGTGGACTACATATTGTATCTGCTGTGTGTTTAAGGAAAAATGGGGGTATACCATCGGGACCAGAGCCTTTTCCAATGTCAAGGGTCTTCACAACTTTTATAACTGAATCAAGTGTGAGAGTGATGTCTGATAGATGAACAATAGAAGAGTCGGCAGGTATAGTCGCAGGGTTAAAACTGTTAAGAGTGGACGGTTCATAGACTGAGCTAAAAAATCGGAGAATAGATTACACACTCCTTCCGGCTCCGACGATTTTTTATCCTTGAAAACTATTGTACGAGGAATACCGGTTTTATTCTTTTTGTTTTGTATATAAGACCAAAAAAATTTAACATCTTGTTTTAAACCGTCCTCTATTGAGTTTATATAGTGAGCAAAACATTCCTTACTAACCCTCTTGAACCTATCTCTAAAAATAGTTAACGACTCATAATCACTAATATTTTTATATTTTTTCCATTTAATCCAATATTTATTTTTATTCTTAAAAATATGTATGAGTGGGCGCGTAAACCAAACTGGGAAGTCAAAATTTATGTGTGGCCGACACGGTACATGCTTTTTAATAATAATGTAAATATTTTCATAAAATGTATCTAACGCTGACTCAGCGGAGAGATCGCTGAGTAGTGCTGACCAGTCAATATTCCGAATGTCTTTATTAATAAAGTCATATTTAGCCTCAGTGAATCGATATTTAGGAGTGGACTTTTGGGGTAAACGATCGTAGTTCAGCCCGATACGGACATTGAAAAGTACAGGGGGATGGTGTATATCGGGCGGTACAAGTGGATATAAAGATGGCTCGCACACACATTCACTATTGTTTGTTATAAAGTAGTCAAGGATGCGATCATTATTATTCTTTATGAAATTAAATTGATTAGACTGAGTTATACATAAGAATTGGCATATATATTTATCGAGCAAATTACTACTAGGTATCCAATAGTAGTGGCTTGCAAACGGATCCAGTATTGGTCCAGTCTAGTGTAGGTATATTGAAATCACCCAGTAAGTAAAATTGATCTACGTCGTCAGACATTACCTCACTTTTGATTGAGCTCAATAGTAAATTGTATGTTTGAAAACATTGTCCGGGAGGAATATACAGCGCTGCGATTATATGACTTCTGCAACTTTTAGAAGAGGAAGAAAGTTTAAGCAAAACGTAGTCCACAATAGGTGGTATTATCAACTGCGAGAAGGCGGCGGCGTCACCGGTGCCGGCGGGCGAGTCCGTCGGAACGGGAGCGGGGCTCAGCCAGCAGCGAGCTACGTGTAGCCCACGCCTCACGGCGATTAGGACCCCGCCGTTACATAGCCTCGTTTGTGTCCCACTGGTGGGCACTTGACTTAACTTTAACTTTTACACAACCCACTTTACCTGGTCCCAAACTAGGATACCCTGTGCTATGGTAACCAGGCAAGGACATTACAAACATCGAAAAACACTGAGACTGAGGCCATTTGTCGAATCTTACTGGGTCCCTAGTGGGAATCGAACGCGCGACCTCTTTCTTGGTAGCTAAGCGCCTTAACAGTTTGACCAACGAGGCAGTCTTACTTCTATTATTTCTATATTGAGTCGTGTGAAACCAAAATGAAATTGAAAATACATTTCTGTAATATTCTCTGCGAATCGGAGCGAAACTTAGTCGGAATCTTCCGAAAATAATCAAGTAGGTAATTGGATCCGGACCATAAGTTACAAAAATAAAATAAACTCACGCCCGTTATCCCCGAGGGGTAGGCAGAGGCACCAATCACTAGAACTGGGCCCACGTTTTGCGGAGTTCATTATTTACCATAAGTTACACTACATTATTATATAATTATATAGGCAATTTATTTGGTGATTTGTCGGGATCGTGGCAGGTGGCAATCCCTGGTCTCTGGCTACCCCTCTGGGATACAGGCGTGAGTTTATGTATGTATGTATGTATGTATGTATAGGCAATAGTTTTACAGGGTGGCCGGGGGAATGACGTCAAAAAAAAAAATTTGCTCCCTCGTGTCATGGGGTAACCGAATCACCCCCATGTATGTTCCGCGATTTTTCATAGTTTCGGAGTTATGATTTTTTTTCTGAATTTTTATGAATTTTTGCCTTATCAATTTTGAAAATTTCTAAAAAAAAACTAGAAACTTTTTTCAATTACTTTTTTTTGTAACTGAATCTTCACAAGTTGTTCTTCTATGCATAAAATAATCAGCTTCGTAACTTTGATAAAAGTTATTAAAGTGTTGGTCTAAAGTCAAAAATTTACGTTCCGTAAATTATGACTTGAATTTTCAAAAATAAATTAAAAATCCAAACAGATGTTTTAATGGTTTCTTAGTTAGCCTCAGAAATGCGCAAGACTCTCAGATTTCATAATCATTAAAAAAAAGTACTGCTTAACGAGCTACTTTGTGTACATTCGGCCTTCGAAGACAGCGAGGTGAAGAATTATTAAAATTAACATATTTTTTTTTCTGCCATTTCGTCTTTTCTTAGGTTATTAATGAACGAGTCGTCATCATCATGATGAATAAAAGTGGTTTTGTCAATAAAACACAGATTAAAAAATTTGGAGGCATTTTCCGTTTTACAGTAATTAATTTTGCGCGGTCCGTTCTCGTGGGTCATGGGTTGTAAATGCAGACGCAACTTTTTACCTGTAATAACAATAGTCTTTGAGGATAGGAGGCCGCCGAACTATTGCTATCTCTCTCACTCTCAGCGGTAAGAGTGAGAGGGGCAGCGCAGCAGAAGCGAACACAAAACAAGTTTGTACCTCAGTCGTTCTCACTTTGTGTTTACTGCTACACGTGTCTTCATTTTGTTTTACCTCACTGTCTCGCTTTGTCCGCGGATTCCGCTGCCTACTTATTTGACTACTTTGCTCGTTAATTTGACTGTGTCTTGCATACTGATTTGGACTTTGTTTACTTGGAAGTGTAAAAGATGAGTTACACGTTAAGTGAATACGCAGAAATGCACTATTTTTATGGAGTTGCACAAGGAAACGGCCTTGAAGCAGCGCGACTGTATCGCGAACAACTTCAACGTCGTGGTGGGCCGCAACCTGAGCATTATCCCGACCATCGCGTTTTTATTAACACGCACAATACCTTAATGGCAGGCCGCATTCCTGGCCAACGAGGCGATAGGGAAGGAATCCCTAGAGTTGACCCGGATCGCAGAGAAGTTGTGCTCGAAGAAGTTCAACGAAATCCTTCCACGAGTACCAGAGCTATGGCTCGTACTCTGAACATCCCAAGAACTTATATCCAAGACATACTTCACGATGAAGGACATCATGCGTTCCATATCCGACGAGTCCAAGCTTTACTGCCTACAGACTACCAATTGCGCATTGATTTCTGCCAAACAATGCTACAAAAAGAACAACAAGATCCTGGATTTTTCAATAAAGTTTTATGGTCAGATGAGTCACGTTTTGAGCGCACTGGAATTTTCAATATTCATAATTACCACACGTGGGCGGTTGAAAATCCACACGAAATGAGAGCGTCGACGTTTCAACATCGTTTCAGCGTTAACTTGTGGTCTGGTATTCTCAATGGCGAACTGATTGGTCCATTTGAATTGCCGTCCAGATTAAATGGAGAAAGATACCGACACTTTCTGGAACATGAACTTCCATTGTTGCTAGAAGATGTGAATATTGAACTAAGACGAACCATGGTTCTTCAAAATGACGGCGCTCCATGTCACTACGCAACGCAAGTTCGAAATTATTTAAATGAGGCGTACCCCAATAGATGGATAGGACGCGGCGGACCAATATCGTGGCCTCCACGCTCACCTGACCTCAACCCCATGGATTTTTTTATTTGGGGCTATTTTAAGGAAATAGCATACGCCAGAGAAAGTGGGAGTGAACAAGAGCTGAGGCAGAAATTAACAGAAGCCGAACGTGTTGTAAAGGAAAACAGAGCAGCTTTTAGACGATTAAAAGATAATTTCCTACGTAGGTGTAGAATGTGTATTGCTGCTGGAGGTGGCAACTTTGAAAACCTATTATAATAAACATTTTTTTTACATTTTAATCTGTGTTTTATTGACAAAACCACTTTTATTCATCATGATGATGACGACTCGTTCATTAATAAACTAAGAAAAGACGAAATGGCAGAAAAAAAAAATTGTTAATTTTAATAATTCTTCACCTCGCTGTCTTCGAAGGCCGAATGTACACAAAGTAGTTCGTTAAGCAGTACTTTTTTTTAATGATTATGAAATCTGAGAGTCTTGCGCATTTCTGAGGCTAACTAAGAAACCATTAAAACATCTGTTTGGATTTTTAATTTATTTTTGAAAATTCAAGTCATAATTTACCGAACGTAAATTTTTGACTTTAGACCAACACTTTAATAACTTTTATCAAAGTTACGAAGCTGATTATTTTATGCATAGAAGAACACCTTGTGAAAATTCAGTTACAAAAAAAAGTAATTGAAAAAAGTTTCTAGTTTTTTTTTTTAGAAATTTTCAAAATTGATAAGGCGAAAATTCATGAAAATTCAGAAAAAAAATCATAACTCCGAAACTATGAAAAATCGCGGAACATACATGCTGATTCGGATACCCCATGACAAGAGGGACCAATTTTTTTTTTTTTGACGTCAATCCCCCGGCCACCCTGTATATTCATCTACATTTTATCTATACTTACATACTATAGAATTCTATTTAGTCCTTGTTTGATGGTTAAGCTATAAGGAAGCTAAAACAATTCCAGCGCCTGACGCAAATGTAGAGCAAAGATGTACAATTCCGGCGTTGCCTTTATATAACGGCAAGGAGTGCTGTGGAATGGAATTTAATTTTGCATACAAGTTTCAAACGGAACAATGTTTTGAGTGGACCTTAGACTAATGATTTTGATGAAGAAACTTAAAGTTTTGTTGATGCAACAACTTTAGGGGGAAAAAACTGTTTTTGAAGGAAAAGACAAAAAAAGATACGAAAATTCTGTACCAGAAAAAAAAGAAACACAATATATTTACAAAGTTAATGTGCAATTAATTGGCGGTCTTTTACATTGCTTCTGGCCCCACACTAGGATACCCTGTGTCGTGGGAACCAGAAACAGCGACGTCACAAACACTCAAACATCCAAGACATAGGTTGTTTTTTTTGTCCCCAGTCGGGACTCGAACCCGGGACCTCTCGCATGGTAGGGAGATGCGCTAACCGCTGCGCCACAGAGGTCTTCATTACGCAACAGATTAACCCCTCAACCCCCGAGGACCCGCCGGCGGGTCCGATGTAAACTATGGCGCATTTCGTCAGGCCCCGTAGACACTTCCATCGGTCGTCTTGCAACGGCACTTTGTATCGAATTTCGAAGATAATACAGACCACAGTTGTATGAGCATGTTTTATTCTTTGAAGACCGTGATAAATTTCAAATATTACTTTGTGAATAACTAACTTAGCTGTGAATAAAAAATGTTCCACGCATTTCAATTCTAGGCAATTCCATGGAAGACCCAAGTTAGGCAAATCTTCCTTCACCGTTATGCCAATCTAGTCGCCTCGCCTACAGTAGGTCTGTATATACAAATTCTTGTTTGTTTACTTTTTTAATCATTCAGAGTAACCATTGTGAAGCTTTCTCATTCTACCTTTGGCCCGTTTAAATCCTCAACGAAATAATTGCGTTTAACGAGCTCTCTTTAAAATTTCACCCAGCGGACGACGCGTAATGGAAGTTGCGTGACAGCGACGTCGTTTTAGAATAGAAAAAGAAAGTGATTACATGGAAATTTGTATCATGTCTAAGTCTAACTATGTAGGTAATTATCTCTCACTCTCTGTGTCTCCCTAAGTTTTTTTTTCTCCAAGAAAACTCAGCTTTCCTCAGTTATTTCACAAAAAGAGCTCATAGCTCACATACATCATTGCTACGTCTATATTTGTCCCATTGTATACAGGCCTTCTCTATATACTCGTAAGGCCTGGTTCAGTGGTGGATTTACCAATAGGCTGAGTAGGCTGGAGCCTAGGGCGGCAGATTTTAGGAGGCGGCAAAATTGCCCCAAAAAAATATTTTTTTGTCTTACAGAATTAAAAAATAAAATATTCCTGAATGTTATTAGATTTCACAATTTAGCTTAACCTGAAAAGTGGGAAATTAGACGTTTGCCAATCTGCTAATACATCTTTTTTTTAATTACATAATATTTGCGTAGTTAGATTTAGGGGGCGGCAAATTTGCCCCAAAAAGTTTTTTTTTTGTCTTAAAGAAATTAAAAAATCACAATTCCTGAATGTTATTAGATTTCGCCATTAACTTAACCTGAAATGTGGAAAATTTGACGCTTGCCAATCTGCTAATAGATACTTTTTTATTTTACATATTTGCGTAGGTAGTTTTAGGGGGCGGCAAATTTGTCCAACATTTTTTTTTGTCTAACATAAATAATAAAAAAAAAACCTGAATGTTATTAGATTTCACCATGAACCATTTCAACCTGAAAAGTGGGTGACGTTTGCCAATCTTCAATACATACTTTTTATAATACATATTTGCGTAGGCAGTTATTTTGATGGCAGCGGTGCGGAAACAAATGTCATGGTCATCCGCTAACTGTATTGGCCGGAATGAAAGCTGCGACATCAGTTTATCCAAACTTGAATAAATTTGGATAATTTTTTTGTTAACTTAAGCATTAAAGCTTTAAATTTTTTTTTTTTGTGTATAATTAGTACATACACTAATTCTTCACAAAAAAATTAATTAAAACGTGATCACCAATAAACACTTAATCCGGTCGGACTCCTCCGATAAAACAACACCCGTAAGTTGATCCGGATTAAGTGTTTAAAATGTATTGTGCTTACGAAAGTTTTATTTCAAATATGATCACCAATAGTTTGACTTAGAGCGGTTTATTAACTGAGATTGAAACAGTATTAATGAGAGATTATTAGAGAGATTTATTTTGTAAGTTTTACAATTTTACTATTTGCACTAGCACTAAGAAAATTCTCTTTACACATAAGCCCTCGTTGGTTGGAATAAAAGCATTCAGTTGTCTAGTTCCTGGAACGGTGATGGCGGACGCGAAACGGACTCGTAGAAAATCTCGCTCTTGTTGAATATTTTCTAATATATTATAGATGACAATTCCTTTTTAATTAATAATAATCTATTTTAATATTATTTTCAAATGTTAATTGTATTATTGATGATAATTCCTTTCTAATTAATAATAATTTAATTTAATGTAATATTGTTTAAACTTTCTTTCCAAATAAAGTGTAGAAAAATTTATATTTGAGATTTGATTGTTATTATGTATAATTTTACACAGAATAGCATTGTACGAGTATAATACCTTTTGAGACAGCACTGGCTCCCTAGATACAGGTCCCCACCTAGTTCAGAAGTCAGGGCACAATGATTTATTGTAAACAAATTTTATTTTATTTTTGTTCAAATAAACAATTATCTATCTTTCTTTCAGCATTAGTAAAGAAGTCTCAGTCAATGATGACTTGGCCCATTCATATAATGTTACAGGTGTAGTGATAGCGTTATTCGTAGACTGTAAACTTGCACGGGTTTCCAAACGTTTCAGGTTTCCGCAAGACCATGGACCTTATCCATGACCGGTGGCATGGAAGTGTAACAGTGACTCTTTCCTAAAATCTTGTGTGTAGTAAAATAGGTTCACAGAACCTATTCTTAAAATGTTGGGGAGCCCCGTCTGTGATGTATTTCATGATAAAAACAGCAATTCTATGCTCATCAAGGTGATGGTGCAGTATTTTTTTTAAATCGTAGAATGTGGTAGTATCATGCTTTAATTAATCATTTGAAACCATGATAATGCTACCATCTTTATAATAATAACCTATACTAACCTTACTAACCTTATTTGCTTATTATTTGCTGAGGACAAACAGTCCTCACTATGAGTTGCCTCGGTATTTATATTCGCCTTATAGTTAAGTACCTACCCGTTATATGTCCGTAAACACGCACCCATGCACGTACACACACACACACACACACACTCACACACACACACACATACACACTCACACACACACACACTCACACACTCACACACACTCACACACACACTCACACACACACACACACACACACACGCACACATACACACTCACTCACACTCAAACACACAAACACATACACTGAGATGTTTTCAATCCACTAAAAAATGTTTATCTTGGTGTTTTATAATATCTATGTTCCTATGTTCATATGCTTCTATATTTATATATTTCTATTGTTCTATGTTTCTTTGTTCTTTGTTTCTATGGGTCTATGTTTCTATGTTTCGTAAGCGCATTTTCAAATTAATTATTATTTTCTCTTTGTTGACTAAATTGACCTAATAAATAATCGGCATCAGAACCGTTTCATTTAGGACTAATTCAAACTTGTCGGTGATGATTTTCGGGTCGGTCACATCACAGTGACTGTTACGGCTTTGGAGAGCCGGTCATGAATAAATCATGTAATGTACCATAATATATTATCTGTATAAATAAAATTCAAAATCCTGACTGACTGACTCACACATCAACGCCCAGCCCAACCCGTTGGACCTAGGAAGCTGAAATGTTGCACAGAAGGTCTATAATAATATATAATGTAGGCAAGGAATACTACCGGATTTTTTGAAATTCAACCCCTAAGGGGGCGAGAAGGGTTGCCAAAATTTTTATGGGAGGTATAAAGAAAGTTGTCTAATTTTCTTGAAACTTAAAATAAAAACTCTGCAACACAATTGATTGAACACGTGTTTCGCCGTTTTTCTAAATTTAACCCTTAAGGGAGTGAACGGGGTTACAAAATTTTGAACTAAAGTCGAAAGCTAGTTGACTATAAAAGAAGTTTAGTAGTACCTCCGGAAAAGAGAAACAGGGGGGCCTCTAAAAACCATCTGACGCTAGAGGCGAATGCAACAAGCCTGGATTGGAAATACCTCAAAGTCACCGCTCAAGACCACAGCAAATTAAGTCCCTGAAGAGGCCAGAGGGTAAATAGGTATCGCCATTCATCACGTCTGGCGTCAAGAGCTCGTCATTCGGCCTCGGAATCAAATCAAAGCACGTTACCAGCACTTATGGCACTTGACCATCGGGGCAATCAATTATCTCACTCTACTCACCAGCATGAGTTCAGCGGGCGTCCGCGGCAAGTGCGCCGGAGTGCTCGAGGTGGAGGGGGCGGGGTCGATGGAGGCTTGCCGCGTCATCGCCGAGTCTGCAACAAGGGGTGACGTCAGACGGAGCTTTCTAATGAGAGAAGCCTTTTTATCGCATATATGGCAATGCTGTAGTCTGCATAACTCCAACGGCATATTTGATTGATTGATTTTCAGATATCTTTATTTATAAGTTTACAATAGTAGGCACACGCTTGATTCAATAAACAAGTGTACAATATTAGCTTAGACATAGAACCTTTTTAACAAGCTGTCTTACCTATAAGAAACATAAGGCTTAGGATGTTATCAGGACAGAACAGAACTGGACAGAATAGGACCGGATTGAATAGAATAACTAACCCTCTTTGCGAGCGAAGAGGCGCATCCTCCGACAGCGGCGCGCGGCGGCCTTAAGCCGGCGCATGAGGGGACAGTTCATCACCAGGTCCATCATTTGACGGCGCCATATTGTGCACATTTACTCTCTGACTTTGACTTCCTTCTGACATCACTGATTTGTAGAGATAAAGTTTGTCTTAATAAGCAATACAACTCAAAAGTTAGTAGCAAATCTAAGTTCACAAGCTAAGTAATTTAAATAGAAACTATTGCATTATGATACTGACTAATCACACTTCACTCCTATTTATAAGCTATCAGTGACCATTTCGTCACATGGTATTCATATTTGAGTAACGCAAAACATAAAACCTTTTTCAGTGACCCGCTGTATTTCAAGCAGCTTTTAATAAAACTACAATTCATGGTATGTATATTATGCCAGTTCGATATACATTGCGTAGCCGAGTCGATTATTAGTCTTTCTACTTATTCATCAGCGAGTTCATTGGCTGTGCAATGTACAACATCGAGTTTTAGTATTAGGTTTTGAATAAGTATAAAAAAAAAAATAAAAAAAAAACCGTTATCCCCGAGGGGGTAGGCAGAGGCACCAATCACTAGATTTGGGCCCACGTTTTGCCGAGTTTATTAGGTCCCAAACGTGACAAGTGGCAAGCCTGTCGCCGTTATCCGGGCACAATTTATCAGCGAATGGTGTTGCTGTACAAACAAACAAATGTAGCTACGTAGTTAGTTTGTTTGTTTGACTAAAAGTCATTGGTACATGCGTGGTTCGAACCCAGACCCTCATGATCGAGAAGCAAGGGTCAACCCCACTACGCCACCACCGCTTTTTGTTTGTTTTTTTGGAATAAGTAGAAAACTAATAATAATCGACTCGGATACGCAATGTACATCGAATCGTCATAATATGCCATGATTTTTAGTTTCTATGAACAGCTGGTTGAAATGCAGCGGGTCTCCGCTAATAATCATTTAATATCAAAGGCGGCAATATCCATTTTGTTGGATTTTGTGTAAAGTGAGAAAAACGCGTATTGTGAAATTTATTCATCACTTAACTTAGATATTTTTAAAATATATAATATACCTACAATGAGAATGATCATTTTCCACTGCTTTATTAAACGGATATGGCCTTTTTAAAGCAGTATTCCCAAATAACCGGCGAAGTGGATATTGCCGCCTTTGATATTAGATGACTCATTGACCACACAATTATAATCGTTTCCAATGAACAATTAAATTCCCATGTACACATTTAATCAGTCGACCTTTTGAAACGTTATATCATGTTACAGCCCACGCAAAAGTCGTCCAATGTTACTGGGTTATCAAAAGGAAACGGTGAGAAGCGACCTACGCAGATTTCATCTATTATGTTGGCCTTTCTGACACCTTGTAATTGTTCCAATTATCGTCCTTAAGTCAGACTCAGATAAAATTTCCTGACACGTTAACAGTTCTTGGAAAATTCAAGAAAGAAAACAATGTGTGAAGGTCTCATGAAAAATCGGAAAAATTATATAATAATAATTTCTAAAAAACTACAATCACTTGACCTGGTCCTAAACTAGGATACCCTGTGCTATGGTAACCAGGCAAGAACAAACATCATCATCATCATCATCAGGCTATATTAGTCCACTGCTGGACATAGCCCACCCCTAATGAGCGCCATAGCGCCCTGTCTTCAGCTTGCCGCATCCAGCATCTGCCTGCAGTTTTCCGCAGATCGTCATCCCACCTGGTTGGAGTGTCGCACGATAGGTAAGTTAGGGGTGCGATCCGTTGAATGAAAGAGGGGTATCCAGGGGCACGGTAGAATAATTATATTTGATTTAAAATGTAAAGGAAAGGCACCTGAGAACAATAAGAAATAGAAAAGCTTAACTACGGTCTAAAAGATAAATATAAAAATACAATTTCGAAAATAAAAAGGTAGAACACTTACATAAATAATATGAGTACGCAGAATAAGGTGACAGACGCGTTATAATAAAAAAATGATAATAAATATAGAATCACGTTTACGTCCACTTGCTTCGGAGGCTGAGGAATATCTGTCCAAATACGTCCGAACACTGCGGCGAATGTCATAAAATAGTTAAATTTGGAATTGTAGATGGCCGAAAATGATAAAAAAAGCAACGAGGCGATCGCCTCGTTACAGTACCCCGTCTGCCCCGGAAAAAAAAATCATGAGGGACCTTAAGTCCTGATGGTTTTTTTTTGTATAAGAAATGCGGTGAATGAGAATGTTAAGTAATGGAGGACGTGAGTGACTGTAATTTAGAAATGAAGTATGCTATTTATAATGAGTATATTACATGAGAGACGATTTAAACCTACAGGCCGAGATGTTCCGTGTTCCGGCGGAAAACTAACAACCCAAAAGCCAAAGTGGACAAACTTGCGAGGCCGAAGGCCGAGCTCCGCGAAGCGGGCACGAGAGACCCCGCCGTGGCGAGGCCGAAGGCCGAGCTCCGTTCAGGCCGAGGCCGAAGGCCGAGACCACACGTGTTCCCACGCGTCAAATCCCAACCAATAGTGTCTAGCGAGGCCCTAGGCCGAGCGCCGCGGAGAGCGAAGCTCGCAGCGGCTGGGGGTTGGCGCGCGTAAGCGCGCAGGGGGCTCGCCCCCTAGTCTCTATATATAACCAAAATATGCCTTGTATTGGAGTACCATGAAATAATCATCTTAATACTCGAAAAATCGCTCTCAAGTATTATGGCTTTTTCCAGTTACCATCCGCTGATATTTTATTACAATGATGAAATAAATTAAAATTTATACAATATATAGGGTGTCCCAAAACTCGACGTCAACCCGGAGCCGGGTAAAAAGGCAAGTCAAGCTGGTTGTCAGAAAAATATAAAAAAAAATCTAAGTTGTATGATTTCAAAATTATAGGCTTTTTTTAAAAATCGCAAAATTACACACCCTGTGACAGTCTTTTTACTCCTGTTGCCACAAATCTTTACTTTTTCCAATTATTTTTTTTGCTGTGTAACCCTGAATAATGCTTCTCTAAACTGTAATCAAAATTTTGAAACCAGCTGCTCTAGCTTGCATAAAAAATAGGACTTATTTCCTAGAAAAACTTTCAAAATAAAAAATTGCCTAGTTTTAACTGACTGTATTGAAAAAAAAATGTACTACGCGAGTTTGGCAAGTTATGTCAAAAGTTGGCGCATTTAGTAAAGATTCCAAAATGGTATAATACTTGGTAAATTGTAGCTGATAACATGGATAAAAATTTTTTTTTCCTGTAAAACCCAGTTTTTAACAAATTTTTCTTACTTGGTGAAAATGGCAAAACTTATTGCTTTTTACATTGGAGCCGATTCCAATGCACACACTGATAAAATTTAACTTAATTGTACCTGTGCTTGTCTATCATAAACCGATTGAAAAAACAGATTGTCCACTAAATTTAGTTTAGCTCTCTTTGTGTGTGGTATGAAATAGGCACCATTTTTTGTAAAAGTTTAAATTTTAATTGAAACAAAATTTTTAATACTAAGGTTTATTTATTAAATTTACAATAATTTTTAAAATTTTTCATGAATGTACCAATACAACTATTTTTACTACAACAAATGTTCAAAATGTCTTCCTTCGGCGGCAATACAAGCCCGACATCTCTTTAAAAATGATCGAGCTATCTTTCGAGCGAATCGTCCATTATTTACGAATTCAGCTGCTTCTGCTATTCTTTGCCGTAGTTCAAATTCACTTTCAATTGGCTTTGAATACACTTTTTCTTTGACTGCTCCCCAGTAAAAAAAGTCTAATGGATTCAAGTCCGGTGAACGGGCCGGCCACGAGATTGGGCCAGACCGTCCGATCCATCTCCCGGGAAACTCTTCATCGAGATATTGTCGAACGGAGCGAGCATAGTGTGCTGTTCACCCATCTTGCTGGAACCACATTTCTCTGTAAATGTTTAACGGCACGTCTTCTAGTAAACTTGGTAGATGGTTCTATAGAAAGTCCAAGTAGACCTCGCCATTCAACGCATCAGGCAACTCAAAAGGACCAATTATTTGACCATTTAAAATTCCGGTCCACATGTTTACTTTGAATCCGTACTAGGACCGATCCTGCCTCGTTAGATGAGGGTTTTCTACATGCCATTCATGCAAGTTATGCATGTTCATGTAAACGTCCTTTTTGAATGTCGATTCATCAGACCATAAAATTTTCTTTAAGAAAAGCGGGTCATCCCTGTACCTCTCCAATATTGTCCGGGAAAAATTTACTCGATTTTGGTAGTCCCCGGGTAGTAACGTCTGTACTCGCTGTACGTGGTATGGGTGTAATTCATGTCTTTTTAAAATACGATGGGCTGTACTTTTGGGCACTCCGGTGGTTATTTCAATAGCCCTAACTGAAGTGCTTGGGTCTTCTTCGACAGCTTCTAGCACCTCGTCTTCCATCGGGTTGGCGGGTCTTCCTCCACCATGCTCTTGATTTGGGAGGTGGCCCTCTGAGAAGAGTAAACGATGCACATTCGTAAACACTCGATGATCAGGGTAACGAGCAGCGTTTGGGTACCTTTCACGGTAAAGTTTGGCCGCAGCACTGGCATTACACCTGCATTCACCATAAATAAGGTGCATATTACCGTATTCGCGAGTGGTATACGCAGACATCTTGGCACTAGTCACACGATAGTCCAGGAGAAAGCAAAGGTCGTCGTTGAGGGAAAATAAACAGTTCGGATCCAAATCACAAGCAATCACAAGTCCATAAACGAAGCCAAAAGTAGTTAGTACGAAATCAACACAAACGAATACGAAAACAAGTGCAGTAAACGAAGGAGCGTAACGTACTGATTTGTGATTGTGATGTGTGAGTACAAAAGCGAATACCTGGCGTCACTCTCTGTCTCGCTCGCACTTAGTAAGATGACTCTTTCCGTTTCAGTCACTTTAGCGTCCATACCTATCTCGCTCGCACTTGATAAGGTGACTCTTTCCGTCTTAGTCACTTAAGCGTCAATACCTATCTCGCTTATACTTCTTAGAATGCCTGATTCATCTCAAGCTACAATTTACGACTCTTAAGAAAATCTTGCGCCCATTAGAATAATTTTTAACCAAGTAAGAAAAATTTGTTAAAAACTGGGTTTTACAGGAAAATTTTTTTTTATCCATGTTATCAGTTACAATTTACCAAGTATTATACCATTTTGGAATCTTTACTAAATGCGCCAACTTTTGACATAACTTGCCAAACTCGCGTAGTACATTTTTTTTTCAATACAGTCAGTTAAAACTAGGCATTTTTTTATTTTGAAAGTTTTTCTAGGAAATAAGTCCTATTTTTTATGCAAGCTAGAGCAGCTGGTTTCAAAATTTTGATTACAGCTTAGAGAAGCATTATTCAGGGTTACACAGCAAAAAAATAATTGGAAAAAGTAAAGATTTGTGGCAACAGGAGTAAAAAGACAGGGTGTGTAATTTTGCGATTTTTAAAAAAATGCCTATAATTTTGAAATCATACAACTTAGATTTTTTTTATAATTTTTTGACAACCAGCTTGACTTGCCTTTTCACCCGGCTTCGGGTTGACGTCGAGTTTTGGGACACCCTGTATACAAGGTAGTGACGTTAAGAATGTCCAGTACATAATGATGTATTAAGTAATACAACTTGTGGTATATTTACCACATAAGATAAGATAAGAAGTTCAAGAATAATTTCTTGTCGGAAAAAGTTCCTTATTAAGAACTGGTAACTTACTGGAATGTAAGTACCTAGCAAAAAGGGATTAATAAGAAGTATATAATCATACAACGATATATAATGACTGGCCTAAAAGGGTAATGAGATGGAGAAGAGAAAACTAATATTTCTTTTATATACAAAAATGTACAATAGGTAGAAGTTCGGAGAAAAGTAAATTATGAAAAATATGAGGCCAAATAATTTGTATCGAATGGGAAATTGAACAAGTACCTAGTTGGTCTAATTTTGAATTTTGGGAATAGGTTTTAAGTCTCTTATGTGCCAACGACCGAGTGGTTTTCCGGACATGTCAGCGAGAATGTAAACAAGGGGTGAAATCTTTTTGGTAATTATGCATTTTACAAATTTGGGTGCTAGTTTGGCCGAATAATATTTATCTGCGTTACTGATTGAGTAATTATGTTTCCAAACGACATAATTTTCGTTGAATTCGAAATGTTGATGGTGTTTGTTATAGGACGAAGAGTAAAGTTAATGCGCTCTCCAAAGTCGTGCTTGAACTTCTGAAAATACAGGGTGAAGAAGTCCAAGGTTGTCTGCAAATTCGTCTCGTGGTGCGAAAATCATGTCATCTGTGAGATCTGAATGTTCATAGATCGACCCACATGTGACTTATTCACGACCAAAGGCAAGAAATGCAGGGGTATACTTAGTTATTTCATTAACTGAAGTATTAATAGCAAATTGGATTTTATGTAAGTTTCTATCCCAAGTTCTGTGGTCATTCTCTACGAATGATGATACAGCTGTCATTATTGTTTTATTGTATCGTTCGACTGTATTTACTTGCGGACAATACCGGGGAGTATAATGAATTTTAGGGACTTTATAGGACTGGAACAAGTCGGCTATTTCTTGACTAGTAAATTGGGGACCATTATCAAGAATTACAGTTTGCGGTATACCATAGATAAGAAAAACTAGGTTTTCTAGGATATGTGCAACAATGGAGGAAGTAGCTCGTTTTATTGCAAATAGGAGACAATATTTTGAGAAACAGCATGTTACAACAAATATGTATTTGTTATGTTTCTGGGTTGTCAGTAAGGGACCGATGATGTCAATCGTAATACACTGAAAAGGACGAGAGCATTGTTTAGGTTTACCCATGAGACCAAATTTAGTTTGATTTTGATGTTTATAGGATAAGCAAGTTTCGCATTTAGAAATGAAATTAGAAACATCTTTGTACATGCCTGGCCAAAAATATTTCATTTTTAGTCTTTGGTATGTTTTGAAAATTCCAAAGTGAGCACAAGTTGGAGTGGAGTGATTCTCAGTAATAATTGGAACTCTGTATTCGAGCGGAATAACTTCTTTTCAGTCATGGGGTTTGAGCTACTCTAATTCTACCCCACCTTGAAGTTAGACGCAACGTAAGCCTTTCAGAGCTGCTTGTGATCTATCGTACGACGGAAGTCAATCGCAACCACACATGGTTCAGCGCATACGATTCCTCTCAGGCCCGAGTGCCTACCGCGGCCCCACGTTGGGCGCCAGTGTCGCACGATAGGTAAGTTAGGGGTGCGATCCGTTGAATGAAAGAGGGGTATCCAGGGGCACGGTAGAATAATTATATTTGATTTAAAATGTAAAGGAAAGGCACCTGAGAACAATAAGAAATAGAAAAGCTTAACTACGGTCTAAAAGATAAATATAAAAATACAATTTCGAAAATAAAAAGGTAGAACACTTACATAAATAATATGAGTACGCAGAATAAGGTGACAGACGTGTTATAATAAAAAAATGATAATAAATATAGAATCACGTTTACGTCCACTTGCGTCGGAGGCTGAGGAATATCTGTCCAAATACGTCCGAACACTGCGGCGAATGTCATAAAATAGTTAAATTTGGAATTGTAGATGGCCGAAAATGATAAAAAAAAGCAACGAGGCGATCGCCTCGTTACAGGAGGGAGTCCTACACTAAGTTTGCCGAGTCGTGGTCTCCACTCAAGAACACGTTTACCCCAGCGGTTGTCGGTTCTTCGCGAGATATGGCCAGCCCACTGCCACTTCAGCTTGGACAAACATAAAGTCTGTTATTTTCAGTTGGAGCGCCCTGAACACCTTATTGCTTTTTTAGTAAATATTTTCAATGTAATTTACAGACAAGTCTGAGACAACGTATTGCTTACACATAGGCAACTCTCATGCGCCAAAGATATAATTTTGGCTTCCCAATGCCAATTGAACACAAACCCTATGACAAATCGTAGTAATTGACGTTGTTTTATATGGTTTCGTCTCAGTATCTAGTAGCCTATACGGGTTGTTCAAGAAAGGTCCGGCTTGGACAGAAACGTGGCAAATAACAAATTATTAGGTATGTGTTTAAATATAATTTTGATTTGGCGACAAAATTTTAATAAATTAAAACGTATTTTTATACTTATGTTTATTTAGCTACATTAAACGGTGACTCCAGATACGGATATTTCATACAATGCCTGGCAGGTAACTGGAACAAAAATCCTTGCAATTCGGGAAGATTTTGCGATGAATTTATAAGAGGAAATTCGCCTTTACTGAGATAACTCAAGTGCGGAGAATTCTAAGGCCCGATTTCAGAATTGAGAATTTACATTAGAGTAAATACCTAAGAAACGTTCTGTCACGCTCTTCTCTGAGAAATTTGATGAGACAGCACTACAGTTAAGTACTAAATTCTCAACTGGGAAACCAGCCCTTAGTCACATACCGCGTTCCCCGCCAATAACCTCGAAAATACGCACATACAGTGCGACCATCTTAACTGTTCAGTTGATAGCGGCGCCAGTGGAGAATTTAGTAGTAACATTTGAGGAATTTACCTAGACAAACGAGAATATTTTAACCCATCTTTCAATTTTAATGAAAATCTTCTATTATTTATTATATATATATATATATGTATAAAATTCAAAGTCTTGACTGACTGACTCACTCATCAACGCCCAGCCTAAGCCGTTTGACCTAGGAAGCTGAATTTTTGCACAGAGGATCTATATATAATGTAGGCAAGGAATAAGAACGGATTTTTTTAAATTCAACCCCTAAGGGGGCGACAAGGGTTGCCAAAATTTGTATGGGAGGTATAAAAAATGTTGTCTGATTTTCTTGAAACTTGAAATAAATACTCTTCAACACAATTAATTAACCACTTCGTCATCAACCCATTATGTCCCCACCGAGGGGCACGGGTCTCTTCCCTGAGGAAGGTATAGGCCATACTCCACCACGGGGGCCAAGTCCGGATTGGTGGAGGCTTGTAAGACTAGTGGCAGGTCTTACTGTCAGAAGTTTTCAAGCCGCCCCTAAAGGCCTCTGACTTGGCTTAACGACTGCCATCTATCGACGGCAGGGGGCACCAACTGCTTAACGTACCTTGCGAAGCACGGAATCGCTCGGAAAAAATGCCACTAGCGTTAGTCATAGACGGTGACCCATCCATGGACTGAACGCGCCGTATGTTGCTTAACCTTAGTGATCGTTCAAGATCACTCAGGCAGCCCCGGCTACGAGCGAATTAACCACGTGTTTCGCAGTTTTTTTCTAAATTTAACCCTTAAGGGAGTGAACGGGGTTGCAAAATTTTGAACTAAAGTCCACGCGGACGGAGTCGCGGGCGAAAGCTAGTATGTCTATACATCTTAGTAGGTGAATAAATAAAAAAAAATTGGGAACAGGATTTACAATTTATATGGTAGTTACAATTTTGCCCACCTGAACAGATAACTTGATGGCGCTGTACTTACGAATTTAAGTCAAAGTCATTTGTCGGGCATGATACCGTAACTAAATGCCGTATGATCGTAAAACGGAACAGCTAGAAAAATAAAGATTTTGTATTTCGTCGGCTTATTGCAAGAAGTCATTAACTGCCAAAAATCATTAACTGCTTTTTTTAAAGGTTTGGCCGTATTTTGACATCCTCTACAAAATGAAAAACTCACTTATTTCTATCTAAATTAGATAAATTATCTAAATTTTGTAGAGGATGTCAAAATACGGGCAAACCTTTAAAAAAAGCAGTTAATGATTTTTGGCAGTTAATGACTTCTTGCAATAAGCCGACGATTTGTACCATTTCAACTTGCGTTTGGATTCTGTCGTCCTTTTAGAAGCACAGTCCTCTGAACCGTAGCCAAAAATGTCAAGGATTCCTCCATTCGTTTCGGTGGTCCGGCGAGTAAATAAAAACCGGTCAAGAGCGACTCGGGCTCCCCCACCGAGGGTTCCGTATGTAATCGGTATGTGTGTAAATCATAGGTAGTAACTAAAACCTATGATCTTTACTCAACCCTACGACCTAGGTCTTGTGCTCTTGTGTGTGTGTGTGTGTGTGTGTATGTGTGTATGTGTGTGTGTGTGTGTGTGTGTGTGTGTGTGTGTATGTGTGTGTATATGGTCAAGACAGCTCGCCGCCGCACTAGGAGGCGCGCGGGGACTGAGCGGGCGCGGGCGGAGAGCGGGGCAAAACGTGTCGCCGCCGCTGCGCCGCCGCATACGGACTAAATTATCGTCGCCACTCGAAACGACCGATTTTTTGTACGGGCGCGACCTCAGAAGAAGAGTACCATAGAAGGAGGAATAAAATAAAAAGTAACAGTTGTATAGCTGTCCATGTTACTCTTACGATAAATCTCTGCGCCAGAAAGAGACAGCTGTAGTGTACTCATGCATTAAAAATGTTACAATCGTACACGGTTGCCACAGATTATTGAACAAAGCCAAAATCGATAGGGCTGGGACAAACACCATAAAGATGTCGATATTATTTATTCCGATCTACATAATCTGTGTATTTTTTAAAATTAATGTTGGTAATTAAGTATTAATATTAAATGATAAAAAAATCATACCTCTTTTTTACAATTTGCAAAAAGTATATTTTCAATCCCATCACCATGTTTAATAGTGATTTTTCGGACCCATGGCTGTGTACCAAAAAACCTACGACTAAATTCAATTATTCCAATTCCAATTACTTTAAATTACAGTCATGGGCCCATGATAATCACTATTATCACCATTATCTATCTATCTAATTATCAATGTATTTATCTCTAAAAAAATATCATTTTTCCCTTGGTGGTGCTAGTGAACCAGCTGGAACCCCTTACGGTTATGTTATTATGTGCTAAGTGTGGTACATACCATATAAGTAACAATAAATATTCATAAGTAACAGTAAGCAATTCTACATCAGGTTTTAAATAATATAAATGGGACTAATAGGGCTATAGCGAATCAAAGAAAGATTTTACCGAGTTATGTGGTAACATGGCAAAAAGTATATGTACGGCGAATATAGAACCTTTTTTTTTTTAATATGTTTGCAAATCATCTATAATCACCATATACAGCGCCACCAAGTTATCTGTTCAGGTGGGTAAAATTGTAACTAAGTAATTCATTGTAAATCCTGTTCCCCATTTTTTGTTTTATTTATTCACTTACTAAGATTTATAGATATATGTGCATTAATATTGAAAGACGGGTTAAAATATTCTCATTTTTCTAGGTAAATTTCTTAAATGTTACTACTAAGTTCTCCACTAGCGCCGCTATCAACTGAACAGATGAGATGGTGGCACTGTAAGAAAGTATAATGAATAAAACAAGACCAAAATAGGAAAAACTATTTAATAACATAACATAACATTTACACACAGGCACATACATTGCTTCTGGCCCCACACTAGGATACCCTGTGTCGTGTTAATAGATCACGTATTTGTTTCCAACAAATACCTACCACCTAGCATAGTTACTCAAGGCACCCGTTGTAATAACATCATCAGTCCAGGTTCGATGGAATAAAATAAAAATTAAAAACCAAACGATTTTATTGGTACAAGATTATTTAGTATCAAATAAAGTACGTAGTTTCAAGCTTTTCACATAAAAAGTGGCAGGTTGCAGCTCAATAGAGAAGAAACCAACACGTATTACTATAATGTACCTATGTGTTTTTTATCCCTGACTTCTGTTTTACAAGTACCTATTAACGTTTCTTTTTTTCACAAAAATGTGTCAGCCATAATGTAAAAGATAATATTTTATGAAATTAAAATGAAATCAGCTTGGTTGCAGCCCACGAACGTTGACCATTTCCGCGGAGGTCGCAACCTGAAAATTGTTTTTATTTAAGTACTTCACGTTGATAACTTCCACATAAAAAATAATAAAAATCACTTGCACCAGAATCAGACTATGATAGTATTAAACTAGTTATGACCTTTAACTGCTAAACGTTGTCCAGGATAGAAAAAAACACCCAGTCAGGCAATAATCAGGGAAAAATTCTACAAGTGATATACGGCGCCTTGCAGGTTGGAACTGACAACCTATTTTATTATCCAAGTGGAGTAACCACTGGACCAACGAGACAGTCGGGTCTGATGTGAAATTCCTGATGTACATACATACAGCAAAACGTGCACCTCAGTCGACATAATTGTGCAGTATGTAGACTTTATTTTGTTTTTAGTATCATTATAATGTATAATTATAACCTTACCAATGATCTGCGGGATAAGGAAAAGCGTAAAGTAGGTACGGCACTTGTTTCCAACCAACGCCACTTGCTATTGTTTATGAAACAGTCGCTTGCTGCAAATGCGGTGTAAATTTTTCCAAGACTACTTTGTACGTGATACTGCGTCATCGACATTTGTTATTTTGTGCTGTCTTCGGGTAACCTGCAATAGATAATAAACAATTAAAACAACTATACGAACGCAAGAAATAACTAAATATGCTCTACGAACTATCGATACTTTTTTTCACTGAGAAAGTGGGAAAGTCCCATCCCTATTCCCCTACAACAAACAACAAACTTGTATTATGATTTATATCGAAAATATCACAATAATCATGATGAAAACACCATTCTATAATAGCTAATTTGCAATTCTAGTAGCCCATAGTTGAAATCTTAGAGAAAATACCCTTTTAGGTACACAAAATTGAGACTTACCGGTGGAAGCTGATGAATGTTGTTTCATTATCTTCTCGGGAAGAATGAGATATACATTCTAACACAACACACGCCATGCCGATGGTTACTTATACTATATACCATGAGAATCCACTAAAATTCACTTCAAATGGTGCTTTAGTAAATATAAAATACACAAGCTTCTTGAAAACGGCGCACTCCCAAACCTCTTGTCAAACACACTGCCAAACACAGAACACCCTCTGCCAAATTAATGTCATTGGGCGGCACATTGCATGCCGTCATTTTCTGAGCCGTTCTAATTTGGTAGCGTAATGGTAACCAAAGGTAACCAACTGACGTTTAAGGGTTGTACGCTTGAAAAAAGCAACAAAGAAACGACTATATTTTTCTCTTTCTAACACGTAGCTTGCGGCTATTTAAATTGACGAAACAAACTATGTGGCACGTTTTCATTTTTTAACGCTCCTTCTATGGTACTCCTTCTTCTGAGGGCGCGACTCGAACGTTTTTATTGTACCTCAGAATAGGATTCAGAATACAGTCCACTATTTCATTTCATTGTAGATATCAAAAAACCTATCAGTGAGGGTTCTATAATTAACATTAACATCCGGCTCGAAGGACCAAATGTTAATGTAAGTATGTAGGTACAATAAAACGTTCGAGTTGCGCCCGTACAAAAAATCGGTCGTTTCGAGTGGCGACGATAATGGAGTCCGTATGCGGCGGCGCAGCGGCGGCGACACGTTTTGCCCCGCTCTCCGCCCGCGCCCGCTCAGTCTCCGCGCGCCTCCTAGTGCGGCGGCGAGCTGTCTTGACCATGTGTGTGTGTGTGTGTGTGTGTGTGTGTGTGTGTATGTGTGAGTGTGTGTGTGTGTGTGTGTGTGTGTGTGTGTGTGTGTGTGTGTGTGTGTGTGTGTGTGTGTGTGTGAGTGTGAATGTGAGTGTTTGTGTGGGAGAGACAGAGACAGAGAGAGTAAATATACGTATAATCTATTTATCTGTACTTGACATTTGTTTCAGACTTTAAACGACACTAAATCAAAAACCTTTAGCGGTAGAAAACTCGACACAGTTTACAAATTTAGTGCTAGCTAGTACTTGCAAACGGTATCGAGTTTTCTATCGCTAAAGGTTTTTAATTCAGTGTCGTTTAAAGTCCAAAAAAAATGCCAAGTATAGAGAAATGGATTATAATGTCAGTGACGCGTTTTCCACTTCCTCAGAAGAAAGGAAATATAGAGTCCAGTATTGGCCACTTACTATGGTCCTGACATTGTGAGTAACAAAAACATCGTAAAAAGTTTTGACTTTACTGTATAGTTGACATCACATCAAAGCTTGCATCCGAGTACACGACATGGTATAAAAAGGATGACTTGCTGTTGACTCATCATCAACCCATTATGTCCCCACCAAGGGGCACGAGTCGCTTCCCTGAGGAAGGTATAGAGGCCATCTCCACCACGGGGGAAAGTCCGGTTTGGTGGAGGCTTGTGAGACTAATGGTCTTACTGTCAGAAGTTTTCAAGCCGCCCTAAGTCCTCTGGCTCGGCTTAACGATTGCCATCTATCGACGGCAGCCGGCACCAACTGCTTAACGTGCCTTGCGAAGCACGGAACCGCTCGGAAAAATGCCACTAGCGTTAGTCATAGAAAGGTCACCCATTCATGCACTGAGCGCGCCCTATGTTGCTTAACCTTCGTTAAATTGATTGCACCACACAAACGGACGTGGCGTCGAAGTAAAATTAATTGGAAACTCATCAAGGACTTCCCGCAAAGTCAATTTCACTTTCGTCTGTTTTTTTTATTCAATCTGGATTGCTTTTTCTTTTAGCGAGAAAAGCTTAATTAACCGGGCATGGATTAATCTACTGAATTCATTATTCTTTACACTAGCAGCGCACTGAAAATTAAATAACAAAAGATAATAAACTCACGCCCGTTATCCCCGAAGGGGTAGGCAGAGGCACCAGTCTCTAGAACTGGATTTTCAATTTTTGGTCTTGGATGTTTACATGTTTGTGACGTCGCTGTTTCTGATTCCCACGACACAGGGTCTTCTAGAGTGGGGCCAGAACCAATGTATGTGCCTGTAAAATGTAAATGTAATGTAAAATTCTTTTAATTTCACCCCTCTTACCTCCGTTTTCACGTACTTACAGGAAAATCGATTTATGTACAGCGCCACCAAGTTATCTGTTCAGGTGGCCAGATTTGTAACTAACTAATAAATTTTAAATCCTGTTCCCCATTTTTTATTTTATTTATTCACTTACTAACATTTATAGATGTATTTTCATTAAAATTGAAAGATGGGTTAAAATATTCTCATTTGTCTAGGTAAATTTCTTAAATGTTACTACTAAATTCTCCACCAGCGCCGCTATCAACTGAACAGATAAGATGGTGGCACTGTACAGTAAACAGGTGTCATTTGTTTTTGCATGCATTTAGCCAGCTGCTAGCAGTAGATCTAAAAGACAGTCAGAGTCAAGGAGAATCAAAAATTCTCCTTGGTCAGAGTGGAGTTTTTTTCGCTGCCTTTTTCTCCACTATATTCGGTCATATGGTAGCGGCTAACATTACATTATAATACTAGTACATTGACAACCAACAAATACTATGCAAATTGTTTGCGTTGAAAATTAAATGATCAGTTATATTCATTTCTAAATAATATCAAGAATATCCCCTTAAAAAACGTCGAATGAGTACAAACTCACTTTGTAGAAATTGCAATCTATGGGAGCCCAAGAGGAGATTTCGGGATTTATTAAAGCGCGGCACAGGCTGTCCTAAAACTCAACGTCAAGCCGGAATCGGGTGAAAAGGCAAGTTATAACCGATATCAGAAAACAACAAAAAAAAAAAATCATGAATCAAATTTATCTTCACTATTTCCAATTTTTTTTTGTTTTGTATCTCTGATAATGCTTCTTTAAACTTTTAACAAAATCCAAAACCAGCTGCTCCAGCTTGAAAGAAAAGGGGACTAAAAAGAAATATCTTGAAAAATTGCCCATTTTTAATTTTAATTTTTGTTTTCATTATGTTTGTGAAATTTCTTGAACAAATAATAAAAAAATTGTACTTAAAATAAAAAAATCGTTTTTTTTTTATATTCTTCTGATAACCAGTATGACTTGCCTTTTCAGCCGGTTCCGACTTGACGTTGAGTTTTGGGACACCCTGTATAGAGGAATACCTTGTACCCGGTTATGATAGAGGACCATGGAAACAATATACATATTAACATACGTACATATTTTAAAATACGTAGGTGGCGTGGATGTTATCAATATCTGACGTGCTCGAGTCCATGCAACAGTTTTTTTTTACATTTTTGAAAATCTATACATTTTTTATCATTTAAGCTTCGCAGCCCAATATGTCTCTATGACGCTCGAGTAAATCCCGATTGAGCATCGCGGGCTCCCCTACCATTAGTTTGTTTTAGTGGCGCTGGTCCACATTAGATCACAATATCATCGCTTAGTACAACAGCGCGAAGTTGAGATTTTACGCTTTTCACATTAAAATGCAATTGGGTGCAGATTTCAAGCCGAATCGATTAACCTATAAAATTCAAGCGTTCGGTTCTTCTGTTTTGTGGTAGTGCACTAAAGTGTTCTATAATTATATTATCTAATCGGCGTCGTATTTTATAAATATACATAATCATATGTAACACCAATTTAATCTCTCTTGTAAACTAAGGAAAAATGATTAACTTTATTCTGGCTACACGACTTACTTGACCTTTTGTTGGAATAGTAAAAGATGAGCTGAAAAGATTTTTCAAAGAAAATATGTGGTCACAGATTAAATAAACAGAGTTTTTGATTGCTTTTAGAGGAATCATGTTTTTAACAAGAAGGCCGTATAAGTTTATCCTTATAAATATTGCATTCGTTACATAAATAAATACATAAAATATTCTTTGTTGTGGGTACACCTAATACAACTCAAACAAGAAAACAATACAGCTAAATTGGCGAACTTATTGAAAGTAATTACTTCCAGACAACTACTGACATTGTATACATGTTTAAGTCCTACGTTTTAATATAAAAATTGTTATTTAGTCACAATTTTAATCATCTTTATCATCCCGGAAACGAAAAGCCCAAGCTTTGCCCGTTGCAAAATCATCGCAACTACGACTATTCAAATCGTCTACCGAGCATTATACAAAGATCACACTTCAAAGATCAAGGAAAGACTGCAATTTGAAGATAGAAATGAAATCAATAGCCTTGAGAAAGAATATTCTTTTGAAGCACGTCCTCCACAACCTACTTTGAAGCTCTACTAGAGGCTGAAGCTATAGCGTATTACTTACAGTCTGAAACACAAAGCAATAAGTGGTATAGAGTTCCCTTGTCTAATAGGAATCCTAGCACCGGGTACAGTCACGAGCAATAATTATGTATACGCTGTCACATTTTCTAATAATCTTAACTTAAAACTATCTAGAAAAAAGGGTACGACAATTTGTCCTAAATTATGTAACCAATGGTTAGATAATTTAGGACAAATTGTCGTACACATGTGACAGTGTATACATATTATTCCTCGCGACTGTACAGTCTGTGCTATTTTGGGACGAAGCCATTAGTGATTGTGTCATTTGCATGTTACTTTCGCCATGTTCTCCCGATTGCCTGTCTATCCGAGGCTTAGCACAGACTGACAACTAATTCTGGGTGTTTTTTCATGTTTTGACGTCCTTGCCTATTTTTACCATAGCATAGGGCATTTTAGGTGAGCGTCAGAATGACTGTACAAAGTAATAGATAAATGTTAAAGTACCACTAGCGTTTATTTACTATGTTAATAATATATTTGGTCATCATCATCAACCCATTATGTCCCCACCGAGGGGCGCGTGTCTCTTCCCTGAGGAAGGTATAGGCCATACTCCACGACGACTTGGCCCCCGTCGCGACGGGGGCCAAGTCGGATTGGTGGTGGATTGTAAGACTGTTGGCTGGTCTTACTGTCAGCAGTTTTCAAGCCGCCCTAAGGCCTCTGACTTGGCTCAACGACTGCCATCTAGCGACGGCAGCCGGCACCAACTGCTTAACGTGCCTTGCGAAGCACGGAACCGCTCGGAAAAATACCACTAGCGTTAGTCATAGACGGTGACCCATCCATGGACTGATATAACTGTAGTGATCGTTTAAGATCACTCAGGCAGCCCAGGCTACGAGCAATTCAACGTTTTCGACGCGAACATATTTGGTAACTACGTTTAAAAAAGAAATTTAAATAATAAAGTGGGCAGACATTTTGACGTCAGGGCGCCTACATTTATTATCTCAGGACTTGATAATTTGTAACTTTCTATGAGCTAAAATTTACTACCTATCTGCTACCTATATTTTTTCCAGATTTTTAAAGCAAACTTAACATTTTATAAGCAAAGCAGTATCTTTTTCTTTTTTATTTTGTCTCCAAATGACGAGGCACCGATTTGAGCGCCACCGCCCCGAAATAAAAATAGAGCAGCAGCCGGAAATATGGCGCCGAATCGATTTGTTAAATATTTAACTCGGATCTACCCGATTTCCACCTGAACAACCTTCAGGACTTAGATAACTTATTTTATTTTATTTTTATTTATTGAAAGAAAACAAACAATTGTACAATATGGTTAAATACATAGAATAATTACATTTACACTATGTAATTGCACAACCAGCAGCGTTTTCTATAGACTAAATCAAAGACATAAAAGAGAAAAGCTCATAGCTATATCGATTTCTAAGAGGTAATTTCTACAACTGTGTAAAGTTTCACAATAATACTTCAACATATTTAGGTATGTACAATAAAGTGTCATCCATCCATCTATTAGCAAGAGTCAACTCAAGACTTCGCTTGGAAGACAAGTACTACTGATTGAAATTGAAATAGGAGTCACTCGCCAGGAGGTGGGCGCGCATTCCGATCGAGTCTCAAGTTAACTCCCGCTAGCTGTAATAGATAGATAGATAGATAGAGAACACTTCACTGTACATAAAAAAGGAAATTACACAGGTATGTAATAATGGAACAACAAAAAGAAAAAAAAAACACACACATTTTTTTGTTCTGCGCATGTGCCTATCAATGTGCCAAAGCCCAACCAACGAACAAAAAATCGAAATAAAATTGTCGTAAAAATTCAAAATTAGAAAATTTTAAATTTTAAAGACAATCTTCAAGAAAATTTCAAATTCTAAATCTTAGATTACCCACGTTGAATTTAAACCAAGTTGGAAAGTGTACTAATAACAGACTTTCTAAATAATCCTGGAGAAAGATAAAATATATCAATATGGTGTAGATGTTCGTTATACGTGCGCATTAACCTGTGAATCGGCGCGCGCTCGCCAGCGTTAGTCCTACATCGCTTAGCCATAAACAAGCGATGGGTGTACCCATCACGGATGCGCTGGGATCCGCAACTTAGTAAGGTGATTGGCGTTTTCAGGGTTATTTTTCGGGCGATGCTGGCCATGAAAAGCGATGGCTGGTGATACCGGATCCCAATGCATTTATGCAGTAACGTGCGGTGGGTCTAGGCCACCGCCTCTTAAATTTTTAAGGCTGCGGGACGCTATTAAACTGTTTTGGACAACATTTTGGACCAATCTTTAATTTAAGATAAGAATATTCTTTATGGTACATCGTAAAAAACAAAACAAACACAAAATACTTCCAAAGTTACAGTACAAGTTTGTTGTTTATTTTATTTATTTATTTATTCATACTTTTATTGCACTTACATTTCAAGTAAAAATATAGTACAATGCGGGGGACTTATTGCCATAAGCATTTTCCGATTTTTTCTCTAAAACGATATACATTTCGAAAAGAACACCTCGATTGACTTGCAAATTTCATTAATTCGCAGTTTCTGGGTTCTTTTGAATAGAAACATTTTCTTCTTCTCTTCTCCTTCTTTTTCTTCAGCATTTTTTAGTCCAATACATTGGACGTATGCCTCTTAACATTCTAAACTCTTTTATTTTACGGAATCCCATATCATATAGATTTCACTTCAGTTCAAGTTTTTGAAGGTACTGCCACTGTCCTATTACACCCGCCTGAGGACCCGCCAGCGAATGTTATCTACGGCGCATTCCGTCAGACCCCGTAGACCGGCCGGCGCGGGTCGGTCTTGCAACGGCATTTTGGATCGAATTTTAACGATGATATAGACCACAGTTGCATGTTTTATTATTTGAAAACTGTAATACCTACATTTCAAATATTTCTCTGTGAATAACAAATTTAGCTGTGAAAGAAAAATGTTCTAGACCTGAGGGGATAATCCAATCAATCAATCCTAGCACAGGCAACTCAAATAAATTATTGTAAGCTATATACATTTTCTCTGAGTCTATTTTATTGATAAGCAGTTGCTTTTATGTTACTTTTATTGTAAAATTACGTGGTGTTGGGTACAAATAAATTTTTCATTTTCATTCTAAAGAAAAAATAATTACAATAATCGATTTAGTGCCAAATGTGATCCATGAGACCCCAGTGACTGTTCCAGGGAACCCTTGGGCTCCGCATAACACACTTTAGGAATCGCTGATCCAGACCATTTTAAAGCGGGCGGGCATGTACCTATGCCAATGAATCATCATCATCATCAACCCATTATGTCCCCACCGAGGGGCACGGGTCTCTTCCCTGAGGAAGGTTTATGCCATACTCCACCACGGGGGCCAAGTCCGGATTGGCCAATTAATATGCTACATTGAACATTTCATATTATATAGATTTTTTTATCTAAACAAGAAACTAAATGAAGAATTTAAGAAACTAAATTATGCTCTTTATATTATAAAATTTAAAAATAGAAAAATATTTGTATCGAGAAACGTTGACTTTGAAGTAAAATATCATGCGGAAACCTGAGAGTGAAGTTTTCCCATCCCTCAGCGCTTAAAATTACCAATCCGTAGTGGGCACTTCTGTGCAAGGTCATTAATCATTCACTCTCTGAAAGAAAGCTTGTGCACTACGGTGGGGGGTGGATTTACAATCCTGTCGAAAATTCACGTTGAGGGGATAAAAAAATAAAATCGTAACTTTTTTACATTTACATGCTTGAAATATACCTGTTTTATAATGCGCTTTATCCCAAACATACTCACAATCAATAGATTTTTAGTAATCAAATGAATACTGCTATCAAAATCATCACCGTCTGTGAAAAAAATTGCTACTCTTGACGTTTGCCGGCATAAAGTCGAATACCCGACGTAGGAACTAGATTTTAATTCATTATTTACGTTTATCCATATTGTATATAACTTTATAGAAAAGAAAATAATAATTTCTTCGTAAGATAAATGATCAATTAATCAACAAAATTTTAGCATCGATATTCGTCAACACCGTCACGGCAACATCAAAGTGAAGGTAGTTCTGTATGCGTTGCATTTACGTGGCCAGCGATACCCTGATCTGCTTCCTCAGTTCAATAGCAAACTACGAAGCGAGTCGCACGTGCATAACACGCTCTCCGAGAGCAAAGATTTTGTTGCGAGTGTCCAAAAAAGTTGATTAGACAAAGTTGCCGTCATTACCGTCAGACTGTGGTTCAAGGTAAGTACATAAAATAGCATTATCATTAATTTCAATAAGATCTTGATGTAAGTGAAGATGCTAAAGAAAATAGCGGTATCTTATTATTGATATTACTTTTCTAGAAAAAATTACGTAATGTTCGAATCGTCATCACCATAAGCATCATCACCGTTTACAAATGATGTGCGGATCCCCAACCCGCATGCCCAGCGTGGGGATTATGGGATTATGGATTACCCCCAATTATGGCACGACCAAGGAAATGGCCCCCAGTTCCCAGCCGCCTCGCTATTGCATAGCTGGGGCTGCTAAGTATCACCGGGCTACCTCAGGCTGCCACAAACAATTGACCCTGGCAACGTTCAATGGGCGCACTCTGAGGCTTGACCATCATCTAGCACAGTTGGAAGTGGAGTTAGAGAACATTAAATGGCATGTTCTGGGGTTTTGTGAAGTCCGTAGAGAGGGGGAGGAAAAACACCGTAACCCTAGACTCGGGCCATATTCTCTACTTTCTCGAGGGTGATAAAACATCACAGGGTGGCGTAGGTTTCCTCGTCAATAAGGCCATCTCTAACAACGTTGAAGAAATCTCTAGTGTGTCGACCAGAGTAGCGTACCTGATATCCTTCGGCTGTCCAAGCGTTACAGCATGAAGGTCATTCAGGTTTACGCACCGACACTAGGATGATGAAGTGGAGGATATGTACGAAGACATATCCAAAGCCTTACATAACACCACGAAGGCTCACTTCAACGTTGTTATGGGGGACTTTAACGGCAAGGTGGGAACCCAGAGTGGCAACAAGTCCCGAATAGGCCCGCATGGTTATGGAGTCAGGAATCACAGGGGGCAAATGCTTGTCAACTTCCTTGAGAAAGAGGAGTGATTCTTAATGAACTGTTTCTTCAAGAAACAGCCTCATCAAGGGAGGTAGACATGGCAAAGCCCCGACACTGTGACTTAAAATGAGATCGACTTCATCATGACGGATAGCAAGCACATGTTCAGAGATGTCTCAGTGATCAACAGGTTCAATGCCGGATCCAATCACTGACTTTGTGGACTATGAGAAGGCCTTTGACTCTGTCGAAACCTGGGCAGCTCTGGAATCCTTACAGCGATGCCAAGTAGACTATCGTTATATCGAGGTGTTGAGATGTCTATATGAAGCCGGCACCATGAGTGTCCAAGTACAGGGCCAGCAGTCTAAACCTATCCAACTGCCCAGAGGAGTAAGACAGGGGGATGTTATATCCCCGAAACTGTTCACGAGCGCGTTGGAAGACATGTTTAAGACGCTGGACTGGAAAGGAAAGGGCATTAACATAAACGGCGACTACATCTCGCACCTGCAATTCGCATGGCGGAGTCGCTACAGGAGCTGAACCAGATGCTAGGCCGGCCAGCCTAGCTTCAACCTCGTGACGTATCGGTCTTGGCATGAATTCGGATAAAACCAAAGTCATGATCAATGGCCACATAGATCCTACACCGATCGTCTTAGATCAAGAAATCGTTTCCGAATATTACCTCGGGCAGATTCTGCAGTTAGGTGAAAACAATTTTTAGAAGGAAGCCAAGAGGAGGATCCAACTGGTTTGGGCAGCGTATGGGAAACTACGCCGAGTCTTCTCGTCATCCATACCGCAATGCTTGAGAACGAAAGTTTGCAATCAGTGTGCCATACCTGTAATAACCTACGGAGCCGAGACGTGGACACTCACGATACGGCTGGTTCACCAGTTCAAAGGTGTTCAGCGAGCTATGGAGAGAGCTATGCTCGGAGTTTCTCTGAAGAATAGAATTCGTAACGAATACCTCCGACAGAGAAGCAAAGTTATCGATATAGCTCAGAGAATTTAGCAAGCTGAAGTGGGAGAACCGACAACCGTTGGGGTAAACGTGTTCTTGAGTGGAGACCGTGACTTGGCAAACGTAGTGTATGACGCCCTCCAACCAGATGGGATGACGATCTGCGAAAGACTGCAGGCAGATGCTGTATGCGGCAAGCTGACGACAGGGCGCTACGGCGATCATTAGGGGAGGGCTATGTCCAGCAGTGGACTAATATAGCTTGATGATGATAATGATGACAAAAAAATGTATAAGTAGATAGTGACCTCTTTGATTACAAAAAATGGACCAAACACCACCGATGACCATAACAAACCAATGTGATGATTATGTAAGAGAATCTTGTTAAATTATGAAAAAAGAAAATTTGGCCAGTTTCTTGGTAATATAATCAATCGTAGAATAACACAGAACAGTAATCAACTACTTAAAAGTAGTTGATTACCAAAAAACTGACCAAATTTCAATTAACTTAGAAAAAAATGATGATTACGTGTTACTTTTACAATAATTTATGTTTTTTTACATGACTTATTACCAAAACAACTGACCAAATCTCAATTAACATAAAAATATAATAATAATAATTAAGTGAAAAGTAAAAGACTGTTTAGGATTGTTAGTAAAATTGTGTTGACTTAAATCATTAGAGGTAGAAGAAAATGACTGTATACGATTGTTATCAGAATCCGCTACTTGACTCTTTTTTCAAGTATGTCTTAAATGCTAAATATCTCTTCCATTAGACCAAAAAATATTTTAGTATATTTTTGAGGACCTAAAAGCAACAAAAACATTATTTTAAAACGTTGCTTTGCTAAACAGACAAAAACGCGGTCCGCCATTTTTGTCTATGGTTTGAAGTCCTCTACGTTTGTAAACAAAGTTTGACATTCAACATAGGTAGAGTTTGTGCCACGAAAGAAGTATGAGTCACAATAGAACCTACGCACGCACGACTGACAGATGTTTGTTTACAATCAAAGGCGCTTTCAAGATGGCGGATAGTGTTTTCACCGTTCCGATTTAAAAGCGAAAAATATTTTTTTTATTTGCAAATTTTGCAGCCATCCTGCATATTTACTTAGCAAAGTCAATATATTTCGGTTTTTTACGTTAGATACTACAGGAAATATCCATTTATCGCGTCAAATTTGATACGAGGCAAGTAGCGTATTGTGTTGATTATATCATTAAAAACATTTGATTTTCATATATTTTGTTTTTAATTTGACATACCTACTTAGTTAAAGCATCATCACCATACACACGTAATCATCACCATCCATAGATAAATCACCGCCATACCACAGTCGTCATCACCATCTCACCTCTTTTTATTTGAATGCTGATATCTTCGGATCAACGTTAAAAATCTTGGTCTAAACACAATGTAAGAACATTATAGTTATCCTACAATGATTTTATCTGGTTTTACTAGCATTCCAATGTGTTTTAATTTTTTTGAATTTTTAGTTCAGAGAAATTTTTGTCGAGTAAATCCACCCTGGGACAAATAGGCTGTACCATATTACTATTATATTTCTGCTAAGAAAAACATAATTTTGTCATATCTGGTGTGATACACAAAAATGACACAACGCTTGTGATAAATACTGCCCGACACGAACTTATTGGCGGCTTGGAAAGTCCTGCAGTCGACGGCTCGTTAACATTCAGACGCGTGGACTCTACTTAGTTACGCTACGGGCGACTTCGCAACAAAAGCTTGGCTGGCGGTCTACTGTACGATCCGATGTGCAGCCACAAAATGGATGGATTCCAATATCGGTGACATGAATAACCGCAGGCGCTCGCATAATATAACTTCAGAGCCACCTACTGGCTGTGACGTAACTAAAAAAACCGGCCAAATGCGAGTCGGAACCACGCACGAAGGGTTCCGTACCATCATCTTTAAAAACAGAAAAAAGATCATCTCTGTCGTATGGGAGGTAACCTTAAATATTTATTTTATTCGGTTTTTAGTATTTGTTGTTATACATATAGCGGCAACAGAGATACATCATCTGTGAAAATTTCAACTGTCTAAGGGCCTTTCTCCACTGCTCCGGTCCGGCAAACGTTAATTACCGATCCGATTTAGAAACAGACAAGAATACTAATAAGCTTCTCCACTACTCCGGCATCCGGTTTTTAACGGTCCGATGATTTGCTAGATCGGAACGGTATTTTACCGGTCCGACGTACAAAAACAAATACGTTTTTGCACCGCGCATACAACCCAAAAATGATCCCATACTATTTTATTTACATTAATAGAATGTGTGGAAAAACGTCCCCTGGCTCGAATAGAAAACCCGAGGAATTTTAATAAAGCACTGCGTCACATCCATTGCCGATTATAGTCGGATGAAGTGGAGAAGCATAATCCGGCATCCGATATTTTTCTCATGACTAATTCCGGTTCCGACGCCGAACCGGAGCAGTGGAGAAAGGCCCTTAAATAGTTGAAATTTTATCACAGTTCATGCGATACAGCCTGGTGACGGACGGTCGGACGGACACCGGAGTCTCAGTAATAGGGTCCGTTTTACCCTTTGGCTACGGAGTCCCAAAAACGGCAGCTCCAAAGCGAAACAGCCTGCAATTGATAAACTTTGAAATAGGCTACACTCTGAATAACACAATATGAATGAAGTTACTTGCTCTCCCTACGTCTTGTTTACATTCACACGTTTAATCTAACTTTGAAGGGGTTAACTCATTTTGATCGCACTTTTAAAGACCCGTACCCAAAGTGTGCTACTATCTGAATTCTATTACTACTCCTACGCTGACCTACAAAGAGCTTTATCGCTTGTACCTTAGATACCTAGCTAAAAGTAATAGAAAACTTTATCCTACCATCGCCTACGAATCGCTCGTAGCCTGGGCTGCCTGAGTGATCTTAAACGATCACTTACGTTAAGCAACATCCGGCGCGTTCAGTCCATGGATGGGTCACCGTCTATGACTAACGCTAGTGGCATTTTTCCGAGCGATTCCGTGCTTCGCAAGGTACTTTAAGCAGTTGGTGCCGGCTGACGTCGATAGATGGCAGTCGTTAAGCCAAGTCAGAGGCCTTAGGGCGGTTTGAAAACTTCTGACAGTAAGACCAGCCACTAGTCTTACGAGCCTCCACCAATCCGGACTTGGCCCCCGTGGTGGAGTATGGCCTATATCTTCCTCAGGGAAGAGACCCGTGCCCCTCGGTGGGGACATAATGGGTTGATGATGATGTAATATCTTATTTATTTATTTAGCTAGTACTTTTTTTTGATTTGCGTGGAAATATCGATGTGTAATTTTTCCGGTATAAAAATTAGCTTGTGCTAAACCAGACTAATCGGGCTGCCTCATTAGTCTAGTCGTTAAGGCCTTTACCTACTAAGGCCAAGATCGTGGGTTTGATTCCCACTGGGGGCCGCCGTATATCTGTACAAATGGCCTCAGTCTGGATATTTTTCCATGGTTGTAATGTCGTAGCATAGCAGAGGGTATTCTATTTTAATAATAACATAGCAGAGGGTATTCTATTTTGGGTTCACATCAAGTGATTGTGTTGTGTGGAAGTTAATATTATTATTATTAATCTCTCTTTGTGCCAAATTTAATCTACATCGGTTCAGACCCTGGCGCGATAGAGTAAGAATCGTCCATCCATCCAAACGTTAGCTTTATAAATAAAACATTGACATGATTTTCACATTACATTAAATGTATTTATTGTAAAATCCACTGAAGGCTTTAATGGTGATCTATCATAATCCTTATAGGATCTACCATTAACCTAGAGTCATGACATTTAACAAGATCAAACATTAAAGTAAAAGAAATCATCCGAAAACAGTTCTTTTGTGGTGTTTTTCATACAAAACAATCACACAGTCATCTTTGCTGTACGGTTGTATGGGAATACAAATAATTGGTGGAAATTCAATAAACGTTGTACCTACTTAAACCCCAATATTAAAAAAATCACTTAACAAAATCTCACAGAACAAAAGTACTTAGTTTCCAAATATCAACTATGAATTACGCATACAGGTGTCCAGGTTGTCCTTGAATAGTTAAACGTTTAATTGGGCAAGTGAAGTACACTTAAGCAAGTATGCTTATGATAGCTTTAAATTTTAAAATGGGTAAAAACCCCAAGAAACCCGAGTTATTTTATCCGACCTAACTAGGTAGGTATGTCAGTTTCAAGCTTAAGTAAAATTTCTCCAAAACAGCTGAGATCCAGTAAGAGACACTAAACCACACATCCTCGAGCCAAGTCACGTCCGACTCTAATCCGAAAATTGCTGCACAAAATAACAAAACTCACAACACAATAAGCACATCACTAATTCAATCCAGTAAACGCATCATTCTAACCAAACTACGACTCTCTCAAGCTAAAAAATAATGAAGAAGCTTCACTGCGAAAATGGCGTGGAAAACTAGGTTGCCAAAGCAAGGCGGAAGAATTTAGGCGGGAATGTAAATGTCATTTTGACAGATCGCGCGGGACGCGGCCGCACCCGGCAGTGGCACCAATCGGACTGCGCCGGTGTTGCTCGCAAGGGGCGAATTGAAAAGTAATCACTTTTTAGGCATACATGCCTGGCCTGTATCCCACATGAGCTAGACGTTTCGTGAAAATGAGAAAAGGGTTTATTTAACCGACTTCCAAAAAGGAGGCGGTTCTCAATTCTACCAGTACCTTATTATTCTTCTTCTTAAGGTGCCACTCCGACTAGCGAAGGTTGGCAGTCAATCTGGCATATTCCACTCGATCCCTAGCAAGGCGAAACAGGTGTGCAGCACTCGCTATCTCCGTCCAATCCCTAATGTTTCGCAGCCACGACTTTTTCCTCCGACCAACGCGCCTTTTCCCGGCGACTTTTCCCATCATAATGAGTTGTAGTAGCTCATATCTGTCATGTCTTATGATATGACCTAAGTACCCAACTTTCCTCTGTTTGACGGTTTGCAAAAGTTCCCGTTTTTGTTGCACTCGGCGGAGGACCTCGTCATTGGTGACCTTGTCGATCCAGGCGTCCCATAAGTCCCAATTTAGTTTGGTGATGATCTCATATAGATTTTCTGAGATAGAGAACGGAACTTTTCAACGGACTGCATAAAATAAGGTCTATTGGAGCCAATCCTTTAGTAATACGTAAAACCACGAGAAGTTCCTAAAAGACCGGTTGGAAGCAGCTTGCATCCAGTATCTTACTAGTAATACGTATTTCTTTCCACAAATTATATCGTAGGTATTCCCAGGGTGATTTATTCATAAAAATCTTGAAATATTTATTTAAAACGAAAACTTACTGCAAGTAAATAGTAGATAGACACACGAGTGTAATACTACTCCCTTCTCTGTATAAAACTTTTCTTCTTTATTTTGAAAAGTTATGTAAAATTATAAATAACAATTGCAATATAATCGGTTTGTAATTTTTCAGTTGAGGTATATTCTAAAAGCTAAAAGACTGTAGTTGTCGGTTTATAGTTATTAAACGCTTATTTGCTGCTGTTAATTATTAATATAGGTAATGCCTTAGTCCTCAGTGCTATTTAACCTCATTTCACCATTTTCACGTTAGTTATAGTCTACAAAGCCTAATTATATACAATTTGACCGCTACACGATTGGAGACATTAATGATTTGGTGTGCGTATTGTAAGGTCTGCGAAAAAACGAAATCACTCCGAAACTTTTGTATCTGGCAACACCAATACTCGGTTATCTTCTCCGGCGAAGCCTTAATATAGTCTACCCTTTTGAATGTAGGTTACCAGTCTCTCGCGGAATACGTCTTAAGCACGAATGGTAGGTTTTGTTTGATACATAATAATTATGTGAAAGTTTACACCAGACCTTTCAAGCGTAGCAGATTGGCCTCGGAAATGAGGATTTTATTGGCATTATACGGTTTAGTCGACAGCGTGCGTTAAGTGCGTAAAGCTTTCATACACAGCATTGTATGTTCACGATGACTATCTACATATGTGAGTGGTTGACCAAAAAGGGACCTGGAGGGATTGGAAACCGTTATTTTTTTTATTTGAATTTTTTAATCTGTGTTATTTTAGCTTTGTTTTGGTCTAACCAGAATATGTTTAGATGCCGAAGTTACGAGGGCGGTTTGATAAGTCCATGACTTTGAGATAAAGAAAAAAGTTTTTATGGAAATTTTTGATTTATTTTTCTACATAATCTCCTTTCTGCTTTATACACTTCAACCAGCGATATTCCAGCTTCTTTAACCCATCCAAAAAGTATTTTTTATCAAACCCTGAAAAATAGGCTTTTGCTTCAGCTAATACTTCTTCATTGGATGAAAATCTTTGTCCGCCAAGCCATTTCTTCATGTTTGGGAACAGGAAGAAGTCACACGGAGCTTAATCTGGTGAATATGGGGGGTATTGCAATAATTCGTATCGCAATTCCACTAGTTTTGATGTTGCGATTGCCGACGAGTGGGCAACGAGTCGAGTCGACGCGTCAGCAAACGCGGCACCCATCTTGCAGAAAGCTTTTTCATACCGAGTTTATCGTGCAAAATATGAAAAACTCGTTCGATAGAGATGTGAACAGCATCAGCTATCTCCCGTATCTTTCTTCGAGGGTCTTCGATAACAATGTCGTGAATTTTGTTAATAACATCTTCAGTGGCGACCTCAATCGGCCTTCCTGGGCGGTCGGCGTCATTTGTGGTGGTACGACCGCAACGAAATTCAGTAAACCACTTATGAACCATTCCATGAGGCGGAGCAGAGTCCCCATAATATTTTTTCAGTCTATCTTCCGTCTGCTTATTGGTTTTACCACGTAAAAAGTAGCGTTTAATTAATACACGAAATTTATTTTTCTCCGTTTTTAAACAATGTTCCGACTCCGCTTATATAAAAGCTTCTTTTTTTTTTCTTTAGCGCCAATTTAAAAAATGGAACAACATAAACTCGGTAAGGAGTTCCTAATTAAGAAACAAATTTTGAATTTCGAAAAAACAATGTATTCAAGCTTAAAGTCACGAACTTATCAAACCCTCGTATATTTTTATGATTTCTTTTATGAGCCGAGCCGAGTCGAAACCAGTCTATACACGAAACTTCAAGCGCGATTTTCTCGAAATCAATTATTTTTTCCTTGAGGTCCCTTTTTGGTCAACCACTCACATATAAAGAAACCGGCCAAGCGCGAGTCGGACTCACGCACGGAGGATTTCTTACCACTATCTATACAACATTTGAATAGATCTACTTAACGATGTAAATGTTACCTTATGAACTTATTAATGAACACCTTATGTTCATTTTCATGTTCATGACGACCTCTGTGGCGCAGCGGTTAGTGCATCTGCCTACCAAGCGAGAGGTCCCGGGTTCGAATCCCGGCTGGGGACAAAAAAAAAACGAAACCCAGGTCTTGGATGTTTACATGTTTGTGACGTCGCTGTTTCTGGTTCCTACGAAGGTATCCTAGTAGTCAAGGCCAGAAGCAATGTATGTGCCTGTATGTAAATGTTATGGTATGTTATTTTAAAGAAAATATTTTAGAAGAGTTATAAAGGATTCACTGCTAATTGACCACAAACCAAAGGTTGACTGGTAGAAAATGCTATTTACCATTAAGTACGCCTTTGTACCAAACATGTGTTTTGTGCTATAAAGAATTTAATAATAATAATAATAGAATATTTGTGGTTTTGAGGGTTCCGTACGCAAAGGGTAGGTACGTCTGTCTGTGACCAGGTTGTGCTCATGAACCGCATAAGGCGAAGTATTGACATTGTTGTAGCCTATGAACGCACCACTGCAAAGCATTTTTTACGATGCTTTCCTTTACAGTTACCCAGTATAATTACTGCTACAACTTCACTAACACAATACGTTTGGTATGGGAAAATATGTTTGTTGGTAGCAATAAATAACTATTTATAGAAGCTGGGTTCGTTTAAAACCAATTTAAAAGTCCTTTTTTTATAATCTGTAGCTTACATCTTTTCCTTGTAAAATTAGCACCACAGACAATTTTAATCGTCATTTTCGGAGTGTTTAAGGAGTCTAGTTTTTATAAATAAGGCCGTTTAATATCTAACAGTGTTTTTTTGCCTGTAAGTCATTAAAATCTACATTAGTTGCAAGCTAGGGTAAAAGTCCGACTGCAACGGAGACCAAAACTGACGTCATAATAGAAAAAGACGCTACTATCATATTTGCCGAAATTGAGTTATAGTATACATATTCGGATCGAGAAAAAAAGACGCATCTTTCTGTCATCATCATCATCAGCAACCCATTATGTCCCCACCAAGGGGCACGGGTCTCTTCCCTGAGGAAGGTATAGGCCAAACTCCACCACGGGGGCCTAGTCCAAATTGGATTTATTTCTTTATTTTTGTTATTTTGATAGGAGTTTTTTCTGCGAAGTAAGAGTTAATAAAAAGATACATTTGACATCGTATTTTGTTAGTTTTTTTAAGTTAAAAAGGCGTTTTAGACTTGAACTAAAATAAAAAACGTATTTGGTCAATTACTTCTGCAATACGATAGAAAAATTAATGAAGTATGTAAAGTAAAAAGACGCATAAAACGCAATTATTTTCACAATGAGCGTTTTTCCTTTCTTTTTTTTTTCTTAGTTCCTTGAGATAATCTAGATGGCGTTATTCGTTTCTACGTACAAAATTGTGATTCGTAGCAATCAATGTCAAAGTTAGTCCACAGATTACTAAACAAGAGAAGGAACCAGGGTTCCTATTCGGACGAGGTTTCTCGTAATAAAAATAAAAATTCAAACCCACAATCCACAGCAAAGACTCCAAAATATCCAAAATCGCACTTATCACCAAACGACAACAGCATTTTTGTTTTTCCGTAATCAACCATCACAAATTCCACAGAACTATAGTATTATTTTTTGCTTTGGCGTTTATTATTACGGTACGGCAGCGCCACCTAGGGATTCTTTTAGAACTAAATTTGACATAAGGAAAAACGCTCATTGCTCCTACTTAAAACTTCACATGCTTTTTTTCTTACCTTAAGACGACAGAAAAGTAGGGAAATGCATTATGTACATATGTGTGTTTATGCATGTATGTATAATTATAATCTATAGGTATACTTGAATTGTCGAACACTTGATTTGAATCCCATTTAATAAAATAGGTGGTATTCTTAAGATAAGATAAGAATATACCTATAGGTGGTATTAAAGGTTACTTCAAAAACAATAAGTCCCAACTAATGATTGTTTTTTCACACAATAAAAGATGACTAATGACAGTTTTGAAAAATATGAGGTACCTACCTATAGAAAAATATTATAGAAGAGAAAGCTGAACATTATTGGGTTTTCTCCGTCCTATATGTTATAAAATCAATGTCACTCCAACCAATCAAATTTTGAAGCACGTTCCGTACTGTGACGCAATTCGAAACCTCGATGATAAGGGGGTACTCGTAAACAATACAAATTATTTATTTGTCAATTATTTGTTACTCTACATACTTTAAGACGCTGTTGCGTTGAGCATGCGGTCTCGCTCGCACAATGTCATTTTTAGTTATTGTAATAAAATAAGCACACTTTCGATATAGTATATACGTGGTCTAAGGGTTCGATTTTTCATTCGAGATTAATTTTATTGAATTGAAAACTTATTTTTAAACAAATTTTTGTTTTCCTATAAAAAGTTTTCAGTAAAAAAGTTGTTTTCAAAATGATAATTTTTTTTATCAATTGTTCACAATCGAAAACTAGGTTTGTACAACCCTCAGATCGCATTTATCAGAAGTGTACTGAATTTATTACAATTACCAAACATTTATATTTTTCAATCATTTATTTAGTTTAACTAAGCCAATCGGCTCACCATAACAATGGTTTTTAAATTGTTATTTTCAAGGTCATAGCGCAATGGACTATGTGGTTTTGGAGCTCCAAAAACCATTCAAGGTCATAGCGCAATGGACTATGTGGTTTTGGAGCTCCAAAAACCATAACTTGTCTTGTCTGACTCGTCCGCATATTGTGCGAGCGAGACAACATGAGCTATGTAAACACAGCTTAAAAGCTTCAGCGGAACGCTTATAACGACCACTACCTACTAGTCATTAAAGGGCTAACCAGCGCCATTGATGAGAAAAATATTTTTTTACACGTATTCTGTTTGTTGAATGTCTATGTGCCTACCATAATGTACCATACCATACCATTATGGTATGGTATGGTACATTGCTCAATAAAAGCATGCTTTCGTGTCACTAATGAGCACGTGTCTCAGATGTCAGTTACCATTAGTTACGGTCAATTGGAACTTGCTTTTCAAAACGCTTTACCTTTAATTTAAAGCTTTACCAAATCGGTCGAACCGTTCTCGGGCTTAAGTGAGACTAACGAACAGAAATTCATTTGTATGCATGAGATTATGAAAAAAAAATATTCCGTCACTCGGCCACCCCTTAGATAATAATGCCTACACCCGCAAACAATGTTTCTGGTGGCCAAACGCCCCACACAGTTTATTATTGTTCGCTGACATTGCGTGTCACATGCACTGCAATTGCCTTCACTGTCCAGTGAACTGACAACATGGAATATTAAATGGCAAATTGTAGTCACGAGCGGTTCCTTTATCTAATTCTGTATACATTTTTTATAATGCTCACAATATGTGAATGAAACACATTTCATTAATGTGTTTCGGACCTCGTTGACATCATCATAATCATCAGCTGATGCAGGATGCCCCTGAGACCGTAGTACTACCACGTAGTTCCACTGGTTCACTAGTAGGTACTACTAATGAAAATACAAGAATATCGCTCTGGTTTTGTCATAGACCACAGTGTTAGAAGTTCAACTGGTAGTATACGAGTATATACATGCCATATGTTACGAACAAAATATAGAGTTATATGGTTATGTCCCGTGTACGTTATTAACTTATTTTTATGTGAAAATCGCGAAGGCTTAAATCTATATCAAGATGTTAAGGTAAAAATAGTTTTTCTCGCATCTTTGCTCTTTACTTACATAGTTAGACTGGCCACTAACAATAATAAGCTGAATTGTACATACCTACATTTTGTTTATTTGATAAATCAACAGATCTAATATGATCCGGGGTTGATACACAAATAGTATAGAACTCATAGGGCACTTACTAATTTGATTAAACTGTCATAGAGAAGTACTTCAGTTTTATTTAAGTGGCCAGTACAGAATCAACAGAAAAGAGTATCGCAATGAACGCAACACATTACAGTACATTTGTACTAGCGGTCCTCTGTTATGGTCACTTACTAGTACCATAGTAGTACTCTACTGGTAGTACTAGTGACCACACGGTGTATCATTTTACTACCAGTCGAGCTACGTGGTAGACGGTCTCTGAGGGGTATAATAAAATAAATATCCACAGGACACAGCAAGTGACTGTGGATTATGATGACAATAAATTTTTATCACAATATTTTCCCTCCCGATTAGATTGGCCAACAAATATATTTTCAATAACTCCATCAAATTAATCGTGACAAAGTCAAACAACATCAAAACAGTCGTTTACCAAATCACGAAGTGTAAAGTGCTGTTCATTCCACATTGAAAGCTCAATTCAGGTTACTACCTAGGTACGTCAAAATCCATTAGGAAATTACTTCCACCTTTTGCCCCGCTCTGTAATTATAATGAATGTTTATATAGATAATTTTTCAACGACTCCGTTTTCACAGTACAGTCGCAGTTGACAAAGTAAGTACATACCTACAAGTTTGTTAGTTACCTATAGAGAAAATTCTTAAAAAAAAAAAAAAAAATCGTACTTCTTTTGTAAATATTATGTATTTTTTCCAGTGTGCAATAAAGTATATTTTTTATCTTTTCTTATTGTTTACTCTATCGCCATACTCCACCACAAAAATATTTTTTGCGCCCAAGTGATACACTCTACTTTTAATCACCCAGTATGAGGAAATAAAAGGCGCCTCATATTTTATCGTAGTATTATTATTTAATAAAACATACAGTAACAACTAAATTAAAATTAAATAGTATCTAATAATAAAAAAACTACAAAGAACTCATTTTTCAAAACAAAACCATGAATTTCTATTTCTAACAATCCGTGAAAATTGACGAAAATGCGGGCTGTACCTAGTTCGCGCGTTTTTCATTTGATTTCTTTTTTTTAATCAACCAGCGGCGGCGCGCCTATGGTCCGTCGTGCTATCCAGTATTGAAACAATATTTGCATACGATTTCTTTGGCCCTAAACAATGTTCCAAATTAAAAAAGTGCGCGGCAAACATAATTGTGGAGCACTGAAAGAGAATTAAAAACTCATTACTGCCCGCTAAAAGTTTTAAGAAAACACCACCTTTGGTGCACTTAAAGTTGATAGTGCTATTTGCTGATGACACGTCACTTATTTTTAAAATAAGGAAACAGGAAAATAATCTTGACGAAGCAAATAATGCTCTCTCGCATGTTCTAGATTGGTTTACAGCAAATAATCTGTTGTTAAATTAAAAAAAAGACAAAATGTACGAAGTTTACCATACCTAATATATAATTAGTTGAAAATAACATTGTGATTGGAAATGAAAAACTAGAATTTGTTGAAGATACTGTATTTCTGGGCATCACAATCGATGCCAAACTACAATGGGGCCCACATATTGTAAAATTAGCACATAGACTTAGCTCTGCAGCATATGCCGTGAAAAGAATTCGAGAACTTACTGACGTTGCAACTGCTTGGCTTGTTTATTTTAGTTACTTCCATAGTATTATGTCCTATGGTATACTACTATGGGGCCAGGCAGCAGACATTGAGACTATCTTCATATTGCAGAAGAGAGCGATCCGATTTATTTAGAAGCTAGGTAGTAGGTACTGACTCACTAAGAGATTTTTTTCAAAGAAATCAACATCCTAATAGTTGCAAGCATGTTAGACATTTATGAAAATATTATGTACGTCAGGAAAAATATTAAAGACTTCGAAACACTTGGTACCTAGCCATCATAACGTTAATACTAGGAATAAACATAAATTGTCATTTCCACGATTTAGACTTGCAAAAGTTAATACTTCCTTTATGGGGCACTGTATAAGGTTCTACAACAAGATACCCCAAGATATATTAGAGTTACCTCCAACGCGATTTAAGAATTGTGTTAAGCACACTCTTTGCAAAAAAGCTTATTATAAAATCAACGACTATTTAGAAGACAAGGACGTATGGCATTAAATAGTAGTTTAATATTAAATTTAATCAGAGGATAAATGTGTCTAGTGTTCTACACATCCAAGATATTATTTTGTAAGTTTGATTTGTATTAGCTTTAAGGTGATTTGTGAAAAGATAGTCAGCGTGGAGTTTTTTTTTTTCGCTGCCTTTTTCTCCACTACAGACTTGGGGCCCCAAGGCAGCGGCTAACATTATACTTAACTGTATGTGCATTCAACAAGCAGAATGTAAATTCTTTACGTTGAAATAAATTTTTGATTTCTGATTGCTGTCCTTTTCGAATAGATGGGATGAAAAATATATATTTTTATAAATGTATGGAATCGAGTATTTTAAGGTTAATTTCAATACAGGTACCCTTTTTTTATTCTTCGCTAAGGCGCCCTCTGAGATTTGGCGACTAGAACGCCCGCTCCGAACGCTACTTTTAGCACCACAAACCACCACTAATGGCCGGCCCTGAACTGCAAACTCTGATCTCCTCTGGAAAATTTGTCTACGTTGTAATCTCGGAAAGCTCCAATAGATGGCGTTACAAGACAGTTTCTTTGTAGGACTGGCTTTCCTTGTGAGACTGGCTGATGTAACGATAAGAATCGGGGAAAGCGGAAATTAAGTAAGACTCTGAAGCTTTAATTACGTCGTTTCGGCTGTTATTAGCTGAATGTAATAAGAAGATGTGGGATGGCGCACATCGTGATTACTCAGTTATGCGTATGCTCATTGATTAATTATTCAATAGGTACGCTGACTCTATTTCGGAGTCCGAAATTATCAAATGGTCTGTGATCGGACAATTTTCTTCTTCAATGGTTATTACATTTATGGACATACACACAAACATAAACGCTTATAATCCATTTATCCATACTTGGCATTATTTTGAACTTCAAACGACTTCAAACGACACTGAATCAAAAACCTTTAGCGTCAGAAAACTCGATAGCGTTTGCAAATTTAGTAGTAGCTAGTACTAAATTTGCAAACTGTTTCGAGCCCTCTACCGCTAAAGGTTTTTGATTTAGTGTCGTTTAAAGTCTGAAAAAAATGCATAGTATAGACAAATGGATTATACATAAATTCACGCCTTTGAAAGCCTTTGTAAGGGATCAAATAAAATAAAAATAAAACATTTTATTTGATAAGGCATGGAAAATACATTAACGTAACCTGTGTACTTTCCTTTTTTCTGTACAGTAAAGTATTCTCTATCTATCTATCTAAAGTAGCAGGTAAAGTTAATTAAAAGAACGTGCATGCTCTACCGGATAAGGTGTGCAAATATTAAATTTCAATAAAATCTAAATAATACAATCACTCGTAGCCCCAGCTGCCTGAGTGATCTTAAACGATCACGAAAGTTAAGCAACATAGGCGCTTTTATTGCATGGATGGGTGACCGTCTATGACTAACGCTAGTGGCATTTTTCCGAGCGGTTCCGTGCTTCGCAAGGCACGTTAGGCAGTTGGTGCCGGCTGCCGTCGATATAATTATCACGATAGCCACTAGTCTTACAAGCCACCAATCCGGACTTGACCCCCGTGGTGGAGTATGGCCTATACCTTCCTCAGGGAAGAGACCCGTGCCCCTCGGTGGGGACATGGGTAGATGATGATGATTCATACAATAATAATAAATAACTTTCACACAACACACCCTCATATTACGTAATTTTCCACTCTATCGGGTTAGGCATTCAGACGACTCGAAAGAGTCAAAATAAAAATGTATATGACAGTTCGGAGTAGGAGTATGAGATACCTACTGGGAAAAAAAGTCCCAAAATGTAACAGCGCGACATAAGGTGGTGTAACATACCGGGAACAAAAGGGCTAAATCAGACAACTCCACACAGTAGAGTCTTATGTAATGCACCCATGATCTATTGTCCCTGTCCCAGTCCCAATCTAGGATATTCTGTGCTATGGTATACAGGTAGTACATCACAAACCACCGTAAGTTTTACCATGTTTTACAAAATGTTGTTAGAATTACCAATAAGGGCAATTTTAAAGGCATAGCGGCATTTTTGAGCATCTTCTACATGTAACATGAATAATAAACAACGCTTTGTTTCTACCTAAGTACCTACCACCATAGCTAGACATCACCATTACAATGATATACAAGTGAAATGTACCAAAACCCACTTATTGATGGTAATTGTATATCATTAGTGCCATAATAATGGGAAAACTGCGTCAAACTTAAATTGAAGTGATGTTGGTTTTCCTCAGGGAGGAGACCCGTGCCCCTCGGTGGGGGCATAATGGGTCGATGACGATGATGATGATGATGATGTTGCTTTAATACTATAAAAACTCACACAAATATTCAGGAAAACATTACAATACTGACACATTACACAATACTTTTTTCTGGTTTTTGGAGTCCAAAAAAGTGTAGAAAAATCACATAAGCCTATTAATAGAAAACTTTTTAGATTTGTTGTTCCATGGAATAAACGTTTTCTAATAACATTTTTTACGAAATAACTCAACTATTGGTCGACGCCACTACGTCTAAAGGCATTACGTGGATAGGTGTGACGTCACACTCTGGGTTTTGCTTTTTTGGCGCATTTTTGTAACAACTAGAATAAGTTTTTGACTGGATATATAAGAGTACCTAATAGTTTATATGACGACCTCAGTGGCGCAACGGTTAGCGCATTTGCCTACCATGCGAGAGGTCCCGGGTTCAAATCCCAGCTGGGGATAAATACCCAGGTCTTGGACGTTCACGTTTGTGACGTCGCTGTTTGTGGTTCCCACGATACAGGGTATCCTAGTGTGGGTCCAGAAGCAATGTATGTGTCTGTATGTAAATGCTTATGTTATGTTTATACAGCGTGTGCCAAAAATGACACATCACAGTGACACTGGAGGTAGACCTGCTCAAGAGGCATCGAACCAACCTAACATGACCTCAGTAAAAGTTGCACGGTTTTCGAGCTATGGCCAATTTAAACTAATTCTAAATTTTCACATTTTTTAACAACTTTAGTGCTACGCCAAGTTAGTAAGTTCGTGACCGAGTACAAATAAAAAAAACAAACACGAGGGCTATTTTAACTTAATGCTAGCACTAAACTAGTTAAAAAAAGTGAAAATTTAGAACAGGTTTAAATTGACCATATCTCAAAAACCGTGCAACTTTTACTGAGGTCATGTTAGGTTGGTTCGACGCCACTTGAGCAGGTCTACCTCCGGTGTCATTGTGACTTGTCATTTTTGGGACACCCCGTATATGTAGAGGTCGAAGAGGTTACATGGCCTCCTTCTTTACAACACCTACAACATTTTATTGCAAGTTCTCTATTGAGCAGTGTTCGCGCATCGGTAGAACGCTGGCCTCACATTAATAAGGTCCTCGATCGATACCAGCATGTACCGTACCAATGACTTTCTTTAATAATTTATGTATATTATAAAGCATTTGTATCAAAGTATTGCGAGGAGTACCTCGATCACCGTGAATTCTATCATCGTGAGAAAACCTGAGTGACCAAGGTATCAGTGTCAATATCATCATCAACCCATTATGTCCCCACCGAGGTGCACGGGTCTCTTGCCTGAGGAAGGTATAGGTCAGGGGTCACCAAATGGCGGACCGCGGTCCGGATCCGGACCGCCAACTTATTTTGTGCGGACCCAGAAGAATCTGGGAATGTCAGTATAAAAATGTGTGATATTTCAATTTAGCCCGCGCTTTGTCTTGTCTCTGCCGCCCGATACCCACGCGCCAACGGACGACGCGTGCGAGATGAGTGAATGAGTGGTAGGCCGGAACTGGTAGCTGCTCTACAGATGGAAATGATCGACTTCCAAGAAAATACTGTTTTAAAACACAAAAATTCGGAAGTTGATTGCGAAGAATTTGGGATAAAATTTGTGTGTTAATAAATACCTACCCAGAACTAAAAAAATTGGCTTTGAAACTTTGTACAATGTTTGGATCAACATACATTTGTGAAGCAGCGTTTTCCAAGATGAACTTCATTAAAAAAAATTACGATCTCGTCTTACCGATGACCATCTCCAAGATTTAATGGCAATGGCTTCCACCAACTTAACACCAGACTTCAGACAGATTGTTCAGAGTAAAAAATGACATTTTTCGCATTAATATTATTTTTACTAAGTTAAAACAATATTATTAATTAATCAATATTATATAAAATTAAATAAAGTCTTTATTTTAAATTTTTGATGTGTTTTCGACAAAAAATTCGTTGTATCATTAATAATAAACAAGCGGCTGTTTAGCGGCTGCCCGCGGTTTCACCCGTGTAGTTCCCGTTCCCGTGGGAATATCGGGATGAAAAGTAGTTTATGCCAAATTTCATTCAAATTGGTTCAGTATTTTTTGTGTGAAAGAGTAACAAACAAACGAACAGACGTACTTTCCCATTTAGGATATTTAGTAGGTTTAGAAGTAGGTAGGATTGAAAATTGACATTTTAGTTCTTGGTTGCTATTGTTATTATCATAAACCAAACGCACCGCGATAGAATTATATTTGCTACAAACGGCGGACCCACGATGAAACTAATTGGTGACCCATGGTATAGGCCATACTCCACCACGGGGGCCAAGTCCGCATTGGTGGAGGCTTGTAAGACTAGTGGCTGGTCTCACTGTCAGAAGTTTTCAAGCTGCCCCTAAAGGCCTCTGACTTGGCTTAACGACTGCCATTTATCGACGGCAGCCGGCACCAACTGCTTAACGTGCCTTGCGAAGCACGGAATCGCTCGGAAAAAATGCCACTAGCGTTAGTCATAGACGGTGACTCATCCATGGACTGAACGCGCCGTATGTTGCTTAACCTTAGTGATCGTTCAAGATCACTCAGGCAGCCCAGGCTACGAGCGAGTGTCAATATATCAGCACTTAAAATCGATGGGCATGTCTGCTTACACTTAGGCAAAATTAGTACCTGCACTCTTGATTTTTGAACTAAAACTTTCGTAAGCACTTTTATGCTTCATCATCATCATCACTCAGCCACAAGAAGTCCACTGCTGGACATAGGCCTCCTCCATGGATTTCCAAAAAGACCGGTTGGAAGCGGCTTGCATCCAGCGTCTCCCTGCCACTTGGATGAGATCGTCTGTCCGTCTTATGGCTGGTCGTCCTACGCTGCGCTTGCCGATGTGTTGTCGCACGGTAGGTTAGGTAGGGGTGCGATCCGTAGTAAAAGAGGGGTATCCAGGGGCACGATAGAAGTTCGATTTATTTATAATATGGTAAAATAAAGGCACCTGGGAACAATACAAATGAGGGTATCTTAACTAAGGTCTAAAAATAGCAATAAAAATACAGTAGGTGTATAAAAGAAGGCAGGAACACTTACATCATAATGTGCCTTTCGAATATTTGTGAAATGATTGTCAGATTTATAATAATGATTTAGGTATCTAAGGAGATTAGAGCAATCCGGTAACGTACTAACAGACGTGTAGTAACGATAATAAAATGTAGAATGATGACGTTTACGTCCACTTAGTTTGGAGGCTGAGGAATATCTGTGCCAAATAAGTCCGAACACTGCGGCGAATGTCAAATACTAATTAAATTTGGAATAGTAGGTGGCCGAAAATAATAAAAAGGCAACGAGGCAAATGCACCTCGTTACAGTGTGGTCTCCATTCAAGAACCTTTCGGCCCCATCGGCCGTCAGTTCTGCGTGCTATGTGCCTGCCCACTGCCACTTCAACTTGCTCATCCGGTGGGCTATGTCGACGACTTTCGTTTGTCTACGGACCTCATAATTTCTTATTCGGTCTCGTAGAGAAATTCCGAGCATAGCCCTTTCCATAGCTCGTTGCTTGACCTTGAGCTTTCTTATGAGGCTTTAATGCTTACGTAAATTTTAGTTAATGAGTCGCTGACTAAAAAGGGAAATATCGTAAGTGTCAGGACTGATTTGAATCATTCAAGTCACTGAGAGGTTTCCGAATTAAGAAGTTTGCTAGGTAACCAAGCAGTGAAAACGCTCGTGACCCCGGCCGCCTGAGTGATCTTAAACGATCACGAACGTTAAACAACATAGAGCGCGTTCAGTGCATGGATGGGTGACCGTTCTATGACAAATGGTAGTGGCATTTTTCCGAACGGTTCCGTGCTTCGCAAAGCACGTTAAGCAGTTGGTGCCGGCTGCCGTCGTTAGATGGCAGTCTTTAAGCCAAGTCAGTACGCGTGGCCTTAGGGCGGCTTTAAATACTTCTGACAGTAGTCTGGCAAGCCTCCACCAATACAGACTCGGCCCCCGTAGTGGAGTATGGCCTATACCTTCCTCAGGGAAGAGACCCATTCCCCTCGGTGTGGACATAATGGGTTGATGATGAAGCAAGGGTTACTTGGCGAAATTCTGAGAAATCTGACGAGACAGCACCACAATTAAGTAACTGTCTCGTCAAATTTCTCAGAAACGAGCGTGACAGAACGATACTTATAGTCTGTAAAGCATAGCTTGAGCTCCGCGACAGCCGTCATGGACTTGCGTCCATGAAGTTTTGATTTTTTTCACAGAATATTTGTACTGTGAAAACTCCGTACTTACTGCACACTATTCGATCTCTTGTCTAAGCAATATCGTAACCTAGCCCTGTCAGTGTGACAGCTGTCGCGGAGCTCAAGCTATATTTTACAGACTGTAAGTATACCGCTGGGAGTATACGATCCTGACAGGTCATGTTAGAACGGACGACGTAACCTTGAAGTGGCGTTAAATTTTCGATTAAAATATTTTTATGTCCTATTTATCCGACTAGCAAATAATTTTCACTAAAACTATATCATTGTGTAAACTTACAATCAATGTTATATTTTGCACAGAGATTTAAATGTGAAATAAGAAGAAATCAATATTTAATGTTCGTGTATAAAATCCTTACTACGCTGTCACAAGGTTATGTCAACCGTATTTTTTTGTAGTGACGTACCAAAAATAACGAAAATAATAACGGTCCCTTTAACGATACGAAGTTGATGAACAGGCTTTAGAAAAAGATCATCGCGTTCTCATAATCTCTCCTTACCACTGCCGTACAAAGAGATTGAGCTGATCTGGGCTCAAAAAAAAGTTCGAAAGGCTCGCCACAACACTTCACCGCCATTCGGCCCAAAAAAGATAATGACCCTTCTAAAATGCCTGCGAAAATGGCACAAGAGATGACTGAGTGAAAGTCGTCTAAAAAACAAAGCTACTTAATCGTGAGTCAGTAGCAAAAGCTAGTTAAGAATAACGTAAGGAATGATAACGTTGATTTCTTCCCATCACTAGTCATATGAAACAGACAGGTGTCAGGATCGTATACTCCCAGCGGCCGAACAATAGTGAAATTCTCAATCCAGAAGCAGGCTACTGGTCTAAATTCAGCAGTTTATCAATGAAGGCGATTTGGGTCAAATGAAAAATGTCTATACTTGAGCCATTACAAACGTGCGAACCGAGTCATAAACATTTGTATCAGACCTCTCTCTCACACATATAGGAGGAATATCAGGCATATCGGAACTCTCGCTCGCACTTTTATGACTCGGTTCGCACGTTTGTAATGGCTCAAGTATAGTACCGTCCATGCATATTGACAGTTCAAGTTTGAGTAAGTAAGTCTATAGAATTATTCACGAGTGCCTACCGAACCGTAAAGGCGTTCAGTGAGATTGGATTAATTCGCCTGAAACGCTATTTTAGCTGAGCCACGGATAATTTTGCTGAAGTTCCTAAGTAATTCAATAAAAATTAATACTGTACTTAAAGAGGGAAAAGGGGGTACGAATTATCTGTATCTAATCTTTTACAGAGACGAATACCGAGAGTTTGATTTAATTGTGTTCATAGCGTCTACCTGATATTTTAATAATGAGAAATTCTGATTTAGTGACTAGAATATCTAGAATTGAGAAAGGTATGTTGCGTTGGCTTGGACATGTGGAGAGGATGAAGGAAGAAAGACTGACGAAGCAAATGTATCGAGTGAACGTGAGTGGAAGGGCTGGTAAGGGACGTCCCAGGCGGACATACTTCGACCAAATAGGGGTTGTATTAGCAAAGGGCAAGATAAAAGTACACGAAACCGATGAAGTGCATGCAACGAACGACTAATGAATGTGGATGAAGCGAAAGTGATTTGTCAGGATCGTGGCAAGTGGCAGTCCCTGGTCTCTGACTACCTCTTTGGGATACAGGCGTGAGCTTATGTATGTATGTATGTGAATTTCTTAACCGCGACCGCGTTGCTGCGTTTTATACAGTACTGCGGTTGCGGTCGCAGTGGCAGTAGCAGTCTGTACAAAATACCACATAGTGCCGATTACATAGATAGATAGAGATACATACATAAATAGATCATTTATTTGCATTTACACACGCACACAATAAAAACAATACTAGGCAGACTATAGGAAAAGCAAACAACACATACAAAACGCAATGAAACAATATAACAAAACAAAAACATTGAAAAATGTGACATACAGCGATTACGGACAAAGAAGAGCTGTAAGCCACATTTAACAAAGTAATGTAAGCGGATAAGATGTAGTTACATACAGACGTAAGCTCAAGCATGTATCCCAGAGGGGTATGCAGAGAACAGGGACCTCCACCTCCCACTATCTTGACAAATCACTTTCGTTTCATCGACATTCATAAGACGTTTCATGCACGCCGGTTCCGGGTACTTTTTATCTGGCCCTTTCCTAATACATCCCCTGTTGATCGAAGTAGGTCCGCCTGGGGCGTCCCTTACCGGCTCTCCCACTCATATTTGCTATATATTTCAGCCATATATTTGTTACATCAGTCTGTCTTCCTTCATCGTCTCCACATGTCCAAACCAATGCAACATTCCTGCGTCAATTCTAGTCACTAAATCCTCTTTCAGTCCACAACGTTCTCTAATCAAGCTATTGCCACAGAATACATAATAGTACAGGTACAGAAGATTCACTCCGCAATATCAATTAAAGAAAAAGGGACTCTAGCACCGATACAATTAGGTGCAATTCAGATCGCACGGCGTTAAAAAGCTACGTTATATTCACCCACATGTTGCCTCTCTTTCTACCGCGTAACTCTTACCTCTTCTGGCGCCTGAATTCCTACATATTTGCCACTCCGGAGTGGTCGCCGCATGTACTTACGCGTTCGATACCGACATGCGTAGTGTTTCACTAGGCCTGCTATTGCGTATAATGTCATAAATTTAATCCATTACTATAATTTACGCGTAAATCCTTAACTACCTGATTACACGTAAACGTGGTGCTCCAAAAAAACAGCCAAATCAAGGGAACCAACATCTAAACACTGGACACTATTCCTGGAGCAGTAATTACAAGTTGCCCGTCGCCCCTAATTGTCTGTTTCCTGAGAATAGCCCGAAATGGTCCGTCCCTTGGGCCCTTTAGCTGTGGCCTTGCTCTGTGGGATCAGTTCACTCTACTATGTAATGGCCGGCTTAGATTATCTTAGTGCTTATGAGAGTGCTTTAGAAGAGAAAGAAAGAAAAACATATTTATTTGCCGACACTACTCAAAAACACAAAATCACGCAACATAATACAACATTCAACAGAAAACACAAACGGGTGACGGTAGAATACAAGTAACACAAAGACAAATTTGCAAAAAATATCGAACAAAATTTCGGGAAAATTTAAGTATTAAGTCCCCAAAATGGGCCTGACTCAGTACAATGTTGCCACCGAGAGATGAGCAGCAACGCTGATTTTCAGTCGGGTCCATACTGCGGTTAGTAATGTACGTGTATCATTTGATTTATTAAATTGCGCCTATTGTGAACAAGTGACTTGTTCAACAAGTCCTTGAGTGGAGACCGCGACTCGGCAAACGTAGTGTAGGACGCCCTCCAACCAGCCAGATGACGATCTGCGAAAAACTGCAGGCAGATGCTGGATGCGGCAATCTGAAGAATATGCTATGGCGCTCATTAGGGGAGGGCTATGTCCAGCAGTGGACTAATATATGATGATGATGATGATTGTGAACAAAAAGAAAATACCATATTATGTTTCCAGTGACACCTGAGCGCGTCAGTATCGTCGTTACCTATCTGTGTGTAAACTGAAAATTTTGTGGGAACTTAATGAGAGTGCACAAGTGACCCATGACGCGTGCATATGGTTTGCATTAGCTTGAGCTCAAACTGACTTATTTGTTCCATTAAAACGGTTCTATTTTGCGTAGAATATCGCGTAGGTATTTCGCGACGTTGATTGTTCATCGCGGCGACGAAATGACACTCTACTGGAAGAAATATTCACTCGCATCTATACTAAATCACTTGCCTCTCTAGTTGTACTAAAGCACTCTCTTAAACACTAGGACAATGTAAACCAGCCATATTGTGTGGGATAATGAAGGAACCGTATTTTGTGCTTATTTCAGAGCTTGAATTCACGTGGACAGGAGAGCCATGTGTGGGAAAGATTTACTACACTCTGTCTGAGAGAAGGCTGACCGGCCCTGTATACATTTACAATAAGATATACAGGGTATTCAGTGTATTCAAGAACTTTTTCTCCCCATCGGCCCCATCGGCCTTTTCGGTTCTGCGTTCTATGTGCCCCGCCCACTGCCAGTTCAACTTACTCATCCGACAGTAGGACAACCAGCCGCAAGGTGGACAGACGATCTCATCCAAATGGCAGGAAGACGCTGGATGCAAGCCGCTTCCAACCGGTCTTTTTGGAAATCCATGGAGGAGGCCTATGTCCAGCAGTGGACTTCTTGTGGGTGAATGATGATAATGATGCTGATTTATACAACGCGTAACATAATCCCCTGATACATCAGAAAATAGGAGGATCTACTAGTCAGTACAAATAAGTCGAATATTCCATCTATTGACGGTTTTCTTCAGAAATTCACCTATAATCGGAATTCGGAACTACCTATTAATAAAATTATTTATTACACTATAAATACAAATTACGACCTCTGTGCCGCAGCGGTTAGCGCATCTGCCTACCATGCGAGAGTGCTCGGGTTCGATTCCCGGCTGGGGACAAAAAACTCAGGTCTTGGATGTTAACAGAATCAGAATCAGAATCAAGAATTTATTTCAACGTAAAGAATTTACATTCTGCTTGTTGAATGTCAATGTACATACAGTTATGTATAACGTTAGCCGCTGCCTTGGGGCCGTCTGTAGTGGAGAAAAAGGCAGCGAAAAAAAAACTCCACTCTGACCATCTTTTCTCAAATCACCTTAAAGCTAATACAAATAAAACATACAAAATAATATCTTGGATGTGTTGAACACTAGACACATTTATCCTCTGATTTAATTTAATATTAAACTACTATTTAATGCCATACGTCCTTGTCTTCTAAATAATCGTTGATTTTATAATAAGCTTTTTTGCAAAGAGTGTGCTTAACACAATTCTTAAATCGCGTTGGGGGTAACTCTAATATATCTTGGGGTATCTTGTTGTAGAACCTTATACAGTGCCCCATAAAGGAAGTATTAACTTTTGCAAGTCTAAATCGTGGAAATGACAATTTATGTTTATTCCTAGTATTAACGTTATGATGGCTACCAAGAGTTTCGAAGTCCTTAATATTTTTCCGAACGTACATAATATTTTCATAAATGTATTGGCTTGCAACTGTTAAGATGTTAGTTTCTTTGAAAAAATCACTTAGCGAGTCCCTACTACCTAGCTTGTAAATAAATCGGATCGCTCTCTTCTGCAAGATGAAGATAGTCTCAATGTCTGCTGCCCGGCCCCATAGTATTATACCATAGGACATAATACTATGGAAGTAACTAAAATAAACAAGCCTAGCAGTTGCAACGTCAGTAAGTTCTCGGATTCTTTTCACGGCATATGCTGCGGAGCTTAGTCTATGTGCCAATTTTATAATATGTGGACCCCATTGTAGTTTGGCATCGATTGTGATGCCCAAAAATACAGTATCTTCAACAAATTCTAGCTTATTATTTTCAATTACAATGTTCTTTTCAACTAATTTTACGTTAGGTAGGGCAAATTTCACACATTTTGTCTTTTTTGAATTTAACAATAGATTATTTACTGTAAACCAATCTAGAACGTGCGAGAGAGCATTATTTGCTTCGGCAAGATTACTTTCCTGTCTCTTTATTTTAAAAACAAGTGACGTGACATCAGCATATAGCACTATCTCACACATTTTTTGTACCAAAAACGGTAAATCATTTACATAGACTAGGAAAAGGAACGGCCCTAAGATAGATCCCTGCGGGACTCCCATTTTTACAAGTGAGCCTGACGATTTAATACGATTTATTTCTGCTTTTTGAACCCTTCCTTCTAAATATGATTTTAAAAGATCTAGACTTAATTTTTTTATTCCATAGTGTTTTAACTTTGAGAGTAATGTTTTGTGGTCTACACAATCGAATGCCTTTGACAGATCACAAAATACTCCTATCGCATCATTATGATCCTCCCACGCAGTGAAAATATGTTTAACTAACATGACTCCAGCGTCTGTTGTATTCCGCCCTTTAATGAAACCGAACTGCTGACTATGGAGGAGTTCGTAATTATTGAAATGAGTAAGTAATTGATCTAAGATAATTCTTTCAAATATTTTACTTAATACTGGTAGGACTGAAACGGGTCTAAAATTTGTTGGATCTTGTTTATCACCGCTTTTAAATAAGGGTACTAACCTACTATATTTCATGAGGTCTGGAAATACTCCTTCATCTACGCATTTATTGAAAATCTGTGCTAACGGCAAAGCTAGGATATTTATCACTGAACTAACTATTGTTACTGACATACCCCATAAGTCCTCGGTTTTTTTAAGATTTAATAATTTAAAATTCTTAACAATGTCATGGGGCTCTATGTAATTAAACGTAAAATCGTGTTCGCATGCGGGGACATTGTCCCTTAATAATGTCGCCGCACGATCAGGTGACGAGTCTAACGGAGCTGTAGTTATGATTGGGACATTAGTGAAGAACTGTTCGAAAGCTGCAGCGATACCTTCATTTGATGTTATTATTTTGTCATCAATCTTAAGTGAAATATCTCGGTCTCCTAACTTTGCTTTACCCGTTTCTCTATTTATTATGGTCCAAATTGTTTTTACTTTATTCGGTGATTTTAGGATTTTACCTTTTATATGATCGCATTTAGCTTTATGGCAGACGGCCTTAAATAATTTTGAATATTTTTTTACGTACTGTATGAAGTTGGCGTCATATGTATGAGTCTTTTTGTCATTGTTTGTGATGTCGCTGTTTGTACAATAAAGATTTCTAATCTAATAACAATACATTCAATGTCATTTTTAATTGGAATAGGAAATAAAATGCTTTTATTTGTTTTAGTTTTGACGACCTCTGTGACGTAGTGGTTAGCGCATCTGCTTACCATGCGAGAGGTCCCGGGTTCGATCCCCGGGTAGGGAGAAAAAAAAAACTCTAGGTGTTGGATGTTTACATGTTTGTGGCGTCGCTGTTTCTGGTTCCCACGACACAGGGTATCCTAGTGTGGGGCCAGAAGCAATGTATGTGCCTGTATGTAAATGTTATGTTATGTTATGTTAGTTTCGAAATACCGTACCTATAATATAACATGCTTCGACCAAATAGGGGATGTATTAGCAAAGGGCAAGATAAAAAGTACCCGAAACCCGTGCGTGCATGCAACGACTAATGAATGTCGATGAAGCGAAAGTGGTTTGTCAGGATCGTGGCAGGTGGCAGTCCCTGGTCTCTGCCTACCCCTCTGGGATACAGGCGTGAGCTTATGTATGTATGTATGTATAATATAAATCTTAAAAAAAAAAGCTTAAGTACAGGTCAGTTATCTAAAGCTGGCACGTTCACAGTACTCACACTTATGCAATTTCACTATACAGTATGACTTATTTATTATTTATGAAAAATAAATGATTTTGATTCAAAATGCGACTCTAGTTTAAGTGTAGACTAGAGTTAGGTTTTAGTAAGATGGGTGCGTTGTAGATAAATAAATACAAATATACATATGTGTTACTTGTTATAATATATTTTTATCAAATTCGAGCGCAAAGTATTAAAAATAAGGTGGAATCAATGGTCACAAAATAGTTATAATTTTCAATAAATTTTCACATGAACAAAAATAATTTCACCTAAGAAAATCTTTACCAAAACAGAAAACAATTATCCCAGAAATCCTCAACAATTTAATTATAATTTAATTATGTAACAAAGGGTTACTGGATGAATGAGCCGTTTTCAGATGAACTAAAAAAATCTAATGGCTGTCAAAGGAATGCAATTTTGGACCTCAGCCCAATAGCCATGTGTGGTACATCATAAAATAGGTCTCAGCGAGCTGAAAAGTTACTATGAAGTCAACAGCCAAATGTTTGTCCTTTCGGAGTCATACCTATTCGATGGTAAATCACACATGGCTATTGGGCTGAAGTCAAAAATTGCATTCCTTTGACAGCCATTCGTTTTTTTTTTTAGTTCTTCTGAAAACGGCTCATTTGGAACTACATACTTTTCTTAGCTGTCAGAAAAATCCCTCATTGAAACACACATACGGTTGAATACCAAAAGGATCACGCTGTATTTATAAACAGTAGCAAAAGTAAAACTATAACTGTCCCCTTCACACTCATAAGCTAGACCGCGCGCAAGAGAGACGGGCAGACTTTTCATGATACGCATGCAGTAAACGTCACGCCGCGCGCTTATTCACAGACACTACACAAGCGCAACGTGTAAATGTGTTGAACGTGCCAGTTTTACTTAACTGACCTGTACCTACTTAGGTATCTACTTAATTGTTTTACACTTTTTTATTTATCTCAATTATGTTTTATATGAATACATTTTATTCTTATTTAAAAATAAAAATAAAGAAAATAATCTTGGTATCATATTGTATAAATCAGTCCCTGTACCTTACAGGATAAGAAAAATATGTCTTGTGCAGCCCGCATCTAACGACTACCTGCCACCGTAACCAGGTGTTAGACCATCTAGCCCCCCTGGTTGTATTACATCTTTGTGTCTTCGATCTCATCCAAGTGGCGGGAAGACGCTGGATGCAAGCCGCTTCCGACCGGTCTTTTTGGAAATCCATGGAGGAGGCCTATGTCCAGCAATGGACTTCTTGTGGCTGAATGATGATCTCACCGGCATCCAACGACTACCTGCCATCGTAACCAGCCGCCGTAACCGCCACCACCTGGTGGCGGCCACCATAAGCCCTATATTACGTAACTTTCCACTCTATTGGCTTAACGATTTAGACAACTCAAAAGAGTCAAACTAAGAATGTAGTATGACAGTTCGCAGTAGGAGTACCTATAAGACACCTACAGGGAAAAAAGTCCCAGAGTGTAACAGTGCGCCATAAGGTGGTGTGACATACCGGTAACAAATGCCTAAATCAGACAACTCCATACAGTGGAGTCTTACGTAATTGCATCCCTCTGGTTGTATTCCCCTTTTAACCGTGGTCCCACCATTATGCCCCACTATATAGTAGGTCCACAGGTAATTTTTTTTCTCTGTAGACCCACTGCACTAGAGTGGGTCTACGAGTATAATTGAAACAAAACCGTCTTTTATTTTATCCGTGGTCCCACCACCGCTGTCATGATTAACACGTTCATGCGAACAACGTTGTTATACGTCATATATTGATAGATTCGTTGTGGCACAACGCATGATGACGCCCGACAAAGATCGTTATTTTAATACACAACGTTATAGTACGGTTCTTTGCCATATTCGTAACAAAGAGTTCTGTTGCTGTGCTATGACACATCAAATTATTAAAACTTTAGTGCGACACTGCATCGACTTTTTGTTAAATTTTAGAACTACCCAACCTGAGACAATGTACCTACTTTGTTTGCGCACAACGTCATTGTACGTCATCCACCGGTAAGCTGTCCTTCAATTCAGTTGACCTGTGCCCAGCGCAGAAGAAGTACGTGCGCTGTTCATATTGTCACAAATTTGTATCTTATAAATAAATGAATTCGTGAGTATTTTGAATAATATACGTTTACATTTTGATGCTTATTGCTGTAAAATTATTTGGAAATAATCTTTTTGTGTTTTACGTTTTTTGTAGATGGACAAAAGATTCCATCTGCCAACATTTCTACTCCTGAAAATGAATCCTCATCAGATACCACATCAGAGGGTTCTCATAGTACCACTGAGGTTTCAGGCTGTTCAAGTTCAAGTTCCGGAAGCAATTTTGACTCCCACAAAAGAAAATGCAGTACAAGCAACCAGCCTATGAGAAAAAAATTAAAGCAAGGTCTGAAACAATGAGATTCAGACTCTGAAATGTTGGGAAGAATGTGGGAGACGGTGTTTTGGAGGACACCTATTGGCTTGACAATCTTCAAGATATAGGAGAGCAATTGCTGACACTCTTGCAAAACTCCAGAAGTGTAAAAAATTATGAGATACCGCAAGTCCAAGCACTAGATCCAAAAGAGAACATGCAGTAATATCTTTTACCGCAGCACCAAAAAGCCGAAAAGTCAACACTGAAAAGTCGCCCTCTCGATCCTTACTCCTAACGCTTCCATGTCCACCATTTGAAATTACGCCGAATGTGCAATCATCTATGCCATACTTGGCCTCTAAACCACATGCGCAGACGTCTTCGTCATTCGTGTACGCAACATCACACGCAAAGCTGCTTTCGCCATGCTTGGCGCATGCCCAGCCACCTAAACAATCACTGGTTGCTGAGCATTTGCCTCCACAATATTTTGACCCTCGACCCAGCACTGAACACATGGCTGCCTTTACCATCCTTGGACCCAAAGCCGCATGTACAGCCACCTCAGCACAACAGCTATATGTATTTGGTTGTTTTTTCTGGTGTGTACAATAAAGAGTTCTAATCTAATCTATCTTTGTCATCTTCGAATCTGCCATTGCATGTACAGGCACCGCCACCACAACACCTAGACTCTGTTGCACCCTCTAATCAAAATCTTGACAGTGATAATAGCAATGTAGAAGGCAATCAAAGACGTTCAAGAAATCTTAGTCCTGAGGCAGCTTATGAATGGGAAAACACAATTTCAGATATTCCTGACTTTGACTGTGATGAAGCAAAGAACAGACTGGTACCAATGTACCAGCAATCAGCAGCGATGGCAATCCATCTACTAGCAACAATGAAAATTATACTGGCAGTGTCCACTGGCCTGAAAAAAATCCATGGATCGACGGAAAACGTAAATTACATGAAATGTAACGTCAGAATATGTACCAAAAAGAAGGTTAGAAGGGAGACAGGCCTTTGGTGCAAGGGATGTCCAGAGAAAATAGCACTTTGCGCAATTTGCTTTGAAGACTGGCGTAATCAAGACTGGTTTATGGCTTTACTAAATGATTGCTTACATAGCTATTAGATGCCTATTTACGTGTTGTTACTATAGTTTTGATATTTTTAGTTTCTGTGAGTTATTTGTCCTAAGTAAAGTCTGGGTCTATCTTCGTCTTCTTAGGTCCTTTGACTCCTAGGGGAGCATAGGGTCTTAACCACGATTTCACTTCTGACGGTCGTTCGTGGCAGCTTCCAATTCAGGCCAGCTAGTGCCGATCGACTTGACCTCTTGGGCTATAGAACTCCTCTACTTGATCTGATCTGTTGATAAGTCTGGGACTATAAATTCCCAAAATGATTTTCTTGATAAAATAATAGGTCCTACTCTATTATTTTCTGGTTATATGGCTAGGTACAAGCAACAATGAGTCTTGATAAGTATTTATCAAGACTCATTATTGTTTGTTTTGATTAATCTAAATAACTGCTTTGCTAGATTACGAGTATGTAACATAGGTATTTTGTTTTTTTTTTAATTTTTTTCATTCCTTTGAGTCATTTGTAGTTCTAAGTATAGTATTGGATCTATAAGTTCCCAGGATATTTTTCTTCATAAGATTTATGATATTGATAAGATGCCCGTTTAACTAATTAATTCATTGTTTTAATCTATCCCACTAGGCCTCTAACCTAAATCCTTGCTCTCACACCCTACAAAACGTTCATAAAATCTTAACGTCATACGACGTTCTTAATTATCAAACAACATTCGTTTTTGTCACTGGCGCCTATACACGTCAACGCTATTAAGCGTTGTTAGCGGTTGCGTATATTATTGTCTACTCTGTACAGCACAAGCGTCTATATATGTTGACGCTGTAATACGTTGTTGGCGGGTGTGTATATTATTGTGTATGCTGTACAGCACAGACGTCTTTACACGTCGACGTTATAATACGTTGTTAGCGGTTGCATAGATTTTTATCTACTCTACTAAGCACATGCGTCCTTAAACGTCGACGGAGTAGGACGTCAGTGCAATATACCATAGCTTTTATGTTGCTACCTATTTGCACAACGTCACTAGACGACCATTCCCATTGTATGAAAAATCAAAGTGCTTCACCGCATAGTACTTCGACCTTGTCATGTTAGCGTGAACGTGTTAAGAATTTTTAAAAATAATACACTTGTTAAATCGAGGTCAAGGCTCGCAATTGAAAACGACGATCATGTATTAGGTATGTATCTTTGTTAAGCGGTAGTATTACTTACCTCGCTTAGGGCGGTGCCGTGGAGAATGCGCTGGTGTGCTGGTGCCGGAGCTCTCGTGGCTGCTGTCGCCGGGCGCCAGCGTCAGCACGGCGCCGGCGGGGCAGCGCTCCCGGCTCCGGCTGCGCTGCCACCGGCTCTGCCCGAGACAAAGGGATAGAAGGCAGAAGAGGACTGAGAAATAAATACTTAAGGCTGCTGTACACGGGTAGAGTAAACGGTAGAGTAGAGCGGTAAAGTGGTAGAGTACTAACTATCCTACTAATCCTATATACCAATGCTGTCTACAGCCTTTAGAGCCATCGCAAACAGGGCGACTTGTCGCCGCGTCAGACGCGACGTTGTCATTTGCTTCTGGCGTCTTGTCGTCGCGACTCCGCGGCTCTGACGCCAAATGTGCGGAGACTCGAACATAATATCGCACCCTTGCAAGAACAACGTGTTCTTTCGGAACCCTTACGTTACATGAGAGCATTTTTTTAAGGTTTTCAAAGTAATGGCCGAAAGAGATAGCGCTATAACGTGATGCAGTATCTTTTTTGCTCATTATTAGTAAATAAAATCACGTGAAAAAAAAATTCTATGAATAAAAAATGGTTTTCTTCTAAATATCACGTTGTTCTTGCAAGGGTGCAATATATGAAAATTGACGGCCGTAGCCTGTCGTCGCGTCTAGTCGCCGAACTGTCGCTGTCGCGTGTCGCCTAGTGTGCGCATAGGCTTAAACATAAACATTTACATGCAGGCACATACATTGCGGCTAGATGAAGACAGGGCGCTATGGCGTTCATTAGGGGAGTGCTATGTCAAGCAGTGGATTAATATAGAGTGATGATAATGATGATGGCATACATTGCTTCTGGTCCCACACTAGGATACCCTTTGTCGTGGGGACCAGAAACAGCGACATCATAAACATCCAAGACCTGGGTTTTTTTGTCCTCAGCCGAGGTTCTTACCCGGGACCTCTCGCAAGGTAGGCAGATGCGCTAACCACTGCGCCACAGAGGTCATCAATAATAACAATATTTCAACGCAATGCAAACATTATTTGCCTGTTGCTCTATTGAAAAAGTTTAAGAGAACAATAACAACTTTGGTCGCAGGTCTGCAGGGGTTATTTGAGGTAAAATGCAAGCTTTAGATAATATAATAATGTTCATTTGTTAACTTCTGAATATAAAGTGAACAGGGTAACAATGTAACAAGGAATTTTAAATAAAACATATTGCTAAGTAAACAATACGAAAAATATGTGTCTCACAAAAAATGGTTTGTTTACTGTTTGCGTCCACATTAGCATTAGAGACGAGCAACCGATGCCAAGTCCCATTTCTGCTGACCATGATTAAGCACTGCAAGTCAGAGCGAACCTGGGCCTAGATTCTGCTAATGGATTGTAGTACAACGACAATTGCATGATCATGGCGGTTTAGTTTCATTGCCGCTTCAAATCTACGCGCACTCGTATTTGTAATTCTAGGCGTCAAAATTAAAAAACATTTCACGTGACCAGACCGTGTAACTGTAATTGAACTATAATGCACTAGTAGAATCTAGGGCCTGGTCGGTCTCTTCCGATAAAAAGTCAAGTAAGTGCATCCAGAATGGAGTGGATAATGGCTGGTGCTTAAAAAAGAATTTAATTCAAAATCTTTGGGACTGAAATTTGAATTTTATTTTATTTATCTACTGGGTTGTGTAAGACATTTAAGGTTTTAATTAAAACAACATTGTAGTTGTTCGAAAGACACCGACTTTGCCTGCCTAGATAATTACTCTCCAAGTGGCAAAATTCCAAATGTACTGGCTCGGAGTTGTTTGACCAAAGTGGTTCTATTTCTAGGTCACAGCGAATGTAAATCAGTGCACTTCTGTATTATATTTACACTTGAAGTTAACTAGGTATGGTAAGGTACATAATATGTAACCCAATATGTGGCCTAAAATATTAACCAACCGGAGTAATCTTTGGTTTCTTGTAAGCTAACATTATGTCAAACTTCTGTGAGCAGCTCTCATTGTCTCATTTTATCCAACTGACGTTGATCAGTCTGTTGATCTATGTAGTAGTGCTAATACTAGATCAACAGATTGTTAGGAAATTAGTTTTAGTAGATCACCACGAATAAATCCACCATCGATTGTGGTGTAAGTTGTATTTGTTCTAGGGTAAGACAATAGACCAGTCGATGTTATCATCATCATCATCATAAACCCATTATGTCCCCAGCGAGGGGCACGGGTGTCTTCCCTGTGGAAGGCATAGGCCATACGGGCGCCAAGTCCGAATTGGAGTCGATATAATAACGATGGCCTATTGTTATCGACCAAAATGAAGTAAGAATAAATTACGGACATGTTGTTTTCGTCAGTACTGGATCCGCAACTTTACAATACTAATTGACGGTCCATGTCCGACTATCACAAAGGTCTCCCCGAACAAAGAGCAGACATTTCCCGTCAAGACGAAGTTATTTTCCTTGTAAAATTGTATTAAAACGGCCCCCAGGCGTGAAGGCTCCAAGTCGGCGGAAAAAGCCAAGAGTAAGGCGAACTATTTTGCAAGGGTTCAAAGAGCCAAGCTAAAACTGAGCTGCTTTAAAAAGATCCCGGGGAAAAGAAAAAACGAGCACTTTTTAGATTAGATTAGATTAGAACTCTTTATTGTACACACCAGAAAAACAAACAAATACATTATAAGACTTATATAACTAAGTTTTGCCGTATACAATTGGCGGTCTTATGGCTAAAAGCGATCTCTTCCAGACAACCTTGGGATGGATAGAAAAGATGTAGAGAGAAGGTATAGGTAAGTGTACAAAAAGTATAATGAGGGGATATGCACATAAACAAACTGACTTACAGATTTTATTCGGTCCATTAGATTAGGTATTTAATAATTACATTAAATTATGTATAATATTCAATTATGTATAATACTTAAACTTACCATAAAATACACATATAATTTTTATATTAATACATACGTTAGATATATATATATATATATATATATATATATATATATATATATATATATATATATATGAGTATAGATATATATCCTATATAACATAACACAGGAAAGTTACACAAAGAAGTTACAGAGTAACATAACAACAGCATTATTCAGCGAGATAGTGAGACTTTACCAGTGCTTTGAAAATAGGAAGGGACTTTGCTTTCCGGACTTCCTCTGGCAGGGCATTCCAAAGCCGAACGGATTGCACGGAGAAAGAAGAGTCATAGAAATTGGTATGGTGGGATGGAATCTTAAGGAGGAGGGATTGGGATGAGCGAAGAGATAGGCCATGACAGGAATGAAGAAAGTCAAATCGCTCCTTCAGGTAGGATGGGGTAGCTGGATTGAACAGTATAGAGTAGAGAAGAAACAGTATGTGTGCATTCCGGCGGAGACGAATGGGGAGCCACTTGAGCTGTGCGCGAAATGTTGAGACGTGGTCATATTTGCGTAAACCAAATATAAACCTTATACAGAAATTTTGAAGTCGCTCAAGTTTGTTTAATTGCTCCTCGGTGAGGTCAAGATAACAGGTGTCAGCGTAGTCGAGAATTGGTAGTAGGAGTGATTGGGCTAACGCAACCTTAGTAGCAGTAGGAAGAAAGTTACGGAGTCTACGCAGAGCGCCTGCCGAAGAAAACATCTTCCGTCTGACCATCTCCAGCTGCGGAGACCATGACAACTTGGTGTCGATTATGATGCCAAGATTTTTCACTGTCTCGCTAAACGGAATAGTCACCCCATCAAAAACGACATGTGGCAGCGACTGCTGGTCAACCTTTTGGACTGATCTTGGGCTTCCTATTATAATAACTTGAGTTTTGTTTGGGTTCACTTTCAGCCCATAAGACCTGCTCCAGTTTGATATTTGAATAAGGTCACGGTTTGTCGCATAAATAGCCGACTCCAGTTTCTCTACACTACCTTGAGAGTAGATCTGAAGATCGTCTGCATAAAGGTGGTAGGAAGAAGATAGTTTGTTGGAAATACTGTTAATGAAAATGGCAAAAAGAATTGGGAACAACACGCCACCTTGTGGGACACCGGCGGATATTCTACACCATCCAGAGATGGCGTCTTCGACGTGAATACGTTGCCGGCGCCCCTGTAGATAACTACGAAACCAATCAATTACTGTTGGAGATCTATATGTTAAGGGAACGAAGCAATGCCAACAATATGTCGAAGTCGACAGCATTGAAGGCATTGCTAAAATCGAGTAGTGACAGAACAGTCAACTGCCCATTCTCCATACCCAAGCGCATGTCGTCGGTAATTTTTACCAGTGCCGTGACTATGCTATGCCCTGGACGGAAACCGGACTGGAGAGGATTAAGGAGATGGTTCATAGTGAGGAAGTTGTTCAACTGGTGACTGACTAAGCGTTCTAGTACTTTGGACAGGAATGGTAAGATAGATATGGGACGATACTCGGAAAAGGAAGAAGGATTGGTCGTTTTAAGTAGTGGAGTAATTTGGGCTTCCTTCCAAACCGCTGGAAAAGTAGCTGAGGAAATGGAATTGTTGAGGAATTTGGTGATAACGGGAAGGATAATGTCAAGGATAGGTAATAGCATCTTACGACCAATTCGGTCACTCCCAACTGCACCCGAGGTAATGGAGATAATGTTCTTCCTAACATCACAATCAGTAAATTGACTCAGAGTAAAAGGTGAGATGTCAGGAGTTGGAAGCAAAAAAAGAAGATCAAGTGTTTCAGCTTTTTTTAGTACCATCAAAGGTAGACGCATTGCGGGAGAAATGTTGATTAAGCAACTCAATGTTTAAATTGTTTGGAATGGAGTTTTGGCGAGATTTTCCAACTCCTAGTGACCGAAGAAATTTCCAGACTTTAACTGGGTCTCCATTTTCGACTGATTCATGAATGTGGCGTCGTTGTGCATCCCTACACACCTTATTGCAGCGATTTCGAATGAGTGCATATTTATCTCTGTTGAGATCAGACGGGCGACATTTATATTTAAATTTGGCCTGCGCCTTTTTCATTAAAAGAAGTTTTATCTCTTCTGTCAGCCATGGTGCCGGAAGATGCTTCATCTTGACCGCTCGGATAGGAGCATGAACCTCATACAGCTGAGTAAGGAGCATGTTAAAAGTCTCAACCTGTTCATCAACAGACTGTGCATCTGTAACAGATGTCCAGTCTATTTTGGATGTATCTTCGCGGAGTTTAGTAAGATCCATACTACTAAAGTTGCGCTGCAGAAGGATTCTCGGCTTCGCTTTAGGGGGACGAATTTTGTAGGATAGGAAAATTAGATCATGATAAGAAAATGAATCGGCTGGGCATTGGCCGTGAAGTGCAACAGAATTTGAAGATGATACAATCATCAGATCAAGAAGAGACGGGGTGCTGTTTGGGAAATTATGCGTGGCGCTAAGAGGTAGAATATGCATGTTGCTAGAACGTACACTCGACGAGAAAGTGGTCGAACGTGAGTCATTCTTGAGAAGACATGTGTTAAAGTCACCCATAATAATGGAGTGACTGTAACGGGGAGTTAAATCCTCCAAGAGCTTTCCAAAAGAATTAAAGAAGTTGACTGATAGGGACGGACAATAATATACACCAAGCAAGATCTTGGTGTGAGACAAGGCAACTTCTATGAAAAGATGTTCACCTGCATTGCAAGGAAGGGGCTGAACTGACATGCTGATGACGGTGTAGGGTATATGGGCGCAGAGGTAGATTGCAACTCCACCGCCGCGACCATGAGCTGAAATCCTGGGAGGGAGTATGAGGTAGAGAGGAGACACGGCTTTAACCAGGATTCAGAGACAAGAATGGCATGGATATTTTTACTATCAAAAGCTGCTAGCATGTCAGGAAAATGGGCCGGAATACTTTGTGCGTTGATATGTATAACATTGAAATTTTTCGAAAAGGAAGATAAATGGGAGTCTAGTGTGTCAGCTAGAGATGGCAAACTATGGAAACTACAACTACTATCCAGTTCATCCGAGGAAGAGAAGGAGTGGTACTGGTCATCACTATTGCTGCTGTTTTGTCGTTTCATAAGTTTTATAAATACCTACAAATAAACGTAATATATACAATAAGTAAATAAAATAGATAAGTACAGTTCTCAACTATAGGGTTAAGGGTATACGTATAAACAGTCACAAGAGCAAACATCCACCCGCCAGTTAAATGAAGATTTCGCGCAATCGATTTGCATATGCGTAGTTTGGAGCGTACGTTGTACAGCGTACGTTTGCCTATTAGGCAAATTCGATCAAGAATTAGCTTTAAAAACAGCTACAAAAAAATCCTTCTTGACTCACAAAAGCTGCTTTCTTAACACCTGTAATATTTACACTATGCCGTTATATTGTGTTCACAAATTTATATAACTACATATATTTATTCAATTTAATATGAGTTGACATCTACAAATTATTATTATTATTATTATTTTTTACATTTTTAAAAATATTTTACAATGTATGTAACTACCTAAATTGACATTTCGTTATTAATATGCAATTTTATTTATCTTTTTACAATTTTTGCAATTATTTATTCTTTCACTGACATCGCACTAGCATCGATTCAGCTGTCTACTTCGTTAACCCGAAGTTTAACTCGCGCTTTGCTATCTCATCTACCAATACTAGTTATTATCGTACTTGACTATTCTTTCATATTCTATTTACTTAATTTATTTTGAACTGGTTCGCACTTCGTACAAACTTTCCGAGCCCTGCACGCCGCCTCAAGGGTACTGACGGAAGATCAGCGCTGGAGTACCATTCCTCCAGCTTATGCTGAGTCAGAGCCCTTTTGCATTTGCCACACCCACACTGGATAACGGATCTCTCTTTCCATGCCTCCCTTGTTAATGTTTTTGTTTGTTAATTGTTTCATTGTGTTTTGTATGTGTTGTTTGCTTTTCTTACTACTGTATTGCCAGCTTGATATTGTATTTATTACGTGTGTGTGTAAATGCAAATAAATGATTTATCTATCTATCTGCACAGATAAAAAATGATGCTTTGCAAAACCGAAACGCAAACAGTAACATTGACAAGATTATGACAGATACAATTTGATAACAGGGACACATCGCACTACTCTGTGAATATATCGGAAAAAAGAAAAACAAAAAGTAATAACAAACGTCAACAATCGAAAACAGGGTAATTTTACGTTAATCATCAATCTAAAGGTAATTTTACGCAAGAATATAGCAAGTGACGGAGACAACATGGCGCAGATTGGACCATTCACTTCCGCGCTGCCCGAACAGGCCGCTCTTCCTCCGATCGCTTCGCCCTCTTCGGTTTTTGCGAAGTTGATGCCTTCATAGCTGGCTTGTCGGCACTGCTAGCCACGTCGGAGGGACTGTCCGCCGAGGCAGCCGGAATACAGTTCAACTCTGCGAGTGTTATGATCCGGTGCCTTGACCCATCCGGCGCCACAATGTGCACAAAGCCCTCCCTCGTCCAGCATTTGGTCACACCAAACCGCTCTCTCGCTGCCATGAAGGCGTCATGACGCCTCTTTGTTAAAAATTCTGACACCGTGACACCGGTGCCCTTTAGCCGCGTCTTAGCAAACCACACCTTGTCACGAACAGCAATGTCACAGAACTTTACCAGTATTGGCCTGCACTTGCCATTTGTGGGTCGTCCCATTCGGTGGCAACGGCTGATGTTATTAGCAGTAAAACCAGCAACATCTAGTTTGCTTGCAACTAGTTTTGCAACCACCACACCAGTGTTCTCCTCCTTTTCCTCACTTACACCATGGACAAGAACAATCTTACGGCGACCTCACATCTCCAATTGGTCAGTTTCCTGCGCCAGTGCCTCCACCTGCTGCTGTAACATCTGCAAGGCCGTCATTATGAATGCCTTGAAAGGGGCAAAGTCTGCTGCAACACTTGAGACGCTCGGAGTGGATGGGGACCCCTTATGAAGCTCCTCTTCAAATGCTGTCATGCGGGTGTCGAAGAGCCCCATCATTTCCGTTAAAGTGCCCTTGATGGATTGCATCACTGTGTCTGATTTGTGTATTGTGATTTGTGCCCCTTTCGGAAGGTTGTCACTACAGATAATAGAACTTGGCAGGTAACAGCTCACTACATGTAACTATTTCATGTATTTATATGAAAAATTGCACTTTTAATATATTTAAATTAAATTTATTACTGCAAGTCAAATTTTTATGTCCACTTTATTTGCTTCTACCGCCCAAAAAAAAGGGGTGCCAAGAATTGAATCTTTTTTAAGGGTGCCAAGAGCTGAATCTGAGCTGCTTCAAAAAGATCCTGAGGAAAAGAGCGAGGTGAACGCTTTTGTAAGGATTCATAGAGCTAAGCTAAAACTAAGCTGCTTTAAAAAGATACCTTGAAAAAGAACAAAGTGAACACTTTGATTCCAAAAGCTAAGCTGGAGCTGACCTGTTTCAAAAAGATTCTGAGGAAAAGAGCAAAGCGAATGCTTTTCAAGCTAAAATACCGTTTAAACTAACAGTGCTTATTTTTTTATTCGTATGTAGTATGTATTACGATTCTTTGTTTCTATGGTCTTCTTGATTATTTTTAATTTGTTTTTTAGTACCATAGGCTATGTAAAGTCCGCAAAACTCAGATAAAAAATCGATAAAAATTATATTATAATAGACGTGTTCACCCAGTTGTCACAAATTCATCATCATCATCATCAGCCGTCACAAATTATAATGCATTAATCTAACAATCAGTCAAAAGCTACAGGAAGACTGTCAAAAATAACCACCAACTCCCTTTTATTTTCCTATGAAAACCTGTAAATGTGCTCAAATTATAGGAAAGAATAAACATTTGAACAAACGAAGGCAACATTTGTGTCAAAGGGACATTTAGATCGTTTATTCCTTTTCATCAACGACAACATTTTGCGCTTTAGAATTAATGCCGGTATTCTTTTGCTACACGAAAACCATACCACGATAAAACCATAACAATAATAAGATAAGAAAAATCTTTATTACTCACAAGAATTTATTTATTACTACGTTTAAGTATTTTATTTTTATTAACTAAAACATAAATCCTATAAACTTATTATGTACCCAATTACGAGACTACTAGTTACTGTTAAGATCTCTACTTTAATTCCCTACGTAAGTATTTGCAAAATACTCAATACTTATCTGCCACAAGCAAACAGCCAAATAGTTACATAACAAAAACACATCGCATAATTACATGAAAATTGCTTTTTCAATAAGTATGTAGAGTAGTTGCGCAGATCACAATTGGAAGCACTATGAAAACATTTTAACTACCATCATCATTATTGTTTGTTCTCGTTTTTTCCCATTACTTATGGCAAATGTCTGTCTAAAATAAGAGTACTCGTGAAGGTCAGGAGTAGTTAATATTCCAGGTTTGGAGGATTAACTTTTTTTTTCTTTGTGCTCTAACGCTTGGCCAATTAAAACGTACTGAAACCACCGTCCATTACAATATTCTGTCCGGTAATATGTTTCGCCTTATCGCTGGCGATAAATTCTATAGTAGCGGCCACTTCCTCCGGCTTAATAAACTCTCCAAGCGGCACACACTTCCTAAAGTCTCTCCCAAACTCCTCTGGGTCAATATTAGCTCGCTCGATGATCTTCGTGCCTGTGACGTACCCCAAGGCTAAGCAATTGGACCTGATCTTCTTAGGTCCAAGCTCGTAAGCAACGCACTTTGAAAACTGTTGTATGGCTATCTTTGATAGACTGTCGGTCAGCAGACCTTCCCAGTACTTCACTGCTTCTACGCCCGATATGTTCACAATATTACCTTGGCTAACTTCCAGCAGTGGAACGAATAGTCGTGTCAAATTGAAGACGGATCTTAGATTGGTATTGATGTGCGCATCGAAGGATTCAATTGTAGCTGTAAAAATATCATCAGATATAAAGACTCCCGCGTTGTTCACAAGGACATCTAGTCTTCCAAATTCTTGTTTAGTAACTCCGACGATTTTCTCACAATCACTGTCTTTGCTAACGTCGGCTTGGATAGCTAGAGCTTTGTAACCGCTGTTTTTGCTGCATATGTCCGTAGCTTCATCCAAAGTTTGTTTGTTTCGGCCAATAAGGATAACTTTTGCTTTGAGTTTGGAGAAGTGTAATGCTGTTGCTCTTCCTATGCCTGAGCTAGCTCCGGTTATGAGAACAACTTTTCCGTCAAATGCCATGTCTGCGTTTAGATTTGAACTCGCTCGAAGAAAAACTGCGTGAAATCCGGTTGTTCATCTCGTTTTATACTGTCGTTAGTGCAAACGTAAAGATAACCTTATAGTCTAACATAAGCTATAAAATGATAAAAAATGATAATTATGTAATCCTTTCCTTATCTGTTGATTAGTATAGCTGTTTATTACATACCAACAGGTGTCCAGGCAATGGTAAAGGAATTAATAAAATGCTGTGATAGGAAAAAATTAAGGGCCGGTTTTTAGATGGTTTTTCGGGACTTGAGGACAAACAAAAGCCATCATAAGTACCGCGGTTAAAAAAAAAAAAAACTCACGCCCGTTATCCCCAAAGGGGTAGGCAGAGGCACCAGTCTCTAGAACTGGACCCACGTTTTGCCGAGTTTATTATGTCCCAAACGTGACAAGTGGCAAGCCTGTCGCCGTTATCCGGGCACAATTGGGTTATCCGCGGTTAAAAGTTAAATATTTATATTAGATCTACCTAAGTCGTCAAATGCTAAAAAAATACTGCATAAATCATTTGCAATAGACGCAAAGGCCAGTGATGTGAGTAGCTCGCTAATACAATAGCTTTTACTGTGGCTAGGACCGTAAATGACTGACAATTTTCATAGTACAGGGTGGCGCAATAGAACGTGCATATTGCATCATCTTTTTTCGCGGGGTATGCAGTGCGGGGGCGGGGGGAGCTTAGCGTGATTGGATAGCGGCACTCGTGGAATTTTAGTAACCATGAGTCACTTCGACGGGAAGCGTCGCGCTTTTTGTGTTCGCATCGCACGTTTTACGAAAACGGTCGTTCATACATATCAAGAAACTGATTCTGACCCTTAAGTCGAAAGCTGTCGGCTGTGATAATATAGGGCGTGCTATGCTCTCCTACCTCCTTGACATTCTCCTCCCTGCTATTACACACATCGTTAACTTTTCCCTGACCTCTGGTCAATTCCCTGACCTATGGCGCAAAGCCTACGTCGTTCCCCTGCCTAAGATTCCCAGTCCTACCCTACCGTCCCAGTACCGACCAATCTCTATTTTGCCTTTCCTCTCCAAAGTCCTGGAGTCACTTGTTAACCAACAGTTATCCAAGTTCCTCTCCTCAAGTGGTCTCTTAAATCCCTTCCAATCTGGTTTTCGGTCAGGGCATAGCACTACCACAGCTCTCTTAAAGGTCACTGAGGATATAAGGGCTGGCATGGAGGAGCAACTGGTCACCATCCTTGTCCTCATTGATTTTAGCAACGCTTTTAACGCTGTCGACCATGACCTCCTTCTAGCCACCCTTGGTAGTCTCAATGTCTCCTTCACTGCCGTGCAATGGTTCTGTTCCTATCTTCGAGGGCGCCAGCAGGCGGTTCGATCCGGCCAGGCCCAGTCTGACTGGACTGAACTAAATGCTGGTGTACCACAAGGCGGCATTCTTTCTCCAATTTTATTTTCATTGTTTATCAATCTAGTCACTCCCAACCTTTCTTGCCGCTACCATCTTTACGCGGATGACCTCCAACTTTATAGACTGTCCAGCACTGATGATCTTAGTCAAGCTGTTTCGGGTCTCAATGAGGATCTATGTCGGATTCAGAGGTGGTCCGAGTGCTTCGGCATCGCCGTTAACCCCTCTAAATGCCAGGCGATCGTCATTGGCGGCTCGAGACAGCTTGCAAAGATAGATTCTGTCTCGCTTCCCTCCTTGCAGTTCAATGGCTGCATAATAGCCTTTTCCCAAACGGTTACTGATCTTGGCCTTATCATTGACCAGAAACTGTGCTGGGATGCTCAGTTAAAGGCAGTCTCGCAGAAATTCTATGCCTCGCTCCATCCATTGCTTCGTCTGAAAAACTTTCTCCCTATCAATATCAAAATTTCTCTTGCAAATTCCCTTCTTCTTCCCATCCTTGACTACGCCGATGTCTGCTACCTCGACCTCTCGCAGGAATACCTGAATAAACTCGAACGTCTGCAGAACACCTGCATTCGATTCATCTTCGGTCTGCGCAAATTCGATCATGTGTCAGAATTTCGCGCCAGGTTAAAGTGGCTTCCGATTCGGGATCGCAGAAATCTTCGAATTCTCTGCACCCTCTTCTCTATTCTTAACGATCCTACTACTCCCCTATACCTCAAGTCACAATTTGCCTTCTTATCCTGCACACATAGCAGAGAACTCCGTTCCTTCCAAAACCTTCTTCTTTGTACCCCTTCTCACCACTCTGGTTACATCTCTAGCTCTTTCAGCGTCTCAGCCGTTCGTCTGTGGAACGCCCTCCCTGAAAACATCCGTAAAGCCCCCTCTCGGAATTATTTCAAAGCCCTTGTCCGGAAACACTTCCTCGAGAAGTGTTACCTGAACCTCCCCTAGCCACTTTCCACGATAAGGATCTTTCAGTTGTATGTTCCTTATGTTCTGTATCTTTTTAATCATAGATTTATGGTAAATTATATGTATATTTTTCCTAGGTTTCTCGTAGTGTGAAGATATATTATGTATTTTATTTTATTGTAATATTTAGACTCATTATATTTTAGTTTAATTTTTTTTTATTATATATGTAAGTATATATTAATGTGTAAGTTTATTCAATATATGTATGTTTTTAGATTTATTTTTTGCACGCCTACCAACTCTTTCGTTTTACCTCCTGCGGTTGACTGGTAGAAAATGCTTATGGCATTAAGTCCGCCGCATTGTACTATATTTTTACTTAAAATTTAAGTGCAATAAAAGTATCAATAAATAAATAAATAAATATCGACAAGACGACTATATTGTTCTGAATATGGATTAACACACATTAAAGAAGCTCCTAGTGCAAATTTAATTAAAATATGGTGTAAAGAAGGGCAGGAACTCAAACGACAAAGTTAATCAAATAGAAATTTATTTGGGCAGAGCTTCGCCCTATTAAATAATTACAACAGGAAAAGTGCCGATCCCACATTTGCAACGGCTTAAATAGGCAGGCGTTGTTTCTCCCACCCTCGCAACCGGCCGGTGCGAGCGAGGTGGGGCAAACGGGCGGTGCGTGGCGCGAGGCGCGGCGCGCGGCAGTGACGTATGCCGACGTCACTGCTACTCTGGCTTGGCTATGGCTGGCTTGGCTATGGCCGGCTTGGCTATGGCTGGCTTGGCTATGGCACTGGACTGGGCTGAGCGTTACAGTCGGCCATCCTGTAACAATTGCTCCCGCAATGGGAACAGAGAAAAATACTCGTATTAGCTCTCTAGTATGTAAGTCTATTAGGTCTTCAGTTTCTACCGGTTCGTCTGAACTACTGGCACTATCTGTCATCGGGGCAATAACTACTTCTGTACCGTCTAATTGCATCAGATGAAACTAATCCCTGAAAGCTCTAACAACCACGCATACCTTCAATGCTACAAATTTGATACATGTCATTAGGTAGTACCATAGTTATTACGTAAGTTCCTGAGTAAATATCGTCCAACTTTGTGTTTCTACTTAAAGCATCCACGTGCTTCATGCGCTCACCGGGTCTGCATTCAATACTTATGTCATAATCTTGAATTAACATCCACCATCTTGCTATACGTGGTACTAAGCCTCAGTTTCTGAAAGAGTGTTCAAATGTATAACAAGAGATTAATCTAAGATTAATTCAAAATACCGGCACGTGATTGGCTGAAATAAGCTTGACGTGAGATTAGCATGAGATTAACATTTGATCACTGTTCTAGAAACCAAGCGTAAGTCGCGTTTAGTCAAAGGCGCACGTACCGCGGTGCAATCTGTAACTACCTTCACATTTAGACCTACAATGCAAACACGGAACCTGCACAGGGACTTTACAACGGCAGGTGTTTCTAACTCGTAGCTATGATAGACACTTTCCTCTCTACTGGTAACCCGGCTAAAGTACATAACGGGTCTCAATGTACCGTCAGGTTGTTTTTGCACTAAAATTCCGGCTATACATAACTTGCACGCATCCGTGTGAATCTCAGTGGGCAACGAGTGATCGTAAAATGCTTACACGGGGCTTACTACACGATTGTATTTTTTTTTAATTCCTCAAACTGAGCAATTGTTCATCGCTCCATACCCAACTAGCATTTTTTTGTCAAATCTGTGAGGGCGAGCTATTACTGCAAAATTAAAGATAAACTTTCTGAAATAGCTGCATAGTCCGATAAACTGGCGTACTTCATGTACATTTTGTGGAACTGGAAATTTAGAAACAGCTGCTAACTTAGATTCACCCGGCTGTATGCCCTCCGCTGATATTTCATGACCTAAATACGAAATGTTTTCTTGCAGAAACGAACATTTATTCATGTTTAGTCTTAAGTTTTCTGTGTTAAATTTTTGTATAACCTTTGTTAGCAATAGTAAGCCACCCTGTACATCGTACGAGGGAAGAAGTATATCGTCTAGAAATGCAAGTATTTCAAGGTTGTGTAAGCTGCCAACGATTTTATTTATCAATCTCATGAAAACCGCCGGCGCATTTGCTAGACCGAATGGTGCGCGTAAAAATTCATATTACCTTGTGGGGTAATAAATGCGGTCTTGTGTGTATCAGTAGGACAGATTTTTGCTTGATGGTAACCCTGCGCCATATCTAGACTAGTAAAACGCTTTTTACCTGCCAATTTAGACACTTTGTCATCAATGTTTGTTAATGGGTACCTATCTCGCACTGTAATCGATGCTTACCAGACTATCACGGTTGGTGGGTAAAGTTATCACCGTTTTATTTTTAGCTAGAATGACTGGGGAAGCATAGCTGGACTCAGATTCTTTAATTATACCCGCAGCTAATAAATCTTGAACTTTTGATTTCACTGTAGCCTGTTCGCTATGTGATAATCTATAAGGGCGATGATATACAGGCTCATTGCTAGTGACATTTATTTTCATCTGTAGTAAATCTGTGCATCCTAACTCATTACTATATTAGTGTCGCTGGCAAAACAGTTCCTAAACTCGAACAAAATTTCAATCAAGGTTTTTTTTTCTCAATTTCATTTAAGAGTCCTACAGAAATATTTTCTATATCTACCCCCCCTCTGGCAGAGATTTTATTAAGGCAAGTGGTTAGTACACTTTTGGCTGACCACGAGCAATCGGAATGGCTAGTAATGGCAATTGGGCTAACCTGCGTATGAAGCGGCGTGTTTTCGCAGGTCTCGGCGCGTACTAGCAGCTCGCCCAGCCGGCTCCGACACGATGTCCGTGGTCCCGATGTTGATCACCTTCATGTAGCCTTGATTGCCTCGTAGGATGGTTGCAGGCAGCGAGTAGGCCAACTCTTCCATCTCGTGATGGCGCACAGGTGTGATCACGTCGTTATTGTCCTTGTTTCCTAGTATTTCGACTTTTGTAATAGATGTTCCGGGCGGCAAGCATTCTTTAGAAGTTCTTGAACCAGAAAATTTTTCAGTAGTTTTCTAGCAGGCGGTGCAGGATCTTCTTCGATTTCGGAGAGCGAGACTTGGATCCACGTGGCGGACACGAAGATGTAGATTGCTCGATTTCAGGAGACCGAGGCCTTTTTCTTCTGTTTTTAGCACGAGCACTCTTCGTGAGTAATACCACTTCTGAATGTAAAGAAGGGCAGGAACTCAAACGACAAAGTTAATCAAATATAAATTTATTTGGGCAGAGCTTCGCCCTATTAAATAATTACAACAGGAAAAGTGCCGATCCCACATTTGCAACGGCTTAAATAGGCAGGCGTTGTTTCTCCCACCCTCGCAACCGGCCGGTGCGAGCGAGGTGGGGCAAACGGGCGGCGCGTGGCGCGAGGCGCGGCGCGTGGCGCGGCGCAGGGCGCGGCGCGCGGCGGTGACGTATGCCGACGTCACTGCTACTCTGGCTTGGCTATGGCTGGCTTGGCTATGGCCGGCTTAGCTATGGCTGGCTTGGCTATGGCACTGGACTGGGCTGAGCGTTACAATGGATTAAGCGTTTTGAAGAGACTGGTTCCACGTTTAAACCACCCGCAAAAGGCCGACCAAGAACTTCTAGGACCACAGATAATATTGAGAAGGTGATGGAATCAGTACGAGAAAATCCTCAAGTGTCTACTCGGAAGCGATCGGCGGCTTTAAACTTGTCGCGACGAAGTTTACAACGGCCGTCATTTAGATGATATTATTTTTTAAAAATAAACCTATTTTAAGTGCCTAATCATCCTATTTTTTATTTCAACTATGCCTTTTGTATTTATTTTTTTAGCCTATACTTAATAAATGCACGTTCTATTGCGCCACCCTGTAGGTATATAATGTGAGTGAGACTCGTAATTACCTACCTATGTTTGACTATGGCAATAGTAGAGGTTACTATTTGAAACAAAATACTTATAGACGTACTCACCTTTATTGTAAACTTGTCTTAATCTCAATTAGTTCTCATAGTCGTTCAAGACTTCGCACCAAAAAACGAAAAGCAAAGATGGCGGCTCCTCTTCTTTTTTTAAAGTGACGTCATCAACCAACCAAGAAGGTCTCAAAAGTCATTATTACCTTCACATTTATCTAGATGACCTAGAAAACAGTTTCAGTAGATAGATAGATAGATAGAATATTATTTATTACCTACCTACTAGTAAATTAGTGACATTGAACACTTTCAAAATGTTATGAATACAATAAAATCTAGCCACTATGGATACACTAAGGTGGAGATTTAATAATATTATATTATGGATGTAGGTACCTACTGTATTTACATATGTCCTAAATTATTAATATTAATACTTATTAATAATTAATAAGGCAAAATAACGTTCGCCAGGTCAGCCAATAATATTGTTACGGGCTAGGGTTCTGGATTTGGATGTAAAACGCCAATGACAACTTCTTAGGATTTATTCACGCAGGGTCTGGTCTGCAGGTCTTCACGACACGAAGTCCACACGTAGAATCCAATCGCAGGTCCAATCGAAGTCCAATAGTATCGCTGAGGTCGTAGGTTATCGCTTGTATCGCAGGTATGTTCGCTCGAAGTTCACTCTTCGCTATTCCAAACGGAGCTGACAGTGCGTTTTTTTTTTTTTTTAGCCCTATAAAGGGCACCCTCCGGAGGACACGGGGGAGGGAGGTGGTGAATGCTCATGCATAACAGCACGGGCCCGGCCGTGCTGCCAATGTGGGACTCGCAGAGTGCGCCTACCCACTAAACACCACCTTGGTGCTGGTTTGGTCCTAAGGACCCCTAAACCTACATCATGAGCGACCCCCCTCGAGGCCGAGGAGGGCGCAGACAGTGCGCCGCGGCGGCCGCTATTTATATCCGGCTGCAAGGGCTCTAGAACATTCCCGTACCTACGTGCCTACTCGAGGCAACGTCGCTCGAACAGTAACCCATTCAAAGAGATGAACCTTACGCTAGTGGACATACGAGTCATTATTGCTTGCAGCGTTTATTGTTTACTAAAACGCAGCATGCGGCGACTATTCGATAGGCTTCTAGAAGGCTCTATTCTAGATGGTTCGGGATAGGACCGCGACAATATATAAAACTTTATTTCAGACTATGCCCATGTCTATCACTTTTCAGCTTCGTAGAAGTAAAAACGCATACATCTTGCATCTTAGACAGGACGTAACGTATCTTTGTCGATTTGCTGTAGGTAATCTAATGGCATTAATATGTCAGCGATGCTTTTTAGGACATAATATGTCCTAAATTTACAATATTATGTAAATACGGTTGGTACATCCATATAATATTATTAAATCCCTTCGGCCGTTTAGGGAACCGGAGTTTGGAAACCAGTTTCCTAAAAGGATTTTTTTATCCTGCTACGTAACTGGCTAATTATTAGCCTACGAACAATTTTCACACCTAACAAAAATACAAAAAAAAACCAGTTAAATCGTTTCGGAGGGGCCCGATAATGCCTGGGCCGCACTCATCGCGATAACCCGAAGATTCGGGCAATCGTGATGTGTATCGTGATGTAATGACCTACGGAGCCGAGACGTGGACACTCACGATACGGCTAGTCCACCAGTTCAAAGTCGCTCAGCGAGCTATGGAGAGAGCTATGCTCGGAGTTCTCTGAAGGATAGAATTCGTAACGAATACATCCGACAGACAACCAAAGTAATCGATATAGCTCAGAGAATTAGCAAGCTGAAGTGGCAGTGGGCTGGCCATATCTCGCGAAGAACCGACAACCGCTGGGGTAAACGTGTTCTTGAGTGGAGACCGCGACTCGGCAAACGTAGTGTAGAACGCCCTCCAACCAGGTGGGATGACGATCTGCGAAAAACTGCAGGCAGATGCTGGATGCGGCAAGCTGAAGACAGGGCGCTATGGCGCTCATTAGGGGATGGCTATGTCCAGCAGTGGACTAATATAGTCTGATTATGATGATGATCATGTGTGTAGCCAAGTATTCGCGTATACTTCGGAGCTTCGTCCGTAGTCGTCAGATCAAAGAGTTTTATCGCGATGAACTTCGCTTGAGCAGCCACACTTCAGTCAGCGTGCACCCGTCAAACGTAGCGGACGTGTTATTTCACAGAGTAGGTGCATAAGCTGAAGCGTAACATGGATTGGAGTAATGATAAAATTTTAGAATTTATTGCAAACTACGAATAAATAAATAATAACTACGACATAAATGTAAAAAATAATTATTTGCTGCCATAAAATACAGTGCAACCGCGGCGTCCATTTTGTTTTTTGCATTTGACATCGCTTGCACATCGCGATAAACTTTACATCGCGCATTGTTTGGCCGCGAGGATTCCCCGTAGACCGAAGACGAAGTTTATCACCCAAATTTTGAGTCGCCAGGAATGCGGCCCAGGCATAACAAATACTGTGATACGACATTTTTATATATTACGTAGGTTGCGTGTCTACTTAGACGCTCTGGTTAACAACTCATACCCACCTTCAAGTTGGTGAAGAAGTGTTGAGTCCGGTGCACCACCGAGAGCGGCGCGTGGTGGTGGTGGGCGGAGCGGGCGCGGGGCGGGGGGGAGGCGCCGGCCGCGCACGACAGCTCGGAGGCCGACTTCGACAGCCGCCCGCTCAGCGCCTCCGCGCGCTCTGTGGGAGATAACGGCTGTCAAGACACGCTAATCATAATGAGGGCTTTTCAATTCTTGACGACCTCTGTGGCGTAGTGGTTAGCGCATCTGCTTACCATGCGAGAGGTCCCGGGTTCGATCCCCGCCTGGAAAGAAAAAAAACTTCAGGTCTTGGATGTTTACATGTTTGTGACGTCGCTGTTTCTGGTTCCCACGACACAGGATATCCTAGTGTGGGGCTAGAAGTAATGTATATTAATCTGTGATAATGCAAAAATATCTTTGTAGTCTGTGATCTAGAATGTTGAAATTTGAAAATTATCGAAGTATTTTTACTTTGTTTATTACATATGTACGTGCGTGAATTGTTTCTTTACTCATCATGGCTAGCCTATGCATTGTGAATTTTGTGGAACATAGGACAGAAACCACAAAGTGATGTCATGTCAATTTGACATATTATGTGAAGTCAGCACCATCTATCGGTAACTTGCGGTACTGTTTTTTTAATGACGCTTCGAAAAGCCCTCATTGACAAAAAATTGGGAACCCTTAGAGCAGGGTTTCTTAAAGTGGGGTCCACGGACCCCTAAGGGGTCCGTAATATGCGCGCTAAGGGTCCGCAGCAGCTCAATTAATTCTTAAGATTAATGAAAAAAAACTGAAAGTCAACTAAATCCTAATTTGCTTGACCACTCTCGCTGGTATTGTCAAGCGGCGCGAGGCGAGAGGCGAGAGCAATAAAAGTGATTCTTTAATTTTTTTTTTTCCACAAGAGGTAAATATTCATATATTAACAGGGGGTCCGTGGCATTTTAGGAATTCTTAAAGTGGTCCGTGACTGCAAATAGTTTAAGAACCACTGCCTTAGAGCCTATACAGCATACTATCTGATCCAATATAGGTGTCGGGCGCCAATAAGATATTCGGGGCAACTAAAATGTATGAAATCGTACCCAACACCGATATGTTGGCGGACCATCGGATACCGAGTGCTGTGTAAAAAAAAGATACGAGGGAATCAAAATTCATAGAGTACCTACTTGTCGTTGACCTATAACATTGAATTTTATGCAATTCCATGCCTAGAGCGAAGCAGAGTCGCTCGTAGCCCCGGCCGCCTGAGTGATGTTAAACGATCACGAAGGTTAAGCAACATAGGGCGCGTTCAGTGCATGGGTGCGTGACCGTTCTATGACTAACGCTAATGTAATTTTTTCGAACGGTTCCGTGCTTAGGCAAGGCACGTTAAACAGTCGGTGCTGGCTGCCGTCGATAGATGGCAGTCGTTAAGCCAAGACAGAGGTCTTAGGGCGGCTTGAAAGCTTCTGACAGTAAGATCGGATACTAATCTTACAATCCTCCACCAATTCGGACTAGGCCCCCGTGGTGGAGTATGGCTTACACCTTCCTCAGGGAAGAGACTCGTGCCCCTCGGTGGGGACATAATGGGTTGATGATGCATGCCTAGATCTGTGAAATGTAGCTAGTAATATCGTATTACGAGGGCTGCTACTTATGTATGCGGAATAGAAAAAATAAACAAATGTATATGGCTAAATATGCTTTTATTGTTTTTCAAAGTATTCTCCACTATGATCGATGCACTTTTGCATTCTATGAAACCAATTTGTAAAACACTTTTTCCACTCTGATTGAGTTATCTCCAAAACGTGCTGTTTGAACTCATCTACGGCATCTTCACGGGTCGAAAATCGTTGACCACGTAATTTATTCTTTACATTTGGGAATGAATAGAAATCATTGGGAGCCAAATCAGGGCTGTACGGTGGATGACCCATCAATTCTATTTTTTGACCATCCAAAAATGTACTTGTTTCCTGAGATGTATGACAGCTGGCATTGTCATGGTGAAGTATGATTCTGCGTCGCTGGTTGTTTTGGCGTATTTCTTCAAATACTTCCGGCAAACAAATGGTCGTGTACCACTCCGAATTAACCGTTCTGCGATTCTCCAGTGGTATTGTAGCCACATGGCCATTAATACCAAAAAAGCAGGCCACCATGCCTTACAGTGCTTTTTGCACGAGCCACTTTCGTAGGGTTCGGCTCATTTTGAAACACCCAAACTGTTGATTGTTGTTTAGTTTCGGGATCGTACGCGTAGATCCAGGATTCGTCACCTGTGTAGATACTATAAACAGATTTTGAGTCGCCTCCGTTGAATTTTTTTAAGGTTTTCTTGCACCATTCGACGCGAGCATCTTTATGATCCTGAGTTAAGTTGTGCGGGATCCAACGTGAACAAATTTTTTTTACAGACAAATGTTCATGTAATATCCTATGAATGCTCGTCATACATATGCCCAGAATAGCCTCTATCTCGCGATACGTAACATGGCGGTCTTGCATTATTCGTTTTCGCACAGCTTCAATATTTTGTGGCACAACCACCGATTTCGGGCGACATTCTTTAACTTCGTCCGTGAGCTTACTGCGCCCGCGATTAAACTCACTAAACCAGTGATACACAGTCGTTTTTGATGGAGCTTCACCACCAAAAGTCGAAGTTAATTGATCTACGCACTGTTGTTGCGTTAAACCACGTCGAAAATCGTAATAAATCATAGCACGAATATTTTCACGAGTGAGTTCCATTTTTTCAGCGATGTGACATTTTAAACCCAACAAAAACAAAACACTAACGTATATAAGAGAAAAATATTAGCGGCGAGTATTTAAAAAAAGAACGAATTTGACCATGGAGGTCAGACATTGCGTTTAAAATTATTGGAATCCCAGATTCCGCATACATAAGTAGCAGCCTATGTATATAGGTCAGTTAAGCAAAGCTGGCACGTTCAACACATTTACACGTTGCGCTTGTGTAGTGTCTGTGAATAGCGCGCGGCGTGACGTGTACTGCATGCGCATCATGAAAAGTCTGCCCGTCTCTCTTGCGCGCGGTCTAGCTTATGAGCGTGAAGGGGACAGTTATAGTTTTACTTTTACTACTGTTTATATATACAGCGTGATATTTTTGGTATTCAACCGTATGTGCGTTTCAATGAGGGATTTTTCTGACAGCTAAGAAAAGTAGTTCCAAATGAGCCGCTTTCAGAAGAACGAAAAAAAAAAAACGAATGGCTGTCAAAGGAATGCAATTTTGGACCTCAGTCCAATAGCCATGTGTGATACATCATCGAATAGGTCTCAGCGAGCTGAATAAAAGTTACTAGAGTCTGACAAGCGAGTCCTGGGACGCGATTTATTTCGAATTCTTCATATGGCCACACTCTGACTGTCAAACTTAGGTATTTCAGCTGCAAGTAGTACAGCCCAAACAGTTTGATACTCGTCCTAGATTTAAACAAGAAAAAACCTTTTGTTTCTATTCAACATAATTTTACCTATGTTTTAGTATATACATACGAGTAATAATGTTTTAAAACAAACATGAATTATTTCTTGTTGTAAGGTCTGTCGGATGACGAAAATTTTAAACGTCAGATCGAAGACTTAGTCAAAGAACTCAAAGATGTTGGAGAAAAAAGATATGAATCAGATTTTGATTATGGTTCAGCATTAATAAATGTTTATAAGTTTATGTGGTGCATCTTTATTATCCCTGTTTTTGGTGGAGTGGAAATGTTGGTTTTGATGTAGTTAATGTTTTCGTTTTGCTTATATTTATTTATGTTTGGACAAAATTCATTGGAGGCTCCAAACTAATTAAACAAATAATCAAGTTAAGCAAAAGTATCAAGATGGTTTATGGCATATAGATGCAGGGTTATCAACTAAAAGATTTTTAAATTTCCCGCCAAAGGCTTGTGCCGGGACTCACTTGTCGCACTCTATGACGTCAACAGCCAGATGTTTGTCCTTTCGGAGTTATATTGTCTTGAAAAAAACTAACATTTTCAATTTTAAAAAAATTACATGTATGCATCACACATGGCTATTGGGCTGAGGTCCAAAACTGCATTCCTTTGACAGCCATTCGTTTTTTTTTCTTCTTAAAACGGCTCATTAGTCAGTAGATGGCATTTTTAAGAGAGGGTTTTTGTTTTTCTAATGGGAATTGCCAGTTTATTCTGTGGCCTTTCCTCTTTTCTTTTGGCTCTTGCATTTGATTGTGATTGGACTTCGAACAACTGCTACTGGTGCTAAAATCATGGAAAAAACGTTGAAGAAAAAGAAGAAGAATAGGAGAACAGAACATTCGCGTAACCACAATAGAAAGCGAATGATGTTGCTCAGTTGATCACAGATTCCTTCCAGTTGATGAAATTACAGAACAGTAATAAAGTTTTTATTAGAAAAAAAGGTAGAGTAATTCATCCAGTAACTGACCACTGAGCGTCCGTTACCCTTTGTTACATAATTAAATTATAATTAAATTGTTGAGGATTTCTGGGATAATTATTTTCTGTTTTGGTAAAGATTTTCTTAGGTGAAATTATTTTTGTTTATGTGAAAATTTATTGAAATTTGAAACTATTTTGTGACCATTGATTCCACCTTGTTTATAATACTTTTCGCTCGAATTTGCTAAAAATATATTATAACAAGTAACCCATATATTTGTATTTATTTATCTACAACGCACCTATCTTACTAAAACCTAACTCTAATCTACACTTAAACTAGAGTCGCATTTTGAATCAAAATCATATATTTTTAAACAGCCTGTATAGTGAAATTGCATAAGTGTGAGTACTGTGAACGTGCCAGCTTTAGATAACAGACCTATACTACAAGTACGATTGACGTCATGAAGTGCCAAAAACTCTTAACAATGCATGAAGTGTTTATAATCATAATGAATATGTACGTCAACTCAATTCTTTTAAGTGGACGTACAAATTACGTACGCATGTCATGGCTGGCAGAAAAGCCATTTAGGAACGGTATTATTCCAACCGAACAACTTACGGAGAGAGAGTATATCATCACAGCGCGTGCCCACCGTAAATTGGCAATTTCAAGATTTTCAAGTGCTAAGGTATGTGAATCTTCAGGCACTTATGACTAGGTGTTTAGGAGGCCTAGGTTTATTTCCATGCTTGCGATGTCTTTGCCTGTTTAACATAGCACAGGGCATACTAGTTTAAGACAAGGATACGTGATTGTTTTGTGTGGATGTTCTTTATTTACATTATATTAAAACTCTTAATTGCACCCTTTATTTAGTTATTTATTTATATTACAAACGGTTACCAAGGGGCATTGACATCGTTAATCCGACCCTGCATAAATATATTATTGAGCATATAGCTCAGGTGAATGCCGGCTACTTTTAGAGTTTGTGCTTGACTTTTATTTGTCGTGATAGAGAAAGCTACTTTTAAAGGAAATTGTAGGCGTTTGAACTGTAAAGGTAAGTTTGTGGGTATTACCTATAGGGATTCTGGGTATCAATACCGTCTCTCCTTTGGCCTCTCCAGTAAGAATGATGGGCTGGACGATGTGCCGTCTCAGCTCTGTGATGCGCATCCTAGTGCCGTTGCACAGTCTGGGCGCGTCCAGGTTACGGATCAGTAAGACAGGCACACCAACTTTGAGAACCAACTTATGGGGGGGTACCCCTGACAGGCGGAGGGCATTTAAGAACTCTACAGGGTAAATAGTTGCGCCGTCAGTTGTCATCCCCGTGCCTATTGAATTGTAGGTCCTCACCTCACCTGGAACTTGCTCTAATGTTCTTTTATTATTTTTTCCTACTAATTCGTTTTTGGGTGCCATGATAGCTCTTTCGCAAAACCACTCCTCGTCAGCCAGGTTTTCTTGTGTAGTGTAGATAGGTACCTATGGATAAACATTGTAAGACTAAAGGAATGCTGTAAGGGTGGTCATCAGAGAAACCGATTCCTAGAAGTAGGTTACTTAATGTTTGACATTACAAGTGTTGATTGCATGGGTTTTGAGCTTCTTAGGTAGATAGACATTCATATCAACTTTGTATTACATTTGGTGATTTGAGAAAAAATGGTTAGAGTGGAGTTTTTTTTCGCTGCCTATTTCTCCAGTGCTAAATTCGGCCCCAAGGCAGCGGCTATCATCATCATCATCATCATTCAGCCAGAAGAAGTCCACTGCTGGACATAGGCCTCCTCCATGGATTTCCAAAAAGACCGGTTGGAAGCGGCTTGCAGCCAGCGTCTTCCTGCCACTTGGATGAGATCGTCTGTCCATCTTGTAGCTGGTCTTCCTACGCTTGCCGATGTGTGGTCTCCATTCAAGAACTTTTCGGCCCCATCGGTCATCAGTTCAGCGTACTATGTGCTATGTGCCTATGTATTATTATTATTAGTACATTGACATTTAACAAACACAATGTAAAGCCTTTACGTTGAAATAAATTTATGATTTCTGATGCAAAGGCCAATGGTTTTTGGCCGAAAAAGCGCTACTTGCGACCGCCGTGCCACTTTTGCTGGATTGTAGCACTTATTTATGCTTAGCTACGTTCGGTACCATAAGGCAAGAAATATTTGCTACCTGAAAATATTGCTCTACTGTAAATTTCTTAAGGTCGATTTACATCAGACGAGCGAATGCTCATTCTATCCCCGCTCTATAAAATTATATAAATGTAAACAGACTTAGAGCATTCTTTCGTTGTTCTGTCTGCGTTCGCAAAGATTCTATGGAATATTCTAAGAATGTTCGCTCGCCCGATGTAAACGGCGCTAGAGCGTGCGAACAGTTGCTTAGAGCGTTCGTGCGTGTTCGGAGTTCGGACATGGTCGCTCCCCCGAGCGGTCTCTTCAAAGTGTTCTTGTGTTCTAGCGATTTGTATACATATGTACTGATCGATTAAATAGGCTATTTGACCGATTTCTGAAAGCCATCTCATATCGTTTGTTGGTGTTCATAGAGTCATCAGAAAGTGGTCATTTTAAATTCTTTCGTGTATTTCTTCTAAAAAAGGCAAACGAAAATTCACTTTTCAAATAAACCGCCAAAACGCTATTTTAGGCTATATGGCGTCGCACAAGCCTATGACGTCACTTCCCGGTAAACCAACCTATGAACGTAAGAAAGAATGAATGACAGACGCCATTTTTACTGGTATGTGACGTCTTCATAGAATCGGCCAATCCAGGCCGTTTTCGATACAATGACGGCAGATACAAATTATCAAATTTTATCTTGTAAAACACATAATTTATATGAATACGTTTTTTTTTAAATTATTTATTCAAGAAAATTCACAAATACATATTATAATACAAGAAACCGTCACTCAAACCTGTGTAGGTTTATCTGTGAGGTTAGTTACTCTTCGTTACAACTACTTACATTTTTATCAACTTAAGAAGTATTGTTAAGGGTTAAGGGCATTTCGGCACTTATTTGGTTCACACTAGATCTTGTCAACAATTTCCGTAGGTAGATCGTTTAAAATCATTAGAAGAATGTACTCCGCTGTACGAGTCCCGTAATAGTTGTTGTGTTTCGGTTTCGGTATAAATAATACTATTTTTTTTAAACTGTCAAATAGCCTATTAAGGAATGGTCTCCAAAATTCCAGGTGTCTGTGGGATCCGAGGTTTGAAAACTATAAAAATACGACTTACAAACAAGATGCTTGCCAGGGAACTACTGTAATGTAATGCTTAAGAAGTAAAACAAAAGATGACAAAAATTAATAACCAAAAATAAAATTAAAATTATAAATTAACAAATAATTATTATTATAAAATTAATATGGTTGGTATCGTAATTAATATGGTGGTTGGTAGCCACAGAATTGACACGAATTGACAGTGAACGTTCGGCTGATCTAAACATCTAAACATTCATTGTGCAAGAATTCTAGTTCTTGGTTATTGTTCTAGCTCGTTGATATTTTGGTGTAAACCGTGAAAACAGTTTGATTTACACTAAAAGATCAAGAAAGAATAAACATAACATATACATAAACATTTACATACAGGCACATACATTGGTTCTGGCCCCACACTAGGATACCCTGTGTCGTGGGTACCAGAAACAGCGACGTCACAAACATGTAAATGAATGCTCTTGTTTTAGCTCTAGCTCTTTGTTCGTTTGATGTAAACGGCCTTTATACAGAGCGTTTGTATGTATTTTCTTACGTTGCCATTCCTGTGATGTGATTTGTTTAATATTGTGATATTCAATTTCCTACATTTTGTGGATAAAATAGTTTATTTGGTGTGCAGAATCTTGTAACGTTGTACATAACGTACATATTATTATTATATATATATATATATCAATATAATTTATTCATTAGATCAATAATTAATTAGTTAGAACAAATAAGTTTCGTAAGATGGGCCTTCTGTCCACGTATCGTCGAACGCAACTTCTGTAGTAATCTAGGCAGGTTATGAGACCCGCCTCTGCGTCTCGACCCGCGCCCTTCCTCAAGTGTCGCCTGCGCTTGCGACCGGTCGACACTCTGCCTGCACCGTTGGGGCAGTCACGCACTTTGTTTCGTGGTAGACACACGTCCTGTTGTCTCGACTTCACGGCCAGATTTATCTAACTTTTTTTTAGTAAATTTAGTTATCGCTGACATCTGTAGGACGTATTGAACTTCACCAAATATCAGCGCAGTGTTTATTCCCCAAATTGGGTAAGTTGCAAACGATCTGTGTGCTTGTTTTTGTTTCTAATTGTTCGCTAGCAATCAGCTGTGCGAGTTATTAGGTATTTATGTTTACCAATGCTAAACTGCTTCGCAATGCTTGCAATCTTATTTCTTCTTCACTTCACGGTCACTACATTTTAATCTAGGCCGGGACCATGAAATATGTATCAATTCCCCAAATTTCATGTTTACAAAATTACCGTTAGTGACCGTTATATTTTCAAATTCTATTGTTGTTTTATGTTTTCTTTTTAGTGCTTCACACTGCCTTTGTAAACTCCGTTCTGATTGTGTTCGCCACGGCATCGCTAACTACATAGTACTTCACCTGCGATGTCGGGGTGAACACACGGAGCGTTCTGGATTCTTCCTGACGTTTTCCGTTGGGCATTTCAGGGTCCAACGCCAGGGCTACTTGGATAGCCTAGTGCTTGGCCTTCTCTTTCGCTCCATCCCGCTCCACTAGCTAGTTGAACTATCGACGGGACTTTTTGGATGCGGTTCCAGCTCCTCGTGGCCATCACCATCTCGGCAGCGGCTCGGACTCTGGAGGCCCATCACCACCTCGGCTTCACCTTCAGGGGAGTACTCAAACTCGTAGCGAGATCCGTAAAATCTTAAGTAAAAACCTACGACCCACCCTGGGGTCCTTTTGTTTTCTTTTTTTTAGTATTAAATTTATTTTGAACGACCTACTTGTTTAATTTATAAAATAAGTACCAGTTTGAAACCTTTACAAATCATTGCCGTTTCGATAATGTTGTTGCGACTTCGATTTTGCTCCGTCCTGATTTCGTAAAGCTCAGGTTACTCGTAAAAAGCAAAGAAAAGTGAACACAAATACTTTCTCCCAAAGAAGTCTATTTCGGTTGCCACGCATTCAATCGAAACAAATGAATTATTCATAATCCGAAATCGTCTGTGAGTATACGAGTAGGGTAGGTTGTTGAACAGTGAACCAACCTTTTTTCTAAGTCACTTATCTTGCTAGAAAATAAACCTGAGAATTTCGTACTGGTATCAACGTTAAGGTAATTTCATAAGGTTTCCAAATTTCAGGTTACAGAAAGCTAGAAAAACTTATTATAACCATAAGAGGTTTTTTAAAAAAAAAAAAAATGGCTCACTGTGTACTATGGGTAGTTTACACTGAACCACTCGTATTTCAACAGTGAACCATACTTTTATAAACCGTTAAATTGCTTATTTATGAAAAGAAACCACTCATTTTTTTTATAATCATCTTTAATCTTCATATTTTTACTAAATACAAATAATGAAAAAATATTCTTCTAAAAACATAAAAAACAACAAAAAAAATTAAATGTTCCTTCTTACTAATAAATGTGTCTTTATTACTATAAATTATCATAACCTTTTTGGTAAGTTAACAATCAGCCTTTTCGATGGTATAATAAGCAGTCTTCATCTTCATCATTTTACAAAGCAAAAATAAAAAAAATGTTCTTCTAAAAACATACAATAATAAAATCTTCTAACAAACCAAAAATAAAAACACATGAAAAAATAAATGTTTCTTTTGACAAACAAAACAATAATGTCTTAACTATAAATTATCATAACTTTTTTAGATAGTTAGCAATAAGTCTTTTGTTGGTTCGATATAACAACGCAAGCAAATTCAATATTCAAGCTATGTTTAGTAAAGAAAAGTTCACATTGAAGGAATATTTTATCAAACGTTTTGTCCCTGACACATTAGGAGGAGGGAGGATCATTTTAATGTCACTCAGTTTTACATTGGCCAAATCAGGTTCTAAGGGAAACATAAATGTTTTATTATAACGATCTTTTAATTTTAGGTACGAAACGTTATATTCGTCATCACTCTCTATTTCCAAAATCTTCGCAATGTAATAAACAACCCGTTTTTTAGATTGCAACAATACAAGGACATATTCGTCAATTATTGGCTTACGCTGTAAATCAGGAAAATCTTCATCTATAATTTCATATCCTTGTTCATCTTCCTCATCTGATTCTAAGTCTGTTTCACTTTCAAGAATTATTTCTTCTCCTTCACTTGTTTCACTGTCGTCGTCTTGTAAAAGTGTTTTTTTATTGTTTCTCTTATTTCCTGTTTTTCTAACTTTACTTGTCGATGAAAGGATTTCATTTCCACAATCTTGTAAAATTTTTCTTTTATGCTGACCCTTTTTTCTATTTAATGCAGCAGTACGTTCCTCAGCTATTCTTTCCTTTTCTGGCGTGTCCGTTGCTATCATGCTTTTTCCCAATTTTCTACCTTTTCGTTTCTCGGAACGAGGACCAGCCTTTAGTGGAGGACGGAACATTAGTGGAGTGATGATATGCTCCGACTCTGGTTGACGATTTTCATCTTTGAATGCTTCATCTGATATATTTGGCGGTGTCGCGTACCTATAATGTTCTTGTGACCGTATAGATGGACTTTCTCGATCAGGGGTAACATCGAGATCATAACCTGAACGACGTGTCTCTAAAGGGGTCGAATCCTGGAGCTGTTGACTATTCATGTCGAGAATTGCAGAAGCTTCAGCATCTGGCAATTTTTGTGACACCGCAGGAGCGGTGCGGTCTGTCACGCTACTTGGCATGAAGTCTTCATCGGAGAAAATATCCTTATTGTAGGGAAAAATTCCACATTTTGCGAAAGCCGCCGTTATATTTAGTGGAGTCATAGCTCTGGGATAAGCATGACCAATGAATCTTGCTATTTCGTAGATTGTAACTGGTTTCCCTGGGTTCTGTAGCATCCAGGACTCAAGTGCGGAATAATAATAGGTTTTTAAAAGGCCCATCAAACCCACGTCTAAGGGTTGTAGTTTGTGAGTTGTGTGTGGATGAAATGTAAGAATTACAACACCAGATTTCTTCGCTAAATCTAAAGCCTCTATGGACAAATGTGACTCATGATTATCCATTATTAGCAGTGATGGATTTTCTGGTGTCGTGCTTGAACACTTAATGTAATGTTTCATTACATCCACGAATAAGTCATTAGTCATCCAACCTGAAGGACCCGCGAGCCCTAAGCTACCTGGAGGTGCTCCGTGCATCATCAAGTTTTTAAAATTTTTCCGAGGAAATATTATAGCAGGGGGCAAGGCGTGGCCAGTAGCACTAACCATGCAACATGTAGTGACAAGAGTGCCTTTTTCTCCACTTGTCACTTTACCTACTTTAGCTCCTGATGGAGCCACAACTTTTTGAGTTTTTTGGACAGTGGTTGTGCCGGTTTCGTCAAGGTTAAATACTCGAGTTCCATCCACGAATCTCGGCTCCCGTTTCAGCAACTCTTCCAAATTATTGAAAAATATTGCCACAGTTTCACGGTTAAATGAGGTCGCACGTGCTAGACTTACAGCTTCTGGTTTCTTGACCGAAATGTCAGGGTGTCTTTTTTTAAAAAAACGAAACCATTCCAGTCCTGCCATTTGATCCCGTTCCCAAGAACTTGGCATTTTAATGGCATTCATTTTAGCCATTTCGTAAGCCACCTTCCTGCATTCTTTGACCGTCAAACCGTAGAACTTTAAGGCGCAATCCTTGAAGTATTCTAATAATATTTGTTCATGTTCTTGAGTAAATACTTTATTGATATCGTACCTTGGTGTAAGTGATATATTTTCACCATGCTCAAGTTTATTTCTCACGTAACGGCGCAATGTAGGGTACGGTATTTGATAGGTTTTTGCCGCCTTTCTAATGGAGTTACCATTTTCCACCATTCTTAAAGCTGCCATCATGTCGTCTTTTTTGTGTTTTCCTATTTTTCTTTCTTTATTTTGTGGTCTTGGCATCCTAAAACAAATATTAACATGATTGATTTTCCACATTAAATTAGCATGGAACAGTGAACCACGTCGTAAGGTACACAGTGAACCGGTTCACTGTGTACTATGCAGACCTGGTTCACTGTTCAACACACACGCTACATATATTTATAAAATAAAAAAAAATAGTTTTTACACTGAACTTTCATAACGTAATATGCTCATTAAACAACTAAAACTATATCAAATTTGACACCATACAGCTTTTGTTCTTCAAATTACCAACAAAATATACAAAAATCAAGACACTTACGTGAAAAAAATATGTTTTCTGGCGGGAAACAAACAATCCGCTGTCACACGTCACGCTTTAACCGCGGCCGTCGGCTCACTATGGTAGAGGGGAAGGGTGCACGCTAGGCAAGTTTTAACACGATCGGGCAAATCGGCAACGTCGCAGTTTCCACAATATGGCGGTGGTTCAGTGTATCTGGTTGATTCACTGTTCAACAACCGACCCTATTACAGATACGGCGCAAATACGATAGGTATGACTGACATTTGTTAATATTTGCTGTGTCTATATCCAATTTCGGTTATTCGGATCCCGGTAGATATAGATACTCGTATTTTCAGTACAGCTAGCATTTCAGGAACTTGAGAATAATAAATTAAAACCATGTTATGTAACCGTGTTAAGAATTGCTCGTAGCCCGGGCAGTAAGGTTAAGCAACATACGGCGCGTTCAGTCCATAGATGGGTCATTTAGGTCTTGTAGGTCAAGGTGGGACAAAAAATACGAAAATAATATAATTATAGCTCGTAAACTACAAAAAATCGCTGAGCATACATGGTGATGATTCGGTTACCACTAGAGGTGCTCTATCTCTGGACTTCCGCTTGACACTATTTTTTGGGACACCATGTATAGTAGTTAGGTACTTTTGGTAAAACGCCATTATTGTTGGGAAAACTAAATTATGTACCTTTAGAATAAGCAGAATAAAATATATACAGACAGGTAGGCTTTAAAATTGCTTTAACTTTCAATTTCTGCAGACTTAAAAAACGGAGTGGAAATCGGCGATAACTGTGAAGATTCTCTTAGAAATAAATTAACAGCCCAAGGTTGGATATAAGTGAGACAGGGCAGTGGAGCCGGCCTATTCACATTAGACTGCCCGGGGATCGTGCAGGCATAATTTATAAGATTGTAGACTATAATAGGGGAGCAAATTAAGGGCCGCCCCGTCCTGGTAGACGGGAGGAGGTTTATTAAATTCAGTTAGGGCTGTTGTTAGGTGGAGCATGCTCTGTAACATTTTTAGTGATTCTTATAAAGTGAACACGGTTTTGATAAAAGCGGTCCGAGGATTTAATGGACAACAAAATTGCGGATATTCAAGACTGTCATGGTTTTATTAGGCTGTACTTAAGATAAGATAGGAATATTCTTTATTACACACAAGAAACAAGAGATAGAAATAAAAGATACAATTAAAAAAGTATAATGCGCTGCCTTATTGCTTTTTTACTTAGTTTTTTTATTGAAAAATTTATATTTTTTTAGGGAACTTGTCTTTATTTGTAAAAAACTACTTATAAGAAAACAAAAAAGTTTTGAAATGTTCTTAATTATCAAACCCCTAATCTTCATAAAAGTTCACAATTAACATATAACTAGGATAGGATCATGTAAATAGTGATATCTATCAATCCCTGTTCGGACTCTTCCTACAAAAAGTCAAGTAAGTGTATCCGGAATAAAGTTAATAATATCCATCAATCTATTAATAATTTAACAGTTATTTTAATTATTTTAACAGTTATTTAATTTTAGTTAGTTCCGTCAGATTATTATTAAAATTACTCTAACAACACAAAATTATAAAAACCATGGCTGTGAAGACAAAAAAAATACACAGCATCAACCCTAAATGTTTGCCAGAAATGCTTATAATGCACATATTATTGTATAAATAATATAAATTACACTATGTGCATATGAATGACATTACTTTAGTAATGTAGACAGACCTTTATTTGCTGGTTTGCCGACGTTACTTGAACCTCGGAGCCCGCGATTCGTCTGATAATGTTTTATCGAGCAGCTGACACGATTGTCAGTCGATCAATCGACAACCGCGTAAAAGCTATTGCTCCCACAGACTGTCGAAAATACACGGTGTAAAAAAACTGACGCCAGAGCCGACAGCTCTCGTACTGTTATTTTCATTAATTATTTAATTTAAGAATTATTTTCAAGTCGTTTAATCTAGCAAATATTTTTTTGGAGCCTTCCAGGATAACTGAAACTACTGCCACCTGCCTAGATAATGTTTACTGCGATTGCGATTTTTCCGATTATTCTACAGTAAATTGTCTAAAGTCAGACCACAGCGGTCAAGTTGTGCATTTTGAAATAGATACAAAAAAGGCCGAACCTGTTATCCTCTGCCGGCCCGTAACAAGTAAAAAATTAGTTTCATTTAAATCAGACCTAGAAAGTAGTATAAGGACTCAAGAAAATTATGAAAATGCTAATGATCATTACAAAGAGTTATTCGAAGTGGTGTCGGGTAGTTTTAAAAAGATTTTTAAATTGCGCCATCTAAAAAGCAAGGACAATAGAGTAGGATTCAGGACACACTTTATGAATTATATGACAAAAAGACTTATACATATGACGCCAACTTCATACCGTACGTAAAAAAATATTCAAAATTATTTAAGGCCGTCTGCCATAAAGCTAAATGCGATCATATAAAAGGTAAAATCCTACAATCACCGAATAAAGTAAAAACAATTTGGACCATAATAAATAGAGAAACGGGTAAAGCAAAGTTAGGAGACCGAGATATTTCACTTAAGATTGATGACAAAATAATAACATCAAATGAAGGTATCGCTGCAGCTTTCGAACAGTTCTTCACTAATGACATTATTAAGGGACAATGTCCCTGCATGCGAACACGATTTTACGTTTAATTACATTGAGCCCCATGACATTGTTAAGAATTTTAAATTATTAAATCTTAAAAAAACCGAGGACTTATGGGGTATGTCAGTAACAATAGTTAGTTCAGTGATAAATATCCTAGCTTTGCCGTTACCACAGATTTTTAATAAATGCGTAGATGAAGGAGTATTTCCAGACCTCATGAAATATAGTAGGTTAGTACCCTTATTTAAAAGCGGTGATAAACAAGATCCAACAAATTTTAGACCCGTTTCAGTCCTACCAGTATTAAGTAAAATATTTGAAAGAATTATCTTAGATCAATTACTTATTCATTTCAATAATTACGAACTCCTCCATAGTCAGCAGTTCGGTTTCATTAAAGGGCGGAATACAACAGACGCTGGAGTCATGTTAGTTAAACATATTTTCAGTGCGTGGGAGGATCATAATGATGCGGTAGGAGTATTTTGTGATCTGTCAAAGGCATTCGATTGTGTAGACCACAAAACATTACTCTCAAAGTTAAAACACTATGGAATAAAAAAATTAAGTCTAGATCTTTTAAAATCATATTTAGAAGGAAGGGTTCAAAAAGCAGAAATAAATCGTATTAAATCGTCAGGCTCACTTGTAAAAATGGGAGTCCCGCAGGGATCTATCTTAGGGCCGTTCCTTTTCCTAGTCTATGTAAATGATTTACCGTTTTTGGTACAAAAAATGTGTGAGATAGTGATATATGCTGATGACACAGGAAAATAATCTTGACGAAGCAAATAATGCTCTCTCGCACGTTCTAGATTGGTTTACAGTAAATAATCTATTGTTAAATTAAAAAAAGACAAAATGTATGAAATTTACCCTACTGTAAAGAAGGGCAGGGACTCAAACAACAAAGTTAATCAAATAGAAATTTATTTGGGCAGAGCTTCGCCCTATAAAATAATTACAACAGGAAAAGTGCCGATCCAACATTTGCAACGGCTTAAATAGGCAGGCGTTGTTTCTCCCACCCTCGCAACCGGCCGGTGCGAGAGAGGTGGGGCAAACGGGCGGCGCGCGGCGCGGCGTGGTGCGAGGCGCGGCGGTGACGTATGCTGACGTCACGGCTACTCTGGCTTGGCTATGGCTGGCTTGGGTATGGCTGGCTTGGCTATGGCTGGCTTGGCTATGGCTGGCTGGACATGGCACTGGACTGGGCTGAGCGTTACACTACCTAACGTAAAATTAGTTGAAAACAACATTGTAATTGAAAATGATAAACTAGAATTTGTTGAAGATACTGTATTTTTGGGCATCACAATCGATGCCAAACTACAATGGGGTCCACATATTATAAAATTGGCACATAGACTAAGCTCCGCAGCATATGCCGCGAAAAGAATTCGAGAACTTACTGACGTTGCAACTGCTAGGTTTGTTTATTTTAGTTACTTCCATAGTATTATGTCCTATGGTATAATACTATGGGGCCGGGCAGCAGACATTGAGACTATCTTCATCTTGCAGAAGAGAGCGATCCGATTTATTTACAAGCTAGGTAGTAGGGACTCGCTAAGAGATTTTTTCAAAGAAACTAACAACATAACAACAGTTGCAAGCCAATACATTTATGAAAATATTATGTACGTTCGGAAAAATATTAAGGACTTCGATACTCTTGGTAGAAATCATAACGTTAATACTAGGAATAAACATAAATTGTCATTTCCACGATTTAGACTTGCAAAAGTTAATACTTCCTTTATGGGGCACTGTATAAGGTTCTACAATAAGACACCCCAAGATATATTAGAGTTACCCCCAACGCGATTTAAGAATTGTGTTAAGCACACTCTTTGCAAAAAACTTATTATCAAATCAACGATTATTTAGAAGACAAGGACGTATGGCATTAAATAGTAGTTTAATATTAAATTAAATCAGAGGATAAATGTGTCTAGTGTTCAACACATCCAAGATATTATTTTGTATGTTTTATTTGTATTAGCTTTAAGGTGATTTGAGAAAAGATGGTCAGAGTGGAGTTTTTTTTTTCGCTGCCTTTTTCTCCACTACAGACGGCCCCAAGGCAGCGGCTAACGTTATACATAACTGTATGTACATTGACATTCAACAAGCAGAATGTAAATTCTTTACGTTGAAATAAATTCTTGATTCTTGATTCTGAAAGTGCCAATGCTTACATACTAAAATCTTTGAAAAAAAAATTTGCAAGTGTGCGTTAGTTTTGTTCTAATTTATTTGTTTTTTTTCTGTTGCGTTACATATAATATGTCATAACATATATGTCGATGTCAGAAGCATATTGTTGTATGTTATGAGTTCTGACGACGTAATTTTATAATCTTGTCTCAGCTCGTCGAGCTTTTTTTAACCGTCTGAGAAAAGTATAAATTTATATCATGCTTTTCTTGGGATAATTCTGGTGCATAATGTCTTATGTAGACTTACAGTAACTTGTAGGCACGCTCTCCTCTGCAAGTGACAAATCCGACCAAACGCTTCGATGTCGAGATAATTATATTGTTACTTGTCTGTTTATTTTGTTTCCGTGTAGTGTTTTGTTGACATAACAAATGTTTTTTTTCTTTTTCTTCTTCTCCAAAAGGCAGTCCCCGGTCTCTTCCTTCTTCTTCCACTACTTATAATGCCTCTCCGACTAGCGAAGGTTGGCAGTCAGCTCCACATTACTCTCTATCTCTCGGTATAGGAAGAGTTCGGCAACACTTGCGATACCAGTCTACTCCCGTAGGCTTCTGCGGTCTCTGCCTCCATCATCAACCCATTATGTCCCCACCGAGGGGCATGGGTCTCTTCCCTGAGGAAGGTATAGACCATACTCCACCGCGGGGGCCAAGTCCTACTCCTCCACTGCCTACCCCTCTGGAATACAGGCGTGAGATGTCTTTAATTTTTGTGTTAAAATACCAAAAATGTTAGCAAGCACTGTCATTAACATTGATCGAGGCTAGCGAAGTACCTAACATCGCTAAGTTTAAATTAATTCAAACGCGTGACACAGAGGCATATTTCGCTCACACGCTACGTTTCGTGTAGATTCTACATTTAAAATGTCATTATTATAGGTACAGTTGTTAATATTTTTATTGCAACGTCATTCCTGAGTAGAGTGCAGGCATGTTAGGTTCGAGTGCTATAATAGTGTCGCACGTAGTTTAATGACTCGCAATGCTCATATGTTGAAGAAGAAGAAGAAAATTCATTTATTTGACGACACAATACTCAAAACAAAAAAAAGATAATTTATCACTCACTATCAATACAAGATGCCTACATTTTTAACAAATTAACACAGAAAGGTTACAAAAAGTGGGTAAAAAATAAATAAACGATAAAACATGAAAACAATAATAAAATACATTATAGTTTTTAAGTATTGAGCCCCCAAAATGGGCCCGACTCAGCATAATGTTGCAACAGAGTGGTCCGTTGCAACGCTGATTTTCAGTCGGGTCCAAACTGCGGTTAGCATTGTACGTGTGAAAAAGTAAGGTTAAACAAGCTGCCCAACGGTGTGAAAAAGACAATGACAATAAGATACATTACTTAAATATTATACCTACTGTGCAGTGCTTGTGAAGAGTGAAGGTAATAAATACGGTGCCAAAAATACAATAGAATACCTACATTACTTAAATATTATACTGTGTAGTGCTTGTGAAGAGTGAAGGTAACAAATACATAAAATAAGATCGGGTAAAAGTGAAACAAATAAATTTGTGACATACAAATACTGTGTTGAAATAGACTTGCGGGTAATCGAGGAAATACAAACTAAGAAGAAGTTCGCAAAATGGTGACCTGCAAGAATTTTTCCCGTTCACGCCAAAATGGGCCGTAACGTGCATGTCACAAGTACGCGTACGCGAACACAGACCGAGGACGAGAAATGGAAGCGCGAGACAACCCGTCAGTGAGTAACATATTAACCTGCTACTTATACATTTGCGTACTCAGGGCCATTTACAGGGGGGCCCCCGACCGATGTTTTTTTTTTTTTTCTTTCTTTGCTGCTACGTTTGTTGTTGTGTCTGCAACAGATGCGCCCTATAATTGGACCTAAAAGTGGGCTTACTTTTGCAGACACGGAGAGGTGGCGGGATGTTGTTCCAACATTTAGTAGCCGCATATCTAAAACTTCCCCGGAAGGCTGCTGTACGGTGTCTCGGTACTAGAAGCATGTTGCTACGATGCTCATACGAATCGCTCGTAGCCCCGGCTGCCTGAGTGATCTTAAACGATCACGAAAGTTAAGCAATATAGGGCGCGTTCAGTGCATGGATGGGTCAGTGTCTATGACTAATGCTAGTGGCATTTTTGCGGGCGGTTCCGTGCTTCGCAAGGCACGTTAAGCAGTTGGGGCCGGGTGCCATCGATAGATGGCAATCGTTAAGCCAAGTCAGAGGCCTTAAGGCGGCTTGAAAACTTCTGACAGTAAGACCAGCCCCTAGTCTTACAAGCCTCCACCAATCCGGACTTGGACCCCGTTCTGGCCTATACCTTCCGCAGGGAAGAGACCCGTGCCCCTCGGTGGGGACATAATGGGTTGATGATGATGAATGCTCATAGAATTGCGATGAATTCTTCTTTAGAAAAAAGCGTGACAGCGCGTTACTTAAGTATTTATACTTAGTATAAATTCTCAATTAAGAAATCGGGGCTTAAGCTCACACCTGTATCTCGAATATCCGAGATAGAAGTCCGATATCCGAGATGGGCAGACAGCCTTGGATAAATCCTAGTTCTGCAAAGAATAATTATAATTAAAATAATGATTCAATTCTATTTAACACATGGCTTTAAGATTTAAGACAAAGGGCAATTTCTAAAATAAAACGTAAAATAACATAAAAAAGTGATGAAAAGAAAATTAAAACCATTCAAAAATGTCGTTCCGTGACCAAGTCCACTTACGGCCGATTTCTGAATTGAGAATTTCGCTAAGTATGTACTTAATTGTAGCGCTGTCTCGTCAAAGTTATTTAGAAAAGTGCGTGACAGCATCTTACTTAAGTCTTTACTTAGCGTAGATAGATAGATAGAATATTCTTTATTGTACTCATAAATAACATTTACAATTTTTTATAAATTTAGCGTAAATTCTCAATTCAGAAATCGGCCAATAACCTGTTTTAACTTTCTCAATTTTTCTAGTTAGATAACCATATATTTGTTGTTCAAAACTATAGGGCTATGGAACAGCTACGAAAAACTACAAGAAAGAAACTAAAACGTCAACAAAACTTGTCTCCGAAACTAATATAGGTAACTTTTTTATTACCTTCGCACCTGTTCACAACTTTTCCAGTAAAAACCTGCCCGGAGTCTACGCTAGAAAAAGAAAACCACATTCGCGACTGCAAAATGTAGAAACAATGTTTTTTCACATAAATATCGTGTTACAAAACAAGTTGAAAAGAAACTAGAAACACGTGAAACCCTATTTCTGCAATGTCGCTCTTAATAGCTGCTACACACTATGTCGGCGGCACGGCCGGGCGGCTTTGCCGCCGGCACTTGTCGCTGGTTGCCGCAGAGCATCATTGGTATGATTTTCTAGCAGAACACTTTCAATCGAATGCCGGGAGCGAACTGCCGCCGGCTCGCCGCAAAACCCGCCGGCACGACCCGCCGCCGGCCTGCCGGCGGCTCGACTTGGCGGCATTGCCGGCGGCTTTCTACCCTCCGGCAATGCATATCGTGTAGGAGCCATAACGATGCTAAACAAAGTTATAGAGGAGAAAAAAGTATGCACTGTACAGGGGCTTGAATCTGTAAATAATAAGAGTGAATGTGAGTGTACTTATTTATTGTATACAAATGTACTGTTTGTATTTGAGGTGGACCAACCACTCCAAATATCCAAACCAATTATTATTTTTAGTGATTATTGACGACCTCTGTGGCGCAGCTCCGGCGGAAAAATCTGGCAGCTTTTATTGCAGTATTGGATCCGTTGAGGCAATGTCGTAGGCAAAGCGAAGGATTGCCAGCCTCGTACTGCTCAAATCCTCTGATTTCTGAACACCTCGTCTAAGGTGCTGGTAAACTGTTTGGGAGACAACGGGTTGCCCTGTTTTACACCCTTTATGTTGTAAAAATATGGACCAGGTGTAGAAGATTTACGCACGTGGTGGGTACATGGGATGTATAATCTAGGTTATTGTAAAGTTTCATTAAAATCCATTTCGTAGTTTTGCGTGAAAAAAATAACAGACATCCATACTCCCATAGGTACATACTTTACATACTTTCGCGTTTATATATTTAAGATAGGACATGAGACTGTCAAAAAATTAATGAATGTAATGTTGGGATAAAAAGAGGTGAGACAAAAGTACCTAAGTACCTACCCGAAACCAGCGTGCGTGAATGCCACGTCTAAAGAAAAGTTACCATCTCTGGGCCAAGCCATTAGATAGGTCCCGGATTCGAATCGCGGCTGGGGACAAAAAAATCCCAGGTCTTGGATGTTTGTTTTCCGTGCGGAGTTTCTGGTCTTCCATCGGACGCCTCCCCCGGGTGGCGGATAGGGGAACGCCCTCCAGATATGGGGTGTACCGGCTTCGGCCGGCGCGGACCAAAACCAGAGGGAGGGGGACGTCTAGTGGCTTGCGCTGCTGGATGTCCCGCGGGGTCCACTATGGGCCCCGCACCCGTAACCACACACTGAGTGGAGCCGGGGGCCTTCGGGCCGCGAGGAGACAACCTCTATAAAAAACACACGGTGGGGGCCCTCCTCTATGTCTCTCTGTTCAGCAGAGGGTATAGAGGAGGTTGAGGGTGGGTCACAGACGGCAGATTGGGGGAGCTATTAAAAGAATATTGATGAAGTGAAAAAGGTCTGATTCTGAATCTGAATCGCTCGTAGCCTGGGCTGCCTCAGTGATCTTAAACGATCACTAAGGTTAAGCAAGATACGGCGCGTTCAGTCCATGGATGGTTCCCGGTCTATGACTAACGCTAGTGGCATTTTTTGGAGCTTGCTCGCTTCGCAAGGCACGTTAAGCAGTTGGTGCCGGCTGCCGTCGATAGATGGTAATCGTTAAGCTAAGTCAGAGGCCTTAGGGCGGCTTGAAAACTTCTGTCAGTAAGACCAGACACTAGTCTTACAAGCCTCTACCAATCCGGACTTGGCCCCTGTGGTGGAATATGGCCTGTACCTGCCTCAGGGAAGAGACCCGTGCTCCTCGGTGGGGACATGATGGGTTGATGATGAAAAAGGTCTGTCAGAAACGGGCGAGTGGCGAAACCTTCTGCCTGCCCCTATAATCCTCATATCAAACCACGATTGCACTGATTCATATTCGCTGTGACCTAGAAATAAAGACCACTTTGGTCAAACCACCAGTACATTTGGAATTTTGCCACATGGAGAGTATTTATTCGCCTGCAAATTCTAGACAAATGCACAGGGTGAGTACGTGCGTGCATCGACTAATGAATGACTAGAAATGAAATGAAATATTTTGGCATCTGACTACCACGCGAGAGGTCCCGGGTTCGAATCCCGGCTGGGGACAAAAAAAAAAAACCCAGGTCTTGGATGTTTACATGTTTGTGACGTCGCTGTTTCTGGTTCCCACGACACAGGGTATCCTAGTGTGGGGCCAGAAGCAATGTATGTGCCTGTATGTAAATGTTATGTTATTCCAAAAGTGGTCTGTTATAGTGGTCTCCACACAAGGCGAGCCTGTATAGTGGTGACTGGTGACCTTGAAGCGAAACGAAGAAGCGAATGAGGTCTGTCATGGATCGTGGTAAGTATAAACCATGATGTATGCCTACTCCCCCGGGTTACAGGCGTGAGTTTATAATGATAATGTATGTATTTATTTACAAGCTAGGGATTCGCCAAAACAAACAACATCTTAACAGTTGCAAGCCAGTACATTTATGAAAATATTATATGTTAGAAAAATGTTTAAGAATTCGAAAATTCTTAATACAAGAAACAAGCATAAAATTGTCATTTACACAATTTAGACCTGCAAAAGTTATAACAAACAAAAAGTTAAACGAGATAAGCGGTTTAAGAAACGTGTTACGTTGTCTGTGCAAAAAAGCTTATTATAAAATCTACGATTATTTAGAAAACAAAGATGTCTGTTGTTAAACAGTAGATTCATATTAAAGGTCATGTTCATAAAGTAAACATTTTATTTTATATGAACGAAAATATTTTATGTGATTATAATCTGGTTCTTGACTTGTACTTTGACTTTGACGACATGACTTGTACATAATAATATGGAATCAGTCTGGGTATATTTTCATGTTGGTAATACCTTTGCCTAGTTACCGTTGTGGTCATAGACTATCCTAGTCAGTGACTGGCACAAAAAGATTATGTTGTCTGGCAGTCGTTATTATTATTCTACTAAATTTGATTGTTAATTCATATTGTAAGCATTGTGAGCTGTTTCGTAGAACTAAGGGAAGCTAATGGTATTCAAAACCGACAGATAAGCCCTTGTACGATGATAAATTGCACCCGGAGTAATTAATTTATGACACGCCGTTTCATGCCAACGAACTAGTTTCTAATTCTACTGGAGCCGTGTTTACAGGCAGGAACTTCAGACGACAGGTAGGGCAGGGCTGGTCAACCTATAAGCCGCCTGCGAGCCATATTGGCGCGGATAATATTGTCAACTGCATGCCTACATAAACTCATATCAGTATCTCAGAGGGGAACTGGACAAACTGGTCTTGTGGCCACAAGACCAGTTTGTCACAATATGCCTTATTGTCACAAACTGACATTGTCAAACTTGCTTCATTAGACATTGTCGCTGAAGGTATGATTATCGTCTGTCGAGTCTTTTCTGAATAGTATATCTTTTAAATCATATAATTCAGCCGTTTTATGTAGATAGTGATATTGCAGTATTATGAACTAAGAACTCAGGTTCATGTTTCACAAACCAAATTCGTAGTTTGCAAAGACAATCGTCAATTGCGTGATCGAGTCTTTGGTTTTTGTTGATTATTAAATTTCTTTTAGAAGTAGAAAGTCTTTATTTGGTACTTAAACAAATTTGTATAAAAATGTACTTGATTCAGCAAAAAGAACGTAAACAGTAGAACCAAATAGATCCAGCCGGTTTAGTCCAGACCCATCCTTTCAACAAGTTACTTCTATTGCGGCATATTGTATCACTGTTATTGTACCTAATTTTTGGATGAAGGAATAAAGTTTCTTTATATTTAGATAGATGCAATAAAATATCGAATGAAAGTGGAAAGAAGGCTTCATAGGAAAACGGTCCTATTGGACAGTAGGAATAACTTTTATTTTGGGGAAACATCACGACAAAATTCGGAAGAAAAAAAAACATACGAATGATTAACAAAGGTATTTAAATATCAGCATAATATGACGAAAATTGCTTAGGAACCACTGCTAAACCATATTACATTGCGTGTCAACTCCGCAGACAGTAGGTACACCGGGCAGGCATAGCGTAGCAATGAAACCGTTCCATTACGATTATTGCCCTAACTACCCACTGTAATATTGCTTATATGCCAGTGATTTGCATATAGGTAATTAAAGCCGAGTCCGCTGCGCCATGTTATAACACGCGTAACATGGCGCAGCGGACCCGGCTTTAGAGTTAGAGCTAGAAGTTTGGCTACCATACCAATGCAGATAATATTAGAGTTCCAATATGTTTGGGTATGATTGGGTTGAAATATGTTTGGGTTCAGTCCATGGATGGGTTACCGTCTATAACTAACGCTAGTGGCATTTTTTCCGAGCGGTTCCATGCTTCGCAAGGCACGTTAAGCAGTTGGTGCAGGCTGCCGTCGATAGATGGCAGTCGTTAAGCCAAGTCAGATGCCTTAGGGCGGCTTAAAAACTTCTGACAGTAAGACCAGCCACTAGTCTTACAAGCCTCCACTAATCCGGACTTGGCCCCCGTGGTGGAGTATGGCCTATACCTTACTCAGGGAAGAGATCCGTGCCCCTCGGTGGGGACATAATGGGTTGATGATGAATATGTTTGGGTCGTATTAGGGACAGTTAGATGGAAGAGTCGTGCACTTAAACTGGTTAAATAAATAATAACGATTATTAGATCAGCCGAGAACCGTCGGACAATATGGTCCGTGGGTGCGGATGGCAACAGACCGTGAAAGATGGCATTTGGGGCAAAAGGCGTAACCCAGCAGTGGACAGCCTGTACAAGGCCTAGCCTATATGAGGATCCTAGATTAAATTATATCTATTGTTCATTCTCCAGCACGTCTTGCTGAGACACTTATGTTTGATGCAAACATAATAATATTTTGAACGTAGCCAATTCAGTGCTGCCCTCTGCAGGCCCGTGGTTGAGTCTCTCTCTCTCTCTCGTATCGTCTCTGCGCCACGTTGTGTGAATCTATGTAATACAGCAATTCAGTGTTATTATTTAGTGCAAACGTGATAATAAACCTGTCTGTTTCTCACATCGATGTGCCAGTTATTTTCTTCTCATCGAGCGCCTCCGCCAGCCCCTATGATCAACAGAAACTAAATACAGTCCACTCAAACAACCTTTGTGCCACCGCACAACTTACACTTCACTCATTTTACTCCTTGGATTTAATTTATTGTGGTCTTCCTCTATATTTCACGCGTTAATAACACTAATCACAAGTTATAACGTAAGTATTTAAGACAATTATTTTTTTCTTTATGTAAAGTCAGGTGTCTACAGGGGTGGATAGAAATAAAATAAGGCATACTCACTTTTAACAGGGTGTAATTCCTTCAAAATTCACAATAGCGGAAAATAACTCCAGCTACTATTGGTTTTAGTTATAAATCTTTCAACACTTCTTCGGAGACACGTGTCAACTGACGACCAGCACTCGAATGCCGAAAAATGGCGTCGCATCTCCTTTCGTTGACAGCTGTCTGTCACTTGGACGGAAGTTCGTTAAAACGGAAGTGCGACGCCATTTTATCAGAAAAATACTATACAAACTTAAATCAAATATTTTAGGGATTCTTGGTAGTTTTATTAAAATATACAGTTTTAAATCATGATAATAGCCACTTAAATATTATTAACAGCCTTCACCGATTATCTTAAATAACTGTTGATGACAGTCGGCCATCCATATTATGTTGTACGACCTCGTACAACTAAACATAATTAAGTAATTACAAAACAAAATAGACCCCTCAAGTAAAATAAGCACTTGAGTGGTCCTTTAAACAGCATTATTTCTTGACCAGGGATGTCTAAAATAATCGTATGACAAACTATAGGACCAGGGTTGTCCAACATAACAATTTAGTTCAGGACCAGGGTTGTCCAAGGTAACAAATTAGCTTAGGACCAGGGTTGTCCAAGGTAACAAATTAGCTTAGGACCAGGGTTGTCCAAGGTAACAAATTAGCTTAGGACCAGGGTTGTCCAAGGTAACAAATTTGCTTAGGACCAGGGTTGTCCAAGGCAACAAATTAGCTTAGGACCAGGGTTGTCCAAGGTAACAAACTAGCTTAGGACCAGGGTTGTCCAATATTACTATTTAGTTCAGGACCAAGGTTGTCCAAGATAACAATATAACAATATAGTATAGAAGCAAGACCTACCAATATATACAGGTAAATAAAGCAACTTAAAAATAATTTCTTCTGCATTATTTATAAGGCACAAATGATAACAATGAAATGATTAAATCTCGGTGCTTACCTCGCAACATAATCAATTTCTTGTATGAATAAACATAATTAATATTTTCTAGGTAAGTCAGTCAATACACAAAACTGATTGTTAGATAGATAATGAAATTTTATGGTTGATCTTCAGAGGAGTCACTAGAGGTTTCTATGTCATGTCCGTGAGGTCTGCTAAAAGTGAGCCATGGTTTGATTTTATCGATAGCTATAACAGTAGAAAACTTTCTAACCCCCTTTCGAGTTAATGGAGTATCTTCCACTTGAAACCGATCATGATCGAGTATAGCGGATATCTTATAAGGTCCTTGGAATTTCGGTATGAGCTTTTTGCTTTGCCCAGTTGCGGGTACTTGCCGTTCTACTCTTACCAGGTCACCAACCTCGTATTTAGGAGGTTTGCAACGTTTTTTATCAAACGATTCTTTCTGCTTCTGTTGATTCACTTCGATATGAGCATTAGTATCTTGGCGTATCTCTGTTCTGTCAAGATCGTGTGAGTGACTTGTATCGGTAGTATCAGCCAGTGCCCCCAGGATCCTACCCTCACTAGGACCTGTCGGCCGGATTCTGAAAAGTACTTCGGAAGGAGTTCGGTTGATACCTTTATTAAATGTATTATTTATACCCCACTGAACTTCAGGGAGGTGGTCGTCCCACTTGTTGTCAGCAGTACCAATAGATTTGGTTGTGAGAGCATCAACAATCACTTTGTTGTACCGCTCCACTTGGCCGTTCGCCCGAGGTGTGGATACGGCATTGAGTACGTGTTTGATGCCCTTTTCATCCATGAACCTTTTAAAAGAGGCGCTGGTAAACGAGGTTCCCCTATCGGAAATTAGCCTTCGAGGGACGCCAAAGATACCAAAGTATTCTCTAAGAACTTTGATACTTGTGGTGGATTTCGTATTTCGGACAGGCTTAAGGTAAATGTACTTTGTGTAGGCCTCGATGATCACAAGAATGTGCATGTTTCCTCTACTGCTTCGAACAAAGGGGCCCACATGGTCAACGTGTATCGTATCAAACGGTACATCCACTTTCTCTATGGGATGCAGAAAGCCTGGTTTCTTTCCCCCTGGATTTTTCGAATAGGCACATTCGAGGCAAGAAGTGACATATTTTTTAACAAAATGACGCATTTTGGAAGACCAGTACGATGATTTGACCTTTTCTAGAGTTTTGTCTACTGAGAAGTGGCCAATATCATCGTGATTCAGCTTGACCACTTGCCAGCGAACTCCTTTGGGTACCACCCATCTGTCTCCATCAGGCGTCATTCTGAACAGCTTACCTCCAATGAGCTTATAATTATTCTTAATGTCAACAACATAATTGAGGTTAGGGTCTTTCAGAATTTTTATAATCCGTTGTATCTCAGAATCCGAGCCCTGTACTGTAGCAAGCCAATCATTATCATCGCTCCTAACGTTCAAGACATTTTGGGAATCATCAGGTACCGGATTGCGGCTAAGCGCATCTACATGGGCCATTGATGAGCCTGTGCGATACTCAATGTCGAAAGTGTATTCCTGCATTTGTTCCCACCATCTTGCCACTCGCGGTAACATGTCTCTCTTCTGGAATGTTGCACGTAATTAATTGCAGTCGGTTAAAATTTTAAACTTTAATCCAATGAGGTATACACGAAATTTTTGAAGAGAACATATAACCGCGAGTGTTTCCAAATCGTAAGACGAGTAGTTTTGTTCTTCAGGCGTAGTCTGTCGGCTAAAATAAGCCACAGGTCTAAGAATACCATTTTCATTGCGTTGTAGCAAAATGCCAGCCACACCAATCTTACAGGCATCTGTATGGAGCTCTGTATGTGCCTGTGGATCATATAACGCCAAAGTAGGCTTCGATACCAATTTGTGTTGAAGTTCTCGAAACGCCTTTTCCTGTTCTGGACCCCATACCCAATCGACATCCTTCTTTAAAAGGTGTGTGAGGGGTTTCGCAATGATCGAAAAACCGGGAACAAATCGCCGAAAGAAACTGGCTAAGCCAATGAACTGTCGCACATTGTGCTGATTTTGTGGCACAGGGAATTTATTTACCGCTTCGATTTTTCTTGATCCTGGCTGGATACCATCCTTTGATATCTCAAAGCCTAGATAGTCCACAGTGTGGCCAAAAAATAAGCATTTTGAAAGTTTCAGGGTCAGGTCTGCTTCGGAAAAGAGTTTTAAAACGTTTTCTAACGAACGCATGCCTTCAGAAAAGTCCTTCGACGGAATGATAACGTCCTCCAAATATGCTAAGGCTTCCCTGTGACGAGTGGAACCCAGAACCTGGTTCATAATACGTTGAAAGGTGGCAGGGGCGTTTGCAAGTCCGAATGGCATTCTCGTAAATTCATAATGCCCATCCGGAGTTACAAACGCAGTTTTGAATCTGTCAACCTCCCTTATAGGGATCTGGTAATAACCAGATGCCAAATCAAGTGTGGTGTAATACTGATGACCGGCCAAAACATCCAGTTGGTCGTCTATGAGGGGAATGGGATAGTTCTCTCTCACCGTTTTTTTATTCAGAGCGCGGTAGTCAATGCAAAGCCGATATTCGCCAGTTTTCTTACGTACCAGTACCACTGGGCTTGCGTAAGGTGAAGTGGATGGTTGAACTATCCCATTCTCCAGTAGCTCAGAGACCATTTCTCTGACAACTTCCTTCTCTTTTATTGAAAGTCTATATGGCCTGTATACCACGGGTGTGTCATCACTAAGCGTGATTGACATTTCGCCAACGGTTGTGGTACCTAACTCAGACAGACTAGATGCAAAACACCTTCTGTATTTATTAAGAAGGGCAAGCAACTGCTCCTTTTGTGCTGGTAGCACATCTTTACCTATTTTAATCTCAGCTTCCGTAAGGTTATAATTATTGAGACTCTCATTAATTATCTGCATTACTTGTTTACTGCATGTTCCATCCTCTCTAGCCTTGCGCCCGCGAGCTATTCTAAATCCTTTGCTCAAAACAACGCTCGAATCTTTCGGGACACTAACCACAATTTTACCAACCCCATCTTTGCCCATATTGTATAAGCCTGAGGGCACAGAAAACCGCACGTCTGAGATAAGACGCAAGCCTCCTTCGATGTACACGTCACCTGTTGTAGATGGCTCTGTGTATACGTCCATTACGAATACCCCTGATGCAGTAACGCTCTCCTTAATGAGAATATCGACTTTATTGTCATAAATTATATCGCTACTGGTTCGTAACATATGAAGTGTATCGCTCGTTTTAAATACGCCTATATGAGGTTGTTCAGTATAGGACTGTCCTATCATAGCAGGTATCTGCATAACCTCATCAGGTACAATAAACAGATCAACGTCTGCTTCAACATCGTCAATCACTATGTTGACGAAACATTTTCCTAGCACTTTGACTGCAGAGTTTCCGAAGCCTCTGAGTATAGGAAGCCCGTCAGTATTAATTTGACTGTCAATTTTTTTAGAATCGGAAAACCTAATCATACAGCATTCACTTCCGAAATCTATAAAGGCCTCGAAAGGAAGTTTATTGATATTAATAACTTTGTGATATTTATCGCCCAAGTTGTACTCGCGTGAAACGGACATTACAGTTTTCTCTGCAGGCAAAGGTTGCTTAGAGTAACAGTGCTCAGTATCATGACCAAGTTTATTACACTTGCCACATCTTTTTATTGGCTGGGGACACTGAGGGACTGTATAACCCTCCTGCTTGCAGTTAAAACAGCGGGGTCTAAAACCAGATTTAGGTTGAGAGTCTAAAAGTGAGGTAGTTTTATTAGCAATTTGTCCTCTTATTTGTTTACGCTCAATTTGAGGTCGAACATTTCTGGCATTTCTCAAATAGGCAAACAGTTTGTCTGGGTTATCGTATTGAACGGCTTCTGCCCCTAGCCGAATAGAACGGTCATCTATCCCGTGTAAAATACATTCTACGGCCCTTCTACCTTCTATACCACACCTATTGATCAAAGCAATTTTATCATAGTAATATGTCTCCAGTGAATCCTCGAATCTGGCACGCTTGGCCAACATGTCGCTCAACATTTGCCCGTAATTTTCCTCGGAAGGAAATGCGGTTAACAATTTGGTTTGCCATTCCTCCCACGAGAAAAGAACTGACAGCCCTTCGTACCAACGCTGAGCAACACCTCGCAGCTTAGGCAGTGCAAAATGAACTAGTTGTTTTTAGTTCCAACCATAAATAGAGGCACATTCGTTTACTTTGTGAAGCCACATCGTCATGGTCTGTTCTTTTCTCGCAGGATTGAATTCAGGTATAGTATTTTGCATATTTCCTAGTTTGTCTAGAGAGTCAGATTGATTTACACCTTTCAGGGCAGTTAAAAGTTTAGCAAAAGAATTAGGGTTAAAAACCATATCACTTAACTGATCCTCCTTGCGACAAGCCTGGCTCCGTATTGGGCTGCGCGAGCGACGGCTGGCCCGGCTGCGCGAGCGGCGGCTGGCTCGGCTGCGCGGGCGGCGACTGGCTCGGCTGTGCGATCGGCGACTGGGCCGGCTTCGCGAGCGACGACTGGGCCGGCTGCGCGAGCGGCGACTGGGCCGGCTGCGCGAGCGGCGACTGGCACACATGCGTGAGCGGCGCTCAACGCGACTGCGCGACCGGCGGCCTGCTTCGCTTGAACTCGACCATCGGCTTCTACTGCGTGATGATCGGTTCACAGGTTTATGAGACCGACGGCTCACGTGTGTCGTAGACCGTTGATCAGCCCGGGGACTGCGAGGCTCTCTCTCCTTGCTGCGTGGCAAACGCTGTCGGCGGTCAACGGACTCCTGGTCCAAATCCCGGAGGCTACGTCTAGAAGATCGACTACGGGTGTTGTGTCGTAGCCGTTTGCCAGGCAGCAGCGGTGAGGGGGTTCGTTGCCGACTGCGGGAGCGTCGTTCCGTTTCGGTAGGGCGGCTAGGCGAGTAGCCTTCAAAGCCCTGCGGTTTCGACGAGTTCACTGAAAATATAAAAATATAAATCGCACAGTAAACTGTTCACTATTCGACTGAGACGGGAAAAGATTAATCTGATTTTAAACTTTTAAGAAATTGCAAAAGAAACAACGCAAAATTTTTCGATAGATGCACATGGCGACCATGCGTGTCACTAGATTTGAGTAAGAAGCTTGATAAAATAAAGCAATATGACAATCACAGTGGCATGACATTGCCCATAATTTCACTTTATTTGTCTTCAGTATTTACAAACGATAGAAGAAATATTTTGCTGTTACGATACTTTCTTTTGATCAAGTTTTAGGACAATACGCGAAATCTATGCTAGTAGATTATGACCCCTAATGTAGACTAAGAACTTGTAAGGAGTTTTTGCATATTGCAATTTTTTTTTTAATTTAATTTTAAAAGAATAAACAGAGAAGGGAAAAAAAACATGCTAGCCTTTGAATGGGCGCGAAAATTAACCATCCCGCTTCTGAGATGTAAAGTCAGGTGTCTACAGGGGTGGATAGAAATAAAATAAGGCATACTCACTTTTAACAGGGTGTAATTCCTTCAAAATTCACAATAGCGGAAAATAACTCCAGCTACTATTGGTTTTAGTTATAAATCTTTCAACACTTCTTCGGAGACACGTGTCAACTGACGACCAGCACTCGAATGCCGAAAAATGGCGTCGCATCTCCTTTCGTTGACAGCTGTCTGTCACTTGGACGGAAGTTCGTTAAAACGGAAGTGCGACGCCATTTTATCAGAAAAATACTATACAAACTTAAATCAAATATTTTAGGGATTCTTGGTAGTTTTATTAAAATATACAGTTTTAAATCATGATAATAGCCACTTAAATATTATTAACAGCCTTCACCGATTATCTTAAATAACTGTTGATGACATTTATTTATGTATATTTGTTTTAAATTATTTTTAAATGCGCCACGACAGGCACTCCAGAATGCAATTTTTTCTGAGTTACCGCGGGCACTGACTGAAAATCTGCGCTGAGGGTTCACACCTTTACCACAACGCTGAGTCAGGTGCCTTTTGTGGCAACCTAGATACACCACATACGGGCTACATAATATTTGGGTTTTTTGTTTGTTGCGTTGGATAATAGTTGAAGAACCCCTTTGAAATTAAAAAAGAAAAATAATATCTTTTCACCTCAGGCGCTCGCTGCGGTTTTCGCTAGGAAAACCGCAGTTTATAGCGCGAAATCTGCGTGGAAAAGCCAATTTCATTCGCTAGATTCCTTCACTTGCTCAGCTTTCAATTTCAACACTAGCGCCAAATAATCACTCTGCAGCCTTGCATAACAAATAACAGACTATAGTGTGGCACTTGTCACTTCAGTTTTTTAGACAACGCAAGCAGGGCGACTTGTCGCCGCGTCTAGTCGCCGCGTCAGACGCGACGTTGTCATTTCCTTCTGGCGTCTTGTTGTCGCGACTCCGCGACTCCGACACCAAGTGAGCGGAGATTCGAACAAAATATATGAAAAATGACGGCCGTAGCTTGCGTCGCGTCTAGTCGCCGAACTGTCGCTGTCGCTTGTCGCCTAGTGTGCACATAGGCTTTATGTGTCGAAATAGATTCTCAGTCGTCAATATTTTTCAAGTTTATTTCCAATTTTGTCCAGCGGTTTAAGCAAACCACAGTCAACCAACTGCGCTACCATTTGCTCTAATAATAGGTTATGTTAAGTACTTGTCTTTTTATTTTCTTTCTGTGACGTATTTATGTTTTTCTTCCGCATCTATCCGCACTAAAGAAGTTATTTTACTTACTGGGCTGCGGCGAGTGCTTTTTGGTGGACATCACTCGTCGGAGCTCCTGTCAGCTGTCGCAGCGCACGCACGCGATCATCGGGCCGGCGGCTGCGCCCGCGCATCAGCCGGCGAGAGGGGTGCGGGGGGCTGTTGAGGAAAAAACATTTAATAATAATAATAAAATTTTTATTCATAGTAATAGTATAGCATGACTTACATTATCTTAAATTTTGTAAAACGTTGACCTTAAATATTACAATTTGAGTAATGTTTTCAATATTATTCGGATTTTTAATTATAATTTTTTGGAGCTAGTCCAATTACGCTTTTGCTAAGTAGAGCCGTTTTTGAGGTTACATTTTGAAACCTATGAGGTTTTTTTAATCTATTAGTTTTCGCAAACAATATTGGATTCGTTTTTACAAATAAATCGACCTCAAAAATAAATAGGGGGAAATGTTAGCAACTTTAGTTCCTTAAAATATGGTTTTCAGGTGTCTGTCGACTTTAATTTACACATAACTCTGAGACACCTCTTTAGAGATTTAAATACATAATTTCTCTATTTGAACAGTTCCCCCGGAATATGATATCATACCGAAGCGTGAAAGCTACTTACACAAAAAAAAAAATGTTTTATCATTTGCGCAAAAATATTGGATATTACGTGGCTTATGAAACAGGGCCCGACACGTTTAAGCGTAATAGCATTTTGTGTCGAGCGTCTGTCGAGCCGATGAGACTCTTCGTTATATCTCTGTAAGTTAACGCTCCTGAAGCCCCGACGGACCCATCGTCTCGACCCCAAACGGCGCAAATAAGTAACTATCTCCAGGGAGCGATCGCGGAGGTCAGCCTGTCTGGTCTATTCTGTAAAATGCAAACATCACCTCGTTTCTCACATTCGCATCGTCGGTGGCTTCGCATTCGCATTCGATGGTGAATGACCTTGGTTTGATCTTTTGAACCCACATGTCAATCGAAGTGAGCGGCGCAATATGACTTTCCTCGGTAGGGATGTATAAAATTTCGTAAAAAAATTTTAAAGGACCATTTCGCCAAAATAAGCGAAACAAATTACAAAGTACGACTTTGATTAAAAAATCATAATAAGGTTACTTATATTTGTTTCGCTTATTTTGGCGATATTGTCCTTTAAAATTTTTTTTACGAAAATTTATTGTCCAGCGTAAATCCAGTAGAAAATAGGAAAAAAATATGTCATTGGCATTCCACCGAGGTATCCAAGTCGCTGGCGTAAGCAGCAAATCTCGTGGGATTAACATAATAATTAAATAATAATCGGGTGATTACGATTGATGATGATGACTGATTTGATATTGATGCTACCTATTTGTCTATTTTTTATGTTACACCAAAAATCTTAGTATTACAGCCTAATTACATAACAAAAAGATCATTTAAATAGCATCCATTGGCAACTTTACTCACTAGATGGGTGAAGGAACCAGTCGAATTAAATAGGCGTGCCCAGCACCAATACCATCCAGTCAGTATGTGCGTAGCCGACCAAGTCGCAGGTTTTCCTCACGATGTTTTTCTTCACGATTAGCGAGTGGTATTTGCTACTGTAAGTTAACAAATGAACATAACGTTCATATTCACATTTTACCGATGTTTTTATTTCGACTCGATGCAGTTTTGAGGGCAATGGAACAAAACCAACTATCATCTGAAACAATCCAGTCACTAGACCGCAACAAACGAGCTGAAGGCTTTACTTCGCTTGTCATAAACCAGATAGAGCAACGTGCATTGTTTGTGAACTACAATAAGCCGATGTTGACTTGAGAAGATACGGATAGGATAATGCTATTCTAAGCTGGAAGTCTATTCTCTTAAGGTCGATTTACATCAGACAAGCGAATGCTCATTCTATCCCCACTCTAACAAATTATTTTAGTGTAAACCACAGACATCTGAAGTAAGATATCTATGATGTAAACAGACTTAGAGGATTCTTTCGTTGTTCTGTCTGCGTTCGCAAAGATTGTGTCTTCTGGGGCTATGAAGTTAAATAGGCTATTTGACAGTGTGAAAAAAAAAAGTATTATTTATACGTATTCGTATAAATTATTTGTCTAAAAACCACTTTAAGGCAAAATGCCTAAAAAGTTAAAATAACTAAAAAAAAATAATGATTTGTAAAAAAACACAAGATAAAATTTGATAATTTGTATATGAATTGTTAAGAAAATTTTCGTTTGCATTTTTTAGAAGAAATGCACGAAAGAATTTAAAATAGCCACTTTCTGAGGACTACATGCCACTACACCTGGCCATGGACTACACTAACAAACAATATGAGATAGATGGCTTTCAGTAATCGGTCAACTAGCCTACGAGTATTGTGACAATATTTTTATAGTCTTTTAATTGGAATGGAACACTTTTGTCTTCGGTAATACACCCACATCGTTTTATGTGAATGAGATTCTGTTGAGAGATAATTTAAATTGGCTTTCATTTGTTTTAAGCGCTGCCTTCATTTCATTATTGGGTTCTCGTACGGTCTACAATGGACTTTGTCCTAATTATTTATTTATTTATACATAACAAACACTTGCTTCTCGATCATGAGGGTCTGGGTTCGAACCACGCATGTTTTGACTATTGATATGACTTTTAGTTACGTACATTTGTTTGTTTGTACAACAACACCATTCGCTGATAAATTGTGCCCGGATAACGGCGACAGGCTTGCCACTTGTCACGTTTGGGACCTTATAAACTCGGCAATTTGTGGGCCCAGTTCTAATGATTGGTGCCCCTGCCTACCCCCTCGGGGATAACTTGAGTGAGTTTATTATTTTATTTATTTTATTTACATAGCAAATAGGCATGAATCGCTCGTAGCCCCGGCTGCCTGATTGATCTTAAAAAACGATCACGAAGTAACCATGCATCGTAAGCAACATAGGGCGCGTTCAGTACATGGATAGGTGACCGTCTATGACTAACGCTAGTGGCATTTATCCGAGCGGTTCCGTGCTTCGCTAGGCACGCTAAGCAGTTGGTGCCGGCTACCGTCGATAGATGCCAGTCGTTTAGCCAAGTCTTAAAAGCCTATTTTATTTTTATCCCCAGCCGGGGTTCGAACCCGGAACCTCTCGCATGGTAGGCAGATGCGCTAACCGCTGCGCCACAGAGGTCGTCACTTAGAAAACAAAGTCATTACATTCGAGTAAGGCTTTTCTCTAGGCAGCAATCGCCCTAACTTATTTTAAGTTTAACACAGTTTATTAACTCAAGATTTTCTTTTAGTATTGCTGTGCTCCTTCCGTTGCAAGTACATCAAATTAGTTGAGCATTAACAGTAGGTACCTTAATTATGTTATGGTACTGACACATGTGCTCATTAGTAGCACGAAAGCAAGCTTATATTGAGCAAGTGCTTTACTTCCAATCTTTTCCGTATGTAGGCACATAGACATTCAACAAACAGAATGTAAATTCTAGTTGAAATAAGTTTATGATTTCTTTATACAGTAACACTGACAACAACAATGCAGTCTTAGGTTATCAAACCTCAAAAGAAGGAAGACGGATTGATTAAAACATCGAATACAAAAATACAGAATAGATTGGGAGTAAAGTGCTCAATATGAGCATGCTTTCGTGCTACTAATGAGCACGTGTGTCAGTACCATTAAGGTTGTACCTGGACCCTGTTAACTTAGTAATTAATTGTTTTTATGTAAACTAATAATTATTGTATAGTCAAGTCCAAGATCCTGATCCGAAACAAATGTTTGTCAAAGTTGTGCTTACCTATAAGTGGCAAACATGTATGGTCTAATACTATTATTAATTAAGTTTACCATAATATTTTTACATGATTTGCTGTTGGTGTGCCTTCATCATCATCAACCCATAATGCCCCCACCGAGGGGCACGGGTCTCTTCCCTGAGGAAGGTATAGGCCATACTCACGGGGGCCAAGTCCGGATTGGTGAAGGCTTGTAAGACTAGTGGCTGGTCTTACTGTCAGAAGTTTTCAAGCCACCCGCCCTAAGGCCTCTGACTTGGCTTAACGACTGCCATCTATCGACGACAGCCGGCACCAACTGCTTAACGTGCCTTGCGAAGCACGAAATCACTCGGAAAAATGCCACTAGCGTTAGTCATAGACGTTAACCCATCCATGGACTGAACGCGCCGTATGTTGTCGTTCGTAACGTATCGTGTCGTATCGTTTAAGATCACTCAGGCAGCCCAGGCTACGAGCGATTCAAATTCGATTTGGGCACTCCAAATAAATATATAAATAAATAAACACAGGGAAAAGAGGGTACATTTCACGCATTACAGTGCAACCATCTTATCTGTTCAGTTGATAGCGGCGCTAGTGGAGAATTTAGTAGTAACATTTAATAAATTTACCCAGAAGAATGCGAATATTTTAACCCGTCTATCAGTTTTAATGAAAATATATCTTTTAATCTTAGTAAGTGAATAAATAAACATGGCGACAGGTTTGCCACTTGTCACGTTTTGGACCTAATAAACTCGGCAAAACGTCGGTCCAGTTCTAGAGACTGGTGCCTCTCTGCCTACCCCTTCGGGGATAACGGGCGTGAGTTTGTTTATTTTTTATTGTTATTTATGAATAAATAAAACAAAAAATGGGGAACAGGATTCACATTAATTACTTAGTTACAATTTTGCCCACCTGAACAAATAACTTGGTGGCACTGTACCTAGGCGTGTAAACCATTACCCTCTTTTCCTCAGGCAGCTGGTAGATAGGCCAGATGGTAAAATAAGAAGAGTGGACTGTATTCACTGGGTTTAATTAGCAAAAAGAAATATTATATTGACAATATTGTATCACACGTCTGTTTCTTCCTCGGGAGACGGTAAATGAATGTTGTGGGAAGCCGCAGCAGCCTCCATACGCCAGCCGTGAATGGCCAACGTGTGCACGAGCCCGCGCGCCGGTGTGTCGTCGTAGACAGCTGGTTCAAAACCCGGTACCTAACCACCTCGCCGCACGGAAGCTCGCGTGGTAATCACCGAAGTCGTGGCATGTTGTTGTATTAATAGGTCAGTGCATTGGCTCCATAAATACTAGCCAGTAACTGGCCTTGCTAGATGTTTGAACATGAACGGAAATCTCAAAACCATTTTGGGAATCATGCTTTCAGTATAATTTCTATTTATCAGATCTGTAAATAAGTCAACATATTTTTTTTAAATATTCAGCAAAAAGCTTGAATTAAATTGCTTTTCTATGACGTCAGCAAACACAGTACGAGTATGAATCCTTTGCCTAACTGACAAAAAAGAATTACAAATTACATCTGTTATGTATGTGCCTGTATGTAAATGTTTATGTTTATATTTTTTTCATCTTCTTATGGTATGAAGGCAAAGAATACCTTTAATTATGGTTTGAAGACGTCACAATATTAAAAATAGACATATTGAATGAAACTCAAAAATACCGAAAGGATGATGTGCAAAATGGGCGCACCTCCAATAAAAATGGCTTGTTTATTAAATTAAAGGTCTATATACATACGTTCATTATCAGGTAGGTGCATACCAGAATTCGCTGTGTGGCTGGAGTTTTTCGAATTAGAAAAAGTAGATATTTTTGGTTATGAATAGAATGAAGTTTTTGGCTTATAAAACAATTTTTTTGCTAATATGTAAACCACTTTATGCTACATCATTTACTGTAATAGTAAATGATCAACCCATTTCAGCTTATGGATGTCGTAAGAGGTGACTTACGGCCATTTAGACCTTAGCGCAGACTATATTGCATACATGACCTAGACACATCTGGTTGCCCTTCTGGGTTATCTAGCAATCGCTTCATGTAAAAAACAATCATCATATTCTTGCCCTGTTCCCATTATTTGGGGTCGGCGCAGTATGTCATTCTCTTCCATGCGTCCGTATCACTCGCCATCTCTGCATTCACATTTTTATCACCATATCATCACGCACACAATCCAACCACCTTTTCCTCGGTCTTCCTTTTCCAGCATAATAATATCCATTTGACCATGTAAGTATTAGTATTTTCGCCATAAAACTTAGTATAGTTAGCGCACTAGGAAATTGGGATAATGCTAGGATGATGACGTTATTATCGCTCGTAGCCTGGGCTGCCTGAGTGATCTTAAACGATCACTACGGTTAAGCAACATACGGCGCGTTCAGTCCATGGATGGGTCACCGTCTATGAATAACGCTAGTGGCATTTTGCCGTGCTTCGCAAGGCACATTAAGCAGTTGGTACCGGCTGCCGTCGATAGATGGCAGTCGTTAACCCAAGTCAGAGGCCTTAGGGCGGCTTGAAGACTTCTGACAGTAAGACCAGCCACTAGTCTTACAAGCCTCCACCAATCCGGACTTGGCCCCCGTGGAGTATGGCCTATACCTTCCTCAGGGGACAGACCCGTGCCCCTCGGTGGGGATATAATGGGTTGATGATGATGATGATGACGTTAAGAAAAATCTGATAATTGCGTTAGCTACTTGCAGATCGGCTCCAAACCGATCATTAATTTTAATTCTCGTGAAGCGTGCTAGATGAGTGCGCGTGAGGCGATGCTACTGTGGAGACCTCTCCGCCACCCATGCCACGGATACCGATAATTATTGGTCTGTTATAAATATATTATTTTCATTCTATAACCAAAAACTTCTATTTTCCTACCCTAAAAATCTTAGCTTATTATCTTATACAGGATGTAGCATTAGGTGGCTTACATATAAGCAAAAAAAAATGGTTTTATAAACCATGAAACTTCTATTTATAACCAAAAACATCAACTTTTACTAAATAAAAGAACTCCAGACACACAGCGAATTCTGGCTTCCGCCTGTCCGATAATGAACGTTTGTAATTTAATAAACAAGCCATTTTTATTGGAGGTGGGCCCACACTTCATACATTTTTGCCCATCATCCTTTGTTTCTTAAAATGGTCAGTAGTTTCAAAATAAATCATAAAAAAACATGTATCAAAAATAACTAAAATGGCACATCGCTTGGAAAACTAGGTAAACATTTAAGTGGACCCCCCAAACACACCACTCAGACCTAACTTAGGGACTGTGTTTAAATGGTCGACTCAAAATGATCGTGTTCATTAGGCTATTTGACAGTGTGAAAAAAACAGTATTATTTATACGTATTCGTCTAAATTATGTGTCTTAAAACCGCTTCAAAGCATTTTAACTAAAAGAAACCATTAGGACTTGTAAAAAAGCACAATATATTTAATTATATAACACAAGATAAAACAGGAGATTTCTGATAAACATCTCATACTTTTTGTTGGTGTTTATGGAGTCCTCAGAAAGTGGTCATTTTAAATTCTTTCGTGTATTTCTTCTAAAAAAGGCAAACGAAAATTTACTTTTAAAATAACTCGCCAAAACGCTATCTTGGGCAATATGGCGTCGCACAGGAATTATGACGTCACTTCCCAATGAACCAACCAATGGACGTAAGAACGAATTAATGACAGACGCCATTTTTACTGACATGTGACGTCATATATCATAGAATCGGCCAATCCAGGCCGTTTTCGATACAATGGCTGCAGATACATAATTTTTTATCAAATTTTATCTTGTGTTTTTTTTACAAATAGTAATTGTTTTTTTAGTTAAAATGCCTGAAAGCGGTTTTAAGACTCATCATTTATACGAATACGTATAAATAGGTAATACTGTTTTTTGACACTGTCAAATAGCCTATAACAAAGTAAAATTTTATCACATCAAGGCTTTACAAGTTAACGAGAAATACCTAGTGTACCAATTTATAAATGAACTTCGTACAAATACCACTCAAAATTACTTTTTGAAGTTGTTAATACCGTAAAGCAGATAGCTATGTAGAATGAAAAAGCTCTCCTTCAAAGTCCGCATATTTCGACAACGTAAACTATTTTGACTGACAGGATCCGACTTTTGATCAACCGACGCACGTTCTACGCATGATTTATTCTACAAAACTAGGTGGCTTTTCAAGATAAACAAGAGTATTTCCACTTAAACGGCTTTGCAACAATATAATTGTATTGCTATGGGGAGTATTTTCATTCATTATTTGGATGCATATTTCTCTATTATCGTAACATAACATAACAATTACATACAGGAACATACATTGCTTCTGGCCCTACACTAGGATACCCTGTGTCGTGGGACCCAGAACCAGCGATGTCACAAACATGTAAACATCCAAGACCTGGTTTTCTTTTTTTTGTCCCCAGCCGGGATTCGAACCCGGGACCTCTCACATGGCAGGCAGATGCGCTAACCACTGCGCCAAAGAGGTCGTCAAATGTAACTATTTTTTTAAAAGGTTTTGAACCCACCACCTTTTGAATGTGAGGCAAGCGTAGAACCGACCCAGCTACCCCTCTCTAGCCTTTCTATAATCTTATTCAAAGGTAACGAGATTTGGAACCAGACCCCTATTACCAGCAGCCATTGACCTCAAAAGTCACTGACCTCTTTTAGTGAAACACCCAAAAGCCTGATGTTTTATCTCCCGAGGGTCAAAGTAAACTGGTTTGGTAAACAAGGTAACATTTTCCTGCACGTTTAAATGATTTAGACTCCTACGAATATTTTGGGATTCCGTACCTGAATGATCTAAATAGGATCTGGGAAATCCTATACAAAAATAAAAATGAATTGTTAAGAATCCTAATACAAAAATGTATAGGATATCTACGATCGTGCGCTATACAGGGTGTTGATTTGTACAGTTTCGTCCGACTCAGGGGTGGTTATTTACATGATACTGAAGCAAAAAATACAAAAGAATCGTTTTTTTTTTTTTTGTGAAAATCATAATTCGTCGTTTTTCGTCATCATGGATACGTTAAAAATTCGAGTAATTATGGAATATGAGTACCGTCGTAGCAGCAACGCGGCACAAGCGGCACGCAACACCAACGACGTTTACGGGGCTAACACTACAAACCAACGCACCACCTGTTATTGGTTTGCTCGCTTCCGTTCTGGAAATTTCGACCTCAAAAATGAACCTCACGGTCGTCCGAAGACTTTGGTCGACAAATACGAATTAAAGGCGATTGTGGAAGCTGATGATACACAATCTACGGCTGAATTAGCAGCAGCTTTCGACTTTAGCGTCAAAACAATATTGGTCCACTTGCGTCAAATTGGCAAGGTAAAAAAGCTTGACAAATGGAAAATGTATCATCATCATCATCATCAACCTATTATGTCCCCACCGAGGGGCAGGGGTCTCTTCTCTGAGGAAGTTATAGGCCATATTCCACCACGGGGGCCAAGTCCGGATTGGTGGAGACTTGTAAGACTAGTTTCTGGTCTTACTGTCAGAAGTTTTCAAGCCGCCCGTAAAGGCCTCTGACTTGGCTTAACGACTGCCATCTATCGACGGCAGCCGGCACCAACTGCTTAACGTACCTTGCGAAGCATGGAATCGCTCGGAAAAATTGCCACTAGCGTTAGTCATAGACGGTGACCCATCCATGGACTGAACGCGCCGTATGTTGCTTAACCTTAGTGATCGTTCAAGATCACTCAAGCAGCCCAGGCTACGAGCGATTCGGAAAATGTATGTATGTAAAAAATGTATGTAAGACTAAGCAGAGGCCTACAGAAAATCGACCACCGAATTCTACCCCTATTTACATTTTAACAAAACCCCTGTTGGTTGGGAGTGGGACCAACTTCCCACACGTACAAAGGCCGGAATTCATAAGTAACGACTTTAGTGTGACTATTGTTAGTTTGACAATCGGAGGCTCTGTTTGTATGTACAATCGACAGCTTATTTATATGTAGGTATGCACTTTATTTGGTTATACATCTGATCAGCAACCCATTATGTCCCCACTGGATTGGCACAGGTCTCTTCCCTCCACCACGGGAGCCAAGTCCGGGCCAATCTGGTGGAGGCTTGTAAGACTAGTGGCTGGTCTTACTGTCAGAAGTTTTCAAGCCGCCCTAAAGCCTCCGACTTAGCTTAACGACTGCCATCTATCGACGCCAGCCGGCACCAACTGCTTTACGTGCCTTGTGAAGCACGGAACCACTCGGAAAAATACCACTAGCGTTAGTCATAGACAGTCACCCATCCAAGCACTGAACGCGCCCAATGCTTCGTGATCACTCAGGCAGCAGGGGCTTCGAGCGATTCGATATACGATATTCGTTATTCAAATAATAATAATAGTAACTTCCCAGCAATACAGTCACGAATCGCTCGTAGCCTGGGCTGCCTGAGTGATCTTAAACGATCACTAAGGTTAAGCAACATACGGCGCGTTCAGTCCATGGATGGGTCACCGTCTATGACTAACGCTAGTGGCATTTTTCCGAGCGATTCCGTGCTTCGCAAGGCACGTTAAGCAGTTGGTGCCGGCTGCCGTCGATAGATGGCAGTCGTTAAGCCAAGTCAGAGGCCTTAGGGCGGCTTGAAAACTTCTGACAGTAAGACCAGCCACTAGTCTTACAAGCCTCCACCAATCCGGACTTGGCCCCCGTTGTGGAGTATGGCCTATACCTTCCTCAGGGAAGAGACCCGTGCCCCTCGGTGGGGACATGATGGGTTGATGATGATGAATACAGTCACTGAATCGGGAGTTTCAGAAAGAACATTAGACTTTTCAGTAGACATAAAAAACTGATTTCATAGTGGGACTAATGTTTCTGCGTCTACTGAGATTTTCAGTGCCACGTAGTTCAATTGATATTCATTGGACTAATGTTCTTTCTATAGGGATCTGTAGATCTACCCTCAAGGATACCATAGACAACAATAAGTCAATCACACAAAATTTGGACTAATGTTCTTTCTGAAACTACCGATTCCACTGACACCTGGCGAGGCAGGAAGATGGCAGGTGGGCCAGGACAGTAACAGAGTTGCGGCCGAGAAACGGGCGCGGTCATTCGGTAGACCAAAAGCCCGATGGTCGGACGATGTGGCCAGGTTGGCGGGGGCCCGTGGATGCGAATGGCGAAAGACCGCGAGGTGTAGCGTAATGGGTAAAGGCCTATACCCACCAGTGGGCTGAGGTGGGCTGATGATAATGAATACAGTCACTTGCTGATCCCAACCTGGGATACCCTGCACTTTAATAACGGCAGTCCTGTTTCACTACGCGTGTCGGTATCGAACGCGTAAGTACATGCGGCAACCACTTCGGCGTGGCAAATAGGTAGGAATTCAGGCGCCAGAAGAGGTAAGAGTTACGCGGTAGAAAGAGGGGCAACATGTAGGTGAATATAACGTAGCTTTTTTAGCGCCGTGCGATCTGAATTGCACCTAATTGTATCGCTGCTATAGGCCCTTTTTCTTTAATTGATTTTGCGGAGTGAGTCTTCTGTACCTGTACTATTATGTATTCTGTGATAACGGTAAAAACATCACAAAAATGGAAGTACACGCAGACTGAAGCCATTTGTATAAATGTACGGCCGCACCCTTTGAATCAAAACCACGGGCTCCGGTATTGTTTGACACGTGATTCCACTGAACCCGGACATAGATTCTGTTAATGCATTGTAGTTCAATGACAACTGCATGAACATGGCGATTTAGTTTCATTGCCGCTTCAAGTCTACGCGCGCACACCTCAAAAACGTTGGGTCCGCTACGTAGTTTCATTGTTGCTAATTTTGTTTCCACTGCCTCATAGGTTTCGAAAGCTCATTTTTTTTATAGGCACACATTATGCCTGAATGAATCAAAATGACAAGCATTCGAGCGTATGAGCCAGTGAAAATGTTTTTCGAAACAGCGTCTTTCGCAACTACATCAAACCTATGAGGCAGTGGGAAAAAATCGCAACAACGTTTGTCGCAACAACGGCTATCGAAAATACGTAGCGGACCCGAAACGTAGCCGTCAATGGTTTGAAAAAACATGTCACGTGACCCGACCGTATATCTGTCATCGTACTATAATGAAGGAGATGTATGTACTTACAGAATCGAGACCCAGCAATGGTTTAATTATTTTTCCTCATAACTGGAACTGGAATAACTGGAGTTTGGAGATGTTTCTCCCCACTATTTCACCAAAATGATTTAGATTTTGACTTGGACATCTTGTTAAAGCGTGTGATGTTCATTAAGTAGCAGTACGTATGTAAATAACAAAAGGCTTGTAGTTGACCTATTTTAGTATTGTACGCGGACATTGACACACTTTTTCTATAACGGTAGGTAAGTTTTCTTTTATGGTAATAAAAAAAACTCTGCCAGGCTCAAGACAGAATGGTCGGAACAAATCCTTAGGAACGTTTTACTTCAGCCGGTGAGGGTCGGCGCAATAAAGCTGAGTTGGTAAATCTTTTTGGGCTGTTACGCTTACATGTTAGATGAGGTAGGTATTCAGTTAAAGAAATTCTAGGATTTCATGTTTAAAATAAGAAGAAGTACATTTACGTACAGGCACAAACATTGCTTCTGGCCCCACACTAGGATACCGTGTGTCGTGGGAACCAGAAACAGCGACATCACAAACATGTAAACGTGCATGACTTGGGGTTTTTTTCCCGGTTTTGAATCCCGGCTGGGGGCAAGAAAACCCCAGGTAGTTAGCGCATCTGACTACCATGCGAGAGGTCCTGGGTTCGAATCCCGGCTGGGGACAAAAAACCCAGGTCTTGGATGTTTACATGTTTGTAACGTTGCTGTTTCTGGTTCCCACGACACAGGGTATCCTAGTGTGGGGCCAGAAGCAATGTATGTGCCTGTATGTAAATGTTATGTTATGTTATGTAAAAACACTGACTAAAACCCATTTTTACAAATTTTTAAAACGTCTTTCACATATTTGTCACATGTCTGTATGTAAATGTTTATAGTAACAAGTCAGTTACTTAACTACTGACTTGTTTAATAATAATAACTTCCAAACAACACAATCACTAACTAGGACACCCTGTGCTATGGTAACAAGGCAAGGACGTTACAAACCAGGTATTATGTCCATGCATGAATTATTTGGTGCTGGCTGCCGTCGATAGATGGCAGTCGTTAAACCAAGTCAGAGGCTTAGGGCGGCTTGAAAACTTCTGACAATAAGACCAGCCACTAGTCTTACTCTACCAAACCGGACTTGGCTACCGTGGTGGAGTATGGCCTATACCTTTCTCAGGGAAGAGACCCGTGCCCCTCGGTGGGGACATAATGGGTTGATGATGATGATTAAGTTCATTTCCATTGTGAAATCATGAGTCGCAGAAATTTGTTTATTACGTCCTGGTATGCGTTGCCCTCAAAACTCCTGTCGCTTGGGCTAGTAAAGAGACAACATAAAATTCGTTGGAAAGAAGCAAGTCATGTTAATTTATTATGGTGTTTTTACCCGACTTCGAAAGGAAGGAGGTACTCTACTCGACTTTTTTTACTAAACTTAAACGTTGGACTTTGCATTTTCGTAATGAGGTGATAGATAGGGCGCGTTCAGTGCATGGACGCTAGTGGCATTTTTCGTTAACCAATTGGTGCCGGCTGCCGTCGATAGATGGCAGTCGTTAAGCCAAGTCAGAGGCTATAGGGTGGCTTAGAAACTTCTGACAGTAAGACCAGCCACTAGTCTTACAAGCCTCCACCAATCCAAACTTGGCCCCCGTCGCGAAGAATGGCCTATACCTTCCCCAGCGACACTTCTCTGAGGAAGGTTTCGAAGAATTTCTTTTTGTTGAATATCGCTCGAGTATGGTATACTCTCAATGAAAAAATATACGAAAGATATTAGTATAATAAGTTGTATTTGTGCCTGAAAACTTCTTCTTAACACCATTACTCTCGTTTCATTTTCAGATTGGCATCAGCAAGACTTTTTCGGGACCGACTCAGAAGTTCACTAATGTAAATAGTTTGTCAACTTTTCTGAGGGTCCGATTTCGATTGTTTTGCTGAACTCATATAACTTTTGGGCGGAGATAATGGTTCAAGTTAAACAATGACTTTTTCTTTACAAATCTGCGTGGAATTTCGTAATCTAAAGTCATGGCAGGAGAATAGAAAGTTCGTTGGTTGGTCGGTAAAGCGCAGTTGGAGGAGCAGATTCAAACCCGGCCGAAATTTTCTTAGAATATTTGCCTGCGTTCAGGTTTAAAATACTAATAGGATAATAACTGTGTAAATTTGTGGTTTGTCTTCCTGCCACCTGGATGAGATCCTCTGTCCATCTTCTGGCTGGTCGTCCTACGCTGCCGTTATATGGTCTCAATTCGAGAACTTTTCGGTCCCATCGGCCATCAGTTTATTGGCATTATTTGGTAGTTTTTTGATAACCTTTGTAGTACGTTTGATAACCTTTGTAGTTACGAGCAATAATATGTATACACTGTCATATTTTATAAAAATCTTAACTTAAAACGATTTAGAAGGAAGTGTACGACAATTTGTCCTAAATTATGTAACCAATGACTAGATAATTTAGGACAAATTGTCGTACACATGTACAATACAAAACAACATTCGTCGTACAAAATGTTAAAGTATACGAGTATATATATTATTGCTGGTGACGTACATACCTAATCTGACGCTTGTATTCTGGAAGGGTAGGCAGTGACCAGGGTTTGCAGTACTTTAAATTGAAAAGAAGTGTGAACTACATACATACGTGCATACATACATGCATACATTATATACAAACATGCATACATACGACCTGAGTGCGAACTATCTTTTTTTAATTTTTCACGAAATGCTCAATCTATTGATGGACTACAAACCTAAGCTCACTAACTGAGGGGAATTGATTGAAGGTAAATACATAATTTTTCAATTTACATGTACTTGGAAAATAATTACAACTAAACTGTTGGACTAGTAATCCGGACTTGGCCCCCGTGGTGGAGTATGGCCTATACCTTCCTCAGGGAAGAGACCCGTGCCACTCGGTGGGGACATAATGGGTTGATGATGAAACTGTTGGAGATGAGAACAGGACGACAGTCAGTGGGCAGACCTGCGGCGCGATGGTCGGACGATGTCGGCGGAAAGTCCGTGAATGCGAATGGCGAGAGACCGTGTGAAATGGCATTTGAGGGAAAAGGCCTATACCCAGCAGTGGGCAGCGGTGGGCTGATGATGATGATGATGATGATGATGGAGATGCAAACTGTTTTGGACATAATATTTTTTATGCGAAGCGACACAAATACAGCTAGTACAAAGTAATTTGAGACCACACTGATCCTAGATTAAATAGGACGTATTTATCGGCCCATAACAAGGCCTCTTTCACACCAACCCAGCCATGCCGGTAAGGAATAATAATGTTCTGTAAATACTTTACAACTTATTAATTTGCTCAGTTTGGAACGTTAACCTAGTCCTCTTTAGGCCGTACTTGACCTATTTCCACAAATGAAATGCAGTCGCTGTGCCAAAAATTAAATCCGTTGAAAAGACGAAGAGAAAGATGGAGGACGCTGAGACGACGCTCCGTCGATACATTCGACCCGTCCTATCTGCTCTCTGGATCTGGAATCTGACTTTTTGGGATACCAGGTTAATACGAATGTGTCAATTGTATATTGTAACCAATGCAGTATGTGACTACGTGATAATGTGACGAATAACGAAAGTCACCTATATCTCTTGTGGCTTCTCGCTAAGGTGGTCTATGTCTCATGTGACGAATCGCGAAGGTGACGTTCATCTCACAAATCGTTTCTTCCCTGAGGAAGGTATAAGCTATACTCCACGGGGGCCAAGTCCAAATTGGTGGAGGCTTGTAAGACTAGTAGCTGGTCTTACTGTCAGAAGTTTTCAAGCCGCCCTAAGGCCTCAAACTTGGCTTAACGACTGCCATCTATCGACGGCAGCCGGCACCAACTGCTTAGGTTAAACGGTCAGTTGTCACTAATTTGGTTTATTTTGGTATGGCTGATCTAAAATGCCGAAGAAACGATGGTCGTTCGGTTGCAAAGGTTGTCTAGAGGAGACATAAACTGGAAATCGCAGCGTAGGCTTTCCACTGAGGTGATCTGAGACAGATTGCTGGCTGGATAAGGATTGCCGAGGACAGACGGCGATGGTGTGCCTTGGGGGCGACCTATGTCCAACAGTGACACGCTGATTGATTGATTTATTGATGACCTAAGTGGCGCAGCGGTTAGCGCATCTGCCTACCATGCGAGAGGTCTTGGATGTTTACATGTTTGTGATGTCGTTGTTCTGGGTCCCACGACACAGGGTGTTCAAGTGTGAGGCCAGAAGCAATGTATGTGCCTGTATTAAAATGTTTTTTTTTTTGCCCCAAATTAACATGCACAATTTTCTTAACCTGTAGAATTTTTATTGCGCCAATCGGTTCTCCATAACAATGGCTTAGAAATCTTCTTTTCAAGGACATAGCGCAGGGATTAAACAAAAAAATCTTATATTTTTTATGAATCAAGCAGAAACATGTACATATCTTTGTTGTGTTAAATAAATGTTTTCACTCTCCTTCATCATCATCATCATTCAGCCACAAGAAGTCCACTGCTGGACATAGGCCTCCTCCATAGATTTCCAAAAAGACCGGTCGGAAGCGGCTTGCATCCAGCGTCTTCCCGCCACTTGGATGAGATCGTCTGTCCATCTTGTGGCTGGTCGTCCTACGCTGCGCTTGCCGATATGTGGTCTCCATTCGAGAACTTTTCGGCCCCATAGGCCATCAGTTCTGCGTGCTATGTGCCCCGCCCACTGCCACTCTCCTTGCTTTCTTCTAAATAACGACAAAGACGACCAGCTCACCACTTACAAATCTCCAATGGTCCGTAGGGACCAATACAATCATAAACAACTGAATTCGTCAATTTTGGAAAAAAAACTGTAGGTATAGCCACAGTTGACCAGACGAAGATACCGCGAATGAGTTGAGATATTACGTCTCCATAAAAAAACCTTGTGAAAGCAAACTCGTGTAAAAATGAGAAACGTATTGATAACACCCTCCGTTTTCGTCGTGTCTGTGCTCCAAAACATAAGAGGGAAAAGATGTGTAAATTCAGTGAATTTGAGTTCAGTAAATTTATTCATTATTAAAAACGATAAAAAATACATCCTTATGCTAAAGTAAGTACATTTGCTTGTGGTGCAAGTTATGTACACTCAAGGAAAAACGATGGCATCTGAACTAGAGGTAAACACTGTATCTCAGAAGTCAAAAATATACATATACTAGACGAAAACCCGGCTTCGCTCGGGTAAAATGTAGACGCAAAATAATATTCCACTATGTTTTTTTATATGGTGACGCCTCTGTATTTATCAACCACCAGTAGATATAAATATCTTAATACATTCAAATACATAAGCTCACACCTGTATCCCAGAGGGGTAGGCAGCGACCACGGACTGTCACCTGCCACTATCCTGACAAATCACTTTCGCTTCATCGACATCCATTAGTCGTTGCATGTACCCACATCGGTTTCGGGTACTTTTCATCTTGCCCTTTGCTAATACATCCCCTATTTGGTTGAAGTATGTCCAACTGGGGCGTCCCTTACCGGCCCTTCCACTCACATTCGCCCGATATATTTGCTTTGTCAGTCTTTCTTCGTTCATCCTCTCCACATCTCCAAACCAACGCAACATTCCTTTTTTCAATTCTAGTCACTCACTACATCCTCTTTCTCTACATCCTCGGTCTCTGATCACACTATTGCGTATTCTGTCATTCAAAGTAACACCACACATATTTCTTAAGGATCTCATTTGTACTGCACTAATCCTACTTTCATGATTCTTCTGATATCTGCCATACCCAAATCTCGCTACCATGCTTACATCAATATTGGAACCAGCACACTATTACGGATAGCCAATCTTGCTCTTTTGGACATGTTCTAGCTACACACGAAGGAATGCAAGGCGAAAATCGGATACTTATCATAACTTTGTCATGGGTACCTCATCACAAATTACTAAATGAGCTTCCTTCATAAACTTAACAGCATTGAATTTAGTTAACAGCTAGTGAATCTAATGACGTATGAGACGTAGAATCCACTTGGCTAATCAACTAAAAACTTTAGTTTTGTATTGACCACATGTTTTTCTTCATCATTTTAATTTTTGGTATTTTTCTTATCTAGTGGCTTTTTCATTTCAAAAAGTTTATTGGTACCTAACTAAGCAAAACAATAAAGATCAATTTATGACTTTGATTTCCTTTTTCAATTATTTTTCAGACCCTTCCAAAACTCAATGTCAAATTATTGTATTCCCTCCCGCCCTCAGAAGAAGGACCTTCTTCTGAGCTCCCGCCAATGAAAAACACCACAGATTACTTACTACACCTTCTCAGTTGGCACAGATTATAATAACCTTTTTGGATGCCACGGTATTCCACACACCATGAAGTTAACAAATTAGATCAAAGGGCCGGTTTAGATTATCTTAGTGTTTAGGAGAGTGCTTTACTTTACACTCTGTTGCAACATTATGCTGCATCGGGCCCATTTTGGGGGCTCAACCTTTAACGACCTCTGTGGCGTAGTGGTTAGCGCATCTGACTACCATGCGAGAGGTCCCGGGTTAGAATCCCGGCTGGGGACAAAAAAAAACCCAGGTCTTGGATGTTTATATGTTTGTGACGTCGCTGTTTCTGGTTCGCACGACACAGGGTATCCTAGTGTGAGGCCAGAAGCAATGTATGTGCCTGTATGTAAATGTAAATATGTAAATGTAAATTATTATTTTCATGTTGTACAGTTTATTTTTTTTTACGCTTTTCATGCTTTCTGTGTTATTTTTTTATTATTGTACGCATTCTGTGTGTGTGTGTTTTTTTGTTTTGGTTTGAGTATCAAATAAATAAATTTTCTTTCTTTCTTTCTTTCTTTCTTCCTTTCTTTCTTTCTTTCTTTCTTTCTTTCTTTCTTTCTTTCTTTCTTTCTTTCTTTCTTTCTAGAGTGCTTTTGTAGAAACGTGTAAGCGCCACTTGCTTTAGTACGTTTTACGGTATAGTACGGTTCTAGTTGCCTTTCAATTAGAACATGTTTCTATTGTTCTATCCAGTAACACCTGAGCGCGTTACTATCCTCGTTACTTATCTGTGTATAAACTAAAAATTTAGTGAGAACTTTAGGAGAGTGCGCAAGTGACTCGTGACGGGTGCGTGTTGTTTTCATTAACTCCAATTATCAAACTTACTTATGTGTTCCATTAAAACTCATAGTATTTTGAGTAGGATAGCGCATATTTCGCGACGTCGACGAAGTGACACTCTACTGGAAGAAATATAAACGTTCACTCGAACGTCTAGTAATGTACTAATGCACTTGCCTCTCTAATTGTATTATAGCACTCTCCTAAACACTAAAAAACACATCCAAGATATTATTTTGTGGGTTTGATTTGTATTAGCTTTAAGGTGATTTGAGAAAAGATGGTCAGAGTGGAGTTTTTTCGCTGCCTTTTTCTCCACTACACACGGCCCCAAGGCAGCGGCTAACATTATACATAACTATATGTACATTGACATTCAACAAGCAGAATGTAAATTCTTTACGTTGAAATAAATTTTTGAATTTGAATTTTGAATTTATAAATAGGTCTTCTCCTATAGTTCCTGTACCTAAAGTTATCTCATATGCCGCCTTAAGTTGTCTCATAACTAATAATGCTGCTTCCGACATATCTTATAGAGAAACTATCTGGGCAGGCAAACAGGGCGGTTTGTTAGTTTGCCAATATTAATTAGCCTCTAACCTATTCTCAGACCTACCAAATAATTGTACACAAAAAAATCATTAAAATCTGTGAATCCGTTTCGGAAGAACTCGATAACAAATAATGTGGTACGAGATTTGTATATCATAGAACATGTACCTTTTGCAATTATATAGATTTAACTTCATCACTGTCAACCCATTATGTCCCACTGAGGGGCACGGGTCTATTCCCTGAGGAAGGTATAGACCGTACTCCATAACGGGGGCCTAGTCCTGGTTGGTGGAGGCTTGTAAGACTAGTGGCTGGTCTTACTGTCAGAAGTTTTCAAGCCACCCTAAGCCCTCTGACTTGGCTTAACGACTGCCATCTATCGACGGCAGCCGGCACTAACTGCTTAAAGTGCCTTGCGAAGCACGAAACTGCTCGGAAAAATGCCACTAGCGTTAGTCATAGAACGATCACCCATCCATGCACTGAACGCGCCCTATGTTGCTTAACCTTCGTGACCGTTTAAGATCACTCAGGCGGCCAGGCTAGATTTCCTTACATCTGCAAGAAGTGGTCGATAATTAGATTTAACTTAGACCACCGGTAATAGGTTCGATTCATAATGGAGGTTGCCGTTCTTGTTACGTATAAAGGGTATTACCCCCGGCCTGAGTATTTTTACCAAAGCACATGTAGCCTTGTTAAGGACCAGGAAAAATAATGTGTTGGGTCTAAGTATTTTATTTACAGCATTAATTCCTCAGTAATAAAATTTATTTAGTGGATACTTAACTAGCACGTATCAACAGCTTCCCTCAGCTGACGGCTATTTTTTTTTTAATTCAGACAACAAAATACTTAACTCCAGTCACTCCCGTTGGTAAACATTTGTTAAAATGTTATTTTGATGAGGCAATAAATACTTTTTTATCTTTATCTTTAAAAAAAATCATGTCTAAGATAATAAGATAATTGTAGTCGCGATTAAGCCCTTAAGTTTATAATTAAAAACGATACTGTTCTTTGCATAGAAATTAATAACCCTTACACCCGAGCGCTATAAGCATCGGCAGAACAACATGTAATAAAATACCATTGACCTACGTGTGAAGCTTAGCTAAATGAAACTAGAGGTCACCATAGTGACGCTTTTCACACAAGTTTTACGAGATGAACAAGATAAGCAGACAAAGCCTTTGAGTCGAATAATGACGTCATACTTATCTTAATACTCTGTATATTTGTTTAAGGCGCCACTTCAAAGTGTAAAATAAGTATGTAAGAAAAATCTATGTATATAGTATTATGAACAATTTATAAATTTGAATTTATAAATCTCCTTTCTCCGTCTCTTTCTTTCCTGTATCTCACTCTTTCTCTCTCTTTTTATGAAAGAAGATACAACTCTTCAAACAAACCGCAAAATAAGAAACTTCATCTCATAAACTGATTTAATAAAACGCTACTAATGCATCAAACTCACCCAGCATACTTCTGAGGTCCAAAAATTGCACGCAAGAGCCCAAAACGTAAAACAGACACCAGCGTAATATCACTAAGAATTATATTATCACTTCTATCTAGCTATAGCACCGCATTCACATTCCACTGGCAGCACTGTTACCACACATAAACCTCCTTTGAAATCACGTAAGACCTCCTTTATTCACACCGCGAAGGTTTTGTAATACAAAAGAAGGAAAAAGGAAATATTATTGGTTGCAAAATGCGAGCGCAGCGCGTAGCCGTGGTGTCGCTACGCGGGCGTGCTACGGACTGACGTAGCAGGCTACGAGCTACGAATGGAGGGAACAGCCTGCTACGCCTCTAGCTCGGCGTTGCGCGTAGCTACGTGTGTGTGGATCAGTTTGGCGGATTTCCCCGTTTGAGGGAGTGCCTACCCAGAGCTGACCCGACACCAATACAAAATACATAAATATTTAGTCATTTCAGTATTGTTATTGTTTTATTTAGTTATATTTTATGTTTTTGTTTTTCCTCTTGTACAATAAAGAATATTCTTATCTTATTTTATTGTCGTATCTTATGTCTTTTGAGTTCCACTGTTTAATTGAATTAAAACATTATTTATTGAGCTCTAACTAATTTGTACAAGGCTAACCAAGGTTAACTGGAAGATAGTGCTTTTTAATAATAATAATAATAAGGGTGATATTCATACTTGATAGTATTTTATCCAATTTTATCACCCATACATACATTAAGCTTACGCTTGTATCCCAGAGGGGTAAAACGCATTTTTTTAGATTACGTTTCTTTACTTTTATTTCATCGTTTAAATTGATGAGATTTACATCTTAGGCTGGTTACATTGGCTTGATTTTTCTGCTTTTTTAAATAGCTTTTCAAAGAGCTAGAATAGAATAGAGACGCCAAATCCTTTCATAAAAACATAAGAAAATAAAGAAATCACTAATGATTGGTTGTAAACTATGTATTTAGGGTTTTTTTAAAGTACTTTTACAAAATATGGTGCGTACTAAAAGCTATGAATCAGTTTTTGCCGTCTCTATTTTATTTAACCTCTATGTAAAGCATGTTTAAAAAAACGAAAATAAAGCAAATGTAAACCAGGCCCTATTGTGAAGTTAAACTTATTTGTTTTTTAGTAACTTAACAACAATTTAAAAGGTACGCTTCTCTGAAGCCTTTCTTTTCATTTTATTCTTACTGTCAGAAGTTTTCAAGCCGCCCTAAGGCTGACTTTGTTTAACAACTTCCATCTATCGACGGAAGCCGGTCCCTTATAATTATATTCGTATCAAAACATCGTAGAAAACCCAAGCGTTTTCTCAATCATCGCCAGAAATTGCCAACGTGGTGGGCACCCGTGACAAGTAAGCCCATAATTCGCTCTCTCAAAGGACTATGCCTTGGTATAAGTATACTGGGTATACAAAAAGAAATTCATGTTTTATTTCCTTAACGGAAAGCAGCCAACATTTCACAGCCTATTGACAAAATATTGAGCTACGAGATGAAAGCCTTTCTTAGCGACAAAAATCGAAAATGATTTGTAATTACGTATACCTATTTCTTCTATTTTATTTTACTTTATATCTGTATAAGAATTATTATGATCTATGTATTTCGTAAGCTGGAACTGTGTATTCTGAAATAAAAGCATTTATTATTTATTATTATTATTATTATTATTAGCACCTGCTACGCCGCACCACGTGATCAAAGGCGTGGGCTTATAGCGAAGACGCTTTAGGGTAGCATATTTTGCCTAGCACACTGGTTTTCGATTTATTTCTTGTTAGCAACATAATTGTACTTTTGGTGGTATTTCTGCCTTTCGAAAAAAATATTTACTATTCTATTTTATCTCTCTCTAATATATAAAATTCTCGTATCACCGTGTTAGTGCGCATTCTTCACCGAGACGGCTTGGCTCATTTTGATGAAATGTTATATAAGGTCTTAACAAATCAAGCACAAATATTTTAAGGGGTAGTCATATATAGTGTAGTAATACTTTAGAGCAAAAACAATATAAGATCATTAAAGGATTTTGCTTAATTTTTTTTTACAAAAAAAATTAAAACTTCCAAACAAATTCATTTTATATCATCCTGTTTTCATGCACACACACACGATTGAAGTATCTGGCGGTACCTAAACAATGCAAATTTTAATGACATGTGACATTTATGACATGTGTACGTAGTGGGGCGGCACTTATGTGTGCGTGTACATTGTTTAAAAGGTCTTTATTTAGTATGGATGATCGATTTTTTATTCGATCTTTTATTCCTAATAATAATTTTATTGTTTAATTGATGTATTTAACATTCTAAATTGTTATTTATCTTTTACTCTATCAGCCCTTAAAATATTTGCGCTTAATTTGTTAGGACCTTATATGTATATTCGGTAGGTCTGAGAATAGTTTATTATCTACTTTTCATAGCCCTAAGTGAAAAAAAAAAGTGGCGAAATAATGTTTGCCGTTTCAGCTACCTACGTAGTTTGAGACCAGGGGCCCGATTCTGTTAGTGCATTACAGTACGATGACAGTTACACGGTCGGGTCACGTGACGTGTTTTTGGCGTCTAGGCGTCAATGGTATACCAATGGTATGTCAATGGTATGTTATACCATTGACGCCTAGAAGGTTAGAATGGGCTAGTTGCCCTAAAAAATGTAATTAGTCCGTCTTTTAGATTATTCAAAAATAAGGGACACGTATGTTTTTATTTTTAAATTAGACCAAAAATGACAAAGATATAGCCCTTTAAAGTTGCGTGTGACGTCACGCCGTGCTGCATTTTTTAGCACGGAGTGACGTCACACGTAACTTTAATGGGCTATATCTTTGTTATTTTTTGTTTAATTGAAAAAAGAAAAAATACGTGTCCAATATTTTTTTATAATCTAAAATACGGACTAAATAGAATTTAATTATTTTGACCCTGGAAACTACCCTATTGTGTGCGCCCGTCGACTTGAAGCGTCAATGAAACTAAATCACCACATTCATGCAATTGGCATTGTACTACAATGCATCAACAGAATCTAGGTCCTGGACAAGTGATTGCATCGTGTTACAATAATCAATTAGCCTATATTCCATGTTTAAGATTTATTAACCCGTTGCTGTCAATTATTCTGTTTTTTCATTTGTCAATCAACAAATTTTTGTCATTTTTGGGTTAAAAAAAAATGGAAATACTGACGGTTGTTAAAAAACAATAATTGATTTTACTCACGCTACCTACCTCAAAAGATAACTCTGAATTGGTTGCGATTCGTTTCGGTTCGTTTTTATTGGTCACGCTATCCATACTGGGTTTCAGCGAGTTTAAAACTGCAATTCGTTCTCTGAAAAAGTCTGTTAGATGGGCTATGGATCTAGGGTTAAGTGCTCTTAAGTTTGGTTTGGTTTTAATAATTTATTTAAAAAATAATATTGGCTTGGAATTAGTAAATATGAAAATACGTTTCATTTTATTTCTTATCACTCCTTGAGGAGCCACCTGGCTGGCCGCCAGATAGACGTGGCATGCCTTGAGCCCATACTCGTTCACTGCTACACATTGACCTCCCTTACGTCCAGCAATGAACAAGTATCATCATCAACCCATTTTGTCCCCACCGAGAGGCACGTGTCTCTTCCCTGAGGAAGGTATCCACGGATACTCAATCTTTACGACACTATAACTCATGTCGTATCATGAATCGAAGTTTGCATGGAGGCTTTTGAAGATCATAAATCAAAGCTCGAAGTATTGCCGGTAAGTAGGCACATTATAAGAACATAAGACACACGTAGTACTCGGTGTGTGTATTATTAACTTTATTTGTGGTGGATATATATTTTTATATACTTACTTATATTTAGATAGAATGAGTTGTTGTTCTACTTTATCTGCCCTACCCCACCATAAATTTTTTGCATTCCAAAATTTCTAGGCTGGCTGGAAAAAAAATCTTAAAAAAAGTGCGCCTTTGCACGTAGTTTTTTATCACAAACATGTTACTTAAGTTAATATATGTATTTTTTTAGTGTGCAATAAAGTGTAACAAAAACAACATACCCATGACATAGAGTATCCTAGTGTGGGGCCAGAAGCAAATGTAGATAGAATAGACAGGATATGCTTTATTGTATTTACACCAGGAATTACACATCAGGTTTGACAATAACATAGTACCGTAGGTACAGTTGGCGGCCTTATTACCAAATGTAAGAGCATGTGTGTAAATGTGTACGTTTTTTATATACTTACCGTCCGCTCCGTCTGAACTCACAATGATTTTTTGAGCTCTAAGAATAAGAGTGAAATCTGTTCGGACTCTTCTGTCGAAAAATTAAGTAAGTGTATCCGAAAGTACGCAGTTAATGTGTGCTTACTAAAGTTTTCCTTCTAAAACGTGTGTGAATTATGTGTTCTAAGACTAACGCATAAATAAAATAAAAGCTGTTCCTTCAGTATCAATGCTATTTGGAACGGACAACTGATTGTATTATGAGAAAGATAATGTTATTATTATAAACTAGCTGTCCCGGCAAACTTCGTACCTCCAAAGTTTTCGTATTTATTCCATATTTTCTCACCATTTAAACCTTTTCTGGAATTCCAGAAATATAAAAAACCAAAAATCAGGCATATCGGTCCAGCCGTTCTCGAGTTATAGTGAGACTAAGTTCTCTTTAAATCGCGGCAGTTGGTAAGAAAAATATTGTTTTTGTTGGAAATTCTTTAAATAATGATAAGAGCTGAAAACAAATGCAATTCTTTACATGGTAAATAAAATAAATAAAATAAAAATAAATAAATAAATAAAATAAATAGAAATAAAGCTATTTCAGTACCACATTCCATGAGGAGAACGATAGCACACTAAACTCGATTACGGCATAATAATTATAGCAGCTATAAAAATGCTATCGTAAGCAACTGAAAATAACCACGCTACCAAGCCCATTAAAACGTAAGTTCTGTAAAATATAATTTACAAGAGTCCGTTATACTGTGTAAGTTTTGGTTGACCCTAGTTTCAGCCATCTGGCTGCGAAAGCAGACCCCCAGAAAAGCCTTCGATTTGGTGCTCCATCCAGCCTAGCGTGTTTGTAAATCAGGTCACATTTTACACTTGAGGCGCTAAAAAGTTGTTGATAAATTAAGTTTTTTCTACGAAGAGTTCACGAGCAAAATTTATTATGAGTGGAAAGTAAGTACAGCATAGGTATTTTTATTCCAGGTGACCTAAATCGAAATGTTTAATTATAGAGCAGACGTTGTATTTTAACCTGTAAAATTATTGGTGGGCCGACCGGCGGCGTACCATAAGAACGGTTTTATAGCTTGCGTAGACGAAGGATTTTTGTCCGCGGACTTTTTTATCCGCTAAAATTGATCGCTTACAGCTGTATCAAGTAACGCAAACGAGGGATTAAAAGTACCGCGTAATTAAAGTCCGCCTAATAACCGTTTGTTATAAAGGGATGGACCCAGTATTTCGTACACCGTGTGCGAAATATGCGACTAAAGTCTGTCGTGTGCGTTGCTTCGCCTAGTCACACGAGTTCTATTTTTTTCAGGGACTCCCGCGTAATTTAATCTGGTCCGCTCCCTGCATATCCTCGGTTATTCAGCGGATTTTAAAATACACCGCAAACTCTTCTGTATGCCGGAGAAGGCAGAGATCACATTCTGCCACAAGATCATTATCAACCCATTATGTCCCCACCGAGGGCCACGGGTCTCTTCCCTAAGGAAGGTATAGGCCGTACTCCACCACGGGGGCCAACTCCGGATTGGTGGAGGCTTGTAAGACTAGTGGCTGGTCTTACTGTCAGAGGCACCAACTGCCGAAGCACGGAACCGCTCGGAAAAATGCCATTAGCGTTAGTCATAGACGGTGACTATCGTTCCCTTTGGCCACTTTGGAAACCATAGGTTCGCTGGTTTCCAATACAGAATATAAAATCTTCTTTTGAAACTCATTCAATATGTGTACAAACTACTCTTATAAAGGTTCATGAAATGAAATGCAATCTTTAATTTTTAATGTGTTTGACTGGGAGTCACGTTATTGGGTACCGATGTGCGGTTGGTAAAGGAAAAATGGGGTTTCCAGAGGCAGTAATAATTATATTTTGTTAACAAGGACAAAGAAAAGGCACCTGAGAACAAGGAAATAAAACAAGTCTTAACTAAGGTTAATAAAGTTAATAAAATAATACAATAGGAGTATAAAAAAGCAGGAACACTACTTGTGTGCCTTTCAAATATTTTATGATAATTGTGATAAACCCATTAACAATCATCATAAAATATTTGAAATTATAACAAACATCGATGACGATGATTATAATGATGTTTAGAAAAATGTATTATACAATAAAAAGTATTATATCTATAGATTCATCATCAACCCATTATGTCCACACCGAGGGGCACGGGTCTCTTTGCTGAGGAAGGTATAGGCCATACTCCGCCACGGGGGCCAAGTCCGGATTGGTGGAGGCTTGTAAGACTAGTGGCTGGTCTTACTGTCAGAAGTTTGCAAGCCGCCCTAAGGCCTCAACTTGCTTAACGACTGCCATCTATCGACGGCACCCGGCAGCAACTGCTTAACGTGCCTTGCGAAGCACGAAACCGCTCGGAAAAATGCCACTAGCGTTAGTCATAGACGGTCATCCATCCATGCATTGAACGCGCCCGATGCTGCTTAACCTTCGTGATCGTTAAAGATCACTCAGGCAGCCGGGGCTACGAACGATGCTTATATATATCTACGTACCTAATCTAAACATAAAACTATGCTGAAAAGTTTAGGTCAATCCCGTCGCTTAGTATATTATTATGTCCTTTTAATCTGTGCCTTAGTAGTTAATGCTCAGCGTCTGGTTGTGTGTTTCTCGTAACTGTCTTTATAATATCTGGCTATGTATCTGGCAACGATGATCATTGGCCTTTTCTGCCACTCGGTCAGCGTCGCTTTGCTCGGAGTAACCTGGAAAGAGCAAAGCATTTTTTTATGGAGTTATAAAAGCAACGCTTGCCAGCGGGCAATGAAGCGCAGTATAGTCGGTGTAAAGCGGTTTGACAGAATTCGAAATATCATACTGTCCTCCATAAGCAAGATCGTAGATTCTCGAAGTTGCAACTGCGTTAGCTATGCTGAAGTGGAATTGTTCGGTTTCTAATCGGTTATATGTAATCAGCAAAAATCTAATATTTTTTTAAGATATTAAAAAAGGCAAATAAAACACCCAATAATCCATCTGCGGAGCGTGGACTACAAGATCAACGTACAGTCTGTTTTTTAGTTCAATGCAAAAAAATAAAACAGTCGCGTTGGCATCTCAATACAATCCAATGTATGAACGTTGAACCAAATTACCCCATTTTACTTCCAAGTAAAAATTGTTTGTGCTACGTAGGTGTTTTTTTTTTACTTTCCTCTTAGGAGGAATTAAACTGTAGGTAATGTCTTTGATGTTTTTTTTTTTTTTTTTTTTTTTTTTTCTCTATTTTGTTTTCCATCTGCAAGCAGCTCTTATAGCCTTTATCAGATTTTCTGTCTTCGTGGCGTGTGGAGGCCCCATCCATTGATGCGGCCTCGTTCAAGGCTTTACGATAGATGTGTGAGCATCAGCGTGTTGGGTCGCTTCAACCGCACCTCCTCTCCCTTTGTGTTGAGCAGGTCTTGTGCTAGTGGATTCGAGTGCTGTTGGAGGCGTTGCTTGTAGTGTCTCAGCCTGTTCTCAATCTCCTGCTTCACGGTAGGCATCTCTAGGTACTCGTGAATTTCGGTGTTTCTCGTAAACCAGGGTGCGGCGGCAATGTTGCGGAGTACCCTGTTCTGGAATCGTTGTAGGATCTCAACGTTCGAGCTGCTGGCAGAACCCCAGAGTTCAATGGCATACAGCCAGATAGGCTTGAGAATAGTCTTGTATATGAGCAATTTGTTCTCGAGGGAGAGTTTTGATGGTCCACTGAGAAGCCAATGTAGGTCCCTGTATCTCAATGTGAGTTCTTCCTTTTTTGCCAGGATGTGCGTCTTCCAGTAAAGACCTCTGTCGAGATGGCACCCGAGGTACTTAACACATGTTTTGTGTGGTAAAGTCTCACCTTTCAATGTGATTGCTGGACAGTCACCTTTTCTCAAGGTAAAGGTTATGTGTACAGACTTTGTGGGACTTGCTTTTATCCGCCATTTGTCTAGCCAGTGTTCCAGTTTGTTTACTTGGCATTGCAGCAGTCTGGATGCTTCAGTTGGATCTTTACTACTAGAGAGGCAGGCCGTGTCGTCAGCGTATGTTGCACATAGTACATTCTCCGTCTCTGGTATATCTGCAGTGAAGATGGTGTATAACACCGGCCCCAGTACTGATCCCTGGGGGACTCCCGCTTGGCAATCTCTAAAGGAGGAGCAACTTCCGCCGTACTTCACCTGGAACAGTCTGCATTCCAGGTAGGATTTCATAAGTGTATGAACCGCGTGTGGGAGCCAGCTTTTGATTTTGTATAGTAGTCCTTTGTGCCACACGCGGTCGAATGCCTGCTGGATGTCCAGAAATACGGCACAGCAGTACTCTTTCTTTTCCAGTGTTTGTCTCACTTTTCTGACAACACGGTGGACCTGTTCCACTGTTGAATGTTTTGCCCGAAATCCAAATTGGTGGTCTGGGACAATATTTTCTTTCACCAGCATTGGTTTTAGTCGCCGCAGAAATACTCTCTCGAACAGCTTCGATACGACGGGTAGAAGGCTTATTGGTCGGTACGATGAGACTTCATTTGGGGGTTTACCATTCTTGTGTATTAGTATTATTTGTGATATCTTCCACATAGATGGGAAGTATTGTATTCTCATGATTGCGTTAAAGAGAACTGTTAGGAATACAATTCCCTTCCGCGGTAGCCGTTCGAGCACCTCCGTTGTCACTAGGTCATATCCTGGTGCCTTCTTCTTGGCTAGTTGTCGAATCTGGTTTGTGATTTCTCTGGGGTTGGTTGGTTGCAACGGTAGAGACATTTGTAGGTCGCCTTGTAACACTCTGTCTATCATTGGATCGTTGCTTGACTCAGAAGGTTTGTTTGGCTGGAATGCACTTTCAAGGAATTCAGCAAATATTTCCGCTTTCTCATCATTGCTCCTGGCCCATTTGCCATCATTGCGTCTCAGAGGGGGTATTGCTTGTTGTGGTTGATTGTAATTCTTTGTAAGTTTCCACAGTGAGTGGTGGTAGTTTTTGTTTGGGTGACACTTTTCCAGTCGGTCTTGCAGAGTTTTATTCTTTATTTCTTCAATTAATTGTTTAAGCTGGTGTTTAGCTCTATTGAATTTGGATTTGTCATCAGGATGTCTGCTTAGTTGCCATTTGCGTCTTAGACTACGTTTTTCTTCTACTCTTTTCCTGACTTCCAGCGGGTAGTTATATTTTTGGGTCTTTTCTGTAGTATCTGGGGTTGCCTTCCAGGCAGATTCTTGTAGGACTTTAGTTATGTGTAGTGCTGCTTCCTCTACATCATTCGAAGACTTCAGTGGTATTCCAAGATTGATATTGCTATCCATATGGTGTCGAAATGTTTCCCAGTCAGTGTCTTTATTATAGAGAGTGCATGGTTTTTCACTTAATATTACAGTAGTGCTTAATGTCATTAAGACAGCAGTGTGGTCCGATGAACCATCCAGGCATGACTCCACGTGGTGATACAAGGTTGAGAGCCCTTTTGTAATGTAAAAGTCCAGAAGATCGGGTTTTTTCTTGGGGTCAGTTGGCCAGTATGTAGGTTCTCCAGTCGACACACTCTGAAGCTTGTTGCAATCAATAGATTTTTTTAGTTCCCTGCCTCTCGTCAATGTCATTCTTGATCCCCAATGTAGGTGCTTTGCGTTCCAGTCTCCTCCTGCTATAAATCTGTAGCCAAGTTGGTTGAAGAGCTCTGTGAACATGTGGCCCTTGATGTTGTTCTTGGACGAGCCGAGCCTTCCCTTGCTGCGTTGGGGCGGGCAGTACACCGAGGTTAATGTTAGGGGTCCACTCCAATCGGCTACTGACACGGAGGTAGCCTGTAGGTACTCTCTCTTGTATTCTGGTAGTTGGTGATGATGAATGCCTTCCTTGATTAGTATTGTCGTTCCACCATGAGAAGTCATATCTGGGTGATTGCAGAAGTAGCATGAAAAGCCTTTGATTTTAAAAGTTTTGCTATCGGTTAGATGAGTCTCAGAGAGAAGCAGGATGTCAAGTTTGTTGCTTATTAAGATAGTTTCCACCTCGAGTTTCTTGCCTTCTAGGCCATTGATGTTCCATGTAGCTAGTCTAAGATTTTTAACCTTGAATTTTGCTAACGAGCACTGTTATTAGGCTTAGTAGGTTGCCTATTTGTTGGATTAGTGAGTCGATTTTCTCTGACTGTTTGAGGATCAGCTGTTCGAGTTGATTGGTTATTTGTGGGCTATTGGTGTTCTTGACTGCTTCAGAAAATGTTCTAGAAGTTCTAGTAGGTAGTTCGTTGCTTTGTGATTTTTCTTGTGAGGCGGTGGTCTCTGTGGGCTCATGTTCACTAGATTTTTGCCTTTGAGGTTTGTTGAATGTCCTCTGTGCTGTTCTTGGCTGCGTTTTCCTGGCTAATATTTCTTGATAAACTTGACAGCCTTTGTAGTTTGCCGGGTGACTTCCGAGGCAAAGGGTACATGTGGCTGGGCTATCTCTATCCGTTTTAGTGCAGTTTGATGTGTTATGACTTCCAGCACACTTAACACAACGGTGTGGTCTCATGCAGTTGTTTTTGGTATGACCGTATTGTTGACATCTGGTACACTGGACTATGCCTGGCTTCTTCTTGGGATCTTCTATGGCGATTTTTTGATTGTATATAAACTCTAGATTCTTCAAATTTTTGTTATTTAATGATGGTTCAATATTTACAAAAAAAGTGTCTAGGGGCTTTTTTGTGGTTCTATTTAGGGCACAGACAATCTCTCCTCTTACTTTATTCCCTGTTGCTTCAATGCTTTCAATGATGGCTTCCTTTGGAGTAGAGTGATGAAGGTTTTTGATCACAATTCTGTGACAACGGTCCTCCTTTCTTGTGAATGTGTGACCGATAAGACCTGTTTTTCTTACATGCTCAATAAGTATTTTGTATGTTTCTATAGAGCCACTTGAGATTCTCAGCTGGTTTTTTGATATCACTTTGTAGCTATAACTTTCCTTGGGTGTAACTTCTTGTAGGTGATCGGATAGTTTCTTCATGTCATCAATTCCATAGAGTATGATGGGAGGTGGTTTGGATTGCTTTGGGGGCTTGGGTTGATTTTGGTTCTGTTCATCGGTGTTTTGATTTTGAATCTGATTATCAGTGGGTTCAGTGTCAATGTCAAGTCCCTCAAAACTGTTTGAGGTGAAGCCGATATTGTCTCCCGTGGCCACCTTGGGCATCTTATGAGTCGAGTTCTCATTGTTTGGTGAAAGCAATCTTTTGTCTTTGATGTGATAAGGATTTTGGTCACACAAGTCTTCTATTGACGTTAAAAAAATCTACAGAGCAAACCTATATATTTTATAACGGTAACACCGCGTCATTTTTTTTTGCATTGAATTAAAAAACGGACTATAGGTACATTGCAATGAGTCAAAAAGTTGAATGTGGTAAATCTAAATTCAACTTTTTGACTTTTTAGGTTTTTTTTGTTTCTATGTTGTTCGATAGCCTGATTTACTATCGCACTTTGTTACTTTGTATCACTGCTATGCAATCAGCAACACATTAAAAACTTTTCCAAATCTCCATACATTAGTTCGCAATTATGTATATAAAATATTTTCTCATTCTTCTTGACTGTACAAATTGACGGAAGTCCACGTATCCAAAGCATTTCAGCCAGTAAAAGTGAGCATAATGCGACTTAAACCCTTCATGGCTTTTGTTATTGAAGACATAGTGCTATTTCACTTATGACGATTTCCAAAAGATGATACTGTGCTACTGGTTGTATTAAAAAATAATAAACGTAACCAAGTGCTGTAATGAGCCACAGAATACATAATAGTACAGGTACAGAAGATTCATTCCGCCAATCAATTAAGGAAAAAGGGACTCTACCAGCGATACAATTAGGTGCAATTCAGATCGCACGGCGCTAAAAAAGCTACGTTATATTCACCTACATGTTGCCTCTCTTTCTACCGCGCAACTCTTACCTCTTCTGGCGCCTGAATTCCTACCTATTTGCCACTCCGGAGTGGTCGCCGCATGTACTTACGCGTTCGATACCGACACGCGTAGTGAAACAGGCCAGAGTGCTTATACTGAGTTTTTTCGTTTCACTTTCGATAGATGGAGCGTTTGCAAATTGTTTAGGAGTGACAAAGAGACAACTAGATGGCGCGCTTTGTCACTCCTATACAAATTGCAAACGCTCTCGCTATCGAAAGTGAATGAAAAAACTCAGTATAAGCACTCTGACCGTGCTATCGAACCTCCCCAGTGTTACCTGGTCTCCAAGCAGCCGATCCAGGAAGGTGACGCAGAGTTCACCAGCGCGGATCCCCGCCTCCCGAGCCAGGGCTGCCAACGCCGAAGCCTCCATCTCTATGTTCCTCACGCCGAGTTTCCGGAGAGTGAGCAGGAACGCCATCTTGTCCTCGGCCGTATGGGAGCAAAACGGCCCATCGAGGCGACCTTGACCTGAAGAAATAGATCATAATAAGAAGAAGAAAAATAGAAAAGAACGGTCACAAAAACAAAATAAATCCAAAAATGAAACCAAAAAAAATTGTACAAAACAAAAAATCAGAAGAAAGCAGGAGGAAAATAAAGGTCATAGCCCACTTACACAACTCTGCTACCACCCGGTAAAAATAATATCATTCAAATATGGGCTTTAAACATTGCTGTTTAGATATATTTTACATTGGCATCATAAATTAGCTGGCAGCTGACAGCGAGCTGTTTGCTGGGTTTACTAATGTATTGCCAAAAATCGTTTCCCAAAGTATTACTTCCCAAACTATTTTCCGCAAATTATCACTTGGCAAAAAAACATTTCTCAAAACAACTTAAAGCAAATAAACAGTTAGCAAAAGTTATTATGGCAAGTTATTGTTTACCAAATAAATACTTGGTCAAAATTCATTTTACCAAGCATTATTCAGTCAAAAGTATCGTTTCTGTTTTCGATCTTATATAGAGAACCTAACGCTCCGACGCGCTCCGCTTCGCTACGCGCGTCGTCGCACCTATATTTCTGTTGACTTGCCAAAATAAAACGTTAGCATAATAAACGTTTGTCTTAATAAAACTTGACGCAGTAAAATTATGCGAAATGATAATTTGACCAAATGAATAAAATGCGCGTCGTCGCACCTATATTTCTGTTGACTTGCCAAAATAAAACGTTAGCATAATAAACGTTTGTCTTAATAAAACTTGACGCAGTAAAATTATGCGAAATGATAATTTGACCAAATGAATAAAATGCGAAATGAAAACTTGCTAAAGTTTCATTTGGAAATGAAACTGATGCCATAAGTTTATTGGGAAGTAAAATTTGGCGAAAAATACTTTGGCTAAACGGCGGTATCCCGTCTGCTGTCATTGATGCCAATGTAAAATATATCAATTTTTGCCGGGTGGGAGCAGAGTCGTGTAAGTGGGCTATGACCTTAAAAGTCACGGGGTGTCACTACTGTTATCATTGGTATATCTCGTGAGATGTTACGACAAAGATTATGACAATGATACCTCGAAGCATTAAGTCATTTCAAATCACGCGCCAAAATTGATCAAGGTATCAAGACGAGCTTGTTCTGAAAGACTACGCATGACTTCATCATGATCCAGGTGATCTATAGATGTTACGATGAAGACACTGATACAATTACAGTAAAACGAAGCATAAACATGTACATACAGCCACATACATTGCTTCTGGCCCCACACTAGGATACCTGGGCCTCGATTCGGTTAGTGCATTAGGGACTTCACACACGACTGCTATAATATACATTACATCCTGGGAGGTATAGCTTTACATTATATTAAAGTATCACACACGGAACAGGTAACGTAATGTATATTTCGCTTCATTTCGTTGACATACGTCTCACCGACACACGTTCCGGCTGCTAAGGCGTTATACAGAGTGTTATGGATCTGTCGACTTACTACTAGATTTAATAGATAGGTAGTTCATCAGAAGATGATTGAGATTTTGATGCGCGTATGCGTTGGCACATGTGCCAAAAATAGAACGATGTGCATTGAACATCATATAAAGTAAGGAAAATTCCGAAGACTTTAAATTATATGCGGAATTATCAGACATCGCCAGCAAGTGGACATACATGATATTATTACAAAATTGATGACCACTGTGTTGCTACACTTTTTTTTCTTTTCTTGAGGTAGATTGATTTTTGTTACTATCCTTCATGTTAAAGGCAACTTCAATGTTATATCCCATCACTATATACAAGTTGTAACTTCCTATGTTATATCTATAAAATCATAGGTCATCAATTATTATTATTATTATTAATACGTTTATTGCACTTAATGCTACAAGCATTTTCTACCAGTCAACCGCAGGAGGTGTATCAATCGACTGAATCGAAGAATTGCTCGCAGCCCTGGCCGCCTGAGTGATCTTAAACGATCACGAATGTTAAGCAACATAGGGCGCGTTCAGTGCGCGGATGGGTGACCGTTTATGATTAACGCTAATGGCATTTTTCCGAGCGGTTCCATGCTTCGCAAGGCATGTTAAGCAGTTGGTGCTGGCTACCGTCGATAGATGGCAGTCGTTAAGCCAAGTCAGAGGCCATAGAGCAAGACCAGCCACTAGTCTTACAAGCCTCCATCAATCCGGACTTGGGCCCCCGTCCCCCGAATTGAGAATTTCGCTAAGCAACTACTTAACTCTAGTGCTGTCTCGTCAAGTTTCTCAGAAAAGAGCGTGACAGAACGTTATTTAAATATTTAAGTGAAATTCTCAATTCGGAAACCGGCCTTTAGCGAGACTATTTATAGATAGGACTCTGAATACCTATGTCGTTTAGCGACATAAGACTCCTAGTGGAGTTTTTTGAATCACCAAGAAACTTTTTGAACAACCTTTACGAAGGAAGATATATCGTAATATACGGAAAGGTATTGGGAGGTATTGAAAGGTACCGAAAGGTAAATATACATCTTCGTATCGCTCAGTACCTTTAAGGTACGAAGATGTAAGGATGTATATTATAGCTGTCGTGTGTGGTCTCCTGACGATTTCTATGGAAATGAGATATATCGTGCTATAATATACATCCTTACCTTATAGCCGTCGTGTGTGGAGTCCCACAGTTTGATGACAGACACATCGGGTCACGTGATGTGTTTTTTCATACCATTGACGCCTTGAAGGTTTGATACGTGTGCGCGCGTAGACTTGAAGCGGCAATGAAATTAAATCGTCAGTAGTAGAGATAGCACAGTTCTGGCGCACCCCCCTGTGCGTCAGAACTGGGGGGTGTCAAGGGGTGTCAAGCTAAAATTGGGAAGGACGGATCCTAAGAAAAAAAAAAGTTTGGTGTCTATTCCCACTAAATTGGGTGCGCTGAGTCGATGGTGCGCACAGGGGGGTGCGCCAGAACTGTGCTATCTCTACTACTATCGTCACGTGCATGCAGTTGTCATAGTACTACGATGCTTTGACAGAATCTAGTTCCTGTTTGTAGGAACCAGAAACAGCAGCATCACAAACATTAAACATTTTTTTTACGCCCCCAGCCGGGATTCGAACCCGGGACCTCTCGCATGGTAGGCAGATGCGCTAACAGCTGCCCTAGAGAGCTCGTAATGAAGCTAATACTAAAATAGATACATCATCAACCCATCATGTCCCCACCGAGGGGCACGGGTCTCTTCCCTGAGGAAGGTGTATAGGCCATACTCCACCACAGGGGCCAAGTCCGGATTAGTACAGGCTTGCAAGACTAGTGGCTGGTATTACTGTCAGAAGTTTTCAAGCCGCCCTAAGGCCTCTAACTTGGCTTAACGACTGCCATCTATCGACGGCAGCCGGCACCAACTGCTTAACGTGCCTTGCGAAGCACGAAATCGCTCGGAAAAATGCCACTAGCGTTAGTCATAGACGGTGACCTATCCATGGACTAAACGCGCCGTATGTTGCTTAACCTTCGTGATCGTTTAAGATCATTAAGGCAGCCCAGGCTACGAGCGATTCTTAGAAAGATACATCGAATAATAAATGTCCACTAGCCTCTGTAGAAGTCATCGGCCGCTAGGGTTCCGGCCAGCACAGTTTGGAAGCCATCGTCGGGGGTGATCAGGGATTGCAGCTCTTGGCTCAGCCGCTTGTCGAACAGAGATGGAAAACTGTGGGTTTTACCGAGGATAGGCTGGAATAAAAATATATAGGGTTCTTACACTTAAAGAACAATATCATCATCATCAACCCATTATGTCAGGCCTGTCGCACTCCGCGCGTAGATATCAAACGCGGCGGCCACTCCAGAGTGGCTGATAAGTAGGACGCGCGCGCGAGTTTCGCAGTAGAAAGAGAGGCAACATGTAGGTGAATAATAACTAATAACTGTAGCTTTTTTAGCGCCGTGCGATCTGAATTGTACCTAATTGTATCGCTGCTAGAGTCCCTTTTTCTTTAATTGATTTTGCGGAGTGAATCTTCTGTACCTGTACTATTTGTGACTATGTCCCCACCGAGGGGCACGGTTCTCTTCCCTGAGGAATTTATTGGCCATACTCCACCACGGGGCCCAAGTCAGGATTGGTGGAGGCTTGTAAGACTAGTGGCTGGCCTTACTGTCAGAAGTTTTCAAGCCGCCTGTTAAGGTCTCTGGCTAGGCTTAACGACTGCCATCTATCGACAGCAGCCGGTTGAATAGACAAATGTTGCATAGACCACGGTGCGGAACAATTTGTGCGTCAGTCTGACTCGCACTTGGCCGTGCCTCATATACTCGGTAATCTTTCTTTATTAATATAATAATACCTACGTCCGGAACAAATATTCTATTCTTAAGTCGGATTCCCACGGACCGCGATATCGCGGACGGACGCGCACGGCCGACAAACACGGACAGCCACGCATCACGAGAGGCTCTTCCAACTGACCTGTCATCTGTCTGTGCTACCGCGGACCGAGACCCTTCCCGCGGTGTGTCGTACGAGCTGGTCCGCATCCGTCCGCGATATCGCGGACCGTGGGAGGCCGACTTTAAACTTCACCACACGAATTTTTTAGACGGAGGGAATAAATTTGATGTCCATCATCAATGACGTAGAGTAAAAACGAGCATTTCGCGTGTGTCGTAATTAAATGTAGACGCTCACGCCCCCACAGTCTCATTAATATATTTTTTCATTCTTGTGCAAGTTTTTCTGCCTACGAGTCGTTTGAAGGATTGCTCCTACGTTTTCCTGTAGTTGTCCTCAGCAAGAGGTCAATCAACCCTTTCACGCTGTACTCTACCCATTTCCCTTACGGGCGACTTTACAATTAAAAATTACGGGCTGATACGCTGACGACCCGTACATTTTTCATTTTACATACATAAGCTCACGTCCTTATCGCCAGAAGAAACCAGAGACTGCCACCTGCCACGATCCTGACAATAAGACAAGAATAAAAAGACTGACGAAGCAAATATATCGAACGAATGTAAGTGGAAGAGCCGGTAAGGAACGCCCTAGGCGGACATACTTCGACCAAATAGGGGATGTATTAGCAAAGGGCAAGATAAAGAGTACCCGAAACCGGCGTGCATGCAACGACTAATGAAAGTCGTTGAAGCGAAAGTGATTTTTCTTTTTGCTAGCTGAGTATTAGTCTATGTCCAGCAGTGGACATATATTATATAGTATATTAGTATATAGCCTGATGATGATGATGGTCGATTAGTCTATGAGGCAAAGCTACCTATTACGTACAAAACAAATCTTAAAAATCGCTGATGCCGTTTCGGAGGAGTTCGGTAACAAACACTGTGACACGATATTTTTAATTATTTATTATTACCTCTGTGGATCACAGGCTTTCTCTCAAAAAGAGAGAATGGACTTAATTGCCACGTATGCCACTGGAGCGGTTCCGTGCTTCGCAAGGCACGTTAAGCAGTCGGTGTCGGCTGCCGTCGATAGATGGCAGTCGTTAAGCCAAGTCAGAGGCCTTAGGGCGACTTGAAAACTTCTGACAGTAAGACCAGCCACTAGTCTTACAAGCGTCCACCAATCCGGACTTGGCTCCCGTGGTGGAGTATGGCCTATACCTACCTCAGGGAAGAAACCCCTACCCCTCGGTGGGGACATAATTGGTTGATGATGATGCCACCGAGGATTGACAATTTCAAGCTCATCAGACACTCCTACGATGTTTTTCTTCACAAAACGTAGATAGGCGAGAATACATAAAAATGAAGAAAATGATGAACCCACTAGATCATAGGTTTTCTCCAAGTTCCCGTTGAGTCCGAAGGACGAGATGACCACGGAGCCTGGCTCCAAGTCCAGACCTCCGCTGGTGCCGATCCTGAAGATGATGGGCTGCTGAGCCTTGGCATAGTAGAGCAGCTTGATCACTTCTTGCAGGAGAATCGTCATGGAAGGAATACCAATGCCGTGCTGAAACAAGGGATAAGAAGCGATAGTTATGGAAATTAAATTAAATTACAAAAAAAATATTAAAAGAAAAAACATTACACTCGTGTTTTACGTTGATTACCACACTAAATGTGAATCTGTGCTGTGGTAACCGGAGGCATTGAATTTTGAGGGCTTAAGATTATGGTTAGTTGGCACTGACGTTTATGGTTGTTTTAGTTAGATTTTACATTTTACAATTTAACCAAAGACTTATTCTACTTAACTCTATTAACATGGTATCTAACATGACTGCGTATGTAATATAAAGTTAATAAGTCGGATAAATAAGTAAATACATTATACTATGGCTTATTATTATTTTTGTATTTTTATAAGATTTTACAATTAAAATAATTCTAATTTAAGCGAAACTTGGTCGGACTCGTATGATAAAAAAACCAACTTAATCTGGGACATATTTTACAATGGCTAGGGCTTACGAAAGTTTTAGTAAAAATGATTCTAAAAAAAACTCACGCCCGTTATCCCCGAAGGGGTAGGCAAAAGCACAAATCACCAATTAATCAAAAAATCTAATAACTATATAAAATTCCACGCCGTTACTGCTCCCTGTTACACTTTATTGCCCCATTAAAAAAATAACATAATACAACTTAAATAACATATTTGTGACAAAAATCTCGTGCAAATGCGGACTTATTTCTAAAGAAATTTCTTCCGGCCAGCCAACATTTTTGGAATGTTTTTATAGATCCACTAGCTTTCGCCCGCGACTCCGTCCGCGTGGACTTTAGTTCAAAATGTTGCAACCCCGTTCACTCCCGTTAAGGGTTAAATTTAGAAAAACCGTGAAACACGTGTTCAATCAATTGTGTTGAAGAGTGTTTATTTCAAGTTTCAAGAAAATCTGACAACATTTTTTTATACCTCCATACAAACTTTAACACCGCCGTTTACCCCTTTAGAGGGTGAGTTTCAAAAAATCCTTTCTTAGTGCTCCCCTAGGCTCCCTAAGGAACTCCCATGCCAAATTTCAACCCCCTAGGTTCAGTAGTTTGGGCTCTGCGTTGATTCTAAGTCAGTCAGTCAGTTTCTTCTTTTATATATATAATAATATATTTTTTAATCGAAATACTTACGCTGACCGACAGCGCGGGTCCAACTTTGTACATGGCGTATCTCTGCGAATGTTTGGTCAAATCGACCAAGTCGTCCTGCCCTTTTCTGCCGAGTGCTTCGCTCAAGTACTCGGCAAACTCTCTCATGCGAACATTGGTGCCACCCATGCAGACAAACTGAAAATAACAATGTTAGAACAAGTTTTAATTATAAATGGAACGGAACGTTTCTAAACGGAGGTCGTGGGTTCGGTTCTCGCTAGAGGCCGCCATGCTGGATTTGTACAAATGGTTTCAGAGCCGGTTTCTGAATTGACAATTTCATTAAGTTGGTTAGGTACGTTTTGTCACGCTAATTCATGAGAAATTTGACGAGACAGCTCTAGGATTAAGTAGATGCCTAAGTATCTAGATTAAGGCCCAGTTTCCGAATTCAGAATTTCGATAACTAACTACTTAACAATAGTGCTGTCTAGTCAGATTTCTCAGAAAAGATCGTCACAGAACGTTACTTCAGTACGAACTCAGTGAAATTATCAATTCAGAAACCGACCTTTAGTAGTTACCTAAAATAAAAACCACTTCACGTGACCCGACCCCGTGTATCTGTCATCGAACTATAATCCACTAACAGAATCGAGGTCGGGCCCTGAACTGGCACGTGCCAGGCGAGATTAAATAAACACTGAGCTACGATCGTCCGTCATTGACATGTTTTGACAACAGTCTATCAATAAACTCGGTGTTTTAGTTTCACTAGATAATCTTGTCCGAGTGATACCTACACTAATAGATTAATTGGTATGTAATTTTGCAATACAACGAGCCATTTGAAACGATTATACCTACATAGTGGAAGATAAAAAAGTGATAGTCAATTCCGGTAGCCCGTGATAACAACACAAAACAACAGTTACAGCCAAAAGATAACTAAGATTTTCTTTGACAAGAGCAATATAATGACATGTGCCTGTATGTAAATGATTATGCCTATGTTTAACGTTACATACCTTTACATCACCGAACAGTGCTGGCAAATCGTAGTTTTTTGTGTCCAGACCCAAATGATAAAGCACGTCTACGTCTAGACCCAACAGATTATCATTCTGGAGGATGAGTGTTCCATCCGCATTTCTGAAAATTGGTAAAAAATCTAAAATTAGATAATAATCTAATAAATAACATAGGCGGGAAGACGGCCGGTGGACTCAGGCAGCCACTGAGTGGTGGCCAAGAACGGGTCGACGGTCGGTGGGCAGACCACCAGCCCGATGGGCCGACGACATTGTGAAAGCGGCTGGGAGACATTGGATGAGACTGGCACTGGACCGGATGGATTGGCGTGAAAGAGAAGAGGCCTATGCCCAATAGTGGGCTTTATTTACGGGCTGATTAGATAAGGTAGAGAATAAAATATTCATTTCGACAGTTTTAGTCTCTATGCCCGGATAACGGCGACAGGCTTGCCACTTGTCACGTTTGGGACCTAATAAACTCGGCAAAACGTGGGTCCAGCTCTAGAGACTGGTGCCTCTGCCTACCCCTTCGGGGATAACGGGCGTGAGTTTATTATTATTATTATTATTATTATTGTCTCTATGCTTCTAAATGAAAGACATCTTATGTTTTTGGCAATAAGCGATTATTCATTCATTCATTCCTTTATCCATTCATTCATTCATTCATTATAGACCTAAGATCAAGCCTGAATCTTGGAGGGGTAGGCAGAGAATGTCTGCTACTTGCCACCATCCTGCTAAAGCTCAACATTAAACATTACCATTTATTTAGTAGTTGGATGCATGCACGCCAGTTTCGGGTACTTTTTTCTGGCTCTTTATAATAAGTGAATGGTTGACCAAAAAGGGACCATAATTGAATTTCAAGGAAAAATAATTGATTTCGAGAAAATCGCTTTTGAATTTTCGTGTAATAAACAGGTTTTGACTCGTGCTCTGCTCACAAAAAAAAATCATAAAAAAATAACTACAGCACCTAAAAATATTCTGGTTGAACCAAAACAAAGCTAAATTACCAGTTAAAAAAAAATCAATAAAAAAAAAAATAACGGTTGCCAATCCCTCCAGGTCCCTTTTTGGTCTCCGTGCGGAGTTTTTGCTTTTCCATCGGACGCGTCCCCCGGGTGGCGGATAGGAGAACGCCCTCCAGATATGGGGGGTACCGGCTTCGGCCGGCGCGGACCAAAACCAGAGGGAGGGGGACGTCCAGTGGCTTGCGCTGCTGGATGTCCCGCGGGGTCCACCATGGGCCCCGCACCCGTAACCCCACATTGAGCGGGGCCGGGGGCCTTCGGGCCGCGAGGAGACAACCTCTATAAAAAACACACGGTGGGGGCGCTCCTCTATATCCCTCTGTTCAGCAGAGGGCATAGAAGAGGGCGGGACGGGGAGGGGAGGGGCGCGAGTTCTTCAAGCCGGGCCGGGAGGGACATTGGGAGGGGGGCCGGGGACCAGGGATTGAGGACCCCATGGTTCTTGGCCAAGGGAGGACTAGGGAGGGGAGGACCAGACGGGGCCGAAGACCTGGCAGAGGGCCAGAAAACAGGTCTTCAGTAGCTGGAGGCTTGGGGAGCTCGCGCCTCTCCGCGCCGGAAGAGCCGGTAGCGCGGGGGACGCTCTTTTTTTTTTTTTTTTTTGTTTGGTTCTTTTCTTTCTCTATCATAGATAGAGACCGTGGTTGCCGTTTTATCAATTTTAAATCAGAATTTGTTATGAATTGTGACATAATTTGTCAGTCTTTTCTATCTATACTTAATACAGTAACGTCTACAATAAAACCAAAACATTGTAAAATTCTAAAATAAAACCAAAAAATTGTAAAATACTAATAATTATCGCATTAAAATTAATATTGTATAAGTTGTCAAAATTTGGACGGCACAGGAATAACATACAACAGCGTTGAGTGAGGGTCACAGACGGCAGGTTGGGGGACCTGCCGTCCGACATCGTGACGGGAGAAGGGGGTGGGGGGCCCATGCCCCTTCTCCAGTGAGGGTGGGCCCGGCTCCTTTGCGAGTCGGGTCGACGTCGCCGGGGCGCCGCTGTAGCATTCGCACTGTGGTCTACCACTTGCGAGATCCGGCGGCGCCCCATTGCACGAGCGACAGGACGGCCCCCGGGGTGTTTTACGAGGTATGCCTCTCCTATTATTAGGAGAGGAGAGTCCGACACACGGCCGTCGCCCTCCTCCAAGGGTGGCGGTTATGGTGCACAAAGCATTTCACCCCATTAACAAAAAAAAAAAGGTCCCTTTTTGGTCAACCACTTACATATTTGTGCCTTTTGGGGTTGAGAGTCCTCTTTAAGGAGATCTCGTTGCGCTTAGTTGACGCTTCTGGAGATCCGAGGGCTGGTGACTACTTTGGCCAAAGGCTAAGCCTCGCCAGCGAGGCAATGCCGCCAGCCTTCTCGGAACTCTACCGGCCGGCAGCGATCTGACTCCAATATTTTATTTAAATTAGAATAGCTTTAGTTTAGTTTTTTTAATATTATTATGTACTAGCGTCCCGCCCCGGCTTCGCATGGGTGGCAAAAACATTTCCGTGGAAATATCTGTATTGATTCCGTGGAAAATTACCGGGGTAGTATTTTTTTTCACTTTGGGTTACATTATTCGAGATTTCGTACGGAACCCTAAACTTTTTTAAAATCCAATCCTATGTTAGTCCCGAAGAATGTAGCTTTCTAATGGTGAAAGAATCTTTAAAATCGGCCCAGTAGTTTCTGAGCCTATTCATTACAAATATACACACAAAAATACAAATCGTTCTTCTTTATAATATTAGTATAGATTAGTTTTAGTTTTGTAAATACTATTTAGTTAATAATGTATTTTCTGACTGTTCGCTAATACATCGCCTATTTGGTCGAAATATTTCACTTGGGATTAGCCTTACCGGCCTTACACCCACATTATCACTAAAAGTGATAAGGCCATTTTGTTACAAGTAGTAGATAGGTGTAGAAGATAGGAAAGATATAGAAAAAGTACAAAGGTATTATGTCCAGGACCTATGGAATGTGATGCCATACTCCTCCACCCCCAAAATTGTGCGAAGTTGCCCGCAGATACTCAATAGGCTATTTGACAGTGTGAAAAAAACAGTATTATTTATACGAATACGTATAAATTATGTGTCTAAAAACAGCTAAAAGGCATTTTAACAAAAAAAATTATGATTTGTAAAAAAACACAAGATAACATTTATAATTTGTACAAGTTATAATACAAGATACCATTGTATCGAAAACAGCCTGGATTGGCCGTTTCCATGACGACGTCACATGTTAGAAAACATGGCGTCTGTCATTCATTCTTTCTTACGTTCATTGGTTGGTTTACGGGAAGTGACGTCATAATTCCTGTGTGACGCCATATTGCCTAAGGTAGCGTTTTGGCGCCTCACTTGAAAAGTACATTTTCGTTTGCCTTTTTTAGAAGAAATCCACGAAAGAATTTGCATTGAATTTGAAAATTAGTATTTTACAATTTTTTAGTTTTATTTTAGAATTTTACAATGTTTTGGTTTTATTGTAGACGTTACTTTATTAAGTATAGATAGAAAAGACTCTGACAAATTATGTCACAATTCATAACAAATTCTGATTTAAAATTGATAAAACGGCAACCACGGTTTCTATCTATGATAGAGAAAGAAAAGAACCAAACAAAAAAAAAAAAAAAAGAGCGTCCCCCGCGCCACCGGCTCTTCCGGCGGAGAGTCGCGAGCTCCCCAAGCCTCCAGCTACCGAAATTCGCTCGGAAAAATGCCACTAACGTTAGTCATAGACGGTGAGCCATCCATGGACTGAACGCGTCGTATATTGCTTAATCTTAGTGATCGTTTAAGATCACTCAGGCAGCCCAGGCTACGAGCGATATACCACTTACTATCTGTGAAAGGCAACATCGTAAGGGAACCTGAGCGTCTGAGCTATTCATATAGATAGATAGATAACACTTTATTGTAGGTACATAAAAAAGGAAATTACACAGCTATTTCTTAATCTAAGAGTACAAACGGCTCATTTATCACTAACAGTGATATCTTCCGCAGAACCTTTGCATAGACTGGAGCAAAATATTGGAGGAGGAAGAAGATGTCCAAAATAAGTAACATAATTATTACTGAGATAATTATATCAATTTTATTATACTTTCGTAATTAATCAAACTGTTATATAAATATAATGTAAATATGAGCTATCAATAGATAAATACAAATAATATACACAAATAAATAAATAAACTCACGCCCGTTATAACCGAGGGGGTAGGCAGAGGCATCAATCACTAGAACCGGGCCCACGTGTTGCCAAATAAATAATAATGTATAAATATATATTTTACTTTACATACCACAACTCTGAAGTTATTTTATTGTTATTTATTTAACGAAAATCCACAGCAATACGGGTACACTAAAACAATAAAGTTTTATAAATAATTATTTATATTTATGTATGTACTACCGCATTGAAGCAAAACAAACTAATTGAATTAAAAAATAATATCTCTATAATATAAAAATGAATCGCTGAATGTGTTGCTAAGCGCAAATCTCGGGAACAGCTGAACCGATTTCGCTAATTCTTTTTTTAGAATATTCCTTGAAGTACGAGGATGGTTCTTACGGAGAGAAAATATTTAAAAAAATCCTTAAAAGGAGAAGGTTTAAATGGTGAGAAAATATGGAAAAAAATCTAAACCTTTGGCTGTACGAAGTTTCCCGGGACGGCTAGTTAAGAATATATTTATTACTAGCAGTGCCCCGCGGTGTTACCCGCGGTTCATCGATTTTCCCGTAGGAATAAGATATTTCCCCGCGGTAAAACGTAGCCTATGTTTTAATCCAGGGTATCGGCTAACTCCATACCAAATTTTATTAAAATCCGTCCAGCCGTTTCAGCGCTAAAGACTGACAAACATATAAACACACACACAAACTTTCACGTTTATAATATTAGTGTGATTATTATTAAAATTCTTTATTGCACCAATATTAGTACAAGGGCGTGCTTAATGCAGTAAGCATTCTCTTCTGGGGACAGGTAGTGCATGCAACAATAAATAGATATGTGATATACTAAACTTACATAATAATAATAATAATAAACTCACGCCCGTTATCCCCGAAGGGGTAGGCAGAGGCACCAGTCTCTAGAACTGGACCCACGTTTTGCCGAGTTTATTAGGTCCCAAACGTGACAAGTGGCAAGCCTGTCGCCGTTATCCGGGCACAATTTATCAGCGAATGGTGTTGCTGTACAAACAAATGTTATGATATGACTAAAAGTCATTGGTACATGCGTGGTTCGAACCCAGACCCTCATGATCGAGAAGCAAGGGTCGACCCCACTACGCCACCACCGCTTACGGAAATACATTACACACACACTACACACACACACACACACACACACAAGTAAATAAATAAAGAACAATAATATGTATACTATGCACGTTGTAGATAATTACCGATAACACTTACTTATACTTAACTGGTGATAAGTTACTGCCTATTCTGCAGATCGTGGTAAAAGTCAAAAACTTTCTTTTTGAAGATATCAAAGGTTTTGAAAAAATAATTTAAACTTACTTGACAGGTTTTTCGCCTGGCTTCAAATAGACACTGCAATTATCATAATGCTCCTCCCAGCCTGGTTGAGTTTCAAACAGAAAGTTACAATCACACTGCATTTTGCAATTTGATTCGAAATAGCTACAAACCGAAAGCCACGTCTGTCCTCTTTAAAAACTATGCTTAAAAGGAGAAAATGAAGTTATTACAAACAGTCCGATAGTGCTGATTCCAGATTCGATATGCCAGAAGTCCTGCTTCCTTCAATCCTTAGATTTTAGTGGAGTATACCAGCTGACTCGCCAATCTTTGACGACCTCTGTGGCGTAGCGGTTAGCGCATCTGCTTCCCATGCGAGAGGTCCCGGGTTCGAATCCCGGCTGGGGACAAAAAAAAACCCAGGTCTTAAATGTTTACATGTTTGTGACGTCGCTGTTTCTGGTTCCCACGACACAGGGTATATCCTAGTGTGGGGCCAGAAGCAATGCATGGGCCTGTATGTAAATTTAATCAAATTTACCTTGAATTCGGTATTTAAAGCCTCATAACTTTTTTAAATTAGTTTGAAAAAGAACCAATTTTTTTTGTAGTGTATTTTTTTAACGTAGTAAATGACCCCACCAGTACCCCGAAAATGTTTGACGGTCCATGCGGAACACCCTGTATACTAGACTTGCTGACCGGGAAAACGTTGCTTTGTCATATTAATTATACGACGAATTATAGATTAATTATACGAATTATATGACGAAGTGGTTAGCGAATCTGTCTACCGTGCGAGAGGTCCCGGGTTCGAATCCCGGCTGGGGACAAAAAAAAAACCAGGTCTTGGATGTTTACATGTTTGTGACGTCGCAGTTTCTGGTTCCCACGACACAGGGTATCCTAGTGTGGGGCCAGAAGCAATGTATGTGCCTGTACGTAAATGTTATCAAAATTACCTTTAATTCGGTATTTAAAGCCTCATAACTTTTTTAAATAAGTTTGAAAAAGTACCAATTTTTGTTTATTGTATTTTTTAACGTAGTAAATGACCCCACCAGTACTCCGAAAATTTTTGACGGTCCATGCGGAACACCCTGTATACTAGACTTGCTGACCGGGAAAACGTTACTTGTCATATTAATTATGGCTCTCTCAGACCTACCAAATATACACAAAAAATAATAAAAATCAGTGAATCCGTTTCGCAGGAGTGCGATAGTGAACACTGTGACACTACATTTTTACATTTGGCATTGTGATATTAGTATTTTACACATACATTAAAAAATGTTTAGTAGACGCACAGACAAAGCAAATTCCACTTCATATTGCTTGTTTAAATATAATCTGAATAAGCTGTTAACTGACAAATGCTATTATTCGATACCAGACTTTTTAAGCGATTTGACTATATAATTGAATTATTTTTAATGACTACTCTACTGAATATCCGACATTTTTTATTATTTATTGGACTACATAATTTTTAAAATTTTCTAAACGTCTTGACTATTTAATTACATAATTTTTAATTACAAATTCTATTTGACATATCTTAACATTTTTTTAAACAACATTGTAAACTTAGACATTTTCAGAATTTATTGATATTAATTTGAAATTATGCCCTAAAAATATTTGTGTGCCCTGTGGGTAAAGCATGGAGATCTAAATAACCCTCAAGACCTGTACTCAATACCTATGCTTATGACAAATAAATGTTTTGATTTGATTTGATTTGAAGGACTTACACCAAAAAGGAAATAACTTAATGCCCTTTAGAAAGCAAATCTCAAAAATCTTTTACTGTTGGCAATGTATGTGCCTGTACGTAAATGTTATGTTTGTTACTGAACAAATCGTAATTTTGGTTCTTCCGTCTAACTAGTTACTGTATTCAAGGTCGACACCGTAGAGGTCGAACGGAGTTTAGTCAGCAGATGTCATCTAGCTGCATTTATGGGTCTCTATCTATATTTTGTGTTCTTTCTGGTGTACGATAAAGAATATTCTTATCTTATCTTTAGTCGGCTTCCCACGGTCCGTGATATCACGGACGGATGCGGACCAGCTCGCACGACACACCGTGGGAAGGCTCTCGGTCCGCGGTACAACAGACGTCTGTGGCGGTGCGCCGTACCGGTCGTGGGTAAGTGGTCGTATCGATATCCGCTGAATCGCGCACCGTGGGAAGAGCCTCGTGCGTGGTGCATGGCTGTCCGTGGTCGTCGGCCGTCCGCGTCCGTCCTCGATATCGCGGACCGTGGGAAGGCAGTTTTATTTTTTATTTATTTTTTTATTTATTTAGGATTACTAACAACTTGTATACTACAACATTTACAAAGTGCTTACCACTAACTTAAAGATAAGTATACAAGCCAATTATAAGTAATCACTGCATGCAAAATTATACAGGTACAAACTAAAAATATAACATCGTCTAACTATGTTTTTTATTTTATTTATATTGTCCGAAAAAATATCAATGATATCACTGTAGTGGTTTAAAAGCTTACATATTCTAGGAATAGTTGAATTAGCGCCAAGTACTGTCTTACGTAAAGGAGGCGTGAAAAGTGTGAGACGTTTGCGGGGATAGTTTTTAGGAACTCTAAATTTAAATTTTGTTAGAAGTGGGGGGCAGTCAATTTTATTATTTAGTATTCTATGTGCGAATGTGACATCTAACATATTGTATCGATTTTGAAGAGTCATTATTTTGAAGTGATTGAGTCTATTATTGTAAGATTTTATTTTCTTTGCAATTCCTAATGAGTATGACAGATGCAAAAGAAATCTTTTCTGAATTCTTTCTATTCGCATCATGTGATTCGCATAATGTGGTCGCCGTACCACACTTCCATATTCTAGAACACTGCGTACCAGACAGTTATAGAGCATAATTTTTGTTTTTGGTTTTTTAAACATTTTTACATTTTTTTATTTTTACATCTAATCACGAAACCTAACATTCTATTAGCTTTTTTTACAACGTTGTCTATTTGAGGAACAAACGTTAATTTCCTATCAAAAATTACTCCTAAATCTCTTACAGTTTCTAGGTCTTTTAATTCTGAGTTATCTATATTGTAATACGTGGGTATTATTTGGTGTTTGCGTGTGAATTTCATTTGGTAACATTTCTTTGCATTGAGTTGCATTCCGTTAAGGTGACACCAGGCAGTGAGTCTATTAAGGTCATTCTGTAAATGTACTGAATCTTCTGTGCAGTGGACTTCTCGGGCGATTTTTAGGTCATCGGCGTATAGAAAAGGAGTGGAATTTTGAAAACATAGTGTTACGTCATTTACAAAGAGATTGAAGAGGATCGGACCCAGGTGTGATCCTTGAGGGACCCCAGATTTAATGTGTTTGTCTTTTGATCTAAAACCGTTAGCTACTATAAAAAATGAGCGATTTGTGAGATAAGACTTCAGCCATGACAGAATTGACCCGAGCCAAATATTCGGAGTTTTTGCACTAATTTTTCATGCGATACTTTATCTAAGGCTTTACAGAAATCAGTGTAAATGACATCCACCTGCTGTTTATTATCAATCGATTCAGCCAGAATTTCGGCAAAAGAAACTAAATTGGTACAAGTTGATCTGGCTTTTAAGAAGCCATGTTGATGAACTGTTATTATTAGTTTACAATGATTTTGGATATATGGACAGATCAAAGCCTCCATTATTTTGCCGAAGATGCATAAGAGTGAGATTGGTCGGTAATTCTTAACTGAGTCCGATTCTCCATCCTTGAATATAGGCACCACTTTAGCAATTTTCCATCGATATGGAAATATGCCGCTCAATAATGATTCTTGAAAATAATATACAGTGGTACTACAAGACACTTTGCACAGGATTTTATAAACAAAGAAGGTAATTCATCCGAACCTGGACCTTTGTGGGGATCTATAGAATTTAACTTTTTTAATATTGAATCGCGGTCAATTCTCAGGCGACTTAATATATCATTGGATAAATCACTTGTGTCGACGCTAGACGAGTCGTGATACTGGTCATTATAAACAGATACGAAGTATTCGGCGAACATTTCGCATAGCTCCTCTCCATTTGTGGTTACTTCGTACCATCGTTCATAGTGGCGGGGAAAACACTGCGGCCGGATCGTTTGTTTTTTATTAGGGTCCAAAACAATTTAGGGTTAATAGTTATATTTTTTTGGAGATCTAAATGGTATTGCATATATAGATAAGATGCTAATTTGCTTGACCGTTTTTTTAGTATGTCTAGTGAAATTATGTCACGAGGGTTTTTGTATTTTTTATATCGACATCTGACATTATTTTTTTCACGAAGTATTTGAATGAGTTCTTTATTATACCAAATAGGATACTTTGGTTTATGGTTTTTTTTAAAGGCACGTGTAGGTGGATGGCTTCCCACAGTTTATAATAAAATAGATCCACCTTAACATTCACATCCTTACTGTGTTGAAGGTATTGCACCCAATCAATAGAGTTGAGTACTCTTTGTATTGAAGCGTAGTCAGCCTTAAAAAAGTTATACCGGGGTTGTTTAGAGTTATACGGTAGAGTTTCTGGTGTAGCTAAGGATATGTCGACTTCGAATGGGGGATGGGGAGGATCAATTTTTGACAGTATGTCACTAGGCGCACTTAAATTAATATTTGGTAAATCAGTAAGAAATAAATCCAGAATATTGCCATTTTGGTTAACAATATGGTTACATTGTGTAAGACCATTAAGTCCCATAAAGTCTAAGATTAAATGTTCCAGCATTAATGAACTACGGACCGATGACGATTTGACAGTTTGGTTCCAATTTATACAGCCTAAATTGAAATCACCCAATATGCAGTTGGATGCATTTGATAAATCTAAAACTCTATTACAGTTACTTAAAAAAGTGTCTAGTAGAGTAGTATTTACAGGGGGCGGCAATTATACCATTATTATACCATAGAAGAATATTTTAAAGATAGTATAGATGAAACAAGATAATTAATTGTTTAGATAGATAGATAGAATATTCATTAATGTACTCACAAATAACATTTAAATATAATCTTTTAAATAGAATAACTAAAATTGCATGATTATTAATTCAATATTTTCCAATTGTAAGTTAATGTAATGCATATTTCAAATAGCACTTTAAAATGTTGCGTGCCCTACAGGGTCCACAAAGATCTCATCAAATAACTGTTAAGTTAAATTGTAACAGCCCTACAACTTGTGGAATGCAATAAAGTATTGAGTATTGAGTATTGAATATACAGCGCAAAATGCTATCTGAAACGTTACATGCGGAGTTGGAATATCTATAATAACCCATAGATCTTCACAGCTACTTTCCCAATGGAGCATTCTTTTAGACTTATACTTTTTTGACACTGCAATAAGCACCCCTCCACCGTCTTTCTTTTTTGTATTATATAGTTCTCTATTGCAATCAAACAGTTCAGCATCCAAGATATTAACATTTAACCAAGTTTCTGTAAGTACAATTATAACGTACGAGCTAATACTACAGTTAGTAAAAAAATTTGTCGTTTTTGTTCTTAGTCCGCGGACATTTTGGTAGAATATAGTTAAAAAGAGGAACAAAAAATATCAATTTAATGCACAGTATTAAAATTATTTGTTAGTCGGATTAAGGTGCTTGGCCTTGGGAAATCAAGTTATTCAGTGAGGACATATCTCGAATTTGTATATATGCTGTGCCTTCGCTTTTCCGCATATTAATACGCCCATTACGGACCCACATGTATTTGTAACCCAATTCCTTTGCTTTAGCCCTTGCAGCGGCATGAAGTTGTTTGTTAGCGGGGGAGAGGTGCTCGCATACATATATCGGTTGCTTGTCACCGCTTATACCAACATGGGATGAATTCAGTTTGTCGCTTGGGTTATCTTTATTAAATTGTGTGACTGCTGCCAGGAGTTCGTCTTTCATTCTAGGCGAAGCCAAATGAGCAACTATGGCTCTTGGTCTGGTGTTTGTAGAATTCTTCTTTTGCGTGCGGGTGCAGTTAAGAATATTATTTTCACTTATTTTACAGCCGACCACTTGGGCCACCTTGGTAATAATCTGAATCAAGTTCTCGTTTTTGGCTTCTGGGTAACATTGGATTTCGACATTATTTTCCCGGGACCTCTGCTCCAAGTCCTTCACCCTTGCAGTTAATTCGTTAACTGTAGATGTCAGTGACTGATTTTCTTGTTTTAGACTGCTTATTTCCTTAGTATTAAGCTCGTTTATTTTAGAAAATCTTCGTATTGCAAGTTCATGAATGCAATTGAGCTCTGAATTGTAGCAAATTCTGCCTTCATTGTACTTAGCTCTGATAAAACGCCACGGAGTTCTTCCTTGAATATGGTGCGGACTATTTGTTGTGTTATAGGTAGTGTGGACGCCGATACAGACTGTACTTCGGGTGAAGAAGAGGCAAACCGCTTAGTATTTCTTTTAGTAACATTTTCTAGCTCAGTCTCCAGATTCTGGCTACACTACAGTTCGGGGGATGTTACTTTCGTCTTTGTGGGTTTTAAGATGTTATCCGTAGCCTCTAAGGCTTTCCCCTTTTTCGGGGTTCTTGCTGGTTTCATGGTGGAACGGCGAAAGCAAAGTGACGGATCAATGTCAACACTTACTTATTAGCAACGTGGTGAGCTTCCGCAAATACAGGCCACAGTGATATGAACGAGTCACCAGACGGCGGCGGCGGGTCTATCAAGAATTGTGAAAGTGGTTACTTGGTGAGCCTTGTTAGCACCAACGGTAGTAAATGCGGTGTATCACCAGGTCGGTTACTCACGCGTCGCGCCGTTTTGTTGATAAACTACACCAGTTGGCGTTGATCCTCCATTAGCAGCTCAATGCAACAGAAACCGTCTCAAGATTGTCTGGTTCACCAATGAATGGCGCGGCGACTGAGAACTTCGAGGTAACACTTTTTCGTTGCCCGATATAACTTCACCAGTACCAAAAGAATCACACTGATTTTAAAGATACTGTAGTATCTTTAATTTACAACCCAACTATGTAAGACTTTAGGTGTTTCGAGTGAATTAACCACGATTAATCAAGTGAATTGCGGAGCGAAACCAAAACACATCCAATCGCGAGAAATAGCGGGTAGGAACAGCTAGTTATGTATAAAAAATGGTGAAGCCCTTTTCGAGGAGTTCTATAACAAAAACTATGACACGAGATTTTTATATATTAGATTTTCCATTCTATATTTTATGGATCGAGGAGCCGAAACCCAAAAAAACCGAACCGTTGACTAAGTATTCTTTTGCCAGCGTAGTAGGTTCAAGATAAATTCTCCGAACGAAAAACATGATGATAGATTTGCTGCAAACGCAAAATACCTGCCGTATTGACAGACAAAAAATAGGTAAATAGAGATAGAGAACACGAGGTGGACATTACAGCGGAGAAGTCGAAGCGCCCGCCGCCCGGCTGACTGATGCGGCTTTATGGGTACAACATCATAAAGTGCCCTTTATACGTTCCATTGTAAGCCACAGGTTTTCTCACAGAGAAAGTGTGGGCTGAATGATCCTTCATATTTAGCAAGTGGTATTGCTACTAATACTGTGTTGAATCGCTCGTAGCCCCGGCTGCCTGAGTGGTCTTAAACGATCTGAACGATGGGTGACCGTTCTATGACTAACGCTAGTGACGTATTTCCGAGCGGTTCCGTGCTTCGCAATGCACGCTAAGCAGTTGGTGCCGGCTGCCGTCTATAGATAGCAGTCGTTAAGGCAAATCGCCTTAGGGCAGCTTGAAAACTTCTGACAGTAAGACCAGCCACTAGTCTTACAAGCCTCCACCAATCATAGGCCTTCGTGGTAGAGCATACCTTCCTATACGTTCCTCAGGGAAGAGACCCGTGCTCCTCATTGGGGACGTAATAGGTTGATGATGATGATAATTTAGACTAATTGTTTTTCAATTACCGTAAAGTTCCTAACTCAGACGACGGACGGACGAACCTACCTAACTAAGTATCTTACCCTTATTTATATTCATCATCATCATCAACCCATTATGTCCCCACCGAGGGCACGGGTCTCTTCCCTGAGGAGGGTATATAGGTCATACTCCACCACGGGGGCCAAGTCCGGATTGGTGGAGGCTTGTAAGACTAGTGGCTGGTCTTACTGTCAGAAGTTTTCAAGCCGCCTTAAGGCCTCTGACTTGGCTTAGCGACTGCCATCTGTCGTTTGGCGTTCCGTTCATTAACGTGCCTTGCGAAGCACGGAATCGCTCGGAAAAATGCTACTAGCGTTAGTCATAGACGGTGACCCATCCATAGACTGAACGCGCCGTATGTTGCTTAACCTTAGCGATCGTTTAAGATCACTCAGGCAGTTCCGGCTACGAGCGATATATTAATTCTGTGTAATCTTGACCAGAATAGCAAAATTTCAATTCACTAAGCCTTGCAGGCAGCATTAATCAGCAAAATTACTAAAATGGATGTCTACGTAAACGGATGTTTCAAATTACAGTTCCAAGTGTATATATTGTAAACAAGCATATCTGATTTCAGTACGTGTCAGCTTTAGTAGGAATAGATTAAAATTGGATTGAAATATTTCTTGATCGAGCAACTTTGTTGCCTCGTTGGTCTAACGGTTAACACACGTGACTACTAAACCGTAGGTCGTGGGATCAGTTCCGAGTGGAAACCGGCGTATTTCTATGTTTGTGATATCCTTTCCTGGTATCGCAGTTTCAACCAGGGGGGTCAATTTATTGTAAAAAATCATGATCAAACTCGTTGTTACAGGTGGACAAAGAATAGGCACCTACAGCTTGTCCAGAAAGAGTAGAAATTAAAGAGTACGGTTTTGCTCAGACTTTTTGTCTGTGTTTGTTAATAACTTGCGCTTACAAGCATTATATAAATAAAAAACATGAGCTACTAAATAAAATAAGGTATTGTGCTTCAGTAAATATATATAGTACATACCTAAATGTTTTGACTTCTCAATAAAACAAATAGTAAACTTTCACTTCCGGTTTCTAGCGTTTTTGGACAAATTACCTACCGTCCGGCCGCTGGGAGAATACGATTCTGACAGGTCATGATAGAACGGACGACGTAACCTTGAAGTGGCGTTAAATTTTCGATTAAAATATTTTTATGTCCTATTTATCCTACTTATGTCAAATAATTGTCATTGAAACTATATAATTGTGTAAACTTACAATTAATGTTATATTTTGCACTGTGATTTAAATGTTAAATAAGAAGATATCAATAGCTAATATTCATGCGTAAAATCCTTACTAAGCTGTCACAAGGTTATGTCAACCGTATTTTTTTGTAGTGACGTACCAAAAATAACAAAAATAATAACGTTAACGATACGAAGTTGATGAACAGGCTTTAGAAAAAGATCATCGTGTTCTCAGAATCTCTCCGTACCACTGCCGTAAAAAGCGATTGAGCTGATCTGGGCTCAAAAAAATAGGTCGCACAGCTCGCCACAACACTTCACTGCCATTCGCCACAAAAAAGATGATGACCCTTCTAAAATGCCTACGAGAATGGCACAAGAGATGACTGAGTGAAGGTCGTCTAAAAACAAAATTACTTAATTGTGAGTCAGTAGCAAAAGCTAGTTAAGAATAACGTAAGGAATGATAACGTTGATTTTCTCCCATCACTAGTCATATGAAACCGACAGGTGTCAGGATCGTATACTCCCAGCGGCCGAACAATACGTACTTTTAAGAAACTATTTGAATTTCGATCCAAAAACTTCTTCGGCTTTGACAACCCAAACAAACCACTGTCAGCGGTCAAAAACACGCAGCTGTCATACTTTTGAATATTTTCATCAATCGAGATGTATTTTTAAAACACCAAAGTCAATTTCCTTTATTAGTATTAATTTATTTTTAATATTTTGTACTCAGATGTTCAGTGCCATTTTCGCTACTACCTGTTAGACCTCCAGCTAAATCATGCCAGAGTAAGTATATAAAAATATAAATTATTTATTGTCAAAGAAACATTTAGGGCGGAAACACATTAACCGGTTGGTGGGTAAAGTTGGGTTAAGCGGCCTACAGACTATTGAAACGCGCCGTGACACTACGTATCGACACCCCGTTGTGCATCGTGCACATTGCCAACAAGCGATGCCCAAAATGATTCTAATCATAGAAAATAGTAGATTTGATTTGACTCAACACGGGTCACGTTGCGTCGGGTAGCGTCGCGTCTGGTGGGTAAAGTTGGGCTAAAATCAGTGGCGATATCGGGACAATAGTGGAGGAGATGAAATCGTGAGCTCGCCCGAACCATTTTCTGAGTATAAAATTAGGCTACGATTTGCCTACACACAACATTTCCCCGATATTGCCTCTGATTTTAGGGCCGTGTGTGGCTGTGTGGCTGTGTGAGGTGTGGCTTAAGGAATCCTTTTCCCTTTTATTACTGATTTTCGAAATGGCATTAGTCAGTCGGTAAGTATCCATTAGCCCTATTCCCAAAAGGGGAAAAGAAAACTTTGCTAGGAAGAGAGTTCGTAAGAGCTCCCAAACTCGCTAAAGTGACGGAAAATGTCGGTAGAAAAAGCGCGGATTTGTTGGAAATTAGTGTCAAACCTATGTCTGGCATTTCAAAAAGAAATACCCGAGTTGTTACTAGGAGCACTGCATAAGAGCCATCGCAAACAGGGCGACTTGTCGCCGCGACAGACGCGAAGTTGTCATTTGCTTCTGGCGTCTTGTCGTCGCGGCTCTGCGACTCCGACGCCAAGTGTGCGGAGATTCGAATAAAATATTTGAAAATTGACGGGCGTAGCTCGTCGTCGCGTCTAGTCGCCGAACTGTCGCTGTCGCGTGTCACCTAGTGTGCGCATAGGCTAATAGTATTTTAGTTTCAATCAATTTCTTCACATACATACATACATAGACGCAGTCGTTGCATGTTCGCCGGTTTCGGATACCTTGAACTTTGATATCTTGCACTTTGCTAATACATTGACGACCCCTGTGGCGCAGCGGTTAGCGCATCTGCCTACCATGTGAGAGGTCCGGGTTCGAATCCCGGCTGGGGCCAAAAAAAAGAAACCCAGGTTTTGGATGTTTACATGTTTGTGACGTCGCTGGTTCTGGTTCCCACGACACAGGGTATCCTAGTGTGGGCCCAGAAGCAATGTATGTGCCCGTATGTAAATGTTATGTTATGTTACATGTACCTACTATTTAATCGCAGTATATCCTCGTGGGGCTTCGTTATGTTATTTCATGATTCTAATCGAATGGCAACTAGGACTGTACTAAACCGTACTAAAACTAGTAGCGTTTACACGTTTCTACTAAGGCATTCTCATAAATTCAAATTCATATATTTTATTCATAGTACAAATAAAATATTTACTTTATGAACGTCAAAGTTGTTAGTTTCACAATTAATAGATTACATGGAGAAGAAACTAACAAAGAAACTCCACATTTATTCTTTTCAAAACAGGTTTAGCCTAAATTACGAAACACTACATTTATCCTCTGATTAAATTTAATATTAAACTACTATTTAATGCCAGACATCCTTGTCTTCTAAATAATCGTTGATTTTATAATAAGCTTTTTTGCAAAGAGTGTGCTTAACAAAATTTTCAAACCGCGTTGGAGGTAACTCTAGTATAACCTTTATAGTGCCCCATAAAGGAAGATTAACTTTTGCAAGTCTTAAATCATGGAAATGACAATTTATGTTTATTCGTAGTATTAACGTTATGATGGCTACCAAGAGTTTCGAAGTCTTTAATATTTTTTCTAACGTACAGTCGAGTTCATAAATATATGAACACTTCCGCGGCTTCAAAAATATGTGTGCAAATAAGGTTACAAAAATATCTAGCATGTTATGCAATCAAAAATATATCAACGTTTTACTGGTCATAAATATCAACACAAGGCTTCACAAATATATAAACAACTGAAAATTTATAAATATCTGCACAAAATATTGTCAAATGAATGTCAACAAGTATAGTTACATAAATATCTATACAATAATTGGTCATTTTTATGAGGACAAATATATCTACACAAATGTCAGCCATATTTATGTGAACAACCTATAGGTACGAACTCAATGATAATCTTTTAAAGAGGTTGTATATTTATGACTTTTTGATGGCCACTTATTTATCTAAATGAAAAGATTTATGAAAGATAACTTCATGATGTCACTATCATAATCATAACAACCGTCATCGTGCCTTGTAAGAATTGCATGTAAAGTTTGTGTATTGCATAGGTACGAGTATAGAGACTCATTTTTGCCTACTGCAAAAATTGTTTACCCTGACAACCACCAAATTGAATTTGTACAAGACAATGTAGCATTCACAATGCTTACTTAGTACAATTGGGTATTTGACAGGATGTCAAATGAGTTACTTTTAAAACGGAATTTTGTATGAAAATACTTGCTTGTGACGTCACATTTCAGAGCACCCTTTTTATGTTTAATCTATTTAAAAATTGTAATAACTAGTAAATGATTAAAAGAAATTCATTTTCCGAATCATTTTGTAATTTTTGTTTTAATCGAGCATCTCAAATAATTTATTGTTGATAGTATCAAATACCGTATTGTAGATATCCGAGATGGAAAATCGAGAGGAACTAAAATTAATTAAAATGAGCCCGAAAAGCCCCGATCTTAACCCCATAGAAAATCTATGGGGTTAGATGGTGCAAGATTGCGATGCTACAAAATCGCTAGTAGCCTGGGTTGCCTAAGTGATCTTAAACGATCACTAAGGTTAAGCAACATACGGCGCGTTCAGTCCATGGTGACCATATACTGTACCATATAGGTACTTACTGCATTACCTATAGGTAGTAGTTCTGGGACAGCAGGATAAAAAAAATAGCAAACTCATAGCATGTGAGGAAGATATAAAAATATCAAAATGTACTGAAATGTACGTTTCAACCGTGATAAAGGGTAAACGCACCCAAATGTTTGACTATATACCTCCCAATCTAGCCATATTATTTGTATTAGACTAGACCAGGATGCCCATCCTCTATTGTAGGTATGTTCTTTTTGCAATTGAAAAACTAGCAGTCTAAAAATTGCAAAAAAGCGTAGTTGGAACTCACGCCAACACTAAACAGAAATTGCGTACAGATACCCCTAGGCCACTGCGTCATTTACTACTAGGTTCTAAAATAGTCAAATGATAAAACAAAATAGCACTGTCTTTTGTCCTCGCTGTTTTTCCGTATTCTTCATAAAATGAAAAATTTAGCGAGCGATGACGACGTTGCCATGCGGTGCATAAGAAGTTTGTTTCGCATACAGGTACAGAAAATCTATAAGAGACAGACATATGCACTGACAAGTCTGCACTGTTTTCGTGAATTGTCAAATCACATGTTCACATAAATATGGCTGACATTTGTGTAGATATATTTGTAGGTCAGCTTGTCCTCATAAAAATGACCAATTAATGTATAGATATTTATGTAACTATAGTTGTTGACATTCATATGACAATATTTTGTGCAGATATTTATAAATTTTCAGTTGTTTATATATTTGTGAAGCCTTGTGTTGATATTTATGACCAGTAAAACGTTGATATATTTTTGATTGCATAACATGCTAGATATTTTTGTAACCTTATTTGCACACATATTTTTGAAGCCGTGGAAGTGTTCATATATTTATGAACTCGACTGTACATAAACACTGAGATAATGAGATTATTTATGAGTACAATATGATTGTATTGTACTCATAAATGATTAGATTATTTATGAGTAATTGAAGATATACTCTACGAGGTCGGTCGCACAAGTTAGGGATAGGTACTTAAAGTCCAGAAGACCCATTCTCTTTGCGGCAAGGACATCGCAGTCACACATTACGTGTACCATCGACTCCACTTCTAAACCTCATGCCCTGCAGGTGTCGTTTTGGCAAAACCCCATTCTGCGGAGTTGTTTCCTTGTCGAGAAGTGTCCTGTCAGAACACCAGTAAGGGCCTTTCTCCACTGCTACGGTCCGGCAAACGTTAATTACCGATCCGATTTAGAAACACACAAGAATACTAATAAGCTTCTCCACTACATACTCCGGCATCCGGTTTTAAACGGTCCGATAATATAATTTGCTAGATCGGGACGGTATTTTACCGATCTGAAAATACACGTTTTTGCACCGCGCATACAACCCAAAAATGTTCTCATACTATTTTATTTACATTGATAGAATGAATTGAAAACGTCCCCTGCCTCGAATAGAAAAACCGAGGAATTTTAATAAAGCACCGCGTCACGTCCATTGCCGATTATAGTCCGATGAAGTGGAGAAGCATAATCCGGCATCCGATATTTTTCTCATGACTGATTCCGGTTCCGACGCCGGACCGGAGCAGTGGAGAAAGGCCCTAAGAGTGCGACGTCATCTTCTCCGCAGTATAAACATAGCCGAGCCAGCGATTTCTTCGATAGAACGTATCTATCATCTAACGGATCTAATATTTTCTATCGACTCTAAACCTCCGTCCAGCGGTCTAAGTGACTTCACTTAATTAGTATACCCAGAGCTCCCACTAGACCTGACACAGACTTAAGTAGAATGATTCATTGGTCTAGCAGTATCACGTCTGATCACCATATCGGAGGTCGGAAGTTCGATTCGCACTGGGGGCCGCGGTACATTTTTACAAAAGTCCTCAGTCTGATTGTATGTTCACGTTTGTGGTAACATTATCCGAGTACCATAGCATAGGGTATCCTAGTTTGGGGCAAGACAATTTATGGTTTGGAAGTTATCTATTTAGTTAAACTGTTATTGGGTCGAGAATCGTTCGTAGCCCCGGCCACCTGAGTGATTTTAAACGGTCACGTTGGTTAAGCAACATAGGCCCCATTCAGTGCATGGATGGGAGACCGTCTATGGTAAGAGATGGCAGTCGTTAAGCCAAGTCAGAGGCCTTAGGGCGGCTTGAAAACTTCTGACATTAAGACCAGCCGCTAGTCTTACAAGCCTCCTCCAATCCGGACTAGGCCCCCGTGGTGGCGTATGGCCTATACCTTCCTCAGGGAAGAGATCCGTGCCCCTCGGAGGGGACATAGTGGGTTGATGATAATGACTGACTTCTGTGGTCTTCTTTGGGACTATTTCATCCTTACCGGCAGGTGCATACCTTGCGCGCCGTGCCAGCCTGCGGCAGACATCAAATACGGACCGAAGGGAGTGGACGGGAAACAAGAGAGACCATGTGGGTGCCACACCTGCTGCTGTAAGAAGCCAAAGATCGTCAAACCAGTGAGCTTCACCACTTATCTTAGCTTCAAAAATCGACAGACTAAAACAAAACCCCCTAAAAATCTAAGTTATATTATTGTTTATGGTCTACAAGAAATAAATATGCTCTGAATATTAGAATATAGGTTTTTTTGTGCGCCGACTAAGCTGGAAAGACATCGTAGCTGGACGCACCCGCTCCATTTGAAAGATCTGATCCCGTCACCTCATCTATATCTAGGTAGGAGTTGCCAATAGATATTGCATAAATAAGGCATAAATCATCAAGCTATGTCTGGAGAGACGGGAAGATGGTAGGTGAATCGAGATAATCATAAAATGGCGACCAAGAATAGGACGACGGTCCGTCGGCAGACGAGTTTTTCATGCAAGGGACCGTGAGAAATGGCATTTGGGGGAAAAGACCTATATGCAACGATGGGTTGATGATGATGATCTATGCCTGCTGTTGCCAAAATGTATCACCAACTCCTAACAAGCTCCAAACCTCTCCAGTGTTACAGGCAGCCGAAAGTCCCAGACAACTACGCACCAAGACGCTGCTACCAGAAACCAACAGCGCCGGTGGAGGGAAGCACCACCTACAAGCTATCCTACCTGCCAGTAGCAGGTTTGACCAGTCTGCGCAGCGAGATCAAACGGCCGTCCGGGAATATTACCAGGAGCGCAGAGCCCATGGAGGGGTATACTGTGCAAAGGGTAAGGAAATTATATGTACACCATACCTTAGCAGGTTTGTCTCTTCTGCGCAGCGAAATCCAACGGGCGCCCGGGAATATTACCAGGAGCCAGGAGCGCAGAGCCCTTGGAGGGGTAGGTATACTGTGCAGAGGGTAAGGAAATTATGTGTACACACCAATACCAGGTGAAGACCTGGATGGTCCTGGGGCTGAAGGAGGCCGAGGAGCGGCTGCGGGAGGATGATCCTCGGTCCGCGCCGCTCCGTCGGAGACGTAGGAGACGCTACGCGCACCTTATGCCGCCGGTGTAGTGAGGGCCACAGACGGCAGGTTGAGGGACCTGCCGTCTGACACGTGGCGGGGGGGGTTGGAGCCCACACCCTTCATCCAGGGAAGGGGTCCGGCTTCGGTCGGGCCGACGTCGCCGGGGCGCCGCTGTAGCATTCGCGTTGTGGTTACACCACTTGCGAGATCCAGCGGCGCCCCATTGCACAAGCGACAGGCCTGTACAGTATGCCTACACTAGGTAGGTGATCCTGACACACGGCCGCCACCCTCCCTCAGGGGGCGGTGTCATGGCGCGTAACTGCATTTCACCCCGTTAAAAAAAAAGTTAAGACCTGGATCCACACTGAGCAGGTTTGTCTAGTCTGCGCAGCGAAATCCTAAGGGTCGCCCGGGAATATTACCAGGATCGCAGAGTCCATGTAGGGGTATACTGTGCAGAGGAAGGAAATTATGTGTACACCACACCATTACTTATCTTCAGCAAGCTCCAAAACTGTATTCCAAACTGTATCAGGTTTGTTTAGGGTGACAACACGATCAAGTATTCCAACAGATCAGAACAGAAGGAACATAGAGCCCTTGCAGCGTTATGCTATGAAGAGGATAAGAAAATTATGTTTACAGGACATAATCGGTTGTCTTGTCCAAACCGTAAGAGGTTTGTCTACTCGATTGATTGATACAAATAGAAACTCCCACAGAAGTAGGCAGAGACTGGACTACCACTTGCCATGATCCTGACAGATAACTTTCGCTTCATTGACAGGAAGATGATGATACCCATTTCTTAACCGCATCTCACATCTACCCCCAGATGTCTTACCTGCCTAATCCAGTCTGCGTCCCGACACCTTTCCGTCCGTGCAACCACGACATGTGGGGCCAAGGTCCCATGCAGCAAGTCACGACCCAGCGTCACGACTACGTCCCGAAGCCCTGCGAGAAGCGCGAGTCCTTCAAACCCCTAAGCAAAGTCCATGTCGTTGAGGAGCCGTTTCAGTGTGAGTGCTTCATACTTATCCTGGTTGAAGACTGAACTGGCAAGCTCCCACTGCGGGTTACAGACCATCTCTCAGAGAGAGAGAGACAGTGGCTTATCCTGGTCCAAAACTAGGATACCTTATGCTAAAAATAACCAGGAAAGGACATCAGAAACATGATAAACCACGCATTCCTACTGTACTACTTGATTTGTGAAAATTGGCACAATATTTCGTTGTGTGTATTATGTCCTTGCCTGGTTACCAAGATATCCAGAACCACGACGAATGATAGTATTAGGTGGATGTTATTATTATACATAAAGCGATGTTTTCTTTTAGAGTTTACGTAGACAAGACATTATAGGGTCCTGAAATTAGAATCTCACACATGTAAAGCAACTGGTATTACCACTGAGCTACCACTCAGTCAAGTACCATCAGACTCAATGCTCTATATCGGTAATATGCAGTAGAGACTGCTCCATCTCTATGACACTTCTGCCACAGCGGGGTGGCAAACCGTTTCTCCATCACCCTATACGTTCTGCGTTTCGCATTCATAGTTCTCTGCCGACCACATCGTCCAACCATTAAGCTTTTGTGCTGCCCACATGCCGTCGCCGCTTAGATACGTACTGAATAAAAAACTGTCTATTCACAAAATTTCAGCCGCGACAATCAACAGACTTTCCTATCTACCACCATCAAAAATGGAGCCGGTGAAGAACTACGCGCCTCAGCGATGCTACGAGAGACCCGTCGCTAAAATGGAGGGTGCCACCACCGCCAATATGAGCTACTTACCCAACAAGGTAGTTTGGGAAGACAGCCAATAGCTTCGTCAAATATGAAAATGGTAAAATTAAAAGAATAAGCCGCCAAGGGACACATCCATCCCAAAGTTTCCCAATACCCTGGCTGCGTTATATTCTTCCACTGGGAAAGGGAAATTCTTTGCATAAGATATCCCCCAAAGCTGCAGTGATAGCCACGGTCCCTCAAGCGACGTCCAATAGAATTATAAATAAATTTACTGACCAAGTTACTTACAGTTCTGTAGGTACTTACAAAGTTACAGATTATTTACTATAACTAGTTAAGTCCCAGACTCCTAAGCTAGGGGATCCTGTATATTCCTTACAAAGGTCCTCCCCTTTACTCCCCAGACCCCAGTATTTTCTATCGTGAGTTGCACAAAAATGTACAGGCCCAAAAGCCCAGAATACTTTTGGACTTTCGACCTCGCAGCCTCTTCCACCGGACCGCCCGGGGAATCAAACTGACGACTTCCGGCACGGTAATCAGACATGATATACTTAGCTACTCCAGGTTGTCACTGTCTGGTTTCAACCCACCAATGTTCAACCAAAGGGCAACCTTCTCCAGCTCTTTGCGGGTGCTTTTCCACGCATGGATGGGTCGAAGTTAAAGGCGAAATTCCTTTGTTCTGTGCAGATAATGCCAAGAGAGCCAATCCCATGGGCCGAGAAGGGAACATACGAGAAGCCCTGTACTAGAATCGACGGTGGCACTACTTATGGGTTAAGGTAAGGTTAGAATGCTTCTTTACTCCGTTACAAGAGTCGAACTCCCAAATACTAGTATATCAGTGGTCAAAGAGCGCGGCCCAGAGATAAGCGGCACAATAAGCGAAGACTGTCCGCTTGATAGGTTAGGGTTGTGGCTATTTAAAGTCACGTGCATTAACCAATGGGGGCACAGTAGGGTGCTTCTTATTTTTCGACTTTCGAAATATAGCTGTGTCAACCCTCCATTCGCTTCTATCAGTTAAAAAACGAGCCTGTGATTTTTTTTTAAATTTTTAGGTTGTGTCCAAGGAGTCGCTACCACGTGTCAAAGTTTGAAAAATACCTAAATAATAAAATCACCTACAGCTTAATGTATGCAAAACGGTTAAATTTATTATTTAAATGTAAAAAAACACGCTACTGCACGTCGTCATCTCATGATTCCGAGGCAGTCCGTTTTTACCCCACTCCTCCTTTTTCCACGCCACCAATAGCCAATAGCCAAAAACCAATTCGACACCCCTGCGATGAACACCGGTTTAAGAGGTGATCCTTGCATCCTATTAGAGTAGAAGGTGGAAAAAGATGTGCTCTGGTTAGCCTGCCGTCATGATATAATAGACATCATGCTAGAAGCAGATGTACGTGAAACACTGGGTCCGTCAAGTGGGCCAGAAATATTGATTTGAAACCAGAAATTTGAAACGTTTGTACGTTTCAGAACTGCTTGGCCGACTTGGCCATTGATCATGAATGACATTGCCGAGCGTGGCGTAGCGTTGATTGAAGAATACAATAAATTAATTACTACGAAAGAAGAATAGAAGCAATTTCTTCTTTTGGCAGAAAAATAATTCAGGCAAAAGTACCCTAATACAAAGAAAACAACGTTGTTTGCATAAAATACTGATCGTTTTTTTTTTTCGTAAAAGTGCTTTGATTTGTGTAACATAATCCATTTTTGGAATGAATAAAAAATATATCAAAATTATCATTTTTATTTTTCATTTGCCGGTAGCGACCTCTAAATATTATTTTAAAAATCCAAAAAAAATCATGTAATAGTTTTTTGTTTCTTGGAACAGAATAAAAAGGTGACACGCGATATATACACAAAAAAAATTTTTTTGCCCAAATAAGAAGCACAGTCATGGACCATTTTTCGTTGGGAGCGTTTTCGTGGAATGGAGTATTAGAGTTAAAAACTTATTTTCTTTTCTTACATATGACTTTTGCAAGAAATTGCAATCACAAATGTCAATAATTGTGATAGCTATTTGTAGAACCTGCCTTTATACACAAACTTTTTTTTTAGCAAAAGTCTGTAAAATATAGCCTGAGCTCCATGACAGCTGTCGCGGAACTCAAGCTATATTTTACAGACTATAGTTACTTGGTTTTAAGGGGCAACCCAGACTAGTGTGTACAGTCAGAAGGTAGTTAAGTAATTTATATTAACTATCTAATACATGTACTACATTACAAAACTATTAAGAACAATAGTATCTTCCACACAATCACTTGACATAGTAAAAAATTTGATATCCTGTGATGTAATCAGGCAAGGACATAATTAGATATATATTCATCATCATCAGCTATTTGACGTGTAGTTACTGCAGGACATAGGCTTCCCCCATGGTTTACAAGTTTCTCGGTCTTGTGCCGCCCGTATCCATCTACTCCCTGCTACCGTGACTAGGTCACCAGACCATCTGGTGGACCATCTGACCAGGGCAATCGCAGAGTAGCAACCGTGAACAGGACGATGACCAGAAGAAGAAGAAAACGCATTTATTACAGCAACAGTTACACAATACATTAGACATACTGACTATCTAATACATTGAGACACTACAAAACAAAGTACTTAACAAAACATTTACAAAAAATGGTCACGGTGTGTCTCTGCTGCTGCAATAGGCAGCTGACTCGGCATACTGTCGAGGGTATTATTCCTCAGCATTGATTTTCAGTCACCGCCTGTCCCATGAGGGTTCACGCGCGGCACATCATAATATTGCAATATTATTTCATAAACACATACAAGTAAAAAAACAAACACATATAGCGATAATAAAAATATTATTAACTACATTGATATAAAAATACAATTTAATTAATAATAGTAAAGTACAATTACATAGCTAAAATAATTAAAAAAACATATAGGTAAAGGGTGTTTTTTACATACACTTACATAGATTAAAATTCTATTAACTAATTACATACATAAATAGAATTTACATAATAATAGTGATTAGTAAATGTATAATAGTAATTGATATAGGTACAACTGCCACATGAAAGTTATAACCAGTGGACGTTCCGATAGTCGAACGATATCCTCGAGTCGACGGAAGGTCCGTGGATCGGAAAGAAAGAGACTGTTAAAAATGGAATTCGGAGGAAAAGCCTATCCCAGCATTGGGTAGTGATGGACTAATGATGATGATGAATCGAGCTTTAAAATTGTACCTATGGTTTCCAGCTACCTGGACGCGAAGGCGGACTGTCGACGCCGGCCCATCGTCCCTGACACGCAACCCGTTGCCGTCAATGCGAGATTTGAGAACCTGACCGTTTACAAAAGCAGGTAAGAAGAATAAGAATATTTACTAAAGCATGATTGCCATTACCATGGTATCTTAATCCTTTTCTACTATCATTCATCCATTCCGGTCGTACCGGAATTCTGTTCTATCTGAAAGCAACTAGGTATACTATAGTGTCACAAAGTTATCTGACCCGGTGGACGTGGAGGTGTCAAATTTTGTACGGAAACGTCAAGTTTACTATGAGAAAAGGGACGCCTTCAACGGGTCAGATAAGTTTGTCGCAGTCTACTACGAACTAGCTAGCTCTTTTTTTTTCAGTACGAACAACATTCACTATCGGGAAAACTTTTAAATTGCGTATAAAGTATCAATGTTCCATACATTTTAATGACACAAAATGGTAACTTTCATATGAGAAAACTTCTAAATTTTATTCACGAGGGTAACGTTAACGAACCCCTATTTTCGCTTAGGTAGGTACAGCTAGTTCAAAAAGTATTTCTGGGTATTTGCCCTAGGTTTGTACCCCGTTGAAAAACAAAACTTGCCAGTTCTCATGTGCGCCTACCTAACTTACTTTTCTTTTGTATTGTATTTACTAATAAAAAGTACAAGTTACCTACTGAACCTGTAAAACTTTTGTTCGGCCGATGGGCTCACTATAAAAATAGTTTTTAATAGCTCTTTTCAAGGTCAAAACGCTACTGATAAATTGTGTTCAACAGTTATCTGCCAGCGAAAGTGCCGATACCGACGCCATTCAGGCCGCCCGAGAACCTCATACGGTCGGATGCTAAGATGGAGGGTGAAACCGTTCAAAAGGTAAGTTTCTATCTAATTTGTATAATTGCCATGTATGCCATCTCAAGAACCCAGCCAGCATTCTTCTCCCCCTTTGCTGCAACCACAGATAAACTAACCCAACCCTTTCCGTCCCTTGCCCATTCCTTTCCTTATGAAAGATGAAAACATACATACATAAGCTCACGCCTGTATCTCAGAGGGGTAGGCGGATACCAGCGACTGCCAATCGTTCCCATATTTTCCCAATCATCCTAGCTACTTCTCCGTAGGGTCAGATTCGTGATCTTTGTAATACAGGTTTTTTACCTTGCTCAGAAAACAGGGACTTCACAATGTAATCTGTACTGAACAATTTTAAGATAATAAATAGGTACTTTTTTTGATCTTTTTCCCAACCACGAGCATTCTTTCCTAACTTTGCCAATTCTGGCGCCAGATGTCACCTCCGGAATCCAGTCTGCATCCTTCCATAATCTAACCTACCTTTCGGAACACGTGTCCTAACTCCTCTGATTACCAGTTCCTAAAGTTCCTACTTACCAAAATCCCTATTCATCTGTTACTCATATTCTACAATCACTATTGCCTATAAATACCATTTCCTAAAATTCCCACTTTTTGATGATTCCCACTTTTTGATAATTCGCACTTTTTATATCTGATGATTTTTTTTATACTTAAGTGAAAAGTGATATATATGAGTTTCAGAAGCAGTTGTGGGATACTTTGAACCGTTTAAAAAAAACCCATCCCGTCGTGTCCCAAAACGGCTACTGATCTCGCTTTTCAGATTGTATGAAACTGTGAATTTGAGGAAGGAGGTATTGCATGAAAGTGGGAATTTGAGGAAGGAGGTATTGCATAAAAGTGGGAATTTAAGGAAATGAATGTCTTCAGGAAGTGACCAAAGTGACAAGTACGTAAAATAAACACAGTGTGAATTTCAGGAACTGTTAATCAGAGGTGTTAGGACACGTGTTCCGAAAGGCTAACCTAACCTTTCTTCCCCATCCCTAAACCTAGGCCACTCCTCTCCTCACCTCGCTCATTCTCTCCTCAGATGTCCTACCTCCCCAATCCAGTCTGCGTCCCGACACCATTCCGGCCCTGCAACCACGACATGTGGGGAGAAGGTCCCATGCAGAACTTGACCACGCAGCGGCACGACTACGTGCCCAAGCCAATCCTGGTGCGGCAGCCGTTCAAGCCGGATAACACCGTGCATGCGGTCGATGAGCCGCTCGAGAGTGAGTCACTTTGCTAGCGTACTACAACCACCGGTTTCCGTACGCTAACGATCAATCTGAAGAGTTTTAAGATTTGATCTGAATTGAAAATTTAAGTTTGAAAATCGAAAGAAAAACAGAGACGGATAGTTTGACAATTCAATTCAATTCAATTCTTTATTTGCTAGAATGTGGTAGTACATACATAATATAAGTACAGGTTGTAAAACATAATTATTAAGGAACGCACATTCGGTCAGTCTTGACATGCAACATTATTTTACAGACATACAGAAAGTAAAGTCAGTTTATCCTAATTAATATTACACAAATGTATTATCATAGCTTCCTTTTCTCGTTAAAAATATCGTTAATAGAATAAAAGCATTTTTCTAAAAGCCACTCTGTTAATTTTTTCTTAAATACGTTGATATGTAGGCTATCCCTTATTTCGTTTGGTAATGTGTTGTATATTCGTATTGCCATACAGTAAGCATTCTTTCTATATAAACACAATCTTATTGTTGGAAGAAAAAGTTTGTCCTTGTGTCTTCTACTGCCCTGTGTAGTCTGCCCATGCGTCGGAAAAAGATGGTTCTGCTGTCTAACTAAGATGCTTATCTGTTTTATGTACATGCACGGTAATGTCATAATTCTAAATTTTTTAAATAATGGTCTGCATGACTCTGTGTTTAATTTTCCGTACATAGCGCGTATACATTTTTTTTGGGTTATGAATGCCCGTTCAGCGTCTACTGAATTTCCCCATAGGAGAAGTCCGTAGTTTAAAGTTGAAACTACATACCCATAATAAGCCATCATTGCCGTTTCTAACGAAGAAGTTTGCCGAAGTTTTCGGAGTGCAAACACAAACCTATCTAATCGTCCGCATACGTATTGGACGTGCTGTTTCCAGCTACAATGTTTGTCAATAACAAACCCTAGGAAGTTCACCGTGTCTTCTTCAGAAATTTTATTATTGTCATGGCTAATGTCAAGTTCTATTTTATTACTATTATATGTCAGAAATTGCATGAATTTAGTTTTAGTCAAATTAATTTTAAGTTTATTTCTATTTAACCATTCAATAATTTTGCCGATCGTTATATTAATATTATTATTAAACTCGTCCTTGTTCTCGCCTTTTATTAATAATGTGGTGTCGTCAGCAAACATTACACTTTTGTTGGGTGTCGCCTTCGGTAAGTCATTTATGTACATAATGAAAAGAAGCGGACCAAGTACACTTCCTTGCGGTACCCCGCAGCTAGTTGTCCTAAATTTAGATCTAAAACTACACCTTCTTGTACCTATTGTTCTTTCTATTTCAGTACATTGGCTTCTTTCTTTTAAATAACTTTCTAACCAGTAATACGCATTGCCCCTGACACCGTATTTATATAATTTATCTAGCAGTATCGTGTGGTCAACAAAATCGAATGCTGAACTTAGGTCGAGGAATACTGCAGCTACTGGTGTCTTATTGTTTAGACTTTCTGTGACTGTGTGTATTAAATCAAAACAAGCCAGAGTCGTATTTTTACCCTTCCTAAAACCATACTGCTCATCCTTCAGTATCTTATTATTATGATTAAAATTTTCAATTCTACTGTACATAATTTTTTCGAAAACTTTTGATAGTATTGGAATTTTAGTAACTGGTCTGTAGTTTTTTATGTTTTTAATGTCATCTTTTTTAAAATAAGGTTGCACTATACTTAATTTAAGTCTCTGAGGAAATTGGCCTTTTTCAAAACTTAAATTTATTATGTGGCACAGAGGCTTACTTAGTTCTTTTGCACATAGTTTTGTAGTTTTTGTACTTATTTCATCGTAACCTACTGCTACACTATTTTTTAATTGCATAATTGTCTTGAATATCTCTTCTTCATCTGTAGGTTTAAGAAACATAGAATTTATGTTTGCCTCTATTGTTTTATTAGGGTTATTTGTATTTGTGGAGTAGTCCTTCGTTTTTGTCAGTTCTATATAATAATCATTAAAAAGATTTGCAATGTCTGTAGGATCCGTGATAATCATCCCATTATTATGAATATTATTAATGTCTATTTTTTCCTTTCTGTCACTTGTTACATTATTTATTAGATTCCAAACGGTTCTGCATTTGTTATTAGAATTAGAAATAGTATTTTTATTCATTATTATTTGTGATTTTTTAATACACCTTTTGAGTATTTTTGTATAGTCAAGATATTGTTTTTGGTTATCTATTTTGTTTTCTTTGTTATTAATGAACTTTAAATATAGTTCTCTTTTTTTCTTGCAACAAAGCTTAATACCCTTAGTTAGCCAGCGTACGTTGGGTTTTTTATTGATTTTTACTAAAGTTTTCGGAAAACAAATGTTATTTAACATAGTGAGGATATCGTGCAATTCGTCAAAAGCTTTGTCTACATCATTATTATCGTACACTTCTTGAAATTTTAATGATGATATACTACGTTTGAATATATTTAAATTGTGTTTACTATGATCTCTCTTTTGGACATAGAAGTGCGAACCAATTTTTAATTTTACTGCAAATGTGATAGATTGCGCGGTTTCATGATCAGAAAGTCCTAGCTCATGAACATTAGCATCTACACTTCTAACATTACTTGCGATCTGATCCAAACAGGCAGATTTTCTAGTTGCGACATTAATGTGCATTGTAAAATTGTAGTTAGCTAGTATGCTTGTCAGTTCATTTTTTTGTTTGCTTATTTTTAAAATGTCGATGTTCCAGTCACCACACAAAATGCATTTATAATTTTTCTTTTTAAGCGTCAAATAATTCAAAAGTTTTTCAAGTTTGTCAAAGAATTCATTTATGTTACTGTTTGGTGTCCTATAAATATTAATTATTACAATTTTATTATCACAAATTTCAACTCCACTAATTTCAAATGTGTATGGAGAAGAAATTTCCCCGCAAATATTTAATGGTTTCGCATCTATGTCTGGTTTTACTAAAATGCACGAACCTCCTCTTTTTTGATCCTTCCTACAAAAACTGGATTGCATCTTAAATCCACTTATTTTCACATTACTTTCACTTCCTTTTTTTACAAAGGTTTCTGACAAGCATAAAACGTCTACATCCATACCTTTATCTATAAGTTCTGTTATTGCAACCTCAATAAGTTCTACTTTATTCAGAACGCCCGCAATATTTTGGTGAAGTATATGCATTTTGTTACGCTTTTTTGTAGGTGCTTTTGAATTTTTTGGCGAACGAAGATATTGTTCTTTGTCTAGTTTATCTACTTCATAGTATTGTTTCTCTGTTTGAGTCTCTTTGTTTATTAGGTTTTTTTGATCTTTTTTTTTATCCTGATCCCTTGAATATTTCAAGTAAGCAATTTTATATTCCAATCGTAGCAACTCCCTAAGTAACATTTTACCAGCAAACATTCTGTCAAACTTTGTATTATAGAAATCTGCAAATTTGTCATAAATGTCTAAGAAGATCACATTTGAAAAACGTGAGGTGACAAACTTCAGACATTGATTGGTCATACTCTCATTAAGATACCTTGTTCTTCCAACATTGCCTAATATCACATTGGTGTGCTTCAATGCATTCAAAGTACAGTAAAGCATTGATTGCATATTCAAAGGGTCCTTGTCATTTGATCCTGCTAGTATTACAATAAAATCCTTTTCAGTTAAGTCCCTACAGTCTAATTCAGATGTTTTAATTATTTCAGCTAAAGATGCATTTGGCTTGATTGCTGATGTTACGCAAAAACCGGGTCCCAACAGTCGTTGAAGGGTTGTCCTGAGTCCTCTTCCACGTTCATCAGCGAAAATCATTACTCTCTTTGAGCTGTCATTATTAGTTGTCAGTGTTGCATATTTGAGGCTTTCGTCATTGCAGGTTACACTCTTGACTTTTTTCGCTTGGCTCTCGTCGGTGATAAGTATCTGCTTTTCCAATTTTCGGGTAATAGTTTCAAATGTTTGGTGGTTGTACTGAGTCTGGTTTTTTTTTACAGGTTCACCGGTATAAGAAGTGGGAATCTTTTGTGAAGGTGATACATCTAGTTGTTTTACAACATTATGTGTCAAGTTATTTTGCGAAATACTAGGGAACCCAATTTTCATACAGTCAGGTCGTATTTTACGATACTGTGGTGAGAAGTATTTTTTCGGTGTTGAGACGCTTCCATTGTATATATCTCCCAAGCCCACTGTTCTATAGAGCTCAATTTTTTTCTGTAGTTCCGTTGTTTTCTTCTGTAAACCCACATTTTCAGAATTTAGGTTTTCTATTTCTAAGTGAGCTGCTTCAATTTCGAGCTTCAAGTTTTGATTTGCTATTTTTAAGTCTTCCAGTTCTTGAAAATTTTGTGTGGCTATGTTCGGCAAGCTTTGATAAGAATGGTCAAGCAGAGATTCTTCGTGATTATGGGATACATTACGCCGTGCGCTTCTTTGTGTCACGTAACAATAATCTTCGTCACTTTGTGCTGGATCTGAACTATCGGTACTTTTCTCTTTTGTCAACACACTATCTGTCTTTCCAGCTTCTTTGCAAGTATCACATTCGTACTCATTTTTTAGAGATGCTATATTAGCCATATAATGAGCTGTAGTCATGTTAACACAGTTATGATGGTAACAATTTTTGCAAGATTTACACGTTAATTGTTCTGTGCTAAATATAATTGGTGCTGAGCATACTTTGCACTTCATCTTTACGCTTTTGTTATTTATCAAAAACAAAAAGATATTTTGATGAGTGTCTTAGCCGTGGCTCGATCCGGTGGTCGTCCGTTGCAGAGTCCACAGTTATACCGCTCCGCCACCGGTATTCTTGGTAGGACAGCCAAATTGGTGACTGTATTCTAACTGTGAGCGTTGCGGTTAAACTCAACCTTAGATGTCTATAAGGTCGACAATTTTTGTACGCCAAATGTTGATGTACCCCACTTTGCACTTGGATTTTTTCACTGTTTTAGCCGTAATAACACTATTTTCGCGGCACAAGTATTGTCACTCGCTAAATAAGTTGCTTATCTTTGTTTCTTACGCGCCAGACTTATAGAAATCTGACTTTTAACACTGATTTTGAATTAAACTTCCAGGAGCGATTTTAATGCGACTGTATTGATCAAGTACCTTCATACCTACGTAGTTGGTTGGTTGGTACATAGTTGGTGCAGATACGAATAATACTTATATTTAACTAGCTATTGCCCGCGACTTCGTCCGCGTGGGCTTTAGTTGAGAAAAGTGTTTGCAAATAAGTTATTTAGGTTCATACTAACTTTGCACCTCACTCTTAGCCTCCTTTCCCTCCAAAGCCTCCTTAAGGGACGATTTATGAAAATCCTTTCTTAGTGCTTTTCTACGTTACAAAAGGAACCCCAGTGCAAAATTTAGATAGATAGAGAACACTTTATTGTAGGTACATAAAAAAGGAAATTACACACAGGTATTAATAAATTTAAAGTTTCTAACCCATATACCTAGTTAAGGCACTGGGGTTGATATGTCAGTCAGTCAGTCAGTCAGCTTCTCCTTTTATATTTTAAAGATAATAGAGTGCGACAAGTGAGTCGTGGCACAAGCCTCTGGCGGGAAATTCTAAAATCTTTTAGTGGTTAACCCTGGACATGGTCTGAATAAACCATCTTGATACTTTTGCTTAACTTGATTATTTGTTTAGTTAGTTTGGAGTCTCCAATGAATTTGGTCGAAACATAAATATAATTAAAACGAAAACATTAACTACATCAAAACCAACATTGTTTTTTTTTTTGTCTATAATACATATTTTTGCGAAGTAGTTACAAAGAAGTTTTTGCCAAGTACTTCTTTTAAATCGTCGCTGGAACTCGATTCATCATTACTAGTCCATAGATCTGAACTTCCTGAGGAGAAGTCTTGTAATCCTATATTCGGTCGGCAACAAAATCGATAAAAGCCATGTTTAGTTTCGTTCTACGTCTGTTTCTCTTTTAACTGGATGTAAGTTTCAAATCGGAAATAATGGGTGTTAATCAATTTGAGACGTGCTCAGTAACTGGCTGGGTTTCCTGGGACTCAGGTAGGTTGCACGGAGCAGACGATTTATTATTACATTTTTATTTATTATACATCTTTATTATCCCTCTTTTCGGTGGAGTGGAAATGTTGGTGTTGATTTTGATGCAGTTAAGGTTACCGTTTTGCTTATATTTATTTTTTTAGGGAAGAGACCCGTGCCCCTCGGTGGGGACATAATGGGTTGATGATGATGATGTTTTTTAGACCAAGTACTAAAACATACATACTAAAACATAGGTAAAATTATGCTGAATACAAAAAAAAGTTTTTTCTTGTTTAAATGTAGGACGAGTATCAAACTGTTTCGGTTGTACTACTTGCAGCTGAAATACCTAAGTTTGACAGTCAGAGTGTGGCCATATGAAGAATTCGAAATAAATCGCGGGCCACGACTCGCTTGTCCGTCTATAGTCTGATTTTTAATTCCGTAGAATTCTGACAGTTATCATTTTTTGACATGTCATAGATTAGAAACCTTATTTCGCCGGGCACAATTTTGAATTTCAATACGAGTGTGAACATCTGAGTCACACATTTAATTTGTTAGTGAATGTATTCATTTTATAAAGTGTGGAGCTCCAAATTAAAAGAGAATTTAAGGTGAGTGACAATTGTGTCCCTTTTCATCACACAAACAGTAAAAAAGTACAAGTAAAGAAAACATATTTTTATTATGATATCTAATCATCATTAATACGAATTATCATCTAATATCACTATCTTCATCATCATCATCATCATCGCTGACTTGAATTATTAAGAGAGCTAGCAGCGGCATACTTCACTTTTTTAAAAAGGTTTACGAAACCTTGAATTAGTAGACAGTGATGCCAGCTAAAGGTTAAAATAAAGTAATGAGCCGTTTTCAGAAGACCTAAAAAAAAAAAAAATAATATGGCTGTCAAAGGAATGCAATTTTGGACCTCAGCCCAATAGCCATTTGTGATACATCATAAAATAGGTCTCAGCGAGCTGAACAAAAGTTACTACTACGCCAACAGCCAAATGTTTGTCGTTTCGGAGTTATATTTTGTTGAAAATGTTAGTTTTTTTTCAATACTATATAACTCCGAAAGGACAAACATTTGGCTGTTGGCGTCATAGTAACTTTTGTTCAGCTCGCTGAGACCTATTTTATGACGTATCACACATGGCTATTGAGCAGAGGTCCAAAATTGCATTCCTTTGACAGCCATATTATTTTTTTTTTTTTTAGTTCTTCTGAAAACGGCTCATTAAAATTAATTCGATATATTGTTCGTGATATTGAAATATTTGTTGTTTTTGTATTAGATCACTTGAGTAAGTAAATATTTAGATTAACCTTTATGTAGGTAAAACATAAAAAATACATAGCATTTCATTTTTTATTGCCCTCAAATGGGTCAAAATTGTCCCTTTTTCGGTGGAGAACTTTTTCAGTAGCAACACTTATGAAATGTCAGAATTCTACGGAATAAAAAATCAGACTTTAGTTACATCTTACTTAGATAGTTGTTTTAAGCTACTACTTAAATAAGTTTTTACTTTTTGAACTAAAAATTTAGTAACAACTATCTACCTACACATTGTAACATATGGTCTAGGTAAGTAAGGTCTACTACTTGATACTGAGTTGATCCGGACCATATTATGTTACAAAGTTTTTATACTTTATACTTTGTGATCCAGGCAAGACCATCAACCGGCTATCGTTCCTGGACCCCGGCCGGCAGCAGAAGGCCCCTAACTACGCGCCCGTGCGGTGCTACGAGAAACCGATCGGTTAGTCCCACTATCATATTATATGCTGCTCTCGAAAGATATTCTCTAACAAACTTTAGTATTTAATAACTTACATGTATCTATCACACTAAATTATAAAGGCGAAAGTTTGTGAGTATGTGAGCGTGTATGTTTGTTACTTCTTCACGTCTAAACGGCTGGAGCGATTTTAATAAAATTTGGTATGGAGTTAGCTGACACCCTGGATTAACACATAGGCTACGTTTTACCGCGGGGAAATATCTTATTCCCATGGGATACTCGATGAACCGCGGGAAACACCGCGGGGCACAGCTAGTAAAACATAAGTATAAACATTTACATACCGGCACATACATTGCTTCTGGCCCCACACTAGGATACCGTGTCGTGGGAACCAGAAACAGCGACATCACAAACGTGTAAATATTATGGTGCTATAGTGGCGAATCATGGTCTCTGCCTACCGTCCGGATACAGGCCTAAGTTTATGTAATACCACGGATAACTCAACAATATTCTAGCTAGTGAAAAGGTCACTGTGACGTGGAGGAAGAAGATAATGTTGGAGAGATAATTTGACACTGCAGCATCCGTGACATGCAAATGATAAAAGTTGTTAGATAAGTAAGTATTGTTATGAATGGTGAAGAGTGTGGGCCGGTTATTGAATTGAGAATTTCATTAAGTAAATAAGATAAGATAAGAATATTCTTTATTGTACACGAGGAAAAACACAAACATAAAATGTGAGTGGTTGACCAAAAAGGGACCTGGAGGGATTGGAAACCGTTAATTTATTTGTTATTTTTTAATCTGTGGTATTTTAGCTTTGTTTTGGTCTAACAAGAATATTTTTAGGTGCCGTAGTTATTTTTTATGATTTTATTGTGAGCCGAGACAGTTTTTCAAAATTAGGTACACCTTACACACAGCGTACACTAGGTTTTGTGATGTTTTATTGTTTTATTTTACTTTTAAGGTTTTCGCAAATAACGTAGTAAACGCAAACACGTGTTGACACTCACTAACGAAGTCGCTTACTGACATAAAACAAGCCGCGCCCCCCCGTCCGCGCACTTCAAACTCAAACTTCAAACGCGATTTTCTCGAAATCAATTATTTTCCCTTGAGGTCCCTTTTTGGTCAACCACTCACAAATATTTACAAGGTAACAGTGCAATTGGCGGCCTTATTAAATACCTACTTAAGAAACTTTATGTCACGCTCTTTTCTGAGAAATTTCTTGAGGCAGCACCACAGAACCCCGATTCTGTTAGTGCATTATAGTACAAGTACAATGATAGATGCACGGTCGGGTCACGTGACGTGTTTTTTCGTACCATTGACGCCTAGGTTTGACATGTGTGCGCGCGTAGACCTCAAGCGGCAATGAAACTAAATCGCCATGCTCATGCAGTTGTACTACAATGAATCTTGGTCCAGTTACGTAGTTACTTAGTTTAGGCGCCAGTGTTCACAATGTTGTATCATGCCATTTAGACCGCTACGCGGTGGATTGTCCTCTCTCTAGTATTTAATTCACAAACGTGGCCCGTATTCCAACCAATAATATTCGTATCCCGGCTGGGGACCAAAAAAGAAAAAACAATTTACATGTTCGTGTCGCCGCTGTTTCTGGTCCCCACGACAAAGGGCTTCCTAGTGTGGTGCCAGAAGCAATATAGGTATGTGCCTGTATGTTTATGTTTTTTTACATTGCTTCTGCCCCATACTAAGATACCCTGTGTCGTGGGGTATCTTAACTATTTCTCAATTAAGGAAATAAGGAAACCAGCCTTAACAGTCGTATTATTCGATTTCACTAAAACATTCTTGAGGAAGAGTTACAGCCTGTCAAGCGGGAAATTATGTTAATTGAGGGGTGTAAAAGCGAAGCCGCCTCTGTCCATGAAGTGTCAAACTGAGTTATTTAAAGCGAAATTCGGTTTTTCTAGTCAACAGCGGTCACAGAAAAAGTTTGTTTATTTAAGGAATTAAAATAAAGTCTAAGATATTCAAAAGCTGATTTAAAATGCTTATAAGATCCGAATGTACGCAGGTACAAACTAAACTACATTCACAGGTTAGAATATTCAAAAAGTGGACAGAGTTGAGTTTGCTTTTATACCCCTCAATTGCCTTGCACTCCATCTCCCCAAAGAGCGAGATTGGCTATCCATAACGGCGTGCGGTCCCAACACTGACGTACGATAGCGAGACTTGGGTATGGCAGAAGAATCATAACAGTAGGATTAATGCAATAGAAATGAGTTCTTTCAGAAATATGTTTTTTTTTTTCATTTTTTTTTTAAGTAGGTACATTGACAAAGTTACATGATATATTCCCTTCTGCCAAACTGTATCACAGTTTAACGGCAGACACTCTCAGTAAATAATAATCTATTAAAATACATACATACATAAATAAATAAATACATGTGTGGTGTTCGAATGACGGAATATGCAATAGATTGATTAGAGAACGTTGTTCACTGAACGAGGCCAGGAACCCTCGTCCTAGGTTGTTGATCCTAGATTCTTTGACGCGGGTCGTAAAACCTACTTTTAATATCAATGAGTGAGAGATTGTAAAGACACTTATTGCAAATTCATTATCATCATCAACCCGTTATGTCCCCACCTAGGGACACGGGTCTCTTCCCTGAGGACGGTATAGGCCATACTCCACCACGGGGGCCTATTCCGGATTGGTGGAGGCTTGTAAGACTAGTGGCTGGTCTTACAAATTCAATCTGTAAAAAAAGATTTCTACAGAGATTCCTCGGTGGCGCTAGTATTATACCTACCCCTGGACCCTCATTGACCCGGCTTAACCCACGTTTCAGCCCCAATGGAGTGCTCAACGACGCAGAAGCTGTCCTACCTGCCGGTCCACACTCAAAGCCGGCAGACCCCGCCTTGGGCCCTCAAGGGTGGATACGAGAAGCCTTGCACCAGGGTAATATGGATAACCCCCGGTTTCTCACACATTGAAAAACTGTTACGGTCTTATATGTAAAACCTCGATTCCTTAGAACACTCCAGAAACGCCGATTAAAATAGTCTGTGCTGAAGATTTTACAAGGAAAGATTTGACTCTGTTTCTTTAGTCGACACAGACTAAAGAAACAGAGTTTTAGATTCGTTTTAACTATACTTGAGCCATTACAAACGTGCGAATCGAGTCATAAACATTTGTATCAGACCTCTCTCTCACACATATAGGAGCATTTCAGGCATATCGGAACTCTCGCTCGCACTTTTATGACTCAGTACGCACTTTTGTAATGGCTCGAGTATAAAACTTTCTTGAGCACTAGATTATAAATATAAAGTTAATTACGGATACACAGACAGAGACGAGACGGCGCGAGCTCCGAACCTACTTATGTTCACACTTTGAAATTGTCTAAATGCTTAACCCGATAGAGTGGTAGGCTAATGCCCGGTTCCAATATCCACAAAACGCTTCGTTTTTGCTTACGATCGGTTACAATTCCTACGAACCGTCAATAAATTGTAGGGAAAACGGATCGTAGCCGGTAGGCGTATATTATAGGAACCGGGCATTAGTAGATAATACCTACAAGCGCTGGTCAAGTGAGTGTGCTGTGTGGAAGTCAAAATCACATTATAATATCATTAATTACACAACGCTCGTCGATAAAACTAGAAGAGAAAGATGCTACCTACGATTTATCAAAAACTGATGAAAATTCTCTTACATGGTGCAGTTTGAAGGCAACACAGTGTATAAGTCTTCGTATCTGCCCCCGGGAGAGGACTGCACGGAGGTCGTCGAGGACACGACCTACGGGACTTGCCTGCGTGAGTCGCACCTTATCATAATCTTATCATCATCGTCATCGTTAGCTGGCTAATGGTGGCCATACACGCTACGAGAAATCGTTACGATCACACAATCGCTCGTAGCCTGGGCTGCCTGAGTGATCTTAAACGATCACTAAGGTTAAGCAACATACGGCGCGTTCAGTCCATGGATGGGTCACCGTCTATGACTAACGCTAGTGGCATTTTTCCGAGCGATTCCGTGCTTCGCAAGGCACGTTAAGCAGTTGGTGCCGGCTGCCGTCGATAGATGGCAGTCGTTAAGCCAAGTCAGAGGCCTTAGGGCGGCTTGAAAACTTCTGACAGTAAGACCAGCCACTAGTCTTACAAGCCTCCACCAATCCGGACTTGGCCCCCGTGGTGGAGTATGGCCTATACCTTCCTCAGGGAAGAGACCCGTGCCCCTCGGTGGGGACATGATGGGTTGATGATGATGATGACACTGTACAGTTCGAACGGTACCAATAAATCGCTACATGTATGTTAAAAAACTACAGTTTCGTCCGGTTTTTTAAGACTCTGCAGTCGAACGGAACAATACGAAAATTTCAATTGATGAACTGTACAGTCTGATCGTAACGATTTCTCGTAGCGTGTATGGCCACCATAACACTAGAGGGTGACTGACTTCGTTTCTTCAGTCACCGTTCACAGTTTTTTAAGGGGGCATTCTAACCATGATTTAGAAACATAGAACATCTAAAGGGACTTATGAGATTTGTCCAAAAAATTTGTGATACCAAAAATTACTTCAGCTATGCGTCTTTATCTTTATTTATTAGACACAACCAACAGATGTTAGGTACATCACTTAAATAATACTACATTACTGCAGCGGGAAGCAAAAGCGACATTGAGTGAGTCCATCAATGCCTAGTTGTGGCCAAGGCTTGTAATTAGGTATGATTTTTCTCAAATAATGCGCGAAAATTAAAACTAAGCAGAACTTTTTATTTGAAATATTTTTTGCCGCGTTAGTGTTCTTTTTTTTTTCAATAGGTAATACCAGCTGTATATCGCAAGTCAGTTCGAAATTTAAATAAAACCTTTGATAAGTTACCTCCTTGGTTGTCATTGTTCGGAGTAAAAGATCGTTCCATTTTTAAATAACACGAATGAGTTTATTAGGCATTATTTGGCCGCAAAACACGACAGTTATGAATTTTCATAGAACTTTTTCCAGCCGCTGCTCGCGTGTAATTATCTCGAAGAAGGTTGTCGAAATAATGCTCAAATCAAATTTCCAAGCATGTTTGAGAAAAAACATGTTGTAAGCAAGTTGAAATATTTTTTAAATATTATCCAGAAAAGGAGGCACAGTTCTATCACACGATAGTTCCCACTAGGACGACGCGTTGTATAACTTTTAGATATTTCACAAGTGACCCAAGAACCATACGTTTTTACGATTATTTTTTTATGAAAGGAACGGTAGACCACGAAGAAAAAAAATTGTTTATACTACACCTGCTTGGAAAGTACCTTGATACTTTATCAAATTTACGGTAGAAAGTACGTCATTGCATATCGAACAAATATGCGGGGAGAAAACGCATCTGAGCGGGAGAGAAAAGTGTATGAAAATCCATTTCTTACGTGGTTTTTCTTTTTTAATTTTGGGTAAGACTATGCGCCGGTTACCTAAATATCAAAAGGCAAAAAGTTTTTACAGTGAGTTTTTATCTCCAAGTTCGCAAAATGACACTGGCCACTAGCAACAATTTCAATATAAATTTCAATTAGTAAAGATTTCGTTTTTTATTTTCCTTGTAGGTGTAGTATAAAGCACTATGTATCACTCGAGAGAAACTGCGATTCCCGATCTCAGGTGTTTTAAAGCCCTCGCCTACGGCTCGGGCTTCAAACGACACCCTCGACGGTAATCGGTCACTTTCTCCTCTCGGTGAACAATGTACTATCGTGGATCACCTAGGTGAGCTGACGAGACCATGACCAATATTCTATTCTAAGCGTAACCTTGGTTCCAGCTTGCGAGTGCTCGTGCCCGGCCACGTGCATAAAGCGGGACCCCTGCGCGTGCGACTTCCCGCGCGCCGAGTGCTGCGCTTAGCGGCCATCTTGGATCGCGTTCCAAATTCAAACATGGCGCTCGTGACGTCACGACAAAATGGCGGATCGGTGTTGCAAAATTATTCTCACGAAGATTTTAAGCTGAATTTCACCGTTTGAACAGAAAGCGGTTTATCAGTAAACTGTTTTCGGTACGTTTATGAAAAGTAGCAAGTACGTTTAGTAATGAACGTAGTTTAATTTTAATAGAGAAGAGAAATCGGCAGTATGACACCAATTGTTTGGCTTTGTGTTTGATTAATTTATTTCTGCAAATGGGTTCTAAGCATTATTTTACAAAAAAATCGCATTTGTTTATTTCTATCGGATTTATTGAAGTTTTGATAGCGAACATTTTGCTGTAAATTTTGATAATGTAAGTAGATTTTAGTGAACTTTAAATAATATTATACTCCGTTTTTTTAAATAAAATTGTATAATTCGCTTTGTTATAAAAGTACTTGTATACTATGGAATTATTTCAATAAAAAAACTACACAAAATATGTTTCGAATTTTCAAATTTATTTAAGGCCCACTAAACAGATAATCTTACAAAACATTGACTTCTAAATTAAAAAATCTATTACAATATTGTCTTTACAGTCAATTCACGTACCAGACCTGAAAATAAATAAATTCAAGCTATTTTGAAACTAACATACAATGGCTTAGGATACACTTAACATTGAGATGGAACCACCCTTTAATCACAGATACACCTGGTTTGTCCACTAATTGAATCCACATTGTGTCTTTCATTTTGAAAATGATATAGAGACAAGATGTCGTAGTAGTAGATATTTTTGTCGAAATTTTGTTTACTTATACATATCCATACTTATTTTTTGCATCGGTAAAATATTACAGTTCCCAACTGGGAAATTGAAATCTATTGGTAATACACCAAATCATTTCGGCGGCTCAAATATTACAATGTAATAGCTCAATATGAAATATACAAAATTAAACAAAGTGAATGGTCAACTATTTGTCGCTCTCGCTCATAGAATACTGCCGTATACATTGCGAGATATAGAGCGAGCCACAAATAGTTATCCAATCCCCTTCTTTAATAAACCGTGCGATGTCACACCATCATCCTCGCACACACATTAACATATCTGCCCTTAATTTGAGGCCAATTACAAAAAAATTTACGTGTCCGTAGCCATTTTGCCTTGCAAAAGGTGGATTAGGAATATAGCTCTACGTTATACGGGCCTGAAGTCTGTTTTGTTAATTGTATGCAAAAAAAAAAAACTGTCACGTTGACATTATCAATACTAAGCCAAACGCTGTCCATGTCTGAGTGTTGCTAGTGCGTAAAAACCAAATAAACCCATTTTACTTCCAAGTTTGATAAAATTGTGTGCTACGTAGGTTTTTTTTTAGAATTTGCTCTTACGAGTAATTAAATTTGAATGTCTTCAATTTGATAAGGATTTTGGTCACATGAGTCTTCTATTCACGGTAAAAAAATCTATTCACTGCTTAATTTTTTTTGCATCTAATTAAAAAAGCACTTTAGTCCTGACGTAAAATTAGAATTACGTTTAAGCATCACGGGTCACTAAAAGTTACTGAAATATTAAATATAATCAGAGTATTCACAATATACATGACATATAACTTATTAAATAACGCAAGATTCGAAAACTGTATCTTCAGTTTTTTGTGACAAGTTATTTTTTTTTTATTTTCATACCAATAAACTGTGTCCAGTTTCAAGACTGTTAATAAAAAAAAGTTAGTAAAAAATCGGACTCTTCCGACAGAAAATCAAGTAAATGTATCCAGATAATTGGGTATTTGACAGGATGTCAAATGAGTTACTTTTAAAACGGAATTTTGTATGAAAATACTTGCTTGTGACGTCACATTTCAGAGCACTCTTTTTATGTTTCATCTATTTAAAAATTGTAATAACTATTAAATTATTAAAAGAAATACATTTTCCGAATCATTTTGTAATTTTTGTTTTAATCGAGCATCTCAAATAATTTATTGTTGATAGTGTCAAATACCGTATTGTGTGTATTCGGTCGTAAACAAACTGTCATCACTGAATCAGCTAAAAAACTGAATCACAGGACAGTGAACTTGCTAAAACACTTCAAGCTCCAATATTTGGTGACCTGTTTAATGCATAGTTTTTCTATTTTGCATCGATAACCAAACACTTTTGCTTGAACATCGATAATGAGGTGAGGACTATGGATACGGCACGTTTGTGTAGTGCTTAGGGGCCATCCATAAATTACGTCACACGTTAAGGGGGAGGGAGGGGGTCGACGAAGTGTGACACTGTGTGACAAGGGGGTGGGGGTCTTACATTTTGTGACGTCACATTTCAAAATCTATTATAATCTAAGTGTTAAAATACGAACTTGGAACTAACAACGAAAAATACAAAAACTTTTGCAACTCTGTTCCTAACTCAATTTGCAACTATATCGGAAATGAAACTAACTTCGGAACTGCTGTTTTAATACAATAGAAATCTACATGTAAAATTGCAAAATATGTGACGTCGCACTAGGGAGGGGGGGAATCTCGCAAATGTGACCAGCTGTGACAAAGACGGGGGAGGGGTCAAAAAGTCATGAAATTCGTGTGACGTAATTTATGGATCGCCCCTTACGAAAGTTTAAGTTAAAAAAATTAAATTGAAAACAGTTTTCAATTTGAAAAAAATTTCTTCAGATTTTGCGTTATTCCAATAACAAGTTACAAAGCATTAGATATTCACGACGAAGTTCTAAAAAAATGCAGCTGTTTCAGCAAAAAGAATTTGCAAGGCAACACGATCTCATCAAAATCTTTCGATGCGACCGTGTCGAGCGAGCGTACCAGTCTTACGATCTTCGCTATCGCATTGTTACGTTCCTTTAGTGTTCCGACACATTTATTTGCAACTAACCGTGACCAGGTTGGCTCCGAGCCTACTTCATCCTCTGGATCACGACCGAATTGAGCAGATTCGCCTCCTCCAGCGTTTTCGACGTGTCTGTGAGCTCCACGCTGAAAATAAGGGACGGGGGTACAGGTCAGTTATCTAAAGCTGGCACGTTCACAGTACTCACACTTATGCAATTTCACTATACAGTATGTTTAAAAATAAATGATTTTGATTCAAAATGCGACTCTAGTTTAAGTGTAGACTAGAGTTTTACGAGGGTTTTAGTAAGATGGGTGCGTTTTAGATAAATAAATACAAATATACATTATGTGTTACTTGTTATAATATTAATAATAATAAGTATTAAAAATAAGGTGGAACCAATGGTCACAAAATAGTTATAATTTTCAATCAATTTTCACATGAACAAAAATAATTTCACCTAAGAAAATCTTTACCAAAACAGAAAATAATTATTCCAGAAATCCTCAACAATTTAATTATAATTTAATTATGTAACAAAGAGTCACGGACGCTCAGTGGTCAGTTACTGGATGAATGAGCCGTTTTCAGATAAACTAAAAAAAAATAATCTAATGGCTGTCAAAGGAATGCAATTTTGGACCTCAGCCCAATAGCCATGTGTGATACATCATCAAATAGGTCTCAGCAAGCTGAACCAAAGTTACTATGACGCCAACAGCCAAATGTTTGTCCTTTCGGAGTTATATTGTATTGAAAAAAAAAACTAACATTTGGCTGTTGGCGGCATAGTAACTTTTGTTCAGCTCGCTGAGACCTATTTTATGATGTATCACACATGGCTATTGGGCTGAGGTCCAAAATTGCATTCCTTTGACAGCCGTTAGATTTTTTTTTTTTTTAGTTCTTCTGAAAACTGCTCATTACCCTACCTTTTTTTCTGTACCAGTAGCAGTTGTCTGAAGTCCAATCACAATCAAATGCAATAGCCAAAAAAAAGAGGAAAGACCACAGAATAAACTGGCAATTCCCGTTAGAAAAACAAAAACGCTCTCTTAAAAATGCCATTTAATGACTAATAATGAGTCGCTTTCAGAAGAAAAAAAAAACGAATGGCTGTCAAAGGAATGCAGTTTTGGACCTTAGCCCAATAGCCATGTGTGATACATCATCGAATAGGTCTCAGCGAGCTGAATAAAAAATACTATGACACCAACAGCCAAATGTTTGTCGTTTCGGAGTTATATTGTATTGAAAATGTTAGTTTTTTTTTAATACAATATACCTAACTCCGAAAGGACAAACATTTGGCTGTTGACTTCATAGTAACTTTTATTCAGCTCGCTGAGACCTATTCGATGATGTATCACACATGGCTATTGGGCTGAGGTCAAAAATTGCATTCCTTTGACAGCCATTCGTTTTTTTTTTTAGTTCTTCTGAAAACGGCTCATTTGGAACTACTTTTCTTAGCTGTCAGAAAAATCCCTCATTGAAACGCACATACGGTTGTATACCAAAAAGATCACGCTGTATTTATAAACAGTAGCAAAAGTAAAACTATAACTGTCCCCTTCACACTCATAAGCTAGACCGCGCGCAAGAGAGACGGGCAGACTTTTCATGATGCGCATGCAGAACAGAGAGTCGCTCGTAGCCTGGGCTGCCTGAGTGATCTTAAACGATCACTAAGGTTAAGCAACATACGGCACGTTCAGTCCATGGATGGGTCACCGTCTATGACTAACGCTAGTGGCATTTTTTCCGAGCGATTCCGTGCTTCGTAAGGTACGTTAAGCAGTTGGTGCCGGCTGCCGTCGATAGATGGCAGTCGTTAAGCCAAGTCAGAGGCCTTAGGGCGGCTTGAAAACTTCTGACAGTAAGACCAGCCACTAGTCTTACAAGCCTCCACCAATCCGGACTTGGCCCCCGTGGTGGAGTATGGCCTATACCTTCCTCAGGGAAGAGACCCGTGCCCCTCGGTGGGGACATAATGGGTCGATGACGATGCAGTACACGTCACGCCGCGCGCTATTCACAGACACTACACAAGCGCAACGTGTAAATGTGTTGAACGTGCCAGCTTTACTTAACTGACCTGTAAAGGAAGTGCCAGTAGAATGCCATAATAGGCTTTATGTTTTAATGGTTTCTTGGTTGATTTTCGGTGAAATACTGGGTAGGCTTTTCCGAACTGATCGTTAGAGATTAAATATTACATAAGCGTACCTGAAGTGAATCCTACAAATGATCAATCATCATTAACCCATTATGTCCCAACCGAAGGGCACGGGTATCTTCCTGAGGAAGGGATAGGCCATATTCCCCACCAAGGCTTGTAAGACTAGTGGCTGGTCTTACTGTCTGAAGTTTTCCGTTTCCTGGTGGTCATACTTTTGTCATATCAGTATGACTACGAGGATATACATGTCCTCCTGTCATACTCACTTTTCTGAACATCCTGTAGAGGAAAAAACAAATGTCGGCACAGCCGCAAAACTACAAGTAATAGAAGAAAAGGATTTACTACTTTCTTTATTTACACAGAAAAGTATTTATATACAGGAAGGAAAAACCTTTTTCTAAAAATATCGTGTTACAGTATGACTAGGAGGACATGTATATCCTCGTAGTCATACTGATATGACAAATTAGTATGACCACCAGGAAACGGAAGAAGTCTTCAAGTCGCCCTAGGCCTCTGACTTGGCTTAACGACTGCCATCATGAACTACTCCTACAGTATTTTTACATTTAATAACAGCCTACAATGATTGTTTTATTAAAGTCCATTTTTTAATTCAATGCAAAAAAAATGACGCGGTGTTACCGCTTTAAAATATATAGGTTTACTCAATAGTTTTTTTTACCGTGAATAGAAGACTCGTGTGACCAAAATCCTTATCACATCAAAGACATTCTTTAATTCCTCATAAGAGCAAAGTCTAAAAAAACACCTACGTAGCACAGACAATTTTTACTTGGAAGTAAAATGGGGTTATTTGGTTTTTGCGTACTAGCAACATTCAGACATTGACAGCCTTTCGATTGTATTGAGATGTCAACGTGACAGTTTTATTTTTTTGCATTGAATTAAAAAACAGACTTGTTATCTTAGGGCTGATTTTTCAATAGTCAGATAACTTTTATCTGACGAATGAAAATGGCGGTTTGACAGCTTATGTATGAAAGTTATGTCAAACCGCCACTTTTATTCCTCAGATAAAAGTTATTGGACTATTGAAAAATGTGTGCGTGTGGATTGAGTGAGCACCCTTCTAAAAATAGAAAAAGTATGCTGTTCATTTAGTAAATGTTCTAAAAGAATTGTAAAAGTAATATCTGCATTTGTAAAACGATACAAAAAAAATTACAGTATTTAACGTGTGCTCACTCAGTTCTCACAAAGTACCATCGAAATCAGCGACTGTATTAATTTAATATAATATATTTATACACTAGTCTTTAGTAAAACCTATGCTAACTTACCTTTGTAATTTATAGAACACCTGGTAATGTATTTAAAATTTTACAATTAATTTCTTATGCTCACTCAATCCACACACTTTCGAAAACCCGATTTCTAATGAAGAAACTGAAGAATTAAACTACTAGATGTATCTATAGTCAAGTAAAATTAATATGGGAATTCGTAAAATAGATAACAAACCATTAACGCGGCAATTCTTTTAGAACATTTACTAAATGAACAGCATCCTTTTTCTATTTTTAGAAGGGCGCTCACTCAATCCACACGCACACTTGAAAAATCAGCCCTTAGACTCAAAACAAGATCGAGAACTTTGGCATCTGTTCAATCGCTCTAATGTGGTATTCGCCCAAAAATCCGGCCACAATAAAGTATTGAGAGGCCAATGCAGCAGAGTCAGTTACCTGGGGAAGGCGGTCATAAGGACGAAGGTCTGCAGCTGGTATGAGGGCGCAGCAGTCACCACGTACTCCCGGAGATGCCCTACCGTGTGCGAGTGATTGAACCGCCCCGTCAGCCGCGACCCGTCTGCGAGACGGAACTGAGAAGAAGGTGGGACTGTTAGCGCGTTTTCACATAACAAACACTTGCCACAGGTGGTGGTGGCGTAGTGGGGTTGACCCTTGCTTCTCGATCTTGAGAGTCTGGGTTCGAACCACCAATGACTTTTAGTTACGTACATTTGTTTGTACAGCAACACCATTCGCTGATAAATTGTGCCCGGATAACGGCGACAGGCTTGCCACTTGTCACGTTTGGGACCTAATAAACTCGGCAAAACGTGGGCCCAGTTCCAGTGATTGGTGCCTCTGCCTACCCCTTCGGGGATATCGGGCGTGAGTTTATTAATTTTATTAAACACTTGTAATGCAACGGCCACACTTGAAGGCGAAGATTCGTGTTCGCGTTGTCGCGACAAAACTTCGTGTTCGCTCTACCGCGAAAAGCTTGGTAATAATAATAATAAAATAATAAACTCACGCCCGTTATCCCCGAAGGGGTAGGCAGTGGCACCAGTCTCTAGAACTGGACCCACGTTTTGCCGAGTTTATTAGGTCCCAAACGTGACAAGTGGCAAGCCTGTCGCCGTTATCCGGGCACAATTTATCAGCGAATGGTGTTGCTGTACAAACAAATGTACGTAACTAAAAGTCATTGGTACATGCGTGGTTCGAACCCAGACCCTCATGATCGAGAAGCAAGGGTCAACCCCACTACGCCACCACCGCTTCACGTCAAATAAACCTTCGCTACGTCGCGACAATCTAGAACGTTGCTAAATTGATTTTGCCCTTTGATGTGCGGTATTTTGCCGACAGCAGCGCGAAGGGTGTTTGTATTCGCGATGATGATTCGCGATAGGACGAATTTTCCGGCCAGACATGTCGCGACAACGCAAATCTTCGCGTTATAGCGATAGTGTGGCCGTACCATTTGAAACACTTGTACAATACGATTAAAATCAGTTAACACTTCGGCCAACCTCGGTAATTGTTGTGAATCCGTCGTCTTTCGCATAGAGTTATCAATTCACAGACATGAACTTTAATTATATAACTCGTTGTCTCATTGAATACAATACAAGAACGATATGAGCAACAAAACCTATGGAGCTCAAAACGAACACCAACCTTTTTATTGAAATTAGAAAAATAATTGACTATTTTGACAGTCTGCCTTCTTAGTGTCAATAAAAACAGTTTGACGTATCTGATACATTTATGTTTATGAACGCTAATTTCATTCGTGAAAATATTCGATTCTATCAAATTTTATAACAATTAACTTACAATAGTTATGTATCATGACTTCAACAAAAGCGTGGTAAAAAAATTGTTGTTCAAACTCGTGAAATTGTAAATAATGTATATTATAACTATTTTAGAAAAGAAGTTAATATATTTAAAAAAGAGAAAGTAAATATCATAAAAAAATTTTGGACAGGATTTCTGAAGCAACCGGAGTTTCGAAAAGCAGCGTGTTAAAAATTTTGAAGGAAAACGACAAGCTCTCAGATCTGTCAAATTCATGTCTCTTCTGCATAATAAATTTCCTAAGTCTACCGGTTAGTAATGTCATCTTAGCAGGTGCTATACATTGCGTTTATGATACTTCAAATTGAATGCTACCGAAAAGAAATCGCGGTAACATATTTCGTGTCATTTCCGTCTCCGGATTTAGGCGATGATATCCGAGAAAAGCCGAAGTGTTAACTGATTTTAATCGTATTGTAACATAATGTATTTAAAAAAAAAACAAAAAAGAAATAGGTATTGTGCTTCAATAAATTAATATAATTAGTAACGGTTTGTATTTTAAAATAAAACTAATAGTAAAGTCTCACTTCCGGTTTCATGTATCTTTGGACAAACTGTTCAATGTTAATTTTTGTTTGTTTGCTCTGTTTTGAATATTATTATTTGTTTATTTTTTCTCTGTTTGTTTGTTCTATTTGTTTAAATTATAAAAATAAGAAAGTTTTTGTTTTTTGTAAATTTTATGTATTTGTTGTTTTGTTATGTTTTGAGTATTGTGCCGTTACGGTTAGCAACCACGCCGCTCGAAGTCGCGACCGCACCGCTATTTAAATAAATCGTTACAAACAATTGCTTGTAATTTCGTGGTGTAGCGGCCGGGCCGCTCGGTCGCGCGGACGCATATAATATGAAATTGAAATTTAAATATGTTTATTATCACGCCAGAATAATTAGGGGTAATAGGGTAGTTTCCAGGGTCAAAATAATTAAATTTTATTTAGTCCGTATTTAAGATTATAAAAAAATATTGGACATGTATTTTTTCTTTTTTCGATTAAACAAAAAATAACAAAGATATAGCCCATTAAAATTACGTGTGACGTCACTCAGTGCTACAAAATGCAGCACGGCGTGACATCACACGTAACTTTAATGGGCTATATCTTTGTCATTTTTGGTCTAATTTACAAATAAAAAAATACGTGTCCCTTATTTTTGAATAATCTAAACAAACCCCTTGAGCGCTTAGCGTACACCCGTGTGTACGCTAACTTTTTGTGCCCCAACTGCTTAGCGTACACACGGGTGTACGCTAAGCGATCGATGGATTTGACTTCTATTGTAAAATAATAATAATAAACTCACGCCCGTTATCCCCGAAGGGGTAGGCAGAGGCACCAGTCTCTAGAACTGGACCCACGTTTTGCCGAGTTTATTAGGTCCCAAACGTGACAAGTGGCAAGCCTGTCGCCGTTATCCGGGCACAATATATCAGCGAATGGTGTTGCTGTACAAATCATGATCATGAGGGTCTGGGTTCGAACCACGCATGTACCAATGACTTTTAGTAACGTACATTTGTTTGTACTTCTATTATCTATGGTGTTTTTATTCTCTATGGCCAATATCCGGTTTTCTCTTGACCAATGGTTACTAAGGATTACTTTTGTCAACCAATTGGGTATTTGACAGGATGTCACATGAGTTACTTTTAAAACGGAATTTTGTATGAAAATACTTGCTTGTGACGTCACATTTCAGAGCACTCTTTTTATGTTTCATGTATTTAAAAATTAATAACTATTAAATGATTAAAAGAAATACATTTTCCGAATCATTTTGTAATTTTTGTTTTAGTCGAGCATCTCAAATAATTTATTGTTGATAGTGTCAAATACCGTATTGTTTAGAATGTGTATTCGGTCGTAAACAAACTGTCGAATCACAGGACAGTGAACTTGCTAAAACACTTCAAGCTCCAATATTTGGTGACCTGTTTAATGCATAGTTTTTCTATTTTGCATCGATGACCAAACACTTTTGCTTGAACATCGATAATGAGGTGAGGACTATGGATACGGCACGTTTGTGTAGTACTTAGAGGCCATCCATAAATTACGTCACACGTTAAGGGGGAGGGAGGGGGTCGACGAAATACATTTTCCGAATCATTTTGTAATTTTTGTTTTAGTCGAGCATCTCAAATAATTTACTGTTCATAGTGTCTAATACGGTATTAAGGCTCTAATGGGCTAGTTGCCCTAAAAAATTTAATTAGTCCGTCTTATAGATTATTCAAAAATAAGGGACAAGTATTTTTTTATTTGTAAATTAGACCAAAAATGACAAAGATATAAGCCCATTAAAGTTACGTGTGACGTCACGCCGTGCTGCATTTTTTAGCACGGAGTGACGTCACACGTAATTTTAATGGGCTATATCTTTGTTATTTTTTGTTTAATCGAAAAAAGAAAAAATACATGTCCAATATTTTTTTATAATCTTAAGTGAGCATACCTGTATGGTGGTGACGGGCCGAGTCCCGTCGAGGGCGATGGCGGCCTGTGCGGCGCGCTCGTTGGCCTCGCGGTCGCTGGGGGCCGCCGCCACCGCCGCCGTCGCGCCCACTGTGGCAGGGGTCGGGCTGGGGGGCATTGCAAAGCAGTCAACCAATTTCCATCTTGATGTTGAACGCTATGTCGCACAGAAATCCACGGACCGCGGGAACGCGTGCATCACAGCGCGCGCTATGCTTTCAAATCATTTAAGGCATGCGTCAAGGGCATGCCTCACGTGCGCTGTTGACTGCGCTACGACGCATGCCCTTGTTGAACGAAAAAAGGCATAGTGTGGACATAGCTAAATATTGTACAGGGTACAGCACCACCAAGGTATCTGTTCAGGTGGTCAAAACTGTAACTAACTAATTAATTGTAAATCATCATCATCAACCCATTATGTCCCCACCGAGGGGCACGGGTCTCTTTCCTGAGGAAGGTATAGGCCAAACATCACCACGGGGGCCAAGTCCGGGTTCGTGGAGGCTTGTAATCAGAAATCAGAAATTTATTTCAACGTAAAGAATTTGCATTCTGCTTGTTGGATGTCAATGTACTTATGAATGTTAGCCGATGCCTTGGGGCCGAGTGTAGTGGAGAAAAAGGCAGCAAATTAAAACTCCACTCTGACCATCTTTTCTCAAATCAACTTAAGTCTAATAAAATATTTGGTACATTGTCCATCTATTTTTAAGAGGTCAAAATTAAAATTAAAGACCCAAGAGTGCAATACATAGTCGCAATGTCAAACATCGATTGATTTTTTTTAAAACACCGATGCTGCGGCCAGACACACGTAAGAGGCTGGTCTTACCGTCAGAAGTTTTCAAGCCGCCTCTAAGGCGATTCGCACACTGCCCGCACCACGTTGCATGTTGCGTGAGTGCGTGTTTGAAAGTATCTCCGTTTGTATAGAAAACACGCACAGTCCAACTCACAGAAAATGTACCCACGCGCGTTCGTGCAGAGTGCGTATACTGAGTTTTGTCGTTCACTTTCGATAGCGAGAGCGTTTGCGTTTTGCATAGGAGTGACAAAGCGCGCCATCTATTTGTCTCGTTGTTACTCCTATGCAAATCGCAAACGCTCTCACTATCGAGAGTGAATGAAAAAACTCAGTATAAGCACTCTGATCACGCGCCTACAAGCGCAGAAACATGACCCCGCGCGCGGGTGCGGGTCGAGACGCAAGGTATGGCACACAGAGCCACGCAGTGTCGTGCGTGATTCTGGAAGGGCATGACGTGTGCTTTGAATGAAATGAGTTGTTGTTGTTACACTTTATTACACAAAAGAAAATACATAATATGACTTAAATAACAGGTTTGTGATAAAAACAATGTGCAAAGGCGGACTTATTTCTAAAGAAATTTCTTCCAGCCAGCCTAGAAATTTTGGAATGTTAAAAAAGAGAGTGGGGTAGGGCAGATGAAGTGGATAACAACTCTTAAGTAGGTATAAAAATAATAATAATAATAAACTACTTACAAATATACATACAACTTACATAAATGCCTACATAGATATAAGAACGCCAGAAATATATATCTAACGTTAGTACAAAAGTACATATGAGTCATTGTCGCGTGAATCCATAAAACGCAACTACGCGCGTGAGTGCGTGAAAAACACGCACGATAATGCAGATCAGGGAGCCGATTCTCGCCCATGCGAATTGAAAGCGTAGACGCCAAAGATTCGAAGGATTAGACATTTGTCGCATAAAAATCAGTTTCGTGTATTCTCACAAAGTCGTATACGCAAATTTGCTACTCGCAAAAGGCGTATGAAATTTGAACGCATTCATTGATAGTTGACGTTTCTTGATTGGAAATTCCAAGAATACTTTCCGTACGACGTTGCCTGGCGCGAATCCACTTAAGTGCAGTAGGCACAAAAACCCTACTCCGTGCGAGATACTTTGGGACTACTAAATTTGATCGGATTCGCGCTGTAATTGATTTTATCGGATTACGGAACGTAGGGCAAGTCCATTTTAATGGACTCGCCCTACGTTCCCTACGACGTTTCGTTATAAGTAAAATTTCAGTTGAAAATTTTAAGAGTTAAGTGTATTACTTTTAAATAACGTATATTTTGTACCTAAACAGTTTCTTAGTTTATAAAATAACACTCAAAGTAATAATTTTCCGCAAAATGTATCAATTTAAAAGTAAAATTGTAAATGTTTTAAGATTCGACTAACTTTCAATTTACAATCGAGAAAATGGAACGTAGGATTCACAGATTACTGTTTTAGTCGTTAGACATTTCTTTTTTCATTCGAATTCAATGTCGCATGGTGTTCAGAATACAGAATTTGGGTGCCGTTCGACTTTTGTAAGTAGAATTCAAGTCATACGCCTTAAAGTCGTTTACGTATTATTTGCTAATGAAGTGAGAATTGAGACATATAGAATCAAAGGCTGCTAAGTGCCATACTTTCCAAACACGAGCCATCTAATGTATTTCGAGTTTAAACTATGCATTTTTTCAATTTAGTAAAAAAATCAGCAAAAGACTACTTAAAACCTCATACAAATCTCATATTGGGTTTAAAGGCTGCTAAGTGTTACCGCGTTGACGGGAAAGTGGCAGAGTTTACTTTGTGGTACTTTGCAGCCTTTGATTCTATAAGCCTCAATTGGCCCCCTGCACTCCCACACATACGCGCGTAGGTGTGCGAATCGCCTAAGAGCCTAAGCACAGTGCGTATTTTATACGCACAGACGACGCGCGTATAAGAAACGCGCGCTTTCGGCGCCGTATATACAGATTGTTGCGTTTGTATTTATTGAAACGCACGTTTAACGCGATACGAACGCACGTATACGCGCGTTTGAATCGATACAAATGTGCGTACAAAGGGGTGGAGGAAGGGGAAGAGGGGCGACCACAGCGTGTTTGTATCACTTTATGCAAATACAGCGTGTTTGTATCACATACAAGCAAATACGAAAGTGCCTGGCTACCCATAGCACAGGGTATCCTAGTTTGGGAGCCAGGACAAATTCTGTAACACTTTTAGTACAAAACTAGCTGTTGCCCGCGACTACGTCCGCGTGGGCTTTAGTTGAGTAAAGAGCTTGAAAATAAGATAGGGATACTTTTAGCGCATGCGAAAGAGCTTTCATACTAACTTCGCAACCCCCTCTTACACCCTTATGGGATGATTTTTGAAAATATATTTTACCTGTGTTGCATGACTTTCAATGAAGGACCTTCATGCTGAATTTCATTCGAGCTTTCATACTAACTTCGCACCCCCCTTTTTCCCCCTTAAGGGATGATTTTTAAAAAACTATTTTACACGTGTTTCATAATTTTAAATGAAGAACCTTCGTACCAAATTTCATTCGAATAACTTCAAAAACGGCAAAGTTTCATACTAACTTTGAACCCCCATTTTACCCCTTTAGGGGATGAATTTTCAAAAATCCTTTCTTAGTGCTCCCCTAGGCTCCCTAAGGAACTCCCATGCCAAATTTCAACCCCCTAGGTTTAGTAGTTTGGGCTCTGCGTTGATTCTAAGTCAGTCAGTCAGCTTCTCGTTTTATATATATAATAAATATTTTTCATTTCATTTATCTGCGCGTATACACGCAGTAGAGGCACGTATACACGCAGTAGAGGCGCGTCTCACGATCTACTTGTGTGCTTAGGTTACAAAGTTGCGTTCGAATCTCGTTTGAAGCGCGTATACGCGAGTCATCTGCGCGTCGTCTGCGCGTTCAAAATACGCAGTGTGCTTAGGGTCTCTGACTCGGCTTAGCGACTGCCATCCATCAACTTTTTGTAAATTTACAGTCAATGTGACTGCATAATAAAAACCAGTGCTATTATTTTTTGACATAGCAAGTGTTTATTGCACTCATGGGTCACAAGCTTCTTAGATATTTAGATTTTTGCACCAACTTATGTATTAGATTTAAGAAATTATTTGAGAAAAGAGTGGGATATTTTATTCGCTGCCTTTTTCTCCACCACATTCGGCCCCAAGGCCGCGTCTAACATTATACGTATGTACATTGACATTCGACAAACAGCGGTGGAATAAATTTCTGATTTCCGACTCCTCACAGCAGCAATCCTTTATAGACACTGTCTCACTCGCTCTACGGCATTTTCTAATCTATCTGTCTTACTTGCGAAGCATCTGTCGCTTCGTTGTATTTGACGTACTCTCAAACGCTCCACATCATCTGACTACTCATATGTCTCACCTGACCAGCAACTGTCCGTTGCCAACGAAAGTAATCTATCTTGACTGTCTAAAGACAGCTCTCGCCATCTAGTGGCGTTGTGGTGTAATTTTGGTGACAGTGCCATCGATGACGCATTGATTCGATTCCAACAGATGGCGCTGTTACCGTCTGCCTTGTCTATGGCTTTTTTTGTACTATTTCTCTCTCCCTCGGCTGACTAACACGAAAACCGAATAAAATCTTTATAAATTAAACCTACGTCTTTTCCCGGATTCCTAAAGGGCTTTCCTTAACACAGACACTCTTCAAAGCGTCGCTCAAAGGGGCAGTGTCTAAAGAGACACAAATCCTCACTCGCTCCACAGCATCATAAAAATAAAAATAAATATAAATAAATAAATTACAACGACCAGGTATAAAATTAACACTTACATCTAAAAACTGTTACATGATGTGCATAGATATATATAATAAATTACCTGACATGTATAAAGAAAAACCACTGGGCACTTTTAAAATCCTTATTTTTAGGCATCTCATAGAAAACTGTTTTTATTCCGTAAAGGCATATTTAGACTAGAAGTCATAAGGATGTTCCTACATAGGCTGTGATTATAGATTTAAAAATACCTAGTTGTTAAAAAATAAATAAAAAATTGATACTAGTTTAACCAATTATATGTGTATACACCTGAAAAGGTAGAACTGGTGACCTAAATATGAGCAACTAGAACTGCAAATTGTAACCCATGTTTCAACACAATAAATTCATTTCATTTCATTTCATTTCATTTCAGCTCATCAGTCTGATCTACTGACCTGCCCAGCATCTGACCCTTGCCAGTAAAGACCATGGGTTTCCCGCGCTGTCTCGGGCACTCCTCACAGCGGCGGTCCTCCAGGGAGACACGCACCTCAGTGCCACCCGTCGATAGCTCCGGTGGGATCTCACTGTAACAGGTAGAAATGTTGGTAAATTCGTCCGAAAGAACATTTTACAGGCACATACTTTCTTCCGGCCCACACTAGGAAACCCTGTGTCTTGGGAGCCAGAAACAGCGACATCACAAACATGTAAACATCCAAGAACTGGGGTGGGAATCATCATCATCAACCCATTATGTCCCCAACGAGGGGGACGGGTCTCTTCCCTGAGGAAGGTACAGGCAATACTCCACTACAGGGGCTGGCTGGTCTTACTGTCAGAAGTTTTCAAGCCGCCCTAATGCCTCTGACTTGGCGTAACGACTGCCATCTATCGACGGCAGGCAGCCTTGCGAAGCATGGAACCGCTCGGAAAAATGGCACAAGAGTTAGTCATAGAACGGTCCGAACCCATCCATGCACTGAACCCGCCCTATGTGGCTTAACCTTTGTGATCGTTTAAGATCACTCAGGCGGCCGGGGCTACGAGCGACTCGAAGCAATTAGAATCAGGTATTCCCACAAATACCTTTTCTAATTTTATTTATACTGGATGAAAACCCAGCTTTGCTCGGCTAAAATCTAGACTCATAATAAAAATTATAATTCACATTTTTTTCATAAAAATATTTAGATCATCTAAATATTTACACAGATTACAATAACCTGCTTGGCTACTACGGTGACTCACACACCATGAAGTTAACAAATTAGACTGCAGTTCACTTGGACATGGACACTTGGGACATGTGACACCAACGCAATATTGGTGACATTTATTTATTTATTTATTATTTATTTATTTACATTTATTTATTTATTGACATTGACATGTTTACTTCGCAACGCCATTATTACAAAGATTATTTTAACATTGAAAATACTCGATAAACCGAATTTTCCGCCTATAAGTTGCCGACTCGTATCGACAATTTTTTACGCTCTTCAATTTGATGTGCACTTCGTTCGTGTCTACGTAGACCGGTTCGAAATTATTAATATAAAATCAGTTTTTTAGTTCAATGCAAAGAAATAAAACAGTCACGATGACATCTCAATACAATCCAATGTCTGAATGTTGCTAGTACGCAAAAACCAAATTAACCAATTTTACTTCCAAGTAAAAATTGTTTGTGCTACGTAAGTGTTTTTTTTTTTACTTTGCTTTTATGAAGAATTAAACTTTAATGTCTTTGATGTGATAAGGATTTTGGTCACACAAGTCTTCTATTCACGGTAAAAAAAATCTACCTAGTAAACCTATATATTTTATAACGGTAACACTGCGTCATTTTTTTTTTTGCATTGAATTAAAAAACGGACTATAGATAACTCACCCGCGACGAATGGAGTTGAGGAAGTGAGCGTGTTCAGGCTCCGTATAGACTCTCAGGGGGCCATCATCGACGGTGAACCCCTCGCGATATAGGCGCAGGCGCACGGAGCGCGCCGCCGCCCCCGCGGGTTCCTCGCTCGCTATTGGCTCGTGGTCGTCCGCCGTTTGGCCTGGAATGTACATTTTTACACAGGGCGTCCCACGGTTGTGCCACATGGAGGGAAAGTACAGTCACGAGCAATAATATGTATACACTGACACATTTTCTAAAACTAACAGTAACTAAAAGTAACTTAAAAAAGAACTAGAAAGTAGTATACGACAAATTATCGTACACATGTGCAGTACAAAACAAAATGTGTACGTCGTACAAAATGTGATAGTGTATACATGTTATTGCTCATGACTGTACATACCTTGAATAATTTAAGCATAAACATTTATTTAACCATACTCTAGAATACCGTGTCGTGGAAACCGGAAACTGCCACATCACAAACATATAAACATGTGGTGCTATAGTGGCGAATCATGGTCTCTGCCTACCGTCCGGGATAAATGCGTGAGTTAACAAAACATAACATTGACTTACAGGCACATACATTGCTTCTGGCCCCACACTAGGATATACCCTGTGTCGTGGGAACCAGAAACAGCGACGTCACAAACATGTAAGCATCCAAGACCTGGAGTTTTTTTTTCTGCCCAGCCGGGGTTCGAACCCGAACCCGAATGGTAAGCAGATAGGCACTGCTTGAATCGTCCGTAACGGACGCGAAGGCCTATGATGATGAGATAGATAGATAGACACAATATTCTTTATTGTATGTACACCAATGTAGATGGCATGTGGCCAGCCTAAAAAATGCAAAAAAGCACCGGGAATCCTAGTTTGGGAGCCAGTGACCATATTTAGTAACCGTTGAACAATAAAGTTTTTTCATTTCATTTCAATTATATTCTCGAAAAACCCAGAACTTTTAAGGCCGCCAATTGTACTTTTTTTTTATTGTAACTTTTATTTATATCTCTTGTTTCTTCAAAGAATATTCTTATCTTTAAAGATAGACCAAGATAAAAAAGCATCTGTTACCTCATCAAGATAGGATTTAGAACGAAGCAAGAATTAACTAAGTTACATACATACATAAGCTCACGCCTGTATCCCAGAGGGGTAGGCTCACTTTCGCTTCATCGACATTCATTAACTAAGTTAAGATTATAATAAGGCTCAGAATAATAAGCTGGCGCTGACTGGATGCTATGCGGAAGTAATGTAAAGAGGGCTAATACAGTCAACTAATAGTGGACATAGATTAAAAATAAACGAAGCAAAAAGGAATAGGCTATATGACAGTGTGAAAAAAAAACAGTTTTATTTATACGTATTCGTACAAATTAGTTCATCATCAACCCATTATGTCCCCACCGAGAGGCACGGGTCTCTTCCCTGAGGAAGGTATAGGCCATACTCCACCACGGGGGCAAAGTCCGGATTGGTGGAGGCTTGTAAGACTAGTGGCTGGTCTTACTGTCAGAAGTTCTTAAGCCGCCCTAAGGCCTCTGACTTGGCTTAACGACTGCCATCTATCGACGGCAGCCGGCACAAACTGCTTAACGTACCTTGCGAAGCACGGAATCGCTCGGAAAAAATGCCACTAGCGTTATTCATAGACGGTGACCCATCCATGGACTGAAAGCGCCGTATTTTGCTTAACCTTAGTGATCGTTCAAGATCACTCGGGCAGCCCAGGCTACGAGCGATTCATCGAGCAAATTAGTTATGTGTCTAAAAACCACTTTAAGCCATTTTAACTAAAAAAACTATTATTATTTGTAAAAAACACAAGATAAAATTTGATAATTTGCATCTGCCGCCATTGTATCGAAAACGGCCTGTATTGGCCGATTCTATGATGACGTCACATGTTAGTAAAAATGGCGTCTGTCATTCATACTTTCTTACGTTCATTGGTTGGTTTACCGGGAAGCGACATTATAATTCCTGTGCGACGCCATATTGTCTAAGAAAGCGGTTTGGCGGCTTATTTGAAGAGTAAATTTTCATTTGTCTTTTTTACAAGAAATAATTTTAAATGACCACTTTCTGAGGACTCCATGAGCACTAACAAACAATATGAGATGGCTGTCAGAAATCGGTCAAATGGCCTATTCAAATATTAGAAAAAAAAAATTATGTCGAGTTTTTTATAAGCTAACGCCCATTCAAGTTTTATTAAGTTCATAATTGTTACTAACACCTTTTTGTTTGTTTGTTTTTTTTATATGGACCTAAGTTGTTCGAAATGCTATATTATCTAATCTCTTTAAACGAGCAATTCTTGTATATATGTCGCAGTAAAGTAGTTAAATCAGAGAGTCAACTGAATCTCTAGACAGTCAATCAAAGATCGATATTCAATCAAGTCGCTAAAGTCCCGTCAGGCAAGTGAGTGAACGAATCATTTGACGAGTTTCCTAAACGTTCCTAGGTATTTCAACTTTGGTAAAATGTTTCTTTGAACGAACGTCTCGAGTCTTCTTTGCAACAGTAACTCACTACAAAAACAAAACGCGGAATTCCCAAGCTCTCAGTTCTTTACTATGACACCGAAATAACAATAACAAATGAAATAATCGTGGCGGAGTCGACAACATTCTCAAACAAAGACCACAATTTGAAACAAAAAACCACTCACACAACAAACCAAGTTGCACAACGTTAGCCAAAAGAAAGACTCTAAAACTAATCAGCTGTTGTCGTGACCGCCATCTTGTTTTACATTATTAATTAACATACTGGCTTTCGGTCAGTCAGATAGTTAAACGTTTTCGACGCTGCTTTATTTAAATCAAAATGCTAGCGACTTGATTGAATAACGATCTTTGATTGACGGTCTAGAGATTCAATTTACTCTCTGATTTAACTACTTTACTGCGACATATATATTTATATATAATCAGAATCTCGGAAACGGCTCCAACGATGTTCATAAAATTTTGTAAACAGGGGGTTTTGGGGGCGATTAATTGATCCAACTAGGTTTCATTTTTATAAAACGTCGTTTGAACCGTGTTTTAAGGCAAAGAAATAACTGCTACACTACAAGAAGGAAATTTTCGCAACCATCTGCAAGGTTGTCATAGCTCAAGTGGGAAATAGGACGATACCGTAAACAGAAGACCCTGGTTCGAGACTTGATAATAATTTTTCTTTTTTTTTTTTCAAGTTCCTCCTTTTGTGTGAAAACCTACATACCGAGCAAAGCTCGGTCATCCAGGTACTTATTATAAACAGAGCGATGCTAATGAAGCACTCACCGAGCCTGTAGCCCATTCCGCCGAAGGGACCGCCGCCGCCGCGCCGCGCCGTCGACGGTTCGTCCTCAACGCCCACTGCACCGCGCCTGATTAATTTATTAAAAAGAAATATGTAGTATTAAGATGAAAGAAAAAAAAGATTAGCCTTTGAATCTACGTAATGACATGCTTCCAGTGGTACTTTCAATTCAATCGCACTATTTTAAGGCACTTTTTAATTTCATGCAAAAAAAATGACGCGGTGTTACCGCTATGAAATATGTAGGTTCGGTAGTTTTTTTATTTACCGTTAATAGAAGACTCGTGTGACCAAAATTACATTAAAATTTATGTACTCACAAGAGCAAATTTAAATACTCACAATTATTACTTGGTAGTAAAATGGGGTTGTAAGGTTTTAACGTACTAGCAACACTCAGACATTGACAGCCTTTGGCTCGATATTGATATCTCAACGTGAAAGTTTTTTGTTGCATTGAATTAAAAAACAGACTTTAGGCTTAGATAAGTGAAGGAACAGGAAAGAGGAGACAACACGTGCGGAGCCAACCAAGTCGCGGGTTTCCTCACGATGGTTTCCTTGACAGTTAGAGTGTGTTATTGCTTCTATAAATTCGTAAAAATGTTGTACCAAGGCAAAGGAAACACAAGTCAGACCATAGATTCTAATACACACACATACACATACACACAGTCACATATACATAGGTACACACACATGGCTTTTAAATAAAATTATATAGGCATGTTTACTAATAAATCGTAGTAAAAGAGAAATTAAGAAAACAAAACAAACTAAACTTACTCTCGTACACTCTTGAACATCTCACTGACAATGTCCTTTTTGCCGGGTCCAATTATCTGCTGTCCGGACCGGTCCGAGCCGCCCGCGTAGAAGGCTTGGCCTGAAACAATAACGTGGCGTGGCACATCTTACTTCCTTCGAAATAAATGTCATCACTATTACAATAAATAACGATTACTAAGCAAATCAGAAATGATGAGATCCATAGACAAACGAAAGTCGTCGACATAGCCCAGCGGATGAGTAAGTTGAAGTGGCAGTGGGCGGGGCACATAGTACGCAGAACTAGTGGCCTATGGAGCCGAAAAGTTCTCGAATGGAGACAACACATCGGCAAGCGCATCGTAGGACGACAAGCCACAAGATGGACAGACGATCTCATCCAAGTGGCAGGAAGACGCTGGATGCAAGCTGCTTCCAACCAGTTTTTTTGAAAATCCATGGAGGAGGCCTATGTCCAGCAGTGGACTTCTTGTGGCTGAATGATAATGATGAAGCAAACTTTTATGGCTGATAAAAATAAATTAATGATGTGTTCAAACCGACCTGAACCCCAATCATGTCAAGCCCTGGCACCAATTACTTTGTTTTCTGTATTGTCAAACATTTGACTGACTGTTTACTGAGTTACAAAAATTAGTCATTCTTTGTAAAGTATACTTTGTAGTTCTATGAAATAGGGCCCAGGAGACTGTCTCAGCTACAGAGCTACAAAGTTAATAGAACTGCCTCAGACCTGTCCCAATTCTATTCTTTTTAAGCTCTCTCTCTCACTCTCTACACTGCACTGCGAGACTTTCCGCTTGCAGCCGCAAACTCCCTAACTCGCCATTCTCTCTCAAAGTCTCTCCATAACCGTCTTCAAACGATCTTCAAACGAACGGTAAGACGACCTCTGTGGCGTAGCGGTTAGCGCATCTGCTTACCATGCGAGAGGTCCCGGGTTCGAACCCCGGCTGGGGAGAAAAAAAAACTCCAGGTCTTGGATGTTTACATGTTTGTGACATCGCTGTTTCTGGTTCCCACGACACAGGGTATCCTAGTGTGGGGCCAGAAGCAGTGTATGTGCCTGTATGTAAGTGTTTATGTTTATCTATCCCTTTGTCCCTTTCTATCACAGCAATTTCGATGCTGTTATCCCTTTTTGATCCATTCATTCCATTTGACCTTTGTAAATATTTTGTGTTCTTTTTGTATTTTTTTCGAGTGTCCAATAAAGAATATTCTATTCTATTCTATCCATTCAATAGGGTAGTTTCCAGGGTCAAAATAATTTAATTCTATTTAGTCCGTATTTTAGATTATAAAAAAATATAGGATACGTGTTTTTTCTTTTTTCGATTAAACAAAAAATAACAAAGTTATAGCCCATTGAAGTTACGTGTGACGTCACTCAGTGCTACAAAATGCAGCACTGAGTGACGTCACACGTAACTTCAATGATAGCCTATTTTTGTTATTTTTTATTTAATCGAAAAAAGAAAAAATACGTATTCAATATTTCTTTATAATCTAAAAGACGGACTAATTAAATTTTTTTAGGAAACTAGCCTATTGACCTTGAGCACACTTGGGATTGCTGCAATGGATTTCTTGGACGGTCACAGTTTGGAAGTGAGTGAGGTTCTAAGCTGATGTGTTGGAAAGAAATATGTTATTTTCTTATTATAGAAGGTAACACTTAAATGGTATACAAAAAAAGAAAATGTATCTCTTGCCAAGTGTCTACCACTTAATCAGTTGCGTTATGAATGACCTTGAAAAGAAGAATTAAAAACTATTGTTACGGTGTGCCGATCGTCCCATAAAAAAATCTACAGGTTACCGTCCGGCCGCTGGGAGTTGACAGGTCATGTTGAAACGGACGACGTAACCTTGAAGTGGCGTTAAATTTTCGATTAAATTATTTTATGTCCTATTTATCCTACTAGCAAATAATTGTCATTAAAACTATATCATTGTGTAAACTTACAATCAATGTTATATTTTGCACAGTGATTTAAATGTTAAATAAGAAGAAATCAATATTTAATGTTCGTGCGTAAAATCCTTACTACGCTGTCACAAGGTTATGTCAACCGTATTTTTTTGTTGTGACGTACCAAAAATAACGAAAATAATAACGGTCCCTTTAGCGATACGAAGTTGATGAACAGGCTTTAGAAAATGATCATCGCGTTCTCAGAATCTCTCCGTACCACTGCCGTACAAAGCGATTGAGCTGATCTGGGCTCAAATAAAAGGTCGCACAGCTCGCCACAACACTTCACCGCCATTCGGCACAAAAAAGATGATGACCCTTCTAAAATGCCTGCGAAAATGGCACAAGAGATGACTGAGTGAAGGTCGCCTAAAAAACAAAACTACTTAATCGTGAGTCAGTAGCAAAAGCTAGTTAAGAATAACGTAAGGAATGATAACGTTGATTTTCTCCCATCACTAGTCATATGTGTCAGGATCGTATACTCCCAGCGGCCGAACAATAAGTGTATTTTTACTGATATATGCAAAATAAAGCTTTAATATAATAAGCCAATGGTTTACCTTCTTCCTCATCGCTAGAGCTCTCCTGCTGTAAGGAGCTGAGAGTGGCAAAGTTCTGGTTCCCTGGCCTCTTCGGCCTCTTATCCTTCTTCTGGACCTTCAGCGGAGACCCTGGCGGTGACTCCATGTCACTGTCGGACAGGACTGGCATGGAGAGCGGGTTGGAGGGAGGATTTGCTGGTGCCTCATCTATTCCGCCATGTTCGTAAAAGCTTGACAGGGCAACCTTAAAATTTAAAAATAAAAGTAAAAATAAAACTCACTTTCGTAGAAAAACCCTCTGCCCTAGTTTCCTTTTGTACCCTCCGAAGGTTGTTTTTCTGATAGGTATACAACTTAACCGAACTGGCAACGAACCTTGCGCCCTGCTTCTTCCACGCTCATTCCCGAAAAGTAGTGTACATTTTACAATTATGTTCAATATACATATAGAAACATCATGTCCACACTTGAACGTAAAGGAGAACCAGACAAAACGGTCCTTGATACCAATAACCACGTGACATATCTCATTCAAAAGGTATTTCTATACTCTATAATAGTTACTATGGGAGCTCGGTTCAAAACACTGTGTGAAAAAAGTTATAGCTATATAAAAAAAAATCATAGACGATTTTAAGCAATAAAAAATACTTTTTCACTTTTTAACGGCATTGGCAGTCGCTTGTGAGTACCTACGTTACAAGTGAATTTCTTTGTATTCTTGATTGCCATGACTATTTTTGGCCAGACTTTGATATTGTACTTTGTTTGCTTTTCCGTTGATCCTAGGCTTGTTATTGGAGTATCGTTTCCTACTACCTATTGAAAATGGTATTTACCTATATTAGACTCGATATCATAATCTGTTTTACATTTGTTTATCTAAACATAAGAAACCGTTATTTGTTACTCACATTGATAATAATAACAACAATGATATGATTACCTAAAACTAATGAAGCCTTATAATTATTATTAAGTAGAACTTCCCGACAAGGCAAGCTAAATGTCGCTAAAGGCCACAGCCACAAACGCCGCCACAAGAAGCTAGAAGCGGCCACTTGTGGCCGGTGGCCGACACTTGAGGTCGGTGGCCGCTACTTTTTTATTTAACCAAAGCAATCGCAGGACGGGATTGAATCTCTGATATAAATAATTATATATCCATATTTATTTAAATTAACAACAGACTACGTGGCGTTGCCGTCGACTCGAACAGGTTAACTGAGTGCTTAGTGCGAGTTTTTTCATTCACTTTCGATAGCGAGAGCGTTTGCAATTTGTATAGGAGTGACAAAGAGACAACTAGGTGGCGCGCTTTGTCACTCCTATAGAATATGAGTTTAAGTTAACGCGATCGAGTAGTTACAAAAACTCGCACTAAGCACTCTGAGGTAAGGGAAAGAGGGGTGCGGAATCGCGCGAGTGGTGTGTGGCGGCGTTTTGTGTCGGCGTTAGTGGCCGGTGCGGGCCACAAGAAGCGAGCAGCGACGATTGTAGCGTGTGGCGGCCACCGGCGTCAACTGTGTGTGGTGAGTCGAATAGCGAATAGCGCCCTGTCTTCCGCTTGCCGCATTCAGCATCTGCCTGCAGTTTTTCGCAGATCGTCATCCCACCTGGTCGCAGGGCGTCTTACACTACGTTTGCCGAGTCGCGGTCTCCACTCAAGAGCACGTTTACCCCAGCGGTTGTCGGTTCTTTACGAAATATGGCCAGCTAGCCCACTGCCAATTCAGCTTGCTAATTCTCTGAGCTGATATAGCTTAGGGTATTACCATTACCATTCTGAAGAAGATTACTTTGGTTCTCTGTCGGATGTATTCGTTACGAATCCTATCCTACAGAGAAACTCCGAGAATGGCTTGCTCCATAGCTCGCTGAGCGACTTTGAACTGGTGGACCAACCCTTTCGTGAGTCCATGTCTCGGCTCCGTAGGTCACGACAGGTAGGACACACTGATTGAAAACTTTCGTTTTCAAGCATGACGAGAAGACTTGGCGTAGTTTCCCAAACGCTGCCCAGCCCAGCTAAATCTCAGATCCTCCTCTTGGCCTTGTTCTCGAAATTGTTTTTACCTAACTGCAGAATCTGCCCAAGGTAAGTGTATTCGTAAGTGGCAGTGGGCCGGCCATATCACCCGAAGAACTGATAATCGATGAGGTAGACTAGTTCTTGAGTGGAGACCGCGGATCGGTAAACGTAGTGTAGGACGTCCTCAGACTCGGTGGAGCAATGATATTCGCAGGGCGGCTGGCAAGAGCTGGATGAGAGTTGCCGAGGACCGTGCTCAGTGGCGTGCAATGGGAGAGACCTATGTCCAGCAGTGGGCAACCATAGGGCGATGCAACCATAGGGCGATGATGATGAAGTGTATTTGGAAACGATTTCGAGAAGGTGACCATGTACGATGACCGGTATTGAATCAATGTGACCATTGATCATGATTTTGGTTTTATCTTATTTGGTTTTAGAAAAACTATATTTTATCAAAACTCTTTTTTATTTTACGTTCTGATAGAGATTTACCATCACTGCACTCTGCATCCCGAGAAATACTCATAAACATGTTTTAAGTTGCACTAATAATGTCATCAATGACGAAATAATTATTTTTATTGCTTGAAAATCGTCTATGAAAAAAATATTGTTTATATCGCTATAACTTTTTTCACACAATTATTTGAAGTGAGCTCCCATAGTAACTATTGTAGTATATTAAAAAACCTTTCTAATGACATATGTCACGTCATTATTGGTTCTTGGACCAGCCTCCATACATGTTTGCCGGTTCTCCTTTGTCTCCTGCTTCCCAGTGCAACCATAGTACATTACTGCAGCGGCCAGCAAGAGGCATTGATGGACGAACGTGGAACGTGCACAATACGTGAGTCCATCAATGGCTAGTTGTGGCCAAGGCTTGTATATGATTTTTCTCAAATAATGCGGGGAAATTAAAACTCATTCTGTGAAATTCAATAAACTTTCAAAATCAGACGAACCACGAACGAACAACAATAATTTTTGGCGCGTTAAAGTGTTCTTTTTTTTTTCAATAGGTCTATCGCAGTTCGAAATTTAAATAAAACCTCTGATAAGTTACCTCCTTGGTTGTCATTGTTTGGAGTAAAAGATTGTTCCATTTTTAAATAACATGACAGCTATGAGTTTCGTATGTAATTTATTTGGCCGCAAAACACGACAGTTATGAATTTTCATAGAACTTTTTCCGGCCGCTGCTCGCGTGTAATTGGCCAGTACAGCAATTTCGATTTATCTCAAAGACGGTACATAGTCGAAGTAATGCTGAAATTTCCAAGCATGTTTGAGAAAATGTCATTTACATAATAATCAATATTTTTTTGTTGGTAATCTAATAAATAAAATTCTCGTGTGTTACTTCTCCGAAACAGTTTGACCGATTTTGATGAAATTTTATATGTATTTTTTATATTTCGTATGTTTTATATTCGGTAGGTCTGAGAATAGGTTGTTATTTATTTTTCATAGTCCTATATTTACAATGAAGAGTTTGATTATACAAATAACCCAGTTATTAGAACACCCATGTCCCCCAATTAGTTCGGACAATCAACATTCTACTGTATCCTAATAAGAAAAGTAGTGTTAAGATAACAGAATAATGATATCCATATCACATACTATTTGACCCCTGAAAACACAGACTTACTTTTGTTATGATTACAGAGTTATTGTTGTTAGATTACATGTATGCTGCCTATGAAGACGAACACACTGTGATGATTAAGGTGATGAGTTAAGCACATCCCACACGCACACTACGCTACTTCTAAATTCCAAAGGTTGTCTGTAAGAGATCACTTATAGTGATAAGGCCGCCGTCTGCACTATTCCTATACATACCTGTGTTATCTCCTTTTATATGTACAGTAAAATGTTCACTATCTATCTATTTCAGTGCAGCATAGGTGTACACATGGGTGCTGTACTTTATTGTCGATTTTAATTACAAAAACATACTTCTTTATGAAACCATTCTTCAAGTAAAGTTAAAACTTGAAAGTCTAAGGAAAGGGAAATACTTCACCATAGACTATATATAATATAGGTAGGTACTGCATTGTTGTGCATTGGTACATTTTGTAGAATCTTAGAGGACTTATGTTTTTAAAAGCGACAATCAATCCACGTATCAGAGGCGTACGAACTTTATTTGTCTATCCATCACGTATCATAGCGTGATGGATTGACAAATAAAGTTCGCCTTTCGTTATTGTGAGGAATGCTTGATATTGAAAATTCATACCTCAAGCTGCCAGTTCGAAGATTCTAAGAAAAACCGACTGCGGGCCTCGTCTGCGCCCGTCACATCACAAAACTGCCTCAGCGTCTCTTCGTTATTGCTGGACATAGTGATTTAACGGAATTACAAATTAATTTCTCAATAAAAATAGAAAATACAAAAGGAATCGCCGACCGAACGCCGAATCGCCGATGACTTTTCGAAATATGACGTTTGGGTGCGTTGCGTTCTAAAATTATTACAACAATTTTACGTGATTGCGCTCCTTCAAAAATTCCTTTTTGATTAATTTTTTATGAAAGTTTTTGAAACTTTTTCATACTTTTTTCAATTTTTATAAAGCATCTTTGCAGTATTGTCTTCTTTTGTGATTTAAACCAAAAATAATATTTTTATATCAAAAATAATATAGAAACGTAATGCAGCTATAGTGTCAATTAGGGTTGCCAGATCTGACAATTTGTCGCTATTTGAAATAGTTTCAGTAACTTTAATAGTTTTTAGTAACTTTTAAGCTGCACTGTTCCAAATAAAAAATAACTTACAACTTTACTGCCGAGCATTTACTACTAATCAGCGGGACTAGCTTAGGTTCCTTACAATGAGTTACATTATTAAATTTGGGTACCGCTAACGCCTGCTTAGTAGTTACAGCTCAGCAATGAGGGCTTTTCGAAGCGTCTTAATAAAAATATATAGTACTGCAAATTACTGATAGATGGTGCTGACGTCACCTAATACGTCAAAATCGACATGACATCACTGTACCTTCTCTGTGGTTCCTGTCCTGTTTTTAGAAAATGCACAATGCATGGGCTAGTCATGAGCAAAGACACAATTCACGTACGTATGGTAATGAACAAAGTAAAAATACTTCGATAACTTTCAAGTTTCAACAGTTTCGAAACAAAGTCTAGTTTAGATCACAGACTACAAAGAGATGTTTCGAATATTACAGATTAATAACGATTAAAACCACAGACCTAAAAACATGATGACGTTTTGCTCTTCTTGCAGCGCCATCTAGTTTTTTTTTAATGAACTCAACTGACAGCTGTCATTGTAAAGCCGTCATTGGGTTTTTGGTTATTTTATTTCAGTTTTGTTTTTTAAGTTTCTTGAATACATAAAATCTATAATACTTTCGCAAATCTGTCTAGTGGTTAAGGAGTTATGAGGGAATATAAATAATCTGACATTCTTGTACACATTATAGTAAAAATCACCGGTTTCGCGACGCCACGCCGGCGGCAACCGCATGGGCGCATTCTCCCGTCTCACCCCGTGAAATCCCCGCCGGACCCGTCAAGTGCAAACGATAGAAGCTAAGCCATATAACTTTATGACTTTTAGGTGATTTTCACTAAAAAAAATTATTTTTTTTACATATTTTTTTGATTCAGTATCATGTAAACAACCACCCCTGAGTCGGACGAAACTGTACAATTAACACCCAGTATACAGGGTGGAATTTTGTGATGCCACCTGAACGGGAAGTACTCTTAATACTGTAGATAGAAAATTTTACTCAAAAAAACATTCCTTTATTTTTGAAAAGAAAGAAAACTGCATTCAAAGATTTTTTGAAAATTCGCTTGCCGCATCCAGGAATCGAACCGACTAAAATCTGTGAAAGTTGCACCCTGTACTTTTATTGCATCGATCGTTAGGGTCAATTATAAGGAAGAAATCTCTCTAACAAACTTCATAAATTAAATGAAAGGAAAACAATGAAATCATAGATTATTAATTTAATGGGTCAAGTTAAAGCACTTTTACCTTAATTCTCCTTGCGTTTACTCAAAGATCCGTTTCTTTATGTTTACTTATGTTATTAATTAATAATTATCATTGACGTCATTTATCCATTAAAATGACAAATTACTATTTAGATAAGACGATTGCAATTTGCACGATCACCAGATCTCATCCCTTTAGATTTTTTTTGGGGGGTTATGATAAAAAGTCAAACATTAAATCTTATGAGAATGTAAACGAGTGGAGAGTTGAAGTTCAGAATAAGATTTATAACATTCACCACAACACGTTATTAAAGGTTACTAGAAATGAATTCGTTAGAAGAATAAAGTGTATCCAAGAAAATGGAGCCCATTTCGAGCTATTAATTAGTTAGTTTAACATTTTTTGTAAATAATTAAAACAATTTAAGATTTCATTGTTTACCTTTCATTTAATATATGAAGTTTGTTAGAGAGATTTCATCCTTATAATTGACACTAACGATCGCTGCAATAAAAATACAGGGTGCAACTTTCACAGATTTTAGTAGGTTCGATTACCGGGTGAGGCAAGCTAATTTTTAAAAATCTTTGAATGCAGTTTTCTTTCTTTTCAAAAATAAAGGAATGTTTTCTTTGAGTAAAATTTTCTATCTACAGTATTAAGAGTACTTCCCCTTCAGGTGGCATTAAAAAATTCCACCCTGTATATAAGAGCACAAACAAGACATTAAATATATGGTAAGTTCACTTATATTACGCTTGTATTTTGTAACATTTATTATTTTGTTTCTTGTGTACAATAAAGCCAGGACATTTTGAATGACTCAAATCCACCAAGGATTTGAGTCATTCAAAAAGTCCAATATTTTAATGTTACTTATTCTTTTACTTATACTTTTATATGTCCAAAGACTTTAGAGCTTGATGATGACTAATTCCAAAAAATCTGAAACCAAAAAAACTTTTAATTGGACGAAATAAAATGTAATTACTATAATTATTTCGTAATTTTTTACAATCCCTTGTACCTAATTATAAACATATGGTTTCAAATTATTTTAGACCGTAGTAGATTTCTATTATGGTATCTAGAAAAAAAAATGAATTTACTGTATGGTGCTGATAGGCACCAACAAAACTGACCCATATTTTTTTTAAGACCTCACATTTTGTCAATTTACCTCTACCTTGGGGACTCTTGCTTGCCAGAACTTAGCAACACTGGCGTCAGCTGTGAAAAAAAAGAAAAGTGTCAAAATAACAGAAAAACAATTGACGTGTGTGTTGTTCATGCCATTCATGCTGAAAATTATCTGAACCTCGAATTTTAAGTGATTAACGCATTTATTCGTAAGTAGTCAGCTGATTAGTAAAATAAAGTCCACTTACCACAGCAGACTGTTAAGTTTACTGCCAGAGGTAGCTCTATTTCATTCATACAAATTCATCAACCGCATTTTGCAGATGTTGCGGCTTAAATGAAGACTCCTCGCAAGTCCAGTGGCAGCATCATGAGAAAGTACTACCAGCTAATCCTCATCGTCATCTGCTGCGTGAGTGTCATCACGTTGCTAATCTACCGGCATGAATACTACAAGTTACGATACGTTCTGGAAGTACTAAACTTTTTCGGCAAACCCGGACTTTCAGAGATAGAATTTTGCGGGCCAGGGTTTAACGCCACTATGCTCTCGGAGATACTGAGGAACTCATCCATGGAGGTCAGAGAAACGCCACCTCTTTTCCAACAGATTGATGAGAATTTCTACTCATATTCGTCATTTCTCCGTTCTTATCAGAAATATGAAAAGCTTACGGCGTCATATGCACATAGTATTGACACTATCGTCATAGGCAAAGCAGAAGTAGAACCAAAGTTCCGATGTAACATTTGGCTGGAAAATAGTCCAAAATCAAAGGCAGGTCGTTTTAATTATAAAATAATAACTAACCCTGTAAATGATTATAGACTCTACATATTCTCCTGTTCAATGGGTCAGAATCTTGGCAAGCCTAAGGCAATAAGCTATTATAAGAATGATTATAATGTCAACCCGATGCATGCACCAATTAACAGAGTCATCCAAGTGAGCACAAAAAGAAAAGCTCGAGAGAATGCTAATATCAGATTTGTTAATAATATAGTGCCAGCAATATGTGTTATACCCAACCAAGTGCCATTAGTTTCAAGAGATTCTTTCATAGAGTTTCTTGTGTTTCATCATATGATGGGTACAAAATACTTTACTATTTACGACAGCATGATATCAGAAGATATTATTCGGAGGTTAAACCTGTTACCATCTGATATAACTCAGTGGGAAATTCAATTCTTTCCATTGAACTACCCATTTATTTTTGCTAAGTCTTATGACATTGTGAGACATGCGATCGAGCTTGACTGCCTATTTAGGCACTTTAGGCTGGATAAAGAAGATGCTGGCAAATCGAGTCATGCTATGGTACTATCCTGGGATGAATTTCTAGTGCCACGGTACCATAATAACATCAAAGGGGTACTTGATGACTTTGACCCCACGAGAAAAGTGAGGTCAGTGGAAGTAAACTCTCTACTCTTTTGCTTGAACCAAAATGATGATGATAATGCTGAGATCGGCTATCCAGACATCATGAAGAAGACACATTACTACATGTTGCCTCAGAAAATGAAATCTATAAGCATCAGAAACTTGGATTCCATGAAATCATTCGAAGATTTATTTGATTTGAAGAGTAATAGTAAGGTTGTAACTTTAGATATACTAGGAGCACATAAGTACATGGAATGCAGAGATCCAAAGAGCTTTCAAGCAGCCGGGTACAATGAAACTCAAATGCAGGTGTTCCAGCACAAGTTTGAAGGTGCCATGTTGAAATTCAGTCAGACTTTACTTAGCAATAAGATATACAGACTTTATCGCTCTGGGCAAATATGGGAAAAGTCTCTTAGTGAAAATGCTAGAGATTTGTAGAAAACTAATAAACTACAATACCCAGAGGTACATAGACTAGAAAAAAAGCTATGGTGTCATCTATGTAATCGATTCAAGAGCGCACATTCAATCCTGGATTTTGATTCAAACACTATCCTGGATCCTGAATATTGTTCGCCCCCTGGGTGTTAGAGTGTTATTTTATGTTCATACTACAGGGGCAATTACTAATAAAAAAATGGTTAGTGAAATTAATGCTAACAAAAGGGTAATAATCAATTTGACCTGTATGTCAATTGAGAGCTATTTAGAAGGTATAGTGTTTTGTTTTATGAAAAATTTCCCTGTCCAATGACTCAGTCACATTTGACTCATTTTCTTTACACCTTTGAAAATAAATCTTTTTTTTACTTAGTTTGGGGGCAAAACGTGGGCCCAGTTCTAGTGATTAGTGCCTCTGCCTACCCCCTCGGGTATAACGGGCGTGAGTTTTTTTTTTTTTATTTTAGTTTGGGGACAGTGAAGTTTTTAAATAAATATTTTGTTTCAACCAATTGACTCCCTTACTAAATGCATTATTTGTGCAATATGTGTAACTCACGATACCTCACAGAAGTCTTAATAAATACAATATTGTGTTTAAAAAGACCCTGGATTCAAAACATAAGTAATTAGCATGTAGGTACAATTGTACATCTTCCCAAATGTTACTAACTTATTGTAATCTTTCAATGTTGTTAAAGATGCCCATCTTAGGCAACACTCAAACCTTACTATACTTTTTTAGGTACAGTGTAATATTCGATACCTAGTCTTAATATTAGTTCTAAGATTTTTTTTTATTTAAGTACTAAAATTAGTTTATTTTAAATGTATTTCTTTGCATGCCCCAGATTTGTAAGGAAATGGATGGAATATATGACACAGTCAACAACTGATGATGCAAAGTAACATGCATGTTATGGTTGTTGTGCTGTGTATGACTGTAAACGAATTCAATCAAAAATATGTGCCTTTTCTATAAGATTATATGTATTAAATAGGAAATGACTTAATTGAAACCATCACATCAGGCATAAGCGGCTGAAACAAGCGGTATTTACAGACGGAAATAGCTAAGGGGCTACCTGGAGCTAGATATGGGTGCACCCATATCTTTCAATTAGGTATAAAGAGTGATGGAATAATTTAACTGAGCGAGCGCATCAGCCACACGTCGGCTTACGACGACGTCAGACGCGCCGTTCCACGGCGACGTTGCCGTACCGTGCACTAGCACGTTATGTCAACGTGCCACGATACCACTGTTCCACGTTGACGACGATGTGACGTGGAGATAGTGGACAGGCTCTTATGCAAAATATTTTCAATCGCCCCTTAAGTATCAGTCTTGAAAAATATATCAAGAATAAGACAATATTGGTGTAGAAATACTTAGTGAAATCTTTAATTCAGAAAACGGTGGTAAAACTTCTGTTCGCTGTTTTCTTAAGGTCCCATCCCATTTCTACTGCTTTGATTAATTATAATAGATACCTAATCAAAGTTCTATTCAAATAAAAAAATAAGCTACTGCAATATTGTTACGAACACACTGCCGAAATATGTAAATAAAGCTTGATTTATAGAATATATAGCCTAAAAACCTTATTTTCTGGTATAGATAGGAAATAATCACTTGCTTCCCTCAGACCTTTAGATTAGATTAGAACTCTTTATTGTACACACCAGAAAAACAAACAAAAACATAATAAGACTTATATATCTAAGTTTTGCCGTATACAATTGGCGGTCTTATCGCTAAAAGCGATCTCTTCCAGACAACCTTGGGATGGCTAGAAAAGATGTAGAGAAATTTTCATAATTTTCATGCCACATTGAATCATGACGCAGCCAAATAATGTCGTCGATACTAAGGCCGGTTTTAGAGTCACGCTGACAGGCCGATATGTACTACGTCCTAAGGAGCGTTTTAGAAAAACGCCGACCGTTCAGCGCTGACCAGCCATACATTTTGTCTATCGGCGCTGACGGTCAGCGCGTGTCCAGCGTGACTCTAAAACCAGCCTAGAAGGGTTTTCTGGATTGCCGCATCTGTGTTTTCGTTATAGGTGAAAAAATATTAGCTACCCAGATACTTACATCCCGTCCGCAACCCCCTCAGCATTTCAGGTGTAACTTAGGTGTTTTATCTCTGGTGTAACGTAATCGGTAAATCCCTTTATCTTCCAAAAAAGCCGAGGACTTGAAAACTGTGTGAACTGTGCGTGCGTCGTAGAGAATCAAATGAAAACTCATGAATTTTCCAAAACTATCACTTCGAATTTTTGACCGTTTTCGCTTCAGGAAATTAAAAATTGCAATAGTGAAAAAATATATAACAATAGCGTTGGACGTCAATGTCTAACTCCTTATTTGACTCGACTTGTAGGATTTTTCGCAAAATGCATACAGTATTATACTCTGCTTTAATAACATGTTATTTAATGAGTTTTTTTATGTAAACTATTCCACTTACCTACATATCTTTCAATAAATCTTTATAAGAAAATTTATATGAAAACCCTTTTGTTTTTTTTATTTCCAATGTACAGTCGATAGCACATCATACACCCATGCACTCTACCCCGTTGCATTAGGGGCGGCTTTGCAACTAAAATGTGAAGGTTGACGTGCTGTCGACTGTACACCGTGGAAAAAATGCCCATTTAATCTGAAAATGAATCTACTTTTCATTACCGTATTACTGAGGTCATTTTTGTACAAATGTACGCCGGCCCCCAATGGGAATCGGACCCACTAACTCTGCTTTGGTAGCTAATTGCCTTATTATGGTGGGTACAGACTGGTGAAACGTAATAGCTTCCCACGGTGCGCGATTCTGCCAACGGGCAACGACCACGGACAGCCATGCACCACGCACGAGGCTCTTCCCACGGTGCGCGATTCTGCGGATATCGATACGACCACGTACCCACGACCGGTACGGCGCACCGCCACAGACGTCTGTGCTACCGCGGACCGAGACCCTTCCCACGGTGTGTCGTGCGAGCTGGTCCGCGTCCGTCCGCGATATCGCGGACCGTGGGAAGCCAGCTTTACATGCAATGTATCGTGAAGAATTTGCCGAACACATTACCGCGCGCAAGACGTCCAATCTATGAGAATCGGTTTCAAAGTGTGTTAACTTTCATGATACATTGCGGCAATGTGTACGGCAAATTCTTTCATTGCATGTTACGTCTCACCAGTCTGTACGCACCATTACATGGCCTTATAATTATTAAAATTGTTGCACGGTTTGCACATCATAGGCGACCTGAACGTGTATTATGTATCAAGTAGGTAACCTACGTATGTTTTGGAGTCAGGCGTAGATAATAAAATCACAGTATTGTTCTAAGTAAATATTTATTTCATTCTTGTTGAAGTTACAACGTGGACGAAGGTCCAGACTGTCACAGAAGCAACTGGACAAAACAATGGTTCCTACCTAAATTAAAACGGCGCTTAAGCTGTGGTTAGACTAAGCAATACACAGTGTCTAATCTAACTGGTTAGTGTCAGAACATCGTCGTGCCTTATTAACGATGCAAGAAAATTAAAATTGGGAATTTCGCAAGTAACTACGTAAATGTAGTGCAGAACGTTACTTATATATTTATTTTGTGAAATTCTCAGTTCAGCAACTGGCCCTTTATCTAATTAAAAACTACATTGATGATGATGATCATCATCATTCAGTCACAAGAAGTCCACTGCTGTAAATAGGCCTCCTCCATGGATTTCCAAAAAGACCGGTTGGAAGCGGCTTGCATCCAGCGTCTTCCTGCCACTTGGATGAGATCGACTGTCCATCTTGTGGCTGGTCGTTCTACGCGGCGCTTGCCGATATGTGGTCTCCATTCGAGAACTTTTCGGCAACATCGGCCATCAGTCACTTCAACTCGGACACTTCAACTTACTCATCCGCTGGGCTTTGTTGTCTTTGCGACTTTCGTTTGTCTACGGATCTACATTGATGATGCGGTTACTTTACAGAGTTTTATTTTGTATTAAGGTACATTTGCTTGTATCGAAGATTAATTATTTCAACAAGACAGTTCTAAACTTTCACTTTTTATGAAAGCGACTTTTTCAGCTTTGTAGAAACTTCATCTGTATGGTCAAATTTATTTTAGGAGTTTTGAAAATATCTAAGTTTGGCGTTTGGAGTCGAGGGTGGCTGGACGCCTTACAGGGTCTACACTCCTGTACGGAACTCGCCTGCCTTCGATTTTATATGCCTCCCAATGTTCTTTCCGCGATTGTTTTGTTTTTATTTTTATTTGTTTTGCTGACTTTCTTGTATTTTTATGTATCTACATTGTGTTTCTGTGACAATTTTAGTTGCTTTCTAAGTACCTACTTTACTTTGACTATCCGGTTAGATTAGACACAGTATAAAATCACTCGAAATAGGGAGCATCAGGTTGTGATAAACATGAGCATTTTTGAGCAACACACCATGTATTGTCGTTGCCACAAAAAGTAAAATGGAGGGATTACAAAAATAAGTTTTTAAACTAGGAAGTACAATTTAAAGCTTACATATCCATTAAATATTGCCACGAATTAAACTTATATTTAGGGGCTACATTTGTTTAAGTATTGAATGCCATAAAATTCTCACTAAAACAATTCTATTTTAATTGATTACAGTTATACGTGCACGAAAAATATGTGGGAAAAATACGGCTGTACCTGTATTGTATTTTGTAAACATTTGATACGCATGAATTTATGCAAAAGATTACGAAGTAAGTATATCATTTGAAGGCACGGATGTATAAACAACAAGTAAGTATTCTATATCTTTTGTAGTAAATAATTAGTTTTTTTTATATAAACTTCAACAAGCAATTTTGGGGGTGCCGATGCGCAAGAGCAATTTCAATAAATCGCTCTTGTGTATGGCAACCCTACGAACGTCGTAACAGATTAAAAATTTGGATTTAAAATTTACATTCAGAAGTGAATGATTGGTACATAGTACCAACAATTATTATGCTTAAAAGATGACTAAGAAGCCAAAGGTTAATTATAAAATTATGATCACTATTAATTCTAAAAAGGAACAATGAAAATAAGTATTTAAATGCATTTCTGGCCATGGAGAGGATACCCTTATTTTGGTTTCTATTCTTTTCAAGTAAATGATTTCTGATAAATTAACAGAACATATTATTAACCTCTCAACTCCCGCCCACTACCGAGCCAGCAAAAAAATACTGTCAGCTCCAGCCGGCTCCTTGTGGAGCCTGACGACTGTGTTCGAATTTAAGCCTTATTTTCATTTAAATACTGCTTAAATTCATTATTTCAATAGCTACTGTATGAAGTGCGCTATCACAGGTTTTCGCAATACTTTTCTTTTGGTAATGTTCGGGTTTTGAAAGGTTAAATAGATTAATGAAACGGGGTGAAATAAATAGGCGATTCGAGAGCATTCATTATGATAAATGAATACAGAAATTAACATAGTAAGATTAAATGCTAACTTCATTGGAACATGAACATTCACCATTCTTTCAGAAAAATAGTATCTTTTATTATTATTGTCATGATGATTTTACTTGGAGACCATTTTCAGGTCCTTAGTTCACCAACCAATTCATTAAAATTAAATAAATTTTCAAATTACACTAATATGAGAAATATTCAAACCGTTCACCCGCCAAGTCAAAAAATTGCCACGATTTATTAAGACTTAATTTATAGTTAAAAATACAATTTATTTTTTCCAAATAAATTTAAAATTTATATTGCGAATAGAACTTAATTTTATAATGCTATGTTTTACCGATAATGGGTAATTCTATTTTACATTTTGAATATTTTCATTTTTTAAAACATCAACGTCAATTTTATATATACAGTAAGTACACAGTATGAAAAGGTCTCTTTATATCTAATTCAAGAAAATAGTTTTAAAATATCACCATTCCTAGATCTAAAATAGTTCAAAGGGTTGCAGTAAATGCACAAAAAATAGTCGCAGACTGACGATATTTTACACTGACAATTAAACAAAACACATTTTTATTGTGGTCTATAAGGGGTCACAAGACAGGACGATTTTACATGCCAACATAAATATTTTATTAAGGCTTTATGCTCGGTTCCAATATCCACAAAACGCTTCGTTTTTGCTTACGATCGGTTACAATTCCTACGAAATTCCTACGAACCGTCAATAAATTGTATGGAAAACGGATCGTAGCCGGTAGGCGTATATTATAGGAACCGGGCATTAGAGATGTGTTGTTAAGTGTGAAAATTCCTATCCCACATAGACATAAGGATTTTATTAATCCGCATAGTGTGTCAGCTACTAAAGGACTGAGGAAGCGCCTTGTAGGCCCACTGGGCCTATTAGACACCTCTTTAGGAGCTGTAGAGTGTAATATTGAGTCCATACTGGTCCATAGCAATAAGCTTAATAAGTTAGCTGTATAACACTCTATACATAGTGTTATCTCTATACACTATGTCTAGTGTTATACAGCTAACTTGTACAGCTTCCTATTTATTGCTATGGACCAGGTCATTTATTACGTAAGACGATTTAGGGGGACGGGGTTTGGAGACGTATTACCTTTTCATACACGTTACAAGGCTTATTTTGGATGGGAGAGGACATAAGTGTCTTACGTAATAATTATGAGTAAGTAAAAAGAAATGCCAAGAAGACTAGCAATGTTTCACATTTTAATCTCCAATATTTTGAGCAAATTGTAGAATTTTTATGACATTTAAGTACAATTACGACAGTTAGTAACATGTAAGTGTGCCCGATGGTTAAGGTTTCGTTCTTGATATATTATTTTGTAATGGTCATAAAATTAGACGACCCGAAAATTTATCAGCTTCTGAAAAACTAGATAAGGGCCTATTCTTAAGTTAAATTCGCGCTTAAGTTAATAGCGCGTTCAGTAACACTTCTAATTATACATTTTTATAAACATCTCAACATATTTACAATTGGCCACTAAATAGAGCCTTTTTAGTCGAAACTTGTAAAGATAAAACTTTGGGAGCCTGAATGCACCAACAACTTAAAAGTGTAGGACTTAAGGCCCATTTTTAAGCGGCTGGTGCAAGTTGGACCTTGTAGACTATAGTTTTCTTCAACAATGTACACGAGTGATGTTTAAAGTGATTTAATTTTGTCTACCTCAATAATACCACAACACTGTCAAACAATTATAGACCTTACCGCCCCAGTATCAACTCACTATTCGCTAGCATAAAAAGAGCCACGAAGATCCAGGCACTTTCAGCATTCTAAGACAATACTATTGAAGCAGACAACCTTCGATTTTTTTTTCTTATTTTTTCCTTTTAACAACGTATTTTTATTCTTGTCTAAGTAATGTGTTTTAGGCGCCCGTTTTTGTATCGCAAAACTAGTTTTTGTATGGTTTTGTAGAGATATTTTATGGCCGTTTTCTATGTATTCGATCAGACGATAGAATACCGAGTCAGAAAAAACAAAACGGCCGATATTTTTAATTAAAAAAAAGTTTTTGCCTTTTAAGATTTGGTTACTGACTTTCAGTCAACAGAGTATAACCGAAACGGACATTCTCGTCTGTCAGTAGGGTTATTTATCGATGACCAATAGATATCCAACACTGATTATAACTACAACTTTACAACTAGGTTTTATGATACAACAGGGCATTTGGAACCGAAATATGTGTATACTTTGAAAGGTAGTCCCCTATAAACTACGTCAAAATGTTCAAATGTAACAACAAGATTGTACCCAACAGCTTAGATTAAAACAGTCATAATATACAAAGTGTTAAAGGAACATCTCGTCATCTTTGACACAGTTGGTTGTTAAAACCTTTTTAAGTCTCGTTCCAAAAGATTGGAAGCTTCAGCTCTCGTAGCATGATGTCTTATGCCGCGCGCGAGAATAGACAAAGGCTCGCGACATACCATTCTCGTCCGCTACGTGAGCGCAGTATAGGGCGATTCTTTCGCTACTTCTCGCGCGCGGGATAAAATATCATGCTACAGGGGCTGGTCATTTCTCTAACACCCTATATTTAAATAGGATCCACCTATGTTAATAAACATTTTTCCAAGCTACTTTAAACTTTAATATTTTACTACTAAAAGTTGGCTTTATAATTTATGTCGCCTGTTTCGTTTCAATTTTTAAAGGTTCCACCAAGATCATTTTAATACCTAAGTTAATTTAAAGTTATTTTGGCCATTTTTATAGGAGTTTACATCCTCAAATTTATCTACAAATTCGAGACGATCGGAGAGTAAATTATTTTAAATAAGCTCTCATTTAATTACTAACATTTAGTTCATTAATACGACAGACAAAATAATAAATTGAGCGTACAAAATAAATTCATGGAGTGTCTCGGAGATCACTTTGTTCACAATTCGGAATGTACGACGCTTTTTTGTACAAGTACAAAATTCCAGCCCCTTATTCTGTAACTAACCACTATATTAGGTTATATACAGTGTGTCCCAAAAATGACACGTCACAGTGACACCCGAGATAGACACATAACATATGGATGTTATCGTGTCTAAATATGCATGTATTTAACTACTTTGAGTAGGTCAAATCGGGCGAGTCCATACCCGGTGCTCCAGATTAAGAAAATTGGAACTAATATTGGAATAATGAAGCGTCCCATGAGGGTGTCAGCTTAATGTAAGCTAAAGCGAAACCACTGTAACTAGAAGTTACACCTCACCGTGAAGAGGGCTGGGTGAGCCCCTGTCTTAGCAGCGGTCAGCCTGTCAGAGGTATATTGCCGTTTCCTGGATGGAGTCTCATTTAGATTCAGATGTGCATACATTTTTTGAATTAAAGGTAAATTCTGACTATTCCTACATTTATTAATTTGGAATTGACGAACTATCTGTAACAGCAACTAGAAGATTTATTTATACACCAGATGCCAGACGCCACCATTTAAATTCATATTTTTTTTACCTTATTTTGGAATAATGTGAGATCAACCTAATGTAAGTTTAAGCGAAAACTGTAAATATAATCTGAATCTCTGGTGAGGGGAACGCACTGAGCGATGCGACAGTCTCAGAAGCAGTAAGTCTGTCAGAGGAATATTAACTCGTCCACGGGTTGAAATCTTATTGCGACTCACAGTACCATACATTTTGGATTCTGGACATGAATACTTTTAAATTTATTCATTTAGAATTGACCAACGTCTGTAGAGTGGAGTTTATTGCAAGTAATTCTGCACGTCTTCTAGATATAAAGTGGTAGCCAGGTAACAATTTAATTTGGAACTATGTATGTAACTTGAAACAAGTGGCGTCCAATGTAAGTGTAAGCGAAGCCACTGTAAGTAGGAGCGAAGGGGCTAGGGCCGCACTAGGCGATGTGGCAATCTCAGATGCAGTAAGCTTGTCAGAGGCATATTACCTCTTCCTCGGCTTGAAATGTTATTGCGACTCACAATAGCATAACTTTTGGAATTTGGACTTGAATACGTTTAATTCATTTGGAATTGACCAACGTCTGTAACAGCAAGCAATTTTTATTGCAAGTAACCTCTAGAGCATATATGCACGTCTATTGCAGTTTATTGCAAGTAATTTACTAGCGTGTGTATGTAACAATTTGAACTGGAACTAACTTGAAACAAGTGGCGTCCAATGTAAGTGTAAGCGAAGCCACTGTAAGTAGGAGCGAAGGGGCGAGGCCGCACTAGGCGATGCGGCAGTCTCAGGAGCGCGTGCGCCTCGGGTCGCGGTCGGCCTGTCAGAAGTAGATCACCTCCTCTTCGGGCTGCGCGGGCGCCGGCGGCGGCGACGGCGAGCGCACTCGGAACTTGTCGGGGAGCTTCGGGTACGTGTTCGTCCTGGAACGGGCCGGCTCGTTAAGCTCTGGTTGGGTTATTCCCCTAATCCCCATTGAAAATCCCCATTTAATTTTGTCTGATAGCGGTGCCGTCTTAGAGCGGTCGTAATACAGCGGTGAATGACGTCACTAGAACGTTGTATGTAAACGTCAAAAACGTTGACCGTTCTCTAGGAAACCGCACCATACTGTTTACATATTTTGTATTGACATTTTGTATTTAATTTAAATGGCATGTTAATTAAATTAAATTATATAAAGTATAAAGATATAAAGGTTTATATCTTTATACTTTATATAATTTAATTTAATTATCTTGTTTTGACAATAATGATGTTGATACTATTACTATCAACATCATACTACTTAAGTAGACAGCACTAGAGTTAAGTAGTTACTTAGCGAAATTCTCATTTCAGAAACCGGCCCTTAGTTACCTTCACCAACATTTTTTTTAAATAACTATGTCTTTAACATAAAGGCTGTTGATTTGTACTTTCTAGTTATTAACTCGAACAACTCTTATTATGGGGTCGACCTTGAAATCGCAAAAATAAAACCAGCTTTTCCATACCAAAATTCGATACCTATATTACCTACTGAACTAAATGCATGGAGCAGCAGATTTTTTTAAAAGATTTTGGAGTAGGCCCCAGAGTATCGATTGAGTAGAAAATATCCTGAGTCGGACGTTGTTTCAAGAATCAAGTTATTGTTTATTCTGAGCTTAGACATGGGTTATACCATAAGCAGTAACAGTTGCTATAAACTTAGTACTTGAAGTGACATTTTGTCTTATTCATTGTATGGTAACTGCACGATTGTAATGTTTTTAAATTTTCAATATTTGTACGCCTCAAATGGCAAAACATGCTGGACTCCCTAATGACTACTGTTTTACCATCAGATGATTACCCATGTTTTACAAATAAAATTCTTTGTCTTTGTCTTTTGTCTTTCATAGACGACGTTCTAGTGACGTCATTCACCGCTGTACTACGGCCGCTCTGTGACGGCACCACTATCCTAGGAAACCAGAGCTTAAGGGAAGGTACCGTTTTACAAATGAAAATTCGTCGCAATCCGCAAAGGCGAACGAGGTCTGACGATCTGCGAAAAACTGCAGGCAGATGCTGGATGCGGCAAGCTGAAGGCAGGGCGCTATGACGCTCATTAGGGGAGGGCTATGTCCAGCAGTGGACTAGTATACCCCGATGATGATGATACGAAGTCTTACGCGTGTTATCCGAATCAAAGATACATAAGATCACGCCTGTGTCCCAGAGGCCTAGGCAGAGATCAGGGCTGCCACCTGCCACGATCCTAACAAATCATTGTCGCTTCATCAACATTCATTAGTCGTTGCATGCACGCACGTCGGTTTCGGGTACTTTTTATCTTGCCCTTTGCTAATACATCCCCTATTTGGTCGAAGTATGTCCGCCTGGGGCGTCCCTACCGGCCCTTCCACTCACATTCGCTCGATTTAAGTGCTTCGTCAGTCTTTCTTCCTAAATCCTATCCACATGTCCAAACCAACGCAACATTCCTTTCTTAATTCTAGTCACTACATCCTCTTTCAGTCCACAACGTTCTCTGATCACAATATTGCGTATTCTGTCATTCAAAGTAACACCACACATATTTGGGATACAAGGATCCGAATCAAAAGATGAAAAATAAGAACAATTTATCTACCAAATGCGATTGTTGCCGACCGACCAATCAATCTTTTTTATGATTTTATATTTTTTCAATTCAATCCTTTTTAAGATATATTATGTCTTATTTTTAAATGTCAATGCGATTCGGACAGAAAAGATGAAATAAAAAGGATTCCTTAAAGTTACGTGCGCGTTTTCTTCAATTTTCTACGTGCATAGGTTACAGCGATGAAGCCTGTGTAGAGTACTGGGCTCGTAGTAAGGAGTTATAGTACTGCTACACTTGAGTTGAGTCTAGGTGACGTAGAAGTAGAAGAAACTCGCACCAACAGTAGTAGAATAAATATATTGGTGAATCTACAGACAGGTAGATTATTGACCGTTCCTCTCTCTAGTACAGTATAAGATAGACTAACTTAGTGCCTAAAAACCATACTAAGGTAGTTTAAAGTAGGTTAAGCGCGTAAGCAAAATGTGCGCGACGCTAGATCGTACATCCTGAAAGGGCGGTAATTTTTTGCTTCGTTTGGTCTAGAACAGTAATAGTACATTGTTCACCGAGAGGAGAAAGTGACCGATTACCGTTGAGGGTGTCGTTTGAAGCCCAAGCCGTAGGCGAGGGCTTTAAAACACCTGATATCGGGAATCGCAGTTTCTCTCGAGTGATACATAGTGCTTTATACTACACCTACAAGGAAATTAAAAAACGAAATCTTTGCTAATTGAAATTTATATTGAAATTGTTGCTAGTGGCCAGTGTCATTTTGCGAACTTGGAGATAAAAACTCACTGTAAAAACTTTTTGGCTTTTGATATTTAGGTTACCGGCGCATAGTCTTACCCAAAATTAAAAAAGAAAAACCACGTAAGAAATGGATTTTCATACACTTTTCTCTCCCGCTCAGATGCGTTTTCTCCGCGCATATTTGTTCGATATGCAATGACGTACTTTCTACCGTAAATTTGATAAAGTATCAAGGTACTTTCCAAGCAGGTGTAGTATAAAGGTGTAAATCCGTCTCACCTGGTAGCCTTGTTATTTATTTGCTGCTGCGACGGCAGAGGCGCGGGTGAGCTGCCCGTGCGCGTGTGTTGTATCACTAAGCCTTGGATTTGCTGCGAAAGATAATATTCACTCACTGAACTTTCGTAGGTCTACTCTCACTAGTTCAATTAACTGTTCAATTGATTGAACTAGTGAAACCTTCCAGTATTAGCAGTTCAATGATTTTCTTTGATTGTGAACTGCTGATACTGGAATGTTTCACTTACTTTATTGCACTTTAGTAAGTTGGTTTCATACTATAGTCCGTTTTTTAATTCTATGCAAAAAAAAATTACGCGGTGTTAAAGCTATAAAAGCTATAGGTTAACTCGGTAGTTTTTTTTTACCGTGAATAGAAGACTCACGTGACCAAAATCCTTATCACATCAAAGACATTAAAATTGAATTACTCGTAAGAGCAAAGTCTAAAAAAAAACACCTGCTTAGCATACACAATTTAACTTGGAAGTAAAATGGGGTTATTTGGTTTTTACGTACTAGCAACATTCAGACATTGACAGCCTAAAAATTGTATGGAGATGTCAACGTGACAATATTTTTTTTTGCATTGAATAAAAAAAAACAGACTGTAGGTATACTGTCGTAGTTAATTGAAAAACAATTGAACTAGTTCACTAGTTCAGCCAGGAGGGTAAACAGTCAACCAGGTAGGAGCCAAATACTAGTAGGCATCGATTAATAAACGAAATAAAAACAAATTACTAAAGTAGTCTGTTAGCTTTCAGAATATACCTCGGGCTCTAGAGTAGGCTTCGGTTTTCGCCGTATATATATTTATATCGTACTGATGATCGAGTTCTGAATTCGAAATTAAATGTCATTATTAGCTCCGATTTCGAAATAAGTGTCATATTAGTACACGAATATATCCGATTCTATCCGATGGTAGCCGAGGTATATTCTAAAAGCTAACAGACTATAAGTGTGCGTGTGTGTGTGTGTGTATTTCATCAAAGAAAGCGAGCAGTGTGTCGTCTCATCAAACAACATTAAGTTTCCTCGTCTATATAAATCTAACATCAAAAGCTGAACAGACCAAAAGGTTGTGAAGCACAGAACAGTGCTGTGACTTTATTCACAACTCACTAATAGTAAAGCACAAGACAACATCAAATCTTTGGGAAAATGCCAACGTCTACAAGGACAGCCAGAGTTACTTACACAAGTTAGTACTTAATTATTTGGCCGATTAGAATACGTTCGGATAGTCAGCTTCCTGAAAAACGAAGCAACCGTTTGATCTGTTTCATTGGGAAATGACACTACACAAAATTAATTGACGAATAATAAGACTGTAAGGTAAGCATTCGCTGAAGTAGATATAAATTAAACGATTATCTCGCAGGGGCGACCAGCATTGGTTGGCAGTATAACGCCAAGAGGCACGCGTTTTTTTGGTGTTAAAGTGTCGGAATTTGATTCTTCTTAGTTGGAAAAACTATTTTTATAAGTCTTTATTAGACAGTACGTGATATAGGCACAGATTTTAACGCGGTTTTCACCTAAAAGCAGCGAATTGAACCCCACAAGTGGTAACCTCACTGGGCGACTCATGCAGCCGGTGGCAGCCGGGCGGTATAGCAGCGGAGACTAAGCCGCGCGCGACTATCTTTTTCCATCTCTAACTCGAGAACCGCCGCACGGTTTACTAATGTATTGCCAAAAGTCGTTTCCCAAAGTATTACTTCCCCAACTATTTTCCGCAAATTATCACTTGGCAAAAAAACATTTCTCAAAACAACTTAAAGCAAATAAACAGTTAGCAAAAGTTATTATGGCAAGTTATTGTTTACCAAATAAATACTTGGTCAAAATTCATTTTACCAAGCATTATTCAGTCAAAAGTATCGTTTGGCAAAAAGTACCTTTCCATACAATACCGAATACGCTGCCGGCAATGTGTGTAAATGACACAACAAAGTCGAGTCTGTTTTCGATCTTACATAGAGAACCTAACGCTCCGACGCGCTCCGCTTCGCTACGCGCGACGTCACACCTATATTTCTGTTGCCACGTATTCTTTACATCGCCGACCCCCCGTTCAATAATAATTAGTACCTAATCGTCAACTATATTTATGCCAAACAATAATTTGACCAAATGAATAAAAGCCAAAATAAAACGTTAGCATAATAAACGTTTGTCTTAACAAAACTTGACGCAGTAAAATTATGCGAAATGATAATTTGACCAAATGAATAAAATGCGAAATGAAAACTTGCTAAAGTTTCATTTGGGAAATGAAACTGATGCCATAAGTTTATTGGGAAGTAAAATTTGGCGAAAAATACTTTGGCTAAACGGCGGTATCCCCCGCCGCACGTATTACAACGCGGTTTTCAGCTAAATACAGCGAATTTAACCCCGAAACTGCTCACCTCACTGGGGGACTCGTGCAGCCGATGGTACCCGGGTGGGACCGCGGCGGCGGCGGGGCGCGCGCGCTCGCCGCTGGCCAGCTTACCGAGCCACGCGCTACCATCTATCTTTCTCCATCTCTAATTCGAAAACTACTGCACGGATTTCAACGCGGTTTTCACCCAAAGACAGCGAATTTGACCCCGAAAAGCACTTACCTTGCTGGGCGACTCGCGCAGCCGGTGGTACCCGGCGGCGGAGGCGGGGCGTGCGCGCTCGCCGTTACTGAGCTGCGCACAACTTTCTATCTCTGTCCATCTCTAACTCGAGAACTACTGCACGGATTTCGTTGCGGTTTTCACCCAAAGACAGCGAATTTAACCCCGAAGCTACTCACCTAACTGGGCGACTCATGCAGCCGGTGGTACCCGGGTGGGACCGCAGCGGATGCGGGGCGCGCGCGCTCGCCTCTAGCGAGCTTATTGAGCCATCTCTAACTCGAGAACCACTTCACGGATTTGAACGCGGTTCGCACCTAAAGACAGCGAATTTAACCCCGAAACTGCTCACCTCACTGGGGGACTCGTGCAGCCGATGGTACCCGGGTGGGACCGCGGCGGCGGCGGGGCGCGCGCGCTCGCCGCTGGCCAGCTTACCGAGCCACGCGCTACCATCTATCTTTCTCCATCTCTAATTCGAAAACTACTGCACGGATTTCAACGCGGTTTTCACCCAAAGACAGCGAATTTGACCCCGAAAAGCACTTACCTTGCTGGGCGACTCGCGCAGCCGGTGGTACCCGGCGGCGGAGGCGGGGCGTGCGCGCTCGCCGTTACTGAGCTGCGCACAACTTTCTATCTCTGTCCATCTCTAACTCGAGAACTACTGCACGGATTTCGTTGCGGTTTTCACCCAAAGACAGCGAATTTAACCCCGAAGCTACTCACCTAACTGGGCGACTCATGCAGCCGGTGGTACCCGGGTGGGACCGCAGCGGATGCGGGGCGCGCGCGCTCGCCTCTAGCGAGCTTATTGAGCCATCTCTAACTCGAGAACCACTTCACGGATTTGAACGCGGTTCGCACCTAAAGACAGCGAATTTAACCCCGAAGCTACTCACCTCACTGGGGGACTCATGCAGCCGGTGGTACCCGGGTGGGACCGCAGCGGATGCGGGGCGCGCGCGCTCGCCTCTAGCGAGCTTATTGAGCCATCTCTAACTCGAGAACCACTTCACGGATTTGAACGCGGTTCGCACCTAAAGACAGCGAATTTAACCCCGAAGCTACTCACCTCACTGGGGGACTCATGCAGCCGGTGGTACCCGGGTGGGACCGCCGCTGCGGCGGGGCGCGCGCGCTCGCCGCTGGCCAGTTTAAGCGGCAGCTGTTGGCGCACGAGCGGCGCCCGGCTCTCGTTCTGAGCCGAAAGCAGCTGAACGGGCGGCGGCCGGCCCGGGCCCGCGCCGCCCTCACTGCCGCTCGAAAGTCGGCTGGCTGAGAGCGCGATGAAAACACAGACATTTTATTTTGTAAGGAAAACTAAAAGTCACCTCTCTCTCACACATATAGGAGGCATATCACTATCAGGCATATCGGAACTCTCGCTCGCACTTTTATGACTCGGTCCGCACGTTTGTAATGGCTCAAGTGTAGTGATAAGCTGTAAAGGTCATAGCCCACTTACACGACTCTGCTGCCACCCGGCAAAGATAATATCATTCAAATATGGGCTTCAAATATTGCTGTTTAGATATATTTTACATTGGCATCACAAATTAGGTAACAGCTGACAGCGAGACGTCTGCGTGACAGAAGGTTACTCAAGTATTTACTTAGTGAAAATTCTCAATTCAGAAACCGGCCCATAGAAGTCTAAATGGCCCGAGGTCATAAGCTAAGAGGTTCTATTGCGTTATGACCTTTAATGAAATAATGGGAAACCATTATTACGGGGGTACCGATAGAATGCAACAGATGAATAAAATTGATATTAAACGGAATAACTTACTCCGCCACTTGGGTTCTTTCCGCCGCGTGGTGTCGCTGACGCTCGAGTCCGGTGATAGCGTCCCCATGCTCGCCAACTCTTCCTGCGAGCCACCTGCCCAAAAGAGTAGGTTCAGTTCAGTGATGAGTATCAAAAGACTTGGGTAATCCGGAAGCGGAATTAAGAACACCTATGAAATCTCTCCTCTATCTCTATCTCTCCTGTACCCACCGGCTCCTGTACCCACCGGATCCCGTTCCCCAGCGGATCCTGTACCCACCGGATCCTGTACCCACCGGCTCCTGTACCCAATTGCTCCCGTACTCACCGGCTACTGTATCCACCGGCTCCTGAACTCACGGGTTCCTGTACTCACCGGCTCCAGTACTCACCGGCTCCTGTAGGTACTCACCGGCTCCTGTACCCACCGGCCCCTGAACTCACGGGCTCTTCTACTCACCGGCTCTTGTACTCACCGGCTCCTGTACCCACCGGCTCCTCTCTTCTACTCACCGGCTCTTGTACTCACCGGATCCTGTACCCACCGGCTCCTGTACCCACCGGATCCTGTACTCACCGGCTCCAGTACTCACCGGCTACTGTATCCACCGGCTCCTGTACTCACCTGCCCTATATTCACCGGCTTCTGTACTCACCGGCTCCCGTACTCACCGTGGTGCTGCAATCTCTCCAGCCGACGGTACAGACTTTCCCGCTGCTGCTCCACGTCTTTTTGCAGCTCCACCAGCTCTTGTCTGGCCTGGGCCAACTGCCGCCGCTCTGTGGAGAAGATAAGAGAAGGTAAAGATAAAAAAGTATTTGTTCTAGTAACCACATAAAGAAAAAGGATTTTTCCAAATGACCACAAGTTGTATCGCGCACATGTGAAAGTAATAGTACGAAAGAAAATATTGTAGGTTATAAGATATAGAGAACACTAAGTGTTCTTAATAAAATTGTTAGGCTGATTTCAAGTTAGCTTGTAAAAACCGCTTTCTAATTCGATATTTGACGCTATCAACAATAAATTATTTGAGATGCTCTATTAAAAAAAAAATTACAAAATGATTCGCAAAAGGTATTTCGTTTAATAATTTTCTAGTTATTACAAATTTTAAACAGATGAAACATAAAAAGAGTGCTCTGAAATGTGACGTCACAAGCAAGTATTTTCGTCAAAATTGACATCCTGTCAAATACCCAATTGTTATTTTCAACGCCTCAAGCTAACGTGTAAGAGAGAAGATTTTTTTCACAAGGTTGCATAATATGACCGCGCAGTATGAGGTAAGCTCGTCTGTGTGTCTTGCAGATCCCTCAGCTGTGTGTTGTGACAAAACTGCCTCCACCTGTTTACTTCTTTCGACACCGCCTATAATACAATTAATTACTTGGGACGAAGAGAGTTTTTGTTGAGTGAAGTTACCTTGTACCATACGCGTATTCAGGCTTATTTCGCTTGTCTGCGACTAGCGAAAGTTGAAATTATTGACTGATTATTGAGTTGTCGCTAACTTCTCAACAATCAGTCAATAATTTCGCCTGCACCTTTATTAGCTGCTCCAGTTGTGGTGGCCAACCCTGTTTACTTCTTCAAGGGTACAGTCTCCCTTGGGTCTGTCTCCCAGGCAACTCTCTCGACAGTGAGTCTCGCCTGCGCGTCCCTCAGCTCCTCAAGCCTCATACTGACAGATCCTTACAGACGGATCTAGAGAATACCTTACACAGGGATGTAGATATGTTACCTTGTGTCACAGCATCGACGTCGGCCTGCCTCTACGCCTCCCAAGCGACTCTCTCAGCAGTAAACCTCGCCTTAAACCTCCCTAAGCTCTTCCAACTGCGTGTCGTGGCAGCGGGAGTTTCTGCCTCCACCTATTTACTTCCTTAGTGACCCAGATGATCATAGAGTGCTACAAACAATACCTGTCACTGGGATGAAGATCGGCCACAGCATCGGCGTCGGCTTGTCTCTGCGCCTCCCAAGCAACTCTCTCAGCCGTGAGCTTCGCCTGCGCGTCCCGTAGCCCATCCAACTATCTAATTCCTTAGTGACACAAATACTTACAGAGGGATATAGAGACTACGTGACGGTGCGATACAAACAATAGCTACCATACTGCAGAACTAATGTGGGAGTAAATGCGCCAATAAATAGGATGCTCAAAACTTACAACGACTGTTGGAACGTTTATGGTTTAGATATATTCTGCGATCGACTGGGGTATTTTAAATCCAAAATCAATCTCAAGTAGCTCTTAAATATCCTTACAAATGTTGGTGAGCCAAATGGTACTAGTATATAAGTTTAATTGTTAGAATTAGTCCACAGTGTTAATTTGTGAGTGCTGTTGTTAATTTAAGATCTAACTTGTAATGTGTTTGTGCTGTTGGTGTGCCTTAATAAATAAAATAAAAAAATTAAAAAAATATATCTGACACAGGGATGTAGATATGTTACCTTGTGTCACAGCATCGGCGTCGGCCTGCCTCTGCGCCTCCCAAGCGACTCTCTCAGCAGTAAACCTCGCCTTAAACCTCCCTAAGCTCTTCCAACTGCGTGTCGTGGCAGCGGGAGTTTCTGCCTCCACCTATTTACAAGGTGGGTTGGAGATATGTTACCTTGTGTCACAGCATCGGCGTCGGCCTGCCTCTACGCCTCCCAAGCGACTCTCTCGGCAGTGAGCCTCGCCTGAGCGTCCCTAAGCTCTTCCAACTGCGTGTCGTGGCAGCGGGAGTTTCTGCCTCCACCTATTTACAAGATGGGTTGGAGATATGTTACCTTGTGTCACAGCATCGGCGTCGGCCTGTCTCTGCGCCTCCCAGGCGACTCTCTCAGCAGTGAGCCTGGCCTGAGCGTCCCTAAGCTCTTCCAACTGCGTGTCGTGGCAGCGGGAGTTTCTGCCTCCACCTATTTACAAGATGGGTTGGAGATATGTTACCTTGTGTCACAGCATCGGCGTCGGCCTGCCTCTACGCCTCCCAAGCGACTCTCTCAGCAGTGAGCCTGGCCTGAGCGTCCCTAAGCTCTTCCAACTGCGTGTCGTGGCAGCGGGAGTTTCTGCCTCCACCTATTTACAAGATGGGTTGGAGATATGTTACCTTGTGTCACAGCATCGGCGTCGGCCTGCCTCTACGCCTCCCAAGCGACTCTCTCGGCAGTGAGCCTCGCCTGAGCGTCCCTAAGCTCTTCCAACTGCGTGTCGTGGCAGCGGGAGTTTCTGCCTCCACCTATTTACAAGGTGGGTTGGAGATATGTTACCTTGTGTCACAGCATCGGCGTCGGCCTGCCTCTGCGCCTCCCAAGCGACTCTCTCGGCAGTGAGCCTCGCCTGAGCGTCCCTAAGCTCTTCCAACTGCGTGTCGTGGCAGCGGGAGTTTCTGCCTCCACCTATTTACAAGATGGGTTGGAGATATGTTACCTTGTGTCACAGCATCGGCGTCGGCCTGTCTCTGCGCCTCCCAGGCGACTCTCTCAGCAGTGAGCCTGGCCTGAGCGTCCCTAAGCTCTTCCAACTGCGTGTCGTGGCAGCGGGAGTTTCTGCCTCCACCTATTTACAAGATGGGTTGGAGATATGTTACCTTGTGTCACAGCATCGGCGTCGGCCTGCCTCTACGCCTCCCAAGCGACTCTCTCAGCAGTGAGCCTGGCCTGAGCGTCCCTAAGCTCTTCCAACTGCGTGTCGTGGCAGCGGGAGTTTCTGCCTCCACCTATTTACAAGATGGGTTGGAGATATGTTACCTTGTGTCACAGCATCGGCGTCGGCCTGCCTCTACGCCTCCCAAGCGACTCTCTCGGCAGTGAGCCTCGCCTGAGCGTCCCTAAGCTCTTCCAACTGCGTGTCGTGGCAGCGGGAGTTTCTGCCTCCACCTATTTACAAGATGGGTTGGAGATATGTTACCTTGTGTCACAGCATCGGCGTCGGCCTGTCTCTGCGCCTCCCAAGCGACTCTCTCAGCAGTGAGCCTGGCCTGAGCGTCCCTAAGCTCTTCCAACTGCGTGTCGTGGCAGCGGGAGTTTCTGCCTCCACCTATTTACAAGATGGGTTGGAGATATGTTACCTTGTGTCACAGCATCGGCGTCGGCCTGTCTCTGCGCCTCCCAAGCGACTCTCTCAGCAGTGAGCCTGGCCTGAGCGTCCCTAAGCTCTTCCAACTGCGTGTCGTGGCAGCGAGCCCCACTGCCGCCGCCACACGACCGCCAAGCGCAAAGCTGGGCTTCCAAGCTACGGAGGACAGTAGAAAAACTCACTATTGCATATGAGGGGAATAAAAGCAAACTCAACTCTGTCCACTTTTTGAATATTTTAACCTGTGAATGTAGTTTAGGTTGTACCTGCGTATATTCAAATGTTATAAGCATTTTAAATCAACTTTTGAATATCTTAGACTTTATTTTAATTCCTTAAATAAACAAACTTTTTCTATGACCGCTGTTGACTAAAAAAACCGAATTTCGCTTATTTATAACTCAGTTTCACTTCATGGACAGAGTCGGCTTTGCTTTTACACCCCTCATATACACGTTAATACATAACGTTAATACTAGGAATAAACATAAATTGTCATTTCCACGATTTAGAATTGCAAAAGTTAATACTTCCTTTATGGGGCACTGATATTAGAGTTACCTCCAACGCGATTTAAGAGTTGTGTTAAGCACACTCTTTGCAAAAAAGCTTATTATAAAATCAACGATTATTTAGAAGACAAGGACGTATGGCTTTAAATAGTAGTTTAATATTAAATTTAATCAGAGGATAAATGTGTCTAGTGTTCAACACATCCAAGATATTGTTTTGTAAGTTTTAAGTTGATTTGAGAAAAGATGGTCAGAGTGGAGTTTTTTTTTTCGCTGCCTTTTTCTCCACTACAGACGGCCCCAAGGCAGCGGCTAACATTATACATAACTGTATGTACATTGACATTCAACAAGCAGAATGTAAATTCTTTACGTTGAAATAAATTTCTGATTCTGATTCTGATTCACCATGTTTTGTTTATAAGTGTTATATAACGTAACATAAACATAACATAAAAATATCTTTATTACTTTAAAAACTTAGCAACTAGTGGTTTGTTTACATTTTTAAAAGGTACCTAATACGTTCTGTTCAAGGCAAAGCTGCATAATAATATAAACAATTCTCTTCTGTGCCTGAACTAGGTTCTAGACCTGTATCTCAGGCAACAGTGCTCTTCATAGTTCAATACCGTGTTTATGTAGCTTGGACATGTGTAAGTTTAAATATGTTGTACTATACCTAATCGGATATCATAGATAATTAATCGGACATTACTGAATTTTAAGATATTCTATAACAAAAATTAAGGTAGGTAGTTGCAGTTTTTAGTTGGTGTATATGAACCTCTCTGTGTGTTTTGTGAATATGCTTGAGTGTGTGTGAGAGGGTGTAAGTAAGTATAGAAGGACCAACTCAATGTACTAGGTTAAATCAAGTTTAACTATAGGATTCCGCAAGCCTTGTTATGTTTTACTCAGTGAGAACGGGGATGGGCTGAAAATCAGCGCTGTGAAGATGCATGGACTCACAGCACTAAGCTGAGCCCTATCCTTTTTATCACATATTTATGTTATCTGTCTCTATTTTTCTTAAATTACGTACATATTCTGGTGTGATAAATAAACATTTTTCAATTTCAATTTCAATTTCTTGGTAACGGGAACACGAGGATATCGGCACATATAAACAGGAACATACACTGCTTCTGGTCCCACACTAGGATACCCTGTGTCGTGGGAACGAGAAACAGCGCTATCACAAATATGTAAGCATTGAAGACCTGGCGGGTTTTCTTTTTTTTTCCCAGCCGGAATGTTATTATTTACTAGCTTTCGCCCGCGACTCCGTCCCCGTTCACTCCCTTAAGGGTTAAATTTAGAAAAAACGGCGAATCACGCGTTCAATCAATTGTGTTGAACACTACTTATTTCAAGTTTCAAGAAAATTGGACAACATTCTTTATACCTAACATACAAATTTTGACGACCCTTTTCGTCCCCCTAGGGGTTGAATTTAAAAAAATCCGGTCTCATTCCTTGCCTACATTATACATATATAGACCCTCTGTGCAAAATTTCAACTTCCCAGGTCCAACGGCTTGGACTGGGCGTCGATGAGTGAGTCAGTCAGGGCTTCGAATTTTATTTATATAGATTCAATTTATTATATAAAAATAAATAAATAAACTCACGCCGGTTATCCCCGAAGGGGTAGGCAGAGGCACCAGTCTCTAGAGCTGGACCCACGTTTTGCCGAGTTTATTAGGTCCCAAACGTGACAAGTGGCAAGCCTGTCGCCGTTATCCGGGCACAATTTATCAGCGAATGGTGTTGCTGTACAAACAAATGTACGTAACTAAAAGTCATTGGTACATGCGTGGTTCGAACCCAGACCCTCATGATCGAGAAGCAAGGGTCAACCGCTTCTATTTATTGTGTGGGAATTTCAGTCCTAAGCAGTGAGTCTCCAAGCCTTACCTGTGTATAGTAGTGAGCTGTTGCCAGACGACGCAAGTCAGCGTATAGACAGCAGTCTGCAGTTTGAGGGCCGCGTCGGGACCCTGCTGCTGCAGCAACGGGGCCCCCTCGGCAGCGAGGGGCGCTGATGATGATGATGATGATGGCTGCTCCGTCTCCGCTGACTCTTGAGGAGTCTCCGACGGCGTCCGCAGCGGTAGGCCTGGGGGCACGGGCAGGGAGGCTGATGATAAACCTTGCAAGAATAATACCGAAGTATCCTACGCAATATGTGATAAGAACATTCAAGAATCAAGAAGAATCAGGAATCAAGAATTTATTTCAACGTAAAGAATTTACGCCTGCCTGCTTGCTGCCTTGGGGCCGTCTGTAGTGGAGAAAAAGGCAGCGAAAAAAAAACTCCACTCTGACCATCTTTTCTCAAATCACCTTAAAGGTAATACAAATAAAACATACAAAATAATATCTTGGATGTGTTGAACACTAGACACATTTATCCTCTGATTAAATTTAATATTAAACTACTATTTAATGCCATACGTCCTTGTCTTCTAAATAATCGTTGAGTTTATAATAAGCTTTTTTGCAAAGAGTGTGCTTAACACAATTCTTAAATCGCGTTGGGGGTAACTCTAATATATCTTGGGGTATCTCGTTGTAGAACCTTATACAGTGCCCCATAAAGGAAGTATTAACTTTTGCAAGTCTAAAACGTGGAAATGACAATTTATGTTTATTCCTAGTATTAACGTTATGATGGCTACCAAGAGTTTCGAAGTCCTTAATATTTTTCCGAACGTACATAATATTTTCATAAATTATTGCAACTGTTAAGTTAATTCATAATATTGGCTTGCAACTGTTAAGATTTTAGTTTCTTTGAAAAAATCTCTTAGCGAGTCCCTACTACCTAGCTTGTAAATAAATCGGATCGCTCTCTTCTGCAAGATGAAGATACTTACTTATTGATTCGTTACTTATTATGTACCTAAGAGGGAACAAATTGAAGAAACTTTAAAAACAGCGGCTAAATTGTGCTAGTAGTTTTATTGTAAAGGGGTTGTTGTAACTATAAAATATATACATATAGTTTTTAAATGTGCACCAGAGCATATCATTGTTGTAAATTGTCGGCACTATGGGTCTATTTATCTCTGTTATAATAATTGTTATTTAAGTTTCCCTATAATGACTATTTATTGCCAAAATAAAATAAAATAAAAAATAATGCGGACTTCTATTGTATTTGGTTTCATATTAGGTATTTTTAAATGCATGTCAGTTACCACTCACTGAAAATGAGCGTTGAGGGTTCATACCCTTAGCACGACGCTATGGTTGTGTTGTATTTTTTTTAAAATAAAAAATCAATTATTTTATTCATAGTACAAACAAAATGTTTACTTTATAAAAAACAAAGTTATTGTCTGTTATGTTACGTTACTACGTGTATGTGTATTATGTTACTTGTCGGTTTACATATTTGTTTCTGTAATTTGTCTTGCACACTGCTTCTTTTATTTTATTATGTCGACAAAGAAGTGGGCTACGCCAGCCAGTATTTTGTTTTTCTTTACCCAAATAGTAGTCCTAGGTTACTGGCTTTAGGTTCACGGCCATGGGTCCTGGTCGACCAAAAACATAACATAACACCGTTTGTGTATACTGTGATAAAAGCATCTTAATTTTTTAACTGAAACTCTCGTAAGCACTACGCATTTTTAAATAACATAACATTTACATACAGGCACATACATTCCTTCTGGCCCCACACTAGGATACTCTGTGTCGCGGGGACCAGAAACAGCGACGTCACAAACATGTAAACAGGATTTCTTTTTTTTCTGTCCCCAGCCGGGATTCGAACCCGGGACCTCTCGCATGGTAGGCAGATGCACTAACTGCTGCGCCAACGAGGTCGTCTGAAATGGAATAAGTGATGCGCTTGTGTGCAGCTTTTGTGGTAATGTTAATAAATACTTAATAATAAATAGGTGACTTCTGTGGCGGAGTGGTTAGCGCATCTGCCTACCATGCGAGAGATCCCGGGTTCGAATCCCGGCTGGGGACAAAAGTAAAGAAACCCGGGTCTTGGATGTTTACATGTTTGTGACGTCGCCGTTTCTGGTTCCCACGACACAGGGTATCCTAGTGTGGGGCCAGAAGCAATGTATGTGTCTGTATGTAAATGTTTACGTTTACAAATAATAAAATAAAGAAACATTTTTATTTCGGTTCCAAAATTATTCATTACACATTGTGGTGGGGACTTCCTATTAAGTGTGTAAACACTTGTGCCAGGAAACCCCGCTCTTCACTTAATACATCGGCATTAACTTAAGTATAATTGTTTAGTTATAGTTATGGTAAGGTACATGCGTAATGTGAATAATACATATTTTAATATTGATTACAATTTAAAAATATCTACTTAACAAAATTTTCAAATATTTAATTTATGTAAGTATAAAATGATGTCATGTATCAATTCGCAAGAGATTTCCAAGTTTTCCGCAGAGTTTACTTTCTTTCTCTTTCTTACTGTGTCTCTCTCTCTCTCTCTCTATATCAAGAATCAAGAATCAAGAATTTATTTCAACGTAAAGAATTTACATTCTGCTTGTTGAATGTCCATGTACATACAGTTATGTATAACGTTAGCCGCTGCCTTGGGGCCGTCTGTAGTGGAGAAAAAGGCAGCGAAAAAAAAACTCCACTCTGACCATCTTTTCTCAATCTCTCTCTCTCTCTCTCTCTCTCTCTCCACCCAGCCAGCGCACCGAACGTACCGCGCGGGCGCTGGTCGAACCCGGCGAAGGTGTCCGCCCGGCGTGGGAGCGCGGGCGACTCGTACGCCACGGAATGCCGCTCGCCCGCCGAGCTGGTGCTTCGCCCCAGCCCGCCGCCGGAGCCCCACGACGCGCTCGACCACTCGAGGGACTCCTGCGGGAGACAGAACGGTTACAGTGCCACCATCTTATCTGGGCCCTTAGTGCGAGTTTTTTCATTCACTTTCGATAGCGAGAGCGTTTGCAATTTGTATAGGAGTGACAGAGAGACAACTAGGTGGCGCGCTTTGTCACTCCTATAGAATATGAGTTTACGTTAACGCGATCGAGTAGTTAAAAAAACTCGCACTCAGCCCACTGTTCAGTTGACAGCGGCGCTAGTGAACAATTTAGTAGTTTAAGCATTTAAGTTTACCTAGAAAAATGAGAGTATAGGCTATTTGACCGATTTCTGAAAGCCATCTTATGTTGTATGTTGGTGTTCATGGAGTCCTCAGAAAGTGGTAATTTTTAATACTTTTGTGTATTTCTTCTAAAAGATGCAAACGAAAATTTACTTTCTAAATAAGCCGCCAAAACGCTATCTTGGGCAATATGGCGTCGCACTGGTATTATGACGTCGCTTCCCAATAAACCAACCAATGAACGTTAGGAAGAATGAATGACCGACGCAATTTTTATTGAATTGTGACGTCATCATAGAATCGGCCAATCCAGGCCGTTTTCGATACAATGGCGGCAGATACAAATTATCAAATTTTACCTTGTGTTTTTTACAAATCATAATTGTTTTTTTTAGTTAAAATGCCTTAAAGCGGTTCTTAGACACATCATTTATACGAATACGCATAAATAATACTGTTTTTTTTCACACTGTCAAATAGCCTATTTTAACCCGTCTTTCAATTTTAATGAAAATATATCAATAAATCTTAATAAGTGAGTAAATAAAACAAAAAATGGGGAACGGGATTTACAATTCGCTCGTAGCCTGGGCTGCCTGAGTGATCTTAAAAACGATCACTAAGGTTAAGCAACATACGGCGCGTTCAGTCCATGGATGGGTCACCGCCTATGACTAACGCTAGTGGCATTTTTCCGAGCGGTTCCGTGCTTCGCAGGGCACGTTAAGCAGTTGGTGCCGGCTGCCGTCGATAGATGGCAGTCGTTAAGCCAAGTCAGAGGCCTTAGGGCGGCTCAAAAACTTCTGACAGTAAGACCAGCCACTAGTCTTAGAAGCCTCCACCAATCCGGACTTGGCCCCCGTGGTGGAGTTTGGCCTATACCTTCCTCAGGGAAGAGACCCGTGCCCCTTGGTGGGGACATAATGGGTTGATGATGATGATTTACAATTAATTAGTTAGTTACAATTTTGACCACCTGAACAGATACCTTGGTGGCGCTGTACCCTGTACAATATTTAGCTATGTCCACACTATGCCTTTTTTCGTTCAACAAGGGCATGCGTCGTAGCGCAGTCAACAGCGCACGTGAGGCATGCCCTTGACGCATGCCTTAAATGATTTGAAAGCATAGCGCGCGCTGTGATGCACGCGTTCCCGCGGTCCGTGGATTTCTGTGCGACATAGCGTTCAACATCAAGATGGAAATTGGTTGACTGCTTTGCAATTCTTGGTTCAACCAATTTCAAAAGTCGATCGAAGTTGTTTTCGGACATGCGTGTAAAGTTTTTAAAAATAATATCTTTATCTTCTCGCAGTTCACGCATAATTACATTAGTTCGATCCATAAAATATTCTCGAGGCCACTTGCGCTTGGTTCTCTTTTATTTTCAAGATTTTCTTATCACCAAGTAAGCCGCACATAGTAGAATCATCTCGTCGCACATGTTGTTATACTGAACGATAATTAACGACGCCGGTCGGATGACGCACGGACATGATGCATTCAACAGTTGCTTGCCCTAGGGGAAAGTTGAATAGAATGATGAAGGGAAAGTTGAAGATGAAAAGGGTACAGTGTGGACATAACTTTAGGTGAGCCGACCGGCCGATGATGGTTTTTTCACTCCATCTGCTCGAAATGATGCATTTTGATGCCCAAATTTAGGACCCAAAATACGCTATTACGGTGTATGGGGTCATACTCCACCTTTTATCTCGTTTATCTCGGGGACGAGTTGAGGTATGAGAGCTTTTGCCAAAGCTTGAAGATTAAACTAATGTCTACACTTTGCCTTCGCTATTTTTATCTTTCTCCCCGCTTACTACTATAGTCCAGTCGCGTTAAGAAAATAGGGACTCATCGTTGTTCGTAGGCTTAGCCACGCCCCTCGGCCAATCAGAATGCTAGAAATGGTAAGCCGAGTTCACAGAAGAAAATACCATGTGGAATTTGGATGACGTCAAGGAAATCGCAGAACATTATTATTTTATAAATTAATGGGAGAATCTAGGGATACTGATTAATCGTTTAAGTAATTTTAAAACATTTTTGTTAGTTCTTATTTTACTATTAATAGAACAAAATAACACTTACTAATAGAGCATTTAAGTTTACATTGTTACAAACACAGACTAACATGAATTGGATAATCTTTAATGTCTAAATGGGTGACATTTTATTTTTCTTTATGTTATTTACTTTATTCCATTAAACTTCATTTAATTTTGAATAAATATGTTTTAATTGTTAGTCCTCTGTGAATACACCCTTACCCTGTACTTGCACCGATGAGTTACTACTTTCTTAACGCGAATGGACTATAGCTACATATCCGTGTTCCTTTCCCATCATCTGTGTCATGCCTTTTAATTGATTTTAATGTAAAAAATTATAAATGTATAGTGAATTTCATAAATAGGTACAAACAGTGTTAAAATTTAATATTTCTATTTATTTATTCGCGCAAGATATTATTTCCATCTTTGTAAATAAGTTTTAAAGCATGTACCTATTTAGTTATTATTATTATTATTATTATTATAAACTCACGCCCGTTATCCCCGAAGGGGTAGGCAGAGGCACCAGTCTCTAGAACTGGACCCACGTTTTGCCGAGTTTATTAGGTCCCAAACGTGACAAGTGGCAAGCCTGTCGCCGTTATCCGGGCACAATTTATCAGCGAATGGTGTTGCTGTGCAAACAAATGTACGTAACTAAAAGTCATTGGTACACGCGTGAATTAAATTAAAATTAAATTCTCGAACCGATTTTAATTCCCTTCGAAATGTCGCGCAAACAATTTCCTGTAAATATTGAATAGTTTCCCTACCTTAACCGACACTGGCAAAAGCACAAACCGTACAGTGCCACAGATATTTAAAAAAAATACTAGCTGTGCCCCGCGGTGTTACCCGCGGTTCAACGATTTTCCCGTAGGAATAAGATATTTCCCCGCGGTAAAACGTAGCCTATGTTTTAATCCAGGGTATCGGCTAACTCCATACCAAATTTTATTAAAATCCGTCCAGCCGTTTCAGCGCTGAAGACTGACAAACATATAAACACACACACAAACTTTCACGTTTATAATATTATTGTGATGTGATAAAAAAATAGCCACATACCTTGACGAGCTTGCAGAGCTCGTGCCAGAGAGCGTGCGTGTCGTGCGCGGGCGCAGCGTGTCGCACGTAGTCGGGGAACACCAGCCCGCCCGGGAACGCGCTGCCCGACGCTGCAACGTCACGCCTCCAATTGGGTATTTGACACCATCAACAATAAATTATTTGAGATGGTCGATTAAAACAATTATTTTACTGTATGTATTTATACTACACCTGCTTGGAAAGTACCTTGATGCTTTATCAAATTTACGGTAGAAAGTACGTCATTGCATATCGAACAAATATGCGGGGAGAAAACGCATCTGAGCGGGAGAGAAAAGTGTATGAAAATCCATTTCTTACGTGGTTTTTCTTTTTTAATTTTGGGTAAGACTATGCGCCGGTTACCTAAATATCAAAAGGCAAAAAGTTTTTACAGTGAGTTTTTATCTCCAAGTTCGCAAAATGACACTGCCCACTAGCAACAATTTCAATATAAATTTCAATTAGTAAAGATTTCGTTTTTTATTTTCCTTGTAGGTGTAGTATAAAGCACTATGTATCACTCGAGAGAAACTGCGATTCCCGATCTCAGGTGTTTTAAAGCCCTCGCCTACGGCTCGGGCTTCAAACGACACCCTCGACGGTAATCGGTCACTTTCTCCTCTCGGTGAACAATGTACTATTTTTAAATCATTTAATAATTCGTACCATTTTTAAATTGATGAAGCATAAAAAGAGTGTTCTGAACTGTGACGTCACAAGCAAGTATTTTCATACAAAATTCCGTTTTAAAAGTAACTCATTTGACATCCTGTCAAATACCCAATTAAGTACGAGTTTCCATACGGCATGACATGTCACAGCTCCTAACTCATATTTGAGACGGAATAACATAAACTAAAAGGCATGAAGGATGAACGATGTCTTGAAACTGCAATATCACAGCTCCAATTACAGTCTGTTAGCTTTTAGAATATACCTCGGGCTCTGGAGTAGGCTTCGGTTTTCGCCGAAAGCACACGAGTGTAATACTACTTCCTGTTCTGCATTAGTTTATTTCCGTCATATTAGATTCGATTTCGAAATTAAGTGAGAAAATAAGATTCCGATAATTCTATTAGCATAACCCAATACACTCAAAGAATGAAAGATGAAGAATGTCATGGTTGAGCAACATCAAAGAGTGGACCGGTGTTAAAACCGCGGAGGAGCTATTCAGAATTGGCCATGCTACATTTTTGAACATGAACGGAAATCTCAAAATCATTTCGAGAATTATGCTTTCAGTACAGTCTGTTAGCTTTTGGAATATACCTCGGCTACTATCGGATAGAACCGATTATATTGCAATAAAGTAAGGTTTATTTTTTATTGTTATTTATAACTTTACATAGCTTTTCAAAATAGTTAAGAAAGTTAAGAAGAGTTTTATACAGAACAGGAAGTATTCGGCGAAGACCGAAGCGTACTCTAGGGCCCGAGGTATATTCTAAAAGCTGCACAATTTCTATTTTATCAGATTTCTAAGTCTATATTTCTTAAGATATTCAATAAAAAGTCTTTACCTTTATTTTTCTATGAAGTCAGCAAACACAGTAACAGTATGAATCGTTTGTCTTACCTATAAATGACTTTTTTTTATATAGGCAAAGACTATCTCTTCAATCATACTCTGTGACGTCATCTGAGCATGATTGAAGAGATTAGTTTACCAAGGTGCACCAATTACCTGATAGGATACGAAAATAAAGAAAACTAGCACAAATTTACGTTCCATGTTGCCAGTTTCACAGACACTAAGGAAATCAAATGAGGTATAGCGCTATGTTTTTCTTCATAGAAAATAAAGAAAAAAATCCTCCAGCACGCAGGGTAACTGCTGATTTCTGAATTTAGAATTTCACTCAAAAAGATTCAATATTGTTTGTTATATTTTGTTCTTATTAAACTTTACCTGTGTTGGGTATATCCAGAGCGCTGGCTGAGCCGGAATGCGCGACCATTTTCATGTGGAGGGCCATTTTTTCCTCGCACAGGGTCGCGTGTTCGCGGTCCTTCGCCCTCAGCGCTTCTGTTGGGGGGACGGACTGGTTAACAAGATAAGATAAGGCAAGATCACATAGGATAAGATAGATGGAATAACGTTATTGTAGGTATGTACACCACTAGGTAGGACGATGACGCGAGTCACGCGTTCTGTGGCGCTAAAACGTCATTTGACAGTTAATGTACTGGATAGTCGCGACTTTTGACGTTATGGCGCGCGACTCGCGTCGCCGATAACCTATACAGGAATCGCACATGAGACTTGATAATAATAAGATATGTGTAATTAAAAAAAAGTTTCTTAAATAAACTAAAAAACAACCTTTTTCTAGGTGAGACAATATTTTAAACGGGTCTAATCGAGATTATTTAAAGCTAGTTCAATTTTATCTAATAAATAATCGCGATTAGATATAACCAGTTATAATAATCGGGAGTCATTAAAAACACAACTTTTTTTCCTTAAAATATTAATATAACAGAAAAGTAATTACATACTATTTACAAAACTAAAACTAATAATAATATAAAAATAAATTACTTTTTTTTTTAATAACGTAGTTCAGTCTTTAGTTATTATTTATTCACTTACCTGGTCAGACTCTTCTGACAAAAGGAGATAGGTGAATCCAAAATTAAGTTAATAATGTGTAACCAGTGCTTACGAAAGCTCTAGTTTCGAATAGTTTTTTTTTATTACTAAAAATTACATTTTATAAACTATTTTGTGGGATGTGAGTACTAAATTGCAGTATAAAGAAATATATAATTTAAAAATCTGACACGGGCTGTCCGTGCTAACTAGCGCCACCAATAGGAAAATTCGTCTCTCGTTATTTTTGTGTTGAGTGATGTCACTGAACACAAAAATTTGTGGATATCCACAAATCCGGACTTGGCCCCCGTGGTGGAGTATGGCCTATACCTTCCTCAGGGAAGAGACCCGTGCCCCTCGGTGGGTACATAATGGGTTGTTGATTATGAAATCTTTTGCACGACGCATCGTCCGATTTCAAGAAGCATTTTTTTATAATGAAAATCCAACCCACAAAATGGTCATTTGTTTAATTTTTTTTTTAAATTATTTATTCAAGAAATTTCACCTAAATACATATTATATACAAAAAACCGTCACTCAAACGTGCGTAGGTTTATGTGTGAATTGATTACTATGCTCCACATTTCAAGAATCAAAGACTTGCATAGCGATCCGATGAGTATGTGCAAAGTTATGGCACATGGTAGTCCAACCCACATGTATGGAGAGCGTAAATCAGCTTAAACCTAAAAACTCAAATACCTCAAAACTCACTTTGTGTGGGTTCCACCTTTTTGCTAACTACGTCCAATTGTTATTTAATTTATCATGTATGCATATGGGGTGCCAAAAAACTGTCGTTTTCAACGCAAATTCTCCATGGTTCTGTTCTCGGTCACGCGTCCTCAAAACAACCTTTAACATTTTTATTACGGACGTATATTTTCAGAAAGACAATAATTGCAAAAATCTCTAAAAATGTAGTTTCCTTGGCGGCGCTAGTCAACCTTAAGGAGCACGTTACCCCTTTTCAGACTTGACCCTGAAAATAGCAATTGAAAACCATTGTTATTTTCAAGGTTAAAGCTTTATTTTACACTGAATAAGCAGCATATACTAGGAAAACACCAAAACAACCTTGTAATTTATAATGTGTAGTGCTTACGAAAGTTTCAGTTCAAAACAATGTTATTAAATAGTGAGACGGACCCGAAGAATATTTTCTTCATAATTTGAAAAAGTTAAAATTGGACGTAGTTTAGGAAAAAGGTTCCAACCCACAAAATGGTATTTCTTTAGTTAAATATACCAAAATGATCACTATGCTCTATACTTTAAGAATCAAAAACGTGCATAGCGATCCGATGAGTATGTGCAAAGTTATGGCACATGGTAGTCTACCCACACGTATGGAGAGCGTAAATCAGCACAAACCTAAAAACTCAAATATCTCAGAACTCACTTTGTGTGGGTTGGAAGCTTTTTGCTAAACTAGGTACGTCCAATTGACAATGGCATTAAGAGAGGTTAGTAACAAAATGACATGATTAAATAAGGGCACAGTTAGACACAAAAAGAAAAGACTTAAAATATTAGTAAAAAAGTGTCTTAAACTTAATAAAATAAGTTCCACACATCACAATCACTTGTCCTGGTACCAAACTAGTATCCTAGTGGATATCCAACGGTAACCAAGCAAGGACAACACAAACCTGGAAGTACATCCAGACTGAGGTCATTTGTAAAATGTACGACGGCTATCAGTGGACAACTCTGTCTGGTCAAAATGGGAATTTCACCACGTAAATACTTAGTCGGTTTTTTAATTCGATGCAAAAAAAATACGCAGTGTTACCGCTATCAAATATGTAGGTTTACTTGGTAGATTTATTTTAACGCGAATTGAAGACTCATGTGACCAAAATCCTTATCACATCAGACATTAAAATTTAATTATTCATAACAGCAAAGTCTAAAAAATACACCTTATAAAATAAAATATAAAATACACACAATATTCATACGAAAGTAAAATGGGGTTATTTGGTTTTTACGTACTAGCAACACTAAGACATTGACAACCTTTGGATTGTTCAGAGATGTCAACGTGAGAGTTTTATTTTTTTGCATTGAATTAAAAAACAGACAGTTTAAGTAACATTCTGTTACGCTCTTTTACGAGAAATTTAACGAGACAGCACTACAGTTAAGTAGTTATTTAGCGAAATCCTCAATTCGGAAACTGGTTCATAATGTTTCAAATATTCTCACTTCATCAAAGCGACCCAAGGATTAGTTTCCCAAACATGGCGAAAAACACATTTACAAAGTTAAAAAAACGTAAACATTTATATAAATCTTACTTGACGACACTTAGCAACTGTTGGGACAGAGAAGATAATAAAAACTAAAGATTTATTCATTCTTTTTCTATAAATAGGAAGGTAAAAGGCTGATTTTGACGTGGCCAAAAACTAAGTACAGGGTGTCCCAAAACTACACATAAAGTGACAACTTCAAAATAGAAATATAAAAAAACGAAACAAACTTTCACAAGCTTTTACCATGAGAAAAACTTCGAAATCATGAAACAAATTATTTGCCGTCCCATACAATTTAATATGGCATGGATAGAAAAAGTGGTATTTTTTGTCGGGATTTTGAAATTTGTAAAACACATTTTGAAAAACCTATAATGTAGTTTCGTTTTATGGACCTCTGGACATTGCCTCAGACAGTTAAGGTATTTAAATTAGGGTTTTAGACAAGGTTATGGCTACTGCAAAATCAGCCTTAATTTCTATGCAGGAAAGACTTTGATATAACATCCAGTCATGCTTAATCATGCCATTGAATTGTAATGTCACCTTCTATATGCCACCAGGGTGTATCGTCTGTTGATCATACAATGGAATTTAAATCACTTTGAAATAAAGACTTCCAAGAATAAATTACGATTTTTAAAATAGATTATTTGCTATATTATTTACCACTGACTACAACCAAGTGGTCATCACAAAATTCATAAGAAAAACGGATCCTTGTAAACACTTTTAAAGATAATTTAAATAATGTTTGATTACGTTTTTTCCTCTATCACAGACAATTTATACTGTCTCTGAGGAGTGTTTCAAGGAATCCTGTTTTTTTTTTTTTTTTCAATAAGACCGTAACATTCCTGCACCATCTGTGGTTGACTGGAAAGCGTAGCGTTAAATCCACCACATTGATAGTTCTTATATTTATTTTTTAATACATTTTATGTGCTTATTGCATATATTACATAAAAAAAACGTATTAAGGCCAGTTTTGCCAGGATTATCTCCGATTAATTATTTACTGATGTTTCGCTTGCGATTATTCGCTACTCTCATCTTGCCTAAAAAATAAGACTAACTCGATACACATTAAGGTCACAAGTAACTGATCACCAGTGGTCGGATAATCGGATGCATATTTACCTAAAGTTGAGATGTTGGCAGTTATGGAGTGCACTTTTGTATCTGAAAAATCCTGGGATTCCGGAATCGACAAAATTTTATTTTTTCTATTCTATTGTATGCTTGTGTACAATAAAGTTTTACTGTATTGTATTATTTGTTTTTTTCTTAATAATACCTGCACGAATAATTATGTAATCCCGGAGTCTCGTGTTTTTTAAAATGAAAACCACATACAAAAAAAGTCATTTACATACCATGTTACCGATCAGTTTTGCATTCTTGCATATTTTAAAAAGTACGTTTTAAGAAGCCGCTTCCATAATTTCCTAGCCAAAAATTAACTTTAGGTAAATATACATCCGATTATCCGACCACTGCTGATCACACAATACGGTCGCACAGCGAAAATAGCCCCTGCTCCCCAGACAATAAGGCCCCACTCACCGGTGATGAGCCGAATGTTCTCGTGCCGCGCTTCGAGCTGGCGTTGCCGCTCCTCGGCCGAGGTGGCTAGGGCTCCGCCCTCTGCTTCTTCGATCTCTTCGGGGCAGTGTTGCACCGCCAGCCTGGGGGTTCACGACCAGTAAGTAAGTTATTTATTTATTTCCTTCTCACAGAGGTATCATATAATAAAAATAAATAATAAACTCACGCCCGTTATCCCCGAAGGGGTAGGCAGAGGCACCAGTCTCTAGAACTGGACCCACGTTTTGCCGAGTTTATTAGGTCCCAAACGTGACAAGTGGCAAGCCTGTCGCCGTTATCCGGGCACAATTTATCAGCGAATGGTGTTGCTGTGCAAACAAATGTACGTAACTAAAAGTCATTGGTACATGCGTGGTTCGAACCCAGACCCTCATGATCGAGAAGCAAAGGTCAACCCCGCTACGCCACCACCGCATTCACAGGTATCAAAATTTGATATCGCACAGAGGTATCAAAACACTATAAATATGAACAATTGGAATAATATAGATTTAATCCTACGTGAGAGGCTGGAGTCCATACTAGGAAAGATCCTGTAAACTTTTAGTCCGGATCTACTTACGGTTGTTTTTATACCGGAAGAGTCCGACCAGGGTTCGCTCCGATTCGCAGAGCTTGAGCTCAAGCTCATTGACTAAAAGTTTACAATGTGTTGTGCTTACGAAAGTTTTAGTTCAGGAAAGATCCTGTGTGTCAGATCTCCGGGCCCTCACTAAACTTACAACGACCAGTGGATCAATTTATGTATTTGATTCGCAAGCTAATATATAAATAATTACATTACAGCTTACGCTATTTGAAAGAACGAGAGAATTTTTTTTTTTATAATTATTTAAATATTTCATAATTATTTGCGGTAGGTATACTTAATCTAATCGATCTCTTCCCCCGTGCTGTACAGCCAGCCTGGGAGTTCACGACCAGTGGATCAATTTATTTATTTATTTCGCAAACTAATAGGTACAATTACATTACAGCTTACGCTATTTGAGAGAGAGATATTTTTGTTTAATATTACTATTTAACTATTTCATAATTATTTAACTATTTCATAATTATTTGCGGTTTAAACTTAATCTAATTAAACACACTACCATGCAGATGCATGCAGATACAAAATATGTAGGCAATTTTAGAATATGAGAATTATAAGAAATGGCATCAATGGAACAGCTGATAGGTGAAGCGGTGGATCAGTCATCCCCGGTTCTTGAATGCTAAGGCCTAGTTTTTACGAGCGCTTTTTCGACGCACGTTAAAAAAGCGTTCAAATAGGACAAATGCATTTCTGGGTTTATGTTCGCATGGCAGCGCCATACCATAGTTTCTTAAATCACCTTAAATGTAATTAATTAATTAATTAATGTTGTTTGGAGTTGGGGGTGGCTGGGCACCATACACTACTGTGTGGAGCCCTGCTGCCGTAGATTTAAAAAACGGTTGTTTGTTTTCCTTTGTCTCTATTTTATTTTTCTTGTTTTTTTGACTCTTGTGTATTTTGTCTATTATGTACTTTTGTCTTCATTGTGTTTCTGTGACAATACTAATAAAATCTTTCTTTCTTTCTTTCTTTCTTTAATACAATGGGCAAAGGGCGCTCACCGCACGTTGTGTATCCAGGCATGGATGTCCTTGGGAAACGGTGAAAATAATACGCTATTTGCCCTATTTTTGATAGCCATTTCATATTGTTCGTGGGTGTTCATGGAGTCTTCATAAAGTGGTAATTTTAAATTCTTTTGCATATTTCTTCTAAAAAAGGCAAACGAAAATTTACTTTTTAAATAAGCCGCAAAACGCTATTATGGAGTCGCACCGGAGTTATGACGTCACTTGCCAGTAAACCAACCGTTGAACGTAAGAAAGAATGAATGTCAGACTCCATTTTTACTGGCATGTGATGCCATCATAGAATCTGCCAATCCAGGCCGTTTTTGATACGAGGGCTGCTACTTATGTATGCGGAATAGAAAAAATAAACAAATGTATATGGCTAAATATGCTTTTAATGTTTTTCAAAGTATTCTCCACTATGATCGATGCACTTTTGCATTCGATGAAACCAATTTGTAAAACACTTTTTCCACTCTGATTGAGGTATCTCCAAAACGTGCTGTTTGAACGCATCTGCGGCATCTTCACGGATCGAAAATCGTTGACCACGTAATTTATTCTTTACATTTGGGAATAAATAGAAATCATTGGGAGCCAAGTCAGGGCTGTACGGTGGATGACCCATCAATTCTATTTTTTGACCACCCAAAAATGTAGTTGTTTCCTGAGATGTATGACAGCTGGCATTGTCATGGTGAAGTATGATTCTGCGTCGCTGGTTGTTTTGGCGTATTTCTTCAAATACTTCCGGCAAACAAATGGTCGTGTACCACTCTGCATTAACCGTTCTGCGATTCTCCAGTGGTATTGTAGCCACATGGCCATTAATACCAAAAAAGCAGGCCACCATTTGCTTTACAGTGCTTTTTGCACGAGCCACTTTCGTAGGGTTCGGCTCATTTTGAAACACCCAAACTGTTGATTGTTGTTTAGTTTCGGGATCGTACGCGTAGATCCAGGATTCGTCACCTGTGTAGATATTGTAAACAGATTTTGAGTCGCCTCCGTTGAATTTTTTTAAGGTTCTCTTGCACCATTCGACGCGAGCATCTTTTTGATTCTGAGTTAAGTTGTGCGGGATCCAACGCGAACAAATTTTTTTTACAGACAAATGTTCATGTAATATCCTATGAATGCCCGTCATACATATGCCCAGAATAGCCTCTATCTCGCGATACGTAACATGGCGGTCTTGCATTATTAGTTATCGCACAGCTTCAATATTTTGTGGCACAACCACCGATTTCGGGCGACCTTCTTTAACTTCGTCCGTGAGCTTACTGCGCCCGCGATTAAACTCACTAAACCAGTGATACACAGTCGTTTTTGATGGAGCTTCACCACCAAAAGTCGAAGTTGATTGATCTACGCACTGTTGTTGCGTTAAACCACGTCGAAAATCGTAATAAATCATAGCACGAATATTTTCTCGAGTGAGTACCATTTTTTCAGCGATATGACATTTTAAACCCAACAAAAACAAAACACTAACGTATATAAGAGAAAAATATTAGCGGCCAGTATTTAAAAAAAGAACTAATTTGACCATGGAGGTCAGACATAGCGTTTAAAATCATTGGAATCCCAGATTCCGCGTACATAAGTAGCAGCCTATGTACATAATTATCAAGTTTCATTTCGCTTTAAAGCGGTTTTAAGACACATCATTTATAGAAATACGTATAAATAATACTGTTTTTTTCGCACTGTCAAATAGGGTAGTTTCCAGGGTCAAATCAATTTAATTCTATTTAGTCCGTATTTTAGATTATAAAAAAATATTGGATACGTATTTTTTCTTTTTTTGATTAAACAAAAAATAACAAAGATATAGCCCATTGAAGTTACGTGTGACGTCACTCAGTGCTACAAAATGCAGCACGGCGTGACGTCACACGTAACTTTAACGGGCTATATCTTTGTCATTTTTGGTCTAATTTACAAATAAAAAAATACGTCTCCCTTATTTTTGAATAACCTAAAAGACGGACTAATACATTTTTTTGGGAAACTAGCCTATTGCCTATTGTCTAAAAAAACTTCACTAGGACCATCGTTTCTCAAATCAAGCTGGTATGAAGGCTAGCGTATGGCAAAGGCTGGGCTCACCGCACGTTGTGTATCCAAGCGTGGATGTCTTTGGGCCGGTGCACGCGCAGTTCGAACATCTCGGGCGAGGCGGCGCCCGAGCAGATGAGATACAGGCCGCGGCCCTCCGCGCCCGCCTTCTCGCGGACTAGCAGTTTCACCAGCGACACCACGCCCGTCTGACGGTTCATTTTGTCTTTCTAATTATAGATAATAGGTATAGTTTGACCTGAGTGCGTATACTGAGTTTTTTCATTCACTCTCGATAGTGAGAGCGTTTGCGATTTGCATAGGAGTGACAAAGAGACAACTAGATCGCAAACGCTCTCGCTATCGAAAGTGAATGACAAAACTCAGTATACGCACTCTGAGTGCTTAGTTTTTTTAACTACTCGATCGCGTTAACGTAAACTCATATTCTATAGGAGTGACAAAGCGCGCCAGCTAGTTGTCTCTTTGTCACTCCTATACAAATTGCAAACGCTCTCGCTATCGAAAGTGAATGAAAGAACTCGCACTAAGCATGCAGAAAGAGTAGAAATTAAAGAGTGCGATTCAGCTAATACTCTTATTTTCCATACCCAAACTTTTAGTAGTAACAATTATAATAACATAACATTTACATACAGGCACATACATTGCTTCTGACACTAGGATACCCTGTGTCGTGGTCACAAACATGTAAACATCCAAGACCTGGGTTTCTTTTTTTTTTGTCCCCAGCCGGGATTCGAACTAAAAGACATAGTCTCAACATGAAGAATTAACCTTGGTCTCGGTTACAATAATTGTGCTTATATTAGAATAGATGGCCTGAAAAGTTCGTACAATATTTAGTGACACTTCACTTCCGTTTTCTAGACTTTATGGTCAACCTATACTTCTGTTTCGTCTTAGCAAAGTAAACTAAAGTCTTACTTAGTAAAGCGACGGATATTTCGTATTCACAGTCGAGGAGCCTGGCTAAGAAAAGAGCATTCAAGAAAGTAATTTATATTGTCTATTATGTTTTTGTGATGGTTTGGGACTGATTTTTTAATTATTCATTTTCACACCAAACTCCGCAGTAAACACAATGCTAATTACAAACTCCAACCAAAACAGTACGATAAAAAGGTAACCTCAAAATGAAGACAACCAAATAACAGTTCGAAGTTCACGTAAAGTCACCAATATCGACTATTTACACTTAGCTAAGCACCATTTGATAGTCAACTTGTTATTGTCGAGTCCTGTCTACGAGCTGTAATTAAAACCACTGTAATCCTTGCATGGCCATAAATTACTATTCTTTCTTTCTTTCAACTTGCTAAGATTCGATTCTGATTACGAAATATTCTTACGTTAAGATATTGTCGCGGTCCTATCCCGAACCATCTAGAATAGAGCCTTCTAGAAGCCTATCGAATAGTCGCCGCACGCTGCGCTGCAAGCAATAATGACTCGTATGTCCACTAGCGTAAGGTTCAAAACTCTATGAATGGGTTACTGTTCGAGCGACGTTGCCGCGTGTACCGAGTGTAGGTACGTAGGTACGGGAATGTTCTAGAGCCCTTGCCGCCGGATATAAATAGCGGCCGCCGCGGCGCGCAGTCAGTTCCGTTTGGAATAGCGAAGAGTGAACTTCGAGCGAACATACCTGCGATACGAGCGATAACCTACGACCTCAGCGATACTATTGGACTTCGATTGGACCTGCGGTTGGATTCTACGTGTGGACTTCGTGTCGCGAAGACCTGCAGACCAGACCCTGCGTGAATAAATCCTAAGAAGTTGTCATTGGCGTTTTACATCCAAATCCAGAACCCTAGCCCGTAACAATATATCTATGCAATTTTTTTTTGCATGTATCTCTTTTTCACCAGACCAGACAAGACCGGAATGAAGGGCTCTCATGAACACAAGTCTCTGAGTTTGAAACTCTTAGGCCTTCTGGTCAAGACGCGAAGAGAGATGCCTGTAAGCACGTCCACCCATCTATGTAATTATTATAAATTATAATTACATAGACGATGTGCTCACATGTCTGCAGTGTGGCAGAGCCTTTGTAAAAAAGGTTGGCTAAGCGAGCGCACCAACGACACCAAAACAGGAGTTGAAGTAGTTGCCGTGACCGAAATCGGTCGGGACCATCATCATCATCTCACCAGTGGATAAACGTACCTTGTTGTCGGGAGTGAAGAACGTGTATTTGTTGTTGTTATCGTGTAGGAAGAACAGCACGTCGGTAAGCACGATCACCAGAAGCGTTTGCATCTTGCTGCGACCCTGCATCAGTGTGGCCACTCCCTCGAACCTGCCATAAACGCAATGTAATTGTAATTAATCTTACAAATTAAGAAATAATAACCGGTCGTAGCCCCGTAGCCGTAAAAATGACGCGGTGTTACCGTTACAAAATATATAGGTTTACTCGGTAGATTTTTTCTAGCGTGAGTAGAAGACTCGTGTCACCAAAATCCTTATGACATCCAAGACATTAAAGTTTAATTCCTCATAAGAGAAAAGTCTAACAAAAACACCTACGTAGCACAAACAACTTTTACTTGGAAGTAAAATCGGATAATTTGGTTTTTGCGTACTGGCAACATTCAGAAATTGGATTGTATTGAGATGTCAACAAGACTGTTTTATTTTTTTTTGCATTGAACAAAAAAACCGACTGTAGTAGAATAGATTCTACACAGAAAAACACTCACTTGAGACTCCTGTTCCCCTGCAGTATATCGCTTTTCTTGAACTTGCGGCCGCGGAAATGCGCAAAAGACTTGGCGTCGATCCGATGGTAGATCTCGAGCTTACGATCCTCGCGCTCCTTGGCCGCCACTTGGTTGTCCACGTCCACTAGGATCTCCTGTGGACAGTGACATTTTATGTGCTAGATAACATAACATAAACATTTACATACAGGCACATACATCGCATCTGGCCCCACACTAGGATACCTTGTGTCGTGGGAACGAGAAACAGCGACATCACAAACAAGTAAACATTCAAGACCCGGGGCTTTTTTGTTCCCAGCCGGGGTTCGTGGTGGGCAAATGCGCGACCGCTGAAGTTTTTTGTGTTTTTTTATATGATGTTAAGGTGCTATTCAAAAACAGCGCTGTATCGAATATAGACACCAAACGCCGAAATAGCATCATTGTCACACGCAGTATGTAATATAATAATTATTTGTTAGCCGACATTCTGTAAACCGACATGGTAATAAATCATTCATTCATTCATTCATTCAACACAATCACTTGACCCAGTCCCAGACTAACTCTGTGCTATGGTAACGAGGCAAGGACATTACAAACATGGAAAAATACCCAGGCTGAGGCCATTTGTACAAACGAACGGCGGCCCCCAGAAATTGGGGTGTTTCCCGTTGGTACGATCGGTCGACCAAGATTTCGAATTGGGGCGATTGTACGGTTGACCGACGGGTGAACGGGAAACGCCCAGAAATTGAACTCACGCCTGTCTTGGTAGGTAAGCGCCTTAACGGCTAGATCCACGATGCAATGAAGTACGTAACTATAAGTAATATAAGACGATATTACTTGCCGAATTTCGTTGTTCTAGGTCAACAGGAAAGTATCTTATAAATTTTGATTCCTTCGAGGACGGACGGACCGACAGCGAGGTGACCCTGTATGGTTTCGTTTCTTTCTTTAAAGGTAAACCCTAAAAACCGTTACCTTAACCCCGCAAAGGGCTTTCTGCAGCATCTCCCTTTCGGCCAGGTCGTCGCCGGCCGTCTTCAGCAGCGGTTCCAAAAGCAGCGGGTATTTCGTCAGTCGTTGTGCTACGAATAGCACGCATTCCGGGACACCCTTTGAACAGACATAAAAGACATCGTCATAAACATCATCAACAGTACAACATCATCACATAACAATAACACAAAAAATCAGGAACATCTTTCTTGTCAATAAACTATTATTTGTAAAAAAAATAAGATGACAAGGGCGGAGGTGTATCTGTTAATTATTATTATAATATTATTATATTAGCTAATTAACTTTGTTTCTGTCATGTGCAAATAAATTATTTTATTTTTTTTGTTTTACGTAAGCGCCAAAATGACCTCTACTGGAGACAGCTCACTTTTTTCTCAGCAGCGTCTTCTGCTGACACTTGCGTATGAATATAACTAAAGCGCGGTCGCCGAGCAGAAAGAATTTCGGACATTGACCTTCTTGCCTACATGCAGGAATCACCAACATTTTTTGTTATATTGATACTAGTTTGGACATATTAACCTCCTGAGGCCCGACCTTGAAAATAACAATGGTTTTTGTACTATTTTTAGGACACGGGGACTCAGGAGGTTAATTAGTTTCCCCTACGTATGATAGGAGACATTGATGGTTTTCTCATAGCTATTATATTCTCGCGTATTTTTTAGACGATTTATTATTTTAAAAATTCATGGTGACTTATTAGCTGAATAATTCAGTGTATAACTAGATTTTTGTATCTGTTATGAATAACTCCATGGAAAAATAGCCTAGTTAAATGTTGACAATTCGCAGCGAACTAAGTACCTATTGCAAACAATGAATCTCGAGTTAAATACGTACTTATACTTAATTACTTATTTACAAAGTGGTAATAAAATCTAGGTACCTACTTAAACAAAATATATGATTTATTAATCAGATAGATAAGCAATATTTTGAAATATCAGTCTTACTGCTTTCCGACATCGTCACGCCTGTCACATTAATTACAAAAAAATCGGTAGATTTCTCTAAGTAGGTATATCACTACCGCATCTTAACATGAGATTGATTCAAGGTCACCAAACATATGCGTACAAGAACAGCCCTTACCGTCGCAGGTAAAAGGTTTGCAATCCCTTAAGACGGCGGCCAATTCATCTGTGCGAGCGTGACGCAATATATTTACGCGGGAGCGACAGAGATAGTTAGTAAGAGGTCAAAGTACGAAATTCTTCCTGCTCGGCGACCGCACTTTAACCTAAGCGCGAGGCGGCAAACTGACCTCTGTTACCTCAGCTATAGCCCACCTTTTTCCTGAGCAGCGGGTTCCGCTGACACTTGGGTATGAATATGGCTAACCTAAGCGCGAGGTGTACGCGCCAATGTGACCTCTGTCACCACAGATATAGCCCATCTTTTTCCTGAGCAGCGAGTTCCGCTGACACTTGGGTATGAATATGGCTAACCTAAGCGCGAGGTGTACGCGCCAATGTGACCTCTGTCACCACAGATATATATAGCCCACCTTTTTCCTGAGCAGCGGGTTCTGCTGACACTTGCGTATGAAGCGAGCGAGGCGCGCTTCGCGCGTGCAGCACTCTTTGAACACCTCCACGGCGTCGCGGTGCCGCGAGCAGAACTCGCCTGGGGGGCCGGGAGAGGGGGCGATTAATGAAAACTTAAGGGTACAAGGCTAGAACGAAGAATGTCTATATAGGGAAGAGCGGGTGATCGTGCTCTTCCACTATAAAGGGAAATTTCCCGCCAGGCAGATCGTATGCCTGGGGACTCTTTGAACACCTCCACGGCGTCGCGGTGCCGCGAGCAGAACTCGCCTGGGGGGCCGGGGGAGGGGGCGATTAATGAAACTTTAAGGGTACAAGGCTAGAACGAAGAATGTCTATATAGGGAAGAGCGGGTGATCGTGCTCTTCCACTATAATAGTACATTGTTCACCGAGAGGAGAAAGTGACCGATTACCGTCGAGGGTGTCGTTTGAAGCCCGAGCCGTAGGCGAGGGCTTTTAAACACCTGAGATCGGGAATCGCAGTTTCTCTCGAGTGATACATAGTGCTTTATACTACACCTACAAGGAAAATAAAAAACGAAATCTTTACTAATTGAAATTTATATTGAAATTGTTGCTAGTGGCCAGTGTCATTTTGCGAACTTGGAGATAAAAACTCACTGTAAAAACTTTTTGGCTTTTGATATTTAGGTTACCGGCGCATAGTCTTACCCAAAATTAAAAAAGAAAAACCACGTAAGAAATGGATTTTCATACACTTTTCTCTCCCGCTCAGATGCGTTTTCTCCCCGCATATTTGTTCGATATGCAATGACGTACTTTCTACCGTAAATTTGATAAAGTATCAAGGTACTTTCCAAGCAGGTGTAGTATAAAGGGAAATCTCCCGCCAGGCAGATCGTATGCCTGGGGACGGCCGGTCCAACTGTAATCTGTTGGACGTTGTATTTATAGTAAGTCATGTGTAATACTTTGCTTGCGCGATGCAGGAATGTTAGAGTTTATAGTGCGCGCGCAGAGTTGACATGTGCTCGCCACATCTAAAAATTTTTTTATTTTATTTTATTATTGTTTATGGTAGCACTTTCGAATCTCTATCATTTTTTAGGTATCATACACTAGAGCGCTGTGAGTCAAGAGATGTATCAAAAAGAAATGTTCCGCTCCATAGCAGTAACGCCGAGAGTTTAAACTTCAAACTCGATTATCTCGAAATGTTGGAAAAAGGACATTCATCGTACTAGCCTTGTACCCTTACTGGGTACTGGGCCCACATTTTGCAGAGTTTATTAGGTCCAAAACGTGACAAGTGGCAAGCCTGTCGCCGTTATCCGGGCACAATTTATCAGCGAATGGTGTTGCTATTATTATTTCTAATAATTCATAAATAGTCACTGTTATTGTGTCCTGTATTCAAAAAACATACTTTATACATACACATTTAGGTACTCTAGAACCAACTGAAGCCGTGAGTGGATAAAGGTGATATGTCGTAGTTACGGTTTTCGGTGTTTTTTGTGTGGAAAAAAATTGTAGAAAATTGTAGTAAAACTTTAATTTCAATTTACTCAACATCTAAAAAATTGCACTTATCACCTTCATCCAGTCACGTCTTCAGAAATCAGAAATTTTTTTTTCAACATAAAATTATAATGTTAGCCGCTGCCTTGCGGCCGAATGTAGTGGAGAAAAAGGCAGCAAAAAAAACTCCACTCTGACCATCTTTTCTCAACTCACAATACCATTTCGAGGAGTGCCGCTGGTGACTGTAACACAGTTCTAACAAATAACTAGTACAGTCGCCATCGTAAGTACGAATAATTCTTAATAAACTAAATCCCTAGTCTAATGTCTAAGTGTAAAACAATAAACAATAAAAGGCCTGGTTTACATTTGCTTAATTTTCATGAATTTTAACACGCTTTCTAGCTAGAATAGAATAGAGACGCCAATTCCTTTTGTAAGTACATAAGCAAATAGGAAATCAGTAATAGTTGGTTGGATACTATATAGGTATGTAGGATTTTTTGAAAGTACTTTTATATATATTATGGTGCGTAATAAAAGCTATGAATCGGCATACGTTTTTGTCGTCTCTATTTTATTGTTTCTCTATGGAAAGCATGCTAAAAAAGCATGAAAATAAAGCAAATGTAAACCAGGCCTAAGGATGTTTAGTGCCTTATCATGTACTCGTATTTATATTTCTTCTGAATAAATAAAATTCTCAAGCGCGCCCTATGTTGTTGTATGTCTTGTTGGTATAATAAATGTTTTTGTTCTTCTTCGTTAATGTTAATGTTTCTTCTTGAACATTAACAAACATCAAGAAGAACAATAGTACATAGATTGTTCACCAAGGACGCAAACAAAATGTTTTGGGTCGAGGTTGTGAAATTGCTTCGCTCGGGCTTTAATGCAAGAATCGCCTCAGTTCGCTCTGGATTCAACACTACCGAGACCAAAAATGATTTGCGCCCGTGTAGAACACTCTGCTTTTCATTACTATATGAGAGGAATGAAATAAAAGATAACACTTACATGATACCACTCAAATGTAATTGTCGTTTTATATATTCTGGTGTTAATAAAACACTACTGTTGGATCTAGTGGCTCTACCTGCCTATCACCAACCTATGTAGTCTCAGAGGGTTAAGTGGAGATTGAATTAAACGTCAATTTACTGCAACGGATATCCGACTTTTTATTGTCCACTCACCGTAAGCCGCCTTGAGCTTGTCCTTCGTCCCGCCAGCGAAGGAAAGCCGCAGCCGCCGCAGTAAAGCCGCATGCAAAGCCCACAGCTCGGCCAGGCAGGGGAACATGCGGCCCACTTGTGCGGCCGACACAATATTCTATTCTGTTCTATGTTTCTGTTCTCCTTGATGCTTGTTAACGTTTCTTGCTGTTCCACTCACCGTAAGCGGCCTTGAGCTTGTCCTTGGTCCCCCCAGCGAAGGTGTCGGCCAGTATGTCGGCCACGGTGTGAACGTGCGGCGCCGCCCGCTGCCGCAACCGCAGCCGCCGCAGTAAAGCCGCATGTAAGGCCCACAGCTCGGCCAGGCAGGGGAACATGCGGCCCACTTGTGCGGCCGACACGCCGCCCGCGCGAGTCATGCCTTCGGCGAACATCTGTTGCGGGGGGTGGCTGTTCAGTGGGCTCATTGTGTAATATTCGCAACGGATATTCATCTATCTAATCTCTTTAAACGAGCAATAGAGAATGGATGCAAATATCAGAAGTGCTTGATACTTTTTTTGGTGATAGGAATAACCTTCCTTAACGCGGGAAAAAAGTTTAATTTTTTTTGGCCCCGTAGTAAATTTTTAAATATACTTAATATTTTTCCATTCGTCGTTCTGAGCTTAGTACGGCATATCAGACATATTCCTTAGTCCGCTACGTATGAAAAAAAAATCCACCTTGAAAAGCTGTCAATGTCACCACCGAAAAAAATATCAAGCACTTCTGATATTTTCATCCATTCCCTATTGGGTATTTGACAGGATGTCAAATGAGTTACTTTTAAAACGGATTTTAGTATGAAAATACTTGCTTGTGACGTCACATTTCAGAGCACTCTTTTTATGTTTCGTCTATTTAAAAATTGCAATAACTAGTTAATGATTAAAAGAAATACATTTTCCGAATCATTTTGTAATTTTTGTTTTAATCGAGCATCTCAAATAATTTATTGTTGATAGTGTCAAATACCGTATTCTTGTATTATATATTTATATATCAGAATCTCGGAATTCACGAAATTTTGTAGGCAGATGCTTTCGGGGGCGTTTCATTGACCTAACTAGGTTACATTTTTAGAAAACGTTGTTTTATCCGTGTTTTAAGGCAATTTGCTATAATAACATATTATACAGAGGTAAATTTCGCGTCTAACTGCAAGGTTGGGATAGTCCTGACGGGAAAACGGGCGACCCGTTTCGGGCCGATTTCAAGAGACACGGTTCGAGTCATGATGTTTTTTTTCCAAGTTCTTTTTTTGTTGGAAAAGGATTATTTTAATTTTAAATTATTATTATTATTTTACGTGGGTCCAGTTCTAGAGACTAGTGCCTCTGCCTACCCCTTCGGGGATAACGGGCGTGAGTTTATTTTTTTATATTACAAAAAAAGTCCCGAGCAAAGCTCGGTCACCCAGGTACTACGTCTAAAAAGTCATGTATATCATTATCTTATTTTAAGACCCTATGTTAGAGCGAGACAGTACTCCGTACGACGTCGGTTTTTGTGTTGACGTGACTTTTTAAGACGTATGAATATCCGTTGCAAAAATTACATAATGAGCCCAGCAGGACTCCGTACCCAAATGGCAAAACGAACTCTTTTACGGAGACTCCCCTGTCTGTCCGTCCGTCCGTTTGTTACCAGGGTGTATCGCGTTTAACCCTTTCAGACCTGACCTTGAAAATAACAATAGAAAACCATTGCTATTTTCAAGGTCAGGTCCGAAAGGGTTCCTATAATAAACGCGATTCTCGTTGATCGATGTCGGTAACGGTAACAGGTGGACGTTTCAAATACTCAAAGAATATTTAATTACATTTTCACTTTAAAAATAAATAATTAAATTAAAATAAAACTAATATTCAAAAGGACAGCAAACGTGAAAAAAAGAAGATATTAAAATAGTCACAGGGACACTATGTAAGAAAGTGCCATGCGTCACTAGGACGCCATGGCGACGTCGCCACCGACCGTATCCAAGCAGTTAATATTGAAACGGTCTGGCAACGTCGTCATTCAATACAAACTGCTTGGATACGTAGTGAGGCAGGGCACTTACAAACTAAATACAAGCGACATGTCACTGTAAGCTGACAAGTCATTATAACCATCTTTTTTACAAAGAATTATAGATGAAAACCAAACCTCGTTGTGTAATTACGTCACAATAGGCGTTTGGTCAACATAGGCGGAGTCATAATAAAAAAATTATAATGTAGCAATAATAATAGTTTAACCGCATTTCTAGTAGGCAAACAAATTGTTAACATATTCATATATCAACGCGGGTCATGAAAACGCCCCCCGTTGGGCATAGCCGTCTATAGTCTAAGTCTATGATAGATTCGTACATTCGCGTCCAAAAATCAGTAGCAAGTAACTCCGATAGATTGTACGCAGTAAATTGGAAATTCACAAGCGTAGCCATAAAAAGAAGGCACCATTTTAGGAAACAGTCATGAATATAACATGATACCTTTTGCATAAGCCTAATGGTAAGGCAGTGATGCTTCTCAGTCAATATAAGCTCGTAGATGTGTTCCTGGCGCTTCGTTTCGCGGTCGCCCAGAGACCTGCAATTAAACGATATCATCAGTGTCAGACCTTTTCGAATAAAACATAGAAAGGGACTAGATGTTTACCACACAAGGTATGCTCTAAAGCATAAACATTGTACATTGCTTGTAGCCTCAGACTAGGGCACCCTGTGTTGTGGGAACCAGAATCAGCGACGTCACAAACATAATGTGTCAGAGTTTTTTTTTTTTCGCTGCCTTTTTCTCCACTACAGACGGCCCCAAGGCAGCGGCTAACATTATAAATAACTGTATGTACATTGACATTCAACAAGCAGAATGTAAATTCTTTACGTTGAAATAAATTTTTGAATTTGAATTTGAATAAGCGTCCAAGAACTGGGGTTTTTTTTCTCCCCAGCCGGGGCTCCCCTCCCGGGACCTCTCGCACGGTAAGCAGCTGCGCTAAAGTCAGCGAGTTCGCTGCTGTACTTATTTAAGTGTAAATAGGGCTTAACCGCTACGCTACAGCGGTCGTCGGTTTTCTTCTCCCGTTTTCCTCCTGTGACCCTGTGTGGGGACTTACTTGGCGAGCCCCTTGGGCGCGCCGGCGGCCCAGGTGTCAGGCTCGGCGCTGCCCAGCCCCAGCGCCGCGGCCTCGTCGCCCAGCTGCGAGGCCGTCAGCGCGGCCTCGGGCCACTCCGATATGCACGCCTCGTCTGACGCGCTGCCGACAATGCCTCCGTTTACATAACATGTCATATCGATGCCTTACTTTCTCAAACTGGTATCTTAAAAAAATTCAGCAAACTTTTATATAAAAAAATGCGTCTATACTAAATCTAAAAAAGATTAGCATCTTAGTTTTACTTATATTTTATAGCTAATAATCCACATCTAAGAAATGGCACTTAATTTTTTACCAAAACTCCATACTACCAATAAAAAGACAGAGTTTCATTTCTCTCCTGAAAAATTGTCCTTTTTAAGATACGAGTTTGAGAAAGAAAAGCAACGATATAATAATTAGTTCCACATTCCAGTTCCGCGCAGCGTAGGACAACCAGCCACAAGATGGACAGACGATCTCATCCAATGGCAGGAAGACGCTGGATGCAAGCCGTTCCCAACGGAAATCCATGGAGGAGGCCTATGGCCAGCAGTGGACTTCATGTGGCTGAATGATGATGACGACTTCCACATAACGCCCTGCTCTGCTATCACTGCCTGCACAAGTCTCCTACCGCGGCATGGCATCTGAGCAAAACCGGCTAATATTACGTTCTCAGTGTTAACCGGTTACAAAATTATTTCGGTTTAGTTGAAACCGTTCCCCGATATACCTAACAGGTTAAGCCATAGCCGTTACATTATCAAGAACAATACTAAACGGGTTGTTAAAAACGGTTCGGAGTTCTAGATGAGAGTAATAGTAGCTTAGGGAAGAAGTAAAAAGCCGCATCGAAATCCGTGCAGCAGTTAAGAAGAATAATAAGTTCCACACAACACATCAGTTGATCTGGTCTATAACTGGGAAACCCTGTGCTATGTTAACCAGGCAAGGACATTACAAACATAGAAATACACCAGACTGAGGCCATTTGTACAAATTTACGTCGACCCCCAGTGGGAATCATCGGAAATCCACGACCTCTATTGGTAGTTAAGCGCCTCGTAAGTCCTGACCTTGAAAATAGCAATGGTTTTCTATTGTTATTTTCAAGGCCACTATTGGGTCTTTCAAGGTCGCTATTGTTATCTAAGGTCAGGACTTAACAGGTTAATGGTTAGACTAACTAGGCATTCAAATATTATGTCCTGAATATTAATTGGTTTTATCAAACGGACTGGATGATTATTTTCTTCTTGCTCATTCAGACATTTTACTGGCGAAGAAGCTAAATCAACTTCAAATCTATTTTAATCTACTTCTAAATCTGACATCATTTTTTTTTTATTTAGAATTTCAACATATTAGCATACAATGTAAGCTGTAACTAATATAAGCCGTGTATATGTTAACATAAAACAAAGTTGATGCTATGAATCAAATAATGTTCACTTACTTGCTCTGGTCATGCTTGTGATCGGAATCTTTGTCGTCGTTGCACAGGTGGCTGGTGCTGTAATAAGTCCATAAAACACATTACTACGGTGTCACGATGCCCGCGACGTTGCTAGGGGATCACAGAATAACTTTTCAAGTACCGTGAAACATGGTTATTAGAAAATGGAGTATGAACAGAACCAAAAAATGGAAGAAGGCGTTTTCGTCACCGCTTTAGTTTCTGGCGATCTGACCCACATGTCTGTCAATACACATAGCTGTAGTTTTGAGTTCAGTGGGAAATCGGTGACAAAAAAACTCTTAATTTTTTTTTCTATTTATACTCTTCACTAATCACCCTGTTTAACTGTATACAACGTGTTTTTGAAGCTACGCAAAGCCTGAAGGTCTTAGTACAAGCAAAAGTTTAAAATTATCTTGTTAAAGCTGCTGTTACGTCTCGCATACTATCTCCCGCACGATCGTAACGTATTTAGTGTATAGTTTTGACAAAATTAAATATGATCTGCGACTTTCCTAGGCGGAATTACGGATACATTTTTGTTTTTCCATTTACTCGAAAGTATTTCATAAAGAAAAGTTGTTTGCAATAACACTGATTTAAATAAAATATAAACACTAAAAAAAACCTGGTATAGGACAACATTTTTTTTAATGTCCGTAATTTTATTATCTATCAAAGCCTCAGACTGTCCACATTTACCAAAAATACGTTCGCTTTTTTTACAATCATTAAAATATTAGAATGTACGAGCGAGTTGATTGAAAAATAAAACAAATAATTGAGAATTTTAAACCGTCGTTTAATGGAATGTCTTAATGAATAAACGTAAAAAATGTACATTCTATTTGCTGAATCTCAATGTGCTATGTAAAAAGCAAGCTTTACATATCTTCAAAAAACTGTTGTAAAAGCTGAGTTATTCTTAGACCGGAAGGATCAGAGTTATCAAAGAAGACGAGGTCATTGATACAATCTCGACATCACAACTGATACGATAGAAAAATGGGTAGTAGGACAATTATAATACTCAAGACGAGTTGCTATCCGAGATAGTATAACGCTTATATTTTGCAAAGAAAATATTCATTTTAGGGCTTAAAAGCGGTTAATTGACATACGGTTGTTTCACTGCATTCATAGAATATGTAAATAATGTAGAATATTATTAACTTTTTACCTAACTTTTAACCGGAATAAAGTTAATAATATTCTACATGTCTACATATTCTATGAATGTGGTGACTTGACTTTTCGTCGGAAGAGTCCGACCAGGTTTCGCTCGGAATGAAGTTAATAGTGTGTACTGTGCAGTGCTTATGTATAACATACAGAATATGTAGTATGAAAATGTATACAATTTCATTTCATTCACCCGCATCTGCTCAAGATTGCGGGCAAGTGTAAGTACGTTTCATCTCTCACTGGCGATTTTATAATCATTTGTATTGATAAATATAACCACCACTCACAGTATTCGAAGGAATACGAGTTCGGGAAGCATTCGCAACTTTTAAGCGTTATACTAAACACTGGCGACAACTCTTACAATCATAATGGAAGATAAAAAATACACATCTGCAAAGCCTTCGAAATAATAATAAGAAGCAGCAAAAATCACAAACAATGTAACTTTCAGTTCAACAGCACCATATAGAATTCCATGCATATTTCAACTCACAATTTATAAAGTTACAAACACATATTTCATAACGAATTAATAAGTAATATTTACAATTGTAACAGAGCAGTACCTAAAGAAAGTAGTAAAAGTAGGAAATGTTTCTGCAAAATTTACATAATATCTCGACAGAATTGGTGTATTGATTGTTGAATATATGATTAAAAATCGGGCTCTACAGGGTATACGTTTTCGCCATAAAATTATGCAGTGACTCCTGAACAATGTTTCGGTATCTGTAACGGAATGGACTCGTCCAGAAATTGACCAAGGTGTTCATTTGATTATTTTTCCGTCTCAGGGATGGAAATTGTTCAGGCTTTTCTTTAGGCTTTGCCACCCTGAACTTACTACGCTCAGCTGCCTGTAAACAGTTTTTAGTTGGCACTTTAACACACAGTAAAACCACCTAACAACTGTTTACAGTTTGTCAACTTACAAGAAAACGGAGGATAATAATTGTCATAAAACGACATAACACCAGCCTTAAAACAAGTAAACACAATATTCCACAATCAAGTGCCTATCTACATCAAAATCGTACTTAACTACGACATAATGAAACCAGGATCGAACTACCAACAGCAGAAAAGATACACAAGTAAAGTGGATGACGCATCTTATGAAGAATCATACAATAACAATGTGTGTGAATGGTCACGATTGAGGTTTGAGAGAAAACAATTAAATTATGCAAAAGATACTTTTTATTCGGATGAGACTGAGAGCCAAAAGAGAAGTGACTTTGAACATGCAGTGCACAGCGATGTCATGATGCATGTGTGTATATGTATTTATCAAACAATAAATCAATCAATCGGCGTGCATGCAACGACTAATGAATGTCGATGAACCGAAAGTAATCTGTGAGGATCGTGGCAAGTGCAATCCCTGGTCTTTGCCTACCCCTCTGGGATACAGGAGTGAGTTTATGTATTTATATAAATTTATCAATCAGCCCATATAATCAGCCCAATAAACTCGTTCACGGCTGGAAATAAGTCAACCCAAGGCACGCCAATTCCTTCTGTCCTTGGTCGACATTACCCAGCCACTGTTACCACTATTTTAAGATTATTTATATGTCGCAGTAAAGTAGTTAAATCAGAGAGTCAATTGAATGGCAAGTCCCTAGCATTTTGATTTAAATAAAGCAGCGTCGAAAACGTTTAACTATCTTACTGACCGAAAGCCAGTATGTTGATTAACAATGTAAAACAAGATGGCGGTCACGACAACAGCTGATTACTTTTAGAGTCTTTCTTTTGGCAAACGTTGTGCAACGTTGGTTTGTTGTGCGAGTGGTTTTATGTTTCAAATTGTGGTCTTTGGTGAAATTGTAGACATGTTGTCGACTCCGCCACGATTATTTAATTTGTTATTGTTATTTTGGTGTCATCGTGAAGAACTGAGAGCTTGGAAATTGCGTGTTTTATTTTATTGTAAAAGGCTTTTGTAAAACGCCATAAGAATAAATATAAGACAAGCAATGTCTTTTTACTATCCATTTTTTTCCAATCAAATATCTTGTCAAATATCATACCCTACCAAAGTTGAAATACCTAGGAACGTTTAGGAAATTCGTTAAACGTCTCGTTCACTCACTTGTCTGACGGAACTTTAGCGACTTGATTGAATATCGATCTTTGATTGACTGTCTAGAGATTCAATTGACGACGACAACTGCGACATATATACGAACAACATTCAAACAAATAAATCTATTAATTTTAATGATTACACAAAAGTGCATTGGTAGGCAAAGATTGAGAAAAAAATGTGACTAAATTGGATTAATATTTCTAACATTTATGGGGTTGTTTAGATGAATTAAAAGGGCTCTGACATCTAGGTTACATGTTTATTTTATACAAAGTCCAGTTTCTTAGATAGACAGGAGACTACTAAAGACGGCTGAGATTTAATCATACAAATGTTATTAAACACTTCTGATTTGGCTCTCAGTATCCCTATTCTAGAAAATTAATAACTAATCAAAAGTGAACTAAACTGCAAACCATACCTTATAAAACAATTTAACCATTTGACAAAATGTAATACAAACAAAAACAATACGCAATAGAAGATCATATCTGTCTGAGGTATTTCGGTACGAAAATCATCGCTGATGCACTTAAACCTGACTCAACAAAACTGAAAACAAAACAACCAAAAATGTCCACAAATGTACTGGGAGATGAAAGCCGGAAGGCATTTCAAAACTGAAATAGAGAAAGAGACAACACGATGGCTGTGTGTGCGTTCGATGTGGATGATGGCAGAAGGTAAGAGAGAGACAGCGGCGCGTTTACCACAAGTGGATAAGACCGGAGGCCCCGCCTTTTTATGTTTCAGGAATGTTTACTTGAGACTGGCACTTAATCACTTCCATCTATGCAGGCTTTAGTAAGAGACTGTCGTATAAATTTATACGTTCACGCTAGCGAGCGTTTCAACGTATTTTTTTACTCCATTGGAAACGTTGGAAGGCCCGTCAATATAAGCATAGAAAAAAATTTAACTGGTGATAAAAGGGTTCAAATTTTTGCGCGGTCCGAAAGACTTGCATTTAGTCACACTTAAAAAAGTTTCCAAAGATGTAAGTAAACAATTTAACATTTTAAGTCCTGACATTGAAAATAACCATCGATAAGCATTGCTATTTTCAAGGTCAGGAATTGAAGTCAGGTTATTAAGATTGTTTTCTGGGTGTCTTTAAAAATGATTTTGATTTGCGTCACACTATTGCGTAGATAGTTTACTTGTCTCTTGGGAAATTCGTTAGCGTGATTTGAGCACCCCGTACACGGTCAATCTCGACTTCCATTCATAGTCAATTCTGATCCTAAGTGATGCAATTCCGAGTCAGATACGAAATGCAGAATTAAGTGTGGTGTCCTAATGAACACATGTTCATAATCAATTGGAAGACTAATTCCTCCAGGTATTGAGTAGTGTTTAAAAAAAAAAAAGTAAAAGTTAAAAGTATTTATTGCCATTTTAAAGGTAACATTTAAACATTTGCTGACCCCCACACTAGGCAGAGCCTGTCCCGTGGGACAAATGGATCAAATGGCATTACATAGATCTTTACACTTTCAAATTGAACCCAGAAGATCGATCCAAGCATTCGTTTTAACGTCAAACAAATCAGTCAACCCGTAGACAACACTCTGAGACAATCTAGATCATCACAAATTGGGGATTTCAACTATCTAAAAGACAGGTTGCATGGGTGAAATTGCTATCAACAATAAGGTCACCAATTGTGAATTTTCTTTTATTACTCTTTTGTATAATAAACAAACCAAAACATGCACTTGAAATCAGGACATGGGAATGGGAATCATTTCTTTTCTGGTAAACAACAAATAATGTTACCATAAACTACTTTGGGACCAGCCCTAGTATAACGTAACTTTCCACTCAATTAGACGACTCTAAAGTGTCAAAATGTGTATGTATTCTACAATTCCGAGCAGGCTAAAACTCCATACAGTACAGGAGTTACCTCTCACCCCAGGACAAGTTAACTTATGTCGTATGACAGTTCTTAAATCCTATCTTTCCACGAACGGCAATGCCAATCGAGCGTGTACGGGCGCCAGAGTGCGTATACTGAGTTTTGTCATTCACTTTCGATAGCGAGAGCGTTTGCGATTTGCATAGGAGTCTTTGTCACTCCTATGCAAATCGCAAACGCTCTCGCTATCGAAAGTGAATGAGAAAACTCAGTATACGCACTCAGAGCGCAAGCGTCCGGGTCCCTACGAAAGCGGGGCCTCGGTCCGCGCGGAGTGACTTACTGGACGCCGAGCTTAGTCGCGACGCGCCGCCACGGCGAATAGCACCCCGTCAGTTTCTTGCTGCGGTGCAGGCGAGCATACGGTTTACTAATGTATTGCCAAAAATCGTTTCCCAAAGTATTACTTCCCAAACTATTTTCCGCAAATTATCACTTGGCAAAAAAACATTTCTCAAAACAACTTAAAGCAAATAAACAGTTAGCAAAAGTTATTATGGCAAGTTATTGTTTACCAAATAAATACTTGGTCAAAATTCATTTTACCAAAGAGGCAACAAGAGGCAAGGTAAGAACGCATCAAAGTCGAGTCTGTTTTCGATCTTACATAGAGAACCTAACGCTCCGACGCGCTCCGCTTCGCTACGCGTCACGTATTCTTTACATCGCCGACCCCCCGTTCCATTATTTGAAAATAACACTTGCCAAAATAAAACGTTAGCATAATAAACGTTTGTCTTAATAAAACTTGACGCAGTGAAATTATGCGAAATGATAATTTGACCAAATGAATAAAATGCGAAATGAAAACTAGCTAAAGTTTCATTTGGGAAATGAAACTGATGCCATAAGTTTATTGGGAAGTAAAATTTGGCGAAAAATACTTTGGCTAAACGGCGGTATCCCCGAGCATACACATCGGTTGTACATTGTGTTGTTGTACGGCGGCCGGGCGCGTTCGTAGGCGTGTGTGTCAGCGGTGGGATCGAGGTGCAATTTTTCAGGGTATTCGCATTTATTAAGCCTTAAAGTATGGCCTATACCTTCCTCAGGGAAGAGACCCGTGCCCCTCGGTGGGGGCGTAATTGGTTGATGATGAAGCCTTAAAGTCGCAGTGTTCAGTAAAATGTTCTTAGGTGCGACATACTGCGGCTTTAAGGGTTAAAATTGAATCGGATGAGATTCGTAGTGAGGGTTAGAAAGTTGGGATTTGGAATATCTTGGAATTTCTAGCTTTGAAGGTGAGACGTGTTGTGTGGTGCAAAAGAGGGTAATTTTTGTGGGTATCCGAATTGAAATTCAATCTCCTCGCGGCTGTTTCGAGATCTAGCAGTAAAATGTTGGAAGGTAGCTTTGAAGCTGAGAAGTGTATATTGCAGAAGGCAATTTTTTTGGGTAACTAAAGTAAAATTCAATTTTCTGTGATTCCTAATTGGGGTTTGGATGTCATACCACATCAACTCTACAGGCATATTATTATTCCCGTTAATTTGGTAGTTCTAAGCTCTCTTCTCGAGATGGTATTGACTAATATTGCACCTCTATTCCTCCACTACCCTATGATTTCTCATATAAGAAGACTTTCATATCAACATAAAGAAGTAGAACCCAAAAGAAACATAAGATACGAACACAGGTAAACAGAGAACATCGTGAGAAAAAGCGTAAATAATACTTAAGAATGAGGAAACCAAGGTTGACAGCATCGAGAGAAGCGTAAAACGTATTTTAAGAGTTTAACAACTAATTAAAAAAATTGTTTGTTTATTTACATACTTGTGTATCTTCTTATATTAAAATCACACATGTTATTTGTCAAAAAATCACACATAAAATCGCATTATTATTTTGTACAAAAAATATTGTTTAGCCAAAATCCTGCCAGCAAAATATAGGTATGAGAGATTTGCGAAGTTGCTGCACGCAAAATAAACCCATAATGCAATAGCGTACAGCACATATTTGCTTGGCACTTAGCCGTGACCTGTGACCCTTTGCGACAAGTAAAAAAGAAAGCTGCAAAACATAGAGACTCCACTATACCCATGTCACAGCGGCAAGTAGATTTTTTTATTTGGATTGAAAACTGATAACGTTTTGGCGCCACTATCGCAAATATCTAAAACGGCCAATCGTAAAAGAAGAAAATCTTTAGAGAACCACAGAGTAGGAAAAACAAAATGGCGGTTCAGTTGACCAATAGAAACTGAAACAACCTTTTACGTAGAACATTAAACTATTCTGTGTATTATTAACTCAGAGCCTCAGAGCTATTTATACAGCGAATGATCTAAGGGACCTTACATTTGCTACAGTGGCGCCATCTTTTACGGCTTAGTTTCTCATACCGTTGCAATGCCATAAAAGGAACTTGGTAAAAGATTTTCTATACATAGAGTAGTATATTAGAGTGAGAGCTTACCTATTTGTCTGAGACTGTCCAGAGACAGAGCTCCGTTTGCTACTCTTCCCACTACTGGCGCTTAGCGATTTGCCAACTGATGTCTGAAAACACAAACAGATTCACTGGTAGAAAATTCTTAAGACATTACCCTGGTTTCTCAAACGCTAACCGTCCGTTAGGGCCTTTCTCCACTTCTCCGGTCCGGCAAACGTTAATTACCGGTCCGATTTAGAAACACACAATAATACTATACCTTCTCTTCACTACTCCGGCATCCGGTTTTTAACGGTCCGATAATTTCCTAGATCGGAACGGTGTTTTACCGGGCCGACGTGATCAACGTACAGAAACAATACACGTTTTTGCACAGCGCATACAACCCTAAAATGTTCCCATACTATTTAAATTAGATTAATAGAACGTGTGAAAAACGTCCCCTACCTCGAATAGAAAAACCCAGGAATTTTAATAAAGCACTGCGTCACGTCCATTGCCGATTATAATCGGATGAAGTGGAGAAGCATAATCCGGCATCCGATATTTTTCTCATGACTGATTCCGGTTCCGATGCCGGACCGGAGCAGTGCAGAAATGGCCTTAATCTACTGTAAACGGCTCTCAGTTGTATTTTTGTATCACTGTTGCCAACTGACATTTTTTAACAGACTGTTAACGTTCGAGAAACTGGTGGTAAATCTACAGCATTACACGATTTTTTATGTCAGTGCAATAAAAAAACAATACGCAAATAGGCTATTTGTAAGGACTTTGACACACCAGAGCACCAATACTATGAATACTATTCCTATGAGTTTTTTTCTTTTCTAACTGTGATTGGTACGAGTATGCCATGTCGTTTCTTAACATCAGTTAATTTGTTATATATGTGTTTCTTCTTCTTCCTATGTGTGTAAGCAACTGTTATTGCATATTTTTTTCATTTCATCAACCCATTATGTCCCCACCGAGGGGCACGGGTCTCTTCCCTGAGGAAGGTATAGGCCATACTCCACCACGGGGGCCAAGTCCGGATTGGTGGAGGCTTGTAAGACTAGTGGCTGGTCTTACTGTCAGAATATTAAGGTTGTTTAAACATTTTAAAAATAGGATGGGACCTGATAAAACTTACAGTCGTAGGAAAGTAACTTAAGAGAACATTAATTAGAATTTCCTAGTTAAAAGAATGAGCTTTTAACTAGGAAATTCTAATTTAAGGTTTTTGAGGAAAGATACGGCTCACTATATAAGCTGCGAGCTATATATTGAAATCAAAGGTACATAACTACTAACTAAAGCTACTAACCTTAGAAGATTTTGGTTTGTTACATTCAACGATGTAGTCCTTGCATACGTTTTGGTGCACCGTCATTGTACAATCTGAAACAAGATACATTTAAAATGAAAGATAAACCACATATTCAATGAACTAATACATTGTTCGATCGATCGTTTCTTAGATACTTATTCTGTGCATATCGACCGGTTTCTCGCTCTAACCTATAGTGGAGTGAAACGTCAGAAAGAGACGGACAGAGTATCAAAAATGTCATTCCATATTCGGTATTTGTGACGTTCATACGACTACTATACAATATTCAATGTTATCCACTGTTTGTGTGCCGTTACTTTTCTAACAAATAAAACGTTTGGATTGTAATCCAGTTAAGTATTTATTTTTCATTTTTATGACATGTGAATAATAGACACATGGATCAGACTAATAAAGACACAAAAACTAATACATAGGTACTAATTTTAAAAAATGACAAAGTAACCTACAAAGGTCTGTCGCTTTGACATAGCTGCACTTGACGTCACTCACAACGAACCAGCGTAACGACAATAAACAGTTACTTTTAACAGTTATTGGAAACGATTAGCGTTTTCATACTGTTTAAGAATATCAAATAATGTTTGACATTGCAAGGTATTGATTGCACTCATGGGTCTTGAATTTTGACATTCTTAGGTAGATGGACATTCGTACCTACTCTGTGGTACCTACCTAACTTTGTATTAGATTTAAGATGTTTTGAGAAAACATTATAACATTAACATGGCAGCGGCTAACATTATAATTTTATGTACATTGACATTCAACAAGCAGAATATAAATTCTTTACGTTGAAATAAATTTCTGATTTCTGATTATTTTTTATAACGAGACCGTTTCTACCTACCCTCAATGTTTGCCTAGTGTAACCCACCTCTAATCTTTTGACTGTCCAAAGAGAGTAAATTAGGATTTTTCTGCTGGTTACTTTTGTATATTTCGCCGATCGATTGACGCTGCTTATACACATGGTCACACAACTACTTTTGCAACTCACAGAACATTTTTGATGGGGCTAAAAACAAAAAGGTTGTGATTGGTGGCGCCACTGTCTGATGCATCAGAAGATAGATCAATACATACACTAATTAGTGTTAAAAGAAAGGAATCTTCTTACCTGTATAGGAATTTCTATCATGAAAATATTCAGGTTCAAAATGTTCTTCTCACAACCTATAAGAGCTACTTGGCTGCCATTTTTTCTTCGCAGCCTTTATCCAATTCTTTCTTCTTTTAGCATCTTTAGGAAATAGATGATAACTCTTGTTTTTGCAATTTACCGGTGAACATAGCGTCATTGCGTACATAGGGCCAACGACTATATGTGAAAATTTCAACTGTCTACCTATCACGGTTCATGAGATACAGCCTGGTGACAGACGTACGGACGGACGGACGGACGGACAGCGTAGTCTCAGTAATAGTGTCCGTTTTACCCTTTGGGTACGGAACCCTAAAAAATTTTTATACCCAGACTAAATGAATGAATCTCAAAATTGTTTAGGAAAGAACTATGGAGTTTGACAGACTTTATGGTTCATGAAACAGTGAAAGTGAGCTCAACTCAACTGAAGTGAGCAAAAAATCATTTTTAAGGCCTTTGCTGACCAAAAGAGTTGTTTTTGCTGACGGTTAAAGTGATAACCTTGAGAAACTTACTTTCGCAGTACAGCGCCGGCTTGTCTGTGAAATTAAAATCTCTAAATTGTTTAGGAAAGAACTATGGAGTTTGCCAGACTTTATGGTGCATGAAACAGTGGCGTCAACTGAAGTGAGCAAAAAATCATTTTTAAGGCCTTTGCTGACCAAAAGAGTTGTTTTTGCTGACGGTTGAAGTGATAACCTTGAGAAACTTACTTTCGCAGTACAGCGCCGGCTTGTCTGTGAAATTAAAATCTCTAAATTGTTTAGGAAAGAACTATGGAGTTTGCCAGACTTTATGGTGCATGAAACAGTGGCGTCAACTGAAGTGAGCAAAAAATCATTTTTAAGGCCTTTGCTGACCAAAAGAGTTGTTTTTGCTGACGGTTGAAGTGATAACCTTGAGAAACTTACTTTCGCAGTACAGCGCCGGCTTGTCTGTGAAATTAAAATCTCTAAATTGTTTAGGAAAGAACTATGGAGTTTGCCAGACTTTATGGTGCATGAAACAGTGGCGTCAACTGAAGTGAGCAAAAAATCATTTTTAAGGCCTTTGCTGACCAAAAGAGTTGTTTTTGCTGACGGTTGAAGTGATAACCTTGAGAAACTTACTTTCGCAGTACAGCGCCGGCTTGTCTGTAAGGGCGCGGCTGCACCAGTCGCAGTCGCCGCCCGCGCCGGCCGCCTGCCACGCGTGAGCCGCCTTGCGGGACTTATCCTGGTGACGGCACCGGGGTGTAACCACATACATTTCTTTACCCAAAACACGTACGGTATTTGACACTATCAACAATAAATTATTTGAGATGCTCGATTAAAACAAAAATTACAAAACGATTCGGAAAAGGTATTTCTTATAATCATTTACTAGTTGTTACAATTTTTAAAATGATGAAATATAAAAAGAGTGCTCTGAAATGTGACGTCACAAGCAAGTATTTTCATACAAAATTCCGTTTTAAAAGTAACTCATTTGAAATCCTGTCAAATACCCAATTACGGTTCTGGCACACTTGTTTAATGGACTGTATTTGTAAGGGATACATTAAAAGCGGCATTTACAAGACAATATTATAAAATAAAAACGCGCGCGGGAGCGGCAAAGGACGAACTCTATTTAAAATAGTGACAACATCAGAATATATAACAATACTAGCTGTGCCCCGCGGTATTACCCACGGTTCATCGATTTTCCCATGGGAATAAGATATTTTCCCGCGGTGAAACGTGGCCTATGTGTTAATCCAGGGTGTCAGCTAACTCCATACCAAATTTCATTAAAATCGCTCCAGCCGTTTAGACGTGAAGAAGTAACAAACATACACACTCACAAACTTTCGCCTTTATAATATTAGTGTGATTGTCACAATAAAAGTCTGGTAAAATAATCTATGTCGCGAACAACGGTTAAGGCAGGTTATAAATAAACAGATAAATAGTACACTTTACCCTGAGACTTTACCATACAACTAGAGACTATATTTAAACAGGTAACAGTGAATATTACAAAGTTTTTACGTTTACCGGCGATCCCCAAAATAAGTATTTTGGGACAACAATGGTTGTATTAGCATCATCGATCAGCCCGTACTTATCAACTGCTGCACGCCCATCTTTCTGTCTTCAGTCACCCTCATATCCTTATTTTAGATATTCAAGGCACCAGAATCGCACTTTGCGGGGTATAGGTAGGTATAACTTAAAATGATGCTCACAGAGAAAGCTACAAATGGAAGTCGTTGGTAGATATTAAGTTACAAATAAACATAGAAAATATTTATTTACATATCTATTTATTTCTCCTTAGCAGATTCCTTTGCCAGGGTTACGTTATAAGTAGAAAATTAATAGAATAAATAAGGTTGATGACATACCTTCTTCTTCCTAAAGAACAGGCTGCCTCGTTTCCGTCGCTTTTCGGCGTGATGGTCGAAAGCCGCTCTATGGAAAAGTGAAACGAAAATCATGTAGCAAATCATGACGTTATAGGCACAAAAGCCTTAACAATCCTACGGATGAAACAGAAAAACATGCACAAAACTTGTAAAACTGAGTGTTGAAAACAAAATCAGTAAAGCAAAGCATTTGTGCGCTTAGCATGCCACAGTTTTATTTTCTGTTTTGTGGAAATTTGGTGAATTTTCTTACCTTGCGATGCACAATAGTGTAAAGGAAAATTGTGCTCTGTCCGCACACCTGCATTCCGCCTTCGTTCTTTGTTTCTATGTACATTCTCTCGGACGCTGTGCTAGGATCCTCTACCTATTCTCTTATTAAACCCTAAAATCATTTGACTTGCTTTTCCAATGAAGCCAGTCGATATAAGGCCTCTGACGGTAGAATCTCTGACATCTATGCATACGGTAACAGCCCAGGCGTCTTGTCATCATATCCGCGCCCCGCGCCTTGTACTTGCAGAGTACACAACCTTATTTGTTTTTAAATCCAGTAAGTATCTCCTGAGATCGTGGCTTCCAACAGTCTCCTCCTACCCTGATACCCAATTAAACTTACCGTTTTAGGCAAGGCAAAGTCACCTACTACAGTTGGACCCAATTTGGGGATCTCCAATTGTTTCTGTAGGCGCCCATCTGTGCAATTCTTACACCGAAGCGTCTTCTGTCATTTAATGCGCACTTAATACTTATGCTGCGGCCATACTCGAAGGCGAAGATTCGTGTTCGCGTTGTCGCGACAAAATTTCGTGTTCGCTCTACGGCGAAGAGCTTGGCCACATCAAATAAACCTTCGCTACGTCGCGACAATCTAGAACGTTGCTAAATTCATTTTGCCCTTTGATGTGCGGTATTTTACCGACAGCAGCGCGAAGGGTGTTTGTATTCGCGATAGGACGAATCTTTTGGCCAGACATGTCGCGACAACGCAAATCTTCGCGTTGTCGCGATAGTGTGGCCGTACCATTAGAGAGACAACACTCTTCCTATGGTATAACTTCATATCGACGGTTAAAAGGTAATAGGGCATAAGCGACATTTTGGCCCAAAATGACTTTTGAATGCCATCTCACTTAAAAAAAATTCTGCGTCGAATGCGCTTACTCCCGCGGCTCTACGATACAAAAAAGTCATCGTAGAGCCGCGGGAATAAGCGCATTCGACGCAGATTTTTTTTTTAAGTAAGATGGCATTCAAAAGTCATTTTGGGCCAAAATGTCGCTTATGCCATATTACCTTTTAACCGTCGATATGGTGTCTGGCGTCTCCTTAAATTCTCTGAACGCACTGATGCCCAAGTAAACTTACTGTTCAAGGAAAGCCAGCCGATGCAACCCCAGATGGTCTTGCCTCTGGTTATTCCTGCGTCAGATCGCGTCTTCCAACAGTCTCCTCCTACCCTGATACCCAATTAAACTTACCGTTTTAGGCAAGGCAAAGTGTCTTACTACAGTTGGAGCCAATTTGGGGATCTCCAATTGTTTCTGTAGGCGCCCAACGCACTGATGCCCAAGTAAACTTACTGTTCAAGGAAAGCCAGTCGATGCAACCCCAGATGGTCTTGCCTCTGGTTATTCCTGCGAGCTGGGAGCGGTGCGGCGCCCACAGTTGCAGCCGAGGTGTCTTCGTCAGACTCGGAATCGCTGCCGCCGGCGTCCGCGATCCTATCACGCTACATTTGTAGGGGGACTGTCTTGGACTTTCATGGGAGCCTGGTACTTTTGGACTGGTTTTCGGGAGTCGCAGTTTACGCAAGCATTTTGAAAGTTTTCTCTGGATACCTCACAGATTATAATACTGTTTTAACAGCGTGAAATTGTGTGTAATAGAAAAAAAATGTAAGTGAATAAGAGATAATAAGGAATTAAAACGAGATGACATACATACACATACATAAGCTCACGCCTGTATCCCAGAGGGGTAGGCAGAGACCAGGGACTGCCACCTTCCACGATCCTGACAAACCACTTTCGCTTCATCGACATTCATTAGTCGTTGCATGCACGCACGCCGGTTTCGGGTACTTTTTATCTTGCCGAGATGACATTATTAATAAGCAGCGTACTTTTCACGTAGCTCCGGAAATCGTAATTCTTTGTCGATATTTGGTGCCAGGAAGCTTATACTTACTTTTTAGTTAAAAAAATAATGTCTACATTAACATACCATAACTAGTAACAGTCCCATAACAAAAGTCCAAGATAGTCCGTTTACAAAAAGTGCATAAATTAAAAGTAAACACAAATTTCAAATCCAAACAAAACCACCAGTGTTGTCTTTAGACTGGTCTACAAAGTGCTATTCATTTATCATTGAGACATAGAGCGAGAAGCGAACACTGTGCGGCAAATAAAAACATCGACTTGAAACATGCACAGTAACTTTAAAAAAATGTGCACCTTCGAATTTAGAGAAATTCCATGCACGTAAAAATATGCTTCATAGGAAATAAAGCCGCGAAATTGGACCACAACTCTAGGACCACTAATGTAATCCATAAAAAGTTCAGATCTTTTAAGTCCTAAATAGACCTCCATCGTATTGTATGTACTTTTCCTTTCTTTCTTACGGCTTAGTTGATGAACATTTGATTGCGAACAGGATCACATAGAACAGTAACTATGAGTGAGTATCATTATGTATCAGTAATTAAGTAATTATTACAACCATCTAAATACGTACTACACTTTACATTGGTGATTTACTCGTATACAATACACGAATATTCTTGTCTTTCGGTAGTAGGACGTTCTTTATTATACCGTTCAGCGCGGCCACGGCACGTCGAGAGTTTGTGGTCTTAGATCTTTCTTAGATAGTTTTCACAGTAAGTTCATAAGAGGCCAACATATACGGCCGTGGGCACGCTCTTTCGTAAAGGCAGTCGCGCCAAAACCCGCTTTCCTTTTTAAAGCTCTTACGCCATTTTCGACGGTTGGATTGAGATTGGATTGACGCAGCGCGAATTAGTGATTATTACTAAACCGTATTCATTTAGCCGTTCGGTACATTGATCGTTCGCATCCAATCCCCGGTTTCCCGTCCACTAACAAGCTGTTAATCTGATTTTATATGCCGTCAAACGCTTTTTCCGTAAGCACTTTGGACAGCCGTTAACAGTCGATTAAAAGAAAAAAAAACCCCAGTTCTTGGATGCTTTTACATGTTTGTGATGTCGCTGTTTCTGGTTCCCACGGCACAGGGTATCCTAGTCTGGGGCCAGAAGCAATGTATGTGCCTGTATGTAAATGTTTAAGTTTAAGTAATGTTTATGGTTTTTACTTGTTCTTTTTGAAGGTTATGACGCAAGTGATTGAAAGGGGCTCCCATTCCTATACAACAAACGTGATTTTTATCACGTTTTTTGCTCGACATTAATGACGACAACACGTAAACACTTGAAATATTCACAGAATATTTGAAACCTGTTCGTTTGTCTGAAGAATATTTATAACCTGTAAACCTGTTCGATAAAACAACACTCGTAAGTAGATCCGGACTACAAGATTACAGAATATCGTCGTCTAAAAGTGTTAAGCTGCAAACTCTAAAAGTGCAAAGTTTCAGGAGACTAATAAAACCACCCTATTTTTACATCAGGCAATGAAATGAAAAACTGAAAATATCGTTGTCGATGAAATTTTCATCGCATTTTATCGAAAACGGTATTCATTTTATTAATTTCATTCAGTTTTCCATTTCATTGCGTGATGTAAAAATAGGATGGTTTTATTAGTCTCCTGAAAATTTGTATTTTTGGAGTTAGCAGCTTAACACTTTTAGACGACGATATGTTTATAATTAACAGCTTGTTAGTATCCAAGGAGCCGGGGGTGAGTCTCGAAATGTTGAACTGCCAGGATGTTTAACTACGTACATGTTGGGATGAGGCGGCGGCTGCGGTTGTGCGGCGGCCACGATACTAGGTGTGGATACACTTTTCTGTAACGGCAGCCGTGCTAAAAGCCCGCGCGCCGGCTCCGGCTCCGCGCAAGTCCCGAGGCAGCCGGCCCGCAGCGCAGCCGTAACCTTCTCGAAGTCCTTCTGCGGAGCGAGGGGCGTTAATGCCGAGTTTTCACGTTCTTAGTAAGCTCGGACCGAGTGCGCCATCCGAGTAAACTCATGCTTCTGATTGGCCATTTTAGTGTCGTGAGAAAAAACCGTCCAATCAAAAGCATTAGTTTACTCGGATGGCGCACTCGGTCCGAGCGTACTAAGACCGTGAAAACGCGGCATTACGGAAAGCTGCGGCACTTTAGGCTGTGTTAGGGGTCCATTAGACGGTCACGCAAGCGTCAGTCAATTCCATCAATCATGAATCGTTTGCCTTTTTTACAAGAAATACACGAAAGAATTTAAAATGACCACTCTCTGAGGACTCCACGAACACCAACAAAAAATATGAGATGGTTTTCAGAAATCTGTCAATCTGCGGAGCGAGGGGCGTTACGGAAAGCTGCGGCACTTTAGGCTGTGGGATACCGCCGTTTAGAAAAAGTATTTTTCGCCAAATTTTACTTCCCAATAAACTTACGGCATCAGTTTCATTTCCCAAATGAAACTTTAGCAAGTTTTAATTTCGCATTTTATTCATTTGGTCAAATTATCATTTCGCATAATTTTACTGCGTCAAGTTTTATTAAGACAAACGTTTATTATGCTAACGTTTTATTTTGGCAAGTGTTATTTTCAAATAATGGAACGGGGGGTCGGCGATGTAAAGAATACGTGACAACAGAAATATAGGTGCGACGACGCGCAAGGCGAAGCGGAGCGCGTCGGAGCGTTAGGTTCTCTATGTAAGATCGAAAACAGACTCGACTTTGATGCGTTCTTACCTTGCCTCTTGTTGCCTCTTTGGTAAAATGAATTTTGACCAAGTATTTATTTGGTAAACAATAACTTGCCATAATAACTTTTGCTAACTGTTTATTTGCTTTAAGTTGTTTTGAGAAATGTTTTTTTGCCAAGTGATAATTTGCGGAAAATAGTTTGGGAAGTAATACTTTGGGAAACGATTTTTGGCAATACATTAGTAAACCTTAGGCTGTGTTAGGGGTCCATTAGACGGTCATGCAAGCGTCAGTCAATTCCATCAATCATGAATCACGTTTGATTCACCAACAATTGTAGAACACCCTTGTAGTTCGTGTATTGGTAACTGATGATAAATAAAAACAGATTTAACTAGATTTTAACTATATTGTTGTAAGACAAACAACCGCGTGCGGGATCGGCAAAGCACGAACTCCCACAAACAATATTGACAACATTAGCAGAATATAAATCAATGTTGCCACTATAAAAGCTAAATTAAACCATCTATCTATGTCGCGAACAACAATCAAACGTAATTCATGATTGATGGAATTGACTGACGCTTGCATGACCGTCTAATGGACCCCTTAGATAGTTGGAATATTCTTATTCAATCGCTCGTAGCCTGGGCTGCCTGAGTGATCTTAAGCGATCACTAAGGTTAAGCAACATACGGCGCGTCCAGTCCATGGATGGGTCACCGTCCATGACTAACGCTAGTGGCATTTTTCCGAGGGGTTCCGAGCTTCGGAAGGCACGTTAAGCAGTTGGTGGCGTCGATAGATGGCAGTCGTTAAGCCAAGCCTTAGAGCGGCTCGAAAACTTCTGACAGTAAGACCAGCCACTAGTCTTACAAGCCTCCACCAATACGGACTTGGACCCCGTGGTAGAGCATGGCCTATACCTTCCTCCGGGGAGAGACCCATAATATTACAAAGCAGATATAAAAACAGTGATTAAGTTTCCACAGATAGCTGCAAAATGTAGTGTTACATAACAGGTATAACCAAGCACGGTAAAACTAATTTTCAAGATTGAAAAACTATTTTGATAGGAGACATCTCACCGCAGTAGTTCCATCATGAAAAAACTCAATAGCGCTTCAGTCGCCAGAGTTATATAAATTGCAAGATCGCCATAAAAAGAAATTCTGACTATAATTAGTTGTACACCAGAAATTTCACATGAGTTGACAGTACATAAGTAGTAGGTCTTCTACTCTTCTAGTAAAAGTAATTTATAATTTTTGAACTAAGACTTTCGTAAGCACAACACAAGTAAGTAAGTGGATGCGGACTAAAAGTTTACAGTAATTTATAATTATTGTAACAAAATCCAAAATTTGATTCCAAAATTAATACATTTTGTAACTACTTAAAAAAAAAATTTAATTTTAAAAATTTTTATCGAGGGCTTTCGATTATACGGTGTTTTATGTTTTAGAAATATTCTGAAGACTTTTCACTGTTTTCAATCAGCTTTAGTTAATAAATTGTTCAAGTGAGGTTATAATGAGCGGCTTAAGAACTCACCGCTAGATCATTATCGTTGAGCGAATGTGTGGAGTGTCTGACTGGTCGAGGCACCTCCCCCTCTGACTCCATCGAAGAGAGAGAAGCGCTGTGTCCATTGAGTGTGCTGTAAGACAAGATAAGGCTAATATAGTAAATAAAAACCGGAAAATGTAATATTTATTATAGTTATCTCCCAATTTAATTTATAGTCTTTGATGATGTTACTTTATTAGTAACGCATGTTGTGGTTACCGATAAGTAAGAGTACACATGGCCTTTTAGATTTTAAATGAATAAACTATTTATTTCGGGCTACAGATTCCAAGCGCACTCTGTGCAAAAAATGCTTCTATAACTCAATGATTATTTAGTAGATAATTTTCAGTTCACTTATTTTTCTGTATCAAATTGTAGGCTATTTGACAGCGTGAAAAAAACAGTATTATTCATACGTATTCGTATAAATTATGAGTCTTAAAACCGCATTTTAACTAAAAAAACATTATTATTTGTAAAAAAAACACAACATAAAATTTGATAATTATGTATCTGCGGCCATTGTGTCGAAAAGGGCCTGGATTGGCCTATTCTATGACGACGTCACATGTCAGTAAAAATGGCGTCTGTCACTCATTCTTTCTTACGTTAATTGGTTGGTTTACTGGGAAGTGACGTCATAATACGGTATTTGACACTATCAACAATAAATTATTTGAGATGCTCGATTAAAACAAAAATTACAAAATGATTCAGAAAATGTATTTCTTTTAATCATTTACTAGTTATTACAATTTTTAAATAGATGAAACTTAAAAAGAGTGCTCTGAAATGTGACGTCAGAAGCAAGTATTTTCATACAAAATTCCGTTTTAAAAGTTCTCATTTGACATCCTGTCAAATACCCAATTCCTGTGCGACGCCATATTGCCCAAGATAGCGCTTTGGCGGCTTATTTCAAAACTAAATTTTCGTTTGCCTTTTTTACAAGAAATACACGAAAGAATTTAAAATGACCACTCTCTGAGGACTCCACGGACACCAACAAAAAATATGAGATGGTTTTCAGAAATCTGCCATATTGCCTATTGTATATTCATGTGTATGTAGTTTCTGTTTCATGGTTTGTCTTGGCGGACTAATAGGGTCCCCTTCGGTACGGAACCCTGAAAATTAAATGTAGGGTCCAGACCTCCTCTGGCGACGGGGCTCGGCGTTCCGGGCGACGGGCTCGAGCGCCGCCCACGAGCTGCGGCGGCCCTCGTCGCGCCCGCCCTCCCACAGGCCCCATTGCCGCGACTCACCTGTCGACAAGTTTTGTAAAAAGCCTTTCTTTTTTTATTGATTCACCGTCCATTGTAAAATAGCTAATTGATGTAGACCAAACATTTATTTGTTTTAAAAACTCAAAAGCTCAACAGTAAGAATACACCAATTCGTTACAGAACTAATGACAATCTGTCTGATATAATTATCTAATGCTGCGTACATGGTCATTGAGCAAGTCTGCCCTCGTAAGGAAAAACGCAGTAATCGTAAAAACGCAGTTTTGAGTAAATAGCTATTTATTTCTTAGGATTAGAAGGATTTCATACATTATTGCATATTTTCTTACTGAAATTTCAGGTTTCTAGTAGACCTACAGCCACCATTATTTTTTCACCTATAGATATACCACAAGGGAGCCGAATTTTGCATTCAAAGTAAAAACACAGTAATGGCTATTACTGAGTTCTTCCTTACGAGAAGTCTCATCAAACAAAGTTGTTCTCCATTCATGTTTAACCTTGCGTCTAGACGTATAGACGTAAAAGCTGGCTCAACGAACATGTTTAGAGTGCGTTGAAACTCTTCGAGCAATGGACGATTTGTCGCGTTTGGTGGGCGACATCGCCTGCTACATTTACTGTCGGGGAATTACCACGCGAAGGCGTCGTCGTCGTCGTTGGGTTAGGCCAATGTTGCAAAGAAGAGAACTTCACAGTCATGTTGACTTGATAAAAGAGTCAGAACCTGAAGAGCTTCGTAACTATTTACGAATGAATATGCCTCTGTACAATAACTTACTACGTCGTGGCTACACGTACAGTCGAGATAACATCAACCTACACACCCATGCACTCTATTCCGTTACGTTACGGGCGACTTTGCAACTAAAATGTATAGGTTGACGTGTTCTCGACTGTACATACAAACATGTTTGCTTCGAACATCGAGCAAAAAATATGGACGTTTGAATCTTGTTCGAATCGAACATTTTGTTTGGATTCGAGCATTTGCCTTGAGACTAGCATGGTACACACGTTCGTACTTGCTCGAAATCGAGCAAGTTTATCGAGAATGTACGTACGTGTGTACTTACCATACATTCATTCATCAAACCTTTTATGCCATCCACAAAAAAGTGACCGCGCGCTCCGAAGCGAGCGCGTAAAGCCAATGATCAAATGTGAGTGAATGTGAAAAGTTTAAGTTTTGGGGTTTATTGATGATGTACATAAAAGCAAAGAATAAGAATGGAAGCGAGTGTGAGTGGAAGGGCTGGTAAGGGACGCTAGAGGTGGACACATTTTGACCAAATAGGGGATGTGTTAGCAAAGGGCAAGATAAAAAGTACCCGAAATTGGCGTACGTGCATGCAACGACTAATCAATGTCGATGAAGCGAAAGTGATTTGTCAGGATCGTGGCAGATGACAGTCCCTGGTCTCTGCCTACCCCTCTGGGATACAGGCGTGAACTTATGTAGATGTAAATAATAGTACATTGTTCACCGAGAGGAGAAAGTGACCGATTACCGTCGAGGGTGTCGTTTGAAGCCCGAGCCGTAGGCGAGGGCTTTAAAACACCTGAGATCGGGAATCGCAGTTTCTCTCTAGTGATACATAGTGCTTTATACTACACCTACAAGGAAAATAAAAAACGAAATCTTTACTAATTGAAATTTATATTGAAATTGTTGCTAGTGGCCAGTGTCATTTTGCGAACTTGGAGATAAAAACTCACTGTAAAAACTTTTTGGCTTTTGATATTTAGGTTACCGGCGCATAGTCTTACCCAAAATTAAAAAAGAAAAACCACGTAAGAAATGGATTTTCATACACTTTTCTCTCCCGCTCAGATGCGTTTTCTCCCCGCATATTTGTTCGATATGCAATGACGTACTTTCTACCGTAAATTTGATAAAGTATCAAGGTACTTTCCAAGCAGGTGTAGTATAAAGGCTGTTACTTACCGCTCCCCTTGCGGCTGCCCGTGTAGAGGTCGAGATGTGTGGGCGAGGAGCAATCCGCCTCCTGCTGCCCATCTTTGCAGAGTGACGGGCACGATGTACTCAGACGACCGCTGCCCGTTGCCTGGGAAAAGTAGCTTTTAGGCGCAAAATGTCCACTTACATGTAATGGTGACTTATAACATAACATAAACCTTTACATACAGGCACATACATTGCTTCTGGCCCCACGCTAGGATACCCTGTGTCGTGGGAACCAGAAACAGCGACGTCACCAAATATGTAAACATCCAAGACCTGTAGTTTTTTCTTTCTCCCCAGATGATCCGGGGATCGAACCCGGGGCCTCTCGCATGGTAAGCAGATGCACTAACCGCTACGCCACAGAGGTCGTCTTATAGGATCCAGACCGAGACGAAAGGTTTTCGCCTTGGACGAAACCTTGGAGATAGCACTGAATTGATAGATATAACATTGTGGGCTTTAATGGTATCCAGACCCCCGGCCGGGCCCTTGTGATTTTCATTCCAGGTGATATTTTTTTCATTGGTGGCCTGAGTGATCTTAAGCCGGGTACTCATCTGCGAGCCGCAACTGTAACAGAGTAGATACAGTAACCAGGCTCTAGTGTGTACCCGTGACAGGAGCCGAGTACTCACGGCTCGCTGCTAGCGGCACGCGTACCGCTCGCAGGAGGTTCGCGAACCACATACACACTATCGTTTTTTGATACAGAGCATGCAAGTTACAGTTACGGCTCGCAGATATGTAAGTATCCGGCTTTAAGCGATCACGAATGTTAAGCATCACAGGACGCGTTCATTGCATGGATTGGTGACCGTCTATGACTAACGCTAGTGGCATTTTTCCGAGTGGTTTCGTGGTTCGCACGGCACGTTAAGTAGTTGGTGCCGGCTGCAGTCGTTAAGCCAAGTCAAGGCTTAGGGTGACTTGAAAACTTCTCATGGTAAGACCAGCCACTAGTCTTACAAGCCTCCACCAATCCGGAATAGGCCCCCGTGGTGGAGTATGGCCTATACCTTCCTTCCTATACCCGTGCCCCTCGTTTGGGACATAATGGGTTAAACATTTACACACAGGCACATACATTGCTTCTGGCCCCACACTAGGATACCCTGTGTCGTGGGACCCAGAAACAGCGACGTCACAAACATGTTAACATCCAAGACCTGGAGTTTTGTTTTTTTGTTCTTTCCAGCCGGGGATCGAACCCCGTAACAGAGGTCGTCTAGACTTATCTCTCAATATATACTGACTAGGAGCGGCATCGGCGCGGCGCGCATCCGCTGCACGGTGGCATGGAGCCGACGCAGCTGCTGCAGACTGTCGTCCAGCACGCCGGGGCTGTGCGGCGTCACGCTGATAGTCGGCACCTGACGCGGGAACAGCAGTTGGTTTTTTTGTGGCTCGAAGGACCATTTATTGAGCACCGTTATTGTAAAATAATAAAATAATAAACTCACGCCCGTTATCCCCGAAGGGGTAGGCAGAGGCACCAGTCTCTAGAACTGGACCCACGTTTTGCCGAGTTTATTAGGTCCCAAACGTGACAAGTGGTAAGCCTGTCGCCGTTATCCGGGCACAATTTATCAGCGAATGGTGTTGCTGTACAAACAAATGTACGTAACTAAAAGTCATTGGTACATGCGTGTACCGTTATTGCTTACTAAATAAAACTTTAAGCCCCTGTTTCACAATGTTCTATGCTATACGCAACCAGGGCTGCCGTTTGTTCTAAATTTAAATAAATTTTCCTATATTGCGTGTGCTCGTTTACGGTTCCTAGAACAAACGGCAGCCCTGGTTGCGGATAGCTTATCCGGAACTTTATCTGCAGATTGTGAAACAGACGCTTAATCTGTAAATCCATAACTATTTATTCCACACTATGCTTCCTACTACTCCCGCTGCAGGGCCCAGACCTTCTCTCAGAGAGTATAGGATTAATGCTACTTATTTTTGACATATGTTTTTTTATAATTGGACGTAGTTTAGCAATAAGGTTCCAACCCACAACATGGTCATTTTTGAGTTAAATATTATCACTATGCTCTATACCGATCCGATGAGTATGTGCAAAGTTATGGCACATGGTAGTCAACCCAAATGTATGCTTCAGCTTAAACCTAAAAACTCAAATATCTCAAAACTCACTTTGTGTGGATTGGAACCTTTTTGCTAAACTACGTCCAATTTATATTGAAATTATTGACAATTATTGGTATTTAGTTTGGTTTATTTTTAATATTTTTCTAAAACTTTGGTGTCTGTGACGCCTTTAGAGAATGATTAAAGATATAGTCTTTGCCTATATAAAAAAAAAAGTCAACTGTTTTTTTTTATGTAACGGCCTGGCCACGGGGGAAATCGCGCGGCGCGAACGGCGGGGCGTCAACCCCGTGGCTTGCTACGTACATTTCTATGAGTTTTTTTTAGTCGCTAGTCGCAGCCGCGACTATTTCCCCCGTGGCCAAAGGATTTAAACTCATAATGTTTGCTGACGTCATAGCAAAGTCATTTTAAAGTCAACGATTATTTTTAAACATCTTAAAAAAATAGACTTCTTTACAAATCTGATAAATGGAAATTGTGCTGTTTTGAGATGTCCGTTCACATTCAAAAATGTAGCATTGCCAGTTTCAAGCGCTGATGTGAGTGAATACCTCAGATATTCTCGTTTCCTCACGGTTTGTCAAACAAATTCTTAGTTGATATATTTATTCCAGAATAGACCCATATAAAATATTAGTACCTACTTGGAAGATTATATTAGTGTACAAGAAAGTTATCTTTTGAAATAAAGGCTCATTCAAATCATTTTGGAAAACTCAAACATCATATCAATATTTATTTTATTATTGTAAAATCAGCAAGCTGTGGCCTGAAGCTTGGGCGCCAACATTTTTTCATCTTTCAGAGTCCGTAATAAAATGTGCATTGAGAGCTCAAAAGCAAACTTCCCAAGTAGCTGCTATATTGCCATATTCCACTTATAGCCTTTAAGCCCCACGTTGGGCGCCAACAAGTTTTGCTCTTCCAGGGACTGCAATAAAACCTGCATACTGAGCTAAGCATGCAACCTTGAAGCCCCACGTCGGGCGCCAACAAGTTCCTGCTCTTCCAGGGACTGCAATAAAACCTGCATACTGAGCTAAGCATGCAACCTTGAAGCCCCACGTCGGGCGCCAACAAGTTCCTGCTCTTCCAGGGACTGCAATAAAACCTGCATACTGAGCTAAGCATGCAGCCTTGAAGCCCCACGTCGGGCGCCAACAAGTTCCTGCTCTTCCAGGGACTGCAATAAAACCTGCATACTGAGCTAAGCATACAGCTTTTAAGCCCCACGTCGGGCGCCAACAAGTTTTGCTCTTCCAGGGACTGCAATAAAACCTGCATACTGAGCTAAGCATACAGCTTTTAAGCCCCACGTCGGGCGCCAACAAGTTTTGCTCTTCCAGGGACTGCAATAAAACCTGCATACTGAGCTAAGCATACAGCTTTTAAGCCCCACGTTGGGCGCCAACAAGTTTCTGCTCTTCCAGGGACTGCAATAAACCTGCATACTGAGCTAAGCAGCAATAGTCTCAATAAGCTGCCATACGAGTAATGCAGTATTCCACAGTGCATAAGCCCCACGTTGGGTGCCAACATTTTTCACTTCTTCCACCGACTGCAATAAAGTCTGCATCCGCTAAGCAGCAATCCTCTCAATAAGCTGTCATATTGCGGTATTCCAGTTTTTAATCCCTAAGTTAGGCCAACCTGTACTCAACCTTACGCCTAGTAATAGAGGGTAGTTACCTGCGCCCGGGCGGCAGTCATTTCGGCGGGCGGCGGCGCGGTCACGTGTTCAGTAACCTCGTCCTCGCTGCTGTCGGCGCGTTCGTCCGAGCTGCCCCCGCCTTCGTCTGTGGGCAAGGAAAGTTTATAACATTACATTTCATTACTTAAGATAAGATAAAATGGGATTTTATATATTCATCAAAATCAGAGATACACGTTTGGTAAAATAACATAACAACAATAACAATAAATTTAATGAATGCCTGATGTCTAAACTAGGCAAGGCCTTTCTCAGTGTTTCTTCCATATTATTATTATTATAAAAAAGTCGGTCAGGCAACACTTCAATGATAACTTTTTTAACAACTAAACAACAGACTGCTAGATTTCTTCAAGGCGACAAAAAAATAAAAGTAACGCAGTAGATACATTGAGCATGCATCATTGAGCATTAATATTATACTATATACATATTGCATGTATAATATTAATATTATACATGCAATATAAAAACAAATAATAATGGCTGTATCCATCTAACATATTCCGATGCATGCTCAATGTATCTACTGCGTTACTTTTTTTTTTGTCGCCTTGAAGAAATCTTCTAGCAGTCTGTTGTTATAGGTGAAAACCTGTAATCGGCTCACCAACTAGTTTTATAAGTTTCATATATTGTTCATCAGCAGGTTTTCCATAGGTAATAAATAAATAAAAATAAAATAAATTACAATAGAGCAAATTATCACGAAGTACCAAGAGATACATTTGATCAATTTGACCTTAAACGGGGCGTGTATCGCGGAGGGGTAAGCAGAGACCAGCGTTTACTACTTGCCACGATTCTGACGAACCTCTTTTGCTGCGTCAACATTCATTAGTCGTTGCAAACAGGGCGTGGAAAGCTAGAAGTAATATTAAGAAAAGTCACCATGGTATGAAATCAAGTCAAAGGTCACACGATCACACCCAAGACTGCGAAAAGAAAGTCCTGAATGTTTTTTGTTGATACCAGAAAATAAATCTGTTTTGCATAAGTGCACAAAACTGCAGGGATGAATTTGTATTGCCTCGGTGATTACTTTGATGAGTGTCCGCAGTGACTTTGATGTGAAATAGGACAAAGATCAAAGTAACTCACACCTGCCTATTTCCCAACAACAAAAGCAATGAACGTTTTTGTTGTGGCAAATGATGTTAAGAAACAATTTGTGGCCAAAGCTGACACTAACAATGCAGCGGCAGAAGCACAAAGAAAACAAAAATTAATAACAATATCAAACCAGAAAATAAATCCGTTTTGCATAAGTACACAAAACTTCAGGCCTGAATTTGTATTGTCTCTGTGATTACTTTGATGAGTGTCCGCAGTGACTTTGATGTGAAATAGGACAAAGATCAAAGAAACTCACACCTGCCTATTTCCCAACAATAAAAGCAATGAACGATTCAAAGTCTCACCCAGTTAATGTTGTTAGTTAACGCTTACAGGCATTATAAGAACAACACGTCACTCTTCTACCTAGCTACTTAGCGAAGAGGATTAACCTGTATCAAGGGGCACATTCAATTACGTAAATAGGTTGTTGGAAACCCAACACCGAGTTCATTCAGTCGGCTGTAGCTGCAGAATATCTTTTAAATATAAACCTTTACATACAGGCACAAACATTGCTTCTGGCCCCACACTAGGATTCCCTGTGTCGTGGGAACCAGAAACAGCGACATCACATACATGTAAACATCCAAGACCTGGGGTTTTCTTTTTGTCCCCAGCCGGTATTCGAACCCGGGACCTCTCGCATGGTAGGCAGATGCGCTAACCACTACGCCACAGAGGTCGTCTGATAATAAAAGAATATTCTTTATTTAACAATGTTTGTTTTTTTGTAATGAGGCGAAAATGATCTGCCAGGGTCCTGGCAAGTGGTAGTCCCTGGTCTCTGCCTACTCTCCTCAGATATAGGGTCTGGCCGCTGGGAATATACGATCCTGACACATGTCTGTTTCATATGACTAGTGATGGGAGATAATCAACGTTATCATTCCTTACGTTATTCTTAACTAGCTTTTGCTACTGACTCACGATTAAGTAGTTTTGTTTTTTAGACGACCTTCACTCAGTCATCTCTTGTGACATTTTCGCAGGCATTTTAGAAGGGTCATCATCTTTTTTGTGCCGAATGGCGGTGAAGTGTTGTGGCGAGCTGTGCGACCTTTTGTTTGAGCCCACATCAGCTCAATCGCTTTGTACTGCAGTGGTGCGGAGAGATTCTGAGAACGCAATGATATTTTTCTAAAGCCTCTTCATAAACTTCGTATCGTTAAAACGACCGTTATTATTTTCGTTATTTTTGGTACGTCACTACAAAAAAATACGGTTGACATAACCTTGTGACAACGTAGTAAGGATTTTACGCACGAACATTAAATATTATTTTCTTCCTATTTAACATTTAAATCACTGTGCAAAATATAACATTGATTGTAAGTTTACACAATTACATAGTTTCAATGACAATTATTTGCTAGCAGGATAAATAGGACTTCAAAATATTTTAATCGAAAATTTAACGCCACTTCAAGGTTACGTCGTCCGTTCTAACATGACCTGTCAGGATCGTATTCTCCCAGCGGCCGGACGGTACGTACCTATGTAAATGTTATGTTAGCAACTGTCTACGATGCAAGCTGTTTCCTTCGAATCTAACATTTATTGACACTAAGTAACTTCTAGGTTCATCATCATCAACCCATTATGTCCCCACCAAGGGGCACGGGTCTCTTCCCTGAGGAAGGTATTGGCCATACTCCACCACGGGGGCAAAGTCCGGATTGGTGGAGGCTTGTAAGACTAGTGGCTGGTCTTACTGTCAGAAGTTTTCAAGCCGCCCTAGGGCCTCTGACTTGGTTTAACGACAGCCATCTATCGACAGCAGCCGGCACCAACTGCTTAACGTGCCTTGCGAAGCACGGAACCGCTCGGAAAAATGCCACTAGCGTTAGTCATAGACGATGACCCATCCATGGACTGAACGCGCCGTATGTTGCTTACCCTTAGTGATCGTTTAAGATCACTCGAGGCTACGAGCGATTCTAGGTTAGTAAAGTAAAATAGGGTACACAAAGACGTCGCATAGTGTACTTTAAACGCCAGACAGCCGATTGCTATTGTCGCGCCCGGCAAGGACTAAACGTATTGGACCGGACAGACAGTAATGGAAACGCTTGTGAAGAGAAAAGGTCACTGTAAAGCGTCGCAGGAAATGAAGCTGCATTCTCGTCTCTGTACCACCGGGATAAGAATCAAACAAACATAGAGGAAAATGTAGATGCGGAAACCCGTGCACCATAGCCCGATGTGATAAAAAAAACATTAATTTTCCTGCAGGAAGGTACCGATTATAAAAGGAAAAAAAAACATCAGTAGCATAAGTTTGTGATTTAACGACCTCTGTGGCGCAGTGGTTAGCGCATCTGACTACCATGCGAGAGGTCCCGGGTTAGAATCCCGGCTGGGGACAAAAAAAAAAAGAAACCCAGGTCTTGGATGTTTACATGTTTGTGACGTCGCTGTTTCTGGTTCCCACGACACAGGGTATCCTAGTGTGGGGCCAGAAGCAATGTATGTGCCTGTATGTAAATGTTATGTTAATGTTATGTTATGTTATAAGTACTTTTTGACTCCATCTGCTCGAAATGATGCATTTTAATGCCCAAATTTAGGACCCAAAACACGGTATTGTTGTTCAAGCTAAGCTGCATCAAAGTAAATAGACTCAAAATTGGGTTTGAATCTATTTACCTTTAGGTACCTTTAAGTAAATAGACTCAAAATCCAATTTTGAATTTTGTATACTAATGCACTCATTTACTAAGAAGTCGGACTTCTCTTTCACTTTCACGGATTCGTCCTATATCTATTTCACTCCTACCCAAGCAATAAGTTTTAAAACCGAGTTTGGAACTACTTACTGAACTTCCAAACTCTTTGCTGCAAACCTTTTAAGTACCTAATTGTCAAATATTTGAAATTGGAACGCAAGTACGCATTTTCGTTCCTCTCAGATGGTAGTGAAAAAAGCAGATTGTTCTACACGGGTACAAATAATTTTTGGTCTCGGTAGTGTTGAATTCCTCGCTCCTTCAGCGATTCTTAGTTAAAGCCCCCGCTTCGCTCGGGCTTTAATGCAAGAATCGCCTCAGTTCGCTCTAGATTCAATTTCACAACCTCGACGCAAAAATTTTGTTTGCGCCCTTGGTGAACAATCTACTATTATTGTAAAGTAAGAGAGCAATGTACCAACAAACTGTATTTGGTAGTATAGTATACCATTCATTGGTAGCAACACCATTCGCTGATAAATTGTGCCCGGATAACGGCGACAGGCTTGCCACTTGTCACGTTTGGGACCTAATAAACTCGGCAAAACGTGGGTCCAGTTCTAGAGACTGGTGCCTCTGCCTACCCCTTCGGGGATAACGGGCGTGAGTTTATTATTATTATTTTATTATTAGTATACAATTTTAAAAAATATTTTAAAAATGTGAACTTAAAAAAAAGATAATCAGTTCTACGATTTAAATACGAATGGCGATGTGATAAAATAGTAAATAGGTTGGTATGATTTGCTCCGATTCCACACAGTAGTTCATAAATTCGCGGTTGTTAACTTGCTTGGCTGAGTTCTATGACGATTCTATGCAAAGAATTCTCTTTAACGTTTTCACAAATTGTTACAAGCTGTTTTATACGATCGTAAAAGTACTTTTTTTTTATTTTGCAGTGTTACTGTAGCTCTCTTTAAGTTTTGCATGTGCGCAGATCATGAACGTCTTAGTGGAACATAGATATTATTATGCTACTGATTTTTTTTTTAGAAAAAATGAATGGTTATGTATTTTGTTCTCTGGTGTGTACAATAAAGAGTTATCTTTAATTAGCCTAGTACGCAAATACGAGTAATCAAATAGAAATTGAAATATTTTTATTGAGAAATACATAATTTCTATTCCTATCAAGTGAGGCGCTGTCTTCAAAATTCTGGCCATTCCACAAAAATAATGTATTTCCAAATCCAAAACACAAGTATATTAAACGAGGTGTACTGCATGTAGCGTTCATATGTTTTAACTTCGTACATGTAAATCCAGGGGCGTCGTAGTGAATTTTTCCTAAGCTTGACTAACTAACGACGACCTCTGTGGCGCAGTGGTTAACGCATCTGCCTACCATGCGAGAGGTCCCGGGTTCTAATCCTGGCTGGGGACAAAAAAAAAAGAAACCCAGGTCTTGGATGTTTACATATTTGTGACGTCGCTGTTTCTGGTTCCCAAGACACAGGGTATCCTAGTGTGGGGCCAGAAGCAATGTATGTGCCTGTATGTAAATGTTATGTTACGCAAGAGCCAGCTGATAGACAAACAGTCTTATTTCTTCTTCGGACGGTGGCCCCAGCAGCAGAGGCACACCGTGACAAAGTTTGCAGAGTGTTTTTATTGTTTTTTACTGTACCTATTTTCTTTTGTTTTAAGTTTTGAGATGTGTGTTGTCTGTTGTTGCAATAAACATTTCATCCTTCTTTCTTTCTTTAAATAGTTGTAATGCAAAACAAAACACAATAAAAAACTTTCAGCAGTGAATGCACACAAAAAGCTAAGCACTTAGCTTGCCTTGGAGGCATCATCAGCGCATCTCTAGTGCCCGCAAAACGAGCTACCCGCAGGTAAATCCCGAACTATCAGAGAACTCCCCGCATCCGCTTCCACCGGCGTCCGGACGTAGGATATTGGATGGCGTGTCACCCGGACGCGGCGCCCCGTCCTTGTGTCTGCTGATATTGCTTTTAGCTCCAGCGAAAGGTGTGACATTTTGTTGGCAGGTGAGGATTCATATTTTTGTCTTGCACAGGATGGAAGCAACGATTAAAGAAGTTGATGAGGCGAAAGAGGTTTGTCAAGATCGTGGCGGGTGGCAAAACCTGGGCCTCAATTCTGTTAGTGCATTATAGTTCAATTACAGTTACATAGTCGGGTCAAGTGACATGTATTTTAATTCTATTGACGCGTAGAGTTACGTAATATAAGGTCTGATCCCAAGCTAGGTGGTTACCATATTTGTATAATTGTAAGCAGGAAAGTACATCAAACATGCCACAGCCATGTAGGCTTTGGTTTTACTCGTTTGGTTTGGTTGGTTGGTTTGGTTGGTCGGTTTTGGTTCGTCGGTTTTTTATGGCACCATTCAAACAGAAAAGCAAAAGTTTATGTAGGTACTGTTTTCACATAAAACAAAAGCGCGTTCAGTGCAGTTTTGCGTCGTATAGTGGAGGTGCATATTTTAATCATGCACCAGCAAACAAAAGTAATTTCCCGGCCCGACACCCGAACAATGCCATGCACAACTCTATAGGTCGGACAGCCTCTTTGATACAGATTTTAGGGTTCCGTAGCCAAAGGGTGAAACGGACGCTATTACTGAGACTCCGCTGTCCGTCCGTCCGTCCGTCACCAGGCTGTATCTCATGAACCGCGATAGTTAGACAGTTGAAATTTTCACAGATAATGTATTTCTGTTGCAGCTATAACAATACTAAAAAACAGAATAAAATAAATATTTAAGGGGGCTCCCATACAACAAAAGTGATTTTCTTGCTCGATTTCGATAACGGCAACAGGTATACGCTTGAAATATTTACAGAATATTGAGATATTATTCGCTTTAAAAATAAATCGTTAATTTAAAATAAAATAAATATTTAAGTGTGGCTCCCATACAACAGACTTTTTTTTTTGCCGTTTTTATAGATAACGGTACGGAACCCTTCGTGCGCGAGTCCAACTCGCACTTGGCCGGTTGAAACCTGGATCTGATGTAGTTTTATTTCTTATAACCATGATGCCATTGTCAAAACGAACTATCCCTCTCCTCCGCGCAGAATAAGGAACAAAACCATTAGCTTACGGACCAACATTACCGATATCTAAAAGCGGGTAAGGCAACTTAAATGGCAGTGGACACAACACTTTATCGTTGGGAGAACGGAGGAAGGCGGAGCCGAATTGTCGTGCCATGGAATACGAAGGGTAGCTAGTCCAACTACACAATGCCTGATGACATCAGTGCTACTAAATGTCGACCCGGGCCTCGATTCGGTTTATCATCAACCCATTATGTCCCCACCGAGGGGCACGGGTCTCTTCCCTGAGGCCATACGGGGGCCAAGTCCGGATTGGTGGAGGCTTGTAAGACTAGTGGCTGGTCTTACTGTCAGAAGTTTTCGAGCCGCCCCCTAAGGCTCTGACTTGGCTTGAAGACTGCCATCTATCGACATGTTTTTTTAATTTATAATTATTGATACACGCGCCCGTGTTGACTTCAAGCGGCAATGAAAATAAATCGCCATGTTCATGCAGTTGTCATTATACTACAATGCATATCAGAATCTAGGCCCTGGATTTCAATATCACCAACCACGATGGAGGACGTCCTGTTATACCCTCACCCTCTATACACTATTGCTGAATCATTCCTCCTACAATACTCATACTCTCACGTCAGCATTTTCTCGTAATCAACTCCTTCGGCCACCTCTTGACTCAATCCGCGGCGAAAACGCTGGACCTTTTTAAATTGTCCTAATTAAAATAAAACTTCTGATTTCGTCTATTTAATAAATAAATAAATAAAATAAAATAAAAATTCTTTATTTTAGGCATTACCCATATTAATGTTAATAACAATAGTGACTTAAGACTATATTAGTAACAATGATAACTAATTTAAAAATTCCTTTTTTTTTTTAAGCCAAGTCAACAGACAAATACTCAAGAAGGAAAAAGATTGCCAATGAGGCTTTTCTTAAATAAAGGCCCTTCCATAGAACGCCAATACCCACATTTACAGGGTTTTCCATTTTTGGATCAAACAGAAAAATACAGATAAGTTGTGCTCGGATAACGGCGACAGTTCTAGTGATTGGTGCCCCTGCCTACCCCCTCGGGGATAACGGGCGTGAGTTTACTATCTATTTATTTATCATACAGAAAATCAATCAATCAGTCCGTACTCACGCACTGCACGACTTAGGGCCGGATTCTGAATTAAAAATGTCACAAAGTAAATAGCCTCCACCAATCAGGACTTGGCTCCCATGGTGAAGAATGGCCTATAGGTACCTTACTCAGGGAAGAGATCCGTGCCCCTCCGTGGGGACATAATGGGTTGATGATGATGATGAAATACTTAACGTGTTTCTATCTTTCCTAAGTAAAATTCTGTCACGCTCACGCGTCACACGTCACGCGAAATTCTCAATTCAGAAATCGGCCGTTAGGCCTCCCCCAACTCACGCCATAGTAATATAAAATTCCATTTCCATTTGCGATAATATTATTGTCATTACAATGCCTGCAAAATGAGCATCTTCAATGCTTGCTTATCACATTCGGGACGTGTACCGTCTTGGCTAAATCAATCGGGCTGGCTACCTTGCGACATGGGTGGGGCGGGCGTAAGGGCACAGAATAGATAATAGTACAGGTACAGAAGATTCACTCCGCAAAATCAATTAAAGAAAAAGGGACTCTAGCAGCGATACAATTGGGTATTTGACAATATGCCAAATGAGTTAATTTTAAAACGGATTTTTATATGAAAATACTTGCTTGTGACGTCACATTTCAGAGCACTCTTTTTATGTCTCATCTATTTAAAAAAAAGAAATACATTTTCCGAAACATTTTGTAATTTTGTTTTAATCGAGCATCTCAAATAATTTATTGTTGATAGTGTCAAATACCGTATTAGGTGCAATATAGATCGCACGGCGCTAAAAAAGCTACGTTATATTCACCTACATGTTGCCTCTTATTCTACCGCGTAACTCTTACCTCTTCTGGCTCCTGAATTCCTACCTATATGCTACTCCGGAGTGGTCGCCGCGTGTACTTACGCGTTCGATACCGACACGCGTAGTGAAACAGGCCTGAGTGCTTATACTGAGTTTTTTCCTTTCGATAGCGAGAGCGTTTGCAATTTGTATAGGAGTGACAAAGCGCGCCACATAGTTGTCTCTTCGTCACTCCTATGCAAATCGCAAACGCTCTCGCTATCGAAAGTGAATGAAAAAACTCAGTATATGCACTCGGATGTAAGCAACAAACGCCAGTTGAAGCATTAGGTACATAAGCCACTCCATTCCTCGCCAGAACGTCCGTAAATGAGATTAGCTAACCAATAAATCGCAGGGAGAGTGCCGGGTCTAGGGCTGCCACCACTCCGGGCGTGACCCGGGTGTTATGATCCCTTCGGAAGCCAGCAGTAAAAAGTCCTTGGCACACTGCTGGCTTTCTAAAAAGAGATCGGCTGGCTGGAGTGATCTCACAGCCCTGCTACGTACATTGGCCCAAATACACACGACAAACTGACACGGGGATGAGTCAATCAAATGCGTAGTTGTTCGATTAAGTTATAATAGTACGATAACGGTTGTTTCACTACTACTATCGGTATCAAATAGTATAAACGATGGTATTATAAGGTATGGTATATAGGGATTCGTGCGTGCATGCAACGACTAATGAATGTCGAGGAAACGAAAGTGTTTTGTCAGGATCGTAGCAAGTTGTAGTCCCTGGTCTCTGCGTACCCCTCCGGGATACAGGCGTGAGCTTGTGTGCATGTGTGTAATTTCATTACTTATTTTATAGTGAATATACAACTAAATATTCTGTGAATATTTAAAGCGTCTACGTGTTGCCGTTACTAATATCGAGCGAAAAACGTGAAAAAAATCACGTTTGTTGTATGGGAGCCCCTTTCAAACAGTTGCGTTATAACCTTAAAAAGTACAAAAAAACCATTGTAATAGTTAGGCGAATGCCCACCAATAAGATACAGTCTGGTTACAGTACAGATACAGTTGTTCATAAGATACAGTCTGGTGAAGTGGTGACAATTACGTCCATGGGTAACAAACAGTCAGTTTGACAGTAGAGTCTTAGTAATAGTTTTTTTTTAATCTTCATTGCACAAGAAAATATCTGCACAAACGCGAGCTTAATACTAAAGTTATTTTCTTCCAGGTAACCATGGGTTATGTAGAAAGGGCAGTTATTAATTCCGAACGGAACTAAAATCGACGTTCCCAAAACCTATTTTAACTTGCAACAGAGTATGTGACAGCCCTACTAGGGTCGTACAAAATGCATACAGTCGTGGCCTAGTTCCGGGACGCACCCCATGTCAAGGCTATGCAGTGAGCTGCATCTTATCGCCCTTATCACAAGCGGGATAGGTGCGAGTGTCGAAGAACGCGCTCGTTCAAGGGATTCGGGTCAGGATAGGATGCATCGCAGCCTCAACGTTATAAAGAGTCACACAAAGTAAAATCCTTGGGAAAAGAAGTCTGAACACAATTTGAATTCACTTACAGTTGAAAGTGTAACATTTAACATTTACATACAGGCACATACATTGCTTCTGGCCCCACACTAGGATACCCTGTGTTGTGGGAACCAGAAACAGCGACGTCACAAACATGTAAACATACAAGACGTGGGTTCCTTATTTTTTTGTCCCCAGCCGGGATTCGAACCCGGAACCTCTCGCATGGTAGGCAGATGCGCTAACCACTGCGCCACAGAGGTCGTCAAAACAATCAATAACAATCTTATTAAAAAAAACAATTCCTTTAAATATGTACTCCTCAAGTGTTATATTAAGTAGTCTATGATGAGGGGAAAGACTGTACTTCAGACTAGTACAACTACTTAAGCAGATTTTTAATGGCTATTACACGCAGAGGACGCAGCGCTTTCGCTGTATCATCAGATATTTTTTATATTTTACTAGCTGACCCGGCAAACGTTGTTTTGCCAGATAGGACTATGAAAAATAGATAACAACCTATTCTCAAAAATTTCATGAAAATCGGTCAAGCCGTTTCGGAGGAGTTAGCGCACTAACATTGAGACATGAGAATTTTATATATTAGAGATTGTACCTCGAAGGGAAATACGGAATCCTTAAGATCACTTTGTTCTCCGTCCGTCTGTCGGTCTGTCAAGAGGCTTTATCTCGCAAACGCGTGGAGGCATCGAGGTAAATTGAAATATATAGGTAATCAAGTCTACTTGAAGCTGAGAAAAACATCAACTTATGAGATAACGTAAAAAAAAAGATAAGGCCACATATGCCACCAAAAACGTGTATTTCGGAAACAAAATAAAAAGGGTACTTTCCGTTAAATTTATTAAATTGTGTTAAATTCGGCATGTAATATCGTCATATAGGTATTTCGTAAATCTGAAAAATATTGTAATGAAATCCTAATAAAATTAGTCTTGGAAACTACAACTTTGTACTGAACGCTCGGTGGGCGAGTCCGATTCGAACTTGTCCGGTTTTTATACAATCGCTATTCGCTAGTGTAGAAAAAGTTAATAGTTTGCGTCCTGTCGTGGTAAAGCCTAACCACCCGGACCCGTTATCTATATTTTTTTTTATAACAAATACTTTCTGAAAGAATGTAGTGACTAGAATGGAGAAAGGAATGTTGCGTTGGTTTGGTCATGTGGAGAGGATGAAGGAAGAAAGACTGATGAAGCAAATATATCGAGCGAATGTGAGTGGGGTAGGCCGGTAAGGGGCGCCCCAGTCGGACATACTTCGACCGGGGATGTATTGCAATCATAATTGCAAAAAGATGTAACCATATGATTTTTTTTAACAAATGCTTTTTTACCTTATAAATTTATATTCGTCGGTAAACTGTACGCAAATTCAACCTCAACCGGCGAACAAACCAATTCTGATATAATCACCCTTAAATTGACGGTATTTCCGTACACAGCTTGAATCAAAACGAATACCCCATAAAAGATCTTCGCGAATATCGCATTTTATCGTGCAAGTTTTAATATCCTGGATAATAACCAATATTATGATAGCATCGTCAATAGTCATAAAACCTCCCCCTTCTGTTTACGCAACATTTTGATGACACTAGTCGAGACGCCAAGGCTGTGTTGATACTCAATACATTATTATATTTACTTCCTATGTTTGTATTGTAGTTAATTTACAGCGCTGGTAGCACTGCGGTAGAACATCGGCCCCACAACCGGGAGGTCGTGGATTCGAGATCTGACATATACCTACCAATGACAATGAACGACATTTTTGTAAAGTTACGCACATTGGTGAATACTGTAGTAGTACCAATACCGCTAGTTGGCTGTGTAGGAAAACATCGTGAGGAAACCCAATTGTCTGAGGTGTTACTTTATGTTGAGGTGTCTGACTTTGCTGTATCTCAATGCGCTCCTCGCATTAGCACTTATGTGTGACTGTGATGTGTTAAACTAAATAAAACTGAAAAACTTGACCCAAAGTCGTACCTTCTCCGAACCATCTTCTCGGGTAAAAAACTCCATGCATCTCAAAAAGATTTGGACGCAGAAAAATTTATATAAACCTATTTCGTTGGTAAAACGTTTTAACTGGCCACCGAATCTTCCGAACTCAGAATAATTATTCTGAGCTTCCGAAGAAGACCAAAGAGGTTTATCACTTGTTTTTCATTCTACGCATCAGCCTTATGAATAGAACTGACGATTCACATGACTACAGGGACTGAACTATCTGGCTTCATTTCGTAAACTTTACACCAATTATACACATATTCTTGATCGCTTGCACTAATTCCTACAGCTGCATAGTTTGGTAACACAGATCAGTCATTGCAGTCCCAGAGAACAGACAATCACTTGGCACACAAAGAGGCAAGTTTTTCTTTTAAAACAAAAGAATAACAAAACAGCTTGGTCACTTTGTAACTGGCCATGGTCAATCTGTCATCTCACACACAGAACTAATACAAAAACAGTTTTGTGTGAGAGAGTTTGAAGAACAGACGGCCAAATAGGATGAAGATGGTGCCTAAATAAAATCATGAAATTGCCTTCAGCGCTTCTGGTTTTGGGATTTCGTGACCAAACGAGATGGCTATACTGAAATGGACAACGAGCTCGAGTAATTTTTTTCAACCCCTCTATTTTCCACTGCCCTTAGCGAATTATAGGAGTGTCCAACGCAAAACTGATGGACTTTCTAGACGCCTCTATCGTAAAGAGCGTGAAGCATGCCGAATTAACTTGAGTTCTGATAAACTAAAAGCATACGTTCGTATTTTATGACATGTTTTGGTAAGCGAAAGGATGTAAGCGACTGTAATTTCTAAAGACGAAATTCTGCTTGAAAAGCTTGGCTACAGGAACAAATGCGCCAATTACAATAATACCAATGCATAGCTGTTGCCTTTTAATTTGTTTGTGGTCATAGGCAGAGAGTACTGTCCGCGGAATAAGCCACCTATTTAGCCTCCTCAGTCCCGTGTCGACAAAATAACAATAAAAACTATTGTTTCAATAGTTTCAAGGTCAGGACTGAAGAGGTTATGGTTAAACATGAGGGAAAGGACGCCATAACAGTTACGAATGAAAAGTTTCGATAAGTGTAACATGCAGAAATTATGTCGCGGAAGGGTAGGCAGAGACCAGGGCCTAGATTCTGCTATTGCATTGTAGTACAATGACTGTGTCGATTTCATGTCACTGCCGCTTCAAATCAGTTCAATCAGTTCAAAATCCAAGCCAAGTCACACAATGAAGATGAATAAATACCAAAATCCAAACTAAGTCGCGTTTTACGGGAAATTATCAAAGAGCACGTATTTACCTCAACTAAAAATTTACCGTTTGCCATCTTAAGTGACACTTGGCTAACGTTTTTTCGATGTAATAGCAAGTGATATACGTTTTTTAATACCTACAGAGACGTTGAAGTTTCTGACACGCAAATCATTTGCAGAGCACGTATTAACACATCTACCACGGAAGAATCACACGAGCAGACCAACACAAAAATAATAGATAGATAGAATATTCTAAAAAAGAAATACTGAAATAGGTAGGTACCTGAACACCTGAGACAGCATGTCTCCAGAGCACAAAAAAGCCTATCTGACCTTTTTACATAGTTTAAAGGTGCCAGGAAGTAAAAAGATTTTTTTTTTCGAAGTTCAGTTATGTCGGTACTACCACTAGAGCCTACTCAAATAACATTATTTTAAAATTTCATGCAGATACCTATTAAATGTTATACTTTTTTGAATAGTTAAAGAGTCGTAGAAGTTTTTAAAATTATTTGCAGAATAAGTTCCCTACGTAATTTTTTTTTAAGAGCTTCAATGTGAAAAATATTTAGAGAAAAAATATTTAATTCTAACCGTTGCCGAGCAGTTTTTTAAAACTGTTAGTAGTAGGTGCAGCTTTTGCTGATATTTTTTTAACAATTGACATGCCTTTTAACTAAATACATTAAAAAAAACACTTTATGAGCTCTATTCTGACGATGACGTGTACACAAATAGCTGATGATATAGATAATACCCTCAGAATAAACTGCCTTACAATCGAAAGACCAGAGCAATGTGAGAGCTTAGTTGCTGATTATAATAAATTAAGAATTCTTAATTTCAACATCAGAAGCATTAAACGCAATTTTGACGAGTTCCAGGTACTTCTCCACCGAATTAACATTAGTTTTGACCTCATTGTGCTTACCGAATGCCGGCTCACAGAAGGCACAATAATTCCAAAATTAGATAACTACCACAGTTTCCACACGACCCATTTTATTAATCAAGCTGGAGGTGTGGTGGTATACGCTAAATCAGACCTTGAAATAAGCGCTTTCGAACCAACTTTCAGCGAGGCTAATTGCATCGTGATCGAAATTAGAAATCTCGTCTCTGTCGCGTGTATTTACCGCTCTCCATCTTTTAAAAACATTGACAGTTTCAGCAAAGACCTGGACGCTTTGTTAACCAGCATAAAACCGACTAATAACACTATTGTTACTGGCGATATAAACATCAATATTATATCCGATTCTCAGACAGACATTGATTCAAGATCGAGCTACCTATGTCTTATCGCCGAACACGGTCTAATCCCCGCCATCACTAATCCTACACGGCTCAACTCTTGCTTAGACCATATATTTGGCGGCTCACAAACTAATGCCATAGGTATAGTCTGCAAAACAGATATAACTGACCATTATTTAGTCATTGCAGCTATAGCTGGTGAATCTAATACCTCAAACAAAATCAAACGGCAAAAATCCATAGCTAACGTGGATGCCATAAAAGAGGAGTTAAATGCCACAAACTGGAAAGAGGTTCTCTAAGCTGACTGCCCGTCGAAAGCTGCAAAACTATTCTCCGACAAAGTGATAGATACTGTTGGTAAATATACAAGAATAGTTACAATAAGCAGATCAAAGTACAACATTAAACCGTGGATAACGCCTGGTCTATTGCGGTGCATGAGACATCGTGACTCTTTGCACAGCAAGGTTAGGAAACGACCTAAAAAACTTGTTGCAAAACTCATCTACTCGAGATATAGGATTTTTTGCGGCGACTTACTACATAATCTTAAGTCAAACCATGAAAAACAAGAACTAGAGAAAAATAAACAGAACTCCAAAGAACTTTGGAAAACCATTAAGAAGATATGCCACTCTCACAGACAAAACATCTCACCATCAGAGTTACTCACAATTGAAACAAACATTGAAAAGTCTCTCGATAAGTGCAATGAATTTTTCTCTTCTGTTGGACCAAATTTGGCAAATAGTATACTTAACTTCACGAAAGAAACTGAAGACTCGCTAGCTGCAATCACCAATCACTCCGAAAGCCCCGTCATCTCCATGTTTCTTGGCCCAACAGACGAGAAAGAAGTAAGCTCTCTGCTTAGAGCTCTTCAAGCTGGCAAGGCCCCTGGTATCGATGACCTAAGCAACAACATTATTAAATCTATTAGTGCCAACATTATCACCCCTCTAACCCATATTTATAATGCAAGTCTTTGCACCGGGATCTTTCCAGATACATGGAAATCTGCAGCAGTCATACCTATCCACAAAAATGGCCCAAAAAATAATCCAGCAAACTATCGCCCCATTTCACTGCTTTCAGTGTTCTCCAAAGCGCTAGAAAAGGTGGTTAATAAACGTCTGACTCAATTCCTAGAAAGTAACAAATTGTTTTTTGAAAAACAATACGGCTTCAGACAGGCAAAGTCGACTGAAGACGCTGTCGCTGCCCTGACTGGCCTAGTGACAGACCTGCTTGACAGAGGAGAGAAATGCATCGGTATCTTTCTGGACCTTGCCAAGGCCTTCGACACAGTGTCTATACCATTTCTGCTAAGCAAACTCGACGGTCTTGGCATTAGAGGAGTAGCCTTAAACTGGTTTAAGAGCTACCTTTCCGGAAGAAACCAGTGCGTCAAGATAGGCAGCCACAAGAGTAACGTGAAGGAAATTACGTTTGGAGTACCACAGGGTAGCGTTTTGGGGCCCACGCTCTTCCTTGCATACCTTAACGATATCTCCAGTCTTGAAAGGAACAAAACCCAGCTTTTCTGCTACGCAGACGATACGGCTCTAATAATCCATGAAAACACCTGGGAAGCTGTTCTTGCAAGGGCCGAAGATGAGATGAGAAACATGTTCAAATGGCTAAATAAAAATCTCTTAACATTAAACATTGACAAAACGAAATACGTCTGCTTTCATAAAACTCTTGCATCGAAGCCAACACTATCACCAAACATTAAAATACACAATTGCACAACTCAGAATGACCCCCCTAAATCAACACCTATATGCTCATGCCCAACAATAAAAAGGACATCTTCTATGAGGTATTTGGGAATAACAATCGACGAAAACCTAAATTTTAAAAACCATATCCACATACTATCAGGGAAAGTAAGAAAAGTGATCAATATAATGAAAATCCTTAGAAACTCAGCAGACATCGAGCTTCTGAAATATACATACTTCGCTATATGTCAATTCCTTATTAACTACTGCATTTCTGTCTGGGGTGGAGCATGCAAAACGTCCATGATAGAGCTGGAAAGAGCCCAGAGATCGGTTCTCAAAGTGATGTCCAAAAAACCAAGAAGGTACAGCACACATGACCTTTATAAAGAAGTGAAAGTCCTTAGCGTTAGACAAATTTTTATTCTCAGTGCTGCGCTGAAAATTCAAAAATCCCTGCCGTCCTTATCAGACATAGAATATACCAAAAGGACTTTCAGAATACCAGTACCTTACGTGAAAACTACTTTTGCTCAAAGACTCGGGAAGTTCCTTCACCCATTCCTTTACAATCGGATTTTAAAATTCTGCGATTTAAAAGACAAAACAAAACATGAAGCAAAAACAATAATAAAGAGATGGCTACTCACTCAATCATACCATTACACCGAACAACTACTAATTAAATGATCAACATGACACATCCTATATAAAATATTATATATAAATAATTACAAATACCTAATTATTATTATTATTAGTATAATTATTTATCATTTTATTTATAAAAGCGTGTAATACCATTTCAACCATTTCATGGTTTTAAGTTATAATTATTAATGAAGGTGAAAGTGAAAATATTTTATTTACCACACAAAAATGGTTTATTATTTTATTTTCTCTTTCTTCTTCCGATTAACTAAGAAATTGGAATTTAGCTTAGCTTTAATCTAGCTTAGTTTTTATTTGTATTTTTAATATTTACTCAGACACTGTCTACCACAGAGGAACCTTTTAATAATAGTAATCCACAAACGGGAGCCCACGATACAGGATTTGCCTAGTGTGGGGCCCACCAGAAATGACATCTGCCAATGGTTGTTACAAATAAATAAAATTTTTACTTTTTTTTTTTACTTTTATTCTGAGAAAAAATCAATCAAAAAGCCAAAAAAAATTTGATATTTTTTTTTAATCTTTAACAGTCAATATCTCCATAACGGTTAATTTTCGGACCCTATATAATAGAATAAAATCCATCAGAAATGACCTAAATAATGACCTCCTTTAATATTGTGTACAACTTTCCCTGTAACCCTGTATTATTATGTAGAGCACCAGTCTTCTTTCAGAGAGAGTGTGGGCTTAATCACCACGCGTGCCCACCGCGCATTGGTAATTTCAAGCGCGGAGGTTTGTGAACACTTCAGACACTCGGATTTCTTCACGATATAATCGTTCACAGTTAACGAAATGTACGCAACTTAGAAAACTAATTCACTGTCTAACAAGGTCGGGTCACGTGACATGTTTTTTTAATTCCATTGACGCCTAGAACTATTGATACGCGTGCTCGCGTTGACTTGAAGCGGCAATGAAATGAAAACGACGCGTTCATGCAACAGCCATTGTACTAGAATGCATTAGCAGAATCTAGGCCGAATCTACGAATCTAGGCCGAATCTACGAATCTAGGCCGAATCTACGAATCTGTAGCGCAGTAAGTAGGAGGTCGGCAGCTCCCGATATATCTACGAATAGTATAGATAGATAGATAGATAGATAGATAACACTTTATTGCTCAACCATAATACAGAGTTATTGTAATTTCCTTATGTCTAAATGGTACACAATTGGCGGTCTTATCGCTTAGAGCGATCTCTTCCAGACAACCTTTGGATGGAGAGAATTGCAGGAAGAACATAGTCGGTAGGTGTGGATTATAATGACGCGCATGTTTGAAATTGCTCGTTTGAACGAATCGCTCGTAGCCTGGGCTGCCCGAGTGATCTTAAACGATCACTGAGGTTAAGCAACATACGGTGCCTTCAGTCCATCATCGCAATCAGTCTAATAAATATTTTTTTGGAGCCTTCTAGGATAACTGAAACTACTGCCACCTGCCTAGATAATGTTTACTGCGATTGCAGTTATTCCACATTTCAGATTATTCCACAGTAAATTGTCTAAAGTCAGACCACAGGTGCATTTTGAAATAAATACAAAAAACGCCGAACCGGTTATCCTCTGCCGGCCCGTAACAAGTAAAAAATTAGTTTCGTTTAAATCAGACCTCGAAAGTGGTATAAAGACTCAAGCAAATTATGAAAATGCTAATACTCATTACAAAGAGTTATTCGAGGTCGTGTCAGATAGTTTTAAAAAGATTTTTAAATTGCGCCATCTAAAAAGCAATGACAATAGAGTAGGATTTAGTGAATGGGCAACGTTAGGTATTCGAAAGAGCAGAGACACACTTTATGAATTATATGACAAAAAGACTTATACACATGATGCCAACTTCATACAGTACGTAAAAAAATATTCAAAATGATTTAAGGCCGTCTGCCATAAAGCTAAATGCGATCATATAAAAGGTAAAATCCAACAATCACCGAATAAAATAAAAACAATTTGGACCATAATAACTAGAGAAACGGGTAAAGCAAAATTAGGAGACCGAGATATTTCACAAAATAATAACAACAAATGAAGGTATCGCTGCAGCTTTCGAACAGTTCTTCACTAATATCCCAATCGTAACTACAGCTCCATTAGACTCGTCACCAGATCGTGCGGCGACATTATTAAGGGACCATGTCCCCGCGTGCGAACACGATTTTACATTTAATTACATTGAGCCCCATGACATTGTTAAGAATTTAAAATTATTGAATCTTAAAAAACCGAGGACTTATGGGGTTTGTCAGTAAAAATAGTTAATTCAGTGATAAATATCCTAGCTTTGCCGTTAGCACAGATTTTCAATAAATGCGTAGATGAAGGAATATTTCCAGACCTCATGAAATATAGTAGGTTAGTGCCCTTATTTAAAAGCGGTGATAAACAAGATCCAACAAATTTTAGACCCGTTTCAGTCCTAATAGGATTAAGTAAAATATTTGAAAAAATTATCTTAGATCAATTGCTTATTCATTTCAATAATTACCAACTCCTCCATAGTCAGCAGTTCGGTTTCACTAAAGGGCGGAATACAAGACGCTGGAGTCATGTTAGTTAAACATATTTTCAGTGCTTGGGAGGATCATAGTGATGCTATAGGAGTATTTTGTGATTTGTCAAAGGCATTTGATTGTGTAGACCACAAAACACTGCTCTCAAAATTAAAACACTATGGAATAAAAAAAATAAGTTTAGATTTTCTAAAATCATATTTAGAAGGAAGGGTTCAAAAAGCAGACATAATTATTCGATTAAATCGTCAGGTTCACTTGTAAAAATGGGAGTCCCCCAGGGATCTATCTTAGGGCCGTTCCTTTTCCTGGTCTATGTAAATGATTTACCGTTTATGGTACAAAAAAATGTGTGAGATAGTGCTATTTGCTGATGACACGTCACTTATTTTTAAAATAAGGAGACAGGAAAATAATCTTGACAAAGCAAATAATGCTCTCTCGCACGTTCTAGATTGGTTTACAGCAAATAATCTGTTGTTAAATTCAAAAAAGACAAAATGTATAAAGTTTACCCTACCTAATGTAAAATTAGTTGAAAATAACATTGTGCTTGGAAATGAAAAACTAGAATTTGTTGAAGATACTGTATTTCTGGGCATCACAATCGATGCCAAACTACAATGGGGCCCACATATTGTAAAATTAGCACATAGGCTTAGCTCCGCAACATATGCTGTAAAAATAATTCGAGAACTTACTGACGTTGCAACTGCTAGGCTTGTTTATTTTAGTTACTTCCATAGTATTATGTCCTATGGTATACTACTGTGAGGCCGGGCAGCAGATATTGAGACTATCTTCACCTTGCAGAAGAGAGCGATCCGATTTATTTACAAGCTAGGTAGTAGGGACTCGCTAAGAGACTTTTTCAAAGAAACTAACATCCTAACAGTTGCAAGCCAATATATATATATGAAAATATTATGTACGTTAGGAAAAATATTACAGACTTCGAAACACTTGGTAGCCATCATAACGTTAATACTAGGAATAAACATAAATTGTCATTTCCACGATTTAAACTTGCAAAAGTTAATACTTCCTTTATGGGGCACTGTTTAAGGTTCTACAACAAGATACCCCAAGATATATTAGAGTTACCTCCAACGCGATTTAAGAATTGTGTTAAGCATACTCTTTGCAAAAAAGCTTATTATAAAATCAACGATTATTTAAAAGACAAGGACGTATGGCTTTAAATAGTAGTTTAATATTAAATTTAATCAGAGGATAAATGTGTCTAGTGTTCAACACATCCAAGATATTGTTTTGTAAGTTTTATTTGTATTAGCTTTAAGTTGATTTGAGAAAAGATGGTCAGAGTGGAGTTTTTTTTTTTCGCTGCCTTTTTCTCCACTACAGTCGGCCCCAAGGCAGCGGCTAACATTATACATAACTGTATGTACATTGACATTCAACAAGCAGAATGTAAATTCTTTACGTTGAAATAAATTTCTGATTCTGATTTTGATTCATGGATGGGTTTCTGTCTATGACTAACGCTAATGGCATTTTTCCGAGCGGTTCCGTGCTTCGCAAGGCACGTTAAGCAGTTGGTGCCGGCTGCCGTCCATAGATGGCAGTCGTTAAGCCAAGTCAGAGGCCTTAGGGCGGCTTGAAAACTTCTGACAGTAAGACCAGCCACTAGTCTTACAAGCCTCCACCAATCCGGACTTGGCCCCCGTGGCCTATACCTTCCTCAGGGAAGAGACCCGTGCCCCTCGGTGGGGACATAATGGGTTGATGATGATGATGATGTTTGAAATTCCGCATCTCGTTACGTGTAATTTCGCTTTTCAATTTCCAATTAGCAAGCCCATAGCGAACAGTGCTTAAAATGCGGAGTTCGAGCATCGAGGCAGGTAATTCAATAAGCGCATTACATTAGCTAATTGGGCCGGGGGGTTGGGTGCAGTTGAAAGGCCTTCCACACGATCGGAAAGACTCTCCGACCAAGTGGCCTTGGTCGGGTTGGAATTCGTTCCACACGGTCGGACAACTTGACAACGTACAGTCGAAAGCACGTCATCATTCACATTTGAGTTGCAAAGTCGCCCGTAATGCAACGGGGCAGAGTGCATGGGTGTATAACATGATGTGCTCTCGGCTGTACGAAACGACATCGGTGGCGCAGCGGCTAGCGCATCTGCTTACCATGTGAGAGGTCCCGGGTTCGAATCCCGGTTGGGTACAAAAAAAAAGAAACGCAGGTCTTGGATGTTTACATGCTTGTGACGTCGCTGTTTCTGGTTCCCACTACACAGGGTATCCTAGTGTGGAACCAGAAGCGATGTATGTAAATGCAAGCCTGTATGTAAATGTTATTTTATGTGTAAATTGATATGAATTCCGTCAACACCTCCCGTTCGCGGCTTTCAAAATGCGAACCCATTCCAACCATAATTCGAAACATAATTGGGTAGTTGTCAATTAAATTACTTTTAAAACGGAATTGTGTACCTATGAAAATACCGCATTATGAAGTCATTATTCAGAGCACAGTTTTAGTCGAGCATATGAAGTAATTTATAGTTAGTTGTGTCAACTACCGAATTCGAACTTACTGTCATAGACATACATCCGCCCGCAGCGACGGCCAACGGCACACTGAAGCGCTCGCGTCGGACGACAGCCTTCCACACGATCCATTCCGAACGCCAACACAGCGTGTTGTGATGGCTGCGCTTCCGATCAAGGCCGTTGGATTCCGACCAATATTTGGTTGGACAACCGGCTTCCACACGTGAAATTTTTACACCAACCCGACCAATGTCACCTTGGTCGGAGAATCTTTCCGATCGTGTGGAAGGCCTTTAAGCATGCACCCCTTGAAGGTAGAGCCACACTGATCTTACATCTGTATACAATACACTACGCTTGTGACGCGATGAGGGAAGGTCGATGTGTCCACTTTTCCTACGAAACACACGCTGTGTTCAGTTCACTGCTGACAAGGATTGATTGATGTATACATTTTAATAGATGGGTGTGTCAAGAAAATAAAAAAATAAAAAGAGTGTACATAATCACAACACATACTCAAGGATAAAATGTACCAATATGGTATGTTTGCACCGACTATCCGTCTCCTTTTTCCATCAGAATTGTTCCACATAGGGTTGTCTGGAAGAACTTGTTATTAGCAATAAGGCCGCCAATTGTTCTGTTACCTTAAAAATATTTTACGTTTGTGTTTTACCTCGTGTACAGTAAAGAATATTCTTATATTATATTTTAATAGTAGTACGCCCAGGTCTTGGATGTTTACACATGTTTATGATGTCGCTGTTTCTGGTTACCACGACACAGGGTATCCTGGTGTGGGGCCAGAAGCAATGTATGTGTCGGTATGTAAATGTTTATGTTTTATAATTCTCTTTAGCCCATGAGATCATGGAATAGCGCACAGCTGTGGCCTAGATTCTGTTGTGCATTGTAGTACAGTGAGTGACAACTCTAGCTTCTGTTGTGCATTGTAGTACAGTGAGTGACAACTCTAGCTTCTGTTGTGCATTGTAGTACAGTGAGTGACAACTCTAGCTTCTGTTGTGCATTGTAGTACAGTGAGTGACAACTCTAGATTCTGTTACGCCTTGTAGTACAGTGAGTGACAACTCTAGCTTCTGTTACGCATTGTAGTACAGTGAGTGACAACTCTAGCTTCTGTTACGCATTGTAGTACAGTGAGTGACAACTCTAGCTTCTGTTACGCATTGTAGTACAGTGAGTGACAACTCTAGCTTCTGTTACGCCTTGTAGTACAGTGAGTGACAACTCTAGCTTCTGTTACGCCTTGTAGTACAGTGAGTGACAACTCTAGCTTCTGTTACGCCTTGTAGTACAGTGAGTGACAACTCTAGCTTCTGTTGTGCATTGTAGTACAGTGAGTGACAACTCTAGCTTCTGTTGTGCATTGTAGTACAGTGAGTGACAACTCTAGCTTCTGTTGTGCATTGTAGTACAGTGAGTGACAACTCTAGCTTCTGTTGTGCATTGTAGTACAGTGAGTGACAACTCTAGCTTCTGTTATGCATTGTAGTACAGTGAGTGACAACTCTAGCTTCTGTTGTGCATTGTAGTACAGTGAGTGACAACTCTAGCTTCTGTTGTGCATTGTAGTACAGTGAGTGACAACTCTAGCTTCTGTTGTGCATTGTAGTACAGTGAGTGACAACTCTAGCTTCTGTTGTGCATTGTAGTACAGTGAGTGACAACTCTAGCTTCTGTTGTGCATTGTAGTACAGTGAGTGACAACTCTAGCTTCTGTTGTGCATTGTAGTACAGTGAGTGACAACTCTAGCTTCTGTTGTGCATTGTAGTACAGTGAGTGACCACTCTAGCTTCTGTTGTGCATTGTAGTACAGTGAGTGACAACTCTAGATTCTGTTACGCATTGTAGTAGTGACAACGGCATGAACGTGGCGATATAAGGTCAATGCTGCATTTAACCGCGTGCACATATACCAAACCTTCTAGGCGTCAATGGTGTAAAAAAAACATGTCACGTGATGCAACCCAGTAACGCTGAATGTGTCGCTGAGGGCAAATCCCGAGAATAGCAGAACCGATTTTGGTGTGGCCAAAATATTATCAATATGATTACTTGACCACTGGCGGTTAGCGTTATGCGCCCGAAGGCTTTTTTATGCGGTATGAATTTAAGTGGACTGTATTTTTTATTTTTCGCTAGGAACGCCGATTATGGTATATCGATGCAATTAGAGCAATTATAGGATGGGCAAAGGAAATCCACACACCTTCAAAAATCCGGTAACTCCTCTTCCTCTTCTCTTCAGTCTTCGGCCCTTGGCTGCGCGGATCGATCACCCAATCGCTCCAAAAATGCACAATTCAATAGTAGTCTAAAAGTTCACGACACTAGTATTTTTAATAGTTTTTATAATATATTTTCACGCACTCGCGGATATCACCGGTGGAAAGTATTTTCACATCGGGGCGTACAGCAGTACATCAAATTTGCGACTGTTTGAAGGGCACCGATGACACGTTGCGTAGGTGCATTGTGGAAGGACTAAGGAGTTATGTGGGGGTGAAGGAGATAGGAAATCGCTCAATTAGCGTCTAATACCATGTGAAAGAAAAGGACAACTAAATGAACTAGAAAAATGCCTTCAAATCTGTTGAATACGCATTATGGCGGTAACAGATTTCGCTAATTCGTTTTTTAGAATATTCCTTGAAGTACGAGGATGGTTCTTACGGAGAGGAAAAAATTAAAAATTACCTAGAAAAGGGGAAGGCTTAAATGGTGAGAAAATATTAAAAACAAAATTTTGGCGGTACAAAGTTTTTCGGGACAGCTATAGTAAATAATAAGTTGAGGTGTCATCATCATCATCATTCAGCCACAAGAAGTCCACTGCTGGACATAGGCCTCCTAGTACAGTGAGTGACAACTCTAGCTTCTGTTGTGCATTGTAGTACAGTGAGTGACAACTCTAGATTCTGTTACGCATTGTAGTAGTGACAACGGCATGAACGTGGCGATATAAGGTCAATGCTGCATTTAACCGCGTTCACATATACCAAACCTTCTAGGCGTCAATGGTGTAAAAAAAACATGTCACGTGATGCAACCCAGTAACGCTGAATGTGTCGCTGAGGGCAAATCCCGAGAATAGCAGAACCGATTTCGCTAATTCGTTTTTTAGAATATTCCTTGAAGTACGAGGATGGTTCTTACGGAGAGGAAAAAATTAAAAATTACCTAGAAAAGGGGAAGGCTTAAATGGTGAGAAAATATTAAAAACAAAATTTTGGCGGTACAAAGTTTTTCGGGACAGCTATAGTAAATAATAAGTTGAGGTGTCATCATCATCATCATTCAGCCACAAGAAGTCCACTGCTGGACATAGGCCTCCTCCATGGATTTCCAAAAAGACCGGTTGGAAGCGGCTTGCATCCAGCGTCTGTCCATTTGAGGTGTAAAATAATATTTTTTTCTCCATCAAATGTAATACGGGCAATGTATGTGCCCGCATGTAAATGTTTAAATATTTTACTAGAGTCTAAAGTAAACTGGTTTGTTCAACAGAATAACGACAAAATTCACACCTAACTTGGTGGTGGGTGACGTCACATAACATGGCGTAACGTGGAAGCCATTCGGGCCCCGAAACGGGTATTAGAGCTCAATGAAATCTCACTTAGCAATTTCGTTTTACGATTCAGCTATAAAGCAAATCCGCGACCTTTGCCTGTAAGGGCTGTGTTCACTTGATAAGTTGATACTCTTCCTCCTCAAGCTCAGAATAAAATAGTTCCTGATGGTTTAATTGCCATCAAATTTTATTTATCTTTTTGACGGCCTCTCTTCAGCCAGCTCTTTCGGCCCTAAGAAAACATGCATTAAAATGCTGAAGAAAAAAAGTTTAGAATTTACATAAATCATTAATAAAGTAACTTAACGATCGTTTAAGATCACGAAGGTTAAGCAGCATAGGGCGCGTTCAGTGCATGGATGGGTGACCGTCTATGACTAACGCTAGTGGCATTTTTCCGAGCGTTTCCGTGCTTCGCAAGGCACGTTAAGCAGTTGGTGCCGGCTGCCGTCCATAGATGGCAGTCGTTAAGCCAAGTCAGAGGCCTTAGGGCGGCTTGAAAACTTCTGACAGTAAGACCAGCCACTAGTCTTGCAAACCTCCACCAATCCGGACTAGGCCCCCGTGTGGAGTATGGCCAATATCTGCCTTCCGCGTGCCTCTCGGTGGGGACATAATGGGTTGATGATAATTGTACAATTGTTTGTTTATACAAATAAATATTTACCAGTCTCTGCCACTTCAGCTTGCTAATCTCAAATAACATCATAAAAAAACGCATTTCATCAAAATGTTCAATTGTTGTTCACTAATATTCTAGACTTTTAAATAAGGCTGCTTTTCATTTCGATCAGGCGCTGGACTTTCCTTCGATGGGTTATCGATTCGTGTTTGTACTCTGGAGCAGAGTGGTGTGCAAATACCCTTATGTCACTGCCGTTGCGTTAAGAAGCTTTCATTGTTACGGATTACTAATGAAACAAAGACGAGGCCTAAAACGTGTCCCTTGGGCAGGTATGAGCGTTCTTACGTTGACTATCAATCGATCACGATCTTATAAGATCTCATAGCACGTAACAATTGAAATTGGCAAGCAACGTTAAAGGAACATCGTCAAGAGTTACGGATGCCACCAGAGGCGTTCAAATTATTCAAGTCAATCAATCAAGTCTTTGCTAAACATAGGCCTCCCCCAAAGCATATCACTTGCTTTTTTCCTCGGCCATAGTTTCTACTTGAGAATTTTTGTTCTCCAAAAGAGTCGAAGATCTACCGATTTGGTTTCGTATCAAAAGTTGTTACAGTTGATATGAGGATAACGCTTTTAAATCAAGAGGACATACATACATAAGCTCACGCCTGTATCCCAGAGGGGTAGGCAGAGATCCTGACAAATCACTTTCGCTTCATCGACATTCATTAGTCGTTCTATGCTCGCACGCCTGTTTCGGGTAGGTACTTTTAATCTTGCCCTTTACTAATACATCCCCTATTTGGTAGAAGTATGTCCGCCTGGGCCGTCCCTTACCGGCCCTTCCACTCACATTCGCTCGATTTATTTGCTTCGTTAATATTTATTCCTTCATCCTCTCCACATGTCCACACCAACGCGTCAAGAGTATTCTATAATAACGGGCAGGTTTCTGGGCTTTTCCAGCATCAGAAAAAAAGCTCTCCACAAATAACTTGCCAACGGCGAACCAGCTGAAACAATCTTCTTGCAACATTTATGTAAATTCAACGGGCGGGCCTTTTTAAGCCATCCTGCCGCTTGTAGTCTTAAGAGTCGTATAGAAGGTCGTTCTCAATACCTAGATCTAAACCGCTATTCGATGGGTTAAATTCTATATTATATATATAAAAGGAGAAGCTGACTGACTGACTTAGAATCAACGCAGAGCCCAAACTACTGAACCTAGGGGGTTGAAATTTGACATGGGAGTTCCTTAGGGAGCCTAGGGGAGCACTAAGAAAGGATTTTTTGAAACTCACCCTCTAAAGGGGTAAACGGCGGTGTTAAAGTTTGTATGGAGGTATAAAAAAATGTTGTCAGATTTTCTTGAAACTTGAAATAAATACTCTTCAACACAATTGATTGAACACGTGTTTCACGGTTTTTCTAAATTTAACCCTTAACGGGAGTGAACGGGGTTGCAACATTTTGAACTAAAGTCCACGCGGACGGAGTCGCGGGCGAAAGCTAGTGATTAATAAACGTCACGTTTTTTGTCGCATGACATAAACCCAAGACCTCCCCTCTTGCTGTCTCACACCATCCCGGCGACAGTATTTGTCAACCGTACTGGCCGAAGTAGGGATAACATGTCCAGGTGGGGGTTTGCGGATCCCGATAGCGGCAGTTTGAACTGTCTGTGCGGTACTACCCTGACGATGGACCATCTCTCATCGTGCCTTGCATGCCCTAACAACTGCACGCAGGAGGACATAATAATATCAAGTGATAAATCAGTCAGCGTCGCAAAGTTCTGGCCCGCAACTGTCTAGTAAAGACTGATAAAAATGATTTTGCCATCGACACGCTAAGAAGAAGACCATCCCGATAAGAATGCATTTAGGTCGTCCCGCCATCTTCGCCTTGGTCTGTCGCGACGTCGCGATCGGTGTCCATTTTGCGGAACCCACTCGGTCGCAATTTTCGCCCATCTATCTACGCCTCAGTCCTACTTTAACCTGACGGCCGCAACCCCAAAATCTCCAATTTAGTATTTGAGCGTCGTGTTTCTAATACGTTCTTTACCACAAATCTGATTACTTGACTCAACAACGCACCACCATCATTATCTCTTTCGCCCGATGCTCTTTATGACGTCTGTTAGAACCCCGGTGAGAGTGACGCTTGCGCAGGAGACAAGGATGGCTCAACTCTGCAAATGTTAAGTTGCCTTGACACAAGGGACTTTAGAACGACAACTAATGAAGATAAGGTTTAATTTCGCTTCAGAGTACCCTCTACCAAATTAGGTAGCCGCCGAGCCGAAGAGTTAATAGTCAAAACCGGTCTAAATCGTATTACGGGTCCCCACCGAGGGGCACGGGTCTCATCCCTGAGGAAGGTATAGGCCATACGGGTATATCTTAAAGTAAATAAATTAAATCTTAACAATGTAAGGTATTTTTCAACATTCAGGGATCCATGCGGATCTCGTTGCTTGCTCGATGAGCCAACGACAACAAAGCCAGCTTTTTATTACCTATTTATCATATCAACATCATCAACAACCCGACGAGGACTCATAAAGAACAGTGGGCAAATGCTGAAGAAGAAGCTATCCACTGTCAACCTTTAATCCACTTTCCCGACATCACCAAGGGTGCCCAGCCCTGAATCTACGTTTCCCCGTTTTTCATGAGATTCTAGTGATTCTAGTGGCTACACGATGCTTCGGGTTTTCTTTGTTCTACGTTTTTGAACAGGCTGACCTCAACGCGTTTTGTGTAATTTAGCTTTTAAGGGGTTGTTTGCGCCTGTTATTCCTTTTATCTCTCGAATGACGTTACATCCGGAGGGTTTTAGGGATTTTTATGTGTAGCGAGTATACGTAGGCTGATGGCTTATACTGCACCCACGGTTGGCATCTGCTTAGAACTGCCAAGCTTACTTATATTTTGCATAATCTTCTTGACTATGATAGGAGACTATTTTGAAACATTGTATATTATGTATATTATATAATAGTCGAGTCATCTTTGTTTATATGTGTACCTTCAGTTTCTCGTTCACTCTGGTTTGTTACCAGCTGTTATTTTTTGTTGTACTTTGGACAACTGTCAGTTAAAAATAAAATAAATAAACTCACGCCCGTTATCAGTAGTTAAACAGATTATTCGTAAACGAGAAACAGGGGGTTCGTCAAAATTCTATCGCGGACTCATAAAAATTTAAAAATACAGTTTTATTGCACTGTAAAAAAATTGCGATGAGTAAGTAATATTGGCACCCAACGTGGGGCTCGAAATTGTTCAAAGCTTAAACAAACATCAAGGTCAACACAGAGAAGAAAATCATTACATGGTTAATTTTAAAACGACCTCTTACGTAACGGGCGAGCATAACAGGGAACGCAACAAGTAAACTCAACGCTACAAGTATTTCCCCTTCGAGGGTGACTTACCTTCAACGCCGCCGCAAAATCACTACATGACCTGCCCTTTGCCGGATCGGAAAACTAGCCACATTGAAAGCATACGCTTATTTCGAAAATAATAAACAACCACACACTGGCCGGATGAAAAAAAAGTCTAAAAAAAAAGGAAATTCGATAATCTAATTACATGATATTCGAAATTGGAACGCGGGCGATCGTCTTTTGTTTTTAGCTGGTCGAACTCTCACTTTTGCGATGGGTTCCGTGGGCGATTTCACTCTCGCTTCGGGCCAGGGCTCGATGGAGATTCGCGAAGTCTCGCGTTGTATTTTGACAAGGCTGCCGCGCGACCTCATGGGCCGTCTTTTGTACGGGCCCGCGGGTCGGGCGCATGCGCCGAATCGATCCGAGCGAAGCCTCCGGCACACAGAATGGGGACCAGCAGATGTCCTGCTTCAAACGCCCGTCGCGGATTGCAGAAGAGTCCAGTGAACTTTAGAGGGTCGTACTCATCAATACAAAAAACGTAATCGCGCGTATAATAAAATATATAAAATTGAAGAAAGAGACTTAATAACTATTTTCCTCACAAAGACCGTGATACCAACAGTTTACCAGTCCCTTTTCAGGGTTCCGTATTCGACAATACCCTTATAATTTCGCCGTGTGTGTCCGTCTGTCTGTCTTGTCTATCCGGGGCTTAGCACAGAGACGATAAGTACTAGAGAGCTGAAATTTTACATAGATAAATTAATTACGCCGACTAAACAATAGAATAAAACCATAAAAAAAAAACATTTTTAAATACCTCTCCTACAACAAAATTAAATCTAGAGAGCGGATCGGTCGTTTAAAGATATTGTGATTATTGCGAGGGCAGAAAACCGGTTTTCGGTTTATAGTTCCGTTTACAAAATATTAAGCTTTAAAGCGCATGTTTTTGTCAGAGTAATGCCGCTAAACGATTGTAAAAACGTGAAAATTTTCAGGGCAATAACACACATACGTTAATGAAGTTAAAAGGAAAACTTTAACGAATAATAGGCGGCAAAATAGACAAAGGAAAACTTCTTAAAAAAAAAACCATCGAAAATTACTTTGATGAAGTTTTTCGTTCTGTGAAACTTCTCTTTCTGTTGAATTCGACGCTGCGCGTGGCCTTCAAGCGCTTGGCTGTTTTTTTAATTAACAGTGTTATAATAACATTGGTACGATGGTCCGGTGCTACGGACACGTTATGAGGCGACCATCGGACACCATGACCCGAAAAGTGCTAGATATTGAGATTAAACCTCGAGGACGGGGAAGGCCCGGATTCACATGGATGTCCGTAGTAAATAAGATCCTCAAAGAAGGAAAAATTTACAAAGAGACGACCCAGGACCGTGCTGGAGACGCATGATACGGAGGGCCGACCCCAAATAAAATGGGAACAGCTGGAAAGAGAAAGGCAAAGAAGTGTTATTACAGTTGTTCGGACCTTCTGGACAAACCCATTGCACGTCCAAAGGTAAAGAGGTAAGAACCTGACTGGGGTTGTTCTAAGGTTGACATTTCAATAGATTCTCTACGGCGCACGGATGTTGTGGCGCTGGAAGTTGGAACTTCGACAAATGATACGAGGGTGGCTCTCGAGAGTTCATCATGCCAACTCAGTCCGTTTTATTTCAGTGCAAGCGCACTCAAAGCTTCTCTTTCTCAAACTCTTTGAATGTAATTTGATAATAGGGTAGTTTCCAGGGTCAAAATAATTTAATTCTATTTAGTCCGTATTTTAGCTTATAAAAAAATATTGGATACGTATTTTTTCTTTTTTCGATTATACAAAAAATAACAAAGATATAGCCCATTGAAGTTACGTGTGACGTCACTGTGCTACAAAATGCAGCACGGCGTGACGTCACACGTAACTTTAATGGGCTATATCTTTGTCATTTTTGGTCTAATTTACAAATAAAAAAATACGTGTCATTTTTTTTTGAATAATCTAAAAGACGGACTAATTAAATTTTTTTGGGAAACTAGCCTATTCTATGGCCTGGTGCTAAAAGGGCCAAAGTCAGATTTTGCCGTAAATCAGCTTTTGATGCCATTGAAAGATGTATATTTATTTGTGCTGAAAGGCAATAATGCTGCGGCCACACTTGAAGGCGAAGATTCGTGTTCGCGTTGTCGCGACAAAATTTCGTGTTCGCTCTACGGCGAAGAGCTTGGCCACATCAAATAAACCTTCGCTACGTCGCGACAATCTAGAACGTTGCTAAATTCATTTTGCCCTTTGATGTGCGGTATTTTACCGACAGCAGCGCGAAGGGTGTTTGTATTCGCGATAGGACGAATTTTTTGGCCAGACATGTCGCGACAACGCAAATCTTCCCGTTATCATAAACCAGGCGTAAAACCGTCCCGGCATTTCGCATCAAAACTTTAGACGAACGAGACAGGTGGCGATGGAACAGACGCCTAACTGACGGGGCCGGAAGACGCGAGGCGACGTGTCGCAATGTAGGAGAGGATTACACAATGTGCTCTTGAAAAATATAGGTAAAAGCTGTTTTATCCGTATTTCATGTGGAATTCAGAACTTGAAACAAAACCAAGATGTTAAATATTGCAGTAATATTGTAATCTCCATACTGTAGGTGGTACTCAATGTTCTCTCTCAGAGAGAGAGAGAGAGAGAGAGAGAGAGAGGAAGAGAGAGAGAGCGCGGAAGAGAGAGGGGGGGAGAGAGAGAGAGAGAGAGAGCGGAAGAGAGAGAGGAAGAGAGCGGAAGAGAGAGATGAAGAGAGAGAGAGAGCGGAAGAGAGAGAGGAAGAGATAGAGAGAGGAAGAGAGAGCGGAAGAGAGAGAGAGAGCGGAAGAGGGAGAGAGCGGAAGAGAGAGACAGAGCGGAAGAGAGAGAGAGAGCGGAAGAGAGAGAGAGAGAGCGGAAGAGAGAGAGAGAGCGGAAGAGAGTGAGAGAGCGGAAGAGAGAGAGAGAGAGAGAGAGAGAGAGAGAGACTATTCGTTTACATACCGCGGTGGGCACGCGGCGGGAACCACGTATGCCCAACGCGGATGGGTAATTTCAAGCGTGACGTCGCGATGTTTTCCGTTTCAATGTTAGGTATACCACCACCTGTTACCAAGTACAAACTGACAAATGTACAACTTCGTACGTGATCAAACTCGAACGAAAACGCATACATGTTTGGTTTTTAGCTATTCCCTACCTACCCTTCCGGGATAGGTATCAACTTCGTAATCGTGCGAATAGGTATGTCAACTGTTACATAAATACCTTGACACCAAAATGGAACAGGTACTTAGTTTTTTTGCTACTTTTCCCTGTAGGTAACCTATTCAATGAGCAGTTATAGAACTCTATAATATCAAATAATATCAATAAGGAAAACGCAAACACTGAGTTATAAGTGACGCGTTTAAAATCCTAAAACTCAAATACTTTCAAGAACAAATTTAAACACCAATTATTAATTTTAAAAAGACCTTTTGGGTTTTTTAAGTAATACTTAAGGATTATTCTGGATCTTACCATTAACCTCCGGTTTCTCGTGCGCTAAAAATCTTTTAATCTACTGTTAACAGCTGTCAAACGTATGCAATTTGGCCAAGTCACAGCTGTTAACAGCGGGGGTTAGTGTATCATTCGCCATTAAAAACTTAAAAATAAACTCTTTACTTTATAATTTCACAAAAAAGAATGAGATCAAGAAACCTATTCTTAATAAAAAGAATAAAGAAATGAATAATATTATTATAAGATTATTCTGTCTATTTTACTAAACTGACAGAGATATTGCGTTCAGAGTACAAAAAAGGTGCCTAACGGCAATGCTTGGATTGAAAAAGATGGATAGCTGGACGTAGTTCCACGAAAACGACTCAATCCACAAAAAGTAACTTCGGAGATATTATGAAGGTTTTAAGTTCCGATTGGTATTGTCCAGTGCTCTTACACTTAAGTACATTTTTATCTATGGCAAAGAAGTCATTTCGGCTTCGGGCTTGAAAAATAAGTTGAAAAAATTGCTACTTGAAAAATGCTATTATAATTTACTAGAATTACTAATTGATTGATGTATTATTATATGACCTTATTAATAAAAAATATGCAGTGGCAATAGCTTGCTGACTAGACTACATAGCTTGCTGAAAACATGAGGAACGCTTAGAGCTAAAGGTCTTCACACACCTCGGCACTTGTTTCATACAATAGCCCAACAATGAGGCTAAGTGCAGAAATCACAGGTCTAATATATGGTACAAGCAGGTACAGGTATAAGCAGAATACTCGTAGAAGTTCTCTGTACTACGTTAACTCTACTAGTAAAGCAGAATACTAGTAGAGTTTATAACTCTCAAGATACATATTTCAGTTGAATAATAATGCTTACCTGATGACAGCAACCCCACATGCTCCTGTGATGGCACATTCATCGTCACTCCGTTATCCGATGCACTGAAAACACATGTGAAAAACATTATGATTTACAATGACACTATCATAGATAATGTTACAATGAACAATGTTAATTATGTGAAGCGCAGTGGCCGATTCAGTAAGCCCAATATACAATGTGTTATTGAATTAACGCGAAACCTGGAAAAGGTTTTCAGTATCAATACTTTATTCGAAGTGGTACAATGGGATACTTGCCTAACTTGAAATTGGAGTAACATTGTCTTTATAGCAATGAAGACATAGAGGACACTCAGAAATAATTAAAAAACAAAATCGATATGATAAGATAAGAACATGTATCTCTTAACAAGCCCTCTCTGGTGAGTTTAAGACATGTTCTGAGCAAGTTTTCTGTTAAAAGAAACTTTAAATTTGTTTCTTCAGTATACTATTTATTGGAAGTGGCTCCATTACCAAGAAGCAGTTTTCTGATGTTGTATTTTTTCAATAATGCATTACTAAATTAATAGTACATTGATTGTTGACTCAGGTTGAACCGTGAAGACCTGTATGTCGGCTATAAGGTTTGGGAATCTAAAACACGAGCGATTTTATCTCTCTATGGTGGGCGGATTAATGTAGCAAAAAAACTTTGCAGAGTCAGCTAGTAAGAACATAAAAAACTTCAAGTTTATTGGAAGTGATTTTATAATAGATACTGAAGATATTGTTTTCAGGTTTGTGTTATTTTAATATCACATTCAAATATATCACAATAAAATTAAGAAATTGCATATCAGTGGACCAATATAATTAATCTAAAATCACCTATGGATAAAAAATTATCACTAAATCTTGGTATTTACGGGTCATTAGTAACTAATTAAGCAAGCCTGAGTCACCAAGCTAATTGTTCTTTCATCATTTCTTGTGAGTTTCCCAGTGAATTGTCAACCACTAAACAATTACTAACGTCTGTTACAACTGCAGATAATGCAGTAAGTGCCCTCTCAAAGGCACAGCAGTTAAATATTTCTGACATTCCGTAACATTTTTAGTTAAATAAGGAATTAAGAAATTGATCTATTAAGTAGTATTAACAAGCTCACTGTGGAGAAGATTTTTTTATGACATCATATTTTTATATATTGAATACTGCATGGATAATAATAATAAGTTTCACACACCACAATCAGTTGATCTGGTCCCAAGCTGGGATAAAGTCTGTTCGCTATCATAGTGTCACTTTGATATTTACCGCCACGGCACGTTGAGGCCTTAAACAAAAGAAATTAAAGGAAGCCGACGCGGCGCAAAAACACGCCAGTGAATTTGGCTCGCAGCTCGTCTCATTCTACTATTATGTAGATCACGCAATTAACGAAGTAAATCAATCAGTATTTTAGAATCGATTTATAACGAGACGATCCTGCATCACTTAGGTACCTATTCTAAATACCGGTGGAGATGAATATTCTGAGGACACTTCGAGTGATGAAGAGTAGCAAGTGTTTTATCCTCGTAAGGCCCGACCTTGAAAAAGACATTGGGCCTCACGAGGATATTTTGTGCTTCAGTAGGTATATTGTGTACATACCATGTTTTTTTTTCTATTTAAAGTATTTTTGCCGTCTAAGTTGTATTATTGATTGTTGATTGTTTGACAGTGATTGATTGATTGGAAAACACCCAGACCATGAGGCCATTTGTAAAAATGTATGGCGGCCCTCAGTGGAAATCGAACCCACACCCCCTGTCTTGGTGAACACTGTTTATGTTCCTAATACATAAAATAAAATAAGTTTATACTTAATTCAGAAAACTATGCAAAAATTTACTTGCCAATAAAAATAGGAAGACCACATTGGTGAACTATTGTTTTGGGTCAAATGACATTTGAAGAACAGATCATTGATCTCAATTTAAAGCTCGAGGTCGTATTGTAACATAAATGTCAAGTTATCCATTCTCAAATACAAACCTAAGCTTTGGAACAATAAAATACTTGTTCCGAGGCTAGGGTTAGCAATATTGACCAGTTATTTGCAGTAAAATGCACCAAAATACAACTCACCTCAGAAATTCGTAACTTGGTTATGTGAATTCACAAGTAAATAGTCATTGCTCTGTAAAACCGATCGTATCTCCGAAAACGCGGCTCACACGCACTTGTTCTCAACAGTTACACGAAAACATTAGAACAATGGGATCTAAATTTTATGCGAATACACTTTCACATTGGCACAGTCGAAACGGGCTGAATGAAATGAAGAAACATAATATTGAGGTATAATACCACCTACACAACACAGCCAAAAACAGTTAACCCGAACGATTGTTACGTCTATCTACAAGCCCTTGAGAATTTTAGTGCGCTTAAGCAATGCTGGGCTAGAAATCTAAAATATTGTGATGGATGAATTACTTTGATCTAAAGTTCTATCATGAAGTTAACTTTTGTAGAAACATCGAAAAAAGTTTTGCGTCGACGACTTGACTTGACAACGCCGACATTGGCAATGATACCAGTGTGAAAAACATTGCAATAATAACGGGACTATCCACATTACAAAGAGCCAGCCACTTGCAAGCGGCACGATTTCTTTTGAAAATAAACCATAAATACCACCTACTTTAGACAAAAAAATATTGAAAAATACAAAAACCCCGATAGTGTGAAAAAATTTAAACATAACATACCTACCTAATCAAACTAATATTTTTAAGGCAGCCTTTAGACGTGGTCGAGAAAACGACCATATTTCCTCCTCACGTCTCACGTGGTATAATGGCATTCTGAAGGATAGTGTTAAAAAGGTTCTGCAATTTAATTATTATATTAAACGAGTTTAATCGCGATTATTTATTAGGTAAAATTAAATTACCTTGTGATAATGTGTGAGCATCGCGACGCGAGTACCTAAAAAAAATTCTGCAATTTGTCTTTCACAAGTTCAGATATGATGCGCTCCTTACCTGGAGTTTTACCATTACTAAGCTATCAAGGAGCGGCCATAAGTGTACAATACGATTAAAATCAGTTAACACATCGGCCAACCTCGGTAATGGAGAATGTTACTAGGTATGCCAAATCGTTTGAAATGTTGTCTCAGTAAAGCCTGTATGTATACAAATACACTAGTTTTTGTTTTAGTCAAAAATGCCTAGTAGTTTTGATTTTATAGGCATTCAAAGTTTCGAAAAATATCGCGTCCCGCTAACAGTCGCGAGACCGCTTGTGACGTCATATCACAACGCGCCGCGCGGGCCGCCCGCCTAATATCAAGTCGCCAGCGGTTATAGTAGTATGGTATGTGTCATAGCTTGCGCAGTATTTTGTTGTTTTCTTTCGCGTATTAAGTTAATAGTCTAATAATAGTAAATATTATTCGATTAATAAAATGGACGAAGGATTCGAAAAAGGGCAATCGGATAATCTATCTAATATAGATGGATTAATAGTTGCGCATTATTTATCAACAAATAGTGATTTCGTTGCCGCCGAAATGCGAGGAATAAAAATGCAAAGGTGAGTGAACTTTCCGTGCTACTAGTTATGCTTAATAATTTATCTGTTATAAATTGTTTTATCAAAACAAATACCCAACTAATGTCATAATGGAAGAATGTAACTCAAATAGTAGAAGTACTAGTACCTAGTTACCTACCATTAAATTTTTACGTTAATGACAACAAAATATGTATTATAGTTTTGTAGCTATTGGTAGGTACGTATGATATAGGTAGCGCTCTTCTTAGAATGAATACATGCATTGATTTATTGCAAACTAGCTTCCTCCAGTAGCTTCGCCCCCGTTTCCCTCGGGAACTGTACATTTTCCCAGGATTAAAAGTAGCCTATGTGTTATTCCAGACTTCGTCCAGATCCGTTCAGTAGTTTTTTCGTGAAAGATAACAAACACACACACACACCAACACACACTCACAAACTTTCGCATTTATAATATTAGTAGGAAGTAGGATAGGTACTTAGGATGTAGATGTAGTGGGTTGAACGTTACAGATGTATAAACCTTTTTTTTATTTGTTTATTTTTTTACTTACAAAATACGTAAGGATATTTATTTTTATTTGAAACTTATTTCATGTCGGCAAGAGACAGCTATGGCGATGATGCTATTGGTTTTGTTCAAGTAAAAAGAGTAGGTGATGTATGTACGGTTAAATGTAGAATCATGCCAGAACACCGCGTGCGTAACACACCTTATCATTGCAGTTTAGAATGCAATGAAAAGGATCAAGAAGTTTTAAACGTAACCTGCGAAGGTTGCGACACAGGGTATCCTAGTGTGGGGCCAGGAGCAATGTATGTAAATGTTATGTTATGTTATTGTGCCGCCAGCAGAGGTGGCTGTAAACATACTAACTAGGTATAGCATTTTTAATGTGGCTACATCGTCGAAGCAAGGAGCCTTCAACTACTGCTACCAAGTGTTATTGGAAAAAAATCTAAGCTATCAGGTATTGGTACCAAACTGAAAATGATTAAAGCTAAAGATTTTGGTACAAGTTGTATAACACTTCTATTAATCTAATCTATCTAGTCTATCTATCTAATCTAACCTCTCCATAGCTTTTATCCATTTTCTTTTCGTATTTTAACGTCTTTTGGAACTATAAAAAACAACTTTTCCGGCAAATTTGTATTTTTACATTTAGGTACAACACATGATTTCCTAGTATTTGGATTGGACATTTTTGAAAGTATTTAGGTATAATTTCGACGGCAACGGGCGCGCGACTGCGAGCGGACTAGTGAGCCAGACTGAGCGTGTTGTGCGATGACGTCACACGTTGTCTCATTGAATACAATACAAGAACGATATGAGCAACAAAACCTATGGAGCTCAAAACTAACACCAACCTTTTTATTGAAATTAGAAAAATAATTGACTATTTTGACAGTCTGCCTTCTTAGTGTCAATAAAAACACTTTGACGTATCTGATACATTTATGTTTATGAACGCTAATTTCATTCGTAAAAATATTCGATTCTATCAAATTTTATAACAATTAACTTACAATAGTTATGTATCATGGCTTCAACAAAAGCGTGCTAAAAAAATTCTTCTCTTCTCCATAATAAATTTCCAAAGTCTACCGGTTAGTAATGTCATCTTAGCAGGTGCTATACATTGCGTTTATGATACTTAAAATTGAATGCTACCGAAAAGAAATCGCGGTAATGTATTTCGTGTCATTTCCGTCTCCGGATTTAGGCGATGATATCCGAGAAAAGCCGAAGTGTTAACTGTTTTAATCGTATTGTAACATAGGTTGATAACTGGAATGGCGTATTAGTGGAGCACTGGAGGCAGTGTCAAGGGGGGCAGTTTGAGGCATACATACATATACAGTGTGATTTTTTCACCGGTAAAATAAATTTTACCATATCATTGGTATCGATAATAGATTACATTTATCGACTAAAATTACAATATTTTTTCTTCATTTTTATTAATTTATCCTTCATCCAATTTGTAACTCATGGGCACCCCTTACAAGGCGTCATCGCGGTGCGAGGCAGAGGGCGGCGGGGTGGGGTGAGTGAGCGGCGGGCTGGCCGGCGCACGAGTTTAGTGAGCCGCTAGCCGAGCGAGCCGGTCATTCCCACAGAACGCAATTACTCACTAGAAGAAGTTCAACTACAAACAAAAAAAAATAATGTGCGTACTAGCGCCACCTGCCGGATGCCCACAGCAACTTCTCAGTGGCGGCAAAATTTGAATTTTCCACTGTGGTGCCAGGCACATAAAAACTAAAAGTATTTTGGATGAATAAGTAATTTCATTAATTGCAAACTCAGAAACTTTTTACAATACTACAATACTTTTAGAACGATTCTGAGTTTGCGAGTGAAATTGCTTATTCATCCAAAATACTTTTTGTTACTTACAACTAGAATACTTCAACGCCTTTTAGAAAACAATAAAATATGAAAGTGAAACATTTAATCAATACTTCAATGTAAACAAACCAATACAATGATACAAGATTATTCATAATAAAACAACATTACAAAGAAGGAGAAGCACAAGCTCAACTCGAGGTCGTATGTTGAATAAGAGTCACTTTCTCAAAACGAACTAGGAAAAACACAGACGGAGAATCACAAACAAGCTCAGCTCGACGTCGTATCCAAGCAATTACACAAGAAATATTTCAGAAACAAACAGAATCCGTTACCGAAATAAGTATACAACATACGCAAATAAAATTCACCATCTTGTAAGTAAGCATGACGTTTAGCGTTGCCACACTCAAAGTAAGTTTCTACTAAGTTTTTTTTGTCCAAAAACAAAAATAAATTTCAATAACGCACGAAAATTGATATACTATTTCACAATTATTTACAAATCTTTTGGTTTAAAAAATTGGGCATTTGTTTTTTTTTACAATAAGTCTAGGCCTGACTGAAATTCTACAAATCTTACCGAGGATTATTTAATTTCAAAATGGCAATGAGGAAATCTAGCCCACGAAGGTATTCTCGGTCGCCCATACAAAGTCGACACCCCCTGGTCAGTCCCATCTGTGGTCAGTCCGTGCGCATTGACCTAGGTGAGTGCACGTGCGCCGTTTCCGCACTTCCTGCAGTCGAAAATTACGCGCGCACGATGTTTACAAACCGCGAGTATTACGAAATGGTTCGTAGTTACTTTCTCAGTGGGGAAAATACAGTGCAGCTCGGCGGGTATACGGTGAAGAAAGTTTGCCCCGCCTGATAAATGCCGGTTTTATTTAACCTCAAATACTCAACACCAGGACATTCATGAGAGTGACCCAGCATTTGCTAGACTACGGACAGTTCACTGCACCAGCGCACGCTCAAGGCCGAGGAGGGAGACCTCCCTTGGCCGTAGAGATCGAGGAACAGATATTCGCGTTCTTCGAGGAAGACCCCAGAAGGAGCACCATCGACGCGGTACGCACGGCACACTTCGGCGTTAGTCAGTACGTGGTGTGGAAATTCATACCACTACCAACCAGTGCAAGCATTCCACGCCGGTGACGGTTCTAAGCCCGTGCAAGTGTGAAGGAAGAATTGAAATCAAGTAAGATTTTTTTTTGCTACGTCATACATAAGTCATACCTACTGGCTGCGCCGCCGCCGCCGCTTTTTTTCCTTCCCGCAAGCCGCGCACAGTTGCCAGGTCGTGCGTTTAGTTGTAATCATGCGTAATGAGTCCATATTTCTTTAAGATTTGAGGATAAGTTCAGACATTGGTATTTTTGTTTTTTTGTACCAACGGGGTAGTAACAAAAAATGTTGGTATTTGTATTTTGGACTTAGTATTACGTATGTTGATTTATTGTACCGGTGAAAATGCCACCCTGTATATCATGCCATTTATAACCATTTATGAAGCTGCAACGTGGTCACTGACATTAGGCCCAACGAGTCAAAGTTGCTCAGCGTGCTGTGAAATGGGCAATTCTCAGAGCCTCTGAGATGGATCAGACGACACATTAGTCAATTCGCCAAAGAACTAGTTAACACAGACTTATTATAGCAATTAGAAGTGGCAATGTGCTGAATGCTTGTGGAATCTTTTCTTCAGCACAAAAATTCAGTATCAAACTGATCTGAATTCCAAGTCCACAAAATCTGGAAACTTCTCGAAGCAGACCATCAGCATCATTCAGCATCTAGCTTTTCAATTTTAGAAATGCTTGTTAGACTTGCGCATCTCGGAGTAGGTGGTATGTCTAGATCAGTGGCCTTTTTTTGTACATTTTCAAGACAGGTTTGGTTAAAAGCTGAGAGGATTGAAGACGCTCTGGAACTATGGAAGTGCTTCCTCGATTTCTGCAGGATCTGTTTTTTTAACAGTCAGCGGGTTGGTTTTATCAAGTGTTGCCATGGGATAAATCTTTTATGTTTTAGGCACAAAAATCATGTGTAAACTTTGGTAGAACTTTCCGATCTGCGTAGTGTCAGCCCACCGTTGAAGTTTTTGAGCTCTTTGCAGCTACCAGACATTCTTCAGCCTGTGCAGTTTCTGTTCAAAAGCTTTCTGAATATTGGTTTTCTAAAAAGAGGGGATTGACGGGAGATTGTGGGGTTCTGAAGAAAATGTATATGTTCTGAGAGCGAGTTTGTATTTCAGAATAGTATCATTAAACCAGTCCTGGCGTTTCTTTGGTGGAGGAGAAAGAGACTCTGAAACTACTTGTGTAAGGTTATTGGACAATGCTTTCCATGGTAAATCGATGATGTCCATGCAAGTTAGTGGATTCTTGAACGTTATGGTGTGGAATTTGCCTTTGCCATCTAGGATTCTCGCCTTCGTCCCAATACAGCCTAAACTTGGCAAATCCAGTTTATAATACTGGCAACATTGATCTAGAATTACGTTTTGCAAATGCAAGGCTCTGGGAAAAAATAAATAAATATCCTGTACATTTGACCGCGAGTTTATATTGCGGTCGCACTTAGATGAAACCTACAACCAACGCTGCATTTCAAGAAACTTTCAAGGGAAAGGTAATACAAAATAGATTTCAAAGCAAAAACAACACGAAGCGCGCATTCTTTCAAAAAGATCAATTTTTTTTTTAATTCCTATGTTAGAAATGATAGTAGTTTTCTAAATCTTTGAGGCCCTTTGAGGGTCAACCACCAAGAATGGCAAGAAGTTGATAAAAGGATGTATCAGGCAAGAGGGGACTGGGTACACAATTAGAAAAATCATCAAAACGTGACCAAATATTTTATTTTATTTACAATGGATCACGCACTGGCGTTCAACAGAACAACGCCTTCAAATTGATTTATCACTTTAAGTGGACTGTATAACGGCTATGGAGCATAACACATAAGAAAATCAGTTGTATTGCATTGAAACAAGGGACAAGATGCTAGACAAGTCACCCGGATCTATTATAAAATAAATGGTCAAATAAATAAATAGTCTCTCCTGAGGACACAAATTTTTTGCAGGTACATAGTTACAGTACAAAGACACAGTCGACAGCATATCAACCCTTACATTTTTGTTACAAAGTTATCCATAACGTAACTAACTAGTGCACAAAATGTATGCCATGTAAAGGTAAAGGCTGTAAGCAGTTCTGTAGGTACTATTACAACCTCAGGGCCCCGATTCTGCTAGTGCATTATAGTTCAATGACAGATGCTCGGTCAGGATACTTGACTTGATTTTTTACACCATTGACGCATAGGAGGATTGGTACGTGTACGCGCGTAGATTAAAAGCGGCAAAGAAATTAAATCGCCGCGATTGTCATTGTACTACAATAAATGAACAGAATCTAGGCCCTGGTCTTGGATGTTTACACGTTTGTGACGTCGTTGTTTCTGGTTCCCACGGCACAGGGTATCCTAGTGTGGGGCCAGAAGCAATGTTTGTGCCTGAATGTAAATGTTTATATCGGGTATTTAAAATATTATGTAGGTACCCCATACCAATGGTGCCGTCCATTAAAAACTCGATCATCTGTGGTTTACAAAAGATTATCTAATAAACGTACATAGTCCTACGCATCATGACATTTTTTCGAAAGGAACAATTTCTGGGTAATTTCGGCTTAGGAGTTCGGGGTTAAAAGGGCTTTACGCTAAAAGGGCTTTAGGGTACCTACGTTTAAAATAAAGCCAGTTACACACGTAGCTATAATATATATTTTTGCCTTCATTTGATAGATGGTCGGCCTATATTACTATGAGATATTATAAATGTATTATAAACGTTGGTGACGTCATAGCTGCGTGTGCGGTCACTTAAATATTTGTATAGAAAATATGACGTAATGCCTTGCTATAATTAATATTACTATATATTATAGCTACGTGTGTAACGGGCTTGAGGAACGTTTCTTTAGGAAACTTTTCGAAATTTTCAAGTAGACGTTAGAAAACTACTTTTTATTTCAACACGCAATGTATACGCAATGTTGAATACCTTGCCCGCTGCTTTATTTTGTCCCTCCAAGCCGTAAGAACAATGCAAGTTACGTCCATGGCGTGCTAAAATTGAAATTTAGTTGTTGTAACATGTCATGATGGTGTAATTGATCTAATATGATGTAATATAATTATGGATTCTAATTTATTTATTTAATTTAGATTAACTTTGAACTTGATTAAGCATGTTTTATTTTTTTTATTAATAAGTCTGTCCTTGATAAGATATGTAATAATTATTAGTGGAAACTTCACTGGTTTATGTAATTCAAATTGCTCATATCTAATAATTGTTATTGAACCGTTTGTTTCCTAAAAAATAAATAAAAAAAAAAGTTCATATTTTAATCCCTATCCTGAAAAAATTGTTTTTCCCAGCAAACTTTAATTGATAAATTTTAGTGTGCGTAGCTTTCGAATAGAGTGTTAGTTTTTTTAACACCCCGTATAATCTACCCTGGATACACTTTCCGCATCAGTCATGAAATAGTAAATAAGGACGGTTTTTCAGGAGTAAATGAGATCAACATACACTTAAACTTAAAGAAAGTGTATTTTAACTATTATTGTCAACATTAGTCTAGAATAGAAGACTGTAGGCGGGCCATGGCAATATCAGAGTGGCCGCGGAGGATAGGGCAGTGGGGCAGACTATCAGCCTGATAGCCGGACGACATACAGCCTGTCAAGAAAATTTAGAAATTAAAGAGTACGGTTTTGCTCAGACTTTTTGCCTGTGTTTGTTAATAGCTTGCACTTGCAAGCATGATATAAATTAAAAACTTAGGCTTTTCCATAAATTAAGGTATTTCAATAAATACAGTAAATGTTTAGATTTTTCAATAAAACAATTAGTAAACTTTCACTTCCGGTTTCTTGTTTTTTTTGACAAACTGTAGTTGCGTCGACGGAAGGTCCGTGGATGCGGATGGCAAGGAGACCGTGAAAGAAGGCATTTGGGGGAAAAGTCTATATGGATGGCTCAAGAAATCACGAAGTCCAATTTCATAGTTTTGCAAAACGACGTAACTAAGTCCAAAAATCAGGATTTGGACATACGTCGTTTTGCAATTCTTATGGACTTAGTGATTTCTTGAATTGGGCCATCCATATGTACTCAGCTGCGGGCAGCGATGGGCTAAATGAACGAATGACGAAAATTAATAAAGAATCGATTTTGCCGTTACGGCGAAAGCGAATAGCATCAGTACTATGGAGCACAGTGATTAGGACGCAAACTGGAACTTTCAAATAAATAAACTCACGCCCATTATCTCCGAGGGGGTAGGCAGAGGCACCAAACGCTAGCCTCTTAAGTCCGGATGTACTAAAATAGTACCAAAACCATTTTTATTTTCAAGGTCAGGAGGCTAGAACTGGGCCCACGTCTTGCCGAGTTTATTAGGTTACAAACGTGACAAGTGCTTTCAATATCTTTAAAATGCTCCATGAGATTCAATAGCGCCATATTGAAAAAAAAAAAATCTTCTACAGATTACAGTCTTACTAAGCAACTCAATCGTGCGAATTGTGATGTTAGGGTCGACCTCGCCGAGAACATTTAAGGCCATCCATCTAATCATTTACAAGCATTTCCGCCATAAAACGGGGACTTTTGGCATTATATGCTATATTCTAATCTCAAATCGTTTATACTAGGCTCTCGGTGGTGGGTTCTAAAAATCACACTTCTACACAAGAGTTTTGTAAGTACCTCTTTGCAAAAACAACCTGCAGACGATGATATGGTTCATAATAATGAGTGCCTTTACTAGCAATCTCTCACTGCACGGGGTATACCACTAACCATGGAAGTGTCATTAAGCGCATTCTGTCTCGATGGTTTGGAAGAGAATACTCTGTTTTAGGGTACTACTAATTTATTACTATTTTTCACAGACTTCACTATTCAGATATCTATGCTATTTTTACGTGCATGCAGCGACTAATGAATGTCGATGAAGTGAAAGTGATTTGTCAGGATCGTGGCAGGTGGCAGTCCCTGGTCTCTGCCTACCCCTCTGGGATACAGGCGTGAGCTTATGTATGTATGTATTACTATTTTTTATGATAAATAATTTATTATGAAAACGAAGTAGGGTAGGGATGAGCGTAAAGATGCCAACTAAATTACGCAATTGTTTTTCGTATAGTTCAAAGGGTGAGTCTGATGGGAAGTGAATGAGATCTGTAAGTTAGGTACAGCTGAGTCACAATGGGCTTAGATACATCGATTTGTGATTAAAATCTGATAAGTCAAAAACTGATATATTTTACTGCGACTATCAGGGACGTGGTGAGTAGCAAACCTTGGTCTCTGCCGTATCCGTATAGTTGGCTTTCACGTGGTCGAATTTAGTAATTTCAAGTATGCCACCGAACTGTGTATTAATAGTGCCTAATAGTGCTACCAGGCACAATTAGCTAGGACAAGTATTTCCGGAGATATTCAGGCGACTCACTGAGGCAGCCAACTAGACGTCTAGTTAGCAGACACATCACGAACGGCTGTATATAGAGTTATGATTTGTATGCCAAATAATTGTGCGCTAATAGTGCTCCCTACATGCCAAGTTTCCAGAATAGTGCTTCAATACAAGCTGAGAAAACATACCCTATTGTTGAGGCAGCCAACTAGACGCTTTTTCTTACCATGATTTCTTCGTAACGGCGTAGAGTTTTAAAACAAAAACTATTCCAAATAACTGTGCGTTAATAGTGCCTCTTAGTGAAACACAAATGTCCCCGAAACACCTATGCGTTTCGCCAAGAAATTAATGCAAACTGCTACGTACTTAACAATAATTTTGGAATCAATTAAAATGAAGTCTTATGAAAACGCAATTAGGGTGAAAATTGTTTGCAACAATTATATGATACCGTCAAGCAGAAAAGTTATTATTACACTCACTGCCATCCACTTAGTGGCTAGTTGCTCCAAAGCAGGCTGCGCTGAGTACACTGCGTGTCTTTGGGCATTGGTGGTCAATAGTGGGCTAATGATGAACAAGACACGGTATTCGTTTACGTTCTCCCTCACAAATTGTGTACGACTGCGGTGGCGAAGCTCAAAAGGAGAATAATATTTCAAATGTTGTACCGTATGTCCAGATGACCCGCTTTAGTGGGATGTTCCTGGTTTTAGGGTGTTGTTCCCAGGGTGCCTATCGAGACTCTTTTACCTACTCTGCCTTAACTGTCTGTCTTTCCCTATCCAATCTTTGAAGGGCTGTAACTTAGCAGTAACCAGTCGAAATTTTCACAGAATAGGTATGTTATGTTATGGCTGATTATAAAAAAAAAAAAAAAAAAATTTTTTGATTTGAAGATTAAGTTCTTTTAGGTATATCTTGTAGTTTCTGAGATATAATACTTTTTTAACTAGGCGTGCGATGGCGCGAGCTCTTCGGCGTAATGTTGTACTAGTTAGTGTCGAAGGCTTCGTTCGTTCGTTTTTTCTGTAATTCTAACTCTAATTTCGAAGAGTCTACCCACAGCGTCCTACACTCTTAAATGCTTAGTTTTAAAGATTTTGCGTAAAAGTAGAGATGGGAAAATTGACTAACCAACAAGCTTTGATTAAGGAAGGTATCGTAAAAATATAATACATATCTTTTTTTAGAATTTATATTAGAATAAAAGTTGCCTTAACAAAATAAAAAACATGTGGAAGTTGAGACAAAACCAACTAAATATTAATTAATATTTTTCTGTAACTTTGACCTAAATTAATTTTTTATAGAAAATTGGATTAATATTTTATTAAAGAATGTAAATAAAATGCACTTAAACTGTCTTGAGTTTTATTAATTTTAACAAAGCAACAGGTACACAGTATTAGGATAAGTTAGGTATTATAAATCTACTCGTATATCACTGGACCCGTTTTCCATTGTCGTTCCATCATGTGAACTCAGAATAAGGATATTCTGAGGATGTGAATCGTGTAAAATAATTCAATTCAATTCATTTTTTGGCATTTTGGCAATATGCCGCTGTCAACTAATCCTGCCAAAGTCACGTTTCGATATGACATGAGTTATAAAAAAAATAAAACAATAAAAGAGAGCAAGTAAAGAGGAAACTTCCTTTTTGTGGACTTTGCATGCAAGACGTACACAAGATGTGTAAAGAATACAATAAAGTATGATTAGGTATTTTCAGTAACATACAACATTTTACACAGTATTTACAGGATGGCAGATGGCCACGCTATATTTTTGAAAATAACGGAAATCTCAAAAAACCGGGTGTGCAGTGTCCCAATACGCAACAGGTAAATTACCGAGACCACCCTCTTGCTAACTTTTTTAAAAGCGTTGAACCAACTCCGGATACTTTAGTCCTTGCCATATTTGCTCATTGATACTATTTTTCACTTTTGTCCTTACATGTACCAGAACCGTAATGTATGTAAAAGTTTGCATTAATTTCTTGGCTAAACGCATAGGTGATTCGGGGGCATTTGTGTTTCATTAAGAGGCACTATTAAAGCACAGTTATTTGGTATAGTTTTTTTTTTAAACTCTACGCCGTTACGAAGAAATCATGGTAAGAAAAAGCGTCTAGTTGGCTGCCTCAACAATAGGGTATGTTTTCTCAGCTTGTATTGAAGCACTATTCTGGAAACTTGACATGTAGGGAGCACTATTAGCGCACAATTATCTGGCATACAAATCATAACTCTATATACAGCCGTTCGTGATGTGTCTGCTAACTAGACGTCTAGTTGGCTGCCTCAGTGAGTCACCTTAATATCTCCGGAAATATTTTTCCTAGCTAATTGTGCCATGTAGCACTATTAGGCACTATTAATACACAGTTCTGTGACATACTAGAAATTACTGAAATCGACCATGTGAAAGCCACCTATACGGACACCGGTATACAGGTCTTAGTTCATAGTATATGTATGGATGTAAAACTTAAAAAATGCAACAACTTTATATGTACTTTATTTGTTGGTTAACGAGTCAGGCTCAAGTCGTCCAGGCTAGATATTAATATGTATATGTCCTGACCACCTTATCAGGCTCTCTTCTCGCAAGTGTCAAAATATGTATGAGTTTGACAGTTTAGAGAAGCTTACATCGGACGAGTCTATACAGTGGAAGTTACGTAGTAGCGCCTCAGCTTTGATATCTCTGTTACCTCTGGGGTCAGTTTCATATGACTACAATTCAAAGTTTACTACGACAATACGGTATTTGACACTATCAACAATAAACTATTTGAGATGCTCGATTATAACAAAAATTACAAAATGTTTCGGAAAATGTATTTCTTTCAATCATTTACTAGTTATTACAATTTTTAATTAAATGAAACATAAAAAGAGTGCTCTGAAATGTGACGTCACAAGCAAGTATTTTCATACAAGATTTCGTTTTAAAAGTAACTCATTTGACATTCTGTCAAATACCCAATTCTAAGTACCAAAGTCGATTTTCCAGAGATTAACAAGCAGGAACAATAAGGAAGGAATTTTAATATATTCACTTGAATGAATGTATATTTATATAGAACAACCTCTGGAAGCCCACATGGAAGATTTGGCTTCCAGAGAAAAAAAAACCGGCCAAGTACGAGTCGGACTCGTGAACGAAGGGTTCCGTACCATTATGAAATTGGAAAAATCACGTTTGTTGTATGGGAACCCCTTAAATATTTATTTTATTTTCATTATTTATTTTTAAAGTGAACAATATAACTCGATATTCTGTGAATATTTCAAGCGTCTGCCTGTTGCCGTTATCAATATCGAGGTAAAAAGTCATGTTTGTTGTATGGGAGCCCCCTTAAATATTTATTTTATTTTGTTGTTATAGCGGCAACAGAAATTCATCATCTGAGAAAATTCAACTGTCTAACCTATCATGGTTCATAAGGACAGCCGTCTCAGTATAGTGTCCGTATTAACCTTTGAGTACGGAACCCTAAAAATTGTACTATTTTTTCTCTGAAATAAACAGTTTCTTTTTTTTTTTTTACTTGCGACGCAATGCATATCGACTAGTGTTGATAAACTCCGAATTGTAGTTTTATAAATCTCGACCCTGATGGCGTTATTCACTAGTAAAACTTACCCCTTTAATGAGTGAGTTTTTGAATTAAATGAATATAGTGTACCGAATAGAGGAACTTTTAAGGAGGCCACAACGTCGGTTTCGATACACCCAATATAAATGGATAAGTATTTTTTTAAAAGGTGCGGGACACAAATCCTTCTGACTGTAAGCAAGAGATTTTTTACTGTTCCCTTTAGTCCCCTCTAGCCCTGTCCCCCGTGGTCATCATCATCAACCCATTATGTCCCCACGGTCCTCGGTGGGGACATCCTCATTCCTCAGGGAAGAGTCCCTGAGGAAGGTATAGGCCACACGGGGGCCTAGTCCGGATTGGTAGAGGCTTGCAAGACTAGTGGCTGGTCTTACTGTCAGAAGTTTTCAAGCCGCCCTAAGGCCTCTGACTTGGACTGCTATTTATCGACGGCAGCCGGCACCAACTGCATGCACTGAACGCGCCCTATGTTGCTTAACCATCCTGATCGTTTAAGATCACTCAGGCAGCCGGGGCTACGAGCGATTCCCCGGGAGTGACAGCTAGGAATTGTCTTCCTGGTTGTCACCCAGGTGCCAATCGGTATCGGTACCCAGGGAGGTGACAACCGTTAAGACATGTTTAGATTTCAGCCTTTTTATTTGCGATACAGTGAGACTGAGAAACATACTTCCCAGTTGTCCTCTCTAGTCAGCCTCCAAAGGGAACAGACGGCATGATTTGTCACCCGGGTGACGACAGCCGGGGGTAGCAGAGTTTTTGAGTGGAGACCGCAGATCGGTAAACGTAGTGTAGGACGTCCTCAGACTCGGTGGAGCGATGATCTTCGCAGGGCGGCTGGCAAGAGCTGGATGAGAGTAGCCGAGGACCGTTTTCAGTGGCGTGCAATGAGAGAGGCCTATGTCCAGCAGTGGACAACCATAGGCCGATGATGATGATGATGATGATGACAGCCGGGAAGACAATTCCCAGCTGTCACCCCGGGGGACGGGGATAGAGGGGACTTATGGGAATAATCGAGATTTTTGAGCTTGCTCTACTCGTAGTCCAAATGAGAAATAAACTGAATCTTCTGCCTTCTTAAGTTTACAATTAAGTAAAATAAAAATAACAGATGTTTTCAAATGAGTTATTGGAAAATCCAATTTTAATCACTCCTCTTGCGGCTGACCTTGAAATTAACAATGTTTTTCGTACTTTTTTTAGTACTCTGGGCCTTAGGAGGTATAGATTTTTTTTTTCAATATTTCCGAAATTAGATCGAATCCTGAACTGAATACTGTCAAATACGAGTAGGTACTGTTGACTACAGGACCAAAAGTGAAAACAAACAAAGAAAAATACCCAACTAATTCAAGTTTTAATACCAAGGAAATAGAACTTTATATCATTAGAAGCTATGATATTGGAATTACATACTAATGCGACTGGAGTCAATGAATAAAGTTGAATATTGTACAATAATTACTTAAGATGATCGAGTTTCTATTGTTACGACAGAGATTGTTTTATCAACGCAATATTATGCAGACTCCCTCTAAAACAGCAGCAATATTTAATTAAACATAATTTCAGTATGAGCATTAACATAGAATCTTTCAATTTTCCAACAAGTCAGTGCCCAAAAACATAAAAGTATTTAATTACATAACACATTGATATTTTCATGGCCTTTGAGTACTGACATCGCATAGCTAAAAACTGTAAACTTTTAGACTAGAGAGAAACCGAACTTAGAGGTTCCCAATACTTACAACCGGTTTCTCGAACTGTTAACAGCTGTCACTTGTTTTTTTGTATGCACTGTTGCTGTTAACGATATATTAACAGACCGTTAGCGTTCGAGAAACCCGGGGTTAGTCACTTCATAACAAACAATAGCCTTTTAAAAATTCACAAGAATATTGACTAAACATTTTCTATACAGTTTCCAAATAAAACCGCCCACAACTTTAGTGCCGCCGATATTTTATCATTGACAATCAAGAGGTGTTTTTTTTCGTTAATGGGGACAACGTTTGTTATAAATGTACCTAAAAGTTACATAATAATACGCCGAAGACATTTTTTTTGCGAATTGTGCCAACATTCTGATTGCCAACCTACAAAAACCCTTTCGAATGTAAGACGGATATAATTTCACCGCGATTCTAAGGGAAATACAACCAGTGTATCTTAAACACGAAGGCATATGATATTAACATTGCGTAGTTTCCTGAATTTGTTTCTTTATAACCAATTCCAGCGTACTTAGCTTTGAATACATACGCGCACATCACAAGAGTCTCATCAGAATAAAAGCCATTTCCTTACTTAAAGTCTATATTACATACAGCTTAATATACACTGTGGCATTTTAGTGGATTCAAAGCTGAAAGGGATTTCTTTCTGCTGAACAAGTTTTGCGTAAAAACTTTGAAACTACACGATATAGAAATATAATAATATTCTTCCATCGCATCATTATCATCAACCCATTATGTCCCCACAGAGGGACACGTGTCTCTTCCCTGAGGAAGGTATAGGCCATACACCACCACGGGGGGCGAGTCCGGATTGGTGGAGGCTTGTAAGACTAGTGGCTGCTCTTACTGTCAGAAGTTTTCAAGCCGCCCTAAGGCCTCTGGCTTGGCTTAACGACTTCCATCGCATGTTAATAATGCAACCTGTGTATGCCCACAATTGGGCACAGTTTTAACACAGGCAGAGTATATGGGCTTCATTCACCATTCGTGAGCACTGTAAATGAAAAGTCTCTTGTTGAAAGTCGACATTAATTCCAAGCAAAGCCAGTGGTTTACAACACTTGTAAGTTTCAGGACAAAACCCAGTAGAATTCACCATTCAGTTCAGAATCCACTAACACCTGCCGCTCAGAATATATCTTCGACAAAAAAAAAAGCAAGGAACTGAAAACGGCGATCGGACACGCTCACTCACTCACTCACTCACTCACTCAATCACCAGAACCTGGGTCTTTGACCGAACGGCCCGCGAGGCCCATTCCGGGGCCAGAACGGTGGCTGGGACCCAAAGCCGGGCGGCCGGAAGTTAGTCCTGGGAGTCCAATTCCTGGGGAACCTCTGATTCATGAACCTCGGCCCGGGCATGGGCGGAGCGTTGCCCCAATCGCCTTCGAACTCTTCGAACTCCACGGGAGGCGAAGAGTTCCTCAGAACTTGTAGTTCAAGGCCCCGACTGCGTAGGTCCTCTTCATACTCACTGTCGCGGGAGGGGGCCTCTTCAGGTTCTGGCCTCCGAGGGTCCTCTCTGAAGCGAAACTGTCTGCTGTCCTCGTCGTCTATTCTTCTCGGGTCTTCCCTGAACCGGAATTGTTGATTCATGAGCCCGGAAGGCATTTTGTCGAAGGGATTGCTGAGTGGTTGGACGGCGGGCGCGCTGGCTGGGACGTCCAGCGTTTCTTGGTACGGCCGGTCCCCTGTTGGCATACTGTTGATGCGGATCAAATTGTGGTTGGTTTTGCCGTTGTCGCCGCCGACTAACACTTTGTTGTTTTGGTTGAACGAGTTGCGGCGGCTGTGCTCGTACATACCTGCTGTGAGTGATGAAAAATTATAAGCAAATCATATTATAAGTGTTAGTTCAGTGCTAGTGAAAAGTGCAAGTGAAAAAAAGTTCAAAGTAGTAAAGGATGGTGTGGATAGTGGAAATTCACCTCGTCATTTGGAAAACAGGTAAGTTTTATTATAATAAAATATATAATAATTGGATAGGAAATTTTATGCAGATTCTAGATATACATAACACTTATTGAATAATTACGTGGTACTTTCTCTAATTTGAAAAATGCGGAACTCCGTCCCTAACATTTCAGGGGCATAGGTCATAGGGCGATAGGGCATTGCAATTAGGCACCAATAGGGTCTCGAGGTCGAGCGCATAACCTAAAAATCTTAAGGGGCACAATATTAGTTCAAAATAATGATTATGAATAATGAAAAAATGATGAATAACACTGACGATTGAGCCCGGGTAAAAACTGAAGTGTATGTTTAAAAGGTTATTAAGATAATTTTGGAATTGCTTTCACTAACGCGAGCTGCGTCTTTTCTCACCATGATCAATCACAGCGAAACAGAGCGAAACCTAGTCGGACTCTTCCGAAAATTTAGTATGTAAGTCCGGAATTCAGTTAAGCTCCTCAGTCCTGACCTTGAAAATAACATTGGGTTTCAATGGGCGTCCTTCCTTTCTTTTTTTTATTAGTTCCTTGCGATACACTAGATGGCGTCATTCGTTTCTTCATACGAATTTGTGATTCGTAGCAATCAATGTCAAAGTCAGTCCACAGATGACTAAACAAGAGAAGGAACCAGGGTTGCTATTCGGACGAGGTTTCTCGTAATAAAAATAAAAATTCAAACCCACAATCCATAGCAAAGACTCCAAAGTATCCAAAAGCGCACTTATCACCAAACGACAACAGCATTTTTTCTTCTAGGTAACCAACCATCACAAATTCCACAGAAACATAGTATTATTTTTTGCTTTGACGTTTATTATTACGGTACGGCAGCGCCACCTAGGGATCCTTTAAAAACTAAATTTGACATAAGGAAAAACGCTCATTGTTATTTTCAAGGTCAGGACTGAAGAGGTTAACAATGTGTAACGTGTACGAAAGTTTCAGTTCGACTAAACGTTTTTAAATTTCCACGTGAAACCGGCGACGAAATGAACGATGAAGGTCTTACATTGTCCTTGGTCCTCGTCTTCAGACAGATCCATGTCGACACTCTCCACGATATCTGGAGGAGGTCCCAAAGGCGGCGGCACCCTGTAGTCCTGAAAATTTTAATCGCGGGGTCCTACATTTCTGTACAGAGTGTTTATCATCATCATCAGCTATTAGACACCCGTTCCAGGACATAGGGGCTAAGGTATGGTATTTTTGGCATTAGTGCCCTGCCTCACTAGGACGCCATAGCGACGTCGCCAGCTACGTATCCAAGCAGTTTGTATTGAATGGCGACGTTGCCCGTCGCCAAGTGATTTAGGCACCATACATTTCAATATTAACTGCTTGGATACGGTCGCTGGCGACGTCGCCATGGCGTCCTAGTGAGGCAGGGCACTTAAGATCACGACTGGCTTGTTTAAAAGGAAGAGTAGAAGAAAACAAGATTATAAAAACGCAGCTGATTACCTTAACACCTCAGGCTTAGTCTGATTTTTAATTCCGTAGAATTCTGACGGTTATCATTTTGTGACATGTCACAGATTAAAAACCTTTTTTGGCCGGGCACATTTTTCAATTTCAATACGAGTGTGAACATCTGAGTCTACACATTTAATTTGTTAGTAAATGTATCCATTTTATAAAGTGTGGAGCTCCAAATTAAAAGAGAATTTAAGGCGAGTGCCAATTGTGTCCATTTTCATCACACAAACAGTAAAAAAGTACAAGTAAATAAAACATATTTTTATTAAAATACCTTATCATAATTAATACTAATATCACTATCTTCATCATCCTCATCATCGCTGACATGAATTATTAAGAGAGCTAACACGGCATACTTCACTTTTCTAAAAAGGTTTACGAAACCTTGAATTAGTAGGCAGTGATGCCATTATTCTCATTTACCTACATTGTACTTATCTATGTCTGATGATGACTGCAGCAATTATTTATCTTTTTCTTCCTCTTCGGATGGATTGAACAGTAGTGACTGTAGCTTTCACAGTATCCCCTCTCTCTCGGATAGCCTTGCTTCACAATTTTCTGACTCTCCCAAAAACTTAAACATCGTCCATATTAACGCACAACGCATTCCTGCGCATTTCCCAGATATGCTGGCCTCCTTTGATGTAAAAAACTTACACGCTATCCTGGTTTCTGAGTCCTGGCTGAAGCCTAGTCTTCCGTCTACTTCTTATTCTCTTCCAGGTTTCCACTTGATACGAAACGACCGCACTAGTGGTGGTGGAGGTGGAGTGGCCATCTATCTACGAGCTCATATTCCTTTTTCTATCGTTAGTATATCAGCTCAGCCCCCACCTCCAAATGCGGGAGAACATCTTTTTATAGAAGTACTATTGTCTCATACTAAAGTGTTACTCGGTGTCTACTACTGTCCTTCTCTACGTATTAACTTCTTTTCTTCCTTCGAAACTCTTTTGGAAAACCTAACTCCCTCTTATGATCACACAATCATAATGGGTGATTTCAATACATGTCTATTAAAACACGACAACCGTTCTTCATCCTTCTTAACTTTACTTAAAGCCAGCAACTTGTGTATCCCTCCTCTTGATGCGACTCATCATTTTCCAAACTGCACTCCTTCTCTTCTTGATCTTGTAATAGTTTCTTCTTCCCAGCATGTTGCTGCGCATGGCCAATTCGCAGCTGATGCGTTCTCCCATCATGATTTGATCTTTCTTACTTATAAAATTCGTCCCCCTAAAGCTAAGTCGAGGATACTCATGCAGCGGAATTTTGGTGGCATGGATCTGGACCGACTCAGAGAAGATGCGCTGCATACCGACTGGTCTGTTGTAGCCAGGGCGGATACAGTCGATGAGCAAATCGCAATTTTCAACACCCTTCTCACTGGTATCTACGATGTACATGCGCCCGTCAGATCTGTAAAGGTTCGTCATTTGCCGGCACCTTGGCTAACAGATGATCTCAAGACTGCTATGCATCGGAAATCAATAGCCAAGTATAAATATAAAATGAAGCCAACAGACTACAATAAGGAGCGCTTTTTAAATTTGCGAAATCAATGCAACAGGTTGTGTAGGGATGCACAAAGACGCCATATCCACAAATCAGTAGAAAACGGTGATCCAGCCAAGGTCTGGAAGTTTCTCAAATCTCTGGGAGTTGGAAAATCACGTCCAGATAAAATTCCGAATGACCTTGATGTCAACTCTCTCAATCGACATTTCTCCTCAGCTTCCAATTTTGATGAAGCTATCAAAGCCTATCAACTGAGTTGTCTTTCAGCACTTCCAACTCCAGACTTTCCACCATTTTGTCTTAGTCAATTTTCCTATTGTGATGCCGAAAAGAGCATAGTATCCATAACATCCAGCGCTGTTGGTACGGATGGGATAAGTCGCAGGATGATTATACCCATAGTAGATGTTGTTGTACCAGTGATCACAAAAATCCTGAACAAGTCAGTCGAAACTAGTGTCTTTCCAAATTAAGAAAGAAGCACAAATTACTCCACTACCCAAAAAGTCAAATCCTTCGTCCTTTTCCGACTATCGCCCCATTTCTATCCTTCCGTTCCTTTCCAAAGTCCTTGAACGCCTCATCCATCAACAACTTAGCATCTTTCTTAATAAAACTTTATTCCCCTTCAATCCGGTTTTCGTCCAGGTCATAGTACGACCACTACTCTCGTCAAAATAACTGACGACATTAGGTTAGGCATGGAAAATGGGCAAGTCACCGTCCTCACGTTGCTGGACTTCAGCAACGCATTCAACACGGTAGACTTCGACATCCTGTTGGGGATACTATGCTCTCTCAACATATCTCCGATGGTAATTGACTGGTTTCGGAGTTACTTGTTTGGGCGCCGGCAACGTATACGTATCGATGATTTCTTTTCTGCATGGTGTGATACTACTGCCGGTGTCCCGCAAGGTGGCGTGCTCTCTCCACTTCTCTTCGCTATCTTTATCAATAGCATTTCTAGAACTCTTACTTCTTCCTACCACCTTTACGCAGATGATCTCCAAATTTACACGCAGTGTCCGGTAGAGAGTCTGCCTCTGGCTATCACTGATTTCAATGTCGACCTCCAACGAATTTTAGATTGGAGCAGATGTTACGGCCTAAAGATAAATCCTTCTAAGACACAGGTTATTGTGATTGGTAGTCCGAGAATGCTGTCCAAAGTTGATTTGGAACAGCTTCCACAAATTGACTTTGACGGAGTACGTATGCCATACAGTGAGAAGGTGAAGAACTTGGGGATTATTATTGACAGGTATCTAGCCTGGGGACCACAGCTATCGGAAGTGAGCCGGAAAATATTCGCTTCAGCGGCTTCTCTGAGAAGGTTACGAAATTTCCTACCAACCGCAACCAAGATTGCCCTTGCGCAATCTCTGTTGCTCCCTATCCTCGACTATGCCGATGCCAGCTATCTAGATCTAACTGAAGAGCAACTTAATAAACTTGAGCGCCTCCAAAACTTAGCTATACGGTTTATATTTGGCTTACGTAAATATGACCACGTCTCCGAATACCGCGCTAAGCTCAAGTGGCTCCCCATCCGTCTCCGTAGGAATGCTCACATCCTCTCACTTCTTTACATAGTGCTGTTCAATCCAGCCACACCCCCGTACCTCAAAGAGCGCTTTATTTTCCTAAGTGACTCCCACAGTCGGACATTACGGTCCGATCAGAGTTTGACGCTGAAGACACCGAGTCATACGACAAGGTTCTTCAGCACTTCATTCACTGTAAGGGCAGCCCGGCTGTGGAATGATCTGCCGGTCTCAATAAAGCGCTCCCCTTCACCAGCTATATTTAAAAATCGGGTAAAAGAACTATATCTATCTCTTTAAACTAAATATTTATCACTCAATTACTTTCCTTTCTATGTAGGTATATTATATTCATTTTATCCTCCTCTTACAAATAGGTATTATAACTTATTTATGTAGTAGTTTATAATAATTTATATAAGTAAGATTTATGTAAGTATATTATTAAGTATAAGTATGTATTATTCGTATTTGCACCAACTACCCGTTTCTCTGTTTCCTTCGGCAATCTTTCCGTCACAAGGTTGTCTGGAAGAAATTGCTGTTAGCAAGAAGACCGCCTATTGTATGTTTTTAATTGTAAATTTTATTTGTCTTTGGTTTCTTATGTGCAATAAAGAATATTCTTATCTTATCTTATGCCAGCTAAAGAATAAAATAAAGTAATTAAAGTTAATTCGATATATTGTTCGTGATATTGAAATATTTGTTAATTTTGTATTAGGTTACTTGAGTAAGTAAATATTTAGATTAACCTTTTTGTAGGTAAAACATAAAAAATACGAAGCATTTTATTTTTCATTGCCCTCAAATTGGTCAAATTTGTCCCTTTTTCAGTGGAGATCTTTTTCAGTAGCAACATTTATGAAATGTCAGAATTCTACGGAATAAAAAATCAGACTTTAGGACATTTTTCTTTCACAGGTGAATCACAGAGTAACATTTGAAAATTACAGTTTTTAAAGAATAAAACACGCTCATACAACTGTGGTATGTATAGCGAAGAGCGGGTGATCATGCTCTTCCACTATAAGGGGAAATTTCCCGCCAGGCAGATCGTATGCCTGGGGACGGCCGGTCCAACTGTAATCTGTTGGACGTTGTATTTATTGTAAGTCATGTGTAAACTTTGATTGCGCGATGCAGAAATGTTGGAGTTTATAGTGCGCGCGCAGAGTTGACATGTGCTCGCCACAGTATGTATCATCTTCAAAATTGGATTCAAAGTGCCGTTGCAGACCGACCCACCGGCGGGTTTACGGGGCCTGACGGAATGCGCCGTAGTTTACATTGGACCCGCCGGCAGGTCCTCAGGGCTTGATTGAGGGCTTTATCTTATAACGTTCCATTTGCCTTGATTTTTTTATGTTTCTACAAAAAACCAGGCCGGTAATTACAGGCAGGTGATTTGAGACAAGATGGTCAGAGTAGAGTTTTTGTTTGCTGCCTTTTTCTCCACTACATTCGGCCCCATTAGCATTATAAGTACATTGACGTTGAAATAAATTTCTGATTTCCGATTTCTGACAATAAGTAGAGTAAAATTCTTACATTAATAATAAAACCCATAATTTTATGAAACTCTACACTAAGCGTGGTCCGATCCGCACTTAGCCGGTTTTTAATAAAGGTATTTTAGATTATTTTTAATATGTACATCCATCATCACATTTTGGTGGTATTTAATCCTGTTCTACTACTGATTGTTCTAATTATTACTTGTTTTACTATCTGTAAGCTTAGCTACAAGAAATACAACGGCCATACAAAAGCCGACACACTCACCAAAAAGTCGGACAACAAAATTTCCAACTGAAAATAACGATAACAAGCCAAGCATTAAAATTGGGAATAACAAATAGGATAAAAGCGCTAAGCACAAAAAAAGTTTTAATCTCAATTATAGCTAAGTGAAGGATGACTAGAGCAGTATCATAGAACCACACTATGAATGAATTAATGATTTATTGGCAGGCATAATTGACAACAAGGAATCTAATTATTAATATTATCCTGCAAATAATAATAATTACATTCCTTGTTGTAATAAAAAAACACTTGCACCACATACATTGCTTCTGAATTTTACGATGTCGGTATTTCGGTATTGGTCTAACAATAAAAGTTATTAGTTAACATAGAATAAACAGCTTTAAATGTTCCACTAGACCTTCCGAAAACATTTACAGAAAGAGAAAGAAAAAAATGAAGACATTTATTAAAATTGTTACAGAAACACAATGTAAGCAAATCAATAAATGAATTATGAATTTATTATGAATGATGCAAGTAGGTGAACAAACAAATAGGCTATGAGACAGGTTTCTGAAAACCATCTCTAAGTTTCTTTGTTAGTGTTCATTAAGTTCTCAGAAAGTGGTAATTTTAAATTATTTCGCGTATTTCTTATAAAAAAGCAAATAAAAATTCACTTTTAAAATAAGCCGCCAAAACGCCATCTTGAGCAATATAACGTCATGACGTCACAGGTCAGTAAACAATACCAAAAAACGTAAGAACGAAGTGAATGACAGTCGCCATTTTTACTGAGCTGTGACGTCATCACAGATTCGGCCAATCCAGGCCGTTTTCGATAAAATGGCTACAGATAGAAAATTATCAATTTTTTTTCTGGTTTTTTGGACAAATGATCCATTTTTTAAGTTAAAGTGCCTTAAAGCGGTTCGAAGACTCATAATTTAGACGAATATATAAAAATAATACGTACTTTTTTTTCACACTGTCAAATAGCCGACTACACGAAAGTCAACAAAAATAAAACAGCCGTCAAACCTAGTAGGAAACATTATCATTACGTGGGTTTTGATGAGACTTACTTGGTCCAGGCCACGACTGATAGGCCTTAGCGGCGGCTGCGGGCTTGGTTGGTGTGTCAGCGATATTAGATTTCTATGGTCCACGTCTGTCGAACATAGAAACAACAATATCGATCAGGACTCGCCCAACAAGGGTTCCGTACGAATATGAAACAATAATTACCTACATAATTTCCCGAACTTCAAAGACTAATGATATGATGATTTAATTAGAAAATACCTTTTAGATTTTTCCTTGTATTTCAAATAATCAAATAATGTTTATTTATTACAGTCCGTCCCGATTACGAGCGCCCGCGCACACAACACGGCATTTCCCAGGCGACCGTACCTAACCGTTGAAAGAACCCGGGACTGTGTGAATTTATATTAAGAACCCTAGATCTTTTCGATTACGACCCGCTCTTCCAAATTCTAGTCAAAACATCAGTTTAATTTTAACCTATTATTTTAATTATACATTTTTATGCACGAGTCTTTGTTTTACTTAAATTCCATTCCATAGGAATAGGAACATTAATTGAGTAGAACAGACTTTACCCGTGACAATAAGGAATAATACACAATGCCAGATAACAATGGTATGTACTTAGATACTCGTATTAAAAATAAAATTTTAGTAGAATTACTTTCATCGTTTTAGGTCAATGGGAAATACCCTATGAATTCGTGTTCCCTTAAGCACAGAATACATAATAGTACAGAACAGAAGATTCACTCCGCAAAATCAATTAAAGAAAAAGGGACTCTAGCAGCAACCAATTGTATCGCTGCTAGCAATTCAGATCGCACGGCTAAAAAAGCTACGTTATATTCACCTGCATATTGTTGCCTCTCTTTCTACCGCGTAGCTCTTACCTTTTCTGGCACCTGAATTCCTACCTATTTGCCACTCGGGAGTCGATACACTTCGATACCAAAAAACAGGCCGTGAAACAGGCCTGCCTTAAGTGACGTGGATGTTTTTTTGCGGCATGAACGGCCGTATCTTTATTTTTACGTTAATTATTTTATTTTCAACTCTATACATCCACGCATATTTGAGATAAGGGTCTTGACAGACAGACAGACGGACGGACGGACAACAAAATGATCCTTTAAGGGTTCCGCTTTCCCTTTTGAGGTGCGGAATCCTAAAAACCTATATACAGTCTGTTAGCTTTTGGAATATACCTCAACTGAGCAATCAAAAACCGATTATATTGCAATAAGGTAAGGTTTATTTTTTCAAAATAGTGAAGAAAAGTTTTATACAGAGCAGGAAGTAGTATTACACTCGTGTGCTTTCGGCGAAAACCGGAGCCTACTCTAGAGCCCGAGGTATATTCTACCAGCTAACATACTGTATTTGGGCTTGCGAGGCCAAATAAAACATAAACATTTACATACAGGCATATACATTGCTTCTGGCCCCACACTAGGATACCCTGTGACGTGGGAACCAGATACAGCGACGTCACACGGGATACCGCCGTTTAGCCAAAGTATTTTTCGCCAAATTTTACTTCCCAATAAACTTATGGCATCAGTTTCATTTCCCAAATGAAACTTTAGCAAGTTTTCATTTCGCATTTTATTAATTTGGTCAAATTATCATTTTGCATAATTTTACTGGGTCAAGTTTTATTAAGACAAACGTTTATTATGCTAACGTTTTATTTTGGCAAGTGTTATTTTCAAATAATGGAACGGGGGGTCGGCGATGTAAAGAATACGTGACAACAGAAATATAGGTGCGACGACGCGCAAGGCGAAGCGGAGCGCGTCGGAGCGTTAGGTTCTCTATGTAAGATCGAAAACAGACTCGACTTTGATGCGTTCTTACCTTGCCTCTTGTTGCCTCTTTGGTAAAATGAATTTTGACCAAGTATTTATTTGGTAAACTTGCCATAATAACTTTTGCTAACTGTTTATTTGCTTTAAGTTGTTTTGAGAAATGTTTTTTTGCCAAGTGATAATTTGCGGAAAATAGTTTGGGAAGTAATACTTTGGGAAACGATTTTTGGCAATACATTAGTAAACCCGTCACACACATGTAAACATCCAAGGACTGGGGTTTTTTTTGTCCTCAGCCGGGATTGGAACCCGGGACCTCTCGTTATTTAGGAAATAAAGTTTGTTAATGAATTTGTATACCCTGGTTAGAGTTGAGATGCCTATTTGCGGCGGAAACGGGCGGCGGCGGCGGCGGCAGAGTCGGCAATAATCTGTGGTCGACGTCTTCTAATTCTGAAACACATACGGTGACAGATAGACTCAATCACTACGGGCGACTTTGTAATGGCAAACAAATTAAAATTCAAATATTATTCACAATAATATTTGAATACAATTTGTATTATGATGGTCAGAGTGGAGTTTTTTTTTTCGCTGCCTTTTTCTCCACTACAGACGGCCCCAAGGCAGCGGCTAACGTTATACATAACTGTATGTACTTTGACATTCAACAAGCAGAATGTAAATTCTTTACGTTGAAATAAATTCTTGATTCTTGATTACAGTTTCACAATCGATAGCCCTAGCTGAAAATCAGTGCTGTGGGTGCAAACGCTCCTACTGGGCTTGAAGCCTTTTTTCGCTGCAACGACATACAGCATACATCTACAGTACTCTTAAGGCTTTGTTTTTGTCACTGTAGCTTCACATTTCTTCTACTTTTGTTCCTATACGTGCCTTATTATCCTGTATTACGAATCAATATTCCGCATTAGGAAAACGAAAACGGAAAACGAATGTAATGCTTAATGAGGAGCCACCATCTTGTTTGCTTTCCATTTCCATATTTCAAGATGGCGTCCACGCAACCGCTTCTTTATTTCACCTATACATCTTTTACCTTTTCTTAGGCACTCTCAGTCTTCACCAATAGACAGGCTCCGCCCGGCTTCCCACAATTAAACTTGGGATATTCTTTCAGAGCTAGCTATGTTTTTTAACTATCACTGATCTTAAGGTCATAGCCCACTTACACGACTCTGCTCCCACCCGGCAAAAATAATATAATTCAAATATGGACTTTAAATATTGCTCTTCAGATATATTTTACATTGGTATCATAAATTAGCTGACAGCTGACAGCGAGCTGTTATGATGACGATGATGCCAATGTAAATTGTATCTAAAGAGCAATATTTAGAGCCCATATTTGAATTATATTATTTTTGCCGGGTGGGAGCAGAGTCGTGTAAGTGGACTACGATCTTTATCCGTTTTGCTACTCACCGGAGCGGATGACTTTTACGTCATCGCACTGAGAATGACCTAGTTCGCCGTCCAGAGTTATAGAAGGGCGGCAGAAAAACAGTAAGGTACATTTATAGACCGCTCAGATGATGAATGTGGAAGGCGTCTTAGATAATGATAATGAAAATATTTATTTCGTGTACACAATCATTTACTAAGAGAAGAATCACGTTTGAATTAAACCTCAAAATGCATATAGCTCAGCTGAATTCCATCTGGAGGCTTCGCATGGTACGCCTAGAATTTGTAGAACAAATAAAATGTTCGTCTAATAATATTTTTTTATTATTAGATAGATAGATAGAATATTCTTTATTGTACACATAAACACGTTTATTGCAAATAATTAAAAATTGCAATGGCAAAATATTAAACAAATATTACAATCTGCAGTAAGAGGCCTGACCGCCAATAAAAGGTTTTAACACTGAAAAGCTTAACCTTTGCCCTGACCTTGAAAATAAAAAAACCTTAATTAGTATTTTCAAGGTCAGCACCTAAACAGGTCTCTAGACATTTCGGGGATATATAAACATTTACCTACAGGCACATACACTGCTTTCGGCCCCACACTAAGACACCCCGTGTCGCGGGAACCAGAAACAGCGGCATCACAAACATGCAACCATCCAAGACCTAGGGATTTTATCTTTTTTCCCCTGCCGGGATTCGAACCCAGGACCTCTCGCAGGGTAGGCAGATGCGGTAATCGCTGAGCCACAGACACGTCGATATAAAAACTGTAAGAAGGTAAAGGGCAAGGGATACCGCCGTTTAGCCAAAGTATTTTTCGCCAAATTTTACTTCCCAATAAACTTATGGCATCAGTTTCATTTCCCAAATGAAACTTTAGCAACTTTTCATTTCGCATTTTATTCATTTGGTCAAATTATCATTTCGCATAATTTTACTGCGTCAAGTTTTATTAAGACAAACGTTTATTATGCTAACGTTTTATTTTGGCAAGTGATAATTGACGACGCGCGTAGCGAAGCGGAGCGCGTCGGAGCGTTAGGTTCTCTATATAAGATCGAAAACAGAAACGATACTTTTGACTGAATAATGCTTGGTAAAATGAATTTTGACCAAGTATTTATTTGGTAAACAATAACTTGCCATAATAACTTTTGCTAACTGTTTATTTGCTTTAAGTTGTTTTGAGAAATGTTTTTTTGCCAAGTGATAATTTGCGGAAAATAGTTTGGGAAGTAATACTTTGGGAAACGATTTTTGGCAATACCAATAGCATTAGTAAACCAAAGGGCACTCACGGTTTAAAACACTGAGGGTCGGTATGACGGGGGGCGGCGGCGGGGGCGGCAACAGACCTCGGTGGTCGACGTCGCCCGAAGGCATATCCTGATGGAACAAACAAGGCATTCAATAGTGCCCTACACAAGGCACGAGGAAGTGAATCGAACTAAGGCGAAAATAAGGTGCAGCGCAGACGACAGACTATCCGTGAAAATTTTAAGGCTTACTTAAACAAACCTAAAACAATCGGGTCAAAATATGAATAATAGGCCGCCAATTGTACTTAGATTTATAAAAATTTGTAAATGTTATTTATGAGTACAATAAAGAGTATTCTATCTATCTATCTATCTAAATCATTAATTTATTGCAAATCTTGAAAGTCCGGCGCACAAAAAGTCTTTCGTCTGCGTTGCACCTAAACGATTCACTTTCGGAACGTTAGACTTTGGAACAAAGAAAAAAGTAGAACTTTTCTTTTCATTCTTCAATTACACTGAATGGTTAAATTAAGCGTGATTATTATATTGCCCTTTGCCCAGTGTTGCCGTAAGAAACTGACAAAGAAATTACCTGTTTACTCTCCTCGAAATGGGTTACTTGACTTACTTAAGGGGCTACGTTTTAATCTAAACACGTTCAATTTTTGTTACGTTAATTCACGAGTCATAAAAACGGAAAACATAAAAAAAACAATAAACTTAGGACTAGATAGATAAAATTATATTTGTTCATATCGGTAGCATTAATGCCGAAACTGGTCGTATTCGGCTGTTTAGTTCCAGGTCTGTCGTTGGAGTTAAAAATGACCGATTGAGAGACTGTACATGTGATTAGAAGATATGGGTTTTCTTTTCATTGGCGGTTTTAATTAGCCACCTGGATCCTACTAAAGACGTTTCACGTCACAATAAAAAACAAAACTTCGGCGGCGTTGAAGTATACTTCAACGCCGCCAAAATGCGTTTTTAGCGTTTTACACTTTTTGAACTTATTGGATGTCTTTTCAAGAAAACATGCGGAATAAAACCGCATGTTTTCTTTTTTAATTTTTTGGGTCATTTACTGATTGTATTATCATTTATTTGTTTGTCAATGATTTGAAGCTGTTTCGGCTCCCGTATAGTCGACTAATTGCATGTTAGCGACGAAAAGATAATAATAAATTAATCAGAGACCCGGACACGGACATTGATATTCATAGTGACGGTAATGCAGCAGTTAGGCGACGGCTAACTGCGAACTTTTTTAGAAGTGAGTGAGTAGGCTCTCTTCCCATTATACATACTCAGATATAAATCTTACCTATATATATTTCTGACACCCGTTTTTTTGCAATGACTGGTGAAATGAATCGCTCGTAGCCTGGGCTGCCTAAGTGATCTTAAACGATCACTAAGGTTAAGCAACATACGGCGCGTTCAGTCCATGGATGGGTCACCGTCTATGACTAACGCTAGTGGCATTTTTGCCGAGCGATTCCGTGCTTCGCAAGGTACGTTAAGCAGTTGGTGCCGGCTGCCGTCAATAGATGGCAGTCGTTAAGCCAAGTCAGAGGCCCTAGGGCGGCTTGAAAACTTCTGACAGTAAGACCAGCCACTAGTCTTACAAGCCTCCACCAATCCGGACTTGGCCCCCGTGGTGGAATATGGCCTATACCTTCCTCAGGGAAGAGACCCGTGCCCCTCGGTGGGGACATAATGGGTTGATGATGAATCGTAATGGTGCGTACAGACTGGTGAAACGTAACGTGCAATGTATCATGCAATGAAAGAATTTGCCATACACATTGCCGCAATGTATCATGAAAGGTAACACACTTTGAAACCTATGAAAGGCAGAATGTTGCATTGCATGTTACGTTTCACCAGTCTGTATGCACCATTAGCTTTTCTTAACTACTAGTTTTAATATTTTGTGGCTATCATGCTGCGGCCACACTTGGCGAAGATACGTATTCGCGTTGTCGCGACAAAATTTCATGTTCGTTCTACGGCGAAGAGCTTGGCCACATCAAATAAACCTTCGCTACGTCGCGACAATCTAGAACGTTGCTAAATTCATTTTGCCCTTTGATATGCGGTATTTTACCGACAGCAGCGCGAAGGGTGTTTGTATTCGCGATGATGTTTCGCGATAGGACGAATTTTTTGGCCAGACATGTCGCGACAACGCAAATCTTCGCGTTATCGCGATAGTGTGGCCGCAGCATCAGTGGAAGCCTGTTAACGATTTTCTGTTCTTTAATTTTCAATAGTATTAGCTTTAAGGTGATTTGAGAAAAGATGGTCAGAGTGGAGTTTTTTTTTCGCTGCCTTTTTCTCCGCTACAGACGGCCCCAAGGCAGCGGCTAACGTTATACATAACTGTATGTACATTGACATTCAACAAGCAGAATGTAAATTCTTTACGTTGAAATAAATTCTTGATTCTTGATTAAGTTATGTAATGTCAATGGCTTTCCTAAAACTAAATAAATAAATAAAGGACAGTATTGTCTGACTGACTGGTGTATAAAGCGTCATCGCGTGCGGCGGCGAAGCCGGCGGCACGGAGTGCATGACGGCCGCGGGGGGCGCCGGCTGCGGGGCCGGCACGCCCGGCACGCCCGGCACGCCCGGCACGCCCGGCACGCCCGGCGGGAACGCGCTCTGCCGGGGGGGAACGGATTAATACGGTAGTTGACACGAGCAACAATAAAATGCTGCGGCCTATCTTACTATAATCGTCAAGTTCTGTGTTTATAATATGCTTTGATCTCATTCTCATCTTAGTTACTTAGTTTTAAGATAAAGTGTCTAAATAAGTTTAAAAAGCGTTTGAAAAAGTTTAATTTAAAATTAAAAAGATTGTTATTTATGTTATTTCAGAAATGATTTACTTTAAGTCAAGAGAGTTGCTGCACACCTGTAATTGGATGTTAGACTAGAACATATCCACACAATGTTTTCTTAAGTGATGTATCTAACATCTGTTGGTTGTGTCTAATTAATAAAATAAATAAATAAATTATTGTTGATATGATATGCTGGAGTGAAACAAAATATTTCGGAAAATGTATCTCTTTAGTCAATTACTAGTTATTACAATTTTTAAATGGATGAAACATAAAAAGAGTGCTCCGAAATATGACGTCATAAACCGGTATTTTCATACAAAATTCCGTTTTAAAAGTAACTTATTTCACATTTTGTCAACTACCCAATTGTCTGCCGTCGTAAAGAGAAACACAGTAATAGCCAGCCTTGTTAGCGTTTCTAATCATCATCATCATGGGCTAGTTGCCCTAAAGAATGTAATTAGTCCGTCTTTTAGATTATTCAAAAATAAGGGACACGTATGTTTTTATTTGTAAATTAGACCAAAAATTACAAAGATATAGCCCACGGAGAGGACGGAGTACGTCACACGTAACTTTAATGGGCTATATCTTTGTTATTTTTTGTTTAATCGAAAAAAGAAAAAATACGTGTCCAATATTTTTTTATAATCTAAAATACGGACTAAATAGAATTTAATTATTTTGACCCTGGAAACTACCCTATTCTCTGCCGTCGTAACGAGAAACACAGTAATAGCCAGCCTTGTTAGCGTTGCTAATCATCATAATCATTCAGCCACAAGAAGTCCACTGCTGGACATAGGCCTCCTCCATGGATTTCCAAAAAGACCGGTTGAAAGCGGCTCGCATCCAGCGTCTCCCTGCCACTTGGATGAGATCGTTTGTCCATCTTGTGGCTGGTCGTAGCTAACATTGATGCTCAATGCTCATTTTATTAGGCTAATTTGATATTGAAAGTCTTAAAAATTCATCATCATCATCAACCCATTATGTCCCCACCGAGAGGCACGGGTCTCTTCCTTCTCCACCACGGGAGCCAAGTCCGGATTGGTGGAGGCTTGCAAGACTAGTGGCTGGTCTTACAGTGAGAAGTTTCAAGAAGTTTCAAGCTGCCCTAAGGCCTCTGACTTGGCTTAAGAGGAAATACAACGGCAGTTTTTCCATACAAACGTAGTCCCCTGTTTCCTCCCTGGATAATGCCAGTAGAGCAATTCTTTTTTCCCATAAAATCTACGGCTACTATACGCATGTCCCTATGTTTTTATTTTTTTCATAAATTTATTATTAAAAGAGATATGAACATTAAAAAATCTAAAAAATTGGCCCGATTTTCCGCTGTATTCAAAAAATCAGATAAGCAATTTTACTAGATTATATAAAAAATGGAAAACATAGGAACACGGCCAAAGCCTTTCTTTAATTATTTGTGAAAAAAGTAGTTAAATTGGTTAAGTTTTGGAGAAGAAATCAGGGGACTACGAATCGTTGATTTTGTGTATTTTTAATTGGTATTTTCGGTCCAAGCTGCAGTTTTCTCTATCGCGCTCTGCGGGGGGAGGCTTGAGGTTGGGGAGGCACGGACTACGTGTACATACACTAGTGACATGACACGTAGTCGATAATTTTATCGATACTTTAGTGTTGTTCATTGATATCGATATTTCTAGTTAGAGTATTTTACGTGAAGTGCATTTAGCAGATTATTGTGTTTTTCGATTGTTGGAAAATAATAAGTAGGTTATACACCTTTTATATTATTTATTAAAATGCTCAAAGCACACTAATATCAATACTGCCGCGCTAACAGTAAGAGCAATAAATCGATTTTTATCAAAAATTAGTTAAGTACATATAATGAATCGCCGCGTCATGTTCTAAAAACTGGTCTAATCCCCGTTTTTCTAGATTCACTGGAACCTAAAAATACCATGAAGCATAACAGCAGTAAGTCAATGAAATGATTTTGTTTTCTTAGCGTAAAAGCAGGAAATATACTTACTTCACGTTAATTACTGTACATCCGAAATCTATGTTCTATTTTACTAATAATAAAAACAGTCTGTAAGTGAACGTTATTGTTGTGTAAATGAGCTTAATAAAAAAAAATAACTTAGAATGTCAGCACTAATCAGACTTACTGCTTTTATCTCAAATCAACTGAAAATTTCAACTGTCTAACTATCACGGTTCATGAGATACACAAGCTATGCAAAGAAAACAAAAACGTATAATTTTTCAGATTTTGTCGATTCAGTACGGCAAGCAAACTCTAAAAGGGTTATTCTCAGAAAATGGTTCAAATTGCATAATTTCTTTGGCACATTTTTTTTCATATTAACTCAATAAAAAGTAACAAATATTGTAGATGTAATGGCTCCTGAAGATTGAATTGTAGCATATTTGTAGGTTTCGGAAATTAAACGGTATTCACTTTAATTACGTACTTTCAGGTCCTTCTAGAAAAAAAACTTTAGATAATTTACTGCATTTCAAGGTTTGTAAGTATAGATGTCTCACTATATTATCTTTTAAATTGTGATTACTGCTTATTAGATAACATCTTAGTTTTTTTGTATCCTAAAGTGACACGTAATTTCATACAAAATTTAGATATCGAATGTATGGAATACTTAGAATTAAAGCAGTAACTGGGGTACTTACTGCGGTTATTCTAAGCAATCAGTACAAATAGATTTAACTCGTACTAGAAATATTATGAGTTTTCGTCAATTAAATAATATATTCTTGGATACTACGTCCCCACGCAGTGACGCGGGAGGGGTTGATTCTATAAAACTGCCGCGAGCGCCGGCGCAGACCCCTTTTTCGTCTGGACTTCGTCGCGTGCGGAAGCGCTGCCCGTCGGTCGGTGTAATCTACTAAGCCTGGTATCTCTGTATTTTATTATTTTGCTGTTGATTTATTATTTGATTGTTAATGATTTTGTTCCTCTGTTGTTTTTGTTCCTTTGTTTGTTAATTATTTTGATGAAATAATGTGATTAGTTTTTAGGTTAATAAATAAATCTTTTTTTTTTTAATTGTAATTTCACTTCTGTTCTAACAATATTATAATAACTAAATAGTAATTTAGTTATTATAATTAAGCATGTATCATGAAAGAACTCCATTTAAGCTACATATTGAAAAAATCAGACCTACAAAAGTTAGAAGCTAAAGTAGAAGTAAATAAAAATGTAATACAAAACTTTGTCCTCCATTTTCTCAACTTTGAAATTTCCGACTTACTGCTCTTACCCTTAGTATGGCAGAATAATGTTGAAAGTATATCTAAAGTTAGGTATAAAAAAAACTATTCAGTGGTCAAACCGTTTCTCTCTCTCTGATCTATAAAAAAAGTTGTACCTATCTAATGGTCCGGAGCGCGCTAAATTTCGTGGTAGGTATACGACCGCGGCGGGAATGGGAAAATGGGGATTAGTTGAAACGGATATTGAATGAAATGGGAAACGGATCAATAATGAACTTGGATCTATAAAAAACGAGCGGATTATTTTTCGATCTGGTAACAGACAATCGATACAAAAAGTTTCTAATATCAGATCGATTTTCTACCAAAATACATCGTCTCTTTTATTTTTTCCCGCTCGCGAGCGTGGCGGGCGGCGGCGGCGGGCGCGCCACGCACACATTGACAGTCCCATTCGCACATTGAAAGCTCGCTTCTTCGGGCATCGCGCGACAGCAATAGATTTTACAAATACCTATTTTTCAATTCTCTAGCCGGTGATGTTCCCTCTTAACGACTGCCATCTATCGACGGCAGCCGGCACCAACTGCTTAACGTGCCTTGCGAAACACGGAACCACTCGGAAAAATGCCACATTTTTCCGCCCAATGTTTCTTAACCTTCGCGATCGTTTAAGATCACTCAGTTAGCCAGGACTACGAGTGATTCTACCTTATTTATGGTCAAAATGTGGGGCAACGCTTATTTTATTTATTTATTTTTATTTTTAAGGAAAACTTACAGCTAAAATTAACAAAAGGAAGAATTTAGTAGAAAACACAAAGCTAGAGTTAGCTCCTTATTTCCTTAAAAATAAAAATAAATAAATAAAATAAGCGTTGCCCCACATTTTGACCATAAATAAGGTAGAATCACTCGTAGTCCTGGCTACCTGAGTGATTACTAGTTTTCATAAATAGAGACTAATTACTAGTTTTCATAAATAGAGACTAATTAGTTAATCATTCGTTGAACTCACGAGTTTTAGACTCGTAAACATAGGAACTCTTAAATTAATTCATTCATCTTATCAGCTAGCTGCGCGGCCCGTGATGGCATTTATCTCTTCGTCATTTATAGCTTTATTTTGGTGATTTATATTAAAAAATAGATTAAAATAGTTAAAAATAATATGCAAATCATATTATAAGTGTTAGTTCAGTGCTAGTGAAAAGTGCAAGTGAAAAAAATGAAAAAAAGTTCAAAGTAGTAAAGGATGGTGTGGATAGTGGAAATTCACCTCGTCATTTGGAAAACAGGTAAGTTTTATTATAATAAAATGTATAATAATTGGATAGGAAATTTTATGCAGATTCTAGATATATATAACACTTATTGAATAATTACGTGGTACTTTCTCTAATTTGAAAAATGCGGAACTCCGTCCCTAAAATTTCAGGGGCATAGGTCATAGGGCGATAGGGCATTGCAATTAGGCACCAATAGGGTCTCGAGGTCGAGCGCGTGACGGGTTACTTAGTGCACATCTCGCCTCACCCAAATCAGTATTAAATAAATCAAAGTCCTTCAGCGTGCCTACCCTAGGGTGCAAGAATGTTGTTTATACTACACCTGCTTGGAAAGTACCTTGATACTTTATCAAATTTACGGTAGAAAGTACGTCATTGCATATCGAACAAATATGCGGGGAGAAAACGCATCTGAGCGGGAGAGAAAAGTGTATGAAAATCCATTTCTTACGTGGTTTTTCTTTTTTAATTTTGGGTAAGACTATGCGCCGGTAACCTAAATATCAAAAGCCAAAAAGTTTTTACAGTGAGTTTTTATCTCCACGTTCGCAAAATGACACTGGCCACTAGCAACAATTTCAATATAAATTTCAATTAGTAAAGATTCCGTTTTTTATTTTCCTTGTAGGTGTAGTATAAAGCACGTATCACTCGAGAGAAACTGCGATTCCCGATCTCGGGTGTTTTAAAGCCCTCGCCTACGGCTGGGGCTTCAAACGACACCCTCGACGGTAATCGGTCACTTTCTCCTCTCGGTGAACAATGTACTATTGGACTCACGGGCGTGTAGACGGGCCGCGGCGGCGAGGCGGGCGCGGGCGCGGGCGCGGGCACGGGCAGCGAGGGCAGGGCGGGCGGCACGGGCGGCGGCGGCAGCGAGGCCTGGCGGCACGGGGCATTGCTATACTCAGGGCTCCGTATATTTTCGAGAATATCCGTGTATTTATCAGACAGGTACTGAGCGGTGGTGGCGTAGTGGGGTTGACCTTTGCTTCTCGATCATGAGGGTATGGGTTCGAACCGCGCATGTACCAATGACTTTTAGTTACGTACATTTGTTTGCACAGCAACACCATTCGCTGATAAATTGTGCCCGGATAACAGCGACAGGCTTGCCACTTGTCACGTTTGGGACCTAATAAACTCGGCAAAACGTGGGTCCAGTTCTAGAGACTGGTGCCTCTGCCTACCCCTTCGGGGATAACGGGCGTGAGTTTATTATTATTATGATTAGCAGACAGGGTGTTTGGAAGCTGGGTGCAAAGCCTTAAGGGCGTGTTAGTAGTGGCGGATTTACCCTAAGGCCCAGTAGGCCCGAGCCTAGAGCGGCAGATATTAGGGGCGGCAAATCGTAACAAAAAAATCACTGACGATAGCAAGAAATAACTCAAATGCAAAGTACCTAAATATTTAAAAGGCTGTGCATAATAGGGAATGGATGAAAATATCAGAAGTGCTTGATATTTCTTTCGGTGATAGGAATAACCTTCCTTAACGCGAGAAAAAAGTTTCAATTTTTTTGGCTTCGTAGTTAATTTTTAAATAATCTTAATATTTTTCCATTCGTAGTTCTGGGCTCGGTACGGCTTAACAGACATATTCCTTGGTCCGCTACGTATTAAAAAAAAAATCTGTGGTGACATTGACAGCTTTTCAAGGTGGATTTTTTTTCATACGTAGCGGACTAAGGAATATGTCTGATATGCCGTACTAAGCCCAGAACGCCGAATGGAAAAATATTAAGTATATTTAAAAATTAACTACGGGGCCAAAAAAAGTTAAACTTTTTTCCCGCGTTAAGGAAGGTTATTCCTATCACCAAAAAAAATATCAAGCACTTCTGATATTTCATCCATTCCCTATTATGGCCTGACGCGCTGCACTGCAACGAATAGCAATTTTTATAGGTAGGTATGCGCCGTAAATTCATTATATACCTAGTCTATATGATAGGTGCTGCGTGCTGTGCTGAGAAAGGCCAAGACTGCAAATCCGCCACTGCTCAGGGCTTAGTATATAGGCCAGTGTTTTTTAAATCTGTGGGTCGCGACCCTTACGGTGGTCGCGACGTCTCGATCAGGGGGTCGCGGTTGCCAGCCAGGTAAAAGTAAGATGCAACTTAAAATGAGACTGGTCCCACTTACTTGTTTCATTTGATTCAAACAAAGGCACTTTGTTTAGTACTCGGTAAAAAGGGATTTGGTGACACTTGTACATTGTCAATAAAAAACGAGTCCTAAAAAGTCCCAAAAAAAAGTCCTAAAACTAGTTTTTGATTGACAAAAATGTATTCCAAAATTATAATGATTTCGTGTCTGCGTTGTAAGTTGTACAAAGGTTAAATACAAACACTTATTCTTGATTCAGAGCACGATTGAACATAGATTTGTGTCTTCTAAGCATACTGGAAACATTTCATAACAATCTGGCAAGTCGTATTTGAGTTAAAACTGAACCATGTATATGGGAATCGCTTTATAACTTATATTACTATAAGTTTTGGTATAGCTTTATGTACCAAACTATGTTTGAATCGGAATAGCTTATGTTTCCATGTACCAAACAATATTTGTAAAGGTATCGCCTTATGTACGGGCTAAGCACCGTGCATCGTTGCGTGTGCTGACTTGGCATTGTCCAGCACACCGCTACCGCCCGCCAGTCGGCTCGAGCCACTCGCCAAATATACACATATGGTTAACTACTTCATCATCATCATCATCATCATCAACCCATCATGTCCCCACCGAGGGGCACGGGTCTCTTCCCTGAGGAAGGTATAGGCCATACTCCACCACGGGGGCCAAGTCCGGATTGGTGGAGGCTTGTAAGACTAGTGGCTGGTCTTACTGTCAGAGGTTTTCAAGCCGCCCTAAGGCCTCTGACTTGGCTTAACGACTGCCATCTATCGACGGCAGCCGGCACCAACTGCTTAACGTGCCTTGCGAAGCACGGAATCGCTCGAAAAAATGCCACTAGCGTTAGTCATAGACGATGACCCATCCATGGACTGAACGCGCTGTATGTTGCTTAACCTTAGTGATCGTTTAAGATCACTCAGGCAGCCCAGGCTACGAGCGATTCTGGTTAACTACTAAAACAATGTAATTCTGTGCCCTAAATAAAATTACCATGTAGATAATAATATAAACTACGACTTCTTCTTTTTATTCCACCACCGTCCAACATGTTTGATGTTGTTACATCTGCTGTGCGACTGAGCGAGGGCTGCACAGCACACGCTCTCCTCTGCTCGTAAACCTTATGTACCGAACCATGTTTGTATCGGAATCGCTTTATGTACCGAACCATGTTTGTATCAGAATCGCTTTATGTACCGAACCATGTTTGTATGGGAATCGCTTTAACCCTTTTTAAGGCTTGTACCATATATGGCCACCACAATACGAACTTTATAGAGTCCAAAACCACTCAAAATTTAAGATTAGCTCTGCCTTATAAAGGGTTAAGTATGTAGTGAAAAAAACTTACAGGCACATTCCACGTATTGTGCGTATTATTAACGTTATTCCACCGCCCTTGGCTTGTGATCGGCTCTGGGAGATACTGCTGGTCCGAGTCATCTGCAATCACACCAAATATAAAAACTTTAAGTTTTGTGACAGAGCTAAATAAACGTAAACATTTACATACAGTCTGTTAGCTTCTAGAATATACCTCGGCTACTATCGGATAGAATCGGATATGTTCGTGTAATAGAAATATCGGAACTAATATGACACTTAAATTACATAACTTTTCTTTTCACTATTTTTAGTGAAGAAAAGTTTTATACAGAGCAGGAAGCGGTATCACACTCGTGCGCTTTCGGCGAAAACCGAAGCCTATTCTGGAGCCCGAGGTATATTCTAAGAGCTAACAGACTGTACAGCGCTTCTGGCCCCACACTAGGAAACCCTGTGTGGTGGAAACCAGAAACAGCGAGATCACATCGCACACTGAAAACATAAATGGCATTAAACAAAAATCTTCATTTTACAATATGGCCGTTTTAAGATTCTTTAAAGGGATACCGCCGTTTAGCCAAAGTATTTTTCGCCAAATTTTACTTCCCAATAAACTTATGGCATCAGTTTCATTTCCCAAATGAAACTTTAGCAAGTTTTCATTTCGCATTTTATTCATTTGGTCAAATTATCATTTCGCATAATTTTACTGCGTCAAGTTTTATTAAGACAAACGTTTATTATGCTAACGTTTTATTTTGGCAAGTGATAATTGACGACGCGCGTAGCGAAGCGGAGCGCGTCGGAGCGTTAGGTTCTCTATATAAGATCGAAAACAGAAACGATACTTTTGACTGAATAATGCTTGGTAAAATGAATTTTGACCAAGTATTTATTTGGTAAACAATAACTTGCCATAATAACTTTTGCTAACTGTTTATTTGCTTTAAGTTGTTTTGAGAAATGTTTTTTTGCCAAGTGATAATTTGCGGAAAATAGTTTAGGAAGTAATACTTTGGGAAACGATTTTTGGCAATACATTAGTAAACCTTTTTTAAATGTTCTGGTGGGCGATGTGGAAGGCTTTAATGACAACTTTTACGGTTTTAATTTAATGCCATTTATGTTTTCAGTGTGCGACATGCAAACATCCAAGACCTGGGGTATTTTTTCTAGCTTATTTTTTTGTTTAAATTATCTTCTATTCTGTTCCACAAAACAAGCTCTCAAAGAGAATCCTCCGTGTGCGCCCATTGGTTAATGCGCGTGACCTATGAGATGAAAGTTTTCGGTTCCCTGGAAGTTCGTTTTTTTAATTAAATAGTCTTTATTTATCATAAGTATCACAAAAGTAAGTTAGCACAGTCTAGTACATACAAACACAAAAATTACAGTAGCTCGGCAGGCTATGGCACCTATAAAAGTTTCATGAAAAGTATTATAGCTTGCTTGGGATTTTTGTCCGAGGACCGTTTTATCCGCTAAAAAAGATCGCTTGCAACTGTATCGAGTAACGCAAACGAGAGATTAAAAGTACCGCGTACACAAAGTCCGCCGAATAACCGAGCGATGCAGAGAGCGGACCGGACAAAAGTGCGGGGAAGTCCCCGAAAAAAATAGAACTCGTGTGACTAGGCGAAGCAACGCCCACGTCGGACTTTAGTCCACGTTGAAATATCGATTTCTTATAAGGGGATGGACGCAGTAGTCCGCACACCGTGTGCGTCGAGTTCGCGGTAAATCGCGGAGGACTTTTTATTCGCGGAGCGTACTTTTTTCTCCGCGAAAAGTCCGTCATCTGCGCAGGCTTTTAGAGCGCAGAGAGCGCGTAAATAGCACTAGAGCGACTCCTCACCTGTGATGTCAATGACGGATCCGTAAAACGAGGTAGGCGGCGGCACGGGAGCGATTTCGGGCGTCAATAAGTCCAGACCTGGCAGCGCGTCCTGGGATTTCTGCGACAGGGCCGTGCTGTCCACTGGAATAAAATAAAATCAACTTTTTATTTCAACTTAAAGAATCTACATTCTGTTTGATTAATATCAACTATACTATTACTTATAACGTTAATGTTAGCTGCTACCTTGGGGACGAAAGTAGTGGAGAAAAAGGCAGCGAAAAAAAAAACATCGAAATAAATTTCTAAAATTGCTGATCAACTAGACACACCGATAGGCCTGGTTTACAATTGCTTTATTTTGATGCTTTCCATAGGGCTAAAATAGAATAGAGACGCCAATAGCTTTTAAAAGTACATAAGCAAATAATAAATACTCATTTAGGATTTTCTGCAAGTACATACTTTTATAATATTTAGGTACGTAATAAAAGCTATGAATAGGCATACGTTTTTGCCGTCTCTATTTTATTAAACCTCTATGGAAAGGATGCTAAAAAGCATGAAAATAAAGCAAATGTACACCGGGCCACACTACTACTTTTTTCCTCTCAGATCGTCAGAAATTTCATAGCTATACTCACGAGCGTCATGGCCTTGGGTACCGACATCCTGGAAAAGCGCCATGGCGTCGCTGTCCAGAAACGACGAGAGGCCCAGATTGTACAGCGAGCCATCAGCCGTCAGGGAAGTGTTGAATGTCTTGTCGATGTTGTACGACACTGCAAGAATTATATGACACTGTATTGTCAATTTACAAGCTAATAATTCAAATGGAAATTTTATGTCCAAGATCGATTAACAAATGAGCAATCTAAGGATTAGACTAATAGAGAATAGTGACACTTAAAATTGTGTAATAGTTGTGATCTGATACACCAATAAAAAAAAAAAGAAATGTCATAATATTGAATAGGTGAATTAGTCCTAATGTGTTACCAATAATCTATTTATGTTAGCAAGCATTTTAGAGGATGGTTATACTATTGCAGTTTATTATTAGGACAGCAGAAAACCCCGATAAGAACCAAGTATCATCATCGTAGATTTGATCCTAAAGGAGTACCTCAAAGTATTGTCGCGGTCCTATCCCGAACCATCTAGAATAGAGCCTTCTAGAAGCCTATCGAATAGTCGCCGCATGCTGCGTTTTAGTAAACAATAAACGCTGCAAGCAATAATGACTCGAATGTCCACTAGCGTAAGGTTCAAAACATTTGAATGGGTTACTGTTCGAGCGACGTTGCCTCGAGTAGGCACGTAGGTACGGGAATGTTCTAGAGCCCTTGCGGCCGGATATAAATAGCGGCCGCCGCGGCGCGCAGTCAGTTCCGTTTGGAATAGCGAAGAGTGAACTTCGAGCGAACATACCTGCGATACGAGCGATAACCTACGACCTCAGCGATACTATTGGACTTCGATTGGACCTGCGATTGGATTCTACGTGTGGACTTCGTGTCGTGAAGACCTGCAGACCAGACCCTGCGTGAATAAATCCTAAGAAGTTGTCATTGGCGTTTTACATCCAAATCCAGAACCCTAGCCCGTAACAGTATTTATACTGGGACCACTCCTATTTCTCATGCACATGAATTTGATTTCAACTGGAAATTATTTTCTGCACAAATTATACTAACTGTCATCTCCATCGTTGAGGTTGGGCAAATCCAGGTCTTCATCGGGGCCTGGCGAGGGCACATCCTCGTCTCTCTGCGGCGGAGATGGCACAGAGGCTGGCAGCGTGGGGATCAGCTCGTCCAACTTTCGTTTGAGTTGTCGCACTCGCGAGCCGAAATTCTTGTAGGCCTGCCAAAAGGCAATTGGGGAAATGTACTATGGGATCAGTGCCCCTTATTTTCATTCGAGTAAATTCAAATATTTTGTTCATTATAAAAACAAACGCCCTGTAAACTTTTAGTCCGGTTAACTTACGGTTGTTTTTATCGGACGAGTCCGACCAGGTTTCGCTCCGATTCGGAGAGCTTAATCATGGTGAGCAGAGACGGAGCCCGCGTCGATTTATGAAAATCCTCGAATTGCGAAGTTTTTTCGTGTTTTCAGGAATTTAGTCTATGGTTACGTTTTTTCTTGTAAAATCTTCACCGAAGACTATTTTAACACATAGTGACGAAGAAGGAGGTGGAGTATGGCCTATACCTTGCTCAGGTAAGAGACCCGTGCCCTCGGTGGGGACATCCCGCGCCACAAATAAGGCGGTCCCTCAAAGAGCAAACAAAAAGTTCGCTTTTTAATTGACTTCAAGAAAGGAGGATGTTTTCAATTCGACTGTTTTTTTTTTATGTTGCTTACCTCAACCATAATGTGTTTTTTTCTAAAAACCAAACTGCGTTTGTATGAGAATTTACTTAAGCCGCCGCCTAAGCATTACTGTTAGTTCATAACTTTTATTATCTTACTTACATATGCGACGACCTTGACCTCTCCGCGCTGCGTGGAGTAGTACTGTCCGGCGGAGGAGAGGAGTAGTAGGAGCGCCTCTCGCGCTACTATCTCACGTTGGAGCGCTGCAGTATACTTCTCCACAACAGCTATACCCTCGTTTAGCTCCTTCTCCACCTCGTCTTTATTGCTCCGGTCTGAGAAAGGTACACAAGGTCAGCTACTATATTTAAAAAAAGTTCAGAGTAACACATAAACTGTGGTTATTAGATATTACAACTCAAAATAGGTGTCCGTTTCAAAATTTAGATCGTTTTGGAGAAAAAAACAAGACAAAAGATTCCAAAACTTAGTCTTTACATATTTGAGGTTGTTGTTGTGTTGTATACTTGTAAAAAATAATTGCCTTTAATACGCTAACACTGAATTGACCTGAATTGTAGTGTTTTCTATCTATTTAGCTATCGAATCGTGGATTAATTGTTTCATTGTATTTTTAAAGAAATTAACATTTAGACAATTTTTCCAATCTGCTAATGCAGTTTATCGGCAAGATCTTGGTAACAATTCCATATATTTAAAACTTGTATTTAACTCCTTATAATTAACTAAAAATACCAATAAATTTGAACTGAATGGATTTAACATGCATTATGTGGGTTTTCCCTATTTTATTTTATAGGCACTATTGTCACCCTGCTTCAACAACGTTAGATAGATAGATAGATAGAACGTAGAACGGTAGAGCAATTTTATCTACCGACACAGACTTTCCTCCTGTGTGGCTTTCCATTTCTCTCTATTATAAATTGTATCATTGGCTTTTGCATATAAAGATAATTTATGCAGCATTCTGCAGTACCTGGGACATTGTTTAGATGGACAGTAGGCTTGCCCTGTATCATCACCATCCTGACAGGTCAGTTCATCATCATCATTCAGCCACAAGAAGTCCACTGCTGGACATAGGCCTCCTCCATGGGTTTCCTAAAAGAATGGTTGGAAGCGGCTTGCATCGAGCGTCTTCCTGCCACTTGGATAAGATTATCTGTCCATCTTGTGGCTGTTCGTCCTACGCTACACAGGTTGGCCCTATTATACTTCTATAGACCTAGTAATAAGTTCATTGTTAAAAAGGCAGGAAAAAATTATCTATAATTTTTAAAAATTATCTATAATTGTCTAATAGTGGAGACTTAGAATTGGCCTTCTGTAGGTTTAAATAATATGTTAATCGTTGTTATGTGCTGTTAGTCTTCCTAATATTAAACAAATAAATAAAAATAAATTCATACCTTTGAGACTAGTACACAGAGCCTCAGTATCAGATAGCTGCAGATGGCTCTCATGAATGTGCTTCAATCTCAAGTCCGTATCCGACTCTAACACGGAACATTGCTTTATTTTATTCACTAGTTGCTGAGGCTGAAAAAATAAAACGACCGGTGAAAAGAAATATCAGGTGAAATATAAAAACTAATAGATAGATACATAAGTATTTATTTAATAATCCGATACTCGCTCTGATAAATCAATGAGTGTTGATATCTGTTTCTCAAACAATCAAACTCTAGTGCCCATCATGGTTTATTTGACAATTCAATGTACATACATGGCAAAGTCCTCCTCCCACAGATTAACATTAAAAAGACTTGAATTGTCATAATCAACTATGATTTGTAGTTTTGGAAAGATAACCTTCTGTATGAAATTTGGCCAAGTAACAGCTGTTAACAATATATTAACAGATTAACCCCTAGTTTCATGTATGCTAACATTCTGTTAATGCACTGTTAACAGATGTCAGTGGTTTTTTTGTAAAGTCTGTTCGCTATCATAATGTAACTTTCATATTTACCGCCTCGGCACATGGCGGCTTTTCACAAAAGGAAGCCGACGCGGCGCAAACACGCCAGTGAATTTGGCTCGCAACTCGTCTCATTCTACTTTTATGTAGATCACTCAATTAAAGAAGTAAATCAATCAGTATTTTAGAATGGATTTATAAAGCGACGATCCTGCATCACTTAGGTAGGTACTTATTGTAAATACCGGTGGAGATGAATATTCTGAGGACACTTCAAGTGATGAAGAGTAGTATTTTATTTTGTGCTTCATTAGGTATATTGAGTACCATGTTTTTTTTCTACTTAAAGTAGGTATTTTTGCCGTCAAAGTTTTATTATTGATATGTTTTTTTACTAAAACCAAGATTGCCTTCGTGTGTACCGACACTATCTAAGCGAACGGACTTTATGCAATTTGGCCAACTGACAGCTGTTAACAGTAGATTAACCAATGGACAATACGACAAAAAATATGTTGCTGAAATAAAAAATACCATTTCTAGATAACTTCTACATATAGAGTACAGGAAAAATACTTTGTAAATTTTTACTTCAATAATTATGGAGAAATAAAAATAAATTCGAAAACCCATGTGTGACATCACAGCTCGACCACAAGAAGCAAGTTTCCATAGGTAGCCGCGTCGTCGCCGCCAAAAAAAATATGTCAGCATCTGTTTGACAGATGACCAGTCAGTCGTAGTTTTTTTTTTTAACTTGGCAAAGTGAGGCATTAACACAATATTCATACAGGTGTCAGAGCTACGTCACTTTCGGTTAAATAATTTATTTTTTCTAAAATCTTTATCTCATTAAATATGAGTCCACGAAGATGTTGATACGATATCTTTTCTTTTTTCCCCCTCTACGCCAAAATAATATAAAAAAGGCATTTTTTTTTCGCATTGTCAATTGTTAGTCATATGAGAAACCGGGCGTTAGTGTTTGAGAAACTGATTATAAAACTTGGCCACAAATAGAACATGTTTTGGTATGTAAATGGAATTAACTTTTACATGAATCCATGTAAACATGAAATAATGAAGAAGCCAATTCTTACTCATTGACCTCACTACAATAAGATATATTTTACCTGAATTCCACAAGTCTTCCACAAGTCTTACCTGGAAGTCTAATGGATCATCATCAGCCTTCTTCACGGCTCCAGCACTGAGCAACCCAGTCAGATCGGAAAGGAATTCCTCATCATACACCTGACGCTGCTCCCAGATCTTGAAGATACGCAGGATTTTCTTCCTCACCTTCTCCTCCCTGTGACAATAACATTTGTGCGCTTGTAATTATTTTAGATAAGTATATTTTAGACATTAGTTGCTAAATTGAAAAATCTTTACCGCAGAAGACGGCCTATGGATACGAACAAAATACACATTGTGTATTTAGTATGCATACATTTACATACATTAGTACACATTCATGTCTCAGTAAGTCTTGTCGAGTAACATATCAAAAAGAAATGTCTGATACTAGTATTTAGTGAAATTATTCACAGTAATATGACATCATACACAGTAGTGTGTGAAACGTTAATGTGAAAAAAAATATTCTAATGGCACTATAGGTAATCATTGGTCACCAATATTCACAAATTGCCAATTAACTTACTACACTGAGAATAAGTGAACAGATCCTTAGCAGATTATGGTTAACATAACCTAACCTTGACCATAACAATGCTATAAGCAGAATGTAAATAAACTAACCTCACTAATGGTGTAGCCTTCTGCAAGTTAAGGCCCCAAGACTCCACAAACTCATAGTTCTTCCTTTTGCTGTATTGTATCACGTCATTTGCTAAGTAAAACAGTACTAAACGCTGCTCCACCTTTACCCTCTTCAGGACATTGAGCCAACTTTGCACGATCTTCTTATGATGCTCCCGTTGCTTCAAACACCAGGTAGAAAGTCCCTGGATACTCTCCTGAGTGTCTTTTAGCGAAGCCAGTTTCTTCTCAAACGTTAGAGCATTGAATTCCTCCGTTTCACCCATTGTTTTTATGACAAAAACACACTTCAAAATACCATTTTCGAACTCGGCACGTGAGGTTATTTTTATGATCTACTCGATCGGCACTTATCACAAATGCACGTAGATGGTATTGCACACAAGCCTAGCTAGTAAATTGAAAAATAACCAACACAGGAGACTGTAAATAACTAATTAAAACTCTGAAGAAAGACCGCGCTTTTGCGTGGACTTTAATGAGATATTACTAGTTCTTTCAAAGGCATTTGAGACAAAAATCTAAAAGCCTGTCCAAGAAATAATCCTGTTATTGAGTTTAGATAAAATTTATAGCATTTCTTAGCTATTTTGCATAAAATTCCACAATTTCAGGAACCTCGAGACAACAACCGCCATTTTCTCTCAATAATTGTAGTGATGGGAAATGACAGAAAATGAGAACGTATAACCGATAGTTACCGGTCATTTAAGCTGCTTCTAGACGATGGGCCATGCCCGTGCATACATTATCACCACAGACTTATTAATCATTGGTTATCGATTCACAGTCAGTCACTCGATCGCATTTCCCGCGCACCTAAAGCAGCAGCACGCAGTTTTGTAGGTAAGTGTAGAAAAAGGCATTTTTATCCGTAGGCAAAAATGGCAAAAGGTATAAAAATCGTACACAGGCAACATTTGCAGAAAGCGCGAAAATTCGAATAAAAAACCACTACGGACGGACGACTTGACGAGCCTCGTCTCGTCTACTAGGGAGCGGACTGGTCTTTCATGGGTAGACCTCACCAAGGTCTTTCTCGTCTAGTCTTTTTAGGAAATTCTTCTTGCACAGCAATTGACAGGACCAAAAAAGCAACGAAGGATTTTTTTGTAGTCCTAACGGCTTCACAAATTTTTATGACATAAGAACAAGATATCACAGGACAAAAGGAAAAAGTAAGAATAGTGAACGTAACGTGAGAGAAAATCCTAATCATATTAGGCCAAAAAATCCTACTGTGGTTAGGGCTAGTCTAGACTGTGATAGTTCACATGTCAGACTATTCTGAGGTAATAGCATTGAACTTCCTTCTAAATTCAATGGTGATACCTCAGAATAAGGACTAATATTCTGAGGGTGACAGTTAAATATATTTTTTTTTTAATCGTAGTTAGCCATGTTTCCCAAAGCAGTAGCACGCTCTTTGCTCAGTGCGAATTTGAAACTAAAATGGTGCTAGACTGTACAAAAAAAATGTACCTATGCTCACGGATTTATATTAAAAGGTTAATGCCTATGCTAAGGTCCGTTGTACAGATCTCACATTAATAAATAAAAGGTACAGAGATACATACATAAGCTCACGCCTGTATCCCAGAGGGGTAGGCAGAGACCAGGGACTGCCACCTGCCACGATAATGACAATGTCGCTTCATGTCATTAGACTCATTAGTCGTTGCATGCGCGAACGGCGGTTTCGGGTACTTTTTATTTTTGTCCTTTGTTTTAGTTCTTATTAGATTCGGACCTTATGTACGAGTATTTTTAAAAAATTATTATATAGGTAGGTGCCTGTCATATTTTTTATAAATGTTAAAGTCAAATAAAAATGTTACTACGATTATGATTAATTTAACGAAATTTCTTCCATAGTGTGATCTCTAAATACCTAAGTTGTTTTAAAGAAAATAATACCAGAGTCCTTTTGCAAACTTATATTCTAAAACCAAAGAAAATTCTCAACATTCATCAATATTTCGTATAAAAAATAATCAACAACAAATACTAGGTACTTATGTCGGAACCATTAGGTACATTGAAAGCATTTTCTATTAACAAAGATGATGGATAAATTAAAGATGTTACATTCAACAAGACAATTTTTAAGATTTACTTATACACCTATCCCCAAAACTACAGTTTAAATATTCCACTCTTTATTTTCTCTCTACAAGAAATAATAATAGAAATAATACCTATTTCGATAGTTCTCTCGTAGTACTAGATAGCTTTAGGTAGGTACAATACTGTTATATGCAAACTAATCTAAATAGACTTAAAAAATAGTCAATTTTAGGGATTTTAGGTAACTAGTATAACTTTTTAAATTAATGTTTTTTTTACAATCTCATTTGTAAAAACACAATTGCATAAAACATTCTTCAAAACAAGTTTAAATTAGCATATTCATTGTAAAACACATTACATTCTAATTAAACTGCATTCGATGAGTATTTTAGAGGGAAAATCTTTTTATAAATTGCCGCTATTGTTTAAGGCTGGGTTTTCCAAGCGCAAGGATTTGTGTGGGACTTATTGAGCTGCGCGCGAACGAAAAGTTGGGGCAATACTCTTAGTGGGCATTTTTCAAATTACAGAAATAGAAATCTTAATAGAATTTCGACGTCCCACGTCGTTAACGCGTTCAGTGATAGTCATTTTGGTATATTTTCTACTATCCAAAACACAGTATGTACAGCTCAAATAATACCATAAATGAGTCATAATTTAGACTCATGATCGCGATTTTTTTTCATGCTATAAATTAAAAATAAATAAATAATAATGCTTAAAATTAATTTATAAACCCCTGTTATGTGGGAGAACCTAGCCTTAAGTACAGTTAACAAAATATTATGCCGCCTACTGTTTCGACCGAAGGGGCCCCATCCGGTTCTCTAGCGTCACCAAAGGAAAAAAAATCATATATTTTTTACTTTACCTTAAAAATCACTATTATCATGATTGCGAGATTGTACTCTCGATCATGATAATAGTGATTTTTAAGGTAAAATTGAATTTGACTAGATAGCATTACCGCCAATAACGGCCGTTCCTTGATCGTGGGTCTTTATCAGAATCAGAATAACATTTATTGCTTGTCATTTTTTAGCCTAACTATATGTATTTATATAGCGCTCGGGCCAGCAACGTCAAAAAAAAATTATGCATGGGTCCTTTCGGATCTTAACATCTTAGCCAAAAGTTTAGGCCATTCTCATTCTGATTCTGGGTCTTTATCGTGATTGAGAGATACACATTTTTTGCAAATTCGATCTGTAAAAAAGAATTTTTACTCGGTGGCGCTAGTGATACCCCTCTGGGTGTCACGCTGTGAGGAGGAGGAGCCGCTTAAGTGATGTAGACGGTTATTATTAATTTAATAGAATGAGTAATGTTGATAGAATGAGTAATTCATATATTCCATAACAAGGCTTGCCTTCACACTGACGTAATATTATAGCGTAGTAATTGACGGTATATTGTATGCTGACTAGCAAAATAGAAAAACAATAAAGAAGAAAAAAAATATTATACCAACAAGACACATCACAGAAAAAAAAATAAACAGACAAAAAACAAAATATACTTATGTAACGCAACAGACAAAAGAAACTCAACTTAAGCAGCGTATGTATTGTTAATGTTACGACCTATTTATTACAAATACTATTATTGTTACGTATTTTAATAACAATTGTAACAGTTTCTTTAGTCAAGGTAATAAAACCACTTTCAATAGGAAAACTTTAAAATTACTTATCAATTTTATTTTTCTTAACGGACCAGTTTATAACAATAATGAATTGAGTAGGTATTATGACAAATGGATGCATTGCGTAGGCGAGTCTTCCTTCTTGACTTTGTAATGCGCATCGAATTTTCATAGTAAATAATATTTTTTAATTCTTCTTCTTATCTCGAAAGTGGTTTTAATATCGATTCTGCAAAGGTAGTGTGAGGACGTGAGTCGCGCGCGACAACGTCAAAAGTCGCGAGAATTTGACAGTTAATGTACTGGAAAGTCGCGACTTTTGACGTTGTCGCGCGCGACTCACGTCCTCATACTACCTTTGCTGTAGTAACTATTTTTAGACTTCGTCCACAATAACACGTGGTAAAAATGGTAACACGATCAGGAAAGTAGGGACAGAAAAAACACCGGAAGCTAGCAGGAGTCCACTGAATAATAATGTAAGGGAGAAATTGAAGTTACTCTAGCGTGATTTATTTAAATAGCTAATTTATTACTAGCTGCAGAAGAGTCACATTCACAAACAGAAGTTTCGTCACCTTTAAAAAAAAAGCGGACGGGACTGTGTCGGGTTTAACGTGAAACGCTTATAAATGTTTACAGTATTGCAAGTATTGATTGCACTCATGAGTCTTGAGCTTCGTCTAGAATAGAATAGAATAGAATCGAGGCCCTGATGTACCTAAGTCACAAACCCCTCTGTATCTGAATGTGACGCATAATCATAGGTATCTTAAGCTATAATAGACCTTCGTTTGTGAAACTAATACAGGACTAAACGACCACTCAGAGGCGTTCTCACTTCAAAAACCATCAAAAGACAATCATCGTTGTATTCCACGAACTTTCATAAGTAATCATTATCTACAGCTAAGTAAGCAAATAAAATACTATAACATAGCAACTTCCAAATTATTGTCCGTTAATTGCTTTGAGTACAAACACAACATCAAGCGAGTCAGGAAGATTCTAACTCCCTCCCACTAGTCGTTGCAAGTAAGTAAGAGAGGAAAAGATAAAACAAGCCGGGAACGTGCGCACGCAACGATACGGACTAAAATAACCCTTAAGTAATGAGCCGTTTTCAGAAGAACTAAAAAAAAATCTAATGGCTGTGAAAGGAATGCAATTTTGGACCTCAGCCCAATAGCCATGTGTGATATATAATCGAATAGGTCTCAGCGAGCTGAACAAAAGTTACTATAACGCCAACAGCCCAATGTTTGTCCTTTCGGAGTTATATTGTATTGAACAAAAAAAACTAACATTTTCAATAAAATATAACTCCGAAAGGATAAACATTTGGCTGTTGGCGTCATAGTAACCTTTGTTCAGCTCATTACAAGATTAGAGACTAAAATACGAAAGCAAAAACGCCCGGATGCGGTCCGCCCTTCTATTGTCACAAAGCTTTTCTGTGTAGTCTCTAACAGTACGGTTTAAGGATTATTTTAGCTTGTCGTCGCGCTAGTACGTCGCCGGTACGTTTTGTACGTAGATCTAGAGAGGGCTCAATGCTGCTCAGAAATATGAGGTTTCGATGAAAAGAAAAGTGATATTTCGATTCATATACGCATACAATCGCTCGTAGGATCGCTCGTAGCCTGGGCTGCCTGAGTGATCTTAAACGATCACTAAAGTTAAGCAACATACGGCGCGTTCAGTCCGTGCTTAGCAAGGCACGTTAAGCAGTTGGTGCCGGCTGCCGTCAATAGATGGCAGTCGTTAAGCCAAGTCAGAGGCCTTAGGGCGGCTTGAAAACTTCTGACAGTAAGACCAGCCACTAGTCTTACAAGCCTCCACCAATCAGGACTTGGCCCCCGTGGTGGAGTATGGCCTATACATTCCTCAGGGAAGAGACCCGTGCCCCTTGGTGGGGACATAATGGGTTGATGATGATGATGATACGCATACATAATCCGCATGCGCTTGTGCAGAAAATGCGGCCATTCCAATCATAATCATTACACATACAATCAAACCATTCAGAAATCGCGACCAATCCAATCATCATCAATCCACTTACAATTGACTAGACGTCGTGAACTTTTCAATAGTCACCAATCAACATACAACCGTCCAGAATTTGCGACCTTTTCAATCATTAACAATTCACATACGTTAATACAGAAATAGCGACCATTACAATCGCCAAATCCATATATGAAGATGCGAGATGAATCATCATCGATCCAGAATCCAACCTTTCCAATGGTCATCAATCCGCATATGAAAATGAGAAGTGCATTGCGCACCGTTGGACATCATTATCATCCATTCTAGGAGTAATTCTCAGTATGTCATTTACCACTTACATTTTACATAGCTGAACGTCCGTCCTCAGAAATCCTGGTGAAGGCGTACCTACAGTTTGTAGATTGGTAATCACTCTTGTTCCAATGATTTTTTCAAATATTTCTGAGCAACTCTGGCCCAACCCCCACTAGGTCTTTTTATAAGGTAAACAACAATTTGTACGTCTTTATACAAAGGACAAAACAGCTATAACATCGAAATATAATCGTCAAAAACTGCCAAAAAGATGCGCACTATCACTATGCAAGTAAATGTATTTTACAAACTATAATACCTTTTCCTTGCAGACATTGGTATATCTTTGTACTTATGATTAATAATAAATTAACACAAGCGATAACGAACTACAACACTTCTTGCATAAGACACAAATTAGAGTACATAAAGTAGTCACAGTTCTTACATTTTTATTTGGTTCTTAAATCATTCACCGTCTTATTCGTACAAAGCGCATAGTTTGTGAAGAGTGGAGTCTGGATTAATTCTTCATAAATTTCAGATTTTGGATCGAAATTTCGATTTTTTCGAAAAAGTCCTCCCATCCACTCTACGTTTTGGATCTACCGCCTCTCTATTTGTTTTCAGTCTGCAATTTTAAACTCTAAAGCGCATGAGATAAGAACCAATCCTGCAGTTCCTTTCTAAATATACTAAAAGTAAAGTAAACTAAGGCCTGGGTTTTACGTCGTCGACTTGAATTAGCTGTTCTATAGGTATCAAGCTCAGCTCTCCGCCGTACATTGGAGGTGGCTGGAAAACAAAATTATTCTTGAAAACTTGAAAATTCACTGGGAATTAGTAGCAGTTGAATAAGGCTGGCTGGATTTGCTTCTACAAGACCCCTTGAGACGTCAATCAACTGGCGACGTTACTGTTAGGCTTGTCGGGTGTATGAGGCGTGGGCGCCTTCTCCTGCTTCCAGGCACTCTGTCGACATTCCCTGGTCTCCTGGATTCCCTAGGATGATCCTATGAGCTCTACAAACTCACCAGAGCGGGCTTGTCGGGTGTATGAGGCGTGGGCGCCTTCTCCTGCTTCCAGGCACTCTGTCGACATTCCCTGGTCTCCTGGATTCCCTAGGATGATCCTATGAGCTCTACAAACTCACCAGAGCGGGCTTGTCGGGTGTATGAGGCGTGGGTGCCTTTTCCTGTTTCTCAGCGGCAGCCTCGCGAGCCTTGCGAAGTCCGAGCGAAAACACCGCCACTGAGCGCACGCGCTTCACTAGCAGAGCCTTGGCGCGGGAACGGGAGCCTGCTGGGAGGTTCAAAGCGAGACTGAATTAAACCTAGACACCTAACTTTCTCATATACCCCCTAATGAATGAATAGAATAAACTCACGCCCGTTATCCCCGAAGGGGTAGGCAGAGGCACCAGTCTCTAGAACTGGACCCACGTTTTGCCGAGTTTATTAGGTCCCAAACGTGACAAGTGGCAAGCCTGTCGCCATTATCCAGGCACAATTTATCAGCGAATGGTGTTGCTGTACAAACAAATGTACGTAACTAAAAGTCATTGGTACATGCGTGGTTCGAACCCAGACCCTCATGATCACCCCCTAATGATAAACATTAACATTTACATAAAGGCACATACAATGCTTCTGGTCCCACACTAAGATACCCTGTGTCGTGGGAACCAGAAACAGCGACATCACAAATGTGTAAACATCCAAGACTGTTTTTTTTTTGTCCCCAGCCGGGGTTTGAACCTGCGATCTCTCGCATGGTAGGCTGATGCGCTAACCGCTGCGCCACAGAGGTCGCTGTCTGTACTCTTAGGTTAAGAAATACCTGTGTTATCGCCTTTTTTATGTACAATATACTGTTCACTATCTATCTGTCTATCTAATACCAAACCATTCGTCGGTTCGACGACTCCTACAAGCTGTCGGTTTCTAGAGATACTACTGCTCGAGAAAAAAAGACTCTTTAAATAAACGAAACTAAACGACGGGTGGTCATCTTGTCACACAATATTCACACACTTCGTCAACCCTCTCCCTATCTTAACGTGTAACAAAATTTATATATGGCCCCTTGCCTCCGACAGTTACACTATTTCAGTAGAAGAAAAAGAAGAAGAAGAAAAGAAAATTATTATAAAAACAGTATATACACGCCACAATAATAAAACAAATGCAAAAATAAAACAGAAAATAGTAAAAAACGAAGAGTCAGAAGAATACAGAAGTTACATAAAGGTCACGGCGTGTCACTGCTGCTATAGATGGCAGCTGACTCAGCATTTTGCTGATGGACAAGCCTTCAGCGCTGATTTTCAGTCAGTGCCAGTTTTCAGTCAGTACCTACCTTTATCCTTAGATTTCAGTACCTACCTTTATCCTTAGATTTCAGTACCTACCTTTATCCTTAGGCTTGTCATCCTCGCTGGACGTAGCGCTGGTACCCTCGATGGTGAGTGAAGGCGCCGCCGAGGGTACCGAGTTCAGATCCGGCTCTGAACCGCCAGCGCTGACACTGCCGGCGAGCTCCTGCGAATATAGGTTTTGTTTTTACACACATACATAAAATCACGCCTGTGAGCCAAAGGCGTAGGCAGAACGCCTACGCCAATCCATGATCCTTTGATAGTCTCCTCGGCCTACCGACCGTCGACCCGTTCTTAGTCAGCACGTGTTGTGAGGAAGTGATTTATTTTAATCTTGAAACAAAACGGCAAATGGGACTCTCTGCCCCCTGACCTCTTATGCCACGCATGAAGTGGGGTTGACCAGCGACCGAAGAACCGTGACTACAAGTTAGTTACCTACAAAGTAGGGTAGACCGGTAAGCGGTTATCATTGCCACACGCACTGTCTAAAGCTACTATTATTCTTATGTAAATAATCGCTCGTAGCCCCGGCTGCCTGAGTGATCTTAAGCGTTCACGAAGGTTAAGCATCACAGGGCGCGTTCAGTGCATGGATGGATGACCGTCGATGACTAAGGCTAGTGGCATTTTTCCGAGCAGTTCCGTGCTCCGCAAGGTTCATGACATCACTGGTCAGTAAATAAAACTAAAAACGTATGAACGACATGAATGACAGACGCCATTTTTACTGAGCTGTGACGTTATGACAGATTCGGCCAATCCAGGTCATTTTCGATAAAATTGCTACAGATGGATAATTATCAAGTTTTATCCTGGGATTTTGGACCAATGATCCATTTTTTTTACTTGAAATGCCTTAAAGAGTTTTAAAGGCTCATCATTTGTGCGAATATATAGAATTTTTTTTTCACACTGTCAAACAGCCAATTATGGTACTGACACACGTGCTCATTAGTAGCACGAAAGCATGCTTATATTGAGCAAGTGCGTTACTCCCAATCTTTTCTGTATGTAGGCACGTAGACATTCAACAAACAGAATGTAAATTCTTTACGTTGAAATAAGTTTATGATTTCTTAAGACAGTAACACTGACAACAACAATGCAGTCTTAGGTTATCAAACCTAAAAAAAAGGGAGGCGGATAGATTAAAACATCGAATACAAAAATACAGAAAAGATTGGGAGTAAAGCACTTGCTCAATAAAAGCATGCTTTCGTGCTACTAATGAGCACGTGTATCAGTACCATATAATAGGCTAGTTTCCCAAAAAAATGTAATTAGTCCGTCTTTTAGATTATTCAAAAATAAGGGACACGTATTTTTTTATTTGTAAATTAGACCAAAAATGACAAACATATAGCCCATTAAAGTTACGTGTGACGTCACGCCGTGCTGCATTTTGTAGCACCGAGTGACGTCACACGTAACTTCAATGGGCTGTATCTTTGTTATTTTTTGTTTAATCGAAAAAAGAAAAAATACGTATCCAATATTTTTTTATACTTAATCTAAAATGCGGACTAAATAGACTTAAATTATTTTGACCCTGGAAACTACCCTATTCGTTCACAATGAGCACAAGTTACCTGCAAAGTGGGGTTGACCAACGGACGGTATTGGGCAGGATGCGGGATGCAGTGAGCGGAACGGTGCAGAGGCTCGTCCCTTAGCCCGCGGACGCCGAGAAGCGACAACGGCGCTCCGGGCGTGCTTTCCTGGTAAGATAGATAGATAGATAATAATAATAATAATAATAATAATAACCATCTGAGGCGGTTGGAACTCCGTGTGGGCATGCTTCCGGCTATCATGCAGAAGGCGGTGCTGCTTGATACAGCCCGGATAGTCCGGCGTTTTCTCTCGCTGTCGCCCTGACCTCCGGCCGCTTGGACTCCTCAGCCGGAGGGCGTCCGTCTGGCCACTTTGGTCAGACGAGAGTATTAACTTTTTTTTTTTCCCCACATAATAATAATAATAATAATAAATTCTTTATTTCAAAGTAGTGGTTACAAAAATAGAAATAAAATAGAGTTCAACCATTCGGTGTGAATAGAAGAACCCAAATGTTATTAGTTGGTATCTGGTGCTATAGCTAGGTTATCATCTAACCTGTAAAACATTTATTTCCATAAGACACACACACGTACACATATTATCACATATTGAACATCAACAGCACATAACAAACATAGACAATACAGAAACATACACAAGGCATAGGTACAAACACAGTTTGACAGTATGGAAAGAGAAGAGAAACAATATTAACAACAATAATAAAAACATGGCAGCGTGTGTGTGGCAAATGCAAACGGGTTTCGACTCAGCATGTGCTGAGAGCTTAAAAAGTAAACTCCAGCGCTGGTATTCTGCCGATACCCATTGGGAACGGCGTGCCGAGCCCAGAGAAGTGAGTAGGCTAAAGTTAAAAGGTCAAAATTTAGGTATTGAGTGAGCCCGTGTCCGGCTGGTACGATTTAAAAATTAATCGAACGTATTAAAAAAGAAAAATAATAATAATAAGCAAGCTTTGCATACACAAAGTCACCCGTAGTAATAAAAATGCAATTATTAATTTAAATGTAAATAGATAAATGTCCAGCTAGAATAGATTTTAAAATTGTATTGTGAAAATGAATTGTAGCATAAAATTTAAGTAAAATTAATAAATAAAAAGATGTCCAGGCAATATAAGATTTTGCATAAATTAATAATTATTAATAAATTATTGGATTTTAATAAAGAATAATAATGGTAACACCTGGTAACACCAGGCGATACTGAGACTGAAGTTAGAAGCAACCCATATTATGTCCTACTGTAGGGGGACATACCCACTCTCAGAGGAAGTATGCACTTCGCGGATTGGCGTTTTTAAGCGCTAAGGTATACATTTTTTCAAAAAAGTATCGGGCATGGATTATTTTTTCATGGTTCCAGATTTAAAAAAAAAGTGATATTTTTGTTGATAAGTAACTAATAAAAATAAAAACTTACGCCCGTTATCCCCGAGGGGGTAGGCAGAGGCACCAATCACTAGAACTGGGCCCACGTTTTGCCGAATTTATTAGATCCCAACGTGACAAGTGGCAAGCCTCTCGCCGGTTTATCAAAAAGTATCGGGAATGGATTATTTTTTTATGGTTCCAGATTAAATGTTTGTGTTATATTTTTGTTGTTAGATTGGGGCAATTGTTTTTCGTTTTGGCACGGAATTTGAGTACCATCTGTTATTTAGATTAAATACAGTGTTGTTCTTAGTTACATCATATCTAGTGTGTATTGCAAATTTCATAATGTACAAAAACATCGAACAAAAGTTTGTCTCGAATTTTATATCGCCAATGAAATTTCGTGTTCAGGGTCAATGAACCGTGCCCCTCGGTAACATAATGGGTTGATGACGATGTATGTACACTAGGAATTACATAAATATGAGATGTATTAACGTATTATACTAATTTCAGTAAGTGCCATACAAATCCACGCGCTCGGAGAACCCAGCTTTAAAGCCTAATACTTATCAAACAGACTCCTAAATCGATTTTTTTTCGGGGTTTTCTACACCCACAATATTCTTCAGAACGTATAAACGATATCCCACACTCCCCAGTACTGATAGTATCCGTCTATGCCGCGGACAAAGACAGTCGGAAGGACATGGCAGAACAGACATAGAGCGCTTCGCCAAAAAAACTGCTTCACAGTTTGGCGTAATACGGTATTTGACACTATCAACAATAAATAATTTGAGATGCTCGATTAAAACAAAATTTACAAAGTGATTCGGAAAATGTATTTCTTTTAATCATTTACTAGTTATTACATTTTTTAAATAGATGAAACATAAAAAGAGTGCTCTGAAATGTGACGTCACAAGCAAGTATTTTTATAGAAAATACCGTTTTAAAAGTAACTCATTTGAAATCCTGTCAAATACCCAATTGTGTAATTGATGGTTTTTGTGTTGTAAAAAATAAAAATAAAGTAAAAAGGGTTCCTGACCTCAGGGCCCTAAAAAGCGGGTATTTATACCACTAACCTTCATCCGTCGTATAGGTTTAGTGGGGCTGACGTCTTGCAGAAGCTGCAGAGAGCCCGTGGTCGCCGTTGGCTCCGCTATAGATGCGGCCTTGGGCCTGGAAGCCACAAATTCAAATTCAAATTATTTATTTTAAAAACCAAAAAATTAGGTAACAACAATAAATAACATCATAATTCATCACAAAAAATAATAATATCGTAATATTTTGATTGACACCTTTGTCATTTTCTTACCCTAACTTGCACACTAGGATTCCCTGTGTCGTACAAGCTAGTCACTTCCAAAAAAGGAACAGCAGACATTTCAGATCGTAACTAAACGTTAAAATTATTAATTATGTAATTCATAATGACATTGAAAATGTTAAAATTATAGTTATACAAATCTCAATTTTAATTAATTAATCTGCTTTGCGCTCGGCAAAGTATTATAAAAATCAATCCATAGCCATACAATTTAGACATACTGACATATTATAAGTTTAAAATTGTGACTTTAAAAAAAGAAAAGATTTTGACATTAAAATAAAAAATGATTAATAAAATAAAATTTAAGATAATAAAATAAAATAAAACCCATTTGAACTCCAAGTCGGTAACAACTGCACTGTGCGTGCTTACGCACAAGTGCAGTGTGTGTGTGTGCGTGTGTGTGAGGGTGTATGTGTATGTGTGTTTGTGTGAGAGTGGACCGGGAGAGGATTGAATTACTAACCCCCAGTTTCATAATGTTCAGGTTATCAAATCAGGTTTATAATGTTCAATCGTATTAAAACATTTTTAGTGCAAGTTCTCCATTCACTGTTAACAGCTGTCAATACATTTTTTGTATTTACTTTTGCCAAGTAACAGCTTAACAGGAGATTAATGGCCCTATTACACGAGGCCAATAGCTGAGACAATCCAGTAAGCCAGGACAGTAAGCCAATCCAATATTTCATTGGATCGGCTTCATCCATTGGCTTGGGCCAATCCAATGCATTGTCCTGGCTCCATTCACACGAAGACAATATTGGACTGGCTTACTGGATTGTCTCAGCTATTGGCCTCGTGTAAAAGGGCCATTACAGATTGTTAGTGAACGAGAAACCAAGGCGCTATTTCATAGAACTACAATTCATAATTTACTATGACAATACGATGTACGATGATGGAGATGATGTGAATGGAGAACCCTTCTAAGAGCCCTATATGTTCCTGATAAGGAATAAGAGGAAATCATCATCATCATCATACGATGTACATTGCAAAGTCGATTAACTCACAGATTAACAAGAAGACTCTGTTATGCAATATACCTACCACAAATTGTCATAATAAACATCAAATTATTCATTTATGAAACACGGCCTAGGGTTTGTTATCTGCCGAGAAGTAAAGGAACTCACAAACCAAAGCAGTGGTGGTCACAGTGGCGGTGGCGGCCATTTACTGCACAAATATTTTGTATGCTCGTCTTCCACCAACTACCAATTTTAGTATGGGTGAGTGGTATGGCCTATACCTTCCTCCGTGCCCCTCGGTGGGGACATAATGGGTTAATGATGATGAGTGGTATGCCTTTTATATCTTGTGAGGTATTAATTTGTTACAATAAAAGACTTTCTTTCTTTTAACCAACGCGTTCTGACTGCAATTGATTGATTGACCGCTAAAGAGTACTGCATTCGCGATCAGAACCAGTTAGTGTGAATTTTTGAACACGTCAATACCACGTCTCCAAACAAATACTACCGCGGCCGGTGACCGCCCCCGCCACCGCTTTGGTTTGTGTGTACCTAAAGAGACGATTACAAGGACTACACATTAGGTAGAAGAATAGTAGGTAAAAGAATTAGGTATAAACACAAGTTAGATTGGATTTCAACTATGACAGCTAGTCTAAGGCTTTTTCAAAGTGTATTAGTAGTGATCGGAACGAGGGATTCGTTTAGGACCTCGGATAGTAAGTATTGTATTAGCAAAGCCGTATGTGAAATCAGGAGATCAGTATAAAATAGAGATACGAGTAAAGTTGTTAGAAAAAAAATTGTACGAGAATGCAAGAGAAATGGTGATAGTAAAAGTAAAAAAAAAAACGACGTACCTGTAAACTCTTGCTGAAACATTAGTGACGATAGAATGATCTTACTACTTACTACAAAAAATAAACATATTTCATGGAAAAAAGCATTTAATAGGTACCAAGCGTCAAGCTTACAAAACAATAACACAAAACTTAAGTTAGTATTATGTAAAAACAAAAGTCACAACTGTTTAGACAAAAATCACACTCGAAACTTGAAAACAAAACTTAAATTGGAATGATACTACACACCGATCCAGCCTCTATCTAGTGACAAATTAACTGAAAGAAACAAAAAAATAATGATTAAATCATGTGTCTCAGTTAAAGTACACACGGGGATATATTTATTAACCGAAGGGTGTTTTGGGAAAACAACCAAGGTCACATTTTTTTAATTTTATTTTTGCTCTATGGACTATTTGTGGGGTCCTGCTGTTTGACCAAAAGTCATTTGGCAAAATTACACTTGACAAACAATGTTTGACAAAAAATGCTTTCGCCAATTGATCATTTTACTACTAATCATTTTACAAATGACTCACTTATCCAAATGATCAACACTTAAATTTACATTTTACAAATAATTATTTTACTTAATGAACATTTAACAACTGAGTTATCAGACAAAACTACTATTGGTCTAAAAACGTTTGATAAAATGTATTATTTGACAAATGTTTCGTTTATTAATCAATCTTACGAACGGGGGGTCGGCGATGTAAAGAATACGTGACAACAGAAATATAGGTGCGACGACGCGCGTAGCGAAGCGGAGCGCGTCGGAGCGTTAGGTTCTCTATGTAAGATCGAAAACAGACTCGACTTTGATGCGTTCAACATTTTGTTAAATGACATTTGGACAAATGCTTCATTTGCGAAACATATTATTTGGTGAAATTAAAAAAGGTCAATTGACATTTTAATATTCAAAACATTTAACAAATGTAGTGTTTGCTAATGGATCATTTGCTAAGTGAGTTTTTGTAAGATGATACTTTTGTCAAATGTCTCGTTTGCCAAATGAACATTTGGTTAAACGTTGTTTGTCGAATGACCATTTGTCAATAATTTTTTGGTCAACCATTAGTAATCCACTATTTGTACTTCATATTATATTTTAGGTACCAAAACAAAAAAAAAACACAAAATTGTGACCTTGGTTGTTTTTCCAAAACGCCCTTCTTAATATTTGGACGGAAATGGTCTATGCAGTCGGCAGTCGATTGCTGATGATGATGATAAGATGTATGGCTGCTATTGGAATTAAAATTAGAACTTAATTTGCTTCAACGAGATGCTATCCAGATTTTAGCACATGCACATAAAAAGATTGTCAATATTGGTTTCAAATAATAATAACTTAAACACACAACGCATTCACCTGCCGTAGTCCCTAACTAGGATACCCTGTGCTATGGTAACCACGTAAGGGCAATACAAACATGGAAAAACACCCAGACTCACCCTCAGTTTCTGAGAGAGTGTTCAAATGTAACAAGAGATTGATCTACGATTAATTCAAAATACCGGCACGTGATTGGCTGAAATTACCTTGACGTTTAGATTAACATGAGATTAACATTTGATCGCTCTTCTAGAAACCGAGCGTGAGCCCAAATAGCTTTTGGAAGAAAAATAATAGAGATGTACGTACACAATTGACATAAAATAAAGACTATGGTTGCATCACTTCTTTCTTTCGTAGAATTCGCTCCCAAAGTCGTGTTAGAAATTATTAAGCAACATAAAGCAGTTTATGAGAGATATGTTGAAGAAGAATTCGCCACTCAGTATGGTGTCACCATTCTTTGACTACCGCCCTATCACTGCGAACTAAACCCTATAGAATTGGTGTGGGCATAGGTGAAATGACATGTCGCAAGAAACAATAAAAATTTCAAATCAAATGAATATTTAGAATAAATAAGAATATTTAAAAATATATACTTAAAATTAAACATCTGGTGGTCACTGTTCCATTTTTCCTCCGTGCTAATATATTTAATTTCTTGATTCAGTTCAAAAAGAAAATTGATTATAATATTCAATCGACAGACTGAAAATATCACTATTTTAACTGGCAACCCTTTTCCACCAACATGACAATACTGAATGTCATTTTACTGACTCGAATTAGGAAACGGAGTTTAATTACTTTTCACGTGCAAAACCCAACTTTAGTTGTAGCGTCCGTGCATCGCTCAGTAACAGACTTACGCATTGACTGACCTAAAGGGCGGTATCTCCGATATCTTCCCGATGGTGATCTTTTTCTTGTCTTGCTTGAGATCGGTTTCCTTTTGTTGCTTGGGCGTGGTCGGGGTCACAGTGCGAGGCGTCAGGCGAGGCTTGGAGATGTCGTCTTGGCTCGGGCATTCAGACTGTTTGGCGGGGGAAGAAAACGGAAATGCATTTCAACGCAAAGGGAAATTCAAAACTTAGGTATGTGTGGAATCCTTTCTCAATAATTTATAGTATTAAGCTCGCCCTTGTACAGAATACTGTTTCTTGTGTAATAAAGAATTTTTCATTAATTCATTCATTCAATAGGCTATTTGACAGTGTGAAAAAAAAAACAGTGTTATTTATACGTATTCCAATAAATTATGAGTCTTAAAACCGCTTTAAGGCATTTTAACTAAAAAACTATTATTATTTGTAAGAAAAACATAAGATAAAATTTCATAATTATGCATCTGCAGCATTATGATATCGAAAACGGCCTGGATTGGCTAGAATTTCGTAAAAATGGCGTCTGTCATTCATTCATTCTTACGTTCATTGGTTGGTTTACTGGGAAGTGACGTCATCATTCCTATGTAGCGCCATATTGCTCAAGATAGCGTTTTGGCGGCTTATTTGAAAAGTAAATTTTCGTTTGCCTTTTTTTACAAGAAATACATGAAAGAATTTAAAATGACCACTTTCTGAGGACTCCATGAACACCAACAAAACATATGGTTTTCAGAAATCTATCAAATAGCCTATTCCGCAAGAGTGAACGCAAGAAGTGTTGTGGAAACGCGAACTCCTAGCGGCCGGTTTGCGGAAGAGAGAGCCACACGATACGCGTGTCCGCTAAGTGCGAGCGAGAAGGCTCACGCCACTGCGCCCGCGCTACACGCGGAACCTGCCCGGTGTGGCCAGATTTATTAGAATTATTATTATTATTATTATTAATTCTTTATTGCACAAACAATAGTGTTCAAAAGGTGGACTTAATGCTAATGGCATTTTCTGTGATTTTAGCAGAATACGACCTCCAATTTACAGCTTAGCACATTATGTCGTAGAATAAAAAAAATTGGCAGTATTTAGCAGAATTAAAAAAAAGCATAATATTAGCATGATGCTAAATTAAGTTGTTACCTTGGATGTTTGTGAAAAAAAAATTATACAACGACCATTTTTAATTTATAGAAAATAAATTCTTTCATAGGTACTGGCAATATTGTTTGTACATACACTACATACAAGTCGCAAGCGAAAAGAAGTATGTGGATATCCACGGTTTAGCCACTTTTTGGCTAGATCTAGCCGATTTTCAATGGCTGCAAAACAAACCGTGTTAGCCACTTAACAATATCTAGCAACATCTAGCTATTTTTGGCTAATTTTCCTGATTGCAATCAAGGTACACGCAAACCTATTTTATAATAAATCGTATGGGCAAATCGGTCGTCCATAGATTAGTATGTGTGAACTACAGTCCGTTTTTTAATTCTATGAAAAAAAAAATGACGCGGTGTTACCGCTATAAAAGCTATAGGTTAACTCGGTAGATTTTTTTTACCGTGAATAGAAGACTCATGTGACCAAAATCCTTATCACATCAAAGACATTAAAATTGAATTACTCGTAAGAGCATAGTCTAAAAAAACACCTGCGTAGCATACACAATTTAACTTGGAAGTAAAATGGGGTTATTTGGTTTTTACGTACTAGCAACATTCAGACATTGACAGCCTAAGAATTATATGGAGATGTCAACGTGACAATATTATTTTATACTACACCTGCTTGGAAAGTACCTTGATACTTTATCAAATTTACGGTAGAAAGTACGTCATTGCATATCGAACAAATATGCGGGGAGAAAACGCATCTGAGCGGGAGAGAAAAGTGTATGAAAATCCATTTCTTACGTGGTTTTTCTTTTTTAATTTTGGGTAAGACTATGCGCCGGTAACCTAAATATCAAAAGCCAAAAAGTTTTTACAGTGAGTTTTTATCTCCAAGTTCGCAAAATGAGACTGGCCACTAGCAACAATTTCAATATAAATTTCAATTAGTAAAGATTTCGTTTTTTATTTTCCTTGTAGGTGTAGTATAAAGCACTATGTATCACTCGAGAGAAACTGCGATTCCCGATCTCAGGTGTTTCAAACGACACCCTCGACGGTAATCGGTCACTTTCTCCTCTCGGTGAACAATGTACTATTTTTTGCATTGAATGCAAAAAACAGACTGTACAAAGTTCAACACAGAGACAAACTTACGAGCAACGGAGCGTGTGCATTTTTAATAGCCTCCCTGCGTTGGAACTCGCACTTGGCCATCTCGGTGGCCAGCCACGCCGGGATCTCGGGGATGGCCATCCGGAGAGCGAGCACGGCCACCAGGATCACGTGCTGGGAACCGAAGCGGGAACTTCGTTTTTTAGGTTATTTAAGCAGGTAAGCGCTGCAAAATAGGGTTGTTGAGGAACTTGTTACGAGGAAGGGGACGAGGAAGAGAAGAAGAATTTTTTAAAGTCGATTTTGAGGAAGAGGGTGAGGATGAGGAATCTGGCAGACTAAGAGGACTTCTTTTTCCCAAACGAATTGCGAAAGCAAACAAGGGCGCTGTATTATATTCATCCTAAGTATTTTGAAGTGAAAACCAAACAAAAAAACACTACTGTTTTATCATGTCCCTAAATAACACTGAAATATACACATAAAATAAGTTAAACAAACATTATATCAAAAGCTAAATAAGTAAGTGTTCCGTCGGGATCTCGGGGATGGTTATCCCGTTATCCGGAGAGCTAGCACGGCCACCAGGATCACGTGCTGGGAACCGAAGCGGGAACTTCGTTTTGTAGGTTAAAAGCTGACAGTGCTGACAGCACAAAAACACTTCCAGATATAACTTTTAGCTAGACAACACGGAAATATAACATGTAACACAACATTACATTTACATAAGGCACATACATTGCTTCTGGCCCCACGGCACAGGCACATAGATCAGCAAAATTAGGAGCGAAGTAAGCCGCAAGTAAAGTAAAGTTCTTGCTATTACACAACTTTGATGTAAATTATACCAAACGGTGAGACTACTGACCGTTGCATTTACACTTGTCGGCAGAATAGTCATAGTATGTTTGAGCTTGTAGGCAGTATGGGGAACTTGCATTAACAATTGTTTTAATAGAATGGGAGAGGACATGTTTAAAAATAAATAAACGTGGTATTTTTTTCTCTACAACTAATCCTTTTTGTAAAATAACAAGCCGCAAAATCAATATAGTCACGTGGTACAAAAACGCTCCATACAAATCGACCTTAAATTATGACGACACTCCGTATAATATAATGTATGAAGCCTTCATCAATATTTGAGTTATCACGTAAAATAATGCCTTTATGTATCTGCACCTTTATAAGGAAACGTTTACAATTCAGTGAAAAAACTACATCCAATAAATTTTTAATTAACCTTTAGTAGGATAATTAAAAATTTATTGGATAGAATTGGAATTTTCCTTTTTACGTTGTTTGCAATCTCGAAAATCAGGAATGAAATATTCTTATGGTTTTCTTTTTAATATTTTTATAAACCTTCCGTGGTGTAAAAGCAATGTCACGGCAAACTAAGTGAGACGCAAGTTCCCCAATGCACGTATGTGCCTATATGTAAACGTTTATGCTTATAGTTACAATGTATGGGCCTGCAGGCAGTACAAACGACCGTAAGATGGCGGCACTCAGTGGTACCCTGTCAAAGTTTAGAGCAAAACTTCTTCGCTCACTCAAGGAGGTTTTATAATAATGAATAGAAAAAAAACCATACTATTTTGACAGATTTTTGATATGTGTCATTTTAACAAATGCAATAATTTTAAATTAAGAAATGAGTTTAGATAGTTGTTAGAATCGAGGCTTCGGAACTTTGAAAGGTAATAAGTATATTGTTAAAGCATTATAGACTATACTGCACATCGTTGTGACAAAGAATCAAGTTTGAAAACTGGTAAACATTTTTAGACCCCGACTGCACAAACGACCGTAAGATGGCGGCACTCACTTCGAGCGCGACGATGAGCAGTACGGTCTGCGCAGGAGTGGCGTCGGGCAGCAGGCGGTGCGCAGGGCCGGACAAACCGATCAGTGCGCAGTTCACCAGTACCGCCACCGCCACCATCGCTTCCATGGCGTGCTGTGGGCCATACAAACCTTACTTAACCTCGTAAAGCCGGGTCCGCTGCGCCATGTTACGTGTGTTACAAAAAATGTAACACGTTATAATGGGGCGTGGTATAACATGTTACGTGTTACGTAACACGTAACACGGTAGCCGCGGCGAATGGATAACATCCCCCGCGTTCGCCTACGGGGGGGTGAAGTCATTCATTTTATGTTAGCGCTCGCCGGACGCACACGTCTCGCGATTCGCTGATGGAGTGGAAAAAAGAAAATACTTTGTTTTTCATACGATTCTTTCGAGACAGACAAGTGCTTTGGGACGCCTCATGTAGTGATAAAGCAGAAATAATAGGAATTTCAAAAGAACAAGTGAATACAAAGTGGATAAGCCTAAAGGGACAAAATAGCAGACACGTCTGCTTCGTCGCAACTCATTTTGTTTTTGTCACAAAAACTGTAACATAACAGAACTAGAAAGTCGCAGCAGACGGGCTGTTACGATAACCGTAACATGTTACATTTTTTGTAACACGCGTAACATGGAGCAGCGGACCCGGCTTAAGACCCCGTATAGTCAGAGATATACATAAGCAATGGTTATTTTCAAGGACGGGCCTTACGAGGTAAATCCCTATTGACGTAAGGGGGTAACCTGCCAACTACCGATGCATTTTACTCGCTCGGAGAACGGGCTCTGCGCCATGTGACATAGTTTTTTTTTTGTATGTTTCATCGCAAATCCTCTGACATGGGTCAGAGACTTTGTTAGACTAACATTGTGATTATACTACTTTTTTTAATGCTTGTACGAGCTTTGGAGCGATATTGACTGTTCGTATAGTCTTGTAAGCTTGTATTATATCTGGTAAGAATATCTTTGTTGTCTCAGCCGTGTCTCCCTCCGCATACCTTGCTTGCCATTTAAGTAAAGTGTCTTGTCTAATGTATTTCTTGACGAATGATAGGGGAAAACTATCGTAATCTTCTTTTGCTAGTTCGTCGGCACGTTCGTTTCCTTCAACTCCTACGTGGGCTTTAATCTAAAATAGTTTTACTAATTTGTTTTGTTTTAAAACTCCTCTTAAATTTTTCCGTATTTCAAAAGCCAGCGGATATGACGTGACATAGTTTGAACGCGTCCACGCAAATTCCCGCTGAACTATTAAGACGTGCGTATGCGGCCGCCAACAAAAAGGCTGATTCACTACCAGAATAACTAACCAGGTAACCTCAAATAGTTTCAAAGTAGCTCGTAGAAAACTAACCTGCCAACTCCCAATGCTCTTCACTCGCTCGGAGAACGGTCTCTGCGCCACGTGACATAATTTGAACGCGTCGGCGCGAATTTCAGCCGCGTTATTGAGCAGTGCACAAGCTGCGGCCAGGGGGAATGCTGAAGAGAAGAGGACCACGTGACCCAGTTGGGTCAGCATCTCGAGGTATTCCGCAAACGTGCCTTCGTACTGTGAAAGAAATACACAATCTAATGCAAAAATCTCGCGTCTAAATTGTTATCGTACTACTCCGAGACGGCTTCACCTGTTGTTAAGTTGTCGCACGGTAGGTTAGGTAGGGGTGCGATCCGTAGTAAAAGAGAGGTATCCAGGGGCAATGAAGTATATGGTTTATTTATATGGTAAAATAAAGGCACCTGGGAACAATACAAATGAGGGTATCTTAACTAAGGTCTAAAAATAGCAATAAAAATACAGTAGGTGTATAAAAGAAGGCAGGAACACTTACATCATAATGTGCCTTTCGAATATTTGTGAAATGATTGTCAGATTTATAATAATGATTTAGGTATCTAAGGAGATTAGAGCAATCCGGTAACGTACTAACAGACGTGTAGTAACGATAATAAAATGTAGAATGATGACGTTTACGTCTACTTAGTTTGGAGGCTGAGGAATATCTGTGCCAAATACGTCCGGACACTGCGGCGAATGTCATAAAATACTTAAATTTGGAATAGTAGATGGCCGAAAATGATAAAAAAAGCAACGAGGCGATTACCTCGTTACAAAGTCGCGTATCCACTAGGCAACATTTGGCGCGCAACACGTTCGGCAACGTTGCACAACAGCGCGCGACGTTGCCAGCGGGCGCGCAATATGACGCCCGCCTAGTTTTGCGTCGCAACAAATGTCCCGCGCTGTCGCCCAACATGTTGCGCGCCAAATGTTGCCTAGTGGCTACGAGGCTTTATGATTCTTTTTGTGTATATTTGGTAGGTCTGATAGGTCTTACTCAAATTAAAATGGCAAAACAACGTTTGCCGAGTCACCTAGGTATATTGATTGATACCTCAATCGCGTCAAATGAAGCTGCCCATACGATCGTGACAGAACCTTATTGGAAAACAAAAAACTACATGAAAAAAAAAAACAATTGTAGCTACCTACATAATAGGCTATTTGACAGTGTGAAAAAAACAGTATTATTTGTACGTATTCGTATAAATTATTTTAATTAAAAAAAAAATATTAATAAAAAAAATACATTGATGCAAATAATTTGATGATATTTATGTATCTGCTGCCATTGCATGGAAAACGGCCTGGATTGGCCAATTCTATGATGAAGTCACATCTCAGTAAAAATGGCGTCTGACATTCATGTCGTTCTTACGTTCATTGGTTTAATTACTGACCACGCTTTAAGGAATATATTACCTTGAACAGCTGAGACTCCAGTTCAGCCTGATGTATGATTTTCTGTCCGATTTTGGGCTCCGAGTCCCTTCTCTCCCCGTCTTCGGCCGAGCCGTTCAGAAAACTGGTCTCGGGGGTCTCCCCCGTCGAGTCTGTCTTCTTTTCGAAGAGCTCTTGGAGCTGTGCCGAGGTCGGCACTGGAAGTTCAGGGTAGTTTAAGGTTTAGGCATAAGGCTGCAGAATTTTAATACGAAGTTCAGTTGTTACATCAAATAGTTTTATACTCGAGAAGAAAAACAACCCTTAAATTAAGTATCACGTAGGTTACGTAGTTGTTCATATCAGACAATTAAGCTTTAATTAAAACTAGACAAAAACCCGGCTTCGCTCGGCGAAAATGTAGTCTCATAATGATATTCCATTGCATCAACATATTGTTACAGTTTTCTCTTACACACACCTACTATAAATAATAACAAATAAATATTGTAGGATTGTACTATTTTACCTCACTTCAGCACATTATATAAGTGCCTATTGTCGATGTCATTAGCCTCTATCTCGCTCGCACTAAAAGCTTTAGGCGAGCATCTGTGTTTAACTGTTTTTATGTTAGTGACGTTTTTTCTCCATGAGATGCACTCGGGCTTGCAGCCCTCATACTGTGTTGGCGCGAATAATTGTAACCTGTGAGAACGTCTAAGTAAAACCCTGCGTTAAAGTTACCTACATCGTTTTATTGACCACCCCTTTACAATATTTTTATTCAGCATTTAATTTTTGGTATTTTTCATATCTTTGAACCAAAACTTTCGTAACTACGCATGTTTAGTTCAGAAAAAAACATACTCACTCTTACTAGGGCTCAAAGCTCCGAACACGTCGACGCAAATCTTGGCCAGTCTCAAGTTCTCTATCAAATAAGGCAGAGCCGATTCCTTCAGGTTACCAATGATCTGTCTCGTGATTAGGAGCACGGCTAGTTGCTGAAAATTAACCGGCAAAGTTAGACTTTAGAGTTAGACAAAGAGTCAATGTAAAAAAACGACAATTTCTGTTGAGATAAAACAAAGTAGTGTTTAGTAACAGATTTAAGTTCAAGCTGAAGGCGCACCTGCTTATCTCTTTGCTAACAATATTATTTATTTATCTATATTAGTATACATTATTTTACGTAGTTTATTTTATTATATTTGTAACTATTTTATGTAATTTTAATTTTATTATAATTTTTATGTGTATAGGGTACATACTTATACAGGGTGTTCGGCGCATCGACCGTCAAAAACTTTCGGGATACTGGTGGGGTTATCTACTACCTCTCCACCCTTGGACCGTGGGTCCTAAGAGTTACGGTTATGGAGATATATGGAGATTTTTAATACTCGGCAAAACGTGGGCCCAGTTCTAGTGTTTGGTGCCTCTGCCTACCCCCTTGGGGATAACGGGCGTGAGTTAACTTATTTTTTTTTAAATATTTTTTCTAAAATTACCTATAATTTGGTATAGGTATGGGCCTTATAGGTATAAGGCCTCATAATTTTTTTATTTAAGTTACTTTTTTAAATATTTTTTAAGGTAGTAAATAATCCCACCAGTACGCCGAAAATTTTTGACGGTCCATGCGCTGAAAAGCCTGTATATTTTTTAATTTCTTTAAAGTACACACGTTAGTCCCCTTCCTATTTAAACAAGCTCACCTATGTACTCGCCTATATTACACTTATATTTCTGTCAAATTTCTTTCTAGTGTATATTAAAGTATGAATATAAACGTACCTCTTTCAATTTGTCCATGTCCTGTACGTAGAACGCAAGGTAGAACAAACTCATGAACGAGTTGACAAATTGAAACTGCAAAGGAGAATGTGTTTATTACAAACTCTACTGTTTTAGGTGTGGAACACCAAAAGCTGTGATATGCGAGCAAGATTGAATTAACAATCATCGGATAGGATTGAGAATACAACTGCTTGTATGTTGAGACATAGCCAGTTACTGAGTTAAGAATTTCCCTAAGTAACTACTTAACTGTGGTGCTGTCTCGTTAAATTTCTCAGAAAAGAGTATGACAAAACGTTACTAAACCGCTCAAGCCTCGATGACCCTCTGGCGGGTCCAATGTAAGCTACGGGGCATTCCATCAGACCCCGTAGCCCCGCCCGGCTGGTCGGTCATGCAAGGCACTTTGAATCGAATTTTGAATATGATATAGACCACAGTTGAAGGGTCCAAGGCTAAAACGATGAATGTCAAAAAAACATTTTTTTATTTTATTATTGTTTATGGTAGCACTTTTAGATCTCTACCATTTCGTCTAGGTATCATGCACTAGAACTCTGTGAGTCAAGAGATGTAGCAAAAAGAAATATTCCGCTCCATAGCAGTAACGCTGAGAGTTTAAACTTCAAAATCGCTCGATTATCTCGAAATGTTGGAAAAAGGACATTTATCGCTCTAGCCTTGTACCCTTCAGTTGTAAGAGCATGTTTTATTCTTTGAAAACTGTGATACATTTAAAATATTACTCTATGATTAACTAAGTTAGCTGTGAAGGAAAAATGGTCGTAGGCCTAAGGGGTTAAGAATTTACTTGAAATTCTCAACTCAGAAATTGGCCTTCAGTTACGTAGATTAAGCTCAGTGAATCGGTGAGAGTATAGAGTGCTGTTCTACTCGTACTTAGAAAAATGTGATGGAATTACGTCACAAAATTACAGACAAACCATGTTTGAAATATAAAAATTGCCAACTTCCACTATTCTTGTCTAATGTTTTATTTGGGCTGGAAGTTTCGATCAATTACAAGAAATTAAGTCAATTTTGGTATGTCTTGGCACTTTATCTTTTTTTAAGTTACAAATAAAAAACAAATAATTCTGGATGTCTTTACAATGCATGTGACACAAAGGTCCCGTGACATTTAAGGTGGTTATTCTATTTATCAATACTAATAACTTTTATTACGACCAACTCGAATAAATATCAAGAAAATCTATAATATTTGTTCAAGTTGACGACAGATGTTTTATTTTTTTATTAGATATTTAGGAGTTTTTCTCATAGTACATAAAAAGTTGTATTGATAAATTTAATTTGAAGTTCACCTTTCTAAAACATCTTGTATAATGCAAATATGCTTCATTTAGCCCCAGTCGATCGGAACACTCGAGAAAACTTGAAATCTGTCGTGAAACTGAAGTGTCGTTTTTAGCTACATTCTTGCAAAAGTACTCAATACCAAAATAAACTGCGTTGTCACTTTTTAAATTGTTTAAAAAACATGCAATTTGATTTTATAGCATGCAGTCTACTAGAATATGATTCTAATCATGCTATATTTTGTAATGAGTAATCAAATATGAACATCGCCTTATGCTTCAACTCAAAATGAAACTACCAAGAACTTATTTAAATATTATACTCTGATTTTTAATTAGGTGGACTAAACTGACAGTTGGTGGGTTGCCACGTAAGGGAAAATAAAAAATAGTGTTGTGCTCAGAGTGATCGAATAATAAATATTTTCATTCAATCATTCGTTCATTCAATTGCAGACTGGTGTATGTAATGTAACTCGCTCGCCCGGCCCTGAGTGATTTAAGATTTAGTTTTGGTAATTCTTTAACCATATTCCTAAACCTTTGAATTTGTTCAAATTTGTTAAAAATGTGTAAAAAAAATTGTTAAATCTGAGGCTAGATAGGCTACATAACTAAATTTAATCCTTCACTGAACAATTTATGAACGTCTTTTATTTTATAAGTTTTGTTATTACGCGCGACGTGCCCCTTTACCTGTGCCCAAGCTAACTCTATAGGGTTTAATTCTCAGTGATCAGGGGGCACTCTCAGTATAATGATACCATACTCGGCAGCGAGCTCTTCCACTGCATACTTTTGAAAAGCAGCTTTTTCTTTATTCACTACCCTGATAGCATTTTTTGGTAGCCGTTACGAAACTAGTCGACACTGAAAAGACGTGTAACAATCAATTATTCCTTGCTCAGTTACCATTCATTTATTTCATTTCGATTCTGATGTAAATATTGTCTGTGTTATATAACCTGTGTAGACGTCTGACAGTTGTGGCTGGTTATTCTGTGTTGTGCAGTTTTGCTATAGATGCGAGTAGCCGATTGTCTGTGGCATGTGTCTACAATTGTCAAACATCCCCAACCTAATCTATGTCGAGCCAATAAGGCGGCACTTGGCAGTCAGCCGTTGTGACGCGCACACGCGTCTACTGTGTATTGTGTGAACTGTCATCATTTTGATTATTATACTATCTTTGAAGAGTAAGTTCGGTGTTTTCCTGGAAGTTTCTCCCCGAGGTCCCACAGACGACACCAGTAACATTTTTGGTCACTGCTACGACTTTGTTTCGGTCGCTGCCACTAAAGTGGGGCACTTCTCGACACGGTAACATTTGGTTTTTATGTTACGACGCTGTTTGTAACATTGCATAACATTGTAATATTGGTAACATTGCGCCTACTATTTCAGAAATCGTTCGTTTATTCGTCAATTCTATTCATTCTTTGCAACCTATAAGAAACAACTAAAATGTTAAAATAACTCTGTGCAATATGAAGACAAATTGAAAGAGAAAACAAACCGGCGGAAAAAGCGCAAGAGATATTCGTGCATCCGATCGACAACAAAAATGGCAGACGAATGAAGCGCTTTGACATTGTATGTATTGTATGCGTCATCAGTGCTTGGTAGCACTATGCGATAATTTAGAGGTTCATATTTTTTAAATAAAAAAAAAGTAGGTATACTCCTAGAAAGGTTGGATTTTTCTATAATTAGAGTATACTTCCTAAAGTTTGTGGGTTTTTCAGATGTAGGTACGTTTGTTTAGTTGGTAGGTATTTAATGATTAGGATTAAGCTAAATTATTTTCCCAAAATAAAGGAATTAAAAATGAAGAGTGAATGATTTAATGAAATCGAACATTCAATCAACACATCAAGTCACATCACTACGATCTTGCTCTGGCAACATTTTTAAAAAATAAGAGCTTTTTGAACTGTCAGTTTAGTCCACCTAATTAAAAATCAGAGTATAGCAGTTTTCTTTTATATAAATAATAAACTATATATGATTGAATATGTTGCTATTATAAGATTTCACTAACATGAAGTCTTTAGCTTGATTTGGGCTGATAACGTATTGTGCTTAAGAAAATTTAAGCTCAAAAACATAAGGCTACATTCACATGACAAGTTTTTAATGATGACAGTATTAATAACCTTTCCTCTCTAGTTGCAAAAGCAAAGCGTGATGCCAACAACGGTCTTAGCATGTTTATTTTATTAGTAGCGGCTTTTTACAGCGATGTTTTTTATTTGAATACAAACCAACGCTATTTTCACAATTAGATGGTTCTCATACTTTGTCTCCAGTCGATAGTTTTCTGTTGAGAACGTGTTCAGGTATTTTAAGGTTCGTATGTGTTGGTGCCAGATGTTTTACGTTTGGTTTCCGATCCCATTTGGTAAGCGGCAAAAAGAAGGGGAAACAAATAAAGTACTATACAGATTACTTAACATGAACTACTTAATTTAAGTGAGAGACTACTCTATTTTCTTATTAGAGAATTTAAGTGTATTTCCAATTAAGTACAGTTCTAAAGTTTTCATAGTAGAGTAAATAATAAAATGTGTTTGTGCTATAAAAATTTTGTTACCTACTGTAATTACTCGTACTTTAATTTACAGTTTATTTTATTGAAATAACATGCAATACTTTTAGAATTTAAAAATGAGTTGTCTAATAGTTATAGGCAGCAAACTAAGTAGTCGAAGAGAATTTTAAACTACAGTCTCTCCTTGTTTAGACAGGGTGGCATCATTTGAGGTTGTTTTAAAATAGACAGTCTTTGAACCCTATAAAAGGTAGTGGTAACGGTAGTCCCCAGTGAGATCGTACGGACCACACGATACACCAAGAAATAAATAGCAATGGAGGAGAAACAAACAAAATCATAATCTCGCACACATTGAAATACACTTTTTCACACATGCATCAAATTAAAAATACATCCTTTACAAAACCCAACAAACATAAATAAAAATTCAAACAAAGTAAAAAAAAAACATAACAAAATCTTAGGGCGCGTGTACACGAGCGCGGTTTCTACCCGGCAAGGTGCCGGTGCCAGTTATGTATGAAGCACCATGAAAGTCTGTACATGAAACCGTCGCTAGCGCCGGCTAACACCGGCTAGAAACCGTGCTCATATACACGCGCCCTGAAGTTAATGACGACCTCTGTGGCGCAGCGGTTAGCGCATCTGCCCACCATGCGAGAGATCCCGGGTTCGAATCCCAGCTGGGGACTTAAAAAAACCCTTGGATGTTTACATGTTTGTGATGTCGCTGTTTCTGGTGACCATGACACAGTCTCGGGCCAGAAGCAATGTGCCTGTTTGTAAATGTTTATTGTTTATTGTATTAGCGATCTATATCTTATTTTGTTTAGATCGTCTATATTGTTTTAAGAATATGTTATCGATTCACCTCCCAAAAGAAATAAAGTTACATCTCTTATAGAAGTCTGCAATTTCCCGATAATATAAATCACTGACAGTGAATCGGTGTGCAAAAGAACGAAAAAACACAATTTTAATAAAAAACACGATTCCACTAAAACACTCCTGAATCGGTTTACAACAATAATCTGTGGTAACGACTTTCCTATACCACATGGCTCAAAAGGACTAGTATCCAGGGCCGTTAAATCTTATATTAAAAAAAAAATCCCATACCACAGAACATTCAAACTGCCTCTGAGAAGTGTTTTAAGAACTCGTGCTTTTTACAAGTTCGGTAGCCTTTCAAATACTTAGTTCTTAACGCCATGTCTTTACGTACCTTTATCGTTCAACCAACGCGCTATCCGAGCGTAGGCTTCCTCCTCTATAGCGATTAAGATCGCGAGAAAGGCGCGCGGGATCCAGGAGAAATACCCTATATGCCCCTCCCACCAGTCCTGGAAGTAATTAGAATAGAATAGAATAGAATGGAATAGAATAGAAATTAATTAATTAATTCACAAGGTTGAATTTTTTTTACGTCCTTTGAGTTGAATTTTGAAGACGATACATCATATCGCAGTTGTATGCATCATCAACCCATTATGTCCCCACCGAGGGGCACGGGTCTCTTCCCTGAGGAAGGTATAGGCCATACTCCACCACGGGGGCCAAGTCCGGATTGGCACTGGCACAGTTTGCACAGTTGTATGAGCATATTTTATTCTTTGAAAACTGTGATACCTTTCAAATATTACTCTGTGAATAACTAATTTAGCTGTGAAAGAAAAATGTTCTAGCATCTGCGTTGGTTTGAGTATGTGGAGAGGATGATGGAATAAAACCTGGCGAAAAAACTATACCAAGGGTATGTGAGTGGAAGGGCTAGTAAAGGACTCCCCAGGAGGATAACCTTCGGACGACGACGGTTAGGACTGAGGAGATTTAAGAGTTAGAGGTCTGGTGGTCTGAGACAACAGGGGAAAGACTTCACCACAGACTATTTACAAATGCTGCATTTATGTAATGTTTCACAAGTTTCAATGAGAATTTCGTTATGTAACTACTTAACTGTAGTGTTGTCTCGTCAATTTTCTCAGAAAAGAACGTTACTTAAGTATTGACTTATACTCTGATTTTTTATCCTGACATTTCATAAGTGTTGCTAGCGAGTTTGAGGTCAAGAGCTTACTCATCACACATAAAAAAAAAAAGCTCTCAACAGAAAAGGACAAAAATTTGACCCGTTTCAGTGCATAAAAAAAAATAAAAGATATTTTTTATGTTTTACCTAGAAAAAGAAAAATCTAAATATTTACTTACTCAAGTGAACTAATACAAATATGACGAACAATACATAGAATTAATTTTAATTAATTTATTTTATTCTTTAGCTAGCATCACTGCCCACTAATTCAGGTTTATTAAACCTTTAAAAAAAGTAAAGTATGCCGCTGTTACCTCTCTTAATAATTAATGTCAGCGATGATGATGATGAAGATAGTGATGTTAGATGATATTAGTATAAATGACGATTAGAGATTTTAATAAAAATATGTTCTCTTTACTTGTGCTTTTTTACTGTTTGTGCGATGAAAAGGGACGTAATTATCACTCTTAATTATTCACTCTTAAATTCTGTAAGTACTCACCTGCGCCCGAAGGAACGCGAAGGTGGCGCAACTGGCGACGCACAGACACAAAACGGTCACCGGGAACGAAGCGCAATGTCTCCACAGGCGGCGCTTCCACGCGGGATACACCGGCTCAGGACGACCCGTCACCTCGCTTATCGACATCTCTCCCTGGTGGAAAATACAGTGTTTTTGACCGGTTACATTATGAAAAGTTATAGGGTTTGAACCTAAGGTTTAAGATATTTATTTCTCAAAAAAGAATACATAAATTCACTTACTTGAGAAGCAATTAGTTCAGTACAGTCTGTTTTTTAATTCAATGCAAAAAATATATATTGTCACGTTGACATCTCCATACAATTTTTAGGCTGTCAATGTCTGAATGTTGCTAGTATGTAAAAATCAAATAACCCCATTTTACTTCCAAGTTAAATTGTGTATGCTACGCAGGTGTTATTTTTTAGACTTTGCTCTTACGAGTAATTCAATTTTAATGTCTTTGATGTGATAAGGATTTTGGTCACATGTGTCTTCTATTCACGGTAAAAAAAATCTACCGAGTTAACCTATAGCTTTTATAGCGGTAACACAGCATCATTTTTTTGGCATAGAATTAAAAAACGGACTGTAGGTAACAATACAATATCGACAGACAGAATTTAAAACAATAATAAAGGGTAGTTCTTAATATAAACCTTCATTCATAAAGACCTTCTTCTACATCGAAAACGAATCTAAGTAAAGTAAAGTAAAAATAATTTATTTGCTAGAACACGGGTACATAACATGGTTTAAAATTCTTAAGTTCGTTCATGTTCCACATTTCGGTGTGCAAATGTTGTTGCTGGATTGCCTAATTTAAGATTAAAATGTTTCAAAATTAATGACATTTTTTTTTACACTAATTAATAAAACATTAAAGCGTGTAAAACATAACATATCACAATACAATCAATAAATGAAATTAAAACTATCAATCATAATTGAATAAAATAAATATCAACTTTATAAATAAAAGTTCATAAAATTGTAAATAAAGTAATGTCAAAATTATATTAAAAATTATGATGAATTATAGCTTATCATTAATGTTCAATGTTTTTTTTCTATATTTATGTCTTCTGAATAGAAATTTATTATTCGGAACCAAACAAAATTACAACGTAAATTTAAAAAAGAATACATTGGCAAAAAGCTTCGTCAACAAACTAAAACTAATACAAAAACCACACACACACACACACACACACACACACACACACACCCTCATATTACAATATCTTATATATATAAAAGAAGAAACTGACTGACTGACTTAGAATCAACGCAGAGCCCAAACTACTGAACCTAGGGGGTTGAAATTTGGCATGGGAGTTCCTTAGGGAGCCTAGGGGAGCACTAAGAAAGGATTTTTTGAAACTCACCCTCTAAAAGGGTAAACGGCGGTGTTAAAGTTTGTATGGAGGTACAGGGTGTCCAGGGGAGGTAGGGGGGGTGTGAAACCGCCATAACTTTGCAACGGTGCGGGATGCGGGGGCGGGGGTTACACTGTGACGTGCGGCACGTCTCGGAGATTTAGTAACAATGGAGTCGTATTCGGGAGCGCATCGCGCTTTTTGCGTGCGCGCATATTACCAAAACGCTAATTCTATCGTTACTGCGCAACGTTTATATCGACATAACTATCGAACACGCCGTGCCCCAGGTGAGAGCAGCATAAGAAGATGGATAGACATGTTTGAAAATACCGGTGCAACAATTCAGATCCCTAACAGAAACAATTTACGCACTGTACGAGATGAAGAAACCATCGAAGAAGTGAGGCTATCAATTCGTCCAAATCCTTCACTTTCAGTGAGAAAACGTTCTCAACAGCTACAGATTAAAAAATCAAGTTTACACGTGATTTTGAAGGACTTACGTCTCAAGGCATACAAGATTCAACTAGTGCAAGAACTGAAACCTACTGACTACTTAAATCGGGTAACCTTTGTCCAGGAAATGATGAATCGCTTCAGGAACTTTAACAACATCCTCTTTAGTGATGAGGCCAACTTCCACTTAAACGGTCACGTAAACAAACAGAATTGTCGATATTGGGCCCCAGATAATCCTAAATTAAAGCATCAAAGGCCACTACATAGCCCTAAACTAATCGTATGGGCTGCCATGTCCGCTCGAGGACTAATTGGACCTTATTTTTTCGAAGATGAAAGGGAACGTTCAGTAACTGTAAACAGTGATCGCTATTGCCACATGTTGAGGGACTTTTTGGCCTCCAGGCTACAAGAATTTGATGGCTTCAATTCAAGGACTTGGTTCCAACAAGATGGAGCCACTTGCCACACATCGAACGAGTCAATGGCGGCTGTGACTGAATTGTTCGCCAATAAAGTGATTTCTCGAAGGGGCACCATTGAATGGCCTCCCAGGAGTCCAGATTTGAGTCCATTAGACTATTACTTGTGGGGCTACCTAAAGAGTGTTGTTTATGAAAATAAACCAACAACATTGATGGCATTAAAGCAAAACATCACCACAGAAATGGCGGCTATCTCAAGAGCCACGTGCCAAGGCGTAATTAACAATTTGCGTTCACGGTTCGAGGAGTGCTTGCAGCGCGAGGGACGCCATTTAGACAACATAATTTTTAAGAAATAACTCTCCAATTATTACTGTTCTAAAATATTAACATTAATTTTGAAAATTATTGAAAGTGTTTTTTTTACTGATGATTTTGACCCCCCCTACCTCCCCTGGACACCCTGTATAAAAAAATGTTGTCAGATTTTCTTGAAACTTGAAATAAATACTCTTCAACACAATTGATTGAACACGTGTTTCACGGTTTTTCTAAATTTAACCCTTAACGGGAGTGAACGGGGTTGCAACATTTTGAACTAAAGTCCACGCGGACGGAGTCGCGGGCGAAAGCTAGTGTATAATAAAATCAATGTCTCAATGTCAATGTTTCACTAAGCATGCGATATTGTCTCCGTTCTTAGTGTCTATCTGTGGATGGTGAATGTTTGTACCTGGGGCTCAAAAGGACTATTATCCAGGGCCGTTAAACCTCATTAAATATAAAAAAAGTCTGCACCTGAAACAGGGGTCGCGGCTCGACGAGAAGCTCGTCCCTCTGATCTAGCGTGCCCCATTTGTACGCCAATGCGTTTGAATACCTGCAACATAAGCTCAAAGGTGAAACATGATATGATATATTGCAATATTTATGTAAGTAAGTAAATAAGTAAATAAACAAGTAAATGATGCTAGAATTTTTTAGTCACTTGCGATGAAATGAAGCGTAAAAAAACTCTATTTCTAGAATTAGTATCTATGCATAGAAAAACACTCCAGGTAAAAAAAAAGAGTCTTGATAAATTGCTACATCTAATACATGAAAATATTTTGTTATAGCATTCCTCCGTAATGGCTTCACAGATTGTAAATAATTGTTGCCCAGATACACTTACTTGATTTTCAGTTACTTGATTCGCAGATCGAATCCTGATTAAATAAGTAAATGTATCCGGAGAAGAATTTACAACATGTAGCGCTTACGAAAGTTGTGGCTTCCACATTTTAGGACATTTTTTTCTGTACACTTGGTAGGCCTGAAAATAGGTCGTAAGCTAATTAATATAGTAAAGCAACGTTTGCCGGGTCAGCTAGTAATACAGGGTGGCGCAATAGAACGTGCATTTATTAAGTATAGGCTAAAAAAATAAATACAAAAGGTATAGTTGAAATAAAAAATAGGATGATTAGGCACTTAAATTAGGTTTATTTTTTAAAAATAATATCATCTAAATGACGGGCCTCTCGAAAACGGCACTCCTCTAAACGCGTACGTAGATTTGTGAAAACTTTTGTCAGTAAATCTGGGGTGATTGCTGCCATTTCCCTACGGATATTTTCCTTTAGCTGACTGATGTTCTTCGGATTGTTCATATACACTTTATGTTTGAGGTATCATTATTAACGCTTAATCCATATTTTAATTAAATTTGCACTAGGAGCTTCTTTAATGTGTGTTAATCCATATTCAGAACAATATAGTCGTCTTGTCGATATGTATGAACGACCGTTTTCGTAAAACGTGCGAACACAAAAAGCGCGACGCTTCCCGTCGAAGTGACTCATGGTTACTAAAATTCCACGAGTGCCGCTATCCAATCACGCTAAGCTCCCCCCGCCCCCGCACTGCATACCCCGCGAAATAAGATGATGCAATATGCACGTTCTATTGCGCCACCCTGTATAATAAATTAGTGACAGTATGTACCTTTTCCACGTCTCCAAATAGACGCAGGCCCACAGCACGTTGAAAAGGGAGAAGAGGACGTACGCGATATCTTTCCAGTTCTCGTTCGCCGTACCGAGCCATATCTGTAGCGATTACAAATGGTGCATGTAGATAGATAGATAGGGAACACTTTTCATCATCAACCCATTATTTCCCCACCGAGGGGCACGGGTCTCTTCCCTGAGGCACATACATTGCTTCTGGTCCCACACTAGGGTACCCTGTGTCGTGGGAACCAGAAACAGCGACGTCACAAACATGTAAACATCCAAGACCTGGGTTTCTTTATTTTTTCCCCAGCCGGGGATTGAACCCGGGACCTCTCGCATGGTAAGCAGAAGCGCTAACCACTACGCCACAGAGGTCGTCATACTCCACCACGGGGGCCAAGTCCGGATTGGTGGAGGCTTGTGAGACTAGTGGCTGGTCTTACTGTCAGAAGTTTTCAAGCCGCCCTATTAAGGCCTCTGACTTGGCTTAACGACTGCCATCTATCGACGGTAGCCGGCACCAACTGCTTAACGTGCCTTGAAGCATAGAACCGCTCGGAAAAATGCCACTAGCGTTAGTTATAGACACATGTAACATCACCCATCCATGCTCTGAACGCGCCCAATGTTGCTTAACCTTCGTGATCGTTTAAGATCACTCAGGCAGCCGGGGCTACAAGCGATTCGAGCGAGAACATTTTATTGTACATAGTAGAGTAGATTAAAAGTAGAGTATATCAAAAAGTAGACTACACAGATATTCGACGACCTCTGTGGCGTAGTGGTTAGCGCATCTGCTTACCATGCGAGAGGTCCCGGGTTCGATCCCCGGCTGGGGAGAAAAAAAAACTCCAGGTCTTGGATGTTTACATGTTTGTGACGTCGCTGTTTCTGGTTCCCACGACACAGGGTATTCTAGTGTGGGGCCAGAAGCAATGTATGTGCCTGTATGTAAATGTTTATGTTATGTTATGTTTATGATTTTCTTAATCTAAGGTCGGCTCGCACCACCGAATAAAATCCATTTAACGTTAAATGAATACAATTTTGACAGGTAGTGTATGGCGGAACTGTCAAAATTCTGTTTAGCTTAAAGTCAAATGGATTTTAGTCGGTGGTGCAAGCCGGCCTAAGACTATAAACAGCAGCCTTACGGCCTGGCCACGGGACATTCGCCCGCGCGAAAATTCGCGCGGTGCGAACGAGGCGTCTTACCGCGTGGCTTGCTACGTACATTTCTATGAGTTTGTTTCAGTCGCTAGACGCCTCGCCCGTTGAAACAAACTCATATGGTTAGGTTTCCGAGAGCGACTATATGATAAGGAACATGTAACATAGCGTATTAAAAAAAAACACGAAAAGTGATCTCTTCCAGACCACCTATATAAGCTCTCAATCCTCTCTCTCTCTCTCCCTGGTTTTTAACCCCACATGATGGTGGGGTCAGCTTTCCTTATCTACTTCGCCCTGTTCCCGGTATCTTCTTCAGAAGCATCGCACTCCGTGAGGTCTTTCTTCAGTATGTCCACTCACAACCTATATTGTTGCTATGTAAGCTATGTACAGAGTTGACATCCATGCTTTTTCTATCCGAAAGTCACCTAAATTAATTAGTATTGCATTACATAATAACATTTACATACAGGCACATAGGTACATTGCTTCTGGCCCCACACTAGGATACCCTGTGTCGTGGGAACCAGAAACAGCGACGTCACAAACAATATTATATTCTTCATATTGAGTATGGCCTACCTTCCTCAGGGAAGAGACCCGTGCCCCTAGGTGGGGAATAATGGGTTGATGATATCCTTCACAGAAATATCATGTTTTTCTTATTATTATAATAACCTATTATTATAATACTAAAATTATAATAACAATCACTTCGACACAACACAATCACTTGACCTGGTTCCAAATTAGGATACCCTGTGCTATGGCTACCAGGCAAAGAACAAACGAAGAAAAACACCCAGACTGACGCCATTTGTACGACGGCGGCGGCCCCTGTGGGAATCGAACCGGCGACCTCTTTGTTCGCCTTAACGACTAGACTAACGAGGCAGTCAGCAATAAGTAACAATCAATGTTGCGATGTACGAGGGGTGTTCAATAAAAATTAATAATGGCATATTATCTCCTTAAACAACAAAAAAGTAAATACTGGCAGGTAAAGCCCAGATATTAGATAAAATAAAAAAATAAAAAATATTGATTTTCTTTACTTATTTTAAAAATAGAAGTCATTTGTTTTCTTCATGTTGGAGCGTGTTGCGCAAAATGGATAAAATTGAAATTCGAGCCGTGATAAAATATCTCTGCCTGAAAAATTTTACTACTGAGCAAGTAAATCTTGATTTGAAAACAACATTAGGAGTTAACGCTCCTCCGTATTCTACGGTTGCGCGGTGGTGTGCCGAATTTAAGAGGGGAAGAACTTCAACTAAAGACGACCCGCGCTCGGGTCGCCCTACGACGGCAGTTACCGAACAAATGATAAAAAAAGTAGAAAAAATTGTTTTGACAGACCGGCGTGTTACAGTTCGTTTTATAGCTGAAGAACTAAAGATTTCGATAGGAAGTATCCATACTATTATACATGAACATTTGGGCATGAAAAAAGTATCAGCGCGCTGGGTGCCCAGAATGCTTACAGACGAGCAGAAACAAACAAGAGTGAGGATTTCTCAAATCAATTTGGAATTGTTACAACGAGACCCTGAACAATTTTTGGCTTGCTTCGTAACTATGGATGAAACATGGCTCCATCATTACGATCCTGAGACAAAACAACAGTCCAAGACTTGGAAGAGGCCGTCATCTCCAACACCTAAGAAATTTAAGGCAATTCTATCAGCCGGTAAGATTATGGGCTCTCTTTTCTGGGATGGCCAGGTTGTGATAATGATTGAATATCTCGATCATGGAGCCACTATTAATGGGGCCTTATACGCAGAACAAATAAAAAATTGCGTCAAGAAATACGCGAAAATCGCCGCGGCAAACTGGCTAAAGTTGTGTTGTTTCACCAAGATAACGCCCCCGCACACAAGTCCCGAGTTGCGATGGCTGCTATCCAAGATGCTGGATTTGAATTGATGGAACATCCTCCATACTCACCAGACCTTGCACCTAGTGATTTCTACCTGTTTCCGCGGTTAAAAGATCACCTGAGAGGTCACAGATATGCCAATGATGAGGAAGTGATCGCCGCCGTACATGATTTTTTAAGGGATCAAGATGAAGACTTTTTTAAGAAGGGAATCTTAGGTTTAGAAAAAAGATATATTAAGTGCATAAACCTCAAAGGCGACTATGTCGAAAAATAAAATAATAATAAATAAAATATATCTGCTTCATACTCATTACCACTTTTTATTGAACACCCCTCGTATACGACGACCTTCCTCAGGGAAGAGACCGAGGGTGCTGGGCACGTAATGGGTTTATGATGATACGACGACTGACTGACGACCTCTGTGGCGCAGCGGTTAGTGCATCTGCCTACCATGCGAGAGGTCCTGGGCTCGAATCCCGGCTGGGGACAAAAAAAAAAAAAAGAAATCCAGGTCTTGGATGTTTACATGTTTGGACGTCGCTGTTTCCGGGTCCCACGGCACAGGGTATCCTAGTGTGGGGCCAGAAGCAATGCATGTGCCTGTATGTAAATTAACATTTATCTAAAGGAACATCACTTTTTTTCTCACCCAAAAGACGAAACCGACGACCGCGGGCACCGTCAAATACCGAGTGTAGTGTCCGAGCCACGCGAAGTACATTGCTATTTTCACACCAAAGTATTCGCTTATTTCGTCTGAAACAACAAAAAACCGCTCAACATCGATCGAACCTCGGTGCTGAAGGAATCATGTTTTTAGGGTTCCGTAACCAAAGGGTAAAACTGACCCTATTACTAAGACTCCGCGGTCCTTCCGTCCGTCTGTCACCAGGCCTCATACCAGGAGGACCATTGTGTACAATAATTTGACCTAACAATAGTTTTAGTTCAATATCACGCTTAATGGATCATTGACCCATTAGCAGATAGTTCATTTGAGTTATGTACGGATTATTTTTACTCAGATTTCATCAACAGTAAGTCTATGCGCACACTAGGCGACACGAGACCGCGACAGTTCGGCGACTAGACGCGACGACAGGCTACGGCCGTCAATTTTCATATATTTTGTTCGAATCTCCGTACACTTGGCGTCAGAGTCGCGGAGTCGCGACGACAAGACGCCAGAAGCAAATGACAATTTCGCGTCTGACGCGGCGACTAGACGCGGGACAAGTCGCCCTGTTTGCGATGGCTCTAAATCATAACGTTCAAAATACAAGCATTCAGGATTAATTAGTAAATCAGTCTTCTTTTTTACGCGTCAACAAGTAGGATAAATCCATCATGCAAGTGCGTAACTACTACTAACGACCAATAAGTAGATAGATCATTTGACCTATCTTCTAACGGGTCAATGTTCCATTAAGCATGCGCATGTGTGTATTGGGCAAGTGGCTCGAGCCGAATGGCGGGCGGCAGCGGTGTACTTGACAATGCTAAGTCAGCAGATATGGTTGGATGGTTGTTAGTCCGTACACTCCTATTCAAATCAGTTTAAATAGCGGATAGATTAGAAATATTCTGTGTTAAAGGGAAACACTACCGCAAACTATTTATAAGGAGTGTATGATGTGGGCGAGTGAGTGAAGATGTAACTGGAGCGAGGGCGCGGCAAAGGCACGACGCGTTGTATATAATTACAGACCAAAGTCATTGCTCTGTAGTCTGTGATGAACATCTTACAAAGGAAAAACGTACTCAGTCTAAATAAACTTCCCTAAGTAGTGCTTTAGATAGATAGATAACACATAAAAAGTAGATTCCCATAAGAAGTAGATGTGTAATTCCTGGTGTACATACAAGGAAGAATATTCTATCGATAGATAGATAGATATATCAATTCCCTAAGTCCACTCTTGAGACGGAGCTAAAGCCAGTTTATAACAGGAACTCCTCTCCTAAGCCGTCTTTAAGTCCGTCTCAAGAGTAACAAGTTAACTCTCTATATCTCTTTATCTCAATAATGGCCTGCGCAGACGACGGACTTTTCTTCGCGGCGGAGAAAAAAGTACGCTCCGCGAATAAAAAGTCCGCCGCGGATTTACCGCGAACTCAACGCACACAGTGTGCGAAATACTGGGTCCATCCCCTTATAACAAATGGGTATTTCAACTCGGGCTTAAGTCCGCCATGTGCGTTGCTTTGCCTAGTTATACGAGTTCTATTTTCTTCGGGGACTCCCGCGTACTTTTGTCCGGTCCGCTCTCTGCATGTCCGCGGATATTCTGGGGACTTTTTGTACGCGCTAGTTTTAATACCTCGTTTGCGTTACTCGATTCAGTTGTGAGCGATCTATTTTAGCGGATAAAACGGACGAAGGATATAACTATACACTCACCTAGGGGCTGCGGCGAGAACACAGTCTTCACCCATTTGTTGCGTAGTACCTCGAGAGCCTTTCGTTCGTGCAGCGGGAACATGCTGGCCACTACGCCGCGACTCACGCACGCCGGCACTGCAGCGAGGGCAAATAGATCAGAAACCGAAAATTTATATCGACATATATTACATTCTGTTGGGTGTCAATGTACAATGTTAGCTCTAGTGTGAAAACTCCACTCATTTTTTTTTCTTAATTATACTAAATGTTGATGATAGTTACAAATTATATAAACTCCTGAGAAATAACTTTCTCCATAATGTAGTCACTTTTAAATTTAATACACACGGTTTATTATCTACCAAACAGTGCCACATAAAAGCAGAAAAACCGTAGAAAATCATATCTATTTTTATAATTCGTAGTCGGTAAAAATGACCTGTTTTGGCAATGTACTTTGTCCTAAATCTTGACAATAGGTCCAAATGGTACTTAATTTCAATGGTTTAAGGTTAGTAAATATTTTTCTTTATTTTATTATCATTACAAGTTACTAGCTAGCAAAAATGTTTGGCCATATGAACTAGCGTACGACCTATTCTTAAAACAAATCATCATCATCATCATCAACCCATTAAATCCCCACCGAGGGGCACGGGTCTCTTCCCTGAGGAAGGTATAGTCCATACTCCACCACGGGGGCCAAGTCCGGATTGGTGGAGGCTTGTAAGACCAGTGGCTGGTCTTACTGTCAGAAGTTTTCAAGCCGCCCTAAGGCCTCTGACTTAACGACTGCCATGAATAGACGGCAGCCGGCACCAACTGCTTAACGTGCCTTGCGAAGCACGGAACCGCTCGGAAAAAGAGGCCGACTCGCTTAGTGAAAATATGGCTGCGTCCCCAGTTGGCAAACAGTTTGCCGCCGACTGAGTTAGCGGCGTATCGGTTTAGTATGCCCTTCCATATACTTTAAATGGAGTGTTCAAAGTTTGCTAGTTTTGCGCTCAATCTACGCAATTTGCCGCGTTACGCGCGCCGACTATCTCAGTGGGCGGCTGACTCACAGAAACGCCTGTCCCACTCGGCGGCGAAATAGTTTGAGTTCGCTTTGAGTCTGCCGAGTTTCAGTTGGCTACAAATTTCCGGCTCACTCAGTTTGCCTACTGGGGACGCAGTCTATGGTGATTCCCTCACCGATGCTCTGCCCCGGTCGCAGAGTAAGCGCCGGTTCGAGCGCCCGCTCATCGCCCGGCTCGGCGCGCGCCGCTTCCAGAGCGTGTTTGACCAGCGCCGCCCGTTCTTGGGAGTTCAAAAGCTCCGAGGCTGACGTGCCCTGCGAAAAAAGAAGAAACACGTTTATGGTACCAACAAGACACAACACAGAATAGAAATACATACATAGAAAGAAAAGAAAGAAAGAAAGAAAGATTTTATTAGTATTGTCACAGAAACACAATGAAGACAAAAGTACATAATAAACAAAATACACAAGAGTCAACAAAACAAGAAAAATAAAATAGACACAAAGGAAAACAAACAACCGTTTCTTAAATCTACGGCAGCAGGGCTCCACACAGTAGTGTATGGTGCTCAGCCACCCCCAACTCCAAACGCCTCAGGTGCTCCTGTGACAATAAAAAAGGGCTCCAACTCCAACATACATACATAAGCTCACGCCTGTATCCCAGAGGGGTAGGCAGAGACCAGGGACTGCCACCTGCCACGATCCTGACAAACCACTTTCGCTTCATCGACATTCATTAGTCGTTGCATGCACGCACGCCGGTTTCGGGTACTTATTATCTTGCCCTTTGCATCCCCTATTTGGTCGCAGTATGTTCGCCTGGAGCGTCCCTTACCGACCCTTCCACTCACATTCGCTCGATATATTTGCTTCGTCAGTCTTTCTTCCTTCATCTTCCTTTAGAAATAATAAAAGAATAAAAGAAATGTATTTCATAACGAACTATACACACTCATTGTAACAGCTTTATAACGTAGTTACTTACTTAAAATATTCTGCTTATTTATTTAAGATGGCAGCCGTTAAGCTAAGTCTAGGGCGGCTTGAAAATTTCTGACAATAAGACCAGCCACTAGTCTTACAAGCCTCCACCAATCCGGACTTGGCCCCCGTGGTGGAGTATGGCCTATACCTTCCTCAGGGAAGAGACCCGTGCCCCTCGGTGGAGACATAATGGGTTGATGATGATGATTTATTTAAGGTGTATTTAAAAGACACGTCGAAAGCCAAACTAGGTAAAACCTGTACTATGGCTTTGAAACAAAATGTCTGTTTATTTTTTTTGTCAGTTGCATTGCATATTATGTAATGGAACAGACAAAAAAAATTAAAACAAAACTGTGGTGTGTCTAAGTTGCCACAAAAGGCAACTGACTCAGCGTCGACGACGAAAGAGGCGCCGTCTTAGGTCTGGAGACGACAGTGCTTGGAAAAAAACGGAATGGAAAAGGAAAGCACGGTTCAAACAATCAGAAACCAGAAATCAAAAATGTATTTCAACGTAAAGAATTTACATTCTGCTTGTTGAATGTCAATGTACATACAGTTATGTATAATGTTAGCCGCTGCCTTGGGGCCGTGTGTAGTGGAGAAAAAGGCAGCGAAAAAAAACTCTACTCTGACCAATGTCTTTAACACAACCAGCCAATCATCTGTGCCGCGTACAGTGCGTGCTTGACCAGCGCAGCCCGTTTATTGGAGGTCAGGAGCTCCGAGGCTGACCTGCCCTGCGAAAGCGGCGACGTCTTAGGTCTGGAGACGACAGAGCTTGGAAGAAAACGGAATGGAAAATGAAAACACAATTAATCAATCATGTGTGCTGTGTTCAGTGCGTGCTTGACCAGCGCAGCCCGTTTATTGGAGGTCAGGAGCTCCGAGGCTGACCTGCCCTGCGAAAGCGGCGACGTCTTAGGTCTGGAGACGACAGAGCTTGGAAGAAAACGGAATGGAAAATGAAAACACAATTAATCAATCATGTGTGCTGTGTTCAGTGCGTGCTTGACCAGCGCAGCCCGTTTATTGGAGGTCAGGAGCTCCGAGGCTGACCTGCCCTGCGAAAGCGGCGACGTCTTAGGTCTGGAGACGACAGAGCTTGGAAGAAAACGGAATGGAAAATGAAAACACAATTAATCAATCATGTGTGCTGTGTTCAGTGCGTGCTTGACCAGCGCAGCCCGTTTATTGGAGGTCAGGAGCTCCGAGGCTGACCTGCCCTGCGAAAGCGGCGACGTCTTAGGTCTGGAGACGACAGAGCTTGGAAGAAAACGGAATGGAAAATGAAAACACAATTAATCAATCATGTGTGCTGTGTTCAGTGCGTGCTTGACCAGCGCAGCCCGTTTATTGGAGGTCAGGAGCTCCGAGGCTGACCTGCCCTGCGAAAGCGGCGACGTCTTAGGTCTGGAGACGACAGAGCTTGGAAGAAAACGGAATGGAAAATGAAAACACAATTAATCAATCATGTGTGCTGTGTTCAGTGCGTGCTTGACCAGCGCAGCCCGTTTATTGGAGGTCAGGAGCTCCGAGGCTGACTTGCCCTGCGAAAGCGGCGACGTGTTAGGTCTGGAGACGACAGAGCTTGGAAGAAAACGGAATGGAAAATGAAAACACAATTAATCAATCATGTGTGCTGTGTTCAGTGCGTGCTTGACCAGCGCAGCTCGTTTGTGGGAGTTCAGGGGCTCCGAGGCTGACGTGCCCTGCAAAAGATCCCATCAGACTTAGGCGTGGGGCACAAAAGGACTGTAATATAAGAAGAGACTTGAGGGTGGTGGACGGGCAGAGCCCCGGGATGATATAATGATACCACAAGTTAGCTGCTCACGGTGCACGTAATAAAAGAGACCTTTATTGAGACAAAACGTTATTTTATACATTCAAAGACAAAGACAAAGACGAAGACGAAGACATTTATTTGTGAAGCATGAGTGCATCAATAAGATGGTTAAAAAAAATAGTTCTGTACATGCTCTGCCTAATGAGGCGTACAAATTATGAAAAAGTCATATGTGGGTATTCATTCATATGTGGGTAGCCAAGTCAGTATATATAAGTACTTACGTTGCAGTAATGAGTAATGTTGCAGTAAAGTAATACAATTCGTTATTTGCTTCAGTTACCATACTACAGGACCGTAGGACGACGACTGGCGGCCGCCATAATATTAATATAAATGGTCTCGGAGTAAGCGTTTTCCACGTTTGTGACGTCCTTGCCTGGTTACGAATGTTATCTGCTAACAAACTGTTATGCAGTTTGGCAGAAATCAACTTCTGTATTTTACTGTACATTTTATTAGAACAAACGTCTTCAATCAATCAATCAATCAATGAAGCTGAAGTGATCTTGTCTCATTTATGAACATAAGTTATTAGTCAGGATCGTGGCAAGTGGCAGTCCCTGATGTCTGCCTGCCCCTCTGGGTTACAGGCATGAGCTTATGTATGTAAATAATAAAAGCCATACACTGACACTCACAATCACACACTCTCCCACTCTGATGTCTTACGGTTTGATGTTTTTGTCGGATGAATTTACAACCTAAAATGTGAAGGTAAATCTGTCGTCGACTGTGCCTACATGTATAAAGATGAGAGTTGACATAAATAGTCCAATCTTAGACACAAAAGGCTAACCAAATAGGCAGAATTCAAGCAGAATGGTGACGAGGGCTGTATTACACGGGAATAATGGCCATTCTGATAAATGGAATGGAACCAGAGTAGATTTCACGCGATGGCGTCCAGCCAAGTTTAGTTCGTTGCTCCCGTGAAATATGTAGGAAGCACCAGAGCCTTTAGCGATTTAGTCTCTGCCAACCTCTTTTGTACTTACATGAGAGAGAAACATTGGATTTTAGAAATGTAGAGACAAGCAAATTTATGGTTGAGTTTGAAAGATTTATGATTTTGCGATAATCAATTTAACAAAAATCTGAAATTTATTTTAACGTAAAGAATCTATATTCTGTTTGTTGAATCTACTTGTTAGCCGCTGCCTTGGGGCCGAATGTAGTGGAGAACAAGGCAGCAAAACAAACACTCCACTTTGACCATCAAATTCTCAAATCATCTTAAATCTAATACAAAATTGGTATGAATGTCCATCAACCTAAGAAGCTCAAAATCTATGAGTGCATTCAACAGTTGCAATGTCAATCATTATTTAGTATTCTTACAAAAGCAAGAAAATACCAATGCTGCGGCCAGACACACGGACGGCACCCGTTCACGAGCATAACGCAGGGGTCAGCCATCGCCAATTTCAACCATATTAGGCTCTAATTATATGCGTCCGCGCGACCGAGCGGTTTCGCCGCAGATTCCAGCGACCGCGGCCAAGTCGCTTTTTGATTTATATGAAGCGGCCCGAACGTCTCCGCTCTCCACACGTTCTCACAAACAACAAAAGAGCGTCCCGTCCGCTTCAAATGCACCGATACAAGTGAACACGTTGAAACTCGTGCGAGCGGCCGGGCCGCGCGACCACGCCGCTCGAAGGCGCGACCGCGCCGCTATTTAAATAAATCGTTACACACAATAGGGAATGGATGAAAATATCAGAAGTGCTTGATATTTTTTTCGGTGATAGGAATAACCTTCCTCAACGCGAGAAAAAAGTTTCAATTTTGTTGGCTTCGTAGTTAATTTTTAAATAATCTTAATATTTTTCCATTCGTAGTTTTGGGCTCAGTACGGCTTAACAGACATATTCCTTGGTCCGCTACGTATTAAAAAAAAAATCTGTGGTGACATTGACAGCTTTTCAAGGTGGATTTTTTTTTCATACGTAGCGGCTAAGGAATATGTCTGATATGCCGTACTAAGCCCAGAACGACGAATGGAAAAATATTAAGTATATTTAAAAATTAACTACGGGGCCAAACAAATTTAAACTTTTTTCCCGCGTTAAGGAAGGTTATTCCTATCACCAAAAAAAATATCAAGCACTTCTGATATTTTCATCCATTCCCTATTGCTTGTAATTTCGTGGTGTAGCGGCCGGGCCGCTCGGTCGCGCGGACGCATATAATTAGAGCCTTAAAGGGAGAGAGGCGACTCGGCCACCACGCCACCATTCGCATGGCCTTTGGCAAACTTGTGTAATCAAGTTTTTGTCAGTTCAGTATCGTAGAAGATAAATAATTAAAGATACTTTCTGATCATGGCAAGACTGACCAATAGTAATTCTTGGTCTTTGCCCACCCCGCCATCCCCTATTAATATATTGTCAATATTAATCTTTATTTTTGACATTATTAACTTTATTCCGGTTCCACCTACTTGACTTTTTGTCGGAAGAGTCCGACCAGGTTCCGCTCTGATTCGCAGAGCTTAATCATGGTGAGTAGAGACGGAGCGTCGTCGGTTGCTCGTCTCTGACGTGCGTGATAACGTTTAGTGCTTACAGTTTTAGTTCAAATATTACAAACATTGCTCGAAGAAACCGAGAAAATCGAACCACCATCAATACGCTACTTGCCTCGTATCAAATTTGACGCGATAAATGGATATTTCCTGTAGTATCTAACGTAAGAAACCGAAATATATTGACTTTGCTAAGTAAATATGCAGGATGGCTGCAAAATTTGCAAATTAAAAAATATTTTTCGCTTTTAAATCGGAACGGTGAAAACACTATCCGCCATCTTGAAAGCACCTTTGGTTGTAAACAAACATCTGTCAGTCGTGCGTGCGTAGGTTCTATTGTGACTCATACTTCTTTCGTGGCACGAACTCTACCTATGTTGAATGTCAAACTTTGTTTACAAACGTAGAGGACTTCAAACCATAGACAAAAATGGCGGACCGCGTTTTTGGCTGTTTAGCAAAGCAACGTTTTAAAATAATATTTTTGTTGCTTTTAGGTCCTCAAAAAATATACTTAAATATTTTTTGGTCTAATGGAAGAGATATTTAGCATTTAAGGCTTACTTGAAAAAAGAGTCAAGTAGCGGATTGCTACAGGCATCGGCAGTTGTTTCGACGTTGGATACTTTACATAACAATAACTTACGCCCCTATTTCGGCACGCGATCTGCCTCGCTTACAGGCCATAATAGTAGTAGGTATGTAACTACAATTATGTTGCTCTGGCACGTTTACTGGGACGGACTAAGACATAGAGCGACAAGTTCGCATAATTTGTCATTTTTTGTTTATGATTGATGATTTGGATATTTGGCAGATTTCTGAAAACCATCTCATGTTTTTTGTTGGTGTCCTTAGAGTCCTCAGAAAGTGATCCTTTTAAAATCTTTCGTCTATTTCTTCTACAAAAGGCAAACGAAAATTTAGTTTTGAAATAAACTACCAAAACGCTATCTCGGACAATATGGCGTTGCACAGGAATTATGACGTCACTGGTCAGTAAACAAACCAATGAACGTAAGAACGACATAAATTATAGACGCCATTTTTACTGAGCTGTGACGTCGCCATAGAATCGGCCAATCCAGGCCGTTTTCGATACAATGGCTGGCTGCCGATAGATTATTATCAAATTTTATGCTTTGTTTTTTTATAATTAATCTTCTTAACTCTTTTTTTTTTTAATAAACCTCCATCTTAAGCGCCTTAACAGCTAGACCAACCAGGCAGTCAATTAGATAGCTGCAGACCTTTGAAACGGGCCGCAAAAAATATATCCAACGAAAATTTAGATTTTGCTCTGTCACTATTACGCGAACCCAATTCTGAACACATGCACTCGTCGTCTCTAAAATTCAATATACTTGGATCGCAAACTACAATTCGTAGTTTAGACGTACATAAGCTCACGCCTGTATACCAGAGGGGTAGGCAGAGGCCAGGCAGGGACTGTCACTTCCCACGATCCTGACAAATAACATAAGACAACATGCAAATTAAAAAGTAACCAAGACCAGCGTGCGTGCATGCAACGACTAATGAATGTCGATGAAGCGAAAGTGATTGTGTCGTAATAAACTTATTATGACTATTCGAGGTACGTGGCGTAGCACCTTGTTAATCTGTGGGTTAATCGACTTCTCAATGTACGTCGAAACTCGAAAGGTCATAGTGAATTAGTAATTGTAGATCTATAAAAGAGGCCCCAAATGTCGACTGTACAAGTCTCCACCGCCGGACTCTATTAGTAATTCCCCGAGTACGTACCTGGCGTCGAATGCTAGAGAATGCTAGGAGCCCCAAATTGTGCCCAGGAATGTTATCAATTCGGTCGCGCTGACATAAATACTATTGTAACGGTTGTTCTAATTGTATTCGAGAAAGAAAAGGAAGAATTCACAGTATTTTACCGCGAGGTTTAGATAAAAAATAATGTGGGCTTTGATAGTTATAATATAAACTAAGCTTACTACAGATAGCGGGTACATTTTTGAACGAAGTAGATAATCTTCACATTTTCAATATACAAACATCGCATGTACCTATTGGGTCTAACGAGGAATTTGCCTCAATACTAAATTCAAATTACATTATAAGGCTTAAACCATAAAGATTCTCTTGAAACATGAAAATACGGGACCCTAAAATATATTTATTTAGAAGTACTAGTATGTATATCTATGTAATTTCATTCAGCTTAGGTGTATTATTAGTAAACAAACTGTTAATAGAAATCGTCAAAATCTGTAAAACAACTTCGACGTAATAGGAATTGTGTGGAAGGCTATTTTTTACATGTAATTTAAACATGTAAAAAATAACCCTACCTTATTTCAGCAGTCTGGTGGAAACAGACATCAGTGCCTGAATCAATAGGCTATTTGACAGTGTGAAAAAAACAGCATTATCTATACGTATTCGTATGAATTATAAGTCTTAAAACCTCTTTAAGGCATTTTAACTAAAAAAATACAAGTATGATTTGTAAAAAAACACAAGATAAAATTTGATAATTATGTATCTATACAAAAAATACAAAAATATTTATTACCGTAAAAGAATTTTATAACATATTTGCTCGTAAAGTGGTTGTAATTACACCAATTTCAATATCGTAATGTATCTCAGAATCGCTCGTTGCCTGGGGAATCGCTCGTAGCCTGGGCTGCCTGAGTGATCTTAAACGATCACTAAGGTTAAGCAACATACGGCGCGTTCAGTCCATGGATGGGTCACCGTCTATGACTAACGCTAGTGGCATTTTTCCGAGCGATTCCGTGCTTCGCAAGGCACGTTAAGCAGTTGGTGCCGGCTGCCGTCGATAGATGGCAGTCGTTAAGCCAATTCAGAGGCCTTAGGGCTGCTTGGAAACTTCTGACAGTAAGACCAGCCACTAGTCTTACAAGCTTCCACCAATCCGGACTTGGCCCCCGTGGTGGAGTATGGCCTATACCTTCCTCAGGGAAGAGACCCGTGCCCCTCGGCGGGGACATGATGGGTTGATGATGAATGTATCTCATTACGTACTTGTGCGATAATGTAATGTAAAAGGCACGTGTTTTTTTTTAAATAAAGTTTTAAGATACTCCGTCTAAAAATGAACGATACTTTTAAAAATCTTAGCAAAGAGGTTTTATGTCAAGAAAGTGGTCAATATTTTATGAATAAAATTATCTTTGGGAAATAAAATATAACAAATAAACATTTAATTCTTTAATTTAATTAATTTTGACAATAAATTACAACCATTTATCTGTAACAAAAACACAAAAATATTAATTTACTTTATTAGTAATACTGGCTGTTTTTGTACCTTTGCCTAAAAAAAAAAAGTTGATGCGCGCGCATCGCTTATTTGTGGACAAGTAAAAATAAATCCGCGCGCTTTTTCTTTTCGCTGTATTGTTTTTATTTGAAACTGTCGTCAAGATTTATTCGTTTAACAAAGTCAGAGTTTTATTAATTTCCTCGTAAATATGTTATAAAACGTCGTATGACATACGTGCGCTTTGAAAATTACAGCCTCTGCTTCCTTATAGCCCTCGCCGATGGCTCGGGCTAGTAATATCGCCTCGGCTGTAATTTTCAACTAATTTAATTTTCCAACTAAACTAATTAATATAATTTTCAGCGATACACAGCGGGCCCCGCACTAGGTAAAACCTGTATCGCGGACGCCCAAAAACTGTTTTAACAAATATAGCAGCCATTGTATCGAAAACGGCCTGGAGTGGCCGATTCTATCATGACGTCACATGTCAGTAAAAATGGCGTCTACCGTTCATTCTTTCTTACGTTCATTCGTTGGTTTTCTGGGATGTGACATCACAATGCCTAGGCGACGCCATATTGCCCAAGATAGCGTTTTGGCGGCTTATTTCAAAAGTAAATTTTCGCGTGCCTGTTTTAGAAGAAATACACGAAAGAATTTAAAATGACCACTTTCTGTGGACTCCATGAACACCAACAAAAATGTGAGATGGTTTTTAGAAAACGGTCAAGTAGCCTATTGTGCAATCAATGTTCTTCATACCTTCTGAAAGCAATGCATGTCGCGCACAGTGAACTCCTTGTAGCCACCGCCGAATTCAGGCTTCAGCAGTTTAGGCAGGTGGACCTCTTCGGCAGTTTGGAGGAGTCTGAGGGAAAGCATATTTAGACATTGAGACTTCCTATCGATGGCAAACTGAGATAGATAGAAAAAAAACTCATAGATAGTTTTTTATTTTCTCTTTTCAAATTAACCTCTTCAGACCTGACCTTTAAAATGGCAGTGGATAAACTTGTATATTATTATGTCCGCAGGGGATCTAACAAGTAAACTAAAATGACTGCCCGAATGCCATCCATAAATTACGTCACACTTTACGAGGGGACAGTAAAGAGTGACCAGTTGGAAGGGAGATACAGATTTCGTGGATCACAAGTATGTACTTAATGAAGTCAATTACAGAAAGGGACTGGGCAAGTATTAGCCTCCCGGTCATACAATTTCGGCGTCTGTATTATGCGAGCGGCTGCCTCAGTTTCTATATTAGCGTGCTGTCAGAGATTTGGTATGAAACTTCTAGGTTCTGACTTGACTTGCACATCGTCTCAACCAATTCGAGAAGCATGCTATTGAAGAGACCCATCGGCCGCGATGTAGAAGCTGCAGCAAAGTATAAGGTGGAGCAATGCAATAGGCATGCAGGCGGACGCAGTTACTGCCTTTGAGTTTCTGGAGCGGTTGCATCAGTTTGGTAGACTGGTGTAATATTTCAAGATTCAAACTCACACATCGTCACTGGCCGTGATGTAGAATGCGGAGCAGTGCAAAGGGGTGTGTTAGCGGACGAAGATCCTGGAGCGGCCACATCCGTTTGCTAGCGAGGAGACCTGGCTACTAACTTCGAATTTCAGACTCACACATCGTCATCGGCCGTGATGTAGAATGCGGAGCAGTGTGAAGAAGCGTGCTGGCGGACGCAAACGCGTAGTCGCGGCCGACTGCCCCTGAGTTTTTGGAGCAGCCATAGCAGCGTGCTGTCGGGGAGACCTGGACCAATGCAAAGAAAGTGTTTATTCAACAAAATTTAAATTTAGTGTAGGACGTAGCGCCCGTTTAACAATGGCGAGATCTCTAGGCAATGCACGTTCGGGCCCCTTTACCCTTTTTTAACATCCCATAATATTTTCAATAAAATAAATTGTAAGGGCGCGAGGTTCCTAGGCCCCAACATGATTACCCAACATGCTAGATATACAGATATACGGGGTACAGGCTCTACCAGAAAGAGAGTCGAATGTCTTTAATAGACCTAGAGAACGCTTTATTGTAAGAGTATATAAAAATGGAACGTACCGACGACGTATCAATACTATTTTTCAAGTTTATGGGTCATCATCATCGTCATCAGGCTATATTAGTCCACTGCTGGACATAGCCCTCCCCTAATGAGCGTAAAGTTTTTCGAGTTTACGGGTCAAAACATAGTAATGAGCACCAAGGCGTGACCAAAGTCTGTTTTCACGATTACGTCCAAGTTTTTTTCTTATAGCATTAAAATGAGAAAATTACTTTTCTAAATTCCGCCAATATCCCACAAGCACCATGCGGTTAGATAATGCACCGCCCTCCCTCCCACTTTTTCAAGCAGAAGCAAGACACGAACACACCACCACCGACAACAATACTTGTGTGAGACAATGCGCGACGCGTTTCGCCTCTAACACGAGGCATCCTCAGGCTCGCAAGCACAAATGACCGTCACCCCAAAAACACTCGGTATTTATAGGCTAGGCCGCCCCGCCCCCCGATAACGTAATCTAACCGTCAAACCGGTGACCGTTAAACCGTCAACCGCCTAACGGTTATTATTGTTTTGCGCAAAAATAGCGATTAATGGGGAAATAGAGGAGCTGCCTACCTGTTCATTCAGCATTGTAGACAACCTATCCTTAGATAAGTTGGAAATTTCTAGCTGCTCAAGTATAGATAATCTCAACCCTTTACTGCAGGTGTGTAAAATTTCCAAATTATGATTATTATTAAGTACATGACCCGCATCCAAAAGGTGTTTGGCAAAATGAGACTTATCCGGATGATTGTTCCGGAAAGCCGCCACATGCTCCCTATACCGAGTTGTGAAACTCCTACCAGTCTGGCCAACATACACTCCATTACATTCCGAACAAGCAACTCTATACACCCCAGACCGCTGGAATCTATCCACCCTCTCTTTTTGATTGCACAGATTCCTAGCCAAAGAATTGCCCATCCTGAACGCAACGTGAATCCCAGATCTTTTTAACGTCCGGTGGATTTTTTCAGAAATCGGACCTACGTAGGTAATACTTGACTTCATTTTTTGAGGCCTTTTAGGTGGCACTGCGTATAAAAGTCTGTTTACCATACTATTCCGCTTCCTGACCACCAGTCTATCAATCATTCGTTTGCTATAACCGTTTGCAACTGCTATCTGATAAATGGTGTTTAGCTCCTTGTTGTAATTAGGAGAAGACATTGGCACTGTTAGCAAACGGTGAATATAGCAATAGAATGCTGCCATTTTGTGTTGCCACGGATGACAAGACGTTATTGGGATTACAGTGTCAGTTTGTGTTGGCTTTCGGTAAATCTCAAACTCGTGCTTGTTACCCACCCTAGTTATTTGTAGATCTAGGAAATTAAGTGATCCGTTCTGTTCCCTCTCTAGTTTGAAATTGATTTTAGGGTGTTTTGTGTTCAAAGTACTGACAAATGAGTCTAGTTGTCTACATGTACCTGTCCAGCATATAATGATCTCATCTACATATCGGTAATAATAAAGTATGTTTCTCTCCCCAACTATATGATTGCGTTCAAAATTATCCATAAAAATATCAGCTAGCAAAGGACTCAATGGTGAACCCATTGCCAAGCCTTCCTTTTGTTGGTAAAAAGCACCTTCAAACATGAAATAATTCTGACGCACGCATACTGCTGTTAATTCCAATAATTGTAATTTTTCGCCCGGATGAAGACGTTGCATGTCCATGAAGTCTGAAATAAACTGAAGACATTCAGGATAGGGAACGTTAGAGAAAATACTGTCTACATCCAGTGAAATCAATTTTGCGTTGCTGGGAAGAGAAACACCCTTAATCCGGTCTATGAGGTCTAACTTATTTTTCAAAACAAATTTGGGATTAAAAGCTTTTCCCCTTAGAAGATCGTTAAGACGTTTAGATAAATTATATGCTGGAGCTCCAATATAAGAAACAACAGGGCGAATCGGTACATTTTCTTTATGAATTTTGGGCAGTCCATACAATATCGGTGGCAGTGGATTCATAGGTGCAATTTTACTCTTTTCAACCTCTGGTTTTGTTAAGATAAAAGATGACTCCGAGACTGCCCTCTTTGCCTCCGCAACAAATATTTTTGTAGAGTCAGATCCAAGACGGTCAAAATCAACTCCCTGAATTACAACGTTAACCTTCTCTCTGTATGAATCGCGATCCATAATAACTAGTGTTCCCTTTATCGGCTTTGGTTAGCACAAGGTTATTGGACTCCACTTTTAGCTTTATGGATCGCGTAGTAGAGGCATCTGTCATGTTATTATTAAACCTTGGGGTGTTTTGAATATTATTGGCTACGAGACTGTTAACGATGCCGTTTTTCTTATTAGTTATAATTGCAACCTTCGAATCCACCGCCAAATTCTGCAAACATTTGTCGTCTATCCTTGGTGCTATGTTGTGTTTTAATCCCTTTTCCAACAGCGACAACTCATTTGGTGTAAACTGTACGTTTGTAAAATTTTTTACTCGTGGACCAAAAGTGTGCTATTATGGATTTCCGCAAAGTAACGCCTGATTCTATACAATTTTTTTCTTATGTTTAACAGACTTATAAAAAGGAGAAGACTCTCAGTTCGTTGGGATTTTTTTTTGTTACGCTACCCGATTTTTGGAAGACGCGTGGATCGATTTGGATTTTTTTAATAGTGTTCAGGTGATCCCGAATTCACCAAGTCAGTCTGATGATGGGATCCTGGAGAATACGAGGGAACTCTTGAAATTTCAAAGGCACACTTGAAGCGAATTGAGTGATTTTATAGTGACTCGTGAAGTCCATATTCCTTTAAATTATTTCTGTTTTTAATGCTGTAATGTTTTGAAGTCGGTTTTACTATTTTATCTAGAATTTTTGAAGCCACATCTTTATTACCTTGAAGGTACAAAGTCGATGCCAAAGCGCATACACTGTGACTTTGTTTCCATGTTGTTTGTACAAGTCCAGTGTTGTGACACGGCAAACATCACAAGAGGACTCGTTATTGAACGCTTCTATTAATTCTTTTTGTCTCTTTCCCTTTTTCCGAGCGAAAGGAACTCTTCCTTAGAAGTTAGGGATACACATGCCCGTAGCTTGCACACTATCATACCAGCTCCTTGCACGTAACAGCTACTGTCATTGCATATACGCTACTTGGCGTGTCAGTTTGGCAACACCCCTCGTCCCCTCCGTCAACGGGCATGCAAGTGAATCAAATGTTTATTTGACTTACTTGCATGCCCGATTTACTGGCATGTGTATCCCCGGCTATAAGGACATTTAAGAGGCTGATTAATGATATTACACAAAAGAGAAGCCCTTAAAAGAAGTAGGCGGTATATATCTCGTATCGCCCGCAATACGCTACAATTAGGGTAAAGTTCTCTTGGCAAACATCTCCGAGGCAAACCTAACTAAATACGCGGGCGAGCAGAAATATTGACGCAAATGTACTTGTACAGCCTCTACTTTTTCGAGATCAGAAAGAAACGATCTACCGAAACGGTAGAATTTATTTTAACTAGTCTTAGAAGAAGTCTTTACTGGATTTTTTGTGACTAAGGCCGATTTCTGAATTAAGAATTTCACGAAGCAAATACTTAGGTAACGTTCTGCGAAGGTCTTTTCTGAGAAATTTGACGAGATAGCACTACAAATTCTGTATCTTGGTTGATCAATAAAGTGTTATCTATCTATCTATCTATAGTTAAGTAGTTAGCGAAACTCTCAATTCAGGACCACCGACTAAAATCCATTTAACGTTAAATTAAATAGTCTGTCTGTCAATATTCTGTTTAACTTAAATTTAAATGAGTTTTAGTCGGTGGTGCTTAGTTGGGCCTTAGTCCTCCTAGCCCTACTCGTTAATCCTAAGGTTAATCAATCGGCTATGCATTATACGAACTATCATAGCACACCATGAATTGTAGTTTTGTGAAATAAGGCCCAAGTTTTGTGTGTTGCCGGAATTTTAGGTGTTGGCTTACCTATAAAACACTTTGACAATTATTCAGTGTCGGCCTATAAAGTTGGCAGCCTCACACAACTGTTGGATATAGGCCTCTTGTCTTTCACGTCAACCCATCCAGTCCTTTGCTAGTCTCGTCCAATGTTTCCCAGCAGGTGGTCTGCCCACAGACCGATTTATATTTGGCAATTGACAAAGAATCCAGGACATCATATATCCCGAAGCAAGCGTTTCGACTAAAGTCTTGCATATGAGAACAAATACCCACCAACATTTTCCCTGCATTTTTCAAGATTTAAAGCCTGTGGACACGTAATAAGCTGGCGGGATACAAGTTCGGGTTAGAAAGCTAAGATCGATAGCGTACTGCGGCTCTTACAGGATAACCGTGAAATCTTTTCAAGCGCTTTAAGCGTTCCTTGTAGTGCATAAGGTCTAAAATGCAACGGCATTTTTGAGCGGTTGTGTGAGCTTTAGTACGTTTTTGAATGGATGAACTTTACTAATAAAGCGTTCTTTGTTACAAGTACCAAGCGTTCTTTGTTACAAGTACCAAGTTGCATCTCACTAACATGATTTATTTTTTTAATACAGGGAAGAAGGGGCAAAAGGTGGTTAATTTTTTTTTATGTACGTTATAACTACTAATATAGGCTAAGTATCCCTAGTACTATTATTTTTATATGGATGTACTCTGAAATAAATATATCAATCAATAAACGTACAAATTGTTCGTAACTGAAACGCAATGTAAAGAGAACTGTTTTTTTTTATAGACTCCACAACTGCTGGATAATATCTTATTAGGTTTATATCTTAATATTTTGTAATCTAAGTAAGTGTCTACCATTTCACTTTACCTTAATAATACACAAGTGAGTAATTTAGTTTAATTTATTTATTAAATAAATCAGATATGGATTTTTAATTGCTTATGTCTTTTTATTTCGCTACCGACGTAACTTTACAACCACACTAAATGCTATAAAAATAATTAAGCCATGTCCCCGATATTACCGCACGCCACTGTAATTAAAGCGTTTGTAGCAAGCCAGTTCTACGGTCAGGGTACGCTCGTTGCGTTGGCGTTGAGTGATGTTGACCTTTTTCAGCCAGACACTTTGTGTGCGAAGCTAAGGCTGTGAACGTAGGTCGTAGAACATAGTCGAAGCGACTTTCCAACTACTGGCGGTACAGTTTCCGCTTATTTTTATTTAGTTTTACAAAACTTGTGTTAAGGTTTCGTCAGAGAACCCAGCAATGCATGGTTAATATTTGGCTAATATGGAATTACGAGTGGCCAATTTCTACGAATGTATGCGATGTTGTGACAAGTATGGCTTAGTATTTCGTCAATTCTCTCATGCGTTTTGCCATATCACCGATTTGATCACAATAACCTGACCCGAATCTTCGTACGCAAAAGTTGAAGTTGCAGAGTTGGTGGATAACACCAGCAAACTTTCTAGCTCGGTTCTCGAGTGAAGACCACGAACTAGTAACAAGATACCCACACACGTTACAGTGCCAACATCTTATCTGTTCAGTTGATAGCGGCGCTAGTGCACAATTTAGTAGTAACTATTAAGAAATTTACCTGGAAAATGAGAATATTTTAACCAGTCTTATATCAATATGAGGAGTTTCAAAAATATGGTACAAGGCGAAAAAGGTAAGCTTATAAAAAAAAATAGCTGTAAGGTGGTTTCATTAATTAAATCAAAATAGCAAACCTATAAATTTTTTAGAAATTAAATATTTTTTCCTAATTTTAAGCCCTAATTACCGAAAAAATAAGAAATATTAGAGCATGTAACAAATTTGAGTCGATTTTGTTACCATATTTAAAGTTAAATAGAAATTAAACTAAACACATTATGTCTCTCTCACTTATTTATTGGAATTAATACAGTCATTTTACGTTATTAAATTAAATTATAAGTCCCAAAACATGTTGAAAATGTTTAGAAAATTCAATTATAATTCGGTTTTGTTACTGTTGCTCCAAATCCATATATATTTTCAATTTTATTTATTTAAATTGAGATATACCAAACCAGGAATAATATTAGAAAAGGTAATATTTATTATTTTTATCCTCGACACAATACATGTAGTTAATAAGATTTAATTCACGAGATAATCTTTAAAATTGCATCAAATAATTCAGGGACAGTAACAAAACCGACAGTAACAAAATTGTAAGGCATAGTTCAGAAGACCGTAAAATGTAATATTTTAATTTGTAATTTTTGAACCATTTTTAATGTGTGATACTAAATTAAAAACAAAGTACTTAGATAAAAAAAAATCCGCTGTTCTTCATACTTTTCAGGATTTTCAGTTTTCAACCTCTCCCTATACCGACGCATTTTTTCTCGGGCTGTTAGTGGCATAATTCTGAAAAAATATATGTATATAAACATCATTTGTATGTGTAAATGGTTAGGTTAGTTATTTGGTTAGTTGTGTAATTCTGTTTTATTTGATATTTATCAAGATAGGTAGTTAGTTATCTTTATTTATGCACACAATACACATAGATATTTATATTTCACTTGTAGTTTATATGCAGTTTGCATACGCCAATTGTGTTCTATTCCTAATCGCCGTTTGGGTTGGCTAGAGGATTTCTCTCTTTTGAGATAAGTCCTCCCGTTTAGATGTAAGTTTCTTTGTAATAATGTGTGTTAAAAAGTTATTTATAGTGGGTCGGCAATTGTTCACACGATCCATCATAAAAAAAGTTCATTCAATATTTATCTCCACTATTTTAGAAAATCTAGCGAATAAGCAATACACCCTTCAGTAATAATAATAATAGTTACTCATTTGTAAAACAAAATATAATAAAATCTCTTAGGCTGTTATTTTTAACTTTGCAAGGATTCTATCTGAGATAAATAAAAAATGTAACCTGTCACTGATATGGAACTAGCCTTATGCTGTCGGTTTTGTTACTTTGATGGTCCGTCTATATGTTACCTTGTCAGTAGTAACAAAACCGAAGTAACATAATGCGCTTTCATTACATTCAAAAATATATTTTAAAACATTCTATTTTACGGTAAATTAAAATAATTAACTTACTTTACCGCATAAAAATACGCTATCTTACAACGATATTATGTGTTAAATAAAGATAGTAAGGATATTAAACACTCATCACAAACCTGACGGTGAACTTTGCTCCAGTTCAGTATGTCGCACATCCACCTGACACCACCGATAAAAATGCACTGTCATGCCGTATTCAAAATGGGCGATCCAACGAGCGTTAATGTTGCCATAATACGAAGACCAAAACTATTTTTTGGTAGAATAATTTTATTTAAAAATAGTGGTAACAAAACCGAAATGTCCGGAAATACCATATTTCGGGGACAATACATTTGTTGAAATTTGTTTAGATTATAGTAGGTTTAAGCATAAAATTAGGCCTCAAAACAAAATAATACGCTCCAAGTTTTATAAAAACATCAAAATTATGCCAAGTAGCAAAGAAAATTTCACAAAAATCATTATCAGTAATTTTGACTTTGCACTGGGGACAGTGATAAACATGGGGGCTGAGTAATCAAAACATGAAATATTTTTGTTTTCTTTTGTTTTAATTAAGTTTTAAAATAATAAAGATGGACTACAAAACCGCAGTTTTCAGCTACTTGATAAACAAATATCATAATGCTCCATAGTCTTAAGTAAAACAAATATTAAATCAAAGGACATGCCAAAATGACCGTTGTAATAAACTTTTGAAACTCCTCATATATCTATAAATCTTAGTAAGTGAATAACTAATACAAAAAATGGGAAACAAGATTTACTTAGTTAGTAAGTTACAATTTTGCACACCTGAATAGATAACTTGGTGGCGCTGTACATGAACATTTTTTGGGTTTCGTACAAAAGGAAAAAACGGATCCTTTACAGGATCAACTTTATTGTCCGTCCGTCTGTCTGATAGACAGAACGCGTAGAGGTGTGATACAAAAATCGTGACCCGGTACAGATCGAAAAAGCGAGTCACACTTCCGTTATTAAAATACATACATACTTAAGCTCACGCCTGTGTCCCCTCTGTGTAGACAAAGAACAGCGACTGGCACTTGCCACGATACTGACATATCACTTTCGCTTCATCGACATTATTAGCGTGCGGTCGGTTTCGTCGGGCAAAGATTGTTTCTATGAAATGAACAGCGGTGAATAATGCATTCTACAAACAGTTTGATTGACAAATCGAGTTTCGGCGATGTGTACGGAGCTCCGGGTACTTTTATCTTATTTTCATCCCTTTTTTTTATTGAAATAACACATTAATCGCTCAGCGACTTTATAAAGCGGGGTAAGCTCAAACTCTTTGATGGATATTAAAGGAAAGGAAACGATCCGTGATCGACGGCGTCGAATTGAGTGATTGCCAAATTGGATAAGGATCGGCAAGTCTCAGCCGAAAGGCGTTTTGGTGCCCCAAAACGAAAGTAATGTAACTCTATAGCCACTTCAGCCACATTTCGTTAGCAATTTCCTGATAAGCTGGCTATTTTCGTTTGCTATTTAACATGTAAAAAAATAAAGAACTTTTTAACGTTTTAAGCAGAACTTATTATTGTTATCCACAGACATAAGCGATTCTGGCGTTGAAGTAACCACTATGGTAAATATGATTTGCCAGTCAAATGCGAATTATTGCCGTTTTTTTACAAGTTTTCCTTCTTGCAGATTAGTTCGCTAAGAACTTGTCCACAATTCTCGTGTTGACGTGTCTCATTGACCATTAAGCCTGGTTTTCACAGGCCCAGGTACTGACCAACCAGTAGTCAGCAATTGTACATTCTGCTGTCTATATAGTACTGACACTTTCCCGATGTGTTCTCACTAGAGGTCTGCATAAAGCCTGGTTTGCAACAACAACATGTCAGTACCGGCTCAACTTTGTTTTCACGGACCCAGTAGCTGCCAGGGAGTAACTATCCTTCACTGACCGCCAGCTACTGGGCCTGTGAAAACCAGGCTTTATGGTAAATATTGTTACTATGCCCCACTACCGGGCACAGCCATCCCTCAGAGAGAAAGAGTGTGGGCTTAATTACCACGCATGCCCACCGGGGAACGACAATTTCAAGTGCTGAGATACGAGAACACCTCAGATACCCAGGTTTCCTCACGGTGTTTTCCCAGTCCCTGGTCATTGGCTTCTGGGATACAGGCGTGAATTTATGTATGATGTTTTCCTAATAGGCGATTTATTGTCGCTTCTTACAAAGCTTTCCTTCTTCCACGTTAGTCCGCAAGGATAAAATATAAAACGTTTATCAGAAAAGTGATCCTTATTACGATGAGTCTGTGCACACATCCTAAGGTTCACCAATTTTGTAAGAACCACAAAGGTCGTCTGGCTGACGGCTGGCTTTCGCGTACAAAAACTATGTGTGCCACGGAACAACTTCAATTGAGAATCAGGAATGAAATCTGCAGAAGAACACCAGTTACTCTCGAAAATAGCTCGAAGAATTTATTGCTCAGTTGAAGTGGGCGTGTATTAGCGAACGACAAGACAAAAGTACCTACCCAAAAAACCGGGTGCCTATGAACCGAAGAGATTTGTCAGAATCGTGGTAAGTGGCAATTCCTGGTCTCTGCCTACCCCTTTAAGACACAGACGTGAGTTTATTATTAGCACGCTGGTTACTAAGCGTGGAATGTCAAATTTTGGATTTTTTCAAGTAAAAACTAAATAAACGACATAATTAATTTCCTTTGGTCCAACAATTCTTTGTGGGGCCTGGGGTGACAGATAAAGACCTCCCCAATCCACCATTTTAATTTCGCAAACGATGCACCAAACACCTTAAGCTATATATTTTTGCTCTCACTCGGTATGCGATTGTTGATGCCAGCGCATGATTTTAAAGACATTTAATTGTTCAGAAAAAAAATTACAATGAGGTATGAGAAATGCTCGTCGTCGGACAAGTGTTCGGTGGACAAAGTGAAAAAGAAGCACCCGTATCTTCAAAAATACATCGGGATACATAAACCCATTATGTCCCCACCGTGGGGCACGGGTTTCTTCCCTGAGGAAGGTATAGGGCATACTCCACCACGGGGGCCAAGTCCGGATTGATGGAGGATTCACCCATATCGCAACATATTTTGGTGACTTCATAGCAAGTCTGTTGTGTGTAGCAGGAAAAATATATCGTAATGTGTCGAGATGTGTTGAGCCATAATACATTATACTACATTTACATACAGGCACAAATCTATATACAGGGTTACAGGGAAAGTCGTACACAATATTAAAGGAGGTCATTATTTAGGTCATTTCTGATGGTTTTTATTCTATTATATAGTGTCCGAAAATTAACCGTTATGGAGATATTGACTGTTAAAGATTTTAAAAAACAATAAATATTTTTTTGGCTTTTTGATCGAGTTTTTCTCAGAATAGAGCTCATAAAGTGTTTTGTTTTGATGTATTTAGTTAAAAGGCATGTCAATTGATAAAAAATATCAGCAATAGCTGCACCTACTACTAACAGCTTTAAAAAACTGCTCGGCAACGGTTAGAATTAAATATATTTTCTCTAAATATTTTTCACATTGAAGCTCTTAAAAATAAATTTACGTATGGAACTTATTCTGCAAATAATTTTAAAAACTTCTACAACTCTTTAACTGTTCAAAAAGGTATAACATTTAATAGGTATATGCATGAAATTTTAAAATAAAATGTTATTTGAGTAGGCTCTAGTGGTAGTACCGACATAACTGAACTTCGATACAAAAAAAATCTTTTTACTTCCTGGCACCTTTAAACTATGTAAAAAGGTCAGATAGGCTCTTTTGGGCTCTGGAGATGTGCTGTCTCAGGTGTTCAGGTACCTACCTATTTCAGTATTTTTTTTTAGAATTTTCTATCTATCTATTATTTTTGTGTTAGTCTGCTCATGTGATTCTTCCGTAGTAGATGTGTTAATACGTGCTCTGCCAATGATTTGCGTTTTAGAAACTTCTACGTCTCTTTAGGTATTAAAAAACGTTACCCAAGTGTCACTTAAGATGGCAAACGGTAGATTTTTAGTTGAGGTAAATACGTGCTCTTTGATAATTTCCCGCAAAACGCGACTTAGTTGGGATTTTGGTATTTATTCATCTTCATTGTGTGACTTGGCTTGAATTTTGAACTGATTCATCTTCGTTTTTAACATGGTTGCCTCTATTTCTAATACAAATTCTCATTCTTTTTTTTAATTACTTTTCACTACAGAAGTTCGCAGGTTTCTCCTTATTTTCACAGCCGTTTCCGCAAATATTCTCTGTCTCAAAATTTCGATATTTGCAATTGGCGTCATTTTGTTTAAAATTATGCTTTTAATATGATCTCATACATAAAAATCCATTGGCGTTAGATCAGGGCTCCTAGCCGGCCATGCAATGGGACCGTCTTTTCTAATGCATTTGTTGGGGAAGTTCTCGTCCAACCATGCTTCCGTGGTGCGCTGGGCAGCCGTCATGTAGAAAGAACATTGTCTCGTCTCAATGCAATAGAAATGTCGTCCATCAACAAGGGTAACTCCTCTCTCAAAATGTATTTATATGTGTCTCGCCATTCAAGTCACAGAATGAAAATGAATCAGTCCAAAATCCAAGCCAAGTCACAGAAGGAAGATGAATTAATACAAAAATCCAAACTAAATCGCGTTTTACGGGAAATTATCAAAGAGCACGTATTTACCTCAACCAAAAATTTACCGTTTGCCATCTTAAGTGACACTTGGCTAACGTTTTTTCGATGTAATAGCAAGTGATATAATTATGTTTTTTAATACCTAAAGAGACGTAGAAGTTTCTAAAACGCAAATCATTTGCAGAGCACGTATTAACACATCTACCACGGAAGAATCACACGAGCAGACTAACACAAAAATAATAGATAGATAGAATATTCTAAAAAACAAATACTGAAATAGGTAGGTACCTGAACACCTGAGACAGTATGTCTCCAGAGCACAAAAAAGCCTATCTGACCTTTTTACATAGTTTAAAGGTGCCAGGAAGTAAAAAGATTTTTTTTGTATCGAAGTTCAGTTATGTCGGTACTACCACTAGAGCCTACTCAAATAACATTTTATTTTAAAATTTCACGCATATACCTATTAAATGTTATACCTTTTTGAACAGTTAAAGAGTCGTAGAAGTTTTTAAAATTATTTGCAGAATAAGTTCCCTACGTAATTTTTTTTTAAGAGCTTCAATGTGAAAAATATTTAGAGAAAAAATATTTAATTCTAACCGTTGCCGAGCAGTTTTTTAAAGCTGTTAGTAGTAGGTGCAGCTTTTGCTGATATTTTTTATCAATTGACATGCCTTTTAACTAAATACATTAAAACAAAACACTTTATGAGCTCTATTCTGAGAAAAATCGATCAAAAAGCCAAAAAAATTTGATTGTTTTTTAAAATCTTTAACAGTCAATATCTCCATAACGGTTAATTTTCGGACACTATATAATAGAATAAAAACCATCAGAAATGACCTAAATAATGACCTCCTTTAATATTGTGTACGACTTTCCCTGTAACCCTGTATATAAAAGGAGAAGCTGACTGACTGACATATCAACGCAGGGCCTAAACTATAAAGGTTAGAAACTTGAAATTTTGCACACAGGTTCCTTTTGTAACGTAGGGGAGCACTAAGAAAGGATTTTTGAAAATTCATCCCCTAAAGGGGTAAAATGGGGGTTCCAAGTTAGTATGAAACTTTGCCGTTTTTGGAGTTATTTGAATGAGATTCAATATGAAGGTCCTTCATTAGAAATCACGAAACACGTGTAAAATAGTTTTTCGAAAATCATCCCTTAAGGGGGTAAAATGGGGGTGCAAAGTTAGTATGAAACTTTGCCGTTTTTGAAGTTATTCGGATGAAATTACGAATGAAGGTCCTTAATTGAATCTCTTGAAACAAATGTAAAATATTTTTTCGAAAATCATCTCTTAAGGGGATAAAAGGAGGGTGCAATGTTAGTATGAAACTTAGCCATTTTTGCAGTTATTCGAATTAAATTCAGCATGAAGGTCCTTCATTGAAAGTCATGAAAGACGTGTAAAGTAGTAGTTTTTCGAAAATCATCACTTAAGGGGGTAGGAGGGGGTTGCGAAGTTAGTATGAAAGCTCTTTCGCATGCGATAAAAGTATCCCTATCTTATTTGCAAACACTTTACTCAACTAAAGCCCACGCGGACGTAGTTGCGGGCAAAAGCTAGTAAAATACACGGTGGCCGGGGGATTGACGTAAAAAAAAAAAAATTAGGTCCCTCTTGTCATGGGGTATCCGAATCACCCCCATGTATGTTCCGCGATTTTTCATAGTTTCGGAGATATGTTTTTTTTTCTGAATTTTCATGAATTTTCGCCTTATCAATTTTGAAAATTTCTAAAAAAAAAACTAGAAACTTTTTTCAATTACTTTTTTTTGTAACTGAATCTTCACAAGTTGTTCTTCTATGCATAAAATAATCAGCTTCGTAACTTTGATAAAAGTTATTAAAGTGTTGATCTAAAGTCAAAAATTGACGTTCGGTAAATTATGACTTGGACTTTTCAAAAATAATGGTTTCTTAGTTAGCCTCAGAAATGCGCAAGACTCTCAGATTTCATAATCATTAAAAAAAAGTACTGCTTAACGAGCTACTTTGTGTACATTCGGCCTTCGAAGACAGCGAGGTGAAGAATTATTAAAATTAACATTTTTTTTTCTGCCATTTCGTCTTTTCTTAGTTTATTAATGAACGAGTCGTCATCATCATGATGAATAAAAGTGGTTTTGTCAATAAAACACAGATTAAAATGTAAAAAAAAATGTTTATTATAATAGGTTTTCAAAGTTGCCACCTCCAGCAGCAATACACATTCTACACCTACGTAGGAAATTATCTTTTAATCGTCTAAAAGCTGCTCTGTTTTCCTTTACAACACGTTCGGCTTCTGTTAATTTCTGCCTCAGCTCTTGTTCACTCCCACTTTCTCTGTCCATCTAATGGGGTACGCCTCATTTAAATAATTTCGGACTTGCGTTGCGTAGTGACATGGAGCGCCGTCATTTTGAAGAACCATGGTTCGTCTTAGTTCAATATTCACGTCTTCTAGCAACAATGGAAGTTCATGTTCCAGAAAGTGTCGGTATCTTTCTCCATTTAATCTGGACGGCAATTCAAATGGACCAATCAGTTCGCCATTGAGAATACCAGACCACAAGTTAACGCTGAAACGATGTTGAAACGTCGACGCTCTCATTTCGTGTGGATTTTCAACCGCCCACGTGTGGTAATTATGAATATTGAAAATTCCAGTGCGCTCAAAACGTGACTCATCTGACCATAAAACTTTATTGAAAAATCCAGGATCTTGTTGTTCTTTTTGTAGCATTGTTTGGCAGAAATCAATGCGCAATTGGTAGTCTGTAGGCAGTAAAGCTTGGACTCGTCGGATATGGAACGCATGATATCCTTCATCGTGAAGTATGTCTTGGATAGAAGTTCTTGGGATGTTCAGAGTACGAGCCATAGCTCTGGTACTCGTGGAAGGATTTCGTTGAACTTCTTCGAGCACAACTTCTCTGCGATCCGGGTCAACTCTAGGGATTCCTTCCCTATCGCCTCGTTGGCCAGGAATGCGGCCTGCCATTAAGGTATTGTGCGTGTTAATAAAAACGCGATGGTCGGGATAATGCTCAGGTTGCGGCCCACCACGACGTTGAAGTTGTTAGCGATACAGTCGCGCTGCTTCAAGGCCGTTTCCTTGTGCAACTCCATAAAAATAGTGCATTTCTGCGTATTCACTTAACGTGTAACTCATCTTTTACACTTCCAAGTAAACAAAGTCCAAATCAGTATGCAAGACACAGTCCAATTAACGAGCAAAGTAGTCAAATAAGTAGGCAGCGGAATCCGCGGACAAAGCGAGACAGTGAGGTAAAACAAAATGAAGACACGTGTAGCAGTAAACACAAAGTGAGAACGACTGAGGTACAAACTTGTTTTGTGTTCGCTTCTGCTGCGCTGCCCCTCTCACTCTTACCGTTGAGAGTGAGAGAGATAGCAATAGTTCGGCGGCCTCCTATCCTCAAAGACTATTGTTATTACAGGTAAAAAGTTGCGTCTGCATTTACAACCCATGACCCACGAGAACGGACCGCGCAAAATTAATTACTGTAAAACGGAAAATGCCTCCAAATTTTTTAATCTGTGTTTTATTGACAAAACCACTTTTATTCATCATGATGACGACGACTCGTTCATTAATAACCTAAGAAAAGACGAAATGGCAGAAAAAAAATAATGTTAATTTTAATAATTCTTCACCTCGCTGTCTTCGAAGGCCGAATGTACACAAAGTAGCTCGTTAAGCAGTACTTTTTTTTAATGATTATGAAATCTGAGAGTCTTGCGCATTTCTGAGGCTAACTAAGAAACCATTAAAACATCTGTTTGGATTTTTAATTTATTTTTGAAAATTCAAGTCATAATTTACCGAACGTAAATTTTTGACTTTAGACCAACACTTTAATAACTTTTATCAAAGTTACGAAGCTGATTATTGTATGCATAGAAGAACAACTTGTGAAGATTCAGTTCCAAAAAAAAATAATTAAAAAAAGTTTTTAGTTTTTTTTTTAGAAATTTTCAAAATTGATAAGGCAAGAATTCATAAAAATTCAGAAAAAAATCATAACTCCGAAACTATGAAAAATCGCGGAACATACATGGGGGTGATTCGGATACCCCATGACACGAGGGACCTAATTTTTTTTTTTTGACGTCATTCCCCCGGCCACCGTGTATATGGCATAATATCTAATATTATAGCTACGTTTGTGACGGCCTTAAGGGAGAAACGTAGGCACTCAGGAAGCTACTTAAGTATCATGGCGGGTCATTAGTCAATCACCCTGACGTTCTTTTGACAACGTTTTATCTAAGCGTTTTGTCGACCCATTTGAATTGTAGGACAGTCGAAACTTATCATAGCAAAGTCGCCCGTAGGGTAACCAAGCAGTGAACTGCTCACCCTTGTAAAAGTGCAAAAGCAACTCTAAAAGAGTTTTAGAAGCATAATACAATTCAACGATGACCCAAAACTTGAACTACAAGCCAGCTAACGAGGTGGTATCACACTATTTCTTGGCAGATGTAACGAGCGTTACTATTTTTACAAAATTCCTTTACATTTTTAGGGTTCCGCACCACAAAAGGAAGACAGAACTATGAAATATGCATTAATATCGTCTTATAGTATAAAAAGTACAGTTTTATTTTTATTTTTTACATTTACAATTTTTATATTTTTTTAGGCACATACATAGCTTCTGGCCCCACACTAGGATACCCTGTGTCGTGGGAACCAGAAACAGCGACGTCACCAACATGTAAACATCCAAGACCTGGGTTTCTTTGTTTTTGTCCTCAGCCGGGATTCGAACCCGGGACCTCTCGCATGGTAGTCAGATGCGCTAACCACTGGGCCACAGAGGTCGTCAATAAAGTCGTCAATTAAACAATAATAAAATTTGTCTTCAAGTTACGGAAAAGCTCGAAAAAACTGCGAGACTATTTGGGTAAAAAATTGTGCGGAACCCTAGGTAACGAGTCCGACTCGCACTTCACCAGTTTTTTTTTACTGTCCACCAAAGACCCTAAGTACAGCCTGTTTTATAGCAGTCTATAGGCTCTTCTGAGCTCTTGCGATAAAAGCCACTTTTAAAAGCTATCTTGAGACGGGGTCTCCTCACATTCTGGTCATCCTGACATACACCGCTAACATATGAAACCAGAGGTCACCAGCAAGTTGTCCGGAGACACTGCCGTGAGCGAGGATTGAAGACTCTTCAATGCTCCCGAGGGTTCGCTGTCAGTTCTTCTCAACTTAGGCGTACTTGGAACTTTGGTTAAGTGCTAAAGGTTGGAAATAAGTTGCGTTGACGTTTTACCCAGCAGTATTAAGAAGCGCTATTAGGTTGTCGACATTTTAAACAAGGTACCTAACACGGAGTTGTTTGCGACTATGTTAGCAGTATTAACAAGCACTATATTGGATTGTCGATATTTTACACAAGGTAACACGGAGTTGTTTGCGACTATTGTAGCTTTATTAGAATGATTCGGTTCATTCAGCCTTTCTCGGTGTAAACAAAGTTTTCTGGACTAAAACTTTTGTAAGCACTAGACATTATTAACTTTACTCAGGATACACATGCACATACCTCGGCCTGGTCGGACTCTTCCGACAAAACGACAAGTAAGTGGATCCGGAATAATTTTTTTTTGTTATTGTTATTAAGTTTTTATCAATAATATTACTAATGTATTCTACACTTTTAAATTTAAGAAATTTGTAATAGGATTAATATTTTTTGAATTAGTGAGACAAATTAATCACTTAGGCCCGATTTACATTTTTTTTATTTTCGTGTTTTTTATCATGCTTTTTATAGAGGTAGACTAGAATAGAGTCGCCAATTCCTTTTATAAGCACACTAGCTCTCGAAGCTAGACTCGCCCCGGTGGCAAAAACGTTTCCGTAGAAATAGCTATATTACTTCCGTTGAAAAATCCCGGGCTACAATTTTTTTTACGCCTTGGGTTACATTATTCGAGATTTCGTACGGAACCCTAAGCTTTTTGAAAAACGAATATAGCCTATGTTACTCACGAAGAATGTAGCTTTCTAATGGCGAAATAATTTTTAAAATCTTTTTTTTTAAAACAAAACTCTTTATAATATTAGTATAGATAAGTAAATAATAAATCAGTAATGGTTCAACAATTAATGTTTCTGGTTCCCACGACACAGGGTATCCTAGTGTGGGGCCAGAAGCAATGTGTGTGCATTTACATACGTAAATGTTATGTTATGTTATAATTTTCACCCCTCACTGTCACCGGCCATTCCCTGCCACTCCGACAGGAAGATCTCACGATGATCCGACCATCTTTGCCGTCCACGTTTACATTATATGTCGTTACTACTTTTTCTCTTTTATGAATTTTGTTCACCTACTTGTTTACATTGTCTCCTTCCTTTTCTTCCCATAGATGGTGGTGTGGTTAGCTTTCCTTATTTTGTCCCTCTATTTGTTTCTATTCATTATTATTATTATTAAAATTCTTTATTGCACCAATTTTCGTACAAGGGCGTGCTTAATGCAGGAAGCATTCATGACCTCGTTTATCGAGGCTCTACTCGTATATTATATCCTATCTAGTTTCGGTCTTCGTCGGTCTCCGCCCACGAATTTATAGACGTAGTACTTCATTGTCAATGTAATCATGAGGCTTTCGTTTCATATGCCCTACCCATCACAGCCTACTCTTGCACTTTATCGGTGATGTCGCGCAGTCCCGAGGCTTTCACACGTAGGTACTTGCGACGTATTTTATCGAGCCTGCCCACATCCACTTGATCATCTTCATTGAAATTAAGCAGGCTTTTACTAGCAGATCAGTCAAGGCGGGCAACATTATCGGGAAGACTAATGTAGGCAGTGAGCGACAGATCTGGCGCGACAGTTATTGTGGCATATTTTGAGTAGGGTCCTACGCTTGTGTGTGTTTTTTGGCTCTCTCACCAAGAAAAACATCGTTAGCTACGCTACGCAGCTACAGACGAAACTGCCGGCAAAACCTGCCCCTCATCAGTAGTATAAACTGGGTTATTCAACAATGAATTTTGTTAGGCCCCATAAAAACAAATCGTTATGTGACGTTTTTGTTTTACGCGTTCAAATCCAAGTTTTACACCCGTAAGCTTATAAAATGACAATGACCCGTGTACTAAACTGGTGAAATGGGCAATAAAATAGCAGAACACGAATTGAAGAAAAATTGAGTGGCTATTTTTCGTTTAACAGTGAAGATCTGCCCTATACAATAATCTACTAAACATAAACATTTACCTACGTACAGGCACATACATTGCTTCTAGCCCCACACCAGGATACCCTGTGTCGTGGGAATCAGAAACAGCGACATCACAAACATGTAAACATCCAAGACCGGGGGTTTTTTTTCTGTCCCCAACCGGGACCCCTCTCGCATGGTAGGCAGATGAGCTAACCACGGCGCCACTGAGGTTCTCAACTAATGTGTTATGTATGTGGAAGTTAATTATTTATGTATGTTCTACAACTAGGCACATGCTCCCTTTCACAGTTTCCCATAGTTTGCCGACATAGTGAATGAGCATATTACTGCCGATCTCTTCATGCCTGATTTCCCGCGGGTGGTTGTTCTGTTACGACGTTTATGAATAAGAATGAATTGTGTTCGGGTGGCGAACGGCACGGATTTACATTTAGAAGGCGCTCGCGTATGCTTGAGGTGACTGGTATTTTTCGTAATAGTCGTTGAAAAATGTATCGTATAAACTCTGTTTAACGGTCGGTAACAAGTTGGGATACAAGTTGTTAAGACTGATGTCCCTAATGGACGTCTACATTTTTGCAAGCAAGCATGCACAATAAGGGATTTTTTTCATGCACATTTTATTTTTTGTTTTATTAAAATAAGAGAAATGTTAGAACGCAGACGCCACCAGGCTTGTTCGAGGTCGCGATTCCTCAAATACAGTGTGGGTTATATTTTTTTTATTCGGAAATACAGATGAAAGATGTCTAAAATTGTATTTCCTTTTTCATATTTCCTTATTTATATTCCCTTTATGGCTGAAGCACCACTCGGCAACAATACGCTACTTGACTCGTATCAAATTTGACGCGATAAATGGATATTTCCTGTAGTATCTAACGTAAGAAACCGAAATATATTGACTTTGCTTTACTAAGTAAATATGCAGGATGGCTGCAAAATTTGCAAATTAAAAAAATATTTTTCGCTTTTAAATCGGAACGGTGAAAACACTATCCGCCATCTTGAAAGCACCTTGGTTGTAAACAAACATCTGTCAGTCGTGCGTGCGTAGGTTTTAGACCTGGTTTACATTTGCTTTATTTTCGTGCTTTTTTAGCACGCTTTTCATAGAGCTAGAATAGAATAGAGACGCCCATTCCTTTTATAAGCACATAAGCAAATAATAAATCACTAATGGTTGGTTGTATACTATTTATTTAGGATTTTTTTAAAGTACTTTTACAAAATATGGTGCGTACTAGAAGCTATGAATCGGCATATGTTTTTGCCGTCTCTATTTTATTCAACCTCTATGGAAAGCATGCTAAAAAAGCACGAAAATAAAGCAAATGTAAACCAGGCCTTATTGTGATTTGCATTGGATTTAGTGTTTTTGCAAAAACTCTTCTTGTGCAGTTAGTGTCTTATCATTTTATTGGTAAGCGCAATCATGGACGCTGGATTCGTGGAAGCTGATAGCTGATAGATTGCCAAAACCAAACCAAATCAAACCAAGCATTATTACAGCTAAAAATAAGCTGTAATAAACAGCTAAAAACAGTTTCTGTGTACATTGATATTACAGGACTTACATTAAAGTGATCTTCACATAAATACACCCAAGTTTCAGTCGATAAAGAATCGGGGTCTCTCTTGGCAAGTTTGAGCCAAGTTTTTCGTATGTTTATTTCGCTGGGCACACGAATCCGCGACTTCCCGGCGGTCTTTATTGACGTGTTTTTGCAGTCTCGAATAATGCAATAATGATAATTGATATACTTTGCATGTAAACTCGATGAAATCATGAATGCGTTGTTGTTATTTCACTATGCTCACAGATCACTAACAGATTTTAGGACTAGGTAAAGATCGTTTCACCAAACAATTCCCAAGGTAAAATCCTTAAGGCCATAACAATTGACGACCTCTGTGGCGTAGTGGTTAGCGCATCTTAGCGCGCTTACTATGCGAGAGGTCCCGGGTTCGATCCCCGGCTGGAGAAAGAAAAAAAAACTCCAGGTCTTGGATGTTTACATGTTTGTGACGTCGCAGTTTCTGGTTCGCACGACACAGGGTATCCTAGTGTGGGGCCAGAAGCAATGTATGTGCCTGTATGTAAATGTTATGTTATGTTATGTTGTTATAATAAAAGCCAAAATTCATTAACTCATACTTCTTTCGTGGCACAAACTCTACCTATGTTGAATGTCAAACTTTGTTTACAAATATTTAGGACTTCAAACCATAGACAAAAATGGCGGACCGCGTTTTTGGCTGTTTAGCAAAGCAACGTTTTAAAATAATGTTTTTGTTGCTTTTAGGTCCTCAAAAAATATACTAAAATATTTTTTGGTCTAATGGAAGGGATATTTAGCATTTAAGACATACTTGAAAAAAGAGTCAAGTAGCGGATTGGTAATTATTATTAAAATTCTTCCGACCTTGAAAATAACAATTGTTTTTGTGATCACTTGAAGACATTGGGCCTTATGAGGCTATTCCATCAAAACACGAGTTTTGCAGATAGGCTTAATCCCGCTTGGTAATGCGGCAGGAAGAGCGTTGAAAAAGGTGGGCGGTAGTTTTAATACAATTTACATATATTGAATACAATTTAATGGTTTAGTACAATTTTATGTACATTACAAAGTTCACTCACCCGCAGTTTGAAATGAAGGAATGTATGGTTATGTAATGTACATCTATTTGTTGTAACTATTGTATTGTAGTTCTGTGAGAAGCGACCGGTATTTTTTCCGTCTTGTAAGTCTCAATTGAGAAAATAAATAGATCGGATCGCCACACAGCAGGCTGGCCTGTGTAAGCCTTAATTATCTGATAGAGGCTTACTCACTAGCTTCAGGAGCAGGCACCTTGTAAGGTTTGGCTTGTGTAAGCCCATATAATTATCTTAAGGCTGCTTGGCCTATGAAGATCCATCTAATCTAACTAAGCCAGGCTGCCTTGCCCGCTTCAAGAGCAGACTCCTAGACGTTAGGCCTTTGGCCTGTGTAAACCTGTGAAATTATCTGAACAAGCTTCTGTCTAGTATGAGTTGGTACTGTCACTAACCTTTGGGGAATGTAAGCACAACATCAGTGTGTTGGGTTGGTGTGGAGTGGAGGAGAAGCCGTCGTGGATGCATCAGATGGGCGCCAAGCTGTCCAGCCATGGGGAGACGTCTGCGTAGCTCACGGCCAGCTGGACGGAAAGATGTGCATACTTTTTATTAGCTGATTAGTTTAGCCCCGCCCCCAACTTTACCCACCAACCAATATTTTCCAATGGTTCAATGCTTAATTGAATTACTGATATTTTTAATATATACTAACTTAGCAGTCTTAAGAAAAACTTAATTTATCCATCAACCAAAAACCTTGTCCAAAATTTGGATAAGAAATTAAAATCAATTTTCAAGTAATTATTATTTAGCATTACTTCCAATAGGACTCCATTTAGATACCTATAACTAAATATACACGTATGGCATTCCCAATGATAACTGTTTATTGATTCCATGAGTCATAGAACTTACCACTGTCCAGCTTATCCTTCGCGAATTCGGTAAACGACTTGTGTTCTTGTGGCGTAGAGTGCGAACTACTCTCATATTCATCTCTCTCACTGTTAGCAAGTAAACCATGATCCTCGCCTTCCATATTGAAGGAAATAAACAAACCGATCGGTACAATAATAAACAACGCCCGCGGTACTCGTAAAGAGCCTCCGGCCTTCAATTTCTTACATCATCGATTTATAAAGAAAAAATGCACTTGTGTTTTACCTATTTTTTGAAACTACAGCGAGTAGAGTAATGTGATAAAAGGAGAAAGGTAGCGTTGCTTACAGATTATTTTACAATAACGATTAATGGTTGTTTTATTTACATCGTAAATATTTTATCCATTGTTTTTCTTTTCACGGCGGCGAGCAACCTCAGCGAAATGTCAATTTTGAAATTGATTTTTCGCCGCCATTGTTCTCTTTTTTTTTTTTTCTGTGTGACCATAATTGAAATTGTAGAGTTACGAATTCATCGATACTTACCGGTTGTGTCAACCGAAGTAGCATCAACACATTGGCACACAAGTTAACATTCTAGTTGACACATTGAACACATTCACGTGTTGATGTTACTGTGATATTGTAATAGCGCAAGGTGCATCGATGTTTTAACTATGCGACGTGCATTAAAGGTATTTTTGTGTATATTTGGTATGTCTGACAATAGGGCTAAAAATATGGCAAAACATTGTTTGCCGGGTCAGTTTGCAATCGAAAAATTGCTACTTCAGTACGGTGTAATGTGGCTAGGCCTTTTATTTTCGATATCCCGGGTCGAGCAGATAATGCTAAATTTATGGCAACCCTTCATTGACGTCACAACAACAAACGTCAAACCACAGAGAATAAACGGACAAAAAACTTGAGTGGGGAAAGAAGTTTTCGTAATTTTTCATCAATTTCGTGCGACCAATTAATCATGAACTAGTGAAACTAATTCCCCGTGCAGAGGGTGTAAGAAATATAAGATAATTATTTCTTTGTGATATCAAACAGCACGACGATTACAACATTGGATACGAGACATCGATTGCAAGGTATGACCTTTCATTGTTCTAAATATTTTCGTCGCAGTTTAAAAATTCCAACATCACGGTTTATTTCTGCTTTTCGGATGACCCGACTCGCTTTAGAACTTCAATATGTTCATCAATTATGCTGCAGATATGGTAACTCATACAGGAATTGCTTCAAAAAACAGTAGCAACCGACTTTCTCCATACATAACAGAAAACAGCTGTTAACTCGTCACACCCTGAATCGACACAGCTGAGCCAGATTTCAATCAATAACAACCCGGAAACTTCTCTAAAATTTCTGGTTTAATTGTTTAGGAATTTACATTCCTACATTTTGGACTTACTCAATAAAGAAATCTGGTAAATCTGTTATGAATATCTATTTTGTCTAGGTGGCAAGGTTACATGATATTGTATGTCTAATTTGTTTTGGCCAAATAATGGAAACTTAAGCAAAGTAAGTGTTTGATCAGCAACAATTAGCAAAAATATTTTATTAGCAGAATAAATAAATGAGTAGCAAAATATTAATCAAGCAAGTGATTTGAATAATATAATCTTCTATTGTACAGTCGACAGCACGTCAATCTTCACATTTTAGTTGCAAAGTCGCCCGTAACGCAACAGAGTAGAGTGCATGGGTGTATACCATGTTGTGCGGTCGACTGTACCTATCTAATATAGCAGCGAAATAATGAAATTGACCAGCCAAAAAAAATTAAATTAATTTGTACTAATTTGTACTTTGTCCTTTTGGTTATTTTGCTGCTTAATTTTGTATTTTAGATGTGGATCATGCTCCATGACACAAATGATTTTGTTTCTAACAAAATAAAAATTTTTTGCTCATTGATATTTTTTACTTTGCTGCACCCTTAATGAATTGACATTGTTTTAGAAAGTTTTTCAGATAGAAGTTTGGTGTCAAGTTCAAGCTACTGCAGCTCTTTTTTTCCATGAAATTGGTTGACATTGACATTGCTTGACACTCTTGCTGGAATAGATCTATTATCTGTACTAAAAATACAGGTGACTCGTGAATAGATTGAAACTATTTACCAGGACTAGAAATCACTCAAGTAATGAGCATTATCTATTCCAGGTCATCATTATGTTTTACAAAACATTATCATTATTTAAATTATTTTGTCAAATCATATTTGTAAGTCCACCACCTTACATTCATTACATTTTTTTAATAAATATATGTATATTATGTATTTTAACCTCGTAAGGCCTGACCTTGAAAATAACAATTGTTTTCCTACTTTTTTTAGTATATTGGGCCTTACGAGGATAATACAATCTAAATCACTCCAATCTAATATTGAGACAAGAAAAAAGAATTTACATCTAATTAAAATTATTGTAGTTCAACACTTTCTATTCAATTATTTTCACACTAATCAACCACACATACTTGTAATAGCAAGTTTGTAAGTGTATATTTCTTTTGTACTAACTGAAAACGAACAATGTCATTATCTTTACTACCTGTTAATCTGTAGTAATCTATATCAAGTGTGTGATTTCATCACGTTAGTAATGCACGGAACACTCTTACTTTTTAAAGTGGAGCTATAAATAGTAGATTGTCCTATTTACTGTTTTATGAGAAGGAAAGCTACTTGATATTTGGCATCTTTCTATATATTGAGTAATATTAGTGTTCTTTGTAAAAGAAACATCTAGGATAGTTAATAATAAAAAAAATGCAATGTGTTGTGCTTACGAAAGTTTTAGTTCAAAAATAATAAAATTTGCTTCATAACTTAATGGTAAGTAGCGTTACTTTGTCGAGATCCTGATATGAAGTGTGCGAGTTTGCTCCCCATGCCATGGATTTATATACTTTCGTAAACTGGATAGCTTACTCAAATTTACAATGAATACAAACTTACACTCTAAACCATCTTTGCCTGGAACAAGGATGTTTTCCAGAAAAGCTCAAATTTTCTGTAGTAGTGCCATTACACAAAAAAGGTGAACGAGAAGTATTGAACAATTCGGTATGTAAAGTATTTTTCAGGTATTATTTTTATATTTTTATTTCATAAAACATTTAATTTTAAGCCACTAATTTGAAGCTTTTTATTTTCCAAGTAACGGTTTTTTTTTAATTTTTTTTTAAAGTATTATTCGTGATGACGTCATTTCGTAGCCTGAATAGCTTTAAGTCTTTGCCACGTTTTCAGTACATACAAAAACACTAATAGATAACTTCAAACTTGACATTGACAACAAACAGTTGACACTTGACTTGTATGTACTGAAAACGTGGCAAAGACTTAAAGCTATTGAGGCTACGAAATGACGTCATCACGAATAATACTTTAAAAAATAATTAAAAAAAAACCGTTACTTGGAAAATAAAAAGCTTCAAATTAGTGGCTTAAAATTAAATGTTTTATGAAATAAAAATATAAAAATAATACCTGAAAAATACTTTACATACCGAATTATAGACCAATCACTTTGATACCAATATTGTCGAAAGTCGTTGAGAAGGCTATGTACAAAAGAACCATAGATTTTTTAGAAAAATGTGACTATTTGTCGATAGAGCAAAATGGATTTAGAAAAAATAAGTGCACAACGCTGGCTAGTTTTAATTTAGTAAAATACTTAATGGGAGGTCTTAATAACAGAATGTCAACAGTAGGATTATTTCTCGATCTCAGCAAAGCGTTGATTTTGTAGACCATGGCATTCTCTTAAAAAAACTTGAAGCAGCTGGCATTAGAGGACCAGCTTTAAATTTCTACAAGAGTTATCTATATCAAAGAGCACAAATTACACGGATAGTAAAATATGTTAGTGAAATCAAGACTCTGGAGAACTTTAACTCCTCAGTAAGGACAATTTCAGTTGGCGTTCCACAAGGTAGCATCCTTGGGCCGTTACTTTTTCTCATATATATTAACGACTTACCAAGGACGTTGCTACACGAAAGCGTTCTGTTTGCTGACGATACGACTATAATTATTAAAGGAAAAAACCTTGACACATTTGAATATGACATAAATGATGCTCTAAAAAATACTATTAATTGGCTTAAAAATAATAATTTAAATATAAATACTGATAAAACCAAATACATTCAATTCACTACGAAGAAAAACCATAAAAAACATTTGAATATAGAGTATGAAAATAATAAAATAGAAGAAGTAGACAAAATTAAGTTTTTAGGAATCATACTAGATGAACAATGCACCTAGAAACAGCAAGTGGAAGCCGTGTGTAGTAAAATAAATAAATTTATATTCGCTCTAAAACGTATAAGACAGATCACGTCAATAAAAACTGCCCTTTTGGTGTACCATGGCTACGTATGCTCCACTTTGCGTTATGGGGTAGTACTATGGGGAAACTCAACAGAGAGCTACAGAGTTTTCATAGCACAAAAAAAATGTCTTCGGGCCATTTGGGATATGTCATGGAGAGAGTCATGCAGGCCAATTTTTCAGAAGCATAGTCTTTTGACTTTTTACGCTTTGTACATTTTTGAGGTCAGTAAATTTGTCAAAAGGAACATCAATTTGTTTGAAAGACGAGACAACACAGACAAAAGATCAGCACGACACCAACCATTAAATTATCCACACCCTAACCTGGAACTGTTCAAACGCAATAGCTGGTACATGTCAGTGAAAATATTAAATAAATTACCTAATAATATAAGTAGTCTACCAGAAAAACCGTTCACCTCAGCTCTATATAAATGGTTAGTTCAAAAGCCTGTATACTCAATGAACGAATTCTTCGCGATGTAATTATCATTTTGGTGACATGTTGTAAGCTCGAGTTGACATTTAAATTATAAATTTTTATTTTTATTTGTATGTACTAGGTGATATGTAAATTGTTTGTATTGTTAGTTTTTAAGTTGACATTAAATATTTGTATACCAGCTGCGCTGGTGCATCACGCCTGTGCTAATGAAATTAATCATATTAACATCAACATGAATGTACCGTTTTGCTGACAAATAAATGAAATCTGAATCTGAATCTGAATCATCAACATAAAGTTTATATTTCTCCATGAAACGTGAAAGTAAAAAAGCGAGTCGAGTGAGATAGTTTAAAAGTAGTAGTGCGTCCTTGTCTACCGAGTTGCCAGAACTAAATAAAATCTAATATACTAGTCTATTTATTGGGCAGACGGCTGTATTACTTCTTACATATTGTGACATTAAGCTTTTTTGTATAGTTTTATATTGAAACTAATAATAATAATAATAATCCTATTTCCTATCCTATCCTGTTTGTTGATGAAAGTTTGTAAGTATGGATGGATGGATGTTTGATACTCTTTCCCGTAAGGCTGCTGTGCTGTGCCGAAGGAAAAAAAAACGTTTAATATAGTTCATAGGAGCGGACCATACTGCAGTAGCTACCTATAGGACTATGATTAGGGAACTGCAGTGCTTAATTACCGTATTTCTTATGTTGACAATATTGTTACGTTATTATAGTGTAACATCTCAATATTGTCTTTCAAATGCAACCCAAAAATTATTTATGTGACAATAAAATTGTAATGTCATAATAATTATAATCATTATTAATCATAATTAGTTCTTTTCTACGCCATGCTAATATAAGCTACTCGAAATACTAATCCTGCGCAGAGGAAGTCGCGGGTACCAGCTGTAATAAGAATTTAATTAACTCAGTTATAAAACAAAATAAAAGTCGTTCGACAAAAATGAAGTAGCTTTTCGTCATCCTAAGTGACCACATTGTTCTTGTATCAATTCAATATGGCAACCGCTTGACACTATTCGAAAGAGACGCACTACGACTTTGGAGCCTCTCACTCTGCTCGTTTTTTATTTCAGTCAGAGTGCACAGTCCAGTTATACTAAAGGATGCTAAAGGTTCATGGCTGAAATTGATGAAAATTGATGCAATCATGATTTTGAAGTTAATTGATTATATTCAGTGACAGTGAAGTTAATGTGCAAACAGTAGTTTTGGTGTTAATGATATTAAAACGATTGACAGATTGTACTGACAGTTTTTGCAAAAACATTCATCTATGACTTTTTCCCATAGTGGCAGCACTAGTGTTACTGCATGGAGCCTCTTGATAAACATAGACATTTACATATAGGCTCATACATTGCTTCTGGCCCACTGAGATACCCTTTGTCATGGGAACTACAAACAGTGATATCATAAACATATAAACATCCAAGACCTGAGGTTTCTTTTTGTCCCCAGCCGGGGTTCGAACCCGGGACCTCTCGTATGGTAGGCCAGATGCGCTAATCTCTGCACCACAGAAGTTGCCAGACCCATTTCAGATAGACGGTCCTTTATCCCCTTTTCCGAAGCACCTGTTGACTGGATCCCCTCACTCTTCAGAATCAGGATGTCGTCAGGGGGTTGGAACTCTCTGCCGCTACTGCCGCTCAAGTGTGTACTTGACCACTTGAGCCTCGAAGACGCACTGGCTGCCACCTCCACCTGCCGGAACTGGCGGCAGGCCCTATTCCTTTACGAGGCTCGCAGGTAGGCTCACCATCGACAGATGATTTAATTAACCTCTTCAGTCCTAACCTTGAAAATATCAATAATTAAAAAAAAATACAAAATATTTATTGCCGTAATTTTTTTTTAAATTTTTAAGTTTTCTATTGTTATTGTCGAGACGGGACTGAGGAGGTTAAGACTTGATTCTTTTATGATGGCATGAACTGAATAAAAATAATGGTAGAATGTTAAATGGGATACCTCCGTAACTTTAATGCTGATAATGAACAGAATGCTGATATTTTTTTTTTATATGGGGCTTCCAAATTCTTTTTCATTTCATTGTCTGACGTCACTATTTTATTGATAACGACAACCCCAGCTCTGACATCGAAATGTCTTGCACATCCCTTAATTTTTGTGCCCTTGCGGACGAAGCACGATTTGGCAACCACGCACCCATACTTTTATGATTATTTATTTTTATTTCGACGTTTGTTGCTTACCAATATTATCTTGATGTAACCTAACCCCGATATTTGTATCCCACTGCTGGGCAAACACCTCCCCCACTTTAGTCTAGAGTTTTCATTACTGGGCCACCTCAGCTCCTGAGGACCGTTGTAATTTGATTTTAAAAAGTCTAGACTTTAATTTTTGAGACTGGAGAGAGCAAGCGATGGCCATGTGTGGATTATTTTATTAATTTTATTTTATTCGAGAAAACAAACAGTTATACAACAAATGTTAGCGTAACTTATGATTAGTATTAGTATTCATTATATGTACAACCAACAGCGTTTTCTACAGTTTACGTATATAAAAGTACTGGTGTATAATAGGCACGCAGCAAACATTTTTCTTGCGTTTAAGAAAAGTGTCTATTTTATTTCGATCTAATCTAGAACTCGACGGTACAATATAATAAGGATAAATGTTAGTTCTCATCTGCTTCTTTTTTTAAACACAATTGAAAATCTTTAATAACAACATATGCTAACAATAACAACAGCGGTAAAACAACCATTGAACAAACATAGTACATATTTACTTATATTCAAACATAGGTATATGCACTCCAAAGGCAAACCACATCCATCAAGATTAATGATGTAATTATTATAAAACCAAAACAATTATTGAAACTCTAGATAACCTTATTGAACCTCTCCAGCGTCATCTCATCATCAGCCGTTTGACTCCCACTACTCCTTTAACGTCCGTTTTTTAATGCGAGTCAGTAAAACGACATTTAGAATTTAAAAAGGGCTGCCAGTTAAAATAGTGATGTTTTCAGTCTGTCGATTTAACGTTATCATAAATTTTATTTTTGAATTGAATCTTGAAATGAAATATTAGCACAGAGGAAAAAAGGAACAGAGTGACCACCAGATTTTTAATTTTAAGTAAATCTTTTTAAGTATTCTTATTTTTTTGTCACAGAATTTCAACCTGGTGATTATGTAAATTAAATAATAAAAACGTATTTTAAATGAAAAACAAGTTTTGGGTTTTAGAATTTTATTCTCACTCTGACGAGATAGAACTATCTGACTCGTATACATTTATTTCAAATTTATCTACGACATCATCTATTATATGGTCTAACTGACACATTTTATCCTCGACTTTTTTTGTATGCTCTATACATTCCGTCCAGCGTTAAGGTGTCACCATGGCCAAACCATCTGCAAACAGTTTTTTCACTTCATTTAATTTAATGTCACAGCCACTTTTTTCCGGAACTATATGAACTATTCTAGCGAAACTTGGTAGGTATGATCCATTTATCTATACTTGACTTTTTTTCCAAACTTTAAACGACACTAAATCAAAAACCTTTAGCGGTAAAAAACTCGAAACAGTTTGCAAATTTAGTACTAGCTAGCACTATGTATGTATGGGGAACCCCCAAAATTTATTATTATTTTTTCTATTTTTGTGAGAAAATTTTAATGTGGTCCACAGAATACATCTACACTCCATTTATCTATGCTAGCTAGTACTAAATTTGCAAACTGTTTCGAGTTTTCTACCGCTAAAGGTTTTTGATTTAGTGTCGTTTAAAGTTTGGAAAAAAAGTCAAGTATAGATAAATGGAGTGTAGATGTATTCTGTGGACCACATTAAAATTTTCTCACAAAAATAGAAAAAATAATAATAAATTTTGGGGGTTCCCCATACATGGATAACTCTTCAAAAATGATATTGAGGTTTCTTTTCTAATATATATATATATATATTTTTTCTAAACTGAATAGTTTGCACGAGAGACATTCCAAAGTGGTAAATGTGTCCCCCGTCTCCGTCCCCCCACCCTGTAACCTCTAAAATAAGAAAATTATAAAACTAAAAAAAAATATATTATCAATAACTTAGTTTAAAAAAAATACACTGTTATTAAACATCGTGTAATTAATGTTTCATTAATGTTTTAAACATCGATCAAAGTTACAACGAACTACAACAACTTTTATATTATTTTACTTGCTGCTACGGAACCCTTCATGGGCAAGTCCGACTCGCACTTGGCCGCTTTTTTTTTATTCATTGGGACGTCTAACATGACTTTGCCAGTTAATTCTACTAAAGAGAGAAGTGATAGAACCTTAGTCTATATTTTATGTCGATTGTATACATCTCTATTATTTTTCTTCCAAAACCTGGTCACACCGCAAATGTCATTTTACTGACTCGAATTAAAAAACGGTTCTTAGTGGCCTCATAGGCCTCTGTCATGGTGTTCTGCCATCTTTTAACCTTTTTTAAGTCCCCGTGTACAGTCACGAGCAATAAATATATACACTGTCATATTTTGCACGACGTACACATTTTGTTTTGTAGGTACTGCACAATAATTTGTCCTAATTTTTTTTTAATTTATTTATTTCATAACACTTACAACTATCATTATAGGCTGACCTATTGCGATAGTGAAGTTCAAATTATTACTTTATAAATGATTAAAATTACAAATTGCATTATAAATTAAAATGAATAAAATTATACAAATACAAATTTAAAATAATCTAATCACACATGTCAATAAAAATACCTGCAACCTTAAAAATATTATTAATTCATAGACTTCATAAAAATATGTCAATCATAGAATTACAAGTTGCATTATAAATTAAAAACTATAAAATTATACAAATACTAAACCATCTAACCATTGGTTACATAATTTAGGACAAATTATCGTACACATCTTTCTAGATTGTTTTAAGTTAAGATTTAAAGAAAATGTGATAATGTATATACAGTAGAGCGTCGATTATCCGAACTAATTGGGGGACATGGGTGTTCGGAAAACCGGTATTTTCGGATAATCGAACTACCTATACAGGGTCTCCCAAAACTAGACGTCAAGCCAGAAAATACAAAAAAAGACAACATTGCATGCATACAAAATTATAGGCATTAAAAAAATTGAAAAATCCTGTTGACATAAATCTTTATTCAAAATGTTTTTTTCCCAATTTTTTTTACTTTGTAACTCTGAATAGGTAATGCTTCTCTAAACTGTTAACAAAATTTCAAAACCAGCTGCGCCCCAGCTTGGAAGAAAAGGGGACTTAAACTTTGAACTTAAAAAAAATGCCCAGTTTTAATTTTAGTTTTGGTTTTTATTATTTTTGTAAAAATTCTTGAATAAAATAAAAACAAAAAAATACTGTACTGAAAAAAATTGTTTTTTTAAAATATTTTTCTGATAGCCAGTATGACTTGGCTTTTCACCCAGTTTCGGCTTGACGTCGAGTTTTGGGACAACCTACATATTTACGTGCAGGTAAATGAAAACCTTATTTATATATTTATACATTTATATATTTAATGAAAAATAGGAATTTAATAGTTTATCAAGTAGCGGTTACTTGGAAGTGACATACGAGTACAATTAACAAATGAATGTGTCGCGACGACTGCGCGAGCACTGCAGCGTGGGTCGGGCGGGCTTTCGGATAACCGACGTTCGGATAATCGACGCTCTACTGTACCTATATTATTGCTCGTGAATGTAGTAAAAAAAGTGCCAAAACCATTGTTATTTTCAAGGTCAAGACTTAGGAGGTTAATATTTAAATAAACTTTCCATCTGCCACAACATCACTTCCCATTTTTAGAGACACTCTCAAGTTGAGAGTGTGCGACATGCAGCGAAGCCTTTTCCTCGTCCAGCTGTTCAGACGGTACATCCAGAGCCTCCACATATACATTGATGCGACGATGGACCAACGGCAGGTGGATCAGTACTTGCAGGATATTTCGCCCAAGTAAGTATCCTTGGTAAAGTAGCTGGTATGGCCTATACCTTCCTCAGGGAAAAGACCCGTGCCCCTCGGTGAACAGAGAATGATAGACTGACGCTGAGAAACAGTAAGTTGTAGCCAGCGAGTGATATTCAGAGGGCCGATTTCTGAATTGAGAATTTCGCTAAGCAATTACTTAACTGCATGTAATGCTGTCTCGTCAAATTTCTTTAGAAAAAAGCGCCACAGAACGTTACTTAAGTATTTACTTAGTGTAAGTTCTCAACTCGGAAATCGGGCCAGAGAGTGAAGGCAGGGAGAGGGAGAGAGAGAAAAAAAGATATAGCTAAAAATATAAATAAATAAATAATAAACTCACGCCCGTTATCCCCGAAGGGGTAGGCAGAGGCACCAGTCTCTAGAACTGGACCCACGTTTTGCCGAGTTTATTAGGTCCCAAACGTGACAAGTGGCAAGCCTGCCGCCGTTATCCGGGCACAATTTATCAGCGAATGGTGTTGCTGTGCAAACAAATGTACGTAACTAAAAGTCATTGGTACATGCGTGGTTCGAACCCAGACCCTCATGATATATAGCTAAAACAAGACTAAAAATGGAGCCTCGTGGGACAGTCTTTTCTACGTGACCAAAAATCGATTCGTACCAAGCCAGCAACACAGTTGCGTGACACTGTCTTATCGGCGAAGGAAATAACGGTTACATTATGTTGCGGTATGATGCGATTATGAAACAGAGACATCTATTGTAATGGGTGGCGTTGTGTAGTTTGTTTTATTTATTACTCGGAACTTGGTTGATATTAAAATAGTAACTAGACTTACTGTTGTCAGGCATTAGCTGATGAATGATTGTCGTAAATAGAATAGGTTGAAGTCTGCTGCGGACTTATATTACGTTACTACTGAGGGTACTGTTCACTGTTGAATCGCTCGTAGCCCCAGCCGCCTGAGTGATCTTAAGCGATCACGAAGGTTAAGCAACATAGAGCTCGTTCAGTCTATGACTAACGCTAGTGGCATCTTTCCGAGCGGTTCCGAGCTTCACAAGGCACGTTAAGCAGTTGGTGGCGGCTGCCATCGATAGATGTCAGTCGAGCCAAGTCAGAGGCCTTCGGCTTGAAAACTTCTGACAGTAAGACCAGCCACTAGCCTTACAAGCCTCCACCAATCCGGACTAGGCCCCCGTGGCGGCGTATGGCCTATAAGTATCTTCCTCATAGAAGAGACCCGTGCCTCTCGGTGCGGACATAATGGGTTGATGATGCGGGTACTGTTATGAACAAACGGTAACCGGTAGCGGCGATCGGTATTGGTATGATGGTCTGAATGTGCCCGTTTATAAAATATGCAGGTTAATACTTGTCGGTACGTGTAGGTACGGATTGCCTGCATTGATCATAATACCGGTTGAAGTCTTTGCCTGAGTTGGGTGTGTGTGTGTTAAAGAGATCGGTACGTATCAGTACTGACCTGTACCGGCAAACTCGTACCGGGAACCCTGATTCTTTACAACCGAACCCTCACGTCTCTATCCAGGACGGGCAGAGGCCAGTCCCACTTGCCACGACAGTCCTGACTCTGCTAGTGCATTGTACTACAATGACAACTGAATGAATATGGCGATTTATTTTCATTGCTGCTTCGCAACGTCAACGTCGTCAACGCGAGCACGCGTATCAATAAATTCTAGGCGTCAATGGTAAGAAATACCACGTTACGATCCCCGACCGCGTATCTGTCATCGTACTTGTACTATAATGCACTAACATAATCGAGGCGCTGGTCGAAGTATTTCATTTTAGTCTGGGGCCTCGTCTTCTGCCGGCGCCAGACCTGGCCTCACATATTTGAACACATCTTTGAAGACTTTGCAAAGACTTGAAAACATATTTGAACACATATTGGCGCAACCTGCCAGACATGCTTCGCAAACACTCCACAGTAGAACGCTTTGATGTGCGCTAAAAAACCGACACCGCATGGCAAAGCGCAAATGTTTCTTCAAACTTTGCAAAAGTCTTCAAATATGTGTTCAAAGATGTGTTCAAAGGCGTGTCAAATATGTGAAGCTAGGTCTGGCGCCGGCATTTTCGTCGTCTTTGAGCTTTGTTGTGCAAAAGTCGATATGGGTGATTCTGAGAACTGCATAATTTATTTGGCGCATTTTTTTCACTCAATAAAAAGTAACTAATATTGTATTATTTACAACGAAAACCTATAAATACGATACAATACAATCTTCAGGGGTCAATAAATCTACAATATATGTTACTTTTTATTGAGTTAATATGAAACAAAGTGCGCCAAAGAAATTATGCAATTTGAGCCATTTTTTGAGAATCACCCATTTGCGAATCGCTCGTAGCCTGGGCTGCCTGAGTGATCTTAAACTAAGGTTAAGCAACATACGGCGCGTTCAGTCCATGGATGGGTCACCGTTTATGACTAACGCTAGTGGCATTTTTTCCGAGCGGTTCCGCGCTTCGCAAGGCACGTTAAGCAGTTGGTGCCGGCTGCCGTCGATAAATGGCAGTCGTTAAGCCAAGTCAGAGGCCTTAGGGCGGCTTGAAAACTTCTGACAGTAAGACCAGCCACTAGTCTTACAAGCCTCCACCAATCCGGACTTGGCTCCCGTGGTGGAGTATGGCCTGTACCTTCCTCAGGGAAGAGACCCGTGCCCCTCGGTGGGGACATGATGGGTTGATGATGATGACCCATTTGCGAATGGCATCAACACCAAGAAACCTATACCGAGCAGTCCTATACAGTCCTTAGGCGTATTTTCAGACAAAAGCAGTAGGTATCTCATGCGACTGAATTTTATAAAGAACGTCTCGCTCCAAAATCGTTTGGCGAAAACACACGCTCCGCGGTCTGAATAAATGTGCGTAAACCGATTTACATAGACACGCATAATTGTTTATGTAAATACAGACACATAGCGGAGGTTTCACTTTTCTATTTTATACCACGCATAAAGTGACGTAACATTGGCTGCATTTATGTCCGTGTCTATGGATTAGCCTTTAATTTATGTCCATTCTGAAGAGCCATCTAGACACTGGTCAAAGATTTTTGAAATCGCATAAGTAGTTTCGGATATTACACGCATATTACCGTATTTTATCATATTTATTTAGGGGCTTCAGTCCCGGCTGCTTGAGTGACGTTAAACGATCACGAAGGTTAAGTAACATAATACGAGTATGTCGCGTTTAGTGCATGGATGGTCGAGCGTTCTATGACTAATCCTAGTGGTGTTTTTCCGAGCGGTTCCGTGCTTCGCAAGGCACGTTAAGCAGTTGGTGCCGGGTCCGTTGATAGATGGCAGTCGTTAAGCCAAGTCAGAGCCCTTAGGGCGGGCGGCTTGAAAACTTCTGACAGTAAGACCAGCTTACAAGCCTCCACCTATCCGGACTTGGCCCCCGCGGTGGAGTATGGCCTATACCTTCCTCAGGAAAGAAACCCGTGCCCCTCGGTGGGGACATAATGGGTGATGATGATGATGGTGATGTTAATGACGATTTTTTATAATAATTACAATTTAAGTGAAATCAGGAAATGTGCATTTTCGTTGAAAGACGCCACCACCAATATACAAATTTTTGTGAAAATATTGTTTTCGTAGTAAATTTTAAACATATAATTATTATCGTTTAGTTTTATTGCATCTCTGATTCTGTAAGATATCAATATCAATCAATATTCTTTGGATTGGTGGAGGCTTGTGAGACTAGTATTATTTAAAAAAATATTCTTATGTTATCCTATTTATCATTTGCAGGTTCCTCCAGGCAGCTTTTCTACAAGAACTAATATTCATCGGGCCGACATACACGGATTCAATAAGACACAACAAATCAGATTTTATGTTGAATAGGTAAGAGTTTCCTACTTAATTACTGGCTCGTTAAGTAACTATTGTGGGTTTTAAAATGTACTCGAGTTTTTCTTCAAGTCTGGTGTTTTTGTTAAAAAATAATTAGAATAGGCTATTTGACCGATTTCTGAAAGCCATCTCATATTGTTTGTTGGTGTTCATGGAGTCCTCAGAGAGTGGACATTTTAAATTCTTTCGTGTATTTCTTCTAAATAATGCAAACGAAAATTTACTTTCTAAATAAGCCGCCAAAACGCTATCTTGGCACCGCATTGGTATTATGACGTCACTTGATGATGACCGACGCCATTTTTATTGGATAGTGACGTCATCGTAGAATCGGCCAATCCAGGCCGTTTTCGATACAATGGCGGCAGATACAAATTATCAATTTTTACCGTGTGTTTTTTTACAAATCATAATTGGTTTTTTTTAGTTAAAATGCCTTAAAGCGGTTCTTAGACACATCATTTATACGAATACGTATCAATAATACTGTTTCTTTCACACTGTCAAATAGCCTATTATGTAGGTTTGCGGGGTCAGCTAGTACACTGCTGGACATAGGCCTCTCCTATTGCACGCCACTGAGAACGGTCCTCGGCTACTCTCATCCAGCTCTTGCCAGCCGCCCTGCGAAGATCATCGCTCCACCGAGTCTGAGGACGTCCTACACTACGTTTACCGATCCGCGGTCTCCACTCAAGAACTTGTCACCCTATCGGTTATCAGTTCTTCGGGATGTCACAGTGTTAGGCCCTTTCTGCACTGCTCCGGTCCGGCGTCGGGACCGGAATCAGTCGTGAGAAAAATATCGGATGCCGGATTATGCTTCTCCACTTCATCCGATTATAATCGGCAATGGACGTGACGCAGTGCTTTATTAAAATTCCTCGGTTTTTCTATTCGGGGCAGGGGACGTTTTCCACACATTCTATTAATGTAAATAAAATAGTATGGGAACATTTTCGGGTTGTACGCGCGGTGCAAAAACGTGTATTGTTTCTGTACGTCGATCACTTCGGCCCGGTAAAGTACCGTTCCGATCTAGCAAATTATCGGACCGTTAAAAACCGGAGTAGTGGAGAAGCTTACTAGTATTCTTGTGTGTTTCTACATCGGACCGGTAATTAACGTTTGCCGGACCGGAGAAGTTTAGAAAGGCCCTTCTTAGGGCTATGAAAGTGATAAGGGTGGTCCACCCCAATAACACCCTAGTGTTTCCGTCATGGACATTCCCCGATACTGCGTCAACGCCGTTGTATTGTTACAGAGGCCTAGTCGAAAACCTAATCCACGTGCACGGAATCACATTGCAACACCTAGCTCTGTACGGCTGTGTTGTAGTGCCAGAGGACGAATGCTATGCTGTAAGTATCACCAAATGCTGTAAGACAGCGGTTCTCAGACTTTTTTGGCGACGGAACCCTTTTGGAAAGCGAAATACTTGACGGAACCCGGCAATAAAACAATGCAACACCTAGCTCTGTACGGCTGTGTTGTAGTGCCAGAGGACGAATGCTATGCTGTAAGTATCACCAAATGCTGTAAGACAGCGGTTCTCAGACTTTTTTGGCGACGGAACCCTTTTGGAAAGCTAAATACTTGACGGAACCCGGCAATAAAACAATGCAACACCTAGCTCTGTACGGCTGTGTTGTAGTGCCAGAGGACGAATGCTATGCTGTAAGTATCACCAAATGCTGTAAGACAGAGGTTCTCAGACTTTTTTGGCGACGGAACCCTTTTGGAAAGCGAAATACTTGACGGAACCCTGCAATAAAACAATGGTTTTTAAAATGTATTATTTTTAACTAATAATTGTCCTGTTGTGGGTGGCGACTATGTTCGGCTGCGCTTCGTGATAAGTCGCCTCAAAACGTTTTGATTTTTTTTCTACATTCTTGCGGAACCCCTACCGGGTTTTCGCGGAACCCTAGGGTTCCGCGGAACACACTTAGAGTATGGCTGCTGTAAGAAATCGCTCGTAGCCCGGCCGCCTGAGTGATCTTAAACGATCACGAAGGTTAAGCTACCTAGAGAGCGTTCATTGTTAGTGTGGAGCCAGAACATAACAACGTAACATTTACATGCAGGCACATACATTGCTTCTGGCCTCACACTAGGATACCCTGTGACGTGGGAACCAGAAACAGTGACGTCACAAACATGTAAACGTCCAGAAGCAATGTATGCCCCTGTATGTAAATGTTTGTTCATCATCCTGTTTACAATCGATTAACAACCTCTTCAGAGTGTTAGTTTCTATGCTCACTGATTGATTGAGTGACTGAATGAATGAAACAACGAACTAATGAATGAATGCATTAACGACCATTTATTTGCCAAGAACAAGATATAGGTTCTAGTAAGTATAATAAAATAAAATAGCCTTTACTCATTCATAAATAAATCAATTACATGAAACTTCGAAGTAATTTCAATTATTATTATTATTACATGCATTTAAATATTATTCATTATTTTTTTTTAAATTATTTATTACTGTTATTTATGAAAGTCGCCTCCTCGGCGTAGGCCCCCCCCCCCTGTTTCTTCCGTAAGTAAGTAAGTGTAGTAAGTGGACCTTTATTTTCAGCGCGAAAAGGAACGCTTTGGCAAAAGGAATAGGACGGTGATCACACCCGCTCAGATGCTCGGCAAATACAACATGACAGTACACGACTTGTCGTCACTCAAGGTAAGTTGAGGATCGTCATCTCGATTACATTTGATTACATTCAGTTTTTCTACATGTAATCAGACCGAAAACGTTAAAGAATAATGTCTAAGTAGTACTTTAGACCCAGAAGTATTGAGGATAGAGTTGTGTAGATTGTGTATGTGGACAAATGAACGAGGATTGTTACCAAGAGCTTGCCGATAAACTGCATTAGCAGTTTGGCAAAATATTGTCATTTTAATTTTGTATGTTTTTTCTGAAAGCGGTGGTGGCGTAGTGGGGTTGACCCTTGCTTCTCGATCGTGAGGGTCTGAGTTCGAACCACGCATTTACCAATGACTTTTAGTTACGTACATTTGTTTGTACAGCAACACCATTCGCTGATAAATTGTGCCCGGATAACGGCGACAGGCTTGCCACTTGTCACGTTTGGGACCTAATAAACTCGGCAAAACGTGGGTCCAGTTCTAGAGACTGGTGCCTCTGCCTACCCCTTCGGGGATAACGGGCGTGAGTTTATTTTTTTATTTTTTTATTTATTTGTTTTTTCTGAATAAATAAATAACAAATATGTAAATTTGCTTACATGCAATAAAAATTGCTTATAAATACAGTGAAGGTATTACTAAAATGTTTCTTACCTTTACCAGCAGTCCCCAAACTAAGCTAGTCCTAACTTAATTCTGGATTCATTAACTTTCTTTGTTGTCGGAAGAGTTCGACTTGCTCACCTAAGTAAGGGAATCCGGAATTGCGTTAATAATGAGTAATGCTTACTAAAGTTTTACGCTAGGGGATTTTATTATTGTTGATTACTTATCCGACGTCGTTAATTTCGATAAGTCATTAAATATTAACCTCTACTATTAATTTCTTCATTTTCATAGTCTTTTAAACAGCATGGTATACCATCAGAAACGAAATATTTTTAAGCAGCTAAAGATAAAGTCGAGGTATGAGCTTCACATGTATGCACCTTATTCAGTTGCGTTACGGTCGTCTTTGCTACTGTAAAATGTCAAAAAAGTCTACGTTGGGTATCAAAACATCTGTCAAAGTTGCCATGATTCTGACTAAAAATATATAAGCACTACACATTATTAAGTTAATTCCGGAATCACTTACTTGATTTTTCGTTGCGAGAGTCCGACCAGGTTTCGCTCTAACCCTTTACACTCAGTCTGATACGAGTGTGAATTTCATTTTTAAAAAAAATCAAAAATCTATTAACCCACACGATCGTGTATAGTCAAATGTCAAGTTGTACCTGAAGCTCACGATCGTGCGGATTAATTTTCAGGTTAACTATAACTTCAGGATTTTTTTTAAACATTTTTTTGTACTTCGACAAGTTACAAAGTTAACAAAAAGGTTTCAAATTAAATTAAAAAAAATAATTGGTTGGGTGTAAAGGGCTAATGCGCAGAGCTTAATCATGCACGCGAGCTTCGTCTCCTCACCATGATTAATCTCTTCGAATAAGATCGAAACCTGATCAGACAAGAATGCAAATAAGTGATTCCAGAGTTATATTAACATAACTCTTTATTTTATTTCATGACAGTCTCACCTTAAAAAAATCCTCTATTGCAGCACATACTCCTAGAATACGAAATGCTCAACGCAGATGCCCTGGAAAACCTTGCAAGCTTGCCAAACCTCACAGACCTATCCCTTCAGCTCAGGAACAAGCCAATACCTTGCCAGACCCTCAACTGGGGCACTGTGATGGAGAGCCCGAATCCCCTCCAAGTCTCCATTAATATTGTAAGTACCACGTAGAGCATACTATTTTACTGCGAATGCTTGAGGCATACGGAATAAGGGGTAATGTGTGGAAATTAATAGTCGTATCTTAAAAACATGGCAAAGAAAAACATCACGAAGAGTAGAGTGGGAAATTCTGGGGGAGGCCTATGCTCAGAAATGGCCAGCCAATTAATAAATTGTATTTTTTAATTGAAATGACATTGTAATAAAATCAAAATTAATTTAAATAATACTCAAACTCATTTTTATATAATTATATTTCAATTACTCATTCTTTTTAAATAAACATAGGACATAATAGAATAAACTCAAACAATATAATTTAATGCATGTTAATAAATATTTTATCATTTAAGATTATTGGCAAATAAAGGCTATTTTCATTTTTAATCTTAAAAACAGGATACGGTGTACAGAAATCTAAAACAATCCTAAAACTAAATGTGAACATATTGACGACCTCTGTGATGCGCATCTGCCTATCATGCAAGAGGTCCTTCAAGAGGGTTCGAACCCCGGCTAGGAACAAAAAAAACGATGTTTAGGTACATGTTTGTGGTGTCACTGTTTCTGGTTCCCACGACACAGGGTATCCTAGTGTGGGGCCAGATGCAATGTATTAAAAAAAATACAAGTCACGTGAGCGATGGCGTCCCGGTCCCTATTGTAACCGGACAAGCACGTCACCTCCACCAATCCGGACTTGGCCTCCACCAATCCGGACTTGGCCCCCGTGGTGGAGTATGGCCTATACCTTCCTCAGGGAAGAGACCCGTGCCCCTTGGTGGGGACAAAATGGGTTGATGATGAAGCACGTCACAAATAGGAAATGCGCCCAATTTGAGGCCACGTGTACGACTTTAGGGCGGCCACAGTGGGATTCGAACTAAATAACATTTTTCAAAAGTACTATTTTTAATTCAGATGCTTAGGGCGGCTTGAAAACTTCTAACAGTAAGACCTACCACTAGTCTTACAAGCCTTCACCAAACCGGACTTGGCCCCCGTGGTGGAGTATGGCCTATACCTTCCTCAGGGAAGGTATAGGCCATATGATGATGGGTTGATGATAATGATGATGATAATTATAATATTACGATCAGATCACATCATAACATAACAGTGTAACATTAATTTGATATCAGTATTTATTCAATAATTTATATATTGAATTATAATAAATTTAATTCAATTGAGTAGATCTGAAGCCTGTGGTACATAAAATCTGTGATACAGGCGTCAGTGTTTAAAAAAGTAGATGATTAAAAAATTAAGTCATAATCGTACTTAACTACAACGCAATGAAATCTGGATCGATCTACCAATATAGTAAAAATTTACACAAGATATGCAAAAATCGTCACACACATACCAAGTTTATTCTGTCAGAACCGAATATGTACTACATTAAAAAATAAATTAAAAAAATGTTTCTAATGCAGGTATACTCAGTTTCAATACTCAATCAAAACTGCATTAGTAACAATTTTTTTTGAAATTTTGTACTTATTCGGTTGTGCCGGAATACTCTACTTCAATGTTCTTCAGGCTTACCAACTTCATTTTGCATCAACTGTGTTTAATCCTTTATAATGTTCTCAAATAAAGTTTATTATTGTCTTTATTTCAATTATTAATGTTTCAGATCGAAGTGCCATTACAGAAGTTCGAGGACATCATCCAAAACGTTCTAGTCGACGAATTACCGCTTGTAGCTCTGCGAGTTCTCTTTTGTAAGACCGTGAGTATTTCACAGACATTACAGACACAACGTCGTTGCGCCTGGAAAAACCGACAAACGTAAAACGTTAACTATTCAGGAGAAAGAATAAACGTAATAATTTCGTAATTATCATCATCATCATCATCAACCCATTATGTCCCCACAGGGGGGCACGGGTCTCTTCCCCGAGGAAGGTCTAGGGCATACTCCACCACGGGGGCCAAGTCCGGATTGGTGGAGGCTTGTAAGACTAGTGGCTGGTCTTACTGTCAGAAGTTTTCAAGCCGCCCTAAGGCCTCTGGCTTGGCTTAACGACTGCCATCTATCGACGGCAGCCGGCACCAACTACTTAACGTGCCTTGCGAAGCACGGAACCGCTCGGAAAAATGCCACTAGTGTTAGTCATAGACAGAAACCCATCCATGGACTGAACGCGCCGTATGTTGCTTAACCTTAGTGATCGTTTAAGATCACTCAGGCAGCCCAGGCTACGAGCGATTCGTAATTATGACGCCTTTTTTTTAATTCGGTAAATACATAGCTTGTAACGAGGTGGAATTCGCCTCGTCGTCAGCTTCCAAACCGGGTGGACCTAAACGTCACCTTTATTATCGTTACCGGATTACTCTATTTTCCATACATACCTATTATCTAATATCAATCATCATAAAATATTTAAAAGGCACAATCATGTGCCTTTCTTTTACCATCTAATCGTGACTAATTATTAGGTAAACTTAATCGGATTATTAGAAATTAAACCCGTTAGGTGTATGACTATGTATGACTATTGCGATAAAACACTGACAGTTACTAACAGAACATACGGAAAACCGGAGAAAAACTGGAGTCATTTAAGTTACATATGTTTTACTAAAGGTGGAAAAATTTGAAAGGGAATACTTTAGTATCGCAGGTGTATTAGATTTGCGTATGTAATTTATTTATCAATGAGAGGTCAATTTACGAATTCACTAGGAGAAAATATCCGATCCGTAACAATGGGCTCTGTTTAAGGCCGTTTAGATAGAAATAATTAGGAAACAATTGGTTTTCGTGAGTGTTCTATTGTGTTTTCTTTATTTATTTCTGTCCATCCCTATTCTAACAGTAAAGTTTCTTCTCTATATCCCAAGTTAACCTTTGCAGGTGTACGAGCCACTGATAAAGCACGTAACTCGGCTATACCACGCTTCCTTGAGGGAGGTGGAGTGGACGGACGCCCCGTCCGCCTATGCGCCGACTCCTGTGCACGCCGTAGAGGTCAGTGAACGAATAGATGAGTGAATGAATGAATGAATGAATGAATGAAAAATGCATGGTTATTTTTTTTACACAAAACTCTCGTAGCCGTAGAAGTCTTTCACCAAGATGACGCGCCATTATTGTAAATAGAGTAGAAATGGCCGTGCTACGTTTTTGAACATGAACGGAAATCTCAAAACCTTTTCAAGAATTATGCTTTCAGCACAGTTTCTATATATTAGATTTGCAAATAAGTTTGTAAAGCGTAATAATGTGTACTTTTTGTACAATTATTGAATTTTTGTGTTTTGTGTTAGTTAAGTGTATGTTATCTGAAATATGCCTGAACTAATTACTATTGTATTTACCTATGTTTTTTATATAGTCTATATTTTTTAACATATTCAATAAAAAGCCTTTAACCAAATCAACTGACGTTAATGACATTTGTTTTTTTTTGTATGTAGGCAAAAACTATCTCTTTAATCATACTATGACGACGTCACAAACACCAAAATTATAGAAAATTAGTAAAAATAGACATAAGGAATAAAACTCAAAAGTACCGAAATTAGTTTCTTAAAATGGTCAATATTTTCAAAATTAATTATAAAAAACTTATATCAAAAATAAGGCTAATAAATTGCTATTTGATAACTATCATGCATAATTTTAAAAGATTTTTACTTTTATAAATAGTCTAATGAGAATACTTAATTTTATTAGTGTCTACTAAGTTTAGTAGTGTCTGTCTCTTTGTGTAAACTTATTGGCGTTTTGTTTTTCGCTAAAATTTACATTATATTATGTTTAGCCGTAAGTTTTCCTTAAGGTTAAACAAAATAAATAAATCTGTTTCAGTGAGATCTGCTCTGGAAAACAAAACTAATGAATGATTGATTAGATCTGTGTTTAATTTTCAGTATGACGACCCGTGTATCAATCCATTCATTTTGATCTGTTGGCGCTGCAGTCAACTACAGAAACTTGTCATACACGGTATGTATTACCTGAGATTGTGTACAAACATAACATAACATAACATTTACATACAGGCACATACATTGCTTCTGGCCCCACACTAGGTTACCATGTGTCGTGAGAACCAGAAACAGCGACGTCACAAACATGTAAACATCCAAGACCTGGGTTTCCTTTTTTTTTCCCCAGCCGGGATTCGAACCCGGGACCTCTCACATGGTAGTCAGATGCGCTAACCACTGCGCCACAGAGGTCGTCGACGAAAGTTAGGGACCATTTTAAATGCACTGTAAATAAATAACTTCTATACAACAAAATCACTTGTCCTGGCCCCCAACTAGGATACTCCGTGCAATGGTAACCAGGCAAGGACATCACAAACATTGAAAGGCACCCAGACTGAGGCCATTTGCACATATGTACGGCGGGTTCGAGTGGGAATCGAACCCAGAGTTGCCAGACGATGTGTAACAGTCATCAAGTCATGCTGTCTGTATTCATAATTTAGTACCGGTCTACGGCAGACTCGAACGAAATGCACATCCAATTGAAGAGCGTAAAAATTAGTCGTTCCGACTCTACAACTTATAGGAGCAAAATTCGGATTATCGGGTATTTACAGTGTAAAAATGATAATTTCGTTGCGAAGTAAACATGTCAATGTCATCAATGTTGCGTTGGTGTCACGTCATCACGTGTCACGGGTGCCCATTGTGAACTCTAAGGTTTAATTTGTTGAAATAAAAAAGCAAATGGGTATAAAAATACCAAAAATTAAATGCTGAACAATAAATAATACATATGTGGTCGATAGAATGTCATTCTGAGACTTCATTTTAGCCGAGCGAAGCCGGGGTTCCATCTAGTTTTAATATTTCCCCGACTGTATTATCTAACCAAACATTTCTTCTCCAGGTTACTGGATCTGGGAGTACGACCTGTTGGGTATGGTACGTTTGCGTGCCAATTCGCTGCAGTGGTTGGAAGTGTCTGCCACATACAGTCGGGAGAAGCGCTTCTGCGGAATGGACTGTGACCTCAGTCCAGTGAGACCCACTGACCGCGCCAGTCCGCCGGACTCATCCTTCGTTAAGGTAAGCACAGATAAAATGTGCTTCAATGTCATAACGCCATGGATTAGCAGTCTAAAGTCCGTTTCTTTATTAGATGCAAAAAAAGTGACACGGTGTTGCCGTTATAAATTATATACTTTTATTCGGTAGATATTTTTCTACCATGAATAGATTCTTCTATTCTATATTTATCTGATAAGAATTTAATTATGTGTAGCCTTATAAGGGTGACATCGTCGCTGTGCGACAAAACCTTTTTCAGTAAAGATTATAAAAAAAGAAAGCATTTAATTACTCATAAGAGCAAAGTTTCAAAAAAACACCTACGTACCACACACATTTTTAACTTGGAATTAAAATTGGGTTTACGTACTAGCAACACTCAGACATTGACAGCCTTTGGATTGTATTAAGATGTCAACGTGACAGTATTTTTTTTTGCATTGAATTAAAAAGCAGACTAGATAGCATAGTTTATAGTCTTTGGTTCTGCGGAATGGACTGTGACTTCAGTCCAGTGAGACCCACGGTTGTACCAGTCCGCCGGACTCATCCTTCGTTAAGGTAAGCACAGATAAAATGTGCTTCAAGGTCATAACGCCACAGGTTAGCATTCTAGTTAGCATAGTCTTGGTATAAGAGAGGAACGGTTCTGCGGACTGGACTGTTGTCGCACTTAGGTTGTTTGAAGGGGTGCGATCCGTAATAAAAGAGGGGTATCCAGAGGCAATGAAGTATACGGTTTATTTAAATGTAAAGGAAAGGCACCTGGGAACAATACAAAAAGGAAGTCTTAAATAAGGTCTAAAAAGTAAATATAAAAATACATAATAATTGTGCCTTTCGTATATTTATAAAATAATTGATCGTAATAATATGAAGAACAGAAATCCGGGTCTTGAAAAAAGAACAGAAAATAATAACGGTTTAGTCCACCTTGGATGGAAGCTGAGGATTGAATGGTTCAGCCACGTCCGTCCACGGTGGCGAATGTCAAAAACTAATTAAATTTGGAATAGTAGATGGCCGAAAATGATTAAAAAGCAACGAGGGGAATTGCACCTCGTTACACTGTGAATTCAGTCCAGTGAGACCTACCGACCGCGTCAGTCTGACGGACTCGTCCTTCGTTAAGGTTAGCAGTCTACATAGCATATTCTGGGTATAGAAGATAAATGGTTCGGCGTGGACTGTGCATTCAATACAGTGAGACACAATGATCGGGCCAGTCCGCCGGACTTGTCCTTCGTTAAGGACGAAGTTCCCGCCAGGTCAGATACTGTAGACGACCCGACTGTAATCTAATATATAAACGTAAACATTTACATATAGACACATACATTGCTTTTGGCCCCACACTAGGATACCCTGTGTCGTGGGATCACAAACATGTAAACATCCAAGACCTGGAGTTTTTTTTTTCCCCAGCCGGTGATCGAACCCGGGACCTCTCGCATTGTAAGCAGAAGCGCTAACCGTTACGCCACAGAGGTCGTCAAATTCTCGTGTCACAGTGTTATTGCGCATACTCCTCCGAAACGGCTTGACCGATCTTGCTGAATTTTATAAGTGTATTCGGTAGGTTTGGGAATAGGTTGTTATCTATTTTTCATAGCCATAAGTAAAAAAAAAAAAATGGCGAGACAACATTTGTGGGGTCAGCTAGTGTTGTTATAAGAACGTTTTTTTTTGTGGTTGAATACTGTACTGAATACTTCTCTACGTATTCCAGGCTTCTACATTATTTTCCTTGACTAAATCCATGCCTGTTTACTTAGTTTTCGGCTTTCCTCTGAATCTGCTCACAGAAAAGTCACACCACTTCCTTACCTGTTAGTATAGTCTGTATATTATGTCTGTTTTGTAAAAGGTGGTAAATAAACGGTTTTCTTACAATTTCCCCCAGGAAATGAACCGCGTTCTCACATTTACATGGCGCCCGCTACGCCGATGGAACAAGCTGCATCCTGCCCTCATCGCACGTTCCACCGCCGAGGACCGTTCACACTACGTCCTGCAACAAATGACGCCGCTCTTGGGTGTCACATAGAGCGGCAGTGATGTAAAGTAATCTTCCAATGAACATCTCAACTATATCTCTCCATCAGATAAGTTCAAATTGACTAAATTGAACAGTTACTCTAAAAATAGGTTAAAGTTAAAGAATATATAGTATTAAAAGCCATGAATGAATGGCGTGGTAAATTTTTGGCAGACGTAAAACATTTCAGTATTTGAATGATTTTTATCCTAAGTTTGTTTACGTCAAAGGAACTTTACTATCTCGTACAGAGTACAAGTCGTGCGCGTGTGTTTAGAATTAAGAATGTTGACCCCTCTTTTAAAACTCACATTAGCAGTGCAGTGACAAATGAAGCAATTTAAACCATTTTCCAGATTCAATATCACATCTCATTCGTCAAATGTCAGCTTATCGCGCGTTGAATAGGAGTCGCGGGAAGTAAGGCGCGCAGTAATGTAAAGTAACCTTCCATTGTTGGCTGTGGAGACTGAGATTGTCAAATATCAGACGGGGCTGGATCGAATTCATCTGTCACGTTCTAAATGCAGATGGGGGCGTCCAGTTAGTTTTTGAAGTGAAAGTGACAGCTAATCTGTGAAATATGGCAACATCTAATCTGTGATAGCTTAATCCGCTGGCTCGGCGGCTACCAAATTCGGTAGCGGGTACTCTGAAGCAAAATTAAACCTTATAATCATTATCCGTCGTTCTAAAGTCCCTTGTGTCAAGGCAACTTATCATTTGCAGAGTTTAGCCAAAGGGTTAAGGTGCATCGGAAAGGGACATCGGCACGTATTATGGTTACGTACCGGTGACTACCGTCCTAAATTCCGGCACAAACTTCTTAAATTTTGAAACGGCTCAATGCTAGAGAGAACTCCGAATAGCTTTTCAATATTGTACAGCTCATTTTTGTAAAAAGTCTGTGAAAATTGTATAGTCCGGCCAGCGGTGGCTATCGGCTTACTCCCGTGGTCCACCGGTTGACATTTTTGTTTGAGATTAATTAACACTAAATTCCGAAAAATACTAAAGTATAGTTAGTAAATGTAATGCTACTTTAACCCTTTCAAGACGACTTGTTTTGAACATCCGATGGTACGTTATAATACCAGTAGTCTTAAAAGGGTTAAATAACATCTTTCTTCTTCCCAATTTTAGATAAATAAATATCCAATAGATCGCTCTATCGCGCACCAGTAACTTACATACAAACAACCCGTTGGGTACTGTCCTTAAAATAAAACCATTTTTATGGTTGACCAATCGGCCCGTTCAGAATCAAACTTATCTACAGTTGTACAAGGATCTTTTGGCGCGTAGATGACATTGACATAGGGGCCTTCAGTTTGTTGTGATAACCCGTAACGTTACGCTCATTGGTCAAAATGTCTGAGTTTTTATTTCGGCCACGCGCCAAAACATCCTTGTACAACTGTAGTTTTTAATAGTTTTTTAAATCTGCCTGTTTGAGGTGACATACTATATCTTAGCGCTTGAAATCGCCAATCCGCGGTGGGCATTATCTTCTTGATCATGGTCGCATATTATCAGCCACAAAACAACAATGACAAAAAAAACATGCCTTCAAAATTCGCACTAAACAGACACTATAGTTCACTTATTTTAACACCACGGCCTCGATTCTGTTAGTGCATTATAGTTCAATTACAGTTACATGATCAGGTCACGGGACAAGATTTTAATTCCAATGACGCTTAGAGCCATCGCAAACAGGGCGACTTGTCGCCGCGTCAGACGCGACGTTGTCATTTGCTTCTGGCGTCTTGTCGTCGCGACTCCGCGACTCAGACGCCAAGTGTGCGGAGATTCGAACAAAATATATGAAAATTGACGGCCGTAGCCAGTCGTCGCGTCTAGTCGCCTGTCGCGTATCGCTAGTGTGCGCATAGGCTTAGAATTACGAAACGCGTGTGCGTGTTGATACGAAGCGGCATCGAAATGCAATCGACGCAGTCGTGTAACTGTAATTTTACTACAATGTCAGCAGAATCTAGGGCCTCAATTCTGTTAGTGCATTACAGTACAATGACAGATGCACGGTCGGGTCACGTGGCGTGTTTTTTTTTCATACGACTGACGTCTAGAATTGTTGATACACGTGTTCGCGTCGACTTGAAGCGGCAATGAAACTAAATCGCCATGTTCCTGCAGTTGTAATTGTAGTACAATGCATTAGCAGGATGTAGGCCCAGGTGGCGCTGACAGTATTTTTTATCGCGGCATGGTGATGTCCATAACGCCGTAAGACGCCTTTGAAAATTAAAAGGTAAATATTTTCTCATGCATTCTGTTAACTTTCTAATAAAAAAGAATAAATGAAATCGGACAAAGTGGTAACGATTTATCTCTGAACATACATGAAAAAATACATTTAGACTAATTTTGAAACCTGTTCAGAATTGTAGCTACATAATTATATCATATTTTACAAGAAGAACCTAGGTATTTTTTTAAGGAAAATCTCATCAAGTTATAATTGGGTCTAAAATTTTAAAAAGCGCTGACTTCTATTATAAAACAAAATGCTGGATTGGCCACTTACGAACGCCACTTGTTGAGATTTAGGAACTAGTTATCGATATCGACTAAATGCTAAAGACAATCTTTTATTGCTGAAGTACTATTTATTTGCCACTGTAAAAACTGTGTTCTTGACGAGTTACAGTTCCGTTAACTCACTACTATAAACAGTATAAATAGTCCAATTTCTTTCTTTAATAAATTAAAGAAAGGGATTGGACTATTATTTGCCTTTCGCTCATACAATGGGGAACTTGCGCAAAACAATGTTTTAATGTAATCGGAGAGGCCCTGTTAAATGATAAATTAACATGGTAATATTTTTCCCTACGACTAATATATAAAGTGATCTTTCAAAAAGTCGTTCTAGTCACGTAGTACAGAAACGCGCCATACATTTTGGACTTAAATGACGTCACAACTTGCTCTTAAGGCTGGGTTCTGCGAGCGCACTGATATGTATGGGACTTATTGCGTTGCGCGGATTTGTATGGGACTTATTGCGTTGCGCGGATTTGAATGGGTCTTATTGCGTTGCGAGAGAGAATACTTGGGGAAAAGATAGGTTTTTTGATTTTACACAAAGACAATTCCTGTGAATAAAATTCGCCATGGTATATTTTTGAACATGAATGCAAATCTCAAAACCACTTTCTTGCTTTCAGTACAATTTCTATTTATCAGATTTGTAAATAGTTAAGTCTATATTTTTTAAGATATTAAAAAAAGCCTTGACCTTAAATAACGTTTCTATGACGTCAGCAAAGACAGTAAGAGTATTAATAATTCTTTGCCTTACCTAAAACCAAATCAACTAATGTTTGACGTAACGTAACTTTTGTTTGTCTTATTATTGGAGTCACTTGATCTTTCGCATTTTTTGGGACACAGAAAACCCCAAAAATATTATTTTTATGGTGTTATGTTTTTATTATTTTCGGGTTATTCTGTCTCTCGTAAAAGCAATGCCACTTCAATTTAAGCTTGACTCAAGTTCCCCGTTGCCGTGGTTATTATGAGAGCGAGAGGCAAGTAGTTCTTCTCTTTCTAAACGTAACTGTGCCACATCAGTGTGCTTAGTGCGAGTTTTTTTAACTACTCGATCGCGTTAACGTAAACTCATATTCTATAGGAGTCACAAAGCGCGCCACCTATTTGTCTCTCTGTCACTCCTATACAAATTGCAAACGCTCTCGCTATCGAAAGTGAATGAAAAAACTCGCACTACGGGCCCTGAGTGCGTATACTGAGTTTTGTCATTCACTTTCGATAGCGAGAGCGTTTGCCATTTGCATAGGAGTGACAAAGCGCGCCATCTAGTTGTCTCTTTGTCACTCCTATGCAAATCGCAAACGCTGTCACTATCGAGAGTGAATGAAAAAACTCAGTATACGCACTCAGTTCTAAAATGGCTACTATCAAATATTACTTACTTACTGCGATGGCTCAGCGACCCGAAGTGGATCTTGGCCTCCGATACAAGAAGTCGCCACTTGTCTCTGTCCTGGGCCCTTAGTGCGAGTTTTTTCATTCACTTTCGATAGCGAGATCGTTTGCGATTTGCATAGGAGTGACAAAGAGACAACTAGCTGACGCGCTTTGTCACTCCTATTGAATATGAGTTTACGTTAACGCGATCGAGTAGTTAAAAAAACTCGCACTAAGCACTCAGCGCGGTCTCCTGCCAGTCACCGGCCTGGAGCTCGCGCAGGTCCTTGGCTACTTCGTCCCTCCAACGATGTCTGGGGCGGCCTACCGGTCTTTGGCCGCTTGGAAGCCCCGAGTCATCATCATCAACCCATTATGTCCCCACCGAGGGGCACTGGTCTCTTCCCTCAGGAAGGTACAGGCCATACTCCACCACGGGGGCCAAGTCCGGATTGGTGAAGCCCTGAGTACGCTCTCTTAACTGCTCGGTCCTCTTCCATTCTTTCCATTCCTTACGATCAAATATTATGTTAATTATATCGTTGTTAAAAAAAGTCCAACTTATATTTTAAAATAAATTACGCATATGAATTATAACATAAACCCACGTCTGTACCTCGGAGGGGTGGACCGAGTCAAATGGCTACCACAAGTAAATTTAACTTTATTCCGGATTAAAGTTAAGTGTATCCGGGTTAAAGTTAGGAATAATATTACAAAAAAATGGCCTAAAAAGGGCTTCTATGTGCAGAACAAAATACTACCTACTACCTACGGGTAATGTCATAGTATCGAGCGTGTGTTTTTAATTAGTAATCTTTATCTGTCCCTTATTGTGATGCAATGATCTAAACTATGCGAGACTATTTTTTATATTGCATTTTTTTCGAGGATCCAAAGCAGAACGTTTAATTGTTGCTCATGTTTTATGATCTGTGATACGTTGAGACAACACCGGGTTCATCTCGCTCGCGTTGTACCAATCGAAAAAAAAATATATTTGGGAAGGTTGAAAAAATCTATAACTCGATGACGCATGAACGATGTAATGTAGTAATTTTATCATTGTAATGTGAATTGATATCAGTGTTAGAAGAAGTATAATTCCACCAAGACGCTTTATGATTAAGATATTTTTTTAAGTTTAAAAGTTTACTCTGAGAAGTCTTATTTCGTGATTTTTCTTACAAAAAGACATTCAAAGTCCTCTATTGATTGATATTAAGTCTAATCAGTTCATCAGACATATATTAGACCTATTATAAAATAAACTTCTTATAACGATAAAAAAAATTGAAAACATAGTGGTTAATCGTAGAACAATAAAAAGGTTCATACTGTTGTCTAACCTTTTAATTCAATTTAGCTACAAGTACTTATAAATAATCGAATCACACAAAGAGAAAACTTTAAACATTGCAATCAAGTGTCTTGAAAAAAAGTATATACCCACTCTAAAACACAAAATGTTCCAATAAAATGAATCTTAGAGGAGTGACATCAAATATTTGTACCATCGTAATATCCTAAAAAAATAAGCGTAGTCAAATATATAATATTAACAAAGTATAACATAAAAATAGATCATCAAGAGAGTCAATTATACCAAAACTAATATTGTATATTATTATGTATGTTTTCAACATCTACAAAATGTATTCATAAGCTTGTAACAATCAAGACTGATTTGAAAACGCGACAAAGACTTGAAAACAAAACTATTTTTCCCACCTAAATATAGAGAAAAAAACTAACAAAATAAACTCAAATGGAAACAAGTTTATGAATACTGACATCCAACCTAACCGACGGACCATTTCTGAAATAAAAATATACATATACTCGAATAAAAATTCCATCAGAAATTGGTCATGAATGTTGTAAAAAGTCGGACAAAGCGATCACTAAGAGCGCAAATCGAGCCTGCATAGAAAGAAAATCACTGTAGTCTAGTGAAATGATAATATCTATAAGGAGAACTTGAGAACAGCCGAAAAATATGTTTCTAAAGGCATCTTATCTCAAAATCATGTAGTATTAGTGCAATGTACTAACTAGCCTAACAGTATACAGGGCTTAGGTTATAGAGTGAAGTTTAGAAATGGTGTTAGCACACTGACACAAGCGTAAATGTGTCAAAAAGAAAACATCTAGTCGAAATACGGTTCCTTTTGCGAACATTAAAACTCACTTAAGCGTTTGTAAATAACAAGGAAAACAATGTATAAAGGAAATCGTTAAAAACGGGTTTCAACCATTGCACTGTCCACCAGAGTATTACGAATACATAACATATGCCTAGTGATAACAACGTTGAGCTTTAATACGCTGTATAGAATACAGTTTGTGAGTGCCACTATTTAGTAACATCTTTGAAGAACAAAAAAAACTGCTATTTATTGGATTAAACCTAAGACCCTTGGGTCTGAGACCAAGAAAACGCAAGAAAGCTATTCAATTTGTCATCATATTATTAGGAGAATTTAGTTCAAAATTGAATACAGACTCGTTATGTTCTGATATTATGAATGGCTTGATGTGTACGATGTGTAGAAATAAGAAATTTATTAAACAAATATATATTATGTAGGTATCTAAATATTTAGTTTGTAATGAATCTTGTAGATGTAAGCAAAATATTGTAATGATTATTCGATGTTTGCCGTAAAAACAAAAATGACGTGAAAATTATTCCATTTTTAAATACCTACCTTATTTTTTTATAAAATTTCAGGTGGCTAGGTATACTATTATTTCAAAAGAATTTTCAACCTACTTATGATTTTACTGCCAATCAAATAGGTAACACTTTGATTTAAAAAAAAAAATGTTCTTATGTAGTCCATCCGTCCCATGGGGCCGGTCACTTAACAAAAAAAAAATAAGACCACGATTTATTTATCGAGCAAAATAAAACGCATATGATAGAATATAATAATAAAATATCTTCTATTAGAATACAATGGTTTTCTAAAAAGCTTCAAATGTAATGAATGTAATTAAGAATTATAGGTTGAATGACGCACAAAATCATGACTTGACAAACTAAGAATACATACCTACTGCAATGCCTGTAGTTCCAAGTTATATCATACGGCTTCTTGTAGTAATGATATGTAGATAATATTGTAACGTTTTATATAAAGGTCCTAGGTCTTTTGATCTTTCTTTTAACTACCCATGTCAAAAGTTATATTTTTTTAAACATTTGCTTATATTTTACAATATTGACGCAAGAATAGAATAGAACATAAATATCAGTGTTGACATTGTAATATACAATTCGGTGTAATGAGGGCTTTTCAATGACACTGTCAGTTGATTCCATTTAAAAAAAACTAGATGGCGCTGCAAGGAGAACAAATGTCATCATACGTTGTAAATGTTGTACATCGTTATTAATATGTGATATTCTAAACATCTCTTTGTAGTCTGTGATGTAAACTAGACTTTGTTTGTTTCGAAACTGTTAAAACTAAAGTTATCGAAGTATTGTCACTTTGCTCATTACAAAACCACAGAGAAGGTACAGTGACGTCATGTCAATTTTGACATTTTATATCACGTCAGCACCATCTATCGGTAACTTGCGGTACTGTAATCTTTTTTATAACGCTTTGAAAAGCCCTCATTGTGAGTGAAATCTTATAAATAACTAGGGCTTTTGAGATTTGCTGTAAATAACACCGATTTCTTAAACAATGCTTTGAGTAGTATGTGATCTGAATCTCAGAATTATTATTTGGGAATATCTAACATTGTAATTGTTTGTTGGAGATGTTTACTTTCTGTACTAAAACACATTTAATTATTAGAGATGTCTCTATGGATTTAAACACTGTGGTTATCTTGGTGTTAGTTTAGACTTTGTCGTTGAATGTAAATAGTTTAATAATTAACGAGTAATGTCTAAGCATTGAAGATTGTGAAGAGAATTGAAGACCAATTCAGATCTAGTTCTCGTGAAATCTATCTACTAGAGATGTCTGTAAAGAGAACGCTGTGTAATTCATAACATAAGGCAACGAAGAGACTTAACAACTGAACATTCCCTGAGACTGAAAAATAACACAAGAAAAGTGTGGCAAAGTTAAGTCTAACGTGGTGTGTGATGGCAACCCCACCCCAACTGGCTTTTCAACACCAATTTTGAAGCCAGTCGATCAGAATTATTGATTTTGATAATGGCAACACTAAGTACACACACACTCTACAAGGCGTCTTCATTATTGTCATTACCATTATTTGGTTCTAATTTTCTTGTATTTTATTCCGCCAAGATCGGACTTGACTCTGCTAGACTGTGATGACGAAAATTGTTATGAATTGTGGTTCCTGAAATTTGTTATATTCTACTCAATACCATGCTTAGTAGCGAACAAAATGTCTAAAGTATTCCAATAACAATATTGTAAGAAAAGTAAAGGAAGGTTGTACCTAAGTGAATATTCACGGTAACAATACGATAACATGTCTCCTAATAGCATTTCCATAGAAAATTGTATAAAAGGTACCTACCGTCACATTACGTTAAATAAAATAGTAATATAACTGTTGTAGGTAAGTACATAAATGTTGCGCTCAAATATGTAGCACAGAGTCAAAATGGAATGTCACCGTTATCGAATACAAATATCGACTTATGTTTGAGTATAATACAGTTATACATACATTATATAAGTATCGAAATGCCCAAATACACTCTGAATACAGATAGGATCCAAAAAAAGAAATATAAAATTTTCAACATTACGAAAAATATTACATGACCCAAGGTTCTAACGTTGTAAGTGGTAATTTTAGTGTGAAATAACTAATATATTTTTTGCGATTCTAAAGTTTTTTTCATACTTTATTGCACATGAGATATTGAAGAGAACATCACGTAAAAAAACAACATGTACAAAGGCGAGCTTATCTCTGTAAGAGAGTTCTTCCAGCAAACCTTAAAGAGTCGGAGCAGTGGTAAAAGAAAACGGGCCTATACTTAAAGGTACGCCTACAAAATAGACTACTTTCATTGTATAAGTTGTTCCAAAAGAATCTCTAAACGTTGTATATGGGGATTTGGTCACACCGAGTAGTTTGCCACCAATGGTTAGAAAGTAATTTGTAAACAAAAAATGATAAAAGGAATTTAATGACTAACCACCAAATAGTACGCGTGCGATCAAAAATGTGATTCTTGGAACAGCGCTTTTTGCCATAGCATCGTATTTCTAATATTGGTTGCTCGTGTTTAGTACAATCAAAATAAATATGTATTTCTGTGATCCACTCTTCCCACAGTAAATCACAGAAATACATATTTATTTTGATTCATAAAATTCCAATGACTAACCACCAAATAGTACGCGTGCGATCAAAAATGTGAATCTTGGAACAGCGCTTTTTGCCGTAGCATCGTATTTCTAATATTGGTTGCTCGTGTTTAGTACAATCAAAATAAATATGTATTTCTGTGATTTACTGTAGGAAGAGTGGATTCTAAGTTGAAGATGACCTCTTTTATAACCTTACTTAGCACTACGACTGTCACTGCCAATTCAGTTCGAAAAGTTTTGAACCCATTCTGATAGCGCGCGTATTATACCTGATAATAATATGAATTGTAACATTGACTGAAAATCTTATTATGGCAATTAATTCTGTAGTAAAATTGAACAATGGGTATTGCATAAATATTTGCATTTCAATCGTGATGGTTAAATAAATCGTATCAATATCATACTTAGATACTACGGCTGTGAAACATCAAGAGATGGCGTTGTAATACTTGTAATAATTGATCTGTGAATTTTTAAAAGTACCAAAAGTAGGCAGGTTAATTCCAAATAAGTAATTAAAATGTAAGAAATGGTATCAAATCGTAATTATTTCTTAAACGTATTGACGAGGTTGTGGAAACCAAATATTCGAATTCATGATGATTTTCTTGATATTATGTGATGCTTCGTATTATGACTAAAGAAACGAAAAGGATGGATGCAAAGTTAATGTTTTAAGGAAAGTCAGATACATATTTATAATTAGATAAACAATGAAAATTACAGAATTTATGATTGATTTTGTTCAAAGTCTATTTTACGTTACTAATAGTTTACTTAACATTTTAAATTAAACTATTTTATGGCTACTAATTTACATATTCAAATTAAATCGATATATTTTTAATTTATCACGTGTAAGATTAAGATTTGTTTTCTTAATTATATTGATCGATTTTATTATGACTTAAGGGTTTCATGTTACATTTTAAATGCTAATAGTGATTAAAATATGTATACTTAGTAAATATAAATTAATAAAAATACTTGTAAACTGTAGAAACATTTACGGTTTATGTAACAACTTACTTACTTTGAATTAAAGTTATTGTTTTTTATCTCCAGCCAAAAGTCTAAGTCAAAAAAATATTCTACTGCCTGAGTTTTCCATGCTCATTTACTACAATTCCAAAATATTTTCTGCGATTTTATTAGTTTAAAGATATATTATGTAATTGTTATATGTTGCAATAATCTTAATAATAATATAATATTATGTGTATCGATCTTGATGTTTCATCTTTGAATCTCTGAATTTCCCTAGTATAAACAAGGTTATTTATAAAATGCGTTATTCCTGAAACATTTACAGTTTCGAGTTTGTCATTTACAAACATCTTTTGTTTTACTCATAATTTATTTATTTATTTATTTATTGGATTTTTGGAAAACCATCGACTATTACAACAAAATGGAGGGTACATTGTACAATATAGCAGCGAAAAGTCATTTAAAGGTTTTCACTTATAGCTACATTATAGTTGCATACAAAGTAACAGGTTCGTGTGTTTACAACACCAAAAATAAATAATTATATTAACCTAGACTGCCGAATCTTAACATCAACTAAATATATAATAAGCAAATCAAAGCAACCAAGTTCATCACACAGTAGACAACTCGCTACCAAAGAAGTTCGCAGCTAACCTACGCCTAACTGAAGCAACGCTGTCGTGAATGACATCGACATCAGTGTCCGGGTTATCGCTTAGACCGTTAAATGTTGTGCAAGCTCGAAATAGGTAAGAATTAATTCTATAATTTTTTGAAGAAATAGGTGTATGAAATGCTTGTTTATGCCTAAGCGATCTAGCAGGAATGTGAAAATTTAACCTGGAGAGCAAATCAGGACAATCAATAATTCCATTGACAATTTTTATTAGCGTTGTGATGTCGGCTATTCGACGTCGTTCAACGAGTGGGAGAAGATGCATTGAGCGACAGGATGGCAGGTAATCCATTTCGGATCTTATACGGCGATTAATAAATTTGATAAATTTCTTTTGCAGCCTCTCTATTCGATCAACATATACATCGTATTGGGGGTTCCATACTTGTGAACCATATTCAAGTATACTTCTTACGTACGTGCAGTATAATAACTTTAATTTTTTAACTTTTTTAAAGTCACGTGAGGTGCGCATTACAAATCCTAATGCTCTGAAGGCTTTTTTGCATATATTGTCGATGTGGCAATCAAAAATGAGCTTCGAATCATGTATGATGCCCAAGTCACGTACTTCATCTACCTGATTGAGATTATGCCCTTTTAGTGAATAACAATGTGATACAACTTTATTCTTCCTTGTAAACGTAATAGAGTGACACTTTAAGGGGTTGAGGTCCAATTTGTTTACGTTACAGAAAGCGTCAAGCCTGTTTAGGTCCTCCTGAAGATCAGTTGCATCAGCGGTGACTGCAATGGATTTGAAAACTTTCATATCGTCCGCAAAAATAAGAATATCGGAGTTTAAGAAGCATTTATCAATGTCGTTAATTAGAATAGCGAATAATAAGGGGCCGAGCAAGGAGCTCTGAGGAACGCCGCTGGGAACTTTAGTCCAGCTTGAGATGTGGTTACTGATAACTACTGTTTGAGATCGGTTATCAATATATGATGAGAACCATCTGAAAAGATCACCTCTTATGCCTATAGTGCTTAATTTGTGCAAGAGCTGAGAATGGTCCACTCTATCGAAGGCTTTGCTGTAATCCGTATAGATTACGTCAGTTTGAAGACCTTTCTCCATATTACTGGTGATAGTGTCATTTAGCAACAAATGGTTAGTTACGGTGGAACGACCCTTAAGAAAACCATGTTGGACAGGACTAAATGATTGACGCAAGGCAGAGTACATTTGGTCGTAGATTATTCTCTCAAATACCTTTGATATTATGCATAGCTTAGAGATAGGTCTGTAATTTAAAACTTGATTGCACGGTGGTTTTTTTAATATCGGAGAGATAAATGCACGTTTCCAGGTGATTGGTACTATGCCCTGTTCCAATGACAACCGAAAGAGCTTACTTATTGGTTCTGAAAGGGTGTCAGCACAGTTACGAATGAATATAGCTGGAATCTCATCAGGTCCTGCAGATTTATTTATGTCGAGTTTCTTCAATTCCTTATTCACGATACTCTCAGAGATTTCTATGGTGGATAAGTCACAGATGCTGCTTTGTCCAGCATACTCAGAGTCAGCAATAGAATGTCCAATTTCGGTTGACAGAAACATTGATTGGAAATAGTCAGAAAAAAGATTACAGATGTGGTCACCAGATGTCGCTAATATATCATTGTAAATCACAGAGTTAGGAATACCATTAGACGTTGAGAGGTTTTTTACGTGCGTCCAAAAATATTTCGGGTTTTTTACGATGCAACTCTCAACATTAGATATATATTTTTTTGTAGCATTCAGCTTCAAGTAATTTAGCTCTTTTAGTCAGAAATTGCAGAGTATGAAGATCAGCTGTCATCTTATAGTTTTTATAGAACTTATACCTCTCTTTGAGAACTTTTTTAAGTGGTGCCGAAAACCAACATGGAAATTTATTCATTCTAACTACGGTTTCAGTAACGTGTTTGTCTCTAATAAGAAAAATAGTGTTGTAAAATACGTCTACCGCTTCGTTAACCGGCTTATTAAGGCAGTTCCAGTCAATTCCCGCTAAATCTTTGTTAATTTCGTCGTATATAGCCTTGTAAAATTGGTATTTGGTGCGCGGAGCAACATTGAGAGACTGAGACTCGATACGACTAATGCTAGCGACCAAAGCTTTATGGTAAGGATTTAGTGGTACTAGAGGATGGTCACAGGACGACACCGAAATATCAGAGTTACTTAAAATAAGGTCGAGTATTTTGTTGTACTGGTTACAAATAAAATTAAATTGACACAAATTACAAACCGCGATCTCGTCTAGCAAGTACAATTCATCAACGGACGAGGCCATGTCTGTACCATGGTTATTTGAGTAGTCGGAGGCGCCAGAAATCCACTTTATTCCACTTAAATTAAATTAATTTATATTAATAATTAATATTATATTAATAATTAAAATATTTAAAAAAATCTCCTTCTTTCCGGTGTTTTAGCATTGTGGTTTTGCTGTTTTATTATAGGTAGGTACTATAACCAAATAGAATTTTCGTTCAACTCGTGTAATGGAGTACCTATAGATATAGCTACTACGACATACCGTCCGGCCGCTGGGAGAATACGATCCTGACAGGTCATGTTAGAACGGACGTAACCTTGAAGTGGCGTTAAATTTTAGATTAAAATATTTTTAAGTCCTATTTATCCTACTAGCAAATAATTGTCATTGAAACTATATCATTGTGTAAACTTACAATCAATGTTATATTTTGCACAGTGATTTAAATGTGAAATAAGAAGAAAACAATATTTAATGTTCGTGCGTAAAATCCTTACTACGTTGTCACAAGGTTATGTCAACCGTATTTTTTTGTAGTGACGTACCAAAAATAACGAAAATAATAACGGTCCCTTTAACGATACGAAGTTGATGAAGAGGCTTTAGAAAAAGATCATTGCGTTCTCAGAATCTCTCCGCACCACTGCCGTACAAAGCGATTGAGCTGATCTGGGCTCAAATAAAAGGACGCACAGCTCGCCACAACACTTCACCGCCATTCGGCACAAAAAAGATGACCCTTTTAAAATGCCTGCGAAAATGTCACAAGAGATGACTGAGTGAAGGTCGTCTAAAAAACAAAACAGGAGTTATTTAAATGGCTAGCATAGTATTGCTATTTTTGTGAGCAGAAAAATATCATCTGTGAGCAGAAATAGCTAATTGATCAGCAACTCAAGGCCAGCAAACATTTCAAAATCAATCAGCAATTTATGTCATTCTGGATCGCTGTAATTATTTTTATACAGCATATTAATTATATGAACTGCAATGAGCTGCTCTTGTTTAATAAAATTTTGGTAAGCATTCAGAGTGGAAGCAAAATAAATTAATTTTGTGCTACATATATAAACGTAGCAAAAATACTGTACTTGTCATGCGGAAAATGGACGCATTTCTTGCAAAGATTATTTAATTTATTTACTCTCTGAGTGGATGTGTTTGTTAAGGTATGTTTTATCATTTATAGAAGTGTAATTTTTTTTATTGTTATAAAAAATAATTCAGATAAATTAAAAAAACTAATACAATTAAGTAGGTACCTAAGTACTTAAACTATAATTAAAGACATAGCGAAAATTTTCTGCACTTGCTCCGCCCACTTTTAACGTACATTGTCGATGTTTCAACAAAAACGCAATCTAATTAGTTATTTTGCTCACCATGTTTTAAATATGCATACCAATCAAATACACTGCTTATAGACATGTTTTATCTGCTGATCAATTAGAAATCTTGCTGATCAAGTAGTTATTTTGCAGACTGAATGTTTATTATGCCACCTCATATTATTGAAAGCTGCCTATTTATGATTTAATTTTTTGCCATTTTCAAAATTATTTGCGGAACCAGGATTGCTGCCTGATTTTTTTTATTGCAAACAAAATCTTTGTATGCTGACCAAATTACTTAAATGCTGTTTTTTGTTGCTGACCAAATTATATAATTGCTAACCATTTTAATTACTTCTCAAACAAAACTACTTAATCGTGAGTCAGTAGGAAAAGCTAGTTAAGAATAACGTAAGGAATGATAACGTTGATTATCTCTCATCACTAGTCATATAAAACAGACATGTGTCAGGATCGTATACTCCCAGCGGCCAGAAATAGTATGAATGGATATTGCTTTTTTTTAACTAAAACTTTAAGTTAAGCCGGACCAAAAAAAAATTTACAATCGATATAGCTACTTATTATTACGAATTAGTGAGTAAATTAAATGTAAGGCTTTAGATTTATGTATCCGAACTATCTTAGCCCATTCTATAACACATCCACATCAAGCATTTTCTACGCTAAGAACAACTACTTATTGTTTGGTCTAGTTTAAAAAAAAACACCACTCAACCGTTTAGGCCCTTTACAATCTGCGACTCTTAGCATTGATGCAGTCGTGATGCAGCATCGATGCAGTCGCAAATGGTCCACCTTTACACACTTGCGCTACTGCTGGTGTCGTGATGATGACGTGACTGCATCGATGCTAAAAGACCCAGTGTGTAAAGGACCTTAGTCAACAGCTGATCCGCCTACATCGTCATTGCAAAATCCTTACTTAAACAGGTAGAGTGCATTCATGTAAAATTCGACGTGCTGTTGGCTTTACCGTGACAAAGCGTCTTTGTTGCATTCACTGTTGATTTATTGACAACTTTATCCATGATGATGAGTCAAACAGTAGGCGTGGTACATTAATTAAACTCCCATTATGTGCAAGTGTGCACCCACACGCTCTGCGTTTTGGGTTAAGGTTAGGAGATAGAAGATAGACGCGGTGGGTGCATGGGTACTTGGGTAGTTGTCATGGAAACTGAGGTTAAATACTTACAACCTTATTTTAAAAAAACTCTACCGCTCTACTCTACCGTTTAGGTACTCCACCCGTGTACAGCAGCCTTACGAGCGACTTTGCAACTAAAATGTGAAGGTTGATGTGCTGGTTGTAAACAATATGGAAGTAACATGTTTTTTGTAACAGGTACCATCAAAGTCAAGAAAGTTAAAGTTGGAACTAACGAGATGACGCCGAACGCCTTAAGAGTTATCGTGTCACGTCCGGGCTAAACAAAGTTTACATATCTATTGTGTCCTTTGCCTTTAGTTTAGACAGGTGTGCAGAGATAGTGGTTAGAGATACTGAAAGGAGTTCGTAAGGTGTAGGTGGTAGGTAGATTGATCGCTATTTGAAACATTGTTTTCACAAGAAAACAAGGATTTTTTACAAAGGCGTAATTCAAATTCAAATGTTTTTATTCAAAATTCAAACAAAATGGTCAAAGTTGTTAGTTGCACAATTAATAACATAACTAATAACTTTGACACTAACAAAGAAACTTCACATTTATTTTTTAACAAACTTTTTTACTATTTTTTTTCAAACTTAAAAACATTACTCATGGATGTTTTTACACAATTTATCAATATTAATTGAAATTAAATTTAAATCTCCTATAAACATATTTAATATAATCGTAATCTGTACTAATCAGTCAACGTGCACTCTAGGTACAGTCGACAACAGGTCAACGTTCAGATTTATGTTTCAAAGTCTTACTTTACATAACTGGTAAGAGTGTAGGTACGTATTTAATGGTTGATGTGCTCTCGGCTTAACTTCTTATACAAAGATATTTTTTAATATTTATATTATGTTGAAAAGTTAAAATTTAATATTTATAAAACTCCTTACATGTTCAGTATCTTTAATCATTGCAATTAATTAAAAAATAAGTATATACAGCACTTTCTAATTTTTTTGTTTTCGCTTTCTTGTGCAATTCTTAAAATGACTTGTTTTACTAAAATTTATCACTAATAATTTACTACATTTCTTCTCCTTCGAGATGTAGAGGTTGATCAGATGCTGTCGACCGCGGCGTGCGAAACGCCTACCTACCTAGTAGTCTAGTAGTCAACAACAAACGTATGTTTTTGGACCAAATGTTTGTAGTCTCCGAAAATTACGATCAAGCTTAAGGAAAAGTCCCGAAACAAAAGTTAAAAAAAATTAGGGATTTTTTTTAAATATCTTAATAACTATCAAAGATCTAAAACTTTCGTTAGCACTGCACATTGTAATAAACGTAAGTTCATCCGGACCAAAAATTTACTATCAAATATATTTGAAATTTGAAAAAGATCTGAAAAGAACAGGAAATTTCCTAAAAAAGCCTGTAATATTTATATTTTTTAGGTAGCCTAAGGCATTGATGACAAGCTATTCGAAATAAGGCCTAATTACCAATGCCAGAGCATTAAGTTGACAAGTTTTTACTAAAAGCCTTGCCGTTAACGATGTACCGTCGCCATTGTGTGGAAAGAGCCACAAAAGTAAGACATCCCACAAAGGAAAATGCGTGATTGATGTTTTGTTCCAACGAAGATCACCGTTTTACCGACCCCAAGGTTTTGTTGAAGGTAGTAGATTCCTGAATGGCTGAATGTTTCGGCTAACGATGATGCAATGCTTCTCTTGTCAAGATGTTACTTAAAATAAATAACACCCGCGCACAATACAATCACTTGCCCAGGGTCTGTTATCTGTTAAGACAAAGCTCGCCAAATTAGGGGGAAAACAATAGCCTTGACTGACGTTTTAAATACGTGGGCTTATTAGGAAAATTGATTAAAAAATAGGTAGGTAGGTATTGTCTGGCCGCTGGGAGTATACGATCCTGACACAAGTCTGTTTCATATGACTAGTGATGGGAGATAATCAACGTTATCATTCCTTACGTTATTCTTAACTAGCTTTTGCTACTGACTCTCGATTAAGTAGTTTTGTTTTTTTTACGATCTTCACTCAGTCATCTCTTGTGACATTTTCGCAGGCATTTTAGAAGGGTCATCATCTTTTTTGTGCCGAATGGCGGTGAAGTGTTGTGGCGAGCTGTGCGACCTTTTATTTGAGCCCAGATCAGCTCAATCGCTTTGTACGGCACTGGTGCGGAGAGATTCTGAGAACGCAATGATCTTTTTCTAAAGCCTCTTCATCAACTTCGTATCGTTAAAACGACCTTATTATTTTATTATTATTTTCGTTATTTTTGGTACGTCACTACAAAAAAATACGGTTGACATAACCTTGTGACAACTTAGTAAGGATTTTACGCACGAACATTAAATATTGTTTTCTTCTTATTTAACATTTAAATCACTGCAAAATATAACATTGATTGTAAGTTTACACAATGATATAATTTCAATGACAATTATTTGCTAGTAGGATAAATAGGACTTAAAATATTTTAATCGAAAATTTCAAGCCACTTCAAGGTTACGTCGTCCGTTCTAACATGACCTGTCAGGATCGTATTCTCCCAGCGGCCGGACATTAGGTAACTAAAGTAGGTTAGTGCACAATAAAATACAGTGGTAGATACCTACGGTGTCTTAAATAAAGGAGACACATTGTGGTACAACGACTGCTATGAAATGTATGTCTTTCGAAAGCTTATCTAATACTTAACTTTGGACGAGGATTAATATTTTTAAGAATACAGTAGACAAATTCTAAAATTGTTTTTTTTTCTTTCCTTTCATTACCACCCAGAGGACTATACAATCCAATGTCACTGTCAAATAAAATAGAACCTTCAAAGCACGATAGTACGATACAATGAATTCATACGTTTGTGCGAGAAAACTTGAAGAGGCAATGCAATAAACATTTGTCCAACATATGTAATGATGTTTAGAATCGTTTATTGCACTGTTGCATTGACAACATCTAGAACAAGTTTGCCAAAGTAGGCCCTTGTGATACAGACAAGGACATTACAAACCGGGAAAATCACAGAGCTGTGGAAAACCCCCACATAATTTTGTAAAAACCGTCTATATTTTCTGACCTTCAGTGTCAGTGGCGGATTAACACATTTGCCGCCAGTAGGCTATTCAAATTATGCCGCCCCTTCTCCCCCCTCTGTATTTCGACAAAAGAAGGTGAAAGAAAATATTTTAGAAATAAAAGACTAGAAAATTATTCATTCTTTTTAAAATAATCTGTATCTTATGAAAAATTAGGAACTGATTAGATATATTCATTAAATTATTAAATTTTCTAAACTAATAATAATTATTGTAAATCAGTTTAGTAAATTTAATGAGCTTCGAAATAATGTAATCCATGAAATCAATAAATATGCACGTACGTACAGCAGCATACGAATTTCTAGTAAGCAAGATACTGATATATAACACCATTGGATACCAAAAATAACTGCACAGTTTCTAAATAATTGGTATAATTCTCATCACAAATATTGCCAAAAAAAGATAAATGAAGTAATTTTATCTATGAGCTAAGAAAAGCTCAATCATAATAATGCTGCACATAAAAAATAAATATAAAAAGAAATTATATAAGATTCTTATAGTAAAAAAGTTGAAGTTTTTAATTTTTTTAACTTAAATTAAATCTTTTAATGTAATTCGTCACAAAAAAATTAAAACGTGATCGCCAATAGTTTAAGACTTAGAGCACATAGAGTACATACACATAGCTACGAGCACTTTCTAAGCAAACAGTTTTTTGCGCTAACATGCTGAAATACTACGCTATTAATATATTATTCCTTCATTCTAACATAAATTGTTTATACATAAAAAAATATAAAAATAAAAAATATCTTTAGTTCTTCACAAAAAAAAATTAAGATGTAATCGCCAATAGTTTGACTTAAAGCGGTTTTATTAATTGAGATTGAAACAGTATTAATGAAAATAGAGAGATTTATTTTGTAATTTTTACAATTTTACTATTTGCACTAGCACTAATTCTCTTTACACATAAGCCCTCGTTGATGGGAAGAAAAGCAAGCCGAAAATAGAAGAAAAGAAAATAACAAATTATAGTTTTGTCGTACAAGAGTTTAGTAGTTTTGTCGTGCTGCCCAATTATTTCATTGGTATAGTTTATTATAAATATGGTATCATCATCATGGTTTCAGATGATTAATTAAAGCATGATACTACCACACTCTACGCTTTTAAAAAAATACACTGCACCATCACCTTGATGAGCATAGAATTGCGGTTTTTGTCATGAAATACATCACAGACGGGGCTCCCCAACATTTTAAGAATAGGTTCAGTGAACCTATTTTACTACAAACAAGATTCTCAATGCAGTTACACTTCCATGCCACCGGTCATGGATAAGGGCCACGGTGGTCTATGGCCATGGTCTTGAGGGAAACCTGAAACGTTTGGCAACCAGTTCAAGTTTACAGTCTACGAATAACGTTATCACTACACCTATAAAATTATATGATTGGGCCAAGTCATCATTGACTGAGACTTCTATTTACTAATACTTAAAAGAAAGTACCTATTCAACAACAGCGAGATTTTCTAAGAGTCCGTTTCGCGTCCACTATCACCGTTCCAGGAACTAAACAACTGAATGCTTTTGTTCCAACCAACGAGCGCTCGCTGTCAGCTGTCAGCTAATATATGATGCCAATGTAAAATATATCTAAAGAGCAATATTTAAAGCCTATATTTGAATTATATTATTTTTGCCGGGTGGGAGCAGAGTCGTGTAAGTGGACCTTTATGTGTAAAGAGAATTTTATTAGTGCTAGTGCTAAAAATGTAAAAACAACAAAATAAATCTCTCTATTTTCAATAATAGATAATGTTTCAATCTCAATTAATAAAACCGGTCTATGTCAAACTACCTATTGGTGATCACGTTTAATTTTTTTTTGTGAATATTTAGTACTTGCATAAAAAGCTTTAATTCAAGTTAATAAAAACAAGTTTGGATAAACTGATGTCGCAGCTTTCATTCCGGCCAGATACTCTTAGCGAATGACCATGCCATTTGTTTTCGCACCTATGTAAATATGTATTATAAAAAATTATATGAAGTATGTATTAGCAGATTGGCAAGCGCCTATATAATTTCCCACTTTTCAGGTTTTAAGTTAAATGGTGAAATCTAATAACATTCAGGTATTTCGTTTTTGTATTTCTATTAGACAAAAATAACTATTTTTGGCGCAAATTTGCCGCCCCCTAAAAGTACCTACGCAAATATGTAATATAAAATGTATCTATTAGCACATTGGCAAACGTCTAATGTCCCACTTTTCAGGTTAAGTTAAATGGTGAAATCTAATAACATTCAGGTATTTTTTTATTTTTTATATCTGTAAGACAAAAAAAAAAAATTTGGGGCAAATTTGCCGCCCCCTAAAATCTGCCGCCCTAGGCTCCAGCCTACTCAGCCTGCTGGTATATCCACCACTGTTCAGTGTAGTTACTGCCTCAGCAGCGGCAACCACAGACACGCAGCTGTCAAACCTACATTGGAAGGAGCAACAGTGCCAACGCACGAACTTTGCTTTCCGTTTCAAGAAGTAAACTCTGTAGCAGGGCTGAGTTTTACAAAACTTCGAAGTTTACTATGCCAATTCGAGGTAGGTAGGTACATTGCTTAGCAACTTTACTTGTTAGGTACCTTAAGGGCCGGTTTATAAATTGAGAATTTCACTACAGTCTGTAAAACATAGCTTGAGCTCTACGACAGCTGTCACACTGACAGGGCTAGGTTACTATATTTATTGCTTAGACATCGAATAGTGTGCAGTAAGTATGGAGTTTTCACAGTACAAATATTCTGTGAAAAAATTCAAAACTTCATGGACGCAATTTCGATGACAGCTGTCGCAGAGCTCAAGCTATGTTTTACAGACTAGGTAGGTACCTACCTAAATAAATAAATAAGTTTGTGGGTTAGTCGACTTCGCAATAACATAACATAGCATTTACATGGATACCCTGTGTCGCGGGAACCAGAAACAGCGACATCACAGACATGTACCTAAACATCCAAGAACTGGTGATTTGTTTTTTTTTTTGGCCCCAGCCGGGGTTCCAACCCGGGACCTCTCGCATGGTAGGATGCGCTAACCGCTGCGCCACGGAGGTCGTCTAGATGTCAAAACATTATTTTTGGTAAGTAATCAGTGTCTGTACATACAGGGTGTTGATTTGTACAGTTAATTCCGACTCAGGGGTGGTTATTTACATGATACTGAAGCAAAAAAATAAAATAAATAAATAAATAATAAACTCACGCCCGTTATCCCCGAAGGGGTAGGCAGAGGCACCAGTCTCTAGAACTGGACCCACGTTTTGCCGAGTTTATTAGGTCCCAAACGTGACAAGTGGCAAGCCTGTCGCCGTTATCCGGGCACAATTTATCAGCGAATGGTGTTGCTGTACAAACAAATGTACGTAACTAAAAGTCATTGGTACATGCGTGGTTCGAACCCAGCACCTCATGATCGAGAAGCAAATGTCAACCCCACTACGCCACCACCGCTTTAAAATATATAAAAAAAATCTTTTTTTTTAGTGAAAATCACCTACAATCCCCGGGGCGAGCGCGCGGGCGCACTCTCCCGCCCCGCGAAAGCCCCGCCGGACCCCTCAAGTGCACACGATAGAAGCTAAGCCATATAACTTCATGATTTTTAGGTGATTTTCACTAAAAAAAAAGATTTCTTAATATATTTCTTTTGCTTCAGTATCATGTAAATAACCACCCCTGAGTCGGATTAAACTGTACAAATCAACACCCTGTATATAAAAAACTTATTAAACGGTCCATACAAAATATAACTATCGTAAACGACATATCCGCCACGATTCAGGCTCGACCTTTTGTGGTGGTCACTAGCTTTAAGGTATTAATTATCTACTACAGCTAATTAGGTAATAAGTTTTAAAGAAGTTGTAATCGTGTTTGTGAAATAAATGTCTGATTTCTGACATGTTTGGACTGACACCAATACTGCAGCCACGACCGCGTTAGCGTGTTTTAACCCTAAAAGTAGGTATTCCAAATTCAAGACCTACCTACCACATGGGCAGCTGTTACTTCGTATGCAAGGAGTGACTCATTGTCTTGAGCATTCAGACTGGTGACCCGCTGGATACACTTTCCAGTCCAAGGCCTAGTTTTGACTTTAGTGGAGCCCGTGGAATGCGCCGAGGACAGTTTGCGAAGGTTTTATTATGTTACCGTTACTTTTTACTAGTATCCCTGCAGTATTATTTAAGTTTAGGTAAGTAAGCAGCCTAGATACACTATAGACGAGCGGCGCAGCGGTTAGCGCATCTGACTACCATGCGAGAGGACCCGGGTTCGAATCACGGCTGGGAACAAAAAAAAGAAACCCAGGTATTGGAAGTTTAGCATGTTTGTGACGTCGCTGTTTCTGGTCCAGGAAAACACACACAAAACATAAGCAAAGATACAGTACCTACAACTGGCGGCCTTATTGCTTAAAGCAATTTCTTCCAGGCAACCGACGATGGAAAGTAGCTGAAGGAAAAGACAGACGGGTAGTCATTGCAAATAAGAACATAGATATAAATACTAAAATATCTAAAATAGTGACAATATCATAATAATAGAAAATGTTATTGATACTTCTTGAAACAATGTCCTTCGACTTGTAAAACGTTAAATTATTCCAGTATTAGCTTTGTATTAACTCAAGGCCTGTTTTGGGAGGTATCGGAAACGAAGCCCGCAACGGATTACGATGCATCCGCGGAATCCACGCCTTATCAGATTACGTGAATTCCGTGTAATCGGCATGAATGACCGGAATTTGGTAATTGGGCATAAACACCTTATTAACTGCTAAATAGGTATTACAGACAGTAAAGGCGGAAAGAAAAAACCGGCCAAGTGCGAGTCGGACTCGCGCACGAAGGGTTCTGTACCCTTATCTTGACGCAGCGGTTAACGCATCTGACTACCATGCGAGAGGTTCCGGGTTTGAATCCCGGCTGGGGACGAAAAAAAAACCCAGGTCTTGGATGTTTACATGTTTGTGACGTCGCTGTTTCTGGGTCCCACGACACAGGGTATCCTAGTGTGGGGCCAGAAGCAATGTATGTGCCTGTATGTAAATGTTATGTTTTAAAAAAAAACCTATGACAGCAAAATATCATGTTTGTGGTATGGGAGCCCCCGCTAAATATTTATTTAATTTTCATTTAATTATTTATTTTAAAAGTAACTAAATATTCTGTGAATATCTCAAGCGTCTGTTGCCGTTATAAATAACGAGCAAAAAAATCACGTTTGTGGTATGCGAGTCCCCTTGATTGATTGATTGAAGACGTTTATTCAAATAACAAATATACAGTAAAATACAGAAGTTGGGTTCTGCTAAACTGCATAACAGTTTGTTGGCAGATGCTCTTGGTTTTACAATTTTAAGTACTCTTAAATATCTATATTCGGTTTTTCAGTATTTGTTGTTATAGCGGCAAGCGAAATAGGCACAACTTAAAATTTATCATGTGAAAATTTCAACTTTTCAACTATTACCTATGTTCATGAGTTACATACAGTTTTGTGACAGACGGACGGACGGACGGGGCGGAGTCTCAGTAATTTAACCTTTTTGTACGGAACCCTGAAAAAAAAAGTAATTCAAGCTATGTGCTGTTGCGTCAAGCATGCGGTCTCGCTCGCACAATCTAATAGTTTTTATCTCTTTTTGTCTTGGGTATTAAGGCGATGGTTTTTAAATAGAATGTTCGAAAAACTTAAAAGGAGGACAAAATACAAGACATTTTAATAATATAAATATGCAATTGCAAACTTATCTATGTAAGTGATTTCTTAATCAAAAGCTCTATGAATAAGTAGAATAACTTTAAATTCATTAACGACACCTAAGTATTAATTAGTCACTAATGTGACCTACAACACCTGGCATTGTTAAATGACTAAGTAAGTACTTATATGACTGTGGACGAAAGAATAAAGGCCTTATTTATAACTAGAATCGCTCGTAGCCTGGGCTGTCTGAGTGATCTTAAACGATCACTAAGGTTAAGCAACATACGGCGCGTTCAGTCCATGGATGGGTCACCGTCTACGACTAACGCCAGTGGCATTTTTCCGAGCGATTCCGTGCTTCGCAAGGTACGTTAAGCAGTTGGTGCCGGCTGCCGTCGATAGATGGTAGTCGTTAAGCCAAGTCAGAGGCCTTAGGGCGGCTTGAAAACTTCTGACAGTAAGACCAGCCACTAGTCTTACAAGCCTCCACCTATCCGGACTTGGCCCCCGTGGTGGAGTATGGCCTTTACCTTCCTCAGGGAAGAGATCCGTGCCCCTCGGTGGGCACATAATGGGTTGATGATGATTATAACTAGCGACCTGCCCCGTCTTCGCACGGGGGCAAAAACGGTTCCGTGGAAATAGCTGTGTTAGTTCCGTGGAAATTTCCTGGGGTAGAAAGTAGCCTATAGCCTTCTGAAGAGTATTTTATATTTCCATACCAAAATTGATTTATTTTCTCAATTGTCCCAAATTAAATTCACAAGGAATTTCCCCTAGAAAAAGCAGTTTTTCGAGCTAAGAAGATTAAAATTTTACTGAAAGAATATTATTTTGTTCTATCGTAATTATTTTTTGCAGCGCAGGTGCATCGGAATTTTATGAGTAATTTTTGTGATGAGTAATGTAGCTTATTAATGGTGAAATAATTTTTAAAATCGGCCGAGTAGTTTCTGAGTCTATTCATTACTAACAAACTTACAAATCTTTCCTCTTTATAATATTATAAGTATAGAAAACACAAATCATCTAAAACACAGTTTATTTAATTTGTTACTACATCTTTTCCTCGTGAAATTTCCACACAATATTTTAATCAGCGTTTTTGAAGTGTCTTAAGGAATTCAGTTTTATATAAGTCCGTACGGGTTTCACTTCCGCGCGGCAATAATTAAACTATTAATCGTAAGTATATTATAACCAGATTGATTTGCGATAATAACCAGTGGATTTAGTCACGCTAGTAATAAAGCCTAATTTATCTAGGAAGTATTCCTAAAAAATAAATCGCAATCACTGCGATATCTGCCATCGCCTTAGAGGTTGGTAGGTACCTATTCGTAGAAAATAAATAATACAAACAGAAGTTCAAGTAACTTCGATCAACGCGGAGCGTTCTAAAAGAAACCTAACAGACGCGTGCACGGATGAAATTCACACAGTGGTCTGGATACAAATATGTATATTTTTTGTACTTTATTAGAAATAAATACATTTATTTCTAATAAAGTACAAAAAATACTCCGACTTTCACGACCTCTGTGGCGCAGTGGTTTTGAGTCCCGGCTGGGGACAAAAAAAAGAAGCCCAGGTCTTGGATATTTACATGTTTGTGACGTCGCTGTTTCTGGTTCCCACGACACAGGATATCCTAGTATGGGGCCAGAAGCAATGTATGTGCCTGTATGTAAATGTTGTGTTAAAAAAAAACTATAACAGCAAAATATCATGTTTGTGGTATGGGAGCCCCCGTTAAATATTTATTTTATTTTAAAAATACTTTTATGAGTATGGTCTAGTCTAGTATGGTGGAGTGTAGCATATACCTTCCTCACGGAAGAGACCCGTGCTCCTCTGTGGGGACATAATGGTTTGATGATGATTAAAAATACTTAACAAATAAATGTATTGTAAGTATAGAAGTATACTTAATAATATGTATTGGCTTAGGCATTGATTTATTCATTAGAAGTTTTTATTAGATTAATTTACATGAAGTACACAATCGTCCACATAGGTATCTTTTAATGGTCTCAGATTATCCCATAAAGTTAAATACCTATTTTTATATAAAAAAAGTAAAAAACAGGTAGTTATTGCATTATAATTTGACGAATCGCACGTCAAATTATAATGCAATAACATAGGCCAAGGTCAAGGCCATAGGCCTAAAACCCTAATTATTTTGTATTTAGTGAAAATTTTAAATAGCCACTTATGAGGAATCAGGAGATTAAAACTATTTATGGGTCAGACAGACATAATTATGCAATAATCAAAATATAAGTAGGGTACCTATTTTCCGTTAAAGTGCAGTTTTAGAAAAGATAAAAGCTGAGAAACTAGGTAGAGTTCGTTTCACGAAAGAAGTCCCATGAGTTAATGAATTTTGGCTTTTATTGTTATATTATTAAGGATCTTACCGTGGGACTTGTTTGGCGAAACGATCTTTACTTACTATCCTAAGTGAGCGTCCTAGGACCGATAATGAAAATACATTACCTACTTATTACGAATCCTCGGCTGATAATAGTAGAGTTCTAGAGCAACATAATTATTTCCAGAAGATCGCGAAGTTGACCTTTTGTTAGCATTCTTTAACGTTGAGTTGCGCCATTATCATATTTGCATACAAGTAACAGAAACCAGTTTTCCCAAACGTCAGATTGACATGTGCATTCCCGCGCTTTGCAACGCCCAATCAGCGGCCAGTATTCCACTGCGCGCGTGATAGAGCGCGCGCGTTCGTAATTTAAAATAGTTTTTTTATTCGGACTACCAGCTGTTCTTATTTTTCTTTTTCGTTTATCGATCGCTGTAGCCAGTGTTGTTCCTTTACTTTGTAAATGTTTCGCAGTTTTACGCGTTGTGTTTATTGTTCGTGATTGTGAAACAAGTGCAAGGTTGTTGAGGTGTTATAACTTTGGCGGTATTTGCTGGCGAAGGTTTGTGAAGGATTTTCGTATACTAAAACAAGTATTATAATAATTCTTGCTAGATTATTATCAGACATGTTTCTTTGTTTATTCTGCAGCTGGGTCGTTGTTAGTAAGTTCTGTAACTCATAAAAATGTCATGAGAAATTCTTATTTTAGCATTATTTCTTAATAACTTACTCTCCCGTTCAACTTCCACTCAATCCTCTTAATTACTTCTATTACCTCCTGATAACCATCTCGTGCATTTTTAATACAAATGCTATACTCGTGCAATACAATGTTATACCTGTGACTTTATACGCAGAACAAAAGATATCGACGCGCGCGTATCAATTAAATATTTCCACAGAAGTATTAATTTTATTAGAATCTCCAAAACAATAATATAAATTCACTTTGTTTTATACTGATTAAATATATTGCAAGAAAAATCAGAATACAATCAAAATACAAAAGAGAGTACAACTATATTGATTTTCTCAAGTTAATACAACTATGTTTGACATATTTTCATGATCGTCACCGTGTTTAGTTAGTTTAGTTATTATGGTCGACAGCACGTCAACCTTACCACGAGTGCACTTTTTTCAGTTACGTTAGAGGCCATTTTACAAAGAAAATATAAAAAAAATCTAAATGTAGAGGTTTAGCTAAAGCTCAGCTTGAGTTATCTTACAAAATTGGGCATAGATTGATGACCTCACGGAGGTTAATTAGTCATTGTTGATTATCAACACAGATTGGTTACGCCAAGAGGCGCTATGACTCATCCATGATGTTAGATCGTAAATAAAACAATATTTAATTTTAATCATGACTTAACATATTCGAATTATTTATTTATAGTCGGCATGAATGGATTTTCTGATTGTGTTCAATACTGTTTATTGTGATTAGCTATTGAAATATTTATAGGTTCGTATCAAGACAATACCATAGAGTTGAAAAGGATAATATTTTATTGTTCAAATTTAGAGACATATCTTATCAGAGCACTTTTTAGTCTTTCTTCTTTAATAAATTATTGTGCATTGTAAGATGTCGAACTTCAGGATTCAAAGGTGATTTACAAATTTTAGAATACAGTATTTGACACTGTCAACAATAAATTATTTGAGATGCTCGATTAAAACAGAAATTACAAAAGGATTCGGAAAATGTATTTCTTTTAATCATTTACTAGTTGTTACAATTTTTAAATATATGAAACATACAAAGAGTGTTCTGAAATGTGACGTCACAAGCAAGTATTTTCATACAAAATTCCGTTTTAAAAGTAACTCATTTGACATCCTGTCAAATACCCAATTGTTCAGAGTTGCACTGAGCCGAGAGCTTTGTGGCTCTGGTGTGTACAATAAACATTGCTTAGCTAATCTGATCCCATAGTAAAAAAATGTACAGTTGTTTTCCTCACCCTCTTACCTTCTACTGGACCTAGAAACACCCAGTGCTCGTAGATTTTAACTTAAATCCAAATCTCCAACAAGTTTCACAAATCTGGCACAACGGCACAACTAAGTAAATAAACAAAATTGAGTACCTCACCGCAATGAGTCATTTACCGCGGAATGTGACATTACCACTTGTGTCTACCGCAGCTACGTTTTAGTAGGAGCCCAATAAAACTTTGCCCTACATGCATAATATTATCGTCGGCTAAAGTCGCAAACCTCTTAACTCCATTTTTGTTTCAAATTTTTTTTGCATCCTTAGAAAGTAAATTTCTGGGCGCATCTTAAAGCAAATCTCTTAAATTTTAAATAAAAAAAATCGAGTTCACAGGTTTGCGACTTTAGCCGACGTTATATACCTAGTCTTGCCATAAATACTGTAACAAACAAAAATATTATTTTTTCTTTTGCAAATAACATTTATTACTTTTACAGTCTGTTAGTTTAATACATAAATATAAAACAATTTAAAATATAAAAAGCTTATTCGAAGTGGTTGCCATTGGCTGCAATACAGTCCTTTAAACGTTGAGGCCAGATATCAATAGAAGCACGCACTCTTTCCATGGGAAAATTATTCACTGCCAATCGTATGGATTGTTTTAGGGACTCCAAATTATCATGGCGCTTAGAGCAAGCCGTACTCTCTAAAACGGACCATAAATCATAATCCAGCGGATTAAGATCGGGAATAGACGACGGCCAGTCTTCAGCTCTGATGAAGTCCGAAACGTTCGTTTCCAACCAGGATTGCGTAGACCGAGCTTTATGAACCGGCGCCGAGTCTTGCTGGAAGGACCATTCTTGGTTATTGAACATGGTGTTGTTAAGGGGCTTCACTACCTTTTCAAGAATCGTATCTTGATACACTTGCGCCGATGTTTTGATACCTTTTTCACAAAAGTATGGCTCAGTCACTCCTTCATAGCTAACACCCCACCAAACCATCACTGAAGTCGGATAATGCCCACGTTGCACTCTGTCGACTAATTGGGAAGCTTTCTTTGAGCTGTGAGCATAAATACGGTCATTTTGTATGTTAAAATGTTGCTCAATTGTAAAAAAATTGTCATCCGTAAACAAAATTTTTCTATGACCTCCCTTTGCGTACCGCTTCAGTAGTTGTTTCGACTTTACCACCCTATTCTTTTTTAAATGATCAGTTAAGAAATGACCAGTACGTCTCTTATAGGCTGCAAGTCCTAAGTCATCTTTTAAAATACGCGACATGGTTCTAGGTGCTATCTTCATCTCCCGAGATAAAATCTTTTGCTTTCGGACAGGATTTCTTCGAATTCTTTCCCTTACTGCTTTGACCACCTTTTTCGTACGAACACTACGTGGACGGCCAGATCTTTTTCTGTCACAGACAGAGGAGGTCTCATTGTACCTATTAATAGCCCGGTACACAAACATTTTACTAATACCAAGCGTATGGAGAGTTTTGAAAATTGCATTTGGCTCCATACCTACTTTGTGTAAGGCAATCACAGCGATTCGGTTCTCTTTATCACCCCACTCCATTTTAATATCGCAAAATATTTTACAATATATTGGCGCCAAAATGAGAAAACACAATGAACAATCATATAAAAATGACAGATTCCAAATTCAAATGTAATATTTTGTTTATTTTTAATTGTAACAGTATTTATGGCCAGACTAAGTATTTTTGAATTAAAACTTTCGTAAGCACTAGACATTATTAACATTATTCCGGATACACTTACTTGATTTATTGTCGGAAGAGTCCGACCAGGTTTCGCTCTGATTCGCAGAGTTTAATCATGGTGAGCAGAGACGGAGACATTTTAATAATGATTCTGTATAAAATACCTAACATCATCATCACTAACCCATCATATCCCCACCGAGGGGCACGGGTCTCTTCCCTGAGGAAGGTATAGGCCATACTCCACCACGGGGGCCAAGTGCGGATTGGTGGAGGCTTGTAAGACTAGTGGCTGGTCTTACTGTCAGAAGTATACCTAAAAAAGATACCTAACAATGACTAAAAAATCAAGGAAAATCGAATGCAAAAATAGTAAGGTCGGCTCACAGGAAATACCAAAATAAAATGCACCATAAAGATCTTTTGGAAATTCCAGTCACTAAAGCTCATTTGAAAGATTTTTCAAATGAGCTTGTAATCTGTAATCATCAATAATGGTATAGTTAGCTACAATCATGGCCAAACCGTAATAGCCCTTATTTTCTACGGTATAGCAGGGTCTCAAAAAGTAATAGTTGGCAACTACACAACAAACGTATTTCTCACATGCTTATATATACATTGATACGATCACTTTGTTGGTACTGGAAATATAAAAATAATTTTTCAGAATAAAGAAAAAAAAATGTCTTTACAATATTTAAATTTTTTACACTCTATTTTTGTAAGCTTTACATTACGGACTTAGGAACATTAATTTGTAAAGTGGATTTTTTTAATACAGAAATTTGCCTTAAGTGTACCCCACGATGTTTTTCTTCACAGCCAGTGAGTATTAATTCACAAATATACGCAACATAGAAAACAAAGTCATTCTAGTATTGAAACCAACCAACAACGTTGGGGTAGGAGGCTGCTTATAACGAGGACCGACCTAACAGACGGCTCTCACTGTACACTCTCAGCCATATGCTACATATAGCATCGTATGAATTTACATCAGGGTCTCGATTCTGTTAGTGTATTATAGTACAATGACAGATACATTGCCGGTCACGTGTTTTTTCATACCGTTGATGCCTAGATTATTACGCTGACGCCTGATTTAGAATCGCTCGTAGCCTCGGCTGCCTGAGTGACCTCAAACGATCACGAAGCAACATAGGGCGCGTTCAGTGCATGGGTGGGTTACCGTCTATCACTAACGCTAGTGGCATTCCGAGCGGATCCGTGATTCGCAAGGCACGTTAAGCAGTTGGTGCTGGCTGCCGTCGATAGATGGCAATCGTTAAGCCAAGTCTGAGGCCTTAGGGTGGCTTGAAAATTTCTCACAGTAACACCAGCCACTAGTCTTATAAGCCTCCACCAATCCGGACTTGGCCCCCGTGGTGGAGTATGGCCTATACCTTCCTCAGGGAAAAGACGGAAGAGACCCGTTCCCCTCGGTGGGGACATAATGGGTTGATGATGATGACGACTAGATTATTTTGAAGCGACGACGAAACTTTATCGCTATGTTCATGCAGTTGTCATGGTATTAATTTTTTGAAAATGTTTGTACCACTTGCCTGTATGGACATGTGGATTTGTCTGATATGAGAGACGGTCTGAAATAAAGTTTTATTTATTACTAGCTGTGCCCCGCGGTGTTACCCGCGGTTCATCGATTTTCCCGTAGGAATAAGATATTTCCCCGCGGTAAAACGTAGCCTATGTTTTAATCCAGGGTATCGGCTAACTCCATACCAAATTTTATTAAAATCCGTCCAGCCGTTTCAGCGCTAAAGACTGACAAACATATAAACACACACACAAACTTTCACGTTTATAATATTAGTGTGATCATTAGCGGAATGTAGGTCCAGGTCTTGAGACAAGATGAAGATCTCCCGCAGTAATCCGACGCCCACAAAATGCTAATGAAACGAACAAACATAAGGCTTGCACTGTTTGTTACCTGCGTTACGACCTCGCATAGGCCATTTGTTAAGTCCCAAAACAAGTTTGTGAATGAAATATTACGTACGATAGTAGAGATTATACTGTTAACTTTGGCTGGCTTGACGCTAATAAAATGGTACCTCTGCCCTACCCTTTTGTGGCTTTCGGTATTGTATGACGAAATATACTCGACAGTATTTTAAGAATAAATTCAAAGCCAAGTAACTTTCGGGCATACGGTAAATGCATTAGCTTTAATTTTTTGATTAAGTGATAGATGATGATGATGATTTCATCTTATCCCTTATCAGGGACATAGGGCTCGTAGAAGGGATGTCCATTTCTCGCGGTCTTGTGCGGCAACTTTTAACTCCTTCCAGTTGAGGTCCGTTGAGGCAGCCTCTTTCTCAACGGAGCGCCTCCAGGTAGGTAGTACGAGGACGGCCCGGCCATCTCTTGCCAAAAGTTTGCTACGTTAAGCTCTGTTTGGCCAGCTGGTTGTGGGGTGTCCAATCCAGCGCCATTTTGCTTAGCAGGATTTCCTTACTGATAGGCTTCTGGTCTGTCAGCTCCCATAATCTTGTATTGGATATGGTTCGTGGCCAATGTATACCGAGTATGCGCCGTAGACATTTGTTAAGAAATGCTTGCAGTCTACTAGTTACGTCGTGGTAGTGGTAGATAGATAGATAGATACATCTTAATTATATACAATAGTTATACATAAATACATCTTAATATACACAATCATTGTACACATATCTACCCGGATAATAAATAAAATGAATTGTGTAGTGCTTACGAAAGTTTTTATTGAGAAATAATAAGTCTTTATTGCATTTAAAATACAAAGTTTTGCACATAGGCGAGCTTAGTGCTACTTAGCATACGTTCCTTATAGTTAAGATTAAATTCGAGACACCATACTCAGTGGCGGATTAACACATTTGCCGCCAGTAGGCTATTCAAATTTTGCCGCCCCTTCTGACCTCTGCATTTCGACAAAAGAAGACGAAAAAAAAATTTTATTATTAAAAGATAAAAATTATTCATTGTCTTTAAAATAATCTAATATCTTATGAAAAATTAAGAACTGATTACTTATATTGTTATTATTAAATTTTCTAAACTAGTAATATTTATTGTAAACCAGTTTAGTAAATTTCCTGAGCTTCTCAAATAATGTTAGCCATGAAATCAATAAATACGTAAGTACAGCATCGTATGAATTTCTAGTAAGCAAGACACTGATATGTAACACCATGGGATTCCATAAATAACTATACAGTTTCTAAGAAAATAAGAAATTATAGCTTTATCGTACAAGAGTATAGTAATTTTGTCGTGCTGCCCGATTATTTCATTGGTATACTGCCCTCGTAAGGAAGAACGCAGTAATAGCCATTACTGCGTTTTTACTTTGGATGCAAAATTGAGCTCCCTGGTGGTACATCTATGGGTGAAAAAATAATGGTGGCTGTAGGTCTGCCAGAAACCTGAAATTTCAGTAAGAAATTATGCAGTTATGTCATGAAATGATATGTTTGTGATATGTTTTTCGCTATTTACTCAAAACTGCGTTTTTACGATTACTGCGTTCTTCCTTATGAGGGCAGTATAGGTTATTATTATAAAGATGGTACAATACGATTAAAATCAGTTAACTATTCGGCTTTTCTCGGATACCATCGCCTACATCTGGAGACTGAAATGACACGAAATACATTACCGTGATTTTGTAAGTAGCATTCAATTTGAAGTATCATAAACGCAATGTATCTATAGCACCTGCCAAGATTTCATTATTAACCGGTAGACCTAAAGTTATTATGCATGAATGACACGAATTTGACTGATCTGAGAGCTTGTCTTTTTCTTTCAGAATTTTTAACACGCTGCTTTTCGAAACTCGGGTTACTTCACAAATCCTGCCCAATTTGTTTTGATAATATTTACTTTCCTCTTTTTTTAAATAAATTAGCTTCTTTTCTAACATAGTTATATAAATTACACTAAATTATTATTTAAATAAATAATTATTTAATAAATAAATAAATTATAAATTATTTGAGATGCTCGATTAAAACAATAATTACAAAATGATTCGAATAATGTATTTATTTTAATCATTTACTAATTATTACAATATTTAAATAGATGAAACATAAAAAGAGTGTCTGAAATGTGACATTCATACAAAATTCCGTATTAAAAGTAACTCGAATCGAATAAATCGAATCGGTTGGTCGAATCGTTAACTGATTTTAATAGTATTGTAGCATCATCATGGTTTCAAATGATTAATTAAAGCATGATACTACCACACTCTACGCTTTAAAAAAAACTGCAGCGTCACCTTGATAAGCATAGAATTGAGGTTTTTGTCATGAAATACATCACAGACGGGGCTCCCTAACATTTTAAGAATAGTTTCTGCGAACCTATTTTACTACACATAAGATTTTAGGAAAGACGCACAGTTACACTTCCATGCCACCGGTCATGGATAAGGTCAATGGTCTTCCGGGAAACATGAAACGTTTGGCGACCCGTTCAAGTTTACAGTTTACGAATAACGCTATCACTACACCTGTAACATTATATGAATGAGCCAAGTCATCATTGACTGAGACTTCTTTACTAATGCTTGAAAGAAAATATTCAACAAGAGCGAGATTTTCTACGAGTCCGTTTCGCGTCCGCTATCACCGTTCACGGAACTAAACAATTGAATGCTTTTATTTCAACCAACGAGGGCTTATGTGTAAAGAGAATTTTATTAGTGCTAGTGCAAATAGTAAAATTGTGTAAATTACAAAATAAATCTCTCTATTATCATTAATACTGTTTCAATCTCAATTAATAAAACCGCAATAAAAATTAAATTTTTTTTTGTGAATAATTAGTAGGTACATTGTACCTACACAAAAAGCTTTATCGCTTAAGTTAAGAAAAAAATACCCTTTATCCAAGTTTGGATAAACTGATGTTGCTACTTTCATTCCGGCCAGATACTTTTAGCGAATGGCCATGCCATTTGTTTCCGCACCGCCGACATCAAAATAACTGCCTACGCAAATAATAATATGTAACATAAAAAAGTATGTATTAGCAGATTGGCAGACGTCACCCACTTTTCAGGTTAAGTTAAATGGTGAAATCAGGTTTGACATTCAGGTTTTTTTTTATTATTTCTGTTAGACAAAAAAAATTTTGAGACAAATTTGCCGCCCCCTGAAACTACCTACGCAGCAAATATGTAATATAAAAAAGTATCTATTAGCAGATTGGCAAACGTCAAATTTTCCACATTTCAAGTTAAGTTAAATGGCGAAATCTAATAACATTCAGGAATTTTATTTTTTAAATTTCTGTAAGACAAAAAAAAACTTTTTGGGGCAAATTTGCCGCCCCCTAAATATAACTACCTACGTTAATATTATGTAATTTAAAAAAATATGTAAGTATTAGCATATTGGCAAACGTCAAATTTCACACTTTTCAGGTTAAGTTAAATGGTGAAATCTAATAACATTCAGGTATATTTTATTTTTTAATTCTGTAAGACAAAACAATATTTTTTGGGACAATTTCGCCGCTCCCTAAAATCTGCCGCCCTAGGCCTACTCAGCCTATTGGTAAATCCACCACTGACCATACTTAATTACGATTACCTATAATTACTTCCTGTTGGACTAATAAGGCAATCAAAAAGAAAGTTTGGTACGGCTAACCACAATATCACATCAAAGACCATTAGCATTAAGAATTAGGACAATTTTCAGAAAACTGTGCAAAGGTTGACCGGGAAAGATTACTTTTAGTGATAAAGGGATGTTCTCAATTCGACGGGTATTATATTCGTAATAGGTCGTTGTTAATTCAAATTCAAATTCAAAAGTTTTATTTAAAGTTCGAATAAAATGTTTACTTTATGAACGTCAAAGTTGTTAGTTTCACAAATTAATAGAGTACTTACGTGGAGAAGGAACTTACAAAAAACTCCACATTTATTCTTTTCAAAACAGTCTTATTATTTACTTACACAGACTATTTTCTTTTCGGTTTGATATTCTTACTTACTGCGCACAAAATAAAGTCCTCAATATCCAATACCATCGGTCGAGCTAGTTGAAGAAATAATTTCAGAGAAAAATATTATCTATCCCATGTTAAATCTTCCCACCTTAATCAGCAATCTTATCACGCCGCCCTCAAAACAAACAATTCATTACCAACTCTCCCAAAAGCCTAATTTTAACGTCTGTGCCCTCAAAACTCGACCCAATTGTCGGTTAATAGAACCTACTTTCCCTTAAGCATACGTTTACAGTTACAGCGACTTCCGCCAAGAACTCATAAGGTCCGATATGATATTGTTTTGGTAAGCACGTGCGGACGTGAGCGGGGAACTATATTGTGTCTTCAAGGCTCGGTATGCAAAGAGCTTTAATTACCTACTTACTATTTTAAGTTAAAGAATAGCTCGTAGCCTCGGCCGGCCGCTTGAGTGATCTTAAGCGGTCATGAAGGTTAAGCATCATAGGGCGCGCTCAGTGCATGGATGGGTGACCGTTCTATGCCTAACGCTAGTGGCATTTTTCCGCGGGTTCCGTGCTTCGCAAAGCACGTTAAACAGTTGGTGCCGGCTGCCGTAGATAGATGGCCGTCGTTAAGCCAAGTCAGAGGCCTGGCGGCTAGAAAACTTCTGAGAGTAACACCAGCCACTAGTCTTACAAGCCTCCACCAATCCGGGCTTGGCCCCCGTGGCGGAGTATGGCCTATACCTGCCTCAGGGAAGAGACCCGTGCCCCATCGGTGGGGACATAATTCGTCGATGGTGACTATATAATACCTACTTGTAACGTCCAGGTTATTCTTTTTCAGCACGTATGTATGTATTCTCGGAACGATCAACTCAAGCATTCCCAAAAGTTTAAAGCATCAAAATTTCCTTAGTAAAACTGACGATTACTTACTCGTACTAGTTCCGTTAGCTTCAGAGGTCACAAAGCGTGTCTTGCTACTTAAAAATTTGCTTTCAAACTTACACAAAATTATTGTCTCCTAAACTTCAATAGAACTCTGTACCCAGTCCCTATGTTGAGTCGGCTTCTGGTGGCCTATTCTTGAAAGCAACACTAGGACACCAAGGTTCACCAAAGTGGGAATTATTCCTGGAGCCACTTGTGCATGCAAAGCGCGAGGTTGACTGTCACCATTGTATGATGATTCAGTGCTTTGAAGAAAGACTGGCGATGGAGGAACGTTAGTCACTGTTGATCTTGACTCTTATGAGTTTAAGGCTTGTTTGATGTTTGGTGATGACTTGAGACCGGGCTGGACTGGACTGATATTAGAGCCGATAAAATATGCAAGAAAAATAGCTGAATTATGCAAAAAAAAACATAAACGGGGCCTAAATATCGACGGTTAAAAGGTAATAGGGCATAAGCGACATTTTGGCCCAAAATTACTTTTGAATGCCATCTTACTTAAAAAAAAAAACTGCGTCGAATGCGCTTACTCCCGCGGCTCTACGATGACTTTTTTGTATCGTAGAGCCGCGGGAGTAAGCGCATTCGACTTTTACAAAAGTCATTTTGGGCCAAAATGTCGCTTATGCCCTATTACCTTTTAACCGTCGATATGCAATATGAAGCAAAGCAATGGAATAAAAAGATATGTGTTTCAGTTTAAAAAGCCATTATTACACGCAATCGTACCTGCGAAAATTTGATTACAAAACATATTTTGAACGGAATTTATAATTTTATTTTACAAGATGTTCTAAGCCTAGGCGCACACTAGCGACACGCGACAGGCGACAGCTCGGCGACAAGACGCGACGACAGGCTACGGCCGTCAATTTTGTTATATTTTGTTCGAATCTCTGCGACTTGGCGTCAGAGTCGCGGAGTCGTGACGACAAGACGCCAGAAGCAAATGACAACGTCGCGTCTGACTCGGCGACTTGTCGCCCTGTTTGCGATGGCTCTTAATGTTCTGTAGACAAATTGTGTCTTCCTCTTTGTAAGTGGCAAGGAACCATACTACCTCCACTGAGGTGACTGCGTAGAATTAAAATTTGGTGACATAAGAGTTCAAACCATGGGTTATTATTCAGTATATTTTGAAACAAACTGTTCGTGGAGCTTACTCGGGATTAGCTCTGGAATTTACAAGACAAAAGTTCTTGGTACTTTCCTCATTTCTTCGGAACGAAATTAAGATAGTAAAGTGGCGTAAAACTTTTCCTGAAATATACAACAACCCCTAGAAAGGGTTTAGCCCCTGTTTAGGCAATAATATAATTGCAATAGGCGTATAATCTGGTCTCTAGTGAGGGATGACATAAGGATACGCGGATCAGTGCTAAACTTGGTTTGAATCTGCTTACGTGTTTCTTTCAACTGAGATTAACGACAAACCAAATTTTAACAGTGATATACCAACTTAAGTGTTATTTTTATACGGGGTTCTCAACTCAACAAGTCTTACTCATCAAAACTGCAATTGTAGCTACTTTATCGTTCATTAACAAGTGACTAATTAGTAATTTGACCTTACTATTTACTCGGTCTTAATAATAATTAACTAACAGAGAATTCAAGTCTAATTAATAGTGTTTCATAATAATGTTACGCTGGCTATTATTACGTCTCTTCAACAATAGCTGATCGGAATATTTAAACACATAATGTATATAAGAGCACATAATCTATACATAAATATAAGAATATATTTTTTCACAAACGTAAACATCTTGCAATACAATCACTTGTCTTGCTCCGAAACTAAGATACTCAGTGATAGCACCAGACAAGACAGGCCAAAAGTATGAAAACAAACACATTAATTAAGGATCATCATCAACCCATTATGTCTCCACCGAGGGGCACGAGTCTCTTCGCTAAGGAAGGTATAGGCCATACTTCACCATGGTGGCCTAGGTGGAGGCTTGTAAGACTAGTAGCTGGACTTACTATCAGACGTTTTCAAACCGCCCTGAGGCCTCTGACTTGGCTTAACGACTGCCATTGATCGACGGCAGCCGGCACCAACTGCTTAACGTGCCTTGCGAAGCACGGAACCGCTTGTAAAAATGTAACTAGCGTTAGTCATAGAACGCTCACCCATCCATGCACTGAACGCGCCCTACGTTGCTTAACCTTCGCGATCGTTTAAGATCGCTCAGGTGGCCGGGGCTACGAGCAATCCATTGAGGTTCATACTTTACACATTTTACTTTACTTTACTTTACTTTATACTTTATTGCACACGAAACATTAAATTGGACAATTGGACAATTTTGCTTGCTGCTTATCATTACTTTCTTATACCGTATTATTAAGTTTTAATAGTTTTGTACAGTGCGATGATTTCTGCAACTAGAACCTGATTCACGTTAATGGGGAATTGGCACTGATTGGTGTAATACCGGTGATAAGCCTAGCACAGCAACTAAAGCTAATACTGCTAATACAATCTTTGGACCCTAAACTAGTTTAATTGTATTTTGTACCTTTGTAAAATGTTTTTGAAAAAAAAAACCATTTCATTAATATATTATTATTATGTCCAAACCAACGCAACATTCCTTTATCAATTGTAATCACTACATCCTCTATTAGTCTCAACGTTCTCTAATCACACTATATTAATATATGTACAATTGTGTAGAAACTTCCGCTGTACAAAAATGGATATCCAGTGAAACGTCCATCAATCTGCCCGTACCAAGGCAAGCCACTTCCTTCCATCCTCTACCACCCTCTTCCAGCTGCTGCCAACAATCTGTCTCAGATCGTCGGACCAGGGAACTGGTGGGCAAATAATATCCGTTACATATAATATACTAGCTGTGCCCCGCGGTGTTACCCGCGGTTCATCGATTTTCCCGTAGGAATAAGATATTTCCCCGCGGTAAAACGTAGCCTATGTTTTAATCCAGGGTATCGGCTAACTCCATACCAAATTTTATTAAAATCCGTCCAGCCGTTTCAGCGCTAAAGACTGACAAACATATAAACACACACACAAACTTTCACGTTTATAATATTAACAATCAATATAATAATAACAATATAATATTAATAACCAATCCGGACTAGACCCCCGTGGTGGAGTATGGCCTATACCTTCCTCAGGGAAGAGACCCGTACCCCTTGGTGGGGACATAATGGGTTGATGACGACACATATAACCGTAAACATACCCGCAGATTTCATGGCATAGCAGCAGCAAAATTCATAAACCGCAGTTTAAAAATATAGCTGTAAGTGTGCTTGTGCATGAACAAGCTATAAGCAGCGCACACGCACTCGGCAGCCGTGAAATATTTTGCGCGCAACGTCTATGTAGCTCAATCGAGCGGTGAGAGGTACAGTTGGAAAGAAAAGTGCCTCGTTGGTTTAGAGGCATAATGCCTGACAAACAAGTTGAGGATACGAGTTTGACTTTGCATAGACGTATTTATTACGAGAACTGGGCTTACAAGCCGGGTTGTGGCTTAAAGTTCTTAAAGTTCTTTCCATCGCAAAAATCATGCCACTGCACGAGTTTTCGGTTAATTTGTCTGCCGGGCAATTTTACAGAGTTGAAAAAACATTGCATTATAGAAGTAGAAGATGAAAAAAGAATCTTTGACGACGCAATACTCTTCATACATAAAGCACCAATGCGCCATCATAATATTTTTGAGATATTATTTCCAATGCCAAATACTTACGTAAGTAAGTGGAGATAAACTGCTGCGTACTTTGGAAAATTTGTCAACATTTCTTTCAATTTCTGTCGAAATAAGTCCGCCTTTGCACGTAATTTGTATCACAAACCATATTTATTATTCTTAATGTTTTTACGGTGCAATAAAAGTTAACAAGCTGATCATTTTGTTACTTTTGCCTAATAAGATCTTTAAATACAATACAGTATCTCGGGCCACTTGTCTCCGCGATTGTACATTCACACGCCAACCAAAGCGCGCGTAAGAAGAGAAATAATAGCGAAACAATCATAGCCGGTATAACGAACAGTTACACTATGTTACTCAACCAGATCCTTCCGGGTGTTGCGTGTCCCGTTAACTAAAACAGTGATCAGCGATTGTTATAAAAAATAACACCCTTTGTGGACCTGACCGCTCAGAAACTTACAGATAGACAGTTGGAGATCACTTTATTGTACATAAAAAAGGAAATTACAGAGATAATAATTATCATCTCTTAATCTAAGAGTACAGACGGCGGCCTTCTCAATAAAAGTGATCTCTTGTAGACAACCTTTGGATGGACTGGAGATGAATTAATTATCAGTTATAAATAATTTGTTAGGTATATTAATTAAACATGTCTAATTAAGAAAGTATACATATACGAGTAAGTATTTAATTTTATTTCCGATCCTCCAAAGTTTATTGGACGAAATCTTTTGTACATAGATTATGAGCTCGCCAGTGTAGGTACATTTGTATTCTGTACTGTTTTTTACTATTTTTGTTTGCCACATAGAATTTATTTTCCGTTTTTTGTCTAAACCGAACGTAGCACTAACTCTATAAACATAATCATAGCCTTGTAAACGTTTGTTTACATACAGGCACATACATTGCTTCTGGCCCCACACAAATCCTATCCTATGCAAATAGGATGGAACATTTGCGAACTAGACATGTCATTCCTGAGTTCGATGACATCAAAAGATAAGGGAAAAACTTTCTCCGCTGCTCGGAAACTAAGTACTGCGGGCTGCAGGTCCAGTTTATTTTGCCATGGCCGAGGTAACACCGTAAAAAGTAACTCTTAGAGCGAAAAGTGTTTTTTTTTACCGATTAACAATTTATTTTATTTAAAACTGGCTGTCCCGGCAAACTTCGTACAGCCAAAGTTTTCGTAATTTTTCCATATTTTCTCACCATTTAAACCTTCTCCCTGGAATTATAGAAATACAAAAAAAAACAAAAATCAGCCAAACCGGTCCAGCCGTTCTCGAGTTTTTGTGAGACTAACGAACAGCAATCCTTTTTTATCTATAAAAAGAAAGAAGAAGAAGATAACATACAGGGTGTCCCGTTATGAGTGGTCCTAACGGTAATTGGTGACGGGTTGGCCTATCCTCTTATCTGAAAAACAAAAAGTAGGTTTGGTAAAAGTGTCATGGTTTTCGAGATATTTGATATCAAAGATTTTTCTTTTCATATTACTTTTTCGTGTAAATTGTAGAAATAAAAGATTTCTTTAATTTAGTAATATTTCTGACCTTACGTGCTAGTGACGTAATCGTAATTTTTCAAAATTCTCATAAATAAAATAACCAACCCGTCACCAATTTCCGTTTGGATCTCTCATAACGGGACACCCTGTATTATTATTGTGATGTAATAAGTTATTGTCAAATCTCATTTGCAATTCCTAGTGCACATAAAATAAAGAAAGACATATTCTGTCTATAGATGTTATTTGTGTAAGCGTTAAAACTATTTCACCTTTCCAAAACGTACAGAAAGAAAAATATACCTTTTCCTATGTTTTGCCCCTTGGGTTTACAAAAACTAGTATGCTTCACATGCATTATCGTTGAAACGTGCAAGCTGCCATACAGGGTATCCTAGTGTGGGGCCACAAGCAATGTATGTGCCTGTATGTAAATGTTACGTTATATTATCATTTATTAATTAAAACACGATTCTACTAAAACAATCCTCGAATGTGATTTAAATGGTGTTTGTAAATGTGGTAAAGAAGGAATCATGTTTTCACACATTATACTGTAAAAGTATTCTACTATCTATCATGTGACGGGCCGGCAACATAGGGGCGGCATGGCTTCAATCTAAAATGATTCTACAATACAAGTGCAAAAAAAACAGTTCCCGTTACGTGCCTGTCGGTCACACGACTGTAGTCGGGATTTTTTTGCGTTTGTATTGTAGTCTCTATCCTTAGAAGTGTTTAAGGTTTATTCCAATTTGTATTCCAATTTGTCTGACAGTAAGACCAGCCACTAGTCTTACAAGCCTCCGCCAATCCGGACTTGGCCCCCGTGGTGGAGTATGGCCTATACCTTCCTCAGGTAAGAGACCCGTGCCCCTCGGTGGGGACATAATAGGTTGATGATGATGATGTAGACGCAACTGTATTTTCTTCCGCCTTCGATCCTAGCCCTGGGCAAGGTCATTGGCCAATAGGTCCTCATCATTATCCATGTAACGTCAACATAATGGACCCAGATCGACGCAATTCTCAATTGTACGAAAACAATTGCGACGGTTCCCAGTATTATTGTGGATTCCCACAGTGCCAAATGGTTATGGTACCTACATCAGAAGGTCGACTAATCGTCAGATCTATGCCAGGTGATTTATTTATACCGCCTCTAGTGGCAAATTGTACCTTCAGCACTAACTAGTGATGTGTGCGTGTGACGTGACTAGTCGGATGTGTCCGTGACATATTTTTTAAATGGACTTACAGGTTTATTTATATTTGCTAAATACTGGTATTTATTAATTTCTTGTTTTCTCCGTTTTTTTGTTGTATTTGTTTTAAATTTAAATATAAGAAAGTTAATGTCTTTGGCGTCTAGAAGTTTTTCTTTTATTTTTTGTATTGTACTACTCATATATCATAGCAATGTATGTGCCTGTATGTAAATGTTATGTTATATACTGCAACTTAGTGTATTTGTTACTGTTTTATTATGTCTTGAGTATTGTGCCATTGAATAAATAGTTTATTTTATTCTCTCTCTCTCTCTCTCTCTCTCTCTCTCTCTCTCTCTCTCTCTCTCCCTCTCTCTCTCTCTGATGTGTTAAGTGACCAATCGGGTGTGATTACACTTATTCTAAAATTAGATGATAAACATATTAGTGACCTCTTTCTTACTAGTAACACACCTTAACGGTTTAACTACCAAGAAAGAGGTCGTGGCTTCGACTCTTCGTTTTTCAATGTATATGTTACAGTCAAAACTCATAACAGGTCAAAACCGCTTTTGACTTCGAAAGTCAGGCAAAAGTAGTTTTGACCGATGCCTTTGGTTAATAACAGTTTTGACTGATTTTCGCACTTGAAAGTAGTTTTGACCGATGCCCTTAGTCAAAACTACCTTTAACTGCCAAAATATTGGGTTATAGTGTATATGACTAAATTGTATCGGTTAAATGTGGTTTTGACTAAGAATGTTAGTCAAAACTGCTTTGAATGGGAATATTTAATAATATCCAATAATAAGAGCTCATGTATCTGCGTGTTTGCAGTTAAAGCACATAAATATTACATGTTAAAATTTGATAATTTTCATGGTAATTTTCCCCGATCACCTTAACTTTTTATGAAATTTGAAGAATAGTCTGAATTTAAACCAGGCAAAACCACTTTTGACCGATTTTTCCAGTCAAAACTGTTTTTAACTAAATACATCGGTCAAAACCACTTTTGACTGCAAAAATCAGCCAGAACTGTTATTAACTGAGTTCGTTGGTCAAAACCACTTTTGTCTGATTTTTGCAGTCAAAAATGGTTTTGACCGGTTATGAGTTGTCACTGTAACATATATAATGTCCTTGCCTGGTTATTATGATAACGTGCTATGGCACAGGGTATCCTAGTTTGGGACCAGGTCAAGTGAGTGAGTTGTGTGGGAGTCATATTATTATTTTTATTATGTACTAGGCTTGGAACCAAAAATACATCTCTTAAGTCTTATTATGAGCAAGTTGAAGATGAGGGCGGGCATTGAGTAATTCATTAACCGTACTTACAGTCGACAGCACGTCATCTTCACATTTAAGTTGCAAAGTCGCCCGTAATGCAACGGAGCAGAGTGCATGGGTGTATACGACGATGTGCTGTCGACTGTACACAAATTAGTTTACAGTCATACATAATATGTGACACAACTTATGATAACTAAATTAAAGCTTAATGAACTTTTATGAGTTCTTTTGAAGTGAATGTTATGCATAATAACAGTTTACTTGTTCCTTCCAACACCAACAAACTGCCAATATGAACAGGTGTCACTAGGCCAAAAATAAAAGGAACAAAAAGAACAAAAAATGGCAGCTGCTAACAGCAGACCATACCGACCAGACCACCCGCAGCAGACTGGTGGGTAGGTACATTTCTTGCGGTGGATTTAGGTTACAATTATTAAAAATGATTAAGGTCATTTTTTTATCGGCTTCTAAGCCAAGTAAGCCATCGGATTTCTTTGCCATAGTACAATGTAATTTCGTTTTGGTATAATAAAGTCTGATATAATAAAGAATCGCAAATGGAAGGTTGTTCTCGTCGACATGAATAACTTTACTAATAAGGAAAATCAGAAATACTTATAGGGAAAATAAGAAAGTATGATCGGAATTAAAAGAACTGACATTTGGCGATTGCAAAATTTTCATCATAGTGAAACTACGAAAGTTTAGAAACCACTGTATTGAGTGATTTATTATTTACTATATTATATACCATATTGAGTTAATTTACGGATTCGCGAAAAACAAGAAAGGGAAATCCGGAAATAAGTTCATAATATAGTAAAAGTAGTTTGGATTTACCATTAGATCCCGTATTGGATGATGGACATTTTTTAAATCCGGAAATACGGAGATGTCTTTTAATATGCTAAGTCAGCATAAAAGTAATTGCAAATAATGCAAATCGTCTTTGTGCTTGGAAAAACTGACTAACATAAAATTAATTAAAATTAACTATTCAGGAGAAAGAAAGAACTTAATAATTTCGTAATTACGACGCCTGTTTTTATTCACTAAATACATACATAGCTGATATTTACATTTTAAGTTTCAATCTAGTTAGCTAAAAACGAGTTTAACATTAACAGGCCCGTCGGGCTAAGAAAATACTACCAAAATACAACAAACATAATTTTGGTAAGAAAAAATTGTCGGTTTTTCCAGGTGCAGCGAAGAAATACCAGTTTGATACTTACGCCGAGATACGTCGCTGCGGAATCTAATACCTCACTCACTGTGTCAGGACATTGTTCTCAAAAAAGATAGTTAGATATCAAAACAAAGAAAATAATTAAGACAGCCATTATGGTGTGTTATGCAAACGCACACTTAGAAAACATATCTTATACTAGCTGGCCCGGCAAACGTTGTTTTGCCATATTTTTTTTATCACTTAGAGCTATCAAAAATATATAACATAACATAACATAACATAACATTTACATACAGGCACATACATTGCTTCTGGCCCCATACTAGGATACCCTGTGTCGTGGGAGCCAGAAACATCGACGTCACAAACATGTAAACATCCAAGACCTGGGTTTCTTTTTTTAACAACAACAACCAAACAACCAATATAACAAACTACTCTCAGACGTACCGAACTTATTAAAAAAAATCATCATAATCGGTCAAGCCGTTTCGGAGGAGTATGCGCACTAACACGATGATAATGGTAACATGAGAATATTAAATATTAGAAGATATAAAAATGGATTACTGTCGTTAGTCTCTCAAAACTCGAGAACAGTTGTACCGATCTGGCTGATTTTTGGTTTTTAATATTTGTGGAATTCCTAAGGGAAGGTTTAAAAGGTGAGAAAATAAGGAAAAATTAGGAAAAGTTTGGCGGTACGAAGTTTGCCGGGACAGCTAGTATACATCATCGTCAACCCATTATGTCCCCACCGAGGGGCACGGGTCTCTGCCCTGAGGAAGGCATAGGCGATACTTCACCACGGGAACCAAGTCCGGATTGGTCAAGTATACATACATAATACATTTTATACCATGCGTCATTTTATTACGAAAGTAGTTACGAATAATGAACAGAAACAGCGACATCACTAACATGTAAACATCCAAGACGTGAGATTTTTTTGTCCCAGCCGGGGTTCGTACCCGGGACTTCTCGCAAGGTAAGCAGATGCACTAGCCGCTGCGCCACAGAAGTCTTCAGTGGACGAGTGCGGACTAATTGGTGATTGATGTGTTATACGCACCGATTTCGCGTCATTCTCCTTTCAACCTTAATATCTTAATATTTGCTTTTTCTTCCGCAGGGACCAGATGAAATAATGAAGACTGTCTTCTCAAGAATCTTTTGAAAAGGAACAGTATTTCATATGCAAAAAAGAGATGCAAGACAAGCTGTAATAAATGAACACCTTGATAGTGGCTGGGATCAACAAAAATATGTGACAGAACAATATACAGATAAGACACTGCGAACAACAGCGAGTCATGTTAAGTGCCTCCGAGAGGCTTTACCATTTAGGTAGACTTAAGGGTTTACCATCGCACTCAATTTGAAAAGTCTGTGGGGCTGATAAAGAAGATACAGGTCAAAATGTCGACCTGCAATGACCTTACAGAAGTGGAGGCGGTGGCGGCGCCTAAGTTGAGGATGAAGCCAGCTGTCAGTAAGCTGTTCTGCTGTAGTGTAACTGCTGCATCTGGATTCATTGCTGCTTATGCTTTGGTAAGTGGTGTGGTGTCTAAGTATTATAGCTGAATATGGTACCTATTGACAAAATTAAAGAGACCACTTTCCTCACCTTCCTTTCCTTTTTCTTTTTGAGAAAAGATGGTCCACGTGGAGTTTTTTTTTCGCTGCCTTTTTCTCCACTACATTCGGCCCTTATCACCGCGGCAACATTACATTGACAATATTGACATTCAACATACAGAAAGTAAATTCTTTACGTTGAAATAAATTTCTGATTTCTGATTTGATACCCATCCACAATCCACGGATTGGGTTGAATAAGTTTAATTTTTACTCCGATTAAATTAGTGCAAAAATAACCGCTTGGAGCTGACTTAGGGTCGGTTTCTGAATTGAGCATTTCTCTAAGTAACTACTTAACTGTATTGCTGTCTCGTCAAATTTTTCAGAAAAGAACTTGATGAAATCATGGAACGTTACTTAAGGATCTACTTAGTGAAATTTTCAATTGAGAAACCGGCTTTTATACTCACAAAGGCTCCATAGTCAAAGGCTTTGCTTCGTTATGGAGACAATCAGTTACTGATTAATAAAATTGGCTAAATTGGCCCCTGTTTCACAATGTTCAAATAAAGTTCCAGATAAGCTATCCGCAACCAGGGCTGCCGTTTGTTCTAAATTTTAATAAATTTTCCTATGTTGCGTGTGTTCGTTTATGGCTTCAAATCTGGTTGCGGATAGCTTATCCGGAACTTTATCTGCAGATTGTGAAACAGACCCTAATAAAATTAATAAGTTCAGTTCTAGGTAGGTAGAGAAATTTGTCAGAAAAGAGCGTGACGGAACGCTACTTACGTATTTACGTGAAATTCTCCATTCAGAAATCAGCCCAAAGCCTCGGACTACATAAAACAAAAAGATTGGTAAATATGGTAATAATAAGGTATAATAATAAAAATTAAAATTTGTAAACAAGATGAAGGTCAAAAACAGCAACCTATACCCATCCTTTAAATATAAATTCAGAAATTAAATTTATGCAACATAAAGAATTTTCATTCAGTTTGTTTAATGTCAATGTACTTATAATGTTAGCCGCTGCCTTGAGGCCGAATGTAGTGGAGAAAAAGGCGGCGGGAAATAAACGAAATAGACGACGCCTTACTACGATGGCCACAAGGCTTGTCCCATGTACTCTGTGGCTTGTCCTTAGCACCATGTTTCGCAAGGTTAATTTCCTAATGAAGTGTGGGAAAATGACCGAAATTACACCTGCACTGCGTAAAGAATGCCAAGACAAATCGTTCTGAGAAAGACGACGCTTTTCGTGTACACAATAAAATGAGGGTGTTAATTAAACCGACTTCTTTTTAATAGCATTATTTGCCTCTAAAAATCTAACTGCCTTCTAAATTACTAAGTCAGCCACAAGTAACGAGCGTCTGAATTATACTATCTTAGCCACTAGTTGTCTTCTATGTACCTAAGCCACTTTAAATACAACTCAGCAGGGTGATTATTTTTTATGCATTCTATGAGCAGTAAGCTTCTACAATATTAATATGTGGCAGGGTGGATTTACCCAACAAAAATTTCTCTGAACAAAAATTTCAAAAAAATTAAAACACATTGGAATGCTAGTAAAACCAGATAAAATCATTGTAGGATAACTATAATGTTCTTACATTGTGTTTAGACCAAGATTTTAAACGTCGATCCGAAGATATCATCATTCAAATAAAAAGAGGTGAGATGGTGATGACGACTGTGGTATGGTGGTGATTTATCTATGGATGGTGATGATTTCGTGTGTATGGTGATGATGCTTTAACTAAGTAGTTATGTCAAATTAAAAACAAAATATATGAAAATCAAATGTTTTTAATGATATAATCAACACAATTCTGATAACAATCGTATACAGTCATTTTCTTCTACCTCTAATGATATAAGTCAACACAATTTTACTAACAATCCTAAACAGTCTTTTACTTTTCACTTAATTATTATTATTATATTTTTATGTTAATTGAGATTTGGTCAGTTTTTTTGGTAATAAGTCATGTAAAAAAACATAAATTATTGTACAAGTAACACGTAATCACCATTATTATTACTAAGTTAATTGAAATTTGGTCAGTTTTTTGGTAATCAACTACTTTTTAGTAATTGATTACCTACTGTTCTGTGTTATTCTACGATTGATTATATTACCAAGAAACTGACCAAATTTTCTTTTTTCATAATTTAACAAGATTCTTTTACATAATCATCACATTGGTTTGTTGTGGTCATCGGTGGTTTTTGGTCCATTTTTTATAATCAAAGAGGTAACTATCTACTTATTAATTTTTTTGTCATCATCATCATCATCAGGCTATATTAGTCCACTGCTGGACATAGCCCTCCCCTAATGAGCGCCGTAGCGCCCTGTCGTCAGCTTGCCGCATCCAGCATCTGCCTGCAGTCTTTCGCAGATCGTCATCCCATCTGGTTGGAGGGCGTCATACACTACGTTTGCCAAGTCGCGGTCTCCACTCAAGAACACGTTTACCCCAACGGTTGTCGGTTCTGCCACTTCAGCTTGCTAAATTCTCTGAGCTATATCGATAACTTTGCTTCTCTGTCGGAGGTATTCGTTACGAATTCTATCCTTCAGAGAAACTCCGAGCATAGCTCTCTCCATAGCTCGCTGAGTGACTTTGAACTGGTGGACCAGCCGTATCGTGAGTGTCCACGTCTCGGCTCCGCAGGTTATTACAGGTAGGACACACTGATTGAAAACTTTCGTTCTCAAGCATTGCGGTATGGATGACGAGAAGACTCGGCGTAGTTTCCCATACGCTGCCCAAACCAGCTGGATCCTCCTCTTGGCTTCCTTCTCGAAATTGTTTTTACCTAACTGCAGAATCTGCCCGAGATAATATTTGGAAACGATTTCTAGATCTACGACGATCGGTATAGGATCTATGTGGCCATTGATCATGACTTTGGTTTTATCCAAATTCATGCCAAGACCGATACGTCACGAGGCTGAAACTAGGCTGGCCGGCCTAGCATCTGGTTCAGCTCCTCTAGCGACTCCGCCATGCAAATTGCAGGTGCGAGATGTAGTCTCCGTTTATGTTAATGCCCTTTCCTTTCCAGTTCAGCGTCTTAAACATGTCTTCCAACGCGCTCGTGAACAGTTTCGGGGATATAACATCCCCCTGTCTTACTCCTCTGCGCAGTTGGATAGGTTTAGACTGCTGGCCCTGTACTTGGACACTCATGGTGCCGGCTTCGTATAGACATCTCAACACATCGATATAACGATAGTCTACTTGGCATCGCTGTAAGGATTCCAGAGCTACCCAGGTTTCGACAGAGTCAAAGGCCTTCTCATAGTCCATAAAGTCAGTGATTGGATCCGGCATTGAACCTGTTGATCACTGAGACATCTCTGAACATATGCTTGCTATCCGTCATGATGAAGTCGATCTCATTTTAAGTCACAGTGTCGGGGCTTTGCCATGTCCACCTCCTTTGAGGCTGTTTCTTGAAGAAACAGTTCATTAAGAATCACTCCTCTTTCTCAAGGAAGTTGACAAGCATTTGCCCCCTGTGATTCCTGACTCCATAACCATGCGGGCCTATTCGGGACTCGTTGCCACTCTGGGTTCCCACCTTGCCGTTAAAGTCCCCCATAACAACGTTGAAGTGAGCCTTCGTGGTGTTATGTAAGGCTTTGGATATGTCTTCGTACATATCCTCCACTTCATCATCCGAGTGTGTTGAGGTCGGTGCGTATACTTGAATGACCTTCATGCTATAACGCTTGGACAGCCGAAGGATAAGGTACGCTACTCTGGTCGACACACTAGAGATTTCTTCAACGTTGTTAGAGATGCCCTTATTGACGAGGAAACCTACGCCACCCTGGGATGTTTTGTCACCCTCGAGAAAGTAGAGAAGATGGCCAGAGTCTAGGGTTACGGTGTCCTCCCCCTCTCTACGGACTTCACATAACCCCAGAACATGCCATTTAATGTTCTCTAACTCCACTTCCAACTGCGCTAGATGATGATCAAGCCTCAGAGTGCGCCCATTGAACGTTACCAGGGTCAATTGTTTGTGGCAGCCTGAGGTAGTCCGGTGATTCTTAGCAGCCCCTGCTATGCAATAGCGAGGAGGCTGGGAACTGGGGGCCAATTCCTTGGTCGTGCCATCATTGGGGGTAATCCATAATCCCATAATCCCCACGCAGGGCATGCGAGTTGGGGATCGCACATCATTTGTAAACGGTGATGATGCGTATGGTGATGACGATTCGAACATTACGTCCATTTTTCTAGAAAAGTAATATCAATAATAAGATACCGCTATATTCTTTAGCATCTTCACTTACATCAAGATCTTATTGAAATTAATCGTAATGCTATTTTATGTACTTACCTTGAACCACAGTCTGACGGTAATGACGGCAACTTTGTCTAATCAACTTTTTTGGACACTCACAACGAAATCTTTGCTCTCGGAGAGCGTGTTATGCACGTGCGACTCGCTTCGGAGATTGCTATTGAACTGAGGAAGCAGATCAGGGTATCGCTGGCCGCGTAAATGCAACGCATACAGAACTACCTTCACTTTGATGTTGCCGTGACGGTGTTGACGAATATCGATGCTAAAATTTTGTTAATTAATTAATCATTAACTTTACGAAGAAATTATTATTTTCTTTTCTATAAAGTTATATACAATATGGATAAACGTAAATAATGAATTAAAATCTAGTTCCTACGTCGGGTATTCGACTTTTTGCCGGCAAAAGTCAAGACTAGCATTTTTTTTCACAGACGGTGATGATTTTGATAGCAGTATTCATTTTATTACTAAAAATCTATTGAGTTTGAGTATGTTTGGGTTAAAGCGCATTATAAAACAGGTATATTTAAAGCATGTAAATCTAAAAAAGTTACGATTCTCGAGCAATATGTATTTTTTTATCCCCTCAACGTGAATTTTCAACAGGATTGTAAATCCACCCGGCATCAAAAAAAATATTCTATTAGCTTCTATTATCTAACTCAGTACGTTTAAAATGTAACTCATCCCACCTTAATTGATCGTCAAAATTTACCTAAAATTATCATCAAATGGTAAATTATGGCCACTAACTATTGAGGGGAGACAAAATAAAAGACTTTATTTTTGAAAAATCAGTTTGTGTCTTGATGTACCATCATTACGGTCTCATGGGAACTCTGAAATAAAAAGTCAGTTCACCATCTCTTTATTGGAATTGTCATTGCGAAAAAAAAACATACTGTAACCGTCAGTAACATTAGCCGTAGGCCTCGCGACCTAAATTGACCCCGGGCTATTGCATTGTCTTAGGTCGTCTAAATGAAGAAAAAGTGTGAGCACACAATGGCTGGGCTCACAAGTATTAAGTGAAGAATTCATCCGAAACGAAACAAAGCTGTACAAACAAACCCACAGTTAAACCAGGGCCCTATTTTATAGAAGTACAATTGAAATAGGCAAAAACTTTCCGACTTACACTAAGGGCTTTCTGAATTAAGAATTAACACTAAGTAAATACTTAAGTAACGTGCTGTCACGCTCTTTCCTAAATAAATTTGACGAGACAGCACTAGAGTTATGTAGCTACTTAGCGAAATTCTCAATTAAGAAATCGGCCGTAAGTAACTTTCGAGAAAACGCTTTTTTTGTAAAGTGCTGTTCTCTTCGTGCTTTTGTTTTGACTAGTTTAATTGTATAGTACTACAAACTATGGCTATGAAAGTAAAGCGCTATGTTCATGCAGTTGTCATTGGACTACCATGCATTAACAGAATCTGGGTTATTATTATTATTATTAATTCTTTATTGCACAAAACAAAAATAGTGTACAAAAGGTGGACTTAATGCTAATGGCATTTTCTACCGGGTTCAGCTCTATAGACCGACGATCTGAGGAAGGATGAGGATGGGCGAGGAGGCCTATGTCCAGCAGTGGTCAAATACGGGCAGATTGATGACGCAATGTACGAGTAAGTATGTCACATCGCTTTACCGTGCTTAAGTTGGAACTCGTGTTACTAGGCTTTTTCTCTTTAGGGCTTGCAAGCACGGGCGAGTCCTTGACGTAAGCTTACAGACAGTATTATGTATGACTAAATGTTGATTAATTGAAAGTTGTAAAGTTGTGTTGGCGTCTGTATAGCATCGTCAATTGACGACCTCTGTGGCGCAACGGTTAGCTTATCTGACTACCATGCTAGAGGTCCCGGGTTCGATTCCCGGCTGGGGACAAAAAAAAACCCAGGTCTTGGATGTTTACATGTTTGTGACGTCACTGTTTCTGGTTTCCACGACACGTATGTAAATGTTATGTTATGTTATTTAAGAATGTAACTGCCTCTCACTTACACCATAGAGGCGGGAATATTCTTTCAATCGCTCGAGCCCCTACTGCCTGAGTGATCTTAAAAAAAATCACGAAGGTTAAGCAACATAGGGCCCGTTCAGTGCATGGATGGGCGACCGTTCTATGACTAAGCCAGTGGCATTTTTCCGTGCGATTCCGTGCTTCGCAAGGCACGTTAAGCTGTTGGTGCCGGCTGCCGTCGGTAGATGGCAGTCGTTAAGCCAAGTCAGAGGCCTTAGGGCGGCTCGAAAACTTCCGACAGTAAGACCAGCCACTAGTCTTACAAGCCTCCACCAATCCGGACTTGACCCCGTGGTGGAGTATGGCCTATACCTTCCTCATGGAAGAGACCCGTTCCCCCGAGGGCATGTGACCTATAGTGGGACGTATATCATCATCATCATCATTTCATCATCAGGCTATATTAGTCCACTGCTGGACATAGCCCTCCCCTAATGAGCGTCATAGCGCCCTGTCTTCAGCTTGCCGCATCCAGCATCTGCCTGCAGTTTTTTGCAGATCGTCATCCCACCTGGTTGGAGAGCGTCCTACACTACATTTGCCGAGTCGCGGTCTCCACTCAAGAACACGTTTACCCCAGTGGTGGTCAGTTCTTCGCGAAATATGGCCAGCCCACTGCCACTTCAGCTTGCTAATTCTCTGAGCTATATCGATAACTTGGTTCTCTGTCGGATGTATTCGTTACGAATCCTATCCTTCAGGGACGTATATAGGGTGCTTAAATTACGCATTACATAAAGCCTGGATAGTAAGCCTAGGCGCACACTAGCGACACGCGACAGGCGACAGCTCGGCGACTAGACGCGACGACAGGCTACGGCCGTTTCATATATTTTGTTCGAATCTCCGCACACTTGGCGATAGAGTCGACGACAAGACGGCAGACGCAAACGACAACGTCGCGTCTGACGCGGCGACTTGACGCGGCGACAAGTCGCCCTGTTTGCGATGGCTCTAAAGCCAACTAACAAGCAGTTAAAATACTTTAATTGAACTGTCGGTCATATAACAGACAGGAAGCATTAACGTCTAATACGGCAAGTACAGCATTTACAAACCCACTAGTTAAAACTAAAACCGAGATCCGATAAAACCGGTTGCACTAATCGGCAAGTATTAAGGCCGTTTGTTATCTCATAGCGTTACGACACTCGCGGCTCGCCAGCGAGAGTGATCTTTACTGGGGATCAAATACGAGTATGGTCTTGTGTTAGCGTTTCTTTTAGCGTGGGCTTGGGTTAGCTTGAAACTAAAACCCGATTTGGCCACGTACTTTTTTAGAAATCAGAAATTTAAATCATTAGGCTGGTTCCTCATAATCAACCCATTATGTTGGAGTGGCAGTGGGGCGGCCATATCACCCGAAGAACTGATAACCGATGGGGTAGACGAGTTCTTGAGTGGAGACTGCGGATCGGTAAACGTGGTGTAGGACGTCCTCAGACTCGGTGGAGAGATGTCTTCGTAAGGCGGATGGCAAGAACTGCATGAGAATAGCCGAGGACCCTGCTCAGAGGCGTGCAATGGGAGAGGGCTATGTCCAGCAGTGGACAAGCAAAGGCCGATGATGATGATGATGATGATGAACCCATTATAAAAAAGGAAGGTATATAGACCACACTCCGCCACGGGGCCCAAGTCCGGATTGCCATCCGGACTGGTGACGACTACTGGCTGGTCTTACTGTCAGAAGTTTTTGAGCCGCCCAAAGGCCTCTAATTTGGCTTAACGACTGCCATCTATCGACGGCAGCCGTCACCAACTGCGTCACGTGCCTTGCGAAGCACGGAACCGCTCGGAAAAATGCCACTAGCGTTGTAACGAGGTGCATTTCACCTCATTGCTCTAAACTCCATCTCTACAAAACTCATCATAAACGATAATTTATTTGAAAGGCGCATAATTATTGTGCCTTTCTTTTACCTCATAAATAATATATAAATATTTCCTGCCTCTGGATACCCTATTTTTCTTGTTCCGACCGCACTCCCGAACCCATTATTGTGACAGCGTTAGTCATAGAAGGTCACCCATTAAATGTTATTTTCTTTTAAAGTTTTTGATCTCACTAACATTGCCCTCTCCAATTCCAGGTGGCCTACGCCATAGCGCTGATCTACGAAATTGTTTGGGTGCTGGAGTCTGGCAGCGGACTGCCCATCGCATCGGCTCTGCTCATGCTGTGTTACTGTATCGTCATCGCCGCCACGGTCACCCTGGTGCATGGGCTCATCTCGGTAAGTAGAAGTGAATGAATGAATAAACAAACGAACGAATGAATGGCCTATGCCATAGCGCTGATGTACGAAATAACATCGGTGCTTCAGTCGGACAGCAGACTGCCCATTACACTGGCTCCGCTCACGCTATGTTACTGCATTTTCAACGCCGGCTTTGTCGCCCTAGTTCATGGGCTGGTCTCGGTAAGTGCATTGTGAATGAATGAACAAACGAAGACCTGTAGCATGGTGAATGACCTATGGCATAGCGCTTATCCATGAAATAATAAAACATAAACATTTACATTGCTACTGGCCTTACACTAGGATACGCTGTGTCATGGGAACCAGAAACAGCGGCATCTCAAACATATAAACATCCAAGACCTGGGTTTTTTTTCCCAGCCGGGGTTCGAACCCGGGACCTCTCGCATGGTAGATGCGCTAACCGCTGCGCCATAGAGGTCGTCAATAATGTGGGCAGCGGGGTTACGATCAGATTTCAACGTAAAGAATTTACATTCTATTTGGTGGATGTCAACTAGTAGGTACTTATAAACCTAGCCACTGCCTTGGGGCCGAATGTAGCGTAGAAAAGGGCAGCGAAAAAATAGAACTCAACTCTGACTTTTTCAAATCACCTTACAAGTAAATTGGTAATACAATTACTTGCACTACCAATTTCTACTGATAATTCTATCCTCAAGCGCCAATCCTCTCGAGACCGACGGAATGTGCTAATCAGGGAAGAGGCCTAAACCCAGCAGTGGGCATATTCATGGGTTAGATATAGATAAGACAAACGTCTGTGCCCACTTCCATCCAAATATATTGCCTCGAGTTAATGCTTGTCACTTATGATATGATTACTTTGGTTACCTTACAGAAGAACAACAAATACCTGATGGCATGGCTGATTGCCGTCATCCTGGTGTTGATACCCGAGTGCGCTCTTGTCTTCTACATGTCTATCAGTCATTGGGTAAGTATTCGTACCGTACAAAACTATTTTTATCAAAGATTTGCGTGTATAATGTACTATGTAGCAATATGTATGTCATTTTGTTGGCTGAGGTTTGGTTTTTGACTAACTGGAACAATAATTTTGAACTGAATAGCCATGATGGTAAGACAAGCCACTAGCCTTACAGACTTCCACCAATCCGGACTAGGCCCGCGTGGTCGAGTATAGCCTATTCCTTGCTCAGGGTAGAGACCCGTGCCCCTCGCTGGGACATAATAATAGATGATGATGATGAACCGTGACAGTTATGACTCAAACACCAAATTGTTATATTCCTATCTATCTATTACATTTCCCACTATGCGTTTAACTAAATGCTTTTATTCTTAGCCACTTACTATGTTACTAAGTAACGATTAAATGACTTAACGAATCGGATGTTCAACCTTGTGCAGATTCATGCATGTCTAATAGATCTGCGTACAGTCGACAGCACGTCAACCTTCACATTTCAATTGCAAAGTCGCCCGTAAGCAACGAAGTAGAGTGCATGGGTGTATAGGATTATGTGCTGTCGACTGTAACATAAATGTAGGCGTCCATGCATAGTTAATGGTAGTATTGGCGAAGTAGGCAGCGAAGGATTGGTTCGAGAAAAAGGCACAACTTGTATCTCAAGGCTTGCGCCAAGAACGGAAGTCCGTAATAAGGGTTTCCGGTGTGACACAACATAAAACCGCGGTTCTAGTATGATTAACTTGATATAGAGGAAATTGAAGGAAACTGTTTCCTTGAACCTCTTTGAAGTGGAAGGAGACGTTGGTTTTCTGATTTGTACAGGCACATACTTGTCAGGTATTGTAACAAAATACACCTTTACACGTTTCTCCTGTAGGTATCTAGAGTAATTATGTATTCAGGAGATCACGAAAATAGTCTCGTGACTTCAGCCATAGATAGACGAGTGTTAGCTTCGTAAAATCCGAGATTTTTACACATAATGCTGGATGATTTTCAGACCATCATAATATGTTTGAGTTAGAGGAGTTAGAGGTCTGATATACCTATATTAAGGAGATTTTTATGAGTTATTTAGGTATTATCTAAACCGCGTCGGTTTAAGAAATGTGATAAGCACAATCTGTGCAAAAAAGCGTATTATAAAATTAACGATCACTTAGAAGGCAAAGATGTCTGGTGTTAAACAGAAAATTAGTATTAAATATATTTAGAGGAGAATTGTGCCATGAACCTTTGATAATATTTTGTGTTTTTGGTTTTTTCTAATGTGCATTAGAGAATATTCTTATCTTATCTTGTGTCTAGTGTTAAAAAATCTGTGAGTAATAATTTTTAAGATTCATGTTTATTAAGCTAACATGTTGAAAATAATATATGTGGAGTTTCTTTGTTAGCTTCTTCTCACTTCTTCATAAAGTAATAAAATTAATTGTGAAAAACTCTGAACTAACAACTCTGAAACTGAAAATTTTGACGTTCATAATAAAGTAAACATTTCGGTATTACTGTGAAAAAAAAATTTAGCTTGATCGCGATCGGGATCAAGTTAAATTTTTTCGAAATTTTATTTCGTGGGTTATTATTACACTGAAGTCAAGATTGAACTACTGAGACAAGTCCTCGGCCTGTGGCCCGACCTTTCGTGACTTTCTTATTTGCGATAGTCGTAATGCCCTTTTTCCACCGATTTGTTTTTCCGTTTTTCAGGGTCTGCAAGGCGTGTATGGTGGCGCGGAGCTGGCATGCTACGTGGCTCGATTGCCGGCTATCGTGATTGGAGTGGTGCTGGTCCAGTCAGCGTATGCCTTGAGGGAAGCCAGGTAACATAGAGGACATTCAAATGGAAACTTAAGATAAGATAAGAATATTCTTTATTGCACACAAGAAACTAGATACTGACACATATAATAATAATAATAACTTCCACACCCACACCCACCAATCCGGACTGGCCCCCGTGGTAGAGTATAGCCTATACTTTATAGCACACGAAACATTAAACATAGCATTACATTAAAAACAATATGTACAAAGGCGAGCTTATCTCTGTAAGAGATTTCTTCCACTACCTTCCTCATGGAATAACCCGTGCCCCTCGGTGGTGACATAATGGGTTGATGATGATGATGATGACACAACAGAATCACTTGACCTGGTCCCAAACTAGGATACCCTGTGCTGTGATAACCAGGCAAGGACATTACAAACATGGAAAAACACCCAGACTGAGCCCATTGTGCTAATGTACGGCGGCCCCCAATGGGAATCGAACCCACGACCCCTGTCTTGGTAAGCGCCTTAACGGCTAGACCAACGTGGCAGTCAATAATAAAGAATTCCACACAACACAATGAATGTCCAGGGGTGCTACCACGTATCTAAGTCTTCCTCTGTATGGAGTTATTGGATTAAGCCTACTACCAACTCTGTCCAATACATACGTATTTTGAGTCTTAGAAGTCGTCAAAATTGTTGACCCGGTAGAGTGAATAGATACGTGATGGAAGGCTGGTACCAAACGAGGATACTCTGCCCTAAGTTAACCAGGCACGGGTAACATAAACATGGAATCCTTTCAGACTGTGGCCAGGGTGTTATGTATGAGTGATGTGATATACCAAGCGGTGAGATCCACATTCGGACTCAGCTAACACATTCTAAAAGACGTGTGCCGCCATCTAGTGTATGACTTTTGATCTTAGTTTGCTCCACCTACAACAGAACTACTCGACGTTCACTTTGTTAGGCATAGATGGCGCTGTTCTACATTCATGTTATTCGGGTAAGTTTCATAGAATAGAATAAGTTCACAGTTTTTGTATGAAAATTCAATGTGCATTGGAAAGTTGAATATCCAACTGATAAACTTGTAATAGTAATGTGGGAAGTTTTGTCATAATAAAGCCGGGTTTGAGCACTGGAATTTACCAACTGACTTTGTTATCTAAGTTAGGTAACTACGTAGGTACAGTCACGAGCAATAATATACATATATACACTGTCACATTTTCTAAAATATCTCAACTTGAAACAGTCCAGAAAGAAGTGTACGAAAATTTGTCCTAAATTATGTAACCATTAAACTGTGTCAAAATTAGGTATACATTTATTACACATTAATATAAATAAAACATAATCAGAAATATCTTCACACTTCGAATTATCATTTTGAACTATCCATGACAATTTCCATAATAATGTATACAATTTGTACACATGTAATAGAAATTGTCATGGATACATTAAAATGATATTGGAAGTGTATACCTACTTTTTCCCGTTTTTGTTATTTTACTCGTTATTTTAGACGAATTCAGTGATGATGACGAAAACAGTCAAAGACAAATTGGTTGGTTACTGCAATAAAACAAGAACTTACATAATCAGTTGTAATTATTTTCCCAATATAATGTTGATTATAATTAAAATAATTAAATGTAAATAACAAAAAAAAAAATATTTTATTTTTAAATCAAACGTTATTCAAATATCAGTTAAAAATTTAATGAAGTGTAATTCACTATCGCTATATATCATTATTGATTTTAAAAAGCGGCCAAGTGCGAGTCGGACTCGCCCATGATGGGTTCCGTAGCAGCAAGAAGTTTTTTTAAAATTGTTATATTTGAGTAGATTGAATGAAAGGTAAATCGCGGCATACGATTTCATGAAAAAACTACTTACTACATGTCATTCAAACTAATTTTGGGTGGAAGTTTGCATGGTAATAAACATCACATATTTTTTTTTAGTTTTATCATTACTTATTTTAGAAGTTACTGGGGGGGGGGGGGGGGACACACATTTTACCAAAATTGTTGAGTTTCAGTTCTAAGTATGGAGAACCCACAAAATTCATTGTTTTATTTTTTTAAATTTTGGGTGAAAATCTTAATGCAGAATACTATTCTGCTTACCAAGTTTCAATAGTATAGTTCTTATAGTTGGAAAAAAGTGGTAGTGACATACGGACGGTCAGACAGACAGACAGGAATCCATAAGGGTTTCGATTTTTGCCATTTGGCTACGGAACCCTTTTTTTTTTTGTTAACGGGGTGCTTTATGCACCATAACCGCCACCCTTGGGGGAGGGCGACGGCCGTGTGTCGGACTCTCCTCTCCTAATAAGAGGAGACGCATACCTCCTAAAACACCTCGGGGGCCGTCCTGTCGCTCGTGCAATGGGGCGCCGCCGGATCTCGCTTGTGGTAAACCACAATGCGAATGCTACAGCGGCGCCCCGGCGACGTCGACCCGACTCGCAAGGAGTCGGGCCCACCCTCACTGGCTACGGAACCCTAAAAATGAGGTAAACTGAATTATTCAAAATATAATGTAGCCACACTATTAATTAACAGACTTCAAAAAAGGAGGAGGTTCTGAATTCAACTCAATTTTTTTCTTGAGGTTTCTACTAGCATTTTTTTTTTTCTAACCTAAATAGTTTGCGCCACAGACACTTCGAAAGTGGTAAAATGTGTGTCCCTCCCCTGTAGCTTCTAAAATGAGAGAATGATAAAACCAAAAAATATGTATGATGTACATTACCATGCAAACTTCCACCCAAAATTTGTTTGAATGACATGTAGTAAGTAGTTTTTTCATAAAATCGTAAACTGCGATTTACCTTTCATTCAATCAACTCAAATATAACAATTAAAAAAAAAAACTTGCTGCTACGGAACCCATCATGGGCGAGTCCCACTCGCACTTGGCCGCTTTTTAAAATCAATAATGATATTCAGCGATAGTGAATTACACTAATTGTTAACTGATATTTGAATAAAGTTTGATTTCAAATTAAAATAAATTATATATTTTTTTGTTATTTACATTTAATTATTTTACTTATAATCAATATTATTTTTGGAAAATAATTACAACTGATTATGTAAGTTCTTGTTTTATTGCAGTAACCAACCAATTTGTCTTTGACTGTATTCGTCATCATCACTGAATTCGTCTAAAATAACGAGTAAAGTAACAAAAACGGGAAAAAGTAGGTATACACTTCAAATATCATTTTAATGTATCCATGACAATTTCTATTACATGTGTACAATTATTATGGAAATTGTCATGGATAGTTCAAAATGATAATTCGAAGTGTGACGATATTTCTGTTTTTTTTTATTTATATTAATATGTAATAAATGTATACCTAATTTTGACACAGTTTAATGGTTACATAATTTAGGACAAATTTTTGTACACTTCTTTCTAGACTGTTTCAAGTTGAGATATTTTAGACAATGTGACAGTGTATATTATTGCTCGTGACTGTACATTGTGAAGCGGTAGTAACAATAGGTATACTCTCTATCAGTATTAACTTTATTCCGGATACACTTACTTGATTTTCGTCGGAAGAAACCGACCTGCCCGTAACTTTCCACTCTATCGGGTTAAGCATTTAGAAAACTCGAAAGAGTCAAAATAAGAATATATATGACAGTTCGGAGTAGGAGTATGAGATACCTATTGGGAAAAAAGTCCCAGAAAGTGTGTGACATAAGGTGGTGTGAAATACCGGGAACATCCATACATAAGCTCACGCCTGTATCCCAGAGGGGTAGACAGAAACCAGGAACTGTCATCTGCCGGGAACAAAAGGGCTAAATCAGACAACGCCATACAGTGGAGTCTTAAATTATTTATCTATCTATCTATCTATCTTACGTAACTGCACCCCGGGTTTCGCTCTGATTCGCAGAGCTTGATCATGGTTAGTCGAGACGGAGACCGCGATGTCAGTTGATGGTTTTTGGCGAAATTTTAGCTCAAAAACTCTCTAACTATAAAGAAAAATATCGTAAGGAAATCTGAGTGTCTGTGTTCGCATACCGCAGCACTTGGAATTGCCAATCCACGGTGGGCACACTTGACAATGAGGACTTGTAGTGGGACGTAGCTACAATTAGGCTGCATAAAAAAGCCGCCCTGGTAATGAGCGGTGGAAACAATAGTTTTCTATTGTTATTTTGTCGACACGGGACTGAGGAGGTTAAGCCTTTGGAGTAGCTTCCAATAAGCAAATAATCACATGGTAGTGCAGTATCAATCAATCGGCCCATACTTGTCTATTTCGAGACATAGACCTTCCCTAAAGCACGTCGTTTCTGAGTATCCTCTGCTATTCTTCATAAGCTGATGTCAGCAATTTGTCTGTCCAGCGAGTTGGTTGGTGGTCGTCCTACGCTGCGTTTGTTGTACCTACGCTGCTGCTAAGACTGTAACGCCAGTGTAGCACACTCGTAGTGAACTGTATATAATAGGGCTGATGGGAAATTAGAACCGGGTTTACTATTTTTTGACTAGGTTTATTATAAGGTCAAACAAACCGCGTGCGGGAGCGGCAAAGCACAAACTCTATTTACAACACTTACGTCAGAATGTAAAACAATGTTGCCACAATAAAAATATGATACAATAATATAATTACAGAACAGAGACGGAATCAATAAGAAACTTATATAAATATCCACCTGAAAGTTTCGGGTTCCCCACTTCATTCCGAAAATTCTTTGTGCATATCGCCTAGCAGTGATGACAATTATTTTTGATAGTAATAGTTATGATTCAATCGTTTATTTTCTTGTCTTTCAGGAAAGCCGGTTTCGCCAATGGTGCTCCAATAAGTGGTAGCGAGTTCGACGCCAGCCACTACGTTCCTGACGCTCCGAACGCCTTTGCCAACGATGGATTCTTATCGGACAATGGTAAGCATACTCGTATTATTATCTACTGCCTAAGTATACATACACCGTACATACTGACTACTGTATTTTTGATTGATCTAAGTACGCATTTAAATGTTGCCTTAAGTTAAGTTGCCTCCAAGAAAAATGAAGAAAAAAATTCCACTCTGACCATTGTCTGTATGTCTGGCCGCATCTCAAATCATATTAAGTGTAGTAAATTAGTAAATAATTATCAATTAAGACTCAAATTGAAGAGTTTAATGGGACGGTAAGCCACGCTTCACACAAAAGTAGGAATAGGTACATTAATTTTCACTTTCACACCTATTTTAGCTACTAAGATCCCGCTCGTATGGTGAATGTCGGCAACCTTAGCACACACTGATGAAAAACAGGCACGTTTGTATTAGAATCGCCTATTTAGACGATAAGAATCGCTTCAGAGTAGCAAAAGTAGGTCACTTGAAGATAGTAAAAACGCAGCCAGATACCGACAACACTGGTTAAAACCCGGGTGGGGACAAAAAAAAACCAGGTCTTGGATGTTTACATGTTTGTGATGTCACTGTTCTAGTTCCCACGGCACAGGGTATCCTAATATGGGGTCTGAAGCAATGTATATGCCTGTATGTAAATGTTTATGTTTATTCTCTTAGCTTTTTTTTCCCTCTTTTCAGGCAAACCCGGCTCGATGCCCGATCTCCGCCGTCACCTGGCCTCGCGCCAGTCCTTCAACATGGGCTACCCCCCAATGATGCTGCCACCACCGCCACCAGCCTACTGGCAACACCTAGCCGACCGGCACTACGCGGCCAGCCTCCGAGGCTACCCAAAGTCATATCAACAGCCACAAATGTACGGCACGTGGGTAGGCCCAAGAAACAGCCCTTACGAGAACCAATACAAACGGAGACACTCCGTCGTGGGCGCCTTCGATGAGTACCCAGCGAAGGAGTACGAAGGATACGCTGAAGATAGAGCGGATTGCAAGAGCGAAATGGCATATCCGTATTACAGACAGTATGGGTATGATCCAAGGATGTACCCACCGGAGTATGACCCGAGATTTGCGTACGATTTTAAGCGGGACGATTCGTCGTATGGAGTGAATTTGCTGCGACATGATCCGTACCATTTTAGAGGGCCGGCGAGGGAGAGGAGCTTCTACGATCCAGGATTTAGAAATAGCCACAATTCGGTGGGGAATGAGTCTGATGATTTTACAAAGTATAAGGATGTTGCTTTGTAAGATATGGGACTAGATGAAGCTCTAGATCTTGGAAACCGTGCGTGGTGTTTGAATAACAAATGAGAATAAGCAGATAGTACCTACTATTAAATTTGGCGACAACTTGATCCACAGAAATGTAGAGAAGTGTTACGTAAAAGTATTTTTGCATAATAAGTAGGACCTTAAGATTCAAAGCCAAGATTTTGTGGCCATTTTGATTTGATTGAATGGTGAATGAATGAGGTACTAAGAGCCGGTTTCTGAATTGGGAATTTCGCTAAGTAACTACTAAACTGTAGTGCTGTCTCGTCGAATTTCTCAGAAAAGAGTATTAATTATTTACTTAGTTAACGTCTCAAATACAAAAGCCGGCCTTAATCGTAGCATAATTTATCAGCTGTATAACGTTGAAAAGGTGCTGCTCTAAGATTTTTAACGTTACAAGAGGAATAAGGTTTTTGTAAAAGAAACAGAGTTTTTAATTGTATATTTTTAAGAAAAGTCTGTATATTTGCCGCTTCTAAGAGCTGTGAAAAGATGTATGAAAAACAATGAGCGGATGGAAATCATCACTGAATTATTTTGAACGATTGATAGTCAAAAACCTAAGTTAATGTTAATGTAAAAAAATATGGCCGTATGCCGTACCTACATTTTGACATTCAACCGAATAAAAATTTGAAGGGTACTTTCCGTTGATCTAGAATTATGAAAGTTGCCAAGTAATATTTTCGATATACCAGTATAGGAAAGCATCAAGAACTAAACGTTTGTAATTAAATCCAGAAAAAAACTTACCTACAAATTTGTACGGAGCCCGCTGTGGGCGTGTCCGGCTCGTTTTTGACCGGTTTTTTCTACACAATCCCTAGAAAAAATCTTTGTCTTCGTAAGTTTTCTTTCCTCTAGTTAGGTAAGCTAGCAGTAATGAATGTGAAATTACCTACTAACCAAAGGTGTGTAAATACGACTGTGCGTAGAACTTCTTTGTAATCGTGAATATTTTACAAGTCATTTTTATTAGAATCTAGATATACGAACAGACAATAAATTATGGATTATGTTCCTGAAATAGTTTTTTTTCTACTGTAGGTTTACTTTTGTCTTGTTGCCTCAATTTGCTATGGGCGTTGTCCTAAAAAGATTATTGTTTTTTTTTCGAGAAAAGCTACAGTCTGTTTTTTCATTCAATGCAAAAAAAAAATATTGTCACGTTGACATCTTCATACAGCGCCACCAAGTTATCTGTTCAGGTGGGCAAAATTGTAACTAAAGAATTAATGTAAATCCTGTTCCCCATTTTTTGTATTATTTATTAAATTACTAAGATTTATAGATATATTTTCATTAATTGAAAGACGGGTTAAAATATTCTCATTTTTCTAGGTAAATTACTTAAATGTTACTACTAAATTCTCCACTAGCGCCGCTATCAACTGAACAGATAAGATGGTGGCACTGTACAATTCTTAGGCTGTCAATGTCTGAATGTTGCTAGTACGTAAAAACTAAATAACCCCATTTTACTTCCAAGTTAAATTGTGTATGCTACGCAGGTGTTTTTTTTTTAGACTTTGCTCTTACGAGTAATTCAATTTTAATGTCTTTGATGTGATAAGGATTTTGGTCACATGCGTCTTCTATTCACGGTAAAAAAAATCTACCGAGTTGTAGATTTTATAGCGGTAACACCTCGTCATTTTTTTTGCATAGAATTAAGAACGGACTATAGAGTGCTGAACAATAAGCGAAGACGGTCCGCTTCGGTAGGGCAATGGCTATCGAAGCGCACGCGCATAATCCAACGGGGGCGCACATGGATGATTTTCTTCGGGAGCTCGTTTCGGGGAACGGAGTATAGTTTATTAAATAGTTTCCCTCAGGTCTTTGATGTTCACATGTTTGTGACGTCGCTGTTTCTGGTTCCCACAACACAGGGTATCCTAGTGTGGAGCCATAAGCAATGTACAGTCTGTTAGCTTTTAGAATATACCTTGGCTACTTTCGGATAGACTCGGATATATTCGTGTACATAATAGAAATGTCGGAACTAATTGACACTTGATTTCGAAATCGGAACTAATATGACACTTAATTTCAGATTATACAGAGCAGAAAGTAGTATTACACTCTCGTGTGTTTCGGCGAAAACCGAAGCCTACTCTAGAGCCCGAGGTATATTCTAAAAGCTAACAGACTGTATGTGCCTGTATGTAAATATTTAATGTTTATATTCATACCTTAAAATAATCGAAGGTTCCAAGGCACACATAATCTGTTAAAAGTTCAGTCAATGCGAACGTGATGTCACTGCCGCTTCACTCCAGCCTTCGCGAGCACAGAGGCTCAATTGATAAGCTTCAAGTCCCATTAACAACACCCAAAGTTGTGCAAAGTACCTCTGAAGAGTTTAAAACAAATTGAATTCTCTGCGGAAATATTCAAAACACGTATCGGAAGTTGGCAGGCGGTCTTAAGGCGGCTTCTCTCGAGCCGTGGAGGTAAGTTTATTTTTGCAGCAGAGCTAATTAAGGGGCTTCACGCGTTTCATCACAATCATGTCACTGTGACCTGGGTACTGCGTTTCATCACAATCATGTCAATGTGAACTGGGTACTGACGGAAGATCAGCGCTGGAGTGGCCTGCCTGTCCAGCATATGCTGAGTCAGAGCCCCTTTGCATTTGTCACACCCACAATTTGTTACACCCACAATTTGTTACCTTGTGCTTTTAGCTGGTTTGCCTTGCTTAATTTTGTTGCAGTTTTTTTTATTTGTTTGTCTCATTGCTGTAAAAAAAAAATTGTTGGTTTGTTTTGTTTCTTCTATTTCTACTGTTATAATTTTAAGCAGATGCAAATAAATGTTAAAAAAAACTGTGATCTATGAACGTAAGGAAAAAATCTAGGTCTAAATGGCATTAACGCCAAAAATATTAATTTGGACATGACTGGTTCTTCGTCGTGCGTTCTGACGTCAAAAACGGCCGTTGTGAAGCAAAAGGTTAGTGATCCTAAGCTATTTGTCGTGGGTCCTAAAATTCACTATTAACCATAAAAGGCTATTTGACAGTGTGAAAAAAACAGTATTATTTATACATAGGTATTCGTATAAATTATTAGTCTTACCGTTTCCAGGCATTTAAACAAAAAAAAAATTAATTCATATAACGCGGATAAAATTTGATAATTATGCATCTGCAGCCATTTTATCAAAAACGGCCAGGATTGTCGAATCTATGATGACATCACAGGTCAGTAACTTTATTGGTTTTGTTTACTGACCAGTGACGTCATAATTCCTGTGCGACGCCATATCTCCCAAGATAGCGTTTTGGCGGCTTATTTCAAAAGTAATTTTTCTCTTGCCTTTTCTTCTAGAAATACACGAAATAATTTAAAATTACCACTTTCTGAGGACTCCGTGAACACCAAACAAAAAATATGAGATGGTTTGCAGAAATCTGTCAAACAGGTAGGCTAAGTGCCCTGCCTCACTAGGACGCCATGGCGACGTCGCCAGCGACCGTATCCAAGCAGTTAATATTGAAATGTATGGTGCCTAACTCACTTGGCGACTGTCTGGCGACGTCGCCATTCAATATTGCCTGGATACGTGGCTGGCGACGTCGCAGTGGTCGACGCGGTCTGTGGGCAGACCTGCGGCTCGATGGTCGGACGATGTCATTGCGTCGGTGGAAGGTCCGTGGATGCGAATGGCGAGAGACCGTGTGAAATGGCGTTTGGGGGAAAACGCCTTACCCAGCAGTAGGCAGCGGTGGGCTGATGATGATGATGATGATGATGAAACTTTTAGTCCGGATAAACTACGGGTGTTTTTTTATCGGACGAGTCCGACCAGGTTTCGCTCCGATTCGCAGAGCTTATTCATGGTGAGAAGAGACGGAGCTCTGCGAATCGGAGCGAAACCTGGTCGGACTCGTCCGATAAAAAAACACCCGTAGTTGATCCGGACTAAAAGTATACAATGTGTTGTGCTTACGAAAGTTTTTGTTCATATTATGATAGATGGGAAATTTATTTAAGCAGGATTTTTCTGGCCTACTCCAGAAGTACTGAATAAAAAGTTCTCCATATTGTGCGGAGTTCATTCTCTACTTGACCTGTGTGAAGCGACCTTAACGCCGAACTAAACAGCTCGAAGCAGTTCCCTAAGGCGTTACTGTCTTACTTGGGAATTGTTAGTTCTACAGGCACGTACAGTTTGGCAAGTATGGGCTGTGGGAAGCGAAGCAAATGGTAGGTACCTAATAGTTTGACGTACAGTCAATATTCAGTCGGACTGTCTAGGTAGTCTAGCGGTTAAATTGCTTGAATACTGAAGCACGTGGTGGATTTTATTCCCTCTGGAGGCCGCCGTTCTTTATTTGTACAACATCGTTCATTGGTTGGTGTACTGGCAAGTGACGTTATAATTCTTGTCAAACGCCATGTTGCCCAAGATAGCGTTTTGGCGACTTATTTGAAAAGTTAATTTTCGTTTGCCTTTTTTAGAAGAACACACTATACACTAAACAATTTAAAATAACCCCTTTCTCAGGACTCCATGGACACCAACAAAAATATGAGATTGTTTTCAGAAATCGGTCACATAGCCTATTGCTTGGGAAACACAACAAAACAGAAGTGATTGTTGTTAGTCAAATTACGCCTCAAACTTCCTTGTCCGCATCGCACCAGGAATTTGGTTGTCCACAGAGAAGTTTGATGGCTTTGCTAAACGTTGTTACCGCCCGACCGGTGGTCGCCCGATACCTGACGCAGAAGAGCCGACTGGGTTATGCTGATTAGTGCAAAAGTTCTATCTGATAAGCCGTTTGTCGCAACAACGGCTATCGAAACTACGTAGCGGACCCGTAGAAATATGTGAAGGTATTTAATTAGGAACAAAATAAAAAAACAACCTCTATCATTATCTTACAATCAGTCATTTTATCTCTTGATAAAAAATATTGAGTCATCAAGTCGTCGTCAAGAATTAAAAGTTGGACATAGTAAAGAGAACCTTTGCGTCTTTGAAGCTGGGTTACAAACTCGTAAAAATTCTATTTTTGTTTCTACCCTGTCAGTCACAGTCACGGAACTCTAAAAATATGACTGTAAAGGGTATTTCTGTAGTGCTGTTCGTTCTGTGTTCCCAAAATGACCAAGTCGAGAGCGCAAGTTAACTGGGCAACATGAAACTTCCGCCGTTATACTCACGACTACCCACTAGGTCAGTGATTCTTAAACTTCGTCGCAAACTGGAAGAGTCACCAGGGCCATGTTTCAACTAATAAATCTGCCCATATACGTTCACTGCTGGACTAAGACTTCTCCCAAGACGGATCCGCTACGTAGTTTCGATAGCTATTGTTGCGACAAACGTTGTTGCAATTTTTTTTTTCCACTGCCTCATAGGTTCGATAGGTTATAGACTCGAATGATATACTCCCCGAAAAATCCTGTTTCGAAAAACATTTTCACTGCCTCATACGCTCGAATGCTTGTCATTTCGAATCATTCAGTCTTAAGACACGTTACTTCTTACTGTCTTCAGCTATTTTTGCGTATTGCAACAAGTTTCTTTTTTGTGATATTCCGGGTTCAAACACCGGCTAGGGACAAAATCAAACTCAACGTTCAACGGTCTTGGATGTTTACACGTTTGTAATGTCGCTGTCTGTGGTTCCCGTGACACAGGGTATCCTAGTTTGGAGTTTAGGGTGGAGACCACTGACAAATGCAGCTGAGAATGCCTACCAGCTCGCTGGGCTGACGACTTCAATTCTGCTAATGCATTATAGTACAATTGCACAAACGTGGTGATTTAGTTTCATTGCCGCTTCAAGCCTACGCGCACACACATAACAAACCTTTTAGGCGTCAATAGTACAAGCAAACACGTAACGTGGCCCGACAATGTGTCTGTATCGTACTGTAATGCGATAAAAGAATCGAGGCCCATATGGCTGGCAGTGGTTGGATGAGCCTCTTCTTTAAGTAAAATTTTATACAACGTTTTTATTGTACAATAAACATAACATAAACATACAGGTACATACATTGCTTCTGGCCCCACACTAGGATACCTTGTGTCGTGGGAACCAAAAACAGCGATGTCACAAACATGTAAACATCCAAGACCTGGGTTTTTTTTTGCCACCAGCAGAGTTTTTCCGAGAATTTAGCCCAAAACATCAGGATATTTACGTCATTGCATTTTTTCTGTAACAATGTTTTTTTTCCTTATTTTTAAATTAATATTAAAATATTTTTCACTTACAATATTTTTTTTACCTGACACTTGTCGAGTGTACCGTTACCTTAAAGTTTAGGAACCGCCGCCGAACTGGATGGGTAACTAGTCCTATTAGAAGTTGTTTGTTCGCCCAAGTTCTGGGTTAACTTTGCACCTGTCTAGTTGACGCTGGTAGGAATTATCGCCTGCTTATAGATACCAAAGGGTTGTACTATTCTTATACCTACAGGGTGGTCCAATATCATGGATCAAAGGAGAGAAGGCTTTGAGTTGTATCTTTTTCGAATACTCATGAGATGGTCCAGTTTTTATACTACTGGGGCAGGTGTCCGCAGTACACTTTTTTTTAAAAATCAATGATGAAAATGTTGATCTGATCCGAAATGATCAAACAATATTATGATACGAGATATGACTTTAAATGATAACTGAAAGATATGAAACTTGAAAGATATGAAAATGACTTTGCTGAATTCCGCCAAAATCCCACAAGCACCATGCGGTCACTTAATGCACCGCCCTCCCTCTCATTTTTTCAAGCAGAGTGCGTATACTGAGTTTTGTCATTCACTTTCGATAGCGAGAGCGTTTGCGATTTGCATAGGAGTGACAAAGCGCGCCATCTAATTGTCTCTTTGTCACTCCTATGCAAAACGCAAACGCTATCACTATCGAGAGTGAATGAAAAAACTCAGTATACGCACTCTGAAGCAAGAGACGAACGCACCACCACCGACACCAATACTTGTGTGAGAAAATGCGACGCGTTTCGCCTCTGAATGCCCTGCCTCACTAGGATGCCATGGCGACGTCGCCAGCGACCGTATCCAAGCAGTTAATATTGAAATGTATGGTGCCTAACTCACTTATCGACGGTCTGGCAACGTCGCCATTCAATACAAACTGCTTGGATACGTAGCTGGCGACGACGTTGCCATGGCGTCCTAGTGAGGCAGGGCACTAACACGAGGCATCCTCAGGCTCACAAGGACGATTACAATCACTAACATGAAGTAAAATATCGTGAGGAATCCTGAGTTGACTGATACACGGTGCCCATGCGTAATAATTAAGCCCAATCTTTCTTTCTCTCTCACTATCTCTCTCTCTCTCCCTCTCTCTGAGAAAAGGTCTCATCTAAGTATGCCCGGAAGTGAGGCATACATAGGTTTTAAAAAATATAATCGCTAGACTTAAAAACATAGCAGGTGACTTAACCAAAGCAAAATCAAATATATTGGTAATGCAATACCCGAATTCGAACTCGGCCTACTACTCGTACATTTCATTATTCAGCTCTACCTCCATGTAACTCAACCGGTGATGTAAATGGTTCGGAGCGGTGACAAATAAAAATTCAATTTTAATATGTTTTATTCCAAATAGCACAGGATTGTGACTTAATGTACGTGACAAATGTAAAAAAAAAACCACGAATACAAGGGCAAAGCACGAAAATAAACACCACACTAATTCAAAGACAAATATCACACTAATATTATAAACGTGAAAGTTTGTGTGTGTGTTTATATGTTTGTCAGTCTTTAGCGCTGAAACGGCTGGACGGATTTTAATAAAATTTGGTATGGAGTTAGCCGATACCCTGGATTAAAACATAGGCTACGTTTTACCGCGGGGAAATATCTTATTCCTACGGGAAAATCGATGAACCGCTGGTAACACCGCGGGGCAAAGCTAGTTCGACTATATATCTTATCTTATATCATATTGTTCAAAACTCATGTTTGACAAATAAAATTATCTTTACTTTTTTCAAGGTTCTTAATCAACAGAGCTTACATACTTGTTCTAAGACCTAGAATTCATCTAAATAATCTTAAATATCATAGTAACTTTTCTAGCATAAAGTGTGCTTTACAAATGGTTTGAACCGCATTACCGCAAGCTTTACCCCAGAAATCTTAAAAAAATCGGTCCAGTCGCTCGTCTGTTATTATAATTAATGATTATTAACACCATTTTGTTAAATACAACAAATCAAAACAAGAATGAAAAAAATCAATAAGAACTCTCTCCGCCGCCGCCTCTTGTACTGCATCTTATTGTTAATGTTCTGTATTTGTTTTTCCTGGTACAATAAAGAATATTCTTATCTTATCTTATCTCTCTCGACCTCTGTGGCGTAGTGGTTAGCGCATCTCCTTACCATGCGAAAGGTCCCGAGTTCGATCCCCGGCTGGAAAGAAACAAAAACAGCTCTTGGATGTTTACATGTTTGTGACGTCGCTGTTTCTGGTTCCCACGACAAAGGGTATCCTAGTGTGGGGCCAGAAGCAATGTATGTGCCTGTATGTCAATGTTAAAAAAATGTTAACTTTTATTCATGATCATTAGAAATGAAAGTTGGATACTTGGCGAAAAAAAATGTGTGTTTAAGTAGTTCGCTGAATTTGATGAACTTTTAAACTCCTGAAACGAAATAAATAACATTAAAAAAGATAACAGATCTTCAACTTTGTTCAAGTTTTAACATTTAGAGGCGTTCGACCTCTGCGTACAGCAAAACTTCGAGCAGTAACTTTAGAAAAAGTGCTTTTAAATTATAGCGTAAAATAAATTTTAAGAATTTTTTTTCTCATTCGAACCCGGGACCTTTTGCAGATGCTTCGATAGATCCGCCAACCAGTGCGCCAGAAATCGTCATCGTCATTATGAATCAGATTTACGAACCGCTCGTAGCACATGTAGACATTGACGAATTTCTGCGCTACTCTCACAAAGTCAAGTCAAAGAAGTTTACGGATATATTAAACAAACAGTATCAGACGTTTCATTAGCTCTCAACGTAGGTACACTTCGTACGTCTCTTGGTAGATAATTGCTACGTATTATGTGAGTAGGAGAAGGGATACCAATTCTGTTTACATGAAACTGGCTGACGCGGCTAACGTTGTTCCGCCATATAAATTACTAGCTTTCGCCCGCGACTCCGTCCGCGTGGACCTTAGTTCAAAATTTTGCAACCCCGTTCACCCCCTTAAGGGTTAAATTTAGAAAAACGGCGAAACAAGTGTTAATTCACTTGTGTTGAAGAGTATTTATTTTAAGTTTCAAGAAAATTAGACAACATTCTTTATACCTCCCATACAAATTTTGGCAACCGTTTTCGCCCCCTTAGGGGTTGAATTTTTAAAAATCGTGTCTTATTCCTTGTCTACATTATATAAACATAAACGATTTCTAGGAATTATAATTTAAAAAACATATTATCACTTAGGGCTTTTAAAAATAGATAACACCATATTCTCAGATATATCAAATATGAACATAAAAGATAAAAATCGTTGATTCCGTTTCGGAGGCGTACCTATGCGCTAACTAACACAGTCACACGAGAATTACATATTATTATATTATACTAGCTGATCCTGCAAACGTTGTATTGCCACATAGGGGTATGAAAAATAGATAAAAACCTATTCTCAGATCTACCGATCGTACATTTAAATTTTCATCATAATCGACCAAGTCGTTTCGGAGGAGGGACACGAGAATGTTATATATTAGATTTAGGGTCGGTTTCACAATCTGCAGATAAAGTTTCGGATAAGCTATCCGCAACCAGGGCTGCCGTTTGTTCTAAATTTGAAGCCATAAACGAACACACGCAATATAGGAAAATTTATTTAAATTTAGAACAAACGGCAGCCCTGGTTGCGGATAGCTTATCTGGAACTTTATTTGAACATTGTGAAACTGGGGCTTAGTCTTTTTGAACTGAAACTTTCGTAAGCACTAGACATTATTAACTTTATTTCGATTATACTTTACTAGACTTTTTGTCGGAAGAGTCCGACCAGGCCCTCGATTCCCTTAGTGCATTATAGTTCAATGGCAGTTTCATGGTCGGGTCACGTGACATGCTTTTTAATTCCATTGACGCCTAGAATTATTGATGCACGTGCTCGGGTCCACTTGAAGCGGCAATGAAACTCAATCGCCATGTTCTTTCAGTCCTTGTACTACAATGCGTTAGCAGAATCTGCGCCCAGGATCTGATTCGCAGAGCTCAATCATGGTGAGCAGAGACGGAGCTCGCATGTCTCAGAGACGCGTAACCAATCTGGAATAAAGTTATTATTTTTTTGTCTTTTATATTTTTTACATTATATTTTAGCTTAGACTGCTGGAAAGTTTCCTCACGACGAGGTAATTAGAGACATGAATATTAGCATGAATCATCAATGGTTACAGCCGAAACAAAGTAGTAGCACTGCATATAGCAATGAGAGAGAATCCGGCAATCCGTCACCAGTAGCGCCCGTAGCATCGTCTTCGTGTGTTTACACTCAAGTTGATACCACTTCAGATGTTTACAATCTTGGCTTGTGGCCACGAAAACCTTCACGGGACTGGAGAATATTCTTTTTTTACAGTGGGGAAGGAGTATGTAAAACCTACTGCCGACCTCCTTAGTAGTTTTTTTTTGTGTTTGTACAATAAAAAGTTCGAATCTAAGAAAAATGTGTAAATCTAATAAGAAAAACCTGACTGCTCCAATAATTTTGAACATATAACATCAGTTGCTACCTCTATAGTGAGACTACATACATAATTACAATCAATAACTTTAAATGCTAAAAGCTTGAAAAGCATGAATGCTGCGGCCAGACACTCCTTCACCATCCGTTCACGAGCGTAGGTAACGTAGGGGTGAGCCGTCACCAGTCTTAACCATTTTAGAGAGAGGCGATCCCTTCGCATGTAGCCCCGGCTGCCTGAGTGATCTTAAACGATCACGAACGTTAAGCAACATAGGGCGCGTTCAATGCATGGATGGGTGACCGTCTATGACTAACGCTAGTGACATTTTTCCGAGTTGGTGCCGGCTGTCGTCGATAGATGGCAGTCGTTAAGCCAAGTCAAAGGCCTTAGGGCGGCTTGATAACTTCTGACAATAAGACAGGCCACTAGTTTTACAAGCCTCCACCAATCCGGCTTGGCCCCGTGGTGGATGGCCTATACCTTCCTCAGGGAAGAGACCCATGTCCCTCGGTGGGGACATAATGGGTTGATGATGAGGTGACCCACACAGCCATCGTGCTATAGGTATAGAATACACTAGAAAAGACCTTGCATAGGATAAGATTTCCTGCCCCCAAGCTAATTAAGCCCTGCGCACAATATTATCTGGGGGCCGTCCGCTGTTCAAAGTCTACTGTAACATAATATGAACCTGCCCGACTAGACAAGATGTATGAAACGTGACGGTAATATCGCTTTGAGTTTATCTACTGAGACTACGAAGACAGACCAAAGGCGCTGCTAGCCTTTGGCACTGAAAGGTAATAGGTATAGAGGCAAGGGTACGAATACCTACCTTGAGTTGCGTTTAGGCTTGGGTAGTACAGTGATGAGCCAATGATATATTTTGGCTACGACTTAGGTTACTTACTTTATATAATTGTGTATCATCATCATCGTCAACCCATTATCCCACTATAAAGACGACAACCCACTATAAAAACGACAACAGAATGCTCAAAACAACGCCAAAGTCCAAGCGAATTAACGAAAATTAAAGGAACAACCCAAGAATCGGTAGACTACTGCAATAATTACTAAGTTACTGCAAAAATAATGGAGAAACCGATCGCCAACACTGCGCGGTAAAATTTTGTACGTAGGCAGGTACTTACCGTTCACAGATTACAGATATATTGTGAAAAAAAGTTCAAGTCACGTTGTAGCAGAGCCATCTGTCGCAGTTCCAAGAACTATATTTTTTTAATGTGCTCTAAGAAAAGCCCTCATAAGTTTCGAGTTTAACAAGGCTTAATCGGAAAACCCGAGTGCCCGACCCGACCTCACCTCCGCATTAGACATTATTATTGACACCCGGCAGCAACTCAGCCTTTACGGCCGACAATTAGGTGCTTGCCCTGCAGGAGGGCTGTAACGACCGACTTAGTAATTAGTAGGGTTGAAAAACGGTTAAATTCGCACCGTCTAATGTGTTTTTGTGACACCCCTAATGACCCGGGGTGAGCCGGGTTGGGGTGAGCGTATAAACATCCGTGGGTCAGTGGTAAGGCTTTTGGTGCACAATAGTTGACTGGTACACTTTATAACAATTTTGCGTTCATAAAAAAAACATTTTCTCAAACATGCTTAGAAAGGACAATGCCCAAAAATGTATGGAACCTGGGACCACCTTCCAATAGCAATAAGATATATGTCGTTGGATAGGTCTTTTCAATAGGAACAACAATTGCTAACACAACTTTGTTGTAAAATTGTCCATTCGGAGTAATGAGACTTCAAAGTTAAGAAATAAAAGCACAAAAAAATACTTTTTTGTAGAGGAAAATGTTAGTTTTGTTGGTACCTACTGACTGTTATGTACTAATACTGTTGGACTGTCCGTTTGGAGTTATACTACTTTTAAATTCAGATATAAAAAACGTGGAGGGAAAAATAATAAAAACACAAAAAAATATTTCATTACTTATTCTTCAATCATATCTTATCATCAAGGGTTATCTATAATATCATCATGTAAGTGTATTGCTGGTGTATTAAATACTGCATGAACTTTAGGGTATCTACATACCATATAATGGAAATGGACATGTGCCCATCGTTTGCCGTTCTGATCGTTTGCAACGGTTAGTGCATCTGCCAACCATGCGAGAGGTCCCGGGTTCAAATCCCGGCTGGGGACAAAAAAAAAGAAACCCAGGTCTTGGATGTTTACATGTTTGTGACCTCGCTGTTTCTGGCTCCCACAGCACAGGGTATCCTAGTGTGGGGCCAGAAGCAATATGTATGTGCCTGTATCTAAATATTATGTTATGTTGTTATAATACAATGTTGTTTCCTTCGTCTTGGTTTATCAAAAATAACGATAGTAAGTCCTTCGTCACACATGACGTGATTGAATGCGGCTACGCAAAAGCCACACATTTTCGAGAATCCTGTAGTCAGGCAGCTCGTCTAACCGATGTTGCTGATATCTTCCGCGATAGAAGGTTCGCCGACACATAACACAAGTTGGGATGATTTTCCATCACAATTACCTGATCGAGATGCAATTCAAAAGTCCGGTATGATATTATTATTATTATTATTATTAATTATTAAGTGCACAATAAAAGTGTACGAGAAGTGGATTTAATGCTAATGGCATTAAGTCATAGCGCAATTCAATAAACAGAGAGCAAAGATATGTGTCGAATATCAATGCCAGGTCAAAAAGTCTCAAGGTAGAATCGAGTGAAAAAGAATAGAACGGAACGATAGCTCGCAAACATTGGCAATGAACGACTGATACATCATAACCAGGCTGGTCAGACCAGCGCTCCACCAGCGCGCCGCGGGCGTTCCTGTCACCGATTTCAAAAGAGGGGAGGGTCTCCGTGGCTACCTGTTCGCGTACGCGCGTTGGTACATTGTCTAAGCGAGATATAAGAACATGTGTATAAAAATATTAAACACACTTATACTTGAAAAATAGTTTTTAAAAATATTTTTCTTCAGTAATAAAAAGTCTCATAACTCAAAACGGACAATTTTGACAACAAAGCTGTCATAACAATTATTGTTCCAATTAAAAATACCTATCCAATGACATATATCTTATTGCTTTTGGAGGGTGGTCCCAATTTGGGCATTGTCCTTTGAGCATTATTTCGACAACCTTCTTCGAGATGATCGAAATTGCTGTACTGGCCAATTACACGCGAGCAGCGGTCGGAAAAAGTTCTACGAAAATTCATAACTGTCGTGTTTTGCGGCCAAATAAATTACGTACTAAACTCATATCTGTCGTGTTATTTAAAAATGGAACGATCTTTTACTCCGAACAATGACAACCAAGGAGGTAACTTGTAAGTAAGAGGTTTTATTTAAATTTTGAACTGCCTTGCGATAGAAAGCTGGATAATAATACTTACCTATTGAAAAAAAAGAACACTTTAACGCGGCAAAAAATATTGTGGTTCCTTCGTGGTTCGTATGATTTTGAAAATTTAACAGAATGAGTTCATAGTTTTAATTTCCGCGCAATATTTGAGAAAAATCATAATATGATTTATACAAGCCTTGGCCACAACTAGGCATTGATGGACTCACGTATGTGTGCCTCGGCTTTGCCTCGGCCCACATTTCCACGTTCGTCCATCAATGCCTCTTTTGCTGACCGCTACAGTAATGTACTATTTTCACTCCATCTGCTTAAAATGATGCATTTTTATGCCCAAATTTATTGTTATAAAACAAGGACTGTAGACGCCTATATTACAACCTACTAGCAGAGTGTGGATATGATAGTAAAACACTAGATGTTGCTCGGTTGATATATTTTCCGCAAGTGCCACACATCACAACAAACAACGGTATCCTAGTGATATTCAAATCGGTGTCAGCCCTGTACTGGGATAAGATTATAACTGGCCAATACATGTGCATATACCACCTCCAATACGCCCTCTTAATCTATCACGTACATGCGTGAACACTTTTGTACTCCTCTGTACATAGCACATTAAATAAATATTTACTCAACACTTTTGTGTTTAACTGTACCAACTGTCCTCACATGTACAACACTGAAATTATTCTATTACCCTATACAAAGCACATAAAAAATATACAATATAATATCAAAGACATCTATACAAACGTAAAACAGTACCTAACCCGCCCTCTTAATAGAATAATTATGAAAGAGATAAATCTTTCAAAAAATTCTTCACCTTCGGGCCATTGACACTTTTTGTCAAGATGTCCGCTATCATTTTATCGGTTGGCATGTACTTTATTTGAACTTTATTAGCCAGTACACACTCACGAATAAAATGATACTTTATATCAATGTGCTTCGTTCTATGATGCATCATTTTGTTTGCTGCAATTTTGTGTGCCGACTGATTGTCATTAAAAATTACTACAGCTTTACTATCCTCAGTTATCAAACTGTTAAGTAAACTTCGTAAGTAAAGCACTTCCTTTGAAGCTTGACTCAGTCCTACGTATTCTGCTTCTGTCGAGCTCAAGCTAACAGTAGCTTGTTTCTTGCTCTCCCATGAGATCATATTTCTACCTAATTTGAAAATTATTCCAGTAAAAGACTTTCTATCCAAAGCTCCACCCCAATCTGCATCTACGTAACCAACTAAGTTTAAGTCACCTGACTTCCGAAAAGTAAGACACAGATTTGAAGTTCCTTTCAAATACCTAACGACCCGTTTCGCGCACTTAAAGTGTACTTCGTCATAGCAGGAATTAAACTGCGAAAGTACACTTACCGCGTGTGCAATGTCCGGTCTAGTGTTACACGCTAAGTAATTAAGACAACCTATCAAATTTTGATATGGTATGCGACAGGAGGAACTCGATTTCTCCAACTTCATACCTACTTCCATTGGGGTAGTAACTGGTTTCGCGTCTGTCATGTTAAAGTCATTCAAGATACTTAGTATGAACTGTTCCTGATCGAGATAAATAACGTCCTTATCTCGTCTGAGCCTCATGCCTAAAACATGTCTAGCCGCACCTAGATCTTTCACCTTGAACTTGTCAAGCAAACCTGCCTTTAATCTTTGCTTCTCCTGTTCACAATTTCCAAATATGAAAATGTCATCAACATATATGACTACTATCAATTTTTTGTTATCTTTAAGCTGTTTTTGATACAAACACGGTTCTATTTTGGATTGTACAAAGCCTAATTTTAACATTTCTTTGTCTAACTCTTTAAACCACGCATTTGATGCCTGTTTTAAACCATACAACGAGCGCTGCAGCTTGCATACCATGGTTTCTTGACCTTTGGTGACTGCTCCCTTAGGTTGAAGCATGTAAATGTCTTCCTCAATCTTCCCATACAAAAATGCAGTCGTGACATCCCATTGGTCAATAAACCAATTGTTTTCAGCAGCCAGTGAGAACAATAATCGTAGAGTAGAGCTTCTAACTACAGGAGAATAAGTCTCTGTATAATCTACACCACATACCTGCGTAAACCCCTTAGCCACTAGTCTAGCCTTGTACTTCGTTACCTTGCCGTCGCTATCTTTCTTGACTTTGAATACCCATTTGCACTGGATAGGCTTCTTATCAGCTGGTAGATCCACTAACGTCCAAGTCTGGTTCTCCTTCAATGACGTTAGCTCCTCATCTATAGCTTTCTGCCATAAGTCGCTGTCGGGTCTCCTCAGCGCTTCCTCAATTGTCAAAGGATCGCCTTCAAGATTTGTTTCCTTGGCATACATAACGTTGCAACCGTACCTTTCAACTGGTCTGCGTTCTCTCAGAGGATACCTCCTTTCAGGTAGGTCCGGTATAGTCACTTCATTAGTGATCACCTCGTCAGGTACGTGCTCAAGTACTACAGGTTCAGGTACTTCCATGTTCTCGTCCACCACGGCGTCATGGAACACATCATCGTGAGCCTCTGATACTTCGGAACGTGGTTCCACAGATACGCTAGGTAAATTGGATTGTTCAGTGTCCGTATTCAGATTAATGATGACTTCCGACACCTTCTTCAAGTTTTCTTTTTCAAGAAATACGTTTTCCAAGAATTTGACGTCTCTCGCAGTCGTCACTTCACACGTCTTTGGATTCATCAGACGATAACCTTTCTGATTCTCTGGGTATCCGATAAAAATCATTGGTTCTGTCTTCATGTCCAGTTTGCGTTGCTTCTGTTTTGGTATCAATCGATAAGCCAAACAACCAAAGATTCTCAGATGGCTGACATCCACATCTTTTCCGGTCCAGAGCTTTTCAGGAACTGCATCTTTCAAAGCTTTCGTAGGGCTTCTGTTTTTCAGATAAACAACAGTATTTACAGCCTCAGCCCAATACTTCTTACTCAGGTTCGCTTCTGACAGTAATGTTCTCGCCTTTTCCATGATCGTTCGGTTCGCTCTTTCAGCCACAGAATTCTGTTCCGGTGTGTAAGGAACAATCGTCTGGTGTTTTATACCTGCAGACTTCAAATATTCTTTGAATTTCACATTACAATACTCTCCGCCACCGTCTGATCTTAGGCATTTAATCGATTTACTCGTCTCGTTCTCTACTTCCGCCTTGTATTCACGAAACTCATCGAACGTTTCACTTTTATACTTTAAAAAGTAAACGTGAGTCTTTCGAGTATAATCATCGATGAAAAGTAGGACATACCTCGATCCACCGAATGAGGACTCCTCGAGAGGTCCCATTATGTCACTGTGAACAATCTTCAATACGTCGTCCGCTCTCGTACCTTTGTTTTTAAAAGGACTCTTGCATGTCTTTCCTTCAATGCAAGGAATGCACGGTTCGCACAAATCAGTGCTTTTAAATTCCATCCCGGTCACAAGATTCTTCAATGAACTCATATAATTTCGATTTAAATGGGCCAAACGTTTATGCCAAATGTTCGAAATATTTTCGTCTTGTTTTGACAGTGTCAAATTTACGAAGTTATTTTTCTTTTCTGTCAATTCGAAAATTCCGTCAACTTCTTGACAACTTGCGATAGTTCGGTTCTTATTCTGAATTATGCAACCTCCTTTGTCAAATTTTATCGAACAATTCTTCTTCGTCAAATTGCTTACCGAAACCAAGTTCATGGACAAATCGGGGACATGCAAAACGTTTTCTAGGACTAACTTTTCGCTATCGCTGACTTGGGGCTCAGCGATCCCGCGTCCTTTAACCAGCAACTTCTCGCCATTGGCTACGGCGATTTTCATACTGCCCTTTTCAGGTTTATACGACACCAGTTTGTTCGCGTCGTGCGTCATGTGGTTGGAGCGGATTACTAATGGTTGACCAAAAAATTATTGACAAATGGTCATTCGACAAACAACGTTTAACCAAATGTTCATTTGGCAAACGAGATATTTGACAAAAGTATCATCTTACAAAAACTCACTTAGCAAATGATCCATTAGCAAACACTACATTTGTTAAATGTTTTGAATATTAAAATGTCAATGGACCTTTTTTAATTTCACCAAATAATATGTTTCGCAAATGAAGCATTTGTCCAAATGTCATTTAACAAAATGTTGAACGCATCAAAGTCGAGTCTGTTTTCGATCTTACATAGAGAACCTAACGCTCCGACGCGCTCCGCTTCGCTACGCGCGTCGTCGCACCTATATTTCTGTTGTCACGTATTCTTTACATCGCCGACCCCCCGTTCGTAAGATTGATTAATAAACGAAACATTTGTCAAATAATACATTTTATCAAACGTTTTTAGACCAATAGTAGTTTTGTCTGATAACTCAGTTGTTAAATGTTCATTAAGTAAAATAATTATTTGTAAAATGTAAATTTAAGTGTTGATCATTTGGATAAGTGAGTCATTTGTAAAATTATTAGTAGTAAAATGATCAATTGGCGAAAGCATTTTTTGTCAAACATTGTTTGTCAAGTGTAATTTTGTCAAATGACTTTTGGTCAAACAGCAGGACCCCGGTTGGAGCACCCGCTGTCAAGATACCACTTATCTTTGTCGATCGTCTCCTTGGTGTTTAGGCAGACATTCGCGTTCTTGACCCTCTCCTTACATTCCGACGCCTTGTGTCCTTCTTTGTGGCACTTGAAACATTTGTAGACGAACTTCTGCTTACGATCATTAGTTTTTAGTGTAGATCTAGCACCATTCTGTCCCTTACGTGTCACAAAAGCTTGCTCGTAGTTTGTATTCATCTTGCTCTGTCTACTTCCTTCTTGTAGCAACTTCATCTTTATTTGCTCTAACGAGATCTCTTGACCACTGTTGTCGACAGCCATTATAAGGGGACTGTATTCAGGAGTCAACCCACCGAGTAAAATCGATACTATCCAGTCCTCGGGGATCTCCACATCGATGTCATGCAGTTGCTGGGCAAGGAACGTGACTTTGGATATGTAGCTCTCCATATTACTAAAGTCCTCTAACTTACAGTTGAAGAGCTCTCGCTGTATGTGGATCCGTCTTCCCCAACCCTTATCTTCAAACGCTTTTTGAAGATTGTTCCACGCTTGCTTCGCCGTTTTCGCGTTGTAGACATATATAAAGCATTCTGGCTCCAGCAGCAAACAGATTGTAGTCCGCGCTTTTCTGTCTACGTCGGCATTACTCGACGACGTATCTTTTGCAATTACGTCCCACCAATTTTTATTTTCCAGGTAGTTACGTACGAGGAACTTCCAGTTCGGGTAGTCCAACGACCCTTTGAGCTTTTTTATTCCACTTATGCCGCCTTCTTCCGACATAATCCACGCAAGTTCACAACTACTCGAATAATATTAAAGTCAACCACTTCACTATCTAGCACTATCAGTGCGTGAGGCCCATGACCTATTGTTATAAAACAAGGACTGTAAACGCCTATATTACAACCTACTAGCAGAGTGTGGATATGATAGTAAAACACTAGATGTTGCTCGGTTGATATATTTTCCGCAAGTGCCACACATCACAACAAACAACGGTATCCTAGTGATATTCAAATCGGTGTCAGCCCTGTACTGGGATAAGATTATAACTGGCCAATACATTTGCATATACCACCTCCAATAAAATTTAGGACCCAAAACACGCTATTGTTGTTCAAGCTAAGATGCATCAAAGTAAATAGACTCAAAATTGGGTTTTGAATCTATTTACCTTTAGGTACCTTTAAGTAAATAGACTCAAAATCCAATTTTGAATTTATATACTAATGCACTCATGCAGTGGCGGTACCTCCATACAAGCCCAAAAGCCTGGCATGCCCAAGACGCTCTGACAAATTTATACACGTATTTACCTAGATGCATCGAACAAAAAAGTAGTACGCCGCATTTTGCTATGCCACAAGTTCACAAGGTCAAACAATACTTAGTAATAATAAGTAAACAATACGCCATCGCGCCGCGCCCGCCGCATCACGTCGCTTCGGGTCAATTTGCCTCGAACTCGATCGAAAGTCGATCGATCGATCCATCTCGCTCTCACTACAAGGCTTTTACGGGGCTTTCAAATCCCTGCTTTTTCATGGATTTGAAAAAGCAGGGATTTGCTTTTTCACATAGGCAAATCGACACTGAGATTTTAGAATCTGACGTACTAAACAGTATGGAACTTAAAGCCTGGCTTTACGCCTGATGTTGGCGATGAATCGATGCGGAGGGAGCGGGTTTCAAGGACTCGACCAACTTCACTCCATTGCATTTGTGCGATGTGCGGTTGGTTTGTTTATTGTTTGCTTGAGTTCCTTGAAAGTTTTGTTTTCATACTATTATTTAAGCACATGAATCAATTTCATGCTTGTGACCCGATACATAATAAGGGACCAGAGCCAAAAGTGAGCGTTATAATTTCATTTTCACCTCCCCAAGTGTACCTCGACCTTTAGCCGGCAAGCCGTTTGGCCAAAGGTTAAGTTTGTTTGTGGCTGCGTTAATTTTTCCATTGGGCTTGGCAATGCCTGGTTTTTTATGCTCACCCTTTTTTAGTCGCTTTAGGCGTAATGAGTTTGCGTACCTACGGTATGGCTTTGCCAAGCATTTTGTACGATATTAAAATAAAATTCATGCAAAATTTCAAATGCCTTTGTGAAAGTACTTCATTTACAAAAAACGCCACGGACTAACATTAGGGCCTGATATCGGATGAGGGAATATTTCGCATTGAAATCGTCAAAATGAATATTTTGTTGCTTTTTTACTATTAAATAAACATTCACAAACATACACATACATTGGAAACGCTCGTAGCCCCGGCTGCCTGAATTATAATAAGCAATCACGAAGATTAAGCAACATAGGGCGCGTTCAATGCATTGATGGGTGACCATCTATCGATGAGAGATTTTTGGAAGATGTGAAAAAGAACCCTCGTAAACGGTAATAAAATAAAATTATATTCATAATTTTACTAAAACAAAAACCCCAGGTCTTAATGTTTACATGTTTGTGATGTCGCTGTTTCTGTTTCCCACGACACAGGGTATAGTGTGGGGCCGGAAGCAATGCATGTGCCTGTAGGTAAATGTTCATGTTTTATTATTAAGGCCGTTTATAGTCGCAGCTACAGCTATTAGCGCATAAAGTGTCTAAACACACTAGGCCGAAAATACGCGGCCGAAGTTCGGCATGATTACGCCTGCAATGTATTTTAAATTACCACACCATGCCGAAATTACGTCGCGTTGTAGCGTACAGCCGAACTTCGGTCGGGCGTAAGTTCAGAACGTTTTGTATAGGAAAGGAACACATTATACGTGACCGCATAATTACGGCTCTTATCGTGTGTCTGAATATCAGCCGAATGTATTTTAATGTATCAGTCGCGTATTTTCGGCCTAGTGTGTTTGGACACAAAAAGACCTTTCCGAACTTACGCTTTATTTTCGAGCGCATTTTCGTCATTTCTTGTTGAGAATAAGCAATTTCTTCGTGACCTTCGTTCTATGCTCTCATCATCATCAGCATCATCATCAGGCTATATTAGTCCACTGCTGGACATAGCCCTCCCCTAATGAGCGCCATAGCGCCCTGTCTTCAGCTTGCCGCATCCAGCATCTGCCTGCAGTTTTTCGCAGATCGTCATCCCACCTGGTTGGAGGGCGTCCTACACTACGTTTGCCGAGTCGCAGTCTCCACTCAAGAACACGTTTACCCCAGCGGTTGTCGGTTCTTCGCGAGATATGGCCAGGCCACTGCCACTTCAGCTTGTTAATTCTATGCTCTCGTGCATCATAAAAAGCAGGTATCATCGGGCCAACAAAAAAATATTGAGTAGCTGAAAGCCAATGCCATAAAACACCGAATTGTAAATGAATGTAAAAGCCGAGATAATAAAGTAAAACCTTACATAATTCATTCAACACGCTATAAAACCCCAGAAGCGCGGAAATAACAGTAAAAATCAAAGGTAAAGCTCTACAACGCTTCCTATATCAGCCTTGGGCCGATAAAACCGCACCTAAGGACCTCGTAAACAGTAACCACACGTGTGTTTATAATTTTACGACCATAAATATGAGCAGCAACCGCAGAATATCTGAGTAAAACACTGTTTTATTTGCGAAGGAGTAGGCACCCTTTTGTTAGATTTTGCTTTTCTGGTTGTGCTGGAACGTTGGTATAACTGCCTCGTTGGTCTAGAGTTAACGCACTTAGTTACCAAACAAGAGGTCGTAAGTCCGATTCCCACTGGGGGCTGCCGTGTGTTACATTTTTGTGATGTCCTCGTCTGATTACCACAGCGCAGGGTATCCTAGTTTGGGACCAGGTCAAGCGATTGTATTGTGTGGAAATTATTATTAATATTATCGGATTCGAGAAATCTTGGGTTTGATAATGGTTAACTATATATACACGTATGCCTTGCAAGGCATTGTATACATTTCTACAAGAAAATCCCTGATTTTATTATAATAAGCTTGCCAGAAACGTGGTAAGAAAAATGTGTGCCAAAAACTACCATAATATTAAAGATTTATTTAGATTGTGACAAAGTAGCAAAAGCTCTAAAACAGCATGAAAAGTTTGCAAACAGTGCGTCTCGCAGTTATGTCCGAGCTTATCCCGAACGTCCTTTTTTTAAGATTTAATTACAAATATATTCGGATTTTTCCCGGTATAGTATACTTCATCATCAACCCATTATGTCCCCACCAAGGGGCACGGGTCTCTTCCATGAGGAAGGCATAGGCTATATTCCACCACTGGGGCCAAGTCCGGATTGGTGGAGGCTTGAAAGACTAGTGGCTGGTCTTACTGTCAGAAGTTTTCAAGCTGAGGCCTCTGACTTGGCTTAACGACTGCCATCTATCGACGGCAGCCGGCACCAACTGTTTAACGTGCCTTGCAAAGCACGGAACAGCTCGGAAAAGCCACTAGAGCGTTAGTATAATACGATAATAATTGCCACTTAGTTCTAGATTTACGGAAAGTATCCTATAAATTTAAATTCCCTTGAGTGTCGATCTCGTGTTCTATATTATAAGCCGTTTTTTTTTACATTTATTAAGTATTTCATTTTTTACAGATTCAAATGACTGTAGGCTTAAGTATTTAACAAAAAATATCTAAGCTTCATGTGCACATTTAGGGAATCAAAGGCGGATATTCGTACTCATTCTGTTTTATGTGAAAATCTCACCAAACGCAAGCCAACACCAAATTCTATGAATTATTCTGAGTCCACGAAATATTACACGCACGGTTGCTTTCCCGGCCTCTCCCTGATTGAAAAACAAACATTATTATCATGCAGAGAGATCCGACCGAATTCCACTGGTTCTTCCTTTTACCTGACAAAAAAAAAACCATTAAAAAAACTTTAAAAACCCGGCTACTAAAAAGTAATAAGCATAGGAAGGATGTCTTTGTTGAATCATAAAGCTCAGCCGTTTAATTCATCATCTTATTGAATTTCTGTAGGTAGGTAAGTTAATTTGGCCCCGTTTGACATTGCAATCTGGTTTTTGGGTCAGGAAGTTGATATTTTACTTTAAACTCACATTTTATGGGAGAAAAAAAAACGATTGTAACAAACAACGGCGTTTGAATCCCAGAATGTATGCATGTGAAATTGAACAGAATAGAAAAGAAAACATTTCAATGTTCATAAAAAGGAACTTACACAGATATGACAATGACCAATGCATGTATGTCATACGAATGACTTTGTGTTTTGAGTTAAGTCAATTTGTGAATTTTTAGTAACAATACCACTCGTTAACGGTGAAGAAAAACATTGTGAGGTAACCTGAGTATCTGAGCTATTTACGTACTTCAATGTACGCATGGTAATTGCAGGTAATTGCCATGCAGTAAGACGTATATGGGCTGCATAAGAAAAACAACAAGATACATCACAAAAACAAACAATAGTAATAATGCCTGGTTACCACAGCACAGGGTATCCTAGTTTAGGACCAGGTCAAGTGATTGAGATGTGTGGAAGTTATTATTACAATTATTCTTATTAATATATCACAGAGACGTCCGTCTGTATTTTCTAGCTCCTTTCGCTTGACTAAAATTAGCCCCGATATACTTACGAGCGAAAAAAATAACCTCATTTATTCTCGCAGTCGGACAAAAAGAGTGGGGCAAGAAAAAAAGCCTTTGTGAGAGAATTTCAAACGGAAAAGGCGGAAGTTCTTAAATACTTAGGTATAAAATCGGCAAAGTTTCTTCGGGCAACTTTTCTACTTAAAACTTTTCATTGGGCAGTTTTGAATTTCCACTTAATAATTCTACTATTTGTCTGAAGAGCTGCAATTGGGGGCGACAGGCTTGCTTCACCAAATGGCCTTAAGAGAAAATTTACTTTTACTTCTGTTGTGCTATAATAAAGACATATGATTAAATGAAAAAAAAATAAAATAAGGCCACATATACTTACATAACATTTACATACAGGCACATACATTGCTTCTGGCCTCACACTAGGCTACCCTGTGTCGCGGGAACCAGAAACAGCGACGTCACAAACATGTAAACATCCACGATCTGGGTTTCTTTTTTTTGTCCCCATCCGGGATTCGAACCCGGGACCTTTCGCATGCTAGGCAGACGCGCTAACCGCTGCGCCACAGAGGTTGTCTAAAATTATAATATGTGTATGCCATAGATAACAATGGTGTTTCAGTATTGATATAACAAGCATAGATACAAGCGTAATTTGTAAGCTTTTAAGAGGTTATAATGATTATTTCCGATAAAAATGTAGTTCCTAGTCGTTCACAACAGCTTTTTATTTAATTTATTAATTTCTGCCTCACTTCCCGTCGATAAGTAGTTCGTTCGTTAACTCAGTTTCATTTGCTGACTCGATTCAGGTCTTGTCACTTTTGAGAAGTTGGTGGTATAAAAGTTATGCTAGAAGTCAAAATTCAGGCTTATCACCAGCTGTTAAAAAATTACAATTAGATTAAATTACATTTCATTTATTAGCTTAGAAACATACATTACATTACATAACATACATTTGCGTACATTTTGATACTATGTTATAAAATAAATGATCTCACATTCTTTTAGGTAGGTATGTTCAAATATATAATTCAATTTTTTTTTAAAGTGCTTCTGTGACAATTTTAATAAAAGTCTTTCTTTTTTCTTTATTCTTAATTTAAATGTCAAACCTACTGTCAGGTGCTAAATCTAAGCTGTTCATATTATTATAAAACGTCCAAATTATTAAAAAAATGAAAATAAAATAAATAAACTCACGCCCGTTATCCCCGAGGGGGTAGGCAGAGGCACCAATCACTAAAACAGGACCCAAGTTTTGCAGAGTTTATTAGGTCCCAAACGTGACAAGTGGCAAGCCTGTTGCCGTTATCCGGGCACAATTTATCAGCGAATGGTGTTGCTGTACAAACAAACAAATGTACGTAACTAAAAGTCATTGGTACATGCGCGATTCGAACTCAGACCCTCATGATCGAGAAGCAGGGGTGAACCCCACTACGCAAGCGCCGCTTTTTTTGAAATTGAAAAAAAAAAAGGAATTTTATTAAAAAGACACCGATTGGTGTCAAAAAATCGCTGGACCCAACACGGGGACACCTGAAAAGCATGAGGAAGGGACGTGCAGTGGGCGTTAAATTCCTGATGATCATGAAAGTGAAAGTGAAAGTGAAAGTGAAATACATTTATTTCTATTCATCATCATCATCATCATTATTCAGCCACAAGAAGTCCACTGCTGGACATAGGCCTCCTCCATGGATTTCCAAAAAGACCGGTCGGAAGCGGCTTGCATCCAGCGTCTTCCCGCCACTTGGATGAGATCGTCTGTCCATCTTGTGGCTGGTCGTCCTACGCTGCGCTTGCCGATATGTGGTCTCCATTCGAGAACTTTTCAGCCCTATCGGCCATATTTCTATTGTAACACTATAACACAAAATGTACATAACACAAAAATAAAACAATATTTATAGACAAACGAAAACACAAAAATAGCATTATGACTTAATAAATACGAGTGCTACAACATAAAAAGGCTGCAGCTCAGCATAAAGCTAGTCAAAGGTGACTAGCGCTGGTTTTCTACTCGCTGTCGTATTGTGCTATAACCTAGACATTGAAGAAATGTCTTTTCGTTTTTCGCTATTCCAATAGCACGTTGTATATCATAGGAATTTCTCATTTTGTTTCGAAGCTGCCGCGAACTAGGCGCTCTGAACTTTATCTCGCTTGATATTCTTGAGGCGGGCGCCAATACTGAAACAACTTGTGAGGTGATGCTGCAATCGCATCGTGTTAGTGCGCAGGATAACATACGGGACGAAATCTGAGTGTGTCTATAAACAAGCATTACTCAGAGCATACATTTACGTAGACTGGATAGCACATGACTTTACACACATGCTTTCTCCTTACCCGCGGTTTCTCGCGTACTGACACTCTAAAGTACCGTTAACAAAAATCCGGTGTTTATTTTGAATGCGCTATGCCAACTGGTCATTGGGAAATCTGGGTTAAGTTACGCTTGGGACAACTTACCAAAATATGAAAGATTTACTGTAGCATTTTTTTTGCCAAAAATGGTTTTTCATTGAGTAACGATTATATACGAATACGTAAAGTTAATATCTAAGTAGTAGAATTACGGTCTTCTTTACAAAAACCTGATTCCTCTAAAACAGTTCTCAGAGGCGGTTTATCTATAATCTGTGTTTTACGTTTTTCCCTTTACCACAGACTTTTTAAACTTCTTCTGAAGAACGCTTTAAGGAATCGTGTTTTTATAAATATTACTTTAAAAACCCTTACGAGGTTTCAACAGTAGCATTGGGATTTGAAACTTTTTATAGTGAAAGTGAACTACATTTATTGCTAAGACACAAATTATAATTTATTTTACAAAAATTTTTTGTGTGCGTCATAAAGAATATTCTAATCATATTTCAAAGAATTTGGCAAATGGACCCATGCTCAGCAATATGCTGCCCGATGATGTACGCATCACCGGTCGGCGCTGATTTTCAGTAAAAGCAATTAGGACAAAAATACATTGACGAAAACTAAATTACAAACGGCGTTATAGCGCTGGGGTGATACAAAAATATATCATGGAAGTTGGTTCAGTGCATGGAAGGGAGACCATTCTATGACTAACACTAGTGGCATTTTTCCGAGCGGTCTTGTGTTTCGCAAGGCACGTAAAACAGTTGGTGGTTAGTTGGTAGGTCTAAGTCAGAAACCTTAGGGCAGTTTGAAACCTTCTGACAGTAAGACCAGCCACTAGTCTTACAAGTCTCCACCAATCTGGCCTAGGCCGCGGTGGTGGTATATGGCCTATACCTTCCTCAGGGAAGAGATCCGTGCCGCTCGGTGGGGACATAATGGGTTGATGATGACACTTAGGTACCGTCCGGCCGCTGGGAGTATACGATAATGACAGGTTATGTTAGAACGCACGACGTAACCTTGAAGTGGCGTTAAATTTTCGATTAAAATATTTTTATGTCCTATTTATTGTACTAGCAAATAATTGTCATTGAAACTATATCATTGTGTAAACTTACAATCAATGTTATATTTTGCACAGTGATTTAAATGTTAAATAAGAAGAAATCAATATTTAATGTCCGTGCGTAAAATCCTTACTACACTGTCATAAGGTTATGTCAACCGTATTTTTTTGTAGTGACGTACCAAAAATAACGAAAATAATAACGCTCCCTTTAACGATACGAAGTTGATCAACAGGCTTTAGAAAAAGATCATCGCGTTCTCAGAATCTCTCGTACCACTGCCGTACAACGCGATTGAGCTGATCTGGGCTCAAATAAAAGGTCGCACAGCTCGCCACAGCACTTCACCGCCATTCGGTACAAAATGATGATGACCCTTCTAAAATGCCTGCGAAAATGACACAAGAGATGACTGAGTGAAGGTCGTCTAAAAAACAAGACTACTTAATCGTGAGTCAGTAGCAAAAGCTAGTTAAGAATAACGTAAGGAATGATAACGTTGATTTTCTCCCATCACTAGTCATATGAAACAGACATGTGTCAGGATCGTATACTCCCAGCGGCCGCACAATAGATTATTAAGACGTAGATATTGGAAAAAGAAAGAAGGATTTTATTAGAATTGTCACAGAAACACAATGAAGACACAAGTACGTAATAAACAAAAGACACAAAAGTAAAAAGTCAAAAACTATCCTTATCTCATTCACTATAGCCTAGTTCGCACTAGGCTAGTAATTTAGTCGAGTAGCGAGTAATTTAGTCGCTACGGCCTCTAGTGAACTCGACTAATCAACAGGTTCGGACTTGTTTAGCCGATGAACCAGTGAGCACGGACGCGTGGTGGGGGCGCTACTCGACCGAAAAAATAGAGTAAAATAGATTGACTCGACTAAATCATTCACTAAAGTACTCGACTAATTTTTCCTGGTTCGCACACGTTTAGCCACTAAATTACTCGCTACTCAACTAAATTACTAGCCCAGTGCGAACTAGGCTTATCGGCGTTCACTCGCCACACCAAACGCTCATTCATATCTCTACTCCCAGAGGAAAAAGATACAGTGTGGCGTACGTAGTTTACTTCATGCTCTTTATAGCTGGGAAATAGAATTTTATTTTAATATTCACTCCCAGGGAAACCGGTGCGAGGCGGTTCAAACTGGCACTAACCGGTTGAAACTGGCTCCTGTGAACCGTTTGGGGTTTAAACGATTTCGAATGTGGCTACACGCGGCGTTTTCTAGTGAAAAATGTGAATATTTCTAGCGTTCCGCGAGGACATTAAAGTGGTGCTTAAAGCGAGCTTATTTGGTACGAAATAAAACCTGTAAGTACGTATTACGGTTCAATTTCCATGTATTTTTAAAGCCCCGCAGTAAAAGTGCGATAGCCCGTTTAGTGTTATTGAAAACTCGACTGCATGCCGTTGTAGAAGAATTATTATTATTATGGAATTTTATTGTTTGCTGTACTGTATTCCACAAATATATACTTGTTGCAGCCTCACCTGTCAATTTGTGAAGGAGACCGGGCAAGTGCGTGTCGGGCCACGAGCAGTGGCAGGGTTCCGTAGAGGGAGGGGTGACGTTAGCTGCTTTACAAAACTAACAAGATCATAAAATCGGTTCGAATCTCGGCTGGGGACAAAAAAAAGGAACCCAGGCCTTGGATGTTTACATATTTGTGACGTCGCTGTTTCTGGTTCCCACGACACAGGGTATCCTAGTGTGGGGCTAGAAGCAATGTATGTGCCTGTATGTAAATGTTATGTTATGTGAAAGAAGCGATCCTATTAGGGGAAGTTTTTATTAGAAGAAGTCCTATTAGGCTCATAAATAATTATAGACATAGGTATTTAAAAGCTAGCTGCGATCGATTTTAGATTTAAAACTGCCCAGTCGATCTTAAAATATAGGGATACCGCCGTTTAGCCAAAGTATTTTTCGCCAAATTTTACTTCCCAATAAACTTATGGCATCAGTTTCATTTCCCAAATGAAACTTTAGCATGTTTTCATTTCGCATTTTAATCATTTGGTCAAATTATCATTTCGCATAATTTTACTGCGTCAAGTTTTATTAAGACAAACGTTTATTATGCTAACGTTTTATTTTGGCAAGTGTTTCTTTCAAATAATGGAACGGGGGGTCGGCGATGTAAAGAATACGTGACAACAGAAATATAGGTGCGACGACGCGCGTAGCGAAGCGGAGCGCGTCGGAGCGTTAGGTTCTCTATGTAAGATCGAAAACAGACTCGACTTTGATGCGTTCTTACCTTGCCTCTTGTTGCCTCTTTGGTAAAATGAATTTTGACCAAGTATTTATTTGGTAAACAATAACTTGCCATAATAACTTTTGCTAACTGTTTATTTGCTTTAAGTTGTTTTGAGAAATGTTTTTTTGCCAAGTGATAATTTGCGGAAAATAGTTTGGGAAGTAATACTTTGGGAAACGATTTTTGGCAATACATTAGTAAACCTAAAATATATCTACGTAATCATATGCCTTCCAAGTTTATTTGAATGTATTTCCATGTTCGTGATGTCCTTGCCTAGTTATACCAAAGCACAGGATACCTAGTTTGGAACAAAGACATAATGTCAAAGACCTAAAATAAAATAAAATAAATAAATTCACGCCCGTTATCCCCGAGGGGGTAGGCAGAGGCACCAATCACTAGAACTGGGCCCACGTTTTTCCGAGTTTATTAGGTCCCAAACGAGACAAGTGCCAAGCCTATCGCCATTATCCGGGCACTATTTATCAGCGAATGGTGTTGCTGTACAAACAAACAAATGTACGTAACTAAAAGTCATTGGTACATGCGTGGTTCGAACCCAGACTCTCATGATCGAGAAGCAAGGGTCAACCCCACTACGCCACCATCGCTATGTCAAAGACCTACAGGTGTAAAAGTACTATGCATTATTAGATTACCAGTAAAATTGGCTACTCTGTAGGGGCTTTCTCCTCCAGAGAGAAATCTACCAAGCACAGCGTGAAGAGGCAATAAGTAAATCTGCATACATGCATACGTGGGGTGCTCATTGCAGCAGCCACCAGCTGCGCGGTTATTTAGACGTGCGTGCCGTTGCTTAGGCGGTAGGGGCACCGCGCTTTGCGGTTTTACGAGAGACCATATGAGAAAAAGTAGTGTGAACCCATTTTAAGCTCATCGAGCGCAACAACTTGAAGATTTCTAAGGTGTGGTGCTCAACCTACCTATATAGTACATTTATTTAAGGGCACAATAATAAAACACATTATACAACACAAACATCATGCAACATAACATAGTTATAAATATGCAGATTCTGAAATATTAACATAAAACAAAAATGAAACTGATTGAAATTACATGTGTCAGTTATAAAATCCAATTAGTGTTGAAAATCAGCGCTAAGGATTCACGCCCATAGCATTGAGACAGCTGCCATTTGCAGCAGCAGAGACACATCGTAACAAAGTTTGTGAAGTGTTTTTATTATTTTTTAGTAACCATGTTTTGTGAGCGTACACTAATTAAATTATAAAATGATCATAATAGTGACTAAGCCATAATCATTGCACAACAGCTATTTAGGTACATTACGCAATAATAGTTTCACAGTTTTGAAATATCAAACCTTATACAAGTTGATACGTAGTCTAGCGATTTGTTATAAATTTTTGCATTAGGTATACGAATGATTTAGTGTTCATGAATGACAAATCGCTTGTAGGCCCGGCCACCTGAGTGATTTACAACGATCACGAACGTTAAGCAACATAGGGTGCGTACAGTTTAAGGATGGGTGACCGTTCTATAACTAACGCTAACATTTTCCCGAGTGGTTCAGTGCTTCGCAAGGCACGCTAAGCAGTTGGCAGTCGATAGACGGCAGTCGTTAAGCCAAGTCAGAGGCCTTAGGGCGGCTTGAAAACTTCCGACAGTAAGACCAGCCACTAGTCTTACAAGTCTCCACCAATCTGGACTAGGCCCCCGTGGTGGAGTATGGCCTATACCTTCCTCAGGGCAGACACCCGTGCTCCTCGGTGGGGACATAATGGGTCGATAATGATGAAGCGTTCACGCTTTCTACAGTTTGTAATAAATTTTTAAATTAGGTACCTACATGAATGTCCTGTACTGTTAATTCTGTGGGACCATGGTCACCCCACCGTTATGCAAATGGCAGACGTTTGCTAACAAGCTCACAGAGAAACCTAGCGGGTGGGTTGATTCGCGTCGTAAATTGTACAAAACGAACAATGTTGCGTAATAAATGGCATGCCTAGAGCAATGAGTAATGATATCCATAGATTTTAAACTCAATAAAAAGTAACATAACATTTACTTACAGGCACATACATTGCTTCTGGCCCCACACTAGGATACCCTGTGTCGTGGGAACCAGAAACAGCGACGTCACAAACATGTAAACATCCAAGACCTGCGTTTCTTTTTTTTTTATTCGTATTTATTCGTCGCCGTTAGGAATATCGAGCAAAAATCACGTTGTATGGGGCCCCCTTAAGTATTTATAGCCTGATGACAGACGGACGGACGGACAGCGGAGTTTCAGTAATAGGGTCCGTTGCACCCTTTGGGTACGGAATCCTGAAAACTGACATTGCTTAACAGAAGATTAATCCCTCGATAGGATACCAGAAACCGAGAAGGAGTATTTCTCGCAAAAAGCTACGTTTTCGGTTGTGAGTTCGTTTGTACAAAATGTCACATAATAATATACGTACAGTTGTATCGTTTGAATGTTATATTATAACGCACACGTGCGTGTCGAAACTTAGCAGAGTGCCAAACGCCACAAGGATGATAAATTTAATTACCGACCGTTCGTCAAATACAGCTTGACACGTAGGATGGATGACGTTGGCTTAAGTAAACATGCACACCTGCGCAAATGTTATCGGGTTTCCGGATTTTTTACAGTACGTTTATGCAACAAGTTAATTTCTTGTAAACTTTTAGTCCGGATCAACTTACGGGTGTTGTTTTTTCTTACGAGTCCGACCAGGTTGTGTGCTTACGAAAGTTTTAATTCAAAAAGTGAATTTCTAATTTTAGTCAAAAACTTTAGTAAGCACTACCTACACGCAGCCCGAAGCTCCGTCTCCACTCACAATGATTAAACTCTGGAATCTGAGCGAAACATGCTCGGACTATTTAAAAAAAAAAAACCGGCCAGTGCGAGTCGGACTTGAGCACGAAGGGTTTCATACTATTATCTATAAAAACGAAAAAAAAAATCATGTCTGCTGTAAGTGAGCACCCTTAAATATTTATTTTATTATTAAGTGATATGAAGCTAAGTTGCCATGTTCATGCAGTTGTCATCGTGCTGCGATGCATTTGTGGAATCTAGGACCAGGACAATTCTACCACGGTATACATATATTTACAAATTGTTTTGTGTAGATCATATTAACTTGAACAAGCTTATACCTACTTATATTTATGTAATAGTCTATTATCTAATTTCGTATTTATATAAAATAATATATTATGTATGTATGTATAAAATTATAATTAGCATATGTTTATTTTATCTTAAATAAAGGATTTGAGCCATAATAGTTTGCTGTGTGCACGTTTATTTTTATTTTATTACCGTACAAATATTATAATTGTGATATATTTAAGTTCACCCTGAATGGACCACTGAGCCCCAAGATACAATTTAATTTAGTTTGGGGTTCAGAGTTACTGTATATATTGTTAAGTTTTGTACTGCTCAATAAAACAATTTTGAATTTGAATTTGAATATTAAATTTTTTTGTAGTTGCTGTTATAGCGGCAACAGAAATACACCATCTGTGAGTGGTGGTTAATAATAAAAATATGACAGTTAGGAAATCGTTTGTCTGTCTAACACATTGGTAGTAAGGGTAGGATTTTTATTTCCTTTCCTTCACACTGATGTGACAGAATAATGTGAAGGTAAGTCTGGCGTCCAAAATGTCAACTGTCTAACTATCACGCCTGATGAGATACAGTCTGTTGACGGACGGACGGACGGACGGACAGCGGAGTCTCAGGGTCCGTTTTACCCTTTGGGTACGGAACCCTAAAAGACTACTAAATACATCCGGACTTAAGCAAATATATACTATCCTATTATCTCAATAAAAAAAATAACACAAAATAAACTCACGAATTATGTGTGAGCGGCAGCGGATGACGTTTTAAAAAACTATTTATTTTAATTTGAGCTTTAGTCTTAGGTGCTAAATAAAATAGGGGTTGTCACTTCTGTTCGATGGTTGAATGACAAAAGGCCAAGACACTGAGCTACACTTTGGTTTTATGGAAACTGCAATACTGGGTTGCTCAATAACACTGTGATTCACACTGAGGAATACAGGGCTGCTCCATACATAACACACGCCTGTATCCCAAAGGGCTAGGCAGAGAGCTGTTATATAAATTTTAAGTAATATTAATTTTCCACTGTATTTAAAAACTCTTCAAATAAGTACCAAATAAAGATTTTCTATTCTATTCTAGACCAGAGACTGCCATTTGCCACGATCCCGACAAATAACTTTCGCTTCAGCGACATTCATTAGTGGTTGGATGCCTGTTTCGGGTATTTTTTATCTTGCCCTTTGCTAATACATCCCTCCCTTATTTGGTCGAAGTATGTCCGATATTTTACCGGCTCTTCCACCCGCAATCGCTCGGTATACCTATTTGTTTCGTTTGGCTTTGTTCCTTCATCCTCTCCACGTGTCCAAACCAACGCAGCAATTCTTTTTCAATTTACATGTTTGTGACGTCGCTGTTTCTGGGTCCCACGATACAGGGTATCCTAGTGTGGGGCCAGAAGCAATGTATGTGCCTGTATGTAAATGTTTATGTTTATTTATGGTCGAAAACTGTGATATTGTGGATTTATTATACTCGTGCTTCGTTCTCGAGATTAGTAAGCTGAAATAATAAACTTATTATATATTCACACTTGTAGTTTCACCCAGGATTCACCACATAGCACTGTATTTGAGAGAAGAGGATTTTTTTTTTGCTGTAGGTAGTTGTGCCCTATGACACCACCTGTGATTCACGTTACAGTGCCTCACCACTGCACAGCTTTTTTTTTTCCTTCGTGAGTAGTGATTGTTTTACAGTGTCTTTTTCCCAAAACAATTATGCTGACGAGAAAGTGTCATAGTGATATTAAGAAATTAAGCAAGATATTTTGACGATTGGAAAGAAAACTAAAACGTGCCAGAAGGAAAAGATCGTCGTCGCGAGAGGATTCCATGTTATCCGTGCATAAAAATGAAGGTATGGAAAAGTGTTCCCATTACGGTTGACTATTAAACTACTGGCCATAAAATATTTAAACTAAGGTTCGTAAAATTCAATGGAGTTTTACACATACCTACTTCCCTATCGAACTCGAATAGTACAAAGGGCTATTCACTTCGTTATTATGGTGCGTTCTATACTACACAACACTACACTACACTACACTACACAACACTACACAACACTACACAACACTACACAACACTACACAACACTACACTGACATACAGGCACATACTAAAACCTCTCTAATGAAGGGTCTCAAGAACCTTATTTACCTCCTTTGCCTTAAAGTCGTTAAAATAGCTCCCAAAGTTGGGCGTACAGTATAGTAGGTACAGTACAATATTGTCAGTATTTGTATTTACGAGGACGAAGTTATTATTTGCACTGGATGGATAATCTATCGATGTTCGTGGAGTGTGCAATATTTTTACTCCCAATACAGTGGATTTATGTGGCCTATCACGATACTGCAACAGCCTTATTCCAATGCAACGATGTACAGTTGCTACGGAATTTCGAAGAAAAATCTTTAAAGTAAGACATAGTAAGGAGGTCAGGCAACCTCTCGTACTGGCCGTTTTATTTATTCGACATTAAAATAAAAGAAAGAAATCGTTATTATTTTTTTAAATGGCAAAATGGCTTTAGCTGCCAGCGCTTCACGGCTGCCAGCAAAATGATTCGATTTTTTTTATTCGATTGTTTGTCTGGATGCCGTCTCTAAATATGAAAAAAAAATCGGTACTATTTATTGTTCGTAAAGATAATCTTTCGCTCGTATATATAAATCTGATTGCTTTTGACGCTTGGCTATGTAATTTTGATTATATTGAATAAACAAATTTACGTAAAATTGCGAAGCGACCATTTATTTTGAGAAATAATGTAATTTTAAGCAATCTACATAGTTTAATCTTAAATACAAACTGAAAATATTCATTGAAATAATACAAATCTTAAACATGTTTTTTTAGACCACTACCAATTACAAAAAGGTTTAAATTAATTTCTCATGCGAAATGACCGCCATATTGTGTAAAAAATAAAGTAAATTAAATTGAGACTTGGAAAGTTTCGCTCTTTGGAATGATACTGTTTTCAAGTACCTATCGTTTTATTTTAATAACAAGTGGCCTGTCTGTGATTATTACTTACTGTAGCAAGATTTGGTATGTGAGGCTACGTCAATCGGTCAAACTTCAACATTAAATTCTGACTGATTCAGGCCACTGCGTAGTCTGATAAGTAGGAGTTAATGTTGGTACAATCACAATCGTTTTCAAGTCATTTCGTTTTAATCTTTGCAATCAGGATTAAGGCTACTAGGAGTTCACTTCACATTTTTTTCCGACATGTATCATGGAGGTAATACTGTAAAAAAATATTCTTATCCTACATATTTATAATATTTATTTGTGAAAGTGATTTTATTTTACCAAAAAAGAGACGCCGTCAATGGGCCAGGTATGTTTTTGCCTATATTTTAGTGTCATGCAGGATTTAATTTTGGTGTATCTCAAAAATCAAGCACATTTTTGGTTCATCTGGCAACTCTCAAATCAAAGACACGTCTTTGAAGGGCAGCCATTTTGTAAGTTTCATTTCTAAGGAGAATATGTCTGTAGTTATGTTTTAGAATCTGTGTCTAGTAATTAACTTTCTACTCTTTGCCTCTATCGAGGTCAATGCTAGAATACTTTTATTGGGAATTACACCACAAAAGTATCGTGTATTCGACGAAGCCAAAGTTGTTTTACTAACATCGCGCTGACCGCAAGGGAAAACATTATGAGGAAACCTGGATTTTTACATACCTCACCTGAAATTGCCAATCCGCGATGAGCACGCGTGGAAATTAAGCCCATATTCTCTCTGTCTCAGAGAGAGCCGTGCCCTATAGTGGGCAGTCTATATGCTGCATAAAAAAATGGAAAAACTTATCAAAGCCTAACGAAAGTCAAACTGATTGATTTTTGTTAAAAAATCAAAACTGACCATCCACTCAGGCGATGGTCTTTTCCAGAATTACACGTCTTGGGACTATTCCATACAGGCTGCATTATTATGTACGGAGCTGACAACGCTGACGTTTCGACTCCAACTGTACTAGGCTTCATATTTTATTCATGTGGCATACCGGGGTGTTCGGGGTGTTCGGCGTGTTATGATCGCGTATCGGACTCAGGTAGTTCGGCCGTAGGCGGCGCTGTATTTTGGCGAAATTGTCGACGACATCGGAGGAGCGATGCAGCGCTTGGGATTGCCGGTATTGTAAATAAAACATAAGCATCGTGTAGAATGCCGCGTAGGTATAAAGTTATTGAGATGAAACCAAAGTTGAAAAATATTTAAATTTGGGAATGGAAGGGAGGACGAGCGGACGAGTGGACGGACACGTCTTGTGAAATGGAAGTGAAAATTTTAAATTAAAAGGATTTTTTCTTAACTTTAGAACCATAAAAAGGTAAAGCGTTTACGGAAATGCTAAAATATTATAAGACACAAAGTAAAAAGTGTACTCGTAAAAATGTTTTCAATAAAAATGAGAGGCATTAGCCCTTTAATCCTATTGTAACTATTATAATAATATATGTATTAATAATAAAATAAAATATAATATAAATTTATTAATCTCTTATCAACATTTAAAAAACAATTACAGTCTGTTAGCTTTTAGAATATACCTCGGGCTCTAGAGTAGGCTTCGGTTTTCGCCGAAAGTACACGAGTGTAATACTACTCCCTGCTCTGTATAAAACTGTGTGTGTCATATTAGTTTCGATTTCGAAATTAAGTGTCATATTAGTTCCGATATTTCTATTATACGAATATATCCGATTCTATCCGATAGTAGCCGAGGTATACTTATTCTAAAAGGTAACAGACTAGAAGTTTATTTGTGCGAATAAAAATGCCGCCAAAAAAATATCTCCTTGATGACACTTTGTGTATTTTTGTGGTAAAGTATACCAAAAGTCCTTGCACGAAAACACTGTTTGTATATTTTGAATGCTCCTCTAATCCTAACCATAGCTTGCCGATGTACGTAACTACACGTCGCTCGTTAACGACGAAGGAAAACATTTCACAGGAAGTCTACCTGCAGTGTAGTACGTAGCTTGCTACGTTCACACGTTTGCTCTGGTTTCACACAGAACACGAGGCTAGTTAGGCTGCATAAAATGGAAGCTTACTGGCTTGTGGTTGATGTTGCTCTAGCTGGGTAGAGCTTTAAATATGAGCTAGAGCTAGCAAGATGGTGGTTACAATGGAATAGTAGATTATTCACCAAGGCCGCAAAATTTTTGCGTCGAGGTTGTGAAATTGAATCCAGAGCGAACTGAGGCGATTCTTGCATTAAAGCCCTCGCTCCGCGCGGGCTGTAACTAAGAATCGCTGAAGGAGCGAGGGTGTTGGGCACCGTAACAGTGCCGTTACTTTTCTATTATAAAGAAAAGATTTGCCACTGTAATTAACTGTAATTAACAAATAATAGAATCACGTAGCTAGACAGTAGACATAAGGACACTAACTGACATGAATATAAAAAAGTAAATAAACAAACTAAATTGAAAAAATGACAATATCAAAAGAACAAATCAATAAAAAAGAAAACAAAGTGATCTAAAAAAGGTCTGTCGCCAACAGAGGGATTCAACCGGGGCCAAAAATGATGTGCGCCCGTGTAGAACACTCTGCTTTTCACTACCATCTGAGAGGAATGAAAATGCGTTCCTTGAAATTGGATATTTGAAAATTAGGTACTTTAGATAATTAGTAACATTTTCAAAAATAAAAAACTCACGCCCGTTACCCCCGAGGGGGTAGGCACCAATCACTAGAACTGGGCCTAATCAAACAATCAATTATTTATTTATTTCAATTATTATAAATCGAAACTTAAAAAGAGTATACAATTAAACCAATTGGTTTAATCTGTATACACACTACCGAGACCAAAAATGATTTGCGCCCGTGTGGAACACTCTGTTTTTCACTACCAACTGAGAGGAATGAAAATGCGTACTTACGTTCCAATTTCAAATATTTGACACTTAGATACTTAAAAGTTTTGCAGCAAGGAGTTTGGAAGTTCAGTAATTAGTTCCAAACTCGGTTTTAAAACTTATTGCTTGGGTTGGAGCGAAATAGATATAGGACGAATCCTCAAGAGTGAAAGAGAAGATAGACTTCTTAGTAAATGAGTGCATTAGTATATAAATTCAAAATTGGATTTTGAGTCTATTTACTTAAAGGTACTTAAAGGTAAACAGATTCAAAAACAACAATAGCGTGTTTTGCCCTAAATTTGGGCATCAACGTGCATCATTTCGAGCAGATGGAGTGAATATATATTTTTATTCACTATCACTTTCTATTTTAAATACCTATAAAAATTCATACTAAGTTTTTAGTGACCTTATTCTAGTCTTTACATTGTATGCAGTATACTTTAAGTCAAAATTCTCTTTTGTTCTGAAAAGAATAAATGTAAATATTTTTATTACCTTATTAAATAAATGTAAATGTTCTTAAGGGTAAGATCAGTTCAATAAGAGAGTGCTTTTATTCCACTAGCATACTGCTTCCTATACTTGAGCCATTACAAACGTGCGAACCGAGTCATAAAAGTGCGAGCGAGAGTTCCAATATGCCAAATGTTTATGACTCAGTTTGTAATGGCTCAAGTATAGTTGTCCCTAAATTGATACAAAATGTTTCAAACCAACGTGTTAAGCAGAATGGAAATTCTCATAAATAATAAATTACTCATTCCAATCAATTTTTATATTTGTGTGTTACACTCAATAGTACGCAGTTTTTACGTATGAATTCTTGAACACAAGTTCAACATCTTAAGCATACATAAGCTCACGCCTGTATCCCAGAGTGGTAAGCAGAAACCAGGGACTGCCACTTGCCACGATCCCCATAAGTAAAACTGTGCAAACAGCCCTCAATACCGAATATTTTGTGCTTTACACTTTTCGTAGCACTCTTTGAACCGGCCTTTGATAGCATCAGCCACCCTCTTTTGAATAAGCCAGGGCAACCTATTGAACTAGACACAACAATCTAGATAGAATCAACCTAGATTATCAATCTAGATAACAAGGTGGATGGAAGAGATACACCGACAAGATAATAGTGACGTGATTACTGGAAAAGCCAATTTCTTACGCTTCTACACGACGGGCTAGCCCGCTATTAATTGAGCTGTTACTAAAGTTTTTTTTTTATATCGATGCAAAAAAACGCGATGTTACCGCTGTAAAATATGCAGGTTTACTCTGTAGATTTTTTTTACAGTGAATAGAAGATTTTTTGTTTTGTTGAAATGGGGTTATTTGGTTTTTACGTACTAGCAACACTCAGACATTGACAGCCTTTGGCTTGATATTGATATGTCAACGTGACAGTTTTTTTTGCATTGAATTAAAAAACCGTTGATTGAGTAGAACCACAGATCAAGCCACAGTGTAACCGGTTTTGCGTCGGTGAATATTATTTCTTTGTTTGTGAATGTTGCCAGAGTAAAGTGAATTTGCCATAATGTGTGCTAAAATATTTCAGTCGTTCGTAGGACGTGAATAAAAATGCAATTATTGTATTGATTGCACTCATGGGTCTTGAATTTTGACATTATTTGGTAGATGGACATTCGTATATACCCACCAAACTTTGTATTAGATTTAAGATGTTTTGAGAAAAGATGGTCAGAGTGGAGTTTTTTTGCTGCCTTTTTCTCTACTACATTCGGCCCTAAGGCAGCGGCTAACATTATAATTTCATGTACATTGACATTCAACAAGCAGAATGTAAATTCTTTACGTTGAAATAAATTTCTGATTCTAAATTTCTGATTCTGATTCTGAATTGTTTTGAACATTATTCATACAATAAAAAAAGTCTAGCAATAGAGTAGTCAATTAAACGTCCGCTAACATATTCGCATTATTAAATACACTTTTCTCATTGATTTACGGTAGTTTCATTTACATTTTACAGGTTGCATTTTTATAATATTAAGTGTACCACTCGTGAAAACTTCAGAAATTTCTTATCTTTTCATGTGGGTACAAGAAATGGAAAGAAAAGTAAATTTTTTTCTTAACATTTTAATTTTCCTATTAACACCTTAAAATACTATTGTTAAATAACTTCACGTTCTGGTGTCTAATTTGTTTGCCGTGCGTTTACTCCCTAAATGCCGCCTGGCAAAACATAGAATAATTTGTTACTTGAAGACTTGTAGCAACTTTAGTTGAAATGTACAGAGCATGTTCGAGCATTTGATGTGGGTGACCAGTTCTCTCTTCCACATGCTAGCACCCATTTATCCAGAACCGGAGTATTTTGAAGAAATCTGGAAATTAAACATTGTGAAATTTCATAAATATTGTAATAGATCAAAATATAATAATATTATTGTAATTGAAAAACTGCTGGCAGATGCTGGATGCGACAAGCTGAAGACAGGGCGCTATGGCGCTCATTAGGGGAGGGCTATGTCCAGTAGTGGACTAATATAGCCTGATGATGATAATGATGATTGTAACTTTTGATTAAAGGCGATTTAAGTACATATGTAAAAAAGTGAATAGTATATGAAAGTAGTAATGGTCTCCAAGATGATATTCAGATTTGTTTAGTTAAATCTTACTCGAAAAAATATTGACTCATATGTTTTTTTCTACAAAACGGAGTTCTCAACTGGAATTCATCTATTGTAATGCTTTGCATAACAGTTTACTTTCGTATGTATTTGACTGCCTACCAGCTAAACTAACCTATAAACTCACTAATAAATACATAGTTAAAGTAATGATCGGGATTTTCAACATGCACGAATGGCAACATTTTTTTACTCTTCGGCTATCTCACGTCAACGATTTTTAGGTTATAACGTTCAGAAACTTTTATCTCACGCAGAAATATATGTACCTATATTTGATTTCATTTCTTCATCCGCAAAGAATATTTAATCCAAATTAGTTTACTCTTCAATTTTAGTTCAGGTTAATCCTAGATTAATTTCATAAATGTAAAATAGTATAAGTTAGGACTTAAGTTTCGTACATGGTCCTGTAAAATAAAGATATTAAAAAAAAAAATCTTCGGTTCTTTAGGAAAGTAAATTCTATAATATTGCTTTCCGTAAGGGAGCTACTAGTTTTAACTTAACTAAAATACTCAACATAAAGCAACTTTCGGCTTACCACTCATTGAAACACAATCATTGCGTACCTGTGAAAGGAAACGTCTCCCAAAGCACATTCTCGACGATTTCTGCATCCTAATACACTAAGATTCACCATAGTTTCTCTATTTAGGTCACTTTCACATAACATTCCACAAATAAACGATTTCTCTTGGAAAAGACTAGCGTAGCGTTAAATGTGATTAAATTTCCCAAATTTTGTCGTTTGTTTGCCCCCAAGAAACGTCAACTTGACACGGGGGCAAACAAAAAAAAGCAGTTACACTTTTGCCTTTTATGGCGCAATTTATGGGTGCGAGAGATTTCTGGAACGCGTGCCACAGGGCCCGCATTCGGGGAACCGTTTTCATTAGTCGATATGGCCCGCATGCGGGGTGCGAGAGATTTCTGGAACGCGTGCCACAGGGCCCGCATCCGGGGAAACCGTTTTCATTAGTCGATAGGGTCCGCATGTAGGAGAACCTCCATGTTCGTCGCCAGTTATTAACAATAGATTTCCACAAGTTTTAACATTTGCGAATCCGTAAAGCGATCAGCCATTTTGCGGAGCGTCTTTCTAATTCAACAAGCACTCACGAATAAAACTGAATAATGAAAAAATATTTGACTCACACCCCACCCCGCAAGCTGTATATCGACTGATGAATTTCATTGGTCGATATCACGGTCGCTATAAAGCATGCGGGGAATCCCTGCAGGCGATGTAACGAACACGTATCGACTTGTAACTTTCATTGGTTGTTATGTCGCCTGCGGGGACTTCCCGTATGCTGTAAACCGAACGAGTTAACGACCAATGAAATTGCGCCATTATTCTGTCTTTTTTTCACCCATGATTGCTACGTAAGTTTGTTTCATTTACATCTTGTATGTGTGCGTTGTGGCTTGCTCCATGGTTTTACTCTCTCCACGGTATTTCGTTTTTTTTCTTTCTCTTTTTTTCTTGCTATAGCCAAAACTCGACATTGGCAGAATCCTTAGGGATGCCAGTTATTCAGAATTGAATTGAATTGGCGCAACGAACTACCTATCTTTAGCTACTTTTTATGGTTTGTGTAAGTAGCCCGCAGGCTTATGTCTTAGGCTTCGGGCGCCACCACCGTGTGTAAGTGACATTAGTTTTCTCAATCTATAATTGTCCGGAAAGGAATTAAATCCCCGCACGCTGGGTGTAATCAGACAAATGAGCGAAGTCGTTAGAAGCGACGTGTCCGGCATAGTTGCGCTAAACATGTTGCTGGCACAATTAGATGCCTCGTGGGGTTTTATTTAAGCTATTTATTGTATTGCATTGGGCTAAATTAACTGGAATTGTAAATGTGAGAATTTCGCAGGCACTGTGGGAAAAAATGCAATATCATAAATTCGTAATATTTTACTGATTCAAAAATTACGAGTTTATCACGGTTATTAGAATAATGCTGAAAATATCATGGACTAACAAACGACACGGTTTCGCAAAGAATGAACAAAACCTTATAGCTTTCAAACACCACAAAACGGAGAAAACTATATACAATACTTTGGTTATATTATGCGCAGTCGCAAGTACAATCTCCTGCATATCATTCTAGAAGGCAAAATACAGGGACGAAGGAAACCTGGCCGAGGGAAAAAATTTTGGCTCCAAAATCTTGCAGAGTGGTTTAATACGAGAAATGTAGAACTTTTCCGAGCTGCAACATCATGGGACCAAGTAGCTTCAATGATAGTCGACCTCCGGTAGGAGATGGCACAAAAATAAGAAGAAGAATAATTACGGACCAAACAGGCTCCTTGTCATTTTGTTTCTCTTTGTTATTGCTGCTAGCCCGTGTTTCACAATGTTCAAATAAAGTTCCAGATAAGCTATCCGCAACCAGGGCTGCCGTTTGTTCTAAATTTAAATAAATTTGCCTGTATTGTGTGTGTTCGTTTACGGCTTCAAATTTAGAACAAACGGCAGCCCTGGTTGCGGATAGCTTATCCGGAACTTTATCTGCAGATTGTGAAACAGACCCAGTCTTCCAAATATGAAATAAATAAAATAAAAGTCACCTACATAGCCCACCGAATTAGCATGCTGAAGTGGCAGTGAGCCGGCCATATCACCCGACGACCTGATAACCGATGGGGTAGACGAGTTCTTGAGTGGAGACCGCGGATCGGTAAACTTAGTGTAGGACGTCCTCAGACTTGGTGGAGCGATGATCTTCGCAAGGTGGCTGCCAAGAGCTGGATGAAATTAGCCGAGAACCGTGCTCAGTGGGGAGCAAAGGGAGACAAGCATAGGCCGATGACTTTGACTATACCTCGCAGAGATAAAATATAAAGAATCTGACTAGCACATCGTAAAAAAATAGCATTTTCCCGCCCAATTATTTGACCCGAGAATCCACTTAAGGACAATGTTGCCATCCCAAAAATGCGCACTAAAATATTTCATTTTCCAACGAAGAAAAATCGATATGAAGCGAAGTTGCGGCAAAAATCTGCGAAAGATTTTTATTATTATTGTTCTTATTATCTTGTGAATTTTGTTTACGGCCCGCCCTACCAACCCTAAGGACGAGATGAAGATAAAAACAGAAGGCTCGGGTCGGAGGATTAGTCGAAAATCCGACAAACATTTTTTTCAGCAGAATTAGTTTTTTTGTTAGCATTTTCGTAGCCCAACGCACCCGTAAAATCCATTTTGTGCTAGCTAGCTTAAAGCTTAAAATGTAAATATCAGCTATGTATTTATCTACTAAACAAAAAAGGCGTCGTAATTAGAAAATTCTTAAGTTTTTTCTTTCTCCTGAATAGTTAGCATTTTAAGTTTGGTGGATTTTCCAAGCGCAACGGCTCTTAGCACAATACAAACTTACTAAAGTCTGTTGTTTAATTCAATGCAAAAAAAAAATATGTGTCATGTTGACATATCAATACAAGCCAAGTCCCTGCATGCCAAGGGCTGTTAATGTCTGAATGTTGCTAGTACGTAAAAACCAAATAAACCCATTTTACTTCCAAGTTAAAATTGTGTGTGCTACGTAGGTGTTTTTCCTAGACTTTCCTCTTATGAGTAATTACATTTTAATGTCTTTGATGTGATAAAGATTTTTGTCACATGAGCCTTCAATTCACGGTAAAAATAAATCTACTGATTAAATCTTTATAATTTATAGTGATAACACCACGTCATTTTTTTGCATCGAATTGAAAAACGGACTTTATGTTCGTTCATAGCGAGAAACTCGGTTTGTTACGATAAAACACGCACAGGAAAAGTAGCGCTATTATGGTCTTTTATTAAAGAGCTCAAGCTTTTTATCGCGCGCACCTTTTGGATGTTTTATCTTCTGTCTCGGACCCGATCCCTGGGAACTTCTAAAGGAAAATGCGGTTTGCGTGTTAAGGCCCAGTTTGCAATATTATCTCGGGGTTAAATAACTCTACAGTATCTTGTAAGGGTGGTAGCTTAATTTTGTTAAGCGTTCGTTCAGGTTACATATGTGCAGTGATTTTAAGTGAATGTTGAGCTATAACATTTTTATGTGGTAGGTAAAACAGGCCTTCTTTCAAAGGGAGTGTATGGGTTTTCTAACCAAATTAAAAAAAATACTTCTCTATTCGACTGTATTTTTTATGTTTGTCACCTCAGTACGTACCTCAGTCTGTAGTTTTGAAGTCGGTGTCATTATGGTTTATTATACTCTTTGCTTGGCTGACACCGACTCCAAAACTAGCAATAATTGTAACGCAAGTAATTAAGAATCATAATAAGAATCAACCCATTATTTCCCACTGAGGGGTAAGGGTCTCTTCCTTGAGGAAGGTACAGGCCATACTCCACCACGGGGGCCAAGTCCGGTTTGGTGAAGGCTTGTAAGACTAGTGGCTGGTCTTACTCTCAGAAGTTTTCAAGCCGCCCTAAGGCCTCTGACTTGGTTTAACGACTGGCCACGGACACCATCTGTTTTACGTTGTCTTGCGAAGCACCGAACCGCTCAGAAAAATGCCACCAGTGTTAGTCAAAGAACGGTCACCCATCCTTGCACTGAACCTGCCCTATGTTGCTTAACATTCGTGATCGTTTAAGATCACTCAGGCAGCAGGGGCTACGAGCGATTTTAGTTTGGTATTCTTGTAAATGTTATGTCATTTACAATATTAAAATTAATTAAAAAAAATTATAAAGAAAATAGATTTAAAAAATTATTAATCTGTAAGCCATTTTATTTCCTGCTGTGTAAATAAACAGTTCCTTCTAATTTAATGTACTCTCGTGTAACCTCGGTTTTTTTGTTAAGATTTTCTTTTTTTTAATATATTTTCTCACCATTTAAACCTTTCCCTTTTATAGGCAATGTTTAAATTTTTCTCTCCGTAAGAACCATCCTCGTACTTCAAGGAATATTCTAAAAAAAGAATTAGCGGCATTGGTTCAGCTGTTCTCGAGATCTGCGCTTAGCAACATATATCAGCGATTAATTTATATGTTATAGATATTATTATAATGTATTTCAGATCTGGCAATATGTTGAGGTCACTCTCTGAGAGACGGCATGTGCCCTATAGTGAAACATTCACAGGCTGCATTATTATCATGAAATACTTACAAATAATAACTGGTCAATTATTACATCTTAATTTTATTTTATGTTATGTGTATTTTAATGTTATGTATAGTTATGTGGACTGATAACCGATGGGGTAGACGAGTTCTTGAGTGGAGACCGGGAATCTTTAAACGTAGTGTAGGACGTCCTCAGACTGATGGCTGGCTGATGCTGTAATGTTCTACAATTTAAATAAATAATAATAGTATAAATGGCTGGGGCAAAAAAAAACCCCAGGTCTTGGATGTTTACATGTTTGTGACGTCGCTGTTTCTGGTTCCCACGGCCAGAAGCAATATATGTGCCTGTATGTAAATGTTTATGTTTAAATAAGGAAACTAGACACCAAGGAAAAGCTAATCTAATCTAACGTAGGAAGTTTATTAAATCCATTCATAATTTTCAAAATGTTGAACGGAATTATACATATTTCTTGTAGTAATTTCTGAGTTGGTCCCAAAACTCTTTGTGCAAACACCGGACCTTTCTCCACCACCCAGTATAAAGTCAATTTTTGTTTTTTCTTCCGTGATGATTTAGCCTTAAGCAAAATAGGAGCATTGTTGTTTCACTCGCATTTGCAAATGAACTTGGAAATCAGTTCGCAAAAAAAACCAAACAATCGGAATTGGAGATGATCAAAAAGATTCGAATAATCGTATTGGTTTGTTTTCTTATAATTTTCCCATTTGGCAACAATAGGGTAGTTTCCAGGGTCAAAATAATTTAATTCTATTTAGTCCGTATTTTAGATTATAAACAAATATTGGATACGTATTTTTTCTTTTTTCGATTAAACAAAAAATAACAAAGATATAGCCCATTGAAGTTACGTGTGACGTCTTTCAGTGCTACAAAATGCAGCACGGCATGACGTCACACGTAACTTTAATGGGCTATATCTTTGTCATTTTTGGTCTAATTTACAAATAAAAATGTCCCTTATTTTTGAATAATCTAAAAGACGGACTAATTACATTTTTTTGGGAAACTAGCCTATTCTCAAGACGGAGTTGGATGCGTAGTAAAAACTTTTACATCCGGTCGGATAATTGAGTAAATTCATTAAATTATTTATTTCAATCCTTTAGTACAGGCATTGTTAGCAATACTTATTAGGATCGTACTTTCGTTTGGGAAAAAGTGATATTTTGCTCAAAAACCTTGGATGAAACCGTGGTTTTGGATTTTCACATGTTTGTAATGTCACTGTTTCTGGCTCCCATGACACAGGATATCCTAGTGTGTGTCAGAAGCAATATATGTAACATAACATAACATAACATAACATAACATAACATAACATAACATAACATAACATAACATAACATAACATAACATAACATAACATAACATAACATAACATAACATAACATAACATAACATAACATAACATAACATAACATAACATAACATAACATAACATAACATAACATAACATAACATAACATAACATAACATAACATAACATAACATAACATAACATAACATAACATAACATAACATAACATAACATAACATAACATAACATAACATAACATAACATAACATAACATAACATAACATACCTAACATAACAGGACATGACATGACATGACATGACATGACATGACATGACATGACATGACATGACATGACATGACATGACATGACATGACATGACATGACATGACATGACATGACATGACATGACATGACATGACATGACATGACATGACATGACATGACATGACATGACATGACATGACATGACATGACATGACATGACATGACATGACATGACATGACATGACATGACATGACATAACATAACATACATTGCTTCTGGCCCCACACTAGGATACCCTGTGTCGTGAGAACCAGAAACAGCGACGTCACAAACATGTAAACATCCAAGACCTGGGTTTCTTTTTTTTTTCCCCAGCCGGGATTCGAACCCGGGACCTCTCGCATGGTAGTCAGATGCGCTAACCGCTGCGCCACAGAGGTCGTCTGTCCGTGCCTATATGTAAATGTTCATGTTCATTTAACAACAGAAAAAAAAACATATATTTTTTGCAGATATTTTTTACGAAAATTGGCTTAGAAATTTCTACAGTTTTAAGTTTTCTACAGTTACTAAGCTGACGCACTTGGTCCGAGCGTACTAAGATCGTAAAAACGTCACCTAGATTGTTACTGGCCACACGCTAAAGAAAAAAGCCATTTTAACTCACTGGCCACATGAAAGACAAAAAGCTACGCCCATTAAAAGGTTTGGTGCTGGCTGGAATAACGAAACATGAATACGGTAAATAATTACGAATGTTCAGTTCGTTTATTCCGGTGAATTGAACTCTGAAGGCATGGCAGTGCATGGCGCTCGCTGGCCACAACTAGCGCTAGTGGGGAGTTCCAAATTTGAATTCGGATTAATAACGTTCGCTCCGGACCGTATAGCCGGATACGGAGCGCTACCGATGTGGCGACGCAGTAAAAATACAACACGCATTTTGTGCGAGTAAAACTTGAGCACTGAGCCAACCGCAGGAGGTGTATGAAAATTACTTATAGGGACACGGAAAGTTAAAATAAGATAAACGTAATGCAAAAAGTAATACATCCCAGAGGGGTAGGTAGAGGCCAGGGACTGCCACCTGCTACGATCGTGACAAATCACTTTCGCTTCATCGATTATTTCCATTCATTCATTAGTTGTTGCGTGAACGCACATGGGTTTCTGGTACTTTTTATCCTGCCTTTTGCTAATACATCACCTATTTGGTCGAAGTATGTCCGCCTAGGGCGTCTCTTACCGGCCCATCCACTCATTCACTCGATATATTATGAGTGTAAAAAAGTAGTATTCCACCAAAAACATAAATGTAAAAAAGGAGAGCCAAGTTCAATACAAAAATTAAGCTTGGCTGTGGGCCGCAAAAAGAATGGAGATCTAAATGAGTGCCAAGTTCTATGCAAAATCCAAATATGTATTTATAGGAACAAGTGGTTCGTGTAATATTACACTCGGCGCTGGCTAGCCTTTGCTTGAACTTGGCTTGACACGCTGCCGCGTGTCTAGATACTTAATTTTTGTGATGTAATTTTTTTGGAAGTCCAATATTTTGATGTCTGGAAGATCCTCATTGTCTTTGTTGACCAAACGAAGATGACACCCTAAAGCATATGAAGGCGTAGCACTGTATCTCCCGGCATCTACTGTCAGTAAGGTTAGAAGTAGGGTTAGGTTGCGATTGCGCGCGTGTCCGGCATTACGATCAGTGTGCAGATAGAACACAGAGTAATATGGGACAGAAAAGTTGCGGATCCACTTCTGTTATGTGGATCCACTACTGTTTTATTCTGTTACTGTTACTGCTACTATATTGGCCCTGTTTTATTACAATATGAATAATCGCACGCTGTATCGTAGAGGGGAAAGCTGGGGCTAGGGTTGAAATATAAAGTTTTATTTCTCCTTCGGACGAAGGGTTCCGTAACATTATCTATACAACATTTAAATGTCCCCCCTTAAATATTTATTTCATTCTACTCTTATATTTGTTGTATTTATTTCTCGTAAACGATAGTATGGAAAAAAATTGCTAACATATAATTTATGAAGTTTGTTAGAGAGATTTCATCCTTATAATTGACCCTAACGATCGATGCAATTCAAGTACAGGGTGCAACTTTCACAGATTTTAGTCGGTTCGATTACCGGGTGAGGCAAGCGTATTTAAAAAAATCTTTGAATGCAGTTTACTTTCTTTTCAAAAATAAAGGAATATCGTCTTTGAGTAAAATTTTCTATCTACAGTATTAAGAGTACTTCCCCTTCAGGTGGCATTACAAAATTCCACTCTGTATATACAACATTTAAATATTTGTTGTAATCTTTTTTTTTTTTAATTATTTATTTAAGAAATTTCACAAATACATATTATAATACAAGAAACCGTCACTCAAACCTGTGTAAGAGGTGTAAGAGGCTTTAGAAACCTGTGTAAGAGGCTTCAGAAATACATCATCTAAGATAATTTCAACTGTCTAGCTATTACGGTCCACGAGATTCAGCCTAGTGGCAGATAGACAGCAAACAGATCTTTAGGCTTCCCTTTGGTAACCCTAAAAAGGCGGTTTGAGTACAGTCGACAGCACATCATTCTATACTCCCATGCACCCTACTCCGTTGCATTACCGGCGACTTTGCAACTAAAATGTGTGGGTTGACGTGCTGTCGACTGTACAAGAAATAGGAGGCGGAGTTTAAAAGGGCAAAATATTCAGATAAAACTCAAACACATTTTTTTTATTGTGGAAGGGCCGGTAAGGGACGCCCCAGACCCCAGATGTATTAGCAAAGGGCAAGATAAAAAGTACCCGAAACCGACGTGCGTGCATGTAACGACTAATGAATGTCGATGAAGCGAAAGTGGTTCGTGGCAGGTGGCAGTCCCTGGCCTCTACCTACCCCTCTACCCCCTTCCTAATATGACTTTACAGTAAGTTGAGCCGAATAGAATCTGTACTTTCGCCAGTGTATTATTTTGTGGAATTGAACCAACTTCGGACAGACCACCTAAAGAACGTTAGTGTGTGTGACAGCTCAGTTTGACGTAAGCTTTGAAAGGAGCCTCGTTTGGCAATGTTGGGGTTTTTGTTGGATAAAGGATAAAAGACTTAAGAGAGGAAGAAAGATAAGCAATTTTTGCTGTTATTGGCAGGTTACATTTTGGATTAATTCCTAAGCCGATTCGACAACGATTTTGAACTCTATTCCAAGCCTCAAAAGAGAGATTGGCTTCAAACTGGTGACTAGTGAATAAAAGTGGTTGTATGTGTGTCACGGAGATGTTTCTTCACACAATTTATTTTAAAAGAAAGAATAATCAAACTCACTGTTAACAATAATTAGAGAAAAGGACGGACTACTACTTCTCTCTCGCTCGTATAATAAAACCTTTCATATTGTTGGAGAGACCTTTAGTCAGTATCTTTCTTTAATTAACTGTGCTGTATGTGTTCGTAGGTATTACAGAGTATAGTTGCAGAAAATAAAATTCTGGTATATTGTGAGTACTGACCTGTATAATCTAAAACAACTTGAAATAATAAAATCGATCGCAATTTGTGTAAGAAGGGCAAGGACGTTGTCTTAAACAAAAATGGATCAATATATTAAAATGTCGCCATGATTGGTTATTTAAACCAATAAACTACTATTAGTATGGTTATATTGAAATTTTTCGAAAAAATATTTTTTTTATAACAAGTGCGTAAGATAAAATGCATAATTTCAGCGTTATGATACAGAGAGTAAGTATTGATAGACCATTCGGCCCGTTGTTTCAAGTACGTTTTCTAAAAGAAATCTTAAAAAGGAATTGTTTGGCTCTTTCTGTTCCTCTGTCCTCTTTGTCTTTTTAACTCTAAAAGCTGCAAAGATTTGCTCCGACAATCCCAGGAGAACTCGCAAACGGCACCAAAAATCAGCACAAAATCCTTAATTACAGAAAGCGAGCACACAGCAGAGATTTATCTCAAATAAAAATCGCCGTCCGAACCGAATCGGTAATCGGATTAAACCGATAGAGCTTCCAGCGAACGCTAACTTCGCTGCAGCTGGAAACCGGTCCGGTCCGGATAAAACCGCTTCCAGCCGGTTTAAGCCAGATTCACAAATTTACCGCGGCAGAAGATAGGACAATTTTCAAACTGTTCGTGTGTCGCGTACAGTATTTAGTTTAATATTAACTTTTATTATTTGTGTGTTTAGTTATAGCTAGCAAATCGACGTGTTAGTTGATGGGAAGAATCTTTAAGAAGACTAGGTGACCCGGTAAAGTTGTTTTGGCATATTAATTAACTTTCGACCTACACACACACACTTACATTTTACTTTCTTCTAAGTTTTGCGAATATCTATCATTTTTGATACATAAAGCATAATACTGTGCATCTTGTGCTGGTGACGCCTCGAATATGATACCGATCTTTTGTAGATTGGGAGACCTGAAAACCTAAGATACAGATCTTTTGACCTAGTTTAGGCTCCAGTCTTTCCACAAATAGTGCATTCTGTTGTATTGTATCATTTATTCAATGTTGTTTTGTATACAAATATAATTTGTGGACAGAATCGGAGGAGTCCGATTACAAACAATGTTACAAAAAACTTTTATAGATGTACTACAAATTAAGTACTGATATTGCAATTTTTCTGAGCGGTTCCGTGCTTCGCAAGGCACGTTAAGCGGTTGGTGTCGGCTGCCGTCGATAGATGGCAGTCGTTAAGCCAAGTCAGAGGCCTTAAAGCGGCTTTAAAACTTCTGACAGTAAGACCAGCCACAGTCTTACAAGCCTCCAAATCCGGACTACAGTAGCCTCCCGTGGTGGAGTATGACCTATACCTTCCTCAGGGAAGAGAGCCGTGCCTCTCTGTAATGGGTTGATAATTTTGTTGCCTTGTTTCAATAACACGTTGTATGTGTAGTTGATTTAATATCATGTCAACATATCCCAAACTTTATTCCGTATACAGTTGCCTTGAGTCCGCGGCCGTAAAAAGTTGCGCAACAGAAATAAACCGGAGAAATACACACGAATGCCTTCATAAAGTAGGCTAAGCACCAACTCCAGACGTAAATAGAGCTTCTTCCTAAAGAGAACTTAAATCTCAGTTTTATAAAATATAGGAGAAAGTACAATTGAGGGGATTAGTTTTCACAATTAACTGTTTAGACAGGACAGGGGGTATTTTATTTGCTCAGTATTCGGCCGCGCGCATTTCAGAGTCTTAATATTTCGGATACGGATCCCTATCAAATGGCTTGAGATGATTTTTCTACACCCATATTATTTTTGAATGACCAATTTAACAATAACCCATACTATTGTGTACGTGTGTCAAAAAAAATTCATCCCTAATTTTGTTCAGAACTCGGTCACGCGCACTCGAAAAATGGTTTTTCTATGCCCAATTTATCCCTTAATAGCTTATTCAACAATGTCTTATACTAAGGTGTAGGTGAAACAAAAAAATATACCCGTAATTGTGGTATTCAAATGGGAGCATACAACAAAACCATTTGTTTCAAAGATTTCATTCTACCGTAGCACAACCATTCGGGAATTCAGGATATAATTCGGGAATAAATTTATACAACTGTTATTTAAACAATACAGAAGTTATCATGATCAGTTGAAAAATTTAATGGGCAGTCATTTAATTTTTCGGCGGTTAGTAAATTAGTAAGCCAGTAAAACATAAGCAGTAAGTAATAAAAATATTGGTCTGTTATTTCATCATTCAATGTCAGTGCAAAAATTACCCAAGCAGTTTAATAAATGAATGAGCAGTAAAACGGTTGGAATGGGCAGTTCACAGTGGGCGGTAGCATCCGAACGTCACTTTGAATGAAAATAAGTTAGGTTATGTTGGAAAAAATGTAAAATAGGTTAGGTTAGTTTGGAAACAATAACCCTATAGGTTAGGTTAGGTTAGAACTATGAACAACACACGCACGAGCCGAGCGAGCGAAGCGAGCGTGCCGCGGCAGCGGAAGGCGAGTGCTAGGGAAATTCTATCCATTTCACTAGGAATACATTTTACCGTCTACAGTCTATTTTTTCATTCAATGCAAAAAAAAATATTGTCACGTTGACATCTCCATACAATTCTTCGGCTGTCAATGTCTGAATGTTGCTAGTACGTAAAAACCAAATAACCCCATTTTACTTCCAAGTTAAATTGTGTGTGCTACGCAGGTGTTTTATTTTGGACTTTGCTCTTACGAGTAATTCAATTTTAATGTCTTTGATGTGATAAGGATTTTGGTCACGTGAGTCTTCTATTCACGGTAAAAAAAATCTACCGAGTTAACCTATAGCTTTTATAGCGGTAACACCGCGCCATTTTTTTTTGCATAGAATTAAAAAACGGACTGTAATAGTTTATAGAACTGCTTAAAATAAAATTTATTACTAACCAATTATGATTTGTTAACTATACGCGCCTAACCGCCCAGTTCAACTTTTCCACTGCTCAGTATTTATTGACCTGCCCGTTTAAATTATTTTATGAGTCATTTATATTTAGTTTACTGCTCAGTTTTTACTGCTAATCTAGTTTGCAAACATGCGTTTTTTATTTTTTTACCTACCTTAAATCAAATATTGAACTGCCGCTTTAATTCTATGCCTTATAATTCGTTCTCGTACGAGTATTTTAATGATACTGGCACGGTTTATTTACACTGTATCTTGTCTGTTGCAGCCAGTGAATACCAAAACAACCCCATCCTCAGACAAACTTTTTCGGTTTCAGCGGATGTCAGGTATGTAATATGTATATTTCTTATAATCTCAAATAAACTTTAAAAACTATCTCTCTAGTTGATAAAGGTATCTCGTATCTCAACGATTATCTACTATCAATAATTTGTTTACATGCTACCAAATCTGAATATAATATGTGCACATACATTGCTTCTGGCCCCACAGTAGGATACCCTGTGTCGTGAGAACTAGAAACAGCGACATCACAAATATGTAAACATCGAAGACCTGGGTTTTTTCACATTTTTTAAATATTTTTTTAATTGAAACTCTCATAATTCCGGATACACTTACTTGACATTTTGACGGAAGAGTCCGATCAGGTTTCGCTCTGATTCGCACAGCTTAATCATGGTGAGCAGAGACGGAGCTTGCGGCGTCGGCTGCTCGTCTCTGAAAGTCTACTAAGTGTATCCGGAATAAAGTTAATAATAATAACTAATAATAATGTGTTTCTTATTTCAGACCCAACGTATCCATATTATAATGTTATGTTAGTAAAAGGAAGAACTTAGGACTATGTAAGTAACTTAGCTATATACCTACTATCCTAACGCTTACCCTAACCCTTATTATTTACACTGACATTTACATTTATTTATTTATTTAGTTCCATGTGCACACCCACCCAGTGTCGCATAAAAGGGCCATCCGGCTTATCAGCAAATACCCTGAGCAGCGCGTTGGTAGAGCTCTGTAGTCGCGTTCTGGTCGATGCGATACGCTTACGCAAGATCGCATAGAAATCGTCAACGTGAGCTTCGGCAAACATTAACGACGCGCTGCAATGCCTAGGCTTCCTCAACAGCGCCCTCAGTGCATTGATAATAATAATGACATGAAATATATCTCTATCTGCCTCTATCTATTTGCTTCCGCAGACTGTGGCGGCAAAGTGATAAGCCCATTCGAAACTTTAAAATGTCGCCACGACACAAATCCTATAATAGAGTTCCCGCTAAAAATACAGTCCGCGAACTCAGTTGGAAACTTGCTGGGGCTGCGACAAACAGATGGTGGACCCAAGCCAACAAAAACGAAGATTTACTCCCCCAGAAACTGTGGCTTGCAACATCTTTTAGTGGGCATACGAAAAGTTCTGGAGTAGTTGTTAATTTTGTAATTTTTTTTTTCGATTTCATCCGGTCGTATCTGGTCGAATGTCGAGGGAATTTTACTTTGATGTAGGACCGGGGGGGGGGGGGGGGGGGGTATTTTTTTTAATATGTAAAAACACGTCACGGTGTCATGTGTCACTGTGTGTCAATTGATTAACAGATTGTTATGATTTTTTTGCCTATTTTTGGTTGGTGTGAGAATAACTCAAACTCAAATATTTTATTTATAGTACAAATAGAATATTTACTTTATGAACGTCAAAGTTGTTAGTTTCACAACTAATAGATTACATAGAGAAGAAACTAACAAAGAAACTCTTTATTTATTCTTTTCAAAACAGTTAGCTCATTAATAACGTCAAAGTTGTTAGTTTCACAGTTAATAGATTACATAGAGAAGAAACTAACAAAGAAACTTCACATTTATTCTTTTCAAAACAGTTAGCTCATTAATATCGTCGCCACGTCAGACGCGACGTTGTCATTTGCTTCTGGCGTCTTGTCGTCGCGACTCCGCGACTTTGACGCCAAGTGTGCGGAGATGCGAACAAATAATCTGAAAATTGACGTCCGTAGCCTATCGTTGCGTCTAGTAGTCGAACTGTCGCTGTCGCGTGTCGCCTAGTGTATAGGCTAAATGAACTTGGCCTCTAATTGAGCGACTCCACGCCATCCGTTGTTCGGTGCGTGGCGGCATCGATCTCTTTGGTCCCAGTGATTGTGATGTACGCCCCCGCCCCTGAGCACGTCGCAGGATAGATGGTACGAGCAGAAACGAAAGTCTTGCTTCGAACATTATCTTTAGACACGAAAATTCAGCGTTTGAATAATTTAGACTGATTTTTTATTTCTGACTGAGAACGTTGCGTGAACCTAGCAGTCAATCAATACAGCTGTCTGTATTCGTCCAGTGCTAGACAAAAGCATGCCCCAAGCCCTGCCATTTTTTCTGTCCTCGGCCATCTTCGTCCATCATAATCAATCAATCATCATCAGCCCACCTCTGTCCACTGTTTGGTATAAGCCGTTTCCACATCTCGCCACACATAGCAATCTCTCGCCATTCGCGTCCACGGGCCCCTCGCCATCCTGGCCACAACTTCATCCAGCCGCCAGTAATCTGTCTCAAATCACCGGTACAGCGAGCCGCCGTCTCAAATTATCGGTACAGCGAGTCAAGGGGCGTGGTACGTTTTGCCAGATATTGATCTCTACTCACATCATATTACCGTAACAGTTTACGTAAGTAGATTTCTATTAGACAGTAAAACATAATCATGGACATAAGTTCAGACAAACGTATTCAGAGGACCATTGTCTAGTATTCAACACATCCATGAGTAATAATTTTTAAGTTTGAAAGTTTCTTAATGAAGCCGAAAATGTTTTCAAAAGAATAAATGTGGAGTTTCTTTGTTAGTTTCTTCTCCACATAATCTATTAATTGTGAAACTAAAAACTTTGACGTCCATAAAGAATACATTTTGTTTTTATTGTGAATAAAATATTTGAATTTGATTTAAAAACGAAAAAAATCATCTTTCTTTTTAAAATACGCAAGTAGCATCCGCTGTAAATTCGTAAATTGTATAGAATCAGGCGTTACTTTGCGGAAATCCATAATAGCATTAAAATGAGAATGAGTGTTTTTTGGGGTAACGGTCACTTGTGCTTGCGAGCCTGAGGATGCCTCGTGTTAGAGGCGAAACGCGTCGCGCATTGTCTCACACAAGTATTGTTGTCGGTGGTGGTGTGTTCGTGTCTTGCTTCTGCTTGAAAAAGTGGGAGGGAGGGCGGTGCATTATCTAACCGCATGGTGCTTGTGGGATATTGGCGGAATTAAGCAAAGTAATTTTCTCATTTTAATGACTCAATAAATGACAATTTCTTAATGATAATGGGTTACCATTATCATTAACTGTCTTATTATTATTTCTACTAGCTCTTCTGCAGGTTCGTATCCTTAACATTTTAGAAAGAAACTATCCGACCGATTTTGTTCTCACTGACTATGTTTCAAACATAACATTAAAGTTTCCAAATCTGTGGACAGCCTCTGTGGCGCAATAGTTGGCGCATCTGCTTGGCATGCGGGGGGTCCCGGGTTTAAGTCCCTTCTGGAGACAAAAAAGGAAGAAGCCCAGGTCTTGGATGTTTGCATGTTTGTGGCGTCGCTGTTTCTGGGTCCCACGACACAGGGTGTCCTAGTGTGGGGCCAGAAGCAGTGTGTGTGCCTGTAAAAAAAATAAAACACAAAATGTAATTATAATATAAGTGTCTAAAAGACAGCCAAGAAAAGATTTTACCTACTTGCAAAATTATGTTTCAGCATAATAATCTTCTTTAGATAATCTTTCGTAGCGTTGTTCGGGATTCTGTTAAAATAAGGTAGTTTATTTTGTGATCTAACCGACGACAATGCCTATTTGTCCTCAGTAGCCCATTACTTGTGTGCTCTGTTCTTTCAAGGAGGAAGGCTGATTGAATTTTTGTGGTGCTTTTTGGTTTGGCGATAGATAGTTAGATTTGACACACTTTTGTTTTTGAAATTCCTTTACATTAAGTTAACCTAAGTTAACAATTACAATGGCCACACAAAATAGTCGCACAATTTACATAATACCTTTCTTACATTGTGTTTTGTTTCACATACATACATAAGCTCACGCCTGTATCCCAAAAAGGTAGGCAGAGACCAGGGACTGCCACGTGCCACGATCCTGACAAATCACTTTCGCTTCTTTGATATTAATTAGTTGTTGCATGCCCGCATGACGGTTTCGGGTACTTTTTATATTGCCCTTTACTAATAAATCCCCTGTTTGGTCGAAGAATGTCCGCCTGGAGTAACCTTTACAATCCCGTTCACTCACATTCACTCACAGCAGCAGCAAATATTGATATGCTTTGTCACTCTTTTTTCCTTCATCCTCACCATGTCCAAATGCGTTGGTCCTTCGTCCTACGTCCTCATCCTGTTTTGTTTCAGCTTATGTAATCATCATCAACCCATTAAGGGGCCACGTCCGGATTGGTGGAGGCTTGTAAGACTAGTGGCTTGTCTAACTATCAGAAGTTTTCAAGGCGCCCTAACATGGCTTAACGGCTGCCATCTATCGACGCCAGCGGGCACCAAATGCTTAACGTGCCTTGTGAAGCACGGAACCGTTCGGAAAAATGCCGCTAGCATTAGCCATGGAACGATCACCCATCCATGCACTGAACGCGCCCTTTTTTGTTTAACCTTCATGATCGTTTAAGATCACTTAGGCAGCCGGGGCTACGAGGGATTTTTAAGTAACGATATTGACATAATTTGTCAAATGAAAAACAAATTCAATAGTATTATTGAGGGTGTGCAAGTTCCTTTAGCCTTAGCTTCTCTGGGTTTATGTCTTACCGCTTTTAAGTTGGCAGTCTCAACTTTTGTAGGATATTCTAATTGTTATTGGAGTTCCCGAAGTGTAGTGAATAAGACAAAGGAACCTCTATATTTTATTCCAGAAAGGAAATGTAAGGAAAAGTATTCTCGTTGGAAACAAAAACATTACAAATTCCAACTTTGCTAGAGTATATCTTCGCAAGTTTTTCGACAATTGTAAGGCAAACAAAAGAAAGAAGTGAACAATGCGAGACGAAAAGTTAAGTGAGTCGTCCGAAACTCTGTTGGCGATTAACTCGTCCCACTCGAGTCTGCACTTATAATAGGACGAGTTAGAAAGTTAGTTGATTCAAAGTGTCGGTCATCGTTAGTTCTTGTAGCAAGAAAAAAAAAAGACTCAGTTTTATTAAACCCGCTGCCTTAGTCTGGCACCATTTTTTGCATATTGTTGCCTTGTTACCAAGTTTGGGGCCAGGAAAGTATTGTGTGAAAATTATTATAATTTTGAATTATCTGAACGATATTTTTATGCATTTTTTTATATATTTTTTATTCTTCGATGGTTTAAGTCTATGATAGGAACAAGGTCGATACTTGAAGAGCTAACTAATCTCAGCACACCGTTTTAATCTTTATATTATTGTGACTGGGATTGATTCAGTCCCACGTCCCACATCAATTTGTAAAAAAAACATCGCGATTCCTCATTTTTAATATCGATCAGTCATTTGATTCATTCGAAGAAGGCATTGGACAATACAGGTGTATTCCTAGTTTAAGCTAAGTTGTTACTCTTCTTTATTTTTTATGTCCATGCGAGTGCACTTCATTACTTCAAACTGAATAGGTTGAAAAGCATGGAGCCATGACTTGCCCAAATGGGCCCAGTTTTCTCTGGGTCGACTCAAAAGCCCAAATGCGTTTCTTCACGCCGCGCTGCCGTCCCTTTTGTCGGCGCCAGAGTGGAATAAAGAGCCGGAAGAGGGGCGGGGACGTCCGGCGGTATCCAGGTGCGTCCGGTGTCGCGCGGCCGGCCTTTGCCGCCAACGCGAGCTTTCAGGGGTATATTTTAGTGGCTTTTGCAGCGAAAGGGTTACCAAATCAAAAGTTACCTCTTCCATTGAAAAAGACAATAGTTATAATAGATCATAAGGATAAAAAAGGTGACCAAAGTAGAAGTTTTTCTAAACGGCACTGATTTAACGCGGCAGTTGTATAGTTTTGGTAAGTTGAAAATTACGAAATGTATATTTAGTAACAAGTTTGGCAGTAAAAACTGAGCAGTAAAGTAAACAAAAATGAGTTGGAGGAAATAATAAAATAGGTCATATAATAAATACTGACCAGTGAAATATCTAAATGGGCAGTTACGAGTAGGCAGTTGACAAATCGGAATTAGTCGGTAAGAAATATCAATAGGTAGTATGTAGCTTTTAACATGTTCATGTTCAACCTAACACGCTCCTATTCGCTCCGCTACGCTACGCGCTTCGTCGTACCTATATTTTTGTTGTTAAAGATTGAATTTATTAAAATCGATTCGGATTCGGGTGTCTCCGCTCCCTGCGAACTGCCAAGTTTTATTTAACTGCCCACTTCATCATTTTACTGGCCATTTATTTATTAGTCTGCTTACGTATTTTTAGTACTAACATTGTAAGACAAAATTACCGGTCAATAATTTTTTATCACTGTTTATGTTTTACTGATCGTTCGTAGCCTGGGCTGCCTGAGTGATCTTAAACGATCACTAAGGTTAAGCAACATACGGCGCGTTCAGTCCATGGATGGGTCACCGTCTATGACTAACGCTAGTGGCATTTTTCCGAGCGATTCCGTGCTTCGCAAGGCACGTTAAGCAGATGGTGCCGGCTGCCGTCGATAGATGGCAGTCGTTAAGCCAAGTCAGTATTAGGGCGGCTTGAAAACTTCTGACAGTAAGACCAGCCACTAGTCTTACAAGCCTCTACCAATCCGGACTTGGCCCCCGTGGTGGAGTATAGCCTTTCGTTCGGTGGGGACATGATGGGTTGATGATGATGTTTTACTGTACTAAATTTCCTACCATCGTTAAAAAAAATAACTGCCCATAATTTTTTTCAACTGATCATAATAACTTATCGAATATTTAAATAACAGTTCAAAAAATTTGTTCCCTTTCTAAACTAGGGTGCCCCTACTGAATCGACAGCGAGGCTCAAGCACCAAAAGTATAGTGTCTTTATGGTGATTTACATTTTTGTTCTACTTGCGGTGGAGACTATGGGAGCTTTGGGATACAGGCCAAGATTTTTGTTAAGGTGTTGGAGCGCCGTTTGAAGGACCGTGGGCTTGGTTGCCCCTATAGGGCATTTCTTGGTCGAAGAATTTCTTTGGTGGTGCAGCGTGGCAATGCTGCCAGCATTCTTGGGACCTTTGGTCCAGGTGTTTTGCAGGGAGGATTGTTAGGTTAGGAAGGGTTTTTTTTGAGCCTTAATTATATTATTGTTTCTGTGTTTTCGACGAAATATTTAGTGGATTTTGTGCATGTGTTTGTAGAACTAAGAATTAGTACTGATTGGGTTCAGTACTGGCCTCAGTCAGGGTGTTTTTCCATGTTTGTAATGTTCTTGTCTGGTTACCATAGCTCATGGTATCCTTGTTCGGGACCAGGTCAAGTGATTGTGTTGCGTGAAACTTATTATTAATTAGAAATAGCACAAAAACTATGAATAAAATGGTAAGATGAGAAGTAGATAATTAACAAGAACAATTAAATACAAAATTACAATTTATTTTTAGATTAGAACTCTGTATTGTACACACCATAATGACAAATATATTAATCGTCAACCCATCACATCCCCATCGATGGGCACGGGTCTCTTCCCTGAGGAAGGCATAGGCCATACTCCACCACGGGGGCCAAGTCCGGATTGGTGGAGGCTTGTAAGACTAGTGGCTTGTCTTAGTGTCAGAAGTTTTCAAGCCGCCCTAAGACTTGGCTTAACGACTGCCATCTATCGACGGCAGCTGGCACCAACGGTTTACTAATGTATTGCCAAAAATCGTTTTACCAAATTATCACTTGGCAAAAAAACATTTCTCAAAACAACTTAAAGCAAATAAACAGTTAGCAAAAGTTATTATGGCAAGTTATTGTTTACCAAATAAATACTTGGTCAAAATTCATTTTACCAAGCATTATTCAGTCAAAAGTATCGTTTGGCAAAAAGTACCTTTCCATACAATACCGAATACGCTGCCGGCAATGTGTGTAAATGACACAACAAAGTCGAGTCTGTTTTCGATCTTACATAGAGAACCTAACGCTCCGACGCGCTCTGCTTCGCTACGCGCGTCGTCGCACCTATATTTCTGTTGCCACGTATTCTTTACATCGCCGACCCCCCGTTTAATAATAATTAGTACCTAATCGTCAACTATATTTATGCCAAATAATACTTTGACCAAATGAATAAAAGCCAAAATAAAACGTTAGCATAATAAACGTTTGTCTTAATAAAACTTGACGCAGTAAAATTATGCGAAATGATAATTTGACCAAATGAATAAAATGCGAAATGAAAACTTGCTAAAGTTTCATTTGGGAAATGAAACTGATGCCATAAGTTTATTGGGAAGTAAAATTTGGCGAAAAATACTTTGGCTAAACGGCGCGGTATCCCGGCACCAACTGCTTAACGTGCCTTGCGAAGCACGAAATCGCTCGGAAAAATGCCACTAGCGTTAGTCATAACGGTCACTCCACCCACGCACTGAACGCGCCCTATGTTACATAACCTTCGTGATCATTGATCGATTCAACACAAGGCTTACATATATAAGTTTCATTTATATTTACTGGCTAAACGACTAAATTGTTTAGCTATCATATTCCATACTAACTGATATGGCAAATAAGATTCGGTGCATATTATATACGGGCTGAGTTTAGTTACACGTTGTTCACAGTCAGTGATTGCAGAACACCTCACACCGACAAAGCTGCAACAAAATCAATCTTAAGTGCTTTAATTTCCCATTTGAAGGGCTTGAGCGACCTCAATTCTACCGTCTGCGTGATAACGGTTTCTATAGCAGTCGTTTAATGAAATTTAAGTCCTCGATTATTTTCTGGTGTCCTGAATAAGGGAATGGAATCGGAGAAAAAACAGCAATCTATTTCCTTACATTGCTTGTTCGTATCATCATTTGGATAACAGGTTTTTCGCGCCGCCTTCGCTCCGGGGCTCTTCGTCTGGAAAACTTCGCTCGAGAATTTAGGTTAATTTGTTGTCGTGTGTTGTTGCTACTTCCATTCATCTGTTTTCTCCACGATTAAGGTCACCATGTTGTCGTGTTTCTCCAGTTCAGTGGTAAGGGTGATAGATACGTATATACAAAGTTCAATCACGGTCCATACTCCACCACGGGGGCCTTGTCCGGATTAGTGGAAGCTTGTAAGAAAAGTGACTGGTCTTATTGCCAGAAGTGTTCAAGCCGTTTAAAGGCCTCTGACTTGGCGTAACGACTGCCATCTATTGACGGCAGCCGGTACCAACTGTTTAACGAGCTTTGCGAAGCAAGGAACCGCTCGGAAAATGCCACTAGCGTTAGTCATGGAATGTTCACCCATCCATACGCTGAACGCACCCTATGCTGCTTAACCTTCGTGATCGTTTAAGATCACCAGGCAGCCGGGGCTAGGAGTAAATCTGCTAATATTACGTACATGTTCATTTGCGTTCTGACCTTGAAAGAACAATTAAAAAACATTGTTATCATTGTTATAAAAAGACATATTGAGTATTAGAGTTATTTAATTAACATAAATATTTACATACAGGCACATACATTGCTTCTGGCCCCACACTAGGATACCCTGTATCGTGGGAACCAGAAACAGTGACATCACAAACATGTAACATCCAAGACCTGGGGTTTTTTGTCCCCAGCCGGGGTTTGGGAACATGGGACCTCTCGTACGGTAGGCAAATGCGCTAATCGCTGCGCCACAGAGGTCGTCTATTCTATCTATTCTATTGCACACCTTACGTAATGTAAAAGTAACGTAAAAGTGTATACAAATAAAAAGTACATTTTTATTTCTATTTATTTAGAAGCTTTATTCACATAGGCGAGCATGTCAGCTCCAACTAAATCTACTAATGAAATTCTAACAAATGATTACAATTAGTTCTTAACTATTGGAGGGTTTATACAAACTACTTCCGCGTTGGGATTATTTACACCCCACAGTGCGCTGCAAAATAAAAGACCCCGCCCAACCGCAGTAATTCCTTCATTCAAAGGAACTCCTGAGTTTTAAGGGTTTTCTGAGACCCTCTCCATACATCTTAATCTCCAGCAAGATAAAATCGGCGAACGCTTTGTCCTCCGCTGAGCCCTGCGAATGATAACAGGAATAAATTAAATTGGATGTACGCAGTTTAAGCATACACTTGGAGTTAAGGAAATTGAACATTGAGATTCGAAAATCCTGCACAAGAAATCAGTCTGTACAAAGGTAAGCTTGGTTTTTTGTTGAAGCGGTGCTGTGAATAGAGGGCAGGGTATTTTTTTGGTCAGTGAAATGTCAATACAGCAATAAAACCTAACCCAAAAAGCCTGAGAGATCGTTTTTAGTGAGAAGACTACCCTGTTGTATACTATGCTGTATTTATAAATTTTTTAAATTTCATATATTTTGTTATTCTTTTTATGGTTCGGTCTGAAAACCAGCGCCAAAGCCATGTACCTACTTTGCCTTTGTACTTTGCCTAGTACCTTTAGCATTATGCTGAGACTAGCCCATTTTTGACAACTTTGTATGTCTGGGTTCGGGTAGGTATTTAACCTATTACCGAGCACATTTTGGCAAAACACTCAAACAATTGAGTGTTTTGCTAAAATGTGTTCGGTGGGTTGCTAACTTCATTTTGAGTATGTGTGCCTTTGAATAATTGTACCTACCGTATGTAATAAGTACTCTTAGTATCATGTAAGGTTAAGTTGTAATAAGTACACTCATGTAATGTAAAGTTGTCAAAATAAAGTTTATTCTATTCTATTCTAATTTATTCTATTCAATTCTATTCTATTCTATTCTATTCTATTCTATTCTATTCTATTCTATTCTATTCTATTCTATTCTATTCTATTCTATTCTATTCTATTCTATTCTATTCTATTCTATTCTATTCTATTCTATTCTATTCTATTCTATTCTATTCTATTCTATTCTATTCTATTCTATTCTATTCTATTCTATTCTATTCTATTCTATTCTATTCTATTCTATTCTATTCTATTCTATTCTATTCTATTCTATTCTATTCTATTCTATTCCATTCCATTCCATTCCATTCCATTCCATTCCATTCCATTCCATTCTATTCTATTCTATTCTATTCTATTCTATTCTATTCTATTCTATTCTATTATATTCTATTCTATTCTATTCTATTCTATTCTATTCGTTTCTACTCTATTCTATTCTACTCTATTCTATTCGTTTCTATTCTATTCTATTCTATTCTATTCTATTCTATTCTATTCTTTTCTTATGTTTGGTGTGCAATAAAGAGTACCTACTAATCTAATCTAACCTTTCAGATTGATGTAACTACTTAGTCTGGTGTTCTTACCATAACACTGAATAACAAAAAAAAATCTAGTATGGCAAAACCGATCGCAGAGTAAGATATTAGCAGAAAATGTTTGGGCTGTAACAAATATGGTAATCTACGTTTAAATGCATAAATATCCATTGAACGGGACTATCCGCTAATCAGCTGTCAAATAACATAGCTCACCAACAGTTGGTTCAAAGTAAACTGAAGTGCCACGATTTGGAGCATAGCAATAAGATGCCTACGCCTGTTCGTAGCAACTTGTCCCGACCAAGTTCGTAGCAAGTTACGTGTGCTACGCTGCTACGGCGGCGTAGCAAAGTTGATCTCATACCCGCGTTAATTGACGCTCTCCAAGCATTGAAAATTTTTTGACGTTGCCTGTGCCGCAGCAGTTAGCCCATTTATCTGCCAGGCGAGAGGTCCCGCGTTCGAATCCCCAAAAATACCCCAGATCTTGGACCTTTACATATTTGTGACGTCGCTGTTTCTGGTTCCCATTAGACAGGGTACCCTAGTGTGGGGCTAGAGGCAATGTATGTACCTGTATGTAAATGTTATGTCATGTTTTTTTAAGCGTTACGGCTATGCACTTGACAATAGATTCCTTTGTTGCTAAGTAAGAACCAATTAACAACTAAAAATAACACATTAAAAAGAAGAGTTCCAATGACTTTAAAATGTTTTATATCATTTTATACCACATTTATATAAGACTATTCTAGAGAAAGGCCCTTATAAAACAAAAATCATAATAAATCAGACAGCGTGGTAGATAACTATAGCTGAACAAATAAAAAACTTATTATAAATTAAAATCCTCCTTCACTTTTTTAAGTTGTTTGAAGACCGATCTAAGACGGTACGATCGCGCATGTTGAGTACAGTTCCACCAAAAATCTCACCGAAACACCACAAATAGCTTGGCGGGTGAATAGAAAAATCGGTCTCAGAAAACCCTCTGTAGACGTAAAAGGAATTGCTAGTACCATTTTATTCGCCCGCCAGTGTACGTTTTTGCCCAGTGACGCGTAAATCAGCGGCCCCAAGTGCACCGTCGCACACCGATTTATGTCCCAGATAGAGATAAATTCTATTACGTACTATTTGGTGCTGCTAATCGAATTTGGGTACGATTGATAGCCAGTGTAGCTGCAGTTTATTGTGCTGAAAGTGGTGTTATTTTGTTCGGTTTCTGTTTGAAAATACTTTTCGTAGTTGTACTAATATTACTTATTACATACTACCGGCCTTACTAATAAAGGTGAGCTGAGCATGAGCTGGGTATACAGCCGTTATGCGAGGTCTGACAAACTGGTTATTTGTACGCTAAATGCGATTAAACCAGTATAAATTGATGGAAATATAAGGCTGTGAATGTATATGTATACTACATATTACATGTAAATAATTGTTTTGAAGTATCGTAAGATGCGATCGTGTTTTGGTTTTTTTCTGTTTTGTCGCCTATTTTAGGGTTCTGTACATTATACATAAGTTTATGTAAATTGACATTCAACAAACAGAATGTAAATTCTTTACGTTGAAATAAATTTCTGATTTCTGGTACCCAAAAGGTTAATCTGACCCTATTATTGAGACTCCGCTGTCCGTCCGTCCGTCGGTCACCAGCTGTATCTCATGAACTGTGATAGTTAGTTGAAATTTTGAACTGCCTAACTATCCGATGATGCTTCTGTTGCCGCTATAACAATAAATACTAAAAAACAGAATGAAACAGATTATGTCACAAGCGTGATTATTTGGGTAAATAAAATAATTATCTATCTACCTATCTTATTTAAGACTAGCTGTTGCCCGCGACTACGTCCGCAAATAAGTTTGCAAATAAGATAGGGATACTTTTGGCGCATGCGAAAGAGCTTTCATACTAACTTCGCAACCCCCTCTTACCCCCTTAAGGGATGATTTTCGAAAAACTACTTTACACGTCTTTCATAACTTTCGGTGAAGGACCTTCATGGTGAATTTCATTCGAATAACTTCAAAAATGGCAAAGTTTAATACTAACATTGCACCCTCCTTTTATCACCTTAAGAGATGATTTTCAAAAAACTATTTTACATGTGTTTCAAGACATTCCATGAAGGCCCTTCATTCCGAATTTCATACGAATAACTTCATAAACGGCAAAGTTTCATACTAACTTTGCACCCCTTTTTAACTCCCTTAACGGATGATTTTCGAAAAACTATTTTACACGTTTTTCATAACTTTTAATGAAGGACCTTCATATTGAATCTCATTTAAATAACTTCTAAAACGGCAAAGTTTCATATAAAGTTTGCACCCCCCCTTTTTCCCCTCTTAAGGGATGATTTTTAAACAACTATTTTACACGTATTTCATAATTTTAAATAAAGAACCTTTGTACCAAATTTCATTTGAATAACTTCAAAAACGGCAAAGTTTCATACTGACTTTGAACCCCCATTTTACCCCCTTAGGGGATGAATTTTTAAAAATCCTTTCTTAGTGCTCCCCTACGTTACAAAAGAAATCCCTGTGCAAAATTTTAAGTTTCTAACCCTTATAGTTTAGGCCCTGCGTTGATATGTCAGTCAGTCAGTCAGTCAGCTTCTCGTTTTATATATATATAGATAGATATTTGACAACGTAGGTAGTTCTATCGGTGCCCCTACAACACGTGTAGAGTTGGAACCAATATTAGAGTACTCGTAATATTGAGCTTTAAACTGTAAACACCATTCGCTGATCAATTGTGCCCGGATAACGGCGACATGCTTGTCACATGTCACGTTGGGACCTAATAAACTCGGCAAAACGTGGGCCCAGGTCTAGTGATTGGTGCCTCTGCCTACGGGCGTGAGTTTATTTATTTTTATTTTTAAACTGTTCTTTTCACGGTCATAACAAAACTGTATATTATTGCATGTGGTTGTAACTCCGGCCGTCTTGTACTCTACGCATAAATTGTACAATTACCCCTTACAATCCTGTTTAAGTCATTATTTATTTATCGCCTGTTATCCGAGCACAATTTATCAGCGAATGGTGTTGCTGTACAAACAAACAAATGTACGTAACTAAAAGTCATTGGTACATGCGAGATTCAAACCGAGACCTTCATGATCGAGAAGCAAGGGTCAACCCCACTACGCCGCTACCGCTTCGATTCCCGCTGTGAGTTGCCGTTCATTAGTACAAATGGCCTGAGTGTATGTAGGTGTTTTTTAAAGTTTCTAATGTCCCCGCTTGGTTTGGAATCAGGTTAAGTGATTGTGTTGTGTGGGAGTAATTATTATTATTATTTAAGAAACTCTGAGAGAAGCATATCATTTATTTATATAAAAATGTATATTTTTAAAATGAATAATCTTTTTAAAATGAAACACTAAAATGTTGCTCGGCCGAGACAGTGATTTGTATCCGAGTCCTCGGCCGAGCGATTGGCCCAGCACTCGGCGAAGTGTTTAGACGCACCGAGTACTCAGCCGAGCACACTGTCACACCCAGTTACTCGGTACGTGTGATCAGGCCATTAGTCTCGCTAAAGCTCGAGAACGGCTGGACCGATTTGGCTGATTTTTGGTTCTTTATATTTCTAGAATTCCAGGGAAGGTTTAAATGGTGAGAAAATATGGACAAATCATAAAAAAGGCGCAACGTTGTAAGCCGGGACAGCTAGTTAGTCATATTTTTTTAATTTTTTTATTATAATTCACAATTTATAAAACTTTAAACTAGGTCGCGTAATAATATATTTTTTTGTTTTTCAGAATATGACTGAGGACGCTGTCCACAGAATTGCCCTGATAATAACGAATACCTTCCTTTCCAAAAAGTACCACAGTAGCGGTGGTGGCGTAGTGGGGTTGACCCTTGCTTCTCGATCATGAGGGTCTGGGTTCGAACCACGCATGTACCAATGACTTTTAGTTACGTACATTTGTTTGTACAGCAACACCATTCGCTGATAAATTGTGCCCGGATAACGGCGACAGGCTTGCCACTTGTCACGTTTGGGACCTAATAAACTCGGCAAAACGTGGGTCCAGTTCTAGAGACTGGTGCCTCTGCCTACCCATTCGGGGATAACGGGCGTGAGTTTATTATTTTATATTTTTTTATTTACCACAGTAGGTTCCTAACTCAAATACGGTTTTGAGACAATCGGTCGAGAACTGCTCGTGTCTACCTAGCACGCGCTCGGCAAGTTATTTCATAAAGTGCTGAAAAATTTTTGTCTTCACACGATCGTCGATCTGCGTCTTGATTATATCTATGATAATTTTTAGTTAAACAGGAAAAGAGGAAAGTGTTCCCTATTGAACAACAAGAAAAAAATACTTGTATTTTTTTTAAATTGATTCTGCTTGCCGTTTTCAAAACCCTTCATCTGTATTTGAATTATTTTTCTTGTAGATTTGAATTTTTAATTTAGTTGTTTTTTATTTAGTTGTTATGTTTTTTTCTTTTCAGATTTTTTTTTTCACACGGAGTATAAAATAACCAATATGTAACCTTTGGTGAGGGCATGATAAAAAGTACCGGAAACCGACGTGCATGCATGCACCGTTTAATGAATGTCGATGAAGCCAAACTGATTTACAAGGACCGTGGCTCGTGGCAGCCCCTGCTCCCTGTCTATCCCTCTGGGATATAGGTATGAGCTTATGTAGGTAACCTTTGGTAGCAAAATACTACTCATCTATTACATTTGTATCTACATACCTTTTATAAGTATGTAGTAGAACTGGGCCCACTATTTGCCGAGTTTATTAGGTCTTAATAGGTTATTAGGTATTTATTAAGAAGAATTATACATAATACAGATTGCATACCGCTCTAGGGAACAGCCATTCTCTCAGAGTATGGTATTAGTCACAACGGCCACTTTAAGGCATGTGAATAGCTCAGGCAGTCAGGTCTTCTCACAAAGTTTTCCTTGTTAGTTAGCAAGAGATATTGCTACTTCAAATTCACAAATATACAAAGTTAGTTTGAAAATAAACAAACAGGTACATTGTTTTTCCTGTACCCGGTTATAAGCTAATAAGACGGTATAGGTGCTAGGCAAGACTACTCTATATAAATGGAATGTCCCAGATACTGCAGCGTCCGAGTTGGCACTGGGCGTAGTATAAAACGTCTTATTACGTAGATGAAAAGGCCGAAAGAAGAACACAACATAACATTACATAACATTTACATACAGGCACATACATTGCTTCTGGCCCCACACTAGGATACCCTGTGTCGTGGAAACCAGAAACAGCGACCTCACAAACATGTAAACATCCAAGACCTGGGTTTCATTTTTTTTGTTCCCAACCGGGATTTGAACCCAGGACCTCTCGCATAGTAAGCAGATGCGCAATCCGCTGCCCACAGAGGTCGTCTATAGAATATTTGTATATTAATCTTACGACGCGTGCTAGACTCGCAGTCTGCCCTGAATTGCACAAAGAGGCTTTGCTAGCATTCACGGATACTGCACCGAGTACCAAATGCTTCCAACGATGCAAGCGGTAGGAATTGAGCTCGCTTACCCTTTGCTACTAAGGTAAAGGGTAAAGTTCAGATTATTAAACAAGGCCACATAGTGTACCCACAAGATTTTTTCTGTATTATTTCTTTTGTGCAATAAAGAAGATCGGGGCCTCGATACTGTTTGTGTAGGTTAGTGCAATATAGAGCAATAACAGATTAGGAACAAGACAGTTGAAGATTAGAACCGAAGGCAAAACAAAACAAAATATGGACATACCGAATAGATTTTACAACTTAAATAATTTACGTTCTGCTGAGTGTCAAGGTTGTATGTTAGTCGCTGCCTTCGGGCCGGATTTGTAAGTGAGTGAGTGAGTGAGTGAGCGAGTTAGTGCGTGAGTGAGTAAGTTAGTTAGTGAGTGAGTGAGTGAGTGAGTAAGTTAGTCAGTGAGTGAGTGAGTGTGTGAGCGAGTTAGTGCGTGAGTGATTGAGTGAGTGAGTGAGTAAGTTAGTCAGTGAGTGAGTGAGTAAGTGAGACTTATTACACTTATTTATTTATTATTACACTTATTTATTTATTTCCTTCTCACAGAGGTATCAAAACACTATTCAAATATGAATAATTGGAATAATCTACATTTAATCCTATGTGAGAGGCTGGAGTCCATACTAGGAAAGATCCTGTGTGACAGATCTCCAGGCCCTCACTAAACTTACAATGTATTGTTTCTCAATTGTATATTATTATTTTCTTAGTTTATTTAATTTTTAGTAGAACAAAATGCAGGAGGAAATAAACTCCACTCTGACCATTGGTAGCTGACTCAGTACAGTGCAGAGGATATATAATACACTCCTGGACACATCTATCGGCCTACCTAGTGTTTTAACTTTTGACAGTTCCTAGCTAATAATAAATATTGGGTGGAGCAATAAGTTTTGAAACTGAATTTTATGAAATGAAATGAAAAATGGAATTTAATGAAAAAAACTTTAAGTAGCTCAACCAAATCAGCTTTAAAACTGCATAACGTCGCTTATACTTCAACAGCGCGAATATGCTTTTTACCATTAGTAGAAACTTAGTTATAGAGTTGCGGATAGAGAGTCGTCCCGCGCATGTTTTGTGGCAGTCAAACTCAAAATTTATTTTACTGTCATTTATTTCATTCTAGAAAAGAAATCATGAAGTTTATGCGTCTCCTGCAAAGTTGTCTAAATGCATGTTCGCGGTGTTGAAGTATTGAATTTAATGAAAAAAACTTTAATTAACTCAACCAAATCAGCTTTAAAACTGCATAACGTCGCTCATACTTCAACAGCGCGAATATGCTTTTTACCATTAGTAGAAACTTAGTTATAGAGTTGCGGATAGAGAGTCGTCCCGCGCATTATTTGTGGCAGTCAAACTCAAAATTTATTTTACTGTCATTTATTTCATTCTAGAAAAGAAATCATTAAGTTTATGCGTCTCCTGCAAAGTTGTCTAAATGCATGTTCGCGGTGTTGAAGTATTGAATTTAATGAAAAAAACTTTAATTAGCTCAACCAAATCAGCTTTAAAACTGCATAACGTCGCTCATACTTCAACAGCGCGAATATGCTTTTTACCATTAGTAGAAACTTAGTTATAGAGTTGCGGATAGAGAGTCGTCCCGCGCATGTTTTGCGCCAGTCTAACTCAAAATTTATTTTGCTGTCATTTATTTCATTCTAGAAAAGAAATCATTAAGTTTATGCGTTTCCTGCAAAGTTGTCTAAATGCATGTTCGCGGTGTTGAAGTATAAGCGACGATAAACAACTTATTGCTCCACCTAATATTTATTTTTAGCTAGGGATCGTCAAAACTTAAAACACTAGGTGGGCCGATAGATGTGTCCGGGAGTGTAAATCCTCAGCGTTGATTTTCAGTCAGTACTGATAGCTCTGAATGTATAAGAGAGCAGTGTGGCCTGTTGCTAACCAATAAACATAATAAATACATCACCCACAACAAACTTGTATAAACATTATCATCCCAGCGTCTGAACGTCCCAGATGGTATATTTTGACCAAATAAGGGATGTATAAGCAAAGGGCAAAATAAAAAGCGCCAGTAACCAGCGTGGAAGCGTTCGTCAACAAATTAATGTTCGGCGAAGCGAAAGTAATCAATTAGTATAGGTAGTACCACGACGCGAGTCGCGCGCCATAACGTCAAAAGTCGCGACTTTCCAGTATATTAACTGTCAAAATCTGACAAACCGCGTGACTCGCGTCATCATGCTACCTATGCAGGATCATATGCCTGGTCTCCACCTTCCCCTCTGGGACACAGGCGTTAGTATATGTATGTATTTGACACTATCGACAATAAATATTTGAATGCTCAATGAAAACAAAAATTACAAAATGATTCGGAAAATGTATTTATTTTAATCATTTACTAGTTATTACAATTTTTTAATAGATGACACATTAAAAGAGTGCTCTGAAATGTGACGTCACAAGCAAGTATTTTCAAACAAAATTCCGTTTTAAAAGTAACTCATTTCACATCCTGCCAAAGACCCAATTGTATCAGAATGAAGTCACATATTTATTAGTAGCAACCTCAGTAGGTACTGCCGAGTGCTCTTTGTATTTCAACAAAAAGTAATTTCCGAATGTGGACAATTCACGCAATTTCAGTGTTTATTGCATTTCGGCCTTTATGAGGCACTGTGAGGGCAGCACGTTTGTGCTCCGTCAACAATTCTTGTTTGAAACACGATATTAACTCTTTTTCGTAACTTTTCCGGCCATTTCTCATGTGGTATAATGGTGTATACCGTATACCACAACCAGATTTATATAAGGACGACTTCTGTGGCGTAACGGATAGCGCATCTGCTTACCATGCGAGAGGTCCCGGGTTCGATCCCCGGCTGGGGAGAAGAAAAAAACTTCAGGTCTTGCATGTTTACATGTTTGTGACGTCGCTGTTTCTGGTTCCCACGACACAGGGTATCCTAGTGTGGGGCCAGAAGCAATTTATGTGCCTGTTTGTAAATGTTTATGTTTGTAAACATATTTACATAAGCTCACGCCTGTATCCCAGAGCGGTAGGCAGAGACCAGGGACTGCCACCTGCCACGATCATAACAAATCATTTTCGCTTCATCGACATCCATTATTCGTTGCATGCACACACGCCTGTTTCGAGTACTTTTTCGGGTATCTTGCACTTTGCCCTATACAACTTATGATCTATATACAGGGTGTTGATTTGTACAGTTTCGTCCGACTCAGGGGTGGTTATTTACATGACAATAAAGAAAAAAAAAAAAATTTTTTTTTTTTTTTTGTGAAAATCCCTTGTAATTAAAAGGTTGTTTTACTGATATGGTGTTTAAATAAACCATTCTTAGATTAGCTACTTTTATCAATCCGGAGCCAACGTATCAATACAATAAAATACTTTTAACCTGCAGAACTTTCGGAGGACCGTAAAAATTATCATAAAACCATATTCACCATAAAAATGTCATCATCAACCCATTAGTTCCCCACCGAGGGGCACGGGTCTCTTCCCTGAGGAAGGTATAGGCCATAATCCACCACGGGGGCCGGATTGGTGGAGGCTTGTAAGACTAGTGGCTGGTCTTACTGTCAGAAGTTTTCAAGCCGCCCTAAGGCCTCTGACTTGGCTTAACGACTGCCATTTACCGACGGTAGCCGGCACCAACTGCTTAGCGTGCCTTGCGAAGCACGGAATCGCTCGGAAGAATGCCACTAGCGTTAGTCATAGACGGTTACCCATACATGCACTGAACGCGCCCTAATTTGCTTAACCTTTGTGATCGTTTAAGATCACTCAGTCAGCCGGGAGATAATGTCTTACGTAACTATTATAAAAATAATTCACACTTTTTACGCAGTTCACATGTGTAAGTTAGCTAGAGTATTTTTTATTACACTCATTAGGTGGAAACCCTTCTCACTGAGTATTCGCTAATTCGCCAAATCCACCGTTTTATATTTCCGTATAAAAAGGACTGTCATCTTGTCAAAGAGCCGCATTCACGCACCTGGCAATAATTCCATCAACATTTACTTTGCAGCTCCTACCGACTTTACGACTAACGCTTCACGGCCCAAATTGCCCTGGCAAACCAGCAGAAACAGGATTGTATACTCAGCCTCGTTGATTCTTAAACCACAAACTCTTTTACTGTAAACTTGGCCTTTAAAACGAGTGCGTGAAGTGCCACTTTCGCTAGTCAAGTCGTAAATCTGATTCAGTTGATACGGCTGACAAGGGATCCTACTGTGACGGGCGGACGTGGTAATCTGCGCGATCTGCTTACAAATGAAAATTTGAGCCCCGAGTACGAGTACATAAATACTTGGAGAATAAATACCAGGGCCTAGATTCTGCTAATGCATTGTAGTAATTGTACTAGTTGTAGTAGTAGTTGTCATTGACAACTGCATGAACATGGCGATTTCATTGCCGCTTCAAATCTACGCGAGCACGTGTACGACTAATTCTAGGTGTCAATAGAATTAAAAACCATGTCACGTGACCCGACGACGCAGCTGTAATTATTATTATTAACTATTTGACGTATATCAATTTATAATGGTTTAATCGCATTTAGCGTACAAATAACCAGTTTGTCAGACCTCGCATAACGGCTGGATACACAGCTCATAACCTTTATTAGTAAGGCCGTAATGCGCTGACAGAATCGAGGCGCAGGTTTATGAGGTAGGTATACTACTGAGAGTAAAATGCTACAGGATGTAAAAATCCTCTCTAATACACGCATAGTTTTTCAATGGAACGACATAAGCATGCTTAAAGATTTTTGTAGAGAAAACAATACAAAAGGTAGATAATTCTTAGAAGCAGCTCATCGGCAGCTGGAAAATCCATGTAAATATACATGGACCGTTTAGACGTGAAGAAGTAACAAACATACCCACTCACACACTCAGAAACTTTCACCTTTATAATATTAGTGCGATTTTTTAATTTTACCTTGACATTGCGAAACTTTCATGAATTTGTGATGCGCAACAGTTCAATGTTTACAGTCAATGATAGGCCGTTATAATTTTTTCATAGCCGTAAGTAATATCCCTCGAATCGCTCGTAGCCTGGGCTGCCTGTGCGATCTTAAACGATCACTAAGGTTAAGCAACATACGGCGCGTTCAGTCCATTTATGGGTCACCGTCTATAACTAACGCTAGTGGTATTTTTCCGAGCGATTCCGCGCTTCGCAAGACACGTTAAGCAGTTGGTGCCGGCTGCCGTCGATAGATGGCAGTCGTTAAGCCAAGTCAGAGGCCTTAGGGCGGCTTGAAAACTTCTGACAGTAAGACCAGCCACTAGTCTTACAAGCCTCCACCAATCCGGACTTGGCCCCCGTGGTGGAGTATGGCCTATACCTTCCTCAGGGAAGAGACCCGTGCCCCTCGGTGGGGACATGATGGGTTGATGATGAAGTATTATCCCGAGGTCAACCCTAGTTTTTTTTAAAATTATAATGCCTACAAATAATTAAGTTATATGGCGAAACAACGTTTGCCGGGTCAGCTAGTATCTTATATAATGCTCCAAAATACTCCTCAAGTAGTCTCAATAATCTGTTGTTACGTCTTTCCCTTTACTGCAGACCATTTAAGGTGCCTCTGAGGAGAAAACGCGTATTTATAATTCATACCGTAAGTCTTTGACCAGCTAGCTACTCTTGCCGAGGGTCCTGATGGTTTTATTACACATTTTTTATAAACAATGTTCATCTTTTCTTTATGTACACGGCGTACTCTTTAAACAGATTTAATTTGAAACATCCGGGGATAAACAGGAAACATTTTGACGACAAAAAAATTTTACAAGAAAAACCGACTTCAAACAAAAAGTTGATATAATTGCATATTCTTACTTAATGGCCCGCTTTCAGAAAAAAAAACGTAGTTCCTTTTTTTCCCCATTGATGGCGCTCATAATACGGCTGTCATTTTAACCTTTTTAAAATTAATTTGTGTTGCCAACGGTACGACAAATTGCCGTATTCTGTATTAATCATGACCATTGCTTGCGACTTTTATGCCATCATGCAAGTAGTTGTTGTTGGCATCCTACTAATCTATCTATATTATCAACGTCATGAAAAAAAAAATCTAATACATCTATCTCTTCAGGGGGCCGATCATAAAAGTAATTTAGGTGATAAACAGATTGTCCCAGAGTATAAAATACGAGCATAAATTTACTGAAGTCCTCTAAGCCTGTGTAGAAATGTACAGCCTTATTGCAGTTTTTGAAGTTATTGATGCTGAAAGTTTGGCAGTTATTGATTGGTTCTTCAGTTTGGACATACTTTTCATGTCTGTCTAGCAACACAACGGGTGACGGAGGTTTTTGAAAATGGGTGTTATCATGGCTTGATGATAGATCATCAAAATTGACATAATTTTCATGTCTGTCTAGCAACTCAACGGGTGACGGAGGTTTTTGAAAATGGGTGTTATCATGGCTTGATGATAGATCATCAAAATTACTACCATGTTCCTTTTTTTCGTCGCTGCATTTTAATGGATCTTCACCGATATCACTTAATGTAGTCTCCATAAATGGTTGAACTAGTACAAATGAAACTGGAGGAGCTGAAAATTGAGATATTAAGTAATTAGTATAATTAATTAACAAAATAGTGAAATTAGGCACAAATAGGTCTATTCCAGCAGCTATGAGTACAACACACTGAGATGAGTGATGATAATAAAGTAAAATAAGTAGTTTACGAGTTTAAAATAAATAGTTGGTTTGGTTTCCTACTTACTTCGAGAATAATTTTTCTGTGCTTTGTTCGGGTCAAATTGTACAACTATTGGAGCTTGTGACGGTGATAAACTTCCTTGTTCCCTTCCAGCTTGAGATTTTGACATGCTACTCTGTTCAGTTATTGGAGCTTGTGGTGTTGATGAACTGCCTTGTTGTTGTGTTATTGTGTCTTGAGATGATGGTATCTGTTGAACTATTGGAGTCTGCAAAGATACTCGTAATGATGTACTTTCCTGAGCAGCCACTGGATATGACGTAAATATGGATGGAACCACTGTTTTCACCAATTTCTTTCCTTTCGCATCTAAAAACAAAAACTCAATGATTAGATTGAAGATTTTTCAAATTAAAGTTTTTGATTTTGTTAGAGTAGGTACCACAAAAGTAGGCACGCCGAGTATGAGTAAGTAAATTAATGTTAAAACTCACTCGTGTCTTGAGCTTGCGTGAAATCATCTGGTTTAAAGTGGGCTGGGCATATTCGAGAATACTTTCCTATTGATAATCCAATTTTTTTACAGTGTTTGATTGCTTCAATCCATTGTGCTCTTTTCGTTTCATCTAATGGAAAAGGCACAGTGCCTACATTATCACAAAATGCCACAACACACCGCTTTGCCATTTTCAAAGTATTCAATACTTTACCCCACTCAACTCAAAAGTTTTTAAAGCTCTTTCTCTTCCCACCATAGGTAGGTTGTAATCTGTGTTTTCTGTTCTGTGGTGGGGAAGCGTTATTTGACAGCCGTATTTTCAGCGCCATCTATCAAGCATTTTAGAATCAGCTTTTAACTGTCAGTTGAAAACGGCTCATTGTCAACCCATTTTTTTTTTTTACGTAGCCTCGAGTGTGTCCCACTGCTGGGCAAAGGCCTCCCCCTACTTAGACCAGATGTCTCTGGTCTTTTCTTGTTATTGATTTTTAATTTTTAGTGAATATGAAGTATGCTCACTAGTGAACTCCAATAAAGACCACACGACGATAAGCGTACCTTGTCAAAGCTGGACCTGGAAAAAATTGAAATGGCATCCTGGTCAAAAGTTCTGAGGTAACAAACATAAAAAAGATACAGTCGAATTGAGACCCTCCTCCGTTTTCGCAGTCGGTTAAAAACAGCCTTTCATGTACCTAAGCTCTGTTTTGCGCGGAATAAACATAATTTCACGATGTAAAATTTGTACTCCCTCTGAAACGTCCCACTTAAGGGAATCCAGGGGGGTAATATATCTTCGTCTACAATTTTTCAAGCGTAGATATATGTATATTAAACGGTTTTAATTGCTTTTTTTTTATCTTTATTTATGAGGGACTTTTATACACTACACACTGACGATGTCAGCTCCATCGTTCCACTAAGTTCTGCTTATCTATATCTTAAGTCTACGAATAATTGCTATTATTTAAGATTATTACAAGATAACTTATTTCAACGAATAAATGATCGCCATTAGAGCCGTTTAATATAGTTATTAGTACACGATACAGGGTATCCTAGTGTCCGTGTGGAGTTTCTGGATCTTCCATCGGACGCGTCCCCCGGGTGGCGGATAGGGGAACGCCCTCCAGATATGGAGGGTACCGGCTTCGGCCGGCGCGGACCAAAACCAGAGGGAGGGGGACGTCCAGTGGCTTGCGCTGCTGGATGTCCCGCGGGGTCCACCATGGGCCCCGCACCCGTAACCCTACATTGAGCGGGGCCGGGGGCCTTCGGGCCGCGAGGAGACAACCTCTATAAAAAACACACGGTGGGGGCCCTCTCTATGTCCCTCTGTCCAGCAGAGGGCATGGAAGAGGGCTGGAGGGGCGGGGAGAGGCGCGAGATCCACAAGCCGGGCCTGGGAGGGACATTGCGGGTGGTAAGCTAGGGACCAGGGACTGGGCACCCCATATGGTCTCTGGCCGAGGGGTGTTTTCTTGGGAGGGCATTCGATGGGCCGAGGATCCGGGCAGAGGGCCACAACGGGTCCTCGGTAGTTGGAGGCTTGTGGAGCTCGCGCCTCTCCGCCGGGAGAGCCGGTGGCGCGGGGGACGCTGCTCGGACCTTGCGCCGCCGGTTGAGGGAGGGTCACAGACGGCAGGTTGGGGGACCTGCCGTCCGATATGGTGACGGGAGAAGGGGGTGGGGGGCCCATGCCCCTTCTCCAGTGAGGGTGGGCCCGACTCCTTGCGAGTCGGGTCGACGTCGCCGGGGCGCCGCTGTAGCATTCGCACTGTGGTCTACCACTAGCGAGATCCGGCGGCGCCCCATTGCACGAGCGATAGGACGGTCCCCGGGGTGTTTTAGGAGGTATGCCTCTCCTATTATTAGGAGAGGAGAGTCCGACACACGGCCGTCGCGCTCCCCCAAGGGTGGCGGTTATGGTGCACAAAGCATTTCACCCCGTTAACAAAAAAAAAAAAAGGGTATCCTAGTGTGGGGCCAGAAGCAATGTATGTGCCTGTGTGTAAATGTTTATGTTTCTTTAGGAACAAAAACGTATTTGGACCCCTTAAACTTTGTTACGATCTGCAGACGTTGAGTGAAATTATAATATAGATAGATAGAGAACACATTATCTATTCTATCTATATATATAAAATTCAAAGTCCTGACCGACTGACTCACTCATCAACGCCCAGCCCAAGCCGTTTGACCTAGGAAGCCGAAATTTGCACAGAGGATCTATATATAATGTAGGCAAGGAATAAGAACGGATTTTTTTAAATTCAACCCCTAAGGGGGCGAAAAGGGTTGCCAAAATTTGTATGGGAGGTATAAAATATGTTGTCTGATTTTCTTGAAACTTGAAATAAATACTCTTCAACACAATTGATCAAACACGTGTTTCACCATTTTTCGAAATTCAGCTCCAAAAGGGGTAAATAGGGGAACGAAATTTTGTATTGGACCTAATTTTATTTCTCCGATTTTCATCAAATTTGGCATACATAGTCTATAAAACAATTAATGAAATACATATTTTATAGTTTTTCGAAATTCAGCCCCAAAGGGGGTAAACAGGGGTACGGAAGATTGTGTTGGACGTAATTTTGTTTGCCCGATTTTCATGAAATTTGGCAAACATAATCTTTAAAACAGTTATTGAAATACGTATTTTACAGTTTTTCGAAATTAAGCTCCAAAGGGGGTAAACAGGAGTACGAAAGTTTGTGTTGGACGTAATTTCGTTTGCCCGATATTCATGAAATTTGGCAAACATAATCTTCAAAATAATTAATGAAATATGTATTTTACAGTTTTTCGAAATTCAGCTCCAAAGGGGGTATCTTATATAATCTTATCGAGTAGTCGTGCCGGGGGCCGACAAATTAGTCGGCGACACTTCGACCCAGTGGGATCTGTTGTGTCTGCCCCTTGACCTTACACCTAAGCCTAATCGAAGATGTACTCTACGAGGTCGGTCACACCCTTTAGGGACAGGTGCCTGAAGTCCTCTGGTTTGGGGTAAGCTATTCCCAGAAAGCTCATTCTTTTTCGGGCAAGGACATCGCAGTCACACAGTACGTGTACCATCGACTCCACTTCAAAACCGCATGCCCTGCAGGTGTCGTCTTGACATAACCCCATTCTGCGGAGTTGTTTCCCTGTCGAGAAGTGTCCGCCGCAGTATGAACTTTGCTGAGCCTGCGATTTCTTCACCAATGAAGCTTTTAGAATGTTGCAGTCCTTCAGTGGCTGCCCATTCGCATTTGTGCCGTTCATTGGCCTCAGCTTTGATAGCACAATTAATGGTGCTCGATGAGAGCCCCATGCATGGTTCAGGGCCGTGCAAAGGCTGCGCGGATCCCTCCCTCGCCAGCTCGTCGGCTGCCTCATTTCCCATGTGTCCAGCGTGGCCAGGAACCCAGACTAGTTACACTCTGTTGTCGCAGCCCAATTTGTTTAGGGTCTTGACACAGTTAAGCACCAGCTTTGAATCTACCACGCGGGATTTTAGGGCCATGAGTGCTGCTTGGCTGTCGCTAAAAATACGAACAGTTTTGTTTTTGACATTCCTGCTTATATTCTCTTGAGCACAGGCAATGATCGTATAAGTTTCCCCTTGAAATACTGTTGCATATTGCCCCAGACTGAAACTTTCTTTGAAGTCCTGTGCACAGATGCCAGCACCAGTGCCAGATGGCATTTTCGACCCATCAGTAAACCATGAAGTCGTGTCAGGTCCAGTAGTTTTCAGACCATGCCTCCATTCGTCTCTGGTGGGTATAAAGAGGTTATATTTGGTCCTTGAGATGTGCACGCGTAACATTTTGTCACTCCCCATACACAACATTCTCTCGAGTTGAGGTCCAATTATCAAATTTGTATGCCTAGTTTTAGGCATGTTGAAATTCCATGAACCGTTGACTGCTAGTCTGTATAAGGCCTTTGCCGCTTCTGTTTGGATCATAATGTGAAGTGCTTTAAGGTCTAACAGCACCTCCAACGAGCGCGTTGGCGTCGTCGTAAATGCACCTGTTGTCGCCATGCAGGCTAGTCTCTGAAGTTTTTCTAGCGACTGTTGACAAGTCTTTAACCTAGTTCTGGGCCACCAAACAATACTGCCGTATGTCAGTATGGGCCGAACAATGACGGTATAAATCCAATAAACAACCTGTGGTCGCAGACCCCAGGTCTTGCCATAAGCAGATCTGACCATATTAAAAACACGAACTGCTTTTTTAATGCTCTTTTCCACATGGGTATTCCACAGCATCTCTTTATCTAGTATTACACCTAAATATTTGACATTTGTGGACCAATTCAGTTCCTGCCCGTACATAGTCAAGGTCCTTAAATTTTTTTAAGTCCCTCTTCCGTGTGAAGGGTACGATCGTCGTCTTTGTCGGGTTTATGGATAATTGATTATCCATGCACCACCTTTCAACTTTGTTGAGTGCTCTTTGCATGATTTCCGAGACTGTAGAAGGAAATTTGCCATTGATTAGTATTACTAAATCGTCCGCATATCCTATAGTATAGAACGAACTTTTGTTTAAATCCTGTAGAAGAGGGTTGACCACAAGACACCACAATGTGGGAGAAAGAACCCCGCCCTGTGGACATCCTTTGGTGGTGAACGCACTGACATCATCGCCTAACAGTGACGATGTAATGATCCTCTTCCGAAGCATACCATCGATCCACTTGACTAAAGTTGCCTCAATTCCATGGTCGATGGCCGCCTTCTTGATGACCTCGAAGCTAGTCCTGTCGAATGCTCCCTCTATGTCGAGAAAAGCGCCAGCACATATTTCTTGGTTCTCCACTGCGTATTCCGCCTTTGAGACTACATAATGTAGGGCAGTCTCCGTAGATTTGCCTTGTTGATAGGCACATTGTAGTTCATGAAAGGGCCGCTTTCTGAGCGGGCCTTCTCTGACATATTGGTCTATTAATTTTTCTAGACTTTTAAGCAGAAAAGATGAGAGACTGATCGGTCTGTAAGATTTGGCTTCTTCGTAACATTCTCTGCCCGTTTTCGGTATGTATACCACTTTTACTACCCTCCAGATTTTTGGGGTGTAGCTAAAGGCAATGCATGCTCGAAAGAGTCTGCACAGATGTTGTCTCAAGATTTTGACACCTTTCTGAAGTAGGATCGGATAAATGCCATCAGGACCAGGCGATTTGAAGGGTTGGAATCCTCCAAGGACCCCTGACAGCTTTTCCTCGTCTACCACCTTCTTCGCGGCATCCCAGTCCCACTTGGATGTGCGAACATTAAGGTCATCACTTCCAATTGGTTCCTGGTAGCCTTTATTAACGAGTTTACAATCTGGAAAATGAGTCCTGAGCATAATGACTAGTGTATCTCTACCAGATTCTGTTAGCTTACCCTCATCATTTCTGACGGTGGTGAGCTGCTGCGCCCTAGTTGTGGTTAGGGCCTTAGAGAGTCTTATACCTTCCGGGGCAGAAGTAACTGCTTGGCAGTGATTTCTCCATGATCTCACGGTTGAAATGAGTCAAGGCACGAGAGTATTTACTGAAGTCTTTCAAAGACTTCGCTTCATTGAATGCTCTGCGTGTTTCTCGTCTGAACCATTCCAACTCAGAAGTCCACCAGGGCTCCCTTTTGCCCATGCTCTTTTTCTCGGGGCAGTTATTTGTCCATGCCGAATGAACAGCGTGGACTATTCTGTCAGCTTCAAATTCTATGTCGAGTATAGAATTGAGCTTTCCTTTAGCAGTACCTAGTTCAATCCCTAGGTCATTTTTGTAAGATTTCCAGTTGGTGTGACGTGGGTTTCTCCTTGTCACGCGTTGAACAGAATGTTCAATGCAGTATCTGAAGCAGATGTATTGATGGTCTGATCCACTGATTTCATCAGAGACACACCACCCAGTGACGTTTTTACTAGCCCGATTGAAAGCCAGCGTGACGTCGATGACTTCCGCTCTCCTTGAGTTGATAAATATTGGTTTATTACCTTTGTTGAGAATTTGTAAAGGTGCACTGACTATGAAGTCAAGTAGCCTTTCACCTCTCCTGTTCACACCAGTGCTTCCCCAAGCAGTGTGGTGTGCATTAGCATCGATGCCTAAGATAAGATCTAATCCCTCTCTACTACAATGGTTAGTTAAATTTCTTACCGCAGCTGAAGGGGGGTCCTCTTGTTCAAAGGGCAGGTATGCAGATGCCATAACTACTGGCTTTTTATCTGCTCCCCGCCCTCCTGCTACGACCTTAACTGCCGTAAGGTCCCTGCAACAAAGATCGTTCAAGGGGACTGCGTTTATGCCACTCCTGACATAAATGCAGGTCCTTGTATTGTTTGTAGAACGGTGGTAAAATATGGAGCCATTTATCCTACCTAAGCCTGAAACAGCTCCTTTATATAAATAAGGTTCCTGTAGTAGGGCAATATCGAATTTGTTTTCCTTAAGCTGGCGGGCCAGAAGGGCCATAGCCGCCTTACAGTGGTGAAGATTAATCTGTACGCAAATTAGCTCGGCTATCCTTGTGGGTAACTAAAGGACGCTGGGGGCAGCCAGTTGGTGACCACCCTCCAAGCCTTCTGCCGCCTTCTGCTTCATCGAGAGTCAGCGGGGACGTTAGTTCCAGGCCGTCAAAGACGTCCAGGACATCATCGGTTTTCGGGGATGAGGCCACTTGCAGTTGAGACTGAGTCACCGTAACTTCAGCGCTCTCCCTCGCCGATACCCCATCCACCGTCACCGAAAGCCCTTCCGCCAGCTCTACAGGAGCGGTGCACGCTTCTGCCTTGGCAGCGGGTGCAGCCCTCAAGCCACTAGAGGCCCCACCTACAGGCTCCTCTAAGAGTTTAAAGAAACTCTTATTGAGGCCCGCACGGAGACAGTACCCCTGCGACTTGATGTAATTGGCAGAGACCTGGTCGACCAGGACAATGCGCCGCACGGTCCCCTGCGTTATGTCCTCCTGCGAGTTTACCACCTTCCACTCGCGGGTCTTAAGCTCTGGGTTGTAGCGCTGCATTAGCGCATAGCGGAAATATCCAACGTGTAGTTGTTCCTGGTCTTCCTGGCCAGCTTCACTGGTTTGGGCAAATCCTTGGCGTCAACCACTCGTAGCTTTACGTCCCCAACGGTTTTTCCGTTGAGGCCGCACAGCCACTGAGCGTCGCTGTCCCCTTCGCATAGGATAGGCAGTGCCCCCGCGATGAGGGCTCCTGCCTCAATATTAGGGAGCGGGTCCGGCGACGCCTCAATCAAGTCAAAGACTGCTGCCTTTATTAATTGAGCCGCCTCCTGTGTGATCCTCGATGGGTCACCATCAGCAATTATAGCCATCTTGCGACCGCTTAGTGCCTCCGAGTGGCCGAAAACAGGGTTTTCTGCTTCTTGGCGACACCCGCGGGATCAGTGGCCTTATTGCTGACTTCCCGTGCCCTCTTTGAGGGCCCTTCCGCAGCATTTTGTCGCTCGAGCGCACGCTTTTTCTTTTGGGCGCCGCTGAGCCGTTTCTTTTTCGAGGTGGTCGCCGCTGCGACGGTTCGGTCCACAGCCAGTGAAGCATCAGTGCCAGCCCTAGAAGGTCCAGCACCGAGAGCGATGCCTGGTCTGTTGACGTCCCCGCCACCTGGCAACTGTGGAGTCGCCTTCCGGCGCCCATCACCCAAAGCGTTGCCATGGATGGTTCCTCTCTCATCCCGGACGTGGGCGTCGCCCCGAGAGGCAACATGTCCACCCCGAGCTGAGGAGTTCCCTTCCACAGCCTTATCCCTAGCATTTTGAGTCACGCGCCCAGAGGGTACGCGACCTTGAGAAGGCTCGCCCTTGTCGGTCAAGCCCATGAGTTTATCCTGCAAAGTTTTCATGTCAGGTTCTTTAATCTTCACCATCCTAGATCCCCACCCGGCCTGGAGTCCTCAACGTTGGGGATGCCTTATTCAGGCACCAGGGCTACTAGGAGGTATAGCGCCCCAGGATGCGTTGTCCACGAGAATCACGGCGCTGAGTGATCCCACGCCTCAGGATAGCGTAGGCACCGAGCTCCGCTATCTGCAGACCCCATCGTCCCAGGACACTCGCCAAGATGCCCGCCAGCTCCCCACGGACGTGCCAAGGTTAAGATAACATTCGCGCGTCCACAAGTAACCAACGGAAGCTCCGAGCCGATTGATCGCAGTTGGCTCCCCCTGCGACCTCCCGTGTGGGAGGTCGCAGGGACCCGCAGGTGGGGCCCAGCTCAGCCACCAGGATCCCTTCATCCCTCCGTACGGGTTCCCATGCACGGCAAACACGTAGGTGGTCAAGAAACCCCCCCTTCACACCAGCCAACCATGTGGTGAAGAAGCCTCATGAGCATGACCACAGGGCTTATGAAGTAGCCATCGCAACATCCCCCAGGATTGTTCCAGTCCATGAGTGAACAGTACCACTCCCAGAAGGATGCACGATGGCCTGTATTCAGACACCTGGCAACCCCATGTGCCCCCAAACTGAGAACAGATTGAGTTACCAGGGTCGTTTTTATGATGCTTTTAGCCAATAACTAGTAAGAAAGCGATGGCAAGCCGTCGGCATTTCTCCATGTAGACTGCAGCTGTCCTAATGTCTGAGAAGCCAAAAAGAAAGCCAAAGTAAGCAGGGAGTAAGCTAGGCATGCAATAGCTACTTATGTCACTAATTATTATTACCGGCGTGTACCGTCAGTGGGCTCCCCTTATTGGCATACGTGTTATCAATAATTGGAGCCCAACTGCACTCTGGCAGGTAGCATCACAAACACACCTCCAAAGGGGGTAAACCGGGGTACGGAAATTTGTATCGGACCTAATTTTATGTCTTCGATTTTCATCAAATTTGGCATACATAATCTTTAAAACAGTTATTGAAATACGTATTTTACAGTTTTTCGAAATTAAGCTCCAAAGGGGGTAAACAGGAGTACGGAAGTTTGTGTTGGATGTAATTTTGTTTGCCCGATATTCATGAAATTTGGCAAAAATAATCTTTGAAACAGTTATTGAAATACGTATTTTACAGTTTTTCGAAATTCAGCTCCAAAGGGGGCAAACAGGAGAAGGGAAGTTTGTGTTGGATGTAATTTTGTTTGCCCGATATTCATAAAAATTGGCATACATAATCTTTAAAACAGTTATTGAAATACGTATTTTACAGTTTTTCGAAATTAAGCTCCAAAAGGGGTAAACAGGAGTACGGAAGTTTGTGTTGGACGTAATTTCGTTTGCCCGATATTCATGAAATTTGGCAAACATAATCTTTAAAACAGTTATTGAAATACGTATTTTACAGTTTTTCTCAATTCAGCTCCAAAGGGGGTAAACAGGGGTACGGAAGTTTGTGTCGGACGTAATTTTGTTTGTCCGATTTTCATGAAATTGGGCAGACATAATTTTCAAAACAATTGATGAAATACATATTTCACCGTTTTCCGAAATTCACCCCCAAAGGCCTAACAAAAGGCAAACAGCCTCCGTTATTGTGTCCCACTGCTTGGCCTCTCCCAGTTCAGTTCAGTCCAAAGTTTTCGGTCCTGGGCCACCTCAGACCACTCCAGCAGGTGTTGGTCGAGATCGTCCCTTCAACGTCTTCTAGGCCGGCCTCGACTTCGATGTCCGTCGTGATGATTATTGCCCATTTTTTTTAATATGGAAATCAATAAAAATTTTGTGTTCTTAAAGCTAAAATATTGGTCTTATCATATTAATCTTACACCCTTACTAGGTAAACATAAGTTATAAAACATAAAACATAAACATAAACAAACAGACATTAACATAAACGTTTACGTAAACGTAAAAGTAAACGTAATCGTAAACATAAACATAAACAAACCTAGACATAAACATAAACATAAACGTAAACGTTAACGTAAATGTAAACGTAAACGTAAACGGTAATTGTAAACGCAAACGCAAACGCAAACGCAAACGCAAACGTAAACGTAAACGTAAACGTAAACGTAAACGTAAACGTAAACGTAAACGTGAACGTCAACGTAAACATAAACATTTGCATACAGGCACATACATTCACATACATTGCCTCTGGCCCCACACTAGGATACCCTGTGTCGTGGGAAATAGAAACAGCGACGTCACAAACATGTAAACATCCAAGACCTAGAGTTTTTTTTCTCCCCGGGGATCGAACCCGGGACCTCTCGCATGATAAGCAGATGCGCTAATCGCTACGCCACAGAGGTCGTTATTATAAAACCAGTATAAATAAAATATATCACTTTCAATATCAGGGTCTCATAGACCCTCTTCAACGGCCGTGTAACACAATTTTGTACCACAATGACGCCGAGTTAAGGGGGTAAAAGAGGGGGTGCAAAGGTAGTATGAAACTTTGCCGCTTTTGAAGTTATTCGAATAAAATTCAGTATGAAGGTCCTTCATTGAAAGTCATGAAACACGTGTGAAATTGTTTTTCGAAAATCATTTCTTAAGGAGGTAAAAAGTTAGTATAAAAGTTTTCTGATTTTCTAAACTATTTTAATAAAATGTTGCATTTGGGTTATAAATTCGTAATGGGTTATAAAATCGTAAAATTCCCGATATCTCTTTTTGTGAATTAAATCCCTAAAGGCGTAAACGGGGGGTGCGAAATAGGTATGAAAGTTCTCTGATTTTTAATTTATTTCAATAGAATGTTGTATTTGAGTTATAAGTTCCTAATTAATTATATTATTGCAGACAGCCCTTTTTGTGAATTTAGTACCTAAAGGGGTAAAAGAGGGTTGCAAATTTAGTTGGTATAAAACATTTTCGTGTTTACCTGCATTATTTCATTGAAATTTTGTATTTAGGTTATACGTTTCTTATTATTATTAATGGTGATATCCTACTATAAAATCTTCTATCTAAGGGGCCGCGGGCGCGAGGTAGGGGGGCATGTCGACAAGTGGGCAACCCAAACGCGGTTGATGGTCGCTTCGATTATTAAAAATTTAGCTGCGATTTTCGAATTGAATTTCTTTGTTCTTCCATATGTTTACATAGCATCTTTAATACTTGCTTACTTTCTTATTTTTTTCCAAATATTTAACGCTAGAATTTTCATGTGTTTCTTAAATGAAGATAACGTACAAAAGTAGTCTTTACTCATAGAAAATAGAGATGCCCCTTCGTCGTTAAAGTAATGTAGTGTGGTGACATCTCACCCACACATTCATAGAGGAGAGAGCATGTTACATACTTATATGATATAAGTATGTAACATGCTCTCTCCTCGACAGTTCAATATACAACGTTGCTTCATACAGTCACCGTTTCAATAACCTTCCCAATAACCAATCTTACAACATTACAGTAAAGTAAAGTAAAGTAATAAAGTATTTATTAACTAGTTAAAGTAGTTATAAGTTTAACTGGTCTAGTCGCAATTAAGGTAAGGTAAGTTACCGGATAAGTTATCACAATTACCGTAAATGTCGTATAAATGCTAATGAATAACGAATTAAACGTTATTTCTAGCTTTTTTTAATTAAAATGTAGACGACATTTTAATTACAAAATCCGTCATAATCAGTCAAAAGATGCAATTTGACTATCTTACTGGGAAATATTTAAGTTTACTTACACTTTGCTTAAACACTTGAGGTTCTAGTTTTTTTAAATTAAAATATCGAGGCTATACAAATACAATTACTATTCTTGTAATTCCAAAATAAACAATATTATTTATTAAATGACAAGCTGAAATCCGCCAAAATAATTCTAAAGACGCAAACTGACAAGCCTACCGATATATAATTATGTATTTAAAGTTAATAGCTTTCCGCCACTCTGGTCTTACAAAAATCGGATTTGCTTCTCACGTCCGTGCGCCTGCGCATGCTCGAGTCTAAATTGATTTATTTATAATTGCTTAGGTGTCGCCATCAACGGAATCGTTCAATCAATCATCATCATTTAAAGTTAAACAAATTATAATTCAGTTTAATACGAAAATCTTCAAAATTTCAACTTCGGGAAGCATATTGGGGACACATAAATAATATTATTTGAGATTACCTTGTAGTGTGGTGACACCTCACCCACACATTCATAGTCATATAAGTACCTATGTAACATGCTCTCTCCTCGACAGTAGAATACACAACGTTACTCGATACAGTCGCCGTTTCAATAACCTTCCCAAGAATAAGTTTACAACATTACATGGCGACCCTGCCAGGCCGGCCTGCCAGAGGCAGTGCCGGAAGGCATAAAAAAATAATATAATGTTTAAAATAATACATAAAAAAAAATCATACCTATATAATCAATAAATAATATAGTACTAGACGAAAACCCGGCTTCGCTCGGGTAAAATGTAGACGCAAAATAATATTTCACTATGTTTTTTTATATGGTGACGCCTCTGTATTTATCAACCACCAGTAGATATAAATCTCTTAATACATTCAGATACATAAGCTCACACCTGTATCCCAGAGGGGTAGGCAAAGACCACGGACTGTCACCTGCCATTATCCTGACAAATCACTTTCGCTTCATCGACATCCATTAGTCGTTGCATGTACCCACATCGGTTTCGGGTACTTTTAATCTTGCCCTTTGCTAGTACATCCCCTATTTGGTCGAAGTATGTCCAACTGGGGCGTCCCTTACCGGCCCTTCCACTCACATTCGCTCGATATATTTGCTTTGTCAGTCTTTCTTCGTTCATCCTCTCCACATCTCCAAACCAACGCAACATTCCTTTTTTCAATTCTAGTCACTCACTACATCCTCTTCCTCTACATCCTCGGTCTCTGATCACACTATTGCGTATTCTGTCATTCAACGTAACACCGCACATATTTCTTAAGGATCTCATTTGTACTGCACTAATCCTACTTTCATGATTCTTCTGCCATACCCAAATCTCGCTACCATGCTTACATCAGTATTGGAACCAGCACACTATTACGGATAGCCAATCTTGCTCTTTTGGACATATTCTGGCTACTCACGAAGGAATGCGAGGCGAAAATCGGATACTTATCATAACTTTGTCATGGGTACCTCATCACAAATTACTAACTAAATGAGCTTCCTTCATAAACTTAACCGCTAGTGAATCTAATGACGTATTCAATGAGACGTAGAATCCACTTGGCTAATCAACTAAAAACAGCTCCCTCTCTTTGGCTTTACAGCTTTTAGTTTTGTATTGACCACATGTTTTTCTTCATCATTTTAATTTTTGGTATTTTTCTTATCTAGTGGCTTTTTCATTTCAATAAGTTTATTGGTACCTAACTAAGCAAAACAATAAAGATCAATTTATGACTTTGATTTCCTTTTTCAATTATTTTTCAGACCCTTCCAAAACTCAATGTCAATTATTGTCTTCCCGCCAATGAAAAACACCACAGATTACTTACTACACCTTCTCAGTTGGCACAGATTATAATAACCTTCTTGGATGCCACGGTATTCCACACACCATGGAGTTAACAAATTAGATCAAAGGGCCGGTTTAGATTATCTTAGTGTTTAGGAGAGTGCTTTACTTTACACATTATGCTGAATCGGGCCCATTTTGGGGGCTCAACCTATAATGTATTTTATTATTATTTTCATGTAGTACAGTTTATTTATTTTTACGCTTTTTATGCTTTCTGTGTTATTTTTTTTATTATTATACGCACTCTGTGTGTGTGTTTTTTTGTTTTGTTTTGAGTATCAAATAAATAAATTTTCGTTTTTTCTTTCTTTCTTAAGGAGAGTGCTTTTGTAGAAACGTGTAAGCGCCACTTGCTTAGTACGTTTTACGGTATAGTACGGTTCTAGTTGCCTTTCAATTAAAATCAAAATAGAATTGGTTTCTATTGTTCTATCCAGTAACACCTGAGCGCGTTACTATCCTCGTTACTTATCTGTGTATAAACTAAAAATTTAGTGAGAACTTTAGGAGAGTGCGCAAGTGACCCGTGACGGGTGTGTGTTGTTTTCAATAACTCGAATTATCAAACTTACCTACTCATGTGTTCCATTAAAACTATTTCGCGACGTCGACGAAGTGACACTCTACTGGAAAAAATATAAACGTTCACTCGAACGTCTAGTAATGTACTAATGCACTTGCCTCTCTAATTGTATTATAGCACTCTCCTAAACACTAAAATAATGTAAATCGGCCATAACAGTTCACAATGAAAACTTGTGACACTAACACAACAATGATGACATTGACATGTTTACTTAGCAACGCCATTGTTGAATTTAATAATTTTTATATTGATGCTGCTCGATAATACGAATTTTCCGCCCATATGTTGTCGACTCAGATCAACAATTTTTTTACGCTCTTTCATTTGGTATGCATATCGTTCGAGTCTACTGTAGACCCGAACGAAATTATTAATATAGATAATACAATACATAATATAATACTACATAATTAACTGATTTTTCTTGGTGGGTATTAGCGTATGTGTACATTGTATGATAATGAATGGGCTTGTGTGAGTGTGAGTGTATAGTGAAATAATGTTATTTATAACTACACACTTTGACCTTAGCTGATCTATCCGTAAGCGACTTCCCACGTGTACCTTGTCAAAGCTGTCGATTCAAGGCGTGATTAAAGACAAGTATCTGAGCCCGAAATGGGCCCAAATTACCAGTTAAAGGTGGTTTGAAAACACAGAAAGACGCTGCGCTTCCAAGCACACTACGGGCGGTTTTTTACAAATATCAACGTGGGTTCGAGCGTGGGGTGGTGTCGTTTCGATCGGGTCCCCGTTTTCTCGTGGTTCTACTGATTTGTGCTACTAGTAGGACCACGAGAGAGACCTATTTCTGTCTGTCCTAGTATGTGCCTTAGTAGCTGTTGTCAATTATTTAAACCACCCGTATATTCAAAATTATGTACCTCTGTTTTTTTTTTGTATCCCTCGTATGTTTAGTTGTAGTGTAAAAACCATTGCGAATCGGAACCATTGAATCCATCATCCACTCTTCGTTTCTGAACAATTATTTGTAACAGTTGTATAGTAATAACTTATAAAAATTAATTGACAAGAACATTTTTTTTTTAGAAAAAACCTCAAACACTTTACAAAATTAAATGGTTTATTGGGGAAAAAAACTCTTGGTATAATTCAATGGAGGCGGCAGTTCACCATCATCAACCCATTATGTCCCCACCGAGGGACACGGGTCCCTGCCCTGAGGAAGGTACAGGCCATACTCCACCACGGGGGCCTAGTCCGGATTGGTGGAGGTTTGTAAGACTAGTAGCTAGTCTTAGTGTCAGAAGTTAAGAAAATCTTTAATTGTTCATGGTAACTTGTCCTGTTTGTTCAGTAAGAGTTTACATGGTGTTCGTGTAGACACTTGTACAGTATTGTGATTGTACAGACACTATTGTGATCTAATTGGTCCATCGACAATGAACGTTTTTCCTTATTTCCGTTTCACCGTAGTTAATAATCGTCAAAGCAAAAAATAATCTTTTTTATGTTTTGTATGTGATCTCCTGGTACAATAAAGAATATTCTTATCTTATCTTATCTTAAATAATACTATGGTTCTGTGGAATTTGTGATGGTTTGATTACCGAAAAAAAAAATGCTGTTGTCGTTTGGTGATGGTGGCTTTTGGATATTTTGGAGTCTTTGCGGATTGTGGGTTTGAATTTTTATTTTTATTACGAGAAATTTCGTCCGAATAGCAACTCTGGTTCCTTCTCTTGTTTAGTAATCTGTGGACTAACTTTGACATCGATTGCTACGAATCACAAATTTGTATGTAGAAACGAATGACGCCATCTAGATTATCTCAAGGAACTAAAAAAAAAAACAAACGAATAACGCTCATTGGGATAGGAGCTGAACTTTCCTTCTGTCGTCAGTTTGTTGCTGAACGACGGTACCCTTTCTGACACTAATTACCATCCCCCCGCGGTTTTGACTGCGACCTAATGGACGGATATTTGTGGCTGTTGGCGATAACTTTGGTTGAAAATCGTTTGTTATTGTAGCTGTCGAAGCATTGTGACACCATGTCTTCTACACTAATATTAGAGGAATTAAATAATTGAGGAAAAGTTTGTAAGTTTTTATGTTCGTATGCTTTCTGCAGAATTGCTCGTAGCCCCAGTAGTCTAGCCAACATGTACCTTTTCGGACGAAATTTTTGTATAGTCTCCGAAAATGACGATCAAGGTGTCATTTGATTAGGAATATAATGTAGAAAGTTTAAGGAAAAGTCCCGAAAGGGGCCGATAAAAATTAAAAAGTGATAAACAATTTATTAAACAAAAATAACGGGTTTGTTTTTTTTTCTAATATCTCAAAAACTATTAAAGTGATCTTAAAAGATCACGAAGTTAAGCAACATAGGGCGTGTTTAGTGAATGGTGACCTGTCTATGACTTATGCTAGAGGCTTTTTTCTCGTGCTTCACAAGGCACGTTAGCAGTTGGTGGCGATTAAGTGTTTGCTGACGGTGGCTGACAATGGCATTTAAATTGCCAATTACAATTTACAATTGTATAGTAATCCTATGAAATAACATAAGGCCTCCATTTCTACCTGAGAATTAAACGGATTTCCCCCTCTTTACGCAATGGAGCGTAATTTCGAGAGCACCCACACATTTGAGTCGCATCGAGGCAATTAACGGGAAATCATTGTAATTGGAACTCATCGAGTCAAATTCAATTGGCCTTTAGTTACTGATTGTACATCCATTAACTCTGATCTCTTCATAATAAATGAATTGGGACTTGTATAAGCTGTAACGTCATGTAAAAACCGCTAAGAACTACATCACTAAAAAATGATAGACAATATAGATGACTTTCTTAAGTACTGTGAATACGAAAATTACGGCGCTCTACTAAGTACGACTTTGAGCGCCACCAAGTCGACCCCTATTTGGCAAAACATCGTAAGCGCCAATTTTAAGAAAATACTTTTTTTATCGTAACCTACGCAGTTTGATGCCGTCTACAAAATATGTATAAATTGTAACGGTTTTTCAATCAGAAAAAAAGTTACAAGCCATTTAGTGTTTTATCGTAAGCACCAAAAAAGGTGCATATGCTAAAAAAAAAGTTATTTTTCTTTATCGTATCCGCCATGTCTGAAAAAAACGTCACATACGTTACCGCACGAGAGTGAAATAGACGTTTCGAGTTCGAATTCTGAGCAATCAGGTGGTTTAAAGCGGTGTCGATCAGTCGACATAACGTGGCTAGCGTGCGTACTACTGTTTGATCAAAAAGAAAACTTAAATTTAGAAGGCAAAACTGTTTTTGATTAGTTACAGGTAACTCTCACAGCTATAATTTATTTTGCTTACTATCGCTTGCGTGATTAGCAGGCAAGGCTTAAACATATCAATTTTTACCTATCCGTAAGAATTTGGACGCTCTTGCGCGATTACCGGACAAGTTTAGTACTATAATTGCAAATTGCATGGGGCTCTTTCTGGGTGGTTTCAGGGGCCGTCTTCAAGTTAATATTCTTTTCGACTGCCTCTTTAGTCCAGTCATCATTCAGCCACTAGTAGTCCACAGCTGGACATAGGCCTCCTCCATAGATTTCCAAAAAGACCGGAGCCGCTTGCATCCAGTGTCTTCCTGCCACTTGGATAAGATAGTCTGTACATCTTTTGGCTTGCCGTCCTACCCTGCGCTTGCCGATGTGTGGTCTCCATTCGAGCACTTTTTGGCCCCATCGGCCATCAGTTCTGCGTGCTATGTGCCTCGCCCACTGCCACTTCAACTTGCTCATCCGGTGGGCTATGACTTTCGTTTGTCTACGGATCTCATCATTTCTGATTCGGTCTCGTAGAAAAATTCCGAGCATAGCCCTTTCCATTTATTTATTTATTTATTTGGCATACAATAAGAACTTACAGTAAAACCAAAACGCTCTTAATGTTACTTAAATATTTAACACAATAATTAACTAGGTACCTAAGTGTAATCTTAAATGAACTATTATATATGGCATATAATCAACAAAGATGTCGACATGTTGGACATCGCTTAAAAACTCATTGAGCAGGGCGAGGGCCCTAGCCGTGGGTGCGTTGCTGGCGCGGCGCGTGTGCAGCGCGGGCGGCACGAACATCAGGTGCTGGCGCGAACATCAGGTGCCGGCGGCGACCGCAGCGCAGGTATCTATCTGGGATGAATATTCTGATGCTGCCCAGTATGCCAGGATTATAGATTTTATTCCGCAGCAGCAAACAGTAATGGATGCCTAGCTGCAGTTTCCGCCTCAAATCCAATGTATCGAAGCCTACCATACCATATACAAATAGAGACGGGTAGAGAAATAGATAACTTCCATACATCCGCTTGTAGATATACCTGGCAAATTTTCTCTGGATCCGTTCTATCATCAGATTATATTTACATTCGTAAGGATCCCACGTAACTGCACTATATTCTAGTTTGCTACGAACAAACGCGTTGTAAAGAATGATGGCCACTCTTATATTCCGAAACTGCGCAGCTGTTCTCATTATGAAGCCCAATACTTTATTAGCGCTTTTACATATATTTGTGATATGGTCTCGGAAACTAAGCTCGGAGTCCAACAACAAACCAAGGTCTTTTATGGTGGTCACTCTCTGCAACACCATACCGCCCAAAGATTACGATGCTGCAATTGGCTTACGGGACCTGCTAAAAGTGATTACTTTACACTTTGCGACATTGAACGCTAGTCTATTTGACTTACTCCACCGCTCAACCTCCCCAATATCACCCTGCAAGGCCAGGCAATCTGCTTCACCCTGTACTGCTTTAAAAATCTTTAAGTCATCAGCAAACATTAAACATTGACCAAAATTTAGGACCTTGGGCAAATCATTTATCATTAGCAGAAAAAGGGTTGGGCCCAGTGTACTGCCTTGGCTTACCCCCGATCTGGTGAAATATTCTTCAGATTGGTAGTGCTGAAGCTTTACATACTGCCGTCTATCCTTGAGGTAATTCGCAAAGAACTTCAACAAGCCTGGAGTGGCACCTAGAGATGAAAGCTTCACCAATAAAATATCGTTGTCCACCACATCAAACGCTCGTCGAAAGTCCAAGAACACCGCATCAACCTGTAAGCCCGCGTGCATCTGTGCTGTTGAGTAGTCTATGAAGCTAACATGATTTGTTGTGGTGGACCGAGCAACACGAAACCCATGTTGTGCATCGTCAAGTCGTACATTTATTTGGCAAGTTAAGCGATGGTTTACTATTGACTCGAAAACTTTGCCAAAGATTGCTAATACTGCTATAGGTCTAAAGGTACTAACATCTGTAGATGACCTGTCCTTTGGTACTGGTGTTACTCTTGATAACTTCCACCGATCAGGGTAGCGACTAAGTTGCAGGGAGAGATTGAAAAGGTGAAGCAAATGTTCCTCCAATGCATTCAAACAGTCTTTAACTAAAAAAGCCGGTATGGCATCGGGACCAGCCGCCGAGCTTGCTTTCAGTCGGCGTACCGCTCGGCGCACGTCAGCCACGGTGATCGGGTCCATACGTATGGACAACTCGTGGCCAGCGCCGCCCGCCCGTCGCTCTGCCTTTTCAGGATCCAGATGTGGTACATCGCTGAGAAATACAGAGCTGAAAAATTCAGCAAAAGCTGAAGCTGAACCATAGCTAGTTGCGTAACGTTTAGCTTTCATATGAGGCCCATAGTAAAAGACCACGTTTCAGTGCCATAAGTCATCACTGGTAACACACTCTGGTTGTATAATTATGTTTTGAGTGATTGAGGTATATCGAAGGAAAATACTTTTCTAAGTTTCCCGAATGCTGCCCAGCTGAGTCGGATTCGACAGCTGACCTCTTTCACGAAGTTGGCCTAGTTGGACTGTATGTCCTAAGTAGATGTATTCATCTACAACTTCGAGAGTCGAGTACCCTACTGTTATTAGGGTGGGCACAACACGGGCGTTCGACATGACCTTCGTTTTGTCCATGTTCATTTTAAGGCCCACCCGTTGAGAGACTCAACTGAGGTCTGGGAGCATTATGCCGAGGTCCTCCAGCGGCTCTGCAATGACTACTATATCGTCGGCAAATCGAAGGTGACTGTTGTACTCGCCATTGATATTGATGCCGGGTTCCTGTCATTCCAGAAGCTTGAAGGCATCTTCAAGTCCATTCGTGAACAGTTTCAGAGATATGACATCTCCCTGTCTCACGCTTCTTTTCTGTGGAATTCTGCTCCTGTATTCCGACCGACATGGTGGCGTTGTGGTACAAGCACCTCGATATACCGATAGTCAATTCTGCAACACTGGAGGTACTCGAGCACCGCCTGTGTCTCGATCGAATCGAAGGCAATCGATGACATGATAGAAATAAATGAAAAATATGAGAATGAGATAATCGTATTTGAAACAGATGGTAAAGATAACAATTATTTTCAAAAATTCAAAGACCGGTTAACTGCAGTGATCTGAATCACTGCAGTTAACCGGCAGTGAAGGCAGAAGTATCTACGGCGTCTTCGACCATCGATTTCTGGTACCGGGATACCTCATCAAGAAGATAACCTATCATTCAAGAAAAAGAATGTAAATACTTTACGTTGAAAAAAAAATTCTGACTGAGGGCTATTGTTACTATGGTTATGTTTTAAATAATGTTTAAAAGTATACTAATTATTTTTTATCCTTTATAAAAATAAATAAATAAAATAAAATTCGTGATAAAATTTATGGTTGTTTATTTATCTTTAGGTAGAGGTATATAGATAAAAGTAATTTGAAATTAGTGATTTAACTTAAGTTTATTATTATACCTGTACAATTGTGTTTTTAAAGAATAAAACATCTTATTATAAATATTATTTCGTTTAACTTCACTATTTCGTTTTTTCTACAATTGTACGATACAATTAGGCAGCAGATTTGATTTAAGTATAATTTTATCGTAAATGACATCGTATGCGACATTACACAAAATTGCCTCATATTTTAATGTCGGAAACTATCGTATGCGCCATTATTACTTCAAACCGTGTAGTTTCATTGTTTTCTTAGTTTTTAATGGATTAACGCAACGAAAAGTAAAATTTCTTACCTGAGACGTACACCCGTAGCTTTACTAGGTTTCAAGTAAATTGAAAAAAAGCGTCTCCTGTAAAATTTGTTTTTTGTCGCTTACGATGTTTTGCCAAATAGGGGTCGAAGTTATCTGTGCAGGTGGGCAAAAATGTAACTAACTAACTAATTGTAAATCCGGTTCCCCAATTTGGGTTTTATTTATTCACTTACTAAGATTTGTAGATATATTTTCATCGCAATCAAAAGTCGGGTTAAAATATTCTCATTTTTCTAGGTAAATTTCTTAAATGTTACTACTAAATTCTCCACTAGCGCCGCCATCAACTGAACAGATAAGATGGTGGCACTGTAGTTTACTTTGCTAAGACTGATCTAAGCATGAACTTAGGATTCGTCTCTGAATGTCAGCCCTAGATTGCTTGATTTGACAGCGCGTGTAGACTTGAAGCGGTAATGAAACTAAATCGCCACGTTCATGACTGCATGAACAACAACAACAACTGTGACAACTGTGTCATTGTACTACAATGCATTAACAGGATCTAGGCCCTGGTGTACATACAATAATGGTACTGACACACGTGCTCATTAGAAGCACAAAAGCATGCTTATATTGAGCAAGTGCTTTACTCCCAAGCTTTTCTGTACTGAAATTCAACAAACAGAATGTAAATTCTTTACGTTGAAATAAGTTAATGATTTCTTAAGACATGATTTCTGAAGACTGACAACATTAATGGAGTTTTAGGTTATCACACCTCAAAAAAAGGAAGACTTATAGACAAAAACATCGAATACAAAAATACAGAAAAGATTAGGAGTAAACCACTTGGTCAATAAAAGCATGCTTTCGTGCCACTAATGAGCGTGTGTGAGTACCATAAAGAGTATTCTATCTATCTATCTAAGTGCGAAAATCGCATGTCTAGCTAACTAACTACGTCCCCGCCTGTACACAACCAGATTGATTATACCAGAGAAATTGCTTGCACGGCGAAGTTTATTTATTTAAAGTGCCACTAATTGTGCATGGGAAAAGTTTTATTGCTCGACATTGTTCGGTAGGAGTGGACCCGTTTGAGCTAAGAAGGTGAGCTCTGGGTAGGTTAAGCAAGGTGTAGTGAATAAAAGATTGAGAGACGAAGAGAGAGTGTGAGGTTAAATTAATTGAACTTATTTGTTTTTGGTACCTTTATTGCATTGATGTTCCAGGCATATCTTACATTTTTTAATAAAATCGTTTGTTGTTATTTATCAATACTCTCCTAGACGACCTACGATACTAGGCGAAATCTGTGGCGTAACGGTTAGCGCATCTGCTTACCATGTGAGAGGTCCCGGGCTCAAATCCCGGCTGGGGACAAAAAAAACCCAGGTATTGGATGTTTACATGTTTGTGACGTCGTTGTTTCTGGTTCCCACGACACAGGGTATCCTAGTGTGGGGCCAGAAGCAATGTATGTGCCTGTATGTAAATGTTATGTTATGTTACAATACTTTTTCTGTTGCGTATTTGTCGAATCGACGAAGGTTAGGTGTATAGGGTTAAAGCCCACTCTGCAGGTCTTACAGGCCAGAACAGCCATTTCGCTAGCCGCCATTGACAGCTATTAAGCGGTGTAAACCGATTAAACCCAGCGGTCGCTCGCACCCGTAGGCACCAACTTTCACAGAATCATTACAGCACTATACTCCATACGGCGGCACAGGTAAACCATTGATATATCACTGCTCGGCCATTCAAGATAATATGTTTGTAAAATATATAATTTTAATTTCATTCAATATAATTATGTTGACTTTTAATAGTAACATACACAAATTTATTTATTTTCTAAGTTAGATACGTACATTTCATTTTTTTGTATACTACTTAGTAAGTAAAGTATTTTTTAAAGGTATCATTTGTTGTTTAATGTGTTTCATGTTTATATATTTACGATCATATTTAATGAAATAATTATTGTGTGTAATTAAATATGGTCTGATGTTTTGCTACAAATAGGTATTAAATAGGTGACATTGCGGGTTTTTCTATTCCTATATTGTAATTATGTATAACTAGCCTATTTCTGTTTCCTTTTTTATGTACAATAAAGTGTTCTCTATCTATATATAAGTAACTAATGTTTTTAATAACGAAAAGTGAAAATGAAAAAACACAGATCGGAACCTCTTTCACGCCTGAATAAAAGTAAAAAAGTGTGCTAAGTCACCAAGGGGTATCGCCCGGAAGATACTATTGTCCGGAAGACAGTATCTTATAGATCACGGATCGCAACCAGGCTGAATAAAACATTTCTCGTCTAAAATACTCGAAGTATTCCTAACCTAACCAAATAAATAAAAAAAAAATTCAAGCAAGCGTTTCTTCCTTTCAAATCAGTTGTACAGTCTGTTCGCTTTTAGAATATACCTCGGGCTATAGAGTAGGCTTCGGTTTTCGCCGAAAGCACACGAGTGTGATACTACTTCCTGCTCTGTATAAAAACTTTTCTTCACTATTTTGAAAAGTTAAGTTAAATTAAGTGTTGTATTAGTTCCGATATTTCTATTATACGAATATATCCGATAGTAGCCGAGGTATATTCTAAAAGCTAACAGACTGTAATTTCGGATTAGATTCATGTTTACAGAGTGCTATTATTTAGAACCAGAGCATTACGACCACCACATTGTACTATATTTTTAACTTAAATGTAAGTGCAATAAAAGTATCAATAAATGAATAAATAAACCAGCCGGGCCTGAACTAGGCAGCCATGTTCGTTTTACGACTACACGACACGGTGTATAACTGAAATATGTGAGCTGTAAATCTTTATTACCTACTATGCATTAGCTAGTTATAGCGAGGCGTGTAAAATCTAAACGAGGACTAATGTTACATATGTAAAATACTGTTTTATTTGAGTAGCGCAGCGGTAGAACGTCGGTTTCATCTTCGGCAGGACGTGGGTTCAAAATCAGGTATGTAGGTACCAGTGACTTCGTAATCTAAGTTACGTACATTTGTGAAGATGTAGGGTTACAAAAAAAAGTTTATTTGTAGATGCATAGTTTTTATTACTTTATTGACAGAGATTTCTATATTTATATTTGGAAATGCACACATGAATATTTTCTGCGTTAACTAGGTAAATAAATGCCTTTACTCCAGTTTGTCATTACTTACTTACTGCGCTGGCTCAGCGACCCGAAGTGGTTCTTGGCCTCCGACGTCCGACACAAGAAGTAGCAAGAAACCGCTTGGAAGCCCCGAGTATGCTCTCTTAGGGCCCTGCCTCAACGGGACACCATGGCCAAGTCGACAGCGACCGTATCCAAGCAGTTAGTATTGAAATGTATGGTGCTTCCCTCACTTGGCGACTGTTGGCGACGTCGCCATTCAATACAAACTGCCTGGATACGTGGCTGGGGACGTCGCCATGGCGTCCCAGTGAGGCAGAGCACTTAACTGCTCAAGTTTGTCAATAACAAACATTAATTGTTTTGGACGGTATGGCAAGCCAACTCCATCTAAAAAACAATGTCTTAAGCACTGGAACGTCCATGTTGTCCATTCGCCCATCTAGTAGGAGTGAAGGTGCTAATGAACGCTGCACAAATTATCTCATTAATTCTACTAATCATCCCCACCGAGGGGCACGAGGCTATTCCCTGAGGAAGGTATAGGCCATACTCCACCCTGGGGGCCAAGTCCGGACTGGTGGAGGCTTGTAAGCCTAGTGGCTGGTCTTACTGTCAGAAGTTTTCAAGCCGCCCTAAGGCCTCTGACTTGGCTTAACGACTGCCATCCATCGACGGCAACCGGCACCGACTGGTTAACGTGCCTTGCGAAGCACGGAACCGCTCGGATAAATGCCACTAGCGTTAGTCATGGACGGTCACCCATCCATGCACTGAGCGCGCCCAATGTGATCGTTTAAGACCACTCAGGCGGCCGGGACTCGAGCGATTCTACTAGTGTAGAGTAATATATGAAACAGTTTTCAAAGAATAAAACATGCTATACAACTGTAGTCCATATGATCCTTAAAATTCGATTCAAAGTGCCGTTGTAAGACCGATCTGCCGTCTGGTTCACAGAGCCTAACGGAATGCGCCGTAGTTTACATCGGACCCCCCGGAGGGTCATCGGGGCTTGAGGGGTTAAGATGAATTTTGTAGCATTTTGGAATGCGCCATCTACCAACACTTCAATGAACTAACAATGTTATCACGGCATCGTCGACCAATAGCAATCAGAAGAAGTGATGTGACCTCGTATGTGATTGGCTTCATTATGTTCCCTAACCCTCCTTGAATTTTGATACGCGTATTACATTCGCAATATTTTTCACCACACAAGTGGTTGTATTATTTTAAAAACCCAGAAAGTTCAAAGTCTAGGTAGGAAAACTAAGACCGTGAGTAGCAAGGACATACAAACCGCTCCAATGAACAAAGTAGTTAATAACCTTTACAAAACACTCTTATATACCTATGACAAAACATTGTTCATCTTTTTAATACACGACAGCTTTGTTAGTTGGGAACTTACCGAGTGTCCTCTCAAGAAGAAAGCTATGGAAGGAGGTACTGTAGCACAGCTATTTGATTGAAAGATTGTTATTTAGCAAAAATATGGAGGCTCTAATTTATTGAATAAAAAGTCACGCTTTACAACAGTCAAATATTACAAACACTATAATTGAAACTATGAATACACCCAGAACAAAAAGAAACTAATCAAAATAAATTAATTGACATGTCACATTATATTATAATTAATAACTAATAAAAATTACACTCTCATGCGAATCGCTCGTAGCCTGGGCTGCCTGAGTGATCTTAAACGATCACTAAGGTTAAGCAACATACGGCACGTTCAGTCCATGGATGGGTCACCGTCTATGACTAACGCTAGTGGCATTTTTTCCGAGCGATTCCGTGCTTCGCAAGGTACGTTAAGCAGTTGGTGCCGGCTGCCGTCGATAGATGGCAGTCGTTAAGCCAAGTCAGAGGCCTTAGGGCGGCTTGAAAACTTCTGACAGTAAGACCAGCCACTAGTCTTACAAGCCTCCACCAATCCGGAGTTGGCCCCCGTGGTGGAGTATGGCCTATACCTTCCTCAGGGAAGAGACCCGTGCCCCTCGGTGGGGACATAATGGGTTGATGACGATGAAAAATTACACACGCACACACACACAAAACAAATAAAATAAAGTCAGTCAATCAAACCACCCCGAGACATATCCGACCCAAAGGTTCCCATAGCACTGGCAGCATTACCGCGCTGCACTGCCAGGGAGATCCGTTCCATCAAATATGCCCCAGAGCGGTACACGGTTCCTCAGACGATACAAAAAATATTGTTTTTATTGTCTTTTTTCGAGAAGACGCCTAGCCTAGCTAGCCCTCGACTGACATCTCAACAAAAACGTAGCGATTCTCTTTCAAAATATTTAAATTCATACTTTATTCTGTAAAATAATTCTAATAAAAAATTCTAGCTTGAGCTCCGCGACAGCTGTCATGGACATTAGCGTGCATGAAGTTTTGAATTTTTTCACAAAATATTTGTACTGTGAAAACTCCGTACTCACTGCACACTATTAGATGTCTTATCAATATCGTAACCTAGCCCTGTCGGTGTGACAGCTGTCATGGAGCTCAAGCTATATTTTACATGTATTTTACAGACTGTAGACGGCTGTGCCAGCCAGTTACTATAAAGAGGAATCGCTACAGTGCACACCATGTTTTTAAAATGTTGGTTACGTGGTGCTCAAGCAAGTAATAAACGTTTCTCATCTCGCAGAAGGGAAACTTTAAAATGCCTTGCAATGTAATATAGTGTTGGAGCTTACTCGACTTTGAAGCGCTATAAATGCTGTCTTGGAAAAAGCCTGCGCTGCGCTCGGTTATTTGATAAGGTGGTCGTAGAGGTAAGATGTTTCCGGACTTTGATTAATATAAAAATATTTTATACATAGATAGATGGAGTACACTTTATCTTACATGAAAATGGAAATAACGATAAAAAAACGATAAGAAATATTGAATATGACTTGAATATTTGGTATGTACTAAGTAAAGTAAAGTAAAGTAAAGTAAAAATTATTTATTGCCAAATGAATTATGTTACATGCATGTGGATTAATAATTATTAATCTTATTTTAAGTTTGACGTTAGTTTTAATGATTAACAATTTTGTATTTCCTGAGATATCACTTGTAATATTTTTTTGGTTTTGAAATAATAGAAAATATTTCTATAGTGTTCATTGACCATTTCTAATGAAATTAACGGTAGTACTCTCTCCTATAATTTGTATCTCTATAATAATTAATGACAAAACACGCACAACTAACATGTATTATTGTACCATCTATTGATAGTCATGACTCATAAGTCTTGACTCATATGTTATTCTGTAAAAGATGGATTATTTATATTTAATAAATTTATACAAAACTTGATTATGCTAGTGGTATAAGAATCTCTTTCAATTGAAAATTTTATTAAATATGTTTATGATACAGGAAATAATATTAAAAGGTGAACAAGTTTAATTAAAATTTATTATATTATGCTAACCTAATTTATTTTAAACAAACTTAAAAATATTAAGTAGTGAAAAAAAAAATGGCTCCAAATAAATACGAAAAAATTGTTTTTATAGGATAGATGGATCAAAATCAGTTATGATATTTTTCTAATAATTAAAGCAGAAAATCATTATGAAATGTCAATATCATAATAACAATAACTTCCACAATGACCGCGGTGAACTTCACTGCGGCCAATGTAACCGAACTTTAAAAAATAAGCTGGGCTTCGCAAGTCCCATCAGAACCCACCGCCGCAACAGTTCTAATAATACTTGAGGTCGCCGTCGTCGGACTACGACGAGGAGGACATCATCATCATCATCATCATCATCATGCCATAACACAAAGTTCTTTTTTAATTTTACTTTAAAACTATTTATTATGCTGACTCCCACCCACTTTTTAGGGGACACTCAAGTAGCCATTTTGGTTAAATCTTGTTTAAATATTTTCTGGTTGTATGCTACGCTCGCGTCACAGTTTGGAGTGGGGTGGGAGACAGACTTAGCCCACTAAAATTAGTATAGGTATATAATTTTTGCGCTCAAATTGCATGTTGTGTTCACATCTAGTAGAATGTACATCACTGTTAACTTTTCTATACTATGAATTTTTTTGTAAGTTTAAGGTGTAACATTCAGTTTTGTGAACCATAAATAAAAAATAAAACAAAATCACCATCATCTTCTAAACAACACAATCACTTGACCTGGTCCCAAACTGGGATACCCTGGGCTATGGCAACCAGGCAAGGACATCACAAACATATAAATACGCCAAGACTGTGGCCATTTGTACAAATTTACGATGGCCCTAGACTTCAGTCTTGGTAGTTTAAGCGCCTATTGAACGGCGACGTTGTCCAATCTAAGTATATCTATACTCTATACTAATAATACTAATATACTAATACTAATTATAGCAACATCGGGCGCGTTCAGTGCATAGATGGGTGACCGTCTATGACTAACGCCAGTGGCATTTTTCCGAGCGATTCCGTGCTTTCCAAGGCACGTTAAGCAGATGGTGCCGGCTGCCATCGATAGATGGCAGTCGTTAAGCTAAGTCAGAGGCCTTAGGGCGGCTTGAAAACTTCTGACAGTACGACCAGCCACTAGTCTTACAAGCCTCCACCAGTCCGGACTTGGCCCCCGTGGTGGAGTATAGCCTATACCTTCCTCAGGGAAGAGACCCGTGCCCTTCGGTGGGGACATAATGGGTTGATGATGATGATAGTTATACTAATACTAATAATATTGTAAAGAGGAAAGATTTGTATTTTTGTGTGTGTGTTTGTAATGAATAGGCTCAGAAACTACTGGGCCGATTTTAAAAATTCTTTCACCATTAGAAAGCTACATTCTTCGTAAGTAACATAGGCTATATTGGATTTTCAAAAAGTTCGGGGTTCCGTACGAAATCTCGAATAATGTAACCAAAGGTTTAATAAAATTACTACCCCGGGAATTTTCCACGGAACTATTATAGCTATTTTTTTTATTTTTTATTAATTTATTGCCATAAATTACAGTATTCCTAGATCTTATAATTAAATATTGCACGTTTAATTTTACCAATAAAGGCGTAGCAAAATTCTTAAAGTAAGGATTCAATTTAATTAATTTACGACTCATACAATTCAATAAAACAAGAGAAACAAAAGGCATACAATTATATAAAATTCTTTCTACAAAATTAAATGTCCACAATATGTCCTTCATTGGGTGTTTTCATAATTATTAAATTCGAGGATATTATAAGGACACATTTCCATTAGGTACTCTTTTAAAGCCTTGATAAAATATTTACCCGAGAGAGCCTTAATTTTTATTGGAAGCTTATTATAAATTGAGACTGCCACATGCTTAGTGCTTCTACTATAGGAGGTTGTTCTGCATATGGGTACATCTAAGTTAAGTTTATATTTTTCATGAAACCTTGCGCTCTTTTTTTGGTGCTAATAGGAAATTGATCTGGGAGCTGCCTAACCATCTTACACAACTCTATGTAATAGTGTGGAGCTTAAGTTGAGGAAATAAGTCGCGACAGGATACTCGATTTGATTTGATGCCACTTAAAATTCGAATACATCTTTTTTGTAGAGTAAATATTTTTATTGTATCAACACTACCACCCCATATTGCTAACCCATATAAAATTCGCGACTGGAAATAGGCATAATAGGCTTGTAGCGTAGCGTGTTTAGTGGAGAATTTGGCTAAACAACGCAATGCGTAGGTAAAGCTACTCAGTCTACCTTCTAGCATTTCGATATGATGTTTCCAGTTCATATATTCATCAGTGAAAATGCCTAGAAACTTTGCCTATTCATAGGGTTAGGTCCGTAGTTAGATGTGAAATTTGTTCTTTCAAGTCTTGTACCAATGATTCGTTGAGCTGTGACGAAACAGCGTTTGGAAGGCTTTTTGCTGTATCATCAAGAAAACTTGAACTTTTTTCGAAATCTTGAGATAAATCATCCAACGAATTTCCTCTCCGCAGCTGGTTAGGTTGATTGGGACTTACGCATTCTGCAGCGTTCGATTTTGAACTTTCCGGTGTTTGTTCGAAACTTAAAAACGCATTCTCTGTGCTTCTAGACTTTGACTTGTTTGCTTGTCCTGACTCTATGGGTTGGGTACTTTTTTTCTTTAAGTTTTTCCCACGACCCAACGTAATATTTGAGCATGGATCGCATTTCCATTGCTTTTTAGTTGAATACAATACGGAATACTTCGCAGAAGTTATATTTAAGCACTGATAGTGATATTGTTTTTTCTATTTATCACTAATCTGCGCAATTGCAACAAACACTGTTTAGCTTAAATACTCTTGCTTTCACCGGCTTTAACTGCATACAAGTTTGACTACGAAGTAAGCACTTTTTGCGACTTTTGTGAATTATTTTAGCGGACAAAACGCCTACACGTCTTTTCTCAACTAGCGCCGTAGCGAGCTCGGCGAGCTATTTCCACGGAAACGTTTTTGCCACCCCTGCGAAGCCGGGGCGGGTCGCAGGTAACAAATATAATTATATATTGCTGGCTCCAGTGGGAATCAAAGCTATGACCTCCAGCATGATAATCAAAAGTGATCCCGCTAAACTAACGTGGCCGCTTAACATTCGCTGAGTATCGTTAATTTTGAAGTCGTTTAACTTTATTAAACGGGTGTCATACGAATAACTGCGACTTTTATCGCCCGTATATAAAATAAGTGATGCTATTAACGCTTCGTCAAAAATCTGCAGGTGTCACCGAGCCGTAAATTTTACCAGGTATATTGGTCGGTACGAATGATCTTAGTAGGAAAGATTTTGGAAATAATTTCTGTTGTTAATAATCGATTGTTCGCCAGGCTGCCAGTGTCAGACGTATAGCGGGTGGAATTTTTTTTCCCTGCCTTTTATACACTACATTGAGCCCCAAGGCAGCGGCTAACATTAAAGGAGAATGATCAATTTACTAAAGGTGTTCGTCTATTTTTGCGTCTTCTTGCACATTGATGAAACCAACGGTAAAGAAATAATAAGAAATTAGCTCTGGATTATGCAGGAAAAATATTATGAAAATATTAGATGGGAGTTTCGAGAAATCTTAATTTTGAGCCCATGTTTTGAGGTTATGACAACTTTGGTGGTTTGGTGTTATTTTGGATTGGCATTGACACCTTTGAGTTTTATTTATAAGCATAGGTCATTATCAGTTCGTTCCTCCCTTATTCTGAGGTTCGTTCCTACGGAAGAAGTTTGTGCCACATGCCACAGATTATTTATGCTTTTAGCCAAATATGCTGGCGTTTACATACTGCGACTTTTTGCAGATAGCGTGTGTGTGTAACGATGGACGATTTGCGAGTGTATCCATGCACTAGCAAACCATCTAAATCGCGACTATATCGCTGCAAAAAGTCGCAATGTTTAAGGAGCCTAATGGGGGACAAAGAGATAATTTGTGATAATCATAAACAGTCTTAGGTCCTGCGCACAATTGAGACAAGACTATCCTAAGCCCACAATGGCTGTTTATTTTAGTTATTTATTCCACATATTGTTCATACATCATCATCATCATCATCATCATTTCAGCCATTGGACGTCCACTGCTGGACATTAGAATCTCCCAACGATTTCCAAAAGGGCCGGTTGGATTGTTCATACACATTACACATGGTCATTTTAACAATAAACTACATTAACTAAACAATATCAAATTCACTAGGATCAATTTCCAAAAATAAAACCGTAATAAAACCGCTCGTTTGAATTCCCGTCAAAAACTCCCCGTTTGCAGTTTGCACTTTCGCAATGTAGTACACAGTACACCTTTTGCGATTTTTGCAATAATTTAATCTAATCTGTGTTTGTAATCTGTATTGAGTGACTGAAGTGGGTTACTATTGCACGGACCGAGAATTTACGGCATGAAAATGTACAGCCCGGGAATTCGTGCCCAAATGACACCAATTATCGGGATGTGCATTCCTGCCTGTACATTCCCGTCCGTGCATTCCCGGTCCGTACCGGGAATGCACGAATACGGAACGTACAGCCCTGGAATCGGTGACCATTCGGTGCCTCGTTCACATCACAGAGAATACAATCAACTACGTTGTTCACATCATAGGTTTTGCGCGTTTTACTGGAGTGTGTGCGGTATTTATTTTGGGATTCGTTTAGAAACGCTGATAACGCACGACCCGAGAACGTGCGGACGGGAATCCATGTACATGTACACGGATTCAATGGCTGTACATTACCAGGGCGTACGTTCTCAGGATGTGCATTCGCGGTACGTGCATTATCATCTCCCACTGAAGTTATACAATCAATACAGATACTTTTTAATTTTTACTTTTAAACCCCTGATTCTTTTATTTTATCAAATAAAACTATGAAATCATTTTTCAAAAGAAACATTTTGAGGTATAAATGCATACAGCGCAACGCAAAAGCAACATAGACTGGTTTTGATCATTCTCCTTTGTAAGTAATTTTTTTACGTTGAAATACATTTCTGATAGCTTTCGAAGTCATAGTCCCATTTTACTCTATTGCCGGCGCCAGACCTAGCTTCACATATTTTAACACATCTTTGAAGACTTTGCAAAGACTTGAAAACATATTGCCGCAACCTGCCAGACATGCTTCGCAAACACTTCTCTCCATAGTAGAACGCTTTTATGTGCGCTAAAAAACCGACACCGCATGGCAAAGCGCAAATTTTAATGTTTCTCAAAAGTCTTCAAAGATGTGTTCAAATATGTGAAGCTCGGTCTCGCGCCGGCATAAGAAAAAGCAAAGGAAATACTAGCACTATGTACACATTATTAACTTTATTCCGGATATACTTTTTACTTGATTATTTGTGAGAAGAGTATCATACCATGTACCAGGTATCGCTCTTATTCGCAGAGCTTAATCATGGTGAGTAGAGATGGAGCTCGCGTCGTAAAGTTAATAAGAGATTTAGTTTACACAAAAATATTGTTTACTGCTTTAGAGGGGAGAAACCTCGCACCGCCCACGGCGACCACATTCAATCGTGAATGTAGGTAGTTCCAGCTTCTGTGTGCAATGCAGCAGTGAGTTAGTATTGTTTCCCAAAAATGTCACAGGACGCGCGTCTATTCCAATGCAAAGTCACAGCTTAAATAAAAATCAGTTACCAATTTTTCTACTAGCGTTCGAAATCGCTTGTACAATATACATAATGGTACTGACACACGTGCTCATTAGTAGCACGAAAGCATGCTTTTATTGAGCAAGTGGTTTACTCCCAATCTTACGTACATTGATTTTGACCCCACACTAGGATACGCTGTGTGGTGGAAACCAGAAGCAGTGACATCACAAACAAGTGAACATCCAAGACCTGGGGATTTTTGGTCCCCAGCCGGGGTTCGAACCTGGGACCTCTTGGATGCTATAACCGCTGCGTCACGACAGAGGTCCCCAATGAGGCAATTCAATTAAAGAGCCAAAAGATATGCTCCCATAGAACGCAAATTAATCACAACCAAGCTTAAAGAAAGCAAACCCTTTGTATTTGTGTGGTAAAGCCACATTTTCATCCACATTTAATTTCTAAAGAACACGGAGCAGTATTTGCAAGTTTGCATATTATCATGACAGCTTACACGAGAGGTGCGCCTTCCGGGAATCCGGGATCCCTTCTTAAATTAAAAGCGAAAACCGTAAGCAATACCTTTTAGGACCCCAACGGGTCTTCACCCGGAAACGTGTGCAAGAAAATCTTACGTTTTCGTTTCCTTTAAGTTTGGACTAAGCACTTTCAAACGCAAGATACGCAGTTGGTGCTGGCTGCCGTCGGTAGATGGCAGTCGTTAAGCCATGTCAGAGGCCTTAGAGCGGCTTGAAAACTTCAGACAGAAGACCAGCTACTAGTCTTACAAGCCTCCACCAATCCGGACTTGGCCCCCGTGGTGTAGTATGGCCTATACCTTCCTCAGAGAAGAGACCCGTGCCCCTCGGTGGGGACATAATGGGTAGATGATGATGGTGACTTTCACACAAATTACAATGTGAATCGTTTCAAACATAAAACATAACATAATCTCACGTCGGTATCGCATCTATCGACGGCAGCCGGCACCAACTGCTACGCGTGGCTTGCGAAGCACGGAACCGCTCGGAAAAATGCCACTAGCGTTAGTCATAATAGACGGTCACCCATCCATGCACTGCACGCGCCCTATGTAGCTTAACCTTCGTGATTGTTTAAGATCACACAGGCAGTCGGGGCTAAGAGCGATTCGAAGTAAAAAAATATGCTGGAATTATTGAACAATATTTTCTAAATTCGGACGAAGCTTTAGAGTAAGTCCCTGAAAAGGCACCAAGAGAGTATACTCGAGCGGAGGTCAACTGTGGCTGTTGGGATATTTTCATAATAGCGTTTTTCTCCGTACCTTACACACTGAATCGGCAGTGAATGACTAAACTTGATTAGGTAGGGTTCCAGGAATACTGTGTAGGTAGGGTTGTGTTACCTTTTATGATTCTGCACGAGTTAACTCTACATTTATAGACCCCAGTTGACATGCAAGTAAGTAGAAAAGAAAATAGAAATTAACAATGAACGTAACTGTTATTTACAAAGTTGTATTAGAATTGTGCTATGGCAAGTGGCTCGTAGTCACGGCCGCCTGAGTGATCTTAAACTATCACGAAGATTAAGCAATATAGGGCGCGTTCAGTGCATGAATGGCTGACCGTTCTATGACTATTCTATGACGACTAGTGGCATTTTTCCGGGAGGTTCCGTTCTTGGCAAGGCACGTCAACCCGCTAGTGCTGTCTGCCGTCGATAGATGGCAGTCATTAAGCCAAGTTGGAGGCCTTAAGGCGGCTTGAAAACTTCTGAAAGTGAGACCAGCCACTAGTCTTACAAGCCTCTACCAAATCGTGCTTTGCCCTCGTGGTGGAGTATGGCCAATACCTTCCTCAGGGATAGAGGTTCCACAAACGTTCGTAACTTTGAAAATCATGTCATTGGTACCTATATTCCGGGACTCTAATCCACGATTTCATTACATGCAGGATGTGATGAAATATCTATGATGATTTTTGGGTTTTTGATTTGCTTGAGGTAAAATGCAGGCTTTAAGTTAACTTGTGTATTGGTTAACCTCCGAATATGAAGTAAAAGGTATTTTAAATAAAACTTATTGCTAACTAAACACTGTGAATATGCGTCACATAAACACTACTGAGAGTGTTATACATTGACATCGTTTATATTGATGTCACCATACTTCGTCTCTCCCTTAAAAACCGTTCAGTGAAGCCGCTAACACCGCTCTAGGAAACAGGATAATATGAGTGGTTGACCAAAAAGGGACCTCAAGGGAAAATAATTGATTTCGAGAAAATCGCGTTTGAAGTTTCGTGTTTCTATAGGTTTCGAAATACGAGCATTTCGACTCATGCTCGGCTCACAAAAAAAATCATAAAAAAATAACTACGGCACCTAAAAATATTCTGGTTAGACCAAAACAAAGTTAAGATACCACAGATTAAAAAAATAACAGTTTCCAACCCCTCCAGGTCCCTTTTTGGTCAACCACTCACATATAGTTCGCCAAAATCATCTTGCTCCACGCGTCCAGCGGGCAAGGCAGAACAATTTTTTCGTACATCGAAAACTGCCAAAATGTTTTTAAAACATATTTGCTGCCTTCGGAAAAATCGGTAGCTCTGCGCACCACGCTGTGAAATACAGAGCCAATTATGTAATTCCATTCTGCTGTTATGTTGGCAGCCTAGAAAGAGGAGTAAAATTATTAACGTCAACATGGAAATAAGCCTTGGGGGATGGGAGTTGGCATTACATTTCATTCCCTACTTCCTCTAACCATGCGTTGCTATAAACAGTATTTTCTTGCGAGAGTAATGCTTCTTGTGTCATTTTGTGTAACTGCCTAAAAATTTGACTGTTTCTTTGCTGCGGTATCACGTTTCATTACCATGCCGGAGGTCGTGAGTTCGATCCCCACTGGGCGCCGCCGTACATCTGTACGAATGGGCTCAGCCTGAGTGTATTTCCATGTTTCATCATTATCAACCCATTATATCCCCACCGAGGGGCACGGAACTCTTCCCTGAAGAAGGTATAGGCCATATTCCACCACGAGCGCCAAGTCCGGATTGGTGGATGCTTGTAAGACTAGTGGCTGGTCTTACGGTCTTACTTATCCGAAATTTGCATGTTTGTGATGTCTAAAACTAAGGGTCCCCTCTACGGGTGATGGCTTCCTCCAGATAAGCCCAGCGGTCCCTATATCTGGCTGCGTTCCCCCATGCTCTACCTGCAACAGTCACTACGCTGACTGACCATCTCTTTTTAGGTCTGCCTCGTCTTCTTATGTGGCCTCGCGGGCACCATTCTGTGACTTTTCTCGATCATCTGTTGTCAGTTAGCCTCGCCACATGACCTGCCCATTTCTACTTCATTTTTCGTATGGTCTCTATAACGTCCGTGACTTTGGTTTGCTGCCGAATTTTCCTGTTGCGTATTCTGTCTTTGAGGAACTTCCCGAGCATACTCCGTTCCATGGCTAGCATAGTAGGAATATCATTCGCTATTGCTAAATCATCCTGAGGAAACCTGCGGTCTGAGGGCCTAACCTCAACGCTTGAAAGTAAAGCTTCTGCTCTCTCTTTGAGAGAAATCCCGTGGTCGGCAGTGGGGCGTATATAGGCTTCATAAAAAAAGTTGCTCGAAAGGAAGAGAATACCTTTTTCGTCAGCACCAAAACTCTCGGAACGCGGACGTGGTTCGTAATTTTAGATAGTGTTCGTCACTAGCTGACATGGGAAGAAATGGGATTTAGCCTTCAAGAAGTTGTGGAAATGTTTTGGTTGGAGTCTACCTCCTTTTAGGTCGGGGGTACTGTAGATAGCCAATCCTCTATATTTCATTGAAAAGTCGCCTTTGTACCTATTTTGAAGGCAGCCTTCATATTCTTCCCACTATAGGTGTACGGCCCAACCCGAACAGTTTCATATACTAGACGAATAGCTTGTCAGCAATTCTGCGCGACCGCGGAACTTAGCCTTTACGTAGCGTCTCATCATCATCATCAACCCATTATGTCCACACCGAGGGGCACGGGTCTCTTCCCTGAGGAAGGTATAGGCCATACTCCACCACGGGGGCCAAGTCCGGATTGGTGGAGGCATGTAAGGCTAGAGGCTGGTCTTACTGTCAGAAGTTTTCAAGCCGCCCTAAGGCCTCTGACTTGGCTTAACGACTGCCATATATCAACTATCTATGGGGGCAGTCATTGGTACTTAAGTACATACATTCTCGGAAGAAAAGGCCTGTATTTTGCAGTAACACGTAAATAAGCTACATAATGAATGCATTTTTTAAGATAGTGTAAGTCATGTTACACGATTACTATAACATTAACATAACATAACATTTACATACAGGCACATACATACATTGCTTTTGGCCCCACTCTAGGATACCCTGTGTACTATGAATAAAGATTTTTTATTTTGATTGTACACCTGTATTGTAAGGGCTTCACCAGCAAAACTCCCCGCGAACAAGGCCCACAAAAATGTTCCCGATCAATACAATCTTTCCCGAAAAATATGAGAAATGTTCCCAGACCGGTATGGAAATAAGTGGGCCGATACCTTTGGGAAATTCGCGGAAACAGTTGGCGGAAGTATAAATTAGATTACCATTTAACTTCTTGTTTGCGGTCGTTGCTACGTTTGTTGGCGCGAGAATTTATAAAAGTGCGCAGGGCGGGTTAAGACGGGGCAGTAAATGCATAGTATATTGAACACCAGTATTAGAGTGGTCCTTATTGTTATGAATTTTTTTAAAATTTTTTTGCTTACCATGCGATAGGTCCCGGGCTCGATCCAAGGCTGGGGAGAAAAAAAAAACTCCAGGTCTTGGATGTTTACATGTTTGTGACGTCGCTGTTTCTGGTTCCCACGACACAGGGTATCCTAGTGTGGGGCCAGAAGCAATGTATGTGCTTGTATGTAAATGTTATGTTATGTCATGTTTAATTTGGTGCACGCACGGTGCAGGGGAGCACTGGAAGTGTTCCAGTCAGTACCCGGTGCTCCCCATAAAGCTCGGATGAATGCCACCGAGGAGGGGGGGCTTTAATGGGTAAAAACCCCACATAACCCGACTGGGAAAGTCGGGTATCTTTTTTGAAGATTTCCCCCCCGTCAACAAAAAAAGGCAATGTTGGCCATCCGCTGGATTTAACTACCTCTATATACGCTTGTTCTATCGGAGTAGGCACGACAGTGTTGTGTTTTGAATGAGGGCTTTTCAATGACAGCTGTCAGTTGAGTTTATTAAAAAAAAACTAGATGGCGCTGCAAGAAGACCAAAATGTCACCATCTGTCTGTGTCACCAAAATGTCTGTGGTTTCAATCGTTATTAATCTGTGATAGTCTAAACATCTCTTTGTTGTTTGTGATCTTAACTAGCTTTTGTTTCGAAACTGTAGAAACTTGAAAGTTACCGAAATATTTTTACTTTGTTTATTACATACGTACGTGAATTGTCTCTTTGCGCATGACTAGCCCATGCATTGTGCATTTTTGTAAAAACATAGGACAGGAACCACAGATAAGGTACAGTGATGTCATGACGTCAGCACCATCTATCGGTAATTGGCGGTACTACCTATTTGTTTTAATGACGCTCTGAAAAGCCCTCAATTGATACTAACACATTTAAATATCGGCGTCTCATTTACCAAGTATTCTATTGTGTATTGTTAGTAATAATTAATCAAAATATATTCATGAATACAATTGTTAAATACTGGATTTTTATATGCAGGTTTTCAATATTCCTTTAAGCGTTAACCTGTAAATGTACAAACAATATCGAAAGGCGTCCGAGCAAAATATTTATCTACCAAAATAAAGTCCCTGTACAACAAGCCATTTCACACCGTATATTCTGCTGTACAGGGCAGCTGTAATATCCTCTCAAAAAGCACTTCAATATTACCACTTCGTAGGATATTAAACCACATAAATTCACGTGTTTTCTACTTTAAATTCACGTACTAGGTTTTGCTTTAAACTATATTAAAAAAACTATCAGTGCCCGCGACTACGATCGCGTGGTAAACGGATTATATGATGTGTATCCTGAATTCACATTCTAAATATTGGTGAAAGAAGATTTAAAATCCCATATGCACATTTAGAGATTAAACATCAACCTACACACCAACTTACTTAATTACAAACATGTTAAAAAGTATTCAAAATCATCAACCCATTATGTCTCTACCGTGAGGCACGGGTCTCTTCCCTGAGAAAGGTGTAAGACTAATGGCCGGTCTAACTGTCAGAAGTTTTCATGCCGGACTAAGGCCTCTGACTTGGCTTAACGACTGCCATCTATCGACGGCAGCCGGCACCAACTGCTTAGCGTGCCTTACGAAGCACGGAACCGCTCGGAATGCCACTAGCGTTAGTCAAAGAACGGTCACCCATCCTTGCACTGAACGCGCCTTATGTTGCTTAACCTTCGTGATCGTTTAAGATTACTCAGGCAGCCGGGGCTACGAGCGATTCCATTTTGAAATCGCATAACTATGCACTTTCGGAAATACCTCTTCAGCCTACACGCCAACTTACATAATAATTACAAACATGTAAAAAAAAGTATAATAAGCAGACAAATAACTTCGAAATTTTCATGCCTACCATTTTCCATTTTTCCGGCTAATACAGAATGATGATTTCACAAAACTTCAGTGCTTCTTTTATTAAATTGAATTTTGATTGTGTTTGTAATGTAATTATTTTATTAATGTGAAACAAGTGAAAATCTGTTTATAAACTTTTGATTACAAACACAAACTAACAAACTTTTTTCTTTATATTATTAGTGCAGATAGTACCTATAGATGTAGATAAATCTATTAGCGTATATACAACTGAGTATCACTTGAAAACGGCTTGACCGATCTACAGTGGAGTTTACACTCGACATTAACCGTTATAGGCGAGTACGTACTCTATTCAGTTGGATCACTGGCGACTTTGCAACGAAACTGTCAAGAATACCCTACTGTCGAACTGTACAACTGGGGTGGCCGGGCCAGTCTCGTTTTATGCCCGGACCGCATGTCGCGTTGGTGACAACTCGACTTTACTGCTGTTTGGAAAGTCAGTTGGACTTTTAGTAGTAAAAGCGTCGCATTGGTATTACGCCAAAACAAAAAAAAACTGTTAGTCAAAAAAGAAGGAAACACCCTGACCTCTTTGCTAAGACTTTATTGTACAGGAAAAAATAAACATTTGCACAATATTTAAGGTACAGTGCCATCATCTTATCTGTTCAGTTGATGCGAAGATTTTTAGTCTTTCAATTTTAATGAAAATATATCTATAAATCTTAGTAAGTGAATAAATAAAACGAAAAATGGAGAACAGGACTTACAATTAATTAGTTAGTTACAATTTTGCCCACCTGAACAGATAACTTGCTGGCGCTGTAACCTTAGCAACTACACAGGCAAGCTTGTCTCTACAGTTTTTTTTAGGCAACCTTATTACATACATTTTAGACTTATCCTCTGTAGTGCGTATGGCTCATTTAGGGCACACCACGGCATTAAATTTGCAAATTCAGCAAGTTTTCGCGTAACAATAGACAAATAAAAGCTAAGGTTAGACCTACGGCGCTTAAAAGCGAAATGTAATGATATGATGACCTTAATTTTAAACGATGACGTGTCGCCTTTTGCTCTTTTCAGGGTTCCGTACGGGAAGGAACAAACAAGACTTTATAACAAAGTCCAAACTGTCTGTCGCATCGTCAGAAGTAGAAGAAAATATTTATTTATACAGAAAAAGTAAATATAGAATAATAAGGCACATATAAGAACAAAAGTAGAAGAAAAGCTACAGTGACAAAAACAAAGCCTTATAAGTACAGTAGATGTATGCTGTATGTCGGTGCAGCGGAATAAGTAGCAGAAAAGCTACAGTGATAAAAACAAAGCCTTATAAGTACAGTAGGTGTATGCTGTATGTCGATGCAGCGGAATACGTAGAAGAAAAGCTAGTGACAAAAACAAAGCCTTATACGTACAGTAGGTGTATGCTGTATGTCGATGCAGCGGAATAAGTAGAAGAAAACACCGGGACAGCTCTTAAGTCTTTACCAAGCACAAGTCCGCTCGTGTATGGAATACTGCTGTCACCTTTGGGACGGCTCGGCCAAATATCAGTTGGCTGCTTTGGACTGCGTAGAACGTCGAGCGCGCAAGCTAATTGGTGATGCTCCTTTGGTAGAGGCCAAACTCCAAAGCCTCGAACACCGACGGAAGGTAGCTTGTTTGGCGGTATTTTACAGGATACATTTTGGAGAGTGCGCACGGGAATTACACGATCTTATCCCGCCATCTCCTTTCCATCACCGGACAACCAGGAGAGGGGAGCGACTTCATCCTTATGTGGTACAGACACCTTTTGTGCGCACGAAGCGTTTCGCCTCGTCGTTTCTAATGCGCATCGCTAAGGAATGGAATTCGCTCCCTTCCTCTGTTTTTCCGGAAAGGTACATTTTGGGTGCCTTTAAGGCTAGAGTGAATAGGCTCTTACTGAACCAACGAAGAACATCGTCGGCTCCATCTTCACTTACCATCAGGTGAGATCGGGGTCAATCGTTGGTCAGTTTTTAATAAAAAAAAAAAAAAAAAAGAAAAGCTACAGTGACAAAAAACAAAGCCTTATAAGTACAGTAGATGTATGCTGTATGTCAATGCAGCGGAATAAAGGCCTCAAGCTCAGTATTAGCTGAGGATTTGCACCCACAGCATGGATTTTTAGCTAGGGCCACCAGCCTGTCAGACTTACCTTTAATATGCTTTGTAGAAAAATACAAGCTAGATATGACCCCAGACACCCCCGCACGGCTAAAAAGCCTTTCTTCCTGGACTGAAAAGCTGAAAAAGTTTCCTGGCGTCTGTCACACCTTTATGTAGAACATGCACTTGCAAATAAAATTACCTACCTTATAGCGTTACTCAACTTCTGCCTCCGATTGTTTTGTGGATGTCAAGGAGGCGCTGCCACCAAGGCACCCGCTGTCTTAAGGCGGCGCGCAATTCACAGGCGCGCCCATCCGCCGGATTTGTCGCTGGCAACAAGTCCGCAGACAAATCTGCGTGTGAATGTGTTGGTTCTCGGTTCGGTGCGCGGCTTGCGGCTCGGCGCGGCGCTCGCCGTCTGGAGATAAAGTAATAAGCAGCTCGGCGCTCGTGTAGTGTGTGGGCGATGTCGGATTTATCCACGAATGGGTACGGCTCGGGGCTCGGCTCACGGTGCGTGTAGTGAATGGTGGGCTTTAGGAGACGTGGAAGTCACTCAATCGTTTAAGAACCTAGGTTTGGCAGGTTCAGTTTTCTCTTTGTAGTCAAATATGTGTAGTAAAGTATGATTTATTCATACTTCAGCGAATTAGGTGTAGCAGAAAACCAGCGCTAGTCACCTGTTAAGCCGTGTATCCATTACGCGCTCCTGGAGCGCGCGCCATGAATGACCGCGCCGAGAGAGCGCTCCGCGGAACGCGTTCCAAACAGTTGAAGTATATTAACTAAGCGCGCCTGGCGCGCGTGCCAACCGTTCCAGTGTTCGACCCTTCATCATGGAAGCCAGTCGTGTTCAAGAAAAAGTACAACGATCGTCTCAAATGGTGCGCGCGCCACGATTGATGCGCGCTAAAAACCGACACTAGTCGGAACGAACCGATCCGCGTTCGCGTGCTCCAACGAACACAATTGGCGCGCGTTCCAAAATGGTATCCATTTCGCGCGGCTGGAACGCGCGCCAATGTTCGCCCTCTTGGAGCGCGTAATGGATGTCTATCACTTTTACTTTCAAATAACCTATGTAAATAGGGCTATAATTATGGGAGAGGAACTTAATAATTTTATTAAATTGTATAGTGCTGTGTTGTGCTGTGCCTGTGCGGTGCTGTGATGTGGTATGCTGTGCTGTGTTGTGCTGTACTGTACTGTGCTGCGCTGTGCTGTGCTGTGCTATGCTATGCTGTGCTGTGCTGGGCTATGCTGTGCTGTATTGTGTTGTGTTGTGCTATGCTGGGCTGTGTTGTGTTGCGTTGTCTTGCATCGTATTGCATTGCACAGCACTGCATTGTGTTGTATTGTATTTGTGGAGACTTCTCACAAACCATGAGATTTATATGAATACATGTCCCTTGTGCCCGACTACCTGCACTCGTGATAAATTTGCAAGACGCCTCGAAAGCTATGTGCGCGTAAAATTTGAATTTGTCACCGATACGGTAAGAAGATGAACAGGTTCTATTTCTTAAACTGTTATACTCGTAGCAGGGGAGTGTTCACGTCATATATTTCTTGTATAATGACTTTTTGAGACTACAAGATAGCGTATACGTAGCAAGGAAAGTCATGGGAGAGGCCTATCATAAGGCTGATGATAATGAGGGTCGTCGGACTAAAGCAAATAAGTCAACAACACAAATTTTTGAAGCGATGAAAAAACCAAATGTTTTATTTATAAAATTACTCTGTAACGTAACGTTTTTATGAAACAATGAACTGACCGACTATTTTGAAAAAAACAGTGATTTAATGACAGTTTGACTTATGTGATTTAGTCCGCCGAGCCTTGGACATGAAAGTAAAAGTGTCGGAAATTCTATGAATTAATTGGGAGTGTACTTATTTTTGATATATTATTTTTATAGTTTAATTTGAAAAAGATTTTAAGGAATCAATTTCATTTTTTTGTGATTTATTCTGGTGTATACAATAAAGAATTCTAATGTAATCTAATCTAATATACTTAATAGATATAATCTAATATATAAAATTCTCGTGTCACCACTCACCCTGTCTCTCGTATCACCGTGTTAGTGCGCATACTCCTCCGAATCGGCTTGGCCGATTTTGATGAAATTTTATATATATAACTAATCGGTATGTCTGAGAATAGTTGTTATCTATTTTTCATACCCTTATCTGGCAAAACAGCGTTTGCCGGGTCAGCTAGTATATTTATAAAATGTTGGTGTTTGTGACGTCATCAGTGCATGATATATTCTGGGCAAAAAAACATATCAGCAAGATAGTTGCCGATTTAACTAACGGTCGACCAAAAACGCAATCACATAGTAACTTCCGAGGCATTGACCGCGATCCGAATGTATTTTGACGTCAGTATGTGGCCGTTGACGATACGTGGGTCTAGCATTACCATTACACACTGGAGACTAAGCAACTTCAAAGCAGTGATCCACCAGGAATGAGCTCGATAGAAGGCAAAAAGTGCTTGGCTAACAATGTAATGGTCAAAGGTCTTTTGGGACAGCCAAGGGCTTGCATCGGTTTTATGTAGAAAGCCAGGAAAATTGCTGGAGCTAACTACGCAGAATTGTCAGACAGATTCAATGAAGATTTGTTAGAGAAGCGGCCGCATCCAGCAAAAAACAAACATCCAAATGACGCATCAGACTTCTCGTCTGCAATTGATTGATTCATTTTAAATGTTCTTTAAATACATGAAATTACATATACTAATACCCAGTGTACATTAATCCTAGGCTAAATAAACTTAAGGTAAATTTTGTGTTTACAAGGTCGGTTACATAAGATCTATTAAAACTTACAATAGGTACCTAGCACACTCAGCCGGTGTATACTTAACTATACACCATGCTACTTCTACTCCCAGGCCAGTGAATATTTAATGATTCACCCAACATCACCTTATATTATACCAATCTCATGGGCCGTTGTATAGCAAACTACGAGACACCTTTTCATACATTTTATACGGCGATTCGATAGGGCTGGCCCTGGAGAATGCGCCACTATGTGTGGGTTGGGGAAACGTTAAAAATAAAAAAAAAATATGTCAAGAAAAACTAAGATTTATTTTTCTTTAAAAAAAGGGGTTACTAAAATAATATAAAATAGGTAAATAAAAAAATCTATGCATATTTTAGTGACCAGTAGAAGCCAAATTATTGCAATAAAAAAAAAAATTTACAAATCCATGCCATTTGGTCAAATGACCCTTGGCGCTGAGTGTGCTAGGTAATATTTTAATTACATAAAGATGTAACATACTGTGTAGACAAAATAAAAAAAATAAAAAAAAAAGATTTACAAAGTAGTCAACATAACACTCAGCTAACATATTGTAAGAAGATAATGTTGAAGGTAGAATTAATATACAAAAAGAGTGCGGTCTGTAATTGCGACATCAAATGTATGCTCTTTGTACGCGCTATGTAGCGTACATTTAAGCTGTCTTTCATAATTTTTATTACTGTCTCTTTTTTCCTTCAGAGTTTTGTCACCATAGGGTTGTCTGGAAGAAATTGGTATTAGCAGTAAGGGCACCAATTGTACTGTATCTTTATATTTTTTGTTTTCCTTGTGTATAAAAGACTATTTTTATCTTACTTTGTTTGCTAATCGTCTAAATGAACCTTCATACATGCAAATGAAAATCAACGCCCATGAACATTCTCAAAAGCACTATCGAAAAGACCAGCCGACTGCACAATCCATTCGATTTAATAATGTTCGGATAGTTGAGACAAATATTGGCTTAGCCACTGGAGCATAGCTTCTAGCCGATTGGACCACGAGGCGGTTGGCCGTTTGACGCTGGGCCAAATTTAGGGCCAATTGAATGCAAACACAACGTCTTCCGCATATAAAGGACTAACCAATTGGAGTGCAAAAATGTGACTGAGTATCAAACGCACCTTGAAATCGTTGTTCCATTATCATCTATTGTAGATGATTTATTTTTGATTCGTCAGGAACATGGCAGGTGGCAGTCTTTGGTCTCTGCCTACGCCTCTGGGATACAAGCGTGAGCTTATTTATGTATCTATGTATGCAGATGATTTATGCACCGTTGACTCTCACCATTGAAACTCATCATCATCAACCCATTATGTCCCCACATGATGGGCACGGGTCTCTTCCCTGAGGAAAGTATAGGCTAAACTCCACCACGGGGGCCGAGTCCGGATTGGTCGAGTCTTGTAATAAGACTAGTGGCTGGTCTTACTGTCAGAAATTTTCCACCCGTCCTGAGGCTTAACCCGTCCGTGGCTTAACAACTCCTATCTATTGACGGCAGCCGGCACAAATTGGTCAACGTGCCTTGCGAAGCACGGAACCACTCGGAAAAATGCCACTAGCGTTAGTCATAGAACGATCACACATCAATGCACTAAAAGCACCCTATTTTGCTTAACCTTCGTGATCGTTTAAGATCACTCAGACAGCCGGGACTACGAGCAATTCCAAAGAGGACTCCACGTCTACATACTCGGCATACGTAGGCTACAGACCCCTGCTGATCGGGTTTCAAGGCTCAAGACATTATGGATTCTAAAAAGAAGCTAATTTAAAATATCTTCACTGGTTAGTAAATCAAATAGTAAAACAAATACAGAAGCATGATTTTACATTTACCTTCAACAGTTCTTAACACGCTTTTAAATTGTATGTAGCCGCCAAAGTAGTACAGCTATTCAGTTTTAAGATCTTATAATTACACGTAGCTTAGCAAAAAGGTTACAACCCACACAAAGTGAGTCTTGACATAAACTTGGAACATACTCATCGGATCGCCCTGAAAGTCTTTGATTCTTAAAATGTATAGTGATCATTTTGGTATACCTATTTAACTTAAAAATGACCATGTTGTGGGTTGGAACCATTTTGCTATATTACGTCCATCGTCGTATCGAGAGAGAGAAGCTCGAATTTCTCCAAACGTATGTAATTCGGATGCCTATAAGGTAATTTTGGTATCTTATAGCTGATCCAATGATGAAGGCAGGAGTAGTTTAATAGGATTCTTGAACTTCACTGCAACGTCTATTTCGATAAGCGAACTTGTTCACTAGGAGCAATAGGTGTTGCTGCTGCAGAACTACTTTGACTATGATTATCTATCTTCAATCTAGACCATGAATAGAGCTGACTGGTGGCTTGACTTTATATTGTGCACTGTACTGTATTGTATTGCATTGTATAAAGAACAACACAATTCACTTCACAAATCTCACATCGCTGTATAATCACTTCCAGCATTCACAATTTCATTTCACTTCTAATACAAATTAGAAATATAAATTCTTAAATGGGGCAGAGCTTCCGCCTGATCACAGCGCCAGAACAAGATTGCCGGTTTATCGTCGAGCCCTCCCTTTTATAGACTAAAGGCGAGCGCATGTTATTGGTTGGTCTTGGCGCCATTTTCTTTGACAAATCCGTTAAAAATGCAATTCTATTCAAATGGCCACTTTTAAAATAATTATCTGTTAAAAATGTTATTAAATACATCTTCTAAATTACCGGTCGTCCTAAAATAATGATTTAATGTTAAATTAAACAGAACCTTTGCCGCAATTTATCAAAAATCATGACAATTGCGTTGTTTTGCATTGTGTTATTTTATGTTACGTTACGTTGTGTTGTACCGTACTGTGGTGTGCTTTACTGTGCTGTATTGTGTTGTGTTGTGATATGCTGTGCTATGCTATGCTGTGTTGTGTTGTATCCTATAATTGTATTGCATTCCAGAATATTGTATTGTAAAAACAGATATGCTCTGTAATTTAGTCATCATCGATCGTAGAGGTCGAGGTTGGGTAGACAATCGACTGGTAGACCACCGAACCTATGGGTTGATGACATTGCTAAAGCTTTTGAAATGATTTAGACGACATTGGAGGCGGCCCAAAAGTTCTGCGTCCAAGGCAATTCAAGGCAACGCAATGCCAACGGTACAGTATAGAGGTATTATTACATAATCTGGATAACAATTTAAGTGAATCCAGAAATGGTCTCTCTGTACTCACAACTCTATTTGGTACCCTCTGAAGGCTAACGGAGGTAAAAATGAAAGCGCTGGTTTGTGGGAGTAATCAAGGCTTATTAATGTGGTAGTACTCCAATCTGGAACACTCAACATGCTTGACGGAACCGTGCTTATGCGTACGGTCGGAAGCAATATCACGTTTACATTTTAGTTTCAAAGTCACCCGTAAAAGCGTTTTCATATTGTGCGATACGATATCGGTTTCCACGACGATAACCAACACCATGTGCTGTTTTCACATAATATTATCGTTGGTCGGAACCACTACCGGAACATTTCCAAATGTACGATTTTTCCAAAAATAGATATTTCCGAATCACTAACGGTACAAATCAGATGATTTTTTTATCCGTAACAAAAAGACTAATTCCAGTAGAGAAACAACGATTTTACCTACTGTAACATGACAATTTTTGGAATCTTTAAACGTCATTTACTCAAAACAAAATATTTTGAAATGTACCATTAATGGTTCCGACCAGCTATTTTCAAAATGGTCGCCGCGTATCGGTCTCTTCGCACCTAAAGATAATTTAGATACACTTGTAGAACACATTATCGTCCGACGACACACAGGCATCCGATGTTGCCGCCAAAATTTCGGTGTCGGTTTCGATCTCGGACCGGACAATATGAAATTCAGGTACATATTTCATACATTTTACTTACCCCGATATCGAATTGGCGTCTGACACCGATATCGGATCGGATAGTGTGAAAAGGCTCTAACGTAAACGTAACTGAGTAGAGGGCAAGAGTGTAAAGGCTGATGCGCTGTCGACTGTACTATGTCCGTCAGTCTTGGTGCAGGTAGGTAAATTAATTTCAAACGAGCCGAATTTCGCTTCTTGGTAATTTTGCTCTGGATAGTAACATGATTAGATAACCTTTATAATATACGTCCTACCGCAAGGCACGGGACTTCTCTCAGAGAGAGAGTGAAGATTTAATCGACATGCGTAGCCACCGCGCATTAGCTATGTTTCCTCACGGTGTTTTACGTTATCGTTAGGGCATGGATACGATGTATCCATGTCATGTCTACGTTACAGAAAATGGATGACGAATAACATGTCGACCTTTTCATTTCACTAGTGGAAGCACATCCCGTTCTCTGAGACAAGTCAAAGGAAAGTTAACACCAGGTTTCTCGAACGCTAAAGCTGGCTTCCCACGGTGCGCGATTCTGCCGACGGCCGACGCCGGCCGACATACACGGACAGCCGTCAGCCTTGTTCCCACGGTGCGCGATTCTGCGGATATCGATACAACCACGAACCCACGACCGGTACGCGCACCGCCACAGACGTCTGTGCTACCGCGGACCGAGACTCTTCCCACGGTGTGTCGTGCGAGCTGGTCAGCATCCATCCGCGATATCGCGGACCGTGGGAAACCAGCTTTACAGTCCATTAATCTATTGTTAACAGCTGTCAGTTTGCAAAAGTGCATACAAAAAAAACTGACAGCTGTCGGTGACAGTAGATTAACCATGGACGTAATTAGAAGGTCCTTGAGATTAACAGACTGTTACCTTTCAAGAATTCTATGAAGGCTTGTTCTGATTTTCACGTTTATCGCCGTTAAACATATGAACCTAACAGCGGAAACAAATTACGTGCATTAAAATCGCCATCTTAATTATGTAGTACTGAGCGTGGTCAGTGTTTAGCAAAATTGCGGTGCGGCGTATTTTGCGTTTTATATTTAAACATACTTTAAAAAAAATTAAGAGTTTTGGTAAAGGATGTTTCCAGAAATTTACTCTCTAAAGATGCAAAAAAAAATTGCGAAAAAAAATGGAGTTAATAGGTTTGCGACTTTAGCCTAATGCCTAATTTAGAAATGCATGTTCGCGGTCTTGAAGAATAAGCGACGATACGTCTCTGTAAAAACAAACCTAACCTAAACATGATTCAATGTTAAAAAGTACCTGGAACTGCGATATGTTATCTGGGTAAAATTCACATCACTGACAAATTATATTGAGTTCAATCACTCGTTTATTTAATTCGATGAGAACCAATCAAACTGTAAGGCCCAGTCACACAGAGGGAGGTCTATCTGTGACCCGGGACTATGCAAACAGACCCTCAAATCGGAGCCAGAATCTTACTATAACGGGTGGGAAAAAAGCGCTCCAGTGGAGCCTAAAACCGGAGGAGAAAACCGCTAAACTTTACAGTGTGGGTACTCTATGACAGAGTTATTGCCACGGATGGATAGTCCATAAATTATTGAAAGTAAGATAATACACTAACAATACCCCTTAGGCCTATAATTTTTTTCTTGCGTAGCTAAATTAGTTACTAACAGAGTCATATTTGAAATTTATTACAGTTTTCAAAATATAAAACATACTCCAAACTGTCCAGCCTTTGTTTCCGGTTTGTCTCCACCATCTGGACTTGGCTCCCGTGGTGTTTATGGCCCATACCTTCCTCAGGGAAAATACCCGTGCCCCTCGGTGGGATATTATGGGTTGATGATGATACAACAGTAATCGATTCAGAGTACCGTCTGACGGATGCGCCGTAGCTTACATTGGACCCGACGGCAGGTTCTCATTGCTTGAGAGGTTACTATTATCCTTAGGTTTTGGACGTTTACATGTCTGTGATGTCGCTGTTTCTGGTTCCCACGAAACAGGGTATCCTAGTGTGTCCCCAGAAGCAATGTATGTGCCTGTATGTAAATGTTTATGTTTAGGTACACTTGCCGTCAGTACGATGACCCAACCGTGAGGCTAAGTGCGAAAATCGTAAGTCTAGCTAACTAACTAAATTCCGTCGCCACAATGCTGCCTGGTATATAACTGTCCGTAAATGAATAAGTAGAATGGACGATCGTCTAATGTTGAAATCAAAGTTCATATGAAAATGTACAAGGTGTTAAAACCGCAGACAGTTAATGTGAACACTGTGAGAAACATCAGCTGAAATTGTATATTATTTAGATAATTCATGAATGACATGATAATTGTGTAGTTTGTAGGTAAAAAGTGTATTATATAAGAAAGGAGAATGACCAAAAACAGTCTATGTTTCTTTTGCGTTGCGCTTTAAGCATTTATATCTCAAAATGTTTCTTTTGAAAAATGATTTCATAGTTTTATTTGATAAAATAAAAGAATCGGGGGTTTAAAAGTAAAAATAAAAAAATATTTGTATTGATTTATAATTAAAAAACTGCAGTCATTCAATACTTTTTTTTACATAAGGTTGAACGGCCCTGGGTACTAGTTCTTTTGAGCCTGTCAGTCAATACAGATTACAAATACAGATTACTTAGATTGAATTATTGCAAAATCGCGTGCAATAATTCAATCTAATACATAATAATACTATAATACAAAAAGTGTATTATGAGGAGTGTTTTGACGGGAATTCAAACGAGCGGTTTTATTACGGTTTTATTTTTGCAAATTGATTCCAGTGTATTTTATACTGTTTAATTAGTGTAGTTTATTGTTAAAATGACTATGTGTATGAACAATCCAACTGGCCTTCTGAAAATCGTTGGGGGCGGCTTATGTCCAGCAGTGGACGTCCAATGGCTGAAATGATGATGATGATGATGATGTATGAACAATATGTGGAATAAATAACTAAAATAAACCGCCATTTTGGGCTTAGGATAGTCTTGTCTTAATTGTGCGCAGGACCTAAGACTGTTTGTGCTTATTTATCAGAAATTATCTCTTTGTCCCCCATTAGGCTCCTTAAACACTGCGACTTTTTGCAACGATAATTATAGTCGTGATTTAGACGATTTGCTAGTGCATGGATACAACCTTCAAGCACAACCTTCCAAGGTGCCAATGCCAACCAAGAATAATCATAATGCCAAATATCATGATGCCAAATAACACCAAACCACCAAAGTTGTAATAACCTCAAAACATGGGCTCAAAATTAAGATTTCTCGAAACTCCCATCTAATATTTTCACAATATTTTCCCTGCATAATCCAGAGCTAATTTCTTATAGTTTACCGCTGGTTTCATCAATGCGCAAGAAGATGCAAAAATAGACTAACTCCTATAGTAAATTGATCATTCTCCGTTACACACACTTATAGTACCCTGTAGAACATAGTTGGTGTATAATTATATTGTAACACCTATGTTCAAGTAAATAAAAATTTATTGATTATAACACTGACTCCCGAGCCAAAAATTCCACTAGCTGTACACCGATTGACTTACTTAAATTGTGAAAAATCTTACTACGAAAGGAACGCGTATTTTCATCTTTTTTTACGATCAGACGTAATGTAAAGGTGTAAGTTGACGCTTACTGTCCGAGATCGCTGGTGTTTGACTTCGTACAAACGCGCTTTCAATTTTAGTTTCAAATCTGTTTTTCTATGTAACAAAGAATGTTCACATTGACGCAGAAAATGTGTTAAAAAGGGGTCAGTTAATTCACACCCGGTATAAACACTCGTCCGGGGTAATTTGAGTTGAGACAACTTAATTCCGCTCTAACCAAGGGGTAGCCTAGCTTCCGCATGAAATTGAAATTTGAATCTGACCGCCTACTAGAGAGTGGTAGGTCAAACACGGCGTAGACTCAGATTTTATCTACGCTTACACTAGAGATCCTTACCTCCACAAACATATTATAACATACCTATCCCCGGTTTCTCGTACACTATCCAGCTGTTAGAGCGCTTACACATTTAGGCGACTTTAGCAGCGCAACTGTCGCGCGTATGTCGCGCTGCTGATAATTTCATACTATAAGCCTAGGCGCACACTAGGCGACACGCGACAGCGACAGTTCGGCGACAAGAGGCAACGACCGACAATCTACGGCCGACAATTTTCATATATTTTGTTCAAAGCTCCGCACACTTAGCGTCAGAGTCGCGGAGTCGCGACGACAAGTCGCTAGATGCAAACGACAACGCCGCGTCTGAGGCGGCGACAAGTCACCCTGTTCGTGCAATAAATGTATTAATAACAAGAATAGGTTTCGGTTTTTGCCGAAAGCACACGAGTGTAATACTACTTCCTGCTCTGTATAAAACTTTTCTTCATTATTTTGAAAAGTTATGTAAAGTTATAAATCATCATCAACCCATTATGTCCCCACCGAGGAGCACGGGGCTCTTCCCTGAGGAAGGTATAGGCCATACTCCACCACGGGGGCCAAGTCCGTATTGGTGGAGGCTTGTAAGACTAGTGGCTGGTCTTACTGTCAGAAGTTTTCAAGCCGCCCTAAGGCCTCTGACTTGGCTTAACGACTGACATCTATCGACGGCAGCCGGCACCAACTGCTTAAGGCTGTAATAAGAGCGAATGACTTTGAGCATTTGACCTCTGAGTTATAACATAATAAACTAGCGCAATCTCTTGACTGTTTGTTGTACTTCTTCAGCAAATACTTTAAGGGCTAATCCATAATCCAAAGATTACACAGATAAGAGATGTGGCGGATGTTCTATGGCGATTATTCCCTGCGCTAATTAAGAAATCGTACAATTTTGTACTAATCACGCTTAATATTAACATTAAAAAAATATATGAGCAGATAGGATTGCAGATATTGATGTGGCCGATATTTGCATGAAAGATTTAAATGAAAAGCTACTATCGTTTACCAGCGAAATTAGATTCTGTGGAAAATAAAGCTTTTGGAAAATTTTTTTTTTTGCCATCAAGACAGGTTAAATGCAATTTTTTTTCCGTACGAATTAGTCACTGATATATCCTTTATTACCAAATATTTTATTCAGAATTTTTTAGTGCGTACTTTTGCCTAACATTTCAGTTAAAGCTAGCCAATTTTGCAACATTTACCCTTGTTACACGCTTAACGTGCCTTGCGAAGCACTGAACCGCTCGGAAAAAATGCCACTAGCGTTAGTCATAGAATGGTGACCCATCCATGGACTGAACGCGCCGTATGTTGCTTAACCTTAGGGGCCGTCCATTAATCACGTGATCTTTTTTAAGCATTTTTTAACCCCCCCCTCCCCCTTGGTGATACATGGTGAGGTTTAAGACTACCCCCCACCTCCCACCCAACATCACGTGTATTTTTCGTATCTACAAAAAATCTTAAATTTTTTAGAACTAAAATTGTCTTGCGCGCGCAAGCGCGCGTGTTGAACGCGTGCGCGTTTGCAAAAATAATGAAAAAATAAATACACGTGATATCTTACTACATCCCCCCCTCCCCCTCTTGTGACATTTCGTGATTTTTGTCAAACCCCTCCCCCCCCTTTCAAGCCTCACGTGATTAATGGACGGCCCCTTAGTGATCGTTTAAGATCACTCGGGCAGCCCAGGCTACGAGCGATTCGAAGCGAAGTTATAAATAACAATACAAAATAAACCTTACCTTATTGCAATATAATCGGTTTATCCGATAGTAGCCGAGGTATATTCTAAAAGCTAACAGATTACTCAGTTTTCCTCATTATTTTTTCTTTTCTAGCGATTAATTTGGGAGATTTAAAGTACTAAGATCCCATCTTATCGCAACATTCTACGAGTAAGACTCTATTGATGACTTTTATTCACACGGCGCAGATTGCTGTCGTAAATTGTGCCAGTAGGGTTCAATGGCGTCGTATGCGTTTGCTCGGACTTGGGGCCAGGAAATAAGTTGCATTAAGGTCATAGCCCACTTACACGACTCTGCTCCCACCCGGCAAAAATAATATTATTCAAATATGGGCTTTAAATATTGCTGTTTAGATATATTATATATTGGTATACATTGGCATCATAAATTAGCTGACAGCTGATAGCGAGCTGTCTGCTAATTTATGATGCCAAGTGTAAGTGGCATCATAAATTAGCAGACAGCTCGACTATGACCTTTAGCCTATGCGCACACTAGGCGACACGCGACAGCGACAGTTCGGCTAACAGACTGTACGGGGCTCCAAGCAGAAAAATGTGAATAATGTATGTGAAAAAAAACACATTTTTACACATAGTTTTAGAAATGCTTTACGCACCATAACCGCCACCCTTGGGGGAGGGCGACGGCAGTGTGTCGGACTCTCCTCTCCTAATAATAGGAGAGGCATACCTCCTAAAACACCCCGGGGGCCGTCCTGTCGCTCGTGCAATGAGGCGCCGCCGGATCTCGCTTGTGAGAAACCACAGTGCGAATGCTACAGCGGCGCCCCGGCGACGTCGACCCGACTCGCAAGGAGTCGGGCCCACCCTCACTGGAGAAGTGGCATGGGCCTCCCACCCTCTTCTCCCGTCACGATGTCGGACGGCAGGTCCCCCGACCCGCCGTCTGTGACCCTCCTTCAACTTCCTCTATGCCCTCTGCTGAACAGAGGGATATAGAGAAGGGCCCCCACCGTGTGTTTTTTATAGAGGTTGTCTCCTCGCGGCCCGAAGGCCCCCGGCCCCACTCAGTGTGGGGTTACGGGTGCGGTGCCCATAGTGGACCCCGCGGGACATCCAGCAGCGCAAGCCACTGGACGTCCCCCTCCCTCTGGTTTTGGTCCGCGCCGGCCGAAGCCGGTACCCCCCATATCTGGAGGGCGTTCCCCTATCCGCCACCCGGGGGACGCGTCCGATGGAAGACCAGAAACTCCACACGGAGGTGACCATCCCTGGTCTCGAACACTCCCTCTGGGATACAGGCGTGAGCTTATGTATGTATAATCCATTTATCTATACTTGGCATTTTTTTCAGACTTTAAACGACACTAAATCAAAAAATTTTAGCGGTAGAAAACTCGTAACAGTTTATAAATTTAGTGCTAGCTAGTACTAAATTTGCAAACGGTATCGAATGTTCTACCGCTAAAGGCTTTTAATTCAGTGTCGTTTAAAGTAAAAAAAAATGCCAAGTATCTATAGATAAATGGATTATAATTATGTATGTGTAGGGGCTATGCCTTACATGTGTTGTTATGTTCTATGTTCTTAATGTTTTTTTCAATGAATGACACGTCTATTCCGTAAAATCGCTTTATTGACACTGGTTTATGTACGCAAAACTGCTATCATCAACAAAATTAGTAAGTAAAAGAAAATGTATGTGCAAGCTCGTACACTATGTTTTTGCAAAGAGACCTATTCTCTGACCTACCAAGTAAAAAAGAACACGAACGTTTTTATAAAAATCGGTGAAGCAGTTTCTGAAAAAATCGACAACACACACTTTGCCACGATATTTTTACATATCATCTTATTCTAGAAACCAAATGATTTGCATTTGCCTGTTGTATGTGCCTTCGTTTATTTTTTTCCTGTTTAATGGTGGTTGCGTATAGTATCAAATGTTTTGTAATCATGCTTATTTACGCTCCATTTCAATCTCGTTCCCAAGAAATGAGGAAAGTGCGGAGAAAAATTATCTTATTTTTATTACCGGAGCTATTTCCTTGTAAACTCAAAGAAAAGTGTTTTTTTAAAACACACTGTTCAGTCGACAGCATAACATCCTACACACTTATGAACTCTACCCCGTTGTATTAGGGGTGACTTTGCAACTAAAATGTGTAGGTTGACGTGCTTTTGACTGTACTATATCACGGAATTTTTATTCTCCGCTGTCACCTCAGTGGAAGTTAAATGGTCTTTCTCCACTTAAAAAAAGGTAAGGGTTAGGTAAAGGTTAGTGTGGGGCCAGAAGCAACGTATGTGCCTGTATGTAAATCTATATAAATAAAATTCAAAGTCCTGACTGACTGATTCATTCACTCATCAAGGCCCAGCTCAAGCCGTTGGACCTAGGAAGCTGAAATTTTGGGCAGATGGTCTATATATAATGTATTTTTTTAAATTCAACCCCTAAGGGGGCGAAAAGGGTTGCCTAAATTTGTTTGGGAGGTATAAAGAATATTGTCTAATTTTATTGAAACTTAAAATATGTACTCTTCAACACAATTGATTGAATACGTGTTTAGCCGTTCTTCTAAATGTAACCCTTAAGGGAGTGAACGGGGTTGCAAAATTTTGAACTAAAGTCCACGCGGACGGAGTCGCGGGCGAAAGCTAGTGTTTATATATTAAGAGATAGTAGACATCGTTTGTCTAAGGTATTTTAGAACAATACTGTTCTAAAACACCTTAGACAAATAAAAATAAAATGTCGCGCGCCCTTAACGCGCCCTGTGTTGCTTAGTGCCAATTTCTAAATTAAGAATTTCACTAAGTAACTACTTAACTGTAGCGCTGTCTGGTCAAATTTATCAGAAAAGAGCGAGAACGTTACTTGAGCATTTTTTAGTGAACTTCTCAATTCGGAAACTGGCCTTAAGGGCGCGCCCTTCGTAATCGTTTAAGATCACTCAGGCAGCCGGTGCTACGAGCGATTCAAAGCACAAAAGTCACAAAGGTACATATAAAGGTAGGCAACTGAAAAGTATACACATTTCACTGACAAATTTATTGCATTTCATTGAATTTATTATGTTATTTATATTTTCGTAAATACGATTTCGATTGATCCTTCAAATGGTCATGTTTTGTATGCACTTTTGCCAACTGACAGCTGCTGTAATGCTGGGGCCGCACCTGCGTCTATCGTGACCAAGCTTCGCGCCACGGGCATGTCAGTTCCTACATTCCACAGAGTTCTGGAGCAAAGCTTTGTCACGATAGACGCAGGTGCGGGCCCAGCATCAACAGTAGATTAACAGCTTGTTAGTGTGCGTGAAATAAGAAGATGCGTAATAATGGCATTTTGAACTAGAACACAACATTTTTTTGTAACTTCGTGTCGCATATTTAAGACCTTTTTATGTATCATCATCATTATTATCATCAACACATTATGTCCCCACCGAGGGGCACGGGTGTCTTCCCTGAGGAAGGTATAGGCCATACTCCACCACGGGGGCCAAGTACGGATCGGTGAAGACGTGCATATGTTCACTATATTTCTTGCATATTTTGGGACTTTTATGTTGCATATAATCTGGTTTCTACTTATTACATATTTTACCCTGTCTAAAGTAATTCTATAGCCCCACGCCTGAAGACGCCGAACTCCCGAGCAATGGCGAAGACTCGTCCGTCGTTAAAGCAGCCAGTTGATGACCCATCGTTAAAATGATACGCGGACACCGCTTCTGCATTCGCCAGAGGTTACACCAAACTGGGTCTTAAGTACGTATCATTAAAATATACAAATAATTGTGAGAAGTTATGTGAAATTATATCCAATAAAACATTGACACATGCATTACTTCTGGCCCCACACTAGGATACCCTGTGTCGTGGGAACCAGGAACGGCGACATCACAAACATGTACCTAAACATCCAAGACCTAGTGTTTTTTGTCCCCAGCTGGGACTCGAACCCGGAACCTCTCGCATGGTAGGCACATTCGCTAATCGCTGCGCCACAGAGGTCGCCAATTAATTGATGCCCGGCTCAGGCTGCTTTCTACTCACTAACACAAATAAATTTTATTATAGGGTCGACCTGAGAATCGTAATCGAAAAAACAAAACAGCTGTTTCATACTAACACTTTTTCATACTATACCTACTGAACAAAATGTATGAAACGAGACAAATTTGACATTAAAAGGGTCATTGACAATATCTATCTAACATTAGCTCACTACTTTTTCGGCACACGTGGAGGTATTTTAACATTTTGTCCTTTGTGTCCATTGTATCCTTTTCCCGATGACTGTCATTTCCTATCCCAGGGGCACTTCTTGATTGGCCGATCGCTTATGGCATTGCCTGCGCCTGCCATGGACGACATCAACCCTACAAGCTTTAAACGAAATCAATGGCGGCAAAAAGTAAGCAAACATTTCTGGAAGCGCTGGCAGAAGTAATGTATAGCTGAAATGCAACAATGCTCTAAATGGTGAACCAATTTTGTCATCTTTTTCGTGTGTTTTAGCTATGACTCGCATACTTTTTTACTAAATTCGACTTTTATTATGTATACAGCATTTAATTTTCAATTAATATAGTTTGAAATTCATATTACACGGCCGGGGAAGAAGTTTGCGCCTGCCAAAAAGTACGCAAACTCCTTGCTACTTCGGGTTATTCACCAACTGGACACACATGACTGGACACACCTGTGTCGAGTTGGTTAAACTCAAAAAGTATCATTTGTTCCATGTTCCAACATCAAATGTTCCACTGCTGGAAACGGGTAATTTTACAACACTTTTACAATAATTTTACAGTAAATAGTACAAAAGTACTAGGGTAGCAAAAGTATGTAAGAGATTGCCGCTAAAACAAAATCTCATGAAAAACATGGTGTTGTTTACTTAGTTCATGGTGTTGCTTAATACTGCGCAGTATTAAACAGGGTTGTTTGACTACTACCTACTAACTTTTGTTACCCTAGTACTTTTAACCGCTCTGGACTATACCATAAGTGCGACGGGGTGTACTGGAAACCATTGTAAAGCAAGGAGCGAAGTCTGGGAATTGAAGTAAAACGCAAAGCGACATTATGGGAATCGAGATTCAGGAAATAAAATTTATGATGAAGGTCCTACAGCAAGAAAAATAATTGAAACTATCAGCATGAAAACTATGATCGCGACCACTGTTAGAGGTCAATAATTCCATGAGCAAGGCGAATGTTAACCTGACTGTACCCTTTTTCTGCAAAAAAACAGAGTGTGTCCAGTTGGTGAAAACATAAAAATGATTATTTCAGCTTTCACCATCTGGGCACGCATAAAAATCTTTGTGTGTCCAGATGACGAAAGAATAAACGATACTAATTTGAGTTTAACCAACTGGACACAGGTGTGTCCAGTCATGTGTGTCGAGTTGGTGAATAACCCGCTACTTCAAACTTATTCTTTTTTGCATAGATCGTCTTTTGTTTTTTTTTTTCGGCATTAAAAAGAATAGGTAGTTTCTGTTGTAAAAGTCATCGTTATTTTATTGGGAGTATTTGCAGAAGGAATAAATGTCTTCATTTATCACACTAATTATTTTACAGGCGAAATTTTGTGAGCGTGTGAGTGTGTATGTTTGTTACTTCTTCGCATCTAAACGGCTGGAGCGATTTTAATAAAATTGGTATGGATTTAGCTGACACCCTGGATTAACACAAAGGCTACGTTTCACTGTGGGAAAGTATCTTATTCACATGTAAAAATCCCTATAAATGTGGATAGTTATTATTTTTACTGTTAATACACAATTTATTTTCCCTAATAAACCGCGAGTAACACCGCGGGGCACAGCTAGTTTCAATATAAACTTTAAAATTAAATATATTACCCAGCTGATACCATTTGCACAACTCAATGTGAAGTTAATTGTAATCGGTTTGTCCTAACCAAATACATACCATTCTAGTCTGCGCTGCGGTGAAATTCGACAGTAAAACTGGCCAAAGTAATATCTATTTAAGGCCCGATATAAAGCTAACTGCGCGAAACTTTAAACCACTCATTATCTTTGATTTCATTGACCAATATTTTATTATACAATTTGTTTGTTACCAAATGTTACATCATACATATTTGTTCGTTTGGTCGAAATTTTTGGATAGTATGATCTTAGTTACAATCGTTCGGGCTTCCAAAACTTGATAAACCGAGAAATTATGGTAGTTTTGTACAGTTTTAACTTGTAAAGGATAAATAACTATCCTTAGTATAATGCTTTTCTTCTAAGAAAGGTTGTATTGTCATTTAATGTTAAGAAGAAAATCAATGGTCTTGTATTTACATTATTAAAATAATTGGTAAAGAACATCAATGTAAATATATATGAAGTTGTTGTACGAAGTTCCATGAATGCTATAGGAGGCTTTAAGGGACGTTCCCTGTCATCATCAACCCATTATGTCCCCACCGAGGGGCTCGGGTCTCTTCCATGAGGAAGGTATAGGCCATACTCCACCACAGGTGCCAAGTCCGGATTGGTGGAGGCTTGTTAGACTAGTGGCTGGTCTTACTGTTAGAAGTTTTCAAGCCGCCCTAAGGTCTCTGACTTGGCTTAAGGACTGTCATCTATCGACGGCAGCCGGCACCAACTGCTTAACGTGCCTTGCGAAGCACGGAACCGCTCGGAAAAATGCCACTAGCGTTAGTCATAGACGGTGACCCATCTATGGACTTTAAGCTTAGTAAACGTTTAAGATCACTCAGGCAGCCCAGGCTACGAGCGATTCACGTTCCCTGACATTACCCCTAAATCAGGTGCTTTAAAATAAACTTTCTAATAGTTCTTTTTTTATATTTGGAAGAAATATACATTACTCTTCAATGTACCTCTATAATCTAGGGTTCGTCGGTAACTACTTACTTTTATGTTTTTTTTTTTAAATTTTATAGCATCTCAATCATAATTGGACGTAGTTTAGCAAAATGCTTCTTACCCACACAAAGTGAGTTTTGAGATATTCGAGTTTTTAGGTTTAAGCTGATTTACGCTCTCCATATTTGGGTTCGACTACTATGTGCCACAACTTTGCTTATACTCATTGGATCGCTTTGAAAGGTTTGGTTCTTAAAATATAGAGCATAGTGATCATTTTGGTATATTTAATTTAAAAATGACCTTGTCGTGGGTTGAAACTTTTTTGCTAAACTATGTACGTCCAATTATGATTGTGTTAGAGACATCGGTCGTCAAAATTCTAATAAAGTAATTTGTGTTTCTGTAATTTCGAAACTATTCTCCCAACGCTCGCGTAGCGTAGAAAGTCCTCTGTACTCTGTTCACTGAGCGCACAAATCCGTGCGCCCAGTGAAGCCAGCATTTACGACACGTCATTAAAATATACAAATTACGTATAACGAGAAGTTGACGACCTCTGTCGCACATCTGCCTACCATGCAAGAGGTCCCGGATTCGAATCCTGGCTGGAGACAAAGAAACACCCAAGGTCTTGGATATTTACCTGTTTGTGATGTCGCTGTTTCTGGTTCCTACGAAACAAGGTATCCTAGTGTGGGGCTTGAAGCAATGTATGTGCCTGTATGTAAATGTTTATGTTTAAGTGTAACCTGCGCTGCCTCAGGTCAGGGCTAGCGATTTTCCACGATCCTGAAAATCTTCTTTCGCTTCACTAACGTTAACGATACCAACCGTAAGCCTAGGCGCACACTAGCGACACGCGACAGGCGACAGCTCGGCGACTAGACGCGACGACAGGCTACAGCCGTAAATTTTCAAATATTTTGTTCAAATCTCCGCACACTTGGCGTCAGAATCGCGGAGTCGCGGCGACAAGACGCCAGAAGCAAATGACAACGTCGCGTCTGACGCGGTGACTTGACGCGGCGACAAGTCGCCCTGTTTGCGATGGCTCTTAGTTAAGTACGAGTATTTCAAACTTAAATGAAATCACGTTCTCAAATTTCAGAGTGAAAGCCCTGAACTGGAGGTACTTATAATATTGAATCAGATCAGTTTTGGAATTCGTAATTTCAAGGCTTTAGCTGCTTCAATCGAGGAGCTACGAGGGTTGTTCCCGTATGATCGTTTCTAAAAAAAATACCTGTTTAAGTAGTATTTCATAAGTCCCAAAGATATTTGGATCGAGACTTAATCTTTCTTTTTCTGACATCTGGTTTCTGCTAATCTATAAACAGCTATCAGTCGGCAAAAGTGCATACGGAACAGAAAACAATTGACAGCTGTTAGTTAAGCCAAGTCAGAGGCCTTAGGATGGCTTGAAAACTTCTGACAGTAAGACCAGCCACTAGTCTTACAAGCCTCCACCAATCCGGACTTGGCCCTCGTGGTGGAGTGTGGCCTATACCTTCCTGAGGGATGAGTCCCGTGCCCCTCGGTGGGGACATAATGGGTTGATGATGAAACCAAAGTGAGACAAATAATAATATTAGACAATATCAAAAGTTAACAAACAGCAAATAACTGTATTATACAGTGTAAAAAGACCCCTCGACAATAAAAGAATTTCTTCACAATCACATATTTATTCTTCGACAGCCAGAATGATAATGCGCAACAAATCACGAGACAGCTCCATTTATACACTGTCACTGCTCACATTCGCCCATCCTGACTCTCAATTGCGTCCTTGCAATTTCACTTTAACCTCTGTACATGATTTATAATTATGTACTTACATAAATGTTGACACTTATAAATCATACACTGAAGTAACCATACTAACTATACTATCCATACTAACTATACTAACCATACTAACCATATTAACCATACTAACCATACTAACCATACTAACCATACTGATCACACTAATAATTAGGTACTTCATTCAATATTTTTACTATCAGAACTTTCACTGGACTTGCCACTATCAATGGGCTTAAAAGACAGCCAAGGGTATATTTTATCGACAGGGAAAGTACCAGTATAATTAGGTTTTTTCTTTTTTCGTGTCAAAGGTGTATGTTCAACCTCATAGCGGTCGTTAGCCATTACTTTAACAATGCGATATGGGCCAAGGCATTTGGGAATTACCTTTTTACTTTTTCCTTTGCTAGCAACCTCTCTTTCAACACGAACTAATTGACCAACCTGAAAACTACGGGGCTTAAAGCGAGTTTTGTCAAACAATTTCTTTTGTCGAAACTGGTTTTCTGCATTTTTCTTTTGAACCGAATCTCTAATATCTTTCAAATTATTTTCGTGATTACGATCTGAGTCAGCGGCCTTTACGGCAAGTTGGATTTCACTTTCATTTGGTCCCGTCAATCGTAGACCGAATAGTATCTCAGAGGGAGTTTTCTCAGTTGATTTATTTACTGTATTATTTAGACTCCATTGAATATTGTATAATATACTATATAAAACGTATTAATAGTTTTGCAATAATTTTTGAGTATTTTTTTTAAATCGCAAAGAAAAATAAATAAATTATATCGTCAAATAGTTTAAAGTAATTTTTTTTTATATACACGCATATTTAAATTGGAAGAGGAGAAAAGGAAAAAAAATATACATGTAATGATATAGTAATAATAACAATAAATTATTTACCTTGGGCGTAGTTACAATCCCGCTTCTGAAGTGTAAAAAGACCCCTCGACAATAAAAGAATTTCTTCACAATCACATCTTTATTCTTCGACAGCCAGAATGATAATGCGCAACAATTCACAAGACAGCTCCTTTTATACACTGTCACTTACACAAACCACTTGGACAAACCAAACTGTTTAATGTAATAGATAGGAATAAATACAATTGAAAATATACATAATTTCTAATTTGATTTTAACTTAATAATAATTAGGTTATAATTATTAAATAATTTATTTTAAATTATACAATTACCAGAAGTTCCTCTTTATTGATACATTTAAAATCAGAAAAATGCCTAAGCGATCATTTGATAAATAAAATAACTCAATAATATAATTTATATTTTGTAACAAGTTCCTGTAAATTATACATTATAATTATTCACCTTCAAAAATTTGGCATGAATGCTCACAACAGGGTTCAGTAAAAAAGGTTTCGGAAAGGAACAAACTGTAAATAACACTCACGTATTTCATTTCATATTCAAATCGTTCGCGAATATCAGCAATGGAGAAAATAAAATTCCATTTTTTCTTTTCTCTCTTTGAAAATGAAGTAGGAGAGGTCGGTATTGGGGTGGTTTATAATCGATTCCTTTATGAATTAAAATAAAATGAGCCAAATAAACCAAGTACCAGTATACCCCCGTATACTGGGTGACGGAAAAGTACTGGCACTATAGAAATTACTTTGTTTGTTGTATTTGTTTAAATTTAATAATTAAGAAAGTTTTTGTTTTAGTGTCCTCTGTCTCTCTCTATCTCTCTCTCTATCTCTCTCTCAACTTATATTTTTTTTATTCTGATATTGAAAATTGTGTAGTTAACAAATGTAAAATTCACTAGAAATAATCATAGACCGTTTTACCCCAAGAACATGGAATAATCGTGTCAATCAAATCTCTCGTTTTGGCAATTGGCTTGACCTGCAAGATCACCTGATCTCACCTGTCCAGAATTCTTCCTTTGGACACTTATTTGAAATTGCTGGTTTATGTGAACAAGCTCGCAGCTTTAAATGAAAACTTTCATATAGAAATAAGAAACATATCGCAGAAAGTTTTTCGGCTAGTTATGGAAAAAGTCATAAATAGAGCTGAAAATCCCACCAAAAATATAAATGTGAATGAGAGCCAAGTTCAATATTAAGAACAGACGTCGTTATCGACTACGCCGACAAAAGAATCGAGATATATATGGATGCTGCCAAGTTATCTGTAGAAAATCTAGATATTTTAGTTACAAGATCACTAGAGACAGAAATTTTAATTCAAGCTCAAGATTTGACTGCTAGTTTTTACTAACAAACCAAATTTCAGAAAAGTCACATAGGTATTATCAAACTAACAGCATAAGTACAATACAGATTGAATATTTAATAATTAAAGAAATATTAGTATATCACAGATAATACCCCGGGCTTCACGTGCTCTAAGAATGTCGTAGACAGCGACTTTCGTAAGTTCCACCGCACTACACATTTTATATGTGAGTGTGAGTATTATTGTCGCAAGATCGATGTAAGCCGATTCCTACGGCTACCCTTTTAAAATTCCGATACCCACTAAGGTTCATCCACGAATTTAGGTTTCAGAAAACTCTTAGGCTAATACATGACCAACCTAAGGCTTTTTATATTTGATGCGCAAAAAATCTTTAACAAAGGATACTTACCTTGCATTTTAATACCTGACCAACCCAACGGCCTGGCCAAGTGGCCACGGGACAATTCGCCCGCGCGAAAAATCGCGCGGCGCAATCGGCGAGGCGTCTTATCGCGTGGCTTGCTACGTACATCTCTATGAGTTTGTTTCAGTCGCTAGTCGCAGTCGGGACTGAAACAAACTCATCAAAATGTACGTAGCAAGCCACGGGGCCTCGCCTCGCCGCCGGTCGCACCGCGCGAATTTTCGCGCGGGCGAATGTCCTGTGGCCAGGCCGTAAGGCATATTTGATGTCCAAAAAATAATTGTCCGCATTCCAGAGAAACTATACAATCTTGGACCTAGAGATTTTCAATTATTCCAGCAATGGTTTCTAGTAAGCCTAAGAGACTGCCAAAACGCTTTCCGGGTTTCCACTGAGAAGTATTTTTCTTAGAAACTCATTGCCTTAGTATTTCACTTCGGCTTTGACGTGTTTGAATGTAAGCTTTTTAAGTCACTTTCAGGACTCCAACATTCAGCGACCCACTGAATTATAACTGTGGTCCCATAAACATACATACAATAAGCAGCTCCTACCTGTATTACAGATTGGTAGGCAGAGACCAGGGACTATAATTAAATACATACATAAGAATCTCTCGTAGCCCCGGCTGCCTGAGTGATCTTGAACGATCATGAATGTTAAGCAACATATGGCGCGTTCAGTGCATGGATGGGTGACCGTATATGACTAACGATAGTGACATTTTTCCGACCGGTTCCGTGTTTTGCAAGGCACGTTAAGCAGTTGGTGCCGGCTACCTTCCATAGACGTAACCGTTAAGCCAAGTTAGAAGCCTTAGAGCGGCTTGAAAACTTGCTTGGGCCCCCGTGGTGGAGTAAGGCCTATACCTTCCTCATGGAAGCGACCTGATGCCCCTCGATGGGGGCATAATGGGTTGATGATGATGATGATCATGATACATAAACTTGTCCATTTTATTTATCACTACGATAAATAAAAAATACCCCGTCGTCAATGTTAGGCGTGCACGCATGTAGCATTGCTGTTTTTTATAATAAAAAAAACAAACACTATGACAATTTTTTTGTTTATCTGTGTGATAAAAGCGGGCGCTGGCGGCCAGTATTTTTAAACGCGGAATCAAAGCTGCCAACATCAGAAAAAGAAAACTACAGAACCACACGGCCACTTAATCATTCGAACACTTGGGTGAGTGCCGGCTCGCCCTAGCTAATTCTCGCCTTTTAAGAATTTATGGCTCGGGAAAAATATTTCGCAGCCTTCTGGCCGGATTTGCCTTACAAACTTTATCCGCACAAGTAGAAATAACAATACCACGGTTTTCCTTTAGTTTTTACTGTGGGTATAGACGTTAACAAATGGTATTATTTATTGATATTTATTTATTTATTGTCTTATCAGAAGTATTTAATGATTTTTATTCAGATCTCCCCAGTTAAATGCTGCAGGTAATTTTGTGTTGCTACTTTACCTATTTTGAGATACGGACTTTGGGACAAAGAAAAAATGTGGGTAAGATTACTATGGTATTCTATCAATTGACAAAAAACAAATTACAAATTTTAGGAAATTCGATATTTGCGGAGTGACAATTTTTTACAACATTATTTGTAAGAATGATCCTTTGTCATACGTTTTTCGTCAAACATTAGTGAACCGATTATTACCACTGTGGTATGATTATGATTTTATTAAATACCCAGCATAATTGATTTACAATCGCAGTAATAATAGCCGGCTTTACATTTGCCAAATGGATTGAATAATTGATGTGAAGGCATTAACCCTTTTAATGTTACTTTTAGGTGTAATACGAGTTGTCTATAATCCATTTATCTATACTTGGCATTTTGTTCAGACTTTAAAGGACACTACACGACAGTACTAGCTAGCACTAAATATGTAAACTGTTTCGAGTTTTCAACCGCTAAAGGTTTTTGATTTAGTGTCGTTTAAAGTCTGAAAAAAAATGCCAAGTATAGATAAATGGATAGTAGAGGCCGGTTTCTGAGTTGAGAATTCTCACGAAGTAAATACTTGAGTAACGTTCTGTCACGCTCTTTTCTGAGAAATTTGACGAGACAGCACTCCAGTTAAGGAGTTACTTAGCGAAATTCTCAATTCAGAAATTGGCTCTAGGTAACTAAACACTGCATCAGTAAAGTTTATAACGAGTGTAAAAGATACTGGTCTGAAAACAAACACGAATGATGAAAATCGACTATGATTTTGAATGTATTTAATTAGTATTATTTGTATTTACGTGCACAGAAATGTTTTCTTGGAATTTGCTTACAAAAATTATAACCTACTCGTACCTATGAATTTCATGATAATTGATTTACTTCCTCCAAATGGTTTTTAAGCTACAACATTTCTATTGGAAACCGAGCAGTAAGTGCGCAGGTACTGATTATCTGAAAAAAGCCCACTACACACATCTAAGGTGTTTTTAAAATCGTGCCGACTCAACTTCTAATCACAAAGCTTTCTTTTTTTTTCTTTTTTTTTGTTCTTTTGTTTTTAATTTTCTTTAAAGGTACAAATGATTCCGTTTTCAGCCATCATGGCGTAAAGTTCGATTTTTTTGTAACAATGTTTCCCGAACAATCAGTTAGGGCTAAAGTTTCGTACAGGCCCTGTAAAATAAAGATTTAATAATTAAAGGTACAAACGAACTTAAATGTTTAGTGGCCAGTCATGATTAAAAAACTAAGTAAAGAGCGGAACCCCACTTAAAAATCTTATTCTCCTAATTTTAAAATATTGCTCTTTAAAATAAATAAAACCGGTAGCACATACGAATGTGACTGCGACGGCGTGTAGTGTAGGCATTTGTTAAATTTACAGAAATTTGATTTGTGAATTCACTATTCGCTAAAGCATCGGATCGAATTAATTCAGCTCTGTCGGAAACGGCAGCTGCATAATCAGAGTCATGTTGGTAACCAATCCAGTGAATATCTGAAACAAATAATCGCCTCGTGTTTACTAAAATCAGTCATCAAATACGTTAATAATTATTATAATGGACGCAAAGTGGTGGTAGCGGTGTGGTAGAACGCTGGTTCTTTTTTCGGAGGGTTGTGGTTTCAAATCCCGCCACTAGTCTAAGGTTTTGTTTTCCAAGTTTGTAGACATTTTTAAGCAACACCACTCGCTAACAGTGAAGTAAATCATAGGGAGAAAATCCGAGTGTCTACATAGCTCAGAGCTTCTCAGGGTGACTTTGGATTCGTTCGACGCATTTTACGCGGATGCACTTCATTATTTAAAAACATATGTTGCTAATTTTGAAAATACATACAGTAAATTTAGATTTACAATTTTCCATTGAAAGACACAAATAATAAAACTGAAATAAAAAATAACCAACAACCCTGTCTTTTCAACCAGTGTGAATATCCATAAAAATCTTGTGTGTATGAAGGTTTTGTTTTCTTCAACTTTATCACGACCTTGATTTCCAAATATAAACATTACTACTTCTGGACAGGTACCCTATTTTTTCCTGTTCCGATCGCTCCCCCGTACCCAATAATGGCGCACTGGCGTCCAACGTGGGGTTTCAAGGTTTCAAGACAAGCTTTCGCTCTAATTCACAGAGCTTAATCATGTTGAGCAGAGAAAGAGTTCGCTTTTAAGCAACTGATGACGCGAGCTGCGTCTCTACAAGAAAATTCAGCTGATGGGAAAAAACTATTAAAGGATGATGTGCGAAATGGGCCCACCTCCAATAAAAATGGCTTGTTTCTTAAATTAAAGGTCTAGATACATACGTTCATTATCAGGTAGGTGCATACCAGAATTCGCTGTGTGGCTGGAGTTTTTCGGTTTAGAAAAAGTTGATATTTTTGGTTATAAATAGAAGTTTTTGGCTTATAAAACCATTTTTTTGCTAATATGTTAACCACTTAATGCTACATTATTTACTATATTAGTAAATGACCAACCCATTCCGGCCTATGGATGTCGTAAGAGGTGACTTACGCCCATTTAGACCTTAGCGCAGACTACATTGCATACATGACCTAAGACACATAAAGCCCTTCTGGGTTGTCTAGCAATCGCTTCATGTAAAAAACAATCATCATATTTATTTATTGGTAAAAATATGTACATATTCTTGCCTTGTTCCCATTATTTGGGGTCGGCGCAGTATGTCATTCTCTTCCATGCGTCCCTATTACTCGCCATCTCTGCATTCACATTCTTATTAACATATCATCACGCACACAATCCAACCACCTTTTCATCGGTCTTCCTCTTCCAGCATATCCATTTGACCATGTGAAAATTAGTATTTTCGCCATAAAACTTAGTGTAGTTAGCGCACTAGGAAATTGGGATAACGCTAGGACGATGACGTTAAGAAAATTCTTATAATTGCGTTAAGTACTTGCAGATCGGCTCCAAACAGATCATTAATTTTAATTCTCGTGAAGTGTGCGAGATGAGTGCGCGTGAGGCGATGCTACTGTGGAGACCGCTCTCCCACCCATGCCACGGATACCGATAATTATTGGTCTGTTATAATTATATTATTTTCATTCTATGAACCAAAAACTTTTATTTTCCTGCCCTAAAAATAGAATAGAATAGAATAGAAAACGTTTATTTGGTACCAACAGAATTAAATAAAAACAATCATGGTTTTGCGTGTAACTTAGGTTATACATTGCGTACTTACTACCATAAAATAAAGTAAGAATTAAGTAAACGGCACCAAAATGGCCGCCGCTCAGCATTTTGCCATGATCGTTGGAGACCATGACGCTGATTTTCAGCGGTCACCAAAAATAACAATAATAATAATAATAATAATAATAGGACTCCTCAGCCGGAGGGCGTCCGTCTGGCCACTTTGGTCAGACGAGACCATTAACTTTTTATTTCCCCACATAATAGTAATAATCTCAACTTATTGTCTTATACAGGATGTTGCATTAGGTGGTTTACAATTATAAGCAAAAAAAATGGTTTTATAAACCAAAAACTTCTATTTATAACCAAAAACATCATCTGTTTCTAAATAAAAAAAACTCCAGACACACAGCGAATTCTGGCATGCGCCTGCCTGATAATTAACGTAATTATGTATGTACCTTTAATTTAATAAACAAGCCATTTTTATTGGAGTGGGCCCACGCTTCATACATTTTTGCCCATCATCCTTTACATCAAGTGAACCTTCATTCGTTACATATTACAATGTCAACGCTACAGCGGCTTACGCCCTTGTTAATTTCCCATCCGAGGAACTAATTAGCAACTCACCCCAAGCAGCAGAGAGTAGTCGTAGTAGAAATGCCCCCAGGCCGATACCCGCACTGTGCGACGCTCCAACTTGGCCGCAAATAACTTCACCTACGTAATAATATGATAATAATATTTGTACCTCAGGCGCGGGGCAAATAGGATGGACGCGGCGCGGAAAGACGCGACGGACTTTCAATCTAATTTCCTACAACATGGGACATAGTAAACTTAATGACTGATGTTTTATATTAAACTAGTCTAAACGCTGAGTTGGCAAAAAGTCGGAAATTTTTAGGGCAGAAAAAATCTCCGGAAAAAAGTTCCCTTGGTCACGGCATGCGGCATCACGCGAAAACACCTGAACCGATATAGTTAATTTTTTGTTGCGTTTATTATTGTCAGGAGAAGGTAGGCATGTATGAAAGACAAAATAAGAAAATTGAGCGGAAAATCGGAAAATGTTATCTCCTATATATTTTATTTAAACTTTTTTTATGTAACCTTTTTTGACAATTGAAACTTTTTTAATGTAACCTCATGGCATTTGACATAACATTAACAGAATGAGTCTGCAAATATCGTCAAAGAGGATGTAAAAAATTGAACAGATTGACCAAGGGAAATAGGGATTCATTCATAAGTAACATAGATACAAATTCGAAAATGTTGGCAAATGACTAAAGGCAAATGACTGGTTATTTATTAGACGTTGTCCTGTCGTAACTATAATATTCATAAACATAAAATTCAATAAATAACCAGTCATTTGCCTTTTGTGCCAACGTAGACATACCACAGACTATTATCTATGGTTTTGCTTTTTTTTTTGTTGCGTTAAATATAATAATGTTACTTGTCTGTTTATTTTGTTTCTGTGTCTTGTTGGTAGAATAAACGTTGTTTTCTTCATTGTAATTAGACCAGTTTGATATTATAACGAGCTATATGACATAACCTACACAGAAAAGACAGTGTGAGGATGCAAACTGTATAATTTTTTTTGCCGCCCTCGTCCCACGTCTTTCCTGTGTACCCCAGGCCTTAAAGAGCGAGGATGACATGAAGACTGTTAGTAGCTGTGTCAAGTTGTGTCTAATTAGGCTTCGGACCCGTTCGTCCCACCTTTTTGGGCCGTTTTCTAAAACGTCCTTCTAAAACTCAAACTCAACTCAAAATTATAAAGCAGAAACGCAAAAAAATATAATTGTATTTTGAACACGTATTTTTTTTTTGAGACAGTTAATATCGTGGGATGGACTCTGTTTATAACAACAACATAACATATCATTTACATACAGGCACATAGATTGCTTTTGGCCCTACAGGATACCCTGTGTCGTTTGAACCAGAACAGCGACGTCACAAACATGTAAACATCCAAGGCCCGGATTTTTTTTCCAGCCGGGATTCGAACCCGGGACCGCTCGCATGGTAGGCAGATGCACTAACCACTGCGACACAGAGGTCGTCATTGTCGTGATGCGGTGGTATCTTGATTTGGTCTGAGACTCTGCATTCGTAGTAATTTTACATTTCTGCCGTTTCATAAACGAAAAATCGAGACAATTTCCAGTTTACTGCCGGTCATTACAATTGCTGTATGAGAGACATTGTGGGATGTTTTAAAGGTCATCATCAACCCTGTTATGTCCCCACTGAGGGGCACGGGTCTCTTCCCTGAGGAAGGTATAGGCCATATTCCACCACGGGAGCAAAGTCCGGATTGATGGAGGCTTGTTAAGACTAGTAGGTCTCACTTTCAGAAGTTTACAAGCCGCCCTAAGGCCTCTGAGTTGGCTTAACGACTGCCATCTATCGACGGCAGCCGGCACCAACTGCTTATCGTGCCTTGCGAAGCACGGAACCGCTCGGAAAAATGCCACTAGCGTTAGTCATAGACGGTGACCCATCTACGGACTGAACGCGCCGTATGTTGCTTAACCTTAGTGATCGTTTAAGATCACTCAGGCAGCCCAGGCTACGAGCGACTCGGCAGCCCGGGCTACGAGCGACTTACCTTTTGAAGGTCACTACTGTTTTATTTATGAAATACAATATTACGCAACTGTGAATTGTTTAGTGTCATATTCAGTTATATGGATCAGGGCCCAGATTTTTATCTTTATCCCTGGATAAGTATTTATCTATTTACTTACTTATCCAATGATTTGGTGCAAGCCACCCCAAGTGGGACTAAACCGTAACACTACTTTCCTGAAGGTAGGGACGAACGAGTCCAAATAAACAAGGCTAACTTTTGTCTTTTGTTGAGTTTTGCGTTAGTCACTAATTATTTATAAAAAAGTTTTTTTCGCTCTCCGCAGAGGTATTAATTTCTCTTGAGCAAGCGCGGACAAAAGAACGAAAAAAAATCGAAAAAAATTAAACTATCGTTCGAGCGTAGTTTTCTTAGCCGAGGAAGGGGAGATTTAAAGAAACGTCTTGGAATACGGGTGTATAGTTTGACGACCTCTGTGGCGCAGCGGTTAGTGCATCTGCCTACCATGCGAGCGGTCCCGGGTTCGAATACCGGCTGGGGATAGAAAAAAAAAGAAACCCAGGTCTTGGATGTCTACATGTTTGTGACGTCGCTGTTTCTGGTTCCCACGACACAGGGGACCAGAAGCAATGTATGTGCCTGTATGTAAAAAAAAATAGTCGGTACCGGCCAACTCAATGTGCATTTCACTGGCTTAAGTCTGCTTCCCACGGTCCGCGATATCGCGGACGGACGCGGACCAGCTCGCACGACACACCTTGGGAAGGGTCTCGGTCCGCGGTAGCACAGACAGATGATAGGTCAGTTGGAAGAGCCTCTCGTGGTGCGTGGCTGTCCGTGGTTGTCGGCCGTGCGCATCCGTCCGCGATATCGCGGACCGTGGTAAGCCAACTTTACGCGTACTCCTTAATATTTAATACGATACAAAACATCATTCAACGGTACGCTATTTCCCACCACTTTGAATTGGGATTCACGTTAAAAACCAAAATAGCATTAAGTAAGCCTTTGTACGGATAAATTATGTTTTATGGAATATATTTTTTTACTAACAATAAATAATATTCATAAATATGACCGTAAAAAGTTCAACTAACCGCTTGTTCAAACTCCTTCGTCTTGCATTCGCCAAGCATCTCGATGTTACGGCGTTGCCGTATCTGAAACTTTAATTCGGCTTTGAAAAGACAGACCTGCAATAGAGAGCATCTGAATGGACGAATTAATAATAACGACTTCCACATAAGACAATCACTTCTACTACCTTCGTATCACGTCAAATTCGATACTATCGGATTACGCAAATGCGTATAAATATACGAAGTGTGAAAATATGTAAGTTTTTGACAGGTCGGAGAAGGCTAAGAGCCATCGCCGCATCTTGGCTCTTAGCTTGTCATCGCGACTCCGCGACTCTGACGCCAAGTGTGCGGAGCTTCGAACAAAATACATGAAAATTGTCGGCCGTAGCCTGTCGTCGCGTCTAGTCGCCGAGCTGTCGCTGTCGCGTGTCGCTAGTGTGCGCCTAGGCTTAATCAGACAACTCCGTACAGGTAGAGGACTTAAGTGATCCCGGTAGACCCTATGCTGTAGTTAGTTACATGTAGTTAGTTAGACAAGGTCATGACAAATATTGGAAACTCATGCAGATGCTTAATTAATTGTTGTATTATTAGTTGTACTATGAAACTTTACAAAGAAATATCGACGCGCCTCATTGACTTGTCAGGTGTCTAGAGCCGGTACCTCAACCAGCGCATCAGCCTGGACATTCAGCGCGGGAACGCTGCCAGTATCAACCAGGAACTCTCCAAGGGCAGCGTTTTATAGTCCTTTTTTATATTTTAAGCAAGATATGTAATTGTAGGCAGAGGCACCAATGCTAGAACTGGGCCCACGTTTTATCGAGTTTATTAGGTCCCAAACGAGGAATCAACTAACTTACTATCTATGTTTTTGGTTGTAAAGCAAGTTAGGAAATCAATTAAATGACACAAGGCTTTTAACATGTTATGCGTACGGTTTATCAATTAATCGATCTTCTTTTTAAGGAAACAATGGGGAAACACGAAAGTTAATAATCATTTTCTGTTAATAACAATACAACGTAGCATTTTTATATCATTAATAAAATGCTTGCTTTTCACATTAGCCTAGACGCACACTAGCGACACGCGACAGGCGACAGCTCGGCGTCTAGACGCGACGACAGGCTACGGCCGACAATTTTCATATATTTTGTTCGATACTCCGCACACTTGGCGTCAGAGTCGCGGAGTCGCAACGACAAGACGTCAGAAGCAAATGACAACATCGCGTCTGACGCGACGACAAGTCGCCTGTTTGCGATGGCTCTTAGTGTTGAACCAATGTAACAAGACGTTTCATAGAGGTCCGGCGGAACTGAAAAGGGTTATTCCTCTCCGACATACTGTATAGCAAGTCTGATTTAAAAAAAATATAATCATGTGTTTTCCTAGAGCAAATAATAGTATCTACTTTTTGTACAGAACAGATGTTATTATTTTCGATATTTTTTATTTGAATATTCTACTTATAAATCGTTATATTTAGTAATAAGAAAACTATTTTGTTTTGAACGTCTCTGTACGAAACATATGTCATGTCTTAAATAAATTGAAGGGCGTGTATTGTTTTATTTTCACATCCAATTATGGTTTTTGATAGCACTGCCAAGACTGTATTGTAATTTTCGACGCTTTCGAGTCTCAGATATGTTTCAATGTTGTGGGTATATCGATAAAACTATACCTATGTGCTGAAACATGAATAATATAGGTACCTAATTTATGACTTGGTAGTTATTTTGAAAAAGGGCTAGCTTAGAACAGGCCGAATGAAATCACTATACAACTTACTTGATCGAGAGCTGACATGAGATCAAATTGAAATATTGAAATATCAAGCCTATTCACTACATCAATAAAAACATTCATCATGAAAGCGATCTCCAAAATACATACAGGATGAGTGCATTTTTTTCTTTTCGGAGTTATTATAAACGTAAAGGATAATCAACTTTATAAAATGTACCTCCTTTGATCGGTATATAGACGGCGCCCTAAACCCTACCTGAATGAAGAAAGGCCAACTTACCAGAAACTTAAAGAGACCTGAGTGCGTATACTGAGTTTTTTCATTCACTTTCGATAGTGAGAGCGTTTGCGATTTGCATAGGAGTGACAAAGAGACAACTATGTGGCGCGCTTTGTCACTCCTATGCAAATCGCAAACGCTCTCGCTATCGAAAGTGAATGAACAAACTCAGTATAAGCACTCTGTCTGCATAGGAGATAGTACGGAGTGAGGTTTCTTTTGTTTCTGGTCATGCATATAAAATCTGCCGACGACGCTCCTTGCTCCTGGCCGCTCCCAAAGGGGATGCGTACAGCACCATCTACTTAATTTTGGGTAATTCAACTGACAGCAAGCTGTCAAAAAAACGGGCCTGAAAAGGGCTTATTGATGTAAAGTGTTAAGAAAAAAAAGTTGATAGTAATGTCACATACTTGTTTATCAATCTCCTTGCACGCAAGTATAACAGCGATGTATTTGATGGTCTGCATGATGAAATAGATCGAAATTTCTATGAATACTCTATCAACGCCCGTCACCGCGTACACTTTGAACATCTTCATTATCTGAATGAATATGTGGAACACTGTGACAACAAGATCAAGGAACAGTAGGAAACTGAATATTCCGTTGATTTTCTGAATAACATCACATAATCTGATGAAATAGTTTGCCAATCTATTGAACATTTCAACACGATAATCGCTGTTACATTTTCTTGTCACTTGCTTGAACTCACTGTAGAGCAAACACTGATACGGTAAGCTCTCAAATATGTAGTTAATAGAGGTAAATTGTTTTGATACCTTTACGATAATTATTGTCATTCGTATTATACAGGCAAATGTTAAAATATTCATGTAATTCTTCGCGAGAAATATTATAAATGCAGTGAAGCCACCGATGACAATAATACGCAAGTAGATCACCAAATTGTATACTAATAGCAAAAAACATATTACAAGAACCTGAAGCTCAACGTAAGTTCCATCTGGATCCTTAATATATCGCGTTATATTGTCAAGTTCACTTGTTAAAGAATTAATTATTTTATCTTTAAGCAAGAACGTCGAATTGGACATTATTATTATAATCAATTGGACAATACATTCTACTAAGTTGACGAACAAACATATTTCATTAGAAGTTTCGATAATTACTTGAATCCAAACTACGGTACACAACGTTATTACACCGATATAATAGAAAATCATATACGAAAGAAAAAGAATCTTCTTCCAATTCTGCAACTTCTTGATTCTCTCTAAGGTTGGCATAGTTATCATACATACGATGTAAAAGTACCAGAGTATCAGCTTAACAACTGTGTTTGAAATACTAGGCTTTTCTTTCCGTAATATTTTTCTTTGTTGGGGTTTCACTATGTTGATTGGCCTTTTCATTTTTATTTTTTCCTTTTCCTTACACAGTGAGTCATTGTATGCTCTATAGTTAATTAAATGAAATGAAATAAGCAAAAGCGGATGACTGTTTTTATTGCCTAGTGGTGAATGCTTATAAATCGTATTTATTTGTTACTACAATCGTATCTCTAACATTATCGGTTGTGGCTTTTAACGCCATTATCTGTGACACATGTAGTAATTTTTCAAAGTTTATGATGGGTGGTAGGTAAGTCATTTATTGATTTCCGTTTATAGATACATTTACTCTTAAATAACACCATTAAAGTAATCTATAAACTAATTAATATAGGTAATACTTAATAAAACTAATATAAACTAATGGGTAGGGTATTTACAAAACTGATACTAATAATAATATTGAAAAAAAGTAATCTAAATCTATTTTAAATAAAATATTGGAGCCAAATCGCTGTCAGCCGGTAGAGTTCCAAGAAGGCTGGCGGCATTGCCTCGCTGTATGGCGAGGCTTAGCCTTTGGCCAAAGTAGGCGCCAGCCCTCGGATCTCCAGAGGCGTCAACTAGGTGCGACGAGATCTCCTTAAAGAGGAGTCGCACCTCCGGGCTCCATGGCCCGTTGACATGACACCGGCTGAGAGATCCAGAAGATATCGCGAAAAAATAAAGCAAGATCGAGAAAAGCGTGAAATTCACCGAAAAAAAGAACTTAAAAGATTGTAAAAACATTCTAAAAAGATAAAAGACCTATCTGAAGAGGAAAAGCAACAAAAACATGTTAAAATACTTGTAGAATAATTAATTCTGTTAAATATTTAATGTTTGATTTGTGTTCTAAAGACTCTAGTAGAATGGTCTGGTGTAAAACTTGCTTTAAAGTTCCAAAACGTGACGGTTCCACTAACGTCACTGTCCTATTGTCGTGTGATATTAAAATTTATTTTAAAATATAGTATTATGCTAAGAACATCGGTCAAAATTTAGACAGTAAGAATTAAGATTGTTAAGTTTCTGTTACAGTAAAAAAAATACACTGTCACCTATTTGTCTGAATACCAAAGTACAAACTAAATTGTGCTGTTAAACTTATCAAATAGTAGCGTTGAGGAACAATTTTGTTAAAAAAGTTTATTATGTTATTTTATTGTCAATTTTATGTTACTTGTTCTTGAAGACTGATTTAGTTAAATGATAGCTTAATAAATGATACATTTGAATCTCTATTGGGTTATATTTAAATATACACTAAACTTTGTGACGTATAGGAATTTCTCATTGCCTACACGTAACAAAATCTTAAAATTTTTTACTACAGAAAAGATATTTCCTATTTAGATTTGATATTTTCATTAAATTAGATATATTATACGATCAATAAAAAGGAATTTGTTACAATTTTTATTTTTATTTTTGGGTGGAATTCCATTACGTGACAGAGAAAAAATGGCTCGCGTAATTTGGCCAACTGACAGCTGTTAACAGTAGATTAACAGCTTGTTAGTGTCCGAGAAACAGCATGTGCCGTCAGAGTTATGACATGACACTTTTAAAGCCACTGTTTTTCAGCACTCACCTGCTTAAACAACTAACTATAAACTAGTTCCTTATCCTAACTAATAAGTGTGACATAATTGAGAATCAAACCGCATTTTCAGCAGTCATCTGAACGATTCTAATTTTATTTTATTTTATTTAAAACTATCTATTGAATTTAAATAAAAATGTAAGAATTTAATACTGTTGTTCGTCTCTAAAGCCTGGAATAGGGCCACTGGTATATTAGGATATAAGTTCATAGCCCACTTACATGGCTCTGCTCCCACCCGGCAAAAATAATATAATTCAGATATGGGCTTTAAATATTGCCCTTTACTTGTTTGCTATTATATTTTACATTGGCATCATAAATTAGCAGACAGCTCGCTGTCAACGAGCTTACCGCCGTCAGACTGCTCGGTAGTTGACGCCTCGCTGGCCGCACGCTATAGACGAGCGGTCGGCGGTCGGTGTCCGCGCGCTCACTGCTAGCAGTCGCCGCTCAGTAGGTCAGCAGAGTCGGGAATCGAGACATAGTAAAAAACACGAGTTGCTTCAATGGAAACCGATCGCGAACTGTGTCTATCGCGAAAAGCGAGCGCGGTTGGCGGGTGGACAGCTGGCCGTCTGCTAACTGTCGCTGCGTGGACTGCTGGGTGTCTGCTAGCTGTCGCCGCCGGTGTTGGGTGGGAGCGGTGTTGGAGTAGAGTCGTTTAAGTGTGCTATGACCTTTAATCCACTGTCTTTTACTATCAGCTCTACCTATAATCTGATGTTGTCGTCATGCTGATTTGATGACATCATTTGATATTTCAGAGTTGCTGTCATAATAGAAATTGTTTGAATTGCTGAGTAATTCCCACAACTTTCAGTGGGATTCGAAAAGTTATTTTGCAATTTGCATAGCCGAGTAAAATGATTCCTATAAATTTCAACTTTCCTGAAAAACCGTGCAGAAGAGGAAAATGAGTTTGTTTGAGTTTTCAATACACAGTGTGTTCAAAGCCACTGTGCTTATTAATTTTGTCAACATCCGGTTGCCTCCTTTTGACAGCAATATCCGTGTTATACATAGGCTGCTACTTATGTATGCGGAATCTGGGATTCCAATAATTTTAAACGCAATGTCTGACCTCCATGGTCAAATTCGTTCTTTTTTTAAATACTGGCCGCTAATATTTTTCTCTTATATACGTTAGTGTTTTGTTTTTGTTGGGTTTAAAATGTCATATCGCTGAAAAAATGGAACTCACTCGTGAAAATATTCGTGCTATGATTTATTACGATTTTCGACGTGGTTTACCGCAACAACAGTGCGTAGATCAATTAACTTCGACTTTTGGTGGTGAAGCTCCATCAAAAACAACTGTGTATCACTGGTTTCGTGAGTTTAATCGCGGGCGCAGTAAGCTCACGGACGAAGTTAAAGAAGGTCGCCCGAAATCGGTGGTTGTGCCACAAAATATTGAAGCTGTGCGAAAATTAATAATGCAAGACCGCCATGTTACGTATCGCGAGATAGAGGCTATTCTGGGCATATGGACCAAGCAAATGGTGGCCTGCTTTTTTGGTATTAATGACCATGTGGCTACAATACCACTGGAGAATCGCAGAACGGTTAATTCGGAGTGGTACACGACCATTTGTTTGCCGGAAGTATTTGAAGCAATACGCCAAAACAACCAGCGACGCAGAATCATACTTCACCATGACAATGCCAGCTGTCATACATCTCAGGAAACAACTACATTTTTGGATGGTCAAAAAATAGAATTGATGGGTCATCCACCGTACAGCCCTGATTTGGCTCCCAATGATTTCTATTTATTCCCAAATGTAAAGAATAAATTACGTGGCCAACGATTTTCGACCCGTGAAGATGCCGTAGATGCGTTCAAGCAGCACGTTTTGGAGATACCTCAATCAGAGTGGAAAAAGTGTTTTACAAATTGGTTTCATCGAATGCAAAAGTGCATCGATCATAGTGGAGAATACTTTGAAAAACAATAAAAGCATATTTAGCCATATACATTTGTTTATTTTTTCTATTCCGCATACATAAGTAGCAGCCCTCGTACGGGGTGGATTTCTGAGACGGATCAGTAAGGGCAGGTACCTTAATCGTTATAGCTACAAGAAAACGTTCCTAGGAGACCATCTCCAACTTTTTAAGATATTATGAACTGCATTCACAGATTTTGGAGAGACTGTACAGTCAGCGAAAAAATGCTGAAATAAAAAAAATAATTATGCCAATTGATTTTATTTCACGTAGGGGTCATAATACTCTATTGGACCATTGAAGGTTTGAGTACTAGAAATGACAGAAATCGCTTAAAACTTCTTTCATACATTTTGTACTGAAAAACGAAAATCCATATATTCACATAATAATATGACATATTGACATAATAATATATGCAATGTCTTGGTAGAATCTTTCACCTTGTTGATTAGACACTGACATGGACACAGAACACAACTAAATACATGAACGCTGCACTATAGTGCAGCTCTATAGGAAGCTCTAGATGAAATGACGAGGTCAGTTAATTAATACTAAGTATAGAGTAAATACTTTTTTAAAATTGACATTGTACCTACTATGTGAAAAAACCTGAGTGTTTGAGGTATTCGCATACCTCAGTGCTAGAAATCGCCAATCGGTGCTGGGCACGCGGAGGTTAAGCCCATACTCTCGAGAGAAGGCTTGTGCTCTCTGCTTACTTACTAATAAATCAAAATGTAGAAGTAGACGGCTAAAAGTGCAAAAATGGAGTTAGTCACAATTTCACATACTTGTTTCTCAACCTCCTTGCACCCGATAATCATAGCGGCGTATTTCATCGCTTGTAGAATGATATAGCACCAAATTTCAATAAACACTCTGTCAACGCCAGTAACCGCGTAAATTTTGAATATCTTCATAATTTGAATGAATAAATGGAACACTGTGTCAGCGAGATCAAGGAAAAGTATGAAACTGAATATATTATTGATAATCTGCACAACATCACATAATTTGATAAAATAGTTAGTCAATCTATTGAACATTTCTAGCCGATAATCGGAGTTAAATTTTTTTGTCACTTGCTTGAACTCACTGTAGAGTAGATACTGATATTGTAAGTTCTCAAATAGGTCGAAATAATCGAAGTGAACTGCTTTGATACATTCAACATAACTATTGTGATTCGCACTAGACAGTTAAATGTTATGATGTGTACGTAATTCTTCCCAAGGTATACTATGAACGCATCAAAGCCATCTTCAAAATAAACGTGAATGTAGTTTCCCAATACGTACAATGATGGTATTATAAAAATCAAGAGGCTCTGACACTCTGTGTAAGTTCCATCTGGATCCTTTATACCGTCTGTTATCTCTTTAATATTACTGTCTAATGATTTGATTAGTTCCTCTTTAAGCAAGATTGTCGAGAAGCACGTTGTTATTACAGTCAAACTAACAATGCCTTCTACTATATTCACGATCAAAGCTATTTTGTTGGACGTTTCAATAATGACTTGAATCCAAACTACAGCAGTCACCGATATAATGCCTATGTAATAGAAAATCATGTCCGGGATCAACATAATCTTTTTCCACTTTTGCAACTTCTTGATTCTGAGTAATGTTGGCATAGTTATTATAAAAATAGCGTAGAAACACCAAGGCAAGATTTTCTTAGGTAAGATTTTTTTTAAATGTTGTTTCACTGGTTTGATTTTATGTTTCATGTGTTTTTGAGATTCCGTTTTGCGATGTATGGCAGAGTAAGAACCAAATGAAAAAAGAAATTTAAACTAAGTCGGTCTAGCTGAATCGTTAATTTGTATTTCCAGCAACAAGCGCTTATCTTCAACTACAATCTTATCTGTAGTTATAGATGGATTTAAGGTGTTTAAGGTAAAAATTGTATGTTTGTGACAGGTGAAGTAATTTTCAATCGTAATGATAGGTGTTCTATTAAGGCATTTTAAAATTCAACAGTTACAGTATGACAACGACGGCTGTACACCATGAAGTGTGGATGCTTTTAAAGCTAAAGCAAAATGTATGTGCCTTAACAATAGCTTTTGAGCACATTTTTTGGAGGCACTTGCACTTTTCAAAACTATCTTGACACCAATCTCGAGCGCTCGAAAGAGCGCTACGTGAGAGCCGCGAGTCATGTCAGTGTTCTGGTAGACATAGATGTTCAGATTTTTTTTTAAATAGATAGATAGATAGAGAACACTTTATCACAGGTATTCCTTAATCTAAGAGTATAGTTTAGGTACCTGAATGATAACGAAAATTAGTAGTTTCTAAATAAATGCAATTTTAAATCACGAATTAAATTACGGTGGTTTTTAAATCCCTCCAGATATCAGCATGTAGATTAGCATCAAGAGTTTGGTCGAGTTTTAAATACAAATTGCTTTCATAGACGTCATGTTTAATTGGATCGACCTCCGGTTTTCCCTTTTTGTTGTCATCCTGGATAGCATGGTTCGTCCTACTCATTTAAACTTATAGCCATCCAGAATCCAGACAATACTTACAGCTCCTCTTTTGGGAGGACCTTTGTCTGGATGGCTATAACTTTGTTAGTTACAGACAAATTTGCTTAAGACTACAATTTCTAAACTATAGAAATGAATATAACTATAACTAACTTTTCAAAATTGTTAATTTAACAACTTTGCATGCATTTTAACCGACTTAAAAAAAGAGGACGTTATTAGTTCGTAGGTCTCATTTTTATGTATGTTCTCCGATTACTCGAAGACGCGAGGACCGATTACGAAAAAAAATCCTTTAAAGGTTAGACTTCACGGTCTAACTAGCCCCATAGCCACCAAGTGAACATCCATCTGATGATGGGATCTTGGAGACATCCAGGAAGCTCTTCAAATTTAGAAGGCACTCTTAAAACTATTTGTGGGTTTTTTTATAGTGACTCTTGCAATTGCTTTTGGAAAACCCAATTTGAAAGAGTCGTAGCGACATTGACGAAAAATCGTGGAATAAAAACAATTAAATAAAAAAAACAACTTCTAAACACTACAGCACTCTGTTTCAGTGCTACAGTGTTTTGAAGTCAGTTTTTATTTAATTTTATTATTGAAAAGTGTTTTTTCGTTTTTAGATTGTATTAGAGCGGACAATCTTCGTTCGGAGAACCTCGTCTTAATGGTAGGTTTTAAAGGTCACCGTTTATTTAAAGAAGCGCATTGAATTAAATAAGCTTGGAGCATATACTTTAGCAGCTAGCTCTGCTCTCTGTAACATTTTATCTTTACCGAATTTTGTAGGCGGCACGTTGTCGGTGCGCGGCGTGTTATCGCGGTCGCCCAAGGCTTCCTTGAATTTGGAGGTGCGACTACTAAACGTTTCGACCTGGAAACTCTAAGAGAAAGAAACGGTTGCACCCTCTGAGTGTACTGTACACATTGTTATTAAACTAAATTTATAAGATAAGACAGGAATATTTTTTATGAACAATATGAATTATAAGATAGAAGTGGCAATAATAGAATACTAAATATGATTTATTATAATATAAGTAAATAACTTAATAAAAGTTCCAAATCACACTATCACTCATCCTGATTCCTAACTAGAATACCCCGCAGAGTAAAGGGTACCATAGTACCAATTGAAATATAAATAAAAAATTAATGATAAACACACGCCCGTTATCCCCGAGGGGGTAACAGAGGCACCAATCACTAGAACTGGGCTCACGTTAAAAATGGAAATATGATTTACAGTAAACATGTACGGTGACCTACAGTCGGAATCGTCTTTTTTAATCGTACTTCTTACATGCATTTACCTTTTACTGGTTTTACAAATAAGTTTATATTTAAAAAGCTTTATCGAACGGAAAATTAGGCCAACTGAATTGCCCTAAAATTCGCACAGACAAATAAAAAGAACTGAAAAGTTCAATTGTTAGCCCCCTGAGCTTAGTGCCCAGGGGCACTGCTCCGCCTAGCCCTTAGGTAGCTACGCCACTGTTTGTGGGGCCTTTTAATATAAGTTTTATATGTTAGGCTTTTGCCGTTTATTGTTCACTTTTGCGAAATATGTACCTACCTTCGAATGTTCACCTATGGTTTTGCATTGTTAAGTAAATTAATCGCTCGTAGCCTGGGCTGCCTGAGTGATCTTAAACGATCACTAAGATTAAGCAACATACGGCGCGTTCAGTCCATGGATGGGTCACCGTCTATGACTAACGCTAGTGGCATTTTTCCGAGCGATTCCGTGCTTCGCAAGGCACGTTAAGCAGTTGGTGCCGGCTGCCGTCGATAGATGGCAGTCGTTAAGCCAAGTCAGAGGCCTTAGGGCGGCTTGAAAACTTCTGACAGTAAGACCAGCCACTAGTCTTACAAGCCTCCACCAATCCGGACTTGGCCCCCGTGGTGGAGTATGGCCTATACCTTCCTCAGGGAAGAGACCCGTGCCCCTCGGTGGGGACATGATGGGTTGATGATGAAGTAGATTAAAACTATCTTAGCGCTTTAAGGATGTGTAACAGTATGACATAATACTTATCCCAAATAAACTATTTGTATTTGTATGTTTATATTAATAAATACATACAATACATCCTTATCAAAGGCATTTTTTTACATTCGCTAGAATATTAAATCATGCCAGCGTGACCGCATGCCAGACGTAAGTTGCGGCTGGCCAAGATTACGACTTTTACGAGGCGCACCTTTGGAATTACTATTATTTTACTATGGGTGTTATTTAAATGGTTAGCATAGTATTAGTATTTTTGTGAGCAGAAAAATATAATCTGTGAGTAGAAATAGCTAATTGATCAGCAACTCATGGCCCGCAAACATTTCATAATCAATCAGCAATTTATGTCACTCTGGATGGCTGTAATTATTTTTGTACAGAATATTAAGTACATAAGCCGCAATGAGCTGCTCCTGTTTAATAAAATTTTGGTGAGCACTAGAGTGTAAGCAAAAAAAATTCATTTTGTGCTGCATATATAAAGGTAGCAAAAATGGATGCAATGCATGCATTTACTCCCTGAGTGGATGTGTTTGTTTGGGTATGTTTTATTATTTATAGAAGTGTAAATTAATATTTTTTTTATTCTTACAAAAATCTAGCATTCGCCCGCGACTCTATCCGCGTGGACTTTATTTCAAAGTTTTGCGACCCCGTTAACTCCTTTAAGTATTAAATTTACAAAAATGGCGAAAAACGTGTTCAATTAATTGTATTGAAGAGTATTTATTTTCAGTTTCAAGAAAATTAGACAACATTCTTTATACCTCCTATACAAATTTTGGCAACCCTTTTCGCCCCCTTTGGGGTTGAATTTAAAAAAATCCGGTCTTATTCCTTGCCTACATTATATATAGACCATCTGTGCAAAATTTCAGCTTCCTAGGTCCAACGGCTTGGGCAGGTCGTTGATGAGTGAATAAGTCAGTCAGTCAGGACTTTGAATTTTATTTATATAGATAATTCAGAAAAAACTCGGCAAAACGTGGGTCCAGTTCTAGAGACTGGTGCCTCTGCCTACCCCTTCGGGGATAACAGGCGTGAGTTTATTTATTTTTTATTTTTTTATAATTCAGAAAAAATAAAAAAAAATCTATTAAGTAGGTACATAAGTACTTAAGCTATAATTATCTTTATTCTTAAAATACAGACATAGTGAAAATTATCTGCACTTGCTCCGCCTACTTTTATTTTATTGTTATTTTTTATTTTATTTATTTATTTGATCCATCAAGAGAAGTTACATTAAATCGTATATTATTATAATAGGTATATTTTTATTAATTTCATCCTTGCTTAATGTGCCTCCAATTACAGATAGATACCGCATGCATAAATAACGAACATTGCCGATTTTTTTACAAAATCGCAATCTAATTAGTTATTTTGCTCACCATGTTTTAAATATGCATACTAATCAAATACACTGCTTATAGACATGTTTTATCTGCTGATCAATAATGAAATCTTGCTGATCAAGTAGTCATTTTGCGGACTGAATGTTTATTATGCTGACTCTTATTATTGTAAGCTGCCTATTTACGATTTATTTTTTTACCATTATCAAAATTAGTTGCCGGACAAGGATTGCTGCCTGATTTTTTTTATTGCAAACAAAATCTTTGTATGCTGACCAAATTATTTAAATGGTGTTTTTTGTGGCTGACCAAATTTTATAATTGCTCACCATTTTAATTACTTCTCTTTTACTATTACAGCCGAATTTGTGTAAACCACATTAGTTTATGTTTGTTATAGTCGAGTCCTGTCTACGAGCTATAATATAATCACTGTAATCCTTGCATGGCAATATATGTAAATTACTATTCTTTCTTTCTTTCTTTCAAGTTCCAAGTGTTTGCAGTGCCCAAGACGCTCCCTGTCACACAGGACCCACAAGAACGCGGGATGAGATAAGTACCGCGTCACGCAACTCACGCACAAATGCGTGTTAAGGGGTTGCATAGATAACACTAACGCCAGGAATGGAAAAAATTATATACTAAAGATAAGATAAGAATATTCTTTATTGTGCCAGGGCCTCAATTCTGCAAGTGCATCATGGTTTAATGACAATCGGTCGGGTCACATGAGATGATTTTTTTACACCATTGATGTCTAGAAGGATTGGTAGGTGTATTAACTACAAAAAATCGCGAAACATGCAACACATAGGGGTGATTCGGGTACCTACCCCTAGGGGTGGTCTTTCTCTGGACTTCCGTTTGACACTATTTTTTTACCCTGTATAATAAAGTATTATTATATATTATTATATGATCTTAAGCGATCACGAAGGTTAAGCAACATTGGGCGCGTTCAGTGCATGGATGGGTGACCGTTTATGACTAACGCTAGTGGCATTTTTCCGAGCGGTTCCGTGCTTCGCAATTCACTTTAAGCAGTTGGTGCCGGCTGCCGTCGATAGATGGCAGTTTTTAAGCTAAGTCAGAGGCCTTAGGGCGGCTTGAAACTTCTGATAGTAAGACCAGCCACAGTCTTACAAGCCTCTACCAATCCGGACTTGGCCCCCGTGGTGGAGTATGGCCTATACCTTCCTCAGGGATGAGACCCGTGCCTCTCGGTGGGGACATAATGCGCGATGATGCTGATTCAAATTAAAATTCAAATATTTTTATTCATAATCCAAATAGAACATTTACTTTATGAACGTCAATATTGTTAATTTCATAATTAATAAATTACATGGAGAAGAAACTAACAAAGAAACTCCACATTTATTCTTTTCAAACCAGTTTTAGCCTAAATTACAAACTTAAAACAAAAAAACTCTTGGATGTGTTGAACACTAGACACATTTAACGTCTGATTAAATGTAATATTAAACTACTATTTAATGCCAAACGTTCTTGTCTTCTAGATATATTATTCGTCCTTGATATATTATTATAAAATGATTTTTTCTCTTGGTGGCACTGGAGTTACTCTACAGAGCCCCTTAAGGCCCATCGGTCTTTGCCCTGGGCTTTTAAGCGCGTCCTCCCCTCCCGGATGCAGAAGTGGGGGCTGGGGTGACGAGCTTCTTATGTGAAGTGGGAAATTTCGATTGTTGGCCAACACGGGCGTGTACAGTCAAAAGCAGATGAATCAACCACATACATAATATAGCTAGACATCACACGCTGCCAGTTGTATGAAAATTAAAATGAAACAGATTTTTTTGCCATAAGCAATAAAGTCGCAAAATTGTACTGTTACTTTGTAAATTAAGGTCCTAACAAATCAAGCGCAAATATTTTAAGGGCCGATAGAGTAAAAGATAAATAACAATTTAAAATGCTCAATACATCAATTAAGCAATTATTGTTAGGAATAATAGGTAGAATAAAAATTGATAATCCATACTAAATAAACACCCTTTAAACAATGTACACGCACACATAAGTGCCGCCGCACGCAATGTGTACGTAACATGTCATACATAAATGTCACATGTCATTAAAATTTGAATTTTTTACCGCCAGCAGCGGCCAGATACTTCAATCGTGTGTGTGTATAAGATGAATTTGTTTGGAAGTTTTAATTTTGTTGTAGAAAAAAATTAAGCAAATCCTTTAATGATCTTATATTTTTTCTGCTTTGAGCAGTAGTATTAGGTATTACACTTTATATGACTACCCCTTAAAAAATTTGCGCATGATTTCTTAGGACCTTATATGTATATTATGTTTGTGTTTTTCCTCGAGTACAATAAAGAATATTCATCGAATTGAATCGGCGATGAATCTAAATTTCAGCGGTGCAACTACGTGAGACTCCACTGTATGCAGTTGTCTGATTTAGCACTTTTGTTCCCGATATGTCACACCACCTTATGTCACACTTATACTTTTTTCCAGTAGGTATCTCATACTACTACTCCGAACTATCATAATATACGTTCTTATTTTGACTCTTTCGAGTTGTCCAAATGCTTAACCCGATAGAGTGGTATGTTATATAAAAATATAACATAAAAATATATCCCAGCCACCCTGGGATGTTTTATCACCCTCGAGAAAGTAGAGAATATGGCCCGAGTCAAGGGTTACGGTGTCCGCCCCCTCTCTACGGACTTCACATAACCCCAGAACATGCCATTTAATGTTCTCTAACTCCACTTCCAACTGCGCTAGATGATGGTCAAGCCTCAGAGTGCGCCCATTGAACGTTGCCAGGGTCAATTGTTTGTGGTAGCCTGAGGTAGCCCGGTGATTCTTAGCAGCCCCTGCTATGCAATAGCGAGGCGGCCGAGAACTGGGGGCCATTTCCTTGGTCGTGCCATCATTGGGGGTAATCCATAATCCCTTAATCCCCACGCTGGGTATGCGGGCTGGGGATCCACACATCATTTGTAAACGGTGATGATGCGTATGGTGATGACGATTCGAACATTACGTATTTTTTTCTAGAAAAGTAATATCAATAATAAGATACCGCTATATTCTTTAGCATCTTCACTTACATCAAGATCTTATTGAAATTAATGGTAATGCTATTTTATGTACTTACCTTGAACCACAGTCTGACGGTAATGACGGCAACTTTGTCTAATCAACTTTTTTGGACACTCGCAACAAAATCTTTGCTCTCGGAGAGCGTGTTATGCACGTGCGACTCGCTTCGGAGTTTGCTATTGAACTGAGGAAGCAGATCAGGGTATCGCTGGCGGCGTAAATGTAACGCATACAGAACTACCTTCACTTTGATGTTGACGTGACGGGTTGACGAATATCGATGCTAAAATTTTGTTAATTAATTGATCATTTATCTTACGAATAAATTATTTTTTACTTTTCTATAAAGTTATATACAATATGAATAAACGTAAATAATGAATTAAAATCTAGTTCCTACGTCGGGTATTCGACTTTTTGCCGGCAAACTTCAAGAGTAGCAATTTTTTTCACAGACGGTGATGATTTTGATAGCAGTATTCATTTTATTACTAAAAATCTATTGATTTTGAGTATGTTTGGGTTGAAGCGCATTATAAAACAGGTATATTTAAAGCATGTAAATGTAAAAAAGTTACGATTCTCGAGCAATATTAATATATCCCCTCAACGTGAATTTTCGACAGGATTGTAAATCCACCCTGGAGCGAGTATTACTCAGTTGTTGCGTTACTGAAAGCAATAATTAGTGCTCTTGTTAATTAAAATTGCTGTCTTCAGGTGTAAGCTTTTACATCACAATAGTAATGACAGTAACTAATGACTCAAATAAAGTCACGACCCATACCACTTTCAGATCATCGAACAATAATGCCGCTTTCAGACGATGGACGATTATCTAAATTGTATACACCTTTGGGATATAGTTAAAGTCAATCAATTTATTTCAGACAATTAGTCTATATTTACGTTTCAAATTATAATATTTTGTGTTAGTATTTAACATAACATAATATAACATTTAAATACAGGGGCCTACATTGCTTCTGGCCCCACACTAGGATACCCTGTGTCGTGGGAACGAGAAACAGCGACGCCACAAACATGTAAACATCCAAGACACGGGTTTCTTTTTTTTTCTGTCCCCAGCCGGGATTCGAACAAAGCACATCTCTCATGGTAGGCAGATGCTCTAACCGTTGCGCTAATGTATTTACTTAATATAACAATAAGAGCTTATAGTTCCCCAAAGCACACTATTGCTATGATTAGCTACAGATCTGGCGCAGCAATTAGTGCAGCTGTCTGCCATGTGAGAGATCCCGGGTTTGAACCCCGGCTCTGGGAAAAACCCCAGGTGTTGAATGTTTACATGTTTGTGATGTCGCCATTTCTGGTTCCCACGATACAGAGTATCCTAGAGTGGGGCCTGAAGCAATGTATGTGCTTGTATGTAAATGTTTATCTTTGTTTAGTTTCTGACATTTTGTAACTTACACTTACCTCCTAACAAGGCTGACCTCTACATGATTGTAGAGGTGATCATCACATCACACTAATATTATAAAGGCGAAAATTTGTGAGTGTGTATGTTTGTTACTTCTTCATGTCTGAACGGCTGAAGCGAATTTGATAAAATTTAGAATGGAGTTAGCTGACACCCTGGATTAACACATAGGCTACGTTTTAATGCGGGAAAATATCTTATTACCATGAAAAAATCTCTAAAAATGTGAATATTTATTATTTTTACTCTTCAAACGAAATTTATTTTCCCTAATAAACCGCGGTTAGCATCGCGGGGCACAGCTAGTGAGATTATAAAAAAGAACTATTTTTCCATTTATTGTCTTCTATAAATTGTCTGAACGCGGCATAGGGTCACCACCTCGGTCACTTGTAGTTTTAATTGACGGGCGTCCAATTCGACGCGGTCCTCATCAAAGCTGATTGAAAAAATGGCCGAAAATTTCTCGAGCGAACGTGATTCCATCACCGTTTTAACAGGGCCTTACTTAAAAAGTAGGTTATTTTGTAGGTTCCAAACAAACACAAAAAAAAATACAAAACTGATTGTAAACTTTAAGTCCGGATCAACTTACGGGTGTTGTTCTATCGGACGAGTCCGACCAGGTTAACAGATAATAATTTATTTTGGGAAAAATAATTGACGTAATACTATGTTCATGACACAACATACTAACCTGAGCTATGATAATATCTACATATTGGGGTGCTGCGCCAGATAACCTTCACGTGTACCCCTCCGCTTCCATTCCCTCTAATTCTCTGAACCAGATGGAAGGGCAAGTGGTGGTGTCGTTGCGCCCTAAGCGTTAGACAGTGACTTCTCCTTGTGGGATCTTGCAGTCTAACGGCGAATAATCTGGCAGTAGGGGTAGCTTGGGCCCTGATTCATTCTGTGAAGCGGGACCCAGGCGACCAACCGGAGGAGGTCTGGCTAGGGAGGGCGTCCTAAAGATTTATCATTTTCAACGTACGGTCACGTACCCGACCGTACACTTTCCAATTACTTAGATTTTTGACACTCAGTTCACAGTAACATCTTTACAAAATCAACTATTTCTGAAACATCATAATTACAGCTATTGAAAAACATTTAAAACAATGTGTAATCATCAACCAATTATGTCCCCACCGAGGGACGCGGGTCTCTTCCCTGAGGAAGGTATAGGCCATACTCCACCACGGGGGCCAACTCCGGATTGGCGGAGGCTTGTAAGACTATTGGCTGGTCTTACTGTCTCAGCTGTTCACTGCTTACTGTTTTCAAGCCGCCCCCAAGGTCTCTGACTTGGCTTAACGACGGCCTTCTATCGACGGCAGCCGGCACCAACTGTTTAACGTGCCTCGGAACCGCTCCGAAAAATAGCGTTAGTCGTAGACGGCCGTAAAAAAATTTACTTATATAAAAATAGCAATAACGAGCGAAAGTATTTTTATTGTAGTGTCTCTGGGGAACTTTCCGTTTTTGGAGTAAAAACCTCGTCCTGAAAAAGCAGACGCGTTGGATCGAAGCGGTCGTTTATAAAAGAGGGCGTTAATTACAGCGAGGACGTGGATAGTTTGCCGAACCGGGCGATTTAAATCTGCATTCGAGACTTCCGTGGCCATTGGCAAAGAAACCGTGTGAGAAAAAGACAAAGAAAAACCTTTATTTAACTCTACATAGACGTTCATAGTTATACAGGAAAAGTAAATACAGAAAAATCGCTTTTTACCGAGGTGGTCCACCTCCTGAGACCACCTGGGTGAACCGTGGGGTTTTTTTTATAACGGTTCACCTCTGCGATAAAACATTTAAACGTTATATTTTTTAGATAGATAGATAGATAAAACGTTTATTTCCATGACACACACACACGTACACATATCTACACATATTGAATCATATAGGTATCATTTATTGGTGACGGTCCACCAAAGAAGTTTGATGCTGGCCATAAATTATATTTCGTCGGCTAAAGTCGCAAGCCCCTTAACTCCATTTTTTTTCAAAACTTTTTTTTGCGGTTTTATAAAGTAAATTTTTAGCCGCATCTCACAGAAAATCACTTAAATTTTGAAAAAAAAATGTAGTTAAGAGAAGCGACTTTAGCCGACGTTATGGAATTTTTTTGACCTATATTTTACTAAATTTACATCAGCAAAATGATAACATGACCTCTTTGCGCTTGACTTTGAAGAGTTTTGACATCAAGGTGTACGGTGAAAAAAAAATATTTCCCAAGAAACATCTAGGTGAACAAATTAGGTGGTCTGTTGAAAAAAAAGTCAAAAAATTTCAATAAAAACTTCAGTCAAAAATTTTCAATAAAACCTCTTCAGTGTCGACCTTGAGAAGATCAATTGAAAACCATAATATTTTTCAAGGTTAAGAAAGAGTACGTTAACACGATCCGTAGTTTGCAACTTTAGACAAGGAAATAAAAGAAAAAAGTTTCAGTAAAAGTCTTGACCTTGAAAATAATAAAGTATAGATAAATGGATTATAGTTAGTTTATCTGTCTGGAAGAGATCACTTTTAGTGATAAGGCCGCCGTCTGTACACTTAGATTAAGAAACACCTGTGTAATCTCCTTTCTTATGTACAATAAAGTGTTCTCTATCTATCTATCTATCTATCTATTCATATTATTCTGTAATGTTAACAAGCAACTAATATTATTAGTTGCTTGTTAACATCACAGAATTACAGAGTATCACAGTTAAAGCGTATGTGTCTGGTGAGTGGCAAGAGGCGTCTGGCGGCGACAGCTGAGCAGTGTGCTCGATAATGTATTGTCAGCTCACGCAGCGATGCACAGCCCGTAGACGTACTTAAGCCGGCTACACACGGCCCTAAAATCAAAGGCAATATCGGTGAAGTGTTCGGGAGCACCCTGGATCGCCTCGTGTGTACCCTAATTTATGTACGTGTGGATTGAGTGAACAGAGCATCTTTGTTTTATCTTTTTACGAATACAGATACCTATTACTTTTACAATTGTTTAAGAAATTTTACTAAATGATGGGCACATGGGGCGCAGAGGCACGTCCGCTGTTCAAAGACCTAGCGGCGTGCCTAGTTGACGCATCAGGAGACCAGAGAGCTGGCGCGTACCTCGGCCAAAGGACTAGGCCATGCAAAGAGGCAACGTCGTCGCCAGCATTCTGGGCTCATTGCCGCGGGACAGTGACCTAGGGTAGGTATTTTATTTGTAAATATATTAAGCTAAGATACTTATCTAGGTAGTAGCATAGTTTTATATTTAAGTTATTGTTGCTATTGTTATTTTTGTTTTTCTAAATTTAACCCCTAAGGGAGTGAACGGGGTTGCAAAATTTTGTACTAAAGTCCACGCGGACGGAGTCGCGGGCGAAAGCTTGTATCAATAACTATGCATCAGAAAAGATCCTGTTCACTTTTTCAGCGCTCTGCTAAACGGATGAGCACCAAATCAGTACAAGCAACGTTGTACGGAATCGCGCTTCAGAACCGTTTGATTCTTCCCCCGTGAAATCGGGATTAAAGTGCTTAGCTCGCTCCCAACAAAACGAACGGGGCCGTGACCTGACTGTGGTATTCATTTCATTTTTAGGATTCCGCTGTGCTGGCACTTTTGTTAATTGGCTTAGTTAGTTCCAGTGAAAGCTGTGTGTTGCTTTTCTATTTCTTAGGAAAACGTCAAATTAGAAGCAGCTTTTTTGGCCACAAGTCAAAAAAATAATAACAATGTAGTCTACACAAATCGTCACTTTAGTGGCGAAAAAAGCTACGCTACACTTTTGACCGAATCGAGTTATGGACACCACCGTACTCCGTGAAGAGGTGGCCATTCAAACGTGAAAGGAGTTAAATGAAAAGAGGAAGCAAAATCCACTGGTGATTTTAATTTTAGCTGCACAAATTTGTTTTCCACAACTTTTGGTATCATACAATTCCTACAATTTAATGTAGAAATCTGAACATTTAAACTAGGTACAACAAAAGAATAGTTTTTTGCAGGCACTTATTTTTTTATTTGGGTCTATTAGGAACCACTCAAGTGCGGAATAGCTCTCATCACCATTAAGGAGATGATAATATTATACTTATTAGTAGCCAGCCTGAGCGAGGAGTGTGTGCGTTTCAATGTTCTCATTAGACGAAGAGCCGATTTCTATAGCTTGGAAATTTATCGAAACAAAATTTAAATCTAGCAACTGACAACAAAATTATTTTGGTGTTATATCTTTATTTATCGACAATAGCTAAAATTGATTGCGTTTTTAATTACTAATTCCATGAATACGGCTCCCAAACCACCCGAATTTTAGCGTGTGTACAGGGTGGCATTTAGATCGTTCAGTGTTTCATACTGACTGACCGATCTAAATGAGCCAAATTATAAAACGTACGCAGACCTGTTCCTAGGAATCATGCCAACGATTTTAGCAACAAGGAAAAGCATTCATACATTTAAAAACTGGAATTGAATAAGGACGTTGTGAAAAATAAAACTAGCACTATTCCCATTTAGATATCGATTGTATAGGTCTTAAGCAGTAAATGTTACTAAAATGCAAGGTTTTCACATTATTTAATTTATTTTCGTATAATGTTGTAGCTGATGTATACGTGTAATAATATACGGACCCTTTGTTGTCCATCCAATCGCCAAATGTTTACAAACAAGGACAAGACAATAACTTCTGACCTTAATTCTCCCAATACCTGTGTTGCCAAATGTTTGGCTTTTGCCAAACATGCACGTCTTCTTACCCGACTGTGGCAAAGCCCAGAATCCTTCTGGTAACCCTCCTGGGTTACATGTTTGGCTCGTACCTATGTATATCAGAACCGAACGATTTTAACGAATGGTCAGATTTTGACGAGCAAAATCGATTTTTCCTGTTAGTTCGATTGACATAAATCGATCACCATAAATCCAACAAACAAAACAAATAAAAACAATAAATAACCAATAACCTGACATTCTTGAACTAAAACTTTCGTTAGCACTACACATTACTAAGCTATGCGCATCAGAGCGGAACCAGGTCGGACTATTTCAACAAAAAGTCAAGTGAGTGTATCCAGAACAAATTAGTAATAATCTGACTCCTAAGCATTAATAGGTCGCGGGCATTAATCGCTCGTAGCCTGGGCTGCCTGAGTTCAGTCCATGGATGGGTCACCGTATATGACTAACGCTAGTGGCTTTTTTCCGAGCGATTCCGTGCGTCGCAAGGCACATTAAGCAGTTGGTGCCGGCTGCCGTCGATAGATGGCAGTCGTTAAGCCAAGTCAGAGGCCTTAGGGCGGCTTGAAAACTTCTGACAGTAAGACCAGCCACTAGTCTTACAAGCCTCCACCAATCCGGACTTGGCCCCCGTGGTGGAGTATAGCCTATACCTTCCTCAGGGAAGAGACCCGTGCCCCTCGGTGGGGACATGATGGCTTGATGATGAAGCATTAATAAAGCTAGCGAGTCCCAATATCAAATATGTATCCATTTGCGAGGTACCTAGGTTAGTACCAGTTTTTGTATTATGCGGCCAATTTATATAAAAGTTCGGCCTTTACTCAAAAGATTCCCGGACAAAGCAAGGGTGCTCGTGGCAAGAGTATCAGACAATCAAGGCTAATTATGGACCCGAATCTTGCCTTTCTCATTTTTGAGGCCTGGCAACACTTCTTAAGACTCTCATTCAAGACTACGGAACCAATTTTACGGTCCCCGTCATCAATGCAAAATTCCTAACCGATGGTACCTTTTGTTAGGAAACCGGGCGCCCGTCAACGTACAAATTGGACTGTTTTGAATAGGCTATTTGAATAGTGTTGGAAACACAACAACGTTTAGCATAGGATGGCTATATAAGTAGAGTGCAGTGTATAGGGTGTCACAGAATCGTCATTTATTTATACCTATGTCCTAAGTTCTAGTAGCTTGACGGTAGTTCCTATGTCCTCGTGAGGCCAAATGTCTTCAAGTGATCACAAAATCAATTGTTATTTTCAAGGTCGGGCCTTACGAGGATATCTGATCATCATCATCAACCCATTATGTCCCCACCGAGGGGCATGGGTCTCTTCCCTGGGGAAGGTGTAGGCCATACTCCACCACGGGGGCCAAGTCCGGATTGGTGGAGACTTGTAAGACTAGTGGCTGGTCTCACTGTCAGAAGTTATCAAGCCGCCCGCCCTTAGCCTCTGACTTGGCTTAACGACTGCCATCTGTCGACGGCAGCCGCCACCAACTGCTTAACGTGCCTTGCGAAGCACGGAATCGCTCGGAAAAATGCACTAGCGTTAGTCATAGACGGTGACCCATCCATGGACTGAACGCGCCCTATGTTGCTTAACTTTAGTGATCGTTTAAGATCACTCAGGCAGCCCAGGCTACGAGCGATTCAAAACGATATATCTGATAAAAGTGTGGAATAAATAGTAGCGAATTTACAGATAAAAGGTTTCAAAAGTAACGGCACCTATATACGGTGCTTAGAAGTCATAATGCAACTTATTAACACGATTCAGATAGTACAGACACTTTGGAAAAACGAACTGTTACAAAAGTCAGAAGTAATTTACACTGCTATAAAAAATTCAATTCAATTAAATTCAAATATTTTTATTCATAATCCAAATAGAACATTTACTTTATGAACGTCAATGTTGTCAATGTTGTTAGTTTCACAATTAATAGATTACATGGAGAAGAAACTAACAAAGAAACTCCACAAGAAACTAACAAAGAAAATCCACAAAAGCACCATGATATAATTTATTTCTATTGGTAGCGCTAGTTACTGAACGAAGCTCCTTAAAGATAGATGCGATGCTATGTCGATGTGGGACGCTAAAGTTTTAGAACTTGTACGAACTTCAGTAGCTTTTCAACTTGTGCAGGTCTTGATTTTGAAGTGAAAATTTCATAAGGCGGGTTTTTTTTAAATAGATAACGAAATTGAACCGTCAGCGCTCGGGTCGTGACGCCGAAATGGGTACACTCGTTTCAGTCGTCATATTCATTAAAAAAAACAATAAGTTTTTACTCCTATTGTGTGATCATGAGCCGATGGGGCCGAAAGGTTCTTGAATCAGACCACACATCGGCAAGCGCAGCGTAGGACGACCAGCCACAAGATGGACAGACGATCTCATCCAAGTGGCAGGGAGACGCTGGATGCAAGCCGCTTCCAACCGGTCTTTTTGGAAATCCATGGAGGAGGCCTATGTCCAGCAGTGGACTTCTTGTGGCTGAATGATGATGATGATGAGGATGATCATGAGCACAAACCTTTCTTACCTTTATCCAGTCATTTAATTTTATTCATAAGAAGGAATAAACATTGAAATGTCAAAGGAAACCATGGATTGTAGTTCTATGAAAAAGACCCTTCAGCAGCGGACAAAATAAACATTCTAGCTAGCATTAATTCCCAACGATTAATTTTGTATATGTTTTAAAATCGTCATTACACCGCATGAACGGGAATGACGGGGACTTTTGATACAGCATTAGTTATTACGCATTTACAATCTATACAAAAATGTAGCTTCTTCTTGGGCTCGTTGACTCCTAGAGAAGCGTAGCATCTCAACCACAGATTCTAGATTTCATTCGCAGCAACTTCCAATTCCGTTCAGATGTCGCGATCGCCCTTGCTTCCAGCTTATTGGGAATTAATGCAAAGCACCTTTTTTCGTCTATTTTGATTGAATTTGTACTTGAGTTAAACCGGGCATCCAAAGCGCTCCAGGAGTCCATTAAGTCTTCTTTTTCCCTGTTGAGGGGTGTAAATCTTGGGCCAAGGCTACTGCGCCCGGTCATTTGTAAAGATTTAACGCTAAGAACTGCAATGTTTTTCCCGTTTTTTTCCCTTCCACCACTTTACCGCAGAATAACAAGGTGTGGTGTTGTTATAGGACAAAGGGTCAGGGCTTTGATGCTGTTAGTGCATTATAGTTCAAATACAGTTAGATGGCCGAGTTCGTTATATGCATTTACCCTGTACCCAGCAGTCACACCATCTTTCGCGGTCTCTTGCCATTTGCGTTCATGACGCTCCTACATAATTATCTGTCTAGCATGCAAGTTATACAATTAATCGTTTAATTATTAGTGAGATGTTCACTGAACACATCGCTTGAGATCGCTAATCCGCAGCAGGCACGCGTTGTGTTTAACTCTCTCTTATTTGTGTTAAAAGAGATTAAAGATCATTTCGATGATAAAATTTGTCTCGTATTAAATGTAAGCGTTGTACCTACATATGTTCTAGAATTATAATTTAATCTCTGTTTTTTAATTAAAATGTTTGTTAAGTTTTTTTTGTACTCCCACTTCACAATGCGTGAAGTTGTAAAAACACTCGCAACACACTACGTCTTTTTCGGCACCGGCGGCGCGCGTTTTTCTATCGCCCCTGTACGTGAAAAAAGCAGATTACTTGCAACGCGTTTGTACCGCCTTACTGTTGCGTACAACATGCGTTGACGGCGCCGGAAAAAAATGTGGCGTGTTAGAGCCTAACTGAGGAATCCTGGATAGTCTAAGGTGTTCACATACCTCATTGCTTGAAATCAAATCACCAATTGCGATGAACACACTTGGTCAGTAAGCCCCTTCCCCTCGGATATCTGAGCAGACCAGACGTGAATTCAGAGGAGACCCGTATTTAATTTTTATAATATTAAAAATCACATTTTACGTGAATAAAATTAAAGTGAAATAATAGGAGTGCATAACGGCTACAAAGATCATCGCGTCGCATACTTCCTACGCGGTGCGTACGCACGCGACTACGAATTCATTCATTAACTTCAAGCCCACCACCGGATACCCCTGCCATCGAGTGGAACACGCCCATAGAGTGAGTGCGACGCATTATTCACTAAATTGACACGCTAGAGAGGGATAAGCGCACTTTGTCATAGTCAACTTTTGCGCTTGAGGTGAGAGGTCTTCGTAAGTCGGACAGACAGCGGAAAAGTGTGAGTCTAACCGATTCGCGACCAATCGTATTGACACCTCGCATAGTCGTGCGTTGCGCCTAAGCCGTCTGCTGCCCTGATACTTCATATCAAACTTTTTCAACATGCCTTTAAACCGTTCACCGCCGCCCGCACCCGCCGCGCGGGAACACGTTTTACCGAGATCTACTGCCGCGGGCACGTATTAGACGAGGCTGTCGCACGGGAAAATAATGCTTCGGGAATACAGCACTATGACTCCGCGCCCGATCTTCGGATTATTATGGAAAGTTTATCCGAGAGAAAAAAGAGGAAGTTTGACGGGTCTGAATCAGACACTACAGAACTCTTTAAGGAAATGCTATCCAAGTTCTCCCTACAACAAACAGTACTCTTTAATCAACTCCAAGCATCCATAAATAGTTTGAAAGATCAGAATAACCAACTTACACAAAGCGTCGAACTAATGTCAAGTAAGTACGACGGTTTTCTCACTCAAATTACAAAGCTCGAAGCGGAGAGGCGGGAGGACAAAAAAATTATTGACACCTTGGAGGACAAAATTGAGTACCTGGAACGAAAGTCGAGATCTACAGGAATTGAAATCCGTAATGTTCCCAAAACAAATGGAGAGACCAAGAAGGACCTCTGTAAACTCCTTCACAGTGTTGGTAATACAATTAACGTTGAAATTGGACCGAGCATGATTAAAGACATCTATAGACCTAAATCAAAGGACTCTTCTGCACCAATAGTGGCTGAACTCACAACTGTTATTCTTAAGGAGCTCAAACTGGAGAACGTAAAAGTTTTTAATAAAACTAAACAAGTTGGTGATAAATTAAATACAAGACACATTGGATTACAGTGCCCAGTCAAACCGGTGTTCATATCGGAAACTCTCACGGCAAAGTCACAGAAGTTGTTCTATATAGCTAGAACATTCCAGAAACAATACCACTACGCATTTTGCTGGTCGTCGCATGGAATTATCTATCTGCGTAAAGATGAAAGGAGTTCCCACATTAAAATAGTAACTGAACAAGACATCGAGCGCCTAAGGATGTCAGAATGACTGGTGGTTGAAGTGGTTGTGTTTCACGAGTTGAGGCTTGATATAGTTTTCACGCCACTTTTTTCCTGGCTTATTATACATGTTTTTACTCAGCTATCTATTAAATTCAGCATGTTATATCCAATCACACTAAAAACACTACACACATATAAATACATACTATGTAAGGATTCTAAGACAAATGAAACCATATTTGAAATATACACTAAAAAAATAATTAATAATCCAAATAAAAATTATTACTTTATCGAAACTTCTCTACAATTAACAATAGTACTTACGATTCATCTCGGCTCCATGTTTTTATTTTTACTTGCCTATCAGCTGACTCATTTTTACTCTTCTTATATTAAAAAAAAATGGCTAATTTGAACAATTTAACAAATGACATAGATAGTCATGTAGTTTCCGAATCGTGCATATGTGATGTAGATGATTGTAAAAAAATGTTCCCGACGCAGTCCGCGTTGTCAATTCTGACACAAAACATTAGGAGTCTAAATTGTAACTTTAATGACTTTGAAGTTTTGCTAAAAAGATTGGGTATAAACTGTGATATTCTGATTTTGACCGAGTGCTGGTTATCATCTGTTTCATCTATACCATTGATTGATGGTTACTGTTCCTTTGCGAGTACATTAAACGCACGACAAAACGATGGTGTTACCGTTTACATTAGTAAGGAATTGACTTTCTCAGTTGAGGAACCGGATATGTGCAATTGCAATTGTCTTCTCATTAAAATTGATAATAATGATACAGCAATACTAGCAGTTTATAGATCTCCCTCATATACCAACTTAATCCCCTTTTTAGACTCGCTGGATGAAACTTTAAAAAAATTGTCAGGTTTCAGAAATGTCGCTTTAGTAGGGGATTTAAACTTAGACATCACTGCTGAGAATCTAAGTCCCACTACTGATAATTACCTAGCCTTAACTGCATACCACGGATTATTGCCAGCACATTATAATATCACTCGGGAGGCTAGCGGGACATGCATTGATCATGTACTCCTGAAAACGAGGTGTCCATCTATTACGATAATTTCTCAGTCAACTTTAACGGATCACAATACAGTAATTTTGTGTATTAAGAGGAAGCAGATGCGCCAGTATGCGGTCTTAGCACGTACTATCATCAATAGCGATGGGCTTAAAAATGATATAGATAAAATTAGCTTTACGCCTATCTACGAAACGGATGACTGTAATGTGGCTATGAGCCATATGGCAGATAAACTAAAAACAGCCGTTGAAAAAAATTCAACAACAATAACGCTATCACGCCGAAAAAGAATAATTAAACCCTGGATAACTGAAGGTCTGCTGCGCTGCATGCGGAACAGGGATAAATTGCATAAAAAAGTTAGACTACATCCTAATAGCACAATATTTAAAACTACTTACATCCGATACCGAAATTTTTGTACCACTATTCTTAAAAAAGTAAAGCGGGAATATGAAAGAGAACTTATTCAAAAAGCTGGTAATGACAGCAAAAAGTTGTGGAATACTATTAAAAATATCACAAATACAGCCAGAGATTGTAATCTACCTAAAGAATTATTAAACATATCAGACTCCCCTCTAAACTCTGTTAACGAAATAAACAAATATTTTTGCAATGTAGGTAAGAGTTTAGCAGAAAAAAATGCTCCTGAAGAGACCTCTAGTCTTGATGAATTTTCACAGGACAGACTGGTCAACTCATTCGCTCTTTCTGACACTGATGAAGAAGAGGTGGAACGTCTTATCAATTCCCTTAAGAACGAATGTTCTGTTGGTTGGGATAAAGTATCGAATAAATTGCTTAAGGAACATAAAAATACATTAGTTCCTCATCTGACATATATTTTTAACATGTGCTTGTCAAAGGGCGTTTTTCCCAAATATCTGAAAATTTCAGAAATTCGTCCTTTTCACAAGGGGGGGGACCTGGACCGTGTTGAAAACTATAGGCCTATATCAATACTTCCATCTATATCTAAATTACTGGAAAAGATAATTAATAATAGACTAGTTAAATATCTAGAAGACAAAAATATCTTATCAGATAATCAGTTTGGTTTTCGTCGAGGTAGATCTACGGATGATGCAGTCAGCAAATTGACAAACACTGTAACACTGAATCTGGACAAAGGAAATAAATGCATTTCTATATTTTTAGACTTAGCCAAAGCCTTCGATACGGTCTCGATCCCCATCCTTGTGAATAAATTGGATAAAATTGGTATTAGAGGCACACAGCTGTGTCTGTTCACTGACTACCTGACAGATAGATCCCAGTGTGTCAAGGTTGGTCCTTTTACTAGCTCAGAACTACCCGTAACTCATGGAGTACCACAAGGGAGTATAATAGGTCCAACACTTTTCTTAATATATTTAAATGACCTTCTACTTCTAAACTCAGTTCATGGAGAGATCATTTCGTACGCAGACGACACGGCCTTGGTCTTTGCTGCAAAAACATGGAAGGAGTGTTACGGTGCTGCTCAGAAAGGTTTTAATATTGTTAGGAAATGGTTGCAAAACAATGTACTAACATTGAACTCAGATAAGGCAAAATATCTAGCCTTCTCTATTCGCCACGTGACACATACTTTTAATTTGTTTGCACATAGCTGTTGTCCTTCCTCTACGTGCCAATGTGAACCATTAGAAAGAGCTAAGGTCATCAAATATCTCGGTGTTATGATTGACAACCATTTAAGCTTTAAACCGCATATTAATAGTGTTAGTAAAAGAACACGTAAATTAATATTCTTATTCAAAACAATTACACATGTTGTTCCACCTTATGTACTCAAGCGGATCTATTACGCTCTCGTTCAATCACTGATTGCATACTGCATAACTTCTTGGGGAGGTGCACCAAAAACCATCATGAAACAGCTTGAGGTTTCACAAAGAGCTATTTTAAAAATTTGTACATTTAAACCGTTCCGCTACCCAACAACTCTTATGAGCACTGTGATGTATTGACTGTGCGACAGCTCTTTCTACTCAACGTGGTTCTAAAAAAACACTCTATGCTGGAGTACCGACCGGACCTACAAATAGGGCGTAGGCGGTTCGCAGTGTGCATTCAGCTCATACATCCCAAAACATCTTTTGTCAGAAGATTTTACCCTTTTCTAAGCTCATTCATATATAATAAAATAAATAAAGATATTAGAATCTATCAATTGAATAAAAATGAGGTAAAAAAAACGGTATCGCGTTGGCTGCAAAAACTTTCATATGATGAAACTGAAAATGTAATAACTTTTATAACTTAAAAGATATTAAATGGTTTTTAAAGTATTCATTCACTAATATTGATTTCTAAATACACTTAAAATATGTACTTAATAGTTTCTTAGTTTCCATTCCACTAAAAACTCATTACACTACACCTTTTACTCACCCTCTCACACACACACACACACACACACATTCATAAAACACACAGAGAGGACTGCAACATGAAATGTATTTTTTATATTTTTTTCCATCATTAATGTTTATTGTTAATGCGGCACCAAACAAAATTTTTGTGTTGTAGCTTACGCTGGTTGGTTGTTATTAATAAACACCTATGTAACAAGAGAGGCAAGAGGCGCTGAATGCTGAAATACAGGCTATAAACCTAGTTCAGCAGCAGATGCTATAACAATGACAATAAGACTGACTTGTTGTAAGATATTCTGTATAAGTCGAATATTGTATTGTTTTAATTATCTAAGACTTTTATGGTTCAATAAACGTTATCTTATCTTATCTTATCTTATCTTATGTACTGTATCTCTCTCTCTCTCTCTCTCATATGCCTTGCAATGAAACGTGTATAAGAGGCATAAAAAATTACAATGGCATAATTCCGGATTCACTTAATTCAGTGTATGTCAGAGGAGTCCGACCAGGTTTTGCTCCGATTCGTAGAGCTTTATCACGGTGAGTATACTAGTAAGGATGAGCTCGCATTATCAGTTGCGGGTTGGTCACAGGCTGTTTAATTATTAGCAGTAATGTTGGAATCTTCCCGGCTAATTTAAAATGAAATGGAATATCATGCCGTAAGTTGCAGCGCACGTTTCACATTTGAGCTGCATTTAAATAATACATGTGCATTACACTGAATAGTATTAAATAAACGAATAAATAGAATCTGTGTTAGTGTTGCCAGATCCTAGCCGGAAAATTTACTCAAAATTGGAAAAAGAACGCCTGAATTTTCAACGCTGTAGATCAACATCGCCTCAATAAAGTAGATTATTTCAAGTTGTGGCTTTTTGTTCGTTTTGCATGCAGCAGTTTTCTAAAACTCTTTCAACTAATCTTACAGAACTAAAATACCTTTTTAACGTTAATTAACAGGTTCATTGCCGCTTTCAAGCTCTCATAACGTCGTGACAAATAAAAAAATGCATAGTCGATAAACATATACAAAATTATCCAAAAAATACACCCCATTCCTTCTAATTTCCCAAGTAGCTCATCGAACAAAATTGAGATAGCTTAATCGTCATCCGGTCGCCAATAGCGGTTTTTGATCCCCAATTCACCTTTTGAGATAGCCCAAATGGCAATAAATTACTTCATCTAGCAACACTGCCTGTGGTAGGCGGTAGCCGGATGCAAACCGCTTTTCAATTCATACTGTCGTAAATTTCAGCTTAAGTACCGTTGGCAGAGGAAGCGAGAGCATCGGTTATTGATATGAGCGTGAACGGCCATTTATTATTTATCGCTGGATGGATGTCTTGCGATGGTAATGTTTAGGATGTCCTAGGTTGAATAATTAATACTGTTACAAATCTACCGATACTGTTACAAGTCAGAATGCGGCGTATTACGAAACTTGAGACGTATAGTAACACTAGGTATTGTCTTCCTTAATTAAGTAAGAATGAAAGATTTTACTGATTCACAATGAAAATCTTAAGAAAAGTAACTTATTAAGTGCAGGTTTCTGAATTTAGAATTTTACTATGTAAATACTTAAGTAACGCTCGGTCACGCTCTTTTCTGAGAAATGTGCACGTATAGTTCGAGTGACTAAATATTTTCTTACCCGAGGTTAACACCGTAATTTTATTTAATTGAGTGGCTGTGTTTTTGTTAAATCTACTCGCAATTAGGAAAAATAGATGAAATCACATAGAAATATTCTAACTTATCTGTGTAATTCAAATATCATAGTTTTCGAAAAAGTATTGTGGTGTGAAGAGAGGACCTCTAACACTTCGTAACACAAATTAAGATACTTAAGATCTAATGAAAAGGGTCTTACTATTTAATAATATTATAAATATTGACATACAATGACTCTCGATACCACAGTAAAGTAATATTGTTTACCTGATAAAAAGACTTTGGCCTATGTACTCGTGTCTACCTAGGTCTATCTAGGTATACAGCGTCCAGTGATACTTTCACTCACTCTATATGGAATCACTAATGAGCAATCGCTATTAAACCTATTAGAAGTAAAGCTAAAACATTCATATATTTTCTTACAAATGTAAGGAAAAAAATGCTGTGGTTAGATATAAGAACATTGAAAACACATCAATATTGATTATATTTTTAAATTCAACAAACACGATTACTTTTTGCGCCATGAGGATTAGGTGTGAACCGACAACAAATAGGAAGCACTATTAAAGGAAAATATTTTTGAATGAATTGGAAATTACAAAGAAAAATATCATTCACACACACACACACACACTCACACACTCATCTACATACACACACAAATGCACACCACAACTCGACAACTTAACTAGCTTTATAAAAAATGTTTTACATAAAATAGAAATATTATTCAAAAGTTCATTTAGTTGTTCAACCTGTATAAGGTGTGGAAGGACGGATTTCCCTGGCATAGGTATTTTATACTTACAACAGAATCCCAGCAAAAGTGTATGTTAGAATAGTTTTGGTTGTACAAATAAATATTTTGATTTTGATTCACCATATTCATATTCACTCAAAAATTTGTCAAAAATTTTGCAGTACCACCACTCTCTCGTGAAGGAAAAACTCGTGGGAAATCTAAGTTGTTCGCAGCGCTTGAAATTAGTCATCCGCGGCGGGCACGCGGGGTAATTTATTGGTTTAATTCTCGCTCTCTCTATGAGAAAAGGCAGGTGCCCTGCAATGAGAGAGAGGTAAGAAAAAAAACCAATTCTGATTAAGTAAGTCAGTTTTTCTGCTAACGCTACTCACTATTGCAAACATCACTTGCTATTCTAGTCACGACGCAAACAGCCGCAGCCGTTATTATAACTGTCTGACGTACATTTTACGATTTGTAAATTGAATATACGATTTATTAAAATAAATAAGCAGAGCTTTGCGGTTGTCGCAGACGGCGGGTTGTGTGTTTGTTATTTGGTTTATATGTGATTTATAAACTCTTGTCTGAGGAAGGAGCAGAATTCCATTACAATGTATTTCCGTTAGCAACCTATGTACATCACAATTCATGTCATAGAGAAAAAGAAAGTAGAGGCCTCCTCTTAGAAAACTTTGGCCTTTGCGTCTACGTACTGAGATGATATTTTATAGAGCATCAAGTTGCACCTACTCTAGGTTTGCCCAGCACCTATACCACCCTGACAACATAGTCAGCCTAGGCCACAGGGATCGTCATCAACCCATTATGTTCCCACCGAGAGGCACGTCAGGCTGGTCTTGCTGTCAGAAATTTTCAAGCCGCCCCAAGCCCTGCCCAAAACTTGGCTTAGAGCCCTATCAGCCCTGCCTCACCGGGACGCCATGCTCACGTCGCCAGCGACCGTATCCAAGCAGTTAAACCAAAAAACAGGAAAATAGAACGAGAGAGACAGGACGCCCCTGTGATAACGGGTTTTATCACAGATGTCCCGTGATAAGGCCTAATATTAATAATAAAATGGATGGTTTAAAGAGAGGGATGGAAACGCCTACCTGGTTCACGTAGCGTGGCGATCCAATGGTGGTGTGTGGCGTGCCTTGGCGACTGTCTTCCCTTAAAACCTTCCACTAAGTGTTTGCCTTGATGATGGCCTTTATTTTGAGGCACCGGGTGGAGTTGGCGCGGGCGCGAGGGTCGTGATCACGAATATGCAGTTGACGGGACCAGTATTGGGAGGTGATCGACCGAACCACCCAACGTCACGATCTTCTTGACACTCCCTTGACAGCTTGTCAGCGGTGGATTTTCTTCACGTACCCGCGTTCCCAAAAGGATCGTAGTTTGGGGGTAGGATGGGAAAATTAAGTAGGCCCCACTTTGGCGCTAAATTTATAACCTAACATAATCGTCCCCAAAGAGCTACAAAGCTCTTTCATGAAAAATCGCAACATGGCACCTTTGAACAAGTTGAACAAGTTGAAGTTGATGTTTTAATTATTAAATCTAATTGAAACCTTTAAGTTGATTAACCCTTTTTTATTTGATTAACCTATTATAACAGAACAATACATAAACAAAACATAAATTCGTAAAAGAAACAGATGCATCGGCCTATGTATCCAAGTGTCTTTAAAAATCGTACAATAGACGGAAAGAAATCCGTCGTGGGCTCAACGTGAGATGATTAAAAATTTAATTGCGTCCTCGACGACACTGCAGCAACTCTAGCACTGTTTTTTTCCTCAGGAGAGCCGGGCACCTTAAATAAGACTGCTCTCGACATGTCTCAAGAGGGTTCTTAGAACTACGGGCACATTGTGACGTCTTTTTAACTCGCGTTTGCAGATTTAAAGTGAAACTGGGACTCTTTGAGATTGAGTCTCGAAGAAAGAAAATAGGAAACGGTATTTCAAGAAGTTCTTTTTTCGGGGTTTTCACAGATGTCTTTAGGTGATCAGGACTGCTTATTTTCTTTGGCGCATTTGTTTCATACTAACTCAATAAAAAGTTACGTCTATTTAGTAGATGCCACAAAAATCGACAAATACGAGGGCTGCTACTTATGTATGCGGAATAGAAAAAATAAACAAATGTATATGGCTAAATATGCTTTTATTGTTTTTCAAAGTATTCTCCACTATGATCGATGCACTTTTGCATTCGATGAAACCAATTTGTAAAACACTTTTTCCACTCTGATTGAGGTATCTCCAAAACGTGCTGTTTGAACGCATCTACGGCATCTTCACGGGTCGAAAATCGTTGACCACGTAATTTATTCTTTACATTTGGGAATAAATAGAAATCATTGGGAGCCAAATCAGGGCTGTACGGTGGATGACCCATCAATTCTATTTTTTGACCATCCAAAAATGTAGTTGTTTCCTGAGATGTATGACAGCTGGCATTGTCATGGTGAAGTATGATTCTGCGTCGCTAGTTGTTTTGGCGTATTTCTTCAAATACTTCCGGCAAACAAATGGTCGTGTACCACTTCGAATTAACCGTTCTGCGATTCTCCAGTAGAATTGTAGCCACATGGCCATTAATACCAAAAAAGCAGGCCACAGTGCTTTTTGCACGAGCTACTTTCGTAGGGTTCGGCTCATTTTGAAACACCCAAACTGTTGATTGTTGTTTAGTTTCGGGATCGTACGCGTAGATCCAGGATTCGTCACCTGTGTAGATATTATAAACAGATTTTGAGTCGCCTCCGTTGAATTTTTTTAAGGTTTTCTTGCACATTCGACGCGAGCATCTTTATGATCCTGAGTTAAGTTGAGCGGGATCCAACGCGAACAAATTTTTTTTACAGACAAATGTTCATGTAATATCCTATGCATGCTCGTCATACATATGCCCAGAATAGCCTCCATCTCGCGATACGTAACATGGCGGTCTTGCATTATTAGTTTTCGCACAGCTTCAATATTTTGTGGCACAACCACCGATTTCGGGCGACCTTCTTTAACTTCGTCCGTGAGCTTATACGATTTATTTACAAGCTAGGTAGTAGGGACTCGCTAACAGATTTTTTCAAAGAAACTAACATCTTAACAGTTGCAAGCCAATACATTTATGAAAATATTATGTACGTTCGGAAAAATATTAAGGACTTCGAAACTCTTGGTAGCCATCATAACGTTAATACTAGGAATAAACATAAATTGTCATTTCCACGATTTAGACTTGCAAAAGTTAATACTTCCTTTATGGGGCACTGTATAAGGTTCTACAACAAGATACCCCAAGATATATTAGAGTTACCCCCAACGCGATTTAAGAATTGTGTTAAGCACACTCTTTGCAAAAAAGCTTATTATAAAATCAACGATTATTTAGAAGACAAGGACGTATGGCATTAAATAGTAGTTTAATATTAAATTAAATCAGAGGATAAATGTGTCTAGTGTTCAACACATCCAAGATATTATTTTGTATGTTTTATTTGTATAAGCTTTAAGGTGATTTGAGAAAAGATGGTCAGAGTGGAGTTTTTTTTTCGCTGCCTTTTTCTCCACTACAGACGGCCCCAAGGCAGCGGCTAACGTTATACATAACTGTATGTACATTGACATTCGACAAGCAGAATGTAAATTCTTTACGTTGAAATAAATTCTTGATTCTTGATTCTTCTTGATTCTTACTGCGCCCGCGATTAAACTCACTAAACCAGTGATACACAGTCGTTTTTGATGGAGCTTCACCACCAAAAGTCGAAGTTAATTGATCTACGCACTGTTGTTGCGTTAAACCACGTCGAAAATCGTAATAAATCATAGCACGAATATATTCACGAGTGAGTTCCATTTTTTCAGCGATATGACATTTTAAACCCAACAAAAACAAAACACTAACGTATATAAGAGAAAAATATTAGCGGCCAGTATTTAAAAAAAGAACGAATTTGACCATGGAGGTCAAACATTGCGTTTAATATTATTGGAATCCCAGATTCCGCATACATAAGTAGCAGCCTATGTATGTTACAATACAATCTTCAGTGCCAGTAAACCTACAATATTATATTATGTTACTGTTTATTGAATTAATATGATAAAAATGCGCCTAAGAGATTAATAATGCAATTTCAGCTATTTTCTGAGAATCACCCCTTTATCCGATCTAAAGCGTTGATATTGTATACAAACCTAGTTAGGATTTATATACATTACAAAAACTAAGACCGTTATCATAAAGGGGTAGGCAGAGACCATGGTTTGCCACTTGCCCAGATTCTGACCTCTATCGACCGAAATATCTTTAGCTTCTTCTTCGGCTACTTTATCTTGGCCTGTGCTAATTTGATCTTATTTGATCCTTTTTGAGCCCTTTCTTTATCAAAGCAATTCCACCTAGGATACTGTATACGTACTTGTACATAATGCGTTATAATGTATGAAGTGTCTATTGATATCTCATTGGAACTGGACCGTAATAAGCAAACGTTCAAAGTCCAATGAAAAAGTAATAATGTTAAAATAATAGTAAGTAATGATAAAATAATATATTTATAGGGTTTTTATGATCAGAGCGTTCACTCAGGGAAAGAGAGGCATGTAGAGGGCTATATAGGCTACGTAAACAAATAGAGCATTAAAACTGTCATTATTAAGCACTTGACATTATTAACTGAATTATGGATACACTTACTTGACTTTTTCGGAAGACGGAAGAGTCCGACTAGGTTTCGTTCTGATTTATCTCTGACGAGCAACCGACGACAACGCGAACTTCGTCTCTGCACACCATGATTGAGCTCTCAGAGCGAAAGCTGGTCGGACTCTTTGGACAAAAAGTCAAGTAAGTTATCCAAGGATATCAGGAATTAAGTTGATAAAATAGAGCACATTTGTTATCCGGTTTTTTGTGACACATATATGTTTTGTATGTATGTTTTTGTATGGCTGATGATGATGAGTGTCATCATAAAAACATACATGACATGTATGTCATGTATGTTTTTATGATGACACTCATCATCATCAGCCCACCCCCGCCCACTGCTGGGCATAGGCCTTTTCCCCCAAATGCCATTTCACATGGTCTCTCGCCATTCGCATCCACGGACCTTCCGCCGACTCAACGACATGGTCCGACCATCGGGCCGCAGATCTGTCCATTGACTATAAAAAAATATGACTTATAAAAAAAGCAATATCTATCACTACACACTATCACGATCAACCCATTATGTCCCCACCGAGGGGCACGGGTTTCTTCCCTGAGGAAGATCATACTCCACCACGGGGGCCAAGTCCGGACTGGTGGAGGCTTGTAAGACTAGTGGCTGATCTTAATGTCAGAAATTTTCAAGCCGCCCTAAGGCCTCTGACTCGGCTTAACGACTGCCATCTATCGACGGCAGCCGGAACCAACTGCTTAACGTGCCTTGCGAATCACGGAACCGCCCGAAAAAATGCCACTAGTGTTAGTCATAAACGGTCACCCATCCATGCTCTGAACGCGCCCTATGTTGCTTAACCTTCGTGATCCTTTAAGATCATTTAAGCGGCCGAGGCTACGAGCGATTCAAACTATTCAAATGATTCAAACACGCAATTTCCACATTTTAGCAGTTTTAGTCGCTTGTATCGGGCTGCGTCCTAACAGCTGTAATGCTACGTCCTCTGCCCCTATTACTTATTCCAGGCAAGTAGCGGAAAACCCCGGGCTCCTCTTTATACAGGCGTTATGTGAGCTTGATTACATCTGGAAATTGGCTGTCAGAACCAGTGTTCTGGCACCGGACCAGCCTGTGCACTTTTGAGTCTATTTGGCGATTGGATAGCAAAAACGGCTATTTCAATTTACGAAAACTACAGTCATAATAATATTTTTTTCTAATCTAATATAAAATTCTGTATCTTCTTTATTTTATTTTATTCTTATATAGCCTGTGTGATCAACGATCACTAAGGTTAAGCAACCTAGGGCCTAAGGGTCACCGTCTATGACTAACGCTAGTGGCATTTTTCCGAGCGGTTCCGTGCTTCGCCAGGCACGTTAAGCAGTTGGTGCCGGCTGCCGTCGATAAGCTATAAGGTGGCTTGAAAACTTCTGACGGTATAAGACCAGCCACTAATGTTACAAGCCTCCACCATTCCAGACTTGGCCCCCGTGGTGGAGTATTGCCGATACCTTCCTCAGGGGAGAGACCCGTGCCCCTCGGTGGGGACATAATCGGTTGATGATGATGATGATTTCTTTTCTAATATATATGAAATTCTCGTGTCACAATGTAAGTGCGCGTACTCCTCCGAAACGGCTCGACCGATTTTGGTGAAATTTTATATGTATGTTTGGTAGGTCTGAGAATAGGTTGTTATCTATTTTTCATACCCCTATCTGGCAAAATAACGTTTTCCGAGTCAGCTAGTTCTAATATACGAAATTCTCGTGTCACAGTGTTAGTGCGCGGAGTCCTTCGAAACGGCTTAACAGATTTTAATGAAATTTCATATGTATATTCGGTATGTCAGAGGATAAGTTTGTTAAATATGTTTTATATGGCAAACAACGTTTACCAACATTGACGTTGACGTTCATAAAGTAAATATTCTATTTGGATTATGAATAAAATATTTGAATTTGAATTTTGACTTTACCGGGTCAGCTAGTATTATATAAATACACAACACAATCACTTGACCTGGGGTGCAATTACGTAATTTCTGCACTGTATGGAGTGTACTGATCTAACCCACTCCCAACTGTAAAATTGATATATATTTTAACACTTTGGAGTTGTTTAAATGGTTAACCCAATAGAGTGAAAAGTAGAGTGGAAATACAAAGGCCGGTCCCAAACAAGGATACTCTATGCTATGGTAACCAAATCAATCAAAAACATCTTCTTCTAATAAGAAGAGAATAATACAATAGTATTAGTGACAAATTAAAATTTTACTAGCACATAACTTGGCAATAAAATACAAGTCTCCAGTAGCCTTAAAACACGAGGCAGTCGATGTTCTACTGAAAGCTGTTCTAAATAACAATAGTCCAGTCAGTCAAGACAATTAATTCATTATAATTCCAAAAGTTTCAAATTTTGATGTAAGGTCGGGAATGGTATTAAAACAAACTATAAAATGTTGCAACCTGTTCTGCGGTCCGGAACATTGTTAAAAATGCAATAAATGATAATCTGCTCAGTTCTTAAGACCAAAATTCCAAAAGTTCTGCAAAGTTGGAGTGGTGTTAAATATATTATTTTACATCACGTGTCAAATTTGCAACCAATTTAAGTGAACGGAACATTTTTTGTTTATTAACAATTAATGTTTTAACAATGTTCCGGACTGCGGACAAGGTTGCAAAATGAGATTTATTGTCGTCCCAATGTACCATTCACTTGACCGAAGTTTGAAAACTTTTGGAATTATAATTAAATTTTCGATTTCGAATGTCAATAATGACTGGACTACAATGTGATTTCCCACGTTACCTTGCCATCTAACGTACCCATATATTCAACTTTCAAGGGATAAAATGCCAGACAAGGCTGCCGGCTAACTAAGTTTGGCACTTAGATCGTCCCTGGATCCTATCCTCGAAACTTTGTGATTGGATCTCCGCCCAGATTGTTTCGGAAAAACCTTTGATATTACTTCCTTAGTGTTAGAACTCACAAAATGCTTTTATGATTAAATAATAAACGAAAATGTACGAGCTAGCGACGCAGCTAGATTCTACTAATGCATTGTAGTACAATGACAACTGCATGGACATGGCGATTTAGTTTCATTGCCGCTTCAAGTCAACTCGAGCACGTATATTAATAAATAGCGTTCGCCCGCGACTCCGTCCGCGTGGACTTTAGTCCAAAATTTTGCAACCCCGTTCACTCCCTTAAGGGTTAAATTTAGAAAAACGGCGAAACACATGTCATGTTCAATCAATGAATTCTATCAAAAAATTTAATTAGTACGTCTTTTAGATTATTCAAAAATAAGGGACACGAATTTTCTTATTTGTAAATTAGACCAAAAATGACAAAGATATAGCCCATTAAAGTTACGTGTGACGTCACGCCGTGCTGCAAACAGAATTTAATTATTTTGACCCTGGAAACTACCCTATTGTATTGAAGAGTATTTATTTTAGGTTTCAAGAAAATTAAACAACATTCTTTATACCTCCTATACAAATTCTGGCAACCCTTTACGCCCCTTTAGGGGTTGAACGATTTCAAAAAATCCAGTCTTATTCCTTGCCTACATTATATATAGACCCTCTGTGCAAAATTTCAGCTTCCTACTCGTAGGTCCAAACGCTTGGGCTGGGCGTTGATGAGTGAGTCATCAGTCAGGACTTTGAATTTTATTTATATAGATAGATTCCAGGCCTCAATGATATGAAAAACACGTCACGTGACCCGATCGAGTATCTATCAAGATGGTACTTTAATGCACTAACAGAATCCAGACCCTGTTAGTAGGTCACCGTGTCGCTGACATAGCCCTAGCGCTGCTCAGTTCAGCCGGTGAGTACATTGATAAAGTTAGTCGGTTCTAGCCACTCACCGGTAACTAACTACCATCAATAATAAATTTGATAGACGCCTGCAGAAAATCCAGTTTAATTCACTTTTAGTTATGATAAATATTAAAAGTATAAGTGAATGAAACTGGAATCTTTTTTTTTATTTTCCATCTTCTATAGTTTTTAGGTACATAATCTACCTACAAGTTTTTTTTAGAAGACAATTAAAAGCGACTCGGCTCAAATGTGGTACATTCGACGACCTCTGTGGCACAGCGGTTAGCGCATCTGCCTACCATGGGAGAGGTCCCGGGTTCGAACCCCGGCTGGGGATAAAAACCCAGGTCTTGGATGTTTACATATTTGTGATGTCGCTGTTTCTGGTTTCCGCGACACGAGGGTGTCCTAGTGTGGGGCCAGAAGCAATTTAAATGTTTATGTTTTATGTTTAGCCCTGAGTTTTCATAAGGAAATGATGTAAAAGTCAAACGTAAACGTTTACACATTGCCCTGGTCACTTCAGTAGCAGTGGGCGTATTGCAAACCCTTCATTAGAGAACCCCTTTAAGGGTGATGGCTGAAACAAATTGTCCACTTTGCCATAATAGCTTAGTTTGAACAAATCTACTTGTAAAGATTAGACACGTATTCATAGTCCAACTTCTTACTTCACTATTCAAAACAAAAAAAGTTCATCACAATCAAATGAAACAATATTTATGATATTAAGGAACGGAGTATGGCCTATACCTTCCTCATGAAAGAGAGAATAGCTCGTAGCCTCGGCCGCCTGAGTGATTTTAAACGATCACGAAGGTTAAGCAACATAGGGTGCGTTCAATGCACGGAGGGGTGCCCGTTCTATGACTAACGCTAGTGGCATTTTTTCCGAGCGATTCCGTGCTTCGCAAGGTACGTTAAGCAGTTGGTGCCGGCTGCCGTCGATAGATGGCAGTCGTTAAGCCAAGTCAGAGGCCTTTAGGGGCGGCTTGAAAACTTCTGACAGTAAGACCAGCCACTAGTCTTACAAGCCTCCACCAATCCGGACTTGGCCCCCGTGGTGGAGTATGGCCTATACCTTCCTCAGGGAAGAGACCCGTGCCCCTTGGTGGGGACATAATGGGTTGATGATGATAGGTTACAATCGTCATCATTATGCAGCTACAAGAAGTCCACTGCTAGACGTAGGACTCCTCCATGGATTTCGAAAAAGACCGGTTGGAAACTGTTTGCATCCAGCGTCTTCCTGCCACCTGGATGAGATCTTTTGTCCATATTGTGGCTGGTCGTCCTACGCTGCGCTTGCCGATGTATGGTCTCCATTCGAGAACTTTTGGTCCCCATTGGCCATCAGTTCTGCGTGCTATGTGCCCCGCCCACTGCCACTTCAACTTGCTCATCCGCTGGGCTATGTCGACGACTTTCGTTTGTCTACGGATTTCATAATTTCTGATTCGGTCTCGTAGAGAAAGTTTGAGCATAGCCCTTTCCGTAGCATATATAGATTGGCATATTAGACTGGGTGCAAAGCCTTAAGGGGGTGTTAGTATAGACCATCTTTAACATTTTGAGCCATATTAGTCCTAGCCAAAGTGTGATTAAGGCTTTGCACTCAGCTTTCAAACACCCTGTGTAATAAGGAACACGTAACAAAAGGTTTAAAAAAAAAGATGTTTAACGAAGTCTGTAAAGTCCTCTTAGGACAGACTATAAATAAACCCCCAGATTAATTCAGTGACTAGCAAATTAAAAGTAACTCTATGTAAAACAGGGCCTCATTAAATCACGATTAAAAAGCAATTAGTCTGCTCCGGGCAGGTTGTGCTAACGAAACATTTAATCGGCCCTTTTGGAAACCAACTGTTGTCAGTTAAGGGCCGTTACCGTCAACGATGATTTTTGGATGCTTTTGTTTAAACATAACATAAATATTTACATACAAGCATATACATTGCTTCTAACCCCACACTAGGATACCTTGTGTCGTGGGGACCAGAAACAGCGACGTCACAAACATGTAAAACATACGAAACCTGGGGTTTTTTTACCATCATGTAAGTGTTTAGTTTGAAACTTGCCTTTGAACACTTAGTTTGAAACTTGCCTTTGGATGTATGCCTTACCGAAAACTTTGAACTCATTACCAGATAAGTTACAAAAACTATTTATGTGCTCTGATAAATTTAAACTTAAGATAAAAAATAATTTTATTAATAACTATAAATAAGCCAGATGTCAAAACTAAAATTTGCACTGATATTTAGTTGTGCAAGTAAAATTATTAAAATAAGAACGACCGCCGCTAACAGATAAACCGAACAGGTTTCCGAGAGCGGCTAGATAGTAAGAAACACTTTGTAACATAACGTATTTAAAAAAAAAAAAACCTGGTCGGACACTTCCGATATAACAACACCCGTAAGTAAATCCGGACTAAAAGTTTACAATGTGTTGTGCTTACGAAAGTTTTAGTTCAAAAAAAAAAACGTGGTGCTTTTACCGGATTTTAAAATTGAAACTGGAGTTATAAGATTTGGTTTTTTGGAACCGGAATTGGACTTAAAGGCGGTAACAGAAAGCAGATGAGTTAAGCGAAGGTATAATAACGACCTGTGTGACCCAGTGGTAGTGCACTACCATGCAAGAGGTCGTGTGCTCAAATTCTGGCTGGGGACAAAAAAAAACCCAGGTCTTGGACATGTTTGTGATTTCGCTGTTTCTTCATCCCAAGACGGAAGGGTATCCTAGTGTGGAGCCAGAAGCAATGTAGGTATGTGTCTGTATGTAAATATTTATGTTTAAATAATATTGCAAACATTGTTACAATTAAAGAGTTTATCGTTGAGTAGACTAAAGCACACCAAGTAGCTTCCTAGTCAGATCCTCTTGGCTCGTGTCGCAGTTTGAGCTGAAATTTTCATGTTAAATCCAAATACAAATATGCTACATTGTAATGAACTACGCCTTAACCAAATTAATTGGGGCAAAAAGACGTAAAAACATATTTTTGTTGATAAAAACTCTTGTTCATCACAATTTATCTGAGTTACCTAGCATGAGAATAATTTTTCGCGCTCTACCGCGTGACTTGTGATGTATGTACGGCAGAAAGGCAAATAGCGTTTTTCTGGTAAAATCGTAGGAGATGTTAATTTAAAACACTTTGTTTAAATACGCTTGGCTTGAGCACTTTTTTGACTACCTCTTCGAGATAAATGAATATTGCTGTACTGGCCAAATACGTTCGAGCAGCGGCCGGCAAAAATTGTATGAAAATCGATAATATTTATCTGTTGTGTACTGCTAAACATGACAAACGAGGAGGTAACTTATCACTTTTAGTTTTATTTTGAACTGGCTTGCAGATAAAAAAAAAATAACGCGGAAAATAATAATGTGTCGCTTACAAAAGTTTTAATTCAAAAATTCAGTGTTATATTGTGAAATTAAAAATGGTAGTTTAATATTAAATTTAATCAGACCATAAATGTGTCCAGTGTTCAACACATCCAAGAGTTTTTTTTAAGTTTGTAATTTAGGCTAAAACTGTTTTGAAAAGAATAAATACATTCTTTGTTAGTTTCTTCTCCATGTAATCTACTAATTGTGAAACTAACAACATTGACGTTCATAAAGTAAATATTCTATTTGGATTGTGAATAGAATATTTGAATTTGAATTATAATTCAGAACTCTGTGGAGCCTGAAAATTGGTTGAGCGTACTAGCCACACTGGTTACCTTTTATGATGACGAATAATACGTCCATTAGTGAACATCTGTGTAGAGATTTTACGATTCTAATTATTTATTTAGCTGAACGCTTACGTCTGCTTAATAGGCTGCTTTGATCAACATAAAACGTAATTATTCGAAATATAATAGTTACACAATTTTTTTGACATTAACCTGTATTCTGAATTAATCGTAAGCTGCTTAAATAATGTGGAAATCTTTGTCTTTTTTTGCTTTTGTCTCTCAATATTTATTTTTTATGTTGCCTCTATTATTGTGTTTCCCTTCTGGGCAAAGGCCTCCCCCAGTTTAGTTCAGAATTTTCAATCATATGGGCCATCTCAGACCGCAGCGGCAGCTGCCGCACTATAACCAGGTCGTTACCACCTTCCCGTCACTCGTCGAAGCCATAAAGACCAAGCGAGAGGAGATGGGTCACAAGCGGGACCCGCGGGATTTCTGGCGCCATCACGAGCCGGAGCGGCTGAAGTCGATGGAGTGCGCGTGTCGCCGCTGCAGCAGCCGCTTGCTGTCGCCCGCACGCCAGTCCAGCGCCAGCCTGCCTCACTCATTGAGCGTGGTGTAAATCCTGCCACACGGGCGCTACGAGCTGCAACTGTTGACTGGCTTGTACGGGAAGTCAACCCAGGCCGCGGCGGAATACATGGTCCCGTGGCACGGGGAGTGGACTCCAAAGGTGTGCGATGCTTACTTCAATGGTGAAGATCCTGTCTCTCTACAAACATGTTTTGAACAGTTTATAGTGGCGGCCTGACCAACTATTGACATTGTTTTGAACCGTCCGTGGTCAGAGCCGGTCCTTTTCAGGCATGTTGCGAACTGTCTGTGGGTGGTGATAACTCGCTAGGCATGTTGCGTCTGTCTAGTGAGGTCTCTTCATAAACATGTTTTGAATTGTTTTGGTGGCTGCCTGACCAACTATTGACATTGTTTCGAACTGTCCGTGGTCAGAGCCGGTCCTTTTCAGGCATGTTGTGAACTGTCTGTGAAAGTCAGGAGAAATTTGGGTAAAACTAACGCTGTGTTATTTTTCAGCTTGTTGTGTTACGATTTACTGATTTGATCTTTTTGTAGCCAAGTTAAATTTTATTTGATTTGTTAAAGTTCTTTGAATGGTTTATGTGCGTGTGGGACACGCTAACGTATTGCAAATGTTGTTGTCTTTGCTAAAAGTTGCGCCAGTGATTATGGCGATATTGCGATGTTTGTTGAGATGCAGACGCGGACGAAGAGGGGTCTACATCTGCAGCCTTCGTGCCCGGCTCATCATCGAGCCTGGAGACGCTGGGGTCTGCTGAGCAGTCGAGCAACGCCAGCAGCGCGCCGGTCAGCGAGCTGCAAACCACTTCAGTCGTGCCTATGTCCAAATGCTTCTGGTCGGATGCGCTAACGTCGTGCCTATGCCCAAATTTTCTAGTTGTAGATGCTAAAGGCGTGCATCTATTCTGCCGAGGTTATGTTATGCCAATTTAGTGCCAAAAGAGGTACTGTTGTTAACCGTTTTTCTGTGTATTGTTTTCTATGGTCTGCAGACGCAGATAACGAGGAGTCTACTCCTCCGAGCCGTTGCGAGGGACAGCGGGGCCGTCCTCGAGTTTAGAGATGCTGCAACCTGCTGAGCGACGAGCCCTTGCAAGAAAGTGATACGCAAGAAAGTGACGAGCCGGAGCCAACTGCGTTCTGCCAGAAGATGAACTCGAGCCTGAACTTTCCATGCCACTGCTGGAATCGAACCTGCTGCATAGTGAAATGGGAGCCCGAGGACGGACTCCTGTCAGGAGAGGCCGTGTAGGAAAAAAATCATTTTCGTAAATGAAGATGAGACCTGCACGTGGTTAGACGGTATAAAAGGCAGCGCGCGCTGGCGCGCGCCCCTTATTCCGCTCCGAACCGCCGTCGGTGTAACACCCATCCGATATTATTATTTTGCGTTACTTTGTTTCTGATTAGTTTTTGCTAAATTGTTGAAGATTTCTGTGCTAATTATTTTCTGTTTTGCTAAAGATTTCCGTATGAAATTATTTTTGTTCATGTGAAAATTTGTTGAGAATTATAACTATTTTGTGACTATTGATTCCACCTTGTTTTTAATACCTTTCGCTCGAATTTGTTAAAAATAGACAATACTGTCAAAAAATGTAAACCACTGACTGTTGGTAGGTATAGCGGTCTTATCAAAAGGCCTAAAGTGGATCGAGGCCTAGGAACGTTTAGGAAATTCGTTAAACGTTTCGTTCACTCACTTGTCTGACGGAACTTTAGCGACTTGATTGAATGCTTATCTTTGATTGACTGTCTAGAGATTCAATTGACTCTCTGATTTAACTACTTTACTGCGACATCTCCACCATCTTCTAGGCCGGCCTCGACTTCGATGCGTCTTGTGGCACCCAATCGGTGGCGAGTCTCCCCCACCTATCCGAGATCATTCGACTGACATGACCAGCCCAGCTCTCTCCAGCCACTTTTTGCCATTGATTATTTTTTTATTAAATATTATGAACCTTATTTTATAAAAACGTGATTTGAAAAAAAATCCCTAAGGAGAGTTTAAATAATCTGCGGTTATGTCGTTCCTTTTTCCAACTACTTTTAAACTGTCTCTAAGAAGTGATCTAAGGAATGGCCAAAATTGTAACTCCCTGATAAGTAGTTTATCATTATCGATCGTAGCCCCACCCGGCTGCCTGAGTGATAATAAACGATCAAGATTACGCAACATAGAGCGCGTTAAGTGCGTGGATGGGTGGCCGTCTATGACTAACGCTAGTGCCATTTTTCCGAGCGGCTTCGTGCTTCGCAAGGCACGTTAAGCAGTTGGTGCCGGCTGCCTTCGACAGAAGGCAGTCGTTAAGCCAAGTCAGAAGTCTTAGGGCGGCTTGAAAACTTCTGACAGTAAGACCAGCAACTAGTCTTACAAACCTCCGCCAATCCGGACTTGCCCCCGTGGTGGAGTATGGTCTATGTTTTTCTCAGGTAAGAGACCCGTGCCCCTCGGTGGGGACATATTGGGTTGATGATGAATGGATTTGTGTAGATATGTAAATACGTAGCGTAGACCCGTTATTTACCCGTTACTCCACATGGTTTGCTGGAAGAAACTTCTTACAGAGACAAGGTTGCCGTGGTGCATGTATTTATTTTGTTAAGTTTCCTGTACTGTGTGTGTGTGTAATATAATGTATTTTTTTATAAGTAACACAGTTATTTCTTAACAGACTATACGTTATGCTTGATTTTCTTAGTATCATGTTATATAAAAGGAGAATTTTGACGCGTTGGAATAATAATCCTTGGGTGGAATAATGAGGGTAGGCGTTTATCTACGAAAAAAGATGCTTGCTCACGCGCGAAGGGATAATTTTAGACTTTAATCTTTGAACTTGGCTTTGGTAGACGGGGTATTTCTTCCAGCAGTGTCACTTGTTATGTCAGTGACAATTGTGACGTCGGTGACACTTGTGACTAAGTTATGTTCTCCAGCTTTCCCGTGGAGATTGTTATGACCTCTGACTGACATAGTCAGTTCTGGGGACCGAATACAGTCTTGTTTCATTAAACTACAATTGATGGTTTACTATGAAATTCCGATGAAAATTTCAAAGTAGATTAACAAAACGGCGCTGCTACTGAATTTTTGGTACCTATAATCAACTACGAATCGTAGTTTTATGAAACGCGGCCCTGTTCTTTGATAGTAGTCAAACTGACTTTAGAACACTTGCGGTTTTAATTCAGTTGCTAGTAGTGACTGTCTTTCCTGACACGGAGAGCGAGAGTCATGAGCTGTCACAATGAAAAAAATGTGCATCTATCATTGTGTTTCTAATGTAAGAGAGCGAGAAAATTGGTCTTATAAATGCGTCAATCACGGCAATTTCTTGAAACTACTCAGCAGATAAGCTTTAATTGGTTTCTCGGTAAATCTTCTTTCTTTTGACCATCTTTTCTCAAATCAGCTTAACCCTAATACAAAGTTGGTATTAATGTCCACCTACCTAAGAATATAACATAATATAATATAACATTTATAACATGCACATACCTTGTTGCTAGCCCCACACTAGGATACCCTGTATCGTGGGAACCTAAAGCTCAAGCGTTATGAGGGCAAGGAATAGAAAACCCTGTTCACTACTACGCTTTACACAGCACAGACTAACACCGCATAGACGGTGCATGTGAATGAAATATCGACTACAGTCCGTTTTTTAATCGATGCAAAAAAAAGACGGTATAAAATATATAGGCTTACTCGGTAGATTTTTTTTTACCGTGAATAGAAGACTCGTGTGACCAAAATCCTTATCACATCAAAGACATTAAAATTTTATTCCTCATAAGTGCAGTCTAAAAAAAAACGCCTACGTAGGACAAACAGTTTTTACTTGGAAGTAAAATGGGATTATTTGGTTTTTTTTTACTAGCAACATTCAGACATTGACAGCCTTTGGATTGTATTGAGATGTCAACGTGACAGTTTTATTTTTTTGCATTGAATTAAAAAAAAACAGACTTTAGAGTAAAAGTCGCAAATGTGACTAGAAGTCTTGTACGAAGTCGACTAGTAATTTTATTCTATGAATGTACAGTCGATAGCGGTCAACCTGTACAATTGTGCAAAGCCGCCCTTAACGAAACTAATTAAAGTCCACGTATGTAAAGGTAGTGTATCGTCGACTGTACGTAATTTGAAAATAGTGATAAAAATGTTCTGCAATTAAAAACTTGCGAAAATAGCAAATAGTTCGATTATTGTGATTATATGTAATTGTAGTGTCACGAAGAGAAATATACTACTTACTGTTCACATTTGACTAGCTGAGACAACCACGTAAAACATGTTTTTGACATTTATTATTACTCAATTAAATTGTTAATGATTCCTTTTGAAACTCATAGAATAGTAAAATTAAAAATGCGTGTATCGCCATGATACTGCAAGCTGTATGACAAATAACGTAACAATAAAAAACGTAACGTACTACAGAACACTACAGCACTTAAAACGACACTGATAAATTTCCCTAAGTGATTTAAAACTACATTGTCAATCAGTGCCGAAATGAGGGGCTTATTAGAGTTGGTATAAGCGGGAACGTGCCAAATCAAATCGAATTTCTCCAATGTGATTTGGTTTAGCGCATCGGTAATGAACGCAATTTTGTGGTCAAAATACCTTGGAAATTTGCAATTTTTGAAATACCATAAATAAAGTAGACAAGTTTGAATAAGGGTACTTCGAAGAGTTATGAGTTTTTTTAATTCCTTATTTTTGAACTAAAATAAATTAAGAGATTTTAAGAGAAACAGAGCCTGTATCGTGAGGGCCAGTTAACTTGATTTCTAGTTAATCCCAATTCCAAACGTTGATCATCATCATCATCGGCCTACGGTTGTCCACTGCTGGACATAGGCCTCTGCCATTACACGCCACTGAGCACGGTCCTCGGCTACTCTCATCCAGCTCTTGCCAGCCGCCCTGCGAAGATCATCGCTCCACCGAGTCTGAGGACGTCCTACACTACGTTTACCGATCCGCGGTCTCCACTCAAGAACTCTTCTACCCCATCGGTTATCAGTTCTTCGGGTGATATGGCCAGCCCACTGCCACTTCAGCATGCTAATTCGGTGGGCTATGTCGGTGACTTTGGTTCTCTGTCGGATGACAAACGTTGATACTCGAACATTAATAATTACCTCAAATAAAAATTATAAAAAAAAAGCTAATTACAAATCATAAAAAAATTGAAATTATAAAGACATAGGTATTTACAGGAGATAGGTATGTGCGGGTGTATAATTTGGATGTGAAAGAGTACCTAAGTGAGTTGTGTGTAGACTGAGCTAGGGTGTGTGTGTGTGTGTGAGTTGAGTGACGCGTGTATCGTAACTTCCCTTTTTATGTACGATTTACTGTAGATGATATGCACAGCGTAACGTTTCTTCATTTTAAGATTTGCAAAAGCTTCTCCGTCGAGTCATATGAGAGGCTCAGCAGATATTTAGAAAGTTCCTTTTTACAAGCAAAGTGGTTCAATGAACTAATATACAGCAGTTTGTTGATTTTATTGTACAAGTAACTTCCCAGAAAATACACAAATCCTTGAGCAAAAGAAGTTCTGCACCTCCTTACCTCAAATACTTTGTCCGAGCGACGCTTTCCAGGATTGAGTCCATCTGAGATACACAGCTTATGCTGTCTCATAACAATGCTGGCCATGAACAACTGTCTGACTGAAAGTACTTTAGCTTTCTCGTAGAGTAGTGATGTCGGAAATTGTAAAGGGAGTGAATAGCTCACTTTTAGGACAGCCCTTTGCGCTCTTTCAAGTGGAAATAAGTGCGTTTTAGACGCCCCGCCCCAGACGTTTACGCAGTATGAAATTAGCGATTGACAAAGACCATAATAAATCATTTTCATGACCCTCGAGTCTGCAGCATGGCGCACATTTCTGAAGATCGCTATAAGTTTACGGACTCTGCTTGTGAGAAGTTTGATGTGCGGCTCAAAGGTCAAACGATTATCCAAAACAATTCCCAGATATCTTAAGGTATCCGTTCTATCGAGCTTAGGACACATGCAGCAGTCTGACGATGCCATATTCCCAAAGAAGTTATGACAAGCTATTTCGTGTCCTATCAAGTTTAGTTCCTCCCTACTCGGCTGTGATTTCTTCAGAATTGAGAATGTTAGGTATTTTGTTTTGTCTCTGTTTAGGGTTAGGAGGTTGCGACTCAGCCAAGCAGAGGCCTTATTAAACCCAGTCTGGGCAAGAAAAAATGTGCTTTCCCAGGATTTTCCCCTGAAAATTAGTGCCGTATCATCGGCAAACGCAACTATCTTGCCATTTTGGACGTTGAGATTGCAGAGTTCATTGACATAAACCAAAAAAAGGGTTGGTTCCAAAATATTTCTCTGCGGGACTCCGAACGTAATAGTTAAGGAGTCACTGATATTTTGGCCAATTTTGACACTTTGCGACCGGTCAGATAAATAATCCTTTAAGAGTTGTAGCTGGAGATCTCTGATACCAAGCGCTTCCAGCTTCTGCAATAGCTTTGCCGTAATATAATACTGGTAGCCTTACCAATTCTTACATTGAAGCACTGTACTCAAAAATGTTATGGGCGATTTTGCAACCAAAATGTGCGCAAAATTTGATATTATTAACATTAGGTATGTTCTTTTTATTTTATTTATTATTTCTTACTTAATTACTTTAAAATGTATCTGACATTCAAAAATAAAATTTTAACATAGGTAATTATCTTACGAAACAATGTCAGAAATCTGAATCCCGCGTTCAGACTTGACTTGGACTCTTGCGACTCTTATTTTTTATCTTCGACGTTACTTGACTACGTTTCTATGCTTTATAAGTCTATGGCAAATAATCTTTGACAAGGGCAGCACTGGCGGGCAAGAAAATGACAGGTCTTAGCAGTAATGGAGCGTAACATTATCTTCGTTACGAGTAAGCCCAGTCATTTGTTTTGCTTGCAGTGTAACTAGGTCAGCTTCGAGCTGCAGAGGGTGTACAGTGACCCAACTGTCGACCATAGATAAAAAAACATCCATCCTTTTTGAACGTATAATATACGTATTATACAGTATCATTTTTGCACTTTTTCACGGAGCATCTTGACTCGACAACTATAGTCTGTTTTTTAATTCAAAAAAATAAAATTATCACGTTGACATCTCAATACAGTCCAAAGGCTGTCAATGTCTGAATGTTGCTAGTGCGCAAAAACCAAATAACCCCATTTTACTTCCAAGTAAAAATTGTTTGTGCTGCTTATGTGTTTTTTTTACACTTTGCTCTTATGAGGAATTATATTTTAATGTCTTTGATGTGATAAGGATTTTGGTCACACTAGTCTTCTATTCACGGTAAAAAAAAATCTACCGAGTAAACCTTTATATTTTACTAGCTGTTGCCCGCGACTACGTCCGCGTGGACTTTAGTTGAGTAAAGTGTTTGCAAGTAAGATAGGGATACTTTTAGCGCATGCGAAGGAGCTTTCATGCTAACTTCGCAACCCCCTCTTACCCCCTTAAGGGATGATTTTCAAAAAACTACTTTACACGTCTTTCATGACTTTCAATGAAGGACCTTCATATTGAATCTCATTCGAATAACTTCAAAAACAGCAAAGTTTCATACAAAGTTTGCACCCCCCTTTTTACCCTTTAAGCGATGATTTTAAAATAAACTATTTTACACGTATTTCATAATTTTAAATGAAGAACCTTTGTACCAAATTTCACTTCAAAAACGGCAAAGTTTCATACTAACTTTGAACCCCCATTTTACCCCTTTAGGGGATGAATTTTTAAAAATCCTTTCTTAGTGCTTTCTTACGTTATAAAAGGAACCTTTGTACAAAATTTCAAGTTTCTATCCCTTATAGTTTAGACCCTGCGTTGATATGTCAGTCAGTCAGTCAGTCAGTGAGTCAGTCAGTGAGTCAGTCAGTCAGTCAGTCAGTCAACTTCTCCTTTTATATATATAGATAGATAGATAACGGTAACACCTAGTCATTTTTTTTGCATCGAATGTAAAAACGGACTTTGGCTGCACGTGACTGCGAGTGTAATAAATTGTGTTTAGAGTGAATTCAAGCCCAGTTTGACCCGGTAAACTTTTTGAGCGTTGATAGGATATCTAAGGTTTTGTTATCGATGCTGTCAAGTCAAAAAATCTTCGCCGTCTCGATGGTCGCGTGATCACGTCTCATTACCATGCCGGAGGTGGTGGTTTCGATTCCCACTAGAGAATCTTGATTGAATCCTGATCTCCTGTACTTGATTTGTACCTACATATTAGGGCCCTCGCCCACGGTGGCTTTTTGTAGCGCTGCCGTCGCGCGTTTATTAAACGCGAGACGTACCGTATTATCTCCTATGTTTCACGTTTTACGGCATGAATGAAGAGAAACAAAGTTGTAGAAGATCAAATTCTGAACAATTTTGGTTCCTACCTTTTTTCCCCCAAAACCGAAATTTTGGAAATTAAACCTGGAAAACCCGACAAATTCATAATATTATCATTGTCTCCTATTTGTCACGTTTTACGGCACGAATGAAGAGAAACAAAGTTGTAGAGAATCAAATTCTGAACAATTTTGGTTCCTACCTTTTTTTCTCCAAAACTGATATTTTGGAAATAAAAAAAAAAGAATAATTCTAAGGACCAAACTTGTAGAATCAAATTTCCTACAATTTTTGTTCTCACGGTTTTACTGTAAAATCAAAAATGGCCGAGTTATTCAAGAAAAACCTGATTCAGTCTACTTTTTGAATTTACACTCCCAGTGACCGCCCCCGCCCGCCCCCCCCGAGCAGAGATGGAGAGCAGAGAAGCGCGACGGTAGCGAGTTTGCATCGCGACAGAAGCGCTACGGTGGCGCGACGGTGGCGCGTTTGCATCGCGACAGAACCGCTACGATGGCGCGACGGTGGCTACGTGGGCGAGGGCACACAGCTAGCGACCGCATCGCGGCTGTAGCGCGGCGAACGCGCCACTGCATCGCTACTGCAGCGCCACAAAACGCCTCCGTGGGCGAAGGCCCTTATATTCTCAGTCTAGATGTATTTCTATGTTTGTGATCTCTTTGCCTGGTAACTATATCACGGGGTATCCCAGGACAAGTGATTATGTTGTGTGGAAGATATTTGTATATTTTAAATGACAGAACCTTTTTCTTTTTTGAAGTCGGTTACAAACCAAACTCCTCGGTTGAATAAGAAAGAAGGAACAGTTGCATACAACTAACTGTTCCTTCTTCCTGCTCAAATAAAAAAAAACAAATCGACGAGATTTGAAAATCGCTCCTCGGAAATTGCGCTTTGAAAATAATCCCAGATTGACCCGAATTTCTTGTACACTAACAATCTGCTAACTGTTACGCCCCCGTTCTGTGACTGTAACTGCTGTATACGATGACTTGGTAAAAATGGATCTAGTGAGGAAGAAATGTCACATGGTCCAGACCCGTTTTCCGCCTAAAGTCTAGAACAAATAAATCTGATAAAGGCTAGTACTTCATTCGGCCTTTCTGGGTGTTCACTTTATTTTACGGTCCTACCCCTCTACTCGGAATGGCGCTGGCGGTCGAAAAGTGGGCGGCGATCAGTCGATAGGTCGATAGCCCGATGGTCGGACGATGTGGCCAGGTTGGTAGGGGGCCGTGGATGCAAATGGCGAGACACTGCGAGGTGTAGCGTGATGAGGAAAAGGCCTTATTAGGCCAACAGAGGCTGATGATGACCCATCTACTCTCGACTTAATTGTGTTCAAATTGCGTCACAGTTAAAGTTAGTCATAGAACGGTCACTCATACATGCACCGAACGCGCCCTATGTTGCTTAAGCTACGAGCGAGTCTATCTTTCGATATGACATGTGTAAATAAGTGAATAAAGAGTTGAATTCACCGGCGTCCACGACAAGACGCTAGCTCATAGTTTTTGCTCGGTTTTTATTATTTTGCTCTGGCAAAATTAATTATTAATTAATTAATTCAGTATATTAATTAATTAAGTAATTGTATTAAATCGTAGAGCTCTCTCTTTCTTTCTGGCTTTTAATACCACATGATGGTGGGGTCAGCCTTCCTTATCTTCTCCCTCCACTTCACTCTATCCCCGGTAGATATCTTCTTCAGAAGCAATGCACTCTATGAGGTCTTTCTTCACTACGACCGACCCCCTGGTTTTCGGCTGGATCTCCGTCCGGGAACGGACAGGCGCAGCGCTTCGTTTCCAACATAGTCAGGTTTTCTTTTTACATACCCGAAAATCTTAGCATTGAATCGTAGAACAAGTTGGCTTAATAAGCGTCGAAAGTAGAAAGAGTGGTCGTTCCTTTCAGCTTGCTCTCTTCCGTCTTCTCTGGGTGTTTGCTGTGGCTTTGAATTCGGTAATAACTTTCTTAGGTTTTGAAACTATCTCACAATGTTGGTACAGCACGTTTGTTTTTAAAGTAACAAAATACAATCCTTGAATATTGCAAACGAATTTAAAATCACGGTGTAGGTTATGACGGGCAACAAAAAAAGAGTTGCGTACTCATGTTGGTAGTGTTAAGAGATGGCGAAACTAGCTTTCTATAGAACAACGGCAACAGGGGATCGATGCCCTTTTCGTATCCGAGACACACGCGAAGTAGCTCTGTCCCGGGGCTATCCGCTGTCTGTGCAGGGATGGAAGAAAGTTCCAAAAGGTTTTGTGCACGTTGCGCATCTCAATTATGGAATTATTCGAATAGGGCAATCTGTCGCTTATAATCGATATCGTTAATTCAAATCACAGTAACGACTTCCAGACAACACAATCAAGGACAATAATAATAAAGAATAATAATTTGTGCTACACAAGTGCATATAATACCTACAATCTCTCTTTAGACGGCGAATTACCGCGGGACAAAGCTGTGCCGCGTGCCTCATTGTATTATTCGAATAATTCAACTGTAAATATTAAATGTTTGCTTGCTGTAAGCGTAATAATACAAGTTTTTTATAATTAAGTCAATATCACGAAAGTGTATATGTACAATTTTATTATTGTTTCATCAAATTGAATTTGCAAATTGCATACACCGACGCGTTCACTTCATCTAGTGCTTCTGCCGCAGGCAGATAGATATGTTTTTAATATTATTACAGTTTAAATTCTTATTTTGTAGGTACTTAAATAGTAAATTCAGAATTTGAGTGTGACAATAAATTATTAATTTCATTATTTACGAAACGTACAAATGTAGCATTTTTACCAAAGTGTGCGCTGGCAGTTCACTCTTTTCGAACATTCGAATATTTTTTTTGTAAATAATGTCCATCACTAGTTTGCATAGACTAATGCTTAAGACTTCTAATACACCCTCAGGACTTGAAAAAAAACTATCTTTGGCCCAATTGTTAACACGGAAAGACGTTTAAAAGGAATCAATACATACGTGAACAGAAGTGTCTACGTAATATTAAATTTTATTCACGTGGAGGTAATTGACACTTATTTGCTTAGAATAGGTTAAAAGAAATTAATCTTTCCAAGAATCTACTGTTGCTTAATTAACTTTATTACTTGTACAGGGTGTTTCAATAAGCTCCAACAAAACCTAAAGGAGTTATTGAACTTTTGTAAGCACTAGACATTATTAACTTTATTCCGAAGAAACTTAAAGGAGTTTATAATAAATTCATATTATATTCACTAATACCACATTTTTTATAATTTGAACCAGTAAGAACACAGAATACATAATAGTACAGGTACAGAAGATTCGATCCGCAAAATCAATTCAAGAAAAAGGGACTCTAGCAGCGATACAATTAGGTGCAATTTAGATAGCACAGCGCTAAAAAAGCTACAGTTATATGCACCTGCATGTTGCCTCTCTTTCTACCGTATAACTCGCGCGCGAGTCATTGCTCGCTCTTGCGTGAGTCCCTTCTTCTCTGCTACTCTAGAGTGGCCGCCGCATGTACTTACGCGTTCGATATCTACACGCGGAGTGCGACAGGCCTGGTAAGAATCACTATCATACATTCTGTAAAGTTGTGTTTCCACGGTCTGAGTGCGCTCGGACTGAGTGCGCCATCCGAGTAAACTCATGCTTCTGATTGGCCATTTTTCTCTCGTGACGAAAAACCATCCACTCAGCAGCATTAGTTTACTCGGATGTGCACTCGGTCCGAGCGTGAAAACTCGGTCCGAGCGTGAAAACAGTTTTTATCGGTGGTGAAATAATCTCTCTAGAATAAGAATAACAATAAAAAGGTTTATAGCAAAAATTGCATGAAAAACATGAAAATAAATCTTATACAGCTAAACTTAACTTAACTTTAGACTCTATCGGACATTTCTAAAACACATACAATACATAGTAACAACTTTAAAGTTGTCTGGAACTTTAGGATGTTCAGTAATAAAGACCGCTAATTGTACTTTGTACTTTTGTCAATATTTTTTGTCTCATTGATTTTCGACATTGAAAGAACACATCAAAAATGCAGATGAAAATAGTCTGTGGTGAAGATTCTACGATGGTAGTCATAGATCAAATAAACAAAATGTTAGATTGGTTTATAGAATTCGTGTTTGTCGTATACTTGCGTTTTTTCGGTGTACAACAAAAACATTCTTACTGGTGCTCGATGACTTTTTGTCAGATTTATATTTTTCGTAATAAGAAATACTAAAAATATCACAACAAGGATTTTATTCTGTCTGTTTACTGAAAATTTTCATAAATAGCATTGTCAACCTGCCACAAAAAATTCTTTCACTCGCGAAACCAACGGTAACTCAGTTTTTGCTAACGGTCTACGCTAATTCAATATGTAATTTTAAAGTCAACCAAAGGCGCGTTGACATTATTTAGTGTCAGTTCATTCTTGTGACAAGTTTTGACTCAAACCACTAAAACCTCAAATGTATTCTAAAGTTTCTTTGAAACAAGCACATGAGATTCGAGTCTTAATAGTATTTAATCACAACAATAACTTTGTTAATCAGTCTTAAACTATCCTAGCTCAGATATTTTGTGTTATTACAACCAAGCAACGATTATATTAATATTACAGATAAGAAAAAAACACATTTCACAATTTTCACAAAAAGGGATTTTGTGGAAATTCACGTAGATACTCAGCATTAATCGAATTTACCACATCTGAAATGGTGGTAATGAACAACTTTTGCTATACTTTCACCTTTTTACAGAATTTTCGAATAAATCATCATCATCATCAACCCATTATGTCACCACCAAGGGGCACGGGTCTCTTCCCTGAGGAAGGTATAGGCCACACTCCACCCCGTCCGGATTGGTGGAGGTTTGTAAGACTAGTGGCTGGTCTTACTGTCAGAAGTTTTCAAGCCGCCCCTTGAGGCCTCTGACTTGGCTTAACGACTGCCATCTATCTACGGCAGCCGGCACCAACTGATTAACGTGCCTCGCGAAGCACGGAACCGCTCGGAAAAATGCCACTAGCATTAGTCAAAGACGGTGACCCATCCATGGAATAAATGAATGAAGGAAAGAGGTCGGTCAAGATGGTGGCAAGTGACCGGGATACGTGTGTAAATTTATGTAATTTATTGTATGTGTATTGACTTTATATTTTTATATGAAAGTGGCCGAGCGCCCTGGCCAACTCGAGGATACTAAACGAGGCACCAAAGTTAGTATTCCAACCGAGTCAGCCCAACTAACAATGTTTTCCAACCGACGTCCGCGCTCCGAGTGCCGGAAACCTTTTTATTTCTTTCTACCCGCTGAGCATATTGTAAGCCTCGGGCACCGAGGCTGATTCTTCTGCTAGTGACACTCGGAGAATTGACGCAGAGAAAGTACGCGGGCGTTTTAGGCCACGCGGAATGCCTTCTCTGAATTCAGGAAGAGGATACATTCTCCTTTCTATGGACTCACGCTAGTGGCACTTTTCCGAGCGGTTTCGTGCTTCGCAAGGCACTTTAAGCAGTTGGTGCCGGCTGCCGTCGATAGATGGTAGTCGTTAAGCTAAGTCAGAGGCCTTAGGGCGGCTTGAAAACTTCTGACGGTAAGACCAGCCACTAGTCTTGCAAGGCTCCACCAATCCGGTTAGTAAAATAAAGTAATTAAATAACCTAAACGACAAAGGCCGCCGCACGCTAATCTAAATACAAAAAATGAATAATAGTGGCTTTCACGCTACAATCAATCTTATCGCACACGCGACAAGAGCTAATGGTCAGTCGCTACAGTAGAGCACTTTTTGCATAAAAATTACCCTTTTTCCATTCGTAGCAGCGCTAGTTAGCTCATCGTGGCACCTTAACTATCTTGTCATAAACATATCACGCAAATGCTGACGGACTTATTTATAAAACAACGATTTCACTAAAACGGCACCTAGGATTTAGGGCGGTCTTAAGAGAGATCTTAACTAAATTATGCTTCTTAAAATCAAATCTTGATGTTATAGAGGATGTCCAAAAATAAATGTCAAGTGAAAAACCACAGATAGATCACCCCTAGGGGTACTCGGACTGGCTGACATAGCCCACCGAATTAGCATGCTGAAATGGCAGTAGGCCGGCCATATAACCCAAAGAACTGATAACCGATGGGGTAGTCGAAGTCTTGAGTGGAGACCGCGGATCGGTAAACGTAGTGTGGGACGTCCTCAGACTCGGTGTAGCGATGATCTTTTCAAAGCGGCTGGCAAGAGCTGGATGAGAATAGGTTAACGTTAACCCACAAAATAGGTTAACCCACAGGTTAACGTAACATGTGTGTGTCAAGCGGATTGAAGTAAAGGAAAAAACACACGAAAGCGGTCGTGGTTGCGGTGGTGGGTTCCATACATTGTGTCGTTAACGACAAAGTATATTTCTGTATGGCCCGCCACCAGACCGCGTTGGTGTGTCTTTCCTTAGCTGGCAATCGCAGACACGCACACATTCGTATTAATAGTGCCAGCATGCCAGCACCTCAGAACACAAATGTTCTGAGGCCAGCACTGACTAAATCTGCTAATTGTTAAATCACTTTGGAAGCTCGGAATGCTTTTCTATACCTTCCGGACCCATCTGGACTTGGCTCACGTCGTGGAGTATGGCCTGTATCTTTCTAAGGGAAGAGACCCATGTCCCTCGGTGGGGACATAATGGATTGATGATGAATAATTATAGTTGTCTAATAATAATGACATTGAATGATTAGTGCCTTCAAATTAGTCTCTCATGATCATTAACGCATTATGTCCCCACCGAGGGGTACGGGTCTCTTCCCTGAGGAAGGTATAGGCCATACTCCACAAAGGGGGCCAAGTCCGAATTGGCGGAGGCTTGTAAGACTAGTGACTGGTCCTACTGTCAGAAGTTTTTAAGAGACTTGGCTTAACGACTGCCAACGATCGTCGAAAGCCGGCACCAACTGCTTAACGTGCCTTGCGAAGCACGGAACCGCTCGGAAAAATGCCATTAGCGTTAGTCATAGAACGGTCACCCATCCATGCGGTGAACGCGCCCTATGTTACTAAGCCTTCGTGATCATTTAAGATCACTCAGGCGGCCGGGGCTACGAGAGATTCACCACTAACATAAATATCTTGTTGCAAATAGGTTTTTTTATCTTTTTCCACTGGTGTCGCTAGTTAGCACTGAGTCACTCTTTAAACGAAATAGTTGAACAGATATTTCCCTGACACTCACACACAGTTTATCCTTCATTTTTAGGGTTCCGTACCCAAAGGGTAAATCTTTTACTGAGACCGCTGCCCGTCCATCTCATGAACCCTAATAATTAGACATTTGATTTTTTTGCCAATGATGTATTTTTCTTGCCACTATAACAAAAAGTACTAAAAAGTAGCATAAAAGAAATATATAAGGAGGCTTCCATACAACAAACGTGAATTTTTTGCAGTTTTTATAGATACAGATACGGAATCCTTCGTGCGTGAGTCCGACTTGCACTTAGCCGGTTTTTTTACAATTAAAATTAATAATAATTTACTCAATTAAAGGAGACGCACAAGCCTTTGTAAACTACTCTGAAATTCGTGTTTTTGTTTACATTTCTGCACTTTAGCTTGCACTCGTTTGTGTAAGACCTGTAAGAAAAAATATCATATACAATTAACAGATTGAAATTTTTATATTATCATCTTGGTAAAGGATGTCACGGGCGGATAAAATTATAATAAATAAATAAATAAACCTTTTATTTTATATGTAAACTTAAAATAATACATTTAATTAACTTTTATTGCCCTTGGTCTCTGCCTACCTCTCTGAGATACAGACGAGAGTTTATTTACATGTTTTTTTTTTAATTTATGGAATAGGAAGAGAGTGTTAAAGAGAGGTTACATGGCGAGGTTTGAACTTAAGACCTCTCAATAAGAGACAAACATTATACCGATCGCTCTACTATTAATAAAATTACAGCACACCTCATATTTTTAAACATTTTTAAAACTTATTAAGGTCGGGGTAACTTCAAACCTGGAAACCTTCGAAGTCAGTGGTACCGGGGGAGTCCCACGTTGGGCGCCAATTTTTCTGTGGTCGTCATAAATATACACCACGAATTTTGGGTGGTTTCAAAATCATAGCAAAATGAACCGGCCCTAAAATAGGCTATCGAAAAAAGTTGCGTTTTTTTTAATGCACTTCTCAAAAATACCTTGATACAAATTCGAATCTGGTCTATTTTATTACGTCTATACTTACATAATATAGTACTTTACTATATACTTTCATACTAACAACTTTGACGTCCATAAAGTAAACATTTTGTTTGTGTTGCGAATAAAATATTTCAATTTAAATTTAAAATAGTCTTAAATGTGGTATTTTTATCACTAATTAAGTCACAGGTAAAGGTACCTAAACGGTGCTTTTCTGGATAAGCCAACACACTTTGTAGAAAAATAATGTAATTATAATTACTTGTTATTGCTTGCACAGACAGGCTCGTAGATCCGTGGACAATCCGTACAGTTGAATTTCAATAAATTTGGTACGTCATTTATGGTCAATCGCATGCTTAGAGTTAGGAGCAATATGCTGGCTATCACTAGAAAAAAATATTTTATTAAACATTTTTAGTGTGTCATAATTCATGTTATCAGGAACAGAGGGATAACAAAGCAAATATCGCTACATATAGCGAGCAATTTTGCGCCTTTAACTTAAGCCTATTCATTCTCAAATGGTTTCGATTAGACTAGAGTAAAACTCTTTATTGTACACACCAGAAAAAATACATTACGAATCTTACCTAAGTATTGTAGTATGGACATGGCGGTCTTATCGCTAAAAGCAATTTCTTCCAGACAACCTTGAGATGGATAGAAAAAATGTAAAAAGTTAGGTGAGCGTATCAAGATAATTATTATGAATGTAAAAATTTGTGAAGATGTTTCTAAGATGTTTGCTAATACTCAAACTCAATCACGCAAAACCGGCTGACCGGATTCTTATCTCTGGGACAAAGATCTTTATTGAGACAGGATACTTAATATCCTGGTAACCCTTCGCCGACGAAGTGGCGGGTATCAGCTAGTATTAATACAATTCCATGTCCCTGATAAAGAGCTACGGTATCAAGTTAGAATTATGTGGACTGAAAGAGTATCTAATTTATAAAGTTATAAAAATTCGATCACTCCCAACACTCACAAAATAAAAACAACTCCTTTTTTACTGTTTTCTGCGCAACACCTAAGTCTATCGTTGATATATGATAACGGTGACAATGTCTCGTCAGAATGTTAATTGGATTCTGCTGTATAAAATCAATTACCAAGATGTAATAACTTATCAATTGCCTTGTAACTTTTATTGCAGAATATGATTAAGTTTGCATGTTTCGGAATTTGATTAGTACCTATTACTTGGAGCCATCGCAAACAAAGCGTCAAGTCGCCGCGTCAGACGCGAGGTTGTCATTTGCTTCTGGCGTCTTGTCGTCGCGACTCCGCGACTCTGACACCAATTGTGCGGAGATTCAAACAAAATATATGAAAATTGACGGCCGTAGCCTGTCGTTGCGTCTAGTCGCCGAACTGTCGCTGTCGTGTGTCGCCTAGTGTGTGCATAGGCGTATAGTTGAAAGACGTTATGGAATGGTATAGATCAAGACTATAACTTGCCTTACATTCAGGAGATCGTAGGTTCTAACCTCGGCACGTCCGCTTCTACCAATAACTTTTGTCACTCTCTCTTCCTGGATTTTAATCCCACATGATGGTGGGGGCAGCCTTCCTTATCTTCTCCCTCCACTTCGCCCTGTTTCCGGTATCTTCTTCAGAATCATCGCACTCTATGAGGTCTTTCTTCACTACGTCCATCCACCTGGTTTTCGGTCTTCCTCTGGATCTCCGTCCGGGAACGGGCAGACGTAGCGCTTCGTTTCCAACATAGTCAGGGGGTTTTCTTTTTACACGTCCGAACCATCTTAGCCTAGTCTCGTGTACTTTGTCGGCGATGTTCCGCACTCGAGGGCTTCCTCTTACGTAAGTGTATCCGGAGTAAATTAATAATGCCACGAATTGGCTTACCCAGTATAGGATGTCCACCAGTTCGTTGAGCCGACGATCAGAGGCAGATTGCTGATAGCCTGGACGAGAATCAAGACGACAAAGAGGCGTGCCTTCGGATAGGCCAATCTTTAGCCGTGGATGAGTACAGGCTTGTCGACTTGCAATGACAATTGTATGAATCATCATCATCAACCCATTATGTCCCCACCGAGGAGCATGGGTCTCTTCCCTGAGAAAGGTATTGAATTAATATTGTATGAGTGCTTTGATTTAATTTCACTGCTGCTTAAGTCTATGCACGTCCACGTATCAAACTTTGTAGGAGTCAAAGGAACGAAAAAACATATTACCTACATGACCAGACCATGAAAGTACTTAAAAGCGCTAGTAAAATCGAGGCCTAGGAACTCGGTTAGATGTCTCTAGAAGGTCATATTTCGGAAAATAGTTCTAGAGTCTGACAAGCGAGTCGTGGGACGCGATTTATTTCGAATTCTTCATATGGTCACACTCTGACTGTCAAACTTGCTGCAAGTAGTACAGCCCAAACAGATTGATACTCGTCCTAGATTTAAACAAGAAAAAAACTTTTGTTTTTATTCAACATAATTTTACCTATGTTTTAGTATGTACAATTGTACATACGAGTAATAATGTTTCTGTCGGATGACGAAAATATTAAACGTCAGATCGAAGACTTAGTCAAAGAACTCAAAGATGTTGAGAAAAAAAGATATGAATCAGATTTTGATTATGGTTCAGCATTAATAAATGTTTATAAATTTACATATGTGGTGCATCTTTATTGTCCCTTATTTTGGTGGAGTGGAAATGTTGGTTTTGATGTAGTTAATATTTTCGTTTTGCTTATATTTAGTTACGTTTGGACAAAATTCATTGCAGACTCCAAACTAATTAAACAAATAATCAAGTTAAGCAAAAGTATCAAGATGGTTTATTCAGACAATATACAGGGTTATCAACTAAAAGATTTTTAAATTTCCCGCCAAAGGCTTGAGCCACGACTCACTTGTCGCACTCTAGAAACCAATTTGTCTAGAGACATATTTCAAAACGTTGTGTCTGTCCGTCACCGAAACCTGAAAAATCGTGGAACCGTTTAGTTTGTTTAATTTTTCGATCTGTCAACCCGAGCGTGTGCTGAGTCGTGTGGAATGAAATACAGAGAGGAATGCGACGCGGGTTGGTGCCATTTTGAACTTCAGTCTGTCTGCTCTCTTTCTTGCCTTTACATATTTCTATGTTAATGTGTCTGCACTAGTTGCTCTGCAATTCGGCCATCCGCAAACCACAGACAGCAGTCAGTCAGTAAAATATAGTACAGTTCAGTAAAACATAATCTGTTCGTTTTATAACAAATAGAAATGTACACAAAACAAAAGTATCTTGATCTTTTTCATGATATCCTGTAAAAAAAATTATAGGCGGATCAGTTCTAACTTCTTAAAACCATCTGTAAGCACACAGTCCTCTTTGTCTTAAAAAGAGAGCATGTGTGTGAAATTGATTAGGAAAATAAATGTCCTATCAGTTTTTTTCGTGTATTCGTAGGTTCAGATTCAAATTGAATATCATGGTCTTGCCAGTGTGCTAATAGCAGCCGTGTGTTTCACTCGTCCTCTTAATACGCAACAGTGGCGACGAGCATCTACCCACAAATTTTAAAGCTATATAATGGCGAATTTTGGAGTTTTGTCTACTTTTGATAATAATTCTCAAACATGGGGGACATAAAAAAACCATCTCAATCACTGGTTCATAGCTAACGATGTGACAGACGACGTGAAGAACCGGGCAATATTGCTAAGTGCACTCAGCGACCCCACCTACAAATTGGCAGCAAACTTGGCGTTACCAAAGGAAGTACAGGACGTTGTACCATTTGAAGATATAGTACACCTTTTGGATCAACACTTCACCCACAAAAGGAGCGGTTTTGGAGATCGGTACAACTTCTATGCTGCTACGCAGAATGTTGGTGAAGCGTTTACACAATGGGCAGCAAGGCTGCTTGGACTGACCGCAAATTGTCACTTTCTCAATAATATAGAGGAAGCGCTACGGAACCATTTTCTGACCGTTTTCTGGGAATGATACCAGGACCGGAGCGAGAAAAGATTTTTGCGCAGAGTCTAGAAGGCTTAACATTAACGAAGGCCGTAGAACTAGCGGAGACAGATAGGAACGCGCGCACGGTGGCAACAAGGGCACAGGACGCGCATCATGACCAGCTGTTCAAGATGTCAAAGGGTTCTACACTCACTGCCGTGTGTTTCACTCGTCCTCTTAATACGCAACAGTTACACGTAACTTTACAAGGGTCAAACAGCTCACGTAGTCAAAACAGCACTAACCCTTTCCGACGCAATCACAACGTACGGCCGGCAATATTGCACTGAGGAAATATCCCGTGATATTATATTCGGACGAACAATGCCCGTCAGTGTGCCCGTCGCTCTGGGCTCTTTGCAGATTCTCATTGAGAATTACATTGCAACAAAATAAGCACATCTAATACATAAAAGGCATAGAATTAAAGCGGCAGTTCAATATTTGATTTATGGTAGGTAAAAAAATTAAAAACACATGTTTGCAAACTAGTTTAGCAGTAAAAACTGAGCAGTAAACTAAATATAAATGAGTCATAAAATAATTTAAACGGGCAGTTCAATAAATACTGAGCAGTGGAATAGTTGAACTGGGCGGATAGGCGCGTACAGTTAACAAATCGTAATTGGTTAGTAAACAATTTTATTTTAAACAGTTTTATAAACTATTAGGCGGCGGTAAAATGTATTCCTAGTGAAATGGACAGAATTTTCCTGTTGATCACAGTTCTAACCTAACCTAACCTATATGGTTATTGTTTCCAACCTAACCTAACCTATTTTACATTTTTTCCAACATAACCTAACTTCTTTTCATTCAAAGTGACGTTCAGATGCTACCGCCCACTGTGAACTGCCCATTCCAACCGTTTTAATGCTCATTCATTTATTAAACTACTCGAGTAATTTTTGCACTGACATTGAATGATGTATAAACAGACCAATATTTTTATTACTTACTGCTTATGTTTTATTGGCTCACTAATTTACTAACCGCCGAAAAATTAAATTACTGCCCATTAAATTTTTCAACTGATCATGATAACTTCTGTATTGTTTAAATAACAGTCGTAAAAATGTATTCCCTATAGAAAAAGACCAGCCACTAGTCTTACAGGCCTCCACCAATCCGGACTTGGCCCCCGTGGTGGAGTATGGCTTATACCTTCCTCAGGGAAAAGACCCGTGCTCATCGGTGGGGATAATGGGTTTGTGATGATGGCTTGGCCCCCGGGCCAAGTCCAGATTGGTGGAGGCTTGTAAGACTAGTGGATGGACTAGTGGATGGTCTTACTGTCAGAAATTTTCAAGCCGCCCTAAGGCCTCTGACTTGGCATAACGACTGCCATCTATTGACGGCAGCCGGCACCAACTGCTTAACGCGCACAAAGCACGGAACCGCTCAGACGAATGCCACATGTATTGGTCAAAGAACGGTCACCCATCCATGCACTGAACGCTCCCTAAGTTGCTTAGCCTTCATGATCGTACGAGATCACTCAGGCGGCCGGGGAAACGAGCGATTATAGCAATAAGGACAAATTATTTTTCGCTTTCATTAGGCAATTTATTACACTTCCAAAGATCTATATTACATTAAATAAACTCACGCATCCCTCACGTATTCCTACAATAAATTGTACAAAAATACGCACAGCCGGCTGAGTTTGCCGTGGAAACGTAAGAAGATTTTAATTTATTGTTTTTCTGAAATTGATTCAATTATAGTCTGAATCGCTCGTAGCCTGGGCTGCCTGAGCGATCTTAAACGATCACTAAGGTTAAGCAACATACGGCGCGTTCAGTCCATGGATGGGTCACCGTCTATGACTAACGCTAGTGGTATTTTTCCGACCGGTTCCGTGCTTCGCGAGGCACGTTAAGCAGTTGGTGTCGGCTGCGGTCGATAGATGGCAGACGTTAAGCCAAGTCAGAGGCCTTAGGGCGGCTTGAAAACATCTGACAGTAAGACCAGCCACTAGTCTTACAAGCCTCCACCAATCCGGACTTGGTTCCCGTGGTTGAGTATGGCCTATACCTTCCTCAGGGAAGAGACCCGTGCCCCTCGGTGGGGACATGATGGGTTGATGATGGTGATAGTCTGAAGAATTTAGGTCATAACCCGCGACTCCAGCCAATGCGACCCGAAACAAATCTATGCAAAGTCACAAATCTATGCACAAGTTATTTTTCGAGCATTTCACAGGACTTAAAAAACAGATAGGTACGTTAAGTAACATTTTAATAATTGTTGCATTTGTTGTTCAGTGAATTTATACATAACTAGCTGTTGCCCGCGACTTCGTCCGCATGGGCTCTAGTTGAGAAAAGATAAAAGTATCTATTTTCATTTAGGAATCAATTTATTACTACCAAATGTGCATTTGAAATAAATTATATACTTTTATTGTTCACTATTGGGTTACTATTTTGGCTATAATGGCTTACACAAACTTAAGATTTAGATATATATTGTGGCGGGCTTTTTTGTAGGACTATTTAAGATAAATCATAGGTACATAACATTTTTCATGTGTAACTCTAGCGGTTTCGGCAGTGCACGCCTGAATAGCTCATAGATGGTAGATTGATTCCTACTTACTTGACACTAAACTTATCTTTATTTTTTTAACAATTCACACAATATCTTTATAAATTGTAGCCTATGTGTTATTTTGATGTATAAGCTATATTATTGTCTAGTTTCATAAAAATCTATTCAGTAGATTTACGCAAAAGAGTAACACACATCCATCCATCCATCGATCCATCCATCCATCCATAATTACAAACTTTTGCTTTTGTAATATTAGTAGGATAGTAGGATTTTTCTGCCTGAATTCGGCACCTAGGTATATCTACAACATTTCAGCACAGTATTTTCTCCAAAGCGCTTTCAAGGCTGAACACATCGTTAGGCTGTTGAAGCATTTTTTTCGGGTTTTTGTGCCACGCACAGTGGGCTTATTGTCCTTATTTGTATGTTTTGTTAACGACATTGAATCGGTACGACATTGAATGGGATATCCTGTGATCGTCGTCTGAGAGACGAAAGGTTAGTAATTGTGTAACATTTTTTTTTTATTGTCCAAATGTTTATTGTACTAAAAACAGTATTATTTATTATGACACACACTTTGTGTGTCAAGGATACACTTCTTTATTTGTTTTTGCTATCGTTTTGAAACAAATTTGTCTAGTTATTCAAATTTTATAGCAGATTTTTGTAGCATTTTATACTTTTGTATTAGGAACTTCATAATGTAATCTTTAAAATATTTATATTACTTAATATTATACAAGTATATAAAAATATTTAAAAATAATAAAGTACTTTCTTAAATAATGATGTTTTATTGCGTAGTCTGAGAGACGAAAGGTTAGTGATAGTGTAACACTAAAATAAGGTTAGTGAGCTAGGGTTAAAGAATATAAACAGTGCACAGTACTTTTTTTAAACCAAACACATTCTACATAATTCTAGTACATGCGCCTATTTTATGCCTTCTCATCATTCACTGCAAGCATTATAGAAGTGAATTTATCTTAAGTAAGTGAAAACAAGAACAATATACAAAACTAACATAGTTTTTTGTATGAGTAGCTTAAGTATTTCTGCAATTTTAATATATTTTTTCTACCGTAAAGTTTTAGTCCAGATCAACTTACAATTTTTTCTATGATCAAATCTATTATTATGTATCATTAACACTATTCTTATTCGTGTATGTGCCTATATGTAAATGTTATGTTATGTTACTAACATTATTGTATGTTTTCCACATACGCGAAATAGGTGAGTGGTATCTGAGATTTGTGCGGCTTCGTGGAAGGTCAAAGGATCGGTTAACTGGTTTTCTAGGAGAACGGCGTGGTATAGTTAAGTTTACTTTTGACAATAAGTTATCATTCAGGTCACCACAGACCAATCTAAAGAAATGTACCAAATCTAATAACTTAAGAGACCATAATTTGAAATACATAAGGCGATCCCTGTAGCTATCCTGGACGTTTCCAAGCCAAATATCAAATAAAAAAAGGACAAAGAAAGAAATAATTTATTTACATTGCCACAAGAGCTCACATAAAAAAGGAATCAATTGACACAATTTGTATCGCAACACATTTGTACAGATTGGCCCAGTCTGGATTTATTTCCATGAATGTGATGTCCTTGCCTGGTTACCATAGTACGGGGTATCCTAGTTTGGGACCAGGACCTAGATTCTGTTACTGCATTGTAGTAAATACAAAGACAACTGCATGAATACGGCGATTTAGTTTCATTGCCGCTTCAAGTCTACGCGCGCACACATATGAAACCTTCTAGGCGTCAATGGTACGAAAATACACGTCTAGCTGGTCTTACTGTCAGAAGCTTTCAAGCCGCCCTAAGGCCTCTGACTTGGCTTAATGACTGCTATCTATCGACGGCGGCGGGCACCAACTGCTTAATGTGCGTTGCGAAGCACGGAACCGCTCGAAAAAATGCCACTAGCGTTATTCATAGACAGTAACCCGTCCATGGACTCAACGCGGTGTATATTGCTTAACCTCAGTGACCGTTTAAGATCACTCAGACAGCCCAGGCTACGAGCAATTCTAATATGGTTCTAATATGGCGATTATAATAGGTATTAGTATCTAATAGAAATATAGATAATAAATCAGACTGTTCACGTAGGTCTGATCTTTACTCTCGCATTGTGAAGATATAAACCACTATAGCCCACTTTTGTTTCTCTTTTCAAACTTGGCCGGCACTCCCTGGAGCAATAAGATTAATTACCGACCTACAAAAATCCAAATAAGACAGAGCATCTCACTAAGGTCGTAATGGGAAGAATTGAGTACATTTTCACGCATGACGGGGGCACGGAAAGAAGTTTTTGTTCAATAGACCTATTCAGAAGAGCTGAAGAAATAGTGCTGGTAAGAAGGCTTACTCTGTAGAAGCAAAAACACTATCTAGCTGGAAGTAAAACAGAACATAATATTAAATTTCATAAAATGACAATCATAGTTTATTTAAACGGCTTTTCAACATAGGCTTTTAAGCGGTTTTTTATGCTTTTAAGAGGGTTGGCTTTAGAATCTTTCATCACTTCGTATATTGCACATACTTTTTCCATCCTTCACGTAATCACACATTCACAAATAAACACACACACAGGTCCGGAACAGCAAGTAAGTTTTAGGTCCGGCATTCGGCAGTAGCAAGTAAGTGAAGCCGGAATATATTAACAATCTTTTACTAAGTTTACTATCTCAGAATGAATTCTGATAGATGGGCAAGACAAAACGGACATCAAAGTCAAGGCCGGCTTTTGAAGACCGTGGAGAGACGATCTCCACCGACATCTGCCGGAGTGGTCTTGTAACGAGGTGATCGCCTCGTTGCTTTTTAATGATTTTCGGCCTTTTATCAATTCCAAAGACTAGTTTTTTGACATTCGCCGCAGTGTTCGGACGTATTTGGTTCACATAACCCTGAGCTTCCGAACTGAGTGGACGTGAACGTCTTTCCATTTTTATTACAACTCGTTACCTGATCGCTCTATTCTCTGTATATTAATTATCTAAATATATCACAATCTAATATTTTAAAGACACATAATTATGTATATGTTCTACCTTTTTATACTCCAAATTGTATTTTTATATTTTCTTTTAGACCGTAGTTCAGCTTCTCTATTTTTACTGTTCTCAGGTGCCTTTACTTTACCTTATAAACAATATAAAAACTTTGCTGCCCCTGGATACCCCTCTTTCACTTCACTTACTACGGATCGCACCTTTCACGTATCTAAGCTGCGACAGTCTGACGTGGCCCAGGACCGAAAACTCTGGACTGAACTTAGGGAGACCTTTGCCCAGCAACAATTATCATCATCATCATCAACCCATTTATATCCCCACCGAGGGGCACGGGTCTCTTCCCTGAGGAAGGCATAGGCCATACTCCACCACGGGGGCCAAGTCAGCATTGGTGGAGGCTTGTAAGCCTAGTGGCTAGTCTTACTGTCAGAAGTTTTCAAGCCGCCCTAAGGCCTCTGACTTGGCTTGGCACCAACTGCTTAACGTGCCTTGAGAAGCACGGAACCGCTCGGAAAAAATGCCACTAGCGTTAGTCATAGAACAGTCGTCCATCCATGCACTGAACGCCCCCTATGTTGCTTAACCTTCGAGAACTCAGGTCCTTTTGTGCATCCTCGCATAGCGTCAGGATTCCCCGTTTCTTTGGGTCGTAAATAACCCAAGAGTGTACTACTTGCTCTGTATTATTTATAGCGAATCCACGCACGTACCACGTTATTAGATTTCATTGGCTCGGAACGTAATAAATGTATTGTGTTTGTTCGTTGTTTTCGCCGCCGTTGGACGAGTACAGGAAAGTAGCTTTACGAAGTTTTGAAAGGCATATTGACAATCATTTATAAGTAATAGGCAAATATGTTAAAGAAAGAAAAAACACAGACGGATAGGGCAAGGAATAGTCCATTTGGTATGTTACATAACCTCCTCAGTCCTCAATCCTCCCAATTGAAAACCGATTTTATGGTGCACATATGTGTACCCAGGGTCTTAGGAGGATAATGGATCAATTTTATTTTATAACCTCACTACAATGATCTCTGTATTTTTGCGTTCAGATAATGACAATCGTATCCCATGTGCACGCAAACACACACACACACACACACACACACACACAAACATAGACACAAGCTCTCTTGATTGTTGGGAGCATCTAATCTAACAACCGTAATTGTTTTGCATTGTTTGTGTTTTTCAGTTCTATTTACATATTATATATACAGAAAATCAATTAGTTAATACATACAGAATTTTTAAGGGTTTAAGAATTACCTACAATACAGTATAACTTTTGTAAACTACATCTAATTTTAACGCTCGGTTTCTAGAAGAGCGATCAAATGTTAATCTCATGTTAATCTCACGTCAAGCTAATTTCAGCCAATCATGTGCCGGTATTTTGAATTAATCTTAGATTAATCTCTTGTTACATTTGAACACTCTTACAGAAACTGAGGCTAAGCAATGTAAATAAGTTTACATTAAGTGTAAGCATTGCATTACTGAGGATTTTTGTAAAATTAAATATAAACTCACACCTGTATTTAGTAGGGGGGTGGATTTACATACAATCCTGTCGAAAATTCACATTGAGGGGATAAAAAAATAAATATTGCTCGAGAATCGTAAGTTTTTTACATTAACATGCTTTAAATATACCTGTTTTATAATGCGCTTTAACCCAACATACTCAAAATCAATAGATTTTTAGTAATAAAATGAATACTGCTATCAAAATCATCACCGTCTGTGAAAAAAAATGCTACTCTTGACGTTTGCCGGCAAAAAGTCGAATACCCGACGTAGGAACTAGATTTTAATTCATTATTTACATTTATCCATATTGTATATAACTTTATAGAAAAGAAAATAATAATTTCTTCGTAAAATAAATTATCAATTAATTAACAAAATTTTAGCATCGATATTCGTCAACACCGTCACGGCAACATCAAAGTGAAGGTAGTTCTGTATGCGTTGCATTTACGCGGCCAGCGATACCCTGATCTGCTTCCTCAGTTCAATAGCAAACTCCGAAGCGAGTCGCACGTGCATAACACGCTCTCCGAGAGCAAAGATTTTGTTGTGAGTGTCCAAAAAAGTTGATTAGACAAAGTTGCCGTCATTACCGTCAGACTGTGGTTTAAGGTAAGTACATAAAATAGCATTACCATTAATTTCAATAAGATCTTGATATAAGTAAAGATGCTAAAGAAAATAGCGGTATCTTATTATTGATATTACTTTTCTAGAAAAATTTACATAATTTTCGAATCGTCATCACCATACGCATCATCACCGTTTACAAATGATGTGCGATCCCCAACCCGCATGCCCAGCGTGGGGATTATGGATTACCCCCAATGATGGCACGACCAAGGAAATGGCCCCCAATTCCCAGCCGCCTCACTATTGCATAGCAGGGGCTGCTAAGAATCACCGGGCTACCTCAGGCTGCCACAAACAATTGACCCTGGCAACGTTCAATGGGCGCACTCTGAGGCTTAACCATCATCTAGCGCAGTTGGAAGTGGAGTTAGAGAACATTAAATGGCATGTTCTGGGGTTATGTGAAGTCCGTAGAGAGGGGGAGGACACCGTAACTCTAGACTCGAGCCATATTCTCTACTTTCTCGAGGGTGATAAAACATCCCAGATTGGCGTAGGTTTCCTCGTCAATAAGACCATCTATAACAACGTTGAAGAAATCTCTAGTGTGTCGACCAGAGTAGCGTACCTTATCCTTCGGCTGTCCAAGCGTTACAGCATGAAGGTCATTCAGGTTTACGCACCGTCCTCAACACACTAGGATGATGAAGTGGAGGATATGTACGAAGACATATCCAAAGCCTTACGTAACACCACGAAGGCTCACTTCAACGTTGTTATGGTGGACTTTAACGGCAAGGTGGGAACCCAGAGTGTCAACAAGTCCCGAATAGGCCCGCATGGTTATGGAGTCAGGAATCACAGGGGGCAAATGCTTGTCAACTTCCTTGAGAAAGAGGAGTGATTCTTAATGAACTGTGAAGGTCATTCAAGTTTGCGCACCGACCTCAACACACTAGGATGATGAAGTGGAGGATATGTACGAAGACATATCCAAAGCCTTACATAACACCACGAAGGCTCACTTCAACGTTGTTATGGTGGACTTTAACGGCAAGGTGGGAACCCAGAGTGTCAACAAGTCCCGAATAGGCCCGCATGGTTATGGAGTCAGGGATCACAGGGGGCAAATGCTTGTCAACTTCCTTGAGAAAGAGGAGTGATTCTTAATGAACTGTGAAGGTCATTCAAGTTTGCGCACCGACCTCAACACACTAGGATGATGAAGTGGAGGATATGTACGAAGACATATCCAAAGCCTTACATAACACCACGAAGGCTCACTTCAACGTTGTTATGGGGGACTTTAACGGCAAGGTGGGAACCCAGAGTGTCAACAAGTCCCGAATAGGCCCGCATGGTTATGGAGTCAGGAGTCACAGGGGGCAAATGCTTGTCAACTTCCTTGAGAAAGAGGAGTGATTCTTAATGAAGTGTTTCTTCAAGAAACAGCCTCAAGGTAGGTGGACATGGCAAAGCCCCGACACTGTGACTTAAAATAAGATCGACTTCATCATCACGGATAGCAAGCATATGTTCAGAGATGTCTCAGTGATCAACAGGTTCAATGCCGGATCCAATCACTGACTTTGTGGACTATGAGAAGGCCTTTGACTCTGTCGAAACCTGGGCAGCTCTGGAATCCTTACAGCGATGCCAAGTAGACTATCGTTATATCGAGGTGTTGAGATGTCTATACAAAGCCGGCACCATGAGTGTCCAAGTACAGGGCCAGCAGTCTAAACCTATCCAACTGCCCAGAGGAGTAAGACAGGGGGATGTTATATCCCCGAAACTAGGAGACATAGTTGCTCAAAGAGAATTTTTTAATAATTTCAATTTTGAAAAATTAAACGAAGTACTTGAACTGCACCATCCATCTCGTTTATAAATTCATGCTCAATGTCCTCGGAGTCGGAGTAATGCTCACAAAATTTTGTACAAGCCTCTTTGATTTGATCTTCCGTAATCGTAAGTACGTATGTATTTCGAAAGTTTCGGAATGATTACGCTACAAATTATTATCACGCTACGGAAGCTTACAGAACGCACCCAACGAATCGGGGATTCCCCCAACGTGAATTAAGACCAGTTGCGTTCCGAAAGATTATAGGTATTAGTTATAAGAATATTATTATTTATTATCATTTTCGATCCACAAAACTTTTTTTTGCGGACTGCAGTGGGCCCCTGTCGATCCTGGGCCCCTAGGCAGTTGCCTACTCTGCCTTAAGGTTAATCCGGCTCTGAATGCCGGTAAAACATGGAAGCTTATGATAGACTATCGGCCGATTTCTGGATTGAGAATTTCGTTAACTACTTAACTCTAGTGCTGTCTCGTCAAATTTCTCAGAAAAGAGCGTGACATAACGTTACTTAGGGCCCTCGCCCACGGCGGCTTTTTGTAGCGCTGCCGTCGCGCGTTTCGTAAACGCGCGACGGCATCGCTACTAACGCGCGTAGGTCGCTTTTGCAACGCGCGACCGTAGCGCGAGTGCGCGTAGCGAGGGCCCTTAGGATTACTCAGGCAGCCGGGGCTACGTGACGTCGCTGTCGTTGTCGGCGCTTCGGCTGCTTACGTAAAAGCAGCACCAAAGACAACGTGACTAATGTTGCCTCAACGGAGTCCATCTTGCAACTGTGGCGATTGGAAGCGCGACTGTAGCGCGTTTGCATCGCGACAGAAGCGCTACGGCCGCGCGACGGTGGCGCGTTCGAAGCGCTACGGCCGCGCGACTGTGGCGAGTTCGCATCGCGACAGAAGCGTGGTTACGTGGGCGAGGGCACACAGCTAGCGACCGCATCGCGGCTGTAGCGCGGCGAACGCGCCACCGTCGCGCGGCCGTAGCGCTACAAAAAGCCGCCGTGGGCGAGGGCCCTTAAGTACCTATTTACTTACGTGAAATTCGCAATTCAGAAACCGGCCTTATATTAGACTGGTAGACTATATAAGATTTACTATATTTAAGTAATTTTTGTTAATTCTGTTTTTCCTCCTTAATAAAATAAAATAAAATAAAAATAGACCCGATGATATCAACAAAATCTTTCAACAAAACTGAAAGATCAAAAGTTAACAAAGACGTTATAATAATATGCCACGCCAACAGCACCATCAACTTAGGCCCATTTCGTAGAAAGTTGACTAAATCGTTATAAAAACCATGCCCTTTCTCATATAAATGCAAATGTTAAGACCCAAATACAGTACGAATACAAAATAATCATATTGGAATGTGTCGGTAAAGATTTGGGCAACAGCCTGGTATTCTTTCTTTAAATCGGCAGAGTTCGATGGATATTCTTGAGCTAGAGAAAAAAAGGATTTTTTTTCTCTTGCCTAAAGGCGATATCACACGGTTCTCTCTCGTCTTCAGCCTCCGAGCATTGGTTCAAGCAAATTGAAAAAATTCCATTGACATACATTGAATATTGAAAGAATTTCAATATATTTCTAAGATAACTAAATATAAAACCACAATGATAAACTAAATATATTAAAACTAAACAAAATATTAAACACTTAAAATTACATAATTAACATTACATTACGACTTTACCTATTAACATCTTTAAGTATTTTATCATTCATATCATCTACATTTATAACATTGATTGATAATTCTTTATTGCACAAAATAATGTATGTACATAGGCGAACTTAGTACTAATAAGTATTGTCTTCCGGTTAACCTTGGTTTATGTAGACAGGGTAAAGGGTAGTGCCAAGAAAGATTTGGAAAAAGAATGCAAAACTATTTTATAATTTATATACTTATTTTCAATAATATATTTTTTATCTGTCGAAGAGCAAATAAATAGTTCATTGATTGATCTTTTTCTAAAATTAATTTAGGTAGGTACTCTTCCCAGGAGTATTACTCTTCTAATAAATACAATCCAAAGACTTGTCAGAAACTGTTTACCTTACATAAGCTTAATAACATTTACTTATTGCAAAACTTTAATAATATCTCTACATTGTCTTAATAACAAAGTTTTCTAGAATTTCTTTATTTTTTCTCATGAAGTCGTTTCACATGTCTGTCGGATTCGGAACCACTTGTTTTAGTATAATAACGTAGATCATTATGGTCGACACGTACTGAAACGAATAAATACAATATCAGAAATAATCAGCTAAGTTAATATTCGTAATCTACTAATAACATAAAGAGAAAAAGTTATATATATTTCTTGTGTGTGAGGGTGTGTGTGTGTGTGTGTGTGTGTGTGTGTGTGTGTGTGTGTGTGTGTGTGTCTGTGTAATGAATAGGCTCAGAAACTACTTATCGGATTTAAAAATATCTTTCACCATTCTTCGTGAGTGTGAGTGGCTATATTGGATTTTCAAAAGTTTAAAAAGTTAAAAAGAACATTTTTATGCATTTCGTTGTTTTTGAGTTTTGTTGATTATAAATTAATGTAACCATGAATACACGTGGTAGAAAATAATTAATTCAATACGTTTGGAAGAAAATCCACGTAAATCCCTCGGAAAAAAAAGATAACTACTTCACCGGCAAATGTTTTTTTCACCTTTAAGAACTAGTTTTCACCTTGCCAGTTGCTTAGACATTATAACCAAGTATAAGAATAATATATTTCCATAATATTGGAGTAACACTGATTTATAATGTTTTTTAAATCACATTTAGGGATGATATTTAAGGTGAACAAAGAAAATAATCGAAAGTGGTAGGTACGACATTCTATGGTGTCAATAGCCGTTTAGAAACTACCACTTCCGATAGTTTGCATTGCTTTGTATTGACCAAAAAATATAGATAGTGGTACTTTCGATGTTGTACTGTTTACGATATTTTTTTACGCTCAAGGCGGCCGAAGCGGCGGTTTCGTCAGCATATTCGATACATAACAGTAAATTTATTTGTCGTTTTACAACTAAAATAAACTTTTTAAATAACATTTTTATACCTTTTCCATACTTCCTATTCAACTATGTTGTGTGAGGTGCTTCCTGTATAATGAATAATGATACAAAAATCATATTCTAAAATAAATGCCTAATATGTAAGCAAACGGGTCTTTACCCTGGGAAAAGACCCGTGCCCCTCGGTGGGGACCTAATAGGTTGATGATGATGTTAGCAAAGTGGGGATTGTTCTTTTATTATCAGGATCACCTTATCCCATGCAGTTACACTCAAGAGGTTCATTGCTTAAATAATTATATTTACATCGACAGCGAAGAGCTAATTAAAACGGTTGACACAAGAACTGACTAGTTAGTTAGTTAGGCCTGAAGATTTCCGCACTTAGCCTCAGCATGCTGATTTTCTGTTTGTGATCTCAACCATTTCCTAAACTGGTTGTAATCCCTTACAACCAGTTTAGGAAAAGTGGGAGCAGGGGTTCGGGCCTTTCCACTATAGTTTCCGAGCCTCTTCTAGCGAGTTCATCCGCAGCATCATTTCCCAATGAGCCGCTATGACTCTTTATCCATTGTAGTGGGACTCGGTTGTTTGTATACCTACAGTTTTACAACTCATGGTGACACTCTAGTATCAGGTGGTTGTTGGTGACATTGCTATTAAGTGCTTGTAGGACTGAGGCGCTGTCCGAGCCTATGCGTATGGCATAGTCTTGTACATATCTTGTATTCAACAGCGCGACTGCTCTAGGTATCACACCTATACATTCTGCCTGAAAAGTTGTATTTAGGAAGCCAAGGGTTGTAGACATTTTTATATACGTCATTGTTTTTGTCATTGTTATTCTATGGGTGACTTTCGATCAAAAAATACTAACCTGCCCTTGTGGAGAAGTGACTTTATTCTATTATAAAAGAAAATTGTCGCTTTTGTATTTGACAATTTTTGACGCAGGAAAAAGGAAAGTCCTCCTGACTTTGAAATTTTCTTAAACGCGACTCTTTTTAAACTCGTCTCTTTTTTAACTTGACATTTTGTCTACTTCGTCTCTTTTTTAAAATTGTCTCTTTCCTAACTCGTCTCTTTTTTAACTTGCCGTTTCTTACTTGTCCTCTCTTTTAAACTTCTCTTTTTCTTAACCTTTGACGGTAACTCTGCACTGTAATATTATTCATTGTAGCTATTAAAAATGTAACGTAATTCGACCAGTGTTGACGCAAACTTGTTTATTAAATGTTTTAGGACAAAATATTCAAATGAGTGTAGGGGTTTATTTCACTACCTTATCGTACCTAAATGATAAAAGTAAAAAGAAATATTTATCAAAACTGACACAAAATACTTAAAATCAGATAAATTGGGCAAAGAATACTATTGAATGTGCCACATTCAAACTTTATACATAATTATGAACCAAGAATACAATCGGAACTGCCACATTCGATGATTGTCTAGCCAAAAGTAACGTAGAAGAATATCGAATGTGTAAAATCTAGAAAATTACTTAGTATAACAAAATATACTTTAGGGTAGAAATAAAGAGTTTAAAATGTTGATATTTTTGGGATTTTTTGTTTACTGATACTTTAACAACTTATTCTTCCACATTAAAATTGAACTTTGAATTGCTCTCCTGTAAAGTAGCACTTTTTCAGATTCGATGATTTACGTAGGGGCCGTCGATATTATTATTCGCTTCGCACGGGTAGCAAAAACGTTTCCTTGGAAATAGCTATATTACAGTCTGTTGGCTTTGTACCTCGGGCTCTAGAGTAGGCTCCGGTTTTCGCCAAAAGCACATGAGTGTGATACTACTTCCTGCTCTGTATAAAACTTTTCTTCACTATTTTGAAAAGTTAAGTTAAATTAAGTGTCATATTAGTTCCTATATTTCTATTACACGAATATATCCGATCCAGCCGGGGATCGAATCTGAGACCTCGCGCATGGTAGATAGATACCCTAACCACTGCGTCACAGAGGTCGTCAAATAGACACTTGAATGAAACAAAATAAAACTTTTAAGCTCACAAAAAAAAGTTACGGGCGTTTATGCCGCAAAAAACGTAGGTATATTTCGACACTCTCAAGGGAATCAAACTGCTTAGGCTGTTTGCCTTCGACCTAAAACTATAAAATGTGACAAATAACATCGGTTAGAGTTAGACGTTTTGGACGATTCTAATGTATAGAAGTGAGGCCGCCCTCACTTCTATACCTCTAGGTTTTATTCGTCCATTAAATATTTTTTTAGGGTACCGTAACCAAAGGGTAAAACGGACCCCATTATTGAGACTCCGCTGTCCGTCCGTCCGTCCGTCACCAGGCTGTATGAACCGTGATAGTAGGGTTACCTACGCTATAGCAACAATTGAAAATGTCAACATTCATATTACCAACACCATAGTAAGACAGTTGATGTATTTCTGTTGCCGCTATAACAACACATATTTAATAAAATAAACATAACATAAACATTTACATACAGGCACATACATTGCATCTGGCCCCACACTAGGATACCCTGTGTCGTGGGTACCAGAAACAGCGACCTCACGAACATGTAAACATCCAAGACCTGGGATATTTTTTGTCCCCTGCCGAGATTCGAACCCGGGACCCCTCGTATGGTATAGTCAGATGCACTAACCACTGCGCCAGAGAGGTCGTAAATATTTAAGGGGGCTCCCATTCAACAAACCTGAATTTTTTGCTTGTTTTTGCTCGATATTGATAACGGCAACATGTAGACGCTTGGAATATTCACAGGTTATTGGATATTATTATTATTCAATTTAAATATTTAAGGGGGGCTCCCATACACCAAACGTGATTTTTTTTGGCGTTTTTAAAGATAATGGAGCCCTTGGTGCGCGACTCAGTCCAGTATTAAAAAAAAAAAAAAAAAAAAAACTCACGCCCGTTATCCCCGAAGGGGTAGGCAGAGGCACCAGTCTCTAGAACTGGACCCACGTTTTGCCGAGTTTATTAGGTCCCAAACGTGACAAGTGGCAAGCCTGTCGCCGTTATCCGGGCACAATTTATCAGCGAATGGTGTTGCTGTACAAACAAATGTACGTAACTAAAAGTCATTGGTACATGCGTGGTTCGAACCCAGACCCTCATGATCGAGAAGCAAGGGTCAACCCCACTACGCCACCACCGCTTAATGTCTTAAAAATAATAATAAAAAAGGTCATTTAATTGTAACTACGATAAGAGATGTCGACAAAAAAAAGAAGAAAAAGATGCCTTATGTAAACGTACCTACATAACATTTACATACTGGCACATACATAGCTTCTGGTCCCACACCTCGATACCCTGTATGTACTGTACTTACATTGAACCAAGTACTGTTTGTAATAGTCAAGAAGCCACAAGCTCCGATATGGATGTCTGACAGACGATGTTGCATTGAGAGAAAACGAATCTGTAAAAAGACAACGGAATATTATCACTTAGGTATTTGACTCCTGTCTTATATAAAAGATAGGTACTAAATTCTGGGTTCTTAGAAAACAGTGATTGTAATGTAAGTACATTTATTTAAAATATCTGTAGCCCAAAATGATCCTAGCAATCGTTCTTATAGCTATATGTCAGTATAATTATGTCCAGTTTTTTTTTAAGAAGAATGACTCACGACTCTTGGCGCGTGTGCACCGTTTTGAAATGTAATAAGTAAAATAAATAAATAATTTCCACACTACACAATCACTTGACCTGGTCCCAAAATAGGATACCTGTGGTTTAGCAACCAGGTACTTCTGACAGTAAGACCAGCCACTATTTTTACAAGCCTCTACCAATCCGGACTAGGCCCCCGTGGTGGAGTATGGCCTATACCTTCCTCAGGGAAAAGACCCGTGCTCATCGGTGGGGATAGTGGGTTTGTGATGATGGCTTACCCCCCGGGCCAAGTCCAGATTGGTGGAGGCTTGTAAGACTAGTGGATGATCTTACTGTCAGAAATTTTCAAGCCGCCCTAAGGCCCCTGGAAAAGGCATAGGCCATACCTATGCCTTTTCCAGGGAAGAGACCCGTGCCCCTCAGTGGGCAACCACAACCCATTATGGGTTGATGATGATTCCGTTCACACACAATACAAAAATTACAGTTTCTGCCTGAAATTAACCTGAGGCTACCGCCTCTCTTTCACGCTTTCGTTGTGCATGCGAGTGAGGCTGCATTACTCACCTGGTTGCTTTTATTGTCGTCATCGCAAAGAAACATAAGTTTTTGCAAAATTAATCGTCCTCTCCGATACTGCAATGAATAATATTAAGATGGGTGATCAGATAAATCTTTAGTTAACCTAAAATAACAAATAAAGAGTTATTTCTCGAAGTTTTGCAGTTACTGAAATGGTTTTTTTATGACAAATTTTGTCAAGTCTTTTAATTAAAGTTTTCTGTTATTCGCATTATACAGTAAGTCGTTACTATTTAGCTTGTAATTTTTAAGTATTAGTTATCAAATAGCGCTAGTACGAAATTATACCCTACGAGAGATAACAGGGTGCCAAAGTTTGTATGGGGAGAGTATTTGTGATCGGATTTTCTCGAAACATAAAATAAAACGTCAAGTATATATTAAAAAAATATAATAAAATTACTGAAATATGTATTTTTCAGTTATTCAAAATTTTACGCAAGGTGCAAGGGGGTGTCAAAGTTTGTAGGGAGAATAAAAAATTGAAAGTTAGATTTTCTCAAAACCTTAATCAAATATGATTCCATAAAGCTTACGAAACATCTATTATAGTTTCAGTTTTCAAAACTTTTACCTCTTACGAAAAATAAAATATTTAGTCAGATTTATACTAAACGTGTCACAGTTATTGTACAATGTCGACTTAACGGAGTGGATCCGTTTTACACGGTTTATAAAATTTAAGCCGTGGGAGTGCCAAAGTTTGTACTAATTGTAACTTGTAAGTTCTCTGAAGGTTTAACAACATAACATTACATTTACATACATACACATACATTGCTTCTGGCCCCGCACTAGGATACCCTGTGTCGTGGGAACCAGAAACAGCGACGTCACAAACATGTAAACATCCAAGACCTGGGTTTCTTTTTTTTGTACCCAGCCGGGATTTGAACCCGGGACCTCTCGGATGATAGGCAGATGCGCTAACCGCTGCGCCACAGAGGTCGTCGAGATTACAAGATTTTTCACGAAAAAAAGCTAAATTAAAGGACACTTACCTCATTCATTAAAGAATTGCAACAGTTAACCAGAAACAATGCTGTCAGGAAATTGAAACAGCACGTAATTAATGATGTGCCGTGGATGCATATACTAAAACCTTTTAGCAGAAATATAGTTAAGGATGGGTAAACTAATATACAAATAAACAGCATTCCGCCTGTTAACATAATACATAAGGACGGTCCGACAATATCAGACACTACCCGCGTACACTCCATCACAGTTAAGAGCTGCAGTTTCAACTTTTGAATCTCTTGCTCCCACTTCTTATATTCCAAAATATTTGTTAAGTAATACTCAAGTTTTTTAAGGTTTCGGTTGAATTCGCGTAACATTTCGACTAAAACGAGGATGAGCAGACTGAATTTGAGATAGCATAGACATACGGCTTGATCCATGAAATTAGACAGAAGATGGCTTTTTAAACGAGCGAACAAGTGTTCCTCATTTACTACACACGACACTAGCAATAAATTGATAAACCATATTAATATCAAGAAGTAATGTACACATTTAGCTCCTCTGAAGTTAACATCCTTCATATCGACTGGAGAATCTTCAAATATTATGCTGATCGTTGCTTTGTATCTTTCGTGACAACGCAGTTGTAACAACATGGTTATGAGTACTGTTAATCTTGCCATACTAGAAGCGAGTGCAAAGAATTTAATTATGGAGCTATTATTCATAATAACAGGTTTGTCTTTAAAACACTCAAGAATTAAGGGGATGATGGTATTTAAAGTCAACTGCATTAAGCAATGGCCTAATACGAAATACTTCTTGAATTTGTTCCATCGGGATTGGCTAGCATCACTCATGCTGCCACAGACGCCATAGATTTGACAAGTTAACAAAATCGGAAAGGTCTTCTTGTAAAACGCTTCGAGCGTCATTTTCGATGGACAGTCAAATGTTGAATACCAAACTACAATGAAAGTAAGCAATAATTTGATAAAGTACATGAATAGAATTGATTTCATTAATCAATCACAAAAAGGCTTTGTTGAAGTATGAAATGTAAATAAATGAATTAAAGCTTTTATAATAATCACCAAAATAATCTATTTCATTTTCTATCGATGGACCCATTATTTCTTTGCCTATAAGTAATTTAGTAGGTATCTATAATGATTAATAGTGGTTTTCTAAAGAGGAGATAGCGGTATTTCTTTTCACACGCTTTTATTGGAAAAGATAAGGTAACATTTATGACGTTCACTTGTATTTAACTCATACCTAATTCCCGGTTTTTCACAAACTACCTATAGTCTGATTTTTAATTCCGTAGAATTCTGAACAGTTATCATTTTTTGATATTTCGGACATTTGACAAGTTGTCAGCTTAGTCGACCTAGCCCATAGAAATGACGTGTCATTTTCTTCCCTATTTACTGAAGCGAACGACTAAGTGTCAACATGTGAAAAATTTGGTTTTTCAATATGCCACATTTATAACACTGCATAATATTTAGCGAAGTTATACAAAACGATAGGTATGACTAATAAATACCATTAAGCAATAAACACAATAACACTGTTATTACCTGGTTTATCCCTCGCTCGCAGTTTATTTCACTAAATATTTTATTTTATCACGAAAATACGATATGCTTAAGAGATCTATGCCCCAAAAAATACCTAAAATTTCAGTGGTCCTCAAATAAAAGCGATCCTATTGCTGCCAAATATGTTTGCAACTAGCAAAGATGACGAACATTTGGTTAAAAGCCCATTATTTTATGATAATGCGCTACGCAAAGTGTAGGAAGAAGTATGAAGAGCTGACTACAAACCTCTATTTAATTAAAGGCAAAAAAAATAAGATTGTAAGAAAAGTAAGTTGTTGATGCGAGTGCAACTTCTCTAAGCTATTTTATTTTGGTAAAGTTTTTTGGTCCATCGTCCAGTTGTTGTTGTACTTTTGTGTTTGTTATTACGAAACGGAAAATATGGGCGAGCCGGTACCCAACGCTGAATCTGCCAAACCTATGTAAACGGTGCATGAACTATTTTGAGTTAGATGTAAGTTTGAGAGATGCTGTGTCTTTGTTTACCTTTAGTCGTTCGCTTCAGTAAATAGAATTAGAGGGAGTAGGCTTGCCCACTTGCCCAGCGGCTAAGCCATCCTGACAGCTTAGACGGCCTAGCCCGGTGGGCTATGACTTTCGTTTGTCTACGGACCTCATCATTTCTGATTCGGTTTCGTAGAAAAATTCCGAGCATAGCCCTTTCCATAGCTCGTTGCGTTACGTTTAGCTTTTTTATGAGGCCCATAGTAAAAGACCACGTTTCAGTGCATAAGTAATCACTGGTATCACACTCTAGTTGTATAATTTTGTTTTGAGTGATTGAGGTATATCGGAGGAAAAGACTTTTCTAAGCTTCTCGTATGCTACCCAGCTGAGTCGGATTTGACGACTGACCTCTTTCACGAAGTTGGCCCGGCCTAGTTGGACTGTATGTTCTAAGTAGACGTATTCGTCTACAACTTCGAGAGTCGAGTTCCCTACTGTTATTGGGGTGGGCACAACACGGGCGTTTTGTCCATGTTCATTTTAAGGCCCACCTGTTGAGAGACTCAACTGAGGTCTGGGAGCATTATGCCGAGGTCCTCCAGCGTCTCTGCCATGACTACTATATCGTTGGCAAATCGAAGGTGACTGATGTACTCGCCATTGATATTGATGCCGCGTTCCTGCCATTCCAGAAGCTTGAAGGCATCTTCCAGTCCGTTCGTGAACAGTTTCGGAGATATGACATCTCCCTGTCTCACGCCTCTTTTCTGTGGAATTCTGCTCCTGTACTCCGACCGACCTGGTGGCATTGTGGTACAAGCACCTCGATATACCGATAGTCAATTCGGCAACACTGGAGATACTCGAGCACCTCCCGTGTCTCGATCGAATCGAAGGCAATCGATGACATGATAGAAATAAATGAAAAATATGAGAATGAGATAATCGTATTCGAAACAGATGGTAAAGATAACAATAATATTATTTTCAAAAATTCATAGACTAGTTAGCTGCAGTGATTCTGAAGTATCTACGGCGTCTTCGACCATCGACTTCATCATTCAAGAAACACAATGTAAATCCTTTACGTTGAAAAAAAAATTCTGACTGAGGGCTAATGTTACTATGGTTAGGTTTTAAATAATGTTTAAAAGTTTACTAATTATTTTGTATCCTTTATAGAAGTGATAAAATTTATGGTTGTTTATTTATCTTTAGGTACAATAGATAAAAGTAATTTGAAATAAGTGATTTAATTTAAGTTTATTATTTTACCTGTGCAATTGTGTTTTTAAAGAATAAAACATCTTATTTTAAATATTATTAGATGCAAGCGGCTCCGGTCTTTTTGGAAATCCATGGAGGAGGCCTATGTCCAGCAGTGGACTTCTAGTGGCAGAATGATGACTGGACTAAAGAGGCAGTCGAAAAGAATATTAACTTGAAGAGGGCCCCTGAAACCACCCAGAAAGAGCCCCATACAATTTGGAATTATAGTACTAAACTTATCCGGTAATCGCGCAAGAGCGTCCAAATTCTTACGGATAGGTAAAAATTGTTATTTTTAAGCCTTGCCTGCTAATCACGCAAGCGATAGTAAGCAAAATAAATTATAGCAGTGAGAGTTACCTGTAACTAATCAAAAACAACTTTTAACGCAGTTTTCCCTTCTAAATTTAAGTTTTCTTTTGGGATCAAACAGTAGTACGCACGCTAGCCACGTTATGTCGACTGATTGACACCGTTTTAAACCAGCTGATTGCTCAGAATTCGAACTCGAAACTCTATTTCACTCTATTACGTCTATTTCACTCTCGTGCGGTAACGTATGTGACGTTTTTTTCAGACATGGCGGATACGATAAAGAAAAATAACTTTTTTTTAGCGTATGCACCTTTTTTGGTGGTTACGATAAAACACTAAATGGCTTGTAACTTTTTTTCTGATTGAAAAACCGTTACAATTTATACATATTTTGTAGACGGCATCAAACTGCGTTGGTTACGATAAAAAAGTATTTTCTTAAAATTGGCGCTTACGATGTTTTGCCAAATAGGGGCCGATATCTTTGTAATTTTTTGTTTAATCGAAAAAAGAAAAAATACGTGTCCAATATTTTTTTAAAATCTAAAAAACGGACTAAATAGAACTTAATTATTTTGACCCTGGAAACTACCCTATTGTCGTGTCATACATTGTGAGTGGTTGACCAAAAAGGGACCTGGTGGAGGGATTGGAAACCGTAATTTTTTTTATTTGAATTTTTCAATCTGTGGTATTTTAGCTTTGTTTTGGTCGAACCAGAATGTTTTTAGGTGCCGTAGTTATTTTTTTATAATTTTTTTTGTGAGCCGAGCCGAGTCGAAACCTGTCTATACACGAAACTTCAAACGCGATTTTCTCGCTTATTCAATTATTTTCCCTTGAGGTCCCTTTTTGGTCAACCACTCACATAGATGTTTTAGGCGCTGGTTTCTTCAAGATAATGAAAAGCAATCATGACATAACACAATAGGGTAGTTTCCAGGGTCATTATAATTAAATTATATTTAGTCCGTATTATAGATTATAAAAAAATATTGGACACGTATTATTTCTTTTTTCGATTGAACAAAAAATAACAAAGATATAGCCCATTAAAGTAACGTGTGACTTCACTCTGTGCTAAAAAATGCAGCACGGCGTGACGTCACACGTAACTTTAATGGGCTATATCTTTGTGATTTTTGGTCTAATTTACAAATAAAAAAATACGTGTCCCTTATTTTTGAATAATCTAAAAGACGGACTAATTACATTTTTTAGGGCAGCTAGCCTATTATGTATATGGCAATCGGTGGGTCTTATACCTAACCAGCATTACAAGAGCGAGTCTATTCTACGCAGCTAACATTAGGTATTATGTACCCCAGCTTAAACCGACATCGCTTTAGTTCGCGATAGTGAACGCTAGCTATCGGAACACAGCTCCCTATTATGACGGGCTTCCGTTGAGATCGCATTACATCACGCCAGCTTCCGTGCGGGGTGGGTAGCCATAAATCGCTACGATCTCGCGTCCCATTTATCAGGGTGATTATATTACTATGTCTTCCTGAGGGGCACAGACGAGCGATTTTAAAAACGCCGAAACGCTTGGTTGAAAGACAAACCGCTGTCGAGAGTGAAATTACGCAAACTTTTTGTTTCGGGAGAGTAGAATGAAGTTCATGTGATTCCGCACCTCAACTATTTGAAGCAAGGGGTGATGTCGTATTCTTTAGATATTTTGTGGTATTATAGACAGTATAATGTACACTCTTAAGACAAAAAAGTTTATTTTATTGTATACGCCATTAGTTAAAAAAAAGCTGTCAATTAAAAAACTGTATGTTTGTACCAAATATGAAGAGTAGTTTTACGTTATTATAAGCAAACAGTGTCCGTAATACAAAAAGCTACAAACATAACATAACATTTACATACTACAGGCACATACATAAAACGACACATGGAGCTAGTGTCGTACGGGTTCAATTATTATTGTCGTTATCTATCTTCTTATAAAAAACAATATCGCAGACAATGTATGGTACTCCTATAGAGTCCATCCTACAGGTTTTAGAAAGAACACATACCAAGATATTGCTAAAAGACAAGACTGTCTTCTGGTCACTGACTCGCATGACATGAAAATTCTATATGAAGGGAATAAGAAATGCTAGTGCTATCAAAACTTTAGTAGTGCGGTGGTTTATAGCTGTACGAGTGGTCCCTTGGCTAACATCTAAGCAAACGTTATAAAAATTCTACTCGTAGTTTTGTTTCAGTGGCACGGTGTTGCAATTTAAGCGCTTCGTCTCTTTTTTATGACTCTTAATAGATTATTCTAGAATATCGTAGTTTGACGATTGAAGTCGTTCAGGTATTGGTGCGGTTAATATAGGCGCTCATCGTGTTCAGGCGGTCAAAAACCCGCGCGACTAAACGCCGGCCCGTATGAGATGCCCCGTTCACACAATCACTGTCGCGGCAGACACGCGTCCGCGACTATTGTTCCCTGGTTAACGCGCGGTGGACATTCATACGATAAAAGGATACCTACAGCTGTTCGACAGCGCTATTGTGTAAAACTTGACAAAGCCGCCAATGAGTTTCGAACGCTTGGTTAACCTTCTGAATTGATAACCCAGTCATTTTAGCATCATTTTGACACATTATCTTGCTCTAAGTCGCCTGGAGCACTTTTTTGGTTCTTAAGTAGGTATTTACAAAATTAACAGGCGCTGGTCGCGAGACTAGAAAACACGTATTTTTTTAGTGTTCAAATAATTTATAACTCTCTATTGTAACTGCTAAGCGATATAAGACAAGCCGCTTTTATTTCTATAAGGAGAATTTGTTGTTATTGTTGCACAATTAAAAAAATCATTATCATGTCCCCAACGAGGGGCACGGGTCTCTTCCCAGAGGAAGGTAGGCCATATTCCTCCACGGGGGCCAAGTCCGGATTGGTGGAGGGTTGTAAGACTAGTGGCTGCTCTTACTGTGAGAAGTTTTCAGGCCGCCCTAAGGCCTCTGACTTGGCTTGACGACGGCATCTGGCACCAACTGCTAAACGTGCCTTGCGAAGCACGGAACCAGTCATAGAACGGTCACCCCATTCATGCATGAACGCGTCTTATGTTCCTCAACCTTCATGATCGTTTAAGATCACTCAGGCGGCCTGGGCGACGAGCGATTACAGCGCTCGCCGAAGCGATATATGTTTTTAGGTTTTAGCAAAATGCCTCCCACTACCCAGCTGAGATATACCTACACGGCAAAAATAAGAAAATAGAGCATCACAAGGGGCAAAAAAGGAATCCTTTGTTGTCAAGCCACAACTTCTGTTACACGTATAGACTGCCCGTATTTCACACCCTCGATGAGGGGTAGACAGGGGGACGGCTCGAAGCAATATGGCACCTAGGCACCTAAAATTAAATATTCTCCTGCCTCATACTTCAAGTTTAGGTGCGTGTGTCCCTACGGATTTGATAGGGAATTTTGCCGCGCGGCTATACTTTCGCATATTGTATTACACATAACCACGTTAACTTGAACCCCTGCGTTGTACAGAAAAAAAGATACATTCGGGTATTGTCGGAGCTCTAAGCCAGCTGGTCTCGATAAGTCCCCTATTGATGTTGGGTGAATATTTTGTTCTGATAACTCTGGGAGTCGAGTGTGTATCGGATTTCGTTAGATACGCGTCAAAAATGTCTGCCTTTTCTACCTTTTTACGAGATCGGGGTTGTAGTTCATTCGGTCCGAAAGAAAAAAACCGGCCAAGTGCGAGTCGGACTCGCGCACCGAGGGTTCCGTACAAACCTGCAAGGTTTACAAAGTTCGTTCATTACGACAATCGAGTCATAACTATGGTATTTTTATTGCAAAATGAAATTCATAACATTACAATGGGGAAAGATGGAGGAGCATAAATTTAAGACAAAGATCTCTTTATCGTTTAAGTAATCCTTTATTTTATATTAACACATATCATTTATCTATAATATAACTGAAACACTTATACTAGCCTTGCAGCAGACTTGCGAAAGTTCTTTTATTAAAGTTATTTATTTACTAAGTTTTTTAGTCACTATTTAGAAATCTGGTTCAAAAATATTAATTAAGTATTAAATTTGAACCAGACCTGTAAATGGTGACTGAAAAAGTTATGAATAGTACCACATTGAACATTGAAGTTTGAAAAAACGTTATCAATAGTTGTACAACTTCGTGTAGTGCTACTGTTTATTAACGGAAACATGTTTATGGATGAAAAATATGTGGAAATTCCATTTTGGGGATTCATTCTAAAATCTATATTGAAGTCTCCCACAACAATCAGACGAGAAGATGAAGTGTACATATTGAGGTTGCTGCCGAATATTGTTGTATTTATACATTCTATTGCAACATTAATTTGACATTGTGGTGACCTATATACAGTTATCACTCTGATATTAAACATTTCAAAATGCAAGCATTGACAATGGCCGTTTGCAGCGCCTGGGTTATTTAAATAATATCTTTTACATGATCCATCTGTCACGGCATCCTTAAGATTGCGACGTACATACGCGATAGATCCCCAACCTGGATTTGCATTAGATACAGCTGGACCATCTACTCTGCACACCTCATAAAAACCATCAAGTTCAAAAGTGTCTCTACGACATCCCCAGGTTTCAACAAACAATGCTGCATGGGAGGAATGAATAATAGGATCTATGATGACGTCTGAAAAATGTTTGCGCAATGATTGCACGTTATGAAATACAATTTGAACTGCATTATCTTCAGGTGTTTGCAAAAATTTAAAATATGGTACCAATTTGTTTTGTTCTAGTCTTTTCATTTCTATACTTACAGCACTCGATTCTGATATTTCAGAGGGAGGTTTAAATGTACCTGAATTCACGACTAAAAACAGTCCAAACGATGACATTGCTCTAGAACAAGCTACATACAGCATCGATCTTTTTACATTTTTAGAAATATGGACCACAACTTTTTCTAAGGTGGCACCTTGCGACTTGTGAATTGTAATACCTTCTGCTGGTACTATTGGAAACTGAGTACGCTGCACTACAAGATTTGAAGATTTCCACCTTTTCACAGTATAAGTGACGGCATCTAATGGCGTCCAATTCGAATTGAGATATTGACGATGTTTTCGAGAAGTTACTTGACATTTACTTCTTGTAGCTATTCCCGTACTTTTATCGAACAGAACCCAAATACGTAAAGGCCGCTTTTCACTTGTCTTCTTGTGTCGACCGTAATCTATAGCCTTCAATATTCCGGTAGTACCATTCACAAGGCCATCTGTAGTGTCAATATTCACAGTTACCATATAACGTGCACCTACTCGTAAAAACAAATTCTTAGGAAGACCGTAGGTCTGCATTGTAGGTAGAGTATTTACAGATTGCAAGGCTTTTCTAGCAGCTTGCGGATTTGGTGCTCCAGAAACCACATCAAGTGCTTTAACCGAGTACCCTTCAGTGTTCATTCGAGACAATACTTGATTATTGTATTTGTCGACTTCATTGTTGGTCGCAAATAAGTGTATCGCTCCATGTGCCTCAATAGGTAAAGTATTAATACTGTAACATCTAGAATTAATTAACTCTATATCCATAGAAGTCATCCGACCGACAGCCATATTGTTTAAGGCTATTGCGAATGCCAGATCATCTCTTTGCCGCATTATTTCAGTCATCATAAAGAGACGGAATGGTTCCCACAACAGAGCACCAGCAAACTTCGCCAGTAGAAACAATACAAGCAAGCTGTCTGATAATAACCAACAATAAGAAATATAATAATGTCATTGAATTTAATTATAAGTATAACACTTTAAGCAGTTAGGACGCATTTAGATTATACAGCTACATTCACCAAAACATCGGGATTGAATGACGATGAGTGAGGTCGTCTTTGCCGTTTGAAAAATGTTGCCCTCCCCATACATAGTATAATAACTCGCGGTCATTGCTGTAACTACAATTATGTTTACAATCACAATTTTTTTGGTGGTATAACTACTTAAAATTTTAAGCTTTTCGGAATGTTTCTGTTACCTGTGCTGTAAGCTATTGCTTCTTACCAAATTTCGAGATTCTATGTCAACGGGAAGTGGTCTTCAGGTTTTAATTCCCTTGCGTGTAGTTGCGTGTTTCAAAATATGCGGTATCAATGGTTGTACTTTTGCGTTTTGCGTTTTTGCGTTGACTTAGAATTTTTTTTTTTTTCACGGGTTAAAGGCAATTAGATCTAAGTATTTGATATGAATTTCAACTTGATAGCTCTACGCGTTCATGAGGAAAAAAGTAATAAGTTTATATTTATTAAAAAATATATATTTTGTAATGTAACTAAAAATGTAAGGTTTTCGGAATTTTTCCTTTATGTGTGCTATAAAACGTTGCTTCATGCCAAATTTCAAGATTCTAGGTCGACTGGAAGGTCCTTTAGGTTTTGATTCCCTTGCGAGTACTTGCGAGTTTCAAAATATGCAGCTTAAATTGCTGTTTCTTTTGATTGCGTTGACATAGAAGTTAGATTTTGTTACAGCTTAAAGGTATTATAGATTTGAGTATTTGGTATGAATTTCAATTTAATACCTTTACGCGTTTATGAGGAAATGGGTAGTAAGTTTAAAATTATTAAAAAAATATATATTATGTGATGTAACTAAAAATTTATGGTTTTCGTAATTTTTCCTTTATCTATGCTATAAGACGTTGCTTCGTACCAAATTTCAAGATTCTGAGTTCACGGGAAGCACCCTGTAGGTTTTGATTCCCTTGCAAGTGTCGAAAATTTGCGGCATAAACGGCTGTATCTTTTGATTGCGTTGGCTTAGAAGTTTGATTTTTTCACAGCTTTAAGGGACAGTAGACCTGAGTAATTGATATAAATTTCAGCTTCATACCTCCACGCGTTCCTGAGAAAAAGGGTCTTGACAGACGGACGGACGGACGGACAGACGGACAACAAAGTGATCCTATAAGGGTTCCGTTTTTTCCTTTTGAGGTACGGAACCCTAAAAATGTCGGAGATTCTTATAAAAAAAAGTAAAGGTCACCACACTCGTAGATGCTTTGCTTATAGTGTGAGAAAATGTAAATGTGTTGGATGCGTCTATTCAAATAAAACCTTACAATGAGCGTTTTTCCTTATGTCAAATTTAGTTTTAAAAGGATTCCTAGGTGGCGCTGCCGTACCGTAATAATAAACGTCAAAGCAAAAAATAATACTATGGTTCTGTGGAATTTGTGATGGTTGATTACCGAAAAAAAAAAATGCTGTTGTCGTTTGGTGATAAGTGCGCTTTTGGATACTTTGGAGTCTTTGCTATGGATTGTGGGTTTGAATTTTTATTTTTATTACGAGAAACCTCGTCCGAATAGCAACCCTGGTTCCTTCTCTTGTTCAGTAAACTGTGGACTGACTTTGACATTGATTGCTACGAATCACAAATTCGTATGAAGAAACGAATGACGCCATCTAGTGCATCTCAAGGAACTAAGAAAAAAAAAAGAAAGGAAAAACGCCCATTAGGTATAGTATTACTAGCTGACCCTGCAAACGTTGTTTTGCCAGATAGGGGTATGAAATATAGATAACAACCTATTCCAGATCTACCAATTATATGTGACGGAGGAGGACGAGAATTATCATGGTCTTCGTCCATGGCAATGCTAAGTGGGCGTACTACGGGGTATGTCGGTTACAGGGAAACAGGTGGAACTTCTCAACGGTGATTTATTTGAACGTCGCACAGAGTTTCAACAAAGTAACACTACAGAACGCGGAACAGTTTCTAAGTGACTGGTATACTTGACGGCCGGAAGCAAAGTGATGCGCCCGGGCTCGAGCTCCCACTCGTAGACTCTGTTAAACGCCACCAGGTGCGCTGGCGTTCTGGCATAACCGGTGGTAGTCTAGTCAAATCAGCAACTAGATCCGACACGGCCGTCCTGCTGACACACGACCTCGTGTGCTAATCTGGAAAGAAATAACAAAGGACAGTATCCGTCTCGGTCATTCCTGACCTATCATCAAGCTCCGCTATTACTTTCTTTTTGCTCGATTGCAAACAACTAACTTTCATGTCAAGTCATTTATTACTCTTACTAGTTACTATTCTTAATTCACAATGAAATCAATTTGTTTACTTTGTTTTATTTACAACAGAAAAGTTATTCAATCTTTGTACAAACTATTCTTACAACTTGCTCGGCAGAGACATGTACCACACAGATACAACATCACAAACAATATCATATCAACCTCACAATCAACATCTAATCAACTAGGTCTGTAACTAGACCACACTGAATTAAGCAACTCCTGTCACCACGGCCCTCACCAGCCGACCAGCAATCACATTGCTTTCATCTTACGCGCCTAGCGCACATCCACACAAGGATCACCATATGCATCACCACGTGACTGCACACACATTACGGTCTTCCGACCACAACCTCCGCCAGAGTCAAACGCGCACTGCGCACCCACGGACTACTTGATTTACACCAAGAGACGCCGATTTCCAACGGGCTACAGCTACGAAATAACCACTGGTACGGTTGACAGAATACGGCTGACAAAGAGTTCTTAAACAGTTGCCTCATCATCACATTAATCTGTTCTAAATCAATTTCATCTGGTACATGCCCCTCCGGCATTTTCCTCAATCTGTCATGCGCGTACTTATAAGTTCGCTTAGAATTCAAGGCTTTCAGAGTGTAACGATCACCATCTAGTACTTGCACAACTTTAAATGGACCCTTGTACTTCTGATCTAACTTTGTTTGATTCCGTTCCCCATTTTGCATCAAAACTAAATCACCGACTGAAAATCTCGTGAACGCTGCCTTAGTACAATCGAACCGCGCCTTATCATACTGCGCTGCCTGTTGCATATTTTCGGATGCTTGCTCACGAATGTCTTGTAAGTCAACATCATTTTCCGCGTCACTACTCATTAGAGCTAGCGGTCTAGCAACTTTACCAATTAAAAGTTCAAGAGGCGAAGCCTTCGTAACGCGATTTATAGTGCAATTTATTGCAAGCTGAACCTCACCAAGGGCGTCTTGCCATGACCTGTTACTCGACTCTACCGCGGTTAGCATGGCTTTTAAAACGCTCATCACTCGCTCTACCTGCCCGTTTGCACGTGACGAACCGGTCGCGATTAGGTGAAGGGTAATGTTACTATTGCCGCAAAAATCTTGAAACTCCTTACTAGCGAAACATCTGCCCTGGTCAGCGATTATTCGAGTCGGCGCACCGAAGAGCTCTACATTTTCCTTAACAGCCCGGATGCTACTTTTAGAGTCTATGTTCATCGAGTGGTGTAAGAGAACAAACTTGGTGAACGCGTCTATAAGAACAAAAACTTACTCTTTGTTATCATTTTTGCCGCTTAATTTCCCTGTCGCGTCAATATGGATGGAATGCCACGGAACAGTCACCTTAGGTATGGGATGCAATTCCGCCTGAACCTTTCCTGAATGGGATCTCGCTACTTTGCATGTCACACAATGTTCTACAAACTTGTTCACATACTGGGCCATGCCTGGGAACCAATAAAAATCAAAAAGCTTTTCACGTGTCTTTTCGGCTCCTAGATGCATAAGGGACTCATGAAAGTTGTTGATTACGGACCATCTTAGTGGCCGGGGAAGAAAATTCAAACATTTTGTTTTTCCGTTGCGCTGAATCTTTCTATGCAAGATACCTGAACGTAAAACGTAGGTGTTCGCGACTTGTTCGTTCATCCGACCGGCCTCTAGCTCTTCTTTGATCTTAAAAATCTCCGGATCACGCTGTTGTTCAGCTAAGAGCCAGTCGGGTGAGAGTTCAGCCACGTCTATCCGCTTTTGCTCTTCACGGGACTCTACTATCTTTTCTTTACAACTTTCTACTGGGTTCCACGACAGAAAATCTACGTGAGCCATTTTCTTACCCTCCCTGTAAACCACATCGAAATCGAAGGCCTGTAGAAAAGCCCACCATCTATGTGCCCTCGGGGTAAGATCAGCTTTGTGCTGAGAAGCTTTCAAGGAGTTACAGTCAGTCACTACCGTGAATTTTCTGCCGTGGAGGTATTGTCGGAAATGTTTGATCGAGTTCACGACTGCCAGCGTCTCTAACTCGTACGAGTGGTATCTGCATGCTGAGTGGTATGCTGAGGAAGTGTGCTTGCTAAAGTAGGCTACGACATGGCGTTTGCCATCCATTACTTGGAGTAGAATGGCTCCATAACCCAAGCTGCTAGCGTCCGTGTGCAGCTCTACCGGGTGTTGGGGGTCAAAAATCATTAAGGTGGGTTTTTCAGTTAGAATGGAGATGATTTTCTGCCTAACATCTTCGTATTCTTGCTTTCATGTCAGATCACCTTTCAGTGTCGTCAGTCTGTACAGTGGGGCCATGATTTGGGAAAATCCTTTCACGAATTGTCTAAAATATGAAGCCAATCCTATAAATTGCCTCAGTTGTGATACAGTTTGGGGTGGTGGTAAAGCAGTTAGTGCCTCTATCTTTCTACCATTTGGCCTAATTTGACCTGACTCTACTTTGAATCCTAAGAACTCTACCTTATCCTTTAGGAAAGCGCATTTCTTAAGATTTAAAGAGAAACATGCACTTGTCAAAGCCTCTAGCACAGTATTAAGTCTCTCTTTCCCATGCTCTACATCGGTAGAGACAACTAGAACGTCATCAACGTAGACTATGACGTAATCATTAGCGAGATCACCTAGAGCCGTTACTATTGCCCTTTGGAAAACTGAAATCGCATTTTTGAGACCGAAGGGCATTGTCAAAAACTCGTACTGACCCTCTGGCGTTATAAACGCTGTACGCTCGACTGACTCCTCATCTACTGAAATTAAGTGAAAGCCACTGGCACAATCAAGCTGGCTAAATACGTTAGCTCCCCTTAAACGATCAATCAGATCAGATATCAATGGTAAAGGAAACCGATCAGAAACAGTGTTATCATTGAGCTCACGAAAATCAATTCGGTCCGACCCGTCACGTTTCTTCACAAGTAAAGCAGGGCTTTCGAATGGTGACGAACTGGGCCGAATGATGTTCGCGTTCAATAATTCCCGGGTTCTATCACGAACTACCTCTCGTTCTTCCACAGACATCCTATAGGGTCGCCGCTGTACGGTGCGGTTGGGGTTTATTAGACGAATTGTAAGCTTACCCGTGGTCATACGCGTAGTACGTAAACCCGTTATGAAAAACTCTGAATAACGGTCTAAGATCGCTAATAACTCTGACTTCTGAGAGCCTATCACATCCGTATCGATCGCGTTTAAAGCGGGTCGCGGTGCACTGTCACTCTTTATCGAATTAACAACTGCTACTCTGTCTAACGAAAACTCAGTTTCACTCATATTCACTGAAAAACCCTGTTTTAAAATCTCACGACCTAACATGATATCGTAGTGCATGTACTTGTCGGGCAAAACGTGCAGCAGGATCTCTAGAGGATGATCATTAATCGTTACACAACACAACATCTGTTCCGTGCTGAATACTCGCAATTCGCCGATACCGGTTAAACAAACAACATTGTTTACTCTTTTCCCACTAAATTTAGGCGCATAGCGTTCTCTAATCAACGAGCATTCAGCACAGCTATCGTAAGTAAACCTGTACAGCTCACCTTTGTGCACCATCGTGCCTGTAGGGGGTTGCACGACACAAACATCCACACGCCGCTCGGTCCGCGTTGCAGGCGCGCCGCCGCCGCTGCCGCCGTCCGCGCCGCTCGTCATGCAACGCGCCGCGATGTGGCCGGGCTTGCCGCACTTGAAGCACGTCAGGGATCTGGTTGCTACTGGTTGCTGCACCGCTGCTTGGCTGGATGTCGACTGCATTGGTCGCCGCTCCTTGTTCACGGCACTTCGGCATTCCGATCATTTATGTCCCACTTTACTGCAGATGGAACACTTGAGGATGTTCAGTTTCATTCGCTTTGTATCGGGCGCACTTGGTGTATCGTCGCTGGAGTTCCACTTGCGTTTTAGGTGGGACAACGCATAAGCGTTGGGACTCTTGTCGTGATGTCAGTTGTAAAGGCGAGGCGCTGCAATCTTGAGTCGAATTGGGAAATCTGCGCGAGAACTGTAGCCACAGCGATTTGTTCCTTGTTTACATCTTTCCATCGGTTCATAAGTGACGTCATCATCCGATTCGCATACGCAGCTAACGTTTCCTTGTCACTCGGATGGTCTTTCTTGAAATTTATCAAACTACCTGCCAAAGTTTCGTTCGCACCAAATCTCGTCATGAAAAGTGTTTTGAACTCACTCCAATTCATGCCTTGGTATGCAGTGGGACAGCCACGTAGACGCCGAATCCTTGATCGCCTTGCTGATGGCCAGGATGAGGGGTCCACCGGATAACGGTTTTTCGGCAAAACACAATTCCGCCGTTGCGCACCATGACCTTGCGTCTGTGTCGGTCTTGTCGTCTTGTCGGGGTCAAACTCAGGTAGGTCCACTTTGGTACTCGCCTTCGATGACTGCAAAGCGTCGATGAGCGCTCGCATGTTCGCATTCTGAGCTTCAAGCAGAATTCACCAACGGTCACTTTCACTGTGTCCGCCGCTACCATCTTGATGCTGAACCGACATTGATCCCACGACTGATGACGGAGGAGGACGAGAATTACCATGTTCTTCGTCCATGGCAATGCTTAGTGGGCGTACAACGGGGTATGTCGGTTACAGGGAAACAGGTGGAACTTCTCAACGGTGATTTATTTGAACGTCGCACAGAGTTTCAGCAAAGTAACACTACAGAACGCGGAACAGTTTCTAAGTGACTGGTATACTCGACGGCCGGAAGCAAAGTGATGCGCCCGGGCTCGAGCTCCCACTCGTAGACTCTGTTAAACGCCACCAGGTGGCGCTGGCGTTCTGGCATAACCGGTGGTAGTCTAGTCAAATCAGCAACTAGATCCGACATATGTATACAATTTCATCCAAATTGGCAATATTTAATCCGTTTTGGAGGAATATGCGCACTAACACGGTGACACAAGAATTTTATATAATATTAGAAGATTATTACTCCCAAGATAAGGTAAGATAAGAATATTCTTTACTACACATAAGAAACAAGAGACAAATAAAAGTTGCCATAAAAGAAATAAGTACAATAGGCGGTGTTATTGCTAACAGCAATTAGATTATTACTCGTAATACGTTTATTGCGCATAAGTATATAATACAGTAGCAACGCGGTGGACTGTAATCAACCGCAAGATGTGGATGAGAATAACTGGTAGGTATAAAGAAGTGTCAAAAAGCTAAATTGAATAAGGAAATAAATAATGACTTGACTTCCTCATGAACATAAAACTTTCTACTTGCTAATTATATTTTATTCCGTTTCCTTCTGTTTTTATCAACTTTTCTACTTATTGGTGAAATAAAACAAAATTAAAGTTGTACAGCACACGATTATATTATTTAATCTCGCTAGGGTGTCCTAGCTTCGGACCAGAATAAGTGATGTTGTTAAATTATCTAACATTAACTAAACATTACATTAACTTCGAATTAATCTCGAATATTATCGAATCGCTCGTTGCCCCGGCCGCCTGATTGACCTTATACAATCATGACGGCTAAGCAACATAGGACGCGTTCAGTGTATATATGGGTGACCGCCTTTGAGCGGTCACCCATATATACACTATTAGAGATTAGCACTAGAGGCATTTTTCCGAGCGGTTCCGTGCTTCGCAAGGCACGTTAAGCAGTAGGTTCCGGCTGCCGTCGATAGATGGCAGTCGTTAAGCCAAGTCAGAGGCCTTAGGGCGGCCTGAAAACTTCTGACAGTAAGACCAGTCTTACAAGCCTCCACCAATCGGGACTTGGCCCCCGTTAATCTACTGTTTGGCCAAAGTGGCAATACGGCGGATTTAATGCTACATTAAGCATTTTCTCCACGTTGACTGGCAGTAGAAAGGCAGCCGGAAGTTTTTCGTTCATCAATAAATCTGTCAATCTCCTATTACCTAAGAGTTTTTAGTTGGTCCAAGTGCGAAAAAAAAATAAACGAGATTCTGGGAATGGGTATCAAAGCACTTTGGTCCGCCAAACGCACAGGGCAAAACAGAAAATAATGGTCGCGGAAATTTTATTAAAAATGCAATTACTCGTAACGTATGGGCCAGGGCCGTTTGAAAAACCGAATGGTCACAATGACATTCTCGTCGAGCCATTTGCACTTTACACCGCAAGTTTCACTTCCCCAGCCAGCCGAAAACGACCCTTACTTCGAACCACTAAAGGGTGAGAAACGCTTAGGAGTCGACGTGGTTGGCTGTAACATAAGTTTTTGTCTCCAAAAATACGATCTCATATTGCGGAGATATGGGAATGATGAATGACTGAGCAACTTTCAGCGACCGTTTGCTGTGTGCGTGCAGACTAGGATGATGAAACATCATGAAAATATTGACCATACTGGGGATGTAAACGAAATATCACACAATAACATAATAATTATGTCATTTACATCTCCTGATAAAACTAATTATCACAAATCTCACTTTACATCACTGTATAATCACTTCAAACATTCACAATGTAACTTTTTAGCCCGGTATAAATTCTTAAATCGGGCAGAGCTTCCGCCCGATCACGTCGCCAGAACAAGACTGCCGGTTTATCGTCGAGCCCTCCCTTCTAGACTAAAGGCGAGCGCATTGTATTGGTTGGTCTTGGCGCCATTTTTTGATAAATCCGTTAAAAATATAATTATATTCAAATGGCCACTTTTAAAATAATGAACTGTTAAAAATTATATTAAATAGGTACATCTTATAAATTACCGGTCGTCTTAAAATAATGTTTTAATGTTTAATTAAATAGAACCTTTACCGCAATTTATGGAAAATCATGAGCCATGACAACGATTCAACGATCACGAAGGTTAAGCAACATAGAGATGGGTGACCGTTCTATGACTAACGTTAGTGACATTTTTCCGAGCGGTTCCGTGCTTCGCAATGCACGCTAAGCAGATGGCAGTCGTTAAGTCGTTAAACTTCTGACAGTAAGACCAGCCACTAGTCTTACAAGCCTCCACCAATTCGGACTTGGCCCCCGTGGTAGAGTACGGCCTATACCTTCCTCAGGGAAGAGACCCGTGCCCCTCGGTGGGGACATAATGGGTTGATGATCATGAGTTTGTTATCGAACCGCTCCGAAACGACTTCATCGAATTTTATTAGTTTTGTGTGTAATTGGTACCTCTCAGAATAGGTCGTAGCTACGGAATATGGCAAAACTATGATAGCTGGCTTAGCTAATAATTTGTAATTTGTTGGCGTACTACACTACAAAATTGTCTTACATATCATGGCTTGGCATAGCTTCACAGCTTGTAAGTTATTCCATTATGTTAATTTACATTATGTGTCAGCATATTTGACAGATTAAAAAATATAGAAATCTCAAATCACAGATTTCTATCGCATAAATTTTAATTCAAGTAAATTCGGAGAAACTTTTTTCTTGAAATCAGGTTTCATTATTTATTTAGCTCGCTAAAGATTTGTTCACAAAGAGCGAATTTACTTTGCGTATATTTCTCGTTTTCCCTTTATCGGATTGAGCATTAAAATGTTTCCAAAATATCAAAGTATGTGTGTATTTGACAGTTCCAAGAAGGCAAAATCAGACAACTCCACACAGTGGAGGACTCACGTGGTTGGAGTACCTCGCCAACGCTTATGAATTAACTCGACACGATTCAAGGCGAATTCGTCCCTTCTGATCAACGCCTTATTTAAGCTGGCCGCACACGCACGGTTTCCTGATCAGGAACTCAAATTCACGTCTTTCATATAAATATTCAACAAGGCGCACACGCTCTGACAATTTCCGGACGGAAAAATAACCGAATGTCATTCAGAATTGAAAGCCGCGCGTTCAGGTTGGCAGAACGAAAAAAAACCAAATGACGTCATCCCGAACGCAGCGTGTCTATACATATTGTATTACATAACATAACATAACATAACATTTACATACAGGCACATACATTGCTTCTGGCCCCACACTAGGATACCCTGTGTCGTGGGAACCAGAAACAGCGACGTCACAAACATGTAAACATCCAAGACCTGGGTTTTTCTTTTTTTTTGTCCCCAGCCGGGATTCGAACCCGGGACCTCTTGCATGGTAGTCAGATGCGCTAACCGCTGCGCCACAGAGGTCGTCACCTACCTACCTATTACCTACCGGAACGGAAATTTTCGTTCAGAACCGCGCGAGCGCCGTGCTGAGTGGACGGATTTTGTATGAAACTCCGTTAAAAATGAGCGAACCAGAAAATCTAATATTAGCGGTTGAAAAATTATGTTATGGCCAATTTTTCTTCCGTGTCCAAACATAGTCTCATGCATGTATTTTTCTTTTTTATTTTGTGTCAAATGCCACTATGAAGTTCATCAAAGGATTTAATTGACATCCTGTAAAATTTTTGAAATTCTTTTGGGTGAGCTCTTAGTTGTGCTCTTTTGAGATGGAATTGACTCTCTTTAATTCTTTGAGTGTTCAATGGGTGTACCGTGTACCCAATAACGACGATTCTGCTTTTTCTTACATAGCACTAGTAAAAGTGAAATGGCAATCAATGTTTCATCATCCATGTCCAAATGTGTGTTCACGAAGAGGTCACTCTAAATACTGGCAAGAAATAAACCTAATAAGAAAAACCGGATGTATGCGCTACACTCACTGAATTCAGTATCGGAATTCCTGGTCAGGAAACCTGATCAGGAAACCGTGCGTGTGCGGCCAGCCTAGGTACTCAACTCCAAATGTAACTAAAGTTTTCAAAGAAAATCAGTTGCACACTAGCTTTGTGCACCTGACTTTCTTTTGCGACCTCTGCCAAATTCAAGACTTGGTAATTACTTCAACTAGTCCTAACAGAATTTACACGAACATTGTATAAACGTTCTGTTCACAAGTCCCCAAAAAATTGAAATAGAGAAAATCGTTCATTTGAAAAGTAACGCCCAATCAGGATACTTAATGTAATTGTACTGTATTTATAAATAAGAACAACTTTTACTATGGGACTAACTAAAAAATCTTTAAAACAAAAACAGCAGCTCCATACATTTGGTACAGTAGGTATCTTTTGGTTTTGGTATATAGGTAATTTTAGTATGGAACAGCTGTTATTTTTCGCGACTTTGGGGTCGACCCCATAGTAAAAGTTGTTTGTGTTGACGAGTAGAGTACCCCCCCGAGTCGAGCGTTGTTTAACAAATCAACAGCCTATGTTATACGAAGTAGGAATTTATAGAAGATAGGACTTGTGGTACTACTGAGTGGGTGTGCCAACATCCAATATGAATGTATCTGAAAGGGTGAGTGAATTACGAGTGTGTGTTTGACGCGAATATCGTTATTAATGGTTAGCGCATCTGCCTACCATGCGAGCGGTCCCGGGTTCGAGCCACGATTGGGAACCAAAAACTCCAGGTCTTGGATGTTTACGTGTTCGTGATGTCGCTGTTTCCCACGACGTATCCTAGTGTGTGTGGGGCAAGACGCAATGTATTTTATTGTATGTAAATGCTTATGTTTCATGGCATTTTGACATTTAGTCGTTACGGACCGGAGGCTAATTATTTAATTTTTTTTCGCGATCTACTATACAGTAGCGTACTCTGTACACACATCGCTGCTACTTGTTTTGTTACAAATCGTTCTTCACACTTGCGCGTCTTTTTTGTCCCCTTCTAACGCACACACGCTCTATCTCTTTCTAAAATGTCGTTCTACAGAAATGATGGATTGTGGTTATAACGCTGCCTTGAAGTGCACCGCTGTAGGTAGCCGAAATTGTATGTGGATTTTTAAAAACATAAAATTAATAACATTTTCACAGTGAAGCGGTTGCTATGGCTGAACTCTAACACGAATTAAGTTCTTAAAGCTAACAAAACACGACTAATACCGGGTGACTTTCATCACCCCATTATGTCCCCACCGAGGGGCACGGGCCTCTTCCCTGAGGAAGGTATAGACCATACTCCACCACGGGGGCCAAGTCCGGATTGGTGGAGGCTTGTAAAACTCATAAATACCATAAATTTTTAATTTGTGCACCGTTTTTTAAGAAGATAAGAGAAGAATATTCTTTAAAAATAATAAAATAATAATAATAAACTCACGCCCGTTATCCCCGAAGGGGTAGGCAGAGGCACCAGTCTCTAGAACTGGACCCACGTTTTGCCGAGTTTATTCTTTATTGTAGTAGGAAAACACAGTTCTGTCTGTCTGTTACAAAGGTACAGTACAATTTGGCAGCTTTATTGCTTAAAGCAATTTCTTCCAGACAAAAGACGATGGAGAGTTGTTGAAGGAAAAGTGAGACTGGTAGTCGGTGCAAATAAAAATATTGGTATAAATACTTATAATAAAAAATAATGTTAATACATAATAAACCTTTACGTACAATAAATTAGAAATATAATTTACTATAATTTTGAAAGGATGACGCCCCAAATAATTTAATTCTATTAATACTTTTGTTTTTTTTTCAAATATACTTCTAGTAAGCACAAAAAAACAATATTATAAAAAAACACTACGGCACGAGCGTTTTATGGTCATCATCGGCCAACTCAATCGTTTTTCCTTTTACTCACATCGGACGACATAGAATAGAATAGAATAGAATAGAATAGAATAGAATAGAATAGTCTTTATTGCACACTAGAAAAAAATACAAAATATTTACAAAGGTCCACGGTACAACATATGATATGGTATGACATAACCCGTGAATTTAATCTGTGAGATAGATAAAATACCTATGAAACGAAAATCCTCCAACAATTTGGTAAATGAGACGCGGTATAATTTTCATTTTTATCCTTTATTAAAGTGTTTGGTTAACACTTAACTGAAACTAAGATATTATTTATTTTGTATTATTTTTACATTCTGTAGGTGGTAAAAATAATTTTACTCTTTTACTCTTTATTGTTTCTACAGTAAGTCGAAGGCATAATTTTCCCAAACCCACAAACACAGGCTCACATGAAGCGTCTGGAAATTATGTCTATTCTGATTAATAGAGTCAATTTAGCATAACCAACTTTGCTGAACAAGAGAAGTTTGGGCACCTTAGACAATCAGGTTTATTCACGATATTTTCTTTCTCAATTAGCGAACAGTATTGCTGTTATAACTTTACAATGTACGCAACTTAGAAAACCAAGTCATTGGTATTTAAATACCGGGATTCGAACTGGCGACCTCCCGAATGAGAAGCCGGCCCTCTACCGCTCCGCTACCAACGGAGCTTTATTATGTCAAGTTACTTCACCATCATCATCAACCCATTAAGTCCCCACCGAGGGGCTCCGGGTCTCTTCCCTGTCCTCAGGGAATTCAGGTATAGGCTATACTCCACCACGGGGGCCAAGTCCGCATTGGTAGAGGCTTGTAAGACTAGTGGCTGGTCTTAGTGTCAAAAGTTTTCAAGCCGCCCTATTAAGGCCTCTGACTTGGCTTAACGACTGCCATCTATCGACGGCAGCCGGCACCAACTGCTTAACGTGCCTTGAAAGCTCGAAAAAATGCCACTAGCGTTAGTCATAGACGGTCACCCATCCATGCACTGAAAGCGCCTAATGTTGCTTAACCATCGTAATCTTTTTAAGATCACTCAGGCAGCCGGGGCGATTCATGCAAGCGATTCAACGGTTAAAACCTATATCACTTCACTCTTAGCATCTATATTCGAGAGTAGCAGCCCCAGAATCAGATCCTCCCGGGTACAATAGAACGCCGATGTGATAATCTCACACATTATTCACGGGTGTAATCTCGCCACAAAAATAATGGTCCGTGATAAAACTAGCATTTAGGTGATATAAGCCTGGCTTAGTGCGCCCCTGAATACCTGGCTTCGGGTTTGCCTAGGTTAATTGGGGGGGCCAATGAAGACCCTAACTAATGTTAGGACAATTATACAACATGTATTTTAGGTGGTTTGAAAACAGAAGCGAAACGTGCGTTACAAATTGCTATCGAATAGGGGCTAAACTGTTTTTTTTTCTAAAGTTTTTTTTTGGGGTTACAACAGGATGAGTTACACATATAATCTTATCAAATGAATAAAGTAAATTAACACATCCCTAAGAGTATCCCACTGAGAACAAAACTGATTGAAGTTTACGAATATCAATATTCTGTGACAATGAAAGATTACAATGACAATGAAAAATTTAGATGCAATGATTACTTATTAATAAATTAATACTTATTCTTACCTAAACAGTATGTTCAGTCTACCAAACTCCTATCTATAGGCATCTCCTTTAGATAAGAGTTCCGTATTTTATCAAACCTGAGAAAGGTCAGACCTTGTTATAAGTAATGCCAGTTACTCTGTTACATGCAATGTTACATGCAATGTAACAGAGTACTATGCAATGCTAATAGCAAGACACAAATAAATATAATTAGTTATATTTAACATATCAAAATAAAATCTTGACACAAAAGTCTAAACTATTAATTAGCCAGCCAAATCAGTGCGTACGCGCCGTTCCGCGTATCTTTGTTCTAATAGATAAACAATTAGGGGCGTCCGTCACTAATTGTTTGCACATTTTTTTAAACAACCTTTCTAATTTAATTTATTTTAAATTTACTAGACGGATCTCAACTCTGAAGTGGCGATGGGCGGGACACCTGGCAAGGCGGGAAGACGGCAAGTGGACCAGGGCAGTAACGGACGGAGTGGCGGCCGAGAAGCGGACGAAGGTCGGTCGGTAGACCAACAGCCCGATGGTCGGACGATGTGGCCAGGTTAGCGAGAGGCCCATGGATGCGAATGGCGAGAGATCGCGAGATGTGGCGTAATGGGGAAAAGGCCTATACCCAGCAGTGGGCAGAGGTGGGCTGATGATGATGATGATGAGACTGGCATTTAAATTGCTTATTACATAACCGTGACGTTTAAACTACCCCGATTTCAGCGTTTGTATGGTAATTGTATGGTCAGTGTTTACTTTTATCCAACCACAGAAACAACCTAAATCAATAATGGGCTGCCACGCGGTTTTTGTCGTCTTTTTTGTTTTCAGTGAATCGTTTTTTTTATTTTTTTATATTGAAATTGAAATTGGTTTATTGATAATAAGATTAATTCACAATTACATTACATCATAATATAATAGTAGATACAGTATCAATTTGACATCAGTTTTCAGTAATTAAGTAATTAAACATTAGACAATAGTGAATTTAAATAATTGATTTGACTCTGAAGCCTGTGGTAGATAAAAATCTGTGATACAGGCGTCAGTGCCCTATGTAGATGTTTAAAAAAAAATAGTCATTATAACAATCGATAGATTTCGAATAGCTTTGTTTAACAGATAACATATTCAGTGCATAATTAGTTTTATATTCAGTGACATTTACTGCATGAAAATATCGACAATTAGCCGAAGCAATAACAAATTCAAATTACGTGCAATAAACCAAACTTAATTTAACATGCGTGCGTGCGTGTGCGTGTGTGTGTGTGTGTGTGTGTGTGTGTGTGTGTGTGTGTGTATGTGTGTGTGTGTGTGTGTGTGTGTATGAGGGTGTGTGTGTGTGTGTGTGTGTGTGTGTGTGTGTGTGTGTGTGTGCGTGTGTGTGTGCTTGCGTGAGAAATAAATATAGATTATCGTTTTTATATATCTATACATTTATATCGAGCTTTATAAATATACAACATAAACATTTACATACAGACACATACTCATTAACACATATTTTTTATAAACGGTCGGTATTTAACTGTGGCATTCAATTACTATTATTCCTAATAACTATAAACCTTTGGTCAAGGTGCATGCCGGGGAGGTTTGTTAGGTTAAGTAGGATTTTTTTTGTGTTTTGTTTTCTGTGTCCCTTAATTACATATTTTATTGTATCAGTATTGTCGACGAAACATTTAGTGGATTTTGTGCATGTTTATAGTTTTTAGGAATAACTGTAAAACAGAAAAAAAATTACTAGTTACCAAAGTAAGATCACTTCGTTTGGGAATTAGAATTCCTTAAACTTATTTTTTATTTACTTAAACGGAACTAGAACACAGAATTGAGCAGTATCAGTTCATTAGTCGTACGTTCGTCCATTTGTTTGTTCGTTCGCTCGCTCGCTCGTTCGCTCGTTCGCTCGTTCGCTCGTTCGCTCGTTCGTTCGTTTGTTCGTTCGTTCTTTTGTTTGTTTATTGGTTTGCTAGCTTATTGGACGTATGGATGGGATTGAATTTAAAGAGCTAAATAGTGAGCCAGCAACGCCGTTATTTCACAACGCAAACCGAAATGTAATTAAGTAATCGAGTAACAATTAAATGCACGCCACACATTGCAAAGGCGTACTCAATCAATAATATGGGTTTACCTATAATAATGTACAACATGCCAACTGTTGGCTGCAAAATAACACGTTTGGTTCCACTGTTTTGCATTATGGCACCGACTTGAAACATCAGAAGATCCACTTTGAGTTCTCTTAGGGCCCATATTACAAGTTTGCGTACCCGCCTAAATAGCACCTGCACAAATAGCACCTGGCCTAGTCCAGATTGGGCACCTGTTGATATTTTTAGCAGAATAAATACATTTGAATTCACTAACTGCACATGCGAAAAATATCAATAGGTGGCCAATCTGTCCGATAGCAGACCACTGACACGCATTTTCTCAGAGCTGGTAATTGCAAACACGTGGTGGGCACGCGTGGAAATTAAGCTTATACTACCTATCGCTTTAAAATAATTTGAATAAAAATAAATGAATTAAAACTGTTCATTCCAATAGGATATTTGAAAGTGTAAAAAAATACCTATTGGTATAAATTATGTGTCTTAAAACCGCTTTAAGGCATTTTAACTAAAAAAACAATTATGATTTGTAAAAAAACACAAGATAAAATTTGAACCAAATAAACAATTATGATTTGTAAAAAAACACAAGATAAAATTTGATAATTATGTTTCTGCAGTCATTGTATCAAAAACGGCCTTGATTGGCCGATTCTATGATGACGTCACATGCCAGTAAAAATGGTGTCTGTCATTAATTCTTTATTACGTTTATTGGTTGGTTTACTGGCAAGTGACGTCATAATTCCTGTGCTACGCCATATTGCCTTAGATAGCGTTTTGCCAGCTCATTTAAAAATTAAATTTTCTTTTGCCTTTTTTAGAAGAAATACACGAAATAATTTAAAATGACCACTTTCTGAGAACTCCATGAACACCAACAAACAATATTCAGAAATCGGTCAAACAGCCTGTATGTTTGCCTGTATGTGTGTAGTTCTGTATGTTTTTAGTTAATTTTCATTTCGTGATTTGGAAGCGCGACATGACATATGGCAAATCGTAGGGGACATAAGACAGTTATTTTTAGCACAAGGGTTACTAATGAAGGGATTTAAATGAAATGAAATCAAATATTTTTATTCATAATTATATTTCTCATAATTATTATTCATAAACGTCAATGTTAAAAAATTATGAGTATATTGATTGATTGATCGATAGTTATGCAATTTTAGATAAGTTAGCGCATCGTATAGGCCAGTCAAATCTTACAAAAAAACTACCTAAAATCGCAAAACGCGATGTAAAGTTGCTTTTTTGTTATGTTGTTTGGGCAAGCGCAGCTTAGGACGACCAGCCACAAGATTGACAGAAGATCTCACCCAAGTGGCAAGAAGGCGCTGGATGCAAGCCGCTTTCAACCGGTCGTTTTGGAAATCCACGGACGAGGCCTATCTGCAGCAGTGGACTTCTTGTGGCTGAATGATGATGATGATGATCGATAGCTAAGCAAAGTAAAGTGGTTAAGAACAGTGATGTCTGGAAGAGAGCATACGAAAAAAGTGACAGCAGCTAACAACATATTAACAGATCGTTAGTCTACGAGCAACAGGGTGTAAGATTCACGTACCGAAATAAGTAGAACAAATCAAAGGCATCCCTCGTTTCGGGAACCAAAGCCGAGCTTAGAGAAGTTTATGAAATAAATCATAAATATCTTCGGGTACAAGATTAATGGAAACCGCGGCTGCACATGACATACCTCTGACCCAAAATACGTACCACAGAAGGTCTTATCAGATAGATACATCATTTTTAACTAAAATTTTCGTAAGCACTAGACTTGACTTTTTGTCGGAAGAGTCCGACCAGTGGGCTCGTTATGTAATTTTCGCAACGGATATTCATACGTCTTAAAAAGTCACGTCAACACAAAAACCGACGTCGCACGGGGTACTGTCTCGCTCTAACATAGGGTCTTAAAAGAAGATAGTGCTATACAGTAGTGGTATACATGACTTTTTATGACGTATGAATATCCGTTGCGAAAATTACATAATGAGCCCACAGGTTTCACTCTGATTTAAATTATGGTGAGCAGAAACAGAGCGCGCGTCGTCGGTTGCTCGTCTCTGAGCAGTAAGCAAGTAAGTGTATACGGAATAAACCCGAACAAGGCGTAGCAAAATCTCGCTATATGCAGGGTGCTGCAGAAAGGTTAAAGGTGTCGCGTGGAAGCATTCAGACATTGACAGGCTAGACGTCACTTTCACAATTTTAAAGAACGCAGTAGTATGCCAAGATACCACTCTTAGTTGAGCTTCCGCAAGTTTATGGTTTATGATTTTGTTGATTCAAAAGATAACTAAAGCTTTAATAAAAAAGCTGTTCGACTGTCATTTGTTACACTTACATTATTTTTGTGGGTTTAGCCTGAACTTCGACACATTTTGAAAATTAATCTTTTGCGACAGTCATCTTTAGTATTTCTTATCTCAACTTCGGAACAACTTCAAAAAATCCTTAGCGGTTATCACCTGCGTTGTATTCACGGTGATATCACTTAATTTAGGGTTAATCTACTCATCGATACAAAATATCAAAAAAATATCAATTGTTTCACACAACATGCTGACATTTGTTCTGACAAATGCAAGAAACAGATGTGATTTTGTAGAATATCTTCTGTACTTCTGTTTCACCACTTTAAGCCCGAGTGATTTGTTTACGGTTTTGAGAACTATATCGGGGAGCTGCACTCTCGTAGCTTTTTGTCACAGTTATAGAGTCAATGAAACCAAATGGCGCTTTTGATGGCTCCGCGGCAGCTGCTAGCTGCTAATGGTATGCTTACGCGTACATTTTGGGACTCTTATATGGTCTGGCAGTTTATCAATGGAAACTGAAGTGTACGGATAAATTGTTATACTTCATACTTGTTTATTTCATGTGAAAACATGCTATGTGAAAAAAAATGTGAGTAAAGTAAAGTGATCTGCTTATACAGGGTGTCCCAAAACTCAACGTCAAGCCGGAACCGGGTGAAAAGGCAATTCATACTTGTTCAGAAAAACAAATAGATTTTTTTATTTTAAGTACAATTATAGGTACTTTGTTTTTATTATTTAGTCAAGAAATTTCACAAACATAATGAAAACTAAAATTAAAATTAAAAATGGGAAATTTTTTAAATTATTTTATTTATAAAGTCTACTTCCAAGCTGGAGCAGCTAGCTGGTTTTGAAATTTTGTTAACAGTTTAAAGAAGCATTATTCAAAGTTACAAAACAAAAAAAAGGAAAAGTAAAGATTTGTGGCAACAGGAGTTTTCAATTTTTTTTAAATGCCTATGATTTTTTTTCATGCAATTTTTGTTTTCTGTATTTTTCTGATAACCAATTTGACTTGCCTTTTCACCCGATTCCGGCTTGACGTTGATTTTTGGGACACCCGATGTACATCATACTGCAAGGCACATGCCTTTCAGAGAGAGAGTGCGAGCTTTATCACCATGCGTGCCCACTGGATTTAGGATTTCAAGCGCTGAGGTATGTGAATAGCTCAGACAGTCAGGTTTCCGCACGATGTTTTCGTTCAGTTTTAGGGAGTGGGATCACTACTGTCACAAATGTACATAGCTTGGAAAACTAAGTCATAAGTACATGGCCGCAATGGACATCGAACCTGGGCCTGTCGCTTCAGAGTTCACTGTTCTACTATCCATTTGGATACTTAAGGTCATAGAAAACATAGGTCATAACAATAGGCTAAGTTTTATAATTATGGCTACTAACAAACATTGGACCATGTTGTCTGTAAACAAAAGAAAATAAATAAATAAATAAATAGCCCACTTACACGACTCTGCTCCCACCCGGCAAAAATAATATAATTCAGATATGGGCTTTAAATATTGCTCACAGCTGACAGCTCGCTGTCAGCTGTCAGTCATCAACCCATTATGTCCCCACCGAGGGGCACGAGTCTCTTCCCTGAGGAAGGTATAGGCCATACTCCACCACGGTGGCCACACCCGGATTGGTGGAGGCCCCGGATTGGTGGAGGCAAAAGGTTAAAGCCCATATTTGAATTATATTATTTTTGCCGGGTGGGAGCAGAGTCTTGTAAGTGGGCTACGACCTTACCGCTCCACTACTGAAAATGAAAGTAATACTTATATTATTACTTTAGTCACAACCACACCGCAATAATTCTTTAAGGGTCCAGTGCCATCCAGTACTTTATTTTGTGATTAGCTTATTGGACTTAAGTACTACATAATTGCAATCATATAAAAATACCATGTAACTTATATAGCGGTATATACAATTTGTCAACATCAATCATTAATAAATTTTATCTACTTTGATACTTTATAAAACTGAAAACAAAACTCTTATGACAAACATTACGCATAGGCCAAAAAAACAGTTTTATTACGATACACCAGGTGTAGTTAAAAAGTTGAATTATGATACAGGTGTATCACCTGTGTCATAATATAACTTTTTAATCATAACGATACACTTATACAACCTCCAGCTGGACCAAGAAGGTTGAACCTCTACTGTAAAAAAAAAAGGTTTCAATGAAAATGTCCGCAAAAAACTTTTCAATATCAACAAAGTTTGGTTCTGTTTGTAAAATAAATTAGTTTTTGTGTAAAAACATGTCTGAAAGCGAGGATAGTGGTAATTGTACACCACCAGACATTCTGGAAGCTGCGTCAAACATGACTATGAACCTGTCACCGCCGAAAGCTAGGAGCAACTATAGTAAATGTTACCACGAGTTCATGGGATGGAAAAATAAATTTGTTGATATTCAGCGTTTTACATTATTTGCAATATTATTTTATGTATTATAGTATGAGAGTAGATAAAGAAGTGTATGAAACTGTACATAACTTGGTCTTATAACACTCGTGTGATACTATAAAAAAACTCGCCTACGGCGCGTTTTTTTAAACCACACTCGTGTTATAAGAACCCTTTTTATGCAACAGTATCATAAACTACTACCTATTTAGTTTACTTCTATACCTAAAATTTACTGTTACGTAATAGTGGCACTCAAACCACCCACATCTCAACGTGTATAGCATAATAAACCTACAGTCCAACCTTCCCCCCACATTAGTGACCCGATGTCTCTAATCACCGGCGGCTGCAATTTCCCGGGGCATCCATCACGCTAATTCACTTCCCCGTCTTACCTTTCCATCCAAGCCTCCTGGTTTTTGTTGGCCTCTTGAGAGACGACATAACTATACTACAGTCCACGAAACGAGCACCCAAAGGAAATCGTACATGTGCGCCAATAGGGTAGTTTCCAGGGTCAAAATAGTTAAATTCAGCTTAGTCCGTATTTTGGATTATAAAAAAATATTGGACACCTATTTTTTCCTTTTTCGATTAAACAAAAAATAACAAAGATATAACCCATTAAAGTTACGTGTGACGTCACTCCGTGCTAAAAAATGCAGTACGGCGTGACGCCACAAGTAACTTTAATGGGCTATATCTTTGTCATTTTTGGTCTAATTTACAAATAAAAAAATACGTCTCCCTTATTTTTGAATAATCTAAAAGACGGACTAATTACATTTTTTAGGGCAACTAGCCCATTGATTTATACGCGTGACCTTCAATAGCATGTCTTCGCTTATTGTTTTACTTATTGGAATTCGACAGCTAGATGAAATCCGTTTTGGTGGAGGCTTGTAAGACTAGTGCCTGGTCTCACTGCCAGAAGTCTTCAAGCCGCCCTAGGCCTCTGACTTGGCTTAACGACTGCCATCTATCGACGGCAGCCGGCGCCAACTGCTTAACGTGCCTTGCGAAGCACGGAACCGCTCGGAAAAATGCCACTAGCGTTAGTCATAGAACGGTCCATGATCCATGTTCCGTTCGATCAATGCACTGAACGCGCCCTATATTGCTTAACTTCCGTGATCGTTTAAGATGACTCAGGCGGCCAGGGCTACTAGCGAATCACCCAGGATTGTGTGGTTGTAATATGTATAGAGGCAGGTCCAAATTGGGGGCGCCCTTAATCCAGGAATAAGAAGCGTAAAAAACTGTTTATTACTAACCAACTCAGTGTCGAATAAAGTTGCAATTTGTATTGTACTGTACATATCTTTTAATTTCATTACTAAAACTTTTCCACACGCTCGTGCCTTAACACGTAAACCAACTGTACTCCAAATTAATACAAACTTAGTTCGTTCTATACAATACACCTATGTATATGAAACTTCCTCCACACTGTACGATTAATTTCCCTTATGAATTCGTTAGTACGCCATTGCAGGAGCCCATAATTGACCATCCTAAATAAACATACCTTCATAGTGCGGTTGAGGCCAAATGATGTCGTACAGTCGACAGAATCTAATCTCTTTAAACGAGCAATTCTTGTATATATATTTATACAGGGCGTCCCACGGCTATGCCACATGGAGGGAAAGTACCTTTAATTTTGTAGATGGAACATTTTACTGAAAGAAGACATTATTTTAATTTCAAAAACCATCTAAACTGCATTCATGGATTTTTAATTAATTACACGGTTGAACCGGGAATCGAACCCGCTACACGAGAAAAAAAAAATACCCTGTAGCTTTATCACACCGATCGGAAGGCTTCATCATAAGACTTATTTTTTGCTAGATAACATACTATCAGAAATAAAAGGAAGACCATACATTTTAACATTTTTAATACAAAATTAATCAATTTATCAAGTGCTCAAAATTGAATACAAAGTAGCACTCTTTTGTTTATTTCACTCCCTGTCGATCTTTTGATCTTGTTGTGTTGGATATTCAGAATAATACGTCAAGGGAAGTGATGCATACTAAGTTACTTCTCAAGTGGGTACATTGATTAGTAATAGGTACTTATGATAATATCAGTTATGTCCTTACGGCAATATTAGCTTTTAATTTTTCTAAACGAAATTTCACTTTAAATGTTAAAATTCATGGTCTTCCTTTTATTTCTGATAGTATGTTATTTACCAAAAAATAATCCTTGTGATGAAGCCTTCCGATCGGTGTGATAAAGTTACAGGGTTATTTTTTTTCTCGTGTAGCGGGTTCGATTCCCGGTTCAACCGTTTAATTATTTAAAAATCTATGAATGCAGTTCAGATTGTTTTTGAAATTAAAATAATGTCTTCTTTCAGTAAAATGTTTCATCTACAATATTAAATGTACTTACCCTCCATGTGGTATAGCCGTGGGACGCCTTGTATATAATCAGAATCTCGGAAAGGGCTCCAACGATTTTCACGAAATTTTGTAGGCAGAAGTTTTCGGGGGCGTTTAATTGATCTAGCTAGGTAACATTTTTAGAAAACGTTGTTTTATCCGTGTTTTAAGGCAATTGAAATTTTATATAATAACATACAGAGGTAAATTTTGCGTCTATCTGCAAGGTTGGGATAGTCCTGACGGGAAAACGGGCGACCCGTTTCGGGCCAATTTCAAGAGACACGGTTCGAGTCATGTTGTTTTTTTTCCAAGTTCTTTTTTTTGTTGGAAAAGGATTATTTTAATTTTATAAAAACATATTTTATATTATAAAAACAGTACCAAGCAAAGCTCGGTCAGGTACTATCATCTTATACACCCATGCACACTACTCCGGTCCATTACGGGTGACTTTGCAACGAAAATGTGACGGTTGACGTGCTGTCGACTGTACAATATTTAAATCATTAGGATGAATGAAAAGATTTTCAAACCAGTTTTATTTAATTTTTATACAAGCTGAGCTGGCCAACATTGTTTCGCCATGTTATTAGCCTAGGAATAAGTTTTATAATATTATTTATTTGCATGTTTACAGTCTGTAAGCTTTCAGAATATACCTCGGCTGAGCAATCAAAAACCGATTATATTGCAATAAGGTAAGCTTTATTTTGTATTGTTATTTGTTATAAATTTACATAAATTTTAAAAATATGTTGTGAAAAAAAGTTGTATACAGAGCAGAAAGTAGTATTACACTCGTGTGCTTTCGGCGAAAACCGAAGCCTACTCTAGAGCCCGAGGTATATTCTAAAAGCTAACAGACTGTACTTTTCAATACTTTGTAACTCAAATTAATTTAACCTAGTTTTACACAGAACAGAGTAAAGGTATCGTTTTATATTCTTAATCCAATTAGGTTTACGCGAGACAAGTTGTACTCGAATCAATCGTAGCCTCGGCCGCCTAAGTGATCTGAGCCACAAAGTGCGCGTTCAGTGCATGGATGGGTGACCGTCTATGACTAACGCTAGTGGCAGTAGTCAAGCAGTTGGTGCCGGCTGCCGTCAATAGATGGGCGTCGTTAAGCCACGTCATCAGAGGTCTTAGGGTGATTTGAAAACTACTGACAGTAAGACCAGCCACTAGTCTTACAAGCCTCCACCAATCAGGACTAGGCCCCCGTGGTGGAGTATGGCCTATACCTTCCTCAGAGATGAGACCTATACTATCTATCTATATATTTCACAAAAATACTTTTAACCGCAACTACATATATTACCGTCTGCTAACCGATGTCAAGATATAACGTACCCCCTTACCGTCTACAACAGTATTTATTTCAAAACATCCTTCCTGTCATAAATTATGATTTAATATAGCATTTATGACAGTACCATTCGGCCACAAAACTATTCAAACCGAAGAATGGATTGATAAGTCTTCAACCAGACATAATTGCATGTATCTGGTTCAAGATTTTGTGAATGCATTGTAGTACAATTACAACTGCTAACATGGCGATTTACTTTCATTGCCGCATCAAATTTACGCGCGCAACAAAACAAACATTCTAGGCGTCAATGCTATGAAATAAAGTCGGCTACCCACGGTCCACGATATCGCGGACGGACGCGGACCAGCTCGCACGACACACCGTGGGAGGGGTCTCGGTCCGCGGTAGCACAGACAGACGACAGGTCAGTTGGAAGAGCTTCTCGTGGTGCGTGGTTGTCCGTGGTCGTCGGCTATGAGCGTCCGTCCGCGATATCGCGGACCGTGGGAAGCCGACTTAAGATTAGAAGGATTGTTTTAAAAAAAATGTATGGTTGATATCTACGCGTATAACCCCTACTTTCTCGCACGCTAATAATGGGTGATTCATTTGGAGTTACTTTTTCCAAAACTAAAAAAAATATGAATAAAACAAATTTATCGGGTAATCTTTATTATAATACAAAAGAACCGTTCCTTACATTTACTTTTTAAAGATTATTTCTTTCAAATGTTGTCCGTAACTGCGATTAAGGTGGTCCATTCTGTAGTTCCAGTTTTCGATGACCCGACCGAGCATTTCCAGTGGTATTTGGCTAATAACGCGAGTAATGTTGGCTTCCAGTTGATCAATCGTACGCGGCTTATCCATATAAACTTTGGACTTTACATAACCCCACAGAAAAAAGTCTAAGGGTGTGATATCACAGGATCTAGGCGGCTAACTGACTGGTCCGAAACGCGAAATTAACTGTTCACCAAATTTTTCTCGCAACAAAGCCATGGTTTCACGTGCTGTGTGGCAAGTGGCGCCGTCTTGTTGGTACCAAAAGTTCTGAAGATCACGGGCTTCAATTTCAGGAAAAAAATAGTCCGTTATCATGGTACGATAACGGTCACCACCACCAGAATGGACCACCTTAATCGCAGTTACGGACAACATTTGAAAGAAATAATCTTTAAAAAGTAAATGTAAGGAACGGTTCTTTTGTATTATAATAAAGATTACCCGATAAATTTGTTTTATTCATATTTTTTTTAGTTTTGGAAAAAGTAACTCCAAATGAATCACCCATTATAAGCCATAACCTCAGGCCAGTAGTCAAGAAATTCGATGCGGACATTTGGACACGCTTCTGTTTTAGTTGTTCAATTCGGTATGGGGAAGTCAAAAATAATCACGCGCGCTCTCTTTGTCCGACGCCACGTGGAGTGCAATCCATCAATTTGCGCGTGACAGCCCGTAAAATGCGACGGCGTGAAGATATGAATATTCGGTATGATTCAGCCCTGCTTAGCGGAGAGATGCTCTATGTATTTGATGCGTTCGCTCCTGTTTTAGATTCTTATTTCTGAGTGCTTATACGGAGTTTTTTCATTCACTTTCGATAGCGATAGCGTTTGCAATTTGCATAGGCGTGACAAAGCGCGCCACCTAGTTGTCTCTTTGTCACTCCTATACAAATTGCAAACGCTCTCGCTATCGAAAGTGAATGAAAAAACTCAGTATAAGTACTCTGTACCTCAGAGGTTAAGTAAGTTAAGTCACATATCGTCAATTTTACAAGAAAGCCACAAAATATTTACCTATTCACACTTAATTGTATAAAGATAAAAATATTGTTATGAATAAGAACAAAAAGTAGCTTCCATTTGACATTTAATGTGGTTATATAGTGTATCTAGGAGCCTAGAAAAAATCGAATTACCTTCCTTTATTTTTTCTGACTAAAGTTGATTTTGCTATTACGACTCTATTCCCCGGGGCAAGCGACTTATTAAATTAATGTAAGTTGAAGTTGATTGTGTTGACAAGTAAGAATGAAATAGTATTACCTTAGTAGCATATTGTGTTAAGTGGGACTTGATGGGATATGTCTCGGGCTGTAAATGGACATGATATAATCATTCTGTAAATTTCAGAAACGGTAACTAAATTGACTTAACACATTATTCCACTCGGCGAAATTAGGATTTTGATAACAAAAAAAAAATATAATGAAAAAATGGACAATACTTCACCTCTGAGGTACAGACTTGTATTACAGAAACAAAAACTCTCCTTTTTAGAGCGAATGGAAGCGCCGGTAAGGGTCGTCCCAGGCGGACATACTTCAACCAAATTGGGGATGTTTTAGCAAAGGGAAACATAAAAAGTACCCGAACGTAAGGTAACCGACGTGCGTGCATGCAACGACTAATGAATGTCGATGAAGCGAGAGTGATTTGTCAGATCGTGGCAGGTGGCAGTCCCTGATTCTGCCTACCCCTCTGGGATACAGGCGTGAGCTTATGTATGTTTGTAAAATTCGCCTTTTTCTCCATAACTTAGTGAAAGTGTCTGATCTAGTACTTTCGCATGCATTTAACAGAATCAGTAAAGTAAAGTAAACGTTGAAAAAGACGCCTGATCTCAGTTCTAATACGAAAGTTACACGGCCGGCCGTGTATCAAAACCATTTCAGTACCGGCTACTTTTCTCTACGCTTCTCTACTTCACAATAGATAAATTAATTCCAGACGATATTGCACATTAATTGCATTGCATTCAATGTCTTTTTTCAGAGTTACAAGCCTCGCCGAGGCTAAATGTATTGTTTTCGTTGCACGCGGTTTCAAAATCATGAGGTGTGAGCATCATTTCAGCAGAATTTCACTAAGTATTTATATTAGTTATGTTTATTATTCACGAATTTATATTATTTAATTATTAATTTCCGTATGCCTATCCGTTATTTTCAAACACCTACGGTTGACTGGTAGAACATGCTTGTAGAATTAAGTACAACATCAATCTCAAAATACTTAGGTAAAGTTCTGTCACGCTCTTTTCTGAAATATTTGAAGAGACACTACAGTTAAGTAGTTACTTATCGAAATTCTCAACTCAAAAACTGTTCCAAAGTATGCCCAAATACATTCGTAATAAGTCATAAGTCCATAACCCACCTTTGATATTACATCTGCAAGTTTAATGACCCCTGTGTCCTGTCATAAATCATGCGCTTGTCAAGATACCACGCAGGAAGAAATATGGACGAATGCGTCTCCAGACTCACTTAGAGGGATGACATGCTTGCGCTATGCAATAACAATATCTTGTGTGCAATAAAGAATATTCTCTTATCTTATCTTATGCCCGCAGACACAATAGAATGATGCTAGGTGAAAGGGAAATTATTTTCTTCGTAAGAAAAGGTGGCAACACTGTGCGCGTCACGTCAGTGTATAAAGATATTAATAGTGCTGAAGAATAATTTTAAAACAAGTTTTTTTTTGCCATAAATCAGAAATTTATTTGAACACAAAGAATTTACATTCTGTTTGTTGAATGTCATAAAAAAAAAAACTCACGCCTGTTATCCCCGAGGGGGTAGGCAGACGCACCAATCACTAGAACTGGGCCCACGTTTTGCCGAGTTTGTTGAATGTCAATGCTTATAATTGTAAATTTAGCAGCTGCCTTGGAGCCGAATGTAGTGGTGAAAAAGGCAGCGAAAAAAAACTCTCTCAACTCAAGAAAATAAAATCTAAAATATGAACATTACATAGAGGCACATACATTGCTTTTGGCCCCACACTCGAATACGTTGTGTCGTGGGAACCAGAAACAACGACATCACAAACATGTAAACATCCAAAACCTGGGTTTTTGTGTGTGGAACTATGTGCTTGTGTAGTATATATATACTTTCCACAAGCACATAATTGAAAACGTGAGTGGACGAAGGTGATAAGTGCAATTTTTAAGATTTTGAGTAAATTGAAGTTAAAGTTTTAGAAGAATTTTGTACAATTTCTTTCCACACATAAAACACCGAAAACCAAAAATACGACATATCACCTTCATCCACTCACGTCTTCAATTCCAAAACAACCATAATATGTGTGTTTATGTGTGCTTGTGTACTGTATGTGTGCTTCGGTCCGCTGATCCTGAACTGGCATTATCCTAAAATAATACATTCGGTTTATTTTTTTTATTCGAGAAAGTAGGCCTTAAGTAGGAATATTTCGATTCTGGCTACTTTAATTTTATTTTAAAGGTAAAAAAAATTGAATTTGAAATTTAAGACCGGAAGTACGTCAGGCACGGAATGACGTCATCAGCTAAGATCCTACAAGCTGTTAGTTTCTTTTAATACCATGACTGGATACAAGATCCCTGGATACAAGAGCCCTACAAAACTTAACTAAAAACATAACATAACATTTACACACAGGCACATACATTGCTTCTGGCCCCACACTAGGATACCTTGTGTCGTGGGAACCAGAAACAGCGACATCACAAACATGTAAACTTCCAAGACCTGGGTTTTGTTTTGTCCCCAGCCGGGATTCGAACCCGGGACCTCTCGCATGGTAGTCAGATGCGCTAACCACTGCGCCACAGAGGTCGTCTCAAAAGACTGTATGTGTGGAATAATCATTCCTGAGCTATGGTAACCAGGCAAGGACTTCACAAACATGGAAATACACAATTACGCCCCATTTGTATAAATCGCACCCCTAAATGAAAACCCCACTAAGTCGAAATAATATGTGAACATTTAGTTAGCTATTTTTTCAACTTCCTGACCTTATACCGGACCGGACAATATAATTCCCATAACGTCTCCTTTAAGTTGAAGGTATCGTTATGGGAGTTATTATTTCGACTTAGTGGGGTTTTCATCTAGGGGTGCGAAATGTACGGCGACCCCCAGTGGGATCGTACCCACGACCTCTTTTTTGGTAACTAAGCTTCTTAACGACTAAGAAGGCAGTCAAAACACGCCCACACCGCATAATCCGAACACAGATGCACGAACGCTTACAATTTTATCCATTCTCCGAACTACAATAGAGGTCTTTACACCAATACATTAAAGCCTCGAATGGCAAATCCCTCAATAATTTCACGTCTCAGCGTCAGAGTTGGAACACAGAAGGTCTGCAAAGGTCACTTGCCTACGTGAATTTAGTGCCGTAATATTTGATGAATTTACATACCTATATGGATTTATACAAATAACTTGAAAGAAACAACTAAGATAAGGTCACAGATGCGCAGCGGTTGGCGCATCTGACTGCCATGCGAGAGATCCCGGGTTCGAATCCCGGCTGGGGACAAAAAAAACCTAGGTCTTGGGTATCCTTGTTTGGGGCTAGAGGTAATGTATATGCCTGTATGTAAATGTTATGTTATGTTATAAATTAAGCTGCTAATCAAAACGAAACTTGGTCGGACTCTTAGGCTAAAACGTCAAGTAAATGTATTTGGAATAAAGTTAATAATGTCTATAGTTCAGAAACAACAAATGCCCATTTCTGAATTGATAACTTCATTAAGTAAACTCTGTCGGTAACTCTGTCGACCGGGCCAGGTTGATGGGCTGACGTTGACTGACGACATTGTGAAAGCGGCTGGGAGACATCGGACGAGACTAGCACTGGACCGGATGGGTTGGCGTGAAAGAGAAGAGGTCTATGCCCAATAATAGGCTCTATTTATGGGCTGATTAACGTTCTGTCACGCTCTTTTCTGAGTAATTTAAAAAGACAAAGAACACTACGGTTAAATAGTTAGTTAGCAAATTTCTCAATGAGGGCTTTTCAAAGCGTCATTAAAAAAATATATAGTACAGCAAATTACCGATAGATGGTGCTGACGAGATGATATCACTGTACCTTCTCTGCGGTTCCTGTCCTATGTTTTTACAAAAATGCACAATGCATGGGCTAGTCATAAGCAAAGACACAATTCACGTACGTATGTAATGAACAAAGTAAAAATACTTCAATAACTTTCAAGTTTCAACAGTTTCGAAACAAAGTCTAGTTTAGATCACAGACTACAAAGAAGACTATCACAGATTAATAACGATGTAGACCACAGACCTAAGAACATGATGACATTTTGTTCTTCTTGCAGCGCCATCTAGTTTTTTTTAATGAACTCAACTGACAGCTGTCATTTAAAAGCCCTCATTCAGAAACTAGCCCTAAGTCAAAACGATTTTGATGTTGAGTACATTCTATACCGTGTTGATCCTTCTGGACCCCACTATATTCCATCTCAGCTCCCCCTCACCTCGCCACCCTACTACATTGTTAATGCCACTCAATTCTATACGTGCCTCTAAACTAATTTGTGAATTAATGGCCAGACTAATCCCCATGGTGTTCGCTCGTTTTGTTGTGATATTTCACGGTTCTGTTTTTGGTACTTTGCGTAGTTGTGGTGTCCTTTGTTTGGGATATTCGGGCTAGTTAGGCCTGAGATTTAGCCTCGCAGTCGGGCCATTGTATGCTAACGCCGAGGGATACAAATATCTCGGGCACTAGAGTTTCCTCGTCGAGAATCGCTCGTAGCCCTGGCTGACTGAGTGATCCATCATAGGGCGTGTTCAGGTATCCATGGGTGACCGTTCTATGACTAACGCTAGTGACATTTTTCCGAGCGGGTCCGTGCTTCGGAAGGCACGTTAAGCCGAGTCCGATGCCTTAGGGCGGCTTGAAAACTTTTGACAGTAAGACCAGCTACTAGACTTACAACCCTCCACCAATCCGGACTTTGCCCCCGTGGTGGAGCCATGTGTCGACGGCAGCCGGCACCAACTGCCTAACGTGCCTTGCGAAGCACGGAAGATGAAATCAGAAAGTTATTTTAACGTTAAGAATTTACATTCTGTTTGTTGAATGTCTATGTACTTATAATGTTAGGCAAAGTTTTCCTTCATCGTCACCAAGTGGTAGCAAGTGGCTACTATGATTTCACAATGAATTTGGCTCTTAGTAATATACTCATAATAATATATTACTCATTAGCTTTTAAAGCTTCTACTTACGTATTGTAGTTTTCCTTTTAATTTATACATAAATTATGGGGTAAACTGTTCTGAAATTGTCTCACGTTTTCACAAACAATATATTTCAAACAATGTAGTAGTTATGCACTCATAGCTTTTTTTTTAAACTTCTAGGCTCATCCTTGGATTTGACTCTCTCTGTGAACACAACCTTATGTTTCGTTCTTATTGCACTATGTTATTATCAAACTAACACAAAAAAAATCCTATTTACCACTTTCAACTAAGTTTTTAAAATTATTAGCGAATTGCCACAGCATGTTACCTTTGATAATACCTTCTAACATATAAAACCATTGTTTCTCGAGTAAGTGAATCTATGTATTTTTATTGAGAAATAAATTTCTTAAATCACAAAATATCAAATTTCAGTTTTGTTGTACTTATCGCCTCTGTGTGAAGTTGCAAACAGACGGACGGGCGAACATTCGAAATGATAAGATATATTCCTTTTTGACTAGGGAACCTTAAAATGCCTAAATTCTAGTATTACTGTACTATTATGTATTCTGTGGTATTACCCAAAATTTTGAGGTGCCGAGTAACCGTCTGCTTCAAAACCGCACAAAGACTGGCATTTGAAATAATTAAGTTGTAACTTTAAACTTTGTAAGTTTCAGAAGAGTTCCTATAATTTAAATTTGACGGTCTTATGAGTCTAGCGGGATCACTTTCAATTACCGGAGGTCATGGGTTCGGTTCTCACTGGAGCCGCCATACATTTGTAGAAATGTCGTGTGTATTTCTATGTTTGTGATGTCCTTGCCTGCTTACCATAGCACAAGGTATCCTAGTTTGGGACCAGGACAAGAGATTATAATGTGTGGAAGTGTTGAAGTTTTTATATGAAATTCTATTCAAATGGCTATTTTTAAGATACTCTACATATAAATGTGACAGAACCCTTTAAACTGTCTTGTTGGTCTAGCAGTTAACAATGGAGGCCGCTGCACTTGATTTGTGAAAATGAACTCAGCCCGGTTTGACGAGCCATGATTGTGATGCGTGGCTGGCTACATAGGCTATCCCAGTTCACGATAAGAACAAGTGATTGTGTTGTGTGGAACTTATCATGTACATAGTTAAGTTTACAAAAATCATCATCATCATCATCGTTCAGCCACAAGAAGTCCACTGCTGGACATAGGCCTCCTCCATGGATTTCCAAAAAGACCGGTTGGAAGCGGCTTGCTTCCAGCGTTTTTCTACCGCTACGGATTAGTAAGTTGAAGTGGCAGTGGGCGGGGCACATAGCACGCAGAATTGATGGCCGATGGGGCCGAAAAGTGCTCTAATGGAGACCACATATCGGCAAGCGCAGCGTAGGACGACCAGCAAGCAAGATGGACAGACTATCTCATCGAAATTCAAAAAAAGGTTCCGGAAAAAAATATATTTTCCAATTCGTTTGTCATTCAGCGATGCAGCACTATTAGGTGTTGGTTGTTACGCTGTTTGGTGTTAACAGCTCAATGTTTATTTTGCGACTAGTTTAGCATACGAATTGCCGACTATTCATCAAATGAACTGCTTGCAAAGTGTTTAATTGCTTTGAAACAGCCTTTGTCATGTTGTAAAGTGATAGTTGTGGTAAATCTTGTTTTATTTTGCTCTAGTAGAGTCATTTGGGGCTGGCATTTGAATTGAGATGAAAAAATACAGGGTTATTTTTTAAATACGCTACGTTTAATATTCCCGGTTTGTTATTTAATTTTAAAGGGTTTTTAAATGTCAGAACCCGTATAAGTATATTAGATGACACAGCACTCAATAAATCATTGTCTCACATAGAAAAATGTCTATGTGATACGAAAATAGGAGCATTACAAAGCAGGACAGCTGTGAAAATGATTTCTCATCTAATTATAGTTTAACGCGTTTTGATTTACTAACACTGCATGAACTGGCCTATGTTATTCAAAATATATGTATTGTTTAATCTTATTCCTTTTATAAATCTTAATACTTATGTCGCAAAACTAAATTTTTGTGACTGACAAACTCGGATTCAAGAATTGTCCCTTTTAAAAATTAACTCTGCTTAACACAGTATAGTTTTTAATTCAATTGTCTAATATAATATAAATCTTGTGCACAGAGTATGTTATCAACATCCTTCAAAACGGCTTCAGTAGTTCGTAAAAGTTCATAGGCTGATTAATGTGGCAAAACAACATTTACCGGGTCAGCTAGTCTATAGCTGATAAATATTCATTTTTCTGATTAACGTATTAACGTATGGGCTAGTTAGTATTCCCCCTAAATGATACGTCATTTTGGACCCTGTATAATTATTACCATGCTTACGTTTACGCTAACAAATATAAACGGAGCAGACCAAAATTATTTGATACCTCAATTGAAGTTCTAAAAATCTGCCTAGACATGAAAAAAATCTGGGGTGTAAGGGACATTTTTTGAACGGTAAAAATATTTCAAATATTTTTCTGATGAATCTCGTAAAAGCTTTGTTAGGATTAGCAAAGCCGGTACTTTGAAAATACAACCAACAGTAATAAATGGGATTGCGACTGCACAGTGTGATTTATTCCATTTTCAACATCACATTTCATTTTGTGTGTTATACACCACTTTACGACGCCTATATGATTTAAGATTATTGAAATGCCAACCGCTTTGCGAGCGACAGTAAAATATAATTTTCATGTTTAGCCGTAAAGAGCGTAGACATAACAGAAAAACGCTAGAATCCCCGTAGCCCCGGCTGCCTGAGTCATATTAAACGATCACGAAGGTTAAGCAACATAGGGCGCCTTCAGTGCATGGATGGGGGACCGTCTATGACTAACGCTAGTGGCATTTTTCCGAGCGGTTTCATGCTTCGTAAGGCACGTTAAGCAGTTGGTGCCGGCTGCCGTCGATAGATGGCAGTCGTTAAGCCGAGTCAGAGGCCTTCAGGCATCTTGAAAACTTCTGACAATATAAGACCAGCGACTAGTCTTGCAAGCCTCCACCACTCTGGACTAGGCCCCTGTGGTGGAGTATGGCCTATACCTTACTCAGGGAAGATACCTCAGGGAAGACCCGTCTGGGTCTCTTCCCTGACCGGACCGGGCCTCGGTTTGGATGTATCATGTTTGTGATGGCTTTGCTTGGTCACTGAACCACAGGGTGTCCTAATGCGAGACCAGGGTAAGTGATCGTATTGTGTGGATATTATTGTTAATTCAAAGATACCTACATGATTGGTAAATAAAGTTTCTATTAGAAACTACAATAACTGATGTTGATTAACTGATTTAACAAACTAACTGAAAGCATTTACAGCTTTCAGTGAGATTAGTTGAATGAATTTAATTAATGCTGGCTCTAGCTAATGCATGCATTACATTTACATTACAGCTGATTTTTTTTCCGTCAAAAATTCATCGCTCGAATCGAATCGAGCGAAAAACGAATCGCTCGTAGCCTGGGCTGCCTGAGTGATCTTAAACGATCACTAAGGTTAAGCAACATACGGCGCGTTCAGTCCATGGATAGGTCACCGTCTATGACTAACGCTAGTGGCATTTTTCCGAGCAGAGGGTTCCGTCCTTCGCAAGGCACGTTAAGCAGTTGGTGCCGGCTGCCTTCGATAGATGGCAGTCGTTAAGCCAAATCACGGGCCTCAGGGAGGGGGGGGGGGGCTTGAAAACTTCTGACAGTAAGACCAGCCACTAGTCTTACAAACTTCCACCAATCCGAACTTGGCCCCCGTGGTGGAGTATGGCCTATACCTTCCTCAGGGAAGAGACCCGTGCCCCTTGGTGGGGACATAATGGGGTGATGATGATGATGATTATGAAAATGATGCAAAATTCAACTTTCTGTAGACTTCTATTATGTTGCTATGATTTATAGCCCGGGGCAAAGTCTCATGTTTAAATGCAAAGTGGCAAAAGTTAAAAATTCCATTTTCATTCTGCAAATTCAATAATGAGGAGGTACTTGAGGCTTAGTAAAAATATATTGCACTTTTAATCGTTTTCGTACCTAAATGTATTTTTGTAAGACCTTAACAAATTAAAAAACATACATTTAATAACGCTGCTATTTGCGTTCATTTATAAAATCGTTCTACTTGTACTTTTTACCCCTACAGCACGTTACCATGATAAGGCTAAGCGTATGCTGAGACGCAGGCGACGCAGTTCCACGCAGCGCAGGGCAGGTTGTAGTGCCGGCACAGAATTCTGCGCGGCACGTGCATGTCGAGACATGTTTTTTTAACAATTTCATAGTTATGTTACAATAATAGAACATTGAATTGAATTAGTTCGTAGTGAACCTTGTTTGTATGATACAAATCGTCCAGACTATTCAAAAAGGTCATTAAAAAAGTTATTCTGATCTCATTGCGTTCGTCAAACGTCTATTCCTTGTACTAGCTAGGATGCAAATGGGTTGCGTCGCAGCATGCGCAGGGGGCCTATGTCTGCCTCAACTGCCCAGCCCTGTACTGTACTGCGTCGCCTGCGTCTCAGCATACGCCTAGCCTTAAGCTCTATGAGTCAGTGTGAAACCGCCCGACAAAAAGTTAAGTACAGTCGACAGAACATCGTCTTATACACCCATGCACTCTACTTCGATGCATTACGGGCGACGCCATCGGTCCCATAGCCCAAAACGAGACAAACTTGACGATTTACACATTGTGAACTTTATTTATTTTGGATACACTACTTACTTGATTCACATATTTTTAACTTATTATTTCTATTCTTGAATCCGCGTCGAGAATTTCCAAGTGCGTTTCTAATTTCTCATATCCTAATGAGGTCTCTTAACATAACAGTTCAGTCACACATGTAACAAGTACGGTAAAACATGCTATTTTGAGGCTTAAATTAATAAATTAATGGAAGGGGAATCCCCCCTCGCATGAATTGTTACAACTGTTCGAGGGCTGCTCCTGACACTGTAATTTGGGCTTTATTTGATTATGTTTGGTATTAAGGACCAAACGTCACATACTGGGGGAAATAAATTACTACCTATTGAGTTAAATGCAGTATCTACAATAATAGTAGTAACTAAATGCAGGTATTTATGCATAATTATAAGTACTTGTTGTGTACATTATTTTTATTGCAACTGTTGGCGTGAAATAATATACAGACCAACGTTTACAGGACTTGATATTGTTCTTATTCTTATTATCATCAGCATTGAATGATCATCAGCTTCATTACCATTACAGTCACCAGCAGCAAGAGCACAATCATTTTGATCGATTGTTGATTGACTACTCGGCTGATTTTCTATTTATGACCACGTCTCAAGCAACAAAACGCTATGCATCCATGGCTTTGCTTTCACTTGGACTTGCTGTGGTACCATCTGACTACTTCTTTATTAACAAAACTTTTTTTACGTTCATTCTCAAAGCCACAGAATCGACCCTAACCAAACCTTACCGCATCTTCTTAGAAGGTCATACGTTACCGTAACAATATTAATGCCAATAATCCTTTCTTCTACTGGAGCCATATCTTACACTCTGCACACTGACCTAAACGCGCTAGACATACACCGATCAACCTACCAACTAATGCAAAAAGCTACTACACTAAAGATAATCATGTCGTATTGTTCGAAAATTCTGCGACAAAGACAACTTACTCTATTATTTCTTTTATTATTTATTAGATATTATTTTCTTTAGTGTATGCAGTTTTTTTCTGTAAAAACTTATTCAAGATTTTGTAGTTTTTAAACTAGTTTATTTTACATACTTTTATAAACCCGTTTCTTTACTGCTTTTCCGAATCTCCTAGGTTTACTGGCAGTTTTTTTTATAGAGATCAGCTCGGCTTTGTACATGCTTTTTTCTTATGTATTATTATTTTATTAAATGTTTCGCGTACAATAATAGAAGTATAAAATATTAAAAATTATGCTAATTATGCAAATTTTAATTTCTACGCTATTAAAGAGCGAAAACTTAAATAAAAACCTAATAATAATATTATAACATAACTCTAACATTAACTATTACTAACATTATATTAACTAACATTAATACAATACAATCACTACCTGGTACCAAACTAGGACACCCTATGGGCATTACCCCGAATGCAAGCTTAAATTTTTATCTTCAATGTCAACAATACAATGATTCTTCCTCAGATAGGAAGAGACCAAATCAGGGGAAGCTATACGGCAGTAGGCACACAGGTTATTTTAATTTTGAATCAGCATTGAGCTATGCTAATGTAGAGGGTATCCCAGGCACAGTTGTTAATATTGAAGGATGTTTTCAGAGGGCGACGCAGAGTCTAAAAATAGACAGAATGCCCACTCAGCTTATACAAGGAAATTTTATGAGTCGAATTGTGATATCCTTGATAAGAATAAGCTCATGTTTCACAATGTTCAAATAAAGTTCCAGATAAGCTATCCGCAACCAGGGCTGCCGTTTGTTCTAAATTTAAATATTTTTTCCTATATTGCGTGTGTTGTGGCTTCAAAAGAACAAACGGCAGCCCTGGTTGCGGATAGCTTATCCGGAAATTTATCTGCAGATTGTGAAACAGTATTTAGTTGTTAAGGCTTACAACGAAAACGCCAGGTCTTGAATGTTTACATGTTTGTGATGTCGCTGTTTCTGGTTCCCATGACACAGTGTAATATGACCTAGTGTGAGGGCAGAAGCAATGTGTGTGCTTGTATGTAAATGTTTACGTTTATGTTTGTCCAATCCATCTAGTCCGTTTAATCGTCTAGTCTTGCAAAAAGAGCGGCAAATTTCAACTATAGTGTCAAAAAATCTATGCCTTTAGATTTTTAGCTTTACCTGTCAGGATGTGCGAATATTTTTCAAAGAAGAAATTACTTCAGGTAATGTAATATCAGGTAATCATCACCAACCCATCATGTCCCCACCGAGGGGCACGGGTCTCTTCCCTGAGGAAGGAATAGGCCATACTCCACCACGGGGGCCAAGTCCGGATTGGTGGAGGCTTGTAAGACTAGTGGCTGGTCTTACTGTCAGAAGTTTTCAAGCCGCTCTAAGGCCTCTGACTTGGCTTAATGACTGCCATCTGTCAACGGCAGCCGGCACCAACTGCTTAACGTGCCTTGCGAAGCACGGAATCGCTCGGAAAAATGCCACTAGAGTTAGTCATAGACGGTGATCCATCCATGGACTGAACGCGCCGTATGTTGCTTAACCTTAGTGATCGTTTAAGATCATGCAGGCAGCCCAGGCTACGAGCGATTCTCCAGGCTACGAGCGATTCTGGCAGCAGAGCGTGGTTCAGGTAATGTCAACGTAATATTAGGTGAATTTGTTTAAGTTACAAAGCCACCTGATAAGAAGGATTTTCGTAGAATTAAGTAGTACCTAGTATTAGAACCATTGAGGCTTGTAAGACGAGCCACTAGTCTTACAGGCCTCCACCAATCCGGACTTGGTCCCCGTGGTGGAGTATGGCCTATACCTTCCTCAGGTACGAGACCCGTGTCCCTCGGTGAGGACATAATGGGTTGATGATGATTAGAAGCTGTATAATTTTCGGTAGGCTGACCCCCAGTTTCTCGTACGCTAGCAAACTGTTTACCTACTATTAAAAGCTGCCAAATGCTTTTTTTCTTATGGACTGGTGAACTGACAGCTGTTAACAGTAGATTGACAGCTTTTTGTTGTACGGGAAACAGGGGGTGATCGGCTCGCAATGTTTTTTTAATTGTTCTTTTCAAGGTTTTACCGCAACTGATTAAAGTATATTATTATAGTACGCTTTGGGGGCGTTTTTTTTATATACTTTATGAAGAAGGAGGCTTTCTGTTTTTCCTCCTGGCACACAGAAACGCCAGGTTTGTTCCTTTTACTTTCTGTGGGCTCTTATTGCATTAAAGCCATAATTAGATGTACCGAGATCCAGTCAGTATTTGTTCTTACACAGATTTCGACACGTCTTGTTTTAATTATTTTTTGTGGTTTCTGTAAGTAATTTTTTTATCATGTTATAGCTTTGTTACGTTGGACAGCATTTTTTTCTAAATACTATGTTACGCGATAAGAAAGCATTATGAAAGTTTTTCTCTACAACTTCAAGATCTAATAACTAAGAATAAAATTCTCGTGTCACAATGTTAGTATGGTTCCGAAGCGACTTGACCGATTTTGATGAAATTTTATATGTATATTCGGTAGAAGAAGAAGTTGTTTTTTCAAAGTGATAAGGGTGGTCCACCCCAATTTTTTTAAAATTATAATCCCTATAAATAATTTAAATGGCGAAACAACGTTTGCTGGGTCAGCTATAAAAATAAATAATAAATAAGCTTTATAAAAAATATCGTGTCACAGTGTTTGTGATCGAACTACTCCGAAACGATCATTGATTTTTATGATTTTTTTTTTCAGAATATTTGTTTTTTTTTATTACTCGCGATGCAGACACATATTAAGCGGGTGTTATTAGACCTGTCGGGAATAAAAGGTTATTCAATATAACCTATATATACTAGTAGTGGTATACATAGTAGTGGTTAGCGCATCTGCTTACCATGCGAGAGGTCCCGGGTTCGATCCCCGGCTGGAAAAAAAAAAATAACCCAGGTCTTGGATGTTTACATGTTTGTGACGTCGCTGTTTCTGGTTCCCACGACACAGGGTATCCTAGTGTGGGGCCAGAAGCAATGTATGTGCCTGTATGTAAATGTCTATGTTTATGTACACTAATAATCTTCTAATATATAAAATTCTATAAATTTTTTGTGTGTATGTGTGTAGGTACGAGTATGTTTGTAATGAATAGGCTCAGAAACTACTGGGCCGATTTTAAAAATTCTTTCGTGAGTAACGCAGGCTATATTTGATTTTCAGAAAGCTTAGGGTTCCGTACGAAATCTCGAATAATGTAACCCAAGGTGTAAAAAAATTACTACCCCTGAAATTTTCCACGGAACTAATATAGCTATTTCCACGGAAACTTTTTTGCCACCCGCGCGAAGCCGGGGCGGGTCGCTAGTAATAAATAATCGCGATTAAACTCGTTTATTCTATAGCTACATATTTGGAATGTCTGAAAATAAGTCGTAGGCTAATTAATACGTCAAAACAACGTTTTTCGGGTCAGTAAGTCTAGTATGTTAAAATTTCGTGTTACAGTGTTTGTTATCAAACTCCTCCGTAACGGTTTCATAGGTTTTTTATGATTTCTTTTGTTTATATTTGGTAGCGGTGACTATAAACCACCATAAGCGGTGGTGGCGTAGTGGGGTTGACCCTTGCTTCTCGATCATGAGGGTCTGGGTTCGATCCACGCATGTACCAATGACTTTTAGTTACGTACATTTGTTTATTTGTACAGCAACATCATTCGCTGATAAATTGTGCCCGGATAACGGCGACAGGCTTGCCACTTGTCACTTTTGGGACCTAATAAACTCGGCAAAACGTGGGCCCAGTAGTTCTAGTGATTGGTGCCTCTGCCTACCCCCTCGGGGATAACGGACTAGTTTTTTACAGTAAGAAATAAGTAAAATAGTTTAGATAACATCTAATGTACTTTAAAAATTAGTGTAGAAACCGAAAAAACATTTTTTGACAATGAAAATAGTATAAAGAGTACTGAAATGTTGTTTACATTTTGTCTAAGACCCAAATGAATATGGTATAGGCTCTGATGGAATAGTAGGTCACGTGGTACATAAAAGTTCCATACAAGTCTGGCGCGTAACAAGCTGCGAGTGGCGCTTTAGAATTTACGAAGTTAATCGCTATTTTTGCGCAAAACAGTAATGACTGTTAGGCGGTTGACGGTTTGACGGTCACCGGTTTGACGGTTAGATGATGTCATCAGGGGGCAGGGCGGCCTAACCTATAGATACGGAGTGTTGTTTAGGGTGACGGTCATTTGTGAGGATGCCTCGTGTTAGAGGCGAAACGCGTCGCATTTTTTCTCACACAAGTATAGTGTCGGTGGTGGTGCGTTCATGGTGTCTTGCTTCTGTTAAAAAAAGTGGGAGGGAGGGCGGTACGTTAACTAACCGTATGGTGCTTGTGGGATTTTGGCGGAATTTAACAAAGTAATTTTCACATTTTAATGCTGTTATGGATTTCCGCAAAGTAACGCCTGATTCCATAAAATTTACGAAGTTTTTCTCATTATCTTAGTTATCTCGTAAAATAGTAATTTTAGTTTCATCTTTATCATCATCAACCCATCATGTCCCCACCGAGGGGCACGGGTCTCTTCCCTGAGGAAGGTATAGGCCATACTCCACCACGGGGGCCAAGTCCGGATTGGTGGAGGCTTGTAAGACTAGTTTAGTTTAATTCAATTATATTTTTAGATGTACAGAGTTCGATGTAAAATCTAAACCTAACAAGATTATGACGAATTACAATCTACCAAAAGCAAAACCTGAAAATCGACATCTCACTTTCAGTATCGACAGCTTTAGCTTTGTATATTTATAAAATGTATGTTAAGAACCAATAAATGAGCATCAATCTATAAAAAAATATTTTTTTGCGCTTCCAAAAAACTAAGATATTTTTTATACAATCTGGTATTTTATTAACTTTATTCCAGACTTACTTGATTTTTCGTCAAGTCCGTCAAGTTTTTTGCTCTGATTCGCAGAGCTTAATCATGGTGAGTACCTAAGTTAGAGACGCAGCCCGTGACGTCGGCTATTCGCCTCAAAAGTCAAGTAAGTGTATTCGGAATAAAGTGAAAATGTGTAGTGCTTACGAACGTTTTAGTTCAAAAATGTAGTATTTATTTCATACATAAGAAACCAAGCAGGAGATTTTAAGCTTCTGATTACGTACTATTGGAAGTACTCGGTGGCGCAAAAGTAATGACCCTATTTGGTTCAGCTACAACTTCTTTTCTAAATTAGGAAACTAGAATTAGTTTTTTTAAATGTATATTTTGTGCCATGAAATTTCGTTTCATTATGATCATATTTAATATGATGTTTTTTAAATGTTGACCTAGAGACTTGAAGCACATTAATTTGAGCCTTAGATATTTATGAAATAACACTTCCTGCGATATGTTTCTTATTTCTGGATGAATGTTTTCTTTAAAAACTACGAGGTCTATGGCTTTGTACACATACACCAGAGATTTCAAGTAATCCCAAAGAAAGAAGTCTAGACAACCTTGGCAAAACGAGAGATAACACGGCCTGGAAAATTTGATTGACATGATTGTAACACACGACACTGTAGTAAAACGGTCCATAATATTTTTTTGTGAATTTGACATTTATGTGTTTACTACACAATTTTCAATTTCAGAATGCCAGGAGAAGTCATATAAAAAAAAATACGTAATTTCTATAGTGCCATTACTTTTGCGCCACCCGGTATTAAACTATGAAACGATTTTACGACGGTAAAAGTAGCAATACCTGTTTTTTGAGCACCTTGGTAATAACAAGCTGGTTAGAGAACGAAACAAAGAAAAAAATGCACGTAGAACTGTAAATTGAATCAGACTCCATTCCGGATCCAGTTCGGGAAATTACGGAAAATTCCGGCGATCCATCATCATTGTCGGAGAGGGCGGAACTCCGTAGTATTGCCTCTGAAAGTTGACAAGCCCTTTGAAATATTACCCCTGTTTTATACGTTCGTTATTTATCTTGAAAATATTGTGAGAAAGATAGACACAATCAATATACCTCAGTTGCAGAGTCACTCGATCGTAACTATATTGAGTGCTCGCTTATGTAAAAAATCGTCATGTTGTTGGGTAGTTATAAAAAAAACCTAACTAAAAGACTGTTAATTTGAAAAACTGTTTTGACTTGACTGTTTACTTCTCATAATATGTGAAAAAGAGACTTACAACAGCACTCAAAGACGTCATCTAACACGTTCCCAGTTAACAGATTGACAGATTAAATTTTAATGATCGTCTTAACGGGTATTGATATAAAAAAAAAAACTCACGTCCGTTATCCCTGAAGGGGTAGGCAGAGGCACCAGTCTCTAGAACTGGACCCACGTTTATTGGGTATTCATATATCTAAGTATTATCTTAACTAACCATTATAGTTAATGAGTACGACAGTTAGTTATTTATCCCTAGTTAGTTTGTTAGTTACACCTAAGATTTCCGCATTTACGGCTTATTTCTTAATTGAGAATTTCGCTAAGTAACTACTTAACTCTTGTCTTTTCAAATTTCTCAGAAAAGAGCGTGATAGAACGTCACTATTTTACGTGAAATTCTCAATTCAGAAATCGGCCCTTAGCCTCATTGTTGGGCCATTGTACGTAGCAAGGCTGGAGTTTATACCAGCCAGCCTATCTCTATCAAAAAGCCAGTATTGTTCTGATATCACTGCAGGCCTCCCAAAGGGATCCCAGCTTCCCAACGATGGCGGTCCGTTGTTTTTCCACGCCTTCACAGTAGATGGTCACGTGGGCGGGTGTTTCCTCTTCTTTCAGACATCCCTGGAAGAGAGGGCTGTCGGTCAGTCCTATGTTGTGGAAATGCCTATTCAGTGAGCAGTGGCCTGTTAGGATTGCTACAGCTCTGCGGATCATCTCTTCTCAGACGGAGCTGGCTACCTGATAGACGTTTTGAGATTGTTGGTAGAGCCTCCTTGGCTGGTCTGTATTTAGTTTCAGTTCTCCAGTTCTATTTATTCTTTTATTAAATTAATCACCCCTTATCAAATTTGGCTGCGAATATTGGACGAGACTAGCAAAGGACCAGATGGGTTCGTGTGAGACAAGAGGCGTACGTTTAGCAGAGGATTCCTCTTACGAACTTATTAGACATTTATACTGAGCTCATAAAGGAGATATTACCCGATCTTTTCTAAATAAATAAGTTTTTCGTTCTAAATAAACGTTTCAGGCGTATTAGTAATGTAATATCAGGATAATGGTGCCGACCTAAAAAATAACATCGCAAAATGGCGGACACATGGCTTTCCCGCCAAAAACAATAGAAGGTCTTTTGCGCGGCAAATGCGGACGCTTTGCTTGCGAACAAATGTGAAGGCCAACCTTTATAAACCTGTCATAGGGCCAGTTTCTGAATTGAGAATTTAGCTATGTAACTATAGGTATGACTGTATTGCTGTCTCGTTAATTTTCTCAGAAAAGAGCGTGACCAAAATGTATTTAAGTACCTACCTATATAATTTTACTTAATGAAATTCTCAATTCAGAAACCGAAATTCAAAACGCAAATTTGCCCATAGAATTGCTAAGGAAAACACAATCAAAGTTTCAGTATATTTTTAAGATTAGTAGGATATGATTTTTTTTATTAAACAATTTTTTGTTTATCCAAGTCAGAGGCTTGAAAAGAATAGGATTGAAAACTTCTAACAGTAAGGGCCTTTCTCCACTTCTCCGGTCCGGCAAACGTTAATTACCGGTCCGATTTAGAAACACACAAGAATACTAGTAAGCTTCTCCACTACTCCGGCATCCGGTTATGAACGGTCCGATAATTTGCTAGATCGGAACGGTATTTTACCGGGCCGAAGTGAATTGTCTATACTTGGCATTTTTAACTTTAAACTTTAAACGACAAAAAATTAGAAACTTTCAGCGGTAGAGGGCTCAAAACAGTTTGCAAATTTAGTGCTAGCTAGTACTAAATTTGCAAACGGTATCGAGTTTTCCGACGCTAAAGGTTTTTGATTTATAGTTGTTTAAAGTCTGAGAAAAATGCCAAGTATAGACAAACGGATCATACGTTTTTGCACCGCGCATACAACCCAAAAATGTTTCCATTTTATTTTATTTACATTAATAGAATGTGTGGAAAACGTCCCTTGCCTCGAATAGAAAAACCGAGGAATTTTAATAAAACACTGCGTCACGTCCATTGCCGATTATAATCGGATGAAGTGGAGAAGCATGATCCGGCATCCGATATTTTTCTCATGAGTGATTCCGGTTCCGACGCCGGACCGGAGCAGTGCAGAAAGGGCCTAAGACCAGCCACTAGTCTTACAAGCCTTCACCAATCCGGACTTGGCCTCCGTGGTGGAGTATGGCCTATACCTTCCTCAGGGAAGAGACCCGTGCCCCTCGGTGGGGGCATAATGGGTTTATGATGACGATGATGATTTTTGATGATGATAAAAAAAAAACCCGGGTCTGATGTTTACATCCCGGATGTTTACATGTTTTTGACGTCACTGTTTCTGGTTCCCACGACACAGGGTATCTTAGTGTGGGGCCAGAAGCAATGTATTATGCATGTATGAAAATGTTATGTTTATGTATGTTTATATTTTTTGTTCCGTCTTTGTGTTATGAATAAAATATTTGATTTAGTACAATACACGTGCATGTAAAGATCGTGTTGGTTGACTGAATTAGAATAAATTTGATTACAGCGCTGAAAAGCAGCGCTAATAGGATAAACATGACTATCATGCAGCATCAGCTGAGCGTACGATCCATTATCAAATATGTTCTATTTTTCAATGTAAGCTGCAGGTTTCCCTAATAAACTAAAATAAATATAGTACCTACATACTGCAGCGGCCAGCAAAAGAGGCATTGATGGACAAACGTGGAAATGTAGGCCGAGACGAAGCCGAGGCACACATACGTGAGTCCATCGATGCCTAGTTGTGGCCAAGGCTTGTATGTGATTTTTCTAAAATAATACGCGGAAATTAAAACTATGAAATCATTCTGTTAAATTCAATAAACTTTCAAAATCAGACGAACCGCGAACAAACAACAGTAATTTTTGCCGCGTTAGTGTTCTTTTTTCTTCAATACGTATATCCAGCTTTCTATCGCAAGCCAGTTCGAAATTTAATAAAACCTCTGATAAGTTACCTCCTTGGTTGTCATTGTTCGGAGTAAAAGATCGTTCCAGTTTTTAAAAATAACACGACAGATATGAGTTTAGTATGTAATTTATTTGGTAGCAAAACACGACAGTTATGAATTTTCATAGAACTTTTTCCGGCCGCTGCTCGCGTATAATTGGCCAGTACAGCAATTTCGAATTATCTCGAAGAAGGTTGTCGAAATAATGCTCAAATTTCCAAACATTTTTGAGAAAAATAAATAAATTATCAGAGCTTGTAATTTTAATTGGTAGCGCCAAGACAGAAGTCAAGTCAAACCCTCATTTTAGAATACATAATTAAGATTTTCTTACACCTTGTCGATAGACAGTGGTGCCTTGACTAATCAAAGAATCTATATTAATAATTTCGTTCGGGTCTACGGTAGACTCGAACGATATGCACACCAAATGAAAGAGCGTAAAAAAATAGTTGATCTGAGTCGACAACATGTGGGCGGAAAATTCGTATCATCGAGCAGCATCAATATAAAAATTATTAAATTCAACAATGGCGTTGCTAAGTAAACATGTCAATGTCATCATTGTTGTGTTAGTGTCACAAGTTTTCATTGTGAACTGTTATGGCCGGTTTACATTATTTTAGTGTTTAGGAGAGTGCTATAATACAATTAGAGAGGCAAGTGCACTAGTTAGTACATTACTAGACGTTCGAGTGAACGTTTATATTTCTTCCAGTAGAGTGTCACTTCGTCGACGTCGCGAAATATGCGCTATCCTACTCAAAATACTATGAGTTTTAATGGAACACATAAGTAAGTTTGATAATTCGAGTTATTGAAAACAACACGCACCCGTCACGGGTCACTTGCGCACTCTCCTAAAGTTCTCACTAAATTTTTAGTTTATACACAGATAAGTAACGAGGATAGTAACACGCTCAGGTGTTACTGGATAGAACAATAGAAACCAATTCTATTTTGATTCTAATTGAAAGGCAACTAGAGCCGTACTATACCGTAAAACGTACTAAAGCAAGTGGCGCTTACACGTTTCTACAAAAGCACTCCGGTGTGTGGAATACCGTGGCATCCAAAAAGGTTATTATAATCTGTACCAACTGAGAAGGTGTAGTAAGTAATCTGTGGTGTTTTTCATTGGCGGGAGCTCAGAAGAAGGACGGGGGCGTCTGAGGGCGGGGGAAGACAATAATTTGACATTGAGTTTTGGAAGGGTCTGAAAATTAATTGAAAAAGGAAATCAAAGTCATAAATTGATCTTTATTGTTTTGCTTAGTTAGGTAGTTACCAATAAACTTATTGAAATGAAAAAGCCACTAGATAAGAAAAATACCAAAAATTAAAATAATGAAGAAAAACATGTGGTCAATACAAAACTAAAAGCTGTAAAGCCAAAGAGAGGGAGCTGTTATTAGTTGATTAGCCAAGTGGATTCTACGTCTCATACGTCATTAGATTCACTAGCTGTTAACTAAATTCAATGCTGTTAAGTTTATGAAGGAAGCTCATTTAGTAATTTGTGATGAGGTACCCATGACAAAGTTATGATAAGTATCCGATTTTCGCCTTGCATTCCTTCGTGAGTAGCCAGAACATGTCCAAAAGAGCAAGATTGGCTATCCGTAATAGTGTGCTGGTGCCAATACTGATGTAAGCATGGTAGCGAGATTTGGGTATGGCAGAAGTCAGAAGAATCATGAAAGTAGGATTAGTGCAGTACAAATGAGATCCTTAAGAAATATGTGTGGTGTTACTTTGAACGACAGAATACGCAATAGTGTGATCAGAGACCGAGGATGTAGAGAAAGAGGATGTAGTGAGTGACTAGAATTGAAAAAAGGAATGTTGCGTTGGTTTGGAGATGTGGAGAGGATGAACGAAGAAAGACTGACAAAGCAAATATATCGGGCGAATGTGAGTGGAAGGGCCGGTAAGGGACGCCCCAGTTGGACATACTTCGACCAAATAGGGGATGTATTAGCAAAGGGCAAGATGAAAAGTACCCGAAACCGATGTGGGTACATGCAACGACTAATGGATGTCGATGAAGCGAAAGTGATTTATCAGGATAGTGGCAGGTGACAGTCCGTGGTATCTGCCTACCCCTCTGGGATACAGGTGTGAGCTTATGTATCTGAATGTATTAAGATATTTATATCTACTGGTGGTTGATAAATACAGAGGCGTCACCATATAAAAAAACATAGTGGAATATTATTTTGCGTCTACATTTTACCCGAGCGAAGCCGGGTTTTTGTCTAGTACTTAAATAATTCAAAAGCGCTAATAAGATACAAGTATTGCCAAACGAATGTGTAAGCTACAAATATATTCTCTATTTCTAGGGTAATAAGAAAGAAGCGATTGTGTTAGGCGTTTGTACTTGCGACACCCCCTTGCATAAAATTGGAGCTATGGTCACAGGAATGGAACTGTCCAGAAGATTTCAATGAAAACGAAAGAAGTTTTAGTACTTGTATATTTTTACATTTAAATTAGATTTGCCCCTCCCCCCGTGCCCCTCGGTGAGGATATAATGGGTTGATGATGATGATAAGAAGAAGAAGAAGAAATATTTATTATAAAAACGCCACAATACAAAACAAATCCAGAAACAAAACAAAAAGAAAACAATAGTACATATATGGGGGTGATTCAGACACCCTTAGGGGTGCTCTATCTCTGGACTTTTGCTTGACACTAGTTTTTGGGACACCCCATATTTGTAAGTAAGTAATAATGAGTGTTTCCACTTTGTCTGCCCTACTCCACTCTCTTGTATACATTATTATAGAATATGATAATATTCAAAATTTTTTAGGTTGGCTAGAAGAAATTTATTTAGAAATAACTCCGTCTTTTCCCATAATGTTTATCACAAACATGTTATTTAAGTTATTGTATTTCTTTTTATTGTGCAATAAAGTGTAAGAACAACAACAAAGAATGGGCGCTACCCAAAAAAGCTCTGTTTTTTTTCAAACAGAACTCTTTCATCATTATCATCATGAGTAACCATTATCATTATGTTTCCACCGCGGGGCACGGGTCTCTTCTTTGAGTAAATTATGGGCCATACTCCACCACAGGGGCCTAGTCCGGATTGGTGGAAGCTTTTAAGACTAGTGGCTGGTATGTCAGAATTTTCAAGCTGCCCTAAGGCCTCTGTTAAGTAGCTTAACGACTTCCATCTATGGACGGCACCCAGCAGCAACTGCGTAACGTACCTCGCGAAGCACGGAACCGCTCAGAAAAATTCCACTAGCGTTAGTCATAGAGCAGTCACCCATCCATGCACGGAACGCACCCTGCGTTGCTTTACCTTCGTGATCACTTAATATCAGTAAGACATCCGGTATAATACACATAAGATAAAAAAAAATGGTCACGTTCGTTCATTTCAAGGATTTTCTATGCCATTCTGGGAATTTGACAGTTGTTGAGGCATTAAGTTAGCTTCCCACGGTCTGCAATATCCCGGACGGACGCGGACCAGGTCGCACGACACACCGTGGGAAGGGTCTCGGTCCACGGTAGCACAGTCGTCTGTGGCGGTGCGCCGTACCAGCGTGCGTGGTGCATGGGTGTCTGTGGTCGTCGGCTGTTGGCAGAATCGCGCATCGTGGGAAGCCATCTTCACTCTTTAATATTGAGGGGGTCCAGACACTGTTCCTGTTTTCCTCGATAGCGATAGTTTCACTCAGTTGATCCCCTTAACAGCTCATCACTGGATGTCTGCTTACCTGAATCAAGCGGCTATTTTCATATCTGCGCACTCGCATCGCTTTCATATCGCTAGTGTGACAGGGTTACGGCTAAAGATTGATCGTTTTCCAAAGTCTCATCATCATCTTCCAGCCACAAGAAGTCCACTGCTGGACATAAGCCACCTCAATGGATTTCCAAAAAGACCGGTTGGAAGCGGCTTGCATCCGGCGTCTCCCTGCCACTTGGATGAGATCGTCTGTCCATCTTGTGGCTGGTCGTCCTACGCTGCGCTTGCCGATGTGTGGTATCTAATCAAAAACCGTCTTCGCGGGAAGCATCGTGGGAAGCCATCTTTACTCTTTAATATCGAGGGGGTCCAGACACTGTTCTTGTTTTCCTCGATAGCGATAGTTTTACTCAGTTGATCCCCTTAACAGCTCATCACTGGATGTCTGCTTACCTGAAACAAGCGGCTATTTTCATATCTGCGCACTCGCATCGCTTTCATATCGCTAGTGTGACAGGGTTACGGCTAAAGATTGATCGTTTTCCAAAGTCTCATCATCATCTTCCAGCCACAAGAAGTCCACTGCTGGACATAAGCCACCTCAATGGATTTCCAAAAAGACCGGTTGGAAGCGGCTTGCATCCGGCGTGTCCCTGCCACTTGGATGAGATCGTCTGTCCATCTTGTGGCTGGTCGTCCTACGCTGCACTTGCCGATGTGTGGTATCTATTCAAAAACCATCTTCGCGGGAAGCATCGTGGGAAGCCATCTTTACTCTTTAATATTGAGGGGGTCCAGACACTGTTCTTGTTTTCCTCGATAGCGATAGTTTTACTCAGTTGATCCCCTTAACAGCTCATCACTGGATGTCTGCTTACCTGAAACAAGCGGCTATTTTCATATCTGCGCACTCGCATCGCTTTCATATCGCTAGTGTGACAGGGTTACGGCTAAAGATTGATCGTTTTCCAAAGTCTCATCATCATCTTCCAGCCACAAGAAGTCCACTGCTGGACATAGGCCTCCTCCATGGATTTCCAAAAAGACCGGTTGGAAGCGGCTTGAATGGCGTCTCCCTGCCACTTGGATGAGATCGTCTGTCCATCTTGTGGCTGGTCGTCCTACGCTTCGCTTGCCGATGTGTGGTATCTATTCAAGAACCTTTCGGCCCCATCGGCCATCAGTTCTTCATGCTATGTGCCCCGCCCACTGCCACTTCAACTTACTCATCCGGTGGGCTATGTCGACGACTTTCGTTTGTCTATGGACCTCATCATTTCTGATACGATCTCGTAGAGAAATTCCAAAGTCTAACCTTCTATTATTTCTATTAAGCGGGGGGAGTGTTCGGAACTCATAAATTATGAATTTCGCGTAACGATACAATCTCAGAAGTATGGCGGTATTATACGGCGCGATTCCTATCGCGTATCGCTCTGAATATTCTTGCTTTGTACCCGTTTTGTAGAATCGGCACTCGTACGAGCAAGAATGTTGTGTTACGCATGTTTTAATGGATAAAAGAACGAAATATCTCCCTAATTTAAAAAATGTCACTCGTGGTAAGCCTAGTTTGCGGCTGAACGAAAGAAGCTGCCAATCGGCTTATCCAAGAAAATAACCTGGGGTTTTTGTGTATACCTTAGGATTCATCCTTATTTACTGCCGGGTGAGACAAAAGCCGTGTACGAACTAGTCATTACAAAAGAATGAAGCAAAATGTAGCAAGGTTGTTACTACTATTCTTTTAGAATTGAGGATTCACAAAGTAATCATTGTCCTGACTCGTTACTTTTAGTGACGTCAGAAAACGCAAAACTGATTCCAGCCAGCAACAGGTAAAAGACCAAATGATGACATGTTTGGTGGAGATCAGCTTTTAAGTGGCTGGTCTTACTGTCATGAGAAGGTCCAGAATTTCCGGACGAATTTTTCGTGGTGGAGTATGGCCTATACCTTCCTCAGGGAAGAGACAGTTGCCTCTCGGTGGGGACATAATGGGTTGATGATGATGAATGACATGTTTGAAAAAAAAAAATTAATACTTAATAATTACGATTACATGAAAACCACTTGACTAATAATTCTTATGTCAAGTTAATCTTTTCTACTACTTCTGATGCATACTAGCGTATTATTTTGGACTTCGTGTGTACAAAAGGCTTTTGATGCGGAGATTGACGGCTTGACATTATTAATCAATTTCCTGCTGCAATTAGATTGTTGTTGACCATTATTACTACTTATCATCATCATCAACCCATTCTGTCCCCACCGAGGGGCACGGGTCTTTTCCCTGATGAAGGTATAATAGGTCATACTATACCATGGAGGCCAAGTCCGGATTGGTGGAGGCTTGAAAGACTAGTGGCTGGTCTTACAGTCAGATGTATTCAAGCCGCCCTAAGGCCTCTGACCTGGCTTAACGACTGCCATCTATCGACGGCACCCGGCACCACCTGCCAGCTACTACTTCTATTCATATATTTAAATAAAAATTAGTACAGTTGACAGCACATCATCAAACACCCATGCACTCTACTTCGTTGCATTACGAGCGACTTTGCAACTAAAACATGAAGGTTGATGTTCTATCGACTGTACGATAAGCCTCGCAAAGGTCGACGTGTGATGGACTGTACCATCGCACGAGAGTGGATGAAGTAGACGTCAAAAAAGAAGTGCTCCATGTAACGAGTCATAAATAAAAGATGCCCATGTCAAACGAAATCGAATCACAGCAACAACAGTAACAGCGAGTTTATATAAAATAAGAGCGGGAATAAACCTATCGGCTCTTTCTGCCTCAAACTGTTGGTGGAAAACTAGATATAAATATAATGATAAACATTTAATACAGTAACATACATTTCTTCTGGCCCCACCACACGAGGATACCCTGTGTCGTGGGAAGTAAAAACAGCGACGTCACAAACATGTAAACATCCAAGACCTGGAGTTTTTTAAAGACAAACATTTATATACAGGCGCATACATTGCTTCTGGGCCCACACTAGGATACCCTGTGTCGTGGGAAGCAGAAACAGCAATATCACAAACATTGTAAACATGCTACCAACATATTAAAACTATTTCCTGTCTATTTGCTTGGCTTTCCTCTGGACTAGGCCGACTAAGCTATCAGGATGGTATAGGTGCTGGACAAGCCTATATCATATAAACCACACTAACATTAAAACTTTATTTTGTGTAAACTTCTTATCTTACGCATTATTCAAGATATAAAATTATTCCTTTCAGCCGCGGATATTATCCTAATAAAAGGGCATGCCCGCAGCCAGTGAATCACCCTATTCTCTTTTCTAAAAATAAAACTTTAAAGTAAAAATTACTGAACAAGTGGGGATTCAAATGACACTTCTTTACTTGGTTTAAACGCTTCCTGTTAGGAAAAGCAATATTAACATCAAAGTAACCTTTTAAATGTTTATTTTACTAGCCATATTTGAACATCAAAGCTTTTAATACAGTCAACAACAAAACATAGTAAATAGGTATCAAACATCTGTAACTTTTTCACTCTATATACGATAACCTTTTGTATCAATATATTATTTAATTTAAGTGCAGATCTGATTTTCTCTAAAAAAGAGAGAGAAACTACGAATTGGGTAATTATTTTGTATTCACGATGCAATACTAATATATATAATAACTTGGTTAATTAAGCATAATAAATGTATCTCATAAATTTTGTTATTACTTCAATTTATTTATTTATTAAAGGTAAATTTACAGGTAACAACCAAAGAGGCATTAAAACTATTAACAAATCACTCTAGAACTAGGCTGGAACCCAAATGCAGTTTACACAGCATGATAGCTTTCATTAAAATTATACATTAAGTATAGGAGTTTAACATTAAAATGGTTATTACATGTTTTTATTAGTTTATAAACCTACTTGTTATTATTCAAGTAACAGTCTCCACATAACATATACTCGTAACATTCCAAATTTACTCTTACAGGTAACAGGAAGTAATAGAAATTAAAGTACCTAATTATAACAAAACAGACTTTATAAGTAACAGTTCAATACATAACAAGTAAGAAAATCGAAATAGTGACATTGGACAAGGATAGGTATCACAAACATGGAATTACACAAAGACTGAGGCCATTTATACAAATGAACGGCAAACCCTAGTGGGAGTCAAACCCACGATATCTGTTTTAGTTAAGCGCCCTAACAGCTTGTGCGACGAGACAATCTAGGATAGTCTAGAACATTTTAGTTCAATGCTTATTTGGGAGGAGATGAAAAAAGACATCTCCATACGACTAAGGACTATGCATAATAAAGATGAAAATCTAAGTTTTTCCACTAAAATATAGAGGCATTTCAAACTACTTACAGCAGTAAGGCGTATGGATGATGCGTATGAAAACCGGTACCAAACACTCTTATCCTTCAAGTCCTAAATGGGGAACACGCGCTGCTGCCAAACTTATTCAGACTAAGATACAAGGTACATACTCTTTGCTGAAAAGGACAAAAAAACAGCGAAACAAAAAATACAATCTATACAGCCTGATTGTTTCGCCGGTACAATAAATTTCACCACATCATTGGTATCGATAATAGATTACATTTATCGAATAAAATTACCATATATTTTATTTAATTTTTATTAATTTATCCTTCATCCAATTTGTAACTCATGGGCACCCCGGCATCGCGGTGCGAGGCAGAGGGCGCCGGGTGGGGTGAGTGAGTGGCGGGCTGGCCGGCGCACGAGTTCAGTGAGCCGCTAGCCGAGCCGGTCAGTCCGCGCGCATTGACCTAGGTGAGTGCAAGTGCGCCGTTTCCGCACTTCCTGCAGTCGAAAATTACGCGCGCAACACGATGTTCACAAGCCGCGAGTATTACGAAATGGTTCGTAGTTACTTTCTCAGTGGGGAAAATACAGCTGCAGTTCGGCGGGTATACGGTGAAGAAAGTTTGCCCCGCCTGATAAATGCCGGTTTTATTGAACATCAAATACTCAACACCAGGACATTCATGAGAGTGACGCAGCATTTGCTAGACTACGGACAGTTCACTGCACCAGCGCACGCTCAAGGCCGAGGAGGGAGACCTCCCTTGGCCGTGGAGATCGAGGAACAGATATTCGCGTTCTTCGAGGAAGACCCCAGAAGGAGCACCAACGACGCGGCACGCACGGCGCACTTCGGCGTTAGCCAGTACGTGGTGTGGAAATTCATACCACTAACAACCAGTGCAAGCATTCCACGCCGGTGACGGTCCTAAGCCCGTGCAAGTATGAAGGAAGAATTGAAATCAAGTAAGATTTTTTTTGCTACGTCATACCTACTAGCTGCGCCGCCGCCGCCGCTTCTTTTCCTTCCCGCAAGCCGCGCGCAGTTGCCGGTTCGTGCGTTTAGTTGTACTCATGCGTAATGAGTCCATATTTCTCTAAGATTTGCGGATAAGTTCAGACATTGGTATTTTTGTTTTTTTGTACCAACAGGGTAGTAACAAAAAATGTTGGTATTTGTATTTTGGACTTAGTATTACGTATGTTGATTTATTGTACAGGTGAAAATATCACCCTGTATGAAGAAAATTCAAAGTCCTGACTGACTCACTCATCAACGCCCGCCCAGCCCAAGCCGTTGGACCTAGGAAGCTAAAATTTTGCACGGAGGGTATATACCCTATGTATGTAGGCAAGGAATATGAACGGATTTTTTAAATGCAACCCCTAAGGGGGCGAAAAGGGTTGCCAAAATTTGCATGGGAGGTATAAAGAATGTTGTCTAATTTTCTTGAAACTTAAAATAAATACTCTTCAACACAATTGATTAAATACGTGTTTCGCCGTTTTTCTAAATTTAACCCTTGAGGGAGTGAACGGGGTTGCAAAATTTTGAACTAAAGTCCCGGCGAAAGCTAGTTAGAAATAAAAGCGAAGGCAATTATGTACTTCTAAGAGAAAAATACTAACATAAAAGGAGTCTAACAGGTTGTGGATCTATCTCAATAGCCACAAAAATAATCTTACTCTGATTTTCAGAGTATGAAGAGAAAGAATTTGTTTGAAATTAAATGCCCTTGAAACAGCGTGAATATCTCTTTTCGCTTTTCCCGTCGTATTCTTTCAAAGTCACAGAGAACTCACATGACGATATTATACGTATAAGTATATCAAAACAAACCGCCGCGAACATAAAAAGCTAATGGGCTTTTAAAAAACGTTTCTCTGCCCAAATTAAAATACTCCACTAAATGTTGTCAAATAAATTGCCCGTGAATAAAAAACACGGCCATTCATTCGACGAAATATTTTTGGAATGTTTTGGTTCGTGAGAGTAGTTTCGGTAAAGTTATAGGGTAGCGTTGCCCTTATTTGTTACTGAAAAAGATGTTTCAGCGTTATACCCACGCCTTAGTATCTACTTTGAGTAGAAAGACGAAACATTGGAAGACATAATAAAATAACAAACACACTAAGCTAGTGAAATATACATTAAGCAACACACAAACCAATAAATGGATATAAGGATCGTAGGTCATTAAGAAATTGCTAGGTGGGATTAACACAGTAAAATTTTATTCAATTTTATTTAGTAAATCTGTCGTAGTTATTTTATAAGTTTAGATTGATATCCTACGGCCCCAGCCCGGTGTAATGTAGGTGTATCTTTATTAATCCTTTGCAATGTCAAGGCCATAAAGTACATAAAGTAAAGTTCTGGCCTGAAAATCGGCAACTAATTGCACTCTGGTGAACATTAGTTACAAGCCGAAGCACAGACCTTTATGTATATTTGTAAAGATGTGTCACAAAATTGTAATTTTTTCTTCTTCTTATTTTTTTATTGTTATTTTAGTTCTGTATTAAGTTTATGTGATTGTTATCAATCCTTGTTTGAAGAAAAAATAAACATTTTCTATTTCTATTTAGACACATTAAATGTACGAAATAATGATGATTACCTTATATCTTTGCTTACAGATGTCCAAGGAAAAACTAAAATCAAGCGAAGTAACTGTATCGTCTATAATCGACCTTATTATTTCTATAAATGACAATATTATCTGTTTTATATGTGGCGGCACAGCACTAGCGGTGCCTACACACATCACTAGACGCGACAAACAGCACATGCGCAAGACCGATGTCGCCGAGCTGTGTACTGTTTGACGTTACGTGATGAATTTTTCCTTCCGCTTTCTATTTTGCTTTTGTGTTTTCCCATCTTATTGAGCTTTGTAACTGCTTTCCCGATCTTCCTGATTATACTCCAGAGTGACCTAAATAAGATCAATTCTTTTCCTCACTTCCCTTGTCTGTGCCGGTGAAAATATAGCGGCAACACAACCCCGCCATATTGGTGACCCTCTAGCGCACGGAGACTGCGCTCGCCGGCTACGATGGCCAACGCTAACGAGAACGTGGCATCTGAAGACGAGGCGGCGTACCAGGATAGCTACAGCGGGACCGTTGGACGTATCGCGGTAAAGCTACCCACTTTCTACGCGGACGAGCCTGATGTATGGTTTGACCAAGCTGATGCACAGTTCAGACTGTCCAAAATAAAGGATGAAAGCACGAAGTTTTATCACATCATTGCCCAGCTCGACTACAAGTATGCTCGCGAAGTGAAAGATTTAATTAGAGATCCGCCGAAGGAAAACATGTACCAAAGATTGAGGCAGGAATTAATCAAGCGCCTTTCAAGTTCTCGCGAACAGCAGATGCGCCAGCTGCTTACACACGAGGAACTAGGGGATCGTAAGCCATCCCAGTTCCTGCGGCACCTCCGAACATTGGCAGCCGGCGGCGTTTCCGATGAGTTCTTACGCAGTATGTGGGCAAGCAGACTACCTCAGCACGTCCAAGCTATAATCGCGACGCAGAGTACCATCAACCTTGACGACGTCGCGGAACTGGCCGACAAAATCTGTGAGGTGGCATCTACACCCGTTCACCAGGTAGCCAGTACGTCGTCAACGGACAATTTTGACGATTTGCTTAAAAAGTTAGACGTCCTAATTACCCAGCGCGTACAAACCGAGCTCAGTCGGCAGATATCACAGCTCAATCTACGTGAAGGGCGTCCATTTCGTCGAGACGAATCAAGGTCCAAGAGCAGAGGTCGGAGCAAGAGCAAAACACCAGGAATGTGCTGGTATCACAGTATTTTCCGTGACAAAGCCCGAAAATGCATATCACCGTGCAACTTTAAAAAAAACTGACAAGACAGTCAATCGAGGCGGCAAGCGACTGTCAAACTACGACTAGCCGCCTTTTTGTAACAGACCGGAAAACTAAGACTCAGTACCTAATAGATACGGGGTCTGATCTTTGTGTCTTACCTCGTCGTTTTCTACGGCAGTCCAAGTCAGCAACCGGTTACAAATTAACTGCTGCAAATGGCACAATAATTGACACGTTTGGAACACTTACCTTGCATCTAGACTTAGGTCTGCGGCGTGATTTTAAGTGGAATTTCGTGGTGGCAAATGTGGACAAACCAATAATTGGCGCTGATTTTATCTCACATTACGGCTTACTTGTTGATTGCAGAAACAGACAACTACTGGACAGCCTAACCACCCTTTCTACTTCTGGATTACTCAAGCGCTGCAATTTGGCTAGCGTCAAGGTTATCACAGGTGACAGTGAGTACCACAAACTCCTGGCTCGCTACCCCAGCCTTACCAAGCCACCCGGTTTAACTCGAGAGGTAAAACATTCCACTGAACATTACATCCGTACAACAGCTGGACCACCTGTGTTTACCAGACCACGCCGACTTGCACCAGATCGCAAGAAAATCGCTCAGGAACAGTTTGAGGAAATGGTACGTAATGGTACAGCTCGTCGATCTGACTCACCTTGGGCTTCTGCGTTACATCTGGTACCGAAGAACGATGGTTGGAGACCATGCGGTGACTATCGTGCTTTAAATGCACGCACGATTCCCGACCGATACCCAATCAGACACATAGAAGACTTCTCCTATAGACTGGCAGGTTGCACAGTGTTCTCCAAAATCGATCTAGTGAAAGCCTACCATCAGATACCTGTGCATCCAGAGGACATCCCGAAAACGGCAATTACCACTCCATTCGGTTTATTCGAATTTCCGTACATGTCATTCGGTCTGATGAACGCGGCGCAGACGTTCCAACGATTCCTCGATGAAGTACTAAGAGACCTGGACTTCTGTTTTTCATATATCGATGATATACTGGTGTTTTCGAAGGACCATGTCGAGCATCAGAAACATCTGGAATGCGTTTTTCAACGCCTACATGACTACGGCATGCTGATAAACGAAGGCAAGTGCGCTTTTGGACTCAGCGAAGTTACATTCCTCGGTTTCTTAGTTTCTGAAAAAGGTACTCGACCGCTCGAAGATAAAGTCAAGGCTATACAGGATTTCCCGCCTCCGAAGACCGTAAGTGGCCTACGCAGATTTCTGGGAATGCTTAACTTTTATAGGCGTTTTATCCCACATGCAGCTGACTTACAAGCACCACTTCATGACATGCTTGCTGGCCCAAAGGTAAAGGGGACACATCCACTTGCTTGGACTCCAGAACTCTTACAAGCATACGATGACTGCAAGAAAAGCTTCGCTAACTCCACGCTACTAGCTCACCCTGTTATGAACGCACCGTTAGCCCTCGTGACTGATGCCTCAAACACAGCCTTGGGAGCGGTACTCCAGCAGATGGTTGATGGATGTTGGCAGCCTCTCGCATTTTTCTCGAAAAAGATGAGTAAGACCCAACAACATTACAGCGCTTACGACCGAGAACTACTCGCCATCTACGAGAGCGTCAAGCATTTCCGGTATATGGTTGAAGGAACGCATTTTGTGATTTACACAGATCACAAGCCGATCACGTTTGCGTTCCAACAGAAAGATCGCAAATGCTCACCAAGGCAATTCAATCATTTAGATTTTGTATCGCAATTCTCGACGGATATTAGATATATCGCCGGGAAAGACAACATCCCCGCTGATGCTCTTTCCAGGATTGAAGCCATATCTTCTCCGCCAGATTTTACCGCGATTGCACAGGCACAACAGACTGACTCAGAACTTCAGGAACTTCTGTCCAGTGGATCTTCGGCACTCAAGCTGGAGCAAGTACCCGTACCCGGTACAAGCGTCACGCTCTACTGTGACGTTTCTCTCACGAGGCCTCGTCCTTTCATAACGAAGGAGTTGCGTCGTCAGATATTCTCTGCTCTCCACAGCCTCAGCCATCCAGGATCCAGGGCAACCACGAAGCTTGTCACCGAAAGATTCGTATGGCCTTCAGTTCGAAAAGATGTTCGCTCGTGGGTTCAACAATGCTCAGACTGCCAACGCTCAAAAGTCCAGCGACACACGTCAGCACCAATCGGTAACTTCCAGTTGCCAGCAGTCCGATTCAGCCATGTACACATAGACCTTATAGGACCCTTACCGCCATCACGTGACTACAAGTACTGTCTAACTGCGATTGACCGGTACACCCGATGGCCGGAAGTGAAGCCACTAACAGACATAATGGCAGAAACAGTGGCTCAAGCTTTCTATGAGATGTGGATATCGCGTTTTGGCTGCCCAGAGACTGTGACAACAGACCAGGGTCGTCAATTCAACTCACGATTGTTTAAATCTTTGACAGATCTCTGTGGTATCCGACTACGCCACACGACTGCTTATCATCCTCAGGCGAACGGAATGGTCGAGCGTCTCCACAGGACCCTCAAAGCTGCTATTATGGCACATGGTGAGAAGAGCTGGACTGACATCTTACCTGTCGTTCTTCTCGGCATGAGAACTGCGTGGAAACCTGATCTGCAATGCTCCGTGGCAGAACTGGTATATGGTGAGCCCTTAAGGTTACCTGGTGAGTTCTTTCAAAACACTCACGCACACACCATACAACCACCAGACTTTGTCGCTCAGCTAAGGACGCACATCTCTCGTTTACGTCCTCAACATGCATCCAGACACGCACAAAATGCAGTTTTCATTCACGGCGATCTAAAAAACGCAACGCATGTATTCCTAAGAACGGACGCACTTCGAGGTGCTTTAGAACCACCTTACACTGGACCATATCGTGTTTTGAGCATGACCGATAAAACTGTCTCTTTGGATTTATTAAGAGGACCAGTGACAGTCTCCATTGATCGAGTGAAACCTGCGTACACAACTACAACAACAACTTCGGAGTTTAAAAGCAAAGATTTGCCAACTAAAACATCGAAAGCTTCTACGGAAACCCCAGTTTTAACCAGAACCACACGATCTGGGCGTGTTGTCAGATTCCCTGATTATTTTTCCGCAGGACCTTCCATCTCCAAGGGGGGTGGTGTGGCGGCACAGCACTAGCGGTGCCTACACACATCACTAGACGCGACAAACAGCACATGCGCAAGACCGATGTCGCCGAGCTGTGTACTGTTTGACGTTACGTGATGAATTTTTCCTTCCGCTTTCTATTTTGCTTTTGTGTTTTCCCATCTTATTGAGCTTTGTAACTGCTTTCCCGATCTTCCTGATTATACTCCAGAGTGACCTAAATAAGATCAATTCTTTTCCTCACTTCCCTTGTCTGTGCCGGTGAAAATATAGCGGCAACACAACCCCGCCATATATATGACACTCTTTGCATTTATACAAAGGGGTTTTATTTTCGTAACTTGCAGCGCTTTTATATACTTATTACAATAATTTCAGGAGGCCCAGATTTTTATAAGCCATTTTATTGAACACAGGTGCTTATAACAAAGAATGACTTAAAATTGAGTGCGTGATTAAATTTTAATGACGCATCTCGAGCATATTTTATTCCACGTCAAATGGGAAAGCATGAATCGCTAAGTTTCGAACAAAGGAGCCATACTCCACCACGGGGGCCAAGTCCGGATTGGTGGAGGCTTGTAAGACTAGTGGCTGGTCTTACTGTCAGAAGCTTTCAAGCCTCCCTAAAAGCCTCCCTTGGCATAACGCCTGCCATCTATCGACGGCAGCCGGCACCAACTGCTTAGCGTGCCTTGCAAAGCACGGAACCGCTCGGAAAAATACCACTAGCGTTGGTCATAGAACGGTCACCCATCCATGCACTGAACGCGTCCTATGTTTAACCTTCGTGATCGTTTAATATCATTCAGGCGGGCGAGGCTACGAGCAATTCCAATTCGAGCGACGAATGTTTATAATATGTTCGAATAATTTGTTTTTTGTCAATAAATGTTGTTAACTTTCACTTTCCATCTAATTATGTATGTGCCTGTATGTAAATGCCTATGTTAATTTTTTTAGCTTAATAACTTCGCGCATTTTTTACCTGCATCCTCAAACGCAACAATATACATAGTGTGCCCTACATATGACGCAATTCCTTACCGCAATTAACGACACAGACCACTCTCACATGCAGATGTATGCGTTAAAAGATACAATGTATCTTTAGTAGGTTATAATTAAGACCCTGGTACGGCATTGCCTAGCACCAAGCTTCATCAATTATATTGTAGTGCTGAGACTTCTTAATTGCTAACTTAAGGGTTATAAACTTAACACACATATACATAAGCTCAAAATTGTATCCCAGAGGGGTAGGCAGAGACCAGGGACTAGCATTTTATAGGATAAGAAAAATATGTATAACGTTCGCAATTTTATTCTATCAAACCCTCAGACCATATTTATCAAAATTATATTCAATTTATGATGTAACGTTCTATGAATAACGCTAGTGGCATTTTTCCGAGCGGTTCCGTGCTTCGCGAGGCACGTGAAGCAGTTGTTGCCTGCTGCCGTCGATAGATGGCAGTCGTTAAGTCAAATCCGCCTTAGGATGGCTTGTAAACTTCTGACAGTAAGACCAGCCACTAGTCTTACAAGCCTCCAATAATCCAGACTTGGTCCCCGTGGTGGAGTATGCCAAACACCTTCCTCAGGGTAGAGACCCGTGCCCCTCGGCGGCGGGGACATAATGGGTTGATGACATCATCAATTTATAACAAAAATAACCAAAACTTTTTTATTATGCGAGCCATATAGTATTGTCCAACTTGCAAGTTCCCTGAAGTCATCATTACCTATCTCTTTGTAGTAGCAACTACCTAAAGAAATCTTGAAACTCCGTGGAGCGTATGAGAAATATTATAACTTCGATGTTTTCATTAAGTTGAAGAATATTGGATAACTATAAGATAAACCATGTCGGAAAAGCAATACGAAACTTAGCTTAGAAAATATCAGAATTATTCCATTCATGATTTTAGTACGTTTAACACATCGAAAAGTTTGAGCGGAAATTACGAAGAATAAAAGAATAAGAAAGGAAATAAATACATAATTATTATACCTACGGAAATCGGAATCGCTCGTAGCCCCGGCCGCCTGAGTGATCTTAAACGATAACGAAGGTTAAGCAACATAGGGCGCGTTCTGTGCATGGATGGGTGACCGTTCTATGACTAACGCTAGTGCCATTTTTCCGAGCGGCTCCGTGCTTCGCAAGGCACGTTAAACAGTTGTTGACCGCTGCCGTCGATAGATGGCGATCGTTAAGCCAAGTCGGAGGCCTAAGGCTCAATTCACACTGACGCAGAGTCGAAGCAAAGTGTCACGTTTTTAACTGTTCTGATTTCATCTCTTTTTCTCTATCAATACGGTACGAATTCGTGATGCCAAAATTTGAAAACCCTCAGCGACGCGCGTCTGCGCGTGAATTCGCGCGTCTTCGACTGCAAATTTTCAAATTTTCGCAACACAACGTACCGTATTGATAGAGAAATAGAGATGAATTTAGAACAGTTAAAAAATGCGACGCTTCGTTTCGACACTGCGCCAGTGTGAATTGAGCCTTAGGGCGGCTTGAAAACTTCTGGCAGTAAAACCAGCCACTAGTCTTACATGCCTTCACCAATCCGGACTTGACCCCCATGGTGGAGTATGGCCTATACCTTCCTCAGGGAAGAGACCCGTGCCCCTCAGTGGGGATATAATGGGTTGATTATGATAGTACATCATATCCCACAGCTGAGATTTACATTGAAGGATGAATAGTACTTACTATTCATCCTTTGATGTAACGTTATTGTATGAAAATAGTACGCGTTGTATGCAGTACATGTTATACTACATACAACGCGTACTTAGTATAGTTATACTACATACAACGCGTACTATTTTCATACAATAACGTTTACAAAACGCAAAATAGCAAAGGGTAAGATAAAATGTACGGGAATCGACGCAAAACCATGCAACGACTAATGAATGTCGATGAAGCGAAAGTAATTTGTCAGGATCGTGGCAAGTGGCAGTCTCTGGTCTCTGCCTACCCCTCTGGGATACAGGCGTGAGCTTACTAGCTTTGCGATCACTTTGAAAAATCGAAATCTATTATGTTAACAGATTATATTTATTTATCTTTTAATTTCAAACTGGGTATTTCTATCTAAAGAAAACACACAACAAAGATTTTTTTTGATAAAGTTCAATTTAAAAAATTATATCGGCTTATGGTAGTGATTGCAAACGTTTTTTTTATGTGTGTATATTTAATTGTTAACAAAACGTTCGCACAACGGTCGGTACACGCATGAAAGCGTAAAACCGTGAACTCAATGTAAAGCCATCCATTGTCGAATAAGGGGGCTGACATCCTACTGTCACACACACAGGCACACAGGCAACCAGAAACAGCGACGTCACAAACATGTAAACATCCAAGACTGCGCCACAGAGGTCGTTGTTGTGATCAACTAACAAAAAGCTCTCAAGCCTCTCCATTACCATCCAACCTGCATTTTATCGACACTTCACACTACAAAACACATTATTGTCAAGACTGAACATAGTCCGGGGTCTTAAAAAAGGGCTTTTACCCAGGACTAGATAATCCGGAGAGGCTGAGCCGGAAAGGATAACAAATTGCATTGATTTATATCATAGGGCTAGAATGCGGGCCTTGACAGCTTCCTGATTCAGTGTTATTCCGCTAATGAACAAGTGGCCACAGTGTCGAATGGTCGATGGAGTGTCGAGGTTTCCGAGTGGAGACCACGAATAGCGTTATTTTGATAAAGTCGCAAACCTCATAGCTCAATTTTTTTTTGTATCCTTAGAAAGTAAATTTCTGGACGCATCGTATAGCAAATCTCTTGAATTAAAAAAAAAAAATAGAGTTAGGAGGTTTGCGATTTACCCGATGATATGTTTTTATAATTTATTTCGAAAATATTGTCAATTTTAAGAAACTAATTTCGGTAGTTTTGAGTTTTATTCTTTGTCTATTTTGAATATTTTTCTTAAATTATGGTGTTTGTGACGTCATCAAAGCATGATTGAAGATTAAAATCTTTGCATATAGAAAAAAAACAAATGTCAACTGAATTTTTTTTAAGCCAAAGGATTCATACTCAGTATGAGTAATTGTTTGCTGACATCAAAGTAAAGTCATTCGAGGTCAAGGCTTTTTATTGGATTACACTTATTTACAAATCTGTCAAAAAGAAATTGTACTAAAATAGAACAAAAGAAAACAATGTCACTGAATCAGGAACCGTCGATCGAGCTCGGCCGGACTTGATAAATGCAGCCCATATGCCGCGAGATCGTCTAATTTTACCCGGAGATTAGTTTTAGCGAATCGCCTCGCATTTCGTGGAATAAGGAACTGTTTTTTTATCTTCTCATGGATTCATGAGTTCGTCGCCAGGGTTCAGTGAAGAAGCCCGCGCTTTGGTCTATTTTTGTCAGCGAAGTAATTTTCTATTTCAATTTAGGTAGGGGTGTTTTTAATGGATTTTATGTCAGGTTTTACAAACAAACTTCACAGAGAAACGGGGACTTTGGGATCAAAGTTGATTGTCCTGTCTATCAAACGTACTCCGCATTTATATACAAGTCAATAACAAAGAGGTACAAAGAACGTCGCTTATAGTCGTTCGATAAATTAAATAGTAAATAAAAAATAAAAACATAATTCACTTAGAAAAGAGGACTATGAGATCAAAGTTGATTGTCCTGTCTATAAAACGTACCCCAATAGGCTATTTGACAGTGTGAAAAAAATAGCATTATTTATACGTATTCGTATAAATGATGAGTCTTAAAAACGCTTTAAGGCATTTTAACTAAAAAAACAATTGTTATATTTTATAAAACAAAACAAGATAAAAGTTGATAATTATGTATCTGCGGCCATTGTATCGAAAACGGCCTGGATTGGTCGATTCTATGATGGTGTCACATGTCAGTAAAAATGGCGTCTGTCATTCATTCTTTCTTACGTTTATAGATTGGTTTTCTGGGAAGTGACGTCATAATTCCTGTGCGACGACGTATTGGCCAAGATAGCGTTTTAGCGGCTTATTTCAAAAGTAGAATGGAATAGAATATTATTTATTGCACACTAGAAAAAAATAAAAAAAATACAAAATATTTACAAAGGTACAATTTTCGTTTTCCTGTTTTGGAAGAAATATACGAAATAATTTAAAATTACCACTTTCTGAGGACTACATACATGAACATCAACAAAAAATATGAGATGGTTTTCAGAAATCTGCCAAAAAGCCTATTAGGTATATACCTACTAAGTCAATAACTTAGAGCTACAAAGAACGTCGCTTATAGTAGTTCGGTAAAATAGTTAAATACTTCACCTAATAAATAATGTCGTCATTTGACCCGCGTAATAAACTAAACTTTCATTTTAGAGCCCAATATTTACCGGGACAAATAAATACGGGGTCGTACGTGAAAGTTGCTTTCGAGCAAACGTCTAAACTCCAAATGGAAGTCAATAAACTAACCGGACTACACAGACAATTTAGGTTCCCCAATTCCTCTTAGGGCCAACAAAGTTTCGCGGTGAAGGTCAAATTATTGTCAGTTTCAATTTAAATTAGAGTGGTTACCGTAGTATCACCAGTGACCGAAATACTAGGTGGAATAATTCCCGTTACCTAAAAATAATCGTTCTCAGTACATGTTAAAGAAACTGGTAGGTTTCTCTGTAGCACTGTTCATTAATTTCCTTTAAATAACGCTCCTTACTACGTACATACATCAATTCACGCCTGTATAACGAAGAATAACCTGTTAATTAAAGTGATATTTAAATTTTATTAACAACTATTCTACATTCATCAGCGCGAAATAATCGATAAGTCCTATTATTTTTTCATACTAGCATAACAACTGTTTACCTAAATGAAAAAAAAAAAACATCTAAAACGTCGACATATCCGCAAACTGTTAAAACATTTCTTCGGTTATGACCTATTATTTTTCATACTATGTTAAAATAACTGTTCTCCTATATACGCCTCACCACTATAATTTAAACAAGCCCGCGAATTAATTGAAGTGCCTAAGCGACAAATTGTAAGCCTAAAGGCCCTGATTTGATCCCTGATATTTATGTACAGTCAACTGGCGAAATAAGGCTTTATTCCGGATACACTGAAGCCTAGATTACACAAGAAGAGTTTCTCGCCAGCGAGCGGCGGAAAATCGTAAGCGATTCTCTCAAAACAATACTCGCTATACGATTCTCGCCTTCGGTTGTTACATTTTGACCAAAAATTCGTATTATTTGAGCGATTCTCGAATGCAAGTATCACAGGCGAGACTCACTTATCCTAATATGATTACACTACAGGTGAGTTATCGTAGATCTATACACGCATACGATTCTCGACGTGTATAAATATAGCTCTTAAGATAAACTCGTATAGTTTGTTTACACAGGCTCGCGGCCTAGGAGAGTTTAAGTAGCGATAATCGTATTCGAGAGGCGAATCTCGGGGTATTTGTTTATACTCGTGAGAAACTCTTCTTGTGTAATGGAGCCTTTACGTGACTTTTCGCCTTTCTGATGGAGCTCGCATCGTCAATTGCTCGTCTCGTCTTTTAGTTAAAAATATATGTCAGTAACTATAAAATAAATAGTTGACACTGGCTTACTTAATGAAGTAGACATTTTAGGTACCTCCTAGCTAACTAGCATCACTTCTTTAGGCTCTTCGCAGTTCACATTGGGTATTGGCAAAAAACCAGCCCAGGAGTTTTCTTTTTAAACTCTCAACACATGCTGAGTCGAAACCCGTTTGTTCGCATTTGTCACACACACGACATCAAGTTTTAATTTCTTCCTATTCCTCAAATAGGTAATGTTCCTTAAAATTTATATCTTTATAATAAGTTAAGCCAGTCGTTAAGCCAAGTCAGAGGCCTTAGGGCAGTTTGAAAAACTTCTGACAGTAAGACCGGCTGGTCTTACTGCTGGACCGGCTTTTCAAGCCGTCCTAAGGCCTCTGACTTGGTTTAACGACACTTATTAAGGCCATTTTATTGTACTTAAAAAAGGAGATTACACGGCTATTTCTTAATCTAAGAGTACGGATGGCGGCCTGATATTTTTTATCAATATAGTTTCTCCCATAGTAATTTGTTTCTATTAAACGCTCAATTTTCGAACACAATTTAAATTTTGTTACACTTTGTTACCCTATTAAGAGTAACCACTCAGAAGAAGTCCTTCTTCTGAGAGTAACCAGTTCATGTTGTCCCAAGTTTATTCAAATAATTGGAGAACTTCGAAGTGGTTGATATTGAAGAAACGGTTCTTAGGTTATCATCATCAACCCATTATGTCCCGACCTAGGGGCACGGGTCTCTTCCCTGAGGAATGTATAGGCCATAATCCACCACGAGGGTCAAGTCCGGATTGGTGGAGGCTTGTAAGACTAGTAGCTGATCTTACTGTGAGAAGTTTTCAAGCCGCCCAAGGCCTCTGACTTCGCTTAACGACTGCCATCTATCGACAGCAGCCGGCACCAACTGCTTAACGTGCCTTGCAAAGCACGGAATCGCTCGGAAAAATGCCACTAGCGTTAGTCATAGACAGTGACCCATCCATGGACTAAATGCGCCGTATGTTGATTAACCTTAGTAATCGTTTAAGATCACTCAGGCAGCCCAGGCTACGAGCGGTTTTTAGGTTATGCGTTATTTAAATTACACGCTGTATAAGACACCAGTCTACGCGCTCACGAAGATTGACCCAGTTATTATTCTAATCACGACACGTCTCGTCAACTCCCATATTATTAAGCCTGCGATAGGCTGATGATGGAAAACCGTCCTGTATCGTGTCAAATAGATTACATCTTGCTCTCGAAAGCTTTATCACACTGCATCCGTAGTAGATATAAAGAATCACACAAGGAGATTAGTTTCACGATATGAAATATATTTACATTCAAATAGTATACCATACTCACTCAACGTCAAACAACAACCGATTCGCCGCTAAAAATCTCGATTGTCACAATGACGGATCGTTCCAGTATTGCCTTATTCAATAATTGCTAATTATGTTCTGCTTCTCTGTGTTCTTCTCCCCATCGAGGGGCACGGGTCTCTTCCCTGAGGAAGGTATAGGCCATACTCCACCACGGGGGCCAAGTCCGGATTGGTGGAGGCTTGTAAGACTAGTGGCTGGTCTTACTGTCAGAAGTTTTCAAGCCGCCCTCAAGCTGACTTGGTTGCTTAATTGCTTAACGTGCCTTGCAAAGTACGGAACCGCTCTGAAGAATGCCACTAGCGTTAGTCATAGACGGTGACCTATCCATGGACTGAATGCGCCGTATGTTGTTGAACCTTAGTGATCATTTAAGATCACTCAGGCAGCCCGGGCTACGAGCGATTCCCCAGCCTACGAGCGATTCCCTCAGCTATGAGCTATGTGTTGATTTACCGATTATTTGCCTAACTAATTAATTAATTTGAAGTAGTTTACAGAACATTAGATAAGATAAGATTGAAAATAAATAAATAATAAACTCACGTCCGTTATCCCCGAGGTCTAAGGCAGAGGCACAGGCGTTTTTTTACAGTTCTACAATAAATAATTTTTATAAATTACAACAAAATAAAGTTTTGTTTAGGTTGAAGCTCGTATCTACTTACTTGGCCCGGGCCATATTGTATAATGTGCAGTGTTTACGAAAGTTTTTTAAGAAAGAAAGTTTAAAAGAGCTCTCTCTCTTTTTCTCTCTCTCCGGATCGTGGTTGTGAGTATATTTTACTAGCCAAATAAAAAAAAATCGTAAGAATTTTTAGACATTTAACGTAGGTTTTTAACAACAAATCCACCTAGACTAACATTAATATCTAAGCTACCGCCAACAAAAAGGGCGCAGTCAATTCAAACCTAACACCATGTCAAAGAGATTATGTCGTCGCTCCCTTTATTTTTTGAGCCGCCGCGCGCGTCTAATCCGAAATTGTTCCGACACGTGACACGGTGTCGCGCTCGTCGCCACGGATTAGTATCAACCCTAGCCCGCTGCCAGTCCGACCCTGGAGTCAGTACTTTCGCCGATAATGCTGGTGTATGGTACAGCCGTTGAAGAATAAATATAAGTATCTCAGCACGAGGGATGGGAATCCATGCTGAGATAAGACACCCGCATGGAAATTGGCGGCGCATCTTTCAACAGAATAAAGAAAAAACATTATAATAGACATTTTAACACAGGCTTTCGCATTTGAATCCTTCTGGGCTCCGTCTGGCCAGTGGTAATTTATATTGGCATTAATATTTAATAATTTATAATAAAAATTGCGAAGCCAGGACTCTGATAAAACTGAACGCGTTCGAAATTTGAAAATTTGGAGGAGGAAGCTCAGAATACGTTGGGTTTACAAGCGAGAGTACATTGACCATCCTCAAGATGGTTCGAAGGCACTTCATGTGAAAAATCATTCAAATTAAGAGACTTTGCAACCAAACCAAATAAGGTTTGGTTGAGAGAGCGAATCAGTGTGACTGTTCACAGGAAAAGTTTTCACACGAGTACAGGAAAATAAATGTAATACTTCGAAGGCTACTTTGCGGACACGTACAAACGTTGATTAGTTTCTATTTTAGAGCCCGATTGCAGCAATTTTTGAACGGTTGTCCCATAAGGCTTGACAGTATGTCGTGTTGGGAACTAGCCCAATTTCGCGCTTCACTAATATTTGTCTATTCCCTGTATCGATATAAATTCCGCGACAGAATCTGGGACGTGACGCGTGGAAAACTACAATATGTAACGAAATTCCCGTGCACATTTGAAAATGGAGGGTTATGCTCGTCCATATGAATATATTCGACTACGAAGAATATTTTGTAATTGTGAGGTATGGAAGCTAAAATGGCACAGGTGGCGTCTGTGGCATTTAAATGTAAATAATGAAGTATCAGCTTTGACGTTATTTAAGTGCAAAGAGATACATTTCAGACATCTTTAAAAAAAGGTAGTGACAAACGAATTATGATGTGCTCATAATTCGTTTGTCACTTACATAGTTTTTAGGTTACCATTGTTACTAATATCTTATAGATATTTTCTGATTGAATGTGTTTCCACAACTGCCCTACGCTAAACTCTTTTTTTAACATTCCTAAATGTGTAGGCTGCACGTAATTTTTATCAAAAACATGTAATTTAAGTTATAGGTATTATGTTTTCTTAATTATGCAATGTTCTTAATTATGCAATGAAGTGTTACATCCATCTGATTTTTTTTATAAACTATTTGTTTCAAAATGAATATATTTTTAATTCGTCCACAGCACATACTCAGTCTGAAATTTACTAGCAAACTTCGCATGCTTGCTGCCATGCGCTTTCCTGTTTTGACAAGTCATAATGAATGAAGCCAATTTACATAACGCCGTCTAACAAATCTGGCTTGAAGCCGGAATGCTTTGAAGAGAGAATGCTTCGAATGGCTTGGAAAGGATGCAAATCGTCTTGAAAACTAAAGCAGAATTATATGCCTTTGATGTAGGAAAAGCGATAAAAAATTGCAAAAACATTCTTAAGATGAAGTAACAGCCGGTTTATGGCAGGAATTCCTGTTATAAACCCACTTTGCCCCTCGTCTTAAGAATATTTAAAGAAATCTACTTTTTATAAGGCAGTGAATTGTTTTGAGAAAGATAACGTGTTTTTATGTATTCCAAGCAATAGACAGATTTTAAATGGCTATTGAAGATTATTCAACACTGTTTAGTCAGTTTCATTTAATAAATAATAGTATTATCTGTTTCTTCATATTAAACTATTTGCAGTATTTAATCTATTTAGTTGGTTAAATTCCTTCATCGTTGCATGTACCACACCGCGATATGTGTCGCTCGCCGAGTACCTTTCTGGCACTGACTGAAAATCAGCGCTAAAGGCTTGTCCATCAGCATAATGCTGAGTCAGCTGCCATTTATAATAGCAGTGAAACTTCTTGTCTTTCTTTATGTGACCTTTATTTTCCCTCTGTTTTCTTCTCATTTTTGTTTTGTACTATTTTTTGGTTTTATCTTGTTATTGTGGCGTGTGTACTGTTTTTATATTACATTTTTCTTCTTCTTCTTCTTCTTCAGTTTTGGCCGAAATTGTCTAGGTTACTACACAGTGTGCAGGAATTTTCTCAAAGAGATCTCGAATGGGCTTAGGTAATCACCTGTGCAAATATGCCAGTAGCACCAGTAATGCTTACAGTCAAATTCAAAGTACAGGGGCTACCAGTAAGCCCCCCAGTCCTCGAGAGACTATCTCTGTCATAGTAATCTGGATTCTTTTCCCAAATATTAATTTGAAGTTAGCAAAAAGATCCTAGAGTGCAATTACGTAATTACGCCACTGTATAGAGTTGTCGGATTTAGCCCCTTTTTTCTCGATATGTCACACTACCTTATGTTACACTGTTGCATTCTGAGACTTTTTTTCCCAATAGGAATGTCATTCTCCTACTCCGAACTGTCATAATCAAGGATGTTATAATCAAAGAGGATAGAGCACTACGAAAAATCTTCCATTGCAAACTAAACTCTTTGTCTTTTCAAATAAAACATAAAATCGTATGAGTAAGCAACTAGAGAAAAGTGTCCAGAGCGAGAGCCACAAACTAAAGGAGTGTCTCTTACTCTTACTCATTTTATGTAGAATACTATGACCATGATGTTGTAAAATGTAGGCCATGTGTTTGATTACCTAATGGTCTCTTTTCAGTTTTCCTAAAAACGAAAGCTTACGTTCAAAATGGACGCATGCTATATCAGGCTCTGGTTCGACATCACAAAATCCTGCATTTTGTGAAGCCTGCAAAAGCCGGTACTTTAGAAAATAAGATTTTAAACCTACGGTCTTACCTAGGTTGAAGGAAGATGCTGTAGGTACCATTTGTAGTGGTGAGTAAAAGGCTTCGAACCTCTGTAGCATACCTAAAGTTTGTAAGTTTGTACATGAAAAGTTGCCGTTTGGTGTACACAGTTATAAAACATTATGCCAATCGATAGAGAAAATAATTATCACAAACAACAAATACTCTTTGACAAAATGTCCCCAATTTGTTACTAGTTGTAACGCAAAATACTTTAAAATGATGATAATGGACAATTGAACGAATTAAATTGTTTTTTTTTAATTATTTTTCATATTTTCAAACGGATATAACTCAGAAAGTATCACTTAATTTACTTTTTATTGACGTGCTTACCAACCCCTTTAGGTATGTTGCACAGGACTTTTCTGTAACCTTTGTGTTTTGTTTGCTAAGAAGTTTATTAGAAAGTAAGTAATAAATAAATATTTACAGCCTGTGGCGAAAAAAGTAATGGTACTGAGTGACGGAAGAAAATGTTGAACTGGAAGAACTACCAACGAAGAAACCACGGCTCGATGCAGGTGCCCAAACTAACTGAATGAATTCCCCAAAAGAAGAAGCTTTGAATATTATGTTTGAATAGAAAAATTGTCAGGAGGTATAATAGAATATTTAATTTAATACTTAATAATTCTATTCTATTTTGTAATGTTTAGCTTTAATATTTTAAATGTAAAAAAAACATTCAAATGTTTGTCACCAATCTAGCTACATGAGTTTTATTCGCATTGGCAAGTTAGATGTTTTTATCTGAAATTACAATTTGTACACTAAAATTTGTCTGCAATATCATTTTGAATTTTTAAGTTAACCCTTGTCGAGACCAAGAGTACCATAATGATATAAAGTTCTAAATTGGTTCACTGAAAATAATTTGTAAACTTATGTAGATCAAAATATGATTAATTTAATTTCGCAGAATGAGTGCGATTTCCGCAATAAAAAGTAGCCTACTGTAAATGATGATAAGAAATGTAAGAAAGTTCTCTATTAATAACTGTGAATATAAGTAAAGTTCACTATCTTGCATGTATCCATGCAAGATAGTGAACTTTACTTATTCTCAAATGAAAGGCCCAGACTCGAATCGAGCCATGAATGTATGCTAAGTAATTTTTGTAGCAATACCACTCATAAGGTTTTAAAAAAGTTTTTTAACATGGTCGAAGTTGAGTTTTATCTTTACTCTTCTCTCTACTCTTCTTTCCCACTACCAACCTTATTTGAGGGCAGTATGTAATGTACTGTACATACATTAACACTTAATAAGCAAGTTTTAAATTCTATACATTTAAATGAGTTAATTCTTTGTGTTTATTTTTAGATTAAAGCAAATTTTATGGCTTGATTTTGGCTTTCATTTTATAATGTTAAAACTTCGTTAAATGAAAATTTAAGTATAATTAAAGTTCTTCAGTCAATGAATATACCTACCACTAGGTACTGTGTTACCCATTATGGAAGTAAATGCCCAAGTTACTCCTAAAGAGAGAACTTCGCTCGTTCCTTCCGGCTGGCTTCCCGTATGTTTCGTCCGGTTTTCATTGACACCAAGGTCACCCTACTTAGAAAGAAATGGCATTCTCTAGTTCGAGCCTCCTCGTCAGGACATTTTTTTGTCAGAGTACTCAATCCTCTTTGATTATTACATCCATGGTCATAATACATACATATTTTGACTCTTTTGAATTGTCTAAATGCTTAGCCCGATAGAGTATAAGGTAGAATAGTAGATATAGGGACTGGTCCCTGCCTACCCCTTTGAGTTGTATCCCAAAGTCACCCATGTAGACGTGGTGTATGTACGTACGAATCAAAGACAACTGGTTAAAAGTCAGTTATTTTAAATATCACAAAGCATTGGGGTCCTGCTGTTTGACCAAAAGTCATTTGGCAAAATTACACTTGACAAACAATGTTTGACAAAAAATGCTTTCGCCAATTGATCATTTTACTACTAATCATTTTACAAATGACTCACTTATCCAAATGATCAACACTTAAATTTACATTTTACAAATAATTATTTTACTCAATGAACATTTAACAACTGAGTTATCAGACAAAACTACTATTGGTCTAAAAACGTTTGATAAAATGTATTATTTGACAAATGTTTCGTTTATTAATCAATCTTACGAACGGGGGGTCGGCGATGTAAAGAATACGTGACAACAGAAATATAGGTGCGACGACGCGCGTAGCGAAGCGGAGCGCGTCGGAGCGTTAGGTTCTCTATGTAAGATCGAAAACAGACTCGACTTTGATGCGTTCAACATTTTGTTAAATGACATTTGGACAAATGCTTCATTTGCGAAACATATTATTTGGTGAAATTAAAAAAGGTCAATTGACATTTTAATATTCAAAACATTTAACAAATGTAGTGTTTGCTAATGGATCATTTGCTAAGTGAGTTTTTGTAAGATGATACTTTTGTCAAATGTCTCGTTTGCCAAATGAACATTTGGTTAAACGTTGTTTGTCGAATGACCATTTGTCAATAATTTTTTGGTCAACCATTAGTAATCCCAAAGCATTACCAACGAGACGGAATCTCTATTAGGTACAATACGAATACGAAGTTTCATCCAAAGCTGCGCAGCAAATTGCAATCTTGTGTCTCATATTCACCGCAGTTGGATAATCCAATGCGTGTTCCGTTATTAATGTGAGCAGATGTCTTCGCACTGCGGCGGGTTCTCGGAATCGAATCGCCTCTGAATATAGAGAATTGCACGAAACAGTAACAGGGCTAGTGTTGCTTTGTGTCTCGCAACGCTGTGGCACACTCTTCCGTGAATTATCCGTGCCATTAAAGAAGCGAGTTAAGCCCGGCCGCCAACCATGGTGTCTGAGAATGTGTCATGCCAGCTTGTTTTAGAACTTTTTTCTATTGTCACAGGCTACACATGAGATATTAAGAGCATGTTGCATTTAAAAATAAGAGTTAATTTTTTATTGTGGTAACATTGCTTTTCAACTCTGTTTTTCCTCATTGTAATAATAATAGGCTTTCTTTGTATAAATTCGATGAACTAATTTAACCTGACATAACTTAACAGATCTAGGACGTGAAGCGATCGCTTACATTCGACAGTGCCTATGACAGAAGTAGATGCTTTTAAATGGATGGTTTTTCATCCATGGAAAAGTAAATTGCAAATCTTTCGGAGTGTACAACGATGCTACTTTCACAAAAAAATTACGTTACTTAGAACACACTCGAGGCCAATTTAAAGGAGACTAGCAGCAGTTGGATAAGAAATTGAGAATGGTTGAGGACACAAAGATGTTGTGTGTGTTAGGTAGGTATGTGTCCAGCAATAGCTGAGAACGAACTTACTGATTAATGGATTGACCGAATGACATGTTTTCACTTTTATGACCAATAGCTACATTGTCGAAGCAGGATACTAACCAAGCCGCATCTTGCGAACCGTGCTGACAGATAAATAAAACAAGACGCCCTGACGTCCCTCCTGTTAATATGAAATGCATTTCGCAATTCGCTTGTTGCTCTTGGTTTAGCTTTTAGCTCGAAATTCACTCGGGTACGGATAAATTGCTGTGAGAAAGAGTGTGCTCTGTGTGGTGGTTCTTCCAGGTTTTTTGATTCACAACCAGTCAAGGACATTACTAACATGTAAATACACCCAGACTGAGGCCATTCGCATTGGAATCGAACCAACAGCGTCTGTCTTGGGAGTTAGCGCCTTAACATCTAGACCAACGAGGCAGTTTTAAAAACAGTAAAATATTTTACCATGAATCTTTGTAAATATTTGTGTTTTTTTTTTGTTTTTTCTTGTGTGCAATAAAGAATATTCTGATCTATTCTGTTCTATTTCAACAGTTCGACAATGAATTACAATATAACGGTGAGCGATTCGCTCGTATCCTGGGCTGCCTGAGTGATCTTAAATGATCACTTAGGTTAAGCAACATACGGCGCGTTCAGTCCATGGATGGGTCACCGTCTATGACTAACGCTAGCGGCATTTTTCCGAGCGGTTCCGTGCTTCGCAAGGCATGTTAAGCAGTTGGTGCCGGCTGCCGTCGATAGATGGCAGTCGTTAAGCCAAGTCAGAGGCCTTAGGGCGGCTTGAAAACTTCTGACAGTAAGACCAGCCACTAGTCTTACAAGCCTCCACCAATCCGGACTTGGCCCCCGTGGTGGAGTATGGCCTATACCTTTCTCAGGGAAGAGACCCGTGCCCATCAGTGGGGACATAATGGGTTGATGACGATGACCGATTCGACAGTATACTCAAGAGACGTCTTTTCACGTCAGCTGCTAGAAAAGAATGAACCAAGAATCTCGTCCTTTGATGTCGCTCGCCCCACTCTCCAATGTTACCCAGTTTGGACATCACAAATTTTATTGTTACCAGCTAAAAGTCTTCGAAATATATCGATTTGGCGACATAGACTAACAATCACAAAAAAATGCAAATTGGAAGAAACTGAAATTCGCGGATAAAATCCACGATAAATGACACAATCTTAGACAGTACTAGCTGTGCCCCGCGGTGTTACCCGCGGTTCATCGATTTTCCCGTAGGAATAAGATATTTCCCCGCGGTAAAACGTAGCCTATGTTTTAATCCAGGGTATCGGCTAACACACAAACTTTCACGTTTATAATATTAGTGTGATACAAAGTTGCACGTAGTACGAGCTCTTAGCAACGGAATTGTTTTAATCAAGCTAAGTCGCTGTTTCAGTGAAATTAAAGCTGATTGGTCTCTTCAAGAACTACGACCAGACAAGTTACCGTTGCGTAACAAGGTGCAAGGTGAGCAGCATTTGTATGGCAGTATCAGCGCATCACAAATGTTAACCAACATAGGGCGCTTTCAGTGCATGGATGGGTGACCGTTCTATGACTAACGCTTGTGGAATTTTTCCGAGCGATTCCGTACTTTGCAAGGTACTTTAAGCAGCTGGTGCCGGCTGCCGTCGATAGATATCGTTAAGCCAAGCCAGATGCCTTAGGGCTGCTTGAAAACTTCTGACAGTAAGACCAGGCACTGCTTATAAAAATATACCATATAGAAAGTGCCAATGAGACTAAATTATTACCTCGCTAAGATTAGCTTGTAAAAATATGTACCTACCCAATGTTAATGTATTGTTGGTGGCAATAAAATCTTTTTTACTTTACTTTACTTTACTTTACACTAGTCTTACAAGCCTCCACCAACCGGGACTTGGCCCCCGTGGTAGTATGGCCTATACCTTACCCAGAGAATAGTCCCGTGCCCCTCGGTGGGGACATAATGGGTTGACATGATATAGTTTTTAGATTTTCTTTGTATTTTTAGTATAAGACGATATTACGTACCAAATTTCATCGATCTGGGTGAACTAAAAGTACCGTATAAATTTTGATTCCCTTGAGTGGCAAAATTGACGTCGTTTGAGTGTCGTTTTTTTGCGGCACCAACGGCCGTATCTCTTTTTACGTTAATCTATAGTTTGATTTTTTATGGCTTCTAGGGGCCGTAAATTTTACTATATCGTTTTAATTTCAACTCTATACCTTAACGCGTTTTTCAAATAGATGGTCTTGACAAACAGACGGATTACTAAGTAAGTAATCTCGTAAGGGTTCCATTTTTTCTTTTGAGTTAAGGACCCCTAAAATACGCCGAAGTGGACCAAAATAAACATTAAACATAACATAAACATAACATCATCGTCATCATCATCAACCCATCATGTCCCCACCGAGGGGCACGGGTCTTTTCCCTGAGGAAGGTATAGGCCATACTCCACCACGGGGGCCAAGTCCGGATTGGTGGAGGCTTGTAAGACTAGTGGCTGGTCTTACTGTCAGAAGTTTTCAAGCCGCCCTAAGGGCTCTGACTTGGCTTAACGACTGCCATCTATCGACGGCAGCCGGCACCAACTGCTTAACGTGCCTTGCAAAGCACGGAATCGCTCGGAAAAATGCCACTAGCGTTAGTCATAGACGGTGACCAAGCCATGGACTGAACGCGCCGTATGTTGCTTAACCTTAGTGATCGTTTAAGATCACTCAGGCAGCCCAGGCTACGAGCGATTCTTTTATTACAATTACTCTTTGGGAAACAAGACCGCATTCTATTGGTAATCTTTTATAGATCACTAGATTTAGAGATTATATTCATAAACATAACATAAATATAACATAAATAAAACATAACATAACATAAACATTTACATACAGGCGCATGCATTGCTTCTGGCCCCACACTAGGAACTCAAAGTACTCACGAAAGTAATACTGTAATGTCTTTCCTGGTACAATATAGAATATTCTTATCTTTTTGTGGAGGGAACTGTTTAATACATAAAAGAGAGTGCTTAAGAAAATGATCACGTAAAACATGATCGAATCAATGCCACCTGCCTTTGTCACCAACCCCTAACTAGGGCCATCAGTCCAGCGACGCGTACTGAGGTAATGTGAAAAACAAACGGAACACGAGATAACACAAATTCCTACCCTGTCCGCATCAGCAAGTAGTTAATTACTTTTATCCCGACTCCCGAGTGACCCTAGTAGGGCGGCTACTTTGGAGCGGTGAACATTTGTTTCAAGCCGGTAATTTTCTTGTTCTGCACAAAGATTTGGAGCTAATAAAGACAACTATGAATCGCTCGTAGCCGGGGCTGCCTGTGTGATCTTAAACAATCACTAAGGTTAAGCAACATCCGGCGCGTTCAGTCCGTGGATGGGTCACCGTCTATGACTAACGCTAGTGGCATTTTTCCGAGCGGTTACGTGCTTCGCAAGGCACGCTAAGCAGTTAGTGCCGGCTGCCGTCGATAGATGGCAGTCACCAAGCCAAGTCAAGCCTTAGGGCGGCTTGAAAACTTCTGACAGTAAGACCAGCCACTAGTCTTACAAGCCTCTACCAATCCGGACTTGGCCCCCGTGGTGGAGTATGGCTTATACCTTCCTCGGGGAAGAGACCCGTGCCCCTCGGTGGGGACATAATGGGTTGATGATGAAAGACAACTATTAACTTTATTCCAGATACACTTGTTTGTGTTTTGCCGGAAGAGTCCGACCTTTTTTGCTCTGAAGCTCTGCGAATCACAGCGAAATCTGTTCGGACTCTGCACGAGCAGAGGAGAGCGTGTGCAGCCCTCGCTCTGTCGCACAGCAGATGTTGTTTGTTGGACGGTTGTGGAAGAAGAAGACGTAGTTTATATCTTCATTGCAGTTTTATTTACAGCACAGCATTACAGTGTCTTAGAAAAAAGTATAATTATGTGTGTATCGCAGGGCAGCTGGCAAGAGCTGGATGAGAGTAGCCGAGGACCGTGCTCAGTGGCGTGCAATGAGAGAGGCCTATGTCCAGCAGTGGACAACCATAGGCCGATGATGATGATGATTGTGTATTGGGCGAGTGGCTCGAGCCGACTCGCAGACGGTAGTGGTGTCCTAGGCAATGCTAAGTCAGCACACGCAGCGATGCACGGTGATAAGCCCGTACAGACTCTTTCCCCAAAAATCTAGTAAGTGTATGATGGTAAAAATGAAAATTACGGAAATTTTTAGTTTTAATTTAGACAAGTTAACTTGAAGTGCAGGGAAAGGCCTCTGTAAGGTAGATTGGACGACGCTTGAAGGGCCGTAGCTATGATTGCCGCTCTGGGGCATATTTCATGCTAAGAATTTCCCTTGCCTTTCGATCGGATGCGGATAGGTAAATATTTATTGCAACAACAGACATCATTTATAACTTAAAACCAGACAATGAGGACATTAAAAAACAATAAATACAATTAACAAACTTTGTCGCGGTGTGTCTCTGCTGCGGCAAATGGCAGCTGACTCAGCATAGTGCTAAGGGCGTGAACTCTCAGCGCTGATTTTTGATCAGTTCCGATACCTCTACGAGTTATAGAGCGCAGTGTGGCCTGCTGCTGCATTATGCTAATTAATAAATAAAACAAACAAAACCTCAAACCGTTGCGCCGTTGTTGGGATTCGGGACGAAGAACGAGAGACAAAGTAATATCGACGCGCCTCATCGACTCGTCAGGTGACCCTAGAGGGTGTTATCTTCTATATATATATAAAACGAGAAGCTGACTGACTGACTTAGAATCAACGCAGAGCCCAAACTACTGAACCTAGGGGGTTGAAATTTGGCATGGGAGTTCCTTAGGGAGCCTAGGGGAGCATTAAGAAAGGGTTTTTGAAAATTCATCCCCTAAAGGGGTAAACGGCGGTGTTAAAGTTTGTATGGAGGTATAAAAAAATGTTGTCAGATTTTCTTGAAACTTGAAATAAATACTCTTCAACACAATTGATTGAACACGTGTTTCACGGTTTTTCTAAATTTAACCCTTAACGGGAGTGAACGGGGTTGCAACATTTTGAACTAAAGTCCACGCGGACGGAGTCGCGGGCGAAAGCTAGTGGCTTATAAATAACTATTTCTTGCTATTACTCTCTTAGAGTAAAATTAAAAAAACCTACAATCCATTGACCATGTATTATTTATTACATATCATAAACTATGAAGCTTTGGCAGTTTGGAAGCATTAGCAAAATGAACGTGCCTTAACAATAGCTATCGAATACGCTTGTTTGTTTTCGGATACCGCATATCAGAAACACGTCTGACTATACACAAGCTCCGTTAAATTATTCAATGAGCAACACAAGAAACTTCAGACAAAGTAGACACCCCAACTATATCCGAAAACCCACTTTATTTCCCCCGAGTTCTAATATTTCTACCTAGTTACGCTTTTCAATATCGCACAGCCTGACTAGACGGCCTAAAGTAAAGCGAGTATTCGTCTCTACGTGGCTCCTTTTACTCTTTTAACAGTGAAAAGGTTTGTGATGTTTATTTAATAAAAAATTGCGTTACGGAAACACACAAAATTAGTATAAAACTGCGTCATAAAAAACAGTCACAACCAACAACAAAGACAGAACATACAATTAACAAAATCATTAATTTAAAAAAAAAACGCACCACTAAAAACGTAGAAATAATAAAAAATACTTATACATGTATGGGATGGTGCGGGGTGGCTGGAGACAGGGAGAGATGGAAAGCAGAAGGGGAGGCCTTTGCCCAGCAGTATTGAAGAAAGTATTGAAGAAGAATAAGTAAGAAATTATTGAATACATAATAGCACAGGTACAGAAGATTCACTCCGCAAAATCAATTAAAGAAAAAGGGACTCTAGCAGCGATACAATTAGGTGCAATTCAGATCGCACGGCGCTAAAAAAGCTACGTTATATTCACCTACATGTTGCCTCTCTTTCTGCTGCGTAACTCTTACCTCTTCTGGCGCCTGAATTCCTACCTATTTGCCACTCCGGAGTGGTCACCGCATGTACTTACGCGTTCGATACCGACACGCGTAGTGAAACAGGCCTGCTATGGACCGGTTTCCGAGTTGAGAATTTTCACTAAGTGAATACTTAAGTTACGTTCTGTCTCGCTCATATCTGAGCAATTTGTTGAGCACTACAGTTAAGTATTTACTTAGTGAAATTTCTCAAGTCAGAAACCGTCCCTTTGAATGTTGAATATAAATTCTTATCTAAGCCCGATCAAGTATCAATACTTTAATTGGGGCATAACACCATACCCTTTTTGTTTAATTTACCATAGCATGTTCCTGGCATTGCAGTGGGAAAACGCTGCTAGAGTCTGACATAGCAAACTGTACATTGTAAAGTTTGCTATGTCAGACTCTAGCAGCGTTTTCCCACTCCTTTAACTCTCCTTTTACTTGATTGTTTTCTCTGCTGTGGCCGTGTGTTTATTATGACTTCTAATAGAGCAATGTAATTAACTCACCCCTAGTTTATCTTCGCCGAATGACTGCGCTATCTCTTGGGTGTTATTATTGCCTCGACCTCAGTTTGATCGCTGGAAATAATTGAGGTAAATTTTCTTCAAGGCAAAGGGAAAATGTCATTTTGGTAAGCGTAAGAGCGTTTTCACACTGTCCGGTCCAATATCGGTGTCTGAGGGCTTTTCTCCACTTCTCCGGTCCAGCAAACGTAAATTACCGGTCCGATTTAGAAACACACACAAGAATACTAGTAAGCTTCTCCACTACTCCGGCATCCGGTTTTTAACGGTCCGATAATTTGCTAAATCGGAACGGTATCTTACCGGGCCGAAGTGATCGATGTACAAAAACAATACACAAAGGTTCCCATTCCCATACTATTTTATTTACATTAATAGAATGTGTGGAAAACGTCCCCTGCCTCGAATAGAAAAACCGAGGAATTTTAATAAAGCACTGCGTCACGTCCATTGCCGATTATAATCGGATGAAGTGGAGAAGCTGATCCGGCATCCGATATTTTTCTCATGACTGATTCCGGTTCCGACGCCGGACCGGAGCAGTGCAGAAAGGCCACGATGCTAACCGCAACCATGAGCTGTTTTCACATATTTCTGACAAAATCTTTTTTTAAGGGCATTTTCAAAATGGCCGTCGCGTAGTGGGCTTTGTCATGGTCGCGTGGACGCACGCCCGCCCGCTTATTAAATCTAACACAAAATCAATTATGCAGGATCGCGAATTTATTAAAAACACAGTAGAGGCACAGAAAAATCGCGTTTTTTTTCACAATACTTACTATTAGGGTTAATATGGGCTGCGAGAGACGAAGAATTTATTGGCACTTTTAGTTTTTTAAAGGTTTACTTCTAAGTTTGATTGTGTAAGTCGTGTTGTCTGCCGTCTGCCCTTTTATGGAATTATAAGGAGGCTGTTGGCTAGACCAAACAAGGGTTAATAAGAACCCATTGAAAAAATTAATGTTAGTATTGAACAAAAACATAAATATTTACATGCAGGTACATATGTTCATTGCTTCTGGCCCCACACTAGGATACCCTGTGTCGTGGGAACCAGAAACAGCGACATCACAAGCAGGTAAACATCCAAGACCTGGGTTGTTATTTGTCTTTAGACGGGATTCGAACCTGGGACGTCCCACATAGTAGACAGATACGCTAACCGCTGCGCCACAAAGGTTGACAAATATCAAACCAGGGACTCTAAGCCCGCTTGCACCACTGACTAAAATCCATTTAACTTTAAGTTAAATAAAATTTTGACAGTCATACATTCCGCTATACGCCATCTGTCAACATTCAATTTAATTTAAAGTAGAATGGATTTTAGTCGGTGGTGCAAGCCGTCCTTAAGTAATCTTAAGCGATCACGAAGGTTAAGCAACATAGGGCGCGTTCAGTACATGGACGGGTGATCGTTCTATGACTAACGTTAGTGGCATTTTTCCGAGCCGTTTCGTGCTTCGCAGGGCACGTTAAACGATCGAACGAAACGTCGATAGTGTCAGTCGTTAAGCCAAGTCAGAGGCCTTAGGGCGGCTTGAAAACTTCTGACGGTAAGACCAGCCACTAGTCTTACAAGCCTCTACCGATCTGGACATAGTCCCCGTGGTGGAGTATGGCATACCTTCTTCAGGGAAGAGACTCGTGCCCCTCGGTGGGGACATAATGGGTTGTTGATGATGAAAAAACGTCAAGCTGATGATTTGACATAGAAATTCCAACCGGTTTTGATGTTCATTGTATCACTTAGAAATTATGTTAGTTGCATAATATGAGTAGGTATATTTTAAAGTATGAACCATTTAGATAGAATGTTTTGTTTGTTTTTTTTTTTAACAACTCAATTGATTCCCGAAAAGCTTCGTCAAACATAAATGTGAGAATTAATACCTACAAAATGAAAATACAGTAGGTACATGTAAAAAAAACTGAGAGGATCAAAGCAAATGTATGAAAGGAATTCCTCATATATGTAAGTCGGTCTGAACATCATCTTAAAACTGTTTAATGGGATCGAATTTTCATATATCGTCAATCGGAGACAGTACCGGAACATGTGCAAAATTTTGAAATACCAGTTTTTTACACCAAAGGCTTCAAAATATTCTATTTTATTTTTTACTGTCTAGTGCAGTATACGAATATCTCGCACAGTCCTTTTATTTATTTTTTAATTACTAAAAACCATTACACTCCCAAAAGATCAAAAATTGATTGCCAATTACTCGACTATGGTAAATTTGAAATGTTCCAGTACTGTCTCCGATAGACGATATTACAACGTAATATTTTAAGTTTAAAATATTTTCACTTCCGCAATATACTGAAACGTCCCTTTTTCCTTTAGAACACGCGTTAGAAGGAAATTGTTGCCACTCATCTATAACACTGGAGGCGAAGTGGAGTATAATTTTTTGCCGTGAAGACAGGAACTTATGACCGGGGAAATGGCCTGGGAGGCACCCATCCTACCTCCATTTTGCACCACGGTGCGTTGAAGCGCAATGGTACGCTGCTGGGTGATCGAAGATTGATTCGGGTTACATATAAAAAATAATCAAGGCTGTTCACCGAAAAAGTCGGTTCTACTTGTCAGCATGACTAGTTAAAAATCGATTTTATACATACATAATATAAAAATTACGTAACATTCACATACAGGCACATACATTGATTCTGGCCCCACACTATGATACCCTGTGTCGTGGGAACCAGAAACAGCGACGTCATAAATATGTAAACATCCAAGACCTGGTTTTCTTTTTTTTAATACGGTAAACGGAATTATCGTCAATATGCAATAGTTTTATTTTTATTTTTTACATGTTTTTACAAGAAGTATATTTTGTAACACTCAATGTGGGTTATTTTCACACAAAATATCGATAGAGAAAACAAGTTTCTAGTACCTTAATAACGTAAAATTTCTTCGAAAATGAAACGGGCAGCTCTACTGTGCCGAATGCGACCGGACATTCAAAACAAAGTTAGGATGTTCCAGCCACCTTAGAGCGCACGCCAGGAAGCAGTGAAGGTCGCTGTCGTCGGGCACGACGAGGAGGCCATCAACGTCTGCCTGATACCGGCATCAATATCAAGCAGAAAACTGCAACAAAATTACATTTCTTGTATAAGAGCCCCACGTAAAAAAATATTTTATTCTAGTTTTACTATTTGTTGGTACCTATAGCGGCAATAGAAATATACCATCGGTAAGTACATGTTTCAATAATCTAGTTATCACTGTTCATGAGATACAACCTGGTGACAAACAGATACATAGAACAGTGGAGTCTTAGGGCCGCTTTCAGAGTTGGGAATTTTCACCCAGTTAATACGAGTACTTAACTGGGGTGCTGTCTCGTCAAATTTCTCAGAAAAGAGCGTGACAGAACGTTACTTAAGTATTTAGGTACTTAGTGTAAATTCTCAATTCAGAAATCGGTCCTTAGTAAAAGGGTCCGTTACCCGAACATCAACAATTATCTTCCCAAAATAGAGCCGTGAGAAAATTTTGACCACCACATCCCTTCCATAATTTAAAGCAGTTTTATTTTAAGATAAAACATGATTTGCTACTTCTCGAGTATTTTCGGAAGATTTTACATACCCTATAGTATACCTAGACCCGTCCCCACCCAGAGACTCTGCCAATAACCATCGCGGAAATCGGTTGTTACGTTTGCAGCGTCAGCAAAATGGACGGGTAACATTTTGCACTCGTACTCGTTTAAACCGAGAATTTTTATTAAATAACGAAAACCGGGTATGCTTGCAGTCTTGTAACGGTTTCTTAGCGCAAAATTCACGAATTTTGGCATGCCTCCGCGTTCTACAGATATAACTGCGACGCCATCAAAAACTGACCATAGTTTTTTTTCTGAATAAAGTATTACTGAAGAAAGAAAGAAAGACATTATACCAACCAGGGCCTTGATTATGTTAATGCATTGTAGCATAATGACAGTTGCATAAATGCATCGATTTCATTTCATTGCCGCTTCAAGTCAACACGAGCACGCGTATCAATAATTCTAAGCGTCAATGGAGTTAAAAAGTACCATTATCTATAAAAACGGCAAAAAAATCACGTTGTTGTATTATTAAATATTCAAATATTTTATTTTTATTTTTATTTAAATACTTATTTATAAAGTTTATAATATAACTAAATATTCTGTGAATATTTCAAGCCTTACCTGTTGCCGTTATCAATATCGACCAAAAAAAGTTCACGTTTTTTGTAACGGATCTCCCCTTATATATTTGTTTTATTTAAATTAATTTTATTTATTTTTAAAGTTATAACTAAACTTAAAGGAAGCATACGTTAAGCAAAAAACAAACAAAAAAAAAAATGTACAGGAACCTATCTTATCAGACTTTACCGCGCCCGATTACCACGCGTGCTTTCGCTTGGAGAACTAAACGCCGACTGCGCCGGAATGTGCGATTTTATTATCACAATGGCCGCGGAGCCATAAATACGTCACCATAGGCTGCAATTAAGTTTTGCGACAATCGTGTCGCGAGTAGTCGCGCAAAATTTTCTGGCATTGAAATTTAACCACATACGTCATATTTCTGCGACAAAAATATCACGCTATTAAAGTCACAAACATGTAAACATCCAAGACCTGGAGTTAATAGTATAGTAGGCTTTTTGGCACGAAGTGTGCTTTACACATTTTTTCAACCGCGTTTCTGGCAATCTAATTATATTAATTATTATCTTAAAAAATGTATCAACCTTTGCCAAACTAAATTATGGGAACAAAAGTTTGGATTTATTTCTAGTATTTATTTAAATAATTTTTGCTCCCTACAGTTTATAAGTTACCTACTGATATTTTCCTGAGGTAAGTAATATTTTCATAGATATGCGGACTATTTATTTTTCAAACTATAGTAGTTTTTGGTCGAAATAAACGCATTTTTATTTTACTTTACCTATTAAGTGTCTGATGTTAGTCGATCTTCGCACAAACAGTTCTGCGGTTGACAATGCAAACTCCGCTTTGAGCTCGAGTTGCTTTGTGCATACGCGCAATTTTTTCCATGAGTAAGTAGTGAGTGAAACATTCCACAATTTATTTCGCAGGCTCCGTTGATGGATCGGTTAAATCGGCTGAGAAATGTAGCAATGAGGTTTTGCTTTTAACTTGATTGCAGCACGCTGGCTGTTTTAGCGTGTTTTCCTTGTTCAGCGCTCCTATTTTCTGGTGATGGATTGGTTCAGGTTCTGAAGTTATGGCGTATGATATTTATTAGGAGAGTAAGTACAGTTAGTCATGAAATTGAAAATTGAAATTGAAATTGAAAAATGTTTATTTATCACATCAGAATATGTACATAATATAACAAAATGTTAAAGTTATGGCTCAAGGATGGCTTGGTTCATTGGTTTTTAGTACCAGCAGATTTTTAAATAATAATAATATGTAATACATATAATATTATTTAAAATATTTTACAATAAGTACAGTCACGAGCAATAATATATATACACTGTCTCATTTTGTACGACGTACACATTTTGTTTTGTGCTGCACATGTGTACGACAATTTGTCTTAAATTATCTAACCATCGTTTACGTAATTTAGGACAAATTGTGGTACACTTCTTTCTAGATGGTTACAAGTTAAGATTTTTAGAAAATGTGACTGTTTATAATAATATGTATTATTGCTCGTGACTGTACAAATTACAATTAAACTAGTTTGGGCTTCCAAAGATTGTATTAGCTTCAATCACCAGCAATCAGTTTAGATAATAATAACTTACACCCAACAAAATCGCGGCCCCCAGTGGGAATCGAACCTACGACCTCTTTCTTGGTAGCTAAGCCCTTTAACGGCCCAACCAACGAGGCTATTAAATTCGAAACTATAATGTAATTATGTAATCCCTGATATTTAGAAAGATGTGGATCTAAGAATTAACTACTTGGCGTGTTTCAATTATCGTGTACCTAAGACAAGCAAAATATACGGCCGATTTCTGAATTGAGAATTTCACTAAGTTACTACTTAGCTCTAGTGTTGTTTCGTCAAATTTCTCAGAAAAGAGCGTGACAGAACGTTATTTAAGTATTTACTTACGTGAAATTCTCAATTCAGAAACCGGCCTTTAGTCACCCACCTTCCACTTTAACTCAATAACAAAATACCAAGTTGTACCTAAACTTCTAGTTTTAAAGTTTTTTTTTTAACACAGTGACATCTCAATAAAATCCAAAAGTTGTCAATGTCTGAGTGTTGCTAGTACGTAAAAACCAAATAACCCCATTTTACTTCCAAGTTAAAATTGTGTGTGCTACATAGGTGTCTTTTTAGACATTGCTCTTATGAGTAATTAAATTTTAATGTTTTTGATGTTATAACGACTTTAGTGACATGAGTCTTCTATTCCCGGGAAAAAAAATCTACCGAGTAAACGTATATATTTTATAGCGGTAACGCCGCATAATTTTTTTTTGTATCGAATTAAGAAATGGACTTTAATTAGACCTGATAATTTCAGCACTTTGTATGTAGTAAGCACAATGACAAGGACACTGTGACGTATCATTGTTGGGACATCCCGTATAAAAATGAATCGCTGTTCGTAAAACTCGAGAACGGCTAGACCGATTTGGCTGATTTTTGGTTTTTTATATTTGTGGAATTCCAGGAAAGGTTTAAATGGTGAGAAAATATGGAAAAAATATGAAAACTTTGGCGGTACGAAGTTTGCCGGGACAGCTAGGAAATAATTGAATCATGTGTTGCTAAAACAACATAAGCAAACATTTTTTAAAATTTCACTTTTCAACGGTATTCGAATGTATGACCATAAAGCCACATTTGCTGCAAAAATCACACAAATCCCATGGGGTTTTCATAGTAGAAACGTGTTGCTCTTAGCACAGAATTGTGCCAAAACAACATACCTCCAGCCATTGTGTTCGCATCACATGGCAAAACCAAAATTTCTGCCGCAAGTTTTGATGACTACCTATCCAGATGGTAAAAAACCATTGAATTAAATTAAAGAATTACATGCCGGACGAGGACCATATTAAAAACTTCTATGAAGAAATTTTCAACTGGCCAACCACAGAGAAAGACGATGTAGAGGTGTCTTAGATTTTAATTACATTAAGTACATACTTGTCTCTTAAGTTATAGTTTCTAGTAATAAATTTGTGACCTTTTCTTTCAATTATAAGTAGTGTTGTTGCAAAACAACACATAACCAGTTCATAAAATGCTCAAAAAAAAAAACATTCACACTAAAATATTTTTACAAAATGTGACTCAAAATTGTAAGTGGTAGTTACGTGAACGGTTAAGCGACAAAAAAAGTAAAAATACAGCAGAATTTTGAATCTTATTATCCTTTTTTCCTCTTCCCCAAAAATTTGGTTCAATGGATTTGTGTTGTTTTAGCAACACATGATTCATTATAATCTTTATCAAAATTAAACACGGCTGCGCTATCCCTACAAGAGGCTGTCCTGCGGATATTACTAGTAACTAGTTTGATAAGGTTACGGGCGTCTTAGAGATGATTGAAACTTTATTTATTGACCTGTTATAATAAAACACTTGACTCGTTCCAGACCAACGACGGTGCCTTGAGCGATTGATCAGGTTTTGATTTTCATTTGTATTTTATTTCATTAAAAAAATATCTAATTGACTATCAAATCTCTTTGTGAATAATTTTTTGTGTGCAAAATAGGGGATTTATAAGCAAAGGGCAAGAGAAAAAGTACCTGAAACCGGTGTGTGTGCATGGAACGACTAATGAATATCGATGAAACGAAAGACATTTTGTCAGGATCGTGACAAATGACAAATCCTGGTCTCTGCCCACCCCACTGGGATGCAGGTGCGGGCTTAAGTAATGTAATGTGGTGATCTTACTTACTTACAAGCCCCCTATTCTGTAACTTTATACATGAATTACACACCCAAATTGTGTAAAAACGATCACGTAGGTGAAGCAAAATAGGGCGCGTTCAGTGCATGGATGGGTGACCGTTCTATGACTAACGCTTACCATTTTACTTAGAGGTTCGAGCGGCAGTCGTTAAGCCAAGTCAGAGGCCTTAGGGCAGCTTGAAAACTTCTGACATAAGACCAGCCACTAGTTTTACAAGCCTCCACCAATCCGGACTTGCCCCCCGTGATGGAGTATGCCCTAAAAATTTCTCAGGGAAGAAACCGGGTGGCCTCGGACCTTTGTAAATATGTTATGTTCTTTTTGTATTTTTTTTTCTAGTGTGCAATAAAAAATATTCTATTCTATTCTATTCTATGAACACACCCAAATTATATGATACTAGCTGACTCACCAAACGTTGTTTTGAAATATTAATTAGCGTACAAACTTTGATACACGAAACTTTGTAAAAAACGGTACAGCCTTACGGAGGTGTTGGATAACAAATACTGTGACACGAGATGCCTTACATTTCCACACAATCTTTCGTATATCTCCATCTTACCCTGATTCGTCTGAAAATATATTATCTGCGCAGAGCTGTGGCAATACTAACAGGCCACTGCTCACTGAATAGACACTTCCATAACATGGGACTAACCGACAGCCCGCTCTGCCGGGGATGCCTGAAAGAAGAGGAAATACCCGCCCAAGTGACCATCTACTGCGAAGGCGTGGAGAAACAACGGACCGCCACCATTGGGAAATTGGGAACCCTTCAGGAGGCCTGCAGTGACATCAGAGCACTGCTGGCCTTCTGGAAAGAGATAGGCTGGCTGGAGTAAGCTCACAGCCCTGCTACGTACAATGGCCCAACTATGAGGCCAAGTGCGGAAATCCTAAGTCAAACTAACTAACTCCATCTTACCCCCGGTTTCTCGAACGGCAGCCAATATTCTGTTAATCTACTGTTACCAGCTGTCAGTTTTTTTTGTATGGATTTTTGCCAACTGACAACTGTTAACAATACCGATCGAGATACCGGGATTTAATGATGTATACATATCGAATTATTTGTCCGTAACAGGGCCTCGATTCTGCTTGTACATTATAGTTATATTACATTCACATAGTAGGGTCACGTGTTATGCATTTTAATTCCATTGATGCGTAGAATTGGGATTACTAATGGTTGACCAAAAAATTATTGACAAATGGTCATTCGACAAACAACGTTTAACCAAATGTTCATTTGGCAAACGAGACATTTGACAAAAGTATCATCTTACAAAAACTCACTTAGCAAATGATCCATTAGCAAACACTACATTTGTTAAATGTTTCGAATATTAAAATGTCAATTGACCTTTTTTAATTTCACCAAATAATATGTTTCGCAAATGAAGCATTTGTCCAAATGTCATTTAACAAAATGTTGAACGCATCAAAGTCGAGTCTGTTTTCGATCTTACATAGAGAACCTAACGCTCCGACGCGCTCCGCTTCGCTACGCGCGTCGTCGCACCTATATTTCTGTTGTCACGTATTCTTTACATCGCCGACCCCCCGTTCGTAAGATTGATTAATAAACGAAACATTTGTCAAATAATACATTTTATCAAACGTTTTTAGACCAATAGTAGTTTTGTCTGATAACTCAGTTGTTAAATGTTCATTAAGTAAAATAATTATTTGTAAAATGTAAATTTAAGTGTTGATCATTTGGATAAGTGAGTCATTTGTAAAATGATTAGTAGTAAAATGATCAATTGGCGAAAGCATTTTTTGTCAAACATTGTTTGTCAAGTGTAAAGGTGGCAAAGGCGTGTTCACTGAAAGCCTCGGTGTGACGTCTTCAGCGTATTTTTGTGTTTTTACTAAATTCTCGGAAATGCAACCATAGAAAATACTGAAAGTATTGTTAACAAGCTTTACAAAGCCATATCTCGAAATGGTTTTCGAATTAGAGCTCCATACATTTGAAGCGGCATTGAAATGAAATTGACGCAGTCACTCAACTGTCATTATACTGCAATCCATTAGCAAAATCAAGGCCCACAATTGCAACTGGTGTATACGCTTTGCCCATTGTACGGCGCTGTTTTATCTACGAACTTTCAATAAAATGAAAACAAACACAACATAAACTTCCAAATCTGCACCCTAAAACGAAGACTAAGCCCTAGCAGAAAAATAATGACACCATTAGGCGGCCTTCCACAAAAAAAGTAAATAGACGGCGAAATGTTACATTTTAAACAAAAGCCAATCGATTCTGTATCGCTCCGTCGAATATTTGAGAGTCGTCAAGAGCTAGGATTTTAATACACTGCATCCTTGAGGCACTCGAAATACTGACTGATATTACTACCTCAAGGAAATTAAACTTAAACAAAAGATGCGAAAATTCTTTACATTTATTTATTCGCGACATTGAGTAAAGAATACGAGCGTAAGTATCTCTTGATGGCTGAAAATGTAAAATTTTGGTAGGCCGATCGGCACATTATAGCAAGGGTTTTTAATTCTCCTTATCAAGGCCATAACGCAACTGATTAATTGGTATTAATGTTTGTACTAATTTCTCTTGGTACTAATCTCTTTGGTTTGGTTGGAATAGTATAAAGTGAACCTAATTTGCATATTTGGAAGGTTGAATTATTTTGTGTAACACCGACTCCTCCAAGAATGCCAGCGGTTTTCGTATGTCCTCGGAAGCTTCTCGAAGTTCCCCCAGATATTCGAGGAGAGTTGCTTGTTGTCTTGCCACACCTGCGCGTTTCACCAGAACTGGGCGGCTGTTTCTTTCACGTCCGTGGGCTGTCTACAATACATATTGTGAAAAGATGTTTGTTGTAGTGACCGTGACCTGTAATTGCACACGTTATCAGGCGCAATCACACCTCAGTAAGGAGGCAGCTTGCAGTCCATGCGGGTGGTCCATTCATTGTTGTTTAACTTGTTAGTACGCTTACTTAGCCATATTTTGAGTTAGCAGAAAGGTAGTCGTGCGATAGGTTCTTGAACCTATAAAGTCTTGACTTTCTACTGTCGTTTCCGAGCTTTCTCGTGCTTCTTTGATGGCTTAAAGACATTGTCTGGAAAAGCAAATAATCCTCACCGTGAAAATACCTTGTTATTCTGACGTAAAACTTTATACTCTATTAAGAAATACCTGTGTAATCTCCTTTTTTATGTACAATAAAGTGTTCTCTATCTATCTATCTACAACATTTTTCTCCATGTTACGAAGGATGCACAGTACTCAATCCTGTAAAGTGGGCTTCGATCGCTTCAGCAAATGAACGCGAACGTAAGGACCGTACGCGATTACGCGCGTAATTTTGAAAATCGAACTCAAATGAGCGATTCTCTTTTGTTTGTCGCGTTGAAGTTGGAGACTGCTAAAAATGGAAAGATTTTTCTTTTGTTTTGGCACTTCGGCCTCATAGACTTTTATTTTTACTGCCGTACGTTTTGGTCGATGCGTTGAAATTTATGGCACGTAAAAAGTTTTGAAATATGGGAACTTTACACAGTCACATAATTAAAAATATATTATATATTAATACCTCAATACCATATTTCTGTAAACTACTGATGAAGAGAAAAAGACTAAGATGTCATCGTTTTTCCATGAATATATAAATGCACTTCAAACATCAATACTTTAGCACAAGGAATGAAATTGTTCTTTTAATAACGAATCAATTACTGAATCTATCTATAAATGTTGCAGTCTTGCCAACATTTGTCACTACACGTCATGTCGAAGAACCGATGGTCGACGTGGTACAAAGGTTTTCGAGTGTATACAGTCTGTTAGCTTGTAAAATATACCTCGGCTACTATCGGATAGCATCAATTATATTGCAATAAGGTAAGGTTTATTTTGTATTGTTAATTAAAACTTTACGTTTTATACAGAGCAGGAAGGCACACACTCGTGTGCTTTCGGCGAAAACCGAAGCCTACTCTAGAGCCCGAGCTTTATTCTAAAAGCTAACAGACTGTACCATGGATTGGCAAACCTGGGAGTCCCGGGTTTGCACCCCGGCTGGGGACAGAAAGAAAAACTCTAGGCGTTGTGTGTTTACATGTTTGTGACGTCGCAGTTTCTGGTTTCCACGACACAGGGTATCCTAGTGTGGGGCCAGAAGCAATGTATGTGCCTGTATATAAATGTTTCTGTTTATGATAAAATAAAGCTATTAAACGATGTAACGATATTTACTCATGTGCAGGCTTTGCCTACGTATGACATCGTTATAAAACACATATTTCATTATTAGTTTACAATAAATTAGCAGCTACTTAATATTGGCGAGATAACTTTGTGATTACCTTATCAACTAACTGAAGTTTCTCGTAAATACAACGAAATACAAAAACAAATACAGCCAGTTCAACCCGGGTGCTGAATATTTATTTATTGATACTTTATTGCACTTACGTTTAAAAATATATTTACAGTGCGGCGCACTCAATGCCATAAGCTTTTTCTACCAGTCAACCGCAGGAGGTTTAGGGAAGGGTTAGTAGGCGTGCAAAAAAACTAATTAAATAAATTTGAAAATATTCGTATAAGGTATATTAAGTAAAACTTACACTTGAATATATACTTACGGATATAATAAAATACATATATATTTGCAAGAATCGCTCGATGCCTCGGTCGCCTAAGTGGTCTTAAACGATCACGAAGGTTAAGCAACATCGGGCGCGTTCAGTGCATGGATGCGTGACCACCTATGACTAACGCTAGTGGCATTTTTCCGAGCGGTTCCGTGCTTCGCAATGCACGTTAAGCAGTTGGTGGCGGCTGCCGTCGATAGATGGCAGTCGTTAAGCCAAGTCAGAGGCCTTAGGGCTGCTTGAAAACTTCTGAAAGTAAGACCAGCCACTAGTCTTACAAGCCTCCACCAATCCGGACTTGGCCCCCGTGCACCGTGGTGGAGTATGGCCTATACCGTCCTCAGGGAAGAGACCCGTGCCCCTCGGTGGGGACATAATGGGTTGATGATGAAATGGCCGCAGTATACAATAAGTAAAGTTCAAGACACAAATAAATGGCACATTCGGAAATCATAACGCGATTAGGAAATAAAAAATATTTCTTGACACATTTTTCAGGCGCCAACACCAAGATTTATATAATGTCTCACTATAATTTATTGCAAGCAGATGTTCCGCGCGCGCCTTGAAACAAAAATGAGTTGTTTAAAGACCTAGCTTCCGTCTCTTACAAATATCCCATAAATCGGTTTTTATGTAGCCTATTTTCAGTCTCACTGCAGTCCAAGGTTTTCTCTCCGTGACTACATTCGGACTTAATTCATTTATTTAACTTTTACTTCGGAAACTTGCAGCTTACATTATAAATGATCAGAAAGTTGATGTAACTAAAAGCTAAAAATAAGTTTATGGTAATCATCATCATCATCAACCCATTATGTCCCCACCGAGCAGCTCGGGGCTCTTCCCTGAGGAAAGTATAGGCCATACTCCACCACGGGGGCCAAGTCCAGATTGGTGGAGGCTTGTAAGACTAGTGGCTGGTCTTACTGTCAGAAGTTTTCAAGCCGCCCTAAGGCCTCTGACTTGGCTTAACGACTGCCATCTATCGACGGTAGCCGGCATCAACTCCTTAACGTGCCTTGCAAAACACGGAACTGCTCGAAAAAATGCCAATAAATACTCACTTTCACTTTCATCCGTGCACTGGATGCACCTTACCTTCGTGATCGTTTAAGATTACTTACCTACTAAAATATAAATAAATATAGTTTTCATCATTATTATTAATTTATCATTTTTTAGAAATCCTCCAGATACAGCGATGGTTATAGTCCAAAAATCTTCAGTATATGTCTTACACTTGGCCAGTATGGTTTTCGTATTTTTTGCAGGCACAGAACAGACGCTAATTAAAACAATGTAGTTTGGTCTGTACACAGTAAATTACGCCAGAATGGCAAGACGCCTCCTTGGACACTACCTATGCAGATTACTTCCGCGCCAGCGGCCCCCAAACTTTGGCCGCGTTTGTTTGCGTATTTGCATGGAAATTAATGCATGAGTTTTGGAAGTTAATTTTTGGGTTCGGAACACGATTTACACGTCTGTCTAATCTATGGTTTGTGTTAATAAAGGCTTTTACAGATTAAATATTAACCTCTCTTGGAAATGTTTTGTTTTTTGTCTCCTATAACTTCGATATCCACTTTAAATATAAAGTATCTCTTATCATAAAATATAATAATAGAACATAGTCAAAGATATTTATTTACAATAAAATATTCTGTGTTGTAAACAAAATACATTTAACGTTAATTTTGTGAATCTGCAATTAAAACCAATTTATTTCAGTCAACCTTAGACGGAGACCAGAAATAACAATAAAATGCGCATTGTCTCACACAAGTATTGTTGTCGGTGGTGGTGTGTTCGTGTCTTGCTTCTGCTTGAAAAAGTGGGAGGGAGGGATCAACAATACTTGTGTGAGACAATGCGCATTGTCTCACATAAGTATTGGTGTCGGTGGTGGTGTGTTCGTGTGTTGCTTATGCTTGAAAAAGTGGGAGGGAGGGCGGTGCATTATCTAACCGCATGGTGCTTGTGGGATATTTGCGGAATTTAGCAAAGTAATTTTCTCATTTTATTACTATTATGGATTTCCGCAAAGTAACGCCTGATTCTATACAATATCTGACCAGAAATAAATTAGAATCATTATCCTTAATGTTGACCATAGGTACAAATGTTCATTTTATAGGTCAGTAAAGCTCAGTAATGTAATGCAACAGTTATTATTTAATATTGTTCACGGAAGTTTTTATTTTTATAAAAAAACGTGAGACTAATACGTCTTTGTAAGGTTTCGTCCAGTGGTAGCTCAGTAGGTTGAACGATGGACTTGGAAACAAGAGGCCCAGGTTTGATGTTCTTAACCTGAATCTTCTTGAACCTTGAATCTTCACCAATAAATTATTCAGAACTTCTTTTGCTCAACACGTCTTCTTTTTTCCTTGGTAAATATCTGTACAACAAAATAAATAATAAACTTGAAATCGCTTCATTAAATAACTATCATTGCAAGCTCCGCGTCACTAATTGGCTTCTCTCCTTAACGTATGCTGAAACCGAAGGTTTACTAGCCATTACAAAGTAGAACTGTGTTATTATCAGATGTACTATAAGCACTCTTATACAAATAGGCACATACACACATACACACACACACACACACACACACACACACACACACACACACACACATACACATACATACACACAGCACTATTAAACTATAGTCTTTAAGTTATTTTAGTTTTTATTATTGTTACACACACATACACACACACACACACACACACACACACACACGCGCGCACTCACACACACACACACACACACATACACACACACACACACACACACACACACACACATACACATACATACACACAGCACTATTAAACTATAGTCTTTAAGTTATTTTACTTTTTATTATTGTTACAGAAAGCTAAGACACCTATGTAAAACTATATTTAGAGTAGTACCCACGACACAGGTTATGCCTAGTGTGGGTGCTAGTTTATACTTTTTATGTACCTATCTTTTTTCTGTGCAATAAACCAATTTTTGATTTTTGATGTCCAGTGCTATTATGTATGCTCCTATGACTTTGTTTTTTAAGTTATGTAATTTTTTAAAGTTATAGCAGAAATAACACTAATATTGCTGGTTGTGAAGGAAAGTGGAGGAAATCGTGAGTAAACCTGAGTGTCTGAGCTATTCACATAGCTCAGCGCTTAAAATCGCCAATCAGCGGTGGGCACGCTTGGCGATTAAGCCCAAATTCTCTATCTGAGGGAAGGCCTGTGCCCTACAGTGGAACGAATAAACAGGGTGTCCAAAACTCAACGTAAAGCTGGTTCTGGGTGAACAGACAAGTCATACTGGTTATCAGAAAAATATAAAAAAAAATCGATATTTTCATTTTGAGACCAATTTTTTTTTATTATTATTTATTGAAGAAATTTCACGAACATAATTAAAACGAAAATTAAAATTAAATATGGGCAATTTTTTAAGTAATTTTTTATAGTCTCTTTTTCTTCCAAGCTGGAGCAGCTGCTTTTGAAATTTTCTTAACAGTTTAAAGAAGCGTTATTTAGAGTTACAAAACAAAAAAAAAATTGGAAAAAGTAAAGATTTGTGGCTAAATTTAATGGCTTTAGTTTTGTATTACATTAATTTTTTTTTTCCGATAAATAATCTGACTTTCCTTTTCACCCAATTCCGTCTTTATGTTGAGTTTTGGGACACCCTGTTTAGACCATGGTATTTATATTTATCCGAAGCCACACTCCAAGTCACCTACCAGTATTCCTTAAACAATGAGTAGAGTAACCAAGCAGCTACATTGTGTCGTGGCCCGATTTTATTCGACTGTTATCTCATTGAGTTCCGCTTGATTACACTTCCCTTTGTCGGCTTGTGGGACAAACAGTGTCTCCCGAAGTATTTGATGATGACACTCGAGGAAAGATACCTTTGAGAATATGCGATGAATCGACAGATTACGCTACATGTTTTTTTTCTCTCGAGATACTCGTATTGAGTATAAATATTTATTTTGACATGGACAGTCCATTTTAAACTAATTTTAAATCTCAATCAGAAAAATTTTGATCATGTATTTTAGTAAGCATTATTCTGCTTTAGTAAGTATCTGGCATAACAGGATCTCGTGGCATGACATTTGTCAAAGACTTGATAACTGTTTTTTAAGTAAACCTAATACAAATAGAGTAAGATTTTAGGAGAGACCCAGCAGATTGAATTTCGGAGACTCCTGCCGAAAAGAAGGAAATAAATTACAGATACCTATCTAGAGATGACCGGCAGATATGTTACATAACATAACATAACATAACATAACATAACATAACATAACATAACATAACATAACATAACATAACATAACATAACATAACATAACATAACATAACATAACATAACATAACATAACATAACATAACATAACATAACATAACATAACATAACATAACATAACATAACATAACATAACATAACATAACATAACATAACAAAACATAACATAACATAACATAACATAACATAACATAACATAACATAACATAACATAACATAACATAACATAACATAACATCGCATAGCATAGCATAGCATAGCATAGCATAGCATAGCATAGCATAGCATAGCATAGCATAGCATAGCATAGCATAGCATAGCATAGCATAGCATAGCATAGCATAGCATAGCATAGCATAGCATAGCATAGCATAGCATAGCATAGCATAGCATAGCATAGCATAGCATAGCATAGCATAGCATAGCATAGCATAGCATAGCATAGCATAGCATAGCATAGCATAGCATAGCATAGCATAGCATAGCATAGCATAGCATAACATAACATAACATAACATAACATAACATAACATAACATAACATAACATAACATAACACTACATAACACAACACTACACAACACAACACTACACAACACAACACAACACAACCCAACACAACACAACCCAACGCAACGCAACGCAACGCAACGCAACGCAACGCAACGCAACGCAACGCAACGCAACGCAACGCAACGTTAACATTTACACGTTATGTTATGAATAGAATAGAATAGAAATGTTTATTTGGTACCATTATTAAAATAAGACTTATCATCTACACATTTACAAACTAAGAATTGGCACCAAAATGGCCTCCGCTCAGCTTTATGCCGTGGCCGGTGGCGACCACGACGCTGGTTTTCAGCGGATACCACAGAACAAAACAAACATAAAACAATACAATACTGACAATACGAAACGATACAAACATAAAACAATACAATACTGACAATAGAAAACAATACAAACTTGGACACATAGAACGGCATCGCTATAACACAGGACATTTATTATTATTATTATCCGTAATATTTCAATGCGTTAGTTATATACATGTGAGCATGTGTGCGCGTACTTGGAGTGAGTGTGGGGATAAGTAAAAAATAAAAATAATAATAATAAATAATAAAATAATATTCATTGTATAAATAAAATTTATTAATTTTAATTATAATATTCATATTAATTATAGTATTCATAATAATTACAATATTCATTTTCATTTTATTAATTTATAATATTAATTTTAATGATAAAATTTTCTATTTAATAATCATTGAATATACGTTCATTAATTTTAATTACAATATTCATATTAATTATAATATTCATAAAATTCATATAAAATATAATATTCATAAAATTCATATAAATTATAATATTAATATTAATTATAATAATCATTTTAATTTTATTGATTTATAATATTCATTTTAATGATAAAATTTTCATTCTAATAATAATTAAATATACGATACGTATACATACATTCGTCTATACCTCGGAGTTTTGTAAATGCAGAAGATATTTTTTGTACTTAGACTTAAAGGCTTGTACAGTCCGGCTGTTCCTAATCGGAGGAGGAATATTATTCCAACATTTTGTGGCACGGTAACGAAAACTGCCACGGAATGAAGCGGTGTGGTGCCTTGGACAGACTAGCCTCACGGGTCCACGCTGTCGCACCGAGAAGCTCAGTTTCTTATATAGATACACTGGTTCTTGAGTCTTGATGACGCCAAATAGTAAGCAGGAGAAATGCAGTGCTCGGCGCGCTTCCATATTTAGCAATCCTCCCGCGTTGAGATAGGGTGTTACATGAGCTCGGTAAGGAATAGCGAAACAAAACCGCGCGCATGCGTTCTGCACCCGTTGTATAAGTCTCTTGGTGCGGACCAAAAGACACCCACCTATCACTGTATCCGCATAGTTCAATTTTGACAAGATTAATGACTCGCATAGGTAGACCCGCTTGTCAACATTTAGGTGTGGCCGAATACGATAGAGTACCTTTAGGCGATAATAACAATTTCGTATATTCTCCAGCACATGTTTCTCGAACCTCAACCTACCATCCACGAGGATTCCCAAATTTCTTGCCTCATTTACCTCTTCGATAGTGTCGCCATCTATAATCAATTTAGCAGAGCAGCTGTGAATCCGATCAATTTGTTTTTTTGTTCCCAGTACAAGAAACTTCGTCTTGGATGGATTTAAAACCAACCCATTTCTAACTGACCACTCTGATACATTTTCTAGGTCCTGGTTTAGTGTGCCAACAGCAGTTTCTGTGTCTTTAGGCCTAAATGATTTATAAATCTGCAGATCATCGGCGTATAAATGATAGTGACTATTTTTAATACAGTTTATTATGTCCGCGCTGTACAAAATAAACAAAATAGGTCCCAAAATTGAGCCCTGTGGCACTCCCCTATTTACAGAGCATGTAGCCGACTGCTTTACAATCCCCTTTTCATCAGCTATCTCTACCCTCTGTGTGCGATCACTCAAATAGCTACAGAACCATTTCATTGCCATGCAATCAAACCCATAGAAAACGAGCTTAGATAGCAGAAGTGTTATGTTGATGGTATCGAAGGCTCGGGAATAATCTAACAACGCTAATATAGTTCCCTCCCCCACATCCTGTCCGGCCAGTATATCATCAACTACATCCAACATAGCCGTCGCTGTACCTCTACCCCTCCTGAAGCCCGATTGTTTTTGAGGTAAAATGTTATTGGCACCCACGTACTCTGCCAATTGAATGCTTATGACTTTTTCAATTACTTTAGATAGTAATGGTAATATACTGACCGGTCTTAGATCTTTCAATTCCTTTGGAGAGGTTGTTTTAGGAAAAGGCTTGACTATAGCTTTTTTCCAAATGTCGGGGAAGACGCCAGTTTGGATTGACTGATTCACAATAGCAGTGATGGCACGCAATGTACGTGGCAGTGTTAGCAATACCATATTCAATGTAATGCCATCTACGCCTTTTGCATTAGTTGTGAATTTGGATATTATTTTCGACACACTTATTTCACTAACCGGTTTTATCGTAAATGTATTAGAACAAAATCTATTGAACCAAAAATAACTTAAGTCACTTATACTAATATCATTATTTCCAGGAACATCAAGAAAATGATTATTTATCTGATCCGGATCATTGATTGACTCGGGTAAATCAAAATCGCATTTTTTGTTGAAATCTGCTATGTTTTTTTTAATGTTTTTCCAAAGGGCACGACAGTTTTTTTCATTTTTATTTATAGACTGCGTAAAGTAGGCCGTCTTTTCGTTGAATAAAGCGGTATTTTCTATACTTTTCAGGTCCTTATAGTAGGTTTTATTACTATCAAGTCCTGATTGGCGCCATCTAGAGTGCGCGTCATTCCTCAACTTAATCATCTCCTTTATCGTTGGTGTTATCCAAGGATAACTGTGCTCTTTGATGTAAGATTTTTTTATAGGGGCGTGCTTATCAAATAAATATGATAAACATGAATTAAAACTGGCAATAGACTTGTTAACATTGTCACAAATTAAGTTTTCCCATGCAATCGCATTTAGATCGGCATCAAACTCATGTCTATCGATATCTTTGAGTGGTCTGAAGGATATCCATCTCGGCGGTGGTTTAGGTTTCTTTATATTCAATTCGCAAGTAACAAAAGCGTGACTACTAAGGTCCGGCACATAATCGATAAGCACCTTCGTAACTCTTGTGCTACTGCAGACAATATCAAGCAAAGTCGCAGAGTGGTCAGTAAAATGCGTTGGCTCCGTTACGTACTGTTGAAGGCTAAAACATTGTAGAAAATCCAGCAGTTTCTCGGTGTTGGTCTGCTCCACTGCGAGCATATCAATGTTAAAATCTCCCAGTATTATAACATGGTCACAGCGGGTGAATGAGCTTACGGACTCCGTTAGGGCATCTATGAAAACGTCCACATTGAGCCAAGGAGGGCGATACGCTGTCCCGATTGCAAGCCTTATACCGTTTAGCGTCACACTTTGCCACATCTGTTCAACAGAGGGTGCCTGAGGGTGCTCGAGCAGACGTGCGTGTATTCCACGCCGAAGGTAAAAGCCAACTCCTCCCCCGCGAGAGCGTATGCTGGCGGGACGCGGGACGTGACGTAGTCTATAGCCGGGCGGGGCCGGCGCACGCGCTTCCTCTCCCGGCCTCAGCCAGGTCTCATTTATGGCCATAATGTCAACATCATGTCGTTCCATAGCTACCAGAAACTCATCATGCCGCGTCCCTAATGAACCTGGGTTTAAAAAACCAAATAGTATATTTTTTTGCTTTATAAACTGAATAATAAAACTACATGATAGCGACAAGTGGCGTTGATCGATTTGTATTATAGCATTGTGTAAGTAGAAGTTTATCATAATTGGAAGGAATAAATGTTTTATTCTTATTAAATCTGCATTCATGTAATATGTAACAAGTAAATATAATATGATTGATATAAAATAATAATGAGTTGTATAAATGTTATGTAAATATGACCTTTTGGTTTGTGTCCGTAATGAAGAGAAAGATTGTTTTCTTTTTAACAGATACTTGAGCACGTAGTAGATAATTAATAAGTTTATAATATTTTTTATATAATAAATTGTAGTATTTATATTATTTAAACACACTACAAGTAAATATAGGAATTTCGTGTATAGTAGATATGTAGTCCGTGTATAAGCGCACTGCCCGTTATATGTTTTATGAGTGGTGGATTGATTTATCCCCTCGGACGGAATATCCCGACTTAATTCTACTAACAACACGCCACAAAGAACAACAAAAACAAACGAAACCATGTTATAAATAGTAGGCACACGGAGTACGGAATTATTTACGATTTTACAAATGATTTTTACACTCCATACTAAACATATAATTTCACAGAAAACGGTGTGGTCATAGCCGGCCATACAAATTAATCTAAGCATTGATATAACCAATCTAAAGTCCGAACGATTAAGATGAGCTAACAATCGTCGATCCAAAAACCCTCTTGATATCTAGCTCGGTGCGTATGCGGTGAGCCGGCGATGAGTCATCCCGCCGCACATTTACACGGCCTTCCCTAGTCCACACAAAACGCCACTTAAGGGTGCGACCCGCGTCACGAGCCAGACCAAAGAGCTTTCTATTAGTTTTAGTAAGCCTCTCGTTAACATACACTCGTCGTGGCTCGTGCGGCGGGAGGCCAAGGTCTGATGTAGTGACCGCTCCTCGACGAGCTCTTGCGCTCTTGATGAGGTCATCACATGAGATTATGCACATACATTGCTTCCGGCTCCACACTAGGTACGATACCTTGTGTCGTGGGAACCAGAAACAGCGACGTCACGAACATGTAAACATCCAAGACCTGGGTTTCTTTTTTTTCGTCAACAGCTGGGATTCGAACCCGGGACCTCTCGCATGGTAGTCAGATGCACTAACCGCTGCGCCACAGAGGTCGTCAACATCTAGACAACAGATATCTAGAGGTGACACGTAGAATCGCTCGTAGCCCCGGCTGCCTGGTTAAGCAACATAGGGAGCGTTCAGTGCATGGATGGGTGACCGTCTATGACTACTAGTGGCATTTTCTCCGAGCGTGCTGGCTGCCGTCGATAGATGGCAGTCATTAAGCCAAGTCAAGGGCGTTAAGGCGCAAGTTAAGGACGGCTTTAAAACTTCTGACGATAAGACCAGCCACTAGTCTTACAATCCTCCACCAACCCGGACTAGGGCCCCGTGGTGACGTATGGCCTATACCTTCCTCAGGGAAGAGACCCGTGCCCTTCGGTGGGGACGTAATGGGTTGATGATGACATAATATGCAAATAAATCTGTCCTTGTAATGTACTAATTTAATACCCTGGGTATCAGCTACGTCCAATTAGTCTGAATGTTGAGAATCTGTCGTCAGCAAAGCAACGCAGGTGCGCTACAATAACAAGTGTGTCGTAGTAAAACAGAAAGTTGCATGTTTGTGCGAGCACTTAGAACTACCTAAGGTCTGAACAAGAACACTTCTCTCATTACAGTCTTTTTTTATTTTTCTATTGTTTACCGTTTCTTTGTTTTGCCATTAAATGTTTTCTATCTGTCCATTAAGATAGAGTTTCATAACATTCTCGTAAGTAGGTACCAAACCTAAAATGGGAATAATTTTAGTTGATTATACAAGAGAATGTTGTATTGAGATTTTGTTGCATTCCTTAATATAATTTTATTAATGTTGTGAATTTTTTTAAGTCTGCCTTACTATAGCGATCTAATTAATCTTTAAAAGTATTTTTGGTATCCATGATACAAGTTTGCTTTGTATGGGACCAAAGAAAACTAAATGTGCGAATAAATTACTCTTGTTATTGGAATAAGACATCCTTCCACTGCGTAAAATATCTTTTCTGAGGACAAAATAAAAAATTAAATAAAAAAATATTAAATTAAAAGTGATACCCAAGAAAAAACATATGTACTTGAATAAGTTATGAATTTAAAATGTTTGTTTTACGGATTCGCTTACTTGAATTTTGTTGGCAAAGTCTGACCAGGTTTCGCTCTGATAGGCAAAACTTAATCATGGTAAGCAGAGACGGAGCTCGCGTCGTCGGTTGCTCTTCGAACTCTCAGAGCTTACGAAAGTTTTAGTTCAAAAATGAGTAAATATCATCATCACCAACCGATTATGTCTCCACCGAGGGGCACGGGTCTCTTCCCTGAGAAGGTATAGGCCACACTCCACCACGTGGGCTAAGTCCGGATTGGTGGAGGCTTGTAAGACTATTGGCTGGTCTTACTGTCAGAAGTTTTCAAGCCACCCTAAGGCCTCTGACTTGGCTTAACGACTGCCATCTATTGACGGCACCCGGCATCAACTGCTTCACGTGCCTTGCGAAGCGCGGAGCTTAACGTGCCTTGCGAATGACTATTATGTACTTTTTTTTTGTATTGTATATGATTGTCTATTTTATGTGCAAAGAACAAAGTATACAGTTAAACAGAAATTAATGCAATGGGAGAAGGGTTTTAAACCAACAGAAACTTAATACTCAGCAGACAACAACTCGTACTGCTATATTTTACTTTCTTGTTTTAACATTCTATTTTACTCTGTAAACTGAGACAGGCTTAGATGCTGGTATGTCATGGTAAACGAAGGATAGGGAAAAATGTTATCGTACGACGATACTTCATAAACTGTTAAAAACTATCGATCATATCTTAAACTAAAGATTCCTTAAGGTAGTGTTTAGTAGAAATTTACAAAATGTATTATATCGTTACATCAAAAGGAAAGGGTTTTATAGTTTGAAAGAGTATCTAGATTATAAAGGATTAGCTTAGATAATAGTATTAAGTAATTATCTGTACGTAGTTAAGTTAGCTAATTAGGTATGTGTTTACACCTGCAAAAAGAAGACTCTGGCATTCTATTAATAAGCATCTGTTACCGCTAATGTATACTCACAGTCAAGCACATTAAAGATTTCATTTCAAGTGCTTGTCGTAGACTAAATGACTTTAAGCCAGAAATTACTCGCATGTAGCTTAAACTACTCGTATGTAGCCAAAGTTACTCGCATGTAGCCAAAGTTACTCGTAGGTAGCCAAAACTACTCGCATAAAGCCAAAACTACTCGCATGTAGCCAAAGCTACTCGCATGTAGCCAAAGTTTCTCGCATATAACCAAAACTTCTCACATAGAGCCAAAACTACTCGCATGTAGCCAAAACTACTCGTATGTAGCCAAAACTACTCGCATGTAACCAAAACTACTCGTGTGCAGCCAAAACTACTCACGTGTAGCCAAAACTACTCATATGTAGCTAAAACTACTTGCATGAAGCAAAAACTACTCCCATTAGGTAAATCGTAATTTTTTGTGTCTTTACTAAATCTAAAAATATATCAACCAATTTAATAAAAAAAACTGTCTCTTCGAGATGCAAAGAACTGCATTAAGTAGCTGCGATTTAAAAAGAAATAAGAATCTAAGTCTCCCGGTTACAACAACACTCACAAGGTGTTGATAAAATTATGAGTATTAAAAGAAAAGTCCAGGCAAACTTGCTAAAAGTAATGCTTGCTAAAGGCAATCCCAAGTCTCTGCCTACCCCTCTGATACACAGGCGAGAGTTCATGTAATGTACTGTAGATCATTTCATGGCAATGTTTTGGGCCTTTTACAGTTTACTTATTAATGTATTGTCAAAAGAACACAAGCATTATATTTTCGTATAGCTCTTTGTAATACTATTATGTAAAGCCTCTTTGAGATACTTTGTTACCTTGTCTTTGAAACATTACTCCGGAAACACTGTTCCGTTTAATACACGAATAATTGTGTGATATTTATTGCTTTGAGGTATTGTATTGTCATCTCGAACGCGAATACATGACATACGTTAATAGGACGCCAAGGACAAGGAAAGTTCTGGATGTATACAAACGGTCGCTGTAACATTTGGTTGTTACATTTGCATTCGCTCGCTTTGATCAGCCGAAGCGAAGTATGTCGTAACAGTGCTTTAATAGCTGAATTCAAAATGATGTCGCATTTGTACTCCATCGGAGTAATGTTATGCCGATGTAATGAACTATGTTGCGTGTTGCAACGATGCAGGATGCGTAGAAACGTCAAAGTGATATTTGTTCAATATTACGTGTACCGCTCGTAGCCCCGGCTGCCTGAGTGATCTTAAACGGTTACGAATGTTAAGCAATATAGGGCACGTTCAGTGCATGGATGGGCGACTGTCTATGAATAATGCTAGTGGCAACTGCTTAACGTGCTTCGCAAGGCACATTAAGCAGTTGGTGCCGGCTGACGTCGATAGATATAAAAAATAAATAAAATAATATAAATAAACTCACGCCCGTTATCCCCGAAGGGGTAGGCAGAGGCACCAGTCTCTAGAACTGGACCCACGTTTTGCTGAGTATATTAGGTCCCAAACGTGACAAGTGGCAAGCCTGTCGCCGTTATCCGGGCACAATTTATCAGCGAATGGTGTTGCTGTACAAACAAATGTACGTAACTAAAAGTCATTGGTACATGCGTGGTTCGAACCCAGACCCTCATGATCGAGCAGCAAGGGTCAACCCCACTACGCCACCACCGCTTTTTTTACGTCGATAGATAGCAGTCGTTAAGCCAATTCAGAGGGCTTACGGCGGCTTGAAAACTTCTGACAGTAAGACCAGCCTAGTCTTACAAGCCTCCACCAATCCGGACTAGGCCCTCGTGGTGGAGTATGGCCTATACTTTCCTCAGGGAAGGGACCCGCGCCCCTCGGTGGGGACATAATGGGTTGATGATGACTAGGTTATAGCGGTGCTGTCGCTTTAATCTGTAGAATTGTTGGTTGGTTGATCGGCTCACCATATCAATGGTTTTTAATTTTTAACCTAAAACTTTCGTAGCAAAATACTTTATTGGCTTTATTCCGGATCCACCTGCTTGACTTTTTGTTGGTAGAGTCCGACCAAGTTTTGCTCTGATTCGCAGAGCTGAATCATGGTGAGTAGAGACGGAGCTCGCGACTTCGGTTGCTCGTCTCTGAGTTAACATCGCGAGCTGTTCGGACTCGTCCGACAAAAAATCGAGTAGGTGCATCCGGAATGAAGACAAATGTTTTTTAGAAGGTCGAAACGCAACTAATTATAATATAAAGTCCGTTTTTTAATTCGACGCAAAAAAAATTACGCGGTGTTACCACTACAAAATTATGATAGGTTTACTCGGTAGTTTTTTTTTACCGTGAATAGAAGACGCTTGTGACCAAAATCCTTATCACATTCAAATTTAATTCCTCATAAGAGCAAAGTTTAAAAAAAACACCTACGTAGCACAAACAATTTTTACTTGGAAGTAAAATGGGGTTATTTGGTTTTTGCCCTTTAAATTAGCAACATTCAGACATTGACAGCCTTTGGATTGTACTGAGATGTCAACGTGACAGTTTTATTTTTTTGCATTGAATTAGAAAACAGACTTTAGTTGAGGTGATGTTATATCGCTACGATAATTTGTTGGAATTTGTTGACAGTACAGCAGTTGGCGCAGCTTGGTTTGTCGTAATTACGTAGCGCAGACTTCCTTACAAGTTGTTCGAGCATATTGACACACATTACACAAAGTTCTATTACGGAGCGAGTTTAATTTCGAATATTTATATTTTACACCACTTACTATTTCTATTGCATGTGTGTATAATCTATTTCTAATCTAAACTATGTGTGCGATATTTTAACGAGATCTATTTTTCCATAAATATCTATGCAAAGTTTCACATTTATAAGATTAGTAGGATAGCTCTTAGTCAAATGTGGCCGAAACGAAATCTAAGACGAACAGTAGGTACGCGATTTCCTTGCTAACTAACCGCAACTCCTACAAACTTCTATTCGAAATTCCTTGGCAAGTTTTAATCTCAGATTTGACTCCTCAAACGGCATTTGCAGGTTCCATAGCGTCGTTCAGCGGAATTAAACGTAGTCGAGCCACTGACGACTCCATTGTGTTAACTCGCGCTTAATTCAGAGTAAAATTTATGCATTCAGCCCCGGTCACCGGGTAGCGGAGGTGCGGTGAGGCTACTACCGACAACTGGCCACGAAGGCAAAGGACGCCCAATGTGCTTTTTTAATTGCAACTTTTTTTATATCTCATATTTCTTGTGTTTAATAAAAAATAATCTTATCTTATCTTAACTGGGCCCCATTTCATAGATCTACAACGCATGATTTACTATGAACATTTAAAATAATATGTTACGGCTAAAATCAGAAGTGCGGCTACTTTTAGCCTGTAAAAACTAGTTTTACTAGAAAGCAATCGACTTATACTAGATTTTACCAACAGTAAGTAGCTACACCTAGTTCTAACTGGCTAAAACTATGTGTAGCCGTACTTCGGATTTTAGCGGTAACATATACATAGCACAGGCGACAAAGTGACTGACTCAGTGAGGGCAGATGTCTGGTGATGATGAAATTAGAAATCAAAACGTATTTCACGTAAAAAAATACATTGTTTCTTGTATGTCAATAAACAATGTTATCCACAGCCTTCGGGTAAAGTTATAGTGGAAAAAAAGACAACGAAAATAAATTTCACTCTCACCAACTTTTCTCAAACAATCATCGTAACATTACAGTAGGTAATATTTGTTTTATCGAATTCCTCAAAAATAGTTTTAGCGAGCTTTGATTTTTTTGTGTATATGTGTTTGGTAAGTCTGAAAATAGTCGTAGTCAAATTGATATAGAAAAATAACGTTTTCCGAGTCAGCTAGTAGAACATATTTTTGATACACAGTTTGTGATTATTCTGCTACTAGGTGCCGTGGTGACGTTACTATAGCTGCCGTATTATTTAGGTCCGGACAGAGAAGGATGTTAATTAAGACTAGAGGAGGCAGATTAAGGAGAAGATTAAACTACAACTTGGTCTCTCAAAAGAGCCTTTCGTTAGTTGAAAACTTATGTTAACGCACCACAATGGGCATAACTGCTTAGACAAGAAATTGTTGCGTGATTAATTATTTCTGATGAGATTTAGGGCGAAACCAAATGCAAGTTAGCCGTCTTTACGTTTCTATTATATTTATTAATTGGGTCTTTCGACATAACTAGTATGGAAACTGTCAAGAGCCATGGAACTGAAAAAGTAATGTATAACACTTTAGCTACCTTTCTACACTAGTAAAAAACCTGCATTAAGAGAATTATTCAAATTACTGCATAAATTAATTAAATACACAAACTCATGCCTAGTGAAAAAAATTGACCACAAAACGTTTTGAAAAACAAAACGGCCTCAAGAAGAAAGTATTTGGAATAATTCTACAACTTAAAGTAATTATTATTCATTACTGCTGACCCGGCAAAAACTCTTTTGCTACAATAATTAGCCTACGACTATTCTCAGAACTACTAAATTTAATACACACAACCATTTCCATTAGTCGTTTCGGAGGAGGTCGATAACAATCACTGAAACACGATTTTTTATATATTAGACGGTATAATTATCATCACTTATTGTAAGTAGCCTATAAACGTCCCACAGTCCCACTTGGATAATCATCATTAATGACCTTATGATACTCCAGCTTACGTACCTATGATAGTTTTTTTTGTCGAGGATGTTTCGTAGAACCACCAAAAAGTCTTTTAATTCTTCTTGTCAAAATATTTAGTTTCTTCTTTCTTCAGTCATTATTTAAGTCACTTGCATGTCACGTAGTGTCGCCCAAATGACATTATTGATTGTTGTTGTGGAACAATTATTTTTTAATTAATTTTCCTCAATTGATTGCTAGCATATTTTGTAAATCAATGTTTTAAATTAGTTTATTTTGTGCAATCGACGCTTATTCTGAAATTCTCAAAATGAGTCAAACAAACAACGAACAAAACCTTAAACTGGATCCCCCAGAACCAAGTAACAGCGAAACAACTAGTTCAACAAAACAAGGAATAGGAGATCAAATATATCATAGCAATACCGAAGAAATTATCAAGGATACACATCATAAAAATAAAATCAACGAAATCTCTACAGACAAAATTGAGGAACATGAATCAAAAATCCAAGTGAATATTGATATGGATCATGTTAAGGCTAAGGTAATGCTAAGCTTAATTTTTATCGTGTTTACTATATAATTTAGAACTATCCGTTTCTCCAGAAAGTTGTTAAAATTTAGTTGATAACTAACGCAATGTAGATTTTGTTGTAAGTTTCTCCAGTGGAAATCCAGAAGTTCTAAAAATGCGGCGAAGAACGCCGACCAGTCCTGAACAGATGATCTAAGGCAGATTGCTAGCAGAACATTTGGATAAGGCCAGGGTCAGAAACAAGTGGCATAACTTGGTGGAGACCTATGCCCGGCAGTGGATGAGTACAGGCCAATGATTCATTGACGTATCAATCAGAAGGCTAAGTAATCACGCCTATCGACCGAAGTACGGAGCATTTAGCGTAGAGGAAAAAAAAATAGGTTCAATGAATCTTTCTCAAAGGTATCACTAGTGGAAAAGAAGAGTGTTAAAGAGGTACTGCTAATCGACATCTACGGAGCGGACAAGCCGGAGTGTGGCTACCCTGTAACCGGAGTTCCGAGTAACAGACCCAGCGTGCACTTACCGCGACAATCGAGGCGATACAGGACTGGAGCGCAAACTTTCTTTATGGCTTGTGAGTGCATTTATACTTTTAATAATATTTTAAGTTATGATGGACAAGATTTAGGGAAGAAGGTATGTTGGATGAAGAAGGAAATCGTGGCTCTGCAATATCAGGGAATGGACTGATACAAAGCCGTCTAAAATCAGTTTCACTTGGCAAGAAAGGAAGGCGAACATGTTGTGCTGATGGCTAACCTTTATTAGTGGACAGATATAGAAAGATTAAGAATTATAGTTTCAGAATGTAAAGTGTAATAAACAATTTTTTTTCTTGATTTTCACTACTCATACAAGTCCTTGGAACCACAGAAAGTTACTTGCATTTCGGTCTATTCAGGGCCCCATTGGTGGCTTCTTGGCATGCTTGGCAAAAAACAGAAGAATAGGAGTAGCTGATGGCCAACCATTATGGACAGGCATAGAAAAAAGAAAAATCAAAATGAGTGAGAGAGCGGAAAGTGTTATAAACCATGTTTTTAGGTCATACTCCACCACGAGGGCCAAGTCCGGATTGGTGGAGAATTGCAAGACTAGTGGCTGGTCTTACTATCAGAAGTTTTCAACCCGATCCAACCTGTGGCTCTGACTTGGCTTAACGACTGCCATCTATCGACGCCGGCCGGCACCAACTGCTTAACATGTTTTGCGAAGCACGGAACCGCGCGGAAAAATGCCACAAGCGTTAGTCATATAACGGTCACCCGTCCATGCACTGAATGCGCCCTATGTTGCTTAACCTTTGTGATCGTTTAAGATCACTCAGGCGGCCGGGGCTATGAGCGATTTAACTAGCTCATGATTGGGCTAGTTGAATAAATTTGATTTGTATATGTTTACAGCTGATCGCGGCGGTGATGGTGGTAGTGGTATAGATTACGAAAATGGTGACCCAGAAACGAGGAATATTTTTATTCGAAAAGTGTTTAGTAAAGTGCTCCTAATGTTAATTGTCACGGCCCTCTTGGTTGCTCTTGCATACAACTCGTAAGTGCAATTTTGTATTCAATTACATTCAACTTAATTCAATAATTACTACTACCATACAATTTTCTTTTCATCATACATACTTATGCTAACGCCTGTATCCCAAAGGATTAGGCAGCGACCAGGGACTGCCACCTGCCACGATAGTGACAAATCACTTTCGCTTCATCGACACTCATTAGTTATTGCATGCACTCACGTCGGTTGCGGGTATTTTTTATCTTGCCCTTTGCTGTCACTTTTGTCTAATTGACATTTTTAATAAAACCTAATTGTCACTTTTTTTAACAACTTGAATGCTAGCATTAAGTTAATAAGTTCGTGGCCGAGTACAAATAAAAAAACCAAACATGAGGCCTATCTAACGTAATGCTAGCACTAAACTTGTAAAAAAAATGAAAATTTAGAATAAGTTTAAATTGGAAATATCTAGAAAACCGTGCAACTGTTACTGAGGTCATGTTAGGTTGGTTCGATCCCGTTTGACCAGGTCTACCTCCGGTGTCACTGTGACGTGTCATTTTCGGGACACCTTGTATACTTACTTTCAGAGTTATTTTATCTCACAGGTATAATCCTGAGACCGTTGTTGTGGATACCTACAGTTATTACGAAAATCTTCACTCAGTTTTGAAAGTTCCGTATTTTTTTCAGAGAGTCGATGAGAGAAACGTTTAAAGGTCGATCGATGCGCTATCCTGTGTTGGGTGCAGCGTGAGTATACGTTTGTAGTTTTGTTCTACTTTCATCAGATACATTTCAAAGAGCTTGAAGCTCAGTCATGGATATACCTAGCTTTTTGACAGACTGCGCAGATAAAGGGGAAATAGGACACATTTCTGAAAAAATAAAAACGTATTTTTATAGATGACGGAAAAATGATATAACTGTGATTTCACTAAGCGAATCATACTTTTTGTAAGCTTCAGGCATCTCGGCTTTGAAAAGACAAGAGACTTTTGCATGTGACTAAGAACGCGGCAATGAGAAACGAAAATACATATAGTTCAGGATCATTGTATTTTATGATTCCAGGCTATAGTGGGTAACACGTGCGCCTATTAAACTATTACTAAAGATTTCAAAAGTAACGTTATTAATAACGTTACGCTACTGGTTGCGTACGCGTCCAATGATAGAAACTAAAACGTAAATACTTAATTAAAATAAATACTACATTACAAGTGCAAAAAACTCCTCCCGTAAGTGCTTGTCCACATGACCCCTTCACGACATCATCAACGTGGAACGGTGTCGCGGCGCGGTGCGTTGACGTGACGTGCAAATTTATGTGTAAAACTCTGGTACATTATTGACTACGAACACGTATTCTGCACTGCTATTGATAAAAAGACGGAGAAAGAGGTCGGAAAAAAAAGACGTGAAAAGTCAATACCGGGTGCACTCATGCCTTTCAATTTATGAATAGTGATGGAATAATCAAATTTATCTGAGCGAGCGCAATAATCACACGACGGCTTACGACGACGTCAGAGTGCTTATACGAGTTTTCTCATTTCACTTTCGATAGCGAGAGCATTTGCAATTTGTATAGGAGTGACAAAGAGACAACTAGCTGGCGCGCTTTGTCACTCCTATAGAATATGAGTTTACGTTAACGCGATCGAGTAGTTAAAAAAACTCGCACTAAGCACTCAGAGTGCTTATACTGAGTTTTTTCATTCACTCTCGATAGTGAGAGCGTTTGCGATTTGCATAGGAGTGACAAAGAGACAACTATGTGGCGCGCTTTGTCACTCCTATACAAATTGCAAAGGCTCTCGCTATCGAAAGTGAATGAAAAAACTAATTTAACGAAAAAAAAAGCGTTATTTCAACGCACCATGTGTCGTGGAGATGTGGACAGACTCTAAGGTTTAGTATTGCAAGATAAGATAAGAATATTATTTATTGTACCAGGAAAATCACAGACAAAACATTTACAAAAGTACAGTACAATAGGCGGCCTTATTTCTTAAAACGATTTCTTCCAGACAACCGACGTTGAAGAGTTGCTGCAGGAAAAGTGAGGCGGGTAGTCGGTGCAATGTAGACCGACCAACCAACGCGATGGCCTTGTAGCGAAATTAAAATGTTGAATTGTATTTCAGAATAGTCCTGATGTTTGTATCATGCGTCGTATCCAGTGATTGCGCCAGAGTGCCGCCTTGCAACTATATATGTTTGGTACTGGCAGTACGTTTCTTTCCTTATTCTTGTCCTTATTTTCATGGACCACGTGCTACTCACAAACAAAATTCAACCCTATTTTTTTATAATTCTCGATGCTTGCACAGTTATGTATGAAACGGGTCTAATTGCGACTATATATTAGGTTAATTTTAATCAGCTTGGATTTCCCACATTTTGGTAATGATATACAGGGTGTTTGGTAGCTGGGTGCAAAGCCTTAAAAGGGTGTTAGTATAGACCATCTAGAACATTTTGAGCCATATTTGTCCTAACCAAAGTCAAATTGTGTTTTTTAGAGAACTTTAAATTTAGGTCCAAAATATTATTGCCAGCAAGAACAGTGCTTTAAAAATGATTTAATATCATTCAACATAAATCAGTAATGAAAAACAATAAAAAAAAATATTTCCACTTTAATTTTGCGTGAAAATTTTGGGATTTTGTTATTAACATCGTTAAAGTTCCCTAAAGAAAAAACAATCAGACTTTGGCTAGGACAAATATGGCTCAAAATGTTTTAGATGGTGAATGACGACCTCTGTGGCGCAGTGGTTAGCGCATCTGCGTACCATGCGAGAGGTCCCGGGTTCGAATCCCGGCTGGGGACAAAAAAAAAAAAACCCAGGTCTTGGATGTTTACATGTTTGTGACGTCGCTGTTTCTGGGTCCCACAACACAACACAAGTGTGGGGCCAGAACCAATGTATGTGCCTGTATGCAAATGTTATGTCTGTACTAACACGCCCTTAAGGCTTTGCACCCAGCTTCCAAACACCCTGTATAGACCTAAAAGTTACCGGTATTGTACTTTTTTTTACCGTTACCCGTAGGTATTACGGGTGGGTGAGTAAGTTTGAGTTAACTTATATAGAGCCCGTTTCTGTTCTCTTTTCTTTGTGTAACAGGATACATTTTTTTTATTTACTTGAATTTGAGGAGACAGTTAAGTAGTTACTAAGTGAATTCTCAATTTAGAAACTGGGCCATAGTGTCTATGCTACTTTTTTGCTTCATTTGTGGATTTGTCTAATATTTCTTCGAATTCTTCAAAATCTTTTGATATGTTGTAGATAGAATACAGTTCAATACACCTTGTTGTACATAAAAAAGGGAATGACGCAGTTATTTCTTAATCTAAGAGTACAGACGGCGGCCTTGTCACTAAAAGTGATCTCTTCCAGACAACCTTTATTTTGTAATATATAATTACTTTATTCCGGATACACTTACTTGACTTTTTGTCGGAAGATTCCGACCAGGTTTCGCTCTGATTCGCAAAGCTTAAGCATGGTGAATAAAGACTGATCTCGCCTCGTCTGTTACTCGTTACTGACTGAGTACATTGCAACTGGAATAATTGTAATATTATGTAGTGCTTATAAAAGTTTTAGTGCTAATATATATGAATTTTTCAGGTGTTGTGCATGTCATTTATGTGTGCGGCAATATCGTGCAGGTACACGGCCATATCGGTGATTATGGCCTTACTTATAACAGCAGCTATAGCCATGATGTGCCTCGCCCTTGCATTTACTAATGTAAGAAGTTTTACTTTACTAAAAGGATGCTTAGTGTCTCGTTGACACATAAAAAAAGTTACTGTAAAATATGTGTATAATTTGCTTTGCTAGATAATAAAATTAGTCATAGTATACATTATATATTTTTCTCGTTCTATATCTACTTTTTTTTTACGTAGCCTCCATTTTTGTGTCCCACTGCTGGGCAAAGGCCTCCCCCATTTCAGTCCAATGTTTTCGGTCTATATCTACTTAGATTTTTCAAAAAAGGTTTCACAAAAATGATTAATTTTGTTTGCAAAACCATGTTTGCATTCTCTTATTTTAAAAGTTACAGACACCCACTTTGTGTCTCTCGCGCAAAGTATTTACATAGGTTAGAAAAAATATATATTAGATACCTCAATATATATTTTTTAATACCTATCCATAGATACCCCACACGTATGGGTTTGAGAAAAAAAAATCTGTTTCAGTTCTAAGTATGAGGAAACCCCAAAATATTATATTGTTTGTTTTTTCTATTTTCGTGTGAAAGTCTTAACGCTGTTCATATAATACACCTACTTACCAAGTTTCGATACTATAGTTCTTATAGTTTCGGAAAAAAGTGACTGTGACATACGGACCGCCAGGCAGATAGACAGACATGACAAATCCATAAGGGTTCCATTTTTTTGCCATTTGGCTACGGAATCCAAAAAACTTACAATGTGATAGCGAGAAAATGTGCCGCTTTAAGCCTCAGTTCCTGAAAGAGTGTTCAAATGTAACAAGAAATTAATCTAAGGTTAATTAAAAATACCGGCACGTGATTGGCTGAAATTAGCTTGACGTGAGATTAACATGAGATTAACATTTGATCGCTCTTCTAGAAACCGAGCGTAAGTGCCGCAAATTCAGCCGTAAATGCTGCACGCAAATCTCTTAAGTCAGTACTGGGTCAGTCCAAATCAAACAGATAAAAAAATATTTAAAAAATGATACAATTATACGCGTGCAGCGCAAACGATGATGACTAATCTGCGTTCAGCTTTGGAAACTTTATCAATCTTCCTCCTTCTTGCAATTTTATTTCAGTTCGACTTTACAAAGTTCCTGATATACGTACTAGCAGGAATGGCGGTACTCGCTCTATGTAGTCTCGTTTACTTGATACTGCGGTTGTGTGGCGTTTATGTCCCCGCTATGCACATGATTCTATTGGTCATCAGCACTCTTTTGCAGACATTTGTAAGTGATTTTGATTTCGTCTACCTTCTAAATGTTCTTATAGAAAATGACAAGGCGTTAAAAAAGTGGAAATTTATGTCACTTAAGTAAAAAACAAATTTGAAATAGTTGATTGGCAGTATATAAAGTCTAGTGGGCCCCATACTAGGTACATCCTGTATCGTGGGCTTCCGTTTGTGGGTTTCTAATTGTAGTCTATTCAAAATAGACATAATGAAACTCAAAAATAGCGAAATTAGTTTCCTAAAATGGTCAATATTTTCAAAACGAATTATAAAAAATACAAAAGTAATAAGCATGGCCAACTGCCTTTATTCCAGCAGAGCCCATGGTCAGTATTTGGGAACATTCAGACATTTATAAATCAAATCAATTAATTGCCGACTAAGTGTAGGTACATAGGTTAGGTTAGACTTAGTCATCTTTTGCAGGTGTCACAATTTATTTCTAATGTACGATAACACTAGTTTATACTATATTTGGCAGGTACTCCTATTGAGTAAAAGCATTTTTCTATAAGGAATTCTCTTTTTCTAAAAGGAGTTATCTCCGCTGCTTACGCAATTTTTGTATTTCCAGATGCTTATTATAGAGCTGCAAATGATACTTGGCGGCAAAGCCGTAGAGCTATCTGAGCAAGACTATGCTCTTGGTGCTTTCATGATTTACACCAGCATTATGCAACTCTTCTTGAATATTCTGCACCTCGTTGGCGAGGTTGAATGACGTTAGGACTTAAATAAATTGACATAGTTTTTACATAATTACAAATTCTTTTATTGCATACTAGCAGCGGCTATCTTCGCGTCAACGGATTAGCCTAGCTTGTGTCTACCATGAAGAGCAATAATTCTTTATACTGATGAAAGAATTTATGAAATCGGATGAGTAGTTTCGGAGGTTAGAAACTAAACAAAATAAAAAATAAATAAAAAAATTAAGCCTAATTTACGTTACGAAATTAGTGGCATGTATTCGAATTTAATTTCGTAAAATATTTAGTGTCGTGAAATCATCAGTATCGCAGTAACAAGGCCCCATCTGAGTGCTTATACTGAGTTTTTTCATTCACTTTCGATAGCGAGAGCGTTTGCAATTTGTATAGGAGTGACAAAGCGCCACCTAGTTGTCTCTTTGTCACTCCTATACAAATTGCAAACGCTCTCGCTATCGAAAGTGAAATGTAAAACTCAGTATAAGCAAGCACTCAGCACCAAAGCTATATTAGCCATTTTCAACGCTTCTAGGCTTAAAGTGCGCGAAAATACATAAGTACGTCTGCACAGCGCAGGCGCTTTCGCGACACTAGTTTCACGTCGCATCTACATGAAATTATTTGCATGACACTAATTTCACCAAAAAATCGCGCAAGATACGAAATTCATTAGCTGTCGCGAAATAATGCATGCTTTTACGAAACTACTAAATTACACGTGAAAACTTTGATAAAACTGATGTCACGACATTACTTTCCTGCCACTAATTTCGTGATGTGAATTCGGCTTAAGAGACGTAAGGTATGTCTGTCTATGCAGCGATAAAATGACCTCGGGCTCAGTATACGCTGCGGTTTTACCCGCAGCATTCATTTTTAGCACGAGCCTTAAAAAGTGAAATACTGTAAGAGCTGTGCCTCACTAGGACGCCATGGCAACGTTGCCAGCGACCGTATCCAAGTTGTTAATATCGAAATGTATGGTGCCGAACTCACTTGGCGACGTTCTGGCAACGTCGCCATTCAATACAAACGGATACGTGGATACGTGGCTGGCGACGCCGCCATGGCGTCCCAATAGGGCATTGCTCTAAGTCTCATTGTAGTCTGCTCGACAGTTAGCAGTGGCAAACACTGCTTGCTATAGTACTCATGCTTAGTAAGCACAGTATGCCGAAAAAAATAGAGGATAAAATTTCAAGAAGGAGAAAAACCTAACCCATTAACATCGAAGTTGCGTCTCCAGCGAAATGGCAAAGGAAACATTGTTATTATTTACGACATTTGGAGCTTAAACTTGCTCGCATTATTCATGTAAATAATGTTTGTAACTCATCACGGCTTCGCGGTTCAACGATTTGGCGAAGCCGACTGGAATCCTCTTGGCAACTGCGACTTCATTGTGGAGGACAGAAGCTCAGCTTGAGATTTACTAAATACAGTCGTCATCATCAACCCATTATGTCCCCACCGAGGGGCGCAGGTCTCTTCCCTGAGGAAGGTAAGGGCCATACTCCACCACGAGGGCCAAGTCCGCATTGGTGGAGGCTTGTAAGACTAGTGGCTGGTCTTACTGTCAGAAGTTTTCAAGCCGTTATTCATAGACGGTCACCCATTCATGCACTGAACACGCCCTATGTTGTTTAACTTTCGTGATCGCTCAGGCGGCCGGAGCTACGAGCAATTCGATTCGATCTAGTTGGATTTACGCAGATACTTTGCAGATATTTTGAAGCGTTATAAAAAAGTTCAATCAACAGCATTCAATAATGAACAGTAGTTCTGTTAATTGTCTGTACCTACACTACGTACTGCTTCTGATGTGTTGTCGGTTAGTGCCATGAGCTATGTAGACCTATTAGCCGAGTTTATGAGAGAGTGATCACAACGTTAATTCATAATTAACATTAACGCAAAACAATAGACGGTCTGGAAAACTCTCCTTTAAGCTTAGGTTTTTAAACAAGCTCTCATATAAGGTAGGTAGAAGAAAACTCATAAAAATATAATACAAAAACTAAACAGTGTTAAAAACATGGCGAGTTGCCATTTTGCGCCTATACTAATCCGGATTTGGCCTTCGTGGTGGAGCATGGCCTATACCTTCCTCAGGGAAGAGACCCGTGCCCCTCAGTGGGGACATAACGGGTTGATTATGATACACAGGACCATCTTTGTACTAAATAAGTGCCTAAACAGGCACTGTTTCACTGTTTCAGCAGTTTATAACGCCTAACTTTCATCCCTCATTTAAACATGCATACTTATAAAAAAAATACTTAAGAAAAACAAACATACTTATATTGAAATAAGGAGTCAAATCATCTCAAAAAAACTTAAGAAGCAAAGGCAAAAACAAACTTAAACTAGAAACACCACCCCATAGTAAAAGAAATGTGATGTATGAAGGTGTCCAACTGTATGACTAACCGCCTGAAGTAAAGGATAATGTAAAAAATACAAAATTAAATCCTTTACAAAAAAAATCGAAGCTACATATCTTAAATTTATAAATAAGATTGATGTTACTTTCGTTACATCGCTCGTAGCCTGGCTTCTTGAGTGATCTTAAACGATCACGAACATAAGGCGCCTTCAGTGCATAAATGGGTGACTGTCTATGACTAAAGCTAGTGGCATTTTTTCGAGCGGTTCCGTGCTTCGCAAGGAATGTTAAGCATTTGGTGCTGGCTGCCGTCGATAGATGTCAGTCGTTCAGCCAAATCAGCGCCTTAGGGGGCTTGAAAACTTTTGACAGTAAGACCACTAGTCTTACGAGCCTCCACCAATCCGGACTAGGCCTCCGTGGTAGATTATGGCCTATACCTTCCTCAGGGAAGACCCGACCCGTGCCCCTTGGTGGGGACATAATGGGTTGATGATGGACCCAAACCCTTTGAAATATAATTTCCGGTTTGAAAGTATTCTATGTCCTTTGCCTAAACTTAAACTATTTTCATGCCAAATTTAATCTAAATCGGCTCAGAGGCTTATGCGTGAAGAGGTAACAGACAGACAGACACACTTACGCATTTATAATATTAGTATGAATATATTAGTAATCTATTTTACTACTTTTCCTTTGGCAATTCTCCATCGTCGGTGGTCTGGAAGAAATTGCTTTAAACAATAAGGCCGCCAATTGTACTGTATCTATGTAAATGTTTTGTCTCTATTTTTTCTGATAATAAAGAATATAATTGACTAACCACATACTACAATATTATCTAGTTATGTTTTAATTTTTTTTTGTCTTTTGTGTTACTTTATTATGTTACTTTGTCTCTTTATTTTGTTCCTGTGATGTGTCTTGTGACTGTACCAAATATATTTCTTTCATTTTTTCTAATTCTAAATTCTTTTCGGACAAAAGTAGAAGCTATGCTGCTAAATTTCTGTTCGCAGCGCCTGTACAGTCTGTTGGCTTTTAGAATATACCTCGGTCTCTAGAGTAGGCTTCGGTTTTCGCCGAAAGCACACGAGTGTCTACTTCCTGCTCTGTATAAAACTTTTCTTCACTATTTTGAAAAGTTATAAGATAAGATAAGAATATTCTTTATTGTACCAGGAAAAACAAATACAAAACATTAACAATAAGATGCAGTACAAGAGGCGGCCTTATTGCTTAAAGCAATTTCTTCCGGGCAACCGAAGTTATGTAAAGTTAAGTGTCATATTTGTTCCGATATTTTTATTACACGTATATATCCGATTCTATCCGATAGTAGCCGAGGTATATTCTAAAAGCTAACATACTGGACTGTCAATAAAGTCTAGAAAATAAAGAGTGCGATTTTGCTAATACTCAAACTTTTAGTTTCAAGCAAGCAGTAGTATCAGCAAGGATAATTAACCTTGGTCTCAGGTACAATATTTGTCTTACATTAGAATAGAAGATGACCAGAAAAGGTCGTACAATATTTATACTTGAGCCATTACAAACGTGTGAACCGAGTCATAAGAGTGCGAGCGAGAGTTCCAATATGCCTGATATGCCTTCTATATGTGTGAGAGAGAGAGGTCTGATACAAATGTATAATATGACTCAGTTCGCACGTTTGTAATGGCTCAAGTATAGGTTACACTTCACTTCCGTTTACTACACTTTATGGACAGTCAGAGTGCTTATACTGAGTTTTTTCATTTCACTTTCGATAGCGAGAGCATTTGCAATTTGCATAGGAGTGACAAAGAGACAGCTAGGTGGCTCGCTTTGTCTCTCCTATACTCTTATAAGCGCCACCTAGTTTCTCTTGCTATCGAGAGTGAAATGAAAAAACTCAGAGTGCTTAGTGCGAGTTTTTTCATTCACTTTCGATAGCGAGAGCGTTTGCAATTTGTATAGGAGTGACAAAGCGCGCCACCTAGTTGTCTCTTTGTCACTTCTATACAAATTGCAAACGCTCTCGCCATCGAAAGTGAATGAAAAAACTCTGTACACTCAGAGTGCGAATACTGAGTTTTTTCATTCACTCTCGATAGTGAGAGCGTTAGCGATTTGCATAGGAGTGACAAAGAGACAACTATATGGCGCGCTTTGTCACTCCTATGCAAATCGCAAACGCTCTCGCTATCGAAAGTGAATGACAAAACTCAGTATACGCACTCTGCATGCTTAGTGCGAGTTTTTTCGCTCACTTTCGATAGCGAGAGCATTTGCAATTTGTATAGGAGTGACAAAGAGACAACTAGCTGGCGCGCTTTGTCACTCCTATAGAATATGAGTTTACGTTAACGCGATCGAGTAGTTAAAAAAACTAAGCACTCAGAGTGCGTATACTGAGTTTTTTCATTCACTTTCGATAGCGAGAGCGTTTGCGATTTGCATAGCAGTGACAAAGAGACAACTATGTGGCGCGCTTTGTCACTCCTATACAAATTGCAAACGCTCTTGCTATCGAAAGTGAAGGAAAAAACTCAGTGTAAGCACTCTGTACTCTACAAGTCAACGCGCCATACACACGTTGGCACTTGGCAGACTCTCGGCGGGCTCGCCCGTCAAAGCCCAGCTCATTTCCTGCACAGGAAACTGACTACCGACCCCGTTTCCTCTGGGCGGCTGAGTGAATTTCCACCCTGTAGGTACGCCGGGCCGGCGGAGATTGACGCCGAAGTTGTGCTGGATTCCTCAAAAACGATTCCTTTTATAGGTCTCGGTTCCTTTTATAGTTGTCTAGCAGTTCATTGATCTGCCTACTAGACGGCCATCGCTCTGTATGGTGTGCATGCGGATTGAGTGAGCACCCTCCAGAAACGAAAAGAAAAAATGATGTTCATTTAGTAAAAGTTTTAACACAATTGTAAAAGTAATCTCTGTATTTGTAAAAAGATAAAACTGTATAGTTTTGTATATAAATTACTGGTCACTCTGTTCTAACAAACTATCGACGAAATCAGTTGAAATTTATACACTAGTCTTTAGTAAAACCTATGCTAACTTTCCTCTATAATTTGATTTGTAGATCACCTAGTAACCTATTTATGACTATTTATAACACCGAGTCATCATTTAAGCAACAAAGTAACGTAGCGCAACGAACAAGCTCTGACTACCGTGTCCATCCAGGAGCTAGATTATATTAATGCACTGTAGTATGTACATACAATAACAGCTGCATCATGGCGATGTAGTTTCATTGCCGCTTTAAGTCTACGCGTGCATACATATCAGACCTTCTAGGCGTTAATCTAATCTAAAAATCCTCTTCCTCACTTTCACACGAAAATGATCTTTCATCACTTATTAGCATGCAAATATTGTATAGCACATCTTCTTCTTGTATTTTAATTAATTTAATTAGACAGACCTATTTAAAATTATGTTTTTCTGGCGGAAAGTTTTTGTTGTTCTGTAATCTCGTCAGAGTAATCTGTGGATAATGTTGTGGGTTATCATCATCATCATCATCATTCAGCCACAAGAAGTCACTGCATGGATTATATTGTGGGTTAGTTATACTCTTACCTATTCGATTTTATACTGCGTAACTGTTTATTATCCCAAATAAAATAATAAACAAAAAACACGTCACGTGACCCGACCATGTATCTGTCATCACACTATAATTCACAAACAGAATTTAGGCCCAGGTCATCCCCCGAACCTCGCAGAGTATAGTGGTTTAAATCATAAATCCTAAATGTGCATGCAACTTTCCGTTTAGCAAAAAGAAAAGAGTTTTGAGATAGGTTTAAGCTGATTTGAGTTTTATTTCAGGAAGACGCTGGATGCAAGCCGCTTCCAACCGGTCTTTTTGGAAATCCATGGAGGAGGCCTTGTGGGTGAATGATGATGATGATGAGTTTTCTATGCACGTGGGTTGGTCTACCATGTGCGATAGCTTTGCATATACTCATCGGATCGCCAAGAAAGTCTTTGATTCTTAAAATATATAGCATAGTGATAATTTTGGTATATTTAACTTAAAAAAAAAACTATGTTGTGGGTTGGAACTTTTATGCTAAGCTACGTCCAATTTTCATCTATAAATCGTAGCCTTCTGACATTATTATTATTTAAAATCAACACCTCCATATAATAATATTTAAAAAATAATGTTTACTGGCAAGTCTCTCGTACGTAATAACGTTTATTTTGCAATAATTTCTGAGTGGCCTGATATTTAATTGAACACTTAACTCTTCTACAGCACCGCACATTTATTGTGATTCATAGTTACAAAAATATAAAGTTCGGCAGTATATTCTTGTTAGCCTAGAAAACAGACACGAAATAATTTCCGTTCCATCTGCTCAACTGTTAACGTTAATCAAATTAATACAGTTCACCGCAAACTCCAATACCGAGAAGGGTCAAAGTAAATGAACACCCCTAAATCAAAAGCCCTTTATTCCTCTGATAGGAGATAGAGCAGAGCACCTATTCCAACAGCCCACTAAGTCTACACGTCAGTCAAAGTGAAATAGGTCTAAGTGTAACACCTGAGTTGGCGGGATATAACCTTGTCACAGTGAGTGACCTAGGGCGAGATTAGAACGGAACCGAATTATGTCACTTGAGAATACTCTCACGCTAATGATTAAGGCAACATCTACATTCTAACTACGCAAACTAATATAAACCTTAATACTATTAAGCTTAGAGATTCCAATACGCAAAAAATGCCCGGCCACGAGAAGACGGTAGGCGGCTGATGGCTACGACACGGGAACAGGTTTTCTTTGCAAATGAATTACAGTGTCTAACGCTGTAAGTATTAAGGGTTATTTTAGATTGACATAGTGTCGCCCGCACGTCATCGTCTGTTCCGTACCGTGAACCATAACGTACTGTGAACCTGCGAGCACTACGGTACAAACTAAAATGAACCTTGAGTATTTATTGAATTAGAGACTAATAAAAATCCAAAAAATGTGTGGCTCTATGATAGATGACGAGCTTCTCCGGTAAATGACAATGAATTCTAAGTCAATTGAAAGTGTACCAATACTGCATTTGAAACTAAAAGTTGTCAAGCCGCCCTAAGGCCTCCGACTGGGCTTAACGACTGCCATCTATCGACGCGTCGCGACAGTAGCCGGCAGCAACTGATTAATATTAATGTGCCTTGCGAAGCACGGAACCTCTCTGAAAATGAAGCGAAAGTGCTCTGGCAGGATCGTGGTTAGTGGCAGTCCCTAGCCTAGCCCTTTCGGATACAAGCGTGAGTTTAAGTATGTATCATTATCATAATCAACCCATTATGCCCCCACCGAGGGGCTCGGGTCTCTTCCCTGAGGAAGGTATAGGCCATACTCCACCACGGGGGCCAAGTCCGGATTGGTGGAGGCTTGTAACACTAGTGGCTGGTCTTACTGTTAGAAGTTTCAAGCCCCCTAAGGCCTCTGACTTGACTTAACTGGCAGAAGTTCTCAAGCCGCCGTAAGGCCCCTTGGCTTAGCTTAAGTATTGTATGTTAGTGAAATCTCGTTTCAAGATGAGAAATCCGTACAATAATAATTAGTACCGCCTCTCCGTATATCAAAACAATAACCGGCGGACCTACGGGCCACGCACGCACCGCTCTAGCCTCTAATGGTCCTAATAAGTTCTAATTAGTACCGAAATATTCGATAGCTATTATAAGGGTACAGTCGACAGCACGACAAACTTCACATTTTAGTAACAAAGTCGCCAGTAATGCAACGGAGCAGAGTACATGGGGGTATACCATGATGTGCTGTCGACTATACGTTTCATTTTGCTACGGCGCACAAACCACTCAAAATTCTTGTTAATTCATTCGGTTTGCATTAATATGCGTTAGAAAAGGTCTTGTTTACTTGTGGTACATTAAATCGCGATTTATTAGAGTTGACGGTCAATGTATAGTCGCGTGTTTGTATGACAAAATGGTTTGGTGAAGGGAAGAATCCTCTTCAGCAGTACAACTACAAATCATGACTTATATACTTACCTGTAAATGGTAAAAGAGCTATAATTATTTTTAAGGTTGCACAAATAATGAACAATTCATACACATTTTTTTTTTGGAATGTTAAAATTACGATGGGATAAAATTTAGTTTGTCTGCCAGAGAGTATGCCATATTATATCGCTCTAAGTTAGGTGATTAAAAATATATGTATGTGTCATATATCTAATATTTGAACTGAGTTTGTTCAAGCTACACAACTCTCTGTTTACTGTAAACCATGCTCATATTGCAACGTGTCGCTGGTTGAATTAGTATGGTAATGCACGTACTGCGCGGTTCAGGTAACTTATGAGCACAAGCACAAGATACACAAACTACATAGCTATCTCGCGAGGGGTTACTCCTGGTACTGAGTTAGTAATCATCATCAATCCATTATAAAAATAAAATAAATAAATAAATAAATGTCCCCACTGAGGGGCACGAGTCTCGTCCCTGAGGCAGGTAAGGCCATACTCCACCACGGGGGCCAAGTCCGGATTGGTGGAGGCTTGTAAAGTAAAGTACTCGTAAAGTAAAGTGAAGTAAAGTAAAGTTTATTTCTCACCATAAAAACAAAAATAACAAACAGCATATTACGAGCCTTGAGGGCTTTACAGAATCACTTAAAGGCTATTGGTACAGTTATCAATTCAGTTAATTGCGAAACTAGGTGGTCCTGTATTTTGGCAATTAATGATATAATGTATGTACTTAATGTACAGATGGATTACAGATTTCATGATTCTAATATTATTGTGCGTCTCAAATTTTACAAATATTGATGAGTATAGTAATTTAAAAGTTAATAGTAGAGAGTTGTGTGTGTGTGTGTGTGTGTGTGAGTGTGTGTCTGTGTGTGTGAAAAAAAAAGACTAGTGGCTGGTCTTACTGTCAGAAGTTTTCAAGCCTCTGACGAGTCCCGTCTATCGATGGCAGCCGGCACCAGCTGCTTAACGTCCCTTGCGAAGCATGGAACCGCCCGGAAAAATGCCATTAGCGTTAGTCGTAGACGGTCACCGATCCATGCACTGAACGCGCCTTATGTTGTTAACCATCGTGATCGTTTAACCCGGCGTCATTGTGGTACAAAATTGTTGCACGGGCGTTGAAGAGGGTCTGTGAGACCCTGATATTTAAAATGATATATTTTATGTATACTTGAATTTTTTAAATAGATTTTGGTTTTATAATAACGTATGTCTATCTAGTAAGCGTGTAAGATGAATAAAATCAACATTTTAGCTTAAGGAACACATTTTTTTTAATAATTTCCATATTTCAAAAAATGGCCATTCAAACAAAACACATCTTAGAACAATCAACAAAAATAAACTTTTGTCTTACATATTTAACTGTTTTATACAATATAATAAAAGATCAGTTATTTCTTAGCACGACACTAACTAGAAAAGGCTTATGCATTAATAAATTTTACTCCTTATGACTACATTCTTGGCAGTAGAAAACTGAATGTTCAAGACAAATAAACTTTTCATATGACTTAGACCTGTAAGTGGTCTTTCGGTCTTTTTTGTTTGGGCAAACCTGGCACCTTTTTCGCACCCTGAATTTTTAGCAGGAGGTTTTTCTGAAGCTTCTCCAGCAAATTCTTTGATTCTTTTACGTATTTCTCTTGACAACTGAGACACATCTTTGCGAGCGCCCAAATGGTCGCTAATGAGTGAAAGACCTAACTTCTTTATGAAATGGCGCAGTTTTTGTCCTGTTTCGTTATAAATATTAACCAAAACACTCAAAAAAGAATGGCACAAAATTGTTACACGGACTGTGAGGAAGGGTCTGACATACCCTTTTGTATTTCACGCAAGTGTTTCTCATTGCGCGAGCGCCGGTGGACTGAGCAGGGATGTCCAGAAGGTGGGGAGCGATGTTATCTACAGCTACCGAGAAATATGGCAACGTGCATTCGCTAGCCATAAAGTTATACTCGATCCAAAATGCACTGGGTCTCACAGAGCGATTCGAGCCAGCGACTGAGTTAGGAATGTTGACGTACAAATAGCCGGGCATTTTTTAAGCATTCACTCTAGCAAAGCTTTAACAAAATGGAAACATTATGCGAACTGGACATTAGTGTGAATTATTCGGCATTTCACAAGTTGGTCATTTTGAGAAATGAACCATTCCGGAATGGTCATATTGCGGACTGGACTTTTTGGAACGCTAGGCATTTTATGAATTAGAAATTTTGTGCATAAAATAAATTTAAGTTTGTACTAAAGCCGAGTGTATTAGTCTCGCTTAGTCACATCGCAAAATTTAGTAACCAGGGATGTTTTATTCTTGCAAAACTTTGAGCAAAATAAAGATATCGCAGCTCCAGAACTAAAGTGACCCAAATCAAAATTAGGGTAAAATGAGTTAAGTACTCAGAATGACTCAAAAAGGTACACTCTTTCATGCCTATATTTGGCCTATTAAACCGACTTTATTTGGTCAGAGAGAGATGGAGTAATATTTCGGTCTGTTTTTTCTTGAGCAACTCGCTCAGAGCGCCGAATACATTTTCTTCATTTCCCAAAAGTTGCAATTTTTGAGTTAGGTCACTTTAGTTCTGAAGATGCGATATTATGCGAATTAGACATAATGGTAATTTGAAATTTCATAAGTTGGTCATTTTAAGAAATGGACCATCCGGGAATTAATCTTTTTGTGGACTGGGCTTTTTGGGAACACTTGGCATTTTTTTAATTAGACATTATCCGCATAAAATAGTATGTTTGGTATTTTAGGACTATCAGTTAGTATTCGTAGTAGTTAGTAGGACTAAATCATCTAAAGCTTAATCATGGAGAGCAGAGACGGAGCTAACGGACGGATTAAGCTCTGCGAATCAGAGCGAAACCTGGTCGGACTTGACGAACAGTAAGTGTATTCGGAGAGCAATAATTTTCAATGTGTAGTGCTTACGAAAGTTTTAGTTCAAAAACTGCATCTTTTAGCAAAGAGCAGTCGAGTCGAATTGCCTACGGAACGTCATGCGATTTGACCTGATAGACGGACGCTAAGGGCGTATTTCATAGAACTCAGATGTGATTTGTGACTCGCAAGTCGCATTCAAGACCACCGTTGCAGAAGTCCTACCAATACCTGAGATCAACGTCGTCGGACTACGACGAGAAGGACATCATCATCATCATAATCATCATTTCATAGAACTGCATTTCGTTCTATACTATGAGCTAGGTATCTAGGTTGGTCCAGCCTGCTATGCTCAGCAGTGTGATTGTTTTTTTTTATTTGACTTTTTTACGAAGTTCAAATAAGAACAGGAATGACCCCTATAAACCTGAATGTGATATGAAGCTGACAAGCAAGGTTGAAGGCCGGATATCCCAGCTCGTTCAAGCGTATGATTTGATACGACAGCATTGCAGCCTACCATTGTATATGGGATCGCGGATTATGATAATATCAGCCCTAAAATTGTAACAGAGCTAGGAGAGGGCACGCCACAAAGGTCCTTATTTTATTGAATGTTAGCCATATAACATAACATAACATAACATAACATTTACATACAGACACATACATTGCTTCTATTATTAGCTATGTTATAGACCATAACACATCACCTTTCATAATATGTTTGATCTGTTTTGACGACCTCTGGTAGCGCAGTGTTAAGCGCATTTCCCTACCATGCGAGAGGACCCGGGATCGAATCCCGGGTGAGACCTACAAAATACCTCAGATCTTAGATGTTTACATGTTTGTGAAGTCACTATTCCGGTTCCCACGATACAGGGTGTGGGGGAGCCAGAAACAATGTATGTGCAGTATAGGTACAATAGTTTGCAAGAAAAATCAAGGTGTACGAACATCGTTATCATTCCATTACTGCCCATTGCTGTGCATGCCTTTTTGCGCCTTTATAATCTAGATGCGAACATGAGGCCTCAATTTTGTCACCTTAGAGCTATCTTCCAATTTAAGATTAGATCTTAAACTAATATTAGTGATTATTTACTTTATTACGGATACCGGATCGGAAGAGTCCGACCAGTCCGGAAGAGGACGACGCGAGCTCCGTTTTTGCTCACCATAATTAAGCTCTGCAAATCAGAGCGAAACCTAGTTGGATTCTTCCGACAAAAAGTCAAGTCGAGACTGAGGCAGTAATAATTATTGTGTAAGAATTTTTTAAAACAATATTAATTTCACTACGCGGTTAAAGATTTCTGACCTCTATAACAGCCTGTAAATTCCAAGCCCACTGTTGGGTATAGTCTTCTTTACTTTCACGCCAACCCATCCGGTCCAGTGCTAGTCTCGTCCAATGTTTCCCAGCCGCTTTCACAATGTCGTCCGCCCATCGGGCTGGTGGTCTGCCCACCGACCGTCAACTCATTTCACGTTTCAGCTACATAAAGTAATAATTTAAATTGATTGCTTTTATAATTGGTTTTCAAACTGCACTGTTTTCAGCGTGTATTAGCTCTATGGCGCTTATCGACCGATAATAGCACTATTATGGGATAATAAAGCATTGTCATGTTGATTGTACGTTACGAGTTCAGTTCTCACGCTGATTGATTGCTGTGTGTTGGTTTGTATGGCTGGATTATTGAATTACAATGATGACCACATGCCGCAGATATGAAATAAGAGTTGCGGTGGAAAAAGAATGGCCATCGTGTATGACTGAGGGACTTTGCTCCGCTTTACACATACATGACAGTAAGAAACATTTGGTAGTAGTAAGTGGCTCAAGATGGTATATTCCCTCCGGCCGTTTTCGCAACTGCGTTTCGTAACTGGTTGCGAAACAAGAATGTTTATTCCTTGTTCGCAACCAGTTGCAAATCAAGAAAACTTTTTCCTTAGCCGCAACTTGGTTGCGAACGAAGAATACGATCTTCCCAAACTTACAGAGTTGCGATGGGAGAAATTAATTTCCTTATTCGCAACCAAAGGCTAATATAATAATTCAAAAAGAAAGGAAATTAAATCTTAACCAATTTTAAATACTTAACACAATTTATATATTATATATTTTGTAATGCAACAAAGTAATCTTATGTAGTTCTCTTAACCTAATTAAATAAACTAAAATAAAATAAACATTTTATGGAAGGCCTTCTAAACACTGACGTGCTCTTAAAGGTATATTGTCGAGACTAGATATTGTGTACTAGCTTTCGCCCGCGACTCGCGTGGACTTTAGTTCAAAAATTTTGCAACCCCGTTAACTCCCTTAAGGGTTACATTTAGGAAAAGCGGCGAAACACGTGTTCAACCAATTGTGTTCAAGACTATTTACTTCAAGTTTCAAGAAAATCAGACAACATTCTTTATACCTCCCATACAAATTTTGGCAACCCTTTACGCCCCCTTAGGGGTTGAATTTTAAAAAATCCGTTCTTATTCCTTGCCCACATTACTCGCTAGTCACAGCCGCGACTGAAACAAACTCATAGAAATGTACGTAGCAAGCCACGGGGTTGACGCCCCGCTGTTCGCGCCGCGCGATTTTTCGCGCGGGCGATTTCCCCCGTGGCCAGGCGGTTATATATAGATCCTCTGTGCATTTTAGCTTCCTAGGTCAAACGGCTTGGGCTGGGCGTTGATGAGTGAGTCAGTCAGTCAGGACTTTGAATTTTATATATATAGATTGATATTATTGTAGATGTTAGTGTCTTTTTGAAAAATTTGTAATACGAATCAACAAAATTGAAACAGACAAAGATGGTTGCGAATAAGTATAAAATAATCTTTTGCCGCAACTGGTTGCGAAACATAACAATTAGGATGCGTAGTTGCGGCTAAGGAAAAAGTTTTCTTGATTCGCAACTGGATGCGAACAAGGAATAAACATTCTTGTTTCGCAACCAGTTACGAAACGCAGTTGCGAAAACGGCCGGAGGGGGTATATTATGTAGCAAACTGGACTCATAACGTAGTCATAAGGCAAGTTGAAACTAATTTAGAGCTGTATATCAATTTAACCAACATGGTATTGACTCTCTGAACTTTATGTCGGATTCGTACTCCACATTTAAGAATGACGGCAGCACATCAATAAGACGTTGAACTTTGCCCTCCGGCCGTTTTCGCAACTGCCTTTCGTAACTGGTTGCGAAACAAGAATGTTTATTCCTTGTTCGCAACCAGTTGCGAATCAAGAAAACTTTTTCCTTAGCCGCAACTTGGTTGCGAACGAAGAATACGTTCTTCTCAAACTTACAGAGTTGCGATGGGAGAAATTAATTTCCTTATTTGCAACCAAAGGCTTATATAATAATTCAAAAAGAAGGGAAATTCAATCTTAAGAAATTTTAATTACTTAACACAATTATATATATTTTTTGTAATGCAACAAAGTAATATTATGTAGTTCTCTCGTCTCGCCCTCGATAGATGGCAGTTGTTAAGCCAAGTCATAGGCCTCAGGGCGGCTTGAAAACTTCTGACAGTAAGACCAGCCACTAGTCTTACAAGCCTCCACCAATCCGGACTTGGCCCCCGTGGTGGAGTATGGCCTATACCTTCCTCAGGGAAGAGACCCGTGCCTTTCGGCCGCTACCGCAACTGAGTTTCGTAACCAGGTGCGAAAGAAGAATGAAAACTCCTTGTTCGCAACCAGTTGCGAAAGAATACCTTTTATTCTTCGTTCGCAACTATAGGCATAATGCATTTGTTTTTCGCAACCAGTAGCGGTGCAGGATTTTCTGTTCTTTATTCGCAACCTCATACTTTTTCGAGTGCGTAGGTACTTAGTACTAGTTGAAATGAATGGTTGTTATCTAATCTTGACAATTCTGCCATAATGACTTATAATTTATGTTGTGCATCACTGTTGTGCTGTGCATCATTTAAATGTAATAATGTCTTCATCTAATATTTTTCCGACCTCAAGCAAATTAGATTTTATATCAACTAAACGAGGAGGAACAAAACTGCTATACGACGGGCACCGGTTCCACCGTAAGAAAATTTATGTAAACGGGGACTCATTTTGGAAGTGTTGTAATGAAACGATTTGCAAAGGGAACTTAACATTGAATCAGCGAAATGAGATTAAAAAAATTAAAGAACATGATGCAAACTGTACGGCCAGCCATACCAAAAACATAGTACTAAAAGAATTCGATCAACTGAAACAGATAAGCAGCTGTAATTTTCAATCAATACAACAGCAATACGACAAAGTGGTCAAGCAAATAAACGATAGCGGTATCCAACTTCTAGAAGAAGTACCAAAATACAGTAGTGTGAAAACTGGACTCTATAACGAACGTAACAAAATATTAGGTGCTCCTAAAGTACGGTTTGTAAACCCAAGCGACGTTGTTGTACCTGCAAAGTATACTGAGTTTTTATTGGCGGATTATGACGATGATTCCCAAAGAATAATTGTGTTTTGTAGCAAAGAAAATAGAGAGCAAATTAGAAAGTATCATCATTTTTTTGCCGACGGCACGTTTAAAAGTTGTCCAAAAGGATTTAAACAATTATATACTATACATGGGTATAATGAACAAAACAAGTGTGTAACGCCACTATTATTTTGTTTGATGTGCGATAAGAAAATGAAAAGTTACGAAATACTGTTCAACTTGATAAAGACCACATTATCCACATGGGTACCGAAAAAAATTACGATGGATTTTGAACTTGCTGCTATTCATGCCATCAGAAGAGTATTCCCAACAATTGTTTTTCGTGGATGTTACTATCATTTTAACCGATGCCTCTGGAGGAAGGCTAAGGCTCTCAATATCAATACAAGACCTAAGAAGAGGCACGTCGCTAGATGTATAGGACTAGCTCGCTTACCGCAAAATTTCATAAATACAGGATATCGATATGTTATGGCAAGGAGTCCAGTATGTATAGAAATAAATAAATTTAATGCCTACTTTAAGAAGCAATGGGTTTCAAAAGATAAAATAGAGAAAGAATGTTGCTGTCATGATGAAGCTATTAGAACTAATAATAATATAGAAGGTTGGCATGCAAAAATTAATAAATACGTTGGCCGCAAAAATCCCACTCTGGCTCATTTGCTTCACGTTTTGGAGACTGAGTCTACGTCCTTTGACCTCAGAAAAGTTAGCAAGAAGAAAAACAAAGAGTACGAGGAAATTGATAAAGAAATAACCTCGGCAATAGAAGAGTTGAAGAGCGGAATAATAAGTGTCGGTCATTGTATCGAAATAATTTGCCCATATGTAATATGGTAGTTCGATACCATGACCGACGCTTATTATTAATCCACTAAGGCCTGCCGGCCTGCGTCTAAGATTGATAATATAAAAATAAAGTCTCATTATTATTTGATTGTTTTTCTTGATTGTGCTAAGCTACTCGTAGTATTGGTGTTCCACACTTAAACTTAAAAAAATCTTAGTAAATCCACTTGTAACTAATAAGTAGAGCCATTTAACATGTAATATTACTGATATTGGTTGCGAATTAGGACTACGCTTTTCTTTTTTCTCAACCACATATTTGCAAAGTCCTTTTTCGAAACCAAGTTGCGAAAGAAGAATAAAAGGTATTCTTTCGCAACTGGTTGCGAACAAGGAGTTTTCATTCTTCTTTCGCACCTGGTTACGAAACTCAGTTGCGGTAGCGGCCGAAAGGGACCCGTGCCCCTCGGTGGGGACGTAATGGGGTGATGATGATGATAGGAGGCCTTCTCCACACTGACGTGGTCTTAAAGGTATATTGTCAAGACTAGATATTGTCTATTGATATTATTGTAGATGTTAGAGTCTTTTTGAAAAGTTTATAATACGAATCAACAAAATTGAAACTGACAAAGATGGTTGCAAATAAGGAAAAAATAATATTTTGCCGCAACTGGTTGCGAAACATAACCATTAGGATGCCTAGTTGTGGCTAAGGAAAAAGTTTTCTTGATTCGCAACTGGTTGCGAACAAGGAATAACCATTCTTGTTTCGCAACCAGTTACGAAACGCAGTTGCGAAAACGGCCGGAGGGGAACTTTATACATTCATTAAGTCCTGGATTTGATACAGACACACACTGTACTTTAGAAGTTAGGTATAAACGTTAGTGAATTTATAGTAGAAGTATCACTCGTTAAGTGCAATTTTATTCCTTCTTTTAGTATTTGTTGTTATAGTGGCAACAGAAATACATCACCGGTAAAAATTTCAACTGTCTAACTAGCACAGTTCATGAGATACAGCATGCATGGTAACAGACGGACAGACGGACGGGCGGACGGCGAAGTCTCAGTAATAGGGTCCGTTTTACTTTACCCTTTGGGTACGGAACCCTAAAAAGACATTATACAGGAAAACATTGTGTTACATAGGTATAATTCTATTATCTATGCTTAGCATTTTTTTTTTACTTTAAACGACACTGAATTAAATACCTTTAGTGGTAGAAAATTCGATACCGTTTGCAAATTTAGTACCTGAGTACTAGCTAGCACTAAATTTGTAAACTGTTTCGAGTTTTCTGCCGCTAAAGGTTTTTGATTTAGTGTCGTTTAAAGTCTGAAAAAAAATCCAAGTGAAGTAAATTGATTATAGATTGGTTGACTACCTACATGGGTACTTAAATAAATAACTAATTTCGCAATGCACTTAATAAAGTTATTGCCTACTACACCGTTAGTTCAAATTACTGCCAGCCGGAGGCAATAAATTTCAATTAAAACAAAACTGAATGTATTAACCGTACTTAAGCTTGTTTATTTTCTAGTCATGAATACGAGTAAAATATGAGATTCATGTATTTCAAAGTTGTAAATACTATTTTTATTCAGGATACACTTAGGACACACTAAATTGTAAATACATTTGAATTCACTAACAGCACCTGTCGAACATATCAAAAGGTGCCCAATCTGGACTAGGCCAGGTGCTATTTGTGCAGGTGCTATTTAGGCGGGTGTGCAAACTGGACTACCTACCTCCCGAGAAGATCCTAATCTTACCTAGGGACAAGTGTAATAAGGCCCTTTGTCTTTGGCCCACATTGTCCCCTTTAATATTTAGTAGGTCCAATAGGGTAGTTTCCAGGGTGAAAATAATTAAATTCTATTTAGTCCGTATTTTAGATTATAAAAAAATATTGGACACCTATTTTTTCTTTTTTCGATTAAACAAACAATAACAAAGATATAGCCCACTAAAGTTACGTGTGACATCACCCCGTGCTAAAAAATGGAGCATGGCGTGACGTCACACGTAACTTTAATGGGCTATATCTTTGTCATTTTTGGTCTTATTTACAAATAAAAAAATACGTGTCCCTTATTTTTGGATAATCTAAAAGACGGACTAATTACATTTTTTAGGGCAGCTAGCCCATTCTCGGTGCCTATGTTACTCAAAATTATTGAGTGACGACTTAGTCAACCTATATTTTTTTATTGTGGACATCGTAAACTCTCGGATGTCAGTTTATGTGGTCATGAAAGTCTTTACGATCTATGCTTTTATGAAGCTCTTAAGTGATAAAAACATAACTGCTTTAAGTACGAGTACTATGTAGGTCGATTTAGAGTTTCGAGCTATTTTGAGTTTTAAATTTTTTTTTTGAGTGTTTCAGACTATTTTTTTAAGGGCCGGTAAGGGACCACCTAGGCGGACATTATCCTACCAAATAATAGATTTATTAGCAAAAAGGGTGAGATAAATAGTACCCGAAACCGGCGTGCGTGCATGCAACGACTATTAATGGCGGTGAAGCGAAAGTGAGTTGTCAGGATCATGGCAGGTGGCAGTCTCTGGTCTCTGCCTACCCCTCTGGGATACAGGCATGAGTTTTAGTATTTGAAATTCCAATACTGTCTCGTCAATTTTTTCAGAAAGGAAGACAACGTTACTTTGGTATTTACTTATTGAAATTCTCAGTTCAGAAATCGGCCCTTAGGGCTAATCTTCAAAGTAAAAATATCAATTGCACTTTTCGACACATCATCATCAACCCATTATGTCCCCACCGAGGGGCACGGGTCTCTTCCCTGAGGAAGGTATAGGCCATACTCCACCACGGGGGCCAAGTCCAGATTGGTGGAAGCTTGTAAGACTAGTGGCTGGTTTACTGTCAAAATTTTTCAAGCCGCCCTAAGGCCTCTGAATTGGCTTCACGACTGCCATCTATCGATCACAACCGGCACCAACAGCTTAACGTGCCTTGCGAAATACGGAACCGTTTGGAAAATATACGTCATAGAACGGTCGTCATAGAACCCATCCATGAACTAAACGCGCTCTATGTTGCTTACGGGGCTCTGAGCGATTCTTGAGTATATGGTTTCAATTTTGACTCGATGTTTTTACGTGTTCCCGAGGTAGGGTCTTGACCGAAGGTAGACTGACCGAAGGATGAACGTATCGACGGACGTACGGACGGATGGTCGGACGGTCGGACAACAAAGGGATCCTATAAGGGCCTTTTCACACGTACCACCACACGTCAACCACACCACGTGGCCGCGCGTATATTTTGCATCGCAATCACATCGCAACCCCATCCCAACCACAACACAACCTATGAATGCCGGATTCGTACTGTGTCTGCACACGACGTAATCGCATCGCAAGTACTGGTTAAAATGCAACCACATCAACATTTTGTCGGTACCACAACGCAACTACAAAAAGCTGCAGCGACACTATTCACATGTAACCACTGCTTGACATGACAGCATTTTGTCGTTGCGATGTGGTGTGGTTGTGGCACGTGTGAAAAGTCTTTAACGGTTCCGTTTTTAACTTTTGAGGTACGGAACCCTTTTTTTTTTGTTAACGAGGTGAAATGCTTTGTGCACCATAACCGCCACCCTTGGGGGAGGGCGACGGCCGTGTGTCGGACTCTCCTCTCCTAATAATAGGAAAGGCATACCTCCTAAAACACCCCGGGGGCCGTCCTGTCGCTCGTGCAATGGGGCGCCGCCGGATCTCGCAAGTGGTGTGAAACCACAACGCGAATGCGACAGCGGCGCCCCGGCGACGTCGACCCGACTCGCAAGGAGTCGGGCCTACCCTCACTGTAGAAGGGGCATGGGCCCCCCACCCCCTTCTCCCGTCACGATGTCGGACGGCAGGTCCCCCAACCTGCCGTCTGTGACCCTCCCTCAACCTCCTCTATGCCCTCTGCTAAACAGAGGGACATAGAGGAGGGCCCCCACCGTGTGTTTTTTAAAGAGGTTGTCTCCTCGCGGCCCGAAGGCCCCCGGCCCCACTCAGTGTGGGGTTACGGGTGCGGGGCCCATAGTGGACCCCGCGGGTCATCCAGCAGCGCAAGCCACTGGACGTCCCCCTCCCTCTGGTTTTGGTCCGCGCCGGCCGAAGCCGGTACCCCCCATATCTGGAGGGCGTTCCCCTATCCGCCACCCGGGAGACGCGTCCGATGGAAGACCAAAAACTCCACACGGAAGGTACGGAACCCTAAAAATTATTTATTTTCTTAGTTTTCTACTTATACTTGCCAAAAGCTTTTCAATTGCCCCATTCCTTGAAGAAATGAAGTGGTTAATGCCAATTTTGTATTTATTACTTCGATCATCTTTTTAGGAACTAATTAGCTGTTTATATTTACGAAACTTTCGCTTCGAACACAGCATACTTGCTAAGTTCCATCCAATTACACTAGCGAAATTCGCTGAAGCAACTCATAGCAGTAATAATTGTTTGTTCGAAGCTCCGTACTACCGAAATAGTTCGAGCAATTTGTTTGTTGTTAGCTGGATACGCCTGAGGAACTGTGAACAATATATTGGTCTTTGAATAATATTTTGATCCCGATAAAACTATCTAATTCGAAAAAACATCCTAACATAACATAACAACATTTAACATAACATTTACATACAGGCACATACATTGCTTCTGGCCCCACACTAGGATACCCTGTGTCGCGGGTACCAGAAACAGCGACGTCACAAACATGTAAACATCCTATCATAATTTTTTTTCGGATTTTAACGATTTCTAGCTTTCACAATCAATTGTGGTCATAAACTCATAAACAAGAATATCCTGTGCTATCATAACCTGGCTCATAACCATAGAAATACACCCTGACTGACGTCATTGCCCGTGCCCCTCGGTGGGGATATAATGGGTTGATGATGATGATGATGATGATGTCATTAGTAGAAATCAAGAACGGGACTCCAGTGGGAACCGAACGACGACCCTCGCTTTGGCAGAAGCGTGTGAAGCGCCAATGGTGACAAATATCTGATCAATGCTTTGAGCTTATTTTCGTCTTCAAAATCTAAGATCTTTAAATATATAATTAGAATTAGTTTATATTAGTTTTTTTTATAAGCACTAATTTATGTTAGTGTTAATAAAGTTTTTAACATGTAATAAATGAAAGAGATTCTGTAACAATATATTTTAAAAGGTAATTAAATAAAACTTATCAACTAAAGATCTTTATAAATTATAGCCTATGTGTTATCCTGATGAATAGCTGCAATTAAATTCTATCTTTATTCATATTCATTCAATTCTCCATAGTATATTGACCCCCGGTTTCTCATACGCTAACAATCTGTTAATCTTCTGTTAATCATGTCAATCAAAAGGATTTTTCAAATGGTGAAGTCAGAATGAATATCAAATAAAATCTAAAAATGGGTGAAGTAATTTTAAATTTTTAAATAATAATTATAGACAGAAATATAAAAATTAAAGTGTGAAAAAGTTTACACCGTTACAAAGTGTTACCAAGAAACTTGCATCTGATTAGTGCCAGCGTTGAGGAACACAGTGTGCGATTAAACCATCTCCTAAACTGAATACCTACATGGCTTAAGACAGTATTTACTAGCGCCCCATTGTTATCTGCGTTCACACTTGGTTTGCTTCGCAGTTTATTCATGCAAGCACGGAGGTTAGTGCGGTATGGGCCGACGTTCCGATCCCATTCTAAGAAAATATAGGTAGGTATATGTTACGAAAGATTCAGTTCAAAAATATATCTGGGTTCATAATTCCAATATTTAACTGCTATCGCAAAGACATTAATTTCAAAAAGTAAAAAGTTAAAAAATAATCTAGTTCTGGAAGTTTAATTTCCTTTACCAAATTAAAGTGCTTCCAGAGGTTGCTCTACATAAATATCTATAAACAAATAAATATAAATACGTATACATAATGCTCTTACTGTAATAAAAAAGGAGGATTAAACAGTAATTACAATCATTAATATATTAAATAAATTCATTGTAAGATAGTCACAAGCAACGTCAATTAAATATTAAATGGCAGTAGCTTTAAACTCTGGTTTAAGTTGCGGGAGGTCTTTGCCCAGAAGTGAAATGTCAACATTGCAGCTACGTAAAGAAACGCCTCTATTAGGAACTTAGTAGCTAAAGTAGGGCTGCGTAGCACGCTACACTTCATCGTTGCTTTTGCAATGCCCAATATCAGCGATATGCCTTCTACCACTGACACTCTTAGTATTGGAGATGATGTTTCGAACTTGCAAGATGTTGATTACACTCAAGGGTCTTGAACTCTTAGGTAAAAGATCTTTCATACCGACTCATGTATTCGATTAAAATTGATTGGAAAAAAGATCAGAGAAGAGTTTTTTTTTCTGTCTTTTTCTCCACTGCATTCTGCTTAAAGGCACCGTAAATGTACTTATAATGTATAAACATTACAAGTAGGTACATTCAAGTTCATACAAACAGAATGTGAAGTCTTTACGTTGAAGTAAACTTCTGATTTCTGTCAACATTGCAGATTTGAAAACCATTAAATGTTGGTGTTCCCTTGTGATTTTGTATAGCTTGATGGGAAAATATAATATTAGCTGCTTACTGATACAACAAATATTTTTAGCGAAGTACGGTAAAAAATAAAAACACATTAGAATTTAAGCATTGTTGACCTATAACTTAGTCTTCGTACTTTGGATGGGATGAAATTATGAGACGAAACAGGCACATAATATCCGGTGTCTAAATGCATTAGCTAGAGTGCATGGAATAATGAACTCAACGCAGACCTCCCAGTTTCTATTTACAAGCCAAAGTTGGCTAAATCTAGGGATTTTAGTTGAGTTTAAAAAGCTTTCATGTTGCTGTTGGCGCTGTAAGGATGATTCTGAGTCCTGCTGAGTAGGTTTTTGAGTATTAGTTTGAAATGAGATAAAGATATGGACTCAGTATTCGTCGGTGGGTTGTTACGAATTTAAATGTATATTTTTATTTAGTATTTATCCTAAGCTCCGCTTACCGCCCCTCGTGAGAGGAAGCGGAATGTGGCAGTCCCTAGTCTCTGCCTACCCCTTTCAGCTACAGGCGTGAGCTTATATTATGAATGTATTGTTTTAAAAACTTCATAGTCAAAATATTGATACTTTGGGAATTTGAGCATGCGAGTCCTTTATTGAGTAAAACGTATATTTATTTTCATTGTGAAAATCGATTCCGCTGCTAAATAAGAACCAAAGTTTTGAGTACGAGAGTAGAGTAGAGTTTTGAGATTGAGTAGAAATTGAGTATAGCTTACCTACTATAAAAATCATTAATAAAAATAATAGCTTAATTTATAGAAAACTGAATCAGACCATCCAGTCTGACAAATATTAATACAATTAAATAACTATTTAAGAGACGAAAATGGTACTTGTTTAACTTTAGTAACAATTCCATTTTTAACAGCAATTTTTTCTTGGGTAATAACTCGACGAAAAAGTAATTATTATAGATATTAATATGTCATTCTTAACTTGATCTGTATTAAACCGGTTCGGACCAGTTAAACTCAGGGTTTGCTTAGTCTAAGAGTTTCATCAGATTGCTAAAATATAGTGTAATTCTTCCAACCTCTGTTTTATCATAGTCACCCATAAGAGCCATCGCAAACAGGGCGACTTGTCGCCGCGTCTAGTCGCCGTGTCAGACGACGAAGGCGTCGTTGTCGTTTGCATCTGGCGTCTTGTCGTCGCGACTCCGCGACTCTGACACCAAGTATGCGAAGCTTCGAACAAAATTGAAAATTGTCGGCCGTAGCCTGTCGTCGCGTCTAGTCGCCGATCTGTCGCTGTCGCGTGTCGTCTAGTGTGAGCCTAGGCACCGATAGCCGACTTGCCCGAGTCCCAAGGCAACCGGGATAGAGGCGTGAGTGCGTGCCGTGATAAGTAGCTGTCCCTGGAAGTGTTTTTGTGAAGTCACAAAATATATATTTTTTCGCCTTCGCTTTCCATGGATTACCTATTTATTGAAAAATCCTTGGTCTGGGCATGTGGCGTTTGTTTGATTTCTTAGTTTAATATAAGCGTTAATATTGTAAAATGAAAGAAAGAAAGAAAGAAAGAGAAACGTTTATTGCACCAACAGTCACACACAACAAAAATAGGAAATACAAATGAGAAGAAAACATTAAAGATAAAAAGAGGTACAAACATAAGGAAATACATTTATACAGTTTTGTCGCGGTGTGTAACCGCTGCTGCAAAAGGCAGCTGACTCAGCATAATGCTGAGGGTGTAGGCCCTCAGCGCTGGTTTTCAGTCAGTGCCTAAATGTCCCGTAAGTATCCCAATTGTGCGGCGCAGTGTATATTTATATAATTTAATAATAAGATAAGACAAATATTTATTGTACAATGTACACAGACATAAAATAGTAACAAATATGTATGTAAAAAATATATAAATACTTAAACAGTAATAATAAAATGCATATGCCGCATCACAAATTTAATAAAAAATTTGATAAACATAAATGTTAACAAAATCAAATGTAAAATTTTGTGGCCACAGCTGTCTTCGATGCGATCACATAGTTAAATTTTGTCAAGTCAGTAGTTGCGGCGAGAAGTTTGGACAGGATAGGGAAGTCTCTGCTGTTCAAGCAAATATGCCCTGAGCTTACGCCCAAAGGCATATCGACTGGACGCTTCACGGACAGGGGGAGGAATATCATTCCAGCACTTGGACGCCGCATACTTAAAACTGCCACGGAAAGCCATCGTACGGGGTGATATGGGATCTGGGTGGGACTCTGAAACAAAACCGAGCACATGCGTTTTGCACTCGTTGTATTAGTCTCTTTGTTCGGCCAAGTATACAACCACCATAGACAGCATCGCAGTAGTTGAATCTAGATAATATTAACGATTCACTTAGCCTAACACGCAAATCAGTGCTAAGGTAATCGCGTATATTATATAAAACTTTCAGGCGATAGAAGCAATTGCTCACTACATTTTTGATATGATTTTCAAATCGCAGCTCACCGTCCATCAGCACACCAAGATTTTTAGCCTCTACCACCCTCTCCACTGGTTTACCCATAATGGCTATATTATTGGCTGCAAGAGCTTGCATCGTATTATGGATTTGACGTTTAGTGCCAAGCACCATGTACTTGGACTTGCTAGGGTTCAGCACCAGACAGCCTCTATCGGACCATGACGCTATACTGTCGAGGTCTCTGTTGATCAAACTGGCTGCCACAGCTGCATCTGATGGTATAGTAGATATGTACAGCTGTGTATCATCAGCATAAAGATGGCAGTTGCAGTTTTTGATACTAGAAACTATATATGCACTATACAATATGAACAACAGAGGGCCTAATATAGATCCCTGTGGTACACCTCTAGCCAGTTGTTTTGTTGATGACAACTGCATTGTGCCATTGCCTTTCTGTATCTCTACTATCTGTGCACGGCCCGAAAGATTGCTGTCGAACCACCGAACACTAGCATTATCAAATCCATAATACGACATCTTCGATAACAAGAGAGAGGTATTCAAACTGTCGAAGGCCCTGGAGAAGTCTAGCAGCACCAGAATGGTACTTTTTCCCCTGTCCATTTCCGTCAAGACGTTATCTACGACGTCCAATAACGCGGTAGCCGTTCCCCGACCCTTCCGGAAACCAGATTGTGTATCTGGCAGTATGCCATTCTCCTCCAGGTACTTCGACAACTGATCATACACGGCCCTCTCGATTATCTTAGACATACAGGGAAGGATGCTGATAGGGTGAAGGTCGGATATATGGACAGGGTTGGGTTTCTTAGGAAGCGGAGTAACTTTCGCAGTCTTCCAGTCGGTCGGAAAAGTCTTCGATATTATACTCCGATTAACAATCGCGGTCAATACTGTTAAAGTCTTCGGTAATGTTAGTAAGATCATTTCAATACTAATTAAGTCAACTCCAGTGGCATTTGTTTTTATAGAAGTCAATATTTTTGATATGTCGTATGGCGTCACAGTGTTAAGTTTGAAAGTGGTGGCTATGTCATGTCTGTGGAATTCGTAATAAGTCAGGTCAGAAATAGTCACCTCAGGCGATCCTGGAACATTCAAAAAGTGGTCATTGATCGCGTCAGCGTCGTTATAGTGCGAAGGAAGTTCCACGTTCCTCTTATCTGGCAGGACTGTGCGTTTGAGATTTCTCCAGAGACGCTTGACATCACCTGCACACTTATTAATGTTCTCTGCGAAAAAAGCGCGTTTCTCATGATGAAAAGCGGTTATAACTACATGTTTTAGGTCTAAGTAGTACTTTTTATGTGCATCAGTTTTAGTGCTCTTGTACCTTTTATTTTTATTTTTTTTTATTTTTTTATTTTATTTATTCAAGGAGAAAAAACAGAATTGACAAAACCTTATAACGTAAAGAATATTAAGTTATCACGGCACATTTTGCCAACTCCTAAACTTTTCCCACAGATAGGTAATCACATTAGTAATAAGGCGCAATACACGTTATAGTTAGGAACTAAGAATAAGATAAACAAATAAATGCGTGTTTTGGAAAGAGACATAGGTAAATGTGCACATACTTACATACGATGATTATTATTATTATTTTTTGCATTGAAATTAAAACACATAAATAAACACAAAAGATTACATTAACCAAAAAATCACTACAGCTCATGAATTTAATAGAATTCTTGAGAACATTTGCTTGCAGCACTGCTTTGACTTATAAAACAAATCAACATCTGTAAATGCTATGTTGTAACTATCGCACATTCTGTTGAGAGGAGCTCTTTTACCCGCATTGGTTCTAGAGACTCTCTGCGAGAAAACACGTTTGTTCCTTATAGATCGGACAGGAACGCGGAAACATACTTGAGCCAATAGATCAGGACAATTAAGTTCAGATGTACAGATTGACCGAAGAACGTTCATGTCGGTCAAAGTCCGGCGGTTTTGCAATGACATCATATTGAATTTGACTAAAAGGCCATTATAAGAAAGTTTGGGGAAGCACATTCGGTAGTTGAGAGCACGCAGGAATTTCTTTTGTATCATCTCTAAGCGCTTGTTATATATATCATATAGCGGGTTCCAGACCACTGATGCGTACTCCAGATGGGGTCTAACCAGTGCTCGGAAGAGAGTAATATATGTGTCGGCTTTCTTAAAATCTTTTCCTACGCGCAATATAAAACCCAACATACGGTAAGCTTTATTTACAACACTCTCTACATGAGTATCAAAAAGGAGCTTAGAGTCGAAATAAATGCCCAAATCACGAATGGCTTCCACTCTACCCAGGCTATAGCCACCAATTTCATAACGGTTCAATACGTTATCTCGCCTCCTAGAAAAGGTAATGACTTTGCACTTGTCATGAGCAAGGAATATTTTATTAATTACACAATAGTCGTGGAACCTGTTGAGATCTTCTTGTATAAGTTGACATTCAGTAATGTTTTTTATCTGCCTATAAACCTTTAAGTCATCCGCGTACAAAAGGTAGCGACTATGTTGAAAACATTCCCCCAAGTCGTATAAAAAAATCACAAAAAGTAACGGTCCCAAAATAGAGCCTTGAGGGACACCAGAACTAATAGTAGAGACGTTTGATATGTAGCCATTCATTGTAACTGACTGGTGTCTGCACCGCAAGTAAGATGCGAACCATCTAAGAAGATTTCCCTTAATTCCGTTGAAAGACAATTTTTTTAATAAAAGAAGATGGTCTACTTTGTCAAACGCTTTTCGGAAATCCGTATATATAGAGTCTACAGGAATATTACTATCTAGAGATTCAAAAATAAAATTGGAATATACTAGAAGGTTTGTGACCGTTGACTTAGCCTTTACAAAGCCATGCTGATTTACATCGAGCGACTTTTCAATGTAAGCGTAGATTCTGGCGTGTACTAGTTTTTCAAATACCTTTGCTACGGCAGATAGTATGGAAACCGGGCGGTAATTACAGACCAAGTTTCTTGCCCCCGCCTTGAATATTGGTGTTACATGTGCCAGCTTCCATTGTTCCGGAATTTTACCTTCACACATACTTCTATTAAATAGAAGAGTTAAGGGAACGCATAGATAGCTAGCGAGATTTTTTAAAAACAGGGGGCTAATCTTATCTGGACCCGGTCCCTTACTGCAGTCCAAGCTACGCAGTATTTTTTCAACCTCAGTTTTCTCGAACTCTATCTGCGGTAAATGATTTTCTACTCTACCGTAGTCAACATCCGAAAACCCATCGGTATTATAAGCGTTGGGGGAAGAAGGCTCAAAAACAGAGAGAAAATATGAAGAAAACATCTCACATATTTCTTTTGGATCCTGAGAAGTTTGGTTCCCAATTTCCATACACGATGGATAGCCGGTGTTCGACTTCCTTAAATTAGATGTATAACTCCAGAAAGCTTTAATATTTGATCTAGTTGCCTCCTCCACTCTATCTAAATATGTATTGTGACACTCGACAAGTAATATCTTCGCATTAGCTCTTAATGCCGAAAATCTTCTGTAGTCGTATTGACGACCATATGTCTTCCACCTCCGCCAAAATTTCTCTTTTGCCCTTAAGACCTTTCTTAAATTTGAACTGAACCATATTGGAAATTTCGCTGGCTTAATCGTAACCAGTGGTACAGTAGAGTCTATTATATGAAATAATGTTTTATAAAATTTGTCTACCGCTTCCTCTATACATAGATTGGAAAAACACTCATTCCACTGTATTTCATTAAGTTGTTTAATGGCAACCGAATAGTTTGTCTTATAAAAATTGTACTTAGGGATCATATGTTTCGACAGTGAAGTAGAAGTGTTTAAAATAAATAGATCAATCAGTAGAGGTGGGTGATGATTGTCTATATTAACCAGTGGGTTGTCAGACATTGATACCGCCGCTTTCTCTGCATCTACAAGAACCAGGTCTAGCATTATATCGTTATCGTTTCTTATAGAGTTGCACTGACTTAGGCTCAATAATGACATTATATTACCGAGTAAGACAGCGGTATCCGTGGAAGGGCTATCCAGTACACCCGCTTGACCACTTCTTGGAAATGACCAGGTCAACTCGGGTTGGTTGTAGTCTCCAATCAAACAAAAATTATAATCCGGCAGTTCTGTAAAGATGTCAAAGTATTTTTTTAAATGGCTCTCGTAGATATTATTAGTCGACGAGGGTGGTATATAGCAGGCGCTCACTAATAGACCGTTCGCAACAGATGGTAATAATAATATAATTTCCTCGACAAACGGTGACTCCCAGTCTATACGACGGATAACGCTGAGTTCTTTTTTAACAGCTACTAGCACCCCTCCACCATCTTTTTTCTTTGTTAGAGTATAATTCCTATCCCTGCGGAAAATGGAATACCGACTGTCACATATTTCTGCGTCTGCAATCCCGTCCCTAAGCCACGTCTCAGTGAGCACTATAATGTCATAATCAGTGTTCAGAATATTTAAACGCAGGTCTAGTAATTTCGTGCGCAAGCCACGGCAATTTTGATAAAATATGTTTATATTTTTACCCGTGACGAATTATGCAATAGTAGTTGAAGCTTTCATAAGATATTTGAAAATAACTGTAATCATGGCTGTAACGAACTTGTACTGTGCAAAGTTGTCGTATAGTATCTAAATATAAAATATACATATAAGTATAAATGCTTAACATGGTACAATGTAAAAAAGTTATCAGTAAGTTATATCGTGTTTTAATAGTATTTAAGTAAAGTAAGTAAAAAATGCAGAATGTGCGCCAGCCAAAAGAGCAAAACCCAGAAACAGTATCTATCGAATGACATAAGTCAAGCAGTGTGCAGTTCGGAATAACACAAGTAAAGCGCCAGGTAGAGTTGGTTATAATTATTACAATAAAATCTAGTAGTCAGACGAATTTAGTAATATCTACCTCGCTGAGAATTTTTATTATGTTACTAGTATCAGTTTTGCGAGCACGAATTGTGGCATTCTTCACCCAAATATGTTTATAGCCTTTATCTCTACCAGCTGATCGCGCTCTTGAGTATAATATTTTGTTCTTGAGCGTTAGATGCTCGTTGATATAAAACCGCGAGCTCGGCACCGGCAAGCCCAGCTGCTCAGTACTCAAGTGGCGGCGAACGCGCGCAGCATCCAGGATATCATCACGGAGGCGTCGAGACGTCAGTTCCACAATGATATTCTTTGGTTTGTTCCCGCCGGACGCAACCGCGGTCTTGCCGCGCGCCACGCGATGTACAGCGCGGATGCTCTCACTACTCACCGGAACCCCAACCAAGTTGCCAATGTCGCGAACCAGCTGCACTAGATTTTCTCCACTCTTTTCTGGAATAAGCTGAATTTCTAGATTGCATTGCCTAGCCGACTGGTCCATATCATCTAGTTTCTTCCTCAGTCCATCCAGGTCGTCTCTAAGCTCCAAGTTTTCCGCCTTTAACGAGTTTGTTGAAAGTTGCGCGGTCTCAAGCGCATTGATTTTGTCCTCCAAAGCGCCAACACGACTCTCCCAACCGCATAAACGTTCCGATAGTTTGGCCAAATCATCATGGACGGGCTTCAGGCCTAAATTAAGCTCAGTCTTCCAGTCTACACGTAGTTGTGCGAATTTTTGTTCAAAAAAAGCCATGAACACATGCGTATCGAAATTCACCATCGATGTCGGTGCTTCGGACTCTACAGCTGGCACAGAGAGCATTCCAGGAGACAATACAGTCCCTTCCCTACCAGTTGGCAGTAAGACTGAGGCCGCAGGAGTCACGGGAAGGGCTGTTCTTTTGCTGGCATTCTTACAGTCCTGACACTTCCATTTACCTCTGTTCATTGGTAGTATCTTATTGTAGACCTCGTCAGACATATCAAGGCATATGTAGTGATGTATCTTTTGGCATGCTGCACATTTTAGACGGTCTTTGTCGGTTGTAGGCTTTGTGCATTTGAAACACTTCATCGCTATAAATAGACACTCGCGCCCTCTGTCAGATTCGAGCTTAGTCACAGACTACGCGTTAGAGTTGTAGTATTGGAATCAGCAAAGTAGTGTTGCTATTCACCGCTAGATGGCGCTGTCAGACTAAAGCCTCATCACGGAGACGCATCATCAAACGCACGTTATCCGTAAGCCATGGCTTGGGAGACTCCCTCACAACTATAGTTTTAACTGGTGCGTGTCTGTCAAATAATTCAGTAACGTGTTCGTTAAATAGTCGTACCATGTCATCCACCTCGTCAAGTAAAAGTATACTACTCCAGTCTATAAGGTCCAAGTCGAGGTCAAAAAAGTCGCGGTTTATGTCCTTAATTGGTCGATATGTCACAAATCTAGGCCGTGATTTTTGTTTTTTTATGTCAAGGTCAACAGTTATAAAAGCATGTCTGCCCAAGTCTGGTATGTGATGTACAGCAGTGCTACGAACTCGCGCGTCCGTACAGACAAGGTCGATAGTCGTCTCGCTGTGATCAGTGAAGTGAATCGGTTGTTCAGTGTGTTGAGTTAAGCTTAAAGAGGTCAGAAACTGTATCAAATATATTAGATTCTTGTCACGATTGTCAGAATAGTTAATGTTAAAGTCACCTACTAATAAAACACTGTCGTAGCCAGTAATAGAAGTCATCGAGTCCGTGATCGCATCGAGGAAGGTCTCAGCGTTCAGCCACGGAGGGCGATACGCGGTGCCGATTAAAAGTTTTTTCCCGCCAACGTTAACTCGCAGCCACATCTGCTCTACGGTAGGCGCGGGGGGATGCGCGCAAAGCCGGGCGGCGACGCCACGCTTCACATAGAAACCGACGCCGCCGCCGCGCGCGCGCAACTCAAGGGGCCGCGGAATGTGACGCAGGCGGTAGCCGGGCACACTGGGCGCGCGGCCCTCCTCTCCTTTCCGTAGCCACGTCTCATTTATTGCTACAAGGTCTGCTGAAAAATTATCAATGGCAACAGTCAACTCGTCATGCCCCGTCCCTAGAGAACCGGCGTTAAAGAGTCCAACGGTGAAAGATTTATTAATCATCATAGCAAAATATTTACATACATTACAATAATATACATAGTACTATAGAATAGAGGACTGAATACGTATATATAATTTTCTACTAAATACTGAATATTTAATACTGATAAAATATACATGGTAAAATTAATGGTAAAGGCATACTTCAATACAATATACTTCTCATACGTAGACACAAAATTGGTATAAATTTGATTAATAGATATAATCAGTTTGTTTCTTTGCAACGATTGTTGACACACAGCGCGATTGCATAGCTCCTTGCGGGTATAGGCGTTGTCGCCAAGCAGAACGATTACACGCCGCGACAAAAAACTATCAAACCATACAGTGTTTACATTGACAATATGCACAATTAGATAATACATAAAGAGCACAACAAATAAATATGACATACTTATCGCAGTTAGTTTGTTAGGAAGACAAAGAGGACACAACTTCTTGCACTTTAAAAATATTGGTTATGTCACTTTCTCTGCGTACCCGATAGGGACGGCTGTCCCTCGAAGCGTCGAACGTAAATCCGCCCGTCTCTGGTCCACACCCATCGCCAGGCATGGGCTCGGGCCTGCTCCCGGGCCTTTGCGAACAGCTGCCTGTTCATCTTGGTGAGCCGCTCGTTAACATAAAAACGGCGCGGCTCTCCACTTAGGCCCAGCTCGGCCGTAGTGGCAGTGCGACGAACACGCGCCCCGCGCAGCAGTGCGTCCCGCGTGGCCCGGCGAGCCAGCCGGACGACTAGCGGCCGCGGCCGGCGCTCTTCAGTTCCCTCGCTGCGTGGGCCCACTCGTTCTGCACTCACAATGTCGCGCTCGTCAACACTTATACCGAGCTTTGTAGATATCAGCGTCACTAGATGCACGGGGTTCTCGCCACGCTCCTCTACGACATTGCTGATTTGCAGATCATTGGCTAGCATGTCTTGGTCACGATCATGTAATTCCATCTGCAGATTGCTGATTGCCTCCTCCAAGACCTTAGTTCCAGCAGTAACAACGGCCTCTGCAACCTTCTTCTCCATACTGTCGACCCGTAATGGCGATGTCGATGGCCGCCGCCGCTTATGAGGATTCTCCTTAGACGAAACGAGAGGGGCCGATGATTGCAAGAATTTCTCAACACAGCAAAACTCAAAATTACAATATACTATAAATCAACAAAATACACGTCCGCACGCCAAGACACTCACGACGACATCCTGGATCATGGAGCTAGATCTATCATCATCATCATCATCAACCCATTATGTCCGCACCGAGGGGCACGGGTCTCTTTCCTGAGGAAGGTATAGGCCATACTCCACCACGGGGGCCAAGTCCGGATTGGTGGAGGCTTGTAAGACTAGTGGCTGGTCTTACTGTCAGAAGTTTTCAAGCCGCCCTAAGGCCTCTGACTTGGCTTAACGACTGCCATCTATCGACGGCAGCCGGCACCAACTGCTTAACGTGCCTTGCCGTGCCATGGCACTAGCGTTAGTCATAGACCAGGCTACGAGCGATTCGAGAGATCTATAATAAACAATTAAAATTTTTTAACGTCTAATTTTTTTTTTGTAGATACATTGTACTTCTGTTTATAACAAAGAAAATTTCAGCTCCTGTAAACATTCGCAAGAGCTGCTCTTGCGAAGGTACTTGCTGCAAGTACCTTCCTATCAAAATTTAGGTTGAAACTTCTGCACTTACAGATTCGGGAATCTGATCAAAGACGGCAGTAAAACTGAAAGGTTCTTAATTCCAATAGAGACAGATTTTCCCAATCAGACGAATGGCTCCCTCCAATCAGTGGCGAAGATTAAAAACCCCGCCCGCGCGGGGCACTTCTGTCAGAATAACATTAGAAGCCCCTATTGTAAGCGGACCGTTCCCAAAGAGTCAAGCCGCGTCCGCTGCGCCATGTTACGCGTGTTACAAAAAATGTAACACGTTATAATGGGGCGTGGTATAACACGTTTCGTATTACGTAACACGTAACACGTTAGCTGCGAATGGATAACATGCCCCGCGTTCGCCTGCGGGGGGGTGAAGTCATTCATTTTATGTTAGCGCTCGCCGGACGTGCACGTCTCGCGATTCGGTGATGGAGTGGAAAAAATAAAATACTTTGTTTTTCTTCCGATTATTTCGGGAAAGACAAGTGCTTTGGGACGCCTCATGTAGTGATAAAGCAGAAATAATAGGAATTTCAAAAGAAGAAGAGAATACAAAGTTGATAAGCCTAAAAGGACAAAATAGCAGACACGTCTTCTTCGTCGGAACTCATTTTGTTTTTGTTACAAAAACACTAACATAACAGAACTAGAAAGTCGCAGCAGACGGTACATTTTTTGTAACACGCGTAACATGTCGCAGCGGACCCGGCTTCAGAACCTGAATAAGCAAAAATAAAAAAATAATATTTGTAACTAAATATTAGATTGTACATAGGCTGCTACTTATGTATGCGGAATCTGGGATTCCAATAATTTTAAACGCAATGTCTGACCTCCATGGTCAAATTCGTTCTTTTTTTAAATACTGGCCGCTAATATTTTTCTCTTATATACGTTAGTGTTTTGTTTTTGTTGGGTTTAAAATGTCATATCGCTGAAAAAATGGAACTCACTCGTGAAAATATTCGTGCTATGATTTATTACGATTTTCGACGTGGCTTAACGCAACAACAGTGCGTAGATCAATTAACTTCGACTTTTGGTGGTGAAGCTCCATCAAAAACGACTGTGTACCTATCGTGTGAAGATGCCGTAGATGCGTTCAAACGATACCTCGAGCTAGCACCAATTGACAGAATTGAATTTACAAAAAGTACAAGTGTTGCCCTGTTTGCCTTACTGCTCACTCTCAAAAGTGTAGATATAAGTTTTAATGCTCTCTTTGCAATTCCAGCACTCACAACAGCTTGTTACACAATGTAGAAGAAAAATTTGCTCTGAGAGTGGATAAGGCAACCGGACGCAGACAGGTTAATTTACGTACTTCACAGCCAGTTGCTGAAAGCGTCTTGCTGTCTACTGCGAAGGTCATGGTGATTGGAGCTGACAATAAAAAACATGTAGTGAGAGCTCTTTTAGATTGTGGTAGCCAGACTTCATTTTGCACCACGGCCTTGGCAGGGCAATTAAGGTTCCCACTGATAGAGTCACAAAAGAGTATTGGCACTCTAGGTGGCAGTTGCAAGGCCACAGTCAGCAAGAGCACCCAGTTTTACATTCAGTCTTTAACTGACGATTACAAGCTTGACATAACATGCTCTATCATTGATAAAATAACATCTAAGCTCCCACAAAAACAAATTGACCTGAGTAGCTTCACTATTCCTAAATATGTTTCATTAGCTGACAGTGAATTTCACATTCCAGGAGAAATCTCGTTACTACTTGCTAGTGACGTATTCTTCAAAATAATACTTGATGGAAAAATTGAGGGTGGCCCAACAGAGCCCATACTTCTGAACACTCTGTTGGGGTACATCGTCTCGTCTACAGGTATAACCAATTACAATACAACCATTGCTATGCATACAGTTCATCATCCCGATCTTGATCACTGTGTCCGTCAATTTTGGGAGGCAGAAAAGGTACCGGATAGTCATCACGAGTCCCTATCTGAGAACGAGTATAGTGAAAAGGTGTTTCGAGAATCAGTCTCTTTACAAAATAATACATTTCAGGTCAAATATCCGCTCGAGGTTGAATTGCAGGAGGTTGACCCATCCAATTCTTATGCAATAGCTTTGCAAAGATTATACAATTTAGAAAAACGATTTACAAAAGATCCATTTTACCATGAGTTATACAAATAATTTATACATGAATACATTGCATTAGGACATGCCAAATTTATACATTCCAAAAACTGTGATCCAAGGGATGAACCTCGGTTTTTCTTACCCCATCATGGGGTACTCAGAATTGGTAAACAAACAAATAAGTTAAGAGTCGTATTTGATGGCATTGCGAAAACAAAAAATGGTCTAAGCCTCAACGACTTAATGTGAAATGGGCCTGTGGTCCAACCGTCCCTCTTTGACATTCTGGTACTATTCCGCACATACAAATATACAATACAATGTGACATACGTCACATGTACCGCATGATAAAGGTACATCCAGATTATAAATGCTTACAAAATATTTTATGGAGTGAAGATGGGGTTATCAACATCCTGCAATTGCAAACTGTGACATATGGGTTAACAAGTTCCGCATTTCTGGCAACTAGATGCCTCATTGAACTTGCTAAGAGGTACCAGAAAGACTACCCCTTAGCAAGTGCAGCAATTTTGAACAATTCATATGTTGATGACATTCAAACAGGTTGTGATACAATACAGAGTGCACTTCAATTAAAAGGTGAACTCATTTTCTATAATGCAACATGCAAACTTAACTCTACATAAATGGGTATCAAATAGCCCAAGTTTACTCCAAGACTTGCTAGATGACAAATTAGGGGTTAAATGCAGAGATCTGGATCGGGATTAAAATTTTAGGCATATCATATGATTCACGTGACGATGTATTTCGGCTCAGTGGTCAAGCTGTTTCTCCCTCTAAAACTCCAACAAAAAGAAGCGTTTTAAGCTCCATAAGTAGATTGTTTGATCCAATGGGGCTTGCTGGCCCAATTACAATGAAGGCTAAACTATTTATGCAGGAGCTCTGGCAGCATGAGTTGGATTGGGATTCTCCGTTGCCCATTGAATTGTGGTTGAAATGTGGAACATTTTCTATTCAAGTCTCATCAACATGCCTGACATGATTATTCCTCGTTATGTACATACTGCAGATGCTGATGAGGTGCAGCTGGTAGGCTATTGCGATGCGTCAGCAACTGGCTATGGATGTTGCATCTACATAAAAACAATAAAAGATGGTCAGTCTCTCGTACGCCTCCTTTGCTCTCGGTCCAGGCTGAATAATGTCAATTCGAAACTAACTATCCCTAAGTTAGAACTCAATGGCGCGTTATTACTAGCGAAGCTAATTTCTCATGTATCAACTGTGTTACATATATATAATATACATCTTTTTTGTGATTCAAAGATTGTTCTCGCTTGGCTTGAAATAAATTCTGTAATGCTGCCTGCTTATATAGGAAATCGAGTAAAAGAAATTAAAAGACTCTTGCCAAATGCTTCTTGGTACTTCATACCTAGTATGCTCAATCCAGCAAACATCCTGTCAAGGGGCGCTGACCCCAAAGATGTTGTTAATAATTCTTTATGGAGCCTTGGGCCCGATTATTTACAAGAAAGTAACTAACATACTACATTTATTTGATGTTACAGAACATTTGCAGTTGCAAGTCCGAACCTTATGTGTTAGTTCAGAAGAGTGTGTAGCTCACACAACATTAGACAATGAGGCTTTACATCCATTATTTGAAAAATATTCAAATTTGTTAAAAACAATTTCTGTTATGACTCGTGCATTGAGATTTATTAACAAATGTAAAAAACGAAATGCGAATTTAGGCCAAATCATGGTTGTGGAGTTCAGAGAAGCTTTCTTTACCTTAATTAGAGGAGTACAGCGTCATTATTTACATGAAGAATTTAGGCTTTTTTTAAACAAACAAAATGGCAAAACTTCTCTGAAGTCTTTGAACCCTTTTCTAGATGGGATCTTCTCCATGTTGGAGGCCGATTACATAACGCCGATGTAAAATATTCCAAAAAAATCCAATAATTTTGCCTAAGCGTTGTCACATTACAAAACGAATTATTAGACAAGAACACTTTTTATGAATGCATGGTGGCATTAAACTAGTCTTATGTAGTTTATCCCAAAGGTTTTACATTATCAACTCTGTTAGGGAAGTGAAAAGTGTAATACTAAAATGTGTTGTCTGCTGTAAACATAAGGCCGAGACTTCTCAGCAACTTATGGGTTCCCTTCCTAAGGACCGTGTTAACCCTGCCCGGGTCTTTGAAAGGGTTGGCATGGACTATTGTGGACCTTTTGACATCAAACAGTCTTCCAAACGTAACAGCATCATTAGCAAGGGTTATGTTGCCTTGTTTGTTTGTTTTGCTTCCAAAGCTATCCATATAGAAGTTGTTTCTGACATGTCAACTGACACCTTTTTAGCAGCATTCAAAGGATTCATTTCTCGCAGAGGCATTCCATCAGATATATACTGTGACAATGCCAGCACGTTCAAAGGTGCAAACAATAAACTGCAAGATTTATACAAATTACATAATAGTCAAGATTTTCAAGATAAAATTTATAACTACACCCTTCAAAGGGAAATTAAATTCCATTTCATCCCAGCATACAGCCCAAATCATGAAGGTCTCTGGGAAGCAGCTGTTCAATCTGGAAAACACCATTTAGAAAGAATTTCATCTTTTAAAATTTTCACATATGAGCAATTTAGCACAATAATGATTGAAATAGAAAGCATTTTAAATTCCCGGCCAATTTTTACAACCACATCACAAGATTGCTCAGACTTTTCATACTTAACCCCAGGTCATTTCATTATAGGTTGTCCTTTGACTGCCATTCCCCAGGCTGACTTGACGGAAATACCAAGCAACCGACTACATTTCTGGAGGTGCTGTGAGCAAGTAAGACAACACTTTTGTAATGTTTGGTCTAAGGACTACCTATCACCGCTCAACGAAAGGACAAAGTGGCGGAAGACAGCTCCCAATCTCAAACAGGGTACCATTGTTTTGCTATTAAATCCTAACACCCCACCCCTTCATTGGCCCCTGGGCAGGGTCACGCAAACATTTTGTGACAATGTTAATAATGTAAGAGTTGTGGAGGTACAAACTTCTAACGGAAAGCTTCATGCTCGAGCTGTGTCAAGGGTTGTAGTCTTGCCTGTTGATCAATAGACTTCTATTCAGCTTGTTCTTATTTTTGTTATCTTTATAAAATGTTTTTGAACTAAATTTTCGTAAGCACAACACATTGTCAACTTTTAGTCTGGATTTACTTACGGGTGTTGTTATATCGGAAGAGTCCGACCAGGTTTCGCTCCGATTCGCAGAGCTTAATCATGGTGAGCAGAGACGGAGCTCGCGTCGTCGGTTGCTCGTCTCACACTGCGGGCAAGCGCGCGGCGCGCCCGTGCCGAGATGGGTGGGGCGGGTGCCGGCACCGGCTGCGGGGGACTCCCGCTGGCTTGCGACGCGGCGCCTGCTGCTTTCCCGCCGTCAATGTCGCTGGGCATGACGGCACAGACACAGCTCACGACGTCTTCGTTCTTGCAGTGTCGATCTCGATATTCACTTTCACTGTGTTTTCGTAGAACCGGTTTCCAAGCCGGCGGTAGAGCCCATGCCAATAAAATGTTTTCAAAACTAAAATTTGTTAACGTTAATTTAGCAATAGAAAATCTAGCAGTTTAGTAAGCGCCTTAAACCTGTATTGTGTAGTTGCCTTAATTGCTCTTTTAGCCGCAAAATTAACAATAATTATAGTGTAAAGTACGAGTAAAAATATAAAATTTATTTAAATATAATACATGCATTAATGTAAAAAATATGTATGCTTACCTAAGAAAATATATTAGTATGCATAGAAATTTAGCTTAAGATTGTTTATCCACACATTACTTTCTCAGGATCTAGGTATCCTACTGTTGTCATCAGCCACTATAGTGGCCCCCGCAAATTATGTACAAGACATAAAATGTGTTTATTGTTCCTGGCAACATTTGTTGCCAGCCCTCTCTTCCTTTCACCAATCGAACTGTAATCGCTGTGCTCGTAATAATAAATTCATTAAAATTATAAAACAGTTGCCATTTTTAATACCAAGTGCAGCCTAAGCCCTTTACAATATAAATAAATATTTTGACAGCACCCCAATCTTTATATAAATTAAATATACTCTACCATACTCACGAAAAGTTTTACTAAAAAATATTCTCCAATCTTCACATTGAGCCCATGTAAACACAATTAGATTTCTTTACGATATTTCGTACACATATTGACACAGCACGAAACAGAATATAAATTATTTACCATGAAATATTTTTTTTCATTACTAAATTTCCGGAGTGGTCTAAGGTGGCCCAGGACCAAAAACTTTGGACTGAATTGGGGGAGGCCTTTGCCCAGCAGTGGTACACAAAAATGGAGGCTAAGTAAAAAAACAAATTCTGATTTCTAAGTCCCAGGTTCCGCACCGGAGAGGAGCAAGCCTCGGCGCAGGCACCCCGCGCAAGCAAACCGAGATTTACCGCAGCAATAAAGGGGCCGCCACATGTCACACAGTCACTATAGTCTGGAATCAGAATCACGCTGGTGACTAATGGTACGCGAAATTGTGCCATTCTGTTTACCGCGGGCCGGGGGACGGGGAGTCCCCGGATTGGATTTGGCGGGATTCTTCGAGCTAAATGTTTTGCGAGGTTCCGGGGAGGATTTTGGAATTGAAAATTGTTGCAGTGTTTGAAGTGTAAGAGTGTATAAAATTTATTGTGTATTTTGGAGCTATGGAATTGAGCCTACAACTTAGAGCCATCGCAAACAGGGCGACTTGTCGCCGCGTCTAGTCGACGCGTCAGACGGTATGTGTCTTGTCGTCGCGACTCCGCGACTCTGACGCCAAGTGTGCGGAGATTCGAACAAAATATATGAAAATTTACGGCCGTAGCCTGTCGTCGCGTCTAGTTGCCGAACTGTCACTGTCGCGTGTCGCCTAGTGTGCGCTACGGCTTATTGTCAGTCCTACCATATTTTTATGTACACAAAAAAACATAAAAATCTGCAAAGCAGTTTTGGGGGAGTTTGATGACAAACATTTAACACGAGATATGTATATTCGATAGACTAACCCCGAATTCATTCTCTTTTGTGTTTCACAATAATTTATTGCCATTTGTAAGTAATAAAATTAAATAAGATTCTATTTTTTTTTCTAAGTAAGGGCCGATTTTTCAATAGTCAGATAACTTATAACTGAGGAATAAAAACAGCGGTTTGACATAATTTTCGTACATAAGCCACATACCTACTTTCCTCATTGACATAAGCTGTGAAACCGCCATTTTTATTCCTGAGATGAAAGTTATCTGACTATTGAAAAATTGGCCCTTAGTAAGATAATCTATCTATCTATCTATGTATAAGATAAGAATATTCTTTATTTTACACCGGGACTTACAAGACACAGAAAATTTGCAAAAGCAAATATTGTAAACGATTCTCCGAATACCTTTCGACCTTTCTTCGGAAGACCCCGGCCAGGGTTTCGCTCTTATTCACAGAGCTTAATCATGGTGAGCAGAGACGGAACTCGCGTCGTCGGTTACTCGTCGTTGACTGCTTTCTTGTTTCTTTGCTTTCTTAGCGTTATGATTTGTAGTTTGATGTGTTTTGCTTTGTTTTGTATACGTGTGTGTGTCTTATGTAAATAAATGAATTATCTATCTATCTATCTATCTAAAAGGTCTGCGAATCAAAGCGAAACCTGGTCGGACTCTTCCGATAAAAAGTCAAGTAAGTGTATCCGAAGAATACAGTGTGAGACGAGCAACCGACGAGGCGAGCTCAGTCTCTGCTCACCATGATTAAGCTCTGCGAATCGGAGCGAAACCTGGTCGGACTCTTCCGACATAAAAACTCCCTTAAGTAGATCCGGACTAAAAGTTAAAATGTGTTGTGCTTACGAAAGTTTTAAGATAAATGTTAACTAAGTTCGTTAAAAACAAGAAGTTCACGTTTTCCACTTCCGTATCCACAAATCATTGAAATAATTTCGTGCTGACGGAACAGCATCAAGTATTAAAAATATGCAGTGCTAGGGCGGCATCGGGATTCTAGAGCAAACGGCTTAGGGAATACCAAATCGCTCTTAGCACGGGCCGCAGAGAGCTGCAAAGCAAGACGAGAATTGTACATTCTGCCACATGTTAAGACAAATCTCCCACACTTGAATTGTTAAAACTTTTGCTCATGAAGTCACGTCACGTTTTGGCTGGGTAATACATGAATAGCGTCGTCGTTTTGAAACTACCGTACAGTCTTGGGAACTGGAAACACGAAGGATTATTTCATTTAATGAATTATAACTGTTTTTCAACTTATACTTTCGTATCATCAACCCATTATATCCCAAACGAGGCCTATACCTTCCTCAGGTTTACTCCATTAAACGGACCAAGTCCGGATTGGTGGTGGCTTGTAAGACTAGTGGCAGGTCTTAACTGACAGAAGTTCTCAAGTCGCCTTATGGCCTCTGATTCAGCTTAACGACTGCCATCTGGCGACGGCAGCCGTCACCAACTGCTTAGCTTGCCTTGCAAAGCACAAAACCACTCGGAAAAATGCTACAAGCGATAGTCATAAAACGATGCCCCATCCATGCACTGAACGCACCCTAAGGTGCTTAGCCTTCGTGATTGTGATACCTTTTTAAATTTTAACTCATTACCTTCACGCGTAATTGACTTATAAGGTCTTGACAGACGTTATTAAATTAACCAGACTTTTTTCCTGACAATATTCCTTTGTATTAATCCTACCTCTTAACTTCCACGGACTTTCTGCCGACCGTAGCATACATACGTATGAGCTTGATTACGGAATAGTTCAGGTTACCTCAGTTCTGGACCTTGATTTTGTTAATCCATTGTTGTACAATGACAACTGCGTGAACGTGGCGATTTAGTTCATTGCCGCCTAAAAATCGACGCGCGCACGCAGATCAAACTTAGGCGTCAGTGGTACAAAAGAACACGTCACGTGACCCGATTGTTTATCTGTCATCGTACTATCATTCACAAATAGGATCGGAACCCTGTTATTTCCTCAGCAAGCGAGAGGTATTGTTACTACAACATCACAAATGTACGTCTTAATGTACGTAAGTAGTTACACTATTGTTTTAGATTTTTATAGTTTATGTAGTCTATTTTGTACACGTACTCGTACCTACAGTCCCGTTTTTTTATCGATGCTCCGACTCTCTAAGGTTTGCTGGAAGAACTCTCTTGTAGATATAAGCTCGCCTTTGTACATGTCGTTTTTAATGTAATGTTCTGTTCAATGTCTCGTGCGCAATAAAGTATATACGAATGTGACGTCACTAAGGCCCGAATTTTCAATCGCCAAATAACTCATCGAATAACTATCTGACCTTATTATTGGTCGAATAACTTGACGTTTTAGCTGACTTTTAAACGCTATTGGTCAGCATTGGTCAGGTAGTTATTAATTTCATTCAGACATTTGGCGATTGAACAATCGGCCCTAAGAGAACAATTCATCATCATCATCATCATCATTCAGCCACAAGAAGTCCACTGCTGGACATAGGCCTCCTCCATTGATTTCCAAAAAAACCGGTTGGAAGCGGCTTACATCCAGCTTACATGCCACTTGGATAAGATCGTCTGTCCATCTTGTGGCTGGTCGTCCTACGCTGCGCTTGCCGATATGTGGTCTCCATTCAAGGACCTTTCGGCCCCATCGGCCATCAGTTCTTCGTGCTAAATGCCCCGCCCACTGCCACTTCCACTTATTTACTTACTGCTTCAACTTTACTTACTACTGCTGTGCTACATCCCACAACCTTGATGAAGGAATAGAAAAATCGTTTCATTGGCAGGCTTCACATAACGAAAAATTCTCTAACTGTCTATGTACAACAGTCTCAATTGAACAGTAACAAGATGCCCGAAAACTTGTGTAACTAGGTGTCCACTTTCAAAAGCATCATTATTCAAACCCCAAGAAAAAAAACTTAGTTTCTAGTTTCGTCTATTCAGCCAATTGGTCGCCGACGTGACTATATTTTTGATACGACTCTGTTTGCCCGTAAAGAGGGTTATCAACATTATTTTCTTGGAAAATACTAGTGCTCTTGTCAAAAATAAAAGTGAAAATAACATACATACATACATACACACATAAGCTCACGGCTGTATTGAACAGCCATGTCCCGGAACCAATTTTCTTAGGGGCCCATGATGTTACAGAATGCAAGTACGTACTGGCACAAGTTAATATATCTATACTTGGTTTTTTTTTAACTACCTTATATTATTGTTATATTTATTTACTGATATGAAACATGCAAAATAACGACCACATCAGTTTACTAAACTGCTATGCCGTCAAACAAATAAACAAACAAGTTGATAAACGTTTCATAAAGGCTCTGGTTTAAAAGTTTCCAATAGCACAAAGGGTAACATGAATTCAGGGATTATTCTAAAACGAGCAATTCCTGACAAAAACCCAATAAGGAAATTCGATACAACCCAATCACTTGTTTAGGTATCAGACTAGAAAACAAAACAATGTGATTTGTTAACCTGACAAAGACATAAAAAACAGAAATAACTCCAGACTAAGGCCATTTAAACCACTGTGAAGCGGCCCCAAGTCAGAATCGAACTCACTACCTCCACCATGGTAGTCATCTGTGAAACTGCTAGACCAACGTGGCAATCATTAGATGAGTGTTACTACTTGCTACAGCAGTCTTTCTGTGGGGTTGCCACTTAATTCCATTGCAAAGTTAGCTTTGCCAGACTGTAGAAAAAAATATGCAAAAGATCACAGTAAAACCACTATTTTCATGTTGCAGGCTTCCTCAAAAAGTTTTTCTGCATCTGCCAAAACACAACCACCATGTAACAGACGGTGTTTCTGAGAAACTCACGCGGGAAGTGAGCGAAGTGGTATAAATTACTGTCATAAGTAAGACGAACTACCCGCGCTAGTATGTAGCCACACAGGTTTGCGCTTGCGCTTTACGCCGTCGTAGAACAATGATAAAGCATCATCAGTAAAAAAAAAAACATACAAAAATCCGGCCAAGTGCGGTTCGGACCCGAACGAACGGTTTCGTACCATATTCTTTATCTTATCTTAATCTTATTTTACTATTTAATAAACTATTTATTACTACGATCACTACGGTTAAGCAACATACGGCACGTTCAGTCCATGGATGGGTTACCGTCTATGACTAACGTTAGTGGCATTTTTCCGAGCGGTTCCGTGCTTTGGAAGGCACGTTAAGCAGTTGGTGCCGGCTGCCGTCGATAGATGGCAGTCGTTAAGCCAAGTCAGAGGCCTTAGGGCGGCTTGAAAACTTGTGACAGTAAGACCAGCCACTAGTCTTACAAGCCTCCACCAATCCGGACTTGGCCCCCGTGGTGGAGTATGGCCTATACTTTCCTCAGGGAAGAGACCCATGCTCCTCGGTGGGGACATAATGGGTTGATGATGATGATGTATTACTACGGACCAATTTGTATACTTTCATAGATCACTCATAAAGGACAACGGCAAATGGTGTACCGCCCTATTAAAAGAATGTTTTGGGGTTATATTTTCCCAACTTTAGTATTTCGCAACTGGCTCTTTTTTCAGTTTTTCAAATATTTTTTTAAAGTAGGAGGAAGAAAATAATTAAATAAAACGCAATTTACAAACAGAAACGGAACGCCATCGATTTTTTTATCTTGCAATTCTTCTGAGCTTGCAAGCAAAAAAAAAACAACTGTCATGTCAAAGTGAAAATCAGTAGAGTTCGTTTCACGAAAGAAGTCCCATGAGTTAATGAATTTTGGCTTTTATTGTTATACTATTAAGGATCTTACCGTGGGACAACATCACACCAAACAGGTGAAACGAGCTTTAGGTGTTCTGTGGGACTGCTTTGGGCAAAAATAAAAAAAAGACGATACCTGCCATCTCCACAACCAACTTGACATTGGCAGAATCCTACCAGTGCCATTACAAAATGATTTAATTGAATTAAAGTCTCGTCGTCGTTGTTTTTATTGTAACTGAAAGAGGTAATCGTGGCAGAGAAGCAATAATAAGTTATTGTTGCAACTGCATTGTAGAGCTGAGAACTGTGGGGTGATGCTCCACTCCACGATGATGAGTATCATCTGGTACCTGGGCTAAGCTCGCCATGAAGAAGTGATGCGACCAGCTAACTTCTTGGATGACGTTATTTTAAGAGTGTAGTTGATTGAAAATGCGCCGCTATCCATACCTTTCTGTACTACATATAGATAAGATCTGTCTCAATAAACACCATTTAATGGAAAAGTTGTTTTTGTTATTTAAATTATACAAGTAGTATATTATATAATAGTAGTAGACTATGACTATGGTGAGAGTTCTAAAGTATCCTAGAACATAAGAAAGTGGCTTTACACGTAGAAAACTGCTGTTGCTAGTAGTAGGGGGGTGGTCTAATTAGGCTTTTAAATTAAAACGCTGCTCGTGATTTAAGACTTGTACTTGCCGCCATTGACAGAAAAAAAGAGGGTATAGTGATGCACCAACTTAAAAATAAACTTATCTAGTGATGTGCAGTGGCTTCTTAAACATGCCCCCGGGCGTTGAAGGCTCCTCCTTCAACAAAAACCATCTTCGGGCAACAACGGGACAATCTTGCTGAAGCTACGCCGTACGACTCCTTTTGTCGTTCTTATGTCAGCGACACGAAATATGCCGTCACTGGCACCAGGATAAACCTCCACAATCCGTCCAAGCTTCCATTTCAACGGTGGAAGACCATCTTCCTTCAGCAGGACTAGAGTGTCAGTTTTCAATGAGTATTTGCAAGCTCGCCATTTGACTCTCTGCTTTAGTTCAGCAACATATTCCTTACTCCATCGTGTCCAGAAATGCTGACGTAACTGTTCAATGCGTTGGAAGCGTGTAAGCCTGCTGACGGGACGATCCGCGTAGGTCCGCTCCGGTAGGGCAGTGAGAGGGCGGCCGATGAGAAAATGGCCGGGGTGAGTGGAGTCAAGTCCGCAGGGTCCGACGACAACGGAGAGAGTGGCCGAGAACGTTGTAGTTAACTCCTCGAATGTCAGATTACTATTTCCCAGCACTCGATTTAAATGATACTTAACCGACTTAACACCAGCCTCCCAGAGACCTCCGACTACCGAGACATTCGGACTATATGCAGGTATAAAATGAAAATTTAAATTTTCAGAAAAATAATATTTTCCTGCGCTGTATAGAAGCCAGTGAATCACAATTGCCCCTCAAGAATTTTGAGATTTCGTTAAATGCACCCACAAATGAGGTACCGTTATCTGAAAAAATATGAGAGGGTTTACCTCTACGCGAGATGAATCTGCGCAATGCTAGTAGGTAGTTATTGCTTGTTAAATCACCCACTAACTCCAGGTGGACTGCCTTTGTCGTGAAACATACAAAAATGGCTATGTACGACTTGATAAGCCGAAGACCTCGACCAGTACGACTAACGACGGCTACTGGGCCTGCGTAGTCCACGCCTACACTATTAAAGGGATATCCGCCTGGTTGAAGTCGCTGCTGTGGTAAGTTACCCATCAGTGGGTTATAAGTCTTACCTTTGAAACGATTACATCGCACGCATTGACGAAAACATTTTCTCGCTAAATTACGGCCGCCTATTGGCCAATAAGTCTCTCTGATTGTTGCCAATAAAAGTTGAGGGCCTACATGCATCAATTTTTTATGTAGAGATTCAAAAATTAATCTAGTAACTACATGAGTGGACTGTTAAATTATAGGATGTTTCTTTTCAAATGCAAAATCAGAATTATCTAAACGACCACCAACGGGAATCAAATTATTACTGTCTAATTAAACATTTAATTTTATCAATGTTGTCCCGGCTGGGGCATAAATTAAAGATGCTTTTGATGGTTTACAAGAGGTTTATTTTACGTTTTAAAATATAACGTGGAACAGATAGCGTGGTGTCAATGCGAGTGTCGATCGGATCTAGTTTTCCCCCCGGTCCCCGCACCGCGGCCGCTCACGTAGACCGGTTTGAAGCTTGTAGGCGCGAACATCCTCCGGGCGCTTGAAAGCTCAGCTTTCAAGGTAGATGTGACGATGGAAGTGGGCATATCTTGCTTAAAGCCCGCTTCATAGTCCCCTTGGCGGTAAGTATGTCTGCGACTCTAGGTACGCCGTCGTCGCCGGGGTATAACTTGGTAACACGCCCCATTCGCCAAAAAAGAGGAGGCAGGTTTTCTTCCTTTACCAGGACAAGCTCGCCGAGCTTTAAGTCAGCATGGCGTGTGCGCCATTTCGTGCGTAGCTGCAGCTCGGCAATGTATTCTTGTTGCCAACGCCGCCAGAAGTGCTGTTTGACTTGCTCTATCCTCTGGAAGCGGTCGAGACGATTCGGATTGGCGTCTTCTAGAGGCGGTGCTGGTAGCGACATCAGTGGCCTGCCGATAAGGAAATGCCCGGGTGTGAGCGGGGAGAAGTCGTTGGGAGATGAGGAGAGAGGATAAAGAGGTCGGCTGTTTAAGATGGCTTCAACTTGTGCAAACAATGAAGCCAGCTCCTCAAATGTCAAATGCGTGTTTCCTAAAATTCGCTTAATATGAAACTTAGCCGATTTGATGCCTGCCTCTACATAGCCGTTAAAGTTAGGAGCGTAAGCCGGTGAAAATGTGAACTTAATATGTTGATCAGCTGCAAATTCTGAAATAGAGCTTTTATTAAGCTTAAGAAATTCATTAATCTCTCTAGCAGCCGCTACAAAGTTTCGCCCATTGTCACAGAACAATTCATTTGGCTTACCCCTTCGTGATATAAATCTGCGTAGAGATAGAATGAAAGAGTCTTTGGAGAGTTCACTTACAGCCTCTAAGTGAACACATTTGAATCGTAAACATATAAATAGACATAGGTAACATTTAGTGATTTTGCAGCCACGCCCACGACGATCTGTTATCATGAAGGGACCTGCAAAATCAACTGCAGAGGCAGAAAATGGGAAGTCTGGTGCCAAACGTTGAGGGGGCAAGTTACCCATTATGTTATGTAGAGTTTGACCACTAGCACGCCTACACGTTATACAACTTCGCGCGGTGCGTTGTGCCAGGTCTCTACCTCCTATAGGCCAGATGTTTTCCCGAACAGATGCAAGCAGAAGTTGAGGGCCAGCATGTAGGAGGCGACGGTGTTCCTGTGTGAATATGAGTTTTGTGAGATTATGTTTAGAGCTTAGTAGCAATGGATGTTTTTTGTTGTAGTCGTAGTCAGATTGACCAAGCCTCCCCCCTACTCGCAGGAGTCCCTGAGAGTCGATGAATGGTGTGAGTGAAAGAATATTTGATTTTGGACTTAAACTTCGATTGCATGTTAGTAGTTTTAGTTCGTTGCTAAATGTCTCTCCTTGAGAACCTTTAACTAATGTAAATAAAGCTTTGTCAAGTTCTTTGGTTGATAGAGGGCCTTTAAGTTTGTTAGTTTTGTTTTGGCAATTGTGTATGAAGCGATGAACAAAAGCAAAGACTCGTTGCAAAGTGGAGAGTTTGGAAAACTTTTAAAGTCGATAAAATTACAAGTTGGTTCTATATCATCGATTACAGTGGAGTGCACTTTATACTCAGATAAATCTTCTGATGTGTTCTTATGTAGAGTAGGCCAATTATCTTCTGGCTCCACAAGAAATTGAGGCCCTTGCCACCATAACTGTAAATTTGAAACGTGCTGAGGATCTACTCCTCGAGATGCAAGGTCAGCAGGGTTATGCAAAGTTGGAACATAACGCCACGACGAGCACTCGGTCAATTCTTTGATGGCTGCTACTCTGTTGGCAACAAACACCTTTAATTTACTTTCTTCGCCATTTAGCCAGGAAAGAACGACGCTAGAGTCAGTCCAAAATATTGAGCGAGTAATATGCTTCCTCAAAGCAGCTCGAACGGCGGATCCTAATTGAGCTGCTAGAAGAGCGCCACAGAGTTCTAAGCGCGGGATCGTAGTGGGCTTTATTGGGGCAACTCTAGTTTTAGCACAAAGTAGTTGTATAAAGGGCTGACCTGCATCAGACACAGACTTTAAGTACACACAAGCACCGTAAGCTAGTTGAGAAGCATCGCAGAAGCAATGCAACTCTACATCCGATGGAGAGTTACACAAAGTTCCCCTCGGTATATTTAGAGAGCTTATGTAGTAAATATTGTTAATAAATCGAGACCAGGCACGCTGAATCTCATTTGGTGCTGGGTCATCCCAGCCTACTTTAGCTTGCCATAATTTTTGAATAAGAATTTTTGGTTTGATTGTGCATAGACTAAGCAAACCAAGCGGATCAAAGATTTTAAACGTAGTTGAGAGGATTGACCGTTTCGTTGCTTTGTCAGCGGAATTGTTTTTTGTTTCAATTGTAAAGTGTAGACGATCAAGACCTGGATTCCATCCTAGGCCAAGCGTTTGAAAGGATTGACTTAAAGCCAGATTTTCTTGTGTATTGATAGCTAAAGAATGGAGGAGAGTTTGAGAATTAGATCTGTATTTACGTAAATTAAAACACCCAGATTTGAGTGCCTGTGAAACAGATTGTTGCATATCTAGAAGCTCTAACTCTGAATCGGCTCCTGTCAGGCAATCATCACAGTAAAAATCGTTCTGTAAAATTGTTTTAATAGCCGGGTCGTTACACTCCTCACCAACTTGCCACAAGCATCTGGCTGCTAGAAAACTAGCACTGGCAAAGCCGTACGTTTCAGTATGCAAAGTTAGTGAACGAAGCGGCATATCCTCACTTTCACGCCATAGTATGACTTGAAGCTCGCGGTCAAGCTCGTCGAGATTGATTTGTCTGTACTGTTTCTCTATGTCGCCTGATAGCACATATTTATAAGTACGAAAACGTAACAAAATATTGAAGAGCGAATCTTGTATGTTTGGACCGACTATCTGTAAATCGTTAATTGAATACCCTGTAGAAGTGCGTGCTGACGCATCAAAGACCACGCGTAACTTAGTAGACTCGCTATTTTCCTTCAAAACGGCGTGATGGGGAAGATAGTAGGGTTTATTTAGTGATTTACATTCGGACAGATGACCTAATTCTTCGTATTCATTTATAAATCGAGTATATTCATCCTTGAGCTGTTGATTTTGGCCAAACCGTTTCTCTAAATGTAAAAAACGTTTCCTTGCTATATAAAAGGAGTCGCCGAGACAGTCTGTTGTATCCTTAAGGGGAAGCCTAACAGAAAATCTGCCATCGTCTTGGCGAGTGGTATTTTGGACAAAATGTTTCTCACTCGCATTTTCAATAGAACATTCCGATTTTTAATCAGTTGGAAAGCTTTCAAGCTGCCAGAATTCGGTGAGTTGGTGATCTATTTTTTCAGTCATAGTAAAATTGCAATGTATAGAATTCATGTTTGAATTTGGTTTATTATTGTTACTTATAGAACCCGCAATTAGCCACCCCAGCTTGGAATCCTGCAAAATAGGTTGTTTGTCGCCAAGTGAAAGCTGCTCTGGGACTATAAGCTCCCAGAATATGTCAGCTCCCAGCAACAAATCAATCTGTGATGGCTGATTAAACGTGGGATCAGCTAGGGTGATAGATGAAGGGAGATTCAAATGTTTAATATCAAAATAACGTTTCGGTAGTTGATCTGTGATTTGGGGCAGCACTAAAAAGTCAAGGTCTGTCGTAAATGGGGAATTTTTAGATTTAATTTGTGCATGGCAACGTTCAGGAATGACATCTAGAGAAGCGTTGCCTATGCCAAGTATGCTAGTGGCATTTAGTGGCTGAGAAGGCAGCTGCAAACGATGCTTCAAGCTATCGCTCATAAAAGAAGACTGACTTCCGCAATCTAGCAATGCCTTAACGGTTTCCTTACAATTATTGCTGTTGTTGATAACCTCAACTAATGCAGTGGACAATAGAACCTCGTTAGTAGAGACTGCCGACATAGAAATAGAAGAATTGCCACCCACACCATGATTGTTGTTAGTTTCAGTGTTAGATGTGGACGGTGAAGATGTTGAGTCATTATGTTTGTGTAGCAGTGTGTTATGTCGCCCCTTACATACACGGCAGCCACTCAACCTGCATCGATGCACGTCATGATCGGGCCGCAAGCAGTTTTGACACAGCTTCAGCTTGGTTACTTGCGCCCATCTCTCGCCCTCAGAGAGAGCCTTGAGAACATTGCATTCATGAGCGCGATGCTTGCCATGACAGACGACGCACGGGTGAGGGACAGAGTTTGGAGCTGAAATGAGAAACGATTTGGTAAATTTCACTGATTTAGACCCGCTTTGACCATTAAAAGGAGTTTTTCCCTGCACATTAGGAGATGTTTGTTTTTCCTTTTTGGACCTATAAAGTGACTCTAAGACATCAGCTCGATTATTAAGAAATTTCTTGAAATTTTCCAAAGTTGGTAACTCGTCAAGAGTGCTACGGTACTCTTCCCATTTAATGCCAGTGCTTTGATCAAGCTTAGAAGTCAGCATATGAATGACTATCATGTCCCACTGATCCGTGGGTTGGCCAAGATTTTTTAGTGCTCTTAGGTTCTTGGTTACATGATCACTCATAAACCGTAAAGCTTTGTCTGATTCACGTTGGAGTGGCTCAATGTTGAAAAGGGAATTTAGATGATTGTAGATAAGTTGACGCTTTTTGTGATATCTACTACACAATAGACTCCAGGCCTCAGGATAGTTTGCTTCTGAGACCTCTAAGTTTGAAATGACGCGAGCGGCCTCGCCCTCCAAGTAGGAGTTCAAATAATGGAACTTGTGAATAGGTTTTATTTTTGTATTATTGTGAATTAAAGATTCAAACGTTTCGCGAAATTCCAACCACTTAAAGTAAGCACCATCAAAGTTGGATATTTTAATTAATGGTAGATGAAAACCCATAGAATTATCCTGTTGATCATGTTGGCATGCATGTTGAATAAAAGTTTCATTTAAGTTGAGCTTCGACTTTGAACTGTCGTCCAGCTTATCTTGAGCGGCAGCTATATTTGAGTATAACGAATGTTCAATAAGATCCCGTTCTGCGAGCTCAAGCTCAAGCTGTTCAGAGTTTAGAACCTCTATTTCAGACTGCAGCTCATCAAACCTGGAATATAAATCTTTCATTTTATTTAGCTTCAGAGATAACTCATTGAATCTAATTGAAGATAGTGATTCATATTTGTCGAGTGTCTTTACGTAGTTGGAGAACTTAGTTATTTGACCCTTTATCGAGCTACGTCTAGCTTTAAGATCGCCAAGTTTAGTGTTGACGAGGCCTTGAGACGAAGAGGAAGTTCCCCTTACTTCGTCCGGCATGTTGTAATGCTTTAGTATTTAGAAGAAACAAGAAAAAAGGTTCTTATACGCTGGCAAGTACGCAAAGAAACACCTGTTTGAATAAAAGTAATGGGCTATTAGATAACTAAGTCACTAAACAACACGACTAAAGATGAATCACGCACACAAACAAACAAGTTGCAATAAAATTAAATAGGTCAGTGATTGATAACGGCTTACGCTCCTTTTGTTTGTCGCGAGGCGATCAGCTGGCCCGCTATCTAGGCAGGCAACAAAGACCGCACGAAAACCGGTCCGTTGCAGTGGGAGTGGGATGGGCTGCTGCAGCTGATTGCGCAACGGTCTTCTTCGCACGCGCAACGTGGGTATATTTCTTTCTCAGGAGCACTGAAATACGCCGGTGAATTGTTCGCTTTAGTGTTAAGTAGATATACGGATGGATAGGTTGTTTCTGTTACTTTGCTTTGATTATACAGTGACTTAATAAGATGACGCGCAAGCGTAAAGAAGAAATCACTGATAAGAAAATGTAATCTAGCGGGCTATATGTATAGGCAAGGGCAAGAGGCACTTATGTCGGCGAAATATTATGCTTTGTTTCAGCTATAGGTATGTAGTCATAGACCTGTATGTAGAAGCTTAACTGGCACGGAAAAAATCTCACATGCATTCAGTGCGCTGTATGTAGGCAGGTGCTATGGATAGGTTGATATGTAGGCGAGTTTAAGATGATAAGTTGGGGAAAAATATAGATGTAGATCGGCCAGAGATAGCACTGTGCACAGGCACGCAGTGGCTGGCTCGACTATGATGACGTTGACACGCAATTGACACAAGAAGAGCTACCTGATTATCGTCACAAATTAAAGGGGAAAAAAGGAAAGAAAAAGGACTGGGCTCACGGCACGTTCCTTAGTTAGATGAGAAGCGAAGCACAGGCAAGTGAAGCAAGCCACCGTTTCACCGCCTCCTCGATGACGTTGTCGAAGTCCAAAGTCCGATTTCGCACGTTCTTGAATCCGGAAAATCCAACTTCCAGCGACAATCCGAGGTGCGGGAAGAATGCCGATGACCAGTCTTCTGCTTATTTCGACGATGTTTGTAGAAACAATCTGCGATGCGCGTTGAATATTAGATAACTTCTTACGCCGCTGCGCGGTATCCAAAATGGAGGCTCGCTGCGTGCACGCCAACAAGTTGACGAATTCTTCAAAATGATCGATTCTGGAGCGTGTGGTGAGCGACCCGAGTCCTGTCACGGTCGCCACTATTTATGTCCCGGCTGGGGCATAAATTAAAGATGCTTTTGATGGTTTACAAGAGGTTTATTTTACGTTTTAAAATATAACGTGGAACAGATAGCGTGGTGTCAATGCGAGTGTCGATCGGATCTAGTTTTCCCCCGGGTCCCCGCACCGCGGCCGCTCACGTAGACCGGTTTGAAGCTTGTAGGCGCGAACAAATGTATTTTTACTAGGCAAATCCTGATTTTTAATCAAAAGAGCATATTCAGGAAACGATTGAATCAGGAAAATCAAAACCATAGCTTCATCTAACTCGCTAGTGTCTAAAAAGGTAGTTTTACGCGTGGTTCCTTTCTTTAAATTATTCACAAACCTAAGCACATATGCTACAGTGCGTTGGAGCCTAGAAAGATTTGAAAATCTAGTAAAATCAATTAATTCGCGCTGAATTGAAGTATTAACGTGTAATGAAACTTCATTTCGAGTTTCAGGCAGCTTTTCAACAGTACTTGGAGTTGTAAATAATCTGGTCCATGCCACCATAAATTAAGCGACTGAAGGGAACTTACACTAGTTCCGCGCGATATTAAATCCGCTGGGTTCTCGTCAGTCGGAACGTGTCTCCAAGTACAGCTACCAGTTTTATCTAAGATATCAGCAATACGATTACGTACAAAGGGTTGTAATTTAGATGGTAACATTTTAAGCCAACCCAGAACGATCATGGAGTCTATCCAAAAAATAACTTGATCTATTTTTACTCGCAATGCACTAACTGCCTTTTTATATAAGTAAGCACCGATTACAGCACCACACAGCTCGAGTCGTGGTATTGTCATGGGCTTAATTGGAGCGACTCGACTTTTGGCAAGTAGTAAATGAACTGAAGCCTGGCCATTACTATCAACACTACGCAGATAAATACATGAACCGTACGCACGCTCAGACGAGTCCGTGAAGATATGTAACTCCAGTCGCGAAACTGAATCACAGATAACTCGCCGCGGTATACGCAGGTCGCTCAGACCCGGTAAGCTTTCGACTAGCTCGACCCAGGCCTTGTTTATCTCAGGTGGTAACTCGTCGTCCCAAGACAGTCGCTGTAGCCAGAGTCGCTGCAATAGAATTTTCATAAGGATGACACAAGGTGATAGCAGCTCTAATGGGTCAAATATCTGGGCAATGACAGACAGTATATCACGCTTTGTATTTCCTTTGGCTATGGGAGGACTAATGGGAAAATAAAACTCGTCGGACACAGAGTTCCACCCGAGGCCTAGCGTCTTACTTGCACCATTGTCGGTAATATTTACATCGGTGAATGACGACTGATCCGATATCGGCAGTAATTGAGGTTCGTTAGACTTCCATTTTCTAAGTGTCATACATGCAGATGCCAGCTCGGCAGTAATTTGGTCACGAATGTATAAAACTTCATTAATTTCATTACCACCGCTCAAAAAATTGTCGACATATTTTAGGGTCCTTACAGTTCAGACCTATCTGTTTTAGGCAGCGTGTAGCGAGAAAAGGGGCACTGGCTGTACCGTAACTCACCCGGTTTAGCTCGTAACATTTAAGGGGCGAATTAGGTTCATTTTGATCACGCCAAATGATTTGTTGTAGTGGTCTGTCTGCGGGATCAACTTCTATGCACCTATACATTTTTTCTACGTCCGCTACAATCACGTACTTGTGCTGTCTGAAGCGTAAAAGAATTGAAAATAGATCGTCCTGGACTGTAAGCCCAACCATTTGTATTTGGTTGAATGATACGCCCGAGGTAGTAGGACTGCTAGCGTTAAACACGACACGTAACTTGGTGGTCGTACTACTCTCGCGTAAGACACCATGATGTGGTATGAAGTTATGAGCAACCGACATGTTCGGTTCGCACTCTGACATATGACCTAATGACTCGTACTCTGCCATAAAATCATTATACATTTTCCTAAACGACTCATTATTTTTGAGCCTACGCTCTAAAGACAGCATACAATGCTTCGCTCGCTGATAAGAATCACCTAACACGCTCGGTGTTTGCTTTAATGGGATCCTAACACAGAACCTACCGTCTGAGAGGCGAGTCGTATTTTTAACGAAATGTTCTTCACAAAGCTTCTCCTCTGGAAAATAATTAAGTGATGACTGAGGGCTAACTTCTTCGAGCTGCCAAAACCGCGTAAGTTGGGCTTGAATGTCATCATCAGAGCAGTGAGAAGTCAAAGAATCAACTTGTGTAAAGTTACATTGAATGTGCGGAAAACTAGATACGCGGCCGCGACTGACAGGACCGGAGACTATCCAACCAAGCCGAGTCTCGTAAAGTATAGGTTTTCCTGCACCTAATTTAATATTTTGCGATCCTAATATGTCCCAAAAAACATCAGCGCTGATGATCATATCAACCGCGGAGGGCGAATAAAACTGAGGGTCCGCTAAACAAATATTAGATGGAATATTTAAATTCCTAACATCAATTTGACAACCCGGAACTTTATCAGTAATCGATGGCAGAATAAAACAACTCAAATTCGTTGTATAACTTTCACATAATGACGAAATAGGCAAGTGACATACTTTTGTTACGTTTGATGTTTTGTTATCTATACCTACGACAATTCTATCGGTGCGATCAGCTGGTAAATTTAATTGTTTATGCAGACGCTCGGAAAGTAGACACGATGTACTACCGCTATCTAAAATGGCACGCGCAACAACTTCGCGATTATTAGAATCAAGTATTTTAACTAATGCAGTTGATAACAAAACCTCAGTCTGACCCGAGATGTCACTCGCAGCGGCGATGCGCCCGGTGAGTGCGACGCTCGAACTATTGGAATGCGTAGGCATCGAGCGGCTGTTATCGCGATCAGCTGTGTCAGCGGTAGCTGTAGGTATGGACGTAGACAGCTGTTTTGATGCACCACACTCGTTTACGTGAATTAATGTGTGATGCCGGCGTTTACATACCTTACAACCGGGGCGCTTGCACGAATTTGCATAATGTCCACTACGGAAACAATTAAAACATACCTTAAAACTAGGTAACAACTTATACCGTGCTTCGCTGCTTAATGCAAGGAACTTAGGACAGTTATTCAAGAAATGTTCATCTTTACAGTTCGGGCATGGTTTTGACGATGATGATATCGATTCATTTTTATTCTGATACGAAACCATGGCTTTAATTTTAGTCGCAGTTCTGCCACTTGAATTATTGTGAGATAATTCAATCGTCTCAATTAAATCTGCACGATTACGAATAAATTCAAGGAAATTAATTGACTTATCTTTAGGCAACGTACCCTTGTGTTCTTCCCACTCACGAAATGTTTTGGTATCTAATTTTTGCGTGATAATATAAATCAATAGGGTGTCCCAATGATCAATAGGTTCTCCCAGTGACTCTAAACAGCGTAAGTTTTTATTTATTTGATCGATCATGCGCTCTAAATTAGCTGAGGACTCCTTTGAAATAGGTTCGATGTTGAATAAAGAGGCTACATGATTTTGAATCAACAAACGTTTGTTATCGTACCGATCACACAGGAGTTTCCAGGCAACATGATAATTCTTGGCTGAAAATTCAATAGATTTAATTACCACAGCAGCTGAACCTTCTAGTGACGCCCTCAAGTAGTGGAATTTATTTATCTCATCAATCTGATCGTTATTATCAATTAAACTTGAGAAGGTGTCATGAAATTCCATCCAGCTTTCATATGAACCCGAAAATTTAGGTAATTGTATAGTGGGCAATTTAACAAGCTTATGATTCGAACAAGTACTACCTGATTCATTTTCAACCTTAGCTTGATCCCTTTTATAGGTATCCAACAAATCTTGCGCTAAAGCAAGTACACGATAGTAAACGCTTTCAAACTCATTTCGTTCGACTTCATGCTGATCATCATCAGCACTATACTCGATTTGTAACTGTACCTCATCATAGTCATTATATAAACTTTCTATCTTACCGGTTCGCAATTGTAACTCCCTGGCCTCCTGAGTCGTCAGCGAGGACACATCCAAAGCAGTTAAATAATTTGAGAATGCCGTGACACGACCTTTAAGACTGCCTCGTTTCCTTCGTAAGTCCTTAATTTCTTCGGTCATCCTGGGAGACTGGGAACGACTTGGCACCTTTAATTCCTGCGTCATCCTGGAATTGATACGGGAATAACGTTTACTTATGCACTTAGGACTATTACACAATTTGAACCTAATAAATGACTAAACGAGAGGACGATTTGACTAGAACAATGATCGAGTTATTTACTTACTAAAATGAAACTTTACGTAGAACGAAATAACACAAGTTGAATTATTTAAATTAACACGTCTACGATTTTAATACACAATAAATTATCATTAATAAGGACAATAATCAGTTCACAATAATTTGGATCTACGTAACGACAAATTCGAATCTACGTAACGACAAATTCACAACTACCTACTTACATGAATGATGTCACCTAGATTGAGTGTTAAAATATTACGATTAATTAGTACAAATTAAATGCTAGTTAAATTATTCGGCATGTGTGCGAATGAAACAATGATATTTAACTAACTGAGGTAACTAAATTTATCTACACCGCAATTCACTAGATACAAAATGGTAGTTGCCAAATCGCTTGAACAAAATCACAAATTACACATAAAATATAGTAGATTGAATGTTACTGACCTTATTTTAGGTTTCACTAAGACCTAATTCTACCTGTTTGAGTGCTGGGTTCCTAAATAAATCACTCTTATACTTCACTTTTTGTTTAACGGATTTCACTGGACTTTTGAACCCCGACCACTCTGACGACGGGCGATGCCCAAATGCATTAATTGCTCGTCGACGACGTAGATTTCTTCGATAAAATCGCTGGGAATTATTCGGCGAAGATGTTGGACCATGTAGGGGGGTGGTCTAATTAGGCTTTTAAATTAAAACGCTGCTCGTTATTTAAGACGTGTACTTGCCGCCATTGACAGAAAAAGAAGAGGGTATAGTGATGCACCAACTTAAAAATAAACTTATCTAGTGATGTGCCGTGGCTTCTTAAACACTAGTTGAGCAGTAGGTAGTATGTATTTGGTTCAAATTATGTTTCTTTATTTTTTATCTGACCGTTTATTTATACGTATAAGTATGTACGTATGTGTGTATATTAGAATGATTTTGTGTCAATTATTTGTGTAGGTATTTATGTGTAACAGTCAAGCAAACGGGGTCGTAACATAACCTCCAAACTTATTAAAAAAACAACCATTAATTATGAATCCCAACTTTATAAAAAAAAGAAAATGAATGCCGCAAATTCTTATACAATGATCTATTAAATGTAAATATTTCATGTTGATACACGACTTTTCGTAGGTGTACTAGACTTCCACTGAAGCCTGCCATTCTCCTTTATCATGTTAGTTTAATATACCTAAGTGGCACGCCTTTGTTTTATCTCCGAAATAAATTCTCATTTGATTGTACTACTTATTATTTGCACCGAATACCCGTCTCATTTCTCCTTCAACAACTCTGTTTCGTCGATTGTCTGGAAGAAATTGCTTTAAGCAATAAGCCCGCCAATTGTACTGTATCTTTGTAAATGTTTTGTCTGTGTTTTTGCTGGTACAATAAATAATATGTTTATTTTATCTATACATTTGAACATTTCTAGCGCCTACCTGCTGCCGTTGTTAGTGTAAAGCGAAAACTCCACAAAAATCACGTTTGTTGTATGAGAGCCCCACTAGAAAATTATATCGACAACAAAGTACATAATGTGTGAAAATTTCAACTGTCTAGCCATCACGGTTTGTGAAGCACTTAGGTAGGCCAAATGATAGCTTTTAACAGTAGAATAACAGCTTGTTAGTGTATAAAAAACCGAGGGTGTAGAAGAAACGGAGTATGAAGTGAATTCTTTGAACAATATCACCCCAACCCCTTTGCCTCTGCGCACACTAAGCGACACGCGACAGCGACAGTTCAGCGACTAGACGCGACGACAGGCTACGGGCCCCAATTTTTATACACTTTGTTCGAATCTCCGCACACTTGGCGTCAGAGTCGCGAAGTCGCGACGAAAAGACGCCAGAAGTAAATGACAACGTCGCGTCTGACGCGGCGACTAGACGCGGCGACAAGTCGCCCTGTTTGCGATGGCTCTTTACGTTACAAAAGCGATAACTCCGGGGCCAGCGCACGGAAAATTAATTGGTAACCAATTTTAGTACGGAGCCTGCGTTTTATATTTACGGTTTCCGAACAATAAAATAAAATAATTTCACCGCAATCGTGTTCAGCAGCGTGGATCATTTCGCTGCAATGATGTGGCTTTTCCTGAAATGGAAATTGGTAGATGAGTACTATGTGAAGAACAAAAAAGGCAAAAAATGCCTTATTTTAACGTCTTCAGTCCTGGCCTTGAAAATAACAATAGAATACTTACTATTGTTATTTTCAAGGTCAGAACTGAAGAGGATAAACCGAATTGAAAATGGAGGAGCTTCTCATTTCGTCCATCATCAGCCCACTTCTGACCACTCTCTCTATAGAAAGCCTGAAGCGTTGCCTATTACCGGCGCCAGACCTAGCTTCACATAATTTGAACACACCTTTGAACACATCTTTGAACACATATCATCTTTGAAGATATTTGCAAAGTTTGAAGAAACATTTGCGCTTTGCCATGCGGTGTCGGTTTTTTAGCGCACATCAAAGCGTTCAAAGTTTCATATTGTGGAGAGAAGTGTTTGCGAAGCATGTCTGGCAGGTTGCGCCAATATGTGTTCAAATATAATTTCAAGTCTTTGCAAATTCTTCAAAGATGTGTTCAAATATGTGAAGATAGGTCTGGCGCCGGCATATAGCGAACAGAGGGTAGAGGTGGATTAATGATGATAGTGTCAAAATAAACAGAAAGTATAGTTTGATAAATAATTTGTAACTTTAGATGGCGTTTACACTATTCGTTATCGTGATATGGCTGTGTCTACAGTTTTCAAATAGAATAATTCGATGATTTTCTCATGACTTTTGAAGGAACCTTCTTCGTAACAAAAAGAGCAATCAACGAAATAGGCAGAGTAGTAGAAATGGAGCAAACCCTTAATTCTTAATTTTTTTGAACTTGTTTGAAGCTGTTTGGCGCGGCAGCTACCAAATTTGGTAACGAGTAGTCGGAAGCGAAATTGAACCTTATATTAATGAACCGTCGTTTTAAAGTCCCGTGTGTCAAGGCGACTTATCATTTACAGAGTTGAGCCAAAAGAAGCTTTAATACCCCGTTTCAGAACAGGACAGCAGAGCCAGAGATTCGTTAAAGCAATGGACACACCTTAGTATTTTATTGTCCGCGCATAATAAACGCGCCGTTTCAGGGTTATATGATGATATATCGCCGTAACATAACCCTTTATGAGCGATGCTTTAGTCGCTGAAAGAAGGGCCGTTTTGGCCCTACTTGGGCGTCGAAATGAATGATTAATATTGGATTTTTTATGGTGGAAATCGCCGCTCCAAGCTTCCGTAGCGCTTTTAATGTTGTTACTCAAAGAGTTTTATGCAGAAGCAGGAAATGAGAGAGTCCAATTCTCTTTTCCATAACAGTACCTACAATATATTTGTACAAAAAATGCTGACGGCAATAAATTAATGCACAACACGCCTGTGTTGTGCATTAGTTTAAGTACAATAAAGGTTCATAGAAAACAAATACGTTACAATTTAAATACTGACTGTTTTATAATAATGTGCTGAAATTATTTATGTTTTTTTATGCTGCCCACTACCCACTGATTTATTTTTTCTTATTAAGTTGTGGATCTCAATTTGAAATTTGGAAAATAATTCTGTGTTTTGGGCGAAAATTAAATAAAAAAACCCGTCAAGTGCGAGTTGGACGCGAACGATGGATTCGGTACCATTTATTTACACAAAATTAGACACAAATTTAATGTCGAGAAGAAATTAGCAAACATTTTTGTTGTATGAAAGACTCCCTTAATAAACGGAGGGACGGACAAACAGACAGTCAAAAAGGCTACTCATTTTTACCCTTAGGGTACGAAACAGCAAATAATAAAAGAAAATTAAACAAAAAGTAGAATTTCTTACATTAAATGTAAGTCAAGGCTGGATAGATTTTTGTGTTTTATTGTGTAGATAAGTCTTTGGATAAAATATTTGAATAGATCATGAATCCTCATGTGGCACTAAAATCGCTAATTTCGATGCTCCAACAAATTAAGTACCAGGTTTGTCTGCGAAATTCATCACAAATCCTTCCGTGTGATTACTAAGGATAAAACAAAAGCCTACTAAAGATAATAATAGAAGGAGTCTGAAAGCAAACATTGATTAGTTGTGGAACTTAATAAATTATGCCGAAGTTAAGTTTCCTGATTGGGCCAACAATTTCTCTCACTCCATCTCTAGAGAATAGATGCTCACTGCAATGGCGAGCAATAAAACTGGGCCTGGGCATAGCAATGGTTGTTTTTACGCTTCTTATATACAAGCCGAAGAACCTCCTTGATGATAAACTTTGGAGAACAGACAATTTAAGGCATGCGTATGTAGCACCACCACCGCAGTTTTTTGATAGTAGGTATTTATCACCTAATATCACCATCTATTGGACCGTATGACTGCCTTGCTGGTCTACTGATATCACGTCTGATTACCATGTTGTAGCTTGTCCCTTCCATTCCCACTGGCAATCGTCGTAGATTTGTATATAATTATGGCCTCAGTCGAGGTAAATTTTCATCTTTGTGATGACCTTGCCTGCATACCACAGCACTGAGTATCCTGGTTTGGGACCATTAAAAGCGATTGTGTTGTGTGGAAGTTACTATATTATTGTATTATCTGCTTAACATCATATAATTGTTATGATATAATGTGTATAATCTACTGAACACGTAAGAAAGAATAAATGACAGACGCCATTTTTACTGACATGTGACGTCATCGTAGAATGGGCCAATCCAAGCCTTGGATTGGCCTTGGAATGGCCGCAGATACATAGTTATCAAATTTGATCTTGTGTTTTTCTACAAATAATAATTGCTTTATTAGTTAAAATGCCTTAAAGCTGTTTTAAGACGTACGACGTATTCTTATTTATAAATACTGTTTTTTTTTCACACTGTCATTAGCCTATTGCGATTTGTGAAAGAAGGTATGATTTTTTTCATATTCCGAAAAGTTTTTCTAAAATGTGACATCGTCTGTTAATCATTTTGACTTTAACAATTTTAGAACGCATAAACATCAAAATTAAAAAGGTTATAGAAGTAAAGACCAAAAATATACCTACTCCTTTTAATGACTGCAAGTGTACAGACATTGTTTATTGATTTAATTAACGCTTTCTTCCATGGTGAGGTCATATATCAAGCAATTTTCTGACGTCGAAACCCGGTAGAAAGTAATGAAAGTACCTACAAGGATTCTGTAATCAGGGACTCCTATAGCGTGTTATAAATTGATTAAAAACAATGAAATTAACATTTTACTACGTAGTGTGCTGCTGCTGGTGCCGCAGCTGAACTGGCTGCGAGACATGACACCCAGAAGTATAGCCAGCTCATGAATACTTACATATTTAAGCCGCTGGCTATAGAAACTTCTGGTGTATGGGGAACGCAGGACAGGGCTTTCATTCGGGAGCTGGGGCGCCGATTGAGGGACCGTGGCATGGACGTTTGCTCTGGGGCATATCTGAGCCAAAGGATTTCCCTTGCTGTGCAGCGCGGTAACGCGGCCAGTATTATGGGGACTTTTGGGTCGGTTGTGTTGTGGCTCGAAGCGATTTATTTGGTTAGGGCGTTTTTTATGTTTTTATTATTATTTTTATGCTGTTATTGTCATTGACATTGACTTTAGGAATTTTTGAAGCGTAATAATAATCATATGAACTTTTTAAAATGTAATTTTTGTGTTGTGCGCTAATGTCGAATGTAATGTCGTTGGTGTTTGTATTTTTTTATTCGAAATATGCCTGAAATAAACTATTGAATAAAAAAGCATGAAAATTCACCATTTTACTACGATGTTACAACATCGTATCAACAACAAGAAGAACTATTCATTATTTGGTAGTCTCCGCTTTTTCCTTGGAACATCTACTTTTACTTCCTTATTTAGAATTTATTTATTGCTAATAATATGCCGAGTTACATTTGTAATAACCTAAGTATTTAAATTTTTGGAGTACAAAATTGATACAATCATAATAAATATTGTTTGATTCTGACACCTGTGGTAGATGAGGATCTGTAATACAGGCGTTAGTGCCCTCTAGGATAAATTGGTGTCTTGAATAAAAGTATTATTAATAATTGCGGTTTGATAATTAAAGACGTGAGTGGTTGAAGGTGATAAGTGCATTTTTTTAGATCTTGATTAAATTGAAGGTAAAGTTTTACTACATCATCAACTCATCATGTCCCCACCGAGGGGCACGGGTCTCTTCCCTGAGGAAGGTATAAGCCATACTCCACCACGGGGGCCAAGTCCGAATTGTAGTTTTACTACAATTTTCTACAAAAAATTTTCCACACAAAAACACACAAGGCGCTATCGGTTTCACCGAAAACCGAAAAAACGACATATCGCCTTCATCCACTCACGTCTTCAATTAGTTCTAGTATAACTTAAATTTGCTTCCTTCCACGAGCGAAAAAGTACGTGCTTCAATGCGCTTCAAACTAACACGAACTAGTCCGCAACCCTTATCCGAAGTGCTAAGCTCAGAGCATTGGCTTTGACTTAAATTTGCTTCCTTCCACGGGCGAAAAAGTACGTGCTTCAATGCGCTTCAAACTAACACGAACTAGTCCGCAACCCTTATCCGAAGTGCTAAGCTCAGAGCATTGGCTTTGAAAAGAAAATTCGATTTCTGTCCACAATCTCATCTCACACGACGCCTCGTTACGCTAAACAAAGCTCAATGTAAATTGGAACTTTGACAGTTCATAACAGTTTCGTTTTCCACTTTACAGTGCCTTCGAGTTGAAATTTCTTAAAGTGGGGTCTTTCTCACCCTCCACTTAGCGTATGAAAACAGAAAATGGCGCAGAAAATTTAAATTAATATGTTTTCCTTAGTCTTTGGAAGACACAATCCCCGATTAGGTTATTTGAGAAAATCAACAGAGACAAAAGAACTATTGTAAACATACGCCACCGGTACGAAAAGGTCAAATCAAATATGAATCTTTCGTTGTTTCAAAGCTCCTCCTCTCGACACCAAATTATATTTTCCACACCGTGATTCTGAAATAGATACATACACAACAGATTACGGACAACTTTGCAGCCAGGAAGAAACATAAAAAAATTGTAAATTTTTGATCCGAATCAACATACGTGTGTTTTTATCGGACGAGTCCGTCCAGGTTTCGCTCCGATTCGCAGAGCTTAATCATGGTGATCAGAGACGGAGCTCACGTCGTCGTGTCACCGTGTTAGTGCGTATACTCCTCCGAAACGGCTTGGCCGATTTTGATGACATTTTTTAAATATAATCGGTAGGTGTGATATTCGGTTGTTACCTATTTTTCATAACCCTAACAACGTTTGCGGGGTCAGCTAGTTGTGTTATTAATGTGAATAAATGAACTAAAAATAAAATGATATCTAAAAACTGTGGTTTTAAATATTGGTTTAAAGATTAGTGACGGAAGGAATTAAACATCGTATAAAACGCTGTAAAGAGGTGTATGCCGTCATAAGGTCTACTTTCGGATAGCATTTATGTCGGGGAAATTCATGCAGAGAGGTTCCTGAACACGGTTTTCACAAGGACACAATTTTAATGAGGAAATTGAAGTCTCTTTCATTCCAGATAAAGTGAGTGTTTGGTATTATAAAATTGAATACCTTTAGCACAATGCTTATGGCAAAAATCCTTGGAATAGGGATTTCATTCACCCAAAAGGTGTAATTCAAAGGAAAACCTTTTTACCCACCGACGTATTGAAACAAGAGCGGTAATACGATTGCCGTCTAAGGCCCCTCTTTGTGTCTGTCTATATGTGACGTCATAGCTACAAAGTAGGTACGCCGATCTAAACTACTGTTATCGAAGCATGAAATAAAAATTCAAATTCAAATTACTTTTTCATCATCAACCTATCATGTCCCCACCGAGGGGCACGGGTCTCTTCCCTGAGGAAGATATAGGCCATACTCCACCACGGGGGCCAAGTCCAGATTGATGGAGGAATTACTTGGATATTTACTAATTTTTTGATATTTACTTTGGTCTAGGATGTGTCATGTTTGTGATGTAGATGTTTCTGGTTTCCATGACACGGTATCCTAGTGTGGGGCGAAAAACAATGTATGTGCCTGTATGCAAATGTTTATGTTTACGTTTGTTTGGTGTGTAATAATAATAATTGAGCATAATTAAAAAATGCTTTTTTTTCAAATAGTCCTAACAGTAATATTTTTTTCGTACTGTAAAAAAATGCTTGATCTAAGATTGGTAATTGAATTTAAACCTTTAGTATATTAAATTTCTTTCCAGAAATAGTAGTATGTTTTGCAGAAAATACAACTCTTTTACCGGTCTCAGAGAGAAATAATGGGCTTAATTACCAAACGTGCCCACCGCGGATTGGAGGATTTAAGCGCCAATGTATGTGAATAGCTCAGTCACTCAGGTTTCCACATGATGTTTTCCTTCACAGTTAGCGAGTGGGATAGCTACTATAACTTCGCAAATGTACAAGTCGTATGTATGTACCTATATACGCTTAAGCTGAAGGTCACGCAACGAGCGATAGAAAGGGCTATGCCCGAAATTTCTCTACGAGACCGAAACAGAAATGATGAGATCCGTAGATGAACGGAAGTCATCGACATAGTCCAGCGGATTAGTAAGTTGGAGTGGCAGTGAGCGGGGCACATAGCACGCAGATCTGATGGCCGATGGGACTGAAAAGTTTTCGAATGGAGACCACATATCGGCAAGCGCAGCGTAGGACGACCAGCCACAAGATGGACAGAAGAATTCAACCAAGTGGCAGGAAGACGCTTGGATGCAAGCCGCCTCCAACCGGTATTTTAAGAAATCCATGGAGGAAGCTTATGTTAGCAGTCGACTTTTTGTTGCTAAATGATGATGTATATCCCCGGACTTGAAATCGAACCTGGGTCTGTTGCTTCTGAGTCCATTGCTCTACGTAGCCCATTGGGCTACCACCGAGACAAGGCATGTGCCCTACAGTGGGACGTATGTAGTCTGCTTAGAGCCTTTTCACACTATCCGATACGCTTCTCTTAACGTGTCGATATCAAAACAATTTTTAACATTCTTTACTAGACAGTTGTGGGCCAGAACTTTGCAACGCTGACTGCTCTATCACTTGCAATCATTAGGTCCTCCTGAGTGCGATGAGAGGTGGTGGTGAGATGGTCTGGGTAATCCTTTCACCACGATGCATTCCTGGACTCACGCTTATCGCCGAGACTTGTCACCCGAAGCACGGTAACCCATCCGATCCGCTATTGGTGTCGGACGCCGATCCGATTTGGGGGTGAATAAAATGTATGATATATGTACCTGTCTTATATTCTGTGAGGTCCGATATTGGAAATTGGACCCGACACCGATATGTTGGCGGCACCATCGGACGCCTGTGAGTCGTCGGACGATAATGTTTGTATGTGTGCTATACGCGTGTGGCGAGCATAAAATATGTCAACTCTGCACGCGCACTATAAACTCCAACATTTCTACATCGCGCAAGCAAAGTATTACACATGACATACGATAAATATAGCGTCCAACAAATAACAGTTGGACCGGCCGTCCCCAGGCACACGATCTGCCTGCCGGGAAATTTTCCTTTATAGTGGAAAAGCACTATCACTCGCTCTTCTCTATACGTATCATTTAAATTATTGTCCCTGTGTGCGAAGAGCCCGATACGCGGCGGCCATTTTAAAAATGGCAGTATCGGACCGACTTTGTCGGAAATATGTGAAAACAGCTCACGATGTCGGCTATCGGATGTCGGCAATCGTCGTTAGACACCGATATCAGATCGGACGATGTAAAAACGCTCCTACTTACGTATGCATATTACGTACGGCTGAAAGGCTACAACTGTTGCTTTGATGCAGTTTCTTGGCATGACATATTCCTTGCTGGCTCATTAGACTTCATTTCGCTCTGTAGAACGTGAGATAGTAAGTAGGAACTCAAAGGAGCTTCCTACTCAAGATCTCCAAATTCATCAGTAAAGCAGTAAAAACATATTTGATAGGTAGGCAGGTATTTCGTCGTACTGTGCTGAACTCGAATTGGGGAGGCAATATTATAGCTCTTAGAAAAATAAACTTGTGTAAATAAACAGTAACCTTTTTAAACTATTTTTTATTGTTCATTCATTGACTCCTACACCTTTTATTAAAATTAAAAATGACGTCATATCCTCTAGTTTTCTTTTGGATTTTCATTACATTACTACTTCGCCTATCTGACAGTTTCTATCTATGAAAATGTCTTTTGTTTTTTTAACTGCAACGAATGTGCCTACGAGACTCGAGATGACTCAAGATGTCATAAACTGTGTCTGCGCCGTGATGCCTAGTGACATTGACGACACGACGATGAATCAGCAGGCTCTGTGGCGGGCGTGCACGGGAGTCCCCGGCAGCAGTTACCAGCGCCATGTAGGTTGGTCTGAAGCCCTGTAGTTCCGGACAACAAATAGAACTACGGTAGCCCCTGACTGTCGTAAAGGGTGACTAAAAGGAGACCTTGGAATCGTGGCCGATGAGAGTGGAGCCTCGATCTATTTTTTATCCCTGATACCCGATCTAGGGGATAAAACCCCGGCGGCTTCCCCCCAGGATGTCGGGTATCTTTTGAAGATTCCCCCTCTGTGGGGCAACGGTTAGACGTTTGGCTACCATGCCAGAGGTCCCGGGATCGAACCCGGGCTGAGGACAACAAAACCAGGTCTTGGATGCTTACATGTTTGTGATGTCGCTGTTTCTGGTTCCCGCGATACTGGTTATCCTAGTGTGAGGTTAGAAGCAATGTATGTGCCTGTATGTAAATGTTTGTGTTTAATTTGACAATAGGTCCGTTCCGCCTCTTTTCACTTATGATCAGTAGCAGCCTTCCTCTAGGTAACACAATCAACTGAGAAATTCTAGCTAAGGTAGGGTATCTCATTTGAGACGCCATTCAATAAGCTGCGTAATTATATGCAGTGTTCGCTCCAAGCTTCGTTACAAAACTAATTTCACACCCTTGGAGGGCAATTGGCGTCTTGGAGTATCGGTGATGTAATTTGTTGAGCGTGCGATGGTAGCGGAGCGGTAGAATGCCACGCATTCGAGAGGGCTTCGCATTCCAGAGGTCGTGGGTTAATATCACTGCATGTTGGTATGTACTCACTTTCTGAGCAGTAGGACGTACACACAGCGTGACACCAAAAATGACACTTCACAGTGACACCGGAGGTAGACCTGCTCAAAAGGCATCGAACCAACCTAACATGACCTCAGTAAAAGTTGCACGGTTTTTGAGATATGGTCAATTTAAACTTGTTCTAAATTTTCACTTTTTTTAACAAGTTTAGTGCTAGTATTAAGTTAGATAGCCCTTGTGTTTGGTTTTTTTATTTGTACTCGGTCACGAACTTACTAACTTAGCGTGAGTGCTAGCATATAGCACTAAAGTTGGAAAAAAATGTGAAAATTTAAAGCAAGCTTAAATTAGCCATATCTCAAAAACTGTGCAACTTTTACTGCGGTCATGTTAGGTTGGATTGAGCAGACCGTTTGAGCAGGTCTACCTCCGGTGTCACTGTGACATGTCATTTTTGGGACACCCCGTATAATTATAATTATTATTAATATATCTATTGCGCATAAGTAAACTTTACAGAGGCAATGCGGCAGACTTAATGCTATAAGCATTTTCTACCAGTCTACCGCAGGAGGTGGATGACAATACCTAACTGGTAGGCATAAGAAAGTGTGAAAAAGCTAAATTAAATAAATAAATTATGATGTAAAACAACAATAGCAGATGTAATATATATCCTCGTAAGGCCCGACCTTGAAAAGAACAATTGATTTTGTGATCACTTGAAGACATTGGGCCTCACGAGGATATACATACCGTATATCGGCTGTTTACTTACAATATACAAAGATAAATAGTACATACTGAAGTAACAGTAAATAAAGTCCTCTATGACTACCTTTTCTAAAGTAATTTTAATACATCAGAGCCTAAATATAATTATGATATGAGTAAAATTCCATAGTTGTCATAGCTTTAGTAGTCAATACATTAGCTAATTTCCCTACAAAGGTAGGAAAAACCTCAATGCTGCGGCTAGACACACAAACAGCACCCGTTCACGAGCATAACGCGGGGTCAACCATCACCAAGGGTTAAAAGGGATTGTACTTTTTGGATCATCATCAACTCATTATGTCCCCACCCAGGGGCACGGATCTCTTCCCTGAGGAAGGTATAGGCCATACTCCACCACGGGGGCCAAGTCCGGATTGGCGGAGGCTTGCTGGTCTTACTGTCACCAGTATTCAAGCCGCCCTAAGGCATCTGACTAGGCTTAACGACTGCCATTTATCGACGGCAGCTGGCACCAACTGCTTAACGTGCCTTGCGAAGCACGGAACTGCTCGGAAAAATTCCACTAGCGTTAGTCATAGAACGGTCACCCATCCATGTACTGAACGCGCCCTATGTTGTTTAACCTTCGTGATCGTTTAAGACGACTCAGGCAGCCGGGGCTACGAGCGATCTATTGTTTTGTAGTGAAACTAAATTAAATAGTAGGTACTGCCGGTGATGTGTCAGGATCGGGCCCAGTGGTAGTCTCTGGTCTACCATTGATACAGTGCAGCGTAAGTTTATATTATATTATGCCTGCGACTTTGCTCACATGGTAATTGATTAAGTCTAGCTCGTGTCTCGTCCAACAGTCTATTCTTCTAAATCTTACCTAGTTCAGCCTGTAAATAGAGCTCACTGTTGGGCGTAGGCGTCTTCTCTTTCAGGCCAACCATTCGTGCTAGTCTCGTCCAATGTTTCCCAGCCGCTTTTACAATGTCGTCGGCCCATCGGGCTGGTAGACTGCCCACCGACCGTCAAAGTCGTCTTCTAAATCTATATATTTATCTAATCAGCTCGTAAATAAAGCCCACTGTTGGACATAGGCCTCTTCTCTTTCACGCCAACCCATCCGGTCTTCTAAATACCTGTGTGTTTTTTTAATCGCATAAGATGTTTATGAAAATATCTCCTATTTAGAAACAAAACATTTCATATTTAAAATGTTTGTACAGAATATAGGTATTCTTGTCCATTCTAAAAAGAACCCTTCTCTCAAGCTACGGTTGCTTTGTGTTAATGGAATTGAACCGCAAGCAACGGGTTCTATTCCCGATTAAGATAGCCTAAACGGCAATAGGACGTATAAAAGCTAACAATGTTCTCTAGCCATCACACAGAGCTCGCTATACTTTTCACGACCGAATTAACTGTTTAATCGAAATGCAAATTGCTTAACACAATCGTTTATTGTAGCTCTGGAGCAGAGTTTCCCAACCTTTATCAGACGAGGTCAAGACGAATTCAGTTGGAATTAAACTACTGATTAATTTTAAATTATATCATCATTCAGCCACAAGAAGTCTACTGCTGGACACAGGCCTCCTCCATGGATTTCCAATAAGATCGGTTGGAAGCGGCTTGCATCCAGCGTCTTTCTGCCACTTGGATGAGATCGTCTGTCTATCTTGTGGCTGGTTATAATTTATACAATAATATCAAAATACCTGTTTAATACATTAAAAATGTAATTTTTGGCCATCTAACATTGGCAACATTTTTCTTAAGTTAATATTATATTGTCGTGTGGCAACATTTTTTTCTTCCCCTTTTAACATTTCCATAAATGTGAACGGTGTTTTTTGGTTTCAATAAAATCAATTAATTTACTAAATATTACAGCCTTGTTATTTCCAACAGGCTTTGTGGTCCTTCGAGTTTGTGGACAGTACAGTAGTGTTTGTTCGACAAGTGCCTCTCGGATAATTCGGCTTGACAACTTTACTATACCGGGTCGTTAGTGCCGCCGCGTGGGAACGTCGAGAACTACTTTTTCGCTTAGGGCTCGCATTTGTACGAATTGCGAGAGCTTCAAGTTACGCTATTTCCCTGACTCGAGAGAAGATTGCCCCGGAATTCTATAAATTGCGGCTTTTCGAGTCGTATTTCGTCAATTTTTTTTTCAAACGAAGGTGGTTTGAAATATTTCATCGAGTGAACTTCATACAAATTGCTGTGTTGGTAGCCCTGTTTTCTGCGACCGTACGAGAGCAGACTTGTCGCTGGCCTCACGTCGATCGATGAAACGTCAAAGCTGTCAATGTAATTTGTCAACGAGTGTTTGCTAAACGTACAATATTGTTTGAAAAACTGTGTTCAGTCGTCACGATGACGTCCGAAAATGAACTTAAAAGGATGCGTAGGATGCGTGGACAGTGCAAAGCAACAATAACACGATTGGAAGCCTTTGTAAATGACCCCACACTTTTAGCGTCTTCGAGTTTGGACACTTTAGAGGCTCGGCGTGAGAAACTCATAGCCACTCTAAAGGAGTATGAAAGTGTCCATTTGGACATTCTAAACCTTGACGAGGAGGACGCTGAAGAGGTATGTGACGTCGAGGAAAAATATTATCAGGTACTTGGGAAAATAAACTTTTAATTACGTGAAATAAAAAACAAACAGAACTCTGAATTGAACTCGGTTTCTAATTGTAAGTTACCCAATATTGAGGTCTCAGTGTTTGATGGGAAGGATTTCACCCAATATAAATGCTTCATTGATTTATTGCTTCATTAGATAGGTCTTCTACTGACTCATTACCCAGCATTAATGAATTCTTGTCTTTCCTTGAAAAAAGGGCCATAGCCTTGGAGGACAGTCTTCCCTTAAAACGTACCCACCAAGAGAGCAGTTCAAAATTTAAATCTCAAAATTATACCACACAAAACAACAAAGTTTCTAATGTTGCAACAAAACTAACCTATAAACCACAGATTTTGTGGATTTTGTAGTAACAACCATCCCTTGTACTCATGCCCCAAATTCAAAATGGCTCCAGTGGGTGAAAGATTGAAATTTGTGACTGAACATAAGTTGTGCACATTGTGCTTCCGGAGTCACACTGACAAGTGCAAATATAATTTCAGATGTAGATCTTGCAAACAAAATCATAACACTCTGTTGCATGAGGAAATACCAAAAGAAGAGGAAGTAATAAATCCGCATTCGAATATTTCCAATCAAGTAACAAATAGAAATAGTGAGCTTTGCAATAGCAACTGCTCACATTCAAATACAAACAGTGAGCATTCCGATAGTAATTGCTCACAAAAAATCATATTATTGCCTACTATAAAGGTAAAATTCACTGACAAATCTGGTTGTGATTTCCATGTAAAAGCTCTCCTCGATAGTGGGAGCCAAGTTTCCATTTTGAAACATTCTCTTGTGAAACAATTAAACTTGACCCCTATGGCTCAAGACACAAACATAGTCAGTTTGGGCAATATACCAAACAAAGTAAATGAATCTGTAAACTTGCAATTAAATTCATCAAATTATGATGTCCAATTCAAAGTGAAATGTCATGTAGTCGTTACTATAACTGGAACGCTACCACAAAATTATTTTGACTTGTCAAAATGTATTATTCCAAGTAACATTCAACTTGCTGACAATGAGTTCAATGTACCATCTGAAATATCCATTTTACTGGGTGCTGATTCCTATTTTGCAATTTTGTTAAATGGACACATACAATTAGACAATGGTCTTGTTTTACAAAATACTCTATTTGGACATGTTGTAGCAGGCTCTACTCAAATTAAATGTTTTCAATCTCAAAATTCAGATGTGACTTTGGTTTCAAATTTCCTTGCAAGTAAGCAGCCTGAGTATGACAGCCTTGAAGAAATTATGAAAAATTTTTGGATATCAGAAAAGCTGCCAGAAGAAATTACTGCTCAAAATGCTGAATTTCTTGAAGCAGAGAAAGTTGCGTTGTAAAAACTCAGTAAAATTGGAGGAAAACTGCTTCTCAGTTGATTACCCATTAAAATGTCCCATAGAGGAATTACATATCGGAGAGTCTTTTTCCCTTGCTCTACAAAGGTTTTTTGCTCTTGAGAGGAAGTTTGAAACAAACACAGAATATTTCCAACGATATGAAAACTTTATTGATGAATATGTACGGCTGGGGCACGCCAAGGAAGTGGACATCAATCAATATGATGTTTTCAATGATCCTGTGTATTTTGTTGCTCACCACGCCGTCCTCAATGAGAGTAGCAAAACAACAAAATTGCGTGTTGTTTTCGGAGGCAATATGAAGTCTAAAAATGGCCTCTCAGTAAATGATGTCATGCTTAATGGACCTATAGTCCAGAACGATCTATTTAATTTACTCATTTTATTCCGTACTTATGTTTACACACTCATGTGTGACATTGAAAAAATGTTCAGGATGTGTTTTATTAATGAAAAATTCAAACCATTGCAAAATATTTTATGGAGAGATCATCCTAGCAAACCTGTCAGTTGTTTGCAGTTGCAGACAATAACATATGGTCTTAAAGCATCAACCTTTTTAAGCACAAGATGCCTAATAGAGCTCGCCTATTTGTATCATGAAAAGTTCCCTCTCGCTGCGGAAGCTTTAAAGCTAAATACTAATGTTGATGATGTTTTATGCGGCGCCGATAGTGTAGAACAGCTGCAGGACCTGAAAAAATAACTAGTAGAGTTAATGAAATTGGGTAATGTTAACTTACACAAGTGGTGCTCCAATGCTCCTCTTCTTCTCGATGACATCCCTGAAAATAAAAAATATTTTGAACAAATCGATCTAAATAAAGACAATATAATAAAAACATTAGGTTTAAAGTACGATATACTTGCCGATTCCTTCATGTTCTTGTGTCCAATGACCGAGAACAATACTCCAAACACAAAAAGGGAAGTGTTAAGTTTTATAGGTAGGATCTTTGATCCCCTAGGTATAATTGGTCCCTTGGTTGTTAGGGCAAAATTGCTTATGCAGGAAGTGTGGAAGTCCAAGACTGATTGGGACTCTACCTTGCCTTGCAACTTATTAAAAATTTGGAAAGATTTCCTACAGAATCTCAATTCTATGGGTTCAATCAAAATCCCAAGAAGTGTGGCGATCAATAATGTAGAGTCAGTAGAGCTGGTTTGATACTGTGATGCCTCTCTTCAGGCAGCAGGTTGTTGTCTCTATCTAAGAATTTTGACAATTGATGGTCAAGTTAAAGTCAGCTTACTCTGCTCGAAATCTAGGGTTGCTCCTATCAGTAGAAAACTCACCATACCAAATCTAGAGCTCAATGGTGCTCTCCTCCTTGCAGAACTTTCTTCAAAAGTTAACAAAACTCTACAATGTAGATATAAAGAGCTCAAAGTCTTTCTCTATACAGACTCTCAGGTAGTTTTAGCCTGGCTCAACTCTCACAGTTCAAAAGGAGTCTATGTCTCCAATAGAGTCAGAGATATAAAAAGTTGACTAAAGAATTTCAGTGGTTTCATGTTAAAGGTTCTGCAAATCCTGCTGACCTTCTATCAAGGGGTCTCGCTCCTCACAAATTACAGGGCAACCAGCTATGGTGGTTTGGTCCTCCTTCGCTATCGGAGAAATCATTTCAGCACAATATTGCTATTTCAATTGTTGAGGAGAAAGTACAGTCACCTCCATTGTCTCAGGAGAATTCTTCTCCTAATCAATCCTTTGATGTTTGCAATTTGCAAAATAAATTAATTGAGAATAATAATTTTTGACAAATATTCTGATATTGACAAACTTCAGAGAATCATTCCTCTTCTTTTACGCTTCAAAAATAATTGTTTGCATTGCAATAATAAAATTAAAGGTTCTATAACTACACAAGAATTGAAAATTTCAAACCTAGTGATAATTAGGTATGTTCAAGGTCAAATCTTCCACAAAGAAATTGACTCAGTACAAAAAGGTAGTTCTGTTAAAACTAATCTGAGTGGTTTACACCCCTTTCTAGATGGCTATGGCATCTTGAGGGTTGGTGGCCGACTAGGAAACGCTGTTAATTTGGCCTATGATAAGAAACATCCCATTGTTTTACCAAAATCTCACAGAATTACCCACATGATTATTAGGAAAGAACATTTGAGACTTTTGCATGCTGGGGCTAAATTATTGTTAAGCTTCCTATCACAAAAATACTGGATTTTAAATGGCATACGAGAGATTAAAAAGGTTGTGCATAAATGCATAAAATGCTTCCGTTACAAAGCTGTAGCTGCCAGCTAACTGATGGGTTCCTTGCCACCTAAAAGAATTTCTGCCTCTAGGCCATTTGAAGTTACAGGGATCGATTTCTGCGGTCCATTTCAGATAAAAGTTGCATGTATCAGAAAACCCATTATTAAAAAGCATATATAGCTCTCTATGTTTGTTTTGCCACTAAAGCAATTCACGTAGAGCTGGTGAGTGATTTGACAACAGCCGCTTTCTTGGCGAGCCTTCAGCGCTTTATCGCTAGAAGAGGTCTGCCAGCATATATCTATTGTGACAATGCTCAAACATTTAAAGGTGCATCAAATAACCTTAAAGAACTGTACGAATTACATTCAGCCACATGTAAATGTTGTAGAGACATTTTGCTCTACTAACATGATTATATTCAAATATATACCTAGTTACTCCCCTGAGTTTGGTAGCCTCTGGGAGGCTGGAGTTAAAAGTGTAAAATATCATATGAAAAGAGTTATTGGAAATGTAACCTTAACCTTTGAAGAATTTTATACTGTTATTACACAGATAGAATTTATTTTAAACTCTCGACCATTGCTTCCAATGAGTAGTGATATTTCTGACTTAAATTATTTGACACCAGGACACTTTTTAATTGGTGTACCCTTAACAAGTTACCCTGAGTTAGATTTTACTAACAAAAACATTAACCGCCTTAAGTTTTGGGATTTATGCTCCAGATTAAAGCAAGACTTTTGGAAGCTATGGTCGAGAGACTACTTAACTTCCCTGCAAAACAGACCAAAGTGGAAACATGAAAGTGTAAATCTCAAAGAAGGGGATCTTGTAATAGTTAAAAATAAAGATTTACCACCGTTTAATTGGCCTCTAGGGCGCATTGTTAAAACTTATCCCGGGCCGGATGGCAAAGTTAGAGTGGCTGAATTAATGATGGGTTCTAAAAACAAAACATTTGTTAGATCTTACATTAAATTGTGCCCTCTTCCGGTGAATGAAAATTAACTTTAATTAAATATGTGTAACTTGAAAATAAAAAATAAGTTTAAAATGAATAAAATTAACTTAATTAGATAATAAGATTCTTAAAATATAACTACAACTAAGTAAATTCAGATTCAAATATTCTATTTATTGTACAAATGGAATATTTGCTTTATGAACGTCAAAAAGTTAGATTAACAAGTTAAAATAAGTGAAAGTTGCATTTAGGCACTTCTTGCCCCCGAACTTATGTTTAATACATAAAAAATGTAATTTTTGGCCATCTAACATTGGCAACATTTTTCTTAAGTTAATATTATATTGTCGTGTGGCAACATTTTTTGTTCCCCTTTTAACATTTCCATAAATGTGAACGGTGCTTTTTGGTTTCAATAAAATCAATTAATTTACTAAATATTACAGCCTTGTTATTTCCAACAATACCAAAGACGCAATCTGACAACGATTTAAAACCCCATGGTAATATTCATCATCATCATCAACCCATTATGTCCCCACCGAGGGTCACGGGTCTCTTCCCTGAGGAAGGTATAGGCCATACTCCACCACGGGGGCCAAGTCCGGATTGGTTGGCAATATTATGGACTTAAAACTTTCTTAAGTTAAACTTAAACTCATTATTAACTTTATTCTGGAAACACTTACTCGACTTTTTGTCGGAAGAGTCCGACCGGATTTCGCTCAGATTTGCAATACTTAATTCTAAAGAGAGCTAAATTCATATGTTTAATTTTACGTTGTAAATTTACATTGTAAGTCTGGTGTTACGGTTTTTAAATAAAAAATTGGCAATAGTAAAAAAATTAGAGGTCCCGGGTTCGAATCCCGGCTGGGGACAAAAAAAACCCAGGTCTTGGATGTTTACATGTTCACACGACCCAGGGTATCCTAGTGTGGGGCCAGAAGCAATGTGTGTGCCTGTATGTCAATGTTAAATGTAAAATATGTAAATATTCATATGTTACAACTCACTTTTACTTAATCCGCAGGCCTGCGGGCCTTGCCCAGAGGGTGGCGCGAACCTACCGTACGGTTAGGTTTGCAGTCGCGTGCGCTCTGGCGGGCACCCCGCCTTGGGAGCTAGAGGCGTGGGTGCTCGCCAGAGTGTACGAATGGACGGCGGGGCGAAAGGCGCTCGGGGAGCGCCCCAGTCCTGAGGAACGGGCGGCCGTTCGGCGGGAGGCGAGGGAGGCAATAGTCCATCACTGGACGGCGGACCTCGCCACCGCAGCCTTCGGCCGCCGAACTCTGGACGCGCTCGGGCCGGTCCTGCAAGACTGGCTCGAGCGGCCGCACGGTCTCCTCTCTTTCAGGCTGGTGCAGGTGCTTCGAATCGTACCTGCACCGGATCGGGAGAGAGGAGAGCCCGGGGTGCCACGGCTGCGGCGCGGCGGACGACACGGCGCAGCACACCCTTGAAGTGTGCCCGTCGCTGTCTGAGCGGCGCCGCAGTCTTGTCGCCGTGGTTGGGTCGGACCTCTCGCTTCCTGGCGTGGTAAATGCCATGCTGAGGAGCGAGGAGGCTTGGACGGCGGCCGCCTCCTTCTGTGAGGACGTGATGTCACAGAAGGAGGAGGCGGAGCGCGCGCGGGAGAACGATCCTCTCGCGCCGCCGCACCGCCGACGAAGGAGGGGCAGGAGAGGGTGGATACCCAACCGCCCCCTCTCGCCCCATGGTGATGAGCAGCGGGCGACAGGCGCGGGGGCGCCCTCGCCCGCATTGCACTGCTCATCACCGCGCCGTACGAGGACGACCGTGCGCTCCCAGTCGTCCTCGGGCCCCTCCTCGTGAAGGGAGGGGCGGAGGGGCCCGCCGCGTCTAGGCCGGCAATCGCCGGCGGGGGACTGGAAGAAGTGCCAGATTTCCAGACCCCCGCCACCAAGGCGAAGAGGGAGTGCCGCTGGGTTGTTTAGTGGGTATACCGGGAACCACTTCCCGGGGAGTCTCACATACTCCTTCCGTCCCCCGACGGGAGTAGATGCGTAATGCATTTTTCCCAGCGTGAAAAAAAAAAAGGCCTGCGGGCCTATGGTTAGGCAGCCCAGCTCCAGCTCAAGTGTTAACGACTTTAGTTTGGAGTAGACCGTTGCTAGGCAATAACTAGGCCTCTTTAAATGCCTAATGGCTGCTAGTAAGACCATGTGATTTCTTCCGCTCAGCTGAAAGTTTTGTCTGACTAACTGGCATGTACCCGAAAGTAACTTTTCATCATTATTTCTTTGCTTCATCATAATTTTTCGGAGCTGGAAATTACGTGGCGTGGTAATAAAATCCATACTCTCTCGCTCTCTCTGAGAGAAGACCGGTGCCCTGCAGTGGGTCGTATAGACGGAAAAAGTAATAATTATTCTATTTTATGAAATAAATTAGGGATACACCTAAATTAGAGACGCCATTTTTTCCTCATCTGCACTATAGTGTGGGGTATCGTTGATTATTAGTTTGAATAAATGTGGAGTTTCTTTGTTAGTTTCTAACCACCTATTTAAACTCAGTCTGCCATCAATTATTAATTAATTGATTGATATTTCTTGTGTAGGTAATCCTGTCAAACGTTTCGTATGCAATCAAGTATCAAATCAACTGAACTTCTAGACTCAAGACAATCACTTGATCCTAAACTAGGATACTCTGTGCTTTGGTAACCAGGCAAGAACATCACATACATGGAAACTAACCAAGACTTATGCCATGAAGTTGTTGGTTCTGTAAAACTGGTAAAAACCCCTCCCTATAAATTTCAAATTCAAATATTTTATTCATAATACAAATAGAATATTTACTTTATGAACGTCAATGTTGTTAGTTTCACAGTTTCTCTTGTATGCTAATACTCTTGGATGTGTTGAACACTAGATCTCTGATCTATCGTCTGATTAAATTTAATATTTAACTACTATTTAATGCCAGACATCCTTGTCTTCTAAATAATCGTTGATTTTATAATAAGCATTTTTGCAAAGAGTGTGCTTAAAACAATTCTTAAATCGCGATGGAGGTACCTAACTCTAATATATCTTGGGGTATCTAATTGTTGTTATACGGAACTGTATACTCTACGGGTGGCATGACACACTCTTTTTCGTTTCTTAGTATATTTCTTATTTCTTACCAAACTTATATACTTTCTATCGCATATCTCGGAACACACGACCTTGTTTTTGACACTACGCTAACGGGTTAGTAAAGGAAATTATCGGTATCGTTCGCGGGAGCAAAGTTGTAATTTGCTTGGCAATCTGGTTTTATTGGGCCAAGCTGCTAGGTGTTCTTGAAAGACACTACTTTTTTTTGCAAGATTTTTCTTTCCAATTTGTGTATGACGGTCTTATTGTCTGACTAACACTTGTAAATTTTTTTAATGCTTACAAACATCTCAAATCGTCAAATTACATAACATCAACAATAGTTTATAATTGCTATTCATTTAGAAATTATACATTATTATTGTTTTTATTCATTGCGTTCATGCAGCGACTAATTAATGTCGATGAAGCAAAAGTGAATGTCAGGATCGTAGCAGGTGGCAGTCTCTGGTCTCTGTCTACCCCTCTGGGATACAGGCGTGAGCTTATGTATGTATAATACTTATATATTATTACTGTTATATATTACTAATTAAAATAAGTAACAATATTAATGAATAATTATATATTTTTGTTGAAATTATTTTGGTTTTTGTTAATTTTTTCTTGTTTTATTTAAATCACATGTTAAATGTATGTTTTTGTGGTATTAAATAATTGTTCTATTCTATCTTATTCTTTTAGCACTCTCGACTCAAGCCGAGGGTTCTAATTTTAGTACAAACTTCTTTCTTTCTTTTAATTTTTGTCCAAATCCATAATTGTAGGCAGCCGTAAAAAGCAGCTTAAAAGTAAATAATTGCTCTGCTTTTAGTGCTGTAGTGTTTCCAAGTCGGGTTGTATTTTTAACCGACGTCAATAAAAGGAGCAGGGCCTCAGTTCGTCGGGATTTTTATTTTATATGCTGATTGGGATATGTTTTTTTTTGTTTTGAAGGGTAGACTTCACATACGGTCCCATAGTCACCATATCAATTTCAATTTTCTATAGGTACTCGTGCATTTTTTTTTGGAAAAGACAATGTGGCAGTGCCGCCGCAGGTAGTGATTAACAAAAATTTCGAAATAGAAATTAGTAAATATTATTTTTAAATAAAAAATAAATACCTTCGACTGCAAAACATTGCAGTACTTAAAATAGAGCAATAATTTAAACGACTATAAGACCTGTAAAGTCTACCCTTTTAAACCACGCGTGTTCGAGTAAACATACATAAAAAATAAAAAAGATCCCGGCAACCTGAGAATCTCCTCCCTTCTTAAGTCGGTTAAAACCTACTACCAAATACCCTCAAAACCTTGCGTCGTTGTCTAAGACAAACTCCTACCCGTCCATCAGACAAAGGCCCGTCAAAAACAATACATCACCCAATAAACGCTAGACTATTGAGATAATCGCCTCCAATGGAATGTTATTCAGCAAGGAGATTTATGACAGGACCGACCCTAAAATTGGACCCGACTGAATTAATTTTATGGGGCAGAAGTCTAGGGCTTAGTGGCAAATGAGTCATTGCTATTTCGTGGCAAGATTCCGCTGATGAAGATGGCTGTTTTATTGTTTTGACTTTATGGGTTTTGTTTTAGCGCGTATCTTTGATGATACCCTCTAGAATCCCAATCTTCTTGTGTCAATTGATGACTCTAGGTTGAGAGATAAAATATGTATACTTCCCACTGTAGAGCCTAAAGCCTTATGAAGTTTCTAATACAATTTTACAAGTGTATGCTATTTAGACTAGAAATTTTGAAAATTAATATTGATAATTGTGTCTAGTGTTCAACACATCCATGAGTAATATTTTAAAGTATGAAAGCATTTTTTCTCACACAAGTATTGGTGTCGGCGGTGGTGCGTTCGTGTCTTGCTTCTGCTTGAAAAAGTGGGAGGCAGGGTGGTGCATTAACTAACCGCATGGTGCTTGTGGGATTTTGGCAGAATTTAGCAAAGTAATTTTCACATTTTAATGCTAGTACCTGGATGACCGAGCTTTGCTTGGTATTTTTTTGGTAAATCATGTTTTTTGGATTTTTTTTGGACTTCTTTTAGAAAATATATTTGGATACGAATTAGGTGCGTTGATAATAGGGCTCCTAATAATAGTTTTTCACACAAAAAAGGAGCCTGAAAAAAAAAAAGAGTAACTTCATGCACAAGTCTCGAACCAGGGTCTTTTGTTTAAGGTATCGTCCTATTTCCCACCTGGGCTATGCCAACCTTACTGATTAATGCGAAATTTACGTTCATATAGGGTAGCAGTTATTTTTTTGCCCAAAAACACGGTTAAAACGACGTTTCTTAAAATGAAACCTAGCTGGATCAATTAATCGCCCCCGAAACCCTTTGTTTACAAAATTTCATGAAAATCGTTGGACCCGTTTCCGAGATTCTGATTATATATATATACATACATATATACAAGAATTGCTCGTTTAAAGAGATTAGATAGATAGATTGATAGATAGATAGATTATGGATTTCGGTAAAGTAACGGCTGATTCCATACAATGTTTGAAAGATTCATAATTAAACTAAGACTGTTTTGAAAAGAATAAATGTGGAGTTCCTTTGTTACTTTTTTTCTCCGCGTAATCTATTAATATTGTGAAATCAATAACTTTGACATTCGTAAAGTAAACATTTTGTTCGAATTGTTTTTATTCATTTTTAACTTGAATTTGGGTTAAACGGTTTGGTATCAAAATATCTGTATCAAAATATCTGTCGTATAGTCTGTTGTAAAAATCTGTAAATGTAATTTATGAGTACAACAAAGAATATTCTATCTATCTATGTATGTAGATCAGGTAGGTATTGTTGATTATACATCTAACATGACCTCAGTAAAAGTTGCACGGTTTTTGAGATATGGCCAATTTAAACTTGTTCTAAATTTTCACTTTTTTTACAACTTTAGTGCTATGTTAGTAAGTTCGTGACCGAGTACCTACAAATGAAACAACCAAACACGAAGGCTATCTAAAAGCGATACCGTCGCGCTTCTCTCACGATGCAAACGCGATTCAGTAACAACACAAAAATGCCTACGATCGCTACAGTTGTAATAGTATGACTAATGCTGAGTGGCGGGTGTCACTCCCTTACTTTTTCTACATCAATAAGAAAATACATACTTTTGTTTTTATTTGATATTTAGGTATTATTTGCATGAGTCCACTATTATTCAGTACCTAAGTAGGTACCCGCGCACTCACTACTTTGGCCACCCTCCCTCCATTCTTTCCCTGAAGTCCGACATGGTCGCGCGATTGCATCGATACAGATCGATAGTGTAGCGCGTTAGTTGAGCGTTGGCGTCGCTTCTACAGTGGTTGCAAATGCGACAAACGCGCGTTAGTAGCGATGTTTACAAAAACCCGCGACAGCATCGCTACAAAACAACGAGGGCCCTAAGTGTACATCAGGCCAAAGGGTGTAGTGACGAAATTTTAATACCTCACAGGCTGCAGAGCCGTGAATAGGGCGAAGTGGAGACCGTGTCGACGAAAGCTGGGAAGAGAAAATTAGCAAAGGGCAAATGATCTAGACCAAAGGCAGAATTCCCGAACGAATATCTTAATTTCGGCGCCAAGGCAGGTGCCTACAAAGGAGGGGAGCGAACAAAAGGTCGGACATCGGCGTGAAATATTAACTGCTACCCTATTGTCCGAGTAGCGTTTGATATATCGACTCTGGCTAGGAGCGTCGAGGTGGCGGGGCTGATATTGGCAAACTATGCTGTAACTATGTGCGTTGCAACATACATCGTCACGTCTGTATCCGGAGGGATGGGTGAAACCAGGGTTTGCTTCTTGCTGTGATCTTGACAAAATGTTCGTTTCACCAACATGAATTAGTCGTCGCATGGACGCACTCCGACTTTCGGAAATTCCGGAATCGCTCGTAGCCGGGCCGTCTGAGTGATCTTAAACGATCAGGAAGGTTAAGCAATATAGGGCGCGTTCAGTGCATGGATGGGTGACCGTCTATGACTAAGGCTAGTGGTATTTTTCTGAGCGGTTCCGTGCTTCGCAAAGCACATTAAGCTGTTGGTGCCGGCTGCCATCGATAGACGGCAGTCGTTAAGCCACGTCAGAGGCCTTAGGGCGGGTGGCTTGAAAACTTCTGACAGTAAGACCAGCCACTAGTCTTACAAGCCTTCTCCAATCGGTTCATGGCCCCCGTGATGAAGTATGGCCTATACCTTCCTCAGGGAAGACACCCGTGCCCCTCGGTGGGGACATAATGGATTGATGATGATGAAATGCGATGAAATATAAAATAAAATTGATATCTAAATAAATAAAATAAAAAAGAGCTCGACCTTACTAGCTCGACGCTCACACCGACTAGGGAATACTATTTAGGAAATCGTGAAATTGGGTATTTGACAGGATGTCAAATGAGTTACTTTTAAAACGGAATTTTGTATGAAAATACTTGCTTGTGACGTCACATTTCAGAGCAGACTTTTTATGTTTCATCTATTTAAAAATTGTAATAACTATTAAATGATTAAAAGAATAGATTTTCCGAATCATTTTGTAATTTTTGTTTTAATCGAGCATCTCAAATAATTTATTCTTGATAGTGTCAAATTCCGTATTGTGTGGTGGCTTTGTCGTCAGCGTTTTTATAGACGGAAGGAAACGGAGGGTGCAATTTTTCGGAGGAATAGGGATGTTGAATGGGCGTATTCTATTGTGTTTTGTCCTGCTGCGTGCAATCACGGGCAATAAAAGTTTATTTTGTTTCAGACGGCCTCGTTGGTCTTGTGGTATTAGGCCCGTTTACCATGCCGGAGGTCCCGGGTTAGATTCTCACTACATTTTGTCTTTTTTAATGCTGTAGAAGTAACAAAGTCAAAATGTCGTTTACAGTTCGTATTCATATCTTCATGAGATAGTTATAGCACAGAATACACAATATTACAGAGAAGATTCACTCCACAAAATCACCTCTTCTGGCGGGTTTACTAATGTATTGCCAAAAATCGTTTCCCAAATTACTTCCCAAACTATTTTCCGCAAATTATCACTTGTCAAAAAAATATTTCTCAAAACAACTTAAAGCAAATAAACAGTTAGCAAAAGTTATTATGGCAAGTTATTGTTTACCAAATAAATACTTGGTCAAAATTCATTTTACCAAGCATTATTCAGTCAAAAGTATCGTTTGGCAAAAAGTACCTTTCCATACAATACCGAATACGCTGCCGGCAATGTGTGTAAATGACACAACAAAGTCGAGTCTGTTTTCGATCTTACATAGAGAACCTAACGCTCCGACGCGCTCCGCTTCGCTACGCGCGTCGTCGCACCTATATTTCTGTTGCCACGTATTCTTTACATCGCCGACCCCCCGTTCAATAATAATTAGTACCTAATCGTCAACTATATTTATGCCAAATAATAATTTGACCAAATGAATAAAAGCCAAAATAAAACGTTAGCGTAATAAACGTTTGTCTTAATAAAACTTGACGTAGTAAAATTATGCGAAATGATAATTTGACCAAATGAATAAAATGCGAAATGAAAACTTGCTAAAGTTTCATATGGGAAATGAAACTGATGCCATAAGTTTATTGGGAAGTAAAATTTGGCGAAAAATACTTTGGCTAAACGGCGGTATCCCCTTCTGGCGCCTGAATTCCTACCTATTTTCCACCAGTGGTCACCGCATGTACTTATACTTAAGCGTTCGATACCGCACGCGTAGTGAAACAGGGTGGGTATACTGAGTTTTTTCATTCACTCTCGATAGTGAGAGCGTTTGCGATTTGCATAGGAGTGACAGAGAGACAACTAGATTGTCACTCATTGTCACTCCTATGCAAAACGCAAACGCTCTCGCTATCGAAAGTGAAGGAAAAAACTCCGTATAAGCACTCTGGTAATAGTAACTTCTACACAACACAAGCACTATACTCAATTCCACGAAACGAGAAAATTTTATTTATGTATTTGATGATACTTTTATTGCACTTACATTTAACATAAAAATATAGTACCTACAATGCGGCGGACTTAATGCCAGAATCGTCCATGACGTCCTTTACTTAATTCGTGTTACCCTCAATAGCGTGTAACACCTTGCAAAACTGTAATTTAAGGCAATAAAATAAATTGAAATTGAATCAATTAAATTTAAATAGCGCGTAAGCTACCCTATAATCCATTTATCTATACTTGGCATTTTTTTGGACTTTAAACGACACTGAATTAAAAACCTTTAGCGGTAGAAAATTCGATACCGTTTGCAAATTTAGTACTAGCTAGCATTATTAAGTATAGATAAATGGATTATACTGGGTGACATTTTCACCGGTACAATAAATTTTACCATATCATTGGTATCGATAATAGATTACATTTATCGAATAAAATTACCATATATATTTTTTTTTCATTTTCATTAATTTATCCTTCATCCAATTTGTAACTCATGGGCACCCTGTACAAGGTGTCATCGCCGTGCGAGGCGGAGGGCGGCGGCGTGGGGTGAGTGAGCGGGCGGCGGGCTGGCCGGCGCACGATTTGGCCGGTCAGTCCGCGCGCATTGACCTAGGTGAGTGCACGTGCACCGTTTCCGCACTTCCTGCAGTCGAAAATTACGCGCGCAACACGATGTTTACAAACCGCGAGTATTACGAAATGGTTCGTAGTTACTTTCTCAGTGGGGAAAATACAGTGCAGCTCGGCGGGTATACGCTGAAGAAAGTTTGCCCCGCCTGATAAATGCCGGTTTTATTGAACATCAAATACTCAACACCAGGACATTCATGAGAGTGACGCAGCATTTGCTAGACTACGGACAGTTCACTGCACCAGCGCACGCTCAAGGCCGAGGAGGGAGACCTCCCTTGGCCGTGGAGATCGAGGAACAGATATTCGCGTTCTTCGAGGAAGACCCCAGAAGGAGCACCAACGACGCGGCACGCACGGCGCACTTCGGCGTTAGCCAGTACGTGGTGTGGAAATTCATACCACTACCAACCAGTGCAAGCATTCCACGCCGGTGACGGTCCTAAGCCCGTGCAAGTATGAAGGAAGAATTGAAATCAAGTAAGATTTTTTTTGCTACGTCATACACACCTACTGGCTGCGCCGCAGCCGCCGCTTCTTTTCCTTCCCGCAAGCCGCGCGCAGTTGCCAGTTCGTGCGTTTAGTTGTACTCATGCATAATGAGTCCATATTTCTTTAAGATTTGCGGATAACTTCAGATATTGTTATTTTTGTTTTTTTGTACCAACGGGGTAGAAACAAAAAATGTTGGTATTTGTATTTTGGACTTCGCTTATCTCTAGCAACGCGCATTGACCAAGGAGCGGTATTTTGTATTTTGTTCTTTAGGAGTTCAACTTGTGGAACGGAGTATCATCATCATCATCATCAACCCATTATGTCCCCACCGAGGGGCACGGGTCTCTTCCCTGAGGAAGGTATAGGCCAACTCCACCACGGGGGCCAAGTCCGGATTGGCGAAGGATTGTAAGACTAGTGGCTGGTCTTACTGTCAGAAATTTTCAAGCCGCCCTAAGGCCTCTGACTTGGCTTAACGACTGCCATCTATCGACGGCAGCCGGCAACAACTACTTAACGTGCCTTGCGAAGCACGGAACCGCTCGGAAAAATGCCACTAGCGTTAGTCATAGAACGGTGACCCATCCATGGACTGAACGCGCCGTATGTTGGTTAACCTTAGTGATCGTTTAAGATCACTCAGGCAGCCCAGGCTACGAGCGATTGACGGAGTATAGATACCTAGAATAAGCTTTGACTTTTTATATTTTTCCCTTTATCTGTTCTGTATACGTCCTACTAAAATTTTCATTACCTTCTGTCCCATCTTGAGCGCAGAATTTAGTAGATCCGAGAGAGAAAAATGTTTGTTGGATAGTCCTATTACAATTATACAGTATTATTGCGATCTCTCTAATAGAAATTATGCCATGTCATATCGACGATAACTGTGGCGCAGTGGTTAGTGCATCAGCCTAACATGCGAGAGGTCCCGGGTTGGAATCCCGGCTGGAGACAAAAAAAAACCAGGTCTTGGATGCTTACATGTTTGTGATGTTGCTGTTTCTGGTTCCCGCAACACAGGGTATCCCAGTGTGGAGCCAGAAGCAATGTATGTGCCTGTATGTAAATGTTCATGTTCATATCTAGTGTAACCCTCTAACACACAACTTTGCTGAGAATATTGTGTTTGAAAGTATGAAATACGTTTACTCTAAAGAAATGAAGTTTGCATTATTCCTGTCATATACTGGTGGGTTCGAGTAACATCTTATGTATGCATCTACTAGCTAGGTTAAGGTCAAACTGACTCATAGACCGCACTTTGTCATTTTCATCGTTTTTCAATACAATCAATAGCGTGACGTTAAGCATTATGACGCTTCCAAGGTAAAATCAATTGACATTCAAAAAAGGATGTAATCTCTCGTAGCCCCGGCTACCTGAGTGATCTAAAGCGATCACTAAGGTTAAGCAACATACGGCGCGTTCAGTCCATGGATGGGTCACCATCTATTACTAACGCTAGTGGAATTTTTCAGAGCGGTTCCGTGCTTCGCTAGGCACGTTAAGCAGTTGGTGCCGGCTGTCGCCAACAGATGGCAGTCGTCAAGCCAAGTCGGAGGCCTTAGGGCGGCTTGAAAACTTCTTACAAACAGACCAGCCACTAGTCTTACAAGCCTCCACCAATCACGATGTATAGTTTATTCTGTCATCAACTATAGTCAAGAAGGATCTGGGACTTGATTATTTTAGTGCATTATAGTTCAATTACAGTTACATTGTCGGGTCACGTTGTTTTTTAATACCATTGTCGCCTAGAATCGTTGAAACGCGTGCTCGCGTTAATCTAAAGCCGCAATGAAATCGGCATTAATTTCAGTTCATGCAACTGGCATCGTACTACAAAGCTTGGCTTTGATTCTGTTAGTGCATTATAGTTCAATCATAGTTATATGGTCGAGTCAAGTGACATGTTTTTTAAATCCATTGATGCCTCGAATTACAAATAGGCGTGCGAGCAATGATTTGAAGCGGCAATGTAACGAAATCGCCGTAGTCTTTCAACTGTCATTGTGCTACAATGCATTAGCAGAATCAAGGCCCTGTTGAGTCACACAATGCTCACTTTTACCGTCTGCAATATTTTGAACGCGTGGTTGGTCATCGCCACTGTACACAGTAAAAACAAAAAAAAAAACATTTTAACATAACATTTACATACATGCCTGTATACATTAACCCTAGATTCATAACCTTATCTAAGAGGAGCATTATTCATAAACATTCATCTCACAGACGATTAAATTTATGTGACGGGTTTTGGGGTACTTATAAAGAAAAATAAAAAAAATTGAGTATAGCACTCTTTAAAATGTTTAATTAGGTAACAAAAAAAAATAGAAATTATTTAAAATTAAATTTCATCGGCACATTCCACACACATGAGCCCGCGATGGTCCATGCACAGATACTTTTTGCATTGCTTGCATTGGAACGTGTCAAACGCCGTTTTTTATAATCACAATAACCACAAACCTTTTTTCGAGTACCACTTGGACCAGGTGTATCAATGGTAGGTGTTTCACCTAAAACTTCGGCGATTTTCCTTTTTAGGCATCTCTTTAAAGTTGGCATTTCATATCTTTTACGTAACCACGGTTCGGTCAGCTTCTCCGAAACATTCTTCACGAAACATCGTCTGCTTATTGGTTTTCGGCCTATTTTCACATTATTATGCATGTATTTGAAATCATCATCACAAGAATCAGATAAACAATTGAAATTTGCCTCAATTCTCAATTATAAAATAAAATAAAAAGGTTTGATGTAAAATACACACAATGCTACATTTTGAACAAATAAAATAAATTATTATTATAAATAATAATTCATATAAAATAATATCATATACTTACTTTTACTCCGTATAACCAGAACTCATCAAAAACAATGTTTTCAAAATAACTTGCAGTCTCATCAAAAATAACACTATTCATAAGCATTCGTCTCTCAGACGTTCAAAGGACTATAACTTGTGCACAAGACTTCACTGCGAGGCAGGTGCACCCGCATTACTAAGGGTTAAGTGTTTTAGGAAGGTACCTGAGAAGTCATAATTCTATGTCTTTCACTCGAGACACTAGAAACAAATTTACGTTTTGCGCGGTCTGTGGGACGAATGATTATGAATCTAGGGTTAACAAAGTTAAAGTTATTTTATTAACAAAGTGAGCGTGGTGTATGCAAACGACGATTTGCAAAAGTTGTCATTGTGCTACGGATTATACAATCAGTAATATAGAAATTAAATATTCGAAAATAAAAAATAAAAAAACAAAAATCTTTTAATAACATTCAAAGATTTAAAAAAAAATTAAATTTTTTTTATTCAGTCCAGCAATGTCACAACATGAGGTGCAGAAACCCACCAAGTAAGTTAGAGAACCTGTGTCTGATGGATCCCGCAATAGAATTGACAAAGTGGAATTAATCAGTTCTGTCACAACCTTGAAAAGAGCAATTAAAAGCATTGTCCTGGTAAGATAGTCTACCCATCAATAATTGGGTATTTGACAGGATGTCAAATGAGTTACTTTTAAAACGGAATTTTGTATGAAAATACTTGCTTGTGACGTCACATTTCAGAGCACCCTTTTTATGTTTAATCTATTTAAAAATTGTAATAACTAGTCAATGATTAAAAGAAATACATTTTCCGAATCATTTTGTAATTTTTCTTTTAATCGAGCATCTCAAATAATTTATTGTTGATAGTGTCAAATACCGTAAGATGGTCGACCTATCAAAAAATCTAAAGGCACCTGCTATATTCTATGGAACACTTTTAAGTGCCAGATTTACTCATTCAAATGGTACAAAACTACGTCTCAATTTATATTCACTGAAATTTTTCCCATTTCAACTTGTAGCGCACCTTGGTTTCAGGGGCAAATTCTGAACACACGGATATTGCTCCAGTTTTAAGACCTCCAGAAAAGTCAAAGCTTATTCTAGGTATCTATACTCCGTCAATCGCTCGTAGCCTGGGCTGCCTGAGTGATCTTAAACGATCACTAAGGTTAAGCAACATAGGGAGCGTTCAGTGCATGAATGGGTGATCGTTCTATGACTAATGCTAATGGCATTTTTCCGAGCGGTTCCGTGCTTCGCAAGGCACGTTAAGCAGTTGCTGCTGGCTGCCGTCAATAGACGGCAGTCGTTAAGCCAAGTCAAAAGCCTTAGAGCGGCTTGAAAACTTCTGACCGTAAGACCAGCCACTAGTCTTACAAGCCTCCACTAATCCGCAATCGGCCCCCTTGGTGAAGTATGGCCTATACCTTCATCAGGGAAGAAACCCGTGCCCCTCGGTGGGGACATAATGGGTTGATGATGATAAAGATACACTTAATCTTGCGCTCTTATATGGTATTGTTTTTTATTTCATTCATCTACACCAGGCAAAGTTGCGGAGAAAATATTATGTGAATTGGAATATTCGCAACTTCAGTATTCTAAAATAGCTGCCTAGATTATAATGTCGAGCGTCTATGAATAGGGTGCCTTGGACAAATATTTTAGTTGTATCTTCAGCGAGCAAACATTTTCAGTACACTTGACTCCGACTAGACAATCTTGTGCGCAAACAGCGAATGGGGGCGACGTTTCGCACTCGTTTTCACGTGCGACAAAAAGCTTCATCTAAGCGAGACAAAAGATTTTTGAAAGCTACACACTTCAGCTGGCACTCTAAACTAACAGCCTGTTAGCAGGAAGAGAACTTGCGCTCATATTCTTTGATATAAAAACATGTTAGTTCAAAAGGAATAACTCGGTTAATTTGAAATGTGTTGGAAACAGTAGCAGCAGTTGACAAGAAACATAAAAAGACTACCTATAGAAACTAGCCGACTCGGCAAACGTTGTTTTTCCATTATATTGTCGAAGCATATAAAAAGAGACATAAAGAAACTACTTATAGAATCGCTAGCTGAACCGAAAAACCTTGTTTTGCCATATTATTTAGCTAACGACCTGTTGTCAGACCTACTAAATAAACCCAAACGAATATTAAAAATTGGTGACGCTGTTTTGGAGGAGTTCAATAACATACACTGTGACACGAGATTTTTATATATGACAGTATTCATCATCATCATTTTCTTAACACATCACCTTGGCGATTTCGTTATTATTATTAGATATTATTAATAAAACTACCAGTCCCGCCAAACCTCGTAGCGCCATATTTTTGGTATTTTTTCCTTAATCTCTCACCAATTAAACCTTCCCTGGAATTCCACAAATATAAAAAACAAAAAATTAGCCAAACTGGTTCAGCCGTTCTCGAGTTTTAGTGAGATTAACGAACAGCAATCCATTTTTATATATGACAGTATTCATCATCATCATCATCATCAGCCCACCTATGCCCACCATTTTCTTAACACATCACCTTCGCGATTTCGTTATTATTAATAAAACTACCAGTCCCGCCAAACCTCGTAGCGCCATATTTTTGGTATTTTTTCCTTAATCTCTCACCAATTAAACCTTCCCTGGAATTCCACAAATATAAAAAACAAAAAATTAGCCAAACTGGTTCAGCCGTTCTCGAGGTTTAGTGAGATTGACGAACAGCAATCCATTTTTATATATGAGAATATTTGTCCCACTCAAAAAGAAAATGTGATCAATCCAGGAAAATAAAACTATTAATTTTCTATACACATCCTGTATAATTATTCACTCTAAACTAAACCTTTGATATTATTTTTTAGAGGTTACTTTTGGGCCATCACAAAATAAAACAATTGAATGTTATTTACAATTAATGTTAGAAGTAAATACGGTCTGTAAAAAGGACCACGTGTTTTCCTCGAAAACCTTCATTCCATTGGAAGAACAATCCTATTATATAGGAAGAAAAACATTTTCGACGATCGTCCGCGTCCATAGTGTGTCAAAAGTTAAGGCGATGACGATTTTCAAACGCACGCTGCAGGACCAGGTATAATGAAGTTTTTAAGTCGGCAAGCGAGAAGTCAAGATGGTGATTTAATTATCAATTTGATACTCATCTTGCTTGCGAAAATTCATTTAAAAAAATATAGAGCGACTTAGTAGATTCAATCGTAAAGAAAATTGAGTTTTACGCATTTTTGAAACCGCAATCTCATCAGGTTATATGCGTCACGACTCACTTGTCTTAATAGATAATTTTATAACATAATAAAAGATAATAATAATCCGATACTTTAACCTAAAAAATAACAATGTGAAGCGATCTAGTGCTTCCATTTATTTACTTATTTAGAGTGTGATTAGAGGTGCCACTGGACGCTAGAGAAGTCATTACGTAGATGAAAAAGCCAAAGATGTTTTTTGTTCACCTATTTGGCGAAGCTATAAGCGAATATAAACATATTGACATCTATTTTCTTCAATGCACAGTGTCAAAACATAAATTTAAAAATAAGTTCCATCATCAAAAATTTGTTGACATCGTCAAAAAGTTGTGAATGTTATTTTTTTAAAGTCAGAACTGATCTAACTTATGAAATGTCATATTTAAGTTACTAAAGTACTTTATTGATTATGATTTAGGTATGAAATACGTAATTTTAGACTTTTTGCACAACCCCCCTCAATCTCGCAACATGATAACCTGTAAATAATTAGTAATAACTTCCACACAACACAAACACTGGTCCCAAACTAGGATACCTTATGCTATGGTAACCAGGCACGGACATTTGTAGCATACAAAAAAAAAAACAATATTTATGAAGGGTAGAACGATGAATGTCCAAAAAAATTTTTTTTATTTTATTATTGTTTATGGTAGCACTTTTGGATCTCTATCATTTCGTCTAGGTATCAAACAATAGAACGCTGTGAGTCAAGAGAAGTATCAAAAATAAATATTCCGCTCCATATAAGTAACACTGAGATTTTAAGCTTCAAACTCGATTATCTTGAAATGTTGGAAAAAGGACATTCATCGTTCTAGCCTTGTACCCTTCATATACTTTGGTAACTGATAAACTTTTTTAAACTTTACTCTTAACATCTCAATTCAAAGAGACTTCCCCTTAACACGAAGCACACTAAATATTCTACTCGCATACCTCTTAAACCGGAGGGTGCGAAACAAGGCTTCTATAGCACGACCGATAGACGACAACACGTAGGTATGTTCACACACAGATGATTACTCGGCCCGTCGCGCGTGTATGGTACGCATAGTTGTGCCGGGCAAATCAGGAATTTTAATAAAAATAGTCCTCATCATCAACCCATTATGTCCCCGCCAAGGGGCACGCGTCTCTTCCCTGAGGAAGGTATAGGCCATACTCTACCACGGGGGCCAAGTCCGGATTGGCGAAGGATTGTAAGACTAGTGGCTGGTCTTACTTTCAGAAGTTTTCAAGCCGCCCTAAGGCCTCTGACTTAGCTTAACGACTACCATCTATTGACGGCAGCCGGCACCAACTTTTTAACGTGCCTTGCGAAGCACGGAACCGCTCGGAAAAATGCCGCTAGCGGTAGTCATAGATGGTGACCCATCCATGGACTGAACGCGCCGTATGTTGCTTAACCTTAGTGATCGTTTAACTTCACTCAGGCAGCCCAGGCTACGAGCGATTCTAAATAAAAATAGTGAACATGAACATTTACAATACAGGTATCTAAATAGCTTCTGACTCCACAGTCCACACTCATAATAATAAATTACAGGGTCCGCTACGTAGTTTTGATAGATGTTGTTCGATAGCTTTAAATGGGCTCGAATGATGTATTCGGTAAAGACGCTGTTTCGAAAAACATTTTCACTGCCTCATACGCTCGTATGCTGGTCATTTCAATTCATTCAATCTTCATAATCATCATCATCATCATCAACCCATTATGTCCCCACCGAGGGGCACGGGTCTCTTGCCTGAGGAAGCTCTAGGCCATGCTCTACCACGGGGGCCTAGTCCGGATTGGTGGAGGCTTGTAAGACAAGTGGCTGGTCTTACTGTCAGAAGTTTTTAAGCCGCACTAAGTCCTCTGACTTGGCTTTACGACTGCCATCTATCGACGGCAACCGGCACCAACTGCTCAACGTGCCTTGTGAGGCATAAATACAAAAATGGCACAATTCAGTCTTATGTGTATAGAAAAAACTAGCTGAAACCGCAAACGTTTTTAGGCCGTTTTAATTTAGCTTACGACCTATCAGATTTATAAACGTACTAGCTGTGCCCCGCGGTTTTACCCGCGTTTCATCGATTTTCCCATAGGAATAAGATATATACCCGCGGTAAAACAGCCTATATCTTAATCCGTCGACCGCCGTGTCAGCTAACTTCTTACCAAATTTTATTAAAATCGCTCCACTCGTTTAGACGTGAGGAAGTTACAAGCATACACACTCACTCACAAACTTTGGCCTTTGTAATATTAAGTATGATCGTATGATATGATAAACAAAAAACCTAATACATTTTGATAAGTTTGTTAACAAACACTGTGGTATGAGTTGTTAATATATTACAATGTTATAATGTTTACAACAATTGCTCGCGAAAAGTAATATGATGTACGGTAGAGCTGACCTACAAATCTGTGTCTGAACGTACGTAATGATGCTGACTCGTAATAGGCAATAGGCATGTACAACTGTTTCCTTCACTCTTCTATTTGCAGTTGACAATAACGATATTATTTTTCCAGCTTATTATTAGGTATAATTTAATTTAGGTGCTTAGCGTTTTTTTTTTCTAAAGTACTAAGAGCCGAACGTCAACAATCACATTTTAGTTGCAAAATCGTCCTTAATTCAACGGAGTAGAGTGCATGGATGTGCCTATACACCCATGCGCGATGATGATGATGTGATGATATGATGTGCTGTCGACTGTACTAAAAAATTTGGCATAGTCATAAAAACATCACGTCAAAAAAATTGTACAATAAAATCTTAAACAACATTTTTTTAGGGTACGCCTAAATTAGGCATGCTTTTTTTTCCTCGCATTCCCTTTCATTCAGGGTTCCAGTTGCGAAATATTAAGCGTCAAGCGCAAATTTTGTCAGAGTAGGACAAAGATTTGCGCTTCTCGCTCTCCTGGCTAGACGGTTGATTGACAAATTGACATATCGCGTCGTTTCGCTAGAATTATCACTGAAACACCCGATTATTTTGTGACTATCCTGTATTGAATATTCGCTAGAATACTAGTCTATTAGCAGCTTTGCGCTGTCATTTTTATGGCTTTTTCCTCGGTATTAATAACATCATCAGATAGGTACAATAATATTGGGACAGGAGAAACTAGGAAAAAGGTTATAATAACATACTCGTATGGTTACGGATGCAAGCCGCTTCCAACCGGTCTTTTTGGAAATCCATGGAGGAGGCCTATGTCCAGCAGTGGACTTCTTGTGGCTGAATGATGTTGATGATGATGGGGATGATGATTACGGAACCCTTTCGTGCGCGAACGCGACTCGCATTTGGCCGGTTTTCTTCTTTTACCTCCTCAAAGTTTAACGACGAGAGCTTAAACTTCAACCTCACGCCAGTGGCAATAAGGAACTTATACCGACCCTCATAAATAACCATACCATTTCATTAGCGAAAGGAAACTGCAATCTCCCTGCAGAGGAAAAAACTCATTGAAAAACTAATTAGAATGGCTAATTAATTAACATTTCCAGTAGCCCTATTGAATTGGTATGAAAAGACGTCGTAACTTGCGAGCTTCACACACTATCCATAATAGATTTTGGAACGCGCGCGACCCCTTCGGTCTCTCGCACAATACAGCTATCTCTTTCAGAGCCAAGCAAGAACACCCTAGTGCGTTCCCAAACACCAATCAGTGAAGACGTCAACGCGCGGGCTCGAATTTCATATTTCGAATCATGGAAATTCGCGATTTGAATTTTTGATTCGCGCGCGGACTGTCGAGCGGTTTTATTCTTTTTTTATTTGGGATTGTCGAGAGTTTTTTTTATATTTTGTGCCTGGAAAATGTACTTATGTGAATGAAAAGAAAGTGCTTCGGATTGAGGTTGTGCGAAAAGAAGTTTTTATGTGGCTCTCTATTTTTTCTATAGTATAAGTAACATTTTTTCTTTCATGCCAGTATTAAAAATAAAAAACAAAAAGTGTTAAAAATAAGTGGTAAAAATACGTTGTCCGAAATGTGAACTGCGGCGGGTGACGTTGAAAAGGGAATTTTTAATAAGGTAAGAAATATTAAAAAAAAAAACATTTTGTATGGTTTTCCCTTAATGGGATTAATAATATAATTTTTTTTCAATGATTACGTCCGTTTTTAAATTTAAGGAATGAAATTTTTTCTTTTAAATTTTGAAAATAGCATAAATCAAATAGTCAGTTACTAAATATACCTACATATTTTTTAGCCATTATTAGTTGGAAAATCTAGCCATGATTACTATAAGTAACCGATTTTTTTATTATCAAATAAAATAAAAAAAAAAAAAAACTCACGCCCGTTATCCCCGAGGGGGTAGACAGAGCCACCAATCACTAGAGCTGGGCCAAATAATATCACTACGATAATAATAAAAAAATAATCTTAAAATCGCTTTTAAGTAAATCCTTACCAAAAACAGGATAAAGCCGTGAAAAACATACTTCGCCCTCAAAATATATTTTTCACAGACAAGGAGAACTTAAAGGGTCCGAGGATCTCAAATTGGAGGGCTCCCAACTTTTTGCTAGAATGAATGTTGACCTCAATTTTTGCCCCAGAGCTTCGACGGTGAAAAGAGTGCACTTTGTTGAGCTTTCTTCAGCTTTCTGCTTAATGAATATCTGTTATATAAAAATCTGGTGTAAAAGTGTTTGTTATAGGAAAGGCCAGAAAGGCTTTAACGTAGGTTTGAGAATAGATTGTTATATCTATTTTTCGTGATGATAATTTATATGGCGAAACAACGTTTGCCGGGAATTATGTGTGCGCGGTAGCGGAGGACGTTTTAAAAAACTATTTATTCTACTGAAAGCTTTATTGAAAAAATTAAAAAATAATAATAATTAACTTACGCCCGTTATCCCCATGGAGGTAGGCAGAGGCACCAATCACTACAACTGGGCCCACGTTTTGCCGAGTTTATTTGGTCCCAAACGTGACCTTAACTTTAAATTATCATTTAAATTATACAATACCTATTATGTTTCTAGATGCTAGTTACTACTATTGAAATAGGGGCTATCCCTTCTGTTCGATAGTTGAATGAGAAATGGCCACGACACTAATCCACACTTTGGTCTTGTGGAAACTATAATACTGGATTTCACAATACCACAATGAGTACCTGGGTGACCGAGCTTTGCTCGGTACTTTTTGTGTAATATAAAATATGTAATATAAAATTAAAATAATCCTTTTTCAACAAAAAAAGAACTTGGAAAAAAAACATCATGACTCTAACCGGGTCTCTTGAAATCGGCCCAAAAGGGGTCGCCCGTTTTCCCGTCAGAACTATCCCAACCTTGCAGATAGACGCGAAATTTACCTCTGTATGTTATTAAGCGATCAATTAAACGCCCCCAAAAGCATCTGCCTACAAAATTTCGTGAAAATCGTTGGCGCCATTTCCGAGATTCTGATTACATATATATATATATATATATATATATATATATATATATATATGTGTGTGTGTGTGTGTATATATAATATAATATAATATATATACATGAGGAAAACAGGGCTGCTCCATACATAGCACGGGTCAGCTAGTATGTTTCTAATTTATAAAATTCTCGTACCACAGTGTCAGTGCGCAAACTTCTCCGAAACGGTTTGACCGATTTTGAAAAAAATCTGTGTGTATACTCGGTTGGTCTGAAAACAGGTTGTTATCTAATAGGCTAGTTGCCCTAAAAAATGTAGTTAGTCCGTCTTTTAGATTATTCCGAAATATTTTATTTGTAAATAATAGTATCGATTAATCAAAAAATAACAAAGATACAGCCCAATAAAGTTACGTGTGACATCACGCCGTGCTGCATTTTTTAGCACGGAGTGACGTCACACGTAATTTTAATGGGCTATACCTTTGTTATTTTTTGATTAATCGAAAAAAGAAAAAATACGTGTCCAATATTTTTTTATAATCTTAAATACGGACTAAATAGAATTTAATTATTTTGACCCTGGAAACTACCCTGTTCTTATAGCCCTAAATGCTAAGGGTGGTCCACTAGAAGTATTTTATTAAGCACAGAAACGTTTGCCGGGTCAGTATTTTAATATATGAAAGTGAACTCTCGTTGTGCGATAGGAACAAAAAAAACAATTTATGGTAAACGGAGTGTATGGCTCTCATGGGTATTATAAGTCTTATTTATTACCCATACGCACGATTACCGATGTATTTCTTTGTTTGTGCTTATTACATTTTTATTCAGACTGTACATACATACATACATAAGCTCACGCCTGTATCCCAGAGGGGTAGGCAGAGACCAAGAAAAATGGCACTAGCGTTAGTCATAGACGGTCACTCATACATGCACTGAACGCGCCCTATGTTACTTAACCTTCGTGATCGTTCTTCAAGATCACTCAAGCGGCCGGGGCTACGAGCGATTCGTATTAGTAACGAGCTGTCAGGCTCTTCTCTAAAGAAATTTGACGAGACAGCGCTACAATTAAATAATCAATTCGGACATCGGCCCTACGCCAAACTAGAATATACAAACAGCTTTCAGATACTACACGGAGCATAAAAAAAAACTGAAGGTTTGCTGAAACCTTTTTTTTTAAGAGAAATTATTTCTTTTGTGAAAAATTCCGAGTATCATCAAGCTCGGGCAACTTCAGATAGATATTCTAAAAAGGTTGCTTTGATTCTTGTAAGAATTTGCAAAATATAGTCGGGTTTCTTTTTGAAGACAGACAATCTTATTTGCGGCAAGTCCATTCAACTCAAACACCCTCAAAGCTGGATTCTGCGAGAGCACGGATTTGTATGAGACTTACCGCTGTAACGTGTACCGCTGCGCGAGGAATAATTTTAGGGAAACTATTTTGATTCTACAGATTTAAAATATACTTATTCAAATATATAAAATTCTCTTATCACAGTGTTAGTCGCATTCTCCACCGAAACGGCTCGACCGATTTTGATGAAATTTTATATGTATAGTAAGTAGGTCTAAGAATACGTTGTTATCTATTCATCATACTCCTATCTGCCAAAACAACGTTTGCTGGGGCAGCTAGTGTAAATATAAAATTCTTGTGTCACAGTGGTCGAATACTCCTCCGAAACGGCTTGACCGATTTTGATGAAATTTTATATGTCTTTTAGTAGGTCTTAAAATAGGTTGTTATCTAGAAAGTGAAAGTGAACTACATTTATTGCCAAAACACATCGTAAACAAAAATTTTACAAATATTGGATTACAAGAGACATTTAATATAAACATGTGGTTTTTAGTTTAACATTTTTAACAACTTTATATTAACGGTGTTATATTCGTCCTACTCCTATTTGGCAAAACAACGTTTGACGGGTCAGCTAGTAATGAATAAAATTTGAAAATACTGGCGTTAATACAATACAGTGACAGTATTTTCTATTATCCATCTTCTATTGTCGTGTCACAGTGTTAGTGCGCATATTTGTCCAAAACGGCTTGACCTATTTTGATAAAATTTTATATTCCCGTTCGATATGTCTGAGAAAAGGTGGTTATCTATTTTTCATAGCCCTAAGTGATAAGGATGGTCCACCCCAATTTTTTTAAATTTAATCCCTATAAAATTTATAAGGCGACACAACGTTTGTGGGTCAGCTATTCTATTCTAATCTTCTTCTTCTTTCTTCTAATATATAAAATTCTCGTGTCACAATGTTAGTGCGCATACTCCTCCGAAACGGTTTGCCCGTTTTGGATGAAATTTTATATGTGGTAGGTTTAAGATAGCTTGTTATCTATGTTTCATAGCCTTAAGTGAAAAAAAAAAAAATTGTGAAACAATGTTCGCGGGTTCAGCTAGTCTTCTTATATAAACAAACAAAAAGAAACCCTCTTGAAACGAAAGCCATAGAAATTAAATACCTATAACTCTCGACATAATACTATAAGGAGATTCAATAAAAGTTCAACCATTTGTGTTTTCAAAACACTAGAACCAGCTGCCAGACTATATTTTTATTAATTAAATTTTAATGCCTCATTGGTCTAGCGGTGTCACGTCTGACTGCCATGCTGGGGGTAGTGAAAAAATTGACTTCCACTGATGGCCGCCGTTATTTTCTACAAATGGTTTCATCATCAACCCATCATGTCCCCACCGAGGGGCACGGGTCTCTTCCCTGAGGAAGGTATAGGCCATACTTCACCACGGGGGCCAAGTCCGGATTGGTGGAGGCTTGTAAGACTAGTGGCTGGTCTTACTGTCAGAAGTTTTCAAGCCGCCCTAAGGCCTCTGACTTGTCTTAACGACTGCCATCTATCGACGGCAGCCGGCACCAACTGCTTAACGTGCCTTGTGAAGCACGAAATCCGTCGGAAAAATGCCACTAGCGTTAGTCATAGACGGTGACCCATCCATGGACTGAACGCGCCGTATGTTGCTTAACCTTTGTGATCGTTTAAGATCACTCAGGTAGCCCAGGCTACGAGCGACAAATGGTTTCATCCTGCGTGTATTTCCATGTTTGTGACGTCTTTGCCTAGTCACCTTAGGACAACGTATTCTGATTTGGGACCAGAACAAGTGAGCGGAACTTTTTTAATTGTTTGATTTTCTATATCTCAAACATGACTTGATTACCTACCGAATTATGCACCAAGCTCCAATTATTAAGGTTAGGTTCTACGTGAAACGTGGAAATGATATAACTCGAGGTGAATTGATTGACACGCTTGGAACTGTGCCAGAATGGAGTGTCTATCTCGTACTGGCCATATATCATTGGAAGTAACGAAATTGGCTGTGCTAATGTATCACTGGGTCTGTTTCAGGCTTTTCGGCCCAAATGTTAAACTTTATAACTGACTGTTACAAATTATAATTTTTTCTTCTTCTTCTTCTTCGGTCCTTTAACTCCTAGGGGAGCATAGGGCCTTATCCACAGATTTCCATTTTTGACGGTCGTTCGCGGCAGCTTCCAGTTCAGGCCAGCTAGTGCCGATCGACTTGACTTCTTGGGCTACAGATCTTATCCAGGTTGTCCTAGGCCGTCCCCTCTTTTGGTTGCCCGAGGGCGTGTATGTGAGGGCCTGTCTGGTCAGGCATGTAAATTTTTGGTCCGGATCAATTTACTTGGCTTTTTATCGGACGAGTTTGCGATGAGCAACCGACGACGCAAGCTCCGTTCACCAATCTCTGCTCACCATGATTAAGCTCTGTAAATTGAAGCGAAACCTGGCTCAAGATTCTGTTAGTGCATTATAGTACGATGATAGAAACACGGTCAGGTCACGTGGCGGGTTTTTTCACAACATTGATGCGTAGAAGGTTTGACATGTGTGCGCGCGTAGACCCGAAGCGGCAATGAAACTAAATCGCCATGTTCATGCAGTTGTCATTATACTACAATGCATAAGTAGAATCTAGGCCCTAGTTGGACTCGTCTGATAAAAAGCCAACTGCTTACAAAAGTTTTAGTTCAAAAAGACTGTTATAAAGCTTAACATTTGGGTCAAAAAGCTATAATTTATAATTTAATAAATAAAGTTTATGAATGAATGAATGAATGAAAATGAATGAAAAATTCTTTATTGCACAATAAACAGTGTTCTGTACAAGGGCGAGCTTAATACTATAAAGTATTTTCTACCAGCTAACCATGGGTGATGTGGAAAGAGTAAAGGGTAGTGCTATAGAGGTCATAAGAAACAATAAAAAAGATAAATTACCTACTTGCAAATTCGCAAACTTCTAATACGTATACTACACACTATATTATAATACTTCATAAATATGTACCATTATTTTATGCATACCTACTATAAATACATAAATAAATAAAAAGATATATAAATAAATACTTTCATATACATAAATTATGTCGGATTGCTCTGAAGTCCAAAGTAATGTTCCTGGATCGCACTCTTAAACACTATGTATCATTTTATAATTAAACTGATGCATAAACATTTTTACTGACCACTGTTCGATATATTAACGATAGAAACCGTGTCTTGTTCACATATCTTAGCGTTTGAAATTGTAAATGCTTGGTAGGCATGAGTGTTACCCAAAATTCTCTCTCTCTGAAGAGAAGGCCTGAGCCCTGCAGTAAGACATCATCATCAACCCATGTCTCCACAGAGGGGCACGGGTCTCTTCCCTGAGGAAGGTATAGGCCATACTCCACCACGGGGGCCAAGTCCGGATTGGTGGAGGCTTGTAAGACTAGTGGCTGGTCTTACTGTCAGAAGCTTTCAAGCCGCCCTAAGGCCTCTGACTTGGCTTTAAGACTGCCATCTATCGACGGCAGCGGCACCAACTGCTTAACGTGCCTTTCGAAGCACGGAACCGCTCGGAAAAATGCCACTAACGTGAGTCATAGGTGGTCACCTCCATGCAGTGAACGCGCCATATGTTGCTTAACCTTCGTGATCGGTTAAGATCACTTAGACAAGCCGGGGCTACAGCAAATATAGTAATATACTCCAGTATTCCGAAGTAAAGAATTCCCAGTAATCTAGCAATCTATTGAGGCGACGTCAGGACTACAGAGTTAATTCGATTTATTATCACTAAACGCTTATTTTCTTCTGCCTTTTTCCTGCTACACTCTGTAAATTATAGCACATGGTTTTTCTTCCTATTTATTATGTTTTCTTACACTTTTGTACCGCTTATTACCGTTGCCCCGACTCTCCAAGGTTGGCTGGAACAGATCTCTTACAGGGATAAGATCGCCTTTGTACATATTGTCTCTTACGTAATGTTCTAAGCCTCGATTCTGTTATTGAATTATAGTACGATGACAGATACTCGGTCGGGTCACGTGACGTGGTTTTTTATACCATTGACGGCTGTAATTATTGATGTACGTGCTCGCGTTGCCTTGAAGCGGCAATGAAACTAAATCGCCATGTCCATGCAATAGTCATTGTAGTACAATGCATTAGTAGAATCTTTGCCCTGTTCAATGCTTTGTGTTCAATAAAGTAATATTTGTTATAATTATTTTACGAATTAACTTGAATTTGGATTGGGACAGTCTTTAATGTGAGCGAAAGGGCCAAGATAAAGGGGCAAGATAAAAAGTACCCGAAACCGACGTGCGTGCGTGCAACGACTAATGAATGTCGATGAAGCGAAAGTGATTTGTCAGGATCGTGGCAGGTGGCAGTCCCTGGTCTCTGCCTACCCCTCTGGGATAGGCAATGGTTGTCTGGAAGAAATTACTTTAAGTAATAAGGCCGCCAATTGTACTGTACTATGCTATTGTCAAATTTCATGTGTAATTCCTGGTGTACATACAATAAAGAATATTCTATCTATCTATCTATCTAAAAAAAAAAATACATCAAAACACAATTTATTGGCAAAAAGCTATTAGTATTATTGTTATTATTTGTCGAAATTAAGTCATCTCATCTAACAAAAGTACCTATGTGAGGTACCTAATGTTGGAATTCTTACTCATATACCTTTGTTGGATGAGTTACTTTTGCTGGATTGTGCACCATACAAGGCAAAAGTAGGTGAGCTTTCTTAAATAGAATGGGGGTAGAGTCCGAGGCCGTTTTACCACAGCATGGACATAGTCCGTGCCAATTTCTTATTGTTTTTATTTCTCATCTCGTCTTTTGCCCTGTCGGTTTTTTCTGTGTCCTGTCTTATATAATGAATTGAAACTTGGTATTGAGATAGTGTTCCGGAGAAAGACATTGAACTTTTTATCCCGGAAATTACTCCTCCTATCCTATAATGTTTATTTGTACGTTTATGGTAGGCAGGATGCGCTAACCACTGCGCCACAGAGGTCGTCGTCAAGCACTTCATTATGCCAATCATCCTTCGAACTCTGCCAGACACTGCTTCAACATGTGGCCCGAAAGTAGAGGTTCATCTAAATGAACTCCCAGGTAGCGTCTACTACTGATGCGTTGTACACCCGGGCAAGAGCAAGATTGGATCGGGATCTCTGCATTGATGTAACGGAATTTCTGGTCGCCTTTATAGACGAAGTCGCGGGCAAAAGCTAGCTTACAATACAAGTTGCACGGTTTTCAAGATATGGCCAATTTAAACTTATTCTAAATTTTCACTTTTATTAACAACTTGAGTGTTATACTGCTTTTAGTGCTATAGCACTTACACTAAGTTAGTAAATTCGGGACCGAGTACAAATAAAAAAAACCAAACACGAGGGTTATCTAACTTAATGCTAGCACTAAACTTGTTAAAAAAAATGAAAATTTAGAACAAGTTTAAATTGGCCATAATCTCAAAAACTGTGCAATTTTTTCTGAGGTCATGTTAGGTTGGTTCGATGCCTTTTGGGCAGGTCTACCTCTGGTGTCACTCTGACGTGTCATTTGTGGGACACCCCGTATTGCATAAATACCTTTTAGTATTAAAATCGCCTATGTACATGACTTTATTGTCCAATAAATAATTTTCATATCATATCATTGCACAAATAAAACAACATTTTGTCGTCGCTACTAATATGAAGCGAGAATACCCACAATATTCCGCAAAGAATACACTTTCAAGACACACAACAATCCCTGCTAGTAACAGAGTGGCATTTTCCGTACACACACGTTATAACTGTCAGAAAAATAAGGAAAACCGATTTGATGGGCAGTCCCTTTCATATTTGTCTATGGTGGCAGGATAATAGTAGACATTGACAAGGCTAGTGGACAGTCGAGAGAACAACTTTTACTCGCATGTACATGTTATGGCTTAATTTACATACACACACACTCTGACACACATACACACACACACAAACACTCTCATCATCATCGTCATCATCAACCCATTATGTCCCCACCGAAGGGCAAGTGTCTCTTTCCTGAGGAAGGTAGAGGCCATACTCCACCACGAGGGCCAAGTCCAAATTGGTGGAGGCTTGTGAGAGTAGTGGAAGGTCGTACTGTCAGAAGTGTTCAAGCCGCCCTAAGGCCTGAAAAAGAACACAAGAACTTTTTTTTTCAATTCTAAAACCTAGCGACACGGCTTAGCTCACTTCTTATTGCATAATTACAAATAAGGTCCTTTTTCTTAGGGTACGGAACCCTGAAAATCATAATCATGGCATTTTTGGTGCGTAAACATTTACACACAGACACATACATTGCTTGTGACCCTATTCTAGGATAAACATCCAAGATCTGGGGTTTGCTTTTTTTCCCCAGCCGGGATTCGAACCCGGTGTCCCGGGTGTATCGCATGGTCTTCTATTAGTGTATTCTTAGATTTCAAGCAAAACAAGTCTAAAAGATCATCACCATCATCACCAACCCATTATATCCCCACCGAGGGGCACGGGTCTCTTCCCTGAGGAAGGTATAGGCCATACTCCTAAAAGATATCTTTCTTGTTTTGCATGTACTGGCGATAATCATTTCCATTCTTAATCAAATTTTTTGCCGTTGAAATGTAAAGGTGCTTGTTTTGTTGACTGTACAACAGGTCACACAGAAAAATCAACCATATACCTATAAATAATAGGTGTCTTTTACTTGTTAGCATTGGAAGTGGTGTGTGTTGTATCGGTAAAGATTTCTTGGCGCAAAGGGGAAGTTATTATTTACCTATACATGAAGATATTGTATTGTTTTTGTTATTCATCAAGCAGCATGTAGAAACTTACTGCTAGCGATACTATACCAGATACCTGTCCATCTACATATCCTGGATAGAAAATAGCACTGGATAGGCCCCACGCTACGCTGGGACAAGATATGCCGGAAACCCTCCCGAACACCCCCTTGGGCATCCGAAAGAGGGGGCCACCAAGTTTTAGCTGGTAAAGATCTGTAGCCTAAGAGGCCAAGAAACGAAGACAATTCTGGATTGTCAGTTGTTAGTATAATCCATTACTTGATCCTATACTTGATCCTAATCCATCCAATACTTGGCATTTTTTTGGGCTTTAAATGACACTGAATTCAAAACCTTTAGCGGTAGAAAATTCGATACCGTTTGCAAATTTAGTACTAGCTATCATTAAATTTGTAAACTTTTTCGAGTTTTCTACCGCTAAAGGTTTTTGATTTAGTGTCATTTAAAGTCTGAAAAAAATGCCAAGTACCTATAGATAAATGGATTATAGAAATTGCTATTAGCAATAAGGCTATCAATTGTTCTGTAGCTCTGTGAACATTTTGTTTGTATTTTTGTATAATAAAAAATATTCTCATCACATGTAACTTTTGCCCTTGGGAAAACTTGCAGATCGCAAAAAAGAGCTGTTTCATACATTTTACTCTCGTTAATGGCAACATTTTGCAGTATGGCGTAGTTGACATATATTTTGCTATTTGGGTTATACATACACAAGATTTGTTTAGAGAAGTAACCAGCCGTATTTTAATTTTCTCGATGTTGATGCTTAATAAACCTATAACCTTGAAATTTACAAGGGTACGTCCATATAGCCCGGACTGTGGATTTAGTGGTACTAACAAAATTTTCTATACATCTAGAGAAAGTATATTTGTTGAAGACTACCTCGTTTGACTTTACTCCCACGCTTACAAAGTTACGGACATTAATGAGCATTTTTGTATAGCTGGCTTTAAAAGCAATTTATTGTTAACATAGAAACAAAGAGTTTCTAAGAATAACAATGAGAAATTCTTTGAAGCTTATTTATAGCGAAAATAATAATAATAAATAATAATAATAAAACTCACGCCCTTTATCCCCGAAGGGGTAGGCAGAGGCACCAGTCTCTAGAACTGGACCCACGTTTTGCCGAGTTTATTAGGTCCCAAACGTGACAAGTGGCAAGCCTGACGCCGTTATCCGGGCACAATTTATCAGCGAATGGTGTTGCTGTACAAACAAATGTACGTAACTAAAAGTCATTGGTATAATTAATTAATTAATTGGTAAAATATAATTTCTTATTGAGGCTTTTACTGCTAAGCGGAAAATATAATTATCAAAATATAATTATTATTCATTATAATTTCATGTGTAATTCCTGGTGTACATACAATGAAGAATATTCTATCTATCTATCAATTAATACGGTGTTATGTTGCCTATACTCAATCAAGGGTTATTTAGGGCAACTCTTAGAAGGTTATTTACGAACAGTACCATCAAGTTATATGTTCGGTGGGCAAAATTGTAACCAACTAATTAATTGTAAATCCTGTTCCCCATTTTTTGTTTTATTTATTCACTTACTAAGATTTATACATATATGTTCATTAAAATTGAAAGACGGGTTAAAATATTCTCATTGTTCTAGGTAATTTTCTTAAATGTTACTATTAAATTCTCCACTAGCGCCGCTATCAACTAACCAGATAAGATGGTGGCACTGTAAATGATTCTGTTGATTGAATTGACATACCATATCTAACTGTACAGTCGATAGCACATCATCCTGTACACCCATCATGCACTCTACTGCGTTGAATTACGGGAGACTTTACAACTAAAATGTGAAGACTCACGTGCTGTCAACTGTACCACAGATAAAGCCGGTTTCTGAATTGAGAAATTTGCTAAGTAACTACTCAACTGACGTCCAACGTTTCTTAAGTATTTATTTAGTAAATTCCTCAATTCAGAAACCGGCCTTTAAGACTCGCATTGTTTTGAATAATTATTTTGAAATTTTGGTTGTGACTTCAATTCCTGGCGTGTATCAATGACTTTTCTAAGTTTGGTATATTTGTGAATTTGTAGTACAAACACCACATGGTGTTATGGTGCGTACAGACTGGTGAAACGTAACATGCAATGAAAGAATTTGCCGTACATATTTGCGCGCGCAAGACTATGAGAATCGGTATCAAAGTGGTTACCTTTCATGATACATTGCGGTAATGTGTACGGGAAATTCTTTCATCGCATGATACATTACATGTTACGTTTCACCAGTATGTACGCACCTTTACATTGAATGAAAATAAAGTGAGGAAGACTTTGTGACTTAGGCCTCAGGTGTTCACATCCTCAGTGCTTGAAATTCCAAATCCACATGGGCACGCTTGGTAATAATTACCATTAAGCCCATGACTCTTCTCTTTCTCTATCTCTCTGAAGAAGACTTGTGGCCTGTGTGTTACTGCAGTAGGTACATAAATACATAAAAGCCAATACATTTATGAAAATATTATGTATGTTTGAAAACATATTAAAGACTTCGAAACTATTGGACTGATTGAAATTTTAACTAATGAAACTAAATAATGTTAATACCATAAATAAACATTGATGGTCATTTTCATGATTCAAACTTGCAAATATTAATACTTACTTTATGGAGTGCTCTGTATGAGGTACTACAACAAGATTTCCCAAGATATAATAAGAGTTATCTCCGACGCGGTTTATAAGTTTGAAAGTTTGTTAATTAATCTCAAACTGTTTTCCTTGTTTCCTTGTTAGTTTCTTCTCCACATTATTTATTTATTGTGAAACTTTGTTTTCACTTTGAATTCAAATATTTGTATTTGAAAATTTGAATTTAAATAAACAGGTCGATACGGCATTTGACACTATCAACAATAAATTATTTGAGATGCCCGATTAAAACAAAAATTACAAAATGATTCGGAAAATGTATTTCTTTTAATCATTTACTAGTTATTACAATATTTAAATAGATAAAACATAAAAAAGTGCTCTGAAATGTGACGTCATAAGCAAGTATTATCATACAAAATTCCGTTTTAAAAGTAACTCATTTGACATCCTGTCAAATACCCAATTGTCATATTCATTCAGCTATTTTACTAGACTGCGTGACAAACATACAAACTCTCACATCCAACGTTTAAATAAAATCATAAAGAGAAAATAATTATTCTCAATTTGTTTCCAACCAGAAAATATTTGTTACACCTAATCCACTTACGTTTTGAGCATTACCAACTGCGAATAAAAAATCTAACAGAATTCATTACAAAAAGCTTCAGTAGGTAAATGTTTCCCGTCCAACGAATTTTCTTTGAGACTCGAATAGTCGCCGATCCATTTAGCTCATTTGGCCTTTTCAAAATAATGTAGGTAGAATTTGGTTCGTTATGAAAAAATCGTAAGAAGCGATATGACTACTAACAATTTAAAAATACCGGCCAAGTACGTGTAGGCCACGCGCGGTGTAAGATTCCGTAGAAAGATAATGTTTTACTTTACAGAGGTAACAGCTTTAATTGATGTTTAATTGATTTTGGATGGATTTTGTACGAAGTTTTCTTTTTATAAGTTCATCGCCTATTACTTGCTAACTCGTAAAGTCTAGTTAGCAGTGATAGTTTTCCGTTTAAGTTCAGTATGTACACTACTTCTCTCTTTTTCCGTTGGCAATCTGTCTATTATAAGGTTATCTGGAAGGAATCGCTGTTAGCAAAGAGGCCTCTAATCGTAATTTTTTAAATTGTAACTTTTGTAACTTTAAGAATCATCATCAACCCATTACGTCCCCACCAGGGGTACGGGTCTCTTCCCTGAGGAAGGTGGAGGTTTGTAAGACTAGTGGCTGGTCTTACTGTCAGAAGTTTTCAAGCCGCCATGCACTGAACGCGCCCTATGTTGCTTAACCTTCGTAATCGTTTAAAATCACTCAGGCGGCGATATTATGATTAAAAATATTTGATTTTATTGATTCCATTAACGAGCGGTATTCCTACTATAAATTCCCAAATGTACTTAATACCTTAGAAAACAAAGTCAACAGGACATGGCAGGGTTTGTGACCAGTTATTGGGACATGCCGAAACTCAAACCCACAACTCCCCCGAATGTGAGACCAGCGTTCTACCAACACTCCCTAAACATGAGCTTATCAATGTTCCGTGAAGTGTGTCAGCGAGCTTTCAAATATTCACACCTCATGCATAAAGCCACGCTGAGGTCCCTATGTCAGCAAGAATTATTATTATGGGCGATTCGCAGAAAACATGCATTGAAGTGACATCGTTTTTAAGCCATAGTAAATTTCGGAAAACTGAAAAAAATATAACCATAATTGGACGTAGTTTAGCGAAAAGGTTCCAACCCACAACATGGTAAATTTTTAGTTAAATATACCAAAACGATCACTATTTTCTATATTTTAAAAATCAAAGACTTGCATAGCGATCCGATGAGTATGTGCATTGTATGGCACATGGTAGTCTAACCCACAGTATGGAGAGCGTAATCAGCTTAAACCTAAAAACTCAAATATCTCAAAAAACTATTTGTGTGGGTTGGAACCTTTTTGCTAAACTATGTCCAATTATTTTCGTTGAAATTTTTACTGGTGTCAAGAAATGCGAAATAACTTACTGTATCTATGTCTTAGCATATACCTCGCCAGAGGCACGGGCATGTCGGGCATCCTCGCCAGAAACATAGACTAGGCCCCCGTGGTGGAGTATGGCCTATACCTTCCTCAGAGAAGAGACCCGTGCCCCTCGGTGGGGACATAATGGGTTGATGATGATGAAGTTAATCATATATCATAATACTGTTTTTATTTTGTTTATCTAAGCCCTGTTTTCACGATAATCGCTCCAAAGACAGTTTTACCCACCCACAGTAGAGCCGTGTTTTCAAGATCTTATTAGGCTCTGAAAGAGTGGTCAATTTTTGCCTCTCGGAAGCTACTCGTATCGTGTTCACCGGTCGTCTTAGTACAAAAAAGCCACTTGGATGAGAGCGACCATGTTTTGTTCATTCAGACCACGCTCCAAAAGATGGATTCGCAAAAACAAAATTGCGCCAACTGTAGAAAATACTCCGTTTTAAGAAGAAAAAGTTTAGTGGCAGTGGAATGTTTGATGTTTGTTGAGTTTTATGATGCCGTGGAAGTGTTGTGAGACGTAGTTTTCATGGACCAAACTATCCTTTCTCTTTCCTTTTTATACTCTAAGGGACTTCACACACGGCAGCTATAATATACATTAATGTACATTACATCCCGGGATGTATGGCTTTACATTATCTAGCTGACCCGCGAAACACCAGACCTAGTTAAGTTTTAATCTGTTATATTTTTTTAAATAACATTAATAACTTCTACATAACACAATCACTTGACCTGGTCCCAAATTAGGATACCCTGTGCTATGGTAATCAAGCAATGACATCACAACATCGAAAAACACCCAGACTGAGGCCATTTGTACGTACACTGAGAAAACTGTTAATCATAAATAACCTGAATTCAGATTAAAGTATGGTGATTCACTTTAAGTACGGAGTATAGTGATATCACCAAAATTTCTATGATAACACGGTTTCTGATGATAATGGCGTATAGGATGACGTGTCACCGACTTTAATAGGACGAGAATACATTATTGAAGAGAATACATTAGAGAATATAGGACAGTGAACCATTTTCTATTCAATAATGTTATTATTTGAAAAAGGAAACTATTATTTTATGTGATTAATTTTTAAGATGATGAGTATCATAATACTTCGTTATTTACCCAAATAATTCAATTCCATCTTACACATTTCAATGATAGCGTAATATTAACCTATTATTTCTTTATTTTAGGAGAACGCACTATTTTATTCTTATGTCATGATATTTTAAGATTACGCCAAAATGACATTTTTTTCAGTGTATGTACGTATTTACATAAATATATACTGTACATATAACATACATTACATTTACATACAGGCACATACATTGCTTCTGGTCCCACACTAGGATACCCTGTGTCGTGGGAACCAGAAACAGCGACGTCACAAACATGTAAACATCTTAGACCTAAGTTTTTTTCCCCAGCCGGGATTCGAACCCGGGACCTCTCGCATGTATGTTTCTACATAATTTGTTTACATTATTTGATGTTTAATAAAATGTTAAATACACATCAAAGTTATGGTAAACAAAGATTAAACTTATTAGTAGTAAATTGCCACCAAGTCTGACTAATTAGAGCAAAAAGAATTCTAATATCGCTCTACAAAATCAATATCAAAGTGAGTTACGCTCATAAATATTTCATACTTATGTAAAGGTTACTTCATACTGGTAATCAATCAAATCAACTTTGTGAATAGGTGGTATAGTTGATTTGAGTATACTTATTTTATTCCCATTTTTGGGATATTCTTGTCTGGTTACCGGTTATCCTAATTTGGGACCAGGACAGGAATTGTATGGAAGTTGTTTTTTTTTCTACAACTTTTTTAATAATATTTATAATCTGTTGAAAAGTAATAATATTAAAAAGGAATTTTACTTCAGTCTCATTTAAAAAATATCTAACTTAATATCTATCTTGAAAATTAAATCAAATCCAAATCAAATCAAATCAATTTATTGCCTACTAAGGCCCGATTTCTGAATTGAGAATTTACACTAAGTAAATACCTAAGTAACGTGCTGTCACGCTCTTTTCTAAAGAAATTTGACGAGACAGCACTACAGTTAAGTAATTATTTAGCGAAATTCTCAATTCAGAAATTGGCCATAAGTGTAGGTCCATAGGTCTTACTTAAGATTAGAACTTAAAACTTAGTCATCTTTTGCAGGTATTGCAATTATTCACACATAAAAAAACACTTGCACAATATCAAACAAATGTTTCGTCGACAAACAAATAGGTACAATAAAAATAAAGGAATACAAAATTGTGATGTCAAAAGAGTAAATGTTAAATAAATTATTATTTTTAGAGAAACTCAAGCCAAACCACAGGCTTAGGGGCGGCTTGAAAACTTCTGACTGTAAGACCAGCCACTAGTCTTACAAGCCTCTACCGATCCGGACTTGGCCCCCGTGGTGGAAAATAATTTCCTATACCTTCCTCAGGGAAGAGACCCGTGCCCCTTGAGGACATAATGGTGGGGTTGGTGATGATGATGAGATAAGCTTTATCGTATTTAATGTTACATGTTAACAGGTATAGTGCTTAGATTACTTTTTTTTTTAGTTTATTTTTCTTTTCTATGTTCTTTTTTTATTTTATAGCTGACCTGGCAAACGTTGTTACACCGTGATTTTCTGTGAAAAAATAGATACTAACAAGCTATTCTCAAACCTACCCAATTAACATATTAAATTTCATCAAAATCGGTCAAGCCGCTTCGGAGAAGTATGTGCACTAACACTGTGGCACGAGAATTTTATATAGGTACTAGATATGACCTTATGTGTACTGATTCTTATAAATACAAACTTGACTTAGAAATTACGTTAATATTTGAGAAGTTATCTAGTTTTATACAATTTTTGCTGAATTGAATTTGTGTTTACAAATTTAAACATAATAAACATAATTGACATAAATAAAGCTCGTATGGAAAGTATTGTGTGTGTATTGTGTGACTGATATATTTTAATGACAAACAATGGAACTTTCTCTAAAATACTTTGTGAGTCCCGATGGACAAAACATATACAGGAGGATATCTAAGTTTGACAAATAAATTATCTTTATCTTTATCTGACATTTCATTTGAAATAAAACCAAACTACGTTTGAATCGGAATCGATCGGGAATCGCTTCTCGAGAGGCCGTTTTAAGTGACCTTACGCCCGTATTCCAAGACGTTCATCAAAGTCTCCTCGACTCAATACTCGACGGAGGTGGAGTCTAGAAGTGAGTGAATTTCTTTGGAAATATTTTCAGTCAGTATTTCGAGTGTATTACTTGGCAGACGACGTAGAACAGACAGCAAAAACAAAAGAATGAAAAAACCTTGCGTAAGACAGAGATGGCTGGAAGAGACTGGAGGAGGCCTATACCCTTACTGGGTCCTAAATACCTTAGATTTAAGACTTTTTTTTTATATTATTAATTTCTAGTTATTTGGTGAAGGTTACTTAGGAAAATAAAGGCTTTTTTATTTATTTATTTTTATTTATTTCGAGTGTTGACTGTCGACTGACCCTGCGAACGTTGTTTTGCTAGATAGAGGTATGAAAAATAGATAACAACCTATTTGCAGACCTACCGATCACACATAAAATTTAATGAAAATCGGCCATGCCATTTTGGTGAAGTATGCGCACTACCACGGTGAGGACTAGCTGATCCCACAAACGTTGTTTTGCCAGATAGGGGTACGAAAAATTGATAACAACCTATTCTCAGACCTAACAAATATACACATGAAATTTCATTAAAATCGATCAAGCCGTTTCGGAGGAGTAGGTATACTGACGCTTTGACACGATAATTTTACGTATTAGAAGATTTTTATTAGTCGGTGACGAGTAACGGGGATGAGAAAGGCTTTAAGGAGTGTCTTAATACGAGTGTTATATACGAGCACCTAGTCTATGCCCAGCCTTACATGTCATTTGACCTTACAAATACGAGGGCTGCTACTTATGTATGCGGAATAGAAAAAAATAAACAAATGTATATGGCTAAATATGCTTTTATTGTTTTTCAAAGTATTCTCCACTATGATTGATGCACTTTTGCATTCGATGAAACCAATTTGTAAAACACTTTTTCCACTCTGATTGAGGTATCTCCAAAACGTGCTGTTTGAACGCATCTACGGCATCTTCACGGGTCGAAAATCGTTGACCACGTAATTTATTCTTTACATTTGGGAATAAATAGAAATCATTGGGAGCCAAATCAGGGCTGTACGGTGGATGACCCATCAATTCTATTTTTTGACCATCCAAAAATGTAGTTGTTTGCTGAGATGTATGACAGCTGGCATTGTCATGGTGAAGTATGATTCTGCGTCGCTGGTTGTTTTGGCGTATTTCTTCAAATACTTCCGGCAAACAAATGGTCGTGTACCACTCCGAATTAACCGTTCTGCGATTCTCCAGTGGTATTGTAGCCACATGGCCATTAATACCACAAAAGCAGGCCACCATTTGCTTTACAGTGCTTTTTGCACGAGCCACTTTCGTAGGGTTCGGCTCATTTTGAAACACCCAAACTGTTGATTGTTGTTTAGTTTCGGGATCGTACGCGTAGATCCAGGATTCGTCACCTGTGTAGATATTATAAACAGATTTTGAGTCGCCTCCGTTGATTTTTTTAAGGTTTTCTTGCACCATTCGATTCGATTTTTTGATCCTGAGTTAAGTTGTGCGGGATCCAACGCGAACAATTTTTTTTTACAGACAAATGTTCATGTAATATTCTATGAATGCTTGTCATACATATACCCAGAATAGCCTCTATATCGCGATACGTAACGTGGCGGTCTTGCATTATTAGTTTTCGCACAGCTTCAATATTTTGTGGCACAACCACCGATTTTGGGCGACCTTCTTTAACTTCGTCCGTGAGCTTACTACGCCCGCGATTAAACTCACTAAACCAATGATACACAGTCGTTTTTGATGGAGCTTCACCACCAAAAGTCGAAGTTAATTGATCTACGCACTGTTGTTGCGTTAAACCACGTCGAAAATCGTAATAAATCATAGCACGAATATTTTCACGAGTGAGTTCAATTTTTTCAGCGATATTACATTTTAAACCCAACAAAAACAAAACACTAACGTATATAAGAGAAAAATATTAGCGGCCAGTATTTAAAAAAAAACACGAATTAGACCATGGAGGTCAGACATTGCGTTTAAAATTATTGGAATCCCAGATTCCGCATACATAAGTAGCAGCCTATGTAACAGCTAACATTCCAAATCCCGCGCCACGCTATAGCTACATTACCCTGATTTGACTCTTACGAAAGTAATCGACGAAAGAGCCGGTGTTTTTTTTGTTAATCTAGCTTTATTGGTACCATTAACGGTACTCGAAACATTTACGAGGGATTCCATCAAAAAGTATTTAAAATATAGAAAAAACTTGAAAAAAAAATCTATTTTTTTTTGCGTGTAATTTCATCCAGATCAAAAAGTTAAGTAAAGTGTTTTAGTGTAAAATAAAGTGTTCTCTATCTCTCAATCTCTAACTTCATCATCAACCCATGATGTTCCCACCGAGGGGGACGGGTCTCTTTCCTGAGGAAGTTATAGGCCATACTCCACTACGGGGGCCTAGGCCGAATTGGTGGAGGCTTGTAAGACTAGTGGCTAGTCTTACTGTCTGAAGTTTACAAGCCGCCTTAAGGCTTAACTGGTTAACGTGCCTTGTGAAGCACGGAGCAGTCATATAATAGTCACCCATCCATGCACTAAAGGCGCCCTATGTTTCTTAACCTTCGTGATCATTTAAGATCACTCAGGCAGCCGTTGCTACGAGTGAATCTCAATCTCTATCTGTTTTTCTCTCATCTGTAGGGTGTAACTAACGTATTTCCAAATATTTTTACAATTTCATGTAATTTTCATTAAATTTATTCATTATTTTTCCTGTGTAAAATTATATTTGCGCAAGCAGCACGCTTTGTCATAAAAATGTTTCTATTATAAAAATCGTCGTATTTTATTGCGAGGATTTGCAGAAGAGATAAATCTCTACGTCGATCATTTGGGTTACCACGGGCTTTCGTGCCAACGGAGTGCGGGCCGCTTATCGAGGCATGCTACCTTAAATGACGTCATCCGAAGGGCCCTCGCCACATCCGGAGTTCCAGAAATGCTGGAACCCCCACGAATATTCCTCGATGATGGGAAGAGGCCTGACGGAATGACGTCAATTCCCTGGAAACATGGGAGGCCGTTAGTGTGGGACTCAACTTGTGTCGACACGCTGGCGCCTTCCCATGTTTCTCAGAGTACAAGGGTGGCTGGCTCGGCGGCCGGTGCAGCGGAAGGCCTCAAACGGCGAAAATATGCGTCATTGGGCAACCAATACATATTTGCGCCGTTTGGGGTCGAGACACTAGGCCCATGGGGCCCCGAGGCGCGTTCGCTCTTTAAAGAGCTGTCAACGCGCCTCATCGACACCACGGGAGACCGGAGGGCTGGCTTATACCTCGGCCAGAGAATAAGTCTGGCCATCCAAAGGGGGAATGTTGCCAGCATTCTGGGCTCTCTGCCGCGGGACACCGACCTGGGGCAAGTTTTTTATTTATAAATACCTATATAATTTATTATTTATGTATTATTTAGGTATATGATTTAGTTTATAGTATATTAGTTTGATATATTGTTATTTAAGTTTTTATGTGGTTGTATTTGTTTTGTTTTAATATTTAATAAATTATAAATGAGTTATTTTCATTACATTTTTTTGACTGTAATTAAATTGGTGCTGCGTGCACCCCATATAGTTCAAAAAACGAAAGCGTTATTAAATTATGATGATCTTATGATGAATTTAGTATTATTATACATCCGTTCGTCCAACCGTCCGTTCGTTCGTCTGTTAGTCGTGACTTTATTCTCAGGAACGATTGAGGCGATGTCCTAATCATTAATATATTCAGAAAACAGAAATCAGAAATTTATTTCAACGTAAAGAATTTACATTCTGCTTGTTGAATGTCAAAGTACATAAGATAAAGTTAGCCGCTGCCTTGGGGCCGAATGTAGTGGAAAAAAATGCAAATGAAAAAAAAATTTTTAAATTACACTTTTTTCATGCTAACAAAATAACGAGCAATGGATCCCGTGCAATAACAAAAAAGGCAGTCATTATTGAGCTTGAATCTTGATAAGAAGCAAGGCCTCACAGTACAAGCGAATAGAAACTTGTAGTTAAATAAAAAAAAATGTTTTTTTACAGTTGCTTTATATTTCCATTGTAGACTAAACTTTGTTACAATTCATTTAGAACCTTGAGAGTGTCATTTATACTAGCACTTGTATTTTTCTTAAAACCAATGGATTGATGTGAATTGAATCATAACTACCCAAATGTTCGTACTTGCCATTGGATTTTCTAGCTCGTTAGATATTTTTTTATGCCAAACATTTCTATCGTTTTTAGTAATGAAAACGTCTTGTTTTGTATAATATTGTAAGTATATTTTTTCCTGGGACAAGACAGAGGAGATATATTTAATTAATTTAACGGCAATTGCAAAATATTTGACCAAACTATTTTCTTTTATTATCCTTCCGCCAGCACTTAAAATTAATATTTCACACACATCACTTAGCCCGTACTTTGTCACAGTAAAATATTTAAACCACTCAAAATTTATGACAGTTTGTAAGTAGGTCTCCTGCCCACCTTATCGCGGCTTAATTTTAGTTTGTCTTAAAATAATAATAACAATAAGTTCCACACTGTATTGTCTATGTTTGCTATGTGCTGTTGATTTATGATTCAATATGTGATGATATGTGTACGTGTGTGTATCTTATGGAAATAAACCTTTTATCATATCATATCATATCATATCACACAACATAATTACTTGACATGGTCCCAAACTAGGATACTCAATTAAACACATACGCGCACCATCCACTCACACTTTATTACTCACGCAATGTCATCTGTTGTTGCTAGTAAATACGATTAATTGTGTAACTTGTACAGACATAATAGATCTATGCCTGTCATTAGTTAAATAAATTTTCATATTTTCGCTAAAATATCGTAAGTACCGATAAGTACCGTAAGTACCAATCCGGACTTGGCCCCCGTGGTGGAGTATGGCCTATACCTTCCTCAGGGAAGAGACCCGTGCCCCTCGGTGGGGACATAATGGGTTGATGATGATCGTAAGTACCGATATCGTAAGTAAAAAGTACCCTAAACCGACGTGCGTGCATGCAACGACTAATGAATGTCGATAAAGCGAAAGTGATTCGTCAGGGTCGTGGCAGGTGGCAGTCCGTGGTCTCTGCCTACCCCGCTGGGATACAGGCGATAACTTATGTATGTATATCGTAAATAAACTTTAAACTTTTCTGTAAATAACCAAGAAAATATCTTTCACTCAACACAATCACTTGACCTGATCCTAAACTATTAGGATACACTGTGCTATGGCAACCAAGTTAGGACGATACAAAGATCGAAAAACACTCAGACTGAGACTAATTACAAAAAAATAAACCAAGGGCAACCTGTGTTAGTTAAGACATTGGATAAGTCGGTAAATAGATGAAGATGTTGTGTCCAAGAATATGTCTATCCGTTTTATCACTCGTATACCCGGCTGTCTGAGTGATCTTAAACGATCACGAAGGTTACTACAAATTAACCGCTATTTTAACAAATGTTTACTGACCCAATAACCGTCTACTAGACGTTTACTCCTACTAGCGTCCTCTTCTATTGCCGTATCGATTAATTGCTTTCGTGTTAAGCGTTAATTTAGCGGTCAAACCCTTTTCCGTCGATGGGGATTAATTTCTGATGGTTATACAGTCTTTTGTCTCAACAACCCTGTTACTACGAGGGTCATAGTTGTTAGTATTAACAGTACGGAGGTTATGTCGTAATTAGGAGTAGGCTGTCAATAAGAGCCCGTAGCCCCGGCTGCCTGAGTGATCTTATACGATCACGAAGGTTAAGCAACATAGGGCGTGTTCAGTGCATAGATGGGTGACCGTCTATTTTTAATGCTAGTGGGATTTTTCCGAGCAGTTCCGTGCTTTGCAAGGCACGCTAACCAGTTGGATAGATGGCAGTCGTTAAGCCAAGTCAGAGGCCTTAGGGTTGCTCAAAAACTTCCGACAGTAAGACCAGCCACCAAACCGGTCTTACACAAGCCTCCACCAATCTGGACTTGGCCCCCGTGGTGGAGTATGACCTATGACTTCCTCAGGGAAGAGACCCGTGCCCCTCAGTGAAGACATAATGGGAATTGATGATGATGTTAAGGTGTACATTATTAACTTATGGTAGAGAATCAATGTGCAAAAACATTAATAATATTAACACAGTCACTTGATCTGGCTCTTGATTCTCTTAGTACATTATAGTACGACTAGCTTTCGCCCGCGACTCCGTCCGCGTGGACTTTAGTTCAAAATGTTGCAACCCCGTTCACTCCCGTTAAGGGTTAAATTTAGAAAACCCGTGAAACACGTGTTCAATCAATTGTGTTGAAGAGTATTTATTTCAAGTTTCAAGAAAATCTGACAACATTTTTTTATACCTCCATACAAACTTTAACACCGCCGTTTACCCCTTTAGAGGGTGAGTTTCAAAAAATCCTTTCTTAGTGCTCCCCTAGGCTCCCTAAGGAACTCCCATGCCAAATTTCAACCCCCTAGGTTCAGTAGTTTGGGCCCTGCGTTGATTCTAAGTCAGTCAGTCAGCTTCTCCTTTTATATATATAGATAGAAGATGACAGATTCATGGTCGGGTCACTTGAAGTGTTTTTTCACACCATTGACGCCTAGAAGGTTGTGTGCGTGTGCGAGCTTAGGCTTGAAGCGGCAATGAAACTTAATCGCCTTATCTATAGATGCAAGTAAAGATCGCATAAATTATAGTAATGGACATTATTTCATAACAACATGATAAAAAAGTATAATATGATGAAAGTATAGATTGTTTTATATTCGTGCGCGCGTCAACTTAAAGCGGCAATGAAACTAAATCGCCATGTTCACGCAGTTATCATTGTACTACAATGCATTAACAGAATCTAGGTCCTGGTCCCAAACTAGGATACCCTATGCTATGGCAACCTCTGACTTGACGACCTCTGTGGCGCAGCGCTTAGCGAATCTGACTACCATGCGAGAGATCCCGGGGTCGAATCCCGGCTGGGGACAAAAAAAAAGAAACCCAGGTCTTGGATGTTTACATGTTTGTAACGTCGCTATTTCTGGTTCCCACGACACAGGGTATCCTAGTGTGGGGCCAGAAGCAATGTAAGTGCCTGTATTTAAATGTTATGTTGTTATGTTAACCAGACTGACTCGTTTTTCGTTATTAAGACTGGTTATCTCTATTTTGTACATTCGTAAATCAACGCAGACCGTAAATTCAGTAATTCGTTGTCGCTTCGCGGCATATTTGCGCTGAGCGGTTTGCGTACATAATCGGATCGTAGTTATTAAATATTTACGCGAAACGACGATGGAATTCTATTACAGCGCAAACTTTTACAGAAGGAGGGCTCAGCTCAGCTTACACACAACGGAAATTCAAGATTGAAAAGAATAAATGTGGAGTTTCTTTGTTAAGCCCATTACACAATGAAAAAAAATAAGGTATAAGAAATAGAAATAAGGAACAAGAAATAAGGAATAGCGGAATCCAACAATGGTAGCACCGTTGAGCAAGACACATTGATTTCTGTGCCATTCCTTATTCCTGGCTCCTTATTTCTTATTCTTATACCTTTTTTATTTTTTCATTGTGTAATGGGCTTAAGTTTCTTCTCCATGTAATCTTTTAATTGTGAAACTAACAACTTTGACGTTCAAAAAGTAAACATTTTGTTTGTACTATGAATAATATTTAATTTTAAATAAATCGACCACACGACTTCTACGACCTCTGCGGCGCAGTGGTTAGCACGTCAGCCTACAATGCTAGAGGTCCCGGGTTCAAACCCCGAACGGGGTCTAAAAAAACCTGGGTATTTGATGTTTAGGTACATGCAAAATAGTTGGTTTAGTGAAATATATTTAACTTTATAAGTAAATGCGTCTGTTTTCCTATGAAGTACTTAAGTACCATTATAATAATTATAGTCCCATCCGTCACCATATCATTAGAGTCATGGATTGTGAGGTGTGTAAACATTCAATTGACAAGCATTAAAATGTAAAAATATTGAAGGTTAGATGTAAAAGGAGACGGAAACTAAGGAGGGGTTTGCGAATGGCTTCACGTCTCACGCTGGCGGCGGGAGGCCATTGCATTCCCGATTATGGTGCGGATCGGATCTTCCGACCAAACATCATAATAATATTTTAAATCATCATCATCAACCCATTATGTCCCCACCGAAGGTCACCTGACTCTTCCCTGAAGAAGGTATACTCCACCACGGGGGCCAAGTCCGGATTGGTGGAGGCTAGTAAGACTAGTGGCTGGTCTTACTGTCAGTTTTTCAAGCCGCCCTAAGGCCTCTGACTTGGCTTCCAATGATTCCAATGCTTCTGTTTATTTCGCATTAAAAATCGTTCATATTGAAGGTGACATCGCTCTCGCTCAAAGGTAACATAATGTTATCGGGGTGAATTATGTGACGTTGATTAAATTCTTGTCGCCCGATTTACTGATCCTAAATTTTTAGTATAGATATTCAAGTACAACAGAAAAAATACGTATTTTTGCACGTTCAAGTTTGAGTTCAGTCGTATTTTACTTTTCAACAGTGAAACGGCTGAAGGAACAAAAATTATGTGCTTATGTTTATTAAGCCTTTCAACGCCAGGGTGAAACTACTAAGAGACGATGCGGTCACCGGTGACCTACATGGCGTTGAATGTCTGAAGATAAAACTAAGGTTTATTATCAACTTTATTCGAGATACACCTACCTACTTGACCAGAATATAGTTGATAATGACTAGTATCTACCAAAGTTTCAGTTAATGACGTTTACTTATGACTACGCCTCTAATTCAAATACAAATATTTTATTCATAGTTCAGACAAAATGTTTACTTCATAACGTGAAAGTTGTTATACGCCATAATTATTGTTTTTTTTTATTTTATTTTATTTATTCAAGGAGAAAAAACAGAGTTGACAAACTTATTACATAAAGAATATTAAGTTAACACAGTACATTTAGGCACTTAACTAAAGATAAACAATCTGGTTAAGTCTTTGTATTGAATTATACACTTTTTAAATCAATTTTTTTACAAATTAAATCTGTTTTATGAAATTACATTTCATTTCACATTGAATTGGTAATGTGTAAAGATTTTGATTTCATAAGTGTACATTTCGATAAAAAGGCGTATGAAGATTGTTTACCTTAAGTTAAGTACCTAAACATAAGCGGCCTTACTAATATATAAGTTATAAACTCTGAATAACTATTTGACGTATATCAATTTATACTGGTTTAATCGCATTTAGCGTACAAATAACCAGTTTGTCAGACCTCGCATAACGGCTGTATACACAGCTCATAACCTTTATTAGTAAGGCCGTAAAATAGTTTCACAATTAATAGTTTACATGGAGAAGAAACTAACAAAGACACTCCACATTTATTCTCAGGGATCTGATCTGATGCCTCAGCTGTGACATTCAATAATATTAAAAAAATAAAATAAACTCACGCCCGTTAGCCCGAGGGGGTAGGCAGAGGCACCAATCACTAGAATAATAATATCAATTTAATTAAAAAAGCTACTTTGAAATACAAAAATAAAAAAACTCACGAGCGTTATCCCCGAGGGGATAACTCCCTAATAAACTCGGCAAAACATGGGCCCAGTTCTAGTGATTGGTGCCTCTACCTACTTTGAAAGAGTTTGCACTATTTTGAGCAATGTTTTCATTGTATTAAACAGACTTAATATTAATTTTATAACATCTTGTATAATTTTCAGCTGGTCTGATACTTTGATTTCAAATTCAAGGTTTAGGTAACAGAACGAAAAAAGTGATTTGGCGCCGACCATAACTCGCTTGAACCATAGTTTTATTAGATTTTTTATTATTTTTCATGCTAATAAAAATTTTAATTAAAAATTCTAATAATAAATTTCATTCTTGTTTGATAAACTTTGTTTTAAAAATTGCCTCTATAGATCGTGGTTAGAAAGGCCCATTAAAGAAGCGCTAAAAAAATTCATAATATTATCTGCATTTTTTGAACTAAAACTCTAATAAGTACTACACATTCTTAACTTTATTCCCGATACATTTACTTGATTTTTCCTCGGAAGATTCCGACGAGGTAGCTATCCTCTGTTGCTTGATAAAACCAAAGTATGTGAAGCCACACTTAAATATAAACTTAAAAAACTAATGATAAAATAAAACTACACCTATATACCTACTTGAAACGAATCATTAATATGTATTATGTTGTTTATGTATACAAATAATATACGTATTAAATAAGTTAGCTATATGTATATATGTAAAGTTAGAGCGCTTCGCCAACAAACTGCTTTGCAGTTTGGCGTTATTGTGTAATTGAATAAGGTTTTTGTAAAATAAAAATGGTATCGCTCTGATTCGCAGAGCTCAATCATAATGAGATACATGAACTAAGTCAGTCCGGAATAAAGTTAATAATTAGCTACAATGTAAAAATTAGTTAATAATGGAGTAAGTATGTCATTTATATCTGTAACATCGTAACGAGCTTATTATAATTGCTGCGGGGCTACGCATAATCCTATTAGAATGTTAAGGGTATCCAGTGGGCTAACTACCGTGAACTATAAATAAAACAAATATAATTTTTTCTTTTGCAACAAGTATGTAGGTACATTATATTATAATCTCTATTAAGCTAAACAAAAGTTATTATGACGCCAACAGCCAAATGTTTGTCGTTTCGGAGTTATATTTTATTGAAAATGTTAGTTTTTTTTTTCAATACAATATAACTACGAAAAGACAAACATTTGGCTGTTGACGTCATAGTAACTTTTGTTCAGCTCGCTGAGACCTATTTTATGATGTATCACACATGGCTATTGGGCTGAGGTCCAATAATGCATTCCTTTGACAGCCGTAATATTTTTTTTTTAGGTCTTCTGGAAACGGCTCCATACATTCACATACATTGCTTCTGGCCCCACACTAGGATAACCTATGTCGTGGGTATCTAAAACAGTAACATCGCAAACATTTAAACATCCATCCATCTGTCTTAAATCCCTAATAACATGATAGAGAGATTGTACTGTAGACTCTTTTTGCAGATTCCATCTGTAAAATAATTTATGATTTTTTTCGTTGGTGGCGCCAATGTTACTCAGTAGTACCCCCTTAAAAGTAATGCTCACTCTACGGACCAGTCAGCTTGTAAGATTACAGGGTTGTTAGTTTGACATTTGATATAATAGGATTTTGGTAGGTAATTTGTACTTTTCTTGTCAACCTTAAAATAAATATTTTCGAATTCATTTGTGAAATCCTATCCGATATATTTAAGTGGATCTCATCATCATCATTATCATCATCATCATCATAATCATCAACAACCAATTATGTCCCGACCGAGGAGCACGAATAAGTGGATCTCACATGTTAGTAATGAAATGAAAATGAAAATGAAAAATATTTTATTTAAAGTAATGGATACAAAGACTTACATTTTGTGCTTATATTATTCTGAAAGAAAAACATAACAAAAAACGTAAGTTTAGGTGACTAGAGTGCGACAAGTGAGTCGTGGCACAAGCCTTTGGCGGGAAATTTAAAAATATTTTAGTTGATAACCCTATAGTCTGAATAAACCATCTTGATACTTTTGCTTAGCTCGATTATTTGTTTAATTAGTTTGGAGTCTCCAATGAATTTTTTCCAAACATAAATAAATATAAGCAAAACGAAAACATTAACTACATCAAAACCAACATTTCCACTCCACCAAAAACAGCGATAATAAAGATGCACCACATAAACTTATAAACATTTATTAATGCTGAACCATAATCAAAATCTGATTCATATCTTTATTCTCAACATCATTGAGTTCTTTGACTTAGAGCGGGTACACACTAGGCGTTTTGAAGCGCGCGCTTTTGCAATCAGACCTCATAGTTCTTGCAACGCGCGTTACAAAAGCGCGCGCTTCAAAACACCTACAGTCTGGTTTTTCATTCAATGCAAAAAAAAAAATATTGTCACGTTGACATCTCCATACAATTCTTAGGCTGTCAATGTCTGAATGTTGCTAGTACGTAAAAACCAAATAACCCCATTTTACTTCCAAGTTAAATTGTGTATGCTGCGCAGGTGTTTTTTTTTAGACTTTGCTCTTACGAGTAATTCAATTATAATGTCTTTGATGTGATAAGGATTTTGGTCACATGAGTCTTCTATTCACGCAAAAAAAATTTTCCGAGTTAACCTAAAGCCATATAACCTATACATACTAAAACATAGGTAAAATTATGTTGCATAGAAAAGTTTTTTTCTTGTTTAAATCTAGGACGAGTATCAAACTGGGCTGTACTAATTGCAGCTGAAATACCTAAGTTTGACAGTCAGAGTGTGGCCATATGAAGAATTCGAAATAAATCGCGTCCCAGGACTCTCTTGTCAGACTCTACTACCATAACTAGACTACTGGGTAGCCTGTATTTATGGTTAGTAGGCCCGCGCCCCTCAAAAGGCGGATGACATTATGTGATGATTGTCATGCTTATTAAAAAAGAAATGTATCTAGGTAGGTACTATAATTATAATAATATTGTGTGACGAGTGTTCTGTATGACAAGAAGGGTGAAGCAAAATAATTATACTAATGTCTAACATGCGGCATGCGTGTTGCGCGTGTGTGCGTGTGTGGTGTGTGCGTGCGTGCGTGCGTGCGTGCGTGCGTGTGTGCGTGTGTGCGTGTGTGTGTGTGTGTGTGTGTGTGGTTTCGTGTATGAAAGAAGGTATGTGTGTTGTTTTTAACACTTCCAGAAGTTTTCTGTTTCATCTTTTTATTTGATTTTATATTGATTTTAGACGTTCTAGCACTTTCAGTTTAAATTCGTAGATCGGTAGATTAAATACATAACAAAGTTTATTCAATTTATTGTACAAGGTCGGTCCCAAATAGAACTGTTGCCTTTTTGTGAAACTTAAGGTCGGCGTAGGAGTGCTGCAAATTTTGTCTTTGCGACGTTTAGTAATCTCATAGTATGCTGTATTTTTATGTTCACGGATCAGGGTATTATATATGAAAAGCTGTCTGACAGTCAGGACATCGCAATCTTTATATAATTTAGCAGTAGGGAATAGGATGGGGCGCTTAGTTGCTACCTTTAGTACTCCACGCTGTGCGACTTCTAGTGGCTTAATGTTTGTTTTAGCAGCACCACCCCAACATGGTATGCAGTAGGTAATGATAGATTTTGCTAACGCATGATACATTGTTTTAACTATACGGGGAGGAGCAGCGTGGCGTATTGATTTAAAGACGTACATTAATTTCCTGAGCCTTGTTGAATGTTGATCAATATGACATTTGAACGTTAGGTGTTTATCTATGGGAATCCCTAAGTATTTAATTGTATCTGTACGGTCTATAAGGGGACATTTGCAGAGTAGGGGATCGGAACAACAGTGAGCTCGGAGAATAATGGGGGGACTTTGGTTGATTAGCGGATGTGGAAGAAACTGGTATAAATTTGGTTTTAGATGTGTTAAATTCAAAAAAGACAAAATGTATGAAGTTTACCCTACCTAATGTAAAATTAGTTGAAAATAACATTGTGATTGGAAATGAAAAACTAGAATTTGTTGAAGATACCGTATTTCTGGCATCACAATCGATGCCAAACTACAATGGGGCCCACATATTGTAAAATTAGCACATAGACTTAGCTCCGCAGCATATGCCGTGAAAAGAATTCGGGAACTTACTGACGTTGCAACTGCTAGGCTTGTTTATTTTAGTTACTTCCATAGTATTATGTCCTATGGTATACTACTATGGGGCCGGGCAGCAGACATTGAGACTATCTTCATATTGCAGAAGAGAGCGATTCGATTTATTTACAAGCTAGGTAGTAGGGACACACTAAGAGATTTTTTCAAAAAAATCAACATCCTAACAGTCGCAAGCCAATACATTTATGAAATATTATGTACGTTAGGAAAAATATTAAAGACTTCGAAACACTTGTAGCCATCTTAACGTTAATACTAGGAATAAACATAAATTGTCATTTCCACGATTTAGACTTGCAAAAGTTAATACTTCCTTTATGGGGGCACTGTATAAGGTTCTACAACAAGATACCCCAAGATATATTAGAGTTACCTCCAACGCGATTTAAGAATTGTATTAAGCACACTCTTTGCAAAAAAGCTTATTATAAAATCAACGATTATTTAGAAGACAAGGACGTATGGCATTAAATAGTAGTTTAATATTAAATTTAATCAGAGGATAAATGTGTCTAGTGTTCAACACATCCAATATATTATTTTGTAAGTTTGATTTGTATTAGCTTTAAGGTGATTTGAGAAAAGATGGTCAGAGTGGAGTTTTTTTTTCGCTGCCTTTTTCTCCACTACAGACTGCCCCAAGGCAGCGGCTAACATTATACATAACTGTATGTACATTGACATTCAACAAGCAGAATGTAAATTCTTTACGTTAAAATAAATTTCTGATTTCTGATTCAATATAAATTTGTTCAAAAGTAAATTGAAGAAAATTATCTGAAAAATGTTATACACGAATATCTGTCTGAAAGATGTAGTTCTTTTACTTTTGACACACATGCTTGGTACTAATTTTGGCATTAGTTTTCACGATTGTCAATTTTATATAATATTTTCTGAGATGTGACATAAAAAAAATATTGTGTTTATTGACCATGTTATGATAAAATTAAGTGTACTTTCTTCTATAATTTGTATGTCTTCAATGACAAATCACGCAGAACTAACATGATTATTGTACCATCTAATCATTCTCATATTTCACAAATAAATATCTCTTATCGAACTAAACTTTTTGTAAGCACTACACATTATTACAGATACTCTATCTCACGAAGTCCGTTTGGTTATGAATGTTGTCAGACGTGCATGTATACAAAATGTTTTACAGCGCCACCAAGTTATCTGTTCAGGTGGCCAAAATTGTAACTAACTATTTAATAGTAAATCCTGTTTCCCATTTTTTTATTTCATTTATGCACTTACTAAGATTTATAGATACATTTTCGTTAAAATTGAAAGACGGGTTAAAATAATCTCATTTTCAAAGTAAATTTCTTAAATGTTTACTACTAAATTCTCCACTAGCGCCGCTATCAACTGAACAGATAAGATGGTGGCACTTGTAGTGTGTTGTGTACCGCTCAGTGAGCGCTTACGCACACTAAAGCATTGTATACATGCATGCCTAACAACATTCATAAGAAAACGGACTTCGTGAGATAGAGTATCTGTATCTCAATCAGACCAAAACCTGTATGCTTAGCATGTCACACTCGAAAAATGCAAAAATGATAATTTCCATGTCGAGCCCGAGATGTCTGTACGTTAGCATGGCGACCGCGACCGAGAGGGAGTGGCAGCATAGCATAGTTTTGATTAGTTGCTTGTGTAGGAACGAACCGCTATTCTTAACTTTCAGGACAGGATTTTTCATAGGACTGCCAGATAACATACAATACTTTTATTTCATCATCAGCCCATTATGTCCCCACCGAGGGGGCACTGGTCTCTTCCCTGAAGAAGGCATAGGCCATACTCCACCACGGGTGCCAAGTCCAGATCGGTGGAGGCTTGTAAGACTAGTGGCTGGTCTTACTGTCAGAAGTTTTCAAGCCGCCATAAGGCCTCGGCCAAGTAAGTGAATTTGGGATAAAGTTAGTAATAACTATTTCGTTTACTTGGGACGGGCAACGATTTTTTAACTGACTTCAACAAGGGATTCTATGTCGAGAATCCCTAAAATTCGTTAGATATTTTATATTCACTTTCCCCGGTTACTTAAAGACGCCAAAACCAATTTTGAAAACTGTTTTTTTTTTCTTTATTAATTTAAAAGGGTTTGGTACACTAGTGACCATGTCACCCTCGTTTTTGCTATTCTAAACTTATTCTAAACTTATTGACTATTTTTTGGTTTGAAGTCTTCCCAGATAGTCTCATCTAAGATATTAAATTAGGATCTTGGAGATCTTTGGGGTCCTAGTGAAACCTAAAGCATACTTCATTTTTTAAGAGGCATAATATACTGGAAGGTAATTTTAGTTACCAGGTTTGTGTTCCATTGCTATCTGCGGTATCCGACGAATAGAATAGAGTTTTCTCGCGTTTGTTCGCGCCTATACGAGTGACGTGCCTGGGCAATCAGCACAGTTTCACTTCAGCTTTGCAGTCGCAACTCCAACATCAGCGATTGTGGTTCAAGCCAATTTCAGAGTCAAAAGACTCTTGCCACAGATCCAATTCATACTTTCTTGTTTTCAATTGGAAATCGAAAGAAAATAATGAAAACATTTTTTTGCTAGGTAATTATTTTGTTTGTTTTTTCCAGCAATAATAAACAATATCTTTATTTTATAGACAAATTGATTTCTTATATTTTATTGTACTAATGAACTCTACGAAGAGCTAATCATTTTTTAAAATGGTTTTCAAGTTCAGTACTATTCTAAACTTTTTACTGATCAGCGAAAATATACAAAATTCAGGGATTTTTTACTAAAACATTCGTAAGCTGTTGCTTACGTGTCATAATAAAGTGTAGTACATTACAAGTATTAACTCTATTCCGGATACACTTGATTTTCTTTTTCGGAAGCATCCAATCAGGGTCTTGATTCTGTTAGCGCATTACAGTACGATGACATACGGTCGGGTCACGTGACCTGTTTTTTCATACCATTGATGTCTAGAAGGTTTGCTATGTGTACACGCGTAGATTTGAAGCGGCAATTAAACTAAATCGCCATGTTCATACAGTTGTCATTGTACTACAATGCATTAACAGAATCTAGGTCAAGGTTTCGCTCATAAATACTGGGATTTTGATACCCCGTATACCTTACTAGCGACCCGCCCCGGCTTCGCACGGGTGGCAAAAACGTTTCCGTGGAAATAGCTATATTAGTATGTAGTTCCGTGGGAAATTCCCGGGGTAGTTTGTTTTTTTACATCTTGGGTTACACACTTTTCGAAATTTCGTACGGAACCCTAAACTTTTTGAAAATCCAATATAGCCTATGTTACTCACGAAGAATGTAGCTTTCTAATAGTGAAAGAATTTCGAAAACCGCCCCAGTAGTTTCTGAGCCTATTCATTACAAACATACACCCAAAAAAATATAAAAATACAAATGTTTCCTCTTTAAAATATTAGTATAGATTCTAAAAACCACCCTGTACATCGAAGCAAGCCTTGGTTTATCAATCATCACGTCACGAATCGCGAAGGCTTTTACACGTACCGAGTCAATATTGCCGTGACATGTTTGCCAAATGAAACGCGTATTTCTCTTCGTCTCCAACTTTTTCACGTTGGCACTTAAGTGCTCTACAGCAAATACATCTCGATTTCAGCAATACACAATGTGTAGTGACTGATTGGTTTTTCAACACAGTCTTGTTTGCTTAGCATATTTTTAATTTAGCCTGTGTACGCCTCGCCATCTACATACATTCATATGTAAGTATATAGGTATGTTAAAGCATAACATAATAATATAAGGCCTTAATAATGGAAGGTTATCCAAGTGGGAGGGAGACGCTGGATGCAAAGCCGCTTCCAACCGGTCTTTTTGGAAATCCATGGAAGAGGCCTATGACCAGCAGTGGACTTCTTGTGGCTGAATGATGATGATGAATGTAAGGTTATGTCAGCTCACACCTGTATCACAGAGGGGTAAGCAGCCATTTGCCTACCCCTCTGTGACACATACTCCGGTTTCTCGAATGCTAACAGTCTGTTATAATCTACTGCCAACAGTTGTCACTTGTTATTTATGTAAGCACTTTTGCCAACTGACAGCTTTTAAGAATAGATTAAAGACTGTAAGCGTTTGAAAAACCGGCGGTAAGACTTGAGCTCGAATAGATACAGGAGATCACCTTCCTATAGGACAGCGTTGCTATAGACTTTCGCCTGAAAACAAAAAGCCTTATGCAAAAAAGTAGATGAAATGCTAAAATTGAATGTCATCGAACCTTGCGAAAGCCCGTGGTTAAATCCTATCATAATCACGCCTAAGAAGGACAGCACATGGCGTTTTTGTATGGATAGCCGTAAATTAAATTCCATTACTCGTAAAGATGCTTATAAGCTTCCTTTTATTTCTGATATCTTAGACAAGCTTAAAGACGCTAAAATTGTATCTTCTATTGAGATAGCCAAAGCCTTTTGGGAAATACCATTACGCACTTCAGATCGACCCAAGACTGATTTCCATGTACCAGGTCGTGGAATGTATAAATGTTCCGTGTAATGCCATTTGGCCTTACAAATACCAACTGCGACACTGGCACGACGCTATCCCGGCTCGATGATTTGGGACCCGATGACAGTGGCTCATCAGCCTTTCATTCGATTGAAATCGATTGTTTTATGGCAAAGCGATTATTAACGCAGATTGCTTTTAGGTTTCAGTCGTTCCAAGATTTCTTTTTGTTATGTACTTTTTTATAAGTACACCTGTATTCCAGAGGGTTAGGTAGACCAGGGACTGTTATTTGCCAAGATCTTGACAGATCACAGTCCTAGCATGTGCCGATGACTTCAATTTCAAAGTTAGAATAGAATAAAATAGAAAAAACATTTATTTGCATTTGCTTACACACACATATACAACAGTTGAGATAGAACAAATAAAAACAAACAAAAAAAAAAAGCAACAAATCTCAGCATAAAACACAGGGTAACAAATTGTGGGTGTGGCAAATGCAAAGGGGCTCTGACTCAGTATATGCTGGAGAGGCAGGCCACTCCAGCGCTGATCTTTCGTCAGTACCCAGTGGTGTGCCGACGTGCACACAAGTTACATTGAAGGAAAACAGACAGACCAAACAAGCAGTGAAGGAAAACTTCGTGAAAAATCCTGAATGCTTGAGGAGTTAGAGATTGGATAAGACATGAAATTAAAATAAAACAAAAGAGTTCACGACGTGCTTTTGCTTTTCATACAAGGAACCTTACTTGCGTATTGATTTCTAGTAATGTACTCGTATCATGAAAAACCTCTAGAAAATCTAGGTTATCCTTATGTTGGCGCTAAGCAAGAATTAGGTCGACCGATGGAAAAAGAAACTTGTGAATAAGCCCAACGCCGTTTATAAACTTCCATTGTCTCCGATTCAATCAAATGGAACTATGATGTGATGAGTCACCTTCGAGAATTGAATTCCTGATTTGCAAATCATTCATTCGTCGCTGAGTAGAAATATCGATTTTTACTATCGGAACTAGTACTTTTATTTCCTGACTTTTTTTAAGTACTAGAAAACTTATGTCACATCATCATCAACCCATTATGTCCCCACCGAAGGGCACGGGTCTCTTCGCTGAGAAAGGTATAGGCCATACTACAAGTCCGGGCCAAGTCCGGTTTTATGGAGGCTTGTAAGACTAGTGGCTGGTCTTACTGTCAGAAGTTTTCAAGCCGCCCGCCCTAAGGCCTCTGACTTGGCTTAACTACTGCCATCTATCGACGGCAACCGGCACCAACTGCTTAACGTACCTTGCAAAGCATGGAACCGCTCGAAAAAATGCCACTAGCGTTAGTCATAGACGGTGATACATCCATGCACTGAACGCGCCCTTTGTTGCTTAACCTTCGTGATCGTTTAATATCATTCTGGCAGCCCGGGCTACGAGCGATCCGTGACCACAATCTAATATAATTAACCTAACTTTGCTTTGCTTGGAATGCTTGAAAGAAGAGGAAACACCCGCCCACGTAACCTTTACCTACTGTGAAAAAACAACGGACCGCCATTACTGAGAACTTGGGATCCCTTCAAGAAACCGAAAAGTGCATAAATAAGAAGTTAAAATGACTGAAAACTGAAAGCAATCTGCGCCAAGAACAATCGATTTCAATCGTGTGAAAGCCTGACGAGTCATCGTCATCGGGTCCCGAATCATCGAGCCGTCTAAAAGAATCGAGCTCAATCTATCTAAAACCCAGCCCAATGGGAGGGTTCTTTGGGGGCGCTATGTTAAGTGAATGACTTGGTGTGTGGTCCAAAGTGGAGGCGAGGGCAGAATCGAAGTCAACGTTGTGTTTTAGCTTTTAGGGCCGGTTTCTGAGTTGAGAATTTTCACTAAGTAAATAAATAAGTCACGCTCTTTTCTCAGAAATTTGACGAGACAACACTACAGTTAAGTATTTACCTAGTGAAAACTCTCAATTAAGAAATCGGCTCTTAGTATCATCGTACCTGGAAGTGTACATCAGATAACTGTCCATTTAGAAATCGCGCCAGTTTCCATCCAAAGCAATGCTTTCAAAATATAAAAACTAACTACTAAATATAACGCCGCCAATCGTATAAATTTATAAAAATCTGTAAATGTAATAATTTACGAGTACAATAAACAATACTCAATCTATACAAGCAGGGTATGCTTAGTAAATTTCCAAGTACAAAATCAACCACAATATCAGCAATTTCATATTTAGAAGTACATATACAATTTGTTTACTTCTAACTAAGTAAGTCGGGCCCAGTTTTTCATGAGTCAGCTAATACAGTAAAATATCCCCGATAAAAACATTATGTAAAAAAAACCGGACAAGTGTCCGAACTCCAAAGTAACATCGCATCATTCTCTCACTTACGCCACCCATCAAAAGTCGGGTTCGCGTCATAAAATGAAAGGCCATATGGACCGGCCGATGATGGAGAGCGGGCGGCGTCGACCAAAATCGAACGTCGCCCGATCTAAATAGAGCCTTGTGAGTGTTTGCCGATGTGACTATGTTTCAGTTGTTCTAGTCGCTAATGTATCATAGGCTGACATTCAGAGACGAAAACTAAGCAAAGACTGGTCTCAGAAATGTCAAAATCACTTACTTAAAAACATTTCGTATTCAGAATCGAATCTTAGCAAGTTTATTATGAAATGGTGCTTAGCTAAGTGTAAGTAGTCAATATCGGTGACTTTACGTGAACTTAGAACTGTCACTTCTAAGCCTTTTGTTCACAGACTACTCCAAACGTCATTTCACTGATATTCTACGAGCATTATCTGTGGGATTTTTTTATTCACTCTGACATATTTAGCATTGTATGATGTTGTCCTGCTCTCGTGTAGCAATGTCAAATTTAAAAAACCGGTAAGAACTACATCACTAAAAAATGATAGACAATATAGATGACTTTCTTAAGTACTGTGAATACGAAAATTACGGCGCTTTACTAAGTACGACTTTAGTTTACTTTGCTAAGACTGATCTAAGCGTGAACTTAGGATTCGTCTCTGAATGTCAGCCTTAGTGATCTAGTGGGTAGCTTTGATTTCGTTCCACTTAAGGTGACATTCTAGCCCTGATTTTGTAAACTATGATGCTAGTTATGAAAATAATAACCGACATTTTTTATTGATTGATTAAATTACATAAGAACTCTTTATTGTACACACCAGAAAAACAAAGAAATACATTTTTTGTTGTATATAAAAATGATCATGATCCGAAGGTGTAAAAAAATTACTCATAAAATTCCTTACGTCGAATTCGCTGCGAAAACTATTGACGATAGAACAAAATTAATTTTCTTTCAGTCAAATAACCTTCTTTTGTAGCTCAAAAAACTGCGGGAAATTCCCTTGGGAAAATAAATCCATTTTGGTATGGAAATATAAAATACTCTTCAGAAGGCTAGAGGCAACTTTCTGTTCTAGGGAAATTTCCACGGAACTAATATAGCTATTTTTCCACGGAAACGTTTTTGTCACCTGTGCGAAGCGGGTTCCCTACGTAAGACCGAATCACCAATAGCCGAATAACATACCCGAAGACACATGCCCGAAATGTTAATTTACCGAAGCATCAATAGCCCGATAACTTAAAATCCCGATCGTTCGAACAAAGGAGTAGGAAGAAACGGTAGACAGATTTTTGACCTACTTAGAACTATCGAAAGCGTCAGTAATCTATCTTTCGGTCAATAGTGCGTCAGCCTTTTGGTTTTCGGGCTTATGAACGATCGGAATCTTAAGTTATCGGGCTATTGATGCTTCGGTAAATTAACATTTCGGGCATAAGGCATAATTATGTTATTCGGCTATCGGTCATTCAGTCTTACGTAGGGAACCCGTGCGAAGCCGGGGCGGGTCGCTAGTGGTATACAAAGTTTCAGTATCCCTGTAATGCCGGCGATTCAAAACACGTCAAAGAAAGACTTGACATCGTTTCGAAGCTAAGTGACAAACTAAGTCTGCCACTTAGCTTAGTCATGAGAACTCTCCTATCGCTGTTCCGAAGTTATCGTAGTGTGAAAGCTTTTGAACTAATGCGTCGTTAGCAATGTTTGCGACACAAAGTGGAGAAAACTTGAAAAGAAATTTCTTTGAGAAGCGACGCCGATTATGTTCCTATTCATGATTTGAGCCAGAAGTTTTCATTTCACCAATATTGAGATAATAATCCAAAGTTGAAGATGTTGTCCAGATTTTGCTATTGACATCTTTCTCCGATAAAGACAGTTAACATAGCTAGACTTAATATGCCTCGAAAATTACTTATAATTATAATTTGGGCCTATGTCCACAAAATAAAACAATCTCCATTATAACATGATTAAAGAAAAACTGACAAATATAATCTGCTGCGACTTATTCTGGAAGGGAAAATTGAAGGAAGGCGAAGACCTGGCTGAAGAAAACCATCATGGCTCCAAAACTTATCTGAGTGGTTCAACACCAGAAATATAGAACGTCTGCGAGCAGCTGCATCGCGTGACAGTATAGCTAAAATGATAGCCGACCTCCGATAGTAGATGGCACCGGAAGAAGAAGAAGAAAAACTTAGTATTTTTGAATTAAAACTTTCGTAATCACTACGGCGCGTTCAGTCCATGGATGGGTCACTGTCTATGACTGACGCTAGTGGCATTTTTCCGAGCGGTTCCGTGCTTTGCAAGGCACGTTAAGCAGTTGGTGCCGGCTGTCGTCGATAGATTGTAGTCGTTAAGCCAAATCGGAAGCAATGTATATGCCTGTAGAATAGAATAGAATAGAATAGAATAGAATAGAATAGAATAGAATAGAATAGAATAGAATAGAATAGAATAGAATAGAATAGAATAGAATAGAATAGAATAGAATAGAATAGAATAGAATAGAATAGAATAGAATAGAATAGAATAGAATAGAATAGAATAGAATAGAATAGAATAGAATAGAATAGAATAGAATAGAATAGAATAGAATAGAATAGAATAGAATAGAATAGAATAGAATAGAATAGAATAGAATAGAATAGAATAGAATAGAATAGAATAGAATAGAATAGAATAGAATAGAATAGAATAGAATAGAATAGAATAGAATAGAATAGAATAGAATAGAATAGAATAGAATAGAATAGAATAGAATAGAATAGAATAGAATAGAATAGAATAGAATAGAATAGAATAGAATAGAATAGAATAGAATAGAATAGAATAGAATAGAATAGAATAGAATAGAATAGAATAGAATAGAATATTCTTTATTGTATGTACACCAGGAATTACACATGAGATTTGACAATATCATAGTACAGAATCGCTCGTAGCCTGGGCTGCCTGAGTGATCTTAAACGATCACTAAGGTTAAGCAACATACGGCGCGTTCAGTCCATGGATGGGTCACCGTCTATGACTAACGCTAGTGGCATTTTTCCGAGCGATTCCGTGCTTCGCAAGGCACGTTAAGCAGTTGGTGCCGGCTGCCGTCGATAGATGGCAGTCGTTAAGCCAAGTCAGAGGCCCTAGGGCGGCTTGAAAACTTCTGACAGTAAGACCAGCCACTAGTCTTACAAGCCTTCACCAATCCGGACTTGGCCCCCGTGGTGGAGTATGGCCTATACCTTCCTCAGGGAAGAGACCCGTGCCCCTCGGTGGGGACATAATGGGTTGATTATGATAGTACAGTACAATTGGCGGTAAATGTTTATGTTTCATTTATTACTCCTTTTTTTTTAGTCCATAATTTGAAAAACAAATGGCACATGTAGCCATTATCGTCGCAAGAGCCAGGTTTAGAAGCGGCTTTTGTATTTTTCTATATGATCAAATACATAAAAATCTTTATACGATCAAATACATAAAAAAAGGCTTAACTGATTTTTATGATTTTTTGTGTATACTTGGTAGGTCTGGCAATGGGTCGTAAACTAAATTAATATGGCTAAGCAAGGTTTTCGGGGTCAGCTAGTAATAAATGAGTAGGCAGTATATTTTTTTTTTTTACATTTAGGATATCTAAACATGTAAGTGTTCTTAAAATAAAAGTAGAAATAAACGAACCGCTGCGAATAAGCGCCGTTGCTACTACGTATACAAATTCACATAATGTATGTTACTTCGAAAATGGCATTGCTACAAGAATTTCACAAATAGACGTTAGGTACTTAGAAAATGGTATTAGCGTCCTTCACTGCTTTGGGAAATGCCGTTTTGTACGAATGACGTCATTATCCATTAGGCCTAAGCACAGATTGGTCCGATTTCCGACTGGCAATGTGTGCATTTGAGCGCAATCCGTCATGCAGAAACACGGCATTCGAATTTGGCTGGGAATTGACGGAGAGCAGTTTCTTGATTGCCATCGGCAAACGAAACACTTTGTCATTGAAATGTCAAATTGTTGAGTGTACTAAAGCAGGTGTGAGATAATTAGTTTTCAGCTGGAATACCTACACTGGGTATTGCAGAAAGTTGCGATAAAACTTTATTAATGATCAAATTTCCAAGCATGTTTGAGAAAAATATAATTACCTATTTTACCAACCCTATTTTACTTCCACCGTCCGCACTCCCGAATCCCAAATTGCGACAAGTAGATACTAAGGAATGCTTTATAGCAGCCATATTAAGCCTAGGCGTAGACTAGCGACACGCGACAGGGGACAGCTCGGCGACTAGACGCGACGACAGGCTACGGCCGTCAATTTTCATATATGTGAGTGGTTGACCAAAAAGGGACCAGTGGGCTCATTAAGTAATTTTTGCAACGGATATTCATACGTCTTAAAAAGTCACGGCAACACAAAAACCGACGTCGTACGGAGTACTGTCTCGCTCTAACATTGGGTCTTAAAATAAGATAGTGCTATACAGTAGGGGTATGAATATCCGTTGCGAAAATTACATAATGAGCCCACTGGAGGGATTAGAAACAGTTATTTTTTTATTTAAATTTTTTAATCTGTGGTATTTTAGCTTAGTTTTGGTCTAACCATAATGTTTTTAGGTGCCGTAGTTATTTATTTATGATTTTTTTTTGTGAGTCGACCCGAGTCGAAACCTGTCTTGTCTATACACGAAACTTCAAACGCGATTTTCTCGAAATCAATTATTTTCCCTTGAGGTCTCTTTTTGGTCAGCCACTCACATAATATTTTGTTCGAACCTCCGCACACTTGGCGTCATAGTCGCGGAGTCGCGACGACGAGACGCCAGAAGCAAATGACTACGGCGCGTTTGACGCGGCGACTTGACGCGGCGACAAGTCGCCCTGTTTGCGACGGCTCTAAAGTGTTAACTCGCCGACTGAACCTAGTAAGAGCGATTTCTTTCTCCAACTGAGAGCTGGAATTGAATTGTGAAGCCTGCCTTTCTGTCTCCCGGTTCCGCGCTTTTTTCCTTAACAGCAATTTCTCGCCACGGAAATTACGTGTTGGGGCGCTACTCAGGATGTGACGTCAGGCGATTTATTTGTTATACTTGAAAAATAAGTAACAGGGTAATAGTTTAGAATTGCTTAGGAAAGTTCTTGTTCTAGAAAATTATAAAACGAAAATTTACCATCTTTCCAAGATTCAGATAATTGTAGGGCACAAATCAAACAAATACATAATGTTAAAAACAAATATAGTTTGTTACTCAAAATTACTGTTACGTTTGGGACCTAATAAACTCGGCAAAACGTAGGCCCAGTTCTAGTCATTGTTGCCTCTGCCTACCCCTACGGGGATAACGGGCGTGAGTTTATTTATTTTTATTTTTATCAACAGCATCATCATCAACCCATTATGTCCCCACCGAGGGACACGGGTCTCTTCCCCGGCCATACTCTACCACGGGGGCCAAGTCCGGATTGGTGATGGAGGCTTGTAAGAGTAGTGGCTGGTCTTACTGTCAGAAGTTTTCAAGCGGCTTCTGAATTGCTCTATCGACGGCAGCCGGAACCAACTCCTTAACGTGCCTTGCGAAGCATGGAACCGCGCGGAAAAATGCCACTAGCGTTAGTTATAGAACGGTCACCCATCCATGCACTGAACGCGCCCTATGAGACTATATTTATCAGTAACTGAAAATTCCCGTATTTTTTAATTGATAATCATCAAATATTTTAAATTAAATTACACTGCATTAACACATAATATATTGTTTTATGAATAAAATAACGGTTCATGCGTATTATGATCGGCGCCGGTTAACTACTGTTTTTTCACTTATTTACCGATATTGAACAATAGACTCAAACATTAACGGCTTTGTTTATAAAAACAAGATTCCTCTAAAAGAAATTTTCCTTGTAAATTCTCGGCTTAGCCAATTTTAATAAAATTTTATAAATAGTCGGCAGGTCTAAGAATAGGCTGTTATCTTTTTATCATGCCCCTATCTGGCAAAACAACGTTTGAGGGGTCAGCTTGTAATAGATAACTTTAAATCAACAATAATTAATGTTAATACAGTTGTTCGTCCAGATATTCATCAATAGAGTAGTAAGCTTTATAGATTATAATAAAAAAATAGGTTTAATGTAAATAACCAAGCCTGCATTGCTTGTGAGTGACATTGGCAGCGTAATTTCACAAAATGAGCCCAAAAACACGATATATCATTGATTTATTGACAGAGGAGATCAAATTCACTCGAGCGCAACGGAGTGGCGTCATTTGGAAATGTCGAGTAATTAACACTCGCTAATGATTCGTAGGCATGTTCTCGCGGTGAACCTGCGTGATGAAATACAACCAGCGTAGGTACGTCTAGTACTATGAAGCTAGTCTCGCGTTTTGAGCCCGTTACTCATATATCTGCAATAATAATTATTACCTATATATTACTATTTATTAGAGCAAAGCATATTACGAACTATTTTCTATATAAATATTCAAGTGACCGCACACGCAGCTATAATAATTTATATTTCTATGACGTCACCAACTTACCATAATTTATATTATCGCATAGTAGGTAAAATAGGGTGACCATTAATTAAATGGAGAGAAAAATATATATTATAGCATCGTCTCCGTGTGGGGTAGCTTACTACAATATATTATATCACAGCATAATATCGCACCTCCAGAACTAAAGTGACCTAACTCAAAATCTCAAAACTTTTGGGAAATGAAGAAAATGTATTCGGCGCTCTGAGCGACTTGCTCAATAATAAACAGACCGAACCGAAATATTCCTCCATCTCTCTCTGACCAAATAAAGTCGGTTTTTTTAATATAGGAATGAATGAGTACACCTTTTTGAGTCATTCTGAGTACTTAACTCATTTTACCCAAATTTTGAGTTCGGTCACTTTAGTTCTAGAGGTGCGATATATTAATATATATTATAGTTACGTAGCTGCACACGTGTGCAACGGGGCTTTAAATGTCGAAGGTAGAAAAAGAAAGAAGAAAACATATCTAAGCGTTCCACACGGGACACATCATCTATATTGCTATGTAACTACAGAAATAGAATAAAAAACACACACACCTGTAATATTGTCAACTGAATACGCGGCAAGCTGAAGACAGGGCGCTATGGCGCTCATTAGGGGAGGGCTATGTCCAGCAGTGGACTAATATAGCCTGATAATGGTGATGAATATTTAGATATAAGGGTAGATTTCTTTATATTAAGAACGACAAAGATGTATTGACGTATTGCCGCGTTGTCGTCTGGATTTCCAAAGTTATAAAATAACCAAGGGCACTGTTGCCTGTTTGAGGATTTTCTAAAATTGTGTCTCGTAATTAAGATTAGATTAAATAATATAAGTCCGTAATTGGCCTATGTTTGGCCTACATTAATTACCTGTTTTTAATAATGACTTGTGCTGTGGACTTTGAAAGATTAATAAAATAAAAAATAAAGCCTTGGTGTTTCAAAACTCCAGTCAACAGGAAACAGGGGTGAACCTATGTATTGTATGTTTGGATGTACTTTCACATATTGTCAGATAGTAGCAGCCTTATGCAGGTGAAGGTAGGTACTCGCAATTCTGCATTTCTGCTCGACTAAACCGAGTATTACGTTTTCTTTTCAGATTGGAAATTCCGTCTCGTACTTTTCCACGGATTAGTTTTTCCGTTTCTTCCCTGCTGAAGCAAATTCTTTCCGCAGAATGGATGGATGGTCTTGTTGAGTTATTAGATGTTACGTAAGCGTTTGTCCTGGTACAATGGACAGCAGATCAACCTTCACATTTTTGTTGTAAAGTTTGCCTTAACCTGTTATCTTAGAACTTATGTTGTCTGTAACTTATAGAACGGTTCCATTTTTTCTTTCTGAGGTACGGAGCCTTAAGCCTAGGCGCACACTAGCGACACGCGACAGGCGACAGCTCGGCGACTAGACGCGACGACAGGCTACGGCCGTCAATTTTCATATATTTTGTTCGAATCTCCGCGCACTTGGCGTCAGAGTCGCAGAGTCGCGACGACAAGAAGCCAGAAGCAAATGTCAACGTCGCGTCTGACGCAGCGACTAGACGCGGTGACAAGTCGCCCTGTTTGCGATGGCTCTAAAAGTGCCTTATTCTTAACTTAACTAAGTACATAACAAAAGACGTTTAAAAGTAGTAGAACTAAATTTAGTGAGTACCCTTAACCCTGTTTCAGAAAACTCTGTGTATTGAGCTAAGCAGCCTTTTCGTAGCTGCTAAAATCCCTAATTAGACGTTTCATAGAACCAGTGACGTTCCTTATTGACTTGTAGACATACTGATTTTCAAAAGACGTCTTATGATTCCACTGGGTCTTTTTGGATCTAGAAGGCCTGCATCTACTTACTTGGTAGTAGTTGTTAGGAAAATTTCACTGCTTCATTCATACAAATGGCCTCAGTAATGGCGTATTTCCATGTATTATAATACTGGTTACTATGACGTAAGGAATCTTATGGACTGGGACATGTAATTGTTTTGTATGGAAATTATTATTACTAGAATGTTATATTACAATATGTTTGCTAGCGTGACTTGCGCACATTGTGTTCTGTAAGGACGAACCTTAAGTTTGTTTTACTGAAATAATTTAAAATGGAAATGGCGGCGACTGGAAACTAGCCTATCGTCCGTTTTTACTGTAGCAGCAGTTTTTGTAATTCGTGCCTGTTATTGCATCGATGTAACATTTTTGAAGAGAGTCCAATGCAAACGCGATAAGTAACAAAAGACGCTAATAATTTACTTCACATTTAGGACTACATACATACTGTACTTTTGTGAAGTTAAAGTAGCAATACTACTCGCTAGCTGTAAAGGAAAACATCGCGAGGAAATCTGAGTGTCTGAGCTATTCAATACCTCAGCGCTTGAAATCGCCAATCCGTTGTGGGCACGCGTGGTGATCAAATCGTACTCTTTCTTTGAAAGAAGGCCTGTGCCCTATTATGTCCCCACCGAGGGGCACGGGTCTCTTCCCTGAGGAAGATTCAGGCCATACTCCACCACTGGGGCCTAGTCCGGATTGGTTGAGGCTTGTAAGACTAGTGGCTGGTCTTGATGTCAGAAGTTTTCAAGCCGCCCTAAGGCCTCTGACTTGGCTTAACGACTCCCATCTATCGAGGGCAGCCGGCACCAATTGCTTAACGTGCCTTGCGAAGCACGGAACCGCTCGGAAAAATGCCACTAGCATTAGTCATCGACGGTCACCCATCCATGCACTGATCACGCCCTATGTTGCTACCTTCTTGATCGTTTAAGATAACTCAGGCAGCGGGGGCTACGAGCGATTTCCCCATAGTGGGACGTATATAAGCTGCTTACAATAGGGTTATCTATGAGGGAGGCCTATGCCCTGCAGTGGGCGTCAAATTGTGATGATGATGATAGGACTATGACACAGCAGAGATAGCGGAGTAGTAAAAGCTTGTCATTTGGGAGGTGGTTAGTTTGAATCCAGGGGTCTACCAATGACTTGTCTTCTAAGTTATTATTAAATTCTTTATTGCATTTAAACACAAGTTTTGCACATAGGCGAGCTTAATGCTACGTAGCATTAAGTTCACTTACCTATATTTGTGAAGTTATAGTAGTAGAATAGTAGTAGAAATGACGACCTCTGTGGCGTAGTGGTTAGCGCATCTGCTTACTATGCGAGAGGTCCCTGGTTCGATCCCCGGCTGGGGAGAAAAAAAAACTCCAGGTCTTCGATATTTACATGTTTGTGACGTCGCTGTTTCTGGGTCCCACGATACAGGGTATCCTAGTGTGGGGCCGGAAGCAATGTATGTGCCTGTATATAAATGTTATGTTATGTTAAATCCCTCTTGCTAAATGTCAAGTTAAACGTCGAGAGGAACAGTGTTTGAGGTATTCCCATACTTCAGCGGTTGAAATGCCAAACCGTGGTTTTTCTCTGAGACAAGGCCTGCCCCCCAAATACGATACGAGTGTATTCCTTTGACATATACCTACTTTTAAACGATCACGAAGGGTAAGCAACATAGGGCGCGTTCAGTGGATGGATGGGTGATCGTCTACGCTAGTGGCATTTTTCCGAGCGGTTTCGAGCTTCGCTAGGCACGTTAAGCAGTTGGAGCCGGCTGTAGTCGATAGATGGCAGTCGTTAAGCGAAGTCAGAGGCCTTAGGGTGGCTTGAAAACTTCTGACAGGAAGACCAGCTACTAGTCTTGCAAGACTCCGCCAAACCAGACTAGACTTCCTTGGTGGAGTATGGCCTATACCTTCTTCAGGGATGAGACCCGTGCCCGTCGGTGGGGATAAAATGGGTTGATGATGTTGATGATGATAAAATTAAGGCCTAACCCAGTACGCTACTTCTTTCAATTATTTCTATTCAACTATCCAGTCTCTGACTCAGATGAATTTACATATACAGTATAACATGCATATGTAAATTATAGGTGAATGAATGGATGATTATGATGATGAACATACCTTATATACAAAAAAACAAACAACTTTCTTGCTAAGGTATCCGCGTATTTTATTTTATAATTTACAATTATGGAAGGCCCACTATACAATACTGTTATTGTTATTGTGGCAGAAATCGGTATGTTCTCAAAACATTCCGAAAGCCGTGTACGTGTTAGTTTATCTTTTAGTTTAATAATAACAACATTATTAGGAGCACGGACTCCAGATTTTCTGAGACAGAAGTAGCAATTGTACAAAGTCCGATGTATCACTTATACATAAGAAAACATTTTGTTGGACAATTAGAAGAAAAAAATGTGCAAAACCTGAAAACAGTTTTTTTAAACCTCTGGAAATATTTAAACCTTGAATCATAATTTGCAATAAAATTCCGAATCAAAATTGTAAAAATGTAAACTAAAACTTTCGGAAGCACTGCACATTATTTTATTCCACATTCAATTACATGACTTTTGTCGGAAGAGGATAACCTGTTCGATCTCTTTCGACAAAAAGTCAAGTAAGCAAATCCGGAATAAAGTTAAAGAAATTGTAAATTATAATTTTCGGCTATTAAGTTATTTTAAGAACACGTTGCATAATACTAAAACAATAACCAAGATTATGACGATGCCAATAGCGACTGGATACCACCGTAACATTTAACTAGTTTCAAATCAGTTTTTATTTTATTAACTTAGTTGTGTACTTGTCATCACTTGCATAAGAGTAGTTTTTTCATTAAAATGTAAATTTTCAACCGTAAGCTCCGTTCTTGCTTATACTAAAAATAATAATATCAGTCTTAACAGGTATTCTGTGCATTAAATGCTGTGAGAATGTTGACTTCATTTCGTTGAATTTCTGCCCTCACTTGTCATGAATATACTGACTTGAAAGAACCTAATTTCAGCCCTTCTCTACGGAGCTGTGAAACGAATGATTAACATCCATTCAAGAGCCCTAAAAAAAGTTTTTTGGTGATTGTCAAAATGCCAAATCAAATTTTAATCCAGATCCAGAATGGGGATTTTAGGAAGAAGCCGCTGAAAAAACCCTTGTACCGGTACGATCCGGCACGGCTATGCTTGTTTCGCATTTCTTAACTTACGCTTGTTTCGGCATAAAATGAATAAAACATCAGGATATTGTTGCCTTGGGCCACGTTTTTATGGTACACGCCGTAATTTAATATTGCGTTTTTGCAGGCGAAAATCAGAGCAAAAATTCTGGAATTTGAGCGGCACTCTAGTTGATTCAAAACCATTGAAACTTTATTGGGGAGACTTGAAGGGCTGACTTAATTACATTGGCTACTAATCCAGTGAGGTTGAAAATATCGCGTGTTATTTTAAAATTGTTGAGAAGAGGTTGAGATTACTTATGTAAATTTATTGCCCATTAACTTAATATTTGATTAGTATGAGTTTTACTTGATATCTGCGAAATTATTCATAAACAATCTTAATATACTCGTATAAGATATTTGTATTTTAGCGATGTATTAAAAACCAATTAAAATGTTCTCAGTTAATGTCGTCAACTTATTGCATGATTGTATACACTGACCTTATACCTTGAAATTATAGTATAGTTTGTAATTATTGTCAAAATGTAGTACAATGCCCCAATGGGCATTGGCTTATTAAAAAAAAAAATATTTTATCTCGCTTGATTTTGAGAATTTGTAAAATTATTTTGTGAAGAGTTTACTGACCTATTTATCGAAATTTGTGATCAAAAACGTTTAACTGGTCTCTTTCTTTGTTCGCAGAATGCAGAATCCACAAATACCAGTTCCCGAAAGCAGACGCAACTTGCAAAACCGAAAACAAACAATGGGAGGTAGTGAAGTGAAACAAAGTGAAAAACGATGACCAAAAACAAAAGTGGCTCAACAATAAACGATCCAAAGTAGGTACAGTACGTCAAATGTGATGCAACTAGAAAAAGTGCCAAAACAATGTATTGGTGTACAGGATTCCGAGTAATATATGTCTCGCTAATAGTACTGGAAGTGAATCTGAACACAAGAGCTATGGAGTCGCGTGCCTCTTTCCTATCAGAAAACGGCGATGAACTAAGGTCGCTGGATATTTGTACGGCGAGAAACCAGCAGAGGCTTGGCAGCGTCTACGGTAACTTCACGAGACATCATAAAAAAGGTATGTTATGCTCTTATATTAAATGCACCAAATCCCGAACCATTCCGATCGTCTGACTATCGAATTCCAAAGAACATGTTGCTGCGAACGTTAGGTTTCGGTGAGCTTAACTAGGCCTTTGATTTAAACCGTAGTGCAGCACAAAGACTTCACGCTTATTGGCGAGTTTCAGATATTTGAGGGAAGTGAACACCTGAGGCACACACCTGTGTGTTAAAACAGTAGCCGTGGAGAAAACCACCGTAAGAAGAGATTGCCTTACGATATTTTTCATTAATGTTAGTAAGTTTTTTAGTAGAAATTTATTACACATACATGTACTGTTAAGATATATACCCTGATACAGACGTAAATGAAGATTCATCGAGTAAGGCAATACCCACTAATAGATAATAAATTATATACTACGATTTTTCTGCGGTAATATAACTTTAGAAATGTGCGACAATATTCGGAAACAAGAACATTTTACCACTTTCGTACTGAAACCAAAATCGATTTGTTTCATTCGTCACAAAATAAATTACGTACAACAGTTTTGAGTCGCTATGTTAGTCAACCAATACGGATTGTAATAGAATCGTTGGACCATTGGCTGGTGTTAATACGAATAACTTTTTTTAATAGGCTAACTTTGAAATAAAAGCTAAAATAATATCCGCTGTAGCATACATTTTACTGTCACTGTTGGTAATCATATCATATCTGATATTTTTTTCATGATTTAGAAGTTTTTCTGTTAGTAAAAGTAATGACGAGTTTTTTACATAATTAAGATTTTTTGAGACCAATATATACTGAATAATTGCACTTAGATAAAATCGCAGAACATGACTAAAAAACCTGGTTAAATGTTAGGCTTCTTCAAGAAATTTGTATTGATTCTCTGGATTCTTCTGTAAATAAAATTTACTGGACGAGAGAATTAAAGTAATTCAGCCTCTTGTTTCTGCGAATAACATTTACAGCTTCACGTAAATGCTAAGCAAGTTAGTAAAGTTTCTATGGAACCTATTTTCCTTGGGCCTGCTCTAATTAGTAAACATCGTCGAGAACCTAAGACGGAGGAAATTCCCAATTACAAGTAGAACTTAAAATAATCATTCCTTTCCCAGGCCACAGGAGAAGAACAACAACCACTTCGACTCCAACAACAATTATTGTAAGATCAACAACAACAACGGCAGATGTTGATGAAACAACAAACTACGCGAGCACCACAGAATATGTTTTATACCAGACAACACATGTAAATTTACCAAAACCGCTCAGATTGTCTGCTAAAGTACTGGATAGTGATTATCCGTACGATGTACATAGTGTAGATACGCTAATAGATGAAGAAATTGTTGAACTAACACTGAAGGAGAGACACCATTTGAAACGCAAAAGAAATAGTAATAATGAATTGTTAAGAGAACTAAGTGACACGTCACTTAAGACTAATCTAAATAAAGTTATGAAATTGTACAGAGATTCGTCGGCTTCCGTTGTAAATAAGGTTGCGAATAAGAATAGTAAAGGCGGTATATTTTTGACTGATAATTGTACAACAGTTATAGCACAGATTGGGACGACGGCAATATTGCATTGCGAAGTCAGTGATATTACGGAGAATACGGTGAGTGCACATTCTTAGAACTCTATTACGAAACATACCAGTATTGCATGCATAGTTATAAGATTTTTATTATCAATACCAAGGAGAATTACCCCATGTTTTCGTTCACGCTGGCAGAAATAGAGCTTCGAAACCTATGAAATAACAAATGAACAGTAATTTGATGATTTTATGATCATTCTCGAAATACTTTGCTTCGTTCATCAATTCTTCGTCCAAATCATACATAAAATATGCGGAGTTTTAGGTAAAAAACGGACAACAAGTATTAGCCTTGAAATCACTTCTTCAGCCCATCATTTCTGATATTTTTTTATCAATAGGAAAGTTTTATCCAATAAAGAATATTCTTGTCTTATCTTATCATATCATACGCATAATATCACATTTTTGAACGTTTATATGGTGATTCTGACACAGCCTGTATATTCGTAAATCAGGGCCCGACCTTGAAAATTACAATGGTTTTTGTACTATTTTTAGGACACGGGACTCAGGAGTTAAGCATAGCGCCGGTTTCTGAGTTTTTTTAAATTTTTTTAGAAGAATTGGTAGTAAATACTTCTGTCACGCTCTTTTCTGAGAAATTTGACGAGACAGCATAACAGTAAAGTAGTTACTAAGCGAAATTCTTAATTCAGAAATGAGCCATAGGCTTATAAATAATACTTAAATATGCATATTTTATTTGTGTATGTACTAGTGTAAGTATGGGTGGGTCAGTCATTGGATTAAAATGGTGTTATTGTTATTTTCTCCCAGCCAGTAAACAATACGGAGGTGCGCGCAAATATGTGTTGAAGTATCTCTAATCCCTTAGTTCCTCGATACATCTTGCTGTCTTTCATCTGGAAATAAACATAAACATAAACATTTACATCGTCATTTACGCCGCAGAGGTCGTAGAAGTCGTGTGGTCGATTTATTTAAAATTAAATATTATTCATAGTACAAACAAAATGTTTACTTTTTGAACGTCAAACTTGTTAGTTTCACAATTAATAGATTACATGGAGAAGAAACTAACAAAGAAACTCCACATTTATTCTTTTCAATCTTGAATTTCCGTTGTGTGTAAGCTGAGCTGAGTCCGCCTTCTGTAAAAGTTTGCGCTGTAATAGAATTCCATCGTCGTATCGCGTAAATATTTAATAACTACGATCCGATTATGTACGCAAACCGCTCAGCGCAAATATGCCGCGAAGCGACAACGAATTACTGAATTTACGGTCTGCGTTGATTTACGAATGTACAAAATAGAGATCATCATCATCATCATCATCGGCCTATGGTTGTCCACTGCTGGACATAGGCCTCTCCCATTGCACGCCACTGAACACGGTCCTCGGCTACTCTCATCCAGCTCTTGCCAGCCGCCCTGCGAAGATCATCGCTCCACCGAGTCTGAGGACGTCCTACACTACGTTTACCGATCCGCGGTCTCCACTCAAGAACTCTTCTACCCCATCGGTTATCAGTTCTTCGGGTGATATGGCCGGCCCACTGCCACTTCAGCATGCTAATTCGGTGGGCTATGTCGGTGACTTTGGTTTTCTGTCGGATGACTTCGTTTCGAATTCGATCTTTCAGAGAAACCCCGAGCATAGCCCTTTCCATAGCACGCTGAGCGACTTTAAATTTGTGGATCAGCCCCACCGTGAGTGTCCACGTTTCGGCACCGTATGTCATGACGGGTAGGACGCACTGATTGAAGACTTTCGTCTTTAGACTCTGTGGGATTTGCGATGTGAAGACTCGACGTAGTTTCCCATAAGCTGCCCAGCCCAGCTGAATTCTTCTATTGGCCTCTTTCTCGAAGTTGTTTTTACCTAACTGCATGGTTATCCCGAGGTAAACATACTCCTTTACAACTTCGAGAGTACTGCCTTGAACTGCAATTGGCTCCGGATTTACGTGTTCATTGAACATAATCTTGGTTTTATCCAAGTTCATCCGGAGACCAATGCGTTGAGAAGAATCAGCTAGGCTACTCAGCATATGTTGTAAATCTTGCAGCGTTTCCGCCATGATGACAATATCGTCTGCAAACCGCAAGTGTGAAAGGTACTCGCCGCTAATATTAATGCCGTACCCCTTCCAGTCCAGCGTCTTAAACATATCCTCCATAGCATTTGTGAACAATTTGGGGGAAATAACATCCCCTTGTCTCACACCACGATGTATGGGGATAGGTTCAGACTGCCGGTTCTGGATTTGGACGGCCATAGTAGCGGCGTTGTATAGACCTTTCAACACTTGGATGTATCGCCAGTCGACTTGGCATCGCTGCAAAGATTCCAGAACTGACCAGGTTTCGACCGAGTCAAAGGCCTTTTCATAGTCCACAAACGCTAAGCACAGGGGCCGATTATACTCTTCGGTCTTCTGTATAATCTGCCGCACTGTGTGAATGTGGTCTATGGTGCCGTAACCCGACCGAAAGCCGGCCTGCTCAGGTGGCTGAAACTCATCGAGTCTCCTCGCAAGACGGTTCGCGATGACTCTTGAAAACAGCTTGTAGACGTGGCTTAAGAGTGAAATGGGTCGGTAGTTCTTCAGGAGGGTTTTATCACCCTTTTTGAAGAACAACACGACAACACACTTACTCCACGCCTCCGGAGTTCTCCCATCAAAGAGGACAGCATTAAAGATCTTCTGGAGCTCCTTCATTACGGGTTTACCGCCGGACTTCAAGAGCTCAGTAGTAATACCGTCCTCTCCAGGGGCTTTTCCATTTTTAAGCTGTTTAAGAGCCATCGCGATTTCGTCTAGGCTGACTTCTGGCAAGTCTTCAGTATAGTGGCGTGTCAATGTAGCTCTGGAATCCTCATTTTCGGGATCTGGCCGAGATGCATGCGCAGCGTACAGCTGGCCGTAGAAGTTTTCAACTTCCGAAAGAACCTCTGGTATGGAGGAAACAACCACTCCATCCGTGGTGGTCAACTTTGTCAGATGGCTTCTCCCAAGAGATTGGACAAACACTTTCGATCCCCGATTTTGCTCGATTGCTCGTTCTATTGAACGAGTGTTGGAGCGTCGGAGATCGCGTCGAATTAGTTTGCCAATTCTCCTGTTCAGAGCATGCCTTTCTGACGCAGTGACTGGTGGGCGTTCACGTCGTTCCTCCATAAGCTTGAGTGTTTCTTCCGAAAGTTTAGACTTCGTCCCTTTATGCCGCATTGCGCAAAATCTCACACCTTCCTCCCTGAGAATTCCGACTACATTCTCGAGAGCCTGGTCAACGTCATTTGTGGTTTCCACGGCAGCGAATCTGTTCTCCAGGTTAGACTGGAACTTTTCAGATCCCACTATAGTTTGGTGCAGGGTTGGTCGGAGCCTGGATTTCATCAAACGGACACGTTCGAGCTTAACATTGATATTCAGAGAGCCTCGCACAAGTCGGTGATCGCTTCCGATATTAAACCTATTGATCACTGAGACGTCTCTGAATATACGCTTTTTGTCCGTTATGATGAAATCGATCTCATTTTTTGTCATAGTGTCGGGGCTCTGCCATGTCCACTTCCTTTGGGGCTTTTTCTTAAAGAATGAATTCATCAAGAATAACCCCTCCCTTTCGAGGAAGTTGACTAGCATTTGCCCCCTATGATTCCTGTTTCCATAACCATGGGATCCTACTACCGATTCGCTGCAATTCTGTACTCCCACTTTGGCGTTGAAATCCCCCATGACAACGTTGTAGTGGGCCTTGGTGGTGGAGTGTAAGGCCTTTGATATGTCATCGAACATATCTTCCACTTCATCGTCCGAGTGCGTCGAGGTCGGTGCGTAAACCTGCACAACCTTAAGGTTATACCTCTCGGTTAGCTTAATGGCAAGGTACGCAACCCTGTTCGACACACTTGAAACTTCTACAACGTTGTCACGGAGAGCTCTATTTACCAGAAACCCTACGCCACCCTGAGATAGCTGATCTCCCTCTCGAAAGTATAGCAGGTGGCCTGATTCAAGGGTTACGGTGTCCTCCCCCTCTCTTCGGACTTCAGATAACCCAAGAACATCCCACTTTACCTTCTCGAGTTCGACTTCCAGTTGTGCCAGGTGCTCGTCCAGCCGTAATGTGCGTCCATTATAAGTCGCCAAGGTCAGTTGTTTTTGGCAGCCTTTCGTAACCCGGGGATTCTTCGCACCCCCTACCCTGCCGTTACCGTGATCGCCGCCTTGATCAGGAATAGCAGGGCGACCGGGAACTGGGGGCCGTGGTCCGTTTTGGCTTTCCATGGAAGGATTTGCTCGTAATTGCCACGCTGAGCAGGCGGGTTGGCAATCGCAGACCGTATACGTACCGATGTCGCTGCTGCCCGACACCGGTACGACCCGTATGTGCTGGGTAATAATATGCACGGGTATTCTCTTAGTCGCCTTTTACGACACCCACGAGAAGATATGGGGGAGTGCTATTCTTAGCCGACACTCCACGGCGATAACCGAGATAACCAGTCTTAATAACGAAAAACGAGTCAGTCTGGTTAACATAACAACATAACATAACATTTACATACAGGCACATACATCGCTTCTGGTCCCACACTAGGATACCCTGTGTCGTGGAAACCAGAAACGGCGACGTCACAAACATAGTCCATATTTAGTTCAAATATAATCCATATTTAGTTCAAATTAGAATAATTGATAATATAACATACATATTATATTATACACATATTATGTCTGATTCAGAATGATAAATTCTAAAACAGTGCCACAGTGCAACTTTTTGTTACTTAGCCTGTTTACGTCCTCCTGGGCAATGTCTGAACCTGCTTTCTGTACCTCCTTATCTCCAGTGAAATAATGCATTAAGATACGTCCTCAGATCGTATGTTTGCTTTGGTCAGCCTCGATGTCGCTGCCCATTTCGCGGCACCTGGTCGCAATTTTGGCCCATCTATCTGAGCTCATAAGGCAGAAATGGCCAGCCCGTTTCTGCATTAACCTGGCGATGATAGCCCGAAAATCAGCAATTTAAGGTTTTAAACGCATAGTCGTAAACTAATTAAGTATTTCAAACGAAGAAATGAAAGAAATAAATTTGTAACAAGGGACGTTGTATGGGGTTGAAACCATAGGACTCTTCCGATATAACAACACCCGTAAGTAAATCCGGACTAAAAGTTTACAATGGGTTGAAACCAGTCTAGAAAGTCTGCTTTTCGACGAAACGGCCACGATTATCCCAAAATCTCTGACACTTGGCCCTGACACAACACTAATCTCCCGTTGCGAGCAACTTTCATCCGTTCTAGGCAGGATTACGGCGCAAAAAGGGTGTTCCTACCTACGTCAACGTAGCTTTCGACCTCAATAAAACCTCTGGTTAGTTCCTGACATATTTTTGCACCCTTCAAACTTATGACTCCTTCTTATTTGTCACGTTACGGACTAATTTGCGCATTTGGCGCTAACTAGACAATTGAATAGATTCGTTTAATGCACAGGAATGATATAAATTCCGTCTATAACTAACGATCGCGGCATTTTTCCGAGCGCTTCCGTGCTTCGCAAGGCACGTTAAGCAGTTGGTGCTGGCTGCCGTCAATAGATGGCAGTTGTTAAGCCAAGTGAGCAGCCTTAGGCGGCTTGACAAGTTCTGACAGTAAGACCAGCCACTAGTCTTACAAGCCTCCACCCGGACTTGGCCCCCGTGGTGGAGTATGGCCTATACCTTCCTCAGGGAAGAGACCCGTGCCCCTCGGTAGGGGACATAATGGGTTGATGATGATGATGACACCAGAGCCTAAGATTCCATGGTTGCCTTAAATGTAAAAATTAAAACATTAGCAAATTTTCGTAAAAATAGTAGGTAGTTATTTGACAATTTTGATGTTTCACAACAGTAGGTACAATTTTGATACATACAAAACGAAACACGTCAGGAAATTTCTGACAAATGAAATATTTGTCATGAAATGTCAAACAAGTTGCGTTTAAGACATTATTGTGTTAAGGCGAATTTTGTTCTAAAAGATAGAAGGAAAACACGTAGAATGCCACCCCCAGTAACGATTATGTTATTTGAATAGGGTTTTACCAAATCATATTTAAAAAAAAACAGTAATAAAAAATCCAAAAACCCGGCTGCTAAGCATTGAGGACCAATTTCTGAATTGAAAATTTCTCCAAGTTATTACTTAAAGGTTGTGCTGTCGCGCAAAATTTCTTTAGAAAAGAGCGTGACAGAAGGTGCAAATTCTCAATTCAAAAATTGGCCCTGAGCCAGTTTCTGATTTGAGAATTTCGCTAAGTAACTACTTAACTTTCTGTCTCTTCAAATTTTTTGGAAAACAGCGTGACAGAAAGTTACTTAACCTTTCAACTCGCAGCAGAGACAGATTTGTCTCCGCGCATAGGGTGACGTCAAACGCCCAACAGAGACAGAGTTGTCCCAAAAGGCAACAGACCAAAAAAATGCAAAAAGTTCGTTACATTTTCGTACTCCGAATGTAAGGATTTGCGTGTCTGAATTTTGATAAAGTTGTTATTGTTTAGTGAAGTGGATATTCTAGAGTATAATTATTTTTGTTTCAAACAAATCCGTACATTGGTTAGATATTAATTCCATACTTAGGCAACCTGGTCATTTATTTTTTTGCGCCACTATGACACCCCTGTCAGTTAATGTCATGTGATTTGTACTGGGGGACTGCGAGTGAAGAGGTTAAGAATTGACTTAGTGTAAATTGTCAATTCAGAAATAGGTGGAACTGATAGACCGAGAGATAGTGACACAAATTACTTGGTTATTAGTAACAGTATGGCGGTTCTCGTCGGATAAATTACGAGTGTCAAACGATTTGTACCACAAAAAATTTAGTATTTTCCGATAGTCCATAAAAAACAAAGTAGGCGGTAGTGTCATGCCATACATCTCCGGTGTGACTTACAGCCCGCCATACCGACGCGAATGCATTAATTAAAAAAATAAAAATTCAACCATTTGTACCAGGCTAATTTTGGCACAGTTAATTATCGTCGTTCAGCCATTTACGAAAATCGCCATGCCATACTTTTTGGACGGTTCCAAATGGTCGCCATACCACCGAAAATCTGCAATTTTTTTTCTTCGCCAAACGATTTGTAACAGTATTGCATTTAGATTTTTGGAAATGAATTTGATAAAATGTGACCGATATTATATTTGCCATACTTCTAGTAGGGGGAAAAAGTGCTACCATACTTGAAAAACTTATTTATTCGACACGTTTCAAAAATACAACTTTCCTGTATAATACGTAGAATATTTTTTACAGCATGGGATCATTATATTCTGTTTGTTTGGATGCAATTCTACCTACAAAAAAATATCCCGGATTGTAACCATGGGGCGGACGACTGCGAGACTTAAGCCAAGACGTAAAAAAAAAAAAAAATTGACGATTTGCACCAGTATGGCATTTGGATTTTTGGAAATTATATGATGCAATGTGACCATTATTATATTTGCCATACTGCTAATAGAGGGAAAAAGGGGCAACATACTTGAAAAACTTGATTTTTCAACTGGTTTTCAAGGTGGAAGACATAAAATAATTTGTATGGCATCATTGTATTCGGTTCGTTTGGGTGGAATTCAACCTTATATTATATAAGGTTGAATTTTAAATATTATACAATATAAACATCTGGTTATAAGTGAAGATTGCCGCCGCCTATATAGGTCTTTGAAATTTTGTAGTTATATTCGTTGACCCTCAAACTTACAGGAAAAATTAGTGCCATACTGTTACAAATCGTTCAAAATACGAATAAAATCATACAATTAAAAATAAATATTATACATATACGCCACCTCCCACAGGTATGGCATTATCACACTTCTATTTTTAATCATTTAGGAGCTTTTGTAAAAAAAATTTAGGGTGGTACAAATCGTTTGGCGAAAAAAAAAATTTGCAGATTTTGGAACCGTCCGAAAAGTATGGCGTGGTGATTTTCGTAAATGGCTGCACGACGATAATTAACTGTGCAAAAATTAGCTTGGTAAAAATGGTTGAATTTTTTTTTTAAATAACGCATTTGCGTCGGTATGGCGGGCTGTAAGTCACACCGGAGAAGTATGGCATGACACAACCGCCTACTTTGTTTTTTATGGACTATCGGAAAATACTAATTTTTTTGTGGTACAAATCGTTTGACACTCGTAATTTATCCGACGAGTTCGACTAACACGCACGCGATTGAGCCGCCGGTACCAGCGCTATGACCATCATTTTTCTTTTTGTCATTGCGTACTAAGACCCCTGAAGAACCGCCATACTGTTACTAATGACCAAGTAATTTGTGTCACTATCTCTCGGTCTATGAGGTACTATTAGGTCAATAGTTTTGAATCCGGCCTGCTATGTGGATAATGCTAAGCGGTCGGGGATTCTTGATTCATCATCATCATCATCATCATCGGCCTACGGTTGTCCACTGCTGGACATAGGCCTCTCCCATTGCACGCCACTGAGCACGGTCCTCGGCTACTCTCATCCAGCTCTTGCCTTGATTCTTGATTCAGACTTCAAAAAAGGAGAAAATTCTCAATTCGACGAGGTTATTAAAAATAGGTTAAGTCGGAGTCTGTTAAATTGGAGTAGTGGTAGCCCAATGGGTAGAACATTGGACTTGGAAGCGAGAGACTCAGGTTCGATTCCCAGTGCAGGCATGTACTTAATTATGACTTTGTTTACTAAGTTATATACATTTGTAATATTAGCAATACCACTCGTTAACTGTGAAGGAAACGATACGAAACGGAAACGAAACCCGACTGTCTGAGCTATTCACATACCTCATCGCTTGAAATCGCCGATCCACGGTGGGCACGCGTGCTGATTAAGCCCATAATCTCTCTCTGAGAGAAGGCCTATGCCATTCAGTGGGACGTATATAGGCTGCTTATTTACTTCATCATCATCATTCAGCCACAAGAAGTCTACTGCTGGACATAGGCCTCCTCCATGGATTTGAAGACCTGTTGGAAGCGACTTGCATCCAGCGTCTTCCTGCCACTTGGATGAGATCGTATATCAATCTCGTCGTCCTACGCTACACTTGCCGATGTGTGGTCTCCATTCAAGAACTTTTCGGCCCCATCGGCCATCAGTTCTGCGTCCTATGTGCCCCGCCCACTGCCACTTCAACTTACTCATCCAGTGTGCTATGTCGACAACTTTGGTTTGTCTACGGACGTCATGATTTTTGATTCGATCTCGTAGTTTAATTACTTAAATTGTCATTATGATTGCTTACTAAGTCGTAAGTCGGTTTAAAAGGTCGGCTTGAAGCTTCTGTCGTTCTTATTTGTGGCAACTCTGAGCCAGCAGGCTGTTTGTTTGATAAACTTGATGTTTTCTCTTAACGTTGTTCTCCTTAATTCAACGGGTAATTCATGTGTGTAGCTTTACATTGCTTAATTCTGAAGTTTGCCTTTTGTTCTCCTCCACCTATCATTTGTGTGGGCATTGGTGGGTACTTAAGGGGTTATTTAAGGAGAAACGCCAATAATGGGGACCTTGCGTCAGACTCAAGTCGGCTTCCCACGGTCCGCGATATCGCGGATAGACGCGGACCAGCTCGCACGACACACCGTGGGAAGGGTCTTAATCCGTGGTAGCACAGACGTCTGTGGCGGTGCGCCGCGTGCGTGGTGCATGGCTGTCCATGGTTGTCGGCCGGCGTCGGCCGTCGTCGGCAGAATCGCGGACCGTGGGAAGGCGACTTTAGATTGCAGTGACATGTTAGTTTTATACCAAAGAAATGTAAAATTTTAGCAAAACTAGACCAGTACGAGTTGGACTTGCCCACCTAGGGTTACGTACAAATTTGTTGCTAAAATAAGATAAGACGATAACAAATTCTTTATTGTACACGAGAAACCAAAGACATAAATACAAGTTACAATAACTACAGTCTGTGAGCTTTTAAAATATACCTCGGCTACGATCGGATAGAATCGGATTATATTCGTGTAATAGAAATATCGGAACTAATATGAAACTAACTTTAATAACTTTTCAAAATAGTGAAGATAAGTTTTATACAGAGCAGGAAGTAGTATTACACTCATGTGCTTTCGGCGAAAACCGAAGCCTACTCTAGAGCCCAATGTATATTCTAAAAGCTAACAGACTGTATTAAAGTATTTATTGAACACAAAACATCTAACAGGCTATTACATACGAAATAGCATGTACAGAGACGAGCTCCAAGAACAAAAGAGCGATCCATCGCCCGCTTCACCGTCTAATGAGCGTTTTTCCTTTCTTTTTTTTTTCTTAGTTCCTTGAGATAATCTAGATGGCGTCTTTCGTTTCTACATACAAATTTGTTACTCGTAGCAATCAATGTCATAGCTAGTCCACAGATTACTAAACAAGAGAAGGAACCAGGGTTGCTATTCGGACGAGGTTTGTCGTAATAAAAATAAAAATTCAAACCCACAATCCACAGCAAAGACTCCAAAATATCCAAAAGCGCACTTATCACCAAACGACATCAGCATTTTTTTTTCGGTAATCAACCATCACAAATTCCAAAGAACGATAGTATTATTTTCTGCTTTTACGTTTATTACTACGGTACGGCAGCGCCACCAAGGGATTCTTTTAAAACTAAATTTGTCATAAGGAAAAACGCTCATTGATATCCTTCCCTATGTCTTAAAAAATACTCTTCTTTGGGTCCCTAAATTAATACGCTTCTTTGCCATCCAGGTTACGTGGATAAGAAAAAAAGACTACTCCTTGCTGTCAGTTGGTCTGGTCACCTACAGCGCTGATAGGAGATTCTCTTCAGCACACGGGCGACACGTCAAGGTAAGTCATCTTGTAAGACACTGATACATGCTTAGGTTGGATTGCGCCAATGCTATCTGGCAGTTCTATCTATCCAAGGATAAGCTCCATCCAGTAAATAAGTTCGAAACCGCATTGCACCATCACAATCCCAGAGCTATCTAAAGATAAGACAACCATGTCAATCAGATATTTAACTTTTTAACACTCGAAAAGTATTTATCTAGTTATGTATTTATTTCTTTTCTTTTCTTTCTATTTATCCAGCGGTTTGGCGCAAGTAAAGGCAAGGCAAGGCGTTAAGACCGCCAATTGTATACGACAAATTTTAGATATGTAAGGTTTCTAAATCTCGTTCTGGTGTGTACAATAAAGAGTTCTAATCTAATCTAAGATAGTGCGGGGTAAGATAGAGATACTTACCTATTATCTTACCTAGTTATATTGTAAGCTGTAAGCAGATAAGATACGGGGTAAGCAGATCTTGTAGACCCTAGGTACCGACCTGAGTTACATTGTCTAATTTGGGTGCCGTCTGCTTAGTAGCTAATGATCAGCAGTCGTGTTTGGTTATTTTTCATTTTAGTTCTTCATGTTTGATTTTTCAGTGTTTCTTTATTTATTTATTTTGTTTAATTTATGCTGATATCATTTAGTCTATGTCACTCGCGCAAATACGATGAATCAATTGAGATTTATCAATATGTTACCAACTTTTTATCAAGGAAGGACATACTTATATACATGCAAGCTAAATATGTACATCGAGCTTTGCGCTCCGCCGCAGTTGTATAAATATGACGTGTGTATTTTGTTTAACTTTTTTATTACTGGACATTTTATGTAGTACTAATTGTGAAGTATTCTGGCATTTTTCCCAACGGAACGTTCTAAACATTTTTTGTATATATAAAAAAAAACTCAGAGGCACCAATCACTAAGAACTGCGCCCACGTTTTGCCGAGTTTATTAGGTCCCAAACGTGACAAGTGGCAAGCCTGTCGCCGTTATCCGGGCACAATTTATCAGCGAATGGTGTTGCTGTACAAACAAACAAATGTACTGAAAATAATATCAATAAAAAGTAATTCCTTACAATAGAGATAATTTAGTAAGTAATTGTGTGGTAAGTAATGTCACCTAAACTATGGCACTAACATCAGTTTAGTTAGTAGGTAAGTAGTTAC